>CM073921.1:20461366-25668080 GCA_037179545.1 Sesamia inferens
GAGTCCAAAAGATTCGGTTACATCACTGTGCCATACATTTTGATGACTGGCTAAATTTCTACGGTAGTGGGAGTTGTAGAAATATGTGCTGAATTCATACATTTCAGTTTGTTCGTCGATGGTCGTGGGGTTATCCATACTATACTAATATTATAAATGTGAAAGTGTGTTTGTTTGTTTGTTTGTCCTTCCTTCACGCCGTAGCTAAGCAATCAATCGACCTGATTTTTGGCATACAGTTAGTTGAAAAGATGGAGAGTAACATAGGCTACTTTTGGTCCTAACAAACATCAAGTTCCCAAGGGAGATTACTGGAATATTTGTATGTGTACACCAAATATCCTAATATATATAAATCGGAAAGTGAGTTTGTTTGTTTGTTCCGCTTTCACGCCGTAACTACTAAGCCGATTGTTTTGAAATTTTGCAGACGTAAAGTTAGAAGTCAGGATTAAATAATAGGGTACTTTTTTATCTCAGAAAAAAATTATATTCACGAGCGAAATCTAAAAGCGCGATATAACCGATCTCCATGCGAGCGAAGCCGCGGGCGGAAAGCTAGTAACTAAATAACACATTGCAGGGAACAATGTATTATTTAGTTATATCCCCAGTCATGATTTACTTAAAGAATCGTTATTAGATCTATCAATCTACCTGGCCTTTTTTCAACTATGTTAAAGTCTTTTTCTTTTTTTTTTTTAGTAATTATAAACTAGCGCTTGACCGCAATCCCGCCTGATGGTAAGCAGTGATGCGATCGTTGATGTTAAAGCGCGCTAGTTTATTAAGAGCCTATTCACTCAGAAAAACTGAGCGAATAGGAAGGAAGACGGCAGTTGAGCGAGGTGATGCAATGTTAAACCCAACAACACGACCAACGATGCTGCGCCGAAGGGAGATTGATCTGAAGACACTCCACGACCAAACTCCCAACACAACAACATTTGGCGCATCGTACCCGGCACACATCGCAACACAACTGCTCAGACCCGTCCTCCGTACGGCTTCACCAGACATCATGCCGGAACACGACAAATCGCTTGGCGGCAAGGCTTTGTCTGGTGGGTGGTAACGTCTGCCGGCGGCCGATGTTATGGCCTACCACCGAGAAGCATTTGGGTGTCAGTATTTTACATGATGTAATTGCCTATCTGACCTCCATAATTCACTACCTGGGTAATACAATACCCTGTGGTAACTCTAGTTGTCAGACTATCGGGCTTTTGAATACCCGTACCGACTTCTTATTCAGCCTATAGAGGTCCACTGCTGTACAAAGGCCTTCCCCAGGGCTGTCCACGATGACCGGTCTTGTGCTACCCGCATCCATCGGCTTCCCGCAACTTTCAACCAGGTCAACGGTCCACCTTGTTGGGGGCCTCCCTACACTGCGTCTTCCAGTACGGGGCCGCCACTCCAGAACCTTACTGCAACCGACCTTACTGCTGCCGTGCTGATTGTCAAAGATTATTTAATAGTGACAGCCAGCATCAAAGTGCTTTCCGAAACACAGAGAGGTCTTTGTATGTAAAGTTGGTCTCCCATCTACGGAGCAATCTCAACAAGCATACCTTAGCCTGGTCCAGCCACAAGCCTCTCTCACTAATGAAAAAAACAACTTAAATTATGCTTTATTTATTCAATTTTATCTTAGGTGTATCTGTGATTGTGAGTAAGTGTTTACACGTGGGAATCGCCCCGAGGACACGGTGGAGCATACGGTGGAGGTCTGCCTGGCTTGGGTGGAGCACAGCTGTGTCTTCGTGGCGGCGATCTCTCGCGTTCAGCCTTGGTCCAGGCTATGGTTCGGAACGAGAGCGCATGGTAGGCTGTCAACTCCTTCTGCAAAGCAGTGATGCTAGCAATGGAAGCGCACTCCCAACGAGGAGACGCCCTGGTCGGGAGACAATATCGAATTCTAGGTCACCATAGGCGCGTGCTTGCGGGCAGGAAGGATCAGGCCCGACTCAACGGCACGTTGTGTTTCATGCGCACCTCAGAAATGACAGCACATTGTGATGGGGTCCACGAAGATAGATGGGTTAGGGTCGCGGGTTGGAAAAAAAAAGTAGGAGCATCCATTGTATATGAGATTGAACTTTATCGCTCTTAACGCATATTATCATTTATAGATTTTATTAAACATCAACAGTCAGCAGTTGTTATTACATTCATTGCAGATTGTCATTTGTGGACTGAGATCGAATCAATGATCGATCATAAGCATAGCCTATCGATATACCAATAGAACATTGTGTAGATTCAATTTCTTAGTATTGTATAATTGCATGGAACACGTGTTAGCACGATCTACTTGCTGTAAAGCATCTATTTGTTGGGTTAGTCGTTTATTGACTTGATAGTGCTATGGCTGTTGAGAGTATGTCATGCTCACTCAAATGTCTCGCTGGTGGTGGCGTGTGTGTTGGGTCATTAGGTTCCCTTCAATATGGTTGAGCTGAATGATGCTGATCCATACGTCATGTTCGTGAACGGACGCCGTCAGAGGGGACTGGTCATCTCGCTGCTACGGCGTATTTTAATTTCTGAATTGTTGTTTTTTTTCCCTAATGGACGCTCTCAGCGTACAATATATTTCTGCATCGTTCTCACACGATTGATTTCAAAATGAATGATGTAATCAAATATTTGTATCAATAGCTTGATAACACTAGTTTACAGTACATCTGTTGCCAAAGAAATTTTAGCTGTTGCTGACTACATATGATATGCTATTTTCAAAAATATAAGTAAAAGATTTTTATCAGCTCTAGTTTCTGAGTTTCAGCTATGTAGGTATAAAACAGAAAAAAACATGTATTTACTAAGAAAAACTTTATTAAAAAAAATAATTAATCATTGAGTTCTAAAAAACTTCGTTTTAAAGCTCTTCTCTGATGTGTAGACTTTGGAAAATGACGTATTAGCGACCAACAATAGTCGGACATCATATTTGTATCCCAGAAACCCTGATAGCGCTCTTCCATGACACGTAAGTCCTGATGCATACGCTCTCCCTGCTCTTCGCTCATATCTCCTAAATTTTCTGGAAACCTGTCCAGGTGACTATGGAGGAAATGGAGTTTTATGCTTATATTGCACCCCATATTTTTTAACTGTAGCAGAAGGTCTTCTACAAGTTCAATATAATTTTCAGATTTTTTATTTCCGAGAAAATTCTGCATCACAGAGACGAAAGCTGCCCAAGCCTTTAGTTGTAACTCAGTCATAGAATTTCTAAATTGAGTATCTTTCGTAAGTTGTCTAATTTGGGGGCCGTCAAAAATACCGGCTTTTATTTTTTCCATAGTGAGCTGAGGAAATTTTTGGCAAATGTAAGAAAAGCAGTTCCCGTCTTTATCTAGTGATTTAACAAACTGTTTCATGATGCCCAGTTTTATATGTAATGGTGGAAGGATAATTTTGTCACGAGCTACTAATGAATTCTGGACTATATTTTGCTTTCCAGGCTTCATACTTTCTCTCAAGGGCCAGTTTCTTCTTATCCAATGCTCTTGTTTAGCTCTACTGTCCCAAAGACATATGAAACAGGGAAACTTAGTGTAACCACTTTGTTGACCGAGAAGAATGTTCACCATTTTTAAATCGACACAAATTTGCCACTTATGGTCATTGTATTTTATTTTGTTCAAGACTAGCGAAATGTTACAATATTCTTCCTTTAACTGTGTACTGTGGGCAATAGGTACCCCAGCGTATTTATTTCCATTATGTAATAGAATACATTTTAGGCTACGTTTTGAGCTGTCAATGAATAAACGCCAGTCGTTTGGCTCATATTGTTTCAAGCCCATTTTTATCAACAAGTTTTTGATATCTGAACAAAAGGTAATACCGTTTTCTTCGGAAAAATAACGCCGTAATTCTTTATCTCTTTCACGATAAAAACTTATTTTAGTATCTGAGGAAAGCAAATTTTTTTCTTTCAGTCTTGATGCTAACAATTCTGAAGCTTGTTTAGAAAGATTTAAATCTCTTACAAGATCATCTAACTCATTTTGGGAAAAGCATTTTGGCTCATTTGACATACCTTCAAAATCAGCATCATTTTGTGATGAGCTTGGTCCTTCGATGTCTTGTTCCATGGGTTCAGATATATTTTTAGGCACTGAAGAGTCAGTTGAAGGCTGCACTGGACGCTGAACACAACTAGTACTTGGGTACTGCCATTTAGCTCGATTTTTAGTATTTAAACCGTTTACGTTTACGCTACAAAAATAACAATCTTCGAGATGATTTCGTGGTTCTCGCCAAATAGTCGGTGTTCCAAATTTAAAGGCACTTCTTTTACTATTTTTCCACAATCTTAAATATTCCACACACGATTTACAAACACAATTGGGAGCCCAAGACTTCTCATTATTATCCAAGAGCATTCCAAAATACTCAAAATAGGTATTTTTCACCAACTCTGATATAACTTTTCTACAATCGTTGAACACATATTCCCCGCATATATAACAAAAATGATCTAGATTGTTTAAACAACGTCTCCTTGAACTACTCATGACGCAAAAACTTTGGATACTAATCTTAACACAGTAAAATATGCCTATTATCGCTTAATATATACGCTTAAATGACAAAAATCAAAAACAAAGTAACTCGAGCTGCTCAAAAAATTTTGAGGGTAGATTTGACGAAAACAAGTCATAAGTGAACATTATCAACCACAAAATTCGCGGCAACAGACTGTAGCAGTCTCATACATATAGCATCAAACGACCAGCCGCGGCGGCGGCCGGCCCAACACTGAGCCGAGACGCGCCGCGGACAGTGGAGATGGCGTACGACACCGGCGGCAGCGGCCCAGCGGCCGCAGTGACGTAATCATTGGCGAGGGACAACATACCGACACAGCGGCTGGCTAACAACTGAGCGCGAGCGCCGGTCACATGATCTTTTATACTAAAACGTCTCGCTAACATCGGACCAAACGGTAGGCAGAGTAAGGTTCGATGGTAGAACACTATGAGCGGCGCACGGCGAGCTCTGATTGGTCAACCAGAATATAAGGTTTTGTTTACTCCTGTCACTACGTCCTATATGATGTAATAGTACATAAGCAGCCGTAAATGAATATATTTTTATGCATATCGTCAATCGAGTTTTATTATAACTATCCTACAAATATCCCCAAAAGTGGTGACCCCGACGTGATTATAAGTGACCAACGTGACTTCGAAGATCGACCACCAGCATAAACCATGGCTACGAACAACGACCAAAAGATCTTACTCGACAGAGAAGACGTGGAAGCTATTTCGGTGAAGTCTCACTTACCTCAGTTCTGGCGTGACAAACCCAGACTCTGGTTTGCTCAGTTCGAGACCATGATTGCCAGACAGAAATTGAGCGACGAGAGCAAATTCGGCCTGGCTGTTGCTCAACTAGAGAAGATTGACGTAGAACAAGTTGGGGATATCATCATGTCGCCGCCTAACACAGGAAGGTACGAGGAGCTCAAGAAAAGATTATTATCTGTCTACAGGAGTCCGAAAACAAGCAACTCCAGAAGCTGCTCAACGACGTCGAGCTGGGAGACCAACGGCCGTCGCATCTATTGCGGCGGATGAGAGATTTAGGTCGCAATAAGTTTCCCGACCAAACCATACGCATGCTGTGGATGAGTCACTTGCCAGTATCAATGCGAGCGGTACTGTCAGTGAGTGAAGAGTCAAGCTTAGACGCTTTGGCAGCGATGGCAGACAAAATGGATGAGCAAACGAAAGAAATATCATCTATCTGTTCCTGTGCTCACGGTACGAAGTCCACACCCCCATCAGCCTCACCTTCATCAGACGTGCGAATATTAAATATGATAGAATCGCTCACTAGAGAAATCGCCGAGTTAAAAATGGACCGAGCGCGAGACAACTACCGTCATTCGCGAAAATTTCAACGCAGAACGCGGTCACGTTCAAGATCCGCGAAACGAGGCACAGATATATGCTTTTACCATCAGAAGTTCGGCAAAGCTGCATACAAATGTCGTGCTCCCTGCAATTATAATAAGACGAAATCGAATCAGGAAAACTAGAAAGGACTTTAGCTACGACGGAAGCCGAAGTCGACGAACTTACGAATCGCCGTCTATTTATCAAGGAATTATCAACGGGACTTCATTTTCTAATCGACACCGGGGCGAATGTGTCAGTGTTACCGGTTTCAAAATCAGGAAAACGAAGGAAACACCCGAGTAATTACTTGTACGCTGCCAACGGTTCGTCAATACCCTCCTATGGTGAACAGTCGATGGTACTAAATATTGGATTACGACGCCCGTACAGATGGAGTTTTGTGGTTGCTGATGTTAAACGACCTATCATTGGAGCTGATTTCCTACACAAACATCAGCTCACAGTGGACATTCACGGACAAAAACTCGTCGACAAGCGAACCAGTCTGTCCGTCGCGGGTTACGTAACAGCGTCATCGGATCATAGCGTCAACACTGTAAATGATCAGCAACCATATCACGACCTGCTTGCAAAATATCCTGACATCACTCGACCGTCCTTGAAGCTCTGCCATAGTGAAGTTGAGCACCAGATTGAAACGACGGGACCACCCATCTATTCAAAAGCAAGACCACTATCTCCACACAAGTACAAGTTGG
Source organism: Sesamia inferens (assembly GCA_037179545.1). NCBI lineage: Eukaryota > Metazoa > Arthropoda > Insecta > Lepidoptera > Noctuidae > Sesamia > Sesamia inferens. The sequence continues at coordinate 20,468,010 of CM073921.1, forward strand.
CGAAAGAAGAATTTCAAGGAATGATGGAACAAGGAATCTGCAGACCTTCAAAGAGTCCATGGGCGAGTCCGCTTCACCTTGTTCTCAAAAAGGACGGCACGTATCGTGCTTGCGGAGATTATCGTCGCCTTAATACCGTGACGGTGCCAGACCGGTATCCTATACCCAGGTTATACGATTTCACCTACAATTTACTAGGAAAAAAAATCTTTTCTATAATCGACCTTCGGAAAGCATATTACCAAGTGAGAAATCGCGAAGAAGACATTCAGAAAACAGCAGTCATCACTCCATTCGGTCTTTTTGAATTTACAAGAATGTGCTTCGGTCTACGCAACAGTGGCCAAACATTCCAGCGTCACATTGACAATGTACTACGAGGACTACCTGTTTTCCCTTTTGTGGACGATATCTTGGTCGCATCAGAAGATGAGGAAGAGCACAGAAGAGATTTAGAAGACGTGTTTAAAAGGCTCAATGACAACGGGTTGCAACTCAACGTCGCGAAATGTACGTTAGGCCAAACAACACTCGATTTCTTAGGCTATACAATATCCGCAGATGGAATCAAGCCGACGCAAGAAAAAGTTAAGGCCATTACGTCATACCCATTACCGCAAACAATCCAACAGCTTCGTCGTTTTTTAGGAATGATGAATTTTTATCGCGAAAATATTCCTCACGCCGCCGAACATCAAAAGGAACTTAACCCCTACCTACGTAATTCAATCAAGAACGATAAAACACAAATAAAATGGACGGAAACTGCAAGGAGTGCATTTGAAAAGTGCAAGGAAGACATCAGCAACGCCACCTTGTTGTCATACCCATCATCAAGCCAACCTTTCGCCTTGATGACCGACGCGTCCGATACGTGCATCGGCGCCGTTCTTCAACAACAAATCGCAGGTAGATGGAAACCACTTGGGTTTTTCTCAAAAAAACTCGACGAGGCGCAAAAAAAAGTACTCCACCTACGACAAAGAGATGCTGTCGATATATATGGGTGTTCGTCACTTTCGCCGGATTATCGAAGGCCGTGACGTCACCGTTTTCACCGACCACAAGCCTCTTACCAGCGCACTAACGAAAACAAGTAAAAACGAAACGCCACGTCGTACCCGTTACTTAGAATACATTGGTCAATTTGTCAATTGTATTAAACACATAGCCGGCAAAGATAACATAGTTGCCGACGCCTTATCGAGAGTGGAGTCAATCACATGCCCTTCACCGATCGACTACGGTGAGTTAGCAAAAGCTCAGAGTGCAGATCCAGAACTTGAAGAGTTGAGCAAAAATGAGCGTTACTCATTCACGCGCACCAAGTTTCATGGAACAACAAAGCTGATCAACTGTGAGATGTCGACAGGGTTCGCTCGTCCGTTTTTACCCGAAGCATACAGAAAACAAGCTTATCAAGCAATACACGACCTGAGTCACCCCGGCGTGAGAGCGACGAGACGACTAGTTACCACACGATTCTTCTGGCCATCGATGAAGAAAGACATCACAGAGTGGGCAAGAGCTTGTACCCAGTGTCAGCGTGTAAAGGTACAGCGGCACACGAAATCGCCAATTGCAAGCTTTCAGCAAGTAGATCGACTGGCCCACGTACACATCGATATCGTCGGTCCACTACCAATATCGAACAACTGTCGCTACTTACTAACCATGATCGACAGAGCAACAAAGTGGCCAGAAGCACGAGCTATCGAAGAAATAACAGCGGAGACAGTAGCCAATGCATTGTACGAAGCCTGGATAACAAGATACGGTTGTCCGGCCACAATAACAACAGACCAAGGCCGACAATTCGAGTCAGAGCTGTTCAGAAAGTTAATGCAACGCATGGGCATCGAACGCATACGAACTACAGCATACCACCCGCAGTCGAATGGCTTAATAGAACGATGGCACCGTTCACTGAAGACGTCACTCGCTGCCAGACTGAAAACGACCAACTGGACGCACGAGTTACCTACTGTAATGTTAGGCTTACGCGCAGCTTTTAAAGAAGACATAGGGGCTAGTGCAGCCGAGTTGTTGTTCGGTCAGACACTAAGATTGCCTGGAGAATTCTATGACGAAGCTGCGTCAGCAAACCACAATCCATCGCCTTTTATGAGCCACCTAAGTGCAGCACTGAAGAGAGCACAAGCGCAACGTGATAGTACGAGCAAAAATACGATATTCGTTCACGGCGACCTGTATACATGTACACACGTATACGTGCGCAACGAAGCAGTCCGCAAGCCGTTAACACCAACGTACAACGGACCATATCGCGTCAACGCCCGCTTCGACAAGTACTTTGAAGTGCAAGTAAACAACAAAAGCTTGAACATTTCGATCGACAGACTGAAGCCTGCCTATTACTTGAGTCCGGAGCAAGAAACAACAAATACTTACGCTCATATAACAAGGACAGGCAGAATTTCAAAACCTCCTGTACGCTTCGCTAGCGGGGGAGTACTGTAGCAGTCTCATACATATAGCATCAAACGACCAGCCGCGGCGGCGGCCGGCCCAACACTGAGCCGAGACGCGCCGCGGACAGTGGAGATGGCGTACGACACCGGCGGCAGCGGCCCAGCGGCCGCAGTGACGTAATCATTGGCGAGGGACAACATACCGACACAGCGGCTGGCTAACAACTGAGCGCGAGCGCCGGTCACATGATCTTTTATACTAAAACGTCTCGCTAACATCGGACCAAACGGTAGGCAGAGTAAGGTTCGATGGTAGAACACTATGAGCGGCGCACGGCGAGCTCTGATTGGTCAACCAGAATATAAGGTTTTGTTTACTCCTGTCACTACGTCCTATATGATGTAATAGTACATAAGCAGCCGTAAATGAATATATTTTTATGCATATCGTCAATCGAGTTTTATTATAACTATCCTACAAATATCCCCAAAAAGACAAAAAGTTAAATTTTGTAAACTAGTGTAATTTAAAAGAGTGTCCATGGAGTTTCTTGCCCGTTCTTCTCCATAGGTACCTACTCTTTGGAATGGGCGACTAGCTTCACCTTACTGACTGACCGACCTTCTGACAATTGAAAAGTGCCTGTAACTGGTTTATTTGAAATAAATGCTTTGATTTGATTTGATTTGAACATTTTATGTAAATATATGATTAAATAGATACGTGTTACATATGTGTAATGTCCCGCGTGGTCTCGTAGTCGCAATCATGACTTCTGAGCGTGTCCCAGGACGGAGAAAATGTCATTTATTTATTTAATTGTAAATGAAAAAATACATTACAAAAAAATAAATTTAAACTACAAAATAAACAATAGGTCCGCTATTTGCAATCTCTTCCAGGCAACATATGTAAAATTCCTGAGTGTTATTTTGCTGTTAAGAATATTTCAGTAGCATGGAAGTTAGTGGAGTGACACGTAAAGCCGCTGGTACTGTGGCTGATCTTTTCCCAAAAGTATCCGATCAAACCTACGGGGGTATGCACGTATATATATGTACGAATATATACATGTGTACGAAAACACGGTGCCTTATGTTCCTAAAGGGGTCGTCTATGATCTATGTTATTAGGTCTATGTTTCTGAAGGGGCCGTCTATGGTCAGGAGTCAAGGACATACGTTAGAAACAAACGTTGATTAACATGTCAATAAACAGGGACATAAGTTTCCCTCCTGGCCTGGAGAATTGATAATCAGCCTATAATGTTTTATAGGATGATTATCAATTCTCTTCTCTGTACATGCTGTAAGATTTTGGAACTCACTCCCGCCTAACATTCGTAATTTAAACACTACTTATTTCAAAATTTAAACGTCGATTAAAAGAGCTTTGTTCTATAGGTACTGTGAGAATTTGTATAATAAACAAATTTGCATATCTATGTATATAAAAATCAATGCCACTTCCTTTGTAATTTTATAACTTAAGAACGGACTAATCTATCCAAACCAAATGTTTAGGCTTTGTTGTGACTAATTAGTAGATGGTTTATGTGAAGTTTGAATAAAATCGGTCGAGAGGTTCTTTATTAATCATATTTTTTGTAACAAATGAATTCAATGAACGGTGGATCAACATCTCATCTTCCCCTTCTATATATTTTAAAATCACGCCACTTTCTTTGAAATTTTATAACTCAGGAACAGACTCACCTATTAAAACCATATTATGTTTAGGCATTTTTGTGACTAATTAGTAAATGGTTTATGTGAAATTTGAACAGAATTGGTCAAGTGGTACTTCATTTATCACATTTTTTGTAACAAATTACACATTATTAATTTATTTGTATTAAATGAACTGTGGATCATCATCACATCTATATATATAACTACTAGCTGACCGGCAAACGTTGTTTTGCCATATAAATAATAGATTAAATTACTAAAATGGCTATTAAAAAATAAGGGTTGATCGTAGAAGGGTGAAAATTGGGGATTGTATGTATTTTTGTATGTTGTATCATAAAAAAATAGAAATTAAAAATTTTGTCTAAAAAATAAAAAAAAAATTAGGGGTGGACTACCCCTAACATTTAGGGGGATGAAAAATAGATGTTGGCCGATTCTCATAGATACCGGTTAAGCACAAAAAATTTCATCAAAATCGGTCGAGCCGTTTCGGAGGAGTTTAAAGCCGACACCGTGACACGAGAATTTTATATATTAGATATATAACTTCTATGTATATAAAAATCAATGCCACTTTCTTTTTAATTTTATAATTCACCAAAACTGTGTAATTGCACCAGATTGGCAGTGAAAAACTTATTGCCAAATTTAATTGAAGCTACGATCTTTGAGTTTGTTTGATACCGCGTATCCCTATGATCCCAACTGATATGCCATTTGAGTTCAAACGATTACAATATACTCTGCGTTTATCATTTGCTATGTCCATCAACAAAACCCAAGGGCATACATTTCACATTTGTGGTCTGAATTTGGAGGAATCATATTTTTCAAATGTCCATCTTTATATTGCCTGTTCGAGAGTCGGTACCCCCAGTCTTTTGTTTATAAAATTGCTAGCAATTAAAAAAAATATTTTATGTTTCAATAAATAATTTTGATGACCCAGTAAATTTGTTTTTATTATTTCACTTTATATGTAGCGAAGCACGTATCGGGCCGCTAGTTTATACCTACATATATTTTAGTAATACAATGTATTTATTTAAGTATACTTATTTTTGGATTATATGTTTAGCTATATTTAATATTATTACTTTTATACTTATCATATTCATATTTTATTTCTTCCTTGTTCTTACACACTATTGTCTACATTTCTGTTTTACTTCTCCTTTCGCAGTTCTGCTGGAAGAAATTTCTTAAGAAATAAGCAGCACCTTTGTACTCAGATCTTAATTTTGTCTTATACTGATGTATTTTATTGTCTATACATTAATAATCTAATAAATAAATAAACTCTTTCTCATTTACTTTGACAGGCATTAACCTCTACCAATTGGGTCAATACGTTATTTACGGTATTAAGCAGTTTTTGTTTACAAAGATGTAAAGCAATGATTACCAATACCCTCTAAAATTATTCAGATTAGTCTATTGCACAATTAGCGTGCGCGTGAGACAGTAGTCGAACACAAACACCAACATTCTCTGTCGGTTAACGATGGTTACGTTAACCGAGAGAATGTATAGGTGCAGACGACAGCACATCAAGCTATTACAATATGTCAGATTTCTTTATCCGATTTTCACTTAACTTAACTTCGGTTATATCGCGCTTTTTAGATTTCTCTCGGGAATATTAAAATTTTTCGGGATAAAAAGTACCCTATTATTTAATCCGGACTTCTAACTTTACGTCTGCAAAATTTCAAAGCCATCGATCGGTTCAGGAGTTACGGCGTGAAAGTGGTACAAACAAACTCACTTACCGATGTATGATATTAGTAGCGATATATTTGGTGTACACATAAAAATATTCCAGTAATCTCCCTTGGGAACTTGATGTTTTTTTAGGAGCAAAAGTAGCTCATGTTACTCTCCATCTTTTCAACTAATTGTATGCCAAAAATCAGGTCGATTGATTGCTTAGCTACGGCGTGAAGGAAGGACAAACAAACAAACACTTTCACATTTATAATATTAGTATGGATTAACGATCAAGGTTGATTGAGAATACCTCATAGTTTCTGGTAGTTTGACCTACTGTCGTCCGTACATAAAGAAAATTACGGGCAATCCTTTTGTAAAATATTTTGTTTTTACTAGCTTTTTCTTACAGATACACCCATGTGGATGTCGGTATACAATAAATTAATTATATAAACCCTTTTTTGTATTTGACTTCATTGCTTTACACGGTGTACGTCAGTAAGGCTACCAGACAGCATGATTTTTTACGAGATCTTCAACAATCATTAAGTACACACATCAAAAGTGTCTAGGGATCAACATATATTTTTGCAATAACTTTTCTCCTGATTGATATTAATTAAAATTTTCTTTAAGGATTCATCAAATAAAGTGTTTTCGTTTGTCACAGTAACGATAAACCAAATCACCTTTGCATTAATAAAGAAATTTGCCATTTTCCTAATAAAGGGATATTTGACATTTGAACCACTAACACAAAAGTTCGAAAAAAAGACTGAAATAACAGTTTTGTCTAAAATTTTATTGGGTAACTTAAACAATTAATAATCCGTGTTTCTACCGCGAACACTAACAACACAAGAACATCGGTTTGGCATACTCAAAATGAGTTCATCCAAATCACGCTGTGGAATGGCCGCCCATGTTCTTTGCAGCAACAAAAAAAGGTCTTCTTGCGACTGGATACCCTCCATATTCGGCAGAGCTCTTCTCTGTAGCATATCCCATGCATGCTCAATCGGGTTCAAGTCTGGCGACTGAGCAGGCCAGGGCAGGACATTGATGTTAGCTGCGGCGAGAGTCTGTCTTACAACTCTTGCGGTGTGCGGTCGTGCATTATCATGCATTAACTGAAATAAGGGATCGATTTGCACTTGTAGAGGAACGATGACGTCTGATACAATCGTCTCAGCATAAATTTGAGCGTTGAGGTTGCCTCTGATCCAAATCAACTCAGTTCTTCCGCCGATCCAAATACCCGCCCATACCATGATGGTTCCACCACTATAAGGATGGACTTCCTGGCAGGATTTTAATCGCTGTTGGCGTCCAGGGGTTCTCCAGTGTCGTATACGTCTTGTATCCGGTCTCATACCAAAACGAGACTCATCAGAAAAGCACACGAAACGCCATTGTTCTTCTGCCCAATTTCTGTGTTCAAGAGCCCATTGATATCGAATCCTACGATTGTGCATTGCTATAGGTGGTACCCGTAGCGGTCTTCGGGAATGAAGGTTCACTTCATGCAAGCGGTTTCTGACTGTTTGGTCGCTAATTAAGTTCCCTGAAGAGTGATGAAGCCTCACGGCTAACATCATGGCGGTTATTGTTGGAGCTCTTCGAGTTAAGATTTGAATGTATCGGTCTTGTCTCCGTGTGGTGCAGCGATACCGTCCTCCATGGCGCTCAGCCACGGTACCAGTGCTTCGGTAACGTGTCCAAAGTCGACTGATAACACTCTTGACTTGTATTCAGAGCTAAAGCCACAGTACGTTGCCGGGAACCAGCTTCTATCATTCCCACGGCTCTGAGCATTTCTTCCCTGCTTAAATGACGTCGCCGCTCCATAATAACGTTGGTTTTAATCAGTAGTAGGGAAACAGTAGCACTAATAATGTCTTCAATGCGTTGTATGTTTTTATAGGGAAAATATTGACAGCTGATTTTCATCTTTTACTCGAATTTGATTCACAGTTCCTGATTCAAATTATAAAATGCACCAAAAAGGATCCATATAATTTTATAAAATCATAAATTTATTACAAAGCCACATCTCAATCTCAAGAAATCCGCATAAAAATGCTTGATCCCTAGACACTTTTGATGTGTGTACTTATAATTTAGCTAATATACAATATAATATATAGCCAATCATATCTTCTCCATCTCAGCGTTAATCCCAGTCGCACCCGAAGCTTTTCAGCTTTGAGTCTAAGGTCCGCTTTACCAGTCTAACTGCTCATTTTGGCTAAATTTCGCTATTTTCCATGAAGCGACTGCCGTCTAAAATATGTGATTGAATATGGCCAAACATATAATTTAGCTAATTTACATATAACTTTATTGAATTATACATTTAAAACATCGTCATCAGACCACATGGAAAGCAGTCCATATTATGTTAGCAACCTTACACACCGAGACCCGCTAAAATTATGTTTAATTTTACTTTTACTTTTTCTGTAAATACATTTTCTTTTGTTTACTTATTGACCGTGTACTTTTGGTATTGTTAAGCTAATGAATAATTATTTATATCTTTTCACAGGCGTTATGCGTGACTTTATGCCTGGCCTACAATTCGCCATCATCCAACGAAGAATCAGCTCGAGAGTTCATAGAACACGTTCTTAGGATCCCGAACCCCGACAAGATACTGAACTCCGCTCGGGGTAGACTTGAGAGGAGTAGACAGCAGGAGATGATCAGACAACGCGTTTCTTCGGATGGTGATTGTGAAGACCCGACCGAGGTATTCATCTGTATTTTCCTTATTCCGTATTCAATGCGTCAGTGGCGTAATGAATTTAACTAATTCTACAGTTCACACAATATCCATTGTTTATTAACATTGTAGAGTAGAAAAAAATTTCAAGCACATGATGCAATGGATTAGCAATTTCAAAATGATTCAAGTTGTAACTGGTACGGAACACCACTATGATCTGAACGAAGCGTTTCGTCGTGAGGGACTGTAACAATTTACCAGCGGCGGTGTTTCTGTCTGACTACAATTTAAATGTTTTCAAGGCTAAAGTGAATAGTCTCTTAATAAACAAGCGCGCTTTACCGTCAATGATGGCTTCACTGCTTACCATCAGGTGGGATTGCAGTCAAGCACTAGTTTAGAATTATAATTAAAAAATCTGGGTTTCGATAGGACTGAAGAAAGATTTCTTAGGCGTTATATCAAAAGCAAACTCTAATTCTTTATGTAAAGAGTTATCCGTTTTGTCTGCTCTTTGTTTAAAATAATTAATAAGTATTTATGAACATAGGATATGTTTTTATTAACATATAAGTCCCGGTTACTATTACAAATAAATAGTATGTATAAGAGATGAATCTAAATCCAGGGTACTAATATCATTTTTCTACTACAACAACTTGTAGGTCACTAAACTTCTACTAAAGATTGTTGAAATCAGAAACAAAGTTTCCACCCTGCTTGCGTAACACATTATTGATGCCAATTTGAATAATTTTGTAGCATATTGCTATTCCATTGCTCAATATGGTAAAAAAATATCTCTGCCCTACAACATAAACAACGTAATGAAAGTGGTTGGACTGCCAAAGTGGAACCATTGCTACTTATAATGTTATGTTGCTGATGATTACTTGTATGTTACTTAATTATCCTGCTGTTTTTAAAGCCTGATTTCAATGTTGCAGCTATTACCTGAATACACCGCAACCCTTCAAGGATCTCGAGAGCTGAGGCAGTTGGGAGCACAGGTACAGGATTTATTCTTCACCTATTTTAAGAATCCATCACCTTGTTTATCTACGAAACAAAGTAGTGGCTGTCCTCGAATTTAGGGCATGTTAGGTTCTCGAAATACGCGACGTAAATCGAAACGACATAAGTCGAGACATATTTTTTCAATTTAGCCTATAAACGCCAAGGGTTAGAATCTACAAGGATTAAAAATAAAATAAAAACTGCAAGTAAAACAAAAAATCGATATATGTACATCAGAAATCCTTCATTATCAAAACTAAGTGCTTAGTAACCGGCCCCACGGACATTGATCTCGCGACTAGTGAATTCTTCTATGCCGATAATCGATACAATTGGCATAGGTTTGAGGAATGGTGTTAAAACATAGTTCGACGTAACTTCAAAGACGTAAGTTGAGGACTGTATGTAATGAGTATCGTATATACTTACATGGACACAGGAGCAGTACTGACCCAGTGGTAACGGCAGCGACTTAAGTCTTATAAATCGTAAGTCCGAACCTAAGTAGACACCGCAGACTACTTATAGTATTAGTCTGTCCTTCTTCTTGATACACATTGTGTCATCCTTTGTAAATTCGTCATATTTATGTTCTGAAATGTATTATATATTATATGGTGTACCTATATAATAAAGAGTAGGTACTCTATTCGGTTCTGAATATAATAAAATATTATTGTGTGCAGTGGTTAAGAAATAAATTATACAAATAAAAACGTGTAGATTAGAATTTCTCTTGACGTTCGTATTAATTAATTCACTGCTCTAAAAAACCTCGAAAGTAAACATCGTGAGGAAACTAGCTTGTTCCGGAACCAACAATTAGAATAAATGTAACATCTATCAAGTTATCAACAAGCAATTGGTCTACATGGTGGATTACGGACCAGATAAAGGAAGCCTGAACCTCAGCTGTGGGAACATTATCGACTAATTATGCTATGAACCTGTAACTGAACCCTAAATATTAAATAACCCGTGTGATACCGGGCGTAGAATAGTACCAACTCGTATCCTCCCGTGGGTGTCGTAAGAATCGACTAAGGGAACTCTCACTCGGGAAGCGGGCAGCAGCGCTTCTCCTGTGGAATAACAAATTACTGCGATCCCTAACCCGCCTGCCAAGCGTGGGGATTATGGCAATGCGCCCCAATGGAATGAAAGCCATGGCGGAGACCTTTGTTTAGCAGTAAACCTCCTTAGGCTAAGAAGAAGAAGAAGATGCTATGAAAAATTTAGCATATGCGTCCGGTACGAGTTCTTATTGGAACTCTTCCTATGACATTGAAGATAATAAAACAGCCAATATTACAAATAGATTATAATATATGTATAATGTATATATCTACATTTCATTTATCTAAGTATAAGTAAAACTATCATTAACATTAATTATCATCGAGGAAAATTAATTCAAACTATAAATAAGACCTCCTGACCCCATGTAAACCTGCGTTTTAGGCCATCTACTTAGATCAAACATTAATAACAGACAATAGTGAAGTTAAATCATAAATAAGACGTGATATTTGTAACGACTTAAAGAGTTTGGGTTTATAATTTTAAAACAACACTTTATTCATAAACGCCATAGAAACGCTACTTAAATTTAAGTAGTGATTAATGATAAACCATTAACTTTTGGCGTTAGAACATCACTTAACTTTACCTTATGAATAAGCCCCGTATCATTGTCAAATGATATACTGTGATATGGATACGGATACATTATGTTTAAATAATATTAAAGTAAATAGAGTAGACTAAGTAAACATTGAGATTTATATTAGAATACCTAGTTGCTAACTTTATTTCACAATTTGTACTACTTTTGTATTCTTTCTTATTTTTGGGACAAAACCCGCCACACATTTTTCCACCCACTGCAACTCCTGAAAGCCAGAATCAACCAACAGTGGAGACCACCAGAAAAACGCCGAGCAATGAGTCCCGGAGAAATGATTCAACTGTCTTGGGTCAACGAAATTAATGAGATTTTTTTTTTCCAAAAACAAGTAAGAGACAGAACAGAACTAGGCCAATCGGCACAAAGGGACATTATTGCAACTGGGAGAAGCCCAGATTGCCAAGCACAACGGAATAAAATTTGATTAAGTTAATGGATCCTAAGTAGGTGTGTGCTGTTACAATTGATTCCAATAATAGGTATGGCAAAAGCGCCTGAACGCACGGAAATTGGTTCTAGTTTCTACAAGGTCCGTGTAATAAACGACTCCAGATGTAACTTGCTTACTATCCAACATAATATAAGAATACATTCCCACAAGATGTGATGTGCGGACTGTTCAAATTCACAGTTCGATGTAGAACATTGACACAAAGGCGAAGGAACAAGTTTAAAAGAATAACTATAACTACTTTTGTATATATATAACGTTATTTTTTGTTTATGCGAAACCTGAATACAGTTGCTTCAGACTAAGCAACTGAATCGATTCCAATCACTTTTATACCATGTTATATTTTTCCCAAATACATTTAGAAATTGTTGCAGTGGTAGTATGTACTTGCGCGCGCACCACAGCTGACGCCAGAGGTCTACGGACCGCGGTCGCCTGCCCGAACGGAGCTTTGACCATATTTTTCTTGGGACAACCAAGTAGAATTGCAAACTCAAACTTTCTGTTTTTTTTAAATAATTATAAACTAGCGCTTGACTGCAATCCCGCCTGACGGTAAGCAATGATGCAATCCTTGATGGTAAAGCGAGCTAGTTTATTAAACCCATTCACTTAAAAAACTTAGTGAATAGGAAGGAAGACGGCAGTTGAGCGAGGTGGTGCAATGTTAAACCCAACAACACAACCAACGATGCTGCGCCAGAGGGAAATTGATGTGAAGACCCTCTAGGACCAAACTCCCGACACAACAACACTTGGCGCATCGTACCCGGTACAACACAACTGCTCAGACCCGCCTTCCGTACGGCTTCACCAGACATCATGCCGGAACACGACGAATCGCTTGGCGGCAAGACTTTGTCTGGTGGGTGGTAACTTCTGCCGGCAGCCGATGTGGCCTACCACCGAGGAAAATTTCTAATATATTGATAAAAGTTTCTCATTATATCTTTTTGAAATTTTGTACATAGATTCTTTACTTAAAAATACTGGACACATATTTCGGGTTTCGCATAAACAAAAAATAATTTTGTATATAGAGATATATAGATAGCTAGCTATAATGTGTCTCTATAGGAAAGATTCTTAACCTGTTAAAATTTGTAATAAAAGTAAGTACAAACAAGTATCAACAACTTTATCAAGAAAAATATGACAGGAACTGAGGTCAAGTTGCACAATGACATTAATTAAATATAGGTTAGTTTCAGTATTAGGTCAACAAAATTAGTCATCCAATTGACATTGCACTCCGTGTGGGATGAGTCACGGTTCCAGTTGGGATAGAATCCAGACAGGTTTTAGACTCTCTCTACTACTGCGATGTATGTATATCACATATTTTTTTAATAAAAATGGATGTGTTCATCCCTAATACAATGTTCTCTTGTACTTTTGTATGGCATGGTTCAGTAAGGAACGGTATGAGATTTTTGCTTTATTATTGGTAAATACATAGAAGACTTAATTATAACCAATAACGGTCCGTAAACTATTTCAATCAGCCACAAAAACCATCACATAGTAAATCTGTAGATGATCTCATGTCTTTTTTGTAGATATTTATTAATAAGGGAAATGGAAAATACTTTAATACTTTACTAGTAAGTCATAAAAAACCAAGTTAAATGGAGTCGACTTTTTCTATCTGACTGACAGGCCACCCTTGAGAAGGAATGGCGTATTTGTATGATAGTATGAAAGAAAACTAAATTAAAAGGTTTCTCATTTATTAATTTACGCCGTTTTGTCAGTATGACATACTTACAGCTTATATTTACTTGACAACTTCGAGAAGTAAATAATTTCTATTTAACAGTCCGTACCATCTTTACATTTTTATGATACCATCTGAAACTGTTGGTACGGACGACAGCAGGGCAAGCTATCTAATGTGTGTCAAATATTCTCAATCAACCGTGAGCCTTAATGCTTTAGAGGTAAAGTTGATAATCTAATAATCGCAATCCCATTTCAGAGACAATCAATACCAAACATCTAATTATAGAGCTGGTATTTTATCATTTCTTCTTGCCCGGTGAAAGCCCGCGATGCAGATGATCCAGTAAATATAAATTCCCGAATATGACCTCTGACTTTTTTCTCAGAGCTAGTACTAGGAAACGCCGCGGTCATCAAAATTAACTAATAAAAATTTCGATCCAGCCATCCCTTACTGTTCTCTCCAGCGACGCCCTAAGCCGAGGTTCGTACCCCAAAGGGGGTGCCGTTAGCGTGTTGTTGCTTAGTTTTTAGATGCCCCTGGCTGCAGGCTTTAAATTCCATAAACCATAAGATCAATAAGATCAAAAAAAAGAATCAATAAGACCATATTTCAAAAAATTAAAAATACTTATTGACAGTACCGTGTCTGTACATACAAGGTGTATCTGACATAGTAACGCAGACTTCGCGAGAAGGTTTACACCGCATGCCACTAATAAAATTATGGTAGTCATTTATAACGTTAATGAGCGGTTATAGAAATAATAGTGTTTATAAAAATGTGTCTGCTCGGCCTTTGAACGTTGCAAGCGTGCCGCCGTGCGGATTTATAGGTATGATGTTGATCCCTGATGTGAACTCTATTAAATCAGCTGATAAGATAGTTTTTCGAGTTTTGTTTTCATTGCGCTTTTTTGTGTAATTAGCGAATTAATTAATTTTTACTTTAAAATCTTATTGGGTTATAAAAGTATAGCAATTATGAACGGTTTAAAGTGAAAAAATGTTATTTTTTTAAATCAGGAAAAAACCGACGAAAAATTCTACTTGTTGGGGTTCAGAATCAAGTACTGGATCCATGGTACTCGTTTATGCGTCGATGTCAGAGACACCCTTTATATGAGTTGTCGATATTTGTCAGATATAATTTAGCGATGTACTTAAATTATAAAAGTAAACGTTACAATTTAAAAGTTAACTGTCCCCAACACAAATGTGCATTGATGAAAAATAGTGTACTCTGTATGGCGCCACGCGTTTATAATCACCTACAAAAACAATTATTAGAAAGCATGAGCTATAATATATTAAAACATAAAGTTAAAAAAACTCTCGTGGATAAGGCCTATTACAGTGTACCTAAACGAATTTATAAATGACATGCAATCTAATAATGAGAGATGACATTATTGTATTTGGTTATTGACTTGACTTGTTTTTAATTATTGGTTTTATTGGTATTTATAAATTTTCAATTGACCTGTCCATGATGAAATTTCCTGACATTTATTAGTTTTATGACTTTATTTTCCCTTTTTTTATTTATTTTGCTTCGAATGAATTAATAAAATTTAGATGATTATTATTAGTAATTGTACAATAAGTAGAGACAAACACCAATCAAAATTGCATGTCGTCAGGCGTATTATGGAGATGCCAAACTATTTTATGTATCGATGTTTATAATACCCATTTTCGCAATAAATGAGTTTGAGTTTGAAATTAATTTAAGGCAGCCAGAGGATACCAGAAGATATAATAAAAAAGATGTATTTTTTACTGATCAAGACTATGAACGTTCTGTACCTATATACAAATTAGGTAACCTTAGCCTAGGTACGTTTAGTCTCCCGGTACAAGTCTCATTAGTCGGATTTATCAATCAACTCAGACAATTAGTCTTTCTCTTGAAATGAACCTCTTGATTATTAATTAATCAAGTTAATTAGACGTACAATCTAGAACTATGCGACTACACGCCAAGAGATACCGCTGTGGGCTATGGACTCAGGCTTAGCGAGACACTGGGGACGCAAGAGACAGGTTGGATTGGATGTAGCCTGAAGGTTATATAAAAACGGCGGCATATGTCGGCAACATTTTACCTCCGGGCTAGGTTCGCGGCCTCAGTCATTGCAAGTCGTAAAACTTTGCCGGCGGCATGTCGGCGGCTCGACATCAGAAACTTATATTTACTACAGCTCAAATGTCGCCGGGCAACCGAGCACTTGCGTACGCTATCCGCCGGCAAGCCGCCGACATGTCGGCGGGCAAAACGCGCGGCGTTGTTGCCGACATGCTTATTTCAACATTTTTTTTTTTTCCGGGGTGGAAATCCTCATAGGATGCTCGCCGCCCTGGGTTGGGCGACGGGGTATGTCAGACTTTTACTGACTAAAACCATCCCGGTGTGTTTTCTATCACGAGCGCGCGTGGGGCCGCGGGAGTCTAAATTCTTCCACGGCCCCACCCTCGTGCTGACCCGGTCTGTCCGTGCCTCGTCTCCTGCACGGGGTAGTGGGGTGTTAAACTACCCCGTGCATCGCCTCAAAGGCGCGCGCCGACACTCGCGCGCGCCTCCGCCTCGGGGTCCATCAATAGGAGGGGCGGGGACTTCCCCATGTCCCTCGCCCCTGGACCCATTCATGGGGGGTGGAAGAGGGCGTTATCCGCCCTTCCTCGGCGCCCGGTGCGTCTTCTACGGCCCGGGAAGGGAGTTGATATCTCCCTCTCCCGTTCCGCAGCTTCCTTCTGCGACATCACGTCCTCGCAGAAGGACACCACCGCGTCCCACGACTGTGAGCTGCCGACCATCCTCCGCACTACTGCCGGCAGCGTCAGGTCGCATGCTTATTTCAACATAAGCCAAGTTGTGTCGGCGGGCTGTGCCGCCGGGTCGGTTTGGGTGTGTAGAGCCCATGAAATTATAAAAATAACACGAATGCACAAAAAGTAAAAAACGATCACGGTGTCGGGTCGGCCCGCTCACGTGAATTCAATGCTCTTCACCCCATCCAACAAAAGTTCAACAGAGAAACCGAGTGCTGTTTTAATAGGTAGGAGTACATATGTCTTCTATATTTTTCTCAGATGTGGCTAATACATGAGGACTTTCTCAAGATAAAGACAAAAAAACGTCGATAAAAGCAAGCGCAACCTTGTTCTTATGTAACATCGTCCAAAATAAAAATGTCCATGATCGTTGCAAAATCATTATCTTGTCTATTTTTAGAACTCAATCGTAATTACCACAGTGAGCAATTTATCATGCAATCGTTGAGCAACGATTATTTTATAAGGTGATAGTAAGGACGACAGCAGGTCAAGCTACCCGAAACTGTCAAATAATTCCAATCAACTTTGAGTCTTAACGCTTTAGTGGTAAAGTTGAAAATCTAATAAAGAAATCTGACAGATTGTAGTAGCTTGATGTGCTGTCGTCTGTAAATATGTTGTTCGCTGCGACAGCCTATGTGCATGGCGAGAAGTAGAAAGGAGATGTTTCATTTTGGGCCACCACTATGTACCCTGTCTAGATATAAAGGAAAAAAATAAATGATTTTCATAAAAGTACTAAATTAATTTGAATAAAAATACAACTATATATAATTAATTATTTGAAACCCTTTTTTAGTGAGATAACCCTTTATTAAGGTAGCCATGACACCGGTTATGACATTTGATTGGCGACTTTGACAGTTCTCTTTCCCGTTGTGTTCGTGTCGAATACCGATTTGAGTTGATTGTGTTTATTTTAATTTTAATTTATTTCTTTTTTTTTTATTTGAGTTGATTGTGTTTATTTTAATTTTAATTTATTTCTTTTATTGTAATGGGCCGCATGTTCGGAATTCATGTTTTGTTCTTTTCGCAGTCATATGGTAGATAATAAGCTACGATAGCCTGAGTACATGACACAAGAGTTTTGGCGGGAAAGTCAAGCTGAGTGTCACGCTCGTTTTTCATTGGACTTTTAAAATTATATAAAGTGTTGTTTACTAAATAAAAGTGCGTGATTTATGTGGTAAAAAGTGCATTTAGTAAATAGTTCATAAAGAACAGTAAAATGTCGCAGCATAGTGGCCACATCATGACTTTGCCCTAAACCTCACTCGTAAGACGAGTCACGCGGCTGTCTTTTTCGACATGAATAATTCATAATTACGTGACTTTGGCTAAATGCAATAACCGTGCGAAGCCAAAAAATAAAGAAAGAAGATATATGACACCTCAATCAAATATCACTGTCAAAATCTTATTTCGCTTATTGCTGACCACCATATTTATTAGTAGCTGTGTTGCACTCCTTGGCCGAGTTAAATTAAATCTGTATAAAAACTAAGCCAAAATATAGGAAATTAACATTGAAAACAGTTAACTATAGCGTATTATATAGGAAATTAACATTAAAAACAGTTAACAATGTGCTGGCCCAGGCTCCATACATTACTGAAACATCTCACTAAAGACAATTCATATGCGCTGACCTCAACAAAGAATACCTACCAAACTGGCAAAAAGGTCTGGCTGAGGTAAAAGCAAAATGACCCCCTTTCTCCTACTTTCATTGTAACTACATTCTAATGACTTCGGATAGTAGGTAAGAATCCGAAATCGTTAAAATATAGTTAGGTACAAGTTTCACCAATTTTCTATTAAAAATATATTCTATTCAAAAGAATATACGTAAGTACCTCTCTACATTGAACTGTTTGATTGAATAGTAATTAGATACTACTAACTTTTTGCTGTTGTTTAGTTGAAGTTACATAAGTAATTGGATTTATTGACCAATATATGAAGGGACGAATGTGATCATAGTAGGAAGGTACATTCAAGGAAGTTCAAAGTAACTCATTAACAAAAAAGGTTTTTGTACGATGACTTTAGATAAGTGTACCTTAAAATACCGTATATTTTTGTCGATGGTATGATAAAGAAGACGAAAGCTGAAAAAAGGAAAATTATATAACATTGTAGCATCTTTGTAAGTTAGTCTTTGCCTCACTTTTCCACAAAATCTCTCCCCACTTTACGTATTGTATGGGATCCCCGTAATTAAATATTATTTACACTTTATATATTACCACTTTGTCGGCGTCAGTGATTTAGGTACATTGGTACCAAATTTCAGCCTTCTAGTGCATCGAGAACATATTCAATGCTCGATGTTCTAGTGCTAACGGTCATTGATTTATTATCGGATTACGGATTATCCGCGGATGGACACACAGACTTGGCGAAACTTTTACGGAACCTTAAAAAAGAGAAGTCTCTCCATTCAACAGTATTTTTTATGTTAGTTAACTTGAAACCTTCGACTGATTGGACGGTTTTTGATGATTATTTTTTTATTGGAATGGATATTGTTCTTTTCATAGCTTAGAAATGAAAAAATAAAATCTTTTAAATCAACCGATTTAATAAAACACTACACAGCAATGGCAAAAAATTAAAATATAAAAAAGGCACCAACTTCCGAAATTAACTATTTTCACTTTGTACGGACGACAGCCGGCTAAGCTACCCGAAACTGACAAATATTCCCAATCAACCTTGCTATATGCTTTAGAGATAAAGTTGAAAATCCAAAAAAAAAAAGAAATCTGACAGATTGTAGTAGCTTCATGTGCTGTCGTGTGTACCTAAAAGTGAAAAGTAATCCATTTCGGAATTTTATTTTAATCTCTTTTGTATGGACAAACTATTCCTTTCCTTTTCTTTAGAGTGAATACTACTTCAACTCTTCAATGGCCTTTGTGGTTAGATACCATAATAGGGATGTATCCAAGGTATGAAAATCAAAAAAATAATTAGTCCGTCTTACAGATAATAAAAAAAATTAAGACCCGTATTTTTTATTTTGTCGTAATTACCAAAAATTACTGAGATATAGCGTATTAAAGTTACAGAGTGGGGGTTAATTACGTCACGCCGTTCTATATTTTGCACCATGGCGTGACGTCATGCGACATTTCAAATCAATATATCTTTCAAATGAATAAAAGAAAAAATAAAAAATACGTGTTCAATATTTTTTATAAAGCTATCTGACGGACATTAAATTATTTTTTAGGATACAAGCCAATTTTGCCAATAACACGTGTAACAAATTATAGAAATTCTTTAAAAATTTTATTTCACAACAATAATGGCGGATATCGCCAATGACAGTTGAAAACACGGCCGCGTGAGCCGCCTACTAGGAGATTTCATGCAAAGCCAAGATGTGGCCACTATGCTACGATATTTCAATGTTCTTTATTAATTATATGGACTAACTAATTTTAATAACATAGCCTTTTGTTTCAGAAACATTACCCAATCTGTCACCTTGAAAGGAAAATCAAGAAGCTTATAACTGACGAGTATGAATACCGACCAGCTTACTATGAAGAAGTTCGTTGCACTATGACGTCGAGCGGCGGCGTTGGGGACTCTAATGAGGTACGTGCAGATTGAACTTTCGACAACTGCCGAACAGACGAAGCGATAGCTCTTTATAACTAGGTTATAGACCAATGACACTGCTGCACTTATCTAACTAAGAGAGCATAAATGACTGTCTACCAACATTTGTTAAAATGCAAACAAAATGTCAACAAGTAATTCTAATGCAAACAACTTTTTTTTTTTTAAGACAAGTCTTGTTTTTACTACTTTGGAATTTTAAAGCAAGGTCGAAAATGCTCTACGTAGGTAGGTATTTAGGTATTAATTTAGTTTTCAGTGCCACTGCTGAATGTCGACTGATGATACAACCAATCCACTGTAAAAATAAACAAAACTAAAATTATAATTGCAGTACAGAGATTCTATTTCAATTTCAATCATTTTGAAGAATAAATTACTTCATTTGTTCGTATAAAATACCCATAAATTATTTTTTTAGTAAGATAGTGGCCCCAATTCCATTGTTCACAGACTAAATTTAAGTTCAGTTCATCTTTTTCTTTATATTTCATTAAGAAAAGGACAGAAGATAAAATGTTAGTTTAGACCTGTCAAATTAGTCCGCTCCTGACGTAAGTCGACATATTTTTGGTAGCCATGCTGATAATCGAGTCAGAACTGAAGAAGAAGCGATTCGTTGCGTTCCGGCATGATGTCTGGTGAAGCCGTACGGAGGACGGGTCTGAGCAGTTGAGTTGCAATGTGTGCCGGATAAGATGCGCCAAATGTTGTCGTGTCGGGAGTTTGGTCATGGAGGGTCTCCAGATCAATCTTCCTCTGGCGTAGCATCGTTGGTCGAGTTGTTGGGTTTAACATTGCGTCTGCCTTGGTTTAACTGCCGTCTTCCTTCCTATTCAGTCAGTTTTTTGAGTGAATAGGCTCTTAATAAACTTGCGCGCTTTACCATCAATGATTGCATCACTGTTTACCATCAGGCGGGATTGCAATCAAGCACTAGTTTATGACCATTAACAAAAAACTGCCTATACTGGATTAAATTAAAATGTTATTTTATTTCTTTTATAAATGAAATAGAAAGAAAAAGATGCACTTACTATAAAATTAGTTCAGTTTCTGAACAAGAGATTCGGCGCCAATATGAAAGTAGAAGGAAATTAATATGTGAGTGAAAACAATCACAATTGCTTTAAACATCTTCCCTCTCCCTTGATGTTTCAGATCTGTTCGAGTCTTGGGTTTTCATGTGTCCAATGGAACAAAACTATCCATTTGACAAGAAGACGATATACTAGGTAAATATTTTTTCATTTTTTTACTATTATTCTGGCAGAGTAAGGGGTCAAAAGTGGAGTACCACTTTTGACACTTATTGTTAGTGCAATAAAGTTCAAAAGTGGTAATGCACTTTTGGCCCTTACTGTAACAATACATACAAAGGCCGAAAACTATATTTGGGAGACACACAGAATTACTTGAACCAATATAATATTTAAAAAGGTCCCCGATTTCCTTTTTCACAAACTAATTTAAATTTAAGTTCAGTGCATTTTTTATTTCACTAGCATTCCGCCCATGTCTTCGCCCGCTTTGAATTTGGTTATTTGCCGCTTTTTAGATTCCTCATTTTCGGGGATTAATTATCGTATTATTTAGCTTCTAAGTTGACATATGCTTATTCGTTTGCAATATATTACCTCGTTTTAAACGACACACAGCGCCATCTATCACAGAACTGGTATGAAGCTAACAATGTATAACAATTTTGTTTTCCCTAGGGAATTTCAATTTTTTCGGCATAAAAAGTACCTTGTTATTTAATGCGGACTTGTAACTTTACGCCTGATAAATTTCTAAGCAATCGGTTCAGTAGTTACGGCCTAAAAGCGGAAGAAATAAATAAACTCACTTTCCGATTTATAATATTATTGAGGATTAAGAAAAGGATAGAAAATAAATTGTAAGTTTAGATCTGTGAAATTATTCCGCACCTGACGTATAGCTTGTCTATAAAGTGGTGCAAATGAATGTTTCTTGAACTAACAATTTTAAAAGCAGGGCAACACTAAATCTAGTAAGTACACGTACATGAAATGTCATCGGCAGTCATCGATTTGTTTTGTGACGTGTTATTTATTGAAATTTGTGTTAATTTTCAATTATATTTAAACAAAACATCGAAGAAATGTGTTAAATATGAGAAAAACAAACCGGAGTGGAGCTCGAGAAATTACTTTTAAAGTTCATCATCAATGTTTGTTAGTACACCAAGCTGATTTTTTTTATTATCAAATATGGATGATACTTATGCTTGAACAGTTGCTAAAACAGGTATGTAATCATGTTACTGTTTGTTTATATCTACTATAAGTTTCAAATTTACAAAGTAAACGATTTTAAGACTAAAATGAGGATAGTTTACATTGCACATTTATAGGTTAGATTATTTATTTATTTAATTAAGCTGCTACATATATTTCACACATTACAAATACATGCAAATTATTGACTTAAATCTAACTGCACAACCAAATACAGGCAAACACCACATGCTCTTTGTAATTTTACTAATGTCTTTGCTTATATTCTAACCAGACTGGATTCTCAACATAACTAACACACTAATGACGTCTGATAAATGTCTATATTGAGTCAGCGTGGACGTCAACCAGGTCGCTGCGTTGGTTTAACAGTTTGCACATGCAAGGTACAGGTGAATTAGCACCGGACATTGTATGGCGAAGAGGTGAAGTTAAGGGTGTTATGGGTTTATGAGGTGGTCTACGTGGTACTCTGAAGTTGAACCTACATACCAATTGTGGGCAGGCAATAGCGTTATTAAGCAGTTTATATGCGAATCTCAAATCCAAGACTTCCCTTCGAGCTTCCAGGGTACTCATTTTGTAGCAGGCGAACTTGTCAAGGTAGGGGAATATTTGAATTGCCTTTCTTTAGAGTACCCAAGATATCAGTTAAACCTTTTTTGGACTGTTTCTATTCGCAACGAGAGGGTTGCGTAGTGGGGTCTCCATATCACACTGCAATATTCAATAATATAATATAGTGAAATAATTTAGTATGTGGACGTTGAAATACCTTCCCATTACGAATGACAAATCCAAGCATTCGTTGGGATCGACTGATTATGTTCTCAATATGTGGTACAAATGTTAGCTTAAAATCCACGATAACTCCCAGATCTCGCACTACATCCACCTGGCATAAGTTCGCTCCATTTATTTGATACACCGAATTCACTGTATCTACTTTCCTGGTGAATTTTATATGCCTACATTTCGAACTGTTCAACAAAATTCTATTATGATAACACCATGTACATAATCGATCGATGTCTCTTTGCATTAGGTTTACGTCCTGTTGAGACCTAATGGTTCTTGAAATTTTAAACTCGTCTGCAAAAAAAAAAAAAATATGCTAGTATTGGGAAACCATGATATCAAAATCAAAATCAAAAAATCAAAGCATTTATTTCAAATAAACCAGTTACAGGCACTTTTGAATTGTCAGAAGGTCGGTCAGTCAGTAAGGTGAAGCTAGTCGCCCATTCCAAAGAGTAGGTACCTATGGAGAAGAACGGGCAAGAAACTCCATGGACACTCTTTTAAATTATCAAGCTGTTGATACAAATATTTGATTACATCATTCATTTTGAAATCAATCGTGTGAGAACGATGCAGAAATATATTGTACGCTGAGAGCGCCCATTATGGAAAAAAAAACAACAATTCAGAAATTAAAATACGCCGTAGCAGCTAAGAGATGACCAGTCCCCTCTGACGGCGTCCGTTCACGAACATGACGTATGGATCAGCATCATTCAGCTCAACCATATTGAAGGGAACCTAATGATCCAACACACACGCCACCACCAGCGAGACATTTGAGTGAGCATGACATACTCTCAACAGCCATAGCACTATCAAGTCAATAAAAGACTAACCCAACAAATAGATGCTTTACAGCAAGTAGATCGTGCTCACACGTGTTCCATGCAATTATACAATACTAAGAAATTGAATCTACACAATGCAAAGACAGTTTTGTCCAAGGTTCAGCAGCTCCAACGGTGTTCCCGAAAGCTAAGTTTAGCTCCTGTGTAGCTGCACCAGTGCCGAATACCCCTGTCAGCGATGCAATTCCGTAACGTATAATATGCTTGGCTACACTAGTGTGTACTGGCTTTAAGTTAAAAAAAAAAAAAAAAACAAACAATTGCAAATTTAACTACAAGAGGAAAAATCAAAGAACAATCAGTGTAAGCATAGAAATCGGACGCAGCTCAAGCCCAAGCCTTTTTGTCGTCAATATAATCTTTAACACTATAAAATGCTTTCTGACACAACTTACGTTTAATGAAAGATTTGAATTTATTCAGGCTCAGATCTTGAACCACCTCTGGAAGTCTATTGTAAAAATGTATACATTGGCATCTAAAAGAGCCACCTATTTTCTTGAGCCTTGTTGTAGGTACAATAAATTTGTGCTTGTTCCTAGTATTTATATTATGGACATCACTGTATTTTTTAAACAATTTTATATTTTTATGAGCATACAAAAGATTTTCATAAATATATTGAGACGGCACGGTCAGTACATTAATTTCTTTAAATTTTTCTCTGAGAGAGTGTCTTGGACTTAATTTATAAATTGCACGAACAGCTCGTTTCTGCAAAACAAATATTGTCTGAATATCAGTGGCATTTCCCCACAACAGAATGCCGTACGACATTACGCTATGGAAATAGCCAAAGTACACTAAACGGGCCGTCTCAATATCAGTCAAATTACGAATTGTTCTAACTGCGTATGCAGCAGAACTTAGTTTTTTTGACAATTTTTCTATATGGGGACCCCATTGAAGCTTAGCATCCAGAGTTATACCCAAGAACACTGTGCTGTCTTCAGATTCCAATTCTTCGCCCTTTATCAACACTTTAGTTTTCACCTGCCTAACGTGAGGTAGAGTAAACTTAATGCATTTGGTTTTTTTCTCGTTTAAGAGTAAATTATTAACATTAAACCAGTGGACTACTTTGGAGATCGCGCTATTTACATCATCAGTGACCTGCTGCTGACGTTTAAGTTTAAATAAAAGTGAAGTGTCATCTGCAAACAACACTATATCGTGATTATCCTTTATGAGGTACGGCAGGTCATTAATGTAAATAAGAAACAAAAAGGGACCAAGAATTGACCCCTGTGGGACTCCCATTGTTACTAAAGATCCGGAAGATCTTTTTCCATTAACGTCAACGCTTTGAATCCTACCACTCAAGTAGGATGTAATAAGATCCAATGCAGAGTTCCTGATCCCGTAGTGGCGGAGTTTCCTGATTAACGTCTCGTGAAGAACGCAATCGAATGCCTTGGACAAATCACAAAAAATTCCCAAGGCATCACATTTATCCTCCCATGCATTATAGACATGACCTAGAAGTTCAACACCGGCATCAGTAGTTGAACGACCCCTTGTAAAACCGAACTGTTTGCTATGTAATAATTTATGTTTATTAAAAAAACTTAGCATTTGGTTTAAAATTAATTTCTCAAAGATTTTACTAAAGGTAGGTAGTACAGAAATAGGTCTATAATTTGTGGGGTCTGATGTACTGCCTGATTTAAACAAAGGTATTATCTTACTATTTTTCATGAGATCAGGAAACTCTCCACAGTCAATACAAGTATTAAAGATAACCGCTAGAGTGGGTGCCATAATATCAATAATAGACTTAGCAACTTCCACCGAATGACCCCATAGGTCAGCAGTCTTTTTTATATTGAGAGTGTGAAAGATTTTAATTATATCTTTACTGGTAACATATTCAAAATGAAATTCCGAATTACAAACATTAACATTTTCTTTAAGCAAAGACTCAGCAACAGAAGGTGATGAGTTTAGGGATTTAGTAGTTAAAACAGGAATATCCGAAAAGAAATTTTCAAACACCTCAGCGACTTGCGAGTCTGATTTTATTATGTTACCATTAACAGTCAGGCTATAGTCAATATTTCTATCACTGGACCTTCCCGTTTCACTATTAATAATTTTCCAAGTCGTTTTAATTACATTACTACTGTTTTTGATGTGAAACATCTATAGGCGCACGTGAGACCGATTTCTGGCGTGGCGACGCGTCGCCACGCGCAATCGACTGTGCGTTTCTTTCTCACTCGATCCGGCGTTAAGCCATCTCTTTCGCTCCACTGAGCTCGGAATCGACTGTGCGTTTCTCTCTCACTCGATCCGGCGTTAAGCCATCTCTTTCGCTCCACTGAGCTCGAATACCTATAGTGTATACTCTGTTTATTACAGTACTCATAACCTGTGTTTTTCTGGTAAATAAATCATTTTTCTGTTCTGATAATAAAATGTCTGACCGTGATAATTTAGAGAGTGGAAGTGGTATACTCTGTTTATTACAGTACTCATAACCTGTGTTTTTCTGGTAAATAAATCATTTTTCTGTTCTGATAATAAAATGTCTGACCGTGATAATTTAGAGAGTGGAAGTGATCAGCCTCCTGCAAAGAAAGCAAAATCACACTATGACACATTATCAAGTCATCAGTAAGTTAATTATATTTTTATAATTAAAGTATGCATTTATCTGTGCATTTAGCACGCGTATATTTGGTGTGTATTGAGCGCCAGTAAATGTAAAATCTACTCTCTAGGTAGATTAAAATTCACATAAATTTCATTGCATATCATGTTTTTAAATTAATTATTAATTTTAATTTCATTCTTATTGAAATTAATGCATTAAAACAATTGCTTAGAGAATAAATTTATTAAGACTGACAGAACTTTATTTTAAAATCAGCTGATGGCGTGCAGCGCACGAATCTTTTTCTTATTTGTTATTAATTTAAACTTTAAAAAATTAATTAATTTTTCTAATCATAATGGAGTTTATAGTGAAACATTCATTATTTATATTTATAATTTACGATCTTTAGTAGTATATTGAAATAACTAGCTAAGATTCTTGAGTTCACTAATATATTGAAGCCATTTAAAATTTTTTTCTGTATATTAATTACATTTCGTTTTTTACGTTAACGCCATTAATTACGTTTCTTCAAGAAGAATTTCAATTGGAAATTAATAACAATCCAAGAGAACCTACCACCAGATACGGAACAACAATAGATGCTGTATTTATTAGATATCTTAATAATGTTATGTCCAATACTTTCGTATCGTACTTCAGTTACCATCAACCAATTGTCACAGTAATACCGTTCTCAGAGGCAACATCGAATGTAACTATTACCGAAGTCACTGATTAAACTAATTGAGTAGTTTCGATTTAAAATAAATATGTAAATTTTTGTATTTAATGAAAATGAATGTTTATTTAATAAAAAATCATCGTTATCTAGAAAAAAAAATCGTTATATTTTTTTTATTTTATTTTATTGACATTTTTAGTTCCTACCACAATCTGTTCTTTTCTGCATACTACTTTTACGAAATAACGTCGATGTTTCACATCTACCAGGCATCCCGTGACGGCTCCATTTTTTTATCTTTGAACTCAAGTAACGTGACTTGGCCATATAGCAAACTTGTTTAAATAATTTTGAGTATTTTCTAACATACAAATTAAATTCAACAGTGTTAATATAAGTCCTCTCATTGTACAGTTCATAAAGCCGAGTTCTACTTTTATGAATACCTATGGTAGCCCAATCAGAGAAAGATGCATTACTATTAATAGAGATAGTCTTGGGAACAAAGGTGGAATCAAATTGCTTACAATATATATTAAAAAAAATTATCATAGAGATGATTAGGATCAGCATTAACATGACTGGATAAGACTGGCACTTTATTGATGAGATTAAATCTAAAATCCTCCAAGCGGCTTTCAGTTTTGGGGTTAACAGTGATATCATTTTTGGCCACTTTTTTACTATTGTTTGGAATAGTAATCCTTTGTCCGCAGTGATCAGAATCAAATAAACTTACAACTTCTTTGCGGCTTGGTATTACGTTTGTAAAAATATTATCTAGGCATGTGGCACAAGTAGGTGTTATTCTTGTGGGCTCCAAAAATAGGTTTACAAGATTGTAGGACTGACATAGACTTATAATTTTATTACAATAACCTGAGTTCTCTAATAAATTAACATTTAAATCACCACAAACGACAATGGCTTTGTTTGAAACACAAATCTTGTGTAAAACTTTATCCATTACCTTTTCAAAGCAATCATACAATCCTGAAGGGGGTCTGTACACACTTAATACAACGAAGTCCTCCAACTCTATACAGGCAATTTCAGCTGTTCGTTCAACAGACAGGCTCACAATGTCTTTACGATTTTTAAATTTGAGCAGGTTATCACGTCATTAATATATACTATGAACAATACTGGGCCCAGATGAGAAAATTGGGGGATCCCCGAAGCAATTGCATACCTGCCTGACCGGAACCCATTGACAACCACATAAAACTCCCGACCGGCCAGATAAGAACCAAACCACCTTAGAAGACTACCAGTGACGCCGTACGTAGCTAGTTTGTTAACAAGCAGTTTATGCGAAACTTTATCAAATGCTTTGCTAAAATCCGCATAAACGGCGTCAACCTGTTGTATACCTCCATCCATGGCTTCGTATGTTTCCTCAATAAAGGAAACTAAATTTGTGCCAAATTTGTAACTAAAGCCGTGATGGTCGCTTAAAAACTTAAAAAAATAGCGTTGAGTATGTGGACAAATCAACTACTCCAATATTTTTCCAAAAATCGAGAGGATGGATATTGGTCTATAGTTCTTTACATCACAAGGGTTTTCACTTTTGTAGACCGGTACTACTTTCGTCTGTTTCCACTCTTTAGGGAAACGACCAGACCTTAATGATGAGTTATATATCCTTGTCATGGGATATTACTCTTATGCTTTCGGACAATGGGCACAAAATTATTAATAGCTGACGCAATAACGCCATAGAAAACGTCCACCATTGCATCAACATTACTGCAACATCCCAGACATTCTTCCCAGTCTTTATCCTTTAAATGCTTGTTTATTGCTTCATAGTCGGCTTTATGGAAGTTTCTTTTTGTAATGCTATTACATCTTAGTTTTACAGACTCCTTGAATGTTGAATCCGCTTCGCAACGCAACAACCTGGGACGTCGACCAATACAACATCCAGTAGTCTACTATTTTTGTTGGTTACATTATTGCATTGTCGGAGATTAGTAACTGATGTGAAATCAATAAAAAGTTGGTAAAGTCCACTAGTGTGCTGATTTTTGAAAGGATTCTGTAGGTCATTCCATTTTATAGTTGCCAAGTTAAAATCTCCCACGATGCATGTGTGCTTTGTGGCTATCTAGGTAAGAATTACAATTAGAAATAAAATGTTCCAACAATAATTTTGAGACCGGAGGTGACATGTAGACTCCGCGAAGATCAAGACGGCGGAGCTGCCCTGACCGCACGCACGGTACTTCTACAGACACCCATAGATCCTCACAATTACTTTGTCTATGCATTAATCTTTTTGAATTTAGTTTTTTAGATACTGCGATCAAGACACCTTCGCCATCCCTATCCCGGTGGTAGCCCATCAAATAATTCTTTATTGCCTATACTATTATTAAGCCAAGTTTCTGTCAGAATTATGATATCGTAGCTAACTACGATAAAACGCACGTTTTTTATGCAAAGTAGCAACTTCTAAAAGTTGCTACTTTCCATAAAAAAAACGTGCGTTTTAGGTACGCAGGCCTCTTACATTTTGGTAGTAAATCTCAATATTCAACAAGTTGTATAAGTAAAGTAGACCATATTGTTGTGCTACTAGCTCAGTGTTGTTGCTTTAGGTGATTTTATATATATAGGAATTATAATTACATATTATTATTATTTTAAATTTCAGGAAAATGAGAGAGTGAACCTTATATCAAGATATAGCTGAGTCAATTATTCGCCTAAGCGAAGGTAGCAGGCTGATGACAGCAGTAGCGGAGACTTTGTTAGTGACGCAGCTGACAATAATACTTTTTGACGAAGAATATTTGGAATCAGATGATGTTCCAATTATTATGTTTTGGAATTGGTAAAAACACGTTAAAATATAATAATATTATATATGTATGATGTTTTTTGTTTTACTCATTTTATTTAAACGCCAAAGACTTGTGTTTTCATTAAAACCAGTTGTGATTCTAGTACAAAATAATGTGCTAGTATCAAAATGACAGACAAGTCAACAGGGTTACTATATGCACGACCGCAGCGCCCTCATTTATTTACACGACTTTATAGACAAACTATAAATCGACGTATTTTTGGCCGCCATGTGGCATGTTTATAATCGCATCTAAACTGTCTATGGAGTATCTTAATTTTTAATCTTAATTTGATCCTTTTCTTAAAGTAATAGAAACAAAAAGATGCACTAACAAAATTAGTTTACTTTGTGAACTAGAGATTCGGCCCCATTGTTGATATATAATCGTCGCTTCAGAAATCTAAAAGTCTGACAACTTGTATATACGAGTTCAAACCAATTTATAACATGTTACTGGTAATCCCAGTAACAGGTTATGAATATCAGATGGGCCGTGGTTCCATGTAAACCTGTATTCCGGTTAGACTGTAAGCCGATCCCAAATAAAATGGCAGACGATGACGTAGTTAGTGCTATATTTTGACGCTCACCAAAAAACAAGTCCAAGGCATCATTACCTATTGTGTCCCAAGCTCGTTGGTAAATAAAGTCCTTAATATTTGGTGTTACAAAGTATAATTAAAAATATACATTACTTACCTACAAATAAAAAAACAGCCTGCATTTTGCAAACAAAAAACAAGTCTAACGAACTGAAAAGGCAGAAACAAGTTGAACAATCGCAGTTGGGAGACTGTTCTATGCATGTTCTATGGAACACTTGTTTATTTATAAAAAAGTGTTCCATAGAAGTGATGCATAGACATAGACATCCGCAGTTTTGGGACCTCGTAGACCAAGCTAAGAGGTAAAACTGCGGATGTTCAACTTGTTTCTGCATTTTCAGTTCGTTAGATTTTTATGCAGGCGGGGTTTTGTTTGTAATTTTTTTTAATAATTATAAACTAGCGCTTGACCGCAATCCCGCCTGATGGTAAGCAGCGATGAGCATATTCACTCAGAAAACCTGAGCGAATAGGAAGGAAGACGGCAGTTGAGCAAAGTGATGCAGTGTTAAACCCAACAACACGACTAACGATGCTGCGCCAAAGGGAGATTGATCTGAAGTCCCTCCACGACCAAACTCCCAACGCAACAACATTAGGCGCATCGTACCCGGCACACATCGCAACACAACACAACTGCTCAAATCCGTTCTCCGTACGGCTTCACCAGACATCATTCCGGTAACTTCAGCCGGCGGCCGATGTTATGGCCTACCACCGAGAGAATCTATCTTATTAGTTTTCTTATTAATAATATGTAATACACAACTATACATATCTACAATCAGTATTTAAAATCCTTAATTTTGGTACGCCACTCTATATGCTTGGTAGATTTTTCTCCCAATATGTCGTCAAACATCCGCCATTTTGTTTTTTTTTTTATGTCACCTATATAAAACACTTGGGCTATTAAGACAAATCTAACGAAATGAGAGAGAACCCGTTTAGCGGTTCTGGAGATACAGGGTAATAAAGAATATTACATACAAGATACGCATTAAAAACATAGCCGTTCCTGGCAGTTGGGTAAAAAGAAACATTTTAAAAGGTTTATTAAAGTGAAATATAAAACTTTGCATTAGTAGTCTGCAACAAACTGTCATGTTTATTGGCAAGTGACAAAAATCTAAGGATCATTCGAACGGTACAATTTTTCCCAAACGATGACCCTTCCTGACGTGTGTGATGGGAGAAGCTCGGAACAGAAACACAGAACTAGTGAAAGTCGAGATGATTGGGGTAGGCCTATGTCCCTCAGAGTACGACTTTCGGCTTTTATATCAATGATGAAGTGTAGGTACTGAGGCAGAGATCTATTACTTAGCTACTTAGCTCATGTTTTGACTTACACATGTTACATTCTCTATCTTGCGCAGTCTTGCGCAGTCAAATCTTACAATTTGACAGTTGTGTGACATTGAAAAGACAAATGACGAATGACGTTTATAGATGTTGGCCTAAGTGTTATTGAATATGTGTGCGTTTGTTTGGTCTATCATTTTCAGATTGAAAGGCTGAACGGAATTTGTTAAAATTAGGCAAAGATACAAATTGACTATGTCGTGAATCATGAACCTACATACTTACATATATTCAAATTATCATCGTATGTATCATTATTTCTGTTCAATAGATACCGTTTTCTCCTCATATAAGCAAACAAACTTGACAAACCAACTATCAAAATACACAAAATTTATCAATCAGAGATTCTACCACCCGTTTATATCCATGAATATCATTATTTTTTCAATATAATAACTTTATAAAACGCCCGCTTTAAAATTTACGTTATTTCAAGTTATACATAATTTAGTCTACACATTCAAAAGCTTCAAAGTGCGAGGTGCTTTATTAATGTTTATAATGGGTCCTTCTTACAACATTATAATAACTAGTTTCATAGTTGTCCGCCTCTTGAGACGATCAACTATTGTAACTTGTTATTATGTAATTCACATCTATCAGTATATAAGTTGATCCAAACACCTATACATAGGTATGTTACTCACCTCAGAAGTCGCGGGAAGAAGGTAATCTTTCGGCGACTTCTTCCGTCTGATTTTTTTATTCCTCCGACCCACCCATCGCATCGCATCACCCGCCCGGGCTAATACTTTTTTGGCCCAATATTAAGTCTGATATTCCTAAATTTTGCTCCGGCCTCAAGCCTCAAGCCTTTCTCGAAAATTGTACTAAATCAATGCTAAAAATCCGACTGGTAGTTCCGGAGCCAGATGCGTAAAAAACAAAAACAAACAAACAAACTTTATTATTAGTGAGGTGTTGAAAAAGTTTCTTACATCATCCATTAAGGCGCATTGAATAAAAAAACTGAGCATTAATTAAATATCAAAGGTTCCAAAGAGTGGTTTCTTGTTACCTGTTTCGTTCAAACTAAGCTAAAGGCCTGTTGAGCACGGTTTTTTTACGGTACGGGGCACTACAGTTTACGATTTGTATTTCGCTGTGTTTCTACCCAAGCTCACATAAATTATTGTATAAACCATGTCAAATCTGATTTTTTTGATAAAAAAAGAAATATTAATAATACAGAATCTTGGGCGGTACTACAGTCTCTCTAGCTGTGCTAAATTGACCATCGGTGCATCGAGGTGATAGTGTTTATTCAAAAGCGCCGCCATGTCAGTCAGTCACCAGAAACAGGACTCAAATTCGATCCAACTGCAGCGTGGAGTTAGACAAGAAGCTTTCATATCTCTCAAATTGTTCACTGCTGCGTTGGAAGACGTGTTCAAGCTCCTCGACTGGAAAGGACTTTGCAACAATATCAACTGCGAGTACATCACTAACCTTCGATTTGCAGATGATATCGTGGTCATAGCAGAGACCCTGGAAGACTTGGGCAAAATGCTCAATGACCTCAGCCGAGCTTCCCAACAAGTGGGTCTAAAGATGAACATGGGCAAGACGAAGATCATGTCGGACTCCCATGCCCACTCACTCCATTTCTAGTTGGTTACTCTGCTCTCAAAGTTGTTGACGAGTATATAAATACCTGGGACAAACAAACCAACTAAGTAGGTCCAACTTCGAAAAAGAGGTGTCTCGTCGAATCCAGTTCGCTGGAGAATTGTTTGGGACAAGATACCACAGTGCCTCAAGACTAAAGTCTTTGACCAGTGTGTGTTGCTAGTAATGACATACGGTATTGAAACGTGGGCGCTCACATTGATATGGAAAGTTACCGGAGGATAGACACGACAACCGCACAACCGCGACGCCCTCTCGTAGTGCCCCTGTGTCGTGAAGCAACGGGCTTCCGTTGAGTTCCATAGAACACTGACGATCGTGCTATCATACGGCTAATCAGTAATCAAACATACATATGTAGCTTATCACGGCAAAAGAATTGTCTGTGTATACGGACCAAAGGATTAGACCACGAACGCTGATCGTTCAGTCACTATATGATTAGATAGCATTAAATATTCATAATATAAGACAAAAAAAGAAACTACTTAAAATAGCATTGTGTGTCTTACGAGTGTACCAAATATGACCATTAGCTTTAAAAAATGTCACACAACAAGTCCTTAACGCCTAAGGAAAAAGCAACACATTTGCTATTACGTAATAGATATTCAGTAAGTAGGTACCTAATCAAATCGATGTCGCGTTGCCTCAAAAGAACCGGACTCTAGTCTTTTTTAGACTGTCTGACCTTTATAGGTCATCGAGAGATTTAAATTATGCACGATAGTGCATAATTTTTGGGGTTCCGTAGTCAACTAGGAACCGCTATAGTTTCGCCAAGTCTGTCTGTATGCGCGCGAATATCTCAGTGACTGTTAGCACCAGAGAGTTGAAATTTGGTACCATTTTGTATATTAATCACGCCGCCAAAATTCAAAAATAAATTGTGGACAAACATGTTTTATTAGTGTTCTTTTCTATATATCCTATATTGTTGTCCGTTAAAATGTCAACACAATGAAACAGATTGTCTATTTTTTATCTCTTATTTAACTCTAAAGTGGGGTCACTTATTGTGACGGACGGGAAACTACGGAACCCTACTCTGAGGATGACCCGACACACTATTGGCCGGTGATTTGTTACTTTAAGAAGATATTATCACCTCTTTTTGCTAATACATCTGTATGTATATGTAAAGTAATAAAACTAACCCGGTTTAGCTGTAATTAAAAAAATAAACTATAATATGCAAATCAATTTTTAGGGTTCCGTAGTTAACTAGGAACCCTTACAGATTCGCCAAGTCAAGGCCAAGGGTACCCTCCATCGGCCATTTGTGCTGCTCGACGAGCTGGACAAACTCTTCGGGTCATTGCAGACCGCCTCGTCAGGCGACTCAGGCGAGCGGGGCCGGATTTGGCGGAGAGCCAGTATGGCTCCTGGGGGCGCTCTATGGTTTATGCTATCATGCGCATGCGAGCCCGCACGACTGGGAATTCTGAAACCCGGGGTGGGGTTGTCGTGGCGGTGTCTCAAGATATCGCAAACGTCTTCAACACCCTATCCTGGAGTTGCATCAGGGAGGCATTCCGGTATCACCGAACCTATCTCTGTAGAGTGGTCGAGGCCTATCTGACTGACAGGGCCGTCATGTGCTCCGGTCACCAAGGAGAGTGGAACCGGTGAGAGATGTCGTGCGGAGTTCCACGGGGATCAGTCCTGGGGCCGCATCTGTGGAACATCGGGTACGACTGGGTGCTGCGCGCCGAGCATCCCTATCGGCACGCCGTCGCGACACGCTACTTCTAGCACAAGGGAGCAATAGCTGCTGTAAGTCCCCTCTTAGAGGAGTAGCGCCCTCACCTTCCGCCTAGGCGTGCGATGGGCAGCTATAATAGTCCGGGTCGACGGCGCATTGTGTTTCACGCGCGCCTCAATGAAATGTCAGCATATCGTGACGGGGTCCACGAGGACCGATGCCTCCTGGGCCAGGGTTGCGGGTTAGTTAAAAAAGAAACCGTGGCCCTGACGCACAGGCAAGTGAAGGAACGTTACAGTTGCGTTAGGAACATAATGTTGTTTTATTCGTAACGATGCGATGCATCAAATGTTGCTGTGTCCGGATTTTGTTCATGTCGTGGAGGGTCTCCAGATCAATCTCCCTCTGGCGCAGCATCGTTGGTCATGTTGTTCGTTTTAACATTGCTTCACCTCGCTCAACTGCCGTCTTCCTTCCTATTCACTAAGTTTTTGTGAGTGAATAGGCTCTTAATAAACTAGCGCGCTTTACCAATAACGATTGCATCACTGCTTACCATCAGGCGGGATTGCGGTCAAGCACTGGTATATAATTATAAAAAATAATAATTATATATAATGCTAATGATTGAGAATGTTGACCGCTCTTTCTAAGCTCACTTTATCTTGCTTTTCACGGTGAGGTTTTTGTACAATCGACTGTCTGTAACATTTTCGAACTCGTCATTCCATGTCTGATTTCAGTGGCCGCATTGATTGGCTACTAAAGTTTTGACTTCGTAAGACAGCGATGAACTCTCGCATGTTTAGTTATGACATTTAACCTAATTTTATAATTGTATATGTAATTACTAGTAGCGATCGATAAACTGTTATATTAGTATTTGACACTTAAGTACGAGTGGTGGTGCGGGTTTCAACTGTACCTGTGGTGTCTAGCTTTCCCGGTAAATGAGATACAGCCTGTAGGGTAATTGCGTAACAAACTATCAGTGGCAATGGACTTCATTTTGACAGTACAACAACATTCATTGCGTTATTTACTTTGTTGAGCAGATCTAGTTTCCAGCGCATGGAGCAATGGATTAGCAATATGCTTCGAACTGATTCCAACTGATAGTAATAGTTTATTACGCAATTAGGGTGCTGGTCAGACAGTGTAGTCTCAGAAAAAGGGTCCTATTTTTACCCTTCGGGTAAGGAATACGGAGCGCTAACATTACATAATTATATTCAAGAAGATCTAACAGGTTTATTATGAGTTCATATAATTATCTATTATTATTATAATTTTTTACAATGCATACTTGTGTGAGCTGTCACGTCCTTTTTTTTTTTTTCCTTTGGCTAGTCGCTATTTGCGCAATGCCACTAACAATCACGTCCTTTATGCCTGGTGGCTTTTAGTTAGTAAAAAGTTTTTACTTCCTTACATTTCCAGCTTTTTGGTTTTTTTTTTTCTTTCCAGGTATATTGACGTGCCTAACTGGCATACGGTGGATAGTTTCATATAATGTTCTGTGTTATTATTGTATAAAGTCAAGTGCTTTTTTGCAAAAAAGTCACAGACAGCTGTGCCGTTTGTTCTGCCACTTCTTCTTCCTAGCGAAAGCACTAGGAAGTAGCGATGGGCGATCATTTTGGGGATTGTCTTATATGATATTGACGTTCAAAAAGTGCTGATTCTCAGCCTAATTTGAATAAATGACTTTTGATTTTAGTCGTTATGAATTTGCTGAAAAAATTCTTTTAGGAAACTCAGACGTTACTTATTGTTCCAGTGATTGTTGGGAAACAAGCAGCATGGTGATACCAGCGGGCTGCGAGTGCATGTGGCCAGTACACCGTCTCGGAGATATGAACCTACGTGTGTAGAAAAACAATACAAGATCAGATCGTCCACTGCGGAAAACCACATGACCCACATTATTAAACTAAATTATTTTACTATATAGCCACTACCAGATTACCCTTCAGGCGAGATAATTATAACAGAATGTTACCTAATTACAAGATAAATAAATGGAATGATTCTGAATAGGCATAGTTTTAAATGTAATCAACCGGACCAGTCATTGAGGCAATTTTGCGTCAAATCATTACCTGCATTATTTTCGTAGAATGATATAAAAAAAAAACTTAAATTAACGTCATCGTATAGCATGTTACCTTCCAACCGTTAATACCGCTTGATGAATAGATTATAAAAGAAGAATAATAAAAGATTCATAGTACACGTATTCAACATTCGATTTCGGCCATCAATTCATTCATCAAATCTTTTTCGACATTATCACCATTATTGAGTAACTTTAATATTATTTATGTCAAGCTGAAAAAGTTAATTTTATGACGTAGAACTCTTCATGAATACGGCTTTACCTAACTCCTCGAGTACTCTCAACCAGCATGCGTACCGTTTGCCAATTTTCGGTAACCACTAAAAACGTTACCAACTAAATATTCATCAGTAGGCCATCTCACACAATAACAATGAGCTAGTGCACTGTCAAACTGATGTACTTAACTGGTTTTTTTTTTGAACGAAGTAAAGGTAAACATTACAACACACAAGTCATTTTGAAACAAGGCAAGTTTTCTCGGTGGTAGGCCATAACATCGGCCGCCGGCAGAAGTTACCACCCACCAGACAAAGCCTTGCCGCCAAGCGATTTGTCGTGTTCCGGCATAATGTCTGGTGAAGCCGTACGGAGGACGGGTCGAGCAGTTGTGTTGCGATGTGTGCCGGGTACGATGCGCCAGATGTTGTTGTGTTGGGAGTTTGGTCGTGGAGGGTCTTCAGATCAATCTCCCTTTGGCGCAGCATCGTTGGTCGTGTTGTTGGGTTTAACATTGCGTCACCTCGCTCAACTGTCGTCTTCCTTCCTATTCGCTCAATCTGAGTGAATAGGTTCTTAATAAACTAGCGCGCTTTACAATCAACGATCGCATCACTGCTTACCATCAGGCGGAATTACGGTCAAGCGCTAGTTTATAATTATTAAAATTAAAAAAGGAATCTAAGATATTTAATTATATTCATATAGACTAAGGGCAGGGCAGTTTTTTAGCACCCTGTCTCTTATAACCGATACGTTATTGACAGGAAATAGGAGGCACGAATAGAGCTCACTGACAAAGCCCAGAGTGACCAATAGAAAAAAAAAATGTATAGTTTATATTTTTACGGAGTAATGTCTTTTAAATTTGGGGGTATTGCGCAAGTCTAAGATGAGTTTACATACATATTTACATATTACTTGTCCACTTATGCATGCAAACAAGTCGCCCAAACGTGCATATAATTAATATTTTTAACTCTAGTCAACCTTTGTATATATATATTACTATAAGATTTATAAAATGAGTGAGAATATATTTGTTATTTACAGTGAATTTATTTATCAATAAGTTAAGCGTAATAAATGTGTAGTTATACGTAATTACTTCACTATATAAATTGATTTATGTATTGGGGAATATAAATTTCAGTAAAGTTTTTTTTTTATTTATTACGATGTACTGCTTACGTTAACCGGAACGTAGTTAACCTTGAACACCTATTTATAATCTATTATTTATGTAAGCATTTGGGCAAGCCAAAATTATAGAGATTGAGTCATAGTGACCTCAAATAAAAATAAAAACCTTTTTTACGTATTAAGTACCTACATTCCATTTTAAATTTTTCGTGCAAAATAAAAATAATATTTGACCAAGCCACTATATAAATACCTACCTATATAAAATATGAATTCCACAAAAGCATTAAATACTATATACTCTTTTGAAACTATTTTAATATATATTTATATTTCTTTTTTCCTAAAAACGAAACACTTTGTTGTGCCCGAAAGCGAAAGGGTCCATAATTGATTCTATATTTTAATACATCAGCTGTTATATACCCAATATAGAATGCAACAAATTATTGAGTAACTATTAAGTATTACGTCTGTTTCAAATTATTTAATAAAATTAAAAAGAAATGAATTAGGAAACCTAAAAAGCAAAAAAAAAAAAGAAAAATAAGTATCATAAAAATTAAAATGTAGTAAGTAAAAACTAAAAGCTCCTGGCTATATACCAGGCGTGACAACTCATGCATTGAAAAAAAGACAATTATATGATGAGTTCATATAATTGTCTTATATATAACATGCCGTAAGCTAATTCTGTAGAAATAAATAAATATATACGGACAAATCACATAGATTGAGCTAGCCCCAAAGTAAGTTCGAGACTAGTGTTCTGGGATACTAACTCCACGATACTATATTTATAATACACACATCAAAAGTGTCTAGGGATCAACATATATTTTTGCAATAACTTTTCTCCTGATTGATATTAATTAAAATTTTCTTTAAGGATTCATCAAATAAAGTGTTTTCGTTTGTCACAGTAACGATAAACCAAGTCACCTTTGCATTAATAAAGAAATTTTCCATTTTCCTAATAAAGGGATATTTGACATTTGAACCACTAACACAAAAGTTCGAAAAAAAGACTGAAATAACAGTTTTCTCTAAAATTTTATTGGGTAACTTAAACAATTAATAATCCGTGTTTCTACCGCGAACACTAACAACACAAGAACATCGGTTTGGCATACTCAAAATGAGTTCATCCAAATCACGCTGTGGAATGGCCGCCCATGTTCGTTGCAACAACAAAAAAAGGTCTTCTTGCGACTGGATACCCTCCATATTCGGCAGAGCTCTTCTCTGTAGCATATCCCATGCATGCTCAATCGGGTTCAAGTCTGGCGACTGAGCAGGCCAGGGCAGGACATTGATGTTAGCTGCGGCGAGAGTCTGTCTTACAACTCTTGCGGTGTGCGGTCGTGCATTATCATGCATTAACTGAAATAAGGGACCGATTTGCACTTGTAGAGGAACGATGACGTCTGATACAATCGTCTCAGCATAAATTTGAGCGTTGAGGTTGCCTCTGATCCAAATCAACTCAGTTCTTCCGCCGATCCAAATACCCGCCCATACCATGATGGTTCCACCACTATAAAGATGGACTTCCTGGCAGGATTTTAATCGCTGTTGGCGTCCAGGGGTTCTCCAGTGTCGTATACGTCTTGTATCCGGTCTCATACCAAAACGAGACTCATCAGAAAAGCACACGAAACGCCATTGTTCT
Source organism: Sesamia inferens (assembly GCA_037179545.1). NCBI lineage: Eukaryota > Metazoa > Arthropoda > Insecta > Lepidoptera > Noctuidae > Sesamia > Sesamia inferens. Next base: position 20,508,446 of record CM073921.1, read on the forward strand.
TCTGCCCAATTTCTGTGTTCAAGAGCCCATTGATATCGAATCCTACGATTGTGCATTGCTATAGGTGGTACCCGTAGCGGTCTTCGGGAATGAAGGTTCACTTCATGCAAGCGGTTTCTGACTGTTTGGTCGCTAATTAAGTTCCCTGAAGAGTGATGAAGCCTCACGGCTAACATCATGGCGGTTATTGTTGGAGCTCTTCGAGTTAAGATTTGAATGTATCGGTCTTGTCTCCGTGTGGTGCAGCGATACCGTCCTCCATGGCGCTCAGCCACGGTACCAGTGCTTCGGTAACGTGTCCAAAGTCGACTGATAACACTCTGACTTGTATTCAGAGCTAAAGCCACAGTACGTTGCCGGGAACCAGCTTCTATCATTCCCACGGCTCTGAGCATTTCTTCCCTGCTTAAATGACGTCGCCGCTCCATAATAACGTTGGTTTTAATCAGTAGTAGGGAAACAGTAGCACTAATAATGTCTTCAATGCGTTGTATGTTTTATAGGGAAAATATTGACAGCTGATTTTCATCTTTTACTCGAATTTGATTCACAGTTCCTGATTCAAATTATGAAATGCACCAAAAAGGATCCATATAAATTTATAAAATCATAAATTTATTACAAAGCCACATCTCAATCTCAAGAAATCCGCATAAAAATGCTTGATCCCTAGACACTTTTGATGTGTGTAGATACATATATAGATAAACATCCAAGACCCAGGTCAATCAGGAAAAGATCGTTTTCCATCATGACCTGGCCGGGGATCGTACCCGGGGCCTCCACGTCGTAGGCAAGCGTGTTGACCGCTGCACCACGGAGGGCGTCAGTAAAAAACACAAACATTGTCTAGAGTTAATCAGAGCGACCAGATATTCTACATATAGAATAAAAAGAAATAAATTAGGAAACCAAAACGCAAAAAAAAAAAATAGATATACAGTATGTTAAGAAAACCCTGTCCGACCCGTGAAGGTGTTGTTAGGTATCGATAACTGATTCTACTAATGCATACAAAACCGGGCTAAACTTAAAAAAAAAACCCCCTAAAAAAGTAAATATTCTTTCGCAAAAAGAGGTAACTTAATCAATGTGCGATATGCACCCTTCCGCGGGGAGCGGGCGGCAGGGCACGCGGCACGTGGTCGCATCGCTATTCGCTCATAATAATACCGGTGTTGTCACTTTTTTAAAAATTACCAAATTTCGGGGAAGTTGGAATTAATTCGCGGGAAAAAAAGATTATTTCAAAATTCATTTGGTACTATGATGATTACGTAAAATTTTATATTATATTTGGTCATGTGTATACCTAACCTTTATTATCCTTATGGGTCGGACAGGGTTTTCTTAACATACTGTATAAGTATCATAAAAATGGAAATGTAATAAGTAAAAACTAAAATCTTACAGCATCTATCTGTGCTAAGTATATATATTATTATTTTAATACTAAGATGTCTACTTAGCACAGATAGATGCTGTAAGATTTTTTCTAAAGACTGCATTCCTATAACAGTTAGGTTCTCGTGTTAGTGACCGCTCACTTCACCTAAAATTTTTGCGGTGATGTTTTTACAGAATATTACTATTGATTATACACTGTTATTTTTACATTATACCCAACCTGAATAAAGTTTGTTCGGAAAAAAAGGTATAAAAAAATATAGTTTTAAAAACTAAAAAAAACATGCTTTTAAAGAATTTCAAACTAAAAAGTTAAAAATAATTTTTAAATTTAATTTATGACAATAGTATATATTTGTATATATATATACTAGTATAAATGAGAAAAAAGTGTGAGGCGCTTTGTGCCATAATTTATGTATCATCATCATCATCAACCTTTTTATCGTCCCACTGCTGGGCACAGGTCTCCTCTCATACAGAGAAGGATTGAGCGTAATCACCACGCCTGCTCAATGCGGGTTGGCGATTTCAGACTTATAAAGTCCAGGTTTCCTCAAGAAGTTTTCCTTCACCTTCAGTCATTGGTGTCCAAGATATACTTAGAAAGTACATATAACTTTAGAAAAATTACATTGGTGCTTGCCTGACCTGGAATCGAACCCGCGCACTCATACTTGAGAGGCTGGTGTTTTAACCACTAGGGCACCACGACTTTATGTATATTAAGCTTTTAATTTTAAAATTATTTTAAACTTTTTAGGTTGATATTCTTTTAAAGCATGTTTTTTAGTTTTTTAACTATATTTATTTTCAACTTTTTAGTTCGATGTTCTTTTTTTAAATAATATACGGATAACACCAATGCTTAAGTGGTGCTCATTTGTTTTTACAAAACTTTTCTTGCTCTCCAACAGACAGAATAGCAAGTTTAAAATTCGTAGTGATGCGATACCCAAGTAGGTAACTAAATCTAAATCTAAACTATAAAAAAATACTTGCCTGCACAAATTAATGTAAGGTAAGGTTGAAAAACAATTTGAGTTAGAGACGGACAAACAAACAAGCAAACATACAAGTAAAGCTTATAAAAAGCATGTAAAAAGAACATCCGACTACCAAAAAACACTACAAATGACACCGACTTCCAAAATTAGTTATTTTTAAATTTGTAGTGTTTTTTGGAAGTCGGTTGTTTTTTTTAAAGCTTTATTTTACACTCTTTAGTTGTGAAAAGTTCTGTAAGCAAACGACGTCATTTTGTTTACTTTAATTTTTACCCGTAATTTAGGTTCATAAACGTAACCACTGAACCGATTTCTATGAAATTCCTATGAGACAAAATTAAAAGTATGAGCAATGCTAGACATGACGCGATTACGCAACTTAGTAAATACAGTCTCTTGATTTTAATTAATTGTTGCATAAGCGTGACGAGCAGGTAGAGGTTTTCGTATATTAAACTTCAATGCTTTACATTTTTGAGGAATTCCTTCGACGATCTATGGCCTTCGTCATCAGATTTACTGCTGACCATCATTTTAACCCATATAGGTGCAAAGTTCTCATCAATATAAATGAATTAAGTCCAAACACAAAGTAGCTACTGCAAACCGTTGAAGAGTTGTATGGACAATAAGGTCGATGTATCTTGCAGAGTCCGGCGCCGATTGTTGTTTACAAACTAAACTAATTTTAAGTTAAGCGCATCGTTTTCTTTCCATTACTATAAGAAAAGGACTAAAGATAAAATGTTAGTTTAGACCTGTCAAATTAGTGCGCTCCTGACGTAACGTATTTTTAGTCGCCATGTTTATAAGCGCCTGTAAACTGTCTATAGAGTATCTTAATTTGACAGGATTAAATTAAAATATTATCTTATATCATTTTCTTAACGAAATGGAAAGAAAAAGATGTACATACATAACTTAAAATTAATTTAGTTCGGCACCATTGGCTGATGGGCAGCACAGTAGACATTAATTTTATTGAAGGACCACCGTTTCTTGAGGACGGCTTAGTACCTATTTCATTTTTGTAGTTATCGAACGCACAACACAGCTGACGGTAGATCATAGTAAATAGAGAACACCGCGCCGCACCGCTTCAGACGCGGAGCGGCGAGCGGTGCATCAGACCTTATTTTTGCTGGGAAAACTTAGTAAGATAACAAGGTCATAACTTTGTGGTTTTTCAGGATATTTTTTTGATGTTTCTTACATAGATTCTTTACTTAAAAACACTCGACACGGGTTTCGCATAAACTAAAAATTATTTTATTTTATTTCTTTATTTTTTGGCTTCGCACGGTTTGTGCATTTAGCCAATGTCACGTAATTATGAATTATTCATGTCGTAAAAGATGGCCGCGTGACCCGTCTTACGAGTGAGGTGGCCACTATGCTGCGATATTTCACTGTTATTTATGAACTATTTACTAAATGCACTTTTTACTACATAAATCACGCACTTTTATTTAGTAAACAACACTATAAATAATTTTAAAAGTCCAATGAAAAACGACCGTGACAATCAGCTTGACTTTCCCGCCAAAACTCCCAAAAACAATGTTGTATACTTACATAGTTTGATTGCACGGTTAGCGCAATGATGAATGATGAAATGAAGCTATTGACTGCTGCGCTGCTTGTCACGGGTTCGATTCCTGCACGGAACAAATATTTGTATGTCCTACAAGTAGTTGTTCCGGGTCTGGGTGTTTGTGTATGTGAGTTTATATGTTTGTAAATGATACAGGAGAAATTCCTAGTATATGGCAATATTTTAAATAAAAAATATAAATAAATAAATATATACGGACAAATCAAACAGATTGAGCTAGCCCCAAAGTAAGTTCGAGACTTGTGTTATGGGATACTAACTCAACGATCATATCTATTATTTATAATAGATACATATATAGATAAACATTCAAGACCCAGGCCAATCAGGAAAAGATCGTTTTACATCATGACCTGGCCGGGAATCGAACCCGGGGCCTCCACGTCGCAGGCAGGCATGTTGACCGCTGCGCCACGGAGGACGACAAATAGTTCGATTGGGGCTAATATTGCCTACTAGAATTTATTCCACCACAAGAGTTTAAAATTTCATTGGAAGTGTGCTAAGAAGAATTTAATTAATAATATTAGATTTTACTGCGCAATAATGAACGAATAACGCAAAAAAGCCTTGTCTGATTTTTTCACTCTAATACATCAACATTCTAATATACTATACGACATTATTTAACGAAACACGTGAAAGTACCATGAGTTTACATTACAAGACTCGATCGTCGATATCGAGTGCGTTTGACTCACCGATTGGCCCGCTTCAAGATTATAATAACTCTCAACCAATGAGAGCGCCAAAAGTGCTCGATATCGACGATCGAGTCTCGTAAAGAAAACTCATGGTAGCTACACAGAATACCAATCAAATGATCAAGACATCGTAAACCAAAATAGCACCTACAGTCTTGTTTAAACACCTGTAGCTACTGTATTTAACTGTTATTGGCTTACTTAACCCTATTAACACGTTAAAGTTCAATATTAACACACCCTCCCGTTGAGGAGGCTTAGCATATGCGTGCGGGAGTTAAGTATAAGCGCCCGCGTTGATACCTACTCCGGCTGATGGTCCTCCCGCGTCGAAACTTCGCGCGGGTGTTGTGATTGTATGCCATCTTTAAGACGCTTATCTGCTTGCGATGCTGTACCGTCTCGCTGTTAAGGCCCTCAGTCCGTAGCGACAGGTGCGCGAAAGAGGTTGTCTCTGACTCCACGCTGTTTTTACCGTTCCGCAGTCCGGATCATCGTTATAAACAAAACAGTAAGTTTTTGTATCTTTAAGTTGCGTAACAGAAACCAGTCGAAAGTGAACGACTAAATTCGGCAGTTATACCATATGATATTGTAGTGCTGTTACATTTTGTATTCCATTGATCATTGGTTTGTCAATGGTATTTGTTGTGGAAATTAATTGATTGCCGCGACGTCAATAACCGTCTATAATTAATCCTATTATTAATTGCTTTGACATCAATAGTTCTTCATCGACAAGTTTATGATAACATGTCTGACAAATACTCCGGTACCTGTGTTAAGCTTTTATTATTTCTATTTTTATTGTAAATTTGTAGTCTAAACGTTAAGGTTTTTTGTAGTGTAAACTAATCTACCTATTAATTACGAGGCAGTTTTACTCCGCAACTTTGGCGAGGGATAAACATAGTCTACTTTTCACTAATATTTGAAGAAAATTAAATAATAAATAAAAAGACTAATTACAATAAAATGGAATTTTCAATTAGAGACAAATTTTAATGATTTCGCGCAAATGTCTTTTTATAACTTCTTCTGTAGCCAAAAAGAAACAAAAAAAAAATAGACATTAGTTACGTATTAGTTCCATTTTCAAATATAAATGTCAGACTTTTAAGTCGATGACGTTTTTACCTATTTTACTTTTAACTGTAGCCTTAAAACATCTTTGTACAAATAACTACATATATTTGTTTGTTCCGGTTAATCTTTGTAACGCCTAGAGTGGTTTTGAGCAAAAGTTTACGTTAACGTAGGGTCTAATTTTCCTAAAAAATAAGGGTTCGGGACAAAAAAAAATTAAGACTCTTTATATCTAACCTGCACGCGAACGTCAAACACACCTAAGTAGTACAGTTTGTACTATATACCAATCAAGTCTTTTAAATCGCAAAGAGCATTTAACCTTGAACTGCCAAGCCTTAGATCAAATTAGCAACTTATCGAAATAACTCTAGAATAGATAAATTTGATGGCTTACGCTACTCATAAGTAAGTAAATATTGTATTAAGTAAGTAAGTCTGCTTGATTTGAACCGGATAACTATTAACTACATAGTTAAGAAATTTTTATCAATTTTTTTTTAAAGCTGTATCTGTATTTTTTATACATCACTTAAGGAAAATCTAAAATACAATATGTTAGATAATATCGTGAGCTAGAATTTATGATAATGTAGACTTCTTTATACCTTTTAATCAAAATATTATCATATTTTTAGTAGATAAGTAATGATTTTTTTTTTTTTTATAAATACGAAGTTAAAAGTTTAAGTTTGTGATTAGTTGCATATCGGCTAACTCCACATTTAGTAAAGGAAAAAAAGAATACGATATTATCTAACAATGGTATTTTAGATTTTTCCTCAAATGATGTATAAAAAATGTACAGTTTTAAGCAACTTCTGAGAAAATTGCTTATATGGAGTTAGCGGGTTTACGAATCAAGGTATCGATTTATTACATTAACTTAATTAATATCAGAGGGGTAATTCTCATAATTTTGAGAACGTTCTGTCTGATCTCAGTCTCAATCTATCAAAATCTAAGTACTTCTCATTTCCCTACATTTTGACAAGTTTTAATAAACTAGCGCGCTTTACCATCAACGATTGCATCACTTTATCAACGCTTACCATCAGGCGAGGTTGCGGTCAAGCACTAGTTTATCCATACTAATATTATAAATGCGAAAGTAACTCTGTCTGTCTGTCTGTCTGATACGCTTTCCCGCTTAATCCTCTCAACCGATTTTGATGAAATTTGGCACAGGCAATCTTTAGACCCTGAGAAAGGACATAGGCTGCCTTTTGTTGAAAAAAAAAATGTTATTCCCGAGGGAAATCTAAAAAGAGCGATATAACGGAATTCCACGCGGTCGGAAAGCTAGTAAATTATAAATAAAAAACCTTGATGATTAAGATGAGTATGTGACTAGATTTTGAATGTTTGAAGTGAGCGAGAAGTGGTCTTCAGATAATCAGTAACCACGAAAGTCTAATAAAAGTTGTTATTGTCCAATAAAGAAAAAATAAACAAAATCTATTTAAGTATGTCAGTTATGTCACCAGTTCACTGTGATTGTGTCGCCATCGAAATTTCTGGTTCAAATTGTAACAACAACACGTGAATGTATTTGGAGCCCAAGGTGTGTAAATCTTTTCTCGGTGGTAGGGCATAACATCGGCCGCCGGCAAAAGTTACCACCCACCAGACAAATCCTTGCCGCCAAGCGTTTTGTCGTGTTCCGGCATGATGTCTGGTGAAGCAGTACGGAGGACGGGTCTGAGCAGTTGTGTTGCGATGTGTGCCGGGTATGATGCGCCTAATGTTGTTGTGTTGGGAGTTTGGTCGTGGAGGGTCTTCAGATCAATCTCCCTTTGGCGCAGCATCGTTGGTTGTGTTGTTGGGTTTAACATTGTACCTATCACCTCGCTCAACTGCCGTCTTCCTTCCTATTCGCTCAGGTTTTGTGAGTGAATAGGCTCTTAATAAACTAGCGCACTTTACCATCAACGATCACATCACTGCTTATCAGGCGGGATTGCGGTCAAGCGCTAGTTTATAATTATTAAAAAAAAAATGGAAACCTAACAAATGCATGGGAAATTGTGGTAAGATAATACTGGATATAATTATGGATCTATGATTTAATGTCTATGATAATAACGTTACCATAGAGAACGTGTCGTAGGTACTCATTAACTACGCAGTTACATAGAATATAAGAATATTAGTTAGAATAATTATATGCTCTTATTACATGCTGTTATGCTACAGCAGTCAACCATTTGTTACCAGAAATAACGATAGATACCAAGGTATCAAGGTATAAATAAAAAATGTAGGTATAATATGTAGGTATACCTACAAACTACATACTAGAAGTAAAGTATTCAGCATACAAGTATCTCAAATCAACCACCATATTTGTCTAAACGCTAAAAAAATGGGAGTTCTGCTAGTCTCAGCAGAGGCAGAATTAAAGTTAATATGTAATAGGAAGGGTATTTGAATGAAAAATCTTGTGATGCATTTAATGTTTTGTTTATTTTTTTTTTTTTTAATAAAATTATAAACTAGCGCTTGACCCCAATCCCGCCTGATGGTAAGCAGTGACGCATTCGTTGACACTTAAATTGTAGTCCGGCGGAAACACCGCCGCTGGCAAATTGTTCCAGCCCTCGATGTACGCGGTATACCTAAAGTAGGAGGCGTAACGCTTCGTCCGGATCGTAGTGGTGTTAACAACGTATGGGTGGAAACTCGCCGTACGACGGGTCGTTCAATGATGGAACGGAGAAGAGGTAATTAGATCATTCAATTCCCTCGCACACTCCCCAAAATGCATCCTGTAGAACATCGCAAGGCTGGCTACTTTAGGCTTTGGAGACCGTCTCGAGTTAAATCAGGGTCATCAATCAGCCTCTTCGCCCGCCTCTCCTCTGAATCCAAAGTGGCCAAGTGACACTTAGCAGCACCAACCCAAATGTGGCTGCAGTACTCCACACACGAACTGACCTGTGCTTTGTACATCATTAGAAGCTGCCCTGATATGAAGTACCGCCGGACCTTTGCGTTAACGCCAAGTTTCCTCGCAGCCAGCTTGGCCTTCGATTTAATGAACCGCCCAAAGTTTAGGTTCTAGGAAATCTCAACTTCCAAAAGCTGAAGGCGGTCGGTACACTCCAAGGATATATTCCGAAAAGTAGGAGCCAAGGTGAACGGGCTCCATTTGGCGGTGAAAAGACACGCCTGTGTTTTGGCGGCATTGATTATTAGCATTGCCCCATTCGGGGACTGCCTGTAGTGCAACACTCGTTCGCTCTAGCATAGCCTCTCTTTCAGACCGGATTGATTCCCTACTAGCCCGAGCATCCGGCAGGTATCTCTCCACAACTGTGCTGTAGTCATGTAGCCCGCAGTTGATATATTCCACAGAGAAGTATCTTGTTATCTCTCGTTGTCAATCTATTTAGGCGTCCGTCGGAAGTTGATTCCGACACAGGCTCTAAAAGGTGAATGGCGAGTATATACACGATCTTGCACATACGACACATGCTCTTTCATACGTAGGCGCGCCTTATTCAATGTCTAACTACACAACACAACTAGCGGTGACGGGAAACCTAGCTTGGTACAAAATTGGTTGTGAAAATTTATTGAACCTATTCACGTTGTTTTTTTCGTACATGACCTTGGCTGGAAGTAAGTAGGTATACAGAGTATATGAGGCTTAAGATATTTTCAAAGTATGTGGGAGATGAAATTCGAGTTGCCATTAACAAATAATATAAAAGTAAACTAACATTGGAGTTAGGCTTTCATTGATTCCAAGTTTCATATTTTTATAGCTTTTGTATGGATGTAGTTTGGTTCGGTTTGATTTTTATTAGAATATAAAACCTTAGACCATACAAAAACAGACCATCTCGAGACCAGAGGGCTTTTGAGGGATATTCAAAGCGAAAAGTTGAGTGCTGAGCAGGTGTGGCACGAGGAAAGCATACGGAGAATGTATTTACTATATAGAAAAAAAAATAACTTTTAAATTCCATGGAATATTTCTAGATTTTCAAGAGATGCGACGAATTCGCAAAGTAATCCGAAATGAATGTACGGATGACAGCAGGTCTAGCCATGGAGCAAATTATTTTTTTTTATTAGCTTGATTGTATATTGAGATTGTATTAGCTTGATGTGCTTTCGTCTGTAATATTTATACAGCAAATACAATTATAAACCCGTTTAACAACCTTTTTCTAAGTTTATCTTTTTGTAATTATAAGTAATGGCCTTATTATCTACTTTGCACATAATAGGTGAGATGTGACTTTTATAACTGCTCTATTATGTCTCAAGTCTTGGTTGTTATGATGACCCAGAAGATTATGAGTATTGCTGTAATTTTGCTGAACTGACAAATAAAGGGCTTCGTAAGTCTGTAGCACTTTTACGCCATGTTTATTTTTTTAAATAACGTCCAGCACACTAGGAATTACTCTCGTATTGTGGATGAGTTTGCAAACATATAAACTGACATACACAAATAGCCAGACCTGTAACTACTACTTGTAGATCATGCAAATATTTTTTCCGTGTGGGAATCGAACCCGCGAGACGCAGCGCAGCAGTCAATCGCTTAGCCACTAGGTCAACCGTGCCGTCGATATTGAAGCTTACATAGACAAACAGTTCACTACGAAACAACTACCTGTAAGCTATAGAAGTAGGTATTCGCTCCACGCGGCAATTGAACCCGTGACACGCATCGCGCATCTCGGCTGCCAGCAGAAATTACCACCCACCAGACAAAGTCTTGCCGCCAAATGATTCGTCATGATCCGGCATAATGTCTGGTGAAGGCGTACGGAGGACGGGTCTGAGCAGTTGTGTTGCGATGTGTATCGGGTACGACGCGCCAAATGTTGTTGTGTCGGGAGTTTGATCGTGTAGGGTCTCCAGATCAATCTTCCTATGGCGCAGCATCATTAGTTGTGTTGTTGGGTTTAACATGGCTTCACCTCGCTCAACTGCCGTCTTCCTTCCAATTCACTCAGTTTTTTGAGTGAATAGGCTGTTAATAAACTAGTGCGCTTTACCATTAACGATTGCATCACTGCTTACCATCAGGCGGGATTGTGGTCAAGCACTTGTTTAGGTATATTTATAAAAAAAATCGCTGCAGTCAGCCACAGCGCCAGCCGTGTTGTCATTAGCTAGCGATAGTTACCATTAATGCAAACAGAAAACATAATAGGACCAAGATCCGTAATGCTCCATGTTTCGAAATAATTAACGTTGAACCTTGCTCACGTGACATTCTTTTTTTTTAAACTTACTTAAGTGTAACACGTGGAGAACTACGAATGTTGCCAATAATAAATATAGTTTAAAAAACCAGAAAGACATGCTTTTAAAGAATATCAAACTAAAAAGTTAAAAATAATTTTATAGTTATGGCTTTGTGCTATAACTTTTGTATATTAAGCGCCTCACGCTTTTTTCTCATTTTATTAGTATTGTTGATATAATATTGTCATAAATTAAATTTTAAAATTATTTTTAACTTTTTTAATCGATGTAATTCCCCCATCTCCGTTCCACCATCGGACGACTCGTCGTATGGCGAGTTTCCATCCTTACGTTGTTTATACTACTACGATCTGTAGGCCTAGTATGAGTTTTCAATACGAAACTCGATCGTTGGTATCGTGCGCGTTTGGCGCTCTCATTGGTTGAGAGTTCTTACGACCTTGAAGCGGGCCAATCGCTGAGTCAAACACGCTCGATATCGTCGAACGAGTTTCGTAATGAAAACTCATACTAGTCCTAATGGACGAAGCGTTTCGTCTCCTCTTTTATACCGCGTACATCGAGGGATTGGAACAATTTGCCAGTGGCGGTGTTCCCGTCAGACTACAATTTGAGTATCTTCAAGGCTAGAGTGAATAGGCTCTTAATACTTAATAAACTAGCGTGCTTTACCGTCACCGAATGCATCACTGTTTACCATCAGGCGCGATTGCCGTCAAGCACAAGTTCAAAATTTATAAAAAAACACCCTTTATCTACGCGAATTCGCTAGTTTTTTAGGGTGCTATATCGAAAGGGTCAAACCGGGGCCCTATTAAGATTAGATAAGATTCTAATAAGATCCCAATGTCTATAAGCTATTTCATTGACCGTGATAGCTGGACAGTTCAAATTAAAATGCAAATTTCACCTTTTTATGTTAATAAAACTTTATTATTATTTATTACAGTTTACATTTCACAGTTGATGTGTAATGTATTTCTTTTGCCGCTAGAACCAATACTATTAATAAAAATCTAATAAACATGTTTTTTTAAACGGATATTAATACTCTTGGAGAGCACTATAACGGTTTTTGATTGTGGGTATGTTCCAGAATTATTTGTTTATTTCGATTCGAATAGTTTGCAAGCGCAACGGACCCTTAATACTCAATCTGATATCCTTGCTTTTCTTATTATTTATTATTTAAGGCTGGCCTGCGAAATCCTTGATTTATATATTTCAAACGGCTATGTGTTATCCGTATTTCTAAAATAATTTAGGTTTGGGCTTAGCGAAAACTTAGTATAAATACTAGTGCAATTGCGAATTTATTATTATTACTTTTATGCTTCTTTATAGGAATATAATAATCTATATTTCGACAATTTTTCTGACCATGATTCATATCATAAAGATTTAGTACTGTATAAAATTTTTGTGTTTATTTACTTACTTTAGAAAAAAAAATTACCACTCAATAAAAACTGACGTGACGAAACTGGCGAAGTAAATAAGACAGAGGGAAATAGACCACTTATATTAAGTCCATTATACAAATATAATGATACTAACTTAGTATTAATAATTGCTCGACATTTTATTAGACTCCCGCCTGGAGGCCCAAACACGTTTTTACACGTAAAGCTACTCTTCTCCAGTCTTATAATACGCTATTACTTATGTAAAGTATTATCTATCTACATAATATACGTTTGTGGAGCTAAGTGTGAGAACTACCCATTCATTAAACTTTAAAATGAACAGTAGGTACCTACTGTTTTGAATACTGGAGACCGCTAAACATTATAGGTCACCGTCTTCTCAGTTGTAAAAATAATATGAAAATTATTCTTAACTATTCTAATTTTAACACCCTTCCATCGCAAAACCCAAGGTTCAATTGTAAAAATATTATGTAAATTATTCTAAACTATACTAATTTAAACATCCTTCCATATCAAAAGCCAAGGTTAAAATCAAACAAAATATTTCAAGTCATAAGGTCTTAATCTGAACATTTGCTATTTCCAAACTTCAGTTTTAGTTATACGGAAGTTTGGAAAAAGCAAAAGTCCGCAAAATTGTCAGTTTCAAATTAAAATTAAACTCAAATTTGCTTTAATTTAAAGGTATGTACAGACGACAGCAGGTCAACTTACCCGAAACTGTCAATTTATCCTAATCATCTTTGATCGTTAATGCTTTAGCGATAAAATGAAAACCTAATTGTAGTAACTTTTTGTGCAGTCTGTACATCTAAAATTCTGACTACTTTTTGAAACTTTCTTGAAATAAATGAAATTTCGTTACTATTTTTAAAAAGCTCCTTCTATTCACTATTAGTATTACGAAATGGGCTAAATGCATGGGCATATTTTATATTACAATCTCCTAAAAAAATGTGCAAATAGGCGTTTTATATGTGGACAGATACAGAGATACTCCATAATTCTTACGTAGCTTCTGACTTTTAAAAAGCAGTCTTGCGCCTGTCCGCAAACGACCATACCATGAAATCTAAGACTTACTGCTTATTGCTAGAGAGCAAGACTAATGCGATCTTCAACGTTAGTTGTGCTTCATTCACTTCAAAACTGGATTTCCTGACCACTCAGCCATTGTTCTCCTTGTTTATGCTTGTCCAAATCCGGCTGCGCTTTTGCCCCCTTCCTGAGAAAAACGTTAAGTATCTATATTCTATCCCGACTAAGGTTACACAAGGTCTTATACACTTTACCATTTAAATAGCGTTTCAAAGACTCGTTTACTTATAATAGCTGATGTTTATTTTTTTAAACATCAGCCTTCAAGGTGTTATTCAATGTCCCACGGCTGCATTGTGGTTATTGCTCTCAGATAATACAGATATGAGCCGTTAGAGGTTGTAACACGACCGTGTGTTTTAAGTCGATGATGTCAGAAGTCGAAAGTACCTACATATGTCGTATTTAATTGTATAATATAAACATCCATGAACTAACAAATATAAGTAATAAATTATTAGCCATTTATTATAGGTATTTGAGAGTCTACAAGTTTTTGTCATCGTTACTAAAAAGAGATAATAAAAACTAAGTATACAAAAAAGTCGCCATTTTCTAATTTATTGCTGCAGTTTTGGCTGGACTGAAATTACAAGACATTTCGTGTTTTTTTTTTGGTTGGGTATGTATACATATAAATGTACATACATATATATAAAATATAAATTATCACATAAGTTAAAGCTCTCGAGGAATTCGAGAGCTAAAACATAAATTAAAACATAACACTCTCGTGCATACTTCACATATATTCAGAGAAACCCATTAGACAACTAGGAGGTTAATTTTTCTATTTAATTTTTAAATTCCTTCTATTTGTTACTTTTTGCACACTAAACCCGCCGTTTTAGCATGTACTACGAACTTCTTACATGTTAAATTCCGCATTGAAGGTAAACATCTCTAAAAATTTTGTTGTAATTAATCTAAATATATCTAAATGCCTATGCATTCGCTTGCTCGTTCGCCTTCACATGCCTACTGTGATTCGGAACGTGTACCAAGTTTCATATTTCTGACTTACCGAGTCCTCACCAGTCAACAGTAACGGGTTTATTTGAAATAATTGAGGGTTTGACAAGTTTTTTGATAACTTTCACCAAAATGGTGCAAGGAGAGGGCCGAGAAAGATAAACAAATCAAGTATCTGGACTTGGCTCGCGAAGTTGTCCACATGTAGGGTGTCGATTCAGGGAGGTAAAAGCGCTAAAATAACTCAACCAAAACAGAATTGGATCGCAATCAAACCATAACTTTTGTTATTTTTCGTAGCGCGCTAACCTTTTGACAGATGGCTTAACCATAATTGGATAGCAATTGGAACATAGCCGCTGTCAAATGAAAAAATTTAAACAAAGCTAACTTTTTCTATGCCATGTCAAACTTATGTCTAAACGATTAGATTTACTTATAATTTATTTAGTTTTAATTAATATGAAATGTGATCGAAACTAAACCATAACTTCAACTGGATTAAATACGATAAAGAGTTGAACTTCTACTGTTTTATTTAGCGCGATTACCCTCAGCAGTCATTGTGCCGATGGTTGTGACTGCTGCCTTATCCTTAATTTCTTACTTCCTTACTTATATTATAAATGGGAAAGTGAGTTTGTTTTTTTGTTTGTTCCGCTTTCACGCTGTAACTACTGAACCGATTGCTTTGAAATTTTGCAAACGTAAAGTTAGAAGTCCGGATTAAATAATAGGGTACTTTTTTTACGGAAAAAAAAATGATATTCTCGAGGAAAAAATGATATTCACGCGGGCGAAGCCGCGGGCGGAAAGCTAGTTGTTATTATAATTCGTTCAGTCGTTTTAGAAAAAACGTTAATTTAATTTCAATAAATTCAATAAAAGTTATCATCGCATCGGTTGAGAACCGGCTGGTTATATTGCTATATAACCATGATTTTACGTTTATTGCGTTGTTGATAAGCATTAAGCTTCACATATTAGGCATAAATAATATATACATATATAAAAAACTGACCAGTCATATCCTCCTTCAAACTTCAAGGGCGCCGATTTTCTTGTTCCCGAACTAAATCAAAATTAAAAAAACTTTGTACAAAAAAATAGAAACCGACTTCAAAAAACATTTAAAAGGTAAAAATAATTTTACTTTTGTTATGGCTGTAGAAGTCGGTGGCGAGCTAATCAACAGAAACCTCGAGATACCGACTTCTAGAGCCATGACAAAAGTAAAATTGGCTTGTGTCCTAAAAAATAATTTAATGTCCATCAGATAAATTTATAAAACATATTGAACACGTATTTTTTATTTTTTCTTTCATTCAAATACTTAGGAAGATATATAGCTTTAAAATGTTGCATGACGTCACGCCATGGTACAAAATGTACCACGGCGTGACGTAATTAGCCCCCACACCGTGACTTTAATACGCAATATCTCAGTAGTTTTTTGGTAATTTCGACAAAATAAAAAATACGGGTCTTAATTTTTTTTATTGTCTAACACGGACTCATTATTTTTTTGGTTTTTTTACCTTGGATATATGTTTAAATGTTGTTTTGAAATCGGTTTCTATTTTTTTGTAAAAAAAGTTTTTATTTCATGCTTTTCAGTGTCTTAGTCGAAATTCGAAAATTACTTTTTTTCACCTCATAACAATAGTGGCAGCCATAACCCATGTTAGAATAAGTTCTCTTCAACACGAAAAAATCTCTATATCAAAAACCACTGAACCGATTTTGATAAAACTTATAGTATTCCCTAAGTTGAACAATACATAGTACAAGAAAAAAAGAATTACTTAAATCGGCCTTGTAGTTCCGGAAATATGAGTGCCACAAAAATAAAAACATACATACATACATACACCTACACTTGAAATTTGGCATATATATACTATGTAACAAAAACCCTGTTGTTCCTTTCAGGGACATATAATTTTACCTACAAGCACATCATTAATGAAGTCATAATTAGAAAACAGTAATCATTGTCTAATCGAGGGGTCACAATCAAATACCTATTAAAACCGACAAATTCAATTTTTTTTTAGAATATCTGATTTTATAAGTTAAATAAATTGGCGGGAACCACAGAGATATTAAATCTGATATCTATGGCGGGAACGTTCTACTTATGTCTAGTTTCTTCATGCAGAATTGCAGAGCTAAGAAATCAGTTACAGATTATAAATATTAATAATTAAACATTTATTTTAATTATTTTTATTGAACAATTTTTATAAATTACTTGCTTTATTACGTCCGTATGCCGATTCTTAAAACGTAGGTTGAAGGAACAACAGGGTTTTTGTTACATATTGTATACCTACGGATCGAATAATTGATAACCTCCTTTTTTTTGAAGTCGGTTAAAAAGGACAGCAGACAAATATTATATTAGTCCGCGCCTTATGTAAATTGAAGTTATTTAGACGCTTGTTTTTAATCACATCTAAACTGTCATTTGACAGGACTTAACTTTTCTTAATAAAATAGAAAGAAAAGGATGCGGTCAACTCAAATATAGTTTAGTTTTCCATTTTCTTCAATATATAATGCGAGTCCAACTAGTTAATTCTACAATAAGATAACTGTGTATTTGATTAACAAAATGTAATAGATTTACCTATTAGAGATACGGTCAAGGTTGATCAGTTTGTTGGTAATGTTTTATTTATCTATACTACCTAATTTACCTTGTATTTCGACAGTACAAGTTGAACCACTTATGTGTCTGCACACAGTACTGCAGGCCACACCCGCATCCTAATTGAGTAACGCACTATTACTCTTGATTTGAATAATTTTGAAGTATATTGCTAATCCATTGCATCATATGCTCGAGAAATATCTGTGTTGTTAAACTGTCAAACTCATACCCTTTGCTACTGACAGCTGTTGCGCAAGTAGCCGCTTTTGTACAAAAACCAGTATAAATTGGCCTGTAATTCTATTAAAACTCCGTACTACACTAGATCAGCTAAGTCTATAGCGCATGGATCCCTACGTCACGCCCTAAGCCGTACTTGATAGTACACAGGTCGTTACAACAGAGGCATTTCGGTTGGTCATGGTTAGAAAGTAAAGCATTATTTCGGCACTGCATCAGAATTATGTAAGCTTCTTTTTTGTATTGGTAAAAATAATTGTTCGAATGAAACAGGTTCTGTAGTCACCTTGCGTTAAACGTTGCTTTTTAGCTTCACTAGTAAGTAACCAACAAACAATTTAATAAAATCATAGAAGTTTTTTTAACCTACTTCTAATTGTAGTTTAGAAATGAAACTTGGTGTGGAACGGATGACAAAACTATAATTTGGTGTCTTAGAGCTGCTCAGGCTCAGGCAGGAGGCTCTATCATTCAATAGAGCCTCTTGGTCCTATCATCAGATTCTACTACTCCGCACTGGCTACTCGTGGAGTTACTATCCACGAGATCGGGCTCATATGAGCTTTTGAATCTGTGGCGAGAATGTAATAGTATAATAGATTGAATAAGAGTGTTTATCTAAACTACATGTTATAATTTTTTATTTATTACAGTACGTAGTTTCTATTTTGTTTTATGTGTTTTGTAGGAGAGTATCGAACAAAAAGACCTTTTGTCCTAAAAATAAAAAAGAAACATGCCATTCGATATATTTTGGGTTAGACCACGCGATTAGTTGTCGCGCCCAATTCTAAAGTACATAAGTACCTTTTTCGTGTCAAGGTTTTGGATGTGAATATTGTATGCTTTAATATAATATGCTTAGGTAGTTGCCCTGCATAGCGAAATTTAAATAGCATTTGCAATGTTTATAAAAAAATATTTGTTTTTTTCTATAATATGCTTTACCCAAATGTTTATGCAAAGATCGTCACTCATTGGTTGCCTAAGGGAGGTCATCAAAGTGACCACGGCGAAAATGGTGTGACGAATGGTGTGAGGCGTTTGCCCAGCTGTGGGGCACCGAATAGGCTACAATTGTTTTTTTTAAGAATGAAGGGCTACATATATTCGACTCTATAGGTACCTATCATTCTAGAATGATACCCACAATGGTACTACTGTATGAATTAAGTAAATATATATAGTAATGAATAGTACGATAGTATCTCAAAATACTTAGGTCAATGTTTCCCTGTGTAATCAGCGCAATGTTACCTGCCATTGAACCACGTCGATTTAACGTTGATCTCTTTTTATATCAGTGACTAAGTTACTGCTAGATCAATACAAAAACTGCCCAGTTTTTTAACTGAACTTAATTTTATTTTAGATTTAGACCTATCTACCGTAATATTACTTAAGTTCCTTCTACAATATGAACGAATACTTCAATGTAACAAAGTTGCTAATTACTTATGCCATAGCAATAGTTTTATAACAGGCAAAAGCTTTGTATACCTATACGATAAATATATTAGGTACCTACCGTGTATATGGTTACAGATAACTAGATCTTCTGTGTTTTGCCAAGATGCATACGAATATATAATTTATTTTGTAAATTTTAACATGCCTCAAACTTTCATGATTATGTAAACTTTCATAATTGTCATTAATGCAACTTGCACATGACTTCAATAAATCAATATTCATAAAAGTTGCTTAAAGTTAACTAGTGATTAGCGATTCTTTAACCTTGCATTTTTGACCTTTTAAAGTCTCTTTACTTTAATCATCCTTTATGAATAAACACCACAGAGTTAAAGGGCTTTATTCATAATCGATGATGAAAGTTAAGTGACGTGCAAACATCTAAAATGTACATTTAAATAATCGCTAATCACTAGTTAACTTTAAGCAGCGTTTATGAATAAGGGGGTAAAACTCTTCAGCTTTATATACAGTATGTTACGAAAACCCTGTCCGACCCATAAGGATAATAGAGGTTAGGTAAACACATGACCAAATATAATATAAAATTTTACGTATTCATCATAGTACCAATACAAATGAATTTTGAAATAATCTTTTTTCCAACGAATTAATTCCAATTTCCCCGAAATTTGGTAATTTTTAAAAAGTGACAACACCGGTATTATTATGAGCGAATAGCGATGCGACCACGTGCCGCGTGTCCTGCCGCCCGCCCCCCGCGGTCGGCAGGCGAAGGGTGGTCAACGCACATTTAATAAGTTACCTCCTTTTGCGAAATAATATTTATTTTTTTTAGGGGGATTTTTTTTTTAAGTAAAGCCCGGTTTTGTATGCATTAGTAGAATCAGTTATCGATACCTAACAACACCTTCACGGGTCGGACAGGGTTTTCGTAACATACTGTATTAGTATAGATATAATGATATCGTGATTTTGCTTGGCATTGTATAATATGGCTATTTGATATTTATTGAAATTGATTTTTTATATTGATTTATTGAAGTCATGTGCAAGTTGCATTAATGACAATTATGAAAGTTTACATAATCATGAAAGTTTGAGGCATGTTAAAATTTACAAAATAAATTATATATTCGTATGCATCTTGACAAAACACAGAAGATCTAGTTATCTGTAACCATCTGTAACACTGTCAGACTCTGTTCTAGTTTGACCTGTATTTACAAATAAAACATTCTGTTTCTGCTAGGAATTCTCTGCAAGCTAATTCAGTTATTTGTTCCAAGATTATTTATTTCATTGTAAATACAATTTTTAGCGTTTACCGAAAGTCCAGTAAGCCTATCTGCTGGACTTTCAGTAGACTCCAAAAATATAATTTAAAATTAGTCGATATTTTTATTAAGAGCCTATTCAATCTAGCTTTGAAGATAAAAGTGATTTTAATCAATACACCATTAAATCTTATCCAACAAACATTTTAAAAGTTAAAATAAAATAAAATATGTACAAGTATATAAAAGAGGAATGCAAATAACTAGAGGGCATCAAAAAATTCATCCGCATCGCTGTCAACAGGAAACGTGCCCAAAAGGCTGGCAGCATTGCCAAGTTGTATGGCGATGCTGATTCTTTGGCCAAAAAATAGCCCAGTAGATACCTATACAATAATATGTGTGTTCACGTGACATACCTAATGAAATAAAAGACTCAATTTTAGTATTTATTTTAAACCACTGCCGTATATCTACATACTTTGACGTCGTGGTAGAGCTTTTATGCTTTGAACTGTAGGTATGTGCGAGAAAAGTTTACTTTACCGAAGTAGGCAAAGAGCCAAGAGAGGCACAGAAACACACAAGGCAGCATGTGACAAGCTGTTAGACAATCTCACGGACCCTATCTCTCGTCCCTCACCTTTGACTCCCTTTATTATTTGGATTGAAAACTGGCGAGGAGCCGAGCTCACACCTCATTCTTGCCTTTATTAGCCGGCTAGAGTAGATAGAGTCAAGAGGAAACCTGCTTAAAGGAAGGAAGTATTCCCGTAAGAAGCTAGTAAGGGACCTTCTGATAGCCAGGGTTGTCCTGATAGCAGTGTAATCCTCTCCACGACATGTAGGCCCCTTGTCGCTACAACACTTATTATTATTATTTTTTATTATTAATTTATAAACCAGCGCTTGACCGCAATCCCGCCTGATGGTAAGCATGTGACGCAATCGTTGATGGTAAAGCGCACTAGTTTATTAAGAGCCTATTCACTCTAGCCTTGAAGACACTCAAATTGTAGTCCGACCGGATACACCGCCGCTGGCAGATTGTTCCAGTCCCTCGATGTACGCGGTATAAAGGAGGAGGCGAAACGCTTCGTCCGGATCGTAGAGGTGTTAACAACATAAGGGTGGAAACTCGCTGTACGACGGGTCGTCCGATGGTGGAATGGAGACGGGGGAATTAAATCATGCAATTCCCTCGCACACTCCCCAAAATGTATCCTATAGATAGAAAGTAAATATATAACTACTTATGTCGCTATAAAAAAGTTATCACTCATACTCCAACATCAAGTCTGTTCGTCTATAACCTAATAAAAGCTTTAAACCTTAAACGACTTAAAGAAATAAAAAAAATAGATTTATAAGCGTAAAAAATTCTAAAAAACTGGTTTGTTTTGGTGACGTATGTTTTCCAAGCGTCACAACGGCTATCGCTCAGCATCGGTATGGGCTCGCTTATCTGTATTTGTCGTTGATCCCGTAAATAATTAAAGGCAAAATCTTACTTTTAAATGTTTAAGAGAGGATGTAAACATGAGTATATTTACCTATATGTGAGACGCAATATTACATGAGGAAGACACATAAAGTAAACTGGTTTCGCACATAACTACAGGTTCCCTGCCCCATAACAGCTCAGCTAATTCACTATCTTCAGATTGTATATATAATAATTAAATAAATGTATACGGACAAATCACACAGATTGAGCTAGCCCCAAAGTAAGTTCGAGACTTGTGTTATGGGATACTAACTCAACGATACTATATTTATAATAGATACATATATAGATAAACATCCAAGACCCAGGCCAATCAGGAAAAGATCGTTTTCCATCATGGCCTGGCCGGGGATCGAATGAGACCAGAACCAAATATCGAGAAAAGATATTTGGTAAATATGTATAATCTTTTCGACGATACTCTCATGCTCTTGCCCAATGCACCTTAAAAATCTGCTCTAAGCCTTCTGTTTGAACGTTGTTTCTCTTCCACGCCTTAACGTAGAGACGACAGCGCATTAAGCTACTACAATCTGTCAGATTTCTTTATTAGATTTTCAACTTTATATATAAAGTATTGAGGCTCAACTTTGATTGGGAATATCTGACAGTTTCGGGTAGTTAGTAGTTTACTAACCTGCTGTCGTCGATACAAATCTACTTATAGAAAACTAGCAGCCGGTTGCTACTTCGTCCGTGTGAAGTTAGTCATTTGAACATTTTATTTTAACCCCAAAAGAGTCGATTTCTTTTACACTTCTAGATCATAATATACAGCATATATTTTAATTTTTTGATATGCTCCGCTCCTATTGGTCGCAGCGTGATGTTATATATTTTTTAATGGGCTGTGCATCGCAAATAGAAATTTTCAAATCGGACCAGTAGTTCCTGTGATTAGCGCGTTCAAACAAACAAACTCTCTAGCTTTATATATTACTATAGATAAATAAATCTCTTTATAATTTATCAAATTATGCAGTATGTACCTACACCAATAAATATATTATCATAAGAATGGGTCAGGTTTATGTTTATTAGATAATTGTGTTAATTATGTATACAACTCAGATATTCATTCTTTGTAGAATCTTCAAGTATGTTAATGTTAATTGTTTAATTTAATGATAATTTCTAAATCTTATTTGTTCTACTTATTATTGTAGGGTGGTGACCCTACTCATTTCGTAAGAATTATTCTTGTTGTTAACCCCACATTAATTAATAAAACCACCCCTAATAGCGGTAGTACATGCGCCTATATGGCAAATTAACAAAACCTAAACTAAGACCTATGCCCTACAGCCCTTACCTAGCATATAGTCTGTAATAAATAAATATATAAATAAGTGCAGGATGTCTGCACCAAGAGACCTACGGTAACAGAGATCCCGCACTTATTTAATTTAATTTAGTTAATTTGCCATATAGGCGCATGTACTAGCGCTATTAGGGGTGGTCGTACACTAAAAATTACTCAGTTATCAATTACGATACGACCATTTAAACTCGCCTACTCGAAATCGTGGTGCCCTAGTAAAGTCGTGGTGGCCTAGTGATTTAAACATCAGCCTCTCAAGTATGAGTGTGCGAGTTCGATTCCAAGTCAGGCAAGTAATAATGTAACTTTACTAAAGTTATATGAACTTTCTAAGTATATATTGGACACCTATGACGGAGGTGAAGGAAAACATAATGAAGAAACTTGAACTTTAAGTCTGAAATCTCTAACCCGCGTTGTACAAGCTTTTTAAGCTATTGCATAGCTTCTATCGCGGGCCTTGAGCGCGGGGACCGAATCCAGAAATTCCGTAACGAAAAAACCTCACGCTCCCCATCGTCTAACGTCGTTTCAGTTCGGCAGTCTTCGGCACGGTATGTTTGTGTGCGTGCGACTACATCTTTTGAAAACAATTTATAGATTTTCAAAAAGAGCATGCATATTGCAGGGCGCGAACTCAGTTCTACACACTTGCCATGTTACTGATAGTCGCGATGTGCTAAACTTGCGATTAATTTTCTCTCTGAAATAGGTCTTCTATAGAGATATGTCATAGACGTCATCGACGTTGTCATGGCTACCTTAAAAACTTTTAATATACATAATTAATTATTAAGTACTTTTATTCAAATTAATTTAGTAGTGTTTTTATAAAATAGCTTTTTTTTTAACGGAAAAGCTAAGATGAATGTCACGCTAATTTTTAATTGGACTTTTAAATTATTTATAGTGTTGTTTACTAAATAAAAGCGCGTGATTTTATAGAGTAAAAAGTGCTCACGCGGCCGTTTTTTCAATTGTTGCAAGAATTCAAAAGACTGTCTTTAAATAGTGTTCAGACGATTGCTCAAAGTGTATTAGATTTCATTAGTAATAGAAATGGCATTTCAATAATGACTTTCAACTGCCAAAGTCTAAATAGTCATAAATACGATTTACAAGATTCAGTTACGAGACAAACAAATGTGTTACTTCTTACCGAAACTTGCATGACGCATGATAATCCAATTGAAATACCTAATTTTAATTGTATTGTTCAGTTCAAACGAGATACTGTTTCAAAAGGTGGGGTAGCTATTTACCAAAATAAAAATGATATTACTAATATTATGACTCCGAATATTGAAATAAATATTGCACACGTTAGCGATGTTAATGTTAGACGCTCAGTTGTTGGAGATATTTGTGCGTGCTTATGCAAACTTAGAAATGGCCTACAAATAGTTATGGTAGCAATTTACATTTCTCCGAATCCAAAATTGGACGAGGTAGAGCATTTTATTCATCGCACTTTACTGGAGTACACTGAAGAAGGCTCGAAAATACTTGGTACAAATGGTAATAAATTTCCACTTATCTTGGCTGGCGATTTCAACATTAACTTCGCTGATAAAAAATCAGAGCGGTTGACAACTTTTCTATCAAAAACATTGAATTTGAAAATGAATAATGATCCACAAGAGTCCACAACAAAATATGGGACCACCATTGACGCGGTATTTTCTAGGTATTTAGAGGATATTAAGTCGCAAACTTATGTTTCTTATTTCAGTTATCATAAACCTATAGTTTCAATGATAAATATTCCTGAATAACCAACAGCTACTGTAAGGTAATAAAACCCACATGTATTGTAAAATAATAAAAATATTTTAAATAATATTAACTTTTTATTTATTTAATAAAAGTAAAATTTGTTTTCTTATCGGTCACCACGCTCAAAAAGTGTAACTTGAATTAATATCAAAGAAAAAGAAATACTGCATAAATAAAATAAATAAATAATTATAATTGCATAAATTGATACAAAATGCTATGCAATAGCTTTACCGCGGCAGTCCCCGAGTGCCACACGTCTTTTTTTTTTTTAATGGGACAAAACCCGCCACACTTTTCCCAACCACTGCAACTCCTGAAAGCCAGAATCAACAGTGGCGACCGCCAGAAAAACGCCGAGCAATGAAGCTCGACGAGTCCCGGAGAAACGATTCAACTGTCTTGGGTCCCGCAACGGAATTAATCAGAAAAGAATAGCGGAGGAGTAAGAAAAAAGATATTTTTTCCACTTCCCTCCATAACAAGCAGGAGACAGAACAGAACTAGGCCAAACGGCACAAAGGGACATTATTGCAACTGGGAGAAGCCCAGATTGCCAAACACCACGGAATAAAATTTGATTAAGTTAATGGGTCCTAAGTAGGTATTAGCTGTTACAATTGATTCCAATAATAGGTATGTTGTACAAGCTTAGTGATTACGCTCAATCCTTCTCAGTATGAGAGGAGACCTGTGCCCAGTACTGGGACGATAATAAGGTTGATGATGAAACTCGCCTACACAAACAGCCAGAACCGAAACAGATATCTAGCCTATACAGGGTGTATCTGACATCGTAACGCAAACTTCGCGAGATGGCTACAGTGGCATGCCACTAATAAAATTATGATATTCATTTATATCGTTAATGAGTCGTTACAGAAATAACAGTGATCAAAAAAATGTGTCAGCTCGGCCTTTGAACGTTGCAAGCGTGCCGCCGCTCGTGTTTGTGGTTATGACGTTGACCCCTGATAAATAAATAAATATAAATATATACGGACAAATCACACAGATTGAGCTAGCCCCAAAGTAAGTTCGAGACTTGTGTTATGGGATACTAACTCAACGATACTATAGTTTATAATAGATACATATATAGATAAACATCCAAGACCCAGGCCAATTAGGAAAAGATCGTTTTCTATCATGACCCGATCGGGGATCGAACCCGGGGCCTCCACGTCGCAGGCAGGCGTGTTGACCGCTGCGCCACGGAGACCGACGACCTGATGTGACCCCTGATTTTCGAGTTTTGTTCACATTGAGCTTTTTTGTTTAATTTCCACCTGTGGGGATTCAGAATCATGTACTGGATCCATGGTACTCGTTTGTGCGTCGACGTCAGAGACACCCTTTACAAATATTTGTTCCGTGTGGGAATAAGCAGCCGCTCTCCCTGTCATTCCATCAGCCGTGTCGTCAAAATTTACAAAAATTCGCTGTGTCATAGCAATGGTTGAAGTCAAATTTCAAGGTCAGAATCAAAGGTCTCTTTTGATCCGTTGATTTTATTTATAAATACATAATTATGTCGGCGTCATAAATAATCTACATAAAATCTCTCGCCCTAACATGTGCTGATTCACGCACATATAATACTAATGTTGGAAATTGATGTTCATATTTCGTCCAGCAAAATACTCGTTTTTCTAGCCACAGTACAGCAATCATAGCCAACTTGCGGTAGCCCAATTTGCTAGGCGTTCTGAATAGATCTACAGACATAATTATGCGGCTATATTACCATGTAGATTATCTATACTGTCCTTTTTTTTTGTTGTGATGGGAAATCATCAAATGACTTCTCCCGCTCTGGGCGGAGCGGAAGGGTGTGTCAGACTTTTACTGACTAAAACCCATCCGTGTTTCTTCATTTGCCAGTGCGACGGCCAGGGCCACGGTTTCTTGTTTAACCAACCCGCAAACCTTTTTTTTTTTTTGACGCTATGGGAATGCATTTACGCACCATACCCCGAAGGGCGTGTGTGGGACTCGCCCAGCTGAAGCCGGGAATACCCACTAAACCCAACAGCGGCACACCGACATCGCCTTAGTGGCGGGGTCATGGGAAATAGCAGAGCCTTTCTACCAATCCCCCGCCGGCGATTCCCGCCAGAAGGCGGGCCCACAGTGGGCCCTCCATAGGGAGGGGCCCGGCTGGGTACGTCTTCTTGTGCGAGAAGACGCAGCAGCCAAGGGTTTTTTAGCGAGGTGTCTCTCAGTGAGGAGACCGGGTTGCCCGACGGTGACCCGGAGTTCGGGTCACGTCAGCCACCTGGAGTGGTGGCCGACCCGCCGCGCGTGTGACCGCCGAAGCGATCCCCACTTCTGGTTTTGGTCCGCGCCGGTAAACCGGTAACCCCCATATCTGGGGGCCGTTCCCCTATCCGCCACCAGGGGACGCGTCCGATGGCAGGCCAGAAACTGCACACGGAAACCAACCCGCAACCCTGACCCAACCTATAAAGTCCTTAGTTTAAGTTTTGAAGCTTACGTTTTTAAGTTCTGTGGAACTGTACTAAGTTTGATCCTTATCACTCAGAACATTAATAAATATCAAATATAAAATTCCAGCTATAATCCAAGAATAATTATGAAATTAAATTGTATATTTTGTTAGTAGTAAAAGTGGTTCCCATACCCGAAGTTCTTTTACTAGTCATATACAGTATGTTAAGAAAACCCTGTCCGACTCATAAGGATAATAAAGGTTAGGTAAACACATGACCAAATATAATATAAAATTTTACGTAATCATCATAGTACCAATACAAATGAATTTTGAAATAATCTTTTTTTCCCGCGAATTAATTTCAACTTCCCCGAAATTTGGTAATTTTTAAAAAAGTGACAACACCGGTATTATTATGAGCGAATAGCGATGCGATCACGTGCCGCGTGCCCTGCCCCCCGCCGCCCGCGGAAGGGTGGTAACGCACATTTATTAAATTACCTCTTTTTGCGAAATAATATTTATTTCTTTAGGGGGATTTATTTTTTTTAAGTTTAGCCCGGTTTTGTATGCATTAGTAGAATCAGTTATCGATACCTAACAACACCTTCACGGGTCGGACAGGGTTTTCTTAACATACTGTATTAAAAAAATAAAAAATAAACTGGATGAGGTCAGCATTTCCTATTTCACTATTCTGACGATAAAAAAAAACCGAAAAAATAGAGGTCACAGTTTCTTTTAAAGTCCAGACTTCATGGATAGATAGGCAGATCCACTTTTCGCCAGTTATGTTTTAGTTCCACCTGGACATGAGTTACATTGGTAACCTCGAAGTCGAAACAGACCGCGGGCCCAGCTAGGCCGAAGCAAAAAATCTGTGCGATTCTGTGACCATTTTACCGCCAAAATTAGATGAAATGAGCCTAGAGTGAGCTGCCATCAAAGGACGCGTAAAACGTCATCCTAGTGGGACAAAGAGCCTCGCGCCTCAGCAGAAAATAAATTTGGATAAGTGTCTAAAATTCAAAACTACACGCCACAAGATTTTACTTACTTATATATATTTGTATAAGAGTCGTATTACAAAAAAAAAAAATAAAACGTAAAATTGCACGTTGCCGACGTTGTATGTTTTGTACCTACGTGGTAAAAACAGATTGTTCTCTCTACTACAATAAGGATAAAACCGATTTTAGGTAACTTATTTAATTATTTAGTATATAATAAGCTTTCCTCCGCTGCATGTTTAGGCAAAAACCTGCGGATACATGAATTGAGAGCTCGAATTTGGAGATTCTTCTGTATATTTACCACCACAGAAATTATAATTAGCTGTTAAATATCCTATACTTGAATAATATTAATAAGACATTTTATTTACATGTTTATTCAATAAGGAAAAAAAATCAACGATAATTACATTATCGACCGAAAAGGCTTCGAAACTTGAACTTTAAGTCTGAAATCTCCAAAGTTAACATTGTTTAGGAATAAAATTTACACCAAAATATTCATCAATATTTGCTTAAACTATGGTATTTTTTATTTTAATTCGCTACTATTAATATTTAATTAAATAAATAAAAATACTGTGTATTTAATGCCCGACACTAGGAATTTCTCCTGTATGGTGGGTGCGTTTATAAACATATAAAACTCACATACTCAAACATCCAGACCCGGAACAACTACTTGTAGTTCATACAAATATTTGTTCCGTGCGGGAATCGAACCCGCGACACGCAGCGCAGCAGTTAACAGCTTAACCACTGAGCTAGCCGTGCAGTCATTCATCATTATTAAGTAGTTCTCAATATATTCCACTCGTCAGCGCACAAAATGAATATGAATGAAATAATATATTCAAATAAATCTCTTTGGAAAAAAATAGACATTTATGTTAAACTATATTTATATGTCATAAAGTTAAATAAAACAAAACGTCGAATACTTCATCTTTGTAGTTTACGTTTTTTTGTTACTTTTTTCGTTTTTGTTTAACGTTTCAAAGAAGTACATATATGACTAAATAGGTTTGTTCTTAATGAATAAAAAATCTTTTAATTTCAAGTTATTTTTTTTTATTGTATAGTCACTTGTTCTTCTGCCATCAGAGGACCTCTTGACTGTACCTTGCCGGTCAAGTCCTTTAAGATTGCTATCGACACGGTAAGAACGCTGGGCTAAAAATAAACTTGTCGCGTCAGACGTTTACTTTTCCTCTCAAAAATTTTCATGTTGATGAGGAGTTCAAAAAACTCAACAATTCTCCAAATTATAAAGCGGAATTCGGATATATAGCGCTTTTTAAATTTCACTCGGGAATATCAATCTTTTTCCAGGATAAAAAGTACCTACCCTATTATTTAATCCGGACTTCTAACTTTGCGTCTGCAAAATTTCAAAGTAATCGGTTCAGTAGCCAGGAACAAATAAACTCACTTTCAGATTTATAATATTAGTAAGGAGAAGGCTTCATTTAGTCATTTGGTTGCGTTTCGTGGAGAAGCACCTAGGTAGTTATGCAGCTGACATGCAGTTTTGAAAGTTTTCTTGAAATACACACAATATCTGCCAAGCCTTTTCCATGTCGTCAATAAACCTGATATAGCCGAATATCTGCACCACCACAATACACGCGGCGACTGCCTGTCTGGTTATGACAACCAGTGTTCAAGCTTCATCTAGATCAGATCCACTATCTAAGACAGGCAATCTCCTCGTAACGACATTCAAAGATCTTCGACTGACAGCCGGGTGCTACGTCTTAATGTGCTTTTCAAGACTTGAAGACTTTTCTCCTCATGGAGAAAATAATAATAGATAATGGTTGGATCACTTTTCTATGTGTGAACCGAAACCCCTGGCGTAGGTAACAATAAAGAAAAAAAAGAAGTTTTTTTTTTATTCTTCATTGCCAACAATCGATTAGAGAGGTTAATAAAATAGGTACTGTGGAGGTTACATGACCTGACGAGAAATAAATATTTTATTACATCTGTAATATTACCTTATATGTAGATAAGTATCCACTACATCATAAACGAACCTGTAAACAGTTTATTGACAGATATTGATTACAACATTATATTGTAAGAAAGCCATAAATAATATATAGCAGTATATAACATATTCATTTAATATGGCTTTTGAAAGTAAGTAAACTTACTTAATCAGGAATATGTACTAGGACTACTGTCAAAAATGATCAGCATAAGAGACAGGGTATGAGCTACACAGGATCTGGGTTACTTTACAATTAGTGTTACTTCCAACGTTCGCTCTAATGGATTCATCAAATTTGTAGAGACGTAACCTGAGAGACTCACTCACCTAGCGGAACTAATGTTTCGAAAGTAACGGTGCAATGTATTTCGACGAAGCACCAATTTAAATAACATTATATTTAGATAAAGTGACATCATCATGAGAAAACATTTAAGTCTTTGGTATGGCATCACATAACATATTATATTATTAGTCTCAATACATTCAGATTGACTTGAAAGATCTTGCAAATACTGGCATCAGCTGCACCCAATTAGAATGGACGAGACGTTAGACGATTGAGTTAAATCGCCTTTACCAAGATAGGAAGAGGCTATTCAAATGTTACAGATGTTTGCTAATCCTTTGTTTCAATGTTCCAAAAAGTTGTGTCTTCAATAACATAAATAACACAATGAACGTTGTTGAACTGTAAAAATGTTAGCTACTAGTATTACTATAGTGTGTTACGTAATAAAATTAGATATCCTGTTGAGTTGATGAAAAAGCACCGCATAGTTTCACTTTGTAAGAGTTTAAAATACCCTAGGACTGATGGACTGATCTTAGAATCATCATCATCATCATCATCAATCTTTTTATCGTCCCACTGCTGGGTACAGGTCTCCTCTCATACAGAGAAGGATTGAGCGTAATCACCACGCTTGCTCAATACGGGTTGGCGATTTCAGACTTATAGTCCAGATTTCCTCAAGATGGTTTCTTTCACCTTCAGTCATTGGTGTCCAAGATATACTTAGAAAGTAACGTATGTGTAGAAAAGTTACATTGGTACGTGCCTGAACTGGAATCGAACCCGCACACTCATACATGAGAGGCTGGTGTTTTAACCACTAGGCCACCACCACTACAAAAACTAGAATAAAAAAGATTATTTATATTAATGATTGCTACTGCTTAGCGAAAAAAAAATACATTGCAATTAGTAGTCAACTTATGTTGAGGTTGAAATAGCTGTTGGTTTGAAATAGTTCAGCGTTACACTTCGAAAATGTAAAAAGGCTAAATTGAAATTCAGACGTAATAATACGTAGAAGACGTAATCACAATAAACTTTTATATAATTTATTTTCGAACAAATGTTTTTTTTGTTTTTTTATTAATTTATAAACCAGCGCTTGACCGCAATCCCGCCTGATGGTAAGCAGTGACGCAATCGTTGATGGTAAAGCGCACTAGTTTATTAAGAGCCTATTCACTCTAGCCTTGAAGACACTCAAATTGTAGTCCGACGGAAACACCGCCCCCGGCAGATTGTTCCAGTCCCTCGATTTACGCGGTATAAAGGAGGAGGCGAAACGCTTCGTCCGGATCGTAGAGGTGTTAACAACATAAGGGTGAAAACTCGCCGTACGACGGGTCGTCCGATGGTGGAACGGAGATGGGGGAAAAATTCAAGGTTTCTCTTCTTTTTCTTCAGCCTATAGAAGTCTACTGCTGGACAAAGACCTCCCCCCAGAAATTTCGTTGCTTTCATTGGTTTGCCATAATCCCCACACTTGGCAGGCGGGTTTGGATCGTAGTAATTTGATATTCCACAGGAGAAGTGCTGCTGCCCGCTTCCCTGGTGAGAGTTCCCTTAGTCGCTTCTTACGACACGGGAGGATATGGGTTAGTACTAGGTTACACATAATATGCAATGAATACTAAAGATTATTAATTAAATTAATAAAACGAAAATATCGTGCTTTATTATAAGTTACTAGCGGCCGCCAGCGACTCCGTTCGTGTGGAGTTATTTATGCTCTGCTTCTATTAGTCGCAGCGTGATGTTATATAGCCTAAAGTCTTTCTGGATTAATTGGCTATCCAACGCAAAAATAAATTTTCAAATCGGACCAGTAGTTCCTGAGATTAGCGCGTTCAAACAAACAATCAAACTCTTCAGCTTTATATATTAGTATAGATATAATGATATCGTGATTTTTTTTTTTGGCATTGTATAATATGGCTATTTGATATTTATTGAAATTGATTTTATACTAAATTTTTAATGTTATACATGTGCCTATTTTAATTTGTGCAATATGCAAGTGGCATTAATGACAATTATTAACTTTTTTTTTACTTACGTTTTAGTAAGTAGTAAGTATAGATTATAACACGTCACGTAGTTTGAAACATCCTTTATGCGAGCGCAGTCCGAGTCTTGTGTCGTAATGAAATGTATAAAAAAATCATTTTTTTATATTTTTCCCTTTTGTTTAATATATAATCATTGGTGTGTGAGTGTGAAGAAGTGGACTGATTTTGTAAGACAAGTAAAATTCCACAGTATTCCAATTTACATAAGTATATTCAAATGACATCTGGTACAATAACATAACTCACTCTTTATCGCTCCAAAATGATTCGGAATTTTTAATTGAAATTAAAATTACCAATTTGTTACATTTTATAGCTGTGGGAAGCGACAAGTACATTTTGAAGGCCTTTTATATAATCTTAGAAATTACATCAAATTACCTAAAAACTTTTCTAATTCATTATTTTTGTAGGGATGTTTTGAAAAGACTTGCTTTTGTGATGTATTGTTTTAAATTCGTTATACTATTTATATTTGGAAAATAATATAAACATTACCGTAATCAGTGAAGATCTATTTATTCGTGTTTCTTCTTCTCTAATAACTAAGAGTTATTTGCTATAGCTCAAGGCAAGTCTGGTGTGAGCGATGTCTTAAGGTCACATCTTTGCAACAGTTCTATTATTAGAAGCATTTCAATCTTTACGTAATTATGTCTTAGTTAAAAATAATATAACTTGTTGGTTTTTATGGAATATTTTTATTGCATAATCTTGAAGTGGAAACCTCCATTTCACGCTGTTTTATATTACGTTAAGGCTACGGGGCTCTATATGCGTGAATGTTATCCAAGGCCAAAGGCTTTGATCATAAACAGACTCTTGCATTAGAAAGTACTTTTTAACTATTAGATTGGTCAAGCCTTCACATAGTGAAATAACTGTCAAGGTTTCTAAACCAATAATAACGTTAGTGATCTGATTGTCCCCACCTATGAATATATGCACGCATATACACTTGCTAGGACTTTTAAGACGATGCATGTATGATGAGAGTTAGTTCTTCAGCTATTTTTTTTTTATTGTTGTATAGTAGTGCTTGACCGCAATCCCGCCTGATGCTAAGCATAGTTTTGACTCATAATCTATACTTAATGTAGCGGTACCTACAAACGCCACAAAATGAACGACGCGTCATACTGACGTCACACGAATTCTACATCTCGCAATCAGAGTTTACCGTGCAATTAGCATACATACAACTTGCCAATTCAACCATCGGGCAAGTGCCCGCCAGACATAACCCCCGTCTGTTTGGAGGATCCTCCCTTTTCTATGGAGGATGAGTGAGCTTTACTCCCTGTTCCTCATGCCTCCACACTTAATATATAAAACTGAAAAGTTTGTTTGTTTGAACGCGCTAATCTCGGGAACTACTGATCCGATTTGAAATATTATTTTTGCGTTGGATAGCCCATTAATCCAGGGAGGCTTGAGGCTATATACAGGCTTCGATTAATAGGAGCGGAGCATTTAAAAAAAAAATATATAGAAACCGACACGAGTGAAACAGCAGGACGCAGATAGTTAAATACTATAAGCCTATAATTTGCACCAATATGCCTCGGACACTATTATATCCTTCCTGTAAGTGAGCCAATGAGGAGGATAAGAGGCCCAATGCAAGTTGGAGGTCTCACATTTCTTGAAATAAGAGTTTTCAGGTTATCTCGGTTATTTCAAGATGTTTACCTTTTTGACAGCAGTGGTGATTGACACATAGTAAACCGCCTACCTGAGTCGAACCTATGACCTACAAATAGTAAGTTGGGTCGTTACTACCTATCACGCCTCCGCTAGTCTACCTTTCGCTTTCTAGAACGCGTGTTAACGTTTTCATTTCTGACCAGCTAAGACTCATCTTATTAATTTACCTAACCACATGGCGTTTTTGTGCCTCAGGAACTCGAAATAAGGCCCAGGGCTGACCACAATCCGTAATAGTTTTGCCGCTTTAGCATTAGGCCACAGCACCCGATTTAGTTCTATTGCGCAAACTTATCTCAAACAATCTTAACTCATTTGTGGCTTGTGTCGTCACGTACATATCCGCTAAACAAGATCTACCTACTTATGATGAGGCTTGCAATGCCAGGTACTAATGATTTATATTACTACAAGCGTTATTGTAACCTCGAGTGACAACTAATTATTTAAGCGGGTTACAAAAGTTCAAGTAGTTGTCACAAATACTCATTTAAACCCAGTTCTATGAGAGTGTCATTATCTCGTCCTAAATAAAGTGACACAGTTATCCCTTCCACCGCAATTATAATGCTCTTATGGGAACCATTTGGCTAAAATAGGGTAGGACATCTTGTTTAGTTGTTGGCTCATCCTGACCCTGCCACAATATCCGATGTGCCGGAGTCCATTGGCGACAGGACACGGCAAGGCATTTTTAAGCGACTAATACAAATTGTAATTTAAAAGTATGGTTATAAAATTGACATTTCATCGGCAACATTTTCTCGGTGGTAGGCCATAACATCGGCCGCCGGCAGAAGTTACCACCCATCAGACAAAGCCTTGCCGCCAAGCGATTTGTCGTGTTTCGGCGTGATGTCTGGTGAATCCGTGCGGAGGACGGGTCTGAGCAGTTGTGTTGCGATGTGTGCCGGGTACGACTTGCCTAATGTTGTTGTGTTGGGAGTTTGGTCGTGGAGGGTCTTCAGATCAATCTCCCTTTGACGCAGCATCGTTGGTCGTGTTGTTTGGTTTAACATTGCATCACCTCGCTCAACTGCCGTCTTCCTTCCTATTCGCTCAGTTTTTCTGAGTGAATAGGCTCTTAATAAACTAGCGCGCTTTACCATCAACGATCGCATCACTGCTTACCATGAGGCGGGATTGCGGTCAAGCGCTACTATATAATTATTA
Source organism: Sesamia inferens (assembly GCA_037179545.1). NCBI lineage: Eukaryota > Metazoa > Arthropoda > Insecta > Lepidoptera > Noctuidae > Sesamia > Sesamia inferens. Next base: position 20,543,919 of record CM073921.1, read on the forward strand.
AAAAAAAAAAAAACAATACCACTATTTCCTTAGGCATGTTGCGATATTCTTTGGTCATCATTGAAATTTCTATTTTATTGTCACACTGTTAAGTTATAGTTCAATTTGTCCTCTGTCTTACCATGTTGTCAGTGGGCGCTGGCACACCGGATGTTGTTGTAGAGCCAGTATGAACCTAGTGAGAGTAGCTATTGTAATTTGAACCGTATAACATTTTTAGAATTCATTCTGCAGCTCAAGTTTCGGAAACCTTATAGATTCGTCTTTTACGTCGGGTCGTCCGTCCATGGCGTACCTTCCAAACGGGCCTAGAAATATAAAATTATATGTATTTACCAAATCAACAAAGCGCTAAAATAGAGGATGCTCGGATAATTTTATTTAAATATCCGATTGCGAGATATTCCAATTTAAAACGTTACTGTTTGTTTATGCGAAACCCGAAACAATTAAGTGTCCAATATTTTTAAGTAAAGAATCAATGTACAAAATTTCAAAAACATATCATGAAAACTAACAAATAACTATTCCGTTTGAGGAAGCTATATAATTTACTGAAAGAAATAAGAGTTTCTTCATCAATCGACATTTTTAAGAATAGGTTAAAGTCTTATTTGATTAACCAACGGCAATATTTATGTTTATTATTTAGGAACCTATACCCATATTTTGTTTAATTGCGAAATAAAATTAAAAATATAAAACATACATAGAACATATAAACTACCTATGTTCTTTCGAGAAATAAATTTTGTTAAACCGACAGAGAGCGTCTCCCTCCCCTAAAAGCTTAACAGCTGTCTCGAAATATTCTTCATAGTATTCCATTCCATATGAACAACTTTGAAGGAAAACTATAAAAGCTTATAGAGACTTGTGGTACAGACGACAGCTCTTCGTAGGTACCTATGTGAGTTCGACGGTCACTTGGCCGGTTATTACGTTATTTTTTTTTTATGTTTCTAAGGTCCGTATTACAGAACGTCACTTAAAACTCAAGCACTACTTAAGTCTCGTTTGAAGCCATTTGATTGGTTGAAACCAGTTTTAAGTAATGTTTAAACAGATCTCTGTTTAAACATTACATTATGAAGGAAACTCAAGCATTGATCTGAATGTTTGAGTTTCCTTCTGGAATACTTACCTATGATTGTTACAACACGGTTGGTCCAGTGACTGAGTGATCGACTGCCGTGCTGCGTGTCGCGGGTTCAAATCCCGCACGGAACAAATATTTGTATGGCCTACAGGTAGTTTTTACGGCTCTAGCTGTTTGTGTACATAGAGCAAAATTGTTTTATATATGTGAGTTTAAATCTTTGTAAACGCACCCACAATACATTTCCCAATATGGGGGAACGTTTAAAAAAATCTATTTCGTAAAGTTTGCCATATTAATGGGCAAATCTCACTAAATACATTTTGTCTGTCTTTCCTTTCCGGTGATAATGATAGTGAATTTTTAAGTCTAAAATCTACAACCTATATTTTAATTAAAATGAGTGGTCTCTTGATGACGTCATCTGTAAAAGCAAAGATTGTACAATTGCTCGACTAATAAATTATCCATAAGGCAATTTTTTTAAGAAAACTCCATTCATGATCAGTGATCACACTTGAATAGATTATTTATTTAAGAATTTGTTTGCATAAAATAGTATTTTACTACACACGCATTTCTACACGGCTTACTATCAATTATCTTGTTTTAAGACACTGTGTGCACAGTACTGGACAACCCTACGAGGGGTAAAGATAAGTAATTTATGTGTGGATGTTCTTGACCATAAACAATACGCACATATATGTATGTATATTCAGTTTTATGCCTTTGATAGCCTCCGTGGCGTAGCGGTACCGAACGCGGCCGCTGGTTCGATCCCCGCGCAGTGAAAATAATTGTATACATGAATATGAATATTTGCATTGGTCTGATCGTGCCTCGGAAAGCACGTTAAGCCGTTGGTCCCGGTTGCCATACGAACATCTAATGGCTGTCGTTATGGGTAGTTGGAGCCCTCAAAGGTCCAACAATTGGTCTAACTGCAATGCTTCGATATCGCCTTCGGGTTGTGGAGGTCAGACGGCAGTCGCTTCACGGAAAATTATCGACGTTAATCCAAATCAGCAGTTAGGCCTCTGCCTCGAATCTTGCGGGCAGCTGGGCGGCGGCGGCGGCGGCGCGTGAGCGGCAGGATCTTATGGGTAAAAACGGACCGGTTCTCCAAAACAGCAGCGGGGCGGTGGCGGGCAGCGAGCGGTGGACTTCTCGCACTCGAATCTTGCGGGCAGCGGGCGGGCAGTACTTTAAGTCAAGCGATGATCGAGCTTTACTAATATATTTGAATCAAAAATATGAAGGACGGGACGATTGACGTGTGTCGGGCATGTCACCACCCGGGTGAGTCCATCAGACACATTATCTCTGGTTGTTCTCGTTTAGCTAACGGCGAGTATTTGCACAGACATAACCAAGTAGCTAGGATTATCCACCAGCAACTTGCTTTGAAATATAAACTTGTGGATTCTGAGGTACCGTATTATAAGTATGTGCCCGACCCAGTTCTTGAAAATGGCCATGTCACGTTATACTGGGATCGGTCTATCATTACTGACAGGACTATTGTTTCCAATAAGCCTGATATAGTGGTGATAGATCGATTAGCGCGCCTTGCAATGATTGTCGATGTTACCATTCCACATGACGGGAATCTCGTGAAAGCTGAGAAAGAAAAACAAATTAAATATCTCGACTTGGCGCACGAGATTGTTGACATGTGGAATGTGAACTCGGCAGTCATTGTACCGATTGTCGTATCGGCCAATGGTTTGATAGCCAAGAGCCTCGACCAACATCTATTGAGGCTCTCGTTAGGCAGTTGGATCAAAGGCCAGATTCAAAAGGCAGTACTCCTTGATACGGCCCGCATCGTGAGGAGGTTCCTGTCTCTGGAGCTCTAACCACCGGTAGCTTGGACCCCGCTCCCGCCATCGGTGGAACACTATTTTTTATATTTTTAAATGTTTTTATGTTTTTTATAAATATTTAAAAATGTAAATTAATATGTATATATATATAAATAAACGAAATAATAATAATATTTATTTGCTCAAAACATGGTATAACAGATCTTACAGATAACAATAGTACAAACATGTTTTGCCAAGCTTAGACTCAGCACGCAAAATAGAATTCAAAATAAGAACAAAAGTATTCAACATTTTGTGTCAAAAAACTGTTTCAGACTATAGAAGTTATGTTGGTTTAGCCATGCACTCAATTTCCGCTTAAAACAATATCTTGTGTTTACCAACTTACCCCCTTATTCATAAACACTGCTTAAAGTTAAATAGTGATTAGCGATTCTTTAAACATACATTTTAGACGATTGCACGTCGCTTGACTTTAATCATCGTTTATGAATAAACAGCGCAGTGTTTAAGGGGTTTATTCATCAAGGATAATTTAAGTTAAGTTACGTTAAAAGGTCAAAAATGTATCAGTAAAGAATTGCTAATCACTAGTTAACTTTAAGCAGTCTTTATGAATAAGGGGGTTAAAGTCACCAGGCAATTTATTATATATCCGTACACACATAGCCAAGCAGCCTTTGCTATACTTTGCAAGCCTAGGAGCATTGCTTAGGACGAGCCTATAAGGGTCTCGTCGGTTTCGAAGACATATATCGTTTGCTGTTTTAAACAACTCTTTATGTTTCCACACGAACATGCATATTTCGTAAATATATAGACAAGGTAGCGGTAACAAACATAGTTTTTTAAATACTGGTTCACATGATTCGTCAGATTGAAGTCCGTATAGAGCTCTAATACATTTTTTCTGAGCAACAAATGTTCTATGTTGGTCGGTACTGTTACCCCATATTACAAGTCCATACCGCAGTATAGATTCTACGTATGCGTGGTAAACTAATATGGCTGTTTTTAAATTAGTAACTTGTTTTACTCGTCTGAGCGCATATACAAATTTATTTATTTTAGTACAGACATTATCTACATGCATTTTCCAATTTAAATGTTCATCAATAGTTACACCCAGAAATTTGGTCATTGTTACAGATTTGAGTTTGGGTATATTTAGACTGATATGGGATTTATTATTATTACATTTATTAAATTGTATATACACTGATTTGTCAAGATTTATTGTCAAATTTTGATTATTAAGCCAGTTAGTTAAGATGTCAATTGTGTTGTTAATGTCAGCTTCATGGTCATAAATTGACCATGAAGCTGACATTAACAATTTAAATACACAATTAACTAAGTCACAATTATTTAATTTATTTATTATGTCATTCCAAGGACTACGAACTGTCTTAATGATGTTTCTATTTTTAAAACTGTGCCAAGGTCACAGTATAAAAAAGCTTAAGTATATTGTATTAAGACACATGGAGCCACCACGTGTCTTAATACAATACCATGGTAGTGATGTGAGCACCAGCCAGCCATACAGAATTTTCTAATTCCTATCAGGCGTCCAAGTCATTTGCGCCATCAACCATGCCTTTTTGAGAGTGTCACCAAGATGGGGTCGCTATCGCCATTGGTGTCCTAGTAGATATACCTCTAAGCCTCTCCTTTTGCAGCCAGTAATCGGGATTTCAATATCTTTTTTTCAGAAATGTCGTCTCCTTCGATCCGAGATTTCTACAGAGGGCGAAACATCCTTGTGACCGGCGGCACCGGGTTCATGGGCAAAGTGCTGATAGAGAAAGTGCTGTATTCTGTCCCCGACGTTGGCAACATCTACATACTCATGAGGCCCAAAAGAGGAAAGTCTGTTAAGCAAAGAATCGAAGATGTACAACGGTTGAAGGTTAGTTAGATTTTAATTCACTAATCCCTGGAAGAATCTATATAAGTAGCCTATACTTAATATTTCCACAGAAAACTAACTCGCTTCCTCTCTGTGAGAATCCGCACCTGGGACCAATGCGGGTTCTGCGACGTACCGGTTTTCTTAGTCGTTTTTAAAGCAATGGTTATTAAATTATTTACACATAGTAAACCTGCCTGTCTGGACTTTAACCTATGACCTAAAACTCAACTCTGCTCTCGTAAATTGTGGCCGTTACCACTGGCCTACCACTACTCCTCGGCTGGAAGAAGGCCGAGCCTTTCACGTAGGAGTAAACTACCTAGAGTAATGTTAAGCTTCAGTCACCGCGCGTTTCAAATCGCCCCATCAAAACTTGACTTGACGCGACGTTCGGCTACTAAACTATAAAGAAGTTGATAGAAAATGTAAAATAAATATAGTTTAAAAAATTAAAAAAACATGCTTTTAAAGAATTAATATTCTTTAAAAGCATGTTTTTTTTTTATATATAAACTATATTTATTTTCAACTTTTTAATTCGATATTCTTTTCTTAAATCATATACGGATAACATGAACGCTTAAGTGGCGCTCATTTGTTTTTACCAAACTTTTCTTGATCTCCAACGGACAGAATAGCAAGTGCTAAAATGCGTAATGATCCGTTACCCAAGTAACTAAAACTAAATCTAAACTAAAAAATGCTTTGCCTGCACAAATTAATGTAAGGTAAGGTTGAAAAAAAATTTGAGTTAGAGACGGACAAGCAAACATACAAGTAAAGCTAATAATAAGCATGTAAAAAGCATGTAATAATAAGATCTGCTTATATTTTGTCTTACAGCTCTTCGATCGCTTAAAAGCTGAAAATCCGAGCGCCCTAAAGAAAATGATACCATTGCAAGGCGATGTTCTGTTCGACCACTTAAGAATCTCAGAAACTGATATGGAAATGTTATCTAAAGAAGTTTCGGTAGTCTTCCATTTCGCTGCTACATTGAAATTGGAGGCCCCTTTGAAGGACTGTGTCAGTATGAACACTGTTGGTACTCAGAGAGCATTGGATATGGCGAAGAAATTCAAGAACCTTCTAATCTTCGTACATTTATCAACGGCTTTTTGCTACCCTGACTACGAAGTGTTAGATGAGAAGGTTGGCGATTTTTATTACTTTTAAACAGCATAAAAAAAATACAGCCGTAGCTGCGTCGTATCTCCCAGAAACGATAGGAAAAATAGTAAATCTAGCACATACTTTCACGTTTTTTTAAAGTAGATAGGTGCTTATATAGAATTAAGGGTATTTTGTATACAATGAGAATACCCTTCAAAAATATAACTTTTTTATAATTATTACAAACAAGCAATGACGTGTCAGGTAAAGCTGACGTTTTGACCATACGGTTGGCGCAGTGGGAAAGCGATTGATTGCTGCGCTGCAAAGCGGGTTCGAATCTCGCAATGAACAAAATATTTTTGTGACCAATAAGTAGTTGGTCCGGATCTGGCTGTTTCTGTATGTGAGTTTAAATGTTTGTGAACGCATTAGCGATACAGGAGAAGTTACTAGGGTGGGGTATTTTTTTAAAAAGTAGCATTTTCAGCGATAGCGGTGGTACTGAGCTACGGCTACGGCCATGGGAAAGTTTTCACAGAAGAAATGTAGACATGGTATGCATCAGATTTAATTCTCATTCTACCTTTACTGGTAAGGTAACGTCTTTGGAGAAATGAATTCTAATACTCAATTAATATGGATACTTTATTATATCCTCAGTGTCACGCCCCGCCGGTGAAGCCAGAAAACGTGATCAATCTGGTTCAGTGGCTCGACGATAAACAGCTGGCCCTGTTGACGCCGTCACTGCTTGGCCCACACCCCAACTGTTACACATTTTCGAAACGCCTCGCCGAAAATCTTGTTGAACAGGCTCACCAAGATTTACCTGTTGTGATCGCGCGTCCTAGTATCGGTAACTTTTATAAGTATATAGCACCATCATATTTATGCCTTATGGATACAGTGGACAGTGGAAAATAAAATGCCAAAGCTGTCCAGCCCGTCGGGGACCTCGAGCACAGGAGGATCCTAACCTTAGCATTGAAATGCAAACTTTTTTGAAACTGTGCTATTTTGTACCTAAAACATAGAGTAACTAAAGTAATACTAACAACAAATGAACAATAAATTCAATACTCACTGGACCCTATGAAGAAGTTAGAAGAGCCATATTATCACTTAAGAAAAAGTTTACTTTTTTAGGGTTCCGTAGCCAAATGGCAAAAATATATAGATTCGTCATGTTTGTCTGTCCGTCTGTCCGTCCGTATGCCACAGCCATTTTTTTCCGAAACTATAAAAGCTATACTGTTGACACTTGGTAGGTAGATGTATTCTATGAACCGCATTAAGATTGTGATGCAAATATAAAAAAATAATAATAAATATTGGGGGTTCCCCATACTTAGAACTGAAACTCAAAACAATTTTTCATCAAACACATACGTGTAGGGTATCTATAGATAAGTCTTCAAAAATGACATTGAAGTTTCTAAAATATTTATTTTCTAAACCGAATAGTTTGCGTGACAGACGCTTCCAAAGTGGAAAAAAGTTGGTGCCCCTCCCCCTGTAACTTCCAAAATAAGAAAATGAAAAATCTAAAAGAAACATATGATGTACATTACTATAAAAACTACCAACGAAAATTGTTTAGAACGAGATCCAGTACGCGCAGTTTTCGTTTTTGAATACCTCGTAAATCGAAACCGCTTATTACCGTGTAATCTTTCATACAAATAACTAAAATCCTTTAATTTCATAAATCAATGGTACAGAACCCTTTGTGCGTGAATCATCAGGGTTTTATATTTTATCGACAGGCAGTGACACTAATTAATGGGTTGTGGTGGCAATCGCTCCACCTAAAATATTCCGATGAATCCGGTTAAACTGAAAGGCGACACCAACAATGTAGCTGTTAAAAGGCTATGCAAATCATGATGGCAAATATAGGGTGTATTTGAGATCGTAACGCAAACTTCGCGAGAAGGCTACATCGCATACCACTAATAAAATTATGATAGTCATTTATGTCGTTAATGAGCGGTTACAGAAATAACAGTGTTTAAAAAAATGTGTTGGCTCGGCCTTTGAACGTTGCAAGCGTGCCGCCGCGCGGGTTTGTGGGTATGACGTTGACCCCTGATGTGAACTTTATTAAATCAGCTGTTATGATAGTTTTTCGAGTTTTGTTCACATTGCGCTTTTTTATTAATTAGCGAATTAATGATTTTTTACTTTAAAATGTTATTGGGTTATAAAAGTATAGCAATTATGAACGGTTTAAAGTGAAAAAAATGCATATTTTTTTTTTCTTTAAATCAGGAAAAAGCCGACGATAAATTCCACCACTGGGGGGTCCAGAATCTTGTTCTGGATCCATAGTACTCGTTTGTGCGTCGATGTCAGAGACACCCTTTATATTACACACATTACAAGAGAAATGACCTAGAATACCTACAGTTTATTATCCAGCAACATCAATTTTAAAGCAATCAACTATCTTGACCTGGCTTTGATTCAGCAATCATTGTACTGTGTACATTGTAATGGCTTAATAGCCAAGAGCCTCGGCCAACACCTCAGGAGGCTCTTGTTAGGCAACTGGATCAAGGGCTTGGTCCAGAAAGCAATACTTCTAGACACAGCTCGCAATTAAGCAATCAACTTATATTTCACTTCATGTATCAGATGTATTATCTAATTGCACGATATTAGATGCTATTGAGACCGACAAGAAAATTTTAATATAGGTACAAATTTTATTATAATATATAGTGAGTATTTATTATGTTTCTATTTACATTATTGTAACATAAACATCATTATTTTTAACATCGACTGTCTGCATCACATGTGTCTTCTCTGTTTGAAAAGGGGCATCATACATACATTTACATATTATGAGACTGACAAGAGCTATCTTTTAAGATAATATAATTATTAGATACTTCTATTAAAAACATGGCTATGAAAAAGTGTATATAATTTTTTTTATAAGCCGCATTTATAATTACAAAACATTTCTTTACATAAAAACCAACATGGCTTCACAGATCTGAGTTATTAAAACTATAACATCGCCTAGCTCCATAAAGAATAGAGGTAAACAAACCAATTTAGGGTTATCACAACTCATGTTTTACAAATCTCCTGTAGGCCTAGTATGAGTTTTCAATACGAAACTCGATCGTTGATATCGAGCGCGTTTGGCGCTCTCATTGGTTGAGAGTTCTTGCGACCTTGAAGCGGGCCAATCGCAGAGTCAAACGCGCTCGATATCGACGAACGAGTTTCGTAATGAAAACTCATACTAGGCCTACTGTTATTTAAATGATTATCGACTTTTACTTGCTAGCTATTCATTACCATTGCCTATTGCAGCATATTTCAATAGAATCACTAAAATAACATGCATAATAACTTAGTATTTCGAAAAACCGTTAAAAGTTGACATGAATTTTACGTGATAGCCCTATAAAAAAAGAAATATGGATGAAAGCCAGGTATTCAACACATTTTGTGGAATTCAACCAATGAATAAAGTTGAGGCATTTGTCAATACAATTTCGCGTATTTTAATTACTTTCAAATCAACTGCATAACACATGCATTGTAATACCTACTTTCAAGTATGGACTAATTTTAATATGTATGTGTATCACAAAACTTAAACTATTAGGAAATTAGCTTACATGTGTGTCTTATATCAATCAAATTAGTTAAGCATTCTAAGCAAATCATAAATATCTAAACATAAATAAACTGTTTAGATTAGTAGGAAGTACAATTAATACTTTTATGAAAATCGTCTATGTAGAAATGGTTTTTAAAATCTGTATTTTAGCCGTAAACTACTCTTTGCCTAGCAACGGTTTGTTTACCTCTATTCTTTTTCGAATTTGGCTCAAATATAGGTAGGTTTATCAAATACTTATTGTTCATTCCAGTGTGTCCAGCAGTGAAAGACCCTATGCCTGGCTGGGTGGACAATTTGAACGGGCCAGTTGGCGTCATGCTGGGGGCAGGCAAGGGCGTCATCAGGACAATGTTGTGTAATGGTTCGCTCATCGCGCAAGTCGCCCCAGTGGACATTGCAATCAATGCCATCCTTGCTATAGGAATGCTTGAAGGAAGTAGGACTGAAAAGTAATTATTAAGTTTCTAGCACTATCTACGTATATTAAGAAATCTCCATGTAGAGGAACATGGGGCTCAGTGGATCACTTTTTTTCGAAAGGCGTTTCCGGTTTTATTTCTGCTTTATTAACTGAAGTTTTTAATTCAATGTATGAACGTATGTTCAATGTTCGATTTTTCTTTTTCAAATGCCTCTTTCACAGTTTGGTTTATTTTACATGATTTTTTTTTCCCAAATTTAATTGATCCATTGTGGCCCATGAATGGGTCACAGTGGATCCGAGTTTGGGTCACAGTGGATCTAATGTATTATTATGAATCATGAGTGTTTAAAATCAAAAACACATATTTTATTAACGAAACTCTTTGTTTATTACAAATTAAATACAATTATCAGTCATTTCTTGAATCAGTTTCAGCTTAAAAATTACAATATAATAGTTAAAATTAATAATATTAGCCTAGTAAACTGTGCACACAACTTCATTTTGCCATTCTATACGTTCTTTCAAAAGTCTCATATCATCTCATGTCCGCGTCGCGAGATATTCAAGGTCAAAGGTCCCAAAAATCGGTTTTTCACAACTTTCTCAATTCCTATGCTCCATACTTAATTACTCTTGTAAGAAAAGTTATAGAGCGTAAAATTCTCTACAAGTCAGTTATGAAACATATTTTTATACATCGTACCGTTTTTGAGATAGAGGGTGGAGAATATGGACGACAGTATGGTAGTTACGTAAAGGCGGGAATACCATACTAATGTTTCAACTTCTAGAGCCTAAACCACTCAACCTCAATACGAATAACGGAATAAAATACAACAATATATAAATACTCATAACGGAAATAATAATTTTAGAAAAATATAAAGCACTCATATCACACCACTTTATATAATTTTATACAATTCGATAAACATACTAAAGAAAAATATGCAAAGACTTTGAAATATCTAAATAACTTTAAGCCAAAGTAATTTCAAACATTACGTAAATTATTTTTTTCGTACTTACCTCCTGACTGATGCGTCGTCGCATGTCCTTCCATTGTAATTCAGTGACGAGGACATGTTCGGGTGGCGCGGAGTTGGGGATAGGGTTAGTGAAGCCGACGCGTGTTGGCGTGAGTATAATAGATACAGAGTTTCAACAAATGATTCACTGTTCCCCGTGATCCACTGTTGCACATGTTCCCCTACTTTCAAGCAACACGAAGCCAGCACAAGTTTCATTGCTATCAATATCATTGTAATTTTTCAGATGGACATAAAAGTAGAATAATAAGTTTAAATTGTATTCGATGACACAGTTCCATTGCTCCTGATAAGGACAAACTTACATGTTGTCATAAAACTTAGATATCAACATATTCCTAAGGAGTTCGCAAGCGTGCACTTGATCAGTCAAACGTGGAAAGTGCTATCAGGTGGACCGCTGACTTTTTCGCAACATCACTACATAATAGAAAGAAGATCTGCTTAAATTAAAATGATTGCTCCATTGATTATATAAATACCTAAAGAGTTGCGGCATCATTGGCCTCCAGAATAAAATTCGAACTGTTAAAAAATTAACTAACTTCTACTTCTACCCCGATTCAGAACCTTAGTATAGCCTCATTTTTCAAATTACCACGATCAATTTAATAGTTAATTTACTTTCAGGCCTAAATCACTGCCAGTGTATAACGTGAATAACGGCCATCAGAAGCCAACAACATGGGGTGACGTACTCGCAGTCGCCAAGGTATACGGCCGGCAGTACCCGTTGGCATGGCCGCTGTGGTACCCCAACGGAGACATTACCACCAACCATCTGCTGCACGAGTATCGGAGAATATGCTACCACTTAGTGCCTGCGTATCTCATCGATTTACTTCTGTCTTTACTAGGACAGAAAAGAATGTAAGTATACAAGAACAGACAAAACAAAGAAAAGAAATCAAGATTAGATAATTTTCTGACCTCATATTGTGATCGTGATTTTCAAGTAGTAGAAGGATAAAGAAGGAGAATGCTACATGGTTAGCGTAGTGGTTAAGCTATTGACTGCTGCGCTGGGGATCGCGGGTTCGATTTCCGCACGGAACAAATATTTGTATGACCTACGAATAGATTATTATTATTTTTTTTATTAATTATAAACTAGCGCTTGACTGCAATCCCGCCTGATGGTAAGCAGTGATGCAATCGTTGATGGTAAAGCGCGCTAGTTTATTAAACCCATTCACTTAAAAAACTTAGTGAATAGGAAGGAAGACGGCAGTTGAGCGAGGTGGTGCAATGTTAAACTCAACAACACGACCAAACTCCCTACACAACAACACTTGGTGCATCATACCCGGCACACATCGCAACACAACTGCTCAGACCCCTCCTCCATACGGCTTCACCAGACATCATGCCGGAACACGACGAATCGCTTTGCTTGGCATGTTCCGAGTCTGACTGTTTGTGTACATGTGAGTTTATATGTTTGTAAACTCACCCACGAAACAGGAGAAATTACTAGTGTGAGACAACGATTTTTTATAAAAGAGGTAGCTTTTTTTTACATTTCCAGCAAATACTAACCATCCCCATCAAGCTAAAAATACCAGTTTTAGCTGACCTCGCATTATACAGGTTTTTCGAACAATTAAAAGTCAACTCATACTGGTTGTCTATAACTCAACGTAAAGCCGTGCCACAACCTCTGTCCTGATTTCCATTTTCTTTCACAGTATGGTAAGAATCCAAGAACGGATATCCCAAGGCTTGGAAGTGCTGCAATATTTCACAATGCGACCTTGGATCTTCCCCTGTGCCAATTATGATGCTGTTAAAGAAAAACTGAGTCCAGAAGAGCAAGTCATTTTCAATACAGACATTACCGATGTGGACCGGGATGAATACATGAAACATTGTGTGGAAGGAGGCAGAGTCTTCTGTTTTAAAGAAGATCCTAATAAAACAACTATAAATAGAAGTTATCACAATTTGTAAGTATTGTTTAAGTGTTATCATTAGACCTTCCCATGCGACTAGGTATAAAGTACAGAACGCCACTTAATATTTATCTCATGTCCTTTCAAATGAAATGTAAAGAAAAATATGCACTGAGTGGAGTTGGTGAACAAGAAATTCGGGGCCATTCACCGATAAAACATACGGTAACTATATGTAGTAGGTACCTACGGCGATTGGGGACTATCTTTTCAATATGTTTTAACATATCTACATATGGAAATGTGCTCGCTCACTCGTTATTCAAGAGTTATCAAAGTATCACTCATCATCAGCTTCTTATAACTCAAGGAGCGTTTTTAGTGAAAATTGAAACCGCTTTACATGGTAGACCATCCCGTGGGAAATTAGATAGTATCACAGGTAAAATTACCTTAAGAATCTATTTATATGTCCAGATTGGCAATAATAGTAGATTAGTAGCCAAGGGATGTAAGGCATCAATTATAGCCCGGCGAGGGCGCCTATTTAGTTCGAGGATGCATATTTTGATGCTTACACCCGAGCTAACTACTCTGCTTTACATCTCGATTGTGAGGTAAGTAGAAAAAATCCGGCATTACAAGAAAAAACAAAATTTAAAGTAAAAGTTTTCTATTCCCGCCTTTTTTCTTTTTTTAAAATAATTTTGCTAAGGACAATTGAGCTTCGCCGTTCGATATTTAAAATTAATGACTATACTACTTCTATACTACTATACTGCAATGATTCGATATCGCCATCTGGTTGCGGTGGTTAGACGGCAGTCGCTTTCCGGAAAATATCGAAGTTTAGCCAAAATCAGTGGTTAGACTGGTAAAAGCGGACTCCAATGGCTGATGAAGCTTCGGATGCGACTGGGATTAACGCTGAGATGATGATAATGATGACTACTTCTATACTACTATACTATACTCATACGAAGACAAGGCTGAATAGCGAAGCGACCTCTTTTGTCATTGGGATGAATGCATGATATCTATTGCCAGAATGATGGTTAGATGTACGCTTTCCTAGCTACATTATTATATGAGAGATGTAATATATGATACCGCCGATAAGTTAAGGAATTGGTTTTTGTTTAGAGATTCTGAACAAATCTGGATAAATTCTGGATAAATCTCATCCTGCAAAATGAAATGAAATCGTTTATTAAGCAAGTAGGATCACCGATCACGTTTACACGTCATGTATTTTTTTTTTAACTAGATGAAGCTGGCATTTCCTAACTGACTACCTCTGAGAAGATATAGCCGAAACAAACTCAGGGATCATCGTCTTTTTTCAAGTCCAGACATTAAAAATGAGAATGTTTACAATAATTTACCTTATAATTACGCATATTGCTTAATAACAATGCTTAACAGAGCGAGCAGCTCAGTAGTCCCAAGCTTTTTTTCTTCTAAATAATCTGTGATTTTATAATACCCCTTTTTGCAAAGTTTGGCCTTTATATAGTTTTTAAATCGTTTAATGGGTAAGTTTCGAATGTCCATGGGAAGCTTGTTGTAAAAGTGTATACATTAACCCATGAACGAGTTGCCTACTCTGTGGAGACGAGTGTGATATACAGCAAGATTTTGTTTGTTCCTGGTATTTAAATTATGAATATCGCTTATTTTCTTAAAATCCGATATATTTTTATGTACATACATAAGATTTTCAAATATATACTGTGAAGCTACAGTCAGAATGTCCACCTCTCTGAATTTTTCCCTAAGAGAATCTCTAGCACCAAGTTTGTAAATGGGTCGAACAGCGATTTCTGTAAAACAAAGATGGTATTGATGTCCACACAAGTTCCCCAGAGAAGACTCCCATAAGTCATAAGACTATGAAAATAACTAAAATAAACAATTCTGGCTGTATCCACATCAGTTATCTGTCTAATTTTCTTAACAGCAAAGGCGGCGGAACTGAGTCCACCCGACAGCTTCTCAACGTGAGGACCCCATTGCAACTTGGCGTCAATAGTCAATCCAAGAAAAACTGTTGACTCGACAGAGATCAACTCTACTCCATTCAGTTCAACATTGGTACTTAGCTGCCTGACATTTGGCGTAGAAAATATAATGACTTTAGTTTTTTTTTTTCATTTAAAAGAAGGTTATCTACAATAAACCAATGGACAACTTTAGGAAGTGCACTGTTAACTTCGTCAAAATTGGCTAGCTGACGCTTGACTTTACAAATAAGAGAAGTGTCATCCGCGAACAATACAATGTTGTGATTATCCCTCACGTGATGAGGTAAGTCATTAATATAGATTAAACAACAATGGACAAGAATGGACCTAGAATTGAGTCCTGCGGAACGCCCACGGTGACCACAGATCCTGCAGATCTCTTGCCATTAACATCAACCCTCTGAATTCGATTATTCAGATAAGAAGTCAGAAGGTTGAGAGCTCTGTCGCTTAAACCATAATGGTACAATTTCCTAATAAGAGTATCATGATGTACACAATCAAAGGCCTTGGACAAATCACATACAATACCAAGAGCATCTTGCGATTCCTCCCAGGCCCCAAATATGTTCTTTAGCAACACCACGGCCGCACCGTGGCCGTGGAACGACCCTTTGTAAAACCAAATTGTTTCACGTGCAATAAATTATGTAAGTTAAAAGTTGACTGAAGTGAGCAAAGAATGAGTTGTCAATAGTAGGTATCAATCTCTAGCATTAGTTAGCAGTAATATTAAAAAACACTGCTGTAGATACCCTTGATGTGAACAATTTGTTCGTAGTGGAAAGATCTCAATAGAACGAAACACAAAATAATATCTATCTAGAATCTAGGTGAAGTATTTTGTAACTCCACTTAAAAATATTAATGTTCACTTTATACTAAAAACTTATATAAAGTGAGCAGTGCAAGTAGTAGGTAAGTGAGAGTGAGTAATATATTTTCGTGACTCGAAGACTTACTACTTGTAGTACGAAGTTTCTCTTCGATCCTCTAAGCAGTTAAAAAAGTCCAAAAAAGTATATTTCTAGAATGATAAGAGACGATGGCCCATTCCTCCGCGCCAATTCATACAGATATTATATGTAAATGTGAAAGTAACTCTGCCCATTGGTTACCTTTTCAAGGTTAACACACGATCGGCACGCGCAACTGCAACTGTTAGCGTCTGTCAAGGCTACCGTCGAGGGGTGCCAACAGCTACCGTCGGCGGGTATCAACGGCCGCCATCGACGGGTGTCAACGGCAGCTGTCGATGTGTGACGACAGCTGCAATTACCTCTGCTGTTGACGCGAGAGTTTTACGGGATCTGATTCCCGTGCCACTCCCAGGGCATTCCGGCTAAACCGGTTTACGCGCCAAGGGAGGATTACCCGGGGATACCGAGGTAATCCACAGACGTGGTGACCAGTGCAATGTGCGTGTGGGGGATACCCACACACTCTGGCCATACTCCGGGGCTAAAGGAGACGGGGGTTCGTCCCCCGCCTTCTTCGCCCCACCCGTCTACGCCGGAGGGCAGCGGCAAGAGCATCCTCTTCCCGCTCCCTCTCCGCTGCCTCCTTCTGCAAGAGGACGGTCTCACAGAAGGAGGCGGCAGCCTCCCATGCACTCTCGCTTACAACCATGGCTCGAACCATGGTTGCCAGGGAGAGGCGTCCGCCTCCGAGCACCGCCACGAGGTTGCGGCTCTCGTCCAGACGGGAGTCATTCCTATACTAGCGACTGGGTGGATGAAATAATTCTTTGTATCGCCGCGCGTTAGTTGTAGAATATTTGTAAATTATGTCAACTATCACTGCTATCGAAAGTGAAGGAAAACTTCTTGAGAAAACCCGAATGGCCTAAGCCTTATATTACGAAGATGTTTGACATCTTCAATTACGCTAGCTCCTACCCCTGAGAGGAACCCTGTATGCCAGAATTGAGATAAGCTGACACCGTAGCTTCAATCTAAAAAAAAAGCGCTGCCACATACTAGGAATTACTGTATCCTGTACCTGTATCGTATATGCATTTACAATCATTTAATCAACTACCTTTAGGCAATACAAATATTTGTTCCATGCGGAAATCGATTTCGCAACACGCAACGCAGCAATCGATCCTCAATCACTGTGTAAACTGTATCGTCTAATCAATCATTGATTCTTCTAGTGTTGACATATATATATTTAATTGTTTCAGCCTTTACGTACTGGACTGGTTTTGTAAGATCATGTTCTGGCTCCTGGTGCTATCATTCCTGGCATCGTGGTTCCAGCCTGTGAAGACACTCTTCTCATATGGAAAACCTGTTGTCAAGCATCTGCCTTTCTTGGGACCAGTAGTTTGCAAATATGAAGAGTCATGAATCATCTAAGTACTCAAATAATACTAGACTGGTGATGGACATAAGATATAGGTTTTAATACAAGACAGGATACCTAATTATATTTTGTTTGTTGGTATTTTGGTACTAGTTAATGAATACTTATCTGAAATAGTAGCTTGGGTTACAATAGCGTGCCACGTGAAAATTACCCATGTGACGTTTTATTCCTACTTCGTAGGAAATATTTTGGCGTGTATCGCATGATGTCAAACAAAAATGATGTATCTACTTGTTTAGATGTTCGGATAATTCTGGTAACGCACAAATCGTTTGTTATGTCACAATCAGCAGGGTAATAGGGTATTTGACTAAAAAAAACTAATCAGTCCGTCAGTCAGATTTCCAAAAAATACTAGACACGTATTTTTTATATTTGTCAATAAAACTTGACAAATATAAAAGGCATCAAAGATCAGGAGTGGTGGCTGGTGACGTCACTGGTCGCTAAAAAGTGCAGCGTGCAGTGACGTCACACGAGTTTCCAATGCACTGTGTCGTCTTCATTTTTTGTTTAAATGAAAAAAGAAGAAATACGTGTCTGGTATTTATTCTTTTTGAGGTGCGTGTCAGACTTTGACTGACGTATTCCATCACTTGCCTGTGCGCTAAGGGCTACTTTTGAACAAACCACGGCTTTGGCAGGCATCGGCCTTCGTGGACCCTTCACGATGTGCTGACATCTCTTTGAGGCGCGCGGGGAACACAACGCGCCGTCGACTCGAACCTGGCCAGGTCCTTTTCGTGGGCGCGCTGCCTACTGCTCGCCGGCCGCAAGGCCGCGCCTACGGTGGTCGGGAGTTCGATCTCCTGGCGGCTAAAGGCTTGAAGGCCCCGAGATTCCCCCACGCGCTCCGCCTCCTCCTTTGCTAGCATCACTGCTTCGCAAAAGCGATGTTTGCCAGTCGTTAAAGCGTAAAAAATTCTTTGATTTTAGAACTCTCCAGTGGTGTAATTGAATTTTGGATAGCAATGCTGATATTTTTAATTTGGATAGAAATGATAATAATTAAGCTGTAAAACCAAACTGTATGCACTCATTTTGTTTTAACTTGTATGTTTAGATTGCTTCTCTGTGGAAAAAAATTAAAATATGTATTATGAAATAGACGTATTTATAAAGATGAATTTACGTAAAAACTTCCGCGGTACTGTTACGTAAGCGACAAAAAACAAAAAAAAAATAATTTCAGGTATTTTGACCTGCTGGGACAAAGGTAACAGAGTCTATTAAAGATAAGAATTTAACTGATGTAGTAGCTTGATGACCTGGTGTCAATTCTTATCAATTATGTGTTACTATGTATAAAAGCCCTTGCCTTTTTTCAAAAGTAAATTATCGGGGATAAAATAAATTTTACGACATTTCATCTCTTGTCACACTCACGTCCATCGCTCTCGTTATGCAATCGATTCCCTTGGTCACAAACTAAACTAATTTAATACTCTCAAATTAAGATATTCCATACACAGTTTAGACGCGATTATAAACATGGCGAACTTGACAGCTCTAAACTGACATATTATGTTTTGTCCTTTTCTTAATGAAATAAAAAGAAAAAGATGAACCCAACTTAAATTTAGTTTAGTTTATGGACAAGAGGATCGGGGCCACTGACTGCGGCGTCTCGGTGGTCTGTCGGGAAGTCACCGCACACTGTCAGCATGTAGCGCTGGAAACACTCTTGCAATTCCTAGTGTGAAAAGACCCCAGCATACGCACCCGTATTGTGTTAAACTGTGTTTAGGCTTCAGTTTTCCCGCAGCCGGAAGGTCTAAAGAGTTAAATAAAGTCGTGCTGTGTAAAACTTTCTACTACATATAAGTGGAATATTTATGGGAATGTGGCAATTTTGTTAAAAAGCTATGCTTTGATTAATTGTGATGGTAGTTAACTCTTTTAAAATTTTAGGTTTAATACATTGAATAGTATAGCCAGATTCAAATTTTATCGCGGCTCTGAACACACTGAGCAGTATCACAGTCCTCACTTCTGCTGATAGGTGAGTTTGTCATTAGGCGAGTCCACACAGAGCGAGCAACCTCGCGAGGCATTTGTTGCGCGATGCAGCTTATCATTCATAGCGTGAATAGCGTCATAGCGCGCGATGGCGCTTAGCAGGCAGTCAGTCATAGCGTGAGCGCTGTGGACTATTGTATGCTTGTTGTCCCAGCACGCTATTTTCGTCGCGCGCGATCTTTCTTGTTATTGTGTACATATTATTATAAAATTCTGTTGCATTGCAAAACGAACTAGTGACGATTATTTAGTGTGTGCAAAGGTATTGTTAGTGTGTAGATATTAGTATAAAATTCTGTTGCAAAACGAACTAGTGACGATTATTTAAATACGCCTATAATTGATTTACGATTTATTAAAATTAATGTTAGAATAACCTTTACCAATTATAGACAGTCCTAAGCCTGAAAAGTATGAAGGAGAGTTCATTGATATCTTTTATATTGCTTTTTTACATTCCGTTATAGCATGCGGTCAGTGTAACGAAGAACGATGTGTAATGTAACGCGCTACGAAATTTATCGTGTTGCAATAATAATCGCGCCTGCTGGACGCCCACGTGCTTTCTTATTTATAGCGCGCTATAACATAGCGCGTTAGAATTTAATAGCATATAGTCTGTAGCGTGCTATTGTTTTATAGCCGTTTTGAACAACTCTGGTGTGGACCCGCCCATTGCGCAACCGCTCGCCTGATGTGCCGAACCATTATAAAGTGTGAATCAGACTGTGCACACGGTTTCTGAATATACAAACTCATGTCAAATTACTTAAGTCAGCCAATCAACTTGAATATTTTTTTACCTACTAAAATACATGGTGTATTTCAGTAGTAAGTAGTAGGAACTGCTGAAAGGTTTTCAGATAAGAGTTGCGCTATGTTTCATTGTATATTCTGATTTACGAATGAATTAGAGCAACATTACCAGTTCCTGGACTTGGGCATTCGTGGGGTTTCACTATAATGTCAAGAATTGGCACAAATTAGCTTCAGCGACACAGCTGTTTAGCGCATGCTGTTTTATAAGAGTTTTTATCAATGGAAACCAACCTGGAATTAACAAAAAACATGTTATGTTATGCTAATGCAATGTATTAAATGGATGTTTACTATGCGTAGAAATTGTGAGCCTTAGTATCTTAATTTATTTGTAATATTTTTTATCCTTTTATTTTAGAGAAGGCTTATAGACTAACAATCCAATGAAATTAAGAAAATTACATTAAACAACATAGCTAATAGTTCAGCAATATAAATGGGATTAGAATAAATCGCAGCACAGTAATATATTGTAATATAGTATACAACGTTAGTTTTTCTTTATGCGAAGCCTGAATATAGATTGTTCAGAATAAGCAACTGAATCGACTACAATCAAGTTTACACCATGTTATATTCTTTCCCAAATATATTTAGAAATTGTTGCAGTGTAGTTACCGAGCGCACAACTCAGCTGACATTAGATCATAGTACTAGGCACGTGAAACAGGGCACCCCGCGTCACGCCGCTGCAGGCGCGGCCGGACGACCGGTGCGTTGACCATATTTTTGTTGGGACAACTAGGTACACAACAAGCTCATAACTTTGTGATTTTTCATATCTTTTGAAATTTTATACATAGTTTCTGTACTGAAAAATACTAGACACGTGTTTCGGGTTTCGCATAAACAAAAAATAACGCTCTATATGTAGGTATATCTATCTATATATTTAATGTTTGATTTTGTATGTGGAAAAATAAAGTTTTACAAATGCAGAAATATCTACCTATTTCATTTCAACTTCCATAAAAATAAAGGTTTTCTGGTGAATCTCAATAACATCCCCAAAAACAAATAAAATATAAGTTATTGATATATTGTCTATTGTTTTTGGATAACATTTCCTCCTAATCTTAAATAAGCTTAGAACAGCATTCTAAAATTAATGGCGCACGCGCTGCAGAAGCATAGTAAGTGCATGTTTCTTATTAAGTAAAATTTACTTTTATGTACCTGGTGAGAAGAGGCAATCTTGCCTGGGGTTGCAAACGCGCTAAAATAATTCAACCAAAACAGAATTGGATCGCAACCAAACCATAACTTTTGATATGTTTCGTATCGCGCTAACCGTTTAACCATAACAGGATTGCACTTGGAACGGAACCGTTGTCAAATGAAAAAGTTGAAACAAAGCTAAATTTTTCTATGCCATGTCAAACTTACGTCTAAACGATTAGATTTACTTATAATTGATTTAGTTTTAATTATTATATCTAATGAAATGTATCACTCATACTTACATTGATTTTACTTCAACCGAAGTTAAAACTTTAGCGTGATACGAAATGTAATCGAAACTAAACCATAACTTTAACTGGATTAGATATGAAGAAGAGTTGAACATCTACTGTTTTATTTAGCGCGATTACCCCCCTGTACGAATGAGCTCATGCGACCACAGCGCCTCAATATCCTGGCAGGGCCCATTCTGTGACTTTGAGTAGATTCTGGTTGAGTAAAGAGCCCTGATGTCGTGGGAAAGAATCAGAACAACGCCTATTGAATACTTATTACCAGTAGGAAAAAATAAGTACTCAAACTTATTTTATGTTATGTTTCGTGCAACTTTTAATGTTGGTGTACTTAGTTAAGTAGGGTGACGTTGTTTTAAACCTACTTTTTTGAAACTGGTTAGTTTTTTCTGGCAAAGATTGTTCCCTTTTCTGAATAGCCATAGATGACTCGCTTTGCACCAATATTTTATTCCTAGCTGGGGATTCCTTGCTTCGAAATTCATCCGAAACAAAAGTAATAAATACTATCTTCTAATCTTCTATTATATAAAACTCTTCTGTCTCAGTGTTTGTCCTCGAACTTCTCCAAAACGGTTGAACCGATGAAATTTCGTATATACATACTCGTACATTTGTTGGGGCAGAGAATAGGTTTTTATCTATTTTCTACTACTTACGCGGGTGAAACCACGGGGCGTAGCTTGTAGCATAATAAAGAGAGTCGTCTTTGTTTCTTACCAGTAAAAGTACAGAACATATTTTTATCTTTCCTATGAGCAAATGCATCTTATTCTGTTTCCCAACAGTTTTGTGTGAAAATGCTAATTGTGCCAGGAATGGCATGGTATTATGTATTCATAAAAAAGCTGCTGATTCGATTCCAGGCAAGTACCAATGTAACTTTACTAAGTTATATCTTATATGTACTTTCTAAGTAGGTATATCTTGGGACACCAATGACTGATTATAAGTTGAAGAAAAACAAGCCTAGACTTTCAAGTCTGAAAACGCCAACCCGCATTAAGCAAGCGTGGTGATTATACTCAATCCTTCTCGTATGAGAGGAGACCTGTGCCCAGCAGTGGGACTATGAAAAGGTTGATGATGACTAGTTTATAATTTATAAAACAAAAATCAATACGCAAAAATATCTTTCGTTAGCTACTACTACCTCAATATCGAGAAAATAAATATACATACAATAGGCATGTAAAGAAAATCCTGCCCGATCCGTGAAGTTATGGTGAACTGATTCTACTCCCTCATCTCAGCGTTATTTCCAGTCATATCCGAAGCTTTTCAGCTTTGGAGTCTAAGGTCCGCTTTACCAGTCTAACTGCTCATTTTTTTGGCTAAACTTCGATATTTTCCATGAAGCGACTGACCTCCACAACCAGAAGGCGATATCGAAACATTGCAGTTAGATCAATTGTAGGACTTTTGAGGGCTCCAACAACCCGTAACGACTACCATTAGACGTTCGTATGGCAACCGGGACCAACGGCTTAAGGTGCTTTCCGAGACACGACCAGACCAGTGAAAATATTCATATTCATGCATACAAATATTTGCACTGCGCGGGGATCGAACCCGCGCCACCTTGCGCAGCGGCCGCGTACGCTACCGCTACGCCACGGAGGCTGTCCGGTGAACTGAATCTACCAATGCTTACAAAACCGGGCTAAACTGAAGAACAATCTCCCTAAAAAAACATTATTTCGCAAAAAAAAATAACTTAATACATGTGCGGTAGGCAATACAAGCGCAGGCGAAGGGGGGCAGGGCACGCGGCTCGCGGTCGCATCCCTATTCGCTCATAATAATACCGTCAAATGTGGTGTTGTTACCGTCAAAAGTGACAACACCGGTATTATTATGAGCGAATAGCGATGCGACCACGTGCCGCGTGCCCTGCCGCCCGCCGCCCGCGGAAGGGTATAACGCACATTTATTAAGATACCTCTTTTTGCGAAACAATATTTATTTTTTTACGCGGATTTTTTTTTTTTAAGTTTAGCCCGGTTTTGTATCCATTAGTAGAATCAGTTATCGATACCTAACAACACCTTCACGGGTCGGACAAGGTTTTCTTAACATACTGTATACTTATGGGTCGGACGGGGTTTTCTTTACGTATTGTATAAGTACGGGATTCAAATAAAATAAAAAAGCGTGTGCGTAATTCACAAGCAAAAATTTTTGTTTCAAGATAAATGAGATGAATTTAAAATTTCGGGAAGGGGATAACTATAGGTTTTAATAATGATCATAGTGATACAAATTTAGACAATTACTTTAAATTTTATTAGTATATATTAGGTAGGTACACAGATTTATTCAGACTCAGAGCTTACATTTTCGATAGAAGATAGAAGAATAAAAAAGCAGGCTTATAAAAAAATACGAGTAAGTGGATAAGAAACATTGTATAAGGCCCAGCGCTCAATATCGGCATCGTCAAGGAAAAGGAGCTTTCGACATCCCTACATGCAAGTGCACAATGTCGGAAACTATACATTGGCATGCTGCAACGTTCATAGAAATGCCGAACCGTCCTTAAGTATCTATAACTCGCGCAAGTTAACTGTGCACCTCGCTGGAATTTGAACCCTCTCGCGCTTCCCCGCGCGGCGCCCCGCATTCGCCGTAAGCGATGAGTAGCGTTAGCATCTTTGTTACAAATGTCTAAATACAGTTTAAATCCCCTGTTGTTATTACTGTTTCTGTGGAGTTCTTGCTTTGTTATTTTTGAAGTGAAACTTCTTTAGGCACGCTTGACTTGGGGAGTAAACTAGCGAAAGCGTTACGAAAAATGATAGGAAAAAAAATGATGAAGGCGAACGGAAGCAGAGTATAGTCCTATTTCGTCTGTAATACAAACAAGGAGTTGGCTCATGTAAATATTGCATGACCTGTCGAGTATGAAGTTGTGAGTTCGCATCTCGCCGAAGGCAATATATATTTTTTGGATCTTTTTAAGATTTGTTAACAATTGAGTCGAGTATGAAGTTGTGAGTTCGCATCTCGCCGAAGGCAATATATATTTTTTGGATCTTTTTAAGATTTGTTAACAATTGATTACCTAAGTGCACAAATAAATTTATAAATTTCGTTCTGTTCTGGCCTTTATATTGTTTTATATATTTTTGCTGAACATTTCTGATATAATTGAAAGTATAGAAGCTTTAAGATATCGTCACAATACGATAATTGGACACAAAGTACAAATTGCTTTCGAGCCTCATAAGCTCAATTATTAAGCTAAGAACTATGCTTAAGAAAGAACTATGAATTTCTTCGAGAACATGACGCTGCGAACACCCCCCGACCCCCCTCATTGATTACCACCTCACCCCCCCGTGGATTATCTCGGGAACCAGAGGTCGTGGACTACCCGAGTTTGGGGTCCCCTGAATCAGGAGGAGGAGCCCGACCTTTTGGCCCCGAGGGAATCCACTCCCCCTCTCCCCCTCCCCCCTACCCCCGCAACCCCACGAAATCTACCCCCCCCCCCTTTAGTTACCTCACCCCCCCGTGGATTATCTCGGGAACCAGAGGTCGTGGACTACCCGAGTTTGGGGTCCCCTGAATCAGGAGGAGGAGCCCGACCTTTTGGCCCTGAGGGAATCCACTCCCCTTCTCTCCCCCTCCCCCTCCCCCCCGCAACCCCACGAAACCTATCCCCCTCCCCGACCCCCTTTAGTTACCTCACCCCCCCGTGGATTATCTCGGGAGCCAGAGGTCGTGGACTACCCGAGTTTGGGGTCCCCTGATTCAGGAGGAAGAGCCCGACCTTTTGGCCCCGAGGGAATCCACTTTTTTTTTTTTTTTTAAATTGGTGGTCTATGCAAAAATATTAATTTATAAATGAAAGCATGAAATAAATTTAAATATTTATAGAAAATTAATATATGTATATGTGTATACATGTATATATTGTACACACATATATATATATATATATATACATACAGATGGTGCAAAAGAAGTTTCACTTCAGTCGTGTGGTCATAAGCACACTCGTTTTTTTTATTAAGTTTGTTCTGTTTTTTTACATTTTCGACGCGTTAGTGAAGCCTGTTGGTTGCACCATCGTTATATTTCAGTCCATATATATCAATTTAATTGCAAAACGTCATGAGTAAAATGAACTACTATTATGACGCTTTATCATCAAAACGACCTTTTATTAACAAAAAAAAAAATTGAAATTCATATTATATATATATTTAACATAATCCTCATTTTTTGCAAACGGTACCGTCCAAATGACGTCACAGAGCGTGGAGCACAGGAGGTGTCAGAAACTATGCATCGGCATGCTGCAACGTTCACCGTCCTTAAGCATGCCGAGCTACCCACGAGTGTTGCCTTGGTGCCAGCAGCGGCGCGGCGGGCGACGGCGTACCGAAGGGTCCCGAAGTATCCCGAAGCATCCTCAAAGATACAGAAGCAGTAGCCTCAGGCATACCTAAGCGGTATTTTTGTTCCTACGACCTTACATCATGGAAATTTCTAGTTTGTTGCCATGAAGTTAGCCGTGCCGATGCCTATAATGGGCGGCAGACCTAATGCTTATATTTCCCATTTTTTGCTTTTTCGTTTCATCGTCTTTCAAAACACACGTATGCAAAGAAAACAGCTGCCTTGAAGGAATTCAATATTTGTTCCACATCGTACTTATTATTATAACATGTAGATAGTGTGCCCTTTTAGGGCTAACTTATTCGTAAATTATTCGAAACATTATTGTTAGACAGACGGAAAACATTAAAATCTACTTCTTACATCAACAATACCCCTATTGGGCTTATTTTAAAGAATGAAGAGTACACCTATGTAGGTATGTACATGTTATTAATTGAATGCGCATGACGACAGCTTTTTGACCACCTGAGAATAGATATGGAATCATGGAGGTTACAAAAAGGTTGCGTTTCAATATTAAGTATTTAATAAGATAAAATGAACTTTTAATTTTATTACACTACTTTTTTTTGTTTTTTTTTTTTTTTTTTTTTGTTTTGCTACTTCATATATCTAAAAATACCCTTGTAGGGTAGAATCGCTTAAGTTAAGAAGTCTTTAGACTGTTATAGCGTCTTAAGATTTGAGAAATAGATTTATGTCCAGGTCAATAACTACGTATAGCAGGTACAAGGAGATTCTAAAAACCTTCAGGTTCCTACAAGAGCCTATGGTTTTTTTTTTATTACATTTACACATGAGTATGTAAATATTATATACTATGCACGGATGTTAACCTGGTTCATTAGATTCCTAAACCTATGTAAATGTACCGTAAACGGTAAGTCAAAAAATGTAGTAGGTACATAGTAATAGGGTTAATAAACTCAATTTCGAGACAAGAGTCGTCTTAAAGCTCGTTGGATATTCAACATATTATTATATCAAAATAAGAGATCTACAAAAACAACAAAGTCCAACCTTGTTTCTTATGATAATTTAAACATGAAAATACAACTCTTGAAAATCCTATAATCAATCCCCAAATATATAAAATTCTTCAAAAATAGTGTAGACCTAAAAGTAAAAAAAGGTCTTCACAAACATAATTTAACATTTTTCAAAAGTCTAATTAAATAGATAGGTACTAAATTCGGTTTTGGATAATAAGGACTTATAATTAACTTTTAATTACAAAATAAGAGTCGTCTTAAAGCTGGATAGGTGGGATTCTCTGTAAATATAAGGTACCAGACTAATTAAAATTAATTGAAACTCGGAAGAATTACCGACGGCTTTGGACCACGAACGATGGCCCATTTAAAGGACTAAGTACAACAATCGAACCCATTACTTACAACAGAGTTATGGATACTCAGTACTTACTGGTTACAACCTCCTCCTTATTCTACGCAATATTTTTAAAATCCTACTTATAAAAAGAAATAAATAAGAGAAACAGAGCCTTCTTAAAAATAAGGTTAACATTAACTTACATAACATGATGTATAAACAAAATTAATCGCCAAATGCGTTGCTAAGCGCAAAACTAAAGAACGGTCCGTGGAAGGCTCTTATGCAGAGAATAAACGTAAAAATGCGAGAAAAATAACAAAAACACTTCCTATCATCTTTTATCATAGAAACCACAGAGCAAACACCTATAAAATTGCTAAATTTTGACAGCAAAAAAACTGTCTGCAGCTAATTAATTAAATAAATCACAAAATCAGTATCAATCATTGTTTGTGCGGCGAATGAGAATGTTTAAAATTTTGCATAATGTTTAAAGTTAACTAACACAACAATATATTTAACAAAAAAATAGTGAAATCTTCTTAACGGAATGTGGGCACAGCACATGTTTTTCGCATAAAGTAGGAAAAAAGCCTAAAGTAATGCATGGAAATTGAAATAAGAATCTTAAAATAATCATTCGCCACTTGATTTGAGTCGTTCAACCTTTTGGAACTCTTACTCTGGGCGCTGAAGCATGCCAGAGTCAGATTCTGTGTTGTGACTAATTTTCCCTGGGTTCATAGCCAGCCTCGACGGATCATCATATGTCCCCGTTGTTTTCGGTTCGTTGTCGGAGAAACTCACAGCAGCATCAACAGTCGTTATGACATTATCAGGGACGGTTTCTTGGATGTCTGGAAAGAAGATAGAATTACAAGTTAAATAAAATTGTATGAAATCAAAAATAACTGCTTAGCGACCGGCTCCAGTACCGGTACCTTGACTATTCCCGCCTTGTCTAGAGGTAGAGCTGTCGTACAATCGTTTA
Source organism: Sesamia inferens (assembly GCA_037179545.1). NCBI lineage: Eukaryota > Metazoa > Arthropoda > Insecta > Lepidoptera > Noctuidae > Sesamia > Sesamia inferens. Next base: position 20,572,341 of record CM073921.1, read on the forward strand.
TTAAGGTGTAAAAAGTTCAGATTTGCTAATAAGATTGGAGAAGATGATAGTATAATACAATAGTAAGTATTTTTCGAAATCTACAATAATTTTATAGAACAATAAAAATGGGTGTGTATGGATAGGGGATAATCTTTTGATTTAGTGCACTCGTTAAATTCGTTCGCAGATCGCAGGCTGTAGTGTCACCGAGTGTTAGTATATTTTAAAGACACTTTCGGCGGAGGATGTCGCGGGCAGTAGGTAGATAAAAGAAAAAAAATATGCAGATATTTACCGATCAACAGATCCATAGCTTCTCCCTGGGCGTGGGTCACGGGGTTATTTTGGACATCAACTAGCTCCCGGCTCTTTTTTGGTATTTCTTTGATCGGGATACGGCGGAGCTTTGATTTACCCTCTTCGGAGCCCTTATCAACGGAAACGCCAGCAACAGATGCTCCATCACCAGACGTCCCAACACCGGACGCTCCATTACCGGACACCTTATTATCAGAGGCTTCATCCTTAGGGATATCATTACGCTCGGTCGTAACTTGAGCCTTGATGTCACAACTTGAGCCGTCACGAGCTACGGAGTCACGACCAGTGCTGTCGCGTGTCACGACATCAGGAACTGTGCCGTCATGAGCCATGGCGTCACGAGCTACCATGTGATGAGCCACGACGTGACGAGCCCCAGCGTGACGAACCACGGTGTGACGAGTAACGGTGTGACGAGGCACGGCATAACGAGCCACGGGATTACGAGCCGTCCCGGCACGTACTTCGATGGGACGACTTTCGCCGTCAAGAGGCACGGCGTAACGAGCCACGGCGCCACGACTAGCGCTGTCACGAGGGGTGGACTGACCAGGTTTCGGATCAGTGGGGGCGGCGTCCCCATCACGTGAAGTTGCCAAACGTGGAGACCGCGATCGAGTGCGGTGGCTACTGTGGGGGTGCGAATCAACCGATGGTCTCGAATCCCCTAGTAGATCAGTATAAAAAAATATTACCAAGTCTTCTTAAAGCAAGATAGATAGGACACTTATAATTATTATCTTAATAAATTAAATATTTTAATTGGAGATCTTCAAAACTAAGAATTCTATTAAAATCCTAATGATACAACTATAACGTCAGACTGTTAATCTATTAAAAATCCTATCCCTAAAAAGAAGAAAATTGTGATAAATTTCGAAATGTGGTGTAAACTAAACACAGCAAACTAAATGTTTGAAAATAATATTGGTTGATCAACACGGCATAAAACTAAATATTAAACTTATGGTAATTTGACATATGTTCCAAAAACGGTCTAATTAAACACTTAGATTTTTTATGCCAATATATGTATAATAAAATAAGGAAATACTAAATAATTAAGCTTATCATTTATATTTAATAAATAAAAGCAATGTAATTGATTTGTTGAAATAAACATTTTTTTTAATATCAATATTATAAAGTACAAAAATACCGCCTAATGTAGAAAGTTAAGTTCGTTTCTATCATTCATCATTTATTTATTTTTTTAAATATAATAATGGCAAAAGTCGTATTAATCCTCGATGGGTACGATACATTACATTAAAAATAGGTTATCAATCAACATGATCAAATTCTAGAGCGGAAAAATATTCTAAAACGACATAAACCAAATATAAGTTTAGTCACAGTAAACAGAAGTTTAGTTCTGTCAACTTATTATAAGTAAGTACTTCATAGTCATAGAGAGTTTAAACGTGATTATAACATGGCGACCAAAACTATAAACGTTAATTTACGTCAGGCACTCACAAATGTTTATTTTCTCTTCTTTTCGTAATGAAATAGAAAGTAAAATATTGTTAAGGAAGGAGCGTAGAATGGCAAATGCACAAACAACAGAAAAAAATGGGCACGGATTTGCCCTGAGGTAGTCTCACCACGTTGGATAATATGGAATCCAGAGGTCGTTTCAACGATGTCACTTATTTTCCCTGGACCCAAAGCCAAGGCTGCATTCTGGAAGGACGTCTGCATCCTTCCCCTCTTGAATCGGGAGTGTATATCCCCTTCGTTACGGGCAGATGTGCAGTCGGAGAACGAAACTGCGGCGTCCGCGAATGTAATGAGATCTTTAGTTATCTTCTCATGGATATCTGGAAAGAAGAGATAGTGACAGGTATAATTGCGTATATTCAACAATATCTACTCAGCGTCCAGCTCTACTGCTATCGTTACTTTTGATCATTGCAAGCTTAGTCGGATCTCATACAAAAAAGCCCAACATAGTAGGATTTTCCCTACTATGCATGCTAAGCAGAAAACACATTTAAAAACGAACATATTGACGATTTTTTTTTCTGAATTTCATTCAGAATTTCAACTATACAAATTTAGGAAGGATGATAATAATACATTATGGTAGGTACTAGTGTGTAATATTGGTGATTACCTCCGAGGCGCTTAGGCGATTATCTTAAGAGAGCCGAGGACGGTAATCATCAATACACACGTGTATCATACGACGTTTTTCAACATACTTGTGAATATAATAACAACAAAAACAAATTTTATTTAGTACATAAAAATTGTATTTAGAGAAACAATTGGTAAATGTGCAGTTAATAAAATTGTAATTAACTGTGTTTGATGGTATAGCCGTCTTATCAGGACGATTACATGTTGATATATTATCATGTCCTATTGTAAGTTGAAATGGCTCATTATTTGTGTTGGTTGGTGACATCCAAACATTTGATGTAGGGGTTTCATCAGTAGGAAGCGCCTCAGAATCAAGTTTAATTCTTTTTGTGATTTTTGCACAAATTTCCTTCTTGTTTTGTATGGAATCTTCTACGTATGATTCTGCTACATTGCCTCCCACCATGACGCTTCAAAGTCATTATATCAGCTCCTGAATTAGCCAGCAATGTAGCTGAAGTTTTTCTGAAACTATGTCCAGGGTAGCTCTCAGCGTCTGCTAAACCTAAAAACTTAGCGATTTCTTTAGGCATACAACCAAATTTGTTTATAAAAAGTTTTTCAATAGGGATGCTCCAACTTTGACAGCGCATAGCGGCCATCTTGATAATGCAATAGCTGTCAAATTTGGCATGAATACATATTTAGTCGTGACATTTCACCATGGAACGCTACACGCTTCAACAACGCGTAGAAATTATTAAAATTTATTATCAAAATCAGTGCTCTATTCGCCTAACGTTCCGTGCGTTGCGATGGCGACCGATATTGGACGATGATAACAAATTTTTTGTGGCCTAGGGTAGGTGGTATGGATCTTACAAATATGTGGTTCCAACAGGACGGCGTCACTTGCCATACAGCACGGGCAACATTAAATTTATTGAAAGAGAAGTTCGAGGGCTTCGTCATCTCGCGTGGTGGCGACATCAACTGACCCCGGAGATCGTGTGACTTAACACCGCTCGATTATTTTCTGTGGGGATACGTGAAATCTCTAGTGTATGCAGATAAACCACAGTCAATTGCTGCCCTAAAGGCCAACATAACTCGCGTTCTTCGTGAAATTGAGCCCCATTTATGCGAAGACGTCCTTCAAAATTGGTCCACCAGAATACACCATCTACAGCGGAGTCGCGTGTCCATTTGGCTGATATTATTTTCCACAGATAATGTCATTGAATATTCTTTAAAATGTAATAAAAATTGTGGTAATATCACTTAAACATTTGATTGTTTTATTTCTTTTCAATGTTCGAACGCTCTTAATGAAAAACCCTGTACCTATAGGCTGACAGGTACATTCATTCATTCCTGATTGGCCTGGGTCTTGGATGTTTATCTATATATGTATCTATTATAAATATAGTATCGTTGAGTTAGTATATTAGACACAAGTCTCGAGCTTACTTTGGGGCTAGCTCAATCTGTGTGATTTGTCCGTATATATTTATTAATTTATTTATTTATTCACTATTCTGGTAAGTTAGAAAGAAACGGTCAGTTTTTGCTTTTGGTGACTGTTAACTTCCATACTTCTTAACAATTTCATAGAATGGACCGTGTATGGTGAACGACTTCGATATTTTATTTTTCGTGATAAATATCTTGACTAAATGCATCTGACCATGGTTATCTAAGTTTTTTTCGGGTTATATTTGTTACACCAAATATTATAGCAACCTGAAAAAAAGAAACAATAATAAAGTTCAACACACAACACAGGCTGAAGTTGCTTATATATTTAAAAATAATTTAACTAACCTTAGTAGCCAGATATTGGCTATCTAGAGCTTCTTTTATAAATTTTTCAATATCGTCAAATGATAAAACCTTTGATTTGTTGATTCTAAATCCATTGGATAGTCTCTTTAGATAAGCTGACAAATTAGAGTATGTTTTCAAGTCCATTCCATTCTTTGTTCGCACTGTACTTTTTAATAGTGAGTATAAACACCAGTACCGGGCGACCGAGCTTTGCTCGGCATCTTTTTTTTTTTTTTGTTAGGTACATCGCGTGTCTCTATATTTTCGAAAAAAATAATACATAGCGAATTTTTTAAATTATATTTTTTGACTAATGTTTTTCGATCATACCGACATAATAATAAAAAAAAATATTATTAACTGTTATTTAAATCTTATACCTTTAAACGAGCAATTCTTGTATATATATATATAATTGGAATCTCGGAAACGGCCCCTACGATTTTCATGAAATTTTGTGTGCAGGGGGCTTCGGGGACGATAAGTCGATCTAACTAGGTTTAATTTTCAGAAAATGTCTTTTTTCCATGTTTTGAGGCACTGAACAATTGCTAAACTTCTCATAAGAAGCAAAATTTCGCCGCTGTCCTTAGTGATACGAATAGCTGAGGGGCTTTGGCCTCTGATTCGGAGCTCGTAGACTTCGGGTTCAAATCCCTGACGATATAGTGTTCTTTCCAATTTTTTTTTTGGAGTTTAACAAAAATGATGGCGTTGTCTAATGCTTTTTATTACATTTTATATATATATATATATATTTTACGGACAAATCACACAGATTGAGCTAGCCCCAAAGTAAGTTCGAGACTTGTGTTATGAGATACTAACTCAACGATAATATATTTATAATAGATACATATATAGATAAACATCCAAGACCTAGGCCAATCAGGAAAAGATCGTTTTCCATCAAGACCTAGCCGGGGATCGAACCCGGGACCTCCACGTCGCAGGCAGGCGTGTTGACCGCTGCGCCACGGAGATAATTGGAAACGGCGTCAACGAATTTTCTTTTTCGTTTATTAAATCAATGGAAGAAAACATGCTTTGATTTTGATTTTTTTTTGAATTGTGAAAGAAATGATGTTGTATATAAACAACAATATTTTTTGTTGTAAATATATAATACCTGGAAGAACTTTTATTTTGCCTACTTTGTGGAGGTGCAAAGTACCAGGGTATCACAAAAGTGTAGGAGAAGTCGAAACAATGAAGCTCATTCATTTTAAAGATCAGCCTGAAGGAGCAGTCGAATTTACAACAGAATTTCTCAACAGTATCAACATTTCAGACTTGCCACAACACGAACTGAAATATTAGTATTATTATTATTGCTAACCTTATGATACCTTGCACCTCCTCAAAGTAGGCAAAATAAAATTCATCCATATAATATGATTTAATAATAATGATGAAGTACCTAGGCGACCGAGCTTTGCTCGGCATCTTTTTTTTGTTATAATTATTATTATTGATTTATTTACATCAGACAATTCAATTCAATTCAATTATATTTATTTGCACAGAAAGTAGTGTATACAAAATAATGATGTTTACATAATGTCAGACCCTTATACTATCTACCTTAAATTAGGCATGCAAATTTTGAATAGTTACATTAAAATGAATCATTAAATTATTATATTGTCTATTATTATTCCTTTATTTCATTATATTGTCTATTATTATTATTATTAACATTTTATATTTATTTGGGAAGAGAGGAGTCATTTAAAAAATCATTTACAGAGTAATAACATTTATCTAATAAAAGAGCTGTAAGTTGCTTTTTAAATGTTATCATTGGGTAATTTTTTATTTCATTGGGAATCTTGTTAAAAACAATTGTTCATAGACAATTGACAATTGTTCATAGTCTTCATAAAAACACATAAGTATACAAAATACATTTAAATTAATTATGAACTATTATAAATATACATATAACATTCCAAAATAAAATAAAACAAAATTAAACTGATAATTAATATAGTACTTTGATTTGATATAGATGACGTTTACATTCATGGTACACGAAGCCAATGTTTGGTTTGAGGTTAGACCCAGAAAATTGCTCTTAAAATATCATGTGTCTTTTTTACACGAAAATGCCAAAAAGAAACATTTAAAAAAACGCTTACGAACAATTTAACTCCACGAAGCCGTGACTCTTCTCAAGAAGCAGAAGAAAACAATCTGATTTTCGCTCGTCCCACACGTGTATGTCAGACTTCGCACAGTGAGGACCCATTTGAAGAAGAACTTGATGAAAATCATCAGGTTTCCGCTCTCGAAATTGCACTCGTAATTTTATAGTATCTACCGGGCGACCGAGCTTTGCTCGGCATCTTTTTTTTTTTTGTTAGGTACATCGCGTGTCTCTATGTTTTCAAAAAAAAAAATACATAACGAGCGAATTTTTTAAATTATATTTTTTGACTAATGTTTTTCGATCATACCGATATAATAATAAAAAAAATATTATTAACTGTTATTTAAATATAAAATTACGAGTGCAATTTAGTTTAACATTTTATTATAAATAAGTACTTATAGTTTAACAATCAGTTACATCAGTTACATAATATCATCAATACATAGTTTAAGGTCTTAATCTTAACCTAATACTTCCTTCCATACTATATTGCGGGTATGCTGAGGGTTTTCATTAATAATAAATCATTTCACGTTCTGACGCACGCTGCCGCATACCTTGCAGACGTCGCTTCCGTTGCTTATCATTTTCGGCGGCCACACGTTGTGCTGCACGCTCTCGTGAAACATCTAAATCATAAGACCTTTCTGTTCTTAAAATGTTAGTCAAGTTTTGCAAGCATCTTACTTTAGCAGCACGTGTGAGATGAGCGGAAACCGGATGATTTTCATCAAGTTCTTCTTCAAATGGGTCCTCACTGTGCGAAGTCTGACATACACGTGTGGGACGAGCGAAAATCAGATTGTTTTCATGGAGGTTTTCTTCTGCTTCTTGAGATGAGTCACGGCTTCGTGGAGTTAAATTGTTCGTAATCGTTTTTTTTAATGTTTCTTTTTGGCATTTTCGTGTAAAAAAGACACATGATATTTTAAGAGCAATTTTCTGGGTCTAACCTCAAACCAAACATTGGCTTCGTGTACCATGAATGTAAACGTCATCTATATCAAATCAAAGTACTATATTAATTATCAGTTTAATTTTGTTTTATTTTATTTTGGAATGTTATATGTTTAAAATGTATTTAAAATAGTTCATAAATAATTTAAATGTATTTTGTATACTTATGTGTTTTTATGAAGACTATGAACAATTGTCAATTGTCTATGAACAATTGTTTTTAACAAGATTCCCAATGAAATAAAAAATTACCCAATGATAACATTTAAAAAGCAACTTACAGCTCTTTTATTAGATAAATGTTATTACTCTGTAAATGATTTTTTAAATGACTCCTCTCTACCCAAATAAATATAAAATGTTAATAATAATAATAATAGACAATATAATGAAATAAAGGAATAATAATAGACAATATAATAATTTAATGATTCATTTTAATGTAACTATTCAAAATTTGCATGCCTAATTTAAGGTAGATAGTATAAGGGTCTGACATTATGTAAACATCATTATTTTGTATACCTACTTTCTGTGCAAATAAATATAATTGAATTGAATTGAATTGAATTGTCTGATGTAAATAAATCAATAATAATAATTATAACAAAAAAAAAGATGCCGAGCAAAGCTCGGTCGCCCAGGTACTTCATCATTATTATTAAATCATATTATATGGATGAATTTTATTTTGACTACTTTGAGGAGGTGCAAGGTATCATAAGGTTAGCAATAATAATAATACTAATATTTCAGTTCGTGTTGTGGCAAGTCTGAAATGTTGATACTGTTGAGAAATTCTGTTGTAAATTCGACTGCTCCTTCAGGCTGATCTTTAAAATGAATGAGCTTCATTGTTTCGACTTCTCCTACACTTTTGTGATACCCTGGTACTTTGCACCTTCACAAAGTAGGCAAAATAAAAGTTCTTCCAGGTATTATATATTTACAACAAAAAATATTGTTGTTTATATACAACATCATTTCTTTCACAATTCAAAAAAAAATCAAAAAATCAAAATCAAAGCATTTTTTCTTCCATTGATTTAATAAACGAAAAAGAAAATTCGTTGACGCCGTTTCCAATTATCTCCGTGGCGCAGCGGTCAACACGCCTGCCTGCGACGTGGAGGTCCCGGGTTCGATCCCCGGCTAGGTCATGATGGAAAACGATCTTTTCCTGATTGGCCTGGGTCTTGGATATTTATCTATATATGTATCTATTATAAATATAGTATCGTTGAGTTAGTATCCCATAACACAAGTCTCGAACTTACTTTGGGGCCTATCAATCTGTGTGATTTGTCCGTAAAAAAAAAAAATTATATAAAATATAATAAAAAGCATTAGACAACGCCATCATTATTTTTTTTAAACTCCAAAAAAAATAGGAAAAACACTATATCTTCAGGGATTTGAACCCGAAGTCTACGAGCTCCGAATCAGAGGCCGAAGCCCCTCAGCTATTCGTATCACTAAGGACAGCGGCGAAATTTTGCTTCTTATGAGAAGTTTAGCAATTGTTCAGTGCCTCAAAACATGGAAAAAAGACATTTTCTGAAAATTAAACCTAGCTAGATCGACTTATCGTCCCCGAAGCCCCCTGCACACAAAATTTTATGAAAATCGTAGGAGCCGTTTCCGAGATTCCAATTATATATATATATATATATACAAGAATTGCTCGTTTAAAGGTATAAGATAAAGGAGCTTGGTTTGTACTTAGAAGATAAGTCTTTAAAGAACGCTATGAATACATTTTCTGAAAAAAACTGTTGCTATTTTACCATTTTATGAAATTTTGGTACGCTATTAGGTACTTAGATATTTTTCCTTCGAGTTTTCAGGTACTAAACTTTGCATAACGATAAGGGCTTCACATCTTATATCGGGCGGTGTACAACATAAATCATTTTCTTCGCAACTAGTACTTGTAGACATTTTATTTAATAATTAACTATAATATTAATTTCATGAGTGAAATTGAGTTGTGAAAAATGTTTCACTATGGCGGGAAAAGTAATCAGTTTTCCTATGCGCGCGCATTGCAATCGGCCACAGACTAAAGGAAGGTTTTTTTTTTTTTTTTTTTTTGTTTTTTTTTTTTTTTTGGCGGGAATGTCAAGCTGAGTGTCACGCTCGTTTTTCATTTGACTTTTAAAATTATTTATTGTGTTGTTTACTAAATAAAAGTGCGTGATTTCTGTAGTAAAAAGTGCATTTAGTAAATAATTTATAAAGAACAGTGAAATATCGCAGCATAGTGGCCACATCATGACTTAGCCCCAAACCTCAATAACGTAAGACGGGTCACGCTGCCGTCTTTTTCGACATGAATAATTCATAATTACGTGATATTGGCTAAATGCACAAACCGTGCGAAGCCAAAAAATAAAGAAAGAAAAGACTAAAGGAAAGAGGCCATTTTTTATTTTCCAGGCATAGGTTTTGCAAATGGGATGAGTGAAAGTTGTATTTATTAAACACGTACGAGTTAAAATTATCTATTTATATAAGAAGTTGCATGAAATGAGCAATAGGAACATTAATTTATTTGTTCTGTTGAACAAGTTTTCTTTTTTTATAAATACTTTTGAACAAAGCTAATCAACCAATTAAATTTAATAAAAGATGGCGGGAAGACGCCATTTTGTGAAAACGTATTTTATTTTTGCATAGCATTTTATAATAATAAGATATTAATTCAAGACGAGCCATGGTCTAACTTACCTTTGCCTGCTCAGTGTAATGCAATGCACTGGCAAGCTGAACAAAGAACCAATTAAATTTAAAAAAAATATTTATAATTCACTAGTGAGTTATAATTTTTTTTTGTCACAGTTTGATTATGCCACTTTATGAGCAAGTGTGTTGAAAAATATTAAAACCTGTAGGTAATATTAAAAAGATGTGAACTATTGAACTTTTTAGACCCTATACCGAAAATTCTATCAACGTTGCAGAATACATTAATAGTAGTTTATGAAACTGTTACATAATGAGGGATATTATGCACGAGTGTCAGTTTAAAAAAAGAGCGAAGCGAGTTTTTTAATAGTATCCCACGAGTGTGTAATACCTAATTATGTACAGTTTCATACACTACTTTATCTAATCTCATACATTTTAAGAAACAATAATAATCATGTGTCCAGCGAAACACAACGACTCGCAATGCAAAGAAACGTATTTGGCGCCAAAATTCTGCACCCTGCATCAAAGCGCACGCGCCAAAGCGCGCGCAGCCACAGATAAAAAAAATGAAATAGTGCTATTAAATGGTTTGTAATCTGTACGGTAATGAAAAAAAAAAAATTATAACATTATTTTGTTAGAGAAACAATGTTATAATTAAATTTTTTAATTTCCTTTCGATATACTATGGGTAAAGTACGTCAATATAAACTCCTTTTTAGTTTTATATTTTTAATTTTTTGATATGAGAGTAGATAAAATATATTTTGTGCTAATCAAACGTAGTCGCCGGCAGAAGGCAATAATAAAATACATGCACATATTTACCGATTATTAACTCCATAGCTTGATCCTTGGTGCGGGTCACAGGCTTGTTGTCGTTATCAACAGGCCTGCGGCTATTTTTATGTTTAACCAGGATGTGACTGAACCTCAACTTGGGTCTTCCTTCTCGCGGGGTTCTGTCATCCGAGGTCCCCGCAGGAGGGGTGGGACTAACGAAGCCCCCCGAAGAAGAAGGAGTAACAACACCGGAGCCCCCCGCACGAGGTGTGTCGTTAACCGCGGTAGCATGTTGAGTCGGAGCACTATCTGAGCGAGTTGCATCACCATCACGTGGGTTTCCCAAAAGAGGAGACCGCGAGCGAGCGAAATCGCCTCTGCGGCTTTCGGAGTCAGCCTTAGATGCCGCTAAGGCCGCTATATAAATACAAAAGATAATTAGTTATTCATGTAACTAATGCTACACAGCGTGCACAGCAGTTTCATCGTGAAGTCACTTTGAAAATTTAGTTGAAATGAATTTTGGACTTAGAAGAACTCTCACCCCATCCAGCGGGCTATTTAATTTTACTTTGTGTTGGGGACTTCAATAATGACTGGTTACTTCACCTAAGTTTTCAAAGTGATACTTTTACAAATCGTATCGTCGTCGTCAATCGTAGTGTGATTCTGTAAATGTATGTACACTAAACATTTAATTTACTCCTTTAACTATAAATTATGAGTAGTAAATGATTTCGAAGTCCTAGAAAAACTAGGCATAAAGAAATCTTAACTTGCATGGGATTTCCTTTTGCCCACTTTCAGTTCGGAGGCTGGTCAAAGAAGTGAAATATAGTACGGGAAACCGGGGTTAGTTTAATATCTTTTCATTTATAGATTTAAAGCAATTTCTTGTTTGGTTTAGAATTGTATAAACAAAAAAGGCCTTATTAGCCTCGAATAACATCTTTATCATTTACAGATTATTGCAGAAAAGGAGTGTTAGAGAAATTGTAAATATTAAGTTATCTGATTACAAACAACTCGCGCGAGTTAACTGTACACCTCGCTCTGTAACGTCATTCGGACGGTACTGTTTGTAAAAAAATGAGAATAATGTTAAAAAAATATAAATTTCAATTTTTTTATCTATACTAATATATAAAGCTGAAGAGTTTATTTGAACGCGCTAATCTCAGGAACTGCTGGTCCATATTGAAAAATTCTTTTTGCTTTGGATAGCTCATTAATCCAGGAAGGCTATAACATCATGTTGTGACCAACAGGAGCGGAGCATAACTAAATCCACGCGAACGAAGTCGCTAGCGGCGGCTAGTAATAATACAGGTTTTTTCATTAAGAGCGCTCGAACATTGAAATGAAATAAAACAATCTGTTAAGTGATATTACCACAATTTTTATTACATTTTAAAGAATATTCAAAGATTTTATGTGTGGAAAATAATATTAGCCAAATGGCAACCGCGACTCCGCTGTAGATGGTTTATTCTGGTGGACCAATTTTTAAGAACGTCTTCGCATAAATGGGGCTCAATTTCACGAAGAACGCGAGTTATGTTGGCCTTTAGGGCAGCAATTGTGTGGTTTATCGATCACTGATCCGGTTGTCTCAATTTTTTTTTATCAAACGACTGATTGTGGACTCTGCAGAACCGCCATGAACGCTACAAATTGGACTCAACGCACGGAACGTTAGGTGAATAGAACACTAATTTACAACGCTACAGCGTTCCATGGTGAAATGTCACGATTAAATATGTATTCATGTCCAATTTGACAGCTATCGCATTACCAAGATGGCCGCTATGCACTGTCAAAGTTCGAGCGTCCCTATTGAAAAACCCATTAAAGGGGGGTTTTGTCAGGAAAGCCAAGATGAGTGTCACGCGCATTTCATTGGACTTTTAAAATTATTTATAGTGTCGTTTACTAAATAAAAACGCGTGATTTATGCAGTAAAAAGTGTATTCAGTGAATAATTCATAAAGAACTTTGAAATATACAGCATAGTGGCCACATCATGGCTTTGCATCGAATCTCCTAGTAGGCGGCTCACGCGGCCGTTTTTTCAACTGTTATTGGTGATTGCCGCCATTATTGTAAATAATTTTTTTAAAGAATTTCTATAATTTGTTACACGTGTTATTGGCAAAATTGTGGTATCTAAACACAGGGGCCATTGAAGAGTTCAAGTAGTATTGAAGTAACCTTTTATAAGGTCGTTTTGATGATAAAGCGACAAATACTACAATTTATTTGACACGTATGGACTGAAATATAATGTTGCTGCAACCAACAGCCTTCACTAATGTGTCAAAAATATAAAAACCAAAAACAAACTTAATAAAAAAAAAAATAACAAAGCAAAAACTCCACAGAAACAGTAGCTAATAAGAACAGGGGATTTAAACTGTATTTAGACAATTGTAACAAAGATGCTAACGCTATTTAGCGCTTACGGCGAATGCGAGGAGCCACGCGGGGGAGCGGGAGAGGGGTCGCATTCCAGCGAGGTGTACAGTTAACTCGGACGAGTTATATTAGGTTAGTTCACATTTACAGATTTTAGCTTCACAAAGTATAAAACACAAAATTTCGCTGTCGTGTATATCGACTGGTATAGATGATCTAAACAACACCAATAGGCCTAGTATGAGTTTTCAATACGAAACTCGATCGTCGATATAGAGCGCGTTTGGCGCTCTCATTGGTTGAGAGTTCTTACGACCTTGAAGCGGGCCAATCACTGAGTCAAACGCGCTCGATATCAACGATCGAGTTTCGTAATGAAAACTCATACTAGGCCTACTGATCTTAACACATAATCGATTTCCCCTACAGGTAACCAGCCCTGATTTCCCCTGCATGAAAAAAATGAAATGAAAATACTTGTATTAGGTAAATAAATGACTAAGTTCTGGCCGTGGTGGTACATTTAGTGATTTAGTTAGCTTAATGAATTTTAACTAAATAATCCTTTATTACATATTGTAGTTAAAACTAAAATGAACACTTATTTCAAAGCAAAACTTCTCCCGTTTCATCTTTGGGAAATTCAAAGTTTGAATTACCCAAAGATGAAACGGGAGAAGTTTTGAAGTAGGCACATTTTTTTTTTTAAGTTTGTTTCCGTTGTGTTATCTGTGTTGTGTCGTACCGACATGTATGAATGATAATACAATGATCGTACAAATAATTAAGTAAAATAATAATCATTATAATGCCCAAATAAATTGTGTAGTAATGACATAAAAAGGCAAAAATAAAGCAGAAAGCTTTTATATAGCAAATGCATCTAGGTGAATAAATAGCCAATGAAGTGATGTATATTTTTTGATGTAGGTATATTATTATCTAAGGGTCCTTACGAAATAGCAAGACAACTATCTGATGTTAATTACGACATCAGAAAATTAAATAATAAGAGGTTCAAAGACGTGTTGAGTGCCATTCGTCATGACTTATGTCTTAAGCAATATCTTTCAAGAACCCTACATATCACATTGTATTTATCATCTGGCGTTATGTAATTACTATCAGAGTGATAGGTAGGCATGTTTGGAAGCTGGAGTATCCCAATCTTATTATTTACGGATGGGCCTAGCTCATGTAAAGGTTGTCCGTCAGATGGAAAGCGTATGATGGACCGCCTATAGTTTAGCGTGGGTTCGATTCGAACATTCAAGTGAGTTTTTTTTTAGTCAAATATTTGATTAGTATCTTTTTTAAAAGTCTAAAATATTTAAAGACGATCTGTTCATATACATTTAAAGAAATTGTATCGTTGTTTGTCTCCTCCTCATAACCCACAGAGGGCTTGTCTAGTCCCTTATACTTAGTATCTAAACTCGTACGAGGACATTGTATGAAAATAGGTTATCATGTGAGGAACATGCAATGCTATGGAATAAACGATGATGACGAGACGAGTAACTTTGAGATGGAATGTAGATATATATGAGTAAGGTACCTACAGGAGAAGTACCTAAAGAAATGATGGAGCGTGTGATAGTTAGAAAGATTTTATGGCTAGAAAGGCAAAGACAGGTAAGTACATGCCAAGATGACGGAGAGGAAAGATGAATGGTCAAAAAAACATACAGTGCAGACCTGAAATAAAGTGGGTTAATAGCGCACTGAACATATCCAAATTAATAAGGAAGTAGCATGATTCAGGATGATTATAATTTGCCTGTAAAAGAGCGCTTTTAGCGCAAGACCACCAATTCTGTCCCCCTTTGTAAAATCTTAATTTTTATGTTCTGTAAATTATATGGTGTAAGTAAATGAACACTACGGTGATGAGTATTCTATTCTATAGCTATAACTAATTATAATGCGATTGAGGTCAAACGAGGGTTATTAATTATTATGTTCAAATTTATTTCTAAATTCAACTACTCATTTTACGTCGTCAAGTCAGAGGCACAAACTAGAGAATGGTGCCAATTCTCTTGTCAGAAATGGGGTTAAAAATCACCAAAATTTAGATTATTAATGTCAAACGACGATTTCTCATTTTAAAAACAGACTAAAGTTACACAATTTAAGGATATCTTTTAATGCTGATTGATCTAGAGTTGAAGTTGATCTTATTATGATTGCACCATGATAGCTGGCACCGAGTTATTAATCTGCTAATAGCAGATTGAGTTATTAATCTGATAATAGCAGATTGGTGAGAAAGATGAGTCTTAAAAATAATCTGCAAAAAAAAATTACAAATTCTTAAAATAACTTGGATACAAATAAAATCTAATTTGACAGTTGCGACTCCACGTGGTACTTGTTTGCTTGTTTGTACTCGTGTACCTATTATTTTTTTGGTCCTGAGTCAAAATGTGCCAAAGGCATACTGTTTGGAATTACCGTTACCCAACAAAATCGCATTTCAAATTATGGACTAAAAAAAAAAAAAAAAAATGAAACGTATGCCATTTCATAACTAAAAATCTTATGCGAAAGTTATCGCTATATAGCTAAATCCAAATTTTTTATCATTTTTTTACTACCTATTTAATTTAATTTATTTTAAAAATTAGTAATTTTTTTGCAGATTAATTTTAAGACTCCGCCAATAAAAAGGAAAATTTAGTCATAGTTTAATTCTTTGTACAAGATTATTGGCACCACTGTATGTACATTACATTACATTAAAAAAGGGACACCACCACACAAAATTACACTCGTTTAGTCTCACCCTAATTAGCGTTCTACAGAATTGATTCACGTGCTGTTTCCTTAGAAACGATCCCTCTGAATCAAAGCGGTAGAACCCTACATGAGAAATCTATCTAGACTTAACAAGTAAACTAGTGTAACAGTTGTTGGTTGAAAGAGGTCGGAGCTGACCTTTTTGGAACGAAGCTGCAGCTACCCCTAATAAATATGCAGTTTTCTGCATCGCTCTGGATACCGGCGACGAAGGTGCGCAGAGATGGCGTGCCCCATAGTACATCTGATTAGCGGATCGGTGGAGACTGATGAAGAGTTCGGGTATAGGTGAGTTGGGTAAGGGCGCTAGAGCGGATAAATAGCGCGAAGATGCCCGGAAACAGTTCGCTGCTGAACCAATCGATATAGAAGAGGAGCAGACCAAGTTTGGAACCGGGCGTAGCGAGTATGATGCGCTGCGGAAGGCGATCCTAGCTGTTTGTGCTGAACGTCCAGCACTGTTGATGTAACGGACTGACTCTCGCAGCAAACCACGTGATACGCGATTCCCACTTCTTGTTGTCTCTGTAGGCCAGAGTGATTTAACAAGTGTAGTGTTTGTAGTTTAAAAATATTTTTTAAATTCATATTTTATCAGTTTTACATTTCTAAAGAAAGTTATGTATAGATTAAAAGTAAAATTTTAGTGACCAACGAGCTTCTAATGCGCTAAACTATCTTAAAGTGTGCCCACTGATTTACTGATTTAGATATCGGACTCTTAAGGAATCAAGCGGTTCGTGTCTGGGATCAGATAACTTGATTATCACAACTAAGTGTTATGTTGCTGTACATTAAATAACACGGAAACAATTGTACTGGATCGTAGCTACTACTGGCAATCATAGCAACTTTACCCAGTTCATGGCCCAACCGTATGGCTTATTTGCTAATACGAGCTAGTGTTCGCAACTCTACGTCAATGTTTAAATCGATAATCAACCGCAAGCAGTTGGGGGCTAAGTACTGTGCCAGCCACACACGAAAGGCTGCTCCGTCAATTGCGAAAAATCCCAAGGTGGCCCCGTCGTGCCATTTGGCGACCGGACGAGAGGACCCGATGGAGATCCCTGCGGGGAATCGGGCGTCCCCGCAGTCTTCAGATCAATCCCCCTCTGGCGCATCATCGCTGGTCGTATTGTTGCGTTTAATATTGCATCACTTCTTCCTCTTCCTTTTTATTCACTCAGTTTTTTTTTTTTAATAATGAAAACCATCATATAAGGAACATTAGGTGTGTGGAAGTGGAAGCCCATCCACGGGTTCCGAGCGCACCGCTGTAATATTCGAGGTGTGCACTCAAATCTCAATGCAATCCATCACCACTTAGAGGCCGATAAGCCTCATCTGCTTTTCTTGATGGAGACCCAGATTAGATTTTCGTCAGATGCGGCATACCTCAGCTACCCGGGATACTCATTGGAGCATCATTTCCTGCAGCGTACCGGGTCTGTGTATATGTCCGCAATGACATCTGTTATCTCCGTCATCTTGAAGAACCTAACTTTTTGTACCTATGGTTGTTGGTTGATACTAGTGTGGACAAAAATCGTCTATAGTTGTGTCTCCCGATCGCACAGCGGTGACGAGGAGACAACTCGACTGTTTAACCACCTCAGTCAGGCCACCCCGACGCGCAGTTCGTCCCTCTGAGGGACTTCAAAGCATGCCACTGACACTGACAGACTGGCTTTTCCCATACCAAAGACCGACCACGCCGGGAGTGAAGCACGAAACTTTGCGCTATCAATGGGCTTTTCCCAATTGGTAAGACGCGGCTAGGGTGCCTGATGTAGTTGGTCATACTGCCAATTGTCTGGACCTTCTGGTGACCACTGATCCGGACAGTTGTAAAAGTTTTCTCACCATTAGCAGCTTCAGATCTCTGTCTGGAAAGTCTGTATCGACCTCCTCCCCAAAATTTCTGTCAGATGAGAATTTAAATTGATAATGTGACATCTCTGTATTACTGACTTGTATTTTTTTTTAATTCACGTAATGGATTAAACACAAGTCAGCAGATTGGGATGAGATGCGCCACTTCTTTGCCTCTTATCCTTGGTAGCAGATCTGCTTCTCTTCTAACAATCCGTCGAACTGTGCGAACACTATATTCGATGTGGTGTATCAAGCTATGGAGTGTTTTATTCCCCTTTAGTGATTTGCCTGTCGCTGGCTCACCTCACCCATGGTTCAAAGCCCATTGTGTTCAAACTGAACAGCGTAAGCACACAGCATTTCCCACCTGGGTTTACGCTCGTATCCGCATCTAAGTTCAAAAAAGCAACCATGCTGCGAAGTCCGAAAAAAATGCGCATGACTCATACTGGCAAAAAGTTCTCTGCGTAGCCGTCCGGTAGCAGATGTTTCAACTAAAGTCAACAGACTGCAGCGAAAAATGGCCATTCGTATCGCACGAGGATATCGAACGATATCCTTTGAGGCGACAACTCTCTTGTCACGCTTTTTGCCGCTGGACATCCAGGCGGATATGGACGCGAAGATCCACAACCAGCTTTGTAATATCCGCCAAAGCAGGAATAGTGTGCCAGAAACTGCACTCGTAGGACTAAGGCGACGGAAACGGCAATTCGCATTCCCGCAGTGGCGCGAGCGGTTGCAGCTGCGGCAATATTCGGCCAAGCGCGTTGTTGAAGCCGTTCTGCCGTACTTCGAAGCCTGGTTGAATAGAGGGGAGCTCATCTCCTTCAGGCTCACACAGATACTAACTGGACACGGTTGCTTCGGTGAGTACCTGAACAGAATAGAGCGAGAGAACACGGCAAATAGCCACCATTGCGGCGGCAGCCTGGATTCTGCAGAACATACGCTCGAGGAGTGCTCTGCGTGTTACTCCGAGCGGCAAGTCCTGGTTGCTAGGATTGGGCGAGACCTGTCCCTGCTGGCAGTAGTGAGGGCTATGCTGGCAAAGACAGAGAATTGGACAGAAGTAGCCTCCTTCTGTGAGACCGTGATGGCCAAGAAGGAAGCCGCCGAACGGAATCGAGAGAAGGCTGATCCTGCTCAGAGAAGGAGGCGTCGGGGAGGCAACCGCCTTGGCGCTTAATACGCCCAAACCCGCCTACCTATCGAGGTAGGTGGACCTTTGGGGTCACGGGCACACAGTGCGGGGACTCTCAATACCCACTAAGTGACCCAGGGAAGACGGTGACACAGTGGTCATGTGGTACTGTGCATAGGAGGGTTAGGGGAGGCCCTCTTAGTCTCTCCTAGGATGTGCCTTACAGGAATTGCGCAGGGGGGGTTCCGGAATTGGTCTTTTAAGAGGAACCGGGACAACCCCTATGCGCAGATGGTGATCACCGGGCTGGTTTTAATAAGGTAAAAATCCCACACTATCCGACCTCAGTCCTCGGGGGTCGAGTGCTTTTTGGAGTTTTCTCCCCGAAAACAATAAACAAAGGAGTTCACCGACTGCCTTCAGCTTTTGGGTGTTGAGATTTCCTAGAACCTAAACTTTGGGTGGTTCATTGAGTCCAAAGCCAAGGTGGCTGCAAGGAAAATTGTCGTTATTGCAAAGGTCCTACACAGTACTTCACACCAGGACAAATTCTAAATTTATACAAAGCACAGGTCCGTTCTTGTGTAGAACGGATGGCTGCAAAACGCAGCCACATTTGGGCTAGTGCTGCAAAATGTCACCTGGCAACTTTGGAATCGGTGGAGAGGCGTTCGAAGAGTAACCTCTTCGAATTAGCGACCCAGATTTGGTTCAAATCGGTCTTTAAAGCTTGGAACACAAGCGTAGTAGCCATCCTGTCTGTGTTCTATAGGATGCATTTTGGAGTGTGCGCAGGAATTGCATGACTTAATTCCCCCATCTCCGTTCCGCCATCGGACGACCCGTCGTACGCCGAGTATCCACCCTTACTTTGTTGAAACCACTAGGATCACTACGCCTCGTCTTTTATACTGCGCACTGCATACATCGAGGGACTGGAATAATTTGCCAGCTCCAGCGATCACCAATCAGCTGGACTCGGGGCATTTCCACGTCGCATATCTCGGACATGGCCTCCCGAAACCCCTTCGCCTCGTCGTTAGTGTCAGCAGGCCTGTCCGGTGGTGACAGCCAGGCCTGCACGATCGCAGCTTCCGGGAGGAGCTCTCGGTACGGTCGGACCGACGCGCTCGAGGTATGGGCGGAGTCGTCAAACCGGATATACCGGTGGTCGGAATAGGTCTTCACTTCCGCTATGACTACGGAACTACCTTAAAGTATTATAATATTACTTTTTTTACAGATTTTTTTATTTAATTTAGTTTGAGATCATGGTCAGCACAACATACTTTTTATCTTAAATCATTATTTTATCTTCAATATTCATGTTAAAAAATAACACAGTTATATATATATATATATATATATATATATATATATATATATATATAAACACCTCTTTGGGCACTTAGTTGATCCAGCCACGATGCCGTTCATTATAGACTCCACCTTTAGCACGGAATAACTTGACTCCCGTTGCATATTTCTTGGGCGGAGTGGCAACGTCGCATTCTATGCAGCAATGTGGCCAAATATATTCGTTGATTAGGACATATACTCGACAAAAATTTTTCAGCAATTTCATGCATTAGTGGATCCGTAACGGCTAAATTTTTTGAACCCGCCAGGACTTTTTAGCTCTGAATATATTTCAAAAATCAATAACTTGTGTTGATCCATTTATGTACTCGCACTTCCAGTAATACTTCTTTTGATCCGATACCTATACCGTAACGGTTGATCAATTATGAATTTATTAAACCTAATCTAGAAATTTTATATTCGCAATGCTCCATACATTGTAAGATCTATATATATTTGTTAACATTTCATGCATTAGTGGATCCATAACTACCATATTTTTTAAATGCACGAAGGCGTTTTGGCTCGTAATATATTTCAAAATTCATTTACTTATGTTGATCCATTTAGCTCTCATACTTCGTAATACTTAGGTATTTTGATCTGAATAGGTACTGATACCGTACCGGTCGATCAATTACGTTTAGTATGAAGTCAAAGTTATTATTTTTAATATTTAAAGAGGTTGAATTTTACGTATGGGGTTTTTATACTTTATTTCTAATTTACCATATATTTTAAGTTTTTAAATTCATCGAACCAAACTAATGAGTCTGAAGACGATATCGCCGCTGTATGTTTTGTGCTGAAAATATTGTGTGGACGGCCTCGGTAAGGTTCCTTTGGTAGAAATTGTATGCGAATACATAATATTATTATTAAGTTTTAAGGGTTGAACTTTGCGTAGCCGTTTTTTTTAGGTATTAATCAGGTAGAAAGAAAAATTGTTTATTCCACTCAAACAGAACGCACCTTATTATAATAATACACTAAAACAATACTTAACACATAATAAAGAAAAAAAAAACACACAGGATAGCCTCCGTGGCGTAGCGGTAGCGAACGCGGCCGTTGCGCAGGGTGGCGCGGGTTCGATGCCCGCACAGTGCAAATATTTGTATGCATGAATATGAATATTTGCACTGGTCTGGTCGTGCCTCGGAACGCACGTTAAGCCGTTGGTCCCAGTTGCCATACGAACATCAAGTGGCAGTCGTTACGGGTTGTTGGAGCCCACAAAAGTCCAAACAATTGTTCTAACTGCAATGCTTAGATGTCGCCTTCGGGTTATGGAGGCCAGACGGCATTCGCTTCACGGAAAATATCGAAGTTTAGCCAAAATCAGCAGTTAGACTGGTAAAGCGGACCCCAGACTCCAAAGCTGAAAAGCTACGGATGCGACTGGGATTAACGCTGAGATGATGATGATGAAAGAAAAAAAAAAAACAAAAATATAATTTACTAAAAAGCCAAGCTCAAAATAAAACAATGTTTTCTTGATGTCATAACCCGGGTCAGGAGTTTTGGCGGGAAAGCTAAGCTGAGTGTCACGTTAATTTTTCATTGGAAGTTTAAATTATTTATAGTGTTGTTTACTAAATAAAAGTGCATGATTTATGTAGTAAAAAGTAAATAATTCATAAAGAACAATTAGATATCGCAGCGTAGTGTGTACTATAAACATGTATACCTCATTGATAATATTTTTGTAAATTAAAAAAGATAAACTCAACCGCACGATAGTGGAAATATAATCAGATTTGCTACTTAGTAATAAAGGTAATAAAGTTCTAAGTACATTTATCCGCCGAAGTGCGTTTGACATTGTGGTGGAGTTTTCCCAGTCGACTCAAAGTTAAACATACCTACGTGTATTATAAAAATAATTTCACTTAGTCGTGTTATATTTTAGCGAAAGAAAGCGCTGTTTTATAATGATTTGTGGTAGGTACTGGAACGCGTTAGACACATGGAATGTAAACTTTAGCGGTCGCAATTTCGAATTAGGTAGTCTGCGTTTCATTCCAGCTTCCTAGTTTGAATTTCTTTCAAAAAAAAAAAAAAACGATATTCGAAACATGAAACACCAAGGAGGTAACTAATAAAAGGTTTTATTTAAATTTCAGACTGTCTTGCAAATAGACAGTAGTAGACTGTTTATTGAAAAAAAAAACAAAGAAACATCATAATAGCGCTTATAAAATAAAATTATGTTTTTGATTTCCGCGGATTGTTTGAGAAAAGTAGTTAGTAACTGCTTGCGTGATTTGACCGTATACTGCTTAGTATGATAGTATTGTCATCGGCAGCATCGCGGGCGTTGAGAAAAGAGGTTTCGACCTTGGGCCTTTTTTCTAATACCGGGAATGAACTTATATTGGAAGTAAAAAAGTTAGTAATCAATGTTAAAATCCTATAAAAATTAAATTGTCAACAGAAAAATTATTGACTTTATAAAAAAGGAGGATGTTCACAATTCGCCGCAATCTTTTTTTTATGTATGTTCACCGATTACTGTAAGACGCCTATACCCGTTACCAAAATTATTTTTTATTTGAAAGAGTGGTCCCATAGTCACCAGAGAAATCAAGGAAAACAATTGTTTTTGTCAAAATTTTTTGGGGCAACTAGTGCATTTCATGGTATTTTTATCAAGTATTTTAAAGCACTACAATTTAGTAATGATCTGGAGTAGATCTGATGATGTAGTAAATATGAAGCCGAGAGACACTTGAGGGAACTTCTCGACAATTCACAACAGCTATCTTGTGTTTGAGCTTGATTAATTTGTACTAATAAGAACTTTACTTTTTTTAACGTATTCCGATATTGTTAAGATGCGGATAATGCCACTGCATTATCCGCATCAATGTTGCTGTAATAACGCTATATTACTATTTGTAAGTATTTTGTACTGTTTGTTGTCCCATAATTAATAAAAATAAAATAAAAAAATTATACCTAGATGGGTTGTAACTGTCATTAGGACTCTGATGATGAATACAAAGGCCAGTTCAGGGAACTCCTCAACCGTTTACAGTAGTTCCCTTGTGTTTAGAATAATTAATATATACAGTATGTTAAGAAAACCCTGTCCGACCCGTGAAGGTGTTGTTAGGTATCTATAACTGATTCTACTAATGGATACAAAACCGGGCTAAACTTTAAAAAAATCCCCCTAAAAAAATAAATATTATTTCGCAAAAGAGGTAACTTAATAAATGTGCGTTAAGCACCCTTCCGCGGGCGGCGGGCGGAAGGGGACGCGGCATGTGGTCGCATCGGCAAGTTGCAATTAATTCGTGGGAAAAAAAGATTATTTCAAAATTCATTTGTATACGTAAAATTTTATATTATATTTGGTCATGTGTTTACCTAACCTTTATTATCCTTATGGGTCGGACAGGGTTTTCTTAACATACTGTATTGATGAGCAATTTTCACCCATATGGATTATTATGAAAATCTGCAGTAGATTTGATGATGAAGACCATAGACAGTCGAGAGAACTCCCCAACGATTCACAGCAGCCACCTTGCGTTTGTGCTTGATTAATTTGTATCGGCGTTGGAAAAAATTTACCGTCACATTTTTCGGTTACGCGCCATCTTTTTATTAATTTTTTTTTACTATATTTACCCACCTCGAAGTCCTTCCCCATATCCCTACCTAAAATCCCGGATATCTCGGAAACGGCTGGGAATTTTAAAATTCTGACAAATTCCCCCCCCCCCCCCCCCCCCCTACTAATCCCCCTCCCAGCCGGGACCTATATTCAGATAGGACCCCTAGACCCCCATTTTGACCCCATAGTACCTGACCCCCAATACCCATATAGCACATACATTCCGAGATTCCAGTGTCCTGTCCCCTCCCACTCTCCCATCATGTTGTGACCCCAGGTGGACAGGATCCTCCCAACACTTAGACAAACCCCCCTCACCTACCCCTCCCCCCTCCCCCTAGACTCAACCTAGCCTCCCCACCCCTCTCCTCTACACTCCCTTACCCCCCCGCCACTTGCTCCTCAGGCCACCTCACCCCCCCGCGGGCTACCTCGGGATCCGGAGGTCCTAGACTAGCCGAGTTTGGGCTCTTCGGAATCGGGAGGAAGAGCCCAACATTCTGGCCCCGGGGGATTCCGCATCCCGCACCCCGCATTTCGCATTCCACACTGACTCACCTGGTGCTGGCGCGTGCAATTGTTGGGACATACACGCTGTATCTTTAGGTTAGTTTAGTTTTAAATTTGGTGTTGTATTTAGTCGTGGACCGTCCCCCTATTGGGGACGCTATGTTTTAATCTTTATTAATGTTATTTTACGCGCCACGCGCGTTACGCGCCTTTTTTTCTAAGAAGTTTCACTTCTTACGTGTGTACACTAGTACACGCACACATTTTTTTTTATCACCAGAGCCTTCATGACAGTCATAACCCATCTTTTGAAAAGTTCTTATCAATGCAAATTAATCAATCACAAACTCAAGGTAGCTGCTGTGAATTATTAAGGAGTTCCGTTGACTGTCTAGGGTCTTCATCATCAGATCAACAGCAGACCTTCATTTTAACCCATCTTGGTAAAAAGTTCTTATTAATACAAATTAATCAAGCACATACTCAAGGTAACTGCTATGAATAGTTGAGGACTTCCTTCGACTGTCTCCCGGTTCCATCACCAGACCATTATCAAATTGTAGTTCTTTGAAATACTTAATGAAGATACTTAGAAATGCACTAGTCGCCCCTACGATTCTTGGAAGTTCCTCTTGATTTCTCTAGTCTTCTATCATCAGATCCTGACTTGGTGACTATGGGACCGATTAGAAAGTTTACCTTTTCAAACAAAAAAGAATTTAGCAAATCAGTCCAGGTGTCTCAGATTAATATCTAAGATTAATAAAGTGAACATACATAAAAAAAAAAACTGTTGCTTATCCAATCGCATCACGCCCTTGGCAAATGCTGCGCCCTGATTGGCCCATTTGAATTGGATCAACAACTGCCCAGACGCCAAAAAGGTGGATTTGTATAAAACAGCCCTTAATTATTGTTATTGGTTATTATTATTCAACGTGACACATGTGGCTCCGAACGGAGCCACATATTTATGGACAAATGGCATCGGATCAACAAAAGGCCCCCGGATCAACAAGTGAAAATGGATCAACAAATTACTACCTATACGGCACGTCTGAGCCACAAAGTGCCCAAAGGGATATCTATATATATATATATATATATATATATATATATATATATATATATATATATATTATAGGGTATTTTTTTTTATTTACCTTTTACACCCTTTCCTTACAATTTTCACCTTCCCATTTTTTACGAACCTGCCTATCTCTATTCGTGAGGGGGCCAATTGGGTTGTATCCTAAAAAATAATTTAATGTCCATCAGATAGATTTATAAAAAATATTGAACACGTATTTTTTATTTTAATCAAATACTAAGGAAGATATATTGATTTGAAATGTCGCATGACGTCATGCCATGGTACAAAATATACCACGGCGTGACGTAATTAGCCCCCACTCCGTACTTTTAATACGCTATATCTCAGTAGTTTTTGGTAATTTCGCCAAAATAAAAAATACGGGTCTTAATTTTTTTTATTATCTATAAGACGGACTAATTCTTTTTTTGGTTTTCATACCTTGGATACATCCCTATTACGGGTGATCTTTCCTTAGTCTGCATGCATTCACATAGATTCTGACCAATGTCTGACGTGCTGGTCTCTATTGTGTTTTCTTACCAGAGTGAGTAAATACCTAAAAGGGTTGACGCGATGGGTTCAGGTCCCACTGGTGCTACACTCTAGTAGAGGGTCGAGTATGGTACCAGTGGCACATGAACCCATCGCGCCGATGAACTAGCGAGAAGAGTCTCGCAAGTTCATCGGCTGCACTGTTACCTAGGCGTGTTGCTCTCCTTTGATCGATGGTTATATTATTGAGGGTACCCACCTGGTTGTGGTAGGAGTGACACTTGTATATCAGTCCAGAATCAGCTGTGTAGCTGTTTACGGCTTGCAAAATTGCCACTATGAAGGAGTCGGTACTTTCGATGATGACGCAGTACCTCCCGAATTACACTAAATACAACTTCAGGGCAGGGTAAAATGGTTACAAAATCGCACTGCTTGTGCTTTTGTTGCTACGAAAATGCATAAAGCTCCGCAATAAAAAGCACATGCAGACTGTTGCATACATACAATTTTTGTCAGGACCATGATCACAGAAAATATAGGTAACCACTGGTTTTGATGCAACATATACGAACATGGGAGTTGTAATATGTGATTGTACTGTTTTTGCAGTAGACGAGTGTTTTCAGAACTGATTGCAATTTTCAAACACTGCTGTTTCTTGTTGCAAGAACTATCAAGACCCCCACCTTCTTGTAAGGAAAATAAGACCAGGGCCCTGTTTCTTTTGTTCAAAAAACTAAATTAATTTTAAGTTCACTGCATCTTTTAGTACGATTCTGAAAATCAAGGCTATTATAGGCTATTTTATATCACCTTAGGTCCCTTAAGAACCGAGCAAACACAAAAGTCACAAGGAACGCTGAGCAAAAACGAAGTAATAGACGAAAGCAGACGATGCGTTGGGTCAGAAATTTTAGTGGGAACAAGTCGCGTGCAGTAGCTGCTACTTATACTTATTAATAATTAATCTGAATAGTTTGTTTGCCTGCTAGCGCCAATTTCTGGGACTACCTAGCAGTAAGACTTGAAAAATATTTTTTCATATTAGAGCCCAATTCATGAGGCAGTAAGTCAAATACCCTTATTTAACATAGAGCAAAAAGATAATAAGTACAAACAACGCTTAGCAAGAACGAAGTAATAGCTCAGGCGATGCGATGCGATGGGATGGGCTGGG
Source organism: Sesamia inferens (assembly GCA_037179545.1). Taxonomy (NCBI): domain Eukaryota; kingdom Metazoa; phylum Arthropoda; class Insecta; order Lepidoptera; family Noctuidae; genus Sesamia; species Sesamia inferens. The sequence goes on from CM073921.1 coordinate 20,599,652, forward strand.
GAGCAAGAAATTATTTGCGAACAAAGTCGCGGCCAGCAACTAGATTATGGGCCAGTCCCCCTTTCAGAGGTCTGTGCCCCTGAAGTCGGCACATGGGTAATTGGTTGATTACGCAAAGCGGGGTCCGAACCAACGATCTTCAACTCAAGAGCAACGGGCATTATAATATGCTCTCAGCTCGTATTCATTATAATCGCACTAAATCTAATATAATAATACCTATTAAGTTCATTAAGTAGTTATGACCTATAAATATGAGACGTTGGTGCATCAGTACTGATGCTACTCATTGCATGCTCGTTTTGACTAAAATCGAATCGGCTTCTGTCTTGTTCCGCAGTTTGTAACATACGTATATTCATTATAATGTGTAGGTTTATTGGGTCATTGCAGAATATCATACATACGTATAATGCAGGACCCGGGGAGCGGGGATGCTAGTCTAGCTGCATCGATCACCATCCGCCGCACTCGGTGTCACCCCCCTTCCCCCTTCCGCTTTACCCTCTCCCTCAAGGCTCCGATATCAAAATCATAAGTGCATATATTATTCAAAATGCACACTTTCGATTGTTTATATAAAGCTGTATTTATTTTAACTTAATAAATACATTAATACAAATTTATATTTTTATAATATATGTATAGGCACACAAAAGAAAAGTATAGGTACCGGAATATTTTTGGACAAAGAGGCAACGGCGTCCGGGACACCACCCCAGGTGCGCCTCTGCCGTCAAAGTCCCAATTCCAAAAACTAATTGCAAGCACTATTTAGCTTAGTTTCTCTAAACTCTTTTCTTTCATCTAAAATGTAGGTATATAGTTCGCAAGATTCAACTATAATAAATGCATCTACTTAATAATTACCTACCAACCTACTATTAAATTGTGCAGTAAATAATTAGCATTAAAAGTTTAGTAGGAAGTTCAATTATAATTTTAATGTTCTCATACCTGCGGTACTGCTTGGGTCCGGTGGCGGGCTTGGGCCCCTCGGAGGGCTCTTACTGGAACCGGAGCCGGATGACATTATGTTACCTATGATTAATAAATTTAGCCCGAGATAGGTGATAACAATAAGATTACTTGAATAAGCAGAAATTCAATAGCAAAATCACTTCAGTTAATTTTTAATAATTTTTACTATCACGAATACGAATCGACCTTCCAGATGGACATTCGAACACAGATTGATTTTTCCGCCAGGGGCGCTACAGGGGCTCACTATTATCTTCAATATACTAGTGCATATAGCAATATAATAGGGTAGAACATATTATGTCCTACTCCAACTTCACTTCACCTTTTTATCAGAGTGAACCTTATTATTCAGGTCAAAAGGTTGCTATTTAGTCTAAATTGCGGAACCTTTGAAGCGCCACTAGTGCATTCACATTCATCGCTCATATTACACACGTTTAGAAATGTGCAAAACGCAGCATATCGCTATAGAAATAACTTACTTCAAATTCATATCAAGAATGTAAAAAATTCCTTGCAATTAATTTCTTTAAAGTATGACCCTATAAATTGTCCAAAACTCCTTCTTCAAAATTTTTGTTCTAAACTTTGGTGCGAAAATGAGCCTTTACCGGATTTAACAAGATAACCCGCGACATTTAAATTGTAGCACCTTTTTTCTAAAATTTAAGCAAAATTAGGCTTCCCGCTTCCCTAAAGTTATTTCTACATACAAGTTGAAATAACTTTAGGGAAGCGGGAACCTTTAGAGCTAAAAGTATATTAAATGAAATAAGAAGTTACGACTATCTAACAGGGACGTAAATAATTCAACTAACAAATTTAAATTTGGCGGGCTCTTCATGTTAACAAAAATATCGTATTTATGATAAGTCAGTAACTTATAAATACTGAACTCTTTAAGAAAAGCTTTTTAATGTTACAAGCGTAGTAAAACTATTATGATGGTCTTATTAGTTATGTTTTGATTCTACTTGATACAATACCGAATGCAATATGAAAACTCTATGGTTCATAGCTCTATATTAATATATAGTGCGTTTCATCTAAGAGTTCCTTTGCCGTCATTTTGGCATTCATTTTTTGTCACTATCGTAAACAAGGTAAACGCACACTGCGTCTCTTTCTCTCTCACACTAATTTGCATTAGTGCCAACATGACGTCAAAGGAACTCTTAGATGAAACGCACTATACTCTGCATAGCTCATAGATCTTTTTTTTTTTGGTCAAAGGCATAGTACGCCATACAGCCTAGTCATAAGTAACTTTTTTTCTTCAGTTTCTATCCTACCTTATCCTTGCTTAAGTTAACTTAACCTACCTCCTTTCGTTTTCCACGTGAGGCCGACCAGGAGAGGTTTGGGGTAAAGACATGATGTGGCCACTATGCTACAATATTTCACCGTTCTTTATGAATTATTCACTGAATGCACTTTTTACTACATAAATCACGCGTTTTTATTTAGTAAACGACACTATAAATAATTTAAAAGTCCAATGAAAAATGAGCATAGCACTCACCTTGGCTTGGATGTTTTTTTTATGTGTAAGAAGCCTAGGTGTGGGGCGTAACGTCTTTTTCAAGAAACGTAATGCAACCGGTTACTTGATCGGCGTAACCTGTTACAAAACGAGTTATTTTTGTAGCTAGTTATTTTAATTCAGCTACTGGGATTGTTAAATATAACCACCAACTATACAGTTACACACGAAACGAAACTAGACGTGGTCCTTATTTCATGTAACTAGTTACAATAACCAGCGATGCGCGCCGCCGGTGTGATGCACGATACGGCTACCCGCTACGGCATAACGTATGTATGAAATAACGCTTTTACAAACATAACTACTTTTTAATTTGACTCATAACCAGTTATTCAGTTACACATCGCGTCGTTGGTTATTGTAACTGGTTACGTGAAATAACAACCATGTCTAAAGAAGCCCATATCCAGTATATTTTGGTCTGCCATGACGGCGCTACGTGTCCTATAAAATGTCAGTCTAACTGTCAAAGCCTAGTACATTTAGTCAACCAGTTCCAAATTTCGTCGTTTATTTTCGTCTACCAAAGTATCAAGCTAAACCGGGCAGTATTTCTTACTAGTGTTCTACCACAAACAAATATTACCATTTCGTTTCTAACAGCTGCAAACTGGCAACTCTACCTTTTGATTGCTGTCACCATCAGGCATCAGGCATCAAATGCATAGTCCGATCCGATTAAAAATCATTTTAAATCGTCAGCAATTTACTTAAAAAATTCATTGTGATAGACGTGAGTAATCGATATAATTATAGTGCAATATTTTGGGTGTGAATGTGGATAATCTGAAAAGTTTCAAAACGTGGTTTTTGTTGTTTTTAGGTACGCGTCAAATTTATCTGCCATCCATGGGCGTTCATGTTTCGTGTAAAAAATGATTGAGTTTACGATAAAAACGTTAGATTCCAATAACCACCGGTTCTCAGTCGAAGATGAGGTAAGTTATTTTTATCACCATTTTTCAACTGTTTTTCCAGATATGCTTTTACCATTATATCATTTGTCTGCATCTATCTCCAATTGTAGTAGGTACATAGCTTATTATTAAATTCCACTTACTGCGTAGTACCCTACAAATCATGCAGAAAATCAGCAATATGAATCTATATATATATATTTAGTACTGGTCTCATGGTTACCTGTGCATTCCAAGCTGTGCATCAATAACTGAAATTCGTCTGATATAAGTGTATACTGGTGAACCATCTGCCATCCTACTTATGTAGGATGGCAGATGGTTCACCAGTATACACTTTCCTAAAAAAAAGTATAAATCTAAGGCTTGGGTCATTTTGATCTTCTTTGTTTAAGGTTCCAAATAATCAATAATAAATAAATTATTTGGTTAGGAGACATTTAAAAAGTAATGAGTGTAATATTATATGTAGATATAATTCATGGCATGATTTTGTAATCAAAGAAATTTTAAAAAAATTACATATTGTGTAGGTTTACAAAATTCGATTGTCAATATCAAACACATTTGACTCGTCAATTGGCCTGCTTCAAGGTTGCAATAAACTCTTAACCAATGAGAGCGCCAAATACACTCATTATCGACGATCGAGTCTCGTAATGAAAACTCATACTAGGCATACAGACTGGTGCCCGCAACTCCCTGTCAATGTGCTTTGTTCTTGTATGTATGTTCTTTGTGCATTTTAACATCCAGGTGAAATTCAATGTCTAGTAATAAAGTATGACACTGTTTAGTCTTTATTTCTACCATCATTAATTGATTGGTCTTTGAGGTAAGAAAAGTTAAAGGAATCCTTAGAAAAAGTTAAGTACTTCATCGTTACACAGATTGGATTTATGAGATGGCACAATATCGTTCTTGGGAGATTATGCTTAAATTTTGGAGATGTTATGATCTACAGTTACAGATTTTTAAAATTATTAATTGATTCACAGTTAGTCCTTACTATAATATTATAAATCGGAAAGTGAATTTGTTTGTTCCGCTTTCACACCATAACTACTGAACCAATTGCTTTGAAATTTTGCAGATGTAAAGTTAGAAGTCCGGAATAATAATAGGGTACAATTTATCTCGAAATAATTTGATATTCCCGAGGGAAATCTAAAAAGCGCGATATTACCAAATTCCACGCAGGCGGAAAGCTAGTAATTAATAAATAACAATTTAGCAAAAATTTTAAATTTTCCGAAAAATATTTTGTGTCATGTTGTTTCCTATAAGGATTTTTAGAATAGTTGAGGGCTGAGTATTAGAAAAATCAGAAATAGCTTCACTGTGGAAACAAAATTTGTAAAACTAAGCAGAAAAGGTCTTTATTAGGATCTCTCAAACCTCATAATGTCATAGGTTGGTCCTCAAAAGTTTCCCCACTGTTTTTGGGTTATGCAGGTTTCAATAGTGCTTTAAGCTTGAACAAAGAAATTTGTAAATTACTAAATTAATAAAAAAAATAAAAATTGAAACTAAAAAAAGCAAATAGAATGTTAATGTATTAGGAATTCTTATGTCTCCATAAGATTACAATTACATAACACTGCTGTCAATGTATGCTTCAGATGACCGTAATCAAAGATCTTGCCTTTGCAAAATTCTCATGAGACCACCATGTGGACAAACTTCAAGACGAGTTACAAAACATTCTCTAAAGGACATATTATGGGTGATGAATAAAAAGGTTGTAATATTCTACTTAGTTTACAATAAAAAACAGGTGTCATTTTCTACCATCTCCTCACTTTGCACATCTACCCGATATATTGTAAGAAAAATTCTATACCTTCATAATAAAACATGTAATATATAATGGCGCCGATTCTATTGTTTACAAACTAAACTAATTTTAAGTACTTACATTGAATCTTTTCTTTTTGTTTCATTAAGAAAAAGATAGAAGATAACATTTAAGTTTAATCCTGTCAAATTAAGATTAAGATACTCAGACGTGTTACACATGATTATAAACATGGCGACAAAAATACGCCAATTTAACTAACATTTTAACTTCTGCCCTTTTCGTCTGATGGACTGAATTTAAATTTAAATAAGTTTGTTAACTAGGGAATCGGTGCCGTTGTTATCATATTAAATTTGATTTTTTACATTTCATTTAATGGCGTTAATTTTATATAACACAAAAGACAGCAGAAAATACCCGAAACTGTCAAATATTCCTATTCAACTTTGAGCTATAATGCTTTAGATAAAGTTGAAAATGTAATAAAGGAATTTGACAGATTGTAGTAAGTAGCTTGATGTGCTGTCTTCTGTACACAAGTATAAGTCTATCATTATGTACACTTGTCAGTATTTGTTTACTTGGCTCTTAAATAATCAATGCAACACTATGTACATATTTGCTATCACCTTTTATTTTTTTTAAGTACTAGCTTTCCGCCTGCGGCTTCGCCCGCGTGGAGTTCGGTTATATCTCATTTCCAAGAAAACTCTTCAAAAGTCCGGAATCAAAACTATCCTATTTTATTTCTCAAGGTCAACTCTTATCTTCCAAATTTCAATAAAATCAGTTCAGTGGTTTAGACGTGATCGCGTAACAAACAGACAGACAGAGTTACTTTCGCATTTATAATATTAGTAGGGATTCATACGCATGTGATGTTGTCGTGTAAAACTGATTTTAAACATCACTGGGGTCCTTTTGTTGCAGCTGTGAGGCACACTATGCTGCTATTTTTATATGGGGGTTTTACTTTCTATTTGATTTTTATTGTTGCTACCTGATGTAGGTACCTGGTTTTAGGTTTATTATAGATGTATTGTTTATGTGTGTAATAAATGAATTTTTTTCTCTCTTTATTGCTGGAAATATATGAAATATGTGGAGGCATGAGGAACAGGAAGTAAAGTTCATCTCCATAGAACTCTCATCCTCCATAGAAAAGGGAGGATACTCCGACCAGACGGGTGTTATGTCTGGCGGGCACTTGCCCAATGCTTGAAATTGGGAAGTTGTATGTATGTTATTTGCACGGTAAACTCTGATTGCGAGATGTAAAAGTCGTGTGACGTCAGTATGACGCGTTGTTCCATGTGGCGTTTGTAGGTACCGCTACAAATAGATTAACCTGTCATCCCTGTGAACCCACTAAACTTGTATGCTTTTATAACAGTGTTTTATAATATGCTACATCAAAATATCTTATAATATGGAAAACTGGCAATCAAATCAAACAAATTTTTTAACTCGTATTAAAAGTATATTATGTGTTTCTAAATGCCTTAATAACCCTTCATGAATTTCGCGAGTGGCGTGTGGCTCCATAGGTCAATCTAGAGTCTAGACCAAATCACACAATGGGGCACTGGAAGGACTAAGTGCAGAAACCAAACCCGTAACATAAAACCTGTTTGTTAGTTTAGTTGGGTTGTATACTAAAAAATAATTTAATGTCCATCAGATAGATCTGTAATAAATATTTAACACGTATTTTTTATTTTTTCTTTCATTAATCTTAGAGAGATATATTAGAAATGTCGCATGACGTCACGCCGTGGTACAAAATATACCACGGCGTGACGTAATTAGCCCCCACTCCGTAACTTTAATACACTATATCTCAGTAGTTTTTGGTGATTTGTACAAAATAGAAAATATGGGTCTTAATTTCTTTTTATTAACTATAAGACGGACTAATTATTTTTTTGATTTTCATACCTTGGATACATCTCTATTTTACTTGTATGCCATTGATTTACATTCTGTTATTGCTTTTACTCACACACTGACTTACTACAACTGAATAAAATAAGTAATGAATGTGATCGGAATCATGTGTTAAGTATCTCTTTGGTTATTGTCCACTTTGGATATTGTGCTTCTGTCTGACTATCCAGTTCCACTGTGTTCTCCAAGAACATATTTTGCCTCAACTCCTTACCAATTACCTCAGCGTAAATATGACTCAGATAATCAGAAGGTAGCTTGAACATATTTAATTATATATTACCTTTTGCCTGCACTGTGAAATTTCTTGATTTTATATAAAACATATTCCCGAACCACCATGCCATTTCTGACATTGATTCTTAGCCTATAAACCTTAATACGGAGATAATTTTAATGCAGGAATCTCTGGAATACCTTATTCTGGAGATTACTACATTCAAAGTATTACTATAATTAAAGAAATTAAAAAACAACAATCTCTTCAAGTTAATATCTTCAACTACTCAGTATAGTAGTGTGTTGTTATAATAAAATTAATAGATGATAGTGGATGGTGTGGATACGCATTGCACAGAAATCAATGATAGTTATTAAGTAGGTTGTTATTGATGTCCATAACAGTTGATGACATTGGCGGTCAAAGTGGTCATTATCCAAGTGGGTCAATGAATGCCTCTGTTGATAGAAGTTAGGTAACCAGCTCAGACCAGCAATGCAAGTGACTCATAGAACACGTCTGGAGCTCTGAGACATATTGCTCTTGAAGATGTCTGTTATATTTTATCAAGACATCGCTGACTAGTGCAATTTTCTTAATGTTTATTTTTTGCTGCTTTTGCGTTTTGTTGTTTGAATTTTATTTTTGAAGTTATTATTTAAAGCTGGGCACACTGCTACTTGCTATTTGAATCTAATTGTGGACTGCCAAGCTAAAATGGTGTAATACTGTTAATGTGTGAACATAGAGTAATATATTTGAGCTGACATGAACTGCCCTACAACAAACACCAAAAAATAATAATATTTTTGTGTCCTTGTGTTTTAGTACTCTTGTTTATTTATTTTGCAGTTCTGTCGTGAATGTCGTGTTTAATACAGATATGGACCTTCATACCTACTTGTTGTATTTGTTGTTCTTTTTTGCTGTGCGTGTATATCTGGTAAGTTTGGGTAGACTGCAGTGGACGACAGGCACTGGTGATTGATGAAGACACTGGATGATAGCGGAACTCCTACTTACTTCTTGAAAGGGGTTATACTTGAAGTCATTAGCATCAAATTTAGTCCATTCGCCTATGGTCAATGATAGAAATTTTGCTGTCAAAGACCTTTTATCTTGAAGATTATTAGGAGTTTCTTTATTTCAAGCATTGTTTTTTCAATGATCGCTATTTTTTAAATTTCTGAATACCATTTGGAGTGGAATGAAGAGTAATTTTTGCTTATACTTTGGCAAAAGTCTGATTTTCTAAAAAGTGGTTGCGTAACCATCCAGCTTTAATGGAACTAAAAATTACGAGTTTCTCTGTCACTTTATAAATATCTTATTGAAATGCTTTATTGCGATCAAAATGCGTCCACTGAAGTAACCCCCTAGAAGGGGCAACCCCCTTCAGCTGAAGCGTTTTCAACAAAACTTGTTGTATATCTAGTTGTTAATATTACTCTAATTAATACTTGATACTATTTACTGTCTGTGAGCTGCGCAATATTTATTTCAAAGTCCTAAAAAAATATTGGTAACTTATTTTAGTATAGTAACACCTGAGGGTAATTCTCATGATGTTACGAAAGTTTACAGTCTGATTTCAGTCTCTATTTTATGGTTTAAGACATTTATTTCTCAAAAAACAGAATACAATGATTCACTTACAATGAGAAACACTGGTTACAAAAGTAAACGTTCCTTGAAACGAGAATCGGAACGGCATATTTTTAAAGTTAGACAAGTTCATTATACAGTATTGTTGGTTATTGACTTATTGTTATGTTAGTAAAATAAGATAAGGTAAGTTATGCTAAAATAGTTTGACAAGATTAGAGTCGAGGGAGTCTATAAGATTTACATATTTTTATTTTTTATTTTTTAGTGGTTGTGGGTAATCTGCAAAAGTAAGATTATGAGTCCCTATTACGTGTCGAAACGCAATTTCCATCAAAGTTACTATTGAAGGCATCTATTACTTTTTGATGTTAATATTTGTTTGGACTTTTAATTTAATTTGTAACTATAATTTATAACTATAGTTATTAAGACTATTATAGTTGGAAAGTTTTCATAATGTGAAATTTTAACTTCTTTTTAAATAATGCAAAAGATTGTATTTCCTTAATGTCTTTTGGCAATTCGTTATACATTTTGGCGCCTTCATACTTAATGTTTCTAGTACCATAGTTGGGTAGTTGGTTTTAAAAAAACTAAACCTCTTATATTTTGACATTCCTTTGTCGACGAGATGAGAGGGCGGCGTACGATTTAATATACTTACGAGGATTCGCCTTCAAATTTCTAAAACGCTGATTTCTGATTCCTAGACAGTTAAGACAGTTTAGCACATTTAAAACTGGTTAAGTTGCCTAATACATAGTATAACATTGCTTTTGAACTAAACTTTTCGGATACCTATTTACCAAGATATTAAATACGTCTGTCTGTCTGCCACCAGCCTTTATCTCATGAACCGTGATAGAAGTCTTTTCACAATTCATGTATTTCTGTTCCCCATACAACAAATTGTGATTGAAGTGACGTGATTTTTGCCGTTTTCTTGCTCAATATTACTAACGGCAACAGACGTAGATGCTTAAATTATTAACAGAAAGATTAATTAGTTTAAAATAAATGTTTAAGGGTAATTTATATTTTTCTAGATATGAACGAAACCCTTCGTACGTGAGTCTCTTGGCTGGTTTTTAATTTATTCATGTAGCACTTATACAAAAATATGTACAAACATTGTAGTGATAGTGTAAGGCAAGCCTACACAACCTTGAAATTAAGTGTCAAAAAATATATCTTCTAATGATTAGCGCGGGAATTAAGACATTTTTTGTTATTCCTGCACTTTTTCTTTTCACTTAAGGTCTGGTCGATCGAACATGTTAATTGCCTTGAACATGTTAATAGTAGTGTAGGTATACAAAACATCTGAGATGTTTGAAATGGCCACTTTACTGGACTAGTAGTACCTAACAGTTGCAGCTGCAGGAATAGTTCTTGGGAGGTCATATCTAACTTACTTTGTAGAAGTTATTCCATGTACATTTTCATATAAACACAAGTTGATAAAAATTGCGAACATTCTATATAAAGTTTAATCATATTGAATCCCGATACGAGCTTAATTTTCAAAAATTAGTGTGAGTATTCGTGTAGTACCCGTGTAGGCCCCACGTTTACCCTGTTCATTGTTTGTCAGTGAATTAATTTCCCAATTTTGCGATTCTATTACAATATGATTGTAATCATTCTGCCAATATCGAACACGAGCCATTTGTTTTGCATTTCAGTCTAATGAAAAGGGATCACATATCGATTCTATATAACGCGGTTACTGATTTAATGTCCGGACTCCATATTTGCTACAAGCCAAATCTAAAGTGCAGTGAGCATGCAGTCATCCTAAATAGTAGCTTTGTAATATATGCTAATAGCAGTTACCAGGTAGACCACTTTATTAAAAAATTAACATAAATGCAGTCGAATTACTTATTCTAAGGGTGCCCAACCAATTTCGTATCTTGGCCATTTTTGTTTCCGTATCAGCCGACGGCCCATCAAATAAGTAAAATTTGTGTACTGTTGTGGTAGATACCTACTTATTTAAATTAATCAAACTTTTATGGTCTTATAGATATAAAAAAAAAAACTTGTGGGTTATTGGGGAAAACTGTTCTGAAAACAGCACACTAGCAGCTTTCCACGGGCCAATTCAAATGCTCTGGCGGACCAATTCGCGTGCCTAGTTTGAGACGCCTTGAATTGCATAAAATCTTCATAAAATGTCTGATAACTTCATCTCTGGAATAAAATAGAGATCTGACAGTTCTAATGAGAAAAAAAGCGATCATGAGCATGCCAAGCCACGCTCCGTTCCGTAGTTTCCCAATAAGAGTACCCATTTAAGAGTTAAAGAAATTCACTATTTGTTACTTGAGTTGACATAATAAGAAAATAAGAAATTCTAAAAAAAAGCCCACAAAGGACGGTTTGACGGGACGGATGGACGCAACTTTTATATATAGCTCATACCCGTCCCGACCCCAGTAGTTGAAAGTATAGCATTTTATGTAGCGTATAGTGGGTTACTAATTTATAAAGACTAGGCGGCTTATGACCTGGTGAAGGTCGCGGGAAGCCGATGGAAGCGGGCAGCACAAGACCGGTCATCGTGGAAAGCCTTGGAATGAACCTCTAAAGGCTGAAGAAAGCGGGTTATGTATAATCGATTTACGGTGTTAATTTTGGATTGCGTGAACCGTTTTTAAACATTCTTGTTTTATTTGAAAGAAGATATGTCCGGAATAAAAAAAAAATATTTAAACCATCTAATATATAAAATTCTCGTGTCACGGTGTTCGGCTTTAAACTCCTCCGAAACGGCTCGACAGATTTTGATGAAATTTTTTGTGCTTAACCGGTATCTATGAGAATCGGCCAGCATCTATTTTTCATCCCCCTAAATGTTAGGGGTAGTCCACCCCTAATTTTTTTTTAAATTTTTTTAGACAAAATTTTTAATTTCTATTTTTTTTATGTTACAACATACAAAAATACATACAATCCCCAATTTTCACCCTTCTACGATCAACCCTTATTTTTTAATAGCCATTTTAGTAATTTAATCTATTATTTATATGGCAAAACAACGTTTGCCGGTCAGCTAGTAATAAGATAAAATAAATACTTGCATATACGGTTAAATTTTAATTATTATTAAAGTTTCGTTTAGAAATTATTTTGTAAAAATGTCTTTATGTAGTTCTACTAATGAGACCTTTTCATATTTTTTAAAGTTGTTTCAAAAGTTAGAGGGGAACTGGCATATTTGCTTTTTTTCTACTTTTGGAGCGATTATTTACGAAAATTAACATTACCAAAAATAATTTTAGTAAACCCCTATTTATTTTTAAATACATACCCAATCATACATTACACTTTACCTGTTGGAATGTTTTTTTAAGGTATTAATAAAATATTTGTTTTTTACCACTTGGTCGGCGTGATTCATATCAAATCTAATACAAGAAAACCATTCTATTGGTACGAAATTTCAACATTCTAGTGCTTACAGTCCCTGAGATTATCTGCGGACAGACAGACTTGGTGGAACTACAAGAGTTCGTAGTTGACTGCGAAAAATTAACAAAATCTCAAAATTCATTTTTATTATAAGACTTTTCTAATATATAAATCTTCTCTCTTCTAAAATCTTAAAAAAAAATAACCATGGTTTACCGTTAATAACCATAGTTAAAATAAAACAATAAAAAGGCCATCCAGTAATATATACAATATTGTAAAGAAAACCCTGTCCGATCCGTGAAGGCTAAACTTAAAAAAAATCTCCTAATAAAACAAATATTATTTCGCAAAAAGAGGTAACTTAGTACATGTGCGGTAGGCAATAAAGGCGCGGACGAAGGGCGCCAGGGCACGCGGCACACGGTCGCAGCGCTATTCGCTCATAATAACACCGTAAAAAATGGTGTCGTCACTTTTATAAAAATTACCTAATTTTGGAGAAGTTAGAATTAATTCACAAAAAAAAAACAATACTTCAAAATTCATTACTATTGTTACTATGATGATTATGTAAAATTTCATAATTGGTCATGTGTTTATTATCCTTATGGGCCGGACGGAGTTTTCTTTACATATTGTATAAGGTATTGCATGCGATAGGCAACAGCCGAAAATTTGTTTTCCTGTATGTAAGAAGGCCATGGCGAATAAGCGCGATTGCATTGTTCATAAACTCTGAAGCCCTAGCTTTTATGAAATCTTTCCCTGCAGGCAGGCTGGGTTACGCCGCGCCTCATTCTATCGATTTCGCGATCATTTCTCGGAATCTATATGCCTGCAGTCTGGCTGATTGTTAATATATATATTTATATTTTATAGTACCTACGCGTACATATTATTATGTTATGAGTAACTTATTGTTTAAATGCACGCGAGCCTGGCGAGAGACATTGGCTAGCGTTGCGATATATGTATTTCATAACATATTTGAAGATGGTTACTTAGTCTTTATGAATAAATATTCAGGATACAATTTATTCTCTAAAAGTCTTGGTTTTTAACCGACGAAAAATAATGGGACGAGGTTCTCGGATCACGCGTATTATATTATACACAAACAGGACTGGTAGATGTTTCGTTACTACGATTTATTTTATCTCCTAGTTGTTAATTTTACCTTACATTGGAATTTTTCATTGTTGTACAGTGAATTTGTTAGGTTCAACCAATTATCCTTATATTATTATATTCGTGCAGACTCAGTAGCAACATTTCGACATCGATTTGGTGAGTCTGCTTAAGAGATGGTGAAATGATAACGGGAACTAATTTTCAAACAATTTTTATAGGGTTTCTATGCTGGCGTTGGTTATTTAGCAAAAACTTTCTTATTGCGAAATTTCTTCTGTAGATATCTTAATAAGAAAGCCATTTAGTATTTATATAACTTTGTTGACTCGTTTTGTAACTATGTTTTAAAATTTTGTTAACACGTAGAAGTACTATTAAATGTGGTTTATTTATAAGAACAGGACAGAAATCAAATATTATTGTAGTTCTGTCAAATTAAGATACAGAGAGACTGAAAATATGTCAATTTACACCAAGCGCTGGGCAATACGACAGGACGAAACTGATATAATTTTCTGTCATATTAATGAAATAGTCTTTGTTTCCAAACGTGATCGTGGGACTAGCTCAGTCATTTTATAAATTATCATCAAAAAAGTATGAAAAAAGATGCACTCAATATACCTTTAGATCAAGAAAATCAGCGCCACTATCTCAATTTGTGGCTTATCAGTGTGACCACGTGAACCACGTGGTTTGCTATTATAGAAAGTGTTCAGACTCCGCCATGGCAATAACTATTTGAACCTTTGGTTATATGGATAAACTGAATTAATTGGTGTGGGGTGGGCTAGTGAGATCAATATGAGTATATTTATCTAGCCAGAGCTCCGGCCGCCCCCTCTCCCCTGCCTCCTAGCGGGCGCAGCATTCTGGGTGTGGTCGTATTTCCATGCCCGTTAGTTTCAATTATGAATGTAGGTGCATAATTTGTTGTACAGATAGGTGTATCGAGAGTTGCGCTATCGTGCTGCGCTGGGCTGCGCAGTATCGATCCAGGAACTCTGGCCAAGCTATGTCTGTACCGACGGGCGGTGGCTGTATCGCCACCCCCGTTAGCCTTTGTTGCTACACCTACATTTGAATATCTAAATGCATATCCAATTTCCGAGGGCGAGATACGCTTGCGATCAATAACGTCTTAACTAAGACTGGCTGGCTGATTCTGTTTCATAAATGTTAACGTAATATGGATGTTTTCGTCAATAAAATGTTATCTTAATGCTGCTTAATTATGCATCTTAGCTAAGCGCACCTGAATACATTAAATAATGAATGCCAAATATCTAAGCTTTTAGAAGTTATTTTTAGTTATTATAAATTATTATTTGTTGAGTGAAAGACAGAAATGTTAATAAAGGTGTTTAGGATCATGGCTGAACTTCGTTATTTGTTTAGATTAGATATGAAGTAGGTATTACCACAATTGACCGCCAAGACTTATTTTGACGATTGATTAGTATTTATAACTGAAAGCTTACTCGGCTATGTTTGATTTCTATATAAATCGAGATTTTGCAACTTTGCTAGTTATTTGCGCGTGGATTGAAAATGAAACCAAAGAAACTGAAGTTGATATATCGAGAATCGTTTTGATGGGGATCGGAACATAACAGAGGGGTAATTCTCGTAATTTTAAGAACATTCACATTTAGATCTCAAAATTAATCTGTAAAAATTACACAAGTCAAAAAACATTTCAAAATATAGGAAATATTTTGAAATGTTTTTTGACTTGTTTGTCACCGAGAAGAGAATACGACTAGCTTTGGAACGTTGCATATTACGAGAATTGGCCTTCGGATTAAATGATAAGACAAATGAAATAAGTCCCTTAATTATATTTGTTATGGACATAGATCATCACCCCAATTTCGTAACTAACTGTTATCTTTGTGACGCAATTACCCAGTGGAATAATTGCGTCACAAAGATTACTGTTACTTCAGAACAGTGGTTCTGAAACGAATAAAGGCCGTATGATGTAGCGAGCCTTTGCTGAATCGTAAACAAATACGTCACTGGGCTTCACAAAGTTATTGTTGAATTATCAAGTTTAAATTTTTATTTTTAATTTCTACAGATCACGGTGGAACAACTTAAAGAGAAAGTGCGGGAGCAAATGGGTATTGAGCCCAGCCTACAGCGACTCATATTCTGCGGCAGAGTACTACAGGATGAGAAGAAACTCTCTGAATATGGTATAGTTTGACTGTCATTTAGTTTTAGTAGCAACTTTTTTTCTTTGTTCCGGGGTGGAAAATCCTCATGGATGTCCACCGCCCTGGGGTGGGTGACTGGGGTCCGTCAGACTCCTACTGACTAAAAATCACGCCGGTGTCTCTTCTGTCACGTGCGCGCGGGGCCGCGGTAGTCTATATTCTTCCACGGTCCCCACACTCTCGTACTGGCCCGGTCTGTGCGGGCCTCGTCTCCTGCACGAAGTAGTGAGGTGTTTAACTACCCCATGCATCACCTCTAAGGCGCGCGCCTCCGCCTTGGGTCCATCGAGTAGGGGGCGGAGACTCCCTAAGTCTCTCTCCTCTGGACCGTAGACCGCGAACTGTAAAAACGGCCAGCGGTCTACCCCATCTCGCTCTCTATTCATGCACTCTACAGTTGCAGAGCGCAGATAGAGAGCCCTCGGGAGCGACTCCTCCGCTCCGGCAGAAATTAACTGCGGGCAACAATCCCCTTTTTGCCGGATTGTTCCGCGCCCAGTTTGTTGTGCCCGCACCCAGGATGCACCGGCCAAGCGACTGCTCGTCCTCGCGGGTCGAAACAAGAGGACCAGCAGCCACCGAGGTTTTCTGCCACGCACCCTATTTAGTTAAAAACTACCTTATCTTAATTAAGGCACTAGACCACTAACCTGCCCGGTTTGCGTAAGACGTGGCCGTACCAGCGTAGGCGACCCTCCTGCAGTTTGTCTGCAATGTCACGGACACGAAGACTGCCCCGGATGCGGGAGTTTCTAATGCGGTTTTTCCGCGTAACTCCACACATCCACCACAGCATATTCATCTCCGTGACACGCAGCTCCTGCTTGTGTCGCTCAAGCACAGGCCACGCCTCACTGCCATACAGGAGAACAAGTCTAATGATGGTTTTATAGACCTGCCCCTTAAGCTTAACCGGCATTTTGGGGTCACAAATGACACCTGTCACCTCACGCCATTTTGCCCAAGCTGCGGAAATACGTGCCCTGACGTCGCAATTAATGTCGCCGGACGCGTGGAGCACAGACCCCAAGTATTAAACTGGTCCGTGCACTCGACCATATCTCCGCCGATGCGCACAGACATGGGTCTGTCCTGTTGCTGGCCAAGTACCCGGTCTTCGCTACGTTGAGTTTCAGACCTCCGTTCTCAAGCGAGTTCTTCCATGCATTTACACGCCGCACCAACCGTTCCCTGTCCGCGTCCGCCAGCGTGATATAGTCAGCATACATGAGTAGCCAGGGAGGTTGCTCATGTGAGTCCTTGATGCTGTCCGACAAGACGTCTAATATCATGCTGCACAGAAACGGACTAAGGACGGATCCCTGGTAAACTCCGACGTTGATGGGGAAGGTATTAGTGTCGCCAACAGCGGTCCTAACAACGGAATCGGAATTGAGGTACAATTCCGATTCCGTTGTTAGGACCGCTGGTCTCGAATTATGTCAACATAGGATTCTGGTACCCCTTTGGACCTCAGCGCCCACCAGATCACCCCGCGAGGGACACAGTCGAAGGCCTTCTGCATATCTAAAAAGAGCATATGCAGAGGCGTGTTCTTCGATCTGTATCTCTCCATGGTGATCCCTAGTGCGAAGATAGGGGCCATGGTTCCGTACTCTGGTTGAAGCCCATATTGACACTCCGAGACAGCACGCTCCTGCCGGATCCGGGAGTCTATAATCCTCTCAAAGATTTTCATGGTGTGGGACATGACCTTAATACCGCGATAGTTACCACACTCCTGAACCGAGCCCTTGGCTTTCAAGACTGGAGTAATAATACTCAGCCTCCATTGGCTCGGGATTTTGCCGGTCAGGAGCTGCCAACACCGCGAGGACCCATCGCCTTCCAGGCCTCAATGGGGATTCCATCAGCTCCCACAGCTTTCCGATTCTCCACACGACTAAGAGCCGTTTGGACTTCCTCAGGCGTTATCAGAGGCACTAGTCCAAGGTTCTGAGGGAGTTCCGGTGTCTGCAGCTCTTGGTGGTGCTTGTTCAGCAGCTCGTGAAAGTACGAGCGCCATCTCTCTTTCACCGCGAGGTCCTCGCATAGCAGGTTACGTGTTACGTGGATAACAAATGTCTTGCCATGGCGCCTCCACCGGGCCGGAACAAGCGGGGTAGACCAAAGAAGTGCTGGCTTGACGTTGTAAGAGATGACATGCGTACTGTCAAGCTCTTACCACAGGATGCTAAAGATCATGCGAAATGGAGGAGAATGTCCAGGAAGGCGGACCCCGGGCTTCTACGTGAAAGCCGCGAATGCAATCGGGATAAACGCGGAGATGATGATGATGATGATGAAGGTACTAGACCAGTATTATAAATTGAAGGCTACAAATACGTAATACAATGAGGCTGTTCAATTTGAACGGATTGGCGTCTAATACTAATCATGCTTGAGGCCTGCAGAGTAATTGTGTAACATACTACTTATTAGTAGCAATGGGTTTCATTGTGACAGTTCAATAGCATTCATTGCGTTATTTACGTTGTTTAGCAGACACATTTACGAACATATGGAGTGATGGATTAGCAATCTGCTTCGGAATGATTCCAATTTATGGTAATAGTGTGTTACGCAATTATGGTGCTGGATCTTGAGAACTGCCCCCTAATCGGCGAACACATTTTTGTGAAATGATTGCGACTAGTTGGTATCAGTTGGGATCGTTCGGCCCGCCCATTGGTCCATTCGGTCCAAACGATCCCAACTAGTCCCAATCATTTGACAAAAATGTGTTAGACGATTAGGGGGCTGATTTTGTTTAAGTGATCATGATGTACTTAGCATTCTGGTTCGTACTGGAAAACTTCCTTTTTCGAATCTTTTAACTTGCAGTCAACCTTCCTGTCACTAATAAGCATGTGTCAGCTGTTGTAGAAGAGCAAACAAAAGTCTTCTTTCCCTTTTCAATCACGATTCAGCACCAAACCAAGATGTAAATAAAGCATAAACTTACCCGGTCTATCTTTAAGCCAAGACAAATATTCAAGTTCTTCCGAACATATTGCTCACTTTATAATCAATGGAAAAATAATGCATCATTATGTATCTTTTGGTTTCCAGATGTCGAAGGAAAGGTAGTGCACTTGGTTCAGCGTGCACCTCCCAGCACCGAGGCCCGACAGGGCGCTACGAATGCCCCTACTGCGAACGCAGGCGCCGATAACCAAAATGGCACCAATATGCAGCAACAGATAAGGAGGCTCATGGTTAATATTTATTTTGTTAATGAAGTTTGTTCACTGAACATTCAAGGTAAACCGTGTTTCCCGATACGGAAAACCCCCGGGGAGGCACAACCAGTCAATTCTATGACTGGTTTCCCATCACTGCTTTGTTTAGAAGTAGTGCTGAGCAAAACTTTCACAAATAGAATTTCTTCTCAAAACAGCAATTCTTATTAAGATTTTTCCTAGCTTATCGCTCCTATTCCTCTCTCAACTCTGGTGAAAAGTTAGCCTCAAAGAAAGAGCTTGGAAGTGATAAGCGATGTCGATAGTAGAGGTACTGCTCTGGTATTGGTTGGTACCTAGGCTGGTACCGGTATTTCAAACTCCCGTCTGAAAGCCCAATTAAACAGGAATTATAATTAAGTTGTCAATATGTTCTTCATCATAATTGTCCACATCTGAATTTTATAAACCGATTAATAAAAAAAAAGTAGGTACATATCTTCTTATTATAATGAAGTACATATTGATAACAACAGTTGACAAAGGAAATGCTCTTTTTGGTCTACTCACGGTGTGCTTATAATTACAATAAGGCTGCTTTTCTGACAGAAATGTGCTATACTGCGTTGCTTTGGATGCGTTTGATATCCTAATAATATCCTTTGATCCACATAGCATAGACCTTGTAGAAACGTTCAACTATGATATGATACGTTTTTGTAGGGAATAATTCGTAGAATAGAATACTCTTTATTATGTACACCATATAGATTACAGAACATAAATAAAAATATTTTACAAAGGGTGACACAATGGGCGGTCTTATCGCTAAGAGCGATCTTTTACAGACAACCTTAGGATGGAATACTTTATTAAACAAGAAACCGTGGCCCTGGCCGTCGCACTGGCAAGTGAAGAAACACGGGCGGGTTTTATTCAGTAAAAGTCTGACACGTCCTTCCGCTCCGCCCAGAGAGGGAGAAGTCATTTGATGATTTCCCATCCCAACAAAAAAAAAGGGGGTAGGAGAGTGAAATAATGTAGGTAGTCTACAGTGAACTATTTACATAGATTATACAATAAATCTATACGTTAAGTGTATCATACTAGTTTAAATAAATGTATATACATCTAATTTATAAATATCATACAAGAGCAAATATGAATAGTCGTGGTGGCCTAGTGGTTAAAACACCAGCCTCTCGAGTATGAGTGTCAGGCAAGTACCAATGCAACTTTTCTAAAGTTATATGTACTTTCTAAGTATATCTTGGACACCAATGACTGAAGGTGAAGGAAAACATCATGAGGGAACCTGGACTTTGCAAGTCTGAAATCGCCAACCCGCATTGAGCAAGCGTGGTGATTACGCTCAATCCTTCTCTGTATGAGAGGAGACCTGTGCCCAGCAGTGGGACGATAAAAGTGTTGATGATACAAGAGCAAATAAAATACAACAATATGTTTAAATAGAGAGGAAGTGCATAGTTTGAGCTTTGCATCTTCCTCGCACAGCTACCTTGCGGCAGCGCATATACGTAACACATAAACTCACTCCGCTACAGTTTAACATTGGGTGACTTCCACGGTAACATAAGAAAGCGTGACGCTTCCGTTATGCGCAAGGTACAACCCTAACAGAATCCTCAAAACCTTAGTTGAGACTTTAGGACTGCCCCAGTATTTGATTCGACTACGAACATTTATGGCGTATTAATGAGTAGTTCGTGTTGTTTTTCTGGTAGATAGTAGGTAACACTTTTTTCTAACTTTTCTTTTTCTACACGGATGGGGCTAAAATTGCTGATTTTGGTTTGATTAGTGAAAATGATTACACATTTTCGTAGTTTAGCCTTCACATCCTTCCAGTACAATCGCACTGCACATGTCTGGAGGGAAAGCAGCTTAATATATATTACTCTGTAATCTCTTGAAGATAATTTATTAATATATCATGTTAAACTGCATTTTTCAATTATTCAAGTCTCTCGCTGGCGGCCCTCCGGAACTTCTCATGGAACAACATCAAACCGTGGCTATGTCACCAACCACCGGCCGGCTGGAGTTCATCCGACGGATGATAGCTGAGATCAAAACATCGCTCGCCAGCCTTAGAGCTCATGTTGAGGGAGAGGTAAGACGTGGTATAATGAAACTGTTACAAGCATCGTATTCTAACACATAAGGTGTGTAGTAGTGCAGTATTATTATTATTTAAAAGTAATTATGAGTGTTTGCAGTAATGGCTGTATCATGTTGATGTCCCCGTCTATCCTAACCGTTTTTAACATTTATTGCATAATTACCCTGTATTGATACAAGTGATAAAATTAACCAGACTATATAGGGACTGAATGAAATTGTGAGGGCTAATTTGGACCGTCTACGTTTTCCATAGTTGTACAGTGCGAGTGATGGAAATCAGCAATAAGCGTCAGCAGTAAAATTTGATACGTTAAACCATATTAAATTTTATTGCTGCTAAAAAAATATTTAACAATTTTGATCAATTTTACTAATTTAATAATATAAAACGTAATTATAATAAGATTTATACAATTTAAGAAATTGTCTAACAAGCCATAATATTATGTTGTTGTTCTGTATTATGGAATTTTCCAATGTAAGTTAATCCTTTCTTAAACTTTATTTCCAAATATATTACTTTAAACTTTGCATGGTATTACGATAAACGGTCCGGAAATGCATGTTGATGTTTTTTTTTTTATTTTATTACAATTCAAGTAACTATACAGTATGTTAAGAAAACCCTGCCCGACCCGTGAAGGTGTTGTTAGGTATCGATAACTGATTCTACTAATGCATAGAAAACCGGGCTAAACTTTAAAAAAAATCCCCTAAATAAATAATTATTATTTCGCAGAAAGAGGTAACATAATAAATGTGCGTTGACCACCCTTCCGCGTGCGGCGGGCTGCAGGGCAGGCGGCACGTGGTCGCATCGCTATTCGCTCATAAAAATACCGGTGTTGTCACTTTTTTAAAAATTACCAAATTTCGGGGAAGTTGGAATTAATTCGCGGGAAATAAATATTATTTCCAAATTCATTTGTATTGGTACTATGATGATTACGTAAAATTTTATATTATATTTGGTCATGTGTTTATCTAACCTTTATTATCCTTGTGGGTCGGACAGCGTTTTCTTAACATACTGTATATTGACCTGAGGATTCGATGGTCGGATTCAACTAAGAATTAACGTTAACTATAATACCATATTCAATTAATAGTGTTTAATTTCCCTCAATAATCTATCTGATCGAATCCGCAAATATAGTCATAGTTTAAAAATATTTATGTATTTTTTATAATTTTAAATTAGATAGAATTATTTTCGTTTATAGTTGTTTATGTTATCAATGTACCTAGGAAAATAGGAGTTCACCAGCAAGCGGTGAAGGTCCAGAGCAAATGGATACGGAACCCGCTACCGGTATGCAGCACGATGAGGTAATCTGTTGTTTTGTTGTAGTGGTTTGGATAATCGAGCATGTCATATTTTTTATTGATAATATTTTATGGTGTGTTTAAGTGACCTATGACACGATGGTAGATAGGATAGTATTAGTTATCATAAACAGATAACAATGGGTCAGTTCTCCTATTTTCAAGTACGTTGGCATTGGGTCAGGGTTGCGGGTTGGTTAAAAAAGAAACCGTGGCGCACAGGCAAGTGAAGGAACTCTGGTGGGGTTTTAGTAAGTAAAAGTGTGACACGCCCTTCCGCTCCGCCCAGAGCAGAAGAGGTCGTTTAATGATTTCCCATTCACACAAAAAAGTATGTTGGCATTCTAATCTCGAGCCAGTCACCTACTGTTTTGCCAATAATTGTCTCTGATATTATTGTGATCCAATTTAGAAAGTTTTTAAATGCGGTACTTTGTATTTTTCACACAATAGAAACATAGATAAATGCATTAAACTCCGATGTGATTCTCTGAAGACTGTTCTTTGTAAATGTGAAATAAATTCGATATTACTACAGCATATCGATCTATACCAATGCCAAGCTCCATAAAGAATAGAGGTAAACAAACCAATATAGGGTTAACACAACTCACCTTTTACAAATCTCCCATTATTTACATGATTATTGCCTTTTACATGCTAACTATTTATTAACAATTCCTATTGCAGCATATTTCACTAGAATCACTAAAATAACATGCACATTAATTTGGTATTTCGAAAAGCCATTAAAACGTCGACATTAATTTTACGTGATAGCCCTACAACAAAAGAAACATGGATGAAACCATGGATGTAAAAAGGTATTAAACGCATTTTGTGGAGTTCAGCCTATGAATAAAGATGAGGCATTTGTCAATAGAATTTTGCGTATTTTAATTACTTTCAAATCAACTGCATAACACAGGCATTATAATAATTTCAAGTATAGATAAGTATAAGATATATCAAAAGTTTAACCTGTTAGGAAATTAGGTAACATGTGTATCCTATTACATTCAAATCGGTTAAGAGTTCTATGCAAATCTTGAATATCTATACACAAATAAACTGTTTACATTATTAGGATTATTACTTTCCTGAAAATCATCTATCTAGAAAAGGTTGTTAATATCTGTCTTTTAGGCGTAAACAACTCGTTGTCTGGCAATGGTTGTTTACCTCTATTCTTTATCCAATTTGGCTTTTATATAGTTAGCCAGTACATGTATGAACGTGTGGTTCTGCCTCCTTGAATAAGTTCTTGGGTAAGTTTCTAGAACTGTTTGTTCTGTCCTCAATGTTATTGTAAGGCACTTATGTAATAAATTATCATGCATTTTAATTTAAAACTCATGACACAGTTATTTGAATTCACTACTGTTCTGCATTACTTTAGACACGAAACTTATCATTACCGTCAAAATAATTCATGACACCTTTGCGACATTGGACACAATTCTATATTAAACGAGTTCACAACAAAAAGTTTGTACTTGCATCTGTTATCAATACATTTCGTATAAGAAGTATTTATTGCTAAAGAACTTCCGCCACCGTGTTATAGCGTTTTTTTTTTTTTTCGTATGTACGTTCTTTGTGTTAACTCCTTCGAAAGTCCTTAGTGAGCTTATAAGGCTTAGTTGATATATTGTTTGTTAGATATTTTGTAGTAGGTACAATCAATCTTGCATCATTTTATTAGATTGACTTGGGAATTAGGGAATTATAAGTCGGAAGTGTAATATGTTATTAACAATCAGCTCGACATAATCATGTAGGTATGATGTACAAAATGTACGCCCGTATTACATAAACTAAGTCAAGTCTTGAGCATGATTTAGACAAAATGTTTAGTCATTTGATTGGTTGATTAGTTTAGTAATGCTTGAATTTGAGTTAGGTTGTGTAATACGGAATTTGATGAATGTCTGCAATATAACAATTCATAGTCATGAATCATCTGAAATGAGCAGAATTTTCGCTAATCTTCAGCTGAGTAGATATTGATAACAATATTTGTCACTTATAATCATTGTAGTGAAATTGTTGTCACATATTTACTACATGTTCTTAATATCAAAATATTTTTTTAAATGTATTTGAACTTGTTTATTTACGATTGATTGCAGCCCGAACCACTGCTTGACGAAAATGGTGATGAAACCACAGATGCTGCGGCCCGTGCTCAGAATGCACGACGAAGGTACGTGTCTTCTCAACTAAAGGTTGGGATAAAAACCTAAATGAAACAAAAAAATTAAAACAGCGGACCGTCGCTCGTAGTTTTTCTGAGAGGGTCATATCAAAGTGGAAATACCATGCATCAGCGACGAGTTTGTCCGCATAAATTTGACCCAAGCTACATTAATTATAAATTATCTTAATAAAATACAGTCAACAAAAAGATAAGTTTATATAATGAAATTATTATTTTTCACTCTTTTTCTTTTAAAGCATATGAATACTTGAGTGTGTAGGTTTCAGCCCACGATCAAACAATGAACATAGTTAATTCAAGGTCTGCTTAATAAACTCCTTTGTTGACATTTAGGTACCGCCATACATTCAAGTTGAGTTGTACCCGCATTGAGCAAGCGTGGTGATTACATTACGCTCAATCTTTCTCTGTATGAGACCTGTGCCCAGCAGTGGGACGATAAAAAGGTTGATGATGATGATGACACATTAAAGTTAATCAATCAATCTTAAGTTTTACTAACAAGTACCTTGGTATTTATCTTTGAACGCTGTTAGTAAAAATGTGGATGGCACTTCCTGATAAACGCTTATCAATTTAAATTACAAATAACTTTAAGAACTGTATATGAGTATGAGTACAGATGTAATCTTAACCTTGGTTTGGCTTTGGCTTTTGAATAATATCATTTTTCTAATTCTCTTGTTCATTTCCAAGTTCATTATAACATTTTGGCAGAGTCTCCCTTAAGAGCTTTCTGAAACATGGAATGCGAAATCATATCTGTTATCCACGTATTTAAAATGGGATGTTCAGCGATTATTTTAGCTTAATCGGAATCGGATGCAAGAAAGTGCATCAGAAATGAATTATTCCATGCGGAAACTATATAATTTATACATAAAATGGGATCGAAAGCCTTCCAAGCCCAACTTACTTTGGAAAAGTCTAAGAATATGATAATGTTATACAAAATTGGGTCTCAAAGTAGATAAAAATAAAAAAGTTTAAAGCCTAGTGAGAGTTACCCTAATGATATTAAAAAGCATCTCGTAGCTCCTAAACCATGATGAATTATTGCTGAACATAGATGAATGTGTTTCAAGAAGCTATGGTCTTCATTTCAGGCCATCCTATACTTAAGTATTTGTACTTCACAATTGCTCATTATGTCCACTTATTTGAATGGCTATTTTTATAGAAAGTTTTATTCAACTGCTTTAAGTTGAATTAAGTAAATTTTATTCACATTTTGTGTCATTTTTTATTTTTACATCATAACGTCGCAACTTAAAACTACTCATTGCTTGGCCAATAAGCTTCTAAGGGGGATATTACAATACGATCATAACTATGCAGGATCTAAGACTATAAAAGTTCGTAATGGTCCTAATTAGCTTTATATGGACAGAAAATTTCGAAATATTATAATAAGTTAAAATAATAGGTGTAGGTAAAAATAAGTTTCCGCCGTTTATTAAACATGCGGACGAGAATTATTATGTAGGAAAATAATACTTCCAATTCCGTGTCTTCATACGATTTCGATCTTCCACTACGTTCTTTGTCTTCACAGTTTTTATGTTTTTGAAATCACTCACGACAACTTCTCTCTCTTAAAGCAGCTTCACCAGAGTCACTAATACGAAAAAACTCTGTGTATGTTATTACCAGATGGCCGAATTTACGATATCACATTTTATATCTGTCAATTTCAATGAAACCTCTTAGTGAGGATATAATTTTTTTTAATAAGTATAAACTAGTGCTTGATCGTAATCCCGCCTGATGGAAAGCAGTGATGCAATCGTTAAGGGTAAAGCGCGCTAGTTAAATAAGCCCATTCACTCAAAAAACTGAGTGAATAGGAAGGACGACAGCAGTTGAGCGGGGTGCTGCAATGTTTAAACATTACATCAACCATTCCATCATGCAGGTATCCAGATCAATCTCCCTCTGGGTTAACCCAGAGGGAGATTGATCTGGATACCTGCATGATCCCTCCACGACCTAACTCCTGACACAACAACATTTGGCGCATCGTACCCGGTACACCAGACACCATGCCGGAACACGACGATTCGCTTGGCGGCAAGACTTTGTGAAAAAAATCTTTTGTTAAACGGACCACCACCAGACAAAGCCTTGCCGCCAAGCGATTTGTCGTGTTCCGATATGATGTCTGGTGAAGCCGTACGGAGGACGGCTCTGAGCAGTTGTGTTGCGATGTGTGCCGGGTACGATGCGCCTAATATTGTCTAATATTGTTGTGTTGGGAGTTTGGTCGTGGAGGGTCTTCAGATCAATCTCCCTTTGGCGCAGCATCGTTGGTCGTGTTGTTGGGTTTAACATTGCATCACCTCGGTCAACTCCCGTCTTCCTTCCTATTCGCTCAGTTTTTCTGAGTGACCTATTCGCTCTTAATAAACTAGTGCGCTTTACCATCAACGATCGCATCACTCGTCAAGCGCTAGTTTATAATTATTTAAAAAAAAAAAACTTATTTGTACACCTAATATTAAAACAAAGTCTTTTTTCTTTTAGATTTTTTGTATGAATTATTGTTGTATGTTTGTCAGGTCTACTAGTCCTAATGTATACGGACGACAGCAAGTCAAGCTACGCGAAACTATCAAAAATTCCCAATCAACCTTGCGCCTTAATGCTATAGCGATAAAATTGAAAAGCGAATAAAAAAATTTGACAGATTGTAGTAGCTTGTTGTGCCGTCGTCTGTACAATATTTATACAATACGTATAGAAAACCCCGTCCGACTCGTAAGTATAATAAAGGTTAGATAAACACATGACCAAATAAAATATGAAATTTTACATAATCATCATAGTAACAATCTCAACAAATTATCTTTTTTTTTCCGCGAATTAATTCCAAGTTCCCCAACATTGGTAATTTTGTGATTGTATCAAATGTACCTCCTTTTTCGAAATAATATTTATTTTTTAGGGAGACTTTTTTTAAAGTAGCCCTGATTTATAGGCATTAGTAGAATCAGTTATCGATACCTAACAATACCATCACGGATCGGACGGGTTTTCTTTACATATTGTGTATTATACCGAAACTCACTATGGAAAAGAAAGAAAGTGTAATATCCCCTGTATTCAAACACGTTTGCAATGCGCTTTTTCACCTTGCTGCCGATGCGATCTACAAATGGGTGTTAGTCAACCCATTTGTAGATCTGAACATATTGTTATTTTTTGTTTATGCGCAATATTAATATAGTTTGTTCAGGATAAGCAACTGAATCGATTCCAATATTTTTTACACCATGTTATATTTTTTTACAAATACATTGGAAAATGATTACAGTAAGGTTACTGAGCGCGCTACGCAGCTTACGCTTGCGCAGCGCACTCAGCTGACGCCACAGGCCAATGCACCCGGCTCGCCCGTGCAAACGGAGCGTGGACCATATTTTTGTTGGGACAACCAAGTAGGATGATAACAAGCTCATAACTTTGTGGTTTTTCATGATATCTTTTTGAAATTTTGTACATAGATTTTTTACTTAAATACACTGGACACGTGCTTCGAGTTTCGCGTGAACAAAAAATATTGTTGTATAGCAACACAGTATGGCAGGTTAAAGAAACGACACATTTTAAAGGAGCCTAGTACTCATAAGAACAAATTTTTACTAAGGGACGAACCCGAAAAAAATATTTTTCTTTAATTGTTTGTTTCTTGCGTTATTGCTTTGAGTTGGTCCTAAAGCAAAAGTTGTTCATTGTCATAAGTAGTACCCGCTTTGTTAAATTATTTCCTATATTATGTTTTATACTCTGTAAACTATCGTTAGGTACGACATTGTCACACATATTCCCATCTACGCTCATCATTTCCAATTTACTAACACATCATATACATCACACATCACATCACAGACATCAACGTATGGTCACAGATATTTTTATATCTTTGAATGAGTCTCGAAATCCCCTCGAAAGGAGCTACAGAGCAGTTCGAGCACTGCGCGCCCGCCACTCTCGACCCCGTGACCTTGGCCAATTGCTCGAAGAACTGGAGACACTCCAAGAACAATTCGCCCCCTACCGGGCCAACTACGTCAGGATGCTTCGCGCTGCTAATAATCCTGAGGTCAGTACTCTGTTTCGTACTCTGGCATTATTTATATAGACTTTTGAACATCAGTCATATGCCTAGCCTTTTCTCATCTATGTTGGGGTAAGCTTTCAGTCTAATCGGTTTCAGCTGAATACCAGTATCTTACATGGACCTACTGCTTATCTGAACTTCTGAATCCAGTTACTGGTTGGTTACTGGTTGTCAGATTGTCGGGGGTAACTTTTACATCTTTAAAACCATTGTCATAGATACAAGCTGTGTCGTATTGCGTCCTTGCCAAATTCAAAAAGGGAACTATGCTACTGATCCTCGACACGAATCAATAATAAAATAATGAGATTTTTTTGTTAGTTTGCTTAAATCACTTGGTGTGCGGCCGGTGTGATACTGCACTGTTCTTATCACCCATAAAAACGCGGCTGTTTAAACGATATTATAATTTTACCTATACCCACATACGCTCATCCGGTCACGCCTACAAGCAACTACATTAGCATGCAGTATATTAGGTTTGATCGATGTCTCCATCGTGAGAATGTCATTCGCGATTTACTTGCTCGCGATCTTTTAGTTAAGTTTTTAATTTGTAATAAAAATATTTATCTACTCTCATATCAAAAAATTAAAAATATAAAAGTATAAAAGAGTTTATATTGACGTACTTTACCCATAGCATATCGAAAGAAAATTAAAAAATTAAATTATTACATTATTTCTCTAACAAAATAATGTTATAATAAATTTTTTTTTCATTACCGTACAGATTACAAACCATTTAATAGCACTATTTCATTTTTTTTATCTGTGGCTGCGCGCGCTTTGGCGCGTGCGCTTTGATGCAGGGTGCAGAATTTTGGCGCCAAATAAGTTTCTTTGCATTGCGAGTCGTTGTGTTTCGCTGGACACATGATTATTATTGTTTCTTAAAATGTATGAGATTAGATAAAGTAGTGTATGAAACTGTACATAATTAGGTATTACACACTCGTGGGATACTATTAAAAAACTCGCTTCGCTCGTTTTTTAAACTCACACTCGTGCATAATATCCCTCATTATGTAACAGTTTCATAAACTACTATTTTATTATAGGGCACGGTAGCGGAAAACTACTCAAAATTTGAACTAGTCAAATTATTTTAGTTTTCCTTGTTGCATACACTAACAGGTATTTTTGACGGTCCTAAGCGAATTACAAAGTTTCAAATGAATAGGTATCATTTTGCAGTCGCGTGGTCTTACAAAAGTCAGGTACCGCGCGCGAGTACACATTAAGTGACGTAGCCCTAGCTACGTGCTTACATTACGATGACCTTTCCTTGGCGCGTAATCATTCATTCATCAGTCATTTTTAACTGCATAGTATTTCCGAATTCTGACAGCCTCCGTGGCGTAGCGGTAGCGGACGCGGTCGCTGCGCAAGGAGGCACGGTTTCGATCCCCGAGCAGTGCTAATATTTGTGCATGAATATCAATATTTGCACTGGTCTGGTCGTGGCTCGGAAAGCATGTTAAGCCGTTGGTCCCCGTTGCCATACGAACATCTATCATCGAATGATAGTAGTTACGGGTTGTTGGGCTTTTAAACCCGAAAATTGGTCTAACATTGCCTCTATATCGCTTTGGGTCGTGGATGTCAGACGGCAGTCGCTTCACGGAAAGTATTGAAGTTTATAAAATCAGCAGTTAGACTGGTAAAGCGGACCCCAGACTCCAGGTGATTTCGAAATTCGATCTAGTCTATTGCTAGCCGCAAGCGCTGCTGTAAAGTGGGTGTAGCCTGCCTGTCGTCGACTCACGCGTAAACTATGACTTGAGTGCGACTCAGCCTGCCGCATACGCAATGGGAGATTCTGTTGTTTACACGTGGTTTATTCTGAAATAGTGTCAAACTTAATATAACTAAAAAAGAATCTGCTAATTACTGACGCACCGCCAACCCGCATTGAGCAAGCGTAGTGATTACGCTCAATCCTTCTCTGTATGAGAGGAGACCGGTGCCCAGCAGTGGGAAGATAAAAAGGTTTGATGATGATGTTTTCAAACCAACCTGAAATTTGACGAGCATGCAAATCGGCACCTCGTATGTGGTGTGACAAACGAAAGCTTACCCTGTTCCACGACAGTAATAATAATAAAAAAAAAATTGGTTGTCTGTAGAACTCCGTCTACTGCCGATATTTGACCGTGACAACGTCTATTCGCTCTAGGGGTGGGGGGTAAAGTAGGCGTGGACTCCGTGTGGCGTCATATACGGCCGTTACGGTGTTTTCGAGAACGACTGCATGCCGTACCAATTTAATAGACGTTGTCACGTCAAAAAATTGGTTGTCTGTAGAACTCCGTCTACTGCCGATATTTGAACGTGACAACGTCTATTCGCTCTAGGGGTGGGGGTAAAGTAGGCGTGGACTCAGTGTGGCGTCAGATTCGGCCGTTACGGTGTTTTCGAGAATGACTCCATGCCGTACCAATTTAATAGACGTTGTCACGTCAAAAAAACTAAGTGCAAGAGCAGAGCCTCATGATTTAAACTAAACAAAGTGGAAAATTTATTTTATATCGTATTTAATAGTAGGTAAAACAGACATGGAAAATAAAGAAACTGCCCCATTTTTTATTCGACCGATTGACTGCTTCGATACTACAAACTTTGACGACAGCACATCAAGCTACTACAATATGTTAGATTTCTTTATTAGAGCGTCAACTTTAGCTCTAAAGCATTAAGGCTCAAGGTTGATTAGGAATATTTGACAGTTTCGGGTAGCTTGACCTGCTGTCGTCCGTACTTAAACAATTAAAATATTACGTTGCTGTAATCAATACTTAGTTCAATCTGTCAAAAAACAGTTTTTTGGTTATTAACTAATAATTGTTCAAAATTAATTAAATAATGGCATCTCAACCCAAAAGCCGCCTGTATTTACCGAGGAAGAGCGCATCAGCGCACAACGCACCGTGGACATGGTCTCGGACATAATGCACAGCTTCGCGCATGCCTACCACGCCGTCAGCGACATCAACTTCCAAGTCGGACAGCGCAACCCGCGCCTCACTTCTGACGCCAGTGTAGTACGCCATCCTCTCCCGATGCAAGTACGTACATTCTACTTAGGACTATAATAGATGTGAAGTTTTAGCATGGTATATCTGCTATTTTACAACTTAATTAATGCCGCTCGCCTCTTGGCGAATTTCTGCGTTCAGTCGTAAAAACAAAATCGTGCATTTTAACACTGCTTTCATGAAAGCGATTTTGATTAGTGATTTACATCCTTTCGTCAACGTATTATTATTTAAATATGGGTTGTTCTGTAGGCACACATCAATGTAGTTCATCAATCTAATCGGCGCTCACCGCCACAGCAAGAACAACAAGCGCCAGCAGCGCCACAAGCGCCCTCGGCGCCAACAGCGCCGGCAGAGCCATCCGCTACTACAGCGCCACCCGCGCCTTCTGTGCCATCTGCACCAACTGTGCCATCTGCGCCATCTGTGCCAACAATGCCAACTGCGCCAACAGCGCCAACAGCGCCAACTGCGCCAACAGCGCCAACTGCGCCAACAGCGCCTACTGCACCAACAGCACCGACTGCGCCATCTGCGCCATCTACGCCATCTGCGCCATCTCCGCCTTCTGCGTCAACAGAGCCATCTGCGCCAACAGCCCCGTCAGTACCAGAAGTAACATCAGCTCCGTCGACACCAGCAGCGCCACCAGCGCCACAAGCGCCATTAGTACCACAGGCGCCACCAGCGCCACAGACGCCTGCACCGCAGCCACAAGCCAACGTCAACAATATCCAAGTGCAATCAAGGGCTCCTGCATCACAGACAGCTGCAAATGCTTCTGGCACTAACGCGAACAGAGCCACCGCTCACGCTGGTAGGACCACCCAACCGACTGTCAATATAAACATTCAGCCAGATCCCATCACGTATCAAGTAGAGATAGAAACAAGGGTCCCAATCGCGTTCCCCTTAGAGAACGCTCTGCTTAATGGGTTGACTAACGCTGCCGTGGTGAATGCTCAAGAACAGGGGCAAGGGCAGGGCGCCGGGGCTGGAGCTGCTGGCCAGGTTAACAGGCGTCAAGTACTGCTTGGTAAGACGATTTCAATAAAGGGGAATTCCTGACTGTGCTCTGTATGCACGTAATCTGGCTTTTATCTTATTACGATTATGTTAATGCGTAGCTATGAGTAAACGCCACCGGCTCAATCTTTAATAAACTAATGAAATTACAACTTATGCTAAACGTCTACATTCTTCAATATTTCGTTAAATTCATTACTTTATTACGGTAGTTTAGTAAATTATAAATTAGTTAATAGATTGCTTAATAAGTGCGACTGTAATTACCTACTCATTTGTATTAATTTTCATGTATTTGTCGTAGATTTTGAGAATTTGTTTAGAGGATTGAGCCAAGCTGGCAATCTTGGTGGAGTAGAGGTCGTGATGAGTATGGAGGAGATCGGTCCCGCCGGGTTGGGCTCTAATGGGCAAGGCAATAATGTTAGCGCCTCGGTAAATATTCCGAACCCGCACCAGCTGAACCACGGTGAAGGTAACCACACTTTTACTCAGTTCATCATACTTTATTGCGTTATTTCTATGTCGCCATCCAATTAACGCCAAGCACAACTCTTCTTAAGCCATTTCTCGAATCATATCAAACATTTACTTTATTCTCTATTACAATATAATATTTATTATGTTTATTTCCTAGTATACCTCTCTCCGATGCCGTGGGGTGGACCGCCAAGCGCTGACTTGCTACAGAATATCGTGTCATCAGTAATTCGTCAGGGACTCGTGCCCGGTATTGAAGGAGTCACTCTGCACATTCCCGCAACTCCGAGCCCGTCTCAGCTACCGCCTAATGCTCCGGTGGCGTCCAATCCAATTCCGATATGGCATCCGGCTCAGCTTGCAGAACAGGCCGCACATGCCGCTCAAGTTGCACAGAATCTGGCAGCAGGGCTGCCAGCCCCCCCACCCCGGGAATATGTCTCGCAGCATCATCCCCTTCACCGTTAGTTATTCTGTTATTCGGATTATTACTATATTATTTACTAAGACGCACTAGCAGCTTATGAGGACAAATTATATTCATTTCAATTCTTGAAATTATAACTTATTTGGTTAATTTATCATTTTCACGTCTTAGAAGTGGTCGCTAACAATGGGCTTTATAATAGAGTTGGGGTTTCACTGCGTGATCATATCAGAAATGAGCAAAAGAACGAGAGTAACCGACAAAGCCCGAAGAATTGTAACAATTAAGTGGCAGTGGGCCGGGCACATTGCCCGTAGGACCGATGCCAGATGGCGCCGACGGGTTCTCGAGTGGCGACCACGCACCGGAAGACGTAGCGTGGGTAGGCCCCCGACAAGGTGGACCGACGACTTGATGAAGGTCGCGGGAAACTGCTGGATCCGGGAGGCGCAGGACCGGTCGTCGTGGAGAACCTTAGGGGAGGCCTATGTCCAGCAGTGGCCGTATTTCGGCTGAAATGATGATGATCATTCTCAACTGGCACTTTTTCCGAAGCACTGAAGATGACAATTGTGAAGCCCCTTTATAGAATTGATGAAAAGTCGGAAGTTAATAACTACCGCCCAATTACTGTAATACCTGTGGTATCGAAGACATTAGAAGAGTGCATGTATCAATGATTAGTTCAGTTCTGTAATAAATTTAACATTATAGGGAAAGAACAATTTGGCTTTCAAAAAAATAAATTCACAACCTTAGCAATCTACAGTCTTATTAAAATAGTATTAACTAACATGAATAATAACTATTATAGTACCGGGCTGTTCTTTGATTTATCTAAGGCCTTTGATTTAGTCTCTCGTGACCTATTGCTACAGAAATTAGAGGCAGATGGAATTAGAGGCATTACACTCCAATGGATATCATGTTATTTAAATAATAGACACCAACACGTTGCCATTACAAGAATGGATAGTAATAACGATATGACATCGCACTTATTCTGACAGCAAATCTAATCAGTATGGCCAAGTTGTTATTTGATTAATCAGAAAAATAAACTATTCCTTGGGAGACTGAATACGCAAAAACTCAATGGACATTAAATCAACCATGTTTCACTATATTATAGTAATGTTTATGACCATGTACCTATCCGGGCTTATTTGTTAGAAGTTAGGTCTGGGAACCCTCTTCATGTCCAAGTAACATGTTTGTCTATCACCAGCGCCGAGCGTGCACGTGCGTCGGTCTACGACTACAACCCGAGCCCAGACCGTATCCCTGGCTAACCTGATCTACGACAGATTCCTGCAGTGCGACAGCCAGCATGCTCGCCGCCATCTACAACGCCGCAGGTACCTACATTAAAACATCAGTACAAAGTTCTTAAAGCGCTTAGCAAAAATTGGAACAAACGACGCTATATTCTATACTAGCTTTCCGCACGCGGCGTCGCCCGCGTGGATTCCGGTTATATCGCGCCTTTTAGTTTCCCTCGGGAATATCATTTTTTTTTCCATAAAAGGTAGCCTAGGTTCTTTCTCAGGGTCTAAAGATTGTCTGTGCCAAATTTCATCAAAATCGGTTCAGAGGTTTAAGCGGGAAAGAATAACAGACAGACACAGTTACTTTTGCATTTATAATATTAGTATGGATTCAAAACGATTTCAGTGCTTACTAGCAGCGCCACTTTATTAATGTAATTTAGGCACCTAAAGACCCTTTTTGCATTTCAGTTATACAGATTAGTCAATATACTCTCGTAACCAAGGAAAAGGGGGATGTATTGTGTGAAGTATGATATGTGATTACAATGGATTAAAACAGGAGGTCACATTTTGCGCGCTTCACAGATATAATGGGATAAGGGCCGACAGGCTACAATCAACTCTTCTACAGTATAATAATGAACAGATTACCAGACCGTTGTCGAAATGAGCATAATGCCGGCCATTCACACACTTTTATTTTATTCATCTATCTATTATAGCTGTACAAGGACCTTTTAGCGGTGAAATCCTTCCATGTTGTACCAAAACAACATGGCGCCAATAATAATCATTGTAGCAGTGCAGTACACAAAGTTGTGTCGGGGTATCAACTAAAATCATAATCATTTTAAAGGGAACAACAGCAGCAACAGATTGTGGCCCATGAGCGCGCCCGCGCCGAGCGAGTTGCTGCTCAAAACATACAGTATCTAATGCACCGCAATCATCACATCAATGACGTGAGTACCATGAAACAAACAGATATCGTTTATATAACTTGAGAGGAAAAGAAATAAAGAAAGCGAAAATGTGTTTGCGTTAATCATGACGCAATAAAAAATAGAAGAAAAAACTTAGTTGAGGTAAACATACGCCATTACATGCATAGCAGACTAGAGCTTCAGCGTGGATTGCGAGCAACAACCAGCGCCGTCGCAATGACTGCGCTTGCTGGCCCCCTAAATTCAAGTGAATTCGACCCGCCTCAGGCACTTAACAATGTGTCATTAGATGCACTTAACAGAAAGAGCTCGAACAAAATCAAAAAGTCATTTATTCAAATTAGGCTGTCAATCAGCACTTTACATAAGACAGTCCCCCCAAAACGCCCGCCCTTCGCCACTGCCTAGCGCTTTCGCTGGGAAGAAGAAGTGGCTGAACAAACTTCCCATGAACCATATGTAACTTACTGTGGCTTGAGTCCTTTCAGTTTAACTGCATCCAATTTATGTCATCATCGCTGCTTAAGTCGTACTAAAGAGCGGTTCAAAGTTCAGTCAAAATTTTGTTTCATCCACTGTCACTGTCAAAAATATGACGATAAAGTAGACAAGTGTTCCTAAAGTATGTTTTTATTTTCAGGAGCACATGACGGTTATTGGGCGTATGCTGAGCATGGGCAGCTCTCCATCACAGGAGTCTTTGGTCGTCGCTTTCTTGTTGACTGTTGTAAGTACACATAAGTATCTAGAATGAAGTCATAAAATTATACAACGTTACTGTACTAATAACGGAATGGGATTTTTGTTGTTTCTTATTTTCTTGACGATCGCGTGTCTGGCAAGACGTGATAAGTGTTCGAACTTTAATTTTCGAAACAAATAGTGAACTGGATGAAATTTCACATAATTTTTATTTATATTAAGACTGTACGGTTAGCGCAGTGGTTAAGCTATAGACTGCTTGAACTGTTGTGTCGCGGGTTCGGTTCCCGCACGGAACAAATATATCTATGACCTACAAGTAGTTGTTCCGTGTCTGGCTGTTTGTGAGTTTATATGTTTGTAAACAAATCCACGATACAGGAAAAAAACCCTTTTTTTTTGGGGGGCTAAAATAAAATCACACACTATATCAATGAGTAATATTCAGAATCAGTAGATTTAATTTTATGTTGAATATTTACATCGCAAAACACTAATACCATTACTAATACCATGCTTTTGGTATATGACTAAAACGGAACAAACTAAAGGCGCCATTTTGTTTTTCATCACATTTCACGTAATATTAGCACAAATGTTAACAGCACCCTCTTGTCAACGTCATTTTAGCACAGTGATAACCATGTAAAGGTATATTTGAAGAGTGGGACAAGTAAGAAAACTTTCGATGTTCACAGGCTCGTCATTTGTTTATGCCGGAATCTCTGCAGTCACTGAACGGCGAGGCTGTTCTGATCCCCCACGAATTCTCTCAACTGTGCGTCCTACTACGCTACTACATACAGAACTTGACAACGCGTGCCAATGCTGATTCCTCTGACAACTCTGTTCTCAGAGTTACTGATTTCTTCGTCAATGAGTTCAGCGATTTTATCAATGAAATGGTAAGTTTCATTGAAAATAGCTTTTGTGTCATGATATTAATTTCGACGCTTGTTAACAAGAAGCCCTTTCGAAGGGGCTTAAGCCGATATTTTACATTCTTTTTAAGTATTTCCTCATTCAAAAATAAGTTTAATTTGTAAAGAGAATACAGAAAATAAAGAAGTCAGATTCATTATGAATGTTTGTAACAGAAAACACAAAATAAAAATTTAAAACTTCAAATCAATTCTATGGGTGTTTAGGACTAGTAGGGTTGAATTAAAATTTACTGACAACGATTTAGAAAGAAAACCTTAATTAACTTGGACTTAACAGTAAATATTCATATGATATTGTTAATCTTTAGAAAGCACAGTTTTTAAGGCTTTCTCTGTATGAGAACAGGCCCTAAACCTATGGTGGGGCAACAATAGGCTGGTATTAATAAATATGGTTATTACCACATATTATAAAAAATATGTACAAAGCTGAGAAATAAACAATTTATTTATTTAATTATAACATTGAAGTCCAGAAACAATTTTTTTTATTAAAAGATGACTATTTTCGTTAATAATTGCCCTGCCCTACACAGAACAACATAACTCCACTTCGCGACGAGTTTGACGCTTATTGCTCGATTCGTTCATTATTCCGCGCTCGTCTGCCCGCGCTGATCGGCGCCGTCATGTCAGATCCAACAGGAGATATGTATGCAGCTCGATTCTACGTAATCTTCTCACGGCTCTACACAGATTTTTGTACACTGATCTCGCACTTATGCGTTGAAGGCCTCGACGGCCTACGCCATCTGCATAAGACTTTCTTGGTAAGATTCTATCAAATTAAATATATTGCACGTAACTTTCTAGCTTTACCTTAGGTATTACAGATGCGTTAAATAATCCGCGAGGAGACCTGGCTTTTATAAAACTGATACAAGTGAATAACGCTAGTTTCTTTTATTTTTGATAAAACGCTTTTGTCCTGCAGTAAATTAGTGATAATCAATACCTTAAAGACATCAGTCATCGAACCCAGTTCAAACTAAGCCAGATGGAAAATATTTTAAATCTGGCTAGTGGTAACACCACACCCCTTTTCAAATTTTGTGTACAGAAATATGTTTAAAACCTGCATAAAATCCTTTGTTCAAAAGTAATATTTTTAATGTCATTGTTGTATCTACAGGACTTGAGACTCCGTTATTTAGATGAATCCGTTCAAGGAGTGGTGCTGGTTCTTGCCAATGAAAATTTGAATGCTATTATCAACACTTTGGGCTCGCATTGTGCTCACATTCAGCAACATCTTCATCGCCGACCAGGAGTTTCCGCGCCTTCGGTAAGATATGATGCATAGTTAATTACATTACAGTACGTATTGACGATATGATGCTTGGTGGGACCGACGGGTTCTCAAGTGGCGACCACGCACCGGAAGACGCAGCGTGGGTAGGCCCGCGACAAGGTGGACCAACGACCTGGTGAAGGTCGTGGGAAACCGCTGGATGCGGGAGGCGCAGGACCGGTTGCCGTGGAGATCCTTGGGGGAGGCCTATGTCCAGCAGTGGACGTCTTTCGGCTGAAATGATGATGATGATGGTGACGTATTCACGCCCATATATACAGAAGCATCGTACATACAGATCCATCGAAGAGTATAAGCCTTTGAAGCAATATTTGCCTAGCCGAGTTGTATCAGCGTGGAATAGGCTCCTGAAACAAGATTATGACGGCGCTCACAATGGAATTGCCTGAATAGATATTTTAGCCAGTTCCAAAAGCATTTCATTAAACATTTCTAAATTATTTGAAATATCCGCATCAGTTTATGTTGCTAGGCTCACCAAAAAATAACAAATGTCATATTTGAAGAAGGCATTTTCTGATCCTATTAATATTTCAGCCGCCTCCACCTGAGGTCGAAGAGCCGACTCCTATGGAGGTGTCGCCGCCAGCTCAAGTGACGTGCGAAGAGTCATCGGAGCTCCCGAAGTCAACGTCGAATAGCGACACTTCATCGACTAATACCGCTGCTATTCCGGAGGGGACAACCACTCCTACACCCACAGCTCCCACCCCCGCTACCGTCGTCACCCAGGCTACCACATCATCGGTGGCTTCCTCCCCCGCCCGTGCCTCTCACACCACAACATCCAACACGTCTCCTCCGTCGCCCGTCACTTCGCCCAATCGTGTTATGTGAGTTCTAAGGTACCCCTCAGACTAAAGGTTTTTAATCGGCCGATAGCTTAGTAGACTATTTTTTCTTATTATTTTTATTCTTATTATTATTATACTCTTTGGGCAGAACGCCTTGTTTCTTAGAATCAAATACCCAAAGGCCTTGACGCGTTTTGATCTAGCTGAATTCGCTAAATTTCTACACATGCTTACTCTGCAGCAGGCTTGTACTCATCATTCATTTATTCCAAATATAACCTTAATCCATTCACTCATTACTCCTACATTAATACTAGCTAAATTATGCCTGTTTATTTTATGCATCCCAATAGGCCTATCTCGTCCTTTAAGCTCAACTAAACTATTGGCCGATTAAAGATTTGTTCTCCATGGGGGTGACTTTAGATAATAAGGTTCACTCATAGATAGCAGCGAACCTTGCTTCAGTAAACATGTTATTAATTAGTGATAATTATTTAGGAGCTCCAAGGAAAGGAGTGAGCCAGCAACTCCGACGCGCAACACGAGTGACCAAAACATACGATTCGTAAGTGTTGCCAAGTCATAATCAAAACACTAATCTATAAATAGAAAACCCTGTTGAAATACATAACTGTATACTGGAAGTGGCTCAAGATGGTTTTATCCGAAATCAATAACATTGAACTTGCCCAACTGGTTAAATAAATACACCCTTAATAGGATACGTATTATCACACTCACTTTCATACTTTGTGTGTTTCTAAACTTTGAATATATTATTTTAAAGGGTGTATCTGACATCGACGCGCAAACGAGTACCATGGATCCAGTACATGATTCTGAATCCCCCAGTGGTGGAAGTTAGCGTCGGCTTTTTCCCGATTTTAAAAATGAATATGCAGTTTTTTTCACTTTAGACCGTTCATAATTGCTATAATTTTATAACCCAATAAGATTTTAAAGTAATAATTAATTAATTCGCTAATTACACAAAAAAAGCGCAATGTTAACAATACTAGAAAAACTATCCTAAACACTGTGATTTCTGTTACCGCTCATTAACGACATAAATGACTATCATAATTTTATTAGTGGCATGGTATGTAGCTTTTTCGCGAAGTTTGCGTTACGATGTTAGATACACCCTGTATTTATCAATAAAAGCGAAAACTGGGATTTAATTCAGGTTTTCACAAACGTAATATTAACGTAAAATTTATCTTTTCATTTCTATAATTTGACATAAATAATACCCGCTTCTTGTACGCGCGACAGCAGGTCAAGCTACTCCAAACTGTTCAATATTCCCCCTCAACTTTTAGCCTTAATGCTTTAGCGACAAAGTTGTATATCTAATATAGAAATTTGAGAGAATGTAGTAGCTTGATGTGCTGTCGTTTGTACAAGAAGTATTTAATACTCAGTATATTGTATGTAGCATATGAATATATTTATATATTCAATATATTTACTAGGATCATGTTTTTCGCCTATGATTTTCAAGCTGATGCTGGAGCTAGCCCGCTTTGTACTTCATATAGATGCGTTTCTCTACCTCTCAATTATTAAACTATAAGACTTTTACCCCATTTCAATGTATTACGTTTCAAAAACAGTACGGCTTGACGAATGAAACCAACGTATTGATCAATGCCATCAAACGTTTTTGGGAATTGAAATTTCAATCATTTACACTCCAAGCTATCTAAACCTCTGAGCTAACTAGACGAAAACGAAGGAATGTGTGTATCTATAGTTGCCGATCATATAATAATAGGGTAGTTGACTAAAAAAAAAACTAATTAGTCCGTCATTCAGATTTCCAAAAAATACTAGACACGTATTTTTTCTTTTTTCATAT
The DNA here is from genome assembly GCA_037179545.1 of Sesamia inferens. Classification (NCBI taxonomy): domain Eukaryota; kingdom Metazoa; phylum Arthropoda; class Insecta; order Lepidoptera; family Noctuidae; genus Sesamia; species Sesamia inferens. The sequence goes on from CM073921.1 coordinate 20,641,247, forward strand.
AAACAAAAAATGAAGGCGACACAGGCAGTATGTTGCATGATACACTTTTTAGCGAGGAGTGAGGTCACCAGCCACCAGCTGATCTTTGATGCCTTTTATATTTGTTAATTTTTATTGATTTGATAAAACAAAATATACTTATCCAATATTTTTCTATAATCTAAATGATGGACTAAATAGAATCAATTTTTTTTTTTACCCAAGAAACATCCTATTCTGGAAAAATTCAAATAGCTGTCTTTCTCCAATTTAAACTTTTGCTCTGACCTATTGCGTTAATTCCCCCAAATTGTCATAACATCGATAGCATCAAATATTAAAATGCACATCACTAAATCATAGACATTTTCAAACGTCCATTGTTGTTTACATCTTTGAAGAATTTTGAAACATTGGACTTTAGACAGTTCTCATAGTGACGTATGTTCAAATGACCAAGAACCAGAAATCAGAATTTTAAATTTCTACTGTATTTAAATTCCTCCGAATAAATAAGTAGCGGCTACTTGAAGTCTGAAGAACTTGGAGCTGTTATAACGTGTTTTTCGTAATCGGTTTATTATGAAACGTGAAAGTAATTGAAGAATACCGTAATAGTGGCGTAAACATTGGCACACTTTTATAAGTTGCCGTTGCACATGCACTGCTTAATGTTTAGTTGTACTGGTCGCTATGCAGGTACCTCCGCTGATGATTTTGCAGCACTGGGGTGAAGAGTGGGTGCCGGTGTTCACTCGTGATCAGCAGAATCAGCGCGCGGAGCCTCAGGAACCGTACAGTGATGCGTACATCGCGGGTATGCCATCGCGCAAGCGTCGGTGCCTGCGCCAGACTCGACCACCGACCACTCTAAGTGGATTTATGGAAGGTATGTAATCTTTCTTTTTGGTTAATAAAAGGTTGGTTGCAATTAAAGAACGCGTTAGCTCATGAAAACCGCGTCCAAGAGCATCATTCCTTTGGAATATTTTTGTAAATTTTAAATCTTGTTTGCAACACAGAATTTAGTAGTGTTTAATGATTTGTTGATCAGCAGGGTAATTGTGTAACTGCCTATCAGTAGCAGTGGGTTTTATTTTGACAGTTCAACAACATTCATGACGTCATTCACGTTGTTGAGCAGACACTTTTGGAACATATAGAGCAATGGATTAGCAATTCGCTTCAAAATTATTCAAATTGATAGTAATGGTGTGTTGCGCAGTTTGGATGCTTATTATAATTAAAACTGAATCGCGAAGTGTTCATTTTTAATGTTAAAAAAATAGACTCTTCCATATGGATCTAAATTAAATTATTTGACAAGTTTTCGACTTATTCCCGCATAGCATCCTCATACATTTAGAACCACTGACATGCAGTACTATCTGTTCCTAAAGTATCTGAAGAACGTGTAAACAAACTCTGTTCAGGTTAAATTTTTACGCAACTACTCACTAAAAGAAAATAGTCACACATTGGTTTTTATTAAGAATCCAAGTCATTCCAACAATTTTGTCGTTTGAAATAATACATTGTTGATTTTAAATTCGTTTTTAAAAAATAAACAATGCCAATTGCAATAAAATTAACCATCCTATTAATATCATAAACATGATATGTATGTTTGTTTCTCATGCAAAAACTACACGGATTTGGATAAAAATTGGCACACAGATGATTTCATCATCACCATCTAATGAAAACATATCCCATAGGATAGTTTTTAATCGGAATATTTCCACGTTATCGAATTATTATTCTTAATTATTATTCTTTGTTTTTTTGAACCCACCAACCACAACAAATATCCACACTAGGAATTACCTCTGTATCGTGGGTGTGTTTACAAACATTTAAACTCTCATACCTACACAAACAGTCCCGGAACAACTACCGGTGGGCCATACAAATAATACAACTGTGTCAAATAAAAAACATAATAGGCTATTTGACAGATTTATAATTTCTATCTTGAATTACTTGGTTGCGGTTAAGCAGTTCACCAAAAGTTTTTTTCTAACCTTTAAATACGTATTTCGTAAGAAACATGCAAATAAAAATACAAAATTCAAATAAGCCGCCGAAACGCTTTATTCAGCAATACGGCGTCACACTTTGTAAGTGACATTACAAACTTATAAACGATTTTCGGTTCCGCAGTGGTGGTCGTGTTTATCTGTTATTTGTCAGTCAGAAAACAAAAAAATACCATAAATCACTCCAAATATCCTTAAAAATCTTCTAAAAAAGCTAAAACACCTGAGAACACATAGAACGACAAGTGTTTATGAACGTATAACGTCATCGTGACATTAGCCAATCCGGATCGTTTCACAATAAGTGGCGCGAAAACAAAATGCCAAACACATTTTTGTGTTTTTGGATATATTAATTGTTATTATTTTCATTAAAACTCATGTAAATGACATAAAGAACCCTGATTTTATAAATTTAAGGCAAATAATCACAAAAATATTCATACTGTCAAATAGCCTATTGTCAAATGAAAAACATCTTTAAGGTTTTACAATTAGAATTTCGGGATTAAGTATTTAAATAAAAAATATTAACCAGAGCACTCTATTGCTAAGTGGCATAAGAGCTTGGCCGACACAGTGTACAGGTACATTTTGTAGTAAAATTGTTTACATTTTTATAATTGGGTTGTATCCTAGAAATAATTTAATGTCCATCAGATAGATTTATAAAAAATATTGAACACGTATTTTTCTTTCATTCAAATACTTAGGAAGATATATAGATTTAAAATGTCGTATGATGTCACGCCGTCGTACAAAATATACCACGGCGTAACGTAATTAGCCCCCACTCCATAACTTTAATACGCTATATCTCAGTAATTTTTGGTAATTTCGACAAAATAAAAAATATGGGTCTTAATTTTTTTTATTATCTATAAGACGGACTAATTTTTTTTTTTTGGTTTTCGTACCTTGGATACATCCTTATCATGATACTTTTGAAAGTTTGCAATAGTTTTAAATGAAAAAAAAAAAAAAAAAAAAGAAACGCCATTGCAAGTTTCTTCACACCCACAGTACTGTTTAAGACGGAAGATGTAAAATATCTGTAAAATTCATATTTTTTTATCTAGATCTATTCTATATTTTACACAGAGAGTATACGCGAGGCTGCTAACGAGCGGCCGGCCGCAGTTCCGGCGCAGACACAGGACAACGGCCCAATGCGGCTGGCGTTCCGCGAGTATATGCGAAACTATGTGCGAGAGCGAGCAGCCAACTCGACCGATTATGACCCCACGCGGTTCACGTCTGCCGCACGGTTCATTAACATGAACAGGTACATAATCATCACCATTCTTAGCTGTCATACTTGAGCAGTGGTGGCGTCGAGTGCAGTGGTAAATTCGATCCAGCCGTCCCTTGCTGTTCTCTCCAGCGACGCCCTAAGCCGAGGTTCGTACCCCACAGGGGGTGCCTTTAGCGTGTAGTCGCTTAGTTTTTAATCGCCCTGGCTGGAAGTTTTAAATTCATTTAAGGCATCCACAGGAAAGTCCGGTTAAGTAGTCACGGCCCCTAATGGTCAAAAACGTGAATGTCCACAGGAAACAGACATGTCCTAGAGGCAAAACTTCTAAGACTTGTGACATCTATCAACCCGCACTGGGCCCGCGTGGTAGATTACGGCCCAATCCCTCTCACCGAGAGGAGGCCTGTGTCCCAGGAGTATGGGCATAGGAACATTATTTTTTATTAATTATAAACCAGCGCTTGACCGCAATCCCGCCTGATGGTAAGCAGTGATGCGATCGTTGATGGTAAAGCGCGCTAGTTTATTAAGAGCCTTTTCACTCTAGCCTTAGCATAAGCAGATTATGATGATTATTTAACTACTATTCCAAATTATTTAGCGGCAGTTCAACATGAAAATATTTCATCTCTATGAAGGTGCTTACATAAAGAAACAGGTTTCCGGGACAGACAAATCTGTGAGGGTCAGTACCGACCGGTGCAGGTATAATATTTACTTGTTTACTTAGGGGGCTTACATAAAGAAATAGGTTTCCGGGACAGACAACTCTGCGGGTCAGTACCGACCGGTGCAGGGTCAACTTGCATAAAGAAACGAACACGTTTAAACCTGTTTCTTTATAAGTGAGCGCATAAGTAAACAAGTAAATATTATACCTGCACCAGTCGGTACTGACCCTCAAAGATTTGTCTGTCCCGGACACCTGTTTCTTTATGTAAACACACTTAGTCGTCACTTCGGTTGTCTTTCCAGCCATCTCTACTTCCACATAGCGTCGAAGGACAGTTTTACAGTGACGGTCTTTCCTTCTGACTACCATTTAATTGTCTTCAAGGCTAGAGTGTATAGGCTCTTAATAAACTAGCGCGCATTACCATCAACGATTGCACCCCTGGCATCAGTCTTATCATCAGGCGGGATTGCGATCAAGCCCTAGTTTATAATAATAATAACAAAAAGGTCGATCCATAGTTTATTCTATATTTCCTAACGCATATAATCATTCACATTCTGCATTAAAGCTAATGTATTATCAATAATAAATTAGAAGAGCTAATAAAGCTTTAATAATTATTACTCATTATTGTTTTTTTGGCGGGAAAGTCAAGCTGAGTGTCACGCTCATTTTTCATCGGACTCTTAAAAAATATTTATAGTGTTGTTTACTAAATAAAAGTGCGTGATTTATGTAGTAAAAAGTGCATTCAGTAAATAATTCATAAAGAATAGTGAAATATCGCAGCATAGTGGCCACATCATGACTTTGTCTCAAACCTCCATCGTAAGACGTAATCACGCCGTCTTTTTCGACATGAACAATTCATTACGTGACATTGGCTAAATGCACAAACCGTGCGAAGCCATAAAAGAAAGAAAGAACTCATCATTGCCTCGAAGAAGACATTTATTATAGATTCTTAATCATGTTTTGTATATGATTTAAGGACAAGCAGTGTGCCGCAGCCTCGGGAGAATGGTAACGGGCCGCCAAAGGAGGAGGAGTGAATCGTATTATAAGCCATTGTATTCGGCTCTAGTAGCAGCATCGCTTTATAGTTTACGGTGTTCTATTACAGCTTGCAGTTAGGGTCATAGTTTCAAATGGTCTCTCAATGTTTAATATTCATGCAGATAATAAATAAATGAATTGTATGGTAGAAACCCAGCTATCCGAACCTCTATAAAAGGGATTTGCGACTACCCGGATGGATGTATACGATTTTTAAGTCCAAATATTACGTTTAAGTTTAAAAAGAGTATAAATAATCAATACAATTTTTCAATCATTTCAAATTAAATTTATAAATTCTAATGCACATTTGCTATACGCGCATAATTACACACTTCAAATATACACCATTTCAAGTATATATATATATTTTTTGATTGGAAATAACTTGATGATTCAAGTCAACAAATTCGGATGATAGGGTCTCTACTGTAATATTCAATACACACAAGTAGATTTTTTTTTTCGGATTGTTTCACTCTCAATGTTGTAGTAAAAATAATATTAAACATTTAAGTAATCATTAAAATATAGTAGTTACAGTAAATTGTTAGGATTGTAACAATCGCCTAAGTAAGCGAATTATCATATATTTGATTAATGAACGGTGGATTTCAACAGTTATTCGGTGTTTAATTCTAATGATAGTGATAATTTGTCCCGTCTAATATCAATGACTTTTTCGAATGATACTTACACAGCGATACTCTTGTAGAATCCGGGAAGAAGCTCCGTAGCCATTCGCAGTGCATTTGGATGTCCAAATGCACTGCGAATGGCTACGGAGCTTCTTGACACTAATATTCCGAGGGTTATTGATATTCAACGAAGAATTAACTTATATACCTACAATTAACGTTTATATTATATCTTTTATGAGACATATTCATATTTATTAATCTATACTCTTTTACTGACATATTTAGAAGTATATTTATATTTTTTTTTTCTGATAGTCTACGATTATTCGGTGTTTATTATAATAATAATTACCCGTGTACACTTAATTCCGTAAATGCATAAGTACAGATAATCGCTGGGTTTTTTATAATATTGCCCATTAAACATACATGTACCCAGAATGTTGTCGCTCCCTAAATAAACGCGACGAATGCGTACTCTAACGATAACCGCTTTTGCTTAGGACGCGGGGTACAGCTGCGTATTATTCAAAATCAAAATCAAAAGTCATTTATTCAAATTAGGCTGAGAATCAGCACTTTTTGAACGTCAATATTACATAAGACAGTCCCCCAAAAACGCCCACCCATCGACACTTCCTAGTGCTTTCGCTGGGAAGAAGAAGTGGCGGAACAAACTCCCCAGCAGCACAGCTGTCTGTTCATTTTTTAAAAAAACATGTCTTTATACAATACTATGTAAAGTGATGAACACGATAAAATACAATAACAATGAAATTATTTACCATATGCCAGCTACCACGCCAAAATACCAGCAAAGCAAAACAATATATTTATATTCAAATGAAAATGTAATTAACTAAAACTTGTTACTTAACTAAGAAGCCCCAGGCATAAAGGGCGTGACAGCTTACATATTTATGTAATGTAAAAAAGTAAATTATATGAACTCATATAACGTATCAATAAGCTAATTACTGAGAAAGAACACAAACATTGTCCTGAGTTAATCAGAGCGACCAGCTATTCTTATCATTTAAATAATCATTCACGGAATAATATGCCTTTGAACAAAGCCTGGACTTAATTTGTGCTTTAAATGCATTGTAGGGCAAGTCTAGCAAAGCAGAGGGTATCTTGTTATAAAAAGCTATACCAAGCCCAACAAAAGAGTTATGAACCTTTTGAAGTCGGTGAAAAGGGGCTCGCAGTTTGTCCTTATTTCTGGTGTTAATATTATGAATATCACAGTTTTTGGTGTACACGTGAATATTTTGCCTAACATATAAGATGTTGGCTAAGATGAACTGTGAAGCAACCGTGAGAATACCAATGTCTTTAAACAAATTTCTCAGAGAAAATCTGACACCGAGCTGGTAAATTGCTCGGACAGCTCGTTTTTGAAGTACAAATATATTTTGTATGTCAGCGGCTTTGCCCCACAGTAGAATACCGTAGGACATAACGCTGTGGAAATAACTAAAGTAAACTAAACGAGCTGTATCAACGTCAGTATATTGTCTTACTTTCCTGACGGCGTAGGCGGCCGAACTGAGCCTTCCTGCTAGGGTTGATATGTGTGGTCCCCACTGAAGTTTGGCATCTACTGTTATTCCCAGAAAAACTGCCGAGCCCACAGTTTCAAGCACCTCTTTATCTAAAACGATGTTAGGTCCCAAATTTCTAACGTTAGGCAAGGCGAACTTTACACATTTTGTTTTCTTGGGGTTAAGAGCTAGGTTATTTGACGTAAACCAATCTGTAACTGTTGAGAGTGCACTGTTTACTTCGTCAAAATTATGTCTATTCCTGTCTACTTTAAAAATTAGAGAGGTATCACCTGCAAACAACACAACGTCACAGATGCCCTTTAAATAGGATGGTAAATCATTAATGTATACTAAAAACAAGAATGGACCCAGTATTGAGCCTTGCGGTACACCTAACTGAACTGGTAGCCCGGAAGATTTTACACCGTTAATATCTACACACTGTAATCTATTATGTAAATAAGAACCTATCACATCGAGAGCCTCATTTTCGACACCGTAATGGCGGAGTTTACGCAAAAGTATGTCATGGTGCACGCAATCAAAGGCTTTGGAGAGATCACAAAAAATTCCAATAGCATTTTGCGACCTCTCCCATGCGTTAAATATGTGTTTCAGTAGAGCAACACCCGCATCCATAGTCGAACGACCCTTTGTGAAACCATATTGTTCACTATGTAGGAGATTATTCGAATTAAAATGTTTTAGCAACTGCTTGAGTATTAATTTTTCAAATATTTTGCTGAATGCAGGTAAGATAGAAATCGGTCTGAAGTTACCAACATCTGTTTTATTACCGGATTTAAATAATGGTATAACTTTACTTTTCTTCATTAAATCAGGAAAAGTCCCTAGGTCAATACATTTATTAAAATTAACAGCTAGATAGGGGGCTACGATGTCTATTATATTACCTAATACTTTAATGGAAATGTCCCAATAATCACCGGTGTTTTTCAACTTAAGTGTTTTAAAAATATTAACCACATCACGCGGGGATACGTGTTCAAAGTGAAACAGACGGTTACACTTGGATACACTACTATGCAAAAGATTCTCAGCTATAGATGGGGATGAATTTAAGGAGCGAGTTGTAGCTATTGGTATGTTAGCAAAAAACTCATTAAATGCCTCAGCTACGTCAGCGGCCTTATGAACTAATTTGTTGTCGACCATGATCTCAAGTTGCTTATCCTGTTTAACAGATTTGCCAGTTTCATTATTAATAATTTTCCAAGTGGTTTTTACTTTATTATTTGAATTTTTAATTGTATCGCTTAGAAATTTTGATTTAGCAGAAACACAAACTTTTTTGAATAATTTTGAATATTTTTTTATATACTCTAGAAAGGGAGTATCAAACCTGTATTTTTTAATATCATATAGCTCGTATAATCTCGCTCTACTTTTATGAATACCCGGAGTAGCCCATTGGTTAAATCCAACAGACGATCCATTAAGCTTAATGGTTTTGGTCTTGAAAATAATTTGGTACTCCATTTGCACAACATTAAAAACGGCACTATACATTTCATTATAATTCTTGTTTTCTACTATGGATGGCGTCATTTTATGAGCCACATTATTTTTAACCTTTTTGCAGCGACTAGCTGTATAAGGCCTGCATTGAAGCATATGCGGCTTTTTATGCAATTGAATGGGAAAGTTAGCTAATAAGCCACAGTGGTCGGATGTTAGCTCATTTAATACAAATTTACTATCGGCATTACAATCACTAAATATATTATCAAGACAGGTTGACGAGGATGCCGTGATACGCGTAGGTTCAAAAAACAAGTTAATTAAATTATAAGACCTAAACAGATTGAGAAGTCTAATACCTCTAAAATGTCAATGTTGAAATCTCCACATAAAATAATACTTTTGTTACTCGATTTCAACCTATTAAGTGCATCCTCCATTACCAGTTCAAAACTAATAAAATCCCCAGAGGGGGGCCTATAAACACAAATTATAATGTATCGCTCAAGTTCAACACAAGACAACTCAATAGTGCGCTCAATAGAAAGATTAACTAAATCTAAACGTTGCTTACACTTCAACATGTTCGAAACAAGAATTAAAGAGCCACCGCGAATAGCAGTTTTCCTTACAAATGCACTTTGCACGGTAAAATTATCATTATTGATAAACACTACTTCATGTTCTTTCAACCAGTGTTCAGTCAAACATAATACCTGAACATCATAATATTCTAAAAATAAACTTAACTCTAGCTCTTTGCCGGACAGACCCTGCATATTTTGATGTACAACATTCAACATAGGCAGCTGACCCATTGTCGCACCTAATAGTTTAAACTACAAGGTGTGTCAAGAGAATCATTAGTATTACTACTAACAGTAATCGAAGGTACACTACAAGTACCAGTTTCACTCTGCATACTATAAGCCAAAAGGCCCGCAATCTGTCTCCTACTACTAGGTGACAAATACATACCATAATAAGTCAACTTATAATCAGATATAAATTGATTACAGTCAAAAAATGAAATGGTGTCACTGTGATGACAAGTCCTATTATAAATTAACATATTTAAATTATAAATATGCCTGTTTTGCTCCCTGGACAAATAACGGGAATAAGGCAAGGCAGAAAAAATAAATTTACAATCATTGGCCTCACCAAGATGCAACATGAAATCCACACATTTAATAATTTCCCTTTTTTTGACATTCAAACTATCCCCACATAATAATATAATAGTTGAACCGGGGTTTATTTTTGTCGATTTCATATTGCTAATCAATTGGCTCATACTGGCACCAGGAAAACAATTATTAATTACACACAGTTGAGAACACTGACTTAATACACTACCAAAACCCTGACCAAATTTGTCAGAGAAAACATAAGTAGTGCTATTTAATTTATTTGTACTATTATTATCATGACTAATACAAGCCTCTGACACTGGCTGAGCCGTTGGAAATGGAGTAGGTGTAGTAAGTTGAGGATGGGGTGGCTGGGAGCAGGCACAACTAAAGGAAAGGGTATTTGTCAGAGACTCATACCTCTCCGCATTGTACCTGACCAGGTCTGCCAACTCATTAGCTTCCTGCATGCGCTTACTCAGGTCTTGTTGAGTAGCCTCATATTTACTAAAGATATCCTTTAGCGCATACTCCCTAACCAACAGCTCATCCCGAAGGAGCCCTAATTTAATTAATTAAATAATTTAATTAATAAATAAAAGAGCATTAATTACCATTATACTCGATAATATTAATTCAATGATATGATAATTATGTTTTCAGATATTCTTGGTGTTTATTATAATATCATCATTGTAATAACTATAATAGACCATAGATGTCAACCTTTAATATAATCTGGATTTAAAGTACTATAAGCCAAATTTAAAGATTTCTGTATATGGTAAAAATATTTCTCAATAATCATGAATTTTGTATCTACCAGTAGTTCTCCAAGTAGTAGATACTAATTGAAAACATTCATGATTATTGAGAAGCATTACTCCGTAATCGTTGTTCTGGAATAATTGTCAAAACCAATTTTCAACAGTTATATTATCGGTGTTTATTGTTATAATAAGGACTTAAATGTGTGTAGGTACTTAACTCTGTGTCTAATCTGGTAACCATATTAATATCATAATCCATATTGTCTACAGTTTTATCATATTTTTATTCTGATAATCGTATATTCATAATATTTAGTGGCACCGAATACTTATTTTTGTTCGCGTTTCTGTAGTGGGTCGCGCTTATTTGCGCACGCCCCGTTCACACGGCGGTGATCAGTAAGATATATTACTGTATAGATTTGGAATCAACATAGTTTCATGATTCATTTGTTTTAATAGAATTTAACAATGGGATATAAATGTTGACGAGTGACCTCTGATTTTTGCCGTATATTATCGTACGGACAGTGCCGTGTGATTTGCTGCATAATCATCTATTACTGTGTTTTGTTAACAAATTAGTTAGACCAGAAGTTTTTTCTACAATTAAATGATTGGAATAATGTCAAATTATCACATTTCGATAACCCCACCGAATGAAGAGTAGAAATCACGCTACCTACAGCACGTAGCATGGCGGAATCGCACACAGAAAAGGTTTAATTACAGTATTGTATACTGGTTGGTATAATTTCGAAACATTTTGAGAAGTAGGCGCGTCCATTCCGCTACATTTGTATGATGGCATGCTATTAGACGTCTGCCACGCTACGTGCTCCTGTTAGTGGTTTGAAATTAAATGAAAATAAAAGAGCGTACTAATTATCAATATGACTAGCAATGTAGTTAGTTATTATTTGATAAATTTAATCAAATAAAATTCAAAATTACATCTGGCAGGAAGTCAAAAGTAGATAGATTAAAACAAATTTATTATTTTGTTCATGGATATTTATTCGGTGGGGCTATAGACTTGTTACTATTTATAAGTTCTGGTTGCACATTGCATTAGAGATCCTTTCTATATTTTGTGTTCTTGAGGGTCAGTTTAAGTAATCGTTTACATATTAACCTTCTTTATTATAAAATACATAAATAATAGCACCGTTAGGTTCCCTTCGCACCTGGAATGGGCGTTCGTAAAACAAATGCTGAGCTAATGCCTGCCAGTGGTAATGTGAAAATTCTCTCCAATGAATTTCATGATCGCTCTATTAATTTGACAAATGGTAAAACCCGTGTAAACTAGTGTGATTTCTTGAATGGTTTATCAATCCCCAATTGCAGCCGTTTTAGACTCTTTAACAATTTGTCACATTAAATTAGTGATAAGTTCCGTTTGGGAAACTGGTCCTTATATACCTGTCCTACTACTGACTAGGAGGTGACTGGGTATACTATACTAGCTATATAGGTGAACTAGCTTCTTACGTACTATGGATACTTGATAACTGGCTAGCATTCCGTATTATAAATTGGTTTTTAGTCGACTCTGTGATTGGCTCTGCTCATTACTATCTTAACAGACTGCGATGGGACAGGTACCATAGTTTCCAAATAATCACTTCAACGCAACATTTAGGTGCGAAGGCATCCTTAATCGGTGTGTAGTAATTTCTGGAATGATTAAATAAAAAAAAAGATAAGTGTTGTTTCATTTCTGATAATTATCGGGGTGTTCGGCAATGCCCCGCCGAATCGAGCGCGAAGCAAACACTGCCGTACCATACTTTACACGAACCATTTCGCTGCATTTTCAGCCCCCTATTTCATAACCTCTGGATAAGACCAGACCGCAAAAATTTTCGTCATCCAGTAAGCTATAATCACATACTTCAAAATTTCAAGTTTGTATGTCTGTAGTTCTGAAGTTAATCGAAAGTAGTTTCGTGTTTATGACAATCACTCATGATCGTCAAAATAGAACTAGTACTTCCCATAAACTCTGAGAGCTGAAAATTTGGTACCGAGTTAGGGTTTAATGGCCACAAAGGGAAAACTATAAAAACTAGGATAATCGACTATCTGGAGTACCTGGTGACCCTGATTAGAAAACAGAAGAGCCCGACTATTAGAGATTGACGCACCGCCTTTACAAAAAAAATATTCAACTTTGTGGGCCGCTTCATTTGATGTCGAAAATCAAGAAAAAGGAGCCTCAGCTGTCTTAGAGATATGGTGTTAACCCCTTCTACTGTTGGTAAGTAAAAAAATCGACTGTCATTGCAAAAATCCAGCGTAGTGGAACACATCTTCTAATTTAATTTAGCCTATAGCATCCCACTACTGGGCGAATGTCTCTCCTTAGAAAAAAACTGCCAAATGAGAAAATCTAATAAATCATTTTGCCAAAGTTTCTACAAAAACAAGTGAAATCCCACCAAAAATATCCTGTAGAAAAGTTTCGTTGCTTGTTTTTCTCTAAAAAGTAATGAAATCTAGACAAAGTCGTGTCTAAGGTTCCTTAATGCGATTTTCTTGTTATTATGGTTAATGTATGATTTGACCGTTGAACATTCTTTGTATGTTAGTTAGTTAGTCTTATATGTTGTAAATACCTATGTTTGTTAAGCGAGATAATAGTGTAAAGACATGCTTCAGTAGGCCTAGTATGAGTTTTCATTACGAAACTCGTTCGATCGTATCGAGCGCGTTTGACTCAGCGATTGGCCCGCTTCAATGTCGTAAGAACTCTCAACCAATGAGAGCGCCAAACGCGCTCGATACGATCGAACGAGTTTCGTATTGAAAACTCATACTAGGCCTACAGAAGCGGGGAAAATAATAACGCCGTAGTACGATCGAGCACAAGTTTGTTTACTTAATAATCAACAGTACAGACATCAGTAGTTTATATATACTATTGAGTCAAAACACTAACGAATAGTCACAAAAATAATAGACAACAGAAACGGAAGTTAACAGGTATAGAATAAAATTAAGAGAAAGTTAATAATAACACCAGTAATTGTCAATAATTGTGTACAGATATTTGGATTAACCTAAAATATCGAAAGTAATTTATACTTATTTATTTGCACAATGCTTGATTTAATAAATAAATATCCGATGGGCGGGAAGACTAATTCTCAGTATGATTTTATCCGTATTTTTTCAGTATGAGTTAGAATCCTGATGCGTGAAATCTTCAATAGAAATTAGCTGTATCAATTTTATTTGCCTAAATTAATATATCTAGATTATATCTCAAGTCTCAAGCGCATACTTAAATAAAATAACTACGTAAATAGTACCTACTTTGTCATAGTCAAATACATTTAAAAAAATAGGTGTACAAAAATAAATGACCTTTATATTATATCGAAACAATTTTGTTATCACCTATACCAATACAATACCGGTATTATACTGTAAATTTTGGGATGTTACCTAAATATATTGCACGGCCGCTTTTTTATAACTATCCGAACTTGGTCGGGTTATGTAGGTTTTCGATGCTTCGTCAGTATTATAATTGTTTTCCTTTAATTACTGAATTTAATGACATGAAATTTTGCATGTGAATAGTTGAATGAATACACTAATTATTGGCATACATTTTACCATGCAATTCCTTTAGAATGTCGTGATATTTGACTGCTTTGTAAACAGTGATTATGTCATGGTAAATTGTCCTATAACTCTTTAATTACGAAAAGAACATCATTGATACTTGGCAATATATTGCAGACACTTACAAGGTTTGTATAAACGTGAAAATCTAGACCCCAAAGTGCATACTTTAAGAACTAAGACCAAATAAGCGTATTTTACGTTTATATTTTTATCTTTTAAGCCTTACGATTTTTTCTAAATCTGTTTTTTAAACAAATATACACAAATTCAAAACAAAGTATGTAAAAATCTACAGCTCTCTATGTAAGCGCTTTATATGAAAACTAGCTAATGGCCAAACGTTCGCGCAGCGGAAACTTGAATATCTCCGAAGTTTATGCATGCACAAATTTTATTCATACATACACAATTACACACAAATACACACTAATTTTTGGACACATCTCTTTTTTCGAAAGTCAATGGATTAAAAAAAGTTCCGCCAGGACAACGTTCGCCCAGCGGAATCAGTTTTTGGTGAATTTCTCCACAATGGCTGCGTGCACAAATTTTTTTTTACCATACACAATTATACGACGTCATACACTAAATATCTGCATATCTAAAATCTTTAAATTCAACAACATTCCGCTGCGCAAACGCACACTATTTTGAAGGAGGTGGGCTGATAAGAGCCATTTTTCGACCAACATACCCTCGAAAAAAAAGTTTCGGCCTCCGGCAATTTTTAAATGTATTTGTAATCTAGAAGATATGTACTTTCTTATAATATAAGATTGACGTGATAAATAAAATAGTAAGTCAAAGAAATTATTAAGTACCCAAAAACAGTTTTGGGTTTTTTATACATTTTAGTAGTTTTCTAATTATTATTGTATTAAGTAGCGTGCCATGAGGGGAAATCCCCGTCCACACACTTTACAATCTTGGCATTCGGAATGTTCGGATACACACTCGAAATATTTGTAAAATCGTTGTCCACTCTAAAAGTTACGATAAATTAATGAATTCCTGTAGAACTTGCGAAAAGCCGTAAATTCTGCTACGGTCTTAAGGTGAAGGCCGTAGCCCGTAGATTTAGCAATTTTCTGACCTAAAAGCCGTAGTACACGGTAATTGCCGTAGCAATGGCAACACTGCTCGCCACCCACTGACGCCGCACAAATGTGAACACGCGACGCAGCGCACAAAACGCCCTTTGACAGGGCCACGGTTTCTTCTTTAACCAACCCGCATTCCGAGGCATCGGTCTTCGTGGATCCCGTCACAATGTGCTGACATCTCTTTAGAGGCGCGCGTGAATTTAAACACAACGCGCCGTCGCACTAAGGGAAAAATGCGTAAGGTGGGTGGACCATGGATGGCCACTCTAACGAGTAAATACTTTTAATTCGTTTATTTATTGGATAAATGAAGGAAACAAATTATTAAGTAATACTTTGTTTTATTGTCCACAGTATAAAATCTTTTTTTTTTTACCTAACTTTAAACAACATTGATTAAATTTAAGTTTTGTAAAGCTCTTCCAAATGGCTTTGCATGGAACACGGCTCCAAACAAGGCCAACATTATACATCTCTTGTTAAACTTAAAAATAGAGTTGTAACATTAAATATATCCGCTTTTACTAAAACTACATAATAAGCTCTATTATTTAAGCGAAGCATTAAGTAAATGCTCAATTTATTTTTATCATCTATAAAAAACTCTATGAACATTACTTGAACACCATTCTATAACTAAGAATATATTAATATAAATTATTTAAAAATATTAGTAATGAGTATTATATTGGCCTTAAATAACTTGTCATCAGGTTTTATTATGAAATTGCATTTTTTTTTTTTATCGAAATGGCCTTCTTATGTGTCCGTTCTTTGTAAGGCCAAAATTGATAATTATGACTATAACTTTGTCCTAATAATTATAATAAATAATAGATACTACAAATTATTATAATTATAACAATTTCTCATTACTTATAACCAAAAAGTAAGTGTTCATTTGTTCAGGATTTGTGAATGTTCCTTGTGGTTCCATGCACCATAGCAAGGCCAACCGTCAAATTTTTGATTGGCCTTATAAGGAACCACCGGCTTTCCTAGGAACACTACCAATATTTTAATATAAATTGAGGCAAAGCTATGTTCTTTTTTCTTTAGTACCATAAACATATACTAATACGACAATTCACATTAAAAAAACATGAAATAATAATAGGCTATTGACTAAAAATGTACGCTTTGTTGTGCGCGCGAATAACAATTGTAACGTCGACGACCGAAGCCTACGAAACGTTGGATAAAACTGCCACAATAGTGACACGATCGACACGCCGCCACGTTTGTGGCCTGTAGTTTGTAGGATCTTAGTGTGTATTAGCAGGAATATGTATTTAAATGTCAACAACTACGATTTTTTAATAGTTGGCCTTCAAAGGAGCATGGCCTTCCATGGTCCACCCACCTTATATATGTTGCAGTCAAAACTCTTAACCAGTCAAAAGTACTGTTGACTAACAAAATGAGTCAAAAGTACTTTTGACTGAAGAGGATGATCAATAATACTTTTGACTAAAATAACAGTTAAAAGTCCTTTTGCCCAATAGAGCTGGTCAAAAGTACTTTTGACTAAGTGATTCCGTCAAAAGTGGTTTTGACAGGTTTTATCAGTCAAAACTCTTAAAAAGTTAAAGTGGTCGATAAAAATAACGACAAAAGCATATATAAACTTTTATATTACTCGTTATTAGTGGAGAAAGAACGCTTTTTGCAAAGAATTTTAGCAATAGAAGATATGAAAGACAGCCATTTCAATGTGATGTCAAAAGAAAAGTATGTAAAGTTATTAAAAAGAAAACACGTATGATGATCACGATGCATAAATAATGTGTAATAAGTAAAACATACATAATTTGCAAGGTTCTCATTATACAGTATGTTAAGAAAACCCTGTCCGACCTGTGAAGGTATTGTTAGGTATCGTTAGCTGATTCTACTAATGCGTACATAACCTGGCTAAACTAAAAAAAAAATACTTCCTTAAAAATAAATAACTTAAATAAAATAAATAGGTAATTTCATGGCAACACAGGCACAGGTCATGACCTCAGTTGACCTCATGCATGTAGGTATAGGTAGTCTAACCACGTTTATTGACTCTCGAAAGAAACAATGATACCTACTTAGGCAGCTCGTGAAAAGAACTTTTTTTAAGTAGGAAGGTCGTCTGACCCTCCGAATGTATCTTCGAATTTCATTCGATGAGCACAATGGCTGTGGCGGAGATGTTGTTCCATATTTCGTTCACTAAGAACGATACCGGCCTGGCACCGTCGCACGAGATTAGCACGGTGTTTCACAAAGTTAATCCACCCCTACCAATCCACTGCTCGCCGAACTGATAGTGGAGGTACTCACGTACAGGTCGGCAAAAATATGGTGGGGCACCGTCATGCTGGAACCACATTGACCAATAAGTAATCACATCCGAATCGTTCAACACCTGATCACAAGACAACACAATTGCAGTTACCTACTACCTTCCATCAGCATGTTACATTACCTTAGAAAACGATATGATCACACAATAAACTATACGTCTACACGGACGCAATGTCTACGCGAAACTAATAAATTTAAAATAAAAATGATTTTTATTTCATAAAAATAGGTACTCTAGCTGCACGGCGGCGGTGCCCTTTGACTAGAGGTGTGAAAGTATTCAAAATATTCTCGTAACGATTTTTGGTATCGATTTAATATTACAGAATTTCACGCATCGATTCAACATCGCATGACATTCTTTAGATTTTAGAACTTTCACATAACTTAAATCAGGTGAACTTGAATGCTTTACATTGTTTATAATATTTTCCTAAAATCGTATTTCATAAGACCTTTCTAGTTCCTATTTACTATTAGGTACTTGTGTTACAATATTGTTATGAGTAATTAATCGATAATCAAAAAAGTACTTTTACCATTAGGTAATCTGTGTTTTTACAACAAATCATTCGGCCAGGTACAGTTTCGAATAATAGCGACAAAAACAAAACGTTATTACGCAAAAACTAGTACAGCTCTAATTATTCCTTTGCCGCCGTCGGCGGCTAGACACACTGACGCCGCTAAAGAACCTAAAAAAATAATCAAAAGAAAGCCGACAATTATAAGGTCTAAAATGGTGTTTACACTTTTTTAAATTTGCCGAATTTTGGGGAAGTTACAGTAAATTCGCGGGAAAAAAAGATTATTTCAAAATTCATTAGTATTGTTACTATGATGATTATGCAAAATTTTATATTTTATTTGGTCATTTGTTTACCTAACCATTATTATCCTTATGGGTCGGACAGGGTTTTCTTAACATGCTGTATAATCAAGAATAATCATTTATTATGTTTTGGTTATTTAATTTCAATTAAAGTTAATAATTATTTCAGAAAAGCGATTAACGTGATAATATAGGTACCTACTGTGTTTTTATAAGCTGATTTTCTGATTATTAATTTTAATGTCAATTTTTAAGTGCAGGTATTTCTTCTTTGTATTGATTGTAATGCCAATTTTTTGGTAATAAATGATGTCACATTTAATAAATATCTTTTTTATTCATATCTATCGAGTTAATTGTGCTTTCGACTGATGCTTTATTGCAGTTAAAACTACTTTTGACAAAGAGCGTCAGTCAGAAGTACTTTTAACTGCAAATTTGCAGTCATAATTACTAATAACCAATAATTTTCAGTCAAAACAACTTTTGACCAACCTGTTCAGTCAAAAGTACTTTTGACTAATTTTGCTAGTCAACAGTACTTTTGACTGGTTAAGAGTTTTGACTGCAACATATATATTTTTTAATAATATAATTATTAAAAAAAATATATATGTTTGTCTGAGTGAATAGGCTCTTAATAAACTAGCGCGCTTTACCATCAACGATTGCATCACTGCTTACCATCAGGCGGGATTAAGTCAAGCTCTAGTTTATAAAGTTTAAAAAAAAAAAAACAAAAGTCTTACACATTTATTATTATATTTTTAACGTGTTTTTACCATTGAAAAGTATTCCAAAACATAATAATTGCTTTCACCATCTGATTCCAAATATTCTTCGTTAAAAAGTATTTTTATTGTCAGCTGCGTCATTACGTCTCCGCTACTGCTGTCATCAGCCTGCTATCTTCGCTTAGGCGAATAACTGACTCATCTATATCTTGATATAGGGTTCACTCTCACATTTTCCTGAAATTTTATAAATAATAATATGTAATTTCTCTGTAAAAGATGGATGGCACTAATTTTCACACAAAAGTCAATTATGTCTAGTTCCTTCTGTAGTTTTTTGTACACATAAGTATATGAACACACGGGACATAATATTGATGTCAGTGCATCTTAAATGATAAGAAAAAACACATTTCATTTCAAGGGCAAAAACCGTGTAAACTAGTGTTATTTTTGCTTTGGATAGCTCATTAATCCAGGATGGCTTTAGGATATATAACATCACGTTGCGACCAAGAGAAGCGGAGCATATATGAGCTGTTCGGGATCCGCTTACCCGCGTGCAGTTCGGGATATATCATCAAGGGCTAACGCGTGGATGTTTTTTATTTATGACAATATCATGGCATCGATTTATTGACATCACTTACTGTTATAATTCCTGAAATTTCATTGATTACACTTATCTAAGCTAATTAAAACGATGATAATTTAAGGGATTTAAAAACAACAGTCACGGGCAGAATTCAAGCCGTGAACTTTTCCGAACCGTGATGTTGCATTGAAAACTGAATTATTTATTCATTTAAACTTCACTTAAACAATATTACAGTACAGTAACTAGTTATCAAGTCTGTATCGGTTCAATTAATAAAGCTCTTTGTATACGCTTCATCTGCATTTTTTATTGTCATACACAACTCCATAATAATACATGCAGTAAAGAGCGGGTTAAAAAGTTGTTTCATTATTATATTAATACTAGCTGACCGGCAAACGTTGTTTTGCCATATAAATAATAGATTAAATTACTAAACTAGCTATTAAAAAATAAGGGTTGATCGTAGAAGGGTGAAAATTGGGGATTGTATGTATTTTTGTATGTTGTATCATAAAAAAATAGAAATTAAAAATTTTGTCTAAAAAATAAAAAAAATAATTTAGGGGTGGACTACCCCTAACATTTAGGGGGATGAAAAATAGATGTTGGCCGATTCTCATAGATACCGGATAAGCACAAAAAATTTCATGAAAATCGGTCGAGCCGTTTCGTAGGAGTTTAATGTCGAACACCGTGACACGAGAATTTTATATATTAGATGTAATATTGTTTTCATTTCTCATATTCGGAAAGTAATATTTTCTTGATCTGATTATTGAGTAGAAAGTGTCATTTCCCTCCCTAGAGCGGAGTCGGAATAAACTTTAAAAATAGAACTGCTGTCAGCTGTGAAGAAATTTGTGTAAAAAAAAAACTAATAAAAAAATGCAGCGGCAATGTGAGTTTCTAAACAGCCAGTGTGAACTTAGCGCAAACTTCATTGAGCGAAATAAGTCGTAACCATAGAATTAAGAAGTACGATACTACCTACTTATTAATTCTATGGTCGCAACAATAACGTGGTGGGTTCCATATTTAAAATTTAAAAATTCGCCTAAATTAGCGGGATACTAATCTATTATGTATCTGTGACGGAATTAAAAAAAATGTTACTTTAATACCTAATCTTTTATGTTAAGATTTGAGATTCTGAAATATTGACACCAGATTCAATTAAAGACGAGACAAATTGTGTTATTAACAATCTTTTACCAGAAATCTCCAAAGAAAGATAATAATAATAATAATAAATTTATTTATTTCTCCACAAAGGTAGTTACAATTCTACTTAAAGATAACAGTTTAAATAATTACAAGTCCTTTGTGAGAGCTGGTGTCTGAAGTAGGTTTCAGGAAAACCTGTAGTAGGTACAGATCACCAGGCTCCCGCCGCCTCGTAGTGAGCTAGCGTATGGTACGTGCATATCACGTGTTAAGTATAATTGTTAACTAACTACATTGATGTGAAGACAATATTTATAAAACTTAAACTATGTTGTGTAGTGAGTATGTTGTAATTATTGTGTGTATGTGTGTTTGTGCATGTGTGTGTGTGTGTGTGTGTGTGCGCGTGTGAGGGCGTGTGTGTGTTTGTGTGCATGTGGTGTACGTTAATTGGAGTTATAATTAAGGTTTTATTAGAGTTTCAGTATTTTCATAATCTTGTTGAAGGAGCCAATTGGTAACGATAATTTTACATTCCTTATTAGGTTTAGGGTAAATATTTAGGATTTTGTTTATTTTGTTATAAACAAGACCTCCAAGATAGCAGAAACTAGTTCGTGCGAGGAGTGTGGTAAAGGAACTGGTGGAACAGACATTGTGTTTGCGTCGCTTGTCGGCCAGCTTGAGTGGGTCATATGGAGTTAGTGAATGCGATCTCAATGTTACACTCAGAATGAACTGTTGTCGGACTGTTAATATTTTACAAGTAGAATAAAGTTCGGTCGTCGGGTATAGGAAGGGGAGACGCCATCCAACCTTTAGTATCAAGCGTTGCGCTCTTTCTAATTTTAGAAGTGATGTCTTTGCAGCACCACCCCAACAAAGTATACAGTACGATGCTATTGATTGACATAGAGCCTGGTATACCATTTTTATCACTGATATGTCCGCAATGTGACTTAGGTTTTTGAAGATGAAAATGAACTTACGTAATCTGGATGAGAGTGATTCAATGTGCTGATGAAACTTTAGTCTATAGTCAATCTGGACGCCTAGATATTTAATAGAGTCTGTGCTACTCAAACTCGGACAAAGGCAGCGCGCGTTTGGTTTGCAGTTGTGGGCTACAATAGTGAAGGAATTAGATGATGGTTGGCCAGAGTTAGTAAGAGAAAAGGTAATATACTTTGTCTTGTCTATATTCAATGTTAGTGAATGTTTAGAGAGCCATTTTGAGACCAAATTGAATCCCGACTGCGCATGACTAATATATAAACACATACAATGATTTTATGAAGTGGCGAGCAGAGAAGAATATAAAATCATTTTCCGAAAGTGTATTACTTACATACTTTAAAGGACTGTCTAGCAAACTACAACCTTCTGCCCTGTGGAACCGATATTCAATACTTAAGAATACACTTAGTGTAAAACACAATGTTAATTTGAAAAAATTCCAAACATTCTTTTTGAAAAGACAGTCTCAGGGGTTTAAGAGTAGAAAATCTAAGGTTTAAAGTCAAGGAAAATTAGTAATAATTGGCATTAACATTATAATAGTGTTATCGATAAAAAGTTCATATAAACAACTAGTTTTATTTTCCTCATATTTGAAATGAAAGTAGACTGTTTAACACGGGTAAAAGAATCAATTCCTACTCGGACTATAGCCTCCCTCGCTACGCTTGGGCGTCTAAATACCTCGGGAATTGATTCTTTCCACCCTCGGTTAACAATGTACTATTTATTTATAATATACTATTTATTTGACGTCCTCCGTGGCGCAGCGTTCAACACGCCTGCTTGCGACGTGGAAGCCCCGGGTTCGATCCCCGGCCAGGTCATAATGGAAAATCTTTTCCGGATTGGCCTGGGTTTTGGATGTTTATCTATACATATATGTATCTATTATAAAAATAGTATCGTTGAGTTAGTATCCCATAACAAAAGTCTCGAACTTACTTTGGGGCTAGCTCAATCTGTGTGAAAAAAAAGTAATACAGATATCGATGTTGATCTGCCATAAATAAATAATTTCATAAATATTGTTTATTTGTGACAATCCTGGCCGATGCGTTACTATCTAGACGATGTCGGCATTTTACACGGGATCAAAGGCGTCGACTTACTGTATGATTTTTATACTGTGCTAATAGTGTGTTTAGCAATTTGGGTGCAGGTTTCCATTTGGGGGCAGACTATATTTTATACTATATTTTCCTGGTTAAACCTTTAGAACCACAAACATTTCAACTAAGCCAAAAAACATGCCAGCTACAAAACTGGATAAGAACTACCTAGCTTATAAAATACGTAACGTATTGTTGTAATTTGTTCTAAATTCTTTTTTTATTTGTTCTAATACGATTGGCTGTTTTATCCAATAAGATAGTTGAACACTTTGTAGCATTATGTATATTTGTTGCATGTGCGTCATAATTTTATGGATTTGGGGAGATACCTACGACAGCTGACGACCAAACCATAGTTACCTACCCAATATGGTCAATTGTGAGCGGACATTATCGTGTCAATGGAGACCATATATCTAGGTTTACTCTTTGGCTCAATACAAAGAGAAACTTGAAATCTTCAACATCATTTCGATCTTTGGAGGAACCCATTGAACACTCTGCTCTAATGATCGAAATGATGTTGATGACTTCACGTTTCACTTTGTATTGACTTATAATGCCAAAAGAATATACAGCTATTGAATAAATGAAAATAATCCCGGTGAGAAATCCTAACAATTCCTTTTTTCGCAGACAAAATCTTATTACCCTACGATGCATTCACGAGTTGGGATTTGATTACCGGCACACGGAATGTGAAATGTTTGCATTGTTACACGCGAGGAAGGGAGTTCTGATTATCCCTGAAATAATTTAATTTGAACAGGCGCCCAGCTTCATTATATGTGTAGGTATGTATATCTATCTCCCTTTTGTTTTTTGAATAATCAAGTGGTTTCTCCCGCTCTGAGCAGAGCGGAACGGTGTGTCAGTTTTTTTTACTGACAAAATCCCATACGTTTTCCTTCACTATAAAGGCGCAACTGTATAGGAATAACATATATATATAAATCAATATAACTATATACGGACAAATCACACAGATTGAGTTAGCCCCAAAGTAAGTTCGAGACTTGTGTTATGGAATACTAACTCAACGATATTATATTTATAATAGATACATATATAGATAAACATCCAAGACCCAGGCCAATCAGGAAATGATCGTTCTCCATCATGACCTAGCCGGGGATCGAACCCGGGGCCTCCACGTCTAATGAAGGAAAACATATGGTTCTTTGTCTTATTTCATGTTATTGCCTTACGTGTTCCGCTTCCGGTGATACCCCTTTTTTTTTTTTACGCACCATACCCCGAAGGGCGTGTGTGGGACTCGCCCAGCTAAAGCCGGGAATACCCACTAAACCCAACAGCGGCACACCGACATCGCCTTAGTGGCGGGGTCATGGGAAATGGCAGAGCCTTTCTACCAATCCCCCGCCGGCGATTTCCGCCAGAAGGCGGGCCCACAGTGGGCCTTCCATAGGGAGGGGCCCGGCTGGGTACGTCTTCTTGTGCGAGAAGACGCAGCAGCCAAGGGTTTTTTTAGCGACGTTTCCTTTCTCTTAGCCCCACTCGTTTGCCCGGAAGCAAACGGGGCCCCCAGCTCCTCTCAGTGAGGAGACCGGGTTGCCCGACGGTGACCCGGAGTTCGGGTCACGTCAGCCACCTGAAGTGGTGGCCGACCCGCCGCGCGTGTGACCGCCGAAGCGGTCCCCACTTCTGGTTTTGGTCCGCGCCGGTAAACCGGTAACCCCCATATGGGGGCCGTTCCCCTATCCGCCACATGGGGACGCGTCCGATGGCAGGCCAGAAACTGCACACGGATTCCGGTGATACCCTGGCGTTTCCTTAGAAACCTCCCGAACCGGTGGGGACCTGCGTTAGGCGGAAAATGAGAGCGCCGTGGCGTCTCTTTTGCCACTCCTCAAAGAAGGGACTCATCGATGCTATTGTCACCATAGAGTTGCGAAAATCAGCGCACTCTCTCATGTCGCCATGAGATCCCGCCGGACCTCTGTCCGTTGTACCATGTATTATCGCAGCAAGCCCCCAAATTTTCTCTCGACTCACCATTCTAATAGGTGGGCGAGGACTTTGGCGGCAATCCGGCAAGCAGGCTGTCCGCCTCACCGGAGACCGGCGGTATCCTCGGAGTAGTCGGACGGCCATGACCTTCTGGGACGCGATTAACCGGCGGATTAGTCGTCACCTCACGGTAGCCTCTTCGTTCTGATATTTTGTTAACTTACTAATTCTCTTTAGTCTGTAGTCTGCCATCCAGTCGTAACTAACACGGATTAGTGAAACAGGATTGTTTTGAACACCTTTATAACTAACTAACTACCTTTATTATCACAAAATTTAGGTGGTCCTACCTATATGTAATACTAGCTGACCCGGCGAACTTTGTTCCGCCTTAAAGGCAATAAATATCACATGATCACATTTTTTACTTTTTAAATTAGGAACACTGTAAATAAAAAAAAGTATTCCATGGTTTTTCTATTTGTCATTTATTTAGTGAAGCACCTTGTGAAAGAAATGAATTTCTACTTGTGCTTCGTAAATTATCTAGCTTTTGATCTCTGAGATGTCGTGGTGGCCTAGTGGTTAAAACACCAGCCTGTCTTGTATGATTGCGCGGGTTCGATTCCAGGTCAGGCAAGTATCGATGTAACTTTTCTAAAGTGATATGTACTCTCTAAGTATAATATCTAGGACACCAATGACTGAACGTGAAGGAAAAAATCTTGAGGAAACCTGGACTTTATAAGTCTGAAATCGCCACCCCGCATTGAGCAAGCGTGGTGATTACACTCAATCCTTCTCTGCATGAGAGGAGACCTGTCTCCAGCAGTGGGACGATAAAAAGATTGATGATGATGATGATGATCTCTGAGGTTTGTTCGCCGATTTCGCATTGTCAACGGAACAGTTTCACGGACTGCCGCCTCCCTTTGCTGTTGTGAGTGAGAAGCACGAAGTCGAGTCATAGTAAGGCGGCGCTCTGCACGTGCAATTTCTTGCTCTTCTTCAGTGCTTTCATTCAGAATGTTTCGATTTACTCTTGCATTACCGCTTTGTCGAGAAAGATTTGATGGTCTTGGTCACGGCATGATATTTTTATTGATGATAAATGGCACAGCAATACAATATTAGAAATTTTGAAGTTGAAGTTCGCTTTGTGGTTTTTTATTAGAAACTTTAAACCAGCAGAGAGTATTTATATTCTTTGCTTTAAACGATTGCTTCAACCGGTTAGACTTTTTTTTAAATATGCTCAGCTGTCATTTGCTTTTTGTTATACCATTTTTGGTATATGAATTGCTGACTTACATTTTGAATGAATTGGACCATGTCTTATGTCACGTCACACGGGAACGACGGGGACGGGTTCTTAACTACCTCCCACCAATATTCAGTTAAATCGGTTCAGCCGTTTTTGAGTTATATATAAATAGTGAATAAGCAACTGAATCGATTCCAATAATTTTTACACCATGTTATATTTTGTCCCAAATACATTTAGAAATTGTTACAGTGTAGTTACCGAGTGCGTCACGCAGCTTACGATACATCATCATAGTATTGTGCGCGCGCAACAGCTGACGCTAGAGGTCAATGCACCACGCTTGCTCGCCCGCGGATCTTTGACCATATTTATGTTGGGACAATGAAGTAGAATACACGTAGCAAGCTTATTAACTTTGTGGTTTTTCATTATATCTTTTTGAAATTTTGTACATAATATTATTAACTTAAAAATACTGGACACGTGTTTCCTACTTTGTGGAGGTGCAAGGTACCAGGGTAGCACAAAACTGTAGGAGAAGTCGAAACATTAAACCTCATTCATTCATCATTATCACAAATCATCATAATACATGAAAGAAGTTTTATTGTGCATAGTTTGTGGACGTGCAAGGTACCAGGGTAGCACAAAAGTGTAGGAGAAGTCGAAACAATGAAGCTAATTCATTCTCATGGGATCGACGGGAACGGGATAAAAGGTATCCTATGTCCTTTTCCTAGTTTTTAGCTACCCCCCTACCAATTTTCAGCCAAATCGATGGAGCCGTTCTTGAGTTATAAGTGGAGTAACTAACACGACTTTCTTTTATATATATAGATAGTGAATAAGCAACTGAATCGATTCCAATAATTTTGACACCATGCTATATTTTGTCCCAAATACATTTAGAAATTGTTACAGTGTAGTTACCGAGTGCGTCACGCAGCTTACGATACATCATCATAGTATTGTGCGCGCGCAACAGCTGACGCTAGAGGTCAACGCACCGCGCTCGCTCGCGCGCGGATCTTTGACCATATTTATGTTGGGACAACCAAGTAGAATACTCGTAGCAAGCTTATTATAACTTTGTGGTTTTTCATTATATCTTTTTGAAATTTTCTACATAATATTATTAACTTAAAAATACTGGACACGTGTTTCCTACTTTGTGGAGATGCAGGGTACCAGGGTAGCACAAAAGTTTAGGAGAAGTCGAAACAATAAACCTCATTCATTCATCATTATCAAATAATCGTAATACATGAAAGAAGTTTATTGTGCATATTTTTTGACATGCAAGGTACCAGGGTAGCATAAAAGTGTAGGAGAAATCGAAACAATAAAAAAGCTCATTCATCATTATCAAATCACCATAATACATGAAAGAGGTTTTATCGTGCATAGTTTGTGGACGTGCAAAGTACCAGGGTATCACAAAACTGTAGGAGAAGTCGAAACAATAAACCTCATTCGTTCATCATTATCAAATAATCGTGAAAGAAGGTTTATTGTGCATATTTTTTTGACGTGGAAGGTACCAGGGTTGCACAAAAGTGTAGGAGAAATCGAAACAATAAAAAAGCTCATTCATCATTATCAAATCACCATAATACATGAAAGAGGTTTTATTGTGCATATTTTGTGGAAGTGCAAAGTACCAGGGTATCACAAAACTGTAGGAGAAGTCGAAACAATAAACGTCATTCATTCATCTTTATCAAATAATCATAATTACATGAAAGAAGGTTTATTGTGCATATTTTTTTGACGTGGAAGGTACCAGGGTATCACAAAACTGTAGGAGAAGTCGAAACAATAAATGTCATTCATTCATCATTATCAAATAATCATAATACATGAAAGAAGGTTTATTGTGCATATTTTTTTGACGTTCAAGTTACCAGGGTAGCATAAAAGCGTGGGAGAAGTCGAAACAAAGAAGTTCATTTATTCCCACAGGAACGACGGGGAGCGGCATAGAAAGTATCCTATGTCCTTCTCCCAGTTCTTAGCTACCTCCTTATTAATTTTTAGCCAAATTGGTATAGCCGTTCTTCAGTTATAAATGATGTAACTAACACGACTTTCTTTTATATATATATATAAGATGTAACACGCTTCAATTAATTGAACAAAGTACTAGATAATGACATTATATGTCATAGTAATATATTTCAGTGAATTGTTTCGTGAGAAATAGAATCGTATTTTTTTTTACTTTTCGCAGATCTCAGAACCATAGAATGCAGGACTTGTAGAGTGCATACGAACGGCCGAATACAACTCGCAGAGGCCGCTTACATGCTTGTAATGATATAAGGGGTGTCTCATTTCATTGAAAGCATCTAACGGGGTCGGGTGGCGACCTGACTTTTATAGGAATTGTATAGTGCCTACAGGAGTAGGCACTATACAAGTATAAGTACTCCAGGACAATCCTCAGTCGATGTTGGACTATTGTAGCATATGCTAGTTATGATATATGTTGCTTAGAATTATGGAAACACTGGTTTAACAATAATGGTTCTTCAGAAAATGTAGCCAGCACATAAACGTGGCGACTATAGGGCAACATATCTCTTTTGCTCTAGCTTTTCAGACTTTCATCTTTCAGTCTTTTGTTTGTTTTACATCTTGCATAATATTCTTTACGTACCTAATAAAAATCTTGAATTAATTCAATGACACTTTCTAATTTGCTTTGGGTATACGATCATGAAACTTCTACATATGGGATTTTTATTTAACGAAAGTATGAAAGTGAACGCTTTAATGAAGGATTTCTGTAAACGTCTAAAATGTTTTTTTTTTTTAACAATTATAAACTAGCGCTTGACCGCAATCCCGCCTGATGGTAAGCAGTGATGCGATCGTTGATGGTAAAGCGTGCTAGTTTATAAAGAGCCTATTCACTCAGAAAAACTGAGCAAATAGGAAGGAAGACGGCAGTTGAGCGAGGTGATGCAATGTTAAACCCAACAACACGACCAACGATGCTGCGCCAAAGGGAGATTGATCTGAAGACCCTCCACGACCAAACTCCCAAGACAACAACATTAGGCGCGTCGTACCCGGTACACATCGCAACACAACTGCTCAGACCGGTCCTCCGTACGGCTTCACCAGACATCATGCCGGAACCCGACAAATCGCTTGGCGGCAGGGCTTTGTCTGGTGGGTGGTAACTTCTGCCGGCGGCCGATGTTATGGCCTACTACCGAGCAAAATGTATGGTTAAACAATCGCTAATCACTAGGTAACTTTACGCAACGATTATGAATAAGTGGGTCTACCTCTAAGTTAAAGAGTGAAAAAGTGGATTATGTGTAAAAATTTGCGTACCCAAAACATCTTTTTAAACGTGGTTTAAATTCGAAAAGGGCAGAGTACGAAATACACGCGAACTTAGCTTGGCTTCCTTATAATATGAAAGTACTACTAAGTACTTCAATATTAAAAAAAAAAAACATTTACTAGGAGGGTTTAATAAGGGACGCAAATTTCTACGAAAATTTTTGAAACTAGAAACGTGGCTTGAAAAGTTTGGCTTCTGTTTCTAAGTAAAACTTAGTCGTCTCATTTTATTTTTAGAACCTCATGCCGAACTTCTGAGAATTTGCTGATGGGAAGTCCCATCGGAATTACGGCTTATCTTTTCTTCCTTTTAATATAAACATTGCCCCACACTAGGGGTACTAAAACCGCTACATGCATTGCAGCAGTTGATGCTATTCTGTCACTGTGCCAAACGTGTCTTCAAATACAAATGTCTTTGCTAATGCGTCAGACCTCGCAGTGATGACCAACAAGAACTCAATAAGAAGTAAGCACCATGCAGACCCAGGCCAGGTAAAGCGCTCTACACACTACAACCTTATGTTGAAAGAAGCATGTCGGCAACCTTCGATCGCGTGTTTTGCCCGTCGACATGTCGGTGTCTTGCCGGCGGCTAGCGTACGCAAGCGCACAGTTGCCTGGCGACATTTCAGCTGTTGTCTCATGCTAGTATTTTAACTGCCAAATAAGTTTCTGATGTCGAGCCACCGACATGCCGCCAGCAAAGTTTTACGACTTGCAATGACTGAAGCCGCCAACCCAGCCCGCCAGCAAAATGTTGTCGACATATGCCGCCGAGCCAGCGGCTTTGATGTGTAGAGCGCTTTACGTTGCCAGATCGGCCGACCTGGGGCCCTAGTCTGCTAGTTTTATAAATTTGTCATTCCAAAACGATTCCCATGTGATTGTGCTAAAAGTTTGTAATCTTAAATTCATAATGATCGATCTAATATCGGCCAGTCGTCTCATAACGAACTGATGATAGAATGACATTACTGTATTGCTATTATTATAAAACCCGTTAGTAGGAATGATTTCCTTAAAACTGCTACTCAATTTGAACATTTAAGAATACGGAGTGGAGTGTCAGTTATTGGCCACTGGAAAGTCATGATGAGGTCATTTTGTTAGTATATTACGAAACCTGTCAAAATCGATCATTATGACATCACTGATTGACCATTTTAACACTATTCTAATTGCAGACTAAGGCCCCTGTGCGGCTGTTAACCACAAGCCTCACCCCCCCGATTTTATTGTTAGTGTAACTAACGGAAATCTTGCTCCTACTTTTCGGAATATATCCTTGGAGTATACCGACCGCCTTCAGCTTTTGGGGCTTGAGATTTCCTCGAACCCATCTCGAGTAAGCGGGGTGATCAATGCTAGTACTATAATGAAGGATAGGCTGGTGTTATTACTTGATGCAAGGATGCAAATGCAATACAATTTTGGAGTAAAATGAACTCACAGACAATGCGAGGATCATGTCCTCACTAATTGATTGTATGGTGTTACTAAGACAGCAGGTATGAAGAAAACCGAATCCAAAAGAGATGTCGACTGAGGAACCATTCCTTATTTTTTCATGAAATCAAGTTGGTGCCATGGTGGCTATAAAAATGTTTCATGAAGTAAACTTTAAGTTCGCCTCGTCTTTAATAGCACGTACTTACATCGAAGGACTGGAACAATTAAAATTTAAAAAAAATCAAGGCTATAGTGAATAGGCTCTTCATAAACTAGTGCGCCATACCATCATTTGCCGTCCTCCGTGGCGCAGCGGTCAACACGCCTGCTTGCGACGTGGAGGCCCCGGGTTCGATCCCCGGCCATGTCATGATGGAAAACGATCTTTTCCTGATTGGCCTGGGTCTTGGATGTTTATCTATATGCATCCATTATAAATATAGTATCGTTGAGTTAGTATCCCATAACACAAGTCTCGAACTTGCTTTGGGGCTAGCTCAATCTGTGTGATTTGTCCGTATTTATTTATTTATTTATCAGGGATTGCATTGCTACTTACCATCATCATCATCTTAGCGTTTATCCCGGTTGCATCCGCGGCTTTCGCGTTGGAGCCCGGGGTCCGCTATGCATTGTTACTTACCATGAGCCGGAATCGCGGTAAAGCATTAAGTAGTTTATTACGTAAAAAAAAGTTTCATTGAATCGGATAAAAAATCTGAACAGCAGAAGCTGGTCAGTAAAAAATTATCCCTTTCCTATACTAGTAAAAAATAATTAATTTCACTTATCCTTTACCGGTGCCCAGAACAAAACATTCGTTCCACTGTTCATCGATAAACTTAAAATAATTTCCGAGTAAAATGGCTGGGTGACATCCGGACGGACGGACAAACGGGCACGGTGAAATTATAAGGGTTCCGTTTTGGCCATTTGACTATAGTGGCCTAAAGGCATTCTGTATACTGTAATGTCAAAGACCCTACTAAACTTGGTTCTGACGATTCCCGCTTACCGGATGCATTATGAGAGGCCGGGTCGGATGCGGTGCTAACCAAATGATGGAAAGGACACCAAATAATATGAAAGTTGGGCTTTGATGTATCTACATTTATTATGCCGACCATTGAATACGGTATTAATATAAACAAGTAACATTTGGTTGAGCTAAAAATAACTTAAA
This sequence comes from Sesamia inferens, assembly GCA_037179545.1. Taxonomy (NCBI): domain Eukaryota; kingdom Metazoa; phylum Arthropoda; class Insecta; order Lepidoptera; family Noctuidae; genus Sesamia; species Sesamia inferens. Next base: position 20,673,603 of record CM073921.1, read on the forward strand.
AAACAGTGTGTTGCTTTTGCGTCATTAGATAACTTCCTTTGATAATGGAGTCTATTATCCAAAATGATTTTTTTCCTTTTTATTCATAGAATAGAATAGAATAGAATACTCTTTATTATGTACACCATATAGATTACAGAACATAAATATAAAGATTTTACAAAGGGTGACACAATGGGCGGTCTTATCGCTAAGAGCGATCTTTTACAGACAACCTTTGGATGGCATACTAAGGGGAAGGAGAAAGAAATAGTGTACTACAGTGTACTATTTACATAGAGTATACAATAAATATGTACGTCAAATGTATCATACTTGTTTAACTAAATATATATAACGGCCCGCTGATTATGAAGATTAATATGAAAGATAATAACTCGATTTAATCAATATTGTTTTAGTCGACTCGATTCGAGTAATATTAAAATACACACATCAAAAGTGTCTAGGGATCAAGCATTTTTATGCGGATTTCTTGAGATTGAGATGTGGCTTTGTAATAAATTTATGATTTTATAAATTTATATGGATCCTTTTTGGTGCATTTCATAATTTGAATCAGGAACTGTGAATCAAATTCGAGTAAAAGATGAAAATCAGCTGTCAATATTTTCCCTATAAAAACATACAACGCATTGAAGACATTATTAGTGCTACTGTTTCCCTACTACTGATTAAAACCAACGTTATTATGGAGCGGCGACGTCATTTAAGCAGGGAAGAAATGCTCAGAGCCGTGGGAATGATAGAAGCTGGTTCCCGGCAACGTACTGTGGCTTTAGCTCTGAATAGAAGTCAGAGTGTTATCAGTCGACTTTGGACACGTTACCGAAGCACTGGTACCGTGGCTGAGCGCCATGGAGGACGGTATCGCTGCACCACACGGAGACAAGACCGATACATTCAAATCTTAACTCGAAGAGCTCCAACAATAACCGCCATGATGTTAGCCGTGAGGCTTCATCACTCTTCAGGGAACTTAATTAGCGACCAAACAGGCAGAAACCGCTTGCATGAAGTGAATCTTCATTCCCGAAGACCGCTACGGGTACCACCTATAGCAATGCACAATCGTAGGATTCGATATCAATGGGCTCTTGAACACAGAAATTGGACAGAAGAACAATGGCGTTTCGTGTGCTTTTCTGATGAGTCTCGTTTTGGTATGAGACCGGATACAAGACGTATACGACACTGGAGAACCCCTGGACGCCAACAGCGATTAAAATCCTGCCAGGAAGTCCATCCTTATAGTGGTGGAACCATCATGGTATGGGCGGGTATTTGGATCGGCGGAAGAACTGAGTTGATTTGGATCAGAGGCAACCTCAACGCTCAAATTTATGCTGAGACGATTGTATCAGACGTCATCGTTCCTCTACAAGTGCAAATCGGTCCCTTATTTCAATTAATGCATGATAATGCACGACCGCACACCGCAAGAGTTGTAAGACAGACTCTCGCCGCAGCTAACATCAATGTCCTGCCCTGGCCTGCTCAGTCGCCAGACTTGAACCCGATTGAGCATGCATGGGATATGCTACAGAGAAGAGCTCTGCCGAATATGGAGGGTATCCAGTCGCAAGAAGACCTTTTTTTGTTGTTGCAACGAACATGGGCGGCCATTCCACAGCGTGATTTGGATGAACTCATTTTGAGTATGCCAAACCGATGTTCTTGTGTTGTTAGTGTTCGCGGTAGAAACACGGATTATTAATTGTTTAAGTTACCCAATAAAATTTTAGAGAAAACTGTTATTTCAGTCTTTTTTTCGAACTTTTGTGTTAGTGGTTCAAATGTCAAATATCCCTTTATTAGGAAAATGGCAAATTTCTTTATTAATGCAAAGGTGACTTGGTTTATCGTTACTGTGACAAACGAAAACACTTTATTTGATGAATCCTTAAAGAAAATTTTAATTAATATCAATCAGGAGAAAAGTTATTGCAAAAATATATGTTGATCCCTAGACACTTTTGATGTGTGTATAAGCGGGTAACCCCGAATAGAGTAGTAGGCGTGATTTGAAGGGATGGCGACTGGCATATCATTGACAGCTGCCGACGGAAAAGCACGCACTCTGACCTATTGTCTCTGTCCGATTGATGAGCTGGAATCCCGCGAACTGGAGGAGTGTAGGGCCTTTACGGAGGCCCCTCACCCCGCCAGTGAGCCAGATGGTGACTATCAGTGTCTGGAGAATATGCTTCCCGAAACTGTGGCTCAGCTACAGCTCCCCGCTCATCTGATTTACACAGACGGTAGTAAATCGGATGAAGGGATCGGGGCGGCATATTCATACTGGCGGGATGGGTCCGAGATTCGGACCAAGCGAATGAGGTTGGAGCCGATGTGTACCGTCTTTCAGGCGGAGCTGCTCGCGATAGCCAGGGCTACGGACCTGGTTGTCCTGAGAGGCTTCGACTGCGCGGTGGTGCTCAGCGACTCTCGATCCTCGCTCGACTTGATCCGAATTCTATCTTGCTACTCATATTCGTAAGAATATCAGGGAGCAAGAGGGGAGTGGTAAAATCCTCCGGTTCTTTTGGGTGAAAGCTCATGTCGGGATCCCCGGCAATGAGCGCGCCGACGAACTAGCTAGGCAGGCGGCGGCCCAGTCCAGGGTCGCCCCAGCGTACGACAGGTGTCCAGTCTCTTACGTCAAGAGACGTTTGAGAGAGGGCACAGTAGCTGTCTGGAACGGGAGGTACACCGGCGGGGCCACGGCTGGGGTCACGCGGATGTTCTTCCCCGATGTGGTGCCCGCGCGCAGGGTCCTGAGTGCCTCGACAGGACGTCTATCTGGGCGCAAATATTGACTGGTCACGGCGGCTTCGCGGCGTACCTGCATAAATTTAAGCTTAAGGAGAGTCCAGCCTGTGTGTGCGACACACAGGCATCTGAAACTGTACAGCATTTGCTATTGGAATGCCCGAGGCACAACCGCGACAGGTACGACCTGGAAATAAGCACTGGTAAAATTTTGACGGAGTCATCCATTGCCGACCTTATGGCGGATAAACACTCCAGGCCGTACCTGGAGCGGTTTTGCCTCAAGGTCGCAAAAGCATCTATCGAACGAAATAGGACAAGGGCAGCACAGCCAAACGCTGTGTCCTCAGCAAGAATCGACTAAGAATGAATGTAATATGTATAGAATAAGATGTTGTAATAAGTAGATATAAGACTGATGTAAGAAATGCACATAAAAAAATGATATATAGAAAGTCAAAAAGAAAGATGACAAATAAAAGAATAGACACAGTGGAGAAAAAAGCAACCCACGACAACTAACCCGCAAAAGATTAAGCGGTAAAAAAGTTAGTTGGAATTAAAAACAGAAAGACAAGGATTCTTGCCACGCAAGAAGGACAATGACGGATATTATAAAAAAAAAAAACCTGTTGGCTCTTATCTGTTTAAATCTAAGATTATCATTGTAATCCCTTAATATTAAAGTGATCTAAGCGTCTGTACACTTAAAATAATAAGAATCGAACATCACACTATAGTTATTTTACAACGTTTTATGGAAATACCGCCCACGATGGATGGGAATCATGGGATGAGAAGACACTTCAATTGTCCAGAACTTCGGCCTCGCCTTCTTGACGGTTTTCTCCCGTCATATACTTATACATCTAATTAATAAACATCAAATAAGAGCATATATAATATAATGACATGTTTAAAGAGAGAGGATGTGCTATTTTATCATAGCTTCAAAAGTGGATAGAGTTTAAGCATGGACACGGGCAAGTCATTCCATAGCCGAACTGCTTGCACAGCAAAGGATTTACCGTAGAAACTAGTGGAATGCCTCAGACCTCAGACATCTATTATGTGTGTCATGAAGGAACTTAAAACGTTCTTTTAGATAAGAGGGGGTTTTAGGATTAAACAAAATGCTGTATAGCTGAAATAGGATATGAGAATTCCGGCGAAGACGAATGGGAAGCCACTTAAGTTTTGTAAGAAATTCAGAGATGTGATCATATTTGCGCAGGACAAATATAAATCTTATGCAAAAGTTTTGAAGTCGATCAAGTTTATCTAGTTGTGCCTCAGTAAGATCTGGATAACTGACATCTGCGTAGTCAAAGATGGGAAGTAAAAGTGATTGTGCAAGCGCAGTTTTAGTGGCAGTAGGAAGAAAGTTCCGCAATCGTCTCAGAGACTTGCCAGATGCAAAAATTTTGCGATTGACATCCTGTAACTGTGGATCCCAGGAAAGATGCTTGTCGAACCAAACCCCAAGGTTCTTAACCTTCTCACTGAAAGGAATAGTAGTTCCGTTAAATTGAACTTGGGGAAGTTGCGACCAGTTTATCTTGGGGAACATCCTTGAACTGTCAATAACAATGACTTGAGTCTTCGATGGATTAACATGCAATCCATGCGCTTCACTCCACTCACAGATTGAGAACAAATCTTTGTTGATAATTTGAATGGCATCATCTAAATTTGAGTGGCCAGCTTGTTGATAAATTTGCAAATCATCTGCATAAAGGTGGTAGAAGGAAAGAAGGTTTCTGGTGATGGAGTTGATAAATATTGCGAAAAGTAAAGGAGACAAAACGCCGCCCTGAGATACACCGGCAGACGTATAGCATCACGAAGAGCATGATGACTCTTCTATGCATATACGTTGTCGACGGCCATACAGGTAACTACGAAACCGGTCAATCGCTGTTGGAGAAATGTTAAGCGAGCGAAGCATGCCAAGCAGGATATCGAAATCGATAGTGTTGAATGCATTAATTATTAATCCAGTAAGCAAAGAACCGTCAGATTTCCTTGCTCCATACCTAAGCGTATATCATCAGTGACATTAACTAAGGCTGTGTTGGTACTGTGACCAGGACGAAAACCCAAATTGGAAAGGATTCGCAAAATGATACTGACGTCACTTTGTCTGACTTGCTGACCAAAATGGACGAGTTAAGAACCCAGCAAGATACCAAATTTGCCTCACTAGAAGCACACATAAAAGAGCTTACATGTCAAAACACTGACATAAAAGACTCCATGGCACTCCTGTCGGCAAAATATGATGATGTCCTTAATAATATGAAAATCCTACAACAGGAAAATCTCCACCATAAAAATCAAATTAAAAACCTAGAAGCAAAAGTAGAACAATTGGAACTTAATGCAAGATCCACTACAATTGAACTTAGAAACATTCCAGCCGGTAACTTAGAACATAAGGACGACTTGATCGAGATTGCTAAAAAAATTGGGGAAGTGGTTAATGTTCCCATCATTGATTCAGATGTAAGAGATGTGTTTCGATTGAAAATCAAAAACAATGAAAACGGTCCAGTCATTTTAGACTTTACCTCGACCTTAAAGAGAGAGAAGTTTATAAGAGCCACAAGAACATTCAACAAAGAAAACCGTGAGAAGCGCCTGACAACTGCCAGTATAAATATGACGGGACCAGCTGAGCCCATATATGTAGCTGAATCTCTCACGTCATCGATTAGGCGCTTGCACTATCTCACTAGAATGTTTGCAAAAAAACACAACTTTGCCCATTGTTGGACTTCCTTCGGCAAAGTGTACCTAAAACGCAACGACAACGAACCTCGCTTTCGTATCACCTGTGCAGAAGATCTAAAAAAACTGGAAATAAGCATCTGACTGGGTTTTTTGTCTATAATTTACAGTAATACTTTTAAGGCATGTTTTTTATTTAAGTTTTCGCGTCTCAGCTCCAATAGCGCCTATAATACCTCTCTTTCAAATAAATTACATAAGTCAAACCTATGTGCATACTATTTACACAAAACTCACACACACACCCATACACTTTTCCTGGATAATACACATATACACTTTTCACTACATAGTCACATAAACATAACACATTCACAGATTCGATTTTTTTCTGCGCCTATTAAGCCACCAATCAACTGCCGAAACCCGATAAATCTAAATACTTATGTTTGGAAAAGTTATCTACATTCCAGTGACGAATTATTACTGATGAAATCAATAATGAATATGTCCATTGAATATTATCCTCATTATAAAATTTATTTTAGACAAATTCGATGAATTAATTGATATCCAAAATGAAATCGATACCTTTAAAGTTGCCGATGTAGCTGTATGCGATGTAGATGACTGCACGTCTTTCCTGACTGTATCAAATAAAAGCCTCAAAATATTTCACCAAAACATTCGCAGTTTGAAATGTAATATGACTGGACTACTACCCATCTTGGCTAGTACAAAAATAGAGTGGGACTGTATTGTCCTCACTGAGTGTTGGTTACCGTCTTCTTCATACATACCTAGTCTGGATGGATATGACAACTTCGCTTCTGCGATCAACTGTACCCAAAATGAAGGAGTTGTGGTATACTATAAAAGCAACCTCTTTTTTACAGTAGAAGAATACAACTTGGAGGAAGCGAACTGCTTAGTCATTGCTCCTAATAGAGATACCATAGTGTTTGCTATTTACAGGCCTCCAGGCTACAAAAATCTTGACAACTTTTTTAGGTCTCTAAATTGTATGTTATCAAAATATTCATCAACCCAAAATCTGATACTGTTGGGAGACATAAATATTAACATAGCTGATCACTCTACAGATAACAATTACTCAGCTTATCTGAACCTACTCGGATTCCACGGCATGCTTACTGCATATACTGTACCAACACGCAATAAGACTTGCCTGGACCATGTTTTCCTTAGGACTAAACTGTTAGCTCATTGCCTCATTCTGAACTCTACACTTACTGATCACAATAGTATAGCCTTATCTATAGCTACTTTGCCTAGACTAAAGTCCCCAAAACTTGTTAAACGAATAGATTACAGTCACATAAACCAAGAATTGAAAAATATTGACCTCAGTCCCTTGTATACGATGTCCGACGCTAATCAAGCGGCCGATTTTCTTCACGAAAAACTAACTGAAGCTGTTAATAAATGTTCTAAAAATAGCAAAATTTCTAATCGTAAAAAGATTTTAAAGCTCTGGATTACCCCGGGAATACTAAAATGCATAAAAAATCGTGATAACCTATACAGGAAACTTAAGAAAGACCTTACTAACGAGATTCTACAGTCCACATATAAAAGGTACCGAAATTTTTGTACTGGACTAATAAAAAAATTAAAAAGAAATTTTGATAAACTACAGTTTCAGAAGGCAGGAAAGAACCCAAAAAAAATTTGGCAGCTTGTCAAACAAATAACTTTTTCTAATAAACCTAAAGATAACCCACTGGAATTATTATGCTCAAATAATCTACTAAAGTCAGCAAACGATGCAAATCACTACTTCGCAAGCGTAGGTAAAACACTGGCTGAAAACATCACTTTGATACACCCACAAACAACGCCACAACCTCTAACACGGTATTGTCATTCTTTTAGTCTTCTGCACACCGATGAGGAAGAGGTTGGATTACTTATCTTGGGCCTAAAAAGTGAGTGCTCCACCGGTCTAGATGGAATACCGGCTCAAATCATAAAAGAAAATGCTGGTATTTTGACCCTCCCCATAACATTCATCTGTAATCTTTGTTTTTCTACTGGTGTATTTCCCAGGATATATAAAAAATCACGAATACATCCCATATACAAGAGTGGAGCCAGAGACTGTGTCAAAAATTATAGACCCATTGCTATTCTGCCGTGTTTATCAAAAATCCTCGAACGTCTAATTAACAGAAGACTCATAAAATATCTAGAAGATAAAAACCTGTTATCCAATGCACAGTTCGGATTTAGAGCGAACAAATCCACATCGGACGCGGTGTTGGAATTGATTAATTACATAATCGGCAACCTGGACAATAAAAATAAAACTATTGGAATTTTCTTGGACTTGGCAAAGGCTTTTGACACGGTCTCTGTGCCTATACTCTTGATGAAGCTCGAATGTCTGGGAATCAGAGGTTTGCAGCTGAAACTGTTAAAAGACTACTTAACGGATAGAACTCAATGTGTCCAGATAGGAAATGTGACCAGTGAAGAGGTCCCAGTGACCTTCGGAGTCCCTCAAGGAAGTATCTTGGGCCCAACACTGTTCCTGTGCTACATTAACGATCTTTGCCAAATTCAGATTCCCAACTCAAAACTCATCGCCTTTGCGGATGACACAGCTCTGCTGTTTAGTGCTAACTCTTGGCCAGAGGTGTTTATGAATGCACGGCAGGGTTTTAATTTGGTAACTCAGTGGCTAAACAAAAACCTTCTCACACTAAATATTGATAAAACTCACTATGTTGCTTTCTCTACTAGGTCCAACAATAAGCCGGATCCGTCACTTAAAATAAAATCACATATATGCCCTAACGTCAGTAGTACTAACTGTCTGTGCCCTATTCTAAAAGCCCAGTCATGTGTCAAATATCTAGGAGTAATGATAGATAGTGATTTGAAATTTCATGCCCACATAGACCTCATTTCGGCTCGAGTCCGCAAACTTATGACGATCTTTAAGTCTCTAAGACACGTTACTGAACCGAATGTGATTAAATCCGTTTACTACGCGTTGTGTCAATCGCAGCTGAGCTACTGCATTACCTCCTGGGGTGGAGCATACAAAACATATTTCCTAAACATTGAAAGGGCTCAGCGTGCACTTCTGAAAGTAAGTTTGTCCCTACCATTTGATTTCCCGACTAAGGAACTCTATGAGAAAAGTGGAGTTTTAACTGTCAGACAGCTTTTTATACACGCAACTGTATTAAAGCAACATGACTCGGTTAAATTTGAACCAGATAAATTTCAAAACCAACGTCGTAAAGATAAAATTTGCCTCGTCCCCTTTTTTAAAACTAATCTAGCCCAAAGGTTTTTCAGTTACCAAGGACCTAACTTATATAATAAATTAAATCGTAGCTTATCATTTTATTCCCTACCAAAAAGGAAATGCAAGGTGGTGGTTAGAAATGGGTTGCTGAAGCTAAACTATTCACACACAGAAAGCCTCCTCCAGAATAATTCAATGTTATTTTGATTAAATGCATCCACATCTTAAACACTCACCCACATCCTCACACATACCCCTTCATACATGCACATACACATCTCTCACCCTCATACACATAATCTACACTTCACAACTAGATACACAAAACACACACATACGTAAGCGCAGCGTACACAAAGTAACAACACTAAATTGTAACATCGAGTTGCTTTCGAGAAATCCGCTCCGCTTATTAAACTTAGACCGCAGTGTATCACAGCTACAAAACTATAACTAGACAACTGCGCCTGCGGCGTGGTGATGGCGAGCGATGGATTATTCGTCTACCCACAGTAATGCCACGGTAGGCAAGCTTGTATGACGAGCCAGTGCGTAAGGATAAAATAATTGCGGATGACTTAGTTGATAATTTGTTTGTGTTGTTTTGTGTGCACTGTACTCTCACAATTACTCATAATAGATAATAGGCGCTACAAATTTCTTTCTGTATTAAAATCTTTGTTTGGTTCTAGTGATTTTCTCCAAAATTGTATACATACATAGTTTTATGTTCAATCTCTTTTTTCACTATTTTGTATAAATACCTTCACGCTTAATATAAAATGTATCCAGTCAAAATTGAATTTACATGTCCGACGGGTGGGGCACTGGTGATCCGTAACACAGGCATCTCACGCCTTTCACAGACACCAGCTCCTCACATATGTAACACATACTGGACTGAGTAATTGTACCGTTTTAGCTATAAACAAAACATTGTGAGGTGAAATAAATAAATTATTATTCAGTAGACTATTTTTACAAAGAAAAGTACTGAGCTGATTATGGACAAGGCGTTCTAGGACTTTGGAGAGAAAAGGCTAGATGGAGATGGGACAGTATTCAGGAAACGTAGTTGGATTGGATTTTTTGGGTAACGGAATGACTTTGGCATCTTTCCACATCGATGGAAAGGCCCTACAGGATACAGAGTAGTTAAGGATGTAGTACAGGATAGAAAGGATCTCGTCGAGGACAGGGAGTATTATTTTCCGACTTACACAATCACTAGGTACCGACTGCGTTAGACGTGATCGAAAGTATGCTCTTCTTAACATCACATTCAGTGAATTGACTAAAAGTATGGTCATGGTCCGAAGATCAAAGATTCGAAAGTTAGTCGACAGTCGCCTTTATAATCCCATTACAGTGGAGCGAAGAGGTGAAGTGTTGATTCAGTAGATCAATATCCAATTCTTTAGGAAGCGATTCTTGGCGTGATTTTCCAACACCCATGGATTTGAGAAATTTCAAGACTTTTGCTGGATCTCCGTTTTCAACTGAAGTGTGTATATAACGGGTGCATCTCTGCATACGTTATTGCAGCGACTGCGTACTTCAACATGGATCTCCCAGTTCGATGGCGAGGGCCGACACTTATTTATGTAAAAGGCTGACACGCCCTCCCGCTCCGCCTAGAACGGGACAACTCATTTGGTGAATAACCCGGCCTTATAGTCTAACTGTACTTTTATGTATTATATAGTTTACCTAAATAGTTAATTAAATATGAACTATTTAGGTAAACTATAAATGTACAGTTACACTCTAAGCTTAGGTTTTTTTTTGTTTGGGATGGGTAATCATCAAATGCCTCCACCACCTCCACCACCACCTCTGCCGCTCTGGGCGGAGCGGAAGGGTGTGATAGTTTTTTTTTAGTTAGTTAGGCTTGGGTATTTAGAATATCGCTAATCCAAGTCCAGACACACGGTATATATGTATGTTTTAAAACCAATAGTCGTTAACATCTGGAAACGCCGATTAGAGTTTTCGGCACCAGAATAAGAAAACTCAACGTTTCTAGAAATGAAATATCGAAAAACTACTTGTGCCAGGTATTTCACTTATAAATTACAAGCACATTGCTCTATACTTTATTATTAAATCTTCGGGTAAAATATGAAATAACTCTACATTACGCCGATCGGCGTGCTCCGCATTGAACGGGTTAACATGTGAATAGTTACAAAGTTTTACCATAGCATGGTATAGCTATTCGAAACACCCAACCCACCCAAAGCGCAACAGAATATCAGCTATGCGGTGGAGAATGCGAAGCGCGCTCGTGAACGGTGCCTCGCGCAGCAAGTTATGTAGTTCGCGCTCGCGGATATAAATGTGATATACAGTATGTTAAGAAAACCCTGTCCGATCCGTGAAGGTGTTGTTAGGTATCGATAACTGATTCTACTAATGGATACAAAACCGGGCTAAACTTAAAAAAAAATCCCCCTAAAAAAATAAATATTATTTCGTAAAAAGAGGTAACTTAATAAATGTGCGTTAAGCACCCTTCCGCAGGCGGCGGGCGGCAGGGCACGCGGCACGTGGTCGCATCGCTATTTGCTCATAATAATACCGGTGTTGTCACTTTTTTAAAATTACCTAATTTCGGGGAAGTTGGAATTAATTCGCGGGAAAAAAGATTATTTCAAAATTCATTTGTATTGGTACTATGATGATTACGTAAAATTTTATATTATATTTGCTCATGTGTTTACCTAACCTTTATTATCCTTATGGGTCGGACAGGGTTTTCTTAACACACTGTATATATGCGTATATTTGTGGGGACATATACAATATGTAAAGAAAACCCTGTCCGATCCGTGAAGGTATTGTTAGGTATCGATAACTGATTCTACTAATGCCTACAAAGTCGGGCTATATAAAAAAAAAAATCCCGCTAAATAAATTAATATTATTTCGCAAAATCAGGTACCTAACTTAATACATGTGCGGTAAACAAATCTTGCGCGGGCGAAGAGGGCAGTTCACGCGGCACTTGGTTGCATCGCTCACAATAATACCGTCGAAAATGGTGTTGCTACTTTTTATTAAATGACCAGATTTTGGGGAAGTTGGAATTAATCCGCGGAAAAAAGTTTATTTCTAACATCAGTTACTATGATGATTATGTAAATTTTCATATTTTATTTGGTCATGGGTTTACCTAAATAAATAAATGGATTTGGATGAAATTCCGCACACAGATATATCATCATCAACCTGTTTATCGTCCCACTTCTGGGCACAGGTCTCCTCTCATGAAGAGAAGGATTGAGCGTAATCACCACGTTTGCAAAATGCGGGTTGGCGATTTCAGACTTGAACTTAGACAAGACCAAAATTATGTTCAATGAACGGGTCACGCCGGGACCGGTTGCCGTAAACGGGATGCCGCTCGAAGCTGTTTCAGAATATATATACCTCGGGCAAACGTTGCAATTAGGGAAAACAACTTCGAGAAGGAGGCAAATAGAAGGATCCAGCTGGGATGTGCAGCATTTGGTAAACTTGGACGGGTATTTTCATCGCCCATACCCCAATGTTTGAAGACAATCTTCAACTAGTGCGTCCTACCCGTCATGACTTTCGGAGCCGAGACGTGGACACTAAAGGATCGCATCAGAAATAAGGTGATCTGACAGAGGACCAAAGTCACCGACATAGCTGAGAGGATTAGCAAGCTGAAGTGGCAATGGGCTGGTCACATATGCCGCAGGACCGACAACCGTTGGGGTAAACGAGTCTTCGAGTGGAGACTGCGTCTCCGCAAACGTAGCGTAGGACGCCCTTGGGCGAGATGGAGCGACGACATCAAAAAGGTGGCTGGTAGGGGTGCCCTCTATCTGGCAGAAACTTGATGCTCCGAAACCTATTTGGCATAACTCACTTGGCATAAACTTTTGTAAACGAACATTGTTAAGATATAAAAAATATTTATAATAATTGTTTTTTGGCGTAATGTTTTTATGTCCGAATTTAGAATAGGATACTTTTAAGATGGCAGAATTGTATTGGGCATAATTACCTTTGTCAGAGTTACAATTTTGCATAATTTCGTTTAGCATAACGTTTATTTAGAGCGCCGATTATTTAGCATAATTTGACTTAGCATACTACGAAGATCACAGAATTTCTATAGAAATAATTTTATTAGTCATATTGATAAAAAAAATGTTTTTAAAAATCACTATAGTGTGCTACAAAAGTTAGTGACAGAAATGAATCGCTTTAAAACCGACTTCACGTAGTCTTGTCTGCCCTACCCCTAGAGTGTAATCTAAACCCGCGAAGGCGCAGAGGGGCGAGGCGGCCTGTGAGCTGAGGAGCAGGTAATTTTAATGCACACCGCCGCGGCTGAGGCTGGCCAGCAAGCCGAAGCTGCGGTGGTGGGCGTAAAACCATCTGCGACGATTACCTCGCGTGGGACCACCGGAGCCCCACAGCGCCGGAGCCGTGACAGAAGCCATGCCTGCTGCATGTTGCATGCTTGCTGCATGCCTGCTGCATGTTGCATGCTTGCTACATGCTTTCTGCATGTTGCATACTTGTATGCTGAATGCTTGTTGCATGCTTACTGCCTTATCTTACTGGCAGGGAAATAAAAACCACACAATTATGCGCGAAATAAACTGTTTTATTGAGTGATAAATAAAAAGATGATTCTGGCTGTGAATTTTCTGCGATATGATGGTTCTACTTTTGATTATTATGGATATAAAATATATGCCAAAAGGTATTCTGGTTGTGAACTTTCTACGATATGATGGTTATTCTTATTGATTACAATAGATATGAAATTTATGTTTAAAGATGATTCTGACTTACAAAATTATGGGTTTCGGTGAATGGTAAATGAGTGTATGCCAAACGATTTTCTGCGAAAAGAGGTTTATGCTATCCATTGCTATGCAAAATAAAATTATGACGTAAAAAGTTCTGCTATAAAGGGTGGACCCGGCTGGTAGTGGCTGGCGGAGAACTGCTCGGGATCGAGCTTATTGGCGTGCCATGGAAGAGGCCTATGTCCAGCAGTGGACGAGTAGAGGTTGATGATGATGATGATTTCAGACTTAAAGTCCAGGTTTCATCAAGCTCAAAATCAAAAGTCATTTATTCAAATTAGGCTGAGAGTCAGCACTTTTTGAACGTCAATATTAAATAAGACAGTCCCCTAAAACGCTCACCCATCGACACTTCGTAGTGCTTTCGTTGGGAAGAAGAAGTGGTGGAACAAACTCCCCAGCTGCACAGCTGTCTGTTCATTTAAAAAAACACACATAAATTTATACAATACTATGTATAGTGATGAAAACAAGAAAATACAACAACAATGAAATTATTGTGCCAGCTAGCCAAAATATCATTAAAATGGAAATGTAAATAAGTAAAACTTATTACCTCAATAAAAGCCCCAGGTATAAAGGGCGTAATAGCTCACGTATTTATGCATTGTAAAAAAGAAAGCAAATTCTCACATAATGTGTCAGTAAGCAAATTCTGGAGAAGGAACACAAACATTGTCCTGAGTTAATCAGAGCAGAGAGAGAGAGAGAGAGACCAGCTATTCTTATCATTTAAGTAGTCATTTACAGAATAATATAGCCTTTTTTTAGTGTTGTTGTGGCCTAGTGGTTAAAACACCAGCCTCTCAAGTATGAGTGCGCGAGTTCGATTCCAGGTCAGGTAAGTATCAATGTAACTTTTCTAAAGTTATATGTACTTTCTAAATATATCTTGAACACCATTGACTGAAGGTGAAGGAAAACATCTTGAGGAAACCTGGACTTTATAAGTCTGAAATCGCCAACCCGCATTGAGCAAGCGTGGTGATTACGCTCAATCCTTCTCTGTATGAGAGGAGACCTATGCCCAGCAGTGGGACGATAAAAAGGTTGATGATGATGATGATGCCTTTGAACAAAGCTTGGATCTGATCTGTGCTTTAAATGCACTGTAAGGCAAGTCTAGCAAAGCAGAGGGTATCTTGTTACAAAAAGTTATATCAAGCCCAACAAAAGGGTTATGAACCTTTTGAAGTCAGTGAAAAGGAGCTTGTACTTTGTTCTTATTTCTGGTGTCAACATTATGGATCTCACTGTTTTTGGTGTACTATCACATGTAGAAGACCCCTTCTACCTTCCAATATGTATTTCAGCAGAGCAACACCCGCATCTGTAGTCGAACGACTCTTTGTGAAACCATATTGTTCACTATGTAGGAGATTATTTAAATTAAAATGTCTTAGCAATTACTTAAGTATTAATTTTGAATGCAGGTAAGATAGAAATGGGTCTGAAGTTGCCAACGTCAGTTTTATTACCTGATTTAAATAATGGTATTATTTTACTACTCTTCATTAGATCAGGAAAAATGCAAAATGCAAGAGGGTCGCCCACGCTGGTACGGTCACGTCTTACGAAAACCGGCATGCTATGTGAGTAACAAATGTCTTGCCATGGCGCCACCGCCGGGCCGGAACAAGCGAGGTAGAAAAAAGAAGTGCTGGCTTGACGTCGTAAGAGATGACATGCGTGTCAACAATCTCACGCCACAGGATGCCAGAGATTCGTGCGAAATGGAGGAGTAAGTATAGGAAAGCGGACCCTGGGCTCCAACGCGGCAGCCGCGGATGCAACCGGGATTATACGCTGAGATGATGATGATGATGATGATGATTAGATCAGGAAAAATCCCCAAGTCAACACATTTATTAAAATTAGCAATAGGGGGCTACGATGTCTATTATATTACTATTAATGAATCTATTAATTATATTTTGTGTCTTGTTGTGGCTAGAAAACAATTTGCCTTTGCTGATAGTATCATTAGTTAAACCTTTTTTTTTTAACGAGTGGAAATGTCTTTACGCACCATACCCGCCGCTAGCTAGGCGGCGGACGTGTGCGGGACTCGCCCGGCCGGAGCTGGGAATACCCACTAAATCCACTCGGTTACCCTCGGGCCCTGCGTTGAGAGTGACACGGGATCGGCCCGAAGGCCTAATCGCCGTGCCACTCTCAGGGCTTACCGGCCTTATTGAGGCCGGTTTCCGCGTCAAAGGGGGATTACCCGGTAACCGGAGTAATCCCCAGACGTGGTGACCGGTGCAATGCGCCTGCGGGGGCTACCCACACGCGCTGGTCACACTCTGGGGCTAAAGGAGACGGGGGTTTGTCCCCCGCCTTCTTCGCCCCGCCCGTCTACGCCGGAGGGGAGCGGCAAGAATATCAACCATGGCTCGCAGTCCGCCTCCGAGCGCCGCAACGAGGTCGCGGCGCTCGTTTCGCCAGGCCGGGCAACCCACCAGGGTGTGCTCGGCCGTGTCGTCGAGGGAGTCGCAGTGGTGACACCGCGGTGACTCCTCCCGACGGCCGACCCTGTGCAGGTAGTAACCAAAGCAGTCATGCTCAGTCAGTACCTGCACCAAGCGGAAGGTGAGGCTGCCATGCCGGCGCCCAACCCATCCTTCCAACACCGGACGAACCGCTCCAATCGTCCGGTGGCCGGCAGCTGGTGTGCGGAGTGCCTCGCTCCAGCGGCTCAGGGCCTTCCCCTGAGCCGCTATTCGGACCCGCCTTACTTTTTTTTTTTTTTGACGCTGTGGGAATGCATTTACGCACCATACCCCGAAGGGCGTGTGTGGGACTCGCCCAGCCGAAGCCGGGAATACCCACTAAACCCAACAGCGGCACACCGACATCGCCTTGGTGGCGGGGTCATGGGATATAGCAAGCCTGCCTACCAATCCCCCGCCGGCGATTCCCGCCAGAAGGCGGGCCCACAGTGGGCCCTCCATAGGGAGGGGCCCGGCTGGGTACGTCTTCGTGTGCGAGAAGACGCAGCAGCCAAGGGTTTTTTAGCGAGGTGTCCTTCCTCTTAGCCCCACTCGTTTGCCCGGAAGCAAACGGGGCCCCGAGCTCCTCTCAGTGAGGAGACCCGGTTGCCCGACGGTGACCCGGAGTTCGGGTCACGTCAGCCACCTGGAGTGGTGGCCGACCCACCGCACGTGACCGCCGAAGCGGTCCCCACTTCTGGTTTTGGTCCGCGCCGGTAAACCGATAACCCCCATATCTGGGGGCCGTTCCCCTATCCGCCACCTGGGGACGCGTCCGATGGCAGGCCAGAAACTGCACACGGAGGACCCGCCTTACCTGTTCTAAGGCGGGTCGCTCCCCCCGTTCATTAGTTAAACTTATTACAACTGGCTCAATACATGCGGAACCCGACCCGCTACCAACCAACTCTACACAAATACTGCAGGTGATTGCAGACTCTTCACGGGCCTTGAAAGATTCCAAACTAGTAATTGTGTGGTGGGCCTGTTTAGTTCAAATTCTATGTAGTTCAGAGATACGTCTCAAAGCCAGTTCGTGGGTGTCACTACATTCTTTGAAATTTGACACAAGTTGATGGAGCTGCTGATGCTGCTGGCCATGTATGTCGATATGTTGCACGTGTAGTTCAGTCAACTGGTTCTTAATGTCAGTCTTCTTGTCATTAATTAACTTTATCTCTACCTTAATCTCATCCCTTTCTCAGAGCAGTGGTTTGCAGGTAGACTCAGACACCTCGAGTTTTGTCAAAGTGGCTCTTAATTTTGCTTCCATCTCCTTGACTGTAGCACTGCGGGTCATCATTTTGTCAGTCACCTGGAAAGTGCGGAGTTATGCAGCTAAATAACTGTGTGAGAGAAGATGATTCAGTATGAGAGTAGTAACAGGAGGTAGATATATGTAGGAGCATGGTAGATATGGAGCTACTTACTTAGGATGTATGTGCTACGGTGCACCTGTTTGGGCCGATAGGGCCAGTATAGGGGCGGCACGACGTAAACTGCTTCAAAGCCAACGTTTGGCATTGATATTTTTATGCAAGGCGTATAGAACGGTCAGTACTGAAGCCTTACCGGTACTGGCAGGTGTACTTCCAGTCGATTTTGAGGTACAACGACGTGCTTCAATGTACTATTCCGCGAGGGGGGAGGCCATGGACACTAATTTTGTTACACAACGCGACTTTAATAAAATTTCTAGGTTATTTAAACCTCAGAATGAAGTCTGGGAGGACCTCTTATCCGAATGGCAAAGTAGGTGGGATAATTCCATCAAGGGCCGGCACCTCCATCTATTCTTTCCATCCGTTAGCGATCGGCTGGCTAAGACATGGCTGGAGGTTGACCACTGCGTTGCCCAATTTCTCACAGGTCATGGCAACTTTATAAGTAAACTGTATTCTTTTAAACTTGTTCCTTCGCCTTTGTGTCAGTGTTCTACATCGAACTGTGAATTTGAACAGTCCTCACATCACATCTTGTGGGAGTGTGTTCTTTGGCAGAATGAACGCAATATTATGTTGGATAGTGTACAAGTTACATCCGGAGTCGTTTATTATACGGACCTTGTAGAAACTAGAACCAATTTCCGTGCGTTCAGGCGCTTTTGCCATACCTATTATTGGAATCTATTGTAACAGCTAATACCTACTTAGGACCCATTAACTTAATCAAATTTTATTCCGTGGTGTTTGGCAATCTGGGCTTCTCCCAGTTGCAATAATGTCCCTTTGTGCCGATTGGCCTAGTTCTGTTCTGTCTCCTGCTTGTTATGGAGGGAAGTAGAAAAAATATCTTTTTTTTCTTACTCCTCCGCTATTCTTTTCTGATTAATTTCGTTGCGGGACCCAAGACAGTTGAATCGTTTCTCCGGGACTCGTCGAGCTTCATTGCGCGGCGTTTTTCTAGCGGTCGCCACTGTTGATTCTGGCTTTCAGGAGTTGCAGTGGTTGGGAAAAGTGTGGCGGGTTTTGTCCCATAAAAAAAAAAAACAGGAGGTAGATGAAAAAATTAAATAAAAAAAGAGAAAAGAACAAAGTATGATATAATAGGTAATAAAATGATAACAAGCAGATATTAAAATTAGTTGTAATTACTAGGGAGTCAGATGACGATGTTGAAAAGAAGGGAAATTATAAGGAAAACTGATGCAATTGAAAAACTCAAAGGAACTCGATTGTGAATAAGAAGACACAACAGATTTTACAATATAAATAAGCATATAATAAGTCTATTCTGTGCAGTAGATTATGAAGTGTTTTTTGTCTGGGCGAATGTTTTCATCATCGATTTGGCTTCCACTAATTGCCAAGCAAAATGAGACATAAACCGTGCCAGCGAGTGATGGACATAGATCAGAGATCTGAACAGTACTCTGTATTGTTCAGTGTTAACTACAATCATTTAATAAAAACAAAATACTCCCCGGGATCGATGATGGTTTGAAATTCGTTGCCGTTGGTGCCTTGAGTTGACAGCCGGTTTAAAATACTCCAAATAATATGATGTTTTCGCCACAAAAAACACTCTGCCGTCACTGTTTTAAGTACTCAATTTCTTGGTTTGACTATATTATACTAATTTAACACGTTTATAACACTTTTATTATTTTTTAAAAATAAATAAGATATTTTCTTTCAACTCAGATGCTTTGTAACCAAGAATAAAATAGTATACTTTTTATTCCGATATTACCACGGGGTCGAATGTTACGTCGGTGAAACCGTAGTGTGCAACTAGGGTGTCTGCAAGTCCACGACAATGCGCATATTTTAAGTACAAAATGTATCATTATTATGAGCTTATTATGTTCCCACTGCTGGAACACAGACACTCCACTCATCTTTTTATTCATGACTTTTATCAATTCAATCAATTTGTAATATTCCGCCTGGTTTCCTCATTCTTATGTAAGGACTTGAGCTTATGTATTTCCTCAAAACAAGCCCAGATATTGGCCTGATACTGTGAAACGATAATGAAACTTAATAACATTACTCTACTGAGGCATCGAACCCACCACCTCACGCTTTTCAAATTCTTTAGCTGTCTAAAGAATTTCTTGTTTGCTTCACTACCTACCTCTCCACCGCTACGCCCAACTACGTCATCGTTACGACACTGCTACGATTATCGAATCTGCTATGCTGTTTCTACAGAAGTGCAATTCTCGTAATTTTAAGAACGTTCACATTTTGAGGGGCTATTCTTGTAAACGTACACAGTCTGATCTCTGTCGCTGTCAATAATATAATTTCCCTACATATTGACAAGTTTTTTTGACATGGGTTGTCACTGAGATGTACTTAATTGAATTTGAATTTTGTCAGTATGAGAATTAGCCGCTAAGCAAGTGGTGAAATTTTGAGTCAACAAGATATCAAAAAAGTCGTGCCAGAGACCCAAAGTAAGTACTCGTTAGCCAAACCTCTCGATGAAGGAGTACCTGCGTTTCGTAATCCTAATTCCTGTGATTGTTAAGCCAACTATATATAATTTTGCTGTTAATAAAGAGTAAAAATGAATTACAGTATAACTTGAAGTAACAATAAAAACTACCGCATCCTTTCAATATTCATCAAAATAAATAGACAAACGGTTCCTCGTAAATATAGCACGATCAAGGATTAAAAGTCCTGAATTTCTTTCTAAGCTGTGTAAATGTTGTAAGTATTTCTGAATGTTTTAGGGTGACATTTTTGTTTGAGAATAAATCACAGCGCTTACTTCCGAAGCTTCTGTAAGCGTATTTTCCGATTTAATAGAACAATTTGCCGTTAAGACTTTGACAGCCTCCGTGACGTAGCGGTAGCGAACGCGGCCGCTGCGCAAGGAGGTCGGCCGTGCGGAGGCCGCGCAGTGCAAATATTTGTATGCGTGAATATATTTGCATTGGTCTGATCGTGCCTCGAAAAGCCGTTGGTCCCGGTTGCCTTACGAACAACTAGTGGCAGTCGTTACGGGTTGTTAGAGCCCTCAAAAAAGTCCAACAATTGGTCTAGCTGCAATGCTTCGATAGCGCCTTCGGATTGTGGAGGTCAGACGTCAGTCGCTTCACGGAAAATCAAATTCGCCAAAATCAGCAGTTAGATCGGTAAAACGGACCCCAGACTCCAGAGCTGGAAAAAGGCTTCGGATGCGGCTGGGATTAACACTGAGATGATGATGATGAATTTGCCGTTAAGGGTTCAAATTTATCTTACTAATTCCTGTATGATTGACCCAGTCAATGCAATTCGTAGAATTGTAAAGACCGAGGACCTCTCTCTCTCGGTGATTTTTAAAGCTGCTTGGCGACCATTCATATTATCTATCTAATGACTGTTTTATTCTGAAGCATCCTAATAGCGGTGATGGTTGCTATTCTGCTCTTGACGGCATGTACCTACTTTGTAATAGTTGAATGATCAATATACTTTGTAAGTTCACTTAATTAGTTAATGGCTTTCAACACATGTATAACAAACACCATTGCTATCTATGAAGACTGTTGTAAATATTTTGTAGTAAACACTTCACTATGAGGTATGAGGAACAGGGTTTAAAGGTCACTCAACCTCCATCGAAAAGGGAGGATCCTCCGATCAAACGGGTGTTATGTCTGGCGGGCACTTGCCCAACGGTTGATTTTGAGAATTTGTATGTATGTTAATTGCACCGTGCAACTTGCATGGTAAACTCTGATTGCGAGATGTACAATTCGTGTGACGTCAGTATGACGCGTTGTTTCTTTGTGGTGTTTGTAGGAACCACTATATGATATACTAGCTGAGCGAAATCTCGATTATCGGTAAAGCGAACCCCAGACTCCAGAGCTGGAAAAAGTCTTCAGATGCGACTAGGATTAACGCTGTGATGATGATGATGAATTTGCCGTTAAAGGTTCAGATGCAATTCGTAGAATTGTAAAGACCGAGGACCTCTCTCTCTCGGTGATTTTTAAAGCTGCTTGGCGACCATTCATATTATCTATCTAATGACTGTTCTATTCTGAAGCATCTCTCATCATCTATTCTGAAGATTCTCGGCCACGTTAATTTAAATATCGCAGGAATATTGGTATAAAAAATATCCTATGTGTTATTTCTGGTTATAAACCATTTCTGTTCCCAATTTCATCCATTTATGTATAGGAGTTTTTGCGTGAAAGAGTAGCAAACATCCAGCCATCCATTCTCACAAACTTTTGCATTTAGGAACAGTACTAGTAGGATCCAAAGATGTTTATGCAAGCTATCTATATGACATCAATGACGTTAATCATCATCATCATCTCAGCATATAATCCCGGTCGCATCCGCGGCTTTCGCGTTGGAGCCCGGGGTCCGCTTTCCTACTATTACGCCTCCATTTTGCACGATCTCTAGCATCCCGTGGTGTGAGATTGTTGAAACGTATGCCATCTCTTACAACGTCGAGCCAGCAGTTCTTTGGCCTGGCTCGCTTGTTCCGGCCAGGCGGAGGCGCCATGGCAAGACATTTGCTACCCACGTAACATACGTAAGACGTGACCGTACCAGCGCAGGCGACTCTCTTGCCGTTTGTCTGCTATGTCACGGACACGGAGACTGCCACGGATGCTGGAGATCCTGATGCGGTCTTTCCGCGTAACTCCACACACCCACCGCAGCATATTCATCTCCGTGACACGCAGCTCCTGCTTGTGTCGCTCAAGCACAGGCCACGCCTCACTGCCATACAGAAGAATAGGAAATCAATGACGTTAGTGTTCTGTAGTTATTGACACCATTAGTCGCGTAGCCGTGCAAGATATCGATCTAAAATTTCTTTCATTCATTCATTTCAGCCGAAAGACGTCCACTGCTGGACATAGGCCTCCCCCAAGGATCTCCACGACGACCAGTCCTGCGCTTCTCGCATCCAGTGGTTTCCCGCGACCTTCACCAGGTCGTCGTCATCTAAAATTTAATTTCATTAAATA
Organism: Sesamia inferens; assembly: GCA_037179545.1. Taxonomy (NCBI): domain Eukaryota; kingdom Metazoa; phylum Arthropoda; class Insecta; order Lepidoptera; family Noctuidae; genus Sesamia; species Sesamia inferens. The sequence goes on from CM073921.1 coordinate 20,696,169, forward strand.
TTAGCAAGTGTGTAACTTTTGACTGCACAGTTAGCGCAGTGGTTAATTCGCTGCGTGTCGCGGGTTCCCGCACGGAACAAATATTTGTATGATCTACAAGCAGCATATAGAAGAAATTCCTTGTGAAGGGCAACGTTTTTTTTTTTAAAGTTAAACTTACATGCACTAGTTCAAGGGTTAAGCAGACACGAAGCAAAGGGCTCAACTAAAGAATATGATGTGACCCGAAACTACGCTCTAACTAAGAAACAACTGACTTCTCTGACATAACTCGTAACATTTCATAGTAAACACGCATTACAATCGCCGACTTGTTTAATATAGCAAAAGACAACAAGCTTGTACTAACTCAAACAGAATCTTATACTCAACACCACCGCACTCGCATATTTAGGCTTCTCATACCATACTCACACATACAAAATACCTACACACGTTTCCTAGTCACAGACAAACACTCACACAATGCAATCAATAGGGGGAGACGGGGTACATTGATACAAGGGGCACATAGATACAGTTAATATTCATCGAGAAGATCCATCCGCCACCGATAAGAAGGTATTTAATAAAGCCTACACACTAGTGCACGCCACACTAGTGCATAGCAACGTTCACTCGACGACTAGCGACTGGCACGTTTAAAACTGTTTCTGATGTTCGCAACAAAATTTTCGTAGTTTTCTTCCGGATGAGATTCTAATTTATTTAGTGTTACCTGTGTTATACCTATTAACACATTTGGTAAGTATATATCTGTCATCATATTAAATAGACTTAATTTTTTTAATTATTTGTTGCTTTAATTTTTATAAAATATTGATTTCGATTGCAGTAGGCAGGGGCACATAGATGCAAGTGCTCTTGGGGCACATTGATACCCCGATATTTTGATAAATATATGTGTATGTGAGACTTAGGTAATATATTTTACTTTCTTTATAGAAAAATGGTTTGAAGATTTAAGCGTAAGATGAATAAAAGTTTCATCAATGAAATTTCCGTGGCTTCTGCGATATCTAACGTGTTGGAAGGAAAATTATCAATAACAAAAGCAGTGAATAAATATAATGTAAAACAATGAATAAATTAAGGTCAGAAAAATCAATAAAACTTGTTTTATTTGTATAAATATTTCTATGAACCAAAGTGCCAGTGTATGTTATCAATGTACCCCGTATGTGGGGGTACATTGATACAAATTTCATTTTTTAGTAAATAGGCTTTAATACATTTTATGATTAAATCTATCGGTTAATTTGTATGTAACAAGTCAACTGAATATATATTGAATATATTACAGTTATTAAATTGGATGTAACTATCATTAAGTCGTCTTTTTTTGGGTCTAAGTAAAAATCGTATCAAGGTGCCCCGTCTCCCCCTACATATACATGATTTCCAGTCAACACACAATTTAAACCAGCCATATTACTTTTCAAACTTTCTCACTCTTTTGTTACTTTTTACTTTTGTTCTGATTTTGAAATGACTCGCACCTAAGTCACGCCTATTTCTAGTTTAGGAGTCAGGGTTTCAATTTCTCATCATCATCTCAGCGTTAATCCCAGTCGCATCCGAATCTTTTTCAGCTTTGAAGTGTGGGGCTTTGAGGTCGCGCAGTTCTACTTCAGTCAGGTATTCAGTTTGTATGCGCTATTAATAAATGCGAAGTTATATAAGCATCATTGTAAGCGACTTGCATAAAGTATTATATTATATTTATCGCTGGTTTATAATTATGGATCTCAGCTTCATGGAAATGTCTTCGGACAGTGGTAAACGAAATGCCACAACGTGATGGTAAGCTAAGGCTCCTAATAAACTAGCGCGCTTTAGCATCAACGATTGCATTACTAATCGTTGATGCTAAAGCGAGCTAGTTTATTAGCCTTGCAAGTCAGACGGAAACACCGCCGCGGCAAATTATTGCAGTCCCACGATATATGTGTATTGACGTGTACCTGGGCTGACGTTCGTGACCGCAGAGCTCCGAATCTGAATTCAAAGAAAAGATCCTTTAACCGTGCTGCCTAGTCTTACAAAATGGCGCTTAAGAAGGCTTTCTTCGACCGGACTACCCATATTGGCAGCAAGCTCTCTGCGCATCCGACCGGTAGCAGATCTTTCTGGTCCCTTGCCAAATTGGTCGAAGCGATCTTCCGTCGGCCCGGGTTTTACCACAACCTGTCAACTGGAGACCTACTGGGGTATACTACTCACTTGTGAGGCGAGGCCCTCGAGAAAAAAGGGGATGCGATAACCGTTTCCCAAGGGTAGTAAGGAAGCAAGCCAAAGGGTGTCTATGGTAAAGCGTAAGAATGTTGCAGTCTCCGAATAGGGCGAAGTGAATCTTCTGGCGTTCAACGCCGCCAAAACACAAGCGCATTTATTTACCGCTAGAAGGAGCCCATTTACCTTAGCTCCTACTTTTCGGAATTTATCCTTGGAGTGCACCGACCACCTTCAGCTTTTGGGAGTTGAGACTTTCTCAAACCTATGTAGCGGTAGCTATAAATGCGACAAATAAACAACGCGTCATACTGACGTATTCTACATCTCTCAAGCAGAGCTTACTGTGCAATTAGCATGCATACAATTCCCAACTGTTGCGCAAGTTCCCGCCAAACCGCCCGTCTGGTCGGAGGATCCTCCCTTTTCCTACTCCTCCTACAGTTTTAACACCATTACGTCTTTACCGCGTTCACAGAGCAATTTGCCAGCGGTGGTCTTTCCTTCTGACTAAAATTTCAGAGTCTACCATCAGGCAGGATTGCGGTCAAGCACTAGTTTATAATATAAAAAAAAAAATCGGACGTGGCACCCTTAGCGGTTATATTTCACCAGAATATTTTGAAAAAATATTCCGATCCAATGTAAAAACTGTATTGCTGTATGGACGTGAGACGTACTCGCATAAATTCTACTGTCTTCGCCATATTCCGGTATCTACAGGCCCGAGAAAATCTCAAATGTAGATCTGTGGGAGTGCTGCGGTGAAACTTCGATCGACCAGCATATCAAACGCCGCAAATGGAACTGGATCGGCCACACGCTCCAAGGGGATTCTGAACCTAGCCTTGGTATATCCACGGCAAGTTCTAGACTGACCCATCTTGGGGACACAGGAACTTAAGTCATGTAAGTCATATTGAAACTAATGGTTGAAAGTGAGAGAAATTTCTTTTTATTTCATGGCAGGGGTAATTTTAATGTAAATTCCTAAAGATACTTAGGTACTTATGGCTTATTGAATACTGGTTTTTAATGCTCTTTGTCATGCGCACCAGAAAAAAATATCTGAAGTTCTTACTTAAAAGAGTAAAATGTAATATAAGCAGATTCTTAAAATTATTTATGAGTTTTATTATGTTTAATAAAACGTTTTCTAATGAAAGCGCTCTTTGGCTGGGAAGTTTGATTTAAACATGTAAGACGTTGGACTTATCCAAAATATGTTGACTCACCCAAAATCAGAAACGACTAAACGCATAGTTTGTGGCTTGATTCAGAACTCTAGGCAGTAGTTCTCACTCATATATGTTATATTAGAATAGTTTTGTGTGATATAAACATAGTTTAATTTTTTGATTAAACATTGTTTGTAAACTAAGTATAAGGTATAGACGACAGCACATTAAATTACTACAATATGTTAGATTTCTTTATTAGATTTCAAACTTTTTTCATCTCTAGAGCATAGCGCAGGGTGTTTGAAATTGTCTTAGTATTTGTCTACCCTTTTTTTTTCGTTTTGGATGGAAAGTAATCGATTGACCTCTCCCGCACTGGGCACAGTCGAAGGGCGTGGCAGACTTTTACCTACTAATACCTACCCGTGTTCCTACAATTGCCGCGTGCCAGGACCACGGTTTCTCTTTTGACCAACCCGCAACCCTCACATGTGCTGACATCTCTTTGAGGCGCACGTGAAACACACCACGCTGTTGACCCAGGCCTTCGGTGGCCGGTAGTTTGATGTTGTTTCTGGACCAGGGCGTCTCCTGCAGCGGCTAGAGGCGTGAGGGCGTTGAGATTCCCGGTCTTTCTTTGCCAGCATCACTGCTTCGCAGAAGAAGGTGACGGTTTGCTATGCACTCTCGCTCCGAATCATGGCCTGGACCAGGGCCGGACGCGAGAGATTGCCGCCGATCGCCACCACGAGGACACGGCAGTACTCCATTCAAGGCGGGCCGACCGTCCGGCAAGACCTCCACCGTGTTCTCGTTTTTGTCCACCCTAGGTAATATAAATGTATGTATACTACTGAAATTACGTTGGCGCAACTGCTTAAAGTTCTATTTCTAAGAATGCAAAAGCTGTAATGTTCTGATAAGCTTCTCCTGCCACTTTCTCTTTTAAGGCTAGGCACAAATGGGCTACCGACCACAGCCACCGGTGTCTGTCGCACGCTAACGCCACGTTTCTAAAAGTGTCAGCCACTGGTGTCTAGAAGCCACCACATTTTATAACCCGCTCGTTGCTGCGCAGTCTGTAGATGGATTCTGACACGGAAAGTTTGATCGCGCTTTTGTTAATAAGCAGAAGACAGACGACGCCATCGCCGCCTGTATTGGATGCATCAAATTTTATGTGGTCCTACAGTGAAACATGGCAGTGGCGGGTGTCGGCGTTTTGTGAGGCACGTAGTAACCACTAGTGGCGAGTCGCGGGCACTACTGTAGCGAGTAGCTGCCACCGGATACACGTGTGCGGTGCGTCTATACAAAATATATTAAAAAGTGTGTTAAGTCGCCGTCGCTGGCCACCGCTGGCCCATTTGCACTGAGCCTTAGTCTTTTCTTTAAGGCTAGAGTAAATAGGCTTATACTAAAATAGTGCGTTTTACCATCAACGATTGCTTCACTGCTTACTATTAGGCGGGATCTCGGGAAGCAATATATATATATACATATTAATTATAAACTAGTGCTTGACCGCAATCCCCCCGTAAGCAGTGATGCAATCGTGGATGATGAAGCGCGTTAGTCTATTTATAAACTACCGAAAACGAATACCGAAAAGAACCGCGAGTAAGCAGTATAAAAGAGGAGGTGAAACGCTTCGTCCGGATCGCAGTGGTATTAACAAGTTATGGGTGGAAACTCGCCGTCGCACACTTACCAAAATTGATCCTATAGAACACCGAAAGGCTGGCTACTCTACGTCTGTGCTCCAGGCTTTGGAGACCGTTTTGAGTTAAATCTGAGTCGCCAATCAGCCTCTTCGCATGGCTCTTCATTGAATTCAAAGTAGCCAGGTGACATTTTGCTGCACCAGCTCAAACGTGGCTGCAGTACTCCACACACGAAAGGACTTGGCCTTTGTACAACATTAGAAGCTGCCTTGATGTGAAGTACCGCCGGACCTTTGCGATATCGTTAAGTCTCGTCGTTATCGTTAAATCTAGCAGTCACCTTGGCCTTGGACCCAATGAACCGCCCAAAGTTTAGGTTCGAGGAAATCTCGACTCCCAAAAGCTGAAGGCGGCCGATGCTCTCCAAGGATACCTTCCGAAAAGTAGGAGCCAAGGTGAACGGGATTCTTTTGGCGGTGAAAAGACACGCCTGTGTTTTAGCGGCATTGAATGCTACAAGATTGGCTTTCACCCCATTCGGAGAGTGTCAGTGCCACATTCGTACGCTCTACCATAGCCTCTCTTTCGGACCGGATTGATTCCCTACTAGCCTGAGCATCCGGCAGGTATCTCTCCACAACTGTGCTATCATCTGCGAATGCCGTACGCTGGAAGCTTACTCAAAGGCTAGCGTGCCATATCCGGTCGAAAGCCTTCGACCGGGTACGAAAGACATCAAGGGAGACAGCAATCGCTTCCCCATTTTTCTCGAGGGCCTCGCCCCACAAGTGAGTGTCAAACACTAGTAGGTCCCCAGTTGACCGATTGCGGCGAAACCCGTACTGTCAGTCACTGAGGAGATCGTTACCTTTCAGGTATGCCGAGAGGCGCGAGTACAACACGCGCTCCATAATATTGCAAAGTACGGAGGATAACAATATTTCGATAACGAAATCAGCCTATAGTTGGTAGAATCGGCACCACTACCCTTTTTGGGCATAGGCTGCACGTTGGCAAGCTTCCAGGACTTGGGCACTATACCAGTCGCAAATGAGAGGCGATACAAGCGCGTCAATACAGGAGATAACTCGGGCGCACATGCCTTAAGAACAATCGCTGATGGTGGTCATCTAGAGCACTAGCCTTGTTCCTAATGCGAACCTCCGGCATTGAAGTTTCGCAATGATGTAATTTAGGTGGAGTAGCACTGTTTGTATCAAGACGCGAATTATGGGCAAAGAGAGATGCAAAGAGACCTGCTCTCTCGCCGTATAAGCCAGTGCTCCATCAGGCCTATCCAGCAGAGGCAGTGTGGGCCGGCAGAAGTTCGCCTCGACGGATTTAGCGAGGGACCAGAAAGATCTGCTATCGGATGGCTGCGCAGATAACTTGTTGCCAATATGGGTAATGAGAAGCAAGTGTTCTTAAGCTCCTTTTAAGAAGTAGTATATAACCAGTGATCGGAATAGGTAGAGTGATTTTTGGTTCTTGTATCATAAATGTTCACAGAAAGGATAACATGGATAAGCCATTTTCCCGGAATGTAATTCCGGATCCAAGTAAATATTGTTAATGTTGGTAGTGACATTATATCTACTTATTTCATTTAAAGGATGGTAACAAAACTAAACTTATTTATTATTTACTTGTTCAAAAATAAAAACTATCAAATTCCGATCGAAGCGTTAATACATTTCAATATTTTATTTGTAGCCTCTAATGAAAGGTATGGCCGAATGAAACGGATTCACGACTTAATATAATTTATACATATTTTTTTAAATATTTAATCAATTCCGTAAATCCGGAATGTCCATATTAATATATACGTTTCCGATCAATGACCCCAATTCACTCTACCTTTTCCGATGACTGTATATAACGTTAAAAGCGCAATTTTAGGCGGTCGCTTGCATGAGCGCCGTCAGTGTTTAATTCCTAGTTACAACATCTTAGAATGTTCATTGATTTTACAGGGATGGCGCATTTTTATATACACTTCTGGATACATCTATTGGCCCACCTTAGAGTTTAGGTTTCGATGGCCCCTACCGAAATATGATTGCTAGATTGAACAAAAAGTATTGATGCAGTTTTAAACCTGATACGAGTACATTTTACCATCTTTTTCGATCGTACTGTTTTAAATTTGAATTTAGAATACCACACGACATGGAGCTAAGCCTAACAAGTCGGATATGCGCCTTGTTAAAGGCAATTGATTTTTTAATAAAAAACATGTTTTATCAAATAAGGGTTTAATTTAATAACTTGTGTTGCCTCCATGCGCATCTACCACAGCTCTCATACTATTAGGCATAGAGTTTCTCGACCGCTCTATGAAATTTTGAGGGATCATCTCCCGTTCCTCTTCTATGGCAGTTTTCAACTCCTGCATCATCTGGGCAACTGGCTGACGAGCCCTAACACGTCTTTTTAGCTCATCCCACATGTGCTCAATGGGGTTCATGTCTGGGTTTCTGGCTGGCCAGTCCATAACTGTGATGTTCACATCCCGAAGATATTCTCTGACGATGCCGGCCGTATGGACTCTTGCATTATCATGCATAAAAAGGAAATTTGGGCCCACATAGTCCGTGTATGGTATCACGTGAGGTTCTAAGCATTCACGAATGTACCTTTCAGCATTTAATGTTGGCAGCCGTGGTCCTGTAACAATCTCAAGTTGAGTTTTGCCGCTCGCGGATATACCGCCCCAGACAGTTTTCTCAAGCTGGTCGTCACGATGAAGCGATCCTGCCTTTTAGTTGTGACCCGAGATCGTGGCCTTCGTTGGCGACGAACAAAGCCGCCAGTCTCTAGGTACCTCCGATAAACATTTCGGACTGCAGATCGACTTAAATTAAGTAGAGCACTCACATTTCTTTGACTGAGGCCGGCCTGAATAAGTGCCACAGCTTGTGCGGCGACTTCAGGTGAAGTATCCATAGATTAAACATCCATAGAACCTCACCTTAATGTTAAGAATAAGTAATGTTTGTTGCAAAACCAAAGATATCAATAACTTTTTCAAGAATTAAATCCAAATAAACCAATAAAATCAAGTTTTCTTAATATTCGATTGTTTGATATCAACAAACAGGCTCCAAATTGTCTTATGATTCTTTAAAGTCTGTGTTCGAAATTCAAAAAAAGACTATTGAATGAAATTGTGAATATGTCAGGTTCAAAACTGCATAAAAAACTTTTTGCTTGAACTATTATAAAATTTTAGCTAGGACCAAACGAAACTGAAAATGCAAGGTGGGCCAATAGATGTGTCTAGAAGTGTATTATTATATTTATTTTCTCTAGAGCTGTATGTATTAAAGGCGTACATAGAGCCTAAGACAGTCTGAAGCTAAAAGGTGGAACAGGTGGTACTATAAAAACTGTTTTTCAATGATTTATTTATTGTTGACCATAATCTATCAATTTAACTTGTAGCACTGACACAAAAGTGATTAAAGCCGTAGTGACGGCTCTTACTATTTTACACAATCATAAACGGGGGTAAAATAACGAACTACAATATAATTTTATTATTACTTTAATTTACTACAAGAGCCATGTATACATAATACTTTTAATGGAAACATAACAGAAGGAGTAGGGATCTCCGTACTTAAAAATAATACAAAGCGGTGTGTTAGAGAGTTGCGAGCTGCTTCAGTGATGCATTTGCCTTTAGTAATCATAGAGTAACGTAGTTACAGTAACGTCAACCACGTTACATCAAAGTGGCCACATCATGACTTTGCCTTAAATCTCCCTCGTGGACGGTTCACGCGGCCGTCTTTTTCAACTGTCATTGGCGATATCCGCCATTATTGTGAGATAAATTTTTCAAAGAATTTCTATAATTTGTTACACGGATGGTTTTTACTTGAAATTGCCACAAAGTCATAACTAATGCCTCAATACAAAAAAAAAAAAAAACTGATAGAAAACACTGTGGCTGATCGCCATCAACGACGCTAAACAGCAATTTGTTGAGCGGTCTCATGGAATCACTGAAGCATCGCGCAGATGAACTATGACATAAACTCTAATACATGTTTAATACTGGACTGATATAATGTTAAGCAATAATACAACTTAACTTACTAAAGTACAGATAGTGAAATGATCTAATACACCGTATACAATCAAAATAACTAATCGCGGCTCAGTTGACTATAACATTTAACATCATAATCTTAAACATTTACCATAGATTGAATATGATATTTTGCTAATATTTTAAAAGGTTTCTTTTATTATGTGGGATTTGTAACGGGGGTTCTGCTCTACTAACATTGTCTTTTTTTTAAATATATTAGTAAGTAGACATACAGTTATAAGTGGTATCATATTAATTCAATTCACGACAATAACATCCATTTATTTATTATGAGATTAAGTTTTTTTTAAATATTATATTGATATATCGATGGACCTTCGTCCATCGCTAAGTACATCAGAATGGTGAGGATCCTTAGAGAAGGTACATGTAGTGTCTCAGTAGAAAGGGAAAGTGATGAGATCAGAATTGTTAAGTATCTGACGAAGAGTGTAAGGTCAACTGCTCAATCTGTGAACGGAACACGGAAAGAGCACTGAAAGTAGATTCAACAAGGATAAGGCAACATTTTTGTCTTTTCGTTTCAACAAGAGTAGACTCAGGAATTTTCGTAACTATTCATAAAATTCAATCTGATAAGCTCAAACACGATATATATTATATCTCTATGCCTTAAAGTTAACCAAGACTCAACGCGCCGATCGAACATATGAAAGATCTTAAAAAAGTATTGTCCAATTATTTTTGCCTTAGAAGAGAGCAGTCGAGTTTATAGAAGTTAGAAGTAAATTTTCATAGAATGAGATCACAAGGTAGCACAATATTTGATAAAAACATTAATTATATATCAGAAAAGGTATATAATAAGGTATTAAATATCTACTCTATAGAATCACATCGAATAATTCAAAAAGTTAATGTTGATAATTATCAATGAGTATCATCATAGAATCGGGGTACACATACATAGGTACTGAGCAAACGCCACAACCTTAAGAAGAATTGATTAATTCATAATCCGTCGGACTGAACACTGCCAGCCAAAACGTGCTCAAAACGCGTAGGGTGGAAACGGGCTCACATAACCTAACTACTATGACAAGCTAAAATAGAACTAAGTAAATGTATATATCCATTTATTACGTCTACATAATAAATATTCGTAATTATTTATGGATGTCCCAATGACTTTCTTTCTCCTGTTATATAAGTATGAGAAGACTTCTATCTCTTTTTCATCCTTCAATATTGAGAACTCTGTGAGTAATTATCTTGTTTCTACTAAATTGATTCGATTTAGCGTGGTATATCATTAGCCTTTATGATAACTGCGACATTATAGTATGTTTAAATGAAAATATATTTATTAGGTACCTACTCAACTCGGAATTCAAAATTGATACCAACTATCTAAACACGTGCACATTACTTATAGTTAATCCCGTTGATCAAACTATAATATCCTTCATATAATGTTGGCTAAATAGTTGTTAGTATAGCATAAATTCGAGATCGCTTTTCCGAAGACCGCCAAACTTCTACTTACTCCGCGCTCTATCGTAAAGCTGATAAGTTTACGAGTAAAGGATATATAAAAATATAGAAAAAAACATATTCTTGCTAGCGTTTAGCTGTTTTTTTTTTAAATATTAACAATTTATCGCCGTCACTCATAGCGACTTTTTCGCGATTGAAAATTACTGAGCGAATAGTCCCCTCATGTCTACCTCATATCTTGCCCTGGATATATAATATTATTTAGGTATATGTATAATTTATCCCCCTTATTCATAAACGCTGCTTAAAGTTAACTAGTGATTAGCGATTCTTTAAACACACATTTTAGACGTTTGCACGTCACTTAACTTGAATCATCGCTTATGAATAAACCCCTTAAACTCTGTGGTGTTTATTCATAAAGGATAATTAAAGTTAAGTGACGTTAAAAGGTCAAAAATGTATGGTTAAAGAATCGCTAATCACTAGTTAACTTTAAGCAGCGTTTATGAACAAGGGGGTATATATTTATTTAAATACTATATCAATAAAAATGAAGGCGAAGGTTTTAAGAATAAAGTTTTTAAGTTCACAACACAATAATAATAATTATATTAAAACTAGAATAATATAATAATATGTAGGTATAATAATACGGTAAATCTTATATATCATGCTTATATCTACTTCTCACTTTCTGGACATCCTTAATAAATATCTAATTACCTCCAATCTTAATATTCAACGAAACTTTATGCACACGTTATTCGTTCGTTACGTTTGATAGTTCGTATTTTACAGCATCTTTGTTCGTATTTTACAGCATCTTTCACATTTAAAATGAATATTATAATACACTTAGGTTTTGAAAGCATTACAAGTATAGTACATAGTTGTTTAACAAAGCTGAAAGGAATTGAAAGTATGCGAGTTATGTTTCAAGAGAACATGATAATGTGTCAGTGGAAAATGGAATTTGTCCACGTAATTGTTGAGTTAATTTTTATTTGATGATGTGTTTACTGTGTTTTGTGCCAGTCGCATCTCTCTCTTTATAATAATTTTTGTTCCAGGAAAACTTGATTTCACATTTTCTTGAATAGAATATCTCAGGTCTATATATATATTTTAATATATTTATATATTGTAGAATGCGGAGACTACAGACGTCTGTAACGTCGTCTTCAGCTCGCACAAATGAATTGCTACAACTTTGTTGACGCGACATCTGTACCAATGGCAATAATACCTAGGTATACACAAGGTATATTAAAATTGAAATTGTTTTATTTTTTCCAAAATAAATGATAAAATTTAAGATAATTTTTCGCGTGAATTATCATTTTCAACGCGAACATTTATATTATAATTAATTAATTTGGCACCTTATTAGAGTACTGGACCAACAGGTGAACTTTCACGAAATACTATCACATTTCAAAAAATCATTTACTTAAGTTTACTTATAGAGCATAATATACTCGAATACTCTAATATTTACTTATGGCCAACGTGTTCACGCTAAATGAGAAATCTCAGCTATCGGTGCCAAATGAATGTTTTAATATTTAATGATCAAAATTAATTTGATATTTAGTTACTTTTACATACCCTTCAATTATATACAATAATAATTAGTCTATACCTAAGAGAATTACTTGATCGAATAAACGGTTTTTTAATCTTCATACCGATTTATACAAGCATGTATGTACTTGATCTGAGATTTAATAAAACATAAAGTGTCCAAATAATATTTAAACAAGAGTGTATAAATAAATGTGCATATAAGTAGTCTAAGCGGTACTGTACTGAACTGGTTTTTAAGAAGTGCAAATAGATAACTGTGCCAAATATAGACATGGTAGTAAAGTACAAAGTCATAACCGTGTAATGTAACGTGCAGCATTCGAGTAACTTAGACGTTACAGCGAGCACGCAACTGAATTGTTCAGACATAGGTACATTGAAAAGAGAAGTCTAAACACGTGCACCGGAACTTTTATCATTGTGTATGTTTCCTGCGATAAATTTTGATTATATAGTAGATCTACTAAAGTGCGCATTGACAGTCAGCATGCATTGAAAGAGAAAAACTGTTAGATGTTACCGAATGATTCGGAAATTCTTTAGTTAGGCCGATGCAAACACTGATATGTTAGTCAATTTTAATGTGTTATTAATTTAGTGTAACTGAATTGCTGCAAATGTTCTAGAAACTTGTTTCAACAATTTATTTTAGGAAATAGAAGCTCATGTATTAGGTAAAAGGAGCGCGTGCAGCGGCGAGGCGCAAGCGGGCGGCGAGTAGCGCAGGCGCACTGCGCGAGCGCCCGACGCAGGCGCGGGCCGCGGATACCCGCACGCACACCCGGTCGCGGTTTACGCTACGCGGCTCTAACGTCTATCAAATTCTCTTTATGTACGTCCGGAAAACAGCTGGTACTGGAAGAAACCATAATAAAAGAAAATATTAAAACAAAGCGCGTGCCAGATCATTTGATGCGGCCGGGAGTTCCCCGCCCGCCCGCTACGCCACCACTACAGCTACTCTACTCTACTCGAGCCGCTCTCGCCAACACCAGCTAGCTAGATGGCACCCGACTACGGAGCATACAAACTTCAACACTACGCAATACGTACCGATAAGCTGGAAAAGCAAACTAAATGTACTCAAGCTTACAGAGGGTGGGTTTAAAGACGTCTAAATATTCAGATCAAAAGTGTGAGCGGTACTAAGTACCTACTCACTTACTTTCTGCACATACTTTATTATGCTGACTGTACTGTATCAATGAAGGTGAGATAAAAAAAAATGTGTTTGTTACGCGAAAAACTTTTACGCACGCTCTGTTATGATTTAGCCAATGTTGATTTTTATTAGTAAATAATATAGTACACAACGCCAAATCCCGGTTAAAATGTATTTGGTCTTTATTTAAATGCCTATCTGTAGACATAGGTCTTTATTGAGAAATAAAATCACTGTATATTGCCGGCAAGTACAAAATTGTAGGTCATTCCAAATCAGTACCTATCTGGTCAAAAGTTATATTATATTTTTTTAATAATCCTCACCGCGCATTGTGCATGCATAACTGCCAAGTCATACACGTACAAGCCTACCTACTTAAGGTTAAAAAGTATCGGACGGGTGTGACCTAGGAACGGCAACAGCAACTCCTGCTAGCGCTGCACGGTCCGGTATCTTCAACTAGTTCAAAAAGGTGCACGGTCCGGTACATTGAACTAGTTCATAATGTTGCACGGTTCGGTACATCCAATAAGTTCACAACATTGCTCAGTTTCCAAGCAACCTCTCAAGAAGGGACCGTCGACGTATGCGAAAACTCAGTGGCACAATAAAATTTTATTATTATTTTATATTTGGCACATAATCGTCTTACTATTGATAGCCAACGATTTCTCAAATGCCATATAAGTGATAAATTATGTTCACGGCCAATTACAGAAAGAGTTATTTAAATTTACTACTTTAAAGTAGTTTTTAGTTTCTAATAAATATAACAATACCATATCACAGCACCTCTATACAACATTTTGCTGTATACTATCAGTTTGGTAACTTTATACTGTTATAATAAGTTATTCAATTTATAAACTCTTAAATTTTATTACACATGGACATCTTCAAACCTCTTATCTTCACAAAACGTGATATGTCCACATTATTCTGGTTAAAGCTTACACAAGTTGTCTCACATCATACCTTTGCTGATATTCTTTATACACAAGTGAATTGATATATGTATTCATCAAATCAATAACGTCGGTTTCGAGGTAATTAATGCACGCGTTTTTGAATACTCTTTCAATTTCTTACGCTTTCACAATCTAACAAAAATCAATATTGATAGATAGCATAGACAACAAACAAGTTAATATCACTAGGAAAGTATTTGCAAATAAATGTAATATGGTAATAGTTAAAAACATCCATATAATATGATAAGACTACTAAACATCAAGGGACCGGACGGGGATCGCCCTTGTCGGTGAGGCCGGGGATACAAAGTACAGGTATACATAGTTGCACGGAGCGCCGGAGCCGCGCGGGGGACCTACGACTAGTGCGCGTCCGGTTCCACAGTGAGAGTGAGTTTAACGCGTGAGGGTAATATTGAGTGAGGGGCATTTTCGGACAGCCATGGCAGTGTGATGCAGCGCGTTGTAGCCGGCGGCGGTGGCGCCCTGGATGCTCCAGTTGGCAGTCGAGGCGTGCGAGTGGTGCCTACTGCTGCTCGGTAGGTGTCTTACCATGCCACTGCTGATCTGTTGCAGCAGTCCGGAGCCTTGAGAGCTGCAGGCCGAAGGACGGCGCGAGCGAATTGATTGCATTGATGACGTCAGCAGAAACGGTACGCTTGAGGACGTATTTGGCATGGAGCCACCCTATACAGCAAAAATATGTTAATATTTACATGAAATTTAGGGGTGGTTTTGCGGTGGGAATTTGTGAAAAGTAAATAAATAATTTTGATGAGCGGGATATGAGATGACTACACTGGATCTAAGATTAAAGTATAAGTAAGTAATCAAAACCTTTCAGCTAATAGTGCACGATGGGGCTATTAACTGAAAGGTTTTGATTCATGATGATAAATATCTCCATCAAAGGCAAATACTTGAATCGTCGTATAGGTACTAAGATAGTTGTTACATAATATGGATAATAACTGTATACGAATATTATTAATATGAACCTAATGTACACGTGGGTCGATTCAGTTCCTTCGCATATAAATTTAGTAGGTAAATGTTTATTGATTGAAGGCGGATAGGTATTGAAAAAATAATAAAGGTTCCTAAATTATAAAACAATTGTTTGACATGAAATTATAAATAACATTAACCTGATTATTATAGGATCGATATTATTGAATTAATCTGTGTATTTGTCATCTATCATACATAACGATGTGTCATGTAAGTAGGTACGTATAAGGAACCTCGTTATTTTGACTGTGTGACCTATTTAGTGGATACAATGGTCACACTTTCAGCCTATGAATACAATCAATGGTTTCTAATCCGGTGAACAAGAAAAGTATCTATTTGAATCTTTGAATACCCCGAGTACAAGACATTCCAATAGTAATTGTAACTATAATAAATGTTTTATTATTTGGCATAGTCCTCATCTGTTTTATACCCCTAGTACTTATGTCACCGCGAAACCACCCAAACCAATAAATCAACAGCTTTAAGAAGGAAATTGTTTTTTACTTATGACTTTAAATTTAAACAATGACTAATTCTTAGCTTATCACGATGATTTAATGTACAATTATATTCAACTCTAGCATGCCTTATACTTAATTAGATACGTACGTCAATATTTAGCGTTATAAAGCGTGGTGGGCATGTGAAAGTTCTTGTGATTCAGTCAGTCTGAGTTCTACACTACAGCGAAAAACCCGCACGCAGATGTTGCCGGGTTATATTATAATAAAAGCTGTAAACTGTTGATAATGTGTGGAATAATGTTAGAGATTACATATTTAAGTAACGGCAACATCTTAGTGTGTAATACATAGTAGTAACAGTTGGAAAACATCAATGGTTTGTGCTGCACGAGTCGCAGCGGCGAACAGTAGAATGGAACCATATACTCACGATCATGCTCCGTGCAAGCTGCGAAGAAGAATAATAGCAACAGTAAATGAGACAGCGATACGTAATACATGGCTTAGAGCCTTGACATGAATGAACAAATGATTACCTTACTTGCGTAGCGTTGCGTCACATATACACATTGAACATATAAGAAGACCTATGTGACCTGCCGAACTGTTGGATCTACATTGTTTTGCGGTACTCTTGAAGTACATTAAACCGATTTGTAATGCCAATTGGTTGCGCGAAGTAACTAAATATGAATATTTCTTTTTAGTGATTTGTAAATGATTTCCTGAAATTGTATAACCGGGTTAATTTGGAAAAGGTGCGACAATGGAATCGACGTGTCTGCAGGTACACACCCGAACAATGATCAGAATGACAATACAGTAGCATTCACCAGAGCAGGAGGGGCTACTCTCCCAGCATGACATTCAACGACACATTCAACGCGGAGTGGCGAACATGCATCACTTCATTATTTCTTGAAGTTTGTGTTTGTTCGGGCGTCTCGCAGGATTGGAAGGAGTAGCACTAATGCGATGCAGTGAAAGGTTCCGATCCACGTGCATATGCAAAATGATAATGTGATGAAATCAAATACTATCTGTCCCAGTCGGTGTGGGTAGAAGACACGACCGCAGACGATAATAGAACCACATCAATGTAAAGCTGGACATTTTCACATTCAGTAGGTTTAGGAGTAACAGGGAGGACACGCAGCCAGGCAGGCGTACGTGTACGATAACATCACTTACGACGCATTGAGACGTTGATGGCACGGACAGGCTCGAGCCTGAGCCGCCCCCTCGTCCCCTGTACTGGTGACCCTGTCGAAATAACCACTATCACTACCCTCGTTACCACGTACCCTTATTCCAGCACCACCATCGTTTACACTACGGGCAGCCCTGTCCAAGCTTCTAAATTTGAATCATTAATAGTGTATGTAGGTCATAATTATGTGGGTACATACTATTAGAGTTATCGATGTCAAAACAAACGTGCAAGTAGGAAGAGATTGAAAGTGTGTAACTTACGGTCGGTGGCGATAAGTTGACGGTCGAGCCGCGGCGCTCTTGTGGCCCGATGCTCGAGTGGCGGCGAGTAGGAAGTCCTGAGGTACCTCCCGGGGTACCTCCTGGTGAGGAGGCGCATGATGGTGCAATCCGGATCTTGGGCGTCATTAAAGTGTTGTCCGACAGGCGGCGATTAGGAAAGGCGCTTGAAACGCGAAGGAAATTGCTGTCGTTATTGGTGGAATTGCTCGAGCCGAAGAACCACTGACCGATCCCGGTGCCTGAATAAATTTTCCGTATAATTTTCTCTCTTGTCATCTTTACATTACAGGTTGGAAACTCATGCTTACTCTTGAAACCGCCTACACTGCCGCTAGCACTACTAGCAGCAGGGGGTGGCCCGCTCATAGAGTTTTTACGAGCCATATCCTCAGCAGAGGAAGTTTTACGCTCCACCCTTAAATTAGGGATATTAAAGGGTGGGGCGTTCATATTATCTGTAGACATTTGATGTCGAAGCTTGTGCCGGCGCTCGGGGCTGGGAAGCGCGAGGTTGTCGGCCTTGAGCTTGTAGCGCTGCTGGCGGTCGATGCTCTCCAGCATGTCGTACAGGATCTGAACAAGCGGCATCATAAACATTATATTACTCGTAATTCATTTTTATTAGGGCTACATACAGTATAGTTAAGTGTTTGATGTCTTAATTATACCTCCATCAGATTGGAAAACTGGTCTACGTTCAGTGCTGGGTTGACAGTTTGTGGAGCAAGCGAAGGTATCATTTTTGTTGCCATCACATTGGTGTTCACACCAAATTTTCTTTCCAGGAGTAAATTCTTGTAGAGTTCTGTAATAATTAGGTTTAATCGTCTCTCATAATTATTAATCAAATTATTATAATTCGCTTCGGTAAAAATAATTACTGGCTGTGGCATAAGGGATTCGCATAGAGAGCAGAGATCGCTGTGCTAGTGTAATAATATGACGCGAGGCTGGTCTAAGATAGATGTGATTACCTTAAAAACGAGGGACTCTTTTATTATGTTCAGAAGTATACTCACTAACAACACGAGTGACGATATCAGGGTCGCTGAGCCGCATAGCCAGCAGAGTAGGAATCACCTGCTCCAGAATATGGCTCCTGTCGAGTCTAACAATGGTCTTTTCGAAGAAACAGAGGATCAGGCTGATGATCTTTACATCACTTTGATGCCTTTCAAGAAGCGCCTTCACTTTATTCAGAATGGTGGCGTGAAGTGCTTTGTCGTCATGGCTATCGCAAATGTTCTGCGTAGCAATTAGTGAGGCTGCCTATAAACATGAGCATATGTACTGTTATTATGGTGTTCTTTAGAATTAACATTAACGGCAAAGAGAAAAAAAATCTACATACCTGTATCTGAAAGGTGTTACTTTCCAGGGCATGATACAGCGTTGGTAATATTTCAGCTTCAATTTCTGCAGGTGAGCATTTACTCATAATTATATGCAAGTTCTCTAAAATCGTAACAGAAGCCTGGATACTTTTTGGTGAATTCAACAGCGCCCTAAAACAAATGAAATCCAAATTAAATAATCTATTTCTATAAAATATTTTATACATTATATTAATACTTATAAAATTCTAACCAACATTGAATGCAGTCGTAGTTGGAAAATAAATTCGAAACTGCAAAAAAAAACTGAAAAATTGTAATGGATTTATTATATTTTCTATCACGAATAAACCCAAGCTATATTTTCTATCCCATCTCCTGATATTACCGTTTTCGGCTAGAATATTAATGATTTATTTTACGCATCACAAATTCACTGTGGTTTAATGAAATTGAGAGAAATAGTTGCTGAACAACAAAAGAAACCATCCTGCAAGAACAATTTGCAAGTACTTAATACTTAACAATGACCCGCTACTGCTTCTTACTGATTGCCAAAACATTAAGATTTCTGTCAAATAAACTAAGTTAAATATTAATGTAATCTACATAACATCTAAGTGAAAATTGATCAACTCCAATAAAGATAAGATACAAGAAGAAGAAAAGATCTTAAAATAAGGTGGTCAATACATTGTATATACAAACTTACATCTGCAGTTGGAATATATAGGAAATAATGTTTTGCAACAATAATATTTCTACTTTAATAATCCTTGTTCTTAGGATTCAATCATCTCAACTGCCGACTCCTTAATTACGCGTTGTCAAACATGCATGTGGCCAGTTTTTTAATATAGATAGATACAGATCACGTTATGAAAGGTTCAGTCGTGCGCCAGTAACAAGGCAATTAATTTCATAATTGGTTGTATTCGAGGTTTATGATGATATAATTTTCCTCGATTTTCTGCTGTTGGAATCTCAGAGTCACATAGGCGCGTTTTTCCTGTGAAATTTTTTACACGCACTGGTTTTGAACATTCTGCCTTAGAGCCTTTGAATAGCGTTGACACGTTCAAAATCCAAAACCGTGTTTTTTGACGCCCTGGGGTGTGCTCTGTTGAGTTTCCAACATTCGATTCCACACCGGGAATCGAAAATACAATAACCGACTGAACCTCGCTGCGATATTTTTATGTTTGTGCGTACATGGGCCAATATTGGATTGACAGCCCATTATCTGTAGGAGTCGGTAATTGTACAAGATCCCATCTGACATCGCCCTTCACCCAATGTCCCATGTAATAAGGGGCGAACCGATCACACATCCCAGTGAAATTCCTAATAGAAAACCCCTATAAAATTTACCCGATTTGGACAACTAGACCAACGATCCCGTTTATTTTATCTAATCATTTGATAACCTGACTATAGAATATGCGATCACAAAAACCTTTTGGGGTTAGGTAGGTTATGTGCTTAATTAAACTGTCCTATAGTAAACTTTTTTTTTTTTCCAGGATGGAAATCCTCATAGGATGCCTGCGGCCCTGGGGTGGGCGACGGGGTATGTCAGACTTTTACTGACTAAAACCACCCCGGTGTGTCTTCTATCACGAGCGCGCGTGGGGCCGCGGGAGTCTAAATTCTTCCACGGCCCCACCCTCGTGCTGGCCCGGTCTGTCCGGGCCTCGTCTCCGGCACGAGGTAGTGGGGTGTTAAACTACCCCGTGCATCGCCTCAAAGGCCAGCGCCGACACTCGCGCGCGCCTCCGCCTCGGGGTCCATCAATAGGGGGGGCGGGGGCTTCCCCATGTCCCTCGCTCCTGGACCCATTCATGGGGGGCGGAAGAGGGCGTTATCCGCCCTTCCTCGGCGCCCGGTGCGTCTTCTGCGGCCCTCCTATAGTAAACCTAACTTAACTAGTTTGGATAAACAATTGTATTTGTTTTCTTTGTAAGGCGGAGGAAACCAAATTATATAGGCTATTAATAATACAATAATTCCACGTTCTGTACATAAACACTTTGACCTAAAGGTAGCTTCCTATAGATATTAGAATCATAATTAGAATCATCCGAAATCTATTGTAGTCGCAGTGTTATATCAGTGACAATTAATGTCAAAATCTTGTCAAAATTGTAAGGAAATTAGAGGTATTTTGGCAAAGACTTTTTTTTAATTAGAGGTATTTTGGCAAAGACTTTAGACTGAGAGCAATATGCAAATGTTCTTAACAGTACTAGAATTGAACCACTGCTTTTATTACCTCCCTTTCGATTGTATATTAATCCTTCGCGGATCCAGTCGTGATGTTATATAATATCCTATATGTATATAAAGCTCTCGAGTTACAATGTTAATAACCATACTCCTCCGAAACGACTAGATCGATTTTTTATATTCAGCAGGTCTGAGAATCGACTACTATATTTTTTTATACCCCTAAGGGATAAGAGTTGTCCACCATTGGCATTTTATCCTTCTCAATTTTTTACCCTTCTATCGCCAACTCTTATTTTCTGATCAGGATTGTATTTTTTTTTTCTCGAAATAATGTTTAAAGCAAAACAACGTTTGCTGAGTTAGCTAGTGAGACAGAAATCTCAGTGTTTTGACTTATTAGTATTGAATGCGAGCGAAGTAGGGGCGAGGCGCTAGTGATTGATGGAACATAGTATTGTACAAAATTTATTGTGAAGAAATCTATAAAAGTAGAAAATACATAATTACTACCTGTTTCACTAACGCAATAGGCGACACATAAAGGCAATGTTGGATTTTCAACTTTCTGCACTAACCCTACCGTTGAAAGTCCAACCACGTTTGTAGTATAATGTAGCATAATCAAATAAGTTCTTACTTTATTGTTGGGAAGATGTAGAATGTGAACTCATCCTCGCTAGCCTCCTTGACTAGCCACATGACTGACTGGAGGACTGATGCTAGTACCTCACCAGCTCTGACCTCTGCCTGTAAGGCCGGCCAGATGTGTTGCCAGCGCAATTTCTAAAATACAACATATTACTTATGAATAAAACAACTGCTGAAAATAAATTTTCCAAAAAAAAGCTTTTTTAGTACACATGGTTTCTGAAAGGCATATCCTGATGTACTTATAATATTATGAATTTCTGTTTGTTAATCAATAACAACTGATCGGACGTTGATGCTTGGCACGCGGGTTAGGACACAGAAGTATTTTTTTACTCGCTTGTGAGCTCCCTGGGTATAATTTAAACGCTCTATTTGTCGGTCAAGCGGACCCCAGGCTCTAACGCGAAAACCGCAGATGCAATCGGGATTATACTCCGAGATGATGTTCTATTTGTCGTTTACCACCATCGTCGCGGGCAAATTCAACAAAAAAAAAATGCTATAGCTTCTAGCTTTCATAAACAACTTTTAACCAGTTTAAAGTAGCTTAAAGTCGCTTTCTGAGAGCGTATTTATTCAACTTCTGATATCAAACCTCGTAGTAAGTCAGCCGATCATAGTAGACCTCAAGAGTAATTCAGAATTGGACAGTGTGTGAGTACATTCTTGCGTTGACCAGCCTCTAAGAAACCAAGTGTTAGTAAGGGACCAAATCTGGAACAGCAGTCTAACTGCTTAAAACACTTTCAATAAATAAATTCACAATCCATGGCTTTAAACGCTTGAAAAATTCGTTTGCTCAACATCGAGAATACGTTATATCAACAAGGGTCAATATCGCATGTTAGTAAGCAACCTAATTGCATAATACTATCAATCACAAAGATATTTTTAATCTATTGCTTGATTTCCTCTTTAAATCCGTCTGCCCAATATCGTAAGTAACGCAACGAATGTTGTTGAACTGTCAAATTAGGTCCTGTTAGTGTGTTAAGCACGCAATTACCCTGAAGATAATTCCTTCAAAACATTCCTGTGGGTAAAATTATATACATAATATTATTATTATTGGATAACAATAAAAACAAGTTTGAATTGAAATTATTTAATACATTCGCTATAATGGAAACAAAATTGAAAAGGCCGCAAGTCTTGACACACATTCCTTAAAATCAAAGTTCCTATTAAAAAAAACGTGTAATATACGGACGACAGCAAGTCAAGCTACCCGAAAAAGTCAAATATTACTAATCAATCTTGAGCCTTAACGGTTATAGTAGCCTCAATGACCTTGTGCACGTGGGCGGAGCTAAACGCCGTACTCCCGAATTCGTAAAATGCGCGCGGTGGCGCGCTAAACTAAAACGACAATCAAAGAATATCCAGAGATGCAGACAAGCCGCGTGTAGGTCGCGATTTGTGCCTACGATTTCAGACGGGGGTATGGATGCAAGACGATAAATGTATATTTTGCATTAATAAATGGTAATATCGTACAATAATATATTTTTAGTATTCTTGATCAATGTTTAAATAAAATCAAGGAGTGCTCGTTACACAGTTTAATGGCCGATCGCAGACTGACAGACATTTGGAAAACAAGTACCCACACATTATAATATATCATAACATTCACATAAAAAATAATGGTAGATGGTAATATCTACCGATTCAACATATTTGAATTTTTTTTTCACTACTTTTCAGTATATGAGTATCATGTCTTTGCAGTGTCCTTGAATTAATTACTAATGCGAATAACATAAACGAGTTCATCGCGTTAACGTAAACCAAACGCGCATTAGGCACTTTGTAATATTTTTATTAAAAAAAAAAAAAACGTTGAACCACACTAGAAATTACTTTTATCGTGGGTGCATTTTTAAACATATAAATTCACAGACACAAACAGCCAGACCCGGAACAACTACTTGTAGGACATGTTCTGAATATTTGTTCCGCGCGGGAATTGAACCCGCGACAAGCAGCGCAGCAGTCAATAGCTTAACCGCTGCGCTAACCGTGCTTTATATAGATGCCTTGAGATTACAAAGCGCGTAGTTTCGGCCGTTTTCCATAAAGAGATAGTACCCTATTTATACTGTGTCAGTGACGTCGGATTGAATGTACTTCGTCGTAATGAGGTTTCAAATAAAACACGAGTTATTTTAAAATCTGTAAATTTTAATTCTTCGATCCAATAAATAACATGCGAGATTATAGGCATATCTAAAGCTGCAGAAATTTCTTGCAGTTGAGAATGGCCACAGTCTATTTCTATTGTTCCTACAACTGCACAGCTGATATTGATTTCTGTAGGATGTGCAAAATGTTTCCATACACATACGGCATTTAAAAATAAATAGGGAATGTAGTCCCACTTGTCGTTCTCCAACAATATCTACAGATCCTAAACCACAGTCTATAATTCTCCGTGCTTGGCAATTTTCTTTAGTTCTGAATAAAAGTAAGCAATATTAATTATGCGTCGCCCTTCGATGAAACAAGCTTGAGATTTGTTGAGGTTTTGGTGATATTTTGAGCTAAAAAACGATATAACATACATTTTAATTAACCCTTGCAACACTGTTAGAGATTTATGTCAAGGAATTAAGAATTTATCAAGAAAAATTAATTAAGAATTAACAAAAAAATAATTTTACAGGTATATGATATATGTATTTGTAAACTAAAAATATAGGTTGTAGGACATGCAGGCATAATTTTACCTGAATGATGATGATGGAACTTGCATCGTTTTTTTGTGCACATAGAGATATATAATATTATCATTTTCTTGACGACATTCTGTATGGATGTCTGACCTAGAATCAACTGCGTTAGTGTTCGACCTAAAAAGCAAATTAAACTTTTAAGTTCTGTCGATTGGTTTCTTTCTCTTCTTTTCTGTAAGTCGAAAAATGTTATTACAATATTATTTGTGAAAAACAGAATATATATATATATATATATATATATATATATATATCCTACAGTATGTTAAGAAAACCCTGTCCGACCCGTGAAGGTGTTGTTAGGTATCGATAACTGATTCTACTAATGCATACAAAACCAGGCTAACTTAAAAAAAAATCACCCTAAAAAAATAAATATTATTTCGCAAAAAGAGGTAACTTAATAAATATGCGTTAAGCACCCTTCCGCGGGCGGCGGGCGGCAGGGCACGCGGCACGTGGTCGCATCGCTGTCGCTATTCGCTCATAATAATACCGGTGTTGTCACTTTTTTAAAAATTTGCAAATTTCGGGGAAGTTATTTCAAAATTCATTTGTATTGGTACTATGATGATTACGTAAAATTTTATATCATATTTGGTCATGTGTTTACTTAACCTTTATTATCCTTACGGGTCGGACAGGGTTTTCTTAACATACTGTATATATACGGACAAATCACACAGATTGAGCTAGCCCCAAAGTAAGTTCGAGACTTGTGTTATGGGATACTAACTCAACGATACTATATTTATAATAGATACATATATAGATAAACATCCAAGACCCAGGCCAATCAGGAAAAGATCGTTTTCCATCATGACCTGGCCGGGAATCGAACCCGCGGCCTCCACGTCGCAGGCAGGCGTGTTGACCGCTGCGCCACGGAGGACGTCAAAAAATTTACTGATAACTGTGACTCAAAACTTTTTGTAAAACTGTTTTTACACCAAAACCTTTAATTGAGTCCTAATTTTTGGTTTATATCACCATAAACAAAAAATCACATTTTCAAGTTACGTAAATTTCTAATAAGATTTTTATTTTTAAATCTCCTTACAAACCTATAAATTATAATCTAAGTGCGAGTGTTTACTCACCTGAATAGAGTCTTCTATATTATCAGCGGATGTAGTTAGTCGGATTATTGCCTTTCAAGTCTAAAGATTTCTTTCTAGATTTCCTGGAACAATTCGTAATTGTTTAACTTCAATTGTAAAAGAAAAATGGTTACAAAAGCTAATAGTAATTATAAAGAAAAATACAGTAATATGTAGGTATAAATACAAGAGTATAGGTAAATAGATACTTACGCCACCAGACGCATCTTCAATTCTCATTTGCGAGCTAATCTATGAACGTACACTGACACGATTCGCTCGTAAATATTTGCACTCACACAGACAACCACGCGTAGTCGGCGATAGCCGGAGCAGAGCAGCAAGCGACACAACCCTCCCGTCTGAATGCTAACGCACGACTGCCGCCCGCGCCCGCGCACAGCACCTCTAAACCTATGTTTCAAAATAAGGATATTTTCTTCGCAAATGTTGATGGATTTAAATACGCTCTTGCAAATTTGTAGCACT
Organism: Sesamia inferens; assembly: GCA_037179545.1. Lineage (NCBI taxonomy): Eukaryota > Metazoa > Arthropoda > Insecta > Lepidoptera > Noctuidae > Sesamia > Sesamia inferens. The sequence goes on from CM073921.1 coordinate 20,722,045, forward strand.
TCTAATCGCGAATTTTTCAGTGTAAAAATATTTCCACACATCAATGCCGTTTAGAAGTAATAACGAATATTAGCCAAAAATAGCGTTTTGGTAACTATTTTTTTAAGGCAAAAGGCAAAATCCTACGAAAAAATCATCTTTAGTAAATGTTGTACATGAATCAATAGACAAGATATATTTTTTTCAAATCTCAAAACCAAGCCGTTAATTAGAAATTAGCTTCCTAAAGTGACCATTTTACGCTACTAAATGAGACTAAGGCCCTTAATGCTTTAATGATAAAGTTGAAAATTTAATAACGAAATTTTACAGATCGTAGTAGCTTGATGTGCTGTCATTTGTATAATGCGCTGACGATAATACGACAGTAAAATTAATCGCAAAAATCCTAATATCGATGTTAAAAAAGTTTTTTTTTTTTTAAATATATACAACATTATTTTTGTTTACCTATGCGAAACCCGAAACACTTGTCCAGTATTTTTAAGTAAAGAATCTATGTAGAAAATTTCAAAAAGATATAATGAAAAACCACAAAGTTATGAGCTTGTTATTTTACTTGGTTGCCCAGCAAAAATATGGTCTAAACTCCGCTCGGGCGGCCAAGCGCGATGAGTTGACCTCTGGCGACAGCTGTTGCGCGCGCAAAGTACTATGATCTATCGTAAGCTGCTCGGTATCCACACTGCAACAATTTCTAAATGTATTTGGGAAAAAATATAACATGGTATCACAAAAATGATTGGAATCGATTCAGTTGCTTTTTCTGAACAAACTATATTCAGGTTTCGAACAAAAAATTACCTTGTATGTTGAACAAGTTTATTTAACAGGATTGATTTGCCTACTTAGGCTTTGCCAAACATTGATTAGCTAAATGATTAGAGATATTGAAATAGAGTAAGCATTTAATAAACGATATTCGATCTACGGTCGCATTCTCGCCTCCGCGCGTATATAAATAAAGTTTCTTAGAAAACTTTTCTTTACATCTCGGTAACTTTCTCTATATCTAAATATCAACTTTTCCATAATGAAATTGATACGGATATAACTCATAAAGTTTACTTTAAGAATCTGTCGTGACTTTATTAAACTACAAAAAGATGCAGTCAAAGTCAAGGCAACGATAGAATATTTAAAATATATCATAATAGCCGCTGCAGACTTTCCAGGAAAATGCATTATATATTTATGACTATTGTATTTTGCCACTTACAGATCAAAATCGATTGACAAGGCTTAACAAATAACTTATGAACCTTATGATGCTGTGAGTAATTATAACTGTTTTAGTGTACCAACAGGCAACAGTTCGTTTCTGGAGGGTAAATATATTTAGTTTTGCCCCACAGTAGAATACCGTAGGCATAACGCTGTGAAAGTAACTAAAACAGACTTAACGAGCTGTACCAACGTGTGTATTGTCTTACTTTCCTGACGGTGTAGGAAGTTGTACTGAACCTTCCTGCTAAGCTTGATATATGTATGTGGTCTCCCTTGGGTCCTACTGTTATTATCAGAAAAACTGCCGAGACCGCAGTTTCAAGCAACTATTAATTCAAGACGATGTTGGATCGTGGATTTCTTTTTAAATATTTGTTTTTGAGATAGGTAGTTTGGAAAATAGTTTCTAGGTCGATGGCTAGTGAGAAACCGAGACTGCAACTGATTGAAACAACAACAATAATTTTCAATTTCGAAATACTCCAAGAGATTCCGTTATAGAGTATTATTAATTTCATAATCACAAGTTGTTTGGGTGAGTTATATTTCTGAAGCGGGCTAGATTTCTGTAGTTTTAAAGAAACGTAGATAAGCAGAAAGTAATGGTAAACAAAGTTCGTCTACGTACTTATAGCCCATCTTGCTTGTGCCGACAAACTAAGAGAGACATTACAATGAATACTGACTCATTTAATTGCGCAAGTTTACAAGTGTTTTACCCAAGGAGAAAGAAAACCTTTTCTAGAAGCTCATTTAGTTTTCTTAAAAAAACTTTGTAAGAAAGGGCGTACTTACGAATTTTTTTCGCTTTCTATTAAAATGTGGACGACGGTCACGTTTTAATAGAAAGCGGAAAAGATCTGTTAAGTGATATTTTGAAGTAAGGACCTCATTATGATGGTTGTGATCTTCAGTCCGTCGGTTTTTGGCATTTATTCAGATTAAATATCGAAATTATTATGTGTTGTTTTTTATATTTTAGTATCTTTACGCCCGTTAAGGTATATGATACCTAGATTAGGCACTTTTCTAAAAGTTGACGTTTTAGCCACATACGATATGAAAAAGAAACTTATGAAGTTAAGTTTATTTTTCATGAAAAGAAAACTAACTTGTAGCTTAAACGAAACCTTGAAAGAAAACCCAACACATCAAAGGATATATTGTTATGTATATGTGGAAAGGACATAAGTTGTTTATAATACCTACATTCTTTTTTATAAAGAGCACTCGTAAGTAGGTTCTTACTGATTATGTTATACTAAACCGTTCAAAGTTTTGTACTTTGTACAAAGTAAAAACATCTTTCAATTAACCTTTAACTTCTGTCTAACCTAATACATTTTATGCTAATACATTAGCCAATAAATATATTACTTCAAGAATTTTAATATGCATATATAAGACAATGTTAAGTGAATTTCACGATTAATTTGGACCTATAGCTGAGCCAAATTCGATAAAGAATAGAGGTAAACAAATCGTTGCTAGGCAACAAGTAGTTTACGCCTAAAAGACAGATGTTAACAACCTTTTCTACATAGATGATTTTCATAAAAGTAATAATCCTACTTCCTATTTATACAGTTTATTCATCTTTAGATATTTATGATTTGCATAGATTGCTTAAGTGATTTGAATGAAATATGACATACATGTAAGCTAATTTCCTAATAGGTTAAATTTTTTTATACATTTATATTATAATTAGTTAATTTTTGAAAATATTACAATGCATGTGTTATGTATTTATGTATGAAACATTTACCGAAGAGAGATGACTTTCAGTAATTACATTAGCAAGTCGTAGAAATTGCTATACAACCTAAAATCTGAGTAGGTCTTCCATCACTTGTTGGTAATAATCCTATTACAAATGTAAAAGAATGCCACGTTGCTGACTTTGGAAGACACATAGGTAGGTCGCAGGAAAGCATTTTGTTTTAGTTATCACGGTTTACAGAGTGTCGCCAGTTATCATGTATTTAGTATATGATTTTAGACTTCCTTGGGTTGACTTATTTGTACTCTAGATGTTTAATCATTTGCTAAATTTATGGTTACAATTCACGCCTAGATGTCCTCGCCATCCTGTAGTCTGCAGTTGCAAGAGACGACTATTAAAATCTGCCTGTATACTTGTACTGACAATATACCATAAATGGTACATTCATTAAAAAAAAGAGATTCAATTCATAATATTATTGCCGAACTGGTGGAGAAATCAAATATTTTATGGGAGTAAGTAAACTGAAATTTAAATTGGCGGTAGACGATAGGTAATACTTAAATAGAGGTATTAGTATCAGCTTGGTTGATCAGAGGACATGGCCGTGAAAGTTGTTTGAGGTACAAAATAAATATTGGATTTAGTAACGACATTGAGTATTAAATCTGACGTTACTTTGAGTATTAACGTGTATTGCCAGTTGATATACTTAACAAAACTTTAATAAAACCTATCCCTACATATCAGAATATATAAACAACGAGTAAACTGGTGATTACACTTTTACTTTTTGGGGTGGAGACTTCATTCAGCTCAAACGTCGGGGCTAATATCTTTACACCACAATGAGAACCTAATAAGATTTGCTAAAATATTGCCATTGGTCGACTGAAATCTAAATAATACTTTTGTACTCTTGAACAGGTAAAGGTCGCAGAACAAAACAGTCGTAAATAATGCATACAAAGTTCTTTGTCACGAATCTGCCGTCCAGCTATCCGATAACTTAAATATAGAGCTTGACACACTAAGCAGCTTGCACAAGTTGCTTTCTTACAGGCATTTGTCGCTGAAATTTTTCGCTCGTGAAAATATAGCTTTACTAGGATCTTTTGTGGCCAAAATCGGAACTAACGCTACCATTTTGCTTTTCCAACACATTTTACAATACAATTGCACGAATGACTATAACAGTGCCCTCAGTTAATATCATCAGCGCCAAAAGATCCTTGTAGCAGTGTGTAAGACTTCCATAATTATTTTACTTCTGATTTTGCATCACTGCCCAAAAAACAGTGATATTTATTTTCATTTTAACGAAGTTGCTGCTGCGTTTCTTTTTTTTTTAACTTCCAAAGACAGATCTGTTGAATCATTGTCATTTTTTTACGATAAAGTTGCAGTTAGAGGTAAAATAAGTGTGAACGGTCTGTCTTCATAGCAATTTTTCTTTTTGGGACGAAGTTCCTTAACGCAGCTTGCGGCAGAAATTAACTGGTAGAGAGTTTCATGAGGGCTCCTTGTGACTTTCTCTCTCTTTATTTTTTTACTATATACGAGCCTATCTTTTCCTATGAGTATCGCGTAAGGAATTTCGTTCCTGACGGGGTTCCCCCAGCCACACATGTTTACATATTATTTACAATATTAACAGTTTACTTCGCTGAGCTAAAAACTTACCGTTGGTATCACTGGCAATGCTTCTATGAGGGTAGTCCGATAGAAGTGTGCCTTCTGTTGTGGATCTTTCATGGTCACTATATCCAGAAACTGCATGGCAGCAATCGCTTGCTCACTCTCACCCTTGACCGAGTGTATACTATATTTAATTGAAAAGTATTTTTAGTTTAGTATCATGGTGAACAGTAAATAAAGCCACAGACACACTAGGCGACAAATGTCGTGCAACACGTGTTACCAACGACGTTGGGTGCAGTAGCATGACGTTGCCGGGCTTCGGTCGACATGTCTGGCAACATCGCGCGACACGGGTCGCCAGCGACTTCAGATGAGGTAGCGCGTCGTTGCCGAACTTCGCTCGACACGTGTCGCCAACTACATTTACTCCTATGTTGCTACGGACATAAGTCACGCGATGGTCCCAGATATGTCAGACGAAGTTTCGCGAAGTCGCACGACTATATCTGACGTCGCTGCGGACATAAGTTGTGCGTTGTCGCCATATTTATCAAGCGAAATCAGCCGGCTCTGCTTGACATGTCACCGATACTTGTCGTGGCACATTTGTCCCCTAGTGTGTCTGCGGCCAAATAAAACAATTAACTATAAAATGTAGCAGTAATCTGAAATTAAGAAATATTTTTTGGGACCGAATCATTTTTAGTTATTGGGGTTTATATACGGTCACAAACTTGTTGAGACTATCTCATCAAGTTTGTGAACGTTTGCCTTCAACAACCTTCTTTTGTTGGTACCTGGAATCACGCGAGACAAAGTGGCGGACCTTTTGTAACGAATCCTTGGTAACATTAATTGTGCGCCGACAGCACATCAAGCTATTACACTCTGTCAGTTTTTTATTACGATTTCAATTTTATCAACAAAGAATTAAGTCTCAAGGCTGATTGGGATTTTTTGACAGTTGTAGGGTAGGGTAGGTTGACCTGCTGTCGACCGTACAATGGCAGAGTGCTCTCTCATAGTTGTCATAAAAAAACTTCGTAAGAAATGATATTCTAAATCTTATGATGATAGTGTGTAATCATGAAAAAAGACGGCCCTTTTTTGGCATTTATAAAATTATTATAATTCTCTAAGTTTTAAGCGGTTTTGTTCATCAGAGTGCGTACTCTACGTACTTGAAGTATTTGATGAGTGGCAGCAGCTGCGTAGTTGGACGAGGGTGAGGGTCTCTTGCCAGGAGACGCTGTACGGCCTCTTGGAGCGGAGCCGGCACCTTGGGCAGCACTTGAATGACTTGCTGATCCAACTGTCAAACACATAAATACAATATATGCTGTTTTAATGTAACAAGGATAAATGAATGGATGCGCCATTGTCCAAATACTCTTGTAATATTCAGTGAACACGAGCAATGAGCACACATAAGTTTTTTATTGGCTATGAGGCTGCCTTAAATGAATTTAAAGCCTCCAGCCAGGGGCGTCTAAAAACTAAGCGACAACACGCTAAGGGCACCCCCTGTGGGGCACGACCCTCGGCTTAGGACGTCGCTGGAGAGAACAAACAGAACGAGATGGCTGGATCGAAATTTTTAGCATACAAATGCAATATTGAAAATCGATTTTCTTGTAAGCATTTAATAGATATTTTATGGTGTTACAAACATGGACGTCTACCATATTTATTTTACTAAACTAGCAATTTACACAACACAAGATTTTTTTTTTCATTCCTGTATTTATGCTTGTGGCTTCAGGTTACACAGTTTAATATTTTGTGTCGTTTATAATAGATCCATGTTGCGCTAGGTATAGTTTCAATAATTCTAAAGTTAGAAGATGAGCAGTAACAATGGCTATTCGGATTGTTTGTTTTAAAAAAAAGCTAAATAACATTTATTTTATAAAAAGGGAATGAAAATGAACATATAAATTGGTATTTTTTTATACAATTTTCAGGTTCACGTTTATGTCCTTTTGTTACATCAAACGAATGTAATTAAATAAACAGTCGCCATTTCTGAACAAGAAAGAAAAACAGTATGTATGGCTGACTTCGCGGCAAGAAGTGTCAACATTAGTGGGTTTTCACTTATTTCATTGTTTGTAATGTACAACGAGAACTTTATAGATGTTGGAATACAAGTCCCGGTCAATAAACATACCTGTTTATTTATTTATATTGAACATTGTAATAGTCTTATGAATAACGTCCAAATTGTTACAAATAGTACCTTCCAAATTGGATTAGTACGAATACAGTTTGTTTCGTAGACTGGACTTTTCTGTCCTCATAAGTACCTATTACAAAAACGTAAAATTTGTTTGTTTGTTTGTCTCTAACCCCTACAGAAAAACAAACAAGCAAATGTTGACCTTTATTCATAAACGTTGCTTAAAGTTAACTAGTGATTAGCGATTGCTTAACGATACATGTGTAATGTTTGCAAGTCACTTAACTTTAATCATTGTTTATGAATAAACCCCTTAAACACTATGATGTTTATTGGTAAATGATGATAAAAGTTAAGTAAGTAATGTTTAAAACGTCAAAAATATATGGTTAAACAATCGCTAATCACTATTTAACTTTAAGGATCGTTTATGAATAGAAGGGTTTATGTCTATATATGTGTAAGTACCTAATCTAGCAATCGAATGTAATAAAAATCTCTTTGAATTTAATAGTCCAATTCTTGAAGACGGCAATAGGCTATTTAACGCTATGATTATTAAAAGCATAGCCAATAGAAAAAAATATCGAAAAGCAAAAACGAAGCTAAAGTTTGAATTTGAAATTCTCGGAAAAAGGAAACAAATGGGGAATTTTAAAGTAGGTTTGAACTGGTTATCTCGCAGAAAAGTAGCTGCCCAGACTAATGGAACTTGAGCATAAATAACTTGAACATGTAGAAACCTACAAACTTGCCACACGATATTGCAAACCGTTTGCATTTTTTCATCACCACTGCTCTCAAACTGGTGAAAACAATCCTTGGATATGTAGCGGCTATGTATTTGCAGCGCAAGCTAACCCCGCCGCTTGAGCCAGTTGCGTCCCGTCCGCGCACCGGCTAGTTGTATCGCGTACACATGTATTGAAATTATAGACTCGGATTTTTGTAATACTGACTTTAATTCCAAATAGTTAAATGAACCTTCTGACACTTCAGTGATTAGTGACCTTCTACTCAAGTAAATATATTCACGAGACTAGACACGTGAAAGTGGTGACCCCGACGTGATTATGATAATTTGAAAGATTCATGACACACACATGAGCTTGCAAAGCCGCGCGTGGTTTAACAAGCTCGGCAGAGTAAGCTCATGTGTATTGAGACCACCAATGAGTGAGAGGTGATCCGACTGTGTGCCGGCAACATCATTGACATATTATAATGTATTGTTTTCATGACATAGTTTACTGAACTTAGTTTGCAAACATATTCCCTCTATTGTAAACCGTTCAATTTTGACCTTTTAACGTTACTTAACTTAATTCATCCTTTATGAATACGGCGTGCAAACGTCTAAAATGTATGGTTAAAGAATCGCTAATCACTAGTTAACTTTAAACATCTTTTATGAATAAGGGGGTTAGTTTGTCATTGCATAGTTTTTAGGCTGTGGGTTCAAACCCAAGCAGACACTTTGCTCATTTCATCACTATTGCTATTAAAACGGTGTACGAAAACATCGTGACAAAACCCGAATGTCCCAGAATTGATAATAGGAAAACCTTCGAAAGCTATAATTATAGTTTGATCACGCTTATTCTAGAAAAGTCTTATATGAACACATATCTATCCTGGCCAGGACGTAACTAAAGGTTACTTTATAACATTTCAATCGCAATTTCCAACTTCCCCGTTTCCGACAGGTATTGTAAAGGATAGCAGCTGATATTTATCAAGAACTCAGCAACAGGCGCGATTAAAACGGGAAAGCTCGTTGAAAGAAGTATTTATTCTGGCAGACAAAGAGTAATTGTGGTAATTAGGAAATTAAGGGGCCCAGTATTTTAGCAAGTAATTGAAATGTCACAGATGCTACTTATACCCTAGTATTTATCTAAGGCTACGGACATCTAGCTTGCTTAGCGCCTAAAGCCCAGCAGTTCACTTTGCGAGTAGCAAAATGTTCAAAATTTCCGGAATTGGCTGCACTGCGGCATTGACGCGTTCACTAGTCAAATTGAAGTAATCAAATGTTTCGGTTTCTGCACAGATTACTCCCTGCAGATGCCTCAATTCAGGCAGTTTTAATATGACGCTGTTAGGTTTTTATCACTTAGTAAAGACTAGTTCATTCATGAATTAAGGTTTCGTTATGTATTCAATAGGCCAAGTTTCCTACCACTGCAACACTCAAATCATCTTCCAGTGGAGTGGAGTGGAGGTGGTGTAAAGTGTTGCTATGTATGCACTGACCGGTTGCTTGTTTAGAGCTTAGAGCCTATTCACTCAAAATTTGGTTCATCATCATCATCATCAACCTTTTTTTTTGTCGTCCCACTGCTGGGCACAGGTCTCCTCACATACAGAGAAGGATTGAGCGTAATCACCACGCTTGCTCAATGTGGTTTAGCAATTTCAGACTTATAGTCCAGGTTTCCTCAAGATGGTTTCTTTCACCTTCAGTCATTGGTGTCCAAGATATACTTAGAAAGTACATACGACTTTAGAAAAATTACATTGGTACTGGCCTGACCTGGAATTGAACCCGCGCACTCATACTTACGACTACGACTTACGAAATTTGGTTACTTGCTTGTATATAGTACTTGTTATACCCAAGGGATTTCTGCATTTTATATTAATTGTTTCTTAGTTGTTTTTAATTAGGTAATAAATGCCTACTGAAGGGTTGAATTTAGCTTGGATGAAATATTTTGTAAGAAAATTGTATTTAATAATAAATAACTTTATTAGTGAAAGTGATCAGCCAAAATTTCGTCACATTCATATGAAACAAAATAGCTTTTTAATTGTAGTAAGTGCACAATCACCAAAAACATATCCAATATCGAATATATTGTAATGACAGGAATGCACGGTCATTTAATTTCACAAAAAGGTTTAAAATTGCATTTAAAATATCTGACAGATTGCTAGAATCGTTGAAATTAACACAAAAGCCATTTTAATATTTTATTTAGTTCATCGTACATATTTTATTTAAAGTTTAATTTAGTTACATACTTTAACGTGGATTTTTTTTTGTGAAATATTATATTGTGCAATAATAAATGTGTGTTAAGCTGTGTTTTACAGTATCGTGTAACATAAGGCCTATAGTCCTTGCGGTCCATGACCCTTTAAGGGGCACCGGTGAGAGCGCGGTCCTTAAGGAAGCTACCAGCCCGATGTCTGATCACGTTCCAGAGGGTCATGGCCGTTCGGCTTGTCAGGGGAGACGGCACAGTCTCCTCTGAGGCAGCGAGCCTTCTTGCCGAATTGCCGCCATGGGATCTGGAGGCCAAAGCCCTCGCCCACACGTGGGAGTGGTGAAAGGAGACAAAACGCCGGGGCAGAACTCCGCTGCCGCGAGAAATCACGGTACCGCCGTCAGAGCTCCGGCGAGATCACATGGTGACACGGGGAGTGCGATTGTCGCAACCCAGTGATGGGCACGTCACAATAGCGGCGGTAAGTTCCCTCTTTGCGGAGTAGCTAGAGAGACCACACGCCGCCTTCACCTTCCCCCTGGCCTCTCCTCAGGTCCTCACCTGGTCCGCACCGGACACGGCTCGTTCGGGAGGTTCCTGATCCGGCTACGGCGGGAGGAAACGCCAGAGTATCACCACTGTGGAGCATACGGTGGAGGTATGGGTAGGGCAGCGTCGTATCCTCATGGCGGCGATCGGCGACGATCTCAGAGTACATGGCAGGCCTTCACCTCCTTCGGTGAAGCAGTGATGCTGGCAAAGGAGGAGGTGGAGCGCGTGAGGGAGCTGGAATACCAGCGCCTTCACGCCTCTAGCTTCCGCAGGAGACGGGCCACATGGGACAGCTCCTGGCCACCGTAAGCGCGGGCTAGCGAGCGGCGAACAATGGGCAGCTCACCGCCCGGTATGGATCAGGCCCGGGTCGATGTCAGCACGTCGTGTCGGGGTCCACGCAGACCGATGCCTCCTGGGTCAAGGATGCGGGTTGGTTAAAAAAAAAAACCGTGGCTCTGGTATAGGCAAGTGAAGGAACACGGATGGGTTTTACTTAGTAAAAGTCTGACACGCACTTCCGCTCCGCCCTCGCCTTTTCTGTATTTTCACCATTATTGTGATTTCATTTGTGTAATTATTAGTTTCAGCGGATACATTATTATTATTGTTGTATGCATGTTGTTTTCTGTCGAAAACTATCAATTAATGTTCACATTTCAGGACAAAAATTGTTGAAACACCGAATTCGGGCAGACTCTACTATATATAAGAGACAAAGCATTATTACCCCATCAATTGCCTCTTTCTACCTTTGACTGAACAAAGGCTGTCACCGTTACAGGTATTCTTTTATGCCCGGTTTCTATAACTTATCAATCGTTTTTCCAACACAAACAATGCAACGCAGTCAGTTTCCTAAGAGGCTCGAATTCGAAGCATATCTTAATAACCATTCGTTTCCCGAGACCCTATATAAAAAAAATGAATGATCCTACTAATATTATAAACGTTAAAGATTGTATATAGCGTAGTGTTTACTTGCTCTTTCAAGCAAAAACTACTGAAAGGATATGGATGAAATGTATCACATAAATGGTTTATAAACGGGATTAGTTAAAACAAATTATATCAGGATATTCCCACGGGATCAAAAGTTATGCGGGTGTAACCACAGGGCGCAGCTTATGCAAAATATATAGGTCAGACCTTATTGCAACTAAAGCCCGGAATACTCATATCCTTGTGAAGCCGGTAAATATGCATGCCAGTAAATAGGGATGTTTACTGGGTAAAAAAAAAAAACGATTCTAGTCCGTCATTTAGACTATAGAAAAATATTGGATACGTATATTTTGTTTTATCAAATCAATAAAAATTGACAAATATAAAAGGTATCAAAGATCAGGAGTGGTGGCTGATGACGTCACTGCTCGCTAAAAAATGTGGCGTGGAGTGACGTCACACGAGTTTTCAACGCACTGTATCTCCTTCATTTTTTGTTTATATGAAAAAAGAAAAAATACGTGTCTAGTATTTTTTTTTAGAAATATGACTGACGGACTAATTAGTTTTTTTTTTAGCCGACTACCCTATTACAAAAGAAAAAGAACTACTTAGTAACTTGTATGCCAGTATGCCAAAATAGCTTATGAATAGAAAATGTCCCAAAGACATGCCGGTTACTTGCATATTTTTGTTATAGTTACAGTTACGTGCTGTATGAGTTATGCTGTGTTGCATAACAACTATGATTGACGATTATCATAATGACATGAAAGCTGCTTGTATAGATTTGTACTTGTACTGGCATATGTGTTCCGGGGTTTATGTATGTCCATAAACATCCAGGAGATGGTGAGAGGCTTTTTGCCCCAGTCTAAAGTAATTAGTTAGTTATTTTTTTTAAATAACAAGATTCATACAATCATATACAACAACTAAAACTAAGGTCCGAATTCCAGAAGGAAACTCAAGCATTGATCTTTCTTTAAGCATTACTTAAAACTAGTATCAACCAATCAAATGGCTTGAAACGAGACTTAAGTAGAGCTTGAGTTTTGAGTGACGTTCTGCAATACGCACCTAAGTCTCACAACACAATCTACAAATTCACACGAGAGCAATATATCTGCCGCGATCTAAATCCAGCTAAAGCCGGTAAATCCATTTAAACAATAGCTTGGGTAACCTGCGGAAAATACTAAAGATAGTTTAAGAGCGTCGGTCAGTGGTTCACTAGGGCAAAATACTTTTAATTGACCGTCTGTAAAGTTAGGTTATTAGTGAAGTTCAGTTTAGAATTTCAATATCAAGTGACCACAGTCAATCAAAACTCCGTATTCAAAATCAATGTAAAATTCTGTCACGAGTCTGCTTTCTTTGAGCTAAGTAAGGAATTCTTGAAGAAGCTAGTCATTCGTATCTTATTCCAACCAAAAATTTGTTTGAGTTCCAGAAGCCCAAATCACGTAAATTAAATCGGCAACAAACATATTATGTCAAAAGGAAATTAGAAGTATTTTACTACAGATTAATACTGAGGTTAGATTGTGACTGTTCTTAAGATTACGAGAGTTAATTCTCAGGTCTAAGAGCTAGCAGGGTTTATAAGAAATAAGGAATATTTTTAGTTTATCAAACAGATCGGACACCAGTACCAAATTTTGAAAATTTAAAAATTAATTAAATTGAAAATGCAAAAATTTGAGAAGCAAGAAAACAGACACACCTTTCTTTGTAAATATCCCTATTATATTATATTGAAAAAAAATATATAATCTTCAGCATTGTTACAAAATTATATGATGTATGTGATAAAGTACAATAAATGAGTTACGATCTCAGATTTTCATTGGATACATCATATCCCTTATGGGCTAAGTCGCAGTGGGATATAGAAAAGTATGGGGAGCAATTTGGAGCTTTAGCAACTCTACTTAGTTTCAACTATTAAAATTGAACGCTGCTATTGACTGTGCGCAGTTTGTTATACGAATGGCGTGTCGAGAATACAAATTTAAGCTGCACAATAGTATTGCAACAAAATTGGTATAGTATTGTTGAAAACATGTTTCTCGCGTTATTTGTGCTTATGTGATGTTTTCAGAAATTTGTTCCCGCAACACAAAAAACATGTATCCAAAACAATTTTGATCAACTTTTGTTTAATTTGAATATGGGGTTTGGTCCCCAAGCGGATAAAGAAGAAGATCCAAATTTGATGATGAAGCGAACAAGAAGACAAAATATTGAAGCGGTGGATACTTACAAATTCAATCTGCTTCATGTACAGCATGGGGTTGTTGTTAGCTTGAATCAAAGGCTTCCCGTTATTGAAGACGGCGCAGATAACCAGCCCAAGGGAAAACATGTCAGAGAGAATGCTGCAGTGGCCGCTTCTCTGCACCTCAGGAGCTAAACATAAAGCATTTCGCGTAAAATATAGAGGTTTGTAAAGTGTAATAAAAGTCGTTACTAAATTCCTGTAACAATATAAACTAATATCTGTGCGCTGAAAAAATGTTAATATGTTACCTTGACTCTTATACGTTCCTCCGTTCCTTTATAAGTAATGTTTTTTCATACAATCGGCATAACGAACATTTTTTTTTCAGCGCACAGATATTAATTTAGAAACTTATAAATTAATATCTGTGCGCTGAAAAAAAACGGTAGTTGTACCCATTGTATGAAAAGACATGGTTTTTTGGCGGGAAAGTCAAGCTGAGTGTCACGCTCATTTTTCATTAGACTTTTAAAATTATTTATAGTGTTGTTTACTAAATAAAAGTGCGTGATTTATGTAGTAAAAAGTAGATTCAGTAAATAATTCATAAAGAACAGTGAAATATCGCAGCATAGTGGCCACGTTATGACTTTGTCTCAAACCTCCATCAAGACAGGTCACGCGGCCGTTTTCTTCGACATGAACAATTAATTACGTGACATTGGCTAAATGCACAAACCGTGCGAAGCCATAAAAGAAAGAAAGAAAAAAGAAGAAAATACATTACGTATAAAAGAGAACGTATAAGAGTCAGGGTAACAAAATAAAAATTACGTTTTTTGTAATTTTCAGGTTAGTATCAGCCGGTCGATTCTGTAAAGTTCTCACCGGGGAAAGGGGTGAAGTGCACTTAGAGAGACATGCCAATAGTGAAAATCTCTACTTGGAGTGACAGCCTACTCAAAGTTCACTACACCTAAGTTTTCATGATGAGATGGTTACAGTATTGCACTGCTGGCTGTGTTGACCTAAATATGAATCACGATTTTAACGATTTTTTTATTATTATTAATAAAAACTAGCGCTTGATCACAATCTCGCCTGATGGTAAATAGTGATACAATCGTTGACTGACGTAAAAAAACTGAGTGAACAGGAATGAAAACGGCAGTTGAGGTGATGCAATGTTAAACCCAACAACACGACCAATGATGCTGCGCCAGAGGGAGATTGATCTGGATTGATCAAACTTCGACAAACAGCACACATCGCAACACAACTGCTCAGACCCGTCCTCCTTACGGCTTAATTAAAATTATATTATCAATACAAATCTCGTTCAAATCACTGAACGATTAATAATTTTAATGATATCTCTATTCGAACATAAGTTATTGCATTGCTGATTTTAATTATTATAATTATGCAAAATCATATTTATTACGGTTGCGAACATATTTTAATCAACATATAGATTGACACTGACCTGAAATTTACAAAAAAACCCTACAATATTTGAATGCTCAAAGCCAGGGTCGTAGACCATAGACGATGGATGTAATAAGTACTACGTACAACGTAGTACTTACTACCTCCATGCCATAGGCATTAGCAGACATTATTTGACAATTCGATCGCCTGTCATCCGTAATGCGCCCGCGACACTGGCTCAGAGACTTTTTTTTTTGCGACGAGCGACGAGGCTCACTAGCCAGCCTTTTTTATGGGTTGGAAATCACCAAATGACTTCTCATGCTCTGGGCGGAGCGGAAATTCGTGTTAGACTTTTACTGCTTAAAACCCACCCGTCTTACTTCAATTGCCTGTTCCAGGGGCCAAGGTTTCAAAATGCCTTCGGGTAGCGAGTGCTCCTTAATGGATTATTTTAAAAGCAATTTGACTTAGATTTTATTGGCAATATTATAGAAGATGAAAATGCTAATGAGTTGGGCGAAAAAATAACGAATGGAATCTCTAAAATAGCAAAAGTGTTTTTTGCTGTTTTATGGGCTCGCCTCAATTTACATGAGATTTAAAAATTACTGCCTAAATCTTGGTGTATGGACGATAGCAGGAAAGCTACCCGAAACTGCTGAATGCTAAACAAATATTCCTAATCAACCTTGAGATAGATAAAGTTGAAAATCTAATAAAATAATCTGAAAGATGGTAGTAGCTTAATGTGCTGTCATCTGTACCTATGATAGGGTAAACCGCTGCCCAAACTCACGTTGTTGGTATTAGTCGTTTGTAACGCTTTTTTTTTGTTTTGCGAGTTATACGAGTATTATTAACAACAGAAAATATATTATCTCTTAGCGGCTCATTTTTTATTTATTATCTTTTCATTATTTTAGTAGGTATAGGTTATACATATTTTTTTTTTAGTTACATAGACATATTTTTATTCAATTACGAAAAAATAATTTGATTACCAAAATTGTTATGTAATTGGTAAAGTAAGGAGTGGTAGAGTAGTTATGTGTAATATATGTATACTTGTAAATCTGTAGCCTTGTATATATGTCATTGTAATTTTATTGTTTAATGTGTGATCACATAGCCCAGTCTTTCTGAACATGCTCACTCGCGCCTCCCTTTTCATGTCCCCTATAGCATAGTTTGCGTGTATTTTTACTATCAGTCAATACCTTGTTTCATTTAACAGCAGGAATAAGGTAGATTTTAATTTGATCCCTACGACATTAATTTTCAGAAATTTATTTATTTATTTATCCTTTCTCTGTTAACATTAAAGGTTATTAAGACCCAATGCGATAACAAGGTATTTTGATACATTATAGATCTACTTATACCTAGAGAACCATACACCAAAATAAACTTAATACTTATTCAAACGAAACAAAAAATAAAATAATAATAATAACTGAAACAGAAATTCTAGTCCTTACAATAGACTAATTAAATATTAAATAAAATTAATACTTTTATCATTTGTTTATCTCGATAACACAAATTATATAACAAAATCTTTGTGATTTCAATCGGCTGACATGTAAAAATATCTATTTGCTCGTGCACACCATTTATATCTCGGATAGCTTGCGCGACCGCAGCCTTTCCCAGTAAATTCGTCCTAGCCACTGGCACCGCCAACAGAGCCTGACGCCGCCGCCTCCCTACATAGTTGTCTGGCACCCAGAAACTGATTGTTTTTAGGACATCAGGGTAACGTACCAGTCCCCGAATCAATTTCACCAGATAAGTGGCAAGAGTAAACTCTCGACGCACCTTCAATTGAGTGTAGCCGACCATGCCCAAGACGAATAGAGAGGGATACATCAACGGATACAACGGCTACACTCCATATAACTTAATATAACTTAATATCTCATTACATTCATAATTTTTTTAGTAAAGCTAGTTCAATTAATTAAATTGGTACAATTTGTAAGTTATTAATAAAACTGATACCCAGATATTACCAAAAAAGAATCTGTTGTTACGTAAAAATATATTTTCAACTACAAGGAAGGTTGATTTTTATTTTGGGATTTCAGGGTTCATCTTATATTTATTCATAATGATGAGAACTCTGATCCCTTTCAGGATTTCAGTTATTTAAATTAAGCCTCGTAAAAGTGCTTCTATGTACGAAATGAAACAGTCTATGAAACTTGCTTCAAAGATTTCTGTTATACAAAGAACGTGTTAATATAAAGGGTCGTTCCAAAACACCTGTATATACCTACACATAAACCTATTCCTCTCAAATTAATGCTAATGAGGCTGAGACTTTGTACCTTGTATATGCATATAAAAGATTCAATAATTAACACACAGGCATTGTTTTTAAAACCGACGAAAAATATGGAGGAGGCTATGCAAGGATGTCAAGTCGTCGTGTATTAATTTTTTTAAGTAATGTCTCACTGCAATTCCCTTTGCTGAAATTGCTTTAGACGGCCGGAAGACTGAACGTTACCGTAATGAGCAGAAAAATATGTCTCAGCCCTAAAGTGTCTCAATGCTGTGATCTTAAGAGGTAAAAATCGTATTGTTCTCATGTTTACCTTCCAATATCGCAGTGGCTCACGTCACAATTAGGCGCAGTATTTTTTATATTAACTTCTATACCAACAGCATACGTAAAAATGGATCAGAACACGTACACAATTTGTAGTGCAGGTTACATATTGAGCTTAATTTGATATCAGTTTATTCTAAATGTTAAAACCACAATTTTAATTGACGATTACACATTTTTTGTGGGTGCGTTTAAAAACATATTAGTTCACTTACACAAACATCCCGACCCGCAACGATTACTTGTATGTAGGTCATACAAATATTTGTTCCGTGCGATAATTATATCATCTAAATAAACAATAATTTCATTATTTAATAACATTATTTACATAATAGTAATTAAATGCAGTTCGTTAATAAGCGTATTACTTGAAAAATACTGAAGTTGGTATGTTTATTTGCATAAATATGGTATCCATCTACCCGCATTGGGTCCGCGTGCTGCATTATGACTCAATCCTCGCAAAGATGCCTCTGTCCCAGGAGTGGAAATATTATGGGCTGACTATTGCTTTTATATTAGTAAAATATGTTACAAATAGTTTGAATTAAATAAATAAAAAAAAAAAAAACAAATCCTGAACAAGAATTGTTTACACATTCATTAGGTGCAGGAATTAGGCCATATACGTAGGACACTCAGAAAGTTTCGGGGGTAATAAAAAAAAAATGTTCTATAGGTACAAATATTTTTATTACATATTTTCAAAGTATTCTCCGCCAGTCTCTATACAAAGTTTCATGCGTCAGAACCAGTTTTCGAAACACTTTTTCCAGTCCGCCGCAGACCGCTCGTATACAGCCTGGTCGAACCCTAACAGCGCATCATCTGGCGACGAAAATTGTATCCATTTGAGCTGATCTTTTATTTTTGGGAATAAGAAGTCATACAGTGCTAGGTAAGGGCTATAAGGAGGGTGACCTAGGATTTTGACCGGTGTCCAGGAAATCCCTTGTTTTGATTGCAGTGTGGGCGGGCGCTTTGTCGTCTTGAAGCAGTAACCCGCGGAGCCATGTATTTGGTCGCTTGTTGCTCACAACAGAGAAAACTTCTGTCAAGCATTTGATAGTATACAATTTAGCGTTAATGCTTCTTTTTTTTGTATCGAAACCAAATAGCTAGTCAAACTGAAAAAGCTCGCACTTCACTTTGGTAGGCGTTGATTCGTTTTTAAACACCCAAGCCGTCGACTGGCGCTTCGTTTCTGGATCGAATGGATAAATACAAGATTCATCTGCTGTAACGATTTCGTAAACACGCCGAGACAAGCCTGCTTCAAATTTGTCAATCATATCACGACACCATTCTACCCGTGCCTGCTTCTGAGCATCGGTGATATTGTGCGGCACCCAGCGTAAAACTATCCTCCGCTACCAAAGATGCACGTGTAGAATCTCATGAAAGCTTAATGATCTGATCTGCAGTTCATGCTGAATTTCTTGGTATGTAATTCGTCTATTGCCTTGGATCAAACTTATCACTGCTAGCACGTTTACTTCTGTAACAACCGTCAAAGAGCGACCACTTCTTTCATTATCCCCCAAAGTTAGTCGACCGCGCTTAAATTCATTATACCACTGACACACGGTTGCTTTAGAAGGGCCTTCATCGCTGAATGCCATTTGAAGTCTATTGTACTATTCGTCTGGTTTCAGGCGACATTTGAAATCGTGTAAAAATCATAGCGCGACAATGGTCTCGACGCAAATCCACTTTTCAAAGATATATGATAATTTTAATTAGCTCGCAAGAAAAGTGGAGAGAAGTTTTGAATTTGGAACATACCTATTATTATTTATAAATAATCACATTTTTTAAATAAATTATAACTGGCCAGTTTCTCATACATAAAATCTTTTTGTCGCAATACCTTCTGAGTGAACTGGTATATTATACAGTGTGGCCAAAAAGTCGTGGATTAAACGAAACAAGGAGATAAAGGAGGTAATTTCCAACAAAAAAATTTTTTTTCAGCATCGCCATAACTTCAATGCACGAAAAGTTATGCATGAAAATTAGAATGTTTTTTTTTCAATGAAACACTCGTTAGTAGTCGTAGTTATTTTACAATTTAATCAGTAAAAAATTTAATTGATTAAAAACAATAAAACAAAAGGTGTTGGTACCAAATTTAACGAGCAATTAATTTTGGAGTGTTACTAAAAATTACTTCTCACTTTAAGAGCACAGTTTGGAAAAAAAAATGTATTACGAAAAAATGACCCTGTATTAAAAATTCTTGCTGATTTAATGCTGATTCAAATGAGGTACAACACTTTACTCTTTGACCTTTAGTTTTAATTTTATGGTCGTTTTTTCATATAAAGGTGCAAATTTAATAAAATGTTAAATTTAGATTTTTCCTCATACATACTACCTAATAATTTCAGAAGCCATCATGAAATAAAAAGAACGATTATAATTTAATAATTTTATTAAAATACAATTTTTTACATTAAATGTCCAAAGTTCCTACCTCTGACCAAAATGCTCAATCTGCACCGCCTAATAAAATTCGCACGTAATCGGCGGAATGCCTCTGTTATTATGAATTTGTAACTTAGCAAACTCGAGCTTTTGTCGTAGTTCTTGTCCGGTGTTATTCTCTCCTTGATACACTATTTATTATTTTTCGATGCTGGAGATACATTTTTTGTAGGAAATTACCTCCTTTATCTACCTGTTTCGTTTGAGACCACCATTACCATTTCACCATATTAAATTAAATTACCTAATTTACCCCGCAAATAGAGAATTACACAAACAACAATTAAAAATTATGTGTTCAATTTAATTATTTGATTTTTAGTGTACATAGTCACTTGAGCACGTTAAGGTTTTCGAAACCTACAAATGCCAGTCCTTTCGGGTAATCACAAGCCCGAAAGTCTGACAATCAGTCCAACCAAGTCAGTTACCAAGAGGTCGTATTAACCGGTAACCGGGTTGTAGAGTTCAGATAGGCAGTCGCTGTACGTAAAATACTGGTATTAAGTTGAATTAATTCCGGTTAGATTGGAAGCTGACTACAGCATTGGGAAAAGGTTAGGCAGGAAAATCCTGCCTAACCTTCTTTAGTCGTGTGTCAGTTTGGAGAATCTTTACAATTTACAAAACCTTTTTCTGCCATAAAGCTGGACCAGAACAACCTATCTCCCATACAAATACTACTTTTGTAAGCGGATTGCTCAGTATGTGGTAGTACGAATCGTGCCGTCAAATGAAAATAATTGTAAAAAGCTGGATGGAAAACGATTTTTTGTTTAATTTTCGTACGTCAAAGCGAGCGTATAACAACATTGAAAACTCATGCACAGACATTTTTCATTTTACATGTCCGGTACACACATGTGTACCGATGCAAAAAGGAAAATGTCTCTAAAACCGACATAGAGGAACTTCTGATGCAAAAATGGGCATAAAATTCCTACCTAAAACTAGTTTTCAGCTACAATATTTTTAACCATAGTATTTTTTATTTAAATTAATGAAACATTTACGTCTAATATTTTAATAACATCAAAAACAGTAAATTGCTGGAGTCTAAAAAACAAATGGTAATATATTTTTTTACACAGCTGACACGGAGCAACACGGCGCGCTGGGCGTTAATACCTCTGCGATGGTTATTTATTATTTTTATGTACGTACCTTCATTCACCTGACTCTGCAATTGCCGACTTTTAATAGTTTAATACAAATTACCCAAGAAATCTAGTTCCGGCTGTGATAACTTCGCCACCTTGATGGACCACGGTGGGACGGATATCATGTTCGTTGGATCATTTGGATGGCAGTTTTCTGTAAAAGATGAATATATTAAATCACTTTTGTAATAAATATGAATTATTGTGTAATATTATATTAGGTATATTATACCACAGTGTCCCAAGTCTTGGGACACTGTGGTTGATATAGCAACATATAGTGAACATATATGTAGGGATAGAATTAAAAAGCCCTTCCAATATTATTTGATATCATCCTAAGAAGCTATGCCCTTGGTATGTATATCCTGTTTCAATTACACATTGTATGTAAGGTTTCATCTGCTACCCGATGCCGTCCTTCTGGGCCGCTCTCGTCAGACTTTTTGTAGCACAGATAATAGCGCCAGAGTCTTATAACAATATCGACTTTTTGCTATCGACTCAACGTATATCACTATTTCTATGGCATATCATCCTGCCCTGCCAAATGCTTGCGGCCGACTTTTGGTGAGTACTGTTCGTTAACGCATATATTTCGGAACGATCCATTCTTAGCCGATACTCGGATGGATTGGGATGCACCTTTTTTATTTCTGGATGCCTTTTCGTAGGCTGTGTGCGTTGTACTATTGTCTTCATTACGTTTTATTTTTCCCTTAGAGAAAATAGTCAACGATTTATCAGACGTGGGCGGGCAGCTTTATTAAGACCTTTGATCTGTTGTTAATAATGCTGTTACTCAAGAATTTTGTTTTAAATAACATAATAATTGTCATCAGTTCATCGTTTCTGTTTCTAGAACGGTTAATCAGAGGTAAAAGGTACCTTTCGCTTGTTATGTTTTAGTTTCATATAACATCAAAGAGGCACAAAACTTGCCTCCTAAAATAACCTTCCTCTAAGTTTTTTTTTTTTTTTTTTTATAAAATCCGTCACACTTTTTCCCACCCACTGCAACTCCTGAAAGCCAGAATCAACAGTAGAGACCGCCAGAAAAACGCCGAGCAATAAAGCTCGACGAGTCCCGGAGAAACGATTCAACTGTCTGTGGGTTTCGCAATGAAATTAATCAGACAAGAATAGCGGAGGAGTAAGAAAAAAGATATTTTTTCTACTTCTCTCCATAACAATTAAGATCTCTTATTGTGAATGTTGT
This sequence comes from Sesamia inferens, assembly GCA_037179545.1. Lineage (NCBI taxonomy): Eukaryota > Metazoa > Arthropoda > Insecta > Lepidoptera > Noctuidae > Sesamia > Sesamia inferens. Next base: position 20,744,449 of record CM073921.1, read on the forward strand.
GTATGCCTATAAGTGATGTATTTACACAAAACTGAAGACCTCTGATTGCTTTTTATACTACCATTATTGTAAATATGTCGTTGGTGTGCCATAATAAATAAATAAATAAATAACAAGGAGACAGAACAGAACTAGGCCAATCGGCACAAAGTGACATTATTGCAACTGGGAGAAGCCCAGATTGCCGAGCACCACGGAATAAAATTTGATTAAGTTAATGGGTCCTAAGTAGGTATGTGCTGTTACAATTGATTATAATAATAGGTATGGCAAAAGCGCCTGAAAGCACGGAATTTGGTTCTAGTTCTTCTAAGTTATTATAAAAATGTATTTTTTTTATGAAATATGTAAAAATGTCTTTGAAGTTGTGTAAAGATGAACATTTTTTTAAACCTATGTTGAGTCCCACAGCTGGGAAAAAGCGTCCTTTTTTACTTCCTAAAACCAACCCTTCTAAGGTCATCACTTCATTTAATGGCCTACAGGTAGTTGTTTCTGGTCTGACTGCTTGTATATGTGAGTTTAAATATTTTTTCATTTCTCATATTCGGAAAGCATTATTTTCTTGATCTGATTATTGGGTAGAAAGTGCTATTTCCCTCCATAGAGCGGGAAAAACTCATACAAATTACTTCCCACCTAAGGGCATTCCGACCCTTTAAAAATAGAACTGCTGTCAGCTGTGAAGAAATTTGTGTAAAAAAAAACTATTAAAAAAAATTCAGCGGCAATGTGAGTTTCTAAACAGCCAGTGTGAACTTAGCGCAAACTTCATTGAGCGAAATAGGTCGCAACCATAGAATTAAGAAGTACGATAATACCTACTTATTAATTCTATGGTCGCAACAATAAGGTGGTGAGTTCCATATTTAAAATTTAAAAATTCGACATAAATTAGCGGGATACTAATCTGTTAGGTATCTGTGACGGAATTAAAAAAAATGTTACTTTAATACCTAATCTTTTATGTTAAGATTTGAGATTCTGAAATATTGACACCAGATTCAATTAAAGACGAGGCAAATTGTGTTATTAACAGTCTTTTAACAGAAATCTCCAAAGAAAGATATATAAACACATACAATGATTTTATGAAGTGGCGAGCAAAGAAGAATATAAAATCATTTTCCGAAAGTGTATTTCTTACATATTTTAAAGGACTGTCTAGCAAACTACAACCTTCTACGCTATGGAGTCGATATTCAATGCTCAAGAGTACACTTAGTGTAAAACACAATGTAAATTTGAAAAAAATCCATAATTTAACATCCTTTTTGAAAAGACAGTCTCAGGGGTTCAAGAGTAGAAAATCTAAGGTTTTTACCTTTCATGAAGTGGAAACATTTTTAAATGATGCTCCTGACGAGATATATTTGGCAGTGAAGGTAAGTTTACCTAAGTATTTATGGATTTATTTTTGACAGTTAAGGACATTGAAAGTCAGGGCCAATTATTACTAGTAAAACTGACTAAAACAAAAACAAATATTGAGCGCTCGTTTGTAGTACAAGAAGAGTTTACACAAATAGTAAAGAAATATCAAAAATGAGACCCAGTGATCTAAAAACGGACCGTTTTTTTCTCAACTACCAGAATGGGAAATGATACAAACAAGTGATCGGGAAAAATAAAATCTCAGGTATACCGAAGCAGATAGCAATATATTTGAATTTATCACGAAAATTTAAATGGAGTACCTATTTAAAATTAATAGTCAAATTAGGACTAACATTATTATATAGTGTAAAAAGTTCAGATAAACAACTAGTTTTACTTTCCTCATTTTCGAAATGAAAAGTAGAGTGTTTAACACGGGTAAAAGAATCAATTCCTAATCGGACTATAGCCGTATAGTCTAAATACCTCGGGAAATGATTCTTTCCACCCTCGGTTAACAATATACTATTAAACGCAGCCATGATACAAGCGAATATTATAGAGCGGTTCATATTTAAAAAAAAAAACTTAGAAGCTTATGTAGTAGAAGTAAAGCAAAAACTGGTATAGATTTTTTTCAAATACATATTTGCTAATGTAAAATATTTTTTTTAATAAACGGACATACACATATAATAGTTTTTTTTTCGTTCTTGCTATAGATTAACTAACAGATTAATAAATTGAACAGAACAATTTTGTTCTGGTTTTTCTGTTTCGCACCCGAAATGATACACAATTTTTAATGTATATTTAAAATGAAACATGTGATTTGCTTATTATGATGAGCGTTTTACTATCAGTGGTATTTAATGCATTTTATCATGCGCGATAGTAACACGATAAAATGCATTAAATAGGTACCATTATAATTTTGGGGAAAGCATGTATAAGGAAATTTAAATCTGAAGGTCTTTACGCCATTAGAGACAATGTGTTTTATTAATGTAAAAATTTTTTCTTCTCTTTAACGGTGGCAAGAAAAATAATGTTCTGAACCAACGTAACACAATTATATATTACGCGGTATTAGTAGTATTATTATATTATAATACGCGGTATGTCATAAGTACTCTTATACATCAAGAAACACTTAACATGTTTACTTAGTTTATTTTGTTAGGTAAATATTAACCTTTTACCTGCATTAATTCCAATTATTATGGTTGGGTGATGACATGAAAATTATCATCAAGATTTCATTGGTACTGTCGGTCTAACAGACTCACCCTCAATATATCAGTGCTCAGATGATTGATCACTTATATGTACAAGGAAAAGTGCTATCGTAGCTCCTTGCAGAGCTGCTAAACTATTTGTGATTTCGACGTCCACCAAGGTTAGTTTTAGACACACACGTTGATGCCATTACCGACCGGAAAGAGCTCAGGCACAGAACCAAAGACCTATAATCGGTTAGGGCATAGGTCTTTGGTTCTTTTGTGCTTTTGCAGACACGAGGTGTTAAACACCATCAATTTCCAAACTCCGGTCTGTTTCTTAGTAACTTTCAATATCATTTTATTGGACATTTTTTCCAAACTCAGGATTCAGCAGTCGTAGCACCAAAACCACCCATTGGTGTGGCTAGTTGGATATCGTAGATGACGAGGGGCGAGTGTAAGGGTCTAAGCTTTATATGAATTTATGATTTCGGAATTTTATAGTATCCAAAATCTAGCCGCAATTCATATCGGCGAAACATAATTGTCGAATACTTGTAAAACTGTAGGGAAATTTAAGGATTTTTTGACGGATTATATCGTTGTCAAAAAATTCGATCTCAATAGGTTAGGAACCAACCGTTTTGAGAGGATTTTCTAATAATGAGATATACAATAATAACTTGAAATAATAGCGTTTTTTTTCGTCAATTTAGATATTAGCAATTGAAGTTTTTCATTGAAAATTGTGAAGATGGTTGCACGATAAACAATGACGGGGTGATTGCGTAGTAATACACTAATGATATCGATTCTTTTAGTTATTGAATTGTTATTTTTCTTCGAACATAAATATGCTAATCCATTGCATCAATCGATTAGCAATGTAGCGATCTTGAGCAGATGTTTTATCAAACATGAAGCAAGAGATTTAGTTATATCTTATAAAATGATTCAATAATACACAATAACTATAGCTTATTACACAATAAGGGTGCGGGTTTACAACTATGCCCACTCTTTGGACGCAAAGGCAAAGAGAAGGAAAATTGCAGATAGGATATTGGCATTTTCTTTGTTTATTGAACGCTACATGCCTAAACTTTTTATGTTTATTCAAACGTAAGAAAGCTCTTTGAAGTTTGTTAATCCAAAGATATAACGTACGTAAAAAAGGAACATCGGATAATTTTTGAGAACCAGCTTGTTCTTACAATGCAACAAATTGCTCTGAAGGAGACTTTATCAATGAAGTGGTGCATAGTGTTGTTTACTATAAACAAAAGTATACATCTATGTATATATAATATTAGTTCCTTACATATGAAATTGGCGTTTTGTATGGGAGGAATAAAAGGCGTTTATTTTTTTTATATAATATATTTATTTAATCAAAGTATGATCCATTGTTATCTATGCACTTCAGCCATCTCAGAAAAGGCATAAACATTAGGACGGGTATCAATAAAATCTTTAAAGGCGGTTTGGACTGCCTCATCGGAGTTGAAATTTTTCCCCTGCAAAAAGTTAACCAAAATTCTAAAGAAATGGTAGTATGTTGGATCAAGGTCCGGGGAGTACGGTGGATGTCTTAAACATTCCAATTGAAGCTCCTCTAATGGTAGCAGTCTGTTGTAAAGTGTGTGGTCTCGCGTTGTTCTGAAGTAGCAGTAGCCTTTTGCGATTGACCAGTCTCGGTTGTTTAGCGGCTAGTTTATCCATCATTATGTGGAGCTGCTCACAGTAGAGATCTGCAGTAATCGTCTTACCAGATTTAAGGAAACTGTAGTGCACCACACAGGCACTAGTCCACCAACGCTGACTAATAACTTTTTTGTAGTAAATTTTTTCTTGGGGCAGAATTTGGATGGTTCACTGGGGTTCAGCTATTGCAATATACGCTTCCTATTGTTGTAGACTATCCACTTTTCAACACAGGTAATTATTCTTTTTTTTTTAATAATTATAAACTAGCGCTTGACCGTAATCCCGCCTGATGGTAATCAGTGATACTATCGTTGATGGTAAAGCGCGCTAGTTTATTAAGAGCCTATTCACTCAGAAATTATTCGATTTAAAATCCCTTCATTATTGAGCCGATTCAGTAATATAACGCAGGAATCGTCGCGCGTTTGTCGGTTTGCTTCGCTCAATTCATGAGGTACCTACCCACCTATCGAGCTTTTTTATCTTCCCAATTTGTTCCAAGTGGATTAAAACAGTTATCACTAACATCGCAGCCTGCAGTTAACTCGGACGTAGTTTGCGATGGATCCGCTTTCACAATAGCCTTTAATTCTTCATTGTCGACTTTGGTCTCCGGCCGTCCACGGGGATTGTTCTGTAGATTGAAATTTTTAGAACGACAACGTTGGAACCAAAAACGCACTGTGCTTTCTCTAGCGACACCACTGCCATACACATAATTCATTCTTCGAGCTGTTTCTGCAGCACTGATGCCACGACGGAACTCATATTCGTAAATAACGCGAAATTTTAAATTTTCCATTTTGTAAACTCAATGACGCAGAGAAAAAACCAAAAGAAAAAAAAAACATAAGAGAAATACGTTTTTCGAGACACAAATTGATGATTAAACAGCTGTATAAATTTGAATTTGGAATTCTAAACCAAAGAGGAGATATTTGAGATCAAAGTGGCCAGTACGACAAAACGCCAATTTCATATGTAAGGATCTAATAAAGGTCACGAGTTATTTTTACTTGAACGCCCTACTCTATTGAACTACCAGTAAGATTTGAATATATATTTTTTGCATTTGATAATAAAGTTCTTCAGAAAGCCTATGCAACTACACTCGAACCCTAAGGAGCCCAGCATCAGACTAATATTATAAATGCGAAGTTTGTAAGGATGTATGGGTTGATGTGATACCTACTCTTTGACGAAAAACTACTGGACGGATTTGGATGAATTTCACAGATGTTTTTTTTTAATATTATAAATTAGTGCTTGACCGCGATCTCGCCTGATGGAAAGCAGTGATGTAATCGATGATGGTAAAGTACACTAGAACAGAATATTATTTATTATGTACACCATATATATTACAGAACATAAATATAAAGATTTTACAAAGGGTGACACATTGGGAGGTCTTATCGCTAAGAGCAATCTTTTACAGACAACCTTTAGGAATACTAAGGGGAAGGAGAGACAGCCTTCGTGACGTAGCGGCGGCGAATGCGGCCGCTGCGCCAGGAGGCGTGGGTTCGATCCCCGTGCAGTGCAAATATTTATATGTATAGCTTGTCTATAAAGTCGTGAAAATGGATCTTTCTGAAACTAACAATTTTAAAAGTACGGCAACACTAAATCTTAGTAAATACAAGTACATCGAATGTCATCGGCAGTCATCGATTTGTTCTGTGACTTGTTATTTATTGAAATTTGTATTAATTTTCAATTCTATTTAAACAAAATATCGAAGAAATGTGTTAAATATGAGAAAAACAAACCGGAGTGGAGCTGGGTAATTATTTTTAAAGTTTATCATCAATGTTTGCTAGTACACCAAGCTGAACAAATTTGACATTTATGCTTGAACAGTTGCTAAAACAGGTATGTAATCATGTTACTGTTTGTTTTTTACTAGAAGTTTAAAATTTACTAAGTAAACGATTTTAAGACAAAAATGAGGTTTGTTTACATTGCGCATTTATGGGTTAGAATGCAAATACATAATTTGCAAATGTTGATACTTTAGGTGATGTAATTTAATAATGATTTTAAAAATGAATTATACCATGTTCGGAATTAAAATTAATGCTATCCATCTTCTGTTAGAAATGACATATTATTATTTGAGTGTCTTCAAGGCTAGAGTGAATAGGCTCTTAATAAAGTAGCGCGCTTTACCATCAACGATCGCATCACTGCTTACCATCAGGCGGGATTGCGGTCAAGCGCTGGTTTATAATTTATAAAAAAAAAAATAATAATAATAATTTCAGGAATATGTGAGAGTGAACCCTATATTGATGATATAGATATATATCAAGAAATAGATGAGTCAGCTATTCGCCTAAGCGAAGGTAGCAGGCTGATGACAGCAGTAGCGGAGACGTTGTTAGTGACGCAGCTGACAATAAAAATACTTTTTAACGAAGAATATTTGGAATCAGATGATGAAAGCAATTATTACGTTTTAGAATACTTTTCATTGGTAAAATCATCTTAAAACATATAATAATAAATATGTATGATTTCATTTTTTGTTTTATTCATTTTATTTAAACGCCAGAGACCGAAGATTTGTGTTTTCATTAAAAGCAGTTAGCTTCTAGTATAAAATAATGTGCTAGTATCAAAATGATTTCAGACAAGTCAACAGGGTTGCTATATGAACGACCGCAGCGCCCTCATTTATTTTCACGACTTACGTTTCGTTACGGGTTGTTGGAGTCCTCAAAAGTCCAACAATTGGTCTAACTGCAATGCTTCGATATCGCCTTCTGGTTAGGTCGGCAGCTCAGAGTCGTGGGACGCGGTGGTGTCCTTCTGCGAGGACGTGATGTCGCAGAAGGAAGCTGCGGAACGGGAGAGGGAGATATCAACTCCCTTCCCGGGCCGCAGAAGACGCACCGGGCGCCGAGGAAGGGCGGATAACGCCCTCTTCCGCCCCTCATGATTGGGTCCAGGGGCGAGGGACATGGGGAAGTCCCCGCCCCCCATTGATGGACCCCGAGGCGGAGGCGCGCGCGAGTGTCGGCGCGCGCCTTTGAGATGATGCATGGGGTAGTTTAACACCCCACTACCCCGTGCAGGAGACGAGGCCTGGACAGACCGGGCCAGCACGAGGATGTGGGGCCGTGGAAGAATTTAGACTCCCGCGGCCCCACGCGCGCTCGTGATAGAAGACACACCGGGGTGGTTTTAGTCAGTAAAAGTCTGACATACCCCGTCGCCCACCCCAGGGCGGCGGGCATCCTATGAGGATTTCCACCCCGGCAAAAAAAAAAAAAAAAAAGACGGCAGTCGCTCCACGGAAAATATCGAAGTTTAGGCAAAATCAGCAGTTGACTGGTAAAGCGGACCCCAGACTCCAAAGCTTCGAATGCGATCGGGATTAACGCTGAGATGATGATGACTAAGGGGAAGGAGAGAGAAATAATGTAGGTAGTCTACAGTGTACTATTTACATAGACTAGTTTATTATGAGTGAGACACTGTAGCCTTGAAAAAATACTCTTAGGTACATTATAAACTGACGACAAGACCGCTGAAGGTAAATTGTTTTTGTGTTTATACTTAACTAGAATTAACAAGGAGGATAATTTTTCTCGATATTATGCGGGTGAAACTGCAGGCCGCTACTACTAATATAATGAAGTTGAGGATTTTGTAAGTATCCGCGCCGCTCCGGCTGTCTATCTGTCTGAACGCGATAAATGCAATAACTACCGAACGGATTATATTACATCCTCCACAATAGACAGAGTGATTCACGAGGAAGGTTTAGTTGTAAAATTCATCAAACTTATTATGAAAAGTAAATTAATTGAGATATGATGACGTTGTTATTTGTCTCTGAAGATTATGTGAAAATCTAAAAAATACAGGTAGTAAATTTTTCATCACTCACCATGGCCAAGACCCGTGTAATAGTTATATTTTACATAATATATTAACACAAGAACAGTAAGTCTTGTATAAAAGCAAATCCGATTTCCACTGTTATTGTATACAGTACAGATGAGTAGGACCCATAGGAAACTTGCTTGTAGGTATTCTGAAAGATGAGATAGTAGTACATACATGTGTTGTAAGTAAGCTGCTTGTAGACGTATCTCTTATGTTTCCTATATAAACTAGGAATTTATCTTCCACTTCCTAATTGCTTTCGACAACCGTTCCCAGTAAATTTCAACTTCAGTAACAGTTAAACTGGGTCAGAGTTGCGGGTTGGTTTAAAGCGTGTCCCTGGCCGTCGCACAGACAAGTGAAGAATCACGGGTGGGTTTTAGTCAGTAAAAGTCTGACACACCCTTCCGCTCCGCCCAGAACGGGAGAGGTCATTTGATGATTTCCCATACCAAACAAAAAAAAAAATAACGGTTTAACTAGTATTTCTCTGTTACAAAGACAAGCAAAATGCCAACTCTGGGAAATTAAAACATTCAAAATTTAGTCTCAGTGTCATGTCGGCGACAAACAAATGTTAAAAAGTTGTCAAATTGCAGGGAAATTAGAGGTATTTTTAATAGATTGAGATTAATATCACACTTTGAATATTCTTCAAATTTCCTCCGAATGGGAATTGCCCTCAGATCTTGTAGTTTTATGCCCTGAAAGTAATATTCAACCTTTATTTTGGTCAAATAAATTAGCTATATATTGAACCTGATATTAGAGATGTCAAGGCATTCCATTAGTTTCTGTAATAAATCCTTTACTGTACAAGCAGTTCGGCTATGGAATGACTTGCCCGTGTACGTAATGCGTGCTCAAAGTCTGTCCACATTTAAAACTATGATTAAAAGGCACTTCCTCTCTCTTTAAACATATCATTAGTTATGTCAATGTTCTACATCGATCTGTGAATTTGAACAGTCCGCACATCACATCTTGTGGGAGTGTATTCTTTGGCAGAATGAACTTGCGTTCATTCAGGTATTATGTTGGATAGTGTACAAGTTACATCCGGAGTCGTTAATTATACGGACCTTGTAGAAACTAGAACCAATTTCCGTGCGTTCAGGCGCTTTTGCCATACCTATTATTGGAATCAATTATAACAGCATATACCTACTTAGGTCCCATTAACTTAATAAAATTTTATTCCGTGGTGCTTGGCAATCTGGGCTTCTCCCAGTTGCAATAATGTCCCTAGTTCTGTTCTGTCTCCTGCTTGTTATGGAGGGAAGTGGAAAAAATATATTTTTCTTACTCCTCCGCTATTCTTTTCTGTTGATTTTCTTTGTAGGACCCAAGACAGTTGAATCGTTTCTCCGGGATTCGTCGAGCTTCATTGTTCGGCGTTTTTCTGGCGGTCTCCACTGTTGATTCTGGCTTTCAGGAGTTGCAGTGGGTGGGAAAATGAGTGGCGGGTTTTGTCTCAAAAATAATAATAATGATATGTTATATTTTATTTGTTCGTGTATAATGTTTATGAATTAGATGTACATATTTATTCAAACTAGTATGATACACTTTACGTACATATTTATTGTATAATCTATGTAAATAGTACACTGCAAACTACCTACATTATTTCTTTCTTCTTCTACTTAGTATTCCATTCAAAGGTTGTCTATAAAAGATCGCTCTTAGCGATAAGACCGCCCATTGTGTCAGCCGTGTAAAATCTTTATATTTATGTTCTGTAATTTATATGGTGTGCATAATGAAGAGCACAGAATAGTCAATAATCTCTTCTGTGATGAAGAGTATCCTATTCTATATTGTGCTTTGCATATACTAGTAGGCCCCTATATGGTGTATACACTTTAATGAAAGAAAGGTTATACAGAAAAAATGCAGCTTTATTCGTGTGTCAAGAACATCGCTTTAATACTTAGGACAGATATTTTCAAAAGAAGAGAGCTTAAATGTAAAATTTGTAGGTACCTACATTATAGCTGTAGCTCTGAGGTAGCACAGGAATAGTACAGCGTAATAACATACTCCGAAGTATGCTCGCTTAGGAATGCAAATAAGCCTAAATAGCATGTAACTAAATGCAGATTATATCATATTATAGAACCCGCGACATGCAACGCAGCAGTCGAGGCAGGATTTAAATTAGTTATTGCAAGTTTATAATGTGATTCGATGTTATCAACAGTTACACCCACCTGTTAACAAGAACGCTTATGGATATTAGAATACTAGAACCATTGGATTCCAGAGACAAAGCAGGATTGTTGTTCCATGTGCAGTTTCCTCGGCATCAATGCAAGTAGAAATTGGCACTGTCTATGCTCAAGTATGAACTCATTTACTGCCACAGAGCAGTGTCATTGTAGATGACATTGGTGTCTTGGCTTTCATAATTAAACACATGGTTCGTAATGGAGAATTTCCAATCGGCTTACAGTTATAGTTGAAATAACTTTTCCGGCGTATGCGTCTTTAGTGCAGCTTATGACACACACTCTGCCATTCACTGAAATCCTGGTATTTCATGACATGTTGAGGAAAGAGTTATTAATATTTTTCATGTTAAAATTTTTCGTACTGTTTTTATGGCATTTTCCGGGACCGGGGACTTAACGTGCTTTTTCGAGGTACGGAGGGGTCTCGGTATGCAAAGTAGGTCACCCATCTTTTTATTTTTTTAATAATAGGGTAGTTGACTAAAAAAAACTAATTAGTCCGTCAGTCAGATTTCCAATAAATACTAGACATGTATTTTTTCTTTTTTCATATAAACAAAAAATGAAGACGACACAGTGCGTTGAAAACTCGTGTGACGGAGTGGTGGCGTCACTACTCGCTAAAAAGTCTAGCGTGCAGTGACGCCACCACTCCTGATCTATGATGCCTTTTATATTTGTAAATTTTTATTGATTTGATAAAACAAAATATCCGTATCCAATATTCTTATGCTGCATAATAAAACTTAACTTTCCTATTTAGTTTTATCACTCCTTTTCAAGCCCTTTATGGCCGTCGTGATCAACCTTCCGAGATAAGAAAATGTAGATAAGAATATAGATTGAATCATAGTTTCTGTTGAAAGACTTGTCCAGCGTGGATATCTCCACGGTTAAGTGCTTATGCATAAAGATGATTTAAAATCGATTGGTTTTCATGGAGTTCCATACTCGTTCGTACTAATGTATCACTAACGACGTAATATGTTTCGAGGGCATGAGTATGAAGTGTAGATAAACTTAAGCCTTCTTTCCAACGTGGCGTTCTTCAAATTTAGCCAAGAAAATTAGAATTAAAAAGCACCACCTGCTCCGATACTTAGATACTCCTTTAGCCTCGTTTGCGTTGATAAAAATAAGGATGCCACAATGCGTCATTATAGTGGTAAGAGAAATAAGAAGTCTTAGTTAAGGGGTCCCGTGTTTGGGTTGAAGCCTGAATGCAAAACTGAATTCTCAGTAGTAAGCTGTTGGTATGTCTGCCAAAATTATTACAGTAGACCCTCGATAACTCAAACCTCGATTACTTAAAAACCACTATAACCTAAAATATTTTGTTTCCCTTGGACTTTAAATATCGAGGTTCTAATGTATATATTTTCTGGAACGCAGTCGATCAATATTAATTCTTATTCAGACCTAAAAATCTTGCAGCGAATCTTTGAGATCGCGGACAGAGTGCGAACGCTGTTCGCAGACCAAGTTAAGACCCAGGGAAGACCCTGGCACAGTGGTCACGTAGTATCGTGTATAAAGAGGCTTAGGGGAGCTTTTATAATCTGAATGACGGTCTAATAATTTTTTTTTACTCAGGAAACATCTCTATTCTAAACTAGTACTGGACCGCAATCCCGCCTGATGGTAAGCAGTGATGCAATCGTTGATGGTAAAGCGCGCTAGTTTATTAAGCCAATTCACTAAAAAAAGTGAGTGAATAAAAAGGAAGACGGCAGTTGAGCGAGGTGATGCTATGTTAAACCCAACAACACGACCAATGATGCTGCGCCAGAGGGAAATTGATATGGAGATCCTCGACGACCAAACTTCCGACACAACAACATGGCGCGTCATACCCGGTATACATCGCAACACAACTGCCCATACCCGTCCTCCGTACGGCTTCATCAGACATCATGCCGGCACATGACGAATCGCTTGGCGGCAAGACTTTACCTCCTGGGTGGTAACTTCTGCCGGCAGCCGATGGTATGGCCTTCCACTGAGAAAATTTTGGTAATCAAGGTAATCTCCAGACCAACCGCGGCAAGCATAGTTTAATTTGATCATTGGATTTGAGTGAGTATTATTATTTTGACCACGAGCCCCTCTACAGATGTTAGTTACATCTTTATTATAGCCTACTTTAATTTCATAAACTAATTGACTCGCTCATCGATCATGGCTGGTTTTGTTAAGGAGTGGCTGTTGTAATAATGTTTAATTTCCCTTGTGGCATGCGACAATGGACCTTAAAATGTTCCCATAGCCATTCAAATTAAGTCAAACAGCAGAATACCTATCGTAAAGAAGCAATGGATTAACGATGAAAATTTTCGTCAAGGATATAATACATATTCAAGGGCAATCAAAATGTCTCGAGTAACTGATTTATCAACCACAAACAAAGTTTTATTTTGAAATTTAAGAGGGAATTCTAGGTCCGAGGAATTTGGAAAATAGGTATTTGAGGAAACTATTGCCGTCGCGCTACTTCCAACCTCTCCCGGTAAAGTGTGAAAAGGACAGTTGCAGCTCAGGCTGATTTTGCCTACGAAAACGTTGACCAAAAGACGTTTCGTATTCCGCTGTTTTCTTATTCAAAACACGACAGATCTCAATTATTTTATATCAAAATTTAGAGGAAAAGTATACCTATACTTCTATTATTATCTGAACATCACGGTAAATATGGGTCAATGGGTTATTTTTCGCGATTTTGAAGTATCGTATTTCTTTTATTAATTAAGTTTCGGAAAAAAACAAATGATAGGGGCACGTATAATCACGGTGTAAAATTGCAGGGGAATACTTTTGTATAAAGAAAGCACCACTACACGTCCCTCTTAAGGTGTTTTGTATCGTTTTTAAAGGTTCCAAGGGGCCCATAGGGTTAAAATCTGGAACACTATAACAAAGATTTCGCTAGCAGTCTATCTCCTTGTAGGTACCTCATGAACTATGATATCAAGGCGGTTGAAATTTTCACAGATTATGTATTTCTGTTGCTGCTATAAAAACAGAATAAAATAAATATTTAAGGGCCCCTTATAACAAACGCGATGTTTAATGTGATTTGGTTTTTCAGAGCTCACAAAGCTTTTGGATATAAATGTAATAAATGCTTCCATTGTTTTGATTACGGTTATTCAAGCAATCAAAACATCTTCATTTTCAAAGACAAGAAAGGAATTATAAAATCTTTTCCATAAAGTCTTCATAAATCCCGATAGTTCTTAGCGAAGTTCGCATGGATAATTCAGCTTACGGAACCTGATATTACCGTTTTGGAACTTGAATGGAAAATCACTAAAGGAATGTAAATAAAACAGGTGGTTACGGAAATTTAGGGCGGCTGAAAGGATCAGCTGTAATAAATGCCCTGGGGTGGTCTGTCTCCCTACCGACGTTGTCTCACACAGTTTTTCAATTTTGCTTTAGTATACAAGGTACGTGTAGGTTGAATACTCGTCTCCCGCTCCCTGAGGCCGACCGACTCAAATGTTCAAGCATCACTACTAGGAATTTATTTGAAATTTTCTGACTGACTCTACTCTACTGTACCTGACGTCCCACAAAAATTCGCATATCTACTCTGCATTGAATTTCTTTTCAAAGGATTCCTGTGAATACAAAGATTCTGTATTTTGCAAGTTCTGGTTTTATTGAGTTTCATTGACTTTGAAATATTCACGGAAGTTATAATTTCTGATCTTGTTTATATGGTTTACCTATTTGTACACGATAATAATGAAGTTGACATTGAGATATTTAGGCGCGTTTGCTGTTAATGTTTTGTTATAATAAATAGTAGTACTACGAGGGCTGACTTGAGGTATTTTTTGTCCAGTAAGGGGAAAATTCGTGATGGCCTAGTGGTTAAAACCACTGCCTTTAAAGTATGAGTGTCCGGGGTCGATTCCAGGTCAGGTAAGTACCAATGTAACTTTTCTAAGTTATATATACTTTCTTAGTATACCTTAGACACCAATGACTGAAGGTGAAGTAAAACTTTTGAGAAAACCTGGACTTTATGTCGGAAATCACCAACCCGCATTGAGCAAGCGTGGTGACTACGCTCAAACCCTCTACGAGAGGATACCGGTGCCCAGTAGCCTGACGATAAAAAAGGTTGATGATAAAAGGGAGTAATAAGGCAGTGGAAGATGTAGCGTTGGGCTCCCACAAAGTGGAGCAACTGTCTTGTGAAGAGCGCAGGAACCCGTTAGATGCAAGAAGCGAAACACCGGTCGAAAAGGCCTATTCATTCATTTTATTTTCTACAACATAACAGAGATCCGTTGTCTTAGTAACAATAGTCTTAACCTATATTGTACCTAAATAATACAGACCTACACAGACAATTAACACACTCCACCTCTGCTTAGTATGCTCATCGGTCTCGCAACACATGAAGTTCAGTGAACCTACTGAGCAGAACGGTGTCGGTTCTGTCGCTAATCATCCTCAGAACGCTATTTGGGCTCCCCCGTACCTACTCGTGGCATGCCAGATGCAACTTTTTTACGCATAATTGCATAGAAGTAATCTACGCTGGCATAGATGACTTTTATGCAATGGCCATGGCAGCTATGGCCAGCAGTGGACGTCTTTTGGCTGGCTGAATTAAATTAATGGTAACCTTCATCTCCGTCTTTGGTTCATTGACTGTTCTTTATGTCTACACACTGTCGCAATATTAAATGCTTTACAAACTGTATGTTAGTTTGTATTAAAAGAATCTTTAGTATTTGTAGCCATTGCGTTTTGCCAAGGTGAAATGTTTTGAGAATGAAATGATGAGAAAGGCGTTTGTAGATTAATTTAGACAATAGCGGTGGCCTAGTGGTATTGGCCGTAACTTATAAGTTGTAGGTTCGAACCTCATCAGGCCCTATACTTTGAGTATACATTTTTTTTTTAAATATTTATAAACTAGCGCTTGACCGCCTGATGGTAAGCAGTGATCCGATCGTTGATGGTAAAGCGCGCTAGTTTATTAATAGCCTATTCACTCAGAAAAACTGAGCGAATAGGAAGGAAGACGGCAGTTGAGCCAGGTGATGCAATGTTAAACCCAACAACGCGACCAACGATGCTGCGCCAAAGGGAGATTGATCTGAAGACCCTCCACGACCAAACTCCCAACACAACAACATTAGGCGCATCGTACCCGGCACACATCGCAACACAACTGCTCAGACCCGTCCTCCTTACGGCTTCACCAGACAAAAAAAAGTAGAGTAAAAATAAGTAGAGTAGAATACCACCAACCTGTGTCACTCCCAGGATTCGTACAAAGTGACTTAAATATTGGAGGCAAACCATGTGGGTCCTACGTGGAGCAGAAAATGGAGATCGTCATTTTCTGTGCCATTTTAAATACTACGATTACCAACCCGCCAGCCAGGCGTGAGTATTATGGAAAAACCTTCCAGTCTTAGAGTAAGCCTCTTTGTGAGGGTGTCTAGCAGTGGACGATTATGGTTTGTCGACGATAATGATGGAATATCTTTTCGCGATTTTATTTAGGAAATAAAATAGGTCTGGCCATATACTTCTACGTGTTAAAATATATAATCGATAGATATAATCAGGATAAATGTATGTTAAATCATATTTATTTATTTAAAAACTGAATTTAAGCTTTATAATTGCACTTAATTCTGAAGCTGGTAAGAATATATCCACGTCTTGGTGTTTTGTCCAGCCCAAATACCTTACGGCTAATATGTGTGTAGCATCCTACTGTACGCTTTCCGTTCAGGCAAGTGCAGTAATAATGACTTATTGATTCACGACCATTTCGTTGACGATCGACTATTACGTATGAACAGTATATTCTACTTCTTACATGTCTTGATTGTATTCTTAAACGCAATAGCCATACGTCTTCTTCGTCAATAAAATCATTAAGACCCTGAACTTGTTGCTCCCGATACACATCAATACTATATAAGCCCTGTCTTATTTATATGTTCAGCATGATAGCTGCTAGCAAACTTGATTTGATAAGTACCGAGAGAAAAAAAACAAGATCATTTTGTGTTAAAATGGGAAAATCTTCAAACAGAGGTTGGTCACCGCTTATGCTTTGAAATATAGCTCTTTGCCTATTCATATTGGATCGGATAATGTTATCTGCCAGGTGGTTTGAACGAGTTATGCGGTCATTTATAATATTTACAAACATGGAACATGCACACTATCTCGTATATTTTTTTTTTCCTGTGTGGAATTTCATGTTACGTTATTAGCAAAAAATATTGCTGAGGAATAGTACTTTCGTTAAAAAGTACTTTTATACATGGCTGCAGATAGGCCAATGTGCCCATTGTCCTATAATTTTCTATAATAGATATAAACCTATTCTCATGCCTAACGAATGTATGTACGATAGCAGGTCAATTAACATTAGTCTTAATGCTTAGGAGATAAAGTTAAAAATCCAATAAAGAAATCTGACAAATTTAAGTAGCTTGACGTGCTGTCGTCTGTACATACGATATTTTTTAATTTAGTAATTTAGTTAATTTTATTTGTCGTTAATTTATTATAGTTCTATAATTTAGTATATGGAAATGGTAAAACGCACGTACCAGCAAACTCGAGCCCGAACAGCTTCCAGGTTCCTCTCTTAGTGACGATTATAACTTGCGGGCATACGTTGCGATGCATCATATGCGAGTTGTAGTGCATGAAATGAAGAGCCTCGATGAGCTGCAGACAAACAACATGGTTATTGGCATGGTGATGAAACCATAAGGTATATACGAAAACTTAAAAGAAAATAAAATTTCGATAACGTTAATAAAGAGCTCTAGATTGTTATCACAATAACGATCAATAACTATTTAGTATAAGCGAATAATAAATATTGGTTAACCAAATCTGCTAGACACAAAATTCAGTATATCTATTGCAAGAAATATTTTAAGAGAAACGTGTGTAGATGGTAAGGGAGTCGAATAGATTTTTAAATGTATTTTACATCTCTCATATTCTTAATTAATTAGGTGACTAATTAGCGTCTCGGATAATGATGTAGTTAAAAAGCCCTAGGGCGGCAAGTAATTAAAAAAAACTCTTCACTATTTCTAAAAGTTCGTCACCCTAGGCGCGGACGAGGTCGCTTTATACGCCACGAGTAACTCAAAGACATGTCATTCCGTGGCCCTGGCACAGGGAATTGTAGGAACACGGTTGGGTTTTATTCAGTAAAATCCCGACACGCCCTTCCGCTCCGCCTAGAGCGAGAGAAGTCATTTGATGATATACCACTCAATTCAATTATATGGATTATTTCTTAGTAGCAGCCCTGAGATTCGATTTATGCTGGGTTTATTACCACATGGGCCTTTAAATATAACTGTTGAAATAAGGGTATACCATGGGTAGACCTCTGTCTACGGATTTGGCCTCTGCTTAACCCTTCGGGAATTACAAGCATGTTCTGTGGTATTTAACATAAACTGAAATATTTAAGTTCTCTGATATATAAATTGTAACCAAATTAAGTAGTTATCTATGTGGTTAAACGCGCCGTAAACGCGTTTAATACATGTCATAAATTGGATATCCTAATTAATGTACTATATACTCAGATGACATCCCCTGGAATATAATTGTGTTGCTATGAATGTAAATGAGGTGCTACGAACAATGGGACAAATAATATTGTGTCCGGCGTGACTTGTACTCTGCACGTTACATGAACATATGAACGCTATTGCAGGTGTCAAACTCGTGATTAAAATCTGGCTCATTCAGAATAGATTGCCACAATTTCTGGCTATACATAATTTAATAGGAAAATCATTTAAATATCAGGTCTGAGCAAAATTGAAAACCTTACAAGAAAATTGGTTCGGGGAACTTGCTTGGTATCAATTATACCTGAACAAGTATTTAATAAGAAAAACATTTTGAGGCTTCCACTGTTAATTGTAACTCAGAGCAAACATTTCGCTTTTCATGTCACGTTGCCATAGTAACATACTTTGACTTTTCTAAAATTTATTTGGAGTTGATAGTTCGTTGTTTGCTTTGTTCGTTATCGACATGCGACATAGCTTGCAGAGTAAACAAACTGAAGTGGCCGTGTTTGCCGTAGGTACGATAGCCGGTGGAACAGACGAATCTGGATTGCAAAGCGTAGGGTGGGGAGCTCCCCAGTTATATGGACTGAATGACGTCCCTAAAGACGCGCAGACTAGATGCGAAAAGCTGTGTACAGGGCGTTGAGACATAGCCTTTGGAGCTTATGTCCAGCAGTGGTTCGCGACAGACTGAGCTGATTTTTCGTTTTATTATCCGAAAAGATAATCTATTTTGATTGCACTTCAATGTATTTCACATATTTCTTAATATGATACAGATACATATTATTATGTGTGATTGTTTTCTTATAAGTTGTTATTTTCTGTCAAAGAGTTGGCTGTGACAGCTTCTTCTTCTTAACTAGCGGATAGTTCAAACTCGACTAAAACTTTTAACAGCACGAAAAACCAAACCAAAGTTAATGATTGCAGCGTATTTAAATTGCTGATTTAAAACTGCACAAATTATTTAAGTACAGAATAATTAAAAACTTGTCTGCTCCGCGTATTCGAGTTACGACCAAGTTTTCTGAACAAAATTATGAGTTAAACTTTATAATCCAACAATCTGAAAAAAGGCAATGGAATGTTTCGGTAACTCATTAAAATATAAACACTTACCTACTTATTTATGAAGGTTTCGATACTAAAATATATTATAAAATAAAACAACAAATATTTAACGTATGGCGTAGGGCGCCACTGCGGCACTGTCAACATCGTACTCAGTATAAAAACAGTGTTAAAATTATTTAAGTGCTTTAAAACTAAGTGATATTATCAAGACATAAAAACTGTGCATTAAACACTTCGAACAATATATAAAACATAGTGCATATACAAAAAACTTTGCTAAAAAGTGCAAAAAATCGTTCTATCTTGTCATTGGAAATTCGTCAAGGTACCTGGAAATATAACCATTATTTAAGTGCGAACTAATAGTGGAACAAGTGTACTACAAAACTGGAACTCGAACTACATTAATACAGTGCGTAAATCTAAAACATCAGAAACCATAACCTCAAAAGTGCCAAATAATCATCAAAACTACCTACGGTTCTGAGTCACCGATCAAAGCCTTTCAGCGCCATCTATTACAATTCATTAGAACCTCCTAGCAAAATCCTATTTCGACCGACGGGACAAGGCAAGTCGACCGCCAATATACCGAGAACTACTTACCTGTTACCATAGAGGGCGCTAAGCGTTTTGTAAACAAACATGGAAGAATTAAAAAATATGTTAATTAGCATGCAGCAAGATATAAAGCAGCAAAAACAAGATATGTTAGAGATGAAAGAAGATATTAAAGATACAATTATCAACAGCCTAAACGAGAAGTTCAAAAACTTAGAAATGAAAAATGAGTGTTTAGAGAAAAAATTAGAAGAACAAACAAATAAAATTAACAATCTAGAAAGACAGTGTCGACGCAGAAATCTGATCTTATTTGGTGCAGAAGAGACAGAAAAGTCGTACGATGAACTGGAAAAAATTGTAATAAATATTATAAATACATACATAAAAATTTCGTGCGACATTAACAACATAGCAGCTGTCAGAAGGTTGGGAAAAAAGGGGGCCAAAGTGCGACCAATAGCAATTACATTCAATACCTTAGGTTTCAAAATAAAAATACAAAAAAATAAACATAATCTAAAAAATACTTCTTATTACTTAAAAGAAGATTACCCAATTGAAGTTTTAATGAAACGCAAAGAGCTTCAAGTACAACTGCAAAAAGAAAAAGACGCAGGTAACACCGCTTTTATAAATTATGATAAAATTGTGATACTAAACAAGAAAATACCCCAACAGAAACAATCAAGTAAAAGAAATCTGTCAGAATCCCCGGAAACGACCAACCCTGAAAATCGATATGCGCAACATACTAGTCAAAAACCACCTAAGAAAAATAAAGGTGATATGAAGAATTATTTATTACAAAAGCCAAAATTATGTCTCGACCAGAAACCAACTGACAGCCAATCGATTACACCAGATCACAATACGGCATAGCAATTAAAATATGACCCTCTTCCAATCTCTAATCTCCCAGTACGGCCGGTCACCGCGGGAGAGTTCGACCAAAACCCCCCAAGAACACTTATTGAAACAAAAATACAATCTACATTTGCACTCTCAATGTAAAACCATTATCTACTGATCAAAAATACATGGAGCTCAAAGCTGCACTAGAAGACGAATACATTTTCTATCACATAGGCAAAACAAAAGGACTATATGGCGTAGGTTTTCTAGTTGATAAGAAATACAAAGATAAAATCACAAAAGTTACTGGAATATCCGAGAGAGTGTGCATACTGGAAATCCGAATGGAAAACCTGTGTGTTGCGGTAATTCAAGCATACGAGGACGATGGAGTTTACGGTCGGTAAAGTGGCCCGAGCCAAAAGGCACCAGATCAAGAGGCCGTCCGAGAACCAGATGGGCAGACGAAATCGTAGCATGCGCAGGTGAAGAGTGGCTGGATAGAGCTAAGGATAGAGAAGAATGGCATTTCTTGGGGGAGGCTTTTACCCGAACGGGGTCCACGCATTAATCTTTTTTTACTAGTTTTTAATTAATTAATATGTATTTGCATGGAATAAACAAGCTTTATTATTATTATTATTATAAGACTTCTTCTTCTTCTTATTCAGCCTATAGATGTCCACTGCTGAACAAAGGCCTCCCCCAAGGCTTTCCACGATGACCGGTCTTCTGCTGCCCACATCCATCGGCTTCCCGCGACCTTCACCAGGTCATCGGTCCACCTTGTTGGGGGCCTCCCTACGCTGTGTCTTCCAGTACGTGCCACCACTCCAGAACCTTACCATTGGCCATCGGTTATACGAGCAATGTGCCCTGCCCATTGCCACTTAAGTTTAGCGATTCGAAGAGCTATGTCGGTGACTTTGGTTCTTCTGCGGATCTCCTCATTTCTGATTCGATGACGCAGAGAAACTCCGAGTGTAGCTCTTTCCGTTGCCCTTTGTGTGACTCTGAGCCTTCGTATGAGGCCCGTTGTGAGCAACCACGTTTGAGTTACGTAAGTTATCATTGGCAATACACACTGGTCAAAGGCTTTAGTCGTTCGTCTAACTTAAGTCGTTTAACTTGAGACTGATTCGTGTCAATCAATCTGTTCTCTATCTATCATAGTTTCCCACTCCAGTAACTACCCAATTGATAACCTCATAACATCAATTTCGGTCAACACTGTTATGCGATTGTTAAACAAATGACTTCGACGTCATAAAATTATATACCCAATAGTTAATTACAGCAGGAAATTAACTGTAACATTTAATTCAAAGGAAACATCGTAGTGTGGTTAATTAAGTCAAAAGGGCCTACCCTTTCTAGTACAAATGTAGTCAAGTTTTAAATATTTTTCTTTCATTTATAGCGCAAAGCTAGGACTCGCTGGTATGATCCTTAATACAGAATCAGGTAGAATTACGATTGATATTTGGATGAGTGCACCAGGGTTCGTAGACTTGAAATCTATTCCTTCACACACTACGCAACAAAAAATAGCCACATCATCATCATCAAACTTTTTACTGTCTCACTGCTGACCTGAGTCCTGTGTCCTGTCTCCTCTCATACAGAGAAGGATTGAGCGTAATCACCACGCTTGCTCAATGTGGGTTGGTGATTTCAGACTTAAAGTCCAGGTTTCCTCAAGATGTTTTCCTTCACCATTTAATTAGTCAGAGGTGTCCAAGATATACTTAGAAAGGACATATGACTTAGAAAAGTTACATTGGTACTTGCCTGACCTGGAATCGAACTCGGACACTCATACTTTAAAGGTAGTGGTCTTAACCACTAGGCCACCACGAATTTTCCCCTTACTGGACAAAAAATGAGGTATTTTTTCAGGTAAGTCAGCCCTCGTGGTACTACTATTTATTATAACAAAACATCAACAGCAAAACGTGCCTAAACATCTCAATGTCAACTTCATTATTATCGTGTACTAATAGGTAAACCATATAAACAAGATCAGAAATTATTACTTCCGTGAATATTTCAAAGTCAATGAAGCTCAATAAAACCAGAACT
Organism: Sesamia inferens; assembly: GCA_037179545.1. NCBI lineage: Eukaryota > Metazoa > Arthropoda > Insecta > Lepidoptera > Noctuidae > Sesamia > Sesamia inferens. The sequence continues at coordinate 20,767,057 of CM073921.1, forward strand.
TGAAAAATACAGAATCTTTGTATTCACAGGAATCCTTTGAAAAGAAATTCAATGCGGAGTAGATATGCGAATTTTTGTGGGACGTCAGGTACAGTAGAGTAGAGTCAGTCAGAAAATTTCAAATAAATTCCTAGTAGTGATGCTTGAGCGTTTGAGTCGGTAGACCTCAGGGAGCGGGAGACGAGTATTCAACCTACACGTAACTTTTATGCTAAAGCAAAATTGAACTGGGTGAGACAACGTCGGTAGGGAGACAGACCACCCCGAGGCATTTATTACAGCTGATCCTTTCAGCCCCCTTAAATTTCCGTAACCACCTGTTTTATTTACATTCCTTTAGTGATTTTCTATTTAAGTTCCAAGACGGTAATATCAGGTTCCGTAAGCTGAATTATCCATGCGAACTTCGCTAAGAACTGTCGGGATTTATGAAGACTTTATGGAAAAGATTTTATAATTCCTTTCTTGTCTTTGAAAATGAAGATGTTTTGATTGCTTCAATAACCGTAATCAAAACAATGGATTTATTACATTTATATCTAAAAGCTTTGTGAGCTCTAAAAACCAAATGAAATTAAAAGTCGCGTCTGTTATAAGGGTCCCTTAAATATTTATTTTATTCTATTTTTAGCAGCAACAGAAATATTATATAATCTGTGCAAATTTCAACCGCCTTGATATCATAGTTCATGAGGTACCTACAAGGAGATAGACTGCTAGCGAAATCTTAGTTATAGTGTTCCAGATTTTAACCTTATGGGCCCCTTGGAACCTTTAAAAACGATATAAGCTACCTTAAGAGGGAACTCTGGTGGTGCTTTCTCTATACAGCCGTATTCCGCTGTTTTCTTTGTGGATAATGCTTTTAGGGTAATTATTTTTTTCTACAATTTTACACCGTGATTATATTATGTGCCCCTATTTTTTCATTTGATTTTTTCCGCGCACTCATACTTGAGAGGCTGGTGTTTTAATCACTGGGCCACCTGGTAACACGTTGTAATTAAGATTCGAACTCCACCTTTTTTGGTCGTGAACGCATACAGCTTACAATACTGCTGGTTGTTTGTGTATATGGGTTTACATGTTTCACGGACCCACGATATGGAGAAATTCCTAGTGTGGGGCAATGTTTTTTTTTTTAAATAACATATGATACATTTACGCGAATTTTAGCAATGCAATTGCCTCTAAATATAACGCAGATATAATATTATTTTGTGAAGAGCGATGATAGTTCATGCTGTGTTATTTGTGTAATGTTGAGACATCACTCATACACGCACACGCGCACGAACTGGCTGCGCTCTCGTACAGTTCATAGCAATGTAGTCCTTAGTATGCCACTGGAGTTTTGAGTGTTTACTAAATCTAATGAGCATATGTGGCTATATATTAACAAGAGGTATACAACATCTTGTAGATAAGCTTTTTTATCTATGGTGAAGTTTTGTTGTCTGTCGAATAAATAAATTATTGTTACTGTTACTAAAACAATGCTATTTCGAAATTCCAAAAAGACACTTCAGTTTTAATTATTTGTATTGATAAGATGCACCTTAAATTTATCTGTTATGCTGTTTGCGTTGGTGCTAAGTCGTAATTTTACTCTCAATTGATCAGTTTTGTTCAAGGAGTTACAAAATAGACAATAAGCAAGTTTCCGAGTTGCCAACTTCCTCCTCCTTTACTTAAGAGAGGTGGGACTAAAGAAGTTCTACAACGGTTGGGTAGGTATACCAATTAAGAGTACCTACTGACCTAACAGTTGTTAAACCGTTGTAGAATAATAGGCGTTGTCAGTAATTCTCCTTTAGCACTTTCCCCGCGAGTTCGTTTGCGTGAATTTCGTGTTTCCTTCTACAAATTCCAGTACCCTCAGTAAAGCGAAAATGTACGACCATTATTTCTAGAAAATATGTTTTTAGAATCATGAGTAAAAAATGGGGGTTGATGATAGAAGTTTTTGACTCTTAAAAGTGTTTTTACAAATCTCTTTACTGAAAATTTAAATTAATGAAAAAATTAAAATATTTTAAATAATCATTATCAATAGAAAGAAGGGTGAAAATTACACTTAGTGTGTATTTTCAGTGCTAAAACATAGTGAATACAAAAAAAAAAACATAAATAAATGTTAACGATGCTCATGGTATGAAAAATAAATAGTAGCCGATTCTCAGACCTGTATAATGCATATAAAATTTCATAAATATCGGTCAAGCCGTTTCGGAGGAGTAACAGTGTGACTCGAAACTTTTATAGGTTATAAGATATACAACGTAATTTTTATTTATGTGAAACCCGAATACAGTTTGGTCAGAATAAGCAACTGAATCGATTCCAATCATTTTTACACCATCTTACATGTTTTCCAAATAGATTTAGAAATTGTTGCCCCAGCGGAGCTATGTCCATATTTTTGTTGGGACAGCCAAGTAGAATAAATAGCAAGCTCATAATTTTGTGGTTTTTCATGATATCTTTTTGAAATTTTGTACACAGATTTTTTACTTAAACATACTGGACAAATGTTTCGGGTTTTGTTTAAACAAATAATAATTTTGTATATAGAGACATTGCTTGCCCTTTCTCGCGGTGTTCACTTAGCGTACTTATTGACGTTTCTACTTTTTGTTCTGGTTCTACTAAGGTTTATAATCCTTACGCTATAACGTAACGCATAAACAGATAAATTTTCAACTCCGCCTTAGTTTTTTTTTTTTTTTAATAATTATAAACGCGCTTGACTGTAATCCCGCCTGATGGTAAGCAGTGATGCAATCGTTGATGGTAAAGTGCGCTAGTTTATTAAACCCATTCACTTAAAAAACTTGGAAGGAAGACGGCAGTTGAGCGAGGCGATGCAATGTTAAACCCAACAACACGACCAACGATGCTGCGCCAAAGGGAGATTGATCTGGAGATCCTCCACGACCAAACTCCCGGCACAACAACATTTGGCGCATCGTACCCGGCACACATCGCAACACAACTGCTCAGACCCGTCCTCCCTACGGGTTCACCAGACAACATGAACTGACTTTGTCTGGTGGGTGGGTGGTAACTTCTGCCGGCAGCCGATGCCAGGCCTACCACCGAGAAAAGTTCCAGAGATTTCTTTTGAATAAGACAGCAAAAAAATCTGGTAATGGTAGTAACTAAAAATTATTACGAAATGGTCTGATCTTAGATGGATTCATAATCAGTCTATAATGTTCCTACCGTTGGGATACAGGCCTCCTCTTGGTGAGAGAGAGTGGGCCGTAATCTACCACGTTGGCCCAGTACGGGTTGGTAGATGTCACATGCCTTAGATATTTTTATTTGGCTCTGCACATGCCGGCTTCGTCACGCTGTTTTCCTTCGCCGTTATGAGAGCATTGGTGATGAAATAATTTATATATTAGCAAACGAAGTTACCACCCACCAGACAAAGCCTTGCCGCCAAGCGATTTGTCGTGTTCCGGCATGATGTCTGGTGAAGCCGTTCGGAGGACGGGTCTGAGCAGTTGTGTTGCTATGTGTGCCGGGTACGAGGCGCCTAATGTTGTTGTGTTGGGAGTTTTGCCGTGGAGGGTCTTCAGATCAATCTCCCTTTGGCGCAGCATCGTTGGTCGTGTTGTTGGGTTTAACATTGCATCACCTCGCTCAACTGCCGTCTTCCTTCCTATTCGCTCAGTTTTTCTGAGTGAATAGGCTCTTAATAAACTAGCGCGCTTTACCATCAACGATCGCATCACTGCTTACCATCAGGCGGGAATGCGGTCAAGTGCTAGTTTATAATTATTAAAAAAAAAAACGACGCAATTTCATTTACTTGAATTTTCAACCCCAATTCTGATAACGACGCATTGCTAATAACGACGCGATTGTGCGACTTCAATTCTGTTTCTGGATTTCGTTGATGTGTCAATCAATCAAGTCGATACTATAAATCGTTGAGGAATTTCCTCGACTGTCTGTATCCTCCTTCATGAGAGCTACTGCAAACCTTCACTATAATCCACATGGGTGCAAAGCTATTATATAAAGAATTAAGTCCAAACACAGGGAGTTACTGTAAACCGCTTAAGAGTTTTCTGAACTGTCATTTGTCTCCATCATTAGACCCCTAAAGATAGTCACAAACCTACCAAGTGTAAAGTTATTATGAATACAAACATAAACACAAGATGATTACTGTGAATCTTTGAGAGTTTCCTCGACTGTTGATGGCTCGGCTCTATCATTGAATCTACTCCAGACCTTTATTATGTTGTAGTGCTTTATTAAATTTAGTCGCCCTTACGATTTATGACAGTTGTTTTTGTCGATTGCGCTGGTTTGCAAACATCAAACCCTGACTTCCTTCATGGGTCTACCTTTAAAATATCTTCTCTCTAACAAAAATAATCATCAAAATCGGTTCCTAAGCGACGAAGTTATCAACGTACAGACAAGCATAATTTGTCGAATTCAGAAAACTCCTCCTTTTTGATGTAGGTTAAAAAATTAGAAAGCATAAAAAGGTCAGGAGAGAGAGTGTAGAGAATATATGAATTATGAATTGGGTGATGGAAGGTACCTATGCCTCGTTTAAGAGATACGTACCTACATTGAAGCTGGTCGCAATTATATGCATGAGGTTCAAAGCAAGGAAAACCTGTTCAGGTGAAGATGTGCAGATGACACCTCCCTGCAAGGTATATGTTGTTCGTGGAGTGAGCCGTCATCCCAACTAATAATAATAATAATTTACTTCGGACAGTATCCCTATTCAGATAATACTACAAAAAATCTTAAGCCAGCTCAGCCAGACACTCCATACTATCTAACTAAAGAAAAACTGCATTATTTTAGTGTCGATCTTATCAGCGATTACCTTCAAAATGCTGTTAGTGTTGCCCCGCACTCCAAGTACCTAGGAGGTGGTTCCTTTGCGTGTAATGGGATTAAAGCCATGATTACGAGCGTCTGCGAACATGCCAGATGCACTACAGAAACGAGGCAACCCCAACAACATCCTAAACAGTTGTTGTATTGGACTCGCAAGGCACCGAGCGATCTCTTTGTATAACAAATCAACTGACTGCTCGTGTAAAAAGTTTGGCATGCTTTTACTAACGAGATTGAAACTATTGACAGATCACTCTAAGCTCACTTCATCCAAATTCATGGTGAATTTTTACAGAATCGACCAGCATGAACCAATGGTCATTACTGGTACCAAACTCGTATCGAAATTCTGGACAATTGCCATCGACACGCTAAGAAGAAGATAACCTTTCAAACTCTATGACTTATGTAACAAAACAGTCCAAATAATATTTGTACTAGAAAATTTTTACGGAGTCCTCCTGTTGGCACGTTTTCCTGCTTTCAACAGAAAAAAAAATATCGTTTATTGTTTCATTGTGGCAAATTGTTTCCTTTGTTGTTCCATTTAAAGATAAAATAACAAAACGTAATATAAACGCTACGCTTTTTATTAAGAATGAGGAAAATATGTACCGGAATAATTTGAATAGGTATAATTTTAAGAAGAATGTTTGTTTGAAATTGTACCATAAACACCCTATGTACCTACTGTTCCCACTGTTAGGTCTCACACATCTTCCCTTCGAAGAAGTGCTTCGAAGAAAGCTAAATGACATGTCTTCGGATTTATGGTTCCAGAACACACAAGTTTAATCATTATGGTATCCTTCGCCCTATCTGGTATTTGAAATATATCTTATTGTTTTTGTTTTGTGGGTAGGCCATAACATCGACTGCCGGCAGAAGTAACCACCCACCAGACAAAGTTTTGCCCCCAAGCGATTCGTCGTGGTACCGGCATGGTGTCTGGTGAAGCCGTACGGTGGACGGGTTGTGTTGCGGTATGTGCCGGGTATGATGCGCCAAATGTTGTTGTGTCGGGAGTTTGGTCGTGAAGGGTCTCGAGATCAACCTACCTCTGGCGCAGCATCGTTGGGCGTGATGTTGGGTTTAACTCTGCATCACTTCGCTCAACTGCTGTCTTCCTTAGTAATCACTCAGTTTTTTTGAGTGGGCTTAATAAACTAGCGCGCTTTACCATCAGTTGCATCTCTGCTTACTATCAGGCGGGATTGCGGTCAAGCACTAATTTATAATTATTTAAAAAATCTGACTTTCAGTAACAGTTATAATATTATATTAAAAGGTTTAAGTTTTGCTTTTTTCAATAACATGAAAATGGAAGCGCATATTTCCGGACCAAAAGAAAACATAATATGGACATGTGTACTGAACAAACCAATTCTTTTCCACCTTTCTTTGTGATGTGCCATTCCGTCCAATTGGCCAGGTACGAATCCAAATTGTTATCCTAGCATCTCTAAAGCCTACTTTGGTGACACAATAAGTCTTCAGGCGTCCATTCTTGACTATTTCGGCGGATTCGTCTAGTTGCATTCTAGAAGTAAGACCCGCCTAGTTCCTCTTCAGCATCGCAGACTTGACGCCAACGACGCAACACCTGTCTTGGCGCGTATTGTAACATTGCGAATGACCGGTTTGTACCTATAAAATATTCCGTTCCATTGCTCTTTGGCAAACCTTGAGTTTGGACTTACGTACCTATTGAGCCTCTGTTAAAGAACAATTCTGAGCGCTATAGGCTAGAGTAGGCAGGATAAAAATGTCGACAAGCTTGTGCTTTAGCGAAATAGGGAGGTCGCCCTTCATTAGCGCCTTAATGGAGCAGTAACTTCTTCAGGAATTTTTTAATCGAAGGTCGATCTAATTTTCTTGTCTGTAATGGAACGAAACTAGTTGGTGTAGGTAGATTCGATATATTGTATTTCCTGCTCATCGTAAAGGTAAATAATAACTAAAATTGATTATCATTTTATTTGATTGATTTATAATTTAATTTGATAGGACATCGACCTCGACGTCTAGGCTCATACATCAAATGCCATAACGTTTTTCCACGGCAACTCATTCACTGCATTCATGTGAAGTACTAAAAGCCTCGAAACCAAGAAGTAAAATCAAAATACCCCTAATTGTGACAGCGGAAATTAAATGGTTTCAGCAAAGATGCAGGTGCAAATGGAGATAGGTTTGAATTAATTTAAATGCTACTCACTGAAATGCTGGAAAATGATGGTAAACGAAGAAAATATTCATGTATTGCTGGAATCTTGATGTGACATGTTTATTTTAGCGCTTTTGTAGACGTTACGTTACGACTTTGTAAAAATATACTAACTGTCAGACTTTTAGGTTTCTGAAAACAATGGCGTCGATTATCTTGTCCACAAACTAAACTAATTTTCAACGATGTGCATGTTTTTCTTTCCATTTCATCAAGAAAAGTACAGAAGATAACATTTTAGTTTAATCCTGTCAAATATTAAGATACTTCATATACAGTTTAGACGTGATTATAAACATAGGGAGCAAAAATACGTCAACTTACGTTAGGAGCGGACTAATTTGACATGTCTAAACTAACATTTTTGACTTAAAAAGCAAAAACTAATTTTGGGGGAGTTTGAATAAATTCGGATAAAAAAAAAAGATTATTTCAAAATTCATTATTATTGTTACTATGATGATTATGTAAAATTCCATATTTTATTTGATCATTTGGTTATCTAACCTTTATTATCCTTATGGGTCGGACGGAGTTTTCTTTACATATTGTGTACAAACACATAGATTAGGTAATTGTCCTAGGGCACATACTGACAAACTGCCAAACAAGTCGTGACATCTACAAACTCACACTGTAGCCGCGTAGTAGAGTACAGGCCACTCTAGAGGAGGCTCGTGTCCCGGGAGTTCGAACATAATAGGCTCATCAACCTGTAAGTGTATACAATGTGGAGACGACAATAAATGAAAAAAGAACTCGGTAACACTAATGCAAGGAGTCCATATGTTTAAACTTTCGAATATACACACATCAAAAGTGTCTAGGGATCAACATATATTTTTGCAATAACTTTTCTCCTGATTGATATTAATTAAAATTTTCTTTAAGGATTCATCAAATAAAGTGTTTTCGTTTGTCACAGTAACGATAAACCAAGTCACCTTTGCATTAATAAAGAAATTTGCCATTTTCCTAATAAAGGGATATTTGATATTTGAACCACTAACACAAAAGTTCGAAAAAAAAAAGGTCAAAAGGTCTTCTTGCGACTGGATAGCCTCCATATTCGGCAGAGCTCTTCTCTGTAGCATATCCCATGCATGCTCAATCGGGTTCAAGTCTGGAGACTGAGCAGGCCAGGGCAGGACATTGATGTTAGCTGCGGCGAGAGTCTGTCTTACAACTCTTGCGGTGTGCGGTCGTGCATTATCATGCATTAACTGAAATAAGGGACCGATTTGCACTTGTAGAGGAACGATGACGTCTGATACAATCGTCTCAGCATAAATTTGAGCGTTGAGGTTGCCTCTGATCCAAATCAACTCAGTTCTTCCGCCGATCCAAATACCCGCCCATACCATGATGGTTCCACCACTATAAGGATGGACTTCCTGGCAGGATTTTAATCGCTGTTGGCGTCCAGGGGTTCTCCAGTGTCGTATACGTCTTGTATCCGGTCTCATACCAAAACGAGACTCATCAGCAAAAGCACACGAAACGCCATTGTTCTTCTGCCCAATTTCTGTGTTCAAGAGCCCATTGATATCGAATCCTACGATTGTGCATTGCTATAGGTGGTACCCGTAGCGGTCTTCGGGAATGAAGGTTCACTTCATGCAAGCGGTTTCTGACTCTTTGGTCGCTAATTCAGTTCCCTGAAGAGTGATGAAGCCTCACGGCTAACATCATGGCGGTTATTGTTGGAGCTCTTCGAGTTAAGATTTGAATGTATCGGTCTTGTCTCCGTGTGGTGCAGCGATACCGTCCTCCATGGCGCTCAGCCACGGTACCAGTGCTTCGGTAATGTGTCCAAAGTCGACTGATAACACTCTGACTTGTATTCAGAGCTAAAGCCACAGTACGTTGCCGGGAACCAGCTTCTATCATTCCCACGGCTCTGAGCATTTCTTCCCTGCTTAAATGACGTCGCCGCTCCATAATAACGTTGGTTTTAATCAGTAGTAGGGAAACAGTAGCACTAATAATGTCTTCAATGCGTTGTATGTTTTTATAGGGAAAATATTGACGGCTGATTTTCATCTTTTACTCGAATTTGATTCACAGTTCCTGATTCAAATTATGAAATGCACCAAAAAGGATCCATATAAATTTATAAAATCATAAATTTATTACAAAGCCACATCTCAATCTCAAGAAATCCGCATAAAAATGCTTGATCCCTAGACTCTTTTGATGTGTGTATTATTTGTAAGCATGTAATGAGGAAAGCCTTGGGGGATGCCTTTATCCAGCATTGGACCTCTATAGGCTGAAGAAACAGAAGAATATTGTGTCCTACTTCCGCCCAAAGGCCTTCTATTGTTCCTCAAAACTCCTGTTTCTTGTTTGTGCAAAATCGGGCCATGAGAAAAAAGGGATTGTTATAGACAAACTTTAAACTATGATGTTTTGCCGACTATGAATTTTGCCAATCATTGACAAGTTATATCGACCTTTCTATACATTCTGTTACATTTCTCTATACAGCTTGGGAATACCATTATTAGATACAAGAATTTTAATTCATCGTAGTTTCCACCCTGTACAAACGAATTTGTATGTCTATAGATTATAATAAAGATAACTTTTAATAGCGATAAGACCGAGCATATTTGCGTTGACCGTTAATGAAAATAAAAGATAAAACAAAAACGGTCCTTGATGAGTGAACCGCAAACTCTCAACAGATTGAAACAGCAGCGTTTAGTTTTAAATGGGTGTGTTGACAGCTCGAAGCATTTGTGGAGGCAAGTTATTTGTAGCAGACCGTGCAGATCGGATGCTATGAAATTCACTTGTTGGAGATATTCTGCATCATGCGAGTTAACCGTTCAGTTTCATAGCAAATAACTTGGCTTATGACATTGCACTCAACAGTTGAAATATCTGCTCTGCTCTTTGGATTTCATTTCAAAATTGTATTTTGTTATTTCGACGATAGGTAGGTTTACGTCAAAGGTTAAAAAAAAATGTCGGTACGGGTTTCAAAATGTACCGTAAAATGTCATTTTGTTATGTTATTTTTTCATTTCTCTCTATTTCTTACTTACGTATTTGTGATAATTAATGTATAACTAAATAAAGCATTGGTATAAGAAAGGGCGCGAGGCGCGAGGTGGAGGTCATTAGCAAGTGTAACCCGGCTTCTGGGTCCGAAGAACCTCTAACCGTGCTGCAGTAAATTTACTTTAGAAATAGGTGGTAAGATAGCAGCACTTAATGAAACAATAAATGGATTCAATTACAAGTTTATTTTTCATGTACCCTGTGTCATAAATAACAAACCATATGACAAAAAAAAACTCCAAACTTAACCAGTCAATTCCCTGACTCACTCCGTCTCCGTACCGAAGTGTGACAGGGAATCAATATGAGACATTTAACAAGCTCAGGGTCGTTTGAAGAAGGATTCGTGAGGTGAACCGTTGTGACCACAGCTCAATCGTTACAAAAGTTATCTTAGGTTGTGCTCAATATTGAAATCAATTAAACTTTATTAATTAAGTATAGCTTATTTAGACGCAACCTGTTCTAAACTCACTCTCTCTCACTAGATACATCCAACAATAATCATACAGGCAGACTAACGTTTCTGATTAGCCTTCCTGAACAATGCTTCTGATTTACGGTATAAAGTTCCTTGGCATCACTAACTGACGGGTGTCAGTTAACACACGTGGAACGCGGCCTGCGGGAATAGGTAATTTCAGAAACAACCGCAATAAAGAAATGATGACAGTTTATACCTGTCCATCGTTGTCGAAAGAGAATTGGGTGTGTCATACCACCAGGGTCCAGCACACTACTTCTCCACAAGCCTGATCCGGTCGGGATCAAGGCCACCCGAGGCAAGCCAGGATGCGACGCCTCCACATGGGTTCCTGACCCTAGGCCCGCCAAAAAAAGCCAAATCTAGAACAACATTGACCTAAGTCAGTACTCGGAACTAGAAAATCACGGGGAGAAATATTCTGGGTACAGACATAAATACTCACAGAAATTTCAGCCAAATCACTCGTTGTTCAACCACATAGGGTCCATGGCGCAATCACGCCAGCCTCGAGTGCCAGCAGCGCGAGCAGACCAAAAGAATCTTCTAGCAAAAAACGACCAACCTCCTAAATGACTTTTTTTCTTGAATCATAGACAAGGCGTTCCACGAATTTAATTTCAAATTTAAGACTTTTGTATTGGTTTCCATCTAGATACGAGAGATGTCGCCCGCTGTCACATTTTGCTACGTGACATAAGCGGACCACCAAGCCAGCTGGACGTATAGTACGACTATCATTAATAGTACTTGTGACTATAGTGGTTTTATTAGATCAAATGCTTACCCTTGTGACAAGTGGACGTCACAGTATTAATAATGCAAGGGAAGTTAAATTAAATAAAAAAAATAAAGTATTTCTCGGTGATAGGCCATAAAATCAGCTGCCGGCAAAAGTTACCACCACAAAGTCTTTCCGGCAAGCCATTTGTCGTGTTTCGGCATGATGTCTGGTGAAGCCGTACGGAGCACGGGTCTAAGCAGTTGTGTTGCGATGTGTGCCGGGTACGATGCGCCAAATGTTGTTGTGCGGAGTTTGGTTGTGGGGGGTTTTCAGATTTTCCTCTGGCAGAGCATTGTTGGTCGTGTTGTTGGGTTTAACAATGGATCACATCGCTCAACTGCCGTCTTCCTTCATATTCACTAAGTTTTTTTTGAGTGAATAGGCTCTTAATAAGCACTAGTTTATAATTATAAAAAAAGAGCGGAGCCTTCAAGTATAGGCACTTCTATGCTTAAATGGGCCTTGACATGTAACGTAAGTCAAAATGAAATTAAAAAGAAATGTTAATGTTTTGCCTAGATTTTCTTGAAGAGTTTGTTCAAACTCAAAATTAATGAAATTATTCACAAACACTTAATTGACTGATTGCCAAGAAGTTGGTCAATTAGTAAGAAACTTAAAGCTAGTTAGCCTTTACAAAACGTAGATCTTTATAGAGAAGTACAAGCCAAGGAACTCCAAGGACTCTCTTATAATATTGTCTTCTCTATATGAGAAATAAATTCAAAAATCAAAATCAAAAGTCATTTATTCAAATTCAGTTCAATGAAAAGTCATTTATTCAAATGATTTTTTTACCATATCCATAAAATAAAAGCTTTCAGATCGAACTGCAAAATCGCTTCGAATGCCTCGGTGAATGCGTAGATGTGGACGACTTTAACAACAGGTTTGTGGAAACTCTCCAAACGGAATGGTCTAAGTTCTACAAAACCCTTCGTTCAAAAGGACAGAAGAAGATCTCGGGTCCCACCCGTCGGCTAATGGAAGAAAGACGGGAGGTGTTCTTAAAATCTCCTGACGAAGCTTCGCGTATCAGATGCCTTAACAGACAAATCTCAAAGTCTCTGACTCACGATATACGCCAATTTAATACTAGTTGTATTAAAGAGGCTATCGAGCGGAACAGAGGCTCCAAAGTGTTGGCATGAGATTTGTCTGTTAGACAGAGCCTACTTGCGAAACTGAATACTGGGGATGGTAGAATCGTCACTTCCAAGCCAGAGCTTTTGGCTGAGATTGAGAAATTCTACGGAGAGTTATTCACATCAACACACGCACCTGTTGGTAAACCTGGCTAATGATCCTAGAGCCAGACTAATCCGACGCTACACCTACGATATGCCGGGAGTCAGCCGGTACGAGATTGGTATGGCCCTGAAACAGCTCAAGAACGATAAGAAGATATATAGGCTGGAGATGATGGACTTACGGCTGAGCTTCTGAAAGCGGGTGGCAAACCGGTTCTTAAAGCGTTTTCGAAGCTATTTAATTTCGTTATTCTTAAAGGCGAAACGTCTATGGCATGGCACAGGAGCGTAGTGGTGTTGTTTTTCAAAAAGGTATACTAATGTATACCCTCCTGAAAAACTACAGACCGATATCCCTCCTGAACCATCTCTATAAGCTAATTTTAAGGGTCATAACGAGTCGTTTCGCTCGCAGGATCGACGACTTCCAGCCTCCCGTACAAGCAGGCTTCCGAAAAGGCTTTAGCACCATAGACCACATACATACATTGTAGGTGAAGGCCTTGAATTCGATCGAGACTTGGGCGGTGCTACAGTCTCTCCAGGGGTGCCAAATTGACCATCGATACATTGAGGTGATAAAGTGTTTGTACAAAAACGCCACCATGTCACTCCGTCTCCAGGATTAAGACTTGAAACCGATCCAACTGCAGCGTGGAGTGAGACGAGGAGATGTCATATCTCCCAAATTGTTCACTGCTGCGTTGGAAGATGTCTTCAAGCTCCTGGACTGGAAAGGATTTGGCATTAACATCAACGGCGAGTACATCACTAATCTCCGTATTGCAGATGATATCGTGGTCATGGCGGAGACCCTGGAAAACTTGAGCAAAATGCTGAATGACCTCAGCAGAGCTTCCTAACAGGTGGGTCTAAAGATGAACATGGATAAGACGAAGATCATGTCGAACTCTCATGTTACACCCACTCCAATTCTAGTTGGTGGCTCTGCACTCGAAGTTGTTGACGAGTATATATACCTGGGACAAACAGTCCAACAAGGTAGGTCCAACTTAGAGAAAGAGGTGCCTCGTCGAATCCAGCTCGGCTGGGCAGCGTTCGGGAAGCTACGCTAAATCTTCTCGTCGTCCAAGATACCACAGTGTCTCAAGACTAAAGTCTTTGACCAATGTGTGTTGCCAGTGATGACTTACGAAACTGAAACCATGAAGGCCCATTGTGAGCGACCACTCGCTCACAATGGGCCTTATACGAAGGCTCAAAGTCACACAAAGGGCAATGGAAAGAGCTATGCTCGGAGTTTCTCTGCGTCATCGAATCAGAAATGAGGAGATCAGAAGTGTGGCGGGCACGTACTTGAAGACGCAGCATAGGGAGACCCCCAACAAGGTGGACCGATGACCTGGTGAAGGTCGCGGGAAGCCGATGGATGCGGGCAGCACAAGACCGGTTATCGTGGAAAGATTTGGGGGAGACCTTTGTCCAGCAGTGGACATCTATAGGCTGAAGAAGAAGAAGATAAAATATATGTATGATTATCATATATTTAACTAGCGACCCGCCCTGGCTTCGCACGTGGACAAATGATATAAGGTACCAAAGCCTTCCTCAAGAAACGGTGGACCTTCAATAAAAATAATGTCTACTGTGCCGCCCATCAGCCAATATCTGACTCTGCAAGATACATCTACCATATTGTCCATGGATAGCCAGTTCCACCACCTTTAAACAGAATGAAAGCCTACCGCGGTAGCAAGTTTGTTCGAAATAATGGTCCCCCGTTCCGGCCCACTCACTCCGCGGTTTAGGCAGATACACACTCAAGTAGCAGGCGGCCGGCAGGGTCGCGAGCGGCAAGCGGATTTTTTTTGGTGTTTAGTTTTGAATAAATCATGATATCTCCTGAATGAAATAACCAATTCCAATAATTCAAAAAGAGATCTGCTGCTACTAAAATTAACTTTGAATAAGGCACAAATAGTGGGCTCTGATTTCGACTGGCATTTTAAATAACTTTTCAAACATAAAAAAATAGTCATAATGAAGAAACTATAGTAGGTAGACGTATGGTGTCGCAGACTTTTTTGTAGGCATTTTTAAGGTCTTCAATACCGTAGTACATTATTGTAATCTACCTCATAGGGTTCAGCCAGTGTGTGCAATGTAAGCTCAAAAATGGGTTTATTTTGCGACATGTGTTAGAAACCTCAAAAATTGACAGTGTTCCTTTTTATATTATGTATGTTATATACATAAAAACCTTCCTATTGAATCACTATCTATTATAAAAAACATTGTCAAAATCCGTTGCTTAGTTTTAAAGATTGAATCATACAAAGCGACATAGGGAAAGTAAAAGTGACTTTGTTTTTTAATATGTAGTGATGGTGCAACTGAGCCATCTTTGTTTTATACATATATAGGTAAAGGTTGATCAATAAGTTCAATCCGAGTTTTCGATTAGTTTCAATTAGGCTCAGTATAAACGATTGCAGATTAAACCATAATTATAAGGGGTGTGCAGTCACGAACAAAAGTGTTTATGGAATCTGTTTTATTCAAAAGCGATCTAGTATTTTATTTTTGAATGACATTTTATGTCGTTCCAGCGTTTTTGATTCCAGGTTTAATTAATATGTCTTATTACGTAGGTTGCATTTTTTATTTCACGGAATAATTTATTTATCCAGGTGATGTCATTGTGAAGAACACGCCTCTGTATATGCTCTTTCTAGATTTGCAGAAGGCCTTCGACTGTATCTCTCGCGCGGTGATTTAGTAGGGCACTGATGTACAAAGGAGCACCAGAAGCCCATGTTGATATAATTCGAAATATGTACCTCAATTCCGATTTCGTTGTTAGGACCGCTGTTGGCAACACTAAACAATTCCCCATCACCGTCGGAGTTCATAAGGAATCCGTCCTTAGTCTTTTTCTGTTCAGCGTGATATTGGACGTCTTGTCAGACAGCATGATGAATTCACACGTGCAACCTCTCTGGTTGCTCATGTATGCTGATGATATCGCGCTGGCAGACGCGAACAGGGAGCGATTGGTGCGGCGGGTGAATGCGTGGAAGAACTCGCTAGAGAACGGAGGTCTTAAACTCAATGTGGTGAAGACGGTGTACATAGCCAGAAATACGTCAGACCTTATGTCTGTGTACATAGGGGGAGATATGGTCGAGTGCACAGACCAGTTTAAATACTTGGGATCTGTGCTACACGCATCCGGCGACATTGATAGCGATGGTAAGGCACGCATTCGTCGCCTGCGCTGGTACGGTCAAGTCTTACGAAAACCATGTTACGTGGGTTGCAAACATCTTGCTATGGCGCCTCCGCCCGGCCGGAAAAAGCGAGGTAGACCAAAGAAGTGCTGGCTTGACGTCGTAAGAGATGACATGCGTGCCAATAATCTCATACCACGGGATGCCAGAGATCAAACGAAATGGAGGCGTATTTGTAGGAAAACGGACCCCAGGCTCCAACGCGAAAGCCGCGGATGCAACCGGGATTATACGCTGAGATGATGATATAATCGTGTACTGAACTGTACTCATTTAAATTTGCGGGAAACCTTCGAGAAACTTTTATATTGATCTGTTTAGTAGTTTTCGCGTGAAAGCGTTACAAACAAAATTACATATAATAAACAAAATTAAATATTAACTATGTATTATATAAACTCCCCTGTAACAGTGTTTGCCCTCGAACTCCTCCAAAATGGCCGAACCGATGTTAATGAAATTTCGTATATACATTTGTTAGGCCTGAAAATAGGCCCGGTAAGGACCAGGCCCAGGTCGCCGGCGGCGGGGTATGTTTCACGCGCGCCTTAAAGAGATGTCAGCCCATTGTGACGGGGTCCGCGAAGACCGTTGCCTCCTGGGTCAGGGCAGCGGGTTGGTTAATAAAGAAACCGTGACCCTGGCGCACAGTCAAGTGAAGAAACACGGTTGGGTTTTAGTCAGTAAAAGACTGACACGCCCTTCCGCCCCGTCCAGAGCGGAAGAGGTCATTTGTTGGCAAAACAAAAAAGGGGCAATCGCTAGAACTATCGGCCAGATTTGGAAAAAAAAAATAGCTCCATGATAGCCTGATTCTTGAGGAAGTATTTTGGAAATTACATGATGACCTTTAGGAGCTGAACAAAATGGAAAAACAGGCAGAAACACTCCCTTTGTTCGTGGCCGTGTCGCAGGTGATGCGATGCGGCGCTATGATCGGTTGGAGAACCAGAAATTCATGCGGACAAAATCGTGGGTAGAAGCTTACACAAAGGAAAAATAGAACCAGCGTTTATTTAGGAAACCATTATGTTATAATGTTCATATGTCACGCATTATACACGTGTCCTGTGTTTCGTGGAATGCGGTTAAAATAACGAGTGGGTGGGAGTGGTTCACGTGTTCATTAGTGGCATCAATGCTTATAAATACCAAGAATCATAAAAGGTATTCAAATCTGCTTCTATTTATGTACGTAAGTACTAATAATATAATGAGGTTGAAGAGTTTCTTTTGTTTGAACTGAAACTCAAAGGTTTTATTTCAAATTAGTTGTACCTACTCCGCAGATTCATCTGCGTAATTTGTGATTCCGTGGAAATATGGAAATAAGAAGTCATAGCTATGGGTTATTCCTGGTTATAAACTATCTGTGTGCCCAATTTCATGAAAATCTATTGGGAAGTTTTTACCTGAAAGAGTAACAATTATTCATCGTTACTAACTTTCGCACTTATGATATTAGTATAAACCGATACAAAACATAAAATACAGGCTTTTCATTTGTTATGAGATCGGCTAGAAAGATATAAATATAATAGTTGCCCATTCCAAAGCATAACAGCCTTGCAGTCGTGTTTATACTAGCCAAATGGAATACGCGGACGGGTCGGAAATTTGATTTTGATTTTTTTTATTTGAAATCGTAAAAGGTATGTATAATACCTTTAGAAAATAGGGAAGAGAAACTCCGTGCCATAGTTATCTTTTTATTGTATAGTGGATTTTGTAATAGCTTTAAAAATTATGCAAAGTCTCCCAGTTAATTATAACTTCTCTGAGATTGAAACTATCTAACATAGACAAATAAAAAACTTTGTGTGGCGAAGTGCAAGTGACTTTCAACCTTAGGTTGATATAACAATTAGGCCTACAATGCATTGGGTTGCGATTAGACCTGCCAATTTATTAATTAACGATGAAAATATACCTTTAACTGTATATGTACTCATGTATATGTAGTATACAACGTTATTTTTTGTAAATGCCAAACCCGAAACGCGTGCCCAGTATTTTTAGGTAAAGAATCTGTGTACAAAATTTTAAAAAGATATCGTCAAAAATCACAAAGTTATGAGCTTGTTATCTTATCTGGTTGTCTCAACATAAATATGGTCAACGCAACGTTCGCCCACTGTCTCACTGTACTCCTAGTACTGTGATCTACCACCAGCTGTTTTGTGCGCTCGGTAACCACACTGCAACAATTTCTAAATGTATTTGGATAAAAATGATCGGAATCGATTCAGTTGCTTATTCTGAACAAACTGTATTCACGTTTCGTATATAGAACACACACACACACTCTCACACACTCCACACTTTGACGACAAAACCCGCATTAAATCTTGTTGAAGACCCTAGAGCAAGATTAACCCGACACTACACCGAAGATATCCCGGACGTCAGCCTGCAGGAGATTCGATTGGCTCTGAAACAGCTTAAAAACAACAAGGCGCCGGGCGATGACGGAATAACGGCAGAGCTACTGAAGGTGGGTGGTGAACCGATCCTTAGGGCCCTTCAGAAGTTATTTAATTCCGTCATAGTCAAGGGAAAAACGCCACAGGCATGGCACAGAAGTATGATGGTACTCTTTTTCAAAAAGGGTGACAACACCCTTTTGAAAAACTACAGACCCATCTCACTTCTGAGTCATGTCTATAAGTTGTTTTCGAGAGTCCTCACAAATCGTCTCGCATGCAGGTTTGACGACTTCCAGCCGCCCGAACAAGCCGGTTTCCGAAAGGGCTTCAGCACAGTAGACCACATACATACGCTGCGGCAGGTTATACAGAAGGCAGAGGAGTGTAACTTACCCCTTGGCTTGGCGTTTGTGGACTATGAAAAAGCCTTTGATTCAATCGAGACCTGGGCTGTACTGCAGTCTCTCCAGCGGTGCCAAGTAGAATATCGGTATATTGAAGCGCTGAAGGGTTTGTACGAAAACGCCACCATGTCAGTCCGAATACAGGACCAGACCTCGAAACCAATACTTCTGCAGCGTGGTGTCAGATAGGGAGATGTTATCTCCCCGAAACTGTTCACCGCTGCATTGAAGGATGTCTTCACGGTTCTGGACTGAAAAGGACTGGGCATCAACATCAATGGCCAGTACATGACACACCTTCGGTTTGCTGATGATATCGTAGTCATGGCTGAGACCGCGGAGGACCTGAGTACAATGCTCGAAGACCTCAGTAGAGCCTCCGAGCGTGTCGGTCTTAAAATGAACATGGACAAGACGAAAGTCATGTCAATCTTCTCGTCCGAAATACCGCAGTGTCTCAAGACAAAAGTCTTCGACCAGTGTGTGTTGCCAGTGATGACTTATAAAATTGAGACGTGGTCGCTAGCAATGGGCCTTATACGAAGGCTCAAAGTCACTCAAAGGGCAATGGAGAGGGCTAGGCTTGGGGTTTCACTGCGCGATCGAATCAGGAATGAGGAGATCCGCAGAAGAACGAGAGTAACCGACATAGCCCGAAGTATTGCAACACTAAAGTGGCAATGGGTTGGACACATTGCCCGTAGGACCGATGCCCGATGGGGCCGACGGGTTTTCGAGTGGCGACCACGCACCGGAAGACGTAGCGTGGGTAGGCCCCCGACAAGGTGGACCGACGACCTGGTGAAGGTCGCGGGAAACCGCTGGATACGGGAGGCGCAGGACCGGTCGTCGTGGAGAGCCTTGGGGGAGGCCTTTGTTCAGCAGTGGACGTCTTTCGGCTGAAATGATGATGATGATGATATGGAAAAAATAATCTTGTATACAGATACCATGTTTAGTTTCCAATAATATGCAGGGTGGCTATTATGACATTAATTGACACCACGACGTTACGTCACCATCATCTGTCTAGCCTTTTTCCAACGATATTGTAGCTGATAACGATATTTTTTTTAACCAAAACCAGACCGTTAACCATTGTTAACCGTGTTAACACCATACAGATACCATGTTAATACCAATAATATGCAGGGTGTCTATTATGACATTAATTGACACCACGACGTTACGTCACCATCATCTGTCTAGCCTTTTTCTAACGATGCTGTAGCTGATAACGATATTTTCTTTTAACCAAAACCGGACCGTTAACCGTTGTTAACCATGTTAACCGTTTTATTGGATAATACTAGACCCTTGTTACTTGTAGTTTGACTTACGGCCTACTATGGCCCCTAACAACTTGTCAATGTTCAAAAATGACAGAAGAGAACCACGGCTTAACGTGCTTTCCGAGGCGCAAAGGGGTTTTGCTATGTTATGGTGCTCACCTATCCACGGTACAAACATGGTAAGTGAGGCTTACGCTACTCGATTAGCGATGCGCAATGGCGAGAGGTTTCATACGATTGTTTCGATTGTTAAAATATCTCGATGGTCCCTAATTGTTTCAACTTGGACTCGAGTCCGACTCGGTCTGTTGTTGCGACGGTCTCACGAGTCACGGCGTGTTCATTCGAGAGCAATCGAGAGTTGTTGTTCGATGGTTTAGACGCGACTCGCGAGTTCTTGTCTTGCGTTGTGTTTGCGAATCCAAACTAATTTTTTCAACAGTCGAAAAAATGCAGTACGGCGACGGGAATAAACAAACGTTAGTAGTTAACTTACGTACGAATAATTAAACAGAGGGACTCGTAAAAATACAATAATAAAACATATCAAGGGATCTTATTGAATGTTTTATTTTTATTAATTAGACATTTATAAATTTAAATGTAAAATTTGGCGGGTAAAATACTAGCTAAAAATAAAACAATGCATCGTAAGTAAAGGTATAAATAAATGTTCACAAATTACGCACGCCTTGACTCTGACATGCACCTCGACTCGATGCATGCAATCGATTGACCTTGCTCGACTCTCTCGTTCATCGAGTGGAGCGAGACTCGATGATTCAAACAATTGAAAACCAGCGGTCGATTTCACTGACTCGAAACAATCGAAAAACATTCCGATTGTTTTGTAGAAAGGCGAGTCGATGGTTGACTCGATAGTTTAATTTAACGACTCCGATTCTTTCGATTGATAAAACATCTCGGAATCGCCCATCGCTTTACTTGATCGAACTCTTCGGCTGTTGTTACATTGTTCGACATATGAATTACAGAACATAGATACGAAGATTTCACAAAAGGGGACACAATGGGCGGTCTTATCGCTAAAAGTGATCATTTACAGATAACCTGTAGATGGAATAATAAGGGGAAAGAGAGAGAGAAATAGTGTAGGTAGTCTAAAGTGTACTATTTAGATTATACAATAAATATATACATCTATTAATAAACATAAAGCAAGCGCAAATAAATTATAATGTATAATGTTTAAAGAGAGAGGAAGTGCTTTTTTATCATAGTTTGTATTGGATTGTTGATATACCATCGCCTTGCGCGTAGTATAGTTTACTTCGTGCCAACTTTTATATTTCACTATTTGAATATTTTGATGAAATATTGCAAACAATAGTTTTCATTTATCAGGGCTGCTTTTTCGATATTCAAATAACTTTGAGAATAAACCTGACAGATTGACATGTTTTTATATAAACGTTGTCATAACTAAATATTTATTCAGATAAAAGTTATTTGACTATTGACAGATATCCCGGACGTCAGTCTGTACGAGATTGGAATGACTCTGAAACTGAGATTGGAACTGAAACAATTAGCCTGCGGCGGTCTTCTCGACTGATTACAATTTAACCGTCTTCTCAATTTAAGTGAATAGGCAAGCAATCGTTGTTGGTAAAACGACTATTTATTAAGAAATAAATAGTCGTTTTACCAACAGCGATTGCATCACTGGTTATCATCAGGCGGGAAAAGCACTAGTTTATCGCATAAAAAAAAAACTGGTCAAAAACAACAAGGAGCCCGATGAAGACGGAATTCCACTGGAACTCCTTGAAACCTTTTATTAAGACTTTTCTAAGCTATTTAGTTCGGTCATACTCGAATCAATTTTAAATTTTTGACAGCAGTTTTTGAGTACTTAAATGTCACACACACAAATACACTATCATATTCAGTTTAACAAAAAATAAGATAATGTACCTACTCTCATCTTTTCTCTCTTCTCACTCACACATATTACAAAATTAGTTCTAAGTTCATACCTAGGCACTACACTAGGAGACAGTTACTGTATTTTAAACATGATTCCGACAAAAGTAAAGTTCTTAATTCAAAATCGATAAATTTGACTTACGTTTAACTTTGTCGGGTTAAAGTTCGAACTTTAAAAATCGCTCGAGGTATTATACATCTTTTCTACATAGATTCTAAGGAAAGACGTTGTGTTGTAATAAGGCCGTAAGTATCTCGTTCACGCCCGCGTTATAAGTCGATTATTAAATACTTCAATCGAGTGAAAGGTGCACGCGAAAAGATTAATAGAAAATTAATGAAAAGAGATTAAAAATACATTAATGTACCAATCCAATGATATAAGATTCAGTTGACCAATGTTTTTTCAACCACCAAATAACGTTTATTTCAAAAAGCGTACATCTTTTTATTATCCTTTATTTATATAATGATACTGACTGCGCAGCATCAGTCAGTTCGTGTTTTTTTCTTTTTTTAATATCGTAATGGTCCAAAAAACTCCGACGTCACTTAATGCACTTTCACGAAGATTAATAGATTTATTAAAATATCAAAATTTTTGAAGCTAGTAAGGTTTATTCTGTTATTGGTCTCGTCATATATATCTCTACTAAAGTACGCGCAAGATCAGTCTGCTCCCGACGTATGGTTTCAAGTTTATATGGCTGCTAGCGCTTTACCTGACTATGTGTAGAAAAGAAATAAATCTTAAAATAGGTATAGCTTTTTGTTTTGTATATTGATTACGCTTATCACAACATTGAAAGAAACGCAGGAAAAAAAATAACATTTATTCATGCTAATGCCTTAACAACATTTAACACGCGCACACTACGGACCGAAGAGAAGATTGTCGAACTGGAGGAAGAACTGAGCCGGTTGCGCTGGGACATCGTGGGGTTATCTGAAGTCCGAAGACAGGGAGAGGACTCGATAATCCTGAAGTCTGGCAACCTGCTCTATTTCCGGGAAGGCGACCAGCTGTCCCAGGGTGGCGTAGGGTTTATTATTTATTTATTTATTTATTTATTTATTTATTTATTTAGAAACGAACAATTATAGCACTATTACAGAGCATTCCAATTCAGTGCTATAAGTAAGATAAATTATACAAAAAGAGAAAAAAAAAAACGTAAAACAAAAAACATAACATACATAAGGTCAGAATAATTAGTACAGAAATTTTTTTTAAAATATCATTATACACTAATTTCCTATAAGTCTATACCTTGTTCCATTAGGTTCTGTGCTGCTTGTAACAACTTAGGAAGTTTTTGGCCAAACAAGTCTTCCGTACGCGCAATCACATTAATCAGACGTACGGCTCGAGACATAGGGGCAAACTTTAGTAGGTTAGTCCTAGCCGTGGGGACATCTAAAAGGCTGGGGCGACGACGTGCACTTACGTACCCGCTCGGCGCGCGCAGGCGTAGCTCTTTAAGTACCTCTGGATGTTGGAGCACCCCTAATAATATAGAGACAACATACTTCACCAGCGCGACGTCTCTTCTCACAGCCAGCTTGGTGTACCCGACCATGCCTAATATAAACAAGCTCGGGTACATCAAGGGATAAAAAGGATAAACTCCATACTGTTTAAGATATAAGAATCTTAGGAATTTATTTTGAATCCTTTCCAACATGAGGCTATACTTAGCCTCATGAGGATTCCAAATAATAGAACTTGTTTCTAGATGACTCCTAACAAGTGCATTATATAGGACTTTAAGTGCAGCTGTATCACTAAAATCCTTACACTGCCTCAAGATGAATCCCAGATTTCTAAAACCCCTGCCACAGACCTCCAAAATGTGCTTGCGGAACGTTAACTCTGAGACCATCTGTACGCCCAAGTCTCGCACCTGAGTGACGCGCGGCAGTACTTCAGCGTCTATCCAATAGTCACGTTGTAAGGGTGCCTGAGCGCGGCTGTAGGTCATTACACAACACTTATCAACATTAAAATTTAAGTTATTGGCTTTACTCCAAATCACAACGCTATTAATATCAGACTGTAACTGATCGCAGTCTGTGGCATCTTTAATTGATAGAAATAACTTTAGATCATCCGCGAACAGCAGGCATTTCGCATTCGTCACTACTGTAGGGAGATCATTAATCATCAGAATAAATTCCAATGGTCCGATATTACTTCCCTGACTCACTCCGGAAAATGTGTAATACGGGCTTGACTCGTGTCCTGCATACTCCACGTACTGTCGGCGCTCGCCAAGGTAGCTAGCAAAAAACTTTAACAGGTGCGGTGTAAATCCTAAAGCCGATAGTTTGCGTAAAAGTATATCATTATCAACCAGATCAAAAGCTTTCCGGAAGTCAAAGTAGGCGACGTCTACTTGACCTCCGGCATCGATGATGGGCGACAAGTAGTTCACAAAAGACATCAAGTTACCACCCGTACTCCGGCCAGGCCGGAACCCGTGTTGAACGTCCGTCAATTGTGAACTCACTTGCGTATAAATGGTTTTATGTAAAGCTGATTCAAATACCTTAGCGAACGCAGACAGCACCGCGATGGGGCGGTATCCACTCAGGTCCGTACCTCCTTTGGGGATGGGGATTACACGAGTTATTTTCCAAGCGTCCGGATAATGACCTTCCCGCAAACACAAGTTAAAGATGTGCAACAAGGGGTCTTCAAAAACCATACGACAATCTTTGACAATGTAAGGTGGTATGCCGTCGGGGCCTACTGAGCGTTTGGGCTTGAGGGCCAGCAGCGCCGCGCGCATGTCTCCCGCACTGAGACGGCCGACATGCACGCGCGCCGCGCCCGCCGCGCCGCCGGCGCGCTCCGCCGCCTTCGGGTCCAGCGCTGGTCGCTTCTCGCTATAGACGGAATGAAAGTAAGAAGCGAAACAATCGGCACATTCATCATCTTTCAGTACTATACCGTTGTTAGTAATCTTAGGTTTATTTCGTCTAGACTGTTTCATTCTAACATAACTCCAAAATGATTTCGGATCTTTCTTCAGGTTTCGTTGAAGTTTGTTTTGGTAAGTCTCATACGTTGAGGCTATCTTTGTCTTTACTCGTGCGCGATAACGAGAAAACGAATCATAATCGGTCTGGGAGCCTGTTATTTTATGTAGCTTATGAAAACGCCATTTTTTCTTAATGTCACTTATTAAGTCAGCCGTATACCATTCCGGATAAATGAATCTAGATTTCCGTCCATTTATTGCCTTACTTACAGGAACACAATAATCTAGTACCCCATTTACAACAGTATAAAAATAATTCAAAGCCTCCTCTGAGTTTTCAATAGAATACAATGACTCCCAATCGACTTGCTTAAAACAATAATATAAAATAAAAAAATCAGCCTTATTAAAATTCCACCTACGTCTAATAGAAATATTATCATCACTTTGACATTTGTTTACGTCAGGTTCTTGTTCTCGGTGAGATACGTGAACACTAATACCTAGCGGCGGATGTTGTGTATCTACATTAACTAACGGTTCATCAGAGAGTTGTACCCCTATATCCCGACACTCAAACGTTGAAAGTACTAAGTCAAGCGTACGACCATTAATATTAACAACATTATTTACCTGCCGGAATCCGCAGTAAGCAATAATATATTCCAAGTAACTTTGAACTTCCGTGGTTGTTGACGGCATATTAAAATCACCTATCACAATAACTTTATCATACTTAACACAAACATTCTCTAAAATATTAAATAAACACATATACTCGTTAACATTACATTTAGGCGGTATGTAAATAACACAGCAAAAAAACAGAAAATGGTTTCTTCGATGGACTGTCGCACAGACTATTTCAAATAAGGCTCTGTCCACGTTGGTCACAGAAACGCGATTCAAAGCTAAACGCGGCGAAGCAGCTAAAAATACTCCACCTTGTTTTCGTCCGTCTGCCCGATCACATCGTAATATGTTGAACTCAGGTGGAATTAGTTCTCCATCGCGTATCCCAGTATTTAGGCCAGACTCCGTAATCGCAAAAAGATCGTAAGCAGACGCCTGTATATTGTTATGGAAGATTTTAGTTTTTGTACGCAATCCGCGAACATTTTGATAATATAATTGTATGGAGTAATTATTGTTCTTTGTTGGTATTGTACCTCGTTGTATGGTAGTTTCGAAACCACACCCATTCATTAAATTGAGTATGTAAAGGCCAAATTTCGCTCTTGTTGATTTTATCAAAGTGTGACTCTGGAACTCCAACCATGAACGAAGAGTATTCTCGTTTGGTTTTAGGAACAAGTTTTTCTACTTTGATATCGCTGGTTCCACATACATTTGTGAGATGTTGAACTAAAGTCTCTTCAGAAGTATCGGGAAGAAGGGACCACACATGCAAGAACTTCTTCTTTTCTATCGCCTTAAATGTGGCAATTTGATCATTTCCTCCTTTAAGAATCACATTCTGCCTCGCTTTCTTATTTTTGCGCCCTTCCACAACCTTCCATTGCAATGATTCAGCATTTTCCATACTGCATTCATTTTCCACATTTTTAATACGAGCGTCTGCATCAGTGTCCTTTCCGCGTTCCAAATTCTGTGGTGTGGGCTCACCCTTATTTTTGGCGCGCTCGGTAGCTCTTCGCGCACGCGCGGTTACAGCATTATGCGATACTGACGCGCCTGCACTTGTTTCACTCACACACTGTGTAGTCGGGACTCGGTAGACATCTTCTATCACGCTCTTCGCCGAACTCGTAGGCCCTGAGAGTAGATCGATTTTACTTGATAATTCATCGATTACCCTCTTTTGGTCAAGAATGGCGGTGCAATAATTCTCAATAGCCTCTTGTTGTTCACACAATTTCTTGTTTTGGGCTTCAATTAATGTAGATTGCGCTGAGATTTTTGCGGTCAACGCTGCTACCTTCTTTGATAACTCACTAAATGCGGTTTCAACGTTAAATTTGGACATATTTACAACAAAATTCAATTAAAATCACGAACGGCTCCTGACGAGTCAGTGCGTATGGTTGTTTGTGTACACGTCCCTCGTGAACAACATTTTTAAGGTCGGGAGCTTTTCGACTCGGGTGGCGTACCTTGTACTCAGAATAACCAAACGATATTCGTTAAAGGTTATACAGGTTTATGCTCCGACGTCTAAACACTCCGACGAAGAGGTGGAGGCTATGTATGAGGACGTCAGTAGAGCCATACATTCCTCCAAAACCCACTACACTGTTGTCATGGGGGACTTTAACATAAAACTGGGCATGCGAGAGGCGGACGAGACGAAAGTGGGGAAATTTGGAGTTGGAAATCGGAATCCCCGAGGTCAGATGCTCATGGATTTCATGGAAAAGGAAGGACTCTTTGTGATGAATTCTTTTTTCAGGAAACCATTCCATCGCAAGTGGACCTGGATTAGATCCGATGGTCAGACTAAAAACGAGATAGACTTCATAATGTCAACGAGAAGGCAAGTGTTCAATGATGTCTCCGTGATCCATGCGGTTAAAACCGGGAGTGACCACCGTATTGTTAGAGGCATCTTGAACCTCAACATTAGGCTCGAACGCTCTCTACTTATGAAGTCTACGCTCCGTCCAGCGTCAACCCAACTCCAAAACCCCGAAAGCCTTCAGATCGAACTGCAAAATCGCTTCGAATGCCTCGGTGAATGCGTAGATGTGGACAATTATAACAACAGGTTTGTGGAAACTCTCCAAACGGAAGGGTTCAAGTTTTACAAAACCTTCCGTTCAAAAGGACAGAAGAAGATCTCCGGTCCCATCCGTCGGCTAATGGAAGAAAGACGGGAGGTGGTCTTAAAATCCCCTGATGACGCTTCACGTATCAGATGCCTTAACAGACAAATCTCAAAGTCTCTGACTCGCGATATACGCCAATTTAATACAAATTGTATTAAAGAGGCTATCGAGCGGAACAAAGGCTCCAAAGTGTTCGCACGAGATTTGTCTGTTGGACAGAGCCTACTTGCAAAGCTGAAGACTGGGGATGGTAGGATCGTCACTTCCAAGCCCGAGATTTTGGGTGAGATTGAGAAATTCTATGGAGAGTTATACACATCAACACACGCACCTGTTGTAAGCCTGGCTAATGATCCTAGAGCCAGACTAACCCGACACTACACCGACGATATCCCGGACGTCAGCCTGTACGAGATTAGTATGGCCCTGAAACAGCTCAAGAACGATAAGGCGGCTGGAGATGATGGAATTACGGCTGAGCTTCTGAAAGCGGGTGGCAAACCGGTTCTTAAAGCGCTTCAGAAGCTATTTAATTCCGTCATTATTAAAGGCGAAACGCCTAAGGCGTGCCACAGGAGCATGGTGGTGTTGTTTTTCAAAAAAGGTGACAATACCCTCCTGAAAAACTACAGACCGATATCCCTCCTGAGCCATGTTTATAAGCTGTTTTCTAGGGTCATCACGAATGGTCTCGCTCGCAGGTTCGACGACTTCCAGCCTCCCGAACAAGCAGGCTTCCGAAAAGGCTTTAGCACCATAGACCACATACATGCACTGCGGAAAGTTATACAGAAGTCCGAGGAGTATAACAAACCACTATGCTTGGCGTTTGTGGACTATGAGAAGGCCTTCGATTCGATCGAGACTTGGGCGGTGCTACAGTCTCTCCAGCGGTGCCAAATTGACCATCGATACATTGAGGTGATAAAGTGTTTGTACGAAAACGCCACCATGTCAGTCCGTCTCCAGGATCAGGACTCGAAACCGATCCAACTCCAGCGTGGAGTGAGACAAGGAGATGTCATATCTCCTAAATTGTTCACTGCTGCGTTGGAAGATTTCTTCAAGCTCCTGGACTGGAGAGGACTTGGCCTCAACATCAACGGCGAGTACATCACTAATCTCCGTTTTGCAGATGATATCGTGGTCATGGCTGAGACCCTGGAAGACTTGGGCAAAATGCTCAATGACCTCAGCGGAGCTTCCCAACAAGAGGGTCTAAAGATGAACATGGATAAGACGAATGTCATGTCAAGCTCTCATGTCGCACCCACTCAAATTCTAGTTGGTTGCTCTGCACTCGAAGTTGTTGACGAGTATATATACCTGGGACAAACAGTCCAACTAGGTAGGTCCAACTTCGAGAAAGAGGTGTCTCGTCGAATCCAGCTCGGCTGGGCAGCGTTCGGGAAGCTACGATACATCTTCTCGTCGTCCAAGATACCACAGTGTCTCAAGACCAAAGTCTTTGACCAGTGTGTGTTGCCAGTGATGACTTACGGAACTGAAACGTGGTCGCTCACAATGGGCCTCATACGAAGGCTCAGAGTCACACAAAGGGCAATGGAAAGAGCTATGCTCGGAGTTTCTCTGCGTGATCGAATCAGAAATGAGGAGATCCGCAGAAGAACCAAAGTCACCGACATAGCTCTGCAAGTCGCTAAACTGAAGTGGCAGTGGGCAGGGCACATTGCTCGTAGAACCGATGGCCGATGGGGCAGTAAGGTTCTGGAGTGGCGGCCACGTACTGGAAGACACAGCGTAGGGAGGCCCCCAACAAGGTGGACCGATGACCTGATGAAGGTCGCGGGAAGCCGATGGATGCGGGCAGCACAAGACCGGTCAGCGTGGAAATCCTTGGGGGAGGCCTTTGTCCAGCAGTGGACATCCATAGGCTGAAGAAGAAGCAGAAGATGAAGAATGCCTTAACATATAAACATATTTTGAACGCATCGAAATCATCCTTCTTTAAAACGATGCATTTTACATTGTGCTGCTTGACTTTATTTAACTGTGTTTCTGGGTTTTATGGTTATTGTACGTTTAATTTGATTAGTTAGTATTTTTATTAGTCATGAGATAAAATAAATTATTTAAAAATAATACAACGATTAAATTAAATTAGTCATGCAGTGTTTCTTGAGTATGCGTAAGTGAAAAGGATTTTTTCACATTTGACATTTCGACGCAAGTAAATATTTTCTGCTCAATTTTTAATCTAAAATATGTTACGACAATCACACAAAGCTCCTATATATACAATGTGTAACACTAACATAAGCTACTATTCGAAAAATATGCATATACGAATATTGTTTCATGTTTAGTTTTGAACTGGTGTCTATTGTTAATGTGGAACCATTTCTTCAACATAACCCTGCTGGTATTAAGCTATTGTTTATAATAGTAATCGAAAGAAGTTTATATTGAGTTTCCTCTTTCAAATTACTGAGGAAAATTACATTTGTGAACCTTGTAATGAACTCCTCATGAGGAGCGTAAAACAGCAATTAACAACAAGCTGTGAAGGTGCTCAAGCTTCCGTGTCATCTCAACTTGGACGTAGAGAAGTGTGCAGTATTTGTAAACGGTCTACGCTTAATCGGGAAAAACTTTACTTTATGGACCGCTGTAGTGGGAGGCAAGACTTCTAGGGCTGAAAGAAAGGGCCTAAGACACCTCTACGTATAATATCGATTGATGAAAACTTATACTTTCCGAGAAATTAATTAACAAAAATCATGTTAAATTCACAATTTTAGGTTATGTATCGGATCTTTTTGTTGTCAATGCATTCCGTTATACTTGTTGTTGAAGACCTGTCAAATTATTTATTTGAAAGTATTATGTATTATTTATTATTTTTATCTTAATAGTAATAATTAGTCTAAAATCATATTATTTCAACAAAAACATGTGGAACATTAAATTATTAACAATTATTATTTCATTTGACGGAAATCGTAGACAATATCATTGTGCACAACGAAACGTAAAATGACACGTCAGTCATCGTTTGTCCACCCATAAGTTAGGTTAGGTTAGAACTGTGACCAAAACAGCGGGCGAGCCGAGCAAGGGAAGCGAGCGTGCCGCGGTAGCGCCGGCGAAGCGCCAGAAAAACAAGATGTTTGTTTTTATTTCTTATTAAAATCTACTTTAAATAAATAAATCTACCATTGTAAATAAAAAATCACGCAAATTGATACACCATATCCTTTAATCATTGGACCAAACCTCAAAATTGTCAATTTTCAATTTCTCTATAACCATAGGTTTTCATCATCCCCCTTAAGGAGGAGCGTTCCGCCCTCGTCCCCCCTCCCCCCTTCCAAAAACCCTCAAATTCAGCGGTCCATAAAGTTTAACCCTTAATCGTCAGAGCCATGGTATTGTTATTGATAAATCCTTCAGAAGAGCAAAGGCAGATTAATGCTGTTATAGAAACAAGAATTGCACCACATCAGCTACCTATTTATGTCTCTAAATTGTTTTTTATCATATTTCTCCTGGATATAAATGATCATACCTGTCAGTGATTGACCTATGCTGTAATAGTTTTAACACATTCACTGCCGAATACCCCGAGTAGGGCGGGGCCATAGCAGCGGTGCCATAGCCGAGCTAGTAGGTACATTTTGTAAAATGTCGGCACCGGGCGGCAGTTCTTAACTATTGCGTTGGCAGTTAATGTGTTAACTAAAAATAAAAGTAATGTACATAATCATACTTTTAACATGAAAATATAAGTATATATATTATTGTTTTTTGACCCTGAAGGTAGTGACATATATTTTTATATTTTATTATTATTCATACATAAAATATCTGATATTGCTTCAATGTTGTCTTTCATAGATAACATCATCTGATAGAATATGACATGCATGGTGGATGAGTTGCAAGCATGCTGCTGCTAAATAATGTGCCTGGCAGAATCGGGATAGTTGAATAAGATTTGAGAGAAGTTAAGAATTGGGATATTGCAATTGTTTTGTCGGTCGACGAACTATTGGATGTTGCGTTCACGTGATGACGGTAGTGTGGTAACTTGGATTGGCTAGGTACGAAGACAATATATCTGCTCCCCAGAATTTATGGATGACGTAGTTATAAGAAAACTCAGCCCAATCAGAAAAACTGAGCGAATAGGAAGGAAGACGGCAGTTGAGCGAGGTGATGCAATGTTAAACCCAACAACACGACCAACGATCCCCGTAACGAACCCAACACAACAACATTAGGCGCATCGTACCCGGCACACATCGCAACACAACTGCTCAGACCCGTCCTCCGTACGGCTTCACCAGACATCATGCCGGAACACGACAAATCGCTTGGCGGTAAGGCTTTGTCTGGTGGGTGGTAACTTCTGCCGGCGGCCGATGTTAATATGGTCTACCACCGATTTGTACTTAGACCCAATAAAAGACGATCTAATGATAGTTACATCCAATTTAATAACTTAACTTTTAATAGTTAACTGAATATATATTGAATATACTAAATATTCAATATATATTCAGTTAACTTGTTACATACAAATTAACCGATAGATTTAATGACAAAACATATTAAAGCCTATTTACTAAAAATGAAATTTGTATCAATGTACCCCCACATACGGGGTACATTGATAACATACACTGGAACTTTGGTTCATAGAAATATTTATACAAATTAAACAAGTTTTATTGATTTTTCTGACCTTTATTTATTAATTATTTTAAATTATATATATTCGCTGCTTTTGTTATTGATAATTTTCTTTCCAACACGTCAGATATCACAGAAGCCACGGAAATTTCATTGATGGAACTTCTATTCATCTTGCGTTTAAATCTTCAAACCATTTTTCTATAAAGAAAGTAAAATATATTACCTAAGTCTCACATACACATATATTAAACAAAATATTGGGGTATCAATGTGCCCCAAGAGCACTGGCATCTATGTGCCCCTGCCTACTACAATCAAAATCAACATTTTATAAAAATTAAAGCGATAAATAATCAAAAAATTTAAGTCTATTTAATATAATGACAGGTATGTAATTACCAAATGTCTTAATATAACACAGGTAACACTAAACAAATTAGAAGAATCACATCAGAAAAAAAAACTATGAAAATTTTGTTGCTAACATCAGAAACAGTTTTATACGTGCCAGTCGCTAGTCGTCGAGTGAACCTTGCTCTGCGCTAGTATGCGTGTAGGCTTTATTATATACCTTCTTATCGGTGGCGAATGGCTCTTCTAACGCGTTTTGTTTTCGAAGAATATTGACTGTATCTATGTGCCCCTTGTATCAATGTTACCCGTCTCCCCCTATATATAATTAAATTAAAAGAAATGAATAATGTGCTAACAATGTAATTTAACCACAATTGTACATATTACTTACGTGGTGTTAGCCAGTAGGTAACTGTTATTCTTATAAATGTAGGTTAAATGGACTGTTAACAGGTGTTCAACAGGCCACCAAGAAGCCCAGACCTAACTCCATTAGACTTTTTCTTATGATCTGAGGTTAAGCGCCAAGTGTATCGAGAAGAGTATGAAACTCGTGACTCGTTAATGACTGCGATAGTGGCCGCTTTTAATATCGTGCGTAGTGACAGAGACACCTTATTTAAATTAAAAGACAATCAATTTAAACGTGCGCGATTGTGTATACAACGCAGAGGCTTACATTTTGAACAATTACTTCGTTACCGGGAAGTGTAAGTAAGTACTTTTGTAAATAATGAATATTTAGAAGTAGTTTAGCTGATCAGAATTATTGTAAATAAGTTGATTCAAATTTTTTAAATACATTTTTAGGTATCTGAAAAATTATCTTAGATAATAATTTTATTTTCGTATTCAGTAAATTGCAGCTAAAAAGTATTTATGATGGTCCTAAGCCTGTAAAAGTATGAAGGGAAAATTTGAATAACTTTGTTGTTAAAGTTGGATAATGGCACGCGGGTCAATGGCCCTGCGCCATTCAGCTGTAGATTACCAGAAGGTTACTATTGATTTGTGCTCACTTTCGAGTTTTGTTTATCACTATGTTAAATCTGCCATTTCATGTTTCTAATATTTTATTTACTGATGAAATGATTGTATTACTAAGACAAAACCGTTTCGCTGCGGGAAAACAACCATTAAAATTCCACGCTGTATGTAAGGGAAAAACATCAGCAAGGCGGGGCCGAAGTTCCGGATAGTTAAGGTGTCTTCTCATCCCATGATTCCCATCCATCGTGACTGTATTTCGAGAAAATGTTGAACAATAACCATAGTGTGATGTTCGATTCTTATTATTTTAACTGTATAGACACTTAGATACTTTTTTTATTAAGGGATTACAATGATAATCCTAGATTAAAACAGATAAGTGCCACTGGGTTTAGGCATGACCAACACACACTCGATCGAAACTTGAGCAAAGACTATTTAATGCCCGCGCAAACGGTTGCTCGCTATGTCACAACTCCAGTCAGTGTTACCATTCGCTCCATGGGGTTACCCGCTTTTAATAAAATTCATAATTTATCCGAATACCGACCGATTAATCGACTTCAAAAAATAGTAGAGTAATTTACGGACAATTGATACTGACACAAAACCCATCACAATATTCAAAATTAACCAGTCACGCGCCGTTATAATATAATATGATTTACTGTACAACTAGGTAGGATATTTCTGTCGACAAAACTATTCAGTTGAGTAACATTCAATGTTAATGAAAAGCTTTATAAAGTGATCTTAGCCTTTGATTATACAGCCTTTTCATGTTATCTTTCATCTTAAGCCTTCTCGTCTATTAATAACAAAAGTAGCCTTCTGTAGACAACGTTTACCATAATATAATTACCCTGTCACAGATACTTCACTTGTCATCTTTCACTCGAAGTAAAACGTTTTAACACAGAATTAATGAAAACTGAAAAATTAATTCCTTAGTAAACGTACGGCCTCTGTGCTCACTATTTAGAGACATGTCATGTGGTTGATCGGCTCTTCACGAAAATTTTTGCCAAAAGAATCAGTACCGTTATAAGTACAACATGGAAAAGCTGAGAACCATTTGGGCTTTTTCTTGTTAATAATGTTGCTGACAAAATTTCTGATGCTCTATGAATCTTCCTTAATTATTCGATAGTGTAATAGGTGTACAAATAAGTTTCTGCGCTTTAACAAAAGATGGCCTCTCTAAGAGATTACGTTAATTGTCAGATGTAAAATGTGATATCCTACGTTCGGTCATGTGGTAAAAACATACACTTAGAGTATCGAATCATACATTTATTTTTGTGCAAGTTGTGTGCCGAATAAGCGCTATTTGCGGGAACTTTAGATTTACACTTTATCGAAATCTGCAACTGAGGTCCATCGATTGCTGGGTACGCCACAATAGCGGCGGTAAGTCCCCTCTTTGAGGAGTGCCTAGAGGAGTGCCACGGCGCCCTCACCTTCCGCTTGACGCTGGTCCTCACCGCACACGGTTGTTTCGGGAGGTTCCTGTTCCGTATTAGGCGGGAGGAAACGCCAGGGTGTCACCATTGTGTGGATCGCCCAGAGGACACGGTGGAGCATACGGTGGAGGTCTGGCCGGCTTGGGTAGAGCACCGCCGTGTCCTCGTAGCGGCGATCGGCGGCGATCTCTCGCGTCCGACCCTGGTCCAGGCCATGGTCTGGAGCGAGACAGCATGGCAAGCCGTCACCTCCTTCTGCGAAGCAGTGATGCTGGCAAAGGTGGAGGTGGAGCGCACGATGCAACGGGAATCCCAGCGCCCTCACGCCACTAGCCGCCGCAGGAGACGCCCTGGTCGGGAGACGACACCAAACTTCCAGCCACCAGAGGCGCGGGCCAGCGGGCGGTGACCAGTGGGCAGCTCGCCGTCCGATAAGGACCAGGCCCGAGTCGACGGCGCGTCGTGTTTCACGCGCGCCTCAAAGAGATGTCAGCACATCGTGACGGGGTCCACGAAGACCGATGCCTCCTGGGTCAGGGTGGCGGGTTGGTTAAACAAGAAACCTTGGCCCTGGCCGTCGCACAGGCAAGCGTATAAAGACGGGTGGGTTTTAGTCAGGAAAAGTCTGACACGACAATGACTTCTCCCGCTCCGCCCAGAGCGGGAGAAGTCATTAGATGATTTCCCATCCCAACAAAAAAAAAAGGCCCATCGATTGCTTGTGGAAGCTTATGGTGAAGCTGCTTTAAGCGAGAGAAGTTGTTGGGTGTGGTTTCAAAAGTTTAGAAACTGTGACTTTGATGTGGAAGACAAAGAACGTAGCGTAAGACCAAAAATCGTACTAAGACACGGAATTGGAAGCATTATTGGAGGAAGATAGAAGGAAAAGGAAAAACGCGCCTATTACTACCTACTCCAGACATGACAAAATTATTCTCCTAAATAATAATGCTCGTTTAAATGTTCAAAAACCGGCGGATACTTATTTGTAAATCTAATACTTTTTGACATTATACGAGTATAACAGAAGCTAATAGTATCAAACCTCAGAATATCAAAAAGTTGACCAGCCGGTACACATTTAAAGTTAAAGCTCGGGAATACTTACGCAAGAAATTGGCAGATTCATCCCACATGTAATTTATTCTGTTACTCGTATCTATAATTTTTTATCTCTCTCTACTGTTTATGTTTTGTGTGTTTGTATTCATGTATTTATTATATATGTTTTTGTCTTTTAACTTTAATTTATTTGCACCTACCCTGTTTTGTCTCTGCATCACTTTAAGGTAGACTGGTAGAAAATGCAGGCATTAAATCCGCCATTGTGCAATGTTTGTGCATAAAGTTTTAATAAATAAATAAGTAGTTTAAGAAGAGATAGAGAGAGAGAATCATAGTGCTCTTCTTTAATTAAATGTCACTCCGGTTTCGATTTTAATTAAATATCTTGTGTACAAATTAAGATTTTGATAACTAAAATGTTAATCTAATTTTGTTGCAGTACCAGTGAGTAGTAGCTATAAACTATTCAAATTTTACAATATTTGCCTACCAGAGGTAGGCAAATATTGTAGAATTTGAATAGTTTCGATTTTAATTAAATATCTTGCGTACAAATTAAGATTTTGATAACTGTTATTGTGTTAATTTGATCTTTAATACGTAACATTAGGGCAAAAAAGCATTTGAATAGTTTGAATACTATTTTGTCACATGATGGTCTTGTTAATTTGTACTTTATTTGTTTTGCCGATTTGGTCTTAATAAAACAATTTCTTCATATCGATTGTGTCTCTAAAATACCCATTGTTATTTTTAAAATTTGTAAGCAATTTCATGATTATAATATATTATATTTCATAAGTAAAAAGTGGTAAAACACAAGCCTCTCAAGTATGAGTGCGCGGGTTCGATTCCAGGTCAGGCAAGTCCAATGTAACTTTTCTAAAGTTATATTATGTACTTTCTAAGTATATCTTGGACACCAATGACTTAAAGTGAAGGAAAACATCTTGAGGAAACCTGGACTTTAAGTCTGAAATCGCCAACCTGCATTGAGCAAGCGTGGTGATTACGCTCAATCCTTCTCTGTATGAGAGGAGACCTGTGCCCAGCAGTGGGACGATAAAAAGGTTGATGATGATGATAATGATAAGTAGGTGTGACACCTACATGTGAAATATAAATGAAAATAGAATTGAATACTTTGAAAATGCTACTTACTTTATAAAATTTTATAAGGTATTTTTATTTATATAATGTTTTTGATTTATGATCGTAATCTGCTTATTTATTGTAAGTAACAGTTCTTTGGAAATTCCTTTATTTAACACACATATAACAAGCCACTACTGGGATACAGGCCGCCTCTCGGTAAGAGAGAGTGGGCCGTAATCTACCACGTGGGCCCAATGCGGGTTGGTAGAAGTCACATCTCTTAGATATTTTATTTGGCTATGGGACATGCCGGGTTCCTCACGATGTTTTCCTTCACCGTTTTTGAAAGCAGTGGTGGAAAAATATTTTCACAAAATGAAGCGACGTGGTTACGACCTAGTCGAGTCTACGATCTATAACTTATAAGTACCACTAGACCGCCACTGCTCCTCACACACAGACACTTGAATACAAAGATATTGATTATTGGCAAAAGTGCCATCTTAATAGCGTTGTAAGAGCATGGCCTCTTTCTATAATTTGTTGCTAGCGGCTTAGCTCATACCGCACCTCATGTTTCAGCAATCATCACATCTATAATGAGAGTTGAAGTCACAAGTTAAATTGAATTCCTACCATAAACCTGACTTCTGATGAATCCCAATTTAAAGTTCGGCAGCTTCGTTACCCGAAACCACACAAAACAAAAATCTGTTCATTAGAAAAAGTGGTAGGCCATAACATCGGCTTCCGGCAGAAGTTACCACCCACCAGACAAGGTCTTGCCGCCAAGTGATTCGTCGTGTTCCGGCATGATGTCTGGTGAAGCCGTACGGACGACGGGTCTGAGCAGTTGTGTTGCGATGTGTGCCGGGTACGATGCGCCTAGTGTTGTTGTGTTGGGAGTTTGGTCGTAGAGGGTTTCCAGATCAATCTCCCTTTGGCGCAGCATCGTTGGTCGTGTTGTTGGGTTGAACATTGCATCACCTCGCTCAACTGCCGTCTTCCTTCCTATTCGCTCAGTTTTTCTGAGTGAATAGACTCTTAATAAACTAGCGCGCTTTACCATCAACGATCGCATAACTGCTTACAATCAGGCGGGATTGCGGTCAAGCGCTAGTTTATAATTATAAAAAAAAAAAGTATAATGAGTGCTTATGACAATCATAGATAAATAACGGTACGTTTCGCGAGTAAATAT
The DNA here is from genome assembly GCA_037179545.1 of Sesamia inferens. NCBI lineage: Eukaryota > Metazoa > Arthropoda > Insecta > Lepidoptera > Noctuidae > Sesamia > Sesamia inferens. The sequence continues at coordinate 20,805,669 of CM073921.1, forward strand.
ATATATTAACTAGGTATTTATTCTATTTTATAATATTTTACGTATAATATGTCTGTTATATCACTCTTTTTACCGTGACGTCACACCAGGTCCTTTTAGAATACCAGCGCTGCGACATTTACTCTTAATGTCGAAGCACTATAGAAGCCGTATGGTCTCGCAAGGGACTTTACATTTATTATTACTTTTTTTAAATGTATTATTTGTTTTTATATTTAATTGTGTTAGTAGTTTTGTTTTAAGATTATCCTGTACGAGTCCCAATAAATATGTTTCTTTCTTTCTTTTCTTTGTTTCTTTGTGGAGTACTGCAGCCACACTTGGGCTGGTGCTACAAAATATCACCTGGCTGCTTTGGATTAGGTGGAGAGGCGTGCGAAGAGGCTGATTGGCGACTCCCATTTATCTGGAAATGGTCTCGAAAGCCTGGAGCACAGGCGTTGAGTAGCCAGCCTTTCGGTGTTCTATAGGCTGCATTCTGGTGAGTGTACGAGGGAATTGCATGATTTAATTCCCCCATCTCCGTTCCACCATCGGACGACCCGTCGTACGGCGAGTTTCCACCCTTACGTTGTTAACACCACTATGATGCGGACGAAGCGATTCGCCTCCTCTTTTATACCGCGTACATCGAGGGAGTGGAACAATTTGCCAGCGGCGGTGTTTCCGTTGGACTACAATTTGAGTGTCTTCAAGGCAAGAGTGAATAGGTTCTTAATAAACTAGCGGGCTTTACCATCAACGATTGTATCACTGCTATATAAGGCAGGATGGCGGTCAAGCATTAGTTTATAATTTATTTAAAACAATATTAGATTTAGGTCAGGAATTTTAGAAGGCCAAGTGATCATTTTGGCACCTTCTTGACTAGCCACGTTTGCTCCACAGCAGCTTTGTGTATAACACAGTCATCCTGCACGAAGCAACTATACTAATTTACGTAAGAAATACACACAGTCACAAAATATTATACAAATATTTTTTGACAATTAAATCGACCACCCATCTCTACAAGTTACCAGGTCCTACGGTAGACATCCAGTCCCATTTTTTCTATCGCAGTTCTACACGACAGTAAAGAATTCTCATTAAAATTCTTCATCCATTCTTGACAGATTTGACGGACTTCTCGTCAGTAAAAAGTCCGATGCATTTAAATACCGGCTTGTACCTATTGTTTCAGTCTAACAACACGTAAATGTTTTCTGACTGATTAAACAGAATCATTAAATTGCAACCAATATAATGATTCTGTTTACACAGCTACTCGGTCAGCACCGAATTATTTAAAGTAAGTACTTTTACTAATTTAACAATCGCTTGTACGCATTCTATACGCAAATCAAGGTTTTGGCCCTGAACGATCCTTTTGAACATGTTCTGTAACTTCATAACATCTTAACTACAATCTACCTGTTTTTCTCTGAAACAAAATAATGAAACACGTGTCACTACGTTCAAGCTTATAAAAATATGTTTTCTCACGCCTTAAGGAATAGCTGTGTAGGTATAAAAACGAAGTACAAAATTAGAAAAAACACTTACTGCTATAATATTATCTGATGCCAACTTTGTCCTCTTGCAAATATATTATTTTGTCTTTTAAATAATTATCCAATTGAGATATTATAATAAAATAATAGAAAAAAAATGATGAAGTCGCTTTTTTGATTAAGTAGGTATGTTATGCTGTGTCTGGTTTTAGGTGCATTATTCATGGTTCATTTTTATTTACCTCCGTATCATCATCATCATCTCAGTTTTGGAGTCTTTTCTTCGTCATTTTCTTCCTCATATAATTAGTAAAATATGAATAGCAGTGTTTTATTGAATGCGCATATTGTCTTAAAACCACCCACATAAATGCAAGAAATTCTTATTGTAGGTATAAACGGTAGGTTATCTATGTAGGTATCTGTAAATCATAGTTTTTGCGTGAAGAAATAAATATATAATATGTAAAGAAAACCCTGTCCGACCCATAAGGATAATAAAGGTTCGGTAAACACTTGACCAAATATAATATAAAATTTTACGTAATCAGCATAGAAACAATACTAATGAATTTTGAAATAATATTTTTTTCCCGCGAATTAACTCCAACTTCAGACAGATGAGTTTTTAGATAATATCATTAATCTTTACGGATGAAAAGTGTTATGAGAGCACTAACAAAATAAAACATTCGTGTGATAGGGCTAAAATTTCAAAAGATTGTGTAAAATACCACATTTATCTGTCAAAGTCCCCAGATTGACCTCCCGGTCGTCGTGGAGAACCTTGGGGGAGGCCTATGTCCAGCAGTGAACGTCTTTCGGCAGAAATGATGAATGATGATGATGTAGTTTGCATTGTATCCAGCATAGCATAGCATTGTATCCAGCCCATCGATATCTTAAAAATACCTGTGTAAGCTTAGTGAGCCCTCAATAGTGTTCATTCCTAGCATTAGTTCCTGTACATATTTTACATACATACAATTTTTAATTTTCATCTTTAATAATGTTAGGCTCATTTTGAATTAAAAGCAAAAAAATATACCTTGATGGATTTGAACTCGCGCCTTGTTCGGCTCAGACTCTCACCCATAAATACTCGAATCAGATTTTCTTGTCAGTTTAAATAAGCTGATACTGCAATGAACTAACCTGTAAAGGTTCAGGCAATTGCTATTACACACTGTACATATCATTAGTGACCCAATCTAATGATGTAGGATTCCGGCACTTTTCTGTCTCCTATCGAAAAGACCTTGCTCAGTTACTGTTATTAACTTTGATAAAAGGCCACAGCGTCAAAAAAAGCATATATATCTATAAACGTATGTGTATCAACATAATATTCCCCTCTTTTTCTAACAAAGTTCTATAACGCGGCATAAGAGTAAGCTAGATGAGAGTAAGGTAGATGAACGACAAAGAATGACGTCAAAATGAAAATCGAAAATGGCGACAAGTTCATGAGAGCTTCTATAAAACTTATACTAGTGTGCTCTATATTAAAACCGTGCAATGAATTCAAAATTTCTCTATCTCATTCTGTTATATACGACAGGGTTTGCGTGCGAATATAACGTAACCGACGTTACCAACGCAAAAGTGTCACGACATCGTATTGTCAAACTTGATACCTGATTTTTAAATAATATATTCATCCGTATAACAAAGCACTTTATATCGGAGAGAGGTAGTTGACTTCAAAAGGATAAGTGTGAATATAAAAGCAGTGACAGTTGAAAAACTCTGACATCCCTGAGTGGCGCTCAATAGAATATTTGACTTTTTAGTAGGCCTATTTGTTAATGGTAGTATATAAAACTTTTGAAAATGTAGCAGAGTAATCTAGATATAAAGCCCGTGTACACACACGGTTTTCGTGCTGTAAAAACTACGGTTATTTATGTTGGAATTATTAAAATACAGTGTGTTTGAGAGAAAAGAAGACCTCGGGGCATAAATGTAATCTATGAAATGAAAGTAAAAGATGCTCTGTTGCTATACTGATCTGCTGATGCTGATTACATTTTCTTATTGCTATGTAGTATTCCCGTATTCTGGTTGGAAAAGTATGGCTTTTGCTGAAATTACTAGTATCGTTATTAACGTCGGTAAAGTTAGATCTAGGGTAAAATATTTCAGTAGGCAGATATGCCAATTATTTTTCTTGTGAATTTTCACGCATAAAAGTGTTGTTTGATAGACTATTATGTAAACCTTTGAAATTAATCTTAGAAAAAAATCTTTCTATGATAAACAAGCGATGTAAATAAAATGAGTTTCGATGATTGTGAAGTAGAAGGAAAGGGGGGCAACAGAAGTTATTTTGTCTTTAGCAGTATATTCGACGTCTTAATTCTTTTTCCACTTTTGAAACAATTCCCAGTAAATTGAAACTTCACTAGGTATGAAACAACCAATAACTTCGTTTAAACTTAATATTCAAGACCTTGTAGTTTTATGACATTCAAGTAAAGTATTACGAAGCCGACTAGACAAAAAATATTTCTTTACCTGCAAAAATCCATAACGCAGCTCGATGTCCAGAAAGTAGTATTCCTTGGCGTGCGGAGGGAGCACGGACGGCGCGTTTAATATCTGCTGCTGTGCTGCCGGCGGCCCCAGGGTGATCGGGTGCGGCTGAACGGGGGGAGGGTGACCAGGCGGCACGTTGCACTCCTGTGAAAGTGCACTTTTTGTGACTCAAAATACTAACAGAAAAGAAACGTACTTGATATATTTCGTGTAGCACTGTCTACTTGCATTATGGAACTAATATTGTGGTATAAAATCATTGTTCTACAACCTAACGTACAGTGCTTTCAAAGAACCGAATTAATCACTGAATCAATCAAAGTGACCTTTACTTAAATATTTTGTTTCATAAATCAACTGTGAAACAGACCAATAAAGGTCGACAATGACGTCGCTGTACTGAAACACATGGAAATCTTTTAAATAGTTTTCAATAACATAAACTTTCAAAAGCAGAGGTAGATCCTCAATCATTTATAAAATAAACTAAAAATTTATGAAGAAGATTTGCTTGAAGTTCAATTTTCATTAGATGTTGAAGTCCACCCTCCTGTCTAGGTTCTACATAATACCTACAGATCTTCGAGCCTAACGATAAATTTAAGTCCAGTGAATTGATTAGAATTTTAAAAGGACATGTAAGAATAGATTGAGTGCAAAGCGTTTAACGGAAAAGCTTTCAACGAACAATTCGTGAATGAAACGATTTCAAAGTTGTGCTTATAAGGAGACACAAATAAACATTAAATCTAAAATTACTTGAGACATTTATCATAAATGTTTGCTTCGTTTCAATGACAGTAAATATTACGTAGATCCTAGCTTAATTGGCGTGATAACAATAAGAAAGAGCCAGTATTTATTGCGGTGTTTCCGTTGGAGTACAATTTGAGTGTCTTGAGTGTCTTCAAGGCTAGAGTGAATAGGCTCTTAATAAACTAGTGCGCTTTACCATCAGCGATCGCGTCACTGCTTACCATCAGGCGGGATTGCGGTCAAGCGCTGGTTTATAAATTAATAAAAAAAAAAAAAAAAATCATTTCTATGGCTTCTTATAAATGGTTCCCACAAAATGTTTCGTGTGTGAAAAGAAACACATTATATTTCTTACATCAAATTGATATAATCACATTATCAGTTTGATGTACGAAATGATTTATAGCTGGTTCTCATCACCTTAAGGATAAATGATTTTTGTGAAATAGATTGAAACAATACTTAACGGTTATATGTAATGGTATATTCAAAGTGAGAAGCACACTATTGTCAGTATATGATAGAAAAGTGGCAGTAAGCAAGAAATTGACAGCCTCCGTGGCGCTGCGCAAGGAGGCGCGATTTCGATCCGAGGGCAGTGCTAATATTATTTTGTATGCTTGAATATGAATATATGCACTGTTCTGGTCCTGCCTCGGAAAGCACGTTATCCGTTGGTCCCGGTTATCATACGAACATCTAATGGCAGTCGTTACGGGTTGTTGGAGCCGTCAAAAGTCCTCCTCCTTTATACAGCGTACATCTAGGGACTGGAATTGTTCCAGTCCCTCAGTCAGCCAACGGCGGTGTTTCCGTCGGACTACAAAATGAGTGTCTTCAAGGCTAGAGTAAATAGGCTCTTAATAAACTAGTGACCTTTACCATCAACGATTGCGTCATTGCTTACCATCAGGCGGGATTACGGTCAAGCGCTAGTTTATAATTTATAAAAAAAAAACAATTAGTCTAACTGCAGTGCTTCGATATCGCCTTCGGGTTGTGGAGGTCAGACGGCAGTCTTCACGGAAAATATTGAAGTTTAGCCAAAATCAGCAGTTAGAGTGGTCTGTATCATAAATTGAGTGTCTATGTTAACCATCCTAAAAAAAAATAAAATTAAAATTCTCTCTGCTTTCAACCACCAAAACATGCGTTTTATTAGGTTATGGGTCCAGTCCCAATTTTTTGTAATAAATTATTACTTCCGTGAGTGTAAGCAGTAAAAATGTCTACAAGTTATATCGCAAATGTTCCTAAGCTTAGAGGTCGCGAAAACCACGACGAATGGTCTTTTGCGGCATCGTATTTGCTGGTGTTAGAAGGAATGGCGGCGGCCACGAAGTGAGCCCGCCAACATCAATGCGCCAATCCACTCGGATTGGCGCATTTATGTTGGCGGCCAAACACACGCAAGTGACTCAAGTTAGGCTTCTGACCTGTCCACACTTCATAAGGTGTTTGATCTTTCAACCTTGATCAGACAACTGACCGGTTCCTTCAGTATACTGAAGTGTTGACCGCCTCTGCCCAAAAATTTGCATCAAGGTTGGCGTCGAACAATAAACATCTGGCCTTCTCCACAACTGACCTGTTCATCCGCTCACATAAGCCATTCTGTTGTGGTGTATAAGGGTTGGTCTTCTGATGTACTATATACCTTGATCTTTTAAATAATTCTTTTAAATAAGGGCGGAATTAAGAGAGATGGTGGAAGCTGATCCTAGTCAAACTACTTACCCAGGAATTAGTGGCATGGTTCAACGCTACCTCACCCACAATTTTGACTCATTTGCGTCATATCAATAAAATAAAAAATACGAAAATAGGTGCCTCATGATTTGACTGATCTGCAGAAAGAAACGCATGTTAAAACCTGTGTTGATATGTTGAATCGGTACAGAAATTAAGGAATATTGGATCGAATTGTGACATGTGATAAAAAAGTGGAGTCTTTATGATAAGCGTAAAAGAAAACAGCAATGGCTGACCCCAGGTCAAATGGCACAACAGTGTCCTAAAGCAAAACTTATCAATAAAAAGGTAATGTAACTGTTTGGTGGTCTCAGCGTAGTGTTATTCTATAGTTTACTCCGATCTGATCAAGCAATAACGGCAGATGTCTATTGTGCCGAACTCCGAACAACGTTGGCAAAACTCGCAGTAAAACAGCCCTGAATCATGAATCAATCTTCACCATTATTGCTCCATGACAACGCAAGACCTCATATAGCACGAGAAACCATTTTGACCCTTCAGGAACTGCAGTTAGAAACCATCCGTCAATTATCTACGTGACAAGAAGTTTTCTTCCCAGGAGGCAGTACAAAATGCTTTCACACAGTTTGTGCAGTCTAGATCCTCAGAGTTCTATCGGACAGGCATGAATGACCTTCCTATTAGATGGCAGCAATATATAGATACTAATGACAACTATTATGATTAAATATGTTACTTAAACATTGAAAAATAAACAATTTAGATTACAATTTACGTAAATAAATTTTAGAGCCAATCTAAATTGTATGAAATTTATGATTTGTGCTGAAGAATCGGTAATTTCATACATTACCCCCTATTATTTTACACCCCTATTAAGTTACAAATTTGAAATTTTCTATTTTATAAAGAATATACAACTTACAAATTTAATATGAAGGAAACTGATAAAGTTTTTAATCATATATAAAATTCTAAATATTTTTATTAAATAGACACTTTCTCTTTACAATTGACAATTTACGTGAATAATTACAATTTTAAACATTTTGTTAATTGTAGAACAATTCCGATAGGTGTCGGAATTGTGCACAAATACTCTCTTTGTGTCAGAAATAGAATAATTTTGTACATACCTCTAATAAATGAAGAAATATCATACCTAATTGTAGATGTAAAACATGGTTCTGACAACTAGTAGTCCACTACTAAATGTCAGTAGTGATGTGATAGGAGTTTCCACAACGCAATGGCGATTTAAAAATACTCTGTAAGCCAAATGCTGAAATTAAATTCTAGATATGTTATAATTCCTTGTTTTTGAAATCCAGTGTAACTAACAAATTACTAAGTATATACAATAATTATTGTCATCGACATCTATAGGCGTTTTCAGAACTAACTGTCCTGAAAACGCCTATAGGTTAATTAAACAGCATTTATAATAATTGTAATGTTATTCCTAGTAAAATCTAACATAATTGCAAAGTTTGCAAATAGCAGTTGTTTACAAAATTGTCGGACTTCTCCTGTTTTATTCATCCATACTTACATTAATACCCACCTCTCACATTTATTATTTACCTACAACCGATTACTTGAATTCGGAATGCTGACATACTTGCATACGTCGAACGGGACGGTGGGTTAACATTTTGTAACAGAAATAGGCTAAATGTTCGATACAAATGCATTTTGCATGAAAGCAGAAACATGGGTCGTAGAATTATTTTATTACACCTAAAGGTTATGTAATAGCCATGTTACGGGACTCGACTCGAGTCATTCAGTATTATTTCTATGAAACTACAAACCAAAACGCACAATTATACGCATTGTGCGTCTCTGAGGACATGCTGGTTGCTGGTCAATGAGCTTATGTCTGCCGTCGTCAGTCACCCTGCTCCATCAAGCCATTGGCCCGCTTACGTTACGGCGCTGGTCGGTACCTTCAGCCAAACGTAAGTAATATGTTGTCCAGCCATAAGAAGAGAGACATCTCAGAGTGCTAAACTTAAGTTGGGGTTTATAATTTAAAGTTAAAAAAAATAATTAAACGCGGTTAAAGTGAAGCCTTCAAATATTTTGGTTTCCAGATATAAATTATGTAAAACACTGTATAATGCTTCCTATCTCATTTCCTTTCACGTTGAATCTTATTAATTTATTTGTCTATCTCTTTTGACTCTCATATTTTCGTTTCATCGACTTTCAAATCACAATGGTAGTAAAAAAACAATTAAAAAAAAAGTTTATCTGCATTTTTCCTCTTCAGATGTAATGCCACATTACGATTTAAATTCTAGTTTTAATTTCATTTGTAACTACATAGTATAAAACAAAGTCACTTTCTCTGTGCTTATATCCCTAAGTATGCTTAAATCTTTAATACTACACAACGGATTTTGATGAGGTTTCTTTTAATAGATATAATGATTGAAGAGAAAGGTTTATGTGTATAATAAAACGCATTAAATAGTGTAGAATTAGTAATATTTTTGAGGTTTCTAATTTCGTGTCGCCAATAATTAAATTTTTTGCTTACATTGCAAATTCAGGCTGAACAAGATTTATCAAAATAATGAACTAAGTATTGTACACATTGAAAAGGTCTACAGAAAACTCCGCGATGGTATATGTCTATCTCTTATGTATATCCCACAATATTTTTTTTTGTCATTTACTTGTTACGCCAATAATGGCTAATTTTTAAGCGATTTTAACTAATATAGTAATAATTAGGTAAGGATTAATACTAGATTGGTTGGAAGGTATTAAATACTTTAAATACATTGTTGATTTAATATAGATCTATATGGCCTTATACAGTATGTGATTTAAATGAATATTTTCGAAGATATTACAAATTTAAAAATTGCAGGCCGTAGCGTTTGCGGCGGCGGGGCGCTATGTTTTTATATACGGCGTTCACAGTTTTTTTTTTGTGTCGTAATTAGTAACAGCGCCCCGTGCGAAGCCGGGGCGGGTTGCTAGTTTTTAATATAAAAAAGATCTAATAGGTTAGTATTAAGTAACAACAGTCTATACCAATTTATCAATTGCGGCATTATACACGAAAGCATTCTGTTACCCAATCTATTTATTGTATTCATAAATGATTTATGGAAGGGAGTGGCTGGAGCTAAGCAAAGCAAAATGTTGAAAACACTCATAAAATTATAGAGGAATGGCTGTTATATAATGTTGTGATACTGAATATTAATAAAAACTTGTTTATCCCCTTTGCAATGTGAGCTGAATATCTGCCTCCACCGACTTCCAAAGTTAAGAACACTCAAGTCTGCTACCTGTTCCTGGCTGCTTATACATAACCAGATCTCCCTGCATTAAATATTTAGGCGTATATATAGCTCATAGTTTCTGTTGGCAGAAACAAATTGAAACCGTCACTATTGGAATTCGAAAACTCATTTTATATTTAAGAGAATTCGCCAGTCAGAGAACACAAAAAGCTCGAAAATCGTGTACCTAGCTGATAGCTCTATGTCAGTCTTTATCATCGTACCGTTTGACGGTATGGGACGAAGGATCAACTAATCCCAGGAATTTATACTATTGACAGCTCTTTCCCAGCACAATCTATACAAATCTATACTTAATATATAAAGCTGAAGAGTTTGTTTCTTTGTTTGAATGCGCTAATCTCAGAAACAGCTGGTCCGATTTGAAAAATTCTTTTTGCGCTGGATAGCCCGTTTATCCAGAAACGCTTTAAGCTATATAACATCACGCTGCGATCAATAGGAGCGGAGCATATAAAAAAAAAAACGAGTGTGCTTATGACCACACGACTGAAGTGAAACTTCTTTCGCACCATCTGTATGTATATATATATATATATATATATATATATGTGTGTACAATATATACATGTATACAAATATACATATATTAATTTTCTATAAATATTTAAATTTATTTCATGCTTTCATTTATAAATAAATATTTTTGCATAGACCTCCAATTTAAAAAAAAAAAAAGTGGTTTCCCTCGGGGCCAAAAGGTCGGGCTCTTCCTCCTGAATCAGGGGACCCCAAACTCGGGTAGTCCACGACCTCTGGTTCCCGAGATAATCCACGGGGGGGTGAGGTAACTAAAGGGGGTCGGGGGTAGGTTTCGTGGGGTTGCGGGGGGTAGGGGGGTGGGGGAGAGGGGGGAGTGGATTCCCTCGGAGCCAAAAGGTCGGGCTCCTCCTCCTGATTCAGGGGACCCCAAACTCGGGTAGTCCACGACCTCTGGTTCCCGAGATAATCCACGGGGGGGTGAGGTAACTAAAGGGGGTCGGGGGTAGGTTTCGTGGGGTTGCGGGGGGTAGGGGGTGGGGGAGAGGGGGGAGTGGATTCCTCGGAGCCAAAAGGTCGGGCTCCTCCTCCTGATTCAGGGGACCCCAAACTCGGGTAGTCCACGACCTCTGGTTCCCGAGATAATCCACGGGGGGGTGAGGTAATCAATGAGGGGGTCGGGGGGGGGGGGGGGTAGTTTCGTGGGATTATTAAGGAGTGAGGGGGGGGGGAGTAAGGGAGGGGGATACAGGAGGGACTAAATAAATAAATAAGTGTATCCGTGTCTCAAAATTTAAAAAAAAAAAAAAATTGCATAGATCTTCTATTTTTATTGAAAAATAAAAAAAAACTCGTAGACCTTGTAGTACCAAGCTCGCGCCACGGGCGCCTCTGTGCTTATATCCCCCACTTAACTTCCGTTCGCCTTGCCCGATCATTTTTCGTAACGCTTTCGCCAGCTTACTCCCCAAGTCAAGCGTGCCTAAAGAAGTTTCACTTCAAAAAGAACAAATCGAAATCTACACGGGTGAAACCGCGTGACGCAGCTAGTTCACTATATACAGTGATATTTTCCAAAAAGACCAGATACCAGAAAAAGAAGTTTGTGTTGAATCTAAAGTTCTCACGGTGAGATAACTGTATGCCTACATAATCATAGCCTGTAAATACAAGGTCGGGGCCTCTGCAGCTGGAGCCTTGAGGCAGAATTACATAGTTTTGATGCTCGATCTTGCAAGAACTTTTTTTGCGGGTAAACACTATTTTATCCTTAGATTAATAATAATAATAATAAATAATAAATATATACGGACAAATCACACAAATTGAGCTAGCCCCAAAGTAAGCTCGAGACTTGTGTTATGGGATACTAACTCAACGATACTATATTATATAATAGATACATATATAGATAAACATCCAAGACCCAGGCCAATCAGGAAAAGATCGTTTTCCATCACGACCTGGCCGGAGATCGAACCCGGGGCCTCCACGTCGCAGGCAGGCGTGTTGACCGCTGCGCCACGGAGACCGACAAAGTTAGAAACCCAAAGAATAAGTTTGTATACTAAGACAAACAAACATCTAGATATATTTCACCTCCATAACATTCATAATTCAGACACAGTTTTCTCGATGAAAGAGAATAAGCCGTAATCTACCACGCGGGCCCAGTGAGGATTGGTATGCCGGTTTCCTCACGATGTTTTCCTTCACCGTTTTGAGAGTGGTGGTGATTAAATAATTTACACAAAGTAAAGCGCATGATGGGGTTCGAACCTACGAAGTCGCGGCCGAAACCACTATGCCACCTATGCTGATCTCACCTCTCTTTGTATTTCACCTAAACAGAATAAACTGCTAAATGAAATAAAGGATGGGCTTGCCTTTACCTATCGGGAAACTGATGATTTGCTACAAACAACACCAGCTAAGTTTAACACCACACTCTCCTAAAATACACCCCGCAACATACCACACACACTCATAGACTACACTTACCTTAGCACCGCACTTTCCCATACGCGACTCTCACACATTTTATAGCTGAGATAAAATGGGTGGGGTTTTTCTCCTATAACGGATTTGTAAAAAAAAAAATGGTCATTTTAATTGGTGCAATGAAATGGAAAGAATAGCTTCACAAATGTGAAAGGCCGGCAGGAACCCTGACACCTGAGATACAGATGAGGAGGCCGCATGCAACGCCACATCCGTTCAGAACACAAGAGAAACGGTGGAAGACACTTGGTATCCGACTGAAGTACCAAGCTGACTGAGGTACAAATTTCCTATTATTTATACCTAGGTATATATATTAGATTTTACTTCTTATTCATACCGAAAATTCTTACATAATATATAAAACTTTTGCCCGTACTAATCAAACAACTATAGAATGAAGCGAATTGTTCTTGTTAAAGTTTCTTAGAACTTCAGAAGCAAACCCGTATTCTCTTATCCATTCACAAAGGCTGTAAAGCTGACGAATCATTCACATGTAAGTCAAACACTATAAAACTCTTGACTTGACTCCGTCTTATTTTATCAATGGCTTTTGAAGTTTTTTGAAAATATAATGATGTCGTATTACGTTTTGTCGTTATGTTTAAGTCCAACCTTTAATGTAACTTGTATTTAAAAATCATCTCAAGCAGCTCGTAATAATTCTGTTTTTATTAAAAACAATATTGCAAATAATTTCATTGCACCAATTAAAATGATTTATAGGTACCGGGTAATTTAGATTTAATAGATAGGTTGAGTATATGATTCATTTTAAACTAAAATTTATAAGCTGGTTGAAAGTAAAGTCTGTTTTTGATTCATTATACATTAACGTTTTAAACCCGGCTGAAACTAAACTCTCTTTTAGTGCTAACTATAGCGACTCGTTCCTAGGTCACACGATTATAGTTTATTCTCTTGAGACGCTGTGGTATCTTGGACGACGAGAAGATGTATCGTAGCTTCCCGAACGCTGCCCGGCCGAGCTGGATTCGACGAGACACCTCTTTCTCGAAGTTGGACCTACCTAGTTGGACTGTTTGTCCCAGGTATATACTCGTCAACAACTTCGAGTGCAGAGCTACCAACTAGAATTGGAGTGGGTGCGACATGAGAGTTCGACATGATCTTCGTTTTATCCATGTTCATCTTTAGACCCTCTTGTTGGGAAGCTCTGCTGAGGTCATTGAGCATTTTGCCCAAGTCTTCCAGGGTCTCAGCCATGACCACGATATCATCTCCAAACCGGAGATTAGTGATATACTCGTGAGAGGCTTGAAGTTGTCGAACCTGCGAGCGAGACGATTCGGGATGACCATAGAAAACAGCTTATAGACATGGCTCAGATGGGATATCGGTCTGTAGTTTTTTTGGAGGGTATTGTCACCTTTTTTGAAAAACAACACCACCACGCTCCTGTGCCACGCCTTAGGCGTTTCGCCTTTAATAATGACGGAATTAAATAGCTTCTGAAGCGATTTAATAACCGGTTTGCCACCCGCTTTCAGAAGCTCAGCCGTAATTCCATCATCTCCAGCCGCCTTATCGTTCTTGAGCTGTTTCAGGGCCATACTAATCTCGTACAGGCTGAATCTTAAGTTACATAACAAAAATTTCTTACTAAACAAAAACAGAGAGTAATGATAACTAATGAATAAATCATTTTAGCGTCACGGGGCATAGGCTGGGCTAGAAAATTATTAAATATACCTAAATCTAACCTACTTATTTTTAATTTTCTAATAATTCTATTACTCTCAGAGTATTTCCTGTCACATTTCACTAAGTACCACCAAAGAGAGTTCACCAAAGAGATCTTTTCTTTTATTGCTAACCTCGCAACTGGCTGAACTAAGTAATTTTTCGACTTTGTTCGTTGACTTCGATGTTCTTCTAAATAACGCAACGGGTTTATATGTGGTTTTCACTATAATTTAAAGAATTTATTCAGAAGGGTTTATGGTGTGTATAATGAATTAAAAAAGGTTGCATTTTATAAAATAAAACCCGATGTTTTTGCATTGTAAAAACAGGAAAAAGCTATGCCTTCTACCTAAAACAGGGTTTGCCTTTGTGTATAATCACAGACAACCGATAGTAGAGTGTAGTCCCAGAAGGCTGGGTTGTCACCATTTATCGTCCTTGGCTCCAATCCCTAGGAGTAACAGATTTTTCGCTAACCTTATAAATCAACCTGTGCTACAGGAGAGTAAAGTTGGATCAATGCATAGAATAGAGCAATTTTTAAAACATCAAGATTGATTCTACTACCCTTGGTACATTTAGTTTCTTTACTAGAAAAGAGAATTTACCGTAAAAGTGGCGGCCCGTCACGATAAGTCTGACCTATGTCTGATTGCTGTGTTTGGGTATTGGACTCATGCGAATCGACCTATACCTCCAGATAGTATAATTCTGCGCAGGCACGCACACGATACAGGTCTGAACATATATGTTAATTACGGGCTAGTCGCTCGGCATTAATGCTTTCAAGAGCAACTGGTTTGACGAACGAGTAAACATGACCGAACAAACGCCATTTCCGGCAGTCATTTATTTCCATCAACAGGTCCTATTCTTGTTTGTGTAAAGAGTAAATGAATAGCGACCCATGCTATACTTCCAACAGTAAGTTGATTACAAGATGTAAAGAGATAAATCTCGATTCTGATTAAATACGCTTTGAATGATTTGATCTTTAGGTTGACCCTTTGGAATGATGTTAAAGAGGGATGAGGAACAGGGTCTAAAGTTTACTTCTCCTCCTTAAAAAACGGAAAAATCCTACGACCAGATCGCTGTCATGTCTGGCAGGTAACTTTACTGCCCGACGATTCATGTCAGGAAGCTGTGTATGTGTAGTTGAACGGCAAGCTTTGCGTGTGAGATGCAAGATTTTGCTTAAAGTCAGCATGATGCGTTGTTCGGGCGTTCTAGACACCATTACAATGTCTATAAATGTAGAGCATTCTTTTTCGCATTTGTGTCGATTTGACCCCTAAGTTTTTCTCTGGAAATTACTTTAAGCTTAAAGTAATTTCCTGTGAAGTAGCAGAGCAAAAATGGTGAAGTGACAAAACTCTTTGCTGTTAGCATCTATTTCTTTCCAAACGGTAAGTTTAAGGTTTTTTATGCATTGTATTATGCTGTAATTACAATATCGGTACTGAAACGACTTTTACAGGTGCAGCTTGACATTAAGTCATAACGAATCAAACTCTCTTATTTGGCCATTGTCATTAAATCAACGCGGGGCGGAACGCGCTCTGTTTCGTCCCTCAATTGGTTGGTCGGTACTCGTGGTCGGTACGGTCGCTTACTGGGGCATGATTACTCGATCCTGCAGTGTGAGCTGACAACGATGTGGTCACTCGCTGCTAGGTAACGCATTGTTATCGAATGCTACTTATTGTTTTTTAAAACGTAAGCCATTTAACATAAATACCTCCATTATGTTTTCGTCCCAGTTAACATTACATTTACATACATGTTTACGGAAGCATTATTTTCCCACTAATTGTGAATGGTGACAGAAACCCATGGACGTCAAACAATGACATAATAAGTTTAATAACTCACGCTTTGTAGGACATTTGGACCATTCATAATTTCTTCCGGCATACGTTTGAATGTGGTATTATTTTGTGAGTGCGAGATGGAACAGAACTGTTTGTAAATATTAGTCTTTTGTGAAAATTCTACGGAAAATATTTAATATACATTTTTAATATGTTACACGTCGTCGTCGTTTTTGATATAGTTATTTATCTTTTGTTTTTTTTTTAATTATTGAATTAATCCTTTTTTGGTCAAACAGAATTTTCTGTAACGTTATGAAATTATTAATAATGAATTTCGACTATTTTTGTGTCTCACCGTGCGTAAATTGAATGAATATATAGAAATCTATATTTTTAAACTTATATAGTTTTACATAAAATTTGTACGAATAATATCATAATGATACTTTTTTGGGCAAAGAAATGTCACATTAAAAATCCATTCATTAAGTATTCGTTTTTAGATTGTTTATTTTTTTTTTTCAAAAATATTTAACGTCATGTTTTTTTGTTTACTCAAAAAAAGTGCTGTTGTTACATTTCTTGTCTATTCGTGATGGTACATCACGAATAGACAAAGTTTCGTGTTAATTTATATATTTTAGGTTTATCACAAATGGTTATAACACGGGAACGAACATATATAATTTTTTATAAATATAAGCCCCATATTATGAGTATACCTAGTTTTCATTTTCTATTGCGATCTGTGTATTCGAAAACCCAAAACAGCTGACAAGAGCGTTTACAACTGGCAACGGCGTATTTAAGTATGATATTTAGTGGTTTTCAATTTTTATTATTAAACTAGAGCTATATTTAAAAAAATGTGTTCTACTAACTTTTGCAATTAGATGAACGGAGGATCAAAAGTAAGTAACTGTAATGTTTACAGTTATTTTACTATAAAAATAACATATTGCAAGTTTCAAATGCATTATTTGCATTTAAATAGAACTATAAACGCAACGATTTCTTACACACGAAATATGACACTAAATTGAGTCGTGTGTAGTTAACGTTCTTAAGTACCTGGTGTCATTATATAGGTATCTATACAAGTGGATTATTTTTTGTGAGCATGGGTCATAACTGTGTCGCGCAGCGTCAGGCCGCCTGATGCAGATAGCAGATGTGACGTTATCAATCAAAGCCTCAGCGATTAAAGCCCAGGGTGTCATCGACAGGTTTTGCAGGGTATGGTAGGGATTGCTTTAATCTCTTTGCAGCGGCTACACAATTTCTTACTTTGAATGTTGTTGTGTTGGGAGTTTGGTCGTGGAGGGTCTTCAGATCAATCTTTCTTTGGCGCAGCATCGTTGGTCGTGTTGTTGGGTTTAACATTGCATCACCTCGCTCAACTGCCGTCTTCCTTCCTATTTGCTCAGTTTTTCTGAGTGAATAGGTTCTTAATAAACTAGCGCGCTTTACCATCAACGATCGCATCACTGCTTACCATCAGGCGGGATTGCGGTCAAGCGCTAGTTTATAATTATTAAAAAAAAAATCTTATTACAAAGATATTTTGCTTTTCAGTTAATGGCGCTGATTCTCTTGTTCTCACACTAAACTAATTTTAAGTTAAGTGCGTCTTTTTCTTTCCATTTCGGAAGAAAGAAAAGGATAGAAGATAACATTTTAGTTTAATCCTAGGAAAAATTTTGACTGAGAGTCACCCCCAGTCTCACTCTTTGGTGAGTAGAGTAGTCTTCATAATATCAACCATATGATAATGCGTGACGAAATGTTGCGAGAATTTCCCTACTGTAGCTCAAGGGTAGAGATTACTGTTTCAGGCAAAGTAACACTTATTAACAAGCTTTCCGTGCTAATCCCTTCAAATATTCCTTTAAGAATGTTTGAAGGGATTAGCTCACAAATATCGTTATCATTAAAATGACATGCTTATGAAGATTCATCATATGCTAGCTTAAAGTGGAGCCATTCCATGGGGTCGGCAGAAAAGAATAGTTTGTGTGGGTTTCAATGCAGTCTATTTTCGGAAGAGGCGGCAGCAAGATCCTTTGGTTCATATGGTTCATATGTACGCCAGTTGTTCTATCAGCACCGTCTTTTTGTGTAGTCAGCGGGCACAATAAAGTGAGCCCGCGGCTCCGAACGAGTGGATGTCAGAAGTGATCTCATGGGATCGTGCTATCAGGATAGTAAACTCAGCAAACATCAAGTAGAGCAATAGGGAAAATCAGTAATGACATCAAAGAAAGTATAAGAAAAGGCAAAGCAAAACATAAGCAAAAGAAGCATCAAAATAATTAAAAAACTTACTACTCAAAAGAGGTGGTATTAAAAAAGCTTACAAAGAATTAACAAATTTAAACTGGAATGACTGACTGACTGAATGACTGGAACGCAAAAATTATAAACGACAACAAGGAATAGGTATAGGGCCACCATGGAAAAAATATTTTAGGAATCGCCACAAAAATATACGAACACAACACCGCTCGAAACGAAGACTATCTAACTCAAATATTCCTAATATCCATCAGACTGAGGTAATAAACGTATTATATTTTGAGATAGACAAATCACCAGGACCCGATGGTAAAAACAAAGAAATCTTAAAATAAAGCAAAGAAATTATAGCACCAGCCCTCACTGACATATTTAATGAGATGTCTCCTGTCACCAAAATTAATCTCGGCCATATTCGAATCAATATTCAAAGGTCTTAATTGGAAAAATATTGATATTAATGTAGACCATTACTTGTTTAAAGATATTCGTGCATGATATTGTGCTATTTGCAAAATCCATAGAAGATACCCATAGAATAACGAAAAACGTGAAGATGGCGTTATAAATGAACCCGAAAAAAATTAGGGTGATGACAAATGGGGAGAAAATCACAATTTATTTAGGAAACATGAAATTGGTTTAACAAATTACTTTTTACTGGGACGGTTATTGATAATCCGATGCGCAAAGTAGCAAACTAAAATATAATGACTGGAAAATATAGGCAGTTCTCACGAAGGGCAAACCAAACATGGAAACTATCACAAAAAAAAAAAATATTAGCAAATTTGGAACCGCCAATACCCAAGGGAAAAAGAACATGACGAATGTGAAATATTCAGATCGACTGAAAAACTATGCAATAAGAAGCAAAACAAAGGTTATGGACATAACGTGTAAACAAAAAGAACTGAAATGGCGATGGGCAGAACCTTCTATACTGATAGATATAATAAAGAGAAAAGATTTCTTTGCATTGAATAGGCTCCGAAATGACTGGAATATAATTTGTAAAATTATTTATAACATATTCTAGAGAATATTAAAAAAGAAGAAACACACAGGAATCTGTATGAAAACTTCGATAATAATAATATTAAATAATAAATTGTTTGTTTCTCAGCTTTGTACATAATTTTTTATAATATTTTTTTAAATTCTAAATAGCACTGATGTATAATTTGCCTGAACTAGGTAGAACCTGTGCTTCAGGCGTAAAAGTGCTTCTTATAAATTTTTATTTTGCAATAAATTAACATTAAAATTAGTACGTAGAAATCTAGCACATAACGGAACTAAACAGTGTTATTATTAGTATCCTATTGCTTACATAGTATTATTAGTTAATATCATGTTTATTTCTAAATTTATTTACATACTGTAAGAAGGTTTTCAGTCTGCTCATATGACATACCTTGTAGATAATTAGAAACAACATTCTTACTGCTAAAATAATTAAAATTATAAATATTTAATACTATATTTAATCTATTGTATAAAAAGAGCACTAAGAACCTATAGAATTTGTGTGTAAATGCATATTTAGAGGTAGAGGTTGAGCTGCACACTATATCATTCCGGCTTTTGTTAATTATATTAGCGTTATAAGTAAGCTCATATGTAACCCACCTACGTATGTCACCCATATTATGTGAAAAAATACCAAAAAAAATACAACCTGCGAAAGGTTTTTGACAAAAGAGCAAAGTGATGTAAGTACTACAGTTTCATAAACGACATCAGTATTTTTAAAACAGTCCCGATAACATATGTCTAGCTATTTTAGTTATGCCACTATAACTACTTTTTTCTGGCTAATAGCAATGCCGTTCAATATCCGAAAAAGTTATCCTTACCTTTCTATTCATTCTAATCCAAATACATTTTTTTTTTATTCAAGACTGTTTTAAATCTTATTGATTCCTTTTTGAATTATTCAATTATTATTATATATCTGACATTTAATTCGAAAGTCGTTACGAAATTCAAAATCTCAATAAAAAAATAAACAAAAACACGGTACCGCGCCGATGTGGCTCCACATAGAGCTGAGAATAACTGCGAGTAAGTTTGTAATTACACTAGTAGTACTCATAAAAAGTTCCTTTCATAACTACCTCCTTAAACCTCATTAAATTAGACTTTATAATCTTATAACTTTTGACTTGCAAAAAAAAAAACAAACAATATGCATAGAAAAATAAGGTCGCAACTATCTAAACATACTTCCCAAGCGAAGCTACGTCGTATTGGAGACTCTTCTTCTCAGAATTCAGATGTTCTCGCATGTATGAGAGAGTACGCTTCGCAGCCGCTGCCAACAGAATCAAACGCCGAACGTTTAGTTTGCCTTGCAGAATAAATTATGAGACCGTCACAGTTATGTGAACGACTGTCGAGCGTCGGGATTTTGTAGTGTCTTGCTGAATGGCATAAAGGAGATATATAACGATCGTTAACAACTATAACGCGTATTAGAATTTTATCTCTTTCGGCATTTAATTACCATACTCAAATTCAATATGCTCTACTGCACCCAATTAAGAGCAAAAAAATAAGCTATGTCTTAAATGTTATTCTAAAAATGGACTGTTTAAGCGCTATGTCCTGCTCGCCTGGAAAAGTTATTCTCCCTAACATTGACGATCCACAAGAACAAAAAGTCTTTTGAATAAATTAAATAAACATACATTATCCGAGTATTTTTTTGAATAACGTACCTACGTAGATACAATAGCCTTTTTGAGATGGCTTCCTTTGGGGTGAAAGAAATTAGACAGGAAAATTTTATGCCGGCTTTAAGGTAAAAGAAAAAGATATCTTCTCATAGGAGGTAGCCTTCTCCCGTCATTAGGACAAAAACACCTATTTTTGCAGTTAGAATTTAAATCAGTTGCTGACCAACTGTCAATGTTAAAACTAGTAAACGAAAAATTAAATATACAGCCTATAAATAAAGTATCCTTAAGTATCCTTATAAATCGGAAAGTGAGTTTGTTTGTTTGTTTGTTCTGCTTTCACGCCGTAACTACTGAACCGATTGCTTTGAAATATTGCAGACGTAAAGTTAAAAGTCCGGATTAAAAATAATATGGTACTTTTTATACAGGTAAAATTTGATATTCCCGAGGAAAACTAAAAAGCGCAATATAACCGAACTCCACGCGGGCGAAGCCGTGGCCGGAAAGCTAGTATAAAATAAATAAAATGCTTTAAACTTTATTTATATTTTTATGTAACAAAATAAAAAAAAAGGATTATGGCAAAAAAGGGAAACGATTAAAAAACAAAATTTATTTAACTTCAATGAGAATTAGTTTAAAAAAGATTGAAGTCCTTGTTTGTAATTTAGAAAATTTGTAAAAATTTAGGTAAGGATGTTTTAATTAATATACTAATAGAGCTTTATAAGTTAAATTAAAATATCTTTGTTTATAGTCTATACCAAAAAATTCTATCTGTGCGAAGCCGGGATGGGCTTCTAGTAGTAAAATAAGAGAAAGATATAAAAGGTGGTGAAAAGATGGTATCCTAGAGAATCTAAAACGAGAAGAGTACACCACAAAAGACGTTCGATTTCGCCATCAGACAAGCGTCACATAGAACAGAGTGTCTTATATTATGAAGGTAAGATGTGACAGAACTGTCAAAAAAGCTTAGCTCTGCAGCATTCACGTTTAGAAACATTCATGATATAACTGATTGAGAGACAGTCTGTTAAGTTTAATTTAGTTATTTTCACACCGTGACATCGTACGAAATTTTGTTTTTTTTTTTTGGTTTTTCTCTGCGTCATTGAGTTTACAAAAAAAATATTAAAATTTCGCGTTATTTACGAATATGAGTTCCGCCGTGGCACCAATGCTGCTGAAACGGGTCGAAGAATTAATGATGTGTATGGCAGTGGTGTCGCTAGAGAAAGCACAGTGCGTTTTGGTTCCAACGTTTTTGTTCTCGAAATTTCAATATACAGAACAATCCCCGTGGACGGCCGGAGACCAAAGTCGACATTGAAAAATTGAAGGCTATTGTGGAAGCGGTTCCATCGTAAACTATATCCGAGTTAGCTGCAGGCTGCGTTGTTAGTGATAAAACTGTTTTAATCAACTTGAAACAAATTGGGAAGATAAGAATGCTCGAAAGGTGGGTACAGCATGAATAGAGTGAAGAAAACGCGAGTCGACTGCTACGTTACATTACTGAATGGCGCACAATAATGAAGGGATTTTAAATCGAATCATTACCTGTGATGAAAAGTGGATACTCTACAACAATTGGAAGCGCATATCGCAATGGTGAACCCCGCTGAACCATCCAAATACTGCCCCAAGAGAAAATTTACTAGAAAAAGTTATTGGTCTGCGTTTGGTGGAATAGTGCCGGTGTGGTACACTACAGCTTCCTTAAATCTGGCCAGACGATTACTGTAGATCTCTACTGTGAGCAGCTCCACATGTTGATGGATAAACTAGCCGCTAAACAATCGAGACTAGTCAATCGCGCAAGGCCACTGCTGCTTCAGGACAACGCGAGACCACACACTGCACAACAGACTGCTACCAAATTAGCGGAGCTTCAATTGGAATGTTTAAGACATTCACTATACTCCCGGATCTTGCTCCAACAGACTACCATTTTTTTTTTAATAATTATAAACTAGCGCTTGACCGCAATCCCGCCTGATAGTAAGCAGTGATGCGATCGTTGATGGTAAAAGCGCGCTAGTTTATTAAGAGCCTATTCACTCAGAAAAACTGAGCGAATAGGAAGGAAGACGGCAGTTGAGCGAGGTGATGCAATGTTAAACCCAACAACACGACCAACGATGCTGCGTCAAAGGGAGATTGAACGGAAGACCCTCCGCGACCATACTCCCAACACAACACAACATTTGGCGCATCGTACCCGGCACACATCGCAACACAACTGCTCAGACCCGTACTCCGTACGGCTTCACCAGACATCATGCCGGAACACGACAAATCGCATGGCGGCAAGACTTTGTGTGGTGGGTGGTAACATCTGCCGGCGGCCGATGTTATGGCCGACCACCGAGAAAATTTGGATAACATTTTGCAGGGGAAAAAAATCAACTGCTATGAGGCAGTCCAAACCGCCTTCAAAGATTTTATTGATTCCCGTCCTAATGTTTTTTTTTTAGAAAAGGCATAAACGAACTACCTATGAGATGGCAGAAGTGCATAGAGAGCAATGGATCATACTATGATTGAGTAAATATATTATATTAAAAAAAAAAAAAGACTTTTATTCTTCCCATACAAAAGGCCAAATTCATATGTAAAGCCTGATATGTATTATAAATAATAATAATATTATTAATTAATAATATTAATATAACTATTATAGTATAACAGTTATATATACATATATTTGTTGTTCCAAAACAATTAAAGTGAAAAATATGGCTCATTTAGATGCGTTTTTATACATCTAAACTTTCCAGCCGCATTCAAGAATTGAGTCTTAATAAATTCGAATCTTAGTATATAAAGAGAAATTTATGCCAGAAAGCCCATTATACTGTGAAATACTTGAGATTGAGCTTCTTCAATAGACTGTGATTTTATTTTTATATTTGATCTTTCAATTTTTACTTTTGCTAGATAGGGGAATGTCGCGATCATTGGACTCAAAACTCAATAATTTACTGCATTCCATAATGTCTACACAACAGTTGGTAAGTATATTAAAATATAGAATCAATTATGGACCCTGTCGGGCACAGCAAAATATTTTGTGTTTGCATGACACACATTACATGATCTTTACTATATTTTTTTTTTCATATTTTTATTATTATTTGTGAATAAGGTTAGATTTCTTTTTTCTTGTTTTGTTAGTCATGTGAATGTGAAGTAGTAATTATACTTATTTTTATTTTCTCTGTTCTTTCAGTTTTAAGGCGAATAATGCCAACCAAATTTCAGAGACACAGTAACACATCACTTACAGATACATAATTATATACTCGTATGTACTTATTTAGAATTATAGTAAACCAAAAATAATATCTAATTAAAAGAAATTTATAATTTGCAATTGATTTAGGAATGAATTTCAGAGAAAGAATAATTACACGGCAGGTTAAACTAACTAGGCGAATTAAATCATGACGAACGACACTGGTTCTTCAATTATTTACAATAAAGATATTAAAAATATCTTAGGTGACGAGAGCTAATTATGTAGGTAAAACCGAATTGGCATAAAAATAGAAACTAAATAAGATTTCTTGTCACGCAAGAAGTAGGGACGACAACGCCCTGTGATGACGGGTGTCTTTAAAACAAAAAAAAACTATGTAGGTAATGGTACGAAATTAAAGTAGTAAGAAGGACTGAGCTATGTTTTCATTCCTTTTTTATCCAGTTACTTACTTGGCTATCTAAGTAAATATCTGGATAAAAAAAGAAATGACAACATAGCTCGGTCATGTTTTCTTTACAAATGGTCGTCGTACGACAGTCGTCTGAAATCTTTAGCTCAAATAAATATTAATAGTTATTTTTAGATTCTTTCCAATATCGCTAGCGTAATGATAGAACACCTCTGAGGGGATTCGTAATGTTAACAACTATCACACTGTCAATCTGTCAAAAGTACTACTAATTTCCCTATATTTTTGCATTTTGAAGAGTGTGCGCGGGAATTGCATGACTTAATTCCCCCATCTCCGTTCTATTATTGGAACACGCGTCGTAATAACTACTAGTACCGTTTGACACCACTACGATCCGTTGCGGCTTTATTTTTTATACTGCGTACATCGAGAGACTGAAACAGTTTGATAGCGGCGGTGTTTCCGTCTGACTACAATTTAAGTGTATTCAAGGCTAGAGTGAATAGGCTCTTATTAAACTAGGGCGCTTTACCATCAACGATTGCATCACTGCTTACCATCAGGCGGGATTGCGGTCAAGCACCAGTTTATAATTATAAAAAAAAACATTTTCACTAGATATATGTAGTAATTTTATTGTCCATATAATGAGACTTCGACAAAATTTTCAACGTTTTAAATTAAGAGAATCGGCCTTCATCTGAAGGCCAATTAATTAATTAATGGCTGTATAAACAATGTTTATATGGACCTCGATATAAGCATTGTTTGGCAAGCAATGGTTGCATACCATTAATTCCAATCGTCATCTATTGATCGATTAAATAATTTTGTATCTGTGGAATATCGCCAGGTGTATTGCACAGCATTACTAGGATTTACCTTCTATAATCCGCAATAATGCTGTCCTAATCGTGGCAATAGCGTTCAGTATCCTAAGTATCTACTGCAGGTATATGCGACATTAAGTGCGTAGATAGCAGATTATAACTCAACCGTAATTTGGATATTAGCAACAATTTAACCTTGATCTGCTAATATAGCCAATTGACCTAATTTCGGTGGTCACGGCGGCGGTTCAGCACAGACTAGACAAGTAGTTCAACGTTGAACCAAGTGGGTACGCAAGAAATACTTTTGTGCTCAAATTATAAGTGTTGTGTGTCAGTTTTGTGTAAGGCAAATATACACTCTGTTTCTATCTCTCCAGTCATTTCAGGTCATTAAGCCGCTGAACCAACGGCTCTAGGTGCGTTACGATAAACCGGGTGTCACATCACCAGCTTTCAAACTACACAATGCAACTAAGAATCTTTTAGTGGGAATACCTATGTACATAATAACACTTTACCCGAACGGATATTGAACTGCGCAGTCTTGCACTCGACAATAAGACCAACGGGGCACTTAGAAATTACCAAATTGTATTTTATATATATATTATGTTTTTTTTTATACGAAACCTGAATACAGTTTATTCAGAATAAACAACTGAATCGATTCCAATGATTTACACCATATTATAGTTTTTCCCAAATACATTTAGAAATTGTTGCACATTTTACGGTAGATGCGCAAGCCCGCGCAACAGCTGACGCCACAGGTCAACGCACCGCTCGGAGCGGAGCCGAGCGGAGCGTTGAATATATTTTTGTTGGGACAACCAGGTAAGCTAACAAGCTTATAACTTTGTGGTTTTAAATAATATCTTTTTGAAATTTTGTACATACATAGACAACTTGCTGCCCGCTTATGTTTGTTAGGTACCTACTACTTACTAATTTCAACGTTCACAGTAAGTTTCCGAATGGCTAAGCGGTCCTCGCCGTGATTTGCGTTCAAGGTGGTTCGAGTTCAAATCTAATAACTTACAAAGACTTTTTAAAATGTTTAATGGTGAGTTATGAATGCTGACAACAAAAATATGAAAAAATGCCGATCCGCAACTTAACGATGCTACTTCCTTTTAAGATTTTTTCTGTATTAGAGTCATTATAAAAAGATGATGGTAGATTTGAAATAAAGTGAATCACTAGTTCACATAAAATATTCCACTACCTATTAGCTGCAGTAGGTAACTCAAGTAATATTACTTAGCTGTTGTTGGTTGGTGTACATATAGTTACGAGTTTGTGTTATTAGTTTTACTTTTTAATCAATATGCAGGCTAATATTAGTATCGAAGCTAAGGCAAATATTATGGCTTTTGTGTAAGTTGTTTTTATTTGGGCAAGGTGCAAACCAATCGCTTGTTGCAAGTGTGTAATAAAATTGTTATTGTTATAAAGAAATACTGTAAACCGACGAAAAGAAATACTGTAAGCTACCTACGTCCTCTAACTTCTAGAGGTTAGAGGACGAAGGGTCGAGAGAAGTGGAACGAAACGACCATATTTACCGTTGAATAAACCTTTAAATCGAGCGAAGAATGGAGGTTGCATTTGTGGTTTCAAAATAACATGCATTGGTCTGAAAGCCAATGAGTGTTGTTTTGTGTGATTCGAAAAGAAATAAGTTCGTTAACTATTGAACTAAGAAAGCGCTTGAATATTATAATCTCATGCCATCAAACTCCGAAAAAGTCACTGCAAGATGGCAGCACTAGTAACATGCTATACACGCAAAAAATAGTAAATGTAAGAAGTAATGTTTTGTGTTCTATAAATTATTTTATGATTGTAATAATATTCAGGCTTCAATCCTCTTTTCTTTAAGAAAATGAATAATTATGCAATAACCTTTTTAATGATAACATATAGTATTATCATTTACATATCTAAAAACCACAAATGTTTTTTAAATTTTTATAAAAAACAACATCATAAGTTTGTCAGGGATAACTTTTTGTTATAAAATATTACAATGCTGCCATATCAACGTTTGTTTCATTTATTAGTATAAGAATATCTACACCTTATAATATATAACTTTATAATATATTGAATTATAATTAGTAAACTAAAACATATAATAAAAGCCTTTTTTGGTATAAATATTCTATAAACTTTCAAATTCGTTAAACAGAAATGTAGACAGTAGTGTGTAAGAACAAAGAGGAAATAAAACATGAATATGATAAATATAAAGGAATAATATTAAAATAATATTATATTCGTTTAAATATTATTTGCAAACATTTTTACTTTAAAATGCAAATCAATTAACATAATTTAAATTATATGAAACAACAAAAATATTTGCCATTATTAACGGTCGAACTCATAATCGCACGTTTTGAACGTATAGTTAAGTGCAGCCCCTTTATCGACCAAGCTAATTTAACTTCAAGTGATGTAACGAAATTTCGCATTACTTTAAAGAAAGACGAAGACTGCGATAAGAAAACGGTTCACTAATATTTTTTACTTGTCTAGCATTGACTACATCTTTAATTCTTCGTAACGATACTACACAACATGCTGTTGATTGGTTGGAATATGATACACATGGACATAAAACAATGCGTTAGTGTGCTGCGGCCGGTTTAGCGCAGGCGACAGTAGTCTTCAAGGTGAAACTGGAATTCTGTCGGTGATAGTACATGCATTACTTCACACCTACACGATAGTTCATTTATTTTTATGCTTTTTTAAACACACTCCTAATTGATTACTTCCAACTTTTTCTTAAATTTCTTTAGTTTTAAGATCTTTTAAATCGTTGATACAACATTTTTCGGCCGAAGGGCACGTTACTACACAAAATATTAAATGAGAAAAGTTATTGGCATGCCATTATTACATTTTGTACTTAAAAAAAAAATATCACGGTCACCTTGTTGACGTTTGAAATTTACTCCACTACTGATAGATCATGCTACACATTTCCAGTATAATCAGACTTCGCATTGTTTATGTTTTTAGTACAATCAGAATTCAACTTATATTGGTTACATGTAGTTTGATGTGTAACTGTATTATATTAATTAATTTGAAAGTTTTACTGTATTGTAGGTAATTTAACGATGTAAAATTAATTTGTATTTTAAACTAATTTTATTTAAAATGTTAATATAATATAACGGAGAATGCTTGAACAACCCAGAGTCGATTAAAAACTTACCTACATATAATATAGACATCAAACGTAAAATTAGCTACTCTCAAAATAATTACCATAATTATTATAAGAGCATTTACAATGTTGCCGCTTTGTGCGCGCTGTGAAATCACGATAATATGTAACAGGAATGTATTTTTGGTAATTAGTAACTACCTAATAATAATTACCTATCCTCGGAGTTTCAGAAATGAGGAGATCCGCAGAAGAACCAAAGCCACCGACATAGCTCTTCGAGTCCCAAAAATTAAGTGGCAGTGGGTTGGAAACATTGCTCGTAGAACCGATGGCGGATGGGGGGGGGGCAGTAAGGTTCTGGAGTGGCAGTCACGCGACGACGCAGGTGGACCGATGACCTGGTGAAGGTCGGGGGAAGCCAATGAATGCGAGCAGGACAAGACCGGTCATTACAGAAAGCCTTGTCCAGCAGTGAGCCTCTAATGGCTGAAAATCCAAGTAATTGTAAAAGTTGTTTTACATTTTCTCTCTTCAGACGACACTGTTGATCTAGTTAATGAGCAATCGACTGCTGCACGCGTGTGCAGCATCGATTGTTGCACGGAACAAATATTTGTATGGCCTACTACAGGTTCCGGGTCTAGCTGTTTGTGCAGAAGCAGAGGGCCAAAATATGTAATTGTCGATTTGAATTCACGTTTTATTTTTTTAATAACAATGGTTTAATTTATAATATTCAACAAATCGTAAGACAATATTTGTAATGACAACGCAATAAAAACTAAACAATAACAACTATATAATGAAAATCGGTAAATAATCATGTAAAGGTAAAAAATAAAGTCGTGGTGGAATAGTGGTTAAAACACCAGCCTCTCAAGTATGAGTGCGCGGGTTCGATTCCAGGTCAGGCAAGTACCAATGTAACTTTTCTAATGTTATATGTACTTTCTAAGTATATCTTGGACACCAGTGACTGAAGGTGAAGGAAAACATCTTGAGGAAACCTGGACTTTATAAGTCTGAAATCGCCAACCCGCATTGAGCAAGCGTGGTGATTACACTCAATCCTTCTCTGTATGAGAGGAGACCTATGCCCAGCAGTGGGACGATAAATAAGGTTGATGATAATGATGATGAATCAGGTAAATCGAATCGGTGAATAATCGGGAATCGATACATTTTTACATGCGCATACTTCCCGCACTACAAAATCTCTTGCCAACTTACATACGTGCTGGACCGTCTACATATTTTGACGGAAGCCAGTTTAACCTGGCAAAATGAAAAACATCCTGATGCCAAAACGTAAATCGATCCAGGTACTGACAACACCTGGTTTGTAAAAGATTCTTAACATGGAACATGCTTATAAATTCAGAGGATGTAAAATTCAAATGAGCTCGTTTAAGTATAACAGTTGATTATAATAAATTCAGCATCAATATTGACTGTAACAAAGCACACTATACATGATATGTAGGTATATTGTGCTTTGTCACACTGTTATACTGTACTTTTATTAGAAACTGTACCCTAAAAACAACCTTCTTATGGTTCCGTAGGAACTAGGAATACTACAAGGGTACACCTTATAGTTTCGCCAAGTCTGTCTATTTGTGTGCAGATAATCTTAGTGGGCGTTGGCATTGGAAACTTACCCATTAAACGATTTAAAAACTATTTATAAAGGCCAAACTTTGCAAAAAGGGGTATTATAAAATCACAGATTATTTAGAAGACAAAAAGCTTAGGACTGAGATGCGTAATTCTAAGGTAAATTATTGTAAACATTCTCATTTTTAATGCCTGGACTTGAAAAAAGACGATGATCCCTGAGTTTGTTTCGGCTATTTCTTCTCAGAGGTAGTCAGTTAGGAAATGCCGGTTTCACCAAGTTAAAAAAAAAAAAGCATGACGTGTAAAAGTGATCGGTGATCCTACTTGCTTAATTTCATTAAGAAGCTAGGATTTGAAATAAAAAGTGGCTATAAAAATGTTTTATTCGCGTACCTTCATATACACGTAAAGTGCAGAGTATTTTTTTTTTTCATTTCTAGCCTAACATATATTGTTGTAGAGGTATTTAAAAATGAATAAGAGTTTACCTAACTAATTTTTGATTTTCTTAATATTTTCTGAAATAATCTCTCCAAAAGTAAAAAAAAACTCATAGTTTACAAGCTCTAACTTGTGAACCATAAGTTCAAAAAATATGAAAAAACAAAAGTAGAACTTTAGTAGACATTCTAGGAAAATTATTTTGAACTTGAACCGATTTTAATAATTCTTTTTTTATTTGAAAGAATAAAAAACGCAATCCATAATTAACATCCAAAATCTAATATACATAACAAATCTAGTTTGAATAAATTAGTAATTCAAATTCAGGACAGATAGCGCTGTATTTTAGGCTACTTCGCGCTGTTAAGATTTTCCCTGTTCAAAACGGGTATGAGTTACAGAAAAGTTGGAATCTATAACTCTTCGAATGTATTTTCATGAAAACGAAAGGAATTCATTAACTCTTATTAACTTAGAGAAATATCTAAAAACTAATTAAGCTTTCATAGTTTATTATCCAAAATATGCAAACCATAGTTTGTATGCCCATAGGTCGGTAGAATAGTGTAGTCGAAATTGCTAATACTAATTGCCCCTGTTAGCATTCTAGTAAATTATTTGATTTGTACCGTCAGGATGATCTAGCATTTAAAGCTTGCCACGTTAATTGATATTGAAACTGATATACATATTTGGGATTAAGTAAGTAGTTATAGAAAATAATTGAAATCCTTGTTAGCGCAAGCAGTTCAAGGCCTAACAGACAATTCAGCACAACTAAATCCAAAACAGCAAATTTGGTGTTAGGTTTTTATAATCCAGATATAATCTGGCATATAAACTCATCAACAGCATCTAGGAAATTAATTATTCCTTAAATTTCCCGAGCTTTATTTCCATAAAAATCTTTTATACTTACAAATTGAAACTTCTGTTAGTCTATTTTCAAGAACTAAACATATAAACTAAAAAATCGTTACATACAGGACAATTCTTCATCTTGAATCTCAGTCGTATCCGAAGCTTTTCAGCTTTGGAGTCTAGAGTCCGCTTTATCAGTCTAACTAAACTTCGATATTTTCCATGAAGCGACTGCTGTGTGACCTCCACAACCCGAAGGCGATATCGAAGCATTGCAGTTAGACCAATTGTAGGATTTTCAGGGCTCCAACAACCAGTAACGACTGCCATTAGATGTTCTTATGGTAACCGGGACCAACGGCTTAACGTGCTTTCCGAGGCACGACCAGACCAGTGCAAATATTCATATTCATGCATACAAATATTTGCACTGCGCGGGGATTGAAACCGCGCCTCCTTGCGCAGCGGCCACGTTCGCTACCGCTACGCCACGGAGGCTGTCACGTACAGGATAATTATACATGTTTAATAAAATTAAATTAATGAAAAGGGATCAGATTGTTTTTCTGATTTAATTTAACGTGGCGTATGAGTTATAAGAGTGGTGATGTCATTTTGAGTCGAGATAAAATGTTACGAGCCTTAGGCATGTTAGAAAATGATCATATACAAAGCGTCCTGCTGAGGCCCAAAATACCACCCAAAACATAATATTGAGGTTGTAGTTATCGCAGTATTAGGGATGTGGCTGAACTGAACATACGGGCAGATATTGTATTAGGGTCACTTCACACGTACCACAACCACACCACGTCGCAGCCACAAAATGTGGTCAAGCTGTGGTTACGTGGGAATAGTGTCGCGGCGACTTTTTGCAGTTGCGTTGTGGTACCGACAAAATGTCGATGTGGTTGGGTTATCTTTCATTCACTTTGTCACAACACTATTTTTATTTCATCAAAAACTAATAACACAGTAAACGTCAGTTGACTTCGTCTAATTAGAAAAAAGACTATAGGCGTGCGCTATTGATGACGATATGTCGTGGCGATGTGGCATCGGTGCCGCCGCTGGTGGTGGCGTTGCAGTCACGATGTGGTTGCGATGTGGTCTTATTACACAGGTCAATAACAACGGCAAAATGTTGTACGAAGACAATCCAATATCGCGATGCAGCTGGTAAAAAAGCATTTTTTTGTATGGAATATCATCAAATAACCTCTCCCGAAATGGACGGAGCGGAAGGACGTGCCAGATTTTTACTGACTAAACGCACCCGTGTTCCTTCACATGCCTGTGCGTCAAGAACCACGGTATCGTTTTCGAACAACCCGCGGTCCTGGTAGGCATCGGTCCTCGTGGACCCTTTTTTTTTTTTTTTTGCCGGGGTGGAAATCCTCATAGGATGCCCGCCGCCCTGGGGTGGGCGACGGGGTATGTCAGACTTTTACTGACTAAAACCACCCCGGTGTGTCTTCTATCACGAGCGCGCGTGGGGCCGCGGGAGTCTAAATTCTTCCACGGCCCCACATCCTCGTGCTGGCCCGGTCTGTCCGGGCCTCGTCTCCTGCACGGGGTAGTGGGGTGTTAAACTACCCCGTGCATCGCCTCAAAGGCGCGCGCCGACATTCGCGCGCGCCTCCGCCTCGGGGTCCATCAATAGGGGGCGGTGACTTCCCCATGTCCCTCGCCCCTGGACCCAATCATGGGGGGCGGAAGAGGGCGTTATCCGCCCTTCCTCGGCGCCCGGTGCGTCTTCTGCGGCCCGGGAAGGGAGTTGATATCTCCCTCTCCCGTTCCGCAGCTTCCTTCTGCGACATCACGTCTTCGCAGAAGGACACCACCGCGTCCCACGACTCTGAGCTGCCGACCATCCTCCGCACTACTGCCGGCAGCGTCAGGTCGCCTCCTACTTCATTTGTGAGGACACGGCGCTGCTCCTCCCAAGCTACACACTCGGAGAGCGTGTGCTGCGCCGTGTCCTCCCCGCATTGGACGCAGTGGTGGCACCGAGCGTCCGGCTCCCTGCCTAAGCGACGCAGGTACTTGCCGAAGCAGCCATGCCCCGACAGTACCTGCGTCACCCTGAACGACAGGGGCCGTGCCTCCTCCCGAGCCAGTCGTCGAGTACTGGCCGGATCGCCTCGACGGTAGCGAGGCCGGCGGTAGGGCGCATAAGCCTCTGCCGCCAGTCCGCCACCAGGACCTGACGGAGCTCCTCTCGGCGCAGCTCTATCTGCCGCTGCACCGGACTGGAGCCCCGTGTCCGTTCTTCCTCGCGCCATCGGTACAATGACGCGAGTACTTTCGCCTCTAGGTCCCAGGGCGGGGATCCGGCCAGGACGCAAGCCGCCTCGTAGGATATCGTGCGATACCCGCGGACGACCCTGACGGCCATCGCCCTCTGCGGCTTGCGCAGAATGGCGAGTGTTCCGGCCGTCAGGTCCATCGCCCACACAGGGGCCCCATACAGGGCCATGGACCGCACGAGTCCTCGTGGACCCGGGCCAGGTCAGGACAAACGCAGTTCGCAAGCCCGCGCCTTCAGTGGCTGAGAGTTGGATGTTGTGCCCCGACGACCAGGATGTCTCTTGAGGCGAATAGGGGTGTGAGAGCCCAAATGTCTTACCGTCTACCGAATGCTGCTGAATAACTGTATTTCACACTTAGAGACTCTATGATTTTTTTTTTATATTTATAAACTAGTGCTTGACTACAATCCCACCTGATAGTAAACAGTGATGCAATCGTTGATGGTAAAGCGTGCTAGTTTATTAAGAACCGATTCACTCTAGCCTTGAAGATACTTAAATTGTAGTCAGACGGAAGCACCGCCGCTGGCAAATTGGTCCATTCCCTCTATATACACGGTATAAAAGACGAGGCGACACGCTTCGTCCGGACTTGCCTGATGAAGGCCAGCCCGCGCCGCAGTTGAGCCAGTAATTATTATAATGTCCCAACGATGACCTATGAGTTTGTTTCGGCGTTTCTTTTCAGAGTGGTCATCAAACCACTAAGAACACCAGCCATCCCTTGCTGTCCTCTCTAGCGACGTTCGTAGCCCACAGGGGGTGCCCTTAGTGCGTAGTCGCCTTAATTTTAGTTTATTTTTTAAGTGTCCCTGGCTGGAGGCTTTAATTTCACTTAAGGCATCTACAGAAAAGTTCGGTTAAGTAGTCACTGCCTCTAATGGTCAACTACGAGATGCCATAATACAAAAACAGAAACTTCCTCCGGTTCCTAGTGGTGTCAACAACGTAGAGGTGGAAAATAATAATTATAAAGAACTTGTAAACTTGTTGCCACCTCTAAATGTGACTCAATTTATTAAGTTTTTATTATATCCCTTGAGCGTAGGTATCTAAGACGAGGTGTCTTCTTCAAAACCGGGAGCCAGATACTTACCTTACACGTAAGTATTATGTAACACGTAACCTCTCGCTCGTAAATCATCCTCATTTATGACTTACGGCAATATTGTTTTTTTGTCTATTCAAGAAACTCGTTTTAGACAACCTTGCTTACTTTCTTTCTTTGTGTAATTTTTATTCGCTTCGTTTACTTAATCCACCTGAGCTCATTCACTTAGGTGAACTAAACACACTTTTAGTAAACTTTAAACACCAACAAAAGTTTTTATAAATTAATTTAAATGCACCCAATTAAAATTACTTTATAAAAACTTTATTCATCTGGGTGCATAAAAATTCCGCTTCATTTACTTAATTCACTTGAGAATCAACATTGTCGTTGCTGTCAACCTTTGATACACATGAATTTTTTGCTTCTTTTTTATATAAAGGTATTGTGTGTTAATGTCCTGTTTAAAGAATCTTTTTAAGGGCTAATTTATTCATCGCCAGATAACTATTATTGGAGGAATAAAATTAAAATTTGACAGCTATCATGAAATAACCATTAAAGTTCAAAATTATTCTTTGAATATAGAATAGAGAAATATACATTTTATATATTATGTTGTAATATCCGATGGAATATCAGATGATTGAAAAATCTAAATATAAATAATATGTTGGGGAAAAAGTTTCTTAGAATTATTTAAGAAAATTCAAAACAATTTTTAACACGGTTTGTTTACATTTAACTAAAGTATGTGGGTACAATTTTGTTCCATAAGTTTTTGGCATCTTGTAGCTAGGGACATGATCCCATTGCAATAGTGTTTTTTGGAGTTCTGATCAAAAAATAGTTTTGGCAGTCCTTTTTTTCCTTTGTTAACCTGATACTGCCTAAAGAATTCTGAATATACCGAAACAGGTGGAAATTTGAAAGTGCAAGGTCAGGCCTATACGGCAGATTAACACATCGCAACCAGACTCTTTTAATTTTTGCTGAGTGGCTAAAATATGTGAGGTCTAGACTTCACGTATCTTATATTAGGGATGTGGATAACGCTAGCGTTATCATCATGAAAAGCCACACCCCTTCTATTGATTAATTTCGACCGCTTTCTCTCAACTTCTTGCTTTAATCATCATTATCATCTCAGCGTTCATTCC
Organism: Sesamia inferens; assembly: GCA_037179545.1. Lineage (NCBI taxonomy): Eukaryota > Metazoa > Arthropoda > Insecta > Lepidoptera > Noctuidae > Sesamia > Sesamia inferens. The sequence goes on from CM073921.1 coordinate 20,841,627, forward strand.
AGTCTCATCCGAAGCATTTCCAGCTTTGTCTGAGGTCCGCTTTACCAGTTTAACTGCTGATTTTCTCTGAACTTCGATATTTTCCGTGAAGTCACTGCCGTCTGACGTCCACATCCTGTAGGCGATATCGAAGCATTGCAGTAAGACCAATCGTTGGACATTTGAGGGCTGCATTAGATATTCTTTTGGCACTGCACTATGGCCATAAACATCGCGATCTTTTTTTTCGCGGCTTGCGTTCGTTTTTAACTTTTATGTAGTAAAATTTTAAAATGTATAGAATTTCTTAATTCAAATCACTCCTCTTGACGGTATGAAAAACAGTTGAAAATCGCACATTTTCCTAATTAGAATTTCCAATTATGTTCTTTAAAATTTAACCTTCAATGATACCAAAATCAGCCAGATACCTACTAGTAGTAGAAGAGAAAGAGATTTTATTCCAAGTTCATACATACTATAATGCGAAAAGACTTTTCCCCCAACCTAATATTATCTTACTTTTATGTACTTGTAATTCACTATTTAGAGTGTTTTTCGGTTGTTCCTGGGTTCTTTGTATTTGTTGCTTTTACTCCCGCATAATTCATGAAGCCTCGTCCGAAGAGATGAGCATTATACACATTTGAGTAGCCCATATGTATAATGTCGCCTTTTAGGCACTTTAGTTAAAACCGCTTTACGATTTTTGAGTCAATCCATCAATGTTTCATTCATATTTAAGTGCTTTGCCATTAAAAAGAAATTAAGAATGTTTGTTAATTTATGATTTACGTAAAAAAATAATTTTCAGACCACACTCCATCGACCGCATCAAGAAGGACCTATAAGGGCCTATCTTTTTAAGTGAGCCGTATCATTCGTTATCAGTCGCCGCCAAAGGAATTTGACTAGGAAGCGTTACAGATCAACCGTTTGGTAAAATTTGTCTGCAGGGTTTACTAATTATATCAGTCCTCTATGATTGGCGCAGTCTGGTAGAGTCAAGCAGTCAACAGCGATAAGCTAAATTGATTGATCGATGGAAACTATGATTACTCTTTGGGTACTTAACATCAAATTCTGCATTTGGAAACCTTTTCTAAATTTATGTTTTTAATACTGATATAGATTGTAACAACAAACGTAAATCAAATACTTATCTTTGGATGAGCGGCATATACTTTTTAAAATTGTTTAGAATATTGGACCAGGGACAAGAATGAAAGAAAGGCAATTTCAAGCAGCTGAGATGAGAATGACAAGAGGGACGTGTGGTGTTATACAAATGGAGAGAATAAGAAATAAGTACATAAGAGGAAAGTTGGAACGGTAACTGAAAACTTGCGTGGAAATCGATTGTCGTAGTATGGGCATGTGTTATGGAGAAATAAGAAAAATGTTGTGAGGAGAGGTTTAGTATGAATGTCAATGGCCATAAGAGTATGAGAATACCAAAGAAACCATAGATTTAATGTGTGAATGATGATAGTTTACACTAGGTTAATGCTGTATGTCATCATCTCAGCGTTAATCCCAGTCGTATCCGAACTTTTTCAGCTTTGGAGTCTGGGGTCCGCTTTACCAGTATAACTGCTGATTTTGGCTAAAGGTCGATATTTTCCGTGAAGCGAATGCTGTCTGACCTCCACAACCCGAAGGTGATATCGAAGCATTGCAGTTGGACCAATTGTTAGACTTTTGAGGGCTCCAACAACCCGTAACGACTGCTATTAGATGTTCGTATAGCAACTGGGACCAACGGCTTAACGTGCTTTCCGAGGCACGACCAGACCAGTGCAAATATTCATATTCATGCATACAAATCTTTGCAATGCGCGAGGGTTGAAACCGCGCCTCCGTGCGCAACGGAGGTTGTCAGGTTGATGCTCTATGTGTTAGTAAGTATTGTTCGTTCCCGCTACTCCCCGTATAAGTGTGAGAAGAAACACCGGGGTGGTGTTTCGTTAGGAAGAATCTGACAGACCGCGCCGCCCAGGGAGGCGGACATCGATAAGGATTTTCCACCCCGGAAAAACAACACATGTTACGCTGACCCTAAATAATTTGGTATAAAGGGCAGGAGAATGATGATTTACTTTTAAAAATATATGTGGACGTAGTTTACTATTGTTATAATTCGCGCAGTTATCGAGAATAGAATAGAATAGTCTTTATTATGTACACCATATAGATTACGTGTACGTGTAGTCGTGGTGGCCTACGTAGTCGTGGTGGCCTAGTGGTCAAAACCCCAGCCTCTCAAGTATGAGTGTGCGGGTTCGACTCCAGGGCAGGCAAGTATCAATGTAACTTTTCTAAGTTATATGTACTTCCTAAGCATATTTTGGACACCAATGAACAATTAAAAGGTGAAGGAAAACATCTTGAGGAAACCTGGACTTTAAGTCTGAAATCGCCACCCCGCATTGAGCATTATTACGCTCAACCATTCTCTGTATGAGAGGAGACCTGTGACTAGCAGTGGGACGATAAAGGGTTGATGATTATAGATATCAGGACATAAATATAAAGATTTTACAAAGGGTGTCAAGTACTGTTCTCAGGCAAATTCAAAGTTATTGTTTTGTGTGCTTGCACTTTGTATAAATTATATCATCGTGAGATGACGAATGTTCTAGAATAAAAAAATTCGAACACATTTCGTATCAATCCTCACTGGGCTCGCGTGATGGATTTATGGCCCACTCCCTCTCTCCGAGGTGACCTATGTCTCTATCTGATTATGCTCCATAGAATGCATGAGTATTAAATTGTTATTAACTAATATCACAGAGATATAACTAACAATGGGTTAGAGATATCAAAATAATATTGATACAAGATAAATATGTACATACGTCTTGCTCTGTGTCCAGTGTAAATTGACTGATGCCGAACATGCTTCCCTTATGTTCATTTGCATTTAATATAATTTACATATCGTTTATGTAGATACTAGACCGAGTAAGGAAATTGAAGTGGTTGTACGTTGACCGTATTTATGGAAGGATCGATTGCCCATGGAGCAGACACCTTGTGGACCCCTGGAGGTCCCCTTTGTCAATATAAAGGTTGAAAAAATGATAATTGGTCGCAAATTATTTGAAAAAAAAAAAAAATGAGACATTTATGATATGGTTTGGTTATTTTTTATTAGAAAAAGTTGAAGTCTCACCATACTCAATATTTTATAGTTAACACTTCTTAGAAACTTACCAGATACTGTATAGTTGTTGTTTAGTTTTATTTGTGAAAATAAACTAGACACCTTTTAATCCTGTACACACAAGCATTAAAAACGTACGTTGCCCAGACATAAGTTACAATATAGTTCCATTAATACGTCGAATTTGTATAATAATGTAGACCATAATAAGTGATCCATTTATTACCAAGCCTAGGTCCATCAACAGTCTAGTTCACCCTAACTGAATTAGTTTGTCAGTGCGAACGGGATAGTGATACATGGCGCGGGGAAGAGGGGGCAAAATATGAACTATAAGCACTTGGTGAGGAAAGGTTTAAATTTTAATTTATTAGTCTACTAGCAGCCGCCCGCCTCTTCGTCCACGTGGAGTTAGTTATATGAACATTTTATTTTTCAAAAAATCAAAATCAAAAGTCATTTATTCAAATTAGGCTGAGAATCAGCACTTTTTGAACGTCAATATTACATAAGACAGTCCTCCAAAACGCCCACCCGTCGACACTTCCTAGTGCTTTCGCTGGGAAGAAGGAGTGGCGGAAGAAACTCCCCAGCAGCACAGCTGTCTGTTCATTTAAAAAACACATGACTTTATACAATACTATGTATAGTGATGAACACAAGAAAATATAACAACAATGAAATTATTGAAAATATGCCAGCTACCACGCCAGAATACCAGCAAAGCAAAACAATATGTATACGAGTATATTTAAATGTAAATGTAAATAACTAAAAACTTATTACTTCAATAAAAGCCCCAGGCATAAAGGGCGCGACAGCTTACATATTTATGTATTGAAAAAAAAAAAGTGAATTATCTGAACTCATATAACGTATCAGTAAGCCGTAAGTAAGCAGTAAGTAATTTGTTATTATGCTATCCAACGCAAAAAGAATTTTTCAAATTGGACCAGTAGTTACTGAGATTAGCGCGTTCAAACAAAACAAACTCTTCAGCTTTATATATTAATATAGATTTGACCACGTAAGAAACGCGTTATTTTTGCCGTAAAACTGTACAATGTATGATTAATAGTTTTTCAAGGATCACTACGAAAGTTTGGAAACAGACACGTTTTTCTACGATGCAATTTACCGTTAGGTACCGTAAACAAATCGAGCCGTCTGCAAAGAGCTTAGTTTTCTATCAAGTTTTGACATCATTCCGATGATAAAGTCTTTAATAAATTTGGAACTATTTACCTGTTATCTAACTAAATATGCAGTCCTTCTTGTTTCATGGAGTAAAATTCAAATACACACGTTTCGATATACATACTTGCGCAAGTTTAGACTTGCACAAGTGTGCGTAACAGCGAATGCCTCGGAATCCTGTTCTAATTCATTCCACATACTGTAATGTATAAAGCGTAAGTCCAATTTACGCAAGTGTAACCTATCGCGGTGGCCTGCAGAAGGCTCTTAAAACTACGTGACCAACTATAAATAATAAAACTTATTATTTAACTATACCGTTTTAGGGTTCCGTAGTCACCTAGAAATCCTTTTAGATTCGCCAAGTCTGTCTGTCTGTCCGTCCGTCCGTATAATATATACAACATGTAAATTAATTAACGCACTTCCTGAAAATAGTATGTTAAGAATAGTTTACTGAATGGGCTTATATAATTTTAAATATAGGTATATAATAAATTTTTTATCGCAAAAATAATTAAAACTACGGAAATTATTGTCATATTAACCCTATTATATGTACAGACATTTAAAATCGCAGTTTTACTTGTGTTCACACAAATTTAATCATTCAATAGAGAATAAAGAAAAAAAAACCTTATTCCAAGAACGTTAAGGTCGTCGTTCTTCAAGAATTAGTATAACTAATTTAATAAATAACAATGCGTATACATGTTAAATTAAAAATTCAGTGTATGTAAAGGGTTTTCAATAGGGACGCTCGAACTTTGACAGCGCATAGTGGCCATCTTGGTAATGCTATAGCTGTCAAATTTGGCATGAATACATACTTAGTCGTGATACTTCACCATGGAACGCTACACGCTTCAACAATGCGTAGAATTTTTTTTTTAATCATTGCTCTATTCGCTTAACGTTCCGTGCGTTGCGTCCAATTTATGGCGTTCATGGCCGTCCTGCAGAGTCCACAATCAGTCATTTGATAAAAAAATTTGAGACAACCGGGTCGGTGATCGATGAAGCAGTTCCTGTACGTCAAATCAATGAAATCAAATCAAAGCATTTATTTCAAATAAACCCGTTACAGGCACTTTTGAATTGTCAGAAGGTCGGTCAGTCAGTAAGGTGAAGCTAGTCGCCCATTCCAAAGAGTAGGTACCTATGGAGAAGAACGGGCAAGAAACTCCATGGACACTCTTTTAAATTATCAAGCTATTGATACAAATATTTGATTATATCATTCATTTTGAAATCAATCGTGTGAGAACGATGCAGAAATATATTGTACGCTAAGAGCGTCCATTATGGAAAACACACACAAAAAAATAAAAAATAAACAACAGCAAAAAAGACTAACCCAACAAACAGATGCTTTACAGCAAGTACATTGTGCTCACACGTATGCCATGCAATTATACAATACTAAGACATTGAATCTACACAATGCAAAGATAGTTTTGTCCAAGTTTCAGCAGCTCCAACAGTGTTCCCGTATGATAAGTTTAGCTCCTGTGTAGCTGCACCAGTGCCGAATACCCCTATCAGCGATGAAATTCCGTAACGTACAATATGCTTGGCTACATAGTATGTACTGGCATTGAGTAAAAAAAAAAAACAATTACAAATTAAAACTACAAGAAAAAATAAAGAAACGCAAGATCGTTGGGGAATATTGTTGCCGTTCGAGACAGTGTGCGAGAAAACCCCAGACAATCCATTCCGCGTCGTGTGCAAGAACTGGGTCTTTCTGCGACATCAACATGGCGAATTTTGCGCCGAGATTTGGGTTTTCATCCATATAAAGTTCAATTAACTCAAGAGCTAAAACCCAATGACCTCAGGCAGCGCCGTGTATTCGCTGATTGGGCGTTAGCGCATCTGGAAGCTGATCCTGCTTTTGCAAAAAAAAAAACATCTCCACTGATGAGGCTCATTTCTGGTTAAACGGCTTTGTTAATAAACAAAATTGCCGGATTTGGTGCGATGAAAATCCGCGGGAGATTCATGAGGTGCCTTTACACTCCGAAAAAGTAACTGTTTGGTGTGGATTTTGGACCAGTGGTATTATCGGCCCTTATTTCTTCGAAGATGCGCAAGGAGCCGCGCTCAATGTCAATGGCCACCGATATCGGACAATGATAACAAATTTTTGGAAATTTTTCAAAAATTTTATGGATCTTACAAACATGTGGTTCCAACAGGACCACATGTTTATTGAAAGAGAAGTCCAAGGGCTTCGTCATCTCGCGTGGTGGCGACATCAACTGGCCCCCGAGATCTTATGATTTAACACCGCTCGATTATTGTCTTTGGGGCTACGTGAAATCTCTAGTGTATGCAGTTAAACCACAGTCAATTGCTGCCCTAAAGGCCAACATAACTCGCGTTCTTCGTGAAATTGAGCCCCATTTATGCGAAGACGTCCTTCAAAATTAGTCCGCCAGAATACACCATCTACAGTGGAATCGCGGTGGCCATTTGGCTGATATTATTTTCCACACATAATGTTATTGAATATTCTTTATAATGTAATACTACTTATTTGGGTTTGACAGAAAGATTTTGATGAAGCCATTCCACTAAAACTTTTTCCAATTTGTCGAACTTTTCTACATTTTGCTTTTTCCCTGCACACCTCCCAATCTGTATTTTTCTTTAATTTCTTCTCTATTCTTTAAAGAACATAAAGTAAAAATTGGCAAGTGAAACTCAGCAGCTAACTGAGTTTGATTTGTTATTATTTTGTGATTTTCTATCGAAATCATGCAATATCTAAAGATGTAAAGAATCAGAGTGCGCGCGCTACATACCATATCAAGTATAACGAACGGCAAACGGCAAACGTGCGGTCGGGGTGATTCTGGGCTCGCGTTAGAGCGATCAGTTAGACCTCTCGGCTCAGGCTCGGTAGTATTAAACCGGATGAAAGATCTATTAACTGTATGAAAATATGTCTCAAGTTGCAGGGACTAGCGAAAAGTATTTTTTTTAATAATTATAAACTAGCGCTTGACTGCAATCCTGCCTGATGGTAAGCAGTGATGCAATCGTTGATGGTAAAGCGCACTAGTTTATTAAACCCATTCACTTAAAAAACTTAGTGAATAGGAAGGAAGACGGTATTATGCGAGAAATATTATTAAGCGTGATTGTCTTAAACGAATAAATGTAACCCCCCTCTAACTTATGAACCATAAGTTTGAAAAATCTGGAAAAAATATCATAAGTAATAGTATATAAAAAAAAATTAGGAAATTTATTATTATTTGAACTTGATAGGTTGAATAGTATTTAAAAAATGCACAAAATAATTTCTGAACTAAATGTATATATTCTTTCAAATAAAAAAAATATTATTAAAATCGGTTCAGGCAATCCAAAATTACCACCGAAAATCCAGCATACATAACCTGTCTATTTTTTATAAATTAGTAACCCAATTTCCCGAGTGATGGCGTTGTACTTAGACTACTTCGTGCTGTTAAGATTATTCCTGAGTTGATAGGGCCAGGATGAGTACGGAACCTTACGCTCAGCGTGGCCTGACACACTCTTGGCCGATTTTTTAAGTCTTGTATTTATCTGACCTAACGAAATCAGTTGCTTCTGTTTATTTTGTTCACCTCAGGACTCTCTCAGGTCTCCTGAGATACTTTTTGTCTAAGGATTTCGTTGCGTGAATACGTCCACCAATACTGTTGAGCGTGCCCGCCTACTGGCTGTTGGTAAATGGGAATCGGGCCTCTGGCTTCAGGCGTTACTGTTACCCAACATAGGAACTTTGCTGGGTGACGCCACTTTCCGGCTCGCTACTTATTTGCGTCTGGGCGCCCCTTGTGTGGCTCCGCATCGCTGCCAATGCGGTGAAGGTGTTGACTGCTTCGGACACCATGGCTTATCCTGCAGTAAAAGCGCAGGTCGGATAGCACGGCACGCCAGCATTAATGATATTATCCGCCGCGCTCTTGTCACTGCCGGCGTGCCAGCTGTTTTAGAACCTCACGACTTGACACGCGACGATGGGAAGAGACCAGACGGAATGACTGTAATGCCTTGGAAGGTAGGTAGGCCTTTGGTATGGGATGCAACGTGTGTCGACATCTTCCAAATACGGTGAGTTGTGCTGCAGCGGCTGCTGCAAGTGCGGAAAACCTCAAACGGCGGAAAACCTCAAACGGCGGAAATACTCCAATCTCATTGGAAACTATATGTTCGAGCCGTTTGGGGTTGAAACACTAGGGCCATGGGGTCCGAGTGTACATCTGTTATTCAAGGATATCGCCAAACGTCTAATCGACTGTTCACGTGACCAGAGGGCTGGGCTATTTTTTGGCCAAAGAATCAGCATCGCCATACAACGTGGCAATACTGCCAGCCTTTTGGGCACGTTTCCTGTTGACAGCGATGCGGATGAATTTTTTGATGCCCTCTAGTTATTTCCATTCCTCTTTTATATACTTGTACATATTTTTTCTTTTTACTTTTTAAATTTATAAATTAATATGTATTAAGATAAATTTGTATGTTATTAAATAATTATACATTTATTATAAATATGTTTAGAACATATATATAGCGAGACGAAATGGCAAAATGAGAAGCAGAGGGCGGGTCTGCATGGCATGCCATCCCTGGATGGCAAGTGAAGAGAAAGCCACCTTTCTTTTTTTTCCGGACGGCTGTTTTTGACAGCGACACCAAAAGTGAAAAAAAAATCTAATTAAACAAGAATTCAAAACCGGCGTACTATTTCATATAATAGTACTGGCGTACTATTTCATATAATAGTACTGGCGTACTATTTCATATAATAGTACTGTCGTACTATTTCATATAATAGTACTGGCGTACTATTTCATATAATAGTACTGGCGTACTATTCCATCGTTATCAAACTAAACAAAATTTTAGATCAGTGCATCTTTTTCTTTCTATTTAATTAAGAAAAGAACAGGGGATAAATATTAATTTAGTCCTGGAATATTACTCAGCGCCTGACGTATAATAAGTTGACGTATTTTTCGTAGCCAATATTTTTAATCTCGTCTCAACTGTCTATGGAGTTTAGTTTGCGAACAGGGGAATTAAAGTACTCCGAGCCCTTAAAATAGGCTACTCAAAAATCAACAGAGAGCTCATTATTCACCACCTTTTCCTGTAAATATAAATAAAACTCCATCCCAGCCTTATTAAAGAGTAATATTACTGTTAGATAGACCGTTATTAAAGGCAAATTTATTGTAATCAAGATGACTTTAATTAACATTAATTAAATTATATGAACCATTTTTCTCAAAGTTGTATGATGTCGACACTATGACCTTTATAAGCAAGGTGCTTATTATAATCGCAAGGAGACGGTCCGGATTGAGAGTGCATGACGCAGTGATGCTGGCAAAGGAGGAGACGGAGCGCGTGAGGGAGCGGAATCCCTACGCCTTCACGCCTCTAGCCGCCGCAGGTGACGCCTTAGTCGGGAGACAACCCGGCTACCGTAGGCACGGGCTTGCCGGCTGCGGGTAGTGGGCAGCTAGCTCTCGGCCCGACTCGACGGAGCGATGTGTTTCACGCGCGCTTCAAAAATATGTCAGCACATCGTGACGGGGTTCACGAAAACCGATGCTGCCTGGGTCAGGGTTGTGGGTTGGTTAAAAAAGAAACCGTGGCCCTGGCGCACATGCAAATAAAGGAACTTCCTCTCCGCGCAGAGCAGGAGAGGACATTTGATGATTTCCTATCCACAACAAAAATAAAGGTGTTTATTATAATATATCTATAACCTTGTTGTGGACGAGAACGTTTTAAAATAAAAATAAAATAAGCGATACATTTCCGCCTGGTTGATTAAACCTCTCATAACCCCAGGTACATAAAAAAGAAAAATTTAGAGTAAGGTATAAAAAGTATAAAACCCAAGGGACAACTTCGAATATATAATATACGAGGGAGAGCTAAAAGTATGTTGACAACAGCTGCTATAAAAACTATATGACTGTCACTGGAAAGAGCATTATACATAATCCGACACTCTTTTGACATTTGGTCGAAGCGGAAAGTTTAGAACTAACAAAAAGACGTAGTACTTATAGTGGACCATAAAATTCTCATATAGAAGCTCGAATATTTTGGTGTATTTGGTCAGTTCCTTCTTTGTCGTCGTTCGTTTGATCTTATCTCATAGGAAGAAATTATAGTTTGTCACCGATCTATTTTTTTATATCTTATACTCTTTTTATTGTTTCTTAATGTCAAAATTTTCTTAGTAAAACACACCAGTTACCACATTTTTGCTGATAAAGCTATAAATAGATAAACTCATCCGTCGACTTTCATCTCTTACTACATACACCAGACTGACCACGACACAATTAATTATTGGTGCTTTAATAAACAGCATGTTTTTCAATGTGAAACAATTTTACCACATAAAATTTACCAAAAGAGAAAATTTTAACGACGAAGTACACAAGAAATAGGATAACACTACAAACAGTAGACACCAAAATATCTATCTTATTTATTAAGCTTGATATTTCATCACCATCATCATCATCAACCTTTTAATCGTCCCACTGCCGGGCACAGGTCTCCTCTCATACAGAGAACGATAAAAGAAGAAGGCAGAAGGAGAAGGAAGAGGTTGATATTTATAATCATAATAATTTCCACAACTTGCAAGGCAAAATATGGTGATACTACACAAACCATGTATCATAATACCTGTGTTCAACAAATAAAAATACACTGATTTCTACCATTTGTGACCTGGAATCTCCATTCACATTCGAAAATCATATTGACAATACAATTACCAAAGGCTGCAAAAATGTCTGGCTTCATTACTCATGTGAGATGTCTACTGGACACGATAAGTAGATACTAAACTGGAGATGCATATCTCTAGTTTGTAACCTACTTGTGTTTACGTAAACATGAATGAACGTATCCAAAGAAACTTTACTAAATAGGTATCTCCCTTTTAGAAGTTCTAAATGTTCACATGTGTTGTATCATACATCACTACTCTGTAGTCGAGTAACTAATACCATCTCTATGTATTAGTGTCTATGAATATAGTCTATAGTCTTGTCATTGTAACTTAGGATCTGACCTAGAAGATGTCGATTCCAATGTAATAATTCTACAAGTGTAATAAACCAGTCTAATTATCTAAAGTCTTTAATATTTACCAACGGGACAATCATACATGGTGTCAGAAGAGTGAAAAAACCCAATACGAAGAAAGAAAATTCAAAAAATGCAAAAGTCGGATGGCGTCGGTGGCAACCATGACACCGGAACTGCAATGAACAATGGCTTGAAGGCGCTTAAAATATCGTCAGATGCAACAAACAACAATTACGAAACCTGGAAGCGCTGGTGGCAACAGTTCGAATTATACTTGTTGGCAACGGGTTTGGACAAGTCCGATGAGAAACGCAAGATCGCCATTTTACTACATCACATTGGTGAAAAATGCTTAAATATTTTCAACACATTCAACATAAATATTGGAGAAAGCACATTACATGACGTCAAGGCCAAATTCGACGAATTTTTTCAACCTAGAAAAAATATTACCATGTATCGTTACATGTTTTTTACCACACGTCAACAGAAATCGGAAAGCATCGAGGATTTCTTAACCGATCTCGAAAATAAGAGCCAAGATTGCGAATTTGGAACGCTCAGAGAATCTCTTATCAGAGATATTTTTATCGCCAACTTGAGTTTGGACTTAGCACATGTACGTCAGAGACTGCTGCAGGAACCTGATCTGACATATCAGAGGATGCGAGAGCTAGCTAGGACACTCATCGTCGCACAGCAGGATGCAGACCAAATTGTCAAGAGGTCCACTAGTGAAGAGTCTGAAAAAGTCATGCATCTGCGTCGGAGGAGCCGTGGTCGAGCGGAGCGTCAGCGACGGCGAGCTTCACCAGTCAGTCAGCAGGGATCCAGCGCAGGGAGGTCAAAGTCAAGTCCCAGTCCTGAGAAGCGCTCGAAGACGTGTAGCCGCTGTGGACAACACCACCGCTACAAATGTCCAGCGCAGGGAGCTAAATGCAGGTCATGTAACTCTTATGGTCATTTTGCAAAATTTTGTTACTCCAATAATAAAAAAGTCAGTCATTTAGAGTCGTTTAGTTCAACTGGTAGTCAAGATAATTTTGTTGGAATTTTAAATTGTCATAACTTCAGTCATAGTCATAAGTCTAGTCAATATAATTGTCATTTAGAGTCACAAAGTCATCACAATCAAAATCATTACAGACATAGCAGGTTGTCATACACACAGTCAGATCCTATACTATATAAGTTACAATCAACGGTCAGGTCGCACATAGGCCAGTCGCAGTCAATGTCTAAGAGATCTCATGTAGACTCATCTTGTCATAAAAAATATCCTGTGTCATATTTCTGTGATGAAAGTGGTGATAATGTCATATCTGAGAGGTCTAATAAAAAATGCCTCAGTGATGAAAAAAGACTGGTGACTGATAAGTCTGAGAGATCCAATGAAGACTCTTGTCATATGTCATATCTCAGTGATGAAAACACGGAACAGTCTGAGAGATTCAGAGTCAAGTCAAAAAAGTCAAAAAGTCTTAGTCGAGATTCATATCTTAATGATGAGTACAGACACAAGTCTGAGGAATCTCACACAACAAACACTTGTAGAATTATTACAGCAAAGTCAACACATAGTAAACAGGTCAATACAGTCGAGTCAAAAGAAAACAAATACTATTCTAAACAGTCATGGAACATAAACATTTTAGTTGGTCATACACAAATTAATTGCATTATTGATTCAGGAGCTGATATTAATATTATGTCAAAGAAAACTTTTCAATCTTTGAAATGTCAAAGTCAAATGTCACTTGAGAAATGTCAAATAAACGTTAGTGGGTTTGGTGGTATATCAATACCCATTATGGGTAAAGTTAATGTAAAATGTAGTTTATCTTTAAATAATAGCACTATTAGTGTAAATATAGTGTTTATAGTCGCAGATTTAGTTTGTCCGAATGTTTTAGGTCTACCAACTTGTGAAAAATTAGGTATAATTCAAAGAGTTTTCTCTGTGTCTCAACAAAATTTTAGTGAACAAATTCTTACACAATACAATGATGTATTTCAGGGTCTTGGATGTCTACCTCAAGTCTGTCGCCTGAAACTCAAACCGGAAGCAGTGCCATGCGTGGATGCTCCGAGAAGAGTACCCTTCGCTTTACTGAACAAACTGCGCGATGAATTGGATCGCATGGAGAAAATGCAGTTCATTGAAAAGGTTTTTAAACCTACAGAATGGGTGAACAGTATAGTGATAACAGTCAAAAGCACGGGTCAGTTACGAATTTGTTTAGATCCTAGAAATTTGAATAAGAATATTATAAGGGAAATTTATCCACTTAAGTCAATAGATGAGATCAGATCTCAACTAGCAGGAGCTGTTTGTTTTTCTCATTTAGATGCATTTTCAGGATTTTGGATGCTTAAACTAGATGAATATAGTTCTGATTTATGTACATTTCAAACACCTTTCGGTAGATATAAATATTTAAGGTTACCTTTTGGTATTAATGCATCGTCTGAAATTTTTCAAAGAGTCATGATGAATTTGTTCGGTGATTTAGAAGGAGTTCTAATATTCATCGATGATATTTTGGTATATGGACCAAACGAGTCAGTACATAATGAGAGAGTACATAAAGTCATGCAACGAGCACGTGAAGTCAATTTAAAGTTCAATAAGTCAAAATGTAAATTTTTAGTATCAGAAGTCTGTTTTTTAGGGTATGTTTTTAGTAAAGATGGTGCTAGGGTTGATGAAGAGAAAGTAAAAGCAATTGTCAATATGCCCACACCAAAAAATGTCAAAGAATTGCAAAGAATATTAGGTATGACCAATTATTTAGGTCCCTTTATTAGCAATTTGTCTCAAAAAACTCAAATTTTAAGAAATCTTTTGAAGAAAGATTCAGTCTGGACTTGGGATGAAAATCATAGTCAATGTCTTAAGAGTTTAATCGATGAAATTACAAAGTCACCAGTTTTAGCTCATTATAATCCCAATGTACCATTAGTCTTGTCAGTCGATTCGTCAAAGTCAGCATTAGGAGCAGTCATTATGCAGAATAATAAACCTATTGCTTATAGTTCAAAAACATTAACTCAAACTCAGTCAAGGTATGCTCAAATTGAGAAAGAATTGTTAGCCATTCAGTTTGGTTGTGAAAAATTTCACCAGTATGTGTACGGTCATAAAGTAACTGTTCATACTGATCATAAACCTTTAGTCTATCTTTTTAAAAAGCCATTACATGATGTACCAGCAAGATTGCAACGTATGATGTTAACTTTACAAAAATATGATTTGGAAGTTATACATGTTCCAGGTAAAGAAATGTTTATATCTGACACTCTGTCTAGAGCAGCATTGAAAGAACATTATATACCTGAGAATGAGTCAGAAATATCTTGTCATGTCAATTTAATGCATTCAAGTCTAGCAGTCACAAAGGAGTACTGTACAAAATTGTTACAGAACACTATGAAAGATGATACTTTGCAATTGTTAAAAAAGTATTATTATGAAGGTTGGCCAAAAAATAAAAATAATGTCAGTCTGTCAATAAAACCATTTTGGAATATACAAGCTGAAATTCATGTAGTCAAAGATTTGTTGTTCAAAGGGTCAAAATTAATAGTACCACAGGCAATGTATAAGGAAATGTTAGGTAAAATTCATGAAGGTCACCAAGGTATAAATTTTTTTTTTTTTTTTTTTATTCTTTATTTATTGCAAGGGGGTTTGATCACTTGCGATTATGTCACCCCCGAAATTACAAAAAAGAACTATATACATACTTACATTCTTCTATCCAAACACAACTTAACAATTTTATACAAATCCCTGGCTGTGTCAGAAAAGGGTGACGCCAATATGATGTTACACAATCCAACATCCCTTAAGTTTAACTTATTTTTTATACAAAAACAAACTCGCTCTGCTTCGTTACGAACACATTCCGCCATGATGTGATAGGCGTCTTCCACGACACCGCATTCTGTACAATTTGGTGAAGCCGTTTTCTTCATAAGAAATCCAAAATTATTTAGCGGAATGTGTCCGGCGCGAAGCCGTAGTGCTATACCCACTTCATTTCTATCCATATAACTATGATCGAACCAGGGAAAACGAGGCAAGTGCGGCTGGATAGTACGGTACCATATACCTTTACTAAGCGACCTTACGTCAAAATGTTCCCTCCAACTAGTTCTGCATTGATTTCTTACCAAAGGAAGTAAATCCAGATAATAAGGTTTACAATTAAGAGGAACACCGTCTACTATTGCTTGTTTAGCGAGTTGATCCACTTCCTCATTACCCCTGAATCCGACGTGAGAAGGAAGCCACTGTATGACCACAAATATATTTTTTAATTTAAGAGTGAGTAAATCTTTCAAGATTGAGTATGCTGCAGGTGCACCACGAATACCTTTTGTACACCGACTCAAGTGTTGAATGGCGCTCTTAGAATCAGTCAGAATAACATATTTGCCATTCTGAAAAGAGCCAATATATGAAATAGCCTCAGCTATTGCTATTAATTCTACGTTCATTATTGAAATGTGCGTGTCAATTTTAAACTTCATGAAATTATTAGTCTGTAAGTCCAGAAAAGCCGCCCCAGCTGCACCTTCAGTGTTTTTAGAACCGTCGGTACATACTTTGTAATGACTAGTAAAGTAAGTGGATACATATTCATAGCACAGTTGTTTCAAGTCGGTGGCATGGTACGACTTTTTTGCTTTGTTTACTCCCTCAATATGTGGTTTTACAGTGTCTTTCAAATCCACATTGCTAATCCATGTTTTTAAAGAAAATATTTCTAGTTCTTTACTGCTATAAACTGGTATGTCTTTAAAATGACTATGAATTTTAATAAGTAGTGGTTTAGTTTTGTTACTCCAAAATGATGTCTGACAGAGTTCATTCAATGTATCTAAAATATCAATTATTTCGTTTCCTTGCAATGATTTAACTTTAAGCCAAAATTTTCCAGCCAAGTAATATCTCCGAACGTGAAGAGGTTCAATGTATAACTCTGCCTCCATGACGTGTATAGGGGTACTTTTTACAAACCCACCTATGGCCCGCATGCATTGATTTTGGACTATTTCTAATTTCTTTAAAGACGTTTTGCAACTATTTCCATACAAAAAACTAGCATAATCCATACGACTACGAATGACTGCTATATAAAGACGGCGTAAATGGGTTTGGTGTACACCCCATCCCGGTCCAGTTAACACTTTAAGGATATTTGAAAATTTTTGAGATTTTACTTTTAATTCATTAATTTGTTTGGTCCACCTCAAAGATCGGTCCAACCACAAACCTAAATACTTTATATTATCTTTTATTTCTATAGACGTTTTATTTATTTTAAGGTCTATATTAGTTCTAAAGAAGGTTCGTTCAAAAATACAGATTTTGCTTTTAGATGACGATATTTCTAATCCCATATTAAGAAGATGACTGTATAATGCGTCTAGGGAAAATTGTAATTTTTGCGATATTTCTGTTGGGTTTTTAGAGCTATAGTATAAAACGAAGTCGTCGGCATATTGAGAGATAAATACATTGTTGATAGATTTACATACGTTCATAGTAATAATATTAAATAATAATGGCGATAGCGGGTCGCCCTGAGCCAAACCACGACTTGTACACCTTGTGAGATAAGAATTTTTGACCCGGATTTTAAGGTTTCTCCTTTTTAGGAAATTGTATATATAAGAACATATTTTAGTACCTATACCAACGCGATCCATAGCTTTTACTAAACTGATTAAGTCAACGTTGTTGTACGCGCTGTCTATGTCGATAAAACAGGCTACGGTTGTCATTCGCTGTGAAAAACCTGACTGAATTCTTGAGACCAGAGTCGTAAGGTTATCAAGTGTTGAGCGGCATTTTCTGAAACCTGTAGTATTAGTTGACAACAACTTATTTTTTTCTGTAAACCACTCTATTCTGTCGAGTAGAATGTTATGAAAAATTTTGCATATACAGGATATCATAGAGATGGGTCTGATTGAAGATACGTTACGATACGTTCAGTTCACGCCCTGGTTTCGGGATAGGTATAATTCTAATATCTCGCCATTGCCTGGGAACGAAATTAGAGGAAAAAAAATGGTCATATAAGGACAGTAAAATTATTTTTCCATTTATAGGTAGATGGCTAATCATTGAATAAGAAATTTCATCACATCCTGGGGTAGTATCCTTTGAGCGTATACATTTATTTAGTTCGTGCATAGCAATAGGAGTTTCTAAAATTGGGTTATTTGAAAGAAAAATTGGGTTTCTATAGGGGACTGAATCTGGGGTGAGGCTATGTAATAGGTCATTAGCTTTTTCATCATCAATGTATTGATGATTTGATGTTTTGCCCTTGAACCATTTCATTTTTCTCCATAGTTCAGAAGATGTGACTTTGTGATTTAATGAAGTACAGAAGTCAGACCAACATTTATTTTTTTCTATCCGAATTAGTTTTTGGGCAATACTGACTTTAGATTGTAGTATATTTAGGTTATATGGGGTGGGATTTCTACGGAATTTTCTTAGGGCCAGGCGACGCTCTGCTACTACTTTAGAAAGATTAGGTGTCCAATAAGGTTTAGGGGTAAAACAACTTTCAGGGTTTTCATTAATTTTTAAATAGGGGATATGTAAATTAGCTGCCAAGTTAATATAATCGATAAATATGTCATACGCGTCCTGAAGATCTCTCGGTAAATTGATTTGAGAAAATAATGAGTCTAGCAAATCTGTATAACTACCCCAATCCGCCTTCTTGAAATTCCTTTTGACAGTTCTCATAAACGGACTGTTTATATTAAATGTAATTTTTATCATGATGTGGTCACTACCTAGACTCTCATTTAAGGGTACCCAGTCAGACCGCAGCGCAATATCTGAAGTCATTAAACTTATGTCAGGGGCCGATTGCTGTAGGTTTCCATTAACTAGCTTGAATCGCGTACATTGCCCATTATTTAACACAACGAAAGAGCTGTCTATTAATGCATCAAAAATTTGCAATCCCCTAGTGTTTGTCCTATTAGACCAGTTATAATGATGGCCATTAAAATCGCCTAATATTAAAGATTTTGAATTGACAGTCGCAAAAATGTCTTCCCAGTCTCTTTGACATGTACGCCCCGTAGGAGGACAATACAATGAAATCACATTTTCAATTTTATCGCAATTAAACAATCTGACGCAAAGAATTTCTATATCCGGATTATTTACTTGTACAAAAAATGAGTTTGATTTGATAGATTTATGTGTAAATATCGCAACTCCCCCGTAAGTATCCCCTCTGTCTTTACGATAAATGTTATAGTTGCTTATATTTAGATTACTATCGGGTTTTAACCAAGTTTCATTAATGGCAGCAATGTGGATTTTTTCTCTTAACAATATATTTTCAAATTCAGTTAATTTAGGTCTCAGACTTTGGGCATTCCATTGCATAATATTTAATTTAATTAATTTATTGTGCCCAGCCATTAAAACAATTAATGATATTTTTTAAAATGGGAGAATCAGTCACGTTATCTACTACTACTAAAATTAACCATTCGATACAACATTTTATGACACTCAGAATTTTTTCTTTCAAACTATAATTTTTAAAAAATACTATATCTTTCAACCTTGTAAACAATTCGTCAAAATTTACATCTTTCTTTCGTGCAGGTTCAGGTTCAGGTATGTTCTGCTCTTCAGATCCTCCTGCCAAGCTTTCGTTGGTCAAATCGTGTAGATTTTCCTGGTTATCCCAACTTTCTTTGACTATCGGCTTCGTTAGATTCGTTGTAGTGGTCGTATGTTTTTTATTTTTCTGAGGAACCTTTTTGGGGCTATTACTAAAAGATGATTGAGCTTTCTGCCGTGTGGTTCTTGCTGCAGTTATCATAGCAAATGTTTGAGCAGTGGGTATTTGAGAAGCGGGAGCATGGGTAGCGGATGCATGAGCAACGGATGCATGAGTAGCGGGTGAATGAGTAGCTAGTGGCGTGGAGGACAGTAGAAAATCAGGTTCTGGTGGAACATAAATAGTCAGAGCTTTACGGAACGTGCAGTTGAACTCAGTCATTAGCTCTCTGATGCGTTTTTCTTTGACATAGACAGGGCAATTTCTATCCAGGGCCATATGATTTCCCTTGCAATTTACGCATTTATATTCGTCTGTCTCGCAATTAGGGTGATTCTCACCACATTTTGGACATACTATTTTGGTAACTGGACATGTTTTAATCTTGTGTCCAAACTTCCAGCATCGTGAACACTGCGAGACCAAGAATATGAACGGTTCGACTTTGATGCGCAAATTATCTACATACACATGCGGTGGTAAAAAAGAACCTTTGAAACAAAGACGAACAGTTTCACACGCAGACCATCCTTCTTTCTCGGTCGATCGTCGCTTAAGGCGCATGATTGACGTCAGCACTGCAGGGCTAGGACACGAAATTGATCTTAGTATATCTTCCTCAGACATATCTAGGTCTACGTCCCTAATTATTCCATAGGAGAAGCTCTTTTCCATGGCTTTTTGAATGCGCCAGCCCTTATCTAACAAATCTCGACAGGACTCTAATTTTGATGCATTCAATTCATCTATGATATCAATGCGCACTCTATACGGATTTATATATTTTACCCTCTCAATATTCTTAATACCGTATTCTTTGAATAATTTAGCTAAAGCAAACTGTTTGGGCATTTTTTCTTTACAAGTAATATACATTTCTATTTTATCCTGTCCTTCTTTCATTTTTTTATCCTTATTCTGAATAACCTTCCACTCCCCTTCTGAATATTCTCTTTCTAACTCATCTCTGCCTCTTTTTTCGGCCCTTTCATAAATATTTTCTACAACTAAAAATTGTGTAAATTCTTCCTTTGATGTTACAGACTGACATTCATCCATCTCTAATATGTCGTTCTCGTGAGTCGAGTGATTACTCGCAGAATTCATAATATTATCTGTCATCTTACTCAATCCGTTGGCGTCGTTATCCATTAGCGTAGTTAAAAGTACCGTGCATCGTAGATTGCTCGAGTCGATGCGCAGTGGCCGGCCGGTTCGAACCGGATCGTGCGAACAATGTTATTCACTTGCGAAACGCGTAAACAACTATCATTAGCGAACCAAAGAACCGATCGCTCCGGACGAGCGTAACAATGCGAATGCACCAAGGTATAAATAAATGCTTAAAACTGGCTAGAGAGTCTTTGTACTGGCCAAGCATGTCAGCTGATATTAAAAACTTGGTAGAACAATGTTATGTATGTGCACAATTTAAACCTAATAATCCAAAGGAACCACAAAAAAATTTTGAAATTAATAAATATCCATGGCAACAAGTAGGTGTTGATTTAATGTATTTGGATAACCTTACTTATTTAATTGTCACAGATTATTATTCTAAATTTATAGAAATAGCTTTGTTAAATAAAAACAGTACAGCAAAGAATGTAATAACACATTTAAAGTCCATTTTTGCTCGTCATGGAATACCTTTATCTTTAGTGTCTGATGGTGGTCCTCCTTTTCAGTCATTAGAATTTAAGAATTTTATGCATGAATGGGACATAGAACACATTGTAACTAGCCCATATCATCCACAGTCAAATGGTCAAGCAGAGAGTTCAGTCAAAATTATCAAAAATATGTTAAAAAAATGTAAAAGAAACTCATCTGATCCATACATAGCTTTATTACAGTATAGAAACACACCTAAGAATAATTTACCATCTCCAGCTCAATTGTTAATGTCCAGGAATTTAAGAAATAACATTCCTATGTCTTATAAGAAATTAAAACCTAAAGTGGTTACATTCAAAAATTATAAAGAATGTGTCAAGCAAAATAATAAAAATAAGTCTAAATATTATAATATAAATACAAAGTCATTGTCATTATTGTATCCCAATGATCATGTATACTTTAAAAGAAAGCCAGATAGCAATTGGGAACAAGCCATTGTCAAGCTAAGGTTGGCTAATAATAGGTCATATGTCGTTGAGGATGTCAATGGAGTTAGGTATAGGAGGAATAGGGTTCATTTAAGACACAAATATTCTCCTATGCTATCCAATTCGTCGCAGGGGAGAGAGGAAGGTAACAGGCAGGAGTCTAGACCTCAAGAGCTCTCATCTCAATCCTCAGTCAGTCAACATGTAACTCGTTCTGGAAGAGTTGTAAAGCCAACCAGAAGGCTAATTGATGAAATAGATTAAGTAGAACATTGTATCCTAGATTAAGACCTAACTATAGTCTTAAGTCATTGTCTAAATTGTAACTAAGTCAGGTTTCTATAATATTGTTTGTCAAGGGTTAATTTAAACTTAAACAGGGGGGATGTTGTATCATACATCACTACTCTGTAGTCGAGTAACTAATACCATCTCTATGTATTAGTGTCTATGAATATAGTCTATAGTCTTGTCATTGTAACTTAGGATCTGACCTAGAAGATGTCGATTCCAATGTAATAATTCTACAAGTGTAATAAACCAGTCTAATTATCTAAAGTCTTTAATATTTACCAACGGGACAATCATACAACATGATTCTGCATTTAGTTCAACGCCAAGCGGGCTAAGGTCACATATTATGAACATCGAAGAGACGAAACGGACCAAATTATTCTATATAAAATCGCGAACAGTTTACTAAATGTTCCTCATCTTTGGGCGGAAATGAGTATAGCTGTACTACTAAAAACTATTTCATCTGCAGCCATGAACTGTTTAATGAGAAACTATACTAAAATCAATACCAAAGGCATTGCAGATGCGTTGTGTTTTACGACTTATGATTAGTTACTTAGAATATGTACTTACATGCCAATTCATGATGTTATGAAGGCTACCGAGAACAGGTTCCGAAGCAAAGGCGATGGTAGTAGTGCCCTCCTCCAGCGCATGGATGACCTGCAGCATCTTCGAATGGCGCTGCTTCTCCAGGGTGCTGACGCAGATACGGATACTGTCAAGCATGGTCTCCTTGCGCTTCGGCTTGTACAGCTTCTCCGCAATGCGCTTGTCGAACACGAAGACTGAACACTCCTGAGTACAAAGGAAAGAGATGTTACTCGAGAATATTCAGTACATTTCAACGACAGAACATTATTATCTTGCGTAGCAGATAGTGGAAATCGTAAACGTTTTTAGCAACGTGTCTTGCCCACAAAGTGGCTCATATTGAATACGTGTGGAAAATAATAATTATGTTAACTAGTCAGATGCGTTATATTTTGTAAATGGGTCATTTTCGTACCAGTGCATAAAAATTGTGTAAATAAAGAAGTATTATATTTTATGAAGTATTAAACTTTTCCAGTTGACAGCCATGCGGATGAAATATTTTGAAGATTCTTTTAATTACTTTTTCACATGTACATAAAATACAACAACAGTTGTACATAAAATACATGTGAAAAAGTAATTAAAAGAATCTTCAAAATATTTCATCCGCATGGCTGTCAACTGGAAAAGTTTCCAAAAGGCTGGCAGCGTTGCCACGTTGTATTTTGGCCAAGAAACAAGCGAGCCGTCTAGTCACATAAAGGGTCGACTAATTGTTTGACGATATCTCCTAAAATCAAGTGGGCACTCGTACCCCTAGAGATTTACAAATGTATATTTTGGTTCTTTTGAAATAATTCACAAACATTGTTCAATAACATGATAATGATTATCTACAAGAAACAATATAATATTAACTTGATTTAGTAGATAGAATATTTATAGATCATTGAGCCTAGTTGATTCACATAAACAAGCGAGGTATGTTCACGTCCAAGATGAACTTTTCAAATGTTTCCAGCTGACTGACTGGTTCGAGAGGCTAGACAATTTATTTACTCGTAAGAACAAACAGTTGTACGTAACATCACGCCTAGTTCCAGAAGGGTTAGACAGAGGTGTACTTCTAATATATATCCACATTGCGTCAGTTCTCATAATGATATAGTATCATTTGTTTATTAGATGTAAGCACATATGCTTATTTTTAAATCTCTTAGGCTTACAACGAACTGCGATTAAACGTAAGCGATTTACGGCAGGTCTGAAACCATAAAAAAAACTTTTTATGGTATCCGACATTTTTCAGTGAGTGATTTTAAAAACGCTACTTGCTACTTTTGTAGTTATTGTTGTTGTTCTGTGTCCCATAGTAACAGTACTGTGGTATGTGGGATTTATTCAGTTGTTATGAAGGAGATTACAATGTTCATAGACTTAGTTATGATGTATTGTGGTTGTTATTATTTTTGATCAGTTAGTGGATGTATCCAGTACCTATGGCAGCATCCTAATCAACTTTGAGCCTGGACCCTTTAGCGATAAAGTTAAAAATCTAGTAAAGAAATTTGACAGTTTGTAGTAGATTGATATACTGTTATTTGTACGTAAGTTTTAGTAAACCACTTTGATTGTATGTGTAAATTAAAGAGTAATAATAAAATACTAAAGCAGACCGAGAGAAAATACCGTAATAGGTTAGTGCTCACAAGTTTCTCAGAATTAGACCGACTCTAATGAATCATTTTGGTTGCGGGCTAAGCGTGTAATCATAGGATTAATAGACTAAGTTTTAGTACCTAAGATACTGAGATAGTGGGAGTTGGAAATACGTAAATACGTCACTGAAAGACGGTCGAGCGACAAAATACTAAAATAAACTTTTAATTATAGTAGTGCAATCACTGAAGCTAAAACACACTGTATAACTTTAGACGTGATTAATACTTTCTGAATATTGAAGTCCAGTGTTCCTATCTCTATTAAGAAGCAGAGTAAATAAATGATATTAAAAAGGGAAAGGCCATCTATTTTGCCTCCACTATAGCACTGTATACTCGTACAATGTAGCGATGGCGAGTTGAAGGTCGTAGATTTGAAATAAACTTTGTTCTTTACTTTGTGTAGATTTTTCATGACCACTGCTCTCAAAACGGCAAAGGAAAACATCGTTAGGTTCTAGGACCAAAAATTCAAATACATTTGACGTTTACCAAAAATGAGACCGCATAGTGGAATACGGAAACATCATAAGATGATTATGTACAAAGGAATAAAGTTACGATGAATCAAAAGATCAATATTAATTCCACACCATCTATTATAAAGCAGACTATCATCATGATTAACTGCTTAGCCATTTTTCCACTTCCATCTGTTGGGGTAGCGTTCCAGTCCAACCGAATGCAACTGAATACCATCTTTTTGAAATCCAGATAATGGGTTAAGTAAAGTGCCAGATGGAATTTTGTTTCGTACAACTAACCAGACATTTTCGCCATGTAAATTAATACTTCATTAAATATTATGATAATGGAGACCAAGTGCCGCCTTAAGTAAACTTGGTTACACCTTTCCATCATAATCACCTTCGGATTGTTAGGGTATGTCTAAGAAATATTCTGTCTAACTACCTGAATTTCCCATTGGAACTTGACAGCAAGTTAGAAACTCGTGGGCGTTCAGGGGAAGATCGTACAAGTTAAATGTTGTCTTAGACAAGTTTTGGGGTTTAAAAACTTAGATTACTAAAAGGGAAATTGCGTACTTTCCGAGTAGTCTTGATTAGGAGTACCTAATCAACACCACTACTAATCATTACTACACACGCGTAAAGTCACAAGTACAGTACGTTACTACACACGTATACTGTTAGAAACCTAAAAATAAATAGTTGTTGTGTTAAATGAGAATTCTGGAGACTCGAACTATTCGTGAGTTCGAGTCTCCAGAATTCTCCACTAGTTAACGCACCAGACCTTTGATACAGAACTACAGCAATGCAAATAGGACGTTTGAGTAGAGCCAAGAACGCCCATGTGGAGAACAACATGGGCTCTGCATGGTTCCATGTGGATCAACGCGAAAGTTTTTGTTTTATACAATTAGGTATCGTATAAAGTAACAATCCTTTATACACATCTTGTCTCGTATCGGCATAAACCATCTACAGTTACAGTTTAAAGAGACAAATTAATCCTAAATTATTTACGAATAAAAAAAGTTAAAATCTTTTTAGTTTATATACTTACAGATTGAAACTTCTTTTAATTTATTTCAGAAATTAAAAATAAACAAAATAATTCATATCGTTCTTCTTCTTTAGCCTATAGATGTCCACTGCTGGACAAAGACCTCGCACAAGGTTTTCCACGATGACCGGTCTTGTGCTGTCCGCATCCATCGGCTTCCCGCGACCTTCACCAGGTCATCAGTAATTAAGTCATTCGTAACGTTAACATTATTATCCTTCTTAGTATTTATCCTTCTCTGTATGACAGGAGTTCTGTGCCCAGAAGTGGGACGATAAAAGGTTGAAGATGATGATGACGATGATTAATATCAGTCAAATTTATTTATTGATTGATAAGGCATTGCTCCAAGAGGTAACACACTATTCTGTGCGAAAGAGGTTGCATGAAGTTTGTCTTCATGTTTGAAGACCTCTACGTGTTCCAGCATTACAACGAGGCAATCACGGTCGGCGGTTTTTGTGGGCTCAGGAAAATTTATCAAGGCGTGACGAAGTCTCTGGTATTGTTACCAATGAGTTCCAATTTGTGTTTCATCAGGATTGATAAAAAAAAACGCATTTTTACGAACTATAGGTAGTGTTACTCTGTGTCGTTTAGGGCACCCTTAGGAAGTCCACTCATACCAAGGCGGGACAATCATGGTGTTGGAAGCAATTTGGCTTGGCGGAGGAACCCAAATCGTTTGGATCCCATTGTAGCCTGACTGCACAAAAACACCACAATGACCTGTAAAATTACCTATAATTTTATCTTTCACTATATCGAAAAATTATTTATAGATATTTGATAAAATATAGTTAGATAATGTTGACGTGTGTATATCAGAATAGATAGTCAGCAAAGTGATACCGCAGCCGGCTTCCTAGTACGTAATGTGAAAGTATGTGTTACCGTAATAAAACCGCAGTATGAACTACTCGTGGAGGCTATTTTAACTTCACTCATTAAAATAGCCGCCACGAGCTGCGACATACACGAGTATTAGTGCCTAGAATTCTCTTGACCTCTGAAAGCACTTCAGTACCAATCATGATTCAAGGTTCTCAACAACGGGCACGTGTATCTATAATATTATTATAATAACAGCATTCGAGATTGACCCGTGCAATCCTTTTTTTTAGAATTCTCCCACTCTGGGCAGAGCGGAAGGACGTGTCAGACTTTTACTGACTAAAACCCGTGTTTCTTCACTTGAGAGTGCGCCAGGGCCACGATTTCATTTTTAACCAACCCACAACCTTGGCCCAGGAGGCATCTGTCCTCGTGAACCCCGTCACGATGTGCTGACATCTCTTTGAGGGAGTTCGATGTTGTCTCCCGACCAGGGCGTTTTCTGCGGCGCAGCGGCTAGAGGCTCGAGGGCGCTGGGATTTCTGCTCGCTCACACGCGCCACCTCCTCTTTTGCCAGCATCACTGCTTCGTAGAAGGAGGTGAAGGCCTGCCATGCACTCTCACTCCGGACCATGGCTTGAACCAGGGTCGGACGCGAGAGATTGCCGGCGTTACTCGTGCAATCCTGAAAGTTGAGCAACGCTTGATCGGCAAGCCCTTGGATTCCAGAGCATCCATTCCATACGGAGACCCTCCGTGTCTCGGAAAATACTTTAAGCCCTTGAGCTCTGCTGTCATTTAGTGATATTTGACAACCGTTACTAGGTAGACTGTTTTTAAGCTATTGCATAGCTTCTATCGCGGGCCTTGAGCGCGGGGACCGAATCCAGAAATTCCGTAACGAAAAAACCTCACGCTCCCCATCGTCTAACGTCGTTTCAGTTCGGCAGTCTTCGGCACGGTATGTTTGTGTGCGTGCGACTACATCTTTTGAAAACAATTTATAGATTTTCAAAAAGAGCATGCATATTGCAGGGCGCGAACTCAGTCCTACACACTTGCCATGTTACTGATAGTCGCGATGTGCTAAACTTGCGATTAATTTTCTCTCTGAAATAGGTCTTCTATAGAGATATGTCATAGACGTCATCGACGTTGTCATGGCTACCTTAAAAACTTTTCATATAATTAATTATTAAGTACTTTTATTCAAATTAATTTAGTAGTGTTTTTATAAAATAGCTTTTTTTTTAACGGAAAAGCTAAGATGAATGTCATGCTAATTTTTCATTGGACTTTTAAATTATTTATAGTGTTGTTTACTAAATAAAAGCGCGTGATTTTATAGAGTAAAAAGTGCTCACGCGACCGTTTTTTCAATTGTTGCAAGAATTCAAAAGACTGTCTTTAAATAGTGTTCAGACGATTGCTCAAAGTGTATTACATTTCATTAGTAATAGAAAAGGCATTTCAATAATGACTTTCAACTGCCAGTCTAAATAGTCATAAATACGATTTACAAGATTCAGTTACGAGACAAACAAATGTGTTACTTCTTACCGAAACTTGCATGACGCATGATAATCCAATTGAAATACCTAATTTTAATTGTATTGTTCAGTTCAAACGAGATACTGTTTCAAAAGGTGGGGTAGCTATTTACCAAAATAAAAATGATATTACTAATATTATGACTCCGAATATTGAAATAAATATTGCACACGTTAGCGATGTTAATGTTAGGCGCTCAGTTGTTGGAGATATTTGTGCGTGCTTATGCAAACTTAGAAATGGCCTACAAATAGTTATGGTAGCAATTTACATTTCTCCGAATCCAAAATTGGACGAGGTAGAGCATTTTATTCATCGCACTTTACTGGAGTAACTCGAGTGGCTCGAAAATACTTGAAACAAATGGTAATAAATTTCCACTTATCTTGGCTGGCGATTTCAAAATTAACTTAGCTGATAAAAAATCAGAGCGGTGGACAACTTTTCTATCAAAAACATTGAATTTGAAAATGAATAATGATCCACAAAAGTCCACAACAAAATATGGGACCACCATTGACGCGGTATTTTCTAGGTATTTAGAGGATATTAGGTCGCAAACTTATGTTTCTTATTTCAGTTATCATAAACCTATAGTTTCAATGATAAATATTCCTGAATAACCAACAGCTACTGTAAGGTAATAAAACCCACATGTATTGTAAAATAATAAAAATATTTTAAATAATATTAACTTTTTATTTATTTAATAAAAGAAAAATTTGTTTTCTTATCGGTCACCACGCTCAAAAAGTGTAACTTGAATTAATATCAAAGAAAAAAAATACTGCATAAATAAAATAAATAAATAATTATAATTGCATAAATTGATACAAAATGCTATGCAATAGCTTTACCGCGGCAGTCCCCGAGTGCCACACGTCTTTTTTTTTTTATTCTGAACTTGTTTAAGGCATATCGAATTTGTGCTGAGATTGAGTGCGCCGAAACTACTAACTTCTGTAGTACACAAGGTTTTAGGTTCACCTGCGTCACAAAAGAATCGGTCCAGGCTTGGCGGCGCCAACTGTGAAACCTCGTCCTATATACAATACACATGCAATTAATGCCACTCATTTTCGAGAATAATTGGAAAGTTCATCTGGGCTCCATCGGCGCAATGTCGTCTTTGAGATAACCGATCGCGCCTTTAAGGTCGCCAAGCGTACCATCAGAGTCACCGAATGCGGCTGACTCTCGCTTATGCAAACACCTAGCTATTTGAAAAACGCTAGGTTACTAACAACTTACATTTGATACTTTCGCTAAAAAAATCGGTACGCTTCTCATTATATGATATATATGTACAATGGATTATAAATAATCTATTTTTAAAGAATCTGGATTATTTTTCATCTTGAGTATTTACGCTCTATATCTTAAAATATTCACAGTCTGTTTTTGAACTGGGAACTGGGATCATTCGTTCACCTACATACATATGTAGTTGAACAAATGATCGCAGTATAGCATAACGAATGATAGCATAGGATGATATACTTATATCATCCTATGCTATTGCCTCATGGCAATACTCACACTCCTCTAAAGATTGGAGGCTCTGTTCTCGAAGTTGTTGACAGCTACCTTTTTTTTTCCTTCTTTTTTCCCCGGGGTGGAATCCTCAATGGATGTCCGCCGCCTTGGGGTGGGTGTCGGGGTCTGTTAGCCTCTTACTGACTAAAATCACCCCGGAGTCTCTTCTATCACGAGCGCGCGTGGGGCCGCGGGAGTCTAAATTCTTCCACGCCCCCACACTCTCGTGCTGGCCCGGCCTCTCCGGGCCTCGTCTCCTGCATGGGGTAGTGGGGTGTTAAACTACCCCGTATATCGCCTCAGAGGCGTGCGCCGACACTCGAGCGCGCCTCCGCCTCGGGGTCCATCGAATAGGGGGCGGGAACTTCCCCATGTCCCTTGCCCCTGAGCTACGTATACCTGGGACAAGCTATCCAGTTAGGAAGGTCTAACTTCGAGAAAGAGGTCAATCGTCGAATCCAACTCAGCTGGGCTACTTTCAGGAAGCTACGTAGAATCTTCTCGTCCAAAATACCGCAGTGTCTCAAGACAAAGTCTTCGACCAGTGTGTGTTGGCAGTGATGAAGTATGGAATTGAGACGTGGTCGCTGACAATGGGCCTTATAAGAAGGCTCGAGGTCACTCAAAGAGCAATGGAGAGGGCTATGCTTGGGGTTTCACTGCGTGATTGAATCAGGAATAAGGAGATCCGCAGAAGAATGAGAGTAACCGACATAGCCCAAAGAATTGCAACACTAAAGTGGCAGTGGGTCGGGCACATTGCCCGTAGGACCGATGCCCGATGGGGTCGACGAGTTCTCGAGTGGCGACCATGCACCGGAAGACGCAACGTGGGTAGACCCCCGACAAGGTGGACCGACGACTTTATGAAGGTCCTGGGAAACCGCTCGATGCGGGAGGCGCTGGACCGGTCATCGTGGAGAATCTTGGGGGAGGCCTATGTCCAGCAGTGGACGTGTTTCTGCTGAAATGATGATGATGAATACTCACATTATGGCTATATCATACACTAGGACTTGCAATATCATTATTGCAAGCTATAGTGTCCAAAAACTTAGAACGGACGATGAAAGCTCCAAGTTAGCAGTTGGTAAACAAATATTAGATTGAAGTTTGTCCTACGGAGAACGGTTTTATTAAAATAAATTATGTCAGTCAAGACGACCACCAGGGTAATTGCGTAGCACATTATGAGCTGCAATGGGCTTTATTTTGATAATATTCAACAACATTCATTGCGTTATTTACGTTGTTGAGCAGATACGTTTTTCGAACATAGGCAAGCAAAGCATTAGCAATACTATGCTTCAAAATTATTCCGATTCATAGTAATAGCTATTAGAGTGTTGGTTGAATAAATACGATGAAATTATAATTATACCCATAGGGGTAATAAAGGTTAGGTAAACACATGAATAAATATAATATAAAATTTTACGTAATCATCATAGGAACAATACTAATGAATTTTGTAATAATCTTTTTTCCTGCGAATTAATTTAAATTTTCCCGAAATTCGTCAATTTTTAAAAAGTGACAACACCATTTTGACGGTATTATTACATGCGATGCGACCATGTGCCGCGTGCCCTGCCCCCGATCGCCCGCGCATGGATTGCCTACAGCACATGTATTAAGTTACCTCTTTTTGCGTAAAAATATTTATTGTTTTGGGGGGAATTAAGTTTAGCCCGGCTTTGTGGGCATTATTAGAATCAGTTATCGATACTTAACCACACCTTCACGGATCGGATAGGGTTTTCTTTACATATTGTATGAATAGCAAAGTTTAAGACATAGAATATCATTATAATCACAAGGTCCAGGATTGGATTTGATGAAAGCTTGATAAACATGAATGGATAATATTAATTGAATTTGTGCACATAAAACTCATAATAAGTCTTGTGCTTGATAAGCCTGGAGTAAAACTAAGGCAATTGCATTTATATAGAAGATTTGCACACCAATTGCAGACCACTCAATCATAATTCGAACAATTTTGAAGTTAAAGAATATCATAACGAAAACAACCAGCTGCAGTCGCGTTACAATTCAATTTGCAAAGTTTCGTATGCAACTAACTTTCGACATTGGCTATTAAGAGAGCACGCCCGGCGTTCTCGACTTCCAGAGTATCACGTTACCTATTGTTCTTAATTGAAAATGCATCACATATTGAAGAAGAAAGGTATTATTTTTACCTTTCAATAACGACATTTTCCTTCGTTTTAAATTATTAATAAGTCCATCCATTGTTTTTTTTTCTGTTTATACGTCATGGTCATAGTCATGTCACAACGCAGTTTATGTCATGCCGCGTTGTTTTAGTTGAGACTTAGATCCTCTCAGCTTTCGTTGAAGGAAATCCAAGCAATTAAAGGCAATTAAAATTGAGATTTAGAATGAAATACGTAATTGAATAGCTTGGAAACGTGCTTTCGAGAAAACCACTAACGTTGAAACATCCAACTTACAAGGAAATCAAAATTTTCTTTTTTAACCGACATCAAAAAATGAAGGTTATCAATTCGAACTGTATGTATGTAATATTCCCAGAACTGCCCCGTTTTCGTATATCTTAGTTACTCTATATCAGCGTCTCAACAAATGTGCCAAATTTCAAAAGTGTATGTACATATGTTTTTATGTTCGTGCGCGCATATTTCCGGAATTACAAATCCGATTTAAGTAATTCTTCTTTTATTATACTAGGTATTGTTCAACTTAGGGAATAATGCAACTTTCATCAAAATCGGTTCAGTAGTTTTTGAGACAGGGATTTTTATTCGTATTGATGAGAAGTTATTCTAACATCGGTTAAGGCTGGGAATGTTGTTATGAGGTGAAAAAGAAATTTATAGAATTTTGGCTAAGACACTGAAAAACATGAAATAAAAACTTTTTCAAAAAAATAGAAACCGACTTCAAAAAAAAACACTTAAAAGGAAAAAATAATTTTACTTTTGTCATGGCTCTAGAATTCGGTGGCGAGCTAAATAACAGAAACCTCAAGACACCGGGGTGTTTAGTTAAACTAATAATACAGCATCTAGATGAAACAATACAGTAGGCATACTAATTAATAATCCTATCAAGAAGTTTAAGTTCTGCTACCTACGCCTTCATGAAAGTAAGATTTTTATTATTTTCAGAGCGGTATGTCCTATGGTATTCTGCTGTGCTGCAAAGCCGCTCATATAAAAATATATTTGTCCTTCAAAAATAAACTGTTCTAGCAATTTATAACCTTTCATAACAAGATAACCTCTACTTTGCTAGACTTGACATTTACTCCGTTAAAAGTACAACAAGAAAAATTCAAAGGCAGACTATTCCATCAACGACTGCTTAAACGATAAGAATAGTTGTTCGTCCTGATTAACTAAAGACAATGTTTATGTTTTATTTTAAATTCGCTTACTGACTTATTTACTTTACGTACTTATTTTATTTGACGGTATTAGTCATTTC
Source organism: Sesamia inferens (assembly GCA_037179545.1). Taxonomy (NCBI): domain Eukaryota; kingdom Metazoa; phylum Arthropoda; class Insecta; order Lepidoptera; family Noctuidae; genus Sesamia; species Sesamia inferens. Next base: position 20,874,524 of record CM073921.1, read on the forward strand.
AGTTTAATTTTATTTTAATCTAAAGGGACAGGATTAAATTAATATTTATCTTCTATCCTTTTCATAATGAAATGGGAAGAACAAACTACTGAACTTAAATATTGTTTAGTTTGAGGTTTTCCACAAACTAAACAATATTTAAGTTCAGTACAGTTTGTAAATCAGGACCATTATCTTTATATTTAAATATTTTTTTACTGACTTTATTGTGACATATGGCTAGCTAGCGGCCTCGACGATTGATCATATTATACTGGCCTGAGCAACAGGTAGCAAGTTCTTCAGGCTCCTTTAGATGTCACTGCTTGCAGTAGCTTCTGATGTTGTGTTGCTTCCTTCGCTCAAATATGGCGAGAGTTTTTATTATCTTTCAGCCATTGCTGATCTTCGCGTTATGCTCGTGAATGGCTGCTGCTTTGGTGACGGGTCGTCGTGCAACAATAAAGCCATGGTAACATGGCTTTATTGTTGTTATTAGTATTAACATGTTTATGAGTTTTACTTCGATGGTTCTAGTTTAGATATCAGGTGTGGACCTTTTGTTAGGTAGTTAGTTTTTATTTACACTTTTAATGCAAAAAAAAATCTAATGGTATATGGGTAGCTAGGTGACATAATGGTAAATAACTTAATTTATTACTTTGTGTCTTGTAATGTTAATTACTTTACGAACCTAATATGGTATACAATCAAGTATTTCCTAACTGAACAGATAGTTGTTCTTCTGGGGAGTGTCTTGAGCCACTTCTTCTTCCCGTGGGAAAGCACTAGGAAGTTGTGAATACTGTCTTTTGTAGTATTCGAGAATCGAATAGTGCTGATTCTCAGTCATATTTCAATAAATGACTTATGATTTTATGTTAAAGAAGTAGTGTGGAGACGTTAGAATACTAAGAGTCAATTAAATTTTGAGTGATCTGAGAAGGAATCAAACCCCAAGCGGATCAGATGTACCCGCTAGATCAAAGTCACACTCTACTTATCCAACCTCTTGCAAACTAGACAGTTAAAATATTTTCCAATATATTATAAGATTTAGTTAACTACTTCAGACAACCGTGTTCCCATGCTGAACCTAGTTATAAAAATAATAAGTCTTTACGACGCGTCCGCGGAATTAACTTTGACATTGATGTTCCTTCGCTGTCATGATACCCACTTTACTTGAAAGTAATATCCATCGCAAGTCTTTCCTACTTTTAAGAATATTTTTATGTCATAAAGCTGCGCAATAAATTTTACAGCTATCTTAGTTATTACAAGTTTTTTATTATGTAAATTTCTTCGTTCGTATGCTATTCCTTTCCAATTACTAGCTTCGTCGTCTATTTTTCAAGAACTTCCTGGCATCCAGTAGAGCTGAAACTTCTATACTATTACAGAATCAAATAGCTTGCGCAACTCCGTAGATAAGATGGGCATCGTAAGTTTTATTTAGTCTCTTTAAGTTAAAGCTTCTTTTGGCAAAGTTTTTTGAGTATATTTGCTGAACAAATAAACGAAATCTTGTTCTACTCTGTCTGTCTGTTGTGCCTAATAAGTCACTGCACAAAAAAGTTTCGGTAGCTGTCGGTACATCTTTGATAATGTACCAAGTTCACTTAGCAAAGACTCAGACAAATGTAGCAGTAATTCTTGTAGTTGCCTTCCAAACTTGGAATAATAACACCTTATACTTAACTTGTTTGTATAACTTTACACATAGAGAGTACCAAAAATGTGGAACACAAATCCTTTTGTCTGTGGTTGGTTACAGAGCGTGTGGAGTAAAAGCGTCTCACAGTCCCGTCACGGCGCTTTTAGCACACTGAAATTGGTTAAAAAAGCACAAAAACCGAAAACCGAACGTTTGACACACCAATCTCTATGATCGACACTGCAAGCATTTAAAACACCCCACAAATATTTTTTACGAAAAAAGCGGCGGGAAAGCGATCGAGCATGTCGAGGCTTCAAACACGGACAACTTATGCACAATTTATTTTATCACAGTGAGGGCAAAAATCGTTAGGTATATCCTATGTAGAACTGTAAATTAGAAGTCATCTACCAACCCGCAGTGGACCCGCTTAGTATATTACGGGCCACCCTCTCGTTGAGAGGCATTGGGATCATTACAGGCAATCATGCAATTATACGGAGGTTAGTATTGGGCAGTAGAAGTAGATGGGAATTAACACAGAATTTTCGTAAGAGAACAAAGGCAGAGCGTTATACAATATTATAGAACTATAACGTCTTTGTGTCGCACACGGCTTATAATTTTAAAATGTTAGGAGAAAATAACTCTAAAGTATTTAGGCAACTGAGGAAATACTTATTTTTGAATTCTAAACAATTCATTTTTGCTTCCACATACATAATTATGTTGTGTTTGTCATCGAAGTTCCAGTTTTAATACTTCGTTGTCACTTTTACATAGCATTATTGGAGAAATCTATTCATACATGACTTTTTTGACCTACCACAGGTAATAAATAATTGAAAGCTATATTTAGAGAAGAGCTGTTCAAATTTACTAAGGTGATCTAAGTACCTTTTTGTTTTTGTCGATGTCATGATGATCCCAGTATGGGCGGAGCAGAAGGGCGTGTCAGGCTTTTACTGACTAAAACACACCCATTTTCCTTCACTTTTCTATGCAAAAGGGTTTTCGGAACGGTTCTCGGTTATGTGTAAAGTTCTCGGAAACGGTTTCTTTTTTAATCAACCCACTACCTTGGCCCAGTAAGCATCGGCCTTCGTGAACTCCGTCACGTTGTGCTAACATCTCTTTCAGGCGCGCGTGATACACAACGCGCCGTCGTTCCAGCCCTGGTCGTCTCCCGCGCCTACAATGGCCGGGAGTTCGATGTTGTCTCCCGATCAGGGCGTCTCCTGCGGCCGCTAGAGGTGTGAGAACGCTGGGATTCCCGCTCCCTTACGGGCTCCGCCTCCTCCTTTGCTATTACTGCTTCGCAGAAGGAGGCGACGGCCTGCCATGCACTACCGCTCCAGACCATGGCCTGGACCAGGGCCGGACGCGCAAGATCGCCGCTAATCGAAATTGTTGGAACCTGAATTTGTATCAGATCTATGGGAATCAACTCATCTTCTGCATTCAAAGTTTATTTAGTACAATTACAACATAAGCTAGATACAGGGATTAGAATTAGAAACACCGGCTACACGCAAGGGCACAAATTGCTTTATAGGCACTATTTTATAAATTATGTGCAGTATACGTTCAACGTATATCTGTAAGATGAAATGTCGTGCGCTACTATATCAACAGTTATTGAAAATGAAAAACTATATTGAAATGGGTTGTGTGTTGAGGCTCGTCTAGTGTAATACCACTAAAGAATATTTTTCCTGGGATCGAGGTAATATGTACTCTGAGAAAAATCAGTTCAATATTTACACTTAACCCAGACTTGTCTTTGTAATTAATTGCTTTTTTTTTAAATGTACCTATGTAAGTGTAATGACTTTTCATTTTGATCGTTTTATTAATCGTGTCATTAAAGATAGATTAATCCCAATGTCCCTAATAAACTTAACAGACTCAAATGACAGTAAAGGAAATTATATACCTAATAATAATATTTTATTAAATCTATTTGTCTTGTCTTGTTTAATATTGTGTTGTCACACCACATTTACCCCGTTGTGTTACCCCAGGAACGTATAATAAGTATCCTATGATTTAATCCAGGTTATGGTCTATAATGTGACAAATTTCATTTGAAATCCCTTTTAGTGTAAATAGATTAACATACACCATAAATACTTTTAAGTACATTTTAAAATTAGGAAAGTTTATATGAGTTTGCAGTGGGAAGTCCACTGCAAACTCATATAAACTTCCCTAATTTCCCCTTCCCTAATAATAGAATGATTAGATGGTTTTTGTATCTTACCTCATGGCATACTTTGTAAACTTACATGTTATGTTTTGTCAAAATTCTCTTCAACTCTATTCAGGTAAGGACACAGACCTTCCCCCTGTATGAGGGCGAATATCAGTAGATGTCACATATTTTGCTAGTTTCCCCATGATGTTTTCTTTTTCGTTTTGAGTAGATGGAAAGGATTTTTTGTCGTGTTATATTAGTTGCACCTAATAGATAGCTACGCCATTCGCGCGAGCCGACTCCTGACTGTGATCAACGCACTCATTGATGAAAGTGTTTATATTTTTTTATGTAAATCTTGTGTCACTGCTGGGTGCTTACAAATTTATTTTGTCTTATGTATGTAACATAAGTTTGAGCTCGCGCGATTACTGATAAGTATTTTGAGTGAGTGTCAATACGTCGGACCGATTACTAAGTTTCTTCTAATATAATGATACTTGTTAAGTATTTGCGAATTATATGTAACGAAAGCATGAAAGATTACAAATACTCTTTCTTTTACGGAATGATATACTCTTTCTGTTACGGAAAGAAAATTCAATTTTCAAGCCTCTTTTTTAACTGTTGTTATACTGGAGAAACATCAGGAAGGCGGGGACGACGTTCCGGATAGTTGAGGTGTCTTCGTATCCCATGAGCATCTATCGTGGGCGGTATTTCGAGAAAACGTTGAACAATAACTAAAATGTGATGTTCGAATCTTATTATTTTAACTGTACAGATACTTAGATCACTTTAATATTAAGGGATTACAATGATAATCTCAGATTACAACAGATAAGACCCACTGGGTTTGAGTATGTATGACCAACTCACTCGATAGAAGCTTGAGCAAGGAAGTGCCCGCGCTAACGGTCGCTCTCTATGTCAAACGCAGCTCCAGTCGGCGTTATCATTCGCTCCATGGTGTTACCTGCTCTTAATAAAAATCATGATTTACCTGAATACCGACCGATTAATCGATTTCAAAAATAGTAGAGTAATTTACGGACAATTGATTGTAATACGATAAAACAGATCACAACATTCATGTTATATATATAATTACTTAACCACTAAAAACACAAATAATACAATAAGATTTTTTTTGAGAAAAATCTTCCCCACTCGCTGGTATATTGGATAAAGAAACAAAACAAAAACATCCAACTATACGTAGAATTGAACGCGTCGCAATGACAGCTGGGTAGAACACAGACATCTGTCAACACCAGTATACAAGATAAACTTAATTATTAGATAAATAAAAAACCCGACTGCAAAAATATATAACTGCAAAGTATAAGTATAATTGAACAGAGAAATTCCTTTCTTTTAGTTTTTTCTCCTGTGACATTATCTTGCAAACTCGTATACCGTATTAACAAATGTATTTGTGTGCTACTTTTGCAGTCGAGAAAGTTTCTAAGGTATATTTTATTTTGACGCCAATAAACTAGCATTTCATCATAAACCTTTTTTATCGTCCTACTGCAGAGAAGGATTGAGCGTAATCACCACGCTTGCTCAATGCGGGTTGGCAATTTCAGACTTGAAAGTCCAGGTTTCCTCAAGATATTTTCCTTCACCTTTTAATCAGTTATTGGTGTCCAAGATATACTTATAAAGTATATATAACTTAGAAAAGTTAAATTGGCACTTGCCTGACCTGGAATCGGTCCAACACTAACTACTAACTAACTAGGCCACAAACTAGCATTTATTTTTTTATTTTTACGTAATTTTAATACTAACTCACAATGTCTACTAATCAAGTGACACCTCGCATGCCAAAATCCATCAATCCGTTTAGGCTGCAGACCGTGCCAAAGAAATGGATATATATCTATAATTGACTTTTATATAACTCCAAAAATATAACCCTCCTTTCTTCGACAGTCGGGTAACTAAACATGCACCCATCGCATTGAAAAAACAAGTGAGCCTCTATAATAAACTTAATGTACATACATACATTTTTAGATTTAATAAAATAGTAAAGATAAAAGAAAATATAAAAAGAAACGATAAGTGTGGATACTTATAAATATGTATTACTAATTTACCTACCGGTCCAAAATGATTTTGATTATATCAACGACATTAATTAAATAAATTTTTCAATATCTTAAATATCTTTGGATTATATAATTTATATATAATCTACAGACACACCAAAGCCTAGATCACAGGCGTAGAGTAGCCAGCCTTTCGGTGTTCTATAGGATACATTTTGGGGAGTGTGCGAGGGAATCGCACGATTTAATTCCCCCATCTCCGTTCCACCATCGGACGACCCGTCGTACGGCGAGTTTCCACCCTTATGTTGTTAACACCTCTACGATCCGGACGAAGCGTTTCGTCTCCTCCTTTATACCGCGTACATCGAGGGACTGGAACAATCTGCCGGCGGCGGTGTTTCCGTCGGACTACAATTTGAGTGTCTTCAAGGCTAGAGTGAATAGGCTCTTAATAAACTAGTGCGCTTTACCATCAACGATTGCGTCACTGCTTACCATCAGGCGGGATTGCGGTCAAGCGCTGGTTTATAAATTAATTAAAAAAAAACACAGTTATAAATGTAGAATTTTCAATAACGTAATTTTACTTCGATAAAGTAAAGAAAGATGCCTTTATGTGCGATAAACCTTATTTTATTAATGAGAACGTATGAAGGCCGTCTAGATGTCGACGAGTCGTTAGGTTACTGCGTTGGTCTAATGTCGATAAGTTGTTAGGTTATTGCGTCGGTTTAGACGTCGAAGAGCCGTTAGGTTACAGCGTCGGTCTAGACGTCGAAGAGACGTTAGGCTACTGAGTCGGTCTAGACGTTGAGGAGTCGTTAGGTTACTGCATCGGTTTAGAAGTCACGCGGACGTTAGGTTACTGCATCGGTCTGGACGTTGAAGAGTCGTTACTATACTGCGTCGGTATAGACGTCGAGGAGTCCTTAGGTTACTGCAACGGTTTAGACGTCATGCGGACGTTAGGTTACTGTGTCAGTCTAGACGTCGAAGAAACATTAGGTTACTGCGTCGGTCTAGACGTCGAGGAATCGTTATTATATTGCTTCGGTATAGACGTCGAGGAATCGTTATTACATTGCTTCGGTATAGACGTCGAGGGATTTTTAGGTTATTGCTTCGGTTTAGACGTCGAGGAGTAGTTACTGTAATGCATTGGTATAGACGTCGAGGAGTTGTTAGGTGGCTCCACTGGCCTAAATATCGAGTCGTTAGATTATTGCATCGATGTTAATTTGTAATTGAATAAACGTTTGCTCGCTTTACATTTATTTCTTCATATAATACTTATCCTGGTCTTAAATACACACATCAAAAGTGTCTAGGGATCAAGCATTTTTATGCGGATTTCTTGAGATTGAGATGTGGCTTTGTAATAAATTTATGATTTTATAAATTTATATGGATCCTTTTTGGTGCATTTCATAATTTGAATCAGGAACTGTGAATCAAATTCGAGTACCTAAAAGATGAAAATCAGCTGTCAATATTTTCCCTATAAAAACATACAACGCATTGAAGACATTATTAGTGCTACTGTTTCCCTACTACTGATTAAAACCAACGTTATTATGGAGCGGCGACGTTATTTAAGCAGGGAAGAAATGCTCAGAGCCGTGGGAATGATAGAAGCTGGTTCCCGGCAACGTACTGTGGCTTTAGCTCTGAATACAAGTCAGAGTGTTATCAGTCGACTTTGGACACGTTACCGAAGCACTGGTACCGTGGCTGAGCGCCATGGAGGACGGTATCGCTGCACCACACGGAGACAACACCGATACATTCAAATCTTAACTCGAAGAGCTCCAACAATAACCGCCATGATGTTAGCCGTGAGGCTTCATCACTCTTCAGGGAACTTAATTAGCGACCAAACAGTCAGAAACCGCTTGCATGAAGTGAACCTTCATTCCCGAAGACCGCTACGGGTACCACCTATAGCAATGCACAATCGTAGGATTCGATATCAATGGGCTCTTGAACACAGAAATTGGGCAGAAGAACAATCGCGTTTCGTGTGCTTTTCTGATGAGTCTCGTTTTGGTATGAGACCGGATACAAGACGTATACGACACTGGAGAACCCCTGGACGCCAACAGCGATTAAAATCCTGCCAGGAAGTCCATCCTTATAGTGGTGGAACCATCATGGTATGGGCGGGTATTTGGATCGGTGGAAGAACTGAGTTGATTTGGATCAGAGGCAACCTCAACGCTCAAATTTATGCTGAGACGATTGTAACAGACGTCTTCGTTCCTCTACAAGTGCAAATCGGTCCCTTATAATGCATGATAATGCACGACCGCACACCGCAAGAGTTGTAAGACAGACTCCCGCCGCAGCTAACATCAATGTCCTGCCCTGGCCTGCTCAGTCGCCAGACTTGAACCCGATTGAGCATGCATGGAATATGCTACAGAGAAGAGCTCTGCCGAATATGGAGGGTATCCAGTCGCAAGAAGACCTTTTTTTGTTGTTGCAACGAACATGGGCGGCCATTCCACAGCGTGATTTGGATGAACTCATTTTGAGTATGCCAAACCGATGTTCTTGTGTTGTTAGTGTTCGCGGTAGAAACACGGATTATTAATTGTTTAAGTTACCCAATAAAATTTTAGGGAAAACTGTTATTTCAGTCTTTTTTTCGAACTTTTGTGTTAGTGGTTCAAATGTCAAATATCCCTTTATTAGGAAAATGGCAAATTTCTTTATTAATGCAAAGGTGACTTGGTTTATCGTTACTGTGACAAACGAAAACACTTTATTTGATGAATCCTTAAAGAAAATTTTAATTAATATCAATCAGGAGAAAAGTTATTGCAAAAATATATGTTGATCCCTAGACACTTTTGATGTGTGTAGCTAAAAGTCACGGGGAGAAGTCTTTGCTCACCATTGGAATGATGTAGACTAACATTAAATAATACTTTAATAAAATAATATACAAAATATTATATTTATTTTAATATATGGTTCGGGCCAGATAAGTCCTCTATTTAATAAGAAACAAACTAAGGACAAATACAGAATTAAGGATCGAATGTAAGAATTGAACAAATTCTAAAGAACGAGTAAAATATCCAATTTCTAAAACTCATTACTAGTCCCTTAGCTGGAAATCTTAAGAAGGTCCTACAGGATAATCCAGACGAACCTTTAGAACAATTGGCAAATTGTACAAAAGCAGTCTCAAAATTAGTATGCGAAGATGTAGGAAAATGGAGTATGCATGGCATTTTATAGAAATTTGAACCTATATTTTACCATATGTCCAAAAAACCGTAGATATGCTTGAGCCGCTTTATGGAAGTGTTATACTCCTAGTACAGATGTGAGGTATTGTTGGGGTAATTCACAAGTTAAGATTATAATGTATGTCGTGGATCGTCGGTATCATTTCGGTTCATCATTCATTCACGGTCACTTCGGTTTGTGGCGCGAACCAGTGTTCTGGGGCGAAACTGTCGGTTTGCCTATTTAAATAGTTATTGCTAAGATTGGAGTGTATATTTACACTTCATGCTTTATTTCAACACGCCACCTACGAAAGAAAGCCCTTACCGCCATACTAAGATTCTAACGACCGCACCGCTCTGCCGTCGCTGACGTCGTCATATAGTCTGTACATTAAGTCCTCTATCTAGTGAAGATCCTTTGGGGAGGCCTATGATGATGAAGAAGTCCTCTATTATTCATTAACTTTATAAAATCAATTCCAATAAATTCTTTGGACCTGTTTATCGTTTCTTTTAATATGGTACAAATTATTGAATTGCTTCATATTTTTATATGAATACCCACAAAAATACACCACCACACTCATCAGGGTGTGTATTTGGTTCGCTTCCGCGTTTGCGAATTGCGTGTAAGTATACACAAAAATTTACCTGTTTCTTGTTTTGACAGTTCAGAATCTTACTGGTGTACCTATTTGGTTACTCTAGAAGCTGATTTCAACATTACCTACAAAAATGTTTTGAAAACAAAGTTATGAATTCATGAGCCCTACACAAGTAGGTTCCGCCACAGTGTCCCGGGTGAGTTGTGGCTCTTACTGATTATCTAAACGCTATTCAGCCAACGTCAGGGAAACTTCAAACACAAATCGTCGGTTCGCAAACAGTGCCGTGTAACAAAATACAAAAGCTTGCTAGTCGGCAAATTGTGAGGGACTTAGGATCTGCGTCCACTGGCCCTACGGCAAAGATACCGGGTTTTAGGGCACGAATAAAAGTATGACTTTATACAATGACCACAAAATTGAAATCTTAACGATGTCGCGATATCTTTAGCTACCATTTTTGAAAATATTGTCCAACATATTAAAATAGCTGCGCCTGATGGTTTCACCCAAATAAGTTTCGATCTTGTTGAGCTATCGGGTTAAGAAACATCGTTTATGTTAATCCTAGTTATAAAACACCTGTCTACGAAATTTCATCTCAATTTGTTCAATAGTTTTTGCGAGAAATATTAACAAACATTCTTGATATATCCATATGAACGTTCACGATCATATTATTAGTAGAAAGTAAGATGGGATATTACTAAGAGTTAGAATACTAGGAAGTGGGATGTATTTGTATTCGACGCACAAAAATCTCTTGTAGTGGCGGCCAGTGAGCCGGCGGCCCTTACAATGGTTAGGTAGGTAAAGATATACATAACTACTAAAAACTACTAGAAACTGAGCAAATACTTTCGCGGTAACATGGTGTGCGGGCGAAAAGGCTTTGAAATGTGCTGGAGCATTTTAGTTTGTTGAACTGTCGAGTTAACTTGACGACAATGACAGAATACGTGAACTTCACTTAAAACGCTTTGTACATAATAAATCGCATCTACTTATGAACCCAGATCATTAGTCCACGCGATTTATTATCTACAAAGCGTATGCCATAAAATCGGCTGCCGGCAGAAGTTACTACCCACCAGACTAAGTCAAGACTTAGTCTGGTGGCAAAGCGGCAAGCCGCCAAGCCATTCGTCGTGTTCTGGCATGATATCTAGTGAAGCCATACGGAGCTGAGCTGAGAAGCTGTACGATGCGCCAAATGTTGTTGTGTTGGGAGTTTGATCGTGGAGGGTCTCCAGAGCAATCTTCCTCTGGCGCAGCATCGTTGGTCGTGTTGTTGGGCTTAACATTGCATCGCCTCGCTCAACTGCCATCTTCCTTCCTATTCACTCAGTTTTTTTTTCGAATGAATAGGCTCTTAATTAACAGGCGTGCTTTACCATCAACCATTGCATCACTGCTTACCATCAGGCGGGATTGCGGTCAAGCACTAGTAAATATATACAAAAAAAAAAATAGTAGTAGCTAATAATTCAACGAAGCCGCTATTTTAAACTAAATGCTCAGAATGTTCTATTAAAAGTTGTAAATTCAGAGCGATCAGAAAATCAAATCCAATCGAAACATTTTCTTATATTATCATGGGAAGAAAAGATTACAATGATTAAATTCGAGATCTATAAATGTTACTTAGCTCGTGACTTGACTTTGATTTATTTCTTTCTCTATCTTGCTCTTTTAGTTTCACAGCAGTGCGTTAGTGACAGGAATATTGATTAGTCAAAGTACGTGCTTAGTAACGTTTATAGATTGCAAATTCGTATACTAGCCGGTAAGTACAATAACGGCAGCCGTGTAGAAACGGCATAGTTATTATGTAGGAAAATATAGAATTCAATGAATTTCAAAACACGTAATCTTGCACTTTCCGGAGACGGCAACAGTATTCCAAACTTGCATACTGTCGTCAAGCCGCCGCGTCGTTTTTTATTTCAATGCTGGCCAATATGAAATAGCCAATGACCTTCGTATATAAGCACAAGACATATAACTGTACTTAAAATAATATCAATGCAGTGAAAATTCACTCTAGTTTGCCGATACTAGATCGATAAATGTGTGTGTGTGTGTGTTATAAAAGTCTATTGTATTGCCCTATTTCACCACTCAGGTGTGATGAGCTTTTATAACAGTACGTTCTTGTTACTTTACAAGACCTTTGAATTATCTGAACGGTTATTTCTGAATGTTTGTTTGTTTATTGAAGAAACACCAACAGCATCATTTAACATTTTACAAAAGTATTAAGGAAAGTTATTACTGCTACTGTATACACAAATTATAGAGGTAGATTCTAAAGAGGAAAGCTTACGGATAAAAGCTGCTCATAAACGATGTACAAATAAAATTTTTACAAAGTTTTTTAACTCAAAATAAAGTACAACAGAATAATGGAACAAATTAATGAAGATAAGGGGCTTGTCATTGTAAATTAGTATTGGTCTCAATAAATACCGAATAAAACATTATTTTTCAGTAGCATATTTTATACCTCCCCTTATTATGGTATACCTATTTTTCTATTAATTTCATCTTGTCAGTTCAAGTCTAAATGATGTCTAGAACAGCTACATTTCAAACTTTATAAATTAAATCAAATTGCTTATCATCGTGACGAATTAATTACTTTCTCAATTATTTTCTTATTCCCTCATTTAAATTATCGTGACTAAAATTTCGAATTTGAGTCTCATCGGCTTCCAAAAGATTATTATTAATATTGCGGTGTTAACTGTTTTCTCTGTTTTATTTATTAATTTCTTTTACTTTATCATCATCATCATCAACAAACTTTTTATCGTCCCACTGTTGGGGACAGTTCTCCTCTCATACAGCGGTGATTACGCTCAATCCTTCTTAATTGAGCGTAATCACCATGCTTGCTCATTGCAGGTTGACGATTTCAGACTTAAAGTCCAGGTTTCCTCACGATGTTCTCCTTGACCTTGTAATCAGTCATCAGTGTCCAAGATATACTCATAAAGCACATATACTTTAACATAATATGCCCAATTATAATCATTTTTGAGATCAAGATGCTTAACACCGCTTAAGAAGTAGGTCAATGCTGTTTCTTTTACTTTCGACTCGACATCAATGTTTTTATATACTCGTGGGATAAGTATACAAATACAATATATATTTTTAAAAATTTCATATTATTAGTCAACAACTACAAATAAAAATGTAACAAATCTTATAAAGATATAAAGGCAATAAAGACAATAAAGGCCTCTCGCGATATTCCTTCATGCTCATTGGAGCAGAGCGGTCTATGAAAACGCTTATGCTCAACAGTAGATCTTTATGGGATGTTATAGGATCAAGGTAAAATCAACCTTGAAATAGCGTAATAAGAATCCAATTTGTAAACAGACCATTGCATGCCCATTTCGAGTAGGCACTGTAGACAGGCACTCAACTTTCCCTCGAGATAAGCAAAGGCTCATTTTTATTAGATCCGAAACAACTACGGCATTTCGACGATTTCTGATGGGTATGTGAAAAGAGATCCCTTTGTATGAGCTATGGACTGCGGAATAGTTTTCGCGATGAATAAAAATCTGTTCACAATGCCTTCACAATGCCAACGATGTCATTAAAGCTCGCACCTTTTTATCTTTTTTCGATCAAGTAGGTACAACCAGTCTCGAACAGAAAAGGAACGGACGAAGACACGAACTAAAATTCATTTGATTGCCTACAATCTCTGTAGGGCAGCGGTGGCATAATGGTAACGTCAGAGACTTTTATACAGCGAGTTTTGTGTCGTGAATTTGAATCCACTCACAACTGCTCTCAAAACGATGAAGAGAAGCCTTATGAAGAAACCTGAATATGTTCTGAATTCAAAAAACTAGTATGACATGATCGTACCAGCCAGCAACTCGCACGAGACCATCGTGGTAGATTATGATCCAGTAGTAACTATATGGACTCTTTTTTTATATTATAAACTAGTGCTTGAACGCAACCCTGCCTTATGGTAACCAATCGTAGATGGTAACTCTAGTTTTGTAAGAACCTATTCACTCTAGCTTTTGAATACACTTATATTATTTTCAGACGGAAAGACCGCCGCTAGCAAATTGTTCCCGTCCATCGATGTACGCGGTATAAAAGCAAGGCAAAACGCTTCATCCAGATCGTAGTGGTGTCAACAATGTAAGGGTGGATACTCGCCATACGATTGTTAATATAATCTTTGTTTCATAATAATGTATTGTATCAATTTGCGGTCAATTTTATGCACAGACTGTGCAATATGTTTTGATATCACACATTCTTCTGAGCATGTTGATGGCAATCTAACTAAGTAGATAAAGTCGACCTAGAATTTGGTTACCTACCAATGTTCACTAGCACTGCCTACCTTCAGAATCTATCATCTATCACCATCAGTATCTACTAGTTCTTGTGTATTAGCCTTGTTTGTGAATCAGCGCTATATACTGCATATTGTTACAATGTTATGTACTCATATCGTAGACAATTAATTTAATAGTAGATTAGTAGCCAAGGGCTGTAAGACATCAATTGCAGTCCGAGTATAGTTCGAGGGGGCAATTGATGCTTACACACGAGCTAACGACTCTGATCTCTACTTTAAAGTAAAAGTTTTCTATACTCGAATTTTTTCATTATTTTTTTAAAATTATTTTTTCGTCGTTCGATATTTAAAATTGATGACTGTTATACTCATATGAAGACAAAGCTGAATAGCAAAACAACCTTTTTTGTCAATGGGCTGAATGCATAATGTCTATTGCCAGTATGATGGTTAGATGAACACAAACTTTTTGAAAGAGTGAAGAGTTTTTGTTAAATTACTTACACCCTAGGTTTTTCTAGCTAAATTATTATCCTAGAGCGCTAATTGGTACCTACAAGCGCCATTATCGAATATGAGAGATGTAAATTAATTTTTGTCCGTGTCTACGTCTTTTACCCGCACGTTTTACCACTCCGCTATTATTTTTATCATTTATTAGCTGCCGCCAGCGACTTCGTTCGCGTGGAGTTAGTTATGCCCCTATTGGTCGCAGCGTGATTTTATATAACCTAAAGCCTTCCTGGATTAACGGGCTATCCCACGCAAAAAGAATTTTTCAAATCGTGCCTGTAGTTCCTGAGATTATCGCGTTCAAACAAACAAACAAACTCTTCAGCTTTATAAATATTAGTATAGATTTTTATTGGTCGTTTCTCTGCGGGAATCAGTAGATGAAATTCAAGTCCTAGGGTAAACTAGGAATATACTCAGTAATTCAATATCTATTTTTACTCACTTTTACTTTTATTACTAGGTACCTTTTCCTGTTATAAATATGACGTTAATGCATGACACATTATGCTTACACACGAAAAATAATAAACATTATACGTATATATATTACAATTTATTTTTACGCTCGATTGGCAATTGATTCATTTGTCCTATTCACCATTTACCCTACATGCACACTGCTTACGAGTACACAAATATACATATACAGTATGTTAAGAAAACCCTGTCCGACCCATAAGGATAATAAAGGTTAGGTAAACACATGAACAAATATAATATAAAATTTTACGTAATCATCATAGTACCAATACAAATGAATTTTGAAATAATCTTTTTTTCCCCGCGAATTAATTCCAACTTCCCCGAAATTCGATAATTTTTAAAAAAGTGACGACACCGGTATTATTATGACCGAATAGCGATGCGACCACGTGCCGCGTGCCCTGCCGCCCGCCGCCCACGGAAGGGTGGTTAACGCACATTTATTAAGTTACCACTTTTTGCGAAATAATATTTATTTTTTTAGGGTTTTTTTTAAGTTTAGCCCGGTTTTGTATGCATTAGTAGAATCAGTTATCGATACCTAACAACACCTTCACGGGTCGGACAGGGTTTTCTTAACATACTGTATAAAAAATCAGAATAAAAATACTTGAGTGTAAAATAAGGTGTCGATTAATAAAATTCTGACATACCAATAAAAGTATTTATTTTGTATTTTGAAATAGATTTAAATCCTTTCAGGTGTTTTATTTACATTGCCTCGCAGCCACGAGAAATAAACTCATCATAGCATCAGGCCATCGTAGCGAATAAAGAGTGCACAAGACGAGCGAATATTATAAATTATAATTACTGTTTATTTTATACATGGAACCTTTAAAGTAATGAAATCATTACCTACTTTAAAGGTAATTAAATAATTAAAAAATATCAAATTAAATCACTTAATGAAAATTCTCAAACGTGGTAATATTTAAACACGATAAATGAAAAATATCATTATTGAATTTCTCTCTTATCTTCTCTGTATGAGGTTTTCCCTGCAGGAGGAAAACCTATTTTTATTTTTGCACGGCTGTTAAAGGTCCTATCATACGAGTAACGTAATTAACCTACAAGCTTTCTCACGAATTTGGCTTTCACACGAAAAACGATTTATACAAATTTTACTTGTAGTTTCAGAGACAAGCGCGTTCAAACGCAAACAAGTTATTGAGCTCTCTTATTGTATAGACGATTTCTCTCACAAAATAAGGCCTTCAAGAAAATAAAACAAAGAGAGTCAAAAAGCACTTCAATCGCAACAGTTATAACAACTTATCGGTTTCAATCAAACGTTTATAATATAATAACAAGTTATGTCTCCCATTGTGGGACTACAAAACAAAACAAAACTTGAACGTCGTAATCGGCGTAATAAAGGAACAATAAAAGCTTGGAGGATTTTTCCAGTATTAAAGGTTTCGCTCCGGGGGCATATTCGTTGAATGATCGCATTTATGAAGCGTTATGCCCTTAACATGGTCTCATTACCGTGTTACATTCTCTCAGGTACCTCGATAAACTGACGTTGTCACTTTGCACGTGTAACAGCATTAATACCATCACCTATGTTTTTCAATTTAAACTCATATTCTTACGTCTTAACTTACTACGTTGCGCAGGAGCTGCCAGAGCTCTTATGTCTTACTAATTATTTCGTTCGTAACTCCGCTGGGATTCCAGTACACATTTGAGCTGATAAACCAACGCTTTTAAATGTAATGTTGCGAAACCACGTCGGAAATCTAGTCTGGAATACGGAGTAACTACATAGATGAAGCCGTATCTTACCGACGACCGCCATTGTCCGGGATTACTGCTTCTAAGTAATGAATAAATAAAACGCCGATCTATGTCTATTTAACATTTGTAGGATACAAAAAAGAAAAAAAAAAATTGTAAACATGGCTTATTTATACATAACGTTCAGTATTTTTTTGATTTTTTAAATAGCCTTGTCATTACAATATCAACATAATTTGCACCGAAATAAAGTTGATATTTTGTTTAAGAGCTGATTTTTTTAATTAACAAATTTAAAAAAAAAATCTTGGAGATTCTTTAGAAAAGACTATCTGACGTTGGAACAATCTGTTCTAAGTTATGAATTATTTCAGTCGAATCCCCTGATCTCACGTCATGTTGGTTATTAACATTAAAAGAATTGTGTAATTAGTATAAGCACAAAGCTCATGTTGACTTGTTGTATTATAATATTTATTATACTGTGTCATAGAAAGCGAGATCGAGAGAAGACACAGACATGGGATACTCAACTCGGTCGCCGTCGACCCCCAAATGTGCCCGAGGTCGATGGAGTGGGGGATACCTTCATGGATCGGAGACTGTCGGGCTTTGTCGGGGAGTGGTCGGGCCCTTTTCCACCTACTATGGGACCCAAACTCACTTAATGGCCCAAATTATAGTATAAATAGCTTGCTGAAATCATGACAGCGATTCCAAGAAAGTGAATTGAATTGTTTCGTGTTGTCCATACAAATTAGGCTTGTTGTACAGGTAAGCAATTGTTCACTGATGTAGTCATCACTGAACAATGATATAATTCGAATACATTTTTCCAATTACTCATTAACTTTAATAACTTACAGATTTCATCAACAAATTAACGAGACAAATTCAGCAATTACAGTTCACAATACAAACACTTTGACTGAGACTTAATAAAAACGGTGTACACTGTGTTTTCAATATTCAAGTGAATTATGATATAAGGTAGACTCTTAAAATATAAGGACAGTTGTTAATTATTACCATTTCAATAACTAACGATTCTAATTAAAACACTTAATGAGTAACTACTGAAACAAAGCAAAATATAAGATTCACCACTTAATTGAAAATTCACTTGGAAGAATATCTTCCAAGAATTTTCAAACCCACTACGTGATCAAAACAGTTCATTAGTCGTATTGTACTCGAGAACAAAGAGACTGTATCATTCCCGAAGTTCGTTGCGAAAGGTGACTCGCAGACACTTGTAGCTTCGAACACGTTCGAACCGCGTGCCCGCTACGCTCCGCAGCGTCGCAGCCACGTAGTACGCGACCCAGCTACGCGCTACGCCACTCATCTACACTTTCACCGCCCGGCCTTTTCAACCCTCCAAACTCTACAGGTTGTTTCATATTACGATGTTGTTACGGAATTCATTGCTTTTTAAGGCTTAATAACGACCCACATAATTTTTTGATTACTTCTCTTTTAGTCTTTTATAACGTTGTATTTATACTAAAGTAACGTTTTTTTTTATTTAGTTAATGAAACTCTAAGTGATATAGATAGGTTGGATGTATAGGTTTGTATGTGAGGCGCGTGATGACTATTAGAGATTGTTTAAAAGCTGTAATAGACTATTTTTACCATGTGGTTTCGATTTTATTACTTTAGTGATATTAAGCTTATTAACACTCTAAATTCTCACATCCACTACTACTGTAATGACCTTCGGGTCACTTACCACCGATCTGGCTTAGCGGTACTTATTTATAAGACTAGGGTATGTTGTGCATGAAGTCTTAATTGGAATAAAACAAATATATATATAAATATATATATATTTTGATATATCACACAGATTGAGCTAGCCCCAAAGTAAGTTCGAGACTTGTGTTATAGAATACTAACTCAACGGAACTATATTTTATAATAGATACATATATAGATAAACATCCAAGACCCAGGCCAATCAGGAAAAGATCGTTTTCTATCATGACCTGGCCGGGGATCGAACCCGGGGCCTCCATGTCGCAGGCAGGCGCGTTGACCGCTGCGCCACGGAGACCGACGAATTCAGTCTTCTCAAGAATTTTATTAAATACTTCGTGCACACGCGTCTGACACTATGATGCAGCAGTTACTAAGATAACAGTGTTGTAAAATATGGGATGGTGAACACTTACAATAGATATGTGACATTACCGTAAATTAGGTCAATCCATGGACCCACCGTGGCAGCCAGCATCTCCAGCCTGTGTGACTTGTGTTCGCAACCAGTTGAACTAGTTGGTTCACTTCAATGTTGCATGCTATCAAGGGGCCTGTACGCAGCTGGTTTCCATTCTTGAGGAGACTATTTTTTAGTAGATATATTAAAATTCTTAAATTAATAAAGTGAACTATTGAACCCTGTCAAAAAGAAAAGACTATGTAAGTTCCTCAATATACAAGTTGCAAACCGCGTGGTGTTAAGAGTTAAATCAATGTTCTACATACACATCGTGGTCCAATATCAAACACGGGTTTTCATCTTAGCGCAGGTTCCTTACCTCTCACGCGACATTCAATATATTTTAATTTTTTGATTCGATTCCTCAAGATCAGATTATAAAAAAGTCCCCTTCTAAAATAGATTACCGCCTAAGTCTCCTTCAAAGTTTTTTTTAAACGTCATGTCTCTGTCGACCTGAGACTTCTCTACTTTCCACAATCTTAAATTACAACACCAACACATATAAAAAAAAACTTATTTCAGCCATTTAAATTCAATGATGCATCCATTATGCATTTCTTCAAATTTAAATTATTATTATTTTATAAGAACGAAGCAACCTATTCGAACCTACTTGGCACCGATCATAAATTCATTCCACCATTTGCCTTACGAGTAGGTATTTAGATTTTTAAACGTTACACTAGTAACTAAACAAAAAAGATTACGTATATATGCACAAATCCACTAGCTCTAAATGCAAATTTCGCAATTAGTAAATTGACTTAGTCTTTGTAATAATACAAATTCATGGTTAAGTTTCATTGTGATATTTGGAAGCAAGTTAAGTGCGTTATTTTGTGAGTACCTATTATTTGCCAAATACCTGCACGTCTACGCTCATAATGGAGGGCCTGTAGATGACAGATAGGCAGCGACATGTGATGTCTGTGCCGCTCGAACAACGTACATTTACAACGTATAGTTTGTTGAGAATAAGCAACTGAATCAATTCCAATCCTTTTTACCATGTTATATTTTTTCCCAAATGCATTTAGAAATTGTTGCAGTGTGGTTACCGAGTGCACGACACAGCTGACGGTAGATCATAGTACTAGGAGCCCTGCCGCCCCGTAGTATCGTTCAAGCGTTTCGACACTGCCGTACCTGCAACGGTAACTGTCTACATTTTCGCGTGGTGTCGCGGCCTCTCCGCTAGACGATTGATCCCGAGTGGGCAATATTTTAAATAAGTTTCAAATACCGAAGAACAAGATCGGCTGGTTTAAAGCATTGATCATTTGACGAATGTAAAATACTTTTATGCAGATAATCATATTTTAATTTTTCTACAGATGGAAAGGTAAGTTTCAAATTCATTCAAAAATTATGCTACGGAAACGTAAACTGTAGGCTACGAAACCCCATCTACAAGTTAATAAAATAATAAAAACAAACAGTCTTATAGAATCCCAGTTTTGACGTGTAATAGATACATAGATTTTTAAAAATGTTTTGTTTGTTGCGATATCTTTACGAATGTCGTGTCAAATGAAAGGTCTAGAGGTCATTTTATCCGTAATTAATTATGTTTATGAATCGGCCCACGTGTTTAAGAGTTAGTTAATTATGAATTTGCACAGTGACAATGGAAACAACCAACATTTTTGTTGATTTTGTTTTACGGTCTTTTTAACTAATAGAAAAATGTGAAAACATTATTATTTTAAGATAATGAGGAATGTTAAACAAAGAGACAAATGACAACAAACCTTTAATATTTAATTAATGATTCGTTTTATGTTTTAACAAATGAAAACAAATCTTTTATATTTAATTAAAGGTTTGAAGGACTTCCATCCATTGTCTATCTACCTGATTTTCCATGGAATTACGCATCAGACTTTTGACAGATCACGTGGTCATGTAGCTACACAGAATTCAGTCATCATCATCATCTTAGCGTTTACCCCGGTTGCATCCGCGGCTACACAAAATTCAGTAGCAGCGGCAAATTGACAACCCTAGCACCCACAGCGAGCGCGCCACTCCGCGCCAGACAACGTCAGAGTTACGTGTTAGAAGAGAGTGGCAAGGCGACACGACGCTTAGGTGAATATCATATTAGGCACGGCGCGCTTATACGAGCTAAATTGCCCTTTGCTGTTTAGTAGCAAGAGTCACTATCTCTATTTATTGTTGCACGAAGAGCCGACTCTGTATTATACTAACATTATTCTATGATTTATATTTGTCGAAAACCACACCAATTAGTAAAGATAATTATATAATTTTACACAAATATAAAATGAATGAATATTTCTTATTCCTATTTGGTTGAATATTTAGTAATATTGCAGGATGGCTATTTCCTATTACAGATTAGTATAGGAGCTTATCTATACTAATCTGTGAATGTCAACGAAATAATATGAATGGTAATGGTAAACGTTTTATACAGTATGTTAAGAAAACCCTGTCCGACCCGTGAAGGTGTTGTTAGGTATCGATAACTGATTCTACTAATGGATACAAAACCGGGCTAAACTTAAAAAAAATCCTCCTAAAAAAATAAATATTATTTCGCAAAAAGAGGTAACTTAATAAATGTGCGTAAGCACCCTTCCGCGGGCGGCGGGCGGCAGGGCACGCGACACGTGGTCGCATCGCTATGCGCTCATAATAATACAGGTGTTGTCACTTTTTTAAAAATTACCAAAGGAGAATGCCCATTTTTGGGCCTACGCTGTACAGTCAACTATTATATTGCAAAATTATCGTCATTTTATCATAAAATAAATACACGAAAAAGAAAAACAATTTACAATTAGAAAACTGAGAAAAATGCATTTTATTGTTTTGTTCACAGCTCTCACTAGCCAAGTATTGATATGTAGCTAAAAAGACATTGTGTCAGATTTTTAAAAAATCCGTTATCTTTTTTTTTCGTTTGTCAAACAAACTCAAACGTCACTGCATGCGCTTTGTTGTGCTTGCGCCGGTGAATGTGTTTTGCTACGAAATTCGTATTTTCTCTCAGCTCAAACACGGACTCTTTATCTGCTACTCTGACTGACTACGGCTTGTTTCCAAGGACTTCGATATTTACAATCAGTATGGATAACTGCATTAATTGCGGTATTAATACATCTCGTTGCAATGTAACGAGCAGACGGCCGTTGAATGAAGAATCCATCTTATCTATTGTACGCGCATGGGTTTCTCCGCAAACAGTAAGTAGTGCCAAAATAGAATTATGTACTCGTTCCTCATGCGAATATTTCGACGGGTCCTAAGAACAAAATCGTATAATTGTCGATATACGGTATGGGGTTTGTGTAATAATAAGATACGTTTGATTGGTTATTTCAATAAGTAAAAGGATACTAAAAAAAAATAGTGCCATATAGTTTTTTGTATACAGTACGTAATACGTGTGTGTGAATCCGTAATAGAATACATTTTGTCTTATTTTACCGTAACACTTTGTCCTTGGGACCGGTCGATGTATTTGTCTGTTCCTTTGGTTTGAAAATAAATTCTTAACTATTATTTATATTTAAGGTCATCCTGCCACCATCTCTGTCAAGCTTGCTGGGATTTGGCAGTTGATATGTTACTGTCAGTTGAGGCAACAGAAGAAACTCCTGCTCCTCGAGGCCATATTCAAGTGTGTATCCATTGTGGACGTTCATTAAGGATTGTATGATCCCACCGTCTCCGATCCAATCCTGAACGAGAACAAAGAATACTAAATGTTATATCAGAATGGATTATACCCCGGACTGTAAGTATTATTCAAATAACTACAATTGTATTTATACATATGTCAGTTGTCTGTTTATCTTTAAAGAAACTAAAGAAAATAAACCCATCTTGCCTGGGTAGTGGACAATTTCTCTCCAATTGTATCTGAAACAGATTTGGGGCCATAAGTGGGATTTTTTTAGACAGATGATAATTATAATTTCATTAGACAATTAGTTATCATGAGAAAGTGGTAATAAAATATTCTATTTATTTTAGGTTGGAGCTCAGAGTGCAGTATGTCATTCTTGCTGGGTGAGGGCAGACAGATCTGCTCGTCACTTTGTCTCACAGCCATCAACATCAGCATCTGCATCTGGCGTGCCAACTTCACCAACTGTCATATCCATTTCACAAGAAACCCCTACATCAGAAATGCCAGTGCCTGATATAAGTACTCCAACTGTGGAAACCAATGAACCAGCACATGGCGTAAGTCAATAATATATTAATTGTTTATGAAG
Source organism: Sesamia inferens (assembly GCA_037179545.1). Taxonomy (NCBI): domain Eukaryota; kingdom Metazoa; phylum Arthropoda; class Insecta; order Lepidoptera; family Noctuidae; genus Sesamia; species Sesamia inferens. The sequence goes on from CM073921.1 coordinate 20,897,834, forward strand.
ATGAATGAATGACAAAATAAATGAAATATAAAAAAAAACTGTTTATTTTTATTTTCAGTCCCAGTAGGCACCTATGTTGGAGGTGGACGCCTCTCCCTGGCAACCATGGTTGAAAGCGAGAGTGCATGGGAGGCTGCCACCTCCTTCTGTGAAACCGTCCTCTTACAGAAGGAGGCAGCGGAGAGGGAGCGAGAAGAGGATGCACTTGCCGCTCCCCTCCGGCGTAGACGGGCGGGGCGAAGAAGGCGGGGGACGAACCCCCGTCTCCTTTAGCCCCCCGAGTGTGGCCAGCGCGTGCGGGTAGCTCCCCATGCGCATTGTACATGGTCACCACGTTTGAGGATTACTTCGGTACCCCGGGTAAACCTCCTTTGGCGCGCAAACCGGCCTAGCCGGAATGCCCTGGGAGTGCCACGGGGATAGTGCCTTCGGGCAGATCCCGTGGTGCTCTCATCGCAGGGCTTGAGGGGAACCGAGTGGTTTTAGTGGATATTCCCAATTTAGGCTGGGCGAATCCCACACACTTTCGTCGCCTAGCTAGCGGCGGATATGGTGCGTAAATGCATTTCCACTAAAAAAAAAAGGCACCTAACTATGTAAGTGCTATATATATGTACACATTTACTGTACAGTATAGACATTAAACTCTTAGACTATTGTAAACACAATATCATAAAACTAATTACTTAATAAAAATATTTGCAGGCAATTAGCCTTTGACATTGTTGCATAGTCCCCCTGTTATATTATTGAAAAAATAATCTAGGTAGATACCTACATACTACAAAAATATCAAGTTACGGTAACAACCACACGTAAAACGAAATGACAGTAACTATAATTGTATAATCGACCGGCTAAATAAGAATGATTTCTGATTTAATTGTATTGTTGCTTGTCACTTAATCCATTTTATAACCTCACTTAGCCATAAATTCAAATTAAAAAATCTCTGAATACCAACTGTCAATTTCATTGAAATTAAGTGACATTATACCAGATGTGTTATTTGAAAATATAACACCAATTTCATGACTGTAATATGTAGGCCCCGAGATATAGGGACGATGGGCATTCTCCTTTCGGGGAAGTTGGAATTAATTCGCGGAATGATGATTACGTAAAATTTTATATTATATTTGGTCATGTGTTTACCTAACCTTTATTATCCTTATGGGTCGGACAGGGTTTTCTGAACATACTGTATAAATGGAACAGTTGCTTAGAGCAAATTATGATAATTATGTTCATTACATCGAAATCATTTTATAGATTGCACAAATATTGCAGTTTTTTTGCAATATTACAACGACGAAGTGTTTGTAGGGAACACGGCCGAGACACGATTCCGATTATAATAAGTACTAGCTTCCCGCCCGCGGTTTCGCCCGCGTGTAATTCGGTTATATCGCGTTTTTTAGATTTCCCTGGGGAATATCAATTTTTTTTTTTCAATAAAAGGTATCCTATGTCCTTTCTCAGGGTCTAAATATTGTCTGTGCCAAATTTCATCAAAATCGGTTGAGAGGTTTAAACGGGACAGCGTAACAGACAGACAGACAGACAGACAGAGTTATTTTCGCATTTATAATATAAGTATGGATTTCAGTCAAAATACGTTCAATGCTTGTTGGGCATGAGCACCACTATCAAGACCCTTCCTACTGATGGTATCCAACGGATTTTTGCTAATTTGCTAACAGTAATTGTTAAACGAATTAGTCGTATAGTCAAACCACAACTAACATTTTTTGAAAGTTGTATAATTTCGTACAACTTTGGGTTATCGTACGACACGGTGAATTGATGTAGGGTATCATGATACATATCAATTACGGTGGATTGTTTCACGCCCACTTGGCGCACGCGTGAATGTCAAAAGTAGCGCTAACTATCAGCTAACTAACAAAAAGCGGAGTTTCAGATTACGATCACAATATTATGGTCTTGTCTCAAGTAATAACGTTTACATAAACGTTATTATTTGACGTACTTACATACGTATATTACCTTATCGTATATTTGCATCAACCGGCTCCAAATTTCTCTGACTTTAATGTTAAACCCTGCGTTGTGCGAGTTTTAGAAAGTAAAATAATCCTATTAGTAGGTATCGCATAGTCAGTTATACCTCATACTTACCTTCGTGGAAAAGCACCCTTAGGTCCTGAAGCCTACGTGATATAACTGGCAAAGAGACATATAGCAATAAATTTAAAAAGACAGAAAAAATTCTGTTTAGTTTTTTACTACAAAACACAAAATGTGGAACTATCAGTCATGTTTAAAAGGTTCCTGATCATAAAGTTAAGTATGTAAATGATGCGCGGGACGCGGAACGTTCTTACTCCTAGAACACAGGCCTCCTGTGAGAGGGAGTGGGCCGTAATCTACCATGAGGGCCCAGTTCGGGAGTTCAGTAGTAGATGTCACATGTTTTTGAACACGTTAAGTTGCTGGCCGAGAAGTCTTAAGAGTATCGTCTTACCCAGTAACTGGGTGTGGAGGACGGATAGACATGAGATATGAAGCCAACCCCAATATAGTTGGTAAATAACTAGGCAGAGATAATGACCCTACAGACAATGAAAGTACAGAGTGGTTTGATTTACGAGAGCGGAGTGTAACATTATTGACTGAACCCGTTGTTAAGTTGGGCATGAGTTCACTTTCGAAACGACGACGTCAAAGAGATTTATAAACAAACTAAAATCACATGTTATTTTATTTTCCTCTGTGATCGTGTCACGATCTTCAAGAAAATCAGTCGTGCGTATTAAGATCACGCAATAGAAGAGAAGAATAACTTTTCGAGTTCATTCGTAAGAAAATAGAGTAAACAATATTTATCAATATATTTTTTTCTGTTGGAGTGATTTTTATCCACTTCAATGCGAAGGGATATTAATATTAGGGGTATTCGCGGACTATTGAATCGAGGATCCGTCGCCACATGTGTTCGATGGTAGGGGGAGTCAATCGTGGATCTCTCATGGGCAAGTCCTGTTATAGCCCGCTTAGTGTCGGACTGGAGAGTAGCGGAGGAGATAGTCACTCTTTCTGACCAGTTCTCAAGCAAATCGCAACCTGGCACCTCGATTTCCTCTGAGTAGTTTAGGGCCATTTGCTGGCCTATAAGGCTTCATATCAGCTTCGCAAAGCCACCGCAGGATCGTATTCACATTGTTATGGTGAACTTCTTGGAGGCTGTTTCAGTTCTGAACATCCTTAAGATGCCAATTTCTTAATATAGTGCTCACGATGAATCGATCTTCTCGTACAACGTAGAGTTGTGCACCTTGGCCTACCACTCCCTGGCCTTCTGATGATCATGCCGGTCTCTTGAAATTGCTGGGGTACTCTTTGGATCGTGGATAAAGATACACCTACTGTTTTAGCAGTACTTCGCTGACGCCTTCCACCTTATACTATGGTGATAATTCGTGTATAATCTTCAGGAGATAATGACATGTTGGTGCACAATATACTGTGACCAGACCAAAAATCTGTTTATAATGACAGCTCGGTTTGAAACACAAGCTAAAAATATTCTTCTATAAAAAATACGAAATTTCATATTTTTCAAAATGATGAACTTTTTTTAGCTATAATTTGATCAAATGAAACCTTTTTTTAAATTAGCGCCACTTATCTGCCCATAACATATTATTATTTATACATGTATTTATGGATCTATGCAGGTACATAACTTTGGGAGATAGCACGGTTTCTATAAATGACCCGTTATTTTTGCAGCCCTGTTGCCCAGCTTGATGTGGCTGCCGTCTGTACGAACGAGGCAAACCAGAAGTTTATTAATAAAAATGTATGTTACTGAATAAAGCAATGTTTGAGAAGTTTCTTTATAATCCGTATGCGGTATAGATTGTATACAAGATGTAACAGAATAAACGCCAAAGCAGAAAGCAAAGTATTTACGTAAGTGGGTTACGTGAATATTTTTTTTTTTGGAAAAAATTAATAAAACTTGCTTTATATTTGTTTTTTTTTTTTAATATAAAACGTAGCTACACACTAGGATTTTCTCTTGCAACGTGGGCGCGTTTACAAAAATATAAACTTGCATACACAAACAGCCAGATCCGGAGTTATGTACTACTTGTATAAACTAATATTCGTTCCGCGCGGAAACCGAACCCGCGGCACGTAGCGCAGCATTCAATTGCTAAACCACAACCCGTGCCGTCAAAATTAGAAACACAGCGTCAAAACAATTAGATAAAATCTTTCAGTTAAGGAAATCTGAGCCTAGTCCCAGGGGATTTAAACTCTAAAGCCTTCTCTACTTCTTTTAAGGATTTACTATTCCCTAAATTGAATTTAGTGTCTTTAGGAGATTCTATCAATCTCTTGTAATATACAACACGGAACTGTCGCTGTATACCTTTATTTCATGGTGTTTGAATCACAAAAGTAATTATTTGTCGGGACGCCAGCGCCAGGTGTCGTTTGATCGATTTAGCAGCGAGGTAGAGCATACGGTGTAGGTCTGCCCGGCTTAAATAGAACACCGCCGTGTCCTCGTCGCGGCGATCTCTAGCGTCCGGCCTTGGTCCAGGTCATGGTTCGGAGCGATAGTGCATGGCAGGTCGTCACCACCTTCTGCGAAGCAGTGATACTGGCACTGGAGGAGACAGAGCGCCTAAGCGACCTCAGGACCCCAGCCACCGCACGAGACTCCCAGGTCGGGAGATAACATTGAACTCCCAGTCACCGTAGGTGCGGGTTTGCGGACAGCGAACAGTGGGCAGCTCGCCGTCCGGTAAGAACCAGGCCAGGTCGACTTAAAGAGATGTCAACACATCGTGACGGGGTCCACGAAGACCGATGCCTGCCAGAGCTGCGGGTTGTTCGAAAGAGATACCGCGGCTTTGGCGCTCAGGCAAGTGAAGGAACATGGGTGGGTTTTAGTCAGTAAAAGTCTGACGTTCATTGAGTCATGACCATTCCGCTGCGCACAGAGCGGGAGAGGTCATTCGATCATTAAAAACTTAATATTATTTTTCTATAATTACAGAATAAGATTATTTATTATCTTGTATTTTATTTTATGATTATTTTAATTAATATAGCAATATCCACTCTGCCTTGAAAGTGAAGTATCATAAAATAATGCCGTAAACAGAAATCATCATCATCATCATCATTTCAGCCGAAAGACGTCCACTGCTGGACATAGGCCTCCCCCAAGGTTCTCCATGACGACCGGTCCTGCGCCTCCCGCATCCAGCGGTTTCCCGCGACCTTCACCAGGTCGTCGGTCCACCTTGTCGGGGGCCTACCCACGCTACGTCTTCCGGTGCGTGGTCGCCACTCGAGAACCCGTCGGCCCCATCGGGCATCGGTCCTACGGGCAATGTGTCCAGCCCATTGCCACTTCAGTGTTGCAATTCTTCGGGCTATGTCGGTTACTCTCGTTCTTCTCGTTCTTCTTAAACAGAAATGTATGATTTTAATTAAAGAAAATTGAACTTTGTGTCCTAGATTCGTTATATATAGATTAGAGCTATTAAAAAGATGGTACTTGCTCAAGAACATAAAAAACAAGGGTTTATTTTTGCATCAAACCCACTCAACTGCCAAACGAGAGCTTTCAAGTGTTTTGAGGCTCTTAACTGATGTCTGTGTGTTCATAAAACCTCATAATATATGTATGAGTACAAATTCGTAAGACAAACCTAGGCACTCGATTTTTTCTTCTCTTTCGTTTTTACGTAACCTTAACTATAGGTAACAATTATAAAGCGATATTGGACGATGCGAAAAAAGTTTACGTTCCGTTCTACACCATTTTCATGTTCATTATTTATATTTCAACATATTCTGAAACTTAATTACCAATAAATTATGCTCTCACTGTATAAATAATTATGTATTTCCCGTATGGTACCGGGCTTAGAATAGTAATAACCCATATCCTCTCGTGGGTGTCTTAAGAGGAGACTAAGGGAACTCTCATTAGGGAAGTGGGCAGCAGCGCTTCTCCAGTGGAATATCAAACAACTGCGATCCCCAACCCGCTTGTGAAGTGTGGGAATTATGGCAACCCAAAAATGTGAAAAGCCTACGCGGAGGCCTTTGTACAGCAGTGGACCTTTGTACCCTACGTGTAATACCAGGATACCGAAATGTATTAGTCCACCCACATATACAAGTCAATGAAACTGACCGCGTCGAAAGAATCGTTAAGTAAATCCACTTTAAAGAACAGCGCGCAGTTTATTAAACGCAGAGCATTTGTCAGTGCTGGGCGCCTCGAAAGCTCTTTACAAGCTGAAGTTCATTAGGACCTCGAACACCTATCCGCACCGGTCGAAACGACCGCGTTGAAGGAATCTCTAGGTAGATTCACCGCTGGTTATATAAAGGACGGCGTGGAGGTCTATTTTATCGGCTTTAAAATCGATCCACCTTCAACTTGTATCGGATTCAATTAATCAAACTCTTGAATTACTTGATAAACTTATTGAAATATTTAAGCAATTATAATTTGAATTTCTTCTGCAAACAATAGCGAATTTAACTTTGTGAAATATGAAATTAGTTGTCTCAGCAGCATTTCATTTTATAAGCATACCAACTATTTAATTACGTAGTTTCTGTAGTTATGTGGGGAGAATATGAAAACCACACGGACGAAGCGCTCGTGCTCAATATTATGTACTACACTAGGTTAGGAGCAGAGTTTTTGATCAACAGAGATAAGAATTATTATTCAAATCTGACTGATAGTAATAAAGATCAGCTCGCTCAAACAAACTTTTTAGTTTTTAGATTTAGGGTAGATATTCCGATCGGGAGATAATATTTATTCGTAAAATTAAATCGAAACCTAACAGATTTTCTACAATAGAACTGTCAAATATTCAATATTCTCTTTCGGAATAATAAATGAATAACAGCTTCTAATGAATAAAGAATTCATTTACGTTACAAGAAAAGATTATTATTTTGTATATTTTTTTTTATATTGCTAAGCTGTTACATACGCTATAGCGTATGTAACTCAAACTCAAACAGCTTGAACGCCTTTAAAGCTGTTTCCATTCGGCGCAAAGATATAAAGTTTAGTAGTAATACGTAGAAGATTGATTCATTGATTTTTTTGAATATAAGGCTTTTGCACGAGTGCACACTAAATCAATTTGTATCATGAATTTGTTATACTGTATGATTTTAATTGCCGAGCCGCTTTCATTATCGTTGCAGTTTACCTTAGTAAATTGTTATCTATATGGTTCATTACTCAACAAGACCCGTATTTATAACCGACTTCTATAAAAAAGGAGGTTAAAATTCATCCACCATATCCATATCACCTATCGAAATTGTCGTAAGTCAGTTCAAGCTAAGTATCTATTCAATTAGCAGAGAAAGTATGCGCGGTGATCCTAAATTTAAATTAACTTTGCCTGGGTCGTTTTTTAAGTTAACATCAATAGTGTTTTTTCTCCTTAATGAATAATGATGTGTTTACATAGTAAGTAGTGGTGTACGAATTTGTACGGGATAGGTACCATAGTTAAAATATTTAAAATAAATACACTACAATTTGTAAAACTATCTACATCAATTTTAAAAGAAGGTGAAAAAAGGCGGCGTTTTAAATTTGTATTTTTTTTTGGCATTGACTTCTGAAATTAAAGTTATTTTCAGTTTGTAGTGTTTCCTTTTTCAAAATCAGTTTATTGTCTTTGCAAAAAGCTTTTTTAAGTATTTTGCATGTCAAGTGTTTTTTTAAAGCGTCATTACACGTTACATTTATTAAAATCTTCATTAATATTCGTGGGCGCCTCTTCATTAGTACACATAATTAAGGCACTTGTTTAGGCTCAATTTTCCAAAAGCCGTATACCGTACACTTGTGAACCTTATAACGACACAATATAACATTTTCGACCGGTAAAATGTGGTCAAAGTAAATAATTTGAGCTCCAGGAGCGCGTTCCCGGCTTGTCTGTAGAGCTTGACGGGATAGTTAATCGCCGTTTGTATGACGCGCGATACCTAGTTGAATTCTGGACATAAAATATTTATGTAATGTTTAATCTGAAACTTAATTAATAGGTAAAAACAACGAATTTTCCAAAAGCGAAAATGCTGTACCTACATAAAACTACATAAAACATAAACATAGTTACAATAATAAAGTTATTGTAAACTTAATACAAAACGTTAAACGACCTGAGTACAATGCTCGAAGACCTCAGCAGAGCCTCCGAGCGAGTCGGTCTTAAAATGAACATGGGCAAGACGAAACTCATGTCTAATGCCCATGGAGTACCGACTCCTATAAAGATTGGAGACTCTGTTCTCGAAGTTGTTGACAGTTACGTGTACCTGGGACAAACTATCCAGTTAGGAAGGTCCAACTTCGAGAAAGAGGTCAATCGTCGAATCCAACTCGGTTGGGCTGCTTTCGGGAAGCTACGAAGAATCTTCTCGTCCGAAATACCGCAGTGTCTCAAGACAAAAGTCTTCGACCAGTGTGTGTTGCCAGTGATGACTTATGGAATTGAGACGTGGTCGCTAACAATGGGCCTTATGAGAAGGCTCAAAGTCACTCAAAGGGCAATGGAGAGGGCTATGCTTGCGGTTTCACTGCGCGATCGAATCAGGAATGAGGAGATCCGCAGAAGAACGAGAGTAACCGACATAGCCCGAAGAATTGCAACACTAAAGTGGCAGTGAGCTGGACACATTGCCCGTAGGACCGATGCCCGATGGGGCCGACGGGTTCTCGAGTGGCAACCACGCACCGGAAGACGTAGCGTGGGTAGGCCCCCGACAAGGTGGACCGACGACCTGGTGAAGGTCGCGGGAAACCGCTGGATGCGGGAAGCGCAGAACCGGTCGTCGTGGAGAACCTTGGGGGAGGCCTATGTCCAGCAGTGGACGTCTTTCGGCTGAAATGATGATGATGATGATGAATACAAAACGTTTATAAGAAGAATTATCTTCTTAAGAAATAAGTAAGCCCTCTGTTTGTACTCAGATTTTAATTTTGTCATATTCCTGTGTATTTTATTGTCTGAACATAATAATAATAAATAAATAAAAGTAATTAATGCCTAATTTGATTTTACCTGTTGTTGAAATGTAGATAACTACCTACCTATTTCTAAAAATGAATGTAAAGGAAAAACTCGCTTCCATTATGAAAACAGATTATTATAAGAACTCAAGGAATCACTTTGGTATGGTCGGACGGTCTGTCATGCCATTTTCTCTAAGACTAATAATATAAATGGAGTAGGAAACTGAAATGTAATTCTAAAATTATACCTTAAAATATTGTAGTAATCAAAGTCGTCGGATTTGACTGAAGATATAAATATCTAGACGTTTTCTATCAATGTATTTTCGGATTTAATTAATCTCTTCTATATAAAATCAGGCCCTATGGTGCTATGGCCTACGCAGATGATACTACAGACTACCACCTGCTGTGATCTTTCGTACAACTTGGTACAACCCAAAAAACCCCGGGTTATACTAATAGCCTTCCACCAATGGTGATCCCCGCACTGGTTATCAACAAAAACTCTTCTGAACGGCACCTATCAGGCTTTCTCTGGAGAAAAAGGGCTTATCTCCTCTAAGCAAGGACTTAATTAATTAAGATTGTATCTAATGAAAGACAAATCCCCTACAAATGGATAACATAAACACATCTTAACTGTAGATAGAAGAATCGTTTTTCCTTTAATTCACTTCGCTCAACGGATCAGTAACTTGAAGCCCTAAAGTTTCAATAGTACCCAGCTGGTAAGAAATCTGTTGGGAATTTATTCACGTATTTTTGCCGTATATCTAAAAGTACGATTTCATGTTAGAAAACAACAGAGAGTGAACAAAAAGAGACAGTGCATTACTGCGCGCACGGAACATATATTTGTATAGTCTACAGGGAGTTGTACCGGGTTACAAACTCACCCACGATAATAGTAATTGCTACTGTGGGGCAACGTTTTTTTATGTATAAAGTTTTTTTTTTGTTTTTTTTTTAAACAGACAAATCACACAGATTGAGCTAGCCCCAAAGTAAGTTCGAGACTTGTGTTATGGGATATGACGTGGCCGGGGATCGAACCCTGGGCCTCCACGTCGCAGGCAGGCGTGTTGACCGCTGCGCCACGGAGGCCAAAAAAGTGCACCTCAGTAATCAATCCGGCCGTCTACATTTGAAGTAAAAGTTGTGGATAGCTTTTGAATTGATTCAGGTTGCCCTAAAAGCACCTGTATGTTTTATGCATTAGTTCAGTTTTAATATTGTTTATGATAATTATGATATAGTTAGTAGATATCTTACGTATATTTGTACCAAGCAGGGGTGCGATATATAAAAAAAAATCTAAGATCTTGAGAAGGTGCAGCCTTTCCTCATCTTATTCTCCTTTGAGCTCAAATTGCATTGCATTGGCAGTAACTAATTCTTCAATATAAAAATACTGATGAATTTAGAGGCAAAGTGTTTTGGATTTATTATTAGCTATCTTATGAATCAATTTTAACTCTTACCATAAAAGAAATAGAGATCATATTTTCAATAAAAAAATCTAACCTTAGTTATATTTACGTATAAATACTATATAACACTAGCCTTTATGCCACAATCCGTTAGGTTTTGCAGGATGCCATTCCCTCGAGGATACAAATATGTTAATATATATAATAACACATATAATACAATAATAAAATATACCCGCACTAGGAGACTAAAGACGTAGATTTATTTACCGAGTCAGCGAGTTACATCGCCGCGTCGCCAAGCCCAGTCTCTGCGCATTCATCTCTCTTGGCCGCTAAACTGACTATGATGTGTTTGCGGATGAAAAGAAAACATTTTTGTTTGTCTGGAGTTCTGTGTTTGTAAGTAAAATAATTTCTAGATTTCTGTGTCTGTCTATGTTCAAAATAAAAAGTTCCCATGGACCATACCAATAGGCTTGGCTCCTATTACTATAAGCTGGGCACAAATTGTAAACACTGGGCTGCCACAAAAATATTCAAGATATAAAAAAATAACAATAACACTTTGCCAACTTTGGGACTTAAAAATAACTGCCGAAATGGGAGTACCTATACTGTGAGTACACCTTTATCCAACGTTTCGGGGAAGGAAGGCATTATATAATGCTTATATTATGTAAAACTCATACCCAAAGCTAAGTGCATGACATTATAGCAAGGAAAAACAAAGAAAAGTCTTTAAAATCACTTTATTAATTTCCGGAGTAGCTTATCTCCATTGCTTTTTAGCTAGTTTACACTCAGACGGGCGAAACATTCAAAAGAAATGGGTGTCCGTATGTAAACGACAAGAGATTTAATAGTTTTGCCCTTTTCTATAAGTGTTTTTATTAAATATAGATAAACTAGTGGTACTGAAATCTGAGTTTTGATTTAGATTTATTTTACAAGGAAAAGTTTGTAGATCTGAACCGTTCTCTAATCCCATATAACAGGACAACTTGTTGCTTACTTAGTTGAAGCAAGACTTACCATGATGTTTTAACCCTAGAACATATATCGTAGATAGCTACTTCTACTGGAAATAGCTTCTTGTATTTCCAAGCTAAGCGTGACAGCGGGCAAAAACGTTTTTCCTACTTTAGTAAAAAAAGGAAATTCATACACAATAACCTGTACCCTTATTACGTAACACACTATAACTACGAGTTGAAGCATATTGCCTATTAATTGATTCATACATATGTTCGAAAAAAGTATCTGCACAACACCATAAATAATGCAATGAATATTTTTGAACTGTCAATATGAAACTCATTGCCACTGATAGTATGTTAAGTAATTACTCTGCTGTATTCTGACCTCTATAAATAAAACATTTATTTATACCTGGATAAAATTACAATTTCCTTAATTGAAGTAAAATGCAAATAAAATGGAACCCTTTATTTATTAAGAAAAAATATTCTTATGACCCATATCTATGACATAGTCTATATCTATGTAGTTCGTTTATGGAATAAGATTGAAAATCTATTCCTAATTAGGTGTTTGTTAGTTACTTTACTTAAAAGTATATCAAATTTGAAGTAGGAAATCGTAATAAGCTATTACAGTTTTACAATTCCTAAATATCAACATATTCCGACCTTTCTAAACTAACCATCACGTAGTGATAAAGACTGGAAACGTTTCATGAGAATGGTTATGAATATGATGGATTATTTACATTCCATAATTCGGTGCTGGATGAAGTGAATTTGCATAATCTCTTTAATTATTTAGAACAGCACTTCTAGAACCACTTGGCCCAACGTTTATGTTCAAATAATTTTCCCGGAATTAAATTCAGCGCCGGATTTTACTAGAAGTTAACGTACGTCAAAATCAGGTCTTCCGAATCGCTCCCTACTTTGATTAGGTCGCTTAATTGTAAATGTAACATGTTTACTGACAAGCTTGCTTTGCATTGTGTAAATTATCATCTATATCACCACTGCTGTCAAAATCTGTGAAGGTAAATATCGCGAGGAAACCGGCAAGATCTAGAAAGAAAAATTCGAAGAAATACGACTTCCAACTCCCACTGGTACCGCGTGGTAGAGATTTCGGCCGAAATGTGTCAGCAATGGAAGCATTTTAGGGCAATTTTGTTGAACTAAATCATCGTCAGAAATAACCTCAAAGTTCTGATATGACCTAGATCTGACCCATGTATGCTGCAGAGTATTAGCAGTATAATGCATATTGATAACGTTTTTTCCACAACGTGAGTTTCTGTGTGGATGAAATAGACAGGCCTTGAAGCCCTCTACGAAAATTATACGGGAAGGTATCGACGAGATTTATGGCAAGTTTTTGAATATTCTAATACAGTCTTTTCACACGATGTAAGGGCTATATACGATGGGTCAGGGTTGCGGGTCGGTTAAACAAGAAACCGTGGCCCTGGCCGTCGCGCAGGCAAGTGAAGAAACACGGGTGGGTTTTATTCTGTAAAAGTCTGACACGCCCTTCCGCTCTGCCCATAGCGGGAGAAAACATTTGATGATATCCCACCCAAACAAAAAAAAAAAAATGAAGAAGGGCTATATACGAAGTACATTTTTTTTCAGAACCAGTCATAATTATGATGAATTCCCACACAAATAATAAATCAATAGTCAATATTCTTTTTCATTTGGACAATACATAATCACTCTGTGTAAATATATCGGCGGTTTTTCAATCCGTTTTCTTACATGCCTCGAGGAAAATATCCTCTATAGCCGTTAAATTGAATTCAGAGCATCATAATAATACTCTTAATAAAGACGGTTTCTTGGAGCCGATCCAGTATAAGATGATCGATGTATTATTATAGGTACATTTCACGACGTGGCTGTTTACAGATAATGAGGGTGAGAATTCGGGTATATTAGATGCCGCAGAGGCTCTTTTATTAAGACAGAATAAAATGGCTATGTTTTTAGTAGAGATTCGAATTATGACAACACTATTTGTCCTACACCGGTTTGTGGAACAAAAATAAACACAAACGTAAAGCTATCAAGCCGTCAGACGCATGTTAATTGCAAGCTGTGATAGTTGATTAAATTGTTAACTGCTGTGAGCAGTGGTGGCCCGGTGGTACCGGCTGGGACTTATGTGTAAACCGTAGGTTTGAATTCAAACAGGCGCTTTACTCTATGAAATTATAGCGTCACCACTGATATTATAACGGTGAACTAGAACTAAAAATTACAGGACATGTGACAGATGTCACATGTTTTTGACGTGACAGCGTCTTATAATTCGATGGCTGCTAGCTGGGCAGCCATCGAAACGTCAAAATGGCCACGCACGAAAAAATATGACACATGCGGCGTTACCTCGCTCTGAGACGTTCCATTTAAAGATTGAAGTGCAAGCAAGAGCGCGGCACGAGCGACAAAGAAGCACAATCGGGCTCCGCGTTCGGCAGCATTCATTTACATGTTTTCGTCAAGTATGAAGTTCAGTGAAGAGTGAATGTGGTGTTAACTGTATATAGCAACGATAATTGCGGCGATAAAGGTTTGAAAAATGTAACTATTTCATCAGTATTTTCATATGACGATGTCATGTTCATTTATCGTCAGTGAAACAACTTTATAGACAACCGATTTTTTTTAATAGTTTGCGTATTGGTAGATACTAATAACTATGCATGGAGCCGGCGTGGTGGATTACGGTACACTCGTTCTCACAGTGAAGAGACCGAGAACCCAAATATGGGTACATTAAGGTACCTTAATGTACCCATATTTGGGTTCCCGGCCTTAAAACACATTGCTACTCCATTGTTCCATGGGTTCGAAAAATGTGTAATCTGCCTAACAACGTTAATAACGCAATGAATAAATAAATGAATATATATGGACAAATCACACTGAAAAATGAGCTAGCCCCAAAGTAACTTCGAGACTTGTGTTATGGGATACAAACTCAACGATACTATATTTATAATAGATAGATAGATGTATATATATAAACATCCAAGACCCAGGCCAATCAGGAAAAGATCGTTTTCCATCATGACCTGGCCGGGGATCGAACCTGGCCTCCACGTCGAAGGTAGGCGTGTTGACCGCTGCGCCACGGAGGACGACAAACGAATGTGATTGAACTGTCAAAATGAAACCCGTTGCTACTAATAGCGTGTTACGCAATTGCCCTGCTGATCACTTGACATAAGAACTTTGACACGCCGTTATTTTTAATTAAAAAAACCGAATTTGGATGAGTTAATAACATATCTGCTTCACTTTAAGGAAATTTTATAAGTTACAGGTACAATTATTAATCAACACTTCGGCTGTCCGAACTTCACCAATTAAGTATTTAAATTTTCAGCTTGAAGTGTTCACAATTTACAGTTCGAAACCGTAGCTTCATAAGATCAATACAACACAAAAATTGGGGTGTGTCTTCGAAAACATTTCAACAGGTACGTCTTGTTCGGTTTTTAACCGACACAGCGAAAACCATAACACATTACTTATATTCTAGCGATGTTTTCTATAGTCGTAGTGTCTTAAATATCACAGAATGATATTCTAAAAATGTAGGCATTTGTTTATATAAGCGGCTTTAGATGGAAGCTTCAAAACATAGCAAACGCCCAAATAAATTAAACAACACGGATATTTCAGCAAAATTGAACCTTGTGAGCCGGTCACTATAGCAATGGTTCAGTTCTAAACTCGATAGATCTGAGATTCAATCGAATATACTGGTTGTACTTCCACAACCAAAATACTATTATTGTTTTCAAACTTTCTGATTTGATACTTAGTAAATCCTTTGTATCTGGCATCAAAGGTTAGTGGTTTTTTGCTTATGCGTACAGCAAACGAAAACTTAATAATCATTTTAAGTGTTAATTTATTAATGCAATCAAGCTGATAAGTAATCAGTAGAATTTAATGATCAGCCCCCAATCCGGGTATATATTTATGGACAAGCAACAATATCCAAAAGTTATAAAATTTAAATTGGCGTTGGATAAATTAGGATATTATTAAATCTTGTAGGGGTGTAGAGGCAGTGAAGGAGCACCACAAGGAGGCTGCAAACGAATTTCATACTTATTAGCCTGTAATTAAGTTTTAAACTTCATAAGAATGATAAGAGTCTTGTAGCTCTGAGTACCCGCAGAATACACAAGGGAAAAGCTATTCAATGTCGCGTGGAAATATATACAGATTATAGTTAATGTGTCCTAGAAACGAAGATGTGATCAGCATATTTTAAAATACCAAAAAGGGTCGATTATATTGTATATGTAATATTCAATAATTGTTCGTAATCATTAAAACGCCTTTTTTCTTATTTAAAATAATAATAATAAACCGGTTCGCAATTTATGTTCAAAGTTCAGTTCCAGTTTCATTTCAACAGGATTCTTAGTCCTATTGAAGAAGTCCCAAGTATATCAAGTTATACATATATCATCAGAAGCGATATTCCGTTTGACTCTAAGCTCTCAAGCGAATTTCGAAGCGATTCATGTTGAATATATGACGGTTGAATGGTTTTGTTCGCGCTCGTCGCGGGCGCATCAAGTTCCAGCCCGGGCCAAGAAGGGGCGAGCAAGACGCAATAGCGGCCGCGGCCCGAGCGCGGCCAGCGGATTGATCGAATACCCTTATATAAATTCGTACGGGCATAGAAGACCGCTTTTTTTTGGATCGTCGAGGAAATTAATTGTATCTCCCAGTTGTCATGATAATATATTTTTTTTATACAGTCCAAACTTTTAATTGAATACCTCGAAGGCGTACCTAACATATTGGTCCTTCGAGCCGGATCAATATGTTAGGTGCCTCTTGCGTCTTGCACGTCCCTTCTTGGCCCGGGCTGGAACTTGATGCGCCTGCGACGAGCGCGGACAGGTTTCATACTATGAATCGGCTTTTATTTATAACATTCAATTCCCAATCCTTTTATAAATATAAACTAAATAACATAATAAACCATCGATTGTAATTATTACTCTGTATATTGTGAATAAATTAATTTGAAATGTTTTAGGCTTAGGGTAAGAAGTGTCTTATATTTATTGCAGTTTAAGTACAGCAAGTTCACAGAAACATAGCAAATGTCCAAAAAAAAAAAAAATTAAACAAACACGGGTATTTTACCAAAATTTAAATTTGTGAACAGGTCAATTATGGCGGCCTAGTTCTAAACTTGATTGGACAGAGTACAACCAGTATATTGTCCTCAAACTTGCTCGATTGACAGTTTCTAAATCCTTTGTTTCCGGCATAATACAGAAGGCGTAGACAAACTGACATTCTATCAGCGATACTAAGCGATGATAAATAAGTTGTAAATTTATTGTGGATTGATTTCTGGTAACAGAAGTTTTATATTAGTCCACACCCCAATTGCGTAACATAAAATTATTATCAATTTGAATAATTTTGAAACTATGCTATTCATTGCTTCACATTTTCTAAAAATTTGTCTGCACAGTAACATAGTTAAATAACGCAATTAATGTTTTTGAACTGTCAAAATGAAACCCATTGCTAGTGGGTTACGTAATTACCCTACTGGTTGAGTGAGAATTATTGGAAATGATTGCCACCTGACAAGTTTTTAGTGACGTATGTGTAAGGGTCTGCTCGCAGAACTGATGGCCGATGAGGCCTATAGGTTCTGGAGTTGCGACGACGCGACATACGGGAAGACTTAGCGTTGAATGGCCTTACACAAAGTGCACCAAGGAATTTGCTGGATGCGAGAAGCACAGATGGAAATGGTTAAAATACTGGCGCTGTAGGGGGGCTTATACCCAGCGGTGCACGTTTTGGTAGTAACTAATGATGTCGATGAAGGGTACACCACCGAACAGCAAGTCCCTATCCATTATGACATTAACATCATTGTGCGCCTAACCGTTTCCCAACTACATATGATGGGGTCGGCTCCAATCTAACCGAATTCACCTTAATAGTAATATTTTACATGGAACAACTGCTTATCTGACGACCTCTTGGTAAGAGTGGTTGTCAGACCCATAATGTCTGTCAAAGATCTACGAATTAAAACTGAAACCAGTGACTTAATGTACATTCCGAGGCACGGAAGATTCTCAGTATGTTATGGTACCAATCCACACATCAGGCGCAGCAAGCTTACCGTTAGTTTAACCTAACCGATCGACCTATGAGGCTATTATTATTAAGATATAGGCCTCTGTTTGACTACGGGCCCCTCCAAGTACATAACGAATTAGAAACTTTTGTTTATAGTAAGCAAACACCGCCCGTGTGGTACCGGGTTTAGAATAGTACCAAGCCAACCTATATCCCCCCGTGGGTGTCATAAGAGGCGACTAAGGCAACTCTCACTAGAGAAGCGGGCAGCAGATCTTCTCCTGTGGAATATCAAATTACTCCGATCCAAACCCGCCTGCCAAGCGTTGGGATTATGGCAAACCAATGAAAGCAACGAAATTTCTGGGAGAGGTCTTTGTCCAGCAGTAGACATCTATATGCTGAAGAGGAAGCTGATACAAACACGATGCCACGACAACACTAATTATTTTTAAGCTGCTGAATAAAAAAAAAAATTGGTTGTCTGTAGAACTCCGTCTACAGCCGATATTTGAACGTGACAACGTCTATTCGCTCTAGGGGTGGGGGTAAAGTAGGCGTGGACTCCGTGTGGCGTCAGATTCGGCCGTTACGGTGTTTTCGAGAATGACTCCTCCGTACCAATTTAATAGACGTTGTCACGTCAACTCCTACAGTTTTGTGATACCCTGGTACTTCGCACGTCCACAAACTATGCACAATAAAACCTCTTACATCTATTATGCTGATTTTATAATAATTATAAATCAGCTTTTTTATTGTTTCGATTTCTCCTACACTTTTATGCTACCCTGGTACCTTGCACGTCAAAAAAAGTAGGCGTGGACTCCGTGTGGCGTCAGATTCGGCCGTTACGGTGTTTTCGAGAATGACTCCTCCGTACCAATTTAATAGACGTTGTCACGTCAAAAAATACACTTAGAAACAGATCTTGAAGGTACTTAAACGTATTGTTCTAAAGTGCATTATGTATTCTGCGGTAAATATTCTAGACAAGCTCCTTTCGTCAGCATTGCAAAAATATTTCAAAGCTAAATAACTTTAAAAGAAGCTTTAAGCAGCCGATAAAAGCGGAACGGAAAAAGAAGTTTATAAAATATAATGAGGAGAACAGCAGTATTACCCATTTTCAGAAGACAAATTGAAGGTTATTTTGTGTTTTAAATAAATTATGAACTTTTTAGGATTTCTGTGCAAACAACGGATTTTTAGCTGGTTTCACATTATTTAGTGTAATACAATGTCGACTATGTGGTCTTGAGTTAAGTTCCTGTGTCCGATGGGACAGAGGGCGTCTACAGTGCGCCGCTATCCCGTTCGGTCTTGAACTTCGCGTTTTATTGCGCTCCAGGTCTTCCCTATGTTCTTCGGTTCCAGGTTTCGCCGCCAGGCGTGACTGCGTATACGCATTTCGCTTTCCCGCGACGTCTAAATAGTGCAGGTAGAAATGTGAGAAAAATGAAATGCATACATACATTTCAAAATATTGTGTGTGCATTCCAGCCAGGTATGGATATATATATATACATATCAAGGGCACTTTTTGGATGATGGAAGTGTTTTTATTTTTTTCCTGTGTCGAAATTTTCGTAAGTTATGAGAATTTTTATTATATTGATACCTAACACCAAAATATTTTAAACGAAATAAACATATTACTTTATTGTGTTATTGACAAGTAACAAACTTTTTTTGTTTTATGTTTCTCTCGGGGTGGAAAGTCCTCATGGATGTCCATTGCTCTGGAGTGGGTGGAGGGGTCTGTCAGACTCTTACTGACTAAAAACCGGTCGTCCATGTCACACGTACGCCGGGGGTTGCCAGAACGAACACTGCTTCCGCAACCCCGATTGATCCCTCCAGTGTGGGCCTCCTCGGGTCAGGTAGGGGGGTGTGAGGTGTTTGAATCCCCCGTAACGTCTAAGAGTGGCGCGCGTGGAACATTTCGCCGCTACCTCGGGTCCTGATGTTTGTTTGGTGGCAAGTTAAATCCTTCGCCTAGCCTTTTGCCAACTAAGTTGGGGGTCGGCTTCTGGTTTAACCGGATTCAACTAAATACCAGTATTTCACATGGATCAACTGCCTAACTGACCTTTGTTATGATTTCAATTTAAGAATCATGAAACCGAAAATTTGATGTCCATTCTTCCAATGATCGTTGGAGTAGATGTGTTCTTGAGACCACGAATCGGTAGGCGTAAGGTGGAACGCCCTCAAGCTAGGTACAGCGACGATCTTCGCAAGATGACTGGTAGTATCTGGATGAGAGTTGCCGAAAATTGAGTTGAATGGCGTAAAATAGGAGAGGCCTATGTCCAGGAGTGGAATGCTGTAGGCTGATCATGATGACGATAATGATGATATCCGACAATTGTGTCAACGTAAATAACGTAATGAATGTTGTAGAACTGTTAAAATAATACGCATTGCTATTGATCATTGTAAAGATTGAGTTGTTTCGTCTCTAATAATGGCTAACTGATCAGGTTTAATTTCACCTACAGACTTTGCCCACTTCAAACGCTGTGATGGTGTTGTTAAGTACTCCGAGGTCTGGTTCCCAGACTGGAATGGGTTGGGACTGCCCTGAGGCGGCTTCTCCTCATTCTAGGGGGACCAAACGCCTCCTGCCGGAGGCTCTACGCTGAGGCCGTGCAGTCCATGGTCCTTTACGGAGCATCGGTGTGGGCGCGGTCGCTAAGGAAGCGACCAGCCCCGGTGCCTTACCGCGTTCCATAGAGACACACTCTCTATGGAACGTTGTCGCAACCCAGTGCTTGGTACATCACAATAGCGGCGGTAAGTCCACTCTTTGAGGAGTGGCTGAGAGGAGAGTGAGTGGGGCGCCACAGCGCCCTCAACTTCCACCTGACGCAGGTCCTCACCGGACACGGCTCTTTCGGAAGGTTCCTGTCTGTATAAGGCGGGAGGAAACGCCAGGGTGTCCCCACTCTGTGGATTACTCTGAGGACACGGTGGAGGTTACGGTGGAGGTTGCTTCGGCAGTACATATAATAAAATTGGAACGATACAGAGAAGATTAGCATGGCCCCTGCGCAAGGATGACACGCAAAATCGTGAAGCGTCCGTGAAAGAATTTAGACTCCCGTGGCCCCACGCGCGCTCATGATAGAAGAGACACCGGGGTGGTATTAGTCAGTAAAAGTCTGACAGACCCCGTCGCCCACCCCAGGGCGGCGGACATCCTATGAGGATTTCCACCCCGGGAAAAAAAAAACAAAAAGGTCTGCCCGACTTGGGTAGAGCACGGCTGGCGTCTTGGCGGCGATCGGCGGCGATCTCTCTCGTCCGACCCTGGTCCAGGCCATGATCTGGAGAGTGCATGGCAAGCCGTCACCTCCTTCTGCAAAGCAGTTATGCTAATAAAGGAGGAGGCGGTGCGCGTGAAGAAGCGGGAATCCCAGCACCCTCACGCCTCTAGCCACCGCAGGAGATGCCCTGGTCGGGACACAACATCGAACTCCCGACCACCATACGGACGGGCTTGCGGGCGGTGAGCAGTGGGCAGCTCGCCGCCCGGTAAGGACCAGGCCCGAGTCGTGTTCCACGCGTGCCTCATAGAGATGTCAGCACATCGTGACGGGGTCCACGAAGACCGATGCCTCCTGGGTCAGGGTTGCAGGTTGGTTAAAAAAGAAACCGTGGCCCTAGCGCACAGGCAAGTGAAGAAACACGGGTGGGTTTTAGTCCGTAAAAGTCTGACACGCCCTTCCGCTCCACCTAGAGCGAAAGACGTCATTTGATGATTTCCTATCATAAACAAGCAAAAAAAAAAAAAAGAGTTCACCCTGCTGGTGGTGGTGAAACCTCTTGTAACTGTGCGAGTTGCGGTTTAATACCGTATGTACCCAATATTTAATGTAGCCAATCTAGATTAATAGAACTAAATACAACCACATAACCCTGAAGAGTATTAATAATTTACTACAGCTAATGATATTTCTAATTAGTTTACTTAGGTAATAGACAAATACAGTGCTACATAATTTACAGTAGTAGGTAATGGCACAACATCATCATAAATTTAAGTACAGCGCTTCTTTTTCTTTTTATTTCATTAATTAAGAAGAGGACAGAAGATGCATCAGAGACCGCCCCTGACGTAATTTGACGTATTTGTATTATGCATGTTTTTAATCGCGTCTAAACGGTCATCTCCGTATACGAAGATAACAATAAAAAAAATAACAGGACTAAAGCCCTGTTATTTCTTTTTTTTATTGAAGTTAGTTTTTGAACCCTTATACAAGTTGGATGATGCCTTATGGCTAGTAAGAAATTAATAGAAGCACGATTTGTTCGATTCGGTTAAGCACTGTTTGACGCGTAATCTCCTTGGGTTTGTTACCATCATAACATAACAAGACCTCAGTGCCTTAGAAAATAGGTAAAGCTTTTGATCACGGCTGTGAGTCGTTTCCAGTAATAACGAGTTGTCAGAAGTCTGAAAGTGTAACAACCAGCCTTAACAAAGGATATCATAGATGTGGAGGTCAGATAGCAATCATTCTGTTCAACAAACTGGAACTCAAAGACGGGGTGTCATTGAAAATAGTAATATGAAATAATAGGGAAGGAAGTTTGATTTGAGCAACAATCCACTACTGTTTCTAATCATTCCACCACATTAAAAACACCATACTATGACCACTGTGAGGTAGGTATCAATATCCTACTAATCTTAAAAGTTTGTATAGTTGTACGTTTGTTTCGGTTTTACATGAATGAAAACTACTGAACGGATTAGGGTGAAATATGGCAAAAAGATGGTTTATAACCAAAATTAATATAAAGGATTTTATCCGGATATTGTCACGGGATGGGAATTTAAGTGGGTTAAACCCCGGAGCACAGCTTGTACAAGATAAATTGTAACGCGTTTGTAAACCATAATTGTGTATTCAGCACATTTTTCTAGATCTTTTTTTCCCGAAAGTGGAAACATTCTCATGGATTATCTTCCGCTCAGGGACGCGGGGTGGTGTGTCGGGCTCTTACCGGCTAAAAAATCACCTAAGCGTTCGTCATCTGCCTTTCCGGGGTACTGGGTCCTCCCAATTCTACGCACACATTATTCTAGACCATCCTAGCGTAGAAGATGAAGTTGTCAACCAAACAATATAATTAACTCCTGGACCACAAAAAAATAATTACTGAATTGAATCCCAGTCGATCCATTCCTTCTCTGTATGAGAGGAGGCCTGTGCCCAGCAGTGGGATGATAAAAAGGTTGATAATGATGATGATGATGATGATTCTGTAAAATCTCACTGTGAAAAGTTGGGTGAAGTGAGCTGACAACACTGTGCTACGTGTCGCGGCTTCGATTCCCCCAAGAACTTAATATTTGTATGGCCTACCTAGGTACATGAAGTTGTTCCTTTTGTGTTTGTGAGTTTAAATGTTTGAAAATGCCTCGACGATACAGGAGTAATTACTAGTTTCACTGGTGGTAAGCCATAACATCGGCCGCCGGCAGAAGTTACCACCCACCAGACAAAGTCTTGCCGCCAAGCGATTTGTCGTGTTCCGGCATGATGTCTGGTGCAGCCGTACGGAGGACGGGTCTGAACAGTTGTGTTGCAATGTGTGCTGGGTACGATGCGCCAAATGTTGTTGTGTTGGGAGTTTGGTCGTGGAGGGTCTTTAGATTAATCTCCCTTTGGCGCAGCGTTGGTCGTGTTGTTGGGTTTAACATTGCATCACCTCGCTCAACTGCCGTCTTCCTTCCTATTCGCTCAGTTTGTCTGAGTGAATAGGTTCTTAACTAGCGCGCTGTACCATCAACGATCGCATCACTGCTTACCATCAGGCGGGATTGCGGTCAAGCGCTAGTTTATAATTATTAAAAAAAAATGTGTGGAGCAACATTTTTAAATTAAAAAAAAAAAAATAAAAGCAAAAGGCGTCAATCCATTAGCATTAGTTTGTTTTTTTTTTTTTATTCAAAGTTACAAATTACAGAACTGGTTACAGATTACAGAAATCTGTTGCCACTCTATTAATATATACTAAAACCAGTGCGCGATTCGAACCGCACTTAGCCAGATTATAATTACATAATCACTAAACTAGATCATTACGGCAGGCAATATTGCAGGCCAAATAGATTACCACGTAATAGTTCAAGGTAACTAGGTAGTGTATGCACCACACAGTTATTTTACACAGTACTGGTAATTAAGTTACTAATTATGTTTCTACCTAAGCAATATTAAGTAGTGGTTTCATGAGTGATTTAATATTACTATTAATAAATACGGTGTTTATCTATTTCAATTAAGGACTGTGTTTCCGTCGGAATACAATTTAAGGGTCTTCAAAGCTAGAGTGAAGCTATTCCAGATAAGGAGGGAGGAAACGCCAGGGTGTCAGTATAAGTGACACCCTAGCGTGCACAGGCAAGTGAAGAAACACGGGTGGGTTTCAGTCAGTAAATGTCTGACACCCCTTCCGCTCCGCCCAGAGAGGAAGAGATCATTTAACGATTTTCCACCCCAACCCAAAAAAAAGGCCAGAGCGAATATGCTTTCAATAAACTAGTGCGCTTTACCATCAACGATTGCATCACTGCTTACGATCAGATGGGATTGCGGTCAAGTACTAGTTTATAATTTATATTAAAAAACTACTAATAGGTAAAACACCTCAGATCACACCTCTGCTATATCTCTCTGGGATAATAATAATCGTATGGTCTAAGATGGGCTTAATATTTTTGTCCCATGGTATGCCCCTGCTTATATACCATTTTCCTGCCATGTGCTATTAGCCATCCCTTGTTTTTCTAACAAATTCTTGACACAATTTATCCATTGTTTCTGTAGTCCTCCTCATACCATTAAATTCAATTAGGATATTATCCTAAGACCTATCCTTTGACAGCCTCCGTGGCGTAGCGGTAGTAAACGCGGCCGCTGCGCAAGAAGGCGCGGGTTCGATCCTCGCGCAGTGCAGACGTTTGTATCCATGAATCTGTATATTGCACTGGTCTGATTGCGCCTCGAAAAGCACTAATAGCATTCGTTACGCTTTGTTGGAGCCCTCAAAAGTCCAATAATTGATCTAACTGCAATGCTTCGAATTCGCCTTCAGGTTGTGGAGGTCAGACGGCAGTCCCTTCACGGAAAATATTGAAGTTTAGCCAAATCAGCAGTTAAACTGGTAAAAGCGAACCTCAGACTCCAAAGCTGAAAAAAAGCTGCAGATGCACCTGGGATTAACGCTGTGATGATGATGTGTATATTATCCTAAGTAAATGTTAAACTGTGATTATTGGGTTCACCACTTTTTTAATTGACATACAAGAATCATTATTGACTTTCGAAAAACCAAATTCTAAATCTCAGAAAAACTGCAGCTCTTAACAAAACACTCCCCACTCTCTCTAATTCCATCTATCTCTTTCCGGAACTGGTAAGGATCAATTTTAAAAAGAGTGTATCTCAAAATCATTGCACTGCCTTTATTCCAATAGATTTAGGGTCGGTGCAACATTTCTTTTCCTTCCATAATTCTCTTGGCTCGTGTTTCGTGCATGCATGTGATGTCTGCGGAGGCAGGACATCGCCATCAAGGTAGACCTCTGTCTACCTTGATGGCGATGTCCTTCACCTCTGTGAAGGTGGTGATGATTGTGCTGCTAATGTTTACATAATGATGATCGCAACATCGACAGGGAGGTTTAGAATGAAAAAAAAGCCTTTTCCCAGCAGTGCCTAGGTTGTGTCCTATTTTAGCACTCAAACAAAAATCTTCTCTGTTATCTTCGTCATCATACAGATAAAATTCAACTGGTTCAGAACCACTCAACATCTAACTAAATATTAATTTAATAGCTAACTTGTGTGTTCTCTAACTGAAGCGGCAAAAATTTTTGATTGAATTCCATTAATATTAACTACTAATAGAATTCAATCAGAAATTAATTTTATTTCACGGGATTACGACAAACAATTTTAAACCTTAATTAATCTGTACATAATCTAATTATATTGAAATATTCTATCTATTTACAGTGTTGGCCAAAAGTCCATATGCAATCTCAGAACGCAATAAGTTGACGTTTAATTTGGGTTAGGTATGTCCTTTTATTTTCAAGCAAATACACACTTACACACATATCTTTGTCGTCAACAACTTATTGCAGTTCTTAAGAGTCAAGATGCCTTAGGGGTTAGGCGCGTGCAGATAGATGCGTGAACCGTTGAGCTGCAAGTTCAAGTCTCACGCAGTAGGTACCTTTTGCAAGACATGATCTTTCTCGCTTTGTTCACACATTTCGTAAAGTAAGACAGTCTAATAGGAGATAGATCATAAAAAACCAAATAAATAATTTAGATTTCTGTTAGGTAGACGTGAGTTCAGAATAGGTTACTAACTTAATCGGACTGAACATTGTCCTTTAGTTGTAGTCATTGGTTAGCGACATGTGATTGGTCAGTAACGTAGTCAAATATTTAGTATAATAAGGTATTCGTAATTATTTATTGAATTAATTGAAGATTTGTTTAAATCTTCTTTTCGTCAAGAAAATAGACACTTAGCTACATGACCTTAATATTTGTGACATTCCATAAAATAAATGTCCATAAACTCTACTGAATACTGATACCTATAATAAGTGGATAACGTTGTGGGTATACTATAAAGGCAGGCCAGGCCACCTCTAAATGTAACAGAAATATAACATCATTTCGCGTAGTGTGATAACAGTTCATTAGTGTGTGAAATCTGTGGTATGTTGACACATCACTTATACAAGCTCTCCCTCTCGCAGTTCATAGCAATGTAGTCCTTAGCATGCCACTGGAGTTTTGAGAGTTTACTTTAAAACATTTTGGTGAAATATTCCAGTGGAATTTACATTTGCCAACTATATTTGGATTACAGTTTAGGTGGTGCAAAAATAAGTTAAACGGTTCCCCGTTTAACTTATTTCTTTAGGCGTGACCTCACACTAAGATTTGTTCATGTATAGTAAGTGCATTTACAAATATTGAAACTCATATACACAAACAGTCTGACCAGGAACAACTACCTGTAGGTCATGCAACTATATGTTCCGTGCGGGAATCGAACACGCGACACTCAGAGCAGCCACTGTGCCAACCTTGTTGTTAAATTTGCAAGGTTAAACTTTATAGAATTACTTACCCGGACAACTTTTGCAATTAGGTTTATTAGTCTTAACATCTGTACTTGGGAAAATAATGTTATCTATATTCGTTGTAACCAGTTGTACCTATCTTCAGATGAATCATGAATCCTCTGTTATACCGCGTGCATCGAGAGACTTCAACAATTTGCCAGCGGCAGTGTTTCCGTCGGACTACAATTGAAGTATCATCAAGGCTACAGTGAATAGGCTCTTAATAAACTAGCGCGCTTTGCCATCAATGATTGCATCACTGCTTACCATCAGCGGGATTTCGGTCAAACACTAGTATGTAATTTGTAAAAAAAAGAAATACCGACTGACTCTCATTTATGCAACTTCTTCAATAGAACTCATTCTAAAATAAATTTTATTCACTTTGATACAACGTTAATATTAGATAAATTGTAAATAACCTTCTTCCACCAACTAAAGCGTCGAGTACCGTGCATTGTTCTTTTTCTTTTGGACTTCGATGGAGTTTCAACCCTCTACGCTTAGCAGTGGGTTGAAAATCAAGCGCGCTATAAAATATCGCCGTATGAATCGTACAAGTAGATCTTGAATACGAGAGTTTAAAGTCAAATGGAAAAGTTGTCCTTTAATTTGTTTAGTTTTTTTTTTTTATTTATACCTACGTGTGCTATTAATAGATTTAATTTACGTTAAATAAAATAAATTGATGACTAGAAGCTTCACCAAAAAAAAAAAAAAAACTCGGAGAGGTGTCCGTCTGACTCCATTTGACTAGAAATAGTTACTTGGCGGCGTTTTCTTATTTTACTTGACTCCTTTGCAGAATTCAAACTCAAATTGCATATAAACCAATCGCAGGTACTTTTCATTGCTAAGGGATCAGGCAGTCAATTTACAGCAAGTTGTCTAATTCAAAGCGTAGTCCTTTCTTTTCCATAGGCACCTCGCTTATGGAGAAGAAACTCCGGGACACTCTTTTAAATCAAAATAATCTGTGTTATTCATAAAAAACTCGTTAATCACTCATTAGCAACTATTTAGCTAACCATTTAGTTAGCTCTAAATCAATGCTTAACTTTTCTTTATTCATAAAAGCTAGTTAGCAGATGATTAGTAGCGATACGAAGTAGAGGTGAAACTATGCGTTCGGCACAGATTATAATCAAAATAGTTGACTAAAAATTGGAATTTTTAGAAAAAACTTGTCAAAACTGCGATTTTTTATCTGTCGTGTTTGGCAGAAAAATGTCAGAAATTTGATCGGATAATTTGAATATAAATAAAATGATTTATAACAATTAAATAATTGTATTTGTGATGATAGTAGTGAAAGTAATAAACTCCAATAATATTATAGTAAACAGAAAAAGGTATTTATCTCTGTATTTATATGTAATTACTAATCTTAAACTGACGAAATTAATGTTAAAGCAGTAGCCGATAGTAACTGTGTATTTTCCTGCTCTTTATGCTTGTAAATATCCATTTGATATTTAAGAAATTTAAGTGGGTTCTTGTGTATATATTACATTACTTCCTACTGCTTTTGTACTGCTTTTTACAGTAGGTATTATTATACTTGTTTACAGGCACACGTTTTATTGCTGTATACGAAGCCACTATTAGCACCTAGCGGCAATATACCTCGCAATGACGGCGAAGGAGAAGACCATGCTGAGTGAAAAAGATGAGGAATGAGGGTCGCGTGAGTCAAGAATGGCTCTCATGCTTATGGAAGAAAACAATGAATTATTTTTATAACAAAAATGTAAACAGTTTTATTGCTTATCAAAATAAAATATTTCTAAAAAAATGTTTTATTATTTGTGTCTTGCTGCCCCAAAATGACTTTTTTTAGTCCTGTGCCTCAGATATGACATAAGATAACACAAGGAAACATAGGGCAGCATCTAAAATCACTGTCTTTTTTATTAAGTACTGCTTTTATAAACCAGTGCCTGACCGCAATCCCGCCTCATGGCAAGCAGTGATGCAATCGTTGATGGTAAAGCGCGCTAGTTTATTAAGAGCCTATTCACTTAAAAAAAACTGAGTGAATAAAAAGAAAGACGGCAATTGAGCGAGGTGATGCAATGGTAAACCCAAAAACACGACCAACGATGCTGCGCAAGAGGGAGATTGATCTAGAGACCCTCCAGGACCAAACTCCCGACACAACAACATTTGGCGCATCGTACCCGGCACATTTTGCAACACAACTGCTCAGACCCGTCCTCCGTACGGCTTCACCAGACATCATGCCGGAACACGAGGAATCGCTTGGCGGCAAGACTTTGTCTGGTGGGTGGTAACTTCTACCGGCAGCCGATGTTATAGCCTAGTATCGAGTAAAGCTTGTAAGTCAAAAAAGTTTAACCTTTACCTATAACTTTACTACGTCGCTTTGGAAATTCAAAAAGGTTTTCAACATCCATATTTCCGCACTATTCGATATTATAAACAAAATAACTTCGAATGATCATATTAAATCAATCAGCTGATTCAAATAAAATCCGCCATATTGTTGCCTCTAACCATCCTCTTAACAGCGGTCCGGTGATGTTTAATTTTGACAGCTACTAATCAATTGCTTAGCATCCTCTTAGCGTTAAACAGCTTTTATGAATAAGAATTTTGCTAATCAGTTGCTTAGCAAATGGTTAAAGTTTTATGAATAAGACTGAATCTGTGTTATTCATAAAAAACTCGTTAATCACTCATTAGCAACTATTTAGCTAACCATTTAGTTAGCTCTAAATCAATGCTTAACTTTTCTTTATTCATAAAAGCTAGTTAGCAGATGATTAGTAGCGATACGAAGTAGAGGTGAAACTATGCCTGCGGCACAGATTATAATCAAAATAGTTGACTAAAAAATTTAATTTTTAGAAAAAACTTGTCAAGACTGCGATTTTTTATCTGTCGTGTTTGGCAGAAAAATGTCAGAAATTTGATCGGATAATTTGAATATAAATAAAATGATTTATTACAATTAAATAATTGTATTTGTGATGATAGTAGTGAAAGTAATAAACTCCAATAATATTATAGTAAACAGAAAAAGGTATTTATCTCTGTATTTATATGTAATTACTAATCTTAAACTGACGAAATTAATGTTAAAGCAGTAGCCGATAGTAACTGTGTATTTTCCTGCTCTTTATGCTTGTAAACATCCATTTGATATTATACATTACTTCCTACTGCTTTTGTACTGCTTTTTACAGTATTATTATACTTGTTTACAGGCACACGTTTTATTGCTGTATACGAAGCCACTATTAGCACCTAGCGGCAATATTATTCTACCTCGCAATGACGGCGAAGGAGAAGACCATGCTGAGTGAAAAAGATGAGGAATGAGGGTCGCGTGAGTCAAGAATGGCTCTCATGCTTATGGAAGAAAACAATGAATTATTTTTATAACAAAAATGTAAACAGTTTTATTGCGTATCAAAATAAAATATTTCTAAAAAAATGTTTTATTATTTGTGTCTTGCTGCCCCAAAATGACTTTTTTTTAGTCCTGTGCCTTAGATATGACATAAGATAACACAAGGAAACATAGGGCAGCATCTAAAATCACTGTCTTTTTTATTAAGTACTGCTTTTATAAACCAGTGCCTGACCGCAATCCCGCCTCATGGCAAGCAGTGATGCAATCGTTGATGGTAAAGCGCGCTAGTTTATTAAGAGCCTATTCACTTAAAAAAACTGAGTGAATAAAAAGAAAGACGGCAATTGAGCGAGGTGATGCAATGTTAAACCCAACAACACGACCAACGATGCTGCGCAAGAGGGAGATTGATCTGGAGACCCTCCAGGACCAAACTCCCGACACAACAACATTTGGCGCATCGTACCCGGCACATTTTGCAACACAACTGCTCAGACCCGTCCTCCGCACGGCTTCACCAGACATCATGCCGGAACACGAGGAACCGCTTGGCGGCAAGACTTTGTCTGGTGGGTGGTAACTTCTGCCGGCAGCCGATGTTATAGCCTAGTATCGAGTAAAGCTTGTAAGTCAAAAAAGTTTCAAAGCTAATACCTATAACTTTACTACGTCGCTTTGGAAATTCAAAAAGGTTTTCAACATCCATATTTCCGCACTATTCGATATTATAAACAAAATATCTTCGAAGCATAATGATCATATTAAATCAATCAGCTGATTCAAATAAAATCCGCCATATTGTTGCCTCTAACCATCCTCTTAACAGCGGTCCGGTGATGTTTAATTTTGACAGCTACTAATCAATTGCTTAGCATCCTCTTAGCGTTAAACAGCTTTTATGAATAAGAATTTTGCTAATCAGTTGCTTAGCAAATGGTTAAAGTTTTATGAATAAGACTGTATATGTTTAAAAAATATTGATTACATAATTGATATTGAAATTAATGAAGATGATGCAGAACTTTAAAAGCATCCCTAGTGAAAGAAAAAATAAGCCATTCGAATACTAAATTTAATGAGCCGTTGTAGCAAAGAGATAACCAGTCTCTACAGAGGAAGGGAAATCTTAAAATGGTCAAATCTCTTTTCACAGAGCTCAGTAATTTTTTTATAGCTAGTTGCGACTCCTTTTTCATTCGGCTCATTATGTTTCAGAATGGAAGCTGGGATTTATAATTATTACGTAAAATATTACACTTATTGTTACGTATTAAACGCCTAACTTGCTTGCTTACTTGTGCTGTATGAAACAAAACGGTAAATTTTAATAACTCTCCTTTCATTAAACTGCGACTGAACAATGGTTATTTTAGTGTTAAGAGCTAATGTAGGTCATCGTAATTAATAGTGAAACATATAACGCACACCACCCTCTGGTGTTCGTCCGTAATTAATTGAGAAATATTTTCATAATGCTTTTGAACTTCCATTTAAATGAAGAAGGAAAATTCTGTGCTCAATATGCAATGTCGACTACCACATTGATAAGACGAGGATTTGCACAATCGTGGTTTTAAAATAAAGAAGAAATAACTATAAGTTCAATTGTCTACTGGCAGCATTTAACGCGAAATTCAAATACAACAAACTGTATTTGAGCACTCTAGCTGGAGAATTATATAAACGGCATAGGGCATTCGCTTGACCGGCATTAATTGAAGTTGGCGAGGAGGATATCCGCTCATCGGGAGTGCATTCTGTTGGCTGTACAATTGCTGCCATTATATCACCAGAGCGCTTCCTCAATAGAACAGACTAACAATAAAGCTATGCCGTTTAGGATAGTTATACAAATTGAATGCGACGATGATGCCGACTCAACTGCTATCGTATAGATATTCATTAGTACTACATGCCTATTTGCGGTTGAATGGCAAGGGGCTAGAATTAATTTTTTAGGCTTCAATTTGAACTAAGTTTTAGGTGAAAAGTTGCTGGGAACGCAACAATAGCGGCGATAAGTCCCCTCTTTGAGGAGTGGCAAGAGAGGCGCCACGGCGCCCTCAACTTCCGCCTAACTCAGTTCCTCACCGGACACGGCTGTTTCGGGAGGAAACACCAGGATATCACCACTATGGGGATCGCTCTGAGGACACGGTGGAGCATATGGTGGAAGTCTGCCTGTCTTGAGTAGAGCACCGCCGTGTCCACGTGGCAGCGATCGGCGGCGATCTCTCGCGTCCGGCCCTGGTCCAGGCCATGGTCAGGAGCGAGAATGCATGGCAGGCCATCACCTCCTTCTGCGAAGCAGTGGTGCTGGCAAAGAAGAAGGCGGAGTGCGTGAGGGAGGAATGGAAAAAGAGGCTAGAGGCTTGAGGGCGTTTAGAAGGAATCTCAATGCCCTCAAGCCTCTAGGAGCCCGCATGAGACACATGCCTTTCCATCCCGCCCAGAGATCATATTTTGATGATTTCTCATCCCGAAAAAAAAAAAAATGAATAGTTGCAGCAAACTACTCCCGATACGCAGCTTTCTCAATTTTATAGTGGTTATAAAGAAATCACACAGAAAAACCTGCCCAGCAACACACTGACTGTCGTTTGTTAAAAGAACTTGTGATATCTAACAATTAAATCTTTGTGTCGATTTAATCATGTAACTTCCGATAATTCTGTTTCTGAATTTCAGTAATAGGAAGGCGAATAATATAGGAAGTTAGTATCTATCATTTCAATTTGTATTTAGAACTACATCCATGATTATAAAACTACATACGTAGGCGGTCCCATAATTAATTGATCTAAATATGAACTAGTGAAGGAAATGAAACGAAACCAAATTTATTTATCAATATAGTCACCATGCATACTAGCATACTTCTGTCATCTGTAAATCAACATCTCTAAACCTTTATAAATATAAACACAATTTTTATCATCAAAATGACCGAAGGCGGCCGCCTGCAACTCTTCAGCCCTTTAAAATTATCTTCCTCTGAAGTCCCGCTTTAAATTTGAAAATAAATAATACTTAGTCGGATGGTGTAATTCAAGAAATCTTATTTTTTGGTTAATCTACATATAACGTACGACCTGTATGACAAATTAAATAACGCTAGGAAATGGTTTAAATGGCCTAATAGTTTTGATTACCGATCAGTGATTGAGTCAGTAATTGCCAAAATTAGTTTTCACATGACCCATATTTCAGGATCTACTGAAGCTATATCTATGCAATTTCGCATAATGCATTAGTATTAGTATATGATCACGTACGAAATGAAACGAAAATAATTTTATTTCTGTACTTGCAATGGGCACTGAGCTACAGGGAAAAGTGGGTCGAATATTCGAAACGGTTCGTGTAAAACTATTGCTTGAACTTGGCCTGTGATCTACCGTGCGCTTAGATTAAGAGATCGAAGCCAGCACAATTATGAAATCGTCATCAACATCACCATATTTGCTTTTTTTAAAATTTTATATACATCATTGCGAGCGTAGCGTAGCAAGCATATAAAAACACTTTAATTTATGTATGGTAACGAAGCTTGTCGATCGGAACTGTGAATGTACGGCGTACGTGATGTATTTTCAAACGCAGGCTAAAATTTATAGACGTGATTCAGGATGAACTTGGGCTAAGTATTATTTCTATGTTGTTTCCATGTTATAAAACTGTCAAATTAGGTACAAGCAAAATGCTAAGGCTCGGCGCAAATGGGCCATCGACCACAGCCAGCGGTATCTGTCGCGCGCTACCGCCTGTACAGATTTAAATTCGTGTGAAACAGTATATCTTCGCTACTAGCCAGTGGGCTCTTCAGTAGATTTTTTACCGTATCCATGGCAAAAAATAACACGGAAAAATATTTGTAGCTTTTAAATTCTTCGATGTGTAATGATTTTTTTTTTTTATGATTATAAACTAGCGCTTGACCGCAATCCCGCCTGATGGTAAGCAGTGATGCGATCGTTGATGGTAAAGCGCGCTAGTTTATTAAGAGCCTATTCACTCTGAAAAACTGAGCGAATAGGAAGGAAGACGGCAGTAGAGCGAGGTGATGCAATGTTAAACCCAACAACACGACCAACGATGCTGCGCCAAAGGGAGATTGATCTGAAGACCCTCCACGACCAAACCCCCAACACAACAATATTAGGCGCATCGCACCCGGCACACATCGCAACACAACTGCTCAGACCCGTCCTCCATACGGCTTCACCAGACATCATGCCGGAACACGACAAATCGCTTGGCAGCAAGGCTTTGTCTGGTGGGTGGTAACTTCTGCCGACGGCCGATGTTATGGCCTACCACCTGTATCTCTTACTTATAGCGCACAAAGATTACTCAAATACTCACTCTAAAATTTTACTTGCCTACAAGGCCTAACTTGCTCCCAAGGCCAGAAGCTGGGTAAACGATCGAATTACAAAAACGACAATTAATATTTGATAAAAAAAAAAACTACATAGAAAAATATTACGTTGAAAAAACTATAACCAACACTTTATGCGGCTTATAGCTTGACATTGAATGTGAATGCCACTATATAATTACGAAGAAAAAATCATATATTTTCTACGTATGATGTTATATTATATTCATTATTTACTCGTGTCAATGTAAAATATTATAAAGGTGCTTCCATGAATATTCGTTTCATAAAATATCGGAGGAAAAATTTTCTTACTGTTTGTAGGATGCTGGTTTTATATCAATAAGAGAAAAGCTTTAATAGGCAAAGTAAAAAAAAACCATTGCCGTCGCGTCGCTTTCAGCCTCTCCCCTTAAAGTGTGAAAGGACGGTTGGAGCTCAGACTGATTTGACCTACAAAAACGTTGACCAAAAGGCATTTCATATTCCGCTATTTTCTTTTTCAAGACACAACAGATCTCAATTATTTTTATATCAAAATTTAGAAAACTTATCACATTTGTCTAATAGGTTATTTGACTAAAAAAACTAATTACCCCTTCAGTCAGATTTCCAAAAAACACTAAACACCTATTTATTCTTTTTTAATATAAACAAAAAATTAAGACGACACAGTGCGTTGGAAACTCGTGTGACGTCACTGCACAATACACTTTTTAGCGCGCAGTGACGTCACCGGCCACCACTCCTGATCTTTGATGCCTTTTATATTTGTCAATTTTTATTGATTTGATAAAACAAAATATACTTATCCAAAATTTTTCTATAATCTGAATGACGGACTAAATAGAATCATTTTTTTTTTACCCAGGAAACATCCCTATAGTCGTCTGGACATCGCGGTAAAAATGCATTATTATTTGTGATTTTGAAACATCATATTTCTTTTATTATATTTTTAAAGAAATTTCCCCAAAAGCTTATCCACGAAGAAAACAGCGAAACACGTTTATACAGAGATAGCCACTTGAGTCCTCTCTTAATGTATTTCTAATAATTTGAGTAGTTAGTCAACAGTATTGAGTAATTGAAGAAACGAGGAGAGTTTCAGGACTTTCTAATTGTTATTATGTTGCTAAACTAAATATTTAAAAATCAAGTTACCAATATTGGCAGACAAAAATATAAGGATGTTAAAATAAAAATTATAAAAATTAGTTGTTATTCGCGACTTCGTTCGCGTGACAAATTAATACCTACTTTATTTTTAAGTTAGATTTTATCTCTTATTTTATAATAAAAGCCTCCGTGGCGTAGCGGTAGCGAACGCGGCCGCTGCGCAAGGAGGCACGGTTTCGATCACCGCGCTGTGCAAATATTTGTATGCATGAATATGAATATTTGCATTGATTTGGTCGTGCCTCGGAAAGCACGTTAAGCCGTTGGTCCCGGTTGCCATACGAACATCTAACAGCAGTCGTTACGGATTTTGGAGCCCTAAAAAGTCGAACAATTAGTCTAACTGCATTGCTTCGACATCGCCTTCGGTTTTGGAGGTCAGATGGCAAATATCGCTTCACGGAAAATATCGAGGTTTAGCCAAAATCAGCAGTAAGACTGGTAAAGCGGACCCCAGACTCCAAAGCTGAAAAAACCTTGGGATGCGACTGGGATTAACGCTGAGATGATGATCATGTTATAATAAAAGTAGCTTAAGTTACTTCTCAAGTATAACAACAGCGAGGCTAGTCTCGTAATTTAAGAACGTACACATTATTATCGCGAGCTCAATCTGTCAATAATAACTCTATCAGTTTCCTTTATTCTCGACAAGTTTTTGACATAATCAATGTCAAAAACCTGAAAAGAGCTTGGTACTAGATGTTGAATATTTTAATCAATTAAGGGAATTTTCGCTCCGCTCACAGCAACATTGGGTCTCGTTAAAATCGGTTCACAATATCCAATACAATTTTTATTTATTTGTATCCATAAAATAAAAATACCAAACCACAGACACCGACTATCGAAATAAAGCAGTTTTTTGACTTTGTTGTGTTCGTTACGGAAGTCGGTTGTTTAGTTCTGCTTTACTATACAGGTTTTAATCAACGGATAAGCTCTTAAGGAGTCATTTTACTCATCGTTATGACCATAAGGCACGTTAAGCAGCTGAAAGTCGTTCAGGGTCATCAGTAACCTGAAAGTTTGACGACCGATAAGAACCGGTCCCTAATCGTGTAACATACTCGTACTATTACTATCAGTTGGAATCATTTTGAAGCTTATTGCTAGTTCATTGGTCCATATATTCGAAAAATGTCTCTGCTCACTGTCTAGTCGGCAATGTAAATAACGCAATGAATGTTGTTGAACTGTCAAAATGAAATCTATTGCTACAGATAGTGTGTTACGTAATTACCCTACTGGTGAGATAGGCAGTTGGTTCATGTAAAATACTGGTATCCAGCTACAACCAATGAGACTAGAGATTGACTGCAATGTAGTTGAGTAGAGGAGGCTAGATGATCATGATAAACGTTAAGGATACATAAACACGGCTCGGGCTTATGTAGCGCGTTTCAACGTGAACCGTGACATACGTCTCCTTTTATAGCCCTTTTAGTCAGCAAATATGAACCTATTGAAAATATGTGGGACATACATAACGTCGCCATTCCCATTTATTCATCATCGGGTAAATGATGACATTTAAATGCTTACCTATGAAATTGACGTTTTGAATGAAAAAAATTAAAGGAATTTTTTTAGAAGCATTTTTATTTGTACTCGTATTAATCTAAATAATAGTATAGTCGTGGTGGCCTAGTGGTTAAATCACCAGCCTCTCAAGTATGAGTGCGCGAGTTCGATTCCAGGTCAGGCAAGTACCAATGTAACTTTTCTAAAGTTATATGTACTTCCTAAGTATATCTTGGACATAAATGACTGAAGGTGAAGGAAAACATTTTGAGGAAACCTGGACTTTAAGTCTGAAATCGCCAACCCGCATTAAGCAAGCGTGGTGATTACGCGCAATCCTTCTCTGTATGAGAGGAGACCTGTGCCCAGCAGTGGGACGATAAAAAGTTTGATAATGATGATGATGATGAATCTAAATAACACATTTTGTTCTGCCTCTCGGCTATTAAATTTTTTTTTCGCCAAGAACTTATCCAAATTCTGGAAAAAGTAGTAGTCTGTAGGCGCAAGGTCTGGTGAGTAGGGCGGATGGTGGAGAGCTTCCAACCCCAGTTCTTGCATCTTGGAGACCGTCTGTTATGCAGTGCGGTGTCGTGCAGGAGCAGAAGAGAGAATCGATTGATCAATGCTGGTTAGAGATATGCCAGTTTCTCCAGCATTGTGTTCGGTTCTTCACAGTACACAAATGCAGTAATGCTTATCCCTTTGATAAGAAGCTGTGATAAATCACACCGGCGCTAGACCACCAAACAGTGTCCATCAATTTTCTAGGGGTAAGTTTTCGTTTAGGTCTGTATTTAGGTGCTGAACCAAGATCCAACTAACTTTCTGAGTTATTGCGGTTATCAAACATCTATCTATTCTATCTATATTCATCGCAGGTAACAATATGGTTCTAAATTACTTCACTGTTGATCAGTGCACGTCTCGACGCGTACTTCTCGCTGGCGATCATTGAGTTCGTGGGGCACCCATTTGTCAAGCTTTTATACCTTGAAAATTTGACGCAAATGAACCAATATTGTTTTGACGCTAAAATCAAAAGCTTTTTTTATTTTTTTTATTCTATATTTATTTAGAGGCTTTTACCTTACAAAGTTATGCCAGCCTCATCACACCCTAATCTAATTAATTTTAACATTAACAGAATATAATAAATGTTGATAATCCAATAATAACATTATTGAAATATCCATTGGATGATTTTAACAACTGACATAAATTTCCTCCAGTAAAAAAATCTATAACAAATACCTTACATTCTTCATATATTACTTTTAACATCGACATAATTATTTCTTCAAATCCTTTCTCTGAACAAATTATTTCTTTAATTTTTGAAAATACCTGTCAAAATCTGAATTTACCTCCTAATCATCTTCTTTTCTCGATTGTTGCATTTCTTGATTATTTACATCCATCTCATCTTCCGTAGAAGACTTTTCCCATTCTGTTTCCATAAATGTTTGATTATCTCGCCAGTCTTTATTTTTATTTTGCTTCTTCGATTTATTAACCTTCTGTTTTTGTATTTCTCTGTTGCTTAAACTTTCGGCTTGCCTGCATATGTTTTCATTAATTATTACCTCTTGTGTATTCTCTGTTGATTGCATAGCACTATTGTATGTTTTTCTTAAAGTAGTTTGACTCTCTTCCGTTTTTTCATCAAAAACCTCGATTGCTTGAATAGCATTTCCTTTATTGTTGTTCTTAAGATAAATTTCTAGGGCTTTTCTATAAGAAATATTTTC
This sequence comes from Sesamia inferens, assembly GCA_037179545.1. Lineage (NCBI taxonomy): Eukaryota > Metazoa > Arthropoda > Insecta > Lepidoptera > Noctuidae > Sesamia > Sesamia inferens. Next base: position 20,936,841 of record CM073921.1, read on the forward strand.
TACACTCGTTAGAGCCCAAATTTTCTTTTCTATTAGAAAGACAGGGCTTGTCAAGTGCTATGTGAGGTCCCTTACAATTAGTATGTCCTAATTGTAAGGGACCTCACATAGCACTTTGATTGATTTGATCTGTTTCACAATTGGCATGTTCTTTGGTGCATTTAGGACACCTGATCTTTTTTATTGGGCAGAATTTTTTTATATGCCCATACTTCCAGCAGGCGGAACATTAAGAGACAGGAGAAACACATCGTTCTATTCGAAAACGGCACCCATAAGCAAGAATAAACTCTGGAGTTGTTGGGCTCTCAAAACAGACACGCACTGTCTCACTCTCTACCCACTCCCTCTCTTGGTTGATACGCCTTAATCTTCTAACTGATAATATTTTGTATGTACTTTCTAATGCTTTTAATATCTCTGACTCACTCAGTTCTAGATCTACACCCTTAATTATGCCGTAAGATAAGCTTAATTGATTGACAAATTGAGCCCTTACTGCTAAATCAACTAGCTTCTGGCATTTGATTACATTTTCTCCATCTTCTTTATTAGCGATTTGTACTAACACCTTGTAGTTGATTCTCAGAATGTTATTTATGTTTTCATTGTTCAATAGCTCTACAATGGCTAGTGCCATTTATTTTGGTAGGGCTTGTAGGGAGGTTAAACAAACTTTATATGTATTTGCTATGTTTTCCTATCTTTTCCCCTTTTCCGGTTCGTCTTCGATTCCAGACTCACTCCTTAAAAGACGTTTAGACCGCCTCCTGATCACCGTCATAAAACCCTCTTCGCTGCTTTCATCACTTCTTTCTCTCTGACTCTTTTTCCAGCTATTCTTCCACTGTTCATCTCACTATCTTTTCGGTTATTACTAGTCTCACCTGTTAAGATACTAGAAAACTCTATAACATTGTTTTTCGCGTTATTTCCATCCCTTTCATTTTCCTCTCTTCTCTCCATGTAATTCTCAACTTGTTGCTCAATCATTGTTATTTCATCAAAGACGTCTGCAACTATATCGTCTTCACTTGAGTTACTAAAACTGTCTCTTATTTCATCCATGGTTATAAATAAACATGATACTATAAAAATAAAATCGCTGCGCAGAAAATCGCTTGCTTGACTAACACAATACGGCGTCTCGCACGTGACTCAAAATCAAAAGCTGTTGCTAATTCAGCCGTAGATTGTGTGTCATCAGCTTCCACAATCGTCTTTAATTCGTAATGGTCGAAAAAAGTCTTCCAACGACCGCGAGGTTCATTTTCCAGGTCGAAATTCCCATAACGGAAGCGAGCAAACCGATAACAGGTGGTGCGTTGGTTTGTAGTGTTTTAGCTCCGTAAATGTCGTTGAAGTTGCGTGCTGCTTGTGCCGCGTTGTTGCCACGACGGTACACATATTCCATAATTACTAGAATGTTTAACGTATCCATTGAATGAAATAATTCCAGGGTTTTAAAATAATATTAATTTAAAATTAGAATTTTTAGCCAAACAAAAATTTGCTTTGAAATGGCCAGTACTGCAGAACGGCAATATCATAGGTGAAGACCTATTACATCAATATCATAATAAGAAAATATTTATGCGCTCGATGTCTTGAATTTATGCGAGAAAGAAGTGCTGCTATATCTGCTGATGGAAGCTATACTAGTTACAAATCACAATACGTACAAAATTTTTTTGTTTTGAATTTCTATTCGACTGTTTTTAATATTTTTGTGTTTTCTCTTGGTTAATATATTATCTGTATTTGGCATTAATACTTTATCAAGTACTCATTTTTGTGCATGAGATTACAAGCCTTCAACTGAAATTGTGACGCAACTGAGTGTCACAAAGTTCGCTTGCTAGTCAAGCTTCTAAAACTAGACTCATGTAAGCCACGCAAAATTTTGCGATATCTAGAATAATGTTCCTCGTAAAAGCATTAAAGGTTAGAGAAATTAACAGTTAGAGTAGGGGTTCATAGTTATTGACCTACTGGTAGCCAACTTAGTACAAATGAACGATGTTTTTACTGAAGATAAATTATGATAGCATCCCGAGTTCGGGACAACCGCATTTCTCTCAATTAAGTTGGTATTCATTTTAGAAAATTTCCTTACCTACTAACTAAAAGTCAACATTTTGTATTAAACTCACAACAAGCAGAAACTTTGTGACAAATGGCCATGTTTTCATGGTAGTACAGCCAGCAAATCAAGTTACTAAATATTTTGGATTTTTTAGTGATTTATAAATAAAATTTTGAATTATTGCAAGGTTCAAATTATTTTCTTTTAAAATATTCGCCATTAAAAAGTAGCCTCTAGCGACATTTACATCAATCAGCACACACAAAATACGCATCATACCGGCGTCATACAAGATCCTGTATCACGCAAGCAAGCATAGGGCACAACTAGCATAAAAATAAAACGTCACAACATCGATTATAAGGTAAAAGCCCACCAGAAACACCACACTCCTCTGCTAAGAGGATCCTACCTTTTCTATTTATTGAGTTCCTCGTGCCTGTTTAAACTAATAGCTAGAAGGATTAATAAACTCTCTCTTTTTTATTTTAGATTTTTTATAGAACTTTTGCTACTGGCCATACTCTTTTGACACTGAACGCTCAACTGTTGAGAGATTATGCCACCAGTGATCGTTTGTTAGAGCAGACAGTACGCATGAAAAGTTACATGTGACTAAACCACTGAACATTCAAGCGATGGATAATTTTCCAAAAACTGTCGGCCATTGTTAGCTTGGCCGCAGGTAAGCGGCACATCAGTCACAAAGGTAAAATGACGACAACAATGGTCAACCCCTCGCTTCCGGTCACAACATCGTGTCATTAAAATCGTGGTGGAAGTCACGCGATGCCATGCGACAAAACTTGTTAATCAATGGTCAACTTGTAAAATATTGTTATAAAGATAATTATTTTCTCCAATATTAAAATATTCCTTGGAGTGTAGTATTATCGGCCATGAGGAATCAGCACCTTTTTAACGTCAATGTTACATAAGGCAATCACCCAAAACGCCCGTCCAACACCACTTCCTAGTGAAAAGAAGTGATGATAATTTATACAAAAATTTAGTAAAGAAGTAATGCATATTTTTTATAAGACATAAAATCTAGCAGTACTAGTCCATCTGATTGCAAAACTGCTATCGGATTAATGGCATTTTTAACTTGTGAATTCACAGACAGAAACTACTTATATACAGACTAAAACCGAAACTTAACAGAAAATTGTTTCGGCTAATAAAGCCTTGAACTTAATAGTGGGTTAGTGTAGGTTATTAACTATTTACAACAATTACCGGCACTCTGGTCAAACAAGGGACATACCTAACGTCTTCTCTGACAATGTCGGACATCATAATTATCTTCTGTCGAGGTTACTTTATCCAACTATGTGATGCTTTTGGCTACTTTATGTGCGTATAATACTTATGTCATTATATTTTGTAATGTGCATTTTGTTTGTGCAGAATAAACATTTTTTTCGCATTGCTTAACATAGAAAACTGCTTGCTTTGATGTTAGCCTGGGATATAGGCACGTATTTGGTGTATCAGTTGCGATACCGGTTTTTTTTATGACGATTTTTTTTTTTTTGAGGTGAGTACGCGAGTGTCGCGGTAGCTCGTTCCCCGCCGGTGGCCACCCGCGAGCGCCGGGCGATCGGTACTTGTGATTTTGCTTCTAAAGTTCTAAACCCCTACTTCTCCTTTTGTTTGATAAATGAAATTACCACAATAATTCCATTGGCTCGTGCAAGTTTAAATGATCAAATGCTTATGTTGTAATAATTCTGTAGCCATTACTATTGTATTAAGTGTGCAATAGTGATGGCTACAAACTTATGGCTACATTAAGGTGATTCTAGCCTGTAAAAGTGTTACTTATAATAATATTATTAGTGTACAGTTACTTATTTTTGAAAGTTCCTCAGTGTAAATGTTTTACGAAAATATAGAAATTAAAAAAAGAAAAATAATAAAAACTACAATACAACACCTTGATATCGGACATAGACAAACCTCACACTACCCTTCCCGTAAACTTCAGTCGAACCACTCTGACATAGGTACTCGTTCCAACCCAATACGCGCGGATCTGTCCCATCCGTATTTGTACTTCGATCCACCAAAGAGGAATGATAAAGGACAGCCAGAATGTCATGGTATATCGGAAAAATCATCGTAAATCATATAGGTACTCGACAAGAAATCAATTAATTCAGACGTTTGAGACAAACGTCGGTATAGTTTCTCCCTATTCTCTCTTTTACAGGGGTGTGCTGTGTACGTTTACTTGTTTTATGAGACAACTTTGATGTCAACAAAATAAATAATAATTCAAATAGTGAACACAGTCAAGAATCAGAGTAAAATAGTAAGACTTAAGTTAAGACTTTTAACGATAGCTGGTTTTGCCGCTTGAGCTGCAAGTGATTGAATGCGCACTCGATCTCACTAATGGAAGTGCCCGAATCAGTACCCGGAAAACCAACATCCATTCTAAACAAAAATGCAAAAACTCCTTTAAAAAATAAGAGGAAAATATTTTCCTGTTGCATGCAGTACCGTGAAAATCCTCGTATGAAAAATTACAGCTCAAATCAACAGAGAGATATTCCAAGTATCTCTATAACAAACTATATTCCGGAATATTTTGGTCGTGTACTGCAGTTTAATTGAGACTATTTTCCATTCTGGTTTGAATATTTTGTCGAGGGTTTATGTGGTAAAACGTGTATCTGTACCCGAATTACACTATTACAATTAATTTGAATAATTTTGAAGCCTATTGCTAAAATCATCATCATAATCAACTTTTTATCGTCCCACTGCTGGGCACAGGTCTCCTCTCATACAGAGAAGGATTGAGCGTAATCACCATGCTTGCTCAACGCGGGTTTGCGATTTCAGGCTTAAAGTCCAGGTTTCCTCAAGGTGTTTTCCTTCACCTTTTAATCAGTCATTGGTGTCCAAGATATCTATCTGTACTTAGAAATTATATATAACTTCGAAAAGTTACATAGGTACTTTTCTGACCTGGAATCAAACCCTATTGCCTATCGATTGCTCCATATGATAAAAAAATATCTTTTCAACAACGTAAATAACGCAATGGATGTTGTTGAACTATCGAAATCAAACCCATTGCTACTGATAGTATGTTACGTAATTACCCTGTAGTTGTTGAAATGAATATCATATATAATTATAGAAGTGAAGTAGACGAGCTAAGTAAAAAGAATCGTGCAGCACGTTCATAAGGTTTAGCTTCCCTTGATGCGGTTGATCCGTGGATGAATGACCATCTTAACATTTCAAGACCTCTGTGTTCCTCAGAAAGAACGTTAAACCGTTCGCTATCTACAGTAAATTTTGGTAACCGTTACAGTGCGTTAGAAACCCAAAAGTCTGACAACCAGATTTATAAAATGAAATGAAATCGTTTATTAAGCAAGTAGGATCACCGATCACTTTTACACGTCAAGTTTTTTTTTTAAACACTAGATAAAGCCGACATTTCCTAACTAACTACCTCTGAGAAGCACTAGCCGAAACAAACTCAGGGATCATCGTCTTTTTTCAAGTACAGACATTAAAAATTAAAATGTTTACAATAAATTTACGTTATAATTACGCATATTGCTTAATAACAATGCTTAGCAGAGCGAGCAGCCCAGTCCCAAGCTTTTTTTATCTTCTAAATATTCTGTGATTTTATAATACCCCTTTTTGCAAAGTTTGGCCTTTATATAGTTTTTAAATCGTTTAATGGGTAAGTTTCGAATGTCCATGGGAAGCTCGTTGTAATTTACCAAAGGTGATTATAAATAATCAGCCTTTATTGTCCCACTTATTTTTTTATTTGCTGTCGGGGTTAACCTTCAAAAGGCACCCGATCTCGGGGACCAAGGTCGGGGAGTGTGGGTTTTTTACCACTCTAAAACGACCTCGGTGATCACCATCACCACATAGAGGTGGTCTCGATTCCTCTTAAAAAAACAATTCCGGAACCACCCCTGCAACGCCTGTAAAGGTACATATCTGGGGAGACTGTAAAGGGGCCTCCCTTTTGGCCTCGCTGTGTAGGTCGTAGGTTCAAATCCCGTCAGGCGCTTTAGCAAAGGTTAAGAGACCATATTAAGCAGTAACTGGGTTATGAAGATAGGCAGTCGCTTCATGTACACTGGTATTCATATGCATCCGGTAAGACTAGAAGCCGACCTTAATATAGTTGGGAAAATATTACGCAGATGATGAATCATAAAAATTACTGAAAAACAAATTTATTTCTACGCTTGCTAATTACCGGTCGCTTGTCGCCAAGCCATTCGTCGTGTTCCAGCATGATGTCTGGTGAAGCTGTACGGAGGACGGGTCTGAACAGTTGTGTTGTGATGTGTGTCGGATACGATACGCCAAATGTTGTTGTATCGGGAGTTTGATCGTGGAGGGTCTCCAGAACATCTCCCTTTGGGTTTAACATTGCATCACTTTGCTCAACTGCCATGTTCCTTCATATTCACTCAGTATTTCTGATGAATAGGCACTTAATAAACTAGCGCGCTTTACCATCAACGATTGCATCACTGCTGAACATCAGGCGGGATTGCGGTGAAGCACTAGTTTATAAAAGTGTTTTTTTTTTCCACCACCACATTCTGACGACTCAAGAAAAGCATAAGTATCTTATATCCATTATTTTTCAAGATCGCTCCAATACCTCCTACGCGTATGTGTGGTCAATTTCAATTTTCAATCTGTTATTAGGTACATATGAGAGCGAACCTCTTCCCTACATAATAGAATACCATCCCTACCTTTGTGCTCCGTAATTTCACTACACCATTTTATACGTATACAGGATGTATCTGACATCGTAACGCAAACTTCGCGAATAGGCTACACCCCATGCCACTAATAAAATTATGATAGTCATTTATGTCGTTAATGAGCGGTTACAGAAATAACAGTGTTTAAAAAAATGTGTCGGCTTGGCCTTTGAACATTGCAAACGTGCCGCCGTGCGGGTTTGTAGGTATGACGGTGATTCCTGATGTGAACTCTATTAAATTAGCTGACAAGATAGTTTTTCGAGTTTTGTTTTCATTGTGATTTTTTGTGTAATTAGCGAATTAATTAATGTTTCCTTTAAAATCTTATTGGGTTTTAAAAGTATAGCATTTATGAACGGTCTAAAGTGAAAAAAACTATATATATTTTGTTTTTTAATCATGAAAAAGCCGACGAAAAATTCCACCAGTGGGGGTTTCAGAATCATGTACTCGATCCATGGTACTCGTTTGTGCGTCGATGTCAGATACACCCTTTATTGTATAGAATAAAAGAAAAGGAAGAAAACTATTTATTTGGGAACGGTAAATACAAACATCGCAAAAGAAAATGAAATATAATAAAATCAAGAAAATAATAAAAAAGACAGATTATTTTCTTTCTTTACATAATTCTCTTACTAATGGAGACCTGGTGCAAAAGTCACTAAGTAAAATGACTGTAATAAACGAATCAACAGCATCTTCATTATCTAACACACTTTATCTCAATCTGAATCACTTTGAAAGATATTTGTAATCCAAAGGAAATATGTTTGCTCAAAACCGTAAATAATGCAACGAATCTTGTTGAGCTGTCAAAATAAAATCCATTGCAATTACCCCATAGGGTTAAATTATTAAGGTTTCTTTACTTCCTCTTGGCTATACGGAACCTTAAAAAAAATCAATAGCACCATTTCGTTTAATGTGGCCTTTCTACGTCATCACGCTATGTTTGTACATTTTTTATATATGGTTATTTTTTATATATGAAAAACTCGAAACACCTGTCAAATATTTTTAAGTAAAGAATCAAAGTACAAAATTTCAAAAAGATATTATGAAAAATCACAAAGTTATGAGTTTGTTATCTATCTGACTGTCCCAACGAAAATATGGTCAACGCACCGTTCGCCCGCCCTCACTGCCCCTAGTATTATGATCTACCGTCAGATGTCATGTGCACTCGCTAACCATACTGCAGTAATTTCTAAATTTATTTGGGGAAAAATATAATATGGTATAAAAATAAGTGGAATCTATTCAGTTGCCTATTCTGAACAAACTACATTGAGGTTTCGTATGAAGAAAAAACAACGTCAGCAGGTTCCACTCTCAAATCGCAGGAGGCAATTACTTTTAAATAAAGCACCAGTCTGGGTTCTAAACCTATAACTCGTGAGTCAAGTCATTATTGCATTTAGCATTGGTTTACCATTACTTGTTCCCTTGTTGGAGTTTTGACGGGTAAGCTGAGTGTCATGCGCATTTTTCATTGGACTTTTAAAATGCCCATTTTTCATAGGACTTTTAAAATTATTTAGTGCCGTTTACTAAGTAAAAAGTACGTTTACTAAACATTCAGTAAATAATTCATAAAGAACATTGAAATATCCACAGCATAGCGACCACAACATGATTTTGCCTCAAATTTTCCACATAGACGGTTCACGCGGCCGTTTTTTCAACTGTCATTGGCGATATCCGCCATTATTATGAAATAAAATGTTTCAAAAAAATTCTATAATTTGTTACACGTTTTAAAAATTGTGGTATTTATTCCACAGAGGCCTTTGATCAAGAGTTGACGTGGAATCTCACCTTGAAAGAAGAAGAACCATTACTTGATAACTTTGCGTTGTTACTCTGTCACGTGTTAATCACAGAATACAAAGGTTGATGATATTGCGCTGAGAGTGCGATTGAATTGCACTTATGCGAACTACACTTCTTGAAGCAAGCTCACTCGCAGAAAATCTAGGAATGCAACAAAAAAATCTAATGAAACAGCCGTATTCGTTGAAACAAAGACATTCGGAGTTGTATAAAATTTTGCGACTGAGGAGACTCGTTTTTATTAGCATTACGCAAGGGATCTCCACTTAAAATAATTTCACTGCTTACACACGCTCGACCTGAGGGAAGGATACGATGATCAAAAATCCTAATTTATTCCATCAAAAATAATAATTTATTTTTGATGGACCATTTTTGCATATTTTGAAGCTCGGGAACGTAGTACATAATAGTTATACCTAAATATCTACATAATACATTTTTTCTCCCACTGATTCTTTCCTTAATTCTTGTTGTACATCAGAGTTTCGAATGGCAAAGCTTCTTAAAAACAAAGGTTTTCGGCAAAAAATGGAAGCGGTCAGCGGTCATACAGTGAATCCATTTATTTCCTCAGTTTTTAAAAAATCCTTATAGTTGTTCTCCAGGGTCTGTTAGGCTTTTACTAACTAAAAACCATTCCGGTGTTCCATTTCACATCTATGTCAGGGGTTATGGGAATGTACGATCCTTCACACAATAAATCAAAACCTAACAAAAGTAATCTGCTGCAGATACGAAATATTATCTGACAACTTAACGTCAAAAGGTGGTGAAAAGGGCCAATGTCAGGACAGCCATTACAATTATTGAAAGAAGCGCTCATCTAGAAAAACTTGCGAAGCTTATTCCCGCTACAAAAATATACACATCTTTAAAGCAGTCTGGTTTCCTTCTTATTCCGACAAACAACACTACGAATGAAAACTGTATTGGATATGCTCCAGTTCACATAAGTAGTAATAGTACCAAAATAGTAAAATAAATATAGTATAAAATAATGTAGAAACAAGATATTATTTACATCTCATACATATGTATAAGGTAACTAAAATAATAATGACTTAATGAAGAAGATCAAAAAATCATAAATTATTAACATCTTTTTGATGGCCATCAAAAATTTTCTCCGCGTCGGTCGCTGTCAACAGGAAGAGAAGCCAAAGGTGAAGCTAATGATTTTTGGCCAAAAAATTAGGCAATTCTCTGGTCAAGAAATTAGACCTTTAAAAATAAGATTGCTATGAGCACTTGCCACCTTTTTTGTATTAATGGGAAATCATCAAATGCCCAGAGCGTGGGAGGTCGACACTTCAGACGGAAGGACAGGTCAGACTTTTACTGACTAAAACATTGTTCCTTAGTTTGCCTGCGCATCTGAAGCCATGGTATATTTTTCGAACATTGACACCTTAATTTAACATCAATACAGCTGTGCAATTGCTGGCATTTAAAACTTATTTTGAGAAACGTTCAAAGGTCCATAATTTAGAATCTACATACAAGCAAACGAAACTCTTCTTGAACTTCGGAAAACATAGCGTAGGAAGCCCTTGGGCGAGATGGAGCGACGACATCAAAAAGGTGGCTGGTAGTGGCTGGCGGAGAACTGCTCAGGATCGAGCTTGTTGTCGTGCCATGGAAGAGGCCTAAGTACAGCTGATAATGATGATGATGAATCAAGTCCTAAGGTGCATTGTACATAGTTGGCTGCAAAGCTGTCATTAAACACACTCAAGTGCATTTGTATCCATGTGGACGTTACGTGTTTGGCTCATACATTCAGGTTTAATAAAAAACTTTAAATCATACAAACAGTGTTTTTAGAAAATAATGTTTTGATTTTCTTAAAACACTGATCGATGTGCTAATTCAATTATCGTTCGGGTTTTTGTGATCCTCAAAGTAAGTAAGTTATGTAAGATAGTTTATATCACGCGTGCAGATCGATTTTAAGAAATCCTAACTGTGAAAAGTTTGGCGAAGTGAGCTTAGAGTCAACTTAGCAGTAGTTGGAATGGTAACTAATTTTTTTTATAATTCAACTAGTGCCCGACCGCAAGCCCGCCTGATGGTGAGCAGTGATGCAATCGTTGATGGTAAAACGCGCTAGTTTATTTAGACTATTTACTAAAAAAAAAATTGAGTGAATATGAAGGAAAACGGCAGTTAAGCGAGGTGACGCAATGTTAAACCCAACAACACGACCAAAGATGCTGCGACAGAGGGAGATTGATCTGCTGAAACTCCACGACCATACTCCCGACACAATAGCATTTGGTGCATCGTACTCGGCACATATCACAGCACAACTGCTCAGACTCGTCCTCCGTACGGCTTCACCAGAAATCGTGCCGGGATACGACGAATCGCTTGGCGGCAGTACTATGGTATATTGGGTGGTAACTTCTGCCGGCAGCCGATTTTATGGCCTGCCACCATTTCACATTCACCAATTTTCACGATGAGATGGTTACAGAATTGCACTGCGTTAATCATCAAAGAGTTAGACAGAGGTAAACCAATAGTACGAACACATTTCAACAGATATATTTAATTCAATTAATTAATAGAAAAAGTCTTTATTTTATACAAAAGAATAGTCCAAATATAAAAGAAACAAAAGAGCATCGAAGGTGTGAAAATACGTAGATATATTTTTTTAGCTATTCTGTTTTATTAGCAACGTTAAAAGCAAAAATAATCATGTTCAGTTGAAAGCACTGCCACCAGCATTTCTATTTTTATTTTCTGAATAATGTTTCTTCTTATTTTCTGAAAGGAAGTAGAGAATATGCAAATTAATGCAGTCAGTACGTAGCCAGTTGTACCGTCGTATTCATATGAATAAATATAAATAGATTGGGATTGGTACATTCAGTTAGTCATTCATTTGTGGCTTTTCCAATAAAAATATTTGTTTTTTTTTTTTGTATATGCATCCCTGTATGGGTCGTATCGTGAGGTTCCAAAAATGATTGGTTTAACAGAGTTCAGGGATGACTTATTTCTAAAGTTTTTGCGAATTTATATAAATTAATTAAAGTTTTTTTTTTTTAGGATACCGTGTAAACTTTGACAGTAATGTCACGCCTTCATTTGAGACAAGACGAAATGTTATCAGTCATGGGCATATCAGAAAATTCAAAGCGTTGTTCCTGAGGCCCTACACACAAACCAAAACGTGATATCAAGGTTGTGGTCACGTTATCGCAGTACTAGACATGGGGCTGAGCGGCACACGAGTAGATATTGTGTTGCTACGCAGACGCTGGATCGATTTCTCTAAATGATTACCAGAAGAGACCAGCTGCTAGTATGCAACCAAATGAAAGAAAGAAAAGAAAGAAAGAAAGAAAACATGAATAAATTAACAATCGTCTTTGTTAACGGATGAGTCCGGGTTTCGGATTCACCATGAACAAGCGTTGTTGGCCGTTCTTAGAGACCACAACAAAATTTTATGAATACATAGGTACTTGCAAAGAACATGGGACCTCATACTACAACAAGACATTAACAAACTAAATTTAAGTAAGAACAATCGATTTCGATGTACAATAATTGAGGTGGGAGGTGGCAACACTATTAATAATAATAAATTAGTCAAATTTGATTAAAATTGTTTATTTTTTTAAGAAGGGAATAACATAGTTATACAAAATAAATTTTTGGGGCTTTTTTTACAAAATGGTTAAGGTTTTAAAAAAATGTATTTTATGTTTTATTAAAGACCTTAAAATAACATAGCATTATCATTACCACACCAGAATTTTTTTCATATCAAAATGTATGACGAAAATTGTTCATAGAATTTTAGCTATTATAATAAACATAATAAGTGTGTGTACGTGTATATAGGTAGTAAAAGATTGATTGCTTCGGATATTAGAATGAAATCTATTTATAATTACATATTTATTCTTTCAGTAGCAACAAAATACAACAAGTATTTAAATTTTGTTGTTGTCTGTTTTTCAGGCATATAAGTCAAACCAAAAACAAAAGAAAACATTATTCTAGATAATTGAATATCTGGCTTACTCACACAGTTTCTATCTATGTATAATTACAATACGAATTACAAACTCAATTATTTTTATATCAAAATTTAGAGCGAATGTATACTTATGCTTCTATTTTTATCTTTTTTGTCAAAAACTTATCACGTTTGTCTAATAGTCATTTGAAAATCATACCGTGATGTGAAAAAAATGGGTATATTTTTCGCAATTTAGAAGTATCGTATTTCTTTTATTAATTAAGTTTCGGAAAAAATGATAGGGGCACGTATAACCACGGTGTAAAATTGTTGAAAAAAAAATTGCTCTAAAAACATTATCCACGAATAAAACAGCGGAATATGATTGTACCTATAGAGAAAGCACCACTAGAATTCCCTCTTAAAATAAAATAATAAAACTTTTATTTACAAAAAAAATTGTTATTTTTAAAGTGAAAAATATTTTTTTTTGTATTGCTTTTTGGAAGTCGGTTGTTTTTTTTTTTGTAAAAAAAAGTTTTTATTTTACACTTTTTAGTTGTGAAAAGTACTGTTCAGCTGCATCCGGTTAGACTGGATGCTGATGCTAAAATACTTAATGATTCAAAACAGAAGTGAAAACCAAAACCATTAAAAACACAAAAGTAATAAATGAAAACGATCACGGTATTGGGTCAGTCACGTTCACGCAAATTCAATGCTTTTACTCCATCCAACAAAAGTGCTCATTGTCGCTAAAGCAGTTTTCACTTCAATAAACGTGCCGGGTACGATGCGCCAAATGTTGTTGTGTTGGGAGTTTGGTCGTGGAGGGACTTCAGATCAATCTCCCTCTGGCGCAGCATCCTTGGTCGTATTGTTGGGTTTAACATTGCATCTCCTCGCTCAACTGCCTTCTTCTTCCTATTCACTCTGTTTCTGAGTGAATAGGCTCTTAATAAACTAGCGCGCTTTACCATCAACGATCGCATCACAGCTTACCATCAGGCGGGATTGTTGATTGCACTAGTTTATAATTATTAAAAAAAAGTCCTTCGATTCTATCAAGACTTGGGTGATGCTACAGTCTTAAAGCAGTGCCAAATTGACTATCGATACATTTTTGATAAAGTGTTTGTACAAAAACGCCACCATGTCAGTCCGCCTCCAGTATCTGGATTCGACACCGATCCAAATGCAGCATGGAGTGAGCTCCTCAACTCGTAAGAACTTGGCATCAACATCAACGGCGAGTACATCACTAACCTCCGATTTACAGATGATATCTTGGTCATGGCGGACACTCTGGAAGACTTCAGTAGAGCTTCCCAACAATTGTGTCTAAAGATGACCTTGGATAAGACGAAGATCATGTCAAACTCCCATGCCGCTCCCACTCCAGTTCTAGTTGGCTGCTCTGTACTCGAAGTTGTTGACGAGTATACCTGGGACAAACAGTCCAACTGGGTAGGTCCAACTTCGAGAAAGAGGTGTCTCGTCGAATCCAGCTCGGCTGGGCAGCGTTTGGAAAGCTACGCTACATCTTCTCGTCGTTCAAGATACCACAGTGTCAGACTAAAGTCTTTGACTAGTGTGTTTTACCAGTGATGACATATGGAACTGATAAGTGGTCGCTCACAATAGGTCTCATGCGAAGGTTAAAGGTCACACAAAGGGCAATGGAAAGAGCTATGATCGGAGTTTCTCTGCGCGATCGAATCAGAAATGAGGAGATCCGCAGAAGAACCAAATTCACTGATGCAGCTGAGCTCTTCGAGTCGCTAATATTAAGTGGTAGTGGGCGGGGCACATTGCTTTTAGAACTGATGGCCGATGGGGTCGTAAGGTTCTGGAGCGGCAACCACGTACCGGAAAAAGCAGCGTAGGGAGGCCCCCAACAAGATGATGATGATGATCTGGGAAGATCGCGGTAAGCCGATGGATGCGAGCACACGACCGGTCATTTCAGAAAGCCTTGGCGGAGGCCTTTGTCCAGCAGTGGACTTTTATAGGTTTAATGAAGAAAAGTGAGTAATCGCGAAAATCAATATATCAATCATGGTACCAAAGTCATTTATCGTAAAAGTTTCCTTACGATTTTTTTGCTTGAGGTATCAAGTTCAAATCATATTATTGACCAATGGGTCATAATGCCTGACTAGAGCCTACGGTTAATGACGATGGCATTTGGTTAAGTATGTATGATACATAATTTGACTTTAACAAGCAGCTGGTCTTAAAAATAATTTACTTAAGCTTTAATACTTTACCTTACCCAATATATTTTCCGATACCTTTTTATTGAATAGCCAAACAGCTCCTTTTTGTGTACATCCAAGAAAAGTAAGACATCTGCAGTAATTTCCTTTTATTTTGCGTCTTCTTGAACACCATTAGAGCGCCGGCAGAGTGCTCACAGTCCGTGAAGACATTTCCAACTTGTTTAAAGCGAAGAAACATTACCATTGAACCTGAAATAAAAATTTTACCTTCTTGCATAAACAGTGTTCTGTCTTGCGAATAATTTTAGTTGCACTGGGCTGCTCATTCATGTAGAAATGACACTATTTACAGATTCAGTGTTGCGTATGCTATGTGCTAGAATTATTAACTTCTATATCTGATCGCAATAAAAAATAAGCAATGACAGCATAGTCACTATATAATACGAGAAAAAAGATTAACCAGTGCGCATTATATAAGCATAAGCCCTTCGAACAAAATTAGCCTTAAATGAGACTTTCGGGGGAGATTCGTGGAATAAGCCAATAAAACGTATCAGTAATCCGAACCATTCAAAGCCCCGTTTGATTCAAATATTACATTGTATGTTATAAATAGTTGACCCATTTCAATTTCATCAATGAAAACTTAACGAGGTACGACTGTCGATAGTTGGAGTAGAAATCTGTATGTAAGTACGTAATAGTCCTTTATGGCATTTTCCCAACTATATTGTGGTCTGATCCCAGTCCAACCATATGCATCTTAATATCAATATTTTACATGGAGCCTGTCTGACGTTCACAACCCAGTTACTGAGTAATACAATACCCGTGGGTAAATACGTAATTATATAACATATACATTTTTTAATAATTATAATCAAGTGCTTGACCGCAATCCCGCTTGATGGTAAGCAATGATGGAATCTTTGATGGTAAAACTAGTTTATTATTAGCCTATTCACTAAAAACATTGAGTGAATAGGAAGGAAGACGGCAGTTGAACGAGGTGATGCAATGTTCAATTCAACAACACGACCAACGATGCTGCGTCAGAGGAAGATTGATCTGGAGACCTTCCATAATCAAAACTCCCGACACAACAACATTCGGCGCGTCGTACCCGGCACACATCGCACCAAAGCTACTCAGATGCTTCACCAGACATCATGCCAGAACACGACGAATGGCATGGTGGCAAGGTTTTGTCGGGTGGATGGTAACTTCTGCCGGCAACCGATGATAGGTATGGCCTACCACCGTGAAAATTGTCTAGTAATATAATAATAAAAACAGTATTAAAGTATTTTTCCCTTCAGTTATAGACTAGCAAAACTGTGTAATACAAGTTAACAATAGTGGATGACGATTAATTTTTTAGGCGCTTGTTAAATTGAAGCATGAACGGGAAAAGAAAGAAACTTGGACGGTTATACTTTAATCTTACAATTGCGGTAGGTACAAAAATACTTAAATGGTAATAAATGAATAACCAGTATACATTTTGAGCGCAGTTAAGTAAAACATTCGGGAGTTCATAGGTTACGTTGGAACTACGATCAACCGCACATTACCCGGATTGGCCGCAGTAAGTAAATGCTCCTCTTGACCAAATGTGTTAGGTGAGTACTGCGGCTAAGCACGACTTATTCTTCTTTACTTACTCTTGAATAGTTACAACACGATTTTTGTGAATAAATTTTTATATTCCCCAAAACTAAAACAATCAAGTGGAGCTATGAATCAATTACCTACTAACTTCAACTCAGACTTCGGCTAGATATGTATTTGCCCAACTAGTGGGTCAATTCAGAGCCTTATGTCTAGACTAAATTCAAATATGTAATACTATTTATACTAAAACATGTTTATATATTGAAAGAACGAGTCTGTAAATATTAGATACCAAGAAGAGAAATTCAACGCTCTACGACTGTGGAATAGATGTAAATATATGTCTACGACAAAATAACTTTGTAGGTAGGTAGTATATTGCAAACATCTTTATTTCAATAACGTATAGTGCAATCTTTTTTTTTATAAATTATAAGTTAGCGTTGACCGCAATCCCTCCTGATGGTAAGCAGTGACGCAATTGTTGATGATTAAAGCGCACTAGTTTATTAAGAGCCTATTCACTCTAGCCTTGAAGACACTCTAATTGTAGTCCGACGGAAACACCGCCGCTGGCAAATTGTTCCAGTCCCTCGTTATACGCGGTATAAAGGAGGAGGCGAAACGCTTCGTCCGGATCGTAGAGGTGTTAACAACGTAAGGGTGGAAACTCGCCGTACGACGGGTTGTCCGATGGTGGAACGGAGATGGGGGAATTAAATCATGCAAATCCCTGGCACAGTCCCCAAAATCCATCCTATAGAACACCGAAAGGCTGGCTACTCTACGCCTGTGCTCTAGGCTTTGGAGACCATCTCGAGTTAAAACAGGGTCACCAATCAGCCTCTTCGCACGCCTCTCCACTGAATCTAAAGTGACCAGATGGCACTTAGCAGCACCAGCCCAAATGTGGCTGCAGTACTCCACACAAGAACGGACCTGTGCTTTGTACAACATTAGAAGCTGCCCTGGTGTGAAGTACTGCTGGACCTTTGCGAAACGTCAAGTTCTTATTTGTATGGAATAATGGAGTAGTGGAGCCGTCTGTCTAATGGAGTGGTTGCGTAACGCATTAACATTAGCAATGGTTCTTTATTGCCGGTTTAATAGCATTTATTGTGTTATTTACGTTATTGAAGCGACAATTTTTTAATACATGTGGAAGCAATTGTTTTGCAATATCTTTAAAATTTATTCAGATCGATGTGTTTTAAATCCGTTTTTTGTTTTGGATGGGAAATCATTAAATGAACTAACCCGCTCTGGGTGGATGGGCTTCCGCCCATCCGTGTGGTGTGTGGGGTGTGTCAGACTTTTGCTGACTAAAACCCACCCGTGTTCCTTCGCTTGTCTGTGTGCCAGGGCTACGGTTTCTTTTTTAACCAACCCACAACCCTGACCCAGGAGGCATCCGTCCTTGTGGAGCCCGGTTTGAGGCGCACGTGAAACCGTCCTAACCGGCGGTGAGCAGTTGGCAGCTCACCGCCCGCAAGACCACACACATAGATACACCCTTCAACTATGTTTGTAGCCACAACTGTTCTGTATTTATAGCTATATTCAATACGAGTTGAGGGCTGATTAGTAAGCCACTTAAATAGATAATATGTAACTACGTCATAGAATTGGAACTGTCCTGTGGAATGAAGGTTAACAGTCGCAGACACAAGGTGCCCTTTGGTTCTAGTTATTTTCTTCAAGTTAATAGTTTCATAACTTTCGATTTGAAAGTTCAAAAACAGTTAAATAACGAGAAAATAAAAATTAATCCACATTCCTGTGTTCTATAGATTAAGGAACCAACTAGGAGCTTTGCTAATAGTAAGCTTTATTTCTGTTTGTTTGTTTAAGTTTTAGTATTTTTAAATAAATTACTCATGGTAAATAATTTTTTTATTTATAATATGGATGACATGGTTGGGAACAGTTTATGCAGACGATGATAGTTAATAATCTCACAAACTTTATCACGTTTAGACGAAATAGGAGGAGAGATGAGAGGGAGGAAGGGTACGAAGTGTAAAGGCGGGAACCAGGAGGGCAGGTTATAAACAGTTAAATAGTACTCTCGTACTTAGATTTTACGGCATTTTACTTACGGCATAGATAGTAGACTAGCCTAGGCGTTCCATTTATGAGGCAGTGGTGGCCCATGGATAAAGGCCGTGTTCTACATTTTGTACGAACCCAAGCAGGCCCTTTTTTAATATATTTTATTACCACAGCTCTTAAAACGATGAAAAACGGAAAGTGCTATTTAAAAAGAATTCTATCTTTAAATAAGTAAACATATGACATCCGCTGTCAAGGATTGAGCCCGCGTGGTAGATTATGGCCCACATCCTGTCACTTGGAGGGCTTGAGTGTCAGCAAAAGGGTCATTAGAGGCTGATTATGAAGTCAGACGTTCTCAAAGTTAATAATTATGTATGTTAATATCTTGGCAGGCCGGTTGGGAATCGCAGTAGTTAGATATTCCACAGGAGAAGCGTTGCTGCCCGCTTCCCTGGTGAGAGTTCTCATAGTCGCCTCTTACAACACCCACGGGAGGATATAGGTTGGTACTATTCCAAGCCCGCTACCACATGGGGCTAAATGATTGACAACAATTAAAAGTACCTTACTTTAATAATTTATTAACCAAAAAAACATAGTACCTGTTAGTACCTATTCAACTCGACTGCAAAGAGCGTGATTCTATTTAAAAAAGAATTTGTGTAACTAATTGTGTCCAAACGTGAAAACGTTTCCTGGGAACCTCGTTACAAAACAAGGGTTTACTCAATATAGCCAATCAATTACACAAAACAAAGACAGACTGGGCCACACACTAATGCGAAGCAGCTCACTTTCATTGGCCAAACTGTTCCTATATTTTCCAGACCTAAAAGCTCTAAAACAAATATGTATAATCATCACCAACCTTTTTTATCGTCCCACTGCTAGGCACAGGTCTCCTCTCATACAGAGCAGGATTGATCGTAATCACCACGCTTGCTCAATGTGGTTTGACGATTTCAGACTTAAAGGCCCAGGTTTAATCAAAATATTTTCCTTCACCTTGTAATCAGTCATTGGTGTCCAAAAGTTACATTGGTACTTGCCTGACCTGAAATGGAACCCGCGCACTCATACTTGAGAGGCTGGTGTTTTAACCACTAGGCCACCACGACTTGTATCGATTAGCCAAATATATTAACTAACCATAATTTGCACAAGAATAGAATAGACGGTGATATTCATACTGAGTATTTGCGTGTAAGATACTATTTTACTATATGGTTCACTTTGAACCTCACAATTTCGAAAGTCATATTATTTGATTTGGTAGGTGGGTTGTGACTGTCATAAGAGCTCTGATGATGAAGACAAAGGCCAGTGCCGGGAACTCCTCAACGGTTTACAGTAGCTACTTTGTGGCTGAACTTAATTCATTTATATTGATGAGAACTTTGCACCCATTGGGTTAAAATAATGGTCTGCAGTAAATCTGATGATAAAGACCATAGGCAGTCGAGGGAATTCTTCAGAATTACGGGTAAAAATTAAAGTAAACAAAATTACATTGATTCCCAACTATATTTGCGTCGGCTTCCAGTCTGACCGGATGCAAGTGAACACATAGTACTTTTCACAACTAAAAAGTGTAAAATATTTTTTTTTACAAAAAATAACAACCGACTTCTAAAAATTTCGGAAGTCGGTGTCAAAAACTAATATATAAAAACCAAAGACACCGACTTCCGAAATTAGTTATTTTTCACTTTGTAGTGTTTTTTGGAAGTCGGTTGTTTTTTTAAAAAAAAAATCCTTCAGCTGTAAGAGTCGATATCATCTATCTCATCTGCGGCTAGTAACTGGTTTTATGCATATCTAGGAATATTTTATAGTAAATTCCTGTTTAAACGTCTTTCGGGTGAAATGTAGAACTTACTGATAATATACGTTTAAAATTTTCTCTCATCTGAGAAGAAATTTTTATACCTACATAATTCTATCCCTCTTTATCGAAGGCGGTTTTCAGCTGTTTACACCATAAATAAAATAATAAGAAAAATTCTGTGTTTCTTTTCTTTTTCATCTAGTCAACATAATATTGAGAGTAAGATGAACCTTGAGTAGTTTTAGTAATAACTATTAAGGAATATATGTTGAAGTCGAGATAATGTAAACCTGTAAACTGCTGAACATAAATATGTCACTACGAGAAGGATAGAACCACGAAAGTTAGTTTGGCAGTTACGGCAAAAACTATACTCTTGCGATTTTAAAACTAGTTTTGGCTGGATGTTTGGATCTTTATCTAATCATTTATTTCCAAAATATATGAATATAAACTTTCCCGCCTCTCAAGTATGAGTGTGTGGGTTCGATTCCAGGTCAGGCAAGTACCAATGTAACTTTTCTAAGTTATATGTACTTTCTAAGTATATCTTGGACACCAATGGCTGATTAAAAGGTGAAGGAAAACATCTTGAGGAAACCTGGACTTTAAGTCTGAAATCGCCAACCCGCATTGAACAAGCGTGGTGATTACGCTCAATCCTTCTCTGTGTGAGGAGAGACCTGTGCCCAGCAGTGGGACAATAAAAAGGTTGAAGATGATGAAACTTTCCCGTGGCGAGAATAATTTTAGACAGCAAATTATCTAAAACTATTCTCGGTTATGACGAGTTCTTGAAAGTTGATGTCTACACTATGATAATACAAAAAAGCATCTTATGCTGCTACTATTACTATTATGATTGTGCATTTATATCTTTCAATTGTGTTATAGTCAATAATCCGAATAGATTCATATTATTGACAAGATTCCTCCTTCGCACGGCTGTGCATCTGGATTGGCGCAGATACAAATAATTTTTGGGAGGAGCAGCGCCGTGTCCTCACAAATGAAGTAGGAGGCGACCTGACGCTGCCGGCAGTAGTGCGGAGGATGGTCGGCAGCTCAGAGTCGTGGGACGCGGTGGTGTCCTTCTGCGAGGACGTGATGTCGCAGAAGGAAGCTGCGGAACGGGAGAGGGAGATATCAACTCCCTTCCCGGGCCGCAGAAGACGCACCGGGCGCCGAAGAAGGGCGGATAACGCCCTCTTCCGCCCCCCATGAATGGGTCCAGGGGCGAGGGACATGGGGAAGTCCCCGCCCCCCTATTAATGGACCCCGAGGCGGAGGCGCGCGCGAGTGTCGGCGCGCGCCTTTGAGGTGATGCACGGGGTAGTTTAACACCCCACTACCCCGTGCAGGAGAGGAGGCCCGGACAGACCGGGCCAGCACGAGGGTGGGGCCGTGGAAGAATTTAGACTCCCGCGGCCCCACGCGCGCTCGTGATAGAAGACACACCGGGGTGGTTTTAGTCAGTAAAAGTCTGACATACCCCGTCGCCCACCCCAGGGCGGCGGGCATCCTATGAGGATTTCCACCCCGGCAAAAAAAAAAAAAAAAAGATACAAATAATTTGTTATTCATAACCTGAATCTTCAAGAAAACGGTCACTGCAGTCCCTATTTCAAATCTTCATTGTATTCAGCTTTCAATCAAAATCCTTGCGTCATGACTATGTGCTACCCTTCCAGTGTCAGTATGACTATGTTTCTTATTTTTAATTGGAAACCGCACACCAACTGAACAATTAAGAATGAAAGTTCCCTTTCTGTTTATTCATCATCATTTCAGCCGAAAAATGTCCACTGCTGGCCATAGGCCTCCACCAAGTTTGTTTATATATTATTAAGCATTATCACCACAAACTTTCAAATGTTAATATTTGTGAACTCGTAAACAAGAACCTTATTCATGCTCTTCAAAAGTGGCTTGGGTATAAACTTCATACTCCAAAGCGAGAGCCATGTTCACCAACTTTCGTAATGGACTGGTGGCTAAGTCCATGAATGTCTGCTGCGTCATCTAGCAATTTTTGCCATTCCACCACCACGAGCTTGCTGTCCGATATCACTTCTTTTTCTAACTCATCTGTTTACAACTTCTTCTTTTAACTCATATATGTATTTCCCGTACACACATATTTGACTGAATCTATATTTCTATTGAAAGTCGATGTCTTATAAAGCATAGAAATTGCGGTCCATTTAATTATCGATTTAAATATCGAAATAATGTTAGTAAAATCAATCATTGAGACTGAGATTGAGTTTCATTAATGTAAATATTATTTAAAGCACTTTAAAGTATCCACTTCCTTCACCTACAACTGGGCATTAATGGCTATTTGCGCAATAGAGGTATTATAAGAGTTTAAGGAACCGGGCATTCCGATCAAACGAAGAGGAGGGAGAATTCTCCTGCCAGACGGGTGGTGTGTCTGCAGACGGGCTACTATCTGATTGATGTCTGGACGTTGGCAATTATGATAGTTGGGTTATACATGATATCAGTGTATTACGTAGTTTGCATGTGGCCATTTAGATGCCATCGCCATCGATCGCCACACGGTAATATTCATATCCTAAAATAAAGCAACAACCAAACAGCAACTAACACCAAGACTCATTTAAGTGTTAGAGTAAATGGCAATGTCTCAGAGTCAGGGAACTTAATTAATTGAAATCACTAGTGACAGCTAAAGTTCTGATCAAAGCATAACTGCCGATCCTATGCGGTAAGTTTTAATTACTTCCATGGAATATTCGGCCCAGCTGCGGTGTGAGGATTAGGTAGCCGTCAGATATTATTATTTTACTGTATCATATCAATTACTCGCTCATTGCTTGTTTTTCGATAATGTCTTTTGCCTTTTGATAGATGATGATGGGTTTTCGTGAGGGTTATCACAAGATTTTTAAAATTCGTTTTTATTTTTGGAGCTGCTGATTTTTTTTCAGTAGGGAAGGGTAGACTGAAGGATAGAACCAGCCATGCCATACAGTGAAGGGTCACCTTTAGAATATTTAAGCATTAGTAACATCGGCATTATCGGCAGCAAAAGTAAGTTTGTATTTCATATTATTTATTTAATATAGATGATGGAAGATGGCGATGAAAGCGCTATATGGTAGACCGGTGTCAATGTATGAACTTCATTAATTTGATTTTTCTTTCGTAACATACCTATGTGATGCATACAACCACTTACACCTACTAAGTGTTTTGAAAATATCTTGCAGTTTAAGGCGGCCCTTTGACCTTTTTAAAAGCAGTGGACGGAAATACACTTGTCGAGCCAAGGGCGATTACGTACGACCTGTTTTGAAGTAATTTAAGTTTAGATTGCCTTGCGAAATACGTCCACTGACTCATATTTCCGTTCACCTACTTCTGCCTTCTTTTATGCGATTTGACGCTCGTAAAGTTACGTTCCGTACTCACCGGGAATATAAAACGTTAAAAAGTCTCCCATCGTAAAATGCTAGTGCTGTACAAGTGACTTTTTTAAACAAGTAAATGCCCACCCACTGGCTACTACTTACCAACCTGTTGATACGAATGAGTGTAACAGCAGAGCTCAACAGTTTAATGATACAATAACTAGCTGCGCACAGCGGCTTCACGCGTGTAGGTTTCGATACTGTCGGAATATCGGGATAAAAAGTATTCTATGTATTATTCTTGGTCCGAGTTCTCTGCTAACATTACTAACATAGCAGATAAGTACTTAATAAATTACAACTCATAATCTATGGGCTATAAAATGTCTGAATTAAATTATTTTTGTTTTTTGTATTTTTAGTAGCGAACCGCCCATGCTTCATGCATGAAAAACTGTGAATGCTGTATAAAAAATATAGCGGCCCGCCGCCCCGGCCGGTCGGTACCGCCGCAAACGCGACGCCCCGCAATTTTCAAATCTGTAATATCATTGAAAATATTCATTTAAATCATATACTGTAAAGGGCGATATAGATCTTTATTAAATCAATAATGTATTTAAGATATTAAATTGGATAAGGATTAATACTGTATTGATTAAATTCGCTTTGAAAATTACACAATGGCCCCGATTCCCTTGTTCACAAACTGAATTAAATTTAAGTTCAGTGCATCTTCTTATTTCTATTTCACTAAGAAAAGGACAGAAGATAAAATGTCAGTTTAGACCTGTCAAATTAGTGTGCTCCTGGTGTAAACTGGCGTATTTTCAGTCGCCCTGTTTATAATCACGTCTAAACTGTCTATGGATTATATTAATTTGATATTAAAATGTTATCGTCTATCAATTTCTTAACGAATCAGAAAGAAAAAGACGTACATAACTTAAAATTAATTCAGTTTTTGAGGAACAGAATCGGCGCCAGTATTTGTCATAAAAAAGTAAATAAAAAATGTTATTGATGGATGTCCATAAGAGATAGACATATACCGTCATAGACTTTTCTCTAGACCTTTTCAATGTGTACAATATTCAGTACATTATTTTAATAATTCGGCTGGGTTGCTTTCGGGAAGCTACGTAAAATCTTCTCGTCCGAAATACCGCAGTGTCTCAAGACAGAAGTCTTCGATCAGTATGTGTTGCCAGTGATGACTTATGGAATTGAGACGTGGTTGCTAACAATGGGCCTTATAAGAAGGCTCAAAGTCACTCAAAGGGCAATGGAGAGGGCTATGCTTGGGGTTTCACTGCGCGATCGAATCAGGAATGAGGAGATCGGCAGAATAACCGACATAGCCCGAAGGATTGCAAGTTGCAACACTAAAGTGGCAGTGGGCTGGACACATTGCCCGTAGGACAGATGCCCGATGGGGCCGACGGGTTTTCGAGTGGCGACCACGCACCGGAAGATGTAGCGTGGGTAGGCCCCCGACAAGGTGGACCGACGACCTGGTGAAGGTCGCGGGAAACCGCTGGATGCGGGAGGCGCAGGACCGGTCGTCGTGGAGAACCTTGGGGGAGGCCTATGTCCAACATTGGACGTCTTTCGGCTGAAATGATGATGATGATGATTTTGATAATTCTCGTAGGGTTCAGCCTGCGTTTTACTGCTAACGCGGAAAAAAATGTAATTATTTACGATATCACATTAGAAACCTCAAAATAATAGTATTTCTCCACTATTTAATGGATGATATTTTACATATGAACCTTCTTCTTTAATCACTCTATCTATTAAAAAAACGCATCAAAATCCGTTGCGTAGTATTAAATATTTAATCATACATAGGGACATAGGGAAAGAGAAAGCGACTTTATTTTATACTATGTAGTGATTAGTAAATCATCTACAGCCTCCGTGGCGTAGCAGTAGCGAACGCGGCCGCTGAGCAAGGAGACGCGGTTTCGATCCCCGCGCAGTGCAAATATTTGTATGCATGAATATGAATATTTGCACTGGTCTGGCCTTGCCTCGGAAAGCACGTTAAGCCGTTGGTCCCGGTTGCAATACCACCATCTAATGGCAGTCGTTACGGGTTGTTGAAGCCCTAGAATTGGTCTAGCTGCAATGCTTCGATATCGCCTTCGGGTTGTGGAGGTCAGACGGCAGTCGCTTCATGGTAAATATCGAAGTTTAGCCAAAATGAGCAGTTAGACTGGTAAAACGGACTCTAGACTCCAAAGCTGAATAGCTTTCTGATACGACTGGGATTAACGCTGAGATGAAGAAGAAGTGATTTGTAAATCACGTGTGTGCCAAGTTTCATCCAAATCTGCTCAATAGTTTTTGCGTCAAAGCGTAACAAACATGCATTCGTACATATGGATGTATGAATACTAAAAGTATCCTATGAATGGATGTATATATCCATACATATACATCCATTTATAGGATAGTGTTATGTATATACATACTTACGCACACGCATAATCTCCTTTAATCTGCTATTACACCTATACGGACAGGGCCTCTACCTGTGAGATGGAATAGACCACAATCTACTACGCTTGAACAGAGCGGTTTCTAACGGGTAAGAAATAAATTTCACAAACTAAGTATTGATTGGGTTATAACCCATAACTCGTAAGTCGAGCCGCTACCGCTGTCACTGCTTAATCTATATATCTAAATAAGATGAGTCTTTATGTCAAAATAATAGGTTTAACCATGTAGACACAGTCTAATATTTACCTTTTTTTATTGGGACAAAACCCGCCACACATTTTCCCACCCACTGCAACTCCTGAAAGCCAGAATCAACAGTAGAGACTGCCAGAAAAACGCCGAGCAGTAAAGCTCAACGAGTCCCGGAGAAACGATTCAACTGTCTTGGGTCCCGCAACAAAATTAACCAGAAAATAATAGCGGAGGAGTAAGAAAAAAGAAAAAAAAAACAATATTAATAGTTAGCTACTTATATACTTCTTACTTATACTTATATAGCAAACAAAAATGTTAAAAATATATAGGCGCTCTGAATATTTGTGCCAGCTAATCTCCGAAAGAGTTGGACGGCTTTTGATGGAATTTTAACTTATTATTAAATTAGAGTTCCGCGCAAAAACTTTAAAACACGTAAAATCTAATATATACAGGAGGAAGTCGCGGGCAAAGCCCTATATTTACAATATTATTTGTAGTAAAACTTTATTACATAAATTTAAATGACTTTCTGTATTTTAGTCAGGCAGCGCAGAGCTCTAAGAGCCTTGACAACCTTGTTTTCACTCCTACACAAACCTTGTTCTCCTTCTTAACTTACTTCTCAATTTCAATATTTATTCTCTGCGCATAATAAGAATCTTCATTCTTCCAATAATTGTCTTCTACGATGTCCTTCTCACCGCAATGGTTTTCTTAAGTCTTCATTTCTGGTTCAGGCGGTTTTCGACTTCGACTGGTAGAAAATGCCTAAATGCATGAGTTTATTAGCTACCTATTTTCGAATGAATGATAAATGTTTTATGCTTAATTAACCTGTGCATAAGCGGAAACACCTTTCACTGAACAGAGTTGTAATAAAAATTAAAAACTGGATATTGATTTGCGGCTAACTATTAGATCTACCTCGGAACTTTCGAAAATAGAACAAAAAGAGAAAAATAAAATGAAATCTGCTCTTTTGACTTAGGGTTGGCATTGACGGGTAATCTGTTGGAATTGGTTACCAATTAAAAATTAAAATCGGCACGTTCCAAACAAACTAGGCTAGATTATTATTATTATTGACCGTGCTAAAAGTATTCGAGTTTGAAAGGTGCTAATATATAACGGCTCGTGACTGGTTCATTTTGAATATTGTGATCTGTTTTATCGTATCAGTATCAATTGCCCGTAAGTTACTCTACTATTTTTTTAAGTCGATTAATCGGTCGGTATTCGGATAAATTATGATTTTTATTACGAGCGGGGAACACCATGGAGCAAATAGTAACACCGACGTGAGTTGCGTTTGACATAGCGAGCGACCATTAACGCGGGCACGTTTTTGTTCAAATTTCGATCGAGTGGGTTGATTATCATTGTAATCCCTTAACATTAAATTGATCTAAGTGTCTGTACAGTTAAAATAATAAGAATCGAACATCACACTATAGTTATTGTTCAACGTTTTCTCGAAATACCGCTCACGATGGATGTTCATAGGTTGAGAAGACACCTCAACTATCCGGAACTTCGGCCCCGCCTTCCTGACGTTTTCCCGATATATAATAATAATAATAATAATAATAATTGTTTATTATTTCAGCATCAAGTAACATTACAGTCTTGTGATTGGAGCCTCCTTTTAAGCAGAAAAGCCTGTGTTAGGAGACTCCGCTCTTCCATAACTTAATAAGTTTCATTAAGATACTTGCTTTATACAAAATTAAACGAAATAATAGTAATAAAAGAATAATAAAAAAGAGGCTTAAGGCTATACATACAGCACGCCCGCAGGCATGCGAGTGAGTAGGCGAAAGTGCGTGCGTGTGGTGTGAGTGTGTGTGTGTGTGTGAGTGTGTGTGAGTATGAATGAGAACACGAATGTTTTTTTTTTTTTTTTTTTTTTTTTATAAATTATAAACCAGCGCTTGACCGCAATCCCGCCTGATGGTAAGCAGTGACGCGATCGTTGATGGTAAAGCGCGCTAGTTTATTAAGAGCCTATTCACTCTAGCCTTGAAGACACTCACACACACATGTGTTAGAATATGCGCATGATGGTGCAGAGATTTGGCAGATGAAGGGTTATGTTCATCTTAACATCTTAACAACGCCTCCGTTTCATCATATGTTAGTGTTTTTATCCAACTAGTTAATGATTTTTTTAATTCGAATTGTTTCTTATTATAAACATAAATTTCTTTGTTGATTCTATTGTATAGCTGAGCTGAGCGTCTTTTGTACTGCATACTAGCGAATTTGGTTTTGGTTTGAGGAACTTCAACTATAATATCTTTTCTTCTTTTTAATGTAAGTCTAAGGTCAAAAGGAATTTCTTTGTGTTTCTTAAGCACTGTTTTAATTATGTATAGTTTTCTAACCGAGAGTAAATTACTAATTTGGTAAAGTTTTTGCGTAGGATATCTAAGGTTTTTAAAATACATAAGTTTTATCAAAGCACGTTGACTCCGCTCAAGGTTAACGAATTTTGTCTTAGCTGCACCTCCCCAAATGGGGATGCAGTACACTAGTACCGACTGTACTAAAGCTACATATATTTCGTTCAATAGATTTCTGGAGGTATTTGAATTTGTGGGTACTTTTTTTGATACGATGTATCTCAGCGTCTTGAAAATCCAGCTCAGTTTCCTAATTCTATTAGTGACCTGTTCTAGATGAGGGTACCACGCTAGTCTCTGGTCAACAATAACACCAAGATACTTTGTTTGTGACACCCTGAGCAGTGTCGGACATTGACAATTAATTGAGTCATCACATGTATGAACTCTTATATTAAAATCATTATTTGGTTGTGTTTTGTGCGATTTACTGAAACAAATGTAGTTCGTTTTAGCTGTATTCAGAGTGAGCAGGTTATTTTTGAGCCATTCTGCTATTAGGGACATACCGGCTTCAGCACTTCGGGCAACTTCCTGCCAAGAATTCTCGGAGAATACTACAGCAGTGTCGTCAGCATAGGAAAACACTCTAGTGTTATTGATTTTAAGATTGCAGAGGTCGTTTATGTAAAGCAAGAACAATGTGGGGCCCAATACACTACCCTGAGGTACCCCAAATGTGACATCTGCATTATGACTAACGTATTCTCCCACCCTAACCCGTTGCTTTCTATTTGTTAGATAATCTTTAAACATTTTGAGCGGAATTCCTCTCACACCAGAAGCTTCCAATTTGTTTACGAGGATAGGAACAGAGACGGTGTCAAATGCCTTCTTTAAGTCCAGAAAGACTGTTAAACATTTACTACCCATATCCAAATCATCAGCCACAAGCGAAGTGAGGGCTGTAACTGCGTCCTCGGTTGAAACTCCTTGCCTGAATCCAAATTGTGAGCTACTTAAGGTATTAAATTTGTGCAAGAATTTCAAGAGTCTCTTATTTATTAGTTTTTCAACAACTTTTGATATCGCTGGTAAAATGGAAATGGGCCTGTAATTATTGACGTCGTCTCTGTCCCCACCCTTATGAATAGGAATGATGATTGATTGCTTAAGTGGCTCAGGGAAGATACCCAATGAAAAACAGAGATTAGTTAAATGGGTTATGATAGGAACAATTTCCTGGCTTATGTGTTTCAAAAACCTAATAGATACATTGTCCCAGCCTGGAGCGCTGTCAGATCTAAGGCTCATCAAGATTGTACTCACTTCTTCGGGATCAGTGTCTAAAAGAACAAACGATTTAACTTGTGCTGATGCCGTTTCCGATCGAGAAGCGTTTAAATTAAGTGCCGAGGGTAGAATTTTTTGGGCTAGCTCTTTACCAATATTTGCAAAATAATTGTTAATTAAATTTACAGACTCTGTTGGATTTGGTCTCAAGTAAAGTAGTTCTGTATTTTGACTCTTAAGATTATTTGTGTAAGTTAAAGTTTTAATATTTTTCCATAATAGTTTATTGTTTGTGACGGAATTACCAAGTAGCTCCCTCTCAAATTTTCTTTTTAATTTTTTTATTAGGTTATTACAATAGTTGCGGTATCGACGGTAAGTTATTTTTAAGATATCATTAAATGGGTTCTTTCTGGACTTTTTTTGTAGTTTATTGCGGTTCCTGATGCACCTCAATAATCCGGCAGTTATCCATGGCTTTACAATACGCTTGCTATTGGGAATCGTTTTAATAATAGTGTTGTGTTTAATAGATTCATTCAATTTGAATATTAGTAGGTCAGTTAATTTGTCCGGGTCGTTACAAAACAGCAGCTCTGAGATTTTATTTTCTTTAAGATAAATGAGGGCTTGTTCGTAATCAACTGAA
Organism: Sesamia inferens; assembly: GCA_037179545.1. NCBI lineage: Eukaryota > Metazoa > Arthropoda > Insecta > Lepidoptera > Noctuidae > Sesamia > Sesamia inferens. The sequence continues at coordinate 20,967,615 of CM073921.1, forward strand.
GTGGTGGTTTTATTAGCAGTTTGTGTAGTTTTTATCTTAGATATAGATAGAAAAGTAGTGAAGTGGTCGGTGATAGTTGTATGTAGTATAGCTATAGAAGCTGATACCTTCTTTTTGTCTATTTTGAGCATGAAGTGGTCTAAACAGTTCGATTCGCGAGTAGGCAGAGTATGTCCAGGTAGTATACCGTATAGTGATAACATGTTTAGGTAATTTACCCTATTTCTATATTCATGAGGCGGCTCCTCGTCTCTAGTTTTGAGATTGATATTAATGTCTCCTGCTATAATGATACTTAGACGAGAGTTTAAAGTACTGAGGTGAGTACTGAGAGAATCTACAAAACAGTCAGAATTTGTGTTAGATGGCGAACGGTACATGCATAAAAGAATATAATTAAGTATTTCCAACTGTAGACACGATGCCTGAGCAAGGTTTATTTCTTTAACTTTGGGTTTTAATGATTCTTTTACGTAAATAACTACACCGTCATTTTGATTTAATTGTCGGGTAGTAGAAAAAGAAAGATAGTCATTAAGCTGCGGGATAGGTTTGTTTGGGTGTAACCTACATTCTGTTAAAATTATAATGTCAATTTGAAATTTCAACGTTGATAATAAAAGGGAAAAATCATCAAAGTTGCAGAAAATGCTCCTTATATTTTGAGAAATAATGGTCAAATCGTTTTTACCGATATTAATATAATTGTGTAAGTCCATGCAGGCACATTGGAACGTGCGTGCAACTTCCATATTGTCGATATCGTCAAGAGTTTGTAGGGTGTCATCCATTTTTATTGTTTTTAAGTTGAATAGATGTCTTCATAATATAAGCATTAATGCCACAACATTCGAGCGCGTTTTTAAGCCAACGATTACACGTAGTATGGTTATGGGGGTTCAGATAAGAATAATGGGTTATTATTACTTTTGTTGGATATATGTTTATGTGTGTGAGCGTATGAGGTGTGTAGTAAATGTTGGAATTAATTATGGTTATCCATGCAAAAATAAAAAATGATAACAAGAGCAACAACAAAAAAATATCAAAACTAAATACTACCCATAGCTGGGGATGTATAAAACAACAAAATAACATAAAACAACATAATAATATAAGGAACAAAGTTATTGTCACATGACGGTGTAGTTGACCTTGCACTAAAAGTCATTGCCCTCCCTTGAGCTGATGTACCTGCTCCTCCTTTGTAATTGGGATGGTTGGTGAGCCTTCATCTTTCTTTACGTAGACTTTTCCGTAAGCTGTCCAGCAAAATTTGCAAGCACCTGATTTTGTAAGATCCCGGGCCAGGAAGTGAAGGCGGGTGCCTTTGGCAGTTAGGTGTTCAGACAAAAATATGGGAGTGTCTTCTTGAGATTTAAATCCCAGGTGCTTACAACTCAGTCTAGACCTATGTTTAATACAATAAGCTCTGCCCATTCTCATAATATCTGACTTTATGAAGGTAGACCCGGTTTCAACAATAATTGGTTGATGTTGACTTTCACTATTTTTTCCACGTAAACGATAAATGTCCTTAACGTCCGATTTATCAATTTTGCATTCTATGCTACGAGAGAGACAGATAATCATGTCCACAAGGTCCTCCTTAGTTTCGTTGCTTCTTTTTGGAACATTTTTGATAACAAAATTTGTATAAATATATATTTATTCATATTTTTTTTTTATTAATCTACTGTTCGACTGCTTGGCAAAGGTCTCCCATTATTCGTTCCAGGAACTCTGTTTTCGTGCCACCTTGGACTAGCCCTCACGGTACTCGTCTGACAAATAATCTCATAAGATAATATTTGTTGGTCCAAAGGTCCAAAATAAATTTAATGAAAAACAAAATAATAATAATAAAAAACAATTTAATTAAATTATTGTTATTATAATTACTGAAGCTAGAATCTTTAATAAAGTTATTTAAACGACGGTCTCTGAACTAGGCAGAACTAGTTAAATGTTTATGTTGGTAACTAATATTGGCTTGTGCTAGTTAGCATATAGCAAACAATTTCATTCAATAGTAATGTTAATTAATCAAAGTTCCTCTAATTAAAGAAACCGCTGAGCAGGTGGGAAGTTCCATTTGTTCCATATGTTTTTGTTTGTTTTGGGAGACTATTTGTTATACCTATACATTTTTGTTTGCATCACTGCTTAGCATTTTTTTTTTTGTTCTGGATGGAAAATCATCAAATGACCTTTCCCGCTTTGGGCGGAGCGGAAGGGCGTGTCAGACTTTTATTGACTAAAACGCACCCGTGTTTCTTATCTTGCCTGTGCGCCTGGCCCACGGTTTTTTTTTAACCAACCCGCATCCCTGGCCCAGGAGGCATCGATCTTCGTGGACCCCGTCACGATGTGCTGACAGAGATGTCAAGATGCAGGCTGCCCACAGTTCGCCGCCCGCAAGCCCGCGCCTGCGGTGGCCGGCGGCTGGAGGCGTGCGGCCGCTGGGATTCTCTCTCCTCTCTCCTTTGCCAGTATCACTGCTTCGCAGACGGAGGTGACGGCCTACCATGCACTCCCGCTCCGGACCATGGCCTGAACCAGGGCCGGACGCGAGAGATCGCCTCCGATCGCCACCACGAGGACACGGCGGTGCTCTATCCAAGCCGGCAGATATCCACCGTATGCTTCACCGTGTCCTCAGGGCGATCCACACAGTGGTGAAACCCTGGCAATTCCTCTCGTCTTATCAGGAACAGGAAGCTATCGAAACAGCAGTGTCCGGTAAGGACCTGAATCATGCGGAAGGTGAGAGCGCCGTGGCTCCTCTCTAGCCTGTCCTCAAAGAGGGGACTTACCGCCGCTATCGTGGATTGCCCAGTCTTTGAGAGGCTTCATTTATTTATTTTTAATTTACAAAACCTGCACTACTTTATTTTCATATTAACCGTTCATCATTTTCTACTTTCACACTTAACTTTACGAGACGGATGACTTTATAACTGCAAGGTGAAAGTGCAAACAAAGACTTGTCATGTAAGAGAGACATCTCATTATAAGTTTATTAAGAGCTACGGTGGCTCTGCAAAAACACAAAGATAATAAACTAATTTGCTTATACCATTCTCAGAATTGTGTACGTACGTATATCAGGGGAAGAATGGTTCTTTTTTTACTGTCGACATTTTTGTCTTTATAAATGTCGACATTAAATATGTTAGCATGATTGACAAGGCTTATTATTATTTACAGTTCTTTTGTCGTACTTCAAAGATGAGTTTTCGTACTTTTAAGAACGTTCGCATTCTAATTTCAATCTGAATACCTTCAATTTACCTATATTTTTGAAGATAATTATAATTATTACTGTGATGAGATGGCGACTAGATTTTGAGCCTTTTCAATTACAAGAATAAGCCCTCCGGGGTTTGGCCGAATTATGGAATATTTATCGTCACTTGTGAGTTGGTGGATAAGATTCTCCGCAGTCTTCAGAGAGAGAGTAAACAAAGATATATAATATAAGAGATGATATCTCATTACAAGCTTGTTAATTAATAGTGGCGGTGGTTCAGGAAAAACATAGCAAAAATAGACGACTTTGCTCAAGTGATTTATGATTCTTAGAATTCTGTAGGCTTATTTTTCTTCCTTTGATAAGTACGCCCGATAGTAAGTAGAGCTGCTACAGCTGGTATTTGCTCTATACCAGCATAACCAGAGAGCTAAGCATGGATCTTTTAATCCTCGAATTTTTCGTTGATTCAAATCACAATATGAAATTATTTTATAATGATTGAACAGACTTGTTTGTTTTTTATACTTCTTTCGTCCTATTCCAGTGGATCAGTTCACGTATTTTACGGATGTTTGCATTCAAACCACAGTCTAAATCCATCAAAAATACACGCATTTTCCCTAAGTATATTTTTTTCACTAATTATAATATCGCTGAGATGAGGCTGCGACCAGATTTTGTACGTTTTCAATTACGCGAATAGAGCCTCCGGGGGACCGTTAATTTTGGAGTATTTATTGTCAGTATTTAGTGTCTTGTATGTGTGGGTGTGTAAGTGGATAAATAACATTCTATAAACTCGATTGGCCGTCCTTTAAAATTTTATTTAGTCTTTTTAGGCATCAGCGCTCCCGAAACCTATGAAAATATGCGCTTTTATAATTGCAAACGTGACTGTATTATTGTGGACGTGCACGGCATTACGATGACATATAGAAGAAGTATGAAAATATATGAATACGCTTTTAAATTTCCGTCCGCGGTAGGTTTATAATATTCATTGATGTGTCTCGTTTATTTAATCGTGCTTTCGTAAGGTGTGCTATTTCTTTTGTGTGCACAAAATAAACGATTTATCTTTATTCATTCTTAACGTATTTCCAAACATTTTATCGATGTAAAAGATATTATGGGTACGTTACAAATTATGAAAGCGCACAATTGTATTATAAAAATCGTCGCATTGTGGTGGCAACAACCAATGATTTTGGCGTTCAAGTAAAAACCTAATACTTCTTAATAACATATTTGGAGGTTCCACTGTCTGTTCCAAAGTCTTAAAATCCAAATACCTATGAAGGAAGTCATTAATTCTTGATCATTTTAAAAATAGCCATTAAAGCTCAGCCTTTAAGTATTAGATGATATCAGCGATTAGATTTTGAACGTTTTAAGTACGAAAATTGTACTTCTGAATTTAACCAGGATAAAGAGTTATCTATCAGTTTATAAACTGTTTGCCTTTCATCTAAATTCGTTCAACCGTTAAATTTTTGTGTGACTGAGTAACTAACATTGAAACTAATAACTGATATTGGCCGTTAAGTTAATAGGTACACGTTTTTTTTTTTTGTTTTCGCTGGGGAAAATGACAATTACGCATCCCCGCCCGTCGGGGGACGGGAGGGACATGCGGGACTCCCCGGGAGATAGCCTCCCGGTATACCCACTAAAAACCCCAGTGGCACTCCGGCATCGCCTTAGTGGCGGGAGAATGGGAAACTAGCGGAGCCTGAGCTACCACTCCCCCACCGGCGATACGCGCCTAGTACGGCAGGCCCTCGTTTGCTCCTCCTAGGGAGGGGCCGTGGCTTAGCCACCCACGTGGTCAACGGTGCAAGGCAGGCGTGTGCACCCCCGTGCCTTACGCCCGCCGCTCACCTCAGGGAGGGAGAAATCGGGCGAAATCCCGCCTTCAACTGCCTCTACGCCACCTGCGGAGCGCCGGAGCGAGGGGATCTTCCTGTCGCTCGCGCTCCGAGGCCTCCTTCTGCGACATCACGTCTTTGCAGAAGGAGGCCATCGCCGTCCAGGCCTCTTCACTCCCCACTATCGCTCTGACGATGGCGGGCAGCGAGAGGTCAACTCCAACCGCCGCGACAAGATCGGCGCGGCACGGCCCACGACGGGCACACTGCGAGGGTGTATTTCGCCGTGTCCTCCACCGCGTCCTCTCGTCCTATTCGGTGCAGGTACCTGCCGAAGCAGCCGTGGCCGGAGTGTACCTGCACCAAACGGAAGGAGAGGAACCCGTGACGCCTGTCGAGCCAGTCGTTCAGGATCGGCCCCAATGGCGTCGAGGGTATGGCGGCCGAAAACCACGGAGGCGAGGTTCCGCGTCCAGTGCTGGATGATAGCGTCCCTCGCCTCCCGCCGGACGGCCTCCCTCTCCTCTGAGACCGGACGCTCCCCTAGCGCCCTGCGCCCCGTCGTCCACTAGTACACTCTGGCGAGCACCCACGCCTCGAGCTCCCAAGGCGCGGTGCCCGCCAGGGCGTACGACGCTGCGAAGCCTACCGGGCGGTAGGCCCGCGCTGCCCGCTGGGCGATGGCTCTTTGGCGGAGTATGGCCCTATATGGGGCCCTCATTTGGAGAACTTCATCGCCCTTCGGGGGCCCCATATAGTGTCATACTCCGCAGTATGCCGGCGTGCAGACGCCCGCACCGCATGCTCTGCTCTCCCATGTTTGGCATGAGCCATGGGAGGGCGTCCGCACCTTTCAGGCCGTCGACAGCTCGCTGAAATGCGGGCCGAAACTAAGTTAATACCCCTACACCAACTCCGAAATTTTGTGTACAAGTCAATATATTAAGTACATATTAAACTTTACCCAAAGATGTAACAGGTTGCTAAGCGCTTCGTTAACTAAGCATGGAAGCAAATTTACTTGAAGGAGGTATAAGTTGTTTGAAGAGAAATTGATTTCAGGGTACGATAATAATGTAGAGGTACTTTTCACTTTGATGTGACACAACACATACACACGCTGAAAGAAAGTAAGTTAAGGACCTTCTTTAAAACAATAAAAATTAGATAGAATATTATAGAATTGAAAATAGTATAAAACAAATGAAAATAAAATAGGAAGTAATATTCTAAAATGTTTACACACTGTAAAGTGATCTGTGTTTTATTAGTACCTACACCTAAGCTTGAACAAAGCGCCGTCTAAGAAAATTATATGAAGTCTGTAGATAAATCGCATATTATCTTAAATCATTTTAATATTAAGCATAATTTATATGGAAATAGCTGGTAGGTAAGTATTTCAGCATACATGATGGCCCCAAAATGTTTAGCCACAGGTGTGGCAAATTTCTTTCCACTTTGAGGTAAACTTTCCGGATCACTACGAAGTGTTTCATTTTGGGTTGTCACTTAAGGTATGTGTACCTACTAAAGGTCATTTACAGTTATTTTACAATCAAATCATAGAGATCTTTATTCTCAATGTTACAAAGTTGCTACTGCTTTGCTGCCACAGAATTGTGTCCAAGTTATGATGATATTTGTTATCGTTACAGTAACGCTGCTGATAAATACAAAATAACTTTGAACGGACTTTATGATTGGCCTAGCACATAGACACACTAAGTATTTGATTCGACTGTTTTTTTTTATCGAAAGTAGTATTTTATTATTTTTATAAATACTTATTTTACTGTTTACATTGTATTTAAAGGATTCAGCAATACAATCTGCAAAAATAAGATAACTTTTCTCAGCTATAAAACAACGAAGCTAAGGGAAAAAAGCGTTGAAAACCGTTTGATTCCGCCTTTCTTTTTATAATAATCAGACTCGTAAGTCGTATATTTTTATATTTAGTAAGTCCCTTCATAAAAAGTAATCTACAATCATAAGTATAACATAAATTATACTGCTTTTTTCAGGCTTTAGCATTATTTGCAATAAAGTACCATTTTATCTACAATTTCTCATAAACTTTTACTATAACAATTGTTCTATGATTGTTATTTATGTAACAACAATATGCAAATCAAGTGGATACACAAAATTTAATATGCGTACCATGTCCGCGAAAATAATAGAGTATACATACATGAATGTATTCAAAATGATAAGAGCGGGTTATAACCATTATTATTTTCAGGCTATAGCAGTATTAGCAATCCACTACTTAGCCTCCGTGGCGTAGCGGTAGTGAATGTGGCCGTTGCGCAAAGAGGCGCGGGTTCTATCCTTGCGGAGTGAAAATATTTGTGTGCATGAATATGAATACTTGCACTAGTCTGCTTGTGCCTCGGAAAGCACGTTTAGCCGTTGGTCCCCGTTGCCATACGAACATCTAGTGGCAGTCGTTACGGGTTGTTGGAGCCCTCAAAAGTCCAAAAATTGGTCTAACTGCAATACTTCGATATCGCCTTCGAGTTGTGGAGATCAGACAGCAGTCGCTTCACCAAAAATATCGAAGTTTAGCCAAAATCAGCAGTTGGACTGGTAAAGCGGACCCCAAACTCCAAAGCTGAAAAGGCTGGGATTAACGCGAGATGTTAATGATGATAGCAGTCCACTACTGAACATCGACCTCTTTTATTGCACGCTATTCTCGTCGATTATCCGCAAATCTCATCCAGCCATCCTGCGAAGATCGTCGCTTCTGAGGGCGCCCACCATACTTTTACCAAATTGAGGTCTCCACTCAAAAACACGTCTAGCCTAACAATATTGCATTCGATTTCAAAATAACTTTGTGCTTGCTGTAAAATACATATCTATATATATAAAAGAAAGTCGTGTTAGTTACATCATTTATAACTGAAGAACGGCTATACCAATTTGGCTAAAAATTGGTAAGGAGGTAGCTAAGGACTGGGAGAAGGACATAGGATACTTTCTATGCCGCTCCCCGTCGTTCCTGTGGGAATAAATGAACTTCTTTGTTTCGACTTCTCCCACGCTTTTATGCTACCCTGGTAACTTGAACGTCAAAAAAATATGCACAATAAACCTTCTTTCATGTATTATGATTATTTGATAATGATGAATGAATGACGTTTATTGTTTCGACTTCTCCTACAGTTTTGTGATACCCTGGTACCTTCCACGTCAAAAAAATATGCACAATAAACCTTCTTTCATGTAATTATGATTATTTGATAATGATGAATGAATGACGTTTATTGTTTCGACTTCTCCTACAGTTTTGTGATACCCTGGTACTTTGCATTTCCACAAACTATGCACAATAAAACCTCTTTCATGTATTATGGTGATTTGATAATGATGAATGAGCTTTTTTATTGTTTCGATTTCTCCTACACTTTTGTGCAACCCTGGTACCTTCCACGTCAAAAAAATATGCACAATAAACCTTCTTTCACGATTATTTGATAATGATGAACGAATGAGGTTTATTGTTTCGACTTCTCCTACACTTTTGTGCAACCCTGGTACCTTCCACGTCAAAAAAATATGCACAATAAACCTTCTTTCACGATTATTTGATAATGATGAACGAAATGAGGTTTATTGTTTCGACTTCTCCTACAGTTTTGTGATACCCTGGTACTTTGCACGTCCACAAACTATGCACAATAAAACCTCTTTCATGTATTATGGTGATTTGATAATGATGAATGAATGAGGTTTATTGTTTCGACTTCTCCTAAACTTTTGTACTACCCTGGTACCCTGCACCTCCACAAAGTAGGAAACACGTGTCCAGTATTTTTAAGTTAATAACATTATGTACAAAATTTCAAAAAGATATAATGAAAAACCACAAAGTTATAATAAGCTTGCTACGAGTATTCTACTTGGTTGTCCCAACATAAATATGGTCAAAGATCCGCGCGCGAGCGAACGCGGTGCGTTGACCTCTAGCGTCAGCTGTTGCGCGCGCACAATACTATGATGATGTATCGTAAGGTGCGTGACGCACTCGGTAACTACACTGTAACAATTTCTAAATGTATTTGGGACAAAATATAACATGGTGTCAAAATTATTGGAATCGATTCAGTTGCTTATTCACTATTTATATATAACTCAAGAACGGCTGAACCGATTTAGCTGAATATTGGTGGGAGGAAGTTAAGAACCCGGTCCCGTCGTTCCCGTGTGACGTGACATAAGACATGGTCCAACTCATTCAAAATGTAAGTCAGCAATTCATATACCAAAAATGGTAGAACAAAAAGCAAATGACAGCTGAGCATATTTAAAAAAAAGTCTAACCGGTTGAAGCAATCGTTTAAAGCAAAGAATATAAATACTCTCTGCTGGTTTAAAGTTTCTAATAAAAAATCACAAAGCCAACTTCAACTTCAAAATTTCTAATATTGTATTGCTGTGCCATTTATCATCAATAAAAATATCATGCCGTGACCAAGACCATCAAATCTTTCTCGAGCGCCGCCTTACTATGACTCGACTTCGTGCTTCTCACTCACAAGAGCAAAGGGAGGCGGCAGTCCGTGAAACTGTTCCGTTGACAATGCGAAATCGGCGAACAAACCTCAGAGATCATCATCATTATCATCAATCTTTTTATCGTCCCACTGCTGGAGACAGGTCTCCTCTCATGCAGAGAAGGATTGAGTGTAATCATCACGCTTGCTTAATGCGGGGTGGCGATTTCAGACTTATAAAGTCCAGGTTTCCTCAAGATTTTTTCCTTCACGTTCAGTCATTGGTGTCCTAGATATTATACTTAGAGAGTACATATCACTTTAGAAAAGTTACATCGATACTTGCCTGACCTGGAATCGAACCCGCGCAATCATACAAGAGAGGCTGGTGTTTTAACCACTAGGCCACCACGACATCTCAGAGATCAATAGCTAGATAATTTACGAAGCACAAGTAGAAGAAATTCATTTCTTTCACAAGGTGCTACACTAAATAAATGACAAATAAAAAAATCATGGAATACTTTTTTTTTATTTATTTACAGTGTTCCTAATTTAAAAAGTAAAAAATGTGATCATGTGATATTTATTGCCTTTAAGGCGGAACAAAGTTCGCCGGGTCAGCTAGTAATTACATGAAAGAAGGTTTATTGTGCATATTTTTTTGACGTGGAAGGTACCAGGGTATCACAAAACTGTAGGAGAAGTCGAAACAATAAACGTCATTCATTCATCATTATCAATTAATCATAATACATGAAAGAAGGTTTATTGTGCATATTTTTTTGACGTTCAAGTTACCAGGGTAGCATAAAAGCGTGGGAGAAGTCGAAACAAAGAAGTTCATTTATTCCCACAGGAACGACGGGGAGCGGCATAGAAAGTATCCTATGTCCTTCTCCCAGTCCTTAGCTACCTCCTTACCAATTTTTAGCCAAATTGGTATAGCCGTTCTTCAGTTATAAATGATGTAACTAACACGACTTTCTTTTATATATATAAGATAGATATTAGTATAGATAAAGGCAATTGTGATGCGTCCTTAGTTTGAGGTCGCCGTACGTATCTAAGGCTGTCGATGACTCGGGTCACATTATCGAACTCCCGGCCACCGTAGGCCTGGGTCGACGGCGCGTTGAGTTTCAGCGCGCCTCTAAGAGATGGCCGATGCCTCCTGGGTATAAGTTGAAAATGAAACTGTGGTCCTGACGTACAGGCAAGTGAAGGAACAGCAAAAGTCTTCCGCTCCGCCCATAGCAGGAGAGGTCATTTGATGTTTTAAAAAGCTGTCGATGAACCGTGACTTGACTCATAATGTACATTGATGAAATGCATAGAACTCGCCAACTACTTACCTAATTATCGGAAGTAATTACAAAGTCAACTGTAATTTATTTACAAATCCATCCCACAAACACATTGGTACATATACTTTACGAATATATCTTTACATACCCGAGAGATACATTTCCGTGCCTTGCAAAGCACATTAAGCCGTTGATCTCGACTGACATTCCTGTATTTTTGACAGGGTGGTCAGTAGTCGGAAACTCTGACAACCAGACTTACCAACGGATTTCGTGTTATACGACATCGGTTTTGGGTAAATGTAATTAACGAATTATAACATTGCTAAATTGAAGAGTATAAAGACTGATTTACATGGTGCAATTTAATTGTATATGGCTTTAATTAGGTTGAACCAACAATAAAAGTTGCATTGTCTAAACATCATTTAGGCAATGCAAGTCATTGGTTGCATCAATTTTATTGTTTGCCAAAGGCACTGTGTAAACCAGTCTTAACTGTGACTTGACAATTGAAGTAATACAGGTTGTTATTATGTTTAGTCGGGTAATTTAGTAGCGTGGTTTATTTGTTTCATCATCATCATTATCAACCTTTTTATCGTCCCACTGCTGGGCACAGGTTTCTTCTCATACAGATAAGGATTATTTGTTTACCTTTAGTAAATATCTAAAACTATGGAGTGTATTTATTTTACCCATTCACTGGCTTTTATAGGTCAAATAAGCAGTTCATCATCAACTTTTTTTTAATTGTCCCATTGCTGGGCACAGGTGTCTGGGCATACTCTCATACAGAGAAGGATTGAGCGTAATTACCACGCTTGCTCAATGCGGGTTGGCGATTTCAGACTTAAAGTCCAGGTTTCCTCAAGATGTTTTCCTTCACCTTGTAATCAGTCATTGGTGTCCAAGACATAGGTACTTATAAAGCACACATAACTTAGAAAAGTTACATTGGTACTTGCCTGACCAGGAATCGCACACTCATACTTCAGAGGCTGGTGTTTTAACCACTAGGCCACCACGAATAAGCAGTTACTCTATGTAAAATACTGACTTCTGACTGTATCCGGTTACAACTGAAACTGACTCTAACAACTCTGACTAAGTTTATAAAAGTACTTATAGGCTGATAATGAATTTCGCTAATCATATTACAACTATGTTTATTAGCTCCAAATGGGTTTTAGGTGACCAATTAGCGCTCTAGGGTAATAATGTAGCTAGAAAAGCCCTAGGTCTAAGTAATCAAAAAAAAAACTCTTCAGTCTTTCAAAAAGTTCGCGTTCATCTAAACTAGGGCTTCCATTCCCGCACCCCATGCTCGATCCCGGTATTGGCGGGAGTTGGAATTCAAATCCCGCGGGATCCTGCATTTAATTATGAAAAATAATATGTGACGAAAATAAAAGAATACATTAATCAAATGAAATCAACGTAATTTCTCAATTCAATTACTCTTTGAATGCGACAGTAATTCTGGAGATAATATGGACAAATTTGTACGCACACTTGATGACGATCCAGAAAATCTAAACATCATACTGGCAATAGACATCATGCATTCAGCCCAATGACAAATGAGGTCGCTTCGCTATTCAGCCTTGTCTTCCTATGAGTATAATAGTTATCAATTTTAAATATCGAACGACGAAGCTCAATTTCGTTCTTGATAATAGTACATTATGGTACTAGTGTGTAACGCTTTTGAGATCCGAGCCGTAGGCGAGGGTCTTAAGAGAGTCAAGGACGGTAATCATCAATGCACAGGTGTATCATACGACGTTTTTCAACATACTTGTGAATAAAATAACAATAAAAACTCATTTTATTTAGTACATAAAAAAATTATTTAAAGAAACAATTGGTAAACGTGCAGTTAGTAAAATTGTAATTAACTGTGTTTGATGGCATAGCGGTCTTATCTGGCTTATAGGCTGACAGGTACATTTACTATTCGATATATGGTTATTTAGAAAGAACCGGTCAGTTATTGCTTTTGGTGACCGTAAACTTTCATACTTCTTAACAATTTCATAGAATGGACCGTTTATGGTGAAAGACCTCGGTATTTTATTTTTCGTGATAAGTATCTTCACTAAAAGCTTCTGGCCATGGTCCTCTATGTTTTTACGGTTATATTTGTTAATTCTTGTATCCGATAGGCATCAGTTACACCAAATATTAAAGCATCACCAATGTTACACACTATTACCATACCTAATGTACTATTAAAAAAAGATGAAAAAACGCGGGAATAGAAAACTTTTACTTTAAATATTGTTTACCTAACAATCGAGATGTAAAGCATAAACGCGTAATCTTCTAATAAACCTTCCTATTAAAATCAGAACCGTATTACTCTATAGAATCATGACTTATATCTAAATATTTACCTATTACGGTGTATAGACTTGTATCCTTCGCTATTCATCAAAATAACATCGTTATATACGCTTGCCGGATGTGACAACCTTCGATTCACTCGAATACTCTCTAACACAAAGTACTAAAGACATTGATATAATATTAAACAGATATGATATATTCTAACAAACTAACCAAAATAATGTGCCAAATTCAGCAGTAGCACACATGCATATTTTTTATTCTGCGTACATCTCACTACATTGGTACAGTATGAATGAGATGGAGCGCAACTAAAACATAGAGAAGAAAAGGATGGCTAGTGTTTGTCTTTTGCGCCTAAATGAAAACAAAAGACGTCTGCGCATCTGTCATGACAAGTTTGCCAAAGAATAACAAGAATGCAGAGAGGACATATAACAGAGTTAACGCATTTGGTAATTTGGTAGGTGGTTACTACCACCTGCTTAATTTAGAACATTTTTTTATGAACAGCTTTACACTTCTATCAAGTATTACAAAACTTCAATATTTGTCATTGAATGTGTGTCATGTATTTAATATTTTGTGACTTTGATTAAAGGAAACGAAATAAAATGAAATTTAATTTTTAGCACCGAACTGAGAATAAACTTTTCTGTAAATATATCCCTTTAGGTTCTAGGCATCCCTAGGAGTTAGCCCTCTTCGCAAGGCAGTCCGTAAAAAGGATTTGTTACCATCGAGTTAAAAAAGGTAAGGTAGGTATATTTTAAACAGCATAGAAAAGAAATCTTTTTAATATGATAACATTTATTTATTTATAGATTATACATTATTATTATAAAATGTACTTGTGTATGTTAATAAGTATGGTTAGCCGTGTGTTACCCGGCAGAGTAAAATATCCCTCATTCTTACCGAGATGTTGTAGAAGGCGATTGAGGTAAATTTCGTGCAGTCACCGGCACAAAGAAAAGAAAACTCTGCAGTTTATACCAAAAGCCTCGTCAACCCTTCTGCCAAGCGTGGTGACTATGGCATTTATGAAGAAGATGTAAAAAAAAAAAACAAGTAATATATGAATGCATATATTGCATGCAATGCAAACTTTCTGTCTATATTTCTTTCTTATTTATGTATATATAAATATATATATATATCTTGTTAGTCGTGATGGCCTAGTGGTTAAAACACCAGCCTCTCAAGTATGAGTGCGCGGGTTCGATTCCAGGTCAGGCTAGTACCAATGTAACTTTTCTAAAGTTATATGTACTTTCTAAGTTTATCTTGGACACCAATGACTGAAGGTGAAGGAAAACATCTTGATGAAATCTGGACTTTAAGTCTGAAATTGCCAACCCGCATTGAGCAAGCGTGGTGATTACGCTCAATCCTTCTCTGTATGAGAGGAGACCTGTGCCCAGCAGTGGGACGATAAAAAGGTTGATGATGATGATGATATATATATCTATGTATGCACAAGCCTTTACCTTAAGCTTACTTTCGAGCTAGGCTAATTGGTGTGAGCGTAGGAAATATTTAATATTACCTATTATTATTATATACTTCATGCTCAATATTATTTATCTAAATATTTTGGAATAATTACTTATGATATGTGAATCTAAATATTCTATTATTTTTCCGCTCCCCGTCGTTCCTGTGGGAATAAATGAACTTCTTTGTTTCGACTTCTCCCACGCTTTTATGCTACCCTGGTAACTTGAACGTCAAAAAAATATGCACAATAAACCTTCTTTCATGTATTATGATTATTTGATAATGATGAATGAATGACATTTATTGTTTCGACTTCTCCTACAGTTTTGTGATACCCTGGTACCTTCCACGTCAAAAAAATATGCACAATAAACCTTCTTTCATGTAATTATGATTATTTGATAAAGATGAATGAATGACGTTTATTGTTTCGACTTCTCCTACAGTTTTGTGATACCCTGGTACTTTGCACTTCCACAAAATATGCACAATAAAACCTCTTTCATGTATTATGGTGATTTGATAATGATGAATGAGCTTTTTTATTGTTTCGATTTCTCCTACACTTTTGTGCAACCCTGGTACCTTCCACGTCAAAAAAATATGCACAATAAACCTTCTTTCACGATTATTTGATAATGATGAACGAATGAGGTTTATTGTTTCGACTTCTCCTACAGTTTTGTGATACCCTGGTACTTTGCACGTCCACAAACTATGCACGATAAAACCTCTTTCATGTATTATGGTGATTTGATAATGATGAATGAGCTTTTTTATTGTTTCGATTTCTCCTACACTTTTATGCTACCCTGGTACCTTGCATGTCAAAAAATATGCACAATAAACTTCTTTCATGTATTACGATTATTTGATAATGATGAATGAATGAGGTTTATTGTTTCGACTTCTCCTAAACTTTTGTGCTACCCTGGTACCCTGCATCTCCACAAAGTAGGAAACACGTGTCCAGTATTTTTAAGTTAATAATATTATGTAGAAAATTTCAAAAAGATATAATGAAAAACCACAAAGTTATAATAAGCTTGCTACGAGTATTCTACTTGGTTGTCCCAACATAAATATGGTCAAAGATCCGCGCGCGAGCGAGCGCGGTGCGTTGACCTCTAGCGTCAGCTGTTGCGCGCGCACAATACTATGATGATGTATCGTAAGCTGCGTGACGCACTCGGTAACTACACTGTAACAATTTCTAAATGTATTTGGGACAAAATATAGCATGGTGTCAAAATTATTGGAATCGATTCAGTTGCTTATTCACTATCTATATATATAAAAGAAAGTCGTGTTAGTTACTCCACTTATAACTCAAGAACGGCTCCATCGATTTGGCTGAAAATTGGTAGGGGGGTAGCTAAAAACTAGGAAAAGGACATAGGATACCTTTTATCCCGTTCCCGTCGATCCCATGAGAATGAATTAGCTTCATTGTTTCGACTTCTCCTACACTTTTGTGCTACCCTGGTACCTTGCACGTCCACAAACTATGCACAATAAAACTTCTTTCATGTATTATGATGATTTGTGATAATGATGAATGAATGAGGTTTAATGTTTCGACTTCTCCTACAGTTTTGTGCTACCCTGGTACCTTGCACCTCCACAAAGTAGGAAACACGTGTCCAGTATTTTTAAGTTAATAATATTATGTACAAAATTTCAAAAAGATATAATGAAAAACCACAAAGTTAATAAGCTTGCTACGTGTATTCTACTTCATTGTCCCAACATAAATATGGTCAAAGATCCGCGGGCGAGCAAGCGTGGTGCATTGACCTCTAGCGTCAGCTGTTGCGCGCGCACAATACTATGATGATGTATCGTAAGCTGCGTGACGCACTCGGTAACTACACTGTAACAATTTCTAAATGTATTTGGGACAAAATATAACATGGTGTAAAAATTATTGGAATCGATTCAGTTGCTTATTCACTATTTATATATAACTCAAAAACGGCTGAACCGATTTAACTGAATATTGGTGGGAGGTAGTTAAGAACCCGTCCCCGTCGTTCCCGTGTGACGTGACATAAGACATGGTCCAATTCATTCAAAATGTAAGTCAGCAATTCATATACCAAAAATGGTATAACAAAAAGCAAATGACAGCTGAGCATATTTAAAAAAAAGTCTAACCGGTTGAAGCAATCGTTTAAAGCAAAGAATATAAATACTCTCTGCTGGTTTAAAGTTTCTAATAAAAAACCACAAAGCGAACTTCAACTTCAAAATTTCTAATATTGTATTGCTGTGCCATTTATCATCAATAAAAATATCATGCCGTGACCAAGACCATCAAATCTTTCTCGACAAAGCGGTAATGCAAGAGTAAATCGAAACATTCTGAATGAAAGCACTGAAGAAGAGCAAGAAATTGCACGTGCAGAGCGCCGCCTTACTATGACTCGACTTCGTGCTTCTCACTCACAACAGCAAAGGGAGGCGGCAGTCCGTGAAACTGTTCCGTTGACAATGCGAAATCGGCGAACAAACCTCAGAGATCATCATCATCATCATCAATCTTTTTATCGTCCCACTGCTGGAGACAGGTCTCCTCTCATGCAGAGAAGGATTGAGTGTAATCACCACGCTTGCTCAATGCGGGGTGGCGATTTCAGACTTATAAAGTCCAGGTTTCCTCAAGATTTTTTCCTTCACGTTCAGTCATTGGTGTCCTAGATATTATACTTAGAGAGTACATATCACTTTAGAAAAGTTACATCGATACTTGCCTGACCTGGAATCGAACCCGCGCAATCATACAAGACAGGCTGGTGTTTTAACCACTAGGCCACCACGACATCTCAGAGATCAAAAGCTAGATAATTTACGAAGCACAAGTAGAAATTCATTTCTTTCACAAGGTGCTTCACTAAATAAATGACAAATAGAAAAACCATGGAATACTTTTTTTTATTTACAGTGTTCCTAATTTAAAAAGTAAAAAATGTGATCATGTGATATTTATTGCCTTTAAGGCGGAACAAAGTTCGCCGGGTCAGCTAGTATATTATAAATCTAAAATAGTAGCATGCAGGTATGCATAGTGCATAAGGTTGGTTTAAACATAAACCTATTTGAATCTACGTTAGATTTTCTGAGGTATATCTAATATTTGTACATACAGAATGGACAGACAATATTTTATTACAACATAAATACACCTCACACAAATGAATTTACAAAGTTCCGAATAGTTTAAATGTGCATGAAAAATATTGAAATATGACAGGATTTCAATAGTCAAAACTCACTAATAAATCCACCTATCACCAAATAAAATTTTTAACCTCAGTAAGTTTTATGGAATTTCTTCTTCTGCTTTTTTAAAAGATTTTGTTATCGTTTATGAGCCAAAGTTAGTAATATCATCATATTTTGAATTAAACGAGAAAAATTATGATATTAAACGAGAAAAACTGATGATAGAGACTTTAAACTCCTAAGCACTTGCCGATAGGAAAATTATTGCATCGAGCACATGGCTTAAGTCTCTCAAGATATCATCATAATCTTATGCCTATAATTATCACACAGGAAGGGAGAAGGAAATAGAAATATAGGAGAAAAAGTGAGAAGTAAACCAAAACGGGGGCCCCGTGCTGGTAAAAAATATAAATAACTTCAGATCAATTTTGTTAGTGAGTCCTTTAACGAACACGAATGAAAGTCTTATTTTCCTTTCATCTTTCACAAAGTCCCACAACTTTTACCTTTCCCGTACCTCATATAACGAGCTCATGTTTTAAAAGTCCTCCTTTTAGCCGCAAAATAGTTTTTAAGGTTCCATTATGCCTATGACTTAGCAGTAGTGGTCCAGTAGAAATCGCAACTTACAAGTTGTAGGTTCGAAGGTAGGCACATTTCTTTATGTGAATAATTTAATTACCACATTGTAAGAAAACTGGCATGTCGTAGGACCAAAAATTCGAAGATAGTAATATAATTATGTCATTATCGTGAACTTTTTATATTTTCCCACTGCTGGGCACAGGTCTCTTCTCATACAGAGAAGGATTGAACGTAATCACCACGCTTGCACAATGTGGATTAGCGATTTCTGATTTAAAGTCCAGTTTTCCTCAAGATGTTTTCCTTCACCTTGTAATCAGTCATTAGTGTCCAAGATATAAGGGGTGTATCTGACATCGACGCACAAACGAATACCATGGATCCAGTACATGATTCTGAAAGTGGCAGAATTTTTCGTCGGTTTTTTCATGATTTAAAAAAAATATATGTAGTTTTTTTCACTTTAGACCGTTCATAATTGCTATACTTTTATAACCCAATAAGATTTTAAAGTAAAAAAATAATAATTCGATAATTTCACAAAAAAACACAAATAAAACAAAACTCGAAAAACTATATTATCAGCTGATTTAATACAGTTCACATCAGGGATCAACGTCACACCTACAAACCCGCACGGCGGCACGCTTGCAACGTTCAAAGGCCGAGCCGACACATTTTTTAAACAGTGTTAATTCTGTAACCGTTCATTAACGACATAAATGACTAACATGATTTTATTAGTGGCAGGCCGTGTAGCCTTTTCGCGAAGTTTGCGTTACGATGTCAGATACACCCTGTAGGTACTTAGAAAGTACATATTAACTTAGAAAAGTTAGATTGGTACTTGCCTGACCTGGAATCGAACCCGCACAATCATACTTGAGAGGCTGGTGTTTTAACCACTAGGCCACCATGACTTCTACGAATAAAATTATGTGATAACTTCCAACTCACACTTGGCCTACTCCCTCTCACTCATTCGTTTTTTAATGAGTGTTAATGATCATGCTTGATCAAAGTCGTTCATCAAGTTTAAAAGTTTACACAAAATGCAACTAGATGGCGTTGACGTCGAAATAGAAGTCGCAAGCGTTGTACGACAACGATTTGGTTGGGTCCTTTGGAATTTTAAGAAATATAAGCGCATCTATAGAACAGTATACAGTAGTTGTTTTATTTTGATTACGTCAACCCTACTTGTATACAAATAAAGGTCAACTTTTAAGTACTGGGTATCTTCGCGGTGTTCGGTATTTAACAATGAGTTAACAGTATTTAGTTAGGTTTATCTACCTTGACAATCATAGATCTTATTATTCTTGCCTGAGCAACAGGCAGTAATTTCGTCATGTTCCCTTAGAAACCACTGCTTTTATTAGAGTTTGGGCTCGGGTTGTCTCCTTCCCTCAAATATGATGAGTGAGGTAATGAGTAATCTTCGTGTTATGCACATGAACGGGTGCTGTTTGTGGTGACCGGTCGTCTTGCTGACCATAGTTTTATAGCTTGATCATTTAATTAACTTCGGTGGGCCTAGTCATTTTTGACTTCGAGTAGGAACTACATATACATATGTATATAACCCACATTGCATAAATAGACAAACTGTCACGCACGCCGTTTATGTCTGGAGGCTTTTATTTGGGTATAACATTGTTCTTTCCATTTTTATTTTTGTCTTGAATAAGTGTAGAATTTACTGTAGTAATTTAATTGAATATTCTACATAATATGTTCTAATGTGAAGACACGGTTGGTGTAGTGGCTGAGCGATCGACTGCTGCGCTGCGTGTCGCGGGTTCTATCCCCGCACGGAACAAATATTTGTACGACAAGTAGTTGTTCCGGGTCTGGCCGTTTGTGTATGGGAGTTTACATGTTAGTAAACGCACCTACGATACAAGAGTAATTCTTAGTGTGGAAAAAGAATAAAAAAACAGACTTCGGTGATACTGGGGTTTATTGAACGTACTTGGTATTTGGAAATTTGGGTGAATTATGTATTTTTGGACTTTTTGTTAGTGCTCATTTGACAACCTATTTTGAATTGATGCCTTCTAATTTTGATTACACCGATAGGAAGAATATTTTTCAACAGTGAAAACATTAACGGCTGATTATGCACTAGCATTATGGTCAGTATTTCTAATTTATCATCTAAATGTTTCGACCCTTTTTCACACACATTCGAATATACTAATAATAATAAAGGAGATACGTTACCGGAGATTTATTGTGAAAGACGGCACAGTTGACATCTATCGGGCATGTCACCGGCCGGGGGAATCATAAGGCATATTATCTCGGGGTGTTCTCGTCTAGCTAACGGAGAGTACTTGCATAGACACAACCTTGTAGCCAGGATAATTCATCAGCAACTTGCTCTCAAATACAACCTTGTGGAATCGGAGGTGCCGTACTACAGGTATATGCCCGAACAATTCTCGAAAATGGCCATATCACATTGTACTGGGATCGATCCATCTTCACTGACAGGACTATTGTTGCCAATAACCCTGATATAGTGATGGTGGATCGATCAGAGCGGCGTGCATTGTTGACATAACCATCCCGCATGATGAGAATCTCGTGAAAGCCGAGAAAGATAAACAAATTAAGTATCTTGACGTATCTTGACTTGGCTCACGAGGTTGTCGACATGTGGGAGGTGGATTCAGCAGTCATTGTGCCGATAGTCGTGACAGCCAATGGCTTAATAGCCAAGAGCCTTGACCAACACCTCAGATGGCTCTCGTTAGGCAGTTGGATCAAAGGCTTGATTCAGAAAGCTGTACTTCTAGACACGGCTCGCATTGTCAGGAAGTTCCTCTCTCTGGAGCCCTGACCGCCGGTGGCTTGGACTCTGTTTCCGATGCCGGTGGGCTACTATTTTTTATATTTTTAAATATTTTTTTATGTATTGTTTATATAGAAATATTTAAAAAAGCAATTTATATGTGTATACAATGAAATACAGCAAAACACAGCAAACGTCAACATCATATTTTTTATCAATTTAAGAAATAATATTTTATATCAGTTTTTCATTTCTATTCTGTGAAATATTCAACAAAAACCGAAACCCAAACTTAAAACAATTTAAAATTTATATAATAAGTATCTATATACATATCTACAATGATAAAATTACCGAATCATTGGAGGCGACATCTGTCATGTCACCTCGGACAATACATAATTATGCAAAACAGTAAAATAAGTATGAAATGTTTACAAGATCTGCCGCTCGACGTGCACACTCACCACCCTCGGACTCGTCGCCCAGCTCGGCCTCGCCGCCGCCGGTCTCCAGCCTCACTGTGAACGCTGTGACGACACCGGCCGTGGTAGTTGCGTCGAGCTCGAGCGACGAGTATTTCTCTCCGCCGACGTCGCTTACACCTGTACGTCGGCAGGGGAGAGGCCGGCCACCGAAGAGCATGGGACTTAGGGGCCATCCAGCCCGCATCCCCGCTGCCGGTGGTTGTGTGCAGCGCATGAGATGGACTCAAACAATGAATGAGAACGTCATGCGCGCATATTACGGGGCTACAGAGGGGGGAACTAACCTCAATGCGTACCGTGAAAGGATGCTGTCTCTGTTTCAGGCACTGGAACGAACTGTCAACGTCTCGGCCCAACGACTATCGGATCAGGTGCGGGTCATCCATCGCAATCACAGGTTGAACGACATCGCACTTGATAGGCTGCGCTCAGAGGTACTGAGCAACCAAATCGCCCCGACTCTGACATAAACCGCAGCACAAGTGTCAATTATTGATGCTGTTCCGCGAGTATAGATCCACTCTGACCGACCTTAGACCCCGGTTACCACGGCTACCTATGCACAAAAAAAAATAGGGCGCTGGCTTTGGACTCGCAGCTTAAGAATTTCTTCGAGAGCAGCGAGGATCTCATTGATACACATTCGATCCTGTATTACGCGACTGTAGCGGCATGTCGATTAGCCAAAGTCGAGTTTCCAAATTATGACGTGCAAAACCATTGCAGAATGAAATTTCTAAATGAAAAAAATATTTTACTTAATTATAGAAAAGGGGGTCTGAATGACAGACTTGAGAAACGACTTCATTTTATACTATTTAGAGTTACCGTCGTATATATTAGGTATTTCTGATCTCATTTATCCCCTTATACGCAAGGAAACTTATCAAACGAGGTATCAAAATGCACAGAATTTATCAAAGATTCTGCTTCACGTCGTTAACATTCATGAATATCATAATATTTTTCTAAAAGATATACTTTATATAAGGCCCGCTCGAATTGCAACACTAAAGTGGCATTGGGCCGGCCCAATGCCACTTTAGTGTGCCCGGTGTATGCACTTTAGTATGTAGTTGTGCCCGGGCACATAGTCCGTAAAACCGATGCCCGATGGGGCCGTCGGGTTCTCGAGTCGCGACCACGCACCGGAAGACGCAGCTTGGGTAGGCCCCCGACAAGGTGGACCGACGACCTGGTGAAGGTCGCGGGAAACCGCTGAATGCGGGAGGCGCAGGACCAGTCGTCGTGGAGATCCTTGGGGGAAGCCTATGTCCAACAGTGGGTCTTTCGGCTGAAACGATGATGATGAAGAATAGCCCGCTCTGAGAGCGGGAGCAGACCGTTCGTATACTTTAATACTTCTAGCTTCGGTTTAACATAGTTATGATACCAAATGTGCTTACACGAGAGGGAACCAATTCCGAAACAAGTCATGACGTGTTATTAACACTTAATTATTTATCCTTCAATCTGGCGTGCTTGCTGATTTTCGGACAGCGGTAGTGTTGTATCATGGTAATGAATCATGGATTAGGTATAAGAACTTTGGACGTTACCTAAGCGTAATGGCATATGAGTGTTAAAAATAGGGACATAGAGTGCCGTTTCACTTTTTTATTCAAAATTAAATGGCAATTTTGCATGTTGACTGAATTAGGTTGAGTCAGAATCATAACCAACCGTGCTACGTCCATATTAATCGTAATACTTTACCAGGAGGGTTATTGTGTAACACACTATCAGCGGCAATGGGTTTCATTTTGACAGTTCAACAACATTCATTACGTTATTTAAGTTGTATTAGAAACATTTTTCTATCAGATGGATCAATGGATTAGCAATATGCTTAAAAATGATTCCAATTGACAGTAAGTGTGTTACGCTATTAGGGTGCAGGTGGAGGTATCCTAGCCTAGATTCTGCGACATATTTTGGAAAAACTCTAGAAAGTTAATAATTGTATAAATTCAATAAGCGACTATTAATCACCAATTATTTATTGAGGTGCAATCAAATATTCCTAAGTTTAAAAGGTCTTAAATTGATTTTAAAAGCCAATTACTAGTTTACTTTTAAATTCCATATATAACATTTTTAAAATTAAGTGAAGACGACCTGCTCCGGTATTTTCCGGAAAATTTATTATGGAATCCGTAATTAGGACAATGTGGTGTTATCACTGTGGACTGACCCGTGTAATAAAAATACCTGAAGTAAATCATCAGCTTGAAATCAACAGGTGGCTGAAATTAAATAAACAGAAGTTGAATTTAAATGCAAAAAGGAACCGAAATAGTTCATTTATCATACTATAGATTGAAAACGAATCACGTACCTTTGGGTACGTGTTTGACCTGCACCCTAATTATACAACACACGATCAATCATAATCTAAACAATTTTGAAGGATATTGCAAATCAAATCAATGTTTTATACAAATGCCTGTTCAACAAAGTGAATAACGCAATGAAAGTTGTCGAATTGTCAAAATGAAAGCCTCGCAGGTGTGTGGCAAACGAAGCAAAAGGTATATATATATATATATAAAGGTGAAGATCGTAGCAGGGGCGTTCTACCGTATTTGTCAACCCCCATGTGGAAAAAGTCGTGAAATCATTTGTTATGTATGTATGTTAGGGTGGAATGTTTTATGTTTTCCTTATATGTATTACCAATAGTTGATTCGTAGCATAAGAAACTTCTGTGTTAATAATATCAACTTCTTGTGAATCCATTGTTTGTGATCATTGAATATATGTATTGATAACGGGAGTCTGTGACATAAGCTCAAACTACTTTTTCTCAACTGGATTGAGGCAAGCAATTCTCTCAAACTATTTACATCGAACTGTATAAGTACCTAACGATGAAGATGATTATGACAATGTATACCGAAGAGTAATCATGTAGCATGGCTGCCCCATTTTAAAACTTAGTAAGGACACGAAATTTTACAGGAGAGCGCATAATAGTACTCATAATATAGGTCAGCCTTTGAAAATTACTCATGTTTGACTTGGTTGTCCAAGACCAAACACTTACTAGATTTTAAACTGGTCACGAGAGAGTGAATAGTGCACTTGCTACGTGTCGTTGCTTAAATATGTCTGCTTTTAAGTGACTTTTCAACGTAAGTGTTTATGAGGTGTGTGTCGGTGAGGACTCACTGGGAAACTCGATTTTAAAAAGTGTCCCTTACTAGGTTTTAAGCCGAAAAGACTTTGTACCACTGAGTTTCTTGTTAATGGTGGTTTGATAACTGTGTCAGAGTTCTAGAATCTTCGGGCACCTTCATCTATATATATAAAAGAAAGTCGTGTTAGTTACATCATTTATAACTGAAGAACGGCTATACCAATTTGGCTAAAAATTAATAAGGAGGTAGCTAAGAACTGGGAGAAGGACATAGGATACTTTCTATGCCGCTCCCCGTCGTTCCTGTGGGAATAAATGAACTTCTTTGTTTCGACTTCTCCCACGCTTTTATGCTACCCTGGTAACTTGAACGTCAAAAAAATATGCACAATAAACCTTCTTTCATGTATTATGATTATTTGATAATGATGAATGAATGACATTTATTGTTTCGACTTCTCCTACAGTTTTGTGATACCCTGGTACCTTCCACGTCAAAAAAATATGCACAATAAACCTTCTTTCATGTAATTATGATTATTTGATAAAGATGAATGAATGACGTTTATTGTTTCGACTTCTCCTACAGTTTTGTGATACCCTGGTACTTTGCACTTCCACAAAATATGCACAATAAAACCTCTTTCATGTATTATGGTGATTTGATAATGATGAATGAGCTTTTTTATTGTTTCGATTTCTCCTACACTTTTGTGCAACCCTGGTACCTTCCACGTCAAAAAAATATGCACAATAAACCTTCTTTCACGATTATTTGATAATGATGAACGAATGAGGTTTATTGTTTCGACTTCTCCTACAGTTTTGTGATACCCTGGTACTTTGCACGTCCACAAACTATGCACGATAAAACCTCTTTCATGTATTATGGTGATTTGATAATGATGAATGAGCTTTTTTATTGTTTCGATTTCTCCTACACTTTTATGCTACCCTGGTACCTTGCATGTCAAAAAATATGCACAATAAACTTCTTTCATGTATTACGATTATTTGATAATGATGAATGAATGAGGTTTATTGTTTCGACTTCTCCTAAACTTTTGTGCTACCCTGGTACCCTGCATCTCCACAAAGTAGGAAACACGTGTCCAGTATTTTTAAGTTAATAATATTATGTAGAAAATTTCAAAAAGATATAATGAAAAACCACAAAGTTATAATAAGCTTGCTACGAGTATTCTACTTGGTTGTCCCAACATAAATATGGTCAAAGATCCGCGCGCGAGCGAGCGCGGTGCGTTGACCTCTAGCGTCAGCTGTTGCGCGCGCACAATACTATGATGATGTATCGTAAGCTGCGTGACGCACTCGGTAACTACACTGTAACAATTTCTAAATGTATTTGGGACAAAATATAGCATGGTGTCAAAATTATTGGAATCGATTCAGTTGCTTATTCACTATCTATATATATAAAAGAAAGTCGTGTTAGTTACTCCACTTATAACTCAAGAACGGCTCCATCGATTTGGCTGAAAATTGGTAGGGGGGTAGCTAAAAACTAGGAAAAGGACATAGGATACCTTTTATCCCGTTCCCGTCGATCCCATGAGAATGAATTAGCTTCATTGTTTCGACTTCTCCTACACTTTTGTGCTACCCTGGTACCTTGCACGTCCACAAACTATGCACAATAAAACTTCTTTCATGTATTATGATGATTTGTGATAATGATGAATGAATGAGGTTTAATGTTTCGACTTCTCCTACAGTTTTGTGCTACCCTGGTACCTTGCACCTCCACAAAGTAGGAAACACGTGTCCAGTATTTTTAAGTTAATAATATTATGTACAAAATTTCAAAAAGATATAATGAAAAACCACAAAGTTAATAAGCTTGCTACGTGTATTCTACTTCATTGTCCCAACATAAATATGGTCAAAGATCCGCGGGCGAGCAAGCGTGGTGCATTGACCTCTAGCGTCAGCTGTTGCGCGCGCACAATACTATGATGATGTATCGTAAGCTGCGTGACGCACTCGGTAACTACACTGTAACAATTTCTAAATGTATTTGGGACAAAATATAACATGGTGTAAAAATTATTGGAATCGATTCAGTTGCTTATTCACTATTTATATATAACTCAAAAACGGCTGAACCGATTTAACTGAATATTGGTGGGAGGTAGTTAAGAACCCGTCCCCGTCGTTCCCGTGTGACGTGACATAAGACATGGTCCAATTCATTCAAAATGTAAGTCAGCAATTCATATACCAAAAATGGTATAACAAAAAGCAAATGACAGCTGAGCATATTTAAAAAAAAGTCTAACCGGTTGAAGCAATCGTTTAAAGCAAAGAATATAAATACTCTCTGCTGGTTTAAAGTTTCTAATAAAAAACCACAAAGCGAACTTCAACTTCAAAATTTCTAATATTGTATTGCTGTGCCATTTATCATCAATAAAAATATCATGCCGTGACCAAGACCATCAAATCTTTCTCGACAAAGCGGTAATGCAAGAGTAAATCGAAACATTCTGAATGAAAGCACTGAAGAAGAGCAAGAAATTGCACGTGCAGAGCGCCGCCTTACTATGACTCGACTTCGTGCTTCTCACTCACAACAGCAAAGGGAGGCGGCAGTCCGTGAAACTGTTCCGTTGACAATGCGAAATCGGCGAACAAACCTCAGAGATCATCATCATCATCATCAATCTTTTTATCGTCCCACTGCTGGAGACAGGTCTCCTCTCATGCAGAGAAGGATTGAGTGTAATCACCACGCTTGCTCAATGCGGGGTGGCGATTTCAGACTTATAAAGTCCAGGTTTCCTCAAGATTTTTTCCTTCACGTTCAGTCATTGGTGTCCTAGATATTATACTTAGAGAGTACATATCACTTTAGAAAAGTTACATCGATACTTGCCTGACCTGGAATCGAACCCGCGCAATCATACAAGACAGGCTGGTGTTTTAACCACTAGGCCACCACGACATCTCAGAGATCAAAAGCTAGATAATTTACGAAGCACAAGTAGAAATTCATTTCTTTCACAAGGTGCTTCACTAAATAAATGACAAATAGAAAAACCATGGAATACTTTTTTTTATTTACAGTGTTCCTAATTTAAAAAGTAAAAAATGTGATCATGTGATATTTATTGCCTTTAAGGCGGAACAAAGTTCGCCGGGTCAGCTAGTTTATGATAAAAGCTTGAAAGGAACACCGTTTATTATTGTTTTGACTTGATATCAAACAAATTGCCATGCGTACCTTTTGAATGAAGACGACGAGTTCTTTGATGTTTTTCACTGCTATCTAATAATAGCTGACCTCGCATACATAATCGAAGGATCATGTTAGCGCAAGACAAAAATGGCTACTAATCTCGTTTCCAGGGACTGCATTAGATGAGATTTATCCTTGTATAAATATATGTACCTTGAAATATTATAAAGCATTTTTTATGTATAACAGTTTTTCAAGGAATCGTATCTGTGCTCAATATCAGGAACAATCGTGGGCGTACCCAGCTTCTGGCCTGGGAGAGGGAGGCAAGCCGGGCTTAGGGGTGGGCAAGTCCGGCAAGTCGAATTTTTAGAGTCTTTGTGTTTTAAAGTTTTTCCATTTCTAGATCTTTGTGCGTCACAGTCGAACACTGTTTTTTGGCAATTACACCGTAAACTTTTTTTATAATTTATTTGGGACAAAAAACAGTTACATGTTACAATATTAACAATCTAGGTAAGGTATAACACAGTAAACAAACATATAACCCACACCAATGTCCACGGAATCATATTGATTGTACAAGACATAAGGAAACGGACGTATACAGAAGGAGACAGTGAGAAAGTAACGAATGATAAAACTAAAACTAACCCCTAAAAATTACACAAACCAATTCAAGACAGCGTGCCCCGTCCAGATATGGTCCATGGGCACAATCACGTCACACCAAACATCAGCAAGAACTAGTAAGAGTTAAGGATTACCAGAAAGTAAATCAATAGTCATTTTTCTGAACTCGCTCTGGTTAAGAGCGAAAATATCCAGATTTGCAAAATAGGAATTGTAAATTTCCAATAATCAGCGAAGAGGAGCCCTCTCCCCAGCCTTTGTTCTACATTGCTCTGAGTAGAACAAGCGGGATGCTCGTACTTCACGCCTACTTGCAATTCTAGGTACCACATAACATATTTCATTTGCAAGCTCCAAACAATTAAACTTTGTCAGTGTCTACTGCGTGGATTATTCAAAAGTTAGAGATAAGTCCTCATTTATATTTTGTTTAGTAATCAGGGGAGTTCATTCATGTTCTTCGAGATTTTCAGGGGGGGCAGCCACCGCGAAAAGGCTAGGCAGGATTTAGGTAGGATGTATACCACCGACAAGTAAGTACCTACCTAAATCTTGATTATGATGTAGGTTATACCCTGCATTTCATTTTAGGCGAAAAAGGTTCACTGCTTCTTTCAAGCACCGCCATTTTGACAGTTCCTTCTGTCCTTCTCCCATCAAGTGAACTCTTACGGCCCCAACATATTAGAGAAAAGGGTAGCCAGATGACGTTTATCTCATTTCCAATGTCGTTATGAACGGTGTAAAACAAGTGTTTTCCACCTGAAGGTGCTTGAAATAGCTTAGGATGAGTGCCGAAAAAGTCAGTGCTCTGAGGAACACCGAAATGCTTTGATTTGACTTCAAGGCTAGATGAGAAACGATAAAGTGGTAATTCACTTCCGTATGATTAGTGCACGAATAAATAAATGTAAACGTTGGTTTGTTGTTTTCCAGTTACGGGTAAATAACGTAAATACGTTAATAATAAAACGTATTTACGTGAATTTTACGTTAACAAATTGCGATAGATAGTATAACTTCACTTTTAGCCAAATCCAATTTTATTGAAAGAGTGTATATGGAATCCTGTTTTACGATTTACATCTCAAGAATGATTGAAATCACACCTATACAAAATATTTGTTTACTTGAGCTATAAAAACACAAAATGAGTTAAAAGCTCTCATATTTGTGAATGCAAACGAAACGTGAAAATAAAGTTTTGGTTGGATTTACATATCGTGTGTCGCCTGAAGACGACGTCGCAAGATCTTAATTTTCTGCATGAATAATGTTTATTTATGAAGTCTTCTATACTGATAATTAAGTTGAAGAGTTCGAATGCGCTAATCTCTGGAAGTACTAGTTGAATTTGAAAAATATTTATGTAATTGATAGCCCTGTCCTTGAAGAAGGCTATAAGCTATTGAACAATACGCTAGCTCTCTTAGGACCCCAGAAAAGTAATAAAGTAAGAAAGAACACTACACGAGATCGAAGTGTAGCGAGAGCAAGCGATGAGATGAGTTAAGAATGGCGTGGGTCGAGAGAACAAGAAACAGGGCTTTAGTGTTTGTACCTGTAGTAGTCTGGGCAGTTGTGTTGAGATTTGTGCCGGGTACGATGCGCCTAATGTTGTTGTGTCGGGAGTTTGGTCGTGGAGACTAAATCAATCTCCCTCTGGCGCAGCAACGTTGGACGTCTTGTTGGGTTTAACATTGCATCACCTCGCTTAACTGCCCTCTTCCTTCCTATTCACTCAGTTTTTTTTTGTGTAAATAGGCTCTTAATAAACTAGCGCGTGTTACCATCAACGATTGCATCACTGCTTACCATCAGGCGGGAGTGCGGTAAGCACTAGTTTAAAATTATAAAATGTAAGTCACAAGCAGAAGCTAATCAATTAATAAAACAGCCGAAAACTGTAACCATGAAAAGTGAAGTAAACTGAGCTTAGAGTGAGTTGTAACTAGTGTCAATCCCCAGCATATATAATTGAAATGAAATCTCACTTCCTTTGGCGGGAAAGTCAAGCTGAGTGTCACGCTCATTTTTCATCGGACTTTTAAAATTATTTATAGTGTTGTTTACTAAATAAAAGTGCGTGATTTACGTAGTAAAAAGTGCATTCAGTAAATAATTCATAAAGAACAGTGAAATATCGCAGCATAGTGGCCACATCAAGACTTTGTCTCAAACCTCCATCGTAAGACGTATCACGCCGTCTTTTTCGACATGAACAATTCATTACGTGACATTGGCTAAATGCACAAACCGTGCGAAGCCATAAAAGAAAAAAAAAAAAAAAAAAAAAAAATCTCACTTCATGATCACTTTACCTAAGTTATCACGGTAAGATAGACACAGAATCTCAATGCGTCGCAGAAATGAGAAAAAATGCATGTATTAGTAAAAAGTTTACGAAGTTCTGTTTGGGAGCCAGCAATTTTTAAAAAAGAAGATATAAAATATATATATATATATTTGTAAAAACTTTACCAAGTTCTGTCTGGGAGCCAGGCATTCATAAAAAAGAAGAAATAAAAACAAAAAATATGCATTAATAAAAACTTTACAAAGTTCTTAAGTTTTAAGAATTCTTAACAGCCTTTGGATTGAGAATTTGAGGATAAATAACCACACTTAGTATCACTTAAAAGCTCTCAGTTTTGATAGTAAAAATAATAACTATTCTCCTTATTTCTTCGATGTCCCTTTACTAACCTCCTTTATATGTAACTAGCTATCTGCCCGCGGCTTCGCCCGTGTGAACTTATGTTATATCGCGCTGTTTAGATATCCCTCGAGAATATAAAAATTTTCCGGGATAAAAAGTACCCTTTTATTTAATCCGGCCTTCTAACTTTACGTTTACAAAATTTCATAGCTATCGGTTCAGTAGTTGTGGCGTGAAAGCGGAACAAACAAACAAATAAACTCACTTTCCGATTTATAATATAAGTACGGATTTATCTCATTTAGCAGCATATAGGAAAATTTTAGTTTTTAAAAGATAGAGCCTTAGTTGAAGGCGAATAGGCAACCGGAACACACCGCGAACTTAAGGGCACTCGGGTGCAAATTTCAGTAAACTTTAAACAAGTTTGGTCTCTGCAACCGTTTACAGGAATTAGTTTCAGAATGCAAAATGTTTCCCGGGAACAATGATCAAACAAGTATTTTCTTTCTTACATTTGTTTAGAATAACAATACAATTTTTTGAATTTTAGTCCGTTTATTTGGACGTATATTGCGCATAAACTGGTTGAATGGATTTCGATAAAAATTGGCATACAGATAGTTTTTTTTTTTCTTTTTATTCTACTTCTTGCATGGCAAGAAATCTTGTTTACTTTTATTTTAGGTTGCTTTTTTTTTTTTTTTCTTTTTTTTTTTTTTTTTTTTCTCTTTTTCATTATGTCACATCTTTATTATTACACTATTTATGTACTTATAATCTATTATTTATTACTTCTGTCTTTTTATATATTTAATTATACATTTCAAATTCGTTCCACTTATCTTACAACCTACCTATTGTTAGTTCTTGCCGACGACAATTGCTGGGTTGCACCGCCCCTCGTTTTGTTTCTGTCAATGCACATTTTTGCAACTTTGAGGCAAAACCGCTCCAGATACGGCCTGGAGTGCTTATCCGCCATAAGGTCCGCAATGGTTGTTTCCGTCAAAACTCTTCCTGTACTTAATTCCAGGTCGTATCTGTCGCGGTTGTGCCTCGGACACTCGAACAAGATGTGCTGGATTGTCTCAGTTGCCTGTGTGTCACACACACAGGCCGGACTGTCTTTCAATTTAAATCTATGTAGGTACGCGGCGAAGCCGCCGTGACCCGTCAAGATCTGCGCCCAAATAGACGTCCTGTCGAGGCACTTCAGGACCTTGCGCGCGCGCACCACATCGGGGAAGAACATTCGCGTGACCCCAGCCGTGGCCCCGCCGGTGTACCTCCCGTTCCAGACAGCTACTGTGCCCTCTCTCAAACGTCTCTTGACGTAAGAGACTGGACACCTGTCATACGCTGGGGCGACCCTGGACTGGGCCGCCGCCTGCCTAGCCAGTTCGTCGGCGCGCTCATTGCCGGGGATCCCGACATGAGCCATACAGATAGTTTATGACCTGAATTATTAATACTTGGAGTACCTACTTTTAATTCTGGTAGTATGTCGCAGTCGGAATATTCGTATTCAAGTGGGGGAACCGTTCGGAAGGTGGAAAAATCCTCATTGACTATCCTCCGCTCGGGGACACGGAGGGGTGTGGCGGATTCTTACCGACTAAAAACCACCTATGCATTCGTCATCTGCCTCTACGGGATATCGGGTCCTCCCAATTCTACGGTACGAGGTATGGGAACCTGACAGACCATTGAAACACGTAATAACAGTAGTGAAGATCAAAGGCAAGTGTAAGAATATCATATAAAAACTAATTGAATACAAAGCCTTCAGCGTTCTACGTTGGAGCGGCGAGTTTTTGTATCGTATCGATGGAAACTAAACAGAAACTACTTCTCTACCGTAGAAATTAATCATTTGAAATTCTTTTACCTAATGTGGTATAATAATTTAGTTTTATGTACGTCGTCTTATTTAATTTCATAAAAAAATATTATGATGGAGTTTCTTGCCCAATTTTCTTCATACGAAAACAATCTTATAGAAGGGACGGCTGTAATTAATTCTATTTAATTGTAATTAATGACGTTCAAAGGTGCTTTATAATTGCCTGTTAGAAATAAATTATTTAGATTCCGGTAGGTATCCGTTTCTCTAGAAAATTGGAGGAAAATTGAAAGAAAATCAGTATTTGGTAAAGATTGACGCCATCGCTACATTTGGTCGCTTCATAAGGATTTTGAAGACTGCATTTTAATGTCCAAACATGGAGCGAATGGCTATTTGCCCTCCACATCTCAGTTATTTCGTAATACGATACCCCTTTTTAAGATCCATAAAAATATTTATACAAATATAAAAGGGTTGAGATAGGTGAAGGATCGACGTACCTTTTACGAAATATATTAAATCCTCTCAATGTTTTACCGGTCCCGGCTAAACTATCAGGCAATAATCCCTCACAACGTGCTAAAGGCATATATCAGCTTATATTATGTTCTTGAACCCATACCTTTGTTGTGACGTGTGGTGCGTGTTTATCAAATAAATAAATTTTCCCCATCCTATTCCAGATAGAAGAGAAAATGTTGTATCTATCAAAAATGTGTTCTTTATAAAAAAAAAAAAAAATCATATGTAAACAAATCTGTCAGAATAGCTGTGGGTGCCAATTTCTAGTACCACGTATAAAATGAATAATACAATAAACCATTCATCATCTATCTGCGTAATCTTTTCTCAACTCTATCAGGGGCCATGCCAGTATTACATATGGAGACACTGCCCATCAGACGTCTGAGCTTCATAATGTTATCAGACTTCCTGGCTTCTGACGACACATCATCATAATCATCATCATTTCAGCCGAAAGACGTCCACTGCTGGACATAGGCCTCCCTCAAGGATCTCCGCGACGACCGGTTCTGTGCCTCCAGCATTCAGCGGTTTCCCGTCGTTGGTCAACCTTGTCTGGGGCCTGCCCACGCTGCGTCTCCCGGTGCGTGGTCGGCCCCATCGGGCATCGGTCCTACGGGCAATGTGCCCGGCCCACTGCCACTTAAGTGTTGCAATTCATCGGGCTATATCGGTTACTCTCGTTCTACTGCGGATTTCTTCATTTCTGATTTGATCAGGCAGTGAAAGCCCAAGCGCTCTTTCATTGCACTTTGAGTGACCTTGAGCTTTCTTATAAGGCCGACACATAATTGTCAATCCACGTGTCGATCCACGAATGACAGCCAGGACCAACTGCTTAACGTGCTTTCTGAGGAACGGAGGGGTCTCGATATGTGAAAAAGGTCACCAATTCACGGACCCACCGCGGCAAATGTAGCATAACATGATCAATCCAGCTTTGTGTCTGTTGTTAGAACTTACGCTTAGGCACGAGCCCATGAAAGCATTCTTTCATTTTCTCGGTGGTAGGCCATAACATCGGCTGCCGGCTGAAGTTACTACCCACCAGACAAAGTCTTACCGCCAAGTGATTCGTCGTGTTCCGGTATGGTGTCTGGTGAAGCCGTACGAAGGACGGTCTGAGCAGTAGTGTTGCGACGTATGCCGGGTACGATGCGCCAAATGTTGAGTGTCGGGAGTTTGGTCGTGGAGGCTCTCCAGATTAATCTCCCTTTGGCGCAGCATCGTTGGTCGTGTTGTTGGGTTTGAAATTGCATCACGTCGCTCAACTACCGTCTTCCTTCCTATTCACTCTGTTTTGTTTTGAGTGAATAGGCTTTTAATAAACTAGCACGCTTTACCATCAATGATTGCATCACTGCTTACCATCAGGTAAAGGTTTGCGCTCAAGCACTAGTTTATAAATACATAAAAAAATCTATACAAATTATTCTAATCCTTAAAACCATACAATATAATTATAAATCAATATTTTTAAGTTAACAATTGAGGTTAATTCTATATTCTAAATTTTCGATGTCAATTTTTCAATTACAATTTAGTTGTGTTATATAAACATTTATTTTTGAAATATGTCGTTAAGTATAGAGCTGAAACCTTCTAAATATCGACAAATGTCAAAAATCATTTCAGTGTTAATCCCAGTCGCATCCGAAGCTTTTCAACTTTGGAGTCTGTGGTCCGCTTTACCAGTCTAATTGCTGATTTTGGCTAAACTTCGGTATCAACAGGCTATATACTATAACTATATTCAAATCAAAAGAAAAGAAAATTTGTTAATAGCAATTTGTCCAACAATAGACAAGATGGTGAAACCAAACTAGGCATTTCAAATTTATCTAGGTATATAGTTTGACATGGTTATGTGTTAATTGCGGCACCTAGCGGTAATTAAATTCAATGGACATGACCACTGACACGAGCAAGCAATTTGTTGCACTTCCATTGAGTTTACATAGGTCTTAGCCTATGTAAAGTGAATGGAAGTGTTTTAAGCAAATTGATCACAAAAATGTTCGCAAACTAAAATCGCAAATGACGTTACTTGGCCGGCCCTAACACACTCCTTCAATACAGTTTCATGTCTTCACATCCGTCACCAAGAATGGGTCCGCCCAAAAGTAATACGTAATGAACCCTACTCCCATCTAATTGACTTTTTTCGGACGGTAAAATGATATATGGAGGGACAACTATCAAAGCGCTTCGTCATTCACTCTTAGTTTGAGACTCGAAACTAATCTTATGACCTTTGGTAACAGGAGTAGTAAATACCCGAAACTACGAACTTCATGCATAGAGAGCAGACCTTCTCTTTGCTTGTCGCACAACGGACAAGATAATGCGTTTCGCTGCAATGTTTTAGCTATAAAGGAGAATGCCCAATTTCGGCCTACAGAACTTTTAAAATTAAACTCACGATTTCACAAAGTTCTTACCTCCAACAATTTGAATATAAAATACAAACTTAAAAATATATATTTAATATTTTACGGGACCTTGTCCAATAACAAATCATTTTAATAAGTAATTAATTCAAGTTCTTCAATTCCTGGTTTATATAAAAAATTATGTTGCCAATCTTGCCACTTTAATCGATAACGCTAGATAAATAAAATTCTGCCACTGTAATCGATAATTGTATTTTAAAAATATTTTTTATTATTTAGATAATTCTAAATAAAAAAAAATACTCTACTTTTTATTTACCATCTCATTATTCTCTTTTCTTATTTATATTTTGGTCCTGTTTTACAGTTAATAGTTTTATAAATCATTACAAATCGATTTTCCATCTGCGATCGATAACATAATCGTCTTGTAATAGCAACCCTGCACGCGTGTCTAAACTGACATTGACACATCTTGTATTGTTGTCGGAGTATACTGTTCGGTTGTTTTTTTTTTCGAACCCCTCTGTGTTTGCGTTAAGTTACAGATTTATTGTGTTATATTCATACCACCACACATTTTGTGACAATGTCCCATCAACTACGTTGTGTTAATTGTGGTATAAAATATGTGTTGCGAATGCAACGTGACTTAGTTGAATCTGACGATACTTAATTGTTCATTGTTACTGGAATAGATTTCACTATCTGAGGTAAAGTACGATTCATATTAACAGAATGTAAACTATTTTAGCTGATCTAAATGTTGAATTGTAACATAACTGTATTTTGTTTGTTTTAGATTCCAAATAACAGTGTTGTGTGCCATTACTGTTGGTTATTAGTTATTAACTGAACAAATAAGTAATCCAACAAGCAGCAATGCCCCAAATGAATATATTGTGCATTGAAATCTATATATTGGTTGCGGTCATTCATTGTGTGGTCTCGTTCAGAAAGAGAATACGCTGTGTGATATAGCAACAGATCGCATCACTACAGGTAAGCAATATCCTTCAATGATTTTATGTGTTGCTGCTGGTTGATGTTTTATTCTGATTGCAATAAGATATTTTTGTTTTTGTTACAGCTTAGATCAACACATAAGATCTGTCACCCATGTTGGCAAAGAAGTTACCGTTCTGTTCAACGGAACTTAAACACCCCATATCATCAAGTATTTATCAACCTTCAACAGCCTCTGTTGTATCAACGCCAGCAAACTACACTATGGCTGTTAATATCTGCAGATGGGTGATTGAAGTTGTGAATGGGATTATTAAGCAACAGTTTAAAATATTCCGACACGAGTTCAACAACAGAGCTTCATCACATGTCATGATTGACTTTTCTATAGCTGCTGCCCTTATTAATAGATTTCGACCACCGCTCACAGACAGGTTTGATGCTGCCCAGATATTAGAAATCATCCAACAAAAAATATTCCAAAATAATACTTTAAGTGAGTTTATTATACAAAATAATTATAATAGAAGGGCACAGTTCTCAAATATAAATGTTAATAACAGCAATGTCACTGAGTTTCACCGGCTAGATTTTTACGATTTGAATTTGATAGCTTGTGGTACCTACCAACTCCGTCAGGCTCGATCTTATTATGTTGAGCACATTCGTTTTAATTGCCGATTAAGATAGAAGTGTGCAGGGAGTTATCAATCAATAATCTAAGAGAACAATTGTCTCTCTCTCTCAAAGCTCTTGGCTTTTAAGAGCAAAAATTCAAAGTCTCCATATAAGAATAAATAAATAAATAAATAAATATATACGGACAAATCACACAGATTGAGCTAGCCCCAAAGTAAGCTCGAGACTTGTGTTATGGGATACTAACTCAACGATACTATATTTATAATAGATACATAAATAGATAAACATCCAAGACCCAGGCCAATCAGGAAAAGATCGTTTTCCATCATGACCTGGCCGGGGATCGAACCCGGGGCCTCCACGTCGCAGGCAGGCGTGTTGACCGCTGCGCCACGGAGGACGACAAAGAAGAAAAGAATATTTTGTATATGTTTTGATTGA
Organism: Sesamia inferens; assembly: GCA_037179545.1. Taxonomy (NCBI): domain Eukaryota; kingdom Metazoa; phylum Arthropoda; class Insecta; order Lepidoptera; family Noctuidae; genus Sesamia; species Sesamia inferens. Next base: position 21,005,953 of record CM073921.1, read on the forward strand.
TAACAATTTAAATGGGAGAGAGGCAATAAGTCAATATTATTGCAATTGTAAGGTAGGCAAACAAACTGGGATGCTGTTCCCACACACTGTTGTAGTGTGATGTGTGTGTTGTTTTGCTGGTTGGGCTCGGCATCAAATCAATATTGAAACCCCTGCACAGTTCCTTGATCCAACCGAACACCACTAATCGAATTTGATAATGAAATTGATGATGATGATAATAAATGATTATGGTGAAAAATAATAAAACTATTCAATTGTTTATTTGTTGTTTAATTTTCTCTCCGTTTTATTCATTACCTCCAATTTAAAATGTCTGAATAACTTCTTTCTTACAAGTTCAATATAAATGTGGATATCATAAAAATACTTTTGACATTAAACTGCACAAATAAATGTAGGAATAGTCACTGTTAGGGACAAATTAATATTGAGCCAAAGTTACTTTGGAGACTGGGCATTGTTCTTTACCATGACATAAGTATAAGGCAACAAATTACCATGCAGTTTTGCTTAACAATCAATTCACCTGCCTTCGATGTATTCGACGCTCGCAATATGTTATCTAAAACTGAATGTGATAAGCCTATTTCAGCGAAAGCGTCTGCCAGCGCCCAAGCAATAATATATTCAATCGACGTGCTGGTTATTTAAGCTAATAATGACTAGGTTCTCTATCGTGACGCACGTGCGTGCAAAGGTTGCCAACGCCTTATATCTACCTTCACTTTGCATTGCCGCGAGTTGAGTCTGAAATTATTTATGCACTCTTACGAAAGTTATGCTTTTCGAAAAGCTGTGAGTATTTTAAGCTTTGTCTTAACGACAAACAACTAGGTAGCAGAAATTTAAATCATAAACTTATGCCTTGTACCATGCTACAAGTGCTTCGAATTTATTAGGTTAAGTTACTGTCCAGATTTATTCTTTTACAATTAAAGTCTGTTATACTCTCCGGGTTTAGATATAACTGGTATGTTTGTAAGCGCAACTGCTGGGCCTTAGATTTGATTCCCAGGTCGGGCAGTGTTATAGAATTTTCCATAAGAAACTTGGCCTCGGATAGCGCGTTATATACGGTCGGCCCTGCGCCTGATCTCTCCTCGGTCGTAGCGGATTACCGTCCCATTGGACTACAAGAATAAAGGAACAGAGTGCTTCTGTGCACACTCGTGTATTATAATATCTCCTGCATACTTGGCTACTCTCTCTGTGCATACGTGTGCACTGTAATATCACTTACGTACTCGACTAGTCTGCGTTGAGCTCGCTACCGTGATCAAAAGCAATCGGGAGAATATTATAAGCGCTAAGATATCCATTGTTGGGTGCAAGGTGCACACAATTCCAACACACACATTATTTCATCATATTAGAAGGGTTTTTCCAATGAAACTTTGATAATGCTACTAGGTTGTAAGTATGTAGCCATGTGACTCAATGGTTCCTTATTTGAAATACATGAAAGGATTAACTAATTTCAATAACGAAACATTTGAGTATATAATATTACACTAATTGCTGTAAATTTTACATTAAAATCCAGTCGAATATAGTTCTATTCAAATATCAAGTCAAATCTATTAATGGTCAGTGTTTACATATGTCGCCCAATAACATTGTCGATGGTGGGAATTTTAATTAACCGTTAAGCTCTTAGAGTACAATACTAAATAATACTCATATTTTCCTTGAACACCGTTCGGGCTGCTTGCTCAGTTTTTGACCACCGTATATGCTTGTATATAGTAGCGACATATGCCTGACGTATTACTGTCATAACTGAGTCTGCATAGGAGATAGCAGTACAACGCTATGTTCCTAGTTCTGGCCTGGTGTTTCTGACCCATTGGTTCTTCACGAGGTTAACAAATTTTTTGAAAATAAATGAATGTCTCCTTTAAGTAAAATGAGCCAACTTAAGGATTTAAGGTGGTTTTACTCCAGAGTCCGACTTATTTTTGGACCCTGTACCTATATGATTAATACGGTATGAGCCAATCAATCAATCAATTAATTCAAATCAATTTCGTGCCGATTCGATTCGAAATCCTCACGAAGGATTATCGGAGTGGTTAGCCATGATAGGTGGGTAATCGAAATAAAAGTCAAACCACTTAATACAAACGTCTATTTATGCACTAAAGTTCAATAATCATAAAACTATCAAGAAATTGGGCAGATGCAATCAGATTTAAAAGGCGAAACAAGCTAAGATGACGCCAAAAAGAAATAAAAGTCACTATTGTCATGGTCTTTTCGTGAGCTATGAATGTTCTTTTTTTTTTTACAAAATTGTTTAGGAGCTAAAACTCCTCACGTATAAAAAATTTCGTTTTATCTACAAATTCAAATCAAATCAGTTTTCACTTTCCTGGATGCCGAACACGTTATTGGCAATATGTACAAGAATACTCAGAAATATATTTCTACTTAGATGATATACACACATTCCTATTTCTCAGACACGCTTTTCGAAGTATATACCGGGTGCGTCAATTGAACTGTCCGTCTCAATCGAACTGTTTTAAAATTCAAACTACTGAATCAAACGCATTCAAAGTTTTACAGGGTGGTCTTTGACATGTTTGCTGTCTTCATTTGACGTGATTCTATTGCGAGAGAAACATATTCAAATTTAGAACAATGGATTAAAAACGTAATACAGTAATTGCTCTTCATTTGGAGGGAAAATCGATCATCGAAATACGTTGAGCGCTGCGAAATCTGCAATTGAACGAGAAATTTGTTCATCGCACTATTCAACGTTGTAATGAGATTGGTAGCGTTAAGAAACGATACGGTGGCGGACGACGTTGTACTGCAAGGGCGCCAGCAATTGTCGAAAAGGTGCATCATCGATGACACAGAAATCCAGCACGCTCAGCAAATCAGCTCGCACGGCATCTCGGGGTGAGCGACCGCAGTGTTCGTCGCATATTGAAAGAAACGCTTATAGTCAAACCATTGAAAAAAATCCTTTCTCAGGAACTTACTGCTTTGCAACGTAGCGAACGATTTCATCGATCGAAGAAGCAGCTTTGCTTGCTCGACTCTGGCGAGCTTCCCAATTTGGTGTTTTCATATGAGAAAACTTTCTGCGTTGAGCAGTTTTTTAATAGACAAAATTACCGTGTTTGGTTTAGGGGATGTGTCAGCAACCATTGAGATGAATTGCGTGTCACTCAAGGTGAAGCAGCCGATCAAATCATGGTCTGGGCGGCGGTGTCCGAAAAAAGCCGTTCTCCACTCTTTATTCAGCCAATGGGTCGCAACCAAGTCAAAATAAACCAACAAAACTATCAAAACAAAGTCTTATTACCAGGGCTATTACCGTGGGCACGCTACACTTTTGATTTTGAGCGTTGGACTTTCCAGCCTCGAAGACTCGGCGCCATCGCACAGAGCAATTCCAAGGCAAAATTGGTTAAGAGTGAACGTTCCGGTGCTGATAGACCGAGATATGTGGCCGTCTTCATCCCCAGACTTGAATCCGCTGGACTTTTGTATTTTGGGTGTTTTACAGGCCAAGGCTTGTGCTAAAAACACACGTCGGTGGAAGTGCTCAAAGCTACCCTTAAGCGAGAGTGGAACTGTTTAAGTGATGATGTCATTCGAGCAGCGTGCGCTTCTTACAGAAAGAGACTCAAGCTTGTATTGCAGGCTAAATGCGGCTGTATTCTATCGGTATAAGCCGTAATAAAACTTTGAACCTTCTATTTTCACATTCTAAAATACATATTGTATAAATACATATTGAAAATTAACAAAAATATTTCATTTTCGCATACGGACAGTTCAATTGCCGCACCCGGTAGTTCAAATAAGAAATATCAGTACCCAACAAGTCACACATGTCTGAAAACATATACAATATACATACCTATTAACCAGTCATGTACATTTTTAATCAGATTTTTTCGGAATCTTTCATATTATAAGATTATTACTTTCTTAGATAAGTAAAATTCAACCCGAGCGACCAGGTCGACTCATTAGAAGGGAGTTTCAAAGTTTCTATAGCGGAAGTTTCAAATGAGTGCGAGATGTTATTAAGTTGCAAATATTGGTTGGAGAAATGCACTTGGTAAATTATAAATTTCACATCATATAGTTTGTAGAGAGAGGTTTTGACCTTGATAACATCTTCGTGTATGCTCTTTTGTAAAGGTACAGACGGTGTTACGCGCCGTCAGTACGTCAGATGCGTTATCCGTATCAACTACGCGACGACCTTGGTTGGACGGAAATACTTAATATATAATATATAATCTTAGAATTTAAGTGAAACTTGTAAGACTAACTTGTTAATGAAGGTTCCGCTATTATTTTTATTGTATTTTAAGAGGTTTTTGTGAGTATTGGGGATTTAAAAGTGTATCCACAAGTGAAGTTATAATTTTGAGTACGTCTGGCACAACCTATGGAGAAAACAGTCTTTCTTTTAACACGGTGGTGCTACTGGTTTTATCATGGTATGAGCTTCTATTGTATAGCTCATACCTAAACGTACTACAGGGTACATTTCACACTTGATTCATCAACTAATCGTACTCAGCGCTTGTCCTCCAGATATATTATACACACTTGATGTGTGAATCTCTGCAAGCTTCTCTCTTCCTTTCCACATTTAACCCGTCAGTCTTCAAAGTTTGAGTGGAATGGTATCTTCTGAGCACGCTTGTACTTCTTCCATCGTTATCCGCCAGCGAGGTCGAGAGTAGTATTTCGTCAGAAAATTAATGTTGATCAGCTGTAAAGTTTTTAATTTATGCACTAACCTTGCCATCACTTTTCCGGTAGGCATCGTGGACGCGCCAGATGAGTCCAGGACCAGCTGTGCTGCTCTCCGGGCCCACCTCGAAGAACTGCAAGATGGGGTTGTTCTCCAGCGGCTGCGGAGGCGTCGGCGGAGGTACAGTCTTCAGCTTGGTGATCATTCCAGACATGCCGACTGAAATTCTTCTTCCAAGCGATGCAACTTCAAATCTACTCGGCTCGGAATCTGATTCCCCTGTGAACAAAAAAACATATTTTATAGAATCATCATGTCCTCAGCTTTTTTCTAAATATATTTTATGTAATACTAGATATAGACAAAAAAAAAACTATTTGGATCCTGTCCGTCAAAATTTGTAATTTTAGGTATTTATGGTTGTTTAAAATATTTTCCCGAAAAGATCGTATTACATTGGTTTCAATAACAAACAAATAATCAATCTGTTTTATCAAATTTTCGAATTCAAATGTAATGTATTATCATAAAAGTGGAATTCAGTGGTGGAACATCGGACAATAGGTACGAGTGTAATACCAAAAAAGAAAAAAACATGTAGAATGGTTTGCAACATTTATTAATAAATAGAAAATATATTTTTGCTTCAATCTCAACCCTTTATATACAGCTTAGTATATTTTTATGAATTGTAAATGATTACATAGTAACTTCTTTGACTACGTAGAAGGTTTCGACTCCAAGGCTTATAACTTTGATGTTCGAGAAACACGTTATAATGTCTTCTCACGATATGAAATAAGAAGACAAATTTTGTGACTGCCTCGTTGGTCTAATGGCCGTAAGCATTGTTACTGAGTATGACGCTCTGGGTTCCCCCAGGTCAGGATTTGTGCTCGGGAAATGGCATTACGGTGGCCCTCTTAACATAACTAACAAACCTTGAGAGTTCTATAGATACTCAGCTGCCCAAGACTTGGCGTTAACAAAGCGAAATGTACAGATGAATGACGAAGAAGGTTATCAAATCCATGTGTATATTTTTGTATCGCCAAGTCCGCGTTGTAATATAAGCGCTCATTGTTCACACTTCCATATTATAAATAATTCCTGTTATATTTGTAGTTAAACATTGAAGACTCGAATTGAATTAACAAAAAGATTGTACTTTCTCATTTTAATTAAGTTTAGAATTCAAATATATGTCGGAGATCGTCGTTTAATTTTAATAGAAGTTGCTGATTTGATTTACGTAGTAGAGGGGCGAACGCTTGTGACGTTATTTTGTGATGGCGTCACATGGACAGAGTCGCTTTGGATAGTGGTGTTCGTCGAACGGGCACTTTACATCGAGACGCGGACCAAGGCACTTCTCTGAACCGAAACTGTCGGTTTGCCTATTCAAATTGTTATTATGAAGATTGGAGGGTATATCTACACGTCGTGCTTCAATTCAAAAACTCACCTACGAAATGGAACCTGTACCACCACACCAAGATGATGTCGACCCTACCGCTCTGCCGTCGCTGTCTCCGACATCAGAAGTGGGATGGAGAACTGCACTGCTTACAATCTCGTTATAAATCAAAGGAACAGAATAACAGTCACTTTCTACCAATATTTTTATAGTACTTGTGTGGTAGTTGTTCATTGCCTTTGTATGACCTTCTGTAAATTCTGGATGTACTGGCAGTGAGCCTGGAAGTGAACGTGAAGTTACGAGGTGCGCTCAATTGCTGGCGCAGAGATCGCTCCGCGTGATAGTGCGCTGCAGGAGTCCGCTGCAGGCGTGCGCGTGCAGCGCGGCGCTGTCGCGACAGTGCTGGCTGATGCTTGGCGCGCGACTGTGCTGGCTGTTGCTTGGCGCGCGACAGTGCTGGCTGTTGCTTGGCGCGCGACAGTGCTGGCTGTTGCTTGGCGCGCGACAGTGCTGGCTGTTGCTTGGCGCGCGACAGTGCTGGCTGTTGCTTGGCGCGGCGACAGTGCTGGCTGTTGCTTGGCGCGCGACAGTGCTGGCTGTTGCTTGGCGCACGACAGTGCTGGCTGTTGCTTGGCGCGCGACAGTGCTGGCTGTTGCTTGGCGCGTGACAGTGCTGGCTGTTGCTTGGCGCGTGACAGTGCTGGCTGTTGCTTGGCGCGCGACAGTGCTGGCTGTTGCTTGGCGCGTGACAGTGCTGGCTGTTGCTTGGCGCGCGACAGTGCTGGCTGTTGCTTGGCGCGCGACAGTGCTGGCTGATGCAAGTGCGCTTGCGGAGCGCGCAGGGTGCGCTTGCGGAGCGTGCAAAGTGCGCTTGAGGATCGCGCTTCTAGCTGCTTGGTGAATCGCATCAATGGCGTGTGGCGCTGCTGGAGCTGCGTGCGGCGCAGCCGGAGCTGCGTGCGTTTTGCGGAACGCCCATGGTTTCAAGACTTGAGCATCTACTCTGCAGGCGATGAGAAGGTTTCAAAATACCCAAAACGTTTGTGGTAACGTAATGGAGTTTTATGAGAGCTCAGAGATGTCTGGTGTGCAACGGTTGACAACTGCCAAGTGGCAGGTGTTTGTGGGAAATTGCCATAATCCGGTGAGTCGTACAATTTTTATTTTGATTCCGGGGCCGATTGTTCTCTTGTCAAGCAATCTGTAATTTCATTCGTGTATGTACACACGCGCCAGTATATATACAGTGTACAAGGTTGTGCCAGTGTATTGTGTACTGAACAATTTCTTTGCGACATGATAATAAGAGTTATTTTTGCAAATTTTATTTCTTGTACTACCCGATTATTGTTTGTTAAAATGGGCTGAGAAATTTTAAATGAGGGTTTTAAAATTATGTCTGGTTTGTCTTTATTTCGAAACTAAAGTTCATGTGGCCTATAGTTACGAGCTCACTTGAGCTTATGATAGTATGTGTGGCTAGACTATTAAAATCTTCTCAAGAGAACAAGCGGTAACGAACATAGAAATGAGTGATATTTACGAAAAATCTAAATTTGATAGAAGTGAGCTAAAGTAATGAAATTTAATATTGGTGAGTTGTTTGATGGCGATAATGGCGATCGTTACCTATTGAAATCGTTGATTGGAAACAGAACTTATAAGTACCCCCACGTTCGTATATGAAAGACTTCTCCAAGTAATGTCTGCTGAGTTAGATTTTCAAAATTTAGAAGATGGTGAGGAGGGTGCCTCCGCCAGCAAATAGAACACGTATCATGGCTGAGTGGTCGCGCTGCACGCACTAGTCTGTAGTCGTAACTGCAACCCAGTGAGAGGTTGTTCAGAGCGCGATGGGCAGCTAGTGGTGTGGCGGGGACACTAGTAGGTGTGGTCGCGCTGCACGCACTAGTCTGTAGTCGTAACTGCAACCCAATTAGGGGTTGTTCAGAGCGCGATGGGCAGCTAGTGGTGTGGCGGGGACACTAGTAGGTATGGTCGCACTGCATGCACTAGGCTGTAGTCGTAACTGCAACTCAGTGAGGAGTTGTTCAGGGCGCGATGGGCAGCTAGTGATGTGGCGGGGACTTTGGTAGATATGGTCGCACTGCATGCACTAGTCTGTAGTCGTAACTGCAACTCAGTGAGGAGTTGTTCAGGGGGCGATGGGCAGCTAGTGATGTGGCGGGGACTCTGGTAGATATGGTCGCACTGCATGCACTAGTCTGTAGTCGTAACTGCAACTCAGTGAGGAGTTGTTCAGGGGGCGATGGGCAGCTAGTGATGTGGCGGGGACCTGGGTCTCGGAGGAGACTATTAGTTGTACGGTCATGTGTTGACCTGGGAGTCGTGGACTCTAGAGTTGGTCGTATCACAAGAGATGATGACGATATGGGTGTCAACTATGAGTTGTCACTAGCTACTGTGGTAGCGAACCATGGTGTGTTTTCTTATTGAAGATTATGATTTTGATTTGATAATTATGAGGCTTGGAGGAACCTTTTGTGTTTTCTTTTTGAATTTTGATAATTATGAGGCTTCAAGGAAGCTCTTGCGTTTAAGTTATTAAAATGATTAAGTTTGTTTGGTTTTCCAATAGTCATTGTAATTAAACGTGACGTGTGACGGTCAGGTTGGCCGAGTTCTCAAAAATGCTTCAAAGTCGGTTTTCTGTGTTTTTTTTAAATTTGTTACAGACATGCACGAGGATGTGCAACGGGAAATATCGAAGTTTGACCGGAATCGGCGGTTGGCCTGGTGAACCGGATCCCGGACTCCGGGGCTGAGCGAGCTTCGGATACGACTGGGATTGGCGCTGGGATGATAATGATGAAGATGCACGAGGACGTGCAACTCGTCAGGCTGGCCGTGTCGGAAATCGTCGTTTAATTTTAATAGAAGTTGCTGATTTGATTTACGTAGTAGAGGGGCGAACGCTTGTGACGTTATTTTGTGATGGCGTCACATGGACAGAGTCGCTTTGGATAGTGGTGTTCGTCGAACGGGCACTTTACATCGAGACGCGGACCAAGGCACTTCTCTGAACCGAAACTGTCGGTTTGCCTATTCAAATTGTTATTATGAAGATTGGAGGGTATATCTACACGTCGTGCTTCAATTCAAAAACTCACCTACGAAATGGAACCTGTACCACCACACCAAGATGATGTCGACCCTACCGCTCTGCCGTCGCTGTCTCCGACATATATGTGTTTTTTTACAAACGCACTTGCTTTTTATTGTTGGCTGGGCGAATAGGTACTATTGTTTATTATTGCTATTAAATTAAATTTTTTTATTAGGGTCGCTGTAGGAGTTGACTGACAGAAATCAAGCAAAAACCGTTGGGTCAACTCCACGCGCCTCTCACTGTCTCCTTTTATTCTATTAATCTATCAAGAAACTCCTGGGAAAAGATCAATAATAAACAAACTGTTAGTCATTCATCCAAATCATTTTATATATTCAAAGTTTGTTCCATCTGAAACAATACAATTACAACAAGGAAAAGGCCAATTATCAAACCCTTTTTAGACGATTTTTCTGAAATTGAGTTCATCAGTGGGATTCTGTTACCATCTCCTCGTAACTTAGGTGAAGGGCGCATGGAGTGACCTGTTATTTCAAGTTCATTCACCCAACTTTTCACAATGAAATTTTTGCGGAATCGAGCAGCTGTTGTCGCCGCGAACTCTCCTTTGTGCCTTCTACCGAACAAAAACTTATGCCACGTAGGTCCATATCGTGGCATAAGTTTGAGTTAAGGAAAAAGAAAGATGTCGTCTGGAGCACTGGAGCTATATCTGATGAATACGATGGTTTTAATTTAAATTTGGAACCATAAACAAATCATCCAATACCGACCGATATAATCTACTGAAATAATAAATATAGAAAATCTGTAAGGTCCCGAGTCTGTTTTCTATATTAAGAAAAGTGGTGTTTTCTTTTTATTATAAAACGTTGCTCCACGCTAGAAATAACTCCTGTATCGTGGGTGGATTTACAAACATTTAAACTCACCTACAGAAACAGGGTTTTATTCAGTGAATAAATGGATAAATGACCAATTAATGGTAATAAGCTCATCCCTTATTACATAAGACTTACATGGGTGTTCTATAGGTTCACCTTTGTTTAACCTTTACGAGGACTACAAGCGTGATAATATGAGTGTGTGTGAAGTCTACAGGTACTCGTAAGTCTAGATGTTTGATATTGCATGAACACTCAACGGCAGAAGGGATTTAAATGAGCGCACGGGTAGACCCTGACCTGGATTAGGAAATAGGATACTTTTTTATCCCGGCAGTACGCTCCAAGGTATAATTTTAATGAAATGAAGTCGCTATATTAACTTTAAACGTTGAGATTAATTTACTTTTATCGACTGTCAATAATTAATCACGTGAGCAATCATCATCATCATCATCATCTCAGGGGTAATCCCAGTCACCTCCGAAGCGTTTTCAGCTTTGGAGTCTGGGATCCGCTTAACCAGTCTAACTACTGATTTTGGCTTAACTTCGATATTTTCCGTGAAGCGACTACCGTCTGATCTCCACGACCCGAAGGCGATATCGAAGCATTGTAATTTGACCAATTATTGGACTTTTGAGGGCTCCAACAACCCGTAACGACTGCCATTAGATGTTCGTATGGCAACTGGGAAAAACGGCTTAACGTGCTTTCCGACGCACGACCAGACCAGTGAAAAATTCATATTCATGCATACAAATATTTGCACCGCGCCTCCTTGCGCAGCGGCCGCGTTCGCTACCGCTACGCCACGGAGGCTGAAGAATCACGTGAGCAATATACTACCTTATAATTGACATCTTTTTCTATCTCGTGTAAATTTGTGTATAATACATGCGCGAAAACGCGGGCGAAAACAAGTAAAATATCATTGACGTTCCATTAATAAGCTACTATTTAAATTTGGAATAAAAAAGTTAAGAAGTACCTTTATTTGTATATTACTTTGAATATTGTTCAATATTATAATTGCTGTAAGAAAACTTTTTTTATGGCAAAATGTGTTTTGATGTGTCTACAAGGTTCCTAACATTGTTGGTTGATTGTGAGCCAAATGTTTAAGAACCAATGGGTCGAAAACATTTGCCACAAAGTATTTGAACTTCCACGTTTTCTAAAGGAGCTTGTTTAAAATGTCGTGGTTATAAAGCTTGCTATTATTTAATCTCGTTGAAGAATACACAAACGAACAACAATTTCGACAAGTTTTCATTTTTTTCTTAATGTTCCTTGTGCTCGACAGTGAATATATTATTGAATAACGAACGATGTGCGTTTTAATAGTCCTCTCCCAACTAACTGACCCAAAAAACTTATGTTCATTAGTTTAATGTATGATGATTTGCTTTATCGAATTGTACTGAAATCTATAGTTAAACCGACTGTTGCTTAAAGGACCATAAAATTACGTTTTGTTCTCTAAATATTATTGGCAGCAGAGAAGCCACTTATTCGCTGTCTTTATCTTCATAATTAAATAAATAAAATAATAACCTTTAAAATATACCTAAAAATATGAACAAAGTAAAAAGTTGTAGCGTCGTCGACAGTGAGCAACGAATATAGTCGAAGCTCTAATCGGCGCAGCGCACAGTGAATCCCGGATAATGAAGTTAAGGATGAGAAGCGTGCCTTAATTTTAATAAGGCACGCTTCTGTCGTGTTAGTATGAGATAATTTAAATACGACGATTACTTTACTTTGTTACGAAATATAAACTTTGAGGTGACGCTGAATTCCGTTGTAGGCTCGAGATATGATTTTGCTAAAATGACGGTCGATTACAGCTCACTCTTTCTCACGGAAAGGAGGCCTTGTGTCAGCGAGAACATTATAGAGTGATTAAATACGGCCACCGCCAGGAACAAAGCCCTTGACGTGATACTCGCACGCACACTCAATTACATATAACAGAAACATTGTGAATTTAATACTATTGGGTTTTAACACAGAAGCTCTCATAAAGTTTTCGCCAGCTACGATTGTCATTATGACATCGATATCGGCAGTACCATCCTCAAAAACCATGAAAACTACACCGATGACGGTACATAAATATATAATAAAGTTGCAGTTGCCATCTTGAATTTTTACGTAAAAGAACTTTGTTCCAAAAAATAAAGTATGTTAAGAGACTTTCGATTAGATATCAGTCAAATCTACCAACCGTAGGGGCAACAGTAATTTAAAGAACACAAATCACTGCCAAATCAGGTTTTATTGAAGTATTTTATCATTTTTCAATCGTTCATAAAATTGTAATCGAACTTTTTCATCTAGATAATTAATTTTAAAACTCGCGTTGTGCTCAAGTCATGAATAATGCGTTTGCGTGGGTCATGTGAACCTAATGGCTGCAACCGTCCGCTCACCAAAAAGCGTCGACGCGTGACATCGACTTTTTGATGTAAACTACACACTCAGATTTAATCATTCGGCTTGTGAGGCGATTTGTTAAACGACAACCGGCACAGCGAAAATCGGTCTTATATAAATCCCCTATAACAAGTTTATTTTCTGCGAGTAAAAAGCTCCCGAGTAAACTCGCTCAATGTGGTTACAAGGTCTCCAGTTGAAACTAAAGTACACATGTGACGTGCACCACATTCACCCGCTTTTGTTATGTTAATCTTTGTGATCGATTGGCTTTGATGGTTAGCAGTTTTGCTGTATATTTTTGTTAAGTTACAGATACGGGCCCGGGCACGGTTTACAGGGTAAGCTTTCAACGCTCAACAGGTATTCAAGTCAGCTGTATTTTCCAAGTGCATCGCAAGGCGATTAAACACGTAAGCGTTTTCGAGGCGTTCTCGTTTCTAGGAAAATGCTTCTTATAAGTTATACTATACTCGTATGATCAAGTTCGATTACTTTTAGATAAAAACATAAATTAACCTATTAACCTATTACATATAAATCACTTACTAGGATGGTAGCATTATCTATTTCTGCACACGCTTTTGAGAGAATCCTGAAATTATTTTCGTGAATTGTTTTTAGCACATATATTAAACATAGAATTTTTTAGACATTTGTTCAGTTTATTATTTAATATTATTAATATCGCGACAACAGCCTGTTTTTGGTTACGTTCTAAAAATAAATTTTATGACGCAAATCGCCTGAAGGTAAAAAATAAAGGTATATGAAGTAGACTCACGCTTGCCCATGTTTTATATGTCCGAACAAATATCATCATCTACTTAGACTAGGTTGGATTCCAATCTTATTGGACGCAGCTGAGTACCAGCCCATACTACTTCTTCTTCTTCTTCAGCCTGTAGAAGTCCACTGCTGAACAAAGGCCTCCCCCAAGTTGGCCCCCTCAACACCATAATTGCCATAATCCCCACTCTTAGCAGGCGGGTTCGGGATCGCAGTAATTTGATATTCTACTGGAGAAGCGCAGCTGCCCGCTTCCTTGGTGAGAGTTCCCTTAGTCGCCTCTTACGACACCCACGGGAGGATACGGGTTGGTACTATTTTAAGCCCGGCACCACACGGGGCTATACTACTACCCATATCTATATATATAAAAATCAATGCCACTTTCTTTGTAATTTTATAACTAAAGAACGGACTCACCTATCCAAACCAAATGTTTAGGCTTTGTTTTGAGTAATTAGTAGATGGTTTATGTGAAGTTTGAACTGGATCGGTCGAGCGGTTCTTCATTTATCACATTTTTTGTAACAAATGAATTCAATGAAGGGTGGATCATCATCTCATCTTCTATATATTTAAAAATCAATGCCGCTTTTTTTGCCAAGTTTAATTAAACCTACGATCTTAACTGGTAAATCAAAAGCAGAGTTTGTTTGATACCGCGTATCCCTATGGTCCCAACTGATATGCCATTTGAGTTCAAACGATTACAATATCCTGTTAGTTTATCATTTGCTATGTCCTTCAACAAAGCTCAAGGGCAAACATTTCACGTTTGTGGTGTGAATTTAGAGGAATCATGTTTTTCACATGGCCAACTTTATGTTGCCTGTTCGAGAGTCCGTACTCCCAGTCGTTTGTTTATACATGCTAGAAATGGAAAATCAAAGAATATTTTTATATTAATGTTTTAGATTAAGTTTTAAAATTGCTAGTAATAAAAAATATATTTTATTTTTGAATAAATAATTTTGATGATCCAATAAATTTGTTTTTATTATTTCACTTTATACGTAGCGAAGCACGGATCGCGCCGCTAGTATTATTATAGTATTTAACACATCACGACTCCCTACCAGACCACAAAAACCTATTTACTAGGTAACACGATACCCCTTGGCCTCTTGTATAATATTTTATATTTTCTGTACCTTACAGGCACAGCTGCTCAAGATACAGGTACAAAGAGTAATTACCCGGTAAACGAGTTATCGTCTCTCAATTACAAACCTGTTATTTAGTGGTGAGGCTGTCCATTTTCCTATACCAGCCTATTTAGAAGGTTCAGAGGGGCTAGAAAAATGAGCGAAGAAAAATAGATAAAATATGAGCACTCAGATAAAAATGAACAATACTTTTCACTCATAGTCAAAACTATGAGTGAAAAGTCATATAGTCAAATAAGTCGTCTAACTTTTTTAGAGATAGAGTGCGTTCGTTCCAGGCTTACATCTGTCTACAGATAAAGTGAATCTGTATTTTGAGCGCCAAAACAACGTTACAACGGTAGGTATCCTTTTGTTGTATCCGTTGTGTAACTTTGTTTTAATAAAGGAAGTTGAGATACTCAAATTGATGAGTACTTTGATTAACGTTATATTGTTACAAAGTAAACAAACAAAAAACTGTTTCTTATCTTATTTAATACCACATTTTTCTCGAGTTATTATCCATAAATCAACCAAGACTGCATACACATTTTGCAGATTAATTTATTCTGAATCATGCATTGAACAAGCGTTTGTGATCGAGAATTTTACAGCTAACCTAAGTATAGTTAAGTAGCTGCTAGAAGTCGAGGTACTATGTAAAGCTGAACAATCGATACAGTTAAACAGACATAGGTATAAACCCATTCGTACACTTCATTCACAGAGCTTGCCACCAAACGTCGGCAGTAATTAAATGCGATTGGGCCAGCTGAGGCCACGAAGGAACCATTTACGTTCCTATATCTAAAGACTATTGTACACTGTAAAAACTTCTAACGATGAAAACAAGAAGTTGTTAATGGATTAAAACCAACATTTTACATTATTTTAAGTATTCATTTCTGAATATTTCATTAAAGTTTTAGCGAAATAATGAGACACTTTTAACGGCACGACCTTGAGCCACGACACTTTAATGGAATTTATAAAAGCTAATGTCGATGTACTCGTAGCTAGAAAACCAAACCACCAAACTCCTACCTAACTTGCTACCAAACTCATTTGGCGCCCGAATCATATCAACAGGGGGCGCTGTTGGTAAACATTTTGCTCCGTCATTATGTATTAACAAAACAAAATGGCGGCGTTAGTTTCGATTTTCAATATTGCACATAACATAATAACCCTAAGTACCTCTACCGTGTAAGTTCTGACACAAATTGGATTTGCATCGGAACGCTCTGACGGATCCTAATTTTTATTCTGGTAGATAAGAAAAATCGTCCTGTATTTTTAAGTTGGATGAAAATTCGATATCTTGTAAGAAGTTGCTTGTATTTCGTAGTTTATCGAAAGTACCTATATATTTTGTTGCAAAACAAATTTGTTGAAAATGTAAATGTATAACATAGGTACATGTGGGCGAAAAATTGGATGCCATCGCGTGCCATCAAAGTGTCACTTATAAATTCAGTGATTTCATTATTTGATTACGTATAGCGACGTTTTTCATTTTCCCAATTAGCTTGACGTTTACCTTAATCAGAAAAGAAATGATTGAAGCCTTCGAAATACAGATGAATCTGTTATTGGTTCCTTTCAGTGAGTGATACCGTACTTACTTCCGTAGTACTTTAACCTGAGTAGGTTTGTTTACACCTTCAAAAAAAGTGTTGAAACACAGTAGGTATATTAGGTACAATGTTAGTCTTGTATCTTTTACGATAGAGTATATCATATTTTAAATGCAACATAAATGTTGAGGAGCATTAGAGCGTTTTTACAAATATAATCAAGGAATTACAATATAGTGAGGACTTTTTTTTTGTTTTGCATGTCAAATCATGAAATGAGCTTTTCCTCTCTGGGTGGAGCAGAAAAGGTTGCGTATCAGACTTTAACTGACTAAAACCCACCCGCGTTCCTTCAATTACCTGTGCGCCAGGGCCACGGTTTCTATTTTAACCAACCTGCAATCCTGACCCAGGAGGTATCGGTCTTCGTGAACCCGTCACGATGTGCTGACATCTCTTTGGGGCGCGCGTAAGATATAAAGCGCCGTCGACCCGGGCCTGGTCTGGCCTGGCCTACGAGCTGCCCACTGCTTGCCGCCTGGTAAGGAGCCAGGCCCGGGCAGCAAGCTCGCGAGTTTGTTGTGTGTCTCCCGACCAGGACGTCTCTGGCTAGACGCGTGAGGTCGCTGAGATTCCCGCTTTCTCACGCTTTCCGCGTCCTCCTTTGCCAGCGTCACTGCTTCGCAGAAAGAGGTGACGGCCTGCCATGCACTCTCGCTCCGGATCATGGCCTGGACCAGGACCGGACGCGACAAATCGCCGCCGATCGGCGCCACGAGGACACGACGGCGCTCTACCCAAGCCTGTATAGTGAGGACCTAAACTCACTCTTTGTGCCAACATTAATAGAGGCTAGACAGCAAATTATATTTCGCACAGAAAAGGTAAATTGAATGTTCGAATAAGATGAGATAATAACGAATAAATGTATTTTCGTATTAGATTATCTGGCACGGCCAGACTGCTCAACTGATTCTCATGTTTGGTTGACCGATTATTAATTTGGTATATAACATTATTCTCCATATTTTAGGGTTTTAAATTTTTATTGGTAAAAAACATACTTAAAATATTTGATAATAGCATAGTTAAGCAACATTACTTACTACAAATCTTTTCTCTAGCAAGCATTTTTCTACTATCTCTAAATATAGTCGTGCCGAGAAAAGAAAGCCAAGCAAACAAATGGATTAGAAGTTTTATATTTGCGAAAAAATGATATGAGATCGAATTTACGCTCAATTTCGTATACGTATTTCGCCCTTCACCGGAGCCATGGCAATAACGTTAGGATCCTAGCCTCTTATCCTCCGATGTTCTATATATTTTATAATACGTATTCTTCAGGTAAATAAGTAAGTTGATACAAATTAAAAGTATTATGTTCATACGAGAAAAATAATCGTGACAAATACTAAACTAATAAATCAAAGTTGCCTTATATTTCTGTTTGTGTAACTGCATTGTTCTTAGAGTAGAATAATGTAGTGACACAAACAGAAATGGATATAAACAGAAATGAATGAAACGTAGTCTACACTACGCTATGAATTTTGATGCGGTTTTCACCTTTATTTTGTCAAATTACATATCTCAGTATGTTTGTAAATTCAAAATAATAGCTTTTTTATTAAATACCTATGAATCGAATACGGTAATTATTATAAATTATAACAAAAGGAAAGGTATTTATAAAAAAATAGCTATTTATACTGGCTAATATACAACGGAACTTTCGCTAGTAAATAGCTGATATTGCAAGAAGCACTTGACTTATATTACAATTATTTTTGAAATGCTATTAATATTGCACAATATTGTTTTATGGATACAGTTTGCGACACACCTAGGTCAGTCCTCACTTCAACAAAAAAGAAACGCGTTTAGGATTGTACGTTGTCTGTCAATGAATGAATGAATTCAACATTAATTTTATTACCTGCCTACGTCTACTACGAAAGCAATATAATGGTAACCATCTCCTTCTGAACCGATCGTATATACTTAATATACATTCAATCAAGAATAATCAAAACGAAGTAGGGAACAATCAGAATTTGTAAATAAAAGGTTACAAAGCGACATTGCAGGGAACTGTAATAAAAATGAGTGATTGAAAAAACCTAAACGCTTTGATCATATCGCAACAGATTACTGACAGGATTAGTAAATGTTGCTTTTTCCCAATAACTGGATAAAACAGATGAAGCGATCAAAAGAAGGTAGGATTACACTCATTATATACAACCATCATTAGAGGTCTTTTAAACAATGTTGCCAGTATAATGACTGTGCAAAAGGAAGACGTAGGTATTAATTAATAAGACATATTAAATATTTACACATCGTAAAGTTTTAGTCGACAAAATGAAAAGATAGACAGTCAACTTCATCCATCTCATGAGTAGTAAACGTTAGTGAAAAAAATCCAATCCAAATTAAATAAGTTTTGCTATACGGAGGACGGGTCTAAGTGGTTGTGTTGCGATGTGTATAGGGTACGATGCGCCAAATATTGTGTCAGAAATTTGGTCGTAGAGGGTTTCCAGATCAATCTCCCTCTGGCGCAGCATTGTTGGCCGTGTTGTTGGGCGTAACATTGCATCACCTCGCTCAACTGCCGTCTTCCTTCCTATTGACGCCTTTTTTTTTGAGCGAATAAAATCAATCCGTACCGGGCCCGCGTAGAGGAATATGCCTCACTTTATGAGGGGTCACAGAGGGAATGCCTGTTTCCCAGCAGGTGATTACATCACTCTATAATGTTCCTCCTGCTGGGAATGGAATAAACTCAGCGGCAACACGTGTACTTAATTTACCGTAAATATTTTTATGTATACAACGTTTTTATTATATACGAATATAATATATTTTTTCAATATACGAACCCTGAATACAGTTTGTTCAGAATAAGCAATTGAATCGATTCCAATCATTTTTATACCATGTTATATTTTTTCCCAAATACATTTAGAAATTGTTGCAGTTTACCTAGCGCGCAGCTAACGGTAGATCACGCCTGCGCAACAGCTGACATCAGAGGTCAACGCACCGCTCGCCCGCCCGAACGGAGCCCTGACCATATTTTTGTTGGGACAACCAAGTAGGATAACAAGCTCATAACTTTGTGGTTTTTCATGATATGTTTTTGAAATTTTGTACATAGAATCTTTACTTAAAACTAATGGACACGTGTTTCCGGTTTCGCATAATTATAAAATAATGCTGTGTATTCATGATTTCGCTGGGTTAAATTTTATTAACACGTACCCTACACTCTTAAAAAATACAAACGGGCGAGAAACTCCCCGGGTACATAAAAATATGGACCTACCCGTGGAGTTACCCGTTCGTCTCCATAGGACCCGATCCACGCTTTGGAATAGGCAACTAGCTTGATCTTTTTGTTTGTACGAGTACATGTCTTTTTGGAACGCCTTTATTAATTGAAATAATTACAATGACTTTGTGTTTTTAAATACCTAAATTTTCCACATAAAATATTACAATGCGTTTATTCAATGCTATTTTTTTTTTCATTGTAAGTGAATTATAATTCTCATGAGAAATCTCAAAGCTCATCTTACGTCCTACGCGTCTTGCTGGCATAAAGACACGGCTACCGGCGATTAGTCCAAACTAATTGCCGGCCCCGAGCTTCATTTCCTCAGAAAATCTGGAATTTTCTTTGACAAATTCACAGGCTAGAGTTATACGTTTATATATTTTCATCTGAGATTAAATGAAGGATTACGCACTTCCTTAAAATTACAAGCTTTTTGCAGTCAGAAAAAATTATTGCTAAGCAAATTGTTTTCCGAAAGGGCTTGAGCACAGTAGACCACATACATACGCTACGGCAGGTTATACAGAAGACCGAGGAGTATAACCTACCCCTTTGCTTGGCGTTTGTGGACTACGAAAAAGCCTTTGATTCGATCGAGACCTGGGCTGTACTGCAGTCTCTCCAGCGGTGCCAAGTAGACTATCGGTATATTGAAGCGCTGAAGGGTTTGTACGAAAACGCCACCATGTCAGTCCGAATACAGGACCAGACCTCGAAACCAATACCTCTGCAGCGTGGTGTCAGACAGGGAGATGTTATCTCCCCGAAATTGTTCACCGCTGCAATGGAGAATGTCTTCAAGGTTCTGGACTGGATAGGACTGGGCATCAACATCAATGGCGAGTACATGACACACCTTCGGTTTGCTGATGATATCGTAGTCATGGCTGAGACCGCGGAGGACCTGAGTACAATGCTCGAAGACCTCAGCAGAGCCTCCGAGCGAGTCGGTCTTAAAATGAACATGGGCAAGAAAAAAGTCATGTCTAATGCCCATGTTGTACCGACTCCTATAAAGATTGGAGACTCTGTTCTCGAAGTTGTTGACAGTTACGTGTACCTGGGACAAACTATCCAGTTAGGAAGGTCCAACTTCGAGAAAGAGGTCAATCGTCGAATCCAACTCGGCTGGGCTGCTTTCGGGAAGCTACGAAGAATCTTCTCGTCCGAAATACCGCAGTGTCTCAAGACAAAAGTCTTCGACCAGTGTGTGTTGCCAGTGATGACTTATGGAATTGAGACGTGGTCGCTAACAATGGGCCTTATGAGAAGGCTCAAAGTCACTCAAAGGGCAATGGAGAGGGCTATGATTGGGGTTTCACTGCGCGATCGAATCAGGAATGAGGAGATCCGCAGAAGAACGAGAGTAACCGACATAGCCCGAAGAATTGCAACACTAAAGTGGCAGTGGGCTGGACACATTGCCCGTAGGACCGATGCCCGATGGGTCCGACGGGTTCTCGAGTGGCGACCACGCACCGGAAGACGTAGCGTGGGTAGGCCCCCGACAAGGTGGACCGACGACCTGGTGAAGGTCGCGGGAAACCGCTGGATGCGGGAGGCGCAGAACCGGTCGTCGTGGAGAACCTTGGGGGAGGCCTATGTCCAGCAGTGGACGTCTTTCGGCTGAAATGATGATGATGATGATGAAGCAAATTGACTATATTACTACTTCTAAACTGTTAACTTGAGTTATCCATATAGCCTATTCATCATAAAAAAAAGTAAAGTAACATTCCCTACGACAACATGGGGAAAAATAGAGCTCTTTGATCCTTTTTTAGGAAATATGATTGACTTGCAGTAAAAACAGTTCATCTTCTTCTTCTTCGGCCTATTACACGATGACCGGTCTTGTGCTGCCCGCATCTATGATGGGGCAGTAAGGTTCTGGAGTGGCGGGCACGTACCGGAAGACGCAGAGTCGGGAGGCCCCCAACAAGGTGGACCGATGATCTCGTGAAGGTCGCGGGAAGCCGATGGATGTGGGCAGCACAAGACCGGCGAAAACATTTTCAGTTCAATCATTTTCATTCAAAAAAAAATAAAAAGCTATCCAGCGTTGAGATTCAAAAGAGACCTCTTAGTACCACACATCTCCATAATTTCGCAGTGTTAGACAGATATGAAGGCTATGTAAGGTGGTGTACGTTACATAGCCTATTGTCATCAACTGGGCACGAATCTAGACTTAAGGGCGCTATGAAGAAATTCCAGATGGAATAACCCAATCACAGCCTGTTAATGCAACGAAACAGTCACAGTCAAGCCTACTTTTTTTTACTAAGCATGAAAAAGTTGTTACGTATGGTTCATGTATTTAATACAGAGATATTAATATAATCTGGAGGCCAAATCACCCTGTATATCGACCTCGTGACCAAATGCGTCTAACTACGTGACCAGACCGAGTAAAATGTAATATATATTTTTTTATATTCCCGGTTCATGTCTATTGATCCGTATCGAATACAAAGACGCCCCAACTATTCCTCTATTATCTTCCTTATACTCTACGTGTTAGAAATGAAATTCGAATTCCCGTTTTCACTTATATAAGGCAACACCTGAATTAATCACGCTATATAATATTATAAAGGCGAAACTTTGTGAGTGTGTGAGTGTTTGTACGTTTTTTCTTACTTCTTCACGCTAAAACTGCTAAACGTATTTGAATGAAATTCGGGACACATCATTCATCCAGGATTAACACATAGAATACTTTGAATATAGATATTTCCACGAGATCGACTTAGCCGGTGTAACCGCGGAACGCAGCTTGTAAATAAAGTCACGCTTTAGGATTTTGAACTCTTGGCAATGATCAGAGTCTTAAAAAAACATACTGCAAACATTAACTTACCTAGATATTCATTTAGGTATCGCCTAGTGTTACAGAAAGCATAATTATGTGTATTTGTTTGTTTGTTTAACGTTTCAGGATCATAAGTGAAATTGTAAATTAATAGCTTGAACAGCGTAAAAGGCGGTTTTACGATCTTTAAGTAGGTTTCAGAGTATCAATAATGAATTTAAAATGAGGAAGGCAAAGAAGGAGGCGGAGCGCGTGAGATAGCGGGTATCCCAGCGCCCTCACGCCTGAGCCTCTAGCCGCCGCAGAAGACGGCAGCTCGTCGCCGTGACGGGGTCCACGAGGACCGATACCTCCTGGGTCAGGGTTGCGGGTTAGTTAAAAAAGATACCGTGGCCCTGGCGCACAGGCAAGTGAAGAAAACGGGTGGATTTTAGTCAGTAAAAGTCTGACACGCTCTCCTAATCCGCCCAGAGCGGGAGAGGTCATTTGATGACTTCCCATCCATAACAAAAAAGATATTATTGTACATTCATACATACAATGACAAACAACGCACAGCATACACTGCTGAATCAGAAGCCTCAAATATGTAGAAGAGTTCCTTATAGGTAGAGCGAAAGTTTAAATATGGAATGAAAGTTTGTATGTAGATAATTTTCATTAACGTTAGTTACCTGCTACTAACTTTCGTTCTTGTCATTCGAAACCGAAATGGTCCCGAACAAAACCCCCATGGGGTTAAACCTAATATTCATTTGTACTTTAAGTTGCTTTCATTCTAAGGGATGACACCTAAGCTATGTTAGAATTGAAATGTCGAAATGTGTTTTCGTTTTGTTTTGATTAAAAATAAATTGATGGCCAGTGGAAAGAGCTGCGTCTTAAAATCATAAATTCGAAGACATGTCACATCTACTAACCTCCACAAGCCCACTCTCACAGTGGAGACATGTGGGAGCAGTTAGAACATACATAGGCTGATTACGATAATCAAAATACTGATGAATTTTGGCGAATTAAAAGCTTAATATATATTATTGATACTCTTATCTGCCTGTCATCTATTCTTTTGTCTTCAATATGATAAGACAATTAGTGCTGCTCATCAGAAACTCTAGCCGTCGGATAAATAACTGGCCGCAAAATTGATAATAAGATTTACATCAACAAGACATACAAAGTAGTTTGAAGAGTAAAACTCGTAGGTATCTTATTTTATGTCTCATATATTTATAATTTAGAATGGACTGCAGATATTCATTTTCTTATTTAATATCTAATTTTATATCTTCATTCTATAAAAGAGGCATCTGAATCATCACCTACGAGAATCTCAAAAGGAAACAGTAAAAAAATACCTACTTTAAATTTCTATACCTTGTTGTTGACACATTGTGTATGTTTGAAAAATCTAATTTGCATTTGCAACGCATCGGCTAAAAATATAAACAAATTTTGTTTTTTTTTTTGTGAATCTACTGCGTGGCATGCGCTGCTGTTAGACATGATTCTTTTTCTAGGTTGGGTAATGTGGATCTAAGTACTAAAGGTAAAAAAACCGTGAGGGCACAAAAACTAGGCATATATTTAATCAAAATACCAACAAATCTATCAACGCGTTCATTACTTATCACTTCTTCTATCTATAAAGAAATTCGCAGCTAACAAGAAACTTGGGATATTAATTATATTTACATACACATGAACTAGTTAGTCAGTCTGTATGATGTTTGAAATTGAGGTATATATATATATATATTAAATCACCGAGGGGCTTATATATTGTACATGTGGTGGCACACATATATACAGGGTGTACGGGTGTACATCGTAACGCAAACTTCTTGAAAAGGCTGGACCGCTCTAATAAAATTATGATAGTCATTTATGTCATTAATAAGCAGTTATAGATATCACAGTGTTTAAAAAAAGTGTCGGCTAGGCCTTTGAATGTTGCAAGCGTGCCGCCGTACGTGTTTGAAGGTATGACGTTGACCCCTGATGGGAACTCTATTAAATCAGTTGATAGGATAGTTTTTCGAGTTTTGTTCACATTGCACTGTTTTGTGTAATTAGCGAATTAATTAATTTTTACTTTAAAATCTTATTGGGTTATAAAAGTATAACAATTATGATCTGTCTAATATAAAAAAATGGATTGTTTTTAAACAGGAAAAAGCCGACAAAAATCCACCACTGGGGGGTTCAGAATTATGTACTGGATCCATGGTAATCCTTTGTGCGTCGATGTCAGATTCACCCTTTACATATCTATTATTATATTTATACATATCTGTTCACTTTATAAAATAAGCTTATAGATGAAGTGTATATTCATTTAACCGCTCAGATATTACGTAATCTTACAGTATACATAAATCAAAGTCCGCTGCCGTGTCTAGTTCTGCAACCGCTGGATCCATTATAATCTTCATCACATCATCACTTACAAAATTTTAAAATTATGGCTTTCTATAATAAATTAATATTTAACCTAAACGTAATCAAGAAATCTCCACGGGGCGAACCGTGGGTGTGTTAATAAGATCAAATTGGATCCCTTATAAGTACCAAATGTCAATGTTAAAATGTTTATGAACGAAGACATTTATTTTACAAAAACATACAGAATATTTTGTTACAATAAGAACGGATATTTATAAATAAAGGTTTCTCGAAACAAATATCGGGTCTTTACATTTGAAGTTCAAGGTAAGAATTGCACCTAATCGTTTTGTTCCTGAATCACATGTATTTTAAACTATTCTAAAACCAAATCTGTATCACTAATTAACCTCTCGCATGTCTCTCCACTGAATCCAAAAATGCTAGATGGCATTTGGCAGCACCAGCCTATATGTGGCAGTACTGTATACACCATCGGACCTATGCTTTTAAAACAATAAAATATGTCCTACCGGACCTTTGCAAGAACGCCAAGTTTCCTAGCAGTCATCTTGGTTTTGGAATCAATGAATCGACCAAAGTTTAGTTTTGAGGAAATTTCTACTTCCAAAAACTGGCAGTCGGTGACCTTTAAGGAAACATTCTGAAAGCGAAAACCTAGGTAGTTGAACGGGTTCCTTTTGGCGGTGAACAGACACGCTTGTGTCTTGCGCTGAATGCCACAAGATTGTCTTCGCCCCTTTCGGAGATCGCTTGAAGTGGGACATTCGTACGCTCTATCATAGCATCTGTCTCGGGCCGGATTATTGCCTCTAATCTAGTTTACCTAAAAGGAAAAGAACTTATAAAAATAGAAACTGAATAAAACCTTACCTTATTTACGTAATGGATGTATAATATTTACCTATCCCGAACAACAAACGTATTATTTTAAGTTCATATCAGGTATATCATTTTTAAATAATTTATGTTGTAATTTCAGCAACACACAATATTTATGTACATTGATAACAGTCATTGTATCAACAAGCAAGGTATCATATATAAGATTTATATTATTAGGCATTTTTAACCGACTTCATAAACGAGGAGGTTACTCAATTCGACCGCATTTTTTAGAATAAAGAAGATATTTTCAAGATGGTCCCATGATAAGGACATCAGGATCTGATGATGGAGGACCAGAGAAATCAAGGGAAGCGACTAGTGCATTTCTTAGTATTTTCATTAAGTATTTTAAAGCACTACAATTTAATAAAGGCCTGGAGTAGTAATGATGGAGGCGTGAGACAGTCGAAAGAACTCCTTAACAATTCACAGCAGGTACCTTGTGTTTGGACTTGATTAATTTCTATTGATACGAACTTTACACCTATATGGGTTGTGACTGTCATAAGAGCTCTTACGATGAAGACAAAGGCCAGTTCCGGGAACACCTCAATAGTAACGGAACGGTAAACAGTACGAGTATGTGCAACATGTCTAGCATTACTCATAATTTCAGTTTGGTCTCATAGGAATTTTATAGAAATCAGTTCAGTGGTTTGGCTGTTTAAACCTTAAAAAGAATAAAAAAACAATAAACAAAATTACGTCATCTCCCAACTATATAAGCTTCAGCGTGCAGTCTGACCGGATGCAGCTGAATAGTATTTTTACAACTAAAAAGTGTAAAATAAAAACTTCATTTCACAACATTTCGGAAGTCGGTGTTTTTGGTTTTTGTATATTCTTAATTGACACCGACTTCCGAAATTAGTTATTTTTCACTTTGTAGTGGTTTTTAGAAGTCGGTTGTATTTTTTGTAAAAAAGTTTTTTATATTTAACGTTTGTTTAATCTGGAATATGTGCAAGTATCTCTTGGTCTCAAACAGCTGTTGAAAAACGATGAACGTAATTGTCGGGGTATACTTAGATTTTTTCTTTTGTGCTTAGTCTAAACAGTTTTAAAATGATCATAAGTCTTTTTATATAGAACTATCGGCCGTCCGCAACTTCGTTCGCGTGTAGTTAGTTATTATGCTCGACTCCTATTGGTCGCAGTGTGATGTTATATAGCCTAAAGCCTTCCTGGGTTAATGGGCTCTCAAATGCAAATAGAATTTTTTCAAATCGGACCAATGATTCCTGAGATTAGCGCGTTCAAACAAACAAACTCTTCAGATTTATATATTAGTATAGTTTTTTTTTTTTTTTTGTATATGGTACATTGTTAAAAATGCAACATGCCTCCTGTCAAAGTCCTCTTTTATTTGTCCCCATGAATTCTCTCACGAGCCAGTCTCCTTATGTCAAGGCCGACTGTAAGTTTTATCTTGTCCATATCTCCTTTGTTATTTTGCCTTTTTCCGGTAACTTTTGCTGGATACCAATCATTCATTAATTAACAAAATTCTCGTTTTCTATTTTTCAAATAGGAAAATTGGTATAAAAAGTTAGTTATATTTAAATAATGTACAAATAGTATATGTAAACTATGTTTTTATAAAATAAAATAATATTTATTATATCTAAAATAACCGAAACTTATTTTTAAATAACAATATACTCGTTTTTGTAATTTGGATCGATTAAAGCCAAGAGGCAGAGGCAAGGTGGGGTGTGTAGATCCGGGACCCGAATCTGCGGGCTCTGCGAGCGGGACCATGTCATAAAATCAATACAAACACTAAGCTTGTTTCGAAAATTTCGTAGAGTATTCAATCACAGAGATCAACAAGTGTGACTCAAGCCTCAACTAGAGCTTAGAAAATGGTCCCATTATTCATGAAAGTTGCTTAATGATAAGCGATGTTTACAATAACATTTTCTTTACAATAAGTTATATAAAAATATATGTATAGAAAAAAATGCAACAATATTACTTAAAACGTACAACAGTAATACAGTAAGTAGGTTCACATGTTAACAGCAAATTAGGACGACATGAGTTGCTTAATTTTACCTGCAGCTAGATTCTTATAAGGTATTAGCTAGTTAGTCCCGAACTAAACAGTTAGTCTGTATCTTGTGCCTCGTTTATATATATTCGTAGTAAATAACATTTTGAATATTAGTTGAGAGACGAATAACGTCTGGAAATGAATAAATCTCATGGCAAATTGACGTGCAATTTGCCATTTTGCAACAAAAGCCAGAGAAAGACAATTAAGTAATAGGTATATTAGTATAAGTTAATTTACTAAAAATCTATCATCCGACCGTGTATACAAAGCACCTAGTGGACGATTGTGAGTTAGAACCAACTTTGTGTTGAAACAAATTAACTGCGTTTCATCATTATTATTATCATTTCAGCCGTAAATCCACTGCTGGACATAGGCCTCCCTCAAGGCTCTCCATGCCGCTTTTTATTTAAAAATATATCCTTAAAGAACGCTCACTATACACAAACGTTTTTCCTCCATATAAACGTGTATCTAAAATCTATAAAACTTAAGACTATGCGGGAACGGAACCCGTAACCATTACCAAATAAAGCAATCTTAAGGCGGCATCCTTGAGATTGAAACTAACTTCTTTTCCTTTTAACTTACATACATAATTATGTTTTTTTACGTAGTTTTTCCTTTCTTACAGTCGCTGCTGATAACTTGTACTATATGTTGGTAGTGCTTTTAAAATGTTTATTGAGTTCCTAAAAATATATTTATTACTTTATGCGGCTTCCCTAAACGTTCTTCCCTTGGTATTGTTCATCGAGTCCTCAAGTTAAGCTACACGATTACTGACAAATGTCTGCACTTATTGGAGTGGTCCACTGAAATCTGTCCTCTCCTCAATTTGCGGTCATCAATCTACATGGTCTTTAGATGATCTGACTATGATTTTGTTTGGACTTTAAAAGAGCCTGTGACCTCTGAGTTTGTTTCAGCCTTGATTCCTAGAGTGATTAGGTAGGAAACGCCGACGCCAATTTTAATTTCGTCATAATACGTGCCTAACAGTGATCTCGATAACGTATTTAATGAATAACATATTTATTTCATTAAAATAAACATTAGTATTTTTTGAGTTTATTTTCTCTTGAAAAATTTTCCGGCATTCTATTTACAAAAGAAACAATTCCATCTTATATAAAAGAAAATGTTGGTATTTTTAATTCAATTCTTTAAATGGCGCTTTGTTCGATTAATTGAATCGTTTTTGGTAAAAACGCATTATTAAGCGTATTTTTTGTTTAGTGGAAGGCAAATGCTTTCCACTAAATAAATAATACGCCTTTAATGTGGATAAATGGAAGAAAACTAATGAGCTTAAAGTTAACACATAAAGTTACTCTTCCGTTTAATATCTTGAAAGCGTGTAGACTACACGATCGGAGTTAAGTCCAGGCTACGTCGTAGCTCAGTGCATGCTACGCCGTAGCTTTAAGCTCGCGAGCTACGCTTTTTTATTAATTGTAATCTATTTTTATCCATGGTTCGTACAGACAACTCTGCGCCGCACCGCACCGTGCTGAAGGTCCTAGGTATTTGCTAGATTCACTGGTTTTAGACAACAAAGATATAGAAAAATAAAACTAAAAAGGACTTTTTGATATTTGTTGTTACTGGTCTTATTAATTTCTGTTTTTACTATTACAATTTATAGCGCTACAATACTCATCTAGCTTAATATACAGTAGTTCTGTATAATTGCCGACGTTCGTATTAGCTGAGGACGGATGTAGCCGTTAGAATACATGTTCATCCATCCATTCTAACTAAGGAATAATACCCTCCCAAGCCGTACGTTATACGCATAAGTAGATGACGCCACTCCCCTCCCTCTCTCCCCACTTCACAAGTCGCTCAACAAGTGAACCAATGTCATCACGAAAATTGAATTTTGCTGATTCACTAGATCTACGTAAAACGTCGTGAAATTCGTGAGAACTCTGTTTAGATACAATGACCTATTTTATGATTCACAATCGATATTATAATTTTCGTGACTTACTACGGTTTAGCGATACATCTGACAGGCGCGGCTTGATTCTCTCAAGTAAAGTCATCTCATGTTTAACGCCCTTACAACACGATATTATTGTGTCGGTTTATAACCGCAAGCTCACAGGGATACAATGGCGTTTTACGTATCTATGAGAATTACTGATGAACAGCTTCGGACTCGTAGCTGGCGCTGAGGCTATTAATATGAGATGAGGATAATGCTTTATTAATGGGAGTAATCTCTTAGTTATATAATAGTAGAGTATCATGTCAATCAATGTGAAATATTTCTAGTTTCTCTGACCCATCCTATCGCGTTGTATCTCTCGCTCGCGCCTTTACTTTTACATAGCAATCTTTCTGACTTCCTTTTCTTTTTGCTCGAATTCAAAGGGTCTTAGTTTAATGTTAAATGGACTTCCTCACAAATTCGGCTTTGAAAAGCTAAAATAATTTTCAAATCCGAATGGTACATTGTTCCAGAGATTAGCTCGTTCAAATAAACAACCTCTTCTGCTTTATTGTTGGCATAGTATACAAATGAATTCTTACTTAAATTAGAGAAGCTTTAGCTTAGACAAACATTAGAATATTATAACAGCAGTCAAAATGAAGATATTATTCTTATTCGACGACAATACGTGAGTTCAAATAAAGAGGGCTCACTTGCCAAACGTTCTTCCGTTTGGCTCACTCCGGGTTATAAAAGGCCTTGTGAAGGACTTTTCCTAGTCAGACAATTTGCTGCGGGCAGCCGACCGATTCTCGGAGCTACCAAATTGTTTTATTGAAATAACTTGGAACTCTGGCAGCAAAGGAGTCGCGTTATAGACGATCATTGAATGCGTTATACCTGTGTTGGTAGTCCAAAAACAAGAACTTCTAAATGTCGTTATTGAACTCTTGCTTTCACCAATTTATACTTCTTTTTGAGAGAGATTATAAACCTTTTTCCTCTTGTTATTTGTTTATTTTATTTGTCACAAATGTACAAAGGTAGACTTAGAGCAAATTATGCTTTGTCTAATTACTATGAAAATATGTTGGTAGCGTAACAACACAGCGCTAGCAGTGTAAAGGATCAATATCAAAACATTAGGTACTTAGTACAGCGTGGTGTGGCGCGTTCTGTAAGGATACACTCAACTTTACCTGTTGCCCGCTCATTGACCTGGTCGCTGGAGCGTAACTTTTCATTTAGTTGAAGTAATAGGTATGTCATTTTATTTTTAAAAGCCAGACATTAATCGTGATTTGAAACTGCTGTAGGTAGTTAGTAGAAGATAGCGAAATATTTTATATATAATAGTTGATTTATATTTTAATGTAATTTTAGCGTTCCTTTTCGATTTTTTTTTTTTGTATTCACGTGAGTCTATGACAAATAATATATTTATATTTCTTACAAAAATATTTTGGTATTTATTTACTTATTATTTACGATTATTTGATACATGTTAAATTTGTTTATTTATTCACTTAATATTCCTATTTTAAATGTTACCATGTTATTATTATTACTCCTCGTACTGAACAAAGCGCTTCAAAATCACTTAGCTAATATGTATATTATTCAATATTTTGTTTATGAAAATGACATGTTGCACTGAAAACAAGCTGATATGTAGCAAAGGTAACAAGTGCATGATATTTCGGACAAAAAGAACTCAGAAAAGCCTTGAAACGTGGTAATGTTTTGTAAAGAATAACCTTTATTTCATAAATTCTGGAGTACAAAACCTAATGTTTATGTAATTGACTGTTGCAAAATTAAACATAACTATATAATTAATACCTATGTACTTTAGCACAGCGTACTTAATTATACACCCACATATGCAAAAAACATTTGACATAAAAGTATTCCCAGCAATAACTATAATGGAATTCAAATTGAAGTGCACTACACTGTTAAATAAGTTAAATAAATCGCCTGAAGAACAGGATGAGGTTTCACAAAAAAGTTAGTAATTAAGATGAGAACAAAGCAACCCTTCACTGACTTTGCCTTATTTTCGTAATAATTATTAGAATAATGATTAAAATCGGAGATTCAATTAAATCTTCGAACACAAAAGAAATTCAGTAAACACCGCAAGCCTGTGGTGAGAACTCATTCATTATATTAACTGTTTGTAATTAATCGATCTGCTGGTACCTAGAAAAAGTCATGTGTACTAAAAAATATTGTAAAGGGAACACTATTTTTTTTTTTAGTAAATTTGACCTTTTTTTCTATGTACCAGCAGATCAGTTTGAACCAAGGACCTCATGTTCAGCCACACGATATATTTGACTTAAAGTTGATGGATTAATATCGACCCGTCGGTATCGCCCTTCGCAGACCCTGTACGAACCCATCTATGCCATTATTACAGTTTCAATCGGCCATTGTGATAAACCCACATATGTTAAAATAGGTTATCGTCAGCGTAACCCAATATCGGTCATATTGGGTAGCTGAAATTAAAAGTCATAATTCATATTCATCTCTTTTCGATTATTCTTGGAATATTGTGCAAAAAGGTAAGTTAAAAACATCTACACATTAAAACTTCGAAAGACCAATTCCTTTAAAAACATTTAATATTTAGCCGCAGTCACATCTTAGCAATGATCATTGTGAAAAGCTTGTTAAAAATAGAGTAAATATAGAGATATTTTTAACAAATTGAGACTGAGATTAAAATGCGAATTTACATAAATACAGGAAGTATATTTTATGAACATTCACATTTTAATAGCTGTGATGTCATTGGGATATCCTTCGGGACCACCTTCCTGGCCATAACTCTTACATCTTTCTTATTGAAATTATATTTTATAGGCCACAGTTTATAGCAGCCCTTGTAAGATACCCGAATGGATAATATCCTAGAATATTCCTCGTTGTAATTTTAAATATTGACTGGGACCGGGTAGAGAATTTGATCTTTGCCAAGGATTATTATATTTAATATTGAACCTTAAAGTAAGCAAATAAGCACACAAAGAAGTATTAGTTCCCTGCCGTGAGAAATAATAACAGGCTGGAAACGAAGAAAATTAGACACTGAAATGAAAATTCTTGTTTCACATAAATTGCTTTTTGCACACTATATAAATCTATGACAAATAAATTAACTTAATAAAATCAAATCAATCCTGTAGTTAATAGACATTATTTACTTTGTAGATACCTAATATAAATAGTTCTAATTATGATCTTCTTTATTAAATTAATTGCCGTTCCCCGAACCTGTAGAACAGATTGTGATGAAACTTAGGTAAGTTGTTATGTGCTAAGTTAAATTAAAGAGAAGAAAAAGTAAAGAAAATATAATATGTACATATAATGGTAATATCAGTTAACAAAGACTATGCCTATCATTAAACTCCAGAAGAAGAAGAAAGTATATAGACCTTTTTTATCAAAGCAATTTTTAAATTGTATTAATCACGACGTGAGATCTCTGTAATGTAAACAAACTTAAAGTATCGTGTAATATTAAAGACTCAACGAGACCCCGCGAAAGAAGCTCTACAAGTGGTCGCTTAACCCAGCTTGCTC
Organism: Sesamia inferens; assembly: GCA_037179545.1. NCBI lineage: Eukaryota > Metazoa > Arthropoda > Insecta > Lepidoptera > Noctuidae > Sesamia > Sesamia inferens. Next base: position 21,039,089 of record CM073921.1, read on the forward strand.
AAGCATTTCTGATTACTCCATACTGTAACAAGTATTTTCCGTTTTTCTAACACGAGAATAACTTGCTACTTAGAAATTTGACTACCACTACTAGTTATTTGTGAATAGCCGCAGGAAGTTATAGTTACAATACAAATGGATGAAATTGGAGTACCCGTTATTAAAAAATTAAGGATCTAAATCATATCAAAACATACACGTAATGCTAATTGATGATTTTAGACTTCTCCGTACGAAGTTTCCCTTCGCCAATTTCCAAGCTGAACTTAGAAAATGGTATTCTTTATCGTAATATGATGTATACAAATATATTATATTTTTATAGTGAATTTGGTTTAAATTCAGCTTGCAAGGTTTGACCTGAACTTATGTACAGACATATGTATTACATACAAACATTGGATGTAAAATAAAATCTTGTAGTACCACCCTTTGGTTTACAGGAAAATGTTCTATTCAACTAGAACAATGCATGTCTTTAAGAAGCGAATCATGGATGTGAAAGAGGTACAATACGATATTGGATTTCGTTCCCTGGACACGTAGGTGTGTTTAAACCTTATTGAGTAGGAAACATTTGGATAGGTTCTCAGGTACCCACCCACACATTTCATTGTTCTAAATGTATACGCATTTTCGAATAACATATGGCTATTTCTTTTTGTTCGAGTAACTTGATGATACCTTCTGATCCCACAGGAAGCATTACATTTTCAGTACCTAGTAAAACAATTCACTCTAACACCTATATCGGCAGCTCTTTATGGGCAAATGACTGATTGAATTGTTGAGACGGCAGCCAATATTTGAAGGACAGTATAATAGTTTCAATATTTTTTACAAAATGTTTAAAATTCAAGCCGCTGGTTTTTATAAATAATGTATGATCCACCCGCGCGGGTTACAAAGTCCGGATTCAAAGTAACCTATGTGTTATTTCTGGTTATAAACCATCTGTGTGCCAAATTTCATCCAAATCCATTCAGTAGTTTTTGCATGAAAGAGTAACAAACTTTCGCATTTATTATATTAGTAGGATATTTCGATGCAACTCTTTTTTTTTTTAATAATTAAAAACTAGTGCTTGACTGCAATCCTGCCTGATGATAAGCACTGACGCAATTGTTGATGGTAAAGCGCGCAAGTTTATTAAGTCTATTCACTTAAAAATCTTAGTGAGTAGGAAGGAAGACGGCAGTTGGGCGAGTTGATGCAATGTTAAACCCAACAACACGACCAACGATTCTGCGCCAGAGGAGATTAATCTGGAGACCGTCCACGATCAAACTCCCGACACAATAACACTTGGCGCATCGTACCCGGCTCACATCGCAACACAACTGCTCAGACCCGTCCTGCGTACGGCTTCACCAGACATCATGCCGGAACACGACGAATCGGATAGGAAGTAATCAATGGATGAAGTAAGCTCGGTGTGTTATTCGCTTCCAAAAGATATATGTATACATATCGACAGGAATTCATTTAATAGTCTACAATTTGTTTTTCTACGTTTATGAAGTTACAATTTAGTACCCAATTTATATGACATGTAGCTGATAAAATAAACTATTATGGAACAAAATGTGTAGACAGATTTATTTATTCCAGTCGCTATGTTCAGTTTTTTAAGGCCGAATGTACACATTTTTCTTTATAAAACAACAGTATGCTACCCTGACCTCGTCTATAAGGAGCTTACGGGGGTGAGAAATATCAAACATTTGAAACTGCCGTTTGAGTATACTATGAACTGACTCGCCAAGCTTTATGAGTATAATAAGCGACCCACAGCGGCCGTCCATCTATAGTTTTATAGTGATATTATACTGACAGGTTTTTGCTTTCTCTTAAACAAGTATTTTTTCTACTAAATGAAATAAGCGTCAGTATCCGCACCTGTATCTAAAACTTATAACCCAATGCAGAAATTATAATAACATTGAAACTATTTTGATAATATGTGATTAAACATATTTATTTCAAATAAAATAATATGCATATTTTTAAAATGTTGGTTAAATAATGTTGTTGATATACGCTGGTTTAAAATGACTAATTCGCAATAATTCACAATATCTCACCATACCATGCCGTATCCTGCGGACGCGGCACCTAAGGGAGAGAATCATGAATATGCAGTAAGGCTAACTAATCGCGTACGTTACTGCGCCCGCTACCGAATTAGTAACAGAGCTCTCAGCCAGGACAGGACACATGGTGTTGAACAAGCTCAGCGGTATGTGGAAGCTACATATACATACGTAGGTACTGCTTCGCATAGATCTGAATTATCACCGATGCAAGTCACGCAAGACAGATGGGCATTTACTCTTAGGTGGGAAGTTACCATTAAAAATGATAAACAAAAGTGAAGACTTCATTACTACTACTTCATAATTATTATCCTGCCCAATATATTGGGGTCGACACAACAATTTTTTTTCTTTTATACTTCTCTGTTAATCGTCATAACGAAGGGAGTGACTACCCTTTTTTACTTCTATTGCTAGGTATTTGATATGTAGCTACCTAGTGAACTCAGGTAAAACTCACGATTAACTTTTGTATGCATGAGATAAAGTGAAATGTTCTGTTGAACCTTTCCAGAAGCCACAAATTGAACAGGAATTCGTCGTCCACGACTCAATTATCGGGAATATTTATAAATCAAGATATCAAATTAAGTCGTTCTCTATCGTACTTACCGGAAACAAAAAAAAGTGCATATCCCTACAGACGTTCGCCGCTGCCCGCCGACAGCGGCAGACTGAGTTTGTATGACAGTATAATGAACATTCAGGTTGCATTTATAAAAATAACGACCTATAGAATACTTTAGATTAATATGATTAATTCACTTTTAAACTTAAGAGGATCTACTAAGTATTATGTCACCTTTAGTAAAAAAAAAATATTTATGTTCTGTAATTTATATGGTGTACATATTAAAAAGTATCCTATTCTATTCTACAAATCGCAGTAAAAAGTGGCAAACTTGAAATAAAGTATATTTTCTCGTGCAAGAGCGACGCATCGTGCTCGTATATAAGAATAATTCTCTGCGACGATAAAATTTAATGCTTTGTCAAGGGAAAAGTAAATTGCAATGCGTTATTTATTTCATTCATATTAAGATATTCTCTAGGGAAATACTACATTGAATCCATACAGAACGAAAAATTGAAATCACTGGAAATATAATAGCATGTACGTCCATAATTGTTGGTGTTGAATTTTGGTACTTATTTCATTTATGGAGACTGTTTTATATAGCTTTTCTATAAAGTCGTGAAAATGGATGTTTCATGAACTAACAATTTTTAAAGCGGGGCAACACTAAATCTTAGTACTTAAGTATAATACAAGTTTAACGAATGTCATCGGCAGTCATCGATTTGTTTTGTGACTTGTTATTTATTGAAATTTGTACAAAGCACAGGTCCGTTCGTGTGTGGAGTACTGCAGCCACATTTGGGCTAGTGCTGCGAAATGTCACCTTGCCACTTTGGATTCGGTGGAGAGGCGTGCGAGGAGGCTGATTGGCGACCCAGACTTAACTCGAAACGGTCTCCAAAGCCTGGAGCACAGGCGTAGAGTAGCCAGCCTTTCGGTCTTCTATAGGATGCATTCTGGTGAGTGTGCAAGGGAATTGCATGATTTAATTCCCCCAGCTCCGTTCCATCATCGGACGACCCGTCGTACGGCGAGTTTCCACCCTTACGTTGTTGACACCACTGCGATCCGGACGAAGCGTTTTGCTTCCTCCTTTATACCGCGTACATCGAGGGACTGGAACGATTTGCCGGCGTCGGTGTTTCCGTCACATTACAATTTGAGTGTCTTCAAGGCTAGAGTGAATAGGCTCTTAATAAACTAGCGCGCTTTACCATCAACGATCGCGTCACTGCTTACCATCAGGCGGGATTGCGGTCAAGCGCTAGTTTATAATTTATAAAAAAAATAAAAAAATAAATAAGGATTGTTTACATTGCGCATTTATAGGTTAGACAACAAATATAAGCAGATCATTTTGTAGTGCGTTTTGATATTTTAGGTTATTTAATTTACCGCTGATTTTAAAATTGAATTATATCATGTTGGGAATTAAAATTAATGCTATCTTTCTTCTGATAGAAATTACATATTATTATATTTAATCCTTCAGGAAAATGTGAGAGTAAACCCTTTGTCAAGATATATATGAGTTAGTTATTCGCTTAAGTGAAGATAGCAGGCTAATGACAGTAGTAGCGGAGACGTTGTTAGTGACGCAGCTGACGATGACAATACTTTTTAACGATAAATATTTGGAATCAGATGATGAAAGCAATTATTATATTTTGGAATACTTTTCATTTTTATAAAAACACGTTAAAAATATAATAATAAATATACATATGTATATTTTTTTGTTTTACTAATTTTATTTAAACGCCAGAGACCAGGTTTGTGTTTTCATTAAAACCAGTTTTGCTTCTAGTACTAAATAATGTGCTAGTATCCAAATATGCACGACCACAGCGCCCTCATTTATTTTCACAACTTTATAGACAGATTATACCACGTGCCAATATGTTAAGGACAATGTGATTGTTTTGAAAGGAGTTGTGGGAACATAGTTTCGAAAGTGAGAATCTTTTTACCGATTTCTATTATTCGAAAATTTTATTCAACACACACAAGATAAGTATAAACTTTTTAATGCGGACCTCGTGTTCCTCAGGTATTTTATTGTTAACTTTGATAACGTCCCGCTTATGTTTAATGAAAATAAACTTATCGCCAGACTTTGTCAATGACGCAGGTGGCTTTTCTCTCAAGACTAATTTTCTCGAGCTATTGTATGAGTTTTGTGATGTTACAACTATAAATAAAACAATGTTACCTATTTTTCTATCATGGGATAAGCAAGAAGATACCTAATTGAGAAATAATTTTTTTAAGTTTTCTTTTTAAAGTAATCGGTTACTTTTAAGAAGAAAACTTCAACAAATTAATAACCAATAATATCGCCTAAGAATCAGTCCTTAGGCAACATTATTACGCTACCGCTACGCCACGGAGGCTGTCATACTGGCTACCAATCTAACCGGTTGCAGCTAAATATCAGTATATAAGAAAAAGGAGAAAGAATTCGTATTTTATTGAAGTTACTGCCTATCTGACTTTTACAACCCAGTCACAACAGCCAACCCCACCTACAACATTCTAAGACATCGTTCATTCATGATAAAGTCGTGACTCTACAGCTAAATAAGCTCATGACCAAAAACTTTCATGGAATTCAAAACTAGTCTCAAAAGCTAAAAATAAATACGGGGTTAAACTCTTCTCTCAGACTTTTCAAGACTATAACAAGGCAATCTTCCGGTCTAACGATTTACAACAGTATTTTAAATGGAGTCACTGCCTGAATATCTGCCTTGCAAGGTAATTAGGTAATACACTATTAGTAGAAATGGGTTTCATTGTGAGAGTTCATTAACATTCATTGTGTTATTTATGTCGTTGAGCGGACACGTTTATCGATCCTATGGACCAATGGATCAGCCGTTGTGTTATGCAATTAGGGTGCCGTACACTCTATGATAAGACAGGAGTTATGGACTTCTGACTGCTTGTTACAACTCAACTGAGAGATCAACCAATGACAACCGGGTTCAACTGCCCGAGCAAATTGAACGTTTTAGCAAAAAAATACCTTGGAAAATGTATTGGGGAAGTGAAGAGGGCGAAATGCTTTCCCCCTTTTGCTATATGTATTGGATGATCAACCATCCATGGGCCACGTTTGGCATATGTCGCTTAACCTTGAAACTCGACACTTGCGGCTGAAGTATTTAACTGGGGTATGTAGCCCCAAGCTGAACGATTATGTAGTACGAGGACAATACTGTTAAAAATCATACCTAAGGAAGCATGCCTAATGCCTTTTAAGACTTAGATAATATCTAGTATGGATAAGCTCGTCGAGATGATTCTTATGGTGCTAAAAGAAAGGGTTTACAACGCATCTTAATAGAGTTCTCTGCTAACCTGGCGGAGCTTGGGAACGATACCCAGATCCCAACTATACCTAAATCAATTTACGCCACAACAAAACAAAATATACGAGCATAAACTTGATCGATGCAACCATATTTCTCAGAAAAGTACGATGAACAACTAAAGAAAACTAAAGTTATAAAATAATATAACTCAAAATACGTACTATCATTTTATACAAAATTTTATACCGGAACAATTCAAATAAATTTTCATAAACTATTAATTAACCAAATTTTTCAAGATTTGTAAATATTCATCAACTTCGACGAAAGACTTTACCTTCCACATCAAATTATTGAGATTCCAATTGTAAATTAACATTTTTGAAGCAGCTCTGACTGAACATGAAATGAATCAATCTTTATTTTTATGGAATAAAATTAAGTTACTACGTTATTTTAAATTTTATAACAGGTTGTCGATAAAAGTAATAAATAAACAATAAAGTGTGTCGCTTAAAAGAAAAAAGTTTTATGTATGTTATTTGCACGGTAAACTATGCTTGCAAGATGTTGAATTGGTGTGACGTCAGTATGAAGCGTTGTTCGCATGTGGCGTTTGTAGATTCCGCTACAATATTATAAATAGGACACCTAAAGGAAATATAAATAGTAAAAAATACGCATTTAAAGGTAATCAAGTTACATTAGTAATCATCATTCTCCTGACCTGACATTCTGTCTTCCATATTTCTTTATTAGTCACAACCCCCTTTCAAACCATATAATCATTTACAAATTCCATCTATCGTTTCTCTATATTACCCTAGTCTTAAAAAACTCAAAGCTTGATAATCACTTATGTGTGCAATTCAATTCAGCAATCAAAGATTGCTAAATGAATCTATTACCTACCTACTAAACATGTCCTTCAAATTCTTGGAACTTGTTGAATGCCGCCTATATTACAAGTATTTCTGTCCCTGTCTTTATTATGTCCCATGAGATCGGGAGCAACCCTATTACGATCATTGATTGTGCAAAATCCCGACCCCTGTTGCGTCTTTGACAAGACATCTTAAACATCTAATATTCTTTCTAATGAACAGCAAGCGGACGTAACGTGTTTTTATTATCATTTTTGTTTTAGTAATTGATGAATTTCAATCAGATTTATTAACTAAAGACGAAGCCGTCTACATAAATACATTTAGATAAAGCCTAAAACATGATAATGATCAATCTTATAAGAGTTGTTTCATTTGTTTCTGCAAAACGTACTTAAAAACTAACTATTTGAATTAACAACAAAATTCTAAAGAAATTCCGACTTAATCTTAATATGATTCAAATCAAGCATTTGTTATTAGATATTCTGTTCTAGTTAGATTTTGAAATCTTTTGTAAAGATAATAATTTTAATTAAAGCACAATTTGATATTACAAAATAGATAAGTACAAGAGTCAATCCAATTTGTGTATCCAAAAATATAATCATCATGAAGATATTGAAAACTTACTTGCCTATTTGAAAAGAAGCTTGACAAGAATAGCTAAAAGAAAATTTGACCCGAGGTCTTAAAAAAATTAAAAAGGTCATTCAAAGAAGCGGTAACGAGGGTAGCATGAAGCCCCGGACGCCCTCAGAAATCGATCCCTTGGCCTGCCTACTCCCGTAAAGCGTCTATGTGCTGAGCCGACTATAAATCCAGTTTAGTTACTACCAAGTATATAATTGATACTTAGCCTCCAAAACTAGACCAAGCATCAGAGGATAAAAATACTAAATAACCAGAACAGTAATCTTATGTGCGTACCTTCAAGAGTAATTTTCGGTAGGTACCGTACCGTAAAGGCACCTCAATTTTACGACCCGCCAAAGTAGTGGTTATATCTTTTACTCAAATCGATTTTAGTCTAAGACTTTACCTCAAAAGAAAGAGAATGAGTGAAAGTACTGTTACCGCTTTATCTATAATAATATTTAGGGTATTCATTTTTATTGTATCTTTGTACAGTAAGAAATTGCACTTTTCTTCCTTATACGACAACAAGAAATCTTTAACGCAAATTTATATTGGTATTTATTACAACACACGTACGTACCGGTATAATAAGAACGTAATGATAACCGTTCAAAAATTTTAAAATTTTTATTATATTATATTAAATTGTATTTCATATGAAAGTCGTAATAAACTCAACAAAAAATAATATTCCATTTAACTACAGTCAAACTGGGCTTACACAATTTCTGTCTGTTACTATTGTACGCCGTTTAGCAGCGAGACTGCTAACGTGATTAACGCGAGCTATGAATATCCTACAATGCTGACAAAAATATAATACAAAACGTACAGAAAATAGAGTAACAAAACTGAAATTTTAAATAAATAAGTTAGCCCGATGATCAATATAATTATTTTAATGTCTATCGCGTTAATTGCAAAATTAATAAATAAGAGTCTTATTAAACATTGTAATATAGTAAAAATTTCACGTCAGCATACCCGAAAAATATTAAAACACGTTTAAAATAATTTCAGGAAAAATAGTATTGAAATAGAAGGCGTTAAAAAGCCGTTTCTTAAACCTATATCTTCATTAAAACTTAAATAAACCAACCGGTTCCAAGTAGTCCCACTGCGTCCTGCTGAAACTAGAGCAACTCAACTCGATACTTAGGTACCTGTAGCACGGAGAGCTTTCGCGTCCGCGAGGTGTGAATGGGCCGTTTAGGGCGCGAGGAACCTTGCAGCGTATGGTGACGGCGGTCCTAAAATAAAATGGCGCGGGGAGATCCAAAAATCGTAAAGTACTCACCAGAACTTTGCGGCTCCTGGGAGTCAGTTCCGACGCCGGAGTATTTTTTGACCACTTTGGTGATTGTTGATAACAGTTTGAAGCTTGTTCTTCAACTGTTAGGTTTAACTACATGGCGCGACGAGCGCGCCTGATCGCGAAGTCGGAGGGCGGCTTGGAGCGTGTTGCCACAAAGCCGTTCTGTGCGACAGTGAACGGGCTGAGCGCCGCCGCTGCCACCGCTACCCCCGCGCCACACCTCGCCCTCGACGTGGCTACCTTTTTTCCCCATATACACGCACCTCAAGATTTTCCAAAAAAAAAAGGCGCAAAAATCGTTAAAATCCCACGATCTATAATTAAACCAAATAATTTATTATTGTAAGGATTAAGAAAAATAAACAAATAAGAAATCTTCTCTACTTACTTAGCAACTTCAAAGAAAAACGAAGTTTTCTTTACAATTACAATACATATGTTAATCTGATTGATGCTTGATATATTAATCCCTTTAATCGGCTTAAGCGAAAAATTGTACTCTAACATTCCAGTTGAAATATGAAATTGCCTCCATATAGAATCGAGCAGGATTATTACCTGTTGTCTTATGGACGGCGCAGGTGCCCGGTAGAATAATGTTTAAACGACTCACTCATCTTCAATATGTATGAGCAGCGCTGTTTTACCAAGTAGAACTCCTTGATAAATTCTCTGCTTTCCAACAGCCCTGAACAGCTACAGTAGGTACGTTTTACTGTCTACTTAACCTGTCATCAGTGCGGTGTAGTAAGGCGGTAGCCAAACCTGAGCCCTCCCAAAAAATAAAACATTCGGGGTAGGATAAAAGGTTTGACAAAAATATAACCTCGTATAGACAGTTGTAATCAGCTTACTAGGCTTCATTTGTCAATGCGGAATGTTAGCATTGAGTTTTGTCATTATAATTTTATGAATCTTTTCTGCGAGAACTTTCTTTTCTTAATAAATGTAAACGTTCACAGAAGAATGGTCGGAGGAAGCTACAATACGCACGCGGCCAAAAAAAAATTGTTACTAGCCGAGTTTGTGTTTCACTTTGTAGCTGTTACATGTAGACACACACAGACAAACAATCTCGGTAAGTAATTTTTTGAAGAATCAAGATTACGCACGTTTGTCATACATATATATGAAAATAATAAGTTTTTCGTTTTGCATAGAATGTACAGTCCGGGAAACTACTAAGCTAGTTGTCACAACAAAAATGTGATTTCTATGCACGGACAATTAAATTAAGTCTATAGTCACTTTGCTTAATATTTATATTATGCCCTTTTCTTAACGAATTATAAAGAAACAGATGCAGTGAACTTAAAAAAGTTTAGTTTGTGAACAAGACAATAGGCGCCAATATTGAATGTGATGGATGTTTTTTTTTTTCATCATCATCATCATCATTTGAGCCGAAAGACGTCCACTGTTGGACATAAGCCTCCTCCAAGCCTCTCCACGACGATCGGTCCTGCAACTCCCGCATCCAGCGGTTTCCCGCGACCTTCACCAGGTCGTCGGTCCACCTTGTCGGGGGCCTGCCCACGCTACGTCTTCCGGTGCGTGATCGGCAATCGAGAACCCGTCGGCCCCATCGGGCATCGGTCCTACGGGCAATGTGCCCAGCCCACTGCCACTTTAGTGTTGCAATTCTTCCGGCTATGTCGGTTACTCTCGTTCTTCTGCGGATCTCCTCATTCCTTATTCGATCGCGCAGTGAAACCCCAAGCATAGCCCTCTCCATTGCCCTTTGAGTGATTTTGAGCCTTCTTATAAGGCCTATTGTTAGTTTTTTTTTTTAATAAATTATAAACAAATGCTTGTCCGCAATCCCGCCTGATGGTAAGCAGTGATGCAATCATTGATGGTAAAGAGCGCTAGTTTATTAAGAACCTATTCACTCTAGCCTTGAAGACACTTAAACTGTTGGCAAATTATTCCAGTCCCTCGATGTACGCGGTGTAAAAGAAGAGGCGAAACGCTTCTTTGTGGTGTCAACAACGTTAGGGTGGTAACGGGTCGTCCGATGATGGAACGGAGATGGGAGAATTAAATCATGCAATTTCCTCGCACTCACTCCAAAATGTATCCTATAGACCCCCGACAGGCTAGCTATTCTACGCCTGTGTTTGAGGCTTTGGAGACTATCTTGAGCTAAATCTGGGTCACCAATTAGCCTCTTCGTACGCTTCTCCACTGAATGCAATGTAGCCAGTTGGCAAGTTGCAGCACTCGACCGGAACTGTGCTTCGTATAACATTAGAATCTGTCCTGGTGTGAAGTACTGCCGGACCTATGCGATAACGCCAAGTTTCCTGGCAGTCATCTTGACTTTGGACTCAATAACCCGCCCAATATTTAGGTTCGAGAAAATCTCAACTCCCAAAAGCTGAAGTCCGTCGGTGCACTCCAAGGATACATTCCGATAAGTAGGAGTCAAAGTAAACGGGCTTCTTTTGGCGGTGAATAGACACGGTTGTATTTTGGCGGCATTGAATACTACAAAGTTGGCTTTGCCCCATTCAGAGATTGCCTAGTGCAATATTCGTACGAATATCAATCCAGTCCGAAAGAGAGGCTATGGTAGACCATTCTTTCTTTTTCTCTTTCCAGATTGATTCCTTACTAGTCCGAACACCCGACAGATATCTCTCCACAACTGTGCTATCATCTGCATATACCGGGCATCAGCAGATCGTTAATATGCACCATATGTACAGAGTTGCAGAGAAAACAGACCCCTGAGGTAAGTCGACATGGGCACCAATGAGCATCCTTCGACAACAACTCGGAGGGACCATACAGTCAAGAAGTCTTTTACTCAACCAGTCAGGCCAGGGGACATGCAGTACGCTGGAAGCTTTCTCAAAAGGCCAGCGTGCCATACCCGGTCGAAGGCCTTCGAGACATCCCCCTGGCTGTCTCGAAGAAAATTGGCAAAATTGGGAATCGATTGGCGTCTCCCTAGACGGCAATCGCTTCCCATTTTTTCTTGAGGGCCTCGCCCCACATGTGAGTGGCATACACTAGTAGGTCCCCAGTTGACTGTACTGTCGGTCAACGTAAAATGCCAAGAGGCGCGAGTTCAATACACTCTCCATAATCTTGCAAAGTATGGAGGTTATTGAAATCGGCCCATACTTTTTTCCTACATATCTATGGTAGTTAGCAGTTTATAAAGCAATACCTAAATTTTGCTCCTGTTACTACAATTCTACCGACTTTCATGAAGCTCCATTACTCGAATAGCGAAATAATGTGCCGTGTATATGTGTTCTTAGCAGAATACATTAAGTATGTAGTTTCTCATAACTATTTTCTCGGCGGAGGTGTGCTAAGGCCCGAAGGCAAAGAGCAGAATAGCGCTATTAATTTATGGATTTTATGTTGAACGTTTCTTTTTATATGGACAGTTTTAGAACAAACCTTAATTAAATCTACCAAAGTCATTTATTATCATATTGTTGCATTATCATCGATGTAATAATGCATAGCTAATTTGTAATTGGAAACACTAACGACGTAAAACATTGACGGTTTATACTTTATAATAACATTAAATACTACTTACTTTGTTACTTTTAAATGGATTAATGTTTATAAAAATGCTTTTTTTTATAACTATTAGACATTTCTTTTGAAACTTTAATTCATGTATAGTAAGTAAAAACAATAGAATAATAAACATTAGGTTTTATTACCAAAACTATTACACAACAATTTTTGACTAGTTTGTCATATTGTAAAAATATCATGGAAATTGTTCTGGTAGAGTTGCGTCGCACCAACACGTCATGCATAGTTGTGGGAGCCTTAAACCAGCGACCCTGATATCGTCATTTTTTTTTTAATAATTATAAACTAGCGCTTGACCGCAATCCCGCCTGATGGTAAGCAATGATGCGATCGTTGATGGTAAAGCGCGTTAGTTTATGAAGAACCTATTCACTCAGATTGAGCGTATAGGTAGGAAGACGGCAGTTGAGCGAGGTGATGCAATGTTAAACCCAACAACACGGCCAACGATGCTGCGCCAAAGGGAGATTGATCTGAAGACCCTCCACGACCAAACTCCCAACACAACAACATTTGGCGCATCGTACCCGGCACACATAGCAACACAACTGCTCAGACCCGTCCTCCGTACGGCTTCACCAGACATCATGCCGGAACATGACAAATCGCTTGGCGGCAAGACCTTGTCTGGTGGGTGGTAACTTCTGCCGGCGACCGATGTTATGGCCTACCACCGAGAAAATCATTCATCATCATCATCATCATCAACCATTTTATCGTCTCAATACTCGGCACAGGTCTCCTCCCTTACAGAGAAGGATTGAGCGTAATCACCAAGCTTGCTCAATGCGGGTTGGCGATTTCAGACTTAAAAGTCCAGATTCCCTCAAGATTTTCCCTTCACCTTGTAATCAGTCATTGGTGTCTAAGATATACACACATCAAAAGTGTCTAGGGATCAAGCATTTTTATGCGGATTTCTTGAGATTGAGATGTGGCTTTGTAATAAATTTATGATTTTATAAATTTATATGGATCCTTTTTGGTGCATTTCATAATTTGAATCAGGAACTGTGAATCAAATTCGAGTAAAAGATAAAAATCAGCTGTCAATATTTTCCCTATAAAAACATACAACGCATTGAAGACATTATTAGTGCTACTGTTTCCCTACTACTGATTAAAACCAACGTTATTATGGAGCGGCGACGTCATTTAAGCAGGGAAGAAATGCTCAGAGCCGTGGGAATGATAGAAGCTGGTTCCCGGCAACGTACTGTGGCTTTAGCTCTGAATACAAGTCAGAGTGTTATCAGTCGACTTTGGACACGTTACCGAAGCACTGGTACCGTGGCTGAGCGCCATGGAGGACGGTATCGCTGCACCACACGGAGACAAGACCGATACATTCAAATCTTAACTCGAAGAGCTCCAACAATAACCGCCATGATGTTAGCCGTGAGGCTTCATCACTCTTCAGGGAACTTAATTAGCGACCAAACAGTCAGAAACCGCTTGCATGAAGTGAACCTTCATTCCCGAAGACCGCTACGGGTACCACCTATAGCAATGCACAATCGTAGGATTCGATATCAATGGGCTCTTGAACACAGAAATTGGGCAGAAGAACAATGGCGTTTCGTGTGCTTTTCTGATGAGTCTCGTTTTGGTATGAGACCGGATACAGTATACGACACTGGAGAACCCCTGGACGCCAACAGCGATTAAAATCCTGCCAGGAAGTCCATCCTTATAGTGGTGGAACCATCATGGTATGGGCGGGTATTTGGATCAGCGGAAGAACTGAGTTGATTTGGATCAGAGGCAACCTCAACGCTCAAATTTATGCTGAGACGATTGTATCAGACGTCATCGTTCCTCTACAAGTGCAAATTGGTCCCTTATTTCGGTTAATGCATGATAATGCACGACCACACACCGCAAGAGTTGTAAGACAGACTCTCGCCGCAGCTAACATCAATGTCCTGCCCTGGCCTGCTCAGTCGCCAGACTTGAACCCGATTGAGCATGCATGGGATATGCTACAGAGAAGAGCTCTGCCGAATATGGAGGGTATCCAGTCGCAAGAAGACCTTTTTTTGTTGTTGCAACGAACATGGGCGGCCATTCCACAGCGTGATTTGGATGAACTCATTTTGAGTATGCCAAACCGATGTTCTTGTGTTGTTAGTGTTCGCGGTAGAAACACGGATTATTAATTGTTTAAGTTACCCAATAAAATTTTAGAGAAAACTGTTATTTCAGTCTTTTTTTCGAACTTTTGTGTTAGTGGTTCAAATGTCAAATATCCCTTTATTAGGAAAATAGCAAATTTCTTTATTAATGCAAAGGTGACTTGGTTTATCGTTACTGTGACAAACGAAAACACTTTATTTGATGAATCCTTAAAGAAAATTTTAATTAATATCAATCAGGAGAAAAGTTATTGCAAAAATATATGTTGATCCCTAGACACTTTTGATGTGTGTACTTAGAAAGTACATATAACTTAGAAAAGTTATATTGGTACTTGCCAGACCTGGAATCGAACCCCCACACTCATACTTGAGAGGCTAGTGTTTTAGCCACTAGGCCACCACAACTTATTTTGTCATTAAGACTTTAATTTATTCAAAATACAATCTTTTTTATATTGACAACTTCTTTCGGCACTAAGTTCTCATATATACATTAAAAAGGTCATAATGATTTTTAAACTAAAAAAAGTATAGAATAATAAAAAATCATGTATCTGTATTAAAATACATAGGTACGGAATGAAAGATACTGGCTGAGACTACATAAAAGAGAACAAGTGATAGAGTACAATCTGCATACTAAATCCAATAGAATTTACACACGAGATCCCATAGGTTGGGTTTGGGATGTCGACAGTGAGCGTTAAGTCATTCCAACTAATGCTAGGGATGCAGCTCACTCTTAACTCACTTCACCTAACTTTTCACAGTGAGATGTTTAAAGAACCCATCGGCTGATAAACTGATAAGTAGGTAGGAAAGCAACAACTTCACTTAGTATATGGTTTGTTCGTAATCGTAGAGGAAAGTAACCAAATATGGAATACCATTTTGTTTTTGCTTTATATTAAAAAAAAAGACGTGTGGCACTCGGGGACTGCCGCGGTAAAGCTATTGCATAGCATTTTGTATCAATTTATGCAATTATAATTATTTATTTATTTTATTTATGCAGTATTTCTTTTTCTTTGATATTAATTCAAGTTACACTTTTTGAGCGTGATGACCGATAAGAAAACAAATATTTCTTTTATTAAATAAATAAAAAGGTTGTTGATGATGAACGGCGTCGGTGTCGAATTATTTGTTATCAATTTAATATTTTCGAGCTGATCTTTAGTAACATAATCACTTCTGATTGCGTTAACATCTGACCGTAGAATTAATAATTCCTTCATCAACTTCTTTACGTACGTTCTACGTAGTCAAAGCAAACTGGTGGCAATTTGTGAAGGTCATATGCCACAAAAACTGGGATTTTTCGGGATCCGTGATTTTAAACACCGTAATCGTATATTTTAGGTATTTCTGCTTTTTGTTCTTACGCCTCGATACATGTTTTTGTCTTGTCTTCGTAGCAACAAACAATAAATTTTTTGCCTCATCAATGTCTTCCTCAGAAAAAGCCGACGAGCATATTTTTATTAAACTTTCGCTGTTTCGTTTCGGAGATAACAATATTACAACTCGTACACGTAAATGTACTCGTATTAACATTGTTCACCGACATCTTTCTGTAATATTTTATTTAATAAAAACTTCAACTCTTGATCTGGTCCCTGTGGATACCACAATTTTGCCAATAAAACGTGTAACAAATTATAGAAATTCTTTAAAAAAATATTTCACAATAATGGCGGATATCGCCAAACACAGTTGAAAAAACGGCCGCGTGGGCACTTTTTACTCTATAAAATCACGCGCTTTTGTTTAGTAAACAACACTATAAATAATTTAAAAGTCCAATGAAAAATTAGCGTGACATTCATCTTAGCTTTTCCGTTAAAAAAAGCTATTTTATAAAAACACTACTAAATTAATTTGAATAAAAGTACTTAATAATTAATTATATGAAAAGTTTTTAAGGTAGCCATGACAACGTTGATGACGTCTATGACATATCTCTATAGAAGACCTATTTCAGAGAGAAAATTAATCGCAAGTTTAGCACATCGCGACTATCAGTAACATGGCAAGTGTGTAGAACTGAGTTCGCGCCCTGCAATATGCATGCTCTTTTTGAAAATCTATAAATTGTTTTCAAAAGATGTAGTCGCACGCACATAAACATACCGTGCCGAAGACTGCCGAACTGAAACGACGTTATACGATGTACGGCCTTCAAGCCACACCTCCGTGCCCGTCGGAGTGGGGAGCGTGAGGTTTTTTCGTTACGGAATTTCTGGATTCGGTCCCCGCACTCAAGGCCCGCGATAGAAGCTATGCAATAGCTTAAAAAGATATTATAAATCAAAAACTTTTATTTTTATTTATTATCAGTCATACAGTTGCGCTTAACTTATTGACAGTCTTGTTTTACATATATTAATTTAAAAGATAAAATTTTCCAAAAAACAAAAACAACATAAAGGCACCTAATTATGGAATAGGTGCCCAAATATGGAATACTATAAAACGATGGATAATAAACCTTTACTTTTATGAGATACTAGAGGAACTTTGGTCAATTTTAAAAAGGTACTAAGTTATTTGCAGAAATCACATATCCAGGTATCAAACTGAACCTGCGCAATCACCATATGCCCAGAGCTCGCACATGAGGCATTTGATCCATGTCTCTCCTCAAGTACCTTGAGAAAACAGGCTGTTACAGAACATACTCTCTGCATCTTCTTACTCAGGAGCTTCCTGTCCTCTGACAGCATCAGGGTCACTGTCTGTGTCAACATATATTTCTTCTTCATCAACAGATTTGCACCAGGCGACACCACATTTAGAGTACTATGTATCAAATTCTGTGTCTTGTCTTGTGTGAAAGAAATTTCAGGTAATCACCTAAAACAGATTTTCTTCCTAATTTCATGGTTGCAGCTTCTTCTGCAGATACATCATTTTTCTGACACAGTCGAAACAAAGTGGTTCTTTATAATCAAGGTGTTTTGCTGCTTTAAAATAACCCATTTTTTTTCTCTCTAACCATTCGTATAGCTTTTGTCATGTGATCTATGATCCATTCTTTTCGTTTTCCTTTTGAACTCGAAGAAGCCATGCTAAAATCTAAATAAGAAATTTGAAATTTAGCCATATGATAAGTTAGTATCTAAATATGGAATAGTCCATATTTAGACCCCACAGATTGTCCATATTTGAAAATTTCAAACGAATCAAAACGTATATGAGATTTTTGTACTAAACACATTGAGACAAGAAATAACCCCTAAAACAATCAAACAAACATGTAATGAATGCATAGTCATAATATAAAATATTATTTCCAATCAGGTTTAAAAATACTTAGTTTTTAAGTACCTTAAAAAACTTTTCTCACTGCGCCAAAACAAAAGATTCTCACCGCGGCTACTGCGGTCGCCCGACTGAGAAGTGAAACCTGTACACGAGTACAATGATGGAAAGAAACAGAAGAACACAGTCTTTTGCAACTAGGGATATTCATTTACGACAAATGGCGGAATTCCATTTTAGTAAACTATTCCATATTTGGTTACTTTCCTCTACTAATGGTTTGGTTAAAATGCGCGTAGGTTACTATTTAACGGTGCAGAATATCATCGTAGACCTCTGCTATTATGATAACACAATGATACCAGCCTATTATTGACCCACAGGGCAAAGGCCTCTTCTGCTCAATCAAAGAAGGTATGAGCATTGAGCTTCACGCTAGCTCCAGATGGGTTGGCGATTTCAGATTTATATTAAATAAAAGTATTGGTTTCTTGACTATGTTGTCCAAGAGCAAAAAATTAATTGGAAAAGAAGATTGGTATCTACCATGGTACAAAAGAGACCTTATAACAGTATACAAAATTATTTTTAAGCTATTGCATAGCTTCTATCGCGGGCCTTGAGCGCGGGGACCGAATCCAGAAATTCCGTAACGAAAAAACCTCACGCTCCCCATCGTCTAACGTCGTTTCAGTTCGGCAGTCTTCGGCACGGTATGTTTGTGTGCGTGCGACTACATCTTTTGAAAACAATTTATAGATTTTCAAAAAGAGCATGCATATTGCAGGGCGCGAACTCAGTTCTACACACTTGCCATGTTACTGATAGTCGCGATGTGCTAAACTTGCGATTAATTTTCTCTCTGAAATAGGTCTTCTATAGAGATATGTCATAGACGTCATCGACGTTGTCATGGCTACCTTAAAAACTTTTCATATAATTAATTATTAAGTACTTTTATTCAAATTAATTTAGTAATGTTTTTATAAAATAGCTTTTTTAACGGAAAAGCTAAGATGAATGTCACGCTAATTTTTCATTGGATTTTTAAATTATTTATATTGTTGTTTACTAAATAAAAGCGCGTGATTTTATAGAGTAAAAAGTGCTCACGCGGCCGTTTTTTCAATTGTTGCAAGAATTCAAAAGACTGTCTTTAAATAGTGTTCAGACGATTGCTCAAAGTGTATTAGATTTCATTAGTAATAGAAATGGCATTTCAATAATGACTTTCAACTGCCAAAGTCTAAATAGTCATAAATACGATTTACAAGATTCAGTTACGAGACAAACAAATGTGTTACTTCTTACCGAAACTTGCATGACGCATGATAATCCAATTGAAATACCTAATTTTAATTGTATTGTTCAGTACAACCGAGATACTGTTTCAAAAGGTGGGGTAGCTATTTACCAAAATAAAAATGATATTACTAATATTATGACTCCGAATATTGAAATAAATATTGCACACGTTAGCGATGTTAATGTTAGGCGCTCAGTTGTTGGAGATATTTGTGCGTGCTTATGCAAACTTAGAAATGGCCTACAAATAGTTATGGTAGCAATTTACATTTCTCCGAATCCAAAATTGGACGAGGTAGAGCATTTTATTCATCGCACTTTACTGGAGTACACTGAAGGCTCGAAAATACTTGAAACAAATGGTAATAAATTTCCATTTATCTTGGCTGGCGATTTCAACATTAACTGCGCTGATAAAAAATCAGAGCGGTTGACAACTTTTCTATCAAAAACATTGAATTTGAAAATGAATAATGATCCACAAGAGTCCACAACAAAATATGGGACCACCATTGACGCGGTATTTTCTAGGTATTTAGAGGATATTAAGTCGCAAACTTATGTTTCTTATTTCAGTTATCATAAACCTATAGTTTCAATGATAAATATTCCTGAATAACCAACAGCTACTGTAAGGTAATAAAACCCACATGTATTGTAAAATAATAAAAATATTTTAAATAATATTAACTTTTTATTTATTTAATAAAAGAAAAATTTGTTTTCTTATCGGTCACCACGCTCAAAAAGTGTAACTTGAATTAATATCAAAGAAAAAGAAATACTGCATAAATAAAATAAATAAATAATTATAATTGCATAAATTGATACAAAATGCTATGCAATAGCTTTACCGCGGCAGTCCCCGAGTGCCACACGTCTTTTTTGTTTATGCGAAACCCGAAACACTTGTCCAGTGTTTTTAAGTGAAGAATCTATGGACAAAATTTCTAAAAGATATCATTGAAATTCACAAAGTTATAAACTTGTTATCCTACTTCGTGGTCCCAACAAAAATATGGTCAACGCTACGTTCGGTCAGGCGAGCGATACATTAACCTCTGGTGTCAGCTGTTGTGCGTTTATCTACCGTAAGCTGCATGGCGCGCTCGGTAACCACACTGAAACAATTTCTAAATGTATTTGGGAAAATATATAACATGGTGGTGTGGTATATGGTGTAAAAATGATTGGAATCAATTTAAAAATTCAGTTGCTTATTCTGAACAAACTATGTCAAGGTTTCGAAAAAAGCAAAAATAACGTTGTATATGGCTTGAATAGTCCATAACCTCGTGCAAGAGAAGAAGCCTTTGAAAAAAACATATTAATTGAAAAGTCACTCGGTTCAGGTACAGATTTGGACCCATAAACTCTTACAAGACAGGAGGCCTGAGAACCATTACTGTTAATATGATTGCATAAACCATCAAGGAGCCACAATGTTATTTTCAAACAAATAATAGAAACTAGCCCATAAACCCTTCCGAGTTATCATTTTTATTCAAAATACTGGCAATGACTGAAACAAAATGAAAATGTGCGAGTAAAATTAACCATAAAGATCTAAACATTTATTTATTTATTAAAAATTTACATACCGATTGCCTGAACCTAAGTAAAAGGACAATCTGAACATTGCCTTTTCCCAGTTTGTACTGCTCTGGTTTTTTAAACTTTTCATTAAATGATTACAAACTGAGTCTGCTTTTAAACTGAAATATTTTACAGTCAGTGTTTTAATGATATGCAATAAACGGATAGTTTCAGCGAATACTTATGATGGAATTTTTAATTACCTACAGTAAAATGTCGTTTCGCACCGTCATTTGGTAAAATAACAAATATTCCTTTCTGTTAGTGATGATTCGCAAATTCGTGAATAAAACGCAATGAAACCTCGTTTTAAGCTATGTTTTTAGAAATTTATTTTGCATGCAGAGTTTTGAGGAGTCATCATTATCATTTCAGCCGAAAGACGTTCACTTCTGGACATAGGCCTCCCTCAAGGTTATCCACAACGACCGATCCTACGCCTCCCGCATCCAGCGGTTTCCCGCGACCTTCACCAGGTCGTCGGTCCACCTTGTCGGGGGCGTACCCACGCTACGTCTTCCGGTGCGTGGTTGCCACTCGAGAACCCGCCGCCCCATCGGGCATCGGTCCTACGAGCAATGTGTCCAGTCCACTGTCACTTTAGTGTTACAATTCTTCGGGCTATGTCGGTTACTCTCGTTCTTCTGCGGATCTCCTCATTCCTGATTCGATCGCGCAGTGAAACCTCAAGCATAGCCCTCTCCATTGCCCTTTGAGTGACTTTGAGCCTTCTTATAAGGCCCATTGTTAGCGACCACGTCTCAATTCCATAAGTCATCACTGGCACCACACACTGGTCGAAGACTTTTGTCTTGTGACACTGCGGTATTTCGGACGAGAAGATTCTACGTAGCTTCCCGAAAGCAGCCCAGCCGAGTTGGATTCGACGATTGACCTCTTTCTCGAATTTGACAGTCAACACCCTAACTTAACCGAAACTATTCAAAAGCAATTGCACTAAAAATTCATCGGCATCGCTGTCGACGATTGAAAGACTGGCGGCATTGTCACGTTGTTTGGCAATGCTTAGCCTCTGGTCAAGGTAAAAGCCAAACTTTACTTCATGAGAAATGTCAACTAGTCGTTTTGAAATTCCTTAGAAAGACCATGAACACTCGGACCTCACGGTCCCAGGGTTAATGTTAATCAAATGAATCGATTCTGTCAGCGATATCGATATTTATACCGTTTCGAAATTTAAGTTGCAAGTGCTTGAGAGGCTGTCGACATGAATTATCCAGCAGGAGTTTTTGTGTGTGTGTATATATATATATATTATGTGTATATGTGTGTATGTTTGCATGTATATATTAAAAAAATAAAATGATACATTATTGTTTTAAAAGTTAAGGTCATTTTTATGTTATTCTTAGCTATGATATCCTGTTACTGGCTTTTATGAATTATATTTGTTTTAGTGTAAGCATCTATGTAAATCGCTGTTGGGTATCTTAATAAAGAAATTAAAAAAATCGTTAAAGTCTTTTTTTTTATAAATTATAAACTGCCGCTTGACCGCAATCCCGCCTGATGGTAAGCAGTGATGCGATCGCTGATGGTAAAGCGCGCTAGTTTATTAAGAGCCTATTCACTCTAGCCTTGAAGACACTCAAATTGTAGTTTGACGAAAACACCGTCGTTGGCAAATTGTTCCAGACCCTCGATGTACGCGGTATAAAAGAGGAATCGAAACGCTTCGTCCGGATCGTTACAAATATGAGTATTATAAGTGGTAACCCACTTATAAGTAAGAGTACTAAAGCTAATTTAAAGTTCCAACTTGTACTGTTTAACCTGCTCGGCTTGGGTATCCAGCATCGCTGATTGGCAACTTTTTCCACGGAATGCACTAATATTCTCAGATAACTCATGCCGCCGACGCGAACCTTGAATAACTGAAGCATAATTTCTGCTTTACGATACATATACATATATATGTTTCCATTCTATAAAAACGTACCTAAAGCACTGTACTTTTAACTTTAATCTAAATAATTTGCACTTCTAAGAAATCTAACAAATTACAAAACAGAAGAAACCACAATCTTTCTTTTTTGAAAATATAAAGTGTGATCCTAAATCTAATAGTTTTAGTAAATATACTTAAGAATAAATAGGTGATTTGCCTTCCTATTTGATCATAATTCGGAACTTAATACTTATTGAATGGATACAGAATACATGGCAGCATTAAAATAAACTTAACGATGCCTACAAAGCAAAAAAAAAACAAACTGAAATGAAAGTTTCTACAAGCTAACGAGCAATTATGCATATACCACTGTACAATTGATTTAAATTATGTCAACGAAGATTATAAAAACCATATTGTTTGTTACAATAGCGCCGCTTTACGTCTCTTGATAAAAACAGGGCTAAATCTATTCTAATAACAAAACAGAAGTTAGGTTATTCCACACCGGAAAAAAAAGGTCAAACGTAGCGAATCGACAACATCGACATCGAGATACCAATTATTTGTAGCCAAGCAACACGAGAAGTTTGGAAGCTAAGTTAAACGAATTGATACCACGGGCAGGTAAGCGAAAGGTTGGGTGGAAAGAGCAACAAAAACCCCCAGAAAAAGTTGCAGCTAGAAGCTGGTATAAAAATCAAATAAACAGAAAAGAAAAGTGCAGATACAATCTCATCATCGGTAACGATGAAGAAATTATAACTACTCGTGTTTTCTTTATGTATAGAATGTATCTGGTATGTAATGTAGTAGATAGATGCACTAAGGACTGGCACTCGGATTCATGTGGCACAGGCGAAGCAATTGTCACTGTGAAACTATAATCAATATTGCCATTGTATTGCATAGGCAATGGGATTAATCAACTCTTATTTATTCGGGGAGAACAACGAAGTGGATTAAATTTTGATCAAATTATAAGTACATATCCTATCAGAGATCTCATAAGATAGGGAGCAATGGAAGGAAATCTTTCACCAGCAGGGGGGCATTTAGTGTGGTGTATATAGGCTAAAAAAGTCTTTTCATAGCTAACATGTGTTTTTATCCTTAGAGTAAGCTCAATCATATAATATGTACCTTAACAAACACATGAATTTCCTTACAAGAGCTGTATCAGAACACCCAAAAACATAAATAAATGAAGAATAAAGTCTTCAATGTAACTAGATACACAAAATAAATTAATCCAGTTCGCGTTAAAAGCTTTAACGAATCGCCATACATTAATAACCGTTAATGAATAATGTGCGAATAACAAATTATACCGAATTCTACACTGTTATAATCAGTTGTATATTTTAATGCTACCATTCTACAGCGGTAATCCCTTTACGCACGCGGACGTATAAAAATATTTGCTGCACTATCCGGTCTCCCAGTTCCAATCACACACAAGGTTTTGAATTTATCTTTAGTCATTGATATAATATTATTTTTAAAAAAATAAGCGATGTTCATAATACAAATACCATGAACAAACACAATCTTGCTGTACATCACACTCGTCTCCACAGAGTAGGCAACTCGTTCATGGGTCAATGTATACACTTTTACAACAAGCTTCCCATGGACATTCGAAGCTTACCCATTAAACGATATAAAAACTATATAGAGGCCAAACTTTGCAAAAAGGGGTATTATAAAATCTCAGATTATTTAGAAGACAAAAAAGCTTGGGACTGAGCTGCTCGCTCTGTTAAGCATTGTTATTAAGCAATATGCGTAATTATAACGTAAATTATTGTAAACATTTTCATTTTTAATGTCTGGACTTTAAAAAAAGACGATGATCCCTGAGTTTGTTTCTGCTATTTCTTCTCAGAGGTAGTCAGTTAGGAAATGCCGGCTTCATCTAATTAAAAAAAAAAAAAAAACATATGACGTGTGAAAGTGATCAGTGATCCTACTTGCTTAATAAACGATTTCATTTCATTTCATTTAAACTAAGGTAGATCACTAGCGCATGAAACATAAAGCGTACAAAAGATTGTAATACAAATCACTTGCTCTAGTCACTTTCGATACTCTCGTTCCGTACGCGGGTGTGCCCTGCTGCCTAAGAAAACCTTTTCCACATTCAAATGCCTTTTCGTGTAATGCGTAAATGCACGAATTATTTTAGAAAAGCCAACAAAAGTCACGGAATCACATATCAAAAGTAATTATTCCAAAATATTTAGATAAATAATATTGAGCATGAAGTATATAATAATAATAGTATTAAATATTTCCTACGCTCACACCAATTAGCCTAGCTCGAAAGTAAGCTTAAGGTAAAGGCTTGTGCATACATAGATATATATATCATCATCATCATCAACCTTTTTATCGTCCCACTGCTGGGCACAGGTCTCCTCTCATACAGAGAAGGATTGAGCGTAATCACCACGCTTGCTCAATGCAGGTTGGCAATTTCAGACTTAAAGTCCAGATTTCATCAAGATGTTTTCCTTCACCTTCAGTCATTGGTGTCCAAGATAAACTTAGAAAGTACATATAACTTTAGAAAAGTTACATTGGTACTAGCCTGACCTGGAATCGATCCCGCGCACTCATACTTGAGAGGCTGGTGTTTTAACCACTAGGCCATCACGACTAACAAGATATATATATATATTTATATATACATATATAAGAAAGAAATATAGACAGAAAGTTTGCATTGCATGCAATATATGCATCCATATATTACTTGTTTTTTTTTTTTACATCTTCTTCATAAATGCCATAGTCACCACGCTTGGCAGATGGGTTGACGAGGCTTTTGGTATAAAATGCAGAGTTTTCTTTTCTTTGTGCCGGTGACTGCACGAAATTTACCTCAATCGCCTTCTACAACATCTCGGTAAGAATGAGGGATATTTTACTCTGCCGGGTAACACACGGCTAACCATACTTATTAACATACACAAGTACATTTTATAATAATAATGTATAATCTATAAATAAATAAATGTTATCATATTAAAAAGATTTCTTTTCTATGCTGTTTAAAATATACCTACCTTACCTTTTTTAACTCGATGGTAACAAATCCTTTTTACGGACTGCCTTGCGAAGAGGGCTAACTCCTAGGGATGCCTAGAACCTAAAGGGATATATTTACAGAAAAGTTTATTCTCAGTTCGGTGCTAAAAATGAAATTTCATTTTATTTCGTTTCCTTTAATCAAATTCACAAAATATTAAATACATGACACACATTCAATGACAAATATTGAAGTTTTGTAATACTTGATAGAAGTGTAAAGCTGTTCATAAAAAAATGTTCTAAATTAAGCAGGTGGTAGTAACCACCTACCAAATTACCAAATGCGTTAACTCTGTTATATGTCCTCTCTGCATTCTTGTTATTCTTTGGCAAACTTGTCATGACAGATGCGCAGACGTCTTTTGTTTTCATTTAGGCGCAAAAGACAAACACTAGCCATCCTTTTCTTCTCTATGTTTTAGTTGCGCTCCATCTCATTCATACTGTACCAATGTAGTGAGATGTACGCAGAATAAAAAATATGCATGTGTGCTACTGCTGAATTTGGCACATTATTTTGGTTAGTTTGTTAGAATATATCATATCTGTTTAATATTATATCAATGTCTTTAGTACTTTGTGTTAGAGAGTATTCGAGTGAATCGAAGGTTGTCACATCCGGCAAGCGTATATAACGATGTTATTTTGATGAATAGCGAAGGATACAAGTCTATACACCGTAATAGGTAAATATTTAGATATAAGTCATGATTCTATAGAGTAATACGGTTCTGATTTTAATAGGAAGGTTTATTAGAAGATTACGCGTTTATGCTTTACATCTCGATTGTTAGGTAAACAATATTTAAAGTAAAAGTTTTCTATTCCCGCGTTTTTTCATCTTTTTTTAATAGTACATTAGGTATGGTACTAGTGTGTAACATTGGTGATGCTTTAATATTTGGTGTAACTGATGCCTATCGGATACAAGAATTAACAAATATAACCGTAAAAACATAGAGGACCATGGCCAGAAGCTTTTAGTGAAGATACTTATCACGAAAAATAAAATACCGAGGTCTTTCACCATAAACGGTCCATTCTATGAAATTGTTAAGAAGTATGAAAGTTTACGGTCACCAAAAGCAATAACTGACCGGTTCTTTCTAAATAACCATATATCGAATAGTAAATGTACCTGTCAGCCTATAAGCCAGATAAGACCGCTATGCCATCAAACACAGTTAATTACAATTTTACTAACTGCACGTTTACCAATTGTTTCTTTAAATAATTTTTTATGTACTAAATAAAATGAGTTTTTATTGTTATTTTATTCACAAGTATGTTGAAAAACGTCGTATGATACACGTGTGCATTGATGATTACCGTCCTTAACTCTCTTAAGACCCTCGCCTACGGCTCGGATCTCAAAAGCGTTACACACTAGTACCATAATGTACTATTATCAAGAACGAAATTGAGCTTCGTCGTTCGATATTTAAAATTGATAACTATTATACTCATAGGAAGACAAGGCTGAATAGCGAAGCGACCTCATTTGTCATTGGGCTGAATGCATGATGTCTATTGCCAGTATGATGTTTAGATTTTCTGGATCGTCATCAAGTGTGCGTACAAATTTGTCCATATTATCTCCAGAATTACTGTCGCATTCAAAGAGTAATTGAATTGAGAAATTACGTTGATTTCATTTGATTAATGTATTCTTTTATTTTCCTCACATATTATTTTTCATAATTAAATGCAGGATCCCGCGGGATTTGAATTCCAACTCCCGCCAATACCGGGATCGAGCATGGGGTGCGGGAATGGAAGCCCTAGTTTAGATGAACGCGAACTTTTTGAAAGACTGAAGAGTTTTTTTTTTGATTACTTAGACCTAGGGCCTTTCTAGCTACATTATTACCCTAGAGCGCTAATTGGTCACCTAAAACCCATTTGGAGCTAATAAACATAGTTGTAATATGATTAGCGAAATTCATTATCAGCCTATAAGTACTTTTATAAACTTAGTCAGAGTTGTTAGAGTCAGTTTCAGTTGTAACCGGATACAGTCAGAAGTCAGTATTTTACATAGAGTAACTGCTTATTCGTGGTGGCCTAGTGGTTAAAACACCAGCCTCTGAAGTATGAGTGTGCGATTCCAGGTCAGGCAAGTACCAATGTAACTTTTCTAAGTTATGTGTGCTTTCTAAGTACCTATGTCTTGGACACCAATGACTGATTACAAGGTGAAGGAAAACATCTTGAGGAAACCTGGACTTTAAGTCTGAAATCGCCAACCCGCATTGAGCAAGCTTGGTAATTACGCTCAATCCTTCTCTGTATGAGAGTATGCCCAGACACCTGTGCCCAGCAATGGGACAATTAAAAAAAGGTTGATGATGAACTGCTTATTTGACCTATAAAAGCCAGTGAATGGGTAAAATAAATACACTCCATAGTTTTAGATATTTACTAAAGGTAAACAAATAATCCTTATCTGTATGAGAAGAAACCTGTGCCCAGCAGTGGGACGATAAAAAGGTTGATAATGATGATGATGAAACAAATAAACCACGCTACTAAATTACCCGACTAAACATAATAACACCCTGTATTACTTCAATTGTCAAGTCACAGTTAAGACTGGTTTACACAGTGCCTTTGGCATACAATAAAATTGATGCAACCAATGACTTGCATTGCCTAAATGATGTTTAGACAATGCAACTTTTATTGTTGGTTCAACCTAATTCAAGCCATATACAATTAAATTGCACCATGTAAATCAGTCTTTATACTCTTCAATTTAGCAATGTTATAATTCGTTAATTACATTTACCCAAAACCAATGTCGTATAACACGAAATCCGTTGGTAAGTCTGGTTGTCAGAGTTTCCGACTACTGACCACCCTGTCAAAAATACAGGAATGTCAGTCGAGATCAACGGCTTAATGTGCTTTGCAAGGCACGGAAATGTATCTCTCGGGTATGTAAAGATATATTCGTAAAGTATATGTACCAATGTGTTTGTGGGATGGATTTGTAAATAAATTACAGTTGACTTTGTAATTACTTCCGATAATTAGGTAAGTAGTTGGCGAGTTCTATGCATTTCATCAATGTACATTATGAGTCAAGTCACGGTTCATCGACAGCTTTTTAAAACATCAAATGACCTCTCCTGCTATGGGCGGAGCGGAAGACTTTTGCTGTTCCTTCACTTGCCTGTACGTCAGGACCACAGTTTCATTTTCAACTTATACCCAGGAGGCATCGGCCATCTCTTAGAGGCGCGCTGAAACTCAACGCGCCGTCGACCCAGGCCTACGGTGGCCGGGAGTTCGATAATGTGACCCGAGTCATCGACAGCCTTAGATACGTACGGCGACCTCAAACTAAGGACGCATCACAATTGCCTTTATCTATCTATATCTATACTAATATAATATGTATAAAGCTGAAGAGTTTGTTTGTTTGTTTGAACGCGCTAATCTCAGGAACTACTGATCCGATTTGAAAAAATCTTTTTGCGTTCACGCTGCGACCTATAGAAGCGGAGCATATAAAAAACCTATCGAACCTACGCGGGTGAAACCGCGCGGTGCAGCTAGTTTGTTATATGTACTCTAAACATAAAAATAATATATCGGTAAAAATATCGTTACAGGCGCCTGTAACGATATTTTTACCGATATATTACTGATATTTTATACCTAATGCGATATTGTAGCACACTTAACATTTAGGTAGTACCAAGTCCTTTTTTCTTTTACCAAGTCTGACCACCAGTCTTACCAAGGGCGTGTTACCCAGTAACTGGGTTGTAAACCCTTACCATCGTTGAATATCACAGGCTCGCACACGCACTTAACGGACAGACTACCGATACGTCTACTCTCGCCTGTGGCTCTCGTAAGAATGACTGACGTGGTGCGCTCGAGACAGTGCTGGTCTGTGTCGAATGTTAAAGCGGTTAGGTAGGCAGTAGCTCCCAGTTAGACTTTCCAGTCTAACTGGGTTCAGCGGAATACCAGTTACTAAAGTAGGCAAAAACTAGGCAGATGATGGCACAGTTTGTACTGTAATAAATTAGATAGGTCAATGTTCTATATGTGTAATACATCATTTATTTATATTACGTTAATTCAAATTTATTATACATTTGAACATTATATTAACACTTCTTATACGTAGGCACATAAAATATGAACTTGGTATGGTGATTTTCCCATGTTTTTCTCTTATATTTGTAATTAAATTTTTATATCCCTTTTTATGTCTAGGTAAATCTTTGTCCATTCTAAGGTTGCCTCAAAGAAATTGTATTAGCGATTAGGCCACCCATTGTATATTTTGTAATGTTGAATGTATTTTAATGTAACGCACGATTTTCGTCTATAATAAAAAATCTAGAAGTCGGAAAACAAGATTATTGTAAAACACGGTGTGATTATTGTAATACTTATTTACATATTGTTGGTTGTGTTTTTGGCTTCGGTTCCAGGCTAGTTCGCAGGCTAGCGGAGAATAATAGCTAACTACACGAGATCGTTTCCGTGTAGTTAGTTATTATTTATTGCGCTCCTGTTGGTTGTAAAACCTTCCTGGATTAATGGGCTATCCAACACAAAATCAATTTTTCAAATCGGACCAGTAGTTCTTAAGATTAGCGCGTTCAAACAAACAAACAAACAAACTCTTCAGCTTTATATATTAGTAAGTATAGACTAGCAGCCGCCAGCGACTTCGTTCGCGTGGAGTTAGTTATGCTCCGCCACTATTGGTCACAGCGTGATGTTATATAGCCTAAAGCCTTCCTGGACTAATGGGCTATCCAAGGCAAAAAGAATTTTTCAAATCGGATCAGTAGTTCCCGAGATTAGCGCGTTCAAACAAACAAACTCTTCAGCTTTATATATTAGTATAGATTAATTATATAAAAATGACAGCTTAGTTCGGTATCCATTAAATCATTGAATGATTTTAATTTAGAATGCAAGAGTGAGTGGTCAGCTTGTGTTTAAATGATAACAACCGCACGTTTCAATCGAAGGTGACGCTACGCTTGCGTTGTTAGTTTCGTGGATGGAGTCTGTAGGCGCAAGGTCTGGTGAGTAGGGCGGATAACGGTGAGCTTCCAACCCCAGTTATTGCAACGTGAAGACCGTCTGCTGTGCAATATCAGGTCGCGCGTTGTCATGCAGGAGCAGTGGAGAGGAGCGATTGACCAACGCTGATCGGAGACGTGCCAGTTTCTACATTATTGTTTTCAGTTCTTTACAGTACACATCTGCAATAATGCTCATCCCGTGTGGTAAGAAGCTGTGATGAATTATACCTGCGCTAGACCAATAAACAGTGTCCATCATTTTTCTTGGGGTAAGTTTTCGTTTAGGGCATTGTTTAGGTGCTGAACCAGGACCCAACCAAATTGCTGAGCGTTTTCGATAACCAAACAGAATTCATTTTTTGTTAAACCTATTTGTCAAACTTTTTTACCTTGCCAATGTGACGCAAATAGACTAATATTGTTTTGATAAAGCTGCTGCTAATTCAGATTATGTAACATCAGCTTCCACAGTCGTCTTTAATTCATCATTGTCTAATAAAGACTTTGGGGTTCATTTTTCAGGTCGATATTCCCAGAACAGAAGCGAACAAACCAATAACAGGTGGTGCGTTTGTTGATATTGCGTGCCGCGTTGTTTTTATGTAATTACTCGAATTTTTAACGTATCCATGATGACGAAAAAAAATGAAATGCGACAAAAATGTAACGCTTATCAATAAACAAATGTCTACTTTTGGAAAAAGAATTCCATATTTTTTTAATTAAAATTAATTTGAAATTAGAATTCTTAGACAAACAAAAAAAAAATTTTGAAATAGCCAGTACTGTACTCGTAGAACGGCAATTTCATTGGTAAAGACCTATTATCATTATTTATACCTGCCCTAGTCTGAAGCTTTCTGCTATTGTGCCTAATTTGTTATACTTATATAAATCCATATTCCCACTAATAAATCCAAATCCAACTTGTTTACTAAGATGTTCCCGTTCACGATTTGAAAGTACGATTGCTGGCTCTACTGATTGGTTCACTTTAAATTTCCTTTACTTTCTGGAGTTTTTTCAGTAATAGTATCAATTTGTCTGATTTACAGTTTGTGTTTGTTCTGACTTAGAGTTCGAGTTTGTTTTCGTTTATAGTTCGTAGGGGGTTTTTCTTTGGTACACTTTAATGGGACTATTTGTTGGAACTTTTTTAATATATCTGGTTTTTAATAACCAAGTTTTTATTCGAGATTAAGTTCATTGTTTTCTAGGTATAATAATCCTATTTCTTTATTGTTTGATTTATTCTATACTACTTAATTGGGTTTCTCGCTTTTTTTTTAATATCCTCTCTCATAGTATTTATTTGACCGCAGTCTTGATTTGCTGACATGTCTAAAACCATGTATACTTATTACCTATGTTATATAATTATTCATAAATCCGTGTAACAAAAAGTTACCTCTCTTTATATAACATTATAGACTGTAACATAGTTACTAAGTCTGACAGTGGCAGCGGAAAACCAACGTTATT
This sequence comes from Sesamia inferens, assembly GCA_037179545.1. Taxonomy (NCBI): domain Eukaryota; kingdom Metazoa; phylum Arthropoda; class Insecta; order Lepidoptera; family Noctuidae; genus Sesamia; species Sesamia inferens. The sequence goes on from CM073921.1 coordinate 21,071,340, forward strand.
GCAAAGAAATTAATGATTATTTTCATTTTGATAAACTCTGGAATACCAGCAACCCAATAATTGGCACCTTATTGTCACGAAAATAAATATCAGAGTGATGGAAAATCAGAGGCAAAATAACTGTGAACAGTCCATATGTGAATATTGAAAAATAGATAGATACAAAAACACATGACTACTCTACTCTACGTAGCACAATGTACTCATTTTCAATATTTGCGATATAACACTGAAATTTCCAGACTGCGCTTCAACCAACTTGGCGGAAATTGAAAAATCATAACGTTATGGTAAATTATTATTAGATATATGTGAATGGACAAGTAACTATGTAAGTAATAAAACTGTCATTGAATAAACAAAAAATCAAAGGATACTTACATTCGTCAGTACCGTCATGATGGTAACGACGATTCATTTTTCTAACAGTAAGAAAAAAATAATGTGAAGCAAATTGGCTAATTTCTCCCGTAATAAACTTTACAGACTTCACTATAGGAACAACTGAAAATTACGAAATTCTCGTGTTGCTACCTCACAATAGGCCAAAATGCTTTCATTAAAATTCTGGAAAGCACTCACAATTACTTAATAACTTACTTTAGAAGGGAAGTCAAACTCAAACCATATATTTCAAATAAACCTATTACAGTTACTTTTGAATTATCAATGGATCGGTTAGTCAGATGAAGCTAGTTTCGCGTTACAATGCGTAGTAGGTACTTATGGCAAAAAATGTGCAAGAAACTCTTTTGAATCAAAATAATATGGTTACAAAGTATTGGTCACATCATTCATGCTAAATGCATGCATGTAAGAACGATGCAGAAGCGTCCACAATGAGACGATAAAAAATCAATTAAATATTAAATTTAATCAAAATACGCCGTGGCAGAAAATATTTGACCAGCCGTTAATGACGGTGCCAGTTCACGACCATAACGCAAAATGGTACTACCATTCAGCTCAACCATTTTGAAGAGAGCTAAATCAAAAATCAAAATCAAAGCATTTATTTCAAATAAACCAGTTACAGGTACTTTTGAATTGTCAGAAGGTCGGTCAGTCAGTAAGATGAAGCTAGTCGCCCATTCCAAAGAGTAGGTACCTATGGAGAAGAACGGGCAAGAAACTCCATGGATATCAAATGATACAACACACGCGCCAACATCAGCGAGACATTTGATTGAGCTTGCCTCTCAGCCACCAGTGCATGTTCAAGTCAGTGAAAGACGTACCAAGTAAACGATAGCTTTAAATGTGTTATACAATTATACAGTATTAAGAGATTGAATTTCAATAATCCAAAAATATTGTTTCAAGATCTTCATTAGCTACAGTATTTTCAAATGGAGTATGGATTTATGAAGTAGGACCGACGTCAAGCCAAGCATTTTTATAAGCGAAGTAATCTTCTAATTTATTATAGTCTTGACTGCATAGTATGAGTTTTATAAAAGACTAACTGACACGGCAAACTTCTTTCCACCGTAATAACTTTTTTCGATTTTTTTTCTAAGCTTCAGAAAATATTATTTTAGTCACTAACCCACGGGTGGTTTACAGACACTGACCAACAAAACATTAGTTGGAATAAAATAACAATTATAATGAATAATACGATCACAATTATTTATTTAATTTTTAAGATTTATAAAATCTTTTTTGTAAATGTATATTTTTATTTCAATTTTAGTTTTACAAACCTTGTCCTGTCCAATAACAAATACAAATGAATTATCAAATGAACTATATAATAAAAAGAATTATCCAATCTGATGCAGTCGGTTGGTTGGTTGGTATTCTTGTGATTTATTTATATTTTAGTAAATATTTGTAATATATATATACTTAAACATAGTAAAATATTATAATTTATTGTATAACTATTAAATAGTAAAATATATATCATAATTATACAAAATCTTAACAAATTATTTACTAAAAACACCATACGTGATAACAGCATGAAAATCGGTGCAGTAGATTTTGAGTTCATCACGAATAGACAGGTAGAGATAGCGGTGGTTTTTGTTTTATATAATAATATGTACTGATTTGAATTCAGTTTCATTCAGTTCAAGTACGCGGGGATGTATTTTACTATAACCTAGTATTATATAGTCTGAAACGTGGAAACTAATTGGTCGCTATTTCTAGTGATATAATAGTGTCTTTCACCGTTTTTACTAAATGATGTGGACTTTTCTATACGTACCTACATGTTTTCATAGATATATTGACGAAGTGACGTCATGATATTAATATGTTTAAACAATTCCCTTAGAGAATCACGCCTACGGAGGCTACATATAGCTCTGATGACTCTTTTATCCAGAATATAAATAGACTCGATGTCTGCAGCCTGTCCCTATATTAAAAAGAGAGAGAAAGAGTAAAAAAAAACTTACGTGTAAAAATTAACCATTTATATATAACCTACGTAAAATAACTTACAACCTAAAAATCTCAGTCGAAACATTTGATCAAACTTTGTGTACCTAGCTTACTTGTCATACTAAAGACTAGTAAAAACTGTGCTAAAAATATCATCTACGAAGGAGTACAATTTTATAATAATTTTCCATTACCTTTATAATTAAAAAATATCAACACTTTCAGTGATCTTTAACTCTATTTATTTGATAAAGTACTTATTCAAACCTAAGCCCATGTACCTATATCCGATGGAAAGTAACCAAAAAAATATCTAAAATGTACAAACAAAGAATGTTCTTAAAATAAAACGATAATTCACTAACTCTTTTTGGGCATATTAGTGATTAAGATATTTAAATGAATAAATATCATAAAATGATCTAACATTTTTAATATCTTTTCATTTCTTATTCGTTTCAAACGAAACATCAATCACAGTGTTATCGGCGATGTTATCTGTGTGTTTTTTCTACGTTTAGGACTAAGGAATAGAAATAAATAATACTAGATTCTGTCCGCGGCTTCGTCCGCGTAAATCTCAAAAATCCGTGTTTCCGTCACACCACAATTTGAGTGTCTTCAAGGCTAGAGTGAATAGGCTCTTAATAAACTAACGCGCTTTAGCATCAACGATCGCATCACTGCTTACCATCAGGCGGGATTGCGGTCAAGCACTGGTTTATAATTTATAAAAAACAAAAACATACTAACCTTTTTTTACGGGATGGAAAATTCTCCCTGAGGCGGCCGTTGGGGTCTGTCAGACTCTTACTGAATATAAACCACATCGATATTCTATCTCATACCTATGCTGGGGGTCATAGGAACGGATGATACTTCCTTAAATCCCGACTGGTAGCGGTCCGAATCCGCGAGTCTCCTCGTGACAGGGGGAGTGAGGTGTTCCACTCCCCCCGCGACGACTAGATGTAGCGCGCGTGAATACATCGCGCCGCCACCTCGAATAAGGACTGGAGGTGACCCCCCAAACTTCAAGAAGTTTGTATATCCTAACCCAGATCTAGCAGTATCTGTATAACTATCGTCCAAATCCATCTACCCATTAAAGAGTGAAAACATCACAGTCTGATACATAGATACATAATAAATAGCTACAAATGAACCCTAACCTAACTCACAGACAGATTATATTTGAAAAAAATTAAGACCCGTATTTTTTATTTTGTCGAAATTACCAAAAACTACTGAGATATAGCGTATTAAAGTTACGGAGTGGGGGCTAATTACGTCACGCCGTGGTATATTTTGGTACACGGCGTGACGTCATGCGACATTTAAAATCAATGTTTCTTCCGAAGTATTTGAATGAAAGAAAAATTAAAAAATAAGTGTCAAATTTTTTTTACAAATCTATTTGATGGACATAAAATTATATTTTAGTTAAAGGGTTAAATATTTAAAACTATAACTATAATAATAACAACTATTAAGCGGTTGAAATAAATATTACCACAAGATACTGTGACTATATTTTTTTTTTCACGAACAAAAGATATGTGACTTTGCTAAAATCAGCCCCAAGAAAAGTAACAACCATTGTAATTTTCAGAATTTAGTGAAAAATCCACAAATTGTAAAAATCTGTAAATAACAAAACGCGGAAGCGTATCAAATAACACAGCACAAAACAATGTCGAGAAAATGTGCAATTGAGGTTTCCCCATCCAATGTGCAGGCAAGGATAAAGGAAATAAAGCGGTACCATTTTAGCTGTACACTCTTGCGTTCCACACACTCCTGAACACGAAGTCATGAAAAGATACTAAATAGGCATGTTAGTACTGAAATATATTTTGGTGTTCTTACACTATCTGATTCTCGGACATAATATACTCACACAACCCTGTAAAGTGTTTAATCTTGATCTTCATCTAACTACCTTCTAAAACACTAAAAACCATTTTTGGTTTAATGATATAAAACAAACATAGGCCTGTATTGAGACTGTTTGTATGAATAAACAGTCTGGCTTTCCTGTGGTGCCTTAATAAATTAAAATCTCCAGATCTCGTTGAAGTTACTAATAAGGCAGACCACAACCGCACTGCGAGTAGCTGCGGTCTCGAGATCAGTGAGAAGGATCCAAGTCAGGACACGTCCCATATTCTTGTGGTGTAAATAGTTTAGAACCAGTTCGATAACAGTTCACCGCACATATCTCAGGCGTGGTCCGCGGGAGTCGCACCTGATGTTATTCGGGCTTAGCAACCTAAGGCTTTGGAACCTTATCTCTAGAAAAGAAAGAAAAGGAAATCTTTGAAAGGTGGTAGGCCATAATGCCGCTAGCAGTAGTTATAACCCACCAGACAAAGTCTAGCCGCCAAGCGATTCGTCGTGTTCCGACATAATGACTGGTGAAGCCGCACGGAGGACGAGTCTGAGTTATTGTGTTGCGATGTGTACCGGGTACGATGGGCCAAATGTTGTTGTGTCGGGAGTTTGGTCGTGGAGGGTCTCCAGATCAATCTCCCTCTGGTGCAGCATCGTCGGTCGTGTTATTGGGTTTAACATTGCATCACCACGCTGAACTGCCGTGCTCCTTCCTATTTACTAAGTTTTTTTAGTGAATAGCCTTAATAAACTAGCGCGCTTTATCATCATTGATTGCATCACTGCTTACCATCAGGCGGGATTGCAGTCAAGCACTAGTTTATAAATATTAGAAAAAAAAAAACAGGCCAGATCAGCAGGGATTTCATTTTGACAATTCAACAATATTCATCGCGTCTTTTACCTTGTTGAATAGACAAAGATTTCCAATTGATTGTAATAGTGTACTATGCAATAGGGATGTATCCAAGGTATGAAAATAAAAAAAATAATTAGTCCGTCTTATAGATAATAAAAAAAAATTAAGACCCGTATTTTTTATTTTGTCGAAATTACCAAAAACTATTGAGATATAGCGTATAAGTTACGGAGTGGGGGCTAATTACGTCACGCCGTGGTATATTTTGGTACACGGCGTGACGTAATGCGACATTTAAAATCAATGTATCTTCCGAAGTATTTGAATGAAAGAAAAATTAAAAAATAAGTGTTAATTTTTTTTTACAAATCTATTTGATGGACATAAAATTATATTTTAGGATACAACCCAATTAGAGAGGAAATTTCCAAAACCTATGCTCCTGTAAAACGAGTTTGTCTCTGCTTGAAAAAATAAAGCAAAACCTAATCAAAACCAAGGCGGGTTGTTAAAAGTATCCCCAATCTACATAATCTATCGTACTATTATATACGACCAATTTGGTAGCATTATTACGTAAAACCCCCTCCCCCAATCCATCGTATAAATGCGTGTAGCTGTGTCCCTGACTAGCATAAGTAATGTGGAATTGGAGATGTACATGAAGATGAACCTATCATCACGCCTTTAATCCCCGCAGAGTTAGGCAGGGTACACTCCTGCAAATCAAATCAAATCAAAAGTCATTTATTCAAATTAGGCTGAGAATCAGCACTTTTGAACGTCATTATTACATAAGACAGTCCCCACTACACTTCAATTCCTAGTGCTTTTGCTGGGAAGTGGCGCTATAAACTCCCAAACAGCACAACAGTTGTCTGTTCATTTAAAAAAAAGGGGCAGGCTTCCTACCGCCTACCAATTTCTGCTGGAAAATGCCAATTACACTTTACTTGGAATAGGTATCGAACGTAGGTAGGATCTCATGCCCGGCAGTAATGCTTTCAACTACTAGACCAACAAGGAGATTTTCTTCCCTTTAAATGACTTTAACGCCTGGGCATCCATTGTGATCTCAGGAAAATTCTAGACGGTAGCCTAGGAATCCGCACGTCCGGCTTACTTACGTGTGTATTTGTAGGATGTAAGCAATATGGCAATATTAACTTATATCCCAAGAACACACAATTCTAATATTTTTTTTCAAGTGTATTCTTAATTAAGGGCGATGCATTAAACATGCAGTAGAAGACAATCCAATAACAAAAGAAATATTTCTCATAAGATAGATTAGTTTGTTACTTTCAAAAAATAGTATACACAAACATAAATGAATGAATATTTCAGGGTAAGGTTTAACTCGTTCTCGAAACTAACGTTTTTGTTCAATTTGGAATGTTACTCTTTATGTTGCATTAAATATGATTTCTGCTTTCCTTATAAATTCGTCCACACGTCCCAATGAATAGACGATCGGCAGTCACGTCAAGCTTTAATGAGTATATATATGGAATCAGGTTCATAACTCACTGTGGACTTTGCGACACGTAAATGCTGATTTTCACCTATAGTGACAACGTACCGAAAAGGAAAATCAACCTACGAATATAAACGGAATCAAGTGAATTGATTTCGATCCACGAGTATATGCTGCATAAAATGTGAAATGTGTTATAACACATATATGTGTATTCTGAAAATATGTAGTATAAAAAGTCGCTTTTCGTTTTGTATGTTGTAAAATACATGGATTTTAATGATCATTTTAATATCATTACTCGTCATCGTAAATCTTCATCATTTGCCGATTTAGAGAAGTTATTTCGAAAGGAAAAGCTTGAATAAATCACGGAGATTTCGATGTTCTGACATGTCAGCCAAGGCACCACATTAGTAGATTGCTATACAAGAGCAGTTTTAAGTAACGTGTAAATAGATTGTCTTCTCGCTGGATTCACAATTGCATCACTTGTACAACAGTCGTTTGAAAGTGTAAAATTTTGAGATGATTTTTAGTTCTGTAAGAATGCAGTTTTGAATTGACTGGCCTCAAGAGTGGCATGCATGAATTAATCAGAGATTGTGCAGCTTAATTCTATTTTAATTTGCTCTACGATTCCTTACACGATGCCACTAGATCTGCAGGGCATTTGCGTAGGGTACATAATAAACTATGAGAACCGCAAGACAGAAAAGTATCTGGCACAGTCCTCAATAACATCCAGTTTCGTCTTCATTTCTAGTAAATCCAACAGTTGCTCAATATCTTCTTACTTCACGTAAACAACATAACAGACATTTTAATTGCACGGATACGTGCCTCACTCCGTTTGTTAATCTAATATAAATTCATAAGTCAATTCTATTTCTGATAAACTGGAGTTATTGTATTTTATGTAGAGACGGGTATACGCAGGTAAAATGTTCTATTGAATAGACGTTTATTTATATAGTTATAATTGGAACGGTCAAAGTTTGAACGATGTTATCCAATGGAATGGACTAGCTACTGTCAGTTAGCGTTGATTTTAAATCAATACCAAAATCAAAAGATCTAATGCAAAACTTCTGCCATACATCGGAAAGAAATAAGAAAAATGTCTTAATAATATCATCACGAAGATTAAAAAATATACTCGAATTCGAACAATGGAAAATAAAAGTGGGTCTATAAAAATGTCATCCGGAGCAATACCGTTAGCGTAAATAGAAATTACAAAGGAAGCGTCGAGGCAGTAACGCATACCACTTAGGTAGACGTTTACTCACCACCTTCCTCAGAATTCAATAAGGAGAAGTCTTCAACTAAATAATATTAAGCTTAATGCTTGAAAAAGTTTGTGGATTTAATGAAATAGTCTATATATTAACTGCTGACATCAAAACTACAAACGTTATATGTAGTACAAAGAGAAGTTTTCTAATAATGTGTTACTACGACTTCTATGTGAACAGAATCGTGGGCAGAAGCTACATTAAATCCTCAGGTAATGTTTGAAGGAGGCAATTCTAGACGGAAAGTTCGAAAAAAAAACTCCACTATCGAGATTGGATTGGTTCCGAATGCGATGGAAAGATTAGCCATGTGTCAGTTCAAAGCCAATCCTTACAATATAGATGTACCTATACATATCCACATGGATCACGTATATTTTTGGCACGTGTTGCACGTATGTATGAATATCCTACAGGCAATAAAATTCTTTGTATCTTCGTGTTTTTTATCAACTTCTTAACAAGAAGGAAGTTATTAATTTGAATGTATATATATGTAGGTAAAACTCCGAATTGGGAGCTTTTCCTTTTTATGTTAATATTAGATTTTTGGTTTTCTTAAGATAATAATAGTGTTGAATTTGTATGTGGTGTTTAAGAAAAACATATAATATTCCATTTCTTGAGGAAGTGTATACAATATTCCTCTGGGTTACAGTTAAGTTGGTTTTAATACTAAGGAGCTGAGAAAAAAATAACAACAGAAAGGACGCAAATTACCACCCACCAGAAAGTCTTCCCGCCAAGCAATGCACGACGCATTGCCGTTCGTTCCGGCATGATGTCTGGTGAAGCCGTACGTAGGACAGGTCTGAGCAGGTATGTTGCGATGTGTGTCGGCCACGATGCGCCAAATGTTGAAGTGTCGGGAGTTTGGTCGTGGAGGATCTCTAGATCAATCTCCCTCTGGCGCAGCATCGTTGGTCGGTTAACATTGCATCACCTCACTCAACTGCCGTCTATTTGGGATCCTATAACTCTACAGTATGTTAAGAAAACCATGTCCGACCCGTGAAGGTATTATTAGGTATCGATAACTGATTATACTAATGGATACAAAACCGGGCTAAACTTAAAAAAAATCCCCTTAAAAATAAATATTATTTCGCAAAAAAGAGGTAAATTAATAACTGTGCGTTAAGCACCCTTCCGCGGGCGGCGGGCGGCAGGGCACGCGATACGTGGTCGCATCGCTATTCGCTTATAATAATACCGGTGTTGTCACTTTTTTAAAAATTACCAAATTTCGGGGAAGTTGGAATTAATTCGCGGGAAAAAAAGATTATTTCAAAATTCATTTCTATTGGTACTATGATGATTACGTAAAATTGTATATTATATTTGGTCATGTGCTTACCTAACCTTTATTATCCTTATGGGTCAGACAGGGTTTTAAGAAAACCCTGTCCTATACATACTGTATAGGATCCCAAATAGCAGCAACACGCTGAAACCTGGTTTTAGCGTGTTGCTGCTCTCACGTGCTTCATATATAGCCAGCCTAGTTCTACTTTAATTCGGCAGCTGTGAGGTCAGGGCCTGCTATTTCTATTTTGGAATCTATCCACTATTTCTAATTTGGAACAAAGAAATACGAATGGGGTTTGTAAGTTTGTCACCTAGTATATTTCGTTCTAGCCTGTTGGTAGGTTCTAAGCGCAGAGCTGTGAAGCTTTGTCAGAGACCATATTTGTGTTATGTAGGTGAGGGTACAACATAAGCTTATAATAATTCTAAATCGTAATGAATATAAACTAGGGGCGCAACTATTTTAAACAAAAATAAAATACAAAAAGCGCACACATTCTGTGAATTTCGTTCGGCATCACTATTAATCATGCGGCTTTTTTCGGACATTATATCTACATACGAGTACATTTTATTTTGCCGCCTACCAGTGTTGAATATGCTGCCAAGCTAAAAGTCTGTGTAGCATCCCTAACGTTAGAATGAAAAGTTACGCGGAATCGTTCACGACACGTGCCAGAATCGAAGTCATAGAGTTGTTCTAAGAATACTGAGTAACGAGGAATACCTGGAAAGTCCAACGCAGACTTTCCAGGTATTTCTCGCTACTCAGTCTTTAGTCAACCGACTGCCGAAGAAAGGATCATGTACTTATTTCTTAGTGGGCTTTAAAACTTTGTGATAATAATAATACTTGACGGTACTTTGACGACACGGTTGGCATAGTGGTTAAATGTTTGACTAGTACGCTGCATGTCGCGGATTCGATTCTTGCACGGAACAAATATTTGTATAACCTATAAGTAATTGTTCTGGGTCTGGTTGTTTGTATATGTGAGTTTATATGTTTGTACCCACGATTCAGGAGAAATTCCTAGTGTGGGCAAGGTTTTAAAAAAAAATAGTACATATAAGTAAATATATTATATCTACACAGTAGAAATGGTGATTTAACACTAAAAGTCTAATGACAACAAACTTTGCATGGAATTAATACAAATTTCTCACATTAATTAACATTTACTCTTATACGTAACAATTATTTTGTCAAACAATAAGCCAAGGTAAATTTATAATTATGAGTTCCAACAATTGTGGCCGTAACCGCTACGAGACCTACGCCGTAGGCAAAAATTTCGTAGCGCTACGCAAAACTGTTGTCATTGATAAGCTGAAGTCCGTATGTTGTGCGACCGAGTGTAGAGTAAACTTTGTGTGCACAAAAATAATAGGTTTCTGTTATCATTCACGTTGTTTTTAATATTTATTTATGTTAGCATGGATGTATAACGTAGCGTCGCGAATGACATTCACTATGAACACTTTGAGAACACAGCGAGTCTCTTCGTAGTTCAGATCGGAGATACGTTTAACGCCACCTCTGCGTTTCTTTAGTAAGGTTCAAAGTGATTTTGAAAGTATTGGTAAGCTTAATTTCCCAGTGTTCCGCTCAATGCACCCATCAATATTACCTGCAGTAGTTATTATTATTTTCATATCGTTGTGAAATCTCCCACAATCGTTTCTTGTCTTTTTTGTTCGCCGTATTTGGCACTATCGATGTCCAATATTCTAGTGTGTAAACCCACACGATTTTTCCATACGACCGTGGCCCGTATAAAACTAGGAATACCGAGTGTGGACAGTCGCATTGGCACGTGTACGGTATTACGCTCCATGAAAATAAGAAGTGTATCCACATAGCTCCAACATTTTTCTTTGGAATATTACCCTTGAAGTAACTGGAAATAGATGCAATGAGAAACATATTTGAAATCTAACAGAAATATCCAAACGTCGGATGTTTCTCTTCGTTGGATTTCAACATTTCGTTTTCAATGCTCGGCAACACTCGTGCGTGTAATCGCTTGACGTTCCATGAAGATAACGTTCATAACAATTGACGCCTCAATTAAAAGTTATTACAATGAAAATAGCATGCCAGTGGAATATTATTAGTACTTATATACGTTTATTCAGTTTATCAATTTTAGAATCCGCATCACAGAATAAATAGTACAAGCCAAGGTACCCAAACTCATACAAACAGAGGGTACCTGATTGTATTTCATAAAACTGGAACAATTTGCCAGCGTCGGTGTTTCCGTCAAATTACAATTTGAGTGTCTTCAAGGCTAGAGTGAATAGGCTCTTAATAAACTTGCGCGCTTTACCATCAACGATCGCATCACTGCTTACCATCAGGTGGGATTGCGGTCAAGCGCTGGATTATAATTTATAAAAAAAAAAAAAAAAAAACTAAGATATCTTTGATGTGATCTGTAGCTTAAAATTAAGTGCATGTCGGAAATATGTCGGACGTCGTTTATTTAGAAATAAACCACAGATATATGTGATATGGCAGTATAGGTGTTTTTATATATTTTAAATTAAATTTTCCGTTTTAACAAGAAAGCAAGTTTGCTACTCACCGCTAGAGGTCACTATATTAAATGCATAACACTTAAAGCTGTATTTTATATTCTACCAGAAACTGTCTTGTTGTTGGATTATTATTTGATCCACCGTATGCTTAATATATAAGCTACGAAAAATTAAAGAAGACTACAGATAATTGCAGTTAGGAAAACATAGATCAAAACTTCAAGTAGTGTTCCTTCACGAGTCTAGTGTACTCGCCGATATAGGCGTTAAAAAAACATACGAAGGACAGATATTAACTATCAAAAATGATTAGACAATTTAAGTCTATTGAACCCAGCCGAAGCCTCTAATATTCTTAATGTCTACTGTTTTGTGAAAGGTATTTCAGGTCACATTCGAATGAAAACTGTTAAATTAATAAACAAGGTTACTCAGTACAGTTTTGAACATCAATCGATAAATAATTCGAGCTGCTTCTTTGAGGTCGATTACAATACAGGCGAGATCATCTATCATCGAATAGAAACGAAACTTTTTACCATATTATCTCTAACCCACGTGGTGCCCCGTGTGGTACCGGGCATAGAAAAGTACCAACCTATATCTTTCTGTGGGTGTCGTAAAAGGCGACTGAGGGAACTCTCACCAGGGAAGCGGGCAGCAGCGCTTCTCCTGTGGGATAACAAATTACTGCGATCCCCAACCCGCCTGCCAAGAGTGGGGATTATGACAGTGCCCCCCCCCCCCCCCCCATGGAGTGGAAGTCTTGGGTGAGGCCTTTGTGCAGCAGTGAACCTCTACAGGCTGGAAGAAACAGAAGAAGAAGAAGTGGTTCTCGTTACCCTTTTTTGGTCAGTGACAGTTCACACTGACTTCTTTGCTTTCTCACTCTTAAACTATAATGACCCATAATGTATTTTTCTCTTTGCTTCCAGCAGTCAAATATTCATCGACTCGTGTAGCAGATCAAACGGAAACCCAGAGATATTTCATTGAAATTTTCCAGGAAATATGCTTCTTTTTGCTACGTTGGAATCGGAATAATCGGTATACACTCCAGATTTTCATTTGAATGTTTCACACCTTCAAAAAATTATTAAATATACAACTTTGCACCTTATTTTCAGGTGACGTAGATCCACGATTCGTTAAATTAATTTAAACATAAAGCACACATACGCAATAATTTTGCAGAATGCTGTAATTAAATTCCAAGTGACGTAATATTGTATATTTTATGTGAAAATATGGAGCAAGTAAAGTTGGGCTCGGCCCGTAGAATTTCGTTTAATGTCTTTGTTACATTGTTTTCTCAGACAAGTACGTACACGACAGAGTAGGGCAAGAGGTCATATTCCCCTCTGACCCTCGATCGATCTAATCTGGGTTAGAAATCTGCATTTTTGCCTAAAGTCAGCTTATATAATTTCTAACGTAGCGATATTATCGTGGACATACACGTCCGTGAAATATATGCAAATACGTGCGCATTATAACATTTCCATGGCTAAAAAACTTTTTACAAAAAAAAAAAAAACAAAACAACCGACTTTCAAAAAAACAAACGTTGCAATGTGAAAAAGAACTTATTTCGGAAGTCGGTGTCTTTAGACACAGACTTCCGAAATTAGTTATTTTTCAAGCTCTTGTCAATACAAATTAATCAAGCACAAACCCAAGGCACCTGCTGAGAATCGTTAAGGAGTTCCGTCGACTGGCTCTCGGCGCCATCATCAGATTTTCTTTTTAACCCATATGGGTGCAAAGTTTTCATTAATATAAATGAATTAAGTCCATAGACCAGGTAACTAATCTAAACCGTTGAGGAGTTCCCTGAACAGGCATTTGTCTTCATCATCACGACCCTAATGATGGTCACAACTCATTTAAGTGTCAAGTTCTCATAAATACCAATTAGTCAAGTACAAACACAATGTAGGTGCTGTAAATCGTTGAGGAATTTCCTAGACTGTCTCCCGGCTCCATCATCAGATCTACTCCAGACTTAAGAAAAAGACTAAGCGGCCCTATCATTTGTGAACGTTTCCCTTGATTCCCCTAGTCTTTCATCATTAAACCCTAATTTTCTTATCGTGGAACCACCTCGAAAATATCTTCTTTCGAATAAAAAAGTATCATCCCAATCGGTTCATAAACGACTATGATATCCGCGAACAAACAATAAACCTCCCCCTTTTTGAAGTTGGTTAAAAATGATTCCACACAAAATGTCAAAAACCGGCTAAGTGCGAGTCGAATTCGCGCACGAAGGATTCCGTACCATTATCTTTAAAACCGGCAGAAAAATCACGTTTGTTGTGTGGGGAAAAATAAATAATTAAACTAAAATAAATATTGAAGCGGGCCTTCAATATTTATTTTAATTTAATTACTTATTTTAAATTTTAACATATTGTAGGTATGTTGGTGTGTAAGGCATGAGTTAGAAATCACGACACAGCAGATAGAATTTTTAGATGTTTATTGCAGATCACAGAGGATAGTTGACAGAGATAGATAGGAGATAAGATGAAGAATTTAAATATAGACACAAGAAAGAAACCGACATTAAGATTAACTGGAAAAATGAAGATTTGCGTAAGTATTAGCTATTTAGAACGGGAGAAATCGGAGCGTGCATTCGCCGTGGAGATAGGATTGGCACTGCCGCTGGCGACCGAGCGATCGCGGGGCGATCGGCTATGCGCGTGCGGCGGGCGCGCAGTGCGCTTGCGCAAAAGTAGTTTGAGGCTCGTAGTATAGCCACAATATAACTAAATATTCTGTGAACATTTCAAGCGTCTATCTATATCCGTTATTAATACAGTATGTTACAAAAACCCTGTCCGACCCGTGAAGGTGTTGTTAGGTATCGTTAGCTGATTCTACTAATGCGTACATAACCTGGCTAAACTAAAAAAAAAAATACCCCCTTAAAAATAAATAACTTAAATAAAATAAATAAGTAATTTCATGGCAACACAGGCACAGGCCATGACCTCAGTTGACCTCATGCATGTAGGTATTGGTAGTCTAACCACGTTTATCGACTCTAGAAAGAAACAATGATACCTACTTACGCAGCTCGTGAAAAGAACTTTTTTTTAAGTAGGAAGGTCGTCTGACCCTCCGAATGTATCTTCGAATTTCATTCGATGAGCACAATGGCTGTGGCGGAAATGTTGTTCCATATTTCGTTCACTAAGAACGATACCGGCACCGTCCCACGAGATTAGCACGGTGTTTCACAACGTTAGTCCACTCCTACCAATCCACTGCTCGCCGAACTGATAGTGGAGGTACTCACGTACAGGTCGGCAAAAATATGATGGGGCACCGTCATGCTGGAACCACATTGACCAAGAAGTAGTCACATCCGAATCGTTCAACACCTGATCACAACACAACACAATTGCATTTTTACTAGGTACCTTCCATCAGCAGGTTACATTACGTTAGAAAACTATTATGATCACACAATAAACGATACGTCTACACGGACTCAATGTCTACGCGAAACTAATAAATTTAAAATAAAAATGATTTTTATTTCATAAAAATAGGTACTCTAACTGCACGGCGGTGCCCTTTGACTAGAGGTGTGAAAGTATTCAAAATATTTCTCGTATCGATTTTTGGTATCAATTTTGTATTTCAGAATTTCACGCATCGATTCAACATCGCATGGCATTCTTTAGATTTTAGAACTTTCACATAACTTAAATCAGGTGAACTTAAATGCTTTAAATTGTTTAAAATATTCTCCTAAAATCGTATTTCATAAGACCTTTCTAGTTCCTATTTACTAATAATAGGTACTTGTGTTACAATATTGTTATGAATAATTAATCGATAATCAAAAAAAGTACTTTTACCATTAGGTAATCTGCGTTTTTACAACAAATCATTCGAGCAGTTAGTATCGACAAAAACAAAACGATATTACGTAAAAACTAGTACAGCTCTAATTATTCCTTTGCGCGTCGGCGGCTAGACACACTGACGCCGCCGACAGTTTCAAGGTCTAAAATGGTGTTTACACTTTTTTAAATTTCCCGAATTTTGGGGAAGTTACAGTAAATTCGCTGGTAAAAAAGATTATTTCAAAATTCATTAGTATTGTTACTATGATGATTATGCAAAATTTTATATTTTATTTGGTCATTTGTTTACCTAACCCTTATTATCCTTGTGGGTCGGACAGGGTTTTCGTAACATACTGTATAGAGCAAAAATGTCACGTTTGTTTTATGCGAGCCCCCATTAAATATTTCTTTTTATTTTTAGTATTTGTTGTCATAGTGGCAACAGAAATACATAATCTTTGAAAATTTCAACTGTCTAGATATTACGGCCCATGAGATACAGCCTGGTGACAGACGGACGGACAGACGGACAACGAAGTCTTATGAATAGGGTTCCGTTTTACCTTTGGTACGGAACCTTAAAAAGGCGGTTCAGTCAATTCGGCGGAAATTTTGGCATAATTCAAACTATACGCTCTATAGTATTATAGAGCGTACAGTTTGAATTATGCTTTACTCATAGCATACCCACAGCCTTAAACACCTTTTCACGCGTTAACTAAGCTACTTTGTCTATTCAGCTTATGATTAATATTGCATATCGATTTGGTTCATGATAGAGCGTTGTTTAAAATCCGGCATGAAATATGTAAATCCAAACCTATCGAGAATGTCAGTGATCATTTTTACCCGTGGAACTTAAAATCGAATACTGTCACTCCAGCTGTGGCCAACACTATAATTGTGTAACAGTTTATCGATCACAATTCCTGATTTTATTTTGCATATCAAACAATTCAATTCAGAAGGATCCTGAATCAATTTATTGGGAAAAAAAAAAAGAATTATCCGCTCAACAACGTATATAGCAGAAAGAATGTTATTAGAACTGTCAAAATAAAAGTTATTTACTGTTAGTCATCATCATCATCGTCATCATCAACCTTTTTATTGTCCCACTGCTGGGCACAGGTCTCCTCTCATACAGAGAAGGATTGAGCGTAATCACCACGCTTGCTCAATGCGGGTTGGCGATTTCAGACTTAAAGTCCAGGTTTCCTCAAGATGTTTTCCTTCACCTTATAATCAGTCATTGGTGTCCAAGATGTACTTAAAAAGTACATATAACTTAGAAAAATTACGTTAATACTTACCTGACCTGGAATCGAACCTGGACAGTCATACTTGAGAGGATGGTGTTTTAACCATTAGGCTACCACGACTTGTTTGGTTTGTCATCTTTGTTAGTGATAGTATCGGCACTCAATTACTCCACTATTCACATAAATTTTCTGTAAAGTATAAACCTGTTGTTATCCTCACGATAAGCTATTATTTCTAAATAAGCCAGAAATCCATTTTTAAATATTCAATCGTCCATTTTTGATGAACGTAGCATGGTTTTACGAGGTAACAACCGCGTTCACAAACCCACGAAACGATGATCCAAGATAAATATCGGCGAAAGGTGCAAAATCCATTGTACAGTTTAAAAGACTTCAGCGACCTCTCCCCTGCTTCCTCATCATCATTTTTTTTAAATAATTATATACTAATGATTGACCACAATCCCGCCGGATGGTAAGCAGAGATGCAATCGTTGATAGTAAAGCGCGCTAGTTTAATAAACCTAACCACACAAAAAACTGAGTGAATAGGAAGGAAGACGGCAGTTGAGCGAGGTGATGCAATGTTAAACCCAAAGGGAGATAAATCTGGAGACCCTCCACGAACATACTCCCGACACAACAACCCCGCACAATACCCGGCAACACAACTACTCATACCCTTCCTCCGTACGGCTTCACCAGACGCAACAAATCAAGCCGGAAACTTCTTAAAGACGAATCTTTCAGATGAAGTATTTGTCCTGCCATACAACTACATAATGACAAATATCGGCCAGAGAGTTGCTAGTTGTTCTATGAGGCACAAAAGTTACTTTTGAGCAAGATGTTCCAGGTTCAATTCCCGATTCGAGCAAATTGCAAATTGAATTTTTTTGGTATGAATTTCTCTGTCATGGCTTTTTTTTTTTTGTTGGGATGGGAAATCATCAAATGACTTCTCCCGCTCTGGGCGGAGCGGAAGGGTGTGTCAGACTTTTACTGACTAAAACCCACCCGTGTTTCTTCACTTGCCTGTGCGACGGCCAGGGCCGCGGTTTCTTGTTAAACCAACCCGCAACCCTGACCCAGGAGGCATCGGTCTTCGTGGACTCCGTCACGATGTGCTGACATCTCTTTGAGGCGCGTGTGAAACACGACGCGCCGTCGACTCGGGCCTGGTCCTTACCGGGCGGCGAGTTGCCCACTGCTCACCGCCCGCAGGCCCGCGCCTACGGTGGCTGGGAGTTAGGCGTCGTCTCCCGACCAGAGCGTCTACTGCGGCGGCTAGTGGCGTGAGGGCGCTGGGATTCCCGTTGCCTCACGCGCTCCGCCTCCTCCTTTGCCAGCATTACTGCTTCGCAGAAGGAGGTGACGGCCTGAAATGCACTCTCGCTCCGGACCATGGCCTGGACCAGGGTCGGACGCGAGAGATCGCCGCCGATCGCCGCTACGAGGACACGGCGGTGCTCTACCCAAGCCGGGCAGACCTCCACCGTATGCTCCACCGTGTCCTCAGGGCGATCCACACAATGGTGACACCCTGGCGTTTCCTCCCGCCTAATAAGGAACAGGAACCTCCCGAAACAACCGTGTCCGGTAAGGACCTGCGTCAGGCGGAAGGTGAGGGCGCCGTGGCGCCTCTCTAGCCACTCCTCAAAGAGGGGACTTACAGCCGCTATTGTGGCGTGCCCAGCACTGGGTTGCGACAATCGCACTCTCCATGTCGCCATGAGATCCCGCCGGAGCTGTGTCCGCCGTACCGCGATTTCACGCGGCAGCGGAGTTATGCCCCGGCGTTTTGCCTCCTCTCGCCACTACCACATGTGGGCGAGGGCTTTGGCCTCCAGATCCCATGGCGGCAATCCGGCAAGGAGGCTCGCCGCCTCAGCGGAGACCGTGCGGTATCCCCAGATCAGCCGAACGGCCATGACCCTCTGGGACGCGGTCAGGCATCGGGCTGGTCGCTTCCTTAGCGACCGCGCCCACACCGGTGCCTCGTAAAGGGCCATGGACCGCACGGCCCCCGCGTAGAGCCTCCGGCAGGAGGCGTTTGGTCCCCCTAGATTGGGGAGGAGCCGCCTCAGGGCAGCCCCGGCCCGTTCCAGTCTGGGTGCCAAACGTCGGAAGTGCTCCTCGAAGTTCCACCGGCTGTCGAGGACGAGTCCCAGGTACTTCGTCGTCGACCCGACGCCGATGTGAACCCCTCCTACTGTTATGTAGGAACCCGACGGTGGCGCATTCCGAGGACTATGAAAGCACATGGCCTCGGACTTCTGCAGGGCCACCTCGAGTCCCAATTGCCGGATCCTGTTGACGATTTTCGCAACCCCGAGGGTCGCTGCGTCAGCCGCCGCCTGGTGTGACCTCCCTTGTGCCAGAACCAGCGTGTCGTCAGCGTAACAAACTACGCTGACGCCGATAGGGAGGTCAGCGCACAGCACCCAGTCGTACCCGATGTTCCACAGATGCGGTCCCAAGACCGATCCCTGTGGAACACCGCACGACATCTCTCGTCGGTTCCATACTCCTTGGTGACCGGGGTAGATTACGGCCCTATCCGTCAGATAGGCTTCGACCACTCGACAGAGATAGGTCGGCATCCGGTGATACCGGAGTGCCTCCCTGATGCAACTCCAGGGTAGGGTGTTGAAGGCGTTAGCGATGTCTAGAGACACCGCCAAGACTACCCCACCCCGGGCCACAGCATCCCCTGTCGTAAGGGCTCGCACGCGCATGATGGCGTCCACCGTAGAGCGCCCCCTGCGGAAGCCAAACTGGCTCTCCGCCAAATCCGGGCCCGCTCGCCTGAGTTGCCCGACGAGGCGGTCTGCAATGACTCTTTCGAAGAGCTTGCCCACCTCGTCGAGCAGCACAATGGGCCGGTAAGCGGACGGAGAGTCCGCAGGGCGCCCTGGCTTTTTTATGAGGACCAGTTTCCCCGTCTTCCAGCGACGTGGGAACTGGCCCCTCTCTAAGCATGCGCTTAGTAGCCCCCGTAGTCGAGGCCCGAGAGCCCCTAAGGCCAGAACACAGGCTTTTCCAGGCAAGCCGTCGGGTCCTGGGGCGGTATTTTTGGCATTCAGCCTACGTACTGCCGCTCACGACTCTACCTCGGTCACTTCTGGAGCATCGTCGTCGTCGTTGGTGTGGTCCGCATCAGGCACCGCAGGAGGCGAAGCCATGGGTGGAGGGGTATGTACCCCTCGCGAGGGAAACAGAGCGCTCACCACATCCTCCACGAGCTGGAGCCGGAGACTCTGCGTCAGCGGGGGAGCCCATGGGCGGAGTTTATTCCACACCATTTTGTAGGGGCTTCCCCACGGGTCTCTGTTCAGAGTCCCCAGCAACTCCTCTTTGGCTCGCTGGATTTCCGCTCGGATGGCGGACTTGGCCACTCTGTATCCCTCGTAAAGCTCCGCTTGAATGGCCTCCGTATTCGGTGGACGAATACGGAGCCTCTGATGCCTGGTGTACTGGTGTCGCGCAGCCACGCACGCCTTGCGCAAAGACGTAAGCTCCGGCGACCACCAGTACACCTGACGCCGGGCGCGTCCGGGCTTGACTCGGGGCATTTACTTTGACAATTCAACATTACATTGCGTTACTAGTATTGTTGAACAGACAACTTTTTACATAACTATAATTCAATTTCAGGTTATACTGATTCCTCAAATCATAACTGCAATGCTTCGATATCGCTTTTGGGTTGCGGAGGTCAGATGGCAGTCGCATCACGGAAAATATCGAAGTTTATCCAAATTAGCAGTTAGACTGGTAAAGCGGACCCCAGACTCCAAAGCTGAAAAAGCTTCGGATGCGTCTGAGATTAACGCTGAGATGACGATGATAACTAATTCCTCAAATCCTGCAAAACGTCAAGTATTTAGTAAAAGAGCGTCCAGTAACCAGTAAAAGGGTTTCCTTTTTCTGGTTACTTGACGCACATTTTATGGGTATGTTTGGATCACGCAACTACAATTAATTATAACTAATTTAATTAGTAATTCCAGTAACTAAACACGTTCGAATCTAATCGCAATCTCATCTCAGCGACTACAAGGGTCTTGCAAAACTTAAACACTGGTTTAACGTCTGTCCAACTAATAAACATATTTTGTCTTATATAAAACTATTTTTTACAGATTGATTCTGAAGAGCAATTGTCAACTAATTAACAGATGCTGCTAGAATATGTCAACAGGGAGCGGTGTCAACGTGCTAGGAGGCTGGCTTTACGGTCACCGATCTTTGTCCCTCTCGCCCGGTTCACATCCAGTGCAACGGATTACTATAACACCTGCTATGAACAAACAAATAAAACGGGAAAAATAAAACAAATGTTTTATGCGCTCAGAAAATGATTGTAAAACAATAAATTCCTTTATTCAGAAAATGAAAATGTTTCTGACAAAACAGAATTTTTAATTTTCGTTTAAAACATTAAACATTTATTTAATATTGAATTATTGTTTTTCATGTAAATAAAATTCATTTCAATGCTCTTTCAGGGTTTAATGACGTATGCAAGCGATGTGCCCGTCAGTTGCCAATCAATACATAAGAAACTTCTTTTACATAATAATATTCCGTATTTCTCGATTTACATTTCGATAGTTTTATTAAACATTTGCCGTCAATGCTGCGTCACCCTTCCTTCGCAATAGCGAAGCGTCGACTGATGGGAGATTCGGGTGCAAGCTAGTGCAAGCAATTCACGATATTTGAAAGAGCGCCAAATCGTTTTAATCAAATAAATTCTGTTTGAAAAGATACCACAACAATAATTTCTAACATAACATTAATCGTGTATTCAAAGGACATATATTTAAAATTTAGTTCTGACTTAATAAATTGTTGGTATTGCTTGTATTGGTAATTTATAAAGTTTTGTTTCTTGAGCGTTTGCAGTTCATCCATGTCAACGTCGGGTCGGAGATTTACGTTACTACAAAAATACACATAGCAAGTAAACTTTGTACAATCGTTTCATGTGAGACAGCACACGCGCTATTTACATAGTTTGAATAGCTTTTCTATATTCCATCGGCTTAGGTAGTTAAAAAAAGGTAAACAAAAAAATAACACAAGTCACGTGTTATTTTTTTGTTTACCTTTTTTTAACGTTAACCAACTAAACGACATATCAGTCCTATTTAGACGCCGTAATAATTATACCGTAACGTTATTGACGAATTGTAACCTTACTATGTTGTAGCTACTCTACTTCATCGGTTAGGTAACAAATTCAGTCTTCATGACTGGATTTGTTACCTAACCGATGAAGTATTTATTTATACTTTTCGCATAAAGAAATGTACAGACAGCACATCAAGCTACTACAATCTCTCAGATTTTTTATTAGATTTTAATTAATAGGTCTACAAATAAGTGTTCGTCGGTTTTTGAACATGCGGACGAGCATTATTATGTAAAAGAATAATTTTATCATAGCATATAATAGGCGCGTTTTCCTCTTCCTTCTATCTTCCTCCAATAATGCTTCCAAATCGTGACTTTGTACGATTTCGGTCTTCCACTACGTTCTTCCGTCTTCACATTGTCTAACCTTTTGAAACCACTCAACGACAACTTCTCCCTCTTAAAGCAGCTTCACCATAAGCTTCTACAAGCAATCGATGGGCCTCAGCTGCAGATTTCTTCAAATTAAAGAAGTAACAAAAGTTCCCGCAAACGACGATTATTCGCCACAAAACTTGACATTTTTGCACAAAAATAAATATATGATACTGATACAGAGTCACTAATACACTTTACACTATTAGTAATACCATTTCGAAGCATATTGCTAATCCATTGCTTCATATGTTCGAAAATGTGTCAGCTCAACAACGTAAATATCGCAATGAATGTTGTTTAACTAACAAAATGAAACCCATTGTTACTGGGGCCCTAGTCTGCTATTACAGTAGTGTCAGTAAGGTCGATCAGTGATCTCATATAAGTGTATGTTATTACCAGATCTCCAAACCTACGATATCATATTTTACTTCTGGCAATTTCAACGAAATCTCTTAGTGGGGACATCTTTTGTTAAACGGCGGAAACTTATTTGTATATACAACTAATAATAACTCGAAGCATTAACACTCAAAGTTGATTAGGAAGATTTGACAGTTTCGGGTGGCTTGACGTGCTGTCGTTCGTACAAAGGCAGATTTAATCCCTTAGGAATTTTGTACCAGTCAGCCATGGATAGTGAAGAGATTAAAAAGCAGATGCTTTGGTCGAAAACAAAACAATGATGAAATAACTCTGGTTAAACAAATACTTAAATAGTACACGCTCTAGGAAACTAAGTGTCATACAGTTCAAAGGATGCAGCCCTCTGGCAGATGGATGAAAGGTAGCGATCCAATTTACAACCTTGGTCCTAGAGATTCTCTTAGAGAAAAATTCAGAGAGGTGGACATTCTGACTGTAGCTTGTAGTATATATTTGAAAATCTTATGTATGTACATAAAAATATGTCGGATTTTAAGAAAATAAGCGATATTCATAATATAAATACCAGGAACAAACACAATCTTGCTTTACATCACACTCGTCTCCACAGAGTAGGCAACTCGTTCATGGGTCAATGTTTACACTTTTACGATTTAAAAAGTATATGAAGGCCAAACTTTGCAAAAAGGGGTATTATAAAATCATAGATTATTTAGAAGGCAAAAAAGCTTGGGACTGAGCTGTTCGCTCTGTTAAGCATTGTTATTAAGCAATATGCGTAATTATAAGGTAAATTATTGTAAACATTTTCATTTTTAATGTCTGGACTTGAAAAAAGACGATGATCCCTGAGTTTGTTTCGGCTATTTCTTCTCAGAGGTAGTCAGTTAGGAAATGCCGGCTTCATCTAGTTAAAAAAAAAAAAAACATGACGTGTAAAAGTGATCGGTGATCCTACTTGCTTAATAAACGATTTCATTTCATTTCATTTCATTGCCACCTCGCTGTGTACAGACGCTAAGGAACACTAAAAAGCAATTCTGTAACATTAATTTCAGGATTTCATATCGATTAACTACATTACAGTATATATTGACGCAGTATACAATTCCATAGTAGCTCAAATACTACTGGTAATTGAGAATTAGTATTGATTTATATTAT
Source organism: Sesamia inferens (assembly GCA_037179545.1). Taxonomy (NCBI): domain Eukaryota; kingdom Metazoa; phylum Arthropoda; class Insecta; order Lepidoptera; family Noctuidae; genus Sesamia; species Sesamia inferens. The sequence continues at coordinate 21,095,378 of CM073921.1, forward strand.
ATTTTAGTAATTTAATACATACTGCAGCAAAACTGCTTGGACATAGCTTGCGTATAAAAATGTTATGTTTCAAAAGAAGAAATTACTTCCATAATACAAAAGATATTTCCTTCTGTCGTGAGATATAACACTCTTAAGCGGCTTCAGGAACAGTGGTCTTGTGAGAACAAACCCCCCGCAAAATTACTTAACAGTTGAAAGAACGTAACAGTTGTCGTTATGTTCTGCGTAACAATTTTGTATAAGTGCATTGTATAAATAGTTATTGAGAACAATTCGCAGAATCAATATTTTCATATCGAGCCGATAAGTTTGGTGACATTTTTCTTCTCTAAGTCCGTTGAAATCTGCTATCGGTTCTGTGGTGTAACCTCTCGCTTTTCAGTTTCCCACCATAGATAAAATATCGGCTCACCCTTTCCACCCCAGTAATCGGGGATTTTGAAAGACTTCGAGATAACCGAGTGCAGACAGCTGGATCAGCCTTCAGGAGCCCTAGGCTCACCTGAGTCTTCGATCTGCAGTAGCGTGTCGAGCACCGAGTTCGAGAGACACGTAAAGCTTCGAGCTTCTCTATTTTTAGCTTAAAGGGATTTCGTCGCGTCCGAGTTCCAACATTATATATTTTAATTTTTTATATCTTTCAACTTAAATCTTTAAAAAGTGAAAATGTAGTATTATAATATTACCAACGTCTTTTATTTCCGTGCCATAAGCTACAAAAATGTGCTTTAATGCTACAATACCTACAACAGTAGTTCATTAATATGTAGGTACCTAATTTGTAATTGTAACCAACTTGTCAGAAGTGTAAAGAAATTTAAATTTTGTAATGGAAAAATAACTTTAACTCATACATGATAAATTGTAGTTTACGTTACAACTTCAATCATTTTTAGAACTTTTCACTCTAAGTGCAACTTAACTGTGATTGAAACTAAGTTGATACTTGTTTAACTTTAAAAAAACATTCACTACCTTAGTCGCAGTGACATTAGCTGGGTACTTCATACTAGGTTACAAAGTATCTGTACCTGTACCCAAAACCCTGCCTTCGTTCCACCTATTCCGATAGAGTAGGATGCTAACATACCGTATATTTCACCAGATGTGTCAACTTCCAATTCAATTCCATGTAAAATGGGTCAAATCTTATCGCTATTAACGGACATCAATCCAGCATCCTAATTGCGTAATTATGTTAGTATCAGTTGGAATCATATAGAAGTATATTGTCAATCCATTTCTCCAGGTGTTCGAAAATGTGTCTGCTCAACAACGTTAATAACGCAATGAATGTTGTTAAACTGTCAGAATGCTACTGATGGCGTGTTACTCATTAAAAAAAACTAAAACTACAACTAGGAATTTCTCCTGTATCGTGGTTGCGTTTACAAACATATAAAGTCACATACGCAAATAGCCAGACAGAGCAACAAATTGTAGGCCATACAAATATTTGTTCCGTACGGGAATTGAACCCGCGACACGCAGCGCAGCAGTCGATTGTTCAGCCACTGCACTAATCGTGTCGTCAATTAGCCTGTTGGCTTCTAAATAAGGCAAAATCCACTAACTCCAGTCCTTTCCTGAGAATCTACAGCAAGAAATTGACTTAGGCGTAGAAAGCCCACTTTTTAAAATAGCAACTGAGTCTTTAGTGAACTAATTCTCAAAATGATGTAACAACAACAAACTACAGTCATTATCGTTTTTTCGTTACCAAATTTGTTAACCATTTTCATTATATTCTCAAAATTAATATTATTTTTTATTATATAAATTATTAAAACTTAAATTTCGTTAAAGGCTTTTATTTTATAAATTATAAACTAGCACTTGACCGCAATTCCGCCTGATGGTAAGCAATGAGGCAACCGTTGATGGTAAAGCGCGCTAGTTTATTAAGAGCCTATTCACTCTAGCCTTGAAGACACTTAAATTGTTGTCCGACGGAAACAGAGCCGCTGGCAAATTGTTCCAGTACTTCGATGTAGCGGTATAAAAGACGAGGCGATACGATTCGTTCGGATCGTTGTGGTGTCAACAACGTAAGGGTAGAAACTCGCCGTATGATGGTCGTCCGATGGAATGGAGATGGGGGAATTAAATCATGCAATTCCCTCGCAAACTCTCCAAAATGTATTCGATAGAACCCCAACAGGCTGGCTACTCTTCGCCTGTGCTCCAGTGCTGCTAGCGGCCCGATACGTGCTTCGCTACGTAAAAATTGAAATAATAAAAATAAATTTATTGGGTCATTAAAATTATTTATTCAAACATAAAACATATTTCTTAATTGCTAGCAATTTTAAAACTTAATCCAAAACCAAGATTATTAAACAAACGACTGAGGGTACCGACTCTCGAACAGGCAACATAAAGTAGGCCATTTGAAAAATATGATTCCTCTAAATTCAGACCACAACCGTAAAATGTTTGCCCCTGTTGACAGACATAGCAAATGATAAACGCACAGGATATTGTAATCATTTGACCTCAAATGGCACATCAGTTGAGATCATAGGGATACGCGGTATCAAACAAACTTCTCCTTTTGATTTACCAGTTAAGATCGTAGCTTTAATTAAATTTGGCAATAAGTTTTTGACTGCCAATCTGGTGCCATTACAGTTTTGGTGGATTATAAAATTGCAAAGGAAGTGGCATTGATTTTTATATATAGAAGTCATATATAGTTATATATATAGATGATATGATGATCCACCGTTCATTGAATTGATTTGTTACAAAAATGTGATAAATGAAGAACCGCTCAACCGATTTTGTGCTACTTCACACAAACCATCTACTAATTAGTGTAAACAAAGCCTAAACATTTGGTTTGGACAGGTGAGTGCGTTCTTGAGTTATAAAATTACAAAGAAAGTGGCATTGATTTTTATATAAATAGCTATATACTTACCACACTTATATCGTAATGTACTATTATATACATTACGATAAACATAAGTGTGGTAAGTTGAAAATTACCGCCGAGGCGTTATTGCTGTAATTTTCAAAGCGCACGTATGTCGTACGACGTTTTATAACATATTTGCGAGGAAATAAATAAAACTTTGACTTTATTAAACAAATAAATCTTTAATAATTTGTTGAAGCAGTTATAGAAATTTCAACAAATTTGAAAAGCGATTGTTACGTTGCCAGTTGGCATTTTTAATGTTGTCAAGTTATTATTTAATTAATTAATTATTTTTTTGTTATGGACATTTTTGTCTGAAAATTAAAGATTTTAATTTATTTTTTATTATTATTAGTTACAATTTCCCCAGTCTCTCTCTCACTCTCTTGAGTGAAAGTAGGAGAAACGAGACCACAGAGTGCTGCAGTCGGTAGCGGAGGCAGAGGCAGTTGCGTCTGCGGCGACGATGGTGGAATGTACGCGCGTATACTCGTAGATGGTTGAAAGTCAACACTTGACTCCAAAATGTTCCTTGTAATGCGAGTGCTAATTACTTCTTTATTTCTTATTGAGTCATCTATGTATTCTTCGGCTACATTGCTGGACCGCCATCTTCCGTGGCGTTTTAGTGTCAATATGTCTGCACCTGAATCGGCGAGCAATGTTGCCGAGGACCTTCTGAAACTATGCCCTGTGCATTCATGTGAATGAGGCAAATTTAAGAAAGTGGCAATTTCTTACGGTATTGCTCCAAAGGAGATGTTTCCTTTTAGGCGACCACTATGTACGCCATATAGATAAAAAGGAAAAAAATAAAAGATTTTCATAAAAATACCACTAAATTTATTTGAATAAAAATACAAGTATATATATAATTATTTATTTGAGACGTTTTTAGTGAGATAACCCTTTATTAAGGTAGCCGTTACAGTGGTTATGACGTTTGATTGGCGACTTTGACAGTTCTATTTTTCCGTTGTGTTCGTGTCGAGTGTTGATTTGAGTTGATTTCATTTATTTAAAGGGCCGTATGTTTGGAATTCGTGTTTTGTTTTTTTTTCGCAGTCATAATATGGTAGATAATATAGATACGATAGCCTTAGATAGATGGCACGTCAATCAAATGTCACTGTCAAAATCTTATTTCGTTTATTGCTGACCACCATATTTATTAATAGTTGTATTGCTCTCCTTGGCCGAGTTAAATTGAATCTGAATAAAAACTAAGCCAAAATATAAGAAATTAACATTAAAAACAGTTAACTATAGCGTAACTATACCTAGCATTAAGTGTACAATGTGCTGGCCCAGGCTCCATACATTTCTGAAACATCTCCTTTATTGATGCCAATGGGTTGGTTAGCGCATTTTACTTTTTGGCAATTTTGAAAATATCTGTTGGAATTAGCTTTTGTTGAACGAAGTACTTCGTATTTCTTCACTACGTCGTAAAAAAATCCCCTGTATTGTGAACGATCTTGGAATTTACTTTTTTGTATTTTTGACCTGGACAAGAAGAATCCGCCCATGATCCTCGATATCATTAGTTGTGATGTTCACCAACTCTTGACGTCTTCATGCACCAATCATACCAAATATTAGTGCAACCTGAAAAGAGATAAAAAATAATGTAAAAACACGTATATTGTAAAGAAATACGAAAGTGAAAGAAATTTATAACAATAATTTAATTTCAACTGACCTTTTTCGCCCTGATATCGGCAATCCGGAGCTTCTTTTAGTAATTTCTTGATATTGTCAGCCGAAAAGACTTTCGACTTTTTACTTACATGACCATCTGAGCGTCTTTTTAGAAAACTAACTAACCAGTTTTCATAGTGCAAAGTTTAAAGTTCCATGAAATAGGCTAAAATCAAATTTTCTAAAAATGAATTTGCTTCTTTGCTTGTTTTCCATATGATGAAGTTCTCATACGTTTGTAGTATCTATCAAGTTTGTAAGTAAGTATCACTGTGGAAGCGACCTCGAGTCTGCACAGCACACGCTCGAGGAGTGCCCTGTGTGTGCTCACGAGCGGCAGGTTTTGGTCGACAGGATCGGGCGAGATCTTTCTCTACCAGCATTAATGGGTGCTATAGATTTAGAAAACTGGAGGAAAGTCGCCTGCTTCTGTGAGAATATGATGGTCCAGAAGGAGGATGCCGAGCGGGGTTGTGAGAAAGCTGCTGCAACAGCTGAAACCCCGCCTGCATCATCTAAGACAGGCGGGAACTGGAGGTCGGTGGCTATTAGAGTGGGGACTCTGCCAGCCATCAGTGGTCATAGTTGCCTTGTATAGTTAGGTTCGTAGAGACCCCTATACATTCTCCCCAGAGATGTAACGAGAGATAACGGTGTCCCCGTTCTATGTGCTGATGGCGACCACCGCAGGGGCTTTAGTGAGGTATGAATCCCACAATCCCTGGTCCTATCCCCAAGGACCAGCGACCTTTAGAAGGTTTCCCCCGGATAACAAAAAAAGGTCAACGAGCTAGTCAAGGTAATTGTCCAATAACTGTACTGCTCATTATGAGGTCTTTGTTCAGTATTGAGCCTTCAAGACAGATATTCCCACGGCGCTATTACTGTATCGATTGTACTGTTATCGAAAGATTCGTAGCCTTGAACCTAATATATAGGATATGGTGTTATTAACTAAAATTCTGATACTGTCCCTTGGGACATATGTTCTGTTCAGCGATATCATTCATTAAGGCTCGTCTTTATTTTATCTACCAAAATCTTTTTGAAGCCTCTTTTACGCCTCTCGTGGTTTTTAAGTTTTCTTATTGGTCCTTATATTCATTTTTAAAATACGTATTTCGTCCAATAGAAACCAAACATTATTATTTATCTTTGTTTATTACAAGATTTTTAGTTGTAAAGTGGTTTGTTAAGAACTATAGTTTCATAAACAATAATAATAAACAATATTAAAAAGCAAATTCTGCATGTAAAGATAATTCGAAACCTTTTATATATTTTTCACATTTTACCCCACTTTGGGCACCATGTCGCTATGAAGGCGTAGACTGCTGGTCTCTCAGGCAGGCAGTAGCCGAGGCTCTCCAGCAACGATGGGGTCTTTAAAACTGTCGTATGGAAGTCTTGGAAGTTGATCACTCCGTCCAAATCGGGGTCCATTCGTTTCAACATTATATCTACAAATTCCTGAAACAATAACATCGAATACACTGCTGACTGCACAAAAATAAATACTAAGTTTTATTATTATTAAAGTATAGCTAAAGCAAGTAATGAACGATAACACTACAAAGGTTGTCCAAATATGACGTACTGTATTGCGTTTTTTGAGACCTATAATAAAATACTGGGGAAAGCACAATTTTTCATTATGGTTGATTTTGATATGACGGTATCGCTTCGCTTCCGACGGAAGCTTGATTGCTGGTTACCGTAGCACACAATTTAACGCACGCAAAATTTTGCACTATAGGGTGTTTGTAATGGTGAAGTAGTTGGGGCGGAGGCTATTAAGGGTGAAGTTAACGCCATGGTTTCACCACTGTGGCACCACTTAAGGCGATCTCCACAGTGGTCTGCCCGGCATGGGTAGAGCACTGCCGTGTCGGTTATCTCTCACGTCTGGCCTTGATCTAAGGCATGATACGAACGAGCAGGTGAGAATACATGAGAGGTGTCATCTCTTTCTGCTAAGCAGTAATTTAGATGAGCGTGTGATAGATATGCAATCTCTGCGCCCTTACGCCCCTAGTCGCTGCAGGAGACACCTTGGACGTAGGAAGGCAGCAGCCGAATCTTGGCCACCGTGCGGCCTTGCGGGTGGAGAGTAATGAGTAGCTCATCGCCTAGAAAGGATCTGGCCCGGGCAAACGGTGCACATTAAGCAACGCGTAGTCTGCCGGGGCCGGTACCTACCAGAGCACCGAGTTGTACGAAAGAGATGCCATGGACCCGGACAAATGAAGAACCATGGGTGGGTTTAAGGCAGTAAAAGTCTAATTCTCTGCCCATAGCGAGGGAAGTCATTTGTTGATTTCTCAAACATGAAAGGTTTTTACTCATATTTTCAGTCGATTGTTTTAAGATCATCTCAAAACGATTCCGAATCCCGAGAGAACGAGATTAGTTGCTACATTAGGGAAGAATTTGACCAAACTTTTATACTACAGTAAGTCTTATTCTAGAGATAAATAAATAGAGTAAATCTAATAAAAATAATATATTATTATTTATTTAACGTCCTTAAGATGTTAAACTATTTTGTAATATTGGCCGAGTAACCATTAAAAATATATTTTTCAGAAAACATATAAATCTCTATGTGAAAGCTTCAAAAGTGGAGAGTCCAACTATTTTGACAAAAAAAAAGGTTAAGAAAATGGATTTTCACTCCTTTTTGTAGCCGGTCGATACAATAAAAATCTCACCGTAAATATGTACTTTAAAAAACTAAAAAAACATGCTTTTAAAGAATATCAAACTAAAAAGTTAAATATATGTTATAAACAATACTCGTAAAATGAGAAAAATGCGTGAGGCGCTTTGTGCCATAATTTTTGTATATTAAGCGCCTCACGCTTTTTTAACTTTTTGGTTTGATATTCTTTTTAAGAACTCTTTTTTTTAAACTGTATTATTTTCAACTTTTTAGTTCGATATTATTTTTTTAAATAATATGCGGATAACACGAACGCTTAAGTGGTAGTCTTTTGTTTTTACCAAACTTTTCTTGATCTCCAACAGACAGAATAGCAAGTGCTAAAATTCGTAATGATGCGTTACCCAAGTATCTAAATCTAAACTAAAAAAAAATACTTTGCCTGCACAAATTAATGTAAGGTAAGGTTGAGTTATAGACAGACAAATAGAACAAGCAAGCAAACATACAAGTGAAGCTAATAAAAATCATGTAAAAACAGTGAATGAAACACAATTGATAATATGTTTTCATAAGTATGTATTACTTTTAATACTTATTCATAATTACGTACATCGCACCACGACATATACCACCCACACACACCGACAACATATGTACCCACATGTGTTGTCGGGGCGTTACATACGAATTCAATGTTTATCATGTTAAACCTAGCTGGCTATAAATTGACTTAGGTCAAGTATATTTGTTAGCTTCCAACCAGCGTTTTGTTAAAATACAGAAAGTAACACAGGTCCTGAATGGTCCATTCGAGTCAATACTGCACTCTCTCAAGAACTAAATCCGGCATAATATATAGTAAAATTTCGAAATATTCACTTGGGGCAATCTACGTTTATGAGGAATCCCGTGGGGAAATCCTGTGCTACGCCGTAGCTCTTTGCTACAGGCCCGTAGCAGCGTAGCAGTCTTTGGGAGCATCGACAGATCTTAGAGCTACTGACCAGACCTTTTGTTTTTTGTTGTGGATGGGAAATCATCAAATGACCTCTCCCGCTCTGGACAGAGCCGAAGGGCATGTCAGACTTTTACTGACTTAAACTCACCGGTGTTCCTTCACTTGCCTGTCCGCCAGGGCCACGGTTTCTCTTTTGCCCAACCTGCAACCCTGACCCAGGCTTCGTGGACCCCGTCACGATGTGCTGACACCTCTTTGAGGCGTGCGCGAAACACAACACGCCGTCGAACCCGGGCCTGGTCCTTACCGGGTGACTAGCTGCCCATCGCCCTCGGCCCGCAAGCCCGCGCCTACGTTGGTCGGGAGTACTATGTTGTCTCCCGACCAGGGCGTCTACTGCGGCGGCTTGAGGTGCGAGGGTGCTGGGATTCCCGCTTTGCCAGCATCACTGCTTCCCAGAAAGAGGTGATGTTTTCCCACTCTCGCTCTGGACCATGGCCTGGACCACGTCCGGATGCAAGAGGTCGCCGCCGATCGCCGCCACGAGGATACGGTGAAATGCAATGCCAATGCCATGAAAGCACATGGCCTCGGACTTGTGCAGGGCCTCCTCAAATCCCAATCATCGAGAGGATGCGGCATCCTCGGCATCGACCTGCATTGTCCACCACCTGGTGCGACTTCCCTTGTGCCAGGTCCAGCGTGTCATCAGCGTAACAAACTACGCTGACGCCGATAGGGAGGTCGGATACTGATCAAACATGAAATTGTCAACATATTTACTCACAAAACTTTACAGTGAATAGATGCAACATTTACCGGCGATTTGATGGAGGTGTCGCAAGTGAGCGGAATAATATTAAACAGAAAAAAAGGAACGGTTTGTGTTGATAATGCATTCCACATGGATTACAGCGGCGCCACATGGCGTCCGCAGTTTACCCTTGTTTCACGTCGCTGGAAGTAGGTGTGTTTAAAATACTGTTTGGGGCGTTTTTTAACATTTAAAATTGAAACCTCTCTGCAGGTTCTCTTCATTTAGGTATATGACAGTCATTATGGAGCTTTTATATGGGTCATAAACAGAAAACACAAAAAAAATGTGCCTTTTAAAAAAACATGTTAAAACATACTTTATACATTTATATTTTAGTTTAAAAAATTAACCATTTAGTTGTTTTAGTCATTAACGATAAAATATCCTAATTATATTTTTATTTACATTAAAATATTTAATGTAAAGTCAGACTCAGGTCCCCTTCCGTGGGCCGTGCCCAACCTAGGTTCATAAGTTTGCGTAAAGATTAAAAATACTTGAAAATGAAAGTGTGAATATATTTTCCTATATGTTTATTAATAATATCTTAAAGTTTTCATTTTACGCTATTATAAAAAAACAACACGAAAAATAAATGAATTATAAGATATAAACATGTTATTACCAATTTTGCGACCCCTTCCGTGATCCAACTAAATTGAATATTCAATATTTATGAAATGCAACGCAACCGTAGTTTATTTATTTTGGTTGGCAACATTGTCGAGCTGTTAGTTTGAGTAAAAATTTTGAGCGCTCTTTGGAAAATTTTGTGCAAAATTTATTTAATAATATTAATAATAAGTGTTATTTTACTTTTGTGTAAAAGATCAAGCATCTTTTCTGTTCGATCCATATTTTGGTAAGTACTGGCATAAAAAATACATATATCAATTAGTGTAATGTGGGAGGCTATTTACAAAAACCAGGTGCACCATATTGTAACCTCAAAATTTTGTAGTTTTAATGATATTTTTTGTTTATTTAACCCTTCCGTGGACAAACTTTTCGGTGGACACTATGTTCACGGAGGAGACCACGACCACAAGAGTGACCCCTATTCCAACTTATAATTTTCATGACACTATTGACATTAAAAATCTTGTATTGCTAGGTTCAGCTTGGCATTTATGCATCGCCTTCCAGTACGTGGCCGCCACTCCAGAACCTTACTGCCCCATCGGCCATCGGTTCTACGAGCAATGTGCCCTGCCCACTGCCATTTAAGTTTAGTGACTCGCAGAGCTATGTCGGTGACTTTGGTTCTTCTGCGGATCTCCTCATTTCTGATTCTGAGCATAGCTCTTTCCATTGCCCTTTGCGTGACTCTGAGCCTTCGTAAGAGGCCCATTGTGAGCGACCACGTTTCAGTTCCGTAATTCATCACTGGCAACACACACTGGTTAAACACTTTAGTCATGAGACACTGTGGTATCTTGGACGACGAGAAGATGTATCGTAGCTTCCCGAACGCTGCCCAGCCGAGCTGGATTCAACGAGGCACCTCTTTCTCGAAGTTGGACGTACCTAGTTGGACTGTTTGTCCCAGGTATATATACTCGTCACCAACTTCGAGTGCAGAGCAACCAACTATAATTGGAGTGGGTGCGACATGAGAGTTCGACATGATCTTCGTTTTATCCATGTTCATCTTTAGACCCACTTGTTGGGAAGCTCTGCTGGGGTCACATTATTGTAATTGTCAATTATCTGTCATAGCTACTAAGCAACGTGTAACGGAAATAGTATAAAGCGAGCATGAGCATCGCTTCTTTGATAATGATGATATCAAACTACATGTAATGAAAGAGTTACAAATCAAAATAAAATACTCATTGAGCTAATACCTAATTTCCGATTGCATGTGTTTCTTCAATTCTAATCATAACTTATTCAATAACCATACGTTCCACGTCACGATACTTCCCAATATCACAATAACTTATTCCTTAAAACCCTTCAGTAATGCTGTGCGCCTAGTATCGTCGAAGCCTATCCCAGGCGGTGTTCATTTACATATTTTTTTATTTTATTTTTTTATTTATTAACTTCCAAACATTTACAGATAGGCTTAAAAACGCTTCCAATATCAAATGGAAAATACAATACATTCAATACATGCCCTTGGTATGCATATGCCATTTCCGTTACACATTGTATACGTGTGGTAATTTCTTCTGTAATTTCCTTTCATATTGTTATACTGGATTTGTGATCGCATTCTATCTATAGTATTTCTGCCGTCTATATTTCTTCTATGCCTATATTATGTAATGTTTACATGTATAACGTACTGTGTACGGATATTATACAATATGTAAAGAAAACCCTGTCCGAACCGTGAAGGTATTGTTAGGTATCGATAACCAATTTTACTGATGCCTACAAAGCCGGGGTAAACTTAAATAAAAATTCCTAAAAAAAATTATTATTTTTTCGCAAAAAGAGGTAAATTAATAAATGTGCAGAGGCACCTTCAAAACATGCGCGGGCGAAGGGGGGTAGGGCACGCGGCACGCGGTCGCATCGCTCATACAACCGACGAATATGGTGTTGTCACTTTTTTAAAAATTACCGAAATTTTGGGGAAGTTGAAATTAAATAGCGGAAAAAAAAGATTATTTCAAAATTCATTAATATTGTTATTATGATGATTATGTAATATTTAAAATTTTATTTGATCATGTGTTTACCTAACCTTTATTATCCTATAGATCGGAAGAGGTTTTATTTACATATTGTATATGGTTTATTAGTTCAACATTGACTTGTGATTCCTGTTCACTCGTACATGCTCTACACGATTTAAATTCAGTTGTTTGTGTTTTTCACTGATGTAATACCGGTACCGCTGTAATAGTCGTTAAACTAAAACCATTTAGTAGTAGGTGGGTAGGTAGTCATACGTTTTAATTTAACTTGCATTATTAATTCGTAGTGGTAACCGTACGTATGTATACCTTATAATAGCCGTATATAAAGGTTTGTTTAATCTAATCAGGAACGCTATCAGTTAAACTAATTAATTGAGGATGATATCAGAAAAGCATTAATTGAATGTATTTCGTAATGATATGAAGTCAACCACCTAATTCGTTTGACATAAGTTACGCGTTAATGAATAGATTATGATAATTAATTCACGTTTGAATGTTGAAAAATACCCTTTCTTTTTAATCAAACTCTTGTTTTCTTTTTAAATATTCGAACGATAACGAAAGACGGTGGAAGTTTGGAAATTAGAAAAAAAAACGCAGAATATTGACATATTCTTGATGTAACTGCACCCATGAGCTGCGTGAATATCTCACACAGACCAGTTCTAAAATATGTCTGGTCTTCTCAAAGGTAACTTTTGTAGGTTCATCACACGATACAATCTGCATAAGCGGCTCGGCATTGCAAAACTTCTTTTACACTTATTTTCCCTGCTATGTTGGCTCTATATAAAATCACAGTGATCTTTTTAGGTTAATATACCTTACTAACGTACGTCTAATCAATGGCCAAGAACAGTCTTTTAGAGATAACCTATATTTTAACCTATATTATACAGTATGTTACGAAAACCCTGTCCGAGCCGTGAAGGTGTTGTTAGGTATCGATAACTGATTCTACTAATGCATACAAAACCGGGCTAAACTTAAAAAAAAATCCCCCTAAAAAAAATAAATATTATTTCGCAAAAGGAGGTAACTTAATAAACGTGCGTTGACCACCCTTCGCCTGCCGCCTGCGGGGGGCGGGCGGCAGGACAAGCGGCACGTGGTCGCATCGCTATTCGCTCATAATAACACCGGTGTTGTCACTTTTTAAAAATTACCAAATTTCGGGGAAATTGGAAATAATTCGCTGGAAAAAAAGATTATTTCAAAATTCATTTGTATTGGTACTATGATGAATACGTAAAATTTTATATTATATTTGGTCATGTGTTTACCTAACCTCTATTATCCTTATGGGTCGGACAGGGTTTTCGTAACATACTGTATTATTCTATTCTATTCGGTGGTGTCGTGAACGTTGAAAGAAATAACAAAAATTCACTTGTATGTAACTTTTACTTGCAGAGAGGCAATTCTCAAAATCTGTCAAAAATACCTTTAAAACCATTATTTTGAACAAGTTTTTGTTATTGATGGTTGCTCAGATGAGACTACTTCATACCAGGACAGCTTCTAATGTTATACAAAGCATGATCCGTTCGTGACTTGAAAACCTACTGCAGCCACATTTGGGCTAGTGTTGCAAAATGCCACATGGCAACTTTGGATTCGGTGGAGAGGCGACTCGGATTAAGTTCAAAACGATCTCCAAAGCCCGCAGCACAGGCGAAGAGTAGCCAGCCTATCTGTGTTCTATAGGATACATTTTGGAGAGTGTGCGAGTGAATTGCATGACCTAATTCCCTCATCTCCGTTCCATCATCGGACGACCCGTCGTACGGCAAATATCCATTCTGACGTTGTTGATGGATCTACGATCTGGACGAATCGTTTCACCTCGTCTTTTATACCGCATACATCGAGTCTCTGGACCAATTTGCCACATTGTTTCCGCCCGACTACAATTTAAGTGTCTTTCGGGCTAGAGTGAATAGGTACTTAATAAACTAGCGCACTTTAACATCAACTATAGCAGTGGGCAAGCACTAGTTTAAAATTATATATACATAAAAAAATATCCTTACGTATAATCTTTCGTTCGTCGTCGATCGTTTGGAGGACGGGTCTGAGCAGTTGTGTTGCGATGTGTGCCGGGTACGATGCGCCAAATGTTGTCGTGTCGGGAGTTTGGTTAGAGGGTAGCGGGATCCGAAAGCACGGTGCTCCGCTGGCCGACCGCAGGTAGTTGGGGGCCCAAGTAGTTGCCAGCCACATACGAAAGGCAGCCCCGCCAACTGCGAAAAATCCCAGGGTGGCCCCATCGTGCCATTTTTTTTTTTTTTTTTTTTGTCCCATCGTGCCAGTTGGCGACCGGGTGAGAGGACCCGATGGCGATCCCTGGGGGAGTTCGGGCGTCCCCGCAGTCTCCAGATCAATCTCCCTCTGGCCCGGCATCGTTGGTCACATTGTTGGGATTAACATTGCATCACCTCACTCAACTGCCGTCTTCCTTCCTATTCACTCAATTTTTTTTTAATGAAAAGGTCCAAAAAGGAAAGTATGTGTGCACAGCGGGCGCACATCCTCTCATTAAAAGTGCACCTCTCTAATATTCGAGGTTTGCACTCCAATCTCATTGCAGTACATCACCACCTTGAGACTGAAAACCCCATCTACTTTTCTTGACGGAGACCCAGATCAGATGTCCGTCTGATGCGGCGTACCTCAGCTACCCGGGATACGCATTGGAGCATCATTTCCTACAGCGTGCCGGGGTCTGTGTGTAGGTCCACAATGGCATCTGTTGCCGGCGCCTCCGTCACCTCGAAGACCCGCACTTCTCGTCCCTATGGCTGTTGGTTGACACTGGTGTGGACAAAATTGTTTACACTTGTGTCTACGGATCGCACAGCGGTTATCAGGAGACAACACGATTATTTAACCATCTCAGTGAGGCTGCTGACAATGTGCTGCACCGGCACCCTGACGCACAATTCGTCGCTCTGGGGGACTCCAACGCCTGCCACCAGGACTATAACCGATGTGGTGCGTCAAGCTATGGAGTATTTTATCCCCTTCAATGACGTGCCCGTCGGTGGCTCGACTCGCCCATGGTTCAATGCCGATTGTGTCCAAGCTGAACAGCGTAAGCACACGGCGTTTCTCACCTGGGTTGACGCTCGTGACCACGGAGCTCCGGATCTAAGCTCAAAGAAAAGAGCCTTTAACCGTGCTGCCAAGTCCTACAAAAAGGCGCTTAAGAACGCTCGCTTTGATCGCATTATCCTTATTGGCAACAAGTTATCTGCGCAGCCACCCGGTAGCAGATCTTTTTGGTCCCTTGCCAAATCGGTCGAGGCGAAATTCTTTCGGCCCACACTGCCTCCGATGGTTAGGCCTGATGGAACACTGGCTCATACGGCGAGAGAGAAAGCAGGTCTCTTTGCCAATAATTCGCGTCTTAATACTGGCAGTGCTACTCCACCTAATTAACCTCATTGCGGAGCTTCAATGCCTGAGGTTCGCATTAGGAACAAGGAGGTTCTGAGAGTACTGTGTCGTCTGGACGTGAATAAGGCCAGTAGTCCAGATGGTATACCAGCGATTGTTCTTAAAGCATGTGCGCCCGAGTTGTCTCCTGTATTGACGCGGTTGTATCGCCTCTCATTTAGGACTGGTATAATGCCCAAGGGGGTAGACGCAACTGTGCCACAGTTTACATTAGCTCTGTTATAATATTTAAAAAAAAAGTATTCAAAAGTGCACCAAAACGAAATAAAGTATTATTGCAAAAGAAAATTTGATAAATAACGTGATATATTGAAGTCACCAACTAAAAACAACAATAAGGACTCAAAAAGTGAAAGTTATGTGACAATCAACTCAGACAATCAGTGACTTGTGATCATTTCGTGCTTATTACCCACTATAAGACATTCTGTTTAAGCTTTATTCAACGATTCTATGCTTGCGAGGGATCAGGAACGAGCTGAAGCGCTTTTAAATACATTTTAGTTATAACTTGGTAACTTGTTTTTGCTAAGTAATCATGAGAAGTCATCTATAGCACTTCCACGCAAGCAACGCCATCTGTTGAATGAACCACGTGTTACTTCATAGATGTACAACACTCCTTGGGTTCTGTCTATTCTGTGACACTGCATCGATCGATTACGTTCAAACCAAAAAATACAAAGTTACGCCGCTAGAGGTCGTTAGATATATATAAATAAACCTTGGTGTAAACAAACAACAAGAAAAACAATGGACGAAATTATGAAAGCTCTTAAAAATATCCAGCAGGAATTAGATGCACAAAAGAAAGCAATTCGAGAGAATGGAAACAAGGTGACTGAAGAAGTGACACAAAATATAAATAGAATGTTGGTAGAAAATTTTTTTGCATTGGAAGAGAAACATGAAAAATTAAAGGAAATAGTGGACAAGCAGGAGAAAAGGATCTATTTTCTCGAAAAGCAGTCGAGACAAAGAAATATAGTGTTCTTCGGCATCGAGGAATTGGAATCTTCATACGATACACTAGAAAAACATGTGCTCAAATGGATAGAACAGCATTTGTCGCTCAAACTCTCCTTTAGTGACTTACAAGAAATAAAAAGACTAGGAAAGAAAGGCGATAAACCACGCCCAGTAGTGGTATCCTTTTTGAACCTGGGCACAAAGATCAAAATACTAAAGCAAAAAACAGCATTAGAAAACACAAGTTACTATATGACAGAAGACTACCCTAAACACGTTCTAGAAAAAAGAAAACAATTACAAGACCAGTTAAAAACAGAGAGAGAAAAAGGAAATACGGCTTTCTTAAAATATGACAAACTGGTCATATTAAAACAAACAGCCAAAACAAAGCTGTCTCCTTCACCCAAAAAACCCACTGTGGACATGTCAAAGGGAGGAAACACACAGTCAAGCAAAAAGATGAAATCACAACAGCATGATCTCTCGGGGAGAAAATCAAATAGCACCTCAGATGGAACAACTAAACCGAGCATGCTCAATTTCTTAAAAAATAAAAACCTTGAAAATAATCTAGACACCTCCAAAAACAGCGCAAAGCAACCACCCTCTCTCCTCCATACAGATTCAACAATGAAACATTTAAATAAACAAACACACCAAATCCTCCAACCCGGTTGGTCACCGTGGGGGATCATGACCATAACCCTCCAAAGAAAATCACAAATTCAACAAACAACAAGTTAGAAACGTATGGGCATCTTTGGAGGAGGCCTTTACCCAAAACGGGGTTCTTGCTGACTAACTCTATTGCTATAATAATAACATGTTTTCTTTTTGTAAAAATTTAAATTTAAAACTAACAAACCTAACTTTTAAGTATTTGCTACAATTAGAGTTACTAACAAATGACATATATTTTTCTTTTCTTATGTAGTATAGATACTTTAATATTGCATTTAAACTTGTAATTTTCAACATGTAAAAAGCAAGAAATAAATGGCTTATTTATTTATTTATTTATTTATTATAATGCCCAAGTCCTGGAAGCTTGCCAACGTGCAGCCCGTGCCCAAAAAGGGTAGTCGTGCCGATCCTACCAACTATCGGCCGATTTCGATTACCTCCATACTTTGCAAAATTATGGAGCGTGTATTGAACTCGCGCCTCTTGGCATACCTGGAAGGTAACGATCTCCTCAGTGACCGACAGTACGGGTTTCGCCGCAATCGGTCAACTGGGGACCTCCTAGTGTGCCATTCACTTGTGGGGCGAAGCCCTCGAGAGAAATGGGGAAGCAATTGCTGTCTCCCTTGATGTCTCGAAGGCCTTCGACCGGGTTTGGCACGCTGGCCTTTTGAGTAAGCTTCCAGCGTACGGCATTTCCCCTAGCCTGACTGGCTGGATAAAAGACTTCCTGACCGAATGGTCCCTTCGAGTTGTTGTCGACGGATGCTCATCTGAGCCCATGTCGACTAATGCCGGTGTTCCTCAGGGGTCTGTTCTCTCCGCAACTATGTTTCTGCTACATATTAACGATCTGCTGATGCCCGGTATCTATGAGTCTGCAGATGACAACACAGTTGTGGAGAGATACCTGCCGGATGCTCGGGCTAGTAGGGAATCAATCCGGTCTGAAAGAGAGGACATGGTAGAGCGAACGTGTGTTGCACTTCAGGCAGTCTCCGAATGGGGCAATGACAATCTTGTAGCATTCAATGCCGCCTAAACACAGGCGTGTGTTTTCACCGCCAAAAGGAGCCCATTCCCCTTGGCTCCTACTTTTCGGAATGTATCCTTGGAGTGTACCGACCGCCTTCAGCTTTTGGGTGTTAAGATTTCCTCGAACCTAAACTTTGGGCGGTTCATTGAGTCCAAGGCCAAGTTGGCTGCCAGGAAATTTGGCGTTATCGCAAAGGTCCGGCAGTACTTCATACCAGGGCAGCTTCTAATGTTGTACAAAACACAGGTCCGTTCGTGTGTGGAGTACTGCAGCCACATTTGGGCTGGTGCTGCTAAGTGTCACCTGGCCACTTTGGATTCAGTGGAGAGGTATGCGAAGAGGCTGATTGGTGACCCTGATTTAACCTGAGTTGGTCTCCAAAGCCAAGAGCACAGGCGTAGAATAGCCAGCCTTTCGGTGTTCTATAGGATATATTTTGGGGAGTGTGCGAGGGAATTGCATGATTTAATTCCCCCATCTCCGTTCCACCATCGGACGACCCGTCGTACGGCGAGTTTCCACCCTCATATTGTTAACACCACTACGATCCGGACGAAGCGTTTCGCCTCCTCCTTTATACTGCGTACATCGAGTGACTGGAACAATTTGCCAGCGGCGGTGTTTCCGTCGGACTACAATTTGAGCGTCTTCAAGGCTAGAGAGAATAGGCTCTTAATAGTGCGCTTTACCATCAACGATTGCGTTACTGCTTACCATCAGGCGGGACTGCGGTCAAGCGCTGGTTTATAAATTAAAAAAAAAAAATATGTCTAAGTTTGAGGGGCGTCTTTTAAAGTTGCTTCTAACCATATAATTTTGCCAGCCGATTGGCTGGTAGAATGTTCGTTCCTATATGTTACACAATGTCTTTTGATCTAAATCTACATTTAAAACGTTGCTAATTACAGGAATAAAGTTTCAGCTTACGTAAATCGGGCTAACTATATTCTACCTCAATGCGGCCACGAAGTTACTCTGCGATAAACAAAAGAAACAGTCAGCTATCTAGAAAACGCAATATATTTTGTCTGTCCCAAGTTTTCATGAAAACAAAAAAAAACCCCGAGAAGAAAGAAAGCAAGATAGTTTATTTTGCAGAAACAACGCACATTAAAAACTAAACAATAAATAAATAATTAAGGTAATATATTGAACTATTGAAAGTTGTTTACGTAAAGCTAGCTTTACTTAAGTCCTCCGATCAAACAAACAAAGGCTTTAGCTTCGACGCTGAAACCACCGGGGTAGTGTTTATCTAAACATGACAGAATCGTTAGAGCGTTTAATCCTCCGCAGCTACCAAATGCAGAGAATAATTACATCTATCCGTGAAAGTGATGAGTTCATTGATTGGCACGTCATGTAGCACTAGAATTAACGTCAGTGCTGATAACGGTACAGCGCAAAATCTACCGCGAAAACTCAGTAGAGGCAGGAGGGATGTTGAAGTATACACGCTCGCTGTCTAGTCGAGTCTAGCGTATGCTACCGCTACCAGAACAAATCACAAACATTATCTTGTCGGATTTACTAATACGTGGGTAGGCGGGGAAGGTATGCTAATTACAACAAACTATGTTTATTATACATACGTACATTTCGTTACCACTGCGCGATTTACAGCATTAGCAACGCTACGCTGCTACGCGTTAGTTTTAGCACAATCGACATTTTTCATAAAAAATACAACCTTATTTTGGGAATTTAGCTGAACCAGAAAAGTCCTTTATTTACCTATTTTAAAACATGGACAATAAAAGTGTCATCCTTTTTTTTTCCTATCAGTTTTTTCAAACTGTACAACTGAGATACTGCGACTATGGCTAAATTTGGCATAGAAGAATCTGCCTACATGCTACCTGAGGAAGTCCAAACTGCTCTTCATCGTATGGGCAATCGGAAAGCTTTCGGAGCTGACGGAGTCCCCATTGGGGCCTGGAAGGCGATGGGTCCTCGCGGTGTTTGCATGTTAACTAACTTCCTTAACCGCGTACTCCTGAACGGCAAAATCAAGAGCCAATGGAGGCTGAGTATTATTACTTCAGTCTTCAAAGGTAAGGGCTCGGTACAGGAGTGTGGCAACTATCGCGGTATTAAGGTCATGTCCCACACCGTGAAGATCTTTGAAAGGATTTTAGACTCCCGGATCCGGCAGGAGTGTGCTATCTCGGAGTTTCAATATGGGTTTCGCCCAGGGTACGGAACCATGGACCCTTTCTTCGCACTAAGGATCACCATGGAGAGATACAGATCGAAGAACACGCCTCTACATATGCCCTTTCTAGATATGCAGAAGGTCTTCGACTGTGTCCCTCGCGGGGTGATCTGATGGGCGCTGAGGTCCAAAGGGGTACCAAAAGCCTATGATAACATAATTCGAGACATGTACCTCAATTCCGATTCCGTTGTTAGGACCGCTGTTGGCGACACTAAACCCTTTCCGATTTTTCCTCTTGTAGTTTTAATTTGTAATTGTTTATATTTTTTACTCAAAGCCTACATACTATGTAGCCAAGCATTTTGTACGTTACGGAATTGCATCGCTGACAGGGATGTTCGGCACTGGTACAGCTACACAGGAGCTAACATAGTATTCGGGACCACTGTTGGAACTGCTGAACCTTGGACAGAACTATCTTTGCATTGTTTAGATTCAATTTCTTAGTATTATATAATTGCATGGCACACGTGTGAGCACAATGTACTTGCTGTAAAGCATCTATTTGTTGGGTTATTTAATTTCTGAATTGTTGTTTTTTTTTTTTGTGTGTTTTCCATAATGGACGCTCTCAGCGGACAATATATTTCCGCATCGTTCTCACATGGTTGATTTCAACATGAATGATGCAATCAAATATTTGTATCAATAGCTTGATAATTTAAAAGAGTGTCCATGGAGTTTCTTACCCTTTCTTCTCCATAGGAACTCTTTGGACTAGAAAATGGAAACATTTAATGATTATTATTTATAAAAAATAAATAAATTTATGAACTTACACTTAAAAAAAAAAACGATTATTATGAGTAATATCAGCACCTACGTGGTGCTGATATTACTCATAATATTCGTCGCAATACGTTTCGAAAAGAATCTTACTCGACCCATATCAAAGAAATTGTATTCTCTGTACAAAGACCAAAGACATATCTACCATTTATTCTTAATAATCGTCGTGTGTTTTCTTCTTCTTAGTTTATATCTTATTATTTTTTTTACGAATATATATATATATATATATATTAACAAAATTAATATCCTCATTTAAGCGAAGTGTATTTTTTTTTAAATTCGCTACAAAAGGTAATGTAGTTGTATTAAATCCGAATATTGGTGATTAATCATTATTATAAGATTTCTTAAACCTTATAATATTCAACGTTGACTTTTAGAATTATTCACAGTGTTGTTTAAGAAAAAAATACTATCTATCAAACAACATTATTCATATAATATGTATAACAGGTTGAATTTTGCGATCGTGTCGCCTTTTGTCGCGCACAGACTCTTAATTGGTCTTGTGATCTCAGCAAAGAGTTCAGACTTCAGATATGAATATTTGACATACACAAACTAGAAGGAAATCTCTAACTAAATAGAAGAGATTCCAACTCCAAATAGACTGGAACTAATTTGAAAGCAACGTTTTTTACGTACAGAGACACAACTATAAGTATTTGCTTCAGAAAGTTTTCTAAGTACTTAGGAATCTGTCTCGAAGGGCTTTCAGAACTACTCTTATTTTTAAGAGTAATAGAAACATTTTGTGACTGATCTCGATCCTTATTAAGGTCCCTAAAATTAAATTATAATTGAAAAAATCGGAGGTGAATTCTCGTAATTTCAAACGTTCATCAACTCGTAGTTTTATTTGGCGACAAACAAATGTCTAGAGTAAAAGAAGGAGGAGAAAGCCTACTTGTCACAAAAATGATAACTTGGAACTGTGCAAGTTATCACTGTTGGTGCAGTGGCTGAGCGATCGACTGCTGTGCCGCGTGTCGCGGATTCCGGCACGGAACAAATATTTGTATGGTCTACAATTTGTTATTTCGGGCCAGGCTGTTTGTGTATGTGAGTTTATATGTTTGTAAACGCGCCCACGATACAGAAGGAATTCCTAGAGTGGCAACGGGGGGACAACGTTTTTTAATACTAAAAAAAAACTTTTCGCGTTAAGTACCTATTTTTCTTTCGTATTTTTTTAATGTTTCGAAGTAGTCAATTAAAAAAATACTTTGTGCCATCTTCAATGAGTGTGCCTTTCGAGGCTCGTGAAAACTTCTCAAAGATACAAAGTAAAGCGATTATTTCTATCTCATCATTGTTTCCACTGTTCAAGAACGGGACTCTATTTAGTATCTCTTCAAAAAGTTGATTCATCAACTTGATAATACTTATAACTCTGTGATAGAACAAAGTTTTATTCACGAACTTTATTATGGAACCAAGTATTGTATTGCTTTATTTAAACGAAACTTAGTTATATACATTATAATTAAAATCACGCTTAGTATACCCTCATGAGGAAATAGAAAAGAAATAGAACATATTTTTATAATGTATACATTAGACATACGTACAGATAATACCACAGAACAAATAATACCTATTCCGTGTACTACAGTAAGCATATTCATAATTTTCATTCAGCAAGTTGAGACTTCATGAGGAGCTTAAAATAATACCTATTGCTAAATTACAATTATATTTATTTATTATTTTATTTGCAGTAAGCCCCAAACTAAACTGTTAGTTGAGGCTTACCGAATTTCTATAAGGAGATTCTAAGGTAATTCCAGTTATAGCGTGTGAATACGTGTGTACTTGTATGCAAATGTATGTCTGTGCGTATGTGTTGTTTGTGTGAGTATATTTGTTCCTAATTTGATTCGTTTGACTCTGTGTTAGTTCGAGGTTATTATTTTAATTATTCCGAATCACCATAGTTCAAAGAGATGGTCAGAAAACAAAAGTTCATAAAAAAAAATTTTAGGATAAAACAATCGAAGAATGAGATCGAGTATGTATACCTATCTATTTTTCGCTTACATACCTAAAGTCTTATTCATAAAACTTTAATCAATTACTAAGCAACTGATTAGCAAAATCCTTATTCATAAAAGCTGTTTATCGCTAAGAGGATGCTAAGCAATTGATTAGTAGCTGTCAAATATAACATCACCGGACCGCTGTTAAGAGGATGGTTAGAGGCAACAATCTGGTGGATTTTATTTGAATCAGCTTATTGATTTAATATGATCATTATGCTTCGAAGTTATTTTGTTTATAATTTCGGATAGTGCGTATGTTGAAAACCTTTTTTTTAATTTACAAAACGATGTAGTAAAGTTATATTAGCTTTGAAACTTCTTTGACTTACAAGCTTTACTCGGTAGTAGGCTATAACATCGGCTGCCGGCAGAAGTTACCACCCACCAGACAGTCATGCCGCCAAACGATTCGTCGTTTTCCGGCATGATGTCTGGTGAAGTCGTGCAGAGGACGGGTTTGAGCAGTTGTGTTGCAATGTGTGCCGGGTACGATGATCCAAATGTAGTGTCGAGAGTTTGGTTCTGGAGGGTCTCCAGATCAATCTCCCTCTTGCGCAGCATCGTTGGTCGTGTTATTGGGTTTAACATTGCATCACCTCGCTCAACTACCGTCTTCCTTCTTATTCACTCAGTTTTTTTTAAATGAATAGGCTCTTAATAAACTAGCGCGCTTTACCATCAACGATTGCATGCGGGATTGCGGTCAGGCTCTGGTTTATAGTAGCAATAATAAAAGAAATAATGCTAATTGTATATGCTTTCCTATGTTTCCTTGTGTTATCTTATGATGTCATATCTAAGGCACAAGACTAAAAAAAGACATGTTGTAGCAGTAATACACAAATAATAAGATAATTTTTTAGAAATATTTTATTTTGATACGCAATAAAACTGTTTACATTTTTGTTCTAAAAATAATTCATTGTTTTTGTTTTCCAATACTTTTCTTCCATAAACACGAGAGCCATTCTTGACTCACGCGACCCTGATTCCTCATCTTTTTCACTCAGCATGGTCTTCTCCTTCGCCGTCATTGCGAGGTTGAATAATATCGCCGCTAGGTGCTAATAGTGGCTTCGTTTATAGCAATAAAACGTGTGCCTGTAAACAAGTATAATAATATTGTAAAAAGCAGTACAAAAGCAGTAGGAAGTAATGTAATATATACACAAGATACTTAAATAGCAAAGGGATGTTTACAAGCATAAAGAGCACGACACTTGAAGGATAAAAGTAACTAACTTCATGAGGCTACTGCAGGCGCCTTAAAGCTTACCATGAAAAGGTCCCTACAAACGGGGTTAGTAGGGATGCAGGGCTGAATCAGAAAGAAACTTTCAAAGAGATTTTAACGATGAAATAATATTGTTTGTTGCCAACGAGGGCACTTAGTTGTTAATTTATAATACTGTAAACACTTCGCAGACCTTTTTTTTTCTTTATACATAAGAAAATAATAATTCTATTAAATTAATGATTTATCCATTCCTCGGTCTTTTCCTAGCGCTCGCCGAAATGGACGTTTTCTTTACCTGACTTATCACTTGCATCTTTATAATTATAAACTAGTACTTGACCGCAATCCCGCCTGATGGTAAGCAGTGATGCAATCGTTGACGGTAAAGCGCGCTAGTTTATTAAGAGCATAGTCACTCAAAAAAACTGAGTGAATAGGAAGAAAGACGGCAGTTGAGCGTGGTGATGCAATGTTAAACACGACCAACGATCCTGCGCCTGAAGGAGATTGATCTGGAGACCCTATACGACCAAACCCCCGACTCAACAACATTAGACGCATCGTACCCGGCACACATCGCAACACAACTACTCAGACTCGTCCTCCGTACGGCTTCACCCGATATCATGCCGAAACACGACGAATCGCTTGGCAGCAAGACTTTGTCTGATGGGTGGTAAATGGTAACTTCTGCCGGCAACCAATGTTATGGCCTACTTCCGAGAAAATAGCGTTTTTGCTAACAACTAGACAAAACCCTTTCAAAGTTTCGTTGTCTTATTCAATTCGAGATACCTATTTTCGAAAATAATTCACAAATAACGTGAAAGTCCCGAGGGGAGCGCAATCTAAATTTTAATCCAATTATAAAGTTTATCCCTATTCACCCCGTTTGACAGAAGTTTTAAACAACATAGAACGACGTTGTGTTAGAAAAACCTTAAGGCTTTTTATTTTAGCCAGGTCAACTAGATCTCATCCCTCTTTACAAATAAAAACACTTTGTGCTACTGCAGATTACTTTGAAGGAGAGCACTGTTTTTAGGATAAAGTGTCAACAGGAAAGAGTGCTTATTGTACGAGTGTTACTTCACGCTATAACAATAACAGTAATGAACAGCGAAAGAGCTGTACTTGCTTATTATGTACTTAACACGGAATTCTCTTCAATATTAATTTACTTATTATATTTGGGCATTACAACGCAGTGCTAAAAAACAATTATCTATATCTCATAAAAATGAGCCTATTACAACACTGGCAATGTCATCACCATTTTTTCAAGTGCAAGTACCAGAAAAGGAGCACAAAGATGCCTGTAAAAAAAACAACTTGAAGTTATTTCGCAAGTTGTTTTTTTTTTAATAGTCATCTTTTTTCTTCCGGAGCGAGAGTGCATGGTAGGTCGTCACCTGCTTTTGCGAAGTAGTGATGCTGGTCAAGAAGGAGGTGGAGCGAGTGAGGGAGCGGGAATCCTAGCGCCCTGTCTCCGGTGGCCGGGAGTTAGAGCCAACATCGAACTCCCGGCCACCGTAGGCGCGGGCTTGCGGGTGGTCAGCTCGCCGCGCGGCAAGGACCAGGCCCGAGTCGAAGGCGAGTTGTGTTTCACGCGCGCCTCAAAAAAATGTCAGCACATCGTGATGGCAGGAAAAGGCAGGGTAATTGAATCATTATGCTTTTTAACATACGTTAACATTACGTTATTTCTTCTCAGAAGTACCTAGTCAGTTAGGAAATGCTGGCTTCATCTAGTTTAAAAAAAAAAACTTGGCATGTAAAAGTGATCAATGATCCTACTTGCTTATTAAACGATTTCATTTCATTTCATTCGAAAATGGTACTGCTGTCCCCGGTCTCCCCTACTTCAAAACCTTGCGCTTAGTGACGAAAATGTGACGCACATTTTAATATTCCTATAATTTGTGACGCCCTTGGTCTGGTCGATATTGCTTGTTGAAGCAATGGCTGTTTACACCTTGCGCCCACCAGTTTTATTATTATTATTAAGTAATTACTTAGTTTCGGTTTCTCGTTTCTTGTTACGATAGCTAAACGCATTTTCGTCACTAAAAGATGTGATACTTGCCAAAAGTCGCTAGCAGGTTGGGCGCAAGGTTCTGAAGTAATCTATAATATCACATTATGCGCTCGACTTCGTCCGGGCGTATTGCTGTTCTCTCAGGCCTAAATCGTGTGGTAGTTTTTTTTTTAACTATTCTTTTTATATTAATTGTTCCCAATCTTTTTCGATTTTAGAAAGACCTGACTTACATATAAGTGCCTTTCAGTCAAAAGTATTAATACTGAGTAGTGAGTTTCAAGTAAATCAGATATTTTCATCCTACATAAATATCATTTCTTTTCTGCTACATAGCGGAAAGGAAAACGCCTACAACAATTCATGTCGGATGGTACATTCGTTAATTATATTTTTCACAGAACAGATAAAAGACATTTTTCCTAGAGATTGTTACATAGTAATATCATTTCTTCATGAAACGAAAGTAAAGCTGATATAAATTTTATATAGAACACAAATTTCGTTTGAAAAATATATGTTTCATATTTTTATCAAAGAATGTTTTATTTTATGAATTGTTTTGTTACTATGGGTGATTATATTACATTATACCTTGTGCTACGTTCTCACTACCCGTTTTCTCTTGATAGGCCGCGGTAGCCATCGTATCCGATTAAAGTGACGGGCGGATGTCAAGGCAGGCCTCTGCAGCGATCCCTCGCCACAGGCCCGGTCCTTCGGGAATCGATAAGTTTAAAGACGCGTGGTATGGTTGGCGTGGTGTATCTGCTGCGGCCTGGACGGGTGCGTTTGTTTTTGCTTTGTATATACATATATATTGGAATACTCAGTTCGGCCGGGAGTCAACAGGCCTCGACAGGCGTAGCAATACCTAGCGCAGTCTGTTGAACGAGCCGTGGGAACGCAGCATTATCGAATTATACAATGAAGACCCTTTGAAATTGTTATTCTGTTTCTCATATATGACTCACTGTTTTTATATTCCTAAAGACTCGCCAGACTGAACTTATTTTCATATACCTGTTCATAACTAATGCAATTCAGATGGCCGGTAGCGTAACATATGTATTTGGCGTTTTTAGGTTAGTGTATCGATTTGCTTAACTACCATATAAATATGATCGAATTTAGGATCGTATATTTTAATAAGGGTAGATGCAGATCACAATAGGTTATACGACAATAATATTCTTTTATAAATAATCATGTTGATTTATACAGTTTGTTAAGAAAACCCTGTCCTACCCGTGAAGGTGTTGTTAGGTATCGATAACTGATTCTACTAATGCATACAAAACCGGGCTAAACTTAAAAAAAAAATCCCCCTAAAAAAAATAAATATTATTTCGCAAAAGGAGGTAACTTAATAAACGTGCGTTGACCACCCTTCGCCTGCCGCCCGCGGGGGGCGGGCGGCAGGACACGCGGCACGTGGTCGCATCGCTATTCGCTCATAATAATACCGGTGTTGTCACTTTTTAAAAATTACCAAATTTCGGGGAAATTGGAATTAATTCGCGGGAAAAAAAGATTATTTCAAAATTCATTTGTATTGGTACTATGATGAATACGTAAAATTTTATATTATATTTGGTCATGTGTTTACCTAACCTTTATTATCCTTATGGGTCGGACAGGGTTTTCTTAACATACTGTATATAATGGCTTCTGGCTCGAATAAGGCCAATGGCTAGATTGAGCTTTTCATGGGGATCATAAAAAATATACAGAGGTTGATGAAACAGTTTTGGCTAAACTGAATCAATTTAATAAGTTAAAACAAATTCTAATTTCTTGGCGTAAAACACTATTTCACTTTTATAGTGTCTTTGCTGGATATTAAAATATAATAAATAGGTGGTAGGCCATAACATCGGCCGCCGGCAGAAATTACCACCCACCAGATAAAGTCTTGCCGCCAAGCGATTCGTCGTGTTCCGGCATGATGTCTGGTGAAGCTGTACGGAGGACGGTTCTGAGCAGTTGTGTTGCGATGTGTGCCGGGTACGATGCGCCAAATGTTGTTGTGTTGGGAGTTTGGTCGTGGAGGATCTTCAGATCAATCTCCCTTTGGCGCAGCATCGTTGGTCGTGTTGTTGGGTTTAACATTGCATCACCTCGCTCTACTGCCGTCTTCCTTCCTGCTCGCTCAGTTTTTCTGAGTGAATAGACTCTTAATAAACTAGCGCGTTTTACGATCAACGATCGTATCACTGCTTACTATCAGGCGGGATTGCGGTCAAGCGCTAGTTTATAATTATTTAAAAAAATAGTTTATTTTGACCAGTTATTCTAATTGATTGAATATAATTGATGGTACGTTAGGTAGTGCTCTGCAATTTTACCATAGACTTCTTAGTCCACACACACATGATTGAGGCAGGATGTCACATTGAGATCTCCTTGACCTCGACCGAGT
Source organism: Sesamia inferens (assembly GCA_037179545.1). Taxonomy (NCBI): domain Eukaryota; kingdom Metazoa; phylum Arthropoda; class Insecta; order Lepidoptera; family Noctuidae; genus Sesamia; species Sesamia inferens. Next base: position 21,124,002 of record CM073921.1, read on the forward strand.
TACATACGTCTTGTGTATTCTTTTTCAGCCTATAGAAGTCCACTGCTGGAAAAAGGCCTCCCCCAAGGCTTTCATTACATTGGGAGTTTGATATAATATCCATGGCTTGGCGGGCCGGTTTGGGATCGCAGTTGTTTGATATTCCACAGTAGAAGCGCTGCTGCCCGCTTCTCTGGTGAGAGCTCCCTTAGTTGCCTCTTACGACACCTACGGGAGGATATGATGGTACTATTCTAAGCCACACACGAGGCATCTTGTATGCTGCATTGCCATCCAATCTCCGGTGTATTCAGACACCTATCACCAGATGAGTCCTTATTGCAGTATGTTGATGTTACTAAATTTATTATATTGATGAATGACGGTCTATACCTAGATACCACAATGTCAGTGGCGCATTAATTAGTTAAGCCGTTCATATTCGTACGTCCTTGTTATTTCTAAATTTTCCACATTAGACTACACTTTATAAATGAGTATTCTTTACTTCTTCTATCTTCTCTTGATAACACATGCATATTAAAACGACGATATGCCTTCTTCTTTAATACATATTTATTTCCATTAAGCAAATAAAATCTTTTCAATATTCCTTTTTTTTTTCATTAGCAGAAGGACGTGTCAGATTTTTACTGACTAAAATGAACCCGTGTTCATTCACTTGCCAGTGCGCCAGGGCCACGGTTTCTCTTTTGACCAACCCGAAACCCTAACCCAGGCATCGGTATTGTGGACCCCGATGCGGTATCCCGGTCGGATCAGCCGAACGGCCATAACCCTCTGGGACGCGGTAAGGCATCGGGCTGGTCCCTTTCTTAGCGACCGCATACACACCGGTACCCCGTAAAGGGCAGCATTACTGCTTCATAGCCTTCTATGCAGCAGTAATGCTCACAAAGGAAGAGGTGACCGCCTGCCATGCACTTTTGCTCCGGGCTATAAGCCTGCACCTATGCCGGACGCGAGAGATTACCGCCACGGGAATAAGATGGTGCCCGCCCAAGCCGGGCAGACTTCCACCATATGCATCTCCATGCTATCAAGGTGATCCATACAGTGGAGCACCCTGGAGTTTTCTCCCGCCTTATCCACAACAGAAACCTCCCGAAACACAACCGTATCCTGTAAGAACCTGGAACAGGTGTAAGGTGAGTATGCCGCGTAGGAACCTTCGATACTTTTTCAATATATTCGACTTTTTGATGCATTTTTTTCGCAAATCATTCTAAAATTCCCATAACATTTTCTCTACTTTGTTTTTGTACATTTATTAGTTCAATTTTCCGCTCAAGTATTTTTGCTCCATATGTACGCTAATCAAACCTTGTTGGTTTAATCCCAATATATATGTTTTATTTTAAAATCTTGTTTTTTGTTATATTCTGATATTGTACATTGTAAAATGTATGTACACACAAGTGATAAAGTCGTGATCTAACCTAACATCACTACATAGTATAAAACCAAGTCGCTTTCTCTTGTCCTGTGTCTCTATGTATGATTAAATCTTTAAAACCACGCAACGGATTTTGATGCAATATTTTTAAATCGATAAGAGTGATTAAAGAGGAAGGTTTAAATGTAGATATAATAACATCCATTAAATAGTAGAGAATTACTATTACTTTTGAGTTTTCTAATGTGATGTCGTAAATAAATACATTTTTCCGCGTTTGCAGTGAAACACAGGCTGAATGTACTAAATATTGTACACATTGAAAAGGTCTACAGAAAAATCCGCGATGGTATATGTCCATCCCTTATGGATATCCTTTAATATATATTTAGATATACTTTTGAATGAAACATATTGTACTCACTGGTATACAGACGACAGCACATCAAACTACATACTACAATCTATCAAATTTCCTTATTAGATTGTTATTTTTATTGCTAAATCATTAAGGCTCAAAGTTGATTGAGAATATTTCACAGTTTTGGGTAGCTTGACCTGCTGTCGTTGAAGTTATAAATAAATAAATAACAACACTACTACTCTGTCTGACTACTACTGAGTCTAATAGCATATTCATCAAAGCCCAAACAATTGTAGTTACGAGTAGTAATTGCTACAACCTAGGGTCGGTACCGTAAAATCAACATGCACGACCAGCTTTCTAAAGATAATTAAACTGTTATGTGGGTAGCTACAGATTATGATGTACATCAATAGTTGAGTGGGTTAGTCACTTACTTTTAAGTTGACTTCTGCTGCGACAGTCAATATACTAGCTTGTAAGTATTGGTTATCTTTTATTTATTCACCTCCATTTGGTACTATGTACATTTTTTTTTTTTTTTATAAGGCTGAAAAAAAATTTGGGTTAGAGACGGACAAACAAAAAAGCAAACATACAAGTGAAGCTAATAAAAAACGTAATAAAGTAAATACTTATATTTATACATACATGGTAAGAGATTTCATGATTTGCAAACCTAATTGTGAAGTTGTGATATAAATTCTTAACGAATTCAATATTAATTTAAACGTGTGCATGTGTCTGTGTATATGAATCTGAAATCAATCAATTTCAGTCTTCGTATGAAATTATTTTAACAAGGTTGGTTTTGGCTTTGGTTTATACTAGTAATCAATGAACAACTCCGTGGGGTACCGGACTTAGAATAGTACCAACACATATCCTCCCGTGGGTGTCCTAAGAGGCGACTAAGGGTACTCTCACCAGGGAAGCGGGCAGCAGCGCTTCTCCTGTGGAATGTCAAATTAATGCGATCCCCAACCCGTCTGCCAAGTGTGAGGATTAAACAGAAATATAAAACCTTGACGAAGGCAAGAACATGCCGTGACGACACAGCCCCCTAGTCGGCGAACACATTTTTGTCAAATAATTGCGACTAGTTGGGATCGTTTTTTTTTTTTTTTTATTAAAGTATAAACCAGCGCTTGGCCGCAATCCCGCCTGATGGTAAGCAGTGATGCGATCGTTGATGGTAAAGCGCGCTAGTTTATTAAGAGCCTATTCACTCTAGCCTTGAAGACACTCAAATTGTATTGTGACGGAAACACCGACGCCGGCAAATTGTTCCAGTCCCTCGATGTACGCGGTATAAAGGAGGAAGCAAAACGCTTCGTCCGGATCGCAGTGGTGTCAACAACGTAAAGGTGGAAACTCGCCGTACGACGGGTCGTCCGATGATGGAACGGAGATGGGGGAATTAAATCATGCAATTCCCTTGCACACTCACCAGAATGCATCCTATAGAAGACTAAAAGGCTGGCTACTCTACGCCTGTGCTCCAGGCTTTGGAGACCGTTTCGAGTTAAGTCTGGGTCGCCAATCAGCCTCTTCGCACGCCTCTCCACCGAATCCAAAGTGGCAAGGTGACATTTCGCAGCACCAGTCCAAATGTGGCTGCAGTACTCCACACACGAGCGGACCTGTGCTTTGTATAAAATTAGAAGCTGCCTTGGTGTGAAGTACCGCCGGACCTTCGCGATGACGCCTAGTTTTCTGGCAGCCACCCTGGCCTTGGACTCAATGAACCGCCCAAAGTTAAGGCTCGAGGAAATCTCAACTCCCAAAAGCTGAAGGCGGTCGGTACACTCCAAGGATACATTCTGAAAAGTAGGAGCCAAGGTGAACGGGCTCTTTTTGGCGGTGAAAAGATACGGCTGTGTTTTGGCGGCATTGAATGCTACAAGATTGGCATTGCCCCATTCGGAGACTGCCTGCAGTGCAGCACTCACACGCTCTACCATGGCCTCTCTTTCGCACCGGATTGTTTCCTTACTAGCCCGAGCTTCCGGCAGGTATCTCTCCACAACTGTGCTGCATCTGCATACCCATAGATACCGGGCATCAGCAGATCGTTAATACGCAGCAGGAACAGAGTTGTAGAGAGAACAGACCCCTGAGGAACACCGGCATTGGGCGACATGGGCTCAGATGAGCATCCGTCGACAACAACTTGGAGGGACCGTTCAGTCAGGAAGTCTTTTACCCAGCCAGTCAGGCCAGCGGAAATGCCGTACGCTGGAAGCTTACTTAAAAGGCCAGCGTGCCATACCCGGTCGAAAACCTTCGAGACATCAAGGGAGACGGCAATCGCTTCCCCATTTTTCTCGAGGGCCTCGCCCCACAAGTGAGTGGCATACACTAGTAGGTCCCCAGTTAACCGATTGTTCTTCCGAGTGTTCCGTAATTCTGCTTAGAAGTTATTTTGTTGAATATAATATAATATTGAATAACACGTAAATATGGTTATCGAAAACCTTTTCTTGGATTTCCAAAACGAAATAGAAAAGTTATGTAGCTTTGAAACGTCGGAGGGAACTACTTAGATGAAGGAGGACTTAAAACCTTTTGTGGGTGGTAGGCTATAACATCGGCTGATGCAGATGTTACCACCCAGCAGACATAGTCTTGTCGCCAAGCGATTCGTCGTATTCCGGCATGATGTCTCGTGAAGCCGTATAGAGGACGAGTCTCAGTAGGTGCGATGTGTGCCGGGTACGACGCGTCAAATGATGTTATGTCGGGAGTTTGGTCATGAAGGGTCTCTAGATCAATCTCCCTCTGGCGCAGCATCATAGGTCGTGTTGTTGGGTTTAACATTGCATCACCTTTTTTTTTTTTTTTTAACGAGTGGAAATGCCTTTACGCACCATACCCGCCGCTAGCTAGGCGACGGACGTGTGTGGGACTCGCCCGGCTGGAGCCGGGAATACCCACTAAAACCACTCGGTTACCCTCGGGCCCTGTGTTGAGAGTGTCACGGGGCCGGCCCGAAGGCCTAGGCGCCATGACACTCTCAGGGCTTACCGGCTTGTTAAGGCCGGTTTCCGCGCCAAAGGGGGATTACCCGGTAACGGAGTAATCCCCAGACGTGGTGACCGTTGTGCAAAGCGCGTGCGGGAGCTACCCACACGCGCTGGTCACACCCTGGGGCTAAAGGAGACGGGGGTTCGTCCCCCGCCTTCTTCGCCCCACCAACATTGCATCACCTGGCTCAACTGCCGTCTTCCTTGCTATTCACTCGGGTTTTATTTAGTGATTTTTCTCTTAATAAACTACCGTGCTTTACCATCAACGATTGAATCACTGCTTGCTATCAGGCGGAATTGCGGTCAAGGTTTTATAATAATAATAATATAGTGCTAATTTTAGACGCTATCCTATGTTTTCTTGTGTTAACTTATGACGTCATATCTAAGGTACTGGACTAAAAAAGGCATGTTGTGGCAGTAATACAACAAATAATAAGACATTTTTTAGAAATATTTTATTTTGATACGTCTACAATTCTGTTCGTAATTCATTTCTTTTGGTTTTCCAATACTTTTCCTCCATTGACGCAACATCATCATCATCATCATCATCAACCTTTTTATCGTCCACTGCTGGGTACAGGTCTCCTCTCATACAGAAAAGGATTGAGCGTAATGACCACGCTTGCTCAATGCGAGTTGGCGATTTCAGACTTAAAGTCCAGGTTTCCTCAAGATGTTTTCCTTCACCTTCAGTCATTGGTGTCCAAGATATACATAGAAAGTACATATAACTTTAGAAAGGTTACATTGGTACTTGCCTGACCTGGAATCGAACCCGCCCATTTATACTTGAGCGGCTGGTGTTTTAACCACTAGGCCACCACGACTTCTTTACACCATAGACGCATGCATGAGAGAAATTCTACACTCACGCCACCCTCATTCCTCATCTTTTTAACTCAGCATGGTCTTCTCCTTCGCCGTCATTACCAGGTTGAATAATATTGCTGATAGGTGCTAATACTGGCTTCGATAATAGCAATAAAACCTTTGTGCCTGAAAATAAGTATAATAATATTGTAAAAAGCAGTACAAAAGCAGTAGGAAGATATTATGTTTCTTATATTTCTTTACTAGCAGAGGGATCTTTACAAGCATACAGGGGATGTAAATATACAGTTACTACGGCTACTGCTTTAACATTAATTTCGTCAGTTCAGATTAGTAATTACATATAAATACAGAGATAAATATCTTTTTCTGTTTACTATTATATTATTGAAGTTTATTACTTTATTACTTCTCTCTTTCTTAGTTTCATTTTCTTTCTTTCCTAGTTTCTGTTTCTTAGTTTATTACTTTCACTACTATCATCGTAAACACAATTATTTATTTGTAATAAATTGTTTTATTTATATTCTTTTCTTTTTTTTTATTTCGCACGGCTTGTGCATATAGCCAATGTCACGTAATTATGAATTGTTCATGTCGAAAAAGACGGCCGCGTGACCCGTCTTACGAGTGAGGTTTGGGGCAAAGTCATGATGTGCCCACTACCACGCTGCGATATTTCATTGTTCTTTATTAACTATTTACTAATTGCACTTTTACTACATAAATCACGCACTTTTATTTAGTAAACAACACTATAAATAATTTTAAAAGTCCAATGAAAAACGAGCGTCACACTCAGCTTGACTTTCCCGCCAAAACTCTCATTATTTATATTCAAATTATCCGATTAAATTTCTGACATTCGACTGCCAAACACGACAGACAAAGAGAAGTAAGTATGACAGATAAAAAAATCTTACTTTTGACAAGTTTATTCTAAAGAGTCCATTTTTTAGTCAACTTTTTTGATTATAATCTGTGCCGAACGCATAGATTCACCTCTACTTTCTTTCGCTATTAATCATCTGCTAAATAGCGTTTATGAATAAAGAAAAGTTAAACATTGATTAAGAGCTAACTAAATGGTTAGGTAAATAGTGATTAACGAGTTTTTTATGAATAAGACGGAAAATGTGTTACCAAAAAAACGCGTATACCAAAATAGTGAACATAAAATGCGATTGCATTTTGCGCTAAATGGCAAAAATATCCGCTACAGTTTCGATCGGCCCATTTACAGTACTTAGCTACGAACATCAAAAATGGCAATTATACAAAGAAAGACTGGAACAGTGGTTTCTTGCAAACGAAATTAGCGTAGACGTGGATGAAGCCGGTTGTAAGCGACGAGCTATTTTGCTGAGTAACTGCTCGGAATCAAGCTACAAATTGATTCGCTATCTAATTTTCCTCGTCAGGCTATGATGAAGTTATTTCTCTATTGGATGGACATTTCAAGGTGAAGAAATGCATGTTGTTGGAAAGGTGCAAATTACCACGCAACATGTCGGCGAAGGATTGCCAAATTGGTCTGCACGTGTACATGGGTCATTTGTGTGCAGACTATAAAGTAACTGAATATTTTAGTAAATTAGGCCTTCTGCATGCATATAATCAATTATGTCTTAATCAGAAGTCACAAATGCTCACCAGCAGTGTAATTGCGTAACATACTACCAGAGACAATTGGTTGCATTTTGACAGTTCCACAACATTTATTGTTTCATGTAGCGTCATTCATCATTCATTCATTTACGTTGTTGAGCACATACGAGTATGAAGCAATGGTTTAGCTATTGGCTTCAGAATGCTTCCAATTTATAGTAATGGAGTGTTATGCAATTAGAGTGTTGTCTCAATACATATAAAAGTTTATTTAGCTTTATTCGCTTTGTATTTTGACTAGCAAATGCGCCCGCCATTTTTCGGTGGTACATGGAAGCACTTCTATCTGTGTTAGATGGTACTCTTCTTTTCTTAGAAGATATTTTAGTAAGCGGTATTAACAAACAACAGATGATGAGTAGGTTGAACGAAGTTTTTCGTAGATTAAAGTAAGCGGCCCTGGTTCTAACTTTGAAAAATGAACTTTTATCAAGAATTCTTTCCTAGAATTTGTCATTAACCAATAAATTACCAGAAAAAAATAAAGTCTTTATGCAATGTCGGGTTTCAACCAACGTATCAGAATTACAATACTTTTTAGGAATGGTTAACTTTTATAGGAATTTTATAGAAAATGCTTCATCTATTATAAGATCTCTGCACGATTTATTAAAAGCTAAAAATAATGATCTTTGATCATGGACTATGAAACATGATGAAGGTTTGTCATTTGTAAAATGTGAATTACTTTCAAAGACCACTTTGACGCATTTTAAACCCGAAGTGTTCTTAATTGTAACTGTCGATGCATAACCGAGAGGTCAAAGGTGGTATAGAAAACCACTCCCGTTAAGCTAATGCGACAGAAAAACGTTATAGACAAATACAAAAAGTAAGCCTCTTTTTGGATTCTTCTGTTATGCTTTCCTGCAACTACAATTTTTGGAATAATGAATTTTCACCAATATTTACAGTCGAAAAAACCACAAGAAAGAACTATAAACCGTCGGTTACAATTTTTAATCCCGACAGGAGCATTCCTAAAATAGTTTACAACATTTTAATATTTTCCTAACCGCATAGGTACAATTCAATTTGTAAGCAGTGTAAATAAATTCATAAGCCGATCGATAACGGACAATTTAACTAAGACAGCTAGACACGAGCGTGATTAGTCATCACTAGTTAAAAATTCTTCCCGTAAACAAAGCGAAAAATGTACGCTGTGGACGATTTTAACTCTGCAATTAAGATTGCTGCGGTTATAACAGCCGTCATCGACTATTTATTATATGTTGGACCGAGCAAAATTAATGAACCATTACTTAAGGATTATTACAGTCAGAGTTAGAGTTGACGATAGAAAATAGTTGTCGGTTGAGGAGTCACAGGTTAATAGTACTCGATGGTAGCTCATTATCTCGGTGGTAGGCCATAACATCGTCGGGAGTTTGGTTGTGGAGGGTCTCCAGATAAATCTTCCTCAGGTGCAGCATCGTTTGTCGTGTTGTTGGGTTTAACATTGCAACACCTCGCTAAACTGCTGTCTTCTTTCCTTTTCATTCAGTTTTTTTTTTTTTTTTTTTTTGAGTGAATAGGCTCTTAATAAACTAGCGTGCTTTACCATCAACGATTGCACCACTGCTTACGATCAGGCGGGAATGCGGTCAAGCACTAGTTTATAATTATAAAAAAAAGTACGTATACCAAAAATTCTGTGCGATGAAGGGTTAAAAAAGTTACAGAAAGATCATTTGGGAGTCATTACAGTGAAAGAAGAGGCACGTAGTATATTGTAGTGGCTGGTATGACGGTTACAATAAAACAGTATATGGGCGCTTACGCCGTGTCTGCATCGCAGCCCGCTACGCCCGCGCGCTCTCGCACATTTCCGTTAGGATTTTTGGAACAAATTAGTTGCAAAACATATCTGAATATAGTAGACAGGTATTCAAAATGGGTGGAATGTTTTGATGTTTCCGCGGGTTTCTTTTCGGGAAGAGTTATTGATAAGCTATGCGCGAAGTTATGTCACGATTTGGCTTATTTCATACAATTGGTTCAGAAAACGGAACTTCTTTTGTATCGCCTGAATACAAACAATTCTGTGCTCGTAATAACGTCACACATTTAACCTCACCAACGTATAACCTGTAATAAAACAGTAGAAGTTAAACTCTTGTTCGTGTCTAATCCAGTTAAAGTTGTGGTTTAGTTTCAATCCCATTTTGTATCGCGCTAAAGTTTTAATTTCGATTGAGTAAAATCAATGAATAAGTGATACATTTCATTGAATACAATAATTAAAATTAAATAAATTATAAATAAATCCAAATTTACACGTAAGTTTGACAAATGTCACAGAAAAAGTTAGCTTTGATTCAACTTTTTCATTTGATAGCGGTTAAGTTCCAAATACCCTATATTTGACTTTAAAAAAAAACTGATTAGTCCGTCAGTCAGATTTCCAAAAAATACTAGACACGTATTTTTCTTTTTTCATATAAACAAAAATTGAAGACGACATAGTGCGTTGAAAACTCGTGTGACGTCACTGCACGCTACACTTTTTAGCGCGCCGTGACGTCACCAGCCACCACTCCTGATCTTTGATGCCATTTATATTTGTAAATTTTTATTGATTTTATAAAACAAAATATACGAATCCAATATTTTTCTATAATCTGAATGACGGACTAAATAGAATTGATTTTTTTTTTACCCTGGAAATATCCCTATTGTGATCCAGTTGTGGTTAAACCATCTGTCAAAAGGTTAACGCGATACGAAACATTACTAAAGTTTTGATTTAGTTGCAATGCAATTCTGTTTTGGTTGAATTATTTTAGCGGGATTGTCCTCCTGGCCAGTAATGGACAAGCAAAAAGCAACGTCTATAAAAAAAGCTATAAAATCATAGTTGTTCACGGTACATGTTTAAGATATTTGAATATTAAAATAGCAGAATTCTTACTTAATTATTGGAACACTAAACATTCGGCCACAAACAGATCACCTACTGAGACAATTTAAGAATATAATTTGATTCAGGTATAATTTGAGATGATGTTTGAGACTTCTTGACACCGAAAACCACTACAGCGTCTTATTGAATGTGGGTGAACAAGATTTGGTGAAACTTTATAGCCAATAATACAATATGGGTCATGTGGCATTATTATGAAAAGTGTGAGCAAAACTGTATATTTGATACCAGATAAATGAAACGGGTAAAACGTCAAAAGACATAATAACCATTTGCTCAAATTTAGAGAGGTAGAAGCGAAAAAAGAACTTCCCCACGCTATTTCACCCCTATTCCATTTCAGATTAGTTCATCCAGAAAACTGTTTGATAATTTTGCTCTCATCGTGTACTGACCGTTAAACTGCATAAAGCGATTTGATGGCCACTCAAATTTAAGCCCATTCAAGTTAGATTAAACGCTGTAGTGAATAATAGCGCTAACTATAACTCCTATCATAAGTTAAAGTCAGCGAGTATGTGAGCACGGCTTTAATAACGTTGGATAACTTGTTGCTGAAGGCTGGAATAACATGCAATTTATTTGTTACTTATATTTTTGTGTCGGTATTTCTGTTAAGGATTTTTTCGATTTCGAAACTACAAACAGCCTTTTAGATATTTAATTGGCTCTTGGAAGTTCTTTTCTACTACTCAACAACCAAAACAAAGTTATAACAAGATGAAAAAATATCTACAAGTTTTCTAGCGAACTGTAATTGGCACACTGTGAAATTAAGTGCAACTTGCAAAGTGGTGTAAACGAGAGTACCTTTAGTCTGTGTTGGACTCAATGAACTGAGAATAAAATTAAAACATTACAAACTGAACGTTATTAAAACCTCTGTAAAGATTTAAATGGATTTAATTATGTTAGGTAAGATTGGAACGTTAGCCCAGTAAAATCATGGCAAAGGCAAATGAGAGTTTCGAAAACAGGTTGGTTTATAAAAGGAGGTTAGCTCTACACCCCCGGCTATAGATGCCTCGGCGGTATGGGTTTGCACAAAATGGCGAATGAAGCACTGGTTTTTTCAGTATTATTATAATTTTGTGTACCGCAGTAGTACCACTACAAAAGTACATTTTGATTATGTGTCAGTACAAAAATCAATCTGCCTAGCCTTTTTTTACAAGTATGTTGAAGTGGGTTTCCAATTTGACCGAGTTGCAGTTGAATGCCAGTATTTTTAATGTAACGAACTAAGATAGGAAAGTATTACAGGATAATCATTAATACTTATACTCTCGCCAAGCTCCATAAAGAATAGAGGTAAACAAACCAAATTAGGGTTATCACAACTCACGTTTTACAATCTCCTGTTATTAACATGATTATCGACATTTACATGCTAACTATTTATTAACAATTCCTATTGCAGCATATTTCAATAGAATCACTAAAATACCATGCATAATAACTTGGTATTTCGAAAAACCATTAAAAAGTCGACATTAACTTTATTTTACATGATAGTCCATGATAGTAGTAGATGATATTCAGGTATTAAACACATTTTGTGGAATTCAACCAATGAATAAAGTTGAGGCATTTGCCAATGCATTGCCTTTGCAGTGGGACAGTAAAAAGGTTGATAATGATTTGCCAATACAGTTTTACGTATTTTAATTACTTTCAAATCAACTACATAACACAAGCATTGTAATAATTTCAAGTATGGACTAAGTATAATATATATGTATCAAAAAATTTAACCTATTAAGGAATTAGCTTACATGTGTGCAAATTATAAATATCTAAACAATTAAACTGTTTACATTAGTAGGAAGTAGAATTATTACTTTTATAAAAATCATCTATCTAGAAAAGTTTGTTAACATCTGTCTTTTAAGAGTAAACTACTCGTTGCCTAGCAACGGTTTGTTTACCTCCATTCTTTATCGAATTTGGTCGACATATAGACATAATTAAGAAAAATTTAAAATAACGTTGCTACAAGTACTTGACTGTAATTTTTATTACATGTATTGGTGTTAGTGATTTGTGTCCTGTTTTTGGTGAACTATCTGTCATCCTCAGTAGTTGTACCAATTCAGCGGATTTCTTCGCCGTAAATGTTGGCCCAAAAGGGTGATGGTTAGGTATTTCATAACGGCTCATTTTTGATGTAGAAGGGCCGCTCCTAAAATCTGTCTGAGGCTCTTTCAGTGTAACGGCTCTTACGATGTTTTTACGTATGTTAGATTTATCCTCTATGTATCCCTCTATAACCGCATTAGACTACCTGCCTTCATGGCGCTTAATAGCCAGGAGACCAACTCATGAATCGGCCATAAGTGTGGTTGAAGTTTGTCTGAAACAATAGCCAGTGTACTAGAAATTCAAGAATAGTTGCTATTTATTGTTGTCCAACCAACCAATATCAGTAACAAGAAAGTATGTTAGACAGCCTTGTCTGACATATTTTCTTTTAAAATATTATAAAAAAAAATCGATTAATTAGTGTTTGGAGAGCATGAGGCTTGATATTTCCCAAAAAATTGTTACGTATTTCTTGCGTACAATGTATGTATATTAATTAATAGTAAGTAATGTATCTCAATGTTTTTGGCATTAAGTGTGGTTAGTTCATTAGTCCGACTGTAATGTAAAGGACATTAATTAATTATTAATACGAAAAGAGAGTATAAAAATATAGAGTATTAATAATTTTTCGGTCGCGGCCACTCGCTGCAGGAGTGTCCACGACTCGCCACTAGAGGTTACTACGTGCCACACAAAACGCCGACACCCGCCACCGTCGCTGCACCATTGCTCCACCTCTCGCGCTGTTAACCGTCCAATCTTCTACGTATTGCACACGTACTATCCTAGCTGAAGCTGTCCATCATAATAAATGCTAAAATATTAAATTATTTTATTTTATATTTTACTTGTTTTAATGTGATTGCGAATTTTTCTGAAGACGTGATGCCATCTTGTAACACATACAGCAGTTCTTGAAAAGTAGTCAAACTTATTCATAAATGTTTAAAAATCTTTTTTGGACATCTTTGTAGATTATCGAAATGCAAGTTAAGTTTCACTGTATGACTAGTTAAGATTGGTTGCACCCAATACAGGCGGCGATGACGTGATCTAAGTCTTCTGCTTTATTAACAAAAGCGCGAGCAAACTTTCCGTGCCAGAATCCATCTTCAGACTGCGCAGCAACGAGCGTGTTATAAAATGTGGCGGCCCGCGGCTTCCAGACACCGATGGTTGTCGCTCGCTTATGAGCACACTATGACACTTTAGAAATGTGGCGGTAGCGCGCGACAGCCACCTGTGGCTGTGGTCGTTGCCCATTTGCGCCGAGCCTTATTCATCGCTGGAATTACTCATTTTAGGTTTTTCACTTGTTTTCAAGTTTATTGATTAACCAAGGTTTTAACATCATCATCATCATCATTTCAGCCGAAAGACGTCCACTGCTGGACATAGGCCTCCCCCAAGGTTCTCCACGACGACCGGTCCTGCGCCTCCCGCATCCAGCGGTTTCTCGCGACCTTCACCAGGTCGTCGGTCCACCTTGTCGAGGTTTTAACAATATGACGTCAATATAAAATGGCACGAGCAATGCAAATTAAAAAAAAAGGACAAAAGGAGGCCTCAAGTCTGAGACTTATACAAATAAAAAAATTGTATGATAAATTCAGCACCATAGAAGTAGCACCATATCTGTTTCACGATGTTTTAAATTCACAAACGTATTGGACACGATGTTCTAAATTCAATTAACTTTATCCGCTAGAGGATAAAAACAACTTTCGCACTCTGATATCAAAGATCAACAACAGTCTTTCCGAGATGGGGAGATAAAAATACTATTTCCTAGATAGGGGGCTAAAACATTTATTTTCCGTAAATTAATACCAACGTCGCTATATAGAAAATTAGCAGGTAAAGAAAACACAATTTCATTCTTTTTTCAATCTTTTTCCGACATTTTTACCATCAATCGGTCTTAACTGCATCATATCGTCAAGGACAACTTTTGATACATTTTAAATTTAACTAAATAGTTCGCTCCGTTTAGGCCCCGCTGCAATCGGGTATACCGATAATTTTATCAAAAAATTTGGTAATATTTCTGCACGATGTAGATTGTGAATTTTACTCATGCCTCCAACAGCTACATTATAGATTTATAAGTGAATATTACTGAGACGGAGACACTTTTAATACCTAACATTCCTCTGTCAACACTGACGGTAGTCATTTAAAGCCGAAGGAAAAGGAATTTCTAATTCACCTTGTTTAATTAGCATTTCAGAAGTCGAGGTCATTTAAATTAGAAATAAATTATTTTATAACGAGGCAGCGAGGAAAGCTGCAGAGTTAAAATTACGTCTACTCCCAGTTGTAGGCTAACGCCGGAGAAAAATAATATTAAAGGATGGGTTATAATTTGAATATTTAGAAGACCAGCAGCATATTCAGGGTAACCGACATTTTAGTAAGCAACCCATTCAGTGCATATCCCATTTTCTGATGGATGAACACGATCTATACACGTGTGCGGCCAATGAAACGAGTTCACATAAATTTACAAAATATCGATACAGGAATAATCCCAGGCGAGGTCAGGTGTCAAACTATCAATTAACCGTTGTTGTATTGTTGCCGTAGTGAACTAAATAGGTCATCAGCTCCAGCTGATCTCTTCATAAGGGCCCCTTTATCACAATCAGGATAACTCCACAGGTGTACTTACTAGGAAACTGCGTCATCGTAGCGCATTGTTAATGGCGCCCAACCCGGTTTCTCAGATGATTTTTACGACTTGACAAAACATATAGAATAAATATTATATTATTTTTAATATGATTTCACCTTCAATATTAAAATCCATGCAGAATAAATTCTTTAAGATACGAGTATGTTAGTGAAAACTGCATCAAAATCCGTAGCAGTTTAGAAGAAACTACGCGGTCAGACAACCGAAAACTTGTGAAAAATTCCCAATGAATTTTGAAATTGGGTTCAAAATTCATTGGGAATTTTCGATAAAATTGAAATTCTATTAACGAAATTTGACGGATTGCAGTAGCTTGATATGTAAAGTGTAATAAAAGGCGCGCATAATACCTACACCGACTATTGGGAATTGAACTTAGGTTAAAGTGGATAATGCTATTTGCTTTGTTAAAAGTTGTGTACATACACGTCCTTAAGTATTTCATGATTGGTTAGCTCCCATAGAGGTATAATAATGGTACGAAATTTCCCATTTCAACGAGCGTAGTGATTATTTTTGCGATTTCCGACTTTTCTATGTTTAGAGTGTTCTTTAATTCAAAAGAAACAATATTGATAGCCAGAAAAAATTGTTTCAGTCAAAATTTGACATTCGACTCCTTGACTGTATTTTTGTTCAAAATAGTTTCGAATATCAGAAGACCAATTCTCGTAATTTAAAAAGATAAAAATTTTGTCGCAGTCTCATCTCGGCGACAAACAAATGTCAAAAACCTGTCAAAATGTAGGGTAATTACCTACCTGCTCTTATTTCAAAAATCCGCTTAATTTCGTATGATTGCTTGATAAAGATGACTTATAAGATAATATAAGGCTAGCGGTTAACCATCGGGTTCGTTATTTTACAATTTGTATAAACTGTATGCAGTTTATACGAATTGTATTGCAACAAACGAATATTTAAAAATATATAAAGCCTTATTGCTTATCCTCAATCCCAAACAGCGTGATAATTTATAGCCTATATACCAAACAGACTTCTATCTCTAAACAAAATTTTAATCAAAGTACTGATGTTAGAATATCAACTAATAACAAATTCAGATAAAAAAAAAAAAACAATAATTCTAAAAACTGTATTCTCGTAATAAGAATTGTTTACAAATATCATGAAAATTACTCCTTGGTATAATTGGAAAGAAAACGCAATGCTTTGTAGCAATTAAATCTATAAATTCATCCATCAAGGAAGCAAGGCTTCAAAGAGAAGGCCATGGAAGTTTTATACTTTTATTTCTTAGTTGATATTTACAGTGTTTGTACCAAACTTCGCAATCATAAAAAAATAAATGTAAAATACTCACCGAGTTATTTATGTAAAGGAGTTTGCAAACATTCGTTTGTAAGGATTCGGGACTAACATTACAAAAACAGTTTAAAAAGTACTTGCTTTTAGTCAAAACTAATCCTTGTTTTTGATAACTTATGTAGGTAGTCAGCGAGCATTTCCAACTATTCGCTGATAAATATGTCCATATAAATTTTATTCAAAATGCCATACATAGCTATTTTAGATTTTGTGATTAGCTAATTTAATCAGTAGAAAAATATACATAGTTTTGGATGGTGGTATCGATCGCATGAAGTCGGTAATTATCCCACGGGAACGTCCTACCGGGATAAATGTATTTTTTTTATATAAATTATAATCCCGCCTCATGGTAAGCAGGAATACAATCGTTGATGGTAAAGCGCGCTAGTTCAATAAGAGCCCCTTCACTCTAGCCTTGAAGACACTTAAATTAGTAGTCCGGCGGAAACACCACCGCTGGCAAATTATTCCCAGGCCCTCGATGTACGCTGTATAAAAACGGAGGTGAAACGCTTCGTCCGGATCGTAGTGGTGTCAACAAAGTATGGTTAGAAACTCGGCGAACGATGGGTCTTCCGATGATGTAAAGGAGATGGGGGAATTAAATCATGCAATTCCCTCTCACAATCTCTAAAATGCATCCTATAGAACACCGACAAGCTGGCTACAATACGCCTGTGCTCCAGGCTGGGTCAAATCTGGGTCGCCAATCAGCCTCTTCGCACGCCTCTCCACTGAATACAAAGTAGCCAGACAGCACCAGCCCAAATGTGGCTGCAGTACTCCAGCTCACACGAACGTACCTGTGCTTTGTATAACATTAGAAGCTGTCCTGGTGTGAAGTACCGCCGGACCTTTGCGATAACGCCAAGTTTTCTGGTAGCCACCCTGGCTTTGGACCCTATGAACCGCCCAAAGCTTAGGTTCGAGGAAATCTCAACTCCCAAAAGCTGCAGGTGGTCGGCGCACTCCAAGGATACATTCTGAAAAGTAGAAGCCAAGGCGAACGAGCGTCTTTGGGCGATGAATAGACACGCTTGTGTTTTGGCGGCATTGAAAGTCACAAGGCTTATCCGTATTTGAGACTAAAGACATGAACGATAGCGCCGACCTCTCACCAAAATACATACCAACAACATGCCCATAGACTACACATGTGGGACAATCAGAAAGTTTTGCGATAATAAAAACAAAATGTTCTATAAGTACATATATTTTTATTACATCTTTCCAAAGTATAAGCCTCTATACAAAGTTTCATGCGTCTGAACCAGGTTTCGAAACACTTCGAACACAGACACCTCGTTTAGAGCCTGTTCGAACGCTGACAACGCATCATCCGGCGACGAAAATTGTATCCCTTTAAGCTGATCTATTATTTTTGGGAATAAGAAAAATTCACACGGTGCTAGGGCAGGGCTGTAAGGAGGGTGACTCAGGAGATTGACCGATGAACTATTCAAGAAGTACCTCGTTTTGATTGCGGTGTGGGCGGGCGCATTATCGTGGTTAAGCAGTAACCCGCGGAGCTCTGTGTTTGGTCGCTTGTTACTCACAACAGAGAAAACTTCTGTCGAGCAATAGGTAGTTTAGACCATTCAGCTTTAATGCTTCTTTGGTTTCGTAAAGGAATTGACACCAAGTAGCCAGACAAACTGAAAAAAATACACTATTAAAATCTTACCCACGCTTCTAGATCGCTTCACTTTGGTAGGCGTTGATGCGTTGTGAAACACCCAAAGCGTCGACTGGCGCTTACATTTCTGGATCGTATTAATAAATCCAAGATTCATCACCTGTAACGATGTCGTAAACACGCCGAGACAAGCCTGCTTCAAATTTGTCTGTTATATCAAGGCACCATTCCACCCGTGCCTGCTTCTGAGCATCGGTGAGATTGTGCGGCACCCAAATGTGCAGGGTAGTTTTGAATTTGGAACGTACCTATTATTAGTTATAAATATTCATATTTTTTAAACAAGTTATAACTGGCCAGTTTCTAATACATAAAAACTTTCTGCCGCAAAACTTCCTGAGTGACCTGGTATCTGTACATAATCTTACTGATAGTATAAACATGATAATTAGTATGGATATATGAATGTATATTACTCATCATCATCATCTCAGCGTTAATCCAGTCGCATCCTTTTTCAGCTTTGGAGTCTAGGCTACGTTTCGCGTCCGAATATAACTTAAGTGCAGTAATTGCATCCCTGCCTACTATCAAACGCTAGTTTATATATAGCAAAAAAATAAAGATAGAGCGATGGACACTGACATCTTTTCCGACCGTCTCGCTCAATAGCGTGAATGTTCTTAACTTCAAACTCTTTACAACCTGAAATATTTTTTTAGTCTACACAGATTTGAACTGTCACGTCAATTTATTTTCACTTAAAAGGCCACGTCGCCTCTTTTACGCCATTTTTGGTGCGACGAGGATTAGATAACACGACGTTAGTTTAAGTTAGTCCATACTTATACGTAAATCTTATTTCTGAATGTCAGAATAGGGTTTCGTTCGTCCTAACCCCTAAGCCTTCGTCTGCAAGAGTTAGTAACCTCACATTGTATTTATCATCTGTCGTTAGGGAGTTAATTATTATCAGAGAGATAGACAGGAAAGACCTGAGTGTTCAAATGTTATGAATAAAATTCTCGGTTGGAAGTGTATGTTTACCCTTTATTCAAGGATAATTAAAAATCTTTGAAAACTACTTTTTGTCAGCCCTTGTTTTTCGTAAATTAATAATGCAGCAACTTTGGCTTGACAAAGTTGGCTGGGACGAACCTTTTTCCGAGGAGGGCATGGCGTAGGTTTTCCAATAATCTATCTTGTCTAGCAACATTTAAACTGACGAGGCAGGAGTGAATCATCTGTTGTTACAGAAATACATTATAAGTTCAGCGATGCCTTCCAAGAACTCATACCATTTTTACCTATATTCAATAAAATTAATAAGGACAGACAGCCTCAGTGGCGTAGCGGTAGCGAACGCGGCCGCTGCGCAAAGAGGCGCGGCTTCGATCCCCGTGCAGTGCAAATATTTGTATGCATAATTATCAATATTTGCACTGGTCTGGTCATGCCTCGGAGAGCACGTTAAGCAGTTGGTCCCATTTGTCATACAAACATCTAACGGCAGTCGTTACGGGTTCTTGGAGCCCTCAAAAGTCCAACAATTGGTTTAACTGCAATGCTTCGATATCGCTTTCGGGTTGTGGAGGTCCGACGCCAGTCGCTTCACGGAAAATATCTAAGTTTAGCCAAAATCAGCAGTTAGACCGGTAAAAGCGGACCCAAAGCTGAAAAAGCTTCGGATGCGACTGGAATTAACGCTGAGATAGGAATGATGGTAAAATTAATAAGGAGATGTCATGCATGTCAATATTCTGTGTACCAACAATCCTGCTGATCTCGTCTCGCAGGGTGTTTATCCCGAAGAGCTTAAAGAAAAATGAATAAATAGCGAAACTTGAGGCCCTGACCACTACAGACTACGAAGTCTGTAGTGATCAGGACCTCAAGCGAATCTTCTTGTCCAGATAAACACAAATTTGCGGCCAAAAACAAAGTCAAATATCATAAATACAGAAAATTAAGTAACATAAACTTAAGTTTTTTATGTAATCCTTATTATCGGTGCTTTGATGCCCGTAATTTAGAAGAATTACAAATTTTAGTACAAAATCACACATCATGACGCTCACACCTATCATGGACGAAAATGGGTTGATACGAATGAAAGGCCGGTTGGATTTGGCATGCTGGTCCACAATTTAGGACAATTTCCACATCTCGCTAGGAGGACTGCGCGCAAATTAATTACATGCAGAATGGACAACACTTTATTTAATACCTTAATAGGAAAGTTCCCCTCTCATTCACTTTACTGTGGACTTTCAAGTCTCATAGCGTAGGTGTAGACTTTGTCGGACCCTATTATGCCTCAAATAGGAAAGGTCGCGGGACAAAAGTCACAATATGCTATTTATTCATTTTTGTTTGCTTAAGGTACAAGTGCGTATACTTGGAAGCGGTGAGTGATCTTTCAAGGACGCTTTCATTATTACCTTGAGAAGGTACGTATCCCGTTGGGGCAAGCCTACTAAAATATTTTAGTGACAACGACCGAAATTTGTGGCAGCTGCCCAAGAAATGGGCAATATTTCATTTCAGTTTTCATCGGCTTACGTTTCCCACTTTGGTAGTATCTGGGAGGCTGGGATAACATCAACCTAACGACAAATTAAGACGATACACGTCTTATTTGCTATTTAGCGGATTTTTGGGCAATACAAGTTCTGACAAACTATAATGAGTTTGGTTTTAATGATACAGACAAAAACTCAAGATACAGGCCATATTATTGGTTTTCAGATGATC
This sequence comes from Sesamia inferens, assembly GCA_037179545.1. Lineage (NCBI taxonomy): Eukaryota > Metazoa > Arthropoda > Insecta > Lepidoptera > Noctuidae > Sesamia > Sesamia inferens. The sequence goes on from CM073921.1 coordinate 21,144,724, forward strand.
GTTACAGTACAGAGCACAAAAGATTGGAGCGATTTGTTAGTAAACGTAAGTTTTAAATTAAGTGTATATATTTGAAACTCAACTTGAATTGTAATAAAAAGTTTTGTAAACGCTCATTATTGTCGTAGCGATAAACTTAACATAAATGTGTATTTGTGATAGAGCAGGATTGTTCTTTTATTACTGTTACAGTTCCACAATAGTAATGTAACGAAAATTTCTCTTTTAAAATAATAAACGTATATAAAAGTGTGCTAACAATGCTTTTAAATGGTAATCCAATTTTGTAAAGACATTTGTATACCTCCGCAACAACAATTTTATTCAGCGTAATTGATGTGACTACTAATATTTTTTTAATTCAGAAAAATGGGACGACTGAACAGGTTGAAAAACATTCGAACCCAGTAGAGCTTATAGACGAGAACTGAAAAGAAAATATGAGTAAACTGCAACGTCGTCAGGACGTATTGAATTCGCTAATGATAGCTAAAACTAAGTTGCAGACCCCATTAGGTATAGAAAATGGTTTATAAAATATATTCGACATTAGTGAAAAAACGGAGAAATATTTAAACATGGACAATGATGTAAAGTATCAGTATCTCAGAATGTTTATGCTATTATTAAACAAGAGAAAATAATCAGCAACTACGAGATGTTTGAGAATAATTCGGCTGTTAATTAAAAAAATATGGTTGAAGCAAAAATTGTTTTAATACCTACTAATAAACGATCGAATACTAAATACAATACCTGCAGGCCTACTAAAGCTTTTTAAACAGAAAAATATGTCAAGATTCATACTCTGGAAAATGGATGATACTGGCATAGAGGCATGACATAAACATTGATATGCTATCTACAAATGATTGATTATAGTCTATCTATAATTTTACTCATTATAATTCAATACTCAATAATTTATTGCATTCCATAATGTGCACATAATAGTTGTATAGCAACTATTATGTGCACATTATGGAATGCACATATTGAAATATAAAAAAAGTAGCCGAAATGCTTCCTTTTAAAAGTTCAAAATTGCAGTTTGGGCTAATTTTGTCCTACGATTATGGAGTACTATAACAGCGACCAATCAACACAAACTATCGGATTTAGATAGTAACCTAATAATATCTGTGGACGAGAAAAAAAAAGGCATAACAATTCAGGATTCTATATGTGAGTCTCTAGCTCGTTCTATGATCAAAGTTGAGTTTAATTTAAAACAGTATTTAAGACTGCCTGTATTTTGAAACCAATATTCAAAGAATTATTCAATTCTAAGTATATTTTGGACACCAATGACTGATTAAAAGGTGAAGGAAAACACCTTAAGGAAACCTGGACTTTATGTCTGAAATCGCCAACCCCCATTGAGCAAGCGTTGTGATAACGCTCAATCCTTCTCTGTATGAGAGGAGACCTGGTCCTGTCTCCAGCATTGGGACGATAAAAAGGTTGATGATGATGATGATAATTCAAAAAATGCAGTAAAATAATAAACCATTAAAAACTTGTAAAAGAATATTTTCAAAGTTCGAAATCATTAATTCCTCGGCACTCAAAATAAACAATCGTAATAAAAACTCACTTTGCTATGTTGTTGCATAAATAGCCAATTGAATCACCTCGAGCAATTAGCACAATAGGAACCGTTCTACTTTGTTGAATATCAATGTTGTGAATATTAATATTTATGGTCCAAGTAATAGGCAGACTTCACAGATGCACTTGTGAATTGTACTTATTATCCAGACCATGGTTGTAAATTTGTAATACATGCAATGATGTATGTAGACGAATCACTATTAAGTGTTTCCGCCTGCAGCTCCGTCCGCGTGGTTGTCAGATATTACTTATCCCACGGGAACGTGCTAGCAGTATTAAAAAGTATGTCTTTTCCCAGAAAGCTAAAGCACAGGTTTAATTTTAAGTACCTAAATCAAGCCAGGCAGAAATCCTCCCTTATACATTTGACTACTCTTCTTCATCCCATCAAGGGTTTATTATTTTTTACTTTGAATGCTAGTAATAAATACTAAGTTTTGAGTAGGTAAATTGAAACCCGCATTAAAATTCTTCCATACAAACTGAAAACTCCAAGCCCCTTTAAGGGAGAAATTTAAAAAAAAATGCTTTTATTTACATACTTAGATAAATATTTGTGCCAAGTTTATTAACACATCGAGTATTGCACACTAGCTTTTTGAGTAAGCTTCCAGCGTACGACATTTCTCCTGCCTGACTGGCTGGGTAAAAGACTTCGTGACTGAACGGTCCCTCCGAGTTGTTGTTGGCTGATGCTCTTCGGAGCCTATGTCGACTAATGCCGGTCTTCTTCAAGGGTCTGTTCTCTCTGCAACGCTGTAAGTGCTCCACGTTAACGATCAGCTGATGCTCGTTATCTATGGGTATACATATGACAGCACACCGGAGAGATAGCTGCCGGATGCTCGGGCTGGTAAGGAATCAATGCGGTCCGAAAGAGAGGCTGTGCTAGAGCGTACGAATGTTGCACTACGGGCAGTCTCCGAATGGGGCAAAGCGTATCTTTTCACCGCCAAAAGAAGCCCTTGCCAGACCTTGGCTCCTACTTTGCGGAATGTATCCTTGGAGTGCACCGACTGCCTTCAGCTTTTGGGAGTTGAGATTTTCTCGAACCTAAACTTTGGGCCGTTCATTGGGTCCAAAGCCAAAGTCGCTGCCAGGATACTTTGTGTTATCGCAGAAGTCAGCGGTATTTCACATCAGGGCAGCTTCTAACGTTGTACAAAGCCTAGGTTCGTTCATGTGTGGAGCACATGCATACTGCACCCACATTTGGGTTGGTGCTGCAAAATGTCACCTGGCTACTCTAGATTCAGTGGAGATGCGTGTGAAGAGATTGATTCGCGACCCAGATTTAACTCAAAACGGTTTCTAAATCCTGGAGCACAGGCGTAGAGTAGCCAGCTTTTTGGTGTTTTATAGGTTGCATTTTGGTGAGTGTGCGAGGGAATTGTATAATTCAATTCCCCATCTCAGTTCCACTATCGAACTACCCGTCGTATGGCGAGTTTCAACCCTTACGTTAACACCACTACGATCCGGACGAAACGTTTCGCCTCCTCTTTTATACCGCGTACTTCGAGGGAAACTACAATTTGAGTGTCTTCAAGGCTAAATAGGCTGTTAATAACATAACACGCTTTACTATCAACGTTTGCATCACTACTCACCATCAGGCGGGATTACGGTCAAGCACTAGTTTATAATTTATAAAAAAAGAATATAAGAGAATCTTTATCTACACTAAAGAGGAAAGATTTGTATTTTTGTATGTAACGAATAAACCCAAAAAGTACTGGACCGATTTTAATAATCCCAATTTTCATTAGAAAGCTACATTATCACTAAGTAACATAGGCTAAATTTCCGTAAGATATTTGCGTTTTTTTGAACACAAGGTGTAAAAAAACAACCAGAAAAGTTACTTATTTTGCGTACACTGCCTAAACTATAAAAGATATATCCATAAAATGTTCTAATTAATTGTAGATCTTATAAATATCTACAAAAAATATACGATACACTGTAACTATCTATGTCGAGTGAGGCACAACAACCATTTTTTTATTTAAAAATCTTTTTTTTTACTACATTTAAACGCATTTATTTTACTCATGCTATTTATCCTTATCAAAATAAATTATTTCATCGCTATACCTAGTGATGAAATAATTTATTATTTTTTAAACTGTACCCAGTTTATGTAGATAATATTTGGTCTTAGAATTATTAAAATTGAACGTTCGGTTTTGAAGTTATGGCGAAATTAAAATATTACGATTTCTTACGACGCATGCGGGTGGGGAATTTAGATCTATGAGTAAGGTCCCCGCGCGGTTTTTTTTAGATTTCGTTGTTAAAACTACACCTACGCAAAAGTTCTTTTCAGAACTAAACAACAGTTCTTCTTATAGCTAATTAACAGTTTTTTACAGGGCTAACCAATAGTTCTTTTCAGGTGTAACCAACAGTTATTTCCGGGGCTAACCAACAGTTCTTTTCAGGGCTAAACAACAGTCCTTTTCAGCGCTAGAATATTACACGCTATTAACATTTTCTTAAAAATTTGAAAATGCCTAATGAAAATGCCATAGTTCTCAAGCACGGGCAGCAAGAATACGTCGTATGGGAGGATCTTCACCTGAACGTTCACAACTCCTTGCTGAACAAAATCAGAGAAACTCTCAGATACGCACACGAGATCTGAGAACTTTTGAGTTACGTGCACGAGAGTCGAGGCTTAAGCGTTTCCAACGTCTTCATGAACAAAATGTAAGGACCTCTGACTTACGCGAACGAGATTCAAGTGTTGAACATTCGCCTTGCTCAACAAAGTCTGAGAACCTCCAAGTTACGCGCTCAAGAGTCGAGGCTGGAGCGTTTCCAACGTCTTTATGAACAAAATATAAGGACCACTCCGTTCCGCGAAAGAGAGCCGAGTGTCGAGCGTTTGCAGTGACTTAGAGCTTAGGCAGAGAGACAGCAGGTGTCCACAAATAGAGTTCGCAATCGAATTTTAGCAAACAGCAACAGACTGCCTTTCGGATATGATCCGCAGGTTGATTATGCACAACAATCGTCAGTCCAAATCTGAGTCATGAATAAGATCTGCTCTAACTGCTCTGCCAAGAAATGCTGCGCTACGGGTAAAGATTGTCTTTCTAACCTTCAGGAGCCGCCACAACCAATAAAAAATCTTCTAACTAATAACATCCATCATTTGGTAATTTTTTAACAAATAGGTATACGTAAATACAATAGTCTTATTCAAACGAATTCTTTTGGCGCAAAAAAAAAAAACTAGGGTAGGTAATTTTATGCTCACTTTTAAAATTGAAGGACAGGTGTATCATCTCATTGGTAGCGTTTTACCACCATCAGACAAAAATCCACAATTCTTACAAATATATTTTATTTCGGATGCAGACCAAGTATTTTATTGTGGACTACAAAAAAGCCTTTGATTCGATCGAGACCTGGGCTGTACTGCAGTCTCTCCAGCGGTGCCAAGTAGACTATCGGTATATTGAAGCGCTGAAGGGTTTGTACGAAAACGCCACCATGTCAGTCCGAACACAGGACCAGACCTCGAAACCAATACCTCTGCAGCGTGGTGTCAGACAGGGAGATGTTATCTCCCCGAAACTGTTCACAGCTGCATTGGAGGATGTCTTCAAGGTTCTGGACTGGAAAGGACTGGGCATCAACATCAATGGCGAGTACATGACACACCTTCGGTTTGCTGATGATATCGTAGTCATGGCTGAGACCGCGGAGGATCTGAGTACAATGCTCGAAGACCTCAGTAGGGCCTCCAAGCGAGTCGGTCTTAAAATGAACATGGGCAAGACGAAAGTCATGTCTAATGCCCATGTTGTGCCGACTCCTATAAAGATTGGAAACTCTGTTCTCGAAGTTGTTGACAGTTACGTGTACCTCGGACAATCTATCCAGTTAGGAAATTCCAACTTCGAGAAAGAGGTCAATCGTCGAATCCAACTCGGCTGGGCTGCATTCGGGAAGCTACGTAGAATCTTCTCGTCCGAAATACCGCAGTGTCTCAAGACAAAAGTCTTCGACCAGTGTGTGTTGCCAGTGATGACTTATGGAATTGAGACGTGGTCGCTAACAATGGCCTTATAAGAAGGCTCAAAGTCACTCAAAGGGCAATGGAGAGGGCTATGAATCGAATCAGGAATGAGGACATCCGCAGAAGAACGAGAGTAACCGACATAGCCCGAAGAATTGCAACACTAAAGTGGCAGTGGGCTGGACACATTGCCCGCAGGACCGATGCCCGGTGGGGCCGACGGGTTCTCGAGTGGCGACCACGCACCGGAAGACGTAGCGTGGGTAGGCCCCCGACAAGGTGGACCGACGACCTGGTGAAGGTCGCGGAAAACCGCTGGATGCGGGAGGCGCAGGACCAGTCGTCGTGGAGAACCTTGGGGGAGGCCTATGTCCAGCAGTGGACGTCTTTCGGCTGAAATGATGATGATGATGATGCAGACCAGCTATCGTTGCGATCAATCATCGTACCAACCTTAAGAAATTTAATTCGCGAATGTGAAAACTAAGTATTAATTACATTTAAATATTTTCATTTAACATCCTCAGAAAGAAAATCTATGCAGCCTGTGATAATCACTGCGTAATCGATGTTACTGTCGGTGTCTGTGAATTTTGACTTGGGAATCATTTTGCTGTCCGTGTCTTTCCTGGATAGGCGTTTTGCAGCGGTAAGAGACATCCACGCGGGCGGAGCTGCGGCCGACCGCTATGTAGTATAAAACAAAGTCTCTTTCTCTGTCCCTATATCCCTATTTACGCTTAAATCTCTAAAACTACCTAACTGATTTTGATGCGATTTTTTTAAATAGATAAACTGATTCAAGAGGATGGTTTATATGTATAATACATGCACCCGTGCGAAGTCGGGGCGGGTCGCTAGTACAAGATAAGCTTGAAATCGGATATAAGTAACTATTTGACCAATCACATTAATCCCTTTATTATCACAAATATTTGAGAAGGTTGTGTTAAAATAGAAAACTCTTTACTTTCATGAGATATCCATTAAAAACAGATTGGATTTAGGGAAGGATACTCAATGGCTTGTACCTTCTCTTAATAAATTAAACAAATAACTGAAAGTAAAAATACAACTGCCTTTTTAGACATGATGAAAGACTTGTCTGCCATAAAACATTACTATCCAAACTTTCTCACTAAGAATTCCGCGGGAATGCCAACGATTGGGTCAAAAGCGTTCTTAACTGACAGCAATGTGAAATTACAAGAAAATGTCCAAATGAATAAAAAAAAAACGTAGACAACTACTCCACAAAGTATTCCTCAAGGAGAATTTTTTTCCCTTCTTATCTTTCTAGTATATATCAACGACTAAGTATTTTTTTAAATAATTATTGCGCAGCTCTTATTTATAATAACCATTTGCCAAATAATATTCAAGATTTGCCGCTGCCTTTTTTCAACAGGTCAGGGTTCAACTGAGGCTATTCTTAAAAAAAAAACAATACAGTGTTAAAAATGATTTACAGGAAGTCGTTAAAATAAAAATAGCTTATATTCTTCCACGTGCAACATATCTAATTATAACTATGAGCTTTACGCTACAATTTCAGTCTTTATTAATTAACCATCGGGATGTTCATATAATTATTAAAAGACTTTTGAAGAATTGGTTTGTTATTTTTATAGAAATATCTGTCATTTCCCATACTATGGCAGGATATGATGGAACCAACATTGTAACATCTACGAGTATTATACCATAAATAAACATTATTGTTTTGAAGGTTACATACCTACAGATTGCTTGAGCAAGTATGGTTGGAGTCACAATTTCCAGAAACAGTTTTGCTTTTGACATTGCAGTACTTTGGTTCTATCAATCGGGTTAAGTTACATGTGGCTCGGTTTGTATTTGGATGGGTTCTTAACATAGACCAAGACCTTTCCGTGCCTCGTAAAGCACATTAAGCCGGTTGTCATTTATAAATCTTTTACAATCGTTACGGGTGTTCAGAAGCCCAAAAGTCAGATAAACAATCTTACCAAGGGGTATAGTATTACACAATAAATTGTATTGTGAAGTCAGATAAGTAATCCCTTCTCTCCAGCTCTGTGTCTAGTCGTAGTGACAAAACACAGATTCAAATGCTACTGGGAACCCTTTAACCGATTCAATTATCTGAGATTTCAGGTCACCCATGTCTCCTTGAAACGTTAATGTACTCTGACTATCAGAACCACCGGTAGGTGTTCAGGCGGAGGCTCAAGTAATGTTGGTGTATGTGGGGTATGAACAACTGCGCCAGGTGACGTTTGTGATATAAGCCGATCTGCGCTAGGAACTATGTCTGCTTGCTCTTCGGTCGCCAAAAGCCGATATCGTGAAATATTCGGTTGATTATTTCAAAATTACCAAACGCAACTACTTTTATTTTCCTCGAATAATTTGGAAAGAAAAGTTTACATGTGCGCAACTATGCGACTGATGTAAACCTGCAAGCGACTTTTATCGGAATAAAATACGGTTTCCTCTAATTTTCACACAAAACTTGTGTCACTGTGTAATGTATTTGGAACTTATTAATTGATAAATTACTATTTATTTAATTTAGGCGCTTCAGGTTCTTTACTTTGTGTAAATTATTTCATCACCACAGCTGTCAAAAAGGTGAAAGAAAATGTCGTATGATGTCACGCCGTGGTACAAAATATACCACGGCGTGACGTAATTAGCTCCAACTCCGTACCTTTAATCCGCTATATCTTAGTAGTTTTTGGTAATTTCGACAAAATAAAAAATACAGGTCTTATTTTTTTTATTATCTATAAGACGGTCTAATTACTTTTTTGATTTAATTGTTTTGTATTAAAAATTATTTATTTATACCCACGCTACTCATATGTTATTTTAGTCACTTTTATACGGTACTAAAAATTTTATTTAATTTTTCAAATCGGGTAATTTTCCACCAGGAAACACATACGAACGAAACAATCAAAAGCCTACCGGAATAATACCTAATTGACTTATCGTTTAAAAAATAATATTTGAATATCATAAAGGTGTTATTTTTTACGTTTATACTACAGATAAGATGCAAATCATATAAGGATACTGAGATGAGTGTCTACTTGTAATAGGTCTCATTGTAAGGCTGAAACTCATGCAAACGGCAATGGGGAAGGCTATGTTTTGAGTTTCCCTACATGATCCAATCAGAAATTTGGATATCCGTAGGAGAACTAACGTAAAGACATTAAAGTCATCATCAGCTCAACGTTAATCCCAGTTGCATCTGAAGATTTTTTCTTTTTGGAGTCTGGGGTCCGCTTTACCAGTCTAAACAGTGTGCTCATTTGGCTAAACTTCGTTATTTTCCGTGAAGCGTTTTCCGTCTGACATCCACCACCTGATGGCGACATCGAAGCATTGCAGCTAAACCAATAGGGATGTTTCATGGGTAAATAAAAATTGATTCCTTTTAGTCCGTCATTCAGATTATAGAAAAATATTGGATACGTATATTTTGTTTTAACAAATCAATAAAAATTGTCAATTATAAAAGGCATCAAAGATCAGGAGTGGGAGCTGGTGATGTCACTCGTTGCTAAAAAGTGTAGCAAGGAGTGAAGTCACACGAATTTTCAACGCACTGTATCGTCTTAATTATTTGTTTATATGAAAAAAGAAAAAATATGTATATAGTTTTTTTTTTTTTAAATCAGACTAACGGACTAGTTAGTTTTTTTTTAGTCGACTACCCTATTGCTGCACTTTTGAGGGCTCCAACAGCCCGTCATGGCTGCCATTAGACGTTCGTATAGCAACTGTGACCAATGGCTTAACGTGCTAACTGAGGTACGACCAGACCGGTGCAAATATTTATATTCATGCATACAAATATTTGCACTGCGCGGGGATCGAACACGCGCCTCCTTGCGCATGGTCGCTACCCCGCTACGCCACAAAGCTGGCTGTATAAGCCAAAAAAGTGAAGGGGGCAGGACACATTGTTCACAGAGCAGATGACAAGTTTTTGGAGAGTAAGTAAGTACGCTGCATACCGAAAAACCTAATATTGGAATGCCTCCCACAAGGTGGACCGATGACCTGGTAAAGACCGAGACCGCCAGATGCGAAAAACAGCCATAGTGGCAATACCTGAATGCAGCCTAGCAGTGAACATCTTACGGCTGAATTGATGAAGAAGGTGGGACAAAGATGTAGTCGCCCCTGCAGCAAAACTAGGTATGAAATAGCAATCTGTTGCAATTCTAACAATTGGAATCATCTGAAGATTACAATTACGCCCCATATTAATAAAAGTAAGTGACGTGTATACATTTACTTCAGCGTAAAACTGAAGTATTGCCCCTCATGAATATAATAATACTTATGCACCCTTGCAGTATACATATTTCAAAGCACACAGCGGCTGCCATCTTAGTGGGCAACTGTAACCGCAAATGTTATCGCAATAGGTACAGCCGCGGGCGAAATAAATGCAAGAAAGTTATCATTGTGAGTCTATTTAACACAAGCACCGTTTATCTAAATCCGTTTTATAAGACTGCGGTTTGAAGCTAGCTACGGTATTGTCACCGCCGCAGAAAATGTAGGTAAAAAAATTGCTTAGAAAATGTTCAGCGTTACGAGATTAAATTGCATTCGAATCAGTAATCTGTGGTTGGTTTAGAGATTGTGTCAATGCAGAATAGCTAAAAGAGCTAATTAGTATACTAGAATCAATCGAGACTACATTTTGTAGTTATGATTAGGTAATTTTTTTTTTTTTTTTGTAGGCATAAATATGACGCGCATCATAAAGGTGCTACACACATTTTCACAGGAGTAAAACATTTTTTTTCTTTTCTTTCTTTCTTTTATGGCTTCGCACGGTTTGTGCATTTGCAAATGACATGTAATGAATTGTTCATGTCGAAAAAGACGGCCGCGTGATCCGTCTTACGATGGAGGTTTGAGACAAAGTCATGATGTGGCCACTATGCTGCGATATTTCACTGTTCACTTTATGAATTATTTACTGAATGCACTTTTTACTACATAAATCATGTACTTTTATTTAGTAAACAACACTATAAATAATTTTAAAAGTCCGATGAAAAATGAGCGTGACACTCAGCTTGACTTTCCCGCCAAAAACTTCGTAAAAAAATTAAACTGACTTAAAGCAATTTACACAAAATTCGGCGCAGAGGGCGCCACAAGCATATACAACATCCCAGGCCACTCAGAAAGTATTGCGACAAAAAGTTTTTATTATGAGAAACTGGCCAGTAATATTTTAATTAAAAAATATGATTATTTATAACTAAAAACAGGTAGGTACGTTTCAAATTCAAAACTTCCCTCTATATTTTTTGGGAGCTAATTGAAATTATCGTCTTTTTTTATATACAAATTATAAACTAGCGCTTGACCGCAATCCCGCCTGATGGTAAGCAGTGATGCGATCGTTGATGGTAAAGCGCGCTAGTTTATTAAGAGCCTATTTACTCTAGCCTTAATGACACTCAAATTGTAGTGTGACGGAAACACCGCTTTGAAAAATGGATTTGCGTCGAGACCATTTTCGCTCTATGTTTTTTTTTTTACGATTTCAAATGTCTCGCCTGAAACCAGACGAATTGTACGATAGACTTCAAATGGCATTAATTGATGAAGGCCCTTCTAAGGGAACCGTGTATCGATGGTACAATGAATTTAAACGCGATGGACTAACTTTGGGGGATGAAGAAAGAAGTGGTCGGCCTTTGACAGCTGTAACAGTAGAAAACGTGCTAGCAGTGAAAAGTTTGATCCAAGACAATAGACGAATTCCATACCAAGAAATTCAGCATAAACTGCAAATTAGATCAGGAAGCCTTCACGAGATTCTACACGTTCATCTTCGGTTACGGAGGATAGTTTCAGGCTGGGTGCCGCACAATCTCACCGATGCTCAGATGCATTGATATTATGATAGACAAAGAAGCAGGCCTGTATCGGCGTATTTACGACATTGTTAAAGGTGATTATTCTTGGATTTATCAATACGATCCAGAAACGAACCGTCAGTCGACGGTTTGGGTGTTTCAAAACGAATCAGTGCCTACCAAACTGAAGGGATCTAGAAGCGGGGGTAAGATTTTGACCGCGAGCTTTTTCAGTTTTACTGGCTACGTGGTGTCAATTCCTTTATGAAAGCAAAGAAGCATTAATGCTGAATGGTATACTACTGAATGCTTTACAGAAGTTTTCTCTGATGTGAACAACAATCGACCAAACATATGGCTCCACGGGTTACTGCTTCATCACAACAATGCTTCCGCCCACACCGCAATCAAAGCGAGGGACTTCCTGGAAAGTACACCGGTCAAACTCAGGAAGTCCCTCGTTTTGATTACGGTGCTAGGTCAGGGCTGTAACGAGAGTGACCCCTGGGTCAGCCTCTTGGGTGTGACTTTCAAAAATAAAAGATTTTCATCACCGGATGATGCGCTGTCAGCGTTCGAGCAGGCTCTATACGAGGTGCCTACGGCGGACTGCAAAAAGTGTTTCGAAAACTGGTTCAGACGCATGAAACTTTGTATAGAGGCTGGTGGAGAGTACTTTAAAAAGATGTAATAAAAATATTATGTACCTAGAGAACATTTTTTTATTATTGCAAAACGTGTCCCACGTACAAACCGCGATATTGCACAATCTCGTCTCCTAGTCGTGCTGAGTTATTTATGTAAATATATGTAACAACTGGGATTTCATTACTCTATTCTTTTTTTAAAGTTGCCCCACGCATGTAATTTTTCCTGTATCGTGGGTACGTTTACAAACATATAAACTCATATACACAAACATCCACCAGGAACAACTACTTCCCTATAGACCTGCATTCGATATTCTGTGAAGTAATATCAAACTTTAAACTATATAACGGCATCCTACAGTCATTAAAAAGTGGATGAACTATAAAGAATATGCTTCGCGACCTTAGTACGAGTTTCAAGGGAAAAAGATTTGGTGGGAAGGTATGACCATAAAAATATATAATTAACTGAATTGTGCTAACTTTATTAATATTATTCAACTCAATATTAATAAATACAAGTACGCCTTAAAAAACTATATAGTTGAAGCGATAATACAATCAAAAGTTTGTTTACTACCTACATGAAAACTTTAGAGATATAAATACTATACAATCTGGTGGCCAAATATTGCAGTTTAATCCCCTATTGGGCACGCCACAATAGCGGCGGTAAGTCCCCTCTTTGAGGAGTGGCTAAAGAGGCGCCACGGCGCCCTCACCTTCCGCCTGACGCAGGTCCTTACCGGACACGGTTGTTTCGGGAGGTTACTGTTCCGTATTAGGCGGGAGGAATCGCCAGGGTGTCACCATTGTGTGGATCGCCCTGAGGACACGGTGGAGCATACGGTGGAGGTCTGCCCGGCTTGGGTAGAGCACCGCCGTGTCCTCGTAGCGGCGATCGGCGGCGATCTCTCGCGTCCGACCCTGGTCCAGGCCAAGATCCGGAGCGAGAGTGCATGGCAGGCCGTCACCTCCTTCTGCGAAGCAGTAATGCTGGCAAAGGAGGAGGCGGAGCGCGTGAGGCAACGGGAATCCCAGCGCCCTCACGCCACTAGCCGCCGCAGTAGACGCCCTGGTCGGGAGACGACACCTAACTCCCAGCCACCGTAGGCGCGGGCCTGCGGGCGGTGAGCAGTGGGCAGCTCGCCGCCCGGTAAGGACCAGGCCCGAGTCGACGGCGCGTCGTGTTTCACGCGCGATTCAAAGAGATGTCAGCACATCGTGACGGGGTCCACGAAGACCGATGCCTCCTGGGTCAGGGTTGCGGGTTGGTTAAACAAGAAACCGCGGCCCTGGCCGCCGCACAGGCTAGTGCAGAAACACGGGTGGGTTTTAGTCAGTAAAAGTCTGACTCACCCTTCCGCTCCGCCCAGAGCGGGAGAAGTCATTTGATGATTTCCCATCCCAACGAAAAAAAAATGCCCTATGGCCTCCATGTGCAATGACCTTGACTCGTGCAAATCCGTAAGCTAACTTGTTCTACCCCAGCTGAATAATGTTTGGTGAAATCAGATTTTGCGGACCGGCTATGCCGCATTCAAAATGTGTAGCGACCGTTTCATGCACCTGACTATCTATAGTCTACTTTTCCATGTCTACCTCATGGGAAATGATGAGGTAATGTAGGTATGTATATTTTTATTTAAATGATGAATGAGTATACCTCCCTTACAGACAGAGGATTATGAACGAGGATGCTTGAACTCTCAGGAGCAATAACACCAAAAGATGTATTGCTCCAGAGCGCCATTTAGCGAAAAACTGTAACATTATAACAATTTAGACTATTTTTGAAGTTATTTTAATTCTTCTCCAAAAATGTTGATGAATTCAAATGAATTTATTTATAAATGGAAAATTATTAACAACATGATCTAAATCAGTTTTGAAATAACAATTAAATAAAAAATAATCTCCTAAAATACAGAATGGTTCCGTGAATACAGACGGCAGCACATCTAGCTACTACAATCTGTCAAATTTCTTCATTAGATTTTCAACTTTATCGCTAAAGCATTAAGGCTCAATCGTTTGGGAATATTTGACAGTTACAGGTAGCTTGACCTGCTGTCGTCCGTACATAGTTGGATTTCATGTTAATGGCATAGCTGTCAAATTAGGTTGTTTGGGTATAAAATCGATAGCAACAACATACTTTTTACTACTCTTTTTACGACTCTGAATCATTTGTTTTATTATCAGAGTTTTTCTGTTTAATTCTTTTTTTAATACTACAACTAGAATTAAGTCACGGATATAAACACGACTAGGATACGATAGGAGACGGGATACATTGATACAAGGGGCACATAGATACAGTCAATATTCATCGAAAACAAAACACGTTAGAAGATCCAGCCTTTCGGTCTTCTATAGGATGCATTTTGGGGAGTGTGCGAAGGAATTGCATGATTTATTCCCCTATCTCCGTTCCACCATCGGATGATCCATCGTACGGCGAGTTTCCACCCTTTTTTTTTTTGTTGTTGTAATGGGAAATCATCAAATGACTTCTCCCGCTCTGGGCGGAGCGGAAGGGTGTGTCAGACTTTTTCTGACTAAAACCCACCCGTGTTTCTTCACTTGCCTGTGCGACGGCCAGGGCCGCGGTTTCTTGTTTAACCAACCCGCAACCCTGACCCAGGAGGCATCGGTCTTCGTGGACCCCGTCACGATGTGCTGACATCTCTTTGAGGCGCGCGTGAAACACGACGCGCCGTCGACTCGGGCCTACGTTGTTAACACCATTACGATCCAGACGTAGCGTTTCGCCTCCTCCTTTATACCGCGTATAATTTAAAAACATAAAAACGGTAGTATTAAATAATCTCCACAGCGGAACCACGTCTTCTTCACCCCACACAAACCAAAAAGTGTAGAAAGCATTAAGAATATAAAAACCCAAGAGTCAATTTCAAAGTAACCAGAGATGCATTATCGACATGAAAGAATAAATAAAAACTTTTTTACATTAAAACTACCGACTTTCCCAAAAAAACTAAAAGTGAAAAGTAACTAATTTTGGAAGTTGGTGGCCAAAACGAATAAACAAAAACCAAAGACCAAAGACACCATCACCATGACAATTATATTCGTTTTTTGCCACCGACTTCCAAAATTAGTTATTTTTCAGTTTGTAGTTTTTTTTTGGGGAACTCGGTTGTTTTTTTTTTACAACTTTTAGTTGCAAAAAGTACTGTTCAGCAGCATCCGGTCAGACTGGACGCTGCCGCCAATATAGTAGGGAATAGGCTAGCAAGCAAACGAAGCTTTATTTATTTTAATTTTTACCCGTAATTTTGGTTTAAATACCAAACTACTGCACCGGCCGGACTGAATGTATGAGCATTGCTAAAGATGACACGATTACGCGATTAGTTTCAGTCTCTTGATTTTTTTGATTGTCTTATCAGCATGGCAACTAGCAGTGGCTAGTGGTTGCCGTACGTTAAACTTCATTGCTGTAAATTGTTGAAGACTTCCCTCGACTATCCATGGTCTTTATTATCAGATCTACTGCAGACTATCGTTATAACCCACGTGGATGCAAACTTCTTACCAATATAAATGAATTGAGTCCAAACTCAAGGTAATTATTGTAAATTGTTGAGGAGTTCCCTGAACTGACCTTTGTCTTCAACATCGACTCCCTAATGACAGTCACAACCTATCTAGACGTAAGGTTCTTATCAATATAAATTAATCAAGCACGAACATAACGTACGTACGGAGGACGGGTCTGAGCAGTTGTGTTACGATGTGTGCCGGGTACGATGCGCCTGGTGTTGTTGTGTTGGGAGTTTGGTCGTGGAGGGTCTTCAGATCAATCTCCCTTTGACGCAGCATCGTTGGTCGTGTTGTTGGGTTTAACATTGCATCACCTCGTTCAACTGCCGTCATCCTTCCTATTCGCTCAGTTTTTCTGAGTGAATAGGCTCTTAATAAACTAGCGCGCTTTACCATCAACGATCGCATCACTGCTTACCATCAGGCAGGATTCAAGCGCTAGTTTATAATAATTGAAAAAAAAACGCAGTTGCGGTGAGTCGTTGAGGAGTTTCCTCAACTGTCTCTCGCCTCCTTCAACAGATCTACTGCAAGCCTTCATTATAACCCATATGGATGCAAAGTTCTCATTAATATAAATGAATTGAGTCCAAACACAAGGTAACTACTATAAATAGTTGAGAAGTTCCCTGAACTGACCTTTGTCTTCATCATCAGCTCCCTAATGACAGTCACCACCCATCTAGGTGTAAGGTTCATATCAATACAAATTATTGAAGCACACACACAAGGCTGATGCTGTGAATCGTTGAAGAGTTCCCTCGCCTGTCTCCCAGCTCCATCATCAGATCTACTCCAAACCCTTATTAAATTGTAGTGCTTTGAAATACCTAGTGAAAAAACTTACAAATGCACTAGCCGTCCCTACATTTTTTGAAAGTTCCCCTTGACTTCTCTGGTCTTCCACCATCAAACCCTGATGTCCTTATCATGAGGCCACCTTGGGAATGTCTTCTTTCCAACAAAAAAATAATAATTATCAAAATCGGTTCATAAACGACGAAGTTATCCGCGAACAACATAAAAAAAGCATTATATACGCTCGAATTGAGTAACCTCCTCCTTTTTGAAGTTGGTTAACAAAGATACATAATCTGAATCAAATAGAATTAATCCAAAAACTATAAAACTAGCCACAACAATGTCTTACAGAACGTGTGACGGTATCATAGAGCTCATAGGATTAAGCTATACGGTAACTCATGCGTACCTACCGCCTGTCGGGACAGAGCACAAAGCTGTTATGGCTCCAAAGGCTCCTTCCAGAGATCGCATTGTGAGATTCAAACATAATAATGATATTTAGGCAAGTACCAATGTAACTTTTCTAAGTTCTATGAACTTTCTAAGTATGTATATGTTAGACGCCAATGGCTGATTACAAGGTGAAGGAAAACATCTTGAGGAAACTTGAACTTTAAGTCTGAAATTGCCAACCCGCATTGAGCAAGCGTGTTAATTACGCTCAATCCTTCTCTGTACGAGAAAAGACCTGTGCCCAGCAGTGGGACGATAATAATAGGTTGATGATGATGATGAATAATATAAAAATATTTCAGAGTAAGATCATGACCTCTTAGTGCCGGCTTTCTTCGGATCCCTTTTCGGAAACCAGTCAGCTAGGACTGACATATAGGTCTTGAATACTAACTAAAAATCTACTTGTAAACGTGTCCTGAACGATCTACTTGCAAAATAGATATTTCATAATTATTATGTTTCACATTACCAGTTCTAGAAAACGTAATCCCACAGGTGAGTGGTGCCATCTATCCTGGTTACGAGAAAGCTGAAACGTCGAATTGCAATTCACTATAATGCCAACTTCCAGTTTTCACGAAGGTACTAGATTTTCCCGCTAGGGGCGCTAGCCTTGCAAAGAATTTTAATTCTATTAGATGGACACAGAGGGCGTTCGTGTATGATGAATATATTTCAATATAACTTCATGTCTGTTTTAACCCACGTGAGCGTATAGTGGAATTGGTGTAAGTTTTATTTTGGCAATGACTTCTCGGAATTAAACCTGTGAGGTTGTCAACTGCTCAACCTGGCTTGCCTATAAATGTCTCAATACATTATGGCCTCCAGGCAAAAGCCAAAAAGGCGTTGACGAGAAGAAAAAGATCTTATATGCGTTTATGGTGAAAGGAAATAGATTTTCCCATTAAACCCCAAGAGGGTTTGATTGATTTATATACGGATTTCTATAAATGGTTCGTGATTCATTGGCCATGGTTCATAGATATGCGTTACGGTGTCAACTCGCCAAAAGGAATGAAGATTTTATTTTCTTCTGTATATAAAATGCCAGAGAATCAGAACATTTTCAGAAACTATGTCAAAACATGGAGCATGTAAACGATGTTTAAATTAATATTATTTTCTATAATTGTTAAAATATCTATATAAATAAAGTTTATTGCCAGATTATCACTTGATAACGGTTCGATAGATTCAGTTTGATTTACTACTAAAATAATAATGGGGATGTTTGTTACTCTTTGACGCAAAAACTATTCAACGGACTTTAAGTATTTGGCACACAGGTGGTGTATAACCAAGAACAACACATAGGATACTTTTATTCTGATATTCCCATGCGATCGACAGTAACGCGAGTAAAACCGCAGAGCTTAGCTAGTTTATTTATTTATTAATTTATTTATTTTGAGGTAAAAGTAGTAAAAGGCTTATACAGGCCAATAACAGGTGAACCAATATTCAAGAGAATAAGTGGTACTTAACTTAAACTAAGTAAATAAAAACTGGATTTTTTAAAATAAATCTTGCCATGTCGGTAAGGACAAAGATTAGATATATGAAATGAAATGAAATGAAATGAAATATATTACATACAATTATTAAAAAATCACTACGACTAAAAACGTTTAGCATGTTGCCAAAATACTGCACGTGTCGCGGGTTCGAGACATTCGAGTCCCGCACGGAACAGATATTTGTATGACCTACAAATAGTTGATCCGGGTCTGGCTATTTATGTCTGTGAGTTTATATGTTTGTAAACGCACTCACGATACAGGAGAAACTCCTAGTGAGGCAATGTTTTAAAAAAAAAAAAAAGACGTGTGGCACTTGGGGACTGCCGCGGTAAAGCTATTGCATTTGCATAGCCTTTTTTATCAACTTATGCAATTATAATTATTTATTTATTTTATTTATGCAGTATTGGTTTCCATTGTTTTTTTTTTTTTATATTAATTCAAGTTATTATCTTTTTTACCAGTAACGTCATCAATAGAGTGCGAAAAATGGTGGTGATTTAGCGACTAAACACCAAAGTCAAAATATCATAAAATTTGATGTCGGCCATCTTGGATTTCAAAAATAACATCTTTTTCGTGATCTGCATCCCCGAAAACCATTGTCACGACCTTGTCGAAATATCATAAAATTGGTGTCGGCCGCGTCGTAACGAACTATTTTGTATTTTATAATACTACATCTTATAGAAGACCTATTTCAGAGTTAAAATTATCGCATGTTTAGCACATCGCGACAATCATTAACTTGTGAAATGATTTATTTTTTCTAATGGCTACTTTTTCATTTCGTCACAGGTGAAAGCTTATGTTAATTTATTATTAATAATAGAATCAACACAATGTGAAAAACTAAACGAAAAAAGGTGAAGGGATTTCAGGGGAATGGAAAACTACACTGACATAGTCCTCAACACTGACGAACAATAAATATTATAAAAGCAAGAAGACCAGCACATCCATAAACATTCCGCAAAATATTTATAGACACAGTGTGGTGTGGTCTGGTCGATAGATTAGAATAGATGAAATAATACGTCCATTTAGTTTGAAGGTTCGGTTTATTGTTTGAAAAGGTATAATTACTCAGTACACAGTAGAGCTGAAGAAGCACTTTAAATAAGGCTGTTTACAGACATGACTTAGGATAGGTCACACACTACAACAGCACCACAGCCATTAAAATCATTCGAAGAGATATTTCCAAACGAATAAAGGCGTTAGTCAAAGAGACGCATTCTCCGACATTGTTCACAACCATATGGGAGGAACTCTCCAGAAAGATATTGCTCGTTTACATAAACTAAAACAAGGACTAAAAACGAATTGAATTTAGTTGTTAAGAAGATTTAATTATGACTGTTTTTTATTATGAAAATTCGCTCACAACTGTATAGGCACTTCATTTATTCCATAACATGTGACCATCGTGTATAGACATCTACATCAAACACACATAACAACGATCATACATGACCAGACCGAAAGTGACGTAGCGTCATCCATTGCAGTAAACGACCGACGGCTTCATTCGATAAACCCCTTACCACAGCAATATAAATCAGTGGCAAGGGGCCAGCTGGTCGATTCTGTAAAAACCTCAAACTTAAATGGATTGTGGAGTGAGCTGTCATTACAACTAATGGTAGGGGGACATTAACACTATGGACAGGTTACTTTAAGCTCACTCCATTAACTTTTTACGGTGAGAAGATTACAGAATTGAACTTTTAGACCGCCCATTGGTCCGTTCGGACTTTTCACCGCCAAAAGGAGCCCGTTCACCTTGGCTCCTACTTTTCGGAATGTATCCTTGGAGTGTACCGATCGCCTTCAGCTTTTGGGTATTGAGATTTCCTCGAACCTAAACTTTGGGCGGTTCATTGAGTCCAAGGCCAAGGTGGCTGCCAAAAAACTTGGTGTAATCGCAAAGGTCCGGCAGTACTTCACACCAGGGCAGCTTCTAATGTTGTACAAAGCACAGGTCCGTTCGTGTGTGGAGTACTGCAGCCACATTTGGGCTGGTGCTGCTAAGTGTCACCTGGCCACTTTGGATTCAGTGGAGAGGCGTGCGAAGAGGCTGATTGGTGACCCTGATTTAACTCGAGTTGGTCTCCAAAGCCTAGAGCACAGGCGTAGAGTAGCCAGCCTTTCGGTGTTCTATAGGATACATTCTGGGGAGTGTGCGAGGGAATTGCACGATTTAATTCCCCCATCTCCGTTCCACCATCGGACGACCCGTCGTACGGCGAGTTTCCACCCTTATGTTGTTAACACCTCTACGATCCGGACGAAGCGTTTCGCCTCCTCCTTTATACCGCGTACATCGAGGGACTGGAACAATCTGCCGGCGGCGGTGTTTCCGTCGGACTACAATTTGAGTGTCTTCAAGGCTAGAGTGAATAGGCTCTTAATAAACTAGTGCGCTTTACCATCAACGATTGCGTCACTGCTTACCATCAGGCAGGATTGCGGTCAAGCGCTGGTTTATACTTTAATAAAAAAAAAAAAAAACGATCCCAACTAGTCGCAATTATTTGACAAAAATGTGTTCGCCGACTAGGGGGCTGTGTCGTCACGGCATGTTCTTGCCTTCGTCAAGGTTTTATATTTCTGTTTAATCCTCACACTTGGCAGACGGGTTGGGGATCGCATTAATTTGACATTCCACAGGAGAAGCGCTGCTGCCCGCTTCCCTGGTGAGAGTACCCTTAGTCGCCTCTTAGGACACCCACGGGAGGATATGTGTTGGTACTATTCTAAGTCCGGTACCCCACGGAGTTGTTCATTGATTACTAGTATAAACCAAAGCCAAAACCAACCTTGTTAAAATAATTTCATACGAAGACTGAAATTGATTGATTTCAGATTCATATACACAGACACATGCACACGTTTAAATTAATATTGAATTCGTTAAGAATTTATATCACAACTTCACAATTAGGTTTGCAAATCATGAAATCTCTTACCATGTATGTATAAATATAAGTATTTACTTTATTACGTTTTTTATTAGCTTCACTTGTATGTTTGCTTTTTTGTTTGTCCGTCTCTAACCCAAATTTTTTTTCAGCCTTACCTTACATTAATTTGTGCAGGCAAAGTATTTTTTAGTTTAGATTTAGTTACTTGGGTAACGCATCATTACGAATATTAGCACTTGCTATTCTGTCTGTTGGAGATCAAGAAAAATTTTTTAAAAACAAATGAGCACCACTTAAGCGTTCGTGTTATCCGTATATTATTTAAAAAAAGAATATCGAACTAAAAAGTTGAAAATAAATATAGTTAAAAAACTAAAAAAACACGCTTTTAAAGAATATCAAACTAAAAAGTTAAAAATAATTTTAAAATTTAATTTATGACAATAGTATACAATACTATAATAAGAAAATGAGAAAAAAGCGTGAGGCTTTGTGCCATAATTTTTGTATATTAAGCGCCTTACACTTTTTCTCATTTTAAAATTATTTTTAACTTTTTAGTTTGATATTCTTTAAAAGCATGTTTTTTTAGTTTTTTAAACTATATTTTTTGTCTTTTAGAATCATGCAAAACATCAAATTGTAACATATTTCTTGCTTTTACTACATTATTTTTGTTTTTCAAGTACCCCTGTTTTCACAATAAATAGATTGCTTCTGAACCACTACCTAAGTATATCGTTAGATGACCAGACAAGCATTGTAAAAATCATAAAACGATATTTTTTTATGCGGAGCATTTCAAGATACGACTGGAGCTTCTTACGGGTAGTTAGGGATGTAGCTGTGCAGATACACTAACCTTAGCTATCGACAACAAAGCCAGTTAGTTACCCAACTACTGTATGTATGCAAAGTTAATTTTAAAATTTGTGAACCGTTGTAATCGGGTTGGAAGGCCCAAAAAGATGGCGTTTAAATCCGGTGGGAAGACCGTTGAGAAGATGTAAAATAATGTTGAACCAAAAACATAATGTTTGTTTGCTCGTTGTTATTGATTATAACATTTTCTGAACGTATCGTTTTTTATTTATTATACTTTCAGAACCCACAGCGTTTTTAGTACAATTTTATATGGGTGGATCGATAACTTGCCGCTTTAGTCAATCACTAGCGTATATGTAAAATAAATGGCTTTTGCACAACGGAACGATAGCGACAGATGTTTTGGTGTGAGTTGAGTAAGTTGTACGGTGCATGATAAATGCATGCTGTGTTTGATGAGTTAAGGTTTATAATTCATTGTGTTATACGTTCTGATTTATGAAATACAAGTGTGTGAGCGACTTTGTATTTATTGCTTTTAATGAACTACATGTGTAGTTGTGTTGCTGTAGTGGGGTCGATTTAGCGATATGGAGTTCTGATACAGTTTCAACTACAGAGCATATCTCTTTCTTTCCTATATCTATGCTCCTTACTGATTTTGCTACCCTGGTACAAATATTCGAGAAAATGAATGTGTAGTTCGTATGTCGCTTGCCAAAACGTTGCAACTGAACTTCGGTTAGCATGGCATACATAGTCAGCCTATTGTGTCCATATTGGTCTCACACAGGCCTCTTCTCAGTGATGGAACTGAGCCATCCTCCACCATGTGGGACTAATGACATATGGCACATGTCATTTCTTCTAATGTTTGTTTTTGGGCATGCCAGTTTCCTCACGATGATTTTTCCCTTGTCCGTTTTGAGCAGAGTGGTGATGAAATAATTTACACAATGAACTCATCGCAGGCGTAACCACTGCTCCACAAGTACCAGGTACCAGGATAAAATAATTTCTAAAGAGGTCTATCAAAGAACAAATAATTTAAAATAGTGCATTTACTCTTCTCTGGGTAGACTCAAAACTCTTTAAATCAGTTCAAGTTCAAACAGTGTGCTTTGATGGGAATTGGTGATTTTCTAGCTAGTTGGTTTAAACTATATAATCCGACTTTATGTAGGATTAGTATGGGATACTTAGTAGGATAATCCCAATTATGCAGAATTATACAGTTTTGGCCAAGTAACTAAACTTTCACGTACATATATAATGTTGTAGGATATAAATCCTACTGAAATTATATACTTCAATGTTTGGGAATAAAATAATTATGTAAATACTCCTACTGTTATTATACTACAACAAGGCTCAAGAAAATAGGTGGTTCTTTCGGATACCAATGTATACATTTTTACAATAAACTTTCAGAGGTGGTTCAAGATCAGAGCCTGAATAAATTCAAATCATTCACACTAGAAGGGCCGCGCTTCATACTATACCTTCAAAGACCGCAGCGGTCAATTTGACCGTATTAGAGATTCAGTCAGAATACTAATGAAATTATTGCGTATATTCCATTAAAATGAAATAAACATGTATAAATTTATTTTTTAATTAATAATGAACAATTTTAGGAATTAGACTGAGTAACTAATAGACTAGAGTAATAGTTTTTTTTAAATCTTTTATACATTTTCCACAAATAGCTTTTTTACAGATTGTGCAGTTTTCACATGTTTTATTTTTTTCACAATTATGATTGACTTGGCATTGCCTCCTCTTATTGTTTGTAGTACATCGTTCACTTGCTGCAGTATTAATTTCTTGACTTTGAGTTGCAGTTGAAGCTGATTTTTTTCACATAATCTGCAAGTAGATTGCTGACTAGTTGAAGGATAAAATCATGGCGAGAAATTTTTATTCATGAAACTTTTCGGTACAGAACTGCGAATCTATAGCTGCTAAATTAAGTATATTGTAAAAACGTGAACAGGCCATCTTCGACTTCCAGCTCTTACGGTGTACTTGCGTGCCATTTGATCGATGATGTCTACATCAAATTTTGTTTCATTATAAAATTGAATTGTCTCAGGCAACTTTTTTTTATCAGTTCCTATGATAACGTTGAGGTGCAGAGTACTTAAAATCATAACATTTTTCCGTGTCCTCTGC
The DNA here is from genome assembly GCA_037179545.1 of Sesamia inferens. Classification (NCBI taxonomy): domain Eukaryota; kingdom Metazoa; phylum Arthropoda; class Insecta; order Lepidoptera; family Noctuidae; genus Sesamia; species Sesamia inferens. The sequence continues at coordinate 21,169,180 of CM073921.1, forward strand.
GCGAATTTATAATTATATTGTTATTTATAGCAGAGGAATCGAGTTCGGAGTCTTCTGATGAAGAAGTGACCTGTTCCGGCAGAAATTCTACATCACGGTTTTCACAAACACTGTCTGATAAATCGTCACCACTTTTATCACCTGACACATCTAGATCTACATCCCGATATCGCAACATTTCTTGTTCTATTTGAGAAATATTGAGACCGCGAATCATTTTTCATAACGAATTACGACTGTTCACTAAACGAAACCAATGTCTACTAAGTGTAATGTAAACAAGCTAAACAGTAACCACTAATTCAGAATTCATTATAAATAAAAACAAAAGTATCTTCATTATTTTGAAGATATCTTTGTTTACTGCTTGCTTGCTTTTATATGCCGTCACATTGACAGTATGCGGTCTTTGTAGGTATTTGTAAAGGAATCTCATATACAACATATAGTTTAATATTTTTTATATAGATTTAGCTTAACAATACCAAATTAGGAAAAGTCATAAAATATAAAAAGAAACAAAAATATAGTTTGTAAAATATTTAAAAATGAAATCGCCGTGCGGTCAAATTGACGGCCTTGGTCTTTCTAGTGTTAAACTTAAGTTGTGTCAGAAAGCATTTTGTAATGTTAAGGATTATATTGAAGACAAAAAGGATTGGGCTTGAGCTGCGTCCAATTTCTATACACTGATTGTTCTTTGATTTTTCCTCTTGTAGTTTTAAATTGTAATTGTTTATGTTTTTTGCTCAAAGCCAGTATTACACACTATGTAGCCAAGCATATTACACAGATAAAGGTGTTCAGAACTGGTACAGCTACACAGACGCTAAGTTTAGTATTCGGGACCACTGTTGGAGCTGCTGAACCTCAGACAAAACTATCTTTGCATTGTTTAGATTCAATTTCTTAGTATTGTATAATTGCATGGCACACGTGTGAGCACAATGTACTTGCTGTAAAGCATCTATTTGTTGGGTTAGTCTTTTCTATTAACAAGATTGTACCCTGGCTGTTAAGAGTATGTCATGCTCACTCAAATGTCTCGCTGGTGGTGGCATGTGTTTTGGATCATTAGGTTCCCTTCAATGTGGTTGAGCTTAATGATGCTGATCCATACGTCATGTTATTTCATGGGACTGGTCATCTCTTAGCTGCCACGGCGTATTTTAATTTCTGAATTGTTTTTTTTTTTTTTTGTAGTTTCCATAATAGACGCTTTTAGCGCACAATATATTTCTGCATCGTTTCCACACGGTTGATTTCAACATGAATGATGTAATCAAATATTTGTATCAATAGCTTGATAATTTAAAAGAGTGTCCATGGAGTTTCTTGCCCGTTCTTTTCCATAGGTACCTACTCTTTGGATTGGCCACTAGCTTCATCTTACTGACTGACCGAACATCGTTCGGTCGTCAGAACGTCAATTCAAAAGTGCCTGTAACTGGTTTATTTGAAATAAATGCTTTGATTTTTTTATTTAATGTTTAATACTAGTGTATCGTCCCGGCTTCGCTCGGCTGACATTTTTTTTTTAATTTTGGTATACTTCTTCTTATTTTTCAGCCTATAGAGGTCCACTGCTGGACAAAGACCTCCCCACAAGGCTTTCATTACATACCCCAATGTAATCCCCACGCTTGGCAGGTGGGTTGGAGATCTCAGTAATTTAATATTCCACAGGAGAAACGCTGCTGTCCGCTTCCCTGGTGAGAGTTCCCTTAGTAGCCTCTTACGACACCCACGGGAGGATGGGAACCACTATAAATTAAATATTAATTAAATTTAACTTATAAAATTACAAAATTAAATCCATGATCCAATTTGTCAAATTGTTCAAAATTACAAAGACGTCAACTCAATAAAAATTCAACCTTAAACTAACTTTCATTGAAGACGTATTTTTTTTAATCGTTTCCCTTTTTACCGTAATCTTATTTTTATTTATTTATTTATTTTTGCATTTTTAATTTTACGGGATGTAGCTTCGTCCTGATGGCGGTAGAAGGCTAATACTTATCCTTCTACCTTAAAGGTGCCAACATACCAATTTTGGCTCGATATTTACTCCATATTACTAGATACGCCCCGTGGTTTCGATCCCGTGAGAATATCCGGATTAAAACTATTCCATAAATGTTAATCCTGGTCACCGACAGACGTACAGAGGACTTTTAGTAATACGGTCCCATATTTACCAAAACAAAAGATAATATCGTACTCTTTATTCGATTCCGAAGTAACAGTTTGTTTCTGTCATTTTGGGTGGAATAAAACATCCCAAACTTTTTTTGTGTAAAGGTCACCAATTAGTATTCTCAGACAGTAAACAATTTACTGGGTCTACTAGTTAATTGTCTACAGAGTTAGTAAGAGACATTTGCATCTGACACGCAAATTTCTGAGACCAACAAAGCCCTTTAAAGCTGAAAGTTCAGTTACATTTACATAAGTTATCGCCCGGTAAGTTGCGACAGTATATATGTACTTGGGCTTGTTGCATTACCACCCAAAAGCTGAATGTTACTTTTTTTTTATAACGCCAGTTTTTTGAGGAAACCGGCATGTTCTAACGCCAAAAACTTCGAAGACATGTGAAATCTACCGACCCACACGGGGCCATAATCTACTTTCAGTAATCATAAACTAGCACTTGACCGCATTCCCGCCTGATGGTAAGCAGTGATGCGATCGTTGATGGTAAAGCGCGCTAGTTTATTAAGAGCCTATTCAATCAGAAAAACTGAGTGAATAGGAAGGAAGACGGCAGTTGAGCGAGGTGATGCAATGCTAAACCCAACAACACGACCAACGATGCTGCGCCAAAGGGAGATTGATCTGAAGACCCTCCACGACCAAACTCCCAACACAACAACATTAGGCGCTTCGTACCCGGCACACATCGCAACACAACTGCTCAGACCCGTCCTCCGAACGGAACTAATCTATATCGTAATCCAGGAGTGGAAACTTTATAGGCTGTTAATGTAAATTAACATGGGCATTAATGATACGTCAGAAGCTAGGTGCACGGTTCCGATTGGTTATCTATGGAGGAAAACTGGCAAGAAACTTCACAGCTTTTCTATGTCTCAGTGGTTATTCTTTTTCAAATTAAGTGATGTTCCAATTTCCTGAGAAATCTTGTCGTATGTGGGGAGGTAATTATTATGTAGGTTTGGGTTATCTAGCCGAAATCACTGAGTGCGATAAGACCAAGTGGTCAAACAGTTTTCCAAATTGGGTTTTCTATAAGTATAGAATCACCCTATATGCAAAAATGTTTGTATTTCTTTGCAATAAAGACTGGGGTAATGACTTAGCAATGAAATAATATTTGTCTTGTCACCGACAGAACACATGGTGGAGAGTCCACATATAGTTGTCTCATTATTTAATAAACAGAAGACCGATTCTATACAGTTGCTTTAAAAAATAAATCTTCTAAATGAACCGACAGTTATGCTGCTGGGGAATTTGTTGCGCGGATTTTTCTTCCCAGCTAAAGCACTAAGAAGTTGTAAAGGGCGGACGTCTTGAAGAACTGTCTTAAGTACGAGTAATATTAACGTTAGAGACGTCGTGATTCACAGTCTAATTTAATTAATCTAATTTAAGAGACTTTTTAATTTTCACCCTGTTTGTGAGAATCACACACTCTGCACTAGTATATGTTTTAGCTTTAGCTTTGTTTTTTAGTGTTTCTCATCACACATTCCATGAGACAGCAAAACAATATTAGTTTAGCTAGAATATTAATATTATAACCTTAATTTATTATACGTGAATATATTATAACCTTACCTTAACAGCTTCTTCCACATCGTCGTCTCTAGATGACTTGGCCAAGCTCTTCTTCATCAACTGGTACATGGTCTCCCGCCTGAGGTGACCCTCGCTTAGTAAGTCGTAGCACTGCAATTACAAAGGTGGAGACTTTAGTTAACCTGAATGTCTCTTGATATTATCACGACATGCTGGCATTAGCTGATTTGCTCTCAAATTACCCATAACACTTTGAAGGATAATATCCTGAGGAAAGTGTCACGTTCTAGAACCTTCAATTCAAATACGTAAATCAACTATATGCAATGGATTATATGCGTCTTGGATTATAGGCCACTCTCTCTTGAAAAGAGGAAGCCTGTGTAGCAGTGGAAATATTACAGGCTAAATATACTACGCTTGTTTTAATTAAGGGTGATCCCGCACCAAGAGCATTCGCCCGTAATGTGATCTTTGCCTGCGACTAAGTTGTGCTATTTCTTTATAGTACGCCATCTTAATAGTTTCAATTAACTCTCAACACTACCCAGCAATTAATGGCCTGTGCAGTCCACTTGCAAAACCCTAGCCTAATGGAATCTTGGATTATAACATTATACGTGAGTGCTTCAGGCGAGGGGCCGCCGTAACGTCAAGTTTAGCAACGCCTAGTTAGTTAAGTAATGTATAACAAAGGGAGATCTCTAAGCAACTTCTGTTTAGACTTTTGTGTTGCAATACAGAATAATATACGAGTTTCGAAATTTACATAACCCTTATCTGCGATTTTATAATAAGTCATATTCAGAGCGATGTTTGTTAGAAATCTGTTGCTAGGTACCCGCAAGAATTGCGTTGACATTTGTTATACCGCCATGCATCGCATGTAATGTGATTATAAAATATCTTAGGACAAAAAAGAAGCATAACAGGACAAACGCTGTCCAATTTTCAACAACAACCATTAGTAGCGGTCCAATGTAGCTATTGTGAGCGCGTTGTATAGTTGTACGCTTACATTTTCGAATTCCATCTCTATTCGATTTAATCTGATGATAATAATTGTATAATTATTCTTATCAGATTTAACCAAATATTTTTTTATTTTTATTTTTAATAATTATAAACTAGCGCTTGACCACAATCCCGCCTGATGGTAAGCAGTGATGCGATCGTTGATGGTAAAGCGCGCTAGTTTATTAAGAACCTATTCACCCAGATTGAGCGAATAGGAAGGAAGACGGCAGTTGAGCGAGGTGATGCAATGTTAAACCCAACAACACGACCAACGATGCTGCGCCAAAGGGAGATTGATCTGAAGACCCTCCACGACCAAACTCCCAACACAACATTTGGCGCATCGTACCCGGCACACATCGCAACGCAACTGCTCAGACCCGTCCTCCGTACGGCTTTACCAGACATCATGCCGGAACACGACAAATCGCTTGGCGGCAAGGCTTTGTCTGGTGGGTGGTAACTTCTGCCGGCACGGCGGCCGGTGTTATGGCCTATCACCGAGAAGCTATAAGATTCTTTGTTTGAAAATAAACCACAGTACAACGCTGGCCACTATTCTAATTTTAGCTCAATGGAACCAACTCACTACATTATACAAACATGTATCACATACATCACATACACAGACCACACGAACACATCACACACACGTCACATATCATACCACAATGTAATCACGTCTCTAGTCTCCACTCTGGAATTCATACTCAGAGAATTGGAGGCCTTGAGGCATATCAATGTCAAGATACAAACCAACATACTAATCTGGGGCACACAATAAAATAAATAAATAAAAATAAATAACATATTTGTTCTTTTCTGTTTATCTTCTGTCCTTTTCTTAATGAAATAAAAAGAAAAAGATAGTTGTGAAGAAGGGAATCCGCGCCATTATATAGTAAGATCGCTGGAAAAAAAACACAAAGATAGAAATAAAGACACTGAATTCCGAAACAATCAGTTGAAATATTATGAATGCTACTCTCGTGACAAAATCATATATGCTCCCATTTGTTTCATCGTTCAGTACCTATATTGCGCAACAAATATGATCGAGGGGCATTTTTCTTAAAAGGATTTGAGTAACCAATTCCTATCACTAAATTTCTTTAGAAATGTTTATAAGATAAATTGAGACGCAACTTACAAGAACACTACGAACCTCAATACATAAAAATATACGAGTTGCGTTAGTACTTTGCCCTAAAAGTAACGGATCGTCTTTAAAAGAATCCTAAAAGGATACCTACTGCTATATAAACGTTCGTAAAACATTTCATGTTGTTCGCAACTGTTCTGAAAATAAAGACCGACAGGGGAAAATCGCCTGAGTAACAATTCACCTTGATAATACAGAATCAATATATGTCGTGCCCTTGCTTCAGCAGGTGTGCCAGCTGTCCTCGAGCCTGCTGGTATTATTCGAGATGATGGCAAGAGGCCCGACGGCATGACACTCATTCCCTGGAAAAACGGGCGGTCGCTTGTATGGGATGCGACATGTGTAGATACCGTAGCTCAGTCCCACTTACCGGCGACCGCCCGCAGAGCCGACGCTGCTGCAGCAGCTGCGGAGGTCATAAAGAGGCGCAAATATGCAGCGTTATCTGAGCCCTACATATTTGTGCCTTTCGCCGTGGAGACTCTAGGGCCCTGGGGTGCGGAGGCTCGACAAATTTTTAAAGAAATCACCGCACGATTAATCGACGTATCAGGTGATCGGAGGGCTGGCGCGCATTTCGGTCAAAGGTTGAGTTTTGCGATTCAACGTAGAAACGCGGCCAGCCTTTTGGGCACCCTGCCCGGTGATCGCAGCGATCTAGGTTCAATTTTTTATATACTTTAAATTTAATTTGTAGTTAGTTTGTATTTTCTTTCTTTTTAGCTTTAATTTATTCATAATTTAGTTTTAATTAATACCTATTAATGTTAATTTTTTATTGAGTGTAATTCATAGTATTTTACCAATGGATATTGTATTTAAATAAAAAATACTTGCTGAAAAAAAAAAGATATATATATATATATGTGTATATGTATATATATCATTCTGAAACGCATAAGTTTCCACTGTGAGGATTCATGCAGGCACTGAGAGGGATCTCTCAGTAATATATTGGCAGATATTACAAATGTTTTCCTTCGCCGATTACAGAGAAGTAATAATGAAATAATTTGCCCCAAGCAAAGCGCCCATTTGGGTCACTTTGCCTCTGAAAAGGCATAGTTACAAAATCAGACTTACCCTAAATTAATTAGGCCAGACGGTCAATTGAATCCGCTATAAATCATTGATGGGATCTTTCAAAGGTTAATTTATCAAGAATACGTGCTTTGACATCTCTCTACTGTTCGAGGTGACCAAAAGGTTAATTCACGTAATTTAAATCTAGCTGCAGTGTCGTCTTGGCAACAAAAACTTGTCAAAATGTGGGAAAATTGTAAAAGTATTAATAATTTTACTGGACTGGTCATTATAATTATCATCATCATCTCAGCTTTAATCCCAGTCGCATCCGAAACTATTTCAGCTTTGTAGTCTGGGGTCCGCTTCACCTGTCTACATAACTGCTGATTTTGGTTAAACTTCGATATTCTCGATATTCGAAGCATGGCAGTTAGACCAGTTGTTGGACTTTTGAGGGCTATAACAACCCGTATCGACTGCCATTAGATGTTCGTATGGCAACCGGGACCAACGGCTTAACGTGCTTTCCGAGGCATGACCAGACCAGTGCAAATATTCATAGTCATGCATACAAATATTTGCACTGCGCGGCGATCGATCCCAAGTCTCCTTGCGCAGCGACCGCCACGGAGGCTGTCAACTGACGTCAGACTGGTAATGTACTTAATAATAATAATATTTTTAAAAGTATTTGTATGTATTTTTTAAATCAATATAATTTTTCACATAAATATTTAAATAAAACAATATGTATGTATAGAAAAATAAATTGAATAATAATATTTTTTTTTCTATTTTTAAATGTATTTTTTAAATCAATATATTCAAAAATGTAACTAAATGTGAAAGAAGTTAAATAAAGGAAATAATAATTTATTTCAGGTAAGATACCCATAATTTCACATAAGTAAATACAAATACACAGTAGACATGAAACACAAACAAAAGAAAAAAAAAATACTAAAAACTATCATTAAATCATTCTAATTACACAATAAATTATAGTTGACATCGCATTAAATAAATAAATCATAAAAATAAATCTATGGTAGAAAATGTCAATATCTCCTCAGGACACATTGATATTTTTTAATTTAAAATAATTTATTTAATATCAATCACAAACTACTAAGCGAAATCACCACAGAAATAAGGAACCATAAAATATATTGTAAATGTCAGAAAATTTGGTCTTTGCTATTTTTTTGTTCTCGTTTAGTTTTAATCACGATCTGGCAATTTATGCGGTCTACCCATATGACTTTTTCTTTGATTGTTTGTCGAATCGCTGTTGCTAAGTTCTTAGCTGAGCTGCACGATACGTATCACTGACGAATATCATGAATGCTGTATCGGTTTTAAAAGGATGTTTCATTACATAGGATACAATAATATCGGGTATGACTGACAGATATTAATAATCTGTCTACTGAGTTAAATACAGACCTTTGCCCAGAAGTGGGATAATAATTTGGTAGGTATTATATTATTATTACTTACAGTGAATGCATAAGTGATACGTTCCTCCAGATCGCCTCGAAGGTAAAGAGACATGGCTTTGGCGAACGTGGCCATCGTCACATGAGGCGAGGTGCCACGGTCCAGAGCCACCATAACACGCTCCATCATGTAGGCATCCGTCATACCCAGCCCGTTGTGCAGTACGTCCCTGAAGTGGTTTCTGTGGAATATTAACAAAATGTAAACTACGAGAAAAGATCTTAAACTTTCCTTTTTCTTTTCATTTTGCATGCAAATGTCCGCATTTCGCTCAAAATAAAAAATGCATAGAGAAAAAAAAACTAATATTATCTTTTTTTCTACCACCATAAAAACCTATTAAGGAATGCAATGGTAGACACATTTTAAAAAGAAAAAAATGAAACTCTATTTAGATCACAGAAAGTTTGGTCCACACTTTCCATGACTTAAAATTTTCCGTAGCCTGTCTAATGAATGGAATAAGGTTCCTCAGCTCGACGTGAGAGATTATTTAATGTCAACGGCATCATCTGCTTAGACTCTTCCCAACTATGCAGGGCCCGGGGTCTAACCAAATAATTGCAGAGGAATATTGAAATTTTAATGTGTACTAAAATATATTTACTGCAATCTTATAACTATTAATATTATAAGTAAGTACATTTTCAATATTTATAATTTCGAGAACAACATTTAATACTTAGTGATTTTTATTCAGTATTTTATCCTAATTGTCGCGTAATGAATTAAATCAACAAAACGAAACACCGCCGCAGTTCAAAAAAAAAAACGTAAGTTTGGATTTCGCGGGCTATATAAAACTCTTTAAGTGCAGATAAGCCTTTATAATTTCTTTATATATTTAAATAAACATAAATATTATCTAAATAATAGCAGACCTAAAGCAATCGAAATCGTAAGTCTCAGACTTCCACCTAGAAGCTATTATTTGCATTACCAGTTGCAAAATTTGCACCAAATTGTGCAACGATTGCATACGAAGTACCAGGCGAACATAAATACCAAGAGATAAGCTGGCTGCATTTTTGTGTCCCACTCACACAGAGCTAGTTTTAGTATATTACTTTCCTGCTTCCACGTTACTGTTATTGGATGCACTGGAGGATGCGCAGTGAACACTAGTTCAGTCTCTGTCTAGCGTTTACGGTAGTACCTTTCAGTTTTCAGTGTTTCCCAAGGCGCTGTCATCACATGTATCAATGGAAGTTCTCAGAAGGTTTTTATTAAAGTTACATAAAAACGTATTAAATGTACTAGGTTCTGTTTAATTATGACATGCATGTGTTCCTGCAACTCTACAGTTACGGTATATTCCCATATTTATGTCTAAAAATTTAGCAAACAATCTCAACAATATATGTTAACCTCTAAGATAACCTTAATGACACAAATAGGTTTGAAACATTTAGACCACAAAAACTACTAAAAACAATCTGATAACTTTGTGACCATTTTGATTTCTTAAATCACTGTTTATTTTAATACAATGTTTTATAAATAATTGGCCCGATAACCTTACCCACATAGTGTACTATTAAGAACTCTGTGTCATATTTTTTGAATTGCAAATCTTATAATACATCAATTCAGTTTCCAAACAATATTTTTTATTAATAATATTCAGATCGACGCGGCCTTGTGACCAGAGACTTTATTGACACCCATCAGGATCCTAACTTATCAGACAAATTCATTTTACAGAGTTCTTGTTTTCTTTCAGGTGAAACCCGGTGTTAAAAAAGGTATCATTACTTGTTTGTGGTTGGTGTTTTTGTGCCCATAAGATATGGCGACGACATCACTAATATAATTCAAAAATTTGCTGAAGCCCGTGAAGACAAACCACCGATATGTGAACGTCATGGCAATCTGACTACTACGTCGAGGGAGCTTCAAAAACAAAAAAACAGTGCGAAGACTAAAAGGAACTAAACCCTTTGAGTATCTAGTGTAAAAAATGTAAACAGTGTAAAAAGTGAATAGGCTCATAATAAACTGTGGGTAGTGGGTGAAAGCATCAACGATTGCATCACAGATCACGGAAGCCCGGAATCGCGGTGAAGCACTAGTTTATAACATAAAAACGTCAGTATTCTTAGTTTTAAAATAATTATCATGTAATTTAAGGGTTGGTTTTTTCAAAGCCAAATAATTTGTCCGGGGAATAGTTTTGAATTTCAGACATTTAATTCATGCTTAACCTATTAGAGGTTAATTTTATTTTACGAAAAAAAAAGTCTGTACATCAAAAAGTCAACCCTTGGTTACGTTAAAATTTATTAATTTGTCTTAAAGATTATATTGAAATTAAGAACCTAGTTCATCTATGTAAAGAATACAAAGTTTTCTTATGAATAGCTGGTACATGCAGCTATTCATAATAATGAAAAAAGGATTCATATCAGAATCGCACATTTTTATTTTGATTTTAAATAAAAATAATATAATAACTTTTTTAACTTCTATAATACTTAAATTGAAAATCTATTAAAATATTGTGATATGTTATGTAACCTGACTATGGATTAATATCCAAACCACTACAAGAGCATTTTGCGTTTATTCTGCTGGAGCGGCGATTAGCTAAATTCATGGTCGTAGTTGATCTTCCTGCCTTTCTATGTATTAAATGTTTGATTTTCTTTGATTTGTGAGTGACTTTAATAAAAGGGCCATTCATTATTTATTATACTGCCTTAACAAAGAATTCTCCAATTCTAACGCACTAGAGTCCTTCATATCCCTCCAAGTCATCACTTTCAAATTTGACGACCCCTACTAACTGCTAAGGAATGACCAAATTGATTTTCACCATTTAGATTCAGGTAGGGTTGCCAACTTTTTTTTAGCAGAAATAAAGTATATCTGATTTTAAAGAAGGTAAATAAAGAGTACGGACTTACAAAAGAGAGTATCAATTATTTTTTTACTTTTAAAAAGGTTTTTTTTTGTACTTTTCGGCACATAACAATTTTCCATTGTTTTTAGAGGAATTGTATGAGTCCAAACATTCCAACTCTAAATTTATATGTGTCAAGAGCTCATTTTTGATTAAATTCAATGAAGCTCTGTTTCTCTCTTCTCGCCACTTTACATTCATGACCGAAAAGACTCTTTCAGTAAATGCTGAAGTGGCGGGAACATGGAGTATATAGCTAATATTTTTTTAAACAATAAAATTCTTTAGGACATTTTTAAAAACAAATTGAAAATAATTGCGTTCAGGAACATTCAAATATGGATTGGGGAATCGGCAATACCAACATATTAACAGTAAATAGTGGTGGTGGTAGTAATAGTGGAATGACTGAAGGTGAAGGAAAACATCTTGAGGAAACCTGGACTTTAAGTCTGAAATCGCCAACCCGCATTGAGCAAGCGTGGTGATTACGCTCAATCCTTCTCTGTATGAGAGGAGACCTGTGCCCAGCAGCGGGACGATTAAAAAGGTTTATAATGATGATGAGTGGACTTTTTTATTCTGATTAAGGATTTTTGCATATTATTACAGACGTGCACTAGTTTTAGTAAACATTTTGTAAACAAGAGTATTTTAGCGTACTTTATTAATGTTATAGATTATCGCCTACATGATATAGAGGACAATACTCTATTTTAGAGTACGGTTGGCAACCCTAGATTCAGGTGATATGGTTAGTACGATGAGCAGTGGTGGCCTGGTGCTATAAGCCGCAACTTACAGGTTAGGTTCGAACCCCATCAGGCGCATTACTTTGTGTAAAAATTTTCATCACCACTGCTCTCAAAACGGTGAAGGAAAACATCGTGAGGAAACTTTCACTGAGCTCGCGTAGTAGCTTAGGGCCTACTCCCTCTCACCAAGAGGAGGCCTGGGTCTCAGGCGTGGGAACATTAACATAAGCTGATTACGACCTATATGGTGAAAATCCTAACCAGTCAGTAGAGGTCGTTGAATTTGGTAGTGATGAAAACCTTTCCATCCTTGCCGAAGGGTGCAATGGCCCTATCCCAGCGCCCTCACGCCACTAGCCGCTGCAGTAGACGCCCTGGTCGGGAGACGACACCTAACTCCCAGCCAATGAAACAGCAGCCCAGTCATCCCTTACTAAAATAAGGTACGACAAATGAAGAAAATCACATTGCCTGAAAGTTCAGGCTTGTTTTCAGGCCTTAGGACAGCCTTTGAATACAAGGCCAAAGAACTTTTTAGAATACAGATAAGTAAGGGAATTCGTGTCACAAATCACACGAACATGACTGCTGTAAACGAATTTATCCAAAAATTTCTCAAAGTCTCAGGTGCCGTATAAGCCATAATATGACGTCAAAATGTGTGCTGTAGTTGTAGTTACGTGTAAGATTATTATTTAATTATATTTTTATTTAAGTTTTTGATAATTTCTGATACAAAAACCATAAAAATAAAGCCCAAACACAAGACACTTATTTTCATGTATATATATTTTCTTTTAACCTACTGATATACCAAATGTAAAATTAACTGTCATGCATACCATCGGAGGGGATGGTATGCATGACAGTTAATTTTACATTTGGTATATCAGTACCGAGATCCTGTCTTTTTTTGAATACCAAACATCTTCGTATAGTTCTTGCAGTGTAAATTAAATTCTACATTATAATAGACAAATTTAATTTTTATTTTATTTTGTAAGTCAACCAACCATTTTAAAAAACAGCATATCACCAAATTTTGGAACCAAGTGGAACAAATATTTGTATGACCTACAAGTATTTGTTCCGGGTTTGACTGTTTGTGTATGTGAGTTTTATCTGTTTATAAACGCACCCACGATTCAGGAGAAATTCCTAGTGTGTGGCAACGTCTTTAAAAAAAAGAAAAAAAAGAAAAAGGAGTTACTTATGAAAATGATTTACTATATACCTAAACGATTTTTAAAACTGAAAAAAGAATGATTGGAATCGTTGTTTAGCATTTTTGTATGGTTGCTCACTTTCATGAGTACTTACTCCCTTGAAGAGTATATCGCTTTTTAGAGGTACATCTATGTATAGATAGTTCAATCCACGAAGACGCGCCCCACTATTTCTCCTAACCGTTTATAGTATATGTGTGCAAGCTTCCGTCAATGTTTGAGTGTTATCCGTACACAATAATTATCTATGAGTGCACACCCACACTACAATAAATTGACTAATCAGGAGAGAGCGTCATGGTCAAAGTGAAAGATGCTCTACTTCAATTTTATACTCTTTACCCGACTGCAAGGAAAATTGAGGTGTGGATATTTTATGTGATTATTAGTTAATATACGATTATAATACCATTTTTATATAATAATAGGAGGTAATTAGAGACATAAATGAAATACGTGAAAAAGTTTTATGGAACTTTTTTTATTGAAATAAAAATCGTCAATCACTAGTTTCAGAAATGTCTGATTCAGATTCTGAAGTATCACTGACATTTATAATAAAATTGAAATCAAGATCACAGTGTCTCATGTATTCGTCTTCTATTTTTTCCACGTGCTGACAAGTATTGAACCAGACATCTTTATTTACTCGATCAAATGCTTCATTTAAAATGGGCATAATCGAAGTGTAGTTTTGATTGATATTGCGGCTAGCAACGTCGTTTTTTACAATACCCCAAATGTTTTCGATTGGATTTAACTCTGGATAATAAGGAGGCAGCCGAAGCACTGTGAATCCATATTCCTTTAATAATTCGTCAACTCTGTACTTGCGGAAGTTTTCATTGTTTTTTAATATAAGGTCATAAAGTTCAGGCTTTTTGTAGGTTGGTACAAAATGGATATTTTTTGCATTCAGCCAAGTCTGCATGTCTAATTTGTTGGAGTTGGATGTGGGTATTTTTTCCGAACTAGTATTGTGATAGGCTGCATTATCCAAGACTACCACGGCATCATTTGGGAGATTTGGTATTAGTTTCTCCTTAAGCCACTTTAAGTAATTATCCGAGTTCATATTATCGTGGTAGTCTCCGGATTTGATCTCTGCTCTGTACGTTAACAACGCATTTGGTACGAAACCCTCAGCACTTCCGGCATGTACTATAATTATGCGCACACCCTTTGTTAAATTTTGTTTCATTGCTGTTTTAGAGCCTTTGTCGGCCCAAGATTTTTTTTGCACGTGGTTGGTATGAATATATGATTCATCTGTGTACACTATAGGTCTACCTGCATTACGAAAAGATTTTACCTGTTTTAAATATTTCAATCTTAACATTTGAATATCATGTTTTTCGGTCAGGACCTTCCTATTATTCTCAGTTTTTCTCCATTTATAACCAAGCTTAAGTAACAATGTTCTTAGGGTGGTTCTACATCCATTAAATTGTATACGGTCTTTCAAAATAGTATTAAGTCGTGATAATGTTGGAAATTGATGATGTTCTTTATGGCAGTTTTGGATAGTTCTTCGGACTACACCAATATCAAATTTGTCTAAATTAATTTTTCGTGGTCTTACCCTTCTCTTCTTCATAGGTGATGTAAAAATAGAAGCACTTCTGCCTGCTAAATTCGAATGCGACGTACTCGCTTCATTTTTAGAATCAATATCCATTTCCGTAGTCGGCTCTGTTGTACGCTCTTCACTTTGGACTACAGAAACTATCGCATCCGTCTCCATAGTTATATTAGACTCCATAGTAGATACTGTAGTTTGCTTTATTGTCTCAGTATAAGCCTTTCTTTCGCGTAGAATTCTAGTCACTGTGCTTTCAGATATTCCAACAGCCTGTGCGGTTCTCCATCGAGCATCAGTGAGTTTTTCTGCAAAATTTTGACTTGCTTCTTTTTTCATGAAATCGTAAACTTTAGAAATAATTTCTCTTGCCTACAATTAAAAAAAAAATAAAAAGAAATAACATTAGTCTTACTTTTAAATATAAAATGAAGTCTAGTTAGTAAAATTTAATTTTGAATTAAACTACTTTTCTTTTATTATTTTATGTGTTTCGTAACAATAATTTACATACCTGGCTTTTAAGTACAACACGCTGAGATTTTTTCGACATTTTAAAAAAATATAAAGTAGAGCAACTTTCGTGTCGAGTCTGGATTTTTGAAATACAGGTTGTACTACTTGTGTGCATCGAACCACTGACGGTCCGTGACTGACGCTCGGAGAAAACTCCCCGCGCCCCGCGATCCCCTCAACCTAAAATTGGTGGGCCCCGTCTTCGTGGATTGAACTATCTATATATTATGTCGTTGTCTTGTTGCGCGCTTTGGTCCTTATTGTAAGAGTGACAAGAACTTTTATACAAATAAATAAAGTTTTAAATAGAGTTTAATTTCCTTCAAATTACAATACCAGGAGACATACTGCAGGCAGTGGACTATTCAAACCTTAATATTCATTGTATAAATTAATAATAATATTTATCAAACCAGAAAACTATCTTTCAAAAGGGTTAAAAATCAATTCAGTGATGAAAGAAGCTCACTACTTAATTAAAATGAAGATTTTTAACGAATGTCACAATTAGGATAGACATCACCTTCCTCAATCGACATCATCATAAGAAAGGACACATATTAAGTGAGTGATTAAGCCCAAACACAAGTTAACCGCGTAATCGCTTAATCGCGTAACATACTATTACTAAAAATTGGAATCATTTTAAAGCATATTGCTAACTCATTGCTCTTTATGTTCGAAAAATTCATATATGCTCAATGCGGTTAATCACGCAACGAACGCTGTGGAACTGTCAAAATGAATCCTATTGCTATTGATGTGTTACGCAATTACCCTAAAGTTTTGCACAAGTTTTAGATAATGTGTCTTTGTATATATTTAAGCGAAAAGTTTACAGAGACCGCCACATCGATCGGCCATAAGCTTCTGCCATTTGATTCCTCGCTTCACACGCCCCTACACTTTCTCGGCAATTACATATGTTCAAGTCTGGTCTGTCCAAATGTTTTGGACATTATTTGTCGTTGAGATGGGATTGCGATTAGATTTTGAATGTTGTTATTTACGGGAATTTGCCTTCCGATTTCCTTTACTTATTCCAGCGATAGAGATTATATAAACTTAGAAAGTTCATCAATTCCATCAACCAAATCTTTCCTTAACTATATTGAGATTAGCTTCCAGTCTAACTCGATGCAGCTGATGATCAGTATTTTACATGAGCTTATCCGATAGGTATCATAATAACAACTATGAATTGAAAAAGTCACATTGATAGGTACTTACCGCGATTTGAACTCACAACATGAGAGAAGAAGCCTAGCTTGAGCTTTCGAAAGGGCCAACATGATATTAAACGATTAATTAAGATTTAAGTGATTTCTTTGAGACAGGTGGGACAGACTGGGTCTGTCAGAGAAACGGGTTTTCTGGCGCAATTCACAAGAGGCTTGTGTAAAGGACTAAAGTAAGGGATTACGACAGGCCGAGATTAATTGAATAAAAGGAACCCGCTGTCAACAATACTATACATCTCTTACCTTGTTATAAGATCGGTGCCAGGACATCTATCGTCTCTCTTTTGAATTTTGAAAAATATCACCATAATTTCTGAAAGTAACTGTAAACTGACAATGTGTATAAAATGCTTATAAATTAGAACTTAAGTAATTCAATCTGCTGTACAAATCAGTATGCAATTAAGTACATACTTATAGAAAGTTATAAGTCATTAAGGCATAGAGCACCCATATTCGACATTCACAATTTTACGTTTGCCAAAAAGATTTACAGCCAAAAGGAATTAGAGTGAGAAAATCCCCAGAAAAGCTCATACAAATATGTACTTTCACAGATGCAAGATTGGTGCATGGAATAATCGGTTTAAAATGTAACCAATGTTGGAACACAAATCTCCTCGTTGAGATGCATTGAACAGTGATTCCCTAAAGGGCCCCGTGCGGGCTATGAAATGGTAGTGTCCAGGCCTTTCTGAGAAGAATTAACAGTTATCCACCCTAGCCCAATGCAGGAGTGAGCAGTAATCAACCTCGCAGTCTCAATTTGGTAGGTTATATGGTGGGACACAGGCCTCTCTGAGAAGAACAGGCCCAGTAATCACCACCACATGGGCACAGCGCTCGTGTTTAGGAGACTGATTAATGCTGTGAAAGACTTCATGCGAGAAGTCATCATCATCATCAGCCTCTACTCGTCCACTGCTGGACATAGGCCTCTTCCATGGCACGACAACAAGCTCGATCCTGAGCAGTTTTTGATGTCGTCGCTCCATCACGTCGAAGCGAATGCGAGATGTGGTTCTCTCAAAGAAATGGATAGTAGACTCCTATCCATTTACGGTACGGTAGATCAAGCTATAGCTAGATAATATTCTAGTAAAGTATTTCAGCCGTTTCTCATTAACTTACGTTCAAGTTCATCGAAAGTGAAATGAGTATCTTTCTGTATTTCTGCCCAAGTGTTACCGTGTTTTTTGCGAAAACGAATTTCTTCCATAGGGTCTAAAGTGCTGTCGAGAGAAGCCGACATTTTTGCTGCTTTAATTTAATACAACACTGCAAAAAAAAATGAATTTATAATAACAATAGTATTCGATTTTGTATAATTTGGATAGACAATGTTTTGACTTTGCACACACGTCAAAAAAGTGACTGATTAACCCCTTGTAAATAAAGAGAATTAGAAAAAAAAAGATTGGTTCGAAAAGGATTTATTTAAGTCATGTAGGCTCTTAAAAAAAAGTTGGGGCTAGACTACACAGTGCAAGCTTGCGTTCGGCCGGCATAAGTCAGTGTTCTAATGTGTTGATAATGGCTGCTCACACCGTTTGACCGTATCGTAGGTATTGTGCGTCAATAAAGTCGTGAAAATAAATGAGGGTGCTGCGGTCACAAATGATTCAACACAAATTGATTTCAGTCACACTGTTGCTATATGCTCGTGCATATAGCAACAGTGTGACTGAAATCAATTTGATACTAGCCCATTATTTTGTACCAGAAGCAATACTGGTTTTAATGAAAGTGAAGTGGCCAGTGCCCACTATTTAGTCTGTGCTAGTTCCCTAGGCACAGACTAAATAGTGGTCACTGGCCACTTCACAATCCTCCATGTTTTTTTGGAATTTTAAGATAAATTCTTCAATCCAATCTGAACGTTCAAGTCTACCTTTGCGAGCTCTTTGGGCTCGGGGCTTTGTAAGCATGACAGCCAGTTGCTGATTCGTTTCCACGTGTATGACGTCAAACTCGTTGTATGAGGAAATTTTTAAATTTGATATGTTTCGTCCATTTGTGATATTCGAACTTCGGGTTGTGTGCGAGATTTACAGCTGAATCGTAGTCTAGGTACAACACTGGTTTCTGGTTCTTGATCATTTCATCTAGTAAAAGCAACAGCCATATAATCTCTTGTGCTGTTTCACTAGCGGCAATAATTTCGACTTCGGTTGAAGAGATTGACACAGTGGGTTGTAGCTGGCTCCGCCAGCTTATCGCGGCTCCAGGGAGCATGCACATCATTCCCGATGTTGATCTGGTAGTTAACTCGTCTCCTGCGTGATCAGCGTCGCTATAGCAGTCGAGTCGCAGAAATGCTGTTTTCGTGCAGCACAGCCCGTTACATTGTGTACCCTTCAGGTTGCTAAATATGCGTTTGATCAGTGCGATATCATTCTTTGAGGGTGCAGCCAAGTTTCTAGAGGCTACTCCAACAACATATGATATATTCGGCCTCATGCCGACTGCCAAATAGGCTAGAGCAACTACCGCTTGATGATACGGGAAATTCTGTTCCACGATGGCGTTCTCCTCTCCTCTCTCATTGGTTTTAATGATAGGTGTAGGTGCGGATTTGCAGTTGCCGATTCCATACTTCTGCAACACCTTCTTGGTGTAGGCCTTTTGACACAGTTTTATTGTCTTGTTTTTGAATGTTTCAATTTCCATTCCCAGGAAGTATGATGCAGGTTTGGTAGTCATTTTGAATCTGGTTTTCAGATCTCTCAAGAATTCTTCTCCTGCTGCGCTTGTATTAAAGGCAACAAGTCCATCGTCAACGTATAGAGCCACAAAAACCTTTGCATTGCCTTTGATTCTTGTGTAAAGGCACGGGTCCGCTTCACTCTGTTGAAAACCAATCTTTTGTAGGTAGTATGCATTTCAGGTATTCCAACAGCGCGGTGTCCGATTTAAACCGTAGAGGCTTTGTTTTAATTTGCAGACTCATATAGGACCATCTTGGAATCCCTCTGGCTGTTTCATGCACATCTCTTCCTGTACTAATCATATAATAAAGCTGTAGTTACATCGAATTGGTGGAGTTTCAGGTTTTCATGAACAGCCACAGCTAGTAATGTACGTATCGCACTTAAACGAACTACGGGGCTGATCGTTTTATCATAGTCTACTCCAGGTTGCTGTGAATAACCTTTTATAACCATTCTGGCTTTGTATCTCTCGACGGAACCATCAGGATTCAATTTTACTTTATACACCTATTTGCAAGGGAGTGCTTTGCGACCTGAAGGTAAGTCGACAAGTTCCCAAGTTTGGTTTTCATTTAAAGGTGTGATTTCACTACGCATGGCGTTAATCCATTTATCATTATCAGGCGAGTCCGTTGCCTCTTTGTATGTGACAGGTTCATTTCGTTTAGTCATGTTTTCAACTTCTTCGACTGCGGCCATAATGAAATCATCGCGCCGCGTTGGTCTCTTAATAGTTGATCTGTCACGTAGTACTCTGGTAGGAGCTTGAATGAAATGAAATGAAATCGTTTATTAAGCAAGTAGGATCACCGATCACTTTTACACGTCATGCTTTTTTTTTTTAAACTAGATGAAGCCGGCATTTCCTTACTGACTACCTCTAAGAAGAAATAGCCGAAACAAACTCAGGGATCATCGTCTTTTTTCAAGTCCAGACATTAAAAATGAAAATGTTTACAATAATTTACCTTATAATTACGCATATTGCTTAATAACAATGCTTAACAGAGCGAACAGCTCAGTCCCAAGCTTTTTTGTCTTCTAAATAATCTGTGATTTTATAATACCCCTTTTTGCAAAGTTTGGCCTTTATATACTTTTTAAATCGTTTAATGGGTAAGTTTCGAATGTCCATGGGAAGCTTGTTGTAAAAGTGTATACATTGACCCATGAACGAGTTGCCTACTCTGTGGAGACGAGTGTGATGTACAGCAAGATTGTGTTTGTTCCTGGTATTTATATTATGAATATCGCTTACATTCTTAAAATAAGACATATTTTTATGTACATACATAAGATTTTCAAATATATACTGTGAAGCTACAGTCAGAATGTTCACCTCTCTGAATTTTTCTCTAAGAGAATCTCTAGGACCAAGGTTGTAAATGGCTCGAACAGCCCTTTTCTGTAAAACAAAGATGGTATTGATGTCCGCACAAGTTCCCCAGAGAAGAATCCCATAAGTCATAAGACTATGAAAATAACTAAAATAAACAATTCTGGCTGTATCCACATCAGTTATCTGTCTAATTTTCTTAACAGCAAAGGCGGCGGAACTGAGTCTACCCGACAGCTTCTCAACGTGAGGACCCCATTGCAACTTGGCGTCAATAGTCAATCCAAGAAAACCTGTCAACTCGACAGAGATCAACTCTACTCCATTCAGTTGAACATTGGTACTTAGCTGCCTGACATTTGGCGTAGAAAATTTAATGACTTTAGTTTTTTTTTTTCATTTAAAAAAAGGTTATTTACATTAAACCAATGGAAAACTTTAGAAAGTGCATTGTTAACTTCGTCAAAAATTGAATCCTCAATTTCATTTCCTTCGTCTGAAGGCTCAGCGTGAGGTGAAACAGGGCAATTATCGAACCAGATATAGATTGGTAACTATCATCACTTTCGTTATTGTGTAGTTCATCAAGTTGAACATTTTCTGTGCTTTCAACCAGTTCTGGTGGCAACGTTTCATTATTGTTTGGTTCATCTAGTTGAATATTTACTGAGTTTTGAACCAGATGTTGTTGCAGCTTTTTATATTTCCTATGTTTTTTGTGTCGTTGTAGAATATTGTTTTCATTACACGAATGTCCTTTGAAGTCATTATGCAATTTTTTTGTTGGAATGTAGATTCTGAAAGCTTTTGAAGTTTCTGAGTAGCCCATAAAAATTCCAGGAATTGCTCTGGATGCACATTTGTGACCGGTTAGAGCCTTTTCTAAGGACGTACGTTTTTGACCCAAATATGTACAGATGGTTAACGCTGAGCTTTCTACCGACCCATAATTCGAATGAAGTTTTGTTGTCGATAGCGCTATTGATACTCCTGTTCGATAGGTAATTGGCGGTATTTATGGCTTCACCCCAGAGCTTGAGGGGTGCTTTGGCATCGATCATCATAGCTGTGCGTTTAATCTTCTCTGAATTCCAGAGCGCTTTAAAAAACTGTCAAAATCTTTGTTTACGTATTTTGTCCCGTTGTCGGACTGAAGATACTTAATTTTTTTTGAAGTGACATTTTCTGCTTCCTCTTTAAACTCTTTAAACTTCTCAAGTACTTCATTTTTAGTTTTAATTAGATAAACCTTACAGTAACGACTGTAGTCATCAATGAAAGTGACGAAGTATCTTTTCTTACCAGGGGAGGGCATTTTAATTGGCCCACACACGTCGCTGTAGACGATTTCCAAAAGATCGTTTGTTCTTTTAGAGTTCTTGTTGCGTGTAGGAGCAGGTATTCTGTGAAGTTTAGCCTGAACGCATACATTACATTCTGGAAGAGTTTCATTGGCAGGAAAGTTTAAGCCGATTAATTCATCATTTTTAAGTGCCTGAAGCATATCGTAGGCATTCATATGGCCGAGTTTTCGATGCCACTCCATTATCTTTGATGAATCGATCGGTTTTTCAGTAGTTACGTTGGCACTTTCGTATCGTTTTTGTTGAAGTGGCTTTAAGTAGTAGAGACCATCCTTTTCTTTGTACGCTGTAAGAATTATTTTGACTTTAGGAATCTTTACTGTCGCTTTTGTTTTTGTTTTAATTTCTTCTGGTTTGGGGAGGACGTCACGGGATTCGATTACCACACGAAAGTTTTCGTATTCGGAGGATAAGCAGGAGTTAACAGATCCTCGTTTATGGACACATCCATGTCTGCCAGTTTGTCGACTCTGTTCATGAACTTGTTTAAGGGAGCGCGCACATTGTATCCTTCAAGTTTAGTTAGTAACAACTGTTTTAGAAGTGTTGCTTTACGTGCAGGTCCTTTACTTGCATATATATCTCGAAGTCTATCCCACAAAGCTTTCGCAGTTTTGCATTTCTTTACTTCTTTGAGTAGAGAAGGAGCGATTGTAAGTATGAGTTCGGCTCTTGCTTGTTTATCTCCTTCTACTTCTTCGGCAATTGGAGCTGCTGGAGATTTTTGCACATATTTCCAAAGTACTGCTTCCGCTTGTATTACCCAAGTGTCGTAATTGTCCTCATTCAAGGGATCCATCTTTACGACTGACATTTTTTTTTTGTAGGGAGGTTCTTCGTTTCACTTTTAGCACTGTTCACTGTATATCATTTTTGTAGATTTTTCTTAGCGTTCTGCTACCATTTCAACATTTATAATATGGAAATACAATGAATAAAAAGTTTTGGTAAAGTTAACATGATGTTTTATTGTTTCGTATACATAAATCAACAACATCTTACCTAGGCAACTAGCACAGACTAAATGATGGTCACTGGCCATTTCACAAAAACACAAATTTATTGTCCCTGGCGTTTAAATAAAATGAGTAAAACAAAAAAAAATCATACATATTTATTCTTATATGTTTTAACTTGTTTTTACCGAAAGTATTCCAAAACATAACAATTGCTTTCATCATCTGATTCCAAATATTCTTCGTTAAAAAGTATTTTCATTGTCAGCTGCGTCATTAACAACGTCTCCGCTACTGCTGTCATCAGCCTGGTAACTTTACTTAAGCGAATAACTAACTCATATAGATCTTGATAAAGGGTTTACTCACACATTTTCATCATCAGAAGATGGATAGCACTAATTTTGATTCCGAATGTGATATATTTAATTTTTAAAATCAGCGGTTAATTAAATCACCTAATGTATCAAAATTGTGCTAGTCGCACTACAGTATGGTCTACTTATATTTGCAATTTAACCTATAAATGCGCAATGTTCTCATTTTAGTCTTAAAATCGTTTCCTAAGTAAATTTGAAACTTCTAGTAGATAAAAACAAACAGTAACATGATTACATACCTGTTTTAGCAACTATTCAAGCATAAATATCATCCATATTTGATCAAATTTGTCCAGCTTAGTGTACTAACAAACATTGCTGATAATCTTTAAAAATAATGACCCGAGCTCCACTACGGTTTTTTTTTTCTCATATTTAACACATTTCTTCGATGTTTTGTCTAAATAGAATTGAAACTAAATACAAATTTCGATAAATAACAAGTCACAAAACAAATCGATGACAGCCGATGACATTCGATGTACTTGTACTTACTATGATTTAGTGTAGGCCTACTTTTGATCAATTTTAGTTCCCCAAACATTATTTTCATGACTTTATAGACAGAGGGTACATCCCACCAGACACAACCTTTTTTGAAATCTATGATCTAACTATATTGAGATCAGCTTCGACTACTCGAAGAAAGTTCGAGTATAGGTTATTAGACAATGTCATTTTTTAATTCGGTCCGTATCTCGTTTTGGCAATTTCGTACGTTCTTCAAATCTCAATGGCTGAAATAAATATAATGAATGGTCACTGGGAGACCAGAAGGAATGACCGTAATGCCTTGGAATGTAGGAGGCCTTTGGTATCCTTCAACGTGTGCCACCCTTTTCCAAATACGGTGTGCTGTGCTGCGGCGGCTGCTGCAAGTGCGGAAAACCTCAAATGGCGCAAATACTCCAATCACGTTGGAACTTATAATTATGTTTAAGTCCTTTGGGGTTGAAACTCTAGAGCCATGGGTTTCGAATGGGCACTTACTAATTCGAGATATCGCCAAGCGTTTAGCCGACTCTTCATGTGACTAGAGGTCTGGGCTATTTTTTTGCCAAAGAATCAGCGTCGCGGATGAATTTTTTGATGTCCTTTAATTATTTCTCTTCCTACTTTATAAACTAGTAGGTACATATTATTATTTTTAAACTTTTTAAATTATGTTGATATTATTAAAAGTCTTTATGTTCCATAATTTATAATAATATTATACATAAAATAATTTAAATATATAATAGTCTAATATAACAGTTTAAAATTCCGTCCTTTTCGTAATTATTTTCTGACCACAATACATAATTATGACGTATATTGTAGCCATTTTATGTTTTACCATCAAAGCAATGCAAAAATATAAAAATGTATGTATATTTGTTTTAATTGGCACATTCTGGAAAAAAATCTAAATAAAATTCTTAATAAAAACTAATAAAAAATAGGTAGTCCTAGTTAACATGGTTTTCTAGGCTTATATGAATGAATTATGGGCATGTGAATACTCATATATGGCCATATATCTTTCATAAACAATACTAGCTATTTGTCAGCATATAGGTATGAACGAATTACAGGCATATTTATAATATAAGCCCATAAATCTATCATAACCGACAAGTTCCATAAATATTAGAAACAGAAGTAGTTTAATTTAGCCAAAAAAATATTTATGGACGATTGATACACGTAGAAAATATGTTTACGTATTGAGTCTCGTTTATTACGGGCGAAAACAAATTACAAAGTAATAGAAAGGAAATGTGTGAAAATAAGTATGTAATGGCCCTGATTTCCTTGTTCGGAAACTAACCTTAATTTAAGTTAAATGCATCTTATTATCATATATTCTATTTCATTAAGAGGGAACTCTAGTGGTGCTTTCTCTATACAAACGTATTCCGTTGTTTTCTTCGTGGATAATGCTTTTAGAGCAATTATTTGTTTCTACAATTTTACACCGTAATTATACGTGCCCCTATCATTTGATTTTATCCAAAACTTAATTAATAAAAGAAATACGATACTTCAAAATCGCTAAAAATTTCTAATATTAAATTGGAGCTGCTGGAGATTTTTGCACATATTTCCAAAGTACTGCTTCCGCTTGTATTACCCAAGTGTCGTAATTGTCCTCATTCAAGGGATCCATCTTTACGACTGACATTTTTTTTTTGTAGGGAGGTTCTTCGTTTCACTTTTAGCACTGTTCACTGTATATCATTTTTGTAGATTTTTCTTAGCGTTCTGCTACCATTTCAACATTTATAATATGGAAATACAATGAATAAAAAGTTTTGGTAAAGTTAACATGATGTTTTATTGTTTCGTATACATAAATCAACAACATCTTACCTAGGCAACTAGCACAGACTAAATGATGGTCACTGGCCATTTCACAAAAACACAAATTTATTGTCCCTGGCGTTTAAATAAAATGAGTAAAACAAAAAAAAATCATACATATTTATTATTATATGTTTTAACTTGTTTTTACCGAAAGTATTCCAAAACATAACAATTGCTTTCATCATCTGATTCCAAATATTCTTCGTTAAAAAGTATTTTCATTGTCAGCTGCGTCATTAACAACGTCTCCGCTACTGCTGTCATCAGCCTGGTAACTTTACTTAAGCGAATAACTAACTCATATAGATCTTGATAAAGGGTTTACTCACACATTTTCATCATCAGAAGATGGATAGCACTAATTTTGATTCCGAATGTGATATATTTAATTTTTAAAATCAGCGGTTAATTAAATCACCTAATGTATCAAAATTGTGCTAGTCGCACTACAGTATGGTCTACTTATATTTGCAATTTAACCTATAAATGCGCAATGTTCTCATTTTAGTCTTAAAATCGTTTCCTAAGTAAATTTGAAACTTCTAGTAGATAAAAACAAACAGTAACATGATTACATACCTGTTTTAGCAACTATTCAAGCATAAATATCATCCATATTTGATCAAATTTGTCCAGCTTAGTGTACTAACAAACATTGCTGATAATCTTTAAAAATAATGACCCGAGCTCCACTACGGTTTTTTTTTTCTCATATTTAACACATTTCTTCGATGTTTTGTCTAAATAGAATTGAAACTAAATACAAATTTCGATAAATAACAAGTCACAAAACAAATCGATGACAGCCGATGACATTCGATGTACTTGTACTTACTATGATTTAGTGTAGGCCTACTTTTGATCAATTTTAGTTCCCCCATTATTTTCATGACTTTATAGACAGAGGGTACATCCCACCAGACACAACCTTTTTTGAAATCTATGATCTAACTATATTGAGATCAGCTTCGACTACTCGAAGAAAGTTCGAGTATAGGTTATTAGACAATGTCATTTTTTAATTCGGTCCGTATCTCGTTTTGGCAATTTCGTACGTTCTTCAAATCTCAATGGCTGAAATAAATATAATGAATGGTCACTGGGAGACCAGAAGGAATGACCGTAATGCCTTGGAATGTAGGAGGCCTTTGGTATCCTTCAACGTGTGCCACCCTTTTCCAAATACGGTGTGCTGTGCTGCGGCGGCTGCTGCAAGTGCGGAAAACCTCAAATGGCGCAAATACTCCAATCACGTTGGAACTTATAATTATGTTTAAGTCCTTTGGGGTTGAAACTCTAGAGCCATGGGTTTCGAATGGGCACTTACTAATTCGAGATATCGCCAAGCGTTTAGCCGACTCTTCATGTGACTAGAGGTCTGGGCTATTTTTTTGCCAAAGAATCAGCGTCGCGGATGAATTTTTTGATGTCCTTTAATTATTTCTCTTCCTACTTTATAAACTAGTAGGTACATATTATTATTTTTAAACTTTTTAAATTATGTTGATATTATTAAAAGTCTTTATGTTCCATAATTTATAATAATATTATACATAAAATAATTTAAATATATAATAGTCTAATATAACAGTTTAAAATTCCGTCCTTTTCGTAATTATTTTCTGACCACAATACATAATTATGACGTATATTGTAGCCATTTTATGTTTTACCATCAAAGCAATGCAAAAATATAAAAATGTATGTATATTTGTTTTAATTGGCACATTCTGGAAAAAAATCTAAATAAAATTCTTAATAAAAACTAATAAAAAATAGGTAGTCCTAGTTAACATGGTTTTCTAGGCTTATATGAATGAATTATGGGCATGTGAATACTCATATATGGCCATATATCTTTCATAAACAATACTAGCTATTTGTCAGCATATAGGTATGAACGAATTACAGGCATATTTATAATATAAGCCCATAAATCTATCATAACCGACAAGTTCCATAAATATTAGAAACAGAAGTAGTTTAATTTAGCCAAAAAAATATTTATGGACGATTGATACACGTAGAAAATATGTTTACGTATTGAGTCTCGTTTATTACGGGCGAAAACAAATTACAAAGTAATAGAAAGGAAATGTGTGAAAATAAGTATGTAATGGCCCTGATTTCCTTGTTCGGAAACTAACCTTAATTTAAGTTAAATGCATCTTATTATCATATATTCTATTTCATTAAGAGGGAACTCTAGTGGTGCTTTCTCTATACAAACGTATTCCGTTGTTTTCTTCGTGGATAATGCTTTTAGAGCAATTATTTGTTTCTACAATTTTACACCGTAATTATACGTGCCCCTATCATTTGATTTTATCCAAAACTTAATTAATAAAAGAAATACGATACTTCAAAATCGCTAAAAAATTCTAATATTTTCTTATCACGTTTGTCGAATAGAAAATATTAGAAGCATAGGTATAATTTTCCTCTAAATCTAATATATAAAATTCTCGTGTCACGGTGTTCGACATTAAACTCCTCCGAAACGGCTCGACCGATTTTCATGAAATTTTTTGTGCTTATCCGGTATCTATGAGAATCGGCCAACATCTATTTTTCATCCCCCTAAATGTTAGGGGTAGTCCACCCCTAAATTTTTTTTTTATTTTTTAGACAAAGTTTTTAATTTCTACTTTTTTATGATACAACATACAAAAATACATACAATTCCCAATTTTCACCCTTCTACGATCAACCCTTATTTTTTAATAGCCCTTTTAGTAATTTAATCTATTATTTATATGGCAAAACAACGTTTGCCGGTCAGCTAGTTTTGATATAAAATGAATTGAGATCTGTCGTGTTTTGAAAAAGAAAACAACGGAATATGAAACGTCTTTTGGTCAACGTTTTTGTAGGTAAAGTCAGCCTGAGCTGCAACTGTCCTTTTCGCACTTAACCGGGAGAGGTTGGAAGCAGCGCGATGACAATAGTTTCTTCAAATATCTATTTTCCAAATTCCTCGGCACTAGAGCCCTCTCATAAAAAGGAGTTAGAGAAGAAGTTAAATATGAATTATGTACTAGACTATTTTAAAGGCTAAACTATTGTAAGTACCATTCAAGCAACGATATCATATAGTTATAGTCACGAGCAAAAATATATTACTAAGTACAGTTCGGCTGGGTATGCTGTAGGACATTTTTTCACTCAAAATGATGACTCATGTTCAACGACTCGTATGTGCCTTCCAAATAGGGTCATACTTGCACACCTTGACAAAATCTAGGGTTTAGTTATCACGTATTGAAAACATTCAAGGAGAGATAGAAGAAATAGAAGAAAAGCGTATGACATAATTATATTAAAATGCATAGTATTTCCTCTTATCAGCAAGCTAATTGCGTAAGACAATATCAGTAGCAATGAGTTTCATTTTGACAGTTCAACAACATTGATTATGTTGTTCAGCAGGTACATTTTTTCGAACGTTGTGGATTAGAAATATGCTTGAAAATGACTCCAATTAATAGTAATAGTGTGTTATGCAATAAGGGTGCTGGTGCTTCAATTGTCACTTCATAACCAACTGCCTAACTGTAGCGAATGGCTGCAGTAACATAATAGGGATGTTTTCTGGGTAAAGAAAATTGATTCTATTTAGTCCGCCATTCAGATTATAGAAAAATATTGGATACGTATATTTAGTTTTATCAAATCAATAATAATTGACAAATATAAAAGGCATCAAAGATCAGGAGCTAAATAGCTTTAACGCACTGTGTCGTCTTCATTTTTCGATTATATGCAAAAAGAAAAAATACGTGTCTAGTATTTTTTGGAAATCTAAATGACGGACTAATTAGTTTTTTTTTTTAGTCAACTACCCTATTTGGCAACCGTAGATTGCCCATGTTTGTCCTTTAATTATCACTGTTTACCGCGGTCCCGGTGGGTCGACCTATTACCGAGTCCTAGGATAATTTTAGTTATCCGCAGTCCCATGATACTAGTGATATTTTTCCTGGACTACCAACTAATCGAAAGTTTACTCATTCATCCTTACCTATATTATAAATGGGAAAGTGAGTTTGTTTGTTAGTTCCGCTTTCACGCTGTAACTACTAAACCGATTGCTTTCTTTTTGCAGACATAAAGTTAGTAGTCCGGATTAAATAATAGGGTACTTTTTTTCCCGGCAAAATTAGACATTCCCGAGGGAAATCTAAAAAGCGCGATAGTACCGAATACCACACGGGCGAAGCCGCGGGCAGAAAGCTAGTAAGAACATAAAATAATCCCACCCTTGGAAGCACAAAGAACATAGAACAAAACAAATTTGCCAATGCTGTGAACGTATGAAGTGACGAATATATACATAACCTAAACTAGCTGCGCCTTGCAGTTTGACGCGCGTAGGTTGCGATCCCGTGGGAATATTAGTATAAAAGTATCCTCAATGTTAATCCTAGTTATAAAACAACTGAGTGCCAAATTTCATTTAAATTCGATCAGTAGCTTTTGTGTGAAAGAGTCACAAACATCCATCAATCCGTACACACAAACTTTAGTTATTAGGTTCCGTGTGTACTTTTACTTTATGTATGGTTTAGTAAATAAGTAATTGGAACCCCAAATTAATCACTCATTTATTTGGGTATATAATAAATGTCTTCCTTGCGTATCTGTTAGTCGTAAACGTTGACTTCCTTCCCAGTCATATCATATTTCACACGAAATCCATATTTTCTTTGGTTAGCGTAGGTATACCTTACCTATCTACATTATTAAACCATATAGAGCGGTAAATTTATTATATTAAGTGATAAATGATTTATTTTGTAAATATTGGCTTGTACATATAATTTTACAAGTCAATTATATTTATTTTGAGCAGCGGTTGGCTAGTGGTATCTACTGAGACTTAAAAGTCGGTCGTAGATTCGAACCCCATCAAGCGCTTCATTTTGTGTAAATGTTTTCATCACCCCTGCTCTCAAAATGGTGAAAGAAAATATCGTGAGAAAACCAGCATGTCCTAGAGCCAAAAAAAAACTGCGGAGACATATTACATCTAGGCGCTGGGCCAGCGTGGAAGATTACGGCCTACTCCTAATTACTGAGAGGAGGCCTGTGTCACAGTAGTGGGAATATTATAGGCTGATATGTATATGTTATATTTATTTTATCTAAATGATTTCGGCGTTTCCTATCTGACTACACTGAGAGGAAAAGCCGAAATAAGCTCGAATATCAATTGCATTGGGGTCCTACCACCATCTTTGGGACTAAAGTCAACTCCACCTGCCAGACGATGCACCTGCTGACATACGGACGGGGCCCTGACACCGGCTTCCCATTAGGGGTTGAGTGGTCAGAAGGCAGTCGCAATCGTTAAAACCAAAAAACGCCGAACATGAAAAGGAACAGAAGAAAGGCTCGAGTTACAGTTAGGGCGCTGCGGCAAAACGGCGCGCAAGAACCCGCCCGATTCCACTGACCTGTGGGCTAGGGCTACCGTGTCAGGGGCGGATGCGGCTGAAGAAGCGAGCCCAAACCAGAAAACTCCGTTTTGCTTCGTGGAACGTTGGCAGAGAACTGGCCGAAACTCTCCACAGGCCGAGGGTGGCCGTGGCGTTCCTGCAGGAGACTCGGTGGAAAGGCAGCAGATCCCGGCTTATTGGGAATGGCTACAAGCTGATGTACACGGATGCACCTAGTGGGAGCAATGAGGTCGCCGTAGTGTTGTCTGACGAGCTCCATTCTCCGAACGTGTGGCAATTGTGTACACCTATTTCGATCGACTTCAGATCGACTTCCTAATAACTAGGAGACACCACATGTACACACAGACAAATTAGCCAACTGCAAAGTCATACCCGGTGAGAGCCTTACTGCTCAACACCGTCTCCTTGTCATGGACCTCTGCGTCAAGGTCCAACGCAGACGTGTAGAGCACTGCCGGCGCCAGACCCAGTGGTGGCTGCTTGATGAAAATAAGTACCAGGAATTCGCTTCGGTTATTGACGACAAGTGCACTGGTACAGAGCGAGAACCTGTCCAATATCACTGGGACATAATCTAGGCAGCTATTACTAGGGCGGCGCGGGTGATGCTCGGCGTGTAGGGCGGTCGGAAAAGTAACAAGGAGACCTGGTGGTGGAACGACACAGTCCAGAGGGAGACAAGGGTGAAGAAAGCACTCTTCAAAACGTTGCAGGCGACCGGATCTCCTGAAGATCACGAGGTATACAAGTTTGCCAAACGTGCCACTAAAAGAGCTGTAGCCAGAGCTAGGCGTGACCACTTGCAACCGCTCTACGAGAGGTTAGAATCATCTGAGGGGCAGAAGCTCATTTACAAGTTGGCACGTTCTAGGGTCAAAGCGGCACAGGATATATCCAAGTGCCTTTGTGTAAAAGACCCTACTAGTATCCTGCTTTGCGAGGATCGCGCGGTGAAGGAGGGATGGCGCTCGTATTTCCACGGATTGCTAAATAAGCAGCACCAAGAGGTGCAGGCACGGGAACTCCCTCCGAACCTTGGATTAATGCTCCCGATAACGCCTGAGGAAGTCCAAACGGCTATTTGGCGAATCGCTCGAAAAGCTGTCGGATCTGACGGAGTCCCCATTGAGGCCTGGAAGGCGATTATTCCTCGCGGTGTGGGCATGTTAACGAACTTTCTGAACCGCGTGCTCCTGACCGGCAAAATCCCGGGCCAATGGAGGTTAAGTATTATCCAGGCTTCAAAGGCAAGGGCTCGATACAGGAGTGTGGTTACTCCCGCGGTATAAAGGTCATGTACCACACCATGAAGATCTTTAAGAGGATTTTAGACTTCCGGATCCGACAAGAGTGTGCTGTCTCGAGTTCTCGACGTGTCAATATGGGTTCCGTCCAGGTTACGGAACCACGGACGATAAGGAGATTAATGTACTGACCGTGCCGTCTCAATATATTTATGAAAATCTCATACAAAAGATTTTCATAAATATATTAACTCATAAAAAATATTTATAATATTGTTTAAAAAATACAGTGATGTCCATAATATAAATACTAGGAACAGGCACAAATTTACTGTACCTACAACAAGACAACAAAACAGACAACAAGAAAACAGGTGGCTCTTTTAGATGCCAATGTATCCATTTTTTACAATAGACTTCCAGAGGTGGTTCAAGATCTGAGCCTGAATAAATTCAAATCCTTCATTAAACGTAAGTTGTGTCAGAAAGCATTTTATAGTGTAAAGGATTATATTGAGAACAAAAAGGCTTGGGCTTGAGCTGCGTCCGATTTCTATACTTACACTGATTTATTTTCCTCTTGTAGTTTTAATTTGTAATTGTTTGTTTTTTATTTTTTTACTCAAAGCAAGTACACACTATGTTGCCAAGCATATTATACGTTACGGAATTGCATCGCTGTCAGGGGTGTTCGGCACTGATGCAGCTACACAGGAGCTAAACTTAGTATTCGGAAACACTGTTGGAGCTGCTGAACCTTGGACAAAACTATCTTTGAATTGTGTAGATTCAATTTCATAGTAATGTATAATTGCATAGCACACATGTGAGCACAATGTACTTGCTGTAAATCATCTATTTGATGGGTTAGTCTTTTTTGTTGTTGTTTTTTTTGTGTGTTTTCCATAATGAACGCTTCATCGTTCTCACACGGTTGATTTCAAAATGAATGATGTAATCAAATATTTGTATCAAAAGCTTGATAATTTAAAAGAGTGTCCATGAAGTTTCTTGCTTGTTATCGTTCTTCTCCATAGGTACCTACTCTTTGGAATGGGTGACTAGCTTGACCTTAGGTACTGACTGACCGACCTTCTGACAATTTGAAAGTACCTGTAACTGGTTTATTTGAAATAAATGCTTTGATTTTGATTTTGATTTTTTTTTTTTTAATGGATCCTATATTCGCCCTAAGGATCACCATGGAGAAATACAGATCGAAGAACACGCCTCTGCATATGCTCTTTCTAGATATGCAGAAAGCATTCGACTGTGTCCTTCGGGGGGTAATCTAGTGGGCACTGAGGTCCAAAGGGGTACCAGAAGCCTATGTTGATTAAATTCGAGACATGTACGTCAATTCCGATTCCGTTGTTAGAACAGCTGTGGGTACGTCCTTAGTTCGTTCTTGTTCATCGTGATATTGCACGTCCTGTCAGACAGCATCAAGGATTCACATGAGTAACTTCCTTGGTTGCTCATGTATGCTGATGACATCGCACTGGCAGACGCGGACAGGGAACGGTTAGTGTGGCGGGTGAAAGCGTGGAAGAACTCGCTTGAGAACGGAGGTCTTAAACTCAATGTGGCGAAGACGGTGCACAAGGCCAGCAACACCACAGACCCTAGGCTGAGGCATGATCGTCTGCACAGACCTATTTAAATACTTGGGGTCTGTGCTCCACGCGTCTGGCGACATTGATTGGGACGTTGGCTAAAACTTTATATTTATATGAATGCGGGCAGCACAAGACCGATCATTGTAGAAATCCTTGGAGGAGGCCTTTGTCCAGCAGTGGATAAAGGCCTCCGATGGGATCTTTTATAATGAATTTAGCATGGAATCGTGTTGGAATAACAAATTTATAAAAATAGCAGACTAAGGCCCCGGTTTATTTAAAAAATCATATTTTCAATCAAAATCCAAGCATCTATTTTAAATAAACCATACCACCAACAATACAGGCACTATTGAATTAACGAAGGGTTGGATCGGTCAGTCATAAAGATAAAGCTACTTTCCCATTCCTAAGAATACCATACCCATGGAGTAAAACGGACAAGAAATCCCACAGACAGTCTCATTATTTATTGACGTACATTATGTGGGTTAATATTAGCTACATCATCACTGTTATTACTTTAACAATTAGTAGGACATGACTATGCAGAACAGCTTTTTCGAACCACTTTCGGACCGTCGTAGAAATATCGCGACGGTATTTTATCTATATGGGAATTTATCGCACACTATGTTTTCATTGAACCGAGAGTTGGCAATCCAGTGCATCAAAAATACACATCAGTATATTTTAGACTCTCCAAAAAACCATTGCGCGAGAGAAAAATCGTCGCGCGAAAATCATGACCATGCGGACCTGGCCGTACTATTATTATGGCTTCATAAATATTAACCCTACGGACTATTACCGCCCACCGGTTCCAAAGGCATCTCCCAAGTTACGAAATGATCACATTCAATCCACAACTCATTTACATTATTAATATAGATCAAGAAGCGCCATTCGTCCGCACAGGTTTGAATTAACTAATTTGTTTGTTTTCGGTGTTATTATTCAAGTGATTGGTGAAACGACGGACCTCAATTTGTCCTCTGAAGTACCGGGAAGTATCTAATTACATTAGAATATTTCCGTAGAACAGTAAACCTACACATTGTTAGTCAGTGAATTTTGATCAAAATTTAAACTGTACACCTTTGCCTATGACTTAGAGATACCACAATTTAGAAAGAAAATATAGAAGGCAAATATATTGAGTTACCATTACGGAGTAACTTATCACGTAGCCAAAATCATTATTCAGGTAGTAGATAGACCCATCACATAGCTGTCTATTATGTATTCTGCAGTGCGATTCTTTGATCACCTCATCGTGAAACCTTTGGTAAAGTGGGCGTCATTCAAACTAATGCTCGGGATTTACATCATGGGCGTAGCGAGGGGGAGGCAGGGGGGCGGCTGCCCAAAGCAGGCAGGCGGGCTGGCGGACTAAGCGAACTTTATTTCACCTCTTTATAGAAATTTAGTGAGCTAAGCTATGTTATACTCATAATTATGGTAATTATTGTTAACTTTCGCCTCGCTAGCATAGTTTAGTGGTAATCTATGGTTTGTTGAGTTTAGTTCGTTCCTGACGCGCCACCGCCGCCGCCGCACGCGCGTACCAAAAAATAATATTTTGTACACTGATTTTGTAGGTATTCAATCTTGTCTCGGTGCTCCACTTATAATGTCTATCCGTAATTATTGTGCTTTCCGCTGGTGTTGGGGTGGGTGTTTTGGACGACTGGTGTTTGTTTTTAAAAATTGGTATAAAAAAGTTTTTCAAAGGCAAGGTATTTTTTATCATCACAGTTAATTTTAGAGTAATTATGATATGATTTTTATTTACAAGCGAGTGATTTTTTGTTTTAGGGACTTTAAAGGAAAAAAACAGATACTAGTAGTGAAAGTAGTGATGACGAGAAAAAGGTGGAAAGTGTATCAAAAAGTTCGCTGGCGCTGGCTCAAGCTGGATCTTCTAGAGTTGAAAATATACCAAATAAAAAGATAGCGGCATCTATAATTGCTTCAGTAATTTTTTGTGGCACTCACGACTTACCTTTGAGGCGTAAACAGAGTCATGAAGGCATTCTTGAGGACCTTCTAAATCTAAAAATTGAATCTGGTGATCAAGATTTAAAGCAGCATTTAGGACATGGCAAAAAAATGCTCTGCATACTTCCCCACAGATACAAAACGAAATTATTGAATTGTGCGGTTTGGTCATAAAAAATGAAATTATACAGGAAGCAAGTAAAGCTTATGCGTATAGTGTCATGGCGGATGAATTATGTGATATAGCGGGAAAAGAACCACTATACATTGGAATCCGTTTTTTTTACCGAAGATGAAAATATAATACGTGAATAATTTCTAGGATTTGTAGAATTAGAAGCCACGGGTGCTAATACAATTGCGACAGAAATTGATAAATTCTTAGAAAGCGCCGGACTAGAACCCAATAAGTGCGTAGGCCAAGGCTACGACGGCTGTTCGACTATGGCGGGGAGTATTGGAGGCGCACAAAAAACAATTAGAGATAA
Organism: Sesamia inferens; assembly: GCA_037179545.1. Lineage (NCBI taxonomy): Eukaryota > Metazoa > Arthropoda > Insecta > Lepidoptera > Noctuidae > Sesamia > Sesamia inferens. The sequence goes on from CM073921.1 coordinate 21,205,782, forward strand.
ATATAAAAAAGGCCTTATATTTTCATTGGGCTAGCTATAGGCTTAATTTGGTGATAAATGACTTGAACCAAGTTCCAGAAATTCGTAACACCATCGGAATAATTAAAGATATAATAAATTTTTTCGAGAATCTGCTTTACGAAGAAAATACGTACCTAATATTCCAGCGTTATGCGAGACCCGCTGGTCTCACAAATATAAAAGTGTGGCTATGTTTTACAAACGTTTTGAGGAATCATTCATTGACTCGAGAATATGTCTAAAGACGGAAATGCTGCAGCTAGAAAAAATGCTTATCAATTACATTGCATTGCAACGAAATCAGTATTCTTCATATTAAAGGAGACGGGCGAAATTGGGCCTGAACTGTACACAAATGAATTATATGTCAATAATTTTCATTTATTTTTTTGTTTTCAATCATTTATTACTAATTCTATTTTCCGCGTAATAAAAAAGATAATATTTAATGAAATAATACTGACTTTCTTTACTTTCACTTTTCAAGAATGTTACCAGATGAAATGCGAATCGTTAATAAGTTATAATCGATAAATCAAAATATTACAAATATAAAAATAAAATTAAAAATGAATCAGTATATTTCTACAGATTCGGTTTAGAAAATCTTTTAATATGAGGTCTTAATTATATTATGTATTATTTACTTATTTAAAAAACATCTTAAAACAAATTGATCAACGGATCGATTTGATAGTCGATCAATAATTATACTTTTTATTATACAGGCAACGAAGTAAAACTTCTGTCAATGTAACATCAACGTCAAACGAAACGTACTCGTTATTGTATTTATGGTTTTATTTTCGTAAATTCGTGTGCTTTTATACTTATTTTCAATGTATCAACTGCGGTATATCGCAGGATCCTCCTGTTGGGTTACGACAAATAGAAGAGGAAAGCATTCTTTCAATTATAGAGCACAGTCAGTTAGAGATATGTGTTGAACCTCAAGTGTAAGTACATAGTTTATTTCATTAAAACTTCTTGTTGTGATATTTTTAAGTCCCTTCCAGCAAAGATACCTATATATTGGTATATTAATGAAATAAGTTTCAATAATAATATACCTGAATCACTCTAATGCCTTTGATTTATTTGAACAAGTAAGATTTACAATTTGATTATTAATTACGGAAGATAGTTCTTTTTATAAACTCACTTTAACAATTCAGCAATTTAATGAAACAATAGTAACATTAAATAACCATATTTTATTAAAGCATTAATTTACTATAATCCTAGTATTGCCATGATGTCAGTAAGAATCTACATAGATGCAATTCTGAAAGATGTCACTGTAATTATTATTTATGGAAACTGTAAATAACAAACTAATATTGTTGTAGGTCAATAGATCTCATCACATAGCCAAGGATGCAGAGATTTAGTTGTGAATAGCTTCGGCACAGATGAGCAACTTTAATCTCCAATGACTGGACATCGCCAAGTGTGTGTCAAATGTGGATGTTCAGTGTAGCGGACAAGATCTCATTTATTGCACACTGACACCGAACATGAAAGAAGACTTCAGATTCTTCAGAAGTAGTCATTTCTGAATGGATATTGTCTCAGACCGTAAGCTTTCCTTAGGTTTACTTACTTGTTTTGTATTTTATACTACCACAGGGTAATTAATCTTGGGTCAGGGTTGCGGGTTGGTTAAAAAAGAAACCATGACCCTGGCTGTCGCACAGGCAAGTGAAGATACACGGGTGGGCTGAAAGTCTGACACAGCCTTCCACTCCGCCCGGAGTGGGAGAAGTCATTTGATGATTTCCCATTACACAAAAAAAAAGGATAATTATTCTATGTATACTACTATATTTATTTAATTTTTCGCACTAATCACTGAAATAGCAGTCAGCTTTAGAGAATCATTTTTTGTAATAGTGTCACATGCATGAGAAAAAATTATATGGAAAAGGAACAAAGGTTACTGTCATATTGTTAGACCAAAAGTTAGTGTGTAGTGTAAGTTAGTGTAATAAAACACAAATAATTATATTGCAGCCTTTATTTCACGAAGGTGTAGATTAGAGGAGATTTGCGTTATTCAAGGCTGTTCCTATAGTCATGTATGTATTACTTTTTTTGAAAAAGACTCATGATATATTTTTTTCCAGATTTCAAGAGCTCCAGCTCTCATATGTCATCGTTGCTGGGTGAGAGCTGATAGAAATGCTCATCATTTAATGACTGGACCATCTGGATCTTCAGCATCGTAGATGTATCAAGTGAACACGATGAATCAACTTCACAGTCTAATATCGATGTAGCTAACAAACGAATATATAAAAACCAAAGACATCATGATCATGAACATATGCATTCCTTTTTGCCACCAACTTTCAAAATTCGTTTATCTCACTTTGTAGTGCCTTTTTTTTTTTGAAGTTGGTTGTTATGTTTGTATAAAATACCCTCTGCTTTGCTAGACTTGCCTTACAATGCGTTTAAAGCGCAAATCAAATCCAAGCTTTGTTTAAAGGCATATTATTCTGTAAATGACATCTTTCTCCAGAATTTCAGTAAGCTAATTCTGGAGAAATATACGATACATACAAGTTCATATAATTTTCTTTTTCACAATGCATAAATATGTGAGCTGTCACACCCTTTATACCTGGGGCTTATATTTAAGCAATTAGTTTTTACTTATTTACATTTCCATTCTAATGATATTTTATTTTTTATTTTTGCTTTGCTGGTATTTTGGCGTGGCTATTTGGCATATGATAAATAATTTCATTGTTGTTGTGTTTTCTGGTCTTCATTACTGTACCTACATAGTATTGTATAAAGTCTTGTTTTTTTTTAAATGAACGGACAGCTGTGCCGCTGGAGAGTTTGTTCCACGACTTCTTCTTCCCAGCGAAAGCACTAGGAAGTGTTGATGGGTGGGCGTTTTGGGGGACTGTCTTATGTAATAACGATGTTCAAAAAGTGCTGATTCTCAGCCTATTTTGAATAATTGATTTTTGATTTTGATTCCTTTTTTTTGTTCACCCCGCATACCCGCGCCTATGGTGGCCGGGAGTTCGATATTGTCTCCCGACCAGGGCTTTTTCTGCTTCGGCTAGAGGCGTGAGGACGCTGAGAGACCCGCTCCCTCACGAGCTTCGCTTCCTTTTCCAGCATTAATTGTATATTAATACGATTAATAAATCAATATAAGAGAAATGCGATTTTTATTTCCGTTTACTCTTTTCTTTAATTAGATTGTAAATGGTTTTCCTAATTTTTTTTTAACCTCCTTCTTTGTAACATTTAATATGCTGTTACGCGCCGCCGGCCCTTTGGAAACCACACTCACGATGTGTTAATGTAATAAAAATACATTCTGATAAAATCTAGTCTACAAAAAAGTCGGAATAATTACTTAAATATGCCATATGAGCGCTGACAGCTTCTAAGAAAACTTATAAAAAAGCAAATGAGGTTAGTTTCGTGCAAGCTAATAATACCCTATTTCGGTTTTCTCCCATACTGCCATTATAAATAAAGTTTTATTTTTTAAATAGTAATAATATTGAAATTATTTAATGCAATAATCGTTGCTGTACATTCAGGCCCAACTTTCTATGAACTTTCGCCCGTCTCCTTTGTGACACTGATAGCAAAATATTCTGCAATACTGGAACCTGTTGGTAACGCACTTCAATCGAAATCTATTGATATGCATACATGTACGAACCATATAAGAGAATTATTTCTCTAGTAAAAGATCATCGTCAAAATGTAGACACGGAAAGTGAAAATATCATTGAAATATCTCAAGGGACTGCATCTGCCCTTGGTACCGACTTACAAGTCCCACGCATTGCGTCTCGGCAACATCGGCCCAATCACCCGGCGCAGAGCTCTCCAGACCATTGGAAAAGATCCATTATAATACACACGGGGTGCACGTTATCAAGCTTCCAGCGCTTGAGCTATATCCTAAATGAAAGGCGATACAAGAGTGTCAATACAGGAGACAACTCGAGCGCACAAACTTTATACTATTTGGTCCACTAGCCTTATTCACGTCCAGACGCCACAGTATTCTCAGAACCTCCTTGTTCCTAATGCGAACCTCGGGCACTGTAGTATCGCAAGAAGCAAATTCGGTGGAGTAGAACCGCTGCTTTCTCTCTCGCCGTATGAGCCAGTGTTAAATCGGGCTTAACCAGCTGAGGCAGTAAGGGCCAACAGAAGTTCGCTTCGACCGATTTAGCAAGTTACCCAGAACGATCTGCTACCGGACGGCTGCGCAGAGAGCTTGTTGCCAATATGGGTAATGTAAGCCATCTTAAGCGCCTTTTTGTAAAACTTGGTATGTATCTTACTGTGCTTCGGATCCCGCTACCCTCCACGACCAAACTCCCGACACAACCTCTGACACATCGTACCCGGCAAACATCGCAACACAACTGCTCAGACCCATCCTCCGTACGGCTTCACCAGACATCATGCCGAAACACGACTGATCGCTTGGCGGCAAAACTTTGTCTGATGGGTAGTAACTTATAAGCCGGCCGCCGATGTTATGGCCTACCACCGATATTACTGCTCGTTTAGCACTACCCAGGGAACACGTGGTAATAATAACCCGTCAGGGTGGTCATAATAACCCGCCAGTCAGTTAATTCTGGAAAAAGAACACAAACATTGTCTTGAGAAGAAGTGGCGCAACAAACTTCCCAAAAACACAGCTGTCTGTTCAGTTAGAACACACCTTACTTCATACAATACTACGCATGTGTAGGTACTTATAGCAGTGTACATATGACAACACTTTAGACAGCCTCCGTGACGTAGTGGTAGCGGCCGCGGCCGCTGCGCAAGGAGGCGCGGGTTCGATCCCCGTGCAGTGCAAATATTTGTATATATTAATATGAACATTTGCACTGGTCTGGTCGTGCCTTGGAAAGCACGTTAAGCTGTTGGTCACGGTTGCCATGCGAACATCTAATGGCAGTCGTTACGGGTTGTTGGAGCCCTCAAAAGTCCAACAATTGAACTAACTAACAATGCTTCGATATCGCCTTCCGGTTGTGGGGGTCAGACGGCGGTCGCTTCACGGAAAATATCAAAGTTTAGCCAAAATCAGCAGTTAGATTGGTGAAGCGGACCCCAGACTCCAAAGCTGAAAAGCTTTCTAACTAGCAACTGGGATTAACGCTGAGATGATGACGATGATGACCTATGACAACACTATTTTATAAAGCTTTGTCTATTTTCCTTAACTCATATAGTGGTAAGGTTTACCCGTGAGGGCTAATGCATGTATGTCCATTAGACGTCGGTTAGCATGGCTTTTAGCTTTTAATATACATAAATTCAGATGCCATAAGTCTACAACACAAAATTTGGAATAAGAGATACTTGCTTACATAAAGTTGTTTAGTCTACTTTAAAGTAGCCAGTAAACGTAACTGAAGGTAAAAATAACTATATTGTTTTATTCAATTTTTTTTTCAAATTCAAATTCAAATTCTTTAATTCATATATTGTTAGTTAAAAAAAAAACTTATCCTATGTTAGTAAAAAGAGAAACAGAGTTTAACATCAGTTGGCGGTCCGTCGACCTTGTCCGCCAGGGTAGCTAGGATACTGTTTGGGCTGCCCCGAAATCGCCGCAACATCGAAGCACACCGTTTGCGTATGATGGCATAAAAGTCATCAATTCGCGCTTCCGCGAACATGCCTGATGCACTGCAAAATCGAGGCAGCCCCAACAACATCCTTAGCGCATTATTGTACTGGACGCGCAGAGCGCTGTAAGCCTTCTGCGTATACCTAACCCACAAACTGCACGAGTAAAACGTCTGGCAGTAAGCTCTAAAGAGCGTCAATTTTACCTGCTCAGTACACCGCGCAAACCTGCAAGCAAGCATGTTGCATCGGGCTGCCAACGCCCTGCGCTCCCTATCTATATCTTGGTCATCTGTGAGAGAATCCGTCACCACATGACCGAGGTATTTAAAATGAGAGACCACTTTTAAAGGTGTTCCTTGTAACATCACCGGAGGTATATTGGTGGGTGTATTATTACGAACTTTAAAAACCATAATAACACTTTTAGTGGCATTATACCTCAAGCCATGGGCCCCCGCATACCTCTCACACACGGCCACCAACTTCCTTAGTCCACAGATTGATGGGCTGAGCAGCACCATGTCATCAGCATAGCTTATGTTGTTAATCATTTTGCCATCAACAGAACAACCAACCAGAGTGCTACTCAGCTCACCAACCAGCCGGTCTATGTATAAGTTAAAAAGGCTGGGCGAGGTCAACCCCCCCTGCCTCACCCCACACTCCAGCCCATACTCTTCTGATTGTGCATCTGCCCATTTTACACAGTTTCTCTGATTTTCATACCAATACTTAAACATATGTATAACCTCAGGTGGAAGTTCTGTTTCATCCGACATTATTGCCACAGAATGTCATAATTCACCAGGTCAAAGGCCCTTGTCAGATCCAGAAAACATCCATAAACAGGTGTCTTCCTGTCTGTGTAGTACAGCACAGTCTGCTTGAGACACAGGATTGCACTTTCCGTCGACAAACCGGTTCTAAAACCAAACTGCGCGTCGTTTAGTTTAATATGCATCTTCAACTGTCTCTCAAGCAGACCATCCAGCACCTTGCCAATAACCGTACCCAGTGAAATAGGCCTATAGTTGTTTTTGTCGGATGAATTACCGGTCTTCTTTTTAACAATAGGAATCACGACAGTTCGTACGAGATCATCAGGCAGATAAGAGTGACCCATACAAAAATTGAGGAACTTAAATGCTCAATACTCAAACCATCGTACCCAGGCGACCTACCTCGCTTCATACTTTTCAACGCGTCCTTTACATCTTTCACGCTGAACCTTAAATGAGAATCGCCCTCACACGGGGCCCGAGTGCCTCGCATAGATTTAATTGTAAAAAGCTGAACAACCCTGAAATGGTTCATGAACATATCACTGTTCTGTGATAAGCCATCAACGTTTGATGGTAGACTCGGTCTGGGATTCAGAGAATTGGTTTGCTATCTCAACATAAAATCTCAACATCAACAAGACATGTTTTAGGACTCAATTTTGAAAAATGGGCTAAGCAGAATTCCTAGAATTCTAGATCAATATAGTCACCACTTATATTTTTTTTTGTATATTAAATATGTACTTTAAATTATTTGTATAGCTAAAGACTGATTGGATGATTAGGGATGCTAATGAATCATGAGAACTATAGTGTGGGCAAGTGTCTTAACAGAAAATCCATGTACTATTCTCTCTTCTCCGCCGCATGAATTTAATAGCAACAAATGTTTTCTTTTCTTAATTAGAAATTGTTTAAAATCTAAGATTTGTATAGACATAGTTGAACTATCGGTCATACTATACATTTTCGGGGAAAAGGGTATTGTAGAATTTTCACCTCACTAAAACCACCCCGGCGATCACAATCCGCACATAGTGGTGAACCAGATTCCTCTTAAAAGACCAATTATGGAACCGCCCCAGCGCAACGCCTGTAAAGGCACCTCTCTAGGGAGACTGTATAGGGGCCTCTCGTAGCCCTTGCTGTGTACGGCAGCACGTGACCACTGTGCCACCGTCTTCCCTGGGGTCACTTGAGGGTACCTTTGTTAGGTAAGGGGGTTAAGGCGTATTAAGCGCCAAGGCGGTCCATCTCTTCGACGCCTTTTTCTCCGAGCAGGACCAATCCTCTCTCGATCCCTCTCAGCGGTCTCCTTCTTAACCATCACGGTCTCACAGAAGGATGCTAATTCTATCCAATTTTCTGTCGCTGCCAGCACAGCCTTCACTACTGCTGGCAGACACAGGTCTCGCGCGATCCTCTGAGGCCCACGCTGGGCCCTCCTCGAGCGTGTGTTGTGCGGAATCTAGGATGCCTCCACAATGATGGCAATTTCTCGTAGCTTCTTGTCCAATTCCTTTCAGGTACTCACCGAAGCAACTATGTCCGGTGAGCACCTGGGTGAGCCTAAAGGAGATGCGGTTCCCCCTTTTCAGGCAGGAAAATGCGACGATTTGCGACAAAAATGCGACTTTTGCGTCCATATCCGCCAGGATGTTCAGCAACGGAAAGCGTGCCAGAAGAGTTGCCGCCTCATAGGATATTGTTCGGTAACCTCGTGCGATACGGATGGCCACTGCAGGTACATGCTTCTATCTAACTGACGACATTTTTCCGGACCGATGCAACGTCGCTGCTATTATATCACTTCACAAAAATGAAGCATGAGAAGTTCCGAGCAATTATGAACCAAGCGCCCATATTATTTATTTATTTATACTTTATTGTAAACCAAAGAGATACATTAACTAAAAAAATTCTTTATATTTTTTCTTTAAATTTTCTAAGATGCTTGAAAACATTATATTATATACATAATAGGTACTCAATCATTCATTGAAAAACATAATTTAATTTTCGACATGGAGTTCGGCTTTAAGAGGGGTAGGTCAACCAAAGACACTGCTAGGCTAATAAATCCCTCTATCTCTTTCTCTTTCTCTCTCTGTATCATCAACTGTCGACAAAGGAGGGAATTCCATATGGATTTTCTTAGTACTGGCTAAAGTTTTCCAGACGATTTTGTTATAATTCCGTCCCCAAAAGTATACATACATATGTTGAAGCCATTTAAATAACAATATCCTATCCGAATTGCGCACTTTTGTCGATATTTATTTCTGAGTCAGCCGAAAATGAGATTTTCACGGAAAGGACCTCTGATCTCTCAACGTAGAAAGGCAAAAGGAGTATGTAAAGATTATACATAAAGTGACGTTGTGTTGTTTCAGTTTACCCACAAGGGTAAAAGGTGTGAATAATATGCGGAATATGTACACGATGCCTCATATAAAGAACCGGTCCCCTGCAAATCGGACTTGTATAAGAAGGTATCCGTCCCACATATTTTTTTTTTATTAATTACAAATTAGTGCTTGACCGCAATCCCGCTGGATGGTAAGCAGAGATGCAATCGTTCATGGTGAAGCGCCCTAGTTTATTAAGCATATTCACTTAAAAACTTAGCGAGTAGGAAGAAAACGGCAGTTGAGCGAGGTGATGAGATGCTAAACCCAACAACACAACCAACGATGCTGCGCCAGAGGGAGATTTATCTGGAGACCCTCCACGACCAAACTCCCGACATTTGGCGGATCGTACCCGGCAACACAACTGCTCACACCCATCCTCCGTACGGCTTCACCAAACATCATGCCGGAACACGACGAATCACTTGGCAGCAAGACTTTGTCTGCTGGGTGGTAACTTCTGCCGGCTGCAAATATTAAAATTATTGTGTTTTAAATGTTTTTTGTTTTAGCGGCAAACACAAATTCATCATCTGTGATAAGTTCAAATGTCTTACTACCACGGTTTATGAGATAAAGTCTGATGACAGATAGAAGATGTCTTAGGATACATCATCATTTTTAACCTACAGCAGTCCACTGTTGGACATAGGCCTCTCGTATTGCACGCCATTTAACTCGATTTTTGGAAACTCTCACCCACTCTTAGTATTAGTGTTTCGTTTTAACCCTTTTCTATGAAACCCTTAAAACTGTATCCTGGGCTTTATATCAGTATAGCAATCCATTTATTTGAACAATAGGTTGGAGAAAGGGGTATCAAATTGAACGACAATGGCTGGACACTGCTAATGAGTAATGTCTCTTGAGTTTATACCTTGCAATATCTTCATTGTGCTCGATTTTTTTTTTTTTTTTTATAATTATAAATTAGCGTTTGACCGCAATTCTGCCTGATGGTAAGCAGTGATGCGATCGTTGAGGTTAAAGCGCGCTAGTTTATTAAGAGCCTATTCACTCATAAAAACTGAGCGAATAGGAAGGAAGACGGCAGTTGAGCGAGGTGATGCAATGTTAAACCCAACAACACGACCAACGATGCTGCACCAAAGGGAGATTGATCTGAAAACTCTCCACGACCAAACTCCCAACACAACAACATTTGGCGCGTCGTATCCGGCACACATCACAACACAACTGCTCAGACCCGTACTCCGTACGGCTTCACCAGACATCATGCCGGAACACGACAAATCGCTTGGCGGCAAGGCTTTGTTTTAATATTTTAACGAATAATGTTGTATTCACATAGTTACATAATTTCAGTTTGAGAGTGGTTGGACACTCTCAAACTGAAATTATGTAAGTATGTGAATACAATATTATATATTATTTGGCTGGAGTCCTAGAAGGATCGTTTGGAGGCACGTTTCTCTGGCATTGATCTGACTTAGAACTTCATACTTCAGAGTCATATTAAACTTCACTCTAATATCACTCATGAAAATATTTTTCCAGTCCTGAATAATCCTGAATATAATTCCGGTAAGTGAGACTTTGAATTGGGTTGCCATTTCGGGCAATGGGAACGTAAGCTGTCTTATTTCAAACCTAGTTGTTACTTTTGACCTAGCCTAAACCTTCGAGCCTGTTACTGTATTTTGTACTTTATTACAACAAATTAAAAGAGTTTAATGCAATATACACCAACACATATTACAAACACCAACTTAGACTCGGAATCAAAGTTGGTGGTTGTAATAAGATCTTTCACATAGTTGAATTACAGTTCGTTTTAAAATGGTTCGATGATTTGGGTCACTTCCCAGTCGAGGGGCCAGACTCGACTTCTGTTAAATCGCCAACGTAAAGTTAAACAGAAAAGTATCGAATTAAGCATGTAAAATTGAAACAATATTTGGATAAGTAAATCAATAATAATCAATCAATTAGTTATCATTTTCATATATAAAATGGTATATTAGTATATATGAAAATGATAACTATTTGATTTGTACTGTACTTTGTAGTAAAAAATTGTATGTATGTATTTATTATAATATTTTTTTTTGTGTTTCTCTTTTAACTTTTCTTTCATATCTTTGCACCTACCATGTTTTGTCTCTGCATCACCTTAAGGTAGACTGGTAGATAATGCCTGGTAGTAAGGCATTAAGTCCGCCATTGTACAATGTTTTTCTTTATGCATAAAGTTTTAATAAATAAATTAATTAATTAATACACAGAACACCAGGAGATAAAATACCTGATTGTTTCCCCCGGGCGGTAGCAAGCTTGATGAATCTGTCAAGCTTGGTACCGCCCGCGGGCCAACATAATCTTGTAGGCACGGTGGTATTTAATGATATTGTCCTTATATATTAATACTAGCTGACCGGCAAACGTTGTTTTGCCATATAAATAATAGATTAAATTACTAAAATGGCTATTAAAAAATAAGGGTTGATCGTAGAAGGGTGAAAATTGGGGATTGTATGTATTTTTGTATGTTGTATCATAAAAAAATAGAAATTAAAAATTTTGTCTAAAAAATAAAAAAAAAAATTAGGGGTGGACTACCCCTAACATTTAGGGGGATGAAAAATAGATGTTGGCCGATTCTCATAGATACCGGTTAAGCACAAAAAATTTCATCAAAATCGGTCGAGCCGTTTCGGAGGAGTTTAAAGCCGAACACCGTGACACGAGAATTTTATATATTAGATAATAATTATTAGGTAAACAAGTACCAATACATATTAAACAATTTTCTATATACAAAAAAAACGATTATAAAAGCACCATCTTCTAAAAAATACCACAAAGTCAAAAATAAATAATTTCGGAAGTCCGGGCAAAAAACGAAAATACAAAAATCAAAGACACCGACTTCAGGATTCAGTTATTTTGGACCAAACGGGACTACCCGGGAAGCTACTAACTTTCAAATAAAAAAGTAATCATCAAATATCTTCTTTCTTTTTTTTCAGTCTACAGAGGTCTGCTGCCAGACAAAGGCCTTCCCGAAGATGTTCCACAATGACCATCGGCTTCTGGCGACCTTCACAAGGTTTTTGGTCCACTTTTTTCTAGACCTAACTAAGCTGCTACTTTCGTTATGTAGTCGCCACTCCAGAACCTTAACCGTGTGATTTAATATTGTGGAAAGTAAAGAAGTCTATGGTCGATAGAGACATGACGTTTAAAAAAAACTTTGGAGGAAGCTTAGGCTGTAGTCTATTTTAGAACGGGACTTTTTCATAACCTCTGATCTTGAGAAATCGAATTAAAAAATTAAAATAATATTGAATGTCGAACCTGCGCGAACATGAAAACCTGTGTTTGATATTGAACCACGATGTGTATGTAGAACATTGATTTAACTCTTAACATTATGCGGTTTGAAACATGTACATTGAGGAACTTACATGGTCTTTTCTTTTTGACAGGGTCCAATAGTTCACTTTATTAATTTAAGAATTTTAATATACAAATAAATAGTCTCCTTAAGAATGGCATACAGCTGCGTACAGGTCCGTTGATAGCATGCAATATTGAAGCGAACCAATTGGTTCTGAACAAACGAGCATGCAAAATCTATAAGGATCACACAGGCTGGAGATGCTGGCTGCGACGGCGGGTCCATGAATTGACCTAATTTAGGGTAATGTCACATATCCATTGTAAGTGTTCACCATCCCATATTTTACAACACTGTTATCTTTGTAACTGCTGCATCATAGTGTCAGATGCGTGCGCGCGAAGCATTTAATTAAAATTCTTGAGAAGACTGAATTATATTTGTTTTATTCCAATAAATAATACTTCATGCGTTTTTGATGGTAAATCAACCTCCTGATTGATTTCATTTTACTCACGATTTGTTATTAATTTATGTTGCGTAACAAAAATGATGTATCAAAAATAAGCCGATTTCATTATGTTAATTTAAATATTATGTTTGTATATTTCATATTTTTAAAATATAAAAATAAGTAAGAAATAAATTATTTAAAAATGTAAAAAATATTAGCCGTCTAGCATCAGGAATACGTACACTAATAAAAAGAAACCACTTATAAAAACCAATTTATTGTGTTTAGTATAAATTGGTTAAGTAAAAGTTGGTAAATTACATTAAATTAAAAATATAGATACACATTACATTAAATTCATAGTGGTTAAAATATAAGTCAGAATAAAAGAATTTTATTAGTAAATTATTACAGAATACTGAATAATAATTCTACTGAATTATGAGTTAACTAGCGAAAATTATATTGGAATGCTGGTGATGATAATTATGAAGTACAAAGTAGGACTTAAAAATCCTAAAACACTTAATAAGTATCTTATGTACGATACATTTTTATTACTATCCTTTTTAGTCTCTTAAAATATTTCTAATTTCTTCTTTAAGTCATAGACGACCATATGGGAGAGACAGCAGCCCTTACTTTTTCAGAAACTATACTGAGTATATGACCATATATATAACTATGTATTATATTGAATAGCATTACAATCCTAATCGATTTCGCTCAGAATCAATTTCGCAACAGAACGAAAGCATCTTTCGAGAAGTCATCAATATAAGTGTAAATATAATTCAGTAAACCTAAACATACTTCTCCTAACCCGAGTCGTCATTCTTCAGCTTAACATTAAATGGATGGAACTGTTCATAAATTAAATTAATATCTATATGCATATTTTAAATTGATGTTTTCTAGAAAAATATACGTCGTAAACATGGTATAGCAAAGTGAAATCATCATCAGAAAAGCTGAGTTACACCCGCTGTCGATAAACGAAAATATGTGAGTCTTATTCGTAGTCTTCAAGGAACTAAATCTTTTGCGGATAAAATGAATTAACACAATCTTGTTAAATGATAAATGTTCTGGAATCAAATTCCTGTAACTAATAATGTCCAAAAGCTAGTGGCAATACATCTAGGCCACAATTAAATGTCAAAAATGTTAGTGTACAAATGATCCAGACGTGATATTGTAATTGTATACATCTTCAGAATATTTCCAAACAGCAAAATAAATGAATTACCAAAACCCTGATAAATTATAGATGATTGAAGTCCAGTTCCAGTAATTAATAACAACCAAAAGCTAGTGGCAATACATCTCGGTCACAATCAAATGTCAAAAATGTTAGTGTACAAATGATCCAGACGTGATATTGTAATTGTATACATCTTCAGAATATTTCCAAACAGCAAAATAAATGAATTACCAAAACCCTAATAAATTATAGATGATCTGAAGTCCAGTTCCAGTAATTAATAACGACAAAAGCTAGTAACAATACATCTCGGTAACAATCAAATGTCAAAAATACAGGAGACAGATTGTGACCTGGATGTGATGTGATACAAATGACTTGATGAATTGTGATTGTAGAATATTTCCAAATAGCAAAATAAATAAACTAACATAATCTTGACAAATGCAAAAAGTGATTTGAGTGCCAATTCTCGTAATTTAAATTCAAAATCTAATCGCAGTCTCATCTCGGCATCAAACGGATGTCAAAAATTGGTCAAAATGTAGGGAAATTAGACGTATTTTTTGACAGATTGAGACTGCGATCAGACTGTGAAGGTTCTTAAAATTGGTAGAATTAACTCTCTGAAGTTAGATTCCCGTAATTAATAACGTCCAAAATCTACGTATAGACAATCAGACACATTGTGACTACAATGTGAATGTTCTTAAAATTACCGACATTGCCCCTCTTATACAAAGCTATCGTATAAACTTCCTGAAAAAACATCGGTCTCTATTGAAGTGCGCAACGTAATTTTCGTACTTTCTGGGGGCTACCGTTGATCTCGGGTGTTCAGTTCTCATGTAGCCGCCCAAGAGAGCAGCGGTCGCCCGTATAAAAGCCGCCCACGATCGCGCTGTGAAACTTTGTGTTTTTAAACTAGCTATTCTTACGGATATTAAATTTAAAAAAAATCAATCATTGTTTTTGGACGCAGGAGGGAATACTGAACTTCTTTTTGGAATTCTCGGATAACAACAGGTACCTAATTGCAGTGCATTTAATTGTCTAAGTTTTATCGGTAAATATCTAATTACACAATATTTATAAGACTCTATTTTAGTTGTGACTTGTTTCAATTACAGATATAATTTTATTAATTAAATATGTATGCACTGTTATTTATTTGTATAATAATTAACAGAAATATATATTTGATGATTCGTCATAGACATAAATATTATAACATTGTTGAGCTGGTGCTGCTAATTCTAAGCATTACCTAAATAAATAAACATAATATATTACTATGTAATACCTACATCTAATACAAATGAAAAATCATATAGTCAAGCTTTTAATTAAACCGAATGTATTAAAACAAGCAAGTAGAAAATTTTACATAATCAATTATAATTTAAAATCATTACACGTCTTCTACCAAGGGATTCTTTCATACATAAGACGAGTTCCCTGAAATTATATATTATAATGTACCGCGTCTCGTACGATATTTTTCCTTCAGCGGTGGTACTGATCATTGTGTTTGAATGTCATCCTGATTTTGGTGTAGGAGACGTCATATTACATTTGTGGTGTGTCTATACAGTTTTTTGTCCATTATTTTTCTTAAACCTACTCATGCTACTACACATTGTAATATACAACTAGCTTCTTTCGATTGACCGATTCCTTGACAAATCAAAAATGCCCGTAATGACCCCAAGTAATTATTGATATCATCATCATCATCATTTCAGCCGTAAGACGTCCACTGCTGGACATAGGCCTCCCCCAAGGTTCCCCACGACGACCGGTCCTGCGCCTCCCGAATCCACCGGTTTCCAGCGACCTTCACCAGGTCGTCGGTCCACATTGTCGGGGGCCTACCCACGCTACGTCTTCCGGTACGTGGTCTCCACTCGAGAAACCCGTCGGCCCCATCGGGCATCGGTCCTACGGGTAATGAGTCCAGCCTACTGCCACTTTCTTGTTGCAATTCTTCGGGCTATGTCGGTTACTATCGTTCTTCTGCGGATCTCCTCGTTCCTAATTCGATCGCGCAGTGAAACCTCAAGCATAGCCCTCTCCATTGCTCTTTGAGTGACTTTGAGCCTTCTTATAAGGCCCGTTGTTAGCGACCACGTCTTAATTCCATAAGTCATCACTGGCAACACACACTGGTCGAAGACTTTTGTCTTGAGACACTGCGGTATTTCGGACGAGAAGAGTTTACGTAGCTTCCCGAAAGCAGAAATTATTGATATAGCTTATTTGATTTAAGTTTGAGTTGGGATGAGAAAGAAGGTTGGTAATTTACCCTGCTCGAATTCTAATGGCATTGTTATTAGGCACAAAGCCCTTATTGCTTTTGTTACTAACCTTAGAATACAGCAGATTGCAAAGTGCACCTGGGCATTAGCATTACAAAGATGTCTGCTGCTCGATTTACGCCTTTAAAGTTAATCTCACACATTTGCTTTGTGATGAAAGTGATAGTCAATATGGCCTTCCATTGTGACACCTATAATGTTCCATTGATCAGCCTATTCCCACACCTGATCCCACAGCTGGAATACAGGTACTCCAGTGATACTTTGGTGAGAGGAAAAAGGTTACCTCACGGGCTCAGTGAGGATTGGCAGAATTTTTAGAATTAGGACATTAGCATTCCGAACGATGTTTGCCTGAACCATTGAAGGGAAGAGTTTGCAACATTGAATACAGAGCGGGTGTTTTGAGGGACTGTCTTTTGTAAAATTATCGTTCGAGAAGTGCTGATTCTTACCCTAATTTGAATAAATGATTGAAGTTTTGTTTTAGTTTAATTATGAGAGCAATGGTGTTGGTATTATTTATACGAAGTACCTAAAGCAACTATATAGATTCGTAACTCGTGATTCGTGACCATTACCATTAGGCAACCGCTGCATTATAATTATAACATTTACATATCTGTCTAGGTTTTCTTTTTTTAATAATTATAAACTAGTGACTGCAATGCCTGATGGTAAGCAGTGACGCAATACTCGATGGAAAAGCGCGCTAATTTATTAAGCCACTTAAAAAACGTAGTGAATAGAAAGGAAGACGGCAGTTGAGTGGGGTGATGCAATGTTAAACTCAAGAACATGACCACGACCACGATGCTGCGCCAGAGGGAGATTGATCTGGAGACCCTCCACGACTAACCTCTCGATACAACAACATTTAGCGCATCGTACCCGGCACATATCCCAACATAACTGCTCAGACCCGTCCTCCGTATAGCTTCACCGGACACCATGGCGGAACACGACGAATCGCTTTGCGGCAAGGCTTTGTCTGGTGGGTGGTAACTTCTGCCGGCGGCCGATATTATGGCCTACCACCAGAATTCGCTCAATTTGCGTGCCTATTCATTTTTTTTTTATTATTATAAACTAGCGTTTGACCGCAATCCCGCCTGATGGTAAGCAGAGATGCGATCGTTGATGGGAAAGCGCGCTAGTTTATTAAGAGCGTATTCACTCAGAAAAACTGAACGAATAGGAAGGAAGACGGCAGTTGAGGGAGGTGATGCAATGTTAAACCCAACAACACGACCAACGATGCTGCGCCAAAGGGAGATTGATCTGAAGACCCTCCACGACCAAACTCCCAACACAACAACATTTGGCGCATCGTACCCGGCACACATCGCAACATGCTTATATATGGAAGTTAATGTTCGATGTGGCTAACTTTTAGAGAAGAATAAACGTTGTGGAAATGTGCTCCTTCCGAAACGAACTATACTTACAACAAGCTTGAAGACGTACGAAGTACTTACAAGAAGATCATCTATTTACGTTATTGTTTAATCACGCAATATCCAAGGTGGATACAAATTATGCAGTATTTTTAAAAAACGAATTATCGTACCTGAGAGCACATAAAACGATTTTTTTCGGAAAGCTAACAAAAACCCTATTTCCGTAACCATTAATTATTTTGATGGCCATTGCATAATATGTCAGAACAACAGATTCACAGAATCAATAAACGTTCGGAATCTGTTATCCCAATATAACCATACTATAATTGAAAACCAAATGATCATATTCAGCGTCGTTTCTATAGCGACATTAATTTAACAGATGTTAATACGGTTTCTCCTTTTAATTTTATGAATATATTTTAATTCCATTAAACATCATTATTGATTTATTTGCAATTTTATAAAATAGCATAACGTAGCAGTCTTTGAAGAACTGTAGCGGAGAGACTATATACTTTATTTTACACCAAAACCATATCATGAAATATTAACATATCATCAGCCCCTACTCGTCCACTGCTGGACATAGGCCTCTTCCATGGCACGCCAACAAGCTCGATCCTGAGCAGTTCTCCGCCAGCCACTACCAGCTACTTTTTTGATGTCGTCGCTCCATCTCGCCCTAGGTTGTCCCACGCTTCGTTTGCCGAGACGCGGTCTCCGCTTGAGGACTCGTTTACCCCAACGGTTGTCGGCCCAGCGGCATATGTGACCAGCCCATTGCCACTTTAGCTTGCTAATCCTCTCAACTATGTCTACAAAATATACAATGCAAAATTTGGCATCAATGAAATTAAAACTAATTAAATAGTAGACTTTTCAAACAATGGCGTTAGTGTGCCTACTTGAGATCAAGCAGTGCATGGCCATGACAAGAGGGACAATGGACAAGCTCAAGAAAATATAGAGGAATCGCAACTTAACTAAAGCCACTAAGATCAGGCTCGTCCGAACATTAATATTTCCCATATTTCTCTACGCATCTGAATCGTGGACCTTACTAGAACTGGGAAAGAAACAGATAGACGCCCTAGAAATGTGGTATTGGAGAAGAATGCTTGGGGTATGATGAACCAAGTTTAGAACCAATGTTTCTATACTCCAAGAACTCGGCATTAAACAGCGCGGCAGCGTCTTTCAGAATCAGTACGGTCCCGTAAACTTGGGTTTTTCGTCACGTGTCAAGACGTAATAATAACTCCTTAGAGTGTTTGGTCTTCCAGGGCAGATTAGAAGGGAACAGAACTCGTGAAAGGACACCATTAAGGAGGACCGACCAAATCAAGTCGGCAGTTGCTGGACCTGTAAACGAATGCCCCAGACTGTCATCCAACAGAGATAGATGGAGAGAGATCTTGCGGTGAGCAACATCAATTGACATTTGACTGCGGTTTGACATTCTATGCACATATGTCTGCCCTGGCTTCTGAATCTTACAGACGCCTAGGTTTTGTCCTGCGCAATGCCCGCGAGTTCAACAATCCTATAGTCATCAAATTATTGTTCAGCTGTCCGGTTAGAAGTAAATTAGAATTTGCTGCAGCCGTCTGGAATCCCCATGAATCCACATATGAATTGTTGATTAAGAAGGTTCAGAAAGCTATTCTGCGTTTTTTATATAAGAAGATATTCGTATATTATCCAATTATGTATCCTACTCATTTCCTGCTGGGAATATTAGTATATAATTCCTATTCAGTGCGTAGAGCTAGGGATCAGATCCAAATAGCAATCAAAGTCTTGAGGGGTATGGTGGATTCTCCAGGGCTTCATAACATTTTGTGTAGACTTTATGAGCCTGACAACTACCTGCGTCACAGGCCTTCTCGACGACATTGACTGTTTGCCACATCCCATTGCCGCACTGTGTCGCGCGCGCAATCTCCGTTGAGTTGTATGCTTGGTGCCCTAAACTCCTTAATGGACGCAGTCCCGGAGTGTGATTTTTTTAATGACACACTCAGGGCGATCATGTCTGATTGTGTAATATTCTACGAAAGATATGTTTGTTTGTAAATAATTTATATGTTGTAATAAATTTTTCGATTTCATTTTGGGTATTTTAATTTAATTTCCTAAGTTAAATATTTTGTCTGATCTCTAATTTGTTATATTTTTTTGAATAATGTTTGCTCATGTAATATGTTCAATTTTATCTTTACTAGTTTCATGTTTATTTTTATGTGTGTATACCTTAATTACTGTCGTTGGCGCAAGCCGTTGTAATCCATACTAATATTATAAATGTGAATGTCTGTTTATTTGTTTGTTTGTCCTTCCTTCACGCCGTAGCTAAGCAATCAATCGACCTGATTTTTGGCATACAGTTAGTTGAAAAAATGGAGAGTAACATAGGCTACTTTTGGTCCTAAAAAGACCAAGTTCCCAAGGGAGATTACTGGAATATTTGTATGTGTACACCAAATATATCCTTACTAATATTATACATCGGAAAGTGAGTTTGTTTGTACCACTTTCACGCCGTAACTCCTGAACCGATTGCTTTGAAATTTTGCAGACGTAAAGTTAGAAGTCCGGATTAAATAATAGGGTACTTTTTATCCCGAAAAAATGTGATATTCCTGAGATAAATCTAAAAAGTGCGATATAACCGAAGTTAACGCGGGCGAAGCCGCGGGCGGAAAGCTAGTTAATTATAAATAAATAAAAAAATCAACGTCTCGAAATCAGTCAAAGTGACCACAATCGTTCTGTCAAAAACGAAACGTAGAAGAAGAAGCTGGCTTATTGTAGAAATGTGGGAGAGTGATATTTCTAGCAAAGCAAAGCTGGCCCTAGTTTTCAAATTACGAATTGTTATAATTTTTATGATTAGTCACTTAAATGTCGTCGTGGTACCCGCAACGAACAAACTAGCCAAGTACTCTGACTCGCGCACAAAGACCTCTATACATAAGCTTCACGAAATAAAGTTGTCTTAATAATTGTTGTTATAGCGACAACGGAAATACAACATCTGTGAAAATTTAAACGGTGTCTTAGTAATTGGTTTCCGTTTTTGCCCTTTAAGTTCCGAACCCTAAAAATATTAAGCACCATTAATTTAATACACTGACCACAAACCCTTTTTGTATTGGTACCTGCCGGAAACCAGAAGGAATTTAAAAAGATTAGGGAAAATCAATTTAATCTGCTGTCCCTTTTCAAAATTAACTTTGTTTGGGAATTCGCTGGCAGTATTAAAGAAATGGTTGGTTGGAATTTCATAAACTGAAACGCTCGAGCATGACTTGTAATATAACCTGACAGTTGCTCGTTATCATGCCATCAAACTCAATTTAAAAAAAGAGAGTAGTTGTTTCTACACTTCTATTTTTTATTCACAAACAGCCAGATCCGAACCAATTACCTGTAGGCAATACAAATATTTGTTCCGTGCGGGAATCAAATCACACAACGCAGCAATCGGTCGCTCAGCTCACTATGCCAACTGTGTCGTCAACTCTTAGACTTCATCATTCATCATCATTATCAACCTTTTTATCGTCCCACTGCTGAGCACAGATCTCCTCTCACACAGAGAAGGATTGAGCGTAATCACCACGCTTGCTCAATGCGGGTTGGCGATTTCAGACTTAAAGTCCAGGTTTCTTCAAGATTTTTTCCTTCACCTTCAGTCATTGGTGTCCAAGATATACTTATAAAGTGCATATAACTTTAGAAAAATTACATTGGTACTGGTAATTATTGGCCTGACCTGGAATCGAACCCGCGCACTCATACTTGAGAGGCTGGTGTTTTAACCACTAGGCCACCACGACAATTACCACCATTCTTAGACTTACAACTTTTAATTTAAAATTATTGACGATCCGATCCCTGGGGGACGTTGACGGGTGGTCACGTGATCAACTTTAAACGTAAATACGTTTCCTGTTTGCATTAATGTCACCTATTGATTTATATAGCGAGGGCCCGAGCGACGCAATGATATTTAGAAAAGAAAATATAAATAAAAAAGTAAATAAAATAAACAAACTTATTTATTTATAAAAACTCTTATAAGGACCAGGCCCGAGTCAACGGCGCGTTGTGTTTCACGCGTACCTCAAA
Source organism: Sesamia inferens (assembly GCA_037179545.1). Taxonomy (NCBI): domain Eukaryota; kingdom Metazoa; phylum Arthropoda; class Insecta; order Lepidoptera; family Noctuidae; genus Sesamia; species Sesamia inferens. The sequence goes on from CM073921.1 coordinate 21,227,516, forward strand.
GAGATGTCAGTACATCGTGACGGGGTCCACGAAGACCGATGCCTCCTGGGTCAGGGTTGTGGGTTGGTCAAAAAAGAAACCGAGATCCTGGCGCATAGGCAAGTGAAGAAATTCACGGGGTTTTAGTCAGTACAAGTCTGTCATTCCGCTCCGCCCAGAGAAGGAGAGGTCACTTTGATGAAGGTTATTAGAGAGCCGTGATAGCCTTGTAGTATCGGCCGCGACTTAAAAGTTTTTTTTTTTTTAATAATAATAAACTAACGCTTGACCGCAATCCCGCCTGATGGTAAGCAGTGATGCGATCGTTGATGGTAAAGCGCGCTAGTTTATTAACAGCATATTCACTCAGAAAAACTGAGCCAATAGGAAGGAAGACGGCAGTTGAGCGAGGTGATGCAATGTTAAACCCAACAACACGACCAACGATGCTGCGCCAAAGGGAAATTGATCTGAAGACCCTCCACAACCAAACTCCCAACACAACAACATTAGGCGCATCGTACCCGACACACATCGCAACACAACTGCCCGAACACGACAAATCGATTGGCGGCAAGGCTTTGTCTGGTGGGTGGTAACTTCTGCCGGCGGCCGATGTTATGACCTACCACCGAGAGAAAGTTTCAGGTCATAGGTCCGAACCCCATCAGGCGCCTTACTTTGTGTAAATTATTTCATCACCACTGCTCTCAAAACGGTGAAGGAAAACATCATGAGGAAACTGGCATATCCTAGAGTCAAAAACTTCGAAGTCACGTGACATTTACCAAGCCGCACTCGACCCGCGTGGTAGATTACGGCCCTCTCATCGAGAGGAGGCCTGTGTCCCAATAGGGGGAACAATATAGGCTGATTTTTTTTTAATGGGACAAAACCCGCCTCACTTTTCCCAACCACTGCAACTCCTGAAAGCCAGAATCAACAGTGGCGACCGCCAGAAAAACGCCGAGCAATGAAGCTCGACGAGTCCCGGAGAAACGATTCAACTGATCGATTTCGATGATTGATCATTTGGGTACAATTGTTTCCGAAGGTGGGCGCTGATACCTATAATTACAAGATATTTAGTTATCTTAGCTTAGGTATTGGTTGCAACTCTAAAATACAACTTTACTTACCTTAGGTCTATTTTTATTGTAAAACAATTGTTTTGTGTTTCTCTTTACTTTAAGGTGCAAATAAACGATTTTTTTTTTTATAACTGTCAGAAATCAGAAAAGAATAGCGGAGGAGTAAGAAAAAAGATATTTTTTCCACTTCCCTCCATAACAAGCAGGAGACAGAACAGAACTAGGCCAATCGGCACAAAGGGACATTATTGCAACTGGGAGAAGCCCAGATTGCTAAACACCACGGAATAAAATTTGATTAAGTTAATGGGTCCTAAGTAGGTATTAGCTGTTACAATTGATTCCAATAATAGGTATGGCAAAAGCGCCTGAACGCACGGAAATTGGTAATATAGGCTGATTATGTTGTGTCATCTTATGTTTATTCCAGAAAGTATGCTACGTGTCTTCAAACACTCTAAATGTAAACCTAAAGCGTGGTGCACCGCCACTCCAGTCGGTGGTACCCTATAATAGTATTAATTACTCTTTGGTCGGCAGTTACCGCACGGGCCCAGAGCTTGCACGTTTTTCGTTAGACATGCTTAAGAATTTTATTAGATCATCATGTTCTTCACAAATACTGACTCTATACTCGTATACTTTGATTCCTTCATTATAGAATCGGTCAATTTGAAAATGTTTTTGTTTTTTTTTTATAAATCTTAACGATTTTGATAGCAAATCCTGGTCTAAGTCTAAAACTATCTCATTGTCTTGAATTAATTAAAACGATTCGCGCGTAAAATTCGTGGTTTTTTATATATTTAGTAAACAATGTAAAAAACCACCAGTTATTTTTTTTTTAAGTATTTGACCTTTTTAATTAATACAAAATGTGATTGTAACACAGCGACAGCCTCCGTGGCGTAGTGGAAATGAACGCGGCCGCTACGCAAGGAGGTGCGGGTTCGATCCCAGCGCAGTTCAAATATTTGTATGCATGAATATGAATATTTGCACTGGTCTGGTCTTGCTCCGAAAAGCACGTTAAGCCGTTGGTCCCGGTTGCTATACGAACATCTAATGGCAGTCGTTACGGGTTGTTGGAGACCCACAAAAGTGGGTGGTAGGCCACATCGGCTGCCGGCAGAAGTTACCACCCACCAGACAAAGTCTTGCCGCCAAGCGATTCGTCGTGTTCCGGCATGATGTCTGGTGAAGCCGTACGGAGGACGGGTCTGAGCAGTTGTGTTGCGATGTGTGCTGGGTACGATGAGCCAAGTGTTGTTGTGTCGGGAGTTTGGTCGTGGAGAGTCTCCACATCAATCTCCCTCTGGCGCAGCATCGTTGGTCGTGTTGTTGGGTTTAACATTGTACCACCTCGCTCAACTGCCGTCTTCCTTCCTATTCACTAAATTTTTTAAGTGAATGGGTTTAATAAACTAGTGCGCTTTACCATCAACGATTGCATCACTGCTTAACATCAGGCGGGATTGCAGTCAAGCGCTAGTTTACAAATATTAAAAAAAAAAAAAAAAAAAAAGTCCAACAATTGGTCTAACTGCAATTCTTCGATATCGCCTTCGGGTTGTGGAGGTCAGACGGCAGTCGCTTTACGGAAAATATCGAAGTTTAGCCAAAATCAGCAGTTAGACCATGGTGAAGCGGACCTCAGGCTCCTAAGCTGAAAAAGCTTCGGATGCAACTAGGATTAACGCTGAGATAAATTGTTATTGATTCACCTTTGCACCTAGCAATCATAGAAATCTAAAAGTCGAAAAAAAGAGAACTAAAATCCTTAGAACTTTAACTTAACCTCAATAAAGTTCGAAATACAAATATTGACGCAAAGGTTAAGTCTGGAACGAAACGTTTTTTAATAAGGTTAAGGTTTGTTTTCATTTCTTGTTGCATCTACCTAATAATACGCTTCAAACATTAGATAGATTACGTGGTCAAGTAAAGGTAGACAATGAATATTATAGTAGTAGCGACAGACCGACAACCCTAGCGCTACTGCTAGCGCGTCACTTTGCGCCAGACAGCGACAGAGTTACGTGTTAGACGAAAGCGGACACGCTTGGGTGAAAGTCGCTTTCAGCACTGAGGGCTTATGCGAGGTCACTTACCCTTTTTTGGTGAGAAAACATCATATATGATCTCTACCGCTTTGAGCAGTATTACTAAAACCCATCTGTGTTCCTTCACTTGCCTGTCGCCAGGGTCCACGGTATCTCTTTCTCAAGGCCTAGCAGCCATCTTTCATCGTGGAACCTGTCACGGTGTGCTGACATATCTTTGAGGCGCACGTGCAACACAACGCGCCGTCGACTCGGGCCTGGTCCTTATCGGGTGGCGAGCTGCCCACTGCTCACCGCCTGCAAGCCCGCACCTACGGTGGCCGGAAGTTTGATGTTGTCTCCAGTGCGTCTCCTGTGGCAGCTAGAGGCGTGACAGCGCTGAGATTTCCTTTCCCTCACGCGCTCCGCGTTCTGCTTTGCCAGGTTCACTGCTTCGCAGAGGGTTGCCTATTCCTCACGCGCTTCTCGCATAGTTTCTGTAAAGTGCCGTTTCTATCATCATCATCTCAGTGTTAATCCCAGTCGCATCCGAAGCGCGTAAAATAGCGACATATAAACTTAGTACTAACTACCTATGTGACACAAATAAGATTGATTTTGATTTTGGTTGTATTTTAAGTGAGATTGTCGAACGCGTGTTGACATAATGCTGACAGCAAGCCATGGGAATAATACATTGAATGAATGAATACGTAAACTAACTTCTTCTTCCCATGGAGATAGGCAGAATATATAAAACGTCACTTATTGGATCGCAATAATGATAAACATAAATGAAGTTATATAAAACACAAGCCAATGAATTTTTCTTTACGACTTTTTCACTACCGCCGAGCATGAAACAGTCATAAAGAAAAATTCATTGTTTTTGTTATATATATGTGTATTTTTAGGGTTTTAGACCTTGAATTTCGATATTAAATTTTATAAACTACTAATACCGATTCGATTTACCATATGATAAAACTGTAAAACTTGACATTTCAACTGTAGTTATGAATATTATTTTCCTTTAATTATTGTGAATGTGAGGACTATCTGCTCAGTACTTAGTATACATTTTCCTTCGCTTTTTTAAAGAGCAGTGATGATGAAATGAATTGAATTGAACTTGAATGATATTTACAGAAAATGAAAGGCTACTAGGGTTCGTATATAATACCTATTACGCGCACTTCAACGACAATTACTCGCCGCTGTTATTAGAGTGAAAGAGTCTCAGTCAAGTAGCTACCTTCACTAATATTTCAAGAGACATGTGGTCAACCTTTGTTTATACAACGTTACTCTCAGACAAGATTACACAAAAACAAGAATCTAATTTACATATTAGCGGCAAAGCTCTGTTATGAACGCGTAAACTGACTATAAATATGTCTCCAGTAGATAAATGGGGTACATTCGCAATATTGATACTTACGGTGCCGATGCCTAAGATTTATAATCGACCGCTGTACAGCATCAGTATTAAAACGAAAACTGAATCCGAAACTGATTTAAGAAGGCATTGGCATTAACCGGACGTTTTTCTCGCTGGTAGGCCATAACATCGGCCGCCGGCATAAGTTACCACCCACCAGTCAAAGTCTTGCCGCCAAGCTATTCGTCGTGTTCCAGCATGATGTCTGGTGAAGCCTTACGGAGGACGGGTCTGAGCAGTTGTGTTGCGATGTGTGCCGGGTACGATGTTTCAAATGTTGTTGTGTTGGGAGTTTGGTCGTGGAGGGTAGCCGGAGCTAAAGCACTCCACTGGCCGACCGCAGGTAGTTGGAGGTTCAAGTAGTGTGCCAGCCACACACGAAAGGCTGCTCCGCCAACTGCGAAAAATCCCTGATCGTGCCGGTTGGCGAAGGGACGAGACAGTCTCCAGATCAATCTCGTAAGCAAATTGAATTTGCTTACGAGAATAAATCAAATTGTGTTATTGTGCTATTTTTGATATTTGTAGATTTTTTATAGTCTATCAACTTAAACTTTGCTTTTTTTTTTGACAATTGGAATTTGCACGCCTGCTTGCAGGCAGAATACAAATCTTCCCTTGATCGAACAATGTATTTTCTGGCAAATAAATATTTTGATTTGATTTGGGTAAAAGACTTCCTGACTGACCTTCTATTTATTTATTTATACTTTTAAATAATGCCTTAGGCATTCTTTACCAGTCAACTACTGGTGGTGAAGAGATTAGATGGCAGGAGCTTTAGTTACAGAAACAATGAAAAGGAAAAGGAAAATCTCATAACACTACTATATAAACAAATACTTAACTAAGCTATATACATATATTACAATAATATATACTAATAATATATATATATATAGGGGAAAACCGTCAGGAAGGCGGGGCCGAAGTTCCGGATAGTTGAGGTGTCTTCTCATCTGCATGAGCATCCATCGTGGCCGGTATTTCGAGAAAATAAGTATAGTGCGATGTTCGATTCTTATTATTTTAACTGTACAGACACTTAGATCACTTTAATATTAAGGAATTACAATGATAATCTCAGATTAAAACAGATAAGTGCCACTGGGTATGACCAACCCACTCGATCGAAGCTTGAGCAAAGAATATCGCTATGTCAAACGCAACTCCAGTCGGTGTGTATTGAGCAATCTATCAAGCTTATCCAGCAAAGCCGAATTCAGGTCAAAGTAGCACACGCCACCATAATCGATTATAGGGAAAATCAAAGTCTGCACAAGCATGGTTTTCGTTTTAGCGGGTAAGAAGTTCCTCAAGCGATATAAGGAACGCAGGGTACCGTTGACCCTTTGACTAACATGACACCTGACGTTGCCAGCTAAGCGTCGAGTCAGTATACAAACCAAGATCTTTGACAGTAGAAGTAATAGGTATGACGGTACCGTTGAAGATAAGAGAAGGGAAAGAGCTAAGTGTTAACCTACTCATCATGCGTGAGCTTCCAATAATAACCTGACACTTTAAGGGGTTTACGGTCACCCCAAATCTATCAGACCAGTTTTTGATAGCCTCTAGGTATCGTTTTACCTCCGCTATAGCAGTCTAAACACTCCGACGATGAGGAGGAGGCTATGTATGAGGACGTCAGTAGAGCCATACATTCCTCCAAAACCCACTACACTCTTCTCATGGGGGACTTTAACGCAAAACTGGGCATGCAAGAGGCGGACGAAACGAAAGTGGGGCAACTTGGAGTTGCAAATCGGAATCCCCGAGGTTAGATTTCATGGAAAAGGAACTTGAAACTTTTCGAAACGTAGAAATTGCTACAAGAATATTCCTTTGCCTGATAATATTTACCAGTTGTAGTGCAGAGCGGTCATTTTCGCAGCTGAGGAAAATCAGAAATAAATTGCGAACAACAATGTTACAAGAACGGCTAAGTAATTTGTGATATTCTTCAAACATTAATTTTAATGATAAAGTAGAAGATTTTTCTCAACAAATATCCTCAAAGAAAGCATTATCTTCTTCTTAAAATAAATGATTAAAAACGCGAATAAAAAATTTTAAAATAAGTTATTTTAAAATTTTTGATTCGCGTTTTTTACTTTCCAAAAGGGCCTCTAATTTTGTATGCCCAAGGGACCCAGTTTCGATTAAGACGGCTATATCTGTGATTGAACGGCAACAGAAACAAATAATTAGGCCAATAATTGACATTAACATACATTATTCTGCGACCTCCGTGGCGCAGCGGTCAACATAGTGCCTGCGACGTGGAGGCCCCGGGTTCGATCCCCGGCCAGGTCATGATGGAAAACGATCTTTTCCTGGTTGGCCTGGGTCTTGGATGTTTATCTATAAATGTATCTAATATAAATATAGTATCGTTGAGTTAGTATCCCATAACACAAGTCTCGAACTTACTTTGGGGTTAGCTCAATCTGTGTGATTTGTCCGTCTATATTTATATGTATGTATGTATATGTATATATTGCTTTTAAAATATATTTCTTTTTTTAAATTATTATTCGTGCAAATTAAAAACATAGATGAACTGTGAAACTACCAGGGAAGCCCCACGTTTAATTGCCATAAGTCGGCTGCTACCACCGCAAATGTAATACGATAAATTATGGTAAAAGGGTCGTTGTGTGGTTTGCTGGGAATGCGAACAAGTCATCACACACTCGAATAATTTCACAGCCCTACGTCCCGGCGCTCTCTTCATTTCCACGCACGTCACAAAGGAAAACAATATGAAACAAACAAAACAAAATGTCTCTGAACTTTCTCACTTCATTTTCATAGTCACTTGGTGACGACTTTCTTGATGACTTTCTTAGAACAATAATATTCATAGCATAAAACATAATGTGCCTTAGGTACTTACTCTTCAGGTATAAACTTTAAGAAAAAAACGAAATAGAAACACACATCAACAATGCTTTTTCTTGTACCGTTCTGTGCGGAGCGGAAGGCCGTGTCAGACTTTTACTGACTAAAACCCACCCGTGTTTCTTCAATTGCTTGTGCGCCGGGACTAGGGTTTATTTTTTAATCAACCCGCAATCCTGACTCAGGAGGCATCGTTCTTCATGGGCCCCGTCACGATTTGCTGACATCTCTTTGAGGCGCGCGTTAAACACAACGCACTGTCGACTTGCGCCTGGTCCTTAATGGGCGGCGAGCTGCCCACTGCTCACCGCCCGCAAGCCAGCACCTACGGTAACCGCGAGTTCGATGTTGTGTCCCAAGCAGGACCTCTCCTGCGGCGGCTAGTGGCGTGAGGACGCAGGGATTCCCGCTGCCTCACGCGCTCCGCCTCCTCCTTTGTCAGCATCACTGCTTCGCAGAAGCAGGTGCGTCCCATGAACTCTCGCTTGGGACCATGGCCTGGACGAAGGTCGGACGCGAGAGATCGCCGCCACGAGGATACGGCAGTGCTCTAAATGAGATCAATTCGCGTACCCATACGAACACCAGCCCATACCATGATATTCACGTCTTGATATGAATGGATATTTGTGAATGCTGAATGCGAACTCGCCAAACCCTTAAATCCGACATCCCCGGAATACGGACGAAATCCAAACCAACACTCATCAGAAAAAATAACTATGAACCATTGCCTATCACTCGAAACCACAATAGTCTCCGCCCGCCAATGCCACACCGCAAAACTGGAAGCCGAAGTGATCTGTGAGAATGAAGACCAGCTTTATGTAATCTTCTTCTAACAGTTAGTCAGTAATCAACAAGCGTGGCCTTTGAACCATTTGCATAGCCGTATCATTACGTTGTCTTCTAGCGACATTTTTCAAAAAACAGTCATATCTGAAAGTGGTGATGCGATTTCTTCCTGAATGCCGCTCAGCAACATCGCCTCGATAACGTGACCATAACCTGGAGATTACATTTTAGCCGATTTGCAGAGTTTCAGCAACCACGCGTTGTATAGCATCAGCTTCCAACATGCCTACAGCTATAATCTACTCTTTACACGTTTAAATTAGAATAAAGAAAGTGTGATCGCTTTTACTTTTTCAAAACTTCATTGTTATATTGTAACACGAACGTTCTAACTTTTCGACCGCCAAATTCTAAAAATCGCCATTCTCTTGTTTCGAAACGAGTTTGTTTTTATTATTTTGAATTTCGAAAGAGGTGGTGGTGAGGGAAAATCTTTTATATGCAAACTTTTTTATACTGTAAATACATATAATAGTTTTAAAGTTAAGAGGTTTTTCTTGTAATATACCTAGATATTGTTTATATTGTAGATGTAAGTGCAATTTTAAGATAGATTTCGCTGTCTGAAGTTTTGCACCTTTTCTTATAATGGGTGCAATCGGTTTTAATTAGGCGCTATAGAAAGAAAGAGAGCATAAACAATAGAGCAATTATTACGCTCAGTTACTAATAATCATGTACTTTTCAGTTTCAAAGCGACATTGTTTTTTGCGCTTTACACGAAATTTTGGGCCCAATTCAATATAATTAATTAATCAAGTAGCCGTTTGAAACAAAACAAAGGTATTGATATATTTTGAGCTATACAACATCGGTAGATAAGTTGTTCGACCTTCGAGTTATTAAATACGGTTACTTAAGTTCTTTGTCATGACATCATCTTATAGAAGAGAATAAATCACAGTCTTGGCTGTGTTCCTAACCACATTGTTTAATGCGTGTAATTAAAAACGTTCATTAGACATTGCACATTTTTGTTGTTTGACATTTGCACTGTTGAGATCAATATCGAAAATGTTGGGAACTTAGAGGTGTTTTTGAAAAATTTAAACTGAGTTCAGCTTGTTTATTAGTTAGATACTGCTACGTGTAGGCTTATTGACATTTTGCATCAATGAGGTTAGGCAACAGGCACATGCTAAGTCTATAAGGATCACACAGGCTGGAGATGCTGTCTATGACGTCGGGTCCATGGATTGATCTACATTGGGTAATGTAACATACCCATCATAAATGTTAGCCTGAACTTTCTTATGAACTGCAAAAATCATAGTGTCAGTTTAGTGTACACCTTGTATCCATTAAAATTCTTGAGAAGACTTAATCTTAATTTATTATATTCCTGTCAAGATCTCATGCGTATCAAATTCCTAGTGTAAGTTTAAAAAAAATAATAATGATAGACGTTTGTCGTTTGTCGGTCTCCGTGGCGCAGCGGTCAACACGCCTGCCTGTGACGTGGAGGCCCTGGGTTCGATACCCGGCCAGGTCATGATGGGAAACGATCTTTTCCTGATTGGCCTGGGTCTTGGATGTTTATCTATATATGTATCTATTATAAAATATAGTATCGTTGAGTTAGTATCCCATAACACAAGTCTCGAACTTACTTTGGGGCTAGCTCAATCTGTGTGATTTGTCCGTATATATTTATTTTATTTATTTACGTTGGATCAAAGAAAAAGCGTACAATCAAACTCTGCGGATCAGCTTCCAGTCTAACCAGAAGCAGCTGAATACCAGCATGTTACATGGAGCTGACCTGACCTCTGACAGCCGCGCTAGTGGGTAACAGGACAAGAGGTGTCATGACTAGTTATCAGACTATTGATATTCCGACTACCGGTAATGGGAGTAATAGTTTCAGATGCACGGAGTGTTCTCTATTACTAATGCTCAACCCAACCACAGAATGGCCTTGGTAAACCTTTTTTTTTCCGTGGGGGAAAAATTTTCATGGATGTCCGCTGCCCTGGGTTGGGCGACGGGGTCTGTCAGATACATTCTGACTCACACCTACGCCGGGGGTTGCGAGAACAAACACTGCTTCCACAACCCCCGATGGGTTCCAGCCCGCTCAGCCCTGCCGGCAGCGACAGGTGCCCTCATCTCTAAAGTAGGCAATGGCCTACTTTAGAGATGAGGGCACGGCGCAGCTCCTCTCAAGCGGCACACTCGGCCAGCGTATGCCGCGCCGTGTCCTTCCGACAGTACCGTGGTACGCCTAGCTTAATCTTCCATTAAACCATGCGCCTGTTATACTTAATTTAGCCACTTTGTTTACTACGAATATAACTTATAACTATATTTATAGTATATATAATTGAAACACCACATAACCATCGCCGCTACCATCACCATCGCCAACATCTCACCATTCATATTATAAACCCAACCCTCTGCCAAATTACATACTCATTTGCCTCTTAGTTGATTATAATAAAACCTCTATGTACACTCAGGTGACATGGGTTGATGGGTCTAAAGCCAAACAAACACGAATAATTAAATTGTTTGTCCAAGGCAAACAAACAAGGGTGAAAACAATCCAATTGTTTTCCGAGCCTTATTAGGAAATTAACGTAAATATCAAATAATATGACTTAACATATCAGGTTAGACAGAAGTATACATAGTAGCCTAGAATGACTTAGCTTCTGCGGTGCCAGATATGGACAACACTGCCGCCGTGACGTGGGACGACAATGCTCCAGAGGGAGCCGAGATAGAGCTGAGAGAGACACTATGTAGGAATTGAATCCTTACCTGAAAATACGTAGGTTACTTCACCGTTTTAGGGACAGTGGTGACTAAATTATATACACATAGCAGAACTACCAGTTCTCTTTATGTGGACCTTAATAAAGAAAAAAGAGCAGTCGTGGGACTGATCTTAAAGAAGTGAAAACTAAAATCCTTATTATGTTAAAAAAAAAAAAGTTGTAGGGGTGGAATACCGCTGTATATACTATACATATAGAGTATACATACCCACGTATGTATACTCTGTATGTATATGCCACTCAGAAAGTTTTGCGATAATAAAAAAAAATGTTCTGTAGGTACATAAAGTTTTATGACATCTTTTCAAAGTGCTCTCCACCAGCCTCTGTACAAATTTTCATGCGTCTGGACCAGTTTTCGAAACACTTTTTCCAGTCCGCCGTAGACACCTCGTTTACAGCCTACTGAAACGCTGACAGCGCATCATCCGGGGACGGAAATTGTATCCGTTGGAGCTGATCTTTTATTTTTGGGAATAAGAAGAAGTCACACGATGCTAGGTCAGGGCTGTAACGAGGGTGACCCAGGAGTTTGACCGGTGTACTGTCCAGGATGTCCCTCGTTTTGATTGTGGTGTGGGCGGGCACGTTGTCGTGGTGAAGTAGTAACCCGCCAAGCCCCGTGTTTGATCGCTTGTTGCTCACAACAGAGAAAACTTCTGTCAAGCATTTGGTAGTATACCTTTTAGCGTTAATGCTTCTTTGGAAAGGAATTGACACCAAGTAGCCAGCCAAACTGAAAAAGCGTGCGATCATTATCTTACCCCCGCTTGTAGATCGCTTGCCTTTGTTAGGCGTTGATTCGTTTTGAAACACCCAAACCATCGACTGGCGCATCGTTTCTGAATCGTATTGATAAATTCAAGGTTCATCACCTGTAACGATGTCGTAAATACGCTGAAACTAGCCTGCTTCTTTGTCTATCATATCATGGCACCATTCCACCGGTGCCTGATTCTGAGCATCGGTGACATTGTACAGCAATACAAATGTAGAATCTCGTGAAGGCTTCCTGATCTAATCTGCAGTTTATGCTGAGTTTCTTGGTATGTAATTCGTCTACTGTCTTGGATCAAACTTTTCGCTGCTAGCACGTTTTCTTCTGTAACAGCCGTCAAAGGTCAACCACTTTTTTCTTCATCTCCCAAAGTTAGTCGACCGCGCTTAAATTCATTATACCACCGATACACGGTTGCCTTAGAAGGGCCTTCATCCAGGAATGCCATTTGAAGTCTATCGTACGATTCATCTGGTTTCAGGCGACATTTGAAATCTTTAAAAATCGTAGCGCGATAATGGTCTCGACGCAAATCCATTTTTCAAAGAGACACGATAATTCTAATTAGCTCACACAAAATGAGGAGGGAAACTTTGTATTAGGAACGTACCTAATATTAGTTATAAATAATTATATTTTTTAAATAAATTATAACTAGAAAGTTTCTCATACAAAAAAACTTTTTATCGCAATTCTTTCTGAGTGACCTGGTATGTATATCTCGCTGTATATCTGCTATCACGGTCTCGGACGGTCACGATCACGCGAATTTAACGCCTTTTCACTTCAAAAACCACTGCTTTAAATTTCAACATTCAACGTTTCGTTAAAAGCGGCTTACGAATATTGTTCCTTCAATATTGCATGCGGATATGTCACATAATCTCCGTTTATGATACACTTGAGCCGAGTATTAACATAACGCTAACCCGCAAAATAAGTCTTTTTTCATAATATTTCCATGACAGTGTGGGTGTAAATAACATACAAGTTTATACCTAGTTAGCTTACCAAAAAATATACAAAGTGAAGAATTACATTTCGGAAGTCGGTGTCTTTGGTATTTGTATTTTCGTTTTTTGCCACCGATTTTTCACCGACCACTTTGCAGTGATTTTTTTAAGTCTTCAAAACAAAACAGTACTCACAAAGCGACATCCAAAAAACACTACACAGAAACATCAATATCCAAGCTATACCTGGTATTAAATAGTTTATAAATGTAGGATAGGTACGTATTTGAATAAGTACATAAATCCAGTTTGACTGATGGATCACGGGCTCCATTATAGTCAAAAACAGGTTGATGTTGATTCAATTGAATTTGGAGGCAGTGACGAAAATTCTATATTACTTTCGTCTCTTTTTGCGGCGGGATGCGAGACGCTTTCCCTTATTGTTATTTTATTCTATTCTTTGACATTTTTTTATAAAATGTAACATCATCACCAGGTATTCCCCGGAGAATACGGCAAAGATAATTATCAATAGTACAAAACGCAGTTGTGATTTCGATGATTATTTTTTTAAAGATATACGTTAAATTTGGTCCCATACAAACTTTACGAAAATCGGTTTTTGAAAAGTGGTTTTTAAACCAATATTAGGGGATAAAAATTGAAGTAAACGAAATCGCGTCAATTGATTTTCGCAATTCATCATCTATCTAGCCTTTTCACTACCTTTAACTATGTTTGGGTAAGCGTCCTGTCTAATCGGATGTAGGTAACTGGATATATTTCACAGCTAAAAAATGTTAAATGAAAATTAATACAACATAAAATAACCGACTTTCAAAAAACTCTACAAAGTGTAACACACGTACCTTATTTCGGAAGTCGATGGTAAAAAACGAAATATCAAAAACCAAAGACCGACTTCCCATATTAGATCATTTTTTACTTTGGAGATTTTTATTTTTCTTTGTTTTAGTCAGTTTTTTTATTAAAGTGAAACTTTTATTACATCTTCTCAAATTTCTTCGTCCGTGTGATGCATTTCGCGTGTCGGTCGGTCGCGGATTAGGTATAAAGTGAAAGGCGCTCGTCAGAGCAGCCAAAAATAGTTTAACTTTTACCGTATTTTCATGAAACCACACAATCCTTTTTTATCACTACTACTAGGTATGTTTGTAAACTAGTATGTAATTCACACCAGCGCACTTTTTCATGGGGATATAATGGAAAAAAAAACTCATTTTGTCGCCTAATAGACGAGTGGGTGTTAATACTCGGCTCAAGTGTATCATAAACGGAGATTATGTAACATGACCAAGAGCAATATCATCTGACAAGTCTATTGCCAAATTGCCAGTTTGGCTGGATGCAGCCGGATACCAATATTTTACCCGGGGCGATTGCTCTTCACAACTAAAAAAGGAAACTAAAAAAAATCTTACACAGAAAAACAACTTCCAAAAAAACACTACAAAGTTAAAAACTAACTGTAAAAAACTAGTGTAAAATAACTAATTTCGGAAGTCGGTGGCAAAAAACAGAAATACAAAAAACCAAAGACGAATGACTTCCAAATTCAGTTAGATTTCGCTTTGTAGACTATTAGATAGTATTTTTTTATAATGCTATTTTCAAGTTATTTGTTAGTTAGTTATTCCTAGCTCTACACGATTGCAAACAATATCCTCCATGTTTTCCATTGCCTTACGTAACGATCTTTAGTGCTGTGTCTACAATAGTACACCGACTAGGATAAAGGACACCACTGTCTATATTTAAGCGGGTGTTTTTAAAATTGGCTGTGGGTATAACTTTTACCATGAACGGAGTGATATAAGCTTCGAAGCTGTTATAAACAAATTGCATAACACACATACCTACGTTAAATAACGACGAACATTAAATTGACGAGACGGCTCTCGCAGGGCAGACCGATCCCGATTCGGTGCGGTGCGGAACAAATATTGGTACGACTTACAGCTAATTGTTCCGGTTGTTTCCGTATGTGAATTTTAAATAATTGTAAACGCATCTACGATACAGGCAAATTAAAAAAAAAGAAACAGAAACATGATATAATCACGCCTACATATTTTTTCCAAAGGGGTAATCCCTGTGGGTACTTCCATAACGTTGTCAGTGTAAATCGGATGACCGTATCAAATGCACATAAATCCAAAAACTCAATTGTACCCGGGAATCGAATTCAAATGTACCCACAAATGTCTTCACGCAAAATGGAAAATGAGGTCAGTGATAAAACAAAGGTACATTACCTATATTATTGCCTGTATTTAGTATGATACATAGAAAAATTCAAATCCTGCTTTTCTATCAAAATTGTATGTATTCCTGGGTCGTCTACTTCATAAGAGACTAAACGCGAAGGGAAAGTTTTACTCCAAAGTTTTACACAAACTATGAGAAAATTCTCAAAGATAATCTTCAAAAAATGTCCTATTATATCTATTTAATACTTAATATAGTATGCTCGTTAATATTGTTTATTTTTTAATTACTTTAGATTGTTATTAGAGCTCTTATGAAACACAGGATTAATATTAATATTAACTGTATTAATTTGTGTATTGTTTTTAATTTTTTACTTAAAAAAATACCAAGCATTGCCCCATACTAGGAATATCTCCTGTGTTTTGGGTGTATTTACAAACCTTTGAACTCACATCCACTAACAACTAGACCCGAGGGCCCTGTAGGCCATACAAATACATGTTCCGTGCGGGAATCGAACTCGCGACACGCAGTGCAGAAGTCGATCGCTCAGCCAATGCACCAACCGTGTCATCAAAGGCGTTATTACAATACGCGTACTTATAATATGTTTATGTTAAGTCTTTAACCAATGTGTGTTACCGGTGATGACATATGGATCAGAATTGTGGTCCCTCACTGTGGGCCTCATAAGAAAGCGCAAGGTCACACAGGGAGCTATGGAGAGAGCCACGCTAGGTATTTCTCTACGTGATCGAATCAGGAATGAGGAGATTCGCAGAAGAACTAAAGTCACCAACATAGCTCAACGGATTAGCACTAAAGTGGCAGTGGGCGGGGCACATAGCTCATAGAGCCGATAGCCGATGGGGCAGAAAGGGTCTTGAACGGCGACCGCGTACCGGCAAGCGCAGCGTCAGATACCCACCGACTAGGTGATAGGATTTTTTGACCAAAATCGCAGGGAAGCGCTGGATGCAGGCCGCGTCCGCGTTCTTTTTGGTAGTCTTTGGCGGAGGCCTATTTTCAACAATGGACTTCATGTGGCTGAGATGATGATGATGGTGATGAAAATATTTATCGCTAGCCATAACTACACCGTTTAGTCAAGAAAGCTATAGCAAAACCTTGAAATTGTCTGACGCACTCATTCATGGCTTCCCACATTATTGTTCCGTGTCCACCCGCAACATGTTAAGCGCTGAAATCCAACAATTAGGTACACCATAGGTATCGCAATTTCTACCTACAGTAATAATGAAAAACAAATTAAATGGGCATCTGCTTTTTGGTGAAGCTTGGAATCTCATAATTATACTCTGAACATTGATTCCTCCAAGCATTGCATTGCAAGACCGCACACTACTCACCAAAAAATAGCGAACTATTTTTTTTTTTTGTGTTTTGCCATGTACGAGTATGTAGTAGGTAGTGATACGTGGATTCACACCTCGACACATAAAATAGGTAGATATAGGTGTAAATAAGATAAGAATTTCTGTAGCTGTCGCTATTTATGCACTCTTACACTATGTCTTCTTATAGCAATATCGTGTCGTACCCATGTTAAGTTCACCCAAATCCTAGACACATTTTTATGTGAGTACATTTTTACGATTACCTTATTTATAGTAGGTGGATCACTAATAAAAATGAATGGCTTTTCTTTGCATTGGTAAACTCATCACTTGCTAACGGCTGAACCGATATGGCATTTTATGAAGACAAATTTTTTTAAAGAATCCCAGAATGTTACGAAAAAAACTGAACGCACTACTTCTATAGATTTTTTTTTTTGAAGACAGGCTTTATTGGTACGAGACAATGCATGTCGACTTAACTAATCATTAATAAAATAAATAGGTTAACAAAATTTTTACATAAATTTTTTTGAAAATGAAATTTTTACAATAATTTTAGTTTTTTATTTTTTAATTATTTAAGGGTTCACTTTTGTACGTAAAGGCCAGTTTTCATAATAAAAATGTTCAAAATCTCAAAAATTTAAGGAAATTAGAGTTATTTTTGAGATCAGAGAATTAAATCCCTTACTTAAATTTTAATATGTTCTCAGTCACCATCTATCAAATATTGCTAAAACAGATAACGGGAATACGGGCTATATTCCCAAAATCTTTCTTGGCAATGACGTAAATTCTACATCCATTCCTAAAACGCCACGTTTAGTAAAGATACAAATAATATGTTCTTTATTGTTATTTCACTTCCTACTTTATCGTATCAGTAAACTAATCTATTTTCATCTCTCTCATAGTACGCTAAATAGCAGCTGTTGACATATAAATTTATGTTAAGCTAGGTTTCTTCCACTTATGTTACGAAAAATTTAATACGTAACACCTCGCAATTTGTCATATTTATTGGCTTATAAATTGAAGGAGAAACTTTAGTACGAATCAATATGAACAAAAATATACTTTGACGGAGCGGCCTTGTGAAAGATTTATGGTTCATACAAAGAGCTTCTTATTTTGCTTCGCTACGTCACAGACAGGTGGTGAGAATTTGTGTCACCCCTGTGAGATGCCATACCAGCCCCCCTGGCGCCGACGGCGATCGCAATGATTAAGGACATTCAATTTAATAAATTGATTCTATACTAGTAACTTCAATCTACTACTAAATGAACAGTTGTGGCCCTGTAGCGAGTCCAACTAACGAGTTTTAGGTCACGGCTTCGAACCCAAACAGACGGATAATCATGAGCATATTAATTCCTCGGCACTGTTCTAAAAACGGTGAAGTAAAACATTGTGACGAAACTACAAAAAAAGCGTATACTACAAAAAATCCCGTAATGGGTCGACTTAATAGATTACAGTCCACTCCCACTCACAGAAGAGGTCTAATACGTCATTATAGGAAGCACAGTTCTTTTCTTAAATGAATGTTTGTTTTAGCTTAAAAATAAACTTGCGCCACCCACCTTGACGGAGACGATTATACATAAAATAGGCTAGGTAATCTCACAGAAATCCAGCACTACGCTCATAATAAACTATTTTTAATAATCAGTAGTACATCATTCCTGATGATCCTCGACTACTCTCATGTACATACATAAGAGTATAAAGTAACACAAGCCATCCTGCGAAGGTCATCGCTCCACCTAGCTTGAGGTACAGATACTGGTTAATTGAGCAGATTATTTCGCTGTAGCAAATAAGAATTATATTTATTATTCATTTAAATGTGTCTCATACAAGAATTGTAATGGACATGTAATGGACATCATGATTTATTTACCTTTCTCAAGGAAATCATTACTATCTGTTTGTAAGTCATTAAGCAATCAACTGTTTATTGTTCCCATAAGTTGATGATATTTGTTAACAATTAGTTATAACATTAATAATCACAAATTAGCTGTTAATGTAATTGATTAAGATAAGTATTGATGATATTTGTTAACAATTAGTTATAACATTAATAATCACAAATTAGCTGTTAATGTAATTGATTAAGATAAGTAATGATGGAACAAGGGTCGTGGTACTATCTACCCCTCCCAATAATGATCCTGTATATAAATAGTTACCACAGCTCTTAGCAAGTCAGTCAGAACCAGCAGTCAGAATGTAGCAGTTAGAATAGTCAGAACAAGGAGTTAGAATAAGCAGTCAGTAATTTTATTTATATTACTTGTAAGTTTATAACGTTGTCTCGTAGTAAAGTGTTTAAATAGTGTCAAACTGTGTCTCAATCAGTGTCTCCCACACACCTACCAGAAACGCCACCGCTCGGGCCATTACAAATTGGTGTCAGAGTTTGGGATTGATTGAAGACCACTTCACTTCGATAGTTCGAGACCTTGGTCAGAGCCTTACATCTCTGATTGTACGAGACCTTCGTCGGAGTCCTTAAGCTCCGATTCTTCTACAAACAACGGTCCTGAGCATCACGACGAGTTCTACGGATTGGACAAACGTATCTTCAGCGGTCCGAAGATCAAAATTCAACCGCTTACGCTGCCCAGTTTCCTGCTCATCAAGTCATCACGTCAACTACTATGTCAACGAGATATCTTCAAGTAATTATATTACTGTGAGTACGCCGCCAATATTTTTTAAGCACCGTTATAAAGGATCTTTCCTGTACGGGATCATCTGCCAATCATCGGAAGTGTTCAATTGTGAAAAGTGAAAATTAGTATAAATTAGTATTAATCATGCATCAAAGCGTAAATTCTGGTGTATCTACATCAATGAATGTACAAAATAATTATATTTCACTAGAAATGGCTGAAAGAATGCTAACTAAATTTGATGGCAGTAAGGCGCGTATACATGAATTTTTAGACAACTGTGATACGGTTAATAATTTAATAAATCCAAATCTACAAAAAATACTGCTTCAAATAATTATTACAAAAATCACGGATAACGCTAGATCAATGATAAGAAATCGCGAATTTCAAATTTGGGATGATTTAAAAAATTATTTATTAGATACATACACCGAAAAACGAACGATTGGTCAATGGCAATTAGAACTAAACAGTTGCAAACAAAATCATAACGAAAACGTTTTAACATATGCAAATAAGGTCGAAAATTGTTACGTCAGATTAATAAATTCACTAGATACAACAAACCAAACGCAAGAAGCCCGACAAGCATGCGTTGAGTTACTCAAATCACAAGCCTTAAGCGTATTTATTACAGGTTTAAATAAAGACTTAAATTTAATATTAAAAGCTTTACAACCTAAAACGTTAGAAGATGCTATTTCAATGGCAGTAGTCGAAGAGCAAGAGCTTAAAAGTAAATATGAAATATCTAAATTTCAAAATTTAAATATATCTAACACTAAGCATTGCTATAAATGCAACAAACCAGGCCATACAGTAGTAAATTGTAGAATCAGATCATTTTCGGAACCTAATAATAATAATAAAAACCTAAAATTTTGCAATTATTGTAAAAAGAAGGGTCATATTAAAGAAGACTGCTATCAATTGAAAAATAAAAATTCACCCAATAAAACTGACTCATCTAGTAGTAATAATCGTTATCCAAATAAAAACTCTACGTCAAACCAAAAAAACGAATAAAACCTGATGGTGCGAGCCAACCAAAAGGTAATAGATTAGTAGAGGGGCTCATAACCGCGATAAATAATAATTGTTATTTTGTGTCATTAATTTTGAAAGATAATAAAAGAAATATAGATTTTCTTATAGACACTGGTGCAAATATTAGCCTCATTAAGAAAAACGCTGTACCAAAGGACGCTGAAATTCATCATGATATTTTAGCTGATTTAAAGGGAATCGATAAAGTAGACAAACCTACCAGGACTTTAGGTTATGTCGAATTGGAGTTCATAGGAAATATAAATTTAATACTCCACATCGTTGATGATGATTTCCCTATTGGTGGTAACGGTATAATAGGAGGTGATATGTTAAATAGATATAAAAGCACAATAGATTATAGCACCAAAACCTTAAAACTCGCGGATAAGAAATTCAGTTTATGTTATGAAAACATAAATGACCAAGTCGAAAATATTGAAAAAATCATGGAATCAACCATAACGGTCAAAGCAAGAACCGAATGTGTCATTCCTATCAAAATAACAAATAATGAAGAGGTTCAACATGGAATTGTTCCACGCATAGAGTTAGCTAACGGAGTACTTTTATGCCCGAGTATTATCACCGTAAATAATAACAAAGGCATTACGACCGCACTTAACTCAACCGATGAGGATGTGACTTTTCCTATACCTTCTGTTAATTTAGAAAAAATAGATGTTGTTATTTTAAATAAGAAAATATTAAAATTAAATGAAAATAGCTCAGACAGAGTGAATGAAAACTATGAAAGCTATCGACTTGAGAAACTAGAAAGTTGTCTACGGACAGATCATTTAAATAATGAAGAAAAGGATTCATTGATTGAATTGTGTAAAGAATACAATCATATATTTCATTTAGATGGGGATAGATTAAGCTGCACAGATGTAGTTATGCATGAAATACATACGAAAACAGAAGCTCCCATTAATACGAAAAGTTATAGGTATCCAGAAGCCTTAAAAGGGGAAGTTAATAATCAAATTAATAAAATGTTAAAAGACGGCATTATAAAATCATCAAATAGCCCTTGGAATTCACCTATCTGGGTGGTACCAAAGAAAATTGACGCTTCGGGTCAAAAGAAATGGCGAGTCGTTGTCGATTATAGAAAGTTAAACGAGGTTAGCATCGGGGACTCATATCCCTTACCTCAAATAACAGAAATATTAGACCAATTAGGTCATTCTAAATATTTCACAACACTCGACCTAGCCTCAGGGTTTCATCAAATTAAAATGCACCCTAAGGACTCATCAAAAACAGCATTCACTGTCCCTCAAGGACATTTTGAATACAATAGAATGCCATTTGGATTGAAAAACGCTCCTGCAACTTTCCAACGCTTAATGAATAGTGTTTTAACTGGATTGCAAGGAAATCGTTGTTTCGTCTATTTAGATGATGTCGTTATTCATGCAGATAATCTCGAAAACCACAATCGGAAATTAAAAGAAGTTTTTGAAAGATTTTCCATTAATAATTTAAAGTTGCAACCTGACAAATGCGAATTTCTGAAACGCGAAGTCATGTATTTAGGTCATTTGATCACGGAAAATGGAGTTAAGCCAGATCCAAACAAGATTGCAACAATTGAAAATTACCCCATACCTAAAAATGCAAAAGATATTAAAGCATTCCTAGGATTAGCAGGATATTATAGAAGGTTTATACCTGATTTCAGTAGCTTGTCACAACCTTTAACAAAACTCTTAAAAAAGGATGTTCCTTTCAATTGGACAAGTCTACAGCAACACGCATTTGAATCCCTTAAGAATAAACTTTGTAAATCTCCAATTTTAATATATCCAGATTTTAGTCAACCTTTTAATCTTACTACAGATGCTAGTAACTATGCCATAGGAGGAGTATTATCACAAGGCCCAATTGGTCAGGATTTGCCAATCGCTTACGCTAGTAGGACGTTAAATAAGGCCGAACAAAATTATTCAACCACTGAAAGAGAACTTCTAGCAATCGTATGGTGTGTCAAACATTTTCGTCCATATTTATATGGCCGTAAATTCAATATGATCACGGATCATAAACCGTTGACATACTTATTCAATTCTAAAAATGATGGCGCTAGGATTTTCAGATGGCGATTATCTCTCGAAGAATATGAATTTACTCCAATTTATAAACCAGGCAAATTAAATACTAATGCAGATGCATTAAGCAGAATAGTTCCAAATATAGAAAACCAAGAATTAATGACAACAACTTCAAAGATACGCGAAAATTATAAATCATTTTTAGAAACAGCGCAAAAGTCTATTATAGTAAATAATAATTTAAACGAAATTAATGACGAATTAAGCGTGATAAAAGAAAATATTTTTATACCAATATCAGCAGATAAACATATTAACGATGAAAGTCTAAGAAAAATAGTTAATGAGTATGATCATTTAAATAAAATTAATAATATTAAAGTAAATGAAGTTGCTGTATTTCACGACAGTAAGTCAACATTTTATTATGCTTGTACAAAGCAAAACTATTGGGATAAATCTAATTATGAAATTTATTTTGATTTATTAAATGTAGTTAAGGAATACTTATTAAAAGAAAAACGAAGCGAGCTTCACTTAACTCGTCTCGGAGATAAATATGATAAATTTAACTATAAAAAGTCAAGAATGATATTGAGATACATTTTCATGAAAACAGATATTAAGATAAACATATACAATAATACATTAATTACACCTACACCAAATGAAATTCCAAATATCTTAAAGGAAATGCACAGCAGCCTTATGGCAGGCCATGCAGGTTTCCACAAAACATATAAAAGAATAAAAACTATTTATAAATGGCATAACATAAAAAAAGACATAAAAGATTTTATAGCACAATGTGAGTCGTGCCAACAAAACAAACTCGTACGGAAAAAACATAGGGAACCTATGGTTATAACATCTACGGCAAATGAAGCATTTGAAAGAGTTAGCTTAGATATTGTAGGACCTTTTCCTTTGACTCTCAATGGAAATAAATATATTTTAACTCTTCAAGACGACTTGACAAAATATTCGCAAGCATATGCTTTACCTGAACATACCGCAGGAAGCATAGCCGACGTTTTTGTTAGAGAATTCATTTGTAAATTTGGTATTCCCAAAAGTATTCTAACAGATCAAGGTGCCGACTTTACGTCAAAACTTCTAAAGGAAGTTTCGAAACTGTTTAAAATTAAACAGTTAACTACTACTGCATATCACCCGCAGACAAACGGTAGCCTAGAACGTAGTCATGCTACTTTGGCAGAATACTTAAGACATTTCATTGGGGAAGATCAGAATGACTGGGATAAATGGATAGATTTTGCAATGTTTTCATATAACACTGCTATCCACTCATCAACAAAATTCTCACCACATGAATTATTATTTGGAATCAAACCAAGTCTACCTACATCCATAACCGCGCAACCAGAATTTAAATATTCTTATGACGATTATATAGATGATTTAACATTAAAATTAAGAAAATCTAAGGAAATAGCTAGAAATAACTTAATTGATTCGAAGAATAAAAACAAACAATACTACGATAAGAAATGCAGAACCGAAAATTATAAATTAGGCGATAAAGTGTACATCACAAACGAAAATAGTAAACCGGGGAGATCGAAAAAACTTTCTCCACAGTTTACCGGTCCGTATGAAATCGTAGAAATTAATTCACCAGTAAACGTAACTGTACTTATGAAAAGAAGGAAGGTTAAGGTGCATATAAACCGTTTGAAACTAGCGAAATAAATAATATAATTTTATTGTTCCAGGTTTACCTTCACGTCAAGTCAAGGTGAACTGTATAATGTAACAACCTTAAATAAAGGAGGAATTTACTTCGAACATGTAGGAAAAGCAAATCAATTCGATAGTGAATGGAATTTAATTAGTTATTTAGATATATCTAGCTGGCATAGGAAGTTACAGCTTATTGAAGATACCCTTGCTGAAACTAAAAACCTTTGTAGCCATGACACATTTAACCGATTTTCATTATGCCAAACGTCTATGTTAGTCTTAGAACAACTATATCCTCATTTGAAAAATCAAGAAATCGTTCTTAGAGAGATCATCGGACATTCATTTGCTAATAATCATCGTTCAAAACGTTCTGTTATCGATGGCGTAGGAACATTATTTAAGATTTTATTTGGAACATTAGACGTAGAAGACGCAAAACGCTATGATGATGCTATCAATAATTTGGATAAAAACGAACACGAATTAATTACATTATTAAAATCTCAATCGCAAATTGTGAAAACTACTATTCATAATTTTAATAATACAATAACTGATCTCAGGAAAAGTGAAAATATTTTCAGTAAAAATTTAGAAACTTTAGCTAATTATACAAAAAATACTAATAATAAAATTTTTAATATTGATATGAAGCAAAACATAGATGAGCATTTATCATTTTTAACATTAGTTACCAGCGAGGTAAATAATGAAATATCTATGGTTATTGATGCCATATTATTCGCTAAAAATAATAATCTACATCCAATTATAATTACTCCTGAACAGTATATTTATGAATTAAAGAAAACGGTATCACACATTCCGATTCATACACAATATCCTTTGGAATTAAATATGGATAACGCATCAGAACTGCTATCGTTAGTTAACATTGTTTCATATTATATGAATGAAAAGATTGTGTTTATAATTAAGACACCATTGATTATTCAACAAACTTATGATGTGTATAATTTAGTTCCTGTACCAATTTTAAATAAAAATAATACTTATGTGTTTATATTACCTACAGAGAAATATTTTGTAATCTCTGAAAATAAAATTCATTATACTACTATAGAAAATATTAATAGCTGTAAGAAATTGTCTAATAATTATTATATTTGTGAATTTGAAAAACCTTTGTATTCAGTTTATGCTAAAGATAATTGTGAATTAACATTATTCTTAGGTAGTAAAAACCAAATTCCATCATCTTGTGATACAAGGATTGGTTCAATTAAATCAGAACAATGGTATAAATTAGAAAATGAAAATAATTGGTTATTTGTTATACCAAATAAAATCATTTCAACTATTTCTTGTAAAAACGAAGAACCATATGATCTAGAATTAAAATCTACAGGTATTTTAAAATTACAAAAGAATTGTAAATTATATTCTCCTAATATTATATTACATTCCTCAAATCAAGGAATGATGTCAAACCATCTATCTGTACTTCCAGATTTTGATATTATTAATGATGATTGTTGTAATAAATTAAAAAACAATACCATAGAAGATAAGTTAGATTTTATTCCGTTTAATAAATTCAGTATGAATATGAATGATTTAAATATAGCGAGTCACAAAATTGACAAGATAAATGAATTATTAGACGAAATAAATAACGAAAGTGTATTCCATAGAGTTAAGAATAATACTTATTTTGTATTTATGTTTTTATCTATAGTTAAGTTTATAGCTTTTTATATACTCTATAGGATAGGCAAATATCTCTTGAAAAGGAAATTCTTCTGTTCGCCACAATCTAGATTATTAGCTATAGAGGACACAAAAACTTGTTGTGGTAGAATCACAAACTGTATTACCCTTAATCTAAATAGAACTACCAATAATAGTAACAATGATATTGAAATGGAAGACATTGAAAGTCCAGGTCCA
This sequence comes from Sesamia inferens, assembly GCA_037179545.1. Taxonomy (NCBI): domain Eukaryota; kingdom Metazoa; phylum Arthropoda; class Insecta; order Lepidoptera; family Noctuidae; genus Sesamia; species Sesamia inferens. The sequence goes on from CM073921.1 coordinate 21,253,350, forward strand.
TCTCAAGAACACACTCCCTTGAGACGTTCTTCAAGAATCGCTCAGATAAAAAGCAAATAAGCATTTAAAAATTTATATGAATAATATTATATTATGATGTATGAATATTATGTGAATAATTTTTCAAATTATTCCCATTTTAAGGGGGGAGGTGTAATGGACATGTAATGGACATCATGATTTATTTACCTTTCTCAAGGAAATCATTACTATCTGTTTGTAAGTCATTAAGCAATCAACTGTTTATTGTTCCCATAAGTTGATGATATTTGTTAACAATTAGTTATAACATTAATAATCACAAATTAGCTGTTAATGTAATTGATTAAGATAAGTATTGATGATATTTGTTAACAATTAGTTATAACATTAATAATCACAAATTAGCTGTTAATGTAATTGATTAAGATAAGTAATGATGGAACAAGGGTCGTGGTACTATCTACCCCTCCCAATAATGATCCTGTATATAAATAGTTACCACAGCTCTTAGCAAGTCAGTCAGAACCAGCAGTCAGAATGTAGCAGTTAGAATAGTCAGAACAAGGAGTTAGAATAAGCAGTCAGTAATTTTATTTATATTACTTGTAAGTTTATAACGTTGTCTCGTAGTAAAGTGTTTAAATAGTGTCAAACTGTGTCTCAATCAGTGTCTCCCACACACCTACCAGAAACGCCACCGCTCGGGCCATTACAGAATTTACAAAGGCAGAATCTATGCCTTCTACCAAAAAGAAAGAAATTAAATGACGGGTACTTTGGTTGGGAGGAATGATATAAAAATAAACCTTTAAAAAACTTTGAAAAATTAAATTGGCTCACAAGATACTAGATAGATCTCTTTTCGCCGAGTGTAATTCCATATATATTTTAGAAATAAATCTGGCATTTTATCATGAAAAATAAGATATGGTAAAAAGCATAGGTTCTGTAAAATTGCACTCTCTGCGATAGCCGATTCACGATCTCGAGTGCACCTACGTTCATCGGTTCCACCGGATTACCTCTAGAGCTCCTCCACTCTCATGAGAATTAAGGACGGTAGATTTTTAATCTTAAGTCATTAGTTGGGATCCTAACAGTTCTGTCTATACATACGTACCTACCTCGTAGAAGCATACAAACATTTAACTTCACAATCAAAGTTTAAATAACGCAATTAAAAGTACTTATTTGATAGTTATAAAACAAATCTGTTTTTTAATTTATGACGATGATGCTGTTGCTGGCAAATAGCGAATGATAAGAAATAATTTTAGCCATTATTTAAGAAAACAAATTATATGGAATTAGTTTAAAAACACTTATTTTTTAAAAAGTTGTAGTGGCTTGTCTATAAACATTCATCATTCATCTTTGAAATATCCAAGTGATCGAGGTCGCCGGCACAATTTCTTATAAATTAAATCAAACTTTGAGACAGACGGTCTAATCTGCATACATATGAAAAATAGATAGATGTAACTTTGTAATCTAAACTATGAACTAATAAATCTAAGAACAGCGCTATCCCTACACTGGCTAAATATTAATTACTGGAATTAACTCTGAAATATTAACCCATTCCCTGTTCCATGAATCACATATGATTCATGTTTACTGTATAACTGTTTTGTCTACTTTGTGTAGAATGAAAATATTAAAGCCGATTCGAAATTCTTTGTTATTTACCTAGACAAGGTACTATTTATAAACAAAGTTAACATTTAGAACAAAAATACGCTTAAAATGTTAAAACATGGCCCGAAAGCTGCCCTTTAGTCTTGTTTTGATTCAATTTTATAATGGATTAACCATTTGTTGGCTTTATTTTCTAAAGAAATCGAATGCAAGGAAAGAACTTACTTATTACGTGTGTGCATGTAAGATCACGCCTTGTTTTTCCAAGGGGTCAGTGTATAAACACAGATCATACATAATAAGTTATGCTCAAGTCTCTTGTAATATGTTAGAAACTAGGAGAGCATAATTATGATCAAGTGAACATTATGCTAAAAAATATGTAGAGAGACAACAGATGCCAGTGACCTCCTCAATGAGCTGATTCGTCGACACGTTCCTGGTAACTATCTCCGCGGCCAGAGACACCGCCTGCTAGCTGTGCCTACATGTCACACGGTGGCCCATGCGACGTCACCTATTCCTCGCGTTCTTCCCGCATTGAATAGCTTCATGGAAGCTAACCTGAACTGTGATTGATATATTCGCAGATGAATTTAAAACTTTAATGCGCGCTTGCAGCGTTTTGCGAAAACAAAATTTAATTAATGTGTTTATTCTGTTTTATTTATTTTCCGTTTATATTGGTACTCCGTTACATCTTTTTTTGCTTCTGTTTATGTTTTCATTTGTATGAATGACGATTTTTTTTTTTTATTTGAAACAATTTTTTTTATTATATGAATCTTTATAATGTATTTGTGTTATTTGATTTTGTATTGTTAATGTAATTGGCTTTTGGAAGCCGTATTACCATAAATAAATAAGTAAATAACAGGATCGAGCCTAATGCCAATAATAAGACTCAAATACAAACTCCGAGCCGCTACTGAGATATTTCCGATTGAAAAACACAACAACACAGTTTTTTCAAGCTTTTATTTAACTTGCTTACCTCTAGGGAACTGAAACTTGAAATTTATTCATGAAATAACCTCCACGAGTAGCGATACTCACCAGTTTTGGTGGGTGTATTTGACTTCTCCCGCTCTGCTTGGAGCGGAAGGGCGTTTCAGAATTTTACTGACAAAAATCCATCCGTGTTCCTTCTTTTGGTAACAGAAGCCACCAAGTCTGGTGCAAGCGGACAGCCATCTTCATAAGCAGTGTATCCACATTTATTACAGACAGGTGACACAGTAGATAGGACATGGATGCGTAAAACTATATAAATAAATAAATCTGTCGTATTCCTTACTATTCGCTCAGTTTTTCTGAGTGAATAGACGCTTAATAAACTAGCGCGCTTTACCATCTACGATCGCATCACTGCTTACCATCAGGCGGGATTGCGGTCAAGCGCTAGTTTATAATTATTTTAAAAAAAAAATCTTTGGTATTAAACGATTCATGTTAGTTGATGACCAAGAGTGAGGATTAATTGAAAGTGTCAATTTAATATGCCTTTTTAGTACTAAGCCATTTATAATTAGATAGCATAAGTTTTTAGGAGTTCTCATAAAGTTGCCGCCTGCCTACAGCAGGCTAAAAAAACCACGAAAATGATACAATTTCGAACTATAACAACTTTTTGTGGATTTCATTTTGACCTCGCCATCGGTGCTTTAGCACCCTTGGAAACCATGACAAAGACAATTTGTCGTGCAACGCGACAAAAGCATTATTATGAGAATTTTTCTATTTATCTAGAACACTTAGTAGTAGCCTGACGGTATGGTTGTGAGGGGTACGTCCTTGTTCAATCTCCATCATTACGTCCCTGAATCGCGCGGCTCAACAAACCACTACATTCAAACAACTTTTAAATCCTCATGAACGGAGGTGCTGCTGATATCTTAGAGGTCAAAAGAAGATGTAATTTTTCATTAAAAGTGAAATATAGTAAAAAATGGTCAAAAACGGTTTTTTATTTTCAAATAATGTATGGAGAATGCTAACTCAACAGAGTTCGGAATCGTAATCTTCATATCCGGATATGAAATTTAGTATACATATGTTAATCCTAGTTTTAAACCATCAACATGCCAAATCTGTGAAAGAGTAACCAACATATATAACATTATTTTTTATTTATACGAAACCTGAAAATAATTTGTTCAGAATAGGCAACTGAATCGCTTCCAATCATTTTAACACCATGTTATATTTTTTCCCCAATTTAGTAGATATTGTTGCAGTGTGGTTACCGAGCAAACAACACAGCTGGCGGCAGAACATAGTACAAGGGCCACAGTGGAGTTTTTTGGCGGGAAAGTCAAGCCGAGTGGCACGCTCATTGGACTTTTAAAATTATTTATAGTGTTGTAAATAAAAGTGCGTCATTTATGTAGTAAAAAGTGCATTTAGTAAATAGTTCATAAAGAACAGTGAAATATCGCTGCATAGTGGCCACATCGTGACTTTGCCCCAAACCTCACTCGTAAGACGGGTCACGCGGCCGTCTTTTTCGACATGAATAATTCATAATTACGTGACATTGGCTAAATGCACAAACCGTGCGAAGCCAAAAAATAAAGAAATAATAAGGGCCACAGTGCGACAGGGTCCCCGCGACGCGCCGCTGCAGGCGCGGGCTGGTAATCGGTGCATTGACAATATTTTTGTTGAGACAACCAGATAAGATAAAAATTCATAACTTTGTGATTGTTCATGATATCTTTATGAAATTTTATACATAAATACCTTACTTAAAAATCCTGGGCACGTGTTTCGGGTTTCGCAGATACAAAAAATAACGTTTTATATGAATTTTTACGTCTATAATATTAGCAGGGTAGTAGAATTAGTAGGATGGGTACTCAACATGATCTCATTAAAAGAGAGACTTGGCAATAAGTAGCTGCCGTAGAAGTTTTCCTTACACGACTATTCCAACCACGTGTATTCTAATGATGTATTAAAATGTCTTTTTAAGACAGATGCTACAGTCCTTTGTGAGAAAATTTATCCCTGACTGTGACCCAAGCCAAGAGCAACCTTAAAACAAATAGAATAAAGATCGTAGTGCTTTGGACAGTCACGCAAAAACAGACAGTGGTAACTGTAAAAGAAATGTATTTCGAATATAGGTGAATAGTAAAGCCAGCTGCGATGGCTAACAGTCACACAGTATTACTAGCTATCAATTTGAATCATTTTGAAGCATATTATTATATATTTCTAACGGATATAGTATTATGTAGGTACAGTTACAGGGGAAAAATATAATAGAGGTAGGCCATAGCATTGGCTGCCGGCAGAAGTTACCACCCACCAGGCAAAGTCTTGCAGCAAGCAATTCGTAATGTTCCGGATATGTGATGTCTAGTGAAGCCATACGGAGGATGGGTCTGAGCAGTTGTGTTGCGATGTGTACCTTGTACGATGCGCCAAATGTTGTTGTGTCGGGAGTTTGGCATGAGCATGGAAGGTCTCCAGAGCAATCTCCCCCTGGCGCAGAATCTTTGGTCGTATTGTTGAGTTTAACATTGCATCACCTCGCTCAACTGCCGTCTTCCCTCCTATTCACTCAGTTTTTTTTTTTTGCGTGTATAGGTCGCTAACATTAAGTGGCAGTAGGCAGGGCACATTGCTCGTAGAACCGATGGCCTAGAACCTGGTGAAGGTCGCAGGAAGCCGATGGATGCAGGCAGCACAAGATCGGTCATCGTGGAAAGCCTTGGGGAGGCCTTTGTCCAACAGTGGACCTCTTATAGGTTGAAGAAGAAGAAGGCTTATTTTAACCTGCACCCTAATTGCGTAACATACCATTACTATCAGTTGGAATCATTTTGAAGCATATTGCTAATCCATTGCTTCATATGTTCGAAAACGTGTCTGCTCAACAAGGTAAATAACGCAATGAATGTTGTTGAAATGTCAGAATTCAACCCGTTGCTAATGATAGTGTGTTACGCAATTACCTTGCTGATGCGAACTGTGCTGCTAATATTATTTAGTCACAGGTCTTAGGCGTTGAGCTGATATTTCAAGATGTATAGATATTAGAAGTCTTTACCCGCGACGTGGTCCATGTTTTCTTATTCTCCCACTCCGTCATCTCATCGCCTGCAAGCGTTATTACATTCGTTTTCGCTAAGCGTTAGTTCTAACCTTTTTTTTTTTTTCATATTGCCCAGCACTTTGGCAACCTAACATGATTATACATAATCCTTTTTTGAAAAATTGTGCTATCAAATGCAAAAAAGATATTCATTTCAAATATGAGGAAAATAAAACTAGTTGTTTATTTAAACATTTTTTTTATTTCGTCTCAGATACATTGCAGATTAGATACCCGCCAATTTATGTTAACTTGACACGGCGTAACTGTTGCGGCTTATTATGCTCAAAGAAGTTCGCGCTAAGTTCACATTGGCTGTTTAGAAACTCACATGGCCGCAGCTTTTTTTTTTTTACAAATTCTTTTCACAGCTCACAGCAGTTCTATTTTTTAAAGTTCATTCCGGCCCTTAGGTGCGAAATAATTTGTATGAATTTCCCTCTCTAGGGAGGGAAGCAGAATTTTGCATCCAATAATCAAATCATAACAACACTACTTTCCGAAAATGAGAAATGAAAAAGTTGAGTATTTAACACGCGTAAAAGAATCAATTCGGGTAAAGGAATTGGTTCTTACGACCCTAGTTGAACAATCTACTATTAAATATCCGAATCCGTCCTTATGGTAGTCCATTGATTGAGAGAAAGAGAAAGCAAACAAAAAGTAAAATAAACTCTTGATTTTTATTATTAGAAGAAAAAAATATGCTATCCAAATAGGTTTTTTCAGTTTCATTCAAATAGCAAACTTTATTTCATGAAGAAACAAAACGCTTTTTGATTTTTCTTTTTTATGCTCATGAATGTGCTCCAGTCAAGATAAGATTCAGCATTATCAAATATCCCAACATTCCTGAATAAAATAACATCAGACAGTTTGAAAAGAATTGATACCCAAGTCGCTGGTGCGCGGTGTTTCAAAATTACCTCAGTTTGTCTTTCCCCGTCCTACGATATCCTACATCTTTCACCGCCACTTGAGAATAAAACTAAGTAGTATATCATTTCAAGAACTTATTCTTATGTTAAACTTTAAATTGTGCAATTTGATAGCACAACGAATTAGGCGGGCGTTTCGGGGAACTGTCGTTTGTAATTTAAACGTTCAAAAAGTGCTGACACTCGGCCTAATTTGAATAAATGACTTTTGAATTTGATTTTGCTTGCAGTGAATACTGTGATTAATGAACATGTTTCAACACATTTTCACGGTTTCGTGTGAACAAGGCATACAAACACTATAGTATTGTGCATTATAGAACCCACAGTGCAATATACATATATGTATATAAATAAAAGAATCTCCTAATAGAGTCCGTTTGTTATGTCAAAATATCAATTTTATGGAAAATGCATTTGAAAGTACACACGCTTTTACATTTTCTTTTGTAGTTAACCTCTCATGATAAAGGTTTTTTGTACAATCAGAAGTCAGCATGTCCTGGTTATGTATACATAACCACACGCATAACGCAGTTATATACCGCTACGCAGTTATATAGCGGTATATAATTATGGTATTAATTGTATATTCTATTTGTACTGTCGGTCTTTTAGTTTCGACTAATCTCCGATCACTACTAGATAGATGGTAATGTTATAAGGAGTAACATAGGATACTGTTTGTCTTTGTAGTACTAAATAGAATATAAACTTTTGTTTTTGTTTTTTTCTTCTTCAATACAAATCATGATTGATAAAAAACATTGAGCAATAATATTGAATTACTCAATAATTTTACTGTAAGCAAGATGATAAAAGCCATGTGACCGAAACGATTTCCCATAGGAAATAACACAAACTTCCATACAAACTTTCATCCCTCTTATAATCCTTTTCGGAGATGAATTTTCACAAATCCCTCCTTAGTGCTTACTTCTGTTATAATATAAGGAACTCTTGTGGAAAATTTGAAGCTTCAAGAATCATGAAATTTTGCATGAATATTGTTTCTAATGTCGTGAAAGTTGAATCTTTGCGGTATACGCTGTGCGTTATCTGTTAAAACTTAAATAGCACAATTGCGAGAAGACCTAAAAGTATTCAGTAGGTAGGACAAGGCTACCATTCACGATGATGCTGATGTTGATGACACTCCGTCATCAGTAAATGCATGCATCTATTTTTTTTTTAATTAGTATAGCTGCATCTAACAATAATTTACAAACGTTGGCCCGGGTGTAATATGGTGAAAATGGCGTTAACTGATAGCTTAATCCCCTGCTAATCTTCACTGAAATTATTGCATGTTTTAGTGATCTGAGAGCCGACTAATTAGAGGTTTAGTTAAAGTGAGGTTAGATAAAAGAACAGCTAGTTCATAGGCTATAAGAAATATTTTTCCGTCACTCGGTAGCATTTTAGCCACAAAACTGGATAAAGGACGTAACACATACACGACAGCGCGCATAAAGCAGGATTACTTTTTTGTTTTGATGTATAATCTATTCATATAAATCAATATTTCATTTAATCCATACTAATATTATAAATGTGAAAGTGTGTTTGTTTGTTTGTTTGTCCTTCCTTCACGCCGTAGCTACGCAACCAATCGACCTGATTTTTGGCATACAGTTAGTTGAAAAGATGGAGAGTAACATAGGCTACTTTTGGTCCTAAAAAACATCAAGTTCCCAAGGGAGATTACTGGAATATTTGTATGTGTACACCAAATATCCCAATATTATAAATCGGAAAGTGAGTTTGTTTGTTCCGCTTTCACGCCGTAACTACTAAGCCGGTTGTTTTGAAATTTTACAAACGTAGAGTTAGAAGTCCAGATTAAATAATAGGGTACTTTTTTTATCCCGGAAAAAAATTATATTCACGAGGGAAATCTAAAAGCGCGATATAACCGATCTCCACGCGAGCGAAGCCGTGGGCGGAAAGCTAGTCTACAATATATGAAATGAATAAATCGATTGATTCGGGAATGCCTAAAAATCGTTTTATACATAATATTTCTCAGATATAGGTAGAAACATGGGCTGATTTTTTGCGTATTAGGATAAATAAATATGACCATTTTTTTAAGCTATACTTATATCAACTAGCTACAAGGGGATCCAGAAGTTTCCTTCTCCTTTACAAAGCTATTATTAATTAGCAAAAAATGTGAGATTATTTTGTGACGAAAACCTTTTGTGGACCTATTTGGTGAAAAGAAAAGATGATAACTAAGGTTACTATACCACGATGCTACGTGTCACTGCTTCCTTTGCTTAATTTACCACTGTGAGATTTGTTCTTCAAGTACTATTATCTGTTAACTCATCACTCATCACACAACTATAGTATAAACAAACCAGGACTCCGATAACAAATTAATATTCATATCCATATCGTTAATATTCCATTTTTACCTCAGATCCATATCATTTTGCTTTAAAAGTGTCCACAAGTTTTATTTTTAAATTTACCTATCATAAAACTAAAAACAAACATCTGGGCCATAAAACTACCTTTATGTAGTACGCCATAACTCCTGTCTCTGGTATGAATCACCCGCTTGAAGTATAACACTAACTGAAAGTAAACTTGAAAATGAAACATTCCGTGGTGTTTCTTTTTTTTTATTTGTTTTTTTTTTGGTTTGGATGGAAAATCGTGAAATGACCTCTCCCGCTCTAGGCTGAGCGAAAGGGCGTGTCAGACTTTTACACTTGCCTGTACGGAAGAGTTTCTCTTTTGTAATCCTGCCTGCTGGTTAGCAGCAGTGATACAATCGCTGGTGGTAAAGCGCAGTAGTTTACCAATTCACTAAATTTATAAACAGATTTATTTTAAATCTCTAGAGCATACTCTCTAGTCCCTACTGCTGACCACTACTGGGTTTGTAATTAATTTATTGCATCAAGAATTTATAAGGAGCAAAGTCATCCAGCATATGCAATAATATTATTGAAAAGTGTTTATTAATGCAAAAGCAAAAAGTATTTTATCCATCAATTTTTATATGATTTCAAAATGAGAATATATAAATTTTTCTCGGCGGTAGGCCATAACATCGACCGCCGGCGTAAGTTACCACCCACCAGACAAAGTCATGCCACCAAGTCGATTCGTCGTGTTCCGGCATGATGTCTGGTGAAGCCGTTTGGAGGACGGGTCTGAGCAGTTGTTGTGTCGGGAGTTTGGTGGTGGAGGGTAGCGGGATCCGAAGGGCGGTGCTCCGCTGGCCGACCGCAGGTAGTTGGGGGCCCAAGTAGTGTGCCAGCCACACATGAAAGGCTGCCCCACCAACTGCGAAAAATCCCAGGGTGACCCCATCGTGCCGGTTGGCGACCGGACGAGAAGACCCGATGGCGATCCCTGGGGGGGTTCGGGCGTCCCCGCAGTCTCCAGATCAATCTCCCTCTGGCCCGGCATCGTTGGTCGCATTGTTGGGATTAACATTGCATCACCTCACTCAACTGCCGTCTTCCTTCCTATTCACTCATTTTTTTAATGAAATGATCCAAAAAGAAAAGTAGGTGTGCACAGCGGTCGCACGTCCTCTCATTCAAAGTGCACCTCTCTAATATTCGAGGTTTGCACTCCAATCTCATTGCAGTACATCACCACCTTGAGACTGAAAGACCCATCTACTTTTCTTGACGGAGACCCAGATCAGATGTCCGTCTGATGCGGCATACCTCAGCTACCCAGGATACACATTGGAGCATCATTTCCTGCAGCGTGCCGGTGTCTGTGAGTATGTCCGCAATGACATCTGTTGCCGGCGCCTCCGTCACCTCGAAGACCCTCACTTCTCGTCCCTATGGCTGTTGGTTGACATTGGTGTAGACAAAATTGTTTACACTTGTGTCTACCGGTCGGACAGCGGTGATCAGGAATCATCGCGATTATTTGACCATCTCAGTGAGGCTGCTGTCAATGCGCTACAGCGGCACCCTGACGCACAGTTCGTCGCTCTGGGGGACTTCAACGCCTGCCACCAGGACTGGCTTTTCCCGTACCAGAGGACCGACTACCCTGGGAGAGAGGCGCGAAACTTCGCGCTTTCAATGGGCCTTTCCCATCTGGTAGAGCAAGCTACTAGGGTGCCTGATGTAGTTGCTCATACTGCCAATTGTCTGGACCTTCTATTGACCACTGATCCGGACAGATGTGTTGTAAGAGTTTCTTCACCGTTGGGGACTTCAGACCAGTCTGGTGAAGTCTGTATCGTCCTTCTCCCTACCAGATCACGACTCTCGTAGTGAACGGCGGATGTGGCGATATAGGTTAGCGGATTGGGATGAGATGCGCCACTTCTTTGCGTCTTATCCTTAGTAGCGAGTTTGCTTCTCTTCTAACAATCCGTCGAGCTGTGCGGACGCTATAACCGATGTGGTGCGTCAAGCTATGGAGTATTTTATCCCCTTCAATGACGTGCCCGTCGGTGGTTCCACTCGCCCATGGTTCAATGCCGATTGTGTCCAAGCTGAACAGCGTAAGCACACGGCGTTTCTCACCTGGGTTGACGCTCGTGACCACGGAGCTCCGGATCTAAGCTCAAAGAAAAGAGCCTTTAACCATGCTGCCAAGTACTACAAAAAGGCGCTTAAGAACGCTCGCTTTGATCGCATTATCCTTATTGGCAACAAGTTATCTGCGCAGCCATCCAGTAGCAGATTCTTTTTGGTCCCTTGCCAAATCGGTCGAGGCGAAATTCTGTCGGCCCACACTGCCTCCGCTGGTTAGGCCTGATGGAATACTGGCTCATACGGCGAGAGAGAAAGCAGGTCTCTTTGCCAATAATTCGCGTCTTGATACTGGCAGTGCTAGTCCACCTAATTTACCTCATTGCAGAGCTTCAATGCCTGAGGTTCGCATTAGGAGAGAGTTCTGTGTCGTCTGGATGTGAATAAGGCTAGTGGTCCAAATGGTATACCAGCGATTGTTCTTAACGCATTTCCACCCGAGTTGTCTCCTGTATTGACGCGGTTGTATCACCTCTCATTTAGGATTGGTGTAGTGCCCAAGTCCTGGAAGCTTGCCAGCGTGCAGCCCGTGCCCAAAAAGGGTAGTCGTGCCGTCGCCTCTTGGCATACCTGGAAGGTAACGATCTCCTCAGTGACCGACAGTACGGGTTTCGCCGCAATAGGTCAACTGGGAACCTACAAGTGCCACTCACTTGTGGGGCGAGGCCCTCGAGAGAAATGGGGAAGCGATTGCTGTCTCTCTTGATGTCTCGAAGGCCTTCGACCGGGTATTGCACGCTGGCCTTTTGAGTAAGCTTCCAGCGTACGGCATTTCCCCTAGCCTGACTGGCTGGGTAAAAGACTTTCTGACTGAACGGGCACTCCGAGTTGTTGTCGACGGATGCTCATCTAAGCCTATGTCGACTAATGCCGGTGTTCCTCAGGGGTCTGTTCTCTCTGCAACTCTGTTTCTGCTGCATATTAACGATCTGCTGATGCCCGGTATCTAGGGGTATGCAGATGACAGCACAGTTGTGGAGAGATACCTGCCAGATGCCCGGGCTAGTAGGCAATCAATCCGTCTGAAAGAGAGGCCATGGTAGACCGAACGAGTGTTGCACTACAGGCAGTCTCCGAATGGCGCAATGCCAATCTTGTAGCATTCAATGCCGCCAAAACACAAGCGTGTCTTTTCACCGCCAACAAGAGCCCATTCACCTTGGCTCCTACTTTTCGAAATATATTCTTGGAGTGTACCGACCGCCTTCAGCTTTTGCGTGTTGAGATTTCCTCGAACCTAAACTTTGGGAGGTTCATTGAGTCCAAGGCCAAGGTGGCTGCCAGGAAACTTGGCGTTATCGCAAAGGTCCAGCAGTACTTCACACCAGAGCAGCTTCTAATGTTGTACAAAGCACAGGTCCGTTCGTGTGTGGAGTACTGTAGCCACATTTGGGCTGGTGCTGCTAAGTGTCACCTGGCCACTTTGGATTCAGTGTAGAGGCGTGCGAAGAGGCTCATTGGTGACTCTGTTTAACTCGAGATGGTCTCCAAAGCCTAGATCACAGGCGTAGATTAGCCAGCCTTTCGGTCCCTATAGGATACATTTTGGGGAGTGTGCGAGGGAATTGCATGATTTAATTCCCCCATCTCCGTTCCACCATCGGACGCCCCTCATACGGCGAGTTTCCACACTTATGTTGTTAACACCACTACGATCCGGACGAAGCGTTTCGCCTCCTCCTTTATACCGCCTTTCCAGCGGCGCGCCTTTTGTTTTTGCCAGCGGCGGTGTTTCCGTCGGACTACAATTTGAGTGTCTTCAAGGCTAGACTGAATAGGCTCTTAATATACTAGTCCGCTTTACCATCAACGATTGCGTCACTGCTTACAATCAGGCGGGATTGCGGTTAAGCGCTAGTTTATAATTAAGTAAAAAAAAAATTGTTTTTTATATTTTTGTATTTGTTAACGTTATTATTGGTTAACATTAAAATATATATGTAGGTAAACATGTTTACACAAGTAAAAAAAAAATAAGATTAACTTCTTTTTGATATTTTAATCTTTAGACACTTTTGATGTGTGAAGCTACAAATCCGCCTTTTGAGTTCCCATAGCAGCTAATCGCTTCGTTTATCTTCCCCTTCTTCATACTTACGAAGCTTTCCTTTATTAATCGGATGTGATTATAGATATTTCCACAATATCGTCTTACGATGTATTCAAAGTTAATTGGCATTGTTATGTTCCAAAATAATATCTCTTAAACAATGCCATTAACGTTAGACATTTTATCTCGATACTAGTGTTGTTCGAAGATAAATACCAGATAAGTGTGTGCATAGACGCATGTACGGTTCCGTAATGTGATAATACTTATTTGTAATCACTACATACCTAGTATAAAACAAAGTCCCTTTCTCTTTTACTATTCCCTATGTGTGATTAAATCTTGAAAACTACGCAACGGATTTTAATGCGGTTAATAAATTGTGGAGAAATACTATTATTTTTGAGGTTTCTAATGTGATGTCGTAAATAATTACATTTTTTTCGCGTTTCCAGTGAAACGCGTGGTGAATCGTACGAGATACCAAAGATAAAATAATATATAAATTGTAGATTAAGTAAAATGATGCTAATAATCTCCGTATACATTATTTATTATTAAATTTAATTGCAATATAATTATATTATTTTAAGATATTCAAACGGAGCTTGTTACCCTAATTTGCTGTGCCCTACAGGGTCCATAATTGATCTCACATAAATTGTTACCGCCCTTATATGAACTTTTTATGGTAAAGCAATAAAGATATTGAGTATTGACTATTGAGATTTATAAAAATAATGTACTAAATATTTTACACATTGAAAAGGTCTACAAAAAAGTCCGCCATGGTATATCTACCTCTTACTCATGGCTATCTCTTTTGGATATCCCACAATATTTTTTTTTTGTCTTTTTACTACAAATATTGCCTATTTTTCGAAGCGATTAACAAGATTAGGATTAACAAGACAGCATTAATCCTTATCCAATTTAATACCATAAATATATTGTTGATTTAATATAGATCTATATCGCCCTTTACAGCATATGATTAAAATGAATATTTTCGTAGATATTACAGATTAAAATTGCGGGGCGTCGCATTTGCGGCCGTACCGACCGGCCAGGGTGGGAGCGGCGGGCACTATGTTTTTTTTATACAACAGTCACAGTTTTTCTTATTGCGAATTATATATATTATATTATAATTAATAATTTAGAATGAAACACATAACACGACAAACATTTACTTATATTTTCCTAAAACACAATTACGACTTCACGGATAGGCACAGATAGACATTTTTTTTTTGGATGAAATTTAGTATAGAGCTTACTATGCGTAACGTAAGTCTAAGCTCACGTTTGCACGTGCGCTTATATCTCTCGTCAAATATTTTTCACACACTCCGCCGAGAGTTGACATTCCAAGAGTGTATTTTTAGGTAGGTATACCTACGTTCTGTTGGATTCTCAAGGCTCCGCTCAATACCGAGAGTCCAAAATTCAGTGCGTAATAAAAAATGTGGCGAAAATTTAAGGTCGCAAGGACTTGAAGCCACTTGAAGACTTTCCTCTTTACCAGAGAACTCTAAAAAAACAAAGATTTTATCTTTAAACGTATATCAATAGTGATCAGTATAAAGGCTGTGAACTATATAAGATAAACAACTTAACTTTATCTTTGGTTTCAGATGCCGCCGTTGATGAGAACATAAGAATGTATATCTACATAGAAAGACATATTTCATAGGCGAACAAATGTTATAAAGTTTAACATGGGCGCTAGTCATTAACTTAATAAAATAATGGCTAATGCCACTCGCGCTGTAGATTACCAGAATGATCCTAAATACCAGTGGTTTGCGAATTTGCGAAGAAAGTGCTACGAGGACAACGTTACTCACAGCACCATCCTTAATGAGAATTATGATGGTAAGTAATAAGTAATACTCTACACTAGGCGGACTCGCCCACGAAGAGTTCCGTACCATTTTCTTTATAAACGACAAAAAAAATCAGTTTTTTTTTTTTTTTGCCGTTTAAATATTTTTTTATTTATAGTATTTGTTGTTAAAGCGGCAACAGAAAATTTCTGAAAATATCAACTCTCTAGCTATTACGGTTCATGAGATACAGCCTGGTGATAGACAGACGGACGGACAGACGGACAGCGAAGTCTCATGAATAGGGTTCCTTTTTACCTTTTAGGTACGAAACCCAAAAAATCAGACCCATTTTTTCTCGAAGATACTACCGTGTATTCTGTAAAAAGCTCGCAGTGAAAAAGTAGATGAAGTAAGATTTCATTAGACCAGGAGGCCATTCCCGTAATTATAATGATCAAAATTTCGCAATCTCGTCTCAACTACAGTCAAACAAACTTGCCATTATTGTAACGAAAATAGAATGAGAAACAAATTTTTGGGATTAGAAGTATTTTTGTGTACTTAATATGAAGACTGAGATCAAAAAGTGAAAATTCGTAAATTAAGAGAAACACTATTTTTAGATTTATGTA
Organism: Sesamia inferens; assembly: GCA_037179545.1. Lineage (NCBI taxonomy): Eukaryota > Metazoa > Arthropoda > Insecta > Lepidoptera > Noctuidae > Sesamia > Sesamia inferens. Next base: position 21,269,050 of record CM073921.1, read on the forward strand.
AATGTGTATGTTTATGTTTATAAAATAAAATGCCCGTTTAAATACACTTATATTTTTCTCACAAACACGCGCCATAGGTTTACAAAGAACATGTTATTGTCCGCCATTACATTATTTATTTTCTGAGATTCTTTATTTATTTACCGACATGTATTTTGTCGACTATCTATTTCGTTTACTTTCATAATACTCAGAGATAGGCCATATATGACGCGATTTTTTTATCTTGTCTGTGCCATACTCAACAATGCAATGTTGTTCACGCATAATCAAAATACAAACTAACTGAAGAATTAAAATTTTACTGAAAATGCAAGTCATTATAATCATCTTTTTTTTTTCAAGGCAGTGCGTAATACTTAGTTTAAATATTTCATTCGTGTACAACAGGTCTTAATACTGTAATGTTAACATAAAGAAGACCTCAGACAACAGCCTTATTACAAACATATAAGCACATAAACTCTTGCCTTCATCCACGGAGGTAACCAGAAACGACAGAACGCCACCTGCCCCTTTTGTTAATATATCTGCACATACACACACGCCGGTTGACCTCTCTGTGGAAAATCACAAATACGGCCAATATGTCCTCCTAGGATCTCCCTTTCCGGCGTATCCACTCTATTTTAACTATTTAATATCTTTTTGTATACTAATTTTTTTTAACGGCACCGCACATAACACGTTATTCCTCAGCAACCTGATTACGTAACACACTATTACTGTCAATTGAAATCATTTTGAAGCATATAGCTAATCCATTGCTTGATATGATCTGAAAACGTGTCTATTCAACGACACAAATAAAGCAATGCATGTTGTTGAACCGTCAAAATGAAACCCATTGCTACTGAGAGTTTGTTACGCAATTACACTGCAGAATATTGTAAGTATAGTTCGCTACGGAAGGAGCACATTTTCACAATATTTATTCTACTGTAAAAGTTAGCCACATCGAACATTAACTTCGGTATATAAGCATAGGCACACAAATTGAGCGATTCCCGGTGGTAGGCCATAACATCGGCTGCCGGCAGAAGTTACCACCCACCAGACAAAGTCTTACTGCCAAGCAATTCGTCGTGTTTCGGCATGATGTCTGGTGAAGCCGTACGGAAGACGGCCCCCTAATCGGCGAACATATTTTTGTCAAATGATTGCGACTAGTTGAGATCGATTGGACCGAATGGACCAATGGGCGATCCAAACGATCCCAACTGATCCCAACTTGTCGCAATCATTTGAAAAAAATGTGTTCGCCGATTAAGTGGCGGGTCTGAGCAGTTGTGTTGCAATGAATGCCGGGTACAATGCGCCAAATGTTATTGGGTCGGAAGTTTGGTCGTGGAGGGCCCCCAGATCAATCTCCCTCTGGCACAGCATCGTTTAACATTGCATCACCTCTTTCAACTACCGTCTTCCTTTCTATTCACTCAGTTTTTGTTTATTTTGAGTGAATAAGCTCGTAATTGAACTTGCGCGCTTACCAACATACCAACAAAAAAAGATATCTGGATATCATCAACAAAACATATGCCTTGATTGTCTGATTGTAACCAACCAGGTCACATATATATCGCCATTCGCTTTATTTGGCGCATTTACATCAATCTTTCCATCCCTTGTAAACAAACTCCCAAAATAAACGAACTCGCTCTATTCATTTATTTTTACTTTACACACACCGAAATATGCTCTTTTATTTTAAACACTGTGACCTTCGTCTTATTCACATTTACATAAATATTCATCCCTTTAAATCTTATGTTATGCTTCATCCATCACGTAAAGAAAAACTCAGAAAACAGATTTTGTGGTGTATTTTTCCTTTTACATTTATTAATATATAATGTTTGTTTAAACAGAAAGTGAAGTCTGGTGTCGGCGAACGTTTGATGGATTCTCCTGCTGGGACGAGACTCCAGCGTCAACCACAGCCTATCAGCCGTGCCCTCAGTTTATCGTCGGGTTTGACCCAAAACGATTCGCGTACAAAACGTAAGTTTACGTAACTATATGTTTAAACATGGTGTGGCAGTGTGAGTAATTTATGCGGCTTACCCAAATGTCCTTTCTTCGGTATTGTTTGTCTAATCGAGCTCCATTAGTGTTGTGGATTGAAATGCATAATTACTTACAAATATGTGCACGGTCTACATAGGCAGGTCAATTCAATCTGCGTGTTTTATTTTATCGATCACTTTAGACATTAATCTAATAATAGTCACATAATCGGATCAAGACTATGGCTGGACTTTCAAAGAAATTGTGACCTTGAAGTTTTTTCTGCCTTTCTTCTCAGAGTAGTCATAGAGTAAACGCCTACCTCATCGAGTTTTAAAAAATATGATTGACGTCTAAAACTGTTTATATAAACAAGATTAAAGAATATTCTGAAATCATTACCCTACCTTGGTAATGATTTCAGAGTATTCATTAATCTTGTTTCAAATCAGGTATCCATCAGTTATTGACGTAAATGCCCAAAACCCAATTGCTGTCCACGGTACCCCTTCTTCTTAGACACTATGACTTTACTGGCATTTTTCATTGATTTCTTCACAATGATTAGGATTTTGTTGGAGTCCTACAAAATGCTTATCACTGTAAAGAAATCACTAATTCTACTAGTATACCCTTCTACTGGACATAGGAAAATCTCCCATAACGTGCGGTTCCCTTCAACGACCAAGGTTGTAGTGACAACACACGCTTCGCCATCCCTAGGCGTTTATCTGTTGTGCCAATCTTGGGGAAATGTTGAAGTCATCGGTTTTCTATGAACTTGAATTGCCCGATTTTTAAAAAGCTATTCTATATAGATAGAATAGCTTTATAAGACGTGTGGACAGTGACTCTTTTAGTTTGCTGTTTTAAATCGGTCATCTATTCTACCGCTATTATGGCCAGACCACAGCCACTTTAGCTTGGTTATTCTGTGAACTATGTGGACTGTTTATTGCTTCGTAAGTTCCAAAATGTTGTCTGCTTAACAATGTAAACAACGCAATAATTGTTGCTGTACTGTGAAATGACAGGCTATCGCTATCGATAGTGTGTTACGCATTTACCGTGCTACCATTGAGGTGAAGATTTTAGTGTTATTAAAATTTATTTTTATTTGCTTTATCTTTATTTGTAATCGGTTAATTTATCATTTCCATAATTATAATATATGATGTCCATATTTTTAAATACAAGTATCATTGAACTGTCGTCAGCAAAGAAGCTCACATGTTATGACTTGGTTAAGTCTCCTTCCTTTGCTGAAAAAATTGAGCAAGAATCAACAAAATCTTCGACGACGATTACAAGTAGAGATACGATTCTTAATCCCCTCTTTATTGTGACGATTGAGTAATGTAACGCAACACTCGAGGCGTGCATGTTCGTGTGCGATGCCTTAATCGATGCGGTACAATTTTTTTGTGTTTGTTCATTTTATCAATTTGTTCCAAGTGAATTGAAATTGTTTTATCATTAATACCAAATCTTGCCAATATTTCTGACGTGGTAAGCGATGAATCTGCATCCATGATCATTTTTAATTTTAGACACGCTTTTATAGCTACTCTTGTAATAAATGAACAAGTTTGTATTAAAACCTTAGAATTCGATATTACCTACTTCTAATTATTGTCGTATCGAGATGATGATATAGGTCAGTGCCCAAGACCCGCTTATGCTCGATCATTATTATCATCATCATCATCTTAGCGTTTATCCCGGTTGCATCCGTGGCTTTCGCGTAGGAGCCCGGGCTCCGCTTTCCTGCACATTCTCCTCTATTTCACGCGATTAACATCCTGTAGTAAGAGATTGTTCATCTCTTACAACGTCAAGCCAGCACTTCTTTGTTCTACCCCGCTTGTTCCGGCCCGGTAAAGGTGCCATGGCAAGACATTTGTTACCCACGTAACATACCGCCGATTTACATAAGACGTAGAGGTACCAGCGTAAGCGACCTTCCTACAGTTTATCCACAATATTACGGACACGAAGACCGCCACGGATGCGGGAGTTCCTGATGCAGGCTTTTCGCGTAACTCCACACAAATTCATCTTCGTGACACGCAGCTCTTGCTTGTGTCGCTCAAGCATAGGCCACGCCTCACTGCCATAAAGAAGAACAGGTCTAATGATGGTCTTATAGACCTGTCCCTTAAGCTTAACCGGCATTTTGGAGTCACAAATGACACTTGTCCTCTCACGCCATTTTGCCCAAGCTGCGGAAATACGTGACCTGACGTCGCAATCAATGCCTCCGGACTCGTGAGGCACAGACCCCAAGTATTAAATGTTTTTTTTTTAGTTTTTTTTTTTTAATATTCATTAATGTCACTATTTCATTACGTATGGGTTTTTGCATTGTAGTTTACTATGTCTCGTCTAGTCTGTAAAAGCCCGTTGTGTCACCCTTTTGAGAATATTGATAATAATTATGTTCTGTAATTTATATCGTATATGTAATGAGGAGTTCTACCATATTCTATTCTACGGCTACATTAACAATCCATATAACTCACATCTCGGACAGTTCTAATTTTGCCTTGTTTTCAGCAAAGGTCTTTCGTTCTGTAAACTGGGGCATCGCGAATGAATTATTTGTGATATAGCTAGTGAGATTGGAGTGAAATCCTGTTGGGAGATAGCGCATTTTTTTACCAACTTGAAGTCATCGGATTTGGGAAGGGTCTTATACAATATGTAAAGAAAACCCTGTCCGATACGTGAAGGCATTGTTAGGTATCGATAACTGTTTCTACTATGCCCACAAAGCCAGGCTAACTTAAAAAAAAAAACAGCCTTTAAAAAAATAAAACTTATTTTACAAAAAGAGGTAACTTAATACATGTGCGGTAGGCAATCCATGCGCGGGCGACGGGAGGCAGGGCAATGGACACGTGGTCGCATCGCTTATAATAATACCGTAAAAATGGTGTTGTCACTTTTTTTTAAATTACCTAATTTCGGGGAAGTTGGAATTAATTCGAGGTTGAAAAGATTATTTCACAATTCATTAGTATTGTTACTATGATGATTATGTAAAATATCGTATTTTATTTGGTCATGTGTTTACCTAACCTTTAGGATAATAAAGGTTAGGTAAACACATGACCACATGATGATTATGGGTCGGACAGGGTTTTCTTTACATATTGTATATCTTCATCCAGTTTCACTTCGAATAAAATTTTACAGGAGCATGAAGCTATCATTAAATCAATCAAATCAAATATCATTTATTTAAATTACGCAAAGAATCAGCACTTTTTTACCGTCAATATTACATAAGACAATCCCCCCAAAACGCCCGCCCTTCGCCACTTCCTAGTGCTTTCGCTGGAAAGAAGAGGCGGAACAAACTCCCCAGTAGCACAACTGCCTGTTCATTTAATAAACCATGACTTTATGCACACAGAACATTAAATGAAACTACCCACCACATGCCAGTTTGCCATGCCAAAATACCAGTACCATTGCTTCATACTTCATTTTGTTTTATTTGTTTCCATTTCTGGGTCATGATTTTATGGGACAAATTTCCATAGCCAATCCAAACCAAAAGTCAGAGGGACAATTCTCGTAATAGAAACAACATTCACAATCTGATCTCAGTCTCAGTCTGTCATAAGAACGTCTAAATTTAATTTTTTATTTCCTACTTTTACATTTTGGTCCAGTATTTGACAGTTATTGTCGCTGGGAAGTAAATGCGCTAGATATTGAGCGGTTTTTTAAGATTAAATTAGACAGTGTCTATAATACGTCAATTCAACCATATAATGACTCCAAAAGTCGTTAGGCATGAGAATAGGTTTTAATATATTTTATACATGACTACTACTTACGCGGGTGAAACCGCAGGGCGCAGCTAGTTATAATGTAAAACCAGATGGACGTACGATAGCAGGAAATGATTTGCTATCACAAAGATTCATTTTGATTACAGCATTTTATATTCGGCGCGATTTCTTGATACATATATTTTTATCTAACATTTTCCTATATATCCGGGAAACGTCGGGAAGCGGGGCTGAAGTTCCGGATAGTTAAGGTGTCTTCTCATCCCAGAAGCATCCATCGTGGGCGGTGTTTCGAGAAAACGTTGAAAAATAACTATAATGTGATGTTCGATTTTTATTATTTTAACTGTACAGACACTTAGAGCAATTTAATATTAAGGGATTACTCATTACAATGAAAATCTCCGATTAAAATAGATAAGAGCCACTAGCTTTGAGTATGATCAACACACTCGATTGAAGCTTGAGCAAAAGACTACCTGCGCTAACGGTCGCTCGCTATGTCAAACGCAGCTGCAGTCGGGTATTACCCGCTCATAAAAAAATCATAATTTATTCGAATACCGACCGATTAATCGACTTCACAAAATAGTAGAGTAGTTTACGGATAATTGATACTGATACAAAACAGATCACAATATTCAAAATTAACCAGTCACGCGCCGTTACGGCCATCGTGCGACTTCACACGTCCTCGGGTGAACAATCTGATGACAATCGTAAAAGTAACGACTTCACGCTCGGTCGTCCTGACAGGCTTATGCCACACAGACTACCGCCATACAGGCTACCGCCACACAGACCGCCACCTCACAGGCCACCGCCAAACAGGCTACTGCCACACAGGTCACTTACCAGGCCACTTGTTTAAGAAAGATGGGCCCCGTAAAGCGGTGGCAGGATGATCTAGACGACACGGAGTAGTGTGGGAAAAAGAGTTTCGGGAAGATCTTAGTATTGTCCCATTGTCATGCAAATTGAGGAGCCCTTGCCCGTCATTAGGACAGGCAGTAGGTACTAAGCTATACAAAAATATATTTATATCGAGTTTTAATAATCATCATCATCTCAGCGTTAATCCCAGTCGCTTCCGAAGCTTTTTCAGCTTTGAAGTCTAGGGTCCGCTTTACCAGTGTAACTGCTCATTTTTTTATCATTTGTCCCAACTACAAGTCGAGTCTAACCCGGTTATGGTGAATACAAATATTTTACGTGAATCTACAACCAAGTATAACCCAATTACAGGGTAATACAATACCCCTAGATAAGCCTGATTGTCAGACTTTCAAGATGCTGACAACCCGTAACAACCATCGAAAATCTACAAATCCTAGCCAGGCTAACAGTCGGTGGCCTAGTGGCATCGGCCGCGACTTGCAAGATCCCCATCAGGCGCTTTAATTTTAATAAATTATTTCGGCACCTCTGCTCTCGAAACAGTGAAGAAAAACATCGAGAAATTTCGAAAACATGTGACATCTACCGACACACACTGGGCCCGCGTGGTAGATTACTCTCATCCATGCTCTCTCTCACCGAGGGGAGGCCTGTGTCCCAGGAGTGGGAACATTATAGGCTGAAAACTTGGATTATATAATACTTATTAGCAAAAAAATATTTTTCCCCGGAATGTATTTCATTCACTATTTCCAATGCCTAGTCAAATATAATAAACTAGCCGCCGCCAGCGACTTCATTCGCGTGGAGTTAGTTATGCTCCGCTCCTATTAGTCGCAGCTTGATGCTAGATAGCTTAAAGCCTTCCTGGATTAATGGACTATCCAACGCAAAAAGATTTTTTCATATCGGACCAGTAGTTTCTGAGATTAGCGCGTTCAAACAAATATACAAGAAAACTCTTCAGCTTTATATATTAGTATAGATACTTAGTGATCATCACTAGAAGTATTTCGCAGAAAAAATATTATTTCCACTATTACAAGACTTAACGAAATATGTAGGTAAGTATCTTTGCCGGTATTTTCTACCTACATATTTCCATGAGAAGGCGTGACTTCATACATTCATATGAAGGAAACTCAATATTAAACGGGTGCTTAAATACTAACGCATTTAAAAAAAATCTGACACAATAACTATAGATGAGGCGAAGCTTGCTGCGCGAATACAAACATATCACAAACTAATTGCACAATAATACAAAACCCATTATATAACTATTAAGACTATTCAATCAAGTCTCTTTCCTGTTCTTTGAAATCCAACAAGTAGGTCAGCTTACTTATTAAATAATATTATCAGAACATTTTGTTAATGCAGGAGGGTACCAGTGTTGTTAATATAATGTAATACATATAAGTAGCGTCATAATTTGGTCCTGCATGGACAATGGACATTTCCAAATAGGTGACAATCATTACTGTGTTACTAGCCTGTAGCAACCCGTAGCTGGTCACGTTAAAACTGGATCCAAAGCGATCCGATACACATATCTTTAATTACAACATATATATGATGGTGATTGAAGATATAAAAAAATAACTCATGCCTTCGTCCCACAAAAGTAAGCAGAAACTATACAAGACTTCCACTGCGGAATATCAAATTACTGTGTGGAGGCATGAGGAACAGGGAGTAAAGTTCACTCGTCCTCCTTTGAAAAGGGAGGATCCTCCGACGGGTGTTATGTCTGGCGGGCACTTGCCCAATGCTTGAAATTGGGAAGTTGTATGTATGCTAATTGCACGGTAAACTGTGATTGCGAGATGTAGAATTCGCGTGACGTCAGTATCGTCATACTGACGTCGTTGTTGCATGTGGCGCTTGTAGGTACCGCTACATCACTCCATTCCGGAGACCGGAGGTCGATAGTAGGTTGAGTCTTGAATCTTGCCATGCTTGCCAGGCCAGCTGAGGCTCCAGTGAGTCGGGATCGGTTGCCTCGTAGTTCACGGTGAGTCGGAACTGCCTTCGGATATTCCCCAGTGAGTCGGGGTAGTGGCGCTGCGTTATACTCCAGTGCGTTGGATGTCGTACAGCGCCGGGTTGAGGCTGGCTGCTGCGGCGACCAGGAGAGAAGGCTCTGCTTGTTGACCGGCCGAAAGTGCAGTGTGCTGTGCCGAGGTTTCTGATGAGGCTGAGGGTGATGGCCAGGTATGTGCGGTCGCTGCATGCATAAAGTTTAAAAAAGGCATAAAAAAACAAATAAATGAAGTCTACACCTATGTCCTCACATCGATGTTTGTATAATATTTATTTCTTCTATAAAACAGTTTTCTTTGGTTTGCTAAAATGTAAAGTCTTCAGTAAAGCTGAACCCACATTTCAAGTTTATCTTTCAGTATAACACTTCTAGACAACCTCCGTATTATCATCATCAACTCAGACGTCATTTGGTTTTTCATCTGAAGTTTCTCAGTAGCAGCTCAAGGTATCCATTCGTACCTGGTTGATGGAAATGAGCGTGTTCCTAATACATATCCAACTCTGGCCAAAACTAACCACTTGAACGTCCCGGTTTGACAGCTGGAAAAGCGTCGAGCGCTCGTAAAATCATCGTTATTTTTTTCTTCTTATTTTTAGCAGTAATCTATTTAATTACTAAATATGAACTATTTATCCTTCAGGGAATATTTTGTCATATTTTAAGATATTATATCAAACAAAAACTTGACGAAAATCCGACACACAATGAGCAATGAGCAATTATTCCATCGTCCACTTTAACACTCGTAAAGACAACTTATCAGACATTGGATACAAAGTATTTATACATATTCAGAAAGAACAAATCTCGATAATTATTTTAATATGTAACACTAATAAGAGTTCGATATTAAAAAATAATTTATTAATCTCATTTTAATCGCAGAACTCACTGCCACTGCACTCATCGTTTATAAACAAACTTTTTTTCCTATTGTATCTGTCAGGTAGGGCACTGTTTTAGCCATCCGAGAATCGGTGTTTAATACAGAACCGTTTAGTGAGAAGTTCATGAAGCTCTTTGATACATATCATAAATAAAAACTCGTTTAAAGTGTACATGTCGGTGAGGCCACCATGGTTGCCTGAACGCTTAACGCCAAAAATTTTTAGGCAACTTTGTTGGCCCAGACGCTTGAGTGGCTAAAGATACCTAATAGTTCACAGTCCACAACAATGAGTGTATTTTTTCGTACGGATAAGAATCGAGTAGCCGCACTATTTAATACATTTTGGATTTGAAACACCAAAAGTAGCAAACACAATGGTTTATAGCGACTGACTGTTTGTTTAAAAAACAGATTTATTAGGCACTCGGCTAGCAAGTGGCTCAATGTATTTTTTAAACGCGCCTGGCTTCTCTCCGACAGCCGCCATTACTGCCATAACGAGTGCGGTCACCCGCACGCCCGCACTAACACTTGATTGTGGAATACCGTCCTTACTACTACGAAATAAAGACCATTTCAAGGACAAAGATTCAATGAAGAAATATTGTTTGTCCAGACACATGCAGCCCGTTGCTTGTAAACATTAATTCCTCATAAAAGTTGAACGAAACTGTTCTCCCCTTTTTATTAGGATTTCAACGTAAACACAAACGAATTTCAAAGTAATATAGTTACTTGCATAGCGATGGGGAATCATATATTATGATAGATATATATTTATGGCAAATATGCTTTAAGTCAAGCAGCAAACAAACAAGGGCTTAGGAACAATGACAATAAAAAATATAAAGCCCGGAATCGCTGAGGCGTCTAGTGCTCTTTAGACGTAAACGACAGATATAAAACAGTAGCTGTTCTGGGAACTAATTTATTTCATCCAAATGGAAACAAATCCCTTGGAAAAAAATAAGTTGATTGCAATCTATTACGAAGGTAAAAAATATTGCGGCTTTGCTGTGCAAGATTACATTTATTTGTGTCCGTCTTGGTTAACTTTCTTCTCTTAAAAGTCTGCGTCTGTATTACGTAACACACTTCCAATCTCAACCAGAAAGGTTTTATTATATGTTTTAGTTTACTATAAATGTAATATATTAACAAATAATAAACATATTATAATGCAATATATTATAAAGTTATATATTATTAGGTGTAGATATACTTATACTAATAATTCAGTTATTACAAACGTTGATATGGCAGCATTGTAATATTTTATATAAAAGTAATCCATAAAAAATATAAAAATGTATATTTGATTTTTAGATATGAAAATGATAATACTATGTATATGTTATCATTAAAGAGGTTATAGCTTAATTATTCATTTTCTTAAAGAAAAGAGGATTGAAGCTTAACCTGAATATTATTACAATCATAAAATAGTTTATAAAACACAAAACAGTACTTTTTACATTTACTACTTTTTGCATGTTTAGCATGTTTTCGGATTTTGATGGCATGAGATTATAATGTACAAGCGCTTTCTTTGTTCAATAGTTAACCAACTTGTCTCTTTTTGAATCACACAGAACAACACGCATTGGCTTTCAGACCAATGCGTGTTATTTTTAAATCACAAATGCAACCTCTATTCTTCGCACGATTTAAAGGTTTATTCAACGGTAAATATGGTCGTTTCGTTCCGCTTCTTTCGACACTTTAAGCTACCTTTGTCCTCCAACCTCTTGACCCAACGACTTACAGTATTTCTTTAAAACAATAACAATTTTATAACACAATTGCAACAAGCGATTGGTTTGCACCTTAAACAAATAATAATAAAAACAACTTACACAAAAGCCACAACATTTGCCTTAGCTTCAAAACTAATATTAGCCTGCACATTGATTAAAATTAAAAAAGTAAAACTAATAACACAAACTCGTAACTATATGTTCAACAACCAACAACAGCTAAGTAATAATAAATGAGTTATTGCAGCTAATATGTAGTGGAATATTATATGTGAACTACTTATTCATTTTGTTTCAAACCATTTCATCGTTTTATAATGACTCTAATATATAAAAAGTCTTAAAAGATATTAAAACTGTACGTTAGTTTGCAATCAACTGACTTTATTAGTTTTAATTCATAGTAGGTACACATACAATCATCATTAGCCATACAGCCTTAACTATAATTACTGTTATTTTGTTATATCTATTTAACAAAAGAAAGTATCATCGTTAAGTTGCGGATCGGTATTTTTACATTTTTTTGTTGTTGTCATACGTCACCAATTTTTTTTTTTTTTAGTTATTAGATTTCAACTCTAACCACCTTAAATGCTGATCACGAAGTAAAGTACTTAGCCATAGAGACACTTACTGTGAACGTTGAAATTAGTAGTACCTAACAATCATAAACGGGCAGCAAGTTGTCATAGTGTATGAGTATGTACATAGGTATCAAATTTTATTATAGAAGAAGATCATTACTACAACTAAATCGTTATTGATATATTATCTATTTATTTAACCATGTCACGATCAGGATAGTTACAAAGTTAAATATGTAAATATGTCGGACTTATATGGAATTATTTTGAATCATACATACAGGACAATGATGAAGCCGATTGTAAAATCTATATATATAAAAGAAAGTCGTGTTAGTTACATCATTTATAACTGAAGAACGGCTATACCAATTTGGTTGAAAATTGGTAAGGAGGTAGCTAAGAACTGGGAGAAGGACATAGGATACTTTCTATGCCGCTCCCCGTCGTTCCTGTGGGAATAAATGAGCTTCTTTGTTTCGACTTCTCCCACACTTTTATGCTACCCTGGTACCTTGAACGTCAAAAAATATGCACAATAAACCTTCTTTCATGTATTATGATTATTTGATAATGATGAACGAATGAGGTTTATTGTTTCGACTTCTCCTACAGTTTTGTGATACCCTGGTACTTTGCACGTCCACAAACTATGCACAATAAAACCTCTTTCATGTATGGTGATTTGATAATGATGAATGAACTTTTTTATTGTTTCGATTTCTCCTACACTTTTGTGCTACCCTGGTACCTTCCACGTCAAAAAAATATGCACAATAAACCTTCTTTCACGTATTATAATTATTTGATAATGATGAACGAATGAGGTTTATTGTTTCGACTTCTCCTACAGTTTTGTGATACCCTGGTACTTTGTACGTCCACAAACTATGCACAATAAAACCTCTTTCATGTATGGTGATTTGATAATGATGAATGAGCTTTTTTATTGTTTCGATTTCTCCTACACTTTTATGCTACCCTGGTACCTTGCACGTCAAAAAATATGCACAATAAACCTTCTTTCATGTATTACGATTATTTGATAATGATGAATGAATGAGGTTTATTGTTTCGACTTCTCCTACAGTTTTGTGATACCCTGGTACCCTGCACCTCCACAAAGTAGGAAACACGTGTCCAGTATTTTTAAGTTAATAATATTATGTACAAAATTTCAAAAAGATATAATGAAAAACCACAAAGTTATAATAAGCTTGCTACGAGTATTCTACTTGGTTGTCCCAACATAAATATGGCCAAAGATCCGCGCGCGAGCGAGCGCGGTGCGTTGACCTCTAGCGTCAGCTGTTGCGCGCGCACAATACTATGATGATGTATCGTAAGCTGCGTGACGCACTCGGTAACTACACTGTAACAATTTCTAAATGTATTTGGGACAAAATATAACATGGTGTCAAAATTATTGGAATCGATTCAGTTGCTTATTCACTATCTATATATATAAAAGAAGGCGTGTTAGTTACTCCACTTATAACTCAAGAACGGCTCCATCGATTTGGCTGAAAATTTGGTAGGGGGGTAGCTAAAAACTAGGAAAAGGACATAGGATACCTTTTATCCCGTTCCCGTCGATCCCATGAGAATGAATTAGCTTCATTGTTTCGACTTCTCCTACACTTTTATGCTACCCTGGTACCTTGCACCTCCACAAAGTAGGAAACACGTGTCCAGTATTTTTAAGTTAATAATATTATGTACAAAATTTCAAAAAGATATAATGAAAAACCACAAAGTTATAAGCTTGCTATTCTACTTGGTTGTCCCAACAAAAATATGGTCAAAGATCCGCGGGCGAGCGAGCACGGTGCGTTGTCTTCTAGGGTCAGTTGTTGCGCGCGCGCAATTCTATGATGTATATATATATATATACATCGTACGTAAGCTGCGTGACGCGCTCGGTGACTACACTGCAACAATTTCTAAATGTGTTTGGGACAAAATATAACATGGTGTAAAAATTATTGGAATCGATTCAGTTGCTTATTCACTATTTATATATAGCTCAAGAACGGCTGAACCGATTTAGCTGAATATTGGTGGGAGGTAGCTAAGAACCTGTCCCCGTCGTTCCCGTGTGACGTGACATAAGACATGATCCAACTCATTCAAAATGTAAGTCAGCAATTCATATACCAAAAATGGTATAACAAAAAGCAAATGACAACTGAGCATATTTAAAAAAAAGTCTAACCGGTTGAAGCAATCGTTTAAAGCTAAGAATATAAATACCTACTCTCTGCTGGTTTAAAGTTTCTAATAAAAAACCACAAAGCCAACTTCAACTTCAAAATTTCTAATATTGTATTGCTGTGCCATTTATCATCAATAAAAATATCATGCCGTGACCAAGACCATCAAATCTTTCTCGACAAAGCGGTAATGCAAGAGTAAATCGAAACATTCTGAATGAAAGCACTGAAGAAGAGCAAGAAATTGCACGTGCAGAGCGCCGCCTTACTATGACTCGACTTCGTGCTTCTCACTCACAAGAGCAAAGGGAGGCGGCAGTCCGTGAAACTGTTCCGTTGACAATGCGAAATCGGCGAACAAACCTCAGAGATCATCATCATCATCATCAATCTTTTTATCGTCCCACTGCTGGAGACAGGTCTCCTCTCATGCAGAGAAGGATTGAGTGTAATCACCACGCTTGCTCAATGCGGGGTGGCGATTTCAGACTTATAAAGTCCAGGTTTCCTCAAGATTTTTTCCTTCACGTTCAGTCATTGGTGTCCTAGATATTATACTTAGAGAGTACATATCACTTTAGAAAAGTTACATCGATACTTGCCTGACCTGGAATCGAACCCGCGCAAACATACAAGAGAGGCTGGTGTTTTAACCACTAGGCCACTACGACATCTCAGAGATCAATAGCTAGATAATTTACGAAGCACAAGTAGAAATTCATTTCTTTCACAAGGTGCTACACTAAATAAACGACAAATAAAAAAATCATGGAATACTTTTTTTTTATTTATTTACAGTGTTCCTAATTGAAAAAGTAAAAAATGTGATCATGTGATATTTATTGCCTTTAAGGCGGAACAAAGTTCGCCGGGTCAGCTAGTATGTAATAAAAGCTACTCCCACAAGGGCGGAATTTTTTTTATACGCTCCGCTCCTATTGGTCGCACCATGATGTTATATAGCCTAAATAATACCTTTTCAAGCACTTGTACGGATTTCATACTGTCCAGTAACGCGATTGTATAACCACGATACCGTGATAACTTGAGTGAAGTGATCTTAGTTTGAGTTGATGACTAAACACCTCCGGAGGGACTGAAACAATTTGCCAGCGGCGGTGTTTCCGTCGAACTACAATTTAAATTTCTTCAAGGCTAGAGTGAATAGGCTCTTAATAAACTAGCTTGCTTTACCATCAACGATTGCACCACTGCTTACCATCAGGCGGGATTGCGGTCAAGTACTTGTTTATTATATTTAAAAAAAAGAATGTTTTAAGCAGTGACACTATTTAGTGCTGATTCTACGCACACTTTTACAGTGAGTGATTTTTACCTATTTTAGTTAGTGCTTACTAAGTTTCTGTTTTCAAGTAAACACTAATTATCGTCAATTTTTTATTTTTTCAAAACTATATATGAAAATTAAGGTATATAAGAAAAATAAAGTATCAATTTTAGCGCGCCCTATATGCTACCCATTCATCGCCGAGTTCAAACAATAAAGCAAGTTTGAAACGTGTCGAGCTAGCGATATATTTACCTAATTTTAAGCGTTGCTCCGATAAAAAGAATGCACGGGGCTATTCATTTTCATTCTGTATACGGACGAATTGAGAAGCCCTATCTTATTCTTTTGGCACCATATTTAATGTAGGGATCTTGGTTTAACTACGAGTATTTAATTTTCAAATCCGATTGAAACGTAACGTTATGCCGATCCGTCCATGGAAGGGCTTAAGTGAGGGCTTTAAAAAGGGTTAGGTTGATGATTATTCAAAGGATTACTGACACTTTATATCACACGAATACTTCTTTCAAATACCCTTCACAAACATGCCACTTTTATTTATTGATTCATTGGATATAAAACTTTGTTAATTGTCAAGAGAAACATAAAGTTTGGCAAACTAACGATCTACGTTTATTTGTGTATTCAACTACGTAACTTCGAAAATGATTCACACCATATTTTTAGGTACTTTCTTTTTATAAATTATGAACTAGTGTTTGACCGCAATCCCTCCTGATGGTAAGCAGGGATGCAATCGTTGATGGTAAAATGTGCTAGTTTATTAAGAGCCTATTCACTCAAGAAAATGAGTGAATAGGAAGGAAGGCGGGAGTTGAGCGAGGTGATGAAATGTTAAACCCTACAACACGACCATCGATGCTGCGCCAGAGTGAGATTCATCTGGAGACCCTCCTTGGCCAAACTCCCGATCCCCCTTTGGCGTATCGTACCCGGCACACATCGCAACACAACTGCTCTGACCCGTCCACCCTAGGGCTTCACAAGACATCATGCCGGATCACGACGAATCGCTTGGCGGCAAGACTTTCTATAGTGGGTGGTAACTTCTTCCGGCAGCCAATGAAAACTCAACAATTACAACATCGAAACTGTTTTTAGATATTTCAGAATTGTTCATCTTTTGTTTAACCCCTTTTCCAACTACATTTATTGGGGTTAGCTTCGAGTCTAACCGAACGCATTTGAATACAGTATGGTACATGAAGACTGCCTAATTTACCTTCCTCAACCCAGTTACTCAGTAATACTGGTTGACCGATTATCGTACTAGTGATGATTACGCTCAATCCTTCTCTATATGAGAGGAGGTTCTGTGCCCAGCAGTGGGGCGATAAAAAATGGTTATTGATGGTGGATGGATAAGTCGTGGTGGCCTAGTGGATAAGTCGTGGTGGCCTAGTGGTTAAAACATCAGCCTCTCAAGTATGAGTGCGCGGGTTCGATTCTAAGTCAGGCAAGTATCAATATAACTTTTCTAAAGTTATATGTACTTTCTAAGTATATCTTGGACACCAATGACTGAAGGTGAAGGAAAACATCTTTAGGAAACCTGGACTTTAAGTCTGAAATCGCCAACCCGCATTGAGCAAGCGTGGTGATTACGCTCAATCCTTCTCTATATGAGATGAGACCTGTTCCCAGCACTGGGACGATAAAAAGGTTGATAATGATGATGATGATAATGGTGGATGGTGGTGGTGGATGAACCAAGAGAGCAGCGGTACCCTAGTGGTATCGAACGCGACATACAAGTTGTAGCTCGAAGGTTCGAACCCTTTACTTTGTGTAAATTATTTCATCACCACTGCCCTCAAAACGGTGAAGAAAAACATCGTGAGGAAACCGGCATATCCTAGAGTCAAAAACTTCGAAGTCATGTGATATTTATTAACCCGCACTGGGCCAGTTCCTCTCACTGAGAGGAGGCCTGTGTCCCAACAGTGGGAACTTTATAGGCTAACCGAAATGACTGTCAAAGATCCACGAATAACGTGAAAAGCCACGAGTAAATCGTGACAGGCGTAGCTTAACGTAATCCATCGAACCGCCGCAGTTATTACTCAGACACTAGCCCCTCACCAAAATTACGTCCAAAAGCCCAAAATGTCAATCCAGATAGAAGAAATTGATTACTCATTTCGGGAATTAGATAATGCACACTGTAGTAAGATAACCATCAAAGGACAGAATAATAACGGGTTTTTTTTTTTTTTTTGTTTTTTTTTTTTTTTCACTTATTTTTGTGTAACCGTACCACGTGGCTAATTGATAATCCCAATGGGTCTATATTATAAGCTCAAAATTATGCAATGTTATTGTTACTCTACTAGGGAGTGGAATCTGTTTCTCCTTAACACAGATCACTTGGTGATCTAGCTAGGAGATCAGTGCCTCGCCCAAGTATTTGTATGTACTATATGTTCTTTGTTTTTTTTTTTCTGTTTCTAGAATGTATTAGCCCTTCATGTACTGCAAATAACCATGTGTCATTGTTACTATGAATAAATAAATTATTATTATTATTATTATTATCGGTTGATCCGTTGAGCTATGCCTGAAGCTTAAGTAAAAAATTACTTTCTTATGATATCACTTTATGATTTTCTTGGTTTCTGCGTACTACGCCTTCCCTATTTTCCGTATATGTACAGACATCTACATCCCATAAAATACTCCCATTCTCCTTCTTCAGCTTATAGAGGTCCATTGCTGGATAAAGGCTTCCCCGCATGCTTTTTTTGGGTGGCTTTGCCATAATCCCCACGCTTAGCAGGCGGGACTTGAGAAGCGCTGCTGCCCGCTTACCTGGTGAGAGTTCCCTTAGTCGTCTCTTACGACACCCACGGGAGGATATGAGTTGGTACTATTACAGACTCGGTACCACACGGGATGCCTATACTAAAGTATTCACATGCCTATTTAAAAATCTGTCAATCTGAACTAAAGCACTGCTGTTCTGTTCCAATAACATCATAAAACTTAGATGAAGAAAGCTTGCATTAGTACAAATCTGTTGCTGGAAACTACTAGCATACACTTTAACATTTTTACAAAATAGATCTATTGCTATGTAAACCACGTTCTTTCAATTTGCTGCAAATAATTGTATGATGTCAAAGCTCTTAAATAAACGGAAGCCTATTGGAAGGCGTGTAATATGAATAAAAGTAAATTATCCTGCCAACTCTCCGTTGGGAACGGGGGCCTACGCAACAATTTATGTCAAATGCCATTCCAAAGCAAAGCCAGAAAGAGGGAATGTAGGCGGTTCAATAAATAAACAACATTCAACATTCTTAAAAGGTTCTATTGAAGCCAGATGTTTAGTGATGTTGCGGAAACTTAATTATTTCGGTTCTTAGACCGGTTGCCGACTGATCCATTATATATTTTTGTAACTAAATTGACTGACTACTACGTAGTGGTTGTGTTAACCAAAGAATACTAAATGCTGGTAGCGTCAACTGAATAATCCTAACTGCTGGTACTTCCAACTTAACGATACTACTTCGTGGCAGTGTTTACTTTAAAAAACTTCTTAGTACTCTTATTTGTTAAACAAAAACTCCTCGGAAGAAGTTACAACTACTATTCCTATAGCTGTCAATAACGGCATTGCTATTGTTTTGGATCAAATGGTACCTGGACAGGCACATGGAATGCCATGTGCCTGTAATTACATTGGTAACCATAGACACCATTTGATCTTTTTTTTTTTTTTTTTTTTTTTTTTTTTTTTTTTTTTTTTTTTTCTCGAGTGGAAATGCCTTTACGCACCATACCCGTCGCTAGCTAGGCGACGAGCGTGTGTGGGACTCGCCCGGCCGTAGCCGGGAATACCCACTAAAACCACCCGGTTACCGTCGGGCCCTGTGTTGAGAGTGTCACGGGGCCGACCCGAAGGCCAAGTACTCCGTGACACCCTCAGGGCTTGCCGGCCCTCCCCTGTAGGGCCGGTTTCCGCGCCAAAGGGGGATTACCCGGTAACGGAATAATCCCCAGACGTGGTGACCGTTGTGCAATGCACGTGCGGGAGCTACCCGCACGCGCTGGTCACACCCTGGGGCTAAAGGAGACGGGGGTTCGTCCCCCGCCTTCTTCGCCCCACCCGAGACACCATTTGATCCTACTCCATCTCAAAAAAAACATTAGAATTCAAAAGACTGTCTGTGTGTTACCTTTGCACGCTTAAACCACTGAAAGATTTTTAAAAAAAAACGTTGACAAGGAGATAGATGGGATTCTGGGGATGGACATATGCTACTTTTTGTCCCGGTAATACATTCCCGTGGGGCAATTTCCGATATCCGGAATGGTGCCGCAGGCAGAATCTAGTAGTAATAATATATTTACCATCGTGACTGTACGGCACTCAGTAATAAACAAAACTAGTATAAGCTAGCTCTTAT
The DNA here is from genome assembly GCA_037179545.1 of Sesamia inferens. Classification (NCBI taxonomy): domain Eukaryota; kingdom Metazoa; phylum Arthropoda; class Insecta; order Lepidoptera; family Noctuidae; genus Sesamia; species Sesamia inferens. The sequence goes on from CM073921.1 coordinate 21,288,977, forward strand.
TTCATTCAAACTCCGTAGTCTGATAGACCATACATAAGTCCCTAAGCCACAATTGCTAGAAATTAAAAATGTGTAAGACCACTCTTCTCGATAAGGGCACATTTTCGCGTGATTAAGTACGATGAGGGCTAATCTAGCGATATAAATCTTAGCCTGCGAAGTTTGACTTTACGGTGTCAAAAAGCTCTCTTGGAAAACACACCAACTTAATTTCATACACAAAGTTTCAGTTACGTCATACACCGGCAGACGCAATGTGTTGTTCAACTCGCTTAAAGTCGAATAAGTTAAAGAAGTTATTCAAAAGTGATATCTTTATAAAGATATTTAATAATGTACCGACGGCTACTAACTAGGAATATAATTATATAATACTTTTTGTCTAAATATTTCAATAGCCCAATGTTTCTGAAAGGATATCTTTTCGATATTGATTTCAATTTTCAAAACAGTTTGTAATTAAAGGGAGCTCCCTTTAATTACAAACTGTTTTGAAGTAGATAATGTGAACCTAATGCTGTTATCTTACTTAAGTTCGTGTTAGCTTAGAAATTGAATCTTATGTCCAAGGCAAGCATTAGTATTATCTACTCATAAAAATCTAAAAGAGAACAGTACAAAACATTAAAACAATGAAAGAGTATGCATAAGAATGTTTACGGAGTGTTTCATTTTAATGAAAATTTACGAAATAAAAGTACATAGCTATAATACGTATCGTTCTTAATTCTGTATTAGTAATATTGTACTTTGTAAAAGCTTTTCCTGTAGATTCGTCCTTTTGTTGGAAAATAACGAAAGTTACTCCTTAGAGACTTACTACTACTAAAGTAGCCTATGTCCTTGCACATTCATTCAAGAATAGCTAACGACAATTATTTAACCACAGAAAGTTGGAGTTTCCTTCAAGATTCATTCAACATGAATAATTTGAAAGGAATTAATGGTCCTAACGAATTGCCCAAAACAGAATGCGGCAAACCCAGGGTTCTGTCTAGATGCAATGGTAAAACATTGTAAATTATTCACCCGCGATCTTGTGTGAAATTACAGGAACTGAGCGCTGTTTAGCAGTAGGTATTTATCTATTGACGTAAACAATGTGAAGATACTAGCCTTGTTTATATAATGCAAATACTCCAACAGCGTCGCTGGGGTTTTATGAATTATTCACTATCGCATAACAGTTCTTGTATTATATTTAACAAAGACTACCCTAGTAACAGCAAAACTGCAGTATATAATTTACTAAATGACGCTGGTTATCACTCCATGTTAGAACCCCTTCCTTTTACTCGATTTAAATAGACAATATTTTCGATCTTCCATGCACAGTTGGAATCTGTAACTCTGTCTTCAGTTACCACCGTCCTTTATAGACCCGTTTTTAGAATTTCGTACTTAGTCTGTCAACTCAAAATGTAACAAATAGCACATTCTTTTAACAAAACTCACTTAAGTGAAGACACTTATTGTGACGGACAGGAAACTACGGATCCCTACACTGAACGTGGCGCGATACGCTCTTGGATGTTTTTTTATTTTTTATTATAGAGCCTCTTTACAACTAATTGGCCTTTTCTTCCACCAGTTGCGCCACCCACGGAGCAGTTCCTCTGTGGCAGCAAGCAAGGGCTACATCATCATCATCATCATCAGTCTCTAATCGTCCACTGCTGGACATAGGTCTCTTCCATGGCACGCCATCAAGCTCGATACTGAGCAGCTCTCTTCCAGTCACTACCAGCCACCTTTTTGATGTCGTCGCTCCATCGCGCCCAAGGGCGTCGTACGCTACGTTTGCCGAGACGCGGTCTTCACTCGAGGAGTCGTTTACCCCAACGATTGTCGGTCCTGCAGCATATGTGACCATCCCATTGCCACTTCAGCTTGCTAATCCTCTCAGCTATGTCGGTAATGTTGGTCCTCTGTCGGATCACCTCATTTCTGATGCGGTCCTTCAGAGAGACGCCCAACATGGCCCGCTCCATAGCTCGCTGAGCGGCTTTAAACTTATGGACTAGTCTGACCGTTAGTATCCACGTCTCGGCTACATACAAGTTGTCTATTTAAGGATCCCAAAATATGAATTATTTGAGAATTAAAAGAAGCGTAGCTATTCATCGTATTAGAGCGTTCAATAATATGTTTAGTAAAGCAAAATTTTCATCATTTGTCAAATGAACATTAACTGTAGGATATTAAGTATGGGTTCGTAAATAGAGTAAAAGGACTTAGTGAAAGTTTATTGATTCACTGTAATAACAGGGAATTGGGTTAGACTGGAAGCCGACCCCAAGGTAGTTGGGAAAAGGCTGGGCGGATAATGAACAGGGAATTGTGTTAATTAGCGATTGCTATGACATATTACCGAGGAGACCTGTGCCCAGCAGTGGGACGATAAAAGGTTGATAATGATGATGATGATTATTACATATTACTATCTGAAATAGCAAAACAGTATATGGCGTCTACCATTGAACCATGTTGCCTTTTCTGTGATGCAACTCGCAAACTACATCTACTACATTTTAAATTACATTTATATTAAAGTTATTACACTTCCTTACCAAACAAAATTCATAAAACCAGAGGTCAATCACACCGGACGTAGAAATTGATATAAGACGCCCACAGTGTATGATATTTTCGCTACCTTTTTAATGATATTTGTACGCTTCTAACGACAAAACACGATGGTATTTAGATATATATTTTACAACATGGGTGTAAAAATAATTGGGTGTGTTATCTACTGTAATTCTGATTTTTTGGCCTAAAACAATGCCAGCCCTCTGGCCACGTGAAGAATCCACCGACCGCGGGCCTATATGTCCTATTTAGTTCTATAGGTTCTACGTTCTGATTTGTTTGTTGACAACTACAAAATGAAGCAATCAACATTCCTTTTACCTAGCATGTCGATATGTATTTTTAAATGTTTTTGTATGTTTTTATATAAATCTTTAAAAATGTAAAACAAAATGTATATATAGAAAAATAAAGTTACCAAAATAGTTACAGAAATGTACAGAAGTAGATATAGCTAATGGGTAGACTTATTCTAGGCAATACAATGTGTTGCAAAAAATTCTATACATAATTATAGCAACCCTGGTTCAGAAACTAGGCTATCGTGTATTTTAAGAGACAGTGTCTAGCTTAGCAATTCACCATTTTTAATCAACAGACAGTGGACAGTATCGATCTACCGTTCAAACTTGACAGCTGTAAAAGTTGTGCGTGTACAAGTAAAATATGGAAGGGATGTGTCTTGGTGTGGTGTGATGTGGTATATGCTTGTTATGAGTTTGTGTGTGTGAATATGGGGGTGAGTGTGTGTGGGTGTGGATGTATGTGTAAATATGATTGGATGCTGATAGAGATTTATTTGAGCCGGTAGGTTCATCAGTTTCATTAAAAACTTATTTTGTTCTAGATTTCACAAGGTTGACCAATAATTTTCCCCTTGATCTTGGCGGTGACATTTCTCTACCACAAAGTCGAAATACATTTTTTTTATTGGAATTATTAGATCTACGAATAAGGAGGGGTTTTTCAATACAATATCACAATACTTAACGTATAAACTATATCTCATAAAAGCTAACCAACATTCAGTAATAATATGTTAAGCTCTTTAAACTGTACTGTAAGCTTCGTTAAATGCCCTTTCATTGTTTAGTAATAATGTGTTAAGTGTTTTATCGTATATATTTGTGACCAAAAGTAACAGTAAATCAATCTGACTGGAACAAATTATCTTATTATAGCATAAAAATAAGAATTTTATAGTTTACATATACCTACACAATAATTTAATTAATGATTCCTCGTCTAATTTAAACCGGCAACATAACATAAACGAATTACTCATGCAAATCTTAAATTTCTTTTTTTTATAATTGATTCCAACATGGATTGCTTACAGTTCACTATGCCATTGATTTATTTAAGTAATTTAGTACTTAAAACGGGAATATATCTTTAGATTTTCTAAATTGTTCTTTATAATGTTAAATACGTGATGCATTATATAATAAAATCAAAACCTTCGAATTTGAGTTTTTGTGGGTTGACACATTATTGCTTATCAGTATCCGTTTGTATGTGTGTGTTTTTCATTTAGGCGATGTAACTGAGTAAGGACTCTGTGGATGTTTAGTGTTTCTGCAGTAGTCACTCTGTTACAGTTTGTTTTTTTGTATGTGAATTTAAATCTATAATTTTTAGATGTTTGTGAACTACTGCTACTACGTGCTGAGTACCCGGGATAACACATGTTCATTTATTTGGGTCGGACTTAGGAAGACTGATATGTTTTCTAAGAACACATCAGTCTTGAAATTGAGATGTTAGTAGACTTCAGACAGATGGATATTTGCATAGGTAAAATGAATAAATCAGCTCCGGGCCAACTTATTAACAACTACTTCAATACACGAAGAAATAATTTTATTACATAAAAACGTTTCGTTAGTCCTCCATTACCCCCATCCAAAAATATTCAGTATCTAGATTATTGAGGATTCGCTCCATTTATTTATTAAATAGAACGGCATAAGCCAATTACACTATTTAAACACAAACCGGTATTCTGTTTATTTGTAGTGAAAGCCGAACTCAAAATTGTTTGGAAAAGGCTAGGCAGAGATAGCATAGATTGAATTCTTTCCACAAATAGAATTGTTATTCCAACAGTTGAAGTACCTTGAAGGAAATTAAGTAAATAGAGTAAAACAATACTCCATCTGAAAGCTCAATCCATCTGTCTATATAAATAAAGTTAATTGATCGATTGCCGATGAGGGCAATTTTCGGATGGGAGATCATCAAATGACATCTCCCGTTCTGGGCGGAGTGGAAAGACGTGTCGACTTTTAATGACTAATGCCTAATCTTGTTTCTTCACTTGCCTATGTGCCAGGGACCACGGTATCTTTTTCGGATAACCAGCGGAATTACCAAGCATGCCACTGGTGCATAAAATAATATTCCATTCGCGAAAGCATTAGACAGAACTTAAAAAAGGTTGTTTTTAGAGTACACTTTGTAAGAAAAGTACAATATGTGTACACTTTACTTTGAGTACTATCACGGATAAGATTGATGCTGAATTTATTATAATTGTACAACGTCATTTTTCTTTAACAACCTGAATAAGTTTGTTCAGAATAAGCAACTTAATCGATTCCAATCATTTTTACATGTTATATTTTTTCCCAAATACATTTAGAAATTGTTGCAGTATGGTAACTGTAGCAATTTGTAAATGTATTTGGCAACAGCTGACGCCAGAGGTCAACGCACCACTCGCCCGCCCGAACGGAAAGTTAACCATATTTTTCTTGGGACAACCAAGTAGGATAACAAGCTCATAACTTTGTGGTTTTTCATGATATCTTTTGAAATTTTGTACATAGATTCTTTAATCTCTAAAATACAGAAAAAGTGTTTCGGGTTTCGCATAAACAAAAAATAATGTTGTATTACTAACTGTTTTATAGTTATTTTTTTTTAGTTCTCTCTGTCTTCTGAATCAAGGACGTTTTTAATTAAATAAATTGTTTGGTGTTTATGTAAACTACTAGTGTCCATGTTAAAAACCTAAATGAATCTGATGTAGTTAGTTTACAAAAATGAGAAGCTTTACTATAAGTAACTACTAATCTAAAACGATTCCTAATCAGCAGGGTAGTTGCGTAATACACTATTACTAGCTGTGGGTTTCACTTTGACAGTTCAACAACATTCATTGCGTAATTTACGTCATTGGGCAGACACTTTTCTTGAACATTTGGATCGATGGATACGCAATATGCATCAAAATGATACTAATTGAGAGTAATAGTGTATTACGCAATAAAGGTACGTTGTCGAAGTAGCAGAGTTTTTTTTTTATTAGCCTAATTATAATGGCTTCTGTCAAAATACATTGCTCTATTTGATTATTATTAACTTGTCGATATTTGTCAATGGTATCTTAGTTGATTTTGTGTCTTTATTATTTATTTGGTTGTTATGTGTTATTGGTCTGTTTTTAGTTTGTTAAGAAATTTTGAATTATCTCGAAAATTATGTTGCGCATCTCTGCTTCTATGAACATCTTTTATATTTAGTAACACGAATGGAGTATAGCCATTTATAAAGGTGACTGTACCAAACAGAATTCTTTTTAAAATATCGTCAGATGAAGAATCATCGTTACAAAATTGTTTATTGATCTAGTTTCAAAATCTGTTATATTCTTCAAACATATTGATATGTGCAAATAAATATTCTGAAAGTTTTGTAAATTGCGCTATTTATGATGAATTTGAATATTAAACGGTGCGGTTATAACGCTCCGCGACGCAAATTTCGTGCATGAATGCAAGCTGTCCTGTAGGCCTAGTATGAGTTTTCAATACGAAACTTGATCGTTCGACATCGAGCGCGTTTGGCGCTCTCATTGGTTGAGAGTTCTTACGACCTTGAAGCGGGCCAATCGCAGAGTCAAATGCGCTCGATATAGACGATCGAGTTTCGTATTGAAAACTCATACTAGGCCCACTGAACTTGTCGCTGCAGTTCGTTTTTTCTTAAACTTTTCAAATTATGTCTACAGAAACGTTGCCGATGCTTTACTTTTGAGGGATAATTTGAAGAGTCTTTCTCAGTCACAATCATTATAGTGATGCTTATTAGTAGACAAGTAACACAGACTTTCTAATAACAGCTCTTTCGCAAACAGTTACCCGCCATAGTTATATGTAATATGTTTTATGACTACACGTAATGATAATTCATTAATTGTCAACTTTTGACAGCCACCGTGGCGCGTGCAATCTGTATGTAATATGAATATTTGCACTGGTCTGGTCGTGCCTCGGAAAGCATGTTAAGTTGGTCCCGGTTGCCATAAGAACGTCTAATAGCAGTCGTTACAAAAAGTTAAAAGACTAACAATTGGTCTAACTGCAATCCTTCGATATCGCCTTCGGGTTGTGGAGGTCAGACGGCAGTCACTTCACGGAAAATATCAAAGTTAGACTGGTAAAGCGGACCCCAGACTCCAAAGCTGAAAAAGCTTTGGATGCGACTGGGCTTAACGCTGAGATGATGATGACAACAAGTAATGACAATATCTTGCCTTGCGATTGACCAGCGAGTGGTCGTCGGTGGTAGTGCCACCATCAGTGACCGGTATGAAAGGGGTGTCAATACTTTGGCTGTGTTGTGCATTGATGTAGTAGATCATACACGTATAACTTAATCAGGCAATGGCCCTGATCCCCTTGTCCTCAAACTAAATTTAGTTTTCGGTCATTGCATCTTCATCATCATCATCATTAACAACCTTTTTACCATTGCATCTTAGTCCTCTATTTCTAAGTACAGAAGATAAATATTAGTTTCGTCCTGTCAAATTAGCGCGCCTGAAGGAAACATTGACGAATTTTTAGTAGCTATATTTTCAATGGCGTTTAAACTGTCTATGGAATATCTAAATTTGGCAGGACTAAACCAATAATTCTGTTCTTAACGAAATAGAAAGACAAATATGCACGGAACTTAAATTCAGATTGGACAAGGGAATCGTAGGTATGCAGATAGGTGCTATAGTTTGGTTACTACTGCAAGTCACATGTATTTTTCATTCAGCGTTTTGGGAGCAGTACTGAAGAAATAAATTACATAAAGTAATGCGTCTGGCCCGATTCGTATTTATGGTGGATTCGAATTGAGGCAGGCGCTTACACTTCTAAAGTCGAAGGTCAGGGTCAAATGAAATATGCTAGCAAAATTCCGCGATGGCCTATATATACCTTCCCAAGATAAAACAAACAATAAAAGATTAGATTTCTCTTGAGGTCAACGATCGCTCGCTGGTAGTTTAGATCAACTCATTTTTCTTATTAAAACACGTATTTTGCTTTTACTTGATTATGATGAAAAATCATTTTATTCCTGTAAATAGGTTTGTCTACAACTTGTGTTGATCCCGGTTGCCGAGTTGCCAACGATAGCTTAGCCAAAGGTACTGCGGCACTTTATTTCCATGTCTAAGAGCTACGTAATCGTATTTTCAACACATTTTACATTACTGGAAAGTATGAAAATATGTATAATTTTTTGGACGAAAGCTGCTTACCACACGTCTGCTCTATACACTTGGTCAATATTAACTAGACCGAAAAAGGGTACTTACAACCTTGAATGTCACGACTTTTTTATAAACTATATATATTTAATTACCATATTGTTTAATTCATTAATTTATTTCCATTTATTAACTTTGTTTAATTTTGTTAATTTATAGCAAAATAAAATTTCTTTACACAAATAAAACTTAATCCTTTGCGCCGGAAGCACAGATTCTACCTTGTACAACCAAATTATAAATCAGCATTTTTTAGAATTAAGCAAAATTTTATAAAAAAAATATGCGTAAATTTTGAGAAAGATTTTAAATACTTATACTTTATTTCATTGTACATAAATACTTAATTTAAGTGTTCATTTGTGAATTGTGAATGTTAAATGATTTATGTACTAGTTTTAAATATTATTGGGCACAGAACGGAAAATATAAGCAAACGTTACCTATACTTGGGCCAAATTCGATAAAGTATAGTGGTAAACAAACCGTTGCTAGGCAACGAATAGTTACGCCTAAAATACAGATGTTAATAACCTTTTCTACATAGATGATTTTCATAAAAGTAATAATCCTACTTCCTACTAATGTAAACAGTTTATTTATGTTTAGATATTTATGATTTGCATAGAACGCTTAACCGATTTGAATGAAATATGTGACACATGTAAGTTAATTTCTTAATAAGTTAAATTTTTTGATACCTATATATTATACTTAGTCCATACTTGAAAGTATTAAGCCCATTGTTTGACACTAACAATGGGCTTAACGATAAGTCATCACTGGCTACACACACTGGTCGAAGACTTTTGTCTTGAGACACTACCTTATTTCTCTATATATATGACGGGGGAAAACGTCAGGAAGCCGAGGCCAAAGATTCCGGATAGTTGAGTTGTCTTCTCATCCGCATGAGCATTCATGTGGGTGGTATTTCGAGAAAACGTTAAACAATAACTATAGTGTGATGTTCTTCTTATTTTTTTAACTGTACAGACACTTAGATCACTTTAATATTAAGGGATTACAATGATAATCTCAGATTAAAACAAACAAGAGCCACTGGGTTTGAGTATGACCAACATACTCAACCGAAACTTGAGCACAGACCGCCCGCGCTATCGTTCGATCGCTATGTCAAACGCGATTCCAGTCGGTGTTACCATTCGCTCCATGGTGTTACCCGCTCTTAATAAAAAAAATCATAATTTATCCGAATACCGATCGATTAATCGACTTCAAAAAATAGTATAGTAATTTAGGGACATTTGATACTGACACAAAACAGATCACGATATTGAAAATTAACCAGTCACGCGCCGTTATACGAGTATGTATATACAATATGTAAAGAAAACCCTGTCCGATCCGTCAAGGTATTGTTGGGTATCGATAACTGATTCCAATAATGGATACAAAGTCGGGCTGCACTTAAAAAAATACCCCTATAAAAAGAAATATTATTTCGCAAAAAGCGGTAACTTAATATATTTGCGGTAAACAACCCTTCCACGGGCGGACAGGGCACGCGTCACGTGGTCACATCGCTATTCGCTCATAATAATACTGGTGTTATCACTTTTTTTTAAATTACCAAATTTCGGGGAAGTTGGAATTAATTCGCGGGAAAAAAGATTATATCGAAATTCATTAGTATTGTTTCTATGATGATTACGTAAAATTTTATATTATATTTGGTCAAGTGTTTACCTAACCTTTTTTATCCTTACGGGTCGGGTCTTACGGGTTTTCTTTACATATTGTATATACATATAAAATTTTTTTTTTTTTTTAATGGGACAAAACCCGCCACACTTTTCCCAACCACTGCAACTCCTGAAAGCCAGAATCAACAGTGGCGACCGCCAGAAAAACGCCGAGCAATGAAGCTCGACGAGTCCCGGAGAAACGATTCAACTGTCTTGGGTCCCGCAACGAAATTAATCAGAAAAGAATAGCGGAGGAGTAAGAAAAAAGATATTTTTTCCACTTCCCTCCATAACAAGCAGGAGACAGGACAGAACTAGGCCAATCGGCACAAAGGGACATTATTGCAACTGGGAGAAGCCCAGATTGCCAAACACCACGGAATAAAATTTGATTAAGTTAATGGGTCCTAAGTAGGTATTAGCTGTTACAATTGATTCCAATAATAGGTATGGCAAAAGCGCCTGAACGCACGGAAATTGGTTCTAGTTTCTACAAGGTCCGTATAATAAACGACTCCGGATGTAACTTGTACACTATCCAACATAATATTGCGTTCATTCTGCCAAAGAACACACTCCCACAAGATGTGATGTGCGGACTGTTCAAATTCACAGTTCGATGTAGAACACTGACACAAAGGGGAAGGAACAAGTTTAAAAGAATACAGTTTACTTTTAAAGTTGCCATGACCTGTGAGAAATTGGGCAACGCAGTGGTCAACCTCCAGCCATGTCTTAGCCAGCCGATCGCCAACGGATGGAAAGAATAGATGGAGGTCTGCCCTTGCCTATGCCCTTGATGGAATTATCCCACCTACTTTGCCATTCGGATAAGAGGTCCTCCCAGACTTCAGTCTGAGGTTTAAATAATCTAAAGATTTTATTAAAGTCGCGTTGTGTGACAAAATTAGTGTCCATGGCCTCCCCCCTCGCGGAGTAGTACATTGAAGCACGTCGCTGTACCTCAAGGTCGACTGGAAGTACACCTGCCAGTACCGGTAAGGCCTCAGTACTGACCGTTCTATACGCCTTGCATAAAAATATCAATGCCAAACGTTGGCTTTGAAGCAGTTAACGTCGTGCCGCCCCTATGCTGGCCCTATCGGCCCAAACAGGTGCACCGTAGCACATACATCCTAAGTAGGTAGCTCCATATATAGTTTTTAAAGTTAGGAATGATAGACCCCAAGTTGCTTTGGATATTCTAGTTAGGGCATAAAAGTTCCTTTTAGTTTTTCACCAAATATTTTTATATGTTCTATAAATGAAAAATTCCTTTCTAAGATCATACCAAGGTAGCATACGGATTGCTGTTTTTTAATGGGAACGTTGTTAAATTTAATAGTAGGCAATGATTTAAGATTACCTTTTAGTAGAAGTTGATAGGTTTTATGTGGTGCAAACGCTAGGCGGTTACGATCACCCCCCTGAGATATTAAATTTAGGCAAGTATTGGCCAAGTTCTCAAGTCCAGCTCGGGCACTTGACTGAATGAGCAGTATGCCATCGTCCGCGTAACCAGTAAGTGAACAGCCGCAAGGAAGCGGGATCGCGAGGAAGTCATCAAAACCCAAATTCCATAAATAAGGACCGACAACTGAACCCTGAGGACATCCCATGGTTAGTGTTTTAGTACTAGAAAAATGACCGAGCTTAAGTACCGCGGAACCGTTTATAAAGTAAGAGTAAACGAGATTATATATGTTTCTATAGCAACCGCGGGTTTTTAATTTTAACAACAGCATAGGCCACCAGGCATTATCAAAAGGCCCAGAAATATCCAGGAAGATCCCAATTACGTACTTGTTTTCAGATTGGTTAACGGGTCTTCTGACAGAAAGCGCCGCGTCGACTGTAGATTTACCTATGGTGAAGCCATATTGATTATTATGGAATTTTGGACCTTTCGGTAGGAAACGTGGAACGATGAGGCGCTCAAGAAGTTTACCCAAAGATGGTAGAAGTGTGATAGGACGATATGACTTCGGATCATCCGGTGGTTTGTCACCACACTTTGGTATTATTCGTATGAAACCGCGTCGCCATTTACGAGGAAAAACGCCTTCAGCAATGCGTCGGTTGTATACAGTTAAGATGGCATCACCCGCTGTTTTACACGCTTCTTTAATCATCCTATTAGATATTATAAAATATATAGAGCAAATGGCTGTCTACTATTGCTAATACTGGTATTCAGCAGCAGCCTAATTGCGTACCTAACATCTCTCTACTGCCCTCGTCCCAATTTATTTGGGCCTACGCAACAACAGGTTTTCTTTTATACTTTTTTAATTAGTCGTGTTTATCTACACAAGTATATAACACACTATGTTTGAATCATTTTGAAGGATATTTCTAAATCATTGCTTCATCATCATCAACTTTTTTTTATCGTCCCACTGCTGGTCAGAGGCCTCCTCTCATACAAAGAAGGATTGAGCGTAATCACCACGTTGCTCATTGTGGGTTTGTTGATTTCAGACTTAAAAGTCCGGGTTTCCAGTCATTGGTGTCCGCGTATACTTAGAAAGTACATAAAACTTATAAAAATATTAGTACTTACCTGACCACCACGACGTATCCATCACTTACTCAATTGATAATCCAATGAATGACAACGAAATGGAATGACCATTTCGTTGTCAATCATTTTTGTGATGCACTATTAAATGTAGTTATGTAGCACTCCACTCAAGGGTAGCACCTCAAAACCATCCCACTCTATTCCTTGTGACATATGGACGTGCCCTTTGAGTTGTGTATTCTTACTGACAGATAATTCAAATTTTACTACAAATCTCAATTCCCCTGTTCGGTTATTCAGTTTTATGTAATGTCACCATTAGCCATTGCTACTGATTGTGTGAATACAATTATCAAGCCTATTAAACTGGCAACAGCAAAAACTTAAGGAGGCAGATGATGACAACAATATCCACATTTGTTACAGGTGTACGGAGAACGGCACGTGGTTCGTGCACCCTCACGCGAAAAAGCCGTGGACAAACTACACCACCTGCGTAAATATCGATGACCTCGACGTAAGTACGAAAAGAGCTTATAAATTTTATCCTAAACAGCAAAAGTTCACCGACGTGATGGGTATTTCTAAACAAATAAAATGTAGCTAAATATGATAAAAAAAAGGTTTGAACTTATTGGGTCAACGACCGCTGGCGGGTACCTAGTGTGTGAGTTTGATAAGCTACAAATAACAAGCATATTTTCTTTTGTTCGTATTTGTGAACAATGAATACCTATCATCACACGACAAGCGCAGGAGAATGATGAATGATGATCACAGCTGCGGAGTTTCACTGGATAATTTAATTATTGATTTATGTAGAGACGACAGCACAATATCAAGCTACTACAATCTCTCAGATTTCTTTATTAGATTTTTAACATTATCTCTAAAGCAGTAAGCCTTAAGCTTGATTGGGAATATTTGACAGAAACGGATAGCTAAACGTGCTGTCGTCCGTACTTCGGTGCGAATAAAACATTGATGACTTATACACTAGATACACAATCTCGAACAAAACTTTTATCAAAAATGGCGACAAGTATTAAAAGTCAAAATTAATATACATTAATTTCAGTAATACATAAATCAGCCTTAAGTGCAGTGTATAAAGTGTTTATCAGAAAGCAGTGAACAAAACGCCGTTATTTTTTACGACCTTTCTGTGGTACATCAAACATCAAACCAAATTCAACCGTACACGCATGCCTTAAAGTCCGAATTATAAATTGCTACGAAAAAGCAAAAACTTTTTACGACCCGGCCAAAAACAGGCCAAGTGCGAGTCGGACTCGCACACGGTTCCGTACTATCTTTAAAAACCGGCCAAGTGCGTGTCAGACTCACGCACAAAGGGTTCCGTACCATTGCTTTATGAAATTAAAGGATTTAAGTTATTTGTATGAAAGATTGCGTTTACGATTTAGAGTAATAAGCGGTTTACGATTTACGAGGCATTAAAAAAAACTACTTACTAGATCTCGTTCAAAACAATTTTCGTTGGTAGTTTTTATAGTAATGTACATCATATGTTTTTTTTTTTTAGATTATTCATTTTCTTATTTTAGAAGCTGGAGGAGGGGGGGGCAACTTTGTATGTATTGTTCTACTTCTAAAAAAAAATTTTGAGTTTCAGTTCTAAGTATGGGGAAGCCCAATATTTATTATTTCTTTTTATTTCTGCATCAAAATCTTAATGCGGTTTACAGAATACATCTACCTACCAAGTTTCAACAGTATAGCTCTTATAGTTTCGGAAAAAAAATGGCTGTGATATATGGACGGACAGACAGACAGACATCACGAATCTATAAGGGTTCCGTTTTTTGCCATTTGGCTACGGAACCCTAAAAATGGCAAAAAATCACGTTTGTTGTATGGGAAAGAATATAAAATATTTAAGGGGGGCCCGATAAATATTAATATATTTTTTTTATTTTTAGTTTCTGTTGTATAGCGGCAACAGAAATACATAAACCCTGAAAAATTTTACTGTCTAGCTATTACGGTTCATGAGATACAGCCTGGTGACAGACGGACGGACAGCAAAGTCTCATGAATAGGGTTCCATTTTACCTTTTAGGTACGGAACCCTAAAAAAAACACCCCAGGGCGCTTGTTCAGTTCAACCATTTTATACGCTGATTGTGAATCTAGTGTATAAGTAATCGATGGAATAAAATCATCAAACTGAGGGACTGAGTCCCAAGTTAATGCGGCTACCACGCGACTACGCTATCATGACATAAGTACTCGAACGATATAAGAAGTCGCATATGTACTTCGTTATTTAGATAAAGGATTGTGTATACGCACAACCCTTCTTTTCACTTATTCAATTCGTCGAGTTGTGCGACAGCTTGGAGCCACTCCTTATAAACGAATCTCGATTCAGAGCGACGTTGAACTAACAGCTTAGGACAGCTACATTAGGTTTGGGGCTGACTTATCATCAACTTAATGTTATACTCAAAACCCTATTCATAGATATATTTTTGCTATCTGTATTGACCTAGAATATTACAATCCACTATTCGGTGGAAAACTTAACATTATCCGCCATTTTTCTCATAAATTTGTTGAGCATAAGTAAGATAGTAACTTCCTATTTATGGATAGATTGGTGGATGTTACTCATTCACACAAAAACTACTGAATAGATTTGGATGTAATATGGATGAAATTCCAGGACGCAGACATAACTTTCCCATTGCTAGTACCCAGGCCTCCTCTCCATAGGACATCTGTCTCGAATCTTGCGTGCAGCGAGGCGGTGGCGGCAGAGGCTCGGGAGCGGAGCGGGCATCGAAGACCCGAAAATCGTCAAATGTCTCAAACAAATTTTGACAATTTCGACCCGCGATCTGCCCGCTAGTTTCGAGGCAGAGGCCTAAGAGAGAGTGCAAGCGGTCTTAGCGCAAGTTGTTGAATTGGTCGAGCATATAATATAACACACTTTTTGTTCTTGTACCTCATCCTCATTAATCAGTTTGAAGGAAGGAAAGTAAGCACGAAGAAGATGTGCTTGACTCTCGACGGACAGTATATTCAAACGCTTTCTGCTCAGATGAAAACAGCTTTGCGTTTATCCCTTACTTAAAACAGATACTGAACTTAAGGAAAAAAGGACAGGTTAGCATAATGATTTTAATAATCCTTACTGATATAATAATTATTATAAATGGGAAAATGAGTTTGTTTGTTTGTTCCGCTTTCACGCCGTAACTACTGAACCGATTGCTTTGAAATTTTTCAGACGTAAAGTTAGAAGTCAGGATTAAATAATAGTGATACTTTTTATCCCGGAAAAATTTGATATTCCCGGGAGAAATCTAAAAAGCACGATATAACCGAAGTTACATACATAATTCTATAAACACATATTAATCACTCAGTACCGCTGAAAACACGTTAAGCCGTCCCCGAAGTCTGACAACCTTGGACAGAACCAAGAGATATCGTACTAGTAAGGGGGTTGTAGAGGTCTGGTAGATTGTGCTTCAGGTAAATAAAAAGTAACAGGTATTTAGCTGCTTCCGGTTATACTGCAAGTGGACCCGATAGTTGGATCCGTTAGATTGGAGTACTGAATCATTGTTGCTGTTATGAATTTGTGAGCGATTGTGGGCTAATGACTGGTCCGACGTTTGACTCCCAGACTGGAACGGACCGGGGCTGCCCTAAGGCAGCTTCTCCCCAAACTAGGGGGACCAAAGGCCCCCTGCTGGAGGATCTGCGCGGGGGCCGTGTGGTCCATGACCAATTACGGGGAACCGACACCTCCTTCTGCAAAGCAGTGATGCTGGCAAGGGAGGAGGCGGAGCGCGTGAGTGAGCGGGAATCCCAGCGCCCTCAAGCCTCTAGCGGACGCAGGAGATGTCCTGGTCGTGAGACAACATCGAGCTCCCGGCCAGTAGGTAGTGCGGGCTTGTCCACTGCTCGCCGACCGGTAAGGACCAGGCCCGGGTAGACGGCGCGATGTGTTTCACGTGCGCCTCAAAGAGATATCAGCACATGGTGACGGGGTACACGAAGACCGATGCCTCCTAGGTCAGGGTGGGAGGTTAATTAAAAGAGAAAGCGTAGCCCTGGCACACAGGCAAGAAATTACTTATAAAACTTCTTTTTACTGTTCCTTAAAAGGAAGAGTAGGTATACTGGGGTATGAACGAAAATATACATTTTAGCTGATATTTAAAAAATGTAGTGAAGACCTACTCATATTTATAAACCAACAAATCAGGTGTGAAATATCATCTTTGCCACTAACGTCTCCAAGAAGTACAATCATTTTATAAAAATAACTGAGTAAACTGAGACATCGCACGCATTAATCATAGTGGCGTTTATACAGGCTGTCGGCAGCAGTAAACAACGCGCCGCAGACATAACTGTCAGAATGTATACATACAATATTTTTAAAGAAACATATAAAGTCATCGTCACAGTCGTGGTGGCCTAGTGCTTAAAACACCAGCCTCTCAAGTAGGAGTGTGCGGGTTCGATTCCAGGCCAGGCTAGTACTAATGTAACTTTTCTAAGTTATATGTACTTTCTATGTATATCATGGACATTGGACACCAATGACTGATTAATAAAAGGTGAAGGAAAACATCTTTAGAAAACCTGGACTTTAAGTCTGAAATAGCCAACCCGCATTGAGCAATCGTGGTGATTACGCTCAATCCTTCTCCGTATGAGAGGAGAGCTGTGCCCAGTAGTGGGACGATAAAAAGGTTGATGATGATGATGATAATAGTCATCAGGTTTGTTCACAATTACTGTTACTTACATATACACATATATTTTCTGAACAGACCTAATTGAAACCTGTTCGAGGCTAATTTCAAATTATTATTTTTTAACTTGTCAAGTTGAGTTAGTGCCAACTTTTAACGAAACCTGAATAATTTATTATTTTTATGTCTTCCACCTTGAGGGGGTATTAAATAAAGACTTTAACATAGTTCAGGGACAAAGAAAAGAAATAATAATCATACAAAGTGATATAACAGTATGATTATGTCTTCTTGTCATCAATTATATCATGTTGTACCTAAAATTGTATACCGATTTTAGTTAGAGGTAACTGCCCAACTTAGAGAGAGTATTCGCAGACTTTAAAAGCTGCTTACTACATCTTACTACCTACCTGTATTTATTTTATTAAAACTGTAACACATTTAAATAAAAATATTGACTCCGAAATTCCGGCGTTAATCCTTTTTCCCATTCATTGTCATAGAATAATAAAAGCATTTTGAGTCAACATCTCTACAGATAAGGCTATTCACGTGGCACCCATAAAAGGGCAATCTAAATTCACAGTCTTGGAAATGGGGACTTAGCTGTTGAATAAAAAAGGTGCGCTTTTTTATTGAATATTGCTGAAAGTAAAAACTATAAATTCGTGGTATTAGTAATCGCAAAATTCGAGTAATAAGAGTGATAAGGAGCGATGCGGAGATGACTAATAAGTACTATAAGTATGAAAGTTTATGTGGATGGTTTGTTACTTCCTCTCGAAAAAACAACAACACAGACTTATATGAAATTTGGCACATATTTGGATTATCACATAGGATGTTTTTATCCGATTTTGCCACGGGATCGAAACCTCTGTGGATAAAACAAGGCGCAGCAAGTACGGTAATAAAACAAAACACTGGTAATACTAAAACATGACAGTATTTTGGAGTACTTAATGAAAAACATGCTTTTTGACCGACTATTTTGTTCTGCAAGTTTTTTACTATCTATAGAGATTAAACTATAGTTTTCGTGTACAAACTAGGAACGGCATTAGATAAAGGTAGGTACGTTGTATAATATATAGTCGTATTAACCTTGTATTTTTTAAAGAGTTACAATAAAAACATCTGCGTTAGCAATTCAAGGTATATTCAGTTTTATTATATTACGTAGTCGCGCATTTTACATCGAAAAAGATAAAAGAATCAACCTTACTTTCCGGAATTCAAAATAAACTCAATTTTTCGGGTAAGAAAGACTGATAACATCCTTTGTTTAAATATTTTTTGCATTTTTATGATTCTATTGGTTGAAATAATTCGAGTCTGTTCAAATATTCTTAGAAGAAATGGTGAATTATGTAAATATTTAATATTTAAGGTTCATTTATAAATTTAATGTACTATGTTTAACACCCCGTGTGGTGCCGGGCTTAGAATAGTACCAACCCTTATCCTCCCGTGGGTGTCGTAAGAGACAACTAAGGGAACTCTTACCAGGAAAACGGGCAGCAGCGCTTCTCCTGTGGAATATCAAATCACTGCGATCCCCAACCCGCCTGTCAAGCGTGGGGATTATGGCAACCCCCCCCCCCCCCCAATGATGAACACGACACAGCCCAGGCCCCTAGTCCCCGCCACCCCGCTATTCTATTCTACGGTAGCGAACTCGGTTATGGCGGAACAAGGGGTGCGAAGAATCTTCGAAAGAGATCCGGCTACCATCACCAACGACGACCTTTGGCCCTGGCAACATACAACACACACACACTGCGGACTGATGAGAACATTTTCGAACTGGAGGAAGAACTGAGCCGGTTGCGCTGGGACATTGTGGGGTTATCTGAAGTCCGAAGAGAGGGAGAGGACTCGATAATCCTGAAGTCCGGCAACCTACTCTATTTCCGGTAAGGCGACCAGCTGTCCCATGGCGGCATCGGGTTTATTGTCCACAAGTCACTCGTGAACAACGTTGTTAAATTCGGGAGCTTTTCGACTCGGGTGGCGTACCTGAATAACCAAACGATATTCGTTGAAGGTTATACAGATCTACGCTCCGACGTCTGAACACTCCCACGATGAGGTGGAGACTATGTATGAGGGCGTCAGTAGAGCCATACATTCCTCAAAAACCCACTACATTGTTGTCATGGCGGACTTTAACTCAAAACTGGGCATGCGAGAGGCGGACGAGATGAAAGTGGGGCAATTTGGAGTTGGAAATCGGAATCCCCGAGGTCAGATGCTAATGGATTTCATGGACCAGGTCCATGAAAATAAAGAATATCGCGATCATCATCGGGGCTAATCTAGATTAGCCCCGATGGTCAGATTAATAACGAGATAGACTTCATAATGTCAAGGAGAAGGCAAATGTTCAACGATGTCTCCGTGATCCATGCGGTTAATGCCGTGAATGATCACCGTATTTTTAGAGGTATCTTAAAACTCAACATTAGGCTCGAACGGTCTCGACTTATGAAGTCTAGTAAGTAGAAAGCTTTTATGGACCTAGTCTCCGACTCGTGATATACGCCAATTTAATACAAATTGTATTAAAGAGGCTATCGAGCGGAACAAAGGTTCCAAAGTGTTCGCACGAGATTTGTCTGTTAGACAGAGCCTACTTGCGAAGCTGAAGACTGGGGATGATAGGATCGTCACTTCCAAGCCCGAGCTTTTAAGTGAGATTGAGAAATTCTACGGAGAGTTATACACATCAACACACGCACCTTTTGTAAGCCTGGCTAATGATCCTAGAGCCAGACTAACCCGACACTACACCGACAAATCCCGGATGACAGCCTGTACGAGATAGGTATGGCCCTGAAACAGCTCAAGAACGATAAGGCGGCTGGAGATGATGGAATTACGGCTGAGCTTTGGAAAGCGGGTGGCAAACCGGTTCTTAAAGCGCTTCAGAAGCTATTTAATTCCGTCATTCTTAAAGGCGAAACGCCTAAGGCGTGGCACTGGAGCGTGGTGGTGTTGTTTTTCAAAAAAGGTGATAATACCCTCCTGAAAAACTACAGACCGATATCCCTCCTGAGCCATGTCTATAAGATCTTTTCTAGAGTCATCACGAATCGTCTCGCTCGCAGGTTTGACCAATTCCAGCCTCCCGAACAAGCAGGCTTCCGAAAAGACTTTAGCACCATAAACCACATTCATACGCTGCGGCAAGTTATACAGAAGTCCGAGCAGTATAACAAACCACTATGCTTGGTGCTTGTGGACTATGAGAAGACCTTCGATTCCATCGAGACTTGGGCGGTGCTACAGTCTCTCCAGCGGTGCCAATTGGCTATCGATACATTGAGGTGATGAAGTACTTGTATAAAAACGCTACCATGTCAGTCCGTCTCCAGGATCAGGACTCAAAATCGTTCCAACTCCAGCATGGAGTGAGACAAGGAGATGTCATATTTCCTAAATTGTTCAGTGCTGCGATGGAAGATGTCTACAAGCTCTTGGTCTGGAAAAGACTTGGTATTAACATCAATGGCGAGTGCATCACTAATCTCCGTTTTGTAGATGATATCGTGGTCATGGCGGAGACCCTGGAAGACTTGAGCAAAATGCTCAACGACCTCAGTAGAGCTTCCCAACAAGTGGGTCTAAGGATTAACATGGATAAGACGAAGATCATGTCGAACTCTAATGTCGCACCCACTCCAATTCTAGTTGGATGCTCTGCGCTCGAAGTTGTTGACGAGTATATATACCTGGGACAAACAGACCAACTCGGTAGGTCCAACTTCGAGAAAGAGGATCCGTCGTCCAAGATACCACAGTGTCTCAAGACTAAAGTCTGTGACCAGTGTGTGTTGCCAGTGATGACTTACGGAACTGAAACGTGGTCGCTCACAATGGGCCACACAGCACAATGGGAAAGAGCTACCTATGCTAAGAGTTTCTCTGCGTGATCGAATCAGAAATGAGGAGAGCCACAGAAGAACCAAAGCCACTAACATAGCTCTTCGAGTCGCTAAACTTAAGTGGCAGTGGGCAGGGCACATTGCTCGTTGAACCGATGGCCGATGGGGTAGTAAGGTTCTGGAGTGGCGGCCGCGTACTGGAAGACGCGGGAAGCCGATGGATGCGCTTTGTACAACCCGCTATGTCAGGATTTTATTTCTTGATAAATAAATGGACTCATGAATCTTAGAGCTCTTTGAGCGAATTTAGTGCGAGTAGCGGACGCTTTCCATCTCTTCTGTCTGCACGTCTTGCTAGATATGGATTGGGTTTGAGGTGTTTCTCGATGGAAGTGTAACAAGACAGATAAAATGTAAAGCTGTCTTCTCCTGAGCACCTCACATTCTTGGTACAACTTATCAGTGGGATACCGATAGGGCCTTCCATAAGTGACCTTTAGGACCTTTTACCCCTTTGTGCTCGTTCAAGTTCCATTAAGTGAGTTTTTGCTGCTGTACCTCATACCACTATACAGTAATTCAAAATAGATTGGATGGGAAATCATCAAATGACTTATCCCGCTCTGGGCAGAGCGGAATGGTGTGTCAGACTTTAACTTACTAAAACCCACCCGTGTTTCTTCACTTGCCTGTGCGCCAGGGCCACGGTTTCTTTTTTAACCAACCCACAACCCTGACCCAGGAGGCATTGGTCTCGTGGACCCCGTCACCATGGGCTGATATCTCTTTAAGGCGCACTTGAAACACACCAATTTTAATTACGAACATGATATAATTCATTTTTACTAGTCATTACTAGTCGCACTTCAATATTGAAGTGGTGGGTGGTGACAATAGTTAATATATGGTCTACTTACCTATATTTACAATCTTACCTATAAATGCGCAGTGTAAACGATACTTATTTTAGTCTTAGAATCGTATACAAAGAAAATTTGGATCTCCTGGTAGCTAAAAAACAAACAGTAACTCGATTAAATACTTGTCTTAGCAACTGTTCGAGCATAATAACATCCAAATTTGATAAAATTTGTCCAGATTGGTGTGCTCAAACATTGCAGATACACTTTAAAAATAATTTCCCGATTTCACTCCGATTTGTTTTTCTCATATTTAACACATTTCTTCTATGTTTTGTCCAAATAAAATTAAAAATTAGTGAAAATTGTAATAAAAAACAAGTAATAAAACAAATCGATGACATTCGATGTACTAAGGTTTAGTGTAGCCCAGCTTTAGAGTAATGTTAGTTCCTCAAACATTAATTTCAGGAGTTCATAGTTAATGGTAATATTAATTCATACTTTGTGTGAGCTGTCACGCTTGTAATACCTGGAGCCTTTTATTTAAGTACTTAATAAGTTTTTATTAACATTTTTAATATTTTTTTAGCTTTGTGGGTATATTGGCGTGACTGGCGTACACATGGTTAATAATTAAATGTTCTGGATCTTGTAATGTTCCTTAGTTTACGCACCTACAATTTAAAAATATTGTTAATAAGTAATAAGAGAACCCATATCCTAAAATAAGTAGTTTTAGGATAAGGGTTCGCTTAGGTTCAGTTTGGTGTTGAACCGGATTGCAAAGGGAAGGTAATATTCTTTTTTTTTATCATTTTAAGTCAAGGCAGTTCATCGCTGAAGGCTTTGCTAATTCTGCCTTTTGTTGCACATCTTCCCAGGAGGGCCCGTCAAACAGAATCTGCTGTGTCATTTGCATCTGCATATACCTTATAAGCTGGTATTGATATTCGGCAAAGGTAATCAATCTATTTTTGAAAAAGGTGGGGCCCAGAATACTCCCTTTAGAAACACCGTATAGCACAGCCTCTTCACCACTGCAGTTACAGCTTAGCGTAGGAAAAGCACCCTTTCTTTTCTTTCGAGTTTCTTGTGACTAGTTTTATCTTACTGACTGACTGACACTTTGACAATTTAAAAGTGTTCGATATAGAATCTGTAAAGTATAATTATAAAGTATAAACATGGACAAGACTACAGAGAAAGTGCCCTTTATGCTATTTATTTGTACCGGGATGTTTCGGTCACTTAAGCGTGGAGGGCAATCATTTCTAGTATCCTCCTTGCCTAACAAAATAGAGAGACGCACGTTTTTCAAAATTAGCAGGATTATGGAAAGGTCGTAGGTACAAGTTTTTTTTTAATAATTATAAACTAGTGCTTGACTGCAACCCCACCTGATGGTAAGCAGTGATGCAATCGTTGGTGGCAAAGCACACTAGTCTCTTAAGCCTATTCACTTAAAAAAACTTAGGAATAGGAAGGATGACGGCAGTTGAGCGAGGTGATGCAATGTTAAACCCAAGACCAACACGAACAACGATGCTTCGCCAGAGGGAGATTGATCTGAAGACTCTCCACGACCAAACTCCCGACACAACAACATTTGGCGCATCGTACCCGGCACACATCGCAACACAACTGCTCAGACCCGTCCTCCAAGTTTCTTAAATAGTATAAAACTTAGATACCTACGAAACATTCTGCCATGAACTTAACATAGTTAACTAGGTACCAAAGCTTACAAGTTTTATGAAAGATATTAATTATTAATACTAAAACGTTATATAGAGAACCTCATTTTGACTTTTATTTGTACATTATCATTGAAGTACTACTGGTCGTAAATAATGGCACTTCGAGTTTTTGAAAAGTTCTGTTTTGTAGATGATAAATGTCATACTAAACATTTTCTGTCCTTTTTTATCGAAATAGAAAAAATATATGCATTGGACTTATATTTAGTTTAATTTGTGAACAAGAGCATAGGTGGCATTGCCTTTCTAAAACTGTATCTACAGTATTCTTTCTTTTCTACTTAAATATACTTGGCGAGTTTCTACCCGCGAAATGTCTTTTTCCACCCTGCCGCATCGCATCACCTGCCCGTGCATCATTTCCGCTTAGTATCATTTCTGACTTTATTTCTTTTTGGTGAGTATCTTAAGGTCTTGAAGTGTTGTAAGTCCTTCGAAAGTTGAGAGCCTTCCTCAAAAACTGACCTAACAAAATATGCAAAACCATTCTTCAAATGCAAAATCAGCCTTATTATTCCCTAGTAAACTATAGATTAGTAAAAAATCGATTCTTAAATCTAAGATTTCTTAAAAGATCGATCAACAATCAACATCAATCAACTGACAATTTTACCAATAGGTACTTGACATTACTAAGATGCCATAAAACGCTTTGCATTCAGACAGCCGCCTAAGTTTTCACCGCTGCCGCGTCTTTAGAAACGAAAGCTCATCCATGCCATTTTTGTTTCAGTTCCGGAACATTGTGAACAATATATACGTGATTGGGTACTCCTTGTCGGTGGCCGCCTTGCTAATCTCAGTCTTCATTTTCCTCTATTTTCGGTAAGTAATTTCCCGGATGTATTTACCATTCGTAATATTTCCATCCAGTATGTTTTACTTTATCTACCAATCATCACTGTCCATTGATATTTAGAATTTCTAATATTATTTGAAACCGATCGAGTGTAATATCTGTTATATAAATAAACTATTTCATTCTGATTATAAAAAGCTGTTTGAACGAAATGTTTTGAATCAAATATGTTATTGATAGCGTCATGGCTACATGTTGTTGCAACGTGTGAATTGCCCGTTTAAACTGTGACAATAATTACGTAACTTGCCCACAGCGTGTTCAAAAAAACGATATAAATGCGCACCTGAAATAGATGGTGCGTTGGTACTGACTTTATAGCTTGTGGCGACCAACCCGAGCTAGATTAATAAAAACCTGTCTTTGTGACTATGAACTTGTTATGTTAATGTTTACTTGGCTTTCCTAAAGCAGGAGCTACCTAATATGTATATATTTTTATTTGGTTAGGCACAATAGCAGCTAATTAGCTAATGCGTTTTTATCAAATTCAAGTGTTTACAAATGGTTCAGTACAGGGGGACACAAGATTTACCAGTAGGCTATTCCATAATGTTACGACTCGGTTAGACAATAAATTCTTCACAGAGACATTATAAAAAAAGCCCTTGCTAGAATTTACTGTCTTATTTTTGTTGTAAATTATTATTATGTTGCTCATAATATGAGCAACATGATAATAATCGCTGAAGGATGATCCTGCCGAATCGCCAGAAGGTATATATACCGAAAAACAATAACAAATCGCAAATAACACGATGTATAAACAAAGCTAAGCCATAAACGGGCCAAGCATTGAATAAAGCGATTGCGTTCTGCATATATATTAACAATAAAGAGTATATAAAGCTCGTGAGAGACACTCTAGAGCCGTCGACTAATCTCCCATGCGAATGCCTCGAAGTTCCAAACTGTTTTGAAGAATAGGTACTTACTGTTTCGTTTTCATTTACCTAAAGTGAAAACAAATGGAGCTTGTGAAATCATGAATTAAACATTGACTTAAAACTTTCACACCACGTAATTGTGTTTACAAAATCGAGCTAAAATGCTCCCACTTGTAGGACATAAGCCACCTCTCTTCAAGAGGAAGTTGATCGTAAGCCACAACGTAGGCCCAGATTGTTAGATACATATATGTGACATAAATCTTAGAATTTTTGATTATAGGACATACCGGATTCCACGCAATGTTTTCCTTCACAATTGTTCACACAAAGCAAAGTCCATTTGTGCATTTTTCAGTCACACCACAAAAAATCATGTTTATCAGTTGTTTCATTAAGACGTGACATTAGCCAGACTAGAAGGAAAAGTAATCGATCAACTTTGTTTATATAACGGTACTGTGACGTCTGACGGTACAATTGTGACTAGTGATGTGTACACGTTTACCCAAAACACTATTTTTCCATTACCGATCTGTAGAAAAGTGGTTTGTGATTGATGTGTTGAGCCAATTATTGTGATTTTCTACTTCTTTCTATCTTTTCAAAACTAGGATAGTATATGCAAATTTCATATTACCATTTTATGCTTCGTTATAAAACTGAAGGTAATTTTGTGCCACATTTATTAACGTACTATCTATCTAAAGTGTTATTGCCACATAAATTGTTAAAGGACAGTTTTATCACAATTTCGTTTCGATATTCTGGGTAAAGTACATAAATTAGGGGCTTTTGATTGTTTACTTAACACTTACCTATAATTATTTTGAATTCCGATTAACTACGAAATTTAATGGCGTATAGGATACGTAGGTATACTAAAAAAAAATTGAAATATAGATCACAATGAGTGCGGAATAGACCAAAGAGATGCTGGCTTGACGTTAGACATGACATGCGTGGCAACAATCTCTTATCACAGGATTCTAAAGATCACGCGAAATGGAGGAGAATGTGCAGAAAAGCGGACCCCGGCTCCAACGTGAAAGCCGCAAATGCAACCGGGATAAACGCTAAGATGATGATGATAGATCACAATGAATGTATAAAATGGCTCAGTTTATATACTAATAACAATTATTAATCAATCTTAAAAGTTAATTTAGACTATAGACTAATATAATAAAAATGTTACGCATAATGCGAGATAGTTACGTTCTAAATATAATGTTGGGACCACACGAACTAGATTCATGTAAACCTGTGTTTGAGGCTAGGCTAGGCTAAATAAGGTATCCAGTTGAAACTGAAAACCACATCAAAGTCGATGAAAACTTTACTACGAATTTTAAGTTGATTTTTAATTGAAACAAAGCAAGAGAAAGCTCACGGGGTCGTTAAAACAATAAACAGTTTTATTTACAATTTTGTTTATTGAAGTTTCTCAACTGAAACGGAAGAATGTTTTTGTTCATTAAAAAAAATAGTTTGTAATTCAAGAGGAAGCCGTCTATTATATAGCAAGATTAGTTCCAAAAAATTTAAACTAGACATGCGAAGATAAATAATAATATGTTGTTCAATGTAAGTTCAAACATGCAGTCTATCTAACGACTCGAAATATCAACACCGGTTTATAAGCAAACGTCTGTGAAGTGTTCATTATAGTTTTGATGTTCACCGTTCTGGAAATTCTAAAGTTAAACTAAACATCAAAATAATTACAAAATATTATTCGATTTTACAAGCAGAACGTTCGTAACGTAGTCTCAACTGCAACGGGTTCGTAATACGTCCATCAAGACGCGTAATTATAGATAAAATTTTCACTGGGCAATAAAACGAAGTAAACTTTTAAGCTCGGTACTGCCTCACAGTGTCACCATCTGCTTTATAAAACCTTTACACACGATTCCACTGTACTGTAGAATTGCACCAGGAAAAACAATGAACACTATGCATTAAATCGAGTGAGACAGCAAGAGTTTTCTGCTGTACGCTCGAAATGGCCACTTCTGCACATCTAAACTTTAATGAGTAGAATTTTTTCTTAGTCTTCTTAGTCTATATTATGGCGCTTATTTAAAATATTTACACTGGCACTGCAAAACTATGGGGTTGCTACGCAAAGAAAACTTAATTGAATGTGGAGGATACTCACCTTAAAACATTCGTGTAACTATTCACGTCTAATGTATGTGTACACAATTAACAATGCAGACGTTTCATTAATAACTTTTTATAATTGAAAACCCTGCAGATGTTGCTAAAACTTCGAATGTGTTCTTATTTTATAGCATTCGGTGCATCTTAAGTAGAGTTCTGTGCCAGCATTGAGAAAATAAAACTATTATATAAAAATAATCAGAAAATATCTAACAATATTTTTAATGCGTTTTGTAGAATCAAAAACTTTAAATCTGACATGCAAATCCACACCAAAATCACCCAACTTAACATCCAAGAACTTCAGTATTATTACATAGTCTCGTATGCTCAGCTTGCCCAAAATGCGAATCTTATGACAATGATTTCATTGCTTTTAATGCGTTCTGCTCTGCGCGGCATCTTATGCCTTGTTTTATTCACTTAGTGTACTCCAATGCACACGGATACGCATCCACATCCACCTCTTCACGTCCTTCGCTCTCAACAACATCCTCTGGATTATTTGGTATCGAGCTGTCGTCAACAGAGTTAACGTTGTTCAAGACAATACGGTAATAATCTGATTTATTAATGTACAACTTTTTGGTATGCTTTTACCCATATTTATTTGCCTGAATATGAATATATCATTAGTATATATACATTATACAATACAAATGTCCTGATAAAGATAATTCTGTGTACCTAAGCAAAATAACTCGATTGTTGGCACAAATACGCCAAGTGTGTACCAACGTCAGACTCTAAGACAAATAATAAATGGGAACATAAAATATTATAAACGTCTCATAGTATTTTCACCCTTCTCTTGGCTCTTGATTCTATTCAATTTTGGATTTGAATAAAAATTTGAACGGATTACCTATACAAACACAATCCCAATTTATGTTTAATTCTTTGGCCGTTTTCATAAACATTAGCCAAGCAATTTCAGCTTTGTTTAACAAACGACCAAATTGTAATTGAATTTGTGAAAATGTATCTGTATAACCGATTAACTCTTTTTCATTATGTATTTTTAATCTAAGCTGTTGTTATAATCTGAATGTGTTTAAAGATTGTTTTCTAATGCAGGTATGGTGCCAAATTTTGCACGTAGTCACAAATTACTCCATGGTCACAAGTTACGTTTGGATGTTCTGCGAAGGTCTACATCTGCACATAGCTCTGGTTGTGGTAAGTTTACTGTGGTAGACAAAATCAATTGTCGAACTCATTCAATTAAAATAGAAAGCATATGAACACATACGCGTGGTTCGCGTCAACGGCAAAGGTCACAAGGACTCGCTAAAAATGTAAACAAATATTAGATAATAATAAATGGAAAAATCTTTAATGTCTACACAATAAAGCTCAGTTTACGCTATAACTACAAACATTTTTTCTATAATTTTCAATAGTACTGTTGAAATCAACTTAATATTCATCAAAATAATGTTGTAATTTGTGTAACATGCTCAGCATGGTTATTAAGCGAAAATTTCCATTCGTCATTATGGGTATCGTGCACAAGCGGCCTGATATCGAAGCCAAGCAGAGTCAAATGACAGAGGCCTTGTACTGACAAGGCCTCTGTTATCCGCTCAGGCCGCTTGTGTATTTAAATATAGTAGCCAAAAATACACGAGATACTCGTACTGGACTGCTACAGTTGCCTCTGAGCATGACGTGTGCCGCTGGTGTGTATAAACACATAATAGACGAATGGAAATATCCGCTTAATAACCTGTTCAGTAAACACACTGACTGGACAAACAAAATTTCAAAGTTTCGCCGTGAAATAGTCACGTAGTGCGGAATACTCATGGGGTAGCGCAAACTCGGGCAATATAAATCCGTGTGTACTTAGGCGGGTCAGACATATTATTAACGTGTTGAAAACGTATTTTTCCGCACTACGATTTCTCCGGTATTGTGGATAAATTTAAAAACATTTAAATGAAGCTCCTTTGTTCCCACCCTCCTCGATTATTCCTCTCAAGTGTAAAACCCTAACTAGAATACTTATATTTATCATTAAGAAGGCATACAATGGGATATGTAAGATAAGGAAATATAGATGATAGGAAAAGTCCTCAGGTACATTCAAATTCGCTCCAAAACATACCTGCCTAAATACAACTTGCAGTGTAAAAAAAATCCATGTTCTTCCACTCTATAAAAGAAGAAAATTTTCTGATTTATATTCATTGTTATCCAAAATTGCAAACGAATACAAAAATGTTCCTGAGTTGCTGCACAAAATTGGCCTGCGCGTATTTACACACACCAGAAACAGGAACAATTTCCAGACAAACCTCCTACATTATTCGAGCAAGCCGCATGTTTAATGAAGCCTTCCAAGAAGGTGAAATAGATATTTTTAATACCAGTATGCCTCAATTAAAAAATGTTCTTTGTATTCACTTCTTCGGCAAAATAACACAGCCCTTACATTATATATAAAGGTACGAACATAAATACAAGCAACAACAATGCCTAGGGATATTACATGAAAGACTTCTTACCTTAGAAACTGTTTACAGTATTAAAAAAGGTTTTTTATTAAATATTTTCTTCTCCACCACCACTTAGGAATTTCAAAAAAATAAAAAACGAAACTCATTTTAAAACAAAAGAATATCGATTATTCAAATTTGACGGTCGAAAAGTTAGTTGATTTTACATAACATTAAAACCGATCACACTTTCTTTATTCTAATTTAAACGTGTGTTACATTTATTGTTACGTCACGTCAACATTTGAAAGGGAAGAGCAGATTAGAGCGGTAGGCATATTGGAAGCCGGCGCTAAACAACGTGTGGTTGTTGAAACTCTGCAAATCGGCCCAAAATGTAACCTCCAGATTATTATCACGTTATTTTGCTTCAGGCGATATTACTGAACGGCAGTCAGGCAGAAATCGCATCTCCACTCCTAGACATAACCGTTTTTTAAAATATCGCTAGGATACAACGCAATATTACGGTTATGCAAATGGTTCAAACGTTACAATCTGAGCACTGATTGTTGGTTAGTGATCAAACTGTAAGAAAAAGATAACATGAAGGTGGTCTTCATTCTCGCAGACCACCTCAGGCTGCAGGTTTGCGGCGTGGCAATCGCGGGCGGAGACTATTGTGGGCTCGAGAACATTTCGCATGGAGTGGTGATGTCCGTGGTGCTTTTTTCTGATGAGTCTCGGTTTGGATTTCATTTGGATTCGCGAAGATTAAGGCTTTGGCCAGTACCTGGTAAAGGATGCCGTCTCTAGAATCCACAAAAAGTCTAATCATATCAAGGCGGGACTATCATGGTATGGGCTGGTATTCGTATGGGTGCGCGGACTCATCTCATTTGAATAAGGGGGAACATGCATGCATTGAAATACCGCAATAAGGTAGTGGGACCTGTGATTATCATGCACGATAATGCCCGTGCCCATACGGCTAAGCTGATATTAACTGTGCTTCAGTGGCGAAGAGTCCATACAAGCCGATTCCCACCGGGTTACCTTTCAAAAATCAGTTCCATATTCATACAAAAGTATTTACATTCTATTTCATTAACAAAGTATTATTAATCAAATGCCGGCGCGATTTACAATAGCAATCGCAATTTTTAGCAATACCCTAAGTATCACATTTCATTTTATAGTCGTAAATTAATCAGCGCTTCAATTTTTCGTAATTCTTTTCGTAGTTCTCTTGAAGGAAGCCGTCGAATTTCAGCTTACCTATGTCAACGGTTTACTATGCCGCGAAAAGAGAGAGACAGACCAGACAGTGTCAGACCATCTCTTTCTAATTCTCGCTAACCGTCGCGGTAAAACTTGATAAATATAAGCCGCCCGCGAGCGGCTTGTATTTCTCTCCTCTCCTCTATTAGAAAGAGACAGAAACCACGCTACTACGAGATAGCGTTCATACCTATGGTGCGTGAGTTTTTCGTTTGTTTTTAATATTTGTGTTATTTAAACTGTGACGGATTCTGTAAGGTAATTTAATCGCAGATTTGGTTAAATACTGTTAATTTTGTTTGTTATTATGGCTTTAATTCATATAGAGTGCTGTTACTGTTAATTCGTCTTTGAAAGACGCATTTTCTCAAGTTTCGACTCTTTGCAGTTTAATTCTGACCCTCCCCATTTCAGTAGCTTCAGCTGAGCGGTCATTTTCTGCTTTAAAACGCATTCACACGTATGTGCGAAACTGCCAAAAAGAGCAGAGATTGTCCGATTTGGCTATCATGTCAATTGAAAAAAATTTGCTTAATAAAATTAAAAGTAATCCGAATTTTTATAACAACATTTTAGCTCATTTTGTTAAAAAAAAACAGACGCATTGCATTAGAATATAAATAACGTTGTGATTGTGTATAATTTGCTTTATTTTTGCTTAATATTTTTGTTGGTTTTGGATCGGTGTCTGTGTGGTTCGGTTTTTAACACTTTATTATTTTTATAATTTTTTATTTTATTTTTTCTTGACTCTTATTCCCTAACAATAGGTACTTAACTTAGTACTTACTAACAAGCATGCATGTGTGGTATAGAGATGCACGTCGAAAAAGGCTTTTCACAAAGCCGCTTTTATCATACTTGAAAGACATTGTTATCAAATCATCAGTCCTTTTTTGTAAGGTGAAGGTGGGGCTTTTCATATTATTCTTATCTGAAGACCTCCTCCAAGATATCCTGCAGTAGGTAAGTGTTTAAGTGTTTATTTTTTTGGACCGGCTTCCCTTTGTCAAAATTTCACCCTTCGCCACTGCTGTGCTTAGGGAACATGAAATCATGGGTTATGGACTGGCCTGGGACATGAATCCCATTGAACACGCATGGGACATGTTATAACGAAGAGCTACGGTTATTTTTTCTCCAAGTTTGACGGTAGAAGAACAACTTTTCCTGCACTTAAAAAGAACCTGAAACCTGATATCGCAGCTCGATTTGTATAATTTAATTTTGAGCACGAATAACCGATGCCGAACTCTAATTAATGTTAGGGGAGTAAATACTTATTACAAATTTAATTAAATGCCTTTTTTGTTATTTACGACTGTTTTCAAATTTCATAATTCCTTAAATATATAAAATCCATTAGGTAAAGACGACACTACATCAAACTACTACAATCTGTTAAATTACTTTTTTCGGTAAACTTTATCGGTACAGCATTAAGCGCCAAGGTTGATTGGAAATTCTTGAGGGTTTCGAGCAGGTTGACCTGCTGTCGTTCATACAAACTAAAAATGACACCCAAAAATAAAATTGCAAAAAGAATCTTTGATGGATCTTTTTTATACATTGCATATTACAGCATAATCCACAAAATAAACACATTTCACATATACATAATTGTTTTAACAAAACATTTACACAATTTTGTAAAATAATGTAATGTAAAAACCGGCCAAGTTCGTGTCGGACTCACGCACAAAGGGTTCCGTACTATTGATTTATGAAATTAAAGGTTTTAAGTTATTTGTATGAAAGATTATGCGGTAATAAGCGGTTTACGATTTACGAGGTATTAAAAACACGCATACTAGATCTCATTCAAAACAATTTTCGTTGGTAGTTTTTATAGTAATGTACCTACATCATATGTTTTTTTTTAGATTTTTCATTTTCTTGTTTTAGAATTTTTCCAATTTGGAAGCGTCCGTCAAAATCATTTTTGAAGACCTATCCATAGATACCCCAGAAGTATGTGTTTGATGAAAAAAAAATTGAGTTTCAGTTCTAAGTATGGGGAGCCGCCAATATTTATTATTATTTTATTTATTTTTGCATCAAAATCTTAATGCGGTTCATACAATACATCTACCTACCGAGTTTCAAAAGTATAGCTCTTATAGTTTCGGAACAAAATGACTGTGACATACGGACGGACAGACGCACAGACAGACATGACGTATCTATAAAGGTTCCGTTTTTTGCCCTAGACATTGTTGAAGTGTTTATATACATTTGCATTGCCAATAGAAAAAAAAACGCGCAATATTTACAGATATTCAAAAGACTCGTAAAGGAACACTATTTGACGTTATGATCTCATCAAAATACCGGATACCTGTCACTGACTTGTTCGGCTTGCAACATCCCTACAGTTCTTTGCATGTTCATCATCTGCGGTCAAATGACGTCGCTCCCTGACGTAAAAAAGTCATAATCCAAAAGAAGTGGCTAAACGGCTGCCATGGCTCGGTTAAACGAATAGGAATTTCACACTAACACGTAATATTTATATACTCGTGAATTGTTTAGTGTTTAAACATTTCTTATAACATTCTGAACTAATAAACATAAAAAGTTTCTCAATTGAATTATGCATTATTTTGCTTGACATGACAAGATGAGGGAGTATCGTAAATCTGTTATATCAAGTTATTTTCTTCCGATTACCTCTTTGTACATATTTAATTCAAGTACCTTAGCGTAAAATCACCAGTTAAAAACAAAATTATCAATAAAAATCTTCGCGAACAGGTTACAACGCCTGGATAAAAGTTCATAGCAATGTTATCGTTTGAAGTTTTAGTACCTTTGTCGTACGAGTTGCGCGATATTATTTTCAGTATTGTGCAAATATGAAAAGTTCCTCAATTTTTTTAATAACAAAGTACTAATTATCAGTTATTCAGCATTACATATTCTTAGGAATCATGCGTTTTCATTGCAGGGTCTCTTCCATAGTTCAGTTTAGCCATGTCCTTTGTTCAAAACCAGTTTTCAAATTATTGTTTAGGTCATAAAATTGATACTAACTACAAAATACTAATTTTTTAATAAGCAAAGAAATCACTATAGAATTCGTACAAATTCATTTGAATTTGCTTTTGAATTTGTGAAAAAAACAAATGACACGCGAATTTTTTACAACCAGCCAGTGTGTCCTCTAGATCAAAAAAGTTTTTATAGGTATTACCTACTTGGTAAGAAATGATAGAACAATTGATTAATAATTTGAAATAGTATGGTTGCTTAGACTTTTCGATGTGTGTATTTGCACCAGCGATGGTCCCATTCAATGTCCAGGAAAATCTCTGTCCATTCTGTTACCAGGAAGAAATAGCTTTAGCGATAAGGTCACCCATTGTATATTTTGTAGTGTTGAATGTATAATTGGTCATCATCATTTAGTAACTATTGTGTCTGATTAGAAGTATGTTTTTAAAAAAAATAAAATAAATAAAGGTACCTAGTACGTAGTGCTACCTCCCATAATGATTATGTCATTTGAGACTAGCGCTCCTAAACTGCTCTGTATTATAAATTGTACCCTACCCTTGATTACTCCAACCGGTTTGTTGACAAAAAACATAACTATGTATACTATAGTTTGGCCGACGAGAGATGTGCCAACCGCTGATTGTATGAGACCTTTTATCTTAACCGTCAGTAGTAAGTACCATAAATGTCCAAACCCTTCAATACACTGGAGGCCACTAAAATTGTCCTTTCAAACTTGTGACTTAACTAAATGGAGGATAATTTTGAAATATTTGCGCCAAGTAATAATAGTTATCCCCTGAGTCTCACACAGGTACCTACGGCAAAAGTTCTTACTTAATGAGAGATATCACACAACTGTTAACATTTATTCATGTTCATATTTCCTGCTTTCTTGTCGTGTTTTAGGACCGATCTAATTGTCTAACTTTTCCCAATATCAGAAGATTATCAAAGTTTATTCAGTTCTGCTGTATTTGTTGAGAGAATACTCATTAATCAACTTAATCAATTATTTAATCACGAAGAAATAAATTAATTAAAAGTTAGCCTATCCAAGCCGTAATGTACCTGAATACACGCGGTACTCTGACTACCCGGACGGAGAGGTGTCATATCGAGATTAAAACAAAGCCCGACACTCAGATATGAGTGACAGAAGTTAGGTTTTCTACAGCCCCGTCTCTCTACAAAACCTACCTGTTTTTTTAACCTGTTTTTTTAACCCGATGGGTCTTAATTGCCGCCAACCTACAGTATTTGTAACTGAAGAGGTAACGCGCTTTGTAGATGAGATAACCAAGAGTACAAAAACGCAGTAAATACGAATAACATAGATACATTGCCGACTTCACCATTGTCTCGGAATTAACTGAGAGCTCTCACGCTTACACACACTTTTATAGCATGTTTATAATATACTGGTAACCACAAGTAAAGCCCACGTCTATTCATTAAATTAGTATACTGTAGACTACCTAAATTGTTTATCTCTCCTTCCCATTGATATTCATCCAAAGGTTGTCTGTAAAAGATTGCTCTGAGCGATAAGACCACCCATTGTGTCATCCTTTGTAAAGTCTTCACATTTATGTTAATTTATATGGTGTACATAATAAAGAGTATTCTATTTTATAAAAATATTGATAATATGCTCCTGAAATTCCAACAATTCGTCTTAGAAGTTATAGATAGGTATAAAACTTTCCGCAGTGTATGTTTACCATTATTTATGTGTTATGTTTGTAATAGCTGATGCTAATGGGCACAGGTGTTCGTGAAAGATGAGGTGGCCATGCGATGGTTCGTGCTTCTTGGTTGGGGTGGATCGCTGCTCATCATAATTATTTATGCAACAGCCAGATTCTTCACGCCCGGAGCTACGGAGAGGTTTGTGATCATACTCTCTCCTATTAGAAAGAAAGAAAACGCGTTTGAAAAATTAACTTTCGTTTGGATACTTATTTGATTCTTAATTAGGGGCATTCATACATGTTATGCTACATTTTCAAGGGTCTGTTTGTGGAGGCCCACAAACACACCAAAGAAACTGGGTTCACTATAGAAAATAATTATGCACTTTCGATCACAATCTCAATACTGTTTACGGCTCACCCCAAAACTTGTTCGAAAAATTATAAATATTGTTGAACTGTCAAAATGAAAGCAGCTCAGTTTGACATTTCTTACTCTTTTCTTTTACTCTCAGGAAAATACGCATGATGGCCTTTTTACATCTTTAAGAAGTATCTATGTATTACAAAACTATGTGTGTACAAAGCTATGTGTACCAAAAATGATAATATACGATGCAAAAACACGTAATTTAAAAATAATGGTCATTTTTGTGTCTCTACAACAGAGGCCCATATATTTATGGATCACCATATGTACCGAACCGACAAATATAAAAACGAACAGCCTGTGTAACAACCAATGAAGCTAGTGTAATGGCAGTTGCAACAACGGTGGAACTGTTTCGTTTGAAACTGAAAATGGAAAATACAATATTCCACAGTATTACGCACAGCTAGCAAAAAAAGAATGGTCGCCGAAATAACAAAACGTTTTAGCAATATTAAAAGCTATGGGAGCTTGTTTCAAACTTATTAACATAAAATTGACTAAACCTACTGGAGCCGAAGGTCAATGTTAAGTTAGTTACTTACTTTTCAACTTCTGTCGACAAGACGAGAGGCTTGTTTTATTACTTAACGCTAACAGTAACTCTAATAATGTTGGCTGAAGAACATGAAACTTCAGTGTTGTAATTCTTCGGGCAATGGCCGTTACTCCCGTTCTTCTGCGGATCTCCTCATCTCTGATTTGAGTGCGTGATTAGTTTAACACTAACAATGGCATTTCATTTCATGTTCAACAATATGTATTGCGTAATCACGCACTTAAATCAGAGATGAGGAGAACCGCAGAAGAACGGGAGTAACGGCCATAGCCCGAAGAATTGCAACACTGAAGTAGCAGTGGCCCAGGCACATTGTCTTTAGGACCTATGCCCGATGGGTCCAACAGGTTCTCGAGTGGCGACCACGCACCGAAAGGCGCAGCGTGGGTAGGCCCCTCAACAAGGTGGACCAACGACCTGGTGATGGTCGCGGGAAACCGCTGGATGCGGTGCTGGAGGTGCAGGACCGGTCGTCGTGAAGATCCTTGCGGGAGGCCTATGTCCAGCAGTGGACGTCTTTCGAATGAAATGACGACTGATGATGATGAATCACGCACTCAACATCGTAATTACTTAATTAATTATACTTCGTTCATTTTTCGAATTGTGATTCAAAATTTGTTACTCATTATTGAAATGCTGGCCGACTTGGTTTTATGATTACGTATGTTGAACAGTTACTTGTATGAGTTATATCCTCTGGGCATATAAAATTAGTGAAGATCTCTGTGAACCCACGATGTTCCCAAGAGTCTTTCATATTTCTTAACTACATAATTTAGTTATTCACATTTTAGGTGCTGGATGGACCACAGTGATACATTCTGGATAATCATCGTTCCTGTTGCGCTTTCTTTAGTGGCTTCATTCGGTGAGTATTGTCTCTTAAACTTTTGAATATTATAAAAAATATATAATTAGAAACATGGCACATTTTGATAATATATATTATACAACTATTGCCCACAACTGCGTCGGCGATCCAGGATCAAAAGTAGCCTACATCCTTCTCCACATCATGGTCGACCTATTTATTGTCATCGATATCCGGTCAGACGTTTAGCGTAAAAACGTAACTGTTTTTTCTAATTTTGTGCGCAACTACTCTACTTTTCATAAGAACCTTCTCGTGACATAAATAGGGAAACCTATATGGAATATCTAATAATGAAATAGAAATTCATTTCTATATAAATAGATGAACGTTGTCATATCGTTAACTTTAAGACAAAAATTTGTTTTCATAATTAATTCACAGTTGAGAGCAGTAGTGATGAAATAAAGCGCGTGATGGGGTTCGAACATACGACATACAACTTGTACTAGTGTACAAGTTGTAGTTACTCGTACTGTGTTAGGCATATCGCACCTTTAGAACAATAGAGACCTAATTCGAAATTTGAAGATTTCAATATTGACTCATAAAATTACCTTGCAAGACCATCTTCATCGACTGTTAATAAAACAGAGACGGTTGTTCATTAAAAGGACGAGTCCTTTTCATGAACAACCGTGAAACCGTCTCTGTTTTATTGTTCAACATTGTTGCAACAAGTTCAACATATCAATATTGAAATCTTCAAATTTCGAATTAGGTCTCTATTGTTCTAAAGGTGCGATATTATTCCGTGAATGATTATTTAAATGATAAGAATAGCTGGTCGCTCTGATTAACTCAGGACAATGTTTATGTTCTTTCTCCGGAATTAGCTTACTGACACGTTATATGAGTTCATATAATTTACTTTTTTACATTACATAAATATGTAAGCTGTCACGGCCTTTATGCCTGGGGCTTTTATTTAAGTAATAAGTTTTTAGTTAATTACATTTTCATTTAATTTTAGTTTGGCGTGGTAGCTAAATAATTTCATTGTTGTTGTATTTTCTTGTGTTCATCACTATACATAGTATTGTATAAAGTCATGTGTTTTTTTTATAGAACAGACAGCTGTGCTGCTGGGGAGTTTCTTCCGCCACTTCTTCTTCCCAGCGAAAGCACTTGAAAGTGTCGATGGGTGGGCGTTTTGGGGGACTGTCTTATGTAATATTGACGTTCAAAAAGTGCTGATGCTCAGCCTAATTTGAATAAATAACTTTTGATTGTGTCAACTGTGTGTTTTGTGTATAGTTACAGACGAATATACGAATAATTAATCTAAAATAAAAGTATATAAAATAAAATCAACCCGATACATTCGTTTGCTTAGTCGAGTCTTATAAATAACACATTTATTTATAGACATGTTTAGATTTGGTTCTCCAGTTTTGGAAGCTGGTTTTCTTAGGTCAACAATCGCCTATTAATAGGCATTGATACCGTGCGCCTACGCAGTCTACCAATAGTAGAGATACATGCTACTAATTACGGCTGGACATGAATATTTGGCAAAGAAATCAGTATCATTATTTCACTATCTTGCCCTGTGCGTAGGTAACAAGATGAAATCAAACCTTGATCCCGTCACCACCCTACTTGCGTAACATACTATTGACATCAATCTGATCATTTCAAAGGAAATTGCTAATCCATTGCTTCATATGTTTGAAAAAGAGGTCTGCTCCATAAGGTAAATAACGCAACTAATGTTGTAGAACTGTCAACATGAAACCCATTGTTAGTGATAATGTGTTGGGTAATTATATTGCTGTTAAAAATTACTAAACGAATACGATTAACTTCCTGTCTACTATTATCTAAAATGCGCTTATGACGAGGCATTAGAATCACTACGTGTCAGCAGATCGAGTTAAATCTTTATCACACTTTGAATGAAGTCAATACGTTGGTCCCGGCTGGCATTCCTGGATCTGTGGCGGTTTCATTCTGTCATTCGTGGATATTTACGGGTCGTCAAAACCCATCACCATAACACGGAAGTAAAATGTGAAAACATAAAACCGCTTTTATATTTTGGTTCCCAAAAACGTTATAAAGATCAGTTATTTCCGTCATTAACCTTCCTCGCTAGATAAAAGTGCACGATCTAAGAAACAGATTTTGACTACCCTTTAGTGCTGGAATTCCCATAATTTAGTATACAAATCTGAATAAAAATGTCTTAGAATAAACTCATTTACTTCTGGAAACATCCCGTAAGCCATTACTTGCCTTAAAATGGTCCCGTTTTTCTTAACATAAAATTAATGTACACCAATTTACTCAGCGAGCCTTGGAATTCGGAAGTATGTGTATATCGTATTTATTTTGTAGCTTTCTAAATATACGTTGTAGCCGATGCGTGAAGGTGGCTGACATGCATAATTTACTCATGTGCAATTTTGCAAAAGAAACTTGCAGACAGTTGCAATTAACAAAAATAAATGATTCTCAATTTATTTGCCATAATCCTTCATAAGCCAAAAATTAAATACCATGAAAATGTTTAATATTAGAACAAGGCCTCAATGAAACTATAAAATAAACACCATCCCCTTTAGAGTCTTAACCACAAAACTTTAATTACTTCTTGAATGTGTCTTTAATGTCACTGCCCCGTCTTACATAATCAGCCTATAGGTATTGTTCCCAATGTTGGGAAAGGAGTCTCGGTGAGAGGGGGTCTGTTTATAATAATGTCATGTTTTAAAGCTGTTTGCCTAAACAACTGGTAAACACGGTTTTGTCGTAGTAGGATATGACATCTATTCCCATTGCTTATAAACAATTAAAATGTCGGTCACATATCTGTACTTATTTTCTTGTACCGTGAGAATACAATCTGAAGTCTACCCAGAAAATAATGGCCCGGTAACAGTTAAATTGTGGAGCCATCTAGTTTAAAACTCCGCTCCTGAATTGTTCCAACTTTACCTACGATGGGAATAAGTTACTAATTGCTCCATAAGGAAGGCAAAATTTAGAAGATAAGTTGTATAAAAAAGATTGAGTTGAATTAAACTTTTTAAACATTAATTCTTAGGCTAAAACTTATTCTATGTATAAAAGTTTAGCGAAATCCGCCCTTAGTTGTTCTAAACAGCCAGTCTATAACAAGTGTTCAAATCGTCATTTCTTCTTGTAGAAAGTTGTACAACAAAATAGCAATGTAGTAAGTAATAGTTAACTATATACTTACACTTTGACTAGAATGTAGACTGAAAAATACTGATTTTCAAAAGTCGATTCATAGTAAAAATAAATGCGTTATTGTTGTGCTTTACTAATATTTTGTTACCATCACGTATCATTTGCATATCAAAAAATGTTCCTGCTTCAAATAACTACGAAAATAAAATACATAAAATATTTTTCGAATCATATTAAAATTTTCTCAGTAATTTAAGTTTTGATTTTTTATCCAGAATCCCCCGTGTGGTACCGGGCTTAGAATAGACACATCCCAAATCCTCCCGTGTGCGTCATAAGAGGCGACTAAACGAACTCTTATCAGGGTAGCGGGCAACAGCGCTTCTGCTGTGGAATATCAAATTACTGGGATCCCCAAACCGCCTGCCAAACGTGGAGAGACCTTTAGCCTTGGCAGTATTTAACACGCGCAAACTATTCAACGATGAGAAAATTGTCGAACTCTAAGAAGAACTGAGCCGATTACGCTGGGACATTATGGGGTTATCTGAAGTCTGAAGAGAGAGACTAAGAGAGAAGAGAGAGAGAGAGAGGACTCGATAATTCTGAAGTCCGGCAACATGCTCTATTTCCGGGAAAGCGATCAGCTGTCCCAGGGTGATGTCGGGCTTATTGTCCACAAGTCCCTCGTGAACAACGTGGTTAAAGTCAGGAGCTTTTCGACTCGGGTAGCGTACCTTGTACTCAGAATAACCAAACGGTATTTGTTAAAGTTATACAGATCTACGCTCCGATGTCCGAACACTCCGACGATGAGGCGGAGGCTATATAAGAGGACGTCAGTAGAGCCATACATACTTCCAAAATCCACT
This sequence comes from Sesamia inferens, assembly GCA_037179545.1. Classification (NCBI taxonomy): domain Eukaryota; kingdom Metazoa; phylum Arthropoda; class Insecta; order Lepidoptera; family Noctuidae; genus Sesamia; species Sesamia inferens. The sequence continues at coordinate 21,330,821 of CM073921.1, forward strand.
ACACTTTTGTCAGGGGGGACATCAACGCAAAACTGGGTACGCGAGAGGCGGATGGGACGAAAGTGTGGCAATTTGTGAGTTGGAAATCGGAATATTCGAGGTCAGATGCTAATGGATTTCATGGAGAGGAAAGGACTCTTTGTGGTGAATTCGTTTTTCAAGAAACAATTGCACCACAAGTGGACCTGGATTAGTCCCGATTGTCAGGTCAAAAACAAGATGACTTCATAATGTCAAAGAGAAGGCAAATGTTCAACGATGTTTCCGTGATCCATACGGTTACAACCGGGAGTGATCACCGTATTATATTGTAGAGGCATCTTGAAACTCAACATTAGGCTCGAACGCTCTCGACTTATGAAGCCCGGCCGTCCAGAGTCAACCCAGCTCCAAAACCCCATCCTTTCTTTTTAATATATCCACACATACGTTTTTGATGTATATAAAACCGTTGCTGTTTATTGGACTTATAGAACTACCTACAGCTATATACCTTAAAAATTCCGAAGTTCTTTTTTAAGAAAAAATATATAAAGTTTAATCCCTGTTTCACTACTAGCTTGCTTACAGCCGCGAGGGAGCATCCCCCCACCATTTATTTACCCACCTTCCTTCTCATCTGAGAAATCTACTCCATGTAACAGCTCCATAGAACAATAGAAGTACTTGTATTGTTGTATGGAACTCTTCCAACGGACCAATGGAATCCTTGTATTAATCTATGAACCTCTTGCAAAATCCTCGCATTTGAAGAATTCCTTAAAGAAGCTTAGAGTTAAACAAAACACCAACTGCTTCTAAATACCTAGCACTATATATTCGAGCAGTATCGATAACGTTTTTGCAAACTTAAGCCGTCTAATGTTCTCCGGCCACACTGAAACAGGATGATGGGAAGGGAGTATCGAATTATGTACATTATTCAGGCTTGCCAACTTTATATGGTAAATGACATCTGCCTAATACCCACCTTTTAGAAGCCTAATAAATCAAATGCTTTCGTTTTACTTTTTGCGTAACTTTATAAAGTAATCTATATTTATAATATGCTTTTAGTGTTCAAGATTACACCAGCACGACACGTCCTTTGAGATATCCTCAAAGAAAAATAGGACGTGTCCCCAAATTCCCATAGATCAAAATTGTATTAGATAACGCGATGATTTGTTAGATTAATTGGGCCATTTATCAATCCGTTTTGGAACTTCAAGATAAATTTCTAGTCTAATGGGCTGTTCATAATAAATTTTCCGCTTTTTCCTAAATAATAGACTTAAAACTACTGAAAAAATTTGATGCCATTGATATAAATTGAGAATAAAGCAAGGTAAGAAGATAAATAGATAATTTCATTCTATAGGTCGGTTTGTACAGACGATGGCACATCAAGCTACTACAATATGTCAAATTTCTTTATTACAATTTCACCTTTATCGCCAAAGTATTAAGGCTCAAGGTTGATTGGGAAAATTTGACAGTAACGGGTAGCTTGACCTGCTGCCGACTGTACAAACACTTTCTTTTCAATCATATTGTAAAACCATATGACGTCGGTGTTGACCTACATCTTCTGACCCCATGATAATGCCTATTTTATTTTGCTCCATACCAAAGACAAAGACATTTATTAATGGGATATAAATTCAAATCACTCAAATTACATATGAAATAAGCATCACCTCTGTACCTTTTTCTGTTCTGTTTAGTCAGTTTATAAATGTTTGCACGTAAATGGTAAAATGTTAAATAAATACATGTATTTCTTTCTTTCTTTTATGGCTTCGCACGGTTTGTGCATTTAGCCAATGTCACGTAATGAATTGTTCATGTCGAAAAAGACGGCGTGATACGTCTTACGATGGAGGTTTGAGACAAAGTCTTGATGTGGCCACTATGCTGCAATATTTCACTGTTCTTTATGAATTATTTACTGAATGCACTTTTTACTACATAAATCACGCACTTTTATTTAGTAAACAACACTATAAATAATTTTAAAAGTCCGATGAAAAATGAGCGTCACACTCAGCTTGACTTTCCCGCCAAAACCCCAATATACATGTATTTGTACACTGTTATACCCAAGCCGATTCCGTAAAAATCTCACAGTGCAAAATTCGGTGAAATAAGCTTAGAGTGAGCTATAGTAGTGCAGTCTCAAATCCTATCATCATTATCATCATCTCAGCGTTAATCCCAGTCGCATCTGAAGGTTTTTCAGCTTTGGAGCCCGGGGTCTGCTTCACCAGTCTAACTGCTGTTTTGACTAAACTTCGATATTTTCCGTGTAGCGACTGCCGTCTGACCTCCACAACCCGAAGGCGATATCGAAACATTGCAGTTACACCAATTGTTGGACTTTTGAGGGCTCCAACAACCCGTAACGACTGCCATTAGATGTTCGTATGGCAACCGGGACCAACGACTTAACATGCTTTCCGAGGCACGACCAGACCTGTGCAAATATTCATATTCATGCATACAAATATTTGCACTGCGCGGGGATCGAACCGGCGCCACCTTGCGCAGCGGCCGCATTCGCTACCGCTACGCTACAGAGGCTGTGACAGTCTCAAATCCTATCATTAGATGGAATCACAGCTCACTCCACGCTTACTTCGCCTATATTTTCAGGATGAGGTGGTAATCGAATCGCACGCAGATATGTATGGTAGGTGTATACCTACCATACATATCAAAAATACATACAACAATGGATATACAAAAATGGTTGATACGATCAGCAATACAGGCCGATTAATATGATATGATCCGATAATGCACTTTTTGACAATTTATAATACTACCTACGAGTGAGAGAAAAAAGAAAGAAAGAATTAGAGTGCTGTTCTTCTATTCAATAGTTCTGCCCCCTTTTTACGAATCTATAGAACCTTCACTTTTTTATAAACTGGTCTGCATATCACTCAATTTGTTGGGTCTATGCATCGCAGTGTAGATTACCTACTGCTTCATTTATTGTCAGGACTTGATTTGACCAACATTGCCCTTAAAATGAAGCCTAAGTACCTCGTCGTTGTTTTCCTTTACAAAAAATTAGCTGAGGCCTTCGGATTTCTGAACCACAAGTTACGTTAGACGGACCCGACACCCACACCTAAGGTACTTACTGAGAAACATTATCCGCTAAAAAGCCTGTCTAATTAAACTCAATTGGCCTTTTCGGCCTTTTACCTGGCATGTCTACAATTACTATTCACCCTGAATACTTTCCAGAATCAGAATCACAAAATATTTACTAGTGAAATATACATATATTCTCGTATGTAGGTAAAAGCCTTAAGTTGATTTATATGTAACCTACGTTTAGCCGTGAAGGCAAACAGATGTTGTGCCAAAATAAAAGCGAACAATAAAAAAAGAAAAGAAAAACACAGAACAGAAACAAAAACAAATTTTAATAAATACAAGAAAAAATTAAAACTTTTTTTTTTTTAATAATTATAAACTAGTGCTTGACTGCATTCCCGCCTGATGGTAAGCAGTGATGCAATCGTTGATGGTAAAGCGCACTAGTTTAGTAAGCCTATTCACTTAAAAAACTTAGGAATAGGAAGGATGACGGCAGTTGAGCGAGGTGATGCCATGTTAAACCCAAGACTAACGCGACCAACGATGCTGCGCCAGAGGGAGATTAATCTGGAGACTCTCCACGACCAAACTCCCGACACAACAACATTTGGCGCATCGTACCCGGCACACATCGCAACAAAATTGCTCAGACCTGTCCTCCGTACGGCTTCACCAGACATCATCAGAACACGACGAATCGCTTGGCGGCAAGACCTTTACTATCTATTTTAAATTGAATTAAACATCATCAACAAAATATTTAAACAAATACATACATTAAAATATATTTATTGCACACGAAATATTAAAAATTATTTAACGTAAAGTTTGTTAAAAACCGTAAGCATTGTTTCGCCTTCAAGAGTCATATTGAGCAAGATACAATTTTGGCTATGCTTCTTAAGGCCTGCTTCCTCCTGGGTTGATTTCGATCGCGTATATCTGTCACGGGTACAAATTAATATACCTACATACATTGTGTTCTGGCCTGCATTCCTCCTGCTTTAATATCAGTGGCATACGTCGGTCACACGTATGTACATTATGTTCGATATTGTATAGTTTGTTCAGAATAAGCAACTGAATCGATTCCAATAATTTTTACACCATGTTATATTTTTTCCCAAATACATTTAGAATACATATACCGCAGGACCGACAACCGTTGGGGTACCGAGTCCTCGAGTGGAGACCGCGTCTCGGCAAACCTAGCGTAGGACGCCCTTGGGAGAGATGTAGCGACGACATCAAAAAGTTGGCTGGTAGTGGCTGGCGGAGAACTGCTCAGGATCGAGCTTGTTGGCGTGCCATGAAGGAGGCCTATGTCCAGCAGTGGACGAGTAGAGGCTGATGATGATGATGATGACATTTAGAAATTGGTGCCGTGTGGTTACCGAGCGCACCACGCAGCTTACGGTAAGGGCATCATCTGACGCCACAGGACAACGCATCGCTCGCCCTTCCGAGCGGAGCATATTTTTGTTAGGACAACCAAGTAGGATAAAAGCTCATAACTTTGTGGTTTTTCATGAGAATTTTTTAAATTTTTGTACATACATTCTTTACTTAAAATCCTAGTAGACACGTGTTTCGGGTTTCGCATGAACAAAAAATAATGTTATATAATAAAAAATTGTCGTCAGCTACACGTATGTTGCAACCCACCGCTTATGTCACGCGACGGTCGACCTACCGTCAAGGTGCCGTGCATTGTACCAGCGCCCGTTGCCTTTGCCCCAAAAAATGTTTCAGTAACCAGTAACTTTAGACATATGAATTTTATAAACCGGCCCATTATCAAATTAAAAACCGGCCACGGCCAAACCGGTGTCGGACTCACGCACAAAGGGTTCCGTACCATTGATTTATGAAATTAAAGGATTTAAGTTATTTGTATGAAAGATTACGCGGTAATAAGCGGTTTACGATTTACGAGGTATTAAAAAAAACTACTTACTAGATCTCGTTCAAAACAATTTTCGTTGGAAGTTTTTATAATAATGTACATCATATGTTTTTTTTTTTAGATTTTTCCTTTTCTTATTTTAGAAGTTAGAGGGGTGGACCAACTTTTTTCCACTTTGGAAGCGTCTGTCACGTAAACTATTCGGTTTAGAAAAAAAATATTTTAGAAACCTCGGTATCATTAATTTATTATTAAAACCTATCCATAGATACCACACACGTATGTGTTTGATGAAAAAAAAATTGAGTTTCAATTCTAAGTATCTGGAGCCCCCAATATTTATTATTATTTTTTTATTTTTGCTTCAAAATCTTTATGTGGTTTACAGAATACATCTACCTACCTACCAAGTTTCAACAGTATAGCTCTTATAGTTTCGGAAAAAAATGGCTGTGACATACGGACGGACAGACGGACAGACAGACATGACGAATCTATAAGGGTTCCGTTTTTTGCAATTTGGCTACGGAACCCTAAAAAGTGACTGGCAGATTATATTTTTCGCTGACCTACGCGACCAACTTTACGCGACCGACTTCAACATAAGAGGAATTCAGGCCTACGTAAGAAAAGGAATTGACACTATTGTCAGTTAGGGTCGCAAGATAGGTACATCGAGTGTTGTACGTAACGCCAGAACAGAGAAATATAATTATAATAAAATATTGAACCTTTCACACTTAACTAATGATGCGTTAATGCGTTGAGCGTACAGAGTCACATACTTTTCGTCCGATATGTATGTACCAACCCTTACAGTACAAGAATTCACTCTGAAAATTGCTATCAAGACATTTATTTTTGTTGGAACAACCTAGTAGGATAACAAGCTCAATTTGTTTTTCACGTGCCTCAAGGAGATGTCAGCACATTGCGACGGGGTCCACGAAGACTGATGCCTCCTGGGTCTGGGTTGCGGGTATGTTGAAAAAGAAAACGTGGTCCTGGCGCACAGCCAAGTGAAGGAACACGGGTTTTAGTCAGTAAAAGTCTGACATGCCCTTCCGCTCCGCCCAGAGCAGGAGAATCATTTGAAGATTTCCCATCCACACCAAAAAAAGGAGGGTTTATTTATTTATTTATATATTCTTTATTTTACACCAATCAAACGTCGAACAAAAAACATTCAACACAAAACATACAATGGGCGGCCTTATCGCTAATGCGGTCTCTTCCAGGCAACCAAAGAATGGATAGATTTTCCCGAACCACAAATGGGACTGTCGTTGGTGTAAATATTATTAATACAATATACTAAAGTAGATACACAAATACATACACATACATAAATAAATACATATATAGTGAACATAACAGGTAAGCAAATAAATTAACCATAAAGTGTTTGTTGAACAAGATCATACCGACAAGTAGCGTTCCCTCACAAGTCTCTTCAATTCCTGCAACGAATGCGCGCGTTAGGTTGCGTTCATCAAAGCATAAAAGTACACATTGTTGCCAAGATATTGTATCACAGGTGCTATTTAATTTACTAGATATGCAGAAATTTCCAATAATATTCTTGACACAAGTCATATCAATGCAAAGAATATTTGTGGTGAAGTCTCTAATCTATTCCATTCAATGATGCCACTAACCAAACCATTACTTACTTTCGTTAATCAATCAAGTAGTGTCTGTCCGAATCAGAGCAAATGTCGTTGCTATTCGTTTTGATTTGTTGTGGTGGTGAGTTTTCGAGTGATTGAGAGTCTAACCAGTCAAACTACCTATTGTGAGTACTTTTGAGGCGCAACTAATGTTTTTTTCTTACCTAAAGGTTCCTATGTTGATTATTAATAAATGAATATGTCGATGACTGCTTATCTATGTGATTTAAAGAGAAAACAATTAAGACTAATTGATTTTAATAACGTTTTCTTAATGTTTCCCTCAATATATGATTCTTGTAAGGAAGGTTCGGTTTCGGTTTTGGCCAAAACAGAAACCGTTGCTGAAATTCGTTATGCGTTTCGGTTTCGATCCTAAAACTAGTTTCGGTCTGACACTGCAACCAAGAATCTTAATTTAAATCGGTGCATGTATGCATTTTTATATTATTTTGTCCTGTAATAAAGAAATTAAACGAAAAATCGTTTTTGATATAGGAATTCGGTTTTTTATTTCTTTGATCAAACTACAGTTTGTTGTGTTTTAACCATTAATTTCACTAAAATAAGGATGTGTCTTAAAAACACTTCAACTTTTTCTAAACTTAAATACTCTAATATGATTATTCAAAATTGATTCTAAAACAGCCTAATTTGATGAAGATGCTGTAAACGGTTGACGACTGAGTAACTGGCTCAAAATCACCAAGGTGCAGAATTGGCTTTGCTAGCAATTTTATGTCTTAAATCTTGACTTTATTGAGAAAATAAAATTAATGAAATACTACAACTAACCTGTTTTGTGTGTACATGGACAATACAGTTTCTTAAAGAAGTAAATTTTAAATAAAATCAATATTTAAATGCATAGAACGTCATTTCGGGAACGCGTCCTAATGTATGATCTTCAATAAAAAGTCAAAAATACTATTGAATAATTTACGATATTTAACACTTGTCCTTTCTTAATATACCGTATTTTTTTTACAAAAACTTTTTTTGAAAACGATACTGAAAGATTTCTTTTTTTTTAATTATAAAAATGCGAAAACATTTTGTCCGATAGCGCGTGAGTCATTTCAGTGAACGCATCGATAATCGAACTAAAATAATTGTAAGTGAAGGCAGCCATTCAGTCTCAAACGTCAATAGAGGCAGTAAACAATAACAAAGCCGGCTTTTTATGTATTTTTCGTCAAATAAATTATATTCAAGTGGTAAGTATCTTTCAATTCTTTATTCGTAAAGCGTACATCAATAGTCCGTCAATTCGTGAACGTGTCTATTACATTTAATTATTGATGAAATTCTTTTTTACGACACGCAATAACAAAGTAACCTCAAACATTTTACTGTTGACAAAGTGAGGTTTCATTTAAGATTGCCGCTGTATAATCAAAGCGCGCGCTCATTTGAAATCGTCATTTCGTGAACGGTCATTACGGAAACGTTCCCGGACATGATGACCCGTTCCCGAAATGACTATTTTGTTCTCGGAATGAAAATCGTTATTTATAAGGACAATTCACTCACAATTTTTTATTAATTTATTTTACAAATTTGTTACTTCTTAATTACAGCGTAATGGAGACTTCTGACAAAGAAAAAACTAAAAAAATAACTCAGAAAAAACTTAAAAAGTATAGTGCTACTTATTTATACCAAAGAGAAAAGGCAAATGCTAGGAAAAGAAAGTTTTTGGATAAGATGACTGAAGAGCAAAAAGAAATGAAACGGGCTAAGGATAGGGAATATTATAAAAAGAAAAAGGCAGAAAAAAAGTTAAAAAAATCGCTGATATGACCGAACGAGAGAAGCGAAAGCAGAGAAAAGATTGGGAAAAAGCATCCAAAAAGTACAGAGAAAAGAAAAAAGGTTTAACAAATCTATTAAGTAATACGCCGCCACAATCAGATGACGACTTAGCCCCAGTACCTTCAGAGAGAAAACAAGTAGGGAGAAAAACTGTTCGAAAAGATAGGGCGACAGTATATCGAAAAATAAAAAAGCAGGAAGAAACTATACTTCAAATGAAGCGTAAAATTCAATCTTTAAAGAAAAAACTAGGAATTAGAGATGCAAAAATGAAAACTGTTCCAAGTCCTATCAGAAAAGTTGATGTTTTAATTGAAAATATTCACGTACCTTCTGAAGTACGCAAACGACTTCTATATGGCGAAGTATGGACTACACAATTGCAAGAAAAAGCTGATGCTTTACCAAAAAATTCAAAAGAGAGAGAAGTTTTTCATAAATGTATCAGTGGAAGCATTTTGCGGAAATACAAAATGCTACATATGGCCAAAAAGATTTTACCAGCTAGATTGAAGAAAAGAAACGATGAATCAATTCTCAAGTCTAATACCAAAGTTCGCGAAATTGTCTTGAAACCAGAAGTTCGCCAAAGGATTATTACTATCTTCGAACAAGATTATGTAAGTCGAATGGGCCCATCTAAGAGAGACTATGTGAAACATAATGGTGTTAAAAAACAAAGACGCGTGCTATTACGCACAGTTAAAGACCTAGTGTCGAAATTTGTAAAAGAAACAGGAATTGTTTTATCGTACGCGACGCTATTGAGAGCAAAGCCGTTTTGGGTTGTAGCGCCAAAGTCAAGGGATAGAGAAACATGTTTGTGTGTCAAGCATGCAAATTTTGAAGAAAAGTTCAATAAACTGAAATCCACAAAAGAGCTAAAACACCCGTCTATTGAAAAGTTTATTGAACAATACACTTGTGATGTTAAATCTCATGACTATTTTGATAATAATGTTGATGTTTTCGAAAAATACTCGTAATAAGTTTTGTTCCGTATTTTAGATATTTTTTTAGTTTACTTGTCGTTCGTGACATAATTTATTGTTGATTTTCTTATATCATATTATTGTTTCCATTATTTGTAGAAATTAAGTACACTAGACTCTGATTTAAGGTCAAAAGACTGAAATTGTAAGAACTGATTACAACTTTAAGAAGTTATAAATTTGGTTATAAAAATTCCAGTAAAATGTTAAAAGTTAATTATAAGAAGAATTTATTAATAGCAAGAGTATTTTTTCTTAAAGAGTATTTATTCTTTTTTAAGTGCAATTAATATGGCAATTTAAATAAATAAATTTGTTATTGAAACCTTGCATAGGTATAATTTAATTATTTTATTACTTTTACCCTATAATATCAACATCATCATTTTGGTAACATTTTCGTTATTCCGGGAATGGTTGATCATTTCCGGGAACACTACAATTTTCAATAAAATGTGCATAAGTTGAGCTATTTTTAGAACAAGCATAGTTTGTACAAACATAGAACTTTTACACTGTTCATGTAATGTTAGTCGATTATATAAGAGTTTTAAATATTTTGAAATTTCTTAAAATTTAGGCACGGTAATAGCAACTTATTTAATTTTTTGACTTATTTTAGTTGTAGAAGATTTTGTATACATTTTGTTCATAATTTTTTATATAATATAGATACAAAATATATCAATGTTATTAAACAATGCTTAAGTTATGTACTTTGTTTTCTTTTTGTTAATTTTATTAAACTTAGAAAAACGTTCCCGAATTGATGGTTTTCTGTGTAATATTTATTGAAAAGCAATATTATGAAAAAAGTGTAGAGTTCTGTGCGCTGCCCTGTCAAAGTTTATTAATATACAAATTTTGCAACAGTATAAACTAACAGTTATCATTATAGCTTCAATTTTTTTTTTAAATAAAACGAATTTTGAGATTTGCAACCTTCGTGATTTTGAGCCAACTACTTAGTAAGAATAGCAATCATAAGACAAATCACCCAAAAATGTCTAAAGCGTTTTTTCTTCAAAATACGTAATCGGTTCAGGAAATTTGACTCGGTAGAAGAAGCATGTCGTCCTGTGGGAAAGGAAAATGCGGTAAAAGCAACACAAGATTCACAGACAACCCGACACCATAATTGCAATCTTTATTAAAATTAGGGTTCCGTAATTTACTGCTTACATACATTAAATATTTATTAGTTTTGGCCTAATGCATATTTCGATAGATTTAATTACGCAAAAGAAAGGGTTTTTTGGAAGGTCTTCTTCTTCAAACTATAGAGGTCCTCTATTGGACAAAGGCTTTCCACACTGACCGGTCTTGTGCTGCCCGCATCTATCGGCTTCCCGAGACCTTCAACAGGGCATCAGTCCACTTTTTTGTAGGCCCCCCAATGCTGCGTCTTCCGGTACGTGACCGCCACTCCAGAACGTTACTGCCCCCTTGGCCATCGATTTTACGAGCAATGTGCCCCGCCCACTGCCACTTTATTTTAGCGAGAGATTTGGAAGGTTAAATAAAGTACCGGGCGACCGAGCTTTGCTCGACAACTTTTTTTTTTTTTTTTTTGTTAGGTACATCGTGTGTCTCTATATTTTCAAAACAAATAATACATAACGAGAGAATTTTTTAAATAATATTTTCGATCATACCGACATAATAATAAAAATAATATATAACTGTTATTTAAATATAAAATTACGAGTGCAATTTAGTTTAACATTTTATTATAAATAAGTACTTATAGTTTAACAATCAGTTACATCAGTTATATATTATTTTTATTATTATGTCGGTATGATCGAAAATATTATTTAAAAAATTCTCTCGTTATGTACACACGATGTACCTAACAAAAAAAAAAAGTTGTCGAGCAAAGCTCGGTCGCCCGGTACTAAGTACTTATAGTTTAACAATCAGTTACATCAGTTATATATTATCATCAATACATAGTTTAAGGTCTTAACCTAATACTTCCTTCCATACTATATTGCGGGTATGTCGAGGGTTTTCATTAATAATAATCATGCCGGGTACGATGCGCCAAATGTTGTTGTGTTGGGAGTTTTGTCGTGGAGGTTCTCCAGATCAATCTCCCTTTGGCGCAGCATTGTTGGTCGTGCTGTTGGGTTTAACATTGTATCATCTTGCTCAATTGTCGTCTTCCTTCCTATTCGCTCAGTTTTTCGGAGTGAATAGGCTCTTAATAACCTAGCGCGCTTTACCATCAACGATCGCATCACTGCTTACCATCAGGCGGGATTGCGGTCAAGCGCTAGTTTATAATTATTAAAAAAAAAAAAAAACATTTCACGTTCTGACACACGCTGCCGCATATCTTGCAGACGTCGCTCCCGTTGCTCATCATTTTCGGCGGCCACACGTTGTGCTGCACGCTCTCGTGAAACATCTAAATCATAAGACCTTTCTGTTCTTAAAATGTTAGTCAAGTTTTGCAAGCATCTTACTTTAGCAGCACGTGTGGGATGAGCGGAAACCTGATGATTTTCATCAAGTTCTTCTTTAAATGGGTCCTCACTGTGCGAAATCTGACAAACACGTGTGAGACGAGCAAAAATCAGATTGTTTTCATGGAGGTTTTCTTCTGCTTCTTGAGATGAGTCACGGCTTTGTGGAGTTAAATTGTTCGTAAGCGATTTTTTTAATATTCTTTTTGGCATTTTCGTGTAAAAAAGACACATGATATTTTAAGAGCAATTTTCTAGGTCTAACCTCAAACCAAACATTGGCTTCGTGTACCATGAATGTAAACGTCATCTATATCAAATCAAAGTACTTAATTATCGGTTTAATTTAATTTTATTTTATTTTGGAATGTTATGTGTATATTTATAATAGTTCATAAATAATTTAAATGTATTTTGTGTATGTCTTTTTATGAAAACCATGGACAATTGTCTGATGTAAATAAATTAATAATAATAATTATAACAAAAAAAAAAAGATGCCGAGCAAAGCTCGGTCGCCCAGGTACTTCATCATTATTAAATCATATTATATGGATGAATTGGAGTCCTCTGTAGCGCAGCGGTCAACATGCCTGCCTGCGACGTGGAGGCCCCGGGTTCGATCCCCGGCCAGGTCATGATGGAAAACGATCTTTTCCTGATTGGCCTGGGTCTTGGATGTTTATCTATATATGTATCTATTATAAAATATAGTATCGTTGAGTTAGTATCCCATAACACAAGTCTCGAACTTTCTTTGGGGCTAGCTCGATCTGTGTGATTTGTCCGTAAAAAAAGCCTATTTAAAAAAAAAATTGCCTATTTTGAGGAGGTGTAAGGTATCATAAGGTTAGCAATAATAATAATATTTTAGTTCGTGTTGTGGCAAGTCTGAAATGTTGTCACTTGAGAAATTCTGTTGTAAATTCGACTGCTCCTTCAGGCTGATCTTTAAAATGACCTTCATTGTTTCGACTTCTCCTACACTTTTGTGCTACCCTGGTACTTTGCACCTCCACAAAGTAGGCAAAATAAAAGTTCTTCCATGTATTATATATTTACAACAAAAAATATTGTTGTTTATATACAACATTTCTTTCACAATTGTTTCAACTTCTACACTTTTGTGCGACCCTGGTACCTTGCATCTCCACATATTAGGCAAAACAAAATTTCTTCCATTGATTTAATAAACGAAAAAGAAAATTCGTTGACGCCGTTTCCAGTTATATAAAATGTAATAAAAAAAAAAAGCATTAGACAACGCCATCATTCTTTTTTTTTAAACTTTAAAAAAAAAAAGGAAAAAACACTATATCGTCAGGGATTTGAACCCGAAGTCTACGAGCTCCGAATCAGAGGCCGAAGCCCCTCAGCTATTCGTACCATTAAGGACAGTGGCGAAATTTAGCTTCTTATGAGAAGTTTAGCAATTATTCAGTGCCTCAAAACATGGAAAAAAGACATTTTCTGAAAATTAAACCTAGCTAGATCGACTTATCGTCCCCGAATCCCCCTGCACACAAAATTTCATGAAAATCGTAGGAGCCGTTTCCGAGATTCCAATTATATATATATATATAAGAATTGCTCGTTTAAAGGTATAAGATACGTTAAAAATACATAGATAAATACGTTTTTGTCCAAACCACGAATACTAAAAAACATTGGAGGAAGTAACGTAGATTTAAAGCCGCGGTGGCCCAACGGCAATGTTTCGACTTACGAATTGTCAGATCGTAGATTCAAATCCAGACAAGTGCTTAACTTTGTGTAAATTACTTCATCACTGCTGCTCTCACAATGGATAAAACAAAACATCGCAATTAAACCAAATCCAACGTAATGTTCTAAAACTAAAATTTTTAAAACCTGTGACGTCTACCAACGCGTAGGTACTGGGCCCGCGTAGTAGATCCCACTGCCACGGCCCACCCACTAATACTCATTGTGAAGCGACCTGTAACGTGCCAGCAGAAACATTATATAGGCTGTATCTAGACTGTATGCCCTCTGCAACTGAGGTGCCATTTTTATTTCTATTATATTGAAGAGTAGTCTGACAGACGTGTAAGTAGAGTACTATTCATGTTGTAGATATTATATATTATGTCATGGAACTTGAATTATTATAACTTTTTGATGAAACTGAATTTATAATTATATTTGTATCAGTTACGATATCAATGAACTTTTGGTACAATGATTATTAATAAAAAATTAAAACTATTCAAAAACTATCAAAAAAAAAAACATGATTTTGTGTTCTTCTGGCGTCAAACTATTCATAAAAAAAAATTAAAAATGGAAATCCTTTGAGTACTTTTGTTACAATACAGTCCCAAAATTCAGCCTTACAGTCTTACAATCAGCGCAAACTTGTGCTGCGCACAGCAAACAGATCGGTTTTGCGCAAATGCAACAAATTAATCTCGTTTGCTATTTCAATGCACTTGGACTTTCTTATTGATGATGCGCCAGTGTCGCTCGATGGCTGAGGTGCTGGCAAATCTTGTCCTAAAACACACCGAAGAGTCATACGCAATTCTCTTGGAAGTTTTTCATTATAAACTCGCTGTTTTAGAGCTGGCGGTAAATTCCCTTGCAAGGTGCATAAGAAAGTCAACTCTTCTCATTTTGCATTCTAGATACTCACTGTAGTAAAGCACATATGCAATAATACCGGCTATAACCAGTAATCTATAAAAAAATGCTTGTGGCCAACGTCGGCTACATGAATAAATGGTGCATTTTTGTCTATTTCGTCCTTTACTATAATTATATGAAGGTTTATTGATTACTTCATCCCGTTTTATTACAATTTAAGTAAGTTCTTCCAGGCTAAAACGAGTAGGCACTTAATAAAGTAGTTTGCCTTACCGTCAATGATTTCATCACCATCAGGCGGGATTGCGGTCAAGCACTAGTTTAAATGTTAAAAAAAAATTGCTGTCGAAGAACTGACCAACTGAAGTGAAAACTGAAATCATCAAAAACACATAATATACAAAAAAAAAACAAATATGTACTGATCACGATATCGGGTCGGTCACGCTCACTCAAATTCAATGCTTTTCTCTATCCAAAACAAGTGCTCAACATCGCTATTTTAAAACTACTAATACATTTTTAAATAAATAATTCATCGGTACTGGCAAGAAGAGAGGAGGATTTTCACTACTTTGTATTTTTTGGGACAGAAGACACAATTCTCTAAAGTGAAATCTTTAGAGAATCCATGTAAAGAACTTCCAAATGGTCTATTATGCTTTGTGTAAATCAGGTGGAATTACGCGTTTGTTTTTGTTTCTTTTTTTGCAGTAATAATTCAGCCAATTGTATAGAGTTCGACGACTTATCAGCTGTTAAGTTAAAGACCAGTCGCAATACAGACTGCGTGGGCACAGCTAAGTTCGTCTCTGCTTTGGTATGCCTCATACCATAACAACTCTTCCCATGATAAATGTAGGTATTGGAAACGTAACATTGGCGAGCATCACTTAAAATCATAATTTTCATACCATATTTAGCAGATAATTTTAATAACGTTTGAAAGCTAAAAGAATTTCATCAATACAGGTGTGAGTATCGGTGAAAAGATTGACAATTCGCTATAAACTTCGAAAAACACACAAACAAGAGCAAGTCTCTAATACACTCAAATTTCAAGCAATTCAAAAAGTGTTGAACTACATATCTAAATATTTCGTGACCTGTTAAATCAACAGCAACAAATAGTTTCAATCGGCAGCATTACATTTAAAAACCGAAGAGTAATAACAACCCAAGTTGTGATTTACTATGTATAGAAAAGGTATCTTTGAGCTTGGCAAAGTTTGCAGAAAGCCAATGTTTCTATTATCTCAGCATCTAATAATTTGTGCCATAGTTTAATACATACTCAGAAGTTAATCTTGGCAAAGATACATTGTTACGTGCAGGTGTTCGTGAGGAAATCCAGTTTTCGTAAAACGTACTTATTATTACCACTTGAATTTGGCAAACTTACGTCTTCAGAGTTCACAGGACTTGTTCATCACTACTCGATATTTCACTCTCTTCGTGTATTTCTTCCTAAATGGTGAAATTGCAATCGGCAACCTCATCGCCGACATCACTCGTCTTCCTCCTAAAACAATTGCTGAATATGGTCGTCGGTACCCTTTCGCTTCCTAGATGGTCGGTCAGTTGGTTTTTGTTGGTTACAATCCATCTAAAACTAATAATGCCTATATATTATATTTCAAAATAATCAATGCATTACGTACATATCAACTACATATTTTGCTGTCGTTAGTATAAAATACTATGTAAATACTGACGTGGCGTCCATAACTATGCGTCCATGGATTCGGAGATAATCATTTTACTGACAATACACATATACATCTCTTATTAACTAACCTTACGTATCACGGACACCACAGCTGTAATACTCGCCGCTTTGTCTGTCAGAAGTAACCTCAGCGGCAGAGAGAATAAATTTCTCGCCTCTCATGCACGCGGGGAGGGGGAGGATATTGTGGATTCAAATTCGAGCAAATACCGTTGTGACTTTTAAATGCATGTGCTTTTACTTAAAATGTAGACAATGGTGTGGGTTACCTGTTTGTTAAATCTTAGTTTAAGTTTTTCTCTGTGTGTTGTAGTGGGTTTGTCTGTTTTTGTCTCTAACATTTTTTTAATACCAACAGAAATAAAAATCATGTGTGCAAATCCCATGTGATAGAAATGAAGCCTTCAAAAATATTGATTTCAATATAAAATTTTACTAAGGCTCTTTCGTTTCATTGATTTTAAAACCACAACGATACTTGGTAGGAATTCAGTTCAAAAATAACAGATACGTTTATTTCTAGAAAACCTTCTAGAAATTAACGTATCTGTTATTTTGAATAGAGGATATGTTGAACCAACATATTCTCTATTCAAAACGACAACATTTTTATCCGTTACCATAGGTTTTTTAACTTCAATTCGTGACGCCAACGTTGGTTGTTAGGTCTGCCTCATTGGCGACACCCGCCTTCTAGCACCCACTGTATGACGACTTCAGCCCAAATGTAATATTCGATATATTACAAGTAAGATGAAAGTTTTCTGTCAATTTATAAACCAGCCCTTAATATATCTCCTCTAACGAACATATCTACCGAAAAGTCGTAGTCGTACTCAGTTCAAATACCGGTAACTTTTTGCATCGATCCAATTTGCCGATAAACAAATTAAAAGTTGGGAAGAGTCACGCTACTGCCTTATTTCAAGCGGAGCATTGAAATAAGTAAACATTTTGATAAACAACATTAATAATTATTAAACAAAGTTATTCATTATAACAAACAACATAAAGAGCGAAGAACAAAACTAACCTAATCGAGCTTACGAACCATAAAATTAATATTTATGCACGGTGTCAGTAACACTTGATCATATCTAGATTAATTTCGAAAAAGGGCATAAATTTTTCCATATCTTATTTTTGGGGACTTTATGCAGTGACAGATAAATACATTATACTATCACATAAATATTTACCAACATCGGTCTTAATTATTACTTCAAAAAATGTATAACTTTACCATCCTGCAGCCCAAACCATCTCACGTGAGGTGATTCTCTGAGACACACCTTTTCTCCGGCCACCTTTACTTTAGGTTAAATTATACTTATTCTTTCAGTATTCCTGGTAAACGTAGTGCGAGTACTCTTGACGAAGCTGCACCCAACTGCAACCCAACGCTCTTCTGTAGCGGCACGGAAGGCCGCGCGAGCCGCTCTCATATTGGTACGTTTATGTTTCGTCGGCCAGTAGCAATTTTACCCTCTATTACTGTTGTTAAATAAGGCCTAATGTCCTGCGCAACAATTTTGATCCATGGCGCAGTAGGCACGAAAAAGATAGGTTGGCAACATTGGAGACGAATAGTAGCAAACCCGCCGTCGTGTGCGCTGATTCATGCGGACAAAAGTCTAGCATGGACTTAATCCTATATAACTAAACACATACTATAGTGAATATTAAAATATTCACAATATATGCGATATATTTAACATCGACACAAACGAATACCATAGATCCAGTACATGATTTTAAACCCCCCAATAGTGGAATTTAGCATCGGCTTTTTCCCGATAAAAAAAAATAATATGCAGTTTTTTTTCACTTTACACTTTTCATAATTGCTATATTTTTATAACCCAATTAGATTTTAAAGTAAAAAATAATTCGTTAATTACACAAAAAAACATTGTGAAATATACTACAAAAACTATCCTATCAGCTGATTTAATAGAGTTCACATCAGGGGTCAACGTCATATCTACAAACACGCACGGCGGCACGCTTGCAACGTTGAAAGGCCGACCCGACACTTTTTTTAAACACTGTTATTTCTGTAACCGCTCATTAACGACATAAATGACTATCAAAATTTTCTTAGTGGTTTGCGGTGTAGCCTTTTTGCAAAGTTTGCGTTACGATGTCAGATACACCTGTATAGTAAATGTACACAATTGTGTAGGAATTAAACTTATTTAAATTTAGTTATTTATATAGACTTAGTCCATGCAAGACTTTTGTCTGCATGACTCAGCTACTATTCGTCTCCAAAGTCCAATGTTGCCAACCGATCATTTTCGTGTCTACAACGCCATGGATTAAAATTGTCGCACAGGATATTAGACCTTATTCACAAAGCGATACGACTTTAAAAGTTTTTATAACTTTTTCAACAATACTAATCACTTTGAAATCAAACTTATTCTTATTGATATAAAGCTGTTGAACTTATAATAAGAGCTACACACTAAAATGATACCTCCTCCATTTAACTCTACTTTATGTACCTATACTATACTTTATGTACCTATGAAGTATTTTAAAACTATTCTAACTCCATTGTATACTAAGCTACAAACATCATCTATTTGCATAACACACTACCTATTACCCATAATCCGAATAATTTTGAATGATATGTAATGCTAACAAATTGCTTCCTTATGTGCTTGTGTAACAACAGCGTATATAATGCAATGAGTGTTATTGAACTATCAAAATTAATATCATTATAGTGTGTTATGCAATCACCCCGCGGATTCTCCGGTTTTTTCTATATTTTGTTTAAATACCCGGGGTTCTTTTAAGTTCATACAAGACAAACGTTTCTTTCACGAGAGTGGGAGATAAAGAGATTAAATTAGCACTAAAGTACCTATTTATAATTCATAAGTTACCTTCATTTTATTCCGTGGTCGGAGAAGGCGAATATCCTTTTTCATATATAAATATAGTAAGTGTATACAATTTGTATTCTACGATGTTATATTATGAGCAATTGTTAAGTCGTGCGTATTTGCTACTGCATCTTTTGCCAGATCTTTATAATTAAGCGAAGAATTTCTTTTTCAGCTTTTAGCGATCTATATTCAAGTTATTCTTTGCGTACAGCGAAAATAATAGCTATTGAGAACTGAATTTTCAAAGCGATATTTACATGCTTGCGAGTTATGAATTCGTGATTTTACTTTTAAACTTCATTTCAGATAAGAATATCTACGTTCCAAACGGAGACATAGTACAGACGACAGAACATCAAGCTACTACAATCTGTCAGATTTCTTTAATAGATTTTGAACTTTTTCTTTAAAGTATTAAGACTCAAGGTTGATTGGCAATATTTAGTAGTTTCTGGTAGCTTGAGCTGCTGTCCGCCGTACTATTACGGGTTCAACTGTCACTTGTTAGTTTAAGGTCTTATTCATAGTTCATGTTTGTTATTGGCTCATGAATGTTATATTACACAATTCTCAACTATACCAAACTTATTCCCTGAGGTTTTGGTTTAGTAGCGACGATAACCCGACACTTACCTGTCCACGTCCGAGTCTTTATAATTAACGGCATCCTAACAGACTCCTCTGGTTTCTGAAGATCTTAATAACAATGTGTTATAATCCAACTCATGTGAAGTGATTTGATTGGCTGATGTTGTTTCAGTCAGCTTTCATAAACTAGAAGGTCACATCGCCTACCGCGCATTGACACGCTTCAACAAGTTTTGATTTGTTTTCAACAAAGTGTTGTTGAGAAATCATTTCCTTCATCATACATGTACAGTTAGCAACAAAAGTCTTGTTCTGTTATCAACATATTATGTTTATTAAAGTCTTAAATGAAGTTATATTTAATTAAAGAAGCACTCACAACACTCTGGTTCTTTCTCGTTGGGGTGTGTAATAATCTAAAGCTAAAAGTGCTGAACTATCTCTGCTACCTTGTATCAAAGTTAACTCATCACAAACAATAGATATCGGAACGACTTTAACGTGTTTATAATTTTTCACTCTTTTGCACACAGGTACCCCTATTCGGACTGCATTTTGTGTTACTCCCATTTCGACCACTGCCTGACTCGCCTTGGGAGAAGACTTATCAGATTATGTCGGCACTTCTCACTAGTTTACAGGTTACAATTTATACCAGTAAAGGCCTTTTTCCTATCATGCGATTTTTGTCAGTATACATGTCTGGCCGATATATGCGCCACCTGCATCTGTTTCTTTCCTGGAATACAAGTCATGCGCACTTAGGCCCGTATTACAGAAGGAAACTCAAGCATTGATATCTGTTTAAACATTACTTAACTTATTTACTGTATGCACTTTTTACTACATAAATCAGGCACTTTAATTTAGTAAACAATACTATAAATAATTTAAAAGTCCAATAAAAAATAAGCGTCACACTCAGCTTAACTTTCCCGCCTAAACTCCCAGTTTTGACGTTTCTTTACGCCTATTGAAAATAATGTAACTCGTTCAATCTAATGTTACCTGTTTGTGTATTGCAGGGTCTGTGCGTGGCGATACTATTCTGCTTCACCAACCACGATGTCGTTGTCGCCACTAAGTCATACATATCACGATTACAGAGAAATAACGAGGGCATCCCCATGACTGGTAACACTTACCCATTAACTGGGTCGGTTTTGCTTACTTATTTCATTAGTTTTAAGATAACTATAACTATGATTAAGCCCTCAAGCGGTGTTCGAACTCAGCGTCGTTTGACACAGTAGGTGGTAAAGCTTATTCAGTAAAGAGTCATCAAAATTCACTTTAACCAAATTGCATACCTAAAATCACCAATTCGATTACTTTGCACTTAATAATAACCAGCCATCTGATTTGTAGCTTGACTAATTATAATTAACGCTGAGCTCGTTTGTTTAGATATGATTCGCAATTAGTAGCTAACTTTGAGCTGGATGACGTGGCCGAGGTTGAACTATGCTCGTAAATCGCACAAGCCCTTGGACGTAATGGGTTCTCCCACGACGTTAATATTAAATTGGGCACTATAAAATCGGTAATCTACTGTATATTCACAGTCAGTTAGAGATTAGGTATGTAAATCAATCATTGGACTCAATAAGGATGTTTCCTGGGAAATAAAAATTGATTCTATTTAGTCCACATTTTGTTTATAGAAAAATATGGGATGCGTATATTTTGTTTTATCAAATCAATAAAAATTGACAAATATAAAAGACATCAAAGATCAGGAGTGGTAAAAAGCTACTTTCAACGCACTGTGTCGTCACAGTATCGTCTTCATTTTTTGTTTATATGAAAAAGAAAAATACGTGTCTAGTATTTTTTGGAAATCTGACTGACGGACTAATTAGTTTTTTTTAGTCTACTACGCTATTACCTTGTTTATAAACTAAACGTAATTTTAATTTCAAAGCATCTTTTTCTTTCTATTTAATTAAGGAAATTTAGTAGTCACAGTTAAAAAAAAACTTATTTTGAGTAATTTCCAATATGTGTGTGGAGGCATGAGGAACAGGGAGTAAAGCTCACTCATTCTCCATAGAAAAGGGAGGATCCTCCAACCAGACGGGTGTTATGTCTGGTGGGCCACTTGCCCCATGGTTGAAATTGGCAAGTTGTATGTAGGTATGCTAATTGCACGGTAAACTCTGATTGCGAGATGTAGAATTCGTGTGACGTCAGTATGACGCGTCGTTTATTTTTGTGACGTTTGTAGGTACCGCTACATCACTCCCCTCAGGAGACCGGAGGTCGATAGTGGGCTGAGTCTTGTATCTTGTGATTCTTGCTAGGCCAGCTGAGGTTCCAGTGAGTCGGAACCGGTTGCCGCGTAGTTCACGGTGAGTCGGAACTGTCTTTGAAGATTCCCCAGTGAGTCGGGGTGGTGGCGCTGCGTTATACTCCAGTGCGTCGGATGTCGTATAGCGCCGGGTTGAGGCTGGCTGCTGCGTCGACCAGGAGAGAGGGCTCTGCTTGTTGACCGGCCGAAAGTGCAGTGTGCTGTGCCGAGGTTGCTGATGTGGTTGAGGGTGATGACCAGGTATGCGCGGTCGCTGCATGCTTGTGGTCAGGATACCCGTTGAAGAAGTGGGTGCTGGCTGGGTGGGTGATTCGCCGATGAAGCTTGCGTGAGTGATGATGATGACGTCACGCTCAAGTTGTTGCACGAAGGCTGCGCTGACGTTCATGCTCGGGGTCACCATTGTGGAGGCATGAGGAACAGGGAGTAAAGCTCACTCATTCTCCATAGAAAAGGGAGGATCCTCCAACCAGACGGGTGTTATGTCTGGTGGGCCACTTGCCCCATGGTTGAAATTGGCAAGTTGTATGTAGGTATGCTAATTGCACGGTAAACTCTGATTGCGAGATGTAGAATTCGTGTGACGTCAGTATGACGCGTCGTTTATTTTTGTGACGTTTGTAGGTACCGCTACATGTGGGACATTGGAAATTACTCCCAGGTTGAGTTCACAGACATTTAAACTTAAATACACAAGCAATCAGACCTAGAACAACTACCTGTAGGCCATACAAATATTTGTTCTGAATATGTATATGGCCGACAGGTAGTTGTTCTGGTTCTGACTGCTTGTTTATTTGAAGAAAATATTTGTTCCGCGCGGGGATCGAACCCGCGACACGCAGTAGTCAATCACTCAACCACTGCATCAACCGTGTCGTCAATATTAGTTAAGTTCTGGCAAATTACTTCGCCCTTAACTTAAATTGACGTATATTTAGTCGCCACGTTTTAATCGCGTCGAAACTGTTTATGGAGCATCTTAAAAAGCACCAAACACGACATAAGTTCACCGGGTTCTGAACATGGCGGACGATTTTTACTGAGAACGAGAAAAAATTAAATTATTAAATGTTGTCACTTGAAAAATAGTAAAAATTTAAGTTATTATGTTGGCTAAAGTGTCACACTTGTCTATAGAAGTGTTTTTATGTGAACCAATCACAGTTGTAATAGGTTTGAAAGACGTAAAGTCAGCCATGTCGCTTATGCTCCGACGTCGGAGCATATGGCACGTCGGGCGCAAATCTCTTACGCACCAACGTGTGTGCATAAAACACGCGACGGGTTTGACAAGAATAAACTATTATTTTATTTTCTATCCTTTTCATAATGAAATATAAAGAAAAAGATGCACTGAACTTTTTAGTTTATGATCAAATTCTTTAATTCACGAACTAAACTAAAAAGTGCGGCGGCCATTATTGTGTATTTAGATCGCAAACAGTTAACTGCTAATTGTGAACTTATCTGGCACAACCATTCATCTAGTATCCGTTTTTAACATACATTAATACGTATATTTACCTATTTGGGAATAATAACATTGAAATTCTAAGGAACCCTTTTCAGAATAATATTTAATTTGTACGCACTCAGGAGGATGAGGTACCTTCATATCAGTCTGATTGTCAGGAGTACCAACCAACGATATGCCATTAGAAGCATTTCTAAGTAACTTCACAGAACCGAAAATAATTAAATATTAAGTATTTGTTTCAGGCATATGTTGTATGGCGCCCATCATTTAATAAGCATGTCAAGCAAAATATATCCTTATAGGTCTCGCTATAACGTATGTTTCACATTTTTCAGGTGTAACCGGGGCTGAAAGCTTAGTGAACACAAGAGAAAACGTTGTATGACCTTACCTGGAATTTCTAGGTCATAATAATTTTAATTTTAATTAAGTGAAGTGTTATTATAATTAAATATGTGTAATTTAAAATATACTCAGACTGTAACTGACAAAATGTAAAACGTAATAAAAGATTACGACCCCATTCCACATTCAGTAATTTTCTAAAAATGACAGCAGCGTGGCAAAGCAATACCTCTTAAAAATTAAAAGAAAAAAGACATCTTAAAAAATCGAATGATTCTATTTTTGGAATCAATTATATCCTGTTTGAGGTGATTGAATACACAAATAAAAGATACTTACATCTAACAACCTGAATAAATAATAATTTAATTCACGAACTAAACTAAAAAGTGCGGCGGCCATTATTGTGTATTTAGATCGCAAACAGTTAACTGCTAATTGTGAACTTATCTGGCACAACCATTCATCTAGTATCCGTTTTTAACATACATTAATACGTATATTTACCTATTTGGGAATAATAACATTGAAATTCTAAGGAACCCTTTTCAGAATAATATTTAATTTGTACGCACTCAGGAGGATGAGGTACCTTCATATCAGTCTGATTGTCAGGAGTACCAACCAACGATATGCCATTAGAAGCATTTCTAAGTAACTTCACAGAACCGAAAATAATTAAATATTAAGTATTTGTTTCAGGCATATGTTGTATGGCGCCCATCATTTAATAAGCATGTCAAGCAAAATATATCCTTATAGGTCTCGCTATAACGTATGTTTCACATTTTTCAGGTGTAACCGGGGCTGAAAGCTTAGTGAACACAAGAGAAAACGTTGTATGACCTTACCTGGAATTTCTAGGTCATAATAATTTTAATTTTAATTAAGTGAAGTGTTATTATAATTAAATATGTGTAATTTAAAATATACTCAGACTGTAACTGACAAAATGTAAAACGTAATAAAAGATTACGACCCCATTCCACATTCAGTAATTTTCTAAAAATGACAGCAGCGTGGCAAAGCAATACCTCTTAAAAATTAAAAGAAAAAAGACATCTTAAAAAATCGAATGATTCTATTTTTGGAATCAATTATATCCTGTTTGAGGTGATTGAATACACAAATAAAAGATACTTACATCTAACAACCTGAATAAATAATAATTTCATCATTATCAACCTTTTTATCGTCCCAATGCTGGGCACAGGTCTCCTCTCATACCGAGAAAGATTGAGTGTAATCACCACGCTTGCTCAATGCGGGTTGGTGATTTCAGACATAAAGTCCAGGTTTCCTCAAGATGTTTTCTTTCACCTTCAGTCATTGGTGTCCTAGATATACTTAGGCAGTACATATAACTTTAGAAAAGTTACATTGGTACTTGCCTGACCTGGAATCGAACCCGCGCACTCATACTTGAGAGCCTTGTGTTTTAACCACTAGGCCACCACGATTTGCTTGAACAATAATTACGAATAATAATTTACTCAATCACTAATTAAAGTTAAATAGTAAAATATATATGTATATCCAATCAGTGGCAAAAATACAGTGCCGCAATATTAATTAGTACCCAGGAATTAATTTAAAGTCACACCTTAATCTAATACTTGAAGTATTAGTAATGCGGATTTTTATAATAAAATTAATTACATTATTAACTTTACAATATTTAGCTGACAATCAAAAATGCGTCGCTAATATCACAAATATATGTACACAAATGGCCATGGTGACTGGTCCAAAGAAAAAGATGCTTTATTCGCTTTTAAAAAGCAAAATGTACTTAGTTAAACAAGTTAAATGAAAATAGACATAACTGGACATTCTCATTCCAGAAAAATTATATTATGTGAATTAATTATACTACACTCTGTTGAACCAATCACCCTTAAATAAAATCCAATGTCGAAATCGAAATCGACAACCTATAATCAGATCCAGGCTCACATCTTTCATCTCTAAGTATGTACGTACTCTCTTCGTATTCCCTTAAACACGTTTATATTGCGCTATGGACACCTCATTGTTCCACAGCCTAGCGCAATTCTTATTCATAAAAGATAACGTTTTCACTTTTATCTCAAGCGCCCATGCAGACAGAAACCATACCATTCTTAAGAAAATCATTGCGCATAATACTCGTATACGAGCTGAACTGGGGTAACATCAAAATCAATGTATTTTTGTCTTGAAACATAGAAATTATTTGAATTCAATTGGCATCTTGACAAATTTCAGTAAGACTTTGTACTTACACATTTTGTGACTGTTTGTCATTAATTAAAGTGATCCGTCTGAGAGTATCCTAAGCCAAAGGGAATTAATAACATCTACCGATGATTAACTCAATTATCTTAATCCAATTAAACTGCGAACAAATTACTCAGCATATTTCAATTCCCCTGTCTAAAATAATACCCATTTCGACGAGGATCGCAAATGTGATGAAGATAGCGTAGAGAACTAAGAGTATGGCACCAATGCTTCTTCTAAGCGTGAATTTGCCGATGAACAAGGTGACCCACAAGCAGACGACGGCCACGAGCAGAGAACCCACCACGAAGTCGATGCCGGCGGAGTTTATGCGCACAAAAGGCTCGTCCGCGCCTTGCGCGACCAGCGTCAGCGTCCTGATCAGCCATGGCAGTCCCAACGCAAACAATATTGCCAGAGAATTAGCTCCCAAAGCATTTGAAACTCCGATACCACCTTCGCCTATAACAAAAACACGTGGGATAAACATACCAAATCTGTTATCAGTTTAATCAACTAAACGCGTATAGCCCTATCGAGTCTTAAGGCAGAGATAAACAAAAGATAATAATCTAATAATATACTAATTTAATTTAAATCCAGGTATCAAGGATGTTAGATAAACAGTAAGTAGCAAAGCTTCGATAGTTAAAATATTCTCAGTAGATGTGGAAAAATTGTGCACACTGTTCGCTATACTTTGAGAGTAAAACAATAGTTTTCTGATTTAAAAGCGTTGGCAAGTATTCGCTACAAAGAAAGACTGAAAAAAACCCCAAATGTTTGATGCCAGTTTTGCGATAACTTGGCCCAGAGTTAGTTGAAATAGATTCGATATTTTTTGATATATCACATGCATTGAAACCACATATTCTAAATTAATTACCTATTTTAAACCTACACAATGAAAAGAATTAATAACAATTAAAATTCTAGTCATGAGACCATGTTTCGTTTTAGAATTTAACAATATTAAACTTGAATTGTAATTTATTCACACTATTTATTTTGTCCGATAATATCAGTTTTAATTTTTTTGCAAATAAAAATTGTATATTTTTGGTTTCAAAAGATTGATAACGATATAATTGCTGTATACAACTTTATATTTACTTTATACTAAACCTGAATACAGTTTGTTCAGAACGAACTATTGAATAGATTCCAATCATTTTTACACTATGTTAAATTTTTCCCAAATACATTTAAAAATTGTTGCAATGGGATTGCCGAGCGCACAACTCAGCTGACGTTAGATCATAGTACTAGGCGCGTGAGAGCCAAGGAATGAGATAACCAAGTAAGATAACAAGCTCATAACTATGTGGTTTTCGTTATATATTTTTGAAAATACTGTACACGTGTTTTGGGTTTCCCATGAACAACAAATAAGGTTGTATAATATGGTAAATCACTACTCTGTATACGCAATACTCTTTATACAAAAGAATAGGGTATTTGACTAACAAAAACGAATTAGTCTATCAGTCAGATTTCCAAAAAATTCTAGACACGTTTTTTTTTTTCTTTTTTCATATAAAAAAAAATGAAGACGACACAGTGCGTTGAAAACTCGTGTGATGTCACTGCGCGCTACACTTTTCAGCGACCAGTGACGTCACCAGCCACCACTCCTGAACTTTGATGCCTTTTATATTTGTTAATTTTTATTGTTTTGATAAACAAAAAATACGTGTCTAGTATTTTTTGGAAATCTGACTGACGGACTAATTAGTTTTTTTTAGTCAAATACCCTATTAGTGAGGAATTAATTCTTCTTGATATGTCCGTAATTGGATGGTTACCATGGCTGTTTTATATATGTATTCTCTTTTCATAGTCGAACCTTACTTAATATTTGATGATTATAGTGACAATGCCAGGATATACACATATGATATACATACAGACACAAAATATTATATATCTACTTTAAGTAATCTTATAATTATTTGAGTAAGGAGATTGAAATCGTGGACACATAATCTACATAATCTTTAGCTTCCGATATGACAGTTTTAATATTTTAAGATAAACATTTTGTAAACACCTATATGAAATTGCACACGTACACATTCCGATCAGCTAACAAACGTTACAATATGTACCAGATAAGTAATTACAACAACGCATAGCTAGGGGACGCAATTATCAAAATCAACAATTGAATAATCAAGCCTGAGTTTCGTGAGAAAAGTCTGATTATTTAATGACACTGTTATATAACTGCTACAGAACAAAATATGAAGCGCTATGATACAAACAACAAAGCTATAAAACTGAATGATTGACAATAGAAATATTCGCATTGCAACCCAAACTTTCGCAGACGTAATTCTAGAAATCAACGATATAAATAAAATATCTTAAATTAGATTCCTCCTTGATTAAACCCACAGTACGTACCTCTCCTTGACATGATGAAAATGGAGCAGGCCTCGGGCAGGCATCCGCCGAATGCCAGAAATGTCATCCCCATAACCGATTCCGGAATGAAGAATGTGTGTCCTGAAGAAAAAAGAAACAATTAATAAACTAGTACAATATTGACGATCTTGTATACAGCTGTGTACGATTGTATACTTACAACTGAGAGATCAATAATGAAAGTGAAAAGGAAAGAAAGCACGCAGTTTGCGTCCTGAAACTATATATCTATCCAATCACTAAACTATTAGTAAATAATACTTATTACTATATGTAAATATAAAATTTGTAAAGTTATTAATTATTCAATGTTTGACATCAGAATTTAGAGGTGAGCATACACTAGTAGTATATCATCATCATCATTATCATTATCATCTTGATCGAATGATCAATAATAAAATACAATTTCAAAATAGAGATAAAATTAGCTATCTTATTTAAGATTGTTCTGATATCAAGTTTAATTAATTTAGCCTATAAATATTTTTTTTCTTAGTACATCACACTATTTGTTCCACGGTCTAGTAATAACTACTCTTTTGTGTGTTTTTTGCTTTAATTGATTTCGCGATGAGTAGCATTGATCTTGAATTCCTTTTCATATATTTTTTAAATACATTTAATCAATCATTTAACAAAAGCTGTTCAATGAATTACCATTATGTTTAAGGAAGTGTATTCTTGAATCCCTTCCATTACAACGGTTTCGCAGATAATACACCCAAGGGTCATAACATACGATCATAAACTACAAGGTCATTTCCAGCACTTTGGTAACCCAAATATATGAGCATGTCCAGTCTCTAATAAAAATCCGAGCGTATTTCACTCTGAGCGCATTACGTCCCGTCAAGACCGAAAATTTATCCGAACAAGAACGGTCTTGCTTAGAAAGGATATACAACTAGCTACTGTCTTGGAAATTTCTTGGCACTGAATATATCTTTCGGTGTACAGACTTTTATGCTTGACCTAACAAAAATTATAATTCAATGACTCTTGCTCTTAACATGACACTATAACTGTTTGATATTATCTTATAACATTTAATTTGTCAAAGTAGTATACTGTTATAATAAGAAAGTTGATTGAGAATAACTTACCAATAACGGTCATGCTCCATGACACACAGTAAGAGTTAGCTCCTATCCAAACAATGCACATGAAGAAAGCCAGAGGGTACAACTTCCTAAAACTAATTGGTGACGGAATAGTCAATGTCAGCAACAACTTCATAGGCCAAGTATACACCCACCAGCATCTATACGTCAGTGAATTTTCTTTGGGAAAACGGAATACACTCTTCGGTGGTTTAACAATCACGTCTTCCTCAGCTGAAAAATGTATAAATAATAATGTATATTTTAAAAGTTTATTATCCTTATTGGCTACTTGATTAACGGATATCACCATCCTACCTTTATCTACAACGGTCACTTTCTCATGATCCACAATATTCACAACGTCCGTAAAACCTTTATTATTCACGCCTTCTTCGACTGACTTTCCATTCTCAGTAGTAGTTACTACGGCAACTGAAAGTTAGCAGAAATACGTATAAGGGAATTCTTTTTTCATTTTATACATTATGTCAATTTCCAAAGTGATATTTGTTTTAAATGGTTAGTACCTTACCTTCTAAATTGTCCCTTTTACAACATCTTGCGACTAATCGATCAAAGATAGCGAACATTCTCATACTGTTGAACATGATAATAAAGTAGAGGACATACATAACTCCCAACACAACTGCCTCATACCAGTCAATTTGTCCGTCCCATACGAAGGCAACCAGCACACTGACGTTAACCATATAGATGACCACGTCTCTTGTGACGGGTCTTGCTTCCAATGGTATTGGCTGAAATATGCAACGTTTATTGAATCAACACCATTTATTACACGTATGTTTTCGTTTACATTAAAGAATAGGTAGGTACCCTGATGGCAGCAAGACCTCCGACGGCAGCAACACCAAGCGCATTGAAAATGGCTGAGCCGACGATTGTGCCGATACCCATATCGGAACCAGTTAAAAAGGTTGATATAACATTGACAAAGAACTCGGGACAAGACGTAGCGACTGACATGAAAGTAGCCGCGGCAACATTCTGAAACAAAATAGAAATGTTCAAGTTCACTCCTAACTTTGCATGCAAAGGAAGTATGCCTGGCAAAACGCAAAAAAAGCAATATTTAAGTTTGGTTAATAGTACCTGAGGGATATTCAAATCTTCGCAAATAAGTTCCACACATGGGATAAAATAGTCATTACACACAATAGCCAACAGTGTGAATGAATAAATACCAAACAGAGCATAGAGAAGGAAAGCCCCCTGCCGCAGCTGCTCGTCTGGAATTGTAAAACACGTATTATCTTCCATGTTCACACGAAAACTATGTAAAGTTAGTTGGCACTAAAATAACTTATCAAAAGAATTCAAATTATACACTTGAACGTGAAAAGGGTATTGTGTTCTACAATGAATTACATGGTAGGACATGTATAAATTAATTTTCTTTATTATTATTAAATAGTTGCATAGGACAAACTATTTGACAACCGTTCTGAAAGAATTCTAGATAAAGATTAACTTACCGTTGAAGATGCCATCAGGGAAACTCTCGATCGAGTCACCGGACGAGCACCCCGCCTCTCGCGCGATGCCGTCTTCCGTGATCTCCAGCCTCGTCCTCAACCACGGAGTCCAATGCCAGGTCTCCTGCTCGTCATCCAGCTTCTTCATTAGCTCCTCGTTCATAAACACGACTTTACCATTTCTACTTATTGGGTGTACTGGATTACGGAGCGCTGTCTGGTCTGTAAAAAACAAATCAATCTTAAATATACCAATTCCACTCGATACGATACTGTCCCGCGGGAAATTGATTACCAAAAACGTCACCATTATGATACTGATAATACTTGTTAATGAGCCAATCGATGTGGTGTGCGGTTACCGTGCACGTTAGATATACCTAACGTGCACTGTAACCGCACACCACATCGATATATTAAATGGGGTATACCCCAGCCCACGCTACCGAATCTATAAACTGGAAATTTCGGAATTGATTATTAACTAATACTTGTCAACGAGCACTGTAATTTGCGAACATTTGTGTTTTACAAACCATTTCAAATATCTTCTAAGCATCTTTCTTTGAGAAATTAACCTGAAATATAATTATTGCAGCACGCGATATTATTGCAAGAAATACGACGTCTTGTTAATAAGAACTTTTATTCTTTACTTACCGGCACTACAGTCTCGGCAGACTGACCAATTGTTCAGGATAATAGGTCACCTATTCACAATACTGATTGCACGCATTTCCTTTATCTTACCTACACATGTATGCACATGTCTGCAAAAAAAAATACAGATTTTTTCCGTAATATTATTTTATCAAGTTGAACTTACTGTATTCCTTTTCATTCATAGCTTGCGAACAGCCGATGGCCACGAGTATCGTTCCCATGGCGATCCATGGGTTAACACGTGCCATGATGTTCACACCGTGCGACCTTTCCGAACTCAAGGAACTGGAAGACATGAAACACTTATCACACGACATCCAAATTTCTCTATAACTTGATTTGAAAACCTGTGGCAAAACTATAAGCTAGAAATCAGACGGATTACCGGTAAATATCCGGTATCTGGCCTGACAACCGGCCTGTATAGTATCTGGTCGAATACTGGATTTAAAATATTTAAGGTAGTTAATTACTTTATTTATCATTTCAGAAGTACTATCAGTAATGACGACGTAATTATACAACTTAGAAAATGAATTACCTAGTACAAATACCGCACTAAAGGCTATAATTTCCTTGCAGTAAGAAGTAGGAAGTGGTTTCGTATATCTTCGCAAATAAGGTCAACTTTAGGAAAACTCTTTCGCTGTACATAGTGCTGTAAGGTGCTGAAAGGTAGACAATTTGGGCAAACTTTCATAAATTTGAGTATATTTTAGCGTTAGCTAGCCTATTATGTATAAGAGTCACAATGCACAGTTGCGATCAATTCGCATTGACTTAAATAAATCAAATCTAGCTTAATTTAACATTTGTCGGCCTAATATCTGGCTAACCGGCTACAAAATTGGCCGAATATTCTGTATCCGATTAAAAACTACACATTTCATCTATACTAATAGCCACACATGTTGATGGTACTAGAAACATTGACTTTATCAATAAAAATACCAGTAAAAAAGAATCATTTTCGAGATGTGGCTACTTGAAATTGAACACAGTAATGTACTATCTACTTTGCATCAGACTGATAGCTACGGAGCATCCACGATAATAACACAATCATTTTAGATATAAACTGTTAACTACCATGCGATAGCCTATTTATTACTTCATGTTTATATTAGGTGTTAATAGAGAAATTGCTACACAATGATTTGTTAATTTATTGATAAAATAAACCAACACAAAATACTTTACGAATGTGTGTACTCACTTTAGATCCACTCGCTCTCACACAAGGCGGCTGCGGCAACACGTATTTGTCTTAATAAAAAAATATTGTTCATTAAGTGTCTACGTTACTAGAGCGATAGCTGCCACTCCGCAATTACCAAGGATCTCACGACACTGAAAGAATGATATCAAAGCCAGAGGTTTTTAAGTAGATAGTCTTATTTGATAAGAAACTCCTTTGTAGCGATTAGTATAATTCAGTTATTACATTACACGTCAATGATACGCTTTTGTTTGTGTACGAGGATACAATCTCTCACAGGTTTCGTCACGTTTTCGTTGATTGTGGTGGTGCGTTATGCGCCACCAGCGCCGGGGAATTTTTATATCACATGCGCTATCTAGGAAAACTCTATAAGCGATGGTGGAATCCACTCCAGTACTCGCGCAATGATTATTGTGATTAGTCAGAATACACACAAACGGGTTCGATAACTTGCATTCGTAGCTATTGCAATTCAATGGAAGTTGGTGTTCCGTCGATATTACGAAGGGCATGCCAAAACTTTTTAGATACTCAATACTTAATAATTTGATACTGGCAAGTAATACACCATCGTAAACATACTTACATCAGAACGTTCGGCCAGTCCAGATAGGGAGCTGGCAGCTAGTCCAAGTGTTAGTGACGGTTTTGTGACGCATAAAGATGCCAGCCAAGGAATTTGTGACAGAACAGTTCGAAAGTTAGAAGCATTTATTTATGGCCGAAGGACCTGATATCAGAACGTTCGGCCAACTTGAATCTCCATAACTGAGGACATTAGAGAAATTGTTATTGAATAAAGATTTAGTGACGATTTCGTGACAAACAACCAATGCTTTATTCTTACTTGTAATGCCACCAATTGAAAACAAAATGAATTTTGGTTCCTGGAACATCAGGACATTCGGCCAGCATAAACTCCATAACTGAGAACCTGAGAGAAACCGTTAATGAATAAAGATCTAGTGATAACCTCAAAACATTGGGATTATCGATTCCTCCACAAGGAAGAAGCTCAGAGAAACTGTTAATCAATAAAGATTTAGTGACAACATTGAAACGAACTTCTGTTGCTTGATTGTATTTTGTGACGGCCCCTTTATACATTAATTTGAAATTTTAAATATAACCTCAAAACACTAGGATTTCATTTCGATCTATAAAATGCATTATGGTGGATGACGACTGAAATAGGGTGACCATATCGCACCTTTAAAGTCAAGTCGAGGAATCGAATACTAATGTTGTGTTATTGGTTAACGGCAAGCTCTACGTAATATAATCGCCGAATTATATACGTAGAGCTTGAGCCAGAACTGGGTAGGTATTAAATCAGCAGCGCTGCAAAGCATTATCGATGATCACCTTTCTCTTTGGAACCGTTGTTTAAGAACGCCGGGTAGATTGGCGACGATTTATGATTAAGAAATTTGACGGAGGCAATAAAAAAATGTATACGATATACTTACCGGTGACGAAACATAGCCATGTTTCGTCACCATAATTATGGCCCCGAAACAAAACGATAATCGACTGTATGGTGCTTTGAAGATGAACGAACGCCGACAAAATGTCGTCGTGTTTTTTGCAGAAAGAAATTATCGCCTGTTTTTTGTAAGACCGGTCATATCACCACTATGGTGCTAGAAGAACAAAAAATCAGTTAATTCTGAATGGTATGTGTCCAAACTGTTTTATCAGTGTGGTGGAACAAGCGACAGAAGTCAGTAATCAGAAGGCACCTTCTTGGTATCACGACAACGCCTCGACACACACGTCCGCCAGAACACATGACTTATTTAATTCAAAAATGTGCATATCCTGCTTCACCTACCATATTCCCATATCTTAGCTCCTTGCGTTTATTACCTATTCCCTAAAATTAAAGAAACTTTGAACGGCGGGAGATTCGAGAGCAATAAAGATGCGTTAGCTGCCTATAATTTGGAAAAGGAGTGGGCAGAGGTATTTTCCAGATGATGTAACGTATGGATAAGTGTATACATGCCGAGGGTGAATACTTTGAAAATATATTAATTTAAGAGACTTGAGTAGTAAATATTTATTATAATTTTTGAGTATCTAGTTTTTTGGCATGCCCCGTGTACCAATTTTAATAAGCAATGCTAATGGATGCAATGGAAATGGGCACTGACTTTAATTTAATTTAGCATTTTTTGCATTCATTTCATTCTATGTTACTATAGAAAACTGGAACTCCGTCTTTCAGTGGGTATTTATCATTATTTCTCACAAATTTTTCACTCATGCAAGTGATGTTAAATAAAACTAATCATGAACTGCACAGAAACCTAAAATAGCTCTAAAAAAATGAATCACAAAGTACTTACACTACTGTTAACTTATTGGGGCAAATATGTTTAATCATCAACAAACAGTGACGAGGGCGAGTAGTACCTCATAGTTTTACGAAGTCTTTTTCATTACAGTCTATCAAAGACTTTCCTCTTAGCAAACCAGATTTCTAGTCTTCATAAATTTCACGTGACACAAAGAATTTCAATGTTGATAGGATCAAACGTTTTACGGTTATTAGTTTCACTAACTACTTCTGCATAATTATAATGACCTCATTAACGACACATATTCTGTAGTCACTAATTAAGAGGGGACATTACTGGCGCTTTCTCCATACAAACGTATTCCGCTGTTTTCTTCATGGATAACGCTTTTGGGGCAATTTTTTTTTCTACATCTTGATTATACGTGCCCCTATCGTTTGAATTTTCCAAAACTTAACTAATAAAAGAAATATGATATTTCAAAACCGCGAAAAATAATCCATTTTTTACCGCGATGTTCAGACGACTATTAGACAAATGTAATAATTTTTTGACAAAAAAGAAAATATTAGAAGCATAGGTACACTTTTCATTTAAAATTTGATATAAAAATAATTGAGATCTGTTTTGAAAAAGAAAACAGCGAAATACGAAAATTGTTTTGGTCAATATTTTTGTAGGTAGGTAAAATTAAAGCCTGAGCTGCAACTGTCTAGTTGGAAGCGGCGCGACGGTAATAGTTTCACATACTTATTTTTCGAATATTCGGCAATAGAGTCCCCTCTTAAGAGAGTGCATTGCAAGAACAGACGAAAGAATGTTCAAAGGTCACTGAACTGTGTCTGTGTCATCTATGTTATTATACAATGAAAATTTATCATCGTATTATCCATATCATAGTTGTTTAACAGCTACTTCATAATCTGCGCAGTAATCCATACGATTACATAATGCTGACTTGAGAGCCATTCTATTACAGGGAAAGACAATGTACAGAGAGCGGTTCGTAGTTAAATAATAACTTGATGACTAAAGCCGCTGTTTTTTTTTACTAACATTTTATTTATTTTTGTCTACATATCTTATATAGTCTACATTAAATATTTTTTCATTTATTTATTATTAAAGATATAATATCTATGTATTAAGAGGGTTCGATGTGATATTTACATACAATAATTTTCTTTTCCTTAAACAGGAAAAATACACTCGCATTGATACTCTATGATTTGTTTATATTTAATAAAGTGTAGTGCATGAGCGTATCATCTGCTATCTGTCTTTGTTCAGACAGATCAACCAGTATCACCTGTCTAGACAAAACAATGCTTAAATGTGAACAGTGTAGAACACAAATTTAATTTTTTGGGTCACAATACTTCTTCATTCATCTTAATTATCATTTAAATTGACAAAATTTTCACTTTGTTTGGAATTGTGAGTTTAGGACTCCTGCGATAATCATTATTGATTTCCGATACGGTACGGAAGCGCATAGAGTGATTGTGAATAGCAATTCAGGAAATACATAACAATAAAATAAATGTAACACTACAAAACAAACAATGGGCGGCCTTATCGCTTTTTGCAATTACTTCCATCCATTTTTTCTTTATTCCATTTTTGCTATCTTGGAATGGACAGTGTTTGCGTGGATAAAAAATAGGCGGTGCCATTCTGTAAGCATCTCACCGCGATAGATGTGAATTAGGCGTGGCGTGAGATGCCAATCTAAGTAATGGTAAGGTATTGACACTGTTAAGAAAGAAAAAATAAATAATAAATACTTTAGACGACACAACTAGTTTATTGGCTCGCATCGATTGACTATTGCGCGTCGCAGGTACAATTCCCGCACGGAACATTTGTTTGGCCTACAGGTAGTAGTTCCGGGTCTGCTGTTTGCGTATGTGCCTTTAAATGTTTGTAAACGCGCTCACGAAATAGGAGTAAACCCTAGTGTTGAGCAATGTTTAATATTAAAAAAAAACCTTTAATTAACATGACGCAAAAATCCAAAGAAAATATATCACATCCACATAAAACGACTGTCGCTCAACATTATGCTGTCTATGCAAGACTGAGCCCCAGCGCTGGTTTCTAGCGACACGACTGTCATGCCGCTAGAAACCAGCCAACTCGTCCGAATGACGTCAAAATGCAAAAACAATCGCCTACACTATGCAGCAAAGTATTTTGTTTTTCTTTCATTAGGTTCACAGTATGTATATGTATTATGTAATTATGTTTTGCCACCTTAAAACTACATGAAATAAAATTGTTCTATCACATGAAGTTTAATAGTGAAACGCATTTATTGATGTTACTTACATCTTTTTTATATCCCTTAATGGCAATATCCTTCTGGAGGCTCCAATAGTACTCCGCAAGTCTATCCTAGTGACGCTTCTCTATTCTGCAATTTCTTGATGAAATCTTTCACCGTGTTCATCACTAACTGAACCCATGTCATCAGGAAAGAATCTTTAAGTGGAGTGTAAAAAAAGAATTTTCAATGACATATTGCATCTTGGTTTGTGATAAGCATCCAGTATTCGATTAATTTTTAATGAAAATCTGGTGATTTGTGATTGTCGAGAATTTTTTTTTTTATGACTTCAACAAAAACCGGCCGTGCATTGTTTTCAATAGGTATGAGGCTCTATAAAAAGCAGGATCATTGATCAATTTCCTTATGTTAAGACCGATGAAAACACCTTCTTTAATTTTTGCCTCAATTAACATAGGAAATTTTGTTTTAAGTAAGAAAAACCCAGGACAGTCTTTGGGGAGTACATTTACAAAAGTATTTATCAAACTAAGTTTTCTCACTTTTTTAATTTTTTTGGTCAAGCATGAAACCGGGTCTTAAAAGTCAGTTTTGTTTTATGAACTAGGTGATCGATGAATGACCTGAACGCGCTGTGCTATCCCATTCACAGAGAAAAAAGAATATTTCGTATATCAGATTTGCAATCCTAAACTTAAGCCACTGCCTTTAAATAGGCACATAGGTACTTGCCATTGCAATTTGTTTTCTTCGTAGTTGACCTTTTCCAGAATTTGTTTTAAAACATTATAAATTTCTTATAAATCAGCGCCGTAAGGTACAAGCAAAGATAAAAGTTTATCCCCACGCAGCATGCATGACACCTGGCATTATATAGATTATTGAATGGCATGCATACAATGTATCAGACATCGTAACGCAAACTTCGCGAAAAGGCTACACCTCAAACCACTAGCAAAATTATTATAGTCATTTATGTCTTTAATGAGCGGATATAGAAATAACAGTGTTTAAAAAAGTGTCGGCTCGGCCTTTGAACGTTGCAAGCGTGCCTCCGTGCGTGTTTGTAGGTATGACGTTGACCCCTGATGCGAACTCTATTAAATCTGCTGATAGGATAGTTTTTCTAGTATTGTTCACACTGCGTTTTTTGTGTAATTAACGAAATAATTAATTTTTGCTTTAAAATCTTATTGGCTTATAAAAGTATAGCAATTATGAATGGGCTAAAGTGAAAAAAACTGCATATTATTTTTTTTTATAATCGAGAAAAAGCCGACGTAAAGCTTCCACCACTAGGGCGTTCAGAATCATGTACTGGATAAATGGTACTCGTTTGTGCGTCGATGTCAGATACACCTTTTATTTTTTTCTTTATCTGTATCAGAGGTGACCTGTGCCCAGCAGTGGGACGATAAAAAGGTTGATAATCATGATGATGATGCATATTTTGATGATATTTGTACACACCAATGATATAATATTATAACTACCCTCAACTAAATGTAGAGGAAAGTAAGGATTATCTTACGTTACGAAAATTACCGTTATTTCCGTTCTGGGACGTGATATCTGAATATTAATTTGTTTTCTGTTGTTTACTAAGAATATCTAATACAAATCATCACCCGGGTTGTCAGTAATTTTTTTGATGTTGCATAATTCACCTATTAGTGTACAAGACCGGTATAGTAAAAAAATAAAAACAAAAAACTGAAATATACAGGATTTTTTTTATTCAGTGGCAAACTTCGGCAACGTATAGTTAAATAAGTTACGCATGTTATTATTTTGATATGATTTAGTACACTAAAAAATAGTTATTCATAACGAAATATGTTTATTTTGAAATTGATTTATGGACAACGAACGCGCTGCGATTGCGCGACGAGTCTGACTAGCTACAACCTTGCCGCCCGTACCCCGCGTAGATTTTCCCCAGATGCATTATGATACTTTTAATATTACTTAGTGTCCATCTTTTGCTGATTTTAGGGCGGATAAAAACATGATTTTTAAAAAACTAATGTCGCAGATACGTACTGTTATTGATCCTGAAACGCTAAATTTATTTTGCACGCTGTTTAAAAACATTACCTATATACGGTAAGAGACAGCTCACAACAACTAAAAGTTTCTTTTTTTTTTCGAGGTCCCGCGTGGTCCCGCGTCCAATGCTAGACGATGGAGTCCCTCGCCTCTCGGCGGACGGCCACCCTTACCCCTGGGGCCGGAAACTCGCCCAGCGCCCTGCGCCCCGCCGTCCACTCGTACAGTCTGGCGAGCACCCACGCCTCGAGCTCCCAAAGCGGGGTGCCCGCCAGAGCGCATGCTGAAGCGAAGCCTACCGTGCGATAGGCCCGCGCTGCCCGCTGGGCGATGGCCCTTTGGGGCGCCCGAAGGGCGGTGAGGTTCTCCCTCTCTTCTATGGAGGGAGTCCGCCCAAATTGGGGCCCCATAAAGGGCCATACTCCTCACTATGCCGACGCATAACCGCCGGCACCGACTGCTCGGCCCTCCCATGTTCGGCATGAGCCATGAGACCGCGGCTTTCAGCAGGCGCGTCGACAGCCCGCTAAAGTGCGGCCACCTGCTGTCCAACATGAGAGTCCCAGATGAAGTATCTGGGCCTCGACCCCAATCCTGACGCCCTCCACAAAAATGTGGGCGTCAATTGGGCGGCGCTACCGGGGGCCGTGAAAGAACACGTCACCCTCAAGCCCAGGCGGCGGATCCTTCCCGCCACTATGGATCCACCTGCCGACGCCAAACTGGCCGCCTCCCGGAAGGTGCTCCCGCAGGAAGTGACGAGAGTGTCATCCGCATAACTGATGACACTCGTACCTCAAAGGAGGGTTCCCCGCAGGTGCCAGTCATAACCGACGTTCCACAAAAGAGGCCCTAGAACGGACCCCTGTGGAACGCCGGTTTCCACGCCATACCGCCGGACCTGGCCAGCCCCGTCCACGAAGGGGACGACACGGTCCTTCAAGTAGCTGGCCAGGAGGCCCCACATGTACAGGGGCACACCGTGAAACCGGAGCGCCTCCAGGATGGTGGAGTGGGGGATGAATGTCGAATGACACAGCCAACACTCCATCCCCCACCCCTACCGCCTCTGTTACCTGGCCCTTTAGACGAGCCAGGGCGTCCACTGTCACGGACAGGTCCGGTCCCACGTTCCGCAGATGGCGCTTCAGGCGGGCGGTGATAATCCCCTCGAACATCTTACCGGCCTCGTCAAGCAAGACGAGCCGGTAAGCCAAGGGAGAGTCCGCCGGCCGCCCTTCCTTCCGGAGGAGGCACAGTTGGCCTTCCCGCCATGGTTTCGGGAACCTCCCCGACGCGAAGCACGCGTTGAAGAGGTCCCGAAACCTTCCCTCCATTTCGGTGGCCACCACCCGTGACACCACAACCAACCTAACCTAACGCCCATCAGCTCTGGGTACACTTCCACCTAACGTTTCAAGGTAATTTTTTACAGAATTGAATAGAATTTGCTCTGCCATACAATTTGACTACTTTACGTCATACTTTTTGACCAATTCACTATACTTTAAAACAGCAGATCATTTTATTAGCAGATATTTTTTAATAAATTACGGTAGGTTTCTACTCTCCTTCCGGAATCATTTGCTGAATTCATGGTTTAATTTGGCTTGTCGATGTCTGTTCTTTGTACTTATTATAATACAATATACTTTACATTTATAATAGACTAGCGACCCGCCCCGTCTTCGCACGGGTTCAATGCTGATACTAAATACGCTACAGAAAAACTTTGAACGTATAAAAGCATAGCGGCCGCTGAATCTACTGCCGCCCCGGCTGGCCGCTCCTGCCCGTAATTTTTAAAGCTGTAATATCTTCGAAAATACACTTCTAGACATATCCAATGGCCCACCTTAGAGTTTAAGTTTCAATGGCCCTACCGAAATATGATTGCTAAATTGAACAAAACCTATTGATGCAGTTTGAAACCTGATACGTTTTACCATCTTTTTCGATCGTGTTGTTTTAAATTTGAATTCAGAATACCATACGATATAGAGCTACACCTAGCAAGTCGGATATGCGCCTTGTTAAAGGCAATTGATTATTGAATAAAAAACATGTTTTATCAAATAAAGGTTTAATTTAATAACACGTGTTGTCTCCATGGGCATCTACCACAGCTCTCATACGATTAGGCATAGAGTTTATTAAGCGCTCCATGAAATTTTGAGGGATCATCTCCCATCTTCTATGGCAGTTTTCACCTCCTGCATCGTCTGGGCAACTGGCTGACGAGCCCTAACACCTCTTTTTAGCTCGTCCCACATGTGCTCAATAGGGCTGGCCAACGGTGAGTTGACTATATTTTTGTTGAGACAATCGGATTGAAATTTTGTACATAGATTCTTTACTTAAAAATACTGGACACGTGTTTCGAGTTTCTCATATACAAAAAATAACGTTGTTTAAACATATATTTTAATAAAATAACTCTGATTCTCCCTTTGTTTAACTTTAAATGCCAAAAATTACATTATCTAATGATATCATATTAATGGACTTTTGTTGCCGTCCATACCTGTACTCCATTGGTTTCGGCAGTTAATTAAAGGCACTTAAACAAAAAACCACATGACTTAGTTAGCCGACAAAAATAATCACCAGTCTCTTCAGTTGTCATGCTACGTCATAGTTGTACCCTTCAATTGTACAAAGATATTTTAAGTCGTCAGTATGACTTTAACGTCAACGGGGTCATTTATAAAACACTAGACCAAAGAAGCAGATACGTAATGATACAATTCAAACAAGTTTTATTTCATTACTCACTTTATTCCAATCTTGACATGATATGAAATACACACATCAAAAGTGTCTAGGGATCAAGCATTTTTATGCGGATTTCTTGAGATTGAGATGTGGCTTTGTAATAAATTTATGATTTTATAAATTTATATGGATGCTTTTTGGTGCATTTCATAATTTGAATCAGGAACTGTGAATCAAATTCGAGTAAAAGATGAAAATCAGCTGTCAATATTTTCCCTATAAAAACATACAACGCATTGAAGACATTATTAGTGCTACTGTTTCCCTACTACTGATTAAAACCAACGTTATTATGGAGCGGCGACGTCATTTAAGCAGGGAAGAAATGCTCTGAGCCGTGGGAATGATAGAAGCTGGTTCCCGGCAACGTACTGTGGCTTTAGCTCTGAATACAAGTCAGAGTGTTATCAGTCGACTTTGGACACGTTACCGAAGCACTGGTACCGTGGCTGAGCGCCATGGAGGACGGTATCGCTGTACCACACGGTGACAACACCGATACATTCAAATCTTAACTCGAAGAGCTCCAACAATAACCGCCATGATGTTAGCCGTGAGGCTTCATCACTCTTCAGGGAACTTAATTAGCGACCAAACAGTCAGAAACCGCTTGCATGAAGTGAACCTTCATTCCCGAAGACCGCCACGGGTACCACCTATAGCAATGCACAATCGTAGGATTCGATATCAATGGGCTCTTGAACACAGAAATTGGGCAGAAGAACAATGGCGTTTCGTGTGCTTTTCTGATGAGTCTCGTTTTGGTATGAGACCGGATACAAGACGTATACGACACTGGAGAACCTCTGGACGCCAACAGCGATTAAAATCCTGCCAGGAAGTCCATCCTTATAGTGGTGGAACCATCATGGTATGGGCGGGTATTTGGATCGGCGGAAGAACTGAGTTGATTTGGATCAGAGGCAACCTCAACGCTCAAATTTATGCTGAGACGATTGTATCAGACGTCATCGTTCCTCTACAAGTGCAAATCGGTCCCTTATTTCGGTTAATGCATGATAATGCACGACCGCACACCGCAAGAGTTGTAAGACAGACTCTCGCCGCAGCTAACATCAATGTCCTGCCCTGGCCTGCTCAGTCGCCAGACTTGAACCCGATTGAGCATGCATGGGATATGCTACAGAGAAGAGCTCTGCCGAATATGGAGGGTATCCAGTAGCAAGAAGACCTTTTTTTGTTGTTGCAACGAACATGGGCGGCCATTCCACAGCGTGATTTGGATGAACTCATTTTGAGTATGCCAAACCGATGTTCTTGTGTTGTTAGTGTTCGCGGTAGAAACACGGATTATTAATTGTTTAAGTTACTCAATAAAATTTTAGAGAAAACTGTTATTTCAGTCTTTTTTTCGAACTTTTGTGTTAGTGGTTCAAATGTCAAATATCCCTTTATTAGGAAAATGGAAAATTTCTTTATTAATGCAAAGGTGACTTGGTTTATCGTTACTGTGACAAACGAAAACACTTTATTTGATGATTCCTTAAAGAAAATTTTAATTAATATCAATCAGGAGAAAAGTTATTGCAAAAATATATGTTGATCCCTAGACACTTTTGATGTGTGTATAAGTAGAAATACAAATCAAACATATT
Source organism: Sesamia inferens (assembly GCA_037179545.1). Classification (NCBI taxonomy): domain Eukaryota; kingdom Metazoa; phylum Arthropoda; class Insecta; order Lepidoptera; family Noctuidae; genus Sesamia; species Sesamia inferens. The sequence goes on from CM073921.1 coordinate 21,374,940, forward strand.
GTGCCTTGCATATAATCGTCAACACCATCATCCAAGAAACATCTGAAGCCAACTAACACAGACATCACCGGCACACGAATACCGAGGCTATACAGCTCCTAGACAATACGAACATAGTGCGTAGGCTAAAGAGAACTAAACCATTTGAACTACAGTACGATAATTTCATACCTGTCAGTTTATACAAACAAACACATTGGTCTTTATAAGTTACTAGATTTTTTACACTGGAACGTATTCTCTATGGCCAGATAGTAGAGTATTAATAGCCAACTTAAATCTAAAATAGATTTTTGATCGAAGATAGCGGATAAACATTAGTAACACTGCTGTGCTATACATGTAACACATGAACAAAGCGTTTTCATTAATTAGCAGATCCTATGATAGTGCTACGGAATTTTATTAAAGTGCACATTGACAGTATTCTATTTAAGTTAAATTGTTTATTTGATTAATTATTATAGATTGTAACCAATTACTAAGTAGATAAATTCGGTGGCAGAAAGGATTCAGCAGGAGAAAAAACACTTGCATTAAATGTATGCGCATTATATAAACATACCACATCTAAAGTGACCTAACCTATGTAACTAACTAATTAATTAGACATCGTAATATTTTTGTGGTTACCAAACCACAAAAAACTTAAACACTTGTTTAACGCGTGTCTGTATTATGTCAACGTCCATATAATATGTCGTGTTTGAAAGGTGTTTAGCTTGAACAATTGATAAACACGTTATTAGATTCGTACTCACTCTAAGGTTGACATGACCCTGCGGAGGCCGCGGGTTATTCGAAAGAGATGAGTTCCGCGGTGACAGGCATGTGAAGGGACACTGGTGGGTTTTCGTCAGTAAGAATCTGACACGCACTCGCCATGTTCAGCCCAGAGCGGGAGAAGTCATTTAATAATTTCCTATCCTCAAAAAATGGCATGATTTCATTCCGGTGTAAACCACGCCGTAGAAAAAACGTACCTGTCAACAATCTTTCATAGTTGTCCATACAAGTCTGACGACCGTGCCGATATACAGTAATCAAGCTGCAGTTTTTCACGGTAAAGAAAAACTACTATGGGCCTCAAAGGTTAGAAAAAACAGGTGATCGATATTCTTTTTGTAGATTTCCGTACAAGAATTTTTGGGGAAGCCAACTGTATGTAAATCACATTTTGTAACATCTTGGGGCTTACGTAAATTATATTACGTAGGTACTGCCGTATACATCGATTTTAAACACGAGCAATAAAAATATTTCCTAGCAATAAATATATTGCTCATTGATAAACCGACTAAGTGACAGGTCTTTAATTTGTGCTTAAGGGACAAGTAACAGTTACATCTTATATTCTATTTAATACATATAAATCGCATACTTTAATGCGTCTAGTATCTGCGATGTTCAAAATAATCTATTTTAGATTTTTTTAGATGATTCGTATTCATAATAGCATTCTCCATCCAGCTCTTCTTCTTATTATATTCGTTCACGTATATTTTGTTGTGGTGCTTGCCAGTAGCGTTGATAAAGGCCTCGTATGCTAATCGGATCGTGAAGAACAGTATCAGGTCGAAACCGGATATTAAGGTGAAGCCAAGCATGAGACTCAGGAGACCGCCGAATGCAGCTGAAAACAAAATGGAATGAGCCAAATCGTAATAACAATGTCAATTTATTTCTTTATATACAATATGTAAAGAAAACCCTGTCCGATCCGTGAAGGTGTTGTTAGGTATCGCTAACTAATTCTACTAATGCCTAAAAAGCTAGCCCGGCTTTACTACTAAAAAAAAAATCCCTAAAAAAATATTATTTCACAAAAAGACGAGAACGCAAAGAGACGCGTGCCCTGCTCTACTTCGCCCCCGCAATTATTGCAATACATTTGCGGGCGAAAGGGAGCAGGGCACGCGGCACGCGGTCGGCTCACATAATAATACCGTCAAAAATGAAGATGTCACTTTTTTTAAAATACCAAATTTTGTGGAAGCTGGAATTAATTTGCGGAAAAACAATTATTTCAAAATTCATTAGTATTGTTACTATGATTATGAAAAATTTCATATTTTATTTGGTCATGTGTTTACCTAAGCCTTATTATAAGCCTTATTATCCTTATGGGTCGAACGGGGTTTTCTTTACATATTAGAAATGGTGGCAAGGACACTGACGTTTTAACAAACGTCCACATTGCCACATCACGAACTGAATAAATGATAACTCATGGATTCTATTCATAATTCTGAAGGAGGCTTGAATTTTACGCCGGTTATTAGAAAAAAATATCTATCTACACACCACCCACGTGCGTACGTGGGTATTGTGTACTTTTATGGAACAGTTGATATTTCCAAAGAAAATTTTTGGTCCTTGAATGATGTTCTTTAATTGAAGGATTTATTTATCTTGTGGCAGAGATCACCTGCTTTCTAAACACAAGTGTCAGCAAATCAATTTGTTTTAATTGAAACAATGCCATTATTTAATCTATAATTGCAGTACAGAACAAATGCCTCTTCTCATACCGAGAAGCCGTTTGGTCAAGATGGGTTGGCGATTTTAGACCTATAAATGGACTGACTGACCTAGGTTTTTGACAGGTTTCCTCACGATATTTCTCCATCATCGATGTCGGAATAAAGGGTTGTTCGATCGATTCGATTGAAGTTTTTTTTAATATTAGCATGTTTTCTGCGTTAGGTACTGATGTACCTACTACGATAAGGTAAAACATTATACTTGGGACATAAAAGTTCTGTCCATAATATAGATTCCACACAGACCAACAGTTGATTTTGATAGTTAAATTTATTTTAAGATATAGGTATGTTACACACATAACTAATCAACCTATAATATTCCCACTACTGGGACACTGGACACCACTCTATGAGCGGGAGTGGGCTACATTCCATCACGCGGCTCATTACGTGTTGTAAATAAAGTCTTCGAATTTTTGTTTCCCTGACATTTACATTGGTTACTTCATGAGGTTTTCCTTCACCACATGTTACCCAATGAATAGAATATAATGAATAGAATAATCTTAAGGAGTCATGTTGGAAAATAAATCCGTCATCGTGAACACTTACCGAGAATATTTTGCCAGTTCAAATAAACATCGCGTCTATATCTGGTGGATACCAAGTCGTTGAAGAAAACGTTCAGAAGAGATCGATTTTTTATATTGACATCATCACTGGAATAAAATAAACCCATACAATTTGATAGTACAACATCGAGCACATAATGACTATTCATTAACTTCGTCAGCGTAGTCTATTCGATCAAAAATGTACGTTGTTGTATTAAAATATTATCGTAGACAAGATTATAAAAATATATTCCAATAACATGATCATTTGATGCTGATGGAAGTTACTGAGTGCATGACTTGTCAACGTTGGAAAGGTATATTTAGGTAAAGAGGTGGTGAACTAAGACAACTCATACACCATAGTACTCTTTTTTTTAATAATTCTAAACTAGCGCTTGACCGCAATCCCGCCTGATGGTAAGCAGTGATGCGATAGAGTGGTGCTGATAATACGAAAATAAATGACAACACGGACAATTCATACAGACATACGACAGTTCATAGGAATAATCCTAAACCATAGAAAAAACCCTAGCATCAAAAAAAAAAAGAAATTTAAATAAAAACACTAAATCGAATAAATTCGAAACGGAATAGAACATCGGAATAGAAAATGGTTCACTGACTTGCTGGACTTGCTTTTTCGCGTCATTATTATTAAAGTTTAGTACCGCTGGATGCGGCGGTTATAATAGTAGTTTATGAAACTGTTACATAATGAGGGATATTATGCACGAGTGTGAGTTTAAAAAACGAGCGAAGCGAGTTTTTCATAGTATCACACGAGTGTGTACTACCTAATTATGTACAGCTTCATACACTACTTTATCTAATCTCATACATTGTATTGAATATATGAAGTAGCACTTTTATTATTTTTTTCTATGTTAAAAAATCTTGATAACATTTATCGTATAATTTTCTTGCCTTGATTGGTAGTAAATTAAGACTGACTGCTGTCGCAGCCTCTAAAATATCGGGCGGCGTCAAATTTTCTTCATTGTCACTTAACATTTTAAGAAATAATAATAATCAATTATGTGTCCAGCGAAACACAACAACGACTTGCAATGCAAAGAAACGTATTTGGCGCCAAAATTCTGCACCCTGCATCACCGCGGACGCGCCAAAGCGCGCGCAGCCACATATAAAAAATGAAATATTGCTGTCTATGGTTTATAATCTGTACGATAATGAAAAAAATTTTATTATAACATTATTTTGTTAGGGAAATAATGTTATAATTTCATTTTTTAATTTTCTTTCGATATACCTACTATGGGTAAAGTACGTCAATATAAACTCCTTTATAGTTTTATATTTTTAATTTTTTGATATGAGAGTAGATAAACCCATAAGCGCTTCCTTATCAACATGTACATCATGTAGTAAATGTGAAAAATGAAAAATAATTTACTGTGACTAAACTGTGTATGTGAAGAATGTGTTGAGTTACACGATGTTTAATTTACTGTCGTATTGTCATCACCACTTTGTAAGTACCTCACCGGTATAAAACATTATGTGATTAAACGAAAATTTTACAGGAGAAGCAAAAATGCGCGAAGTGAACTTTGGCTGCAATTTCGACATAGTTGTTTTTGGAATTATTATGTATTAGAAATGGCGCAAAGGTTTTTTTTTAGGTGGGGATTCATCATGACTTCTCCCACTCTGGGTGGAGCGGAACGAAGTGTCAGACTTTTAATGACTAAAGCCCACCCGCGTCCCTTCGTTTGAGTATGTCAGGACCGCGGTGTCTCTATGACAGAACATCATGCAAAGCTGACAGGTAAATAATCTTATAGCTATTTGAGGTAGGTCCTCAAATGACGATAAGATTATTTACCACTAATGGGTATAAACCCATTATACTTTAAAAAACCTAATGTCTTATAAGATTGGGTCTTTAATGTATTATGCGATTGGGTATTTCTTTGAGTAGATGTCATTGGACTTAATGTCGTATAGCATTACATAGGACTGGTTCGTGCGATTTGAATAATGCAAGAAACATTTTAAGTACAGAAAAGTGGAATTACTATTGTATATCTCCAACACTGCTGAGTGAAAATTAACTAATTTCGGTATTCGGTGAAAAAAACGAATATACGTGTCATCATATCATAGTGTCTTTGGTTTTTATATATTCGTTTTTGCCACCGAATACCGAAATTAGTTAATTTTCACTTAGCAGTACTGTTTAGCTGCATTCAGTCAGGCTGGACGCTGCCACCAACATAGTTGGTAATAGGCTAGCAAGCAAACCCAACTGAATGTTACTAGAGAAGACGCGATTACTCAACTTAAATTCAGCCTTTTGATTTTCATTGATTTGGTTGTCCTATGTTAAACGTCAGATCTTCTTATCAGATCTACTGCAGACTTCCATTATTTATTAATTTTATTTATTTAATAAGTATAGCACACCAACGACATATTTAAAATGATAATAACAAAAAGCCATCACAAGTCTTCGAATCTGTGCAAATCCATCACTCATAGGCATGCACAACATTCACAATAAGAATTATCAATTCTTTAAATTATTAGAATATTAGCGCAGGATTTATTTATAATATTTCAGATTTCATTACAAATTTAGGTAAAAAGAATATAATAATACATTTAGTAGCATTGCAGTGAGACAATACAACGCTACAAAATAATAATATAAAATAATTCCTCGTTACGTAAATTGGTACATAAGTAATGGAAGGACGAAACAAGAAATAATAGAAATGTCGGGACCAAAATTAAAAGAGAACAAATAATATCGAATATCGTAAGCCCAATAAAACTAAATAATTTAAATGAAAGCTTATTGAATGACTATTTTTATAATGTAATTATATTTATTTATTATAACCCATATGGGTGTAAAATTCTTAACATTATAAATGAGATAAGTCCAAACACAAGGAAGCTGACTAAGTTTGACACGGTTAGCTCAGTGGTTAAGCTATTCAGTGCTGTGCTGCGTGTCGCGGGTTCGATTGCCGCACGAATCAAATATTTGTATGACCTACAAGTAGTTGTTCCGGATCTGGCTGTTTGTGTGTGTTTCATATTGAGTTTATATGTTTGTAAACGCACCCGCGATACAGGAAATGCTAGTGTGGGGCAAAGGTTAAAAAAAAGCTACTGTAAGCCATTAAGGAGTTCCCTGAACTGACCTTTGGGTTCAAAAAGAATTAGTAGTTATCCCGAACAAACATAAAAAAAAGCATATAGGTATACGGTCGAAATGAGCAACCTCTTCCTTTTTGAAGTTGGTTAAAAATCTATCAATTCGAGTCGACTCGAGCACTGAAGGTTTCGTACAAATACGAGTCGACTCGAGCACTGTAGGCCTAGTACGAGTTTTCATTACGAAACTCGATCGTCGATATCGAGCGCGTTTGACTCACCGATTGGCCCGCTTTAAGGCCGTAAGAACTCTCAACCAATGAGAGCGCCAAACGCGCTCGATACCGACGATCGAGTTTCGTATTGAAAACTCATACTAGGCCTACTGATTGAGTTTCGAGTTTCGTACTTGAATTTCGTACAAATTTGTAGGTGTGTAACTAATATTTTAAGGATTTCGGATTTTTCCTTTATTTGTGCTAAATGACATTGCTTTTCCAAATTTTACTATTTTAGGAAAACGGTAAGCATAGGTTTTCTCTTGCGAGTTCAAAAAATCTCATAAAATAAACGCCCGTTTCTTTTGTTTGCGTTCACTTAGAAATATGACGAATTAAGGGATTGCAGCCCCAGAGTATTAGATATAATAATTTCAACTTGATAACTGTACAGGTTCCTGAGAATAAGGGTTTTGACAGACCTACAGACAAACGGATAACGAAATAATCTTGTACGGAACCCTAAAAATTAAATGCTATTCTTAGCCACCGCCTCAGTTGGGAACGGTTTATATTTTTTAATTTTCCTTATTGTTGTGAGAATAAGATTTATACGGAAAATTGGAAACGTTGCCCGGGAAATTCGGGAGAATATGAAAGACTACAAATGCTTTTTTATAGGATTTGTGTCAAAATTTCATATTCATTATTATCAAAATTGGAACAGACCAATGCCTGCCGGGTAGTGTCCGGCCGTAATTTTGATTTCGGTTAAGTTTCGGCATAAACACGAGTTTCGGTTTAGTTTCAAACTTGCTGAAACTACGACCTAACCGAATGTGCAATCGGGAGTTTTCGCGCTGTGAGTCTCATGTGGACATGTTCGGCGCGTTGAATCCATCGGAGCCAACCGCTTGTTTGTTTGTTTTATTTTGTTGTTGTGGTAAGTTTTCGCGTCATTGGGATCAAATAAATACCTATTGTGAGTATTTTTGGGGCGCAACTAATATTTTATCTTAAATAAAGGTTCTTATGTTGATTTTTAATAAATGAAAATGTCCATCACTGATTATGTTTGTAATTTAAAGAGAAAGCAATAACGTCTGACTGGTAATAACAACGTTTTATTTATTTTTCCCTCAAAATATAGTCCTTGTAAGGAAGTTTCGTTTTCGGTTTCGGTTTCGTCCGAAACAGAGACCGTTACCGAAATTCGTTTTCCGTTTCGGTTTCGGTAGTAAAGCTAGTTTCGGTCGGACATTGTTGTTGGATCATCTAGTTAAAGGAAAAAACACTAAATTAGTTTATCTGCTGGCGGCGGTGTTTCCGTTGGACTACAATTTGAGTGTCTTCAAGGCTAGAGTGAATAGGCTCTTAATAAACCAGTGCGCTTTACCATCAACGATTACGTCACTGCTTACCATCAGGCGGGTCGGCGGTCAAGCGCTGGTTTATAAATTTAAAAAAAAAAAATGGTTGCCTGTAAAGTCGGTTTTACGGGCGAAGATTTTACGTGACAACGTCTTTTTCTCGGTAGAATATTTATTGATATGAATATAATTAAATTGCACAATAGGAACAAGGAATTGAATGAAAATAAGAATTGCACAAATTTTAACTATAGAAATATATTTTGTTTACTAAAACATCGGTGACTCATCGTAACGTTACCGAGCGTTACACTTTTTCATAAGTGACTCCCAGCCGCAACCTAATTTAAGACGTTGTCACGTCAAAATGGAACTAGCATTTTACTAGCTCCCAGTTAAAATAATATACATAAGATAAGTGAATTCTTCTTCCATCGTTTCCGATGTTTCGTTTCCGATTCAGCCTCACTAACATGACATAAGACTTGAACAACCAGCATGTCATTCTCGAGTGCTTAGACACAACTCTGTCACAGCCTTACGCCACCTGCGTAGTGCTGCGGGCCGCTGTTCTATAAACAAATTGAACTTACAAGAATGGAAGTCCGTTGACAAAGACGTTGTCAGCCAGGTTACCTAAGGCGACTTCCAGAGGATAGTCGTAATGTTCACACTCCGGAAAACATTGGTGACTCTTCCTTTTTTCTGTGGTATTACGATCTTCTTCTTTGTCTATAATATAAATAGGCACACATTATTACAAAGCTCAATCTTGGTATAAATTATTATAAATACAATGATGCTTACTGACAACAGAACTCAAGCAGTCCAAATCCTTGAAGTTACAAATCCTATAAGATTCTGTAAAGTAATTATAATTATTTGATTAAATACATCAAACGTCAAAAGAGTTTATTCGGTGTTGATTTTTTATGGCTGTCTAATACTAAAATGAAACATATTAAGTTTACTTCATATCATAATAAAAGTCTCTTCTTATGAGCTTCAAATAATTCGTTTGCGAGAACTATCTGTCGCTCACCCAATAAAATATATGCACATCTGCATAAAATGTGAAACTGAGTTCATTACATATCCTTAATATTTATAAGCATCTGTACTAGGGAATCTGTAAAAAAACACCTTAATATTAACTCATACATTAATTTCATACATTTAAATATCTTTTATCCTTGTTTCTGTAAAATATGAAAAACGTAGATGTGTTATCAACACATCTACGTTTTTCATATTTAACCAACATAATTATCACTAGATGAGCAATAAATGTTCACTTGATATCCCGTACACTACGACCAACTTGTTGCGACCAACTCGCGATAGTCGCGATTGAGCACTATGCTTTTTTTCCCCGGTTCGAATATCCTTATGAATGTCCGCCGCGCTAGGCAACGGAATCTGTCAGAGTCTTACTGATCAAAAACAAGCCGGGTGTTCCATCTCACATCTACACTAAACGTCGCGGTTACGTACGATCCTTCCACAGGAGCGTACCGCCGTGGCGGGCCTCCCCTAGTCTCGGTCACGTTTTGACTCCCCCAACGACGTCTAAGAGAGGCACACGTAAAACACTACATACCGCCACCTCGGTTCCTGATATGCGGGGGTCGCCGCTGGGCCCAATTAGAAGGGAGTTCGTAGAGGGAAACTTTTTAATTTTCTTTGGTAAAGTGTAAATGATAAAAAATATATATGTAAATTTCATTTATTTTTGATACACTTGTGTTTTCGCCACAGAAGTTTACATATGGGTTCCTATATATTATGCTTCTCTGGTTAACGGTCGGCACGAATAGAGGCACTAATATGAACGATTAGAAGCTCACCAGACAAACAGGCCCCTGACATTATTAAAAATTCAAAAAGTTTTTAGAGGCTCATTTATTAAAATCTTAACTTTAAAGGTAAATTACCCATTTACCTAATTATAACTACTCTAACCATTCATACTCTCTCAACCTCAACCAAATTGAAAACTCGTGTAGTACTCGTAGTCCCTGAAGCAACAAAACACTCGCGCTGAAACACACGTGCCTACGTTCAAGCGTCTGTTGTGACTCGTGACCTTTTTATACACCTCGTAATGTATTTGCGTTATGTAAATTTACGAGCACAGCTTTTGAAAAGTTTTACTAAACAGTCACTTCCAACTCTTAGTTAACAGTGACGAAAAGTCTGGCATCCAAGTAAGTAAAAAATTAATTGTTTTGTTTTTTAATTATGGTTGAGTCATGCTAATCAAAACCGTTTAAAATCGAAGTAAAATGTAAGAATTCGAGGTTATTTAACTTACAAGAGTTGTCCCTTAAATATCAATATAACCTATTAACTAATTGACCCTTCCCAATCTATCACAATGGCACAGAAAGAAAAGAAAAGAAAAAAGTAGGCGTAAGTATGTGTTACAAATGATAAGCTATTATTAGGTTAATTGGATTAAATAAAACACACCTTACCTTCTCTGGGAAAAGACAAAGGTATACAATCACAAATTTTCTTCAACTGTTTCACCTTCTCATACGCCATGCAGTTATGAAAGGAATATTGACGAAATTCACCAACTTTTACCTGAAATGATTGGATGGAAAAGAATATAAAAAGGTAAAAAAATTCAGAGACTTCAAAATGTACAAAATGAATGACCCTGTTTGGATAGCAGTAGGTGACCAAGACCTCTGATCACAAGAAAAGAGTAAACTATCTGTATTCATTTAACAAGTACCACAAATAAATGTTAATTACAGTACATCAGATCGGGTTGGCATGATTTAACACAACGGGTCAGCTAAGACGCAGAGGTATATGATCAAAGCCCTATACCAAGCAAGCTCGAGTTGTGCCGATCTGAACCGGAAGGTAAAGTGAAATAAAAATTAGTTTATTTTCCATACTAATCGAAGCACGTTACTGACATTATTAACATAACTGAAGTGCACTGGAGCCTAAAATAGGGCAGTGCTGTATTTTAGGACACCGGGCTTCCTCCCGCGATGAGTAAATTGGTACAATTCATTAGTGAATGACACCTAAACTTAATAGTAAACTATGCATACAAGTATATATGCTTGTAAGTGTTGTGTGTGTGATGAGTAAGAGCTCGTTCCACTTGACGAGTGTCGGATCCGTATATTAATCGGAGATTATAGAGGCAGAGCATTATATATGAAGCTATTCGCACTTATCGGAAACCGATTTTGTGTCGGCTCCGACAAGAAATGTCGTGTGTTTTGTCAGCCCTCTACGCCTCCTACTCTAGCTGAGTTCTAACTGCTTTTGATTTAGTACAGACAGAACAGAAGAATTATTTATAAATTATTTCGTGTTATTGTAGGTTTAAATTCAAAAAATATTATAGGATAATAAAATAATATTATATTCGTGCAAACTTTCTGGAATATATTTAAGACTAAAATACTTAGAATTTTCAATGGTCCAGGTATAATATTTCTCAATAACCTTGCTTAGTAAATCGTTACAAAAGTTCCTTTACTTATGATAGGAACTTTTTCTGAAGGAGAAGCCATCAGTTTTTTGTATAGGGCGACGCCACTTCCTATACAAAGAACATTTAAGTAAACCGGTAGTAATCCATTGCTTCCCAATAGAGACTTTACGAACTGTAGTGTTTATCCAAGCCTCTTTAACGTAGCTACTTTATCAAAATGTCACTTGCATTATTTGGATCCTTTACATCAAGTATACTTGATAAATCTTTATTCACAAGTATATTGACCGCGTTATCGTAGTTAATAATTTATTTTAATTTTGCGCCTTTGTCTTGCCTTGGTTGTATTCAATTAAGTAAGATGCTAAATGATCGTTGACGTTAGTTTTGACGTTTGAGCTTACTTTGTGTTAAGATTAATATGATCTTGCGTATAGAAAAAGTTAAGCAGTTAGAAAGGTGTTTTCAGTTAAAAGATTAAGCTACTGTTTGCTTGTCCGAATATTGAGGGGTACATCAATATTGATTTCACCAAGAACAGAACTGTATGAGACTCTCGGATTGATCGTAAGTTTGTTTCATGAGATGTAAGAAAGGGGTCTATAGTAAATACCGAACGAAGATGCCGAACGTCTCGAGCAGACTGAAAACCAATAAGCATGTGTAGTTATAGCTATGGGTTAGCTTTGTTGTTCAACAAATACTGGCAAATCAAATATACCTTTAGGTATTATCGTTCCGAAAGAACAATTTTGATTATTGTAGGAATTAGCTTCGCCTTTTTGCAATCCTATAACTATTATCGAGTACATGCCTAATGTACTCGTACTTGTACTATAAGATTTATTGTTATACATTGTGTGTTTAAAGACGTATTATTACCGATAGGCCCTTTGTACACCGCACGGTTTCAGTACAGAGTATAGACTGCGTATAAACTCGTGTAATAGCTTCCATAGTGATCTATACAACACTGACGTGGCTATACACGGCGAAAACTAAGTTTTCCAAAGAAAAAAAAATTGCCATGTGTACAAAGGTCCTAAGTATATTTGACGGATTTTCTGTTGTCCATTTCTGCTCTGCTAGATTTCATTAGTATTGTAAATATTGTGAGTTGTAAGTAACTAAATTGGTACCTACATAAATGACTTCTAGGTCAGTATACAATATATAAAGAGAACCTTGTCCGACCCATAAGAATAATAAAGGTTAGGTAGACACACGACCAAATAAAATATGAAATTTTACATAATCATCATAGTAACAATACTAATAATTTATGAAATAATCTTTTTTTCCGCCGAATTAATTGCAAACTTCCCCAAAATTGAGTAATTTTTTAATAAGTGACAACACCATTTTTCACGGTATTATTATGAGCGAATAGCGATGCCCGCGCTTGCCGCGTGCCCTGCCCCCCTTCGCCCCGCGCATGTATGACTTACCGCACATGTATTAATTTACCTCCTTTTGCGAAATAATATTTATTTTTAGGAGGATTTTTTTTATCTTTAGCAGGCTTTGTAGGCATTAGTAGAATCAGTTATCGATACCTAACAATACCTTCACGGATCGGACAGGGTTTTCTTTACACATTTTATGTAATATGGTTCCCATGAGTACCTATTTCTAAATCTACTTTTATGTTCAAATTGCGCACAACAACAAACAAAAATCTTTGAACATCCTTGTATTACGAAATTACTTAAAGTCTTTTTCACTTTAAAAAATTGATTTATTTGTTATAAAATTCATTTTGAGGGAATCGTACGCAAATACAATAGAGTTAGCAGGATTTCACATCATTTTGCTAATAGTTACCAGTAAAGACTATACCAGACATAAATTTAGGTATTTCGCACGATGAACACGAGAGACGTCACCCGTTAAGCACCAGCGGCGAGGTCGTTTTGTACTCGTGCGTTCTTGCATAGATTTCCATACATTCCATCATCACGGACAAATTCTACATCGTCTGCTCAGCGCCTTTATGTACATATTATTAAAGTGACACAGAAGCAGGGAAAGTAGGAATCAATACAACGTATAGATAGGTACGTTTGCGTTTTTTGTTTGTATTTACAATACTTACATTAAGAAAAAGGAAAGAAGCGTAGTTTCTCAAACAGAGGTTTTCTTGTCAATAAAGTTATTTTATTTATATATTTTTTCTCAAACCGGGTGCAGTGCAGTGCTCGATCTTTCTCCTCTAATCCTGGTTCGTACTACTATACCTGGTCACCAAAGTCAAAAACCATTCATCCTAATATTTTTTTTAATGTAGATTAGTGCTTGGCCGCAATATCTCCTGGTGGTAAGCAGTGATGCAATCGTTGATGGTAAAGCGCACTAGTTTGTTAAGAGCCTATTCACTCTAGCCTTGAAGGTACTTGTAGTAGTCAGACTGAATCACTGCCGCTGGCAAATTGTTCCAGACCCTCGATGTACGTAGTATAAAAGACGAGGCGAAAATCGTTATCTGGATCGTAGGGGTTTCAACTACTTAAGGGTAGATATTCGCCGTACGACGAATTGTTGAGGATGGAACGGAGATGGGGAAATAAAATCATGCATTTCCCTCGCACACTCTCCAAAATGCACCCTATAGAACACCGACAGGCTGGTTACTCTTCGACAGTAGCCAAATATCGCTGACTAATGTCATAATATTCCGATAGTCACTGATACGAAACACTTAACATTGACGTTAGTACATATAAGAAATAAGAAACTGCGTCAATAATTAATTAAAATTAGCATTGATGCCTAAATTTTTATATAATTTGATGATTACCTGGGAGATAAGTAAATCGCCAAGGCCCCATATCTGTTGTGTGCGTCAATCGCAATACGTTACTTACAGATAAATTATCGCGGTAATCTTATTGTTTTAATAGATCAATCAAAAGACGATGAGATCAAGGATATGTATGCATATCACCTTGATGACCTGGTTTTTGTAACTTAACGTATGGTTGTACCTACCTGCCTGTAACTTTATTTTAATATTATTAATTTAGTTGATTTTAGACATTAAGTTCATTTCAATGTGACTTCTTCTTCTTCAGTCTATAGAGGTTCACTGCTGGAGAAAGGAATCCCCCCCGCTGCTACCCGCTTCTCTGGTGAGAGTTCCCTTAGTCGCCTCTTACGACACCCACGGGAGGATATGGGTTGGTACTACTCTAAGCCCGGCACCACACGGGAGTGACTAGCACTACTTGATTGTGTATAAATTAAAGCTATTTTTCCATTAACTCATATTAATTGTTTACATAATCGGCGAGAATGTCGCTATATTTCTAGCTGTTTAAATGACAGAAAATCTGTAGGTATACCTAGAAAAGAATGGTAAGAAAAGCAATTCTTATTAAACAACTGGACCAAATTCACAGAAGATCAAAACTGGAAAATTCTAACATATTTTAAAATGAGTTTTGGGACGAGACTGAAACATCACTTTCGGATCGGTGGCACTGAATAAGGTATACTCGGCTTCAGTCGGTAATCAACATCAACATCAGCCTAAAGCAATCCACTGCTGGGCAAATTGAGAAATCGTGCTTAATGTCGTGCAATAGAAGAGGTCCTATTGCACGACATTAAGCACGATATCGGCAAGCACATCTAGCCACCACCAATTATCCTGCGAAGATCATCCCTCCACCTGAAGAAAGCCCTTACGTTCACAGATTCGAGGTCTCCACTCAAGAATATGTCTGCCACAAAAATAATTAGTACTTTGGCTACATTTTTTTTTTTATAAATTATAAGCTAGCGCTTGAGCACAATCCCGCCTGATAGTAAGCAGTGACTCAATAAAAGCGCATTACTACTACATGGACAGAGCATTTCACAGCCAATTCAGCTTTCATTTTCTGTGAGCTAAGTCTACAATTTTAGTTCTTTACCGGATTATCACATTGCGTATCCGATCCCTCAGAGGGACTCCAAGCTTAGCACATGAATTGCGGATACTCTGCGCACATGTTGCATATACATACATACTTTGCTCCAGTCGTTAATTTTTCATTGAGTAGGTATAATAAATGGAATGCCATTAAAATATAACAAGATCACTTACCTCATCACTATAATAGCATTGCCTTTGTTCAGGACTAAAGGATCTGATACCGTCAGTAGTGTAAGTTCGTTCAGGAGTCAACGCTATCAGAAGTTCTGTGGAAGGATTCACCATCCGGACAGGAGAGTCCAAATCAGGGATGTTGTACGCGTTGTCAATAATGACCTGTTTGAAAAAACTAAATTATTACTGCAATAACTCCGCTTGGCTGTAAGAATAGATGTGGTATTATAGGACAACCGCAATCAATCGAGACGTTTCCTAACATAGCCGGGCGGTACGGAAGGGGTGAAAATTATCATTACTAACACAAAACCTAAATATCTATAAGTTATAAGGGCGATGTTTTATTAAGTTTTTAACTCCATACGAAACAAGGATGGGGTCGCTAGGTAAACTATTATTGTAAAAAGAAAAGATTTATTTTTTGTATTTCTTTTTAATGGATAAAGTCAAAAAATACTTAACCGATTTAATAAATTGTACTTTCGTTCAAGTTAATCAATCAAAACAAATTATGAATCGAAACATGATAATATTCATATCATGATATTATTCCTTATCAAAATAGGGGAACACGGGGGAATCGGAGCCACAGGGTTTTTTTTAATAATTATAAACTAGTGCTTGACCACAATCTCGCCTGATGGTAAGCAGAGATGCAGACGGTGATGGTAAAGCGCACTAGTTTATTAAGCCTATTCACACAAAAAAGTCGTGGTGGTCTAGTGATTAAAGGACCAGCCTCTCAAGTATGAGAGTTCGATTCCAGGTCAGGCAAGTACCAATGTAACTTTTCTAAGTTATATTATGTATTTTCTAAGTATATCTTGGACACCAATGGCTGATTAAAAGGTGAAGGAAAAGATCTTGAGGAAACTTGGACTTTAAGTCTGAAATCGCCAACCCGCATTGAGCAAGCGTGGTGATTACGCTCAATCCTTCTCTGTGTGAGGAGAGACCTGTGCCCAGCAGTGGGACAATAAAAAGGTTGAAGATGCTGATGATGACTCAAAAAAAAACTGAGTGAATAGGAAGGAAGACGACAGTTGAGCGAAGTGATGCAAACGACAAACGATGTTGCGCCAGAGGGAGATTGATCTCGAGCAACTGCACCGACATCCTGCCGGAACACGATAGTAACATGATATATTAGTCAACAACTTCGAGTGAGAGCAACAAACTAGAATTGGAGAGGGTGCGACATGATTTTCGTCTTATCCATGTTCATCCTTTCAACCTTAGACCCACTTGTTGGGAAGCTCTGCTGAGATCATTGAGCATTTTGCTCAAGTCTTCCAGGGTCTCCGCGATAACCACGATATCATCTGCAAAACGGAGATTAGTGTTGTGATCTCCTTGTCTCACTCCACGCTGCAGTTGGAACTGTTTCGAGTCCTGATCCTGGAGACGGACTGACATGGTGGCGTTTTTGTACAAAAACTCTATCACCTCAATGTATCGATGGTCAATTTGGCACTGCTGGAGAGACTGTAGCACCGCCCAAGTCTCGATCGAATCGAAGGCCTTCTTATTGTCCGCAAACGCCAAGCGTAGTGTTTTGTTACACTCCTCGGACTTCTGTATAACTTGCCGCAGCGTATGAATGTGGTCTATACAAGCAGGCTGCCGATAAGGCTTTAGCACCTAAAGCCTTATCGGCAGCCTGCTTGTTCGGGTGGCTGGAATTCGTCGAACCTGTGAGCGAAACGTTTCGTGATGTCCTTAGAAAACATATACCATGTCCATAGACATGGCTCAGGAGGGATATAGGTCTGTAGTTTTTCAGGACCCTCCTGAAAAACTACAGCAACATTGTCACCTTTTTTGGAAAACAACACCACCACGCTCCTGTGCCATGCCTTTGGCGTTTCGCCTTTAAGAATGACGGAATTAAATAGCTTCTAAAGCGCTTTAAGAACCAGTTTGAAACCCGCTTTCAAAAAAGCTCAGCGGTAATTCCATCATCTCCAGCCGCCTTATCGTTTTTGAGCTGTTTCAGGGCCATACCTATCTCGTTCAGGCTATCGTCCGGGATATCGTCGGTGTAGTGTCTGGCTAGTCTGTCTCTAGAATCATTAGTAGGCTTACAATAGGTGCGTGTGTTGATGTGTATAACTCTCCGTAGAATTTCTCAATGTCACCCTAAAGCTCGGACTTGGAAGTGACGATCCTACCATCCCCAGTCTTCAGCTTCGTAAGTAGGCTCTATCCTACAGACAAATCTCGTATATAATTAATATAATAATTATTCTAGTAACCATTGCCCCTATGGATCTCATTACTCCTTTCTGTGGGTCTAATTATATTTCCCAAAATAGAGTATCCTCTCTTTTTTGTTTTGCTTCTTAATTTTTGAGTTTTAAAAGATAACCCTGATTAGTGAAACTGTAAAAACACCAAAAAATATAGTAAAAAGTGATGTTTTTTAAAAGTTGTAAGAGTTTTTTTTTAAGTAGCGCCAACTCCCCCGTGTTCCTCTAAGTAGTATGTTGTTTTGTTTTTTAATAATTATAAACTAGCGCTTGACCCCAATCCCGCCTGATGGTAAGCAGTAAGATGCGATCGTTGATGGTAAAGCGCGCTAGTTTATTAAGAGCATATTCACTCAGAAAAACTGAGAGAATAAGAAGGAAGACGGCAGTTGAGCGAAATGATGCAATGTTAAACCCAACAACACGACCAACGATAATGCGCCGAAGGGAGATTGATCTGAAGACCCTCCACGACTAAACTCCCAACACAACAACATTTGGCGCATCGTACCCGGCACACATCGCAACACAACTGCTCAGACCCGTCCTCCGTACAGCTTCACCAGACAACATGCCGAACACGACAAATCGCTTGGCGGCAAGACTTTGTCTGGTTGGTGCGGCCGATGTTATGGCCTACCACCGAGAAAATATATTGTGTATTTTAAATATTGCTAATGTACTTAAAAATTAATTCCTATTTAAAATAATCCAATCGATCCTTTCATTTAGAAGTAACGGCTAGTAAATATAAAGATACTAACAACCTTATTACAAAACATGGATTTTATTTAGATTAGATTTAAACCATCTCAATGGTTAATGAATTATGAACTTAACCGTTATAGAAATGCACTTTATGTAAAAACTAGCGACCCGCCCCGACTTGGCATGGGTGCAATGCTTATACTAAATACCTACACTACAGAAAAACTGTGAACGTATAAAAAACCTCCTGTCGCCCCGGCTGATTGCTACTGTCCTCAATTTTTAAATCTGTAATATCTTCGAAAATATTCATTTAAATCATATACCTATTGTAAAGGTCTAGTATTAATAGATCTATATTAAATCAAAAATTTATTTAAGGTATTAAATTGGATAAGGATTAATGCTGTATTGGTCAAAATCGCTTCGAAAATTAGCCGATATTTGTCGTAAAAAGTAAATGAAAAAAAAAATATTGTGGGATATATATATATAAAAGATAGACATATACCATCGGCGACTTTTTGTAGACCTTTTCAGTGTGTACAATATTTAGTATAAATTTTGATAAATCTCGTAGGGTTGAGCGTGCGTTTCACTGTAAACGCGGAAAAAATTTAATTATTTACGACATCACATTAGAAACCTCAATAATAATAGTATTTCTCTACAATTTGATGGATGTTATTATACATATAAACCTTCCTTTTGGTAACTCTATCTTTAAAAAAACCGCATCACAGTCCGTTGCCGAGTTATAGAGATTTAATCATACAAAGGGACACAGAGAAAGAGAAAGTGACTTAGTGTAGTGATGAAAGCTTATTACGGTTGTAATTTATCACTGTTTTATTAAAACTTTGACTTAACCGAAAAGTTCGAAATACAAATACTGACTCAATAGTTAAGTCTGGAATTAAAATTAGATTTCGTTTTGTAATAAGGAGGTAAAAGTTAAGAAAAAAGAAATAAAGATGAAGTGTTCTGTACCTAAAAGTAAAACTTGAAAAATTCAATAAATATTTGCGTTTGATAACCAATTTCTTGGAGAAGCTATATAACATCACTTTACGACTCTCACGAGCCGAACAAAAGCCAGGAAGAACACTAAGCAAAAACGAAGGAAAAGGAAGGAAGTGTGAAATCTATGACAACATGAATGACGTCAAGGGTAGAAGCTAATGAAATACATTTTTCAACGTTGTCACTTATATTGCAAATCAAGAATTGTTACGACGATTATCAATTTAATTTTCTTTTGCGTTTTCAATTGATAATCATTGACGCCCTAGGCTTAATTAATTACTATGGTAATTAATGACAGAGTAAATGAAGCGGAGCGTGGTGTTCCACTAAACTTCAAATAAGATTAATATCAGGGCACGTGTTCCACCATCGACTTACTAGCTGTTATGCGTATGTACCAAACGTAAGGGCGAGGATTCTGCCCGCCAAGCGAGAATCGCTGCGCGAGTACTCTCTTTGATAGAGCTCATTGATGTGACAAATTCAACAGATTGCGATAGTTTCTGAGCACATGTTGCCCGTACGGTGTCCAATGGTCAAGTGAGCCTGTGTGCCACTCCTCACGGCTAGGTAGGCTCGTTGACTCACACGGACAGTACTACTGGCGTCGTGTAATATACAAACGAATGTTTAACGTATTTCCGACATATAATTAGATAAATGACAGCAGGGTGGCTTTTTTTTGGGATGGGAAATCATCAAATGACCTCTCTGGGCGGAGCGGAACGGCGTGTCAGACTTGTACTGACTAAAACCCACCCATGTTCCTTCAATTGCCTGTAAGCCAGGACCACGGTTTCTTTTTTAACCAACCCGCAACCCTACCCCAAACAGCAGGATCATTGCGTAAAGTAATAATGGGTTTCATTTTGACAGTTTCACCACATTCATTGCATAGACAACACGGTTGGCGCAGTGGCTGAGCAATCGACTGCTGCGCTGCATGTAACGGGTTCGATTCCCGCTCGTAACAACTATTTGTACGGCCTACAGGTATGTAGTTGTTCCGGGTCTGGCTAAAAATAATTAAATTAAAGAAGAGTAAATTAGAGAAGTCGTGGTGGCCTAGTGGTTAAAACACCAGCCTCTCAAGTATGAGTGCGAAATTCGATTCCAGGTCAGGCAAGTACCAATGTAATTTTTCTAAAGTTATATGTATGTACTTTCTATGAATATCTTGGATACCAATGACTGAAGGTGAAGGAAAAACATCTTGAGGAAACCTGAACTTTAAGTCTGAAATCGCCAACCCGCATTGAGTAAGCGTGGTGATTACGATCAATCCTTCTCTGCACGAGAAGAGACCTGTGCCCAGCAGTGGGATGATAAAAAGGTTGATGATGATGATGATCAAAGAAGAGTAAATTACGAACAAAAATTGGTAAATAACCGGCTTCTCCCAGAGAGCCGTATAAAACTAAAATAATGATTGCCATTCCTTATCCTTATGAGCTGAAATTAGTTTCAGTTCCAGAAAATAACTATTATGTAAATATTTTGGATTTATCTGAAATCGCCAACCCGCATTGAGCAAGCGTGGTGATTACGCTCAATCCTCTCTCGCTCAATTTTCTATATGAGAGGAGACCTGTGCCCAGCAGTGGGACGATAAAAAAAAAGGTTGATGATGATTTGGATTTATAGAATTATTAAAGAGAATTCGAGAAAGAGGAGATAACACAAAAACATTGAAATGTAAAGTACATTTGAATGTTCTTATCTTCTACTTTTTTAAAAATTGTTTAAGTAACTTTTTATTTCATCGTAATTTAGCAATTACGGGAATCTATTGTTCATATCTAGTAATTTTATGTTGTATTTAATATAAATAAATAGATTCAGAAACTTTAAAACATGCTTGCCTCATTTCCAACTGTAAACAAGCAAATGAACAAAAAGCTATGAGAAAAAAGTAATTTACAAAATAGTAGATTGTTATACAAGGGGCTACGAACCATTATACAATATGTAACGAAAACCCTGTTCGACCCATAAGGATAATAAAGGTTAGGTAAACACTTGACTAAATATAATATAAAATTTTACGTAATCATCATAGAAACAATACTAATGAATTTTGAAATAATCTTTTTTTCTCACGAATTAATTCCAACTTCCCCAAAAATTGGTAATTTTTAAAAAAGTGACAACACCGGTATTATTATGAGCGAATAGCGATGCGACCACGTGCCGCGTGCCCTGCCGCCCGCCACTCTCGGAAGGGTTGCTTATCGCACATGTATTAAGTTACCTCTTTTTGCGAAATAATATTTATTTTTTTAGGGGGATTTTTTTTTTAAAGTTTAGCCCGGTGTTGTATCCATTAGTAGAATCAGTTATCGATACCTAACAATACCTTCACGGATCGAATAGGGTTCTCCTTACATATTGTATACGAGATAGTTTTATTAGCGATATAGCGAAGACTAAATAGAAACCGAGTTAATAAAAAAATGAATAAAAAACCAGTTGCAATAAAATAGAATTTTAATTAGAGAAAAATTTTAAAGTTGTAATTAAACTACCTTCTTTTGTAGCCGCATTCAATTCACGCATTCTACCGAACAGCCGCTATCAGTTCCATTTTCAGATATAACTGTTCTTCTTTTTAATGAAACCAGTAATAAGTCGAGTCTTTATTCATGATTATTCTACTAATGAATAAAGACGTCTTCATTTTTATAGGCTTTTAGGTAACAATCAAAAATTAAAATCCCATTTTTGTATTTGTGTCTAAAATATTTTTTTTTTTTTGGCTTGTGGTGAGGAATAAACACTTTTTACTACATTTTTTTTAACATTTATTGAATATTAAAGATTTTAAAGATTCCTACACCGTCCAGCACATACAGGTTGGGTAGGGTGGAAGCAAAAACAAATGAATATTAAGGTTCCCGTGGGTAAAATAATTTCTAAAAACCTGGCCAAGTGCTCGTCGAACTCGCGTGAGAAGGGAACCATGCAGTACCCATTTGAAAAAAAATTGTTAAAACGGCAACAGAAATACATCGACTGTAATAATTTCAAATGTCTCGCTATCAAGGTTCATTAGATACAGCCTGGTGACAGACAGACAGACAGACGGACAATAAGGTCTTAATAATAGAATCCCTTTTTTACACTTTGGGTACGAAACTATTAAAGTGCATTATTTTAAAGGATGACCACACTGCGTCATACACATTCTAACAAAATCCGGTCTTACAAACGTCTAAATGAATACAGACTGTCATATAAGCCCGTTTTTCTGTAACTACAACTATTAACGTAGGTACTTCACACTTCGTTACTTTTTGGGCAAATAAAATTTCTTATTCTTATTCTTATTCTTATTCTGACCCGTCTTAAAAATCCGCCGTGTACTTGGGTAAGTACTTGTCCGAGTAACTACAAACTCAATCAATCTATTTAGCATTTTCCCAACCACTTAAGGATATCCTACCAGTCTATCCAGGTGCAGTAGGATACCAGTAACCAGATAATCCAGTTACTGGGTTACATGATACCCCTTAAGACTAGTCAACTAACTTTCGGGCTACTATTGACTCGTAGTGAGTGACAAAGATTAAAGAATTATAAGAGGCACCAAGTGTGTCAAACACTTGGTGCCTCTTTTTCGTTCGAATTCGAGTTTTCCGAGTCACGGAATAGTATGTAAAGATGATGATCACCTATATACGAACCCCAATCGTGACTAGCGTAGCTTAACCAAATCGATGTACCCATGTGGCTGATATTGCTAAGCCATCTCCTTAGAAGCCCCTCACTTACGTATAAGTGCCTTAATTGAATATAAGTTGCCAGTCAGAATACTAAACTTTGAAGAGATGGCGGTTTACTTAGGATGACGTAAATTGTACCTACTGCGGGTAGTGTCTGGCCGAAAGTTCGGTTTCGGTTTCGCCTATGGTTGAGTTTCAGCAAAAACACGAGTTTCGGTTTAGTTTCTACTTGTCTTCGTAATTGAAAACAAATAACGACTGACTGATTATAACAACGTTTTATTTTTCCTTCAAAATAGGATCTTTGTAAGAAAGTTTCGGTTTCAGGAGAAACAGGGACCGGTTTTCGGTTTCGGTATCGGTCGTAAAACTAGTTTCGGTCGGACACTAACTGCGGGCCAATAAAGGTTTATTTACATAGTGGAGTACATTATGATGTTTATAGGAAAATTGTATATGAACGTGCCACACACATTGTTTAATGGCATCAAATGCGTACTTAAGTATGTCGAGTACAATATACCGTCAACGTCATAGACAAAAGCTACAAGATAATAGAATCATAGACTACTCAAAATCCCGTTGGGAAATCAAAATCTCAGAAACAAAACACTGCCTTTTCACTTGAAAAGAAAAAGACACCATAAATGTGAGAGCAGTTCTAAATTTGAATATTAGAATTTGGTTTGGACAGTGTATATTATATTATTACTAGCTGACCGGCAAACGTTGTTTTGCCATATAAATAATAGATTAAATTACTAAAATGGCTATTAAAAAATAAGGGTTGATCGTAGAAGGGTGAAAATTGGGGATTGTATGTATTTTTGTATGTTGTATCATAAAAAAATAGAAATTAAAAATTTTGTCTAAAAAATAAAAATAAAAATTTAATGGTGGACTACCCCTAACATTTAGGGGGATGAAAAATAGATGTTGGCCGATTCTCATAGATACCGGATAAGCACAAAAAATTTCATCAAAATCGGTCGAGCCGTTTCGGAGGAGTTTAAATCCGAACACCGTGACACGAGAATTTTATATATTAGATGTAGTATCTGAAACGTTTTAACGCTCATAGTCATCAATAATCAGAATTTTAAAAAATCATACAAATTGAAGAAAAATTATTGAAATAAAACTAAAATGTTTACTAAAGTACACAAAATATAGAATTAATTTATGATAATGATTGACAAACAAAAAACCTAACGGTAAATTGGGATTATTTGGTGAAATAAAAATTTTGATTAATTATATTTTTTTATTTGTTGGTATTTGAAAGTATATTATACCACCTAGCAAGACATCTACCACTCAACGTCATTTTCACAGAAAATGTTTGATGAATATCGGCGGCAAACGTTGCGAGTTTTATTTTTTAACAAAATTTGAAATTTTGGTGAGTTTCGAGGTAGTAAACTATTGCCGGGAACTAAAACTCTAGAGAGATATATACATATCTCTCTCGAAGGAAAACAGTCTACGAAATAGTGTATTTCTTGCGCTTTTCAGATCTATCTCATTACTATCTCTTAAGGACTTCGATATTTTTAGGTATTTCTAAAATGGGGCTAATTTGGTTTAAATTTTGGGGTTAATTGGAACTAGTTTTAAATATTCCCTTTGAAGTTTAACATACTTTAATACGAGATTTTTGCATTGTTTCAAATAGTCTAATGGTGCATTTTAACTCAATTAAGGGCGAGATCGTTTCAGGACTATAGGACTTATCAAATAATATTTTTAGCTATTTGGAGTACATTGAGGGGTCCTTTCCCCGAGAGCTCCGTACAGGAGGCACACGAATTGATTTTTATTTTAATATACTCTGATAAAAGTCAGTTTAGCTAACTGAATTAACTTAGATGTGACTTTATCTAGATAAAGTAAATCGGGTGTCACAGGCACGGGACTCTTGGGGAACTGGGCTCTCAAGGAATAACCATTTGAATCATAAATGTGGTAATATATAACATTTATTGATAAAATAAATAAAATTAAACCTGATAAATAGAAAGTTGTTTTCATTTTATTTCCAGAAGATTTTATTTTATTTTTAATGTGTATGGCTTTTGCTGAGGAACAGGCTCTTTTAAAAGTTTTTAAATAATATTTAACAAATTCTTGAAAAGTTTCATCATGGGTATATTTTTTTTCCTGGTACAATTCATACATTTTATCCCTGCTTTTATAAATTCCTGGGGTTGCCCAGTCACTAAATATAATGCGGTCGCTAAAAGACAATGTTTTTTTTTGTGGAAATTTTCTTAAATTCACAATTAATTAGGTTAAATAGTGCACTATACGCAAGATCCGGGTTGGTGTGATAAGGCAAGCCCGGTAGCTTTTCAATTTATATATTTTCATTTACAGGAACAAAACTCACAAGTTTTCTTTGAAGAGCTCAAAGAAAACTTGTGAGTTTTGTTCCTGACTTCACTTTTCTGAGGAAAAATAACTAACTGGCCACAGTGATCATAGTCTAACTCATTTATAATTAAATGGTCAGAAGGTCTTAAGTTAGTAAAGATGTTGTCTAAAGAGATGGCACTTGTATGTGTGTTTGATACATTGCATTTTTTTTTTTAATATATTTTTGAGCTATATTTAAATGTCTAATCGATGTCTAAAAAATGTGGAGGATATATAGCTATTTTGAGTTCATCTCAATTGAACTCCTTTCATTATCAAAAAAGGTGAAAAATGGCAATTGAACATTTATGCATTACATTCACAAATATTGAATTTTTGGGGCTATTTGGAATTTATGGTTTTTCTTTTTTTTTACAGGTTTTTTGTGGTTACAGAAGAAGCAATATTTGAAATATGTATTTAAGGCCAAGTTATTAACATGAAATAAAATTTGGGTGGCTGCAGGGTGGTATAAAGTAAGCATAGGTATGGTATGCCTTACAAGTTTTATTATGTCCATGCCAATGAAATTCATTAGAAATTCTGAAACTGAAAAACCAAAGTACAAAATCGCGATTTCCATCTTAAAATTAACGATGAAGATATAAAGGCGGACTTTGTTTTTTTTTTTTTTCTTTTTACTAATATTCCAATAATAACAACAAAAACATTGTCTTCTTCTTCCACTTCTGCTTACGCCATACTAAAAGAATGTGACAAACACTTTGAATTTACGTTTGCGACTGCTAAAGACATTATAGAATCTTTTAAGGATCTTGATGTAAAAAAAACTACCGATCATTGGGGTTTATCAGTATATACTGTAGCTTCAATAATAGATGTTATCGCACCTTTCTTAACAATTGTTTTTAATTCTTGTGTCACATCTGGTGTATTTCCTGATTTGATGAAACATAGCAAAGTAATTCCACTGTTCAAACCTGGTATTACAACTGATCCCACGAAATTTCGGCCAATTTCGATATTACCAACTATGAGCAAAATTTTTGAAAAATTAATTATGAAACAGTTGTTGAGACACTTTAACTTATATAATTTATTGCACGTGAGCAATTTGGTTTTACAAATGGTCGTTCAACTACAAATGCGGGCGTGGCGTTGCTATTGAATATATTTGGGACCTGGGAGGAATCGCAAGATGCTCTTGGTTTTTTTTTTTGATTTGTCCAACGCCTTTGATTGCGTACATCATGATACTCTTATTAGGAAATTGTACTATTATGGTTTAAGGGACAGAGCTCTCGACCTTCTGACTTCTTATCAGAATAATCGTATTCAAAGGGTTGATGTTAATGGCAAGAGATCTGCAGGATCTGTGGACACCATGGGCGTTCCGCAGGGCTCAATTCTAGGTCCTTTCTTGTTTCTAATTTATATTAATGACTTACCTCATCGCGTGAGGGATAATCTTATTTTTAAAGTCAAGCGTCAGCCAGCAAATTTTGACGAAGTTAACAATGCACTTTTTAAAGTTGTCCATTGGTTTAATGTAAATAACCTTCTTTTAAATGAAAAAAAAAAAAAACTAAAGTCATTAAATTTTCTACGCCAAATGTCAGACAGCTAAGTACCAATGTTCAACTGAATGGAGTAGAGTTGATCCCCGTCGAGTGGACAGTTTTTCTTGTATTGACGCAAAGTTACAATGGGGTCGTCACATTGAGAAGCTGTCGGGTAGACTCAGTTCTGCCGCATTTGCTATTAAGAAAATTAGACAGATAACTGATGTGGATACAGCCAGAATTGTTTATTTTAGTTATCTTCATAGTCTTATGACTTATGGGATTCTTCTCTGGGGAACTTGTGCGGACATCAATACCGTCTTTGTTTTACAGAAAAGGGCTGCTCGAGCCATTTACAACCTTGGTTCTAGAGATTCTCTTAGTGAATAATTCAGAGAGGTGAATATTCTGACTGTAGCTATATATTTGAAAATCTTATGTATGTACATATATATCGGATTTTAAGAAAATAAGCGATATTCATAATATAAATACCAGGAACAAACACAATCTTGCTGTACATCACACTCGTCTCCACAGAGTAGGCAACTCATTCATGGGTCAATGTATACACTTTTACAACAAGCTTCCCATGGACATTCGAAACTTACCCATTAAACGATTTAAAAAGTATATAAAGGCCAAACTTTGCAAAAAGGGGTATTATAAAATCACAGATTATTTAGAAGACAAAAAACCTTGGGACTGAGCTGCTCGCTCTGTTAAGCATTGTTATTAAGCAGTATGCGTAATTATAACGTAAATTATTGTAAATATTTTCATTTTTAATGTCTGGACTTGAAAAAAGACGATGATCCTTGAGTTTGTTTCGGCTATTTCTTCTCAGAGGTAGTCAGCTAGGAATAAACGATTTCATTTCATTTCAAACGGAACGTCAACGAAAATCAGAACGGAAATTCCAAAAAATATATCTCAAGGTCTAATAACAGGAGCCGTTTATTAAAAACAGATTATTATAAGGAATTTATATAAGTACCAAAAAAAATTCAATCGTACTAATTTAGTAGCTTTATTTTTCATAAACATAGATTTTTAAAAAATTGCTCCAATCAGTTCCAATTAGCACTTTACGGTATTTAACAAAATTATATCGGGCTATTAAAAAATTACAAGGAAGTGTTAAAAATAAATTCCACACTAATATATATTATTTCTCAAGGGCTTTTTTGTCGGTACCTCATAACTTCCTTTATATTTTATCATTATACATAAATGAGACATAATTTAGTTTTTCTGGACCTACACCGGAAAAATAAACAAATTGCTCACATTTCAGACATTTTTCTAAAATTTACGATTGAAAATCAATGTGGGGTCATATGGTAGTAGATATATAATAATTGTCCAATAAATTAATGTAATTTTGAACATAATGTAGATCGCATTCTGAATGTAAATTCAAATACGACACGAAATTTATTAAATGTGTTACTATGGCCTATCTGTAATGGTCGTTGTTCAAGAAAATATTAAAATGAAATTAGTAAAAAAAAGTATAAATCATTTTAAACAAAGGCAATTTTAAAAATAATATTCTCGGTGTGTGAAATTTGCGAAACGTAAGAATTTTGTCACCCACAATTGTGGCGAAACTTCGATATTAAAAAACTTTATTACAACTACTCAAGTACCGTGAACAATGGAAAAATTTGCTGAAAAATGAACGGTGAAATTTCAATGTTCTAAACTGATGTTCTAATGTTCCATTTTTTTTTTTGGTTTTTCTTTTCAACCACCCTTCACAGTCATCAAGATGATGATTATCGAATTTGCAAACTTGAATTTATTTAATTAACTCAGTCATAAAATTTCATGGATAGCATAATAAATATTTACATGCCATAATCAATTAAGGGCTTCGTAGGTCGTCATTCTTGGGTCCGATGGGACCAGGTACCGAGCTTGCGGAGGTTTGTGTGTTAGGGACTTTGGGCGCTTCCCAATTATAAGATTAAGGCGTTCTTGGATAGAAAACATCTTTATAACTTAATATAAGTAACTTGACCAGACGTCCTATTTTTAATAGAACTGTCCCTTTTTAATTAAGAGTCACGGTGTCCCCGAAACGAACCCTGGGACGCGTATTCAGAAACCGCGCTAAAATTTGAATAGCTTATTGGTATGGATATCGGTGAAGGAAGGACAGCAACAGAATTTTATAAAAAGCCTTGTATATCTGAAGCAAGGGACTTGCTTTCTTACCAAAGATATTTAGATATTTTATTGAGCAGATTTAAAAAAGGTCCTAACATGAGAAGGCTTTCATAAATCTCTGGATTTGAAAATGACAAACAATATATTGACTGTAATAAAGATTTTGACGAATTTCATTAATATCTAATCGTAATTTTACTAATTACATTACATGGCAAAGAGGCAATAATTTAAATGTTTCCTTGGAAATCCGTTGGGTGGAAGTATACAAACATTTTAACGCTAACAGAAAAGTTTTCTAGCTGAAGACAGCATGAAACTTTTCTATTTTAACTGAATATATTTTATGTTTGCCTGCTGCAAATGCTCCAGTGGAAAGAGTATTTTCTATTATGAACAAATTGTGGACATCTGAGAAAACCCACTTACAAAATTTCAATCCTAAAGTCTGTGTTAAAAACGCGCCAAGAGTTTCATTTGTACTTGTCATCACCAAATAGGTTAAAGAAATTTGTTTTTCTGATAAATACCTTTAGCTACACATTTTGTGCCTATGTATATTTTTCGATTCTTAACTTTTTCTGAATTTGATGAAAACTTAACTAAAGCTCCGGCTAAGAGGGCGTCAGGCCGCGCTCTGTATATGGTTCCGTAGTTTCCCGTCCATCACAATAAGTCTCCCCACATTGAATGTTGAATGAATCTTGAAAGCAACTCCCAAGTTTCTACGGCAGAATGAATGTCGCATGCTACGTATGATCTACGGATCAGTTACAATATCCTGTAATTGTTTACGTAGAGATTCTACGTTATAGAATAAACAAATTTTAATGACAACGAGATTTCAACAATTTAATAGGTCATACATATTATTTGTTAAGTATTGCAACATACACGAAACAGTAATTTAAAAAAATAATTTCTTAAGATCGAACTAAAAGCGATTATTTTAGATTTCTCTGGGGGTTACCCGCGAAATCTGAAATAATCGCTTTGGTTTGCGACTGGTGATCTGTGTGCGTATCGTGACGTGAGGGCTAACATTATCTCACACACAAAATTTCATCTACCGATTACACACCCACACAAGAAAGGTTTCCTTTTATGTTAATGCAAATTGCCTTAATATTCCTTTAAATCTTTTCCTTTGTTTTGTTTTATTTCGTTTTTTGTTGTAGATACAGTAGGTATTCGAATATACTCGTAGCTAATGTTAACAATAAACAGCGGTGGGTTTATGGATGGGTGACCATTTAGTTAAACATATCGAGACCCTCCATGCCTCAGAAAGCAAGTCGTTACTCCCAGCTATCGTAAAGATTTGACAGACGTTATGGGTACCAAGTCCGAAACCGGAACCTCTGACAATCTTATACCTAAAGGCTACACACGAACGACGCCCGTTGACAGCAAAAGCAACTGACAGGCGTCGACGACGTGCCGCTCGTGTACAGAAAAAAAGGAAAAAGAGGTCGCTTCATGTAAAATATTGATAGTCAGCTCCATCCGCTTTGAGCATCCCAATTACATTCGGGTCGTGGGTGCCGACCCGAATGTAATTGGGAAAAGGCTAGAAGTCAGATTACAACAAAGAAGTTTAGCCTAATTCTTGAGGAAGGCTATAGGGTATTAACATCACGTTTGAACTCTTGAAAGGAGAACAAAAATAAGGTAATAGCCCGGGCAGGTGATGCGAACCGCCGAGGTCAGCACATACTTGTAATTTCTGATCCCCCTGTCCGATCCGTGAAGGTATTGTTAGGTATCGATAACTGATTCTACTAATACCTACAAAACTTGGCTAAACTTAAAAAAATACCTCCTAAAAAAATTAATATTATTTCTCAAAAAGAGGTAACTTACATGGCAAACAGTGGAGCGTCAGACGACCCCGTGGTACAAAACGTATCTCATAGTTTCTATGAGCTTCCGCATAATTGCACTCACTCCTACAGCATGTTAAAATACTCTGCGTTAGAAAACGACATGATCACACAATACACGAAAAGTCTACACGGAAGCAATGTTTACGCGAAACCGATAATTTAAAGTACAAGTGTTTTTATTTCATATAAATAGGCAAACAGGTGCATGCTGCGGTACGCTTTGCCTATAACTCGCGCGACTTAACTGTGCACCTCGGTCTGTGACGTCATTCGGACGGTACCGTTTGTAAAAAATTAGAATAATGTTATTTTTTTTTTTTGTAAATAAAAGGTTGTTTTGATGATAAAGCGTCATAATACTAGATCATTTTACTCTTTTGATGATCTCATGATTACCTATATTGATACATATGGACTGAAATATAATGTGATGGTGATGTGAAAAAAACTCTCTAAAAAAACTTTACAAAGCAAAAACTACACAGAAACAGTAATAACATGGGATTTAAACCACATTTAGACAATTGTAACAAAGATGCTATCGCTACTCCACGCTTACGAGTTACGACGAAAGCGGGGCGCTGCGCTGGGAAGCGGGAGAGGGATCGCAATTGAGCGAGGTGCACTGTTAACTCGGGTGAGTAGTAGAGATGTTGAAGTACTCATAATATTAATAGATATATATATAGAATACGATTTAACCGTAACTATTTTTGGTATCAATTAAATATTGCAGAATCTCATGCATCGGTTCAACATCGCATGGAATTGTTTAGAACTTTCACAAAACTCAAATTAAGACTCAAAATCAGCGTGACATACATCAAAAAATGGTTGAACTGAACAAGCGCACGTAGCACTTGAGTGGTTCTTTCATTTTTTTTTTTTTTTACAGTTTTGCCTGCTGTTCCTTCTTGCGTGGCAAGAATTCTTTTTGGCTCTTTTGTATATAATGCCAATTCCTTTTTTTCCGCGTTAATTCTTTTGCGGCATTGGCCTTGTCATTTTTTCTTTTTTTTCCCCATGTCATCTTTTTTTTTTTAATCTTTTGTCATATTTTCTTTTCTTTCATCGTTACTTATATTTATCACATTTACATATTTATTTTATCTACTTAATTTACTTACACTATTATTATTCCTGCCAACGGCTCGCTGGCTGTGCTGCTACCTTGTACGGTTTCTGTCAATGCAAATTTTAGCCACCTTGAGGCAAAACCGCTCCAGGTACGGCCTGGAGTGCTTGTCAGCCATTAGGTCGGCTAAGGTTGTTTCATTTAATACTTTGCCTGTACTTATTTCCAGGTCGTACCTGTCGCGGTTGTGCCTCGGGCATTCAAATATTAGATGCTGAATTGTTTCACTGGCCTGTGTGTCACACACAAAGGCTGGACTATCTTTAAGCTTAAAACGGTGCAGGTACGCGGCGAAGCCGCCGTGACCAGTCAAAATTTACGCCCAGATAGACGTCCTGTCGAGGCACTTCAGGACCTTGCGCTCGCGCACCACATCGGGGAAGAACATTCGCGTGACCCCAGCCGTGGCCCCGCCGGTGTACCTCCCGTTCCAGACAGCTACTGTGCCCTCCCTCAAACGTCGCTTGACGTATGAGACTGGACACCTGTCATACGCTGGGGCGACCCTGGACTGGGCCGCCGCCTGCCTAGCCAGTTCGTCGGCGCGCTCATTGCCGGGGATCCCGACATGAGCTTTCACCCAGAAGAACCGGAGGACTTTACCATTCCCCTCTTGCTCCCTGATATTCTTACGAATATGGGTAGCAAGGGGATGGTGCGTTTCCGGGTTTCGGAACAAGTCGAGCGAGGATCGAGAGTCGCTGAGCACCGCCGCGCAGTCGAAGCCTCTCAGGACAACCAGGTCCGTAGCCCTGGCTATCGCGAGCAGCTCCGCCTGAAAGACGGTACACATCGGCTCCAACCTCATTCTCTTGGTCCGAATCTCGGACCCATCCCGCCAGTATGAATATGCCGCCCCGACCCCTTCATCCGATTTACTACCGCCTGTGTAAATCAGATGAGCGGGGTGGTTCTTTCATTTAGTACTTACTTGATAATACTAACTTTAATGCATGCGTGTAAGGTTGAATTTGGTTTGATGTTTAATGTACCACGGACTCGGTTATAAAAAATAATGGCTTTTCGCACTGCTTTGTGATAAGAACTTTATACACTGCACTTAAGGCTGATCTTAAATTAATGTATATTTATTTTGACAACTTTAGGCTGCTTAATACTTGTCGCCATTTTTGATAAGAGTTTTGTTCGAGACTGTGTATCTAGTGCATAAGTGATCGATGTATTGACCGTTATAACACTTTACAATGTTTATAACATTATTAATACTTTACTACATTAGTATTCCATAAGACCTTTCTGTTTACTAATACTTGTGTTACAATAATATTATTAGTAATTAATCGATAATGAAACGAAAGTCCAACTTCGAGAAAGAGGTCAATCGTCGAATCCAACTCGGCTGGGCTGCTTTCGGGAAGCTACGTAGAATCTTCTCGTCCGAAATACCGCAGTGTCTCAAGACAAAAGTTTTCGACCAGTGTGTGTTGCCAGTAATGACTTATGGAATTGAGACGTGGTCGCTAACAATTAGCCTTTTAAGAAGGCTGAAAGTTACTCAAAGGGCAATGGAGAAGGCTATGCTTGGGGTTTCACTGCGCGATCGAATCAAGAATGAGGAGATCCGCAGAAGAACGAGAGTAACCGACATAGCCCGAAGAATTGCAACAGTAAAGTGGCAGTGGGCTGGACACATTGCCCGTAGGACCGATGTCCGATGGGGCCGACGGGTTATCGAGTGGCGACCACGCACTGGAAGACGTAGAGTGGGTAGGCCCCCGACAAGGTGGACCGACGACCTGGTGAAGGTCGCGGGAAACCGCTGGATGCGGGAGGCGCAGGACCGGTCGTCGTGGAGAACCTTGGGGGAGGCTTATGTCCAGCAGTGGACGTCTTTCGGCTGAAATGATGATGATGATGATGAAACGAAAGTACTTTTACCATTAGGTAGACTGTTTTTACAACAAATCACTCTCAACCAGGTACAAGTTTCGATTAAAAAACGTTATTACGCAAAAAATAGTACATCTCTACTAATTAACCTAGAGGTAGATCGGTCATGAAAGCAATACTTTGAGGTTGGCTGACACAGCTCGGCCGCGTTCATCGGCTATGACACAGGCGGATGCCGCCAAAGGATCAAACAAATGCCGTCAATATTGTACCTTCATTCTTACAATGATAGCGTCGGAAATAGAGCTTCGTCACTTTTTTAAATTACCGAATTTTGGGGTAGTTGGAGTTAACTTGCGGAAATTATTTCAATTATTATTTCAAAAATCATTAGTATTGTTTTTGTGATGATTATGTAAAGTTTAAAATTTTATTTTGGTCATGTGATTACCTGACCTTTATTACCCTTATTGTTTTCTTTAAATGTTATTGTCTAATGTAAATTATAAATTAAATTGCAAATATCCGTAGTGGAGTTATACTTTTAAGTAGGTATTAGTTTAATCTACTCGCGTTAAACAAGACTGGAAAAGCTTACTTATAATAAATACTAACTTGCTAATTTTTATGGAGTAGGTATCTACCGTAACTCAAAACGAAAAACTGAACTCGTATAAGAGCATTTCCTTAGCCGCCTGTCTGTCCCGACGTCCATCAAAACCCATTTTCTCAGGAACACAGAGTTATCAAGGCAATATTAAACACTCAAGTTTACTGAAATAAAGTAGTCATCTACCTGGTCTTTAGAAGTACTCGCTTCACTTCCCTCTCGCGGCTCGCATGCGTTGATCAGAGTTCTAAAGTTCCATTTGGTCGTGGTCTGGCAAAACCAGGGCTGGTTTAGTTATTGGGACAAATTCGGCACGCACGTGCTTGATTATAATTGCAACCTTAATAATCATTTATTGAATAACATTCAGGCCGTTATTAAAGGACTATCTTTTAAATAACGGTTAATTAAACTAACTACACGAACTAATTCAACAGGGCTATACGTAAATTCAATAAATTTCTTTATCACTGCTCACAAAACGGTGAAAGAAACTGGTATGTCGAAGAAAAAAAAACGAAGTTATTTGTGACATCCATTAACCCGCACTGGGCAACACAGGCCGCCGCCGGTCCACCGGTGGTCTATACGAGTATGATATTATGTTGATGGAGCAATAAGAGTCTGAGTGATCTGTAAGTCGGCACCCTGATTAAGTAACACTCAACTACTATCAATTGGAATCATTCTGAAGCCAATTGCTAAACTATTGCTCCATATTTTCGGAAAGTGTATTTCCTCAACAACGTAAATAACGCAATGAATTTTGTCTGTCAAAATTACTGTCAAAATTAAACCCATTGCTACTGATAATGTGTTATGCAATTACCCTGCAGGTTGATGGTCTGATACATCATACCGTGACATACCAATGCTCCTTGCGATGCTATCGTAGCGCTGTAATAATCATCAGGGTCGGTGTACAGGAGCACTGTCAGTGCTGTCTGGTAGCCGCAGGATGCAACACGCCGAGGAGTTACCAGGATAGGATCTTCTTTATGGCTATAAAACAACAAAATAACCGAGGTTAGATGAGGAAATTCATTGGCATAGATTCACTTTTTTTTTTAATGATTATAAACTAGCGCTTGGCCGCAATCCCGCCTGATGATAAGCAGAGATGCGGTCATTGATGGTAAAGCGCGCTAGTTTATTAAGAGCCTATTCACTCAGAAAAACTGAGCGAATAGGAAGGAAGACGGCAGTTGAACGAGGTGATGCAATGTTAAACCCAACAACACGACCAACGATGCTGCGCCAAAGGGAGATTGATCTGAAGAGCCTCCACGACCAAACTGCCATCACAACAACAAACTAAACTAAACTTTACTTCTCTATCTATCAGTGGCGAAGGGTGAAATTTTGACAAAGGGAAGCCGGTCCAAAAAAAATAAACACTTAAACACTTACCTATTGCAGGATATCTTGGAGGAGGTCTTCAGATAAGAATAATATCAAAAGCCCCACCTTCACCAGACAAAAAAGGACTGATGATTTGATAACAGTGTCTTTCAAGTATGATAAAAGCAGCTTTCAGAAAAGCCTTTTTGGACGTGCATCTCCATACCACACATGCATGCTTGTTAGTATGTACTAAGTTAAGTACCTATTGTTAGGGAATAAGAGTAAAGAAAAAATAAAATAAAAAAGACGTGTGGCACTCGGGGACTGCCGCGGTAAAGCTATTGCATAGCATTTTGTATCAATTTATGCAATTACATACATGCCTCGATACATGTTTTTGTCTTGTCTTCGTAGAAACAAACAATAACTTTTTTGCCTCATCAATGTCTTCCTCAGAAAAAGCCGACGAGCATATTTTTATTAAACTTTCGTTGTTTCGTTTCGGAGATAACAATATTACAACTCGTACACTTAAATGTACTCGTATTAACATTGTTCACCGACATCTTTCTGTAATATTTTATTTAATAAAAACTTCAACTTCAACTCTTGATCTGGTCCCTGTGGATAGATACCACAATTTTGCCAATAACACGTGTAACAAATTATAGAAATTCTTTAAAAAAATATTTCACAATAATGGCGGATATCGCCAATCACAGTTGAAAAAACGGCCGCGTGAGTACTTTTTACGCTATAAAATCACGCGCTTTTATTTAGTAAACAACACTATAAATAATTTAAAAGCTATTTTATAAAAACACCACTAAATTAATTTGAATAAAAGTACTTAATAATCAATTATATGAAAAGTTTTTAAGGTAGCCATGACAACGTCGATGACGTCTATGACATATCTCTATAGAAGACCTATTTCAGAGAGAAAATTATCGCAAGTTTAGCACCTCGCGACTATCAGTAACATGGCAAGTGTGTAGAACTGAGTTCGAGCCCTGCAATATGCATGCTCTTTTTGAAAATCTATAAATTGTTTTCAAAAGATGTAGTCGCACGCACACAAACATACCGTGCCGAAGACTGCCGAACTGAAACGACGTTAGACGATGTACGGCCTTCAAGCCACACCTCCGTGCCCGTCGGAGTGGGGAGCGTGAGGTTTTTTCGTTACGGAATTTCTGGATTCGGTCCCCGCGCTCAAGGCCCGCGATAGAAGCTATGCAATAGCTTAAAAATTACAAAAATAATGAAGTGTTAAAAACCGAACCACACAAACACCGATCCAAAACCAACAAAAATATTAAGCAAAAGTAGTGGCGTGGTTTCTTTGTCTCTTTCTAATAGAGGAGAGGAGAGAACTGCAAGCCGCTTGGCATTAGCCTATATTTATCAAGTTTTACCGACGGTTAGCGAGCATTAGAAAGAGATGGTCTGACACGCTCTGTCTCTTTTCACCTCATAGTAAAACGTTGACCGAGGTAAGCTGTAATTCGTCGAGTTGCCTTCAATGTAATGTACGAAAAATTGAAGCGCTGATTAATTTACGACTATAAAATTAAATGTGATACTTAGGGTATTGCTAAGAATTACTATTTGATTAATAATACTTTATTAATGAAATAGAATGTAAATACTTTTGTATGAATATGGAACTGATTTTTGAAAGGTAACCCGGTGGGAATCGGCTTGTATGGACTCTTCGCCACTGCTATCTATATCTTTTCTTTTTATTTCATTAATAAAAGGACAGAACATAAAATATTAGTTTAGTTCTGTCATCTTAGTTAGACACTACTCTCACTTTCTATCTTCAGAAAGTGAGAGAGTATTTAGTAGAATGCTTCTCATAAAATGATCAAATTACACTAAATAATTTATGTCTCATGAATGGCTACGAAGGTCAATTCAATTACAATAGGATAGCCCCTTATACATGAGAGTTCATAATTGGCGAAATATCGGTATACTAACGAAGGGTTGGGCAGAACCTTTATAGGTAAAGGTTCTGCCCAACCCTTCGGGGATTAGAAGCGTCATGTTCTATTTATTTGTTTATTTATTTTATTTATTTATTTCAGGCGACGCAGGTCCATACATAAATACCTTAACCTAAACATACGTATATTTATAATATAAAATAGTGATTCGCTACTACTAGCACGTTCTTATGCTGTTCTGGGGGATATGTCCGCGAAAGCGACAGAAAACCACGTCTTGCGGCCAAAAGATTTTTTTTCCATGACGATGGGCAGAAAACACTTCGGTATGCGCACCACGAAGGCCTTGAAGTTGACGTTGCGGCGCGACTCCAGTAACTGTACCCTCGGTGAGTAACTTGTCTTCTGGCGTACGTACTCCACGAGGTCCTCCACCTTAGTGGTGTAGTGTAAGCGTGAGATATACACCGGTGTGTTCGGCTTTGCGGAATTCAAGTTGACTTCGGTCCCCGCAGGAGCTTTACCGCAACGGTTCTTATTGGTTCGCATTCGGCGCTTCCTTTGCACCGTCACCCTCATCATTAGCCCTATTAGGTGACTGATCTGGCATAGGCTTCATTTTCGGAATATCTGAGACCCTCGCTGTGATGCTAGCGGATTCCTTTTGCGGAGGCTTCGCTAGAGCTGCAGACACTTGCAGCGAAACGGGGGGAGGGGTCCGGCCAACGCTGGGTGGAGGAGCCGCGATGACAGGTGCGTGGCTGCGGGACATTCGGGTGAGGCGCTCCGCAACCTCAGCTAACGACGGGTGCGCTGGAGACGAAACTGCTGACGCACAATTTGACGACGATACATCGATGCCAGCTCCGTTTTCATGTCCATTGTAGACCAAGACGAGAAGAAAAAAGTCAATAGCATTATCCTAATGAGGGCTATCGCAATAGCATTAATAGTACAAAATCGCCGCTGAGGTAGAATAAGGTTTAAAAATGTCAATATCACTGTAGCAGTACCTACAAACGACACTAATAAACAACGCGATACAATTACGTCACACGAATTCTACATCTCACAAGCAGAGTTTATCGTGCAATCAGCATACATCAACTGTTGAGCAAGTGCCCACCAGACTCAACACCTGTCTGGTCGTAAGATCCTCCCTTTTCCTTGGAGCATGAATGAACTTTACTCCCAGTTCCTCATGCCTCCAAATTACTAAACATTCACGTATTTAAGGGTTTTTATCAGGGTGTCTTTTTACTAAGTAATCAAAATTTTTGTAAACACTAGGCTATTATTTATAGTAGGTAACTTAGAATTTAACTTTACAGAAATTAGAATTTTCTTTACTTTATTCAAATATGTTCCATATTTAAATTCATCACTAAATAACAAATGTTTACGATGGTGTATAATTTGCCAGTGTCAAATTATTGAGTAAAGAGTATCTAAAAAGTTTTGGCATGCCCCTTGTCTGCTTCATACTAGCCAATTTTAATGTAAATATTACTTTGAAATGTAATAAATTAAAGTCCAAATATAGTGATCGGTACCCACTTAACCGTATTCAAAGCTTATTAAATTAAAGTAGCTATACGACCTTACTCGCCAATAGTGCCAACTGATTAGCACAAAAATGGTCATCAATCGTCGTTGTCTGATAGGTGTTAAATATTATTAATCTTTGAATAATACACAAATCTAATAGAGAAGTCCTTATATCTAATCACTTTGCCGGCACTGCGGCCTAAGTAAATTAATCTACTATCAATATAATTTTTATCTTAAGAATCTACTATTATAAACTATAAAACTATTGACTTCGACTTAGTACGACTCCTGTCGGTAGACGATAAATATCTTTTGCGTCATAGTGAGTATCATACAACTAGACGGAATAATATGAGTCGTTTCTATTTATGGTTTACTTGTGATACGGTCTCATTCACCACCGCCTTGTATGGAGATCCAATTTACAGACGACATCACATCAAGTTAGTCTATCTGTCACATTTTATTTTTAAATTTTAGTTTTTAAATGTATCAGCTTCTTCAGCCTATAGAGGTCCACTGCTGGACAAAAGCCTCCCCCAAGGCTTTCACAATGACCTGTATTGTGCTACCCGCATCCATGGGCTTCCTATGACTTTCATCAGGTCATCGGTTCATTTTGTTGGCCTCCATACGCTGCGTCTTCCAGTACGTAGCCGCCACTCCAGAACTTTACTGCCCCTTCAGCCATCGGTTCTAAGAGCAATGTGCCCACCACACTTAATTTTAGCGACTCGAAGAGCTTTCATTTATCGCTAAAGAATTAAAGCTAATCACCACGCTTGCTCAATGCGGGTTGGCGATTTCAGACATAAAGTCCAGGTTTCCTTCACCTTCAGTCATTGGTGTAAGATATACCTACTTAGAAGGTACATATAACACATCTAACTTTAGAAAAGTTACATTGGTACTTGCCTGACCTGGAATCGATCCCGCACACTGATACTTGAGTGGCTGGTGTTTTAACCACTAGGCCACCACGACTACCGGAAATAACTTAAATAGACAAAACGATTTATTTGACGTAGACCAATCCCTAACTATTGAGAGTGCACGGTATAATTCGTCAAAATCTTGTCTATTCCTGTCTACTTTAAAAATAAGATACGTATCATCTGCAAACATTACAAAGTCACAGATACCCTTTAAATAAAATGGTAATTCATTAATATATACTGTAAATCCTGTTGCTAGGCTTACTTTTATGGAAACACTACTCAGGCGATGCTTGCGGCAGACTGGCGAGACGCGACTCAATTTCTGTGAAAACTTAGTGAAAATTGTTCTAGCAGAATCACGTCATACCGAGCCTTTACTTCAATTGGAACCATTCCTCACTACTGAATATGGACTGGGCTTAGTTTTCCCAAGTTTGCAAATCAGCTTGAATACTTCTTGGAGATTAATTTTAACCTCCTAGATTAGATATATCGAGATACAATATAAACATATAATCCTGAACTAGTTAAGACCTGTGATAAGAGCTGACTGTAATGATAAATCAGTAGCCACATTTTATTGCGTAAAATTAAAATAAGACTATATAAACATTGTTATCACAGAATCCCACATAAACTTTTAACTGTTTAAGATCCAAAGCTTATTAGTAGCATAAGCTTTCAATATTGTTTGTTTTTGGGATATTTTCATAATTACGCTAGGAAAAATAACATGAGTTTTTGTGATGAAGCACATCACTTCAAGTGATGAAGATATAGGCTGCACTACCGATTTAATGAAAATGGAAACTGAAGCAACAGCTTTGTTGTTGTCATGCCGGTTTTTTTTTCTACTTGCCTCACAATCGAAATGTAAGGCAGAGAGAGAGCTCGGGTGTAAGCATCAATTGCAACCTCGAATTCTAGGCATATCTCAGGCTGCAATTGATGCCTAACACTTACATTATATAGTTAAAAATGTCATACAAACATTAATACATCAGAGGGCCAATAGGGTAGTTGATTAAAAAAAACGAATTAGTCCGTCAGTCAGATTTCCAAAAAATGCTAGACACGTATTTTTTTCTTTTTTCATATAAACAAATAATGAAGACGACACAGTACGTTGAAAGCTCGTGTGACGTCACTGCATGCTACAGTTTTTAGCGAGCAGTGACGTCACCAGCCACCACTCCTGATCTTTGATGCCTTTTATATTTGTCAATTTTTATTGATTTGATAAAACAAAATATACGTATCCAATATTTTTCTATAATCTGGATGACGGACTAAGTAGAATCATTTTTTTTTGTACCCAGGAAACATCCCTATTCTGGTAATTTTAAACGTTCAAAATCTATCGCAGTCTCATGTCGGCGACAAACAAATAACAAAAACTTGTCAAAATTAAGGATTTTAAGTATTATTTGACAGATTGAGACTGAGATTAGACTGAACTTTCTTAACCTTTAAGTACTGACGTGGGTGTCTCATAGACGGCTAGTTCACAAATATAAGCCACATTTCAAAGCCTTTAAAGATACACTCGCGCCCTTTCCTGTAGCTTCGGGATTAAACCCGTCGATCATTCAGTCGAGCGCTCGCAGGCGGCGCGATAACACGTTTGGCTGTGGAGCTGCACGATGTCTCTCAGACGTAAGGTCAGTATTAATGTTGTGAGTTTGTTAGACGTCAGATCATCATTAGTGTGTATCTTTCTAAGTGTCTACAAGACGTCACCTCATTATTTATCATATTATTTTAGATGGACCAACCTAGTACTTCGGAAAATAGCCGTAAAAGAAAGAGAGTGGTTGCTTCTACTAGTCAAGACTTCGAAAAAACTCTACAATGTTGGTTAGAAACGGAAATTGAGGGCGACTTTAGCGATGTTGACGATGATCAGGCAGACCCAGATTTCTTCTTACAATCTGATCATGATACCGAATCTGAACAGTCAGGAGACGAACAAAATAAGGAAAATGAGAATCAGTTACAAATCAGACCGACTACCGTGTCTCCTCATGAAGCCAACCAAGTTCCAGGACCTTCAACTGTAAGTCCTATTCCAGTTTCTTCTAGTAATCAGTATTATTATGGGAAAAATGGTTTCAAATGGTCATTTGAAGAACCTGTTATCAGATCGAGTCGTACAGCAAGTCATAATATTGTTGATATTCCTCGACAACAGCCCAAAACATTTATTGATTCGGAATCTTTATGGCTTGAGTTATTCGACACTACTATGATTGATACGATTGTTACCTGTACTAATCAAAAATTATCAGAAATCCGCACGAAGTATAAAAACCCAAATAAAATTGAACTAAGACCGACCGATCGTGAGGAAATGAAAGCTTTCCTGGGATTATTATTTTATAGCTCAGTCTTCAAATCGAATCACGAAAACACTAAATACATTTTTGCTACTGATGGTTCTGGACGTGAAATTTTTCGTTGCGTGATGTCTCAGTTTAGATTTCTCACCCTCTTGAACTACATTCGTTTTGATGACAGTAACACTAGATCGCAACGCCTCGAAACGGACCCATTGGCTGCAATTTCAGAAATTTTTCAACTGTTTATTGCCAATTGCAAGAAGGCATATACTCCCGGAGCTTATTTATGTGTAGATGAAATGTTAGTTCCATTTAGAGGCAGATGCAAATTTATTATTTATATGCCGAAGAAGCCGGCCAAGTATGGTCTGAAGATTTTAGTAGTATGTGATGCAGAATCTTTTTATGTGTATAATGCATACATTTACCATGGAAAAGACTCCGATGGGCTGGGACTAACGGAAATAGAGAGAAAGCTCGCCATACCAACTCAGTCTGTATTACGATTGTGTAAGGATTTTGAAAAAACCAATCGCAATATTACAGCCGACAATTGGTTTAGCTCTATAGAATTGATGGAGCAGTTGAAAGATAGAGGTCTGACTTATCTTGGAACCTTGAAAAAAAATAAAAGGCACATTCCACCAGAATTTCAAGCATCTAAAACTCGCCAGCCTGAATCATCTTTACACGGTTTTACTAAAGACTTCACTATTGTTTCATATGTCCCTAAAAAAGCAAAATCAGTAATATTGATTTCTTCAATGCACCACACAAAGAAATTAGATCCACTATCAAAAAAGCCGGAAATCATAATAGATTATAATAAAACAAAAGGGGGTGTTGATGAAATCGATAAAAAGTGTTCCAATTATTCGTCAAATCGTAGAACCAGACGTTGGCCTCTCGCAATCTTTTTTAGAGTCTTGGATATGAGTGGAGTCAACGCCTATGCTCTGTACAAGACCTGCACTGCTGTTCCTGATATTCGTAGAGCACAATTTCTTCAGAATCTTGCTTATAGTTTAGTTTTGCCGCACTTGAAATGCCGCGTATACAATAATAGATTGCCGAGAGAATTGCGAATGACAATTGCACGCGTACTAGGTCCAAATAAGCCTCCGGAACCTGAAATAATACCTCCTGAAAGTACAAAAGCAACGAGAAAAACGTGTCAAATATGCCCATCAAGACTTAAAAGGCGTACTAAGTACAATTGCGTCGAATGCCGCAAGCCTATTTGTCTTGGATGTTCAAAAACGATATGCGTGGACTGCGCAGACAACAAGTAATTTGTTCCAAAATATTAATGTGATTTGAGAAGCAATTGTTACCTAAGCAAAACTTTAATGTAGACTGATATTATAAATGTTAGAAATTTGCCAAATAACGTCCATATAATTATATTGTAGCTAAGATTATAACATATATATTTTTAGACAAGCGAAATATAGGTTATATGATTTGAACCAAATAAATACTGATTTGATTAGAAAATGTTGTTTTTTTTTCACTTCCTTAATAGAATAATAATGACAGATCATAATACAAGTAAATATTGTGCAAATCAGTAAATAAAAATTATCCATTTCGATTATTTACTAAGCCGTCTGACATACGTCACGTCATCATTTATGATATGACGAAACCACGTCAGAACTTAAAGGTTAAAATTAATATAATCCTCTGTTATTAATGCTAAAAATGTCAGATTGGACATACAATGGACTGACATGGACGTTTCAATTAACACATACTAATTGAAACGTCCATGAATATTGTTATAATGTCAAAATAAAACTAATACTATTACAGTCAATCTGGGTAACTTTGGTTCGGGTAACATTGACAATGGGACCCTGAACTAGTTTCGATTTTTTTTTCGCACGATACCAAATCA
Source organism: Sesamia inferens (assembly GCA_037179545.1). NCBI lineage: Eukaryota > Metazoa > Arthropoda > Insecta > Lepidoptera > Noctuidae > Sesamia > Sesamia inferens. Next base: position 21,419,646 of record CM073921.1, read on the forward strand.
ATTATGAGTGTGCGGGTTCGATTCCAGGTCAGTCAAGTACCAATGTAACTTTTCTAAAGTTATATGTTATATGTGTTTTTTTACTTTCTAAGTACCTATATCTTGGACACCAATGACTGATTATAAGGTGAAACCTGGACTTTAAGGTCTAAAATCGCAAACCCGCATTGAGCAAGTGTGGTGATTACGCTCAACCCTTTTCTGTATGAGAGGAGACCTGTGCCCAGCAGTGGGACGATAAAAACAAGGTTGATGATACCAACACAATTTACAAATACTTCTTGTAGCTTTGTAGTTTTAAACTAGCTCCGTAAACATTAAATATATTTTTTGTTTTTATTATTTTAGCTTCTTTTCCACTTATGTAGGTAATTATGCAAATTTAGTCTCAAACATGTTTTTAAAGGTTTTATATGCTCATTTAAAATTTGTATAACAATGCGAAACTTATTAGATTGTTATTGATTATTTTATAAAATATATTAGACAAAACCGGAAATTAATGTGTTTATTTCGTCAGTTAGTCCCATATATTTTATTTAATTCAAAATATATAAAATCAAATATATAATATTGTGTAAAATACCGCATTTATCTGTCAAACTGACAACCTATAAACAATCTGCCTGAATCAACTTTTTTTACAACACTTGACTCAAAAACAACGCTCCTCTCGCTTCCCCGCGCGATAACCATTTTTCACATTTATATTGGACATTATTCTTTGTTGTTTCTATAAATGACATCAAAGTAAAACAATTCATAAGATAAGCCCTAGCAGTTAAATGATTACTCTCAACTGAAGATCCCGTTCACGAACATGAAACGTAGATAAGTACCATCCAGCTCAACCATTTTGGAGGAAACCGAATGGTCTAAGTCAAAGTATATCAAGTGAAATTCACGAGATGAAGGAATTTTTCTATTAGAAGCTTTTTATAAATAAAAGTTTTTCTAAAATCTATAATGTTACATAAATAAAGTAATCATGAATATCTGGGAATACTATGAGGGATGTGTAGCGTTACACGAATGAATAGAATAATAGAAATAAGTACTTAAAAGGAATTCTGAAAGCTTCATCGATTACTGAAACCTTGTGGTGAAATCAGTTGTCATGGTATGGGCATGTGTTACGGAGAAAGGAAAAAAAAAAATTGTATGGAGAGTTGTTATTTGGCTATAAGAGTAGGTGTAGACCAAAGAAACGATGGATGCAATGTGTGAATAATGATATGTTAAGAAGGGAGTGAATAGGAAGATGACGTCTAATAGATAAGTATAAAGAAATATTATGCCAATCCCAAATTGATTGGCATGAGGGCAGGAGTGTAATGATGATCTGAACATTAGAACACTGTTACTCCGTATGTATACAACGTTATTTTTTGTAAACTTCTGGACACATCTATTGGCCCGCCTTAGAGTTTAGGTTTCGAAGGCCCCTACCGAAATATGATTGCTAGATTGAACATAACTATTGATGCAGTTGTAAACCTGATACATTTTACCATCTTTTTCGATCTTATTATTTTAAATTTGAATTCAGAACACAATACGTCTAACAAGTCGGATATGCGCCTTGTTAAAGGCAATTGATTTTTTAATAAAAAACATGTTTTATCAAATAAAGGTTTAATTTAATAACGCGTGTTGCCCCCATGGGCATCTACCACAGCTCTCATACGATTAGGCATAGAGTTTATCAACCGCTGTATGAAATTTTGAGGGATCATCTACCATTCCTCTTCTATGGCAGTTTTCAACTCCTGCATCGTCTGGGCAACTGGCTGACGAGCCCTAACACGTCTTTTTAGCTCGTCCCACATGTGCTCAATGGGGTTCATGTCTGGGCTATTGGCTGGCCAGCCAATAACTGTAATGTTCACATCCCGAAGATATTCCCTTACGATGCCGGCCATATGGGCTCTTACATTATCATGCATAAAAAGGAAATTTGGGCCCATATAGTCCGCATATGGTATCACGTGAAGTTCTAAGCACTCACGAATGTACCTTTAAGCATTTAATGTTGGCAGGCGTGGTCCTGTAACAACCTCAAGTTGAATTTTGCCGCTCGCGGATATACCGCCCCAGGCAAGCTCATCAGAAGTGCGTGCGAAATGAAGGCGCGCTGTTCGGGGGGCTCGCGTTATTTTGGGTCCATTAGCTGGCTTGTGTGGTACCATATCGCATTCTTTTAACCTTCTCCGAACAGTTCGAGCGCTCACAGATACTCCGTGGAAGTCGCGAAGTTGGTTTTGTATCTCAATGAAGGTAAGGTGTCGATTTCTCAAGCTGGTCGTCATGATGAATCTTTCGCACATAAATTGTACAGTGGCGGACTTAATGCCTTAGGCATTCTCTACCAGTCAACCATAGGTGGTGAAGAAATTAGTAGCAGGTGCTTTAAAACATTATAATGAAAACATACTCTTAACACTATATAAACAAATACTTAAATAAGCTATGTACACATACATACTATTACCAAAATATATTATACTTATAATATATACATACAAAACTAAAAATTTGGGATAGAGGTGTTGTAATGACTCTACCCTAACTGTTGCGAAAATAACTCTGCCTTTAAAATTTCCGCTTAAATGCAAACCGACTGACGGCCATCCTGATATATATCAAGAGGAAGCGCATTCCACAGAAGAATAGATTGAATATGAAATGAAGAGTGAACAAAGTCAGACGTATGTGAAGGACAGAGTAAGAGAAGATTGTTAGAAGATCGCAGATTCTTAGTGTGTAAAGAACATAAATATTGGAAGTGAGTCTCAAGATAAGAAGGAAAAACATTCTGTGTTCGAAATTCAAAAAAAGAGTATTGAATGAAATTGTGAATGTGCCAGGTTCAAAACTGCATAAAAACTTTTTGCTCCACCTAATATAAAATTTTAGCTAGGACCAAACGAAACTGAAAATGCAAGGTGGGCTAATAGATATGTCCAGAAGTGTATATCTATGCGAAACCTGAAACACGTGTCCGGTATTTTTATGTAAAGAATTTATGTACAAAATTTCAAGAAGTTATAATGAAAAATCACAAAGTTATGAGCTTGTTATTCTTTGTTGCTTCTATATATTCTGAATAAAGTGTTTTTTTTTTTAATAATTATAAAATAGTGCTTGACCGCAATCCCGCCTGATGGTAAGCAGTGATACAATCCTGGATGATAAAGCGTATTCACTCCAAAAAACTGAGTTAATAGAAAGGAAGACGGCTGTTGAGCGAGTGATGGAATGTTAAGCCCCACAACACGACCAACGATGCTGAGCCGGAGCGTAATTGATATGGAGAACCTTCACAACCAAACCCCACAACATTTGGCGCATCGCACCCGGCACACATCGCAACACAACTATTCAGACCCGTCCTCCGTACGGCTTCACCAGACATCAACACTACGTGCGACGAATTGCTTGGCGGCAAGACTTTGCCTTCTTCTTCTCCTTTTTCTTCAGCCTGTAGAGGTCCACTGCTGGCCAAAGGCCTCCCCTAAGGCTTACCACAATGACCGGTCTTGTGCTGCATGCATCCATTGGCTCCCCGCGACCTTCACCAGTACATTGGTCCAGACTTTGCCTGGCGGGTAGTAACTTCTGCGGGCAGCCGATAATGGAAGTGTAGAATTGTAAAAATGAAAGCCTTTGCTTCTGCTAGTGTCTTACGCAATTCCCCTGTTGGAGAGATCATATTTTGTAGATATTTGTTAACTACCATAATACTCCAATTATATAATAATTATAACATTAGACAAATATGGACTAAAATGTAAAATATTGGTATCAAGCTGAATCTTGCATAGACTGGAAGCCGACCCAAACATAGTTAGGAAATGGCTAGGCATATGATGATGACAATTAAGAGCTAAAGAACATATTGTGTTCTTCTTCTTCAGCCTATAGAGATCCACTGCTGCTAAAGGCCTCCCCCAAGGCTTTCCATTATGACCGGTCTTATGCTGCCCGCATCCAACAGCTCCCCAGGTCATCGGTCCACCTTGTTGGAGGCCTCCCTACGCTGCGTATTCCGGTACGTGGCCGCCACTCCTTACTGCCCCAAAAAAAGGTCGTCGTCGGTGATGGTAGCCGGATCTCTGCCGGATATTCTTAGCACCCCTTGCTCTGCCGTAACCGAGTCAGCTACCGTAAAGTGGAATAGCGGAACTACACCTTGGTCTGATCGTTCTCAGCCCCTATAAACTCACCTTTCATTGTTCTGAAAAATGCGATTCTGGGTGTACCGTAAATACACTTTCTGCTTCAGGAAGTCGATGTACTCCCTGACACGGGTCGTGTAATCTTGAGGGCTGATATTTGTACCTGAAACGTCCGCCTTACAAAGCGCATCACTCTAGGATGAGTATCACCCTCCCTGAAGCAGATTAGTTTACCGATGAGTACTCTGGTCCCACCAAAACGGAGTTCAATCCTACAATGCCAAGCTAGTAAGACTTGTTATGTTCGTCTAGCTCTGGAGTCATTGGAAAATTTAACAAGAGTCCGATAGAGTACGTCATTGTACAGTACAATAATACAAACTAATGAATGACACGAAACGTCACAATCACAAACGCTTACGTTAAAGCTACTGTCAAGTGTCAAACATTATAAATAATAGAAAGTTTGACGTATGCGTGAATAAAAGATATATTTTTTACCGGTAATTTAATAATCACGAAAAAAGGCGATTTACCGGTAAAAATGAAAACGGGTTAACCGGTATTGCATGCTCTATTTGTAATGTAAAAACGTTAAAGACCTTGTATACAATACAGTAAATATTAGTCTTACCTCTGCGCTTAGAAACTTCTCTTCTAATCAGTAGGTCTGGGTAATTATTCTTTTCGAACATATATAATTCTTATACATGGCAAGCAAAATTATTTGTTGGATATAAAATATCGAAATCAAGACAAGACGCTTATATTTTTTTTTTTTTTTTTTTGTGTTAGTTATCATCAAATAACTTCTCCCGCTCTATGCGGAACGGAAGAAGTTAGATTTCTACCAAAAGAATAAATCGGAGACGTAATAGAGGGAAGATGATTTTCTCGGTGGTAGGCCACATCGGCTGCCGGCAGAAGTTACTACCCACCAGACGAAGTCTTGCCGCCAAGTGATTCGTCGTGTTCCGGCATGATGTCTGGTGAAGCCGTACGGAGGACGGGTCTGAGCAGTTGTGTTGCGATGTGTGCCGGGTACGATGCGCCAAGTGTTGTTCTGTCGGGAGTTTGGTCGCGGAGGGTCTTCAGATCAATCTCCCTCTGGCGCAGCATCGTTGGTCGTGTTTTTGGGTTTAACATTGCATTCCTCGCTCAACTGCCGGCTTCTTTCATTTACCGTCAGTTTTTTTTTTTTTTTAGTGAATTGTCTTAACTAGCGCACATTACCATCAACGATTGCATCACTGCTTACTATCAGGCGGGATTGCAGTCAAGACCTAGTTTATAATTATTAAAAAAAGAAAAAGGTAGGACGGTCAGTTGAACAAATATTTCCTTTTGCGGTAGTCGATTTTTCCACTGACCCAAAATAATCATTGAAATGGTTGGCAATGGTAATTGTGTTTTCTGTCACAGTATTTTGTTACACGCAAATTACCTTTCATGCTTGCATACTACTCTTAATCCGGTCGATAGCCATTATACTTATGATTTCTTTTTAATTTTTACGGTGTTCTTTAGTACACACAAGGATTTATTATCTATGGTTTGTAACATGTTAGGAAATTACAGATAATCAGTATTTATATTCATTTTATCGTTTATTGTGTCACACCAATCCAATTTTTCAATGCTTTCATCAACGAGTCCATGATTTGTTATAGATCCTATTTAGAGTATATAATTATGTATATACCTACTATAGAGTTGCGTACCCAAACAGGACCTTATTACAAATTCCTGTATCTATCTGTCTGTTATCAGACTTAAACACTCCGTGCACGCTTGGCCGGTCTTTTATTAATTATTGGATCTTGAGTAGGTTGTGATTGCTATTCCTGTGGTCTGAGATTCCAAGCTTCTATGTAAAATTTCTCGTATTTGTAATTTATCAGTTCAATACATGAGGCGCTTGAGGTTATTACTCTGGTAGTAGGCAGCACTAGTTGTCGAGAGTTGTACTCAGTCAAAGTATTTAAAAGATTAAATTAACTGCGTTTTTTCTCAAGGATATATGCGTTGAAATTTCTCGACTTAAATAATTGTAGTTATATGTTTATTTATCGTGGAGATCCGTGAGGGAGGCCTATGTCCAGCAGTGGACGACGGACGTCTTTCGGCTGAAATAATGATGGTGATATGTTTATATTTGTCCGTTATGGTGATTGCGTTATGCAGTTATCCTAAGGACATTTGAAGTGATTTGAGTATAAGAAATTTCGGATTCTCCATTTTGTTATCAATCAATCAGAATCATTTACAAGAATAGGGATGTTCCCTGAGTTAAAAAAAAAGGATTCTATTTAGTGCGTCATTGAGATTATAGATTTAAATATTGGATACGTATATTTTGTTTTATCAAATCAATAAAAATTGACAAATATAAAAGGCATCAAACATCAGAAGTGGTGGCTGGTGACGTCACTCCTCGCTAAAAAGTGTAGCGTGCAGTGACGTCAAACAAGTTTTTAACGCACTGTGTGGTCTTCATTTTTTGTTTATATGAAAGAAGAAAAAATACGTGTCTAGTATTTTTTGGAAATCTGACTGTTTTTTCACTAATTATAAACTAGTGATTGACCGCAATCCAGCCTGATGGTAAGCAGACATGCAATCGTTGATGGTAAAGCGCGCTAGTTCATTAAGCCTTTTTTTTTGGGACAAAACCCGCCACACATTTTCCCGCCCACTGTAACTCTTGAAAGCTAGAATCAACAGTGGAGACCGCAAGAAAAACGCCAAGCAATGAAGCTCGACGAGTCCCGGAGAAATGATTCTACTGCCTTGAGTCCCGCAATGAAATTAATCAGAAAAGAATAACGGAGGAGTAAGAAAAAAGATATTTTTTTCACTTCCCTCCATAACAAGCAGGAGACAGAACAGAACTAGGCCAATCGGCACAAAAGGACATTATCGCAACTGGGAGAAGCCCAGATTGCCAAGCACCACGGAATAAAATTTGATTAAGTTAATGGGTCCTAAGTAGGTATGTGCTGTTACAATTGATTCCAATAATAGGTATGGCAAATGAACGCACGGAAATTGGTTATAGTTTCTACAAGGTCCGTATAATAAACGACTCAGAGTTAACGTTCCGCAAGCGCATTTTGGAGGTCTGTGGCAGGGGTTTTAGAAATCTGGGATTCATCTTGAGGCAGTGTAAGGATTTTAGAGATACAGCTGCACTTAAAGTCCTAAATAATGCACTTGTTAGGAGTCATCTAGAAACAAGTTCTATTATTTGGAATCCTCATGAGGCTAAGTATAGCCTCATGTTGGAAAAGATTCAAAATAAATTCCTAAGATTCTTATATCTCAAACAGTATGGAGTTTATCCTTTTTATCCCTTGATGTACCCGAGCTTGTTTATATTAGGCATGGTCGGGTCCACCAAGCTGGCTGTGAGAAGAGACGTCGCGCTAGTGAAGTATGCTGTCTCTATATTATTAGGGGTGCTTCAACATCCAGAGGTACTTGAAGAGCTACGCCTGCGCGCGCCGAGCGGGTACGTAAGTGCACGTCGTCGCCCCAGCCTTTAAGATGTCCCTACGGCTAGGACTAACCTACTAAAGTTTGCCCCTATGTCTCGAGCCGTACGTCTGATTAATGTGATTGCGCGTACGGAAGACTTGTTTGGCCAAAAACTTCCTAAGTTCTTACAAGCAGCACAGAACCTGATGGAGCAAGGTATAGACTTATAGGAAATTAGTGTATAATGATATTTTAAAAATGTTTCTGTACTAATTATTCTGACCTTATGTATGTTATGTTTTTTGTTTTATGTTTTTTTTTTCTTCTCTTTTTGTATAATTTATCTTACTTATAGCACTGAATTGGAATGCTCTGTAATAGTGCTATAATTGTTCATTTCTAAATAAATAAATAAATAATAATATTGCGTTCATTCTGCCAAAGAATACACTCCCACTAAATGTGATGTGTGGCCTGTTCAAATTCACAGTTCGGTGTAGAACATTGACACAAAGGCGAAAGAACAAGTTTAAAAGAATACAGTTTACTTTTAAAGTTGCCATGACCTGTTAGAAATTGGGCAACGCAGTGGTCAACCTCCAGCCATGTCTTAGCCAGAAGATCGCCAACAGATGGAAAGAATAGATGGAGGTGCTGGCCCTTGATGGAATTATCCCACCTACTTTGCCATTCGGATAAGAGGTTTTTTTTTTATTAAAATATAAACCAGCGCTTGACCGCAATCCCGCCTGATGGTAAGCAGTGACGCAATCGTTGATGGTAAAGCGCACTAGTTTATTAAGAGCCTATTCACTCTAGCCTTGAAGACACTCAAATTGTAGTCCGACGGAAACACCGCCGCGGGCAGATTGTTCCAGTCCCTCGATGTACGCGGTATAAAGGAGGAGGCGAAACGCTTCGTCCGGATCGTAGAGGTGATAACAACATAAGGGTGGAAACTCGCCGTACAACGGGTCGTCCGATGGTGGAACGGAGATGGGGGAATTAAATCGTGCAATTCCCTCGCACACTCCCCAGAATGCATCCTATAGAACACCGAAAGGCTGGCTATTCTACGCCTGTGCTCTAGGCTTTGGAGACCAACTCGAGTTAAATCAGGATCACCAATCAGCCTCTTCGCACGCCTCTCCACTGAATGCAAAGTGGCCAGGTGACACTTAGCAGCACCAGCCCAAATGTGGCTGCAGTACTCCACACACGAACGGACCTGTGCTTTGTACAACATTAGAAGCTGCCCTGGTGTGAAGTACTGCCGGACCTTTGCGATAACGCCAAGTTTTCTGGCAGCCACCTTGGCCTCGCACTCAATGAACCGCCCAAAGTTTAGGTTCGAGGAAATCTCAACACCCAAAAGCTGAAGGCCGTCGGTACACTCCAAGGATACATTCCGAAAAGTAGGAGCCAAGGTGAACGGGCTCCTTTTGGCGGTGAAAAGACACGCCTGCGTTTTGGCGGCATTGAATGCTACAAGATTGGCATTGCCCCATTCGGAGACTGCCTAAAGTGCAACACTCGTTCGCTCTACCAGAGCCAGACTTCAGTCTAAGGTTTAAATAATTTAGAAATTCTATTAAGGTCGCGTTGTATAACAAAATTAGTGTCCATGGCCTCCCCCCTCGCGGAGTAGTACATTGAAGCACGTCGCTGTACTTCAAGATCGACTGGAAGTACACCTGCCAGTACCGGTAAGGCTTCAGTACTGACTGTTCTATACGCCTTGCATAAAAATATCAATGCCAAACGTTGGCTTTAAAGCAGTTTACGTCGTGCCGCCCCTATGCTGGCCCTATCGGCCCAAACAGGTGCACCGTAGCAGATACATCCTAAATAGGTCTCCATATATAGTTTTTAAATTTAGGAATGATAGACCCCAAGTTGCTTTGGATATTCTAGTTAGGGCATAAAAGTTCCTTTTAGCTTTTTCGCCAACTATTTTTAAATGTTCGATAAATGAAAAATTCCTTTCTAAGACAGGTAGCATACGGATTGCTGTTTTTTAACGGGAACGTTATTAAATTTAATAACAGGCAATAATTTAAGATTACCTTTTAGTAGAAGTTGATAAGTTTTATGCAGCGCAAATGCTAGGCGATCACCCCACTTAGATATTAAATTTAGGCAAGTATTGGCCAAGTTCTCAAGTCCAGTTCGGGTACTTGACTGAATGAGCAGTAGGCCATCGTCCGCGTAACCAGTAAGTGAACAGCCGCAAGGAAGCAGGATCGCGAGGAAGTCATCAAAACCCAAATTCCATAAATAAGGACCGACAACTGAACCCTGAGGACTTCCCATAGTTAGTGATTTAGTACTAGAAAAATGACCGAGCTTAAGTACAGCGGAACCGTTTATAAAGTACTAGTAAACGAGATTATATATGTTTCTATAGCAACCTCGGGTTTTTAATTTTAACAACAGCATAGGCCACCAAGCGTTATCAAAAGCCCCAGAAATATCCAGAAAGATCCCAATTACGTACTTGTCTTCGGATTGATTAACGGTTCTTCTGACAGAAAGCGTCACGTCGACTGTATATTAACTTATGGAGAATATTAATTACTATGAAATTTTGAACGTGGAACAATGAGGCGCTAAAGAAATTTCCCCAAAGATGGTAGAAGTGTGATAGGACGACATGACTTCGGATCATCCGGTGGTTTGTCACCACACTTTGGTATTATTAGTATGAAACCACGACGCCATTTTCGAGGAAAAATGCCTTCAGCAATGCATCGGTTGCATACAGTTAAGATGGCATCACCCGCTGTTTTACACGCTTCTTTAATCATCCTATTAGATATTTTATCTTCACCTGATGATTTGTTGACCGGTAGTTTTCTAACAATATTTATAAATTCGTAATTAGATGGTACGTCTGACATTGGTGATTCAGGTGGCACAGGAGCCCACGCTCGAATCTGTTGGTGGTAGTCGCTATCGTTAGCCGGTGAATCATCAGGGATAAGTGTATTAATTAGTACTTCTGTTGTTTCCTCTATGTCTATGGTATGCTTATCATTGACTTTAATGTTTTGAATGTATGCAAGGTCGACCGATCCATTAGCTTTAAATTCGTGATATAAGGGAGACCACAGACCCTCCCTGTCAAGTTTATCAACGATTTTCCGCAACAAGTTACCCTTAGATTTTTCCATCGATGCTTTGTAGCGTGACTTGGCAACTCTAAAAGCATTTAAAGCGAACGTAAGAAGACCTCCAGTAATCTTTCGGCTCTTGAGTTTATTTAACTGTCTAAGCGCTCTGCGATATCTTTTACGCTATTCAACTAAATAATTACTCCACCAGTCATATCTACGAATATTGGTCATAGATCCGCGACCAATGGCGATGCCAGCACAGTAGGTAAAGGTTTCTGACATAATGTCAGCACTTTCTTCGGCTGACAGCCCGTCCCAGGTGAATTCTTTGTCGTGCACGCAAAAAGCGAGCCAAAAAATTCCCAGTTCGCGCCTTTACTATACTATACTATATCTGAAATTACCAGGAATATGAGACGGACCCTGAATATAACCAGGAATAAAAAGGAATAAATTCGTACACGATCAGGCGATGATCACTACAAGACGCGTCCGGTAGGACACGCCACCTATCCAAACGCACGTCCGCACTTGAAAGTGTGACGTCAATACAAGATTCGCCCATTTGGCTACAAAAAGTAGGTGGTGCATCAGGGGTATTATGAATCGATAGGTTCATCTCAGCAATGAAAACCTTGACATACCATAGAGACGATGACGCGTTGACATCCGCGCCAACGATAACTTTGCAGCCCGCGAGTGATCTGAATATTGAAAGTAACAGCTTACAACGAATACTTTAAAAGAAGCTGATAAGACTTCAGCAACCGTACAGTGTGGCGTCATGAGGTCACGAAAAGTTAGAAGACCACGCAACATAAATTCCGGCTCGGGCCTTGCAATCTAGCTGTGACGTAAACGTGAGTTTTGATATTGTTCTTGAATGAGTACAAGGTCTAAGTTGTAGTCAATAATTAATTTAATTTCCCTATGTTTAGATTATAAATCTTAATTAGTAATTAGTATGTAGGGTAAGTTGTTCGAGTTTTAATTTATAGGTACCGCACTGTTCAGCCCGCAGCGATGGTCAAAAGGTTTTTTAAAACGTTTACACGCCACGCAGACCAGGGTAAAATTTAAATCGTCCTTATGAGGGCAAACATTGGTTTCGTGAGCCTCGGAACAGACAGCGCAGGTTGGTGATTTATTAGCGCAATGCTTTTTCACGTGACCGAATTGTTGACAATACGCGCAACGAACTACCTCGATATCATCAACAAAACGGCAAGTGGCCCAGTCAGTAAATAATTTGTCCTTGGTAGACACAGGATGTGTCCACCATGAATGAAATCTTCTTCTTTTATTAGCAACTCATTTTTAATGTTTTGGCGGTAAATAGCTTGCAAAAAATTGTTGTCTTCCATTGAGGCGGGAATGTCCTTAAGTAATAGACGGGAGGGCGACCCTTTGGTTTTTCTAAGCGAAGACCCGCAGACTTTATAGCGTCTACCGATTCTAATCTTTTCAATTAGTTTTCATTTACTACGCGCAGTATAGCGCCCGATTTGGCGGTTTTTTTTAATACCGACTATTTGAAACCCATCGCCACTCCGTCTAATCGTCTTCATAATAGCCTGTTTAGCGACTGATCGCTCTTGGGTCGGATAGGCGACGAGACAAGGTAGAGGTACTCTAGATTCAATAGCCGGGGCAACTTTAAGCAACCGCAGTTTCAAAGAATCTGCGTACGACATTTTATTGTCCTCATTAACGGTTTTAACGCCGGATTTTAATTTAATTATTTCTAATTCGCGCTCGGTATTAGCAAGCTTTGTTTCGTTACACGAAGATTTTAAAGCTAACAAAGACACGATACTTGTAACTCGTTGAGTCATATCCATAATTACTGATTTATTCGCGACATTTATACGAGAAACTTTATCGTTAACCACTTCGTTGATTTTGGCCTCCGAAACCAAACCATAATAATCATCACTGTTGCTACGATTACGGAAATATTTAATGTAGGCGAGGACTTTTCGGGAGAATTGGGTGCAGTTTGTAGGCGTTTCGACCTATCATCTATTAATTTGTCGGTCGGAGACATTTTACAAAAAAGACGCTTAGCGGAGGTCTGCGGCGGCGGCGATCTGAGTGTCTTATTATTTCTGCGGAAAATATCTCCGCCACGATCAAGCGGGTCATCATTGTAAGTTGACATACCTAATTCATTAACAAGAAAACAAATCTAAGTTAACGAAAAGAAAAAATAAAATGGTAGAAAACAAAAAAAAACGTTTTCCTCGCAAAAAAGAAAAATAAAAGTACTCACCGAAATTAATTGATTTACAGTAATTACAAAAACAAACACTAAGAATAAACTTACGACACCAGAACTAGACACAATTTCACAACCTAGAAGGAAATCACGAGCCGGAAACTGACAATTGGAACGCGATATTCGTAAATATAACAGGAGCGTATTAATTTCACACCCCACGGCGCGGGGGCGCAAAGGGAAGTGAACTTATTAAGCCTATTAACTAAAAAAAAATCTGACGGAATAGGAAAGAAGACGGTAGTTGAGCGAGGTAACGCAATGTTAAACCCAAAACACGACCAACGATGCTGAGCCAGTGGGAGATTGATCTGGAGTACCTCCACGACCAAATCCCCACACAACAATATTTGGTGCATCGTATCCGGCACACATCACAAACAGAACTGCTGAGACCCGTCCTCCGTACGGCTTCACCAGACATCATGCCGGAACACGACGAATTGCTTGGCGGCAACACTTTGTCTGGTGGGTGGTAACTTCTGCCGGCAGCCGATGTTATGGCCTACCACCGAGAGACTAACGGACTAATTAATTTTTTTAGTCAACTACCCTATATTCCTAATGCATTGCTTCATATGTTTGAAAAATACTGCTGCTCAACAATATAAATAACGCAATAATTGTTGTTGAACTGTTCAAATGAAAAGAATTGCTATTATCACATTTGGCAATACTTCGCGTACATCGAGGGACGAAATAATTTGTCTGCAGCACTCTTTCCGTCTCATTACAATTTAAGTGTCATCAAGGCTAGAGTGCATAGGCTCTTAATAAACTCCGCCGTCCGCTTTACCAGCAGCGATTGCATCACTGCCGATCCCGTCTGATAGTACAGGCGGGATCGCGGTAAGCACTAGAACATTTTAAAAAATACTTACATTTTAGAGTTATCTTCGATCGCATAATAGTTGAAAGTACAACAAAGACTGAGCACGGTGAAAATTTGCTTGAACATTTCTTCACAGCGATATACGGAGTTTTTCCACATGCAACGCTGCACCAGCTTGCTACACGAAGACGCTGGAGAAAGCTGGAACGGTAATCGTCACTTTCGTTATTTTAACATCAATAGAACAAAGCTAATGCAAACACTGACGACCCGGTTTGCGCAACGGCTGAGCGATCGAATCGATCGGAAAAACATATGTCGGAAATGAAAATAACTGTACAATTCAAATACTTACTTCTAGAAATAACGCCTCTATCGAAATTTTGTTTAAGTCCAAAACAGTTTGCAGTGTACGCAAATCCTTTTTCTCTTGGGTATTAGCGGCGAAGGTTGAGTACAGCAAAGGCACCAGTCGAAAGGTATCGAAAACAAAGCCTGCAGTAACATTTTCAGGAAGAGTCCTAAAACAATTAAATTATAGTAAGATGCATCTGCATTGCTTTTAAAAACATCCACGTGGCATCTCCTAAACGAGGAATCTTTCCATCATGACCGAACAAGAGTAGATACTGTAAAACTTATCCTAGGTAGATACAGCTATTAAATGATAGCTTCTAAACATGTCTGTCAAAGCTCTCATATACCAGGGCTAATTAATACACATACATACATCTAAAGGTGTTTATATACAGACATTGAGAGGGGTGTGCTTCGAATGAACAGTCACATATATAACGTCTGCCTCATGTTGAAGCATCTAACATATAACAATAATCATTTGCGACAAATCATCATCATTTCAGCGGAAAAACTTCCACTGCTGGACATAGGCCTCCCACAAGGATGTCCGTGGTTCCAGCGGTCCAGCATATCGGGGGCCTACTCACACTGCGATACATGCGTTCCTCTACTTGGTTGCACCTTAATACTATCCCAAAAGGGTATTGTCGTCCTCATCTTTCTGTGTGTTCTGTGGGGGCCTTTAAGTAACATCCGTGGCTTTTGTGATATCCTAGTTACGAAACGCTTTTGAACTATAGCAGTTGAGTTGAAACCATCCTTGTTCCAGTATCAGATAAAGATGGAGCTATACAGTATGAATAGTGCTATCCCTTTTTCACAAATGATGGCGTTAACACGTCATAGTAAGGCTCCTATATGTTGAATCTATGTTCCACGTGCTGATAACATGACAGGTTATGAAGAAATCAAGCATTTGATCTGGATTATTTCACGTCTACCTCATTGAGGACCAGCAGTGTAATTGCGTAATACATTATCGGTACCAATGGGTTACATTTTGAAAGTTCAAAAACATTCATTGCGTTATTTACATTGTTGAGCAAACATTTTTCGAACATATACAGCAATGGATCAGCAATATGTATCAAAATGATTCCAATTGATGGTAATAGTGTATTACGCAATTAGGGAGCTGAGCAATATTAGATGGAACACTTACAAATTATTTGCTAACGTCCTTGCAGCCTTTCTGGAAACCATGTTCAAATCACATATAGTGACAGCAGGGAATGGCACATCCCAAATTGCTCCTTGAGTGCTTTCTATAACCTGAAATGGTGAGGATTTTGGTGGTGTTATTTTTCATCAACAAAATATGTACGAGTATTAAAGGTAACGTAAGATTTTGTTTATGATGTGGCGTCATTCTGTAACCACCCCGCTATGAAAACTTAGTGCATGGAGCGAGCCGTCATTCTAACGAATGCGATGGGATTGACATTATTGACAGCCAAACCCCTAAATCTTCGTGGATCTGGATGAAATCCAAACCGAGACTCATCAGAAAAAAAACACCATGAACCATTGCTCATAACTCCATGCGACATGTTCTCGAGCCCACAATAATCTCCGCACGCGATTGCCACGTTCCAAAGTTGGAACCCGAAGTGGTCTGCGAGAATATAGACCAGCTTCATGTAATCTTCTTCTTAAAGTTTGGTCACTAAACAACAATTGGTGGTCAGATGTAGCCCTTGAACCATTTGCAAAGCCGTAATATTAGGTTGTCTCCTAGCGATGTTTTGAAGAAAACGGTCTTGTCTAGGAGTGGTGATGCGATTTCTGCATGAATGGAGTTCAGCAACATCACCTGTATAGATAACTAGACCATATGATAACCTGAGCACCATACCTAAGCACCATATGATAACCTGGGGATTACATTTTCGCCGGTTTGCAGTTTCAGTAACCATGCGTGCGTTGTATAGCGCCAGCTTACAATATGCCTACAGCTCTAATCTGCTCTTCACTTGGCAAATGTAGACGGGACATAACCAAACATGTAACACGCGTTTTAATTAGAATAAAGAAAGTTTGTGATCTCTTTTAATTTTTCAAAACTTCACTGTTAAATTTTATCATGAATTAACTTTTCGATCGCCAAATTCGAATAATCAATATTCTTTTGTTTGATAATGAGTTTTGTTTTTTATTTTTTGAATTTCGAAAGGCGTGTAGGATAAGAAAATATTTTATATACAAACTTTTTTATATTGCAAATAGTTTTTTTAAGTTAAGAAGTCAGGTAATGTCCCTAGACATTGTGGATGTGTGTATATCAGGCCAGTTCATTATGGGACCGACTACGTACATATGTAAATATACAAAATTATACCTTCGTGTAAATTCACATCGCGATCACTACAGCCCGTTTCTAGTTATTAAAATCTATCAGCAGCAACCTTATTGTATACAAGAATTAAGATCACAATACAGATTTAACAGACTTATTGACATGAGAATAAAAATCACCGTAATTTGGGAGGTAAAATAAATGTGAAAGGACTGTACCTTATTGCTTACAATTTTTTTTTTTATTAATACGTATAATTTGACACCTTCATTGGGCAGATTGGCAAGTATGTCACTTGCCGCTAAATACTTGGTCAAAATAAATCCAAAATAGCTAAGTAAATAGGTAGGTACTGTAACCTGACTGATAAAATGGCACAGGGTTCAAAAAAATGTGTCTGTCCTAATGACAAAGATCACGCTATGCAAAGCCGCAATTTATCCTAAACTCGAGGTGCCGATCAATACGTACGGTACGGTACCGTAAGTACACTATCTATAGATACAAAGAAGAACTCACGGTTACGATGGGATTCCTTGCGTACCACCTGTACGCAGTGATCACAAAGTAAGCGGCAATAACCACGCTGATCACCACGGCAACCGCCCAGCAACACCTAAGTCGGAACCATTTCAGCATTACTTGATGTTATTGAAACACGACATCATCATCATCATCCACAGGGCGACTTGACCCACTGCTGGGTTTAGGCCTCTTTCCTCTTGTGTTAATACCACGCCGCTGTGCCACACTCATCCATACGTTTTAGGTATATAAAAAATCCAAAAAGTATAGGAAACTGTAGCTATTGTATAGTGTTCTCAAACCAAAAAGTACAATACAATATAATCTCTCAAACAATTTGAAAATGACGGCCATTTACAAATCCATTTATAAATCGCCGCGGGTTGTTCGAAATAGATGCCAAACTGTTTCGCGTATACCAACTAGGGTTGTAACGGAGGACTTGTTAGCGGAGGCAGAGGTGGATGCGAATGCGACGAGTCTCACCTCCGCGGATGCGGAGGTTAAGAGGGGACTCTAGTGGCGTTTTCTCCATATAAACGTATTCTGCTGTTTTTGTTGTGGATAACGCTTTTAGAGCAATGAATATTTTTCTACAATTTCACACCTTGGTTATACGCGCCCCTATTATTTGATTTTTTCGAAAACTTAATTAATAAAAGAAATATGATGTTTCAAAATCCCGAAAAATAACCTATTTTTACCGCGATGTTCAGACGACTATAACACAAATATGATAAGTGTTTGATAAAAAAGAAAGTAATAGAGGCATAGGTATACTCATCCTCTAAATTTTGATATAAAAATAATTGAGATCTCTCGTCGTTTTGAAAAATAAAACAGCGGAATACGAAACATTTTTTGGACAACGTTTTTTTAGGTAAAATCAGCCTGCGACTGTCCCTTTCACACTTTACGGGAAAAGGTTGAAAGCGGCGCGATGGCAATAGTTTCTTCAAATACCTATTTCTCAAATTCCTCGGCACTAGAGTCCACTCTTAACGGAGGCGGAGGTGAAAGAAGATATAGAAAAATTTAAATTTATGGTTAGTTAAAACAAAAATTTTATTTTAAAGACGTACATTAATACTAACACGTAGTAATAAAATATTACCTTCTAGTAATGAAAATTGAGGAGAAACAAATTGTATTTGCCGCATTCCCTTCTCGCACTAATTGATTCTTAACCATTTCGCGCTCAAACTCAAGCGCGACCGGACGGTTGTCAAGCGTCGTAGCTTGCGCGTTATTTATTTTATAAATACGTAAATAAACCTCCGTTACAACTTCGCAAAAATTGTGCGGAACTTCCGCAGCAACGGAAGCGGAGGCGAAGCTCCGTTACAACCCTATTACCAACAGCTGCAACGCCTAAAACCAATTTGACCCATTTTGGTCGCCTGAGGGGCTTTTCTCGGTCGATAACGAATGCCCGAGCGGTCCTATGTACATTCTGACCAAAGATTATTGAAAGAAAATTGTAGACTTTTAGTTAATTCAATGGCAACTGGATTGTGGAAAAAGACCTATGAGCTAGACATAGGTATGTCAACAGACTGCGATATGCTAAGTAAAAGATAGATAAGTAGATGTCAGTCCCCTTCTTGGACTTATATTGGTACAACTACTTACATACATCATACCTACTGACGGATCTTTGTAAGGTAAAAGCCTCCAAATAATATATAAAAAAACTCCTCTGTAAAAAAATTTCCTTTCGACTTTAATGTCTTTATGTCGATTAAACAGCGAATGGTAGATACTTACCTACTCACAAAACATGAAAGCATCTAAATAAACTTTGGTTTAACTTGACCGTAGGCATTTAAGTTTGTCATACCTATTCCGAAAAACTATCTAATTGATTCTGGCTCTTTCTGGCTAATAGAGTTGTTTCTTGCTGTAATTAGCCAGTTTTCCGAGTACCTACGCAGTCCAAGTTCGCATAAATTCAATCTCAATTTTCATTAAACAAATAGAATTTATGAACGAAAGATTGTTAACGTGCAGCTTAACAAAGTTTCGCATTTCTTTTAATATGATTACAGCCGTCATTAGGTAAAAGTCAGAGGCAAATATCTCATCATCAACCTCAGCCATTTCCCAACTTTGTTAGGGTCAGCTTCTAGCCTAAATGGATGCAGCTGAGGTATTTTATATGAAACGTATGCCTGTTCGACTTGCAGGGCAGATAAGCATTCGTTGTTGGCATGGGCTATGGACAACCTAGGTAAATACGAAATCCCGTGGTTTTCTTCTGAATCTTCTGGGATTCTGACGACCTGTAGGTAACGACTGTCAAAGATCCGCAACTGACAAAGAGCCACGAAGTGTACGGTCTTGGTATGTTGACGGCCATCTACAGATCGATCGCGACAAGCGTAGCTAAATTATATCATGTTGTTACCTTTCACCATAATTGAAGTCTTCCATCACGATATATTTGTACCCGTGCAAATCCGTCCTCTTACAAAATTCCACAAACTTCTTCATACAGAATTCCTTCCTCGATGGTTTCATGTTATTATTATTTCTACTATACAAAAATCTTTTGTGTGTCATATTAGATTTCTGTGATGCCACTTGAACCATTTTAATGCTTAAAGGAACTGTGTTTAGTAAACTGTCCGCACAGTGTGAACATGAGGTGTGGACTTGTGAACAACACATGAACTAGTAATTATAAATCTAGATGATCTGTCAGCGATAGCGCGACCACTTTCATAAATATTTAAGTATGTCCCACCTACCGCAGGTCATGGGCGACACGGATTCATAAAGTTCAGTGAGTGTACCTCTGTACATTAATTTACAGAAAAGACTTTTTCATTGATTTCAGTCGATTCAATTTAATATGCCTAGGGCTGATTTTTTGACGCTGACAATGGATATTTTTTCTGAGGAATAAATTTGAAATTTTACTATTAGGTAAAGCCTCCCGAACAAGCCGGTTTCCGAAAGGGCTTCAACACAGTAGACCACATACATACGCTGCGGCAGGTTATACAGAAGGCCGAGGAGTATAACCTACCCCTTTGAGAGGCGTTTGTGGACTACGAAAAAGCCTTTGATTCGATCGAGACCTGGGCCTGCAGTCTCTCCAGCGGTGCCAAGTAGACTATCGGTATATTGAAGCGCTGAAGGGTTTGTACGAAAACGCCACCATGTCAGTCCGAATACAGGACCAGACCTCGTAACCAATACCTCTGCAGCGTGGTGTCAGACAGGGAGATGTTATCTCCCCGAAACTGTTCACCGCTGCATTGGAGGATGTCTTCAAGGTTCTGGACTGGAAAGGACTGGGCATCAACATCAATGGCGAGTACATGACACACCTTCGGTTTGCTGATGATATCGTAGTCATGGTTGAGACCGCGGAGAACCTGAGTACAATGCTCGAAGACCTCAGTAGAGCCTCCGAGAGATTCGGTCTTAAAATGAACATGGACAAGATGAAAGTCATGTCTAATGCCCATGTTGTACCGACTCCTATAAAGATTGGAGACTCTGTTCTCGAAGTTGTTGACAGCTACGTGTACCTGGGACAAACTAGTTAGGAAGGTCCAACTTCGAGAAAGAGGTCAATCGTCGAATCCAACTCGGCTGGGCTGCTTTCGAGAAGCTACGTAAAATCTTCTCGTCCGAAATACCGCAGTGTCTCAAGACAAAAGTCTTTGACCAGTGTGTGTTGCCAGTGATGACTTGTGGAATTGAGGCGTGGTCGATAACAATGGGCCTTACAAGAAGGCTTAAAGTCACTCAAAGGGCAATGGGAAGGGCTATGCTTGGGGTTTCACTGCGCGATCGAATCAGGAATGAGGAGATCCGCAGAAGAACGAGAGTAGCCGACATAGCCCGAAGAATTGCATCACTAAAGTGGCAGCGGGCTGAACATATTGCCCGTAGGACCGATACCCGATGGGGCCGACGGGTTCTCGAGTGGCGACCACGCACCGGAATACGTAACGTGGGTAGACCCCGACAAGGTGGACCGACGACCTGGTGAAGGTCGCGGGAAACCGCTGGATGCGGGAGGCGCAGGATCGGTCGTCGTGGAGAGCCTTGGAGGAGGCCTATGTCCAGCACTGGTCTTTCGGTTGAAATGACGATTATGATGATGACTATTAGGTACTTTATACAACAACTGTCATTCGGCAATTTAATTTTTCGTTTTTAAAGTTAAATGCCATGAAAAATGCAACCCATTTACAACGTGTAACATAGAGGATATAATACCGTCTGATATCATGTACCTACCTAAAGATGCCATGCCCTTGGTATGTATATACCTATCTACCCTTTATGTTACACATTGTATAGGTAACGCATAGGTAACTATGTACAACGGCGAATTTCAATTTCATAATTTTTAAAAAGGATTAACTTATAGGAAATGTTCTATCCAATAGTCCAACGAGATCAAAGCTTATACCTACTGGTGAAATCGCGGGAGTCGGGACGCACCTAGTAGGTAATAATATAAATGCGAAAATTTATATGCCTGGATGTAACTTTGTTTCTGGCTCCGAAACCTTTGTTCACAATCTAAACTAAGTTTAATTTCAGTGCATCTCTTTCTTTAGGTATATTTCATTAAAAAAAGGAAATAACATAATATGTTAGTTTAAGACCTATCAGATTAGTCCACGCTTGACGTAAATTGATGTAGGTATTTTTGGTCGCCATGTTTACAATCGCATATAAACTGTCTATGGAATATCTTAATTCTACAGGATTAAACTAAAATGTTATCATCTATCCTTTTCCTTATGGAATAGAAAAAAAAAGATACACTGAATTTAAAATTAAAAGAATCGGCGCCATTTAACGAAAAAACTACTAAACGGATTTGGATTAAATTTGGTACGCAAATTGTGTTCAATCAGAATCAACATATAGAATTTATCCGGATTTTCCCACGGAAACTTACTCGAGTGAAATCGCGGAGCGCAGCTGATGCTAATAACTGACTGGCAAAGTCAGCCCTTAGGTAGATTTCTAGGTTATAACAGTTTCTTTGTAAATCTGCTTAAATCAATGGTGTAGGCGGTGAAAAATAGATTAGCTTATCTTGCATACAACTAATGCCTAATCGGTACTTACAGATACTTACACTATCACGATCGAAATCATTTAACCTTGTTTTATGGGCTTTCAATTATTCATCAAAAACTAATAAAAAGCAATTAGTCAACACATGCTCGAGCCTTTGTGGTACATTAACTGGATTTTTTTTTAAATAATTGAGCATATATCCAGATATATAAGATTAAGATACTTATCAGCTGGTACAATCAAACCACACCTCCTGCTAAAAAGTTTGACGTGAACATCGTTTAAGTTGGGTCAAAATAGCGGTTTTCATAGTTCAAGTGTTACCAATTACGTAGGTACAGTTTAATGTACGGGCGACAGCAGGTCTAGCTACACGTTTCTGCCAAATGTTCCCAATCAACCTTGAGCCTTAATAATTTAGCAATAAAGTTGAAAATCTCAAAGAAAAGTTTGACAGATAGTAGTAACTCTTGATGTGCTATCGTCTGTACAAATGGCTGGCGTGGTATGGATCCGTACTTTCAGGAATATCAATAAAAGAAAAACACTCATATTAAATGCATTTATTTTATCTTTTATTCAATGAGTCTAATTTCTTACAGGTTCTGTAAATACAGAACAGTTAACAGGAGATAAACTCCACCAACTGCAGAACACTGGTGGATTCCAACAAGGCACTTAACTTAAAAATATTGTGTAAATTATTCCATTACCACTGCTCTCAAACAGGTGATGGAAAACAACGTAAGAAAATATGTCCTAGAATAAAAAATACAGAGACATCTGACGTCAGCCAACACACAGTAGACCCGCGTGGTGGATTGCGGCCCACACAGCGAGGAATTCGCGGCTAAATAATGCACAGGTCGATAGATCAGTAGGGTAATTGCGTAAACACGCTGTAACTCGCGCAAATTAACTGTGCACCTCGCTCTGTGACATCATTCGGACGGTACAGTTTGTAAAAAATGAGAATCATATTAAAAAATATAAATTATTTTTTTTATGTCAATAAAAGGTCGTTTTGATGATAAAGCGTAATACTAGGTCATTTTACTTATGACGTTTTGGAATAAAATTGACAGTTATATATGAACTGCATTCCAGCGAGGTGCACAGTTAACTTGCGCGAGTAATAGCAATGGATTTCATTTTTACAGTTCAACAACATTATTTACGTTGTTGAGCAAACATATTTTCGGACATATGGAGCATTAGATTAGCAAATATGCTTTGAAATTATTCCAACTGATAGTAATAATGTGTTACGTAATTAGGGTGCTGGTTAAACGACGCTCGCCACAGTTGGTCTGTTGATGGATGGCCATAGGGAGACCCCTCCGTATAAACACATTAACCCCCTTTTATTAATTTTATTAATTCTTTAACCATACATTTTTGACCTTTTAACGTAACTTAACTTTAATCACCGTTTATGAATAAACACCGCAGTGTTTAAGGGGTTTATTCATAAACGATGGTTAAAGTTAAGTGACGTGAAAACGTTTAAAATGCATGGTTAAAGAATCGCTAAACACTAGTCAACTTAAACAATATTTATGAATAAGAGGGGTAAGACTTTAGCTCCGGCTGTCATTCGTAAATACTTAATAGTAGTTGCGGGTAGTTAGAAGCCTGAAAATCTGACAACCAGTCCTACCAAGGGATATTGTATTAACCAGTAACTGGGTTGTAGAGTTCAGATAGGCACTCCATACAGTATGTTAAGAAAACCCTGTCCGACCCGTGAAGGTGTTGTTAGGTATCGATAACTGATTCTACTGATGCACACAAAACCGGGCTAAACTTAAAAAAAAAAATCCCCCTAAAAAAATAAATATTATTTCGCAAAAAGAGGTAACTTATTAAATGTGTGTTAACCACCCGTCCGCGGCACGCGGCGGGACGGCGGGCGGCAGGACACGCGGCACGTGGTCGCATCGCTATTCGCTCATAATAATACCGGTGTTGTCACTTTTTTTTAAATTACCAAATTTCTGGGAAGTTGAAATTAATTCGCGGGAAAAAAGATTATTTCAAAATTCAGTTGTATTGGTACTATGATGATTACGTAAAATTTTATATTATATTTGGTCATGTGTTTACCTAACCTTTATTATATTTATGGGTCGGACAGGGTTTTCTTAACATACTGTATAAAATACTAGTATTCCGCTGAATCCGGTTAGACTGGAAGTTGATCCCAATATAGTCGGGAAAAGACTAAACAGAATATAACTCCCTCTAATAAGAGTCTTAATATTGTTTGTGTACTAGAAATATAATAGGCTGATAATTGGCGCCGATTCTGTTGTTCACAAACAAAACTAATTTTAAGTTAGAAGATAACATTTTAGTTTAGTCCTGTCAAATTAAGATAATCCCTAGACCGTTTAGACGCGGTTAAAACATGGCGACTAAAAATACGCCAGTTTACGTCAGAAGCGAACTAATTTGACAGGTCTACACAGCCCCCTAATCGGCGAACACATATTTGTCAAATGATTGCGACTAGTTGGCATCAGTTGGGATCGTTCGGACCGCCTATTGGTCCGTTCGGTCCAAACGATCCCAACTAGTTGCAATCATTTGACAAAAATGCGTTCGCCGATTAGGGGGCTGGTATATTATCTTCTGTCCTTTTCTTAATGAAATATAAAGAAAAAGATGCCCTAAACTTAAAATTAGTTCAGTTTGTGAATAAGGGAATCGGCGCCAATTATCTACTTAGATATCTCTTAGAGATAACTCCATCACACATCCTACGAAATACAGAAAACTATAAAAGCCCCAGCCAGTGTACATACATCCTCTGGGACAAATGCTGCCATCTGGGAACAATTCTTTCAATTATACAGGGTGTATCTGACATCGTAACGCAAACTTCGCGAAAAGGCTACACCGCATGCCACTAATAAAATTATGATAGTCATTTATGTCGTTAATGAACGGTTACAGAAATAACAATGTTTAAAGAAAAGTGTCGGCTCGGCCTTTGAACGTTGCAAGCGTGCCGCCGTGGTTTGTAGGTATGACGTGGATCCCTGATGTGAACTCAATTAAATCAGCTGATAAGATAGTTTTTCGAGTTTTGTTTTCATTGTGCTGTTTTGTGTAATTAGCGAATTATTTAATTTTAACTTTAAAATCTTATTGGCTTATAAAAGTATAGCAATTATGAACGGTCTAAAGTGAAGAAAAGATTTTTTTTAATACAGTTGCTCAAAAAGTGGTGTATTACAGGGACGTATAGCGTTCGGAAAGTGGGCTATTACACACTCGTGCTTTTTCTTTACCTTTTCCGAACTAGTGCGTTCTCTTTCCCAACTGTCAAAATATTGTCTATTAAAAATTAAAAAAAAAACCAACCATGAAGTTTTTACTTTAAAAAAATCATAGAAGTTTTTATGATTCATGCAAATAATTCTAAAAAGAAGCTACTAATTTGTTTCAATATCAGATTTAATGATTTAATTCAATGAGTTAGGTTAGGTTTTATTTAATTTCATCTCATTTCATTTTCATTTCATATCAATAAAAAAATTCTACTGAAGACTTGGCTGTATGGGCATAGTTCCCTTTGCCTAATCGAATGGGTGATGAAAAAAAAATCTCTGCTTATATTCTTTTACGGTTTGCGCCATTTTTCAAAAATTTTCTTTGCGAGTTTATTGTGTTTTTATTATTTTAATAAATTGCTTAATTTTTTCGCAACTGTATTAAAAATAGTTGTTCAGTACACGTGCGGAACCGTCATTGCAACTTGTTCCGACTAACTTGACTAACTAACGACAACGTTGTAACTCGTTGTAATGACAGGCTTTCCGCACTTGTAATGAAATATACTATTTTTTTTTTAAATCATGAAAAAGCCGACGAAAAATTCCACCACTGTCCAGAATCATGTACTGGATTCATGGTGCTCGTTTGTGCGTCGATGTCAGATACACCCTTTATACAAATATTGGCAATCTATTTGCACAGGGAAACATTCCAAAACATCGAAATTACTGTTATATCCAAGTTCAATATTAAAGCCATACAAGTCTTTATTGCGGTATAGATGCTCTAAAATACTAAATCATGGCGCATTACAACGCTCTCTAAACTAGACTTATTTACATAATAATGTTTTAAAAATAAATCTAAATAAAAACAATGCCTTAATCTGTAGAAACACATCGTAAATTGATATGTAAATAAAATTACTTATTTATAAATTATATGTGTTTTGTTCTTAACATCACATTATTAAACGACGAAACTATAGTTTATCATAAACATTTCAAGCACCCGTTTTTAAACTATACCTACAATACAAATATACAGTATGTTACGAAAACCCTGTCCGACCCACAAGGATAATAAGGGTTAGGTAAACAAATGACCAAATAAAATATAAAATTTTGCATAATCATCATAGTAACAATACTAATGAATTTTGAAATAATCTTTTTTACCAGCGAATTTACTGTAACTTCCCCAAAATTCGGGAAATTTAAAAAAGTGTAAACACCATTCTAAACCTTATAACTGTCGGCGGCGTCAGTGTGTCTAGCCGCCGACGCGCAAAGGAATAATTAGAGCTGTACTAGTTTTTGCGTAATAACGTTTTGTTTTGTCGCTACTATTCGAAACGTTTACCTGCTCGAATGATTTGTTGTAAAAACGCAGATTACCTAATGGTAAAAGTACTTTTTTTGATTATCGATTAATTATTCATAACAATATTGTAACACAAGTACCTATTATTAGTAAATAGGAACTAGAAAGGTCTTATGAAATACGATTTTAGGAGAATATTATAAACAATGTAAAGCAATTAAGTTCACCTGATTTAAGTTATGTGAAAGTTCTAAAATCTAAAGAATGCCATGCGATGTTGAATCGATGCGTGAAATTCTGAAATACAAAATTGATACCAAAAATCGATACGAGAAATATTTTGAATACTTTCACACCTCTAGTCAAAGGGCACCGCCGTGCAGTTAGAGTACCTATTTTTATGAAATAAAAATCATTTTTATTTTAAATTTATTAGTTTCGCGTAGACATTGCGTGCGTGTAGACGTATCGTTTATTGTGTGATCATACCTATAGTTTTCTAACGTAATGTAACCTGCTGATGGAAGGTACCTAGTAAAACTGCAATTGTGTTGTGTTATGATCAGGTGTTGAACGATTCGGATGTGACTACTTCTTGGTCAATGTGGTTCCAGCATGTCGGTGCCCCACCATATTTTTGCCGACCTGTACGTGAGTACCTCCACTATCAGTTCGGCGAGCAGTGGATTGGTAGGAGTGGACTAACGTTGTGAAACACCGTGCTAATCTCGTGGGACGGTGCCAGGCCGGTATCGTTCTTAGTGAACGAAATATGGAACAACATCTCCGCCACAGCCATTGTGCTCATCGAATGAAATTCGAAGATAATTCGGAGGGTCAGACGACCTTCCTACTTAAAAAAAAGTTCTTTTCACGAGCTGCCTAAGTAGGTATCATTGTTTCTTTCTAGAGTCGATAAACATGGTTAGACTACCAATACCTACATGCATGAGGTCAACTGAGGTCATGACCTGTGCCTGTGTTGCCATGAAATTACCTATTTATTTTATTTAAGTTATTTATTTTTAAGGGGGTATTTTTTTTTTTTAGTTTAGCCAGGTTATGTACGCATTAGTAGAATCAGCTAACGATACCTAACAACACCTTCACGGGTCGGACAGGGTTTTTGTAACATACTGTATATGTACGTATGTAAAATTGAAGTGCCTATTTCTAATGACTAAAATAAAAAAATTTCACTAAAAGTATTTGTAACCACTGTTATTTTTAACGTTACTTACTTTTTAAACTTTTTGTCTATCTGTCGGTTTGTTCTGGCTAATCTCCGAAAAGGCGGGACCGGTTTTGAACAAATTCGGTATAGAGACTTTGAACCCGGAGGCAGAACATAAGTTACTTTTTATCGACACAAATACGCGGGCGAAGTCGCAAGCGAAAGCTGGTTTATTTATAACACCTTTTATTATTGTAACTTCACTAAGGTCAACTATCTCTCACGTCCTAGCCCATTTGTGGTTTAAGATTAAGACCAATTCTTAATCTTAAACCATAAATGGGCCATATCATCCAGATTAGTCGCTCTCAAGACGATTGTAAGAAGCCAGTATGTTAGACTAAAATTTCGGAGACATCTGCCCACCAACACGCGATGTGAGGTAAATTAAGGCTCACTCACAGAGAGGTATTTGCACCAGCAGTGAGAACATTACAGACTGATTATGAAGTGACATTTAACCTTAGGGTAGTGAAAGTAGCTCGACTATACTAAGTTGGCCTGATTATACAGTATGTTAAGAAAACCCTGTCCGACCCATAAGGATAGTAAAGGTTAGGTAAACACATGACCAAATATAATATAAAATTTTACGTAATCATCATAGTACCAATAAAAATGAATTTTGAAATAATCTTTTTTTCCCGTGAATTAATTCCAACTTCCCCGAAATTTGGTAATTTTTAAAAAAGTGACAACACCGGTATTATTATGAGCGAATAGCGATGCGACCACGTGCCGCGTGCCCTGCCGCCCGCGCCCCGCGGAAGGGTAGTTAACGCAGATTTATTAAGTTACTACTTTTTGCGAAATAATATTTATTTTTTTATGGGGATTTTTTTTTTAAGTTTAGCCCGGTTTTGTATCCATTAGTAGAATCAGTTATCGATACCTAACAACACCTTCACGGGTCGGACAGGGTTTTCTTAACATACTGTATTGTTCACAAAATATTCTAAATTTAAGTTCGGTCTATCTTTTTCTTTCTATTTCATAAGGCAACTAACAAAACATAAATATTAGTTACGTCCTGTCAAATTAGTCAGCGCCTGATGTAGACAGGCATATTTTAGTATAGTGAGTTTCATCTAATAGTTCCTTTGCCGTCATGTTGGCATTCATTTTTTGTCACTATCGTAAACAAGGTAGACGCACTCTGCATCTCTCTCTCTCACACACTAAGTTGCATTAGTGCCAACATGACGGCAAAGGAACTATTAGATAAAACGCACTATAGCCTTGATTTTAATCACGTCTAAACTGTAAAGAAGTATCATCATTGGACAAGGTTAAACAAATATTTTGTTCTCATAATTAAATAACAAGAAAAAAATCACTGAATTTTAACTTAGTTTAGTTTGTAAACAAGAGAATCCGCGCCACTGTTATGGAATGAAAATAATTACTCATCTTTATGCTCAGAATTTATGTTCACATAAAATGAGTGATAAATTAGTCACACTTAGATTCGCCATTCGATGGAAGTTCATTACCTGACTTTACTTACAAGTCAACACATCGTTTTTAGTTCGACATTATAAGTAGTCACACGGTGGCAGACCTAAATGTGGCCGCAAGCTATGAAAGACTTAATTTGTGAAAACTGAACAAATTCTATGGTATTTCTAATGAACATATTGTGCAAACTAACTACGGGAATTCCACTTTTGTGTGGCTTCCTCGTTCACTCCTGAGCAAAGACCCCGAATTCATCCAAATCGTTCCAGAAACCCTTTTCCGGCTAATGCGGGAAGAGTGCTGGTTCACAGACCAACACCCACGGAACGCCTCCAGTTCATTTCGCCTACATAAACACCACACACCAGCACGCACGTGTATATAAACACGTGCACTTCTTACACATCTTGAAATGCTGCCTAATTATTTTTTCATTGTTAGAATAGCACATAAAGGAAGAGTGAGACAGGTCGAGACAAATACTATTGCAGTTTTTTTTTAATTTGTGTTTTATAATATAGCATCTCGTAGTTGACCTTGAGAGGTCGTGACTACTTAACCGGACTATCCTGTGGCTGCCTGAAATGAATTTAAAGCCTCCAGCCAGGGCTACTAAAAACTAAGCGACTACACGCTAAGGGCACCCCCTGTGGGGTACGATCCTCGGTTTAGCATGTCGCTAGAGAGAACAGCAAGGGACGGCTGGATCTTAATTTCTTTCTGATGCTGTCTCGATTTATAAATATTTGTTTTTTTTTTTTTAACTAGTTGTTATCTTGGCATTGGCGGTGCTGTCCATCATCCAGACTTTTGCCCAGAAGGCGTAATGAGCTGGACTCCTTCAATAAAGGTTGACAGAGAGAGGTGGAAAGAAACTAGGGACGTCTTTGCTCAGAAGAATTTTAAAATCTTGGATAACTCTCATGTTTTCAGACCTATAATACAATTCCATCAAAATAAACTTTAAAATCCAGTGCACTGAACATTTATTGGGGAAAACTTCTTACAATTAGTCACCCACAAGCTTGGTGATAATGTAATCTTATTAGCTAAGATGCTGAATTAAAATATTCAAGAAAAAATGGGTTCACAATCTTAGAACACAAGATTATTGAACTATCAAATCCCGATCCAAAAATAAACAACAATATAATTCGCATTTTTATACCATCGCACAATATTCCTTAACATAATTTGATATTTTCTCATCTCTAATTAAGTCAGATAGGCAATGTAAAAAATTACATAATTTGTATTGCTCAAAGCTTCGCTTTTAACTTTATACAAATACATAAAAATTTAAATGTTGTCACAGTGGCAATGTAAAAGTATATAATTTGTTTTACATTAAGCTACCCCTGATTATATAGAATTAAGTATATATATAAAAATAATGAACTTTAACCAATAAGAAATTTCAGTTAAAATGGTGGGTTTCATTTAAAGTATTATTAATTACAATACTTTAAAAAAGTAATTTTTAAAAGTCAATACTTTTAACTAACAATTTAGTTATAATATTTCTGTTTGATTCATTTAAAAACTTTTTTCAAGACACATTATAGTATCATAATACATATTTTTAGTTTGTGTTTGTGTTCTTTTTTAAAATTTAAATAGATTTTAATTACCTGCACCATTTTGCCTACAACATACTTAATGTAACGTATGTAAGAGGGGACTCTCGTGCCGAGGAATTTGGAAAATAGGTGTTTGAAGAAACTATTGCCGTCGCGCTGCTTCCAATCTCTCCCGGTAGAGTGCGAAAAGAACATTTGCAACTCAGACTGATTTTACCTACAAAAACGTTGACCAAAAGACGTTTCGTATTCCGCTGATTTCTTTTTCAAAACACGACAGATCTCAATTATTTTTATATCAAAATTTAGAGGAAAAGTATTCCCATGCTTCTATTATTTCCTTTTTTGTTAAAAACTTATCACTTTTGTCTAATAGTCATCTGAACATCACGGTAAAAATGGGTATTGTTGTGGTATTTTTCGCGATTTTTAAGTATCGTATTTGTTTTATTGACTAAATTTCGGAAAAAAAATCAAATGATAATGGGCACGTATAATCACGATGTAAAATTGTAGCAAAAAAAAAAAAGCATTATCCACGAAGAAAACAGCGGAATACGTTTGTATAGAGAAAGTACCACAAGAGTTCCCTCTTAACTCACACATTTTATATTTACGATATTGAATTTGTTAGAAGGTTCGATAAAATATAAAAAATATAAATATAAATATTCAATTTGACTAGCACAACATTTGCAACAGGCATGCAAAGCAGTGGCACAGGCGACAGCACATCAAGCCAATACAATCTGTCGAATTTCATTATTACACGAAAATGTAATAAAGAAATCTTCAAAACAAACTTTATCAATAAAGCTTTAAAATTCAAGGTCGATTGAGATTTTTTGACAGTTTCAGGTAGGTTGACCTGCTGTCGTCCGTACATTGGGTGCGCGCAACTTATAAAAATAACAAAGGCACTCTGGCACTCTTTTGGAAGACTGAGTAATATAAAACGGTACAGACATAATAATACATTATAAGTAGATTTTTGTAAAATATCCTCAATATTAAAACATTTGGAACATCTATTTAATTATCACATATTCAGTAAGTTGTAACGCTTTTTTATAAAACCATATACATCACAATATTTAAGAAGATTCACTACTTGCTCAGTCATACTTTGGAATCAGTTCCTCTGGGTTGGTAAAGTTCTTGACAAAATGTGGCCATTCTTTTATAATATCGTACAATTTGTCACCAGGACTGAGAGTAGACGCTAGTTGGCGGTGCGCGAACAGTTTGTAGTCCTTAGCGAGTTTCCCGATCTCGACTCCCCTCTTGATTAACTTGAGACAGGCGTCAATTTGATTCTTCGGCGGCGGTTCATTATTGAAAGTCCCGATGAAACTAATTGCGATGCTGTAGTCATTGTAGCCCAGTGTGTGGGCCCCGATATAATCCCAGCCGCGGCCGAAGTAAGCAGACCCGTCGCCCGCAACTAAGAAATTATAGCCAATGTCGTCCCACTTTCTTGATTCAATGTGGAACATTTGTATAAGGCGGACACGCAGAACGCATTCACTCTGGAATTATATGAAATAATATATATTACATAAAACATTATTTTTATTTGTCATAAATAGACAACCAACTCCCTTATTGACAAAACTAAACAAAATCTAAAATCGGCGCCATTGTCAATACACTATCTAGAACTTGAACAATGTAGGGTGTTTTAACAGTCAGTTTTTTTTACCAAGGAAGGAATAAATTGTGGAATTTTACAAAATAGACAGATAAAGATAAAGGATAGCACTAACCTGTGTTGTGCAACTCTCGGTTGCTGTGTGGGATATAATGACCCAGGGCACTGGATGTCTGAGAACACGTAACGATTTCTCTACTGGCTGAGCAAGCCAATCGGCTCTAGGTACTATCCTAAGATGATCTGGTCGTATCAACAATTCATTAGCTGAAAAATATCATTGAAATATTAGCAATAGCCTACAACAAAGCCATTTATTCATATGTGCCTTATGAACTTTAAGCAACATTTATGAATAAAGGGATTGTTAGAAATTATCAGCGACTGTTTAACCATATAATTTTGATGTTAAGTGTCACTACATTAGTCATTGTTTATAAATAAAATGCTTAATCATTTAAGCTACAAAAAAATCAATGATTTATTTAATTAAAGACTGATTTTTCCAACACCAGATAATTTTATCAGAAGAATAATTCTGAAACTTTGAATTCTGTCATACAAAAACTATCAGTCGTCAATTTGATTCCACGAATATGTATAATATAAATACGTAATGGATAATGATTTATTTAGTCCATAGTACTAAGTACTCATTGGATCAAATCATTTTAAAGTAGCCTTTAGGTAACATTGCACACTAGTGAGTGATAGTTAATATTGTCTATAAAATTATTGTACCTTGGTGAATAGGATTCATGTAGGGATTAAAGTCATCGAGTATCGCTTCATAGTCCCTTCTTTTCCTACTTCTCGCAATATCTGTGACCACAGACTTTTCACCACCAGAGCCATCCAATGTTAGTAATGTAAACATCAACAGGAATGTTAATGTGGCCAACACAATTGTAAATATAATAAAGTTTAAGTTTTCATACAACAACACCACCACCTTTGAGTAGTCTGAAATGATAATAGAATTATTGCGTCATTACTTTATTTATAGCCACGGCACGCCATTCAAATTGTGTTAGTATTGATGTGCAATACAATACCCATAGACACACCCTTTTTGGGGAATTCCCTCATGCACCAAATACTTTAGGCACAGTTTGTTTACCTTTTTAGTACAAGGACATACTGATAATTATAAACTTGATAACATATCACATAAATCCCAAGGGACTTTTTATTAAAAACTGTTAATTGAATCTGAAAATTGTGTTTTAGTTTAACACACATTATGAATTTGAGACCATGTTAATTAATGTTCCATTACTTTTATACAAAAAGAAAACCTTTTTCATATAATAATAACACTATAAAGGTGTGTCTTATACAAATATTGGGTATTAATTGCATAGTAAGGTGAATGAAGTAGAATAAATATTTTGATCAGTGAAATTTTAGTCTTTGCAAACAATCATTGATGTTAGTCACTTAAGATACACTTACATCGGCAAATAATTTTAGTTGCCAATGTGAGTGTGACCATTGCCATGATCAATATAGAGATAGTGGCATGAGCTTCTAATAATGTGCTGCCACTTACTTGACGTCCCAGTAGAACTATCTTCCTCAGACATTGACGGCGATGATGGTGGTGACAGATTATCATCTTGACTGGAATTGCTAAGTATTATTGACAATATTGCAAATATACTTCCAAGTATAACTATACATACTGCTGAAATTGTTATTTTGTGCCATCTCCTTAAATAAAACTTCTTGACAGCTGTAAAAAGACAAGGGGTACATTTAGTCACTTGCAGTTCATGGCAGAAATTAAAAAAACCATATCAGCCCTTTTGGGAAAAAACGGTGCAAGACCATCAATTTTAAGAAAATGCAATTTTTGAGGAAAGTATTTAAAACTTTGCCCTATCTATAATTAATAAGACTTCAAGATTTACACTTCATTACTTTCTTACGGAAACCATGTGTAATGTTATTGCACCAAGTAAAGAGTTGCTTCAGGGCACTTATTACGAATTTGACTAATTTTTAAAATTTTTGCAAAAGTGAGTCTAGTACCGGTCATGCAACATGCAGAAATGGAAGCTTTGTGGAACAAGCCTACTGTTCAACCAAAATAAATCTAATAGTTTCACAAATTTTTGGTTAACAGTTTATTACACATGGATCCTTTCTATTAATTGTGAATGAATTCGAGTATTAAAATGTACACTTAACAAAATCAAGTGATAGATTATAACATAAGCTATATTTTGTTAGACAAGTTTCAGTATATACCTAAGAGGGTAATCTAGTAGTGCTTTCTCTATACAAACATATTCCGCTGTTTTCTTTGTGGATAAAGCTTTTAAAGCAATTATTTCTTTTCTACAAATATACACCGTGATTATACATGCCCTATCATATATTTTTTTCTGAAACTTAATTAATAAAAGAAATACGATACTTCAAAATCGCGATAAATAACCCATTTTTACCATGATGTTCAGGTGACTATTAGACAAATGTGATAAGTTTTTGACAAAAAAGAAAATAATAGAAGAGTAGGTATACTTTTCCTTAAAATTTTGATATACAAATAATCCAGATCTGTTGTATTTTAAAAATAAAGCAGCAGAATATGAAACGTCTTTTGGTCAACATTTTTGTCAGTAAAATCAGCCTGAGCTGCAACTGTCCTTTTAGCACTTTACCAGGAAAGGTTCGAAGTAGGGTGACGGCAATTGTTTCTTCAAATACCTATTTAAAGAGAGTCCCGTCTTAAGCAAAACTTACTTAACTTTACTCATGGCATACAACATTGTCCATCATTCACAAAGTTATTTATTTATAAAAATTTAAATTGTTAAATATATGATGAATGAAGGACATTCAAACATATTATGTGTATGAACTTCATTAGTCACACTTGACTATTGAAAACTCTCATTTAGTCCTTTGTACTTTAGTCTCATTTAGTACTTACAAAGGACTAAGTGAGACTGGCTAACATATACATACAATAGTG
This sequence comes from Sesamia inferens, assembly GCA_037179545.1. NCBI lineage: Eukaryota > Metazoa > Arthropoda > Insecta > Lepidoptera > Noctuidae > Sesamia > Sesamia inferens. The sequence continues at coordinate 21,455,274 of CM073921.1, forward strand.
CAACAAACTCCTCGAGGATCCACATGGTTTACAGAGCGACTTTAGTGTTCCAAAAATTTGTTTGCATTGAGATACACAGACCTTTATGGAATGACCAGTGATAATTTGGGGAGATATATGCAAAGATAATTCCTTGCTCAATGGAAGTGATAAATTCTAATAACCTAATACTAAGGGACAGGTTCACACAAGATAAGCAGCAGTTTCTACTAACAAAATGTACAATGCCACAACAATAGTATCCAAGTTCTATCAGTACTTACTCTTGTCATTCTTTGATTCCTCTTGGTACTTCTGAACTGGACCATCTTCATTGTCTGTTTTCACATAAGAAGGATTCTCTAACCCAACAGCATTTTGGATCACTTGCTTGATAACAACAGGCCCATTAAAATATGTGTTATTACCAATAGTAACATTTTCAGAATTGCTTACTGCCACATTTCCAATGGGAGTACTACGGGGGTTCACTACACTTGATGGGATCGCGAGAGTATCTACCGTCCTAGAACTTTTGGTATTTGTCCCGTCATCATCATCACTATCACTGTTCGATGTAACTATTTGAAAGTCTCGCAGCTCGCCTTCAACTTTGATACCAATTGACATCATAGGTACAATATGTGCACATTTACATCTTATAATAATCTTTCATTATTTTGCTATATAATTTTTGAATATTACACTTTTTGTAACTTTTTTAGCTACAGTAAAACAAAATAAGCAGACCCACATTACCTTAGATGGCACAAATAAGATGGTGAAAGTATTTTTTAATGTCTAAATAGTAACCAAGTATTTCCTTTCTTGTATTTCTTAAATTATTTTCCCTAAGTTTTATCAATCAAGTTTCATAAACAACAGGATAAAAAATAAACTTCATTTAGTTCAATCTATGACAGTTCAATCCAAAGGTTCAATCTCTCACTTTCATTCCGTAAACATCAGTAGTTTTGGCGGGAAAGTTAAGCGAGTGTCACACTAATTTTTCATTGGACTTTTTAAATAATTTACAGTGTTATTTACTAAATAAATGTGCGTGATTTATGTAGTAAAAATTATATACAGTAAATAATTCTTAAAGAACATTGAGATATAGAGAGCATAGTGGCCTCATCATGACAAACCTCCTCAACCTCGTACTCGATTCACGTGACCGTCTTTTCCGACATGAATATTTTTTAGGCGTTATAGGAAGCCTTGTTTACAGAAATGAAATTCGATATATTATGTAGATCTCGAAGGAACCACAAACAATTAGTATGGTTCGCCACAAATTCATTATGTGACATTGGCTAAATGCACAAACCGTGCGAAGCCAAAACAGAGAGAAAGAAACTCTTGATTACTTCGGAAAATATCTTTACCTTTTACTTGAAACTCTTGAGGTCGTGCTTTTTAATCAAAACGATTTCATGACAATAAAAATATATCGTCAGATAAAAAACAGCGAAATTATATTATCATAGGCAACCATATATCATACATAGATAAATAAAAAGTTTCAAGAACATAAACTCTAAGGGCCCGTCTACAAACTCCGTCTTGCCTGCGCAGTCCAGCCCCGTGCAGTCATGTACAAAAAGACGGAACACCGTATAGTGGCCACACGTGCAGGTAAGCTCGTGCAAACTGGACTGTGCAATCCTAGTTGTGTTTTGAGAGCTCGTGTAAATACACATGTAAATACATAATAGAATAATACATACATAGATTCCTCTTTTAACTTTTCAATCATTAAATGATATGCATAATTTTTTTTCTTTCTATCTGAGTATTCTTTACACAAAGCTATTTTATTTTCCACAACGCTGGCAACGATTTGTACAATTCTATGAACTGAATACACACGCTCTTCCCTGCGTAAACTGGTTTGCACAGGCATGCTCGCAGGTAAGACGGAGCGTGTAGACGGGGCATAACATCCTCATTGTTTTTTTTTATTATTATTAATTATAAACTAGCGCTTGACCGCAATACCGCCGGATGGTAAGCAGTAATGCGGTCGTTGATGGTAAGGCGCGCTAGTTTATTAAGAGCCTATTCACTCAGAAAAACTGAGCGAATAGGAAGGAAGACGGCAGTTGAGCGAGGTGTTAATGAATGTTTCTTTATTTATTTAATCGCATATGCTTTGCCATAGAAACAATTTTAGGCTGGTGCAGAGGTTTCGTTAGTATATCCGCTAACTGCTAGTTCTTTGACATAGAAATGACAAATGGCAATATGCTTCGTTCTCCTATGTAACTCAGGATTGAGTGAGATCTTTATGGCTGCGTCATGATCAACCTTGAGCACAGGAATCTCCTTCAGGTTTGATATCTCTGCAAAAAGCCTTTTGATCCAGGCTATTTCTCTAGCCGCTTCACTAGCTACAACTAGTTCAGCTTCCGTACTTGAAAGCAACACAGTTTTGTCGTCGACTCGACCAGGATATTGCTCTTCCTGAGTATAAACATAATATGCCTGATGAGGACCTACCAGTGGTTTTATCGCCTCCGCGGTCGGAATTACTGTAACAGTCCAAAATACCATTATTGTTGTTCTTCGTGATCCCACAATCCAAAATTCCTTTTAAGTATCTTAATAGACGTTTCAATCTTTGGATATCGTCTTTGTTTGGACTTTCTAGGGATCTGGACACTACACTCATAGCATAGGTACGCCAAATCTGGTCTGGTTCCAACTGTTAGATATGCTAGAGCACCAACAGCTTCTCTACTGAATCTTTCACTTGATATAGGTGTCCAAGCTATCCATCTTATAAAATTGGAGTAGTTGCAGGTTTACACTCAGACATCCCAAAGCGATCCAACACTTTTTGTGCGTATGCTTCTGTGTAACTGTAATATCATCATTTACATTCATAATTTCCAAACCGAAGAAATATGACGCATCTTTAGTTGTGATTTTAAATCTTCGTTTTAACTCAGATATGAATCAATCCCATTCTTTTGAAATTGATGCAGCTATAAGACCGTCACAACGTATAGCGCAAAAATAATCTCATTTGATCGATTTCGAATAAATAGGCATGTGTCTGTATCGCATTGTTATACCCAATGGTTTTCAAATAATCAACCATGCATTTATTCCAGCATCGAGGGGCTTGTTAAGACCATATAAGCTTCTTTTCAATTTACTCACCCTAGATCCATCATTATAGCTATCAGGTTGATTCATATAAATTTCTTTATTTAACGAACCATACAGAAATGCGGTCGAGACATCAAACTGGGCGAGTGCCAAGCCTTCTGTAATTCTAACCGTTGTTATTTTTCGACAGGACTGAACGCTTTGTTATAATTTGCGTAGCAATGAAATCCTAAATCTATGGTTATAATCAAAGCCTTTCTTTTGTGTATAGCCTTGTAGCAGCTGCAACACATTCGGACGGGCCGACCCGGCGGCCCGTTGTGAAGGGTTGCCTATAAATCACATTAGGATCACGGAAATCAGGCCGGGGTCACCAATGAGCACGTAGGGCGTGTTACGTATTTAAAACTCAGATGAGTTGAATGTTGTGTATTGTACGTGTGTAAAAGAGTACAATGTGTATGACGTGTATAAGAATGTGATGTATAGATCAATATGTACAAGAGTCTGTATCACCATCCGCTCCGCCTCTAACACAAGCGCAGTGCAATTCACCTACGGTCAACCAATACTCCTGCCTGGCGATTTCATATGACCCTCACCACCCACACCGATAATTGACCACGACTAAGTGAATCACCTGCACGAAGTTATCACGAAGCTCACATCCACATACAAATCTCATGCAAACAAGCGGTATATGTTCGTGCACAACGATCTACAAACATGTAGCCACGTTTTTGTACGTGATGACACCGTCCGCAAACCTCTACAGCATCCATACCAAGGTCCATACAAGATCATCGAACGTAAAGAAAAATACTTTACAATCCAAATACCAGGACGATCTACCGACAACATATCGATCGATCGCTTCAAACCTGCGTACACACCCAACATAGAAGATAATCCTAAGCATACGAACAGCGAGACCAATCAAGCACCTGCAATTTGCAACCAATTTTGCTATTTGCATATTGCTACCACAGACGAGCCATTCAGCCTACTACCAGCCCCGGATACGAGGGAGCTATGTACCAGATCAGGCAGGACCGTCAAGACGCCTGCAGGCTACGTACGCTTCGCTAAGGGGTAGTACTGTAGGAGCTGCAACACATTCGGACGGGACGACCCGACGCCTCGTTGTGAATGGTTGCCTATAAATCACATTAGGATCGCGGAAGTCATGGCGGGCGTCGCTGCCACCCATTGAGAGGTCGCCTATAAATCTCACCACAGGAATGCATCTGCTGGCCGTCGTCGATGTTACGTGGGAAACCATACCATCACGCGTCGTCTTGCACGTGAACACGCGATCAACGAATCAACATCGAGAACACACGTGCCTATTGCCTACCTATTACCTATTGGTTACCCCACTATTGTTTAGATTTAGCTAAGTTTATTTAAGGCAGTGCATAGCTTGTAAGGGACATTCTTATTCACATTCCTGTTCATACTCTTGTACATTCTTGGTCACACTCTTAGACATTCCTGTATACATTCTGATACAGACTCTCGTGCATATTGATCTATACATCACTTTCTTATACACGTCATACACATTGTACTCTTTTATATACGTACAATACACAACATTCAATTCATCTGAGTTTTAATTACGTAACACGCAATACGCGCTACAGCCTCGAGCGCTATTAGTCGAGCTTTAAACTTATCAAGACTTTCATCAGCATTTGTCTTTACTTTGAAAACCCATTTGTTGGACACGGGTGTACGACCCTTGGGTAGCTCTACCAAAATCCAAGTTTTGTTTTCAGCCAGTGATATAATCACATTTTCCATACCTTTCAGACATTTATTTATTTATTTTATTTACACACAATAAAATACATAAAGATACGACAAAATTAAGATCTGATCATCAAGAGAATTGCATTATTTAATTACCCCATCTCCGTTTCACCATCGGACGACCCGTCGTATGGCGACTTTCCACCCTTATATTTTTAACACCACTACGGTCCGGACGAAGCGTTTCGCTTCCTCTTTTACACCACGTACATCGAGGGACTGGGATAATTTGCCAGCGGCGGTGTTTCCGACTTACTACAATTTGAGTGACTTCAAGGCTAGAATGAATAGGCTCTTAATAAACTAGCGTGCTTTACCATCAACGATCGCATCACTGCTTACCATCAGGCGGGATTGCGGTCAAGCGCTAGTTCAGCTTCAACAAACGTCCTATTTTCCCTTTCACTCGATCCGTTTTGTTGAGGAGTTTAGGGCATAGTCAGCCTTTGTTTTATGCCAGCTTTTTTCAAAACTTACTTGACATTCGCATTATCGAACTCTCCACCGTTATCGCTTAAAAGTTCCTTTATAGTATGACCAGCTGTTTTACTTTCTCGAGGAACTTGTTTGAGTTTTTCACAAACATCAGACTTATGTTTCAAGAAGTAGACAAATTTGTATTTACTGAAGTCATCTTTGAAAAGAACAAAGTATCTGTACTCGTACTTGCTATAATGATAGGGAAAAGGTCCACAAACGTCAGGATGCAGTATTCCTCCAGGTTCCTTAACCTGCACCCTTGTTCCAAATTTCTTTCTATGTGACTTTCCATAGATGAACCCAGTACAAAATTCAGAATCGAGTGGTACTTTAATACCTAGTTCATGTTCGATAACTTTCTTAACATGTCGTTTATTTTAGTGAGCAAATCTCTCATGACAAAGTTGAAGGCTGGACTGGACAATACGTTCACTTCTTCAGTACTATTGCCAGTCACTGTTTATAGTGGTCTACCATCTGACATCCATTTATAATATTTCTAAATCTTGTGGCTTAGTTTGCCGCAATGACTGCATTTCTTTTTTTTTTTATATATATATAAATTTTACATTGCTGTTTTGTCTAACAAAAGCTTCAATAGACCCAGCCTGATTATGTTGACTTGTAAGAGACTTTTCAAAGTTGCATAATTGTACAGTCAAATTTTCGATATTGCGATCAGTTTTTGATAATAGTCATCAACCTTTATATCGTCCCACTGCTGGGCACAGGTCTCCCCTCATACAGAGAAGGATTGAGCGTAATCACCACGCTTGCTCAATGCGGATTGGCGATTTCAGACTTATAAAGTCCAGGTTTCCTCAAGATGTTTTCCTTCACCTTCAGTCACTGGTGTCCAAGATATACTTAGAAAATACATATAACTTTAGAAAAATAATTGATAATAGTAACCAGGAAGAATTCGGGTAGTGTGTCGAGAATTTTGCAAATAAATATAACTTCTATTAATTCACACTTGCACTCCTTCATCAGCTCAATTGTCAAGTCATGCCACAAATTCTTTAGTTTCGAAATATGTGTACCCATATCGTGCTGCGCATCCTTGTAATAATGGAAAAAATCTGGTATGTACGTATAAGTTTTGTTGTCTGTTGAACGATCAAACAATCGATATAGCTCGTCCCATACTTCTCTAGACGTCTCTAGTCTCGTAATCTTCTGTAGGGTCATGTCCGACATGTTTGCTGTAATAGCGTAATATTCTGTAATCTGCAAGGCTTTACTATCTGCTTCGTTATACTTTTGTAATTTTTCCTTATATGATTCGATCTCTTGTGGTCTGGCATCTTTGTGCAGGACGGGCTTTTTAGTCTGCCTTCTACTGCTTGCAGTACCCCAACAGTGCCGCTGAGCTGTTGCAAAACTTTATTCATATTTCAAGAGTTTTGGCGGGAAAGCCAAGATGAGTGCCAAGCTCATTTTTCATTGGACTTTTAAATTATTTATAGTGTCGTTTACTAAATAAAAACGCGTGATTTATGTAGTAAAAAGTGCATTCAGTGAATAATTCATAAAGAACAGTGATAGTGGCCACATCATGTCTTTACGCTAAACCCTTCCTAATCGACCTCACGCGGGAATCGAAAGGAGTTAGGTTAGATTAAGTTAAGTTAGGATAAGTTTAGGGTTCCGTGTGCAGTTTCTGGCCTGCCATCGGACGCGTCCCCAGGTGGCGGATAGGGGAACGGCCCCCAGATATGGGGGTTACCGGTTTACCGGCGCGGACCAAAACCAGAAGTGGGGACCGCTTCGGCGGTCACGCGCGGCGGGTCGGCCACCACTCCAGGTGGCTGACGTGACCCGAAGTCCGGGTCACCGTCGGGCAACCCGGTCTCCTCATTGAGAGGAGCTGGGGGCCCCGTTTGCCTCCGGGCAAACGAGTGGGGCTAAGAGGAAGGACACCTCGCTAAAAAACCCTTGGCTGCTGCGTCTTCTTGCACACGAAGACGTACCCAGCCGGGCTCCTCCCTATGGAGGACCCACTGTGGGCCTGCCTTCGGGCGGGAATCGCTGGCGGGGGATTGGTAGGCAGGCATGCTATTTCCCATGACCCCGCCACTAAGGCGATGTCGGTGTGCCGCTGTTCGGTTTTAGTGGGTATTCCCGGCTTCGGCTGGGCGAGTCCCACACACGCCCTTCGGGGTATGGTGCGTAAATGTCATTTCCACAGCGTCAAAAAAAAAAAAAAAAAAAAAAAAAAGGATAAGTTTAGGGTGTTGGTGATTGTCCGCCCGAGGACGTGCGGACGGGCGAGATCCGCGCCGATGCTTCCGGACTCGGCGCGATCTGGGTGCGATGTCCGGTGGCGGTGGCCAACAGAATCGCCGACACTAAGCGTCTGTTGATAGGGTGGGTTGCAACGAGAGTGAAGCTACTGCAACCCAGGGCCTTGCGGTGCTACCGTTGCCTTGATATTGGACATATCAGGGTACGGTGCACCGCTGAAGTAGACCGCAGCGAACTGTGTTATCGCTGCGGCCAGGCCGGCCACAAGGCGGCCCAGTGCTCCGCGGCACCAAACTGCAGCCTCTGTACCGCTGCAGGGAGGCCTGCTGGGCACAGAATGGGCGGGAATGCATGTGGCGCACCCACCCAAAAATCGAAGAGAAGGGTCGTCAAGGCTGCCGGGGGCTCTTTACACCCCCCACATTCTGGCAACCCCTCGGCCGAATCCCGGCCTAAGAATGGTGCGGAGGGAATGGATTGCGCATAACGGCGCTCTACCATTTCCTCCAGGGCAATATCAACCACTGTGCCAGAGCTCAGGATCTTTTACTTCAGAGCATGGCAGAGTGGTCGATTCACGTGGCTGTGGTCGCTGAACCGTATTTCATCCCACCCAGGGATAATTGGGTGGGAGATCTGGACGGTTTGGTGGCCATCATTGGCGGGGCTCTTGTTAACCTGTCCCGAGGTCACGGCTGGGTGGCCGCCCTCGCGGACGGTATTGGGGCGTATTTCTCGCCCAACAAGAGTCTCGCCGACTTTGAGACGTTCCTTGTCGAGCTGGGTGCCGTTGTGGCCCAACTCCACCCTCACCCGGTGCTGTTGCTGGGGGATCTCAACGCCAAGTCTGCGGCGTGGGGGTCCCCTGTGACCGACAATAGAGGCGAGGTACTGGAGGAGTGGGTGGTCACTACTGGCTTGACCATCCTAAATCGGGGCTCAGTTCACACGTGCGTGCGACAGCGGGCTGGATCTATAGTGGACGTCTCGTTTGCTAGCCCCGCTCTCGCAAGCCGTGTCCGCGACTGGCATGTCGCCGCGGAGGTGGAGACATTGTCGGATCATCGATACATCCGTTTCGACGTCTCTGCCCAGACCGCTGGCGGCCGCGGATCATCACTCCCGCGAGCAGACGGCCCGCGCTGGGCGCGTAAGCGCATCGACAGGGAGCTTCTCGAGGAGGCCGCTATTGTCCAGGCCTGGATCCGGGAGTCGGCATCCTACGGACCCGTCGACGTCGAACAGGAGGCGCTGTGGTTTCGCGGGGCGATGACGCAAATGTGCGATGCGTCCATGCCCCGGATCCATGTGCACTCAGCAAGGCGCCAGGTGTACTGGTGGACAGCCGAAATCGCGCAGCTACGTGTTGAGTGCGTGGCGGTTCGACGTCGGTACACCCGATACCGGAGGAGACGTCGTCGGGTCCCTGACGAAGAAGCCGCGCTGTATGAGGTGTACCGCGCGGCAAAGAAGGCTCTGTGGCTGGCCATCTGCGAAGCGAAGACGCGAGCCAGGGAGGAGATGTTGGAGACTCTAAATAAAGATCCGCGGGGGCGTCCATATCGCACGGTCCGAGGGAAACTTCGAGCCGCGGCGCCCCCTCTTACGGAGAGTCTTCAACCCGAGCTGCTGGAGGAGGTGGTCGCAGCCCTCTTCCCGGCAAGAGCGGAGCATACGCCACCGTCGATGGCTCTATCCACAGCCACAGAGTCTACAGAGGAGAACGCCATCAGCGTCCCAGAGGTGACACAGGCAGAGATGAGGGCAGCTGTGATGCGGCTCCGGGCCAAGAATGTGGCTCCGGGGCCCGACGGGATCCATGGCTGCGTGTTAGCCCTCGCTCTGCAGGAACTCGAGCCCCAACTTAGAGGGCTCTATACAGCGCGCCTTGAGCGGAGCCAGTTTCCCACTTTGTGGAAATCTGGTCGTCTGGTCCTACTTAGGAAGGCCGGGCGCTCTGCGGATTCGTCGTCCGCGTACCGGCCCATAGTGCTACTAGACGAGGTGGGTAAGTTGTTTGAACGAATCATTGCAGCCCGCCTCGTCGGCCACGTGTGTAGAGAGGGGCCGGACTTGGACGACAGTCAGTTCGGGTTTCGGCATGGGCGCTCCACCATACATGCTGTGACGCGCGTGAGAGCCCTGGCGGAGGAAGCGGTGTCCCGGGGTGGGGTGATGTTGGCGGTGTCCTTGGATATCTCCAACGCTTTTAACACCCTACCCTGGAATTGTATTCGGGAGGCACTGCGGTACCATCAAGTGCCTCCCTACCTCAGTCAAATAGTTGGGGCTTATCTGTCCGAGAGATGTGTCACTTACATGGGACGTGATGGCGAACACCAGCGCCGCATGTCGTGCGGTGTTCCACAGGGCTCGGTCCTAGGCCCGCTCCAGTGGAACACCGGTTACGACTAGGTGCTGAGAGGCGAGCTCAGACCGGGGGTAGACCTGACGTGTTATGCGGACGACACGCTGGTCACCGCCCGGGGGAGCTCGCATAGGGAAGCAACGTTGTTGGCGACGGCTCCGGCATCACAGGTGGTGGGCCGTATACGTCGCCTAGGCCTGGTGGTGGCCCTCAGCAAGTCGGAAGCCATGGTGTTTCATGGTCCCCCGGCGGGCGCCGCCACCCGGCTCACACATCGTGGTCGGGGGGGTTCAGATCGCTGTCGAGTCCACCATGAAATACCTAGGATTGGTGCTCGACAGCCGGTGGGAATTCGGCCCGCACTTCCGGCGGCTGGCGCCCAAGTTGTTGGGGGCGGCTGGGGCACTTTCAACGTTGCTTCCCAACCTGGGGGGGCCGGGCTTGTAGGCGGCTCTACATGGGAATCGTGCGATCGATGGCCCTGTATGGGGCCCCGGTGTAGGCCTCTGACCTGACGGCCGGCAGCATCGCTATATTGCGGAAACCGCAGATAGTGATGGCCGTCAGAGTCATACATGGGTATCGCACGATCTCCTATGAGGCGGCCTGCCTACTGGCTGGATCCCCGCCATGGGACCTGGAGGCGAAGGTCCTCGCGTCCCTGTACCGGTGGCGTGAGCAGGCGCGAGAACGGGGCGAACGGCCGATGCAGTGTCAGATTGAGCAGCGTCGGTCGCAGCTCAGCGAGGTCCTGGTGGCGGACTGGCTCGGGAGAAGGCATGGCTCCCTGACGTTTCGAGTGACACAGGTGCTCTCAGGGCATGGTTGCTTCGGAAAGTACCTGTGTCGCATAAACAGGGAGCCGGACGCCCGGTGTCACCACTGCGTCGACTGCCGGGAGGACACGGCGCAGCATACGCTGGCAGAGTGTGCCGCTTGGGAGGAGCTGCGCCGTGCCCTTATCTCTGAAGTAGGCAGTGACTTATCGCTGCCGGTCGTAATCATGTCGATGGTCGGCAGCAAAGAGTCCTGGGATGCGGTGGTTTCCTTCTGTGAAACAGTTGTCTCGCAGAAGGAGGCTGCGGAAAGGGAGAGGGAGATCTCATCCTCTCACCCAGCCCGCAGCAGGCGTACCGGGCGTCGCCGGAGGGCGGATAATGCCCTCTTCCAGCCCCCCTAAATGGGTCCAGGGGCGATAGACTCGGGGAAATCTGTCGCTCCCCAAACATCAGGACCCGAGGTGGCGGCGCGAAGTGTTCCACGCGCGCTACTCTTAGACGTCACGGGAGGAGTTCTACACCTCACTCCCCCCCCTGACCCGAGGAGGCCCCACGGCTGCGGGCCAGCACCAATCGGGGGTCGCGGAAGCAGTATTAGTTCTCGCAGCCCCCGGTGTAGGTGTGAGACGGAACACCCGGGTGGTTTTTAGTCAGTAGGAGTCTGACAGACCCCGTCGCCCGCCTCAGGGCGGCGGACATCCATGAGGATTTTCCACCCGGAAAAAAAATAAAGGATAAGTTTAGGGTAAATTAGGATAAGTTAGAACAAGTCAGGATATAAACTTACTGAAGAAAATAGTTACTGAAGTCTAGGCTGTATGGCGTACTATGTCTTTGCCTTTTCCGTTCAACAGTACAGAAAGAAGTGAACCAAAAAAAAAAAAAGTCAACGACGTCAACGTCAAGTAGTCTTGGATTTGTTTGGCTGGTTTTTTTGCCAACAAGTTACCTACAAGTATAAACTCAAAACTGCGAGTTTTTGAAAATTTTACATAGTATATTAATTATTTTCACAGTACAAGAAAAATAAAAGGTTGGGACATTAAAAATTGTTCCATTTAAAATTATTATTGACTACGTTTACAAAAACTGCTATACGTACAGGAAATTCAATACAATGGTAACCAGTCATGAAGGGGAATTAATTTATAAGGAAATATACGGAACCGTTAATAAACAAAGGATGTACGTGAGACCACCAGGTAAGATATTGTACCAAAAGAAGTTGAAGTTGATGAATATCTTAATATTCTTTATTTTTTCTATATATTCCTTGCTGTATGAAATTTGGCACAGTTTGTTTACAACCAGAATTAACATATTGGTCTGTTTTTATCCGGATATTCCCATTTTATCCGCGCTTAAATTGTATAACATGTTTTCCATATCATAATTATTTTGTTACAGACCAGTCAAACATAGTAGTGCTTGATGAAGAAAAGTCCAATGATCTCTCCAGTTTATTTGCTACCATATTTCTCCCTCAAGGCTACCCTAACAGTGTAAGCAGGGACTATACTAACTACCAAATTTGGGATACAGCACAAGCTTTCTGCAGCACAATTACTGGTAGGTTGAAACTATGTGAATGTAATGCGACAGTCAATTGCTTATACATAATAGTATTAGGTCTCTGTCTAACATTTCATATTATCCATTTATGTGGCTTTGATAAAAAAGTTCTTGTTGACAACACCAAACTTTATGAATGTTTTCTATTGTCATTGGGAGTTTAAAATAAGATATGGAACCAATTTTACTGGTGCTTCACTCAGTTATTATCAAAGAGAATTAAAACAATCAGCTATTATAGTCTTTTTACCAATGTTACTTTTCTGATATTATCACCACCCTTAGAGTAGTCTCAGGCTGCTTCCAAGGAAGTGCTGTTTTGCATGTAGAACCAATTGCTTAATTTAAAAAGAGCATTCCTTGACAGCTCTTGGCAAATCAGGATATTAAATGTAACTTGATTACTTCAGCTGCTTAATTGAGCCCTGCAACAAAGACGCTTTGCATAGACTGGATTCTGTCCAGGCCAAATGTTTGAGGATCATTTCTGGTGCCATGAAATCCTCCCCCATAGACGCGCACCAGGTTGAATGTGCAGAACCTCCTCTTTAACTTCGTAGACAATACCTTCTTATCAAAAGTATTCTCCCTATCTTCCCATCCTTTACTCCCCATTTTAGAACAAATCTACCTTTCTCTTAACTCATCTTCCTATTGGAACAATAAAACTATTCCGTTGATGAATAGGTACAGAGAGGTTAAACTCCTCTCCTCACCTGTTTGTCAATACCCCAACTGCTCTCCCGGTCTTTTCTTCCGCATATGAAATGATTCATTTTAGGCCTAAAGTTGTTTTGGGACTTGGTATCTCCAAAAATTCCCAGGACGCGAAAGGTAACTTTGACCACGCCATTAAAAGATACTGAGGAGGTTGGAATTTTTTTATACTGACACATCGAAATTGTCTTCAACTGTACACCCACAGGGATTTCTACATATTTCCAAAATTCCAAAATTGCTCTTTTATTCTTTTTTTTTATTATTATTATTTTATTCCAATGTCCTCCAGTGACCTCACTATTTACATGGAAATTTATCAATATCTTAGAAGCTGTAAATTTCATTTTAACCCATAACATTAAAAACTCGAGTCATTTTCTCAGATTCTCGCAGTAGTATTTAGGTTCTAGCTAGCTCAAAATCAACTTAAATCTAAACTTCACAGCAAAGTCATCTTTGATATCTTAAAATTATTATTTACTTGTTCGATCAATGGTTTAAACGTTGAATTAGCTTGGGTTCCGAGTCACTCGGGTATAGGTGGCAATGAGTGTGCAGACTCACTGGCAAAATTTACTACATCTAACCCGGTCGATCGGAAGCACTACGTAATCCATAGTTACGACTTACGGTCTGACACCAAACATAAGCTTTACAACTCGTGGTCAGCAGTGTGGCAGGTAAGTTCGAAGCTCGAGGGGGCGTACTACGCCAGTATTCAACCCGGCATTCAGTGGAAACCTTGGTTTTTTAAATGTCCGAAATTGTCCAGAAGAACTGTTGCTACCTTGTGTAGACTGAGACTAGGTCACTGCTGCAGCCCAGTATTTCTATACAAGATTCGTGTTCGTGACATATAGGATACTGTTTGGGGAGTATGCGAGGGAATTGCATGATTTAATTCTCCCATCTCCGTTCCACCATCGGACGACCCGTCGTACGGCGAGTTTCCACCCTTACGTTGTTAACACCACTACGATCCGAACGAAGCGTTTCGCCTCGTCCTTTATACCGCGTACATCGAAGGACTGGAACAATTTGCCACCGGCGGTGTTTCCGTCGGACTACAATTTGAGTGTTTTACCATCAACGATTACGTCACTGCTTACCATCAGGCGGGATTGCGGTCAAGCGCTAGTTTATAATTATAAAAAATAAAAAAAAAGATTTTGTTGTTTTTTTTTTATAATTATAAATTAGTGCTTGGCTGTATTAAATTAATACAGCTAATTTCAAACTGACATAAATAATAATTTGAAATTAGCTGTAGGTTGGTGATAGTTCTATGTTTTAATAGTTTCCCTTTAGATTGATAGTTTGTAACTTTGGATATAACTATGTCATCCTAAAATATTTATTAAAGAATTAATTTAATTTTAGGTATCCTTGCTACACAAGAAGTCCTACGAGGAGTGGGAGTTGGAGATAATACTGCAACACCATTCGCAGCTACAGTTACCTGGGTCCTCAAAGATGGTTGTGGCCATTTGGGAAAGATATATTTTGCATACAGCCAGGGGTAACCATAAATTAATATATTTTTTTTATTTTTATTGATGGGGACTGAGGCAGAACTTTGCCGTTGGTGTAGACCACTGCGAAGATGTGACGATCTGGTAACTTTTGTAGGGCCTGCCACCTGCCTTGCCTCCTCCTTGCAAAAAGGGTAGGCATTTGCCAAACAGTGGGACACAATGTATGATAACAAAAAATAAATCTGGCGAAGAGCGCGTCTTTCTCGGGCACAAAAAAAAATTGATGTTCTCGTTTCTGCCCTCTTTATCCTATACTTACTCAAAAGTATGGAACCCTAAAAAAAAGATTGTATGGGTTTTTATAATACAGGAAATCAGCCCTTTTTTTCAATGTTAGGTATTGCATGCACTGTATCAAAACATCAATTCAATATTTTTCCAGCACTCACCTTGATGCATACAGCAAGAAATGGAGACTATATGCGGACACACTTAATGATGCAGCCATGTGCATAGAAATTGCTTTGCCAGCATTCAAGAGTTACACCACTTTCATTCTTTGTATAAGCACTGTTATGAAGGCTATTGTTGGAGTTGCTGGTTTGTATGTTTCTTATTATAGAAAAGTAGCCCCTCACCTCTGAATCACCATTCTCTACTGAGCAATGGTTTTACCACTTAAAAATAATATCGAGATATTTTGATTAAAAGAAAGTTAATTATTAATGTATTATACACACATACTAAAGAAATAATTAAAGCATTATAAAATGTTTTAGAGATCAGTCAGCTAGGAAATGCCAGTGTCAACTAGTTTTTAAAATATTCACTCGTAACATTGTCGTACATAATAGTTATACAAGGGGCTAAAATGACCCATTATACATAAACAAGGGGGTTTTACAAGGCTACCCGATTTACGATTGGGAGAAAATTAAATAATCCAATACAATATTAAAACAGAATTTGCAATAAGAGAAAAATTCTTAACATTGCGCGCCAATGTGTTTTTGAAGTGAAAACTTTAGCGGCATTGTACATGGGGGAAAAGCATTGCATTAATAATAATAATATCATTTATTTGCGTAAAACATGGTATAAAGGTGGAAGATACATAGTAGAACATACATGTTTTGCTTCATAGAAGCATGCAAACAATACCTATTCATTTAACCTTACTGTTTCATACTCTAGGAACTCCCTGACACTAAAAACTTTTAGCAGACAACCATTTATATAATTTAGGTTTAAACAAACTTTTATTTAACATTTTAAATTCATCTGGTATTTTGATGTATACCCGGACAAACATAAACATGCAGCTTTTATTATATTTTGCAAGTCTTGGTAGGACATCTAGCATGGGCCTGTGAGGGGTACGACGGCTACGAGAATTCACATCGCTTGCTTGAGTAAACAACTCCTTATGCCTCCACATAAACATACAAATTTACAGAATATAAAGAGACGGTAATGGTAACAAATAAAGTTTTTTAAATATCGGTCTACAAGATTCGTCAGGTTGAAGCCCATATATAGCACTAATGCATTTTTTTGCGCGACAAGTGCTCTATTTTGATCGGTGCTATTACCCCACATGATTAGGCCATAGCGTAACACAGATTCCACATATGCATGGTATGTAGTAATTGCTGTTTTGATGTTTGTTATTTTACTGAATTGTCTCAGTGCCTATACAAACTTATTAATTCTTTTGGAAACTGTATCAACATGGGCTTTCAAGTTAAAGTCTTGATCCAAAGTCACGCCTAGAAATTTAGTTTGAAGTAGTTCGTGAATTTTATGTATATTCATTTTAATCGTGTGTTTTGTATTTGATTTATTAAATTGGATATAAACAGATTTTTTTAAAATTTAAAGATAAATTGTTTTTATTCAGCCATTCAATGAGTCTCTCTATCACATTAATTATTTCAGTCTCATGGTCATTAATGGTATTTTTTGTCTTATCAGATTTCACAATAATAGCGATGTCATCGGCGAATAATATACATTTGTGATGTGTTATATTAGTTATAGAATTTGTATATAATAGGAATAAAATAGGGCCTAGTACACTTCCTTGTGGGACGCCATATTGGTTAGATTTTAAATCGGAATAGTGCAATGTCATATCATTATTACTATCCATTCTTGTATCCATTCGCTGTTGTCTATTATTTAAATAATATGATATCCATTGGAGTGCAATTTAACTTCGTTTTCAGATACTGGTTTAAGGAACATCGAATGGACCATTGAACAGTCGTTAATTAATTTTGCACACTTATTTGAAGATTGTGCCATATTAATATAGTGATTATTTAAAGCAGTTGCCATATCTATAGGATCTGTGAAAAGCCCACGATTTCATCTTTTATTACTTTCCATACTGCTTTACATTTATTTTCACTGTGTTTTGTAAATTTGATATGTGTGTTTTTTTTTCGACATGTAAATACATTTCTATAAAATTTTGGAATACTTAATGTATTTATTTTTACTTTTATAATATTGATAGCGTAAAGGACGTTTGCAGCTTTGTTTTAGACCCTTGGTTATCCAGGTCTGTTTGTTTTTATTGTTAATATTCACTGATTTCCTGATTTTTTGGAAACAAACTATGGAATGAGCAAAATGATTCGTGAAAAGAGTTGAAGGCTACATTTAAGTCGTTCTCTGCGTAAACCTCTGACCATGTCAATTTACCTATACATTCCTTAAACTTTATGATATTATTCAAGTTGTAATCTCTTTTGTACAAGTGGTATGTCGTCTGGTTTGGCACCTTATGCTTTATAGGAAAATTCAACAATTGTACGGTGTCGTGGTCTGATAAATGAAGTGGCATTATTGTAGCATTAGCATTGGGATTGTTACTGAGAATGTGATCAATACAAGAAGACTTAACGAGTTGGACGATCAATATGAAATTTCAAATTATAATTTATGGTGTGTAACTTCTATGCCACATACTTAGAAAGTATTTTGTGTTGCGTATGTAGTATATAGTATCGTTGAGTTAGTATCCCATAACACAAGTTTCGAACTTACTTTGGGGCTAGCTCAATCTGTGTGATTTGTCCATATATATTTATTTTTATTTATATTATTAAATATGGTTGAAATGATGAAACGGAAAGGCATATTGCGTCAGGGCTACTGTTCATCTCCTGGAGTTCCTGTAGGGTTATTTCAAGGATTTCTCTTTTGGATAAGATACTGGCAATGTTTTGATGCAGTATTTCTGTATTACAGATTTCTGATACTTGGACTCGAAAAAGCTTTATATTGTTTTTTTTTTTTATTACCGGAAAGTAGTAGGGGATAGTTCCTTTATGGGGTTTTTCAATGGTTTTTTTTTTAGGTTTTCTGATTGATGGTGGCCTATACGTTCAAAATAGAATGGAATTGTTTCTTTTTTATGCTTAATAATGTTGGTGTTTACTTTTTGACTTGATTTGTTACTTAGTATTCGTCTAGCAAAGAATTCTGGGGTTTAAGTAATTATCAGTATAATCTTGGCAGTCAATTACGTAGTTAATTTTAGTACACAATTCAGATATTATAGTTTGCTTTCCAAAAACTTTCATTTTTTATAATTTATACATACATTTTTGATATGATAATTAAGTGTATTAACATCTAAGTACTCATGTTTAATGTTGTGGTGGCCTAGTGGTTAAAACACGATATCTCGATATCCAGCCTCTCAGTATGAGTGCGTGGGTTCGATTCCAGGTCAGGCAAGTACCAATGTAACTTTTCTGAAGTTATATGTACTTTCTAAGTATATCTTAGACACCAATGACTGAAGGTGAAGGAAAACATCTTGAGGAAACCTGGACTTTAAGTCTGAAATCGCCAACCCGCATTGAGCAAGCGTGGTGATTACACTCAATCCTTCTCTGTATGAGAGGAGCCTGTGCCCAGCAGTGTTACGATAAAAGGTTGATAATGATGATGACTCATGTTTAAACACATTTAAGACAATGATCATATTATTATCAAAAATATCTAATATAATTTGCAATTGAGATAAGATTGATTTTAAATTGTAATTATTTTTTCCTAAACAAATTACAAGTTTATCATTCGGATTCAATTTGGCATAACGGCAGCTCATTATTATTTGACTATTGAGTGCATTTGGTTTAGTGTTCGCAATTATCCTATACCTTTCATAACTTGTGTATTGTCTTGAACGTATCATAGCTGCTGCTGGACCAACACATTGTTGAGAATCGAAGACAAATAGTCTAATCATCGGTTTGTGTTTTTGCTCTTCGGTGCAAGTAGGCGTTTCAGAGTTAGATGCTGTTACTACCGGACATTTCCGAAGTGTTTTACTACTGCGTTGCAACGATTCCCGTGACCGACCCAACATCGTGATTGCTATAATGATTTCAGTTTTCACGTCTGTCGGTCAGCCCTACGACTGCCTTTTTTAATTTCGCGGGAGGGTCCGTGACTACATAATAACAGCCCCACAAGTCGATCGACCAGGTTAAGCTACGCTTGTCGCAATTAAAATGAATAAAAAAAATTCTATGGATCTGTTATCCACAGACTATTATTATTATTATATTTGTCAACAGGTGGTGCAACTAGAGCAGCTATGACACAACACCATGCCATAAGAAGTAACCTCGCAGATGTATCAGCCAAAGACTCAGCCCAAGAAACAGCTGTAAATCTCATCGCTTCCATGGCTGCACTGATGATCATCACAGTCTTTGGGTACTTACGAATCCATAGATTAACCGTTTATCTTAAAAATGTATACTAGTTTAAAATTAACCACTGTTTGGCGAAGGTTTCCAATTGGTAGCTTCTTTGAAAATGGTATTGTTCAGTACAGGTCAAAAATGGAGGATAGATGCATTTGCGTTACAAATGTATGTAGAAATAACAACTGGACACATCTCAGGTTAGGACGGTTTTCGAAAATATGTAGTTGCTAAAATATCTGAAGGAAGGTTTTTACACACAGGTTTTTAATGAATAAAATATTAAATTTTCATTATAATAACGCCAAATTACTTTTTCAGGAGTTCTCTGATAATATTCGCAATAATGATAGTATTACACATAATCTTTAATTACATGGCTGTGAGATCAGTGTGCCTGAGAACTTTCAATGAACCAAGATTTTTGCAAGTTATTGAACGCTATTTGAAAGATGAAGTAATTGCAAAACCATGCCTCGTTAACAGAAATGAACCCATCTTAGCGATGAACATGGGGCGAATCCACTTAGGTAAGTCAACTAAACAAATTCCCAACATAGACAACATAATAATGTAAATACACGTATAAATTGGTGCATTCCTGAAAATGGGTTATATTAGAGCTAATTGGCAACAACTTTGAACCAGGTAATAGGGGTTACGAGGTAATAAATTAGGTTATTTTCGATTTAGCAAAACTTATTAAGTATTTTTTAGTAAATTTTCCACCTTTTCATCATAATGTATTATATACATATTATACAAGACATAATAATAGTATTTTATGAAACTGTTACATAATGAGGGATATTAAGCACGAGTGTTAGTTTAAAAAACGAGCTAAGCGAGTTTTTTAATACTATCACACGAGTGTGTAATACCTAATTATGTACAGTTTCATACACTACTTTATCTAATCTCATATATTTTAAGAAACAATAATAATCAATTATGTGTCCAGCGAAACACAACAACGACTCACAAAGTCTCAATGCAAAGAAACGTATTTGGCGCCAAAATTCTGCACCCGCATCAAAGCGCGCGCAGCCATAGATAAAAAAAATGAAATAGTGCTAGTGGTTTGTAATCTGTACGATAATGAAAAAAAATTTTATTATAATATTATTTTGTTAGAGAAATAATGTAATTTAATTTGTTAATTTCCTTTTGATATACTATGGGTAAAGTACGTCAATATAAACTCCTTTTTAGTTTTATATTTTTAATTTTTTGATATGAGAGTAGATAAATACTTTTCTAGTAGTTAACGAACCAATGAATCCTTTTAGAACAATTTTTTTACACATCGCCCATGCATTTGATTATCAAGCTTTGAATTTTAAAAAACAAATGCATATTTTTCTTCCGCGATTAGTCTAATTTCTGACCATTTCCATCGCTTCTCCTTGACTACAAGCTACTTCTCGGGGAAGTAAGTTTTCTTACTGGAATTTCTCAACAGAAGTTTGGAGCTTAAGTTTCAGCCCGGTTTTATAGCAATAAGCTCGCTCACTACTTCAAGGGCCTTAAAGATATGGAACAAGCGAAATGCCACTAAAGGGGCACCTCTACCGAACGCTGCAGCGAAACAAGGTGCGATTATTCTATATATATTGTATTCATTATTTTCAGATAAAAACCTATGTGGATTTAAAATCATAATAGGAGAATCTATGAGAAATTTTGTGGATAAGAAACCAAAAGCTGAATATATGAAAAATGTTAAAGAAGTTTACAGTTATAATGATTACATACTGGTCCCCTGTATACGAACTAGAAAGATGTATGTGTTTCTGCGCGGTTCCGTCACTTCGGAGAGCATATTGTGCGCCTATTTTCATTCTATATTATTTGGAATTATTATCTGCGCCATAAATGAATATGATTTGGTATGTCCAATTTCAATATTTTAATTTATTTGTTTTGTGTTATTTTCACATTACAACTAAAGAGAGCAGCGGCCGCTTTAGTGGCACCGGCTGCGCAATACGAGGTGTATGTTGCCGGTCCGAACCCAGATAGGCTTTTTATCTTAATCAGAGGCCTCACCATCGGCCGCCGGCGTAGTTACCGCCCACCAGACAAAGTCATGCCGTCAAGCGATTCGTCGTGTTCCGGCATGATGTCTGGTGAAGCCGTTTGGAGGGCGGGTCTGAGCAGTTGTGTTGCGATGTATGTCGGGTACGATGCGCCAATTGTTGTCGTGTCGGGAGTTTGGTCGTGGAGGGTAGCGGGATCCGAAGCACGGTGCTCCGCTGGCCGACCGCAGGTAGTTGGGGGCCCAAGTAGTGTGCCAGCCACATACGAAAGGCTGCCCCGCCAACTGCGAAAAATCCCAGGGGGGCCCCATCGTGCCGGTTGGCGACCGGACGAGAGGACCCGATGGCGATCCCTGGAGGGGTTCGGGCGTCCCCGCAGTCTCCAGATCAATCTCCCTCTGGCCCGGCATCGTTGGTCACATTGTTGGGATTAACATTACATCACCTCACTCAACTGCCGTCTTCCTTCCTATTCACTCAATTTTTTTTTTTAATGAAAAGGTCTAAAAAGAAAAGTAGGTGTGTACAGCGGGCGCACGTCCTCTCTTTCAAAGTGCACCTCTCTAATATTCGAGGTCTGCACTCCAATCTCATTGCAGTACATCACCACCTTGAGACTGAGAAGCCCCATCTACTTTTCTTGACGGAGACCCAGATCAGATGTCCGTCTGATGCGGCATACCTCAGCTACCCGGGATACTCATTGGAGCACCATTTCCTGCAGCGTGCTGGGGTCTGTGTGTATGTCCGCAATGACATTTGTTGCCGGCGCCTCCGTCACCTCGAAAACCCTCATTTCTCGTCCCTATGGCTGTTGGTTGACACTGGTGTGGACAAAATTGTTTACACTTGTGTCTACCGATCGCACAGCGGTGATCAGGAGACAACTCGTTTATTTGACCACCTCAGTGAGGCTGCTGACAATGCACTGCAGCGGTACCCTGACGCACACTTCGTCGCTCTGGGGGATTTCAATGCCTGCCATCAGGACTGGCTTTTCCCGTACCAGAAGACCGACCACGCTGGGAGAGAAGCGCGAAACTTCGCGCTTTCAATGGGCCTTTCCCAGCTGGTAAAGCAAGCGACTAGGGTGGGTCATACTGCCAATTGTCTGGACCTTCTGCTGACCACTGATCCGGACAGGTGTGTTGTAACAGTTTCCTCACCGTTGGGAACTTCAGACCACTGTCTGGTGAAGTCTGTGTCGACCTTCTCCCCACCAGATCACGACTCTCGTGGTGAACGGCGAATGTGGCGATACAGGTCAGCAGACTGGGATGAGATGCGCCATTTCTTTGCGTCTTATCCTTGGCAGCAGGTCTGCTTCTCTTCTAGCAATCCGTCGAGCTGTGCGGATGCTATAACCGATATGGTGCGTCAAGCTATGGAATATTTTATTCCCTATAATGACGTGCCCGTCGGTGGCTCGGCTCGCCCATGGTTCAATGCCGATTGTGCCCAAGCTGAACAGCGTAAGCACACGGCATTTCTCACCTGGGTTGACGCTCGTGACCGCGGAGCTCCGGATCTAAGCTCAAAGAAGAGAGCCTTTAACCGTGCTGCCAAGTCCTACAAAAAGGCGCTAAAGAAGGCTCGCTTTGACCGTATTACCCATATTGGCAACAAGTTATCTGCGCGGCCTTCCGGTAGCAGATCTTTTTGGTCCCTTGCCAAATCGGTCGAGGCGAACTTCTGTCGGCCCTCACTGCCTCCGCTGGTTAGGCCTGATGGAACACTGGCTCATACGGCGAGAGATATAGCAGGTCTCTTTGCATCTCTCTTTGCCCATAATTCGCGTCTTGATACTGGCAGTGCTACTCCACCTATTTTACCCCACTGCGGTACTTCAATGCCTGAGGTTCGCATTCGGAACAAGGAGGTTCTGAGAGCACTGTGTCGTCTGGACGTGAATAAGGCTAGTGGTCCGGATGATATACCAGCGATTGTTCTAAAAGCATGTGCGCCCGAGTTGTCTCCTGTATTGACACGCTTGTATCGCCTCTCATTTGGGACTGGTATAGTGCCCAAGTCCTGGAAGCTTGCCAACGTGCAGCCCGTGCCCAAAAAGGGTAGTCGTGCCGATCCTAACAACTATCGGCCGATTTCGATCACCTCCATACTTTGCAAAATTATGGAGCGTGTATTGAACTCGCGCCTTTTGGCATACCTGGAAGGTAACGATCTCCTCAGTGACCGACAGTACGGGTTTCGCCGCAATCGGTCAACTGGGGACCTACTAGTGTATGCCACTCACTTGTGGGGCGAGGCACTCGAGAGGAATGGGGAAGCAATTGCTGTCTCCCTTGATGTCTCGAAGGCCCTCGACCGGGTATGGCGCGCTGGCCTTTTGAGTAAGCTTCCAGCGTACGGCATTTCCCCTAGCCTGACTGGCTGGGTAAAAGACTTCCTGACTGAACGGTCCCTCCGAGTTGTTGTCGACGGATGCTCATCTGAGCCCATGTCGACTAATGCCGGTGTTCCTCAGGGGTCTGTTCTCTCTGCAACTCTGTTTCTGCTGCATATTAACGATCTGCTGATGCCCGGTATCTATGGGTATGCAGATGACAGCACAGTTGTGGAGAGATACCTGCCGGATGCTCGAGCTAGTAGGGAATCAATCCGGTCCGAAAGAGAGGCCATGGTAGAGCGAACGAGTGTTGCACTTCAGGCAGTCTCCGAATGGGGCAATGCCAATCTTGTAGCATTCAATGCCGCCAAAACGCAGGCGTGTCTTTTCATCGCCAAAAGGAGCCCGTTCACCTTGGCTCCTACTTTTCGGAATGTATCCTTGGAGTGTACCGACCGCCTTCAGCTTTTGGGTATTGAGATTTCCTCGAACCTAAACTTTGGGCGGTTCATTGAGTCCAAGGCCAAGGTGGCTGCCAGAAAACTTGGTGTAATCGCAAAGGTCCGGCAGTACTTCACACCAGGGCAGCTTCTAATGTTGTACAAAGCACAGGTCCGTTCGTGTGTGGAGTACTGCAGCCACATTTGGGCTGGTGCTGCTAAGTGTCACCTGGCCACTTTGGATTCAGTGGAGAGGCGTGCGAAGAGGCTGATTGGTGACCCTGATTTAACTCGAGTTGGTCTCCAAAGCCTAGAGCACAGGCGTAGAGTAGCCAGCCTTTCGGTGTTCTATAGGATACATTCTGGGGAGTGTGCGAGGGAATTGCACTATTTAATTCCCCCATCTCCGTTCTACCATCGGACGACCCGTCGTACGGCGAGTTTCCACCCTTATGTTGTTAACACCTCTACGATCCGGACGAAGCGTTTCGCCTCCTCCTTTATACCGCGTACATCGAGGGACTGGAACAATCTGCCGGCGGCGGTGTTTCCGTCGGACTACAATTTGAGTGTCTTCAAGGCTAGAGTGAATAGGCTCTTAATAAACTAGTGCGCTTTACCATCAACGATTGCGTCACTGCTTACCATCGGGCAGGATTGCGGTCAAGCGCTGGTTTATACTTTAATAAAAAAAAAAATCGTTGAAAGAAAACATCTTTTGAAAATAAATAGCCAATAACAAAAAAAAAATGGAAGACATGTAACTTCTACCCGCACTGAGCCTTAGCGATGAATTACGGCCCACTCCTCAGCCTGGGTTCCACTATCATCATCAACTTTTTATCGTCCCACTACTGGGCACAGGTCTCCTCTCATACAGAGAAGGATTGTGCGTAATCACCACGTATGCTCAATGCGGGTTGGCGATTTCAGACTTAAAATCCAGGTTTCCTCAAGATGTTTTCCTTCACCTTGTAATTCAGTCATTGGTGTCCAAGATATACTTGGAAAGGGAAGGGGTAAAAAAAAGGCTGATTATAATATTTTTATTAGACTTATAAAAGAAAATTAAATGAATTGTTAAAAGTGTAAATCATGTATTTGATGATATTGTTTTTTAATTACAGCCGATTTACAAGAATCCTGAAATTGTCTCGAGACCTTTTCCACTCATTTGTGAAACTCTAAGAAAAGCTGAATGGAGTAGAGGAACAATAGAATATCCATGTGATGAAACATTTAAGTATGAACCTTCCATTGAACTTATGAAGTTTCTAAACAAAATTGTAGAAAAAGAATGGATGACAATAAAACCAGGGCTCAAACAAACCGGTAAGTAACTTATTGTGCCGTGCTATCCAATCAAACTATGTATATATATATCTTCTACATAAAATTCTTGTGTCATGCTCCATACTCCTCTGAAAGAACTTGACCAATTTTAATGAAATTTTGTATGCATTTTCAGTAGGCCTGAGAAAATGCAATCCTTCTCTTTATGAGAGGAAGCCTGTGCCCAGCAATGGGATGATAAGAATCTGCTACTATTTATTTTTCCGATCCCTAAATTATAAGGGCGACCACATAATTTTTTTAAATTCTTTGGATATTTCTTTTTTAAATCTACTATGATTTAGCAACACAAAAGCGAAAACATAAAAGCACTTAAAATTTTCACTCTTCTGTGATCAAACCGCTGTTTGTTGAAAAACAACATTTGACGGGTCAGCTAGTAGTCCAGTAGCTACCTTATGTATTAAAATGCCGACGAAAATTAATTTGAACATTAATTTTGGACAATCTGGGTAACTTTGATTGGTTCGAGTAACATTGACAGTGGGACCATGAACTAGTTTTGATTTTACCAACTGACTGATTATGATACCAGCTAAATTATGAGTGTGCGGGTTCGATTCCAGGTCCGGCAAGTACCAATGTAACTTTTCTACGAAATATGTAGGTACTTTCTAACTATATCTTAGACACCAATGACTGATTAACTGATTATAAGGTGAAACCTGGACTTTAAGGTCTGAAATCGCCAAACCGCATTGAGCAAGCGTGGTGATTACGCTCAATCCTTCTCTGTATGAGAGGAGACCTGTGCCCAGCAGTGGGACGATAAAAAAAAAGATTGATTGATTGATTGATGATACCAACACAATTTACAAATACTTCTTGTAGCTTTGTCTTTTTAAACTAGCTCCGTAAACGTTAAATATTTTTTGTTAATATTATTTTAGCTTCCTTTCTACTTAGTTATGCAAAAAATTATGTCTTAGAGGTGCTTTAAAGGTTTTTATATGCTCATTTAAAATTTGTATAACAATGCCAAACGTCTTAAACTAATTATTTTATAAAATATATTAGACAAAACTGGAAATTAATGATTTTATTTCGTCAGCTACTCCCATTTATAAGAAAAACATGAACCGATGTTACCCAGATTAATTCAAACTATAATTATTACTGCATTTCTATCAATGGTTTGATGTGTGTCAAAGTTACCCATGTAATGACGGTAACTTTGACAGACTAGAAAATCAGGGTTTTTATTGAAAAGGTGAGTTTTTAGATAATTCCATTAATCTTTACGGATGAAAATTGTTACGAGAACACTAAATAAATATATACGGACAATTCACACAGATTGAGCTAGCCCCAAAGTAAGTTCGAGACTTGTGTTATGGGATACTAACTCAACGATACTATATTTATAATAGATAAACATCCAAGACCCAGGCCAATCAGGAAGATTGATGGTATACATATAATTCGGCCATTGCTAATGACAGTCGTAGCCGCGTCCTCTGCTGAAACTCCTTTTTCAGTACTATATTCTCTAACCTTATATACTTATCAAGAATAGAATACTCTTTATTACGTACCTACACCATCAAAATTACAAAACATAAATATTTCAACCACAAAACAACAAAATATTTCCACCCTATGTTTTTATTGTGTAAGGATAGGAAATTACACTGAATATACCTACAACGTTGTTTTTTGATTATGCGAAACCTGAATGTAGTTTGTTCAGAATAAGCAACTGAATCGATTCTAATCATTTTTACACCATGTTATATTTTTTCCCAAATACATTTAGAAATTGTTGTAGATTGGTTACCGAGCGGTTACGATAGATTATAGTACTTGCGCCGCGCGCCACAGCTCAACGCACCGCACTCGGCCGCCCGTGCGGAGTTTTGACCATATTTTTGTTGGGACAACCAAGTAGCAACCTCATAACTTTGTGGTTTTCCATAATATCTATTTGAAATTTTGTACATAGATTCTTTATTACTTAAAAATACTGGACACGTGTTTCGGGATTCGCATAAACAAAAAATAATGTTGTATATTAATTAATAATTAAAGTTAGTAGTAGTGAGCCCGTGACCCGATGCCTTACATCGTATATTATAATAAACTTAAATATTGTTACAGGCTGGGACCTCAAAAAAAATCTCCTGATAATTGACGAATGGCGAATATGCAATGCTAAACTTGTTGCCAAAGAGATGCTTCCCAGCGAAAGCGTTTTAGAGACAAAACCGGCAACTAATTTGAAGAATTCCAGTGAGGAACTGCTCCGTCACTACAGCACTATTGAGGAACATGATATTAAAACTTTTACAATTGAGCCAGACGTTACATTTTCTTCAAATCAAGGTATCAACGATGAAAAACTACTCGCTTCGCCTAGCAGCAGAGGAAATGTATCTAAAAGAGATGTTGGGTCTAACAAAGACCATGGATCTAAAAGTAAACTTAATAACAAAACTGGATGAGTCAAATCAATTATTACATAATATAGATGGCAAACTCATAGCCTGTATTTGCGGTAGTGCGCATAACTCGAGAAATCGAGAACCACTATTTGATATACATCTATACATATAATAAAACAGTAGGACCCGGTGTGTCTGTACATTGAAGATAATTGACAAAAATGGAGTCAGGGCGATAAAAGAAAACCAATGAAACACAAAAATTTTTTTTTTTGAATTTTTTGTCTGTCTGTCTGTCTGTCTGTCTGTTTGTTCGAGCACATCTTCGTAACTACTGAATGGATTTTTATGCGGTTTTCACTAATGAAGAATGCACACTCCCGGGCAGTGTATAGGCTTTGTTTCATCAAAATCGGACAACAGACAAAAAAGTCAGTCTAGGTAACAATATTTGGAAAATCACTTAACTACCATTTGCTTATCGATCAACTCAGTTCAAGTATAAGTACTTAATGCACATATGAATTTACTAACAAACAAACAAACTAACTAACAAAAACTGGCCTCATTGCATTTTTATCATCAACATAAAGTTTTAAGCAAAAAGTTTTAACGATCACTTATCATTTCTAATTCGTATCCATCAATCGAAATATAGTTTCAAAATTAATTTTATATTTGTGCTTTTTAATAGGTAAAAAATCTCAAAAAAAATTTATTGATTATCGAAAATTTCAAGTAACAAAAAGAAACAAAAGAAACTATTAGGTGCGCTGCTCACGTTTTTTAGTACATATAAAATCCAATAGATGTCACTGTGCGATTTTAAAACGCGCTATCGTTATGTTTTCGCCAGTCTACTTAAGTATCACATCGCGGCTGACATACGTACTTAAAAGTTAAAAAAGGAAAAGAATTATTGGTGTGGATTTAGATTGTGGATTTAAATATAACAACTTACCTGCTACGAATACGGATATTTAGAGATTGCTTTGCGATTTGGATTACTTGGTTTAGAGGATATAAATAGGATTGTGTTTAGCGTTTTTATTTGGCTTTCTTCTTCGAAATTTTTATTTTGTTAAAAATAATAATACAATACTTAGAAAATGACCCGAAAAAGGTCTAATCTATCTACCTACACCAGAGCATCGAAAAGAATGAGAATGACTAGCTCTGAAGAGTCTAATGAAGAGAGGCAAGAACGACTTAGGGCAAGTCGTGAACGTATGTCATTGCATCGCGCGTCAGAAACACCTGTTGAAAGGGATTCTCGATTGTCGGCTGATTCTGAACGCCATAGATTGTCTCGCGTCTCAGAAACCTACACTCAAACAGAATATAGATTAAGTGCTGATCGTGAGCGCCATAGGTTATCTCGCGCATCAGAGACGTTCACAGAACGGGAAGTTCGTTTGACTGCTGATCGTGAACGCCATACAATATCGCGCGCATCAGAGACGTTCACAGAACAGGAACTTCGTTTAACTGCTGATCGTGAGCGCCATTAAGTATCGCGCGCATCAGAGACTTTCACAGAACGGGAACTTCGTTTGACTGCTGATCGTGAGCGCCATACAGTATCGCGCGCATCAGAGACTTTCACAGAACGGGAACTTCGTTTGACTGCTGATCGTGAGCGCCATACAGTATCGCGCGCATCAGAGACGTTCACAGAACGGGAACTTCGTTTGACTGCTGATCGTGAGCGCCATACAATATCTCGCACCTCAGAATCCTTTTCGGAACGAGAATCTCGATTGACATCCGACAGGGACCGCCACGAACTGTCTCGCGCTTCGGAAACATTTACTCAGTATGTTGACCGCTTAAGTAATGATCGAGAACGACACAGTATTGCTCGAGCTTTAGAAAGCGATGACCAACATCAACGACGATTAGAAGTAGCTAGAGAAAATTATGAACGCTTGCGTGAAACTCATAACACTTCACTAGAAATGGAAAGGGAGAGAGTAGATGCTTTACGGCGTGCAGAGACAGAAGAACAACGTGAGGACCGCTTACATGCTGATAGACTGCGACACGCACTGAGCAGGATGTCAGTTTCTTCTGAAGATTCTGATGATCCCGAAGAAACAGTAATGGGACATGAAATCCTTTCTTGGATAAATAAAGAAAAGAGTGCTTTCGTTTATACACACATGATAGATTGTGCCTCATTTTCTTCCATCGGGGGAATGGTAGTTCAGTGTCAGTTTTGCGATGCTATGAAGTGGCCAAAAGAGACAAGTGGAATGTGTTGCTCAAACGGAAAGGTGCATATTTCTATTTTTAATAACATTCCCGAGATTTTAAAAGCATTGTTGGATGGGGATCATCCACAATCACATCACTTTTTGGAAAATATTCGACAATATAATAGCACCTTTCAAATGACGTCTTTTGGTGCTAATCAGGTAACGGAAGGATATTTCATGCCTACTTTTAAAATTCAGGGTCAAGTGTATCACCTAATAGGGTCTCTGTTACCCGAAAACCAGCCGAAGTTTCTACAAATTTATTTTGTTTCTGATTATCAAGAACAGGCAAATATAAGAAACCAAAACTTTCCTCAACTGAATGGTAATCTTATAAGGATTCTTAAAAATATGCTGCACGAAGTAAATCCCTATATTCAAAGTTTCAAAACATCATTAGAGTCATTTCCTCCACAACAAAACAATGAATACAAATTTGTCATTTACGCAGATAAAAGACCCGCAGCTGAACACCGTGGCAGATACAATGCTCCTGTAGCAAACGAAGTTGCAGTGGTATTGTTAGATCAGGAATGTGAGCGTCGTGATATAGTCTTGCGAACTCGAGATGACCGATTGCAACGTATCTGCGAAACCCATCGGGCTTACGACACTTTGCAATATCCATTAATATTCTGCCGTGGTGAAGATGGGTACCATTTTGGCTTAAATCAAATCAACCCCATTACAAGACAGCCTAATTTAAATAAAACAGTATCAGCGCAACAATTTTATGCATATCTTCTGCAAATAAGACGCAACAATTTTATTTACTTGCAAAGATTTCGAGGTTTATTCAATCAGTTCATTGTAGATATGTATGCCAAAATTGAAACAGAACGCTTGGTGTACATACGCACCAATCAAAGACGCTTACGAGCAGAAGAATATGTGCATTTACGAGATGCCTTGCAGCAAGATGCAGATTCAGAAAATCTCGGTCGTTTGGTGATTCTTCCATCCAGCTTTACCGGCGGGCCACGTTATATGCACGAGCGTACGCAAGATGCTTTTTGTTATGTACGAAAGTATGGACAGCAGGATCTTTTCATTACATTTACTACGAATCCAAACTGAAAAAATCAGTAGTTCCCGAGGGATAACGCGCGATAAACACTTTCTGTGAAAAAACGAAAACCACGCGGGCGAAGCCGCGGGCGGCCGCTAGTACATATTATATGTTTTATTTGACATGTCCAGGAGAGTACAGAATTGGATTTGATTATTATACTCTACAGTTAATTCACACCAGGACGACAGAACCTAGCGCAATAAGCTTGAAGCCAAGCTACAACCATCACCGTCATCGCGTATACTTACTATTAATTTGATGACCATCTTGAAGAATATTGTCAATCTGTTGATCCATATCTTATAAAAATGTGTGTGTTCAATAGCGAAAATAACGCAATGAATGTTGTTGAACTGTCAAAATTTAACCCATTATTACTGAATACTGATGGAAAAATGAATGTATTT
The DNA here is from genome assembly GCA_037179545.1 of Sesamia inferens. Taxonomy (NCBI): domain Eukaryota; kingdom Metazoa; phylum Arthropoda; class Insecta; order Lepidoptera; family Noctuidae; genus Sesamia; species Sesamia inferens. The sequence goes on from CM073921.1 coordinate 21,486,853, forward strand.
CTGACCTCTTCATTCAGTTTTTTATATACTTAGCCCTTCTTATTTTTGAATAAATAATCATATAAGGTGTACTTTCAGTCGCCCTACATTGGAACCACATGAGTATATCGCATTTTTAAAAAATAATTATGACAATGTAATACACAAATGTGACTAGATTAAATAAATATAGGGTAGAAGATTTGATCCTATATATAATAATAATAGGATTCATTTACGAAGTTTGATCCTAGATAGTGCAATATTCCACTATGGTTTGGCTGCCATCCTGATGTGAATATTCGTTATAATATTGCCATCCTGATGTGAATATGCGTTTATAAAACACATACCATGAGCACTATGAGCTATCATTTATATATTTATTTGGGACAAAAAAGTAAGGTATGCAATCCAACATTAGTAATTAGCTAAGGTATAATAGTAAAACACATAACCCACACGCATTTAGTTTAGCGCAAGCGGGTCTTAGCATACCTATTTGTTAAAGCACCATTTACATGATGCAAGTTTCTTGACTGTTGATGTAACAAATTGATGTGTTTACCATATTATCATCGTTTAAACGATGTAACTTTTACTGTAGTAAATAATAATATTACTAAAAATGGTATGCCTAAGGAATTGAATAGCAACGTTTCAATCAGGCATTGTCAGATTTTGATAAAATTCTATACATATTTTTTATTCACATACTTTTATTTTTTTTAGAATTAGATTTATTTTATACTTTTTTCGGTGGAAAAAGGAGAACTGCCTGATATTTTTTTATTTACTGCCTATGTATCCCTATGGGATGGACAACACATTAATTAAGAGGGGACTCTAGTGCTAAGTAATTTGAAAAATAGGTATTTGAAGAAACTATTGCCGTCGCGCCGCTTCCAACCTCTCTCCATAAAGTGCGAAAGGGATAGTTGCAACTCAGGCTGATTTTACCAACAAAAACGTTGACCAAAAGATGTTTCGTATTCCGCTGTTTTCCTTTTCAAAACACGACAGAGCTTAATTATTTTTATATCAAAAGTTAGAGGTGAGTATACCTATGCCTCTATTATTTTCTTTTCTGTCAAAAACTTATCATATCACATTTGCCTAAAAATGGGTTAGTTTTGAGAATTTTGAAATATCATATTTCTTTTATAAATTAAGTTTTCGAAAAAATCATATGATAATAACGCATAATGAAGGTGTAAAATTGTGGAAAAAAATAATTCCTCTAAAAGTGTTATCCACGAAGAAAACAGCGGAATACGTTTGTACGGAGAAAACGCCACTAGAGTCCCCTCTTAAGAATTGTAACTGCAGACTGCTATTGATAAGTTATCATGTTTGTCAGTAATATTTACAGTAACAAGACCAATGACTGACTTTAGTTCTGTGAAAGTAATTGTCTTTTTTTTAAATTGGAGTTGAAAAGAAAGCTGGGGAAATAAAAGTACAAAACAACTACCACTCGCACAAGACTTTCACAATTACAAAAGTACCTGTAGGTATAGCTTAGTAAATCAGCAAATATGGAAATGGCCTCTCTTTGGGCAAGTACCTTTATTTATACAGGGACAACGCGTGCAATCATTGTACATTCCTTTTTGTATCAATGTACTTAATTTGTATAACTAATTGTTCAATTATTTAGAATCGGAATACCTAATTTTTAAGTAGGTGCTTATGTGTATGCGTGTGAATAAAAATAATAAGTACCAATATAGTTGTTTTATTAAGAATCCCAGGTTGTACGTTCTTAATTTTTTTAATAAACAGATTATTAAAAACGGGGAACATCGCAGGGACAAACACGTGTCGAAACGAGAATTGCTCACAAACAAAAAACCATAGAATTAACAATTGTACAGTAGATTTTCTAGCATTCAAATGAAAAAAATGACATGTTCTCCGTTCTAACCGCTCGTATGTCACGCAGCTAAACGTTTTTGGATCCTTATTCACGCAACTATAAGACTACCTATTTACCTAATTGTATTAGGAGACTCTTCTCTTCCATTTTACAGCATAACTATATAGTAATAAATAGTACTTATATGAATAAAAATTAAATGCTAACAGAGAGCAGCATAATTAAAAAAAAAAATAGAAAATTACATAATTCAAAGCCCCTCACAAAATTTTTCAATTGGTTTTTTATATAGTTATTGAAAATTGGACAGGGATGTTGCCTGTGGCAGCAGGCTGTCGTATCTCGGATTTGAGTTTCGCGTCTTTCTTCGTCTTTCTAAGTTCTGAGAATGCAACAGCGGTAATACCAGTCTCTCCGTATATGTAAGCATATTTGGTATCTCAGTTTACATATTTTATTATTATGAACGTATGGTTACTTATTCTTTAAAAAAAAAAGTACCTAGAATGATTAAAATTGGTGCACGCAATCCAAGATTACCACTGAAAATACACCATATATAACCCTTCTAGTTTGTATAAATTAGTAATTCAAATTCACGAGTAATGGCGTTGTACTTTTGACTGTTAAGATTTTTCCTGAGTTGATGGGGTTAAAAGGGAATGAGCTTAATAAACAGAATAGAAGTTCCGTACTTAGTATGTCAACTCAATGTAACAAATATGTAGTCCATTTTGTTTAAACTCAAATGGGGACACTTATTAAGCTGTACGGACACGCTCTTTGCCAGTTTTTTAGTCCTCCTCTTCCAATGGCATCCTGAACGTGTTTTCGGATCGGTGGGACTCGCCCCTCTTACGAAGGTGGATAGGAGTCCAGACCCACTTTAGTTAATTTATTTCTAACATTAGGCTAAAAAACATAATTATCCATATACCTAGTGTTAGTAGGTACAAGACCTACTAATACTATATGGATAATTATGTTTTTTATTCCGAAATAAAATTTTTGAATTTGAATTTAGTCAAAGGGATGCATAAAAACGATGAAATAAGTAATCGTCGACGATTATTTATTTTTCTTAATTTAGCACATTTTTCTTATGACTAAGACTAGAACATGATTATTATTAAGATGGAATAGATAGATAAGAATATGAATATGATATATTATAAACTAGCGGCCGCCCGCGGCTTCGCCCGCGTGGTTTTCGTTTTTTCACAGAAAGTGTTTATCGCGCGTTATCCCTCGGGAACTACTGATTTTTTCAGTTTGGATTCGTAGTAAATGTAATGAAAAGATCCTGCTGTCCATACTTTCGTACATAACAAAAAGCATCTTGCGTACGCTCGTGCATATAACGTGGCCCGCCGGTAAAGCTGGATGGAAGAATCACCAAACGACCGAGATTTTCTGAATCTGCATCTTGCTGCAAGGCATCTCGTAAATGCACATATTCTTCTGCTCGTAAGCGTCTTTGATTGGTGCGTATGTACACCAAGCGTTCTGTTTCAATTTTGGCATACATATCTACAATGAACTGATTGAATAAACCTCGAAATCTTTGCAAGTAAATAAAATTGTTGCGTCTTATTTGCAGAAGATATGCATAAAATTGTTGCGCTGATACTGTTTTATTTAAATTAGGCTGTCTTGTAATGGGGTTGATTTGATTTAAGCCAAAATGGTACCCATCTTCACCACGGCAGAATATTAATGGATATTGCAAAGTGTCGTAAGCCCGATGGGTTTCGCAGATACGTTGCAATCGGTCATCTCGAGTTCGCAAGACTATATCACGACGCTCACATTCCTGATCTAACAATACCACTGCAACTTCGTTTGCTACAGGAGCATTGTATCTGCCACGGTGTTCAGCTGCGGGTCTTTTATCTGCGTAAATGACAAATTTGTATTCATTGTTTTGTTGTGGAGGAAATGACTCTAATGATGTTTTGAAACTTTGAATATAGGGATTTACTTCGTGCAGCATATTTTTAAGAATCCTTATAAGATTACCATTCAGTTGAGGAAAGTTTTGGTTTCTTATATTTGCCTGTTCTTGATAATCAGAAACAAAATAAATTTGTAGAAACTTCGGCTGGTTTTCGGGTAACAGAGACCCTATTAGGTGATACACTTGACCCTGAATTTTAAAAGTAGGCATGAAATATCCTTCCGTTACCTGATTAGCACCAAAAGACGTCATTTGAAAGGTGCTATTATATTGTCGAATATTTTCCAAAAAGTGATGTGATTGTGGATGATCCCCATCCAACAATGCTTTTAAAATCTCGGGAATGTTATTAAAAATAGAAATATGCACCTTTCCGTTTGAGCAACACATTCCACTTGTCTCTTTTGGCCACTTCATAGCATCGCAAAACTGACACTGAACTACCATTCCCCCGATGGAAGAAAATGAGGCACAATCTATCATGTGTGTATAAACGAAAGCACTCTTTTCTTTATTTATCCAAGAAAGGATTTCATGTCCCATTACTGTTTCTTCGGGATCATCAGAATCTTCAGAAGAAACTGACATCCTGCTCAGTGCGTGTCGCAGTCTATCAGCATGTAAGCGGTCCTCACGTTGTTCTTCTGTCTCTGCACGCCGTAAAGCATCTACTCTCTCCCTTTCCATTTCTAGTGAAGTGTTATGAGTTTCACGCAAGCGTTCATAATTTTCTCTAGCTACTTCTAATCGTCGTTGATGTTGGTCATCGCTTTCTAAAGCTCGAGCAATACTGTGTCGTTCTCGATCATTACTTAAGCGGTCAACATACTGAGTAAATGTTTCCGAAGCGCGAGACAGTTCGTGGCGGTCCCTGTCGGATGTCAATCGAGATTCTCGTTCCGAAAAGGATTCTGAGGTGCGAGATATTGTATGGCGCTCACGATCAGCAGTCAAACGAAGTTCCCGTTCTGTGAACGTCTCTGATGCGCGCGATACTGTATGGCGCTCACGATCAGCAGTCAAACGAAGTTCCCGTTCTGTGAAAGTCTCTGATGCGCGCGATACTGTATGGCGCTCACGATCAGCAGTCAAACGAAGTTCCCGTTCTGTGAAAGTCTCTGATGCGCGCGATACTTAATGGCGCTCACGATCAGCAGTTAAACGAAGTTCCTGTTCTGTGAACGTCTCTGATGCGCGCGATATTGTATGGCGTTCACGATCAGCAGTCAAACGAACTTCCCGTTCTGTGAACGTCTCTGATGCGCGAGATAACCTATGGCGCTCACGATCAGCACTTAATCTATATTCTGTTTGAGTGTAGGTTTCTGAGACGCGAGACAATCTATGGCGTTCAGAATCAGCCGACAATCGAGAATCCCTTTCAACAGGTGTTTCTGACGCGCGATGCAATGACATACGTTCACGACTTGCCCTAAGTCGTTCTTGCCTCTCTTCATTAGACTCTTCAGAGCTAGTCATTCTCATTCTTTTCGATGCTCTGGTGTAGGTAGATAGATTAGACCTTTTTCGGGTCATTTTCTAAGTATTGTATTATTATTTTTAACAAAATAAAAATTTCGAAGAAGAAAGCCAAATAAAAACGCTAAACACAATCCTATTTATATCCTCTAAACCAAGTAATCCAAATCGCAAAGCAATCTCTAAATATCCGTATTCGTAGCAGGTAAGTTGTTATATTTAAATCCACAATCTAAATCCACACCAATAATTCTTTTCCTTTTTTAACTTTTAAGTACGTATGTCAGCCGCGATGTGATACTTAAGTAGACTGGCGAAAACATAACGATAGCGCGTTTTAAAATCGCACAGTGACATCTATTGGATTTTATATGTACTAAAAAACGTGAGCAGCGCACCTAATAGTTTCTTTTGTTTCTTTTTGTTACTTGAAATTTTCGATAATCAATAAATTTTTTTTGAGATTTTTTACCTATTAAAAAGCACAAATATAAAATTAATTTTGAAACTATATTTCGATTGATGGATACGAATTAGAAATGATAAGTGATCGTTAAAACTTTTTGCTTAAAACTTTATGTTGATGATAAAAATGCAATGAGGCCAGTTTTTGTTAGTTAGTTTGTTTGTTTGTTAGTAAATTCATATGTGCATTAAGTACTTATACTTGAACTGAGTTGATCGATAAGCAAATGGTAGTTAAGTGATTTTCCAAATATTGTTACCTAGACTGACTTTTTTGTCTGTTGTCCGATTTTGATGAAACAAAGCCTATACACTGCCCGGGAGTGTGCATTCTTCATTAGTGAAAACCGCATAAAAATCCATTCAGTAGTTACGAAGATGTGCTCGAACAAACAGACAGACAGACAGACAGACAGACAAAAAATTCAAAAAAAAAAATTTTTGTGTTTCATTGGTTTTCTTTTATCGCCCTGACTCCATTTTTGTCAATTATCTTCAATGTACAGACACACCGGGTCCTACTGTTTTATTATATGTATAGATGAAGATGATTATTATTCTTAAATTAGTTACGTATTACACTCATGGTAATCAATTCTGGATTTCTTTGACGTAAGCATCCAACTCTGCATCCAATTCTTCAACAGTGGGCATGGAACGCTTACTACACCCCATTCCATATCCTCCACGGATCCAAATACGGCCACAACCACGGCGTATATAGCCACGTGGCGCACCAAAACTAGGATATCGGTATGAACCACCTGTAAAAATAATAGTGTTCAAATAAGCTAAATGTTGTAAAAAAAAAAAAATATTTTTAATAATTATAAACTAGCGCTTGACCACAATCCCGCCTGATGGTAAGGAGTGATGCGATCGTTGATGGTAAAGCGCGCTAGTTTATTAAGAACCTATTCACTCAGATTGAGCGAATAGGAAGAAAGACGGCAGTTGAGCGAGGTGATGCAATGTTAAACCCAACGATGCTGCGCCAAAGGGAGATTGGTCTGAAGACCCTCCACGACCAAACTCCCAACACAACAACATTTGGCGCATCGTACCCGGCACACATCGCAACACAACTGCTCAGACCCGTCCTCCGTACGGCATCTCCAGACATCATGCCGGAATACGACAAATCTATACATATAATAAAACAGTAGGACCCGGTGTGTCTGTACATTGAAGATAATTGACAAAAATGGAGTCAGGGCGATAAAAGAAAACCAATGAAACACAAAAAAAATTTTTTTGAATTTTTTGTCTGTCTGTCTGTCTGTCTGTCTGTCTGTTTGTTCGAGCACATCTTCGTAACTACTGAATGGATTTTTATGCGGTTTTCACTAATGAAGAATGCACACTCCCGGGCAGTGTATAGGCTTTGTTTCATCAAAATCGGACAACAGACAAAAAAGTCAGTCTAGGTAACAATATTTGGAAAATCACTTAACTACCATTTGCTTATCGATCAACTCAGTTCAAGTATAAGTACTTAATGCACATATGAATTTACTAACAAACAAACAAACTAACTAACAAAAACTGGCCTCATTGCATTTTTATCATCAACATAAAGTTTTAACGATCACTTATCATTTCTAATTCGTATCCATCAATCGAAATATAGTTTCAAAATTAATTTTATATTTCTGCTTTTTAATAGGTAAAAAATCTCAAAAAAAAATTATTGATTATCGAAAATTTCAAGTAACAAAAAGAAACAAAAGAAACTATTAGGTGCGCTGCTCACGTTTTTTAGTACATATAAAATCCAATAGATGTCACTGTGCAATTTTATCACGATTTTAAAACGCGCTATCGTTATGTTTTCGCCAGTCTACTTAAGTATCACATCGCGGCTGACATACGTACTTAAAAGTTAAAAAAGGAAAAGAATTATTGGTGTGGATTTAGATTGTGGATTTAAATATAACAACTTACCTGCTACGAATACGGATATTTAGAGATTGCTTTGCGATTTGGATTACTTGGTTTAGAGGATATAAATAGGATTGTGTTTAACGTTTTTATTTGGCTTTCTTCTTCGAAATTTTTATTTTGTTAAAAATAATAATACAATACTTAGAAAATGACCCGAAAAAGGTCTAATCTATCTACCTACACCAGAGCATCGAAAAGAATGAGAATGACTAGATCTCAAGAGTCTAATGAAGAGAGGCAAGAACGACTTAGGGCAAGTCGTGAACGTATGTCATTGCATCGCGCGTCAGAAACACCTGTTGAAAGGGATTCTCGATTGACGGCTGATTCTGAACGCCATAGATTGTCTCGCGTCTCAGAAACCTACACTCAAACAGAATATAGATTAAGTGCTGATTGTGAGCGCCATAGGTTATCTCGCGCATCAGAGACGTTCACAGAACGGGAAGTTCGTTTGACTGCTGATCGTGAACGCCATACAATATCGCGCGCATCAGAGACGTTCACAGAACAGGAACTTCGTTTAACTGCTGATCGTGAGCGCCATTCAGTATCGCGCGCATCAGAGACTTTCACAGAACGGGAACTTCATTTGACTGCTGATCGTGAGCGCCATACAGTATCGCGCGCATCAGAGACTTTCACAGAACGGGAACTTCGTTTGACTGCTGATCGTGAGCGCCATACAGTATCGCGCGCATCAGAGACGTTCACAGAACGGGAACTTCGTTTGACTGCTGATCGTGAGCGCCATACAATATCTCGCACCTCAGAATCCTTTTCGGAACGAGAATCTCGATTGACATCCGACAGGGACCGCCACGAACTGTCTCGCGCTTCGGAAACATTTACTCAGTATGTTGACCGCTTAAGTAATGATCGAGAACGACACAGTATTGCTCGAGCTTTAGAAAGCGATGACCAACATCAACGACGATTAGAAGTAGCTAGAGAAAATTATGAACGCTTGCGTGAAACTCATAACACTTCACTAGAAATGGAAAGGGAGAGAGTAGATGCTTTACGGCGTGCAGAGACAGAAGAACAACGTGAGGACCGCTTACATGCTGATAGACTGCGACACGCACTGAGCAGGATGTCAGTTTCTTCTGAAGATTCTGATGATCCCGAAGAAACAGTAATGGGACATGAAATCCTTTCTTGGATAAATAAAGAAAAGAGTGCTTTCGTTTATACACACATGATAGATTATGCCTCATTTTCTTCCATCGGGGGAATGGTAGTTCAGTGTCAGTTTTGCGATGCTATGAAGTGGCCAAAAGAGACAAGTGGAATGTGTTGCTCAAACGGAAAGGTGCATATTTCTATTTTTAATAACATTGCCGAGATTTTAAAAGCATTGTTGGATGGGGATCATCCACAATCACATCACTTTTTGGAAATTAAAAAAACTAAAAAAAAAACATTTTTACTTTATGCATATATCATAAACAAGTGGAAAACTAATAACGGTTTTTAGATGTAAGTTTTATCTCTATGAAGAGCTCTTCCAGCCATGAAAAAGGTGAAAAAAGTTGCAAAAGTATACTTACTCAATATAAAACTCAATATACTTCAAGCCCTGCCAATTTAGGTAGTTTCCCAAAAGTTCTAAATTCAGAATATCATAAAGCAATTTTTAACCAACAAAAGAGAAGAGAAAGCTTAGGACAATCAAAATTCCACGCGGACGAAGTCGCGGGCAACAGCTATAAATACTTTTTACTGATTAAAACGCAATACTTTTGTTGTATGACTACCGGTCGCCCGCGGCTTCGCCTGCGTGGTATTGCGTTTGTCACAAAAAGTGACTAGCATGACTTAAATTTTCCCCGTTTTTTCCAGGTTTTTTCCACATTTTTCGCCGTATTTCTGCTCCTATGGGTTACAGACTAATGTTATACAGCTTAAAGCTTTCCTCTATAAACTAATAAAAAAATATTCAGTTTGCTCCCTTTACCTACCATGCCAAGGATTATATCTACTATATAAAAATAAGTCCGGTTTTCCTCCCTGACGCTATAACTCCAGAACGCACGAACCGGTTTCCACGGTTTTGCATTGGTTGGAAAAGTCTCGGGCTCTGTGAGGTTTATAGCAAAGAAAATTCAGGAAAAATTCAACAGAAAAGTGGGGAAATCGTTTTTCACATACTTCATTCAAGCTCCGGCGACGGGGACGGGGACGGGGCGGGTACGATGACGAGGACGGGGACGGCGATGGCGACAGCGACTAGCCTGAAAAAATCAGTAGTTCCCGAGAGATAACGCGCGATAAACACTTTCTGTGAAAAAACGAAAACCACGCGGGCGAAGCCGCGGGCGGCCGCTAGTCGCTAATATTAAGCACTTTTTCACATGTCAAAACTACCTTTACCAAGACAGTTAGGTACAAGACAGTAAACACCCGCCTTTCAACACAGCCTGGAGCTTTAGCTGGGAAGAAGTGGCGCAACAAATAATAAACATTCACCTACGAAAATATTTTAATAAATGCAAGTATGGCGATCCAGATATCATTATTGTCTCCCGACTAGGGCGTCTCCTGCGGCAGCTAGAGGCGTAAGGCCGAGATTTTCACTCCCTTACGCGCTCTGTCTCCTCTTTTACAAGTATCACTGCTTCGCAGGAGGTGACGGCCTGCCATGTACTCTCGCTCCGGACCATGGTCTGGACGACGAGGACACGGCGATGCTTCGAATAAGCCGGGCAGATCCCCACGTGTGCGTTCGCGCAGCGGAATGTTGTTGAATTTAAAGATTTTAAATATGCAGATATTTAGTGTATGACATCGTATAATTGTGTATGGTAAAAAAAAATTAGTGAACGCAGCCATTGTGGAGAAATTCACCAAAAACTGATTCCGCTGGGCGAACGTTGTCCTGGCGGAACTTTTTTTAATCCATTGACTTTAGAAAAAAGAGATGATTCCAAAAATTAGTGTGTATTTGTGTGTAATTGTGTATGTATGAATAAAATTAGTGCATTCATAAACTTTGGAGAAATTCAAGTTTCCGCTGCGCGAACTTTTGGCCATTAGCTAGTTTTCATATAAAGCGCTTACCTACATAGAATACCTATTAAATCCTTATGCAACGCCATCTCTTATACATGACATAAATAAAAAAAAAAAACACTCATTTTATTTCCGCGATTAAGTTAAGTAACATATCATTTATTGATTCTGAGAAAAATAGCTGTAGGTAGCAGTGGCGAAGGGTGAAATTTTGACAAAGGGAAGCCGGTCCAAAAAAATAAACACTTAAACACTTACCTACTGCAGGATATCTTGGAGGAGGTCTTCAGATAAGAATAATATGAAAAGCCCCACCTTCACCTTACAAAAAAGGACTGATGATTTGATAACAATGTCTTTCAAGTATGATAAAAGCGGCTTTGTGAAAAGCCTTTTTCGACGTGCATCTCTATACCACACATGCATGCTTGTTAGTAAGTACTAAGTTAAGTACCTATTGTTAGGGAATAAGAGTCAAGAAAAAATAAAATAAAAAATTATAAAAATAATAAAGTGTTAAAAACCGAACCACACAGACACCGATCCAAAACCAACAAAAATATTAAGCAAAAATAAAGCAAATTATACACAATCACAACGTTATTTATATTCTAATGCAATGCGTCTGTTTTTTTTTTAACAAAATGAGCTAAAATGTTGTTATAAAAATTCGGATTACTTTTAATTTTATTAAGCAAATTTTTTTCAATTGACATGATAGCCAAATCGGACAATCTCTGCTCTTTTTGGCAGTTTCGCACATACGTGTGAATGCGTTTTAAAGCAGAAAATGACCGCTCAGCTGAAGCTACTGAAATGGGGAGGGTCAGAATTAAACTGCAAAGAGTCGAAACTTGAGAAAATGCGTCTTTCAAAGACGAATTAACAGTAACAGCACTCTATATGAATTAAAGCCATAATAACAAACAAAATTAACAGTATTTAACCAAATCTGCGATTAAATTACCTTACAGAATCCGTCACAGTTTAAATAACACAAATATTAAAAACAAACGAAAAACTCACGCACCATAGGTAGGTATAGAACGCTATCTCGTAGTAGCGTGGTTTCTGTCTCTTTCTAATAGAGGAGAGGAGAGAAATACAAGCCGCTCGCGGGCGGCTTATATTTATCAAGTTTTACCGCGACGGTTAGCGAGAATTAGAAAGAGATGGACTGACACGCTCTCTCTTTTCGCGGCATAGTAAACCGTTGACATAGGTAAGCTGAAATTCGACGGCTTCCTTCAAGAGAACTACGAAAAGAATTACGAAAAATTGAAGCGCTGATTAATTTACGACTATAAAATGAAATGTGATACTTAGGGTATTGCTAAAAATTGCGATTGCTATTGTAAATCGCGCCGGCATTTGATTAATAATACTTTGTTAATGAAATAGAATGTAAATACTTTTGTATGAATATGGAACTGATTTTTGAAAGGTAACCCGGTGGGAATCGGCTTGTATGGACTCTTCGCCACTGGTAGGTAGTTAAAAGTATTTTTTCTCTGCTTGTATTAACATTCAAACAGCATGTCACGGGCAAATTTACCAAAATTTCAGCCAAATTGACCGAACGGTCCGTAAATGAACTAACTTTCGAAATGAAAATTGGAAGAACAATATTGAATTCTCCTGCAAATAAACGGTTTGGTTGTGTTATCGAACTAAATAGATATACCTACATATGTATGAGACACTCCTTTAAATCCTCCTAACTAAATTGTGTAGGCCCTACACAATTACCTACACTGTAGGGTCTACATCCGCTGGCTTGTATAATTACAATAAGTAGGTTTGCCACTCTGCTTGACTGCTGATTTCTTAGACAGTGACAATAGCATTCTCTGTCTACGCCTACGGCTGACTCACGGATATTATGAGTTACGACTTACGACTTGAAATTACATCAACTTTTAGCATTCGAATTTGTTAGTAAAAATATATAGCTTATCTTGCACAATACATTTGTGGCAAATATCTTTAATTATAATTATGTTCAGGTCGGTCAAACTTCTTTAGTCTACAAATGACCTTAATAGATGTTTTCGGATCTCAGCAATCGTAAATTCGTTAAAAAAAAAAACCATACAATTTATCATCAACGTTTATCTATGTCTGTCATTCTCTCTGTCTGTACAAACCTAAACTGACTGTAACATCTATATCTTAATCAGTTTCCACAGACCAATTTAATATATATACTTACATATATACAATATGTAAAGAAAACCCTGTCCGTAATTATCATATCACAATACTAATGAATTTTGAAATAATCTTTTTTTCCCGCCCAACTAACATTTAAGTCGTTGAGTAGACGTTTCATTGGCAACTTAATGTTATTTAAGTCTGAAATCGCCAACCCGCATTGAGCAAACGTGGTGGCCGCTTTATTATGCTCATTATGTAACGAAACGTAAATATATAATTACATGTAGGTTGATATTAAACTTAAAAATCGGCAATAGGAAGTGTACAAAATAACTTCTCTATAAGACTTCTCCTTTGCAACGTTTTACAGGCTGGTATAAGGCACCTACCTACTCATCCTTCATCATCATCATCATTATCAACCTTTTTATCGTCCCACTGCTGTGCACAAGTCTCCTCTCATTCAGAGAAGGATTGAGCGCAATCACCACGCTTGCTCAATGCGGGTTGGCGATTTCAGACTTACAAGTCCAGGTTTCCTCAAGATGTTTTTCCTTCACCTTCAATCATTGGTGTCCAAGATATTCTTAGAAAGTATATATAACTTTAGAAAAGTTACATTGGTACTTGCCTGACCTGGAATCGAACCCGCGCACTCATACTGAGAGGCTGGATATCGAGATATCGTTCATTTACCTACAATGATCGATTTCAACAGTTAGATATTATACCAGTAAAGTAGTTACGTTATTTACTTTGTTTTGAACAAATACATTTTTGAACATATATTGTAGAACAAAGCTTCAAAATTATTCAAATTGAGAGTAGGTAATAGTGTTGCGCAATTAAGAGTGCAGTTTGTGTTCATGTTACATAGTTGGTTGTTGATCAGTAAAGGTGCTTATTAAAATCGTATAAATGTCATAAGGACGTTTACTCGACGGCATTAGGGCCCATTTTATTCAACTTAAGGCGATAAGAGTGTCGCGTAATAGTCATAGTCCTGTATAGTCACACAGTAGTTATATTTACGTCGCCGAATTGACTACATGTCATGTAATGACAACTGTCGCGGCGTGTATTCCACTTTGTGTCGAGTGATGGCTCACAATATGACTTTTATCCAATGTAATAGTTGTGTTATTGTCATTTAAAGGTGTGCTTATTTGAACGAATTCTATTACATATAATAGTGTATTACATATAATTATATCACGTTAATATAATTTGGCAGTGTTTTTAACAGCAGAGTTAATAATGTATATTTTCTTTGTTATTTGAAGTGATAAAACTATTTCATCAGTTGTCAACCATTGTGCAATTAAGTTTACGGATTAATGTGAGGTAAGTCTCTAACAAATTTTTTACGCGCTTTTAAAATTGTAATGTTTTCACATGTTCTAATAATTTATTATTAATGTGACTGCGTTATATGACAACTACATAACTTCCCGACGTATAACTACGTGATCATTCATTCGAGTACGCCATGACAGTTGATTTAGGGATCAATAGTAAAATAATAAACGCCTAGCTAACTTAGTTGAAATAGGATGTAAGTATTTGGACTATGTTAGCTAGGCGTTTATATTTTAAGAACCGATTTGCGTGAAATAACTTAGAATACTTTTGTTTTAGGTAAACCCCATAAGAATGTTGATAAGTTTTTACCAAAGAAAGCAAAAGCGTTACACAGAAATAATCAGCAGCTAGTTGAAGAGCAATGTAGAGCTAGAAAATACACCACATCAGAAAGAAAATGCTTCGCCACTTGGATTATAAAATTAAAAAGTGATAAAAGGATTTTGTTTATTTCTAGTACTTGAACTTGATTTTTTTATGTTGCGATTTTGTATGTTCGTCAAAAAGATATAAAAGTTCCTAATATCGGAAGGTAAGGGTAAATAGGTTTGTGTCGATTGACGCACATTATCGGATTTAGACGCGATAACTTATTATTAGTTTTCAGGAAATGTACAGACGGCAGCACGTCAAGCTACTGCAATCTATCAGATTATTGGATTTTCAACTTTATCTTTTAAGCATTAAGACTCAAGGTTAATTGGGGATATTTGGCAATTTCGGGTAGCTTCACCTGCAGCTGTCGTCCGTACATCATATTTAAGTTGCCTATTGTGTAGTAATTTTATATGTTCTATTGTAAGATTATTAGCTACATGTTTCTAAGTGGCAAAATAAAAGAAGGGTTGATTTTGTATAATATTTCATATTTTACATCTATGGATCAAAAAGCCATTTAAGTTTTTCCTAAACTAGCAATATTTTAAAGCTTTGCTTTTATTTCTAATTGTCTCGTCAAACTTGAAATGTTAATTACGTTCATGGGAATAATAAATAAAATGAAACAATTTTACTGCCTATTTCTTAAATGTATGAATAACACACTAACCAACTGACACTTTATATCAGTAAAATAATATAGGAATCGCTTCAGTTTGCGAAATTTCGTTCTCATATATTCGGATATGAAGATTTCATAAGCATTTCAAAACATCATTGCTTAAGTTTCAAGTCATTTAATTGCTTAAATTTGGGGAATTTTAAAATCAATAGCCCCGACTTTTTATAATGGTCTCTGAAGTCATCATTGTGGGTGTCTTTATTAACGTTTACTTCATTTTCGGACGATGAATATCTTCTAGTTCGGAAAGTGAACAAGAGTCCTGAACTTCAGCAAATGAACTGCAAGATGTACCTATTTGTAGAATTTTGGTTAAATTTACAAATTTAAATGTGATGCGGAACCCTTCTCAGTTTCTTAACTATCATTTTGAGCTTTATTACTTTGTATTAAAGGACGTGCTTGAAACGAATGATTCCTCCTCTTTTGAATTCCCCACTTCTTTTAATACTTTTCCACTTTTTTCGATCCATATGTAGCAAACAGTAAATAAAAATTATTTCAAAATGATGGAAGTTGTACAGGGTGTATCTGACATCGTAACGCAAACTTCACGAAAAGGCAACACCGCATGCCACTAATAAAATTATGATAGTCACTTATGTCGTTAATAAACGGTTACAGAAATAACAATGTTTAAAAAAAGTGTCGGCTCGGCCTTTGAACGTTGCAAGAGTGCCGCCGTGCGGGTTTGTATGACGTTGATCCCTGATGTGAACTCTATTAAATCAGCTGATAAGATAGTTTTTCGAGTTTTCGCTAGTTAAATAAATATAATTAGCGAATTCATTAATTGTTACTTTAAAATATTATTGGGTTATAAAAGTATAGCAATTATGTGAAAAAATATTACATATTTTTTTTTAAATCATATAAAACCGACGAAAAATTCCACCACTGGAGGGCTCAGAATCATGTACTGGATCCATGGTACTCGATGTCAGGATACACCCTTTATATAAGGTGATTATAAACCTCTATTCATCATCATCATCTTCATCTCAGCGTTTATCCCGGCTGCACCCGCGGCTTTCGCGTTGGAGCCCGGGGTCCGCTTTCGCGTTGGAGCCCGGGGTCCGCTTTCCTGCACATTCTCCTCCATTTCGCGCGATCTTTAGCATCCTGTGGTAAGAGCTTTTTGGCACGCATGTCATCTCTTACAGCGTCAAGCCAGCATTTCTTTGGTCTTCCCCGCTTGTTCCGGCCCGGCGGAGGCGCCATGGCAAAATATTTGTTACCCACGTAACATGCCGGTTTCCGTAAGACGTGGCCGTACCTGTGTAGGCGACCCTCCTGCAGTTTGTCCGCAATGTCACGGACACGAAGACTGCCACCGATGCGAGAGTTCCTGATGCAGTCTTTCCACGTAACTCCACACATTCACCGCAGCATATTCATGTCCGTGACATGCAGCTCCTGCTTGTGTGGCTCAAGCACAGGCCACGCCTGACTGCCATACAGGAGAACAGGTCTAATGATGGTTTTATAGACCTGCCCCTTAAGCTTAACCGGCATTTTGGGGTCACAGATGACACCTGTCATGTCATGCCATTTCGCCCAAGCTGTCAAAATACGTGCCCTGACGTCGCAATCAATGTCACAGACCCCAAGTATTTAAACTGGTCGGTGCACTCGACCATGTCTCCGCCTATGCGCACAGGCATGGGGTCTGTCGTGTTGCTGGTCAAGTACATGAACTTCGCCACGTTGAGTTTCAGACCTCCGTTCTCGAGCGAGTCCTTCCATGCATTCACACGCCGCACCAACCGTTCCCTGTCCACGTCCGCCAGCGCGATATCGTCAGCATACATGAGTAGCCAGGGAGGTTGCTCATGTGAATCCTTGATGCTCTCCGACAAGACGTCTAATATCACGCTGGACAGAAACGGACTAAGGACGGATCCCTGGTGGACTCCGACGGTGATGGGGAATGATTATTTAAATTTTTGTTTTGCAATGTTTCCAATTACATAGTAAGTATAAAATCATCTGCCCTGAGGGGATAATGTAGGACTTTAAATTATAATTAAGTTAAATTCCAATGGAATTGGGATGTAGGACTGACGCCGATAAGAATGCTTGTCGATATAATAGATACTCATCAGTAAAAAGGTGGTAGTGGTGTGGAGGTGGTGGTGGTAGGCCATAACATCGGCTACAGGCAGAAGTTACCACCCACCAGACAAAGTCTTGCCGCCAAGCGATTTGTCGTGTTCCGACATGATGTCTGGTGAAGCCGTACGGAGGACGGGTCTGAGCAGTTGTGTTGCGATGTGTGCCGGGTACGATGCGCCAAATGTTGTTGTGTTGGGAGTTTGGTCGTGGAGGGTCTTCAGATCAATCTCCCTTGGCGCAGCATGGTTGGTCATGTTTTTGGGTTTAACATTGCATCACCTCGCTCAACTGCCGTCTTCCTTCCTATTCGCTCCGTTTTTCTGAGTGAATAGGCTCTTAATAAACTAGCGCGCTTTACCATCAACGATCGCATCACTACTTACTTGCTTTAAAAAAGTCTAAAATAAATAATTAAAATTTATTTGACACGCTATTTGATTAACTTAATCTGTAAGACTAGACAAAACAACACTATATAAAATAAGGCTGGTTTTTCAATAGTCAGACATCGTCATTTTTATCGTCCCGCTGCTGGGCACAGGTCTCCTCTCATACAGAGAAGGATTGAGCGTAATCACAACGCTTGCTCAATGCGGGTTGGCAATTTCAGACTTAAAGTCCAGGTTTCCTCAAGATGTTTTCCTTCACCTTCAGTCATTGGTCAGTCAGACAAGCCTGTGGTAATTTTAGAAGTTCTGTACTTGGAGATATTGAAGATATCATATCTTACATTGTAATGTAAGATTATTTATAGAATAGTAAAGTACATACCTATACAATAATGATATATTATATATTTAGTATAGCGTCTATAATAATTTGATGTATCAAGATGATACCGTATCATGGAGATAAAAGGAAGAATACATAAATGGAGTTACGCAGAAGTTTATCTGAAAAGTAGTATGAAGAATTTCTTAACTTATTTTTAGTTTTCTTAGTTTTAACGAATACAGTGGTTTAACCTTTTGAACGCCCATCTATATAATACACGATGTGGCCTCCTGCGCCACGCTACAAATGTATAACGTAGGTATCTATAGTAAAACGTAGGGATGGGATTAATATCCTACCGACAAATAATACATTTAAATTAATATTTACAAAAGCTAAATAAAAACTGTAACCGTATTTTCATATTTTATTTTATTTAAAAAAAAAACAATATGAAACCCTGGATATATTTCCCATAATAAAGAAAAGAATTGTGAATTTATTAGACGTGTGCTCTAGAAGGCACATCCCTATTTGTCTCCAAATATAATCCTTTTACTTCATATCAAATCGTTGGCGCTCGAGGCACGTCAAAATCCTTTCTGATAGGTATAAGGATGTCTATATTTCTATGGTATTTATTTTTATATTCACTGTGATCGAGTTACACGTGTATAAACTCAATCAATTCCAGCATAATTTATTTCGTTTAGTTACAACAAATACTAGTACTGCTAAATACGCGGTTTTCTAAATTTTTTAGGGTTCCGTAGCCGAATGGCAAAAAAACGGAACCCTTATAGATTTTTCATGTCTGTCTGTCCGTCTGCCCGTCCGTATGTCAAAGCCATTTTTTTTCCGAAACTATAAGAACTATACTGTTGAAACTTGGTAGGTACATGTATTCTGTGAACCGTATTAAGGTATTGATGCAAAAATAAAAAAATAATAATAAATATTCCCCCCCCCCCTCCCTCTAACTTCTACAATAAGAAAATGAAAATATAAAAAAAAAATAGATGATGTACCTACAAGTACATACATTATTATAAAAACTACTAACGAAAATTGTTTTAATCGAGATCTAGTAAGTAGTTTTTTTAATACCTCGTAAATCGTAAACCGCTTATTATCGCGTACAAATAAGTAATACAAATAACTTTAATCCTTTAATTTCATAAATCAATGGTACGAAACCCTTTGTACGTTAGTCCGACACGCACTAGGCCGATTTCTTTTTATTAAAATTACCTACTGTTTTACACAGATGTTACAGACCTATTTTTAATGGTGTCGCAAAATAAAAGATTAAGAGGTAGTCTCTCCATATTTATATAATTTAATCTAAAAAGTTTGCATACTTATTTTTATTCATATAGGTATACAAACTTATAAAACTAAATAAATACAAATTACTAAATAAAGCTATTACCCTAATTAAAACTATTAATAAATTACAATACAACATCAAAAAATTCATCGTCATCGCTGTCGACTGGTAATGTACCCAAGAGACTGGCAGCATTGCCGCGTTGAATGGCAATACTTAGTCTCTGGCCAAGGTAAAAGCCAGCCCTTGGGTCACGGGAAGTGTCAACAAGCCGTTTGGACAGTTCATTAAAAAGACAAAGAGCACTCGGACCCCACGGCACAAGAGTTTCAACCCCAAACGGCTCGAAAATATAATTTCCGATAAGGTTGTTATATTTTCGCCGTTTGAGGTTTTCTGCAGCCGCAGCAGCAACGCCAGCACAGCACGTCAATCCAGGAAGATGGGATGGCGCAAGAGTATCGACGCAGGTTGCATACCACACTAAGGCCTACCCATCTTCCAAGGAAATAAGGACATGCCGTCCGGTCTCTTGCCATCATCGCGCACCAAGCCATTAGGTTCTAATACAGCTGGAACGCCGACAGTGACAAGAGCTCGTCGAATGATGTCGTTAATGTTTGCGTGCCGAGCTAAGCGACCCGCACTTCGGCTGCAAGCCAGGCCGTGGTGTCCGAGGCTGTTGACATCTGCACCACAGTGACAGCGATGAGGAGAACAGCAAGGAGCTCCTAGCCGTAAGGAAGCAGCGATGCGGAAAGTGGTGTCGTCGAACAAAGTGCCTATGTTCGACGAAGGTAGTGCATGAAGCCAAAGACCCCGACTCCCACCTTCCCACAGCTAGCAGGCGCGCACGCTCCGCATCAGTAGCAGACGAGACAAGTAAATTGTTCCGTACTACTCTACAGAGCAGCTCGTCCCACTGTCTCTGGGAAGATGGATTGCTGGGTGGATCTGTATTCGGGCAAGTGATTTTCCAGGGATCCATAGCCTCGGAGAAGAACGGCACATCAAAATTAATCAGTGAGGGGGCAAAAATTTTCCTGATTAATTTATCAGTACCGTGGACCGAGGATATGAAAGCCGGTAAACTAATATCAGAAATTTTGCGGACGCCGAGGCCCCCCATACGAATCGGGAGAGTAGCTTGTGCTCAAGCTCGGTCGTCCATGGCCACATTTAAAATTGAAGTTAATGTATGCCTGATAATTTTGTCCATTTTGTCTAAAAGGTGAGTGTGCTTCCATAAATGGGAAGCGCGAAAAAAAAACCTAATTTTCTTATGTCTTACCAAAATATGAATTTACAGCTCAATACGATTCTTGGAGATGGTAGATAAGATTACTGTCTACATTTTTGCATACTAAAACTTTAAAAATATAATTCGATACACATTGCATAGCACTTACTAACTTTGAAAAGTGATCCGACACCATACTTATTAAAAAAAACATTTCAAAGTAATCCTGAGCTTTGAAACAGTTTGAGTCCGTCAGTGTACATACATGTATAAATAATATGTTACAGGCAGATAAGTGGCGCTCATTTCAAAAAATGTTTCATTTGAAAAAGCTATAGCTTAAAAAAAGAAATTCTGAAAAAATATCAAAAACAGAATTTTTTATAAAAGAATATTTTCAGCTTTTGTTTCAAATCGAGCTGTCATTACAACAGCTTTTTGGTCTGGTCACAGTATTTTGTGCAACAACATGTCGTTATCTCCTGAATAATGTACGGACGACAGCACGGCTGTCCCAAATCAAAATACAGTAAGGGACTTGGAAGAAATTTTACAGGAGGGCAAAAAACCTAATTTTCTTATGTCTTACCAAAATATGAATTTACAGCTCAATACGATTCTTGGAGATGGTAGATAAGATTACTGTCTACATTTTTGCATACTAAAACTTTAAAAATATAATTCGATACACATTGCATAGCACTTACTAACTTTGAAAAGTGATCCGACACCATACTTATTAAAAAAAACATTTCAAAGTAATCCTGAGCTTCGAAACAGTTTGAGTCCGTCAGTGTACATACATGTATAAATAATATGTTATAGGCAGATAAGTGGCGCTCATTTCAAAAAATGTTTCATTTGAAAAAGCTATAGCTTAAAAAAAAGAAATTCTGAAAAAATATCAAAAACAGAATTTTTTACAAAAGAATATTTTCAGCTTTTGTTTCAAATCGAGCTGTCATTACAACAGCTTTTTGGTCTGGTCACAGTATTTTGTGCAACAACATGTCGTTATCTCCTGAATAATGTACGGACGACAGCACGGCTGTCCCAAATCAAAATACAGTAAGGGACTTGGAAGAAATTTTACAGGGGGGCAAAAAACCTAATTTTCTTATGTCTTACCAAAATATGAATTTACAGCTCAATACAATTCTTGGAGACGGTAGATAAGATTACTGTCTACATTTTTGCATACTAAAACTTTAAAAATATAATTCGATACACATTGCATAGCACTTACTAACTTTGAAAAGTGATCCGACACTAACCATTGTCCATGGAAACTAAACCAAAACACAGTAAGTACAGTGGTTAATAGGTTTAGTTTCTTCGAAAACTTTTAGTTATGATAAGAGTTATGGACAAGAAAATCAGTAAACAAATATTCTATGTTCATATCTATAAACAATTGCAGTAAAACATATTAACGAAAATTAACCAACTCATCATTTATTCAAAAATGGGTATCTGGATTTACACACCAAATCCCTGTAATTATTCCAAATATTAAGGCGTCCTAGGGTGTAAATATCATATATTCTTGTGTACCTACTCTTTAGTTATCATTGGGTGTTTTAGTTTTTGCTTATTATTTGTTATTATGTTTAAGAGGGAACTCTAGTGGTACTTTATACAAACGTATTCCACTGTTTTCTTCGGGGATAATGCTTTTAGAGCAATTCTTTTTTTTCTACAATTTTACACCTTGATTATACGTGCCCCTATAATTTGATTTTTTCCGAAACTTAAATTATAAAAGAAATACGATACTTCAAAATGGCGAAAAATAACCCATTTTTACCGTGATGTTCAGATGACTATTAGACAAACGTGACAAGTTTTTGACAAAAAAGAATATAGGTAATAGAAGCATAGGTATACTTTTCCTCTAAACTTTGATATTAAAAACAATAGGGATCTGTCGTGTTTTGAAAAAAAAAACAACGGAATACGAAACGTCTTTTGGTCAATGTTTTTGTAGGTAAAATCAGCCTGAGCAGCAACTGTCCTTTTCGCACTTTAGCGGTAGAGGTTGGAAGTTGCGCGGAGTATTGCCGCCGCGCTCCGTTTCTACGTACGTTTCTTCAAATTCCTCGGCACTAGAGTCCCCTCTTAATGGAATGGGATTTAATACGGTTTGTTCTGTCGGAGAGGTAGTTTCTACGATTATCAGGTAGTCTACATTCGGATTGTAATTATCAGCAGAAATAACATGTTCTGGATAAGCGGCTATAAAATTAAATGCCTTCAGAGAAGAAGCTGAACAAGGGAGAAATGAAGTTGTAGAAGGAATGTTTTCTTTAGGAAATTCCGCAAAGTTTTCTTGATTCCTTATACATTTTCGGGTATTTATACAATTCTCTTCGTCGGAGGAATCCAAATTATACATTATATCAGGACTAAAATCAGGATCAACAACAGAGTCGTCACAACTTTCTTCGAGGTCAGATAGTGTAATTAAATCGCAAACAACAAAATCACATGCAGTCTAATTCAGTACAGTACTGGCAATCGGGCAAAGCGTCGCACGCTATGAAGGAAGGCACGCGACGCCCCGCCCCTCTACCGAAAGGATAGCGGCAATTTGGTTTTCTCACTAATTTAAACCCTAATTCATGGAGATAGAAACTCCGACGGGTGTGTGCTATACTGTGTAATTTGTAGATTTTATGGCCTATTAAACATATTATTTCACAAATCAAAAACCTAGTAAGTGGAAATTCCCAATCCAAAACAAAGTAAGTACGTGTCACTTGCTGTGTTTTGAACTGGTAATCAGCTCTTACTAGGTTTTTGCCCAGTGTGGTGCCAGGCTTATAATAGTACCAACCCATATCCTCCCGTTGGTGTTGTAAGAGGCGACTAAGGGAACTCTCACCGAGGAAGCGGGCAGTAGCGCTTCTCCCGTGAAATATCAAATCGAGCCACAACCCGCCTGCCAAGCGTGGGGATTATGGCGGAGCCCCAATCCAATGATGCATACGACACAGGTCCCGTCTCCGGCAGCTCCGCTATTCCAGTCTACGGTAGCGGACTCGGTTACGGCGGAGCAAGCGGTACGTAGAATCTCCGGAAGAGATCCGGCTACCATCACCAACGACGACTTTTGGCCCTGGCAACATATAACACGCGCACGCTACGTACCGATGAGAAGACAGTCAAACTGGAGGAAGAACTGAGCCAGTTGCGTTGGGACATTGTGGGGTTGTCAGAAGTCCAAAGAAAGGGAGAGGACTCGATATTCCTGTAATCCGGCAACCTGCTCTATTTCCGGGAAGGCGACCAGAAGTCCAGCAGTCCCAACGAGGTAGGTCCAACTTCGACAAAGAGATGTCTCGTCGAATCCAGCTCGGCTGGGCAGCGTTCGGGAAGCTACGCTACATCTTCTCGTCGTCCAAGATACCACAGTGTCTCAAGACTTAAAGTCTTTGACCAGTGTGTGTTGCCAGTGATGACTTACGGAACTGAAACGTGGTCACTCACAATGGGCCTCATATGAAGGCTCAGAGTCACACAAAGGGCAATGGAAAGAGCTATGCTCGGAGTTTCTTTGCGTGATCGAATCAGAAATGAGGAGATCCGCAAAAGAACCAAAGTCGACGACATAGCTCTTCGAGTCGCTAAACTTGGCCAACTAGGCCCAACTTCGAGGAAGGTGTCTCGTCGAATCCAGCTCGGCTGGGCAACGTTCGGGAAGCTACGCTACATCTTCTCGTCGACCAAGATACCACAGTGTCTCAAGACTGAAGTCTTTGAACAGTGTGTTTTGCCAGTGATGACAGGCAGGATGACATTGCTCGTAGAACCGATGGCCAATGGGGCAGTAAGGTTCTGGAGTGACGGCCACGTACTGGAAGACACAGCGTAGGGAGGCCCTCAACAAGGCGGACCGATGACCTGGTGAAGGTCGCGGGAAGCCGATGGATGCGGGCAGCACAAGACCAGTCATCGTGGAAAGCCTTGGGGTAGGCCTTTGTCCAGCAGTGGACAACTATAGGCTGAAGAAGAAGAAGACCAGCTGTCCCAGAGTGGCGTCGGGCTTATTGTCCACAAGTCCCTCGTGAACAACGTTGTTAAAGTCGGGAGTTTTTCGACTCTGATGGCGAACTTTGTACTCAGAATAACCAAACTATATTCGTTAAAGGTTATGCAGGTCTACGCTCCGACGTCTAAACACTCCGACGATGAGGTGGAGGCTATGTATGAGGACGTCAGTAGAGCCAGATATTCCTCCAAAACCCACTACACTGTTGTCATGGAGGACTTTAACGCAAAATTGGGCATGCGAGAGGCGGACGAGACGAAAGTGGGGCAATTTAGAGTTGGAAATCGGAATCCCCGAGTTCAGATAAGCTAATGGATTTCATGGAAAAGGAAGGACTTTTCGTGATGAATTCTTTTTTCAAGAAACCATTGAACCGCAAGTGGACCTGGATTAGCCCCGATGGTCAGACAAAAACGAGATAGGCTTCATAATGTCAACGAGAAGGCAAGTGTTCAACGATGTCTCCGTGATCCATGCGGTTAAAGCCGGGAGTGATCACCGTATCGTTAGAGGCATCTTGAACCTCAACATTAGACTCGAACGCTCTCGACTTATGAAGTCTACGCTCCGTCCAGCGTCAACTCAACTCTTAAACACCGAAAGCTTCAGATCGAACTGCAAAATCGCTTCGAATGCCTCGGTGAATGCGTAGATGTGGACGACTATAACAACAGGTTTGTGGAAACTCTCCAAACGGAAGGGCCCAAGTTTTACAAAACCCCCCGTTCAAAAAGACAGAAGATTCTCCGGTCCCACCCGTCGACTATTGGAAGATTGACGGGAGGTGGTCTTAAAATCCCCTGATGACGCTTCGCGTATCAGATGCCTTAACAGACAAATCTCAAAGTCTCTGACTCGCAATATACGCCAATTTAATACAAACTGTATTAAAGAGGCTATCGAGCGGAACAAAAGCTCCAAAGTGTTCGCATGAGATTTGTCTGTTGGACAGAGCCTACTTGCGAAGCTGATGACTGGGGATGGTAGGATCGTCACTTCCAAGCCCGAGCTTTTGGGTGAGATTCTGAAATTCCATGGAGAGTTATACACATCAACACACGCACTTGTTGTAAGCCTGGCTAATGATCCTAGAGCCAGACTAACCCGACACTACACAGACGATATCCCGGACGTCAGCCTGTACGAGATTGGTATAGCCCTGAAACAGCTCAAGAACGACAAGGCGGCTCGAGATGATGGAATTACGGCTGAACTTCTGAAAGCGGGTGGCAAACCAGTTCTTAAAGCGCTTCAGAAGCTATTTAATTCCGTCATTCTTAAAGTCGAAACGCCTAAGGCGTGGCCCAGGAGCATGGTGCTGTTGATTTTCAAAAAAGGTGACAATACCCTCCAGAAAAACTACAGACCGATATCCCTCCTGAGCCATGTCTATATGCTGTTTTCTAGGGTCATCACGAATCGTCGCGCTCGCAGGTTCGACGACTTCCAGCCTCCCAAACAACCAGGCTTCCGAAAAGGCTTTTGCACTATACATACATACGCTGCGGCAAGTTATACAGAAGTCCGAGGAGTATGACAAACCACTATGCTTGGCGTTTGTAGACTATAAAAAGGCCTTCGATTCGACCGAGACTTGGGCGGTGGTAGTCTTTCCAGCGGTGCCAAATTGACCATCGATATATTGAGGTGATAAAGTGTTTGTACAAAAACGCCACCATGTCAGTCTATCTCCATGATCAGGACTCGAAACCGATCCAACTGCAGCGTGGAGTGAGACAAGCAGATGTCATATCTCCGAAATTGTACACCTATGTGTTGGAAGATGTCTTCAAGCTCCTGGACTGGAAAGGACTTGGCATTAACCTCAACGGCGAGTACATCACTAATCTCCGTTTTACAGACGATATCGTTGTCATGGCGGAGACCCTGGAAGAGTTGAGGAAAATGCTCAATGACCTCAGGAGAGCTTCCCAACAAGTGGGTCTAAGGATGAACATAG
This sequence comes from Sesamia inferens, assembly GCA_037179545.1. Taxonomy (NCBI): domain Eukaryota; kingdom Metazoa; phylum Arthropoda; class Insecta; order Lepidoptera; family Noctuidae; genus Sesamia; species Sesamia inferens. The sequence goes on from CM073921.1 coordinate 21,513,560, forward strand.
ATCTCATGTCGCACCCACTCCGATTCTAGTTAGTTACTCGGCACTCGGTTGTTGACGAGTATATATACCTGGGACAAACAGTCCAACTAGGCCCAACTTCGAGGAAGGTGTCTCGTCGAATCCAGCTCGGCTGGGCAACGTTCGGGAAGCTACGCTACATCTTCTCGTCGACCAAGATACCACAGTGTCTCAAGACTGAAGTCTTTGAACAGTGTGTTTTGCCAGTGATGACAGGCAGGATGACATTGCTCGTAGAACCGATGGCCGAGGGAGCAGTAAGGTTCTGGAGTGGCGGCCACGTACTGGAAGACGCAGCGTAGGGAGGCCCCCAACAAGGTGGACCGATGACCTGGTGAAGGTCGCGGGAAGCCGATCGATGCGGGCAGCACAAGACCGGTCATCGTGGAAAGCCTTGGGAGAGGCCTTTATCGTGGACATCTATAGGCTGAAGATGGCAGTGGTGTCGCTAGAGAAAGCACAGTGCCTTTTTGGTTACAACGTTTCCGTTCTGGAAATTTCAACCTGCAGAACAATCCCCGTGAACGGCCGGACACCAAAGTCGACAATGAAGAATTGAAGGCTATTGTGGAAGCGGATCCATCGCAAACTACGTCCGAGTTAGCTGTAAGCTGCGGTGTTAGTGATAAAACTGTTTTACTCCACTTGAAAAAAATTGGGAAGATAATAAAGGGATTTTAAATCGTATCATTAGCTGTGATGAAAAGTGGATACTCTACAACAATAGGAAGGGCACATCGCAATGGCTGAACCCCGGTGAACCATCCAAATTCTGCCCCGAAAGAAAATTGGCTAGAAAAAGTTATTGGTCGTTTGGTGGACTAGTGCTGCCGGTGTGGTACACTACAGCTTCCTTAAATCTGGCCAGACGATTACTGCAAATCTCTCCTGTGAACAGCTCCACATAATGATGGATAAACTAGCCGCTAAACAACCGAGACTGGTGAATCGCACAAGGCCACTGCTGCTTCAGCAGAACTCGAGACCACACACTGCACAACAGACTGCTACCAAATTAGAGGAGCTTCAATTGGAATGTTTAAGACATCCGTCGTACTCCCCGGGCCTTGCTCCAACAGACTGGATTACTTTTTGATAACTTTTTGCAGGTGAAAAAATTCAACTCCGATGAGGCAATCCAAACCGCCTTCAAGGATTTTATTGATTCCCGTCCTAATGTTTTTTTTTTTAGAAAAGGCATAAACGAACAAACTGTGAGATGGCACAAGTGCATAGATAGCAATGGATCATACTTTGATTAAATAAATATATTTTATTAAAAATATAAACGGCTTTAATTCCTCCCATACAAAACGCCAATTTCATATGTAAGAACCTAATATTAAAAATTAATATATAATTAAATTATTAAAAACCTAAAAATCTGCATTATGATCACATAGTTTCATAATGAATAATTTTAAAAAATATTTTGATTGGGTGTCCTTAGAGTGGAACACTTTGGAATGGGCTAGTTTCAGCTATGTCCAACTCGTTGACAATCCTATGATTTATTTGAAATAAATGCAAGCGGAATTTTAGTTGGTTGCATCTCATCTCTTCATGGGCTAGAAAAGAATTGCAACATTCAAGAAACAAAAAACTACTAAACATATGAGAACATTTAAGATTTCTGTAATGTAATTTATACTGCATCATTGTCACAAACAAATGATAACTACCTCTATTTATGTTTCCCCAAACGGGGCCACCGCCACCACTGCTGCCATCACCTATTTCCTTCCATAAATCAGTTTCTAAGGTTGTATCAGCAAGTTCAGATGTTGCTAGTTGTATGCTCATTGGTTTTCCATCTAACGGCACACCCTTATAGTTTTTCATTGCTGTCATAGCATCAGCTCTTCTCTCAAAAATGACTTCAGCAGTACCTAAAACCGAAGATACAGCCTGGTAATTACCTGTTTATAGCTACTAAGAATAAGCCAAATAGATATACTTATATGCTAATTAATAATTAATGATAATTACCTAAAGACCTTCCAAATCTATCATAATGTATGGTTGCACTTTCCAGAGTACCAAATTCTGAAAACAACTCTCGTATGTCTATTCCAGATACTCCAAAATCCAGATTGGATATTAACAACTTAGTAGGACCTGTTGTGTTTGCAGGAACATATTTGGTAACTGGCACATTTACCGGGCTGTTCCATTCAAAGTTATTGTACATATTATCAAGTTCAGATATACCGTTATAATCTCCCTGAAATAGGTGGTATCCTTCAAAGAGCTTGCCGATTGGCTGTTTGATGCATCAGTGAACGTGATTTCACCGAAGTTTAATAGTAAGGCATACATATAATTAAAGACACTACAAAATTATTTGTAACAATATAAAATATTTTACTATGCATTATCACAATGAAAAATTGTACAAATACATACACAACATTATTTTTTTGATTATGCGAAACCCGAAACACGTGTCCAGTATTTTTAAGTAAAGAATCTATGTACAAAATTTCAAATAGATATCATGAAAAACCACAAAGTTATGAGCTTGTTATCCTACTTGGCTGGCCCACGCGCCACTCAGGCGGGCGAGCGGGGCGTTGACCTCTGGCGTCAGCTACTGCGCCGGCGTTCGCAATACCATGATATACCGTGCGCGCTCGGTAACCACAGTGCAAAAATTTCTAAATGTATTTGGGACGAAATACAACATGGTGTAAAAAGTATTGGAATCGATTCAGTTGCTTATTCTGAACAAACTACATTGAGGTTTCGCAAAAACAAAAAATAATGTCGACCTCCGCGCAGCGCAGCGGTCAACACGCCTGCCTGCGACGTGGAGGCCCCGGGTTAGATCCCAGGCCAGGTCATGGTGGAAAAGGATCTTTTCTTGATTGGCCTGGGTCTTGGATGTTAATCTATATATGTATCTACATCGATCACTTATACACTAGATTCAAGCGCCCAACACAGCAAGGGTGCTTTTTTTAGGGTTCCGTACCTAAAAGGTAAAATGGAACCCTATTCGTGAGACTTCACTGTTCGTCTGTACGTCCATCTGTCACCAGGCTGTATCTCACGAACCGTAATAGTGCTGTTACAATTGATTCCAATAATAGGTATGGCAAAAGCGCCTGAATAGACTACAGGCCCATGTCCAAAAATGGATGGGTCATATGAACCACCAGGTGACGTATATAGGACGATATAAAACCATAAAATAATAACATTCAGCTCTATGCCGTACTTGTAAGCTGTCCAACTGAGTGCTGGTAAGAATTCAAAAGCGCAGGTAGAGTGCGTACCTTTTGGGTCATATATTTTTGTACGGCATTGCGGAATAATGGATTAGAAGCTATATTGAAACAGAATGAAACTGATGCCGTACAGAATAAAATGACCAAATTTACCCTGGAAATTGTCAGAAAATAAAAAAAAATTACCGACTTTGTGGCGCATCATTTTTTACGGCACTGCGCGCTTTCTTTATTATTTTTCGTGGATTTACCGATGGTAAAAATGCCGTACAAAAATATATGACCCAAAAGGTACTCACTCTACATGCGCTTTTGAATTTTCACCAGCACTCAGTTGGACAGCTTAAGTGACGGCATAGAGCTGAATCTTATTATTTTATGCTCTTATATCGTCCTATATACGTCACCTGGTGGTTCATATGACCCATCCATTTTTGGGCCTGTAGTATAGAACGCACGGAAATTGGTTCTAGTTTCTACAAGGTCCGTATAATAAACGACTCCGGATGTAATTGTACACTATCCAACATAATATTGCGTTCATTCTGCCAAAGAATACACTCCCACAAGATGTGATGTGCGGACTGTTCAAATTCACAGTTCGATGTAGAACATTGACACAAAGGCGAAGGAACAAGTTTAAAAGAATACAGTTAGAGCTAGACAATTGTCAGAGATTATGTAATTCTGTTGCCGCTATACAACAAATACTTGTAGCTGCCCAGCCAACTGCTACACATATTCTACGACCCGCTGCGAAGGGTAAATCACACTGGGATCGCGGAAGTCATGGCTGACGTTGCGACCACCTATCGCGAAGTCCCTATAAATCTCACCCCGGAAGCACACCTGTTGACCATCGTCAATGTGCATGGGAAACTATTGCGAGCTGTCTTGCACGTGAACTGTGAATTGGCGCGCTCTCTACACCGACCAATCACACGCTGCGGCCTCCCTCGATTATCGAATCAGCATCGAGAACGCACGCCCTACCCCGTGGAATTCGGCAGGACAGCAAACTGATTTCCTATTGGTTACCCCATTATTGTTTAGATATAGCTAGTTTATTTAAGCAAGTGCATAGCTTGTAAGAGACATTCTATTATTATACACATTCATATTTACATTCTACTCCTGTTCACACTCGTGTATATAATTAACTTACATCATGTTATTGTACACGTCATATACATTGTACCCTTTTACATACGTGCAATACACAACATTCGATTCATCCGAGTTAAAAAATATGTAATATTTAACGGGCCGCCCTTAAATATTATATATTTTTTTCCATACAACAAACGTGAGATATTTTGCCATTTTTAAAGATAGTACCAAACCGTGTGCGAGTCCGACTCGCACTTGGGCGAGTCCGACTCGCACTTGGGCGGTTTTTTCCCTGTTCTAGTGACGAGGCCGGATCGTAAAAATTTATTGCCTTTTTGCAGCACTTTATAATTCTGACTTTAAGGCATGCGTGTACGGTTGAATTTGGTTTGATGTACCACAAAAAGGTCGTAAAAAATAATGGCTTTTTGTACACTGCTTTGTGATAACTTTATACACTGCACTTAAGGCTCGATTTTAAATTAATGTATATTTATTTTGACTAGTTTAGACTGATTAATACTTGCTGCCATTTTAGAGAAGAATTTCGTTCGAGACTGTGTATCTAGTGTATAAGTGATCGATGTGTAACTATTATAAATATAGTATCGTTGAGTTATATCCCATAGGTAACACAAGTCTCGAACTTACTTTGGGGCTAGCTCAATGTGTGTGATTTGTCCGTATATATGTATTTATTTAATGTTGTATATTGGCATAACTACAGTATAACCAGTTTAATATGATCACGCTTAATACGAGTTCTCGCATAATACGCCACTTTACGCCAGTCCCTGCAACTTGAGACATATTTCCATACCTACATTTCTTAACGCTTATTATACGATTCATCATCACGTTTAATACGCCCGCGCTCAGGCCATTGATGCCAGATTAATCCTATGTTTTCAAGGGAGAATCTTGTCATGGTGGAAAAGTAAGTAAAGAGAGACGACTGTCCTGGCCTGTGCTAATTGTGATTGTTCAGAAAAGTTACGTTTGCTAGTGATTTGCAAAGCAAAAAAATCCGCGTTGTTTCAAAAATGTAAGATCGCTCTACATAACTTATGATGCACAATCTCGAGCTTGGATGACCGGCATTCGGTTCATTGAATGGTTAAGAGCTTTAGATGACCACTTCCCGATTAAATGCAGACGCATAATTATATTATTAAGATGAGTCAATTCCGGTTTTGTCAAACGCCCAGGCATTATCAGCTGTTACTGATTTAAGACTGTTGCTTCTTTGGATCAAAGTGAAGATGCACTGCAAAAGCTGAATTATGTTGAAAATCTTTTAATTGCTAATGCATTAAAATCTTTCTGTCAAACCAAAATAAGTGATCATTTTAAATAATGTATTGAATGTACATAATTTAAAATAATAAGAATAAAATACATAATAAGACATAGTATGTTCGTTTTATTTTCCCTATCCCGCATAATACACTTTCTTGCTTAAGAGGTGTTTTTGGTGGAGTCCCTGAGAAATCGATTTAAGCAGGTTTTACTGTAGTAGGATTTTAAATTCCTCAAATGATTGCCAGTTGATTAATTTCATCCACATTTTAATGTAGCTTCTCATTTTAACAATATTTGACACACACTTACATTAATTTTAATTAAATTAGCTTTTGATTTAGACAGTAATGAACACTACAGTAGACTTCCTTGTCTCCCATGCGTGTAGCTCGGAACTGTACAAGACTCCATGGTGACACATTCCCCGGCTAAGTTAGCATGTGCCTAGCTTTTTTCCCCCCCAAGTATATTTCTGTCTAATCAAATGGAAGCCAACCGCTTCAGCTATAAAATAATAGAAAAAATCAATTTAGCTGTAAAATACTGGTAGTAATTTACATGGAGTGACTTTACAAAATCACTGAGGCGAGCCGCACATATTCAGTTTCCTGATTAGGAATTCGGATTCGGTAACCTAAATGCTCTGCTTACATATAAAATGATCAATAAGGTGCAAACGCTTCCAAATAGAAAAACCTGCCATTTGATTCAAATTCTTTTTTGGGTGTTCAGATCTTAAAAAAACAGATGTTTGCGCTAATCATACGGAACTCTGCATCTGAACTCCTAATCTGGAAACCGAATGTGTGCGGCCAGCCTAAATCAGTAAATATTTGTTGGATCTCAAGGATCCCAAAAGATGACATCTTAAGCTTTACAAAATATATATTTATTAATTAATATTTTATCTTTAGCCTTTAAAAATTACAATAAAGACCTGACCTGACATCCAAACATATTGAAGTACATAAAGGTTCCCCCCTTTATGTACTTCAATATGTTTGTAGGTCAGGTCCTGGACAGTTATTTTCCCGAGGAATATATTCGAATCTGTTACATGAAAAACGTTCCATTTAGAGAATAAGAAATTGATATTATACAGTGTAACTGCTTCTAAACCCAAGATGTAATTTATCTTTCTAAGTAATAGTTTACCATTCTGTAATAATGTGCTGATTTACATATGCCGCCACGGTATCCTCCGCGCACAAAGCTCCCCGTACGGCCATATCTAAAATAACTACCGGCACCAGAACCTCCGCGTCCGCCACCGGCATATCTGGTGTTAATAAATTTACGCCCAGCTCCTCCTCCACCTCTTGGAAACACTATGTTGTTCGCTCTTATGATATCATCTAATGCCATTGCAATTTGGTCGCCCATCTTGGACTTCTTATCTAAAAACTAATTATTAGAATCTCTATAATAATATTATATGTTTTTACTTGGCGCGGGTCGCGGATCTGATTAATGACAATTGACACATAAAAGGAAGTCACAGATAACGTAAAAACTAAAACTAGTGGGAGACTGGAACATAAACTACTCTATGAAGACCAATTAATCATTCGTCTATGGTGGAGACCGGATGCCACCATCGACATATACTAATGGATATGCCTTAGAGATAAGAATTGTGGCACTCCGAAATAAAAAAGGAAACGAAGTTTCGTCTATCTTTATCTCTCTCAAAATCATCAATCATCTATGAGGAAAGAGATAGTGCTAGACCGAAAGCATAGACCTCTAACTCTTTTCAAACCAAAAAAGTACTGCAGATTATACGCGTACGGCATGTCCATTAATATATGTCTATGCATAGCACTGACAGAAGCGTAGACAGAAAGCATACTCTGTCTACGGACTTGTTATACCTACTCTTTGGTACAGACAGAAGGGTTGGGCCCAGTGTTTCCGTTATAGTGATTTCGTTTCCCCACCCCTCAATTCAAATTCCCCTTTTCAGAACTTTCTTCCCCTTAAAACTTATTTTGCTGTAGTTTTTAGTATTATCAGTAACTAAAAAAAAAACTGGGGACTAACAGAATTGCCATGTTTTATAACCAATGGGGCTTTTATTTCCTGACTATATTACCTGCCCATACGGTGACACCATACTATAATAATATTATTTACACTAAATACGCCAACAAATGAACAAAACGGTTTTATATTGAAGCGATTTTACAAATTAAGAAACGATTTGTATTTGAATGATTCGTCGTTTTTAAACCCGAAAAATGCCAATGATTTGCACCCTTCATCATTGTACGAAATCGCGAAAAAATATATTCCATCGCACATTACTATAAATTTAACAGAGCTGGGCAAGGAATGGAGAAATCACAGTCTCCTTGCCAAAACAGATTATAACGATTCCATAGATAGGTACTGTAGGCTATTGGAATAACATGTTTGAAAAAAATAATGTTGACGGCATATGCAAATTCCTTCAATTGCCAATTTTGGTGAACTATTTTACGTCACTGCGTTTTTCTAATGCTGCTGTTTATTACTCAGTGATCTAAAAATATTAAAACAGAAAAATGTAATAGGGCGGATAATGAAACGGTTGCATCAATCCTCTGTCTAAAATCTGGGTTGAAAAGAACGGGAACAACTTGTAAGGTGTGGTATTCGTAACTGAAAAATTTGTTACAAATACTGCACCTTAAGTTTGTACAGTTCAGTGTAACTGCAAGCCATTCAACTACAATTAGACTTAGCATGAATAAAAATAAAACGATTTGTGCTTTATTTATAGCCTGCCAAGAAATATTTAAAACTGGAGCTGTATACTCACCTTTTATTCCAAGTAGGTTTACGCTGTCACATTTTAGCACAGAATAATATTTTCGAATGAAAATAAGGGTAAGTATACTCACCAAGTCCAAGTCCATCTAAACGTGCAGTCATAGTTTCTTTTATACGGTAACGGGTTAGCTCACGGTAGAATGTTTAAATAATGAGGGTTTTCGAGCAGTTAGACTTCATCCATATCTACTTCTTGCCATCTAGTGGATTTCTAATACCCCAAAACCCTCATTAGTTCTGAAGTTTTCTGCAATATTTCAAGCTAGATTGTATCTATGATTTCTCGCAATTTCCACTTTTTCTTCCCCTCTGGACCTCAAATTCCCATCATTGTGGAAACACTGGTTGGGCCACGGAAATTAGGTATAGGGTTGGTCGATCAGATAAACCACAGACTAACCAAATAGTGAAACTTAATGAGAAATCATGGACTTAGACTTATGCTGGCCACACATTACGTTAAGTACACTTGCTGAAAACTGGACTTTAACAAGTATATACATTGTGCCCCACACCGATTTAGACAAAGATATCACATAAGACTTGTGCAAGTATATCGTGTGCGACATCAGGCCGCGTTGTTTTCATTTAGCATTATATGACTTAACTAACAGACTAAATTTCTAATTAATGAAGATATCAAAAACAAAAAGATTTTTTCAATACCGACCATTTGTTCCAGAGATTAACGGGTTTGGACAAACAGTATCTTCAATACCCTTAATTATATAGATTTGGAGTTGAATAGTTAAGAGGAAATAAAAGGCGCCGGTGTCTTACTTGACAGTTTCCCCTTTTTTCCTTCATCTCCCCTTTAACCTTATTTCTTATCAATCTTGAACAATAACAGCAAGTCTCACCTATGAAGATTTTTTATTTTTAAATAGACACTACAACTTTATTTACTAGTACTATGTAGAGAGACTGAAATTCGCCTGGTAAGCGAGTGCGTTGCGATGGTTCATACAAAATGCGATTTAGAATTATTCTTGCAAGGCGTTGCAATGCGACGCGGTTCGGGCAAATGTGCGCAAGCCTTTGTATAAAATTTTCCCGATCTTTATAAATAATAACATGCTCATCGGTTTTAATTTTTTTTTTTTTAATTTATAGCAGTCATGCTTGATCTAATTTAACGCGCGTGTCAGTTTAATAAATGACCATTGACGATAACATAAGTGAGGACATCTCAAATGGAAAGGGGGATAGAAATTAAAACGCAAAATACTACACCATACCTACCATTTTATTTTAGTATTGTCAAATATTTTATCGTTTCGTTAAGAATCAAATCGTGACGTCACACCGTCGTTACAAGAAGTGAACCTAAAAAAAATTACATTAAAACATGTTCTCAAATACAACTCATATTGTGACTACAATAATCAGAGCCGTAAGAATGCGGTGACGTGTGACTACATTACTGTCTATCATAGTAATGTTGCATCGGATATTAAATATTACGTTTTTAGGCTGCGGTTATCAACACTGTGATCCCTTTTATGCATCTACATAACATACGTAAATACTTTGGTAAATGAAATTAAATACAGTAAAACTAAAAGGACTGTTTTAGAATGAATAGCATAATTACTTAATTGTATCATGGAAAATATAGCTTACTCAGTACTTCTCTTAAGGCTAGCTTTACTGTATTGCATTGGTAGTGGAGTTTAGTTTTAAATTGATGTTTAGTTCGGCAAGTAGCAAATAGTTTAAACAAGCGTATCAGTTTATCTTTGTATATTACATTAAAATTAAACTTCGAAACTTCAATTCAGCAATTATTAAAAAGGCGCGCCGGCAGGGTCACCTTCATTTGACTCACCGACAGATAGAACTTTTTAATTTTTTACTACTTAACCAACACAATGCTAATAGCATGGAAATGTGTATCTTGTAGATACACATTTCCATGCTATTAGCATTGTGTCACAAATCAACTCCCCAATTAACAAATGCATAATTATGTAAATCCGCCTTTAGAAACAACGGTGACAAATCACACCTATACCAACAAACCAACCACATGTTCCAAAACCTTTTCACATTTAATTATTGACCTACCATTGAACGTAGTGCAATAACACAATACTGAGTTAGCTGCAATTTTTGGAGTAATAATGTACATGATTTATAAATATTACGACAAAATGAATTTCGCTTTTGACCTAAGAAAACAGTATGTACACATACTGTATATTCTTTAAAGTTTCTACATAAAACGACCTAAATAGTGTCTGACCGAGCCGAAATTGAATATTCGGCTCCTTTTCTAGTTTCAGCCAAAACTAATACTTAAATTGACAATATCTGTCATGAGTTTGTAATAAATAATTCGATTAAGGGATGATTCACTGTCAGTTTTGTTTGAGTCAAAGGAGCTTCGGTCAGACACTAGAGCTAAATTACCAAAATTCTATTTACTTTAGTTCTTATTTCAGCAGCTACGTGGAATTCTCAGTTGAATCACACCATCACTAAGTCAATTTGTGATTGAATGCCCTCCATAAATAATAATATTTAAAAAAATGTTATCAAAGTAATACAATATATAAAGTACAAAATACGTAAACATTAATTCCATAGCAAAGATAAGTACACAATAGTATAAGTATATAAATTCAAATATACTCCAGCAACAATGTAAATTAAAAAAAAAGATGCAAATAAAAATGCATCAACAATAAATACTATTAAAAATGATTAATTTTGAAAGATTCAGTTTGGTAAAAAAAAATCATTTAAAATATAACAACAAAAATTGACTATTGGTGTTAAGTGTGAATCAAACTGTTAGTATCTAGTTCCGTTCAGGACATAATCCTATGTTAATTAACTATACTTTGGATTTTAATTGTATTCAGTAACTTGACAGTCGGAGGGATTTCTGACAAAAGAAAGTATTGAGAAAAAAGATTAAGCATTATTTAATAAACTTACTTTTTTAATTACTTTTTAAAACGCATTCTATTCGTATAAAAATAACTTAAACAACGAGTAATGAACTAATAAGCTAAAATAATTTTATGCTTGACTGTGTAAATCTTAAAATTAAAAGCGTATTTTGCCTTATAATAAGACTGCCAAAATAATATTTGTAATATTCCAATAGAACAAACCTATTTTTCACTTATTCATTCATTCCACAAATTCTTTGTCTACCAACACTATTATTGAACTGTAAGTTACTGATTAAAATTAAAACTTGTAACACGTATTATGAGCTAGCCTGAACGAATTAACTTAATTTTTTGGGTGTGGTTACTTTCCATACTGCTTCATCAGTGATTCAGTGGTGAGTGACTTGGGACGTTCGATGGGTAGACCGAGCGCGCGTGACCAGATCAGCTGCGCGAGCACGCCCAGAGCGCGTGACACGCCGAACATCACGGTATAGTAGTTCATCTCCTTCAGGCCGTAATACTGCATGCAAACAATAAATATTAGTCATATGCTCTATATCTCACACAAAAAATACAAAAAAAAAAAACCCAATTTAATACCTGTAAGAGGACACCAGAGTGAGAGTCCACATTGGGCCACGGGTTCTTGACCTTGCCGAGCTCTGTTAGGATCGGGGGCACAACTTTGTAGACAGCGGCGACCAGTTTGAACATAGGGTCGTTAGGCAAATGCTTCAGGGCGAATGCACGCTGGCATGTGTACCTTAAAAAAAAAAAACATATATTAATTTTACATATAAATGAAAATACAAAACATATAAAAAATGCTTTTAGACTAGATAACGGTCTTATTACCTGGGGTCAGTCTTCCTGAGCACAGCGTGTCCGTAACCCGGAACGACCTGTCCGGACTTGAGGGTCTTCCAGATGAACTCCTTCAGTCCTTCTTCGGTGAAGTCATCGCCAACTTGTTTGCGCAGTTTCTCCAACCATATGAGTACCTGTACATAATAGTTTACTATAGATAAGAAAAACAGGGTGTGTTTGTAAGAGACCCAAGAGCCCCGTATGGAACAGATCACTAAAGTTTATTTGGTTAAGTTATATTTTGAACAGTAAATGAATATGTAACCTTACTGAAGAACTATAGGCCCTTGTCTACAAGCTGTTTTCGAGAGTGATCACGAACCGACTAGCGCGCAGACTCGACGAATTCCAGCCGCCTGAGCAGGCCGGGTTTCGAGGAGGATTTAGTACCATAGACCACATACACACAGTGAGGTAGATTATACAGAAAACCGAAGAGTATAATCAGCTCCTGTGTCTAGCATTTGTGGACTATGAGAAGGCTTTTGACCCCATCGAGACTTGGTCTGTCCTGGAATCTTTGCAGCGACGCCAAGTCGATTGGCGATATATCCAAGGGATGAGATGTCTTTACGATGCCGCCACAATGTCCGTCAAAGTCCAGAACCAGCAGACTAAACATATCCCTCTTAAGCGAGGAGTGAGACAAGGGGACGTTATTTCTCCCAAATTGTTCTACAATGCTCTCGATGATATGTTTAAGACGCTGCCAATCGCAGGGTCGGGGCATTAACATAAATGGCGAGTACATCTCACACTTGCGATTTGCGGACGATATCGTCATCATGGCGGAAACGCAGCAAGAGCTGAAACTAATGCTGGCCAACTTAGCTGACTCCTCCCAACGCATCGGTCTCCGGATGAACTTAAAGACCAAAATTATGTTCAATGAACGGGTCTCTCAGGGACCGGTTGCCGTAAACGGAATGCCGCTCGAAGTTGTTTCAGAATATGTATAGTTGTATACCCCGGGCAAACGTTGCAATTAGGCAAAAACAACTTCGAGAAGGAGGCAAATAGAAGGATCCAACTGGGATGGGCAGCATTTGGTAAACTTCGTCGGGTATTTTCGTCGCCCATAACCCGATGTTTGGACTAAAATCTTAAACCACGGCGCCCTACACGTCATGACTTACGGAGCCGTGACGTCGATACTAACGCTCAGACTAGTCCATAAGTTTAAAGCCGCTCAGCGAGCTATGGAGCGGGCTATGTTGGGCGTCTCTCTGAAGGACCGCATCAGAAATGACTGATGCACTGACATAGCTGAAAGGATTAGCAGCTGCAGTGGCAATGGGCTGGTCACATATGCCGCAGGACCGACAACCTCGAGTCCTCGAGTGGAGACCGCGTCTCGGCAAACGTAGCGTAGCACGCCCTTAGGCGAGATGCAGCGGCAAAAAAGTGGCTGGTAGTGGCTGGCGGAGAACTGCTCAGGATCGAGTTTGGTGGCATGCCATGGAGGAGGCCTATGTCCAGAGTGGAAGAGTAGAGGCTGATGATGAAATGAATATGATATTTGAATCCAAATCAAAATTCCAGAGTGGAAAATTAGAAATGAAGTACTGCATCTTTATTAAGTAATTACTTTTTAATAATAATCTACACCAAATTGAGCAACACGTTTAAATAAAACAGATTCATGAAAATCGATTTAAATTGACGATTAAATGTAATAGTTACTAGAGCCATAATAGATGGGTCATGTAATCACAATCAACTGGAAAATTGTACTCTTATCTGCGTCTATAAATCATAATAAGGTCATGTCATCGCCTTGTGCGATCTGTCGTAAGTGGCGACTGGAAGTGGATGTGCAATGACAAGGTCGTGAATGCACTTCCCTACATGTGTATTATGTACAGGGTGTACCTGACATCGTAACGCAAACTTCGCGAAAAGGCTAGACCGCATGCCACTAATAAAATTATGATGGTCATTTATGTAGTTAATGAAAGGTTACAGAATTCAGTGTTTAAAAAAGTGTCAGCTCGGCATTTGAACGTTGCAAGCGTGCCGCCGTGCGGGTTTGTAGGTATGACGTTGATCCCTGATGTGAACTCTATTAAATCAGCTGATAAGATAGTTTTTCGAGTTTTGTTTTCATTGCGCTGTTTTGTGTAATTAGCGAATTAATTATTTTTTAATATAAAATCTTATTGGGTTATAAAAGTATAGCAATTATGAACGGTTTAAAGTGAAAAAACTGCTCATATATTTTTTTAAATCATGTAAAAGCCGACGAAAAATTCCACCACTGGGGGTTCAGAATCATGTACTAGATCCATGGTACTCGTTTGTGCGTCGATGTTAGATACACCCTTTATATGTCTTACAAGAATCAGAGGTATTCCAAGTTAAAGGAGGTCCGAACGTGCACATAATCTGCTTCTAAAACAAGCGAATAACGCAGTATTGTTACCACTGAAATGTTCAGGCATAGTATAAAGAGGGAACTAGGTTATCTCCGACCCAACCCCAACCGATTTAATTACCTACTGTCTTAGGGTTGTCACGTTTATCAAAATTTTAATTCAGTGTCTATAAATTGGCAAAGGTCGGAAAGTTGACGACTGCCCGCGCTTCGTCGGATTCGGGTGTCGCCCAAACCGCTAACTAATATTTATAGAATAAAAGCTTATGTTTAAATTATTTGCTTAGTATTTAGTATACACTACTAGTCAGTTTTTTGTATTTTTTTATTTAGTAATTTAATAGAAGTTTTGTACACATAAAGGACCATATCTATTTTTATTTTTAATTAATACAAATATAAATACTACAAACATATCTATTGAATCACACATTTATTACAAAATTACAAATTAACTATTACGAAACGCCTTGTTATTAAAATGTGTAATATATCCGCATCCTTATAAATAACTTTTCCAAATATATAATTTCGGAAAGCATGGGCAGGGTGGTGAAAAATGTAAATCTTTTATTTGTTCATAAATAGACATACCAACTTTGCAGTTATGTGATCATTTTTAAATACTTTTTGGAACATCTGCTCCATCCTCTTAATATTTTCTACAAAGTCGTCAGGTGGAACCATATATAAAATAAAATTTGGTTTCTAGAATAATTTTTGCAGTGAAGGTACCTAGATTCTACACTTAAATTGCAAACTTACTGTTGTTCGCAATCCTCGTAACGATCCATGCATTTTTTTAACAAGAACACGTGACACGCTAACTTCGTCCGGTGCTAGCCGCGACTAGCGCACTGATAGCACTCTAATATTTTGTTTAGGTGTGCGTGCGGCGACGCATAGATACTATGGCGTACACATACAAGCCGCGCGCGGTGCGTTTGTATGAAGATAACCTACTCTGTTCCTCTTTATACTATGGTTAAGGTGCATTAATAAGTTACTGCCAATGTCTACTCTGCTATCTACCTTGATAGGTTGCATGTTTATGCAGGAACAAAGACATTCAGTAAAAATCTATTAACTTCGCAAGCAATGAAAATTGCTGGTCTTGAAAGTATTGTACTAATATTCTGGGTAGATTTCTGATCAATTTAGAGCTGAACACGAGGATTTCTCACAGGTCCATGTTTAAGTAACTTGCCTACATTTTAGTACATAAAGACTGATTTACACGATGCAATTTAATTGTCTATGGCATATAATAAAATTGATGCTACAAATGACTTGCATCGTCTAAATGGTGTTTAGACAATGCAACTTTTATGTGTTACATTGTATAGCTTTGTTTACATGACGTTTAGGTGGCGTCATCTGCGTATGATATTGAAACACCATGCCACAGAAATATTTTCTCTGTTCATGTGTATTATCGTAACGATAGGAGCCCAATACTTTTCCCGAACTGGCTTACAACCATCATTCAATGCCATATCCGTTGATGAAGAACTCTTTACAAATGAGAATATCATTATGAAGTACAAACCTCCTGGTTAGCCAGACCGTGCAGGGGTCCAGCGAGACCATTGAGGCCGGCGGCAAACGAGAGGTAGGGGTCACTCAGAGCTGAAGCCACCAAGTGCGTTGTGTGGGCTGACACGTTGCCACCCTCGTGGTCACTGGACAAATATGAATATAAATTAGCAGAAGAGTCTTAAACAGTCAATTTTAAAAATTAAACTATGAATAATATTACAGTTTTAAAGTTTAATTCCACCACAACTAATATTTACGATGAATATCGAACGAATCATTTGCATTGGTACTGAAAAACTTAACATCACTTTGAAAATACATAATGTTGGTATTATTATCATACAGAGTCAAATAAAATTAGTGAAACGCAGCAGATATGTTGGGTAACCGGCTAAACGACATAGAAACTGCAGGAATGTTGGGCTAATTTAATTTGACTTTACATGGGATAACATGTTATATGTAGGTTCATACGATTTTTTTTTTTTTAGGGTGACTCGTTAGAAAAAAGAATCAAAGATCACAAACATTTTAATCTGCACGAATTATGTTTAGTATTTTACAACATGTGTGTATAGATGTACAGACCAAATTGCTGCCGCGTGGCAGAGCTAAGTGGTTTAAACGGCCAAGTGCGATGCCACCACTTAGCGGTGACACATGACTGTAGTTAGGACAATTTATAGTGCAAAAGCAGTGCTTTAGTGACTCAATGTAAGGCACTTGAGATAACAAAGATATCGCGAAATTACATTCGTGATTTCGATCCAAATTGAAGCGAATATACACCGGTTGGAGTCATGGATAAATTTAAATTGAAATATTTGCTCTCTCAAAGAACCAGAAAAGGACTTTAAAGAGCGCAGCATAATAAAAACTTCGTGCTGTAAAAGTTACTGATGAAGATGTTTTCGCTATAGGCCGAAATAGATAGAACAAGTGCGAGCGAAGGTCGCATAATCTCGCTTAGCTGCAGATTGGACACAAGCATGCAACACTAAACACTGTAGTCGAGATAACAACATAGCTAATTTTAGTTAGTTACATTTTTCTGGTTATATCAGCCATAACAAAAAGGCATGCAAGGATGACTGAAGGTATTGTAAGGGGAATAGATTTCTTTTTTAATAAAATATTTTAATAATTATGTTAGTAGAATTTTCATTAATGACTCGCGTTGAAACGTAGTGTTAAATAAACATGCATTAAAATTCGCACTTGGCAGTCAGTCAGTAGAACAAAATCACTGGAAAAAATATATTCGCAACATAGCTTAAAGTAGGATGACTTACAGACTATTAGAATTTGATGGTTCTTCCAACAATGTCAGTGGTCAAACAGTGACCTTCTACCGCATGATATTTTCGTAATTAAAAAGTCACTGTCAAGATCACATATTTTTTATAGAAGTGCACATAGTGGAAAGAAACTTTATTATTATGTGCGTTACCTATGTATGCATGTAATCTGGGTTCTCAATTATGGAAGAAGTTTCATTCGTTGGCGTGTCGAGTGGCGCAATCAAGAGTATTTATAAGTTGGACACAAGCCCACATTACAGAGTAATGGAAGTCAAGATCAACAACACAATTCATGCAAATCATTGGTCGATATTCATCCTTCTTGTGTGGTCTGCCACTTAATTGGAGTGGAATAGAATATATAATAAAATTTAATAATTTAATAGTGTCAGGCTCGTAATAATAATAAGTGTTTTTATTTTAAATAAAATATAAACACTTACTTATTGTTTATTAAAGAAGAAATGTAATTTGTACTGATCTAAATTAAATAAAGAAAGAAATAAAATACTTTAGTTTGGGTTTCCCTCACATGAGGCTTTATGATCACAATGATGATTTTATTAAAACGAGCCTTTATATTAGGGATTTGTTTCATGATTTTACAATAAAACATATCATATAACTATGAGAAACATGTTCTGTGATGTTACCTGTGAATGGTGAGGTAGAGACGCATCAGCTCAACAAATTGAGGGTCGTCGAAGCCGAGCATGCTACAGTAGTTGGCGGAGTAATCCTTGTTCTCATCAATGGCGCCGACGCCCTTGCCGTCACGGTAGGTGTTACGGAAGATGGTCGCAGCGATCACGGGCAGTTTGGCGATCAAGTTCATGGAATCCTCGTAAGCGTACTGGTATAGAAAATTACATTGTATTCAGTGTAGAAGACTAGTTGATCATAATACGTAATTTTGGATTTATTGTAATTGATGACTAAAACAAAGTTCTATACAATATGTAAAGAAAACCTCGTCCGACCCATAAGGATAATAAAGGTTAGATAATCACATGACCAAATAAAATTTGAAATTTTGCATAATCGTTATAATAACAATGCTAATTAATTTTGGAACAATCTTTTTTCCTCGCGTATTTACTCTAACTTTTCCAAAATCTGGTAAATTTCTAAAAAGTGACAACACCATTTTAGACGGTATAATTGTCGGCTTTCCTATCATTCTTTGGCGGCGTCCGTCTGTCTAGCATTTTTTGTGAGCATTTTCGGCGACGTCAAAAGAATGACTAGAGATGCAAAATTTTTTGCGTAATAACATTTTTTTTTATCGCTATTAATCGAAACTTGTACCTGGTTCAATGATTTGTTGTAAAAACACAGATTACCAAATGGCAAAAGTGCTTTCGTTTGATTATCGATTAATTACTAATAACATTATTACATCACAGGTATTAGTAAACAGAAACTAGAAAGGTCTTATGAAATACGATTTTAGGAAAATATCAATGCAAGTACTGCAATCAATGTAAAGCATTTAAGTTCACCTGATTTAAGTTATGTGAAAGTTCTAAAATCTAAAGAATGCCATGCGATGTTGAATCGATGCGTGAGATTCTGCAATACTAAATCGATACCAAAAATAGGAGTAAATCCATCAATATTTTGAATACTTTCACACCTCTAGTCAAAGGGTACCGCCGTGCAGCTAGAGTGCCTATTTTTATGAAATAAAAATCATTTTTATTTTAAATTTATTAGTTTCGCGTAGACGTAGACATTGCATCCGTGTAGACGTATCGTTTATTGTGTGATCATATCGTTTCCTAACGTAATGTAACATGCTGATGGAAGGTAGTAACTGCAATTAGCTGTGTTGTGTTGTGATCAGGTGTTGGACGATTCGGATGTGGTGGTGGTGGTGTCGTTCCAGCATGACGGTGCCCCATCATATTTTTGCCGACCTGTACGTGAATACCTCCACTATCAGTTCGGCGAGCAGTGGATTGGTAGGGGTGGACTAACTTTGTGAAACACCGTGCTAATCAAAATATGGAACAACATCTCCGCTACAGCCATTGTGCTCATCGAATGAAATGATACATTCGGAGAGTCAGATGACCTTCCTACTTGGTCATGACCTGTGCCTGTGATACCATGAATTTACCTATTTATTTTTTTATTTTTTTGGAAGGGGGTATTTTTTTTTTAGTTTACCTAGGTTATGTACGCATTAGTAGAATCAGCTAACGATACCTAACGATACTTTCACGGGTCGGACAGGGTTTTCTTTACATACTGTATATTGTATCTCTTTCGTTCTACATCTTGTGTACTGTAAACTAGTTTTAAATCATATTAATGTGGATCAATGTAACTACATACCTCCCAGTACTTGGTTTTGGGCACGCCATCTGAGTAGGCCTTCGCGAAGGTAGATTCGCTGTTGAGGGCAGTGACGGCGGCCGAGAACTGTGACATGGGGTGGAGCTTGGCCGGCAGGTTGTTAAGCATGGTGACGACGTGCGCTGGTAACTCAGCTCTGAAACATTCCTTTATAATGTATCAAAATGATAAAAACGGAACCCTGAAATCGCGACTTCATCTGTCTGTTAGAGCTGTTTATTTTACAAACTATTGTAGTTATGCTACTGAATCGGTTTAACTATATAAGTTATAGTATATTTATATTATAATAGATATCTTAATCTGAAAATGGGGACAAATGGAATTGTTGTTCCCAGACGAGCTCCAACATGGTATTACTTTTAAAAACAATTTTTACATTTGTGACAAAAGTACAAAGTACTATAAACAGGAATGAACGATGTTTCAATTCACGTTTTTTTTTTTTAAATACATGATTATTTTGTACCAACTAAATGTGACATTATTGTTTTTAAATTAACATTGGAAACAAATTCACAGAAGGTCGCAATGTCGTATGAACAAACATCCTTTTCAATACGTATTACTGTACGATAAGAGTTGGCCTTAATATGACTTGATACATATAATATCCTTTTCTATTAAAGAATTTAAAATGTTTTAAGAAGGAATTTGACTTACCTACGTGCCCATTCCTTGGACAGAGCATTTACTTGAGCCTCAGTGGGGACTTCTCCTGTTACGAGGAGCCAGAACAGACCTTCGGGCAGAGGTTCATTACCGCCTGGGGCTTTGGGCAGTTTCTGCTGGCATTCTGGGATGGACAGGCCACGGAAACGGATGCCCTCATCGGGGTCCAACAAGGAAACCTCCCAAACCAGACCCTTGATACCACGCATACCACCATACATCTGGAGAGATCATAATATTTTTTTTATGGCCGCTTTATTGGTACGTATTCCATAAATGATTGGCTTTGACCTCGTAACATGTTATGATTTCTTGATCGTATGTGCAGACGACCCCGATGATTAAATCGACATGCAGTGCTTTATCAATCAATAGTATTATTTAAAATCAAATAATATGACCTTCGTATTGAGCCATCACAAGTTCATATACATGGATATGTTAGGATAAAATACATTTGCAATCTTGAACTTCTCTCGAACTGCGTTCAATTCTAATTCAGTTCATTGACCGCCAGCTCGAATATTCTTTACACAACTTTGTAGGTCACAGTAGTGAATATATTTACTAAACAACTTCAAATATGCATATACATATATATCTGCGATATAGTTACATATCTTAATCGTAATTTAGATTGACGTAGGTATATATAATTAAAACCAAATTAAACAAAGGTATGGTAAAACCACAGAACATTGCGATAAGAAACGATGAACAAAGGTTAAGGAAATTTGTGGACCAAGAATACATAAAATTAAGTCACTACAAATATTTTAATAATAGGTACGTAGTTGTAAATATAACGTCCATTGGTAAGGGAGATGTCTTATGACGATATTTTGCAGCGATTTTCACATAACTACGTACAAAATAATGTTTGTTTGTCGCGCTTGAGACGCGCGACTGAAGAGATTCAGAACCTTTACGGTCGTATATTATCAACATAAGTGCAGTTGCGCACCAGTACATTCAGCATCGCTAATTATTGCGCGACTATCTCCAACAAGCCCCACTATAGCGTCCACATGTTTTCAGAAGCATTCAATGGAGCTGTATCTGCATCCACAATGATATTGTCAATGCATAATTGTACTAAGTGTGTACAGGTACTCGTATACGACTAGCAAGAGCATCGAGACTGTATCGAGGTTTTTTCGTGATTGAATCGTTGCAAAAACTCGCCGTGAACGACTTGCCCTAGCCTGCACCAGTGATATTAAGAGTGTGGTGTTTCGAATTGGAGGCTATCACTAATAAATATCGTTTAGTATTATTGACTTACCATATCAATGGTCACCTCTCCGACTTTGGTGTTGCCATATTTCTTACGGAATTCCTTAATCTGTGCTTGCTGCTGGGGGATTTTTTCGGCGAGGATACTTTTGAGGTTGGTCGATTCCGAGCTCAAACCTCTTAGCAGAATTGATGCTGCAGGGCATATTTTCTAGATAGGACAAACAAAAATAAACTCGTAAATTATTCATAACCAATACATTTGTCCTCGTCCTCCGTGGCGCAGCGATCAACACGCCTGCCTGCGACGTGGAGGCAGGCGTGTTCGATTTCATGTCATGACCTGCCCGGGTTCGATCCCCGGCCAGGTCATGACCTGGCCGGGGATCGAACCCGGGACAATCAGGAAAAGATCGTTTTCCATCATGATTGATGATCCTGATTGGCCTGGGTCTTGGATGTTTATCTATTTATGTATCTATTATAAATATAGTATCGTTGAGTTAGTATCCCATAACACAAGTCTCAAGTTTACTTTGGGGCTAGCTCAATCTGTGTGATTTGTCCGTATATATTTATTGTATATTCAAGTAGCCCTTCTGTCTCCCTGTCACCATACTGTAGCTCATGAACTGTGATAGCTAGATATTCAAAACATTCACAGAATATATTTTTGATGCCGCTGTAACAACAGACACCGAAAAGTTTTGGATGAAAAACTTCTTTAGGGGTACACCTTTTTTTGAACGGATAAAAAATTCGGTTGTACGAAGCTTCGAGCAACACAGTGTTGCTCGAAGCAAGAAGTAATGTTCCCATCTCTTTCACGCGACGATAAATGTGCCTGTACCTGCAACAGCAGGTACAGGGCACATTTATCCTGCGCCAGCCAACACACAAAACATTGTGTGTTGGCTGGCGCAGGACGATGCGCGAGTGTGAGTGCGTGTTTGTACAGACAACAGCACATCAAGCTACTACAATCTGTCAATTTCTTTATTCGATTTTCAACTTTATGTCTAAAGTATTAAGGCACAAGGTTGATTGGAAATATTTGACAGTTTAGAGTAGCTTGATCTGCTGTTGTCTTGTAGGTAGTAACCTACAAGCTGCTACGCTGAAATAAGGATGAGGGTTAATTTTTCTGAGAGATAAAATTTTAATGTAAAACTATTGTAATAGTTCTGAAGTGTTATTTTTTAAGTGATATTAACTTATTAAGTTTGTGTACGGCAGCGCAATGAATGAATATTGTATTTTACCACATAAATCATAGTGCTTTTATACTGATAAATGAAACAATTCGTGTGAAATTATTCCCTAAGCATTCCAAACTGCCCAACGTTAAAATTTTTACTTCTGCCCTCATTGTGTATGGGCGAGGCCGTCTCGCACATGGCCGGTTTTTTATCCTCCTGGTACCCAGGCTACCTGTCACCGGCGCGGCGTGAAATGGTAACATTCAGAAAGAGTCGCTTTTGTGTTTATAATATTATATTATTAGAATGGACGTAATGTGCATAAAATTACTATTAACATTAGTTTGATGTGAAACTTTGGACTCTTTATTTTGATGTCGTTGACTTGAAATCGCAGGTATCGGTACGTCATAACGATTATTTCAAGTACATATGTAGTTTACAACGATATTAACAAACATGAAGAATCAAGGCGATCTCGTACACACGGCTACACCTCAATCTATGAATGTCCAATTTTAACTGACCTTGCATTGTACTTACAGGTTTTTCGTACAATCAGAAGTTAGCTTATAGTGGTTGGTTATCTTTAGTTTTATTGTGGAGCCGTACGTACATGTGAAATATCATTAACCTCCACTAGAAGTCACCTTACGTAATTATGTGCGTATTTATACACACATGTCTAGGAAAAATATACGCTTCAGCAGTAATAGTCTATCTTTGGAAATACGAGGGCACGGCGATGAGTTCTACTACATTTATTATCGATCTGCTGCATTGGCAACGCCGCACCATGCATATACTCGTACAAACGCCAGCATAACAACTACTAAATCTGTCAATTTCTTTATTAGATTTTCAACTGTATCGCTAAAGCATTAAGATGCAGTGTTGCGGGTTGGTTAAAAAGGAACCGTGGCCCTGGCCTACAGGCAAGTGGAGAAACACGGGTGGGTTTTAGTCAGTAAAAGTCTGACACGCCCTTCAGCTCCGCCCAGAGCGGGAGAGGTCATTTGATGATTTCCCATCCCAACAAAAAAAAGGATGATTAGAAAAAAATCGAATTTCAGGTAGTTTGACCTGCTGGTGCGCCTTGCCTATTCTATATCATCATGTTTATAAAATAATGGATTTAAATCTATGCAATTCCAAGACTTTAGTGGCGTGACCAGGTGAGACGGCAAACAACTTATTTGAGTAATATCACAATCCTGTATAGTTTTGAAAGATAGTGCAACTACATTTTGACGTGATAACGTCTATTAAATCGGTATGCTGGGAGTCATTCGCGAAAACTGCGTAACGGCCGAATCTGACGCTACACGGAGTCCACGCCTACTAAAACTAACCTTAGCCTTGTAGCTTTAGAGTGCAATATTATTTACCTAAAAGCACGGTTGTAAACAATTAGTAGCAGTTTTTCGCATACATGATTAAAGCATTGATAGCAGAGTGGTGAAACGCTCGGATTAATATCGACTCACTCAAGAGGTGCCGCGATCGATTCCTGACGGCAACGGACGTTTTTTATCCTTTTTAATTTTTAAATTTTTCTTTTTCTTTTTTCTTTTTGCTTTTGTTTTTTATTTTTTAGAAAATTTAAACAAACTATTAAATAAAAATATAAATGTTATACATTACTTTATTTTAAATAATTTCATTGCACCCAGAAAAATTTTTTTTTTTTTTTTTTTAATAATTATAAACTAGCACTTGACAGCATTCCCGCCTGATGGTAAGCAGTGATGCGATCGTTGATGGTAAAGCGCGCTAGTTTATTAAGAGCCTATTCACTCAGAAAAACTGAGCGAATAGGAAGGAAGACGGCAGTTGAGCGAGGTGATGCAATGTTAAACCCAACAACTCGACCAACGATGCTGCGCCAAAGGGAGATTGATCTGAAGACCCTCCACGACCAAACTCCCAACACAACAACATTAGGCGCATCGTACCCGGCACACATCGCAACACAACTCCTCAGACCCGTCCTCCGAACGGCTTCACCAGACATCATGCCGGAACACGACAAATCGCTTGGCGGCAAGGCTTTGTCTGGTGGGTGGTAACTTCTGCCGGCAGCCGATGTTATGGCCTACTACCGAGTAAATAGATAACGTGATAACGTCTATTACCATGTAATAGACGTTATCACGTTCAAATATCGGCAGTAGACGGAGTTCTACAGACAGCCAATTTTTTTAATATTTATTCTTTCGCACATAAATTGTACAAAGGCGGACTTAATGCCTTAGGCATTCTCTACCAGTCAACCATAGGTGGTGAAGAGATTTGTCAGCTCAACAGCATAAATAAAGCAATGAATGTTATTGAAGTGTCAAAATGCAAGCCATCCCTACTGCTAATGTGTGAAATGATTTCCCCGCAGTTTATTTAATGCACAGTAGGTTGCATTGTTGTTCTAGCAATTAAGCAACAAATCAACTTCTAAGGAAGCCGATTCAGGAAGTGCTTGTTTATAAATAATTCGATGAGCGCAATCACAGCGGCTGTGATTCAATCAATAAGTGAACATCGTTGGGTCAACGCGGACCAGAGTTTAACCTGATTGACATTATACCTAAATCATATTTATGTCAATAAACCCTTCAAAGCGATGCTGGAGTACTATTGAGCTTAGATGATCAATTATGCAATTATATTCTTAAAAAGCCATACTCCCTTATATTATAATACCCTTCAGCAAAAATAAAGAATTTTCATATAAACTTTTTGATTTTTCTAAAATGCTTCCCAAGGGCCGGTTTTATGATCCCTAGTTAATTCAACCAATTGTTAAAAATAATAATTACAGCACTCTAATCGCGTAACGAACTATTACTGTTAATTGGAATCATTTTTGAAGCATATTGCTAACCCATTGTTCCGTATGTGTTGAAAAATGTTTCTGATCAGCAAAATAAATAACGTAGTGAATGTTTGCACTGTCAAAATGAAACCCTTTGCTAATGATAGTGTTACGTAATAATCTTGCTGGTTAAATATTGGCAATTTGGAGTTCAATATGTTTGATTGCGCGTTCGTATCTAAGAGTCTAAATAGAGTAAAGATTGCGTATTCGCGTTCTTTTAGGAGGATGCCTTAAGCTGTACGTGAGACTTTTATAAATTAACTACCTGACTCGGCAAACGTTGTTTTGCCATATAAATAATTTCTTTAATTAATAAATAAAAACAAAACATGTAGGCCGATTCCAATAGATACCGGATAAGCACAAAAAAAATCATCAAATCCGTTTCGGAGGAGTATGGCAACGAAAACTGTGACACGAGAATTTTATATCTAATATATAAAATTCTCGTGTCACGGTGTTCGGATTTAAACTCCTCCGAAACGGCTCGACCGATTTTGATGATTTTTTTTGTGCTTATCCGGTATCTATGAGAATCGGCCAACATCTATTTTTCATCCCCCTAAATGTTAGGGGTAGTCCACCCCTAAATTTTTTTTTTAATTTTTTAGTCAAAATTTTTAATTTCTATTTTTTTATGATACAACATACAAAAATACATACAATCCCCAATTTTCACCCTTCTACGATCAACCGTTATTTTTTAATAGCCATTTTAGTAATTTAATCTATTATTTATATGGCAAAACAACGTTTGCCGGTCAGCTAGTATTAGATAAAATATTTCCGACCGCGTGGAGGTCTGAAAGAGCTCCAGGGGAATGTACAGACGACAGCACATCAAGCTACTACAATGTGTCAGATTATTAGATTTTTAACTTTATCTCTAAAGCGTTAAGGCTCAACGTTGATTAGTAATATCAGACAGTTTAGGGTAGCTTGTTCTGCTGGCGTCCGTACTCCTGGAATTAAAACTATGTCCTAACCTGGCCATAGACGACTTGTGTGCCAGCAAAAATTGTCAAACAGATTCCCAATTAATTGAAAGTCGAAATGACCTTCAATCCTTACATGTTAATTTTGCTGTTGAATCTGATAACACGATAAAAACTGTGATCGGTGTTTCTGTGAAAGAATGAATACAATCGCTAGCAACGAAGTACCTTAGTTAGCAAGCAATCATCATCAACCTTTTTATCGTCCCACTGCTGGGCACAGGTCTCCTCTCATACAGAGAAGGATTGAGCGTAATCACCACGCTTGCTCATTGCGGGTTGGCGATTTCAGACTTACAAGTCCAGGTTTCCTCAAGATGTTTTCCTTCACCTTCGGTCATTGGTGTCTAAGATATACTTAGAAAGTACATATAACTTTAGAAAAGTTACATTGGTACTTGCCTGACCTGGTATCGAACCCGCGCACTCGTACTTGAGAGGCTGGTGTTTTAACCACTAGGCCACCACGACTTGTGCAAGCAAGCAAGCAATGGTATGTGGTAAATTGATACTGCTTATGAGAAGTATCAGCATCAGTTTCAAGTGTTACAACGGTGAATAAGACACTAGGACGCGGGGATTCCCATTGTCACGGCTTAACTACGGCGAACGAGGACATGGTGCATGCTCAGTAAGGTCAGTGGAAATAAGGCCAGACAATTACGTAAACGGAATCGAATAGGTAAAAGAACGTTTTTTCCTCGAAGAAACTTTACAAATCCTACAGCTCTGAATAGTGGGGTTTACGAGGAAAAATTCAACGTTTAATGTAAATACCAAAGACAGACTTAGCGAGGCCAGCGAGGCTGGTACACAGACAGCAAAAATGGAACGAGCTGATCATAACGATGAGCCCGTAAAATTTTTGATGTAAAATCTTCCTTAAGTATAGACGACAGCACATCAAGATACTACAATCTGTCAGATTTCTTTATTAGATCTTTAACTTTATAGCTAAGGTATTAAGGCTCAAGGTTTATTGGGAATATCTGACAGTTTCGGGTAGCTTGACCTGCTGTCGTCCGTACCAACGTTATTCACGATCACTAAGCAGGAACTGATAGCGTGGTGCCATTTTTCATAATTTTGTCTAAAAGCGATTTTTTTTTTTTTGTTTTAATATTTGTGAAGTGAACTTAATTCAACAGGCAGCAATTTTCAATTGAAAGAAAGTCCTAATTTATTATTGTAAATGTTTTAAACGTTCATAATATGAATTCAAAATCTTGAACGATGTTGCAAGCGCAGAATTTATGTCGACACATTCCTTGTTACAAACAAAGACGGTTTTGAAAATAAAGTAAGACGAGGACGATACGATAAAGGTAATAAAAATAAATTTTCTTAATTTACGCTTCACATTTTATAAAGTTCTTAATCAGAACAAATTTAGAAAAATGGCAATTGATTTTCTTTCCGATTACCATTAACGATGACCCGTTCTTATTGATGTTATGGTGTGATTGGTGAGCACGGACTAAATCAGGACGGGGAGCGTCTGGCGTTATGTGACTTTTCAGGCTTATTTTATCTTTTATTTTTTCTTACTGCCCCTTTCTTTATGTCCATTTCCTTATTACTTGTAAAATCAATATGATTGCGTGGCCAATGGTATGGGTTACGTGTTTGGTTACTATTACATATACCTCAGGTAACTATTAAAGTTATAACGCATAACTGTTTTTTGCCGCAAATTGAAAAAATTACCGGCTGTCCCGGACTCCGGATGCTACACAGCCATTTTTCACCTAAAATTGAAAAGGACCCTCTAAATAATGGTGACTACAGTTATAAACCAAACATTTTGGGGTTGGCCCTTTCATACCGGAGTATGAAAAAACAAATTACACGTCATTTTACATAAGCCGTTAGAACCTTTTAAACAATAGTTTTTGAGAAATGGGATACTGTTACTGTTACTGATTTGGTCTCTGCACTCAGTCCCTTGAAGTGAAGTCCCAGGTGAAGGAAAACATCTTGAGGAAACCTGGACTTTATAAGTCTAAAATCGCCAACCCGCATTGAGCAAGCGTGGTGATTACGCTCAACCCTTCTCTGTATG
Source organism: Sesamia inferens (assembly GCA_037179545.1). NCBI lineage: Eukaryota > Metazoa > Arthropoda > Insecta > Lepidoptera > Noctuidae > Sesamia > Sesamia inferens. The sequence goes on from CM073921.1 coordinate 21,542,418, forward strand.
AGAGGAGTCCTGTGCCCAGCAGTGGGACGATAAAAAAGGTTGATGATGATGATGACTCAGTCCCTTCAGTGGACCATTGTGCGTGAGAAATGGGATATTTTATTTTCTGTTCTTTATGCTATAAAAGTTTACAAACGCAGCAATAACTTTTTTTACACAAACACAGTTTACCATTCACTGTTCTGAAGTTCTGATGAATATGCTAAGAATTGATGGTTTTATCAACAGCCAGCATTAGATTCATATTTCATAGTATTTATAAAAACTATGAAAAATAAAGTAATAACTGCGGCCTGTTTCATATACATATTTGGGAAAGAGAACTGATGCTTGGAAGAAGAAAATTAACAATTCTTTTGGCAATAACATTTTTGCCCCGTGAACAGTCTCGGATGCGGCTAGTTAAATAATAAAAGAGAAGAGAATTATAACAGCTTCTCGTAAGTTGACTCTAGGTTAATAACTGGGTACTTATAAAAAACGGTTTCCTAGCAATGATGTAAGCACTAAACAGTGCCGTACATGCTTTAGTGATAACTACATCTAGATAACTATTAGAGTTAGTTAATTACCAAGTACAAGGTTAATACTGGCTGCCTAACAGTGGCGAAGAGTCCATACAAGCCGATTCCCACCGGGTTACCTTTCAAAAATCAGTTCCATATTCATACAAAAGTATTTACATTCTATTTCATTAACAAAGTATTTTTAATCAAATGCCGGCGCGATTTACAATAGCAATCATAATTTTTAGCAATACCCTAAGTATCACATTTCATTTTATAGTCGTAAATTAATCAGCGCTTCAATTTTTCGTACATTACACTGAAGGCAACTCGACGAATTACAGCTTACCTCGGTCAACGTTTTACTATGAGGCGAAAAGAGACAGAGCGTGTCAGACCATCTCTTTCTAATGCTCGCTAACCGTCGGTAAAACTTGATAAATATAGGCTAATGTCAAACGGCTTGTAGTTCTCTCCTCTCCTCTATTAGAAAGAGACAAAGAAACCACGCCACTACGAGAAAGGAAACACGACAAAATTAAAAAGAATTAGCGTTATAATGAAATCCTTCGCAAGTCATATTCTTTTTATTTTGGCATATTTTCGTGTTCCATTTCGTTTAGTTGAAAATAAATTATTGTTAGTATATGTTCCTCTATACCACTGGTGCGTGAGTTTTTCGTTTGTTATATTTTTGAGATTGTCCGATTTGGCTATCATGTCAATTGAAAAAAAAATTGCTTAATAAAATGAAAAGTAATCCGAATTTTTATAACAACATTTTAGCTCATTTTGTTAAAAAAAACAGACGCATTGCATTAGAATATAAATAACGTTGTGATTGTGTATAATTTGCTTTATTTTTTGCTTAATATTTTTGTTGGTTTTGGATCGGTGTTTGTGTGGTTCGGTTTTTAACACTTTATTATTTTGTATTTTTTTATTTTATTTTTTCTTGACTCTTATTCCCTAACAATAGGTACTTAACTTAGTACTTACTAACAAGCATGCATGTGTGGTATGGAGATGCACGTCAAAAAAGGCTTTTCTCAAAGCCGCTTTTATCATACTTGAAAGACACTGTTATCAAATCATCAGTCCTTTTTTGTATGGTGAAGGTGGGGCTTTTGATATTATTCTGGTAAGTGTTTAAGTGTTTATTTTTTTGGACCGGCTTCCCTTTGTCAAAATTTCACCCTTCGCCACTGCTGCCTAAAGAATTTTTTCTTATACCTAAAACATGTAAACCTACATTATTTGTATCTGAAATGTTTGAGCAAGTTTCAAATTTTCGAAGTCCGTTCTGAAGGCCTGAGCTCCTTTATAAATCAGGTTCTGGCCATCAAAGTTCTAAAGCGTGGAAACCACATCATTATCTGCCTTATCCAAACTATATCGGGATCAGCTTCCAGTGTAACCAGATGAGCTGAACACCAGTATTTTACATAGACAGACTTCCTATCTGACCTTCACAACCCAGTTACTTGGTAAGGTTGTCAGGCTTCTGCCGCTCCGTAACGACAGTCAAAGATCAACGAATTTCAGCCGAGACCGACGGTTTAACGTGCCTTCCGAGACAAGTAGGTGTCTTGTTATATAAAGATTATTATTACATAAAAAAACGAAACAAATATTGTTTCATTATTCAAGAAGGAAGTTAATGACGTAGATGCTACTGTCGAGTGATACTAAATTCAGCGGAAACACGAAGTTAACCTTCACTGTGGATAAAAGACGACCGAAAGAATATCTACTAATGTAATGTAATTTTGTAATATGTACTTAGGAGGACAAACTAGGTACACACGTTTACACATCAAACTATAATTTCCAGATTTAGCTGATCTTCGTATACATTTTTCGTACAACCAGAAGTCAACTTATGTTAGTTAAATGTAATGCTTGATAACCAGCCTTGCGTATATAAAATCAGAATTGATACTGTTGAACTACGAAAACTACAAATTTATTACAATCCCTACCGTGATTGACAACGTAGTACGTACTTACTTCAAGTGTGTACATTTGATGTATACCTACCGTACCTATGACCGAAAATTACAGTTCAATGTTAGTTTTATCCTGTCAAATTCGCCTATTAAAAATTTACGTATTTTTAGAAGTAAATAACGTCTGAATTTGCTAATGAGTATGTAAATTTGACGTTTTACGAGAACCGATTTTTTTTTCTTACTGTTCTACACCAAAGGAGCTCTTGCAGGGTCCACTTGGAACTCCCTGAACCGACTTCGGACACTAGTGGACAAATGCAAGTCTTACCCTTATTTATGAATTTATGGATATTATTATTGGGAAATGCATGAATTCGTATAACTGTTGTAAAATATAATCGCTAATGAGGAAGGAACAGCAGATGTTGTTACCTACCTACCATTTTATTTAGAGAAAGTTAACACTTTTGTAACCAGGTTACAGTCTTGCAAATAAACATATCTTTTTTGAAAGAGTCCAAAGATCAAAATAATATCTATACTTCATACTGACGTCCTATTAGATAAAGTTGATCTGATAGCAGTGGTAATTTGTAATTCATCATGTACTCCATTCGCATTGGACAGAAATATGTATAAAGGTTGTTTTTAGGGTACACTTAGTAATAAAAGTACATTATTTATATTGCGTATTGTTACAGTTAAGATTGATGCAGAATTTATTATGATAGTTAACTTATTTACCAACTGTTACACATAAATCAACTTGTTTGAGTTACATGAAATTATCAGACTTTTAATTAGTTAAATTAATTAGGTTTACGTAAGGTACTAATGTCAATGTGGTCAGTACCCGGAACGCTTTATATTTTACTTATTAGCAATCAATTGCCAATAAAGTCTTATAATGTTGTGGCAGCAGAGTATTTTTTAAGCCAAAATACGCAGCTGTGTTTGATCGTCATTCACTTGTCGATTCTTTTTCTTTTTTTAATCTGCTTCTATTTCGGGGCTTTTATGTGGATATGTCAGCCCCATCGTCCCCTTTACACTGATCTTACTTACTAAATACAGTATAAAATCCAATAATATAAGTATAAATATAAACAACTTAATTTCAAAAATTGACGATTCTTGTGAACGCTATCTTACTTATTTTTGTCGGTTTGAGTTATTCAGGTATTATTGTTTGTTTTTACTTTGATATTTATTGAAATTCTTTGAATTCTTCTCGAAACTTAGATGCTGTACATCTCTGTTTATATAAACCTCTTTCGTTTAGAGCTAACGCGGGCGCATTATAGGCATGTGAAACAGTCCATATACTGTATCTTTAGTCTTCTAGAATTCATATAACCATCGACGTTCATACTAAACCTTTACTCACATGTATGTGCCTACACGAATAAAAGCTATAATGTCTATAAAAATAAAATGATTGACTTTTTGTAGAGTTCAATTTTACTCGCGCTTTATCAATATTCTTTATCTGTATCACGTACACTTTGATGCAATTAATCCATGTTGTACATACCTAATTTATCACAGACTTTCAACTGAAGCATGATTCAAATTCAAACCTTTAATGTGTAGTGTGAAAGTGTGTAGAGTAAAGTGCATTCCATGACATCTAGTATGCGATTACGCAGATTTCCTAAAAGTTTTTAAGCTATGTGTCGGTATTGAGTTTATAATTCATTATTTAAAACTAAGCAGCCGTAGTTTTTTTTTTTTTTTTTTGTTATACCACTAGAAGCCATAGCTCAACGCAACCTTGAACGTGTGCGTCATCGTAACCAACGTTCTTCGTCGGTTTTTTTTAGATCCGCGTTATGTACTCTGATTGTTGTGGATTTGTTTTCGTTAGTTTTCCAAAATAAACCAATTCTAGTCTACACAATTTAGAATTGTAGAGGATATGTGAACGATATAACTAACATGAGCCTATAATAATCGTAAAGATTTGGGCGCGTGCCCGCTGTGAGCGCGGGTTGACCTGCATGGTTATCTTTAGAGTTGGGGTATAGCAGAGGACACGTATCGCGAATGTCATTGCGAGGATTTGTGTTACATAGTTTCCTGATAACGATATCACGTCACGACGCCATCGACATTGATAAATACAAGCTTATGTTCCAACCGAGAATGTGTGGTACTGGTAACAAATTCCAACAGTCGTCAGCACGAACTAACACTACTTAGTTATGTAAATCAGACCCGTATAGAACAATACTATGTCACCTGACATTGTAAAGTCAAGTGTTATTCCCGATTATGACGAAGTGCTATCTCGTACGAGTTTGATGTGTGTCGCGTGTGCTCGTTCAATGAGCGGCTCGTGATAACACAGATACACTAAAATTTGCGTATGAAATAATAATAATTATCATGATAGTATCTCCACGTGATTGTGGAGCCGCAGAAACGTCCGATGCACAGCGAGTGACATCGGTTATCACGCCAACAAGCGCCACCGTGCGTGACACTGACATAGATTAACCAAGGCCATTGCCACATACTTTGTGCAAATCTCACATGACTACAGATTTCCATAACAGATCAATCATTACAGTTAAGAAGTTAAATCCAGTACTTTCTAAATACTATCATATTATTATATTGTCTCAGTGATAAGATTAAGATAACTTGTGTGCAACAGAGTCAGCTACAATATACTTGCTTAGAACAAAAACAAATTATATAATCAAAGACACAGCAGGTGATAATTTTCCATATACAAATTTGTTTTTATTGTGAATAAAAAGTTATAAGAGTTACACAGGGCCAGGTAGATTACAATCTAATCAGGAATATTATTTTATGTTTAAGGATTTTTTTTTAAACTTAATTTATGAGAATAAGTTATCTTGGCACCTTAACTTAAACCAGGTAGTTAATTGAAAAAAATAATATTTAGATATAATAAATATGTACAAGGACATCTTGGTGAGGATATGGTACCTTTCTTATTTTGCTCTCTTTGGAATAACACCTACTAAGCTAGTCTAACCACTTACCTGAACTTTGCTCTGCTGGTATAATTTGGAATCATCGATAAGACAAATAATTGTATAATTAATAAAAGAAATATAGATATAATTCAAATACCAATAAATGAACTAATGAGTCATGAACATTGATGATAAGACCGCACTCTTGTGCATAACATACAACATTAAATAGATGAAATAGAATGTAAGTCATAATGTTTAATATTGAAATTGAGTTAGTAGGATGGAAAATTTTTACCTTTTAATATTAATCACCTCAAATGCACATAAACATTCAAATACCACTCACTCACTCACTTAATGACTAATCATGAAATGTGCAGAGTTTTATTATTAAACTTTAAGAATTGAAATTATAGCAATAAAGTTCTTAAGTTTAATGTGATGTAGGTAAGAACAGGATTCTTTTGGAAATATTTCCCCTGGTTTATGAAATAAAAACTTTATATGAAAGTGTTTGTAAACATTGAGAAGTTTTTGGTATCTTTCATCGTGACAAATTCACAAAACTATTATAAGAATAGAATGAATAGAATACTCATTCAAATAAAAAGAATGTTAACAAACACAATAAAATATGAGACTCCTGCTTATCTTGTACTCAATTAAAGCAGTAGATAATACTGTCTTAAATTTATTTAACATTAACATTAAAATTCCGAAATTCTGTCTGCCTGGTACCTTTTCACGCATTTGGACGGGCACACGGATAAAATGACTGGTTAGGTTAGAAGAATACATTTTAACCCGGTAGTTACGATCCCGCAGGATAATTTCTGAATTCCACGCGGGCGAGTTTTTTTTTTAATATTAATTTAATGCATATTCTATAAAGTGTAATATTTTTAAAAGGCTTTTAGTTGCTATTTATGTAGAAATGGCCCCGTTAGGCAGGGCTTAAGCATCAGGACGATAAGAATAATAGAATAACACATGACCGGAATTTCCCGCTGGAAATCTGCATGCCCTTTGGTACTCACAGTATACCGGTCGTATCGTAAACGTAAATGACGAATAATATTAAGGGCGGCAATCTATAGGTATTAGGTATAAGGTATCGGAATATACAGACTGTCAGGATGCAACATACCTGCAGTTATTCCCAAAATAGTTTTCATTCACATTACATAACTTCGAACCCAAAATGTGGGCAAGAAGGTTATAAAAAGTTGATAAAATATATATCATGCAACACTAAAAGGTAACACTTTGAATTTTATAGAAGATTATATCAGTATATTTACCTGCACTTCTGGCAATAGAGATGTATATCTGAATAGAGCCATTTTCGAACCCACCAAGCGCTTGCTACCAGATTCAACTACACCTTGCCCGCGATCGATCGCATTCGCAAGTGAAGTGATGGAATTTGGAAAGTTGGCTGAAGCCTGACTTGGCTACTTGACAATTTTGCCAACTTAACTAAAATGAGCGGATCGTACCATAAACAAAAGATACTGAATTTTTAAAGTTTTCCCCCTTATTCATAAAAGCTGCTTAAAGTTAACTAGTGATTAGCGATTCTTTAAACATACATTTTTGACCTTTTAACGTTATTTAACTTTAATCATCGCTAATAGATAAACCCCTTAAACACTATGATGTTTTTTCATAAAGGATGATTTAAGTTAAGTGACGTTAAAAGATCAAAAATGTATGGTGAAAGAATCGCTAATCACTAGTTAACTTTAAGCAGCGTTTATGAATAAGGCGGTTTATTTGAACGGAAGATACACAATAGGCTCCATATTGCAATATTCGCTCACCACAAAATAGTAGTAGCGCATCTAGTACAGATTTTTAATGACCGTATGCAGTAGTAAAATCTAAGCCTAAAATGAAAACAATTAGTGACATTGAACAATATTTTGCAGAAAGGCAGTATATAAAAAATGTGTATTTTAGGTATTTACACCACGTAAATGCATCCCCACTAGTACAGTACGTTTCAGAAGCCACGCAACTTGGCCTCGCTCAACTAGCCGTATGTCAGTCCATTTCAAAGGAGTACGGCTTTGAATTATGGAATGGGAAACGCAGTTGATTAATGCTCTTATTATTGCCACTATATCCAGTTGCAGTTGTAAATTCAATAAAGGAAGACAGATTAAATTGATGAATAAAATAAATATTCATTATTTTCTCGGCTCTAAAGCTATGTGTACCAGACTCTGTCTCTATAATACCGACCCGTTCGGAAATATCTGGTACCGGCTTTATAGTATATAAATGTCAATGTCAACAGCCACATTGAGTTCGCTCCAAGGAACTTATATTATATTATTACACTCTTTGTTCTTTGGTTATACTTTTCAGTTCTGTAAATCTGCACTGCTCTTTTCATCTCCATAATAGTCAGTTTAACAATACAATAACAATAATAGTACTCTATAGTCCGTATTACAGAACGTCACTCAAGACTCAAGCTGTACTTAATTGGTTGAAACTGGCATTATGTAATGTTTAAACAGAGATCAATGCTTGAGTTTCTTTCTGGAATACAGACCTATGACTACACTGTAATACTACATAATATTTCTATACTAACTGACGCCCTTACAATCTGCACTTGCTCTGTGTATTTGTTTTAGAACTGAAACCAAGGAACTTACATCTAAACTGGAATGTGAACTATCGATCAAAATGTGGTCCGAGGGAGATAGCTTCACAGTAGCCCTCTGTCCTTGTTGTGTAGGGTGACTATTATAATGGAATTTATAAGGAATGTACGTAAAAAAAATTTTCACTTATATTACCCAAGTTTTAAAGAATATTTAGGTATGGATGCGAACTTTTTAATTTTATTATTGAATTTTAAAAATAGATGAATACATTGATGATGTACTGACGACAGCAGGTCAATCTACCCGAAACTTTACCTTTAGATAAATAAAATATCTGCAAGAAAGCAGAATTTAATGGCATTGTAAATACCTAATGAAATTCACTTACTTATTATGCACACAATGACTAAGTGCACATTTATTAATTATTCCGAAATTTATGGTCACCCTACATACAAACAAAATACCGTGTATATGTTTAACGCAAAAAACTTACTTAAAGAATTATATTCCGGATCCAGAGTATGACTCACTATTGCAGTCATTAATGACACCCTTTTTCACCATCTTTTTCTGATCGAAATTGTTGGTTTCAAACAAAATTACAAAAAATAAATACGGGTCACACTTAGAAAGAGACGAGGGCTACTGGCTTTCTCCCTTGGACCGTGTTCTCCTCAAATAAAGTTTTATTTCCAATTGACCTTATTGCTCTTGCGATAAAGTCTTCTTTTAAATAAGAGACTTATGAAAGTTCACATTCCAGTTTAGAAATAATTTCCTTAGGTGAGACGTACTAGACAAAACGCGTACTGAGTCTTGCGAGTACGAGTAAGTGAAAAACCTGTTCCTCGAGTATTTAGAAGTACGCGTCCTGTAATTAATGTTATGCGTCTGTTGGTGATTCCGTCAATCCAATCTCTAAAAAACACATAGTTTTGTATTGAAAACACCCATGCAACACCAGACCTTCCAAATCCAATTCAGTATATACCGAACATAGCAAATTATAGTTATTAAAGCAAAAAGTTAATTAAAATAGAAAAATCACACACACATGGCCACATCATGTCTTTACCCTAAACTCCTCCTAGTCGGCTTCCCATGACCCCGCCACTAAGGCGATGTCGGTGTGCCGCTGTTTGGTTTTAGTGGGTATTCCCGGCTTCGGCTGGGCGAGTCCCACACACGCCCTTCGGGGTATGGTGCGTAAAGGCATTTCCACAGCGTCAAGAAAAAAAAAAGAAAGGATAAGTTACAAAAGAAGACAAGATTAACGAAGAAATGGCTCAAAGGTCTTAGCAACCAAGCCAAAAACTCCTGTAAAAAAAAAACACTACAGCACATCAGCCTACTACAATTTGTTAGATTTCTTTATTACCTTTTCAGCTTTTTCTCTATAGTATTAAGGCTTAAGATTGATTAGGAATATTTGACCACTTCGGGTAGCTTAACCTGCAATTGTTCGTTTAATGTTATAATCTGTGAGTCTGTGAGCGCCGGTCGCGGTGAGAGTCATCTTTTTGATCTTTTTACTAGTCTGTGCATTGTGCAAAACTGCAAAGGTTAAATTAAAATAGCGGTTGTTTTCTATAATATTATTCATATGTATTTATGTAATTGTGTTCTGTGTGTGAACTCGCGGATTACAGCTTTTGGCTCATATTTTATGGTGCTAATGTAACACAACTGACAACGGTCTAAGACTACACGTTCAAAATACTCATCATTGAGAAAATGCGGTACCTTACGTTATCATATTTATTATTTTTATGCTATGCGGCCTATGGCGCTAAACATTTTCGGCTCGGTAGAGGCAAAGGCGGCAACTTAGGAATTCCAGGAGGATATAACGGAGAACAGCTCCCTCCAGCACAATGGTTCAAGCAGAAATTGGATCACTCAAGTCCATCCGATTTAAGATCTTGGAAACAGGTATAAAGTAGTAGCAGTATATACTATAATTACAGATACTATGCGAGTGTGTGTTAACAAAAGACTATTATTTTCATGAATTATTAAACCTTTACACCCAGTTAGAACTTTATAGCTTATCTGACCTGTTTAGAGGTCACACCCACATTACACATGATTGCGGTGCTCAAAAAAATACTTTCTTTATGATTGAATAAATCATTAATCCAAGTTAGAATAACAGCTTATCAGTATTGTCTAGAGGTCACAAAAACATCATACAATGTATAATCAAAATGTAAGGAGGACTATTTTACAGTACTTATTACTGAATTTGTTACACACAATGATAATAATAATAAGATAATAAAGTATTAATAAGGCTCGCACATGCTTAGTTCATGGACCACTTGTAAATAATAGAGATCTCATTTGACCCAAGGTCAGTGTTTTAGTTTTTGTAATGGTGATTATTTTGTTTTAGCGCTATTTTGTAAATGACAGTTTCTATGACTTCAACAAACAAGGACCTGTTTTTTTAATGATTGGTGGTGAAGGACCTGCTGATCCAAGGTGGATGGTCAAAGGGGCTTGGATTGATTATGCCAAGAAGTTCAATGCTCTTTGCATTAATTTAGAACATCGTTATTATGGGGAGAGTCATCCTATTGAGTAAGATTTGGTCACATTACCACTACTTGTGAAATCTTTTTACAGTTTCCACAACAAGTTTGACATTGCTGGTTGTTAATCAAATATGGGTAGGTATGATAATAAATGATAGGAATCCTAAATAGTAACTGGTAATTGCCAATTTCAGTTCGTACTTTTTACAGAGTTATAAAGTAACTCATAAAGATAAATAAAACAAAAAATATGAATAATGATATAGGTATGCCTTTATATTGTCATATCATTTGATTTTTTTTTTTTTTGCTATTTAGATGGTTTCATTAAAACTACATATTCTGTATTTTTAATTGGAGTTCTGCATTCACAGAGATCTTAGTGTCAAGAACTTACAGTACTTGTCATCGTACCAAGCTCTGGCAGATTTGGCAAACTTTATTGATGCTATGAATGATAAATTTAAACTACATAGAAATGTACGCTGGATAGCCTTTGGCGGATCATACCCTGGCTCATTAGCAGCTTGGCTAAGACTAAAGTATCCACATCTTGTCCATGCTGCAGTGTCGTCCAGTGGGCCATTGTTGGCAAAAGTTAATTTTATGGGTGAGTTATCTATATGTATATCACAAGTTGAAATTATGTGTTGATTGTTTTTTTATCTATGCTGTCCCCATCTATCACTTATACACTAGATACATAGTCTTGAACAAAACTCTTATCAAAAATGGTGACAAGTATTAAGCAGTCTAAACTAGTCAAAATAAAATTAATTTAAAATCAGCCTTAAATGCAGCGTATAAAGTTCTTATCACGAAGCAGTACAAAAAGCCATTATTTTTTATGACCGAGTCTGATCTTAAACCAAATTCAACCTTACATGCATGCATTAAAATCAGAATTATAAAGTAAGTACTAAATGAAAGAAGCACCCAAGTGCTGCTTTGTGCGCTTGCTCAGTTTAACCATTTTTTTATGCTTATTGTGAATCTAGTGTATAAGTGATCGATGGTTTCCTACTCCTTGCATGCTCCTTTGCAACCCAACAGCCCCTTCCTTTCAAACTTATGCAGTTCGTCCTGTCATTGGCATTGTGGTTTGTGGAAATATCACCTGTTTCCTTACTTCTAAAAATTTTATGTTATACAATATATCTTTATGTAGAGCAATGGTGGCCTAGTGGGCCTATCGTTCATGATTTACAAGTTTTAGGTCGTAGGGTCGAACCCCATCCGGTGCATTGCTTTGTGAAAATTTTTTCATCACCACTGCTCTCAAAATTGAAGGAAAACATTGTGAGGAAACCGGCATACCCTAGACATCTACCAACCCCCACTGTGCCCACGAGATTGCGGCCCACTCCCTCTCATCGAGAGGAGGCCTGTATCCCAACAGTGGGAACATTATTGGCTGATTATAATGTGTGCATATCATTATGTAATGCTAATTTAGGTGTAAAATTTCAGAATATTACGAGGTTGTTGTTGATGCATTGCGAGAAAAAACACGTGGAGAAGAGTGTGTGACTGAACTTAAAACGGCACATAACCAAGTAACGACAATGATGCAAACACACCCAAATATTATTGAGAAGGAATTCAAGTAACAGTTGTTTATACTTTACTCAGGTTATACAGAATTATTATTAGAGATTAAAATTAAATATTATTTGTTTTTCAGATTGTGTAAGCCTTTTAAAGGTGCTTCTGAAAATGATATCAGAAATTTCTACAATTCTATTGCTGATAACTTTGCTGATTTAGTACAATATAATGAGGATAATAGGATAAGCGCAGACATTAAATACAAGAATCTTACTATCAATACGGTGAGGAATATAGATACAGTTTTTTTTTTAATCTCTTGTTCTCTATAAAGGGATAGAAATTGAATGTTTTGTTACTCAAGCTTCAGTGTGTTGGCCCTGGGATATTCTGGCTTATAGTAGTTGGAATGTCACAATGTTTAGTTATATTTGAATAGAATAATATATATATATATATATTTTTATATAATAAATAAATAAATACGGACAAATTACACATATGGGATACTAACTCAACGATACTATATTTTATAATAGATACATATATAGATAAACATCCAAGACCCAGGCCAATCAGGAAAAGATCGTTTTCTATCATGATCTGGCCGGGGATCGAACCCGGGGCCTCCACGTCGCAGGCAGGCGTGTTGACCGCTGCGCCACGGAGACCGACAATTTGAATCCATACTACAATTTTAAATGAGTTATAAAACTATTTACAAGGTATGTGCAAAAAGTACCTGGAATATTTAAATTTGGCGGGTCTGGAGAGTCCGATTGTCACTAAATAACCACTAAAGCGTGATCTTTTCAGCTATATTCACTTCACTGTTTACTTTGTCTGTGGTAGTCGCTAAGGTTCGACCTGTTTTTGAGCTTGGCGATTTTTGCTTGTTTAAACAATGGAAGAATTGAAGAGTCAAAGAATTTGTATTAAACTTGCGTAAAAAATAAAATAAAGTGTAACAAAGTGTGTGAAATGTTACAAAAAGCCTATGGAGAGTCTGCTATGAAAAAAACAAGTGTTTACGAGTGGTATAAGCGCTTCCAAGATGGCCGCGAAGATGTCAAAGATGGCGAACGCTCCGGTCGGCCCAATACGTCAATAATCGATGAAAATATGAAAAAAGTGGAAAAGATGATTATGAATAATCGCCGATTAACAATTAGAGAAATTGCTGATGAAGTTGGCATATCAATTGGCTCATGTCATAACATTTTTTCAACTGTTATGAAAAAAAAAAAGAAAACTATCGCAAGAACAAAAACAAAAAAAAAGAAACTCGCATGAACATCTCTCAGGAGCCTGGAGCTGTTAAATGACGTCAAGTTTCCTTGACTTTATTTGTTTTTTAATATGGCTTCTCGTAGTTGACCTCGAGAGGTCGTGAGTACTTTACCGGACTATCCTGTGGCTGCCTTAAATGAATGTAAAGCCTCCAGCCAGGGGCAACTAAAAACTAAGCGACTACGCGCTAAGGGCACCCCCTGCGGGGTACGAACCTCGGCTTAGGGTGTCGCTGGAGAGAAAAGCTAGGGACGGCTGGATCAAAATTTTTCATTTTTAGTTCGGTTTGATGACCGTGGCGTTTCCTAGTACTAGCTCTGAGAAGAAGCGTCCAAAACAAACTCATAGAGTTCATAGTCGGGAATTTATTTTATTAGCTCACATGCGGCGCGGGCTGGCCTTGTGGTGATGAAACATGGGTGTACGTTTATGATGTCGGACCAAAGCAGAATCGTCCACCTGGAAGCATTCAACATCACCAAGAGCGAAAGCAGCACGTCAAGTTCGATGTCAAGGTTTTGCTTACTGTTTTCTTCGATTATAATGGCATAGTGTATCAAGAGTTCTTACCACAAGGTCGTACGGTTAATAAGGAATATTACCTTGAAGTTATGCTACGTATGCGTGAAGCAATCTGAAAAAAAAAAACACTCCGATTTATGGATAAACAATTTCATGACTTTTGCACCATGATAACGCACCTGCTCACTCGTTGCTGCTTGTTCGTAATTTTTTGGCTCAAAAGAATACCTTAGTCACGCCCCAACCTCCATATTTACCAGATATGGCTCTGTGTGGCTTTTTCCTGTTCGTAAAGTTGAAGAGACCGTGAGAAGTTGAAAGGACCACGTTTTTCCTCGGTTGAAGAAATAAAGGGTGAATGGCTGAGAATGCGCAAGGACATATCTAAACTTGAATATCAAGAGTGAGGGGGGGGGGGAATACTATGAAGAACCACATTGATGTATACATTGTAGACGAATAAATAAATATTTTTTTGAAAAAAAAAAAAAACCAAAATTGCGAGTACTTTTTCAACATACCTCTTCACATGGATTTGGATAGAGCAACTTGACTTTCAGCTGTTTTGATCACACCAAAATCTGGGCTAGGACAAAACATACCTTTTATCTTGATAGTACAATCCTGAGGGACCTCCAAAATCAATTAATCTATAAATACTGTTACTAGGTCTGTAATATGTTAACCTCTCCTGGATCTGAACCTGCATACAAGAAGCTTGCAGCTTTCAACTCTATCATTCTGGAAAAAAACAATCAAACATGTCTCGACTACAGCTATGACAACATGATACAAGAATTGAGAAATATGTCTTGGGGCTCAGAAGGAGGTATGGATCATTTCTTCAATATTTAAACTGCAGTGGGTTTAAGTGCATATTATATCCATGTGCAGGTGTTAGTATGTATAAAAAATAATATACAGTCAAAATCTGTTATAACAACATCGAAGGGACCACTCATATTTAATCGTAATAACCAATAGTTAACCAATGAAAAGTTTCTTCTTCAAAAAAAAATTTTGTCATTAGGGGTTTGAATTTCTTCCCTTTCTTTTCAAACGGTTGAAATTGTTGAATGTGATACACCATATTCTTTCGCCAGGTCTTTGTTTGGAATTCCTTTCTCTAGCTTTGAAATAATATACGCGATTTTTCTTCGATATTGATTTCTTTTTTTTTGGCGACGTTACAATTTTCACAGTTAACTCGGCAATATATTTTGGTAACTCTTGTGTAAAGATAAGTAACAAACTGACTTAAGAGTATGACAAAGCTAGTTTTTTTTCCCCCTAAACTTTGTTTACTTTTAGGATAATAGACATTGCCATTATAATGGGCCAGATGTGGATACTGTTACCTATTCAAATTGCTTACAGCTGAGCGGGTCGTTCTACAGATATAATTCTCCGAAAAATTAACCAAATGTGGCTTAATGCGGTATGTCGTAGTAAACAATGTCGTTAAAACCAATGTTTTTGATAAGGTCATATAGCATTCAGCCAGGCCTTTTGATTTTGGTCAATATACCCGGTATGTTGTAAACGAAGTCGCCATAAACGGTTTTGACTGTAATTATTTCCAGTACCACTGAATTTTAATAGAAATAATACATTAAATACACAACACTTCTAGGTAACTCCTCTGTAACCTGAGGGTTTAGTTATGTCAGAACACGATTTTCATTTTTACTAGAATAACTAAACTCCAACTAACAGCCTACAATATAAAATATCCAAATAAGAGATATATGACAATATTTCGGTCCACAAGCATCATTGGTCACAATAAATAGTACATCTTAACACATACATAATAAAGAGTATTCTGTTGTATTCTAAG
Source organism: Sesamia inferens (assembly GCA_037179545.1). Classification (NCBI taxonomy): domain Eukaryota; kingdom Metazoa; phylum Arthropoda; class Insecta; order Lepidoptera; family Noctuidae; genus Sesamia; species Sesamia inferens. The sequence continues at coordinate 21,558,191 of CM073921.1, forward strand.
ATATACCATGAAAACATCCTTACCAGTGAAGACATTACAAATCTTACTTAGTTAATTTCAATCTTATAATTTGGTTTCCTTATTTACGATTTTTAACTACATAATATAGGGGCATACATAATTCCATAACATAGAGTGAATAACTACAATCAGCCAAATTCTGGCCAGAGTCCATTTAGATTGGTATCAATATGCTAAGATAGCCTCATTGCTATATCATTTGCTGTTTATTCCAGCTCGTCAATGGATGTATCAAACCTGCACAGAGTTTGGATTCTATCAGACTTCTTCAGGGGAAGTTGAAGTGTTTGGCAATCATTTCACACTAAATTTCTTTATTCAGCAATGTGAAGACGTTTTTGGTAAAAAGTAAGTATTTTGCATTATTAATAATTAAACTTTTCTAGAAAGTTTAATTAAATAATTTGTTTTTGGATGGTTGTTAATCTAACAGGCATATATACATACATAACTAAATGAATTAATTGACATGAGAAATACTTCTTTTAGTATACTAGTTGAAGTATTTTGTGCATGAGTTAGCAATTAAGACACTGTAAGAAGTATAATCTGCTAACGTATTCCAGATATAATGCTGAATTTGTAGCCGCATCTGCAGATTGGACCAATAGCAATTATGGGGCTTTGGATATTGCAGTGTCTAGAGTAGTGTTTGTTCATGGGTCTGTAGATCCTTGGCATGCACTAGGAATCACCAAAACTCAAGACAATGATGCACCAGCTATTTATATTAAAGGTTAGTTGTGTCTTTTTATATTTATTTAACAAAGAATGGCACGATGTTATCAAATAATGCTATCAATAATATTATGAGTCGCCATTGACTGGCTCACAGCATTGTTTTTGCCTTTAGTCAACTGTATCCAATTGTTGCCCTAATATTTTAATATCAATGTTTGAAACGTTCTTTGTCCTTTGAATTCAATTCTATTGTTGTTTGAATTTTCTAGTCTTGATAAAATTTACTCAATGATACAATGAACGAAACTTCGCGAGGTGGGCGCCAGTAGCCAAGGTGTTGACTTTGTTTCCCGGTGGTAGGCCATAATACCGCAAAAGTTACCACCCACCAGACAAAGTCTTGCCACTAAGCGATTCGTCGTGTTTCGAAGCCGTACGGAGGACGGGTCTGAGCAGTTCTTTTGCGATGTGTGCCGGGTACGATGCACCAAATGTTGTTGTGTCAGGAGTTTGGTCGCGGAGGGTCTCCAGATCAATGTCCCTTTGGATTTATCATTGCATAACCTCGCTCAACTGCAGTCTTCCTTCCTATTCACTAAGTTTTTTTAAGACGTAGCGCGCTTTACCATCTAACGATTGCATCACTGCTTAATATCAGGCGTAACTGCGGTCAAGCACTAGTTTATTATGTATAAAAAAAAAACATCACAAAAAGGTACAAAGGCAAGACTTATGCCTTAGGCATTCTCTAATAGTTAACTAAGGGTGATGAAGAAATTAGATAGCAGTTTCTTCGGTTGAGTGGAACAAGGATAAAAATCATAAGTAGCCTTAGAGAATTATAAATAAAAGAGGTACAGGAAAATAAAAATATGTAAATTATGTAGTTTTGTTAATTTTAACCCAATAATTACTGAATGGATTTGGTGAAATTTGGCCCACAGATGGTTTATAACCAGGATTAACATATAGGATATTTTTTTTCTCGATATTTACACAGGATCTAAACTAATACGGGTGAAACCGCGAGGCGTAGCTAGTAGGTTATAATTTAACTAATATATAATTTGATTTGATTAGTCGTGGTGGCCTAGTGGTTAAAACACCAGCCTCTCAAGTATGAGTGCGCGGGTTCGATTCTAGCTCAGGCAAGTACCGATGTAACTTTTCTGAAGTTATATGTACTTTCTAAGTATATCTTGGACACCAATGACTGATTACAAGGTAAAGGAAAACATCTTGAGGAAACCTGGACTTTTAAGTCTGAAATCGCAAACCCGCATTGAGCAAGCGTGGTGATTACGCTCAATCCTTCTCTGTATGAGAGAGACCTGTGCCCAGCAGTGGGACGATAAAAGGATAATGATGATAATAATTTGATTTGTTACAGGTACTGCACATTGCGCAAACATGTATCCACAGAGTGAGAATGATTCCAGCGACTTGATTGAAGCTCGAGTGGAGATTGAGCAGTACCTTGCCGGCTGGTTAGGGCACCCTTAACATGCGTTTTTTGTTCCTAAGCTAAACAGAATGTTCATGCATTTTTCAACACAAGATATGCAATCATTAAAAACACATTTATTGTTTAAAATGTTCACTGAAATTGTATTGACACTCAGTCTGATGAAGCAAAATTAGTTGAGAGTGTCCGTATTAGGAAACTGATTTTTTTATGTAGGCCACGATCCATATATGGTTCAGGTTGATTTCAACTATTCTGTCTACCTTGTGGGCAGTAAGAGCCGGTTTTTGGGCTGTAGTTAAACTCAACCAATTGTGTTATTAGCAATGATATCATATCGTTACATAAGAGAGGCGTATAAGTAGGAAAGCGGACCTCTGGCTCCAACATGACAGCGGCGGATGCAACCGGGATTATACGCCGAGAAAGATTATGATCATAATTATTGTTACATAAACTAAAAATTTAGATCAAAAACATTTTCTAAAATGTTACCAACTGAAAAAGTAATAATAATCGTGGGTAACTATTGATCAAAAAACCGGTCGTGTTAAGCTCAATATTATAAAGTAGTTAACGAGAGGATAAGACAAAATCTATGGTGCATTTAGACATAATATATTTTAGGTCGTTAGTGAGAGATTTTACCTAAGATTTTTATTAATTATATTGTCAACTAAGTTCAATTAAGATATTGGGTTATTACATATATTTATACTCGTTAATATAACGTAAGACATATGTATCATTGTAAAAATATTAATCTATGGTGATGTATAAGCTGATATAACCTTGCGCAATACTCTTTAGAATCTGAAATTGTTATTAAGTTATTAAAGAATATTGTCAATAGGTAAGCAGTGAACATTGGAGGTCCTTGTTAAATAATATGTGCACTCATACATCTTCATTCATGTTTAGAAGTCCATATACCTGTTTGTATGTTACCATGACTGGTGATACTCATAAGTAAGATACTCAAATGAAATACATGTCTAAAAAAATACTTATATTCTTAATTTAATCAACCAAAATAAAAGTTATAGCATTTATTAAGGATAAATTTTTTTTTTACTTATATCTATGGTTTAAACCAACTTAAGATAACCTAAAAAAAATTCAGCGGAATAATAAATAATCGAACATTATTATGTATGTATAAATAAATTTCATTTCTTATATCATTAAGTTATCACAAAGGTAGCCGCAATGCATGTAACGTTTTCGTCACTGGCTGTATTCAACAGCCATTTTTATTTAAAAAATCTAATTTCACAAGGCACTTAATCGGGTAACTGTTTCGGACAGCAACACAGTGACACTGTAACGGATAAAAGTTGCTCGATAGGTAATGACTAGGTGACGAGCTAGCTAGAAGGGTATCCAGCAAGTCAGTGGGCTGGAACTTGTCGTGTCCTTTACCTCCAATGAACTATGCAGGTAGCTACAGAAGCATACCCACACAAGCAGAGAGGGGAGGCCATCTTTAGATGACAGGCTAACAAAAAGTCATATGCCTGGTGACCAGGAACCATCACGGGACAAACATTTCCACATTATAGGCACAATGAACAGCCCCATATGCAGGGCATATGTATGGGGCTGTGTTGCCTCCAGGCTGATGATACCGATGCGCATGTGCTTTTCAAGTACCTATATATATAGGCGTCACACAGGTTAGCTCAAATTCGGGACACCTAGATCTAACACAGATGTTCTCAACAGACTTAATATAATAATCTTGCTGGGGGAAGTGGGCTGGTTAGAATAACTACCGACAGCCGCCATGGCCAAACCCGTTATATAGAACATGCCAGTGTAAACGTTACTAGCATATAATTATTGCTCTTTGAGCAATTATTGTAAGGTAGATTATTATTATGTAGTTTTCAACAGTGATTTATAAGACCCAACTTATTCATACCAAATTACAAATTTAACCTAAAATATATGTTTTGAATATACTAGTTGTTTTATTTTAGTGTTATGATGATGAAGTTGATATTCTTCTTTCTTCTTCTTTTTCATATAGCGGTTCTAATGGTCTGCCTTTCAACATCATCTCCATAGTACTGGAATTAGAATGTTTACACAAAATGTTAATATATTGAAGAGAGAGTGAGAAGGCGTAGTTTATCGAAGGGGTTATAATTGTTATAAAGCTCCTTTTCGGAAGGCATCTGCAAAAAAGCGGCTTAGTCGCTTAATTGTCAATAACAGACCACAGCGACACGGCATGTCACAGCGATTTTAATTCTAAATGCGGCGTCACTAATGCGACGGTAACAGCGACATTTCTCTGCAGTACCTATTGCTATAGTCACTTAGTCACTCAAAATACGTCTCGTCACTTTGTCAGCTAAGAAATGCAATCTTTTCGAGATTCAATCTTGTTCGAGATTTTCAAACGAGCGCATGCGCACTCTGGCAACGTCGCAAGGTCGTATCGATGCCGTCTGTTATTACGATTGAGTACCTTATCGCTTCGACAGAGTACTTTTAATCTTAATTTTAACTACCATACTTTATATCAATTGTCGTGGAACCAGAAATATAAGACCCCGGAAAGATTAACAACAAGGCATCAATATTTTGTCATGTAACTGACTAACAACTCTTCGTTTGTATGACTACACCGGCACCCAGGTGAACTATACTCTACCTGGGTACACCACAGATTTAATACTTCAGTACCCGAGTACACAATTCCGGAGGATGTAAACGATAACATAGGTTGCTGATAAATCTAAATGAACAATTTAAAAACTATACTTACAATATTAACGTAAACACGACGACTTGCGTAGATATTGTGAGGTAGAATATAGAGTTGACGAATTCTGTGTCAAGTGTGGCTTTGTACAGCTGTGAGTATAAGATCGACGCGAACATTGCCACGGCGTTCTCCATCACCGAGAGGAAGGCGTACGCTACACCTGTGGGAAGTAATAGGAGTTTATCGTCATAAGTACTCGCAAAATGTTGTTTTTTGTAATAATCCAGTTAAACTGTTATAAATGATGGCGGGGACATCGACCTATTACCACATGGATTTTGTTCTGAACCCCATGTCGTAGCAATTTTTCGTCGTTTATTAAAAATAGTTAATTAATTTGTTTCATACATTTGAATCTGCACGTGTAGTTTTATATGATATAGTCATTTGTTTTTGATTTCCTACGAAAAAGAGAACTGCTTGATAAGCATATCTCGTATAGTTGAAAAAGATTTGTTTTTTTTTTTTTATTTAGTGGAGGTAAGCCTAAAACGGGTAGCCCGCCTAAAACGGGTATCCATTTTAAATTGCGCGCCGTTATTGCTAATAAGAATATCTGCGTGCGGGGTGCGGCGCCTACCGCTTGCCAATCACAGGCAGTCAGCGCACTTCTCTGGCGGACACTAGTTCACGGTAAGTTAAGAACAAAGTTTTTTGCTATTCCGACTAAAAAAAATTGAATTACATTACTTTTGAATACTCGAAAATGGTCTACAATATGTTCTTACTAGTTTTGTGTAGTTATTTAGTAATAAATAGACGTTTTATTTTTACAATAGTCTGGCGTTTATTATTTCGGTTTTAAGGTTATGAGTAGACTGAAAAAAATATATGCTTTTGGGCAAAAAGGGTAGGGGTAAAGTGGGTACCCGTTTTGCCCATAACCGACTTGCCCGGTATCATTTCATTGAGTGCTTATGTTAATAAATAGACAAACTGCGAATACATCGTGGGATGACGCAGTTATGAAGCTTGTGATAGAAGAAGCTCTCAAAACTTTCGTCAAAGGTGTAGTTAAAAAATATGGCATCAACCTTTCGACTTTACAGAGACACGTAAAGAAGGGGTGTCCAAAAAAAGTCATATCCAGCGTCGAACGAGGCAAACTGACGACAGTTGTATGCTGCTGTAATGCAGCAAGTACTTTTGTACCTCCATTTCTCATCTTTGGTCGAAAACGAATGGTAGACAGGCTTTTAATTGGAGCTTCACCAGGATCATCAGCTACTTGCAGTGATAATGGCTTGCTCCTCACACAACTCATGGTATGCAGCCGCTTGTTAGGTACGTGTTTCTATGGACCATAGAAAACTTGATTCGAGCAGGCAGTTTCTGTGTTCTAACGAACACATGTTGGACGTATCATTTCCCAGTATGAAGTAGCAAGACTAGACTATTTGGTGAAGCATATATGAAGGCAACAAGTACCCAGAATGCAGTAAATTTTTTCGTCTACAATGTGCCCCACGAATAGGAATGTATTTGACTATTCTGAGTATATGCCGTCAAATTTGAGTGACTGAGAAAAAATTTAAAACAGGGTCCAAAAACAATGAAAAAGATAACGTGGGGTATCGATGCTTGGTATGTAGCGAGCGTTATAGTGAACCACCAGCAGAAGACTGGATTAAATGTGATGATTGCGTGATGTGGCCTCATGAGGCCTGTACTTCATACTCTGGCAGAAGTTCATATTACTGTGACATGTGCCACTAGTAAGTGAAGTATGACTAAGACTGAAAAATATGTGTAACTGTTAATTATTATAAGTAGATACTGTAAGTTTTGATTGTTATGGAAGAATTCCAGTACTTGATTGACGTTGATATCATTTAAATTAGTCCCTACCCGATTTGCCCAAAAGCCCTACCTGCTTTAGGCCCCCCCTACGGGCAAAACGGGTAATTAGAATGTTAAAGTTTTTTGTAATTTTTATTATTCTTAATGTAGAAAATTGTTAAATATGCCATTTTATAATAGACATTGATAACTAAACAATTCAAAATGTAAAAATAAAAGTTCAAATTGTATCTATAAATAATTTTTTTTTTAACATCAACCTTAGCGTACCCGTTTTGCGCTAGTCTCCCCTAGTGGAAATTGTTGCAAGAATGCAGTCAGTGATCTTGAACAACTGCTAAGATGTAGACTGAAAGATTTAGCCTTCACATATCAATGATGTCCAACAAACCTCTTTCAGAAGCAGGTAGAACTTTGGAAGTCATTGAGCGTATAAGAGGCGCTACACACGGTCCAAGGGCCGCTGCAGTGGCTCCGACGTACCACAGTTTGTCGGTTTTGGCATGAGCGTAGATCAAGTGCCCGCAAATGTGGGCTGTAGCACCCAGCATGACTATAACCTGAAAAAACAAGGGTAATATATATTGTTAAGATTTAAATAGGTAAGTAAGATATTACGTACTGTTTTGTTTGGATTTCTCATTTATTGAATGAATTTACTAAGTCTTACTAATATAAATTGATTATTTTTTGTTCTAGGCTTCGCCTAAATCGGTATTGTAATTGATCCCACAAGAACGTAGCTGTGTGTTCCCAAAACGAGCAGTCTCACAAAAAAATTATGTTGAATTAAGAACAACATTCTGAATGTTGGCAAGGTCGCATATAAACCAGATGTGCAGCGGCCACGTGAGGGAAACTTTTGAAAAGCACAGACACAGATTGAATAAAGATAGACGTACAAAAACGACGTCATACAAGTTGAAGACAGGACATAATTTCCGATTTTACAATTGCTAACGTGATGATATTATGCTGGACGTACAAGTCCATAGAATGTATGGAAATATGTGGACGTAACAAGCTTATCGTAAATTTCGAAAAGCGTGTAAATTGATTTTTTCCCTGTGCTAAGATATATATATTTATGTAGGTATAAGAAACAAACTATGGTGTACAAATCATTACTTGGTATTTACATTATTAGGTACTAACTGTGTCTCTCCAATGGAATACTTTAGTCATTAGTGGTATACCAAGCAGCATAGCAATCACGTACAGTGTACTCAGATATGTCCTGAAGTTGCTGAATGCCGCGGTATCCCATTTGAACACCTTGATAGTGTAGAGGTACATTACCGAACGCTCGTCTGCAACGAAAGGAACAAGTAAATCTAACATTTTTGATCACAATTTTTTTTTATGATGATATGACGAATTATTGGGAGTTGTTCAAGTCTGAATCTGAATTTTGATATAATAGTTGGTCGTCTTGACATTCCGTTAAGTCGTCAACTTCCGTTTCAGGAATTTTCTTCCGTTTTCTATTAGTTTGTACAAACCAGAAAAATAATTGTGAGTATTTTGCGAAACCATTAAAAATAGGTCTGTAACATCTGTGTAAAGCAGTAATTTAAATAAAAAGATATCGGCCAAGTGCGTGTCAGACTCACGTACAAAGGGTTCCGTACCATTGATTTATGAAATTAAAGGATTAAAGTTATTTGTATGAAAGATTACGCGGTAATAAGCGATACGAGGTATTAAAAAAACTACTTACGAGATCTCGTTCAAAACAATTTTCGTTAGTAGTTTGTATAGTAATGTATGTACTTGTACATCATATGTTTTTTTAGATTTTTCATTTTCTTGTTGTAGAAGTTAGAGGTAGGGGGGGGGGGGACCAACTTTTTTCCACTTTGGAAGCGTTTGTCGCGCAAACTATTCGGTTTAGAAAAAAAATATTTTAGAAACCTCGATATCATTTTTGAAGACCTATCCATGCATACCCCAAACGTATGTTTGAAGAAAAAAATTTTTTTTTTGAGTTTCAGTTCTAAGTATGGGGAGCCCCCAATCTTTATTATTATTATTATTATTTTTGCATCAATACCTTAATACGGTTCACAGAATACATCTACCTACCAAGTTTTAACAGTACCTAATGTACCTATAGATCATATAGTTTCGGAAAAAAATGGCTGTGATATACGGACGGACAGACAGACATGACGAATCTGTAAAAATCCATTTGGCTACGGAACTTTAAAAAATGTAGAAAACCACGTATTTAGCTTCTATTAATTGTATTTGTTGTAACTAAACGAAATAAATTATGCAGGAATCGGTTGAGTTTATGCACGTGGAAATCGACCACAGTGAATATAAAAATAAATACCATAGAACTACATCGACAAGAAATACGTCGACAAGACATCCTTATATCAGAAAGGATTTTGACGTGCCTCGAGCGCCAACTACTTGATATGAAGTAAAAGGATTACATTCGGAGACAAATAGGGATGTGAACTTCTAGAACACACGTCTAATAAATTTATAATTCTTTTCTTTATTATAGGAAATATATCCAAGTTTTCATGTTGATTTTTTTTATGAAATAAAATAAAATATGAAAATACGTTTACAGTTTTTATTTAGCTTCGTAAATTGGTGAATAAACATTAATTTAAACGTATAATATTATTTGTCGATAGGACATTAATCCCATCCCTACGTTTTACTATAGATACGTTAAACATTTGTAGCGTGGCGCTGGAGGACACATCGCGTATTATGTAGATTGGCGTTCAAAAGGTTAAAGCAGGTTTTTTTTTTTAAATAAAAATTAGGGACTTCGCTTCCTGGCTTTTTTTTAGTTTTCATCATGTCACAACCGAGCCCGTGAATTTTTTGGGTAATTTTCACTATTTATTCCTCGTAGCTTCGTAACTGGGCATCAAAGCCCACTTGAAATTTTCATCCTGTATAAATACACCACTCACCTCTTTGGAAAGTGTAGAACGCCATCGATATTAATAGGAACCACAGAAATAGCCTCCTATTGTTAGGCCTTTTCTGCGTTAATATCAATAAAGTTTGTGCTATATTCTTAACATCAAAGAAGTCAGTCACGGGGTTCGTCACCCCTGCTTCTTTCAAACTTTTCTGTTCGGGTCTCGTCTGCCATTTAAGAAATATCACAGTGTACAATGTTGCTAAAACCATTAGCGACGTGTTGATCGCAAACATAAACGTAAAAGATCGGTCCACCACTTTGTTCCACAGCAAATTACCTGTAAACATAACGATTGAGAATCTAATTGTTTGTCGTCGTTGTATGGATGTTTTGCTCACTCTCGTCGAACAAATCGAGTAATTGTTTAAACATTTTTGGTTACATAATTTGCTTTATTTTTTTGAATAACTGCAAAGTCACCATGTGGTATGTAAATCTGAAGCTTAATTCCCGGAAATAATAGTTTAAAAATCTGGTTACAATCTATCAAATATCAGCGGCAATCCAAAGAGATTTAAGATATCGTAAATAATGATTCAATGCTTTTGCGGCAGTTAAATGTAGGGAGGAATTTTACAGATATATTTAATAGATTGAGACTAAGATCTGCCGATTGATTCTATAAAATCTAACCGAGAAATTTTGGGCCAAGTGAGCTTGAGTTAGAATATTAGGGCCAAATTCGATAAAGAATAGAAGTAAACAAACCGTTGCTAGGCGACGACTTCTTTACACCTAATAGGAAGATGATGTTAACGACTTTTTCTAGATAGATGATTTTCATTCTGGTAATAAACCTACTTCCTACAATTGTAAACAGTTTATTTGTTTAGATATTTATGATTTGCATAGAGCGCTTAACCGATTTGAATGAAAAATGACACACATGTAAATTAATTTCCTAATAGGTTAAATTTTTTATACACATATATTACAGGTAGTCCATACTTGAAAGTATTATAATGCATATGTTATGCACTTTATTTAAAAAGTAGTTAAAATACGCATAAGTAATTGTTTTGACAAATTCCTCAATTTTATTCAGTTTTTAATACTTGGATTGCATCCATGTTTCTTCTTTTGTAAGGCTATCACGTAAAATTAATGTCGAGTTTTTAATGGTTTTTCGAAATAACAAGTCAATATGCATGTTATTTTAGTGATCCTATTGAAATATGTTGCAATAGGAATTGTTAATAAATAGTTGGCATGCAAAAGTCGATAATCATGTCAATTATAGGAGATTTGTAAAACATGAGTTGTGATAACCCTAAATTGTTTTGTTTACCTATATTCTTTATCGAGCTTGGCACAAGGATAGTTGGACTGACAGCTCACTGTTCATGTTCACTTCACCTAAATTTTCACGGTGAGATGGTTACAGAATTGTATTGCAGAAGTTTTTAAAATTGTGCTCACCTATAGCTAAGCCAGTAGGCATTGTACTTAGGTAAACTACATCTAATATGCCAACTCTCAACGTTCTGTTTTTCAATGACGAAACGTCAGCAATATAGGCGAAACAGCCGGCGAATATCGCCAGGTCAGCACCTGTTAAGGCACTCGGAAATGCAGCTGTGTATATCACGTACTCCACAGGCCATGCTGAAATATAAGAAATAAAGATTGTTTTAAAGGAATAATATAATTTTTTGAACTAGCCACTGAAAGATTCTTCATGTCAGCAATTCGGGAACAAAATATTATAGCTAGCTTTTTACGTCATCCAACCCTGGGTAGGTATAAAATTTGTCCCAGAAAAAATTGTATTGTATAAGTATGTACCTAGAGTAATAACACAAAAATAACGGCTTCCTTTTAAAGGTAGGTTTTGGAAAGTTTCGATGTTTATTGCTTATTTGGATAAGTATATATCTGGGTAAAACGACTCTGTAGGCAGTCCTACAGAGCCCTTTTACCTATGATAGGTATGTAGGTATACCATTTATCAAGTTTCATATCATCTATCTGCACTACATTGTTCTGCATTAGCAAGATAATTGTTTGTAGATGCCGCGTTCGTGTGTCTACTTTTGTTTGAAGAAACCTTGGTTTGTTATAGGTAGCTTGTCATTATAATTATAGAAGATAGGTGTACCTAATCACATATCTATTTGATCGTTACAACTCCATCTTTTTCAAGCGATTTTATGTGCCCCCAAAGGAGCCAAAAGCTGTGTTTTAAGATTTTATTGGTGCCATATTTCGTGTGTATTTTCAAAATCGGGCCTGTATGCCTTGGAAATATCGGGATATATCCTAATCCAGGCCATGGTCTAATCTTGTGCCAAATTTCATACAAACCCGTTTTGTCGTTTTATCTTGAAAGGGTAATGAGCATATAAAACAAATATATACACTTTATAATATTATATTACATAGTTTAAATATAGTCTGAAATCGTTAAGCAGCATAGTGATGAATATTCTCTTTGTCTCTCTCTTAATCGTTTCCCTAATCTAATCACACCGTGAAAAGTCAGGTGATATGAGCTGTATATCTCTATCATTAGTTGGATTGACAGCTCAGTCCACGCTCATTTCACCAAGTTTTTAAGTTGACATGGTTACAGAATCACAATGTGTAAGTGTTTCCAATACAGTCGATAAAAGGCCGGTATTAATATATTATCACATATGTTTGACTTGGCTTTAGACACCGTGACGCAAGCTATGCTAAATATAAGGCATTTCAGAACTTATCTAAACCTCACGTTTAGAAAAAATGTTAAAATATCTTATCTAACCATATTATCTTAAGTGTGAGAGTAATCTTATACAATTTATCTTCACTAAATGGTGAAGTAGGTATAGGCAGTAGGATACTGTCGCAGTATAAGATAACATAGGTAAGCAGCCTATATTGTTCCCACTGTTAGGACACAGGCCTCCTCTCGATGAGGAGTGGGCCGTAATCTACCACGCTGGCCCAGTGCGAGTTGGTAGATGTCACATGTCTTCGCAGCTCGGCTGGGCAGCGTTCGGGAAGCTACGATACATCTTCTCGTCGTCCAAGATACCACAGTGTCTCAAGACTAAAGTCTTTGACCAGTGTGTGTTGCCAGTGATGACTTACGGAACTGAAACGTGGTCGCTCACAATGGGCCTCATACAAAGGCTCAGAGTCACACAAAGGGCAATGGAAAGAGCTATGCTCGGAGTTTCTCTGCGTGATCGAATCAGAAATGAGGAGATCCGCAGAAGAACCAAAGTCACCGACATAGCTCTGCGAGTTGCTAAACTTAAGTGACAGTGGGCAGGGCACATTGCTCGTAGAACCGATGGCCGATGGGGCAGTAAGGTTCTGGAGTGGCGGCTACGTACTGGAAGACGCAGCGTAGGGAGGCCCCCAACAAGGTGGACCGATGACCTGGTGAAGGTCGCGGGATGCCGATGGATGCGGGCAGCACAAGACCGGTCAGCGTGGAAAGCCTTGGGGGAGGCCTTTGTCCAGCAGTGGACATCCATAGGCTGAAGAAGAAGAAGACATGTCTTCGAAGTTTTTGGCACTGGGACATGCCGGTTTCCTCACGATGTTTTCCTTCACCTTTCAACCTACTACCTACAACTTGTAAGTCGCGGCCGATACCACTAGGGTACCACTGCTCTGGTATCGTCGGTTTCCAGTTTAACCAGAGCCAGCTGAATATAAGTATTTTAAATTGAGCTGCTCCAGGCCTTCAGGGCCCAGTTACTGGGTGACACATTTTCTCTTTTACATAGGCTATAAAACTGTAGCAAATGGCAATATGTATATTTCCTGTAAATATGGCTAGTGTCTAGTAATTAACGTACAAATTTTTTTAAATAATCTATAGATACGGGGAACCGTGTTTTTTTTTATTTAAAGATTGATAGATCAAATATTATAAAAAAAACGGTCAGGTGCGAGTCGGACTCGCGCACTAAGGGTTCCGTACCGTACATGAAGCATTTGCTCCACGGTACCGTATCAAAAAATAACAATTATATATAATTTACTATACCGAAATACATCAACAGTGAAATTTTCAACTCTTTTGCTATCGCGGTTCAGAGCCGTGTATAAAAGCAACAATGGTTACCTTTCATGGTATTTATGGTGATCATCGCTGAGAAAAACAGTTTTCCAAGAAGGCCTGCGAGTAGAATTATTTTGCGACCTCGCTTGTCGCTGTAAGAACCTAAGAAAAAAGCGAGGAGCAGAGGTACGACGTGACCCGCGACGCCGTTCCATTGGTGGAATGTCGATACTGTTACCTGTAAACACAACAAAAAAATATAGGTACGAATAAATGGAATTCAACTATCTGTTCGTAATACGAAATAACTACCATTTATTAAATGATAGTATGGACGACAGCAGTTCTAGATACCCGAAACCGCCAAATATTCCCAATCAACCTTGAGTCTTAATGCTTAAGAGTTAAAGTTAAAATCCAATAAAGAAATCTGGCAGATTGTAGTAGCTTGACGTGCCGTCGTCTATACATACGGTATTTATGACAAAAAACAATTTTAAAAATTTATGTCTGTCGGTTTGTTTCGGTTAATTTCCGATACTTACAGCTAAAGAGATGTTGACGGGCTTTCGCTGATTGATAGCTGTTGTTGTAAGGTGTAACTTAAACTAAATGTTAGAAAAAGAATTATGATTATGAGCAAAAAAAAAAAAACTTATGGTAATGATACCAAACGTGCATGCGAATGCGAATAAAATGCTGGCACAGCTAGTAGCTAGTACTATTACTACTTTGCCTTAAGTTATACCTAGGATGCCCTTTTTTTGGTGTGGATTGTAAATCACCAAATGACCTCTCCGGCTTTGAGAGGGAGGAACTAAAACATACCCGTGTTCCTTCACTTGCCAGTGCGCCAGGGCTACGGTTTCCCTTTTGACCAACCCCAAGTAAAACTAGTTAGCGAAATTGAGATTCATAGCGAGAATAGGCTCTTAAGAAACTAGTGCGCTTTGCCAGTAACAATTGCCTCACTACTTATCATGAGGCAGGATCGCGGTCAAGCACTAAATATACCTAATGTTTAAAAAAAATAGCTATGATTAGACTACAGTCCAATAAAGTTTATGTCAGCTTTTACAATACATCTATGAAAATGTCCAAGTCAAAGCATTTATTTAAAATATAGAAAATTAAAATTTATTATAAACTACAATTGCTTCTAGTTGTCCCTTTCAAAAGGAATTTTCTGTAAGGAGAAGAAGGGGCCAAAAAATTCCGGCGTTCTTTTAAAATGGTTTAACAACATTTCGTTATTATGCGAAGACGATGAATGCAAAATTATCTAATGTAGGTAATCAACTAATTGTTTTTTTTTTATGTTAAAGTAGGAAGCTATTATGATCCATTAGTTTTGGGCCAGAGATTTTGAACTGACGCGCGGCGCTGCCCTTGCGCAAGGTTTTTTTTTTAAATTTAATTATTTAACCTAGTACGTCATGTAATCGTTGATGGTAAAGTGCGCTAGTTTATTAAGAGCCTATTCACTCTAGCCTTGAAGACACTTAAATTATTATAGTGCCAAATTGTTCCAGTTGTTTATTTTAAGTTTGTAAAATAAATATTACTCAGTAATTTCACGTTAACACACTTTTAGCGGCTTGTTCGTGTGATAAGGGAAAAAAATTAAGCACCTGCAATTTGTAACTCACATTTACATAGTTAACAATAATATTAGTGACCTACTTTCGTAAATGAAGAATAAACATTTTTCACATTGAAATATATTCTTTAATTACGTACACTATGTTTTATACCTTTAGCCTTCATCATCATCTGCCAAGTTTATTCCCCACTATGTAGGGGTCAGCCTCCAGTCTAAACGAATTCATTATTTTTTTTTTATAATTATAAACTAGCGCTTGACCGCAATCCCGCCTGATGGAAAGCAGTGATGCGATCGTTGATGGTAAAGCGCGCTAGTTTATTAAGAGCCCATTCACTCAGAAAAACTGAGCGAATAAGAAGGAAGATGGCAGTTGAGCGAGGTGATGCAATGTTAAACCCAACGATGCTGCGCCAAAGGGAGATTGATCTGAAGACCCTCCACGACCAAACTCCCAACACAGCAACATTAGGCGCATCGTACCCGGCACACATCGCAACAGAACTGCTCAGACCCGTCCTCCGTACGGCTTCACCAGACATCATGCCGGAACACGACAAATCGCTTGGCGTCAAGACTTTGTCTGGTGGGTGGTAACTTCTGCCGGCAGCCGATGTTATGGCCTACCACTTATTAAAAAAAATGCTCACAAATATTGTAAAACAGACGACAGCACATCAAGCTGCTACAATCTGTCAGATTTATACTACTTAAATGCATAATATTAAAGTATTTATAAAAAAAAGTTCATTTGTGTCAGACGTCAGCACATTCCGTTACTACAGTCTGTCCAATTTCTTTATTAGAATTTCAACTTTTGCATTAAGCGCGTGCTTTTGCTTAAGCATTAAGGCTGAGGCTGCAGTAGGGAGCGATTTGCGATGCGACTGGAAGAGCGAAACGAGAAAAACATGGTATGGCTACATTACAAGCGAAATTCCGTCGTATATTCGGCGATGACATGGCTACAGTACCTACACATGCTCAACAACGAATCGGTCGTTTTCTCAGAATGCGATCAAATCATCCATCGCGGTTTACTATAGGTATAATGTAGCCACACGCACATTTAGCAGCACTATTGTAGCCCAGTCGGGTTAGCATTTAACCCTGCAAAAATTCCCAGGCGCATTTTTATTGTTGGAATCTTTGGGGGGGGTCAGTGGGAGTCTAAATTCAAAATGGCGACCAAATTCCAACGGAGCGTCAGCCGCCATTTTGAATTTAAGCCAAAACGGTTTTTGCTTAATAACTTCGCCATTTTCAACTTTTCGACAAAAGTTTAAAGAGCAAAGTTGTTGCAAATTTAATTATCTACAATTTATTTCTGGCAAATTTTTTCGTATAAACGATATTTTTAAAGTTAAGCGGTAAAATAGTGAAAAACTATTAACAACGAATTATCTCATTAAATATTAACTTTTGGACAAAAATGTTCTGCAACAAAGTTGTAGAGAATTGAATTTCCAAGAAATTTGATCCTTACAACTTTTTCCGTAAAATCGATATTTAAGGTGCTACGCTTGCGGTAAAGGCAAAGAGACCCGTAAAAATGTTAATTCGCGAACTCGTTTCCGCACCACCTTAGGGGTAGAGTTCCGGGCGCGTTTTTTTTTTACGTGGTAAAAAAAAAAAAAAAAAATTTAAAAAAAAAAAAAAAAAAAAAAACAAAAAAAAACAGCCGTTTCAGGTCAAAGGGACGCTACATACAGGCTCATTCTTGTTCGTTGCCTACCTGCCGATAACGTCAGCGTCTAGGGTACGCGGTTCGCTTTTGTCCCGCTTTTAACGGGTCTCTTTGCCTTTACTGCAAGCGTAGCACCTTAAATATCGATTTTACGGAAAAAGTTGTAAGGACCAAATTTCTTGGAAATTCAATTCTCTACAACTTTGTTGCAGAACATTTTTGTCCAAAAGTTAATATTTAATGAGATAATTCGATGTTAATAGTTTTTCACTATTTTACCGCTTAACTTTAAAAATATCGTTTATACGAAAAAAATTGCCAGAAATAAATTGTAGATAATTAAATTTGCAACAACTTTGCTCTTTAAACTTTTGTCGAAAAGTTGAAAATGGCGAAGTTATTAAGCAAAAACCGTTTTGGCTTAAATTCAAAATGGCGGCTGACGCTCCGTTGGAATTTGGTCGCCATTTTGAATTTAGACTCCCACTGACCCCCCCCAAAGATTCCAACAATAAAAATGCGCCTGGGAATTTTTGCAGGGTTCGGCCCTTTTTTTGTCTAACCCGACTGGGCTATTGAACTAGTCGTGCAAGTGAGAAATTTTCTAAAGGATTCGTTTCAATTTCGCTCATATGTTGATGTAGCCGATGCCGTGATTTCAGTAATGTTGTTCCTATCGCATAAAGAAATCAAAGATCGCTAGTAGTATTTGATGTACGGTGTAGCCATATACGTGAGCTTTCATTTACTTGTTTTAATCGCTCATGTGTCGCAGGTCGCGTCGCGGCCTAATGTAGCCTCAGCCTAAGGGTCAAGGTAGACTGGGAATATTTGACAGTTTCAGTTTTTCAACTTGACCAGTAGGCCTAGTATGAGTTTTCATTACGAAACTCGATCGTCGATATCGAGCGCGATTGACTCAGCGATTGGCCCGCTTCAAGGCCGTCAGAACTCTCAACCAATGAGAGCGCCAAACGCGCTCGATATCGACGATTGAGTTTCGTATTGAAAACTCATACTAGGCCTACTGCTGTGGTCCGTACATTAGGACCGACCTTAATGAAATGTGGTATAGTTTAAGCCCTGAGGAAGGACATTAGCATTTTTTATCTAAATAACAATAACTTATGACATTCAGCTAAACGATAGTTTCTCATTAATGAAAGAATTTATAAGATCATTGAATTTTGATATTTTGGGATTTTTATTCTCTTTAATAGTTTTATTATGTATTAGTATAAAGGTAGATATGTTTACCTGTACTTCTTTATTTATATCATCATAGCTGCTAATATTGTAGCATATCTCAGGGCTGTAGCCATGGTTCACTGTGCAAGCTTGAAATACATAAAATGTTTGTTCGATAACATTTGTGATCATGTATGCCATCATGTATAGGAACATTGGCGGTTCCACTGTTATATATTTGTACCATGGTTTCTGCTTCTTCATCTAGAATCATAAATATAACGGAAATAAACACGGGGTTCCCAGTAAGATTTGAGTTCAGTAGATACCTAATTGATGCCAACAGAACCTTACTACTAAATTTCGTAAGCCTCTGCTCTCCGTCTGAATGTTATCAGGAGCTTATGAGCTGTAAAAGGTAAATAGTCAAAACCTTCACATAGCGTGTATTTCTATTGCCACTATAAAGAAATCATAAAAATAAAGTTAAAAATTAACTCCCTATAATTAATTTGCTTTTTTTCCCGGTGTTGTATGCTTTATGGTACAGGTTTTTTGATCATCATTACATAATACTGTCATCATCATCATCTCAGCGTTAACCCCAGTCGCATCCGAAGCTCTGGAGTCTGGGGTCCGCTTTACCAGTTTAACTGCTGATTTTGGCTAAACTTCGATATTTTCTGCCGTCTGACCTCCATAACCCGAAGACGATATCAAAATTCAAAGCGTTGCAGTTAGACCAATTGTTGGACTTTTTACAACAACCCGTAACGACTGCCATTCGTATGGCAACCGGGACCAACGGCTTAACGTGCTTTCCGAGGTACGACCAGTAGGCCTAGTATGAGTTTTCAATACGAAACTCGATCGTCGATAACGATCACGTTTGGCGCTCTCATTGGTTGAGAGTTCTTACGACCTTGAAGCGGGCCAATCGCTGAGTCAAACGCGCTCGATATCGACGAACGAGTTTCGTAATGAAAACTTATACTAGGCCTACTGACCAGTGCAAATATTCATATTCATGCACTTAAAATATTTGCACCACACGGGATCGAACCCGTGCCTTTTTGCGCAACAGCCGCGTTCGCTACCGCTAAGCCACGGAGGCTGTAATTTGATTGATTATGTAATACTGTATTATATAAAATAAAATAAAAATTGTTATGACTACTTAAATATGATATACATTATACATATACTCGTATACAATAACATGGTAGGTTTGTGATGCAATATAATATTAAAGAAAGTTAAACTCACAACTGACACATATGAGGGTGTAATTAGACCTTGTCAATTTGAACGTACACAACCATGCAACAATACAACAGAGTGTTCTGTGAACAAGGAATTAATTTGACTAAAGTGCACTATCTAAAATGTTTTTTGGTGCTAATAATCAACATAAATGAATATTAATTAATTGCCTCTTATCTTTTAACTGCCAGGTGTTTTAAGATGATATAACCAGGATGAAGTCAACAGGTGAATGATATCTATACTGTGTAAAGGCGGACAATGGCTCACTAATAGCAATGTCACTCTAATAGAACAATTTCTATGAAACTTAATGGCAATTGTTCTACTTGAATGTCGCGTCACGTCGCGCCTATAACTCAAATTATTTGAAATAAATAATTTGAGTTATAGGCGCAATAAGCAAAAAAGGGCATTTTTATCTTTCTAAAATGTATTTTAATATAAAATTTATTCCTCCAAAAGGTACTTTTTATTTGAAGAACAATGGTTAAAATCTTCAATGTACAGATGACAGCATATCAAACTACTACGGTCTGTCAGATTTCTTTATTAGATTTTCAACTTTATCTTTGAAGTATTAAGGGTTGACCATACTATTTTAAAATGTTTACCAATATCTTGTATACATTAAATATCTGGGCTGCTTGTAAAAGCCTTATTATGTATTGCGATTTAATAGCCTATCGCATACCATAAGGCAAAGCTATAATAAAAGTTGCATCATCTAATTACTACCTCTACACTGATGCAATTCAGTTGGTGCATTCATTTTATTGCATACCACAGGAAAGTTATAGGGTAAAGACTGATTTACAAGTGCAATTGAATTGCCTTTGGCATACAATAAAATTGATGCAACAAATGACTTGCATCGTCTAAATGGTGTTTAGACAATGCAACTTTTATTGTTGCTTTAACTTAATAGAAGCCATAGGCAATTAAATTGCACCATGTAAATCAGTCTTAAATAAGGCTTATAGATGTAATGCAATTAAGATAGTTGAGATATCATTATCCACGAAAGATAAAACTGCTCCATCATTGTCTGTGGCGTTCCATGCCATATTTCGTTCTTGTGACATAATACCGGATATATCTGTAGTTGTTGAGAATAGAATACTCTTTATTATGTACACCATATAAATTACAGAACGATTTTACAAAGTGTGACACAATGGGTGATCTTATCGCTAAGAATGATTTTTGCAGACAGCCTTTAATAGAACATTGCCTAACAATTTTACTTAGGATGATGAGTAAAATATTCACGAGGTCACCCAGTAGAACGAGGCTATATACAAAATTAAATACGCAATGTAAAACCATAGTTTATGAAAAGAGTACATTTGTTATGGCGCCTAAAATATTCAGTAAAATTCACAAGGACATTAGAGAGTGTAATAATATCTTTAAATTCAAAAATAGATTATTTAAATTTCTTAATGAACATGCATTTTATTCAGTAAAGGAATTCTTAGACTTGAAATGATTTTACTATATTATTGTTGTTTGATTGAGTGCATATAAATGTGTTAATAAGTATTTCTTTCTTTCTTTTGTTCAGTTTTATTTCGGTATATTTTTATTGATTAATGAATTTGTGTGCCTGTGAGGCAGATTACAGCAGGAACTCACTTTGTATTTGTAAGACCTATGATATGTACCTGTGTATCACAAATAAACTATTTGATTTGATTTGAATATTTTTAAGATAAATACATCAATGGCAGCCTTCTACTGTCTATTAAATAATAGTCAGTATCAAGGATGCTGAGTACATACCCAAAAGGTCAACAGATATGGAGATAAGTTAAATGAACGACCAGTAATGGTAACATGTGACTGTGTAAGATTTTGTTTAGTATATTTGATTCATGATTTCATCAAACTGAGATAAATGTGTACTATAAATATTAAACAATTATTACACAAGTCACAACGAATGTACGCATGGAAAGGTATTGGTTATGTTTACGTTTCAATCAACATTTTACTCAGTTTTTACATCGTAAATATAAATTTATTTCAAACAGACGCTAAAGCATTATTTTGAAAATTCAATCTTAGCGATTATTTGTGTAAAAACTTATTATGTTACTTTGATAAGAAAGAGCGGCAAGCACATTGAAATTAAGCAGGTTGCATTTTCTTTTATTTCGCTTGAATTTTATGGGACAATACATAAGAGTGGTGTGTCTGTGTGGGTTTAGAGCATTATAATACTTGCAATAAAAAATATAAGCTAGGTAATACAATAAAAATTGTTTACTTACTTACCATGCAAATATCGTCTTTCTTATTCATTGGAGACATTGTTGGCTAAACTTATTTTGTTTTTATATCATGTAGTAACACCAGATGGTATATATTATATTATAATATGTTTATCTAAAAATTTCGAAGTTTTCCAATTCGAACATTTTTTATGTAGCGACGTGCGCACCGTAAACACTTGTTGTGTTTGTGACTTGTGTTCAGACTTCACTTCAGACTTCAGTTGGAGCCGGAGAGGAACACTACCAACCAATGACATCTGTCAAGTAAAGGTTGCCACCGCTAGATTTTAAAATACCCGTACTGAAAAATGTAGAGAATGAATTTGCGAAACACATTTTGAAAATTTGATTAAAAAATTATATAACCTAAAGGTTTTTAAATTTTTCTTGCTTTCTATAAAGATTACATTTATCTCATTATATTTGTTAGTTTGATAATACATATTTTTTTGTTATAATGTGAGTGAGCAAGGGAATTGCATGATTTAATTCCCCCATCTCCGTTCCATCATCGGACGACCCGTCGTACGGCGAGTTTCCACCCTTACGTTGTTGACACCACTGCGATCCGGACGAAGCGTTTTGCTTCCTCCTTTATACCGCGTACATCGAGGAACTGGAACAATTTCCCAGCGTCGGTGTTTCCGTCACAATACAATTTGAGTGTCTTCAAGGCTAGAGTGAATAGGCTCTTAATAAACTAGCGCGTTTTACCATCAACGATCGCATCACTGCTTACCATCAGGCGGGATTGCGGTCAAGCACTTGTTTATAATTTATAATAAAAAAAAAAGCAAACGAGCTGATTGAAGGTCTTAAAAGCGCCGGAATTGGGTGACACATTGACAGGGTATATATTAATAGCATAAGCTACGTTACTACGTACGAAACAGTAGTCTCACAGAAGGAGGCTATGGAGAGGGAAAGGTAAAGGGATATCTCGTCCACTCACCCCCGCAGCAGGTGCACCAGGCGTCGGCGGAAGACGGATAATGCCCTCATTCAGACCCCCTAAATGGATCTAGGGGCGACAGATTGCGACGTCTGTCGCCAACCCGTGGAGGCACACAATGGCGGGCCGGCACCAATTGAGGGTTTCAATTGGAGGTCATCTCAGAGTTTATCCCGGTTGCATACGCGGCTATCGCGTTGGAACCCGGTGTCCGCTTTCCTGCACATTCTCCTCCATTTCGCTCGATCTTTAGCATCCTGCACGCATGTCATCTCTTACAACGTCAAGCCAGCACTTCTTTGGTCTACCCCGCTTGTTCCGGCCCGTCGGAGGCGCCATGTGATGGAATATAACATACATACATAATCAGCCTTTGATGTTCCCACTCCTGGGACACAGGCCTCTTCTCGGTGTGAGGGAGACGGCCATAATCCACCACGCGGGCGGGTTGGTAGGTGTCACAAGTCTTCGAAGTTTTGCGTCTCGGACATTTTCTCACGAGTTTCCTCACGATGTTTTCCTTCACCGTTATGAGAGCGGTAGTGATGAAATAATTTACACAAAATAAAGCACCTGGCGGGTTAGAACCTACGACCTACCTACATCTTGTAAATCACGGCTAATACTATTAGGCCACAACTGCTCTGAGACGGATGACCGGGGTGGTTTTTAGTCCGTAAGAGTCTGACAGACCCCGCCGTCCACCGCAGGGCGGCGAATATCCATGAGGATTTTGCACCCAGGGGAGATAAACAAAAAAAGGAAGCGCGGGTTGTTGGCTGTTCGTAGGCTTATTCGCTGTAGTGATGAGGTAAATAAGATGCTTTTTAAACCATACTGCAAAGGAAGACTTTCGTCCACGTGTAGTTTATGTAAATAAGTATAAAAACAATTAAAAAGATTTAAATTATTATTATAAATGTCGGTAAAGTCAACTTAATGTGTTCGTATATTTGAATCAACTTGACAATAATGGTCTTTCTTTGCCATTTGCATAAAACGGCTAATGTTGTAACGTCATTGTGATTTGTGTATGAAAGTTTTTTTTACAGTATTCTGGGAGACTTTTGAGAGCTCTTAACACTCCCCATTATTGCCATTACAATTTTTAAATTTCCTCAGCAAATTAGGAAAATAATTTGAATATTTCCTTCTTTTTAGGGTAACTACTGAATTTATTTTGCTCGATTACTCCCGTCCAATTTCTGAGGTGCTTGAGTGATCAATAAGTAAGACATCTTTAATTTTAATAGGTTTGTAATGGAATAGGCACTGGCAATCAATCAAGCACACATAGGCTACGAGTGAAGTCCAAGGTTTCGCTTATTAGCATCAATAAAGACCAATTTATTAAAATCTTCCCTCCCTTTCTGTTAGTTAGTAAGAAAATATTTACTTTTACAGATTTTGTAGAAAATGGAGGCATTTGATCATTAAATATGCGTCCCGCTTTTAGTTTGCGACTGATATTAAAAAAACAGATTTGTCGCGGCGTCCAGCCTCCTTTGACTAACTGAATGGCTGGATGACGGACAGACTTTTTAAGTAATGACAGGTTGACGGGACTGGACTTGCAAGTACGAAAAATAAAATGTGATTTTTCAACAAGATTTTGCTTTTGATGCTTTTTCGACAAAAAAAGACGACCACGACCCAACAACATTAATCAGATGGATTTTAAATTAAAACAAAGCGCGATATTTGGCTGAAAAATAGTTAAAAGGATTTTTTTAATATTCACTGCTTCACCATAATATAAATCCTATTATGGGGGCACGGTAGTGTTAGTGCACCGGCTAAGACGAGTTAAAAAGTCAGGTCTACCTACCGTGAACCTTCTCACAAAGTTGTTTGACGGTTTTTCACATAGATTTAGGATTTCATTGCTACGTTTTTCAAACCTTCATACCTTCAGAAAGTTGAAGTAATAATGTTATTGTAATCCATACTAATATTATAAATGCGAAAGTATCTCTGTCCGTCTGTCTGTCCGGCTTTCACGCCAAAACTACCACACCGATTGTAATAAAATTTGGGATACAGATAGTCTAGAGCCTGAGAAAGGACATGGGCTATATAACATCCCGCTATGACCAATAGGAGAAGAGCAGCAACAAAAAATGTTGCGAAAACGGGAGTGAACGCAGGCGTACATATTGCTCCAATTATTTTAACAGGGCTTATTTTATAAAAACTGAGCTCCTGTAGACTGAAGTCCACGCGGACAAAGTCGCGGACACCAGCTAGTTTATTATAAATGGATGCAGTACCTTAAGAATTCTGTGATAAATTCTTCAACAAATAAAAAAAATATAAGTTCAGTTTTTTTCTTTATTCTCACATGTTAAGTATATTTCTTTGTTTAAATCTGTATTACATTTTCAATATAATCTCTATAAAAAGATGCTACACAAGATCATATCATAATGCACACTAGGACAATTTCTTTCAGACTACTATAAAACAACAAAACATTTTTCACCTGTCTACAGAATCTGTCTTCCAAATTTAAATATATTTATAATTTCTTTATAAACTTTTGTAATCAGCCAGAGACAATATAAAAATTCAACCTCAACAAATAATGATACTAGAGCACGATTCATTGTATGAAACTGATATATGAACCGCCCTAAGTTTCATTTGGTTAAGATGTAAGCTTAATCAATTGAAATTAATAGAGTTACGGACTTGGCTGTACCCTAGATCTAATAAGTTTCCCGATATACACGAAGTACATAAACCTAGTAAAATCTGCCAAAACTAAAATTTTCTACTTTATTGATAAAATCTTAAGGTTGATTGGAGATATTTGACAATTTCGCGTATGTTGACCTGCTGTTGTCTATACCTAGTTGTGATATATTATATGAAAAACTTTAGCACAAATTTGTCTGTACCCACATCATAACAAAACTATATGTCATTGGGAAAAAAAATTAAAACATAATCCACTGCATTGGTCAGAGGGCCAGAATCCTAAAAACTATGCCTAAAGTTATCTCAGGTAACTCACGGTTCACTCAGTTTTTTGGCCTTTTCAAATCATCATCATCATCAACCTTTTTATCGTCCCACTGCTGGGCACAGGACTCCTCTCATACAGAGAAGGATTGAGCATAATCACCACGCTTACTCAATACAGGTTGGCGATTTCAGACTTAGTCCCTCAAGATGTTTTCCTTCCCCTTTTAATCAGTCATTTGTGTCCAAGATTTACTTAGAAAGTACATATACCTTATAAAAGTTACATTGGTACTTGCCTGACCTGGAATCGAACGCGCACTCATACTTGAGAGGCTGGTTTTTTAACCACTAGGTAGTGATGGTGGTTATCAAATGCTATGTTGTTAATAGAATCTTCTTCTATAAACTTAAATGGTATCTTCCATCCTTTTCTTGTTGAAATAGAAAGATCGGCGCCATTATGATCTATTCAAACTATCTCATGTTTATCGGTTTGCCTATCTGCTACCTTTAAATCCTCACACGACGAATAGATTACGATTAAATTTCAAGAGGTCTTGCAGGTACTCCAGTGGTGAGCCCCCATCTCCGTTCCACCATCGAACGACCCGTCGTACGGCGAGTTTCCACCCTTACGTTGTTAACACCACTACAATCCGGACGAAGCGTTCCGTTCCTCCTTAATACCGCGTATATCGAGGGACTGGAACAACTTGCCAGCGGCGGTGTTTCCGTTGGACTACAATTTGAGGGACTTCAAGGGTAGAGTGAATAAGCTCATAAACTAGTGCGCTTTACCATCAATCATTGCGTCACTGCTTATTATCAGGCGGGCCGCGGGATTGCGGCCAAGCGCTAAGTAGTTTATAATTTATAAAAAAAAAACTACATCTCTCTCATCAATCTTGTATCCAGGTACCTACATTTTCGTGGCATAAATTCTAACTCAGAATAAATTCTCAGGTCAGAAATTACCACAAAGCCCGTATAAGATGTTCTATTGATATTGTTATAACTCTTTGAGGTACTGTTTCTATTCATAGACATATTTATTTTTGATTACATATGACAGGTTTTGTGACATCCAGCCGTTACTTCTAGCAATAATAAGAAATCAATTTTTACTAGTACTTCCTACATATACATATAACAAATAGGTTCAAACATATCTATGCAATTACTGTTCAGCGTCATTGTATGTTATATGATTATTGGTATACTCTTTGGATTATTCTATGCTCTCGGTGAATATTGTCAACAGCCATGGTACAGAGCGTGTTGAATTATTATTGCCTGACTGCGAAATCGTGTTGTTTTTGCGTGTCGCTCAAAACTGGCACGATTCTCATAGCTCTGGCAGGATTGGTGCCGTGTGTAGGACTTATATATGCATTTATTGCTGGGAAAGAAATGCTTGTCGAGTACGGAGTGCACCCATTGGTGACTGATGTCATTCTTCATTTATACGCTGTGTTGGGAGTACTGTTAGGCGCTCTGAACGTGATACTCATTGTGGCTTCAATAACCTATAATGAGAAGCAAATACTTCTATACTTATGGTTTGCCTGCGTATACTTCTTCCTTGACTTCGGTAGCCTCCTGGTCATTAGTATATCAGCAATCCTTTACGGAAACTATGCATTTGGTTTTTCAATATTCTTTTTAGAAACTTCATATTGGATTTTTTTATATGTTTATGTTTTTCCTGTTATAAACGGGTTCAGAAAAAATATACATACCATAGTGATAGTATTGCAATAAAAATAAAAACTGTTATCATAACAATTATGCTGGTTTCAGTGATAATAATTAAGCTCAAAATTAAATATGCCTTTCAAAGAATAACTAATATTTATATCATCAGATCTGTATGTTGTAGATATAAACATGATAAAGGGCTAATTAAAATCAGGTCTAAAAATTAAGCCCATCTATTTTGTAAAATTTTGTTTTAAAATAAGAGAAATTGTTCAAACTTGGAGAAGCTACTTTGGCTGACTAAAAGATCGGCGCACTCTTAATAGTGATGTCTTTGTGTTTTGTAAAATATTATATATTTGTGATGAATATGAATTTGTGTACCTACCTATCTAGTATATTATAAGAGATAAAGAGAGATTTGAACATTAACCAGCCTGTAATGTTCCCACCACTGGGTCACAGGCCTCCTCTCGGTGACAGGAAGTGGGCCGTAATCTACCACGCGGGCCCAGTGTGGGTTGGTAGACGTCAGATGTCTTTGAAATTTTGCCTCTAGAACGTATCGGTTTTCTGACGATGTTTTCCTTCACCGTTTTGAGAGCAGTGGTGAAGAAATAATTTACATAAACTAAAGACTGACGGGGTTGGAACCAGGCATGTTACGAAGCTTCGACTCTGACTCCGTTAAGTCGGAACTTCCGTTTACTACCTTCGGTTCCGACTTCGGTTCCGATACTTTTAAATCGGAGGTTATTAAAGCATAACATAGCGACCGCCAACTGTTATGAACAGCAGGCTAATTGCGTAACACACTATCATTAGCAATGGGTTTAATTTTTGACAGTTCAACAATATTCATTGCGTTATTTACGATATTGAGTACACACATTTATCGAACATATGGAGCAATAGACTAGCAATATGCTTCAAAATGATTCCAACTGATAGTAATAGTGCGTTACGCGATTGATGTGCAGCACCGTAATTGCATTTCGGTATTTCGATAGAACAGAGTCAATATCGGCAGAAATGCCCAAAAATCAGTAGGTTCGAGACCACTGGTTGTTAGTTTGTTACGCACACGACATGTTCATAGGTTATAGACATTTGTTTTGATTTATCGCTAGTTTTGGAGTCAACACATTTGATTTAATTTGTTTCAAAGCTTTTGTTCATTTGATGTGATATGCTACTTTGGATTTTAATTAACTTCATTTAATTTCTTGTTCATTTGGAAATATGCCAATTTTCTTTTCACTGTTTGTGTTTAATTTTACAATAAAAAAAATTACTGAATAATGTTTTTGTGTTTAAATAAAAAATCGCTCTGCTACCACCACTTCCGACCCTGCCTCCGGTTCAGACTCCGATAAATCAAATTTAAAAACTCCGACTCCGGTTCCGGTTCCGATATAACTACCTCCGTTACATCCCTAGTTGGAACAACTTGTAAGTCGCGGCCGATACCACTGGGCCACTGCTGCTCCGACGCTAGAACACAGAGAGGTATTAAAAATGCAGTCGTTTTTTTATTTCCTTTATTTCAAAATGTATAATACTATTCGGCAGTGACGTGCTATTAATCACATTTTATTTAGTACCACCCAAATGCTTATCTAATATGCTGATAAATAATGTAAAATTGTTGAATTTCACTAACGTCAGGCAAAGCCGTAAATTATAAAAAATAATAATTAGTGCACACTTTCTTGCCTCATAATTGTAAGAGAGTCGGAAATTACTACAACCTGCATGATAATTAGATAACACATTATCAGTAACCATTGGTTTAATTGGGTTTAATTTTGACAGTTCTACAACATTCATTACGTTGATGGAGCAATGGATTATAATATTACTAGCGACCCGCCCCGGCTTCGCACGGGTGCAATGCTGCTACTAAATATACTACAGAAAAACTGTGATAGTTGTACATATAAAAAACAGCGGCACGCCGCTACCACCACCCCGGCCGGTACCGCCGTAAACGTGACGCCCCCGCAATTTTTAAATCTATAATATCTTCGAAAACATTCATTTGAATCCTATGCTGTAAAGGGCGATATAGATCTATATTAAATAAACAATGTATTTAGGGTATTAAATTGGATAAGGATTAATGCTTTATTGGTTAAAATCGCTTCGAAAATTAGTCAATATTTGTCGTAAGAAGTAAATGTTAAAAAATGTTATTGTGGGATATCCATAAGAGATAGACATATACCATCACAGACTTTTCTGTAGACCTTTTCAATGTGTACAATATATTTAAGTAATACATTATTTTGATAAATCTCGTAGGGTTCTGCGTTTCACTGCAAACGTGCAGTTTTAAAGATGTACTCTTGCATAGGGACATAGGGAAAGAGAAAGTGACTTTGTTTTATACTATGTAATGAATATGCTTCAATTGTGAGTAATAGTGTCTTACGCAATTAACGTGCTACGAGGACTACGCAGGCCGCGTAGACGCTACAGAGATACCGCGCCGCGTAGACGTTGCGAAGATTAAACAGACTGCGTAGGCTCTACGAAAACACATTACGCCGGTCGCCGTGTAGTCGCTACAAAGACTACCCTACCGGCCACTTCAATTAAAACTTTCATGAAAATAAATATGCATATTGCAAAATAACGTTGAAGTTGGTGGCTATGGTTGATAATTTTTAAGCGCCGAGAAAAATCTCAACGAATTGAGATACACCTCCTTTTTTGAAATCGTTTGAAAATGGCAAATATCTCACTGAGACAACGTCTTTTTTTAGTTTAAACCTATACGTAAGTAGTTAACTCATCCCAATCGAAGGCAATAAGTTCACTACCTCGGCCTCACTCACTTAGGTATTAAAGCTATTACCTATTAGTTATTTCTATGATAAATTATGACTAAGAGATTTTGAGATTCTATATATAACATTTTTGGTTTAATATGACTTACGTCTAGTTTAATCTAGCACAATAAAATATTATGGTAGGGGAGCCCAGAGAGTTTTTGAGCAAGCACATCAGGGTGCAATAGTAGAAACTAGTAAATCTGAGTAGGTGTGGCATGAGGAGAGAACATCGAAAATTTTTGGTGTTCTCTCTTCATGCAAAACCTACTCAGTTATTTAAAAAAAAAACCCTCTGGGCTCGTACAAGACTACAAGACCCATTTATCTGCCTTCATCTGTGTAAGTTGAATATTGCACTTACTTACAATTGATAAGGAAAATATTTTATTTTCTCATTTTTACTACGCTGGCTAGAGTTTTAAGGTAGAATGTTGTTTGAAATGGATAGATTTATCACTACCTCCTAAACACGACAATTAATTATTTGCACTAGTTTAAGACATCATATATCTAGTAAGTAGTTTATTGTAATGTAGTAAGTAAATATGTACACAACGGCGAAGAACAAGCCAGGACTGACATTGCTCAGTATATAAAACTGTTTGGTCCATAGCGTTTCAAAATAATAAATGTAAGTACAGTATCTTTAACAATTAATGTGCGTAACAAAATCACATTGAGGTATACAAAAGTATACGAGAAAGAACTGAATGTATCTCGTCTAAAGAAGAAGAAGAGAAAAGCAGATGTTTCAGTGTGTCTTTGTTGGCAGCGCAGCATATACTGGGGAGTAACAGCATCACCCTTCCGAAGCGCGTGGAGTCTTTGGAAGCGCAATGCTTCTGTAAGAGCACCAGGAACTGATCCTGTAGCATTTCGGTGTGAGCTGATATATTCTCAGTAGAATCTGCGTTGAGGAGAAAAAAGAGTTCGTTATTTACAGAGTTTATTTACTGCCCTAATGCCTGCTAAACGGGGATTCTTGGTCAAATCGCATCTGACTCGAATGAAGAATGCCCGTTAAATTATAAATACTTAAGACGACGTTTATTATGAATATCAATTTAATTCAACCTGCATTGAGTTCATTTTCGTTTAAGTGTTTACATAGAAATTATTTTGTCGGACGAGCTAAATTACTAACCTGTACGAAACAATAATGTAGATTTAATCCAATCATACTCCGACCTATCTAACCGACACTGCGATAATCTTTTCAATAGATATGTTAACTTTTTGACGTCTTCCTTTATATGAGGCCGTTTCGATGTCACTGTCGATACATCACTATCTGAAAATTCATAAAATAATAATTCGGAGGTGCTTTAGTTTGCAATGGAATATTATATATATCTTAACAATTGAGTTACTTCAGTGATATACCTTCTTCGAAGTAGAAAGAGTATTCGGCTGCAGTT
Organism: Sesamia inferens; assembly: GCA_037179545.1. Classification (NCBI taxonomy): domain Eukaryota; kingdom Metazoa; phylum Arthropoda; class Insecta; order Lepidoptera; family Noctuidae; genus Sesamia; species Sesamia inferens. Next base: position 21,589,782 of record CM073921.1, read on the forward strand.
AGAATGAACAGTTCCTTCCATTTATTGTGCAGTAGGCTGGTTTGATCACAGGGTTTCATATGAACGAATGATCCTACTCCGTGCAGCCATTTTATAGAGGCAATTAATATCTTCGCAGCCGGCCCGCACAGTTCTTCATCAAGTTTCCACGAATCGAAACAATATTTTTTAAAATTCGGTGTCATTTCTGTAGCTCCGTCCAAACTGCCTTTGTTGCTATCTATAAGATGAATGGCCTTATGACGGTCGTTGAGGTAATCGACGAATGTGTAAGGTTTGTATTCTAAAGCTTGGGTCCGTGTTTCTGATATTTTTGATACAATATGCGCTGGAGGTTCAAAGTTGCTAGGTGAGTTAGGTGTGACTTTTCTTGTATCTATGGAAAAATACTTTATATTATGCATTTTTCGATGTTCAGTCGCTTCCTTTTCGTAAATAGTATGTTGATACAAAAATATTGCTGATGGTGTCCTATCCTTGCATGGAGACAAAATAAAATTAAATACAGTAGCTTTAGTATAAATGCGCAGAGCAAAGTGATATAATATTCGCAGATAATAGGAGTCGCAAGGCTTGTCAGACGTTAAGAATATAGGTACCTACAATTTAAAATTACTTGCATGCACAAAAACTTAAACACACATGCGAACACGAACCTTCTTTATCAATGGTTTCTACTTGACAGTCAGTTTTGCAGGCCTCCTCGGTGCTCGAAACTTCATCTTCTTTAATCTTTTCAGGGAGGTGCGGTTCTGGTTTTTCTATAAAAAAGAAAAATAACACTTTCAAATATTCACAATTGTCATGTCATGATTAATATGTTTTAGCTATGAAATAACTCACTTTCTAAAGAATGTGAACAGCCAGCTGTTATGACGGGTGGATACAAAATGTTAGTCGGAATATAAGCAGGGTGTGGAATGGGATAATGCAGCGATGTCGAGAACAGCGGAATCTTGAAAGGATTGAGTGCATTTACATGAGTGTTCAGGAGTGGGTTCAATTGGGTAGCGTCGGACGACATCGCGTCCGGAACTCTCGCCGGAGGGAAGTCTTGAAATGACGATCTGTCCAGAAATGATTTGTGTACATTTGCTTCGGGGAGGGACACCAGGCCATTATACGTGTGTAGAGGGGGAAAGGTGGACAGGGTCAGGGGGTTGGGGGCGGGGATGAAGGGTTGTTGTCGCGTGAAGTTGTAACCGAGTTTCTGTAGCGCCATATGGTGCTGGGCGGCGACGGACGGACGCGGCGCACGCTCGTGTTGAACTGCTGCAAGCCGGAACATCGATTAGATACTTGTACAATATGACTACAATACCTACAGACACACACACGGACACATACAAAGACTAAGAGCAAAGGTTTTTTTTTGATTTGTCGTCTGTCTCTTCTTGCTTGGCAAGAATTCTTGTCTTTCTTATATTTTTCATACCAATACTTTCTTTTCCGCTTTTTCTTTTGCGGCATTGGCTGTCGTGGGTTGGTCTTTTCCCACTGTGTCTTATTCTTTTTCTTTGTCGTCTTTTTTATATCATTATTACATATATTTTCTTATATGCCAGTCTTATTTCTATGTATTATATTCTGTCTTACTTCTATACAATATTTTTCATGTTCTTATTCTATTCTTGCCGACGCCAAATTGCTGGGTTGTGCTACCCTTGTCCTATTTCCTTCTATTGATTGCTTAGCAACTTTGAGGCAGAACCGCTCCAGATACGGCCTGGAGTGTTTGTCTGCCATTAGGTCAGAAATCGTTGTTTCAGTCAAAATTCTTTCTATACTTACTTCCAGGTCGTATCTGTCGCGGTCATGCCTCGGGCACTCCAGCAAGAGGTGCTGGATGGTCTCAGTTGCCTGTGTGTCACACACACAGGCCGGGCTGTCTCTCAGTTTAAATATATGCTGCGGCCGCCGTGACCTGTCAGAATCTACGCGCAAATAGACGTCCTGTCGAGGCTCTTCAGGACCTTGCGCGCGCGCACCACATCGGGGAAGAACATCCGCGTGACCTCAGCCGTGGCCCCGCCGGTGTACCTCCCATTCCAGACAGCTACTGTGCCCTCCCTCAAACGCCGCTTGAAGTATGAGACAAGACACCTGTCACCTGTCCTGGACTGAGCCGCCGCCTGACTTGCCAAGTCGTCGGCGCGCTCATTGCCGGGGATCCCGACATGAGTTTTCACCCAGCAGAACCGGAGGATTTTACCTCTCCTCTCCTGCTCCCTAATATTCTTACGAATATGGGTAGCAAGGGGATGGTGCGTTTCCGGGTTTCGGGTCAAGTCGAGCGAGGACCGAGAGTCGCTGAGCACCGCCGCGCAGTCGAAGTCTCTCAGGACAACCAGGTCCGTAGCCCTGGCTATCGCGAGCAGCTCCGCCTGAAAGACGGTACACATCGGCCCAATCTCATCCGCTTGGTCCGAATCTCGGACCCATCCCGCCAGTATGAATATGCCGCCCCGACCCCTTCATCCGATTAACTAGCGTCAGTGTAAATCAAATGAGCGGGGAGCTGTAGCTGAGCCACAGTTTCGGGGAGCATATTCTCCGGACACTGATAATCAACATCTGGCTCACTGGCGGGGTGAGGGGCCTCCATGAAGACCCTACGCTCCTCCAGTTCGCGGGATTCCAGCTCTTTAATCGGACGTCCCCGTTTGCACTCAAACAGCAGGGCGACCTCCAACACCCGAAGATCGAGCGGGAGGAGACCCGACAGCATGAGCGTAAGAGTAAAGGTTATAATCTATAACATAACTACCTCTTACCCTTATTCCGTTAAAATGTGACCCACACTATGGTTACGATAATTCTTTAAAAGGTCTGCTGTGCGGATAGTATTGTATTATTATTTTTTGTTAAGTTGTTATTCACCCATACATTATAGAGCTATGAGATTTACAGGCGTAAATAATTTTAGGACACGCAAGTTACATAATATTGTACAGCTGAATGCCGCATTAATAACTACGTAGTACTTAAGTACTTCAGCGAGGGAAGCACCTCAAGCATCCCACGCACTGAATGCATTTAAATCATCTAGTCACTCGTTGACTGCCATATGCAAATCCGAATATATTGCGTTTTTCATCAGTTGTTTTAATGACGTGAAACGACTTATTGATAAGAATTCTATAAAAATTATTTGTTTTTATACATTTTTATATATTACATATATGCTGTTTTTAATCTGCCGGTCATTTAAACCCGGCCCGGCGCAAATGTAATATTTTTTTCATTGGAGCCATGCTGGTCAAATCGCAGGTCATCCTTATTAAGCGCGTTTTCTTTGACAACAAGAAAATTTTGTGTAGGTTATTACAAAAATAATTCACAAATGCATGGAAGAAAATTTGCCATAATCAGATACAAAAAAAAGACGTGTGGCACTCGGAGACTGCCGTGGTAAAGCTATTGCATAGCCTTTTTTTTATCAACTACTAGCTGACCCGGCAGACTTCGTACTGCCTCATCGATAAATAAAAGACCTAATCTTTTGTATAAAATGATTTTAAAACAAACAAATCGAATCCGTATTTAATAAAAAAGCATTTATTGAATAAAGCATGAATTATTATATTATACTAGCTGACCCGGCAGACTTCGTACTGCCTCATCGATAAATAAAAGACCTAATCTTTTGTATAAAATGATTTTAAAACAAACAAATCGAATCCGTATTTAATAAAAAAGCATTTATTGAATAAAGCATGAATTATTATATTATATATTATTTTCGATACATCATGTTGCTTACTTACAAAACAGAGTTTTCCTGAAATACTGGCTATTTATAAGGTTTAAATTTGATATTCACAGACACACACTGTTAAAATACAGTCTGTTAATTAATTTAAAGCTTTCTCATAAACTATATTTTTTGTTTTGTTTTGTGGTGCGTAAATAAACAAAGAAGACGGTTTTCCGACGCGCGAACACGCGACGTATAATTGTCCATGCGCGAAACAGGGAAACTCCAAGTTGATTCCACAAACTTCTAACGACTGTCCTTGCGATTTATTTATGGTCATCGCAAAGGCCAGACGCACTGGAAATTGTAACCGTTTAAAATCGAATGGTAAGTCCGTTGGAATCATCGGTATCCGCGGGATCAAGACATCCTCTCCTTTGTATTTTCCTTTTATGATTGTCGCCTCAATGACGTTATTCATCAGTCTTTTCACAGCCAGTCTTGTTCCATTGCATAGTCGAGGTTGATTAATGTTACGCAGCATGATGACAACTGATCCCACTTTTAACTGCAAATTGTGAGGTGGTAATCCAGGCAATTCCAGTGAATTTAAAAACTCAGTGGGATAGTTGACTACGTCATCCTGGTTCATTACGGTGTCGACTGATTTGAAGGAAACCAACTGTCCTGGAAGAAAATTCTGAATCGTCGCATTAAGATCCTCGACATCTTTATTTTTCGCTGCTAATATTGCTCGTTCACCCAGCCAATTATGGTTATTGAACTTTTGCGCTATATCTGGGAAAACTCGCTGAATAAGCTCCACTTTTGAGTCTGTGATGTGACAGAAATCTGTAGGTAATGTGATGAATCCGGTCGAGGTGTCCACTGCAACTTTATTATTTCCAATGTCTAACAACTGCTTCGCAAACACATTTGCAGTTTCATCTTGTTGCAAAAATACTCGCATGTTAGTTGTTAAGTGGAGTGTCTTTACGTACTGCCACAAATTTGATGATTTTAGGCATGCATTTAGTTCATCAGCAACAGTTGATCGGGGAATAACTGGAAGAGTCTGACGAAAATCACCTGACAACAGAATCATGGCCCCACCAAAAATATTTTGGTTGTCACGAAGATCTTTCAACGTTCTGTCCAGTGCCTCCAGTGATCTCTTATGGGCCATTGTGCATTCATCCCAAACAATCAATTTGCATACCTGTAGGATCTTGGCCATTGCGCTATTTTTGGCGATGTTGCAAATTGGTGTTACGGTGATTTGCATGTTTAGTGGTAATTTCAAGGCAGAATGTGCAGTCCGCCCGCCTTCTAGCAGAGTTGCAGCTATTCCAGATGAAGCCAACGCTAGAGCAACATCATTTCGCGATCTGATCCTCGCCAAAAGCAATGAAATTAAAAACGTTTTTCCGGTTCCTCCGGGAGCATCAAGGAAATAAATTCCACCAGATCCACTGTTCACAGCTTCTATCAAAGTGTCTTACGCAATTCTTTGTTGTTGATTTAATTGTGGAACATTTGTACGAACTGTTTCGGCCAATGCTTCAATGTCGTACTGATGTTCTCTATATGACGATTGGGTGCTGTCATTCCCAAACACGACAATACTTTATTTGCCATCAATAAACACATATCTTCTATCATGATCAATGTGTCATTGTAAATTTCTTCAGTCATTTGTAGTGTATGATTCAAAGTTTGACGGCGCACACGATGCAAAACATCCTCAGACATGTCATCTCTATACTTAACCCACAAATCTTTTGGATTCGAGGGGAAACATGTCGATATGATAATCGCAAACAATGTACGAATTTGATGCGGCGATGAAGATATTACGGAATCCTTGAGCGTATCATCCCAGTGCGAATCATTCTCAAGTAAATGTAATAGTTGACATGCCTCACGGTAAGTCGCACACAGCTGTCCATTAACTGTTCTCAGTTGTTGAAACGATGTCGGACCACGAACATTCACCAACAACAACCGCAAATAATAACATTCATCGTTATTTGGATGTACTGTGTAGATGCGACCCAGAGCATCTGAAGCAAATACATTTGGATGTCCTTCAACTGGTGTTCCTTGTTTTCGACGCTGAAACGATTTCGATGATGCGTTCCATGTGTAATAGCGTGGCATGTCAGCATACAGCAAAGTGCGAGCAAAATCATCAGTTTGACAGACTGTGAAGAAACTTGTTAATGTTGTCGACGGTGGATGTGCCGCCCTGTCTGCCGCGTTAGATGCATTAAAATAAACTCGTTGACCATTTTCTAAATGGACTGCCAAATGGACTACTGTAGGGTGTCTTTCATGGATCGCAAATGAAAAGATTCGCCAAATAGCTTCATTGCTACTTACATAGCGACCCATCTGGTACTGTGATATTTCATCATTTGCATTGGTTACACCGAAGACAGCCATATCACTACCTTTATTAACATATTTACATATGTACTTTATCGACTTCACAGAATTACAATATTCCACATTGATGTGAGTCTCAAAAGCTTTGGACAATATTGGCGAGTATGGCACAATCCAACGATTGTCTACATCAACATTTTGTCCTCTTACCTTCACAACTACCGATCGCCCACTGTCCGCAACTGATCGCCGACGATACAATGGGTATCCATCATTTCCCGTTATGGTTTCAGCAAGCAGGTCTCTTGGGTATCGCTTGGAACACCTACCGTCGACCATACATTGTGAATTGTAGTTGAAATGTCCGCAAGGTCCATGTATCATGTGTTTGGTAACTACTGCATGCAATTTTGGGTCAACTATTTCATCTGGAATTTCAGCTGAAATTATGGAATCAATCTCATCTGGCCTTATTTTGTCCACTAACCAGACTAAAATGTGCGCATGTGGCAATCCACGCTTTTACCATTCTACAGAGTACATCCAACAACGGACTCGGCCATACACACAATGCTTTATTAAAAAATTCATGAGAGATTTTAATTTTTGTTTAAAAACTCTGGCGGTTATGTCATGTCTATCAACTGGTGTTTGGCTATGTAGTAATTCCTTCTTTATTTCGGACCATTTTGGGTTACATGTGAATGTAACAAATAAGTCTGGGCGGCCATAATGCCTAACATATGACATAGCATCCTGAGCATATTCATGCATGTGTCGTGGGCTTCCTATATAAGCAGCTGGCAAAATTGTCATTCTTCCTACATTATTCACATTGCCATCAGCATTTATAGCATCGCGGAGATGAATGTATTCCTCTGACCGTAGCCGTCGTTGGTTCAAACGGATGTATGTCAATCGTTCAGTTTCAATTTTGACATACATATCAACTGCAAACTGATGAAAAAGTCGTTGACACATCAAAATATGATTTACTTCACCTTGACGGATCATGAGTCTGTATGAATAGAAATTCATAGCACTAACTTTTTTGTTGGTTTCAGCACCTGCAATCAAAAATGATAAATGTTTAAATTGTTACTTCGATGAATTGAATTTAAAAATATTATTTAATCTTGTTCAATTCATTTACCTGTTACTTGATTTACCATTTTGATATTAAAATGGTATCCATCTTCCCCCTGCCAGAAGATCAAAGGATATTGTAGTGCATCATAACTCCTGTGTGTTTCAGATACACGTTTTAAATCACTATTCCGACGATGAAGCACAATATCTCTAGATTGTAAATTTTCTCCCACAATGACAACAGCCACTTCATCAATGGTAGGTGAATTGAACCTCCTTGTGTGTTCACCGGCAGGTGTTTTGTCAGCTCGAATAATAATGTTATGGCTATCAGATGGCATCCGATCCAATGCTATTTTGAACATGTTTACTAAATTGTTATTCTCATGAAGAAACATTTGTAATTGTTGGACAATGGTTCTCTTCACTGTTGGATTGTGAGCACAACGATTATTAATTTCCGCATCTGAATTGCCCATAAAATAAATTTGTAAAAATTGATGATCTGCATCAGGTAGTGGTAACAGAGTTCCCAGTAAGTGATAAATTTGTCCTTCTATCTGTAATTTTTAAAAATTTGTCCATTAATTATTTCCGATATATATTTATTTTAGTACAAACTTGAATAATATAAAAAAATATTCTTATATAATACCTTGAAAGTGGGCATGAAATTGTCTTGTATAATATGTGTAGCACCAAATGATGTCATCTGGAAACAGTTGTTATATTTCTGAATGTTGGTCAAAAAGTGCTTAGAATCATTTCCAATCCCAGAAACTAAAGAGCGTAAAGGATCTGGTGGTGGGACCAATTGTGGCAATTTTACTTTGCCTTCAGCACAACATAATCCAGTAGATTCACCAGTGTATTTTAACGCCTTACAATATTTACAAATTGTTTTCATTTCCCCAATTGTTACTGATTTGTCGGCACAATAATCAATTGCCGGATCATAGTGGAATGCAGCTCGTTCAAGAATCACAGGAGCACTGCGTCTGCGGATTCGCTCAATTTCATTATGTCTAGCTTGCTGTTGTTGTGTTTGATGTGCACGAACTCGTTGCATTCTAAGCCTATCTCCTACATTGTCACTCACTAAAGAACGCAATTCTGACATAGCAATACGACTATTTTCTTGATCTCTCTGTCTCTGGTCATCAGTGCGGTTAGCACGTGAGGTAGCTCTTCGCACATTTGATTGACTACTACGACCTACGTTAGGTCGTCTTCTCCTCGGCATCGTAAATTGTAATTGAGAAAATTTCCCGGTTATTTAGCAGTAAAGTGTCACTATCACAAAAAAGAGCACATTACTTGGAATGTCACTATCACAAAGGATCACCAAAGTAAAGAAAGTTCTCGCGCACGTAGCCACAAAGATAGAAGGATGCACTCATAGATATCGTAACTCGTAACACAATATAATATCGTAATACTTTTTTCCGTGCTCTGACTGAAAAGCGACAGACAGGATGTATTGACATATTAGTTGGTTGTCAAATCTAATGTCAAATATTATGATTGCGTTCAGAAATTTAACTTAAGATTTATAATTTAACGTTTGTGACAAAACTTAAGATTTATCTTTCAATTTCTATATAGTCTTATTAAAAAAATAATCGGACAGATTAACAACTGAAGTTAGCTAAAATTAATTTTCTCGAAGCTATATGAAGCTGTGAGACTATGCAATTTTGTCGCGTTCGCGATTCACTTTCACTTTTGTTGAGTTTCGGAACGCGATATTAGATCCTCCAACGCGCATGCGAATTTGAACCTTATACAGCGGTAATAAATTACAAATTGAGTCTCCATTTTATTTAGAAAACGTTTATAGAAAAATACTGTTTTGAGGATTTTCCCGGCAATTATTCGAATTTTTCTCACCTTTTAAACCTTCCCTAGACCTCCACGAATAATTCAAGACCAAGATAAGATAAATCCGTTCAGCCATTCTCGAGTTTTAGCGAGACTAACGAACAGCAATTGATTTTTATATATATAGATAACTTGCAATTATAATTATTTATTTATTTTATTTATACAGTAATTTTTCCTTTGTTTTTTTTGTCTTTGATATCAATTCAAGTTTTCTTTCTTTTTTGTAATTTATTTATTTTTTACCAGCAACGTCATCAAAAGAGTGCGAAAAATGGTGACGATTAAGCGACTAAACTATATTCAATGTTTTCTGTTCGACTTTGATAAAGAGATAGAAAGAAGCTAAGCAATAGCTTAAAAATGACGTCATGTTTGTTATCACACCCATGTCAGAATTTCATGAAATATGATGTCGGCCATCTTGGATTTCAAAAATGAAATCATTTTCGTGATCAGCACCCTGAGTTTTGGCGGGAAAGTCAAGCTGAGTGTCACGCTCGTTTTTCATTGGACTTTTAAAATTATTTATAGTGTTGTTTACTAAATAAAAGTGCGTGATTTATGTAGCAAAAAGTGCATTTAGTAAATAGTTCATAAAGAACAGTGAAATATCGCTGCATAGTGGCCACATCATGACTTTGTCCCAAACCTCACTCGTAAGACGGGTCACGCGGCCGTCTTTTTCGACATGAATAATTCATAATTACGTGACATTGGTTAAATGCACAAACCGTGCGAAGCCAAAAATAAAGAAAAAACCCATGAAATCTATTATATTATCACTCGAGTCAGTAAGCATGTAAAATGAGAAAACTAACATAGAACGATCCGTGTGAGAACTAAACGATCACTATTACACAACAACACTGATACCTTTGAGAAAGCGGACTTCCTCTACAATAGGGCAAATCCTCCGTAAGGTCTGTCTGGTCTATTGCTTATAATCTCTGTCATTGTGTGCTGTTTCGGTGCAATCGCAAGACCGGCCGGGCATTGAGGGGCAGGCAAGACAGCTATAATATCCTTATGACTCCACCAACTGGTATTTCGTTGACTCGGAAACGGCGCACAGGGAGCACCACGAAATATACTCAAAGACTCCGAGGTTCTTTTTCAATATACCCCACTGTTTTGTCGTGGTGGCCTATTGGTTAAAACACAAGCCTCTCAAGTATGAGTGCGCGGGTTCGATTCCAGGTCAGACAAGTACCAATGTAACTTTTCTAAAGTTATATGTACTTTCTAAGTATATCTTGGACACCAATGACTGAAGGCGAAGGAAAACATCTTGAGGAAACCTGGGCTTTATAAGTCTGAAATCGCCAACCCGCATTGAGCAAGCGTGGTGATTAGCTCAATCCTTCTCTGTATGAGAGGAGATCTGTGCCCAGCAGTGGGACGATAAAAAGGTTGTTGATGATGAACGGCGTCGGTGTCGAATTATTTGTTATCAATTTAATATTTTCGAGCTGATCTTTAGTAACATAATCACTTCTGATTGCGTTAACATCTGACCGTAGAATTAATAAATCCTTCATCAACTTCTTCACGTACGTTCTACGTAGTCAAAGCAAACTGGTGGCAATTTGTGAAGGTCATATGCCACAAAAACTGGGATTGTTCGGGATCCGTGATTTTAAACACCGTAATCGTATATTTTAGGTCTTTCTGCTTTTTGTTCTTACGCCTCGATACATGTTTTTGTCTTGTTTTCGTAGAAACAAACAATAACTTTTTTGCCTCATCAATGCCTTCCTCAGAAAAAGCCGACGAGCATATTTTTATTAAACTTTCGTTGTTTCGTTTCGGAGATAACAATATTACAACTCGTACATTTAAATGTACTCGTATTAACATTGTTCACCGACATCTTTCTGTAATATTTTATTTAATAAAAACTTCAACTCTTGATCTGGTCCCTGTGGATAGATACCACAATTTTGCCAATAACACGTGTAACAAATTATAGAAATTCTTTAAAAAAATATTTCACAATAATGGCGGATATAGCCAATAACAGTTGAAAAAACGGCCGCGTGAGCACTTGTTACTCTATAAAATCACGCGCTTTTATTTAGTAAACAACACTATAAATAATTTAAAAGTCCAATGAAAAAATAGCGTGACATTCATCTTAGCTTTTCCGTTAAAAAAAAACTATTTTATAAAAACACTACTAAATTAATTTGAATAAAAGTACTTAATATTTAATGATATGAAAAGTTTTTAAGGTAGCCATGACAACGTCGATGACGTCTATGACATATCTCTATAGAAGACCTATTTCAGAGAGAAAATTAATCACAAGTTTAGCACATCGCGACTATCAGTAACATGGCAAGTGTGTAGAACTGAGTTCGCGCCCTGCAATATGCATGCTCTTTTTGAAAATCTATAAATTGTTTTCAAAAGATGTAGTCGCACGCACACAAACATACCGTGCCGAAGACTGACGAACTGAAACGACGTTAGACGATGTACGGCCTTCAAGCCACACCTCCGTGCCCGTCGGAGTGGGGAGCGTGAGGTTTTTTCGTTACGGAATTTCTGGATTCGGTCCCCGCGCTCAAGGCCCGCGATAGAAGCTATGCAATAGCTTAAAAAGGTTACGACATTTTGTTCAGTTTGCCCAGACAAGCCTTATTGTGCTGATCGTGTTTTGATAAAAACCATTAAAACCGTTTTGATGAAAAAATTCATACAACCAAAAAACTATAAAAATATTTTGAGGCCAAGTTGTCTAAAGCGATCATTGTGGCCGCGCCAGCCACTTGTGCCTAATGGTATTTTGCGTTACACGCGTGATCGTCGGCGAGCAAAAGGTGTTCGAGTTCACCTAATTGTGCATGTCATTTAAGCCCCCCATGGCCCCAACGCTTCTACCAAGTGCCGGTCATTTTGACCTCCTATGGCAGCCAACGTACTAGATACGTGGTAACGTGTTAGCCAATTTCAGCTGTTCTTTGACATCGTGTTTATAAGATGACTAATATGTGAAAACTAGCTAGGTCAAATGATAAGGTTTAATAGGTAATATACATATGGGTGTTAATAATTTTATATTGACAAGAGTTTCAAATTTAAAAAAAAAAATATAAATATCGAATATTATTGTAGCGGAAGAGAAATAATAAATTACATTTTAAATTTATTTGTTATAAATAAATTTCAGGATTATATTCTTGAACTTGGCACCTATTTAGATCTCAATTCTTTTGTCGATGAAGTCTACAACCACACCATATCGTAATATTGAACTTGTTTTTATGGATAAAATATTCAGGAAAATATTTATTCCGACTATATTTATTTTATGTTGAAACCCTACCACTTTTTAAATGTCAGTTAGCAATCATAATGAATAAACATCTGAAATCTGATGGCTAAACTTGTAAGTGATAGACAAACAACTCCACACCACTGCTATAAGCCAAGGGGAGTGAGGCGTTATAATAAAGGCGAGGACAGGCGCGAGGCGACGGCTTAACGACGCGGGTGCGAAGCCGCAAACGATCCGTGGTACGGCCCGCAACCCGCAATCAATTTCATATGTAAATAAATATCTGTGAGAACCGCGGCTGCTGATGACAGCTTGTCTTTACGATAGGTACATTGTTTACTTTTCGCCACAATTTTATTTACGGATATCCTTAACTTGCCGCTTTTAATATAAATAAACGTTTGCTGCGATTTTGTTTGGATGTGCTAATCATAATCGATAGCCTGTGAAAGGTTCGTCTTCAAAGCTCCAAACCACATAGCCATAATTCTTAAGGAGAAGGAAATTCTCACAAAACCCTGAATACACGATGTATGAATACTTAGATATATGTAAAGACTAAAGGAGAAGCCAAAAGAGTTTCATAATCACACAAATCTTTATGTGACTAAAATTTTATATGATGTAGGCGTAAGTAGGTACCTACTAGTAAAACATACCTAAAATTACTGGCAATTATACCGATTGATAATACATTTCATATACATTATTTTTAATATACATTTCATGTGCGAAAGATTAAATAAATAAATTTAAATTAGTAAGGCATTTGTGATAATCTGAAGAGCGTTGCGAGAATCGTTGTTCTGACGAGCGTTATTTCTATGTATATGTATGAAATTGTTGATATTTGACTTCGTGAGAGCGGAAACCTGCGTGCTGACATGAAAGGGACGAGGAAAGCTCGTCTTTGTCCGCCCCTGCGTTTTTTCTCACTCACCACTTACTAACACTTGTGTACCGCAAATACTTCAGATGTTTCCTAATGGAAAAGACATGCTGCGAAGGAGCCACCCTGGATAAATACTTTATTGAGACAAGTGCTCGCCCGTGTTCACTATTGATTACCGTTAATATCGCTCGGATTTTACTTTTTTCTGGTAACAGTATATGGTAACCGATAGCAGCGTTATGAGTAAGACCAGAATAAATTGAGGTTTGTAGCAGACAAATCTAGCCTAAAGTCTGCTCAAGTCTATTTAAAATTAAATCTCAATCCCGAAAAATATTGAAATCAAACCAAAACATAGATAATGTGTGTTTATCAAATGTTATTTATCTTTATTAACAGGATCCATTCTGGTATGCGAAATTTATGTTAATATTTTAGTCATATTAACAAAATGTCAAGTATTTTATTGTTATTATTACATATTCTTATTTATTACTATCTACTTTATTGTTTTGCAATTATTGCACTGATGGGGTTCCATACTTTATAAGGATAAAAGGAACTGCGTCTATGTCTTTTATCGTTTTTAGGCCATAATATCGGCTGTCGGCCGAAGTTACAGTGTTAACTTCGGCCGACAGCCGATATTATGACCTTGTCTCGCGAGTGCACCAAACAAGGTCTTGCCGCCAAGCGATTCGTCGTGTTCCGGCATGATGTCTAGTGAAGCCGTACGGAGGACGGGTCTGAGCAGTTGTGTTGCGATGTGTGCCGGATACAATAAATCAAATGTTGTTATGTCGGGAGTTTGGTCTCCAGATCAATCTCCCTCTGGCGCAGCATCGTTGCTCGTGTTGTTTATCATTGCATCAATTCGCTCTACTGCTGTCTTGCTTCCTATTCACTCAGTGTTTTTGAGTGAATAGGCTTTTAATAAACTAGCGCGCTTTACCATGAACGATTACATCACTGCTTACCATCAGGCGGGATTGCCGTCAAGCAGTAATTTATAACTATTAATAAAAGGTATTCTGGCAGGGTAAGGTTCGTGGCAAAATAATAGCCACACAGGTCAATCTTGCCGCGGTTTGTCTGTGTTGTGTCGATAATCTGTAATCTTTGCATATCTACCGAGACCCCTCCGTACTTCGGAAAGCACGTTAAGCCGTTAGTCCGGGCTTGCATTCGTATATTCATTTCGATTAATTCCAAAAGTCTACTACCATCTTATAAGGCGTATTGTATTACTCAGTAACTTGGTTGTGGAGGTTAGATAGAGGCAATCGCTCCAAGTAAAATACTGGTAAACAGATGAATCCAGTTAGTCTGGAAGCCGACTTCAACATAGTAGAGATAAGGCTAGGCAGATAATGATCTAAGGTACTTTTGAGTCGAGTAAAATCAAATAAGTATCTAATTAGTGTGGCTACCATGAGTTTTCTTTATTAAGACTCGATCATCGATATCGACCGCGTTTGACTCATCGATTAGGCCGCTTCAAGGTTGTAAGAACTCTTAACCAATGAGAGCGCCAAACGCGGTCCATGCGTATGATCGAATCTCGTAATGAAAACTCATGGTAGCCACGCAGGACACCATTTTCGTTTTGAATATTTTAAAGATCCGTCTTCTATATCCATTACGCTACTTATACTTACGTAATATATATAGATATTTTTATCACGTTGTCCCGCACACTAATTGCGCATACACTATTACGCTTAATTTGAATCATTTTGAAGCAAATTGCTTTACCATTGCTCCATATATCAGAAAAACATTTAATACCAATAACGCAATGAATGTTGTTGAAACCCACTGCTACTGTAAAATACAATTTAGGTAGAATACGTAGCTAGATTGAATTTTCCTAATATAATATTTTTTAATACTTTCTTAGCAATACCGGCGTAAAAAGTAAAAATTAGTTTCCGTAAACGGTACATTGACTTCACGACCGCCATTTGGTTATTGACCATCCACAAATAAGTGTGCAAGAAATTGCATAACTGACACTTTTTACGCGTTTAAGATTAACTTTGTGCCACTTTCTGATTGTAGTAGTTTTTTTTAATAAGTAACTCAGTGAATAGGTAGGAAGACAGCAGTTGAGCAAGGTGATGCAATCTTAAACTCAGAGGGAGATTGTTCTGCAGACCCTTCACGACCAAACTCTCATTTGGCGCATCGTACCCGGCACACATCGCAACACAACTGCTCAGACCTGTCCTCCGTACCGCTTCACCAGGCATCATGCCGGAACACAACGAATCGCTTGGCGGCAAGTCTTTGTCTGGTGGGTGGTTTCTTCCGGCGGCAGCCGATGTGATGGCCTATCACCGAGGTACAGAAAGTTTTTCAATAATTTAATTGACATTGGGTATCAGTTTCCATTATACAGTTCCGTTTTTAGGGTTCCGTACCCCGGTAAAAACGGAACCCTATTTTTAAAACTCCACTGTTTGTCCGGAATCTCATGAATCGAGATAGCAAGACAGAACTGTATGAACTTTTTATTTATTTACCCTAGCTACCTGATACTATTTAAAATAAGTAGGTACTTAGCAAGGAATTTTATTTTTATTAAAAAACTGCTTTACTACTAATTCGTTAATACTACAAGAACTCGAAGAACATATCCACATAGGTGAAGTTGTGAACAAACGATTCGCTAAATGTTGGCAATCACTGAAAACCGCTGCCTATGTCACTCAGATAATAGGTAGTTTACGCTTCAACTCACCACCACCACCAGAGATTTCTAAGTTTCTCTGAAGGTAGCAATCTACCTTGGCTAGAGAAACTTAGATATCTACATTTATGAGAGATAATAAAGTGCCCAAAAACTGATGATTCTTATTTTGTGTTACGTATTATATAGTATGTTAAGAAAACCCTGTCCGACCCGTGAACGGTGAAGGTGTTGTTAGGTATCGATAACTGATTCTACTAATAGATAAAAAAAACGGGCTAAACTTAAAAAAAAATACCCATAAAAAAATATAATTTTGCAAAAAGAGGTAACTTAATAAATGTGCGTTAAGCACCCTTCCGCGGGCGGCCGGCGGCAGGGCACGCGGCACGTGGTCGCATCGCTATTCGCTCATAATAATACCGGTGTTGGCACTTTTTTAAAAATTACCAAATTTCGGGGAAGTTGGAATTAATTCGCGGGAAAAAAGATTATTTCAAGATTCATTTGTACATTTGTGCATTTGTGGTACTATGATGATTACGTAAAATTTTATATTATATTTGGTCATGTGTTTACCTAACCTTTATTATCCTTATGGGTCGGACAGGGTTTTCTTAACATACTGTATAGTAGAGAGCTGATTCTCTACTTACTACTTACTTACTATATTATTCTTAAGTACTAGTAGGCCATACGCAACCAAAGAAAGAGAGCTGCAACCTTAAAGCTTAAAACCTTTAAGCTCGTCTTATAGGCTTAAACAACATTAAAATAAAAAAGGTATAAATTAATCAGACCAAAAAACTCACCATCTTTCTTCATATTGACTCGGAGGCACTTGGAGAAGCGGCACGCCTGGCATTGGTTCCGCCGCGTCACATCCACCACACATCTTCCATTTTCTTTACATACGTAGTCTAAATTACTGGTTACGGAAAATAACATGTTACATTGTAAAGCAGTTACTGAAAAGTATACGTTGGAGGCGACGATCGACGTGCCTTTCAGTGCTACAGAGCCCTACAATTTAGCGTAAATATCATGTTGATAAACTTGCATGCCATGATTGTTTATTATCGTCTAAATTGTTAATGGTGTTGCGTAACCATTGCTTTGTTACGTAATGGTTGCCTTTGTTTTATTTATGTAAAAACACATTATTTTGAACTATATAAGCCTAGATACATAGCAGCTTATGGATTTAGAAAATCGGCCAAGTGCGTGTCAGAATATGCAAAATAGGGATGATTCCTGGCTAAAAAAAATTGATTCTATTTAGTCCGTCATTCAGATTATAGAAAAATATTGGATACGTATATTTTGTTTTATGAAATCAATAAAAATTGACAAATATAAAAGGCATCAAAGATCAGGAGTGGTAGCTGGTGACGTCACTGCTCGCTAAAAAGTGTAACGTGCAGTGACGTCACATGAGTTTTCAACGCACTGTGTCATCTTCATTTTTTGTTTATATGATGTCTATATTTTTAGAAATCTGACTGACGGACTAATTAGTTTTTTTGGTCAACTACCCTATCAAAGATTCCGTATGAATAAATAAACTTTTCTTTTACTTGTGCTGATAAATGGCACATAAATAAATCATTCAATGAGGGCAATAAATCATCACCTATTTACTGATGATGATGGTGATTTATTGTGATGATTTATTTATTGGCCTTGAATCAGGATTTTTGTCAAGAAGCAAGATTCTCACAGAACAAGTCAAAGAAAAGTTTATTTACGGTGATGATTTATTTATTGGCCTTGAATCAGGATTTTTGTCAAGAAGCAAGATTCTCACAGCACAAGTCAAAGAAAAGTTTATTTTAACGATATTTAACGATTTATTTGCGAGCATCTAAATTTTATACCGTATAATTATGTGGCCACAATTTTATTACGTTGACTTAGAAGTACAATTTGTTCAGAACTGCAAAAGAGTCGAAAAAACGAGACGAGTAGTTTGATAAATTATATTAATTTAAAATTCATGCTTTCAAGTTTTCCTGACAAAATTACATAGTTAACGCAAAGGATATTATTAAACTGTCTAAATGGAAATAGAAATATGTCCAATTTGTTAGTGTGTAAACTAAATTACCGACTGGTTGTTTTAGTACAACTAAAAAACATAATGATTACCGTCTTATGCTTCTTTTGAAGAATCCTCTACAGCCGTCACAGGACGCCACCCCGTAGTGTTTTCCTGAAGCTTTGTCCCCGCATACGCGACACAAAGTTTCTGACTTTGTCTCCATACTTCTGTGGTTCTGGATACATTTAATGAATTTATCATTTAAAATAAATAGTGTAACATAATAGTGCATAATACTTATACTTTCAGGTGAAAACTATGTGTATTACATTTAATCACTCACACCACTTAGTTAAAAAATATCTAATAAATTTTTCTCAAGGCCTTTGTCCAGATTTTTTAATTTCTAATTTTACCAAATTCCATTTTCAATGCTTTATTCAGATTGTTTCCTGTCACTTCGGTACAGTACACACAGAAACAACAGCTAATTTCCAGCATTTACTTCTACTGCAATTGATATAGAAACAGTAATTATGCAATAACAACTCTTTACGGTGTCCCTAAAGGAAGCACACTGGGCCCTAAAGTAATTCAAAGCTACAGAATTCTTTACGTTCAGTAGTTTCCAGGAAGAACTTTCCAGCTGTAAAATGTAACCATATGGTGGTGACAACATACTCAATATTCATCAAGAAGGATCTAATCGATGAAACCCTTGTTATAATTATAGTTTCGATTTCGCAATCGTCCTTTGTAATGCTAATGTGGCGAAGATAATATCACAAAAACTTGAACTAGACTTGTGTTTATGAAACTCCTGTAAAAGGAAGAGCACTGGAGTGTTGACTTCTAACATTCAAAGTGATATTTAGGTAAATTGGCTATGATTATGCTTCTACACTGTGATATAATTAAAGTTCCACCGTACGTATATGTACGTACAATGGGACACAATGCAAGCGATATAATCGATAAACGAGAATGACTTTCGAAATACGTATATTTAAAAAGTACTCAAAAATATCAATGTTTTCTTATTAAAATATGCAGGATGTATCTCATTTTGTTATACAATAACATAATCAAATCATCTGCAAAACCCAATATGCACCCTTGTAAGAACGAATAAAGTTTGAAAGAAAATCGCTATGTCACCGACGGCAGGCATTAATAATCGATTGATTATTCAAATGAGAAGGCCAACAGCGCGACATCATATGGTAAAATATTAAAAAATAACTCTTCGGTTGTCAACACAGATAAATGGGGTTTCGATAGAGGTTTTATCATATTACCACATCGTCATATCGCATACGTTAGCGTAATGTCGCGTGACACTCGCGTTGTTGTTATAGATGATGATGATGGTGGTGGTAGAGCTAGGTAATAGCGGTACACAAGGAGCAAATTTAGAGTATATAAAGGGTGTATCTGACATCGACGCACAAACGAGTACCATGGATCCAGTACATGATTCTGAACCCCCCAGTGGTGGAAATTTCGTCGGTTTTTTTCCTGATTTTAAAAAAAAATATATGCAGTTTTTTTCACTTTAAACCGTTCATAATTGCTATACTTTTATAACCCAATATGATTTTAAAGTAAAAAAGAAGTAATTGGCTAATTACACAAAAAAGCGCAATGTGATCAAAACTCGAAAAACTATCCTATCAGCTGATTTAATAGAGTTCATAGCAGGGGTCAACGTCATACCCACAAACACGCGCGGCAGCTCGCTTGCAACGTTCAAAGGTTATTTCTGTAACCGCTCATTATCGATATAAATGACTATCATAATTTTATTAGTGGCATGCGGTGTAGCCTTCTCGCGAAGTTTGCGTTACGATGTCAGATACACCCTGTATTTACTCCATGGTGGTATAGTACATGCATCCTGTATTGAATCCAACTCATACTTAATATTTTTATAGACTAGACACATTTTCTGTTCTTCAAAAGGATTTTCCTAGTTAGAAGGACTTTTTTTCATCTATAAATGTCAGTTATTGTAACGTACTGAACGTGTCCTTTGGTAAATAAACGATAATTTACAAATTAATACATGTAGGTATATCGATGTAGACATTTTGATAGTAATACATAATCAGCCTATTATGTTCCCACTGTTGGGACAAGGCTTTCCCGGTGTCTCTGTGGGCCCTCTCGGTGAAAAGGAATGGGCCGTAATCTACCGCGCTGACCCAGTGCGGTAGATTGATGATTGATGTCTTTGAAGTTTTTGGCTCTAGGACATGCCGGTTTCCTCACGATGTCTTCCTTCACTGTTTTGAGAGCAGTGACGATGAAATAATTTATACAAAATAAAGCGCCTGATGGGGATTGAACTTACGACTTAGGTACAACTTATAAATCGCGGCTGATAGCACTAGGTCACCATTGCCTTCAATTTATACCACCATTGCTGTGCTGCTATGTTAGATAGTAATACTTATGAGTACCTAAATCATTATTCAATTTCATTTCAACCATGCATTTCCTCAGATTATGATTGGTGACCTCCCTTAGAGACGTTTTAACGTTCATAATAATGTATGGTTGAGTAGATGCTAATCATTACATATGAATAAAGGGGACAGTCTTAGAAGGAATGTCTGATACGCAATCAGTTAATAGCTTGGTATTAGAATAGTTTTAAGTCCTCAGTAAATGCCTACTGCCGCGCTCAACTCCGGAACATATGTCGGTTCTCACGGGGCGCGGCGTTGTCATTGGGGACTGACTCATTACGGTCAGCGCTGACAGAACATCACGATGCTCGAGCAGTTTACTTTGATTAATTGACACTTAACTTAAATTCGATAGAAATAGAGTTGAAAATACCGTGCAATATATAATTCCGTGCATTGTACGTTTGTGTATGTTTCTTTTATCCTGAAGTAAATTGTACATAAATGAGTCGGTACACTTTGTTTTCGTACATTCGTAAGAAATGCGTGAGCTTGTGCGTAGATCCTCGAACATCCGCTGAATCGGCCAGCTTTACTCAAATTATTCTCGAGCATATGCGCGTAGTTACTATTCTGTTTGCGCTGATCATAGCGGTTGTAGTTATTTCTTCGTTTTTCTTGTCCAAAACTTTCGCATCACATTTTTAACAGACTGGCATCAATTCTGATTCTTACGCAATCTCAATTTCTCACATTCGATTGCCACTTTTTCCAACAATAATTGTTGCTTGAATAACATTATTTTATATAATGTTATTATATAAAATAATGTTAATAATTAATACTATCATAATTTCTTTTTTAAATACAATTATAAACTAGTGCTTGTTCGCAATCCCGCCTAAGCAGTAAAGCAATCGTTGATGGTAAAGCGCGCTAGTTTATTAACCGACTTCTTAAGAGCATATTCACTCTAGCCTTGAAAACACTTATATTGTATTCAGACGGAAACACCGCCGCCGGCAAAATGCTCCAGTCCCTCGATGTACGCGGTATAAAAGACGAGGCGAAACTTTTCGTCCGAATTAGCTACACAAAGTCAAATTAGAGGTCCTGACTTATGTATATGTATTTAAAAAAAAACTGGAACAGATCATAGACCCTACTTCCAATATGATAGCAGGCAAAGAGTCTTGTCTTTATCAAAAGTAAAGGTTTATTACTGACGTTAGTAATTAAGACCATTATTCCTTTCCGACTTCCCATTACGTAGACCGTGCGATATGAGGGTCCAAGTAGACATATTCTCTTTCCGTTCGAATTAGCTACCCATAGTCAATTGTCGGCCCACTAGCTATACCTTACATCGGAAAAACACTGACATGTTTTCGTAATTGTGGCGTGACGTACAGGTCACAATTACACCGTATGTGCGGTGAAAATGACGGGGACGCGGTTCAATAATTATCTATAAATGATAAACGTTACATGTTATGATTGTGGGCCTCCCCTCACTAATTGCTATACTAGTGGTTAACTTTTGGCTTTCGGCTTTTGTAAGTAATAGGTACGGGGTAGACCGATACAATCTCTTTAATGTATGGTGCTAATATTGCCAAAATGGAACACTTAAGTATGTATTCTTTAAAACGATGTTTACAATCTCTAATACTTTACATGATTAAAATTCACGTTTGAGAATTTTTGTATGAAATAACTATCATAATTTTAAAATTATTTAATTTTTCTAAATTTATTTATTTAGTGTATGAAAATTCAGTTTTAATTAATATTTGATAGCCAAAAGCTTATTAGGACTTTTTTTTTACAAATGGTCACTTTGTAAAAAAAGGTCCTAATAAGCTTATCGTTGCAACGGAAATTGCACTTTGTCAAGTAGGTACGTGCTATAATAATATCATAGGTGCTATAGCCTATTGGAAATATTTTGACGCAGGATTGCAGGATTTGAATTGTACTTAGAGTAAGTAGAATGAAAGTACAGATGAAAGTATGGCAAGTGTTAATTTGTAGAATTAATTTCCGTTAGATCCTAGTACAAAGCTCATTTTAAGCAGCCTCAAACCGCAAATTGTTATAAGAAATTAAATTATCTAAGAAAGTATCAAAGAAAGGTAAAGTATGTTGTCTTAAATTAGATACTTATTGTAAAAGAATAACATGCACTTGGCCAATCAAAGAATTTAGGATCTAATATTTTTTCTGTCTAATAAATAACGAAAAATAATAGTTAAGATCGTCCCGATAAAGGGTTTTTCCTATCGCCTCTTTTGTCGTAGGTGTTATCTACATTGGCGAATGTCAAAGGATACTTGAGATTATCTATAAGTAGGTACCTCACAACAGTGTGAGGGCTGGTTTTCTAGTCTCATGATGAACGGTATGATTTTTATCTTAAGAACAAATATGCCAGAATGAGATACATTTTTTGTACAAATGATGAAGAATGAATTTGTGGTTTGACACCACAATTTCAGTCTTCACATAACAGTTGCCTGAAATAAAAAATCGGCTCTAAAAATGTCCCTGTTGAACAGTTACATTGCTGTTCCTTACACGCTACAGCAGATAATGCACGCTACTGAAGGTGCCAACCGTGGCCCTGGCCGTCTCATAGGAAAGTGAAGAAACACGGGTGGGTTTTAATCAGTAAAAGTCTGACACGTCAAAGATGCCAAGCTGGTACCCAAATTCTGCAGTGCGATCCTGTAACTTTCTCTCCGTGAAAGCTTAGGGAAAGTGAACATTTGAGAGCAGTGATAATGAAATTTTATTTATATTTAACTTTGTGATGTACACAAAGTATAGCACCAGTCTGGGTTAGAACCTAAGTTCGACCTACAACTTGTAAGTTATGACCGTTACCACTGGGACACCACTTCAAAAGGGTGTAAGACACAGAAAATCAAGCCTAGATATTTTACTATCGGTAGGTTAAGCAAGGATCTACAACTAACTAAGTGATAACATAATTGAAAAAGTCACAACTAATTTAACAATATTTAAAAGTGACGAGAGAAACATATTGCCTGATTATGAAGTGAGGTAGGTATGTATACATACATAATTATCCGCACCCCCGTTGAGTTGCGTAAACTTGTGTCGAGTGAGTGTCAGATGGGTCCCTCAACATTTGCTCTGGTTGACCTGAGGTGTAGCCCCACAGGCCGACAGGTTACAACCCCTTGCCTCAAGTAAGTGTAATACAAAAGGTCACTACAGTAGGACCCCGATTATCCGGACTGCAGTTATCCGGATTCGCGATTATCCGAACTGTCAACTACGTCGAATTTGTTCTAACATAGGCACGTCAGAACAGCTGCAATAACGCCATTCCACTCGTGTCGTCCGCGCCCTCACCCCGCGAGATCTTCATTGCGTTACTTCATGAAAAGTGGCTAAGTTATGTTCCGCAGTTATGTACCACTTATGTTCGTGAATGTTGGTTCACCTGTTATTGGCAACTGTAAGCCTTTAAATCATAACTACTCTATTTGTTGATTTATATACAGAAGCTGTTGTTGTGCCTTTATTAATAAATCCTTACTTATATTATAAAAGGGAAAGTGAGTTTCGTTTGTTTGTTTGTTCCGATTACACGCCGTAACTACTGAACCGAATACTTTGAAATTTTGCAGACATAAAGTTAGAAGTTCGGATTTAATAATAGGCTACCTTTTATCCCGGAAAAATTTGATGTTCCCGAGGGAAATCTTAATAGCGCGGTATAACCGAACTCCATTACACACACCACACTAAATTTCAGATTTGTGCATCTTTTTCTTTATATTTCATTTAGAAAGGTACAGAACATAATACGTACAACTCCTATGTACAACAATTTCTTAATAAACGTTGAAATACGCTGATATGTGTTTGTTGTTTTTAAATAGACACTGACACTACATATGTATGCCCGTACAATGGAAAAAATCTGCCTTTTCTCATACATTGGATTATCCGGACTTTCGATTATCCGGATGCCTACCGACAACAATTAGTCCGGATAATCGAGGTCCTACTGTACTTCAATTTGCTCCTGAAAGCTATCGGTTAGATGCAAGTGATCCAGTTTTGTACCTCGATGACGTAGGTACAAACGTGTAGGTACGATATTGTAGGTGTCGGTGTCGAAGATGGTGCATCGTCGTCTATGTTCGATTCTTCTAAGTATACTTTGCAGTTCCGTTTGATGAAAATAAACTATGTACTATAAATGAATAAATAAGGTATAATAGATTTTTTTCATGGAACCAGTAATTACTGAGAGGTTGAAGGGGTCTGATGAAATTAGTGGAGAAACTCATTGAATGCTAATATCATTTACAGTAAAATCGTGCTAGATCCGTTAAGGGTGGACTCGTCCTAAGATACACACACTAAACTTTTAAACCCTTTTCGAGATATTCGAGTTTTAATTCTTTTTTTTTAAATTGCCGATTTTTATTCTACTAAATTTTATTTTGTTTATTTTGTGTATCTTATTATTATTATTGCATTTTTACATCACTAAATAGTGTAAAATCAAATCAAATCATTTATTTCGGAAAATATCCATAGCTAACAACAAACGAAACTTATAAACAAAACACAAACTTATAAACTAAAATATTACAATACATATACTTAATTGAAAAAAACGTAAGTACATTGTAAAACAAAATCACTTTCTCTTTCCCTATGTCCCGTTGTATGATTTAATCTTTAAAACTCCGCAACAGATTTTGATGTGGTTTTTTTAATAGATAGAGTGATTAAAGAGGAAGGTTTAAATGTATAATAACATCCATTAAAATTATTTCTGAGGTTTCTAATATGATGTCGTAAATAATTACATTTTATCCGCGTTTGCAGTGAAACGCAGGCTGAACCCTGCGTGATTTATCAAAATAATGTACTAAGTATTGTACACATTGAAAAGGTCTACAAAAAATTCCGCAGACGTATATATCTATCTCTTATGGATATCCCACAATAACATTTTTTTGTCATTTACTTTTCACGACACTTACCGGCTAAGTTTCGAAGCGATTTTAATCAATACAGCATTAATCCTTATCCAATTGAATACCTTAAATACATTATTGATTTAAAGGGAAATATAGATACAAAACTATATTTCCCTTTACAGCATATGATTTAAATATTTTCGAAGATATTACAGATTTAAAAATTGCTGGGCGTCGCGTTTATGGCGGTACCGACCGGTCGGGAGAAAATGTGTCGGCTCGGCCTTTGAACGTTGCAAGCGTGCCGCCGCGCGTGTTTGTGGGTATGACGTTGACAGCTGATGTGAACTCTATTATATCAGCTGATAGGATAGTTTTTCGAGTGTTGTTCACATTGCGATTTTTTGTGTAATTAGTGAATTATTTTTTACTTTAAAATCTTATGGGGTTATAAAAGTATAGCAATTATGAACGGTTTTAAGTGAAAAAAACTGCATATTTTTTAAAAAAAAAGTCTTTCTGTGAGGGATTTAGAATCATGTACTGGATCCATGGTACTCGTTTGTGCGTCGATGTCAGAGACACCCTTTATAAAAACAATCTGAATCTATTTTCCAGGAAATTGGTGGAAATTCCCAAAATATCATAATATGGACTATGCTGAGGTCAGCTGAAATTTCCTATGGAGCGACTGCCGAACTAACCTTCACAATTAATAAGACTACCTGAGTTAAGGGCTTCTGATGACGGCTTTTATGGACGGACCACGGCAAGTGTAGTTCAACCTTCTATTGATCCGTGTGGCTGTTACTACTTAACCACGAGCGGACGGTAAAGCGCTCTAGTTTCTCTCTCTCTCTGCAGTCGGTCCCTCATATCTGAGGATCGTGATCAGCATTGGGGCAGCATTTCGAATGGATGATCTGCCTCCATCGGTTTCGATCCAGCGCGTCTCTCACCACTGCGTAGAATTTAGAAGACGATGTGTCTTTGACTTGATCGGTCCATCTGGTTGGTGAACGACCGCGCGATCGTTTGCCTTCGGTGTTCCCAACGACAATCAATTTTTCAAGACATTCATCGCCTCTGCGCATTGTGTGACCGAAATAGGACAAAATACGTTGCTGGCATATGGTCGACAAACGGGTTTTTATGTTAAGTTGGTTCAGAATCGACACATTGGTGCGTTTTGCAGTCCAAGGTATTCGGAGTAATCGCCTCCAGCACCACATCTCGAATGCATCGATTCTCTGGCGTTCTCGAGCTAAGATCGTCCACGTTTCCACACCATAGAGGAAGATAGGGAATACTAGGGCACGAACCAATCTGATCTTAGTTTTAATGCCAATTCCTCTCCTCCTCCAAATGTTGTTTAGACGGGTCATTGCGTCCTTAGCCATCCCGATACGCCTCTTGACTTCGGGAACACAACTGCCATCGTCGCAGATTTGGGAGCCTAGATAGATGTAGCGATCGACGATGTTAATGCCAGGAATGTTACAGGTGACATTTGCTAAAGTTCCGGCTCGATCTACTATCATCATCTTCGTTTTAGTTCTGTTGACTGCAAGACCAATGTTGCCACTTTCAATTTCGAGTCTTTGGAACAGCTCACTCATATCTTCCATAGATGTTGCCAGGAGTACGGTATCATCAGCATATCGGAGGTTTGATAATCTCTTTCCGCCTATAGGAAACCCCTTCTCCCAATTTTGGATGGTTTTCCGCATTATGTATTCTCCATATATGTTGAAAAGTGCAGGGGAAAGGATACAGCCTTGCCTCACACCCCTCTTCGTTTGGAACATACTGGAGTATTCTGCGCCAATCCTGACGAAAGATCGATTTGCTGTGTACAGACTCTTGATTAGGGCAACAAGATGTTCAGGAACTCCCATCTCCAGTAGCACACTCCATAGTTTATCCCATTTTACACAGTCGAAGGCTTTTGTATAATCTATAAAGCAAAGGATCACGGGGCTGGCGGGGCGGGGCGGGGCGGGGCTCTAGTTTATTAAGAGCCTATTCACTCAAAAAAACTGAGTCAACAATAAGGAAGACAGCAGTTGAGTGAGTTAATGCAATGTCAAACCCAAAAACAGGACCAACGATGCTGCGTCAGAGGGAGACAGATCTGGAGACTCTGCACGACCAAACTCCCGACACAACAACATTTGGCGCATCGCACCCGATAGATATCGCAACACAATTGCTAGACCCGTCCTCCGTACGGCTTCACCAGACATCATTGCGAAATACGACTTAATTTCGGAACACACAATCAGTAAGCCTTAATTTTGAAAGTTTAACAACAATAATTGCGTAGGTAGTCTTAAGTTAGATCCTTCAAAATGTTTCAGATTTTTTGGAGATTGTTTGAAAGTGTGTTACGAAATTACGATTCTGGTTACAAAAATAATAATAAGGATAGGACTATTGTCGCGAATAATCCTGATAGATATAGTGTTGGGTTTGCTCGGATCTAGAGTGGCGCGCAATGACTCGATGTTACGATTCCGCATGATAGGAACCTCGTGAAAGTTGAGAAAGAGAAGCAAATAAAATATCTCGACTTAGAACACAAGGTTGTTGGCATGTCGAATATTGAGCTCGGTCGTCGTATCAGCCAATGGCCTGATAGTAGAGCTTCGATCAATATCTTTCGAAGCTCTCATTAGGCCGTTGGATCAAGGGTTTGATTCAAAGGCGACCTACGATACGGCTCGCAACGTGAAGAGGTTCTTGTCTCTGGAGCCCTAACCATGGGTAGCTTGGACCATGCTCCCGACATCAGTGGATCACTATTTTCTTATATTTGAAGAAATATTTAAAAATGTAATTGAATATGTAAATAGAAAATAAATGAAATAATAATAATATCGTTTACTTGGACTCGACAAAATAAGAGTCCATTACAGTTCATTTCCTAGCGGAATTTCTTTTGTAGGTATGTCCACACATTCCTACATTATTATTGTTATTAGTTTTAAAAGAGCGAATCGAATTTGTAAAAATCTCGCTGTTAAAATTTACGCGAAGTGAGCTTGGAAATGAGTTTTCCATAGGAGATCAATGCAAAGGTAATCCCTAACACTAGTTGGAATAACAACTCACTTCACCTAGGTTTTCACTGTAAAAGGGTTACAGAATCGCACAGCAGATATCTCTATTATGTGAAAGGAAACCTCTATTGTAAGCATTAGGTATATTGTAGAAAATGGTGAAGTTAACTAAAATAAATTATTATTATTTAAAATTATTCTACCCTCTCGGCTAGCCGGAAGGAGTTGATAACACGGGCCTAGGCTAAGTGATTATCTGTTAGATTAAGTGCGGTCACGTAGGTACAGAAGATTGGACAGAAGATGGTTGCATATTTTAAAAGAAATTTGTATGGTCATTGCCTGAATGAGCTGACGAGTCAGCTTTGCAAAATAAAAGAACTTTTTTTTTTTTGTTTGGGATGGGAAATCTGATGACTTCTTTCGCTCTGGGCGGAGCGGAAGGGCGTGTCAGACTTTTACTGACTAAAACACACCCGTGTTTCTTCACTTGCCTGTACGCCAGGGCCACGGTTTCTTAAAATATAAGAACCTCCAGTGTTATTATTGAACGCACAACTAAACAATATTGAAAATTGTGTATTTGCTAATAAGTTTTAGTTTATGCTCACAGACACATTGTACCTAAATATTTCAATGTGTCAGTGAAACTGTGGTACGCTTAATAAAAGAAAGATTTATATGGTCAGCTGAGGGTGAAGGGCAACAGCGGGCTGATGATTTTGATGAAGCTTTAATAAAACAAAAGTGAAACGTAGAGATAGGTGCCTTAAATGTACCTTGTCCATTAGGTAACCCCGTTTTTCTTTGAGATGGAACAAATAATTGCAGAAACACACAATATATTAATCGATACACGTAGGTACCTACGGTATTATAATATCTGTAACAAATCACAGATAATATAATACAATAAGTTATTAAAAACTTTCTTAAAGTTTATATCTACAATTCTAGGTAGGTACATACCTATACTTAAATGGGGAATACCTACTAATGTATCCAAGTTACGTGCCGTTTATTAGATAACCCCTTTCTTTTATTAACGTTGCTTAAATCTAAGCAACTATTAGCAATTGAAAAAATCCATTGTTAATGGATAAGTAACTAAGTATGCAGCAATGGTTCGCTCTATGTGCAACTGTAACATAAAAAGGGCGTAGGAGATATCGGACATGAGAAGTCCATAACACCCAGAAACTAATTACTGAAACCGATGAGAAATAATTTACAATATACATTAAAACATGTTCAAACTTTGGCAAACATGTTGTCGAGATGGGTAATACCTACATTCTTACAGCAACGCATAACTACGTGTTTTTATGGAAAATAAGTCGTGACCGCAAATAGAAAATATTGATGTGATGATGTAATTGGTTTTAGAAAGCAGACATACAAGTTTAAGATCAAAATCTACAGGTTTTAGATGTTTTTTAAACACAAACTGATAATTGAAAAGTAGGTAAGTTTTAATGCCTCGAGCGATATGTTGCGGACAATCCTATGAGTCGCGTTGCATAGCTATTAAAAGTTAATTATAAAATTTCAAAACAGCAATCAGGTAATAAACGCTGGGTAACATTAAAATAGTAGAAAAAAATCCCTATTTTATTAGTATGGAAATGGAAACTTCTTCACCTATCTTTTACGATTAGTTAAGATAATCCGAACTCTAATCCCAGAATTGGTAAGAAAATATCCGTGCCTAAGGGGAAGCCCTTTAGGCACGGATATTTTCTAAGTATTTCTACAATATTAATAAAATTAACACACACCAAAAAACATACTTAGACAGTACTACTTATTCTAATAATCCGGTATACAGACTTAATATGAAAAGGAACTCACGTTTCTGATGTCTTCAGTTCCGTAGATAATGCACAACAATCAGACGCCGCCAAATGATTATGTCCTCTGTCATAAAATTGTTCAGTCTGGAGTGGTAATAAATAGTGGGTGGGTTGTATGAGTGGGCGGAGCGACCTTCCATCCCCTAGCTACATTCAACTGGATTGGTCGCAGTTTAGGGGGCGGCAACTCGTTAGTGCTTTGTTCCTTTCATGAATTATGCTTGAACAGGTGAAGTCACTTCGTTGTCGAAAATGTTGGACATACTATTTTTATGTTATAACTTATATAACATAACGGTAACCAATTCATTAGTGGTGAGATGCAATGGATTTTAAATAGCTAACTAGAAACTATTGCTCGCCGAATGATTGGTAAGTTGTAGACCAAGCTACCCGTGATTGCCACTTTTTGCCAGACTGGCAAAGTCATGATTTTTGTACCAATTTTAAAACCTCAGCAGTACCTAAACCTTGCAAATGACGATGATCATTCATCACCCCAAACTGTCAGATATTCCTAACCAACCTTGAGCATTAATGCTTTAGAGATAAAGTTGAAAATCTAATAAGGAAATCTGACAGATTGTAGTAGCTTGATGTGCTGTCTGTACATTGCTAATATTAGCTGTAAAATTCCCGAACAAGGTAAATATATTAGCCTAGCCTATTAATGTATCGCATCGATAGTTGCTGTAGGTTTTTGACAATGGTTAAATAAAACGAAATATTCAATCGGAACCTATTTATTTCTTGTCCCATTTTTATAAAACAGAATGAACTAACTTACATATCAGTTGTTACACAAAAGTGCATTACATGCGTTACATTAACTGTAATATATAATTTTATTAACAAATACAAAGTTAATTCAACGTTAGTAAATAAGTACAGATAGAATGACAAGCTAAACATTATTAAACACAATTATTGCTTTGGAAACAACACTAATCATCTAAAATAAAATAAAACGCATATGTGTGTTTCACATTACTACCCGGTATGTAAAAAGTGATGTCGCAATTCATTATAATAATAAGTTAAATCACAGCAAAATTATTTTATACTTTATGATTACCCCTTTTGTTGGAGTATATAGTTTGTTGTGAGTTAAATTAGACCATACAAGGATATTCTGAGATAATTAAAACACACATTTACGATAACTAATACAAATAAGTGGAATCTCAATAAACTGTGATCAGATCTTAACATAAAGACAGTATGAAATTATTTTAAAACCGGTTATGTACAGGCCTATGAATTATTTATCTATTAAATTATTACATATTTAAACAATTCTGTACGATAATATAGCATATGATTATTACATTAGGACTTCAATAAAGGTATATACCCTAAAACCGAGCACATTATTATTATATGTATGATAACAAAGATGGAAGCGTGACAATAATATCTGGGTGAGTGAATTACAAGCAAAGTAGGCGGGCTACATTCAGTGAAGCATTAAGATAAGATTGATTATAATTAAGTTAATATAAATAGTGAGATACAGTGCGAAGACTCCATTCAAACTAAATGAAACAAACGTGTTAGGTATGTGTTTTGTCCTATAAAAAATTACTCAAAACAAAAGCGGCATTGATTATAAGTTATAAATAAACATATCGTTTTTTTACGTAATAAATAAACGATATTATTATCGTTTTAAGTTATTTCATGGTAAATGATTAACAGGCGAATTCATTACCAAACCTACCTAAATCAACGTCAAAAACAATAATAATTGTAATTTGTAAAACTGCTGGAATATGTGAAAAACATAACGATGGGCATTTTTTGTAAATCACAATCATTTTTGTTAACACATTGCATTTGTAATAGAAAAACAAGCCTTTATTTATTTTAAGTAGTTTACATTATGGTATTTCATATTTATTTTGCAACATTGAGCGTCGGGGTTAGAATAGTTGAAATAGTATTTTAATTGTGTTTGCAAAATTATTTGTCTTCACTATGTAAACGTGTGTAAAAATAAATGTAGCAATTTGAGCATTAAACTTTAAACTTTAAGGATTTTAATGGTTTTATAGAAAAAAAAAAAAAAAAACATTTAAGACGTTGGTACATTTGGGCTGATTTTTTTTTTGTTGCTTTCACAATTGTAACATTTGGTTAGTAAGAATAAATAGATCACAATTTCAAACTTTCCAAGTAATTTTCTGAAATACATTGCTATTTATAAGAAAAGGAAAGTTGGCACACATACCTACATATCGGCAGTGTTATGCCGAAATAAAAAACTCCATAACTGTCACTGCAGATTACAACTATACCCCAAAATGAATTTTGACTTTACTACAACTTAATTATGAATAAATCAATATGGTACTTAACAATATTTAATCACTAGTTTAGGTACTTCGTAACTTGACGGTATGTGTGTAATAACTAAAATCCTGTCACAGTTGTCAAAGCAATCAAAATTATGAGCTCAAATATCTATGTAAGTATTCCAAACACATTTTTATTCAATATATTTTGTACTTATATTTTTCCATACATTTTATTTACTATAAATAAAATGAATAAATAATATTCATGTAGGTATAAGGAGCTTAGAATATATACAGCAGAGATGGCAAGGAGTTTCTACTTTAATGTTTAAACATTTGCTCTGATTATTATACTAAACTACATTCACCGTCTATTTTCAGAAATTTTTGTTCCATAAATATATTAAACGATTCACCAACAACAAGAATTCAAAGGGGTTTTAAATCAGATTTAACCTACCCAACCAGTTTTTATAAGACTCCGCAACGCCAAGGATGGGTTTATCAGCCAATTTATGATTGTTTGTTGAATTTATTATGAATGTAACGGTTACAGAAATGCATTTTTATGTACAAAACTGATAAGTAAATACTGGCAACATCTGAAGCGTGAAGCTTGATTTGATAGAGATATAAATTTCGATAACTGGTTCGATGGCATACATAGGCTAGAACTAAAGTTAGACCAACTTAATACACAAAACGAATTAGGTTTCTGAAAAACTAAAGTAAACAGAACCGTGATAATTAATATTATTAGTCTGTTTTATTCATTAACTTTAGGATTTGACTTATAACCGTTACTTTAAGTTACGTTATTCCTAATATCCTTTAATTAACCAATATTTATAAATAAACCCTATATGGACATTTTTGAGATGTGAGAAAGTAAGTAGGTACTTTTTAAGAGTTGTATGCAGAAAGTAGGGAGGTATTATATACTAGTGTCCGACCGAAACTGGTCTTTCTGCCGAAACCGAAACTGAAACCGAATCTTCGGCCAGGGCTTCAGTTTCAGCCGAAACCGAAACCGAAACTCACGTGTCTAAGTATAAAATTTCTTAAAATACTGAAATTTGGAGAATTTTAGGTACCTATTATTTTGCATTAATGGCAACACAGTATATTAAGTTTGTTGTAATCATTTATTTAACATATTATAAAAAAAAATGGTTGTCTGTAGAACTCCGTCTACTGCCGATATTTGAACGTGACAACGTCTATTACATGGTAATAGACCTCGCGCACGAGTGTGACACACGCTCTAGGGGTGGGGGTAAAGTAGGCGTGGACTCCGTGTGGCGTCAGATTCGGCCGTTACGGTGTTTTCGAGAATGACTCCACGCCGTACCAATTTAATAGACGTTGTCACGTCAAAATATATCTATTAATAACATTTTTATTATTTTGACAAATTAAGTTTTCATAGCAAAATTTTAATCATCATCATCTCAGCGTTAATCCCAGTCGCATCCAAAGCCTTTTTCCAGCTCTGGAGTCTGAGGTCCGCTTTACCAGCTTAACTGCTAATTTTGGCGAAACTTCGACATTTTCCGTGAAGCGACTGCCGTCTGACCTCCACAACCCGAAGGCGATATCGAAGCATTGCAGCTAGATTATATTTTTTAGTTACCACATTATTAATTAGTTACTGTTTCATTAAATACTATGTATTGGTATTTTTTTTTTATATAAATTGAGACAACATCACATACATTGTCCTGAAACCCAAATTAAGGTTTTCCCTTGTGTTATGGATGACCAGAAACAATTTTGAGATCTTGCCGCGGGAAACGAAGTTAGGCGAACGCGATCGTGCGGAAACGTTCGAAATAAGTTTCGGTTTCGGCAAAAGTTTCGGCCTATTTTGGCCGAAACCGAAACTGCCACCGAAACTTGATTTTTGGCCGAAACTCGGCCGAAACCGAAACCGAAATTTCGGTCGGACACTATTATATACTCTGTGTTACTACACAAAGTAGATAATACCTCCCCACTTCCTTAGAAGTTAAGGAAAATATAGTCTACCTATTTTAATCTTAGGTATGGTGATGGTTAAGGTCGCTAAGATCTTACTGCCCCACCTCATAGATTCACCCTCTATGTCAGTAAATAATAACTATCGTAACTCTTGTAACAGTTTTTGGAGCTACAGCAGGCTCACTGAGTAGTGACTATATCCGAAAACTGTGACCAAAATGCCACCAAAGCCTCGAAGCGTAAGTACAGTTAGAAATATAGGCAGATACTTACTAGTGTAATGGGAGTTTTTAGTAGGTACCTATAATAATAACTTTATTTGATGCGACGCAACAAAATTTTAAAATATACACTTTCATCTTTCTTTATTTTTTCATTCATATTCCGCTTTAAGTTCCCTGTTCAACCCGTAAGTCACTGTTAAGTAAAATTATACTGGATTTTTGATTTTTACAACTTAACTTATTGCAGTCAATTTACATTGAATTTTGTTATTAGTATTTGACAGAAAACTTATCACCAAAATAGGGAATTTGACTAAAAAACTAATTAGTCCGTCAGTCAGATTTCCAAAAAAATACTAGACACGTATTTTTTGTATTATAAAAACAATAAAAATTGACAAATATAAAAGGCATCAAAGATCAGGAGTGGTGGCTGGTGACGTCACTGGTCGCTAAAAAGTGTAGCGTACAGTAACGTCACACGAGTTTTCAAAACACTGTGTCGTCTTCATTTTTTGTTTATATGAAAAAAGAAAAAATACCTGTCTAGTATTTTTTGGAAATCTGACTGACGGACTAATTAGTTTTTTTAGCCAAATACACTATTGGACTACACGTTCTCATGCACTCAATGACGAGGAACAATTTCAACATTCAAAATGACTTTCTATTATCATGAAAAATAATCATGTATTTTTTTCTACAATACAAGTAGATATCGTAGAAAAATTATATGATTTCAAACTCGCATAAATAAATAATAAGAAATCAATATGTATAAAAAGATTAGATTATATCAAAGAGCGAACATATTGGAGATCGGGATTAAAATATGCTTGCTTGGAATCCATGTGATATAAATCTGTTGCATAACAATAAAAAAGAAATTAATTCAACGCATACACGTCAGCAGATATTATTTCCCTACAAACACGGCTTCTGCAAAGTTTATAAGTTAGTTTTTAAATTGAGTATATACTAAACAAAATATTCTTACGTGTTATTAATTATGAACGTCAGACATCGCTAACGGTATTTGTTGGCAGTTGTGTTGTTTAGTACCAACAATACTACTTTCCGTTACCGCTGCCCAATGCCCATGAAAGGAATGTGCGTGACGAGGCGCTCTCAAGGTATTCGAATTATGGTAATAAATCGATCGCCCGCTTTAGTACGTGTCATGACGTCGACGCGTTATTGTTGGGGCGCAGTAAAACTGAACGCAAAGCTAAGCAGATCAATATTTTTGTATACCTTCAGCGCGCGATCAACTCTCGTAAAGTTGAAGAAACATCATAATTAAGTAATAAAAAGTAAATAATAACAATTTATATATAATTATGGATATAAGTACTTATAGTTTTTATACGTACCTTAATATACAAATTTTCATGATTGCACCTACCACTGTTTGTCTGTGCATCACCCAAAGGTTGGCTGTTAGAAAATGCATATGGCATTAAGTCTGTCTCTGCACTTGTATGTGCTTGGACTATTAAAAAATAATTATTGGCTGCAGTGACCGCGTGAGATGCACGCTTCTCGCATCGCTACAATACTGAACATACAGGCGCTATAACTGCAGTTTATGCCTTTGTTTGGCCCAAAATTATCTAAAAAAACATACGTACACCAACTCATTGGTTTCGATTGGATAAAAGTATTCTATGTCTTAACCTAGATCATAGTTTACCCAAGTGCCTGTCATCCGTTAAGCTGTTTTAAAAACGTGAATGCGTTACTAACAAAACTAAAAAAATAAATAAATATTTTCTCTAAATTTATAATATTAGTTTAGACAAATGACATCAGAATCGAAGTAAACATATGTATTTTGTTGCTATAGCAAGTACTATAGTAATTTGTTTCATCTATTTATTGGTGTTTTAAATTATTATTACAATGTTTTTACGTTATTGTTTGCCTGGGAACGTGTTTTGTTTTTCAAATAATTTCATACAAATATTTGCAGAATCAAATCGTAATAATGTAAGAGACTTTCAGTCAGACGGAAGAATTATCTTGCTCTAAAATAGTCCAGGGATTACCACACTATTCAGTCATTGCGTCATAAACACGCCTGTAATTATTAATAGTAAGTAGTACACTGTAACATAGTTAGTGGACCCGATTCCCACGTTCACAAACTAACTAAAATTAAGTTCAGTGCATGTCTTTTTTCTATTTCATTAATCAAAGTACAGAAGGTAAAATATTAGTTTAGTCCTGTCAAATTAGGGTACTCCACAGAGTTTAGATGTGATTAAAAACATGGCGACTAAAAATTACGTCAATTTACGTAAGGTGCTGACTAATTCTCTTTCATAATGAAATAGTAAGAAAAGGATGCACTGAAGTAAATTTTAGTATAGTTCGTGATAAAGCAAATCGAAGTCAATATCAGTACAGCCAGGTTATAACTTTATGACGCCTCTGAACATGAGGCGAGTCGCTATGTAGTATCAAATTCACGTGTCAGCGGGGGTGAGGGGTGAGATTACCCCACCCCTCACCTCCGCTGACACGTGCTACAGGGGCGCACACATTCAGACCCGGCATTAAATTTGAATCGGGCTGCATTAACATTTATATTAGATAAAACGGGCATCCTAAGAGCACACTTAAATCTATGATTCTATCTAATTGCCTACCGTTTGATTAATGAAATACCACCAGAGTGTTAGGTACATTGTAAAACCACATTGATTAACAACGTTCCTACGACCTTATTAGTAGGTACATATAGTTATACATGTATCTTCATAATGAAGGCCATATTTATTATATGTATAATAAGTAATTTAATTATCTAACCCCATAACACAAACTAAGGACATGATGTATTAGATTATATTAACATGAAGCGAACGGCTTTTTTCTCTTTATAATTAGTTCCCAAATAGCCAAAATGACATAATATATTTATGATAAATACCTGCATATTCACACATTATCAGAAGTCTTAAGTTAATTTTCTTATAATATTTATATTATTATGTTTGGCGCGGAAAATAAGACTAAACGTTAGTTCTTGTTACCCAAAATCAAGCATGACCGCGTACATGTTAGACTTAATTTACATTCACTATAATTACACTGCAATATGTCTTTATAAAAATACCGCTACTAGTTCCCCCGCCACGATATGAACGATTATAATAACGAGCTTTAAGAATTAGTATTTATTAATTGTTATTGCCCACAATTTATAAATGTACGAATAATTATTCACAAATACAATACCACTAGCAACAAACTATATTCTTGTACTACACTACGGATTATTACATTATATTATAGAATTTGAAAAGCAGTTACTCTTTGTAAATAGTTACAATTCATTTATGAAAGAGATTATTGGCTATATCGAAATGATCCTTTTTTATTTTAGTCGGTTTGTACTAGTATTTCCGACACATTGCCTTTACAGACTTATTATTGCCTTAACTATACACAGCTAACTACATATTTCCAGAGTAGCAAAATAAATATTTCATTAATTCGAATCATTTACAGCTGTCAATGTTTTATCGTATTAATTAAATCAGAATGTACTCAGTTTAGCCACAGTCAGCCGCTACTTTGTATCAGGTATATAAGAACATTAGGTAAAATTAGCGACTACATCGATACTTGATTTTATGAATTACACTATCATTAATTCACAGTCGTAAGTAATTATTGTATGCAGTTTCTATGATAAGTACAACTACAGGTTAGTTAGGTATATTACGGTATGTATAAAACTATATATGTTTAGAATTAGTAGAATCACGGTATGAATGTAATCTAAATAGTTATACATGAATGTATTTTTTCTATGCTACGCAGGCAAGAATTCTCTTTGTACTTGTGTGGTGAAAGCCTATAACACACTACACTACGCGGACCTGTAGGCGATAAGCATTGTGTGGAGAGCTCGAGAAATTACGAAACTGCGGGTGAATAAATAAATGGTTCACAATCACTACAGGTGACTATCGTTGTTTGTCACCATCCACGTATGTAGACGAGCAACATAACATTGTTAAGCCGGGTACTCATCTACGAGCCGTAACTGTAACCGTTGCAGATACAGTAGCATTGTTCACATGTATACGTTTCGCCGTGAGCTGGCGGCGCGCACATGGCTGTTCCATCAAAATTGATTGTTAGAGTAGCTACACGGAGCGTACCTAATTACTTACGAGCGATCGCTTAGGTGTTCGCGAGCTCACTGCGAGCTCCTCTGTGTCCGTGAAAAATCGACAAGTTTCGGCTCTCAAAGACTGGCTTGGCGTGGAGCTAGTACTCACTTATGAAATTTGTTTACTGTATCTCTAGGTGAGTACCCGGCTAAAACTAAAAACTGCGAAGAACCACATGACCTATCGAATTTAAAGTAATAATTAGTTAATATCAACCGTGGCTAACCTTCTATGAAAATGTTAAGTTATCACTAAAATCAACTCGGCCTCCAATGTTGTCTACTACCACTGGGACACTGGATTCGTCTCTTCGAGAGGGAGTTATAGTCTGACTATATTGACTGGGAACAGGACTTTGAAGTGGTATTCATTACTTTAATCTTTCTTCATAGCAAAATGTACATCTATATTGTAATAAAAAATAATAATATACGATTATTTTTTATAAATAGTGGCTCGTGTCACATTCAGTAGACAAGACCACACATACAATATGTAACAAAAACCCTGTTGTTCCTTCAACCTACGTTTTAAGAATCGGCATACGGACGTAATAAAGCAAGTACTTTATAAAAATTGTTCAACAAACATAATTAAAATAAATGTTTAATTATTAATATTTATAATCTGTAACTGATTTCTTAGCTCTGCAATTCTGCATGAAGAAACTAGACATAAGCAGAACGTTCCCGCCAATTTATTTAACTTATAAAATCAGATATTCTAAAAAAAAAAAATCGAATTTGTCGGTTTGAATAGGTATTTGATTGTGACCCCTCGGCTAGACAATGATTACTGTTTTCTAATTATGATTTCATTAATGTTGTGCTTACAGGTAAAATTATATGTCCCTGAAAGGAACAACAGGGTTTTTGTTACATAGTGTATAATATTTGAGTTGCTAAGCCAGATTATTGTTGTTGAATACATGTGGAAATTATGATAGCACAAGTAAACTATTATAACAGAGTAAAGTTACACTTAAACGACTCTGCTCCAACACCGCTCCCACCCAACACAGGCTTACAGTAAGACGACTGCTCGCAGTCTACGCAGCGACAGCTAGCAGGCACCCAGCAGTCCACGCGGTGACTGCTAGCAGACGGCCAGCTGTCAACCCGTCGACCGCTCTAACTTTTCGCGATTGAAACAGTTCGCGATCGGTTTTTATTGAAGCAACTCGTCTTTTTTACAATGTCCCGATTCACAACGCGCGAAAGATCGAGCGAGCGGAGCACCTGGTAGATACTGACTGACTGGTCGCCGAGCGGCGATGGCGCGACTGCTAGAAGTCTGCGCTTGGACGCCGCGCCGCCCACTCGGCTACAGCAGACAAGCGGCCAGCGAGGCGTCAACTACCGAGGAGTCTGACGGCGGTAAGCTCGCTGACAGCGACAGACAGCTATCTGCTAATTCATGATGCCAATGTAAAATATATCTAAGTGCAATATTTAAAGCCCATATTTTATATTCTTTTTGCCGGGTGGGAGCAGAGTCGTTAAGTGTGCTACATACTACACGCTTCTATTTTAAAAATCACTGTGAAACATAACTTCCAAATACAAATTCGATTGTTCTACATAACCTTATGACTTTTTATTTAATACTGCTAACAAATCTCCATAAGAATCAAACGGAAAACGAAACGTCATATAATGATGCAGGTATATAGTATTTGAAGTAAATGTTATAATTAATATCTTACTTTTAACAATTAGTTTGTGATATGTTTAATTTTTGTGTAAGACCTTAATGTTAATCTTACAATATAATTGTCACGGTGGTATAAAAAGGCATACAAGTTGTCTTATTAGACGATGATCCTGACTAGCCAAGTAAATACTTTGCTACACAACAATGCGCGGAACCTAATAAATAGTTTAGAATTTAACACCATGTTAATGAGTGTCAACAGGCATCATTGATTAATCGAATATGTAGTTCGTGAGTGCTTGATAAAATTCTGATCGCAACTGAGCCCATAAATAGTTCAGGATAACAGATCTCATGAAGCACCTCTACGAGCTAAACAAGCTCTTATTCTTTCTTCTCAGAATAAGCACGAATAGCTGAACGTCAACACTCACATGATATATTTTTAATTTATATTTCATAACAATTAACAAAGGACTCAAATACGTTAGTAACAATATTCCTTAACAACTACTTTAGTAAACTTAAACTACACACTTATCGAAAGAAAGTAATTACATTTATTTATTGCAATATAGTTCACAAGAATCCCTGCTCAACACCGATCTAGAAAGTTTGTAGTAGTAATACACATATAAGTAGTCCAGTCTGCTTGCTATACGCCGCAATACAATGCTGGGAGTATGATAGGCACCCGACGCATCAGAGGCGCATCTATTTCGTATCAGCCTCCGGAACGCATCATATTGAATGCGAAGGGCTCTGTATGACTTTTTCAGAGGTTCCACGTGTAAAACGAGGTAAAGTGTGCACAAAATAAGAGGTTTATACTATTTCAGAACAACTTAAAAAAACAGCGAGCCCTCTCATCGACAGCGCCCTTCTTTCCCTGTCAATGACATCATCGTCTTTGACATCAACGGTCAAAATAACAATTTTTCCACCTTATAAGTGATACTCCGTTAACTTGACCGAGGGAAAAGTTTCAGAACATCGACCGCTGTCACCAAAGACTTGACACGATCTCTTTTTTAGTGATGTTTTACACCAATCCATGATCTAACGCATACCTATCTTCTATAGATAGTCAGTCACCTCATAAGCCCACAAACCGAGGCGAGCCACAACGCCACGTCATCGGTCTAACTACTACTCATGCGAGTTAACTGTGCACCTCGCTGGAATGCGAACCCTCTCCCGCTTCTCCGCGCGGCGCCCCGCATTCGCCGTAAGCGCTTAATAGCGATAGCATCTTTGTTACAATTGTCTAAATACAGTTTAAATCCCCCGTTGTTATTACTGTTTCTGTGGAGTTTTTACTTTGATGAGTTTTTTTATTATTATTAAGTTTGTTTTTGCTTTTTACATTTTCGACGCGCTAATGAAGCCTGTTGGTTGCACCAACATTATATTTTAGTCCATATGTATCATTTTAATTGCAAACGCCTGACCTAGTATTATGACGCTTTATCATCAAAACGACATTATATTAACATAAAATTGTAATTCATATTTTTTTAACATAATTCTCATTTTTTGCAAACGGTACCGTTGAAAGACAACATAGAGAGAGGCGCACAGTTAACTCGCACGAGTTATAATTTTGTTAACATACATCGTCTTTGTAACAAACCGGCTGCTCTCTACTGAGCGCCTCGATCAGTTCATTGACATATAGAATTGAAGAGCGTGGGTGAAGTCAACCTAACTTCCTCTAGAAAAGACTGTATGCGACCAGATCAAAAAAGGAGAGGACGATGAAACAATGTACGCAGACGTAGGTGTTCATCTAACAGAGTAAGTAGTAGGTACCTCACAGCCCACTTTACTCACAAAATGGCTTAATAATTAGTCCAGATCGCAATCAGCACTAATAATTATATTTATCGTTCAGCTGAACAAAGCTTTTCAATTGTCTGTTAAGCAGGCTGTCAAGCACTTTTGGAACCACCGTAGACAAAGAAATGGGTCTGTAATTATTTAAGTCCGCAATATCACCAATTTTATGTTAATAATTGTTCCGACAATAGTTTTAGTCATATTACAGAGTAAATACGCATGACATTGCGAACACACTTGGTAAATGAGAGCCTGCAAACATGAGAAGCTCGATTATTATCAGACCATCGTGAATTGGGAGAGTGGAGAATTGTCTCTTGACATACTGTTGGCAATATGTTTAATATCGTTAGCTTTGAATCTCGATCCAAAGTCACCATGGTCAACACATCAGGCTCAAATACGCAGGTACCCAGTGGTGACTTAATCCTAAAATATTCTTTAAGAAGGTCAGCAATGCCTACTGGATCGCTCTCAGCACGTATACCAAATGACAGTTACTCACAACAAACATAAAATTATTATCGCCTAATAATTATCATAGAATGCACAATATGTAAACATCTTTGGTAATATTAAACATTATATCATTAGAACTAAAATTAACGAAATTAATAAATACACCAAAATTCATACATTTTTTTCCGTTTCTTATAAGCGATTTTATACAAATCTAATATACTAACAATAATTAAATTCATTAAACTACATTTGTAAAATACTATTTACAGAATGGTCTACCTAAACTTCAATTAGAATAATTATTTAATAGACATATGGTTACTCAAAACATCTATATATACATATAATACATATATTCATTAAACAAATAAATTATAAATAAAAATGAAAGAATGTCCCTGATGAATTCAGTTACTTCTATAAGCCACGCGATTTCCTAATAAATAATTATGAAACGATCACAGGAAGTACGTACCTACTAAAAAAAATCTTATCAATGCATATATTAGAGTGTAATATTTACTGTAAGTTATTCAAGGCTTATTAACTGATCGGTTTGTATAATTAACCTCTATTAGCAATAAAATAGTACGATTCATCTTTAGAACTACATCACGTTATGAAGTTTGTGATGGTGTTAATAATGCCTGAAGTGAATAAAAATAGATATAGTTTTATGTATCGTGTGGTCCAAAAAATCCAGTACTGTTATGTGTCCATATAGTAATGTGACATGTTGCAGTCCAGTAATGTTACATGTTAAAAGTTATTTATAAGTCACATATTATCGTATACCCATTAGGTATACGAGTATCTTTTGACAGCAAATTGCAAAAGAACTGTGATTATGGTACATTAGTTTGTATGTTGGTAAAAATAAGATTCTCGACCATAACAATACTGCTTTTACGTAATTAGAATAATTACAATCGACATTACTACTCTTAACCACGGCTGTAGCACGAGAATGAGTAGGTAGACTTTTATCCGAATATTGTTATTCACTTCAGACATTATAGCAGCAGACATGACTGTTAGGGAAAAGTCTTTGGGAAGAACATTAGAAGAAACGTAATAAAGAGTTTGCCATTAACCATCCTTACAGCCTAACACTGCAGAAAGGAAGCCAGGTGTACACTCATATATTTTAATCTCGCAATGATGAAAATCGAAGTAAATGATTCCAGCACTACCTAGAGTGAACTGACGGTTTTTTAATGTATATGGCGGCAAACATGAAAAGTCTGTTCATTACAAAAATAAAGAATTTTATTATATTTTACGAATTATTTTATAGTTACTATAATAATTGGTGTAATATGCAGAGGCACT
The DNA here is from genome assembly GCA_037179545.1 of Sesamia inferens. Classification (NCBI taxonomy): domain Eukaryota; kingdom Metazoa; phylum Arthropoda; class Insecta; order Lepidoptera; family Noctuidae; genus Sesamia; species Sesamia inferens. The sequence goes on from CM073921.1 coordinate 21,634,015, forward strand.
TTATACTTCCTTATTGTAAAGAGAGAAAAAAACTACAGATTTCTTGGAGTGTTACGTAATGACTGCAATGATATATTACTTTTTATTTTTATCAACCTATTTCTTTTATAAATAACATATTCATATCGCTGTATTCTTGGGATTATAGGCTTGATTAATAAGGGACACATCAAATACAGCGAGCACTGGATATGCTTTGTGGTAGGTTAACCAAGTGCATTTTAGTGGCCGGACTAATCAACCTCTATTTGAAAAATGTTCTACCCAGAGGAATTTATTTAAATGCTCTCCTACCTTGTACCTTGTCGGTTACAAGAGATATTTCTATGCGTTACTGAAAATGAAACGGACGCGTTCGTACTTCGTAATTTGTAACGCAAGCAGGCCTGACTTTCAACGAATTCACCACCCACAAGTCACTTTAGATTTCTGGTTGATAACCTAGTAAACAACGTTTTTAATAAGTCGAAGACCATTAATAATACTGTTTAGGCCGAAATCCCATGACAACATACGATGACGCGAATCTAGATCTCTTTCTACAACCACGTATCGGTATCGTGTGCGCTCGTGGTCTTTCTGAACAACGCGTCGGTCATGTGTGCGCTCGTGGTCTTTTTCAACAACACATCGGTCACGTGTCCGCTCGTGGTCTTTCTCAACAAGGCATCGGTTACGTGTGCGCTCGTTGTCTTTCTCTACAACGTATTGGTCACGTGTGCGTTCGTGGTGTTTGTCAACAACGCATCGCTAACGTGTCCGCTCGTGGTCTTTCTCTGCAACGCATCGGTCACGTGTGCGCTCGTTGTCTTTCTCTACAACGCATTGGTCGCGTTTGCGCTCATGGATGATAAAAAATTCTGTAGCGAGTATTATATTTCCACGTACGTCGGATTTTGTCACGTGATTTAAGCCTTAAACTGTAGCCACCCGGCGCTCTTCGGATATTTTATAATGCTAGGCGTTAAATCAATACAAATTTTCTGAATTCTACCGAACACAAACTATTCTGAAGAAATAGTAAGAATAAATTGGTATTTCTGTATTTCTTGTTTACTTCATTGCATACGCACAATCAGCCTACAATCCTATACGCCTCTGTTACTGCATTGTACGCACATATTTTATTAAAACTCAGTCATTATTACGCGAGAGGCTCATTTATTTTCAATTTCGTTTTACAATTATTCATAAATATTTTCTAATCTATATCACTGGTCATTGAAACTAGGTTTTCACTTTTCGAGTTGTCAGGTAGGTACTTCGTCATTGATATTTTGACGTTTTTAATGGAGGTAGAAATACGAAGAAACAGTGCCTTTAAATATATGTTCAATAATGTTTTTAATTGGATACAAGGGGCTATTCAAATATTACGCTATCTTGGTTTACTCCCCGTCCCCAAAAGTAAGCAAAGCTCTTACCCAACAAGTAAATTTATCTTACTGCCTGTGTGTAGTTAAGTGACAAACACCCATACTGAATTATATATATAAAGGAATCTAATGTGTTTTTCATCAAAATTAATCAGTGACTTCCCACTTTATTTTGTTGCTTTCGTATTACAGGAATGGCCCCTTATAGATTAGAAATCAAGAATAGCTAGCTAGCTTTGGTTTGTCTTCAAGTCAAAAAGTCAATCATTATTACTCGGGATTATTCTCGCCATTTAGGAACTTTTTGAACACCCACCAGCTTTTGTAAATGACAGTTTTGCCTGCTTGGCGAAATACATGATATAAATTACATTCAGCATACTGTAAAACGTTAAGATACAATATTGTAGAAGTATAAATTTAAATACATTTAAAGTTACTTCATGTTCTGCATTTGTTTTTAACTAACAAAAAAGTATATATGATCAAGTTATAAAATGCGAAAATCAATATGAATTCATGTCATAAATTAATATCAATACATGTCACCTTGTCGCTTGGATAATACGTTGCTAAACTTTTGACATATAATGGCTTATTAACTTATTGGAGTCGTTCACATGTCCGCAAGGAGCTCAGAGTAGTAGTGAGTTGCACTCAGGTAGTCCACGAGACGCCGAGGCAGAGGTAGGTTACTGATGAGGTCTCGGCGAACATACTTTAAAATCACAAACCTGCAATTTTAAAACCAAATGTTACTATAAATTATGAAGAGTAATACAAAACTTAGTTTACTGAAGCAGAGATTTATTAATATATGTCGGCGACAGCGACGGCAGAGCGGTAGGGTCGACAGCATCTTGGTGTGGTGGTACAGGTTACATTTCGTAGGAGAGTTTTGAATTGAAGCACGACGTGTAGATATACCCTCCAATCTTCATTATAACAATTTGAATAGGCAAACCGACAGTTTCGATTCGGAGAAGTGCCTTGGTCCGCGTCTCGATGCAAAGTGACCGTTCGACGAACCCCACTTTCTAAAGCGACTCTGTCCATGTGACGCCATCACAAAATAACGTCACAAGCAACTTCTATTAAAATTATATCGACGATCTCCGACATATGTATTTAGTGTACGACTTAAATACATATTGGCGCCGATTTTGTTGTTCACAAACTAAACTAATTTTAAGTTATGAGCATCTTTTTCTTTCCATTTCGTTAAGAAAAGGATAGAAGATAACATTAAAGCTTAATCCTGTCAAATTAAGATACTTCATAGACCGTTTAGACGCGATTATAAACACGGCGACTAAAAATACGCCAGTTTACGTTAGGAGTGCTCTAATTTGATAGGTCTAAACTGACATTTTATCTTCTGTCCTTTTCTTAATGAAATAGAAAGAAAAGGATGCACTGAACTTAAATTTAATTTAGTTTGTGAACAACAGAATCGGGCCACTGTCAATATGTTAAGGAAACAACCACAAACATGACTGCTGTAATTAAACAGTAAGTATTCTATAGTCTTACTGAATTGAATATTTAATAAAGGCAGTTTAAAGCACAGATTTATTAATATGTATACATATATTTAGTCATCATCATCATATCAGCCGAAAGACGTCCACTGCTGGACATAGTTCTCCCCCAAGGATCTCCACGACGGCCGATCCTGCGCCTTCCGCATCCAGTGATATATTTAGTGTACGATTAAAATCCATACTGTCAATATATTAAAGAAATAACCACAAATATGACGGCCGTAATTAAACAATAAGTATTCTATCGTCTTACTGAACTGAATCTATATTAATCTAAGTATTACTAATATATAAAGCTGAAGAGTTTGTTTGTTTGAACGCGCTAATCTCAGGAACTACTGGTCCGATTTGAATAATTCTTTTTGCGTTGGATAACTCATTAATCCTAGAAGGCTTTAGGCTATTTAACATCACGCTGTGACCAATAGGAGCGGAGGATAACTAACTCTACGCGAACGAAGTCGCTGGCGGCCGCTAGTATTTCATAAAGGCAGTTACTCTATCATAAATAAAGTGAGGAGCTTACCTGCACATGTGCTGGAGACTTTGTACACGCTTAAACCTTGACACCGGATACAGCAGCTGGACGCGGACTGGCCCAAGGACGGGTCGCAGGTTCAAAAAGAACAGATAGCGCCCGCTGCGAGAAGTTTCTACCGCATTCTCTATGAACTCAACTATAGTCTGAGCTTTAAACATAGTGCAGCCACCAAAACAGAAATTACCTGGAAATTAAATATAAACCGGTTCATTATAATTACGTTCTCATTTTTAGAACCGTTTATTGCTTAGTGTTAAAAAGGTCAGCTTTGAAATGTTCTAATAAATCCATATATTTTTAAAGAGAAATTATATTTTAGGTAAGTATTCATCGATATGGTGATAAGTAAACAATGATATTTACAATTTTTAGGAATTAGTACAATTAACTAAACCTATATGTCGGCCAAATTCAATAAGGAATAGAGATAAACAAACCGTTGTTAGGCAACGAGTAGTTTACGCCTAAAAGACAAATGTTAACAAACTTTTCTAGATAGATGATTTTTATAAAAGTAATTATTCTACTTCCTACTAATGTAAACAGTTTATTTTTTTAGATATTTATGATTTGCATCGAACGCTTAACCGATTTGAATGTCATATGACACACATGTAAGCTAATTTCCTAATAAGTTAAATTTTTTGATACATATGTATGTATTATACTTAGTCCATACTTGAAAGTATTACAATGCAAGTGTTATGCAGTTGATTTGAAAGTAATTAAAATACGCAAAATCGTATTGACAAATGCCTCAACTTTATTCATTAGTTGAATTCCACAAAATGTGTTTAACACCTGAATTTCATCCATGTTTCTTTTTTTGTAGGGCTATCACGTAAAATTAATGTCGACTTTTTAATGTTTTTTTTCCAAATACAAAGTTATTATGCGTTATTTTAGTTTTAGGAATTGTTAATAAATAGTTAACACGTAAAATTAGATAATCATGTAAATAACAGGAGATTTGTATAGTCTGTCTATAAAAGTCATTTTAAAAGTAGGGCAATACTAAATCTTTCTAAGTCACAAAACAAATCGATGACTGCGGATGACATCCCATGTACTTGGACTTAGTAAGATTTAGTGTTGCGCTACTTTAAATATTTTTAGTTTTAGAAACAGCCATTTTCACGAATTTATAGACGGATTATATAAATATTTTATAGATTCTCCAAAGCAGTGGTTCCTAACCTTTTAATGACACTACCCCTGTGAGCAAGTATGGGAAATGAGTTTACCCCTAGCTAATTTAAAATACATAATTAAAACCACACAAATTCGAACGAAAATATGTTTATTATGTAAGAAATTGCACGTTTAGGTTGTTGTAGATTATGCCTAATCTCAGCTGTGTAAACCAGGCCTTAGAGCCTACTGGCACGTTTTATTATTTTCATTGTGTTCTATTCTATTTTTATTTTATTTGAAAGCCTTGTTTACCTTAGCGCTTACTTCAATATAAACTTTTCACCGAACAACATCTTTCCTTTAAAATATTTTTTTTACCACGGTGCTACGAACCCCGTCGACCTTTATATCTACAAAACGTTATCAGCACGAAATTGTGGAGTATAAAATCCGTGTGTGAAATATATACAAAAGTGTATTTTTTTTGGAAAATATTGTTTTTTTGTATTTTTTGGTGTGCGTAAACATGTCACATGATACTGGTGATAGTAATGTTGTGGCGAAGTCAAGCTCTTCGTCATTACCAACCTTTGGCTTAAGAAACAAGGAGGGTTATCCGACGTGGAAGTTTAAAATGAGAAACTACCTACTCCACGAGGATCTCTGGTTTGCCGTTACTGGATACCCAGAAGGTGACACAACTCCTCAGGCTATAAGGGTAAAGTACGATACAAAAGCTCTTGCTAAGATTTGCCTAACTGTAGATGGTGCAGCTATAACTCACGTTAGAAGTGCAAAGACTGCATCGGAAGCGTGGAAATCATTACAGAAAGCTTTTGAGGATAACGGTATAGGACGAAGAATAGCTCTTGAACGTAAGTTGTACCGCTTAAGTCTCGCAGATTATGCAGACATTGAACAGTACATAAATGCAGTTACTTCAACTGCACAGGATCTTGCAGATATTGGGAAGGTGATAGAAGATACGTCGATTGCCGCTATACTTTTAGGTGGACTCACTCCAAAATATGAGCCCCTCATTATGGCGCTTGAAAATTGCAATGTTGATGTAACTACTGACCTGGTAAAAACGAGACTCCTTAATGAAATGTCTAAAAGCGACACATTAACGACGGATTCGGTATTTCAAGCAGAAGTGAAACCTAAATCCAAAAAGAAGAAGGAAGTAGTATGTTATGACTGTAATGTACCCGGACATAAAAGACCAGACTGTCCATTGAAAAAGAAGAAGGAAAAGGGTAATGTTACGAGTACAAATGACTCCTCATTTACTGCTTTGAATACTTCTGGATCTGAAAACAAGGATGTTTGGTATGTAGACTCAGGTGCAACTAAACATATGTCTTCAAGGCGTGATTGGTTTCAACATATAAAGTTGACTGATAGAGGAACCGTAACTGTCGCAAATGGTGAAAAGATCAAATGTTTAGGATTAGGAGATATTTCGATCTCGACACCTAAAAATAAAATAAATACAATTTCTGATGTTGCTTATGTACCAGACTTAAATGCTAATTTGCTATCTGTACAAAAAGCTGTAGATAAGGGTTTCATATGTGTTTTTAATAAAAATGGATGTAACTTTTATAAAAATGATACCTTTTGTGTTACAGGTGATTCGCTTCTTCATGCTTCGCCCTGTGGTGGATTGTATGTACTTAATGGCTCTACAAATGTTTCCAACACTGTGGCTGATAATTATTTAACAAAAGATGAGCACTCTGACTGTCAGGATAGGTATCAAATCTGGCATAAGAGACTTGGACACCTTTGTCGAATAGGCATGAATCGGTTGAAGAATCACCAGGTAGGGGTAGAATTTTCCGTAGTAGATAAATCAAGTTGCATCGCTTGTGTAGAAGGCAAACAAGCAAGAAAACCTTTTAAAAGGATAGCTTTTAATAGAGCAACTTCACCTTTAGAGTTGATCCACTGTGATCTGTGTGGACCTATGTCTACAACCTCTTTTCAAGGTAATAAATATATGTTAACTTTAGTTGATGATTATACCCGAAAAGTTTTTGCGTATTTCTTAAGTTCAAAGACCGAAGTAAAAGATAAATTTTGTCATTTTCAAACTTTAGTTGAAAATCAATTAAGTTTTAAAATAAAAAGGATTAGGACTGATGGCGGCACAGAGTTTGTTAATAAAGTTTTTGCTGATTATCTTTCATCAAAAGGTATCGCGCATCAAACAACGACGCCTTACAGCCCTCAACAAAACGGAGTTGCAGAGCGAACCCACCGATCTATAACCGAGAAGTCGAGATCGCTGCTGGCTGAAAGCTCACTACCTAAGGCTTACTGGGAAGACGCATTTCGCGTAGCTGTATACCTAAAAAATAGGTCCCCTCATCGAGCCTTAAGTGGGGATATACCCTATGATAAATGGTGTGGCAGAAGATGTGATCTTAGTCATCTAAGAATTTTTGGATGCAGAGCCCTTGTCCATATACCTTCATGTAATAGAAAAAAGTTGGACATGAAAGCTGAAGAAGCTATTTTTGTGGGTTATTCTGAAGATCCAAATAGTTATATTTTTAGAGATCCTTCTAACCCACGGCGAATCCTAAAATCTAGGGATGTAACCTTTTTTGAAAACTGCTTTACATTTTTGAAACGAAAGCAGAATGAACCTGAGGTACAGTCGGACTCAGTTTTACTTTTTGAAGAAAATGCTGAAAGAGATGAAAATGAAATTGAATTTCACGATTGTGTTGAGAGTATCGACCCTATAGCTGAAACGTCTTCACCAATAAACACACAGCGTTTTGATGAAGAACCAGCTAGTTTGGAAGAGCAGCCATTTATCCAGGAGCGTCGGTACCCCTCACGAAATAGGAAACCACCAGATTTTCTTACTTATAATGTATTGTCTGATGATTTGGATGAGCCGACGACATACTATGAAGCAGTTCATGCTGACGATGCCGAAAAATGGCAAAATGCTTTGCAAGATGAGCACAATTCTCTTATGAAGCTCAAGACCTGGGATCTTGTTGACAGACCAAACAAGAAAGTAATACCATGCAAGTGGGTTTATAAACTGAAAAAGGACGCTAGTGGAAATATACTGAAATACAAGGCTAGACTGGTCGCAAAAGGTTTTAAGCAAGTTAAAGGAGTGGATTACGACGAAACGTTTGCGCCAGTAATTCATCATTCTTCCCTACGTGCCTTATTTGCGTTGGCTGCAGAAATTGGTTTAAAAATAAAACATTTGGACGTAGATACCGCGTTCCTAAATGGAAACTTGGAAGAGGAAGTTTATATGGAACAACCTTTTGGTTTCATAGAAAAGGGTGGCGAAAGTAAGGTTTGCTTATTAAAGAAATCCCTTTACGGCCTAAAACAGGCACCGCGTGCCTGGAATAAAAAGTTAAATGAAACACTTTTAAAAATAGGTTTTGTTCCAACTCCTTCTGAATCTTGCGTATACACTAAACTTTTTGATAAGGAACTCGTTATTCTTAGTGTCTTTGTCGATGACTTTTTAGTATTTTTTGACTCTGAAATGACATTTGACATTGTCAAAAAGGATTTGTCGAGTAATTTTTCACTAAAAGATTTGGGTTTTTTGAAAAAGTATTTAGGCCTGAATTTTAATATACAGGAAAATGTTATAGAAATTAATCAATCGTCATACATAAGTTCACTACTACAAAAATTTAATATGATAGAGTGTAAGACGGTAAATACTCCACTTGTAAAGAAATCGATGGAAAAGCGTTGTGATGATCAGGTTAGTGAGAATTTTCCATACCAAACTCTTATTGGTTCTCTTATGTATTTGTCTGTAAACACACGACCAGATATCGCGTATACGACGAGCTATCTCAGTCAATTTAATACGTGTTATACTAAAGAGCATTGGAATGCTGCAAAAAGAGTTTTACAATACTTGAAAGGCACTCTCAACTACTCATTGGTTTATAGAAAAAATGGAGAACTCTTAAAAGGATTCTGTGATGCTGATTGGGCAAACTGTACGATCGACAGAAGGTCATACACAGGTTATGTTTTTGTACAAGGTGGAGCACCTGTGTCATGGGAGTCGAAAAAACAACCCACGGTAGCGCTCTCCTCTGCAGAGGCCGAATATATGGCGCTTGCGTCCGCTACTAAAGAAGCTTGTTATTTACGCCGTTTTATCCATGAAATAACAGGTAAACTTACGCCAGTTAAGCTGTATTCAGATAGTCAGAGTGCCATAAATCTCGTTCACAATCCTGTACACCACAACAGGACGAAGCACATAGATACGAAACATCATTTTATTCGAGAAAAGGTCTCTTCTAATGTTGTTAAGTTAGAATATCTTCAGAGTTGTGATATGCCTGCAGATGTTCTCACTAAAACACTGGGGCCTATAGCACACAAGAGATGTGTAGCTGGTTTAGGTTTAATTTAATTTTTCTGTGCAGATTTTTTTTTGTTTCACAGCTTCGATTATGTGGGGCTGTTGTAGATTATGCCTAATCTCAGCTGTGTAAACCAGGCCTTAGAGCCTACTGGCACGTTTTATTATTTTCATTGTGTTCTATTCTATTTTTATTTTATTTGAAAGCCTTGTTTACCTTAGCGCTTACTTCAATATAAACTTTTCACCGAACAACATCTTTCCTTTAAAATATTTTTTTTACCACGGTGCTACGAACCCCGTCGACCTTTATATCTACAAAATAGGTAACAAGTAATATTATTATAAACGGGGTTAACTAGTGTGAAGGTTGAAATTGCACTAGTGTGAAGGTTGAAATTGCTTTGCATTCGCAAGTTTGACAATATTAGGTTCGGTTTCACTCAACACGCATCTCATGTCATGCTCAACATTCAGAGGGTTCCTGGCTTTTGTTTTTAATGTAACAAAAGTTGAAACCAGTTTCACATCCGAAGTTGTAGCAAATGGAATGAACATTTTTAAAGCTCTGTCAGCTATAGTAGGGTATTCTGCAGCTGCTTTTCGTCAAAATGTGCTGAGTTTATCATTTTGAACATCAACTTTTAATGAGTTACTATCCCGTAGTCCGAGAAACTCGACTTTCACTGACAAATCTTCGTCCTTGAAAATATTGACGGAAGTAGAAAATAGTCTTGAAATCAAGGAGTAGGACTCACGACTGTTCTGACTGACTCTGCTGACCGACACTGTTCCGAAAATATTGCTGCAGGGAGTCGTATGACGGCAGCTAAATGTTGAGCCACTGAAATTTCAAACGTGATTTTGTCTTGTTTTTTATTTACTAATTGCTCACTTAGTTGTGTAAACATTCATCATCATCAACCTTTTTTATCGTCCCACTGCTGGGCACAGGTCTCCTCTCATACAGAGAAGGATTGTGTAAACATTAATAATAATATTTATTTTCTAACCACAATATCCTTATAAAAAAAACAATGTTGTCCAATTGTGGGCTTGTAGAAAATATTGTGGGAGACTGGTGCCTAAGCTAAGCTGAAGCCTCTAAGTAAATCTTAGAGTGTTACCCCTCTAGAATCTCCGTTTTACCCCTGCGGGGATAATTACCCCCAGGTTAGGAAACACTGCTCTAAAGCTACAACTACGTTAGACTTAGTAGGCTTTTTGTATCAATGGCCCGAGCGGTACTTCCAAGTTGGTCGCCAGTGGGGGTAGATTCCCTTGTTCACATACTAAACTAAAAACTTTAGTGCATCTTATTATTTCCATTTCATTAAGAAAAGGGCAGAAGATAAACATTAGTTTAGCTCTGTCACTATCAGTGGACAAACCATGGCTTAATTTTTTTTTTGTTAATGCCTAACTAACTTGGAAATTACCACTTGGAAAACGTTGATGTAATAACCAGTCAATTGTAGACTTATTAAAGCTGCGTATTTCAATAACACTTATGTATAAGCGACCCTGAAACAATCTGTATGAACATTTATTTCCAGTACAGACGCACTTCTAATCTATGATAGAAATCGGTCTGTCTGTTTATGTTGAAATGGTCGATATGATGCCCCAAAAAGAAGAGAGCAGAAGTCAGCATTGTCAATGTTAAATGTATGTGTCGCACAATCAACAACAGCCTAAAATGAGACACTAGCGTCTAATTACCAATACCAGTATGAGCTACTATCTCGCTTAACAAACATAAGTAGTTACAACAGGTAAAACACTACGTGTAAACCAAATTGACTTGTACCCACTAACGTATAAAGAATGTTCAACGGCCAAGTCACACTAAATTAACTATAGCAATAAAAAAATCGCGGTAAGGAACCTTAGACTTGGCACGGCTTTGTCTAGATTTCATTAATTTTTAGAGATAAACAAGCAGCTTCATCAAGAGTTGGCTATTTTTTACAGAATGTTTTTGGTGGGTTTTTATTTCTTTTTGTAAAAACATATTGATTTATTTTATTATGTTTTCTTATTTGACACAGTTTTTTTCTAAGGGGAGGCGTTTGCTCAGCAGCGAGACGCTATAGGCTAGATTAAATTAGAAAATGTGTCCCACTACGCTGGATTTATGCAATGGCAGTCGACTTTTTATGTAGCAATAGTAGTAGGAGGTATTACCATACCTCTAATACAGCTGAGGCCAACTGAGGGTTCTTCATCAGATACTTAAGACCTTCGATTTTTTACATCAAATGAAGCGGCCAGATGATGTAGTGGCCGACCTCATGAGTTAGTGAGGGTCATAAACACGAACCTTTGCTATTGCTTAACTACGGTACTGAATGACCTATAGACTTAAAATCCAAGTCCAAGTTTCAAGTCTATAGGTCATTCAGTTAACAACTTAAGACCTTCAATTTTTTTACATCAAATGAAGCGGCCTGATGATGTAGTGGCCAGCCTCATGAGTTAGTGAGTGTCACACACGAACCTTTGCTATTGCTTAACTACGGTAGTAAATGACCTATAGACTTGAAATTTATGTGATCATAGCTAACTGGATGACGAAAATTTCTGCGTTCTGGTCTTATCCAGGGGTTCTCAAATAGGGGCCTGAAAATGCGGCGAAATGGTTCCACTAACGGATGGTATGGCAGTGTTTGCTTCGCGCTCGACTTTGCGAGTGCACTGCCGTGCCCCTCGATCACAGTAAACCACATTACAAGAGATTATGTAAAATATTATAAAATCAATAGATAGAAATAGAATCAGAAATGTGTGACAGGAATACTGGTCCTACAAAGAAATACTGAAAAAGAAAATAAAAAAATCTCTTTGTCAACATCCTATAATAACTTACGGATACCAACCATGGGCCTTCACCAAAACCGAACAGACAAGACTGCAAATGTGTCCGTGTAACATGAAATGGAGTCTGATGGGGAAAAGAGAGAAGAACCAATCCCTGTGTAATGATGAATAACATGAGAACAAAATGAAATTTCCGTGCCGGCAGCACTGTCTGGAGGAACAATGGAAACTGAATGGAAAATGAAATGGTTCCATTGGAAGATTAGAAAGGGAATACCTTGAAAAGATGGTAGGGTGACTTGGTGAAGATGGCTGGAAAGACATGGACTAGTGTGACAAGGAACGGAGAATTGGAAGGGATTAGAGGCCTTTTCCAAAGGGCAGCTATAACTAAAAAAAAAAGGTTTAAATATATAAATATTTCTTACCCTGATCATGTTCAATCCTTACATGTCTAAGACCATTTAACTTAAATGTTAGCGTGAATATGTAATGGTCATCGCTGCTGTCACGGACGATAAATGAACCATCAGGTTCATTAGAGAGGATCTTTTCAGCAGCTTCTACCGATAGGGGGCCCCAGTACCAACCATACTGAAACATTTTTTATTAGTACCTACATGTACTATAATAATTACCAATTCTTGTTACTTTGAAAGATTAAAATACTGACTTACATCTTTAACTTTTTGTATGGAAGTAGCGAAATCCATGACAGTCTCTTCATCATTGGCTGGGCGGCGTACGCCCTGGTGTACGGGTGGCTGCTGCGGCAGCGGCGGTAGCGCGCGACGCACTGCTGCTGGGGGCGACTCTTCCTTGGTCTCGCTCACTTTCTCCACGTCCGTCGCGGTCTCCACCACGGGATGACGTCTCCAACGAAACAAGTTACAAAAACTCTGCTTCAAATTAATAGATAGTATCCTCACTGGGGACATTTTGGCTTTTTGATTTTGATTAGTAATACTTTTCTTAACAACTTTGTCGTTCTTTTCTATTTCAATTACGTCCTTCGGAATGTTTTCTTTATGCTTTTTGTTCTTTGCATTCATTCCGAATGAATTTTTGTTCGCTTTCCGGTGGTTATTATTTGTTTCCACAGTTCTAGTTATTTCATTACTTTCTTTTAAAAATACTGTTGAACTGGCGTCTTTACCTGTATGTTTTGCATGAATGCCAACGTTACCCACTATTGGATTATTCTTTTTATTAATAGTAGTTCTACATTCCGAATCACTTGAACTAGAATATAGAGTATGTAAATATTTTCTCATTTCGCGCAAAGTTAAATGCAGTGAGTCAGTGTCAGAATCCCCAGTACTTTTCTTACAAGACGAACTCGGCAAGCTATGTCTTTTAGTTTTCACATCTTTTGTTCTGTTATTTTCTTTTGTCTTATGATTTTTATCAATGGGGGTATTATTACTGGCAGTAGTTAGAAGTGTGTTTTTGACACGTTTTTTTATATTTCTGGGTGGTTTTTTTCCTTTATTTCTTATAATGCTTTGACTAGGCCGTATCATATCAATCGGTACTGCATAAATGTCACTATCGAATGGAACATTGTACATATCCGTAATATCAGAGGTTTTAGAAGTGAGTGTATCATGTGAAATAGCCTGAGTAATGAAACTTGAATCATCAGCTTGGAACTGTGTTACAAGAGAGTTGTGGCTGCTAGACAATCGCGACGAAAGTGAATTTCTCGAAGAAGGTCGATTAACACGACAGGGACTCAAGTGAAGAAGTCTTGGACTCGCAAATCTATGATTCAAACATTGACGCCTTTCGTATAGTGATTCTGGCTTATATTTTCTTGGGTACATAGGCGAAATGTGCCTCGTGCTTATTGGTTTATCATCTGGAGGATCAAGGGTGAAAACAACAGTCGGAGGCATGTGTATAGTTGAACATTTTTCTCTCTTATCCAAAGCGGGATTATCCTGCAAAATAAGAGTTAATTTAACCTTTCAAAAAAGCGGGTAAATAGATAGTAGGTATGTATGAATGGGCAAAAATCACCGACCTGAAATGCAAAAATTCCGAGCTCATTTCGATCAAAATTCATATTTCCGTATGGTAATTACGTAACACATTATCAAAAGCAATGGGTTTCATTTTGACAGTTCAACAACATTCATTGGGTTATTTACATTGTCGGGTAGACAGTGACCAGATACATTTGTCGCTGACAATGGGCTAGCAATATGCTTCAAATTGATTCCAAGTGATAGTAATAGTGTGTTACACAATTATTAGGGTGACAATTTGGCAGAGCAAACTATTCTCCGCCAGACACTAATAACATGTGTTGTTCAGTGATACAGTGTAGAACCAGCATACAATAATCAAACTAAGTGCTAAAAACTGACATGGACTTCCATGTTTTACGGTAGGGGTTGGGTTTCGGAACTTAGTACTTCAAGTAGAACACTGTGTGTGGTGCTGTCTTGGGGTAGGTTGATTAGTGTTAGGACTGTTAGATCCATAAGAATATTAATTTTTCTGCTTTCTTTAACTGTTTAGCATGTTATCACGTAGCTTAAAAAACTAGCAACATACCTGAAATTCAGGTGGTGGTTCTATAGTAGTTAGTATTACTTTTCCAGGTCCTTTCTTCACAGTATTAAAAAAGTCACCACACATGCGTTCTGACGCTTCGGTAGATTCGCATAGCGACAATGATTTCTCATCGAAGTCGCTTTCTTGCAACTATACAGAAAGATATGACCATTAGAAAAGCAAACCTTTTTTTCTTTTAAATCCAATGGTTAGAGATGTTACTAAATATACAATCATTTCGTAAATATCCTTCGCAAAGCTATAATTTTAATTACACCCTCGTATTCAAGCTGCCAATGAGATATTTAAGATGTAATGAATACAAATAGTTTGCCTGTTTAACAAACTAGTTAATAGATAGTCTTTTTCATAAACACAGAGAAAAAAATTATTAAAGGTGACATTCTCTTGAATTTTCATTGGATTCAACTGGATACCAGTATTTTCACGGAATGACTGCCTGTCTGAACTCCACAACCCAGTAGCTGGGTAATAAGGTACTCCTTGATAAGAGTAGTGCCCTTTTGGACTTCTGACTACTGTCAAATATCTACACATGAGAGTCAAGACCAATGGGTGCCAAGCCAAGAAAATCTGCTTTTCGGAGGCATAGAGGGATCTCGGAATATAAAAATTATTTCCCATACACAAATCAGCTGTGGCAAGCCCTTGGTTTTAATTGGAAAAAATATGACTGCATGTTGTGGAAAGTACGGTCAGTAACGGAATTGATTGACATGATATATGTATATGTTTACATAATGTACTTTTGTAAGTCGTGTTGGCCTAGTGGTTAAAACACCAGCCTCTCAAGTATGAGTGCGCGGGTTCGATTCCAGGTTAGGCAAGTACCAATGTAACTTTTCTAAAGTTATATGTACTTTCTAAGTATATCTTGGACACCAATGACTGAAGGTGAAGGAAAACATCTTCAGGAAACCTGGACTATAGTCTGAAATCGCCAACCCGCATTGAGCAAGCATGGTGATTACGTTCATTTCTTCTCTGTCCTGTGCCCAGCAGTGGGAAGATAAAAAAAAAGGTTGTTGATGTTGTTGATGATGATGATGATGATGATGATGATGAATGTACTTTTGGCATTTTATAGAATCTTGCTGATGCTGTTCTTCTTGGCCAGTAATTAAGATTTCTTAAAGTGATAATAGACTTTTGTTGCTGACTGTAATGCCAGGAACAAAATAGGCCAAGAATATCTGTGTGCCCATTATCAAATTTGGCATGAAGTTAGGAAATTGTTAAGGTGGGAAGTAAGAAAAACAGACTAACAGTTACTT
This sequence comes from Sesamia inferens, assembly GCA_037179545.1. Classification (NCBI taxonomy): domain Eukaryota; kingdom Metazoa; phylum Arthropoda; class Insecta; order Lepidoptera; family Noctuidae; genus Sesamia; species Sesamia inferens. The sequence goes on from CM073921.1 coordinate 21,649,668, forward strand.
TCGCAATTATATTCATATGGAGTTTGTGGATAAAGTGCATTCGCTTGAGTCTTGTGAGCAGCAAAGCGTAATGAACTAATGAATACAAAACTGTTACTTATTACAACAATACTCAATTTGGCAAGCAGCAAAGCAAGTGGAATACTGAAATAATAAACTATTTATTTAAATGCAGAAGCATCATTAGCAAAGATTTACAGTTCAGCGCTTTTCTTACATATTTTATTTTATTGTTTTACTAGACAACAAAAAACACAGTTTTACATAAAGTAGGATCTTATCAAAATTTCCTACACATGTAAATTCAATGTTTCGAATTCACCTCTTTTGGTAGTATCTCCCTAGCAGCATTTCAAATTCTTCAGATACTAGTAGTTATTATGCTATTCAAGGAATACGAAAGGAAGACTATGACAGAGAGACTGCTGCAGGTAAATTACCTGCTGCAACTACATTGATTTTACATGTATCAGGTGATGACCTACGTACGAACCCTTATGTTTACTTTTTTCAATATTTAGTGCTTTATATATGTATTTGTTCCACAGTACTTTATACAAGATAAGCTCTAGACATGAAGACTTGGTAATTGGCTATATAATATTATTTATCACAATTTTATTTAACTGTAAGACTTCCAAAGTTCATAACTGAATAAATAAATGTATTCAATGATTATATGTTTTAGTAGAGTTTTCTATATGTTGCAGTTTTAGTCACATAAACAAATTAATTAAGAAAAATTATAAGTACATGAAAAGCAGTTGCAGGCCATAAACAAATGGAATTAGATTTGAAACATTGCATACCACAAACGACAGGAACAAAAAGCAATTATAATGAATTAATAGGAAAATGTTTTTAATTAATTACAAATCATTAAAATCGGAAAACTTATTCGCAATAAGCCAAGGTAGCCTTAAAAAGGAGCTATTACAAATTACGCAGCAAACGACATTGTCAACAATATTATATAAACATGCATTAGTTACGTAAATATGACCTACTGTTTTAATATTTTGTCTATAGTATTATGACAACACATTTGGATTAATGAATTGTAAACTAAAAGGCATCAGAGTAATTTTTAGCTTTATTGTTTACAACATTTAATGCATCTAAACAAGTGACCAAAAAAACAATAGAATGATGAAACATGGTATAGTAAGTAATAATAATAAACAAAATAAATTACACTATTAAGCTGTTTCTAATCAAATATTATAATTTGTGAAGAAAATTTCCAGCGATTAGCTCACCTCGGATGCGACGTGATGCCATCCACTAGCAGAATCGCTAGAAAAAGAACCACTTGTAATTATAAGACCACTATCTTCGCTTAACGGAGGCGCCTCAGAATGTGTTGAAAAAGGCGGCGACTCCATTACCCAAAAGTTTATTTAGGATAACTAACATGAACAAAAATGGACGTAAATCTCAGTATTTTCATAAAATTTACGAAGAAAATACTACATTGCATTGCAGTCTCATTCATTTTTTAATATGATAATGCCCTACCTACATTTTTTTTATGATTTAGATACAAGTGGAATAAGCAAATCAAAATGTTTCTGCTTTTACTAATAACGTGAAGTTTAAAATGCGTTGACTTGTTTTCAAAATCTCATTTGCACTTGTTCTTGGCATTGTTATTGATTGTTAGCAATATTACTTAATTTATTAGATACTAGCAATTAGCAACTAGCAGTTCAAGCAAGGACGCCGGCGACACAATTATACTGTGCGTGTGGGCCCAGCATTGTGTAAAAAAATCAAATTCTTTTATACATCTTTTGTTCTTTTTTTTCAGACGTTATTGAAACAATGATGCATGCTATCTGGTCAACAAGGTCATGGCATGCAATGTAATGCGTGCAAAGAGTAAGAGAGAATGCATGCGAAAGCTCCATACGTGCGAATAATAATAAAACGCAGATAATTGAACGCAGCTACATGCGACTACACAAACGTAACACTGACAAGAACGAACGCACCCATAGCACCCGTGTTGAGGGTTTTGGCGGGAAAGCCAAGATGAGTGCCACGCTCATTTTTCATTGGACTTTTAAATTATTTATAGTGTCGTTTACTAAATAAAAAAAATGGTTGCCTGTAAAGTCGGTTTTACGGGCGAAGATTTTACGTGACAACGTCTTTTTCTCGGTAGAATATTTATTGATATGAATATAATTAAATTGCACAATAGGAACAAGGAATTGAATGAAAATAAGAATTGCACAAATTTTAACTATAGAAATATATTTTTTAGTTCGGTGACTCATCGTAACGTTACCGAGCGTTACACTTTTTCATAAGTGACTCCCAGCCGCAACCTAATTTAAGACGTTGTCACGTCAAAAACGCGTGATTTATGTAGTAAAAAGTGCATTCAGTGAATAATTCATAAAGAACAGTGAAATATTGTAGCATAGTGGTCACATCATGTCTTTACCCCAAACCCCTCCTGGTCGGCCTCACGTGGGAAACGAAAGGAGATAAGTTAAGTTAGGATAAGTTTAGAATAAGTTACGAAAGAAAACAACAATAACAAAACATGGCTAAAAGGTCTTAGCAACCAAGCCAAAAACTCCTACAAAAAAAAAACTAGTGACTCTAGAGTTGTCATTTCTGTTTGGCAGGTTGGACTGCCATTTGTTCATTGTTATACTCTTTGCATTTCTTGAAATGTCTTAAACTTGGTTTTGATCCATTTGGGTCCTCTTTTCATATAAAGTTATTTGCTCCATTTTATGAGAGATACTTTCAAATTTTGCAAAAGTAAAAACAATTGCTGCCCATATTTAAATTAATTATAGCTCTGTTCTAAGTTGTCCCAGACATAAGTTTACAAGATGAGTTTTTTCGCAGAAGGCGTTAGTACAGTATAAATAATAATCCAAATGTAACCTAGACTATTTTATTCAAAATCATTTATACTGAGAAACTGAATACCAAATAATATTGTCGTATCGTAACTATTTAAATGTTTTATATAAATTGAATATGAACATTATTTCCAGTAGATTTTGAGTGACGATCTTTCGTTTGTAATATTGTGGGATACAGTAGGTATTGTCGAAATGGCTGACTCCCAAGTAGCAAATATTGTCAATGAGATGTTGGTAAGTTTTGTTGGTTATTTCTTAGTATTCCTGATTTATGTGTAGAGAATAAACAAAGCATTGAATGAAAACACCTTACATAAATCCTTGCCTATCTCCTTATTTTTTATTCAAAGAAGAAACAGTAGCCAGGTTTTTTTTTTTGACAGCATTGATGACTTCTTAGCAGTCTTACTTTTGTGAGCCGTTTCTTACTTAGTTCAACACATGATTCTTTTTAAATACCAACAGTAAGTTTTTTTCGAATGTATATACATTCCTTTCTTATTTATAGCGTGTTGAAGCAGTTGAGGAAGCATTCACTTGTTTCCTTGTACATAAGCCAGAAGAAGAAAATGAAATGTTAGCAATGTATCAGAAGAAACTGTGTGGCATTATGACCAACTTAAGTGCAGAGCTGCAGGAATCATCGTTGCGCCAGTATTTGACTCTAACAGCTGTTCTTACTAACAGATATAAGATGAAACAATTGCTTGGCCTACTCGAAACTCTAGTGAACACAAATATTATTCAAGCTCGGTATGTATCTACTTTGCACTAAATAATTAGCACATAATCTTCCCTGTACTGCAAGCTGGGAGACATGACTCCTGCCTGTAAAAGGAAGTGGGCTCTATTCCACCATGTAGGCCCAGTATAGGCTAGGTAATACCAGTATCCTTATAATGCTGTCTATTTCTATTTTGAGAACAGTAGTGATTAAATCATGCACACAAAGTAAATCACCTGTCTGGGTTTAAACCTACAACTCATAAATTGTGCAGTACACTGCTCTCCATAATTTTGGACAATATCAGTTAAAAGTTTAAGGTGTAGACTATTAATTGTATTGTTGCTTGCAGAATGTTATGTGACTGCATTTTGACCAATGAAAAGCTACTTTATCAAAATGCTGATTTCTGGATAGAAAGTTTCAATCTGATCAGAAGAATTATAGGAGGAGTGGATTATAAAGGCGTTAGGGAAATAATGAAGGTTGGTTTAATTTTATTATAATCATTATTTTCTCCTGGTTGCTTGGTTTTATCTTAGTATTGAATTTTCCAGGGTTGCAGAGAGAAAGCGCATACACTTCCTGTCAGGTTAAATTCAAGTACAATGCCTCAGTTAAAAGCATTGTACAATGTTATTGAATACATTTTTGATCGCACAGCATCATTGCTGCCAGCTTACTTCATTGTCACTGAGATACAAAAGGATTATCCAGGGAATAACCACTGGCCCCACTGGGTAAGTTGTATATTGTTAAATTGAACACGACATATATTATCTTTCAGTAAGCATTAGAGATTTTGTGTGCAGCCCAATGTGCAAATAATAATTAACAAATATATATTTTTTTTATTAAATCCAATGATAATGATTGTTAATCCTTGGAATTTTTCATATGGGTGTCCTGTGAGAGTGATATATGATTGCTGCTTAATTAATTTCACAGCAATTTTGTGTTGATTACCTATTGGTAAAAAAAAAACAAAAGAAAGCCAGAAAGCATATAATATTTTATTTGCTTTCTCATTTAGAGAGTAATTTGCCATTATATATACACATCAACTGAATATAGAGTTAATTTATATTTTATGAAACATCTAAAAATGACATTTATAACTGATAAGCATGCATTATATTCTTTTCTTTTTCAGCAACTGGCTAAGCTTTTATCTAGTTTTGTGGAAAGTTTCAAGCCCTGTGCCCAAATGGTTTCTATTATTGGACATTCACAAATGTTGCCAGTGGTTGAGTTTTCAGGTTATGCTGATCATCTTGTTAATCCATGGCGATTAGATCCTACAACATTGAAATTTTCCCTGAAGGGTAATTTACCTTATGATGATGAACTTCTAAAACCACAAATTGCATTGTTAAGACATGTTTTACAACAGCCATATTCCAGAGATATGATGTGCTCTATGCTTGGTCTTCAAAAGCAACACAAACAGCGTTGCATTGCACTAGAGGATCAATTAGTGGAACTTATGATACTGCCAATGGAAAGAAGTGAATCAGAGAATGAAGAAGATGAAATGTCCTCATCACATTGGTGTTGGCTTCACTTATCATCACAAGTTATATACTTAATACTCATTGGATTTGCTTCATTTCCCAACATAGTAATGGGACTCCATAGCAAATTGATTGGTCATGACATGAAAAAAGGAAGAGACCATCTCATGTGGGTGTTATTACAATTTATATCTGGAAGTATTCAAAGAAACCCGTCATCTAATTTCCTACCTATAATAAAGCTTTATGAATTGCTGTATCCCGAAAAGGAACCACTACCAGTACCTGATTGCACAAAAGCCCACTGCACACATCAAATGGCTGTAGTATGTATATGGATGCACTTGTTGAAAAAAGCTGAAACTGAGCACAAGACAATGACAATGCCACAAAATTTAAAAGTACAATATGAGTATGTGTTTTCATTTATTGAGTATTTAATATGAATTTGGATACACTTGAAAAAACTATGTCTAAATTATGTTCATGTAAAATAATGTAATAATATTTTTATCTTAGGTTTCTTCAACACCTGATGACTTCAAATAGTACACCAACATTGATGGGCTCTGATTACCGCATAGCCTTACTTTGTAATGCATATTCAACAAATCAAGAATACTTCGCCCGCCCCATGGGAGTAATCATAGAGACACTCTTTGGGAGCCAGAAAGCCATGCCAAATGGAAACCCAGGCACACCTTTACCAACGGTGCCTTTGTCTATGTGTATCTTAGATAGCCTGACATTGCATTGTAAGATGTCTCTTATACACTCAATAGTATCTCATGTAGCAAAGTTAGCTCAAAATAAGAGTAACATTCCCGGGAATAGTATGATGGCACCAGCTCTTGTAGAAACTTACAGCCGCTTATTGGTCTATACTGAAATTGAGTCAATGGGAATTAAAGGATTCATACGTAAGTACAATTTATAAATAACTAAACTGTATTTAAGTGAAATAGGCGGCCTAGTAAAATCGTGGTCTGTGAAGGAAGGGCTCTCACCCTAATTACATAACACACTGCAGACTACATTCTGAATAATTTTGTGGGGTATTGCTTATCCATTTCTTCATATTTTAGGTAAAATGTCTGATGAATAACATAAAAATAGAAATGAATATTGTTTAAGTGTCAAAAGTAAAGTCCCTTTACTGTTAGTGGGTTATATTATACCCTCCATGTGTTGTATCAAATGATATCAATTCTCTTTCAGATCAGTTGCTGCCAAATGTATTCAAGTCTCATGCTTGGGGTATACTTCATAACTTGTTGGACATGTTTTCGTATCGAATTCACCATGTGCAACCACACTATAGAGTGACACTCTTGTCTAATATACATTCCTTAGCTGCATATCCACAAGCAAATCAAACACAGCTTCAATTATGGTATGTATATAATGATACAACTTCTGCAAGGTGTTCAGTGTTTCCTGGGGAAGTACCAGCTCTGCTTGTCCCCTTTTGAACCGTAATAATGTGTTCTGCAATATGGCTATGCGGAACTTAAATTATTGTTAAACGTAATAAAACCCTTAGTGGCTCCAATATAACAGTTGGTAGACACATCTCCTAACTCAGAGGCTGGCTTTTATCTTGGTTGACCAGAAGCTAAACATGCCATACAACGTGGCCATTCTATCTGGCTCGTGGGAATTTTTCGACGCCCTTATCTTAGTTTGTTAATAAGTTTTAGTCAAGTCACCATATTATTAGTTATTTTTATAAATTTATTAAGTATAAGAAGTTATTTTCCACATTTAATTTAAATTATTATAAAAAAAAACCGCAACTTTCAAGAATTGGGTTGTATCCTAAAAAATAATTTAATGTCCATCAGATAGATTTATAAAAAATAATGAACACGTATTTTTTATTTTTTCTTTCATTCAAATACTTAGGAAGATATATTGATTTGAAAAGTCGCATTACGTCACGCCGTGGTACAAGATATACCACGGCGTGACGTAATTAGCCCCCACTCCTTAACTTTAATACGCTATATCTCAGTAGTTTTTGGTAATTTTCACAAAATAAAAAATACGGGTCTTAATTTTTTTTATTATCTATAAGACGGACTAATTACTTTTTTCGATTTTCATACCTTGGAAACATCCCTAATAGTTGTTACAACATTATTTCATTACATTATTATGAAGCTTTGAGTACAAGTGCTTATAATTGATCATTTCACTATTCCAGTTTTGAAAGTACAGCATTACGTTTGATTACAAGCTTGGGCAGTTCCGGAGTACAATTGCAAATGTCGAGGGTCGTGTCAGAGCCCAAGTCACTAGTGTCGTCTGAGAGTGAAGAATTGAACCGTGTGTTGGTACTCACTCTAGCGCGCGGCATCTATATGACGGGAGCTGGTAAGCTTTTAACATATTTGTCAGTTTCTTGCTCATTATTCTTCATCCGAAAATATCTATTGGAAGGTAAAAAAAATAATATAGAGTTGATTCTGTCTCCACTAAAATCAATTAATTTTTTTTGACGTACGGACTATAGGTCAAGCTACCCGAAACTGTCAAATAGACCCAATCAACCTAGAGCAGTAATTGCTTTAGAGATATAGTTGTAAATCTAATAAAGAAATCTGGCAGATTGTAGGAGCTTGATGTGCTGTACAAAAGTGCTTTATATGTGCCTATTTCAAATAAATGATTTGATTTTGACTTCCAAATCATTAGCAAAAGATTGAGTGAAAGACTGCTAGGCTAGTAAGGAAATTGTAGTCTGATGAAATTGTCATAAGAACAAAAGGGTGATGAGACATTCCGGTGAAAGTATCTCTATTAAAACTTTTCCCTAGTAGCCCTTTCTTTCATTTAACATTACCTCGGATAAAAGCCTAATCATCATCAACAACCTTTTTTATCGTCCCACTGCTGGGCACAGGTCTCTCTTACAGAGAAGGATTGAGCGTAATCACCACGCTTGCTCAATGCGGGTTTGCGATTTCGGACTTAAGTCCAGGTTTCACTTTATAACTTTAGAATTCATTTAATTCATTGGTACTTGCCTGACCTGGAATCGAACTCGCGCACTCATACTTGAGAGGCTGGTGTTTTAACCACTAGGCCGCTAATATATAACCTGAAACCTAAAACAAAAACCTGAATTTAACTTCGGTATATATGAACCCCGACAAGGTGAACCGACGACCTGGTGAAGGTCGCGGGAAACCGCTGGATGCGGGAGGCGCAGGACCGGTCGTCGTCGAGAACCTTGGGGGAGGCCTATGTCCAGCAGTGGACGTCTTTCGGCTGAAATGATGATGATGATGATATATGAACATGATCACTTTCTAGAAACAAATCATTCTTTACCTTATCTGCTTTTCTTTGAACATTGTATTCCGTACTAGAAATTACTCCTGTATCGTGAGTGCATTTATAAACATTTAAACTCTCACCAACAAACAACTAAACCTATAAAATGTTTTCCCCTCTAACAGGCAGTGATGGTGCAGCAGTTAAGGAACTTCTCACTACGATAATGACGAACACGCCTCACATGTGGTCGCAACACACTCTACAGTGTTTCCCGCCAATGCTTGTTGAGTTTTTTGCTCAGGTATGTTCACAACGCTTAATTAATTTTATTCTGTATTTGCCAAGAGCAATGGTTTACTTTACAATTATTTCATCACCATTACTCTCAAAACGGTGCATGGAGAAAATCGGGAAGTCCTAGAATCAGCATTTTTAAAACATGTGGCCCTGTGTTTCTACAGTGAGAATGACATAATAGGCAGATTCTATAAGTGACTGTCCAGATTTTTACTGCATAACACTTGTATATTAAGGAGGCTTCCCGACTATATCAATTTGCGTAGGTTTGAGTAATTCATTCGGTCCCGACGCGACCTTTATTTACATGATTCAGCCTCTGAGCTTCACACCTTTATACTATTAGCATTAATTAAGTTTCAATATATGATAAAAGTAAGGATATTTGGTAATAACACTGAACCTATAGTATTGTGATTGTTTATTACAGAACCCTGCCCCTAAAGAGAACAAGCAAGTTCTCAAAAAGTCTGTGGAGGAGGAGTACCGCAAGTGGACTTCTATGGCCAACGACAATGATATTATATCCCACTTCTCGGTGCCAGGCACGCCTCTTTTCCTCTGTCTCTTGTGGAAAATGATTTTTGAAACTACCAGAATCAACCCTGTGGCTTTCAAGTGAGTCAGTGTCCGTTTTTTTAATTACTGTCTATAGCGCTGTGCTTGCGACTGTACATACACACACTAGCATCCGGACGGTATACATAAACTGCGACTTGGCACTATGGAAGTAAACAATTATTAATTACTAGCTTTCCACCAGCGGCTTCGCCCGCGTGGAGTTCGGTTACATCGCGTTTTTAGATTTTCCTCGGGAATATCAAATTTTTCCGGGATAAAAAGTACCCTATTATTTAATCCGAACTTCAAACTTTACGTCTGCAAAATTTCAACGTAATCGGTTAGTCGCAGTAGTTGCGGCGTGAAAGCGGAACAAACAAACAGACTCCCTTTCCCATTTATAATATTAGTAAGGATGGACACATTTATGAATTTTAAGTTCTTTTTCATAGAAGAAAACCGTAAGTTGACGTAAATCACCCGATATATGCATGCTCTTTATTCGAACCATTTCATATATACTTATATGATTTTAATTGCACTAAGTAGCACTATAGGCCTAAGATATTTATTATTGGCAGTAAGAAAGTGTCTGTAACACTTTCTTACTGCCAATAATAAATATCTTTATTTTGTAATGAAATTTTTGTATGTGTAACTACTTCCATTGTTAGATTTGATTTGTAAAAGGCATAGAAGCGTTTGTAAAACCTTTATAGATAGTTCATGTTATTCATACATTTGTGTATACAGTATGTTAAGAAAACCCTGTCCGACCCATAAGGATAATAAAGGTTAGGTAAACACATGACCAAATATAATATAAAATTTTACGTAATCATCATAGTACCAATACAAATGAATTTTGAAATAATCTTTTTTTCCCGCGAATTAATTCCAACTTCCACAAAATTTGATAATTTTTAAAAAAAGTGACCACACCGTTATTATTTTGAGCGAATAGCGATGCGACCACGTGCCGCGTGCCCTGCCGCCCGCCGCCCGCGGAAGGGTGCTTAACGCAGATTTATTAAGTTACCTCTTTTTGCGAAATAATATTTATTTTTTAAGAGGGTTTTTTTTAAGTTTAGCCCGGTTTTGTATCCATTAGTAGAATCAGTTATCGATACCTAACAACACCTTCACGGATCGGACAGGGTTTTCTTAACATACTGTATATCAATAACTTAGAATTCTGTTTAGCTATAGCTGGGTGTATTATACAACATGTAAATTAATTAACACACTGTTTGAAAATAGTTTGTTCAGAATCGTTTACTGAATCGGTTTATTTTTAATATAGGTAATTTTTTATCCCAAAAATAATTAAAACTGCGGAAATTATTGTCATATTAACCCTGTTGTTTGTACAGACATTTAAAATCGCAGTTTTACTTGTATTCATACAAATTTAATCATTCAATACAAAATAAAGAAAAAAAACCTTATTCCAAGAACATTAGGTCTTCGTTTTCCAATAATTGAGTAATTTAATAAATGGCAATGCATACCTGTACATGTTAAATTAAAAAATCAGTGTATGTATTATGATTATAACATAATATTCTAATTGGGGTGTTTGAGGGCATGCGTTACTTACATTACAATGTAAAGTATTATATATTTTTACAAAATAGACCATTGTAACTTGTCATTCAAAGTAGCTAAATGTAAACATCCATTGCGTTTTTATTTCCAGAATTTTAGAGCGAATCGGCGCCCGTGCTCTTTCAGCACATTTGCGCAAATTCTGCGACTATCTCGTATTCGAGGTCACCAACCCCGCGGGCGGGCCGCACATCAACAAGTGCGTTGACGCGATCAACGACATCATCTGGAAGTATAATATCGTCACCATAGACAGGCTGGTTTTGTGTTTGGTAAGTGATTGGACAATTTCATGATTGTACTGACTCAAATAAGCGATTAAGCGATTAAAAGTTGGCTCACATATACAGTAGAACCTCGATAAGTTAAAGTCCAAGGGAGGTTTAAAGTTATCAAGGGTAAAATAATATGTTCCCTATATTAACCTATTCCAAATATGGGAATAGGTTAATATAGGGAACATATTATTTTTTGAAGTTATAGAGGTTTTTAAGTTATCGAGGTTCTACTGTATAAGCAGTACATGCCACATTCGCAGGCCAATAGCGTGTGTTGAATACCCCCGCCTTTTTAATTGACAGCGCTCTTCCAAACCTAAAATCCTATTTTGTCAAGAGTCTTGTATTACATAATCGTATTGTAGATGTAACTCTCTTTTAGAGTCGCTAGAAAGTTATATACAAGTCTTGCTAAACAAAGGTCGACGAACTCTCCTTTTGTAAACAACCGTTACGGGCCAATTATTTAAACACAGCTTAATTTAAGAAACTATTAAATGTCTCTGTTTTTCTCCATTCAGGTACTACGCCCCAACCCGGACGGCAATGAAAGCCAAGTGTGCCTTTATATTATCCAGTTATTGCTATTGAAAGGATCAGAATTAAGAAATAGGGCACAGGATTTCGTCAAAGAAAACTCTCCTGAGCATTGGAAACAAAACAATTGGTAATGTTGCTATTGAGAGTTCTACCAGCTGACTGTTTTCACCGTACTGAATTAAATAGGGTAAATGATATACGTGAACAGAGTAGAAATCTGCTTTTATAAGTATTTTATATTTTCACTAGCTGTGCTTACTAACTTGTGAATATAAAAAAATAGATATAAACCTATTCTCAGGCCTAACGGATGTACTGTACGTATATATGAAATTTTATTAAAATTGGTTCATCCGTTTTGGAGGAGTTCGAAAGGAGAATTTTATATAATAGAAGATTATTTCTATGACATAAATATAAATTTATCTATCAATAACTACGTAACATTTAAAGTAAATTTTTCATATTAGAACGAGTAAGAGCTTAGTTTTCAATGAAATGAATTTATTTCTTGAATGAAGGTTATCTGTTGATGGAAAGATAAATATAATAAATAAAGATATTCATTTTGATTTTAAAAAATAAACCAATTATAAGATACCGAAATTCAAATATAGATAAATAGCATTTGAAATTACATTTTAGGTAATGTATCATTTCGATCATTATTATTTATTTATTTTTCATTATTATTTAATTATTTATTACTTTTTTTACTATCGCCACGTTCCATTTCATGCATTACACATGCTATCTCAATTGTATGCAAATGTTCTCTGTAAAAAAGTCATCGGGTATATTTGAAAATGCTATTGCTTATTATTTGCTAAGTAAAATAGAAATACTAATTGTTAGTACTTTTGATAGGTACGACAAACATTTAGCGTTTCATAGAAAGTACCCTGAAAAGTTCGCGCCGGAGGAAGCTAGCAATGCTTATGGAGGTCCCATTCCTGTGTATTTGAGCAACGTGTGCCTCAGGTTTATACCCGTCCTGGACATCGTGGTACACAGACATTTGGAAATACCATCTGTTAGCAAAAATTTGGAGCAACTTCTCGAACATCTTGGCTATTTATATAAGTTTCATGGTGAGTTTTTGTTATACTAATAATTTATAATACTGGTATGGCTACCGTTCGATTTTATCAGCTATGTCTACAATTTGCCCTAAACTAGTCCACACTAGTTTAGGGCAAATTGACCACCCACGACATTCTTGTAGCATAAGGTTCCGAGAATACCCACGAAATCAACTCATTTAGGTCAAATTTGTTTACTGTGTTGAGAAAGGGGAAAATAATGCGAACGAAATGATTTGCAAATTTTAAATATGAGCTCTTTTTGTTGCTTGAAGGAATTTAAGAACTACTAAATATTATAAATGTGAAAAGTTTGTATGCTAAGTTGTTTGTTTTTTCAAAGGTTGTCAGTAAAAGATCGCATTTAGCGATAAGACCGCCCATTGTCTCATCCCTTGTAAAATCTGTATATTTATGTTATGTAATCTATATGGTGTAAATAATAAAGAGTATTCTATTTCACTCAATCACGCAAAGAAGCTGAACGGATTTTGATGAAATTTGACATCCATATAATTTCACACTTCCCTTCGCGCCCCCGCGCCGTGTGGTGTGAAGTTAATACGCTCCGGTTATATTTACGAATATCGTGTTCCGATTATCAGTTCCGGCTGGTGTTTTTCTTTCTAGGTTGTTCAATTTGTGTCTAGTTTTGGTATCGTAAGTTTATTTAGTGTTTGTTCTTGTAATTACTGTAAATCAATCAATCTCGGTGAGTACATTTATTTTCTTTTTTGTGAGGGTAACGTAATTTTTTTTTTTCTTTTCTCACTAGTTTTATTTTCTTTTCGTTAAGTTAGATTTGTTTTCTTGTTTATTAATTACTTATGTCAACTTACAATGATGACCCGCCTGATCGTGGTGGAGATATTTTCCGTAGAAATAATAAAACACTTAGGTCGCCGCCAACGCAGACCTCCGCTAAGCGTCTATTTTGTGAAATGTCTCCGACCGACAAATTAGTAGATGATAGGTCGAAACGCCTACAAATAGCACCTAATTCTCCAGAACAGTCCTCGCCTACATTAAATATGTCCAATAGTAACAGTGATAGTTATTACGATTTGGTTTCGGAGGCGTCTGTGTACCTGCCCAAAATCAACGAACTGGTTAACGATAACGGTTCTCGTATAAATGTCGCGAATAAATCATCTATTATGAATATGACTCAACGAGTTACAAGTATCGTGTCTTTGTTAGCTTTAAAATCTTCGTGTAACGAAACAAAGCTTGCTAATACCGAGCGCGAATTAGAAATAATCAAATTAAAATCCGGCGTTAAAACCGTTAATGAGGACAATAAAATGTCGTACGCAGATTCTTTGAAACTGCGGTTGCCTACAGTGGCCCCGGCTATTGAATCTAGAGTGCCTCTGCCTTGTGTCGTCGCCTATCCGACCCAAGAGCGATCAGCTGACTATGCGTCATCGTCCGCCACTAAACAAGCTCTTATGAAGGCGATTAGACCGAGTGACGATGGGTTTCAAATAGTCGGTATTAAAAAAACCGCCAAATCGGGAGTTGTACTACGTGTGGCTAATCAAAACCAATTAAAAAGATTAGAATCGGTAGATGCTATAAAGTCTGCCGGTCTCCGCTTAGAAAAACCAAAGGGTCGCCGCCCCCGTCTATTAGTTAAGGACATTCCCGCCTCAATGGAAAACAAAAATTTTTTGCAAGCTATATACCGCCAAAACATTAAAAATGAGTTGCCAATAAAAGAAGACGATTTTATTAAATCCACAAAAATAGTCCGTAGGCGTTCTACCGATACCGGTCGGAAATGGATAGGCATAGAAATTGAACCTGCGGTACGTAAACATCTTGTGACTACCAAGGATAAATTATTTATTGACTGGACCACTTGCCGTTTTGTTGATGATATCGAGGTAGTTCGTTGCGCGTATTGTCAACAATTCGGTCATGTTAAAAAGCATTGCGCTAATAAATCACCAACCTGCGCTGTCTGTTCCGAGGCTCACGAAACCAATGTTTGCCCGCATAAGGGCGATTCAAATTTTACCCCGGTTTGCGCGGCGTGTAAACGTTATAAAAAGCCCTTTGAGCATCGTTGTGGATCTGAACAGTGCGGTACCTATAAATTAAAACTCGAACAACTGATCCTGCATACTAATTACGAATTAAGATGGATAGGTTAAACATAGGGCAATTAAACCTTCACAACGATAAGGTGGCGACATCAGAGTTAGATAAATTAATTATTGACTACAACTTAGACCTTGTACTCATTCAAGAACAATATCAAAACTCACGTTTACGTCACAGGGTAGTGCAACTGGATTGCAAGGCACGAGCCGGAATTTATGTTGCGCGGTCTTCTAACTTTACGGTAACGTCTTTACGTGACCTCATGACGCCACACTGTGCGGTTGCCGAAGTATCATCAGCTTCTTTTAAAGTATTCGTTGTAAGCTGTTACTTTCAATATTCAGATCCTGTTACTCCTCATATACATAATCTCCGTCATGTCTTGCGGTCACTCGCGGGCTGCAAAGTTATCGTTGGCGCGGATGTCAACGCGTCATCGTCTCTGTGGTATGGCAAGGTTCGGGCCACCGATACCGAACGACGCTGCGCTGTTGAGGATTTCATTGCTGAGATGAACCTATCGATTCATAATACCCCTGATGCACCACCTACTTTCTGCAGCCAAATGGGCGAATCTTGTATTGACGTCACACTTTCAAGTGCGGACGTACGTTTGGATAGGTGGCGTGTCCTACCGGACGCGTCTTGTAGTGATCATCGCCTGATCGTGTACGAATTTGTTCCTGGTTATATTCAGGGTCCGTCTCATATTCCCGGTAATTTCAGATATAGATGTAAAGGCGCGAACTGGGAATTTTTCGGCTCGCTTTTTGCGTGTCACGCCAAAGAATTCACTCAGGACGGGCTGTCAGCCGAAGAAAGTGCTGACATTATGTCAGAAACCTTTACCTACTGTGCTGACATTGCCATTGGTCGCGGATCTATGACCAATATTCGTAGATGTGACTGGTGGAGTGATTACTTAGTTGAACAGCGTAAAAGATATCGCAGAGCGCGTAGACAGTTAAATAAACTCAAGAGCCGAAAGATTACTGGAGATCTTCTTACTTTCGCTTTAAATGCTTTTAGAGTTGCCAAGTCACGCTACAAAGCATCGGTGGAAAAATCTAAGGGTAATTTGTTGCGAAAAATCGTTGATAAACTTGACAGGGAGGGTCCGTGGTCTCCCTTATATCACGAATTTAAAGCTAACAGATCGGTCGACCTTGCATACGTTCAAAACATTAAAGTCAATGATAAGCATACCACAGGCATAGAGGAAACAACAGAAGTGCTAATTAATACACTTATCCCTGATGATTCACCGGCTAACGATAGCGACTACCACCAACAGATTAGAGCGTGGGCTCCTGTGCCACCTGAATCACCAATGTCAGACGTACCATCTAATGACGAATTTATAAATATTGTTAGAAAACTACCGGTCAACAAATCATCAGGTGAAGATAAAATATCTAATAGGATGATTAAAGAAGCGTGTAAAACAGCGGGTGATGCCATCTTAACTGTATACAACCGATGCATTGCTGAAGGCGTTTTTCCTCGTAAATGGCGACGCGGTTTCATACGAATAATACCAATGTGTGGTGACAAACCACCGGATGATCCGAAGTCATATCGTCCTATCACACTTCTACCATCTTTGGGTAAACTTCTTGAGCGCCTCATCGTTCCACGTTTACTACCGAACGGTCCAAAATTCCATAATAATCAATATGGCTTCACCATAGGTAAATCTACAGTCGACGCGGCGCTTTCTGTCAGAAGAACCGTTAACCAATCTGAAAACAAGTACGTAATTGGGATCTTCCTGGATATTTCTGGGGCTTTTGATAACGCCTGGTGGCCTATGCTGTTGTTAAAATTAAAAACCCGCGGTTGCTATAGAAACATATATAATCTCGTTTACTCTTACTTTATAAACGGTTCCGCGGTACTTAAGCTCGGTCATTTTTCTAGTACTAAAACACTAACCATGGGATGTCCTCAGGGTTCAGTTGTCGGTCCTTATTTATGGAATTTGGGTTTTGATGACTTCCTCGCGATCCCGCTTCCTTGCGGCTGTTCACTTACTGGTTACGCGGACGATGGCCTACTGCTCATTCAGTCAAGTACCCGAGCTGGACTTGAGAACTTGGCCAATACTTGCCTAAATTTAATATCTCAGTGGGGTGATCGTAACCGCCTAGCATTTGCGCCACATAAAACCTATCGACTTCTACTAAAAGGTAATCTTAAATCATTGCCTACTATTAAATTTAACAACGTTCCCATTAAAAAACAGCAATCCGTATGCTACCTTGGTATGATCTTAGAATGGAATTTTTCATTTATCGAACATATAAAAATAGTTGGTGAAAAAGCTAAAAAGAACTTTTATGCCCTAACTAGAATATCCAAAGCAACTTGGGGTCTATCATTCCTAACTTTAAAAACTATATATGGAGCTGCCTACTTAGGATGTATGTGCTACGGTGCACCTGTTTGGGCCGATAGGGCCAGCATAGGAGCGGCACGACGTAAACTGCTTCAAAGCCAACGTTTGGCATTGATATTTTTATGCAAGGCGTATAGAACGGTCAGTACTGAAGCCTTACCGGTACTGGCAGGTGTACTTCCAGTCGACCTTGAGGTACAGCGACGTGCTTCAATGTACTACTCCGCGAGGGGGGAGGCCATGGACACTAATTTTGTTACACAACGCGACTTTAATAAAATCTCTAGATTATTTAAACCTCAGACTGAAGTCTGGGAGGACCTCTTATCCGAATGGCAAAGTAGGTGGGATAATTCCATCAAGGGCCGGCACCTCCATCTATTCTTTCCATCCGTTGGCGATCGGCTGGCTAAGACATGGCTGGTGGTTGACCACTGCGTTGCCCAATTTCTCACAGGTCATGGCAACTTTAAAAGTAAACTGTATTCTTTTAAACTTGTTCCTTCCCCTTTGTGTCAGTGTTCTACATCGAACTGTGAATTTGAACAGTCCGCACATCACATCTTGTGGGAGTGTGTTCTTTGGCAGAATGAACGCAATATTATGTTGGATAGTGTACAAATTACATCCGGAGTCGTTTATTATACGGACCTTTTAGAAACTAGAACCAATTTCCGTGCGTTCAGGCGCTTTTGCCGTACCTATTATTGGAATCAATTGTAACAGCTAATACCTACTTAGGACCCATTAACTTAATCAAATTTTATTCCGTGGTGTTTGGCAATCTGGGCTTCTCCCAGTTGCAATAATGTCCCTTTGTGCCGTTTGGCCTAGTTCTGTTCTGTCTCCTGCTTATTATGGAGGGAAGTGGAAAAAATATCTTTTTTCTTACTCCTCCGCTATTCTTTTCTGATTAATTTCGTTGCGGGACCCAAGACAGTTGAATCGTTTCTCCGGGACTCGTCGAGCTTCATTGCTCGACGTTTTTCTGGCGGTCGCCACTGTTGATTCTGGCTTTCAGGAGTTGCAGTGGTTGGGAAAAGTGTGGCGGGTTTGTCACATTAAAAAAAAAAAATCCATATAATTTATAACCTGGATAAATACCGAGTATACTTTTATCCTGGTACTAAGCCACTGGAAAACGCTGTTCAAGCTACGTGCATATGTCCGTTTGAGCGCTATTTTCAACTTATATTCAAAATAGTCAACACAGAATACCATTGTCCATGTGTATCTGTAATTTTTAATGTATAATTGATGTCAACAGATCGGCCAGTCACTTTCCTCTACAACACATTGCACTATTATGAGACAAAGCTCCGAGACAAACCGTTACTGAAGAGAAAACTAGTGAATGCAGTTTTAGGATCCTTGAAAGACGTGCGTCCTGCCGGATGGGCCACCACTGAGGCGTTCCAGACGTATCTAGCCAAGAATGACACGGACGCCACCGGGTGGACCCCGGACCTTAACTATTATCTGAGCCTGGTCAACCGGATGGTAGACAGTATCCTTTTAAATAACTCGTTGGAACCGTAACGTAGCTAGCAATGTGTAAACAGCTCTAGGATATGTTAAGTCAGGATGGTTAGCTACGATATTAAAACCCCTTAAACACTGTGGTGTTTATTCACAAACGATGATTAAAATTAAGTGACGTTAAATGGTTAAATAATCGTTAATTACTAGTTAACTTTAGACAACTTTTATGAATAAGGGGATTATTTGCTTGCTATTCTAGCTTAAAAAAAATAATTTTGTGTATCCCGAATGTTGCCGCTGTGTATTGCAGCAACTAATTAAACCGCCTATTTGTTTAGTTTTTGAAAATTGCTATTCACTTACGGAAGTAAACAATTTTTTTTTATTACTGAGGAGCTTTAATGGGGATTTAAATTTTAAAATATGTCTACATTAAAAACTCGTTTTATTTTCATTGATGTTATGTGGTTTTTGACTTATAGTGTAAAATTTGAAGTGAATAAAAACACCGTTCTTTATCTCCAAAGTTTGAGAAGCGATCGATGTGGAATATTTAAGAGTCTATGGTGGTAAGACGCTGTTTTTCCAAAACATCTTTTACTATTTAGAAAATGAAGTATACCTTTAAGAACCCTCGTGTGTTTTTATATATTATGTTCTTTCGTATATCAATTTATATTCCTTAACTTAGCCACAGCTATGACTGGCGCCTCACACTTCCCTAACACAGACTGGCGCTTCAACGAGTACCCGAACCCGTCGGCACATGCGCTCTACGTGACGTGCGTTGAACTGATGTCTCTGCCTTTAGCCCCTAACTTTGTCGGTAATACTCTTCTCGACGTCATCACCAAAGGCTTTGTCGTCATACCAGCCACAAAGATCCAGCTTTGGATCAATGCTATCGGCCTGATAATGGCCGCCTTGCCTGACCCGTACTGGACTGTCCTCCACGAGCGCATATCGGAATTAATAACAAACACTGACATGACGGAATGGCCGTATCCTCATACGCCGTTCCAGTTATTTAACCTAACTACCACTAATGATGGTATGCTGGAAAACAAATACAGCTTAACTTTGGCATTGGCTCATGCGATTTGGTACCACGCGGGGGCAGGACAAATAATGCAAGTTCCTCAGTAAGTATACATAATAGTATTCATGTTTTATTTCTTTAGAATACGTCATCGATTGTGCCAATGTTATATCAATATACTTTTTGTGTTTCCAGATTCGTCAAAGAAAAATTGTCAGTGGAAATTCATACAGAGATACAACTATTGTACCTGTGTCACTTGGTTGGTCCTTTCTTACAACGATTTAATTCCGACTTATCGCGAGCTGTCATGGACATCACTATCACTCTGTACGAGCTTCTGGCGCATATTGATAAGTCTCAACAACATCTGCAGTACATTGATCCGATATGCGACTTACTGTATCCTTTTAAAAACGTGCTTAAAAGTTAACTTAAGTATATTCAAAGCTAGAGTGAATAGGCTCTTAATAAACTAGTGCGTTTTACCATCAACAATTAAGTACATCACTGCTTACCATCAGGTGGGATCGCGGTCAAGCATTAGTTTATAATGTTAAAAAAAAAAACTTATCAAAATTAAGTGCGAATCTGCGTTGCGCTGTGCGTTGCTAAGCTCACTTTTTCATACTATGATTTTAATGTATTGCAAGATTTATGTATGTTGTCCAAATTATTCCCTATTCAAGTATTTGTGTAATATCCTACTTTAATTTGCTAGCATAAAATTTATTACAAAATGTTTTAATGAAATGCCCTTAGGAAATCCTCTCTTGTAATGCTCCTTAACTATATATCAGTTACCACATAAAATACATGTTCGTCGGCGACACAATGAAGAACGAGGTGGAGTGTGTGATTCGTAAGCTGCGGCCTGCCTTACAGATGCGCTTGCGTTTCATCACCCACTTGAACGTGGAACAGATAAACACCGCCTAGCAGAGCGACTACTACAGCTACACGCCATCAAGCTCGAGCTCGAGCTCGGAGTAAGGCACAGCTGTAGTGGTATTCACAGGACATTGAACTTTTACCCCCTTAACAATCAACACGAAGTGAACTAATGCCGTGCCCGAACTTTATGGTGGAAATTTATTCCCGGTTTTTTAATAGGCGGGCTGGAAGATAAAAATGGGACTATTTTGTGATTTAAGTAATACAAACTTTAAAATTGTCTTGCTGGTTAATCGGTGAATCTGTGATTAATTCCTACGGCGTTTATTTGTTATAGTTACATCACAAGATTAAGGTAAAGAATTTAAGACATAAACTAAACAGGATTTGAGTTTCTGACAAAGACTGCAAGCTTTAGCTATAGCTTCCATTTAGGAGACTAACTAATATTGTGGTTATTAGGTAAAGGATAAAAATGTTTTTTTTTAAATATACAATATGTAAAGAAAACCCTGTCCGATCCGTGAAGGTATTGTTAGGTATCGATAACTGATTCTACTAATGCCTACAAAGCCGGGCTAAACTTAAAAAAAATCCCTCTAAGAAAATAAATATTACTTCGTAAAAGCGAGGTAACTTAATGCATGTGCGGTAGACAACACGCTGGGCATACATGCGCGGGTGAAGGGGGGCAGAGCAGGCGGTACGTGGTGGCATTCGCTCCGTCACAAATGGTGTTGTCACTTTTTTAAAATTACCAAATTTTGGGGAAGTTGGAATTAATTCGCAGAAAAAAAAAGATTATTTCAAAATTCATTAGTATTGTCACTATGATGATTACTTAAAATTTAATATTTATACCTAACATTTATTATCCTTTTGGGTAGGACGGGGGTTTCTTTACATATTGTATATAATAATATTGTATTCTTCTTAATGATTACTTGTAAAAAAATACAACATTGAATATGTCTTTCAATATTTTTGATAATTTTCATCATAGTTTTAGTTTTCGTCTTAAATTTCCAGTACGGCGACACATTAGTTTAACTTTAAAATGAAGTATTTTCATATAAACCGTTTTATTGTAAATATGGTTGTTGTAGCAGTAATGAATATGTTAAGTAATGTACTTTATAGATAGACTTGGAAAATCGATCATAATTGGACAAGCCTTAATTGTTTATGTATTTTAATGGAATACAGTTCAATGCAATAAAACATAATCACAATATTTAATAAGATACTAATGTTTTAAGATTAAACTATTATTATAAATTGTAAGACATTGAAAATGACGAGTCTAAATTGTGATGATGTCTAATGTCCATTATTTTAGAATAAATGTTATTACTGAATAGTTTCACGTAGGTAATTTATTAATAATATACTAGATTAACTCTTAAATAAGTCAATAATGGTTGTTTTATTAGTCTATTGAATTTCTCTGATTTCATTATACCTTTTAATATTTTGACAAACCCATACATATTTATTAATTTCAAATGGTTTAATTCAATCTTATTTGGATTTTGATTGTCAAGTAGTGGAGTAGGCGTAGACATTCTCGTAACGTTATAATTATATATTTAATAACTAAATAATTAAGGATAAATAATAGAATAATGATCAAAGCTAACGAAATTAAGTATATTTAATATAACAAAATATGTATGAAATTATGTAATTTATAATTCCTCGGGTAATTTTGATTTCAATTAAAAGAACAAAATGTCTTATAGATGTAGTACTTCAAGATTCAGTTGTTAAAACTTTGGTTCCTAAGAAAGCTATAAACGGTCACATCGAAAAACCGGTTTTCTGACATCTTAATGTCAAACACTACTGAAAATTACTGATTATCATGACCTCCGTCATAACATTACGGAATCCGTCTCGTAGGAAACCAAGCAGAAATATCTAATGTTTTCAGACACATTTATTATTAGTATGAATAGTCTATAGTCGCACTAAGAAACAAACATAGAACAAATCTTGTGCCGTTGTCCGGGCTGTGTATTTCACCCGTTTTCGAGGACGCAGTATAGCAATAGACAAGTCGCTAGATAATTATATTATTATTTAATACCTAATATAAGACAAGGAAACACTTATTACATAGACCCTAATGAAACTAAACAAAACAGAAATTTCGTTCACATATAAGCAAATTTTGTGTCTGACCCCAGTAGTTATAAAATGTGCCCACAACTGGGGCCAAGAAAATCAATGTTATGGTGCCATATTCGGAATGTATTAACCGATTACAATAGATAGGCATACGGTGACAGTCCTTTAACGTCCTTTTGGGGCTTCATCGTGAAAGGCCAATCGTAGTCTATCATAACTTTCTTGTTGACTTAAATGACATCGAAAGTCATAAAAAATCATTGCACGAAAATTTTCTCGTGTTAAATTCATGTTGACGTGACACAGACAATTTTCAATTTGCCGCCAAATCGTATAACTAATGACAAATGAATGAAATATACAGTATGTTAAGAAAACCCTGTCCGACCCGTGTAGGTATTGTTAGGTATCGATAACTGATTCTACTAATGCATACAAAACCGGGCTAAACTTAAAAAAAAACCCCCTAAAAAAATAAATATTATTTCGCAAAAGAGGTAACTAAATAAATGTGCGTTACCAGCTTTCCGCGGGGGGCCGGCGGCAGGGCACGCGGCACGTGATCGCAGCGCTATTCGCTCATAATAATACCGGTGTTGTCACTTTTTTAAAAATTACCAAATTTCGGGGAAGTTGGAATTAATTCGCGGGAAAAAAAGATTATTTCAAAATTCATTTGTATCGGTACTATGATGTTTACGTAAAATTTTATATTATATTTGGTCATGTGTTTACCTAACCTTTATTATCCTTATGGGTCGGACAGGGTTTTCTTAACATACTGTATATATAATTATAGTAAGCATTGCTCTTGGGTTACTGGCAACAAATAACTCTGTCAAAATCGGTAATGTGTTACCTTATGAATTGCTGATGCCAGAGGCAAATTCTAAATCGACTTGTCTGTTATTAACTGGCTTCTATTTTGTGTTGTTGAGCTAAACTGCATATTTTTGTAAACAGGTACCTAGCAAAGCTGAAGCCGGTTCTGGATGGCAAAAAAAAACAGAATGCTTTTTACGCACTTAATATACTTAATAATAGTTTTGTTGGTAAGCTTATTCTGTATAAGATATCTGTCGTCCAGGACCCGCTTCCACTTTTCAACCTCTATATAAAGTATATTATCTGTGTAAACAACCATACACTATGTAACAAAAACCTTGTTGTTCCTTTCAGGGACATACATGTACCTACTAGCACATCATTAATGAAAGTATAATTAAAAAAATAATCAATGTCTAGTCGAGGGGTCAAAATCAAATAACTATTAAATTCGACAAGTTCGAAAAAATATTTAGAATATCTGATTTATATGAGATTGGAGGGAACGTCCCACTTGAGTCTAGTTTCATCATGCTGAATTGCAGAGGTAAGAAATTAGTTATAGATTACAAATATGAATAATTAAATATTTATTTTAACTATTTTTGCTGAACAATTTTTATAAATGACTTGCTTTATTATGTCCGCATGCTGATTCTTAAAACGTACATTGGTAGAAAAAACAACGAGAGTTTTTGTTAAATATTGTATATTTAATATCTACAAAAAGTGAGAAAATGCAATAAATACTTATACATAAAATAATGATCAAATAGCATTTATTGCATCAATGTGATCACTACCTATATTTGCTTATTTTATCATTATGAATTTGGGTAAGATTGCTGCGAACAGATAAGCAGGACTATTAAATAGGTATAAGTTTTTTATTATGTATATTAGTGAACAAATAAATATTTTGATTGAATTTCAGTTTTATTGTGAACTAGCTACGCCTTGCGGTTTTATCCACATACATTTTCCGTGGTAATATTCAAATAAAAACGCTTATAATATGTTAATCCTGATTATAACCTGTGTATCTCACCGAAATCCGTTATGAGTGAGGCTCTATTAGTGCGTTGCGTTGCATTGCGTTGCGTCGACGCTACGTCGTTTTCCATATATTTTTATGACATGCCCCATTAGACCGTTGCGTCGTCGCGTGCGATGTTTCAACGGATCGACGGACAAGAGACGAAGCGGGAGGGAGTGTGATGCGCTGCGTTATCGGAGCTCCGGTGTTACGACGGACAGTGATCCACTGCTAGAGGAGGAAACTAGACGAGCGTAACATTTTTTATCTTAAGATGAGTAGGCAGGATATTGATATAGATTTTCTCATATCCTTGGTCCAAGAAAGACCCATTATACAGTATGTTAAGAAAATCCTGTCCGACCCGTGAAGGTGTTGTTAGGTATCGATAACTGATTCTACTAATGCATACAAAACAGGCTAAACTTAAAAAAACCCCTAATAAAATAAATATTATTTCGCAAAAGAGAACTTAATAAATGTGCGTTAACCACCCTTCCGCGGGCGGCGGGCGACAGGGCACGCGGCATGTGGTCGCATCGCTATTCGCTCAAAATAATACCGGTGTTGTCACTTTTTTAAAAATTACCAAATTTCGGGGAAGTTGGAATTAATTCGCGGGAAAAAAAGATTATTTCAAAATTCAGTTGTATTGGTACTATGATGATTACGTACAATTTTATATTATATTTGGTCATGTGTTTAACTAACCTTTATTATCCTTATGGGTCGGACAGGGTTTTCTTAACATACTGTATACATTAAAAAGGCTGAACTGAGACGCAGCATTGACGGCGTGCATACCCTCTTGAGTTACGTTGGCGCAGGGTCAACGCAACACAGGTGTGGCATACAATGCGTTGTTCCGTTGCGACGACGCGACGCAACGCACTAATGGGGCTTCGCCCTTAGTAGTTAATGCGTGAAAGAGTTTCAAACTTACATCCAATTTTTCACGTTTATTTATGTAGTAAGATCAATCATTACGCAATAAAAAAGTGGTTGTGGTACAGCTACTTCATAGACACTTATGATGAGTTATTACGTGAATCGAGTTATGGCTGGGCATTGGTTCAATTGATGATACCAATTCCAATTGATATATCTTCAATTAAGCAACGTTATAATTAGTTAATAATGTTGCTAAATTGAAGAGTATAACTGACGTAGCATGACAACTCGAGTACATTTTTCTTTTACCTTTAGTACACTAACTCAACCCATTTTATTGCCATATTAATCAAAATCCTAGTATGTTTAGAAGACAGATTCCCTCAATTCATTCACGAATAAATTAAAAATTTCAACGAGCTTTGAACTGGCTTCAAAATTAATTTACATTCTGCTTTCAGCCTGTGTACAACGTTATTTTTGTTTACTTATGCGAAACCTGAATATAGTTTGTTCAGAATAAGCAACTGAAACGATTCTAATCATTTTTAAACCTTGTTATTTTTTTTTTCACAAAAACCTTTAGAAATTGTTGTAGTTTGGTTATTGAACGCACTACGCAGCTTACGCGTGCGCATGCCCGCGCTCAGCTATCGCCACAGGTCAATGCACCCGGCTCACCCGCCCGAACGGAGCGTGGACCATATTTTGTTGGGACAACCAAGTAGTATAACAAGCTCATAACTTTGGGTTTTCAATAATATCTTTTTGAAATTTTGAACATAGATTCTTTACTTAAAAATACTGGACACGCGTTTCGCGAATCTCGCTTAAACAAAAATAATATTGTAGGTATACAGGTGAAAGCGGAATGTAAATTAATTTAGAAGTCAGTTCAAAGCTCGTTGAAATTTCTAATTTATTAGTGGATGATTTGAGAGAATCTGTCTTCTAAACATACCTACCTACTAGGATTTGGATTCTTCTTGAAGGTTTGATGAAAAAAAAGAGCTGTAAAATATCCACCGTTACGTTGTTGTCTCACCAACGCCTATGTTGTTAGCGTTTCACCATCGTTTCATTATCAGATAAACACTATTTGGACAATTATAATTTTATTACCTACAAAATAATAACGAAATCAAAACATAAGCATAAAAATAAAAAGAGATATTTATGTAACTATGTAGCTAGCTAATGTGAGAATTTGCTTGTTTTTCTGAGGGTGTCGCGACGCACAGTTTGAGAAGCCCGGATCTAATCTTTTATCTACTAAATTATTTAGATACTCTCAAAAAGAGTATCTAGATAATTTAATAGATATCTAGATAGTAAAAAAAATTACGAATAGCCTATGCCCTCAGGATGAATCTTAACGCATGCACAATATTGATTTAATTTATACCTACTTATATTGTTATACTAATGGATACCTATATATATTTCTAGAATAAGATGACTTCTCACTGTAGCAAAAGCTACATATAGCTTCATGTAACGTCGTGTGTAATTATATAGTCTATATTCGACAGCAAGTATAAATTAATTCAACCTGCACAGGAAGCTTATGGCGGGTGGTGGAAATTTAAATTAATTCTGCCAACTTGTTTTGGATACTATTCACTAATTAATAAACATCAGCGCCCCTCTGCTTAAGTCATTCGAGCAGCAACATATCCTTGCGCCGGTGTACTTACCCCGGCCCATTCATAGATATTTTACCTCTGGCAGCTACAATTAAAAAGCAACCTTATGTGGTGCTTATAAAGGTCATTGTACATTTGATAGATTTGTCATAGGCA
The DNA here is from genome assembly GCA_037179545.1 of Sesamia inferens. Lineage (NCBI taxonomy): Eukaryota > Metazoa > Arthropoda > Insecta > Lepidoptera > Noctuidae > Sesamia > Sesamia inferens. Next base: position 21,677,048 of record CM073921.1, read on the forward strand.
GCAAGCTAAAGCAACCTCATTGCAACGGTAATAAAGATCACTCTGAAGGAATTACAAACTCAGAGGTAGAATAAGAGAAACAGAGGGTAGAATATTGGTTTCTCAGTCGAGACAGTTGTTACAATGTTGAAAAAAAAAATCTGATAAAGTAGAAATAGCCCGTGAAGCAGTGACGGCGTTCAAATATCTATCAATCTACTGGTACCCGGAATTAACAAAATTGGTCCTACAGTTAGTCACCCTAGGATCCATTTATGAGGTTTGGCTCCAATAAACGTTCATATAGATCATCTGTTTTCATCTTATTCAGAATCTCAAACAGGTATTCACCTCAATCTCAATAAAACCTCTTATTAACATAAGCTGTGGACAAGTTTTAACATTGATTATCATTGAAATGAGATTGCAACTTTAATTTGTACGTTTATATGTTTAGGTACCTACGTGTGTCCTAGTGCTAACATTATTTTATTGGTAGTTTTTAAAATGGTAATAGTAGCATTTTGAATTCGGAAAGGGTAACACATTATCGATGGAAAAGTCGCCGGGTAGCGTTTTCCACAACAAAACAACATTCCGAGTTCGGCCTTTAGAGGGGACGCACGCGAATTGCGCTGCCCTTTTCAATCGTCTGCGGTGCTCCTAAAATCAAGTTATTTAATAAATTACTGCTGGTTTCTTCCCGGGTGCTTCTGCCAGTGAAAAGTGTGTTGCCCCTTTTGAGGTGAGCTTTTGCATACATTTTGTTTACCAGCTACCTACCATGATTCTCGCCCATGCCGTTCGATCGATTTGAAGTCTAGACATGGCGACTATTTTTGTTCAGATCCAGCTCCTGATCCTCTAGCCCTGGATGATGTTGTGCAGTGCATTTGTAAACTACAACTACTATTCTTAACAACGTTAATCCCTACGATTATATTCAAATTGTACCTTTAGAGATTCAACTGCAGGATGCATGCCGGCTATACGGCGCACCGATTAGCCGGCTTCGGGCCCAGCAGTGTTGTATTTGCAGTTCTGAGGCATATAATAGTACAATACGATCAACTTTTTAATCAACTTTTTAATTCTGTTGGGTACCAATACCTTGCATTACAAAGCTTGTTAAATTTGTATTGGGGAACTTTCAAACCATATAAAATGCCACATAAAAGGGTTTATGTAAAGGTGTGCCTAGATATAGTATATTGACAAGCACAGTAACACTTTAACCAACCTGAGAATCGAAACCATGACCTCATGCTCAGCGGTATTGCTTGCAACCACTAAACCTATGAGATGTAACCATGTAATTCGTATATCTATAATATTCTACTAATAACATCGATATCCAGAAACTAAATCTCTGCAACTACCCGTCGAATTTTATAAAATTTAATTGTCAAGAAATGGACTATCATAAACAAAAGATATTTTTCAAATTCCACAAATACGTCTAGATTTAAAGGGTGCAAACATAAACCGGGTTCCTGCTACCAAGAAGTCTGTACATAGTGTACATACCTACTTATTGGGGTAAAATATTCCCACATTAACTTATGCTCCCACACATAAAGAAACAGGTAAAACTTGTAACTATTTTCTTCCGAAGATCAACCTGTGGACATCTGCACCGGGAGTCGACCCCGAAAACCCGCTGCTTTATGTTGGCACCCTATTGTGTTCAGATAGTGAAACAGACGCGGCGGTCTTGTTTCATTGACATTTTACAAAAATATACCCTCATCTGTGATAGATATGACTTTTAATGCGTTTAAAGTACAAGTTAAGTCTAGCCTCTGTTCAAACTCCAAAAGCGACTATTTAAACAATAAGAACATCGCCCTGAATAACCTCAAGACAATATTAATGATCTTTCTCTAGAATAAATTTACTGGCAGGTAGTAAGACCACACTACAGTGGGTCTATAAAATTCTCGTATCACAATGTGACCATACTCCTCTGAAACTGCTTGACCGGTTTTATAAAATTTTATACGCATATTCATTTTCGACCTGAGAATAGGCTATATATTTTTTAAACCCCCAAGTGACAAGGGCAATGGAGAGAGCTATGCTTTGAGTTTCTCTGCGTGATCGAATCGGAAATGAGGAGATCCGCAGAAGAACCAAAGTCATCGACATAGCTCTTCGAGTCGCTAAAATTAAGTGGCAGTGGGCAGGGCACATTGCTCGTAGAACCGATGGCCGATGGGGCAGTAAGGTTCTAGAGTGGTGGCCACGTACTGGAAGACGCAGCGTAGGGATGCCCCCAACAAGGTGGACCGATGACATGGTGAAGGTCGCGGGAAGCCGATGGATGCGGGCAGCACAAGACCGGTCATCGTGGAAAACCTTGGGGGAGGCCTTTGTCCAGCAGTGGACATCTATAGGCTGAAGAAGAAGTGATAAGGATTGTGTCCACACCAAATGAATTTTGGTCAATTAAAATATGTATATATATATATATATATATTTAGCATTGAAGAATACACAGGTCACCCTTCTACTATCATCCACTGTTTTAATGGCGATCTTAAGAAAATATTTCCTAGGAAATTAGTAGATAAATTTTGAAAAAAAAATATTTTTACTTTAGCCGGGTCACCTAATTCGTTCATAATACCTAATAGGGTATTTGACAAAAAAAAAAACTAATTAGTCCGTCAGTCAGATTTCCAAAAAATACTAGACACGTATTTTTTCTTTTTCCATATAAACAAAAAATAAGGATACACGAGTTTTCAACGCACCGTGCGTTGAAAACTCGTGTGACGTCACTGGACGCTACACTTTTTAGCGAGCAGTGACGTCACCAGCCACCACTCCTGATCTTTGATGCCTTTTATATTTGTCAATCAAAGCATTTATTTCAAATAAACCAGTTACAGGCACTTTTGAATTGTCAGAAGTTCGGTCAGTCAGTAAGGTGAAGCTAGTCGCCCATTCCAAAAAGTAGGTACCTATGGAGAAGAACGGGCAAGAAACTCCATGGACACTCTTTTAAAATATCAAGCTATTGATACAAATATTTGATTACATCATTCATTTTGAAATAAATCGTGTGAGAACGATGCAGAAATATATTGTACGCTGAGAGCGTCCATTATGGAAAAAAAAACAACAATTCAGAAATTAAAATACGCCGTAGCAGCTAAGAGATGACCAGTCCCCTCTGACGGCGTCCGTTCACGAACATGACGTATGGATCAGCATCATTCAGCTCAACCATATTGAAGGGAACCTAATGACCCAACACACACGCCACCACCAGCGAGACATTTGAGTGAGCATGACATACTCTCAACAGCCATAGCACTATCAAGTCAATGTTTATTGATTTGATCAAACAAAATATACGTATCCAATATTTTTCTATAATCTGAATGACGGACTAACTAGTTTTTTTAGTCAAATACCCTATTGTTTGTGTAAGCTATCACGCCTTTTATGCCTGGAGAGTTTTATTTAGGTAATAAGTTTTTAATTACATTTTTTTTTGGTTAGTGGTATATTGGCGTCGCTACCTGACATACGGTAAATAATTTAATGTTGTAATGTTTAATTTACATGTCTAGTATAGTACACGGTCAGGTGTTTTCTAATTGAACAACCGTCTGTGCTGTTGGGGAGTTTGCTAGGCCTTTTAGTAAGTTGATTGTGAACAAATATTTTATGTTAAGCTTAAATTATGTACTACTACCTTCTGCTTGCGACTGTGCGTTAAATTTTGACAACTAATCTACCTGTGCTGTGCATCGTCACATTATGTACTTCATTTTGCTATGCGTTCTAACTTTTTAGTCTTTTGTACCCAAAACCTAAAAACGGGACCCTGTCCTATTGTATCACCAGGCTGTAACTTTACAAAACGTGTTAGCTAGATAGTTGAAATTTTCATCATCTGGGCGTTAATCCCAGTCACATCCTAAGCTTTTTCAGCTTTGGAATCTGGAGTCCGCTTTACCATTGAAATTTTCACAGATATTCCATTCCAGGTATTTCTGTTGCCACTATAACAGTAAATAAATTTTTTTTCATTGGCACGAAACTCCACTTCTTCTCACTTGGAAGGTATATTTTTATTTTCATTTGGCTCCTAAGAGCCGTGATGTGATGTGACTATTAAATGCAAAAATATTTTTTAAATCCGACAGCTGTTTAAGATCAGACGAGCGTGTTCAGACTGGTGGAGAGACAGCCAAGGCGAGGGGGACTTACATTTTTAGATGTACTTAGTTATTATATATTTATTTCTGTATTGATACAAGTAGCATGCGATGTTTATTCAGAATAATACCTACCTGTCCTGGGTTGGAACATTTTGTGCTCTTACTTACCAAGTGCAGCATTGCTATTGTCTGTATTTAAAGCTGTGCATTGCCTCGCATACGTGTGAAATTGAATCCTAACACGTAGACTGTTATCTTTTAATCTATTAATTAATATCATAGATTAATTTATTGATATCTTATACCACTGCTGTCAGCTGTGATAATGGTTTACTCTTGAAGCTTCAGAGAATAATTTTGTATTGTGCAAATAATTGTAGTTGATACTGGGTAGGAGATTCCATATCATAGAAGGAAAGAAAGAAAATACATTTATTCAGCACATATATAAAGACACACAATAAATTTAAAATAAACATAAGTACATCAGGCAGCAACAAATAAAAATCAAGTAGATAGTAAAAAGCCCCGATGTAAAAAATATCAGCAAATTGTGCCTCGCGGCTGTCCCAAAAAGGTCCTGTTCAGCAATAATGCCAGACAACTAGTGCCTAACGCTGGTTTTCAACTGAACCTGATGTGAGGCGACGGATGTAAAACAGTTTTTGTGCATTTTAGTGTAGTGCAATGTTTACACCTTGAGTTGGCGCACGTGTTTTTACAAAAAAAGTTGTGAATATGACGAATTATTGCGAGTTGTTCAAGTCTGAATCAGAATTTTGAAATAGTTAGTAGTCTTGACATTCCGTTAAGTCGTCAACTTCCCTTTCAGGAATTTTCTTCCGTTTTCTATTAGTTTCTACAACTAGAAAAATAATTGCGAGTATTTTGCGACACCATTAAAAAAAGGACTGTAACATCTGTATAAAACAGACACTTACCCTCCATTTTTTTTAACGTAGAAAACCACATATTTAGCTTCTATTAATTGTATTTGTTGTAAATAAACGAAATAAATTATGCAGGAATCGGTTGAGTTTATGCACGCGTAACTCTACCACAGTGAATATAAAAATAAATACCATAGAAATCTAGAATCCTTATATCAGAAAGGATTTTGACGTGCCTAGAGCGCCAACGACTTGTTATGAAGGAGAAGGATTACATTTGGAGACAAATAGGGATGTGCCTTCTAGAACACAGGTCTACAATTCTTTTCTTTATAATGGGGAATACATCCAGGTTTTCATTTTGATTTTTTTTATGAAATAAAATATGAAAATACGGTACTTAACAGTTTTTATTTAGCTTCGTAAATTGGTGAATAAACATTAATTTAAATCTATAATATTATTTGTCGATAGGACATTAATCCCATCCCTACGTTTTACTATAGATACGTTATACTTTTGTAGCGTGGCGCAGGAAGACACATCGCGTATTTTACTTAAATAAAAAATAAATACATGGAAGATAAAAAAAAAATGATAACGATAGGTACTTTAACTATATAAATAATTATATTGTAGCTAACCAATACCTATTAAAGTGTAGCGGTACCTACAAACGCCACAAAATGAACAACGCGTCATACTGACGTCACACGAATTCTACATCTCGCAATCAGAGTGTACCGTGCAATTAGCATACATACAACTTCCCAATTTCAACCATTGGGCAAGTGCCCGCCAGACATAACACCCGTCTGGTCGGAGGATCCTCCCTTTTCTATGGAGGATGAGTGAGCTTTACTCCCTGTTCCTCATGCCTCCACAAAAGTATAGTAGGCTCAATGATCTTGTGCATGTGGGCAGAGCTGAACGCCGTACTCCCGAATTCGTAAAATGCACGCGGTGGCGCGCTAAACTAAAACGACAATCAAAGAATATCCAGAGGTGCAGACAAGCCGAGGAGTGCTCATTACACAGTTTAATGGCCTATCGCAGACTGACATACATTCGTAAAACAAATACCCGCACATTATAATATATCATATTCATCATCATCATCTCAGCGTTTATTCCGGTTGCATCCGCGGCTTTCGCGTTGGAGCCCGGGGTCCGCTTAACCCCATTTCTCCCACTAGGTGCACCCGTGTAGATCAGCTTGTAGCCATTCCCAATAAGCCGGGATCTGCTGCCTTTCCACCGAGTCTCCTGCAGGAACGCCACGGCCACCCTCCGCCTGTGGAGAGTCTCGGCCAGTTCTCTCGCGCGCCCAGTTAGCGTGCCAACATTCCACGACGCGAAACGGATTTTCTTGGTTTGGGCTCGCTTTTTCAGCCGTGTGGCGGACACGGTAGCCCTAGCCCACAGGTCACAGGAGTCGGGCGAGGCTCCTGCGCGCCGTTTTGCAGCGGCGCCCTAGCCGTGACATGTGCTCTTATGTTTCTTTCCATTGTAGATTGGCTTATTTGGCTAATTACAAGTGCGACTGCCGTCTGACCACTAAACCCCGAAGGGAAAGCCGGCGTCAGCGCCCCGTTCGTTGGTCAGCAGGTGCACCGTCTGGCAGGTGGGGTTGACTAATTGACTTGGGTCCCAAAGATGGTGGTGAGATGGTAGATGGTAATATCTATCGATTCAAAATATTTGAATTTTTTTCACTACTTTTCAGTATATGAGTATAGGAAGGTAACGGCATCATGTCTTTGCAGTATACTTGAATTAATTACTAGTAAGTAGTATTACTGGTGCGAACGACATAAAAGAGTCCATCGCGTTAATGTAAAACAAACTCGCACTAGGCACTTCGTGATATTTTTATTTAAAAAAACGTTGCCCCACACTAGGAATCACTCCTATCGTGGGTGCGTTTACAAACATATAAATTCACATACACAAACAGCTAAACCCCGAACAACTACTTGTAGGTCATGTTCTGAATATTTGTTTCGCGAGGGAATCGAACCTGCGACACGCAGCGCAGCAGTCGATAGCTCAACCGTGCTATGTATAAGAGAGATTACAACGCGCGTAGTTTCGGCCGTTTTCCGTGAAGACATACCTTATTTATACTCGTACTGTGTCAGTGACGTCGGATTGAATGTACTCCGTCGTAATGAGGTTTCAAATAAAACACGAGTTATTTTAAAACATGTAAATTTTAATTCTTCGATCCGATAACTTACATGCGAGATTATAGGCAAATCTAACGCTGCAGAAAGTTCTTGCAGTTGAGAATGGCCACATCCTATTTCTATTTTACTACAATTGCACAGCTGATATTGATTTCTGTAGAATTGTCATTTCTCTATGCAAAATGATTCCATACACATTTAAAAATAAATAGGGAATTTAGTCCCACTTGTCGTTCTCCAACAATATCCACAGACTCTAAACCATAGTCTGTAATTCTCCCTGCTGGGCAATTTTCTTTAGTTCTGAATAGTAAGCAATATTAAGTATGCGTCGCCCTTCGATGAAACAGCTTGAGATTTGTTGAGGTTTTGGTGATATTTTGAGCTAAAAAAAGATATAACATACAATTTAATTAACACTGGCAACATTGTTAGAAATTTTTGTCAAGGAATTAATAGAAAGACTAGATTTAGAGACTAGGTTGCGTACACTAGACTGCCAACACCCGTATATATAACATCCAATTAGTTTCATTGCAAAATTAAGTATGTAGTAATAATATATGGTTATTTTAAGTCAAGATAAAATGTCGAAGTACGACTTTTTTACATGAATCGAATATTCTTTCAACTTTTGTGATCTTGTTGAAATATTATCGACTTTTCAAGTATTTCCACAAATGAGTCTAATCAGGGCCCCAAATCTAGTAATTTGAAACGTTCAAAATCTAGTCGCAGTCTCATCTCGGCGCCAAACAAATGTCGAAACTTGTCAAAATACAGGGAATTTAGAAGTATTTTTTTGACAGATTGATACTGAGATTATACTGTCAACGTTCTTAAAATTAATAGGAGTAACCCCTCTGGAATGGTCCACAACATTCTAGATCAAACCTGTTTGTGGAAAGATTATGTTGTGCTTGTGTATTAGCAGAACAAAAGATGAATTTTACAGGTACTTATATATATATTTTTTAATAATTATAAACTAGCGCTTGACCGCAATCCCGCCTGATGGTAAGCAGTGATGCAATCGTTGATGGTAAAGTGCGCTAGTTTATTAAGAGCCCATTCACTCAGAAAAACTGAACGAATAGGAAGGAAGACGGCAGTTGAGCGAGGTGATGCAATGTTAATCCCAACAACACGACCAACGATGCTGCGTCAAAGGGAGATTGATCTAAAGACCCTCCACGACCAAACTCCCAACACAACAATACTTGGCGCATCGTACCCGGCACACATCGCAACACAACTGCTCAGACGATGACGACGATAACGATGACGATGATATATTTGTAAAATAAAAATATAGGTTGTAGGACATGCAGGCATAATTTTACCTTAATGATGATGATGGAACTTGCGTCGTTTTTTGTGCAGATAGAGATATAATAATATTATCATTTTCTTGACGACATTCTGTATGGATGTCTAAAACATCCATTCACCGCGTTTAGTATTCTTCAAACTACTAAGACGGAGCTCTGGTTTAAAATGCCGTATTGTGTAATTATAACATGGAAGCCAAAAAGTCAGACTTCAAGTATAGAGCGAAGAGGTGGGTATACCTTTCCATCTGTAAGTCGAAAAATTTTATTACAATATTATTTGTGAAAAACAGAAAAAAATACTGATAACTGTGACATTCGAAACATTCATGATATTGCATCAAGGTACAAAAAAAATACATTTCCCTGTTTGTATTTGCTTTGCTAAAATGATAACAAAGTCCGTTTAGAATATAGTGCATCCAAATACGTCCTCTACACTTTATACAATGACATTTCGTCCTTGTACCTTGATTGGGCTTTAGCCTTTAGTCTTGACGCAGAGCAGAATGTTTATCGACAATGAGATGGATCATGAAAATATATAAAATCATCTTTCTTCTTCTCCTTCAACCTATAAAGGTTCATTACTGGGAAAAGGCCTCCCCCAAGGCTTTCTACAAAGACCGGTCTTGGGTAGCCCGCGTCCATCGGATTCGGCTACTTTAAACCATTACTTATAGAAATAAAATATTTACAGGAAGAATCATTTAAAATAATCGAAGTTAGGTAAGAGTTTTTATTATATTACACATTTATGCTAATATCTCGAAACTAAAAGTCCTATCAACTCAAAACTTTTTGTAAAACACCAAAACCCTTCATTGAACCCTAATGGTTTATATCACCATAAACAAAAAACCATTTTCAAGTTACGTAAATTTCTAATTAGATTTTTATTTTTAAATCTCCTTACAAATTACTTATGTGAACTTTTATGCAAATGTCGATATAAACTATCGAACTATTGGTTGCTATAACGTATATAGCCAATTACAAACTTATAAATTATAATCTAAGTGCGAGTGTTTACTTACCTGAATAGAGTCTTCTATATTATCAGCGGATGTAGTCGGAATATTGCCTTTCAATTCTAATGATTTCTTTTAGATTTCTTGGAACAATTCGTAATTATTTACCTTAAATTGTAAAAGAAAAATGGTTACAAAAGCTACAGTAATATATAGGTATAAATAGAAGAGTATAGGTAGGTAGATACTTACGCCACCAGACGATTTTCATAGCATTTTGAATTCTCATTTGCGAGCTAATCTGTGAACGTACACTGACACGATTCGTTCGTAAATTTGCACTAACACAGACAAACGCGCCTAGTCTGCGATAGCCAGAGCAGAGCAGCGAGCGACACAACCCTCCCGTCTGAATACTAACGCACGACTGCCTTCCGCGCCCGCGCAGAGCACCTTTAAATCTCTGTTTCAAAATAAGGATATTCTCTTGGCAAATGTTGATGGATTTAAATAAGCTGTGGCATATCTGTAGTACCTCTAACCACGATTTTTTTAGTGTAAAAATATTTCCAAACATCAATACCGTTTAGAAGTAATAACGAATATTAGCTAAAAATAGCGTTTTGGTAAATATTTTTTTAAGGCAAAAGTGTAAGTCCTACGAAAAAATTATCTTTAGGAAATGTTGTACATGAATCAATAGACAAGATATTTTTTTTTTCAAATCTCAAAACCAAACCGTTAATTAGAAATTAGCTTCCTAAAGTGACCATTTTACGCCACTAAATGAGAGTAAGGCCCTTAACAGGTAGTTGGAACATTTAAAAAGCACTAACGTCTATCTGCAAGAAACTATGACAACGGCCGCGATTCCCATGTTCATAAACTAAACTATATTAAATCCAAATTCGATAGAGAATAGAGGTAAACAAACTGTTGCTACGCAACGAGTAGTTTACGCCTAAAAGACAGATGTTTACAACCTTTTCTAGATAGATGATTTTCATTAAAGTAATAATCCTACTTGCTACTAATATAAACAGTTTCTATATGTTTAGATATACTCGTATATGATTTGCATAAAACGCTTAACCGATTTGAATGGAATATGACACATATGTAAGCTAATTTCCTAATAGGTTAAATTTTTTGATACATATATATTATACTTAGTCCATACTATGTATTATGTATTACTTCCCAAAGTATTACAATGCATGTGTTATGCAGTTGATTTGAAAGTAATTAAAATACTTAAGAAAAATTGTATTGACAAATGCCTCAACTTTATTCATTGGTTGAATTGTATAAAATGTGTTTAGTACCTGGATTCCATGTATCTTTATTTTTTGTAGGGCTATCGCCTAAAATTAATGGCGATTTTTTAATGGTTTTAGAAAATACCAAGTTATTATGCATGTTATTTTACAGATTCTATTGAAATATGCTGCAATAGAAATTGATAATAAATATAGTTAGCATGTAAAAGTCGATAAGTTTTAAGAAGAACACTAGCTAATACAGTAAATAACTTATGTACCTAAGTAATTTTAAGTCCGCTTGGAGTTCAGAACTTTACAAGTTATTAATTAGTTAAATTAATTATCTTTGCCACAGAATCATCATATCACATCGTCCACAAAAGTACATACTTTGTTATTATTTGTATTGCTTTGAGAAGTTGAGGCGAGGGTATGAGGAGGATTTATAATGAATGTTGAGTTTTTTTTTTGTTTTTTTTTTATACAGAGTGGTGCTAACAATACGGCAATAACTGAAAACATGAACAATGCTGGTTCTTAGGAATAATCCTAAATCATAGAAAAAAACCTAGCAACAAAAATAAAAAAAGGAAATTTCAAACAAACTAAATCGTATAAAATTGCAAACTGAATAGAACATCCTTTACAAATATTGGTTCATTGACCTCCGCTTGGCGGCAGCGCAATCCTGTATCGACTTGCTCTTTTTGCACTATTATTATTAAAATTTGGTACCGCAGGATGCGGCGGTCATTAGCCTGTAAGCGCTTCCTTAGCAACATGTACATCATGTAGAAAATGTGAAAAGTGAAAAATAATTTCCTGTGACTAAACTAATCGACATATTTATATATATATTTTTATGGGTAGACTGAGAATGTGTTGAGGTATACGATGTTTAATTTATTTTCGTACTGCCTGCACCACTCTGTATGTTTTCAGTTTTCATACTTAAGTAATTATGTCTTGTATAAATGTTATTTCTTGACTAAAAATGTTCCTGTTGACCAAAATTTTAATAATTTTGGATGATGTTTTTCATCGATAGTAGAACAAGAATTTAAAAGAGCTTTTCTACGTCACTTGGCACAGTACGTTTGTGTGTAAAACTTAACTACTAGCAGTTAGGGATAATAACGCCAAACTGACAAACAATAGAAAAAGTCGTCATATCAATATATATTTCACTTGAAGAGATCTATCCATCGATATATTTTAAAATATTGCGATGTTGGGTAGATTAACTCAAATACCTTTGTTTTAGTTTATTTCAATAGGTATCCAACGTTGTTTCTGAACCTACCAATTCACGAAATTCGTAGCCATACTTCTTTTTATAATGCGTTGATGCGTTTCACCCATGCCATGATCCATCGAATGGGTGAAAATGAAATAAGTACACTTTCACCCATTCGATGGATCATCTGTTATGGTCGCAAATCATATTTTGTTCAACATACATAACCTGGGATCAACCCGCAAATTGCAATAAACATAAAAAAAATTAAATCTGACTAGTCGGCCCCCAAATGTATACAAAAAGATATTCTAAAAATTGAAAAAAAAAAAAGAACAACAATGGTATATTTTGTATGTAACCTAAAGCATCGCTTTGATTTTATTCCCCTAGCTTAATTTTTTTTGAGATTATTCCTTTCAATAAGTCATGTGGTTTGGTATAGCTTTCTTATATTTCAAGGTCAAAGCAAAATATGATCGCCAAACTTACATGAATTGTGTATACTTACTCAAGTCTATATTAAAACATAGGTAAGTATCGAACCGGGTTTCAATTTGGGGGCCGGCTCGTCATATTAATTATTCTGCTAAACCCAAACAGGTTAGGCACCCTGGGGCTTTTGCTATAGCTAGGTGTATAAAACCGTTGCAAACCGATTTGTAAGGGTTGTTAAGTTCTATAGGTACGTAAACGGTCTGTCTGATCCACGAGGGTTGCAGTATGCACCCTAAGCTATTGAGTTTTTTAATTGCGAAAGAGTTGTCTCTGTATCAGTAAAGTATAGGCATTGAATGAACTCGATGGGTGAGCATGAGCTGAATCATCAGTAGAGGTTACCTACGTAAGTTACCATGCTGCACAGCTTAGCTTAAGACTAACTTATCAACTAAGGGTCTTATTGGAATTAGGCCACATTTACTGCCGCTGAATATATTTACATACATATTTGGTAGGAAAAACATATGCTCCAAGACCAGCAATTTTAACTGCAGTATCCGGAAGCATGCAGAATAGATTAGGTCACATAATCTATTCTGTATGTAGCAGGCTGTTATTAAAATGTACAAGAAAATACACAAATAGTAGGAAAAACAAAAACGCTCAGTGCTCAGAAATTCACACACCTATCCGCCACACTGTACCATACCACAACACGCCTACCATATTCAGCGGACACTAGTCAGAGTATCCTTTGTGAATAATTTAATAATATAATACGCCAATTTAAATCGCGTGCACGATCCCTCAAAGGTCTCCACCCCCCGGTCAAATTATAAGCGAGAAGCATTGAATTAGAAATAATAATTTTGCACCGGACCTGGACACACACACACGCACACACACCCTCACACACACACACACACATACATACACACACACACAGAGAGAGAATGAGCCCTCTCATTCGATGTGTGTGTGTAATTAATTAATACGGTATACATCATCAAGAGTATTAAATCCTATATCCGGATTGCAAACGGAATACTTATAATTATTGTGTGTAGTGAACTTTGTACCATGTACCTACCTACCGAGGATTAATTAGAGTTGGACGGGATGGGACTCCCCCGCCACCTCCCGCCGTGGTGCGCCTGACGTCCGTCACTATTAATGTATGTGCTATCCAGGTATGCATGTGTACGTTTTCACGTAGCGATATACATTGTTTTGTTTATGCGAAACCCGAAACACGTGTCCAGTATTTTTAAGTAAAGAATCTATGTACAAAATTTCAAAAAGATATAAGTAATGGAAAACCACAAAGTTATGAGCTTGTTATCCTACTTGGCTGTTCCAACAAAAATATGATCCACGCTCTGTTCGATCGGGCGACCGGTGCGTTGACCTCTGGCGTCAGCTGTAGCGCGAGCGCGGAGTACTATGATCTACTGTGCGCAATTTCAACAATTTATAAATGTATTTGGGAAAAAATATAACATGGTGTAGAAATTATTGGATTTTTTTTCATGAATTGGAACAAACTATATTCAGGTTTCGCATAAATAAAAAATAATCTTGTATATATTTCGCACACTGCCGATCGATTCTGTAAAAATCTCATCTTGAAAAGTCTGGTGAGCTGTCAATCCCTAACATTCATTTCATTTAGTTAGAATGACAGTTCACTTCAGGCTCTCTGCGCTTAACGTTCCACGGTATCTATACAGTATGTTAAGAAAACCCTGTCCGACCCGTGAAGGTGTTGTTAGGTATCGATAACTGATTCTACTAATGCATACAAAACCGGGCTAAACTTAAAAAAAAAATCCCCCTAAAAAAATAAATATTATTTCGCAAAAAGAGGTAACTTAATAAACGCGCGTTAACCACCCTTCGCCTGCCGCCCGCGGGGGCCGGGCGGCAGGGCACGCGGCACGTGGTCGCATCGCTATCCGCTCATACCGGTGTTGTCACTTTTTAAAAATTACCAAATTTCGGGGAAATTGGAATTAATTCGCGGAAAAAAAAGATTATTTCAAAATTCATTTGTATTGGTACTATGATGAATACGTAAAATTTTATATTATATTTGGTCATGTGTTTACCTAACCTTTATTATCCTTATGGGTCGGACAGGGTTTTCTTAACATACTGTATAGAATAGACACTTGAAAATCCAACGTGCGATATAACCCTGCCGCGATTTTTTAACGTCCCAATGCGTGTAGTTCTAGGTGTCAACGATGACCAAGTAAGCAAATACTAACAAAATACAACTCTGTCTGGAACAAATTTTATTATTTGAATATATACAGACGACAGCACATCAAACTATTACAATGTGTTCAATTCCTCAATGAGATTTACAACTTTAGAGCTTCATGAATAGGGCTCAAGCTTGAGTAGGAATATTTGACAGTATCGGGTAGCACGACTTGCTGTCGTCCGTATCTGCAAAAATTATGTAATGCAATACCAATTTGGTTAGCTAAGAAGACAAGGCACTTTTTCATGTAATATTTATGTCAAGAAATACACTTATAAATATACACTTTTTTTTTCTTTTTTTTTTTCGTGCGCTAATCTCAGGAACTACTGATCCCATTTGAAAAATTCTTTTTGCATTGGATAGCCCTTTAATCCAGGAAGACTATAATATCACGCTGTGACCAATAGGAGCGGTACATATAAAAAAAAACGAAACCTACGCGGGTGAACGCGCGGCGTGCATCTAGGAAAATATAAAAAATACTTGTTAGTGAAATACATGTAATAAATACATAATAATAAATATATAATAATACATGTGAAATACATGTAACATGTATAAATAAATAATAAATTGATGTTTAATTTGGCTTATGTCCTTCTAGATTCAAGGAAATAAACGTCTAGATTAAAGAAAAATGTTGCCCCTCATTAGGAATTACTCCTATATCATGGGTTCGTTTACAAACATTTAAACTCACATACACAAACAGAAAGACCCGGAACAACTACCTGTAGGTTATACAAATATTTGTACCGTGCGGGAATCGAACCCGTGTTACGCAGCGCAGCAGTTGATCGCTCAGCCACTGCATTGGTGCAGTGGCTAAGCAATCAACTGCTGCGCTGCAACCGTATCGTCGATTGTTTACAACAAGTAATTTTTATAGTTATAGTTAGGGTTTTTAACGGAGCTTCGCCTCCGCAAGAAATCGTATCTTCGCTTCCGCCTCCGACTCCGCATAATTTTTGCGGAGTTATAACGGAGGTTTATTTACGTATTTATAAAATAAATAACGCGCAAGCTACGACGCTCGACAACCGTCCGGCCGCGTTTGAGCGCGAAATGGTCAAGAATCAACTAGTGCGAAACAGGAATGAGTCTAATAAATACAATTTGGTTCTCCTCAATTTTTATTACTAGAAGGTAATATTTTTTTTACTAAGTGTATTAATGTACGTATTTAAAATAAAAAAATGTTTTAATTAACCATAAATTTAAATTTTTTCTATATCTACTTTCACCTCTGCCTCCGCCTCCGTTTACCTTCGCATGCGCGGAGGTGAGACTCGTCGTCTCCGCATCCGCCCCTGCCTCCTCTGTTGCCTAATCTGCCTAATCCTACGGAGCTCTTAAGCTACCTAAGTCTAAAGGTATCTGAACTTGACTGTAATCCTGTGGCAAGGTTTTGGCTGAAAGAGCTTGGCGATGGAGAAAGCAATGCGGGCAATAAATCCACTGTTTGAGTAAGTTATGGCTGTTACTCCGTCACTAATAGCAATGCATTTCTTTTCCCATTTCCATTTTCGATATTCATATTGTGCGTAGTTTCAAACTTCATCATTTTAACAACTAAAACACCAAAGGTTCCTCCAAGCCTCATAATTATCAAATTTCAAAAAGAAAACAAAAGGTTCCTCCAAGCCTCATAATTATCAAATTTCAAAAAGAAAACAAAAGGTTCCTTCAAGCCTCATAATTATCAAATCGAAATCATAACGATAATAGGGATGTTCCCTGGGTAAAAAAAAATATTCTTTTTAGTCCGTCATTCAGATTATACATAGAAAAATATTGGCTACGTATATTTTGTTTTATCAAATTCATAAAAATTGACAAATATAAAAGGCATCAAAGATCAGGAATGGTGGCTGGTGACGTCACTGCTCGCTACAAAGTGTAGCGTGCAGTGACGTCAAACGAGTTTTCAACGCACTGCGTCGTCTTCATTTTGTTTATATGAAAAAATAAAAAATACGTGTTTAGTATTTTTTATAAATCTGACTGATGGACTAATTAGTTTTTTTTAGTCAACTACCCTATTATCGAAAAGAAACCACACCATGGCCCGCTACCACAGTAGCTAGTGACAACTCATAGTTGACACCCATATGGTCATCATGTCTTGTGATATGATCAACTCTAGAGTCCACGACGCCCAAGTAACATATGACCATGGACCAGACTAGTGCGTGCAGTGCGATCAAATAGGTATGGCATGTGTTCCATTTGCTTGTGGAGGTACTCCTCACTATCTCCTACATTATGCAAAACTAACTCGTCAAGTCCCTTACTAGGAGAAATCTTTCGTACGCGATCGTGGGCGTACTTATAAATTCTATTACTAAAGATTTCAATAGGTAACGATCGCCATCAAATAAAACTTCAATTCAAAACTGCACCTACATAATGAAACCCGTACCACCACACAGAGATGCATAAATGAATTTAAAGCCTCCAGCCAGGGCGACTAAAAAACTAAGCGACTACACGCTAAGGGCACCCCCTGTGGGGTACGAACCTCGGCTTAGGGCGTCGCTGGAGAGAGCAGCAAGGGACGGCTGAATCGAATATTTGTTTTAATTCGGTTTGATGACCGCGGCGCTTCCTAGTACTAGCTCTGAGAAGAAACGTCCGAAACAAACTCGGAGGTCATGGTTCGGAAATTATATTTACTGGCCCAGCTGCGGTGCGGGCTGGCCTTCATCGGACAAGACCGCCAGGAGCGGGTAGGCAGTGCCTTTTATAGTGAGCTTGAGGTGGGGCGCCGGTACTCGCTAACACGGCCTCTCCTGACACTCTGACTATTGTATATATATACAAAAACGAAAGACACCGACTTCGACATTAGTTATTTTTCACTTTGTTGTGTTTTTTGGAAGTCTGTTTTTTTTTTTTTGTAAAAAATGATTTTTTTAAGACGAATTATAGTATCCAATACGAATTATTTTTTACATTTTTTTCTCATTACTTTAGGTATTATTATTTTATCTGATTACACTGATTTGTAAACACTTAACAGATTTCCCGATCTGTATTCTATCGTAAATTAGCGCTGTATTCTCGGTAATATCTTCTTTAAGCGTGCCAGAACGTGTACTATTGGTTTATTAATTATTCTTTGTCTTTGAGTTGTTATGGGTAGTTAGATGCTCGAAAGACTAATCACTAAGTTTGGTTGTGGAGGGTCTCCAGATCAATCTCGCTGTGGCGCAGCATCGTTGGTCGTGTTGTTGAGTTTAACATTGCATCACCTCGCCCAACCGCCGTCCTCCTTCCTATTCACTCAGTTTTTATGAGTGAATAGGATCTTATTAAACTAGTGCGCTTTACCCAGGTGGGATTGCGGTCAAGCCACAGAACAGATAAAAGAGATTAGAATGGAAATACTTCGGGATTTGTATTAGAACGCTTGGTGCCGCTTGTCTCCCCTCTTTAACTTCACTGTAAACAAGAGACCAATACGGAAGCTCATTACGTACACAAATAAATACTCGCCCTTAGATTATAAGTTTGTAATTGGTGTTCACACTAATGAAAAAAGTGCTTTTGACGTACACTCCTACATTCATAAATTTCTCATACACGCGACGGCCACCAAAAGGTCGATATCAATATCGATAATTTATATCGATAAAATTGACAGAAAACGAATGATCGTGTTCTAAACAATTATGCAGTTTTGTAAGGAATCTAGCTATACAACCATTTCGTAATTTTTAAGAAGTTAAAAAAAAAATAGTAAAAATTTACGTAATTAACTTGAAAATGTGATTTATTGTTTACTTTTTAAAGTTCCGTCTTTAAAATAGTTTGTAGAATACTAAACGCGGTGAATGCATGTTTCAGTCGAAATACATTTTTCGTATTACATTTATGGCCCGCCCCCTGCCCCGCCCATATTACAATTCCAACCTTACTTATCTATTCCGTGGGTCAAGCACTAGTTTCATTCATCACCAACCTTTTTATTGTCCCACTGCTGGGCACAAGTCTCCTCTCATTCGGAGAAGGATTGACCGTAATCACCTTAATGTGGGTTGGCGATTTCAGACTTAAAGTCTGGGTTTCCTCAAGATGTTTTCCTTCACCTTCAGTCATTGGTGTCCAAGATATACTTAGAAAGTACATATAACTTTAGAAAAGTTACATTGGTACTTGCCTGACCTGGAATCGAACCCGCGCACTCATACTTGAGAGGCTGCAGGTGTTTTAACCACTAGGCCACCACGACTATTAAGCACTAGTTTATAATTATAAAAAAAACTAAGTTCAGGAGATCAGATATGAAGTCGCTCCATGGTACCTAATCGCATATTGGTATTCAGCAAAATCTGGTTAAACTGCAAGCCGACCCCTACAAACTTTGGAACCGGCTAGGCAGGAGTGTGCATTGTATATTGAAGTTGGAATATTTGGCCCAGCCACGTGTAAGTGCGCCAATGTTAATAATTTGTAATGTAAATGTTAGTCTTAATAAAAACTAAACTAGCATTACTAGTTTTAAATTAGTGATTTTCTATGAATAGGTACTTTAGTTCTTTTCAAAACATAACTCGACTTTTCAAATCGAAAATAATTTTGTTTAAATTCTTTTGCCTTTTTATTCCAAAAGAAAAATATTGTGTGCGGCTACATTTTTTATTTTCGAAATATCGGCGCCAAATGTATTTGCGAGTTTTGTGCACTCGTTGATATTTTGGGTTGTTTGTACGTTTTTTACGTTAAAATAAAAAACAAGTTCGTTAAAAACTAAAAAAACAAAAATCAGCCTCAAAATCATTCATTCAAATTAGGTAAACTCTCCGCTAACACAGCATTTTTCGCGCGTGTAAATTGCAAAATAACTATTCACCAAAACGGGCGTTTTAGAACCTTTTCACCAGGTTCTAGTACTATCTCTATGAATAAGTGGCGTTACAATATGGGAATGTTGGAGCGCCACATCTGCTCTTAGGAAATACAACTATCACATAGCATAAAAACATTTCCGTTGTTCTTTCTTTTTTCCCCATCCATGACTTTTAAACATTTGTTAAAACAAAGAGATTTAAGAATGCATATTTGAAACGGATTCTCCGATGACAGCCAACATCAAAGTGATCTAATACGATAACATTATGATTAATTGTGAAATTATTTCTATTGTTTGTAGCCAGCTAGAATCCGAAATGGCATCTGGATCCAATGAAACTGCAGCCAAGCCGAAGAATCTGCCTCCAGCCCTCGCTGAGAAACCTGCTGGACTGCCTCCGGGGAAGTATAAGTTAGTGGGATGGGAAATTGTCACCACTGGTAGGAGGTTGATTGATGAGGTGTGTTATATTGGACTTCTTGTAATGTAATGTACCCATGCTGGCTGGTAATCCTTTTTTGGCGACTCCTTAAATACGTTTAAACTAATGTAAAGTAACTCTAGTATGAGCTTAACTTTCTATACTTACATAATTTTATAAGTGTTATTGCCATCCTGCGTGGGTACAGTTCCCAACGCTAAGATGACACTAAATCGTCGACACTTATAGTTGATATAGTTATAGTTGAGGGTGTTGTGACTGTGATCTGATGTTGGATAAATAATGAGTCCTCGTGTCGGGAAAATGATCACAACAGCGCCTAACAGTAACGCAATGCATATATAGACTGGTGGCAATGAATGAAATTAAGTTCGAATACAAATAAGTGTGAGTATATGAACATTACATTACATTCTCTCTGGGGAACTGAAATTCCTGTACACTCGTCTACACCAGCCGTTGCCAAAAAGGCACTCCCTTTCCTCATCTGAGAAAGAAACACTCACAGATTTGGCCGCGGGCAAATTGTAATTCTTCGGTTTCTTTGACACAATATTCTTCTCTCATACTTAGAACTAGGTAGAGAAACGCTTATGGTTGTTCTGTTCGCTGATGGGAGATTTTTTGCTCCTGAGCACCATCGGAGAACATATGCACGAACACATGTAACACATAATTGCGTCGACACAATGGTCGTATCTTTTTAATGTGCACTATTATCGTAAAGAGGGTAGTTACTACGCCTTAAGTGCGAGGAAATCATTGGAATACTCGGCTGACAAATAAAGTATC
Organism: Sesamia inferens; assembly: GCA_037179545.1. Lineage (NCBI taxonomy): Eukaryota > Metazoa > Arthropoda > Insecta > Lepidoptera > Noctuidae > Sesamia > Sesamia inferens. The sequence continues at coordinate 21,697,884 of CM073921.1, forward strand.
CATTGTTGAGCATCATTACGCTTCTGCATCCCTGATTCCAGCAGTGCAATCATATCTCCAGCATAATCATATGTATCATCATACAGATAATTATGTACCTAGATCAAGAAATTTGATACCAAAAACATTTAGACTCTTCTTGATTTCCAATCTCAAGCTTAAACAGCGATTATTTATAGTTCAGGAGTTAGGCGGTTTCTAATACTTTTTTGTGAAATTGTCATACTTATTTAATAAACACTTTCTTTCATTTTTTTTTTGGTATTTGTAAATATTTTCTAAAATTATAAATCAATATCTTATCTTAGTTCAAGGAAAAAGTTCCAGGTCTCAAAAAAAGAGGTTGTATTGAATTCAAAGCAGTATAAACTTCCACGGATCCTCGTCTTTCCAAAGCAGTACAAATAATAAGTAATTATCGGGACATTATTTGGAGGAATTGTGATTCAAACATGATTATCCATTGAGCTAAACTTTGTTCACTTTGGATAATGTTTAGCAATTATTAAGGATTTATAATAAAAACAAAAAAGAACGTATTATAAGAATTTCCAAAAAAATATTAAAAATCGACTAGCTCCTTATAAGCCTATAAGCTTCTCCTATAAGAGGAGGAGGGAAGAATTTATTTTAGGTAAGTTGTAAGAGGGTGTTAGGCAAAATCAAGCACTCGGCAGTACAAATTATTGGGTGTATTGCATTGAACTGATGGCATTTCTTGTTTCAGATTTGTCAAATAGCGGCATACATTTCTCCTAATTTTGAATACTCGCAATTCATAATGCCGTTTGGCGACATGAACCCAGGTGCTCGACGTCGGAACGAAATGCGCATCGTCACCGTAGGACGCTACCGTATGCTCAAAGATATACGTAGCCAGACGGTATAGTAACACCTTTGTTTGTTCTATTTGTTTAATGTTATAAAACCAGTGGTATAAAGAATTAATGACAAGCAGTTGAAGACACTTAAATTGTAAACAGACTGAAAGACCGCCGCGGGCAAATTGTTCCAGTCCTTTGATGCTATTTATAGAAAGTTGTTGGCATTATCATATTCAATGGTACAACAGTCATTATAACTTTTTCTAAGTTTGTTTAAATAAAAAAAACAAAATAGTACACCATCGGTATCGGGGACAGGGTCCATGCTGTCGGTGGGTTCTTATTACTTATTATTTCCAGTTAATATATCTGAGAACATTTTTCTAACTGCTAAATCTATACATACTCACTACGTCACTGATGATGTAAATAGCGCGATCTCCAAAGTAGTCCACTGGTTTAATGTTAATAACTTACTTTTAAACGAGAAAAAAACCAAATGCATTAAGTTTACTCTACCTCACGTTAGGCAGGTGAAAACTAAAGTGTTGATAAGGGGCGAAGAATTGGAATCTGAAGACAGCACAGTGTTCTTGGGTATAACTCTGGATGCTAAGCTTCAATGGGGTCCCCATATAGAAAAATTGACAAAAAAACTAAGTTCTGCTGCATACGCAGTTAGAACAATTCGTAATTTGACTGATATTGAGACGGCCCGTTTAGTGTACTTTGGCTATTTCCATAGCGTAATGTCGTACGGCATTCTGTTGTGGGGAAATGCCACTGATATTCAGACAATATTTGTTTTGCAGAAACGAGCTGTTCGTGCAATTTATAAATTAAGTCCAAGACACTCTCTCAGAGAAAAATTTAAAGAAATTAATGTACTGACCGTGCCGTCTCAATATATTTATGAAAATCTTTTGTATGCTCATAAAAATATAAAATTTTATAAAAAATACAGTGATATCCATAATATAAATACTAGAAACAAGCACAAATTTATTGTACCTACAACAAGGCTCAAGAAAATAGGTGGCTCTTTTAGATGCCAATGTATACATTTTTACAATAGACTTCCAGAGGTGGTTCAAGATCTGAGCCTGAATAAATTCAAATGCTTCATTAAACGTAAGTTGTGTCAGAAAGCATTTTATAGTGTTAAAGATTATATTGACGACAAAAAGGCTTGGGCTTGAGCTGCGTCCGATTTCTATGCTTACACTGATTGTTCTTTGATTTTTCCTCTCGTAGTTTAAATTTGCAATTGTTTGTTTTTTCTTAACTCAAAGCCAGTACACACTATGTAGCCAGGCATATTGTACGTTACGGAATTGCATCGCTGACAGGGGTATTCGGCACTGGTGCAGCTGCACAGGAGCTAAACTTAGCATTCGGGAACACCGTTGGAGCTGCTGAACCTTGGACAAAACTGTCTTTGCATTGTGTAGATTCAATTTCTTAGTATTGTATAATTGCATGGAACACGTGTAAGCACGATCTATTTGCTGTAAAGCATCTATTTGTTGGGTTAGTCGTTTATTGACTTGATAGTGCTATGGCTGTTGAGAGTATGTCATGCTCACTCAAATGTCTCGCTGGTGGTGGCGTGTGTGTTGGGTCATTAGGTTCCCTTCAATATGGTTGAGCTGAATGATGCTGATCCATACGTCATGTTCGTGAACGGACGCCGTCAGAGGGGACTGGTCATCTCTTAGCTGCTACGGCGTATTTTAATTTCTAAATTGTTGTTTTTTTTTTCCATAATGGACGCTCTCAGCGTACAATATGTTTCTGCATCGTTCTCACACGATTGATTTCAAAATGAATGATGTAATCAAATATTTGTATCAATAGCTTGATATTTTAAAAGAGTGTCCATGGAGTTTCTTGCCCGTTCTTCTCCATAGGTACCTACTTTTTGGAATGGGCGACTAGCTTCACCTTACTGACTGACCGAACTTCTGACAATTCAAAAGTGCCTGTAACTGGTTTATTTGAAATAAATGCTTTGATTTGATTTGATTTGATTGACATATACAGTATGTTAAGAAAACCCTGTCCGACCCGTGAAGGTGTTGTTAGGTATCGATAACTGATTCTACTAATGCATACAAAACCGGGCTAAACTTAAAAAAAAAATCCCCCTAAAAAAATAAATATTATTTCGCAAATAGAGGTAACTTAATAAATGTGCGCTATGCACACCTATGCCCCATTCCGCGGGCGGCGGGCGGCAGGGCACGCGGCACGTGGTCGCATCGCTATTCGCCCATAATAATACCGGTGTTGTCACTTTTTAAAAATTACCAAATTTCGGGGAAGTTGAAATTAATTCGCGGGAAAAAAGATTATTTCAAAATTCATTTGTATTGGTACTATGATGATTACGTAAAATTTTATATTATATTTGGTCATGTGTTTACCTAACCTTTATTGTCCTTATGGGTCGCACAGGGTTTTCTTAACATACTGTATGTACTTAGTTCGAAATATGTAATTCATAGACCGTTGGAAGTATACATTAATATATTTAATTCAATTTCGTCCTCGTCCACTCCCTCTCTGTCAAAAGTTATTCCAACTGCTAAGTTAAGTTTGCCCTTCTCTCTTGTTGGCTCTTCTCTCATCCTGCCACTTGAGTGAAGCTGCCGACACCCAGGCGTAGGATAAAGACGCTACCTCTTTTTTGGGGATGTCTTACTGCCCCTTGTCTGTTTTTCTTTTTCATTTGACCAGCAGTAGGATGTTGCAGAAGATAGAAAACAACAACACCTGTAAATGATAGAGAAAATGATAAAACGAATATTGATATTGTTTTTTTGTAAGATATAAATAACAAGGATTACCTATAATTCTTTTATTAGGTACTTAAACTAATTGATCCGTTCTATTTTGAGAATGTGGTACCGTGTAGGTGATGTGAACCTGAATTCCCACCTGACGCGTGAGATTTTCGCTACTGACAGCCCAACCCACTTCACCTAAGTTCTCATAGGGAATATTTTTACAGAATAATAAAAAAATACAGAAAAAGTAAGCAGTTATTCTATAAAGGTGGTCTGTCAAATAAAGCTTTTGTAATTTGTTGGCCATAACTGGCCATCTACACATTAGCTGACTGAACTCTTCAGAGGGTTTTGTTACTTATGGCAACACAATTTAATTGCTTAGAATCGAAATCTGCAAAAGCTAATAATTTTGTAAAAATTGTAAAGCGTAATAGGTCATGTCATACAGTTAAGTCGAATTCCTTATTTATTTAATTCGTAAAGATAGCACCCTCACATACCCTTCATTTCTTATCGACTCTTTCTCGATTTTTGATGTATCATGTTCTGTGAATGCTAGATTTTCATACCTTAACCTTAAATTTCGCCCACAGATGGTTAAAACAAAGTCCGAAGTTACTGCCATCTCAGACTTTCTGAATTGGCTCGAAGCAAACAAGAGCCCGGACGAAAAGGTCGTCCTTATGTACCATGAACCTCGCCGACTGCACCCCAAAATGATACTTCATAGCATGATAAGGTGAGTTTCATATACTGATTCATTATTTTAATTTAGCTTTTGGAACAAAAACGGTACAACGATAACAGTAATTATATATGTTGATGTCAAAATATTCGATGGAAAAAACGATCTCTTTGTTCCCATGAAGACTCATCAATGACACGAATTGTTTTTTGCTTAGAAAATCGCAGGCATAAGCTAGGTTAACTAAATGATACTTTCCTAAGTACCATTTAGTTAAGTTATAGACTGTCATAGAATGGATTTTAACATAGGTATTCAAAATTAAATAAGTATTCGACTGAATATTTTTGAGTTCTAGAAGTTATATTTATTCTGTAATGTGTTATCTGTTGCAGTTGTTAAACACGTAACCACACACCTAGCTCGGTAGCACAGGTTGGTGGGTGTTTGCTAAAAACTAATGTATGAATGTGAGGGGAGGCTATGAGTATTTCCGTCAATATAATGATCGATGTAGCTGATTTCAGTGCCCGGCGAACGCACAGACACGTCACATTAAAGCTATTACAAGTCCAGACAGATCAATATGGTCGGGGTTTGTCCGATTCACAGAGTGAGATAGCACAAAATATGCAACCATAGCGTTAATGAAAAGACATCGCTGTCTGCTATTAATCCGTTGCCGTCCCTAAATAGTTTTAGGTAAAAGCTAGAGTACTTATAGATCTAGCTGCAATAAGTTATGTCTGGGTCTAACGCTAGTAATATTATAGTAAGGTTGTCGATGCTTTAATTGAAATCGTAAATATTAATAATCACATAGACTTTTAGTTAGTGTTTTAGTTAGCTTGAGTACCTACTATAAATTTAATTATAAGTTTTGTGTGGGTCTGACGCAAGTAATGTATACTAAGGCTATTGTATTTACTTGACATCGTAAATATTAAAAATCTTATAGACTTTTAGTTAGCCAACTACAAATTAAAGTTTAGAAATATAAGCAAAATTACATTAAAATAATTTTAGCTAAATACGTGTATGAAAATTTCATTAATAGAATATCAACGCATAATTAAATTAAATTGTTTATTCTTTGACTAAAGGGAAAGTCTATTTGAAGTTTGCGGCTTGATACGCAACTAAGTATGCTAATAAACTCTTTTTAAATAGATTTTTTGCCGGCACGACAGCTCGTCGACTTATGACTACTGTATTATATGTGCCTATACTTATTTTGAAATTACTCTAAATAAACATGTTCATTTTTGGGATGCGTAAGTTAGCGACTGCATGCAGACAAAGAGCTACGAGGATAGCGGAGTAATAGATTTCGATCAAAACTATTAGGCTATCGATAACTAAAATTTTTATTTACAATTATTTCGCAGGCACCGGTTACTTCAGAGATTTGAAAACATAGTTGCCGGGTTTACGGATAGTTACAATCTGTGTAACGAAAAGTGCCTGGGTACAGTAAGGTCGATTTCACTCAGAATCTTATCAATGGTGCTGTTAGAGGAAGACTCCAAGAGCGTGGCCACGGCTTTAGATAGAGCTAAAGCAACCTACAATATAATAGATCAGCTCTCTAATCAAGGTATAGCTACACAAGATTTTTCGTTTATTCGTTTAAGGTATCTGGATTCAACCCTACGGCCTACAAGTCGTCACGGCCATTGAGTACACTTGGCACTCGGACATTGCGTAAATTATTTCATAACCATTACTCTTAAAATGGCGATTGAAATTATCGTGACGACACCGGCATGTCCTGGAACCAAAATTTCGGTAACATGTGATATTTACCAACCCGCAATATGCCCGCGTGGCCGATTTCTGGCCTCCTCCCTCTTACTTATTGAGTGGAGACCAGTATCCCAGCAATGAGAACATTACAGGCTGATTAAGATTCAGTTAACATACTTATTAAAGTTCATAACGAGTGTCCGGGAACTGGTTTTCATGACATGCTTATTACCATCACACTTGAGCTTGGCAGATAAATCATTCTTCCATTGGCTCCTTATTGGTTAAGGATTGGAAGAACTGATCTGTGGATTGTTGGTTTTGTCAGCGCTATGTATGTGAATATCTGTGATGTTATGTCAGCAGGAGTCAAATTTGAGGATCTTGAAGGCGGTATTAAGGATCCGATAAGACCCTCCAAGGACATGATGGATGTAGCGCTCGAGTTTGCCCGCCCTGTTTCCACTGAGCTCAGCGATCTCGAATCTATGCAGAGCTTGCTGGAACGGTAAGTTTGTACAACAAACTATTGTTATAGAGTTGTTTTCTGATATGAAATGCTAACACAAACGTTCCTCATTATTAATAAACCTGTACTAAAGTTATACCAAAATGAAATTCTGTTTCATATTGTGTCTATTTATATTAAGACACACTTTCTTCATCTGCTCACCTTTCGCCAACTATTTTTGGGGTTCGTTTCCAGTCTAACCGAATGCAGCTAAATACGAGTACTTTACCAAACCAGTAGGCCTAGTATGAGTTTTCATTACGAGACTCGATCGTCGATATATGCCGAATATCCAAAAATAGCTGCCGGGACCAATAGTTTTACGTTCTTCCCGAGGTACGTAAGGGTTCCAGTATGAAAATGGACAGCGAATCACTGACTGACCGCACTAAACCAATCTGCAGTTCAACAACATTCATTGCGTTATTAACGTTGCAGCACACGAGCACATTTTCGAACATAGGCAGCAATGGAATAACAATAAGCTTCAGGATTATGCCTACTGATAGCAATTCTGTGTTACGTAATTAGGGTGCTGGGGCGTAATCTGCTTTTCTAATAGTGTCCGAATGGTCTATCGGTGATGACATAATAATCGATTTTGACAAGTTCCGTAGTAATCTACTAACAAAATAACGTCATTATGACTTTCCAGTTATCAATCACTGACAATACATTCCATACTGAGAAGTAGTTTTTAGAAAATCCTTTCTACTAACGGGTTTTATAATAATAGCAATACGTCAATGTCATTATATCACCGTTCCTTTACGACCCGACTGATCGATCGATTAAAATTAATCAATTACAATGGTATCGTGTTGGAATGATAAATTTATAATAAGTAATAGCAGACTAGGGCCCCAGATCGATCGAGCTGTAGCTACCCGCCCCGGCTTCGAACGGGTACAATGCTGATACTAAATACACTACAGAAAAACTGTCAACGTTGCTTAAAAAACATAGCGGCTCCCTGCTTCCGCCGCCCGCAATTTTTAAATCTGTTATATCTTCGGGAATATTCATTTAAATCATTTATGCTGTAAAGGGCCGTATAGATCTAAATTAAATCAACAATGTATTTAAGCATTTAATTGGGTAAAGATTAATGCTGACATCATCATCTCAGCGTTAATCCCAGTCACACCCGTAGCTCTTCAGCTTTAGAGTCTGGGGTCCGGTCCAGTAACTGCTGATTTTGGCTAAACTTAGATATTTTCCGTGAAGCGACTGCTGTCTGACCTCCACACCCCGAAGGCGATATCTAAGCATTGCAGTTAAACCAATTGTTATGACTTTTGAGGGCTCTAACAACCCGTAACGACTACCACTAGATGTTCGTATGGCAACCGGGACCAACGGCTTAACGTGCTTTCCGAGGCACAACCAGACCAGTGCAAATATTCATATTCACATTTGCACTGTGCGGGGATCGACCTCACGCCTCCTTGCGCAACGGCCGCATTCGCTACAGCTACGCCACGGAGGCTATCAATAAAGATTAATGCCCTATTGGTTAAAATCGCTTCGGAAATTAGCCATTATTTGTCGTAAAAAGTAAATGACAAAAAACGTTATTTTGGAATATCCATAAGAGATAGACATATACCATCGCGGAGTTTTCTGAAGACCTTTCAATGTGTGTTTAGTACCTACATTATTAGGATAAATCTCGTAGGGTTCAGACCGCGTTTCATTGCAAATGCGTAAAACATGTAAATATTTACGACATCACATTAGAAACCTCAAAAATAATAATATTTCTCCACTATTTAATTGATTTTATTATACAATATGTAAAGAAAACCCCGTCCGATCCGTGAAGGCATTTTTAGGTATCGATAACGGATTCTACTAATGGATACAAAGCCGGGCTAAACATAAAAAATCCCCCTAAAAAAATAAATTGTATTCGCAAAAAGATGTAACTTAATACATGTGCGGTAGGCAACCCTTCCGCGGGCGACGGGGGACAGGGCACGCGGCACGTGGTCACATCGCTTATAATAATACAGTCCAAATGGTGTTTCGAAAATTAACAAATTTCGGGGAAGTTGGAATTAATTCGCGGGAAAAAAAGATTATTTCAAAATTCATTTGTATTGGTACTATGATGATTACGTAAAATTTTATATTATATTTGGTCATGTGTTTACCTAACCTTTACAATCCTTATGGCTCGGAGAGGGTTTTCTTTACATATTGTACATACAGTATGTTAAGAAAACCCTGTCCGACCCGTGAAGGTGTTGTTAGGTATCGATAACTGATTCTACTAATGGATACAAAACCGGGCTAAACATTAAAAAAATCCCCCTAAAAAAATAAATATTATTTTGCAAAAAAAAAAAGAGGTAACTTAATAAATGTGCGTTAAGCACCCTTCCGCGGGCGGCGGGCGGCAGGGCACGCGGCACGTGGTCGTATCGCTATTCGCTCATAATAATACCGGTGTTGTCACTTTTTTAAAAATTACCAAATTTCGGGGAAGTTGGAATTAATTCGCGGGAAAAAAAGATTATTTCAAAATTCATTTGTATTGGTACTATGATGATTACGTAAAATTTTATATTATATTTGGTCATGTGTTTACCTAACCTTTATTATCCTTATGGGTCGGACAGGGTTTTCTTAACATACTGTATAAAATTTGCTCTTTAATCACTCTATCTAAAAAAACCCCATCAAAATCCGTTGCGTAGTTTTAATGATTACATACATAGGGACATAGGGAATGAGAAAGTATTTTATATTTATAATAATAATAATATATCGCACCTCCTCTACATGGATGACCTAAAACTATTTGCTCCCAACGATTTGCAACTGAGGGAGCTACTGAAAATTACTGAAACTTTCAGTAGCGCCGTCAGGATGGAATTCAGTGTGTACAAATGTGCGGTCATGCATGTACAGCGAGGAGAGATTATGGAATCCATGGGAACCCAACTCACTGGTTTCATAAACCTTAGAGCTCTCTCCGCATCCGAAACCTATAAGTATTTGGGTATGTCGGAAGCGCTGGGTATCAATGTTACTGACATGAAGCAATCGTTGAAGGAGCGCATCTTTGGCCGCCTGAAAAAAGTACTTAATAGTCTTCTATCAGGCGGAAACAAGGTGCGTGCTTTCAACGGTTGGGTTATGCCGGTTTTGATGTACTCTTTCGGCATACTCAAATGGACTCAGACCGAACTCGACGCCCTGGATCAGAGGGTCCGTACGTTGCTGACTGAAATCGATTGCATCACCCACGATCATCGGTTATGAGACTGTATATCCCGCGAAAATGTGGAGGTAGGGGCTTTTTAAACGTTAAGACACTCCGCAATCGCGAGATATGCAGTCTCAGGGAATATTTCCTGAGAACTGACGTGGGAATGCATCGAGATGTGGTCGCGGTTGACAAGGACCTCACTCCGCTCTCCCTGGCTAAAGAGAACTGGCGCAAACCATTAGTGCTTGAAACTAACGATCGCATGGAGGTATGGCAGAGCAAGGAGCTTCACGGACGCTTTTTCAGAGCCCTACACGGGCCCGATGTAGATTTTCAAGCGTCCGTAGCCTGGCTAAGTTACGGTGACCTTTTTGGAGAAACCGAAGGTTTTGTCTGTGCAATCATGGACGAAGTTATGATGACGAACAATTACCGGAGATTCATTGTGAAAGACGGCACAGTTTACATCTGTCGGGCATGTCACCGGCCGGGAGAATCAATCATACATATTATTTCCGGGTGTTCTCGTCTAGCTAATGGAGAGTACTTGCATAGACACAACCTTGTAGCCAGGATAATCCACCAGCAACTTGCTCTTAAATATAACCTTGTGGACTCGGAAGTGCCGTACTATAGGTATATGCCCGACCCAGTTCTCGAAAATGGCCATATCACATTGTACTGGGATCGATCCATCATCACTGACAGGACTATTGTTGCCAATAAGCCTGATATAGTGCTGGTGGATCGATCAGAGCGGCGTGCAATGATTGTTGACATAATCATCCCACATGATGAGAACCTTGTGAAAGCTGAGAAAGATAAACAGATCAAGTATCTTGACTTGGCTCACGAGGTTGTCGACATGTGGGAGGTGGATTCAGCAATCATTGTACCGATAGTCGTGACAGCCAATGGCTTAATAGCTAAGAGCCTCGACCAACACCTCAGGAGGCTCTCGTTAGGCAGCTGGCTCAAGGGTTTGATTCAGAAAGCGGTACTGCTGGACACGGCTCGCATCGTCAGGAAGTTCCTCTCTTTGGAGCCCTGACCGCCGGTAGCTTGAACCCTGTTCCCGATACCGGTGGGCTACTATTTTTTATATTTTTAAATGTTTTTTATGTATTTATATAAATATTTAAAAATGTAAATTATATGTATGTAAAATAAATAAACGAAATAATATTAATAAATAATAATATTTATAAATTCTTCTTTGCCCGAAGAATTGCAACATTAAAGTGGCAGTGTTCTGGACACATTGCCCGTAGGACCGACGATGATGACGACGATGGGGCCGACGGGTTCTCGAGTGGCGACCACGCACCGGAAGACGTAGCGTGGGTAGGCCCTGATAAGGTGGACCGACGACCTGGTGATGGTCGTAGGAAACCGCTGGATGCGGGAGGCGCAGGACCGGTCGGCGTGGAGAACTTTGGGGGAAGCCTATGTCCAGCAGTGAACGTCTATCGGCTGAAATGATGATGATGATGATGAGTGAAGACAATATTAGAGTCGTGGAATTGTACTATAAATTCTGAATAGTCTATACTCTATAGCCACGTACATAGGTAAAGAAAATAAAACTTGTATATTGTTGAATGAAAAAGTTTTAATTGTTATGCGGTCGAATGTGTATGGTTCGTAAATATAGCTATTAGATATAGTGTTCATTTGTCTGGGGGTATATTCAGGATTAGCGCACTTAATTAGATGAATTTTAAAGAGGAAGAAACTATCAATGGATCTTCGAAACTTTGCCGATATCCCCCATTGGCTGAAGATTAGTACATGTATATCAGTAACTAGGTTTTCTTGAAATTGCAGACAGAACACATTCCGGCCTGTGATACGGCCCCTGCTGCGTAGCTCGCGGATGCGGCGCCGCCGCCTGACATACCTGCGTCTCATCCTGGCCGAGGCCGGCCTAATGTATTACCAGTTTAAGGACGCCTGGCATACGGGCCGGCGCGCCGGTAACTATAGCATATAGTCACTGCCCTACTCCCTGCGATTGACGAGAAGCTGGTGAATATAGTAACTAAAAACTGGTCGACGAGCAACGAGGGGCGAATGTAGAGAGTGTTCACTGTACTGTGTATTATGCGTGACTGCATGTGCTGCGCATGAATCTCTCAAGACTGTTCTGCCCGCCAAGCGAATGTCGCTGAGCGAGTATTCTCTTTGGTAGCTCTTGTAGCTGTGACAAATGCAGTATTTCTTTCAGTTGCACTAGATAGGTAGGTTACACTATCAGTAAGCAATGGGTTTAATTTTGGTAGTTTAACAACATTCATTGCGTTATTTATTTTGTTGAATAGATACATTTTATAAACATGTGGAGCAATAGATGGAAACAATATTCTTCCAATTGATAGTAATAGTATACACCATACTATGTGCATTTTAAAATACATTTATTAAAAAAATGTATGCCAAGCGGGGCAGCGTTGTTATGAATCCGCATGATAAATTTTGAAACTTCATTTGTGTATATGACTTACTTGTACAAGATACAGAAAAAAAGACAATATCGTAAATAAATAAAACTTCGTAGCCAACAAATATAACTCTAGTCAAAGATTGGTCAAACTCATAGTCTGCCATCAGTACTAGTTTGAAGAAAATTCTTTTTCGTTTCTATGTTGGATTTATTTGATTGTGTAAAAAATTGATCCTAAGCATTAGTATTTTCAGTGTTTTCATTTATTGTCGTCTTCATATCGCAGATATAGTTATAATAACAAAACATATTTATTCAGGTTTGGTACGCTTGATGTCCCCGCTGGAGGAAAGCGTTAAGCAGGAAGATATCCAAGAATTACTTGATATTTTCGAAGCTCACTTTGACCCAACGAAAGCATTACGTCACCAATCACCCGCTACAGAACCCGATACCGAAGACGTACGTTTATTATGTTGCCCCTTGTACAAACGAGAGCACATCAAGATACTACAATCTATCAGATTCCTTTATTAAATTTTCATCTTTATTTCTAAAGCATTACGGCTCAAGGTTGATTGGGAATATTTGACAGTTTCGGGCATCTTGACCTGCCGTCGTTCGTACCTTTCTGTAGCAAGTAAAATATATAATTGGAAAGTCCTATAAACTGTGCCTAGTTTTTTTCTGTTATGGATGGGAAATCATCAAATGACCTCTCTGGGCGGAGCGGTAGGGCGGTCAGTTTACTGACGAAAACCCACCCGTGTGTCTTCACTTGTATGTGCACCAGCGCCACGGTGTCTATTTTAACCAACCGCAACCCTGGCCCAGGAGGCATCGGTCCTCGTGGACCCCATCACGATGTGCAGACATCTCTTTGAGGCGCGTGGTAAACACAACGCGCCGAAGACCCGGGCCTGGCCGTAAGCCCGCACTTACGGTGGCCGGGAGTTCAATGTTGTCGCCGCTACCCGCAGGAGATGCCCTGATCGGGAGAGGCGTGTGGGTACTGGGATTCACGCGCTCCGTCTCCTTTGCCAGTATTTAATAGTAAGGAGGTGACTGCCTACCATGCACTCTCGCCCCGGACCATGTCCTGGACCAGTATCAGACGCTAGAGATCGCCGCCGATCGACGCCACGAGGACACGGCGGTGTTCTACTCAAGCCGGGCAGACTTCCTCGTGTCCTCAGGGCAACTATGCCTAACTTGATCTTCGAAAGTCAGTAGATATGACATTGAAAAGTTTTCATTATTTTTTCTCTTTTGGTAAAGTGTTAAAGATTCATTTTGGTGTTTTTGATACTGAGTCAATAAATAACGTAAGAGGTTGTTTGTTATTGGATATTCGACAATCCTATACCTACGCCGAATAGCTGGATTATTGGAGAAAGTATAGGTACACTGCGCTTACGCAATGATATTACGCTGGTGTTATCGTGACATTATTATCGATGGAACCATGACTATACGATATTCATACGCCGTCAACAAACACCGTCGTTAATGAACGAAGGCCGACGTAACGTCATCAACAGAATTTCTAAGATCTAACTAAAGTTATTATCATCATTTTCGTGCCCTTATCACAATATGTTTGGGCTCGACTAAAATATGTTTCATCAATACCTGTCTATTAGAAGTCATCTGTCATCATCGTCTAGTCATCATCGTCACCCGTGTGGTACCTACGGGTCTTAGAATAGTACCGTCCTATATCCTCCCGTGGGTTTCGTAAAAATCGACTAAGGAAGCTCTCACCAGGGAAGCGGACAGCGCAGCGCTTCTCTGGTGAAATATCAAATTACTGCGATCCGCAACCCAACTGCCAAGCGTGTGGATTATGGCACAGCCCCCCAATATGGTAAGCCTTGGGGAGGCCTTTGTCTAGCAGTGGATTTCTATAGGCTTAAGAAAAAGAAGTCATTTCTGAGAGGGTTCGTTTCCAATCATATCTTTCTTACACACAGTCTAACGTTACTTTGGTCTACCCCTATCTGTAGAATCATCTAGTTTAGAACACTTAAAACGTACTAACAAAAATATGTTATTAATTTTTAGGGTGACCAGCCAACAGAAGAATTAGAATTCAGCAGTGACTCTGACAGCACAGAAGCGTTGTCGTTGATCTTCGGAGTCGCAAGTCAGTATAACTTGCATTTCTACGTTTCCTCTAATTCCTGGAATTCTAATAGTATACAACATTATTTTTTATTTATACGAAACCTGAAACACTTGTCCAGTATTTTTAAGTAAAGAATCTATATAATTATGTACAACATTTCAAAAAGATATCATGATAAAGCACAAAGTTATAAGCTTGTTATCCTACTTGGCTGTCCCAACAGAAATATGAGGCAACGCACCGCTCGCCCACCCGAGCGGAGCGTCGGTCTGTGGCGTCAGCTGTTGCACGAGCGTTCGCAGTACTATGAGCCCGTAAGCTGCGTGGCTTGCTCGGTAATTACACAGCAACAATTTTTACACCATGTTATATTTGGGAAAAAGTATAACATGGTGTAAAAATGATTGGAATCGAATCAGTTGCTTATTCTAATCAATAAAACTGTATTCAGGTTTCGTATAAATAAAAGAGAACGTTGTTTATTAGGGTGCCCGACGTACAATGGGGAGTGATATTATTTTTAATTTCTACCCATAAGTGTGTAAAGGTATTTAAAAAATCGGCCAAGTACATATCGTACTCACTCTTAAAGGGTTCCGTACCATTGATTTATGAAATTAAATAATTTAAGTTATTTGTATGAAAGATTACGCGGTAATAAGCGGTTTACGATTTACGAGGTATTTAAAAAACTGCTTACTAGATCTCGTTCAAAACAATTTTCGTTGGTAGATTTTATAGTAATGTACAACATATGTTTTTTTTAGATTTTTCATTTTCTTATTTTAGAAGTTAGAGGGGGGGACCAACTTTTTTCCACTTTGGAAGCGTCTGTCACGCAAACTATACGGTATAGAAAAAATATTTTAGAAACCTCGATATCATTTTTGAAGACTTATCTATACTTAGATGCCCCACACGAATGTGTTTGATGAAAATTATTTATTCTATTTTTTTTTAAATTTTAGCATCAAAATCTTAATGCGGTTTACAGAATACATCTACCTATCAAGTTTCAACAGTATAGCTATTATAGTTTCGGGAAAAAATGAATAAGGGTGAACTAAATTCATTTTTGACAATGTTTTATGTTAGAATATTTCCGGGAGAAATCGCTTTATAAATATGCGTGCGTCCGTCCAACAAAACAAAATCTATAGTAGAACTTTAAAAGACTATCTAGGAAAATTATTTTGAACACTTTTTGAAAAATATAAAATAATTTCTAAAATAAGTTAGTAATTTAACCGTATATGCAAGCATTATTTTATCTTAGTTTATATAATGTTATTGGCCTGAACGTATTTTCTTTCAAATAAAAGAAAAATTATTAAAATGACCATCGAAAATCCAACATACATAATCCGTCCAGTTTGTATACATTAGTAACTCAATTTCCCGAGAGATAGCGTCGATAGCGACATCGCTATTGACGCTATCTCTCACGGACGACAGCAGGTCAAGCTACCCGTAACTGTCAAATATTTAAAATCAATCTTGAGCCTTAAGGCTTTAGAGATAAAGTTGAAAATCTAATAAAGAAATCTGATAGCTTGATGTGTGCCGTCTGTACTTTGGGCTACTTCACCAATGTTAAGATTTTATGTGTGTTGACGGGGTCGAAATGGGTGTGAGCTATTAAATTATCGAATCCTTCAGTTGGTCACTCGTTGTCATTGAAATTCTTTCATTTTCCATGATGTACATACATCTACATCTACGTAAACTTTGGCGCCGATTCTGTTGTTCACAATCTAAACCAATTTTAAGTTATGTGCATCTTCTTTTTTCCATTTCGTTAAGAAAAGGATAGAAAGATAACATTTTAATTTGATCCTGTCAAATTAAGATACTCCATAGACAGTTTAGACGCAATTATAAACATGGCGACTTAAATATGCCACTTTACGTCAGGAGGGCACTAATTTGACAGGTCTAAACTGACATTATATCTTCTGTCCTTCTCAGTACCATGGATAGTGTTGGAGTTTTGGTATCAGATATTCGCAAATCATTTTCCAAAAATGAATCTGTAGTCGCCACCTTCTTAGACATTTCCTCTGCATACGATAATGTCCTTCTTCCCATTCTCAGGCAAAAACTGCAACAGCTGAGAATACCGGAAAGAATGCTACAGTGCATCTGCAATTTACTTATGTCTAGGTCTTTGGTTTTGAGAGTCCCGGGGGAAGAATTTGACGCCAGGACGTCATGGAAGAGCCTACCACAAGGATCTGTGCTTAGTCCTTTACTGTACAATCTGTATACAGGTGACGTAAACTCATGCCTCAATAACGACTGTCAAATTCTTCAGTATGCTGTTGACCTAACTTTATATGTCACCAATCCCTCTGTTAGCGACGCTGCAACATCTCTATGCATATCCCTGAACTCTCTAAACCAATGACTAAATTTCCACGGCCTGAATCTGTCTGCCCCAAAAAGTGCTGTGGTTGTATTTTCTCGCAGGAGATTGATACCACAAATTTCGGCATGCAGTTTCTGCAAAAGTTAATTTTTTAGGCGTTATTTTAGATTCTAAATTGACTGGTTTACACCATCTAAAATACTTAGCTAATAGGTGCGAGAGAACTATTCCCATACTTAAAGTTCTTGACGGTGTCTGGTGCTCATCCCTACACCATGAAACTGGTATACAATGCTCTAGTTCGGAGTGTTCTAGACAATGGATCTTTCCTCTTAATTCCTTGCAACAAAGGTGCTTTGGCAAGGTTGAATAATATTCAGGCTAAGTGTTTAAGGATCATTTTGGGTTGTATGAAATCTTCACCAATTAACGCATTGCAGGTAGAGTGCGCCGAACCAACTTTAACCTTGAGAAGACAGTATCTAGTCGAGATTTTAGGCTAGAGTCACCACTAAATACTCTCACCCGCTTGCTGAAAGACCTTTCAGCCTGGATACCGCATGCTGAAATTCCAATTATTGGAAACATAAAGAAGTCCTTTTGTTTATAAATTCTTTTCGATGGTAACAAAATTTAGATTCTCCTATCGCTCAGTTTCCGAATCTCCCTGCTCACAATTGTGACTATGAAACCATATATTTCAAACCCGAAATTTTGTAAAAAGTCCCCTTCGGCCAACTCTATTTTCAAAGCGGCGGTTGGTGAGCGCTGGCGAAATTTTGAGAGATTGTTTACAGACGCCTCTAAATTCTCAGATTCAAGCTGCACTGGTGCTGCAGTATACTACCAAAACACAAA
The DNA here is from genome assembly GCA_037179545.1 of Sesamia inferens. Taxonomy (NCBI): domain Eukaryota; kingdom Metazoa; phylum Arthropoda; class Insecta; order Lepidoptera; family Noctuidae; genus Sesamia; species Sesamia inferens. The sequence goes on from CM073921.1 coordinate 21,715,456, forward strand.
AATCGTTTTGAAGTTTAGATGCCCTAAACAGTCATCATGTTTACGGGTGAGTGCGTAGCCATACTGGAAGCTTAATTATTTATAGAAGCCCATAACATACATTTTGGTGTCCTCTTCACGGACTCCCTTAGTTACCTGCAAGCTTTGGGGCAAAGTCCTTTCAAGAGCAACTGCACAGCCCAATCTTGCTCCAAATCAAAAACTCCCTTTTATCTTTGTGTGCCAAGAATCGTTAACACCGTCCACTTGGTTTGGGTTCCAAGCCACTGTGGCATAAGAGGAAACGAGTGTATCGATGCTCTTGCTAAGGGCGCTGTCTCGTCCCAAGACGCTGACCTCAAATATTTTAGATGCCAGTGTTAAGTTTTGCCGAGTCTTCCCAAAAAGAACTTGCTATCCACATGGCAGGTGCAGTGGCAAAATACAAGTAAGGGGAAAGGTGCTTTTTATCACGCAATATAGCCTAATGTTACACCCAAACCTTGGTTTTAGGCATATAAAAAAACCTCAAAGAGGGTAATATCTTCTATTTCTCGTCTCCATATAGGCAATGGTTGTTCCCCGGTATTCCCCCACAAAATCCAGGTCAGAGATACATCGCTCTGTGAATGTGAACTGGATGAAGGTACATTGGATCATATATTTTTCCAGTGCTCCAATAATAACCCAGCCCATGATCTGTACAGTCGTCTTCCTAAGTTACATATATCCCTGTCCCAACCAACTTTCCGTCTTTACTAACACATTCCCCAAAGCTATTTTGAGCGTTGATGGATTTTATCCGTATTAATGACCTCAAATTATGATTTTCTTTGTGTATTTGTCTATGTTCATATTTATTATATTTAACCATAATATATTTAACGTTTGTTTTTTATTATTTTTTGTTTGTTACAGTCTACCTACCTACTAACATTGGTATATAAGTTTCACATTAAACACAGTGTTTTTTTTATTATTGTCATTTTCACTGTCACGTTTTCTCATATCACATTAGACATTGGCAGAATTGTCGACATCGGCACCATTGCCATAAACAAAAATAGAATAGAATAGAATCTTCTGTCCTTTTCTTAATGAAATAGAAGGCAAAATATGCACTGAACTTAAATTTCATTTAGTTTGTGAACAAGTGAATCGGGGCCCAGCCCATTTTTAACTTTTATTTAACTATTACGGATCCTACACTGAGCATGGCCCGAAACGCTTTTGGCTGTTCATTTTTTACTAAATTGTTTTATAACATCAGAATTAAATTATTGCATAATGTACACCCATAAAATAGATGACCTGTAGATGTATGATGTTTGTACCTATTGTTAGAAAATAATAATTATATGAACGCGAAAATCTGATATTCTTACAAATAAATATATAAAATTAATTACCTACTGTACAAATTAAACCTCAAGTTATCAATAGTACGGAGCTGTGATGGCCGCGTTGACTTTCATATGGTGTGTAGGTAGTACGTTTGAACACAGGAAAGCATTTTACCTGTAACACTACTCTCAAAACGGTGAAGAAAACATTGTGACGAAACCAGCCTGTCCTAGAACCAAAAAGTATAACACATGTGAGGCCCGCCTGGTATAATATAGGTACTCACCTACCCAATCCCTGGCGAAGAGACGTCCGGATCCCAGCAATTGGAACATTATAGGCCAATTATGTTTATGCTAACTGTAGCATTGTACAGACGACAGCACATCAAGCTACTACATCTGTCAGATCTCCTTATTAGATTTACAACATTATCTCTAAAGCTTTAAGGCTCAAGGTTGATTGCGAATTTTTGACAGTTTCGGGTAGTTTGACCTTCTGTCGTCCGTACAGCAGTGCGTTTCTGTAATCATCTCGCCGTGAACATTGAAGTGAAGCGACGTTGGAGTGAACTGTCGTTCCAACTAATGCTAATGATCGACACTTTTGAGACCTCACTCCACGCTCATTTCACCTTACTTTATACGGTGAGATTCTTACTAAATCAATCGCCAATCGGCTGTTATGCACACGCACAGAGCTTCAGGAGCACAGGAGGAAAACAGGTTTCAAAAGTAATGTGTTTTTTTGTTACTCAGATATGTCAACCTAGGAGCGACCGAGCGACCAAGGTGAGGAGTTGGACTATCAATAGTTCTCTCAGCTGAAGCTCAATATTTAACATTTCAATCATACATTCATAACTGTGTTTCGATGTAGAAAATGGAAGTATAGAAGCGAAACTCCTGATCCGAACGAACTTAATGTTTGCCTATAGACAGGATTATAGTGTCCGTCGGTCAAAGTGAGAGTGAGCAAACCATCACGTGTGAGTGTGAGAAAAAGCGGTTGTATGATCGGTGTCACTAGTTTTCGGCAGCAATTTATCAATTTTAAACACTCACGCACAATTTCTTTTATGAATTCCGAAAATAAATAAAAAACAAAATGCTTTTTTTGAAATTTATAAGTTGCTATATGAATTTGTACGCTTAGGTACTATTTGATTTACTGCTATCCCTGTTCGTACTATGCAAGTCCACAAAAACAAGTGAACAAACCCCGGTTGGTGAAAATCTATGTACTGCAAAATATGAAAACAGTAATAATGCGTTATGGGTTTGGGTAGTTATGTAAAGTGAATTGGTTATCTAGGCCTATGGAAAAAATATAGCCCTAGAAAAAAAAAATACTAAACGTTTTTACACTTCGGACGAGCATGATATGAAAGGGATGGTTGCTCCTTACAGTAACTCTCCGGCGGCATAGAGACACGTACATAGAATAAGTGGCTTAATACTAGTTTCGCTTCTGTACGAATTTTCATGACTTTATAATCTACTCATGTAATCGACTTTCATATTAGCGAAATCAAAAGGATAGTAGTACCATATTGCATGTGTTATATTAATGTGCGATTTAGTGACAATAACTTAAAACTATTATTGGTAGGCACCAACTAAATGCTCAATTTCGTAGTTTTGATCATGTTATAAAATGTCATGATGAACGAATATTTTCTACCTTCTTTCTTGAACCCACCGCAACGCATTCCAATTATTCTAATTTAAAGCTTATGCATTGATTTTTTTAAACAAAATGTGTTCTATAACAGATATTGGTACGACAGCTTTGCTATTAAAAGTAGATTATTCACAAAGGGTTTCTTTAATAATATAAGTATTCAAATCATTTATGCACCAGCGGGTAATACAAAAATTGGTTAACTTTGATTTTTATTCCTAGATTGAATCTGTGCTGCACTCAGGATTCTAACCTTAAATCATACACTATACCTAAGCATAGCGAAGGATTTAAGGTTAGAATCGTGAGTAGGTAACTCCTAAGAGTTAACCACAACTCAATTAAAATAATTGCTGTGCTCGGAAGCTTTAATATTAGTTGTTAATGATTTCAAAAAGCGCTTTTTTTATTAAGACACTGCTTCCCTTGATCCATAATGTACGGACTGGTCAAGCAATTCCAAACTGTCAGACATTTCCAATCAACATTGAGCCTTAATGCTTTACAGATAAAGTTGAAAATCTAATAAGGTAATCTGACAGATTGTAGTAGCTTGATGTGCCGTCGTCTGTACTATTAGGATTCGATAAAGTTCTGTTATGTTATGTTCATGTTACTTAATTTTGTGGCGGGATTAAATGAGTCCTATTGTCGCTAATTCGAAGTATAATGTATAATGGGAATTTTAATTAGAGTCGGAAAAATGACAAGGGCTACAGTAATGATGTTCGGCAATCAATAGACTTAGCATTTAGTGCTGCATTATTTTATTAGGTATCAAAGCGGTTTTTTTTATTGTAAATATGTAATACACACCGTATTTAACAACATGATTTTAGAAACATGGACCTTACCAGTAAATTAAACTCACTACAACATTATTACAAGAGTTGGGGAAAAAATGTTTCAAGAGATTCTTTACTTCTTTATTGATTACGACTCGAATCGGAATCAGGTGCATTTATAATTAATGAATCCACACATTCATAAATGACGTGGTCTAGTTGACACATTTCGTCTTCAACTTTTATGGCATCATTGATGCACTTTCGCCAATTTTCCGGTGTCACTTTCTTTCAGGCATTCTTCAAATAATTTTTTACGTCTTTTATTTTAAAAGTTTTTTTGTTCCTGGCGACGTACCCCTTTGCTTGAGCCCAAACAACTCCATTGGGTTGGGCTCACAGGGATAGGGGGGCAGATGCATGATTGTGACACCGTATTCAGTGGTCAATTCTTCCACAGCATAGCGTTCGTGATTAGTTTTTTGTGACTTTACTAGTTCCATTAATTGAGCCTTTATCATTGCAGTTTGATAATTAATTTGTATGTCATCCAACCACTGAATAATATCAGCCTTCCGCCAGTTTGAAGTGGGAATACGCTCGACTTTTCTAGGAGGGTACGGTTTGTTATCAAAAACCAGCACTTTGCAAATTTGAAATTTGGCATTCTTCAAAACACTTCGAATTCATTTCTTCATGATAGTTCATACTATTTTTGTTCGATTAAAAAATAAATTTAAATTAACGAGAGTGGACTGTATATAAGTACACGTGTAATAACTCGTCAAGGGTAGCTTGAGATTATTTTGGCCCGAAAGTGATATCGAAAAGAGAGGACATTAGCTAGCCGCCTCGTAGCTCAGATCTATCGACAATGGGTTTTTTTCTTTGGGGATATCTAAAGGCTAAAGTTTACGACACCAATCCAGTTGACGAATTAAAGGATCGTATTCAAAACAACACAACAAAAACATGTAAAGCTTTTATCGAAAATTTCCGCTCTAGATTGCAGTAATGCCAGAATAATGAATTGATGATGAGATTGAAATTGATTGCATATGGATTATATGATTTTTAAGAAATAAATTCCCCTTTTGTATTCTACCAAGAACATTAAACAGTTTTAATCTACCTACTGTAATTCTTATTTTTTATCATTATTTCAAATATCCACACTGTATTTTTATTTATATACATATACGCAATTTCAATTAAAAAAATGCAATCTCAACTAACTTTTAATTTTAAAATCTCGATTTACCACATCACTATTTATTTGGGACAAAAAACCTGCAACACTGTAATTGTCATTTTTCTGACTCGAATTTAAAATCATAGTGTAGTTTTATAATGTGTACCCATATTTCATAATTCATATAATCGTCATTAGAATTAAGTCTCACAAAGGTGCAGCCAGTGCGATCGATCTAAGTCGACCTATCGATGGTCGATGTACAGACGACGGCACAAAGCTACTACAATCTGTCAGATTTCTTTATTGGATTTTCAACTTTATCCCTAAAGCATTAAAGCTTAAAGTTGATTGGGATTATTTGACAGTTTCGGGTAGCTTAACCTGCTGTCGTACGTACGTTCATCAAATCTGGATGACGTCTGGTATCGACTAGTATCAATTCGAAAAATCTTCCGGATGCCCGTATACGACAATGAATTGGCCTGAACAGTCGATGTCGGCTATTGATCGTAGTCTGGTTCCACCTAAGGGCATTCGCAATGCCGTAGGTAATATTTAACCGTAACTTTAGGATGATCGAAAATGAAAGTAGTAAGTACTGACGCAGGACTAAAAAGTTGGCCGGGTTAACAATTTAAGCCAAAGAGAGGCTCTAAAACGCCCTTCTTAAAGAAGGGTGACCTTTTTGAACACTCTTCTACAAACTCATTGAATTATGCACGTTTTATACTTAGTTCGATACCGATAGTCTATTTAGTAGTGATTTTATATCGCGCATTTAATGCATTTCGGGTATATATAGACTTTCTCATTGAAATACTGTAAATTCCTGTCGTAACGAATTTATTTTGATATTATTATAATTATATGTCCAGTTAACGGTAGTACTTACTATTTCCATACGGCATATGCCAAAAATAATGAATTTATACCTATGTAATATCAACAAAATTAAAACTTAAAAAGTTTTATTCGATTGATTTGAATTATTTAGGCCGTTATATTGTTTAATGTTTATAATGTTTGTAATTTTATATAATGACGAGAAAGAATAAAACTGTAAGTACTTATTTTTTATATTACCTTTTTTATATTCCAAATTTCGGACATATCCAAGGTTTTAAATATTTTTGTTTTAGGCTCTTTATACTATATTAATTATGTTTGTTTTGTTAATGAGTGTTTCTTAATAATTAAGCCAACTAAGAAATAAAAAGTGTCTTTGCTATATTGTAATTTTATTTATGAAACCGAAACCTTTGATCGAGGATACAAAATTAATCATCTTAACCTTTTCTTAACTTTGCTGGGGTCAGCTGTGCGCTAGTAACGGAAAGCAGCTACAAACAAATATCAAACCTGACCAACTGTGTAACTTGCTTTCCGAGACACGGAGGGCTCAGTCAAGTCAAGAAGAAAATAAAGAAGTCAGCAGCGGCAAGTGGAACTTAACCTTAGAAACACCGGTATGGCTGTCATTATACAGACACGAGGATAAAATTCAATAAATGTAAGATTCCTTGGATTTGCCTGCCGTCATTATCACGAGGTTATTCAGAGCTATCGGCACTTGGGGTCTTTTAGGGTTTCGTAGTGAACTTGGTACCCTTTTAGTTTCGCCAAGTCTGTCTCTCTACGGATAATCTCAGTGACCGTAAGTCCCAGAAAGCTGTTTGGTACCAATGTGTAAACTAATCACATCGACAAAGTGGTAAAAAATATTTTACACAAAAGCGGGGTGACTTTATTTTTTCTTTTCAATTTCAAACCTGACATGTGATTATTGTAAGATACATGTATTGAAAATAAATAAGGGTTTAATTATTATTTTTTTTATATAATATTATGACACTTATGAACCTTAAGTTTTAAAAATATCTCAAAAATAGAACTATACATGTATAGACATGTAGGAAAATTACTTTTAAATTATTAACATTGATGGCTTTTTGAGTTTGAGATGGATTGACCTGTTTTTGAAATTATTTTGTACTTTAAATGTATATTTATGAAAGCATTTTTATATTAGTTTACATTTTTATTACCTTGAACGTATCTTCTTTGAAATAAAAAAAATATATTAAAATCGGTTCACTCAATCAAAAATTACCACTGAAAATCCAACATACAAACCCGTCTGGTTTGTATAAATTAGTATACAAATTCTCCGGGAGATGGCGCTGTACCTTCGGTTAAGTTTGGCACTGTTGAAAATTTTTCCTGAGTTGATGAGGTCTGATTGATCAGTTGGTCCCTCGTCATCATTGAAATTTGTAGGTACATTGTCCATAACCTTATAAGAATATAGTAGCCGATCCAACACATTGTTATAAGAATATAGTAGCCGTTCCGCATATAATGGCATGAGACTTTATTTGCGAGAAGAGGAATGCTTTGATGACAGTACAGCGAAAACTAGGCTGATGTTGATGAAAATTTTGTTTTTCCTCGTGATTCCGCAGAGATCGGAGGTGATCAAAATGTAGAATCCTGAAAGCCGTTTTAAATTTATGAAGAATTTAGCTCAACAGCTTTCAAAACCATATAAGTAATTATGATGCGTAGAGAAAGAACGAACGATTCCTTGTGATGTGAGACTTTCCATTTGTTGAGTACTTACTGAAATTTGATCAAAGGTACTTTCAGGTGCTGCATGATGTAGTTATGAAGCACCTGAAAAGTTGGCAATACGCAATTACTGCTGCAATTAAAGCCAGTCAAAGCTAAGGTTATAGCGTTTTTAAGCTATTACATAGCTTCTATCGCGGGCCTTGATCGTCGTAACACACCCCACTCCGACCGGCACAGCGATGCGGTGTTGAAAGCCGTGCAATGTGCACCGTCTAACGTCGTTTCATTTCGGCAGTCTTCGGCACGATGTGTTTTATGCGTGCAACTTCATCTTTTGATAACAATCTATACATTTTCAAAAAGAGCATGCATATTGCAGGAGGCGAACTCAGTTCTACATATTCGACATGTTAATGATTATTGGAATGTGCTTAACTTGTGATTAATTTTCACTCTGAAATAGGTCTCTAATATAAATTATAAAATTCAAAATTGTTCGTTACGAGGCGGCCGACACCAATTTTATAATATTTCAACATGGGTGCCGCGACGGCGGTTTTCGAGGGTGCTGATCACGAAAATGATGTCATTTCTGAAATCCAAGGAGATCGACATCATATCCGAAATACCCCTGTTTCGCAGAAGCAGTGGCGTAGCTACCTTGGATGGCACCCGGGGCGGAAGTTGGTGGTTACCCCATGGAAAGTAAAAAACAATAAATTTTATATGATTAAGGACATGAATCTATATCATATATATAGATATTATTGGATCTATATATATATATATATATATATAGATATTATTTATAATACTGAAGAAATAATAATAACTAAGAGAGAAATGGAATTGTTATACTTACAATTAAAATTTCTTCTTTCTAGCTTGGGCAGCTACAAACACGGCAATAACTTCATCGAAATTTATATTTTTATTGCTAAGCCGCGATTAGGTCATTGTAGTCCGTAAATAGTTTTTTATTAATATTAATTTACTGAAACTCCTCTCGCATGAAGATATACATTCCTACTCCGAAGTAATCACATTCTTCAGCTCTCTGATGGTCTGCGGAGCCGGTTGTACTGATCTCACACGCCGTTTCAGAACGTCCCAAACATGCTCAATGGGATTGAGGTCGGGACTTCGAGCTGGCCAATCCAAACGACGAATGCCGACGTCTTGCACATACGCTCCAACATCACGAGATCGGATCAATGAAGACTAACTTTGTACGATCCATTGAATTTATTCCTGCCCAAAACATAACAGAGCCCACACCATAAGGTGTGATTTCTTCGAAGTATGCCTCTGCATTCTCCTTGTCTTCTTAGCACTCGCCGACGTCGATCTTCACCGAACAGAGATATCCTGGCTTCATCAGAGAACAAAACCCTATTCCAATCTTCTTGAGCCCATGATTCACAATTTCTAGCGAACCCAAGCCTGTGAACTCAGTGCTCACGGAGTAATTTGGGTCCGCGGGCCGGGCGGTGACTGCGTATATTAGCAACGAGAAGCCTCCTCCTGACCGTCCAGAGACTTTTTCTTCTTCATCTCAGCGTTAATCCCAGTCTTTTCCGAAGCTTTTCAGCTTTGGAGTCTAGGGTCCGCTTTACCAGCCTCACTGCTCATTTTGGCTGAACTTCGATATTTTCCATGAAGCGATTGCCGTCTGACCTCCACAACCCGAAGGCGATATCGAAGCATTGCAGTTAGACCAATTGTAGGCCCTTTGAGGGCTCCAACAACCCGTAACGACTGCCATTAGACGTTCGTATGGCAACCGGGACCAACGGCTTAACGTGCTTTCCGAGGCACGACCAGACCAGTGCAAATATTCATATTCATGCACACAAATATTTGCACTGCGCGGGGATCGAACCCGCGCCTCCTTGCGCAGCGCGTTCGCTACCGCTACGCCACGGAGGCTGTCTGGGCTGACCGTCCATAGACTAATCTGCACATTTCTTACTTCTTGGAGGTTGTCCTTACGATCCACATACGAAGATTTGTGATTTCTCAATGCGCGACTCACAAGAAAACGATCATCCCGTGGTTGGGTACATGGTTTTCTTCCAGAACCAGGCCTTCACTCAACGGAGTCAGTCTCTTGATATCGCTGCCAGGTCCTTTAGACCGTCGACCGACTAACATTTAGCCTACTAGCCACGTATGATAAAACTTGCTAGAAATGTATTTGCATAGACAAACGTTAGTTCTCAAAAATATAGTATAAAAAACTGAAAAAAAAACATGTTTTAAAGAATATCATACTAAAAATTTTTAAAATTTATTTTATGACAATAGTATATAAACAATACTAGTAGGTATTAATGAGAAAAAAGCGTGAGGCGCTTTGTGCCATAATTTTTGTATATTAAGCGCTCACTTTTTCAAATCTAAAACTACATAAATCTAAACTAAAAAATACTTTGAATGCACAAATTAATGTAAGGTAAGGTTGAAAAAGAATTTGAGTTAAAGACGGAGAAACAAACAAGCAAACATACAAGTGAAGCTAATAAAAAGCATGTATAAAGGAGACATACAATTCAAATTCAAGTTTGTTAGGCAGTTACCTACATGAGATGCAGGCAGAGGAAGGTCTTAAATTAGCTAATAAACTTTCACACATAAACTTTTCTGGAAAAAAGATGAGCGTCAAATTGGCGGCTTATTTGCTAAGTAGTTCCGTAGCCGATGCAATAGAGTTTCTGTTAAAGGCGGGAGATGTACATTTTGTGGGAAGTGAAGCCACTATTGAGTACATTCGAATGCTAAATAGAATATTTGACGAAATCAATTCGAAAAATCCTTTTGGATCCGGTTCCAAATCACCTTTACGTTTAGTAATAAAGAGATTTGGACAAATATACTGACCGAAACCAGGGAATACCTATCTGACGAGTTTAAAAGTCAAGGTCAAAATATTCTCCAGCACAGACGCAAAACTCCAGCTCTTGGCTATATAATAAATTCATTTAGCTTTACAAATTTAGCAACGTAGGACCGTTGCTAAATTTGTAAAGCTAAATGAATTACTTTTTAACTTACAAGTGTTCCCAGGATCACTTCGAGATATTTTTCTTGCATCAGAACTTGTGGTTCATTAAAAAAGATAACTCAGATGCGCTTCAGTTGCGATATATCTTACGGAAACTCCTGTTTCGTACCAGTGTACAGCCAAGTATAAACGCCAATTGCGCTACTGAAGATAATTTGGAAATCACACCAATTTTGAAATTTAGGCATCCTGAAAGGTCTATCGTAGAACAACCCATTAGAGATGTAGGAAAAACCTGTGATTTAGATGCGGATGACACTGAGTTGCGTGTTTTGCAGTCTTATGTAGAAGATTAAAATTTATCTTGTTGCAAAAACAACATACTGTGTTACATAGCTGGCCACTGTGCGAAAAAATATCTCAAAAATTGACTTGCGAATATTGTTTCTCTGCGTTGTTTAAATATAAATGTCCGCGGCCTTTGTTGATAAAAGGAAGTTAAAATATGTGTTCAAATTTGTATTCGGGACTGTGAGATATTCAGAAAAGATATTTCTTGTTCAAAGTTCTAAATGTTTAAAAACAATGAACAAAAACCAAATGGTTTTATTAATAATGAAACAGTTTTTTTACGGAACTCAATAAATATTTTGATCCACCGCATCCTTTACAATAATTTGAATGTGAAGATTCACATGAGATGAAACTGGTCAAAAGTATAGCGTCATACTATCTGTTTGTTCGTCTACTAAATTATGGAAAATCACAAACACAAATGGTTTTAGGTTTAAAATCCACTCTAAGATAAAGATTACACAAAACAGTCTTATTTAACCATGTGTAAATTAACACATCTTCAACTATATTTGTTAACTATGTTCTCTAATAAAGTATTTTAATATTATTAATAGCATTGTTTTATTTCAAAATCCTTTATTACTTTAGGGTTAATATTGAAATACATCACCAGCCTTAATTTTCTTCGGTGATTGAATTTCTGATTTCCCAGCTGTTGATAATATAATTATTCTCCAGAGTTTCAAGATACTCAGCAATAATCACTATTAGTTTAGCATTTATTATTTATTTAATGTTTGAAAACAATTTAAAAATATAACGTATTGTCAGTATTCGAAAACCACAGATTTGTGATGATACTCTTTGTCGTAGTAGAAAAAGTACATCTACAATTTATTTATCCATTTCTAGAACAATAAAATTAAAAGGTTTGCATCCATGCCTAAATATTCATAAAATTCTCAGGATAATATAAGTAAAAAAAATAATGTTTTATGTACATTCCTTATAATGCCCCCATTTTAATAGCACCCTACACAACAAGGACAGAGAGCTACTGTGAAGCTATCTCCCTCGGGCCGTGTTTTGATCGATAGTGCACATTCCTGTTTATATATCAATTCCTTGAATTATCCTAACTTTTTTTTTCCGGGGTGTAAAATCCCTAATGGATGTCCGCCGCCTTGGGGTGGGCGACGGGGTCTGTCAGACTCCTACTAACTAAAAACCACCCCGTGTCTCGTCACTTTGGCGCGGTGCCGCGGGAGTCCCTCCCAAGTCCCTCGCCCCTGGACCCTAGACCGCGGACTGTAAAAACGGCCTGCGTTCCACCCACCTCGCTCCCTATTCATGCAGTCTGCTACTGAGCGCAGATAGAGAGCCCTCGGGAGCGACTCCTCCGCTCCGGCAGAAATTCGCCGCGGGCAACAATCCCCCACGCCGGGGATTGTTGCTCGCGCCCAGGGTGCAGCGGCCCAGCGTCTACTCGTCCTCGGGGGTCGAAACCGAGGACCAGCAACCACCGGGCACTCGGGGAGGTTTACTGCCACGCACTCCATCCTTTTTTTTTACGTTGTGGAAATGCCTTTACGCACCATACCCCGAAGGGCGTGTGTGGGACTCGCCCAACCGAAGCCGGGAACACCCACTAAAACCACAGCGGCACAACGACATCGCTTGAATGGCGGGGTCTTGGGAAATAGCAGTTCAACACGGCAAGCAAGCAACTTCAAAACGGAGGAGGTTACTCAATTCGACCGTATATATGCTTTTTTTAAATGTTGGTCGCGGATAATTTCGTCGTTTATGAACCGATTTTGATTTTTTTTTTTGTTGGAAAGAAAACATCCCCATGATAAGATCATCAGGGTTGGGTGGTGGAAGACCAAAGAAATCAATGGGATCTTTCAAAAATTGTGGAGACAGTTAGTGCATTTCTTATCATTAGGTATTTTAAAACACTACAATTTAATAAGGGTCTGTAGTAGGTCTGATGATGGAGCCGGGAGATAGGCGAGGGAACTCCTCAACGATTCACAGCAGCTACCTTAGGTTCGTGCTTGATTTTACTTTTTTTTTTATAAATTATAAACTAGCGCTTGACCGCAATCCCGCCTGATGGTAAGCAGTGACGCAATCGTTGATGGTAAAGCGCACTAGCCTTTGAGACACTCAAATTGTAGTCCAACGGTAAACCCCGCCGCTGGCAAATTGTACCAGTCCCTCGATGTACGCGGTATAAAGGAGGAGGCGAAACGCTTCGACCGGATCGTAGAGGTGTTAACAACATAAGGGTGGAAACTCGCCGTACGACGGGTTGTCCGATGGTGGAACGGTGATGGGGGAATTAAATCATGCAATGTTCTCGCACACTCACCAAAATGCATCGTATAGAACACCGAAAGGCTGGCTACTCTACGGATGTGCTCTAGGCTTTGGAGACCATCTCGAGTTAAAACAGGGTCACCAATCCAAACCAAAGTGGCCAGGTGGCACTTAGCAGCACCAGCCCGAATGTGGCGGTGCTTTGTACAACATTAGAAGCTGCCCTGGTGTGAAGTACTGCCGGACCTTTGCGATAACGCCAAGTTTCCTGGCAGCCACTTTGGCCTTGGACTCACTGAACCGCACAAAGTTTAGGTTCGAGGAAATCTTAACTCCCAAAAGCTGAAGGCGGTCGGTACACTCCAAGGATACATTTCGAAAAGTAGGAGCCAAGGTGAACGGGCTCCTTTTGGCGGTGAAAAGACACGCCTGTGTTTTGGCGGCATTGAATGCTACAAGATTGGCATTACCCCATTCGGAGACTACCTGTAGTGCAACACTCGTTCGCCTCTCTTTCGGATCGGATTGATTGAATTTGTATTGATAACAACCTTAAGTCTAGATGGGTTGTGACTGTCATTAGGGAGCTGATGATGAAGACAAAGGTCAGCTCAGGGAACTCCTCAACGACTTACAGTAGTTACCTTATGTTTGGACTCAATTCATTTATATTGATCAGAAGTTTTCATCTATGTGGGTTATAATGAAAGTATCTTGTGTATGTTATATTTATATATCTGATAATAAATACCATAGACAGACGAGAGAAGTCACTGCTAGTAGCCATGCTGATGACACAATCAAAAAAATTTAGAGACTAAATTTAAGTCATATAATCGTGTCACCTCTAGCAATGCTCACACATTCAGTCCAGTCCCAGAGATATTTTATAAAAATTGGCTCAGCAGTTTGATATTTAAAAAAAATTACGGGTAAAAATTCAAGTAGGTAAATAAAACGAATATAAAGTTTTTGCCACCGACTACCGAAATTATTTATTTTTTTAGTTTTTTTTGAAACTCTGTTGTTTTTTTTTTTTGGAAAAAATGTTTTTTCGATCATATGACGCAGTGGATCAGCAATATCCTTCAAAATTGTTCAAGTTAAGATTGATAGTTTAGGCAATTAGGGTGCTGAACTCACGATAATCTATCTTATATCTGAACGCTTTGGTGACAGTTCTTTGTCGGTTTTGGGGGCTTATTAAATTTGGCGGATTTGGTTACCGTGATTGAAGTTAAGCGACATTCGAAAGTAAAGTAATTATTAATAATCTTAATTATAATATCTAATCAGAGTTTTATAAATAATTTATATAAGTAGTTTAAGTAATTTTAATTCTCCCAACTGATTGCCCAAATAAAATTTAGGTATTCTTGGATTATCAGCTTGTGTGCATCTCATCCATTTCTCATCATTTTTGTAGTGAGAAAACGTTTTCTTACATACTGGGCATTAAGTGTCATCAGACGTGTCCTCTTCTAAAGATTGATTCTTACGTCGCTTATTGGTTTTCTTTTGTATCTTCTTCTCGTATTTTTCTTTACATTCCCAACCCTTTTTTCCTACTCTTCCTTCATTTTTTTATTATTTTCTATATCTATTATTTCCTGTTTATGTGGTAAAGCCGTACCTAACTACCAAGGCTTTGCCTCGCCTAGTTGAAGTTGCAGGAGGCTTAACAACTGGTACAGGTCAACTGGAACTATAAGTACCTAAGTAAGTACTTTAAATCATACAAACACAAAGCAAGCTACGGCTGGCTAGCATACAAAAAAATAACTAATTTCGGAAGTCGGTGTCTTTGGTTTTTGTATATTAGTTTTTGACACCGACTTCCGAAATTAGTTATTTTTCACTTTGTAGTGTTTTTTGGAAGTCTGTTGTTTTTTTTTTTTGTAAAAAAGTTTTTATTTTACACTTTTTAGTTGTGAAAAGTGCTGTTCAGCTGCATCCGGTTAGACTGGATGCTGACGCTAAAATACTTATTGAAAAAACTTACAAATGCACTGGTTGCCCCTACGATTTTTGAAAGTTCCCCTTGATTTCTCTGGTCTTCCACCATCAAACCCTGATGGCCTTATCATGGGACCATCTTGGAAATGTCTTCTTTCCAACAGAAAGAATTATCAAAATCGGTTCATAAACGACGAAGTTATCCGCGAACAAACATAAAAAAGCATATATACGGTCGAATTGAGTAACCTCCTCTTTTTGAAGTCGGTTAAAAAGAAAGCTAGCTACCCGTAGCTTTTTGGCATCTATAAAAATGATTTAAAACTAGTACGTCCAACGACAGATGTTTTGACCTATTTAGGTCTAAACATCTCTTGTTGGGCGTCCCGGGGGCGATATATGGCTCATGTGAGGGGATGATCAACATCTATATATATTAAAATCAATGCCATTTTCTTTGTAATTTTGTAACTCATGAACGGACTCACCTATCCAAACCAATTCAGGCGTTGTTTTGACTAATTAGTGGATAGTTTATGTGAAGTTTGAACAGAATCGGTCTAGCGGTGCTTCATTTATCACATTTTTTGTAACAAATGAATTCAACGAACTGTGGATCATCATCTCATCTATATATAACAATCAATGCCATTTTCTTTGTAATTTTATAATCCACCAAAACTGTGTAAGTGCACCAGATTGGCAGTGTAAAACTTGTTGCAAAATTTAATAGAAGCTACGATCTTAACTGGTAAATCAAAAGGAGAAGTATCCCAACTGATATGCTATGCTCAGAGTTTCTCTGCGTGATCGAATCAGAAATGAGGAGATCCGCAGAAGAACCAAAGTCACCGACATAGCTCTGCGAGCCGCTAAACTTAAGTGACAGTGGGCAGGGCACATTGTTCGTAGAACCGATGGCCGATGGGTCAGTAAGGTTCTGGAGTGGCGGCCACGTACTGGAAGACGCAGCGTAGGGAGGCCCCCAACAAGGTGGACCGATGACGACGATGATGGTGAAGGTCGCGGGAAGCCGATGGATGCGGGCAGCACAAGACCGATCAGCGTGGAAAGCCTTGGGGGGGGGGGGGCCTTTGTCCAGCAGTGGACATCCATAGGCTGAAGAAGAAGAAGAAGAAGATATGCCGTGTGAGTTCAAACGATTACAATATCTTTTTTGTCGCTTGTTAAGAAGTCACTTGTTAATTTATTTTACTATTAATTCTTGACTGTTGATCAAAGATCAGAGTGAATAAATGACCCCTATGAAGTTTTTGATCAACCATATTGTGAAAACCATTGTATTGTAGTCCCTAACTTGTCGTTTTATGACTTTTAATATTTCGTCATTGTTTACATTAATCAATTCATTTGGTCTTTTGACCACTGCGTTAAATATTTAAATCTCATTGAATATACTTTGGCAAGGGTAGTTAAAATAATCGTTTTCGTTGCTTGTTTTATTCTTATCGAAGCAAAGTCGTAATATAATACGTATCTCATTCATTTTATAATGTATCGTAGCATTCGTAATCGTATCCCGCCGCATTTCTGAAATATTCGAAGTGTTGCAAAATACAGGTGGCGCAATAGAACGTGCATTTTTAAAATAATTATTAAAAAATAAATACAAAAGGTATAGTTAAAATAAAACTAAGCAATTATTAAGTGATAACTGAAGTTTATTTTTTAAAAATAACATCATCTAAATGATGACCCTCTCTACGTTGGCACTCCTCTAACCGCAAACGGAAATTACCGAAAACTTTCTTAAGTAGTGCTGGTGTGATTGCTGCCATTTCACCACGAATATTCTCCTTGAGCTGACTGATGTTTCTCGGATTATTGGTGTAGACTTTGTGTTTGAGGTATCCCCACAAAAAAAGTCAGGAGGCGTCAAGTCTGGACTGCGCGGAGGCCATGGGATATCACCTCTTTTCGAAATCAGTTTGCCAGGGAACATCTGCTTCACAACCGCCATGGAGTCATTTGATGTGTGACTGGTAGCTCCGTCTTGTTGGAACCAAGTCCTAGAGTTCTTTATTCTTGAATTTTCAAGTTCTGGGGCCAAAAAACCTTCCAACATCGCAACATAGCGTTCGGTATTAACAGTGATGTTTTGCCCCCGTGCGTTTTCAAAAAAATAAGGACCAATTATTCCTTTGGCAGAGATTGCGGCCCAAACTGTCACTTTAGGGCTATGTAACGGTTTTTGATGTTTGAGTCTGGGATTCTCACTATTCCAATAACGACAATTTTGGCAGTTTACGAACCCATTCATATGAAAATGTGCCTCATCAGAGAAAAGGATGTTTTCAAAATTTGAAAACCGATTGAGCATTTCATTAGCAAATGTGAGCTATGAAATCAGAGTCTTTCAATTCTTGAGTTAATTGCAGCTTGTATGGATGCAATTTAAGATCCAAGTTTAAAATTCGTTGCAAACTTCGTCGCGATATGTTTAGGACAGACGATCTCTTGCGAGTAGACATTTGTGGATCTTCTCGTACCGACTGCTTAACACTCTCAATATTGTCTTCGGTCCTAGATGTGCGTGGACGACCTTTTGCGTGTGGTTTAAACGTCGATCCAGTCTCTTCAAACCGCTTTATCCAGATTTTAATTAAATTAGCACTCGGAGCCTCCCTAATTTGCCGTACACCATACTCAGAACAAAATAGTCGCCTGACAACTACGTACGAACGAGAGTTTTCGTAAAATGCGCGCACGCAAAATGCGCGACGCTTCCCGTCGAAGTGACTCATAGTGACTAAAACTTCATGAACCGCGCTACCCAACGATATCGGTCTCCCCTCGCCCACGCCCCTTCTACCCCGCAAAAAAAGATGATGCAATATGCACGTTCTATTGCGCCACCCTGTATGTCGGAGGATCAATCAGATTGTGAACCGACTGAAGAAGAGAGTTACATTCTGTATTTAGACTCCGAAAGTGAATGCAATATTACACAAAATAGTGATTCTTCTATTGATGATGATCACACCCGTAGCGATTCTGGTGGTAAGTGTACATAATTTTTTATTGATGGTTAATAAATCAAAAATCTCGAAATCGAGAGAAAGGGAATCCTTTTATTATATTAGTATTTATTTCATTGTTTTAAATTCTGCACCTCTCGACTTTACACAACAGAAACCCAAGAAGAAGAAGAGGTCAAGATCGAAGTCGGGGCCGAGGACACCATGGCCGAGGTTCAAGAATAGAAACAGAAATGTTTCTCCACAACATTTATGTCGCTATATCATCTAGCGGCGTAAATTAGACCCCTGAAAACTTATCAGTTTTGAATCAACCTGGTCATCGTCCACGGCAGAATATTCTAACAGAGGAAGCTGGACCGACAGCTTTTTCAAAAAGGTGTTACAAAGGTAACAATTCATCCTCATGGAATATGTAGACACAGAACAAGCAAAAGGAGGCCAGATAAAATGAAAGTTTTAAAATTCTCCGAATTTTGGAGTTTGACGTTAATGATCAAATGTAGTTTCAAAGAACCTTCACTCTGTTGGCCCGAGCAATTATTTTATAATATCTGAGATTTGGCAGTAATCAATTCTTGGATTTTGTACAAAAAAATGTAAAGTTATATAATGCAGTTTCCAATTCAAATCATGCAACCATTAAACATAAGCTAAATAAAACACAAAACATTGGATTAATCTGGACATTCGCATGTATGTCCATATAATGCAAACTTGGAACATGAAAAAAATTTACTATAATTAGGAGTAATTCATCTATCCAGGAACAAACCTACTGAGTGATGTAAAAACGTGTGATGTCCTTTTCGTTCGGATGTGCATAACAGACCGACTTTCACGCCTCTTTACGCGTAAGAATGCAGCCATCCTTAGTCTACCCGTACTTCCACTCCAGGCGACTAGCAGCTTAGCGAGTCTCGTAGAATAATTACCTATTCGTTTTAGTCAGGCGCCCATTGAGGTAAATGCGGTGTGGCGATCCCGGCACTCCGATGTCAGCAGTAGTGAGATTTGAGCGGACGCGGCGGCACTAAGCAAATTTTCACGTCGTCGAGCGTCGTCTTGCTAGCCGGACAACGATGATATGAGGGCGGGGTGCTTCACCTTCGATGTGGTCACGCCAAACATTTTCAACACGTATAGCAAAAACGATGCCCTGTTCTTCGAGCTTAATCGCCACTTTGAGAGCAAGAGATTTGTTTATCAACTGTGCCGGGTTCACCATTAGACTCCGTAACGCCAGAGAGTTGAACACCGTTTAGCAGCGGCTCTTGTTCATGCTCATTTAAATGCTACTGAAGTTCCTCAATAGTTACCTCCAGTTGAATTAAACGTGGGGACTTCGTCACCTCGACTCGAAGGAGGAAATCGAAGAGAGTAGCTTCAAGTTCCTTAACACGACATTCCAGGACGTCCACGCGGTTATAGCACTTATTCCCCTTATCATTAAGAACTGAGAACTCATCTCGAAACTGACGTATTTAATCTCGCAAGGAGTTAACCTCACTGCGGAGATCACGAATTTCCATCGCCAGGCTGATCTCTTGAGTATACCATGTGTAAATTTTTATTGGTTCTGTGATTACTTCAGAGTTATCAATGAGGTAACCGCTGCAGGACTAGTGGGTAAATTATACTCCCCTGTTCCCCTCACAGGGGTTTGGGAGCTGTCTACCCAGGGCAGCTTCGGTATACATCCAGGGCACATCCAGTTTGCCGAGTATGTTGCCGTGGGACTAAGGTTGACGCAGACTCGATGCATTCGAGCATTTTGTGCCATCATCCACCACCAAAAACCTTCCGCAAGCTCCGCACTTTGGCATACTCAATTTTATAATTTGTTTTTTAAATTATTTGATGATCACTGTTTATTATAGCCGTATTTTTAATAACAATTAAAGTTATAACCACAATCAATGCAATATGAGTTTCCAAAGTCTAAACTTCACTTATTACTACAAAAAATAATTTAAATACTGATCAAAAAGAAATACGTATCCTCCCTCTCGGACCGGATTGGTTCCTAACTAGCCCGAGCACCCGGCAGGAATCTCTCCACAACTGTGCTATCATCTGCATACCCAGATGCCGGGGATCAGGAGATCGTTAATACGCAGCGGGAATAAAGTTGCAGAGAGAACGGACCCTGAGGAACACCGGCATTAGTCGACATGGGCTCCGATGAGCATCCGTCGACAACAACTCTGAGGGACCGTTCAGTCAGGAAGTCAGGCCAGATGAAATGCCGTACGCTGGAAGCTTACTCAAAAGGTCAGCGTACCATACCTGTCGAAGGCCTTCGAGACATCTAGGGAGACGGCAAGCGCTTCCCCATTGTGCTCGAGGGCCTCGCCCCGCAAGGGGGTGGTATACATTAGTACCTACTAGTGTATACCACTCACTTGCGGGGCGAGGGCTCTGACAACTGCGGACCTCCCCAGTTAACCGATTGCAGCGAAACCCGTACTGTCGGTCGTTGAGGAGATCGTTACTTTCCAGGTATGCCAAGAGCCGCTAGTTCAATACACGCTCCATAATCTTGCAATACTTGCCGATAGTTGGTAGGATCGGCGCGACTATCCTTTTTGGCAAGCTTCCAGGACTTGGGCACTGTACTATACCAGTTCTAAATGAGAGGCGATACAATATACGCCTCAATACACGACACGAGACAACTAGGGCGCACATGGCTAAAGAACAATCTCTGGTATACCATCTAGCCCACTGATGGCGAACCAATGGCACGCGTGCCGTTGGTGGCACAACACAAAATTATTTCGGCACGGCGAACAAACCACGCAATGGGCACCGTCGCCCCGTTGGTTTCAGCCTCTATGAACGCCTACTTAAGGGCTGGGACTGCAAGGGCTCGAAATGGAGGAGTAATTGTAGGAAAGCGGACCCTGGGCTCCAACGCGAAAACCGCAGATGCAACCGGGATTATACGCTGAGATGATGATGATAACTGCAAGGGCCCGAAAAATGTCAAAGGAAGTTTGAAATAATATTATTATTTCAAACAGGCGAACCTACGGCATTGAAGTGTCGCAGTGAGGTAAAATTATACGTAATTCTAATAAATAAGCAACATAAAAACTAATATCGATACGACTGACTAATTGGGTTGTATCCTAAAAAATAATTTAATGTCCATCAGATAGATTTATAAAAAATATTGAAAACGTATTTTTTATTTTTTCTTTCATTCAAATACTTAGGAAGATATATTAATTTGAAATGTCGCATGACGTCACGCCCCCACTAGCCCCCACTCCGTATATTTTTTTTTTTTTTTATAAATTTATAAACCAGCGCTTGACCGCAATCCCGCCTGATGGTAAGCAGTGACGCAGTCGTTGATGGTAAAGCGCACTAGTTTATTAAGAGCCTATTCACTCAAGCCTTGAAGACACTCAAATTGTAGTCCGACGGAAACACCGCCGCTGGCAAACTGTTCCAGTCCCTCGATGTACGCGGTATAAAGGAGGAGGCGAAACGCTTCGTCCGGATCGTAATGGTGTTAACAACGTAAGGGTGGAAACTCGCCGTACGACGGGTCGTCCGATGGTGGAACGGAGATGGGGGAATTAAATCATGCAATTCCTTCGCACACTCCCCAAAATGCATCCTATAGAAGACCGAAAGGCTAGCCACTTTGACCTTGGACTCAATGAACCGCCCAAAGTTTAGGTTCGAGGAAATCTCAACTCCCAAAAGCTGAAGGCGGTCGGTACACTCCAAGGATACATTCCGAAAAGTAGGAGCCAAGGTGAACGGGCTCCTTTTGACGGTGAAAAGACACGCCTGCGTTTTGGCGGCATTGAATGCTACAAGATTGACATTGCCCCATTCGGAGACTGCCTGTAGTGCAACATTCGTTCGCTCTACCATAGCCTCTCTATCGGATCGGATTGATTATAGATACCTACCTAAAAAAATATATTTCTATAACCAATCTAAACTTAATAAATAAGCAAAATCTCCAAAAAATATTATCTATAAGTACTAATAAGTAATCCTACCTAACTACCTAATTTTAAAATAATTATTAAGTAAAGCCCCGGCCCGTTCCAGTCTGGGAGCTAAACGTCGAAAGTGCTCCTTGAAGTTCCACCGGCTGTTGAGGACGAGCCCCAGCTACTTCATCATCGACCCGACGCCTATGTGAACCCCTCCTACCCTTATGAGGGAACCCGACGGTGGTGCGTTCCGAAGACCATGAAAGCACATGGCCTCGAACTTGTGCAGGGCTACCTCGAGTCCCAATTACTGGATTCTCTCGACGATTGTCGCAACCCCGAGCAACCCCGAGTCGCTGCATCGGCTGCGGCCTGGTGGTAGATTTGCCTTACAATGCATTTATAGCACAAATCAAATCTAAGCTTTGTTCAAAGGCACATTATTCCGCAAACAACTATTTAAATGATAAGGATAGTTGGTCGCTCTGATTAACTCAAGGCAATGTTTGTGTTCTTTCTCCAGAATTAGCTTACTGACGCGTTAATATTATTGAGTTCATATCAGTCCATATAATTTAATTGACTTTTTTTAATATGTGGACTGTTACTCCTTTTATACCTGGGGCTTTTTATTTAGGTAATAAGTTTTTACTTATTTACATTTCTATTTTAATGATATTTTAATTATTTCTTTTTTGTTTTGCTGGTATTTTGGCGTGGCTAGCTGGCATAATAAATAATTTCATTATTGTTGTGTTTTCTTGTGTTCATTCCTACACTTAGTATTGTATAAAGTCATGTTTATACAATACTAGTACATAATAATAAAGTAAAAATACTAATAGTCTGGGAAGTTTGTTCCGCCACTTCTTCTTCCTAGCGAAAGGACTAGCATGTGGCAAAGGGCGGACTTTTGGGGGACTGCCTTATGTAATATTAATTGACGTTCAAAAAGCGCTGATTGTCAGCCTAATTTGAATAAATGAATTGATTATGATTTTGGATCGAACCGCCAAATTAAATTTGTAAATTTGTAAAATTTTAAATGTATAATACTTTTCCGGGATAACCAGTATGTAGTTTATATTTGGGTTCGGTGTCGGTCTAATAACGTCCTTTTTATTTTTTGATACTTTCAATTTACAGAATTTATATACTTACTTCTACAGATTTATTATAAGTATAGAAGACAATAAAATTGAGCGCAGCGGTGGCCCACTGGTATCGGCCGCGCAAGCAGGCATACAAGCTGGTTCGCCCAATCAGACGCTTTACTGTGTGGAAGTTATTTCATTACCACTGCTCTCAAATGATGTAGGAGAATATCGTGAGGAAACCGGGATGTCCTAGAACAAAACTTCGAGACATGTGACATCTACCAACCCGCACTGTGCCCGCGTGGTAGATTACGGCCCGCTGAGGAGGCATGTGTCTGTTTAACTACATATCTACAGACGCTAGCGGGTCAAGTTACCCGAAACAGTCAAATTTTCCTATTAAATCTTGAACCTTAATACACCAGTGATACAAATTAAAATCGCAGATTGTATGCTGTCTCAGCTGTCTGTCATCATAAATTTGTGTTTTACTTCGTCTGTCTCGCACACCAAGCTTTACTGTAAATACAATTTTAGACTTTATCACATTATAATACGGTTTATTTTACCTACCTGAGATACTACCCGCCTGAGATAGCACTACAGTAGTAATGCGTCCTTCTCTACTGGGATACCAGAATATAAAAAAAATCATTGGAAATATTTGGTATTTTTTTAGTAAATTGATATTTATTTTGTGTTTGCATATAATGCAGAAAAGGTAATATCATGTTTGACATAGGAAATATTTTTCAAAGTCTGAATGTGCTTGATGACGTTATGATGGTGACATGTATAATTTTCTACAGTTGGGGTGTTTGACTGCGTCGAGATTTTCAATAGCAGCAAAACTTTTTAAGTAATTCATTATACATTTTTAAATTTCTTGCTTAATTAAATTATAAAACATTATTTCTAAGTTAACTATTTACAAGTATATGTACTGTGAAATCTTACAAAAGGCAGAGTTTTGCAACATTTATAAACAAGTATGCCTAACATTACCCAGGCTGGGGTTGACACCCTGTTAATAAATTTTAACCTACTTTCTAAAAATGTGTTGAAAAAAAAAATGTTTATTTCTTAAGCGATAAGATAACTGTCTTTTATTAATTAATTACTAAATAACATTATTTAGTATTCATTAAAATATTGTGTTTCCTTTAGAATTCTTATTAAGAAAAAGACAACCCTATATATTCTTTGCCAATGACTAGACAATGTACATACTGGTGTCCAAGCATTGCTCTAGTTATTTCATCTTCCAAAATACTCCCAAAACTTGTTTTTTTGAAATTGGTTTGCATTAGTATGTTTGAACGAGAAAGCCTAATTATACCCTCCTGTTAAACTCGGGCACTTAGTTATAAATACTTAGGTACATATTAAAAAAATAATAGCTAAATGAACCCGCATTTTGGTATCACTTAACTACGTTTTATAAGATTTTGTGTTTGTTCTGTACAAATTACATAAAACTAAACTAGTTGTTTTTTATTCTGCAAAAACTTTTTACTGAAAGGCTTAATTATGCAGTCCAGTCTATAAAAAGGAAACCTAGAGTACAAATATGTAACCATCTCACAGTGAAAACTTGGAAGTGAGCATGAAGTTACCTATCATTCTCTTGGATTGACACTACTGACAAATTATATGAATTATCACTGTGTGATTCACAAACTAAATATTGAATTATAAGGAATTTTTGACTTAATACATATTATCATTATTTTCTAACCTAATACGAGATCTAATAATTACATTTTTTATAGCTACATCATTGAGCTTAAAATGAAAATATGAGATGTTAAATTATGAAGTGCATTATTTCAAAACGCTATCTTTTTCGAACACAACAACAAATACACCAAAATAAGTGTCCCGATATTTTTATCTTCTTCCGGAAATTTGGTTTATCTTACCAGATCTGGCAACACTACCAAGGAGCGCGCGGCGCGCCCGGCCAGCTTGCCCCCCACGCCCCTCTGCAAGCCGCATGCCGCTGGCCACAGTCTGCGAGGCAACATAGGCGGTGGGGGACGCGCATTTTGCTTTATAAGTTGCAAGTGAATTAAAATTATAAAATCCATAGCGTGGCTCTTTGTGTAAATTAAAGTGCGTGCGATAACTGACCAGACTTATTTAAACGCATTTTGCTTTCAAAATGGCCACAGAAGTAATAAATAACGTGCCCGAGAACACTGAGAAAGAAAAGGAAGCAAAGGAGGACGCGCCGGCAGACAATGGCCAAACCAAAGAAGATCCTCCGGCTGAAAAAGTTGAAGAAAAGACAGAAGAGAAGAAAGTAGAAGCGGCTCCGCCTAAGATCACGGTGCACAAAGCCAACTTTGAAAAAGATGTTGTATACTTGTATCAATTCTCTCGAACTCCTTTGTTGCCGTCGACTTCGCCGTACTGCTTGAAAGTTGAAACATGGCTTCGTTTGGCCGGCATCAAGTACGAGGTAAGTGTAGAGTAAACCGTATTTTTTTTTTCATTTGTGCTTGCGTATTCTGATTTTTTTTTAATTATAGGTAATAATTAGACACATTCGCTACGCTGTTTTTTTTTTTGTAAATTAAAATCTTATTTTGTTCAATCTTAATTTATTTTAGGTATCTGCTCTCAAAGGGCACCTTACGTATTTATTAGCGGAAAAAGCGAATTTGGCCCTGCGAATTTGTAATGGACTGCCTATTGATAGAAATTCATATTTCACAGTAGTTTGAATGTATCATTGATCTTTGAATCCGCGGGAAGGCCGCTCGATTTGCATGGGAAGACGAGCCTGATACTATAAATATTGTTATTTTATTTTTATGATATTGATTGATTCCTGTCCCGAAAATCTATATTGTAAAATTCTAAAGAGTTCGAGTAGCGGCTTGCGCATCGAGGAGACGCACGCGCTGCGACCAGTATGTAAAACTACGCTTGCATCGACCACTTGATGGCGTAAAACAATGAATAGTTGCGAGGGTCTGTTTATTGGCTGATCTAGCAACTTTATTGAAGTAGGTAGGCACCGGGACCTAAGTACCTAGTTGTTGGCGCGACGGATGTTGCATCTTGAGCAATGTCCTCGTTCGTTAAGGATAGTTGCACTATGAAGGTACTTATCCTTCTATTTTTGATAACACTACGTCGAATTATATAAAAGTCATTATAAAAAAATAGGGGGTTGAACGGTATTTTTTTCTATAAATAGCCTAACGGTAAGGTATACAGGAATATGGCCCCGGATTCCTTTCACTTGCATCTTTTTTATTAAGCCGGCGCCAGACACAGCAAATATTTGTACAAATCTTTGTATAAATATATGCGCGTGTGTAGCAGGCTACGCAAACATTTGAACATAGACACCTTTGAACGCTTTCATGTGCGTTCTAAACCGACAACGAATGACAAAGTACAAATGTTTTAACAAAGCTTTGAACCAATACTCAAATACCCGTGCTACACATGTGTCCAAACGAGTGTTCAAATAATAATGATCAAATATTTGAACTGTCTGGCGCCGGCTTTATACATATTTCATTAAGAAAAGGACAGAATATAAAATATCAAGTAAGTCCTGTCAAATTATGAAACTCCTGTTTTTCCCGAAAGACCATTTAGGCACGATTAAAAACATCGCTACTAAAAATAGGTACCTATATTAGGCACGGACTAAACTGATCTGTCCTTTCCTTAATAAAATATAAAGAAAAAGATGCACTGAACTTAAATTTAGTTTAGTTTATTAACAAGGAATTCGGCACCACTGTCATGTTGAAATATTCAAAAAAAGTTTTAACTAGGTATTTCGTGGATCCCTACTATTATGTAAGGTAAGGAGAGAACATAGAATCTAAGTTACAGGTCGAAGAATTGAAGTAAAAACGTTACCATCACAGAATAGACATCTACCCCTTTATTCATAAACGTTGCTTAAAGTTAATTAGTGATTAGCGATTGTTTAACTGTACGTTTTTGACATTTGCACGTCACTTAACTCTAATCATCGTTTATGAATAAACACCATAGTGTTTAAAGGGTATATTCATAAAGGATGATTAAAGTTAAGTGACGTGAAATATGTGGTTAAAAGTCACGAATCACTAGTTAAACCCAAGACCAACACGACCAAAGATGCTGCGCCAGTGGGAGATTGATCTGGAGACCCTCCACGACCAAACTCCCGACACCACAACATTTGGCGCATCGTACCCGGCACACATCACAACACAACTGCTCAGACCCGACCTCCGTACGGCTTCACCAGACATCATGCCGGAACACGACGAATCGCTTGGCGGCAAGACATTGTCTGGTGGGTGGTAACTACTGCCGGCGGCCGATGTTTTGGCCTATAATACTTAAATACTTTTTTTACAGAATTTATTCTATACTAGTGAAAGTCGTGTAATATTATACAAAACCTTTTTATAAGGCGGCGTTAAAAGTTGGCAGGCAGGCTGGTGAGTGGTGGAGCTACAAAACCCAGCTACTGAATAATAGGAAATCTTTCGATAAGACTTGTTATTAATTTTTTGGGCTTCTGGCGAAGGTCAAAGGTCGAAACTTACAGCCGGGGCCAACGGCTTTTTTGAATAATGAATGGCCGGTCAGTGGACACCCATTCACGGACCGTAAGCGGCAATCTTCTACTCTACTATCCACCCGTGCGGCTGTGTCCCTAAACAAGAATTCCAAGTACAGTCGACTCTCGTTAATTCGAACCTCTCTATAATTCAAACTTAGCACTAGTTCCCTACAAAATCTCTTTATATTTCGAACTAAATCAATACATTTTTATACACCTGGTAATTCGAACGAAAAAATCATTCCTAACAAAATTACGCATTCATTCGAACTCAGGCGTCCACCACTCGACAATTCAAAGTTTTGGAGAAAAAGAGTCGAAAAGATTAGTATAGTAAGCATATTTTGCTAACAGTTCAATCTTTTATCAACGTAAACGAGCCTGTGTTTTTGTTATGACTATTTGACGAATGAATGAGAAAAGTAGCGATGAAGACGAGGCGGACACATCAGAAGCTTCCGTCTACAAGACCAAAGTGATGAAAAATGCATTGCGTGCATTTCAAGTATTGAGCTCTCTAAGTAGAGAACTCTGTTATACTGGTTTGCTTCGAAGCACATTGGTGCTGCTCAGACGCAAACCAGTATAACAGAGTTCTTTCGAAAAACAATATCTGTATGCACTGTATGTATGAATACATATGTACACGAATGTACATCCAAACTTTTGACATTGTTATATTATAGAATAGGCAGTTAATAAAATATAATAATTGATCAACACTTAATAATTCGAAGTTTTATTTATTTTCTCTCACAAATTTCGAATTATTTGATATTTCAAACACTCGATAATTTTTAATATTTTAAGAGTCCTTCTAGTTTCGAATTAACGAGAGTCGACCTTTCGATATTGCATTTTTACACACAAAAGACAGGTGATGGAAAATCCATCACCTGTCTTTTGTCGAGTAACTTTATACACGAGGTGACTTATTATTTAGGTCACACAGTGGACATCAGCTAAGATTAATCGTATTGTATTATATACTAACTGCGTAATGCAGGTACATATCATAATAAATATATGTACCTACATACCTAATTAAAATCTTTATAATTTTAGTTTAGAAAAAAGTATAGTAAGGGAATTTAACCGCGTTGGCCAGCAACTGTATTAGAATTCAATAGTGTCAGGAAAAAAAGTAATTTACTATAGCCATGAATTATCAAGAGAAAGGCATGAAGATACTATACAAAAATTATAGAACTGGTACAGTTGGTGGTAGCTAAAAATGATTATGATTAAAATTTACTAATATTATTATCAACATACAACTTAAAACAGCGCCGCGACTTGCAAAAAACGTAAGAAAATTCGCCGGCCACATTAGCAATTAGGTACTTGTACACTAAAAAAACTTGTTTAACGAATTAAATAACTTAATTATTCCTGGAATTAGAATCGCAATCATCTGAAAACAATTCTCCAGCACGCTAAAATTACTCATCTTAGCGTCAATCAATGTCAAAAAAATTACAACATATTCACACGGATCAGTCTGGGGAAAGTTCTTAAAATTACGAGAATTACCCCTCAGGTCTGTTCATTTCAAAGAATCATTCACAATGGCTCACGGGCAGAAACGTGTGTCTGTAAATAGGTATACTTATTATTATTAGTTCCGCGCACCACCATCAAGATGGATAGCCACAAAAAATAAATTTCGAGGGGCAAGCCCGGAAGAAGTTGCGCACTAAACTAAATAATGATATATGTATATATATAGTTACGATATTTGTATTCTTCTCCATAGGTACTACATGGAATGACAACTAGCTTTATGTTTATGACTGACCGACTCCTTGATAATTGTATAAGTGTCTTTAATTTTATTATACTATCCTAATCATCAAAATACTAATATTATAAATGTGAAGTGAGTTTGTTTCGCTTTCACGCCGCAACTACTGAACCGATTGCTTTGAAATTTTGCAGACGTAATATTAGAAGTCCAGATTAAATAATTGTTTTTTTTTTATTAATATTATTAAAACTATTTACTGTAAAGTAAAAAAAAACAACTTGAAAACCTAATCACTATCTTATCCCAGCAACTGTCAATGACAGAAACTTCAAAATTGTAGGGAAATTATCGGTATTTTTGACAGATTAGACTCTGCAGGTATTTTTGACAGATTAGAAATTCTGTGTGATCAGAGATAATCCTACTAATTTTAAGAATATTCGCAGTCTGATCTGTTTCAATCTGTCAAAAAATACTTCTAATTTCCTTACATTTTGTCTAGTTTTTTACATTTTGTTTATCGTCGAGATGAGACAGCGACTAGATTTTGAACGATTTAAATTACGAGAAAATGCCTTCTCAACATCATACATGTTGAAATTTTTTCATTTATTTCTGTGTGATTGGGCCTCGCGTTCATGTCGGGAAACAAATTGGATTTCATAGCTTTCTTTTTGCGTCTTCGTTCAACATCTTTTATCTATTGACCAGTAAACTTCCGTCAAAATCGGCCGTACCGTTTCGGAGATTAGATTGAATAAACAGACGGACGGTCAAATAGTATAAAATTCGTTATTTTTCCATAGGTGGTATGTATAATGCAGCTTGTGTACGATTTTCGAATTCACTGTTTAAAAAAAAAAAAGCCCTAGTCGTTTTATAAAACAGCTTCGTTGAGTCATTTATCGGTTTTACATAATTGCTAACCGACACGCAGAATTGCTTAAACATTTT
Source organism: Sesamia inferens (assembly GCA_037179545.1). Lineage (NCBI taxonomy): Eukaryota > Metazoa > Arthropoda > Insecta > Lepidoptera > Noctuidae > Sesamia > Sesamia inferens. The sequence continues at coordinate 21,745,939 of CM073921.1, forward strand.
GTACTGATTAATGCAAAACGTTTAAATAATCTTACGATCAGAATCAGAGGTCTTGTAAAACAGAAAGTAATTGAATTTCTGATTTTAGTTCGAAATTTTGAGACTCTTTGCTCTCTGTCTATAACAAAAATTAAAAGAGCTTCCAGAACAGAATACCGTTCGACAATTATAAAAAAAAAAACCGACCAAGGCCGAGTCGGGCTAGTGAACGAACAAAAAAATAAAAATGAAAACTTATTTAAAAGTATGTCTTGTTATAGCTGCACTGCGAAAATATCAACTGTCACAGTTTTTGAGATGCAGCCTGATGACAAACAGACAGTTTATATATAATAGGTGTACAAATAAGTTACCGCCGTTTTTTGAACATGCGGACGAGCATTATCACGGAGAATTATTTTGTAGGAGTAATGGGCGCATTTTTCTACTTCCTCCAATAATGCTTCCTATAGGCATGTATCCAAGGTATGAAAATCAAAAAAATAATTAGTCAGTCTTATATGTAGATAATAAAAAAAAAAATAAGACCCGTATTTTTTTATTTTGTTGTAATTACCAAAAACTACTGAGATATAGCGTATTAAAGTTACAGAGTGGTGGCTAATTACGCCACGCCGTGGTGTGGTATATTATGTATCACGGCGTGACGTCATGCGACATTTCATATCAATATACCTTCCTAAGTATTTGAATGAAAAAAAATAAATAAAAAATACGTGTCCAAAATTTTTTTATAAATCTTTCTGATGGACATTAAATTATTTTGTACGATACACCCCAATTACGTGTCTTTGTACGATTTCGGACTTTCACTACGTTATTTGTCTTCACAGTTTTTAAACTTTTAAAACCACTCACGACAACTTCTTAACTTAAAGCAGCTTCACCATAAGCTTCTACAAGCAATCGATGGGCCTCAGCTGTAGATTTCTTTCCCAAAAGATGCTTATTCGCACAAGACTTGACATTTTTGCACAATAATAAATATGTATGTATGTGATACTGCTACAGAGTCACCTAAGTGTATTTTATTACCATATATCCAAACTTACGATATCACAGTTTAAACGGCGAAAACTTATTTGTACACCTAATACTTAATAACGGGATCGACTTTTTACCCTTAGTTTATAATATATGAATACACTATTTATTACTATGTAAACGTAGATTAAACGTAACACAATAATAATCTAGCTAAATTTTGTTGTTTTAGGCGCTGGACACACAAAAGATGTAAGACGCGGACATTTGTCTCTAACGCGTCTCTTTCATACAAAATGGAAGCGTCGCGACGCAACAGAAGAGACGGGCGCCCGTCTCTTCTGTATGTTTTGCATGTCTTATGCCTTTTCTGTGTGTCCAGAGGGACAATCGCGCTAAAATAATTCAACCAAAACAGAATTGGATCGCAACCAAACCATAACTGGATCGCAATTGGAACGTAACCGCTGTCAAATGAAAAAGTTGTGACAAAGCTAACTTTTTCTGTGCCATTTGTCAAACTTATACGTCTAAAGTTTAGACGTAAGTTTGACAAATGACACGGAAAAAGTTATAAGTAAAAAATAAATTATAGGTAAATCTAATCGTTTCGACTCTAAACGATTAGGCTTACTTGACACTCGTACATTTTACTTCAATCGAAGTTAAAACTTTAGACTAAACCATAACTTACGAACAAGAGTTAAATTTCTACTGTTTTATTTAGCGCGATTACCCCCTGTACCTTACGTAACGGAGGTGTTTTGTAAAACAACTGGCGCATTTCTAAAACAGCGGATTCTACAATCCGTCTGGAGCGTACTGCCACAAGCATTTAGTAAAACGATTTTATTTTAATATTATAAGCAGATATACAAAATTACAAAGTAAATCATTAGCATAGGTGTTCACTAACATTCATGTTGCAACTATTACCGTATTGGTAGTGTATGATAGTAGTAAAAAAATCTTTTCTTCTCACCAGAGAAAAAAAAAATTGACATCATGCTATGACCATAAAGGTCTTTATGATAATTATTAGAACAAAGGATGAATGTACTTACGGTAAATAAATACAAAACTGGTAAGTAATTATAGATCGCTGAGCCCTGCGGTTTCACCCGCATAAGGTTCGATTCCGTGGAAATATCCAGTAACTTATTTATTCTACTATTTACCCTATATACATATGTTAATCCTGCCCCCTAATTATGTTAGAATTGATTTGGAGCATATTGCTAAACCATTGCTCCCTATGTTTGATAGATGTGTCAGATCAACTAAGTAAGTAACGCAATGAATGTTGTTGAACTGTCAAAATGAAATCATTGCTACTGATAGTGTGTTACGTAATTACCCTGCTGGTTATAGACCAAACATCTGTGTGTTTAATCCAAATTCGTTCAGTAGTTTTTGCTTAAAAGAGTAACAAATATACATCCATCCATACAAACTAAAACCGTTTAAAATACGATAATTATAATTATTTATTTTGCATTTCAAGACAAACATCGGTGTAGCTTTGGGTCTTCTTGCACTAGAAGTCCCTATAGGTACGGGCGACAGCAGGTCAAGCTACGCGAAACTGTCAATGCCACTCGACCCTGAGCCTTAATGTATTAGCGATAAGGTTGAAAATCTAGTAAAGAATTTTTTTAGATTGTACTAGCTTGATGTGCCTAGTAGCTTGCCTACTATGTATTAACATAAGAAGAGGAAAATAAATAAGGTTTAATGTAGTTTAAACTTACCTATCCAATGCCTCACTAAGAGGAAAGATGTCATCGTTAATTACAAACAATTATTATGAAAACAAGTAAACATTTTATTACATTAACACACTTACCTACAAAATGCTTCGGTTTTATAAAGCATTGCAGCCATCTAAACATTATAAATTGGATGTAATAATAATGGTTGGAACTACAATTTTATAAGCATCCATGTGTTGTGTAGTCTCTTCAACTAGCGTGAGGGAGGGTGTAGGACGTGCGGTATCCGCCCGCGGCCATTGCCCTTTAGTATTAACCTTGTTCATACATGTATACCACATTAACATACCATCAACGGCGGGACAATAAAACTAAAAATACCCGTCAATCATCTCACAATAGATGTTTCGTTTATTCCTACATCGGCAATTAGGTATTCAGTTAAGTAACTGTATATTTTGATACGTTTAGTTTTTTTTTATATTTTTTAAATAGACTGTTTGTACTTTGCCTTTTAGCTATAAAAGCATTTTGTGGTATGCATCCATGCTTAGGTAATAGAAATGATCAATGTGAAAGATATTCGTAAAATTGTAATCTGTGGTAATATGTTCGTATTTTGGACAGATTGTTTTATATACTAGCTTTCCGCCCACGGCTTCGCCCGCGTGGAATTCGGTAATATCGCGCTTTTTAGATTTCCCTCGGGAATATAAAAAAATTCCGTGATAAAAAGTAATCTATTATTTAATCAGGACTTCTAACTTTACGACTGCAAAATTTCAGAGCAATCGGTTGTGTAGTAACGGCGTGGAAGCGGAACAATCAAACTCACTTTCCGATTTATAATATTATAAGGATTATTTCTCTTTCAATGTTCTTACTTAAGGCGAAAGAAAGTACGCTACGGTACCGTACGTTAGTCTTATCGATTTCTAAACAATAATCCAAAAAAAAAAAATTGTTAGTATTTATTTTCCTACCAGTCTTTGTACTATTTGTCCTATGCTTTATAAACCTAGAACATATCTCAGGAAACTGGGTCCACTGCTATACTGGCACTTAAAGCAAACGCGTGTAATACATGCGACATACATTCAACCGTTGGCTTTATTCAACGTGAAGAAAGTTTTTCAAGTAGAAACCAGGGGAGAGAAACCAGAGTTAAGATCGAATGGAAAATAGTACAGTTATTCGATTGCCTGAGAATATATGGATTTAGAATTATAACGTACATTCGAAATCCATACTTATCTTCTCAGGAAGCCAAAGTTACAGTTAACTTCTATTTGCCTGGTAGTCCGTTTTAATTAATTAACAATTAGTATATTTGATTTCAAACGGTCTATCGATGATATTATTAATGAATCCATCATACTCCTCTCTATTTTTCATCATGGTTGCACTTTGAGGAATAAACATAATTATAAATTATAATTTGATTTTGTGAACGCAACTAATGGTTGTACTTTGGGAACGAATAATTTAGTTGCGTTTAGTTGGTTACGCTTAAAAATTGTTGTTGCCTTACGAGGAATACCGTTTTTTAAACTGTCTTTTTTTTGAAATCTTAATCCATAGGCGATATGGGTGAGGGGTAATATATGTCATGAAAACATTATCTCTTTTTTGATTAAAACAATTCTGGCATAATTAATTGTTGATAAAGCTGTTTCTATACGATGAAGAAGATAATCTATTTTAATTTTATAAATAAATAAAAAAAATCAATAGATTATCTTCATCATATTTTAATAAATCATTGCGTCCAACGACGTCCATACGGAGTATGTATTTCACAAATCGTCAGGAACACTGATTTTTCTAATTTTTGTTTTGTTGGTCCTACTACATACCTATTTTTTCGTAATTTGACAACACCATTGTGTAGCGGTGCACCGCATACTCCTTTCCGATGTTTATCGATATAGTATCGAGAAAATGTCTGTGTCATTCGGACAGATGGACGAATTGACTATGGAACCTAAAAATGTTGTTTCCCTACATAAATCTGCATCGGGGTTTTAGGTGGGCCAGTAAGGCTAGTCTAATATCTAATACCTATATATTATAGCTTCTGCCCGCAAGTTTGTTTTCGTGTAATTTTTTGTTCCTCGCCCCTTCGCACCGCATCGCCTGCCATCAATATAATTTTGCTTAACCTTTTTCCTCCTTTTTTGTTGATTGGTTTAAGGGTCCTAGCGTGATGATAAACAGAATTAGCCTTCCTCAATAATAGGCCTGCCAAATGCCAAAACATTTTTTAAATTCCGACTAGCCGTTCCAGTGATCAACGCGTTTAAATAAACATCCTCTTCAGCTTTATTAGTAGTATAGGATGATTAGAGAGAGCACCAGTCTGATTGTTAAATACAAAAGCCTACACTATGATTTCATTGTGCTAAGGCATAAAACATACAGCCTATAAACACAGTATACTTAATTATTAACGTCGCAGTGAGTAGTTTGTTCATATTATGTGTGTAATCGATTTCGCTTGCTTTGTAAGGCATCGGCAACAATGCGTTTATTATTCCAACTGAGAGTCGTGTTTCGTGCGACGTATTTGGTGGTGGAATGCGGGTCGGCGGCGCGCCAGCCCTCCTGTCTACATTTGCACGACGGAAGTGCGCATTGACTTGCTTAATGCTACTTTGCCAAACCATTAATTCGTATTCGACTCGGATAGGCTCTATATTAACAACTAGCACCTGCACCGTTATAGTAAGACCTTCATTAAGCATTGCTACGAGGCCCACTAAGGAACGCTACCGTACCATATCTTCACATTGACCTAATTATGAAAGTAGACATGTAACACATAATAATTAGTTAGACTATTCTTTCATAATTAATTATATTAAAACTATGACAATGGACGACCTGCTTAAAGGTCCTTTTTAACCACCGTCATCCGGAGTTGTTCCCAAACTGGTGAAGAATTATTAATAGTTGCTGATTTTGTGTGTGTGCATGAATCTTCTCAATAAATTATTGGGAAATTTTAATAATTAAGTTAGTAAAAATGTCTTAACTAATTAAAAAAATAAGTTCTTTTTTTAATTAGTAGTTATAATCCATTATGTGAAGTGGAGTAGCAATTCGGTGGCTACTTTTTACTTGAAATGAAACCAAAATTAATTCTCATGTTTATTTGTCATCTTAATGTGAGGAACTAATATTTGATTGAAGTAAAATTGGTAATACATGTATGTTGCAATGTGATCGAGAAACCGCAGCTGCGAGTTAGCCACTGAGCTATGAAATCGTGCGGCCACGGTATGTCGGCTGCACTTTCTCAAGTTCCGGGCACATTACTGGAGACTGTTATTATAAGAAGTCGGTAGCTTCACATACTATAGTCACTTGCTTAATTTAGGTAATAATACTGAGAGTTTTAAAAATGAATCAACTTAACTTTACTTAGGCCTTACGGGGTGACGTGCATCCCAACCTTTTCAGTTCTATTCCTTTTGAACCTGTAATGACTGATGTAGTATGAATAAAACACAAACCGAACTATTTTCCCCACATAACAAAATTGACTTTTTTTATTTGGGCTGTATACAGAATGTCATAATGAGTCGTTTACCTTACAGAATAGGCATGTTAGTAATGTACTGTTTGTCATAATATTATTCAAGCATGGAATGACATGCATGACACTGGCTCATACAGTAATACAAGCCTAGATCGAGTTACTAGATGAGTCGGTAGCGATTCTGGTTGTATGCAGTCGTTGCAATTGCACCCATTCTTTAACTATTTCAATATTTGTGTTTAAAATAGAAAGCTTTAAAAAATGTCGTTTCTTCGAGTAGCACTAACTAGCTAACGATAGTCTGCGAATGAACGAGCGAATCAATTAATTAGCAAGTTAATGGACATTCCAGACTGACAATAACCTTCGCAAACTGTCCGCAGGGTTGTTAAACCCTTATCACTATCGTAATTACAGAGTACCTATGCCCCTATCCGCACATTAGTTATTCGCTTCTGCTGCATTGAAAACGATAATAAGTAATACTTATTACGACGACGTCACCAAACACGATAACAAGCTCTCTTTGTAATTTAAAAGCGAATTTTCTATTTAATGGGTATGGCTGTACGATGGTACAGCCATACCCATTAAATAGAAAATTCGCTTTTAAATTTACTTGATAGCTAGGTGATGACCTAGCTCCATAAAGAATAGAGGTAAACAAACCAATTTAGGGTTATCACAACTCACGTTTAAAAATCTCCTGTTATTTACATGATTATTGACTTTTAGATGCTAACTATTTATTAACAATTCCTATTCCAGCATATTTCAATAGAATCACTAAAATAACATGCATAATAACTTGGTATTTCGAAAAACCATTAAAAAGCGACATTAATTTTAGGTAATAGCCCTAAATAAAAAACGAAAGATGGATGAAATCCAGGTATTAAACACATTTTGTGGAATTCAACCAATGAATAAAGTTGAGGCATTTGACAATACAATTTAGCGTATTTTAATTACTTTTAAATCAACTACATAACACATGCATTGTAATACTTTCAAGTATGGACTAATCTAATATATAAAATTCTCGTGTCACGGTGTTCGGATTTAAACTCCTCCGAAACGGCTCGACCGATTTTGATGAAATTTTTTGTGCTTATCCGGTATCTATGAGAATCGGCCAACATCTATTTTTCATCCCCCTAAATTTTTTTTTTTATTTTTTAGACAAAATTTTTAATTTCTATTTTTTTATGATACAACATACAAAAATACATACAATCCCCAATTTTCAGCCTTCTACGATCAACCCTTATTTTTTAATAGCCATTTTAGTAATTTAATCTATTATTTATATGGCAAAACAACGTTTGCCGGTCAGCTAGTTATAATATAAATGTATCAAAAAATTTAACCTATTAGGAAATTGGCTTACATGTGTGTCCATATGTCATTCAAATCGGTTAAGCGTTCTATGCAAATCATAAATATCTAAACATAAATAAACTGTTTAGATTAGTAGGAAGTAGGATTATTACTTTTATGAAAATCATCGTATGTAGAAAAGGTTGTTAACATCTGTCTTTTAGGCGTAAACACTCGTTGTCTAGCAACGGTTTGTTTACCTCTATTCTTTATCGAATTTGGCTCAAATATCGTTATTTGTAGATTGATTAGGTTAAGATATTATTTCTCATAAAAACTAATAGTTCATTTAAAAAGTGCTTACATCTAAGTAATAATAACATGTTTGCCTCTAGGGTGTTGACGACTTTACTAGGTACATTGCAATTTCCTAAGTTTTATCTTAAATATTGTTTTACTATTTTTTTTTAAATCCTCCGGTCAATTTACATATAGTTGGACCGCCGCAACCAATATTGTTTTTGACGTAATTAGTCCGTGCACGTTCACTCATTTGTGTCATAATTATTTGACTTGTATATTATTATTCTTTTTATATGTAGGTACAGTGGAATCTCTATAACTCGAACCTCGTTTAGTCGAAATCCTCTGTAGCCCGAAAAAAATTGCCATTCCCTCCCGCTGGACACCTAAATACGCGGTATCTCGAATTATTTAGACTTTGTAATTCGAACAAACTGTTATTCCCCTACGAAGTATTGGTGATACATATTTATACTCTATAACTCGAATTTCAAAAAGGAGACTCCGTAAGTCGTAGTTAGTAAAATATAATGACGTCTTACTTGGAATTCCCCGAAATAATAGCAATAAACTCCAAAATGAATGGTCGGGTTCCGGGCTTCTAATCTATTGTTTTTGTCTTGTACACGTGCAATGAATGATTAGATTCATGAAACTTTCTAAGTAACACAGCTGTGAACATGATGTTTATTCCTTGTCGACACAGGACACGATTACTTATAGCGGAGCTTGTCCGTCAGTATTTTTTGGCTGTTAACTAACAACAACATGAGACTAAGCGGAAACTAATTTAACTCTACGTGAAAATAGCTACTACTGGAACACTAACTGATGCTGAAATCATCGACACAGTCAGAATATAGATGGTGATGATGTTAATGAAAATGACGTTGATCATACTGTTCCAGCAAGTTTTGAACCAACAATAACAAAGAAGCCAGAGCTGCAATCCACACTATACGAACTTATGTTTAAAGATGTGATGATATCGAGGATCATGTATTCGGTTCACTGTATGAATGAGCTTGAAAAAATAATTGATAAAAAATCTGCACATTGTTTAAATCAAAAGAAGATAACGGATTTTTTTTAGTGTACAGTTTACATCATTAATATGTAATGTTTTAATATGTATAAAACATACCTACATATAAAAACATAAGTTGAATTATTATTCAAATTCGACTCTACAAATCGAAACATACCTACACTTAGAAATCGCGCCTCTGTAAGTCGAAATTTCAACAGTTAAGACATATGTATCTCGAAGTTCTAGTTAAGTCGAAAACTCGTTAACTCGATTTTTTTTGCATTTCCCTTGAAATTCGAGTTATAGAGATTCCACTGTAGTTGTATTTTTTACAGTGCGGTATTTGTGGTGATTTTTGTATGAGAATTCAGATGTAATATGTGTGATTCTTTAACAGTACCAAGTATCTTCTTAGTTCAGCCAATAAAGTGAAGACTGAAATAGCAGCACAAGCACAATGGCTTGATCGTTCTCCGAACGCTACTGTTTAAGTAACGGTAGCACATTGTGTGATGTTGCGTTGTTTACACTTAACACACGATACTTAACAGTAACGTACATTGTTAAAATTAGCCGCAATCCAATGAATGTTATTTCTTCCACCTAGCGAGGTATTTCACATATTTAGTGAAAACATGCTAAACAACCGAAGTAACGTTTTGTATGCATACTATTTGAGTTAGAGCTTAGACTTTATATACATAATATACATATAAATACTATATTATGTATATGTATGTATAATACTTACACCGTGGGTATTATCATTGAAAGTTTGAATTAATGGGGGAGCGTAACCAATTGGGTCCTAAGGTTTTGGACATCATCTTGCAAATTCTCAAGATTTGAACAAAAAAGACCTTCAGTCCAGCGGATCTACAAGATTTACAGGATTGTACAATACCAAAAATTATTTCTTAAGTTCTTAAATGAAACAATTAGCAGTATGAGTTAAAGTCTGAACAAACTATTAAAGAGATTCCAACTCTTGCTTCTGAAATTGTTTGCGGAGTCTCATGCATAAGTTTAAAATTTCATCATTTATATTTGGTCGTATTTTGCTGTAAATATGTATAGTCGGCAGCAGCCGAAAATGCACGTTCCGATTCAACGCGTACCTACGCTAGGCGTTCTACCGAACAAAATTAACAAAGTTGTAAGTTGTTTCCAGAAACTTCCCTCTGTCTCTACACAGATTCGGAGAATATTTTCTCGTTTTATTATAAGATTGAGTGACACCGTCGCCTATTGAGTAATAAAAATTTGGGGATACCGCACGCACTATATCCCGCATTGGTAATCCTGAAAAATCTGTGCGGGGATCTCTCTTTCGCGGGATTGCGGATTCGCGGGAAAAATGTGCGTTTAGATACTACACGTCTCTAATTCCCTATAGCCTTCGAAGAATGTAAGTCACGCTTACATTCTTCGAAGGCTATAGCGATATTATTACTTTTGTTAATAAAAGAATTATAAGGATGAAACGTGTTCTTCCGGTACATGCTGTTTACAAGCCAGAAAAGGTAACTAATATAAATGCTCTTTCTGTAAGTTTTTAGGAATAACTAAGCGACCAACTTGTTTTGTTCGAAGTTTAACTTGGATTCTTCTTATCTTAGTAAATATGTAGATGTATTAAATATTGTTTTAACTTATATTGTTCCTATGCGACATGTACCAATCTGCTTAAATATAACCGAGTCATTGTTACAACGAACCCCATCACAAGTTCATTGTTTTTACAGAACTTAGTTACTTAATTCTTTGAGGACATCAGTTAATCTGAGATCATGTATGATGTCCAAATAGTTAGTGTAACATCGGGTGAAAATGTCATTATTAGGCGAGGGAACGCCTAGACGCTGGGGTCGGTAACCGCGAGGGCTTCGACCTGAATGAGATCGTAAGAGCGCCTGCGCGACCCCGCCCGCGCCCGGCCGGCCATCGACCAACCCCGGCCACCCCGCGCCTCTGCGCCCACCCCGGCCGGGGTGCGCCTCCGCCTGGGCCGCCGTCGCCAGCGCCCTAGCTATGAGCTATATTGTTCTTTAACTGAGCATCACGTTACACAACGTAACATACTTGTCTGCCGCTTCGTAGTACCATGCTGCATGCATAACAAATTGTAATCCACTTAATTGCTGTCCTCCTGATGTTGCACCTATATTGCACAAACTGCCAAACATAGAAAAAAGAGCTTTGTATAATGTCTATTTTGTATTGAGAAACTGTTGTAGAGAGGATGAAATAGCGATAGGTAATATACACATATATTGGATTTATATATTTAAAAAAAATCAGCGAATTGCTTTGTTTTTTTTTATTATTATTATTTAATCTGTATTGCCTCAGTTCTTCGTAATTCAAAGCAAAAGTTTTACTATATGTAAAAACAATAATAAGGTCGCTGATGGCTTATTAAGAAAAAGTTTTTTTCCCACGAGCGCATACCAGTAGGCCTAGTATGAGTTTTCAATACGAAACTCGATCGTCGATATAGAGCGCGTTTGGCGCTCTCATTGGTTGAGAGTTCTTACGACCTTGAAGCGGGCCAATCACTGAGTCAAACGCGCTCGATATCAACGATCGAGTTTCGTAATGAAAACTCATACTAGGCCTACTGAAGCACGCGTATCGGCGCGTTTTAGAGCCTGTCCAGATGAGGCATTTTATTTAATAATAGAGATAACGCGAGTGCACAGTTAACTCACGTGAGTTAACTGTGCACCTCGCTGGAATGCGACCCCTCTCCCGCTTCCCCGCGCGGCGCCCCGCATTCGACGTAAGCGATGAGTAGCGTTGGCATCTTTGTTACAAATGTCTAAATACAGTTTAAATCCCCTGTTTTTTTATTAAGTTTGTTTTTTACATTTTCGACCCATTAGTGAAGCCTGTTGGTTGTACCAACATTATATTTCAGCCCATATGTAACAATTTAATTGCAACGACGTTTTATCATCAGAATGATCTGTTATTAACATAAAAAAGGTAGTTTATTTTTTTTTAACATAATTCTCATTTTTTACAAACGATACTGTCACAGGTTAACTCGCGCGAGTTGTACTAGGTTTCGCGCGTTTCCGAGATATTAAAGATAATGGCCTTTCTTTACAAACTAAACTTAATTTAAGTTCAGTGCATGTTTTTCTTTCTATTTCATGATGAATGTTGTTTACATAGTCCTGTCAAATTAATCCGCGCTTGACATAAATTGACGTATTTTAGCCGCCATATTTTTAATCACGTTTAAAATGTATGTCGAATGACTTTGACAGGACTAAACTAATATGTTATCTTCTATCCTTTTCTTAATGAAATAGAAAGAAAAAGATGTACTTAACTTAAACTTAATTATATGTTTGTACTTTAATATCCCGCCGAGAAGCAAATATGCGTTTCCTCACTCTCGCGTCGAAACGCCTCACCTCAGTCCGTCAGTTACCCAACTCATCCGTCAGTTAAGCTTGAAACAGTAGTATTTTATGTATCTTCGATGATTAATAGCATTTGGAAGGTAATATCAATATTATCATCACAATAAATTTTATCCCATATATATGGTCGGCGCAACATGTTTTTATTTCAATTTTTGTCTAGTTTTATCTTTACATTCTCCCCTGTGTCATATAGTAAGATGAGAAGCCATTGATTAATTAGCCATTTGATAAATATCCCTTTATAAAAATAATATCTCTTTCATGTTCTAAAATTTACGGCAATTTTATTCACTGCCCTGCTTTCATCAAACTTCATCGCTGATTTTACCAACGCCAGATATCAACGAATAGCAGAGGAAAGTGTTTTTGAGATTTTGAGAGTTTTCCTTACAATACTCTAGAGATCCATTTCATGTCATGGATAAAACATATCACTACTCACAGTGTTACGCAATTATGGTGCCGTTGTTAAAATCCACCCTTATTATTTAATCTGTACTTTACTTACTAATATTATAAAGAGCACTAATATCTTCGGAAATATTTATCAAATTCCGAAAGTTCAAATACTAATGGGAAGCTACAGAATTACAAAGTGTCATAGGATATATCTTATGTGTAAACAAGTTTCACGCGGATGAAGTTTTCTGCAGAATTAATATTAATGTAATACTTAATTCAAATACATATTTATTTTAGAATTGTACCTCTGTAATTTTGCATTATGTCATGAATCACTCGCGACTGTTATGTCTTATCTATGTAAAGAATTGAACTAAAAATAGTAAAATAGAATACCTCTTTAAGTAAAATGACCTTAGTAAAGGTGGTGTTTTTTTTAAATCAAAGAGTGCCATCCTAACATTTTAATTTATATAATATTTATTGTTATTTTAGTGAATAATTATATAAATTGATAGCTGTGTGCAAACATTATTAATTATGTACAACTTAATTATTCTATTGTATTTTAGTTGCTTGAAGCGATAGTCAATGGCGACGCATGGTTAATGGGTATGGGAGTCATTGCTCCACTATCGCATAACAGTTAATGTGCCTAGTTGGTTTTGGTTGGATGAATGCGGGCGTAATCCAGAGCTAACGAGTTGTCTGGTAGCAGAAATATTTATTATGTTCTTTGTAATCTGGGGCTCTAATCATAACAAATAAAGCTTCTTTTATTGCGAAATGTTTGTAGAATGTTAGTCAATAAGACCTTGTTTTTTTGTTTTTTTTTTTTTTTTTTTTTCATGACATGTCGAGTCGGAATTTAATGAACCAATGTTTTAGTTCAAAGACTTTCCTTGTAGATTGATAGCCTCCTGTGCCATACAAATTATTGACGATGTTAAGGACGGAATACTTGGCATGATTGATGACACTACAGCTACGCAACCTACATGCATAATTAATTACCTATATAGTCTGGACTCAATTAAATCAATAATTTATATGTAAGCTTACAATCACTGAACATAATGTAATAAATCATTTATCTTTATTGGCAACACGGAACTCTTAATGTAATCAGTTGCATTCTTTATATAATTAGTAAATTCTTAGTGAAGGAAGCTTCATTAAACAAATAAAATAATGTATAGAACGATATGATTTGACTGATAATATTGTAGCTGGGGCTCAAACCGATGAGAGGCGCGGCGCGGCGGGCGGGGCGAGTTTGCCGGCCGCTGAACCTCGCTAGTCGAAATCAATACAGCTGCTCTCTCCCCGCGCGGCGCGGTCTAGAGCCCGTTGCCATGGATACCGTACCAGATAAACCAACGGCTGGGACCCCGCCGCTCTCTCCCCTAGCCGCACCCCCCTGCCGGGCGTCCTGCACCGCACCCCCCTCAAGCCGGCCCTGCCCTTCCCTCCGCGGCCATGGCGACACCGAATCCCGCACACTCAAAGGCCCCGTTGACAATAATTTAAACTTTTTCTCTGTTACCATGCAAGCAACCTGTTGATAGATACCACGTGGAATTAAATTCAAGACATTACTGAGAAAGGGTAACAAACTCAGCGAACGGATGATTTTTATATTAGGTGTGTTACACTACACAATAATGTGATACAGTGTGTAAAGTTAATTCAATTACTACGATTAGCTTAAGGCCTGATTTTATGAATCTTTCCAGTTTGATGGACAAGTATGAAACTTGACTTTTTTTTTATATGTACTATAGTACCTACTCATAACATTATACAAAGATATATTTTAATAAACCTGCTTTTCAAAAATATAATACACTTCTCATCAAAAAAATCGAAACAGCTTACGAGTTTATGCTATGTAAGGATTATCAGAAAGATATACATATTTAGAAATACATATCATATGTCGTTTAATAGTGAATAAAAAGACGTTTTAAAATCCTAATGTTAATGTTCTAAATTCAAATTAAATTTTCATAGGATTCGTGTTTGGTAACGAGTAGATATTTTTTGCCCTGTATGGAGTATGAAGGATATGAATTAAACAATACATGTAAATGAAAAAAAAGCTAGGAAAAGTTTATATAGTAACTGGTATTCCCTCCCCGAGCTCTTATGACTGCTTCCATGCGGTTCTTCATGGATCGGATGAGAGTGACAATCAAATACTGAGGCATTTCATTCCATTCTTGGATCGCATGCTGCAGTTGCCCGAGTGATTCCGAAGCCGGATTTCTAGCACAAACACGTCTCTTTAACTCTACCCATAAATGTTTGAGGGGATTCATATCAGGACTTCTTGCTGGCCATGCCATAATGGGGATACCGACTTCGGTAAGATAATCTCGTACGGAGCTCGCGGTGTGCGCCCTAGCATTGTCGTGCATGAATATGAAGCTGTTGCCAATAAAATGTGCATAGGGCATCACGTGAGGCTCAATACACTGTTCGACGTACCTATGACAGTTTTGTGCAGGCAGACGTGGCCCAGACACGAACACTAGCTGTCTTACTTTCGGCGCTAATTCCTCCCCAAACCATCCACGAACCGCCACCGTAGCTGACCTTTTCTTCAATACAGCATTGTGCAAAGCGTTCTCCATCTCTTCTATTGACCTTGTTCATTCCGTCGTTACCATATAACATAATATTACACTCATCTGAAAAGAGGACTTTGCTCCATTGGACGTATGACCAATTTGGGTGCTCGTGTGCAAAACTAAGCCGTGCTCTCCGATGGTCTGCATAATTTTGTCATACATGTCAACATAATTGTTTCAAAACAGTGATACATTTCGTTTGTAGGTAAACAAATGAAATTTTAATTTTGAGTTTAAAATTTTCGCTTACCTTTCTAATGGCCAAACTGCCGGCTATACATGATGTGTTTTTTTTTTCATGGAATGAATACCCTTTTTTGTAAAATTAGGATAGAAACCATAAAAAAGGAAGTGTTTCGATTTTTCTGATGAGAAGTGTATATTATGGTCAAATAGACTTATACAAGACCTATATAAGTCTAATTGAGCATAATATATTTAGGTAAAATTTGAATTAAAATAAAAACTAATTAACACCCTCGCTCTGTTTAATTAAGTACCTGCATCAGTGATTTAATTTTTAATTTGTTATTTTTAAAGCTTCTGTTAGATTAGTTATCACGTTGCCGCGGTCACGTCGTGATCTTTATAATATGTACATAGTTCAGTAAATTACCTTTGCTTGTTACATAGGATGGGTCAATAGAGAGAGGCCTTCAGTCTCCCTGTAATCATAAAATAAATTACATAAAGAATTATGTTCAGACCAATGCCTAGTGTTTCTGTTTACGAATTATATGCTACTAGCGCCATCTCGTATTTAAATGACTTACCATTTCTGTATTGCTTCTAAAAAATATGAACTAATTTAGTACTTATGTTCGTTATAGCTTAATAATGGTTGTAAAAAAAACATTCAACTCTAAAACTATCGGAAAATAAAATAGGCCGGAAAGATGCCTGAATGTTAAATTACTTCGTGCTATTAGAAAGTAGCGCACTGAACTCAAATTTGGTTTAATTGGTGAACAAGATAATCGGGGGATCTATAGTAAATTATTAAGGCGTTTAATTCAGTAACTCATAGAAGGGCTATTTATTATTATGTAACGTAGATAGTGGTGACTTAATACAGGATGTATCGTTACCCAATCTCGTATTCTATCCCATCAAATTTCTGAAACATCATTTATGAACGTTTGAAGTACTAAGTGTTTTCGCATTTCTGGTCCACTTCGGGTATAGGGATGGACGACAGCAGGTCAAGCTACCCGCTGTCTAATATTCCCAATCAACCTTGAGCCTTAATGCTTCAGAGATAAACAACACGCCTGCCTGCGACGTGGAGGCTCGGGGTTCGATCCCCGGATCATGATGGAAGAACGATCTTTTCCTGATTGGCCTGGGTCTTGGATGTTTATCTATACATATATGTATCTATTATAAAATATAGTATCGTTCAGTTAGTATCCCATAACACAAGTCTCGAACTTACTTTGGGGCGAGCTCAATCTGTGTGATTTGTCCGTATATACTATTTATTTATTTACTAATATCTCCTTTGCAGATATACTTGCTCGCATATTTGTATGTTGCAGTTTCTTCTTCAATAAAACTAATAATTTATCAAATGCTTTGTAATTCATTCGGAAATAGTCACAAAACACGGGTTCATCTTTTCGGAGCTCTTCGTAAAGTGTATGAAATTCACCATATTGCTCCCGTTCCGACAGCATAGGGGATGTATCCACAACTTTCTAACTCGACGTTCTTTTTGCCATTTTTTATACAATGTAGTAAGTTCAAACAAACTTCTTTTTTTTTTTCCTTATATTAGAATTGGACAAATGATTGCGTCACATATGATCTTGTGGCGAACACGTTCGTACGCGGCTGGTAATGGAATAAATCAAGCGTATAGGGAGAATATATACAGTGTAATTAATAATAATAATATTCTTTATTTCAAAAACCAAATACAATTTTTTCCATCTCAATCAGACATAAAAAAGAAATAATTAAGTACAACGCTATGCATTTTGAGACAAAGTGGCCAACTGTGTCTGTACGAGTATAAACTGTATTACAGACACAGGCGACTCCCTCATTACAAATATTCATTCACAAGTATAAGTAGGAGTTTTGGTAGGTATAAGACTTAGTTTAACATTACCACTTATTAAAAATATAAGCAAGGACTGGGTGTGTGCGATGTAGATGTAAGTGTGTGTGTGTATAATGTAGGTGAATGTGTGTGTGTGTATAATGCGGGTGAATGAGAGTGTGTGTGTGTGTATAATGTAGATGAATGTGTGTGTGTATGTATAACGTGGGTGAATGTGTGTGTATTTCGTGAATATGTCACAGTACAAAGTAAATATTACAGGAACAATTTAAATCTGATTTTAGATATGTTACCTTAGTCTTTCACTTAACTTTAATTATCGTTTATGAATAAATACACCAGTGTTTAAGGGGTTTATACATAAACGATGATTAAAGTTAAGTGACGACAAACGTCTAAAATGTATGGTTAAAGAATCGCTAATCACTATAATACTATAATAGTTAGTTACCTTTAAACGTCGTTTATAAAAAAGTTTGGCCGTTTGAAGATAAAATACATAAAGTATTCACCAAAAAATGGCTGACTTGAAAGCGTCTACTGCTTCTTCACCGTACTGAAACTTTTAACCACGAACACTTTTCTTAATTTTAGAAAATGTAAAGAAATCGTTAGGTCTTAGGTCTGAGCTTGCTTTGTCGTGGTGCAGGATGATGAGTCGCTTCGTAGTTAGGCAATGACTTGTGGTATACCACTCTGCATTAAGTGTTCTACGATCTTCAAGTGCAGTAGTCGTAACATGGCCGTTTTTTTTTTCTAATGAAAGTTGTCACCATCTTTGAAATGCTTCAAGAATGAGCAATTTTAATCGGTTTTGGCTCGTCTTGAAAGACCGTGGTTGTAGATTGTTGTTTGGAATCAGGATTGTAGGCGTAGATCCAAGATTCGTCACCAGTGATGATGTTGTACACGTGATATGACTTTCTTCGGTTGATCCCTTGAGAGACGCGGGCCTTGTGATCTTCGGAAAGCAGATGCGGTCTGCAAGATCATCTGAATGGTTGTCCCTGAGATGCCTAATAGAGCCACATCTTTCGATATGTCACATGACGATTTTCAAGAATTAGTTGTCTCACAACAATGATGTTATCTTCTGTGACGACGGATTTTGGGTGTCCTTCGCAAAATTTGTCACTAACACTAGTATGTCCACACTGGAATTCTAAACACCAGCGTTCGACACATGGGGCTTGATCAGTAAACACAGGTGTTAACTCTTCAAAACACTGAGGCCGTGACAGGCTTCTTAGTTGTAGAACATTACTGCACGAACATTTTCTTTAGAAAAGATTCGTTTTCGCACGTAACCTGCTAGATTCTAATCGAAGCTGTGACTAAACAATGACATTAATCCAAAGACATTAAAATTTTTATCTTAAATCTCTTTGCATTAATCCTAACACTTTCAACTGTTTTGAGACTGAAAATTTAAACACTATCGCATATAGAGCAGTTTCAAATTATAAATTGCTGGGAAATGTGAAAATGACAGACATTAAAAGGCATGCCCAGTAGTAAAATGTTAAGCATTCCTGCGTACTGACCACTCTTTTAGGTTGTAGTGTTTGGGTTTGTTAAGTTAAAGTTAGGTTTATAACAAGGTAACACGCTAACCATGCATATGTGGGCTTCAAGCTAAAATATAGAATTATGTTTTTGATTCTCCTGATAGAGAAAATGCTTTTAATGGTTTAAGTTGACTCGTGCATAGAACGGTTTAGGAGTTTTAAGTTTTTGTACTTTGTTGTCGCTATATGCATATTTATGAAACTGCAAGAATTATAAATAGTGATATGAGAAAATTTGAAACTCTAAAAAGTGAACGACATAACAAACTAATGATCAAAATCTACTTTCTTTAAAAGTATGCATATACGAACACGAAAAAAAAACGCGTCGACTATAAAAGTTCATCCGCTTTTTTTTTCATCATCATCACCATTATCAATCTTTTATCGTCCCACTGCTGGGCATAGGTCTCCTCTCATACAGAGAAGGATTGAGCGTAATCACCACGCTTGCTCAATGCGGGTTGGCGATTTCAGACTTAAAGTCCAGGTTTCCTCAAGATGTTTTCCTTCACCTTCAGTCATTGGTGTCCAAGATATACTTAGAAAGTACATATAACTTTAGAAAAATTACATTGGTACTTGCCTGACCTGGAATCGAGCCCGCGCACTCATACTTGAGAGGCTGGTGTTTTAACCACTAGGCCACCACGACTTTTTTTTTTGATCGGTTAAAAATGAGCTGTCCGGAATTTGATTTAGGACGGTAAGAAAAGAAAAACTACCAAACTATACTAAAAGTATTTCAGGTACCTATAAACTATAGTATACATATATTTAACGTATACGATAAGTTTTTGTTTAATTAAATGATAAAAACGGCTTTTTTATGAATTATGAACTAGTGCTTGACCACAATACCGCCTCGTGGTAAGCAGTGACGCAATCGTTGATGGAAAAGCGCCCTAGTTTATTAAGAGCCTATTCACTCTAGCCTTGAAGATACTCAAATTTTAGTCCGACGGAAACACCGCCGCTGGCAGCACTTTTTGAACGTCAATATTACATAAGACAGTCGCCCCAAAACGCCCGGCCTTTGCCACTTCCTAGTGCTTTCGGGCTTTATTCCTGCACGGAACATATATTTGTTTTGCCTACAGGTAGTTGTTCCAGGTCGGGCTGATTGTGTATGTGAGTTTGAAAACGCAACCACGATACAGGTAATTCCTAGTGTGGGGTAAAGTTTTTTAGCGCTTGATTGCGAATTTTCGAACGAGAAGACCGCTGCAGGCAAATTGTTCTAGTCAGTGTGAACAACTGAACTCTGGCTAACCTACGTCTGTGCTGTGGTTTTGCATTTTAGTTTTAAATAAATCTGGATCACCAATTGGGCTTTTTTTGATGTGGATTGGAAATTATCAAATGAAGGGCATGTCAGACTCGTATGTTTTAGCAGCGTTGAATCTCATAAAATTTGCTACGACCCACTTAGAGACTGCCTGAAAAGCCTTTCTTTTCGACTGTATTAGTTCCTTAGTAGCCCGAGCGCCTCGGCATGTAGCTCTCTACAACTGTGCCTTCATTCGTATACCCATAGATTCCGGGCATCAGCAGACTATTGATATCTATCAGGAAGAGAGTTGTAGAGAGCATAAGACCCCTGAGGAACACTGCACTAGTTGACATTGGCACCGATCAGCATCTGTTGAAACTCTGAAAGATCGTTAACCCAAGAAATCTGCGAGTCCCGAAGAACCCAGCCAGTCACACCAGTGGAAATGCCGCACACTGGAAGCTTACTCATAGTGATAAGGCTAGCGTGCCTACGTGTGCTCTCAAGACGTTTAAAGAGATTGCAATCGCTTCCTTATTTCTCGAATACTTCGCCACACGAGTGCCGTAGGTACACTAGTACGTCCTCAGTAGACAGATTGCGGCGAGTTCAATACACGCTCCGTAATTTTGTAGATTAAAGAGATTAATGAAATCGTCCGATAGTTGGTAGTTAGAATGACTATTCAATGTACGAGTTTTTAATGTGTAATTGGACCAACTTATATACGTATTTTATTATTATTGAAACATGTCTTTTTTTCTTCGTGTGCGAGTCACACTTGCCGGTTTTTAACCCCCGACGAAAACGAGGTTAAGGGTTGGAGGACAAGCTTAGTTTTTAATAACCCTAAACTAGGACCCTCATATGAACTACACTGATGGACTCATAAACTGCATCACAGTAATAGACGACTTTGAAATATATATTTTAACCAAGTATGCAAACTTTCTCTAGATTGGTTCGTGAACTTTAAAACAGTGTAGGGTCATAACCTTAAGTTTAAGTTTGTGTACTGGAAAGGACCTTAAGACTTTTTAAGAAAAACAGAATTTTAAGGAAATTCGTTTTAATAATAAAAATGATTTTAACAATAGACACAAACTTTATGCAAGGGTTTATTTTTGTTTTAATAAGGTGTATTTATTTCCTCCACGTGCCACTAGTACGGATTCTAATCGGTCCCGCATAGATTTAAATAGGGTTATTAAAAGATTTTCCGAAATATTGTCCCATTCTTCTGAAAGTGCTGTTCTTAGTGCTGCCACTGTCGTAGCTCTTTTTAAATTGTTCCAAACATGCTCAATGGGATTAAGATCCGGGCTGCATGCTGGCCAATTCATTGTACGTATCCGAACCTCTTCGCAGTGTTGTCGAACTTGTGCAGCAGCCTGCGGCCGGACATTATCCTGCATTAAAGTAAAATTTTCGCCAATGAATCCCATGTAAGGCACCACGTGATCTTCTAAGATATCTGTTATGTAGCGATGTGCAGCGTAACCCCCTCTATTACCGTTTTGACGGACCATGTCTATGAACACAAGTTCTGTTCGCTCGTTCGTCGATATGCCACCCCAGACCATACACGAAACCAAAAGGAACACGCTCCTAAATGCAACTTTGAGCATCTCGCTCCCCACGTCGACGATAGACTCTTCTGCGACCATCTGCACCATATAAACATGTCCTACACTCGTCCGTGAATAATACGGAGGCCCATTGCTCTTTTCACCAATTTAGGTGATCACGCACAAATCTTAAGCGAGCTTGTCTATGAGCTACAGACAACTGGACCATTTGCTGGTCTAAAGGGTGATAATGCGCTTCCTTTAACCTTCTTATTGTTCTTGCACTCACATTTACTCCACGCAATTCATTAAGCTCTGTTTTTATGTTAACTGACGTGAGGAAACGATTTCGTAGGAAAATTGTAACAATAAATCGGTCGTCACGACCGGTAGTTGCTCGAGTCCTGCCTGTACCGTCTCCTTCTGTAAGAACCTGTCTCCTCAAACCTTATGTATATTTTAGAAACCGTAGATTGGTAGAAAATTAAATTTAACCCGGTTAAATTTAATTACCAATCGTTCGTTGATCCAAGCCCTCCCGCACCTGTGCTACAATTTGAGGCGCTTGTTTAGACGAAGTATCCATATTATGGTACAAAAACTCCCGATGAGTTAAAAAACTAATCCAACAGTTCTGGTGGTAAGAATAATTCAATTGACAAAAGAATAAAAAATCAATGCGCATCAATTTAAAACTTTATTTTAAATAACACGCCCGTCTGATACTACGACTAAATTTTCTTTTCCTGGCAATATTCATTTGTTTTACTGCAGTTCTATTTTTAAATTTTGCTTATCAAGATTGCCTGCCTCCATATTTATATAAATTAAACTAAAAAGTTTGCATACTTATTAAAAAAAATCATTTCAAAGTACAGTGGATCCCCGGTAGTCCGACAAACATTCTGCAGGGTAGTCGTCGGACTATCGAATTTGTCGGATTATAGAATACTGCCTAAGACCTATAGTCCGAATATTTTACAAAAGAGGACCTTGTAATCCGACACATTCGAGCACAATACTGATGGTGAATACAAGTTGTAACTTGTTTAATCGTGAATAGGGTAGTTGACTAAAAAAAACTAATTAGTCCGTCAGTCAGATTTCCAAAAAATACTAGACACGTATTTTTTCTTTTGTCATATAAACAAAAAATGAAAACGACACAGTGTGTTGAAAACTCGTGTGACGTCACTGCATGCTACACTTTTTACACCACTCCTGTTCTTTAATGCCTTTTATATTTGTCAATTTTTATTGATTTGATAAAACAAAATATAAGTATCCAATGTTCTTCTATAATTCGAATGACGGACTAAATAGAATCAATTTTTTTTACCCAGGATACATCCCTATTAGCGAAGACATGTATGTAATAGACGATGTCGGATTATAAGGGGTGCCGCATTAACCCTTTAACCGCCGACAACGTAATATTACGGGCTCTGAAATCTGTGCCCAAACCGCCAACACTCGTATAATTACATTATTTTATCTAATAAGTTCTTATAGTGCACAAATTCCATATAAAATGTGTCAATTATAAGAAGTAGGGTATAATCGTTATTGTTACTTTCATTTTTCAATGTTTTGAATGATAAATATTGTGAATTTTGAGATTTTAATACATCGTGACCACTGGTCTCCTTACCTGTATCGCCAATCACGTAATTTTACGAGTACTAGGGATGGGGCAAATTCCTAAAACATTTTATAGCTTGTCTAAGAATAAACAAGGCTCTTTAGAAATTACTATCATTATTTGCAATGAAAGTGGGTACTTTCACCATAATATAACCATAGTGTTACTCTGATACAAAAATCTGTACACAATAAAATATATTTAAGTTCAATATTGTTTAATTTTTACGACAAAAATATATAAATCTCATTACGCGGTACGTCACTACTGCAGACATTCGCCGGTCGCCGTCACCGTATTATTACGTGCGGCCAAGGAGCTTCAAGGTCAAATCGCGCTGTATTGTGAGTTGCCTCATCGCCATCCCCGTCAAATCACGGGAAAGCTTTATCGCTCAGTGCAACTAGTGTTGTAGGTCTTTTTCGTGTTTCGTGAAGACGAAGAGTTATTAAATATTTTGCAATCATGAATTGCGAAGCGACGGCAGTTCTCAACATAGAAAGTGATGTTCATTTGATAAGTTTAATTTATTTTTTAAATCGATATTTTAGTTTGACAAGTAATTGTGTTTGTTTGTAACATACCTACTAAGGTTCATCATGGATACTAACCAAAATTTAAATGATACATTCATAGGCTGGAATTATTTAATATTAAGAAGGTACATCGGTAGGTAGGTAATAACAGATTTTGTAGTGTTATAAAGTTTAGGTATATACTTACCTATATTTTTATAATAATGCCTCTATGTATGTATGAGCAGTATAAAAGTAAATATTCTCGAAAGGTTAATATTGTGAATAAATAAATGCATCGATATTGAGTATTCCCAACACTGTTCCAACTTATACCTAAAGTGACGTGGCGCTGGAGGTACGTCAAAGGGATCATTGACGTGGCGGTTAAAGGGTTATATATACTGCGTTATTGTGTGTAGCTTTATGTGCATCCAACACTGATCAAAATTTAGATGATTTTATTTCCAACGTTAGGCAGTAAATAGCTAGCGAGGTCTTTCACAAATATGAGGAACAAAGAAAGTTAGTTGCACTGGTCATATTAGGTCCCGCTTAATGTAATGTAGTCCACTTCCACTCACAGAACATTATAGCTGATTATACTGGTACCCTCCTGGAATAGCACACTAAGTATGATAGGTTAGGTTAGCTACCTACTTAGTGTCCTATTTTCGGAGCTGGAATTTAGCTTGCGATTGCTTAAATCTTTTAATATTAAACGCAAGCCTGCGGAGAGGTCTGCACTGGCTCTTTGTGTGCAAAACAATTTGTAATAATTAGGCCATTCATTAATTTCTACTCTTTCACAGAATGTGGATCACAAGGCGAAGTTCCGCTCTAAGAAGGGTCAGCTACCATTTGTGGAGCTGAACGGCGAAGAGATAGCGGACAGTACTTTTATCATCAAACAACTCTCTGAAAAATTCAACAAGGATCTTGATTCGGGTATGTACAGTCTGTCTTGGTTAGTGAATATTCATTTATCTACGTTTTTTTATATATGAGTTTCATTTGACATAATTGTAATTTTTAAAACAAGTTGCAATGTAGGTCATACGTGGTCATAGGCGGGTGGGGGGGCTTGGACCGGTATTGACGTATATTATATCCAACAGCAATTTCTCGGGAAAACCGGGCTGGCAGAGATGAGTCCTAGTTCCCTAGATAATTCTGGGACGCCGCGCATGTGCATAGAATCTAGGGTGGATGGAACCTGAGTTGTCTGATTTGACCTATTTGTTATTCCCAGCCCTGACGTCGGAGCAAAGGGTCGTGGCTCATGCTATGATCTCCATGATAGAGAACCATCTGTCTTGGGTGGTATTGTGGTGGCGCGCTAAGTACCCAGACAGTGTTATCAAGGGATACCAAGTGAATCTTCAGAACGCACTCAACACTCGCCTGCCGAACCCGATTCTGAACTTCTGCTACAAGTTGACGGCTGCCCGAAAGGTAAGTCCAACTTCACAATAAGAATTGATAATGATGAATTGTTTCTAAGTTAAGTCATGATCGCGTTGTATTAATGTAAGCCATACATTTAATTTTACATTTTGAATTTAATTTTTTTTTTGCTTGTTTTGCTTCTCCTTAGGCCATTTAGTTTCGCCGGTGTCAATCCCTTTCTTGACTATTGTCCTCGTGGTTACAATCTATGCGTGCCGTTTAATAAAAAATATTTTCATTTGTGGAATACTTTACAAATTTCAATTGGTACTGCAAAGTGCAGTCAATTCAGCTTTTGCTTGATTTACCTTTCTCCCCTTATGAAATAAGTTAATAATACTACTCTATGTATATTACTTAAAGTTACGTACTTACTTACTACGGTACTTACATAGAACGTACATGTCCTTTGTCCGGCAAATCTTGATATAGGTCAGTTGTTAAGGTAGACATGCGGATTCGCGAATGTTGAAAATCGGGAGTTCGAACTTTACCTGTTGCACTGTTTTAATCATTGTTAGCACAAAGGATAATACGTAATGCGCAATCAATGCATAAAGCAGATATTGTTATGATCTTGCTGTCCTTTCAGTTATTGAATATTCTTGTAAAAACGGTTTAAAATAAAAGATAATAATTTTATTAAGGCATTGGCTCCGATTCCCTTGTTCCCAAACTAAACTAAATTTAAGATCGGTGCGTTTTTGTCTTTATATTTCACTAGCTAGAGATATCGCGCTTTTTAAATTTCCCTCGGAAATGTAAAAATTTTCCGGGATAAAAAGGGTTAGGCACCCTATTATTTAATCCGGACTTCTTCAACTTTACGTCTGCAAAATTTAGTTACGACGTGAAAGCTGAACAAACAAACTCAGTTTAACATTTATAATATTAGTAAGAATTAAGAAAAGGACAGAAGATAATATGTTAGTTTAATCCTGTCAAATTAAGACACTCCATATAAAATGTATATGCTATTATAAACATCGCGACCAAAAATACGCCAATTTACGTCAGAAGCGGATTTATTTGACAGGTCTAAAATAATTTTTAAGCTATTGCATAGCTTCTATCGCGGGCCTTGAGCGTGGGGACCGAATCCAGAAATTCCGTAACGAAAAAACCTCACGCTCCCCACTCCGACGGGCACGGAGGTGTGGCTTGAAGGCCGTACATCGCCTAACGTCGTTTCAGTTCGGCAGTCTTCGGCGTTGTGTGCGTGCGATTAGACGTATTGTACGACTCTACGAAACTCGCACGAATCGAGACGAGCTGCTCCGAAATCGGACGAATACATAAGCAGCTGTTTATGAGAAAGTATATAGGTGTATAGGTATTTATGTACAACATCGAATAGCTGAAAATAAAAAGAAAATGAAAAATAAATAAAAAAAAAATAATGAAGAAATAATAATAAAAAAAGAAAAGAAATAAATATGAAGAAAATAATAAATAATTAAAAAATTAAAATAAAATAATAATAATAAATAAAAAAAATAAAAAATATTTAAAAAAAAAAAATGAAGAAAAAAAAGCAATATGCAATAGCTTTACCGCGGCAGTCCCCAAGTGCCACACGTCTTTTTTTTTTTTTTTTCTTCTGTCCTTTTCGAATAAAATAAAAAGAAAGAAGATGCACTGAACTTAAACTTACAACTTACGCGAGTTAACTGTGCACCTCGCTCTGTGAGGTCATTCGGACAGTACCGTTTGTAAAAATGACGAGTTATGTTCAAAAAAAATTTTTTTTTTATGTTATTAAAAGGTCGTTTTGATGATAAAGCGTCATAATACTAGATCATTTTACTCATGACGTTTTATAATTAAATTGATACATATGGACTGAAATATAA
Source organism: Sesamia inferens (assembly GCA_037179545.1). Taxonomy (NCBI): domain Eukaryota; kingdom Metazoa; phylum Arthropoda; class Insecta; order Lepidoptera; family Noctuidae; genus Sesamia; species Sesamia inferens. The sequence continues at coordinate 21,773,234 of CM073921.1, forward strand.
TGTTTGTGTAACCAACAGGCTACACTAACGCGTCGGAAATGTAAAAAAACAAATTTAATAAAAAAAAAAAACCTGAACAAAGCAAAAACTCCACAAAAACAGTAATTACAACAGGAGATTTAAACTGTATTTAGGCAATAGGGTATTTGACTAAAAAAAACTAATTAGTCCGTCAGTCAGATTTCCAAAAAATACTAGACACGTATTTTTTGTTTTATCAAAACAATGACAAATATTAAAGGTATCAAAGATCAGGAGTGGTGGCTGGTGACGTCACTGGTCGCTAAAAAGTGTAGCGTGCAGTGACGTCACGAGTTTTCAACACTGTGTCATCTTCATTTTTTATTTATATGAAAAAAGAAAAAATACGTGTCTAATAGTTTTTGGAAATCTGACTGACGGACAAATTAGTTTTTTTTTAGTCAATTACCCTATTGTAACAAACATGCTATCGCTACTCATCGCTTATGGCAAATGCGGGGCGCGAGGTGCACAGTTAACTCGCGTAAGTTATAGTTTAGTTTGTGGACAAGGGAATGGTTCCCTACACATTAAATTTCATTAAGAAAAGAACAAAAGATAAAATGGTAGTTTAGACCTGTCAAATTAGTCACGCTTTACGCAAATTGATCGCCATGTTTATAATCGCCTCTAAACTGTCTATAGAATATCATAATTTGACATGATTATCTTCTAGCCTTTTCTTAATGAAATAGAATGAAAAAGATGCACTGAAATTAAATGAGTTTAGTTTGTGCACAAGAGAAACGGTGCCATTTTCCGAACGATACTATGTATTATGTGACGTTTATCTACACATTAAATATATCAATAATTGCTATTGATATATATGTTATGGGCTAAGTGATTAATGGGGCATTATTCATAATGCCCGGACAATATGAATAATGCCCAATAAGAGCGGGAAATGTGATTATAACAAATCAATTTATCACATTGCCTTTACCTAACAGGCACTCGGCATTATGAATAATGGCCAGTACCTATTGGGCAGAGTGATGTAAAGCATATTTATTACATTCAAATGAATACTTAGTAAGATAGACCGAGCATTACAAGTAATGAAATCAATATTATCCGGTAGAGTAATAATAAAAACATGTTTTATAGTTTAGTATTTATTTTTAAAATTTAAATAATCAAACTTCTGTTTTACTTCGTTCAATTTACGAAGGGCTACATTTAGAAACTAGTCTATAGTAGTTTCAATGTAGTTAGGGAGTATTTCGCACTCACTTTCACTCACATGTAGGTAGATATTGCGAGTAAGCGCGCTTCCAAGCTGCAGCGAGGAATGAGAATATAATACTTCTCGGCTTGAGCAAGTTAAATTATAAAACTAACAATCTAAATGGAACCAAACGGAAATCACATCTCCGAATCATCATCATCACGTTATTCAATTTAATATTTACTGTAAAGTTAAATGAATCTTAGTAATCACTTCGTAGGTAATAGTTATTGTTAAGAATAGATTATTTAGCCAATAAAAGCTCTCACTCTTTGTACTTAATAAACAAAAAATAAAGTTGAAAACGAATAAAAAAATATGTACCTATGTGTAATAGTACCTAACAGATTTAAAATTCAGTAGTTTTCAGTTAAGCACTAAGTGCTTGAAACTTAATGAAATCAAATAAGCATAAAAAATTAACAATTCCAAATTTAAAAAAAAACTAACGAAATCGAATTTAAGTCACAGCTGTGGTCATTCCACTTAAAATAAACAGTCTCATTGTCTGAATAAAAAAAAATATATACGCTAGTTTTCAACAGGTACTTCAAACTTAACACTCAAATAAAACTTAAAAAATAAAATTTAAACCAGACACAGATTGATCTGTGATCATGAAACTTAAAATCAATTCTATAGTTTAAAGAACAAAAAGATTTTTACGCTTAAGTTAAAAAGCCTCAAGTTACATAAAATTAAAATAATTTTAGTCATCTGTTTCCTTTAAATAATTAAGAATAAGTTTGATTACAAAAATTATTGTTTAAAAATGTACCTATTAATCACATTACCCGATCATCATGTAGCTATTCATAATGTGATAAATAGGTGAGTTTAGATTGTAATTAATCACTTTGCCCGATATGGCTGGGCATTATTACTGCATCAATTACTTGGCCCATAACACATACAGTAAAATCGCTTACAAGTCGAACATCAAGGGAGACGCCAAAAAATTCGAGACACCGAGTTTTGACCTATAGAGAATTTCGACTTAAGACGGATTTTGATTAGACATAAACAGATTTAGATTCATTCTTATAAATTTTGAGTTATCTATGTATACTAATATATGTATGGAGCTGAAGAGAGAGAATACTAATAAAAAAAATACTAATAATAAATACTAATATATGTATGGAGCTCAGAGTCACACAAAGGGCAATGGAAAGAGCTATGCTTGGAGTTTCTCTGCGTGATCGAATCAGGAATGAGGAGATCCGCAGAAGAACCAAAGTCACCTACATAGCTCTGCGAGTCGCTAAATTGAAGTGGCAGTGGGCAGGGCGCATTGCTCGTAGAACCGATGGCCGATGGGGCAGTAAGGTTCTGGAGTGGCGGCCACGTACTGGAAGACGCAGCGTAGGGAGGCCCCCAACAAGGTGGACCGATGACCTGGTGAAGGTCACGGGAAGCCGATGGATGCGGGCAGCACAAGACCGGTCAGCGTGGAAAGCCTTGGGGAGGCCTTTGTCCAGCAGTGGATATCCATAGGCTGAAGAAGAAGAAGAGTTGGTGTTTGTTTGTTTGTTTGTTTGTTTGTTTGAACGCGCTAATCTCAGGATCTACTGGTCCGATTTGGAAAATTCTTTTTCGTTGGATAGTCCATTAATCCAGGAAGGCTTTAGGCTATATAACATCACGCTGCGACCGCTGCGCGGCGGCCGCTACTGATAAATTAAATTCAGATTCCAGAGTTGACATACATATTTTTACAAAAAGTACTAATACGTACAATGTTGTACTTACACTCTGCGAATTAATGAGTCTCAAATAACCGAGTTGTAATAAATAAAACATTACTATGTTCGAAATACAGAGGTAAAATTTATGTTTTTGAGTTATGGAGCGAATATAATTCGCACCTTTAGAACAATAAGAGACCTAATTCGAAATTTGAAGATTTCAATGTTGATAGGTTGAACTTGTTGCAACAATGTTGAACAATAAAACAGACGCTTTCACGGTTGTTCATGAAAAGGACTCGTCCTTTTCCAGAACAACCGTCTCTGTTTTATTAACAGTCGATGAAGATGGTCTTGCAAGGTAATTTTATGAGTTAACATTGAAATTTTCAATTTGGTGCTAAAGGTGCGAATTATGTACAGACGACAACACATCAAGCTACTACAATCTGTCACATTTCTTTATTAGATTTTCAATTTCATATCTAAAGCACTAAGGGTCAAGCTTCATTGGGGGATATTTGACAGTTTCGGGTGGATTGTCTTGTTGTCGCCCGTACCATAGTGGTTTGGATTGACTCACTGATTATTTCGTTTTCGCTTTTGGTGTTTGAAGGGAAGGCAAAAACACATTGATTCGAGATTTGGAGGTTTTCGACTTATCGAGGTTCACCTTAACGAAGTTCTACAGTAATTTGAATTTGTTCTAAGCAATGCTTCTTAACGTACAAAACAAGTGAATCTACGGGCCTACTAAGTGGGACCTACGCGACCGTCTCCTTGCGAACTGTTATTTTCATTAGTAATTTAAAAAATTATCTGTGAACTAGAATGAAAATGTTTGACTTCCTTATTGCTAAAACTAATAATTTTCCTTTCTACTGGACTTAGGTTAGTCACAATCATAGTATTGTTTATACAAATTACGTTTATATTTCCTCATTATCATGATATATTTAATCACTTTCAGGGCATGAAAAAAGCGAAGGCTCATGGCATCGGTGTGCACTCGCAGGAAGAGATCCTTGAGTTTGGTAAAAATGATCTGCGAGTTCTTTCGGATCTTCTGTCAGATAGACCTTTCTTTTTCGGAGATGAGCCAACTCTGGTAAGTGTTTTAATACCCAAATTAAATCAAATCAAAAGAAGTTTATTCAAATTAGGCTGAAAATCAACACTTTTCGAGACAGCTTACATGTTTGTGCCTTGCTGGGTTCAAAAAATAAACAATCCTATGTACTCATATAACCTGTAAGTAAGCCAATACTGGAGAAAGAACATAAACATTGTCTTGAGTTAATCAGATTCCATATAGACTAATTATAGTGTTCCGGTTAAATGAGCGGCATGGGCGTTTGACTTTCATTTATACGACAAGAATATTAATTATTCTTATCATTTAGATTCTAAATGATTTCCTGTGCTTTGTTTTTAATTTATGAGACGACGAATACATGAGCGTTAATGACATTTTCAGTTGGATGTGGTTGCGTTCGCAAATCTTGCACAAGTGCACTTCCTCGACAAGGAAGTCCCCCACCCGCTGCGAGACGCCATGAGCGAGATGTTCCCGAACCTCGTGGGGCTGGTGTCGCGTATCAAGGAGCGCGCCTTCAACGACTGGGATGACATCTGCTCCACGCTCGACCTGAACGCGCACCTGCCCAAGCCCGTCAAGGAGACCAAGGACACCAAAGAGGGCACCGGCCCCAATGAGAAGCAGCCGCTACCAGATGAACCCGAAAAGGGCAAGGTATATTATCAGTAACATTATAAAAATAAAACTGTTATTTATCTATATGGTGTATGTAAACTAGAAGTTAAAATTGTAACCTCATTCTTTCAGGGCGATGAGAAAGAAAAGGAACAGGAAAAAGAAGCCGATGAGAAAGGCAAGGACAAGGACACCGAGAAAGAAAAGTAAATGGTCACAAGATGTACGGCGCTGATTTTCATTATACTTGTCGTGTAATAATTAACAAGTTGAATTATACTCCTAAGAGTCAGACTCGTCGTAGATTCTGTATATTATAAGTGTGTAAATCCATTTGTCTTTCCCGTTACTTTCAGTTAAGGGGGCGCGAAAGCGTCTTTATTGTAATATTCTTGTGCTCTCCATTCTTATATATAAAGAGTTCACGTGATGTCGTGTCGTATGTTAACCATTTCGTCTTAGATAAATTTTGTTTGATTCTATATATTTACGAAAGTAGTTTCGTGTGTAACGTTCAATGCTATATGTGTTTATAATATTTGATAATTCTGTCATTAAATGTTTGAATGAATCAAAATATGATAGGTATTGCAGTTTATAAGGTACTTACAGGATTAAGCAAACATTTCATCCATAATGATTAATAGAATATGTAATTAATTCGAGATAGTCCTCTTGTATCGCGTCAATGTGTCGTCATGTATGGAACTGGAGTCTGCAGTTGTTCGCCTGAAGCAACATGACAATCAGACGTGTACTTGTCAATTTGGATAGGAGTGAAAAATTGTATTGGGCTAAGTTGCATCAACATTACTGTTACCTATAATTTTCAATCGCTGCAGAGTTGCCCTTATAGCTTAATTAAATCAATAAATTTTGTGTTACCATCTTTAGAGTCCGTAATATTCTGACAGGGTCTTTGAGCAGGGCTATGAATTCTAATTATTAAATTATCGTTATTATTACTAACTGAGACACGCCATTATTTCCTTTTGTATGAAGCGTCGTATATTTGAGATTATGTTTTCACAAATCTCATTTCTCATTAATATTTCAGCGCTGATGGCGCTCTATGTTTTTCTCTATTTTGTAAGTCTAGAATATTTGATACCAAAAATTGGCTGATTTAGATAAATTGGAAAGAATGATGCATTTCTTAAAAACATAGCTCTTCAGTCTCTAAATGAAGTGCTAATGTGTATGATTAGACTGTTTTGAGATTCTTGTACTTTATTGGTTTATCTTTATACTAATAAAAATTTACAATTTACAAATTTTTGATAGACCTGGAAGACTGTTTTTCATGTTATAAATAATTCATAGTCCATAAAATTTTGATAATGTATTAATTGTTAAGGTTAAGAAAGAAATGTACTCATAATTTAAAGTTATATGATATTTCTTGCATTGTGATTATTCAGTCGATGACTTTGGACTGCTTACTACCAGCAGAAACTTGACGCGACATGCTCCAACAACGGTTACAAAAATATATTACTATTTCACATAGTCCCTTTCTCACCTTTAATCTGACCGTTGCTTGTTTCTGCGCTTTAGACGCCGTCGTCACGTCTGTCTCATAATAATGTACGTCTTCATACTCATTTAATTTAATGTATCATAATTTTTGACAAGCCCTTAGTTATCTATTACTACGTTTAGACAGGTTTTGTAAAGTAATCGACTAAGACTGGTTTCTCATTATTCATTTCTTAGTTGTTTGGTTAAAACCAGCACTACGACTGAATAATTGAATGAAAAGTTCTTTATTTTCAGACACGTTTGTGCTCAGGTTTGGCGTTAGCCACTGAAACAGGCTTAAATCTATGTATTTAGGTAGTAAATCACCAAAGTACATTCCAGTTTCACACATAATTTTCACGATAGCGTTTAAACGTTGTGTGTCGATCCGGTTATTGGCAGTACGCGATGAAGTTGAATGGTTAATTTTAAATTTTGTAATAAAATAAGTAAATGGTTTTCGCATCGTGGCTTGATAGTAGAACGTCGATTTTAGTCGGTTTGTAGATAAGCACAGTACATGTTACTTGTGTTATTAATTCCATCTTTCCATCTCAATTTGATTAATGTTAGGGCTTAAAATTGTAAGTATGGATAAGTTTTGAAACTGCTACATCTTTATGTCAAATAAAAGGTAATCATAGAATAATAGTTATTACTCGTAACCAAGGTTACTTTAGTGTAAGAGGGGTTGTGGCTGGTGTGGAAAGAGAGATGGCCCGCTCCGCTCATAGCGATAAAAAAAAAACTGGAAAAAAAGACAAAAAAAATTTTGGTTCCGAGTTACTTTCTTTTAAAATTATTCATTTGATTTTCCGGGGCATGGTTGACGTTTTTGGTCCCTCCCGACAACTGCTGACCATCACTGCCATTAGAAACAAAGTAAGGAATTAAATATAAGAAAGTAGATAGTTTAGGGTACTAGTCGTCGCGTACGCATTCGTGAGGTAGAAAGCGTGGCCAGCCAGCCAGCCTCTGAGTAGCTGGGCAGCCACGTCCCAATAATTCATGTGTAGTGTATACAATATATAAATTTTATTTAATAATAAGGCTGAAGATTGTCCGACCATCCTGTACGAGAGCCTGTTTCAGTGTAATGCGATGTATTGACAGCCGGCTGCTTGCGAACAGTAGCGCGAACACGCGGTCGCTACCAAAATGAGATTGTCTGCATAGTAGTGGAAATTCTAAGGGTAATTTCGAAATTACTATGTTTACGAACATAGAAATAGTTTTAGCTTAGAAATAATATTTAAGCATCACAATAATTTTAAATTTCATACTCCCATTGTAACGTGGTAAATAGTTGAGACAATAAAGAAAAGCGCTAGAATTTTGTTACCATCGGTTTGTAATAGAAAAGGCATATTGCAATTTGTCATAGAAGAGTTAAGTACTATGGATTGTTCAGTGTTTAATGCTCACTTTATTGTCTCTTGGTAGAATGTAATACAATATCTAATCGATATTATAATCAACATATAATAATATTCACATTCATTATAAAATTGTTATAAGTTAGTAGCTATTATACAAATTAATCATAATTACTCATATGTTATAAGTATTTCAAGTACGTATGTTTATAATATTTAGAAAGATAGAGAAACCTAAGAAAAAAAAAAACATTGGAATATCTATAGTTACGTTTTTTCCTTAATGGTAATTCATTCACTTATTATATATATTATAACTAGTAATTGTGATTTTCAATTAATGTGTCAATATTTAAACATAAGATAAAGTAGATAGTAATGGTTTGCAATCCAGAACGACGAAACAAGAGAGCTTCGAGATCGTGTCCGAGTCCACGTTTAAAATTATTTCATATGTAATTTTCTGTCGCCATTAAATATAACTATATCTACAATAATGTAAACTGCAATGTGATTCGGTGTGACACTATGTCACGCCGAGTCCCAGAGCAGATGAGTGTTTTTATTTTCCAATTCTCTACTTTGTCTAAGGTAAACTATATCAAAATCTTTCAAATTAATTTTATAAATTGATTTTAGAGTAACTAGCACTCTCGAAAATGTTCTAAAAGTGTTCGAATTTGTAGTGTAAATTTACAGAACTAAGTTATAATTAATTATCTACAATCGCGGTCTTGCACCGCGATTGTAGATATTTAATTATAACTACTTACTACTTACTTAGTTCTTAGTACTCGTGCGAGTTAACTGCTCTTCGCTGGAATGCGATCCCTCTCCCACTTCTCGGCGCAGCGCCCCGCATTCGCTCCGCGAATAATAAGTCCACCGCGAACTCAACGGACTCGGTGTGCGGTCATTTGTTGCCCAGAAATGTAGAGAAGTGAAAGAATACAACGTGGACTAAAGTCCGCCATGTGCGTAGCTTCGAACCACACGAGTTCAACTTTATTCGGGGACTCCCCCGTACTTTTATACTTGAGGACTTTTTGTACTTTTAATCCCTCGTCTGCGTTACTCGATACAGTTGTAAGCGATCTATTTTAGCGAAGAAAGTCCGTGGACAAAAATCCCTCGTCTGCGCGGGCTATAAGCGCTGAGTAGCGATAGTATCTTTATTTGTTTTTTTTTAATAACAACAGGGGTTGTTATTACTGTTTCTGTCTAGTTGTTGTTTTAAGTTTTTTTTTTATTAAGTTTGTTTTGTATTTTACATTTTCGACGCGTTAGTGAAGTTTGATGGTTGCACCAACATTATATTTCAGCAATATGTCGTGGTGTAGTGGTTAAAACACCAGCCTCTCAAGTATGAGTGCGTGGGTTCGATTCCAGGTCAGGCAAGTACCAATGTGACTTTTCTAAAGTTATATGTACTTTCTAAGTATATCTTGGACACAAGTCACTGAAGGTGAAAGAAAACATCTAGAGGAAACCTGGACTGGAGTCTGAAATCGGCAACCCGCATTGGGCAAGCGTGGTGATTACGCTCAATCCTCAGTATGAGAGGAGACCTGTGCCCAGCAGTGGGACGATAAAAAAGGTTGATGATGATGATGATGAATATGTATCAATTTAATTGCAAAACCGTCATGAGTAAAGCGACCTAGTATTATGACGATTTATCATCAAAACGACCTTTTATTAACATAAAATAAATAATAATTTATATTTTTTTTTAACATAGTTCTCAATTTTTTGCAAACGGTACCGTCTGAGTGACGTCACAGAGCGAGGTGCACAGCTAACACGAGTTATACATACGCACATAAACTCTCATCTATTGCCTGTACTTTAGACACCTGCTATACGATTACGTACGAGCTAGAGTCGAGACGGTGTCAAGGCACAGGCGAAGCGGACGCAGGTGTTGTGCCGCGATCATGCCTCTATACTTACCAGTGAGCATCCCGCCTTACGTTCATCATCAGAAGGCCGATTTCTGTACCTAACCGTAATTTAAAAATGTTAGAAACTATAGGTGTAAAAAAAATGCTATTGGCGTGGATTCTCTTGTCCACAAACTAAACTAATTTTAAGTTAAGTGCTTCTTTTTCATTCTATTTCATTATGAAAAGGGTAGAAGATAACATTTTAGTTTAAGCTGTCAAATTAAGATATTCCATAGACAGATTAGACGCAATTATAAACATGGTGACCAAAAATATATCAATTTAAGTCAGGCGCGGACTGATTTGATAGGTCCTAAACTGACATATTATCTTTTGTCCTTTTCTTAATGAAATGTAAAGAAAAAGATGCACTGAACTTAAATTTAGTTTATTTTGTGAAGAAGGGAATCGAGGTCTTTGTCTACAAAAGTGCAATAAAAACCTTGTAGCGGTAAAAATGTGTGGAACAGAAATTTATTTTTATAATCGTCGAATTTTGTGTCGTGTAAGTACTGAATTCACGGTTGCGGTTTGCGTTACCTGTCAAGTAAAGTAACGACATTAGACATCATTATAAGTATGTTAGGCTGTTAGTACATGCAGATATAAGGACTAGGTAACAAATTATGTCGCTTACCTATATGTGGGCCAGAACTGTCGCTAGAGTCGGATTTAGGGCGGAAGTAAAAAAAATAATATCATAATTAATGTCTCCACTGTTGGGGCCAGAATGGGCCATAAGGGCCGGCGCCCACTGCTGGCATGTCACTGTGTGTCATGGCAAAGGATTTTAATACTACTTAAATAAGTTATTTTGAATCTTATTTCAATGAGTTTATAATTTATGTTACTTTATTTTGATACCACGATGCCGCGATGTGCCACAGGATGCTGCGGCATGACGCAACACGCCGCAGAATGCCGCGGCATGACGTGTCATGCTTTTTTTTTCTCGCGAGACGTATGGGCCACTTTGGGGTCGAGGAATTATGATTGTTAGCTAGTTGAAATAAGGTTGAAACTTGTGTAGCATTTCGGTGGGGCGCAGTCCGAATGGTGCACGGGGGCGAGGGAGGGAAAAAACGCACTCACACTGACTGATCGTGGCAAGTGATTAGCACGTGCGTACGTGATATAGTAATATTACTTTCACGTAAAATACGGAAAAACCGGCCAAGTGCGTGTCGGACTCACGCACAAAGGGTTCGGTACCATTGATTTATGAAATTAAAGGCCTTTTGTTTGTTTTTATATTTGAGTTGATTTAATGAAACGGTTTACGATTTATATTATAAGGCAAAAAATCGTTGCTCAAAATCATTCGGAGTAAATTTTTCATGAAATGCTCGCACATCATCATCCCGAACGTTATTTGGGCTTTAATACATTGGAGAAAGTATCATCAGCCAAGGAATTGATACCTACTTAAATTTATCACTTAAGTTTTATTCTAAATATGTTCAAGTATTAACGAAATAGGTAGGTAGGTAAATATTTATGAATTTGATTATAATAGAAAATCTTAAGTTAAAGTAATCAAGTAAGTATGTAAGTATTTACCTATTTGTAGGGGAAAAAAAAAATTAAAAGAATAATTTCGAGTAAGGTGAGTGAAGGTAAGACGGAATGCATTTTTGATGAGATAAAGAGTGTTGATGGTTAAATTTGTAAAACAAAAGAATTTAACTCAATTGCATAAAGTGATGTTTTGGGTAAAAAATTACAGTCAATTTGTTTCTATAAAGTTGACAGCAATCTTTATCAAATAATATTGTAAGAAAAAAAAACGTTAGTAAAATTGGTCTTAAGAAAAAAAATATGTAGGGGAAAGAAGAAATGCTGATGGGGTAAGATTGAAATAGTAACTAAAATCGTATTTATGGTCATTATGCTTGTATGGTAAGCAATAAACCTTCTGCTTCAATAACCTAAATAACTTGAAAGTGAGTTAAAATTCACATTCTAAAAGCAAGAAAAATATTTTTTTCAAATAAAATACAGTATGTTAAGAAAACCCTGTCCGACCCATTAGGATAATAAAGGTTAGGTAAACACATGACCAAATATAATATAAAATTTTACGTATTCATCATAGTACCAATACAAATGAATTTTGAAATAATCTTTTTTTCCCGCGAATTAATTCCAATTTCCCCGAAATTTGGTCATTTTTAAAAAGTGACAACACCGGTATTATTATGAGCGAATAGCGATGCGACCACGTGTCACGTGTCCTGCCGCCCGCCCCCCGCGGGCGGCAGCCGAAGGGTGGTCAACGCACATTTATTAAGTTACCTCCTTTTGCGAAATAATATTTTTTTTTTTAAGTTTAGCCCGGTTTTGTATGCATTAGTAGAATCAGTTATCGATACCTAACAACACCTTCACGGGTCGGACAGGGTTTTCTTAACATACTGTATATTGATCTTACCCCGTTGAAACGTCTGGCAGTCAGGGGTGCTCAACATATTATAGATATTAAATAATCATGCTCATAGATGACTGTCAAGTCTAACTCAGGCCGAAAAATAAAACACACGTTTTCATTTAGTACCAAGTAGCCTACATTATAATTATTTTTATTAAATAAAGCACGACAGCAGAATACAATTAAACATTATTAAAAATATTATTTCAAAGGAGGTAATACCTAAACATCACGGTTAAATAAAGTCAGTCCGTTATAAGTACTACCTACTTATAAAACTAAAAATAACCTCTTATCAAAAAATATAAAAATGGCTTTATCAGATCAGTTGGTAATCCCGCAAAGTAGAAGTAATTAAAAAAAAAATAACAAAACTAGGCACTCTTGCCTTTATAAACATTAGTAAACAGTATTATTATAATCACTGCCAAATTGACATTATAAGACCACAGGTATGTTATATAACTTAGCTGCTGCGTAGTTAATTCTTTATTCTCCACTCCCTGTTTTGCGATCACTAAGTCCTCAGGAGTATAACAAGTAGCCCGTAACGATTTCCTTATATAGTTACGAGGCATTTTGATCCTATTCCTAAAACAAAATTAAAAAGTGATCTATATTATTATACAAGTTGAAACAACTGTAATGTGTTGGTTTCTGGGTTTTCAAATATATATTTCAGCGCTCGCGGTTTCTGTACAGTTCACGCTTAATTATACGTTACGTTGTTTTTTAATGTTATCACGGTCCCGTCTGATGGTAAGCGGTGAGAAAATCGTTGATTGTAAAGCGCGCAAGTTTATTATAACCATTGCAGCCTAAATATGGAAATGCTTCGTCCAGATCGTAGCGGTGTCAACAACGTAACGTAAGGGTGAATATTAACGTGACGAGGTCCACGAAGACCGATTTAGATTATCCAACTAAATAATTATTTTTGATAAATAAATAATCTGAATTGATCTCTAATATTTTAACCCGTAAACTCTTTATTTTACAATTTTTAGATAGAACTTTTTAGTAGCCTTGTTTTTAATCGCGTCTCAACTAATGTTTATCTTCTGTCCTTTTCCTAATGAAATAGGAAGAAAGAGATGCACATAACTTAAAATTAATTTAGTTAGTAAACAAGAGAATCGGTGCCAACGTGTTTATTTAAACAGGTATAAAGGTTCTACTTATCATCCTCAATGGCCCCAATTCTGTTGTTCAGAAAGTAAACTAATTTTAAGTTATGTGCATCTTTTTCTGTCCATTTGGTTAAGAAAACACAGGAGACAAAATGTCAGTTTAGACCTGTCAAATTAGTGCGCTCCTGACGTAAACTGTCGTGTTTTAGTTGCTATGTTTTTAATCGTGTCTAAACTGTCTATGGAGTATCTTAATTTGACAGATCTAAACTGACATTTTATCTTCTGTCCTTTTCTTAACGAAATGGAAAGAACAATATGCACATAACTTAAAATTAGTTTAGTTTGTGAACAGCAGAATCGGAGCCACTGTCTTAAAAGATTATTACTTGCCTACACAAATCCAACTCGCCGAACATAACTTGCTGTGTTCCATGTTAGCTACTGTCTTTTTAGATTGCCCTACCTATGCTACCTACATACAGTACTAAGTATAAATCTTTCATTCATTATATATATACCTATTTCTTGTTGTCTGTCACTTCCATCTAAGTAGTCCGAATACCTCAAAACAACTGCAATCATTAATTGTGGTTTGCGGGTGGGTCAAAAGGGAAACCGTGACCCTGGCGCACAGGCATGTGAAGGAACACGGATGGGTTTTAGTCAGTAATAGTCTGACACGCCCTTCCGCTCCGCCTAGAACCAGAGAGGTCATTTGATAATTTCACACTCACACCAAAAAAAACATTAAATGTTGGAAACATAACAGCTTTATTTGGGACACCGAAATATCTAAAGAGCGTTAACTCAATCTATTGCTATACTCTGCTATACAGCTCATACTGCGCCCTCTAGCTAACAATGCAAGTTTGCTCGTTTAGACAAAGGTTGTTGTCCTACAAGCGCGGTACCTTCGAGTGTAGCGCTCCCAACTTAATGTTGGCAATATTAACTAGAGGGCGTTAGTAGATGGTACACGCACCTAAAGTTCATCCATACTAACCCTACCTACTAGTCCTTCCACTTAAATATCAGTAGATGGCAGAACTGTATAGTTATACTTTGTCTATAAAGTCGTGAAATTGAATGTTTCTGGAACTAACCATTGTAAAAGTACGGTAACACTAAATTGTAGCACATCGAATGTCATCGACTGTCGTATATTTTGACAGCGTAACGCAAACTTCGCGAGAAGGCTACACCGCATGCAAATAATAAAATTATAATAGTCATTTATATCGTTAATGAGCGGTTACAGAAATAACAGTGTTTAAAAAAAATGTGTTGGCTCGGCCTTTGAACGTTGGAAGCGTGCCGCCGCGCGTGTTTGTGGGTATGACGTTGACCCCTGATGTGAACTCTATTAAATCAGCTGATAGGATAGTTTTTCGAGTTTTGTTCACATTGCGCTTTTTTGTGTAATTAGCGAAGGAATTATTTTTTAATTTAAAATCTTGATGGGTTATAAAAGTAAGTATAGCAATTATGAACGGTTTAAAGTGAAAAAAACTGCATATTATTTTTTTTAAATCAGGAAAAAGCCGACGAAAAATTCTACCTGTAGGGGGTTCAGAATCATGTACTGGATCCATGCATTGCATTTATTATTGCTTTCCAAATCTACATGGATAAAACATCGAAGAAACGTATTAAAAATGAGCAAAACAAATATAAGTGGAGCTCGGGAAATAATTTTTAAAGTATATCGGCGATGTGTGCTGTGTGTGTGAACACGAAGCTGGACAATTTTATCAAATATGGATGATATTTATGCTTGAACAGTTGCTATAACAGGTATGTAATCATGTTACTGTTTGTTAATTTGAAGTTTCAAATTTACCTACTAAGTAAACGATTTTAAGACTAAAATGAGGATTGTTTACATTGCGCATTTGTAGGTTAGATTGCAAATACATATACTTTAGATGATTTAATTTACCGCTGATTTTAAAAATGAATTATATCATGTCGGGAATTAAAATTAGTACTATCCATCTTCTGATAGAAATTAGGTACATATAATTATTTTTAATCTTTCAGGAAAATGTGAGAGTATCAAGATATACAGAGTGGTGCTGACAATACGACAATAAATGAAAACACGAACAATGCTAGTTCTTAGGAATAATCCTAAACCATAGAAAAAAAACCTAGCATCAAAAATAGAAAAATTAAAATTTCAAACAAACTAAATCGTATAAAATTGCAAACGGAATAGAACATCCTTTAAAAATATTGGTTCACTGATCTCCGATCGGCGACAACGCGATCCTGTATCAACTTGCTTTTTCGTGCCATTATTATTAAAGTTCCGCAGGATGCGGCGGTCATTAGCCTGTAAGCGCTTCCTTATCAACATGTACATCATGTAGAAAATGTGAAAAATGAATAACAATTTCCTGTCACTAAACTAATGGACATATTTATATGATTTTCTATGGGTAGTACTTGGTGGTACTTGGTACAACAACTGAGTGCAAACCGACCCAAGGTTTCCAACAAAGGTGCTTTGGACGGACGAGGCTTCCTTTACTAGAAATGGTATAATAAATACGCAAAACCAGCACATGTGGGCTCTCACCAATCCGCATGCGGCCACTACCAGCAATTTTCAGCGTCAGTGGCGTATTAACGTCTGGGCTGGTATCCTCGGTGACCAATTTATCGGACCAATTTGGTTGCCACAACGTCTCAACGCCGAGGAATACTTGAATGTATTTGCAAGAGTTGTGGAAGAGACCCTCGAAAACTTACCTGTGGCTACCTACTGTCAAATTGTGTTTCGACATGATGGTGCACCATCTCTCGTCGAGCTTCATTGCTCGGCGTTTTTCTGACGGTCTCCACTGTTGATTCTGGCTTTCAGGAGTTGCAGTGGGTGGGAAAAGTGTGGCGGGTGTTGTCCCAATTAAAAAAAAAAAAAATGATGGTGCACCAGCTCATTACGCGCGGTTTGTTCGAGAATACTTCAATGACCAACTTACCGAGTGGATTGGCAGAGGAGGACCCATATCCTGGCCTCCTCGTTCCCCGGACCTTAGACCAATGGACTTTTTTTGTGGGTTTACGTAAAAAAATGTGTTTATTCGTAAGTGTCATCAGACGAGATGAAATCTAAAATTGAAACGGCGTTTGCTTCGGTGACCCCGGACATGTTAATGAACACTCGATCGTCCTTGTTACGTAGAACATCTTTGTGTGTAGAAAATGGAGGTGGTCATTTTGAACCCTTTTTATAAACGACGACGACCCAAAGTCTGTGATTCATAAAATCATACCAAGATCTTTTTGTGATATTAAATTCCTAATACATTATCTTAAGTGCAGTGTCTTCATAGACCTACTTACTGGACAGTACCTACTAGCTTACACGGAGGTACAATTTCAGTGTGTGTAGTGTAATGCATGATCAAGCGCGGTAATGTGGTTCAAAAATTTAAAAACACGGTAAGGTACCTTAGGGCTTACATAACTATCGTCAAATCATAAAACACTTCTTTGCAAAGAAGTGTTTTATGATTTGACGATAGTTATGTAAGCAAACGTGCACCATCATTTTTTTTTTTTTTTAATTGGGACAAAACCCGCCACACTTTTCCCACCCACTGCAACTCCTGAAAGCCAGAATCAACAGTGGAGACCGTCAGAAAAACGCCGAGCAATGAAGCTCGACGAGAGATGGTGCACCATCATGTCGAAACACAATTTGACAGTAGGTAGCCACAGGTAAGTTTTCGAGGGTTTCTTCCACAACTCTTGCAAATACATTCAAGTATTCCTCGGCGTTGAGACGTTGTGGCAACCAAATTGGTCCGATAAATTGGTCACCGAGGATACCAGCCCAGACGTTAATACGCCACTGACGCTGAAAATTGCTGGTAGTGGCCGCATGCGGATTGGTGAGAGCCCACATGTGCTCGTTTTGCGTATTTATTATACCATTTCTAGTAAAGGAAGCCTCGTCCGTCCAAAGCACCTTTGTTGGAAACCTTGGGTCGGTTTGCACTCAGTTGTTGTACCAAGTACCACCAAGTACTACCCATAGAAAATCATATAAATATGTCCATTAGTTTAGTGACAGGAAATTGTTATTCATTTTTCACATTTTCTACATGATGTACATGTTGATAAGGAAGCGCTTACAGGCTAATGACCGCCGCATCCTGCGGAACTTTAATAATAATGGCACGAAAAAGCAAGTTGATACAGGATCGCGTTGTCGCCGATCGGAGATCAGTGAACCAATATTTTTAAAGGATGTTCTATTCCGTTTGCAATTTTATACGATTTAGTTTGTTTGAAATTTTAATTTTTCTATTTTTGATGCTAGGTTTTTTTTCTATGGTTTAGGATTATTCCTAAGAACTAGCATTGTTCGTGTTTTCATTTATTGTCGTATTGTCAGCACCACTCTGTATATCTTGATACTCTCACATTTTCCTGAAAGATTAAAAATAATTATATGTACCTAATTTCTATCAGAAGATGAATAGTACTAATTTTAATTCCCGACATGATATAATTCATTTTTAAAATCAGCGGTAAATTAAATCATCTAAAGTATATGTATTTGCAATCTAACCTACAAATGCGCAATGTAAACAATCCTCATTTTAGTCTTAAAATCGTTTACTTAGTAGGTAAATTTGAAACTTCAAATTAACAAACAGTAACATGATTACATACCTGTTATAGCAACTGTTCAAGCATAAATATCATCCATATTTGATAAAATTGTCCAGTTTCGTGTTCACACACACAGCACACATCGCCGATATACTTTAAAAATTATTTCCCGAGCTCCACTTATATTTGTTTTGCTCATTTTTAATACGTTTCTTCGATGTTTTATCCATGTAGATTTGGAAAGCAATAATAAATGCAATGCATGGATCCAGTACATGATTCTGAACCCCCTACAGGTGGAATTTTTCGTCGGTTTTTTCCTGATTTAAAAAAAATAATATGCAGTTTTTTTCACTTTAAACCGTTCATAATTGCTATACTTACTTTTATAACCCATCAAGATTTTAAATTAAAAAATAATTCCTTCGCTAATTACACAAAAAAGCGCAATGTGAACAAAACTCGAAAAACTATCCTATCAGCTGATTTAATAGAGTTCACATCAGGGGTCAACGTCATACCCACAAACACGCGCGGCGGTACGCTTCCAACGTTCAAAGGCCGAGCCAACACATTTTTTTAAACACTGTTATTTCTGTAACCGCTCATTAACGATATAAATGACTATTATAATTTTATTATTTGCATGCGGTGTAGCCTTCTCGCGAAGTTTGCGTTACGCTGTCAAAATATACGACAGTCGATGACATTCGATGTGCTATAATTTAGTGTTACCGTACTTTTACAATGGTTAGTTCCAGAAACATTCAATTTCACGACTTTATAGACAAAGTATAACTATACAGTTCTGCCATCTACTGATATTTAAGTGGAAGGACTAGTAGGTAGGGTTAGTATGGATGAACTTTAGGTGCGTGTACCATCTACTAACGCCCTCTAGTTAATATTGCCAACATTAAGTTGGGAGCGCTACACTCGAAGGTACAGCGCTTGTAGGACAACAACCTTTGTCTAAACGAGCAAACTTGCATTGTTAGCTAGAGGGCGCAGTATGAGCTGTATAGCAGAGTATAGCAATAGATTGAGTTAACGCTCTTTAGATATTTCGGTGTCCCAAATAAAGCTGTTATGTTTCCAACATTTAATGTTTTTTTTGGTGTGAGTGTGAAATTATCAAATGACCTCTCTGGTTCTAGGCGGAGCGGAAGGGCGTGTCAGACTATTACTGACTAAAACCCATCCGTGTTCCTTCACATGCCTGTGCGCCAGGGTCACGGTTTCCCTTTTGACCCACCCGCAAACCACAATTAATGATTGCAGTTGTTTTGAGGTATTCGGACTACTTAGATGGAAGTGACAGACAACAAGAAATAGGTATATATATAATGAATGAAAGATTTATACTTAGTACTGTATGTAGGTAACATAGGTAGGACAATCTAAAAAGACAGTAGCTAACATGGAACACAGCAAGTTATGTTCGGCGAGTTGGATTTGTGTAGGCAAGTAATAATCTTTTAAGACAGTGGCTCCGATTCTGCTGTTCACAAACTAAACTAATTTTAAGTTATGTGCATATTGTTCTTTCCATTTCGTTAAGAAAAGGACAGAAGATAAAATGTCAGTTTAGATCTGTCAAATTAAGATACTCCATAGACAGTTTAGACACGATTAAAAACATAGCAACTAAAACACGACAGTTTACGTCAGGAGCGCACTAATTTGACAGGTCTAAACTGACATTTTGTCTCCTGTGTTTTCTTAACCAAATGGACAGAAAAAGATGCACATAACTTAAAATTAGTTTACTTTCTGAACAACAGAATTGGGGCCATTGAGGATGATAAGTAGAACCTTTATACATGTTTAAATAAACACGTTGGCACCGATTCTCTTGTTTACTAACTAAATTAATTTTAAGTTATGTGCATCTCTTTCTTCCTATTTCATTAGGAAAAGGACAGAAGATAAACATTAGTTGAGACGCGATTAAAAACAAGGCTACTAAAAAAGTTCTATCTAAAAATTGTAAAATAAAGAGTTTACGGGTTAAAATATTAGAGATCAATTCAGATTATTTATTTATCAAAAATAATTATTTAGTTGGATAATCTAAATCGGTCTTCGTGGACCTCGTCACGTTAATATTCACCCTTACGTTACGTTGTTGACACCGCTACGATCTGGACGAAGCATTTCCATATTTAGGCTGCAATGGTTATAATAAACTTGCGCGCTTTACAATCAACGATTTTCTCACCGCTTACCATCAGACGGGACCGTGATAACATTAAAAAACAACGTAACGTATAATTAAGTGTGAACTGTACAGAAACCGCGAGCGCTGAAATATATATTTGAAAACCCAGAAACCAACACAAAAGTACCTACACATTACAGTTGTACTTACCAATATTTTAATAACAAAGTCGAGGGTGGGTCGGGCTGTGGAAGTCTGGTTGCAATTTAGCCGCTGCGGTTTTATCCCAATAGGCTATGCACCCGTTTCATCGTCATTACGTTATCGCGTCATTAACAAATTTCCTATAATCTATTCGTATAATGTAGCAAATAGGTGAAGGCTTGAGAGTAAATATTTCATTTGAAATATTTTCTCAAATCGTTTTTTATAAAATTTTAAGTACTTATGTATATAAATAAGCTTAACTGTGCCGTAAAAATCAGAGCGATTTACGGTGTTAACAGTTTAGGCAAACTATTTTTAGTAGGAACCTATAATGGTGAGACGGAAGCTTACCAACCGATCCTACATATAGGTAAAAAACCGACTCACTAAAACAGTACTTAGTGAAAAATAATAAACTTCTGAAATTAAAATTATTTCACCATATTGATTAAACATGTAGGATAAAAATAATTATTATTTATTTACTTCTCTCTATACATTATTCGTTTCCTTAATAACTACTTATATCATCATCATCATCTCAGCGTTAATCTCAGTCGCATCCAAGCTTTTTTAGCTTTGGAGTCTGGGGTCCGCTTTACCAGTCTTACTGCTGATTTTGGCTAAACTTCTATATTTTCCGTGAAGCTACTGTCGTCCTTCACAGTTCGAAGGCGATATCGAAACATTTCAGTTAGACCAATTGTTGGACTTTTGAGGGTTCCAACAACCCGTAACGACTGCCACTAGATGTTCGTATGGCAACCAGGACCAACGGCTTAACGTGCTTTCCGAGGCATGACCACACCAGTGCAAATATTCATATTCATGCATACAAACATTTGCACTGCGCAGGGATCGAACCCGCGCCTCCATGCGCAACGATCGCGTTCGCTACCGCTACGCCACGGGGGCTGTCAAACTAATAACTAGTAGGTTAATAACTATTTAAATGATATTAGGTATAATATTCCATCATTGGAAGAGACTGTTGCATGAAGTAGATTTCGAAAAAGCCTGGGTCACCTGCCCCCAGACAGCAATACAATACATCAAAAGGTTTAAAGACGTCTTGTGTGGACGTCATTATGATACCAAGAAGATGACAAAGAGTTAATCAGTATAATAAATAGCAAACCAAACAGAATTAACAATGCAGAACTAATGGTTCGTATAAAAGAGTAGTGTTGTTTGTGTATGAGTGAAGATTGATGTGTATGAATATAAGCAGCAGTGTATGAATCTATTTTGAAGTGCGAGAGAGAGAGAGAAAAAATTATCTCAAAACTGTCAAAACAAGAAGTACTGCCTTTTTTGAATACTAATAATAATCAAAAGTTACCTACTTTTGATATTGTTAGTGATCCAACCAGTAATCTTACAAATAGGTAAAATACAAAATCCGATAACACAATAATAGATGAAATATGGGTGTTCTAAGTATATCGGAGTACCCTAAAGCATACCTACAGTTACTTACAGCGTACACGGCAGATTTGCTGTTATTTATTGAAGAGTTCCATCTACAGTTCCAGCGCCAGGCAGCGCTGCGTAGGGCTATATCACAGCATAATGCTCAGTGATAGCCGTTATGTGTCGATGTGACGCATCTTTCCAAGACTTTCTCTTTCTTTCTTTCCAACTGTTTACCTCAAATAAACGTATTTTCTTTCTTTTTTCATTAAAAATATTATCAAATGTATCGCAGAACATGACAAAAAATGCGATTTCTTATTGAAATTTTCTTCCTTTTTTTGGTTGGTTTAAAGAAGAAGTCAAATCAAGGAATGAGCATTGTATAAAAATATCTTAATAAAAGTCCGAAACGTTTAAACAAACCGAGTGTACACAGTTAAAACAAATTAATGTTACTTTACGCAGATGTAGAAACGGCTCAATCGTTTCAAGTTGGGACAAATTAGTACTTAGCCGGGGACGTCTTTAGCAACAACACTTAAGGGTGATATTAAAATCCAAACAGTTTGCTGAGCGCCGGGAACATAGCGGGGTGGTGCGGAGGGGGCCGTCGGCGGCGAGGTGAGCGCGTCTTATCGCAAGTGTTCCTTTGCGGAAACACCGCGACCACTCGGCCGCGGAATAACTGTAGAGT
Organism: Sesamia inferens; assembly: GCA_037179545.1. Taxonomy (NCBI): domain Eukaryota; kingdom Metazoa; phylum Arthropoda; class Insecta; order Lepidoptera; family Noctuidae; genus Sesamia; species Sesamia inferens. The sequence continues at coordinate 21,795,396 of CM073921.1, forward strand.
AGTAGCTGTTTGTGGAGAAATCTTTTTTTTTTTTTTGTTTTAATAAGAGACCCTGTTATTTTTTAATGAAATGTTACTTTACGCTTTATAGTGTTTTTGGTAAAGTTGTGGGAAACACGCATCACATGCTCGCAAAACGGCTGTCACTCAGCATTATGCTGCGACTCTTGCAAAACAGAAAACAGCGCTGGTTTTCAGCGACAGCCGGCGCCAACTTAAAGACGTCGTAACAAACAATTAAAAGTGGCGTCGAGACAGTAGTACAGTAAAATAAAAACATAAAAAGTTAATCCAATTGTAAATGGTGAGAGAACAGTTTCAATAAACACAAATAGGAATCTAAAAAATAAAAACTGAATATATAAAAAACTATTTTTTTTTTTTTTATAAATTATAAACTAGCGCTTGACCGCAATCCCGCCTGATGGTAAGCAGTGACGCGATCGTTGATGGTAAAGCGCGCTAGTTTATTAAGAGCCTATTCACTCTAGCCTTGAAGACACTCAAATTGTAATGTGACGGAAACACCGACGCCGGAAAATCGTTCCAGTCCCTCGATGTACGCGGTATAAAGGAGGAAGCAAAACGCTTCGTCCGGATCGCAGTGGTGTCAACAACGTAAGGGTGGAAACTCGCCGTACGACGGGTCGTCCGATGATGGAACGGAGATGGGGGAATTAAATCATGCAATTCCCTTGCACACTCACCAGAATGCATCCTATAGAAGACCGAAAGGCTGGCTACTCTACGCCTGTGCTCCAGGCTTTGGAGACCGTTTCGAGTTAAGTCTGGGTCGCCAATCAGCCTCCTCGCACGCCTCTCCACCGAATCCAAAGTGGCAAGGTGACATTTCGCAGCACCAGACCAAATGTGGCTGCAGTACTCCACACACGAACGGACCTGTGCTTTGTATAAAATTAGAAGCTGCCCAGGTGTGAAGTACCGCCGGACCTTCGCGATGACGCCTAGTTTTCTGGCAGCCACCCTGGCCTTGGACTCAATGAACCGCCCAAAGTTAAGGCTCGAGGAAATCTCAACTCCCAAAAGCTGAAGGCGGTCGGTACACTCCAAGAATAAGAATATTATCCTCAAAAATTACATACGTTTCATATAATGGCAATATTAAGAAGCGCCCGGTTCCGGTTTGACAGTATTTAAAATAAAACCTTCAAGTCGAAAGTCAAGTCAGTACAAGTTAAAATAACCTTCAAAGTCTTCAGTATCAAAAATAACCTTCGATAGAAATAAGTACTAAAATTCAGATAACTAAAATTATTTATTATTCAGAGATGTTGAGAACATAAGTCCACTCCACGCGTTCTCTTGTCCAGGCTACTCACTTTTTAACAGCGTTAATAACGGTGGAATTAAAGCGCGAGAGGCCGCCGAGGACGATTTAATTAAACCTTAACGAAGATCCCTTACTAGCCCCCACTCCCCCCTACGACCTTTACCTGTCCGTATTTAATTTTGGAACCTGTTTTCACTTATCTACTGATTTTTGTAAGCGTTTGTAATGTCAATACAAACCGTCGTTGGCTTTCCTTTGTTCACAGTTTTCCGATATAAAAATAATAGCTTTCTGGTACCCATCTACGTTTTAGTAATAGCGATTTTACTATTCTGCTTAATTATACAGCTTATGGTTACATAAATACGCGGTCCGTAGTGAAAATGTAAAGTCAATTAGGCATGAGGTACCTTCGGCGCAGAGCGGAGAAGTGTCGGGCAGCTGGCCGTTGTCGCCTGTCGCAGATAGCCGCACGCCGTGATCCCGCGTGATTTACGGCCAGCCGGTCGCTAATGTGCACGCAGCCTTACCACAACCAAGATTTTGCACCCTTTTCATGAGGACTTTAGATACCACAGCCACGAATTAATATACAAAGGTGGCTTTGTCAGGGATACGAGGTTATTCACTCAAAATAATCTGCAATTTTCTTAGTAAAAGCTATTACTCGTTTCGATGATGTTACAATTATGTGTTACTTACGTAACTTCGGGTCGCTGTACAAGGAAATTGCTGTATTTTAGATTTGAGTAAAGGGAGCATTCTTTGCCTGTTCTTATTGTATTCAAATATTTCTTCAATTGTCAAATGTAGAAATATTTAGTCATAATCAAAATCAAAAGTCATTTATTCAAATTAGGCTGAGAATCAGCAATTTTCTTTACGTCAATATTCCCAAAACCCTTTATTCCCTTCGCCACTTTCTGGTGCTTTAGCTGGTAAGAAGAAGAGGCGGAACAAGCTCCCCAGCAGCACAGCTGTCAGTTCATACATAAAAAAAACACCCTGCTTTATACAATAGTAATTAAATATTTACTCAATACCTGGATGCAAAGTAAGTATAGAATGGTCACAAAGCTGAAAAATATATTGAAAACAATATAGGTAATACAAAACATTCTAGAATTACTTCCAAAACAAACAGCGTCTAAAAAAATGTTATTAACGTTTTCATTAAGGTGAGACTGTTCATTTGCAAAATGATAAATATGGCATAAATTATTTCATTTAATATTCAATTCTGTTCTTTCGTGGCTTCAAATATTACGGGTAGAGAGGAGCTACTTAGTCGATGACACCCTTTTTTCTGATACTGTTTGCTGACTGGCTCTTAATTTTGAGTTTAAATATGGGGGAGAAATACGTTCAAAAGAACACTCGACAAATCCTAGGCTAAGCGCATGACTTCACCTGCGCTCGCTGTTGTTATTGTGTGTTATTTTGATGCATAGATATATATTTTACCCTAATATCTTATTAGCGTTGTTATGTTTTAAATGATCAATTATAGTAATATCTAATGTTTTCACTATACATACGTCTGATGTATTTTGGACTCCATATTGTGAAGCTACGCTCAGGAGCTTTCCCGATATTAAAGCTTGACTCAAAATCCTTAAGTCTGCCGCGTCAAAGAAGGATAGTTTCAGAAATTTATGAGCTGTTATATTATAATTTAGTGTCGCGAACCAGCAGTAAAATCGGGCTTAAAAGATCAGGACGACGGCGACGAGCGGTGGCGAGCGGCGCCGCGGGACGTCTCTCACTCTACACGCACTTACAACTGATACACCAGTAGGTAATAATAACTAGATAGAAATCTACAAAGCTTGACTAGCCACGCCAAAACGATTTTGCAATATAATTTTTTTTAAATAATGTCATCCAATGATTCAATATTTTATTCAGTCTATTGAATCATTGCGTGACATTATTTACAAAATGTTATTTCAAATTTGCCACCGCAAAAATCTTCCGCCCTAGGCTCAAGCTTACTCAGCCTGCTGGTACATCCGCCACTGCCTGTAATTAATATGCAGTGGCGGATGTACCACTGGTCACAGGAGGTACGATTTGTAAATCCGCCACGGTCACAGGAGGTCCAATTTGTAAATCCGCCACTGGTCACAGAGGGTACAATTTGTAAATCTGCTACTGGTCACCGGAGGTACAATTTGTAAAACCGACACTGGTCACAGGAGGTACGATTTGTAATTCTGCCACTGGTCACAGGAGGTACATTTTGTAAATCCGACACTGGTCACAGGCGGTACGATTTGTAATTCTGCCACTGGTCACAGGAGGTACAATTTGTAAATCCGCCACTGGTCACAGAAGGTACAATTTGTAAATCCGTCAAGGTCACACGAGGTCCAATTTGTAAATCCGCCATTGGTTACAGGAGGTACAATTTGTGAATCCGCTACTGGTCACAGGAGGTACGATTTGTAAATCCGCCACGGTCACAGGAGGTCCAATTTGTAAATCCGCCACTGGTCACAGAGGGTACAATTTGTAAATCTGCTACTGGTCACCGGAGGTACAATTTGTAAAACCGACACTGGTCACAGGAGGTACGATTTGTAATTCTGCCACTGGTCACAGGAGGTACATTTTGTAAATCCGACACTGGTCACAGGCGGTACGATTTGTAATTCTGCCACTGGTCACAGGAGGTACAATTTGTAAATCCGCCACTGGTCACAGATGGTACAATTTGTAAATCCGTCAAGGTAACACGAGGTCCAATTTGTAAATCCGCCATTGGTTACAGGAGGTACAATTTGTGAATCCGCTACTGGTCACAGGAGGTACGATTTGTAAATCTGCCACTGGTCATAGGAGGTACAATTTGTAAATCTGCCACTGGTCACAGGAGGCCCAATTTGTAAATCCGCCACTGGTCACAGGAGGTACGATTTGTAAATCTGCCACTGGTCACAGGAGGTACAATTTGTAAATCTGCCACTGGTCACAGGAGGTACAATTTGTAAATCCGACACTGGTCACAGGAGGTACAATTTGTAAATCCGCCACTGGTCATATGAGGTACAATTTGTAAATCCGCCACTGGTCACAGGTACAATTTCATATAATGTGTATTTTTGCAATCCTTCATCATCATCACCATTTCAGCCGAAAGACGTCCACTGCTGGACATAGGCCTCCCCCAAGGTTCTCCACGACGACCGGTCCTGCGCCTCCCGCATCCAGCGGTTTCCCGCGACCTTCACCAGGTCGTCGGTCCACCTTGTCGGGGGCCTACCCACGCTACGTCTTCCGGTGCGTGGTCGCCACTCGAGGACCCGTCGGCCCCATCGGGCATTGGTCCTACGGGCAATGTGTCCAGCCCATTGCCACTTCAGTATTGCAATTCTTCGGGCTATGTCGGTTACTCTCGTTCTTCTGCGGATCTCCTCATTCCTGATTCGATCGCGCAGTGAAACCCCAAGCATAGCCCTCTCCATTGCCCTTTGAGCGACCTTGAGCCTTCTTATAAGGCCCATTGTTAGCGACCACGTCTCAATTCCATTAGTCATCACTGGCAACACATACTGGTCGAAGACTTTTGTCTTGAGACACTGCGGTATTTCGGACGAGAAGATTCTACGTAGCTTCCCGAAAGCAGCCCAGCCGAGTTGGATTCGACGATTGACCTCTTTCTCGAAGTTGGACCTTCCTAACTGGATAGTTTGTCCCAGGTACACGTAGCTGTCAACAACTTCGAGAACAGAGTCTCCAATCTTTACAGGAGTCGGTACAACATGGGCATTAGACATGACTTTCGTCTTGCCCATGTTCATTTTAAGACCGACTCGCTTGGAGGCCCTACTGAGGTCTTCGAGCATTGTACTCAGGTCCTCCGCGGTCTCAGCCATGACTACGATATCATCAGCAAACCGAAGGTGTGTCATGTACTCGCCATTGATGTTGATGCCCAGTCCTTTCCAGTCCAGAACCTTGAAGACATCCTCCAATGCAGCGGTGAAAAGTTTCGGAGAGATAAGATCTCCCTGTCTGACACCACGCTGCAGAGGTATTGGTTTCGAGGTATGGTCCTGTATTCGGACTGACATGGTGGCGTTTTCGTACAAACCCTTCAGCGCTTCAATATACCGATAGTCTATTTGGCACCGCTGGAGAGACTATCGGTATATTGAATCCTTACTTCCTTACAAATATTATAAAGGTGAAAGTGAGTTTGTTCTGCTTACACGCCTAAACTACTGAACGGATTTAGATGAAATTCGGTACACTGATGGTTTATAACCAGGAATAAAAGATAGGATACTTTTTATCCCGGTATTCCCACGGGCTGGAAACTTACGCAGGGCCGCAGGGCGCAGTTAGTCATAATATAAATTACCAACTATACAAATATAAATTGCCAAGAATACAAAATATAAATTGCCAAGTTTACTCGTACAAGTGTACAAATTATGTTAGAAGAAAGACTTACCCTTTAGCCGCAATTCGCGCCCTCCCTCGACCAAGTTTCAACTCCGGCCATTTTTCCGCCGTCGTCGCTGGCTGAGACTCTTTTCGAATTTTATGAAATTTATAAGTTTTCTCCGCGCCGCCGGGGAAAAAATGTGATTAAATATGTTTTGTTCAAGAGCAAGACATTAAAGCGATGTTAAGGGTGTGATAATGAGGGCGTTGATAAGCGTTTATTAGCCGGGCGGGCCGCGCCGGCGATCTCAATAATAGCAGCGCCCGTAACGCTATCAGGGGGGAATTAAATCATTTTAACGTAGTTTGCGACGAGACTCCTTAAGAAAAACTCTGTGATACGAAGCTTATTTGGCCTTTAAATTGCGCGCTTTGTTGATTGTCGCGACGAGCTTCAGGGAGTTAGCGTTGTTTTTAAAAGTAATTATCTGCTGTTTTTAGGGTCTTGGTGAGAGGTTACAATTGTGTGGTTATGTTTGATGTTAGACAATGATAGCTGCCGTAGATTTGTAGATATGTATATGTAGCAAATAATAGTAAAAAGTACTGTTTCGAATCTAATACAATATTATGAATCATGTGAAGTGAAGAAAGAAGAAAGCAATGTAACGCCTAAACTAATAAATATCAGTATTGCACTTAATACTTGCAGTGTTGTCAAAAATCTTTTAATGTTCTGCATTAAGTGAGATTAGTACATATTTGGACTACAATCCTCCGACGTATGCGCCGGGGTGCTAAGTTGCGAGCTTAGCCGCGAGGCGCAGGTGCGCGCCCGGCTTACCGCACCGAACCGCACTATTGATGACCCTTTCCACGCTCCACACCACGTGATTTACAAGCTGACAGTACACACACATACAAAAGATTCACTTACACACTGAATAGAAATGATACACATGAACGTATTTTATAAATAAATTGCAATTTATTTATGAAATACTTTCTGCTGTTTGATAACTAACTGGCTATGATATTAATTTGTCAACTCAAGAGTTTCTAAATTAAGGAATATCTACCTACAAATTTAATTTTAAATTACGTACAGAGCTTAAACGATGCGAAATCATACAAATTACTCCAAATACCAAAGGGTTGATCCGTTCGACATTTAATCATGCAAACGTCACTGCAACTGTAGGGTATTAAGCTGAACCGTAAAACATGTCGGCCGCAATTAGTTCAGTAAAATTGCAATTTGATTGGTGTAATTGCATCTCTTTACAAGCGGCGGTGGCACAGTTGTTATTAAGCGTTTCTAATTTAATATCATTTGCATAGACGTGACCTGCGCGCGCCTTCCGACCACCTTTCCGATGTAGCGACGTTTTTGATGATTTCTTAATGTAATTTTATAAAATTGTCACTGACACACTTAACAGTCAGTTTAATTTTTTTAGATGAGAACTGTTAATCCTGTTGCTATAGGAGTTAAATTACATTATATATAAAACTGTACGCCATATTCCGAAGGTGCCTCCCCACCAACTTAGCCACGTTAAGCAGGGCAAATGAGTGTTATATTAATTGAAACCATTACAGCACATTACAAAAAATATTACCATATTAATTGTGAGAAGTGTAGATGAGGGGTGAGGACGCGGGGCGCGGGCTCGGCGCGGGAGGCGGGGGGCGAGGGGCCCACGGCCCGCACTCGCTGTCACAGATACAAATCGCGCGGATTTACGCGCACTCCAGCCCCACTGGAATTTATCTGACGCTTCTATTTACGTATCCTTTTATTTGTTTCGCTCCTATTAGTCCCGATAGAGAATTTTTATGTTTGCATGCTCCCGGGCCCCGGGCCCCTGGCCTCCGGCGCCTGACGTCGTAAAGCGGCGACTTGTCAACACTTTACAGCGACGATAACACAATTTTCCAGCAAGCGATCTACGTTTATCGGATTATATGGCAATAACTTAGCGCTGTTGACTCTAGTAAATGTTTTCGTTTGCACCGCGACCTGAGCCTGACTAATTACACCCGTTTGTTGTCCGTATCCAGGTGCGCCTACACGTTTAATCCTTATACTCTCACAAGTGTATCACTGAATGGAAATCTTACATAAAGCCATCAAAAAGCAAATGTTACCTACGTAACATTAATATGCACTTAGTAATAACTTGATATATCCACGTCAAGTCTTAGTCATAGATGTTTTATACAAAAACAACAAGACAAGCAATTATCAATGTATTTGCCGAATTAATGAAATACCACACTGATCAGGAGTGTGGATATATTTATGTGGTGCGCAGGGAGGACTGCAATACGGCGCACAAACATTTAAATTAATGTAATAAAGAGGCGTGAAATACACGGCTTACGCGGATCCCGGGATTAGCGTAGCGGCTCGTAGCGCACCGCTACGTCGTAGTAGCTACGAATAACACGAGCTAAATCGCAACAGTAGGTATGATTATCATTAATTGTGAAATGATTGTAGCTTTCTTAGAAAATTCTATTTCCTGACCAATATAATTGGTCAATTATCCTATGTGTGCAACTGTGCACATTGCAGCCGATTACTGCCAAGATTAGGATTTATGCGCGGTAACCGTTTAAGCATAGCGTAACAATTGTTGACATGTACTATCTCTCACACAATATATTGATCTGATGCCTACATCTGGGTGATAGATGAGTTTCTCAGAACAATTAATAGAGATATTTTTAGTCACATCGAATGATGTCTAGGCAAGTTGACTACAAGCTAAAAAATGACCATAACTCTCATATTTTGACAGTCGTATATAATTGCTATAATACTAACAAAGGACATATTGTGTTAATATACTGAAAACAAATTTCCCTAACTGTATAGGAATTGCTTCTAGATTCTAGATACGCAATTCACCTTCTATCATTACAATTAGTTAGACGGAACGACCCGTAAGCCAATAAATGATCAGAATCGGCAAATTGCGTCCGTGTGATCATAAATCGGGTGGTGTCGGGTTGGCTTAGCGTCCGTTAAGCCTCGCCTGATAATGGGGTTAACACGTCGACACGACTTAAAAGTCTTGCTCCGTGTTACACGCTCATTCACACCTATTTCAAACGATTAACGTTATTAAGTCTATATATTTGTAGGAATATATAAAAAAGTTGGGAGACAGTGAGTGATAGCCTACACATAGCCATAATATTTTTGCTAGTAGTTTTTTTAATTGTAAACTTTTATCTTGATACCGACGAAACACATGGCATAAGGTACATTAATTTGTTGAAATCACCCCTACAACTATCATTACAGGTATAACACTTCATGCGTTAGATCTTTAAAAAAACTGTATTAACTTAAATACCATTTCACAACTCGTTTGGTGCAGTGACTGAGCGATCGACTGCTGTGCTGCATGTTGGGGGTCAGATACCCGCACGGAACAAATATTTGTATGCCCTACAGGTAGTTGTTTCGGGTCTGGCTGTGTGTATGTGAGTTTACAAGTGTGGAGCAATGTTAAAAAAAAAAAATTGAAATACCTGTTCTCGGTGGTAGGCCATAACATCGGCCGCCGGCAGAAGTTACCACCCAAAAGACAAAGTCTTACCGCCAAGCGATCTGTAGTGTTCCGGCATGATGTCTGGTGGTTTGAGCAGTTGTGTTGCGATGAGTGCCGGGTACGATGCGCCAAATGTTGTTGTGTTGGGAGTTTGGTCGTGGAGGGTCTTCAGATCAATCTCCCTTTGGCGCAGCATCGTTGGTCGTGTTGTTGGGTTTAACATTGCATCACCTCGCTCAACTGCCGTCTTCTTTCCTATTCGCTCAGTTTTTCTGTGTGAATAGACTCTTAATAAACTAGTGCGCTTTACCATCAACGACCGCATCACTGCTTACCATCAGGCGGAATTGCGGTCAAGCGCTAGTTTATAATTATTAAAAATAAAAAAAATTAATCGAACAAACGGGTAAACTTTCTGCGAAACCATAGTCACATAAGACATAGGCCCCACTAAGCAACGATTATACATACGTATTATATAAAGCATTAAGTACAGATATGAAATACAGGCGATCATAACATGACAATTTTAACATCAAGGTATCCCATGCTTGGTCCGTTCAATAAAAAAACTTTTCAATTGTATTCACAGAAAGTTGTACACCATATTTCATTATTAATAGGCGCGATACCATAAACTTTTTGAGTGGCACAATGATCGGATAAAAGTGGTGTGAACAGGTGCGTGCGCGGGTGGTACGTCACTAGTCACGTTATTGCACAAGTTTCAAGACTGGGGTTGCAGCGGTGGCCAAGGGAATCCCTACGTGATCATGGAAAAACTTACCACATATACGGTGTCTAAGTATAATATCGACAAACAAATAAACATAAAGATTTCTTAACGACAAAATTGATATTTTATAATTTTTTTTTTACAAAAAAACAATCAACTTCCAAAAACACTATAAAATGAAAAATAACTAATTTCGGAAGTCGGTGTCTTTGTTTTTTGTATATTAGTTTTTGACACCGACTTCTGAAATTAGTTATTTTTCACTTTGTAGTGTTTTTTTGGAAGTTGGTTGTTTTTTTTGTAAAAAAAAGTTTTTATTTTACACTTTTTAGTTGTGAAAAGTAATGTTCAGCTGCATCCGATTAGACTGGATGCTGACGCTAAAATACTTAATGAAACTTACAAACGCACTGGTTGCCCCTACGCTTTTTGAAAGTTCCCCTTGATTTCTCTGGTCTTCCACCATCAAACCCTGATGTCTTCTTTCCAACAGAAAAAGAATTATAAAAATCGGCTCATAAACGACGAAGTTATCCGCGAACAAAAATAAAAAAAGCATATAGTTATACGGTCGAATTGAGTAACCTCCTCCTTTTTTAAGTCAGTTAAATAAGATGGAAAACACAGGACTAGTACGTATATGTGTTATGAATTCAAGCAAGACAGAAAAGTAGTACTTATAACAAATGCTGCTGTAATTGGCATTTTAATTACATCAACACCTGAATTATACGGCGATAAATTCCACATCAAAAGGAAAAACATACATCATAACGGTCTCATATGTTCCGAGGGTCGAATAAAACATTCCAATCACGTTGGCTCGCTTGTTTTACAAACCGATACGACGTGGTTTCCGGTGACTTCGACTTATGAACAACGAACAATAAGCTTTAAGCCATAGGTTACAAAGCTCCGTTTGTGATATCAAACGTTTGGCTAGTAGACATGACAATGCAATCAGCGGTGACCGGGCGGGATTTGTTTCATACATGATCGGATTTGCGGGATGAATAAGTTTCGACCCCACAAAATAACAAAGAGCCTTATTGCACGTTACGCGTTTTATAAGGCACTTTGCGGAAATTCTTTCCTTTCAACCGTGGGCGATGCTAATGCTTATGTAAAACTACAATCAAATTGATGTGAAGGTGACGCACCACCCTTTCAAAGTTCTTGCTTCTTTATAAAATACTAGCTTTCCACACGCGGCTTCGCCCGCGTGGATTTCGGTTATATCGCGCTTTTTACATCTCCCTCGGGAATATCAAATTTTTCAATAAATGGTAGCCTTTTTTTATAATTATAAACTAGCGCTTGACCGTAATCCCGCCTGATGGTAAGCAGTGATGCGATCATTGATGGTAAAGCGCGCTAGTTTATTAAGCCTATTCACTCTGAAAAACTGAGCGAATAGGAAGGAAGACGGCAATTGAGTGAGGTGATGCAATGTTATACCCAACAACACGACCAACGATGCTGCGCCAAAAGGAGATTGATCTGAAGACTCTCCACGACCAAACGCCCAACACAACAACATTTGGCGCATCGTACCCGGCACACATCCCAACACAACTGCTCAGACCCGTCCTCACCAGTCTTTTAAATAATATTATAGTATGGATTTGATAAATCTATTGTCTAGTTAAAAGTACACATAGCAGTGCAGTGTTTGTACATTCTCGTGTAAGCAAAGCCGCTGGCCTCATCAAAAGCCGGACATAGATGAAAACGATGGGAAACCGTGATTTTAGAACAGGGTTTTTGATTGCTTGCGTTATGTGGAGGCAGCGGGATTGCGGGACGAGGGCTCGAGGAGGGGAGGGGTCTGCGGCGACAGATTAATGTCGTCGATCTAATATTCTGACAGGTGCGGTCGCAACGCTCGCAAGCACTCTCCAGTCGAAGCGCAACCACTGGATGCGGCTTCTGACTGTGGATCAACAGAACGATGTCGAAGTTATGGCTCATTATTTAGAAAATGGCATACAAAGTACATAAAATTAACTCCTAGAATGAATTTGAAAGCGTAGCATTTTGTATGGTATTTGCAAATTATTATTTCGTGATAATTATAGTTATTAAATCCTTACGGAAAATTCTCGTGCAGTTGCGGACAGATATTACCTATTACCTAACTATAAGTATTAATTATGAAGGTATACTTACTAAATCCAACATAAAAATGTTTCATCGCTTCACGCTACATCAATGGCACTTCATAAACATGCAGGTCATATCGAGCCTTCCGACTTTCATGTCGTCAATAAATAACATATTCGCGAGGTATGACAGCTGCTACTAATCGAGCCCCCCTCCCTCCCCCCTCATTCCCGGCATTAGTAGGATTCGCAGCGAACTAAAATTTTCTCTGTGAGAAACTTTCCAAACACCATTAAGTCAATCTGCTCGTTTTACAGATGTTCTGCTGATATTAAACAAGCCAACATTTCAGCTGGCGACACGGTGACTTGTACTCGTCTTGCCCCTGATTTTGATGTAATTTACATCACGTACATAAATTAATTGTAAATAATTATGAATACAAAAATATAATAATACCTCTTAAAAAAAAACGTCTAAATGTAATTTAATTTTATTAAATTAACTTACTTATATTACTTAAAAAGTTTGCTTGTTTTCGTTAGTAATTAGTATATCCAATAATGTCCTGTAATACTGTGTCTACGCCTTCTTCTACTTGAAAATCAATAACGTATTTAATATAACAATGTATTTCATAAAACGCGCCTTACAATTGAACCCTCCGGCCTTCCACTTCTGTTTTATCATAATTGGAGGTCCACGAGTTATTAATAGTCCACTGACGGCCTCTGATTTGAATGATTAACGATTTTGTTTTATTTAATAATATCTATGCACAGCACGTTAACGATTCACAAAAACCAATATGCAAACGTGCGGTCGACTGATCAGATAGTCATTAGTAAACGTATCATGATTACTGATACGGCAATCTTTCCGAAATTTCCTAACTTATGTAATATTTAGTACGATAATTTATTAATTAAAAGGCTTAAATATATATATATATATTATATTTATATATATATATATATATATATATATATATATATATATATATATATATATAATATTTATATATTATATTTAAGCCTTTTAATTAATAAATTATCGTACTAAATAAAATATATATATATATATATATATATATATATATATATTGGTAACTTTCAAAAGCGCGGCATTAGTCAAAGATACATAAATAGGCCATGCTTCACTTAAAATAGTTCCATTTAAATCATACTTCGTTTTTGCAAATTGGTTGTAAAAATCATTTTATAGCGTCAAAAGAAATATAATATATTAAAATTAGTTGAGGTCGGTATATCTTAAGTGACTTCTCGGAGAGAAAACACCGAAACAAACAGCGGAAACAGTTTCTATAAAAGTCATAACATGTTGGTCAGATCAGATGTGGACCAGACTGATGTGTGTCTGAGAGGAGCTCATGACTAAACAAAGGAAGTAAAACTATTAACAAAAAATAATCATTGTCTTACATATGTAACATACATACGTAACACTACTACTACACATCGTATAATATTTTCTCACTTATGGCCCGTACATTGAAAGCTGGTCGTATATTCGCACGTTACCCCGCGGTGCTGGCGTCGGTGGTATTTTCAATTCCTTTCGCGGCTCACTCGTCAACATCTCACTTATTTACGATCCGACCCTAACGACTCCAGCTGACGTTGAAAAAAATACAACATTTTCGCTCAGAATAGGAAATAACGGAACTTTTGAAATTTTGTCTTCCAAGCCTTGTCTTGAACACAAATAAAAACTGAAAAACTTTTTCTTTTCATTTTTGTTTATTTACAAAATACTCAAAAATGAAACTAAAAAGTTTTTAGCACAGCCATTGATTATTATTAAATGGCGATCGGAAAGTAGAGTCCTAAATATTTCAAATTTCACAAATAGTTTTTTATAGTATATTAATATACAGAAAATATATCATCAAAAAGTCAAATGAGTGTTATAGGACGTGCGTAGTGGGTCGTAGCGGCTACGGCGTAGCCGCGGCGGTTAGTCGCGCCCCGTAGCACCAGCTGCGTGTAAATCGCTTGCGCTCGATAATGGCCTTTTCAATTTGCAGGGATTTGTAACTTGAGCTTTGAATAGACGTGACTATGATTTATTTATTTACAAACGCATTTTTTTCTAACAGTTTCAATATATGAACAAACCTGCGGACCTAAATATAAAATAATTTTAGTAATCATAATACCTAAAAGTTTATAATATTCAGCGCCCAATATTAGTATCAAAAACAGAATATGCAAGAAGCATCGTATTAACTTGTACGAGCTTGTGTAAAAGACGTTTTTGTGTGAAACACTCTGATACGGATAATCCAAGCGCGACATAACAGAGATTGTATTACGGCAATAAGTCCGCCTCGCTGTTATACGGGCCCTTAATCCCGCTAAGATTTTTTTCACACGTCCCCCGCGAGCCGGCGCTCGGCTGCCTCGGGGAAAACTAATAAAGAAACCATTTCGTAGTCAGCTGAAGCTTGAAATGTATTTTTTATATAATTTACCGCGAACTGATTGTGCTGCAGACACATCTGAAACCCTCTCGATTTTGTGTGAGAATACATCTTTAAGATATTCGATATTCGAAACAGTGCATTTACTTCTTGTTTTGAGTTATACAACGGTAGATCAAACAACCTAAAAAAAAAAATTAGATATTTTTATCAAAGGCAAAGTGGGTTATCCACTTTGCCTAGTGGGTTATTCAGCCAATTTTTATTAATTCCATATAAACTAATTTGAACAGAAATGACACTGCAAACTAACACAATACACTTATTATAGAACTCAACGAAAAACAGTCACATTCATAATTTCCACAGACAATTTTAATAGTAGGTACCCGCATAATGAGCATAAACAATTTGTACATGTGACGTTGCGGGCACGCTGCGCGCGACAGCCGTGACGCCGGGCGGCGGTCATGCACTAATTACAGCGTCACGTGTCACGGCAAAACACGGCATCACGCGCCGGACGACCGCTAGGCATGCCACTCTAACCATCGATCAACGTTACTAATTCTTCAGGTTTGATCTCTTTATAGATCGATAAAGATTGACCACCATTCAAAAGATGGTTATATTATCTGATAGTTTATAAATTATGGATCTTATTCTTGTGTTGGCACATGTTTATTTATTTATTTTATTATGATACGACAAAATTAAGATCCGAGTACAAAGGTGCTGCTTATTTCTTAAGAAATTTCTTCCAGCAGACCTGCGAAAGGAGAAGTAAAACAGAAATGTAGACAATAGTGTCTAAGAACAAAGAGGAATTAAAATAAGAATATGATATCTATTAAAGTAATAATATTAAATATACCTAAACATATAAACCAAAAATAATTGTATAAGCCAAACCAAGAAAACGAAAAAGAAGTGTGTTAAATGTTATGAGAAAATGCAATAATAAAGCCATACAACTGGTATCTCGACTTACTCACCATGGTACGATAAACGACTACTTACTCAATACTCTTTTCACTCGTGAAGGCACAGAAAAATAAGATCTTCAGTGCTCTATCGAACTTGAGTCGATGTTTTAAAGTTTTCAGCTTAATTTGTTTTGGAAAGATTTTGTTAAAAACTGGGCGAATAATGCTAACACAACAAAATAAAAAAATAAAGCAGATGCTTACAAAACGTTAGTTTCCCAAGTCGCAGCCCTACGATATGTCGGACATACGGCGTGGTCAGGGGTGTCCACAACGCCGTTCGCAGCAAAAAGCGACGGCAAAACGCAACCGAGTGCCCGCTGCACTACTCGACCGCAAACTGCGTCCTATGACACTTGTATCAACACTATTTACATGCTCCATGTTTGGAACTGGTTGCTGTTTATTTATTAAAATACTTATTAAAGTTTACTGACGAGGGCTATATGATTCAGCATTGACCATGACGTAATTTGGATATTGTTAATGAGAGGCTATTAACGTTATACACCTGAGAAATCTTCAACATTTTGAAGCTCGATTGATGAATTTATAGTTTCTTTCTAGAATTCTTTTAGAAGAATACAGGACAATCTTATTCAATATCAACCAAAAAACACAAAGGTTTAAATTTGTGCTATCATAAGTCTATCAAAATATCAGTACATTGAGGCATTTTATATGAACGCGTTTTTGTCGATAGGATTACACAAGAATAACGTTTAATTTTTAATACTACCTAGTATTTTTAACACCTTATTAATATTAGATGAGCTTAATTTTTCAATAATAAAATAAATATTATTTATTTAAGAAATAAATATTGTGGTCTGACAACGTTTTTTGAGAAAATATGCTAATTGGTTGTATAAATATTATATTTTACTTACAACATGGAGGCTTCATAGTGTAAGATTTATGCTTTCATGTTAGTTTTAAAGGAACACTGACAGTAAATTAAAGAGAAGATTTTACTATTAAACATTGCGTTCGCCGTTCGCTGGTATTATTTTGGATTACCAAGCTTTCATTATTCATTTCAAAGAAGAAAACGTAGCAAATGCAAAACATGTTTGTAAAAGAACGTAACTACCCTATCTGTATGACACACTGTCTAACGACAGTCAGGGGCTGAGACTACGCTTTGAAACACGCTTCAAATTGCATTACATTCGCTGTGATACGAGTGGGCCCCACAGCTCTTTTCCCTTATCCGTTAGAACTGTCTTTTTATATTTCAATAACATTCGTACGTAGGTAATTACAGATGTAGCTCGTTTCACAGTATATTTATTTCATTTTGTAGTGTTCGGAGCTTGTGTTTATAAAATTAAAGTGTTTCTTTAATAAGTGGTATTTGTAATGTAACCTTTTTTGTGACTTTATTTTTATTGTGGAATTTTATTGCGGAGTTTTTGGTGGGAAAACTGAGTGTCACGCTTTTTATTATTTATAGTATCGTTTACTAAAAAAAAAGCGCGAGATTTATGTAGTAAAAAGTGCATTCAGTAAATTCCTTAAAAAACATTGAATATATATCGCAGCATAGTGGCCATATCATGACTTTGCCTCAAACCTCCCTCGTAGACGGTTCACACGGCCGTCTATTTCGACTGATATTGGCGATATCCACCATTATTGTGTGTATATCTCTTCTGTATATTATATATCTTCCACAGGGACCATTGATCAAGAGTTGAAGAAAAACAAAGAGGCGGTATGCCAAAAAGGAAAACAAAATAGGCGGGAGTTTTGATATTGTCCGCGCGCCAAAAATACCTTGTGGCGCTATAATTTCTCTTTGAAACCCTTTTTTCACTTTATAATACTATTTTAAATATTTAAGAACACTTGAACTTTGTGTTTCATAGTGCCCTTGTTTTGTTTCAATTTAACAACTAATTTTTATTTCGTTTTTACAAAATGACCTCATCGAATGTTGGATGACATTCTATGTCCATTCTACTAGAATGTGTTTACTTTAGGTCTGTCCGTATTAATTTGCAACAATCTCCGTGAGGCGTGTAGACGGGGCCACTGATTCAATTATGTCACGTTTGGCGTACACTCGTTCACGCGAAAAGATGGGGAAAAACGGGAAAAATGTCGACATTAGATCGCGTTGATAAGTGAATGACTTCTCGCATGGCTAGCTGTCAAAGAGCGGGCAGCCGGGCGCGAGTCGGCCAGCGCGATCGACGCGCCGTACAATCCGCATGACCCGAGCCCACAAACTAAATGCTCTTCAATATAATTCATTTGCGTTTTGACTGTTCAAGAATACCCAAGGACATTTTTGTGTGTAATAAAGGAATTTTCATTGGATGTTACTGTTACTGGTTTGGTTTCCGCACTCAGTCCCTTCAGTGGACCATTGTGCGTGTTTTCATTGGATGTTTTAGTAACCAATTGTTGTTTCTTATCTTCAAACATAAGATTAGAAGTAGCCTCTCAAGTATGAGTGTGCGGGTTCGAATCCAGGTCAGGCAAGTACCAATGTAAGTTGTATGTACTTTCTAAGTATATCTTGGACACCAATGACTGATTACAAGGTGAAGGAAAACAACTTGAGAAAACCTGGACTTTAAGTCTGAAATCGTCAACCCGCATTGAGAAAGCGTGGTGATTACGCTCAATCCTTCTCTGTATAAGAGGAGACCTGCACCTAGCAGTGGGACGATAAAAAGATTAATGGCGATGATGAAACATAATATTATATATAAGAAATGAATATTATATTGAAATATAATATTCATTTCTTTCTTCTTTTAGTAATAGGTACCATGGGAGTAAGTATGTATAATATTTTGTAAAAGATGAGGTACTATGCCTATCTTTAAATAAGTAACTTAAACATTTATTCACTATTTATATACGAACTTAAATATTCATAACTATTTAAATTATATTTTCAAAAAAAAGGTTTTCGTCAATTAAACTTGATCGCGTTTGCCGCTGTATCTGGTGACCGGGCATCGGTTGTTGTAAGGTTTGTAGAAAACAGAATATACCGGTTACTGACAGGTGGCCATGGCCAACCAAGCCAAGCAAAATGCCTGTGATAGGATCGGCACCCTAATTAAATAACAGAACATAACTATCGATTGTAATAATTTTGAAGCTTATTGCCAATGCATTGCTCCACATGTTCTAAATCTGTATTTGCCCAACCATCTAGACAACGCAATGAAAGATGTTGAACTGTCACAATGAAACCCAATGCTACTCATAGTGTATTCCGTAACTACCCTGCGGCCTCCATTCTAACCGTATCAGCTGAATTTACTTGTCATTTGGCCAGTCATGTATCAAGAGAAATAAAGCTTCAACAAAAATAGCTGTAAAATCATCAAATTGCTGAATGTTAGTATGTCTTTTTTTCTCACTTATTACCATATATGGCGTGTAAATTATACAATAATAAGAATTGATCGTCAGCTCTCGCGAACGATGTTCCCGTTAGCCTCACGGCAGTAAAGCAAATCCTTTCTAAATTGCGCGTCGCGCACACGTTGTCGGCGCTGGGATATGTCGATATTTTAAAAGAACACAAGCTCCGCACGACATAAAAAAAGATACGAGAGTTAGGACTTAGTATCCATTTGCTGAAATTGGCCTCGTTCAAGATAACAACAAGTTTTCGCACCCTCGCTACTAAATGTGCAATTCATACGTGTGTAAATTTGTTTGTGTACACGCTACTGTGTGCCCTATAGTGTGGGGAACAAGACTCGGTATGCTATTGCTCGAACCATTTTTAAGCATATGTCATTGCGGATGCTTAGGTAGTCTTATCAGATCCTGTTGGACAACATGCGGTGAGCGTCGATCCTTTATCGTTAGTAAAAATATATTTTAAAGTGTAAGAAAATTTATAGCTGCATAACTGCGTCCTTGATGCAAGTGGGTGTCTATGAAACTGTTTATGGAATATGTTGAAGTTTAATTGCATTCCACTTATGCTTTGGATAATGATTAAATAATAAACGGGTGCAGTAAAATTATATAGTGCTTGATGTGAAATCTTGCGAAACATAGATAATATAGATATGCACGTAAAGGCTCCCGCTGAGGGGCGCGACGCGACCGGTCGAGAAGACTCTAGCAGAACAAACTCTGTGAAAACTTCCGGAAATTGTTCTACCAGAATCGCATCATACCTATCTGCAGGAGCCTTAACTTCACATTTGTCAGACGGTAACTATTCCTGTCGGTAGCGCCCCATATCGTTTAGTATGTGATTACATACGCTTCGACGAACAATGAAACCTATCCGCCGATCCGCTCTTGGGCATTGCATTCTTTTTGGATATTGAACACGGTTGGACACTCTAAAGAGGGTTTGTTCAATTCAAAAGTTTCACTGCTTCTGGTCTGTACACTACACTATGTTGCATACTAAGGTTACTAAGGTTCCATGTTAGTAAGTACCTACATGGAACAATGTAAAACATTTATAGTAGGCACTATAAATAATATTCCGTAGACCTTTATAATTCAATAAAATAAGATGATATCAGAAAGGGAAAACAGCGTAACATAAAGAATGGGAGATGGCAATAAACGAGTTAACAGGACATCTCAGGGCGGTGTGCTCTCATAACCCTCCGCTGCTCCCGCATACCGGGCCTTTTTGTATAACTGTCATCTTGTCAAACTATAACACGCTGCAAATCCCCACATTTCCATACAGCCGTATTTTACGGCTCACCAGAGAAAATAAATAACAACGATAATATAAATATGAGAATTTTCCGAACCTTTAAGTTTGAAGGTATTTACATATCAGTTGTTGACGGAGAAATCCCCTCAACTGTTAATAGTGTGTGGGGTGCGAGTATCGGTTTCATCAGCTTCAATCTACCCATGGATAATACTTTTGGTTTTTCAGGACCGACTAGTTAGGTATATTTAGTTTTACAGAGTTTCATATAACATTAGTCAAGAATAAGAATTGAAAATGTTTTTTTTTTTGTTCTTAGATATGTCTACGCCTTTTTCGCAATTAATAAATAGAACACTATTATTAATATATACCAGAATAAATAAAGAAGAATAGTTCGTAGTCAGCTCAGACTAAATAGTCCGAGCTGACTCATGCTGATCCATGTACTGGAGTAACCGCGACCTCTGTCATACAGGCTGCCCGGAGTGCAGGGGTCGAGGCCTCACTGATGTAACATATAGTGATGTTTAGGAAATAAATTATTATAGTTATCAAATTATTCAAACTTTAACGTATTGCTCTAATAGTTAAACTTGAAGTGGCGATTGCCGGTCTAAAAATTGGGTTGCGATACCGGCGGGCGCTGTGTGGCGGAGCGGGAAGCGCGCGGCGGCGGCGGCTTTGCGCGCGTGAAAATTATGAACGTATGGCCATTTGTCCGAGCTGACACGTCACTGGAGCCTCGTCGCTACAGATACAAGTCGGCGACTTCGATTAAAGCTTAGTCATGTAGATACATTCGCACAAGTTATTTGGTATACCTACCGACAACAACGGTAAAGCATCTTTTAATCAATATTGTGTTTTTGTCTCACTAAACAGACTCCATAATATACATCCAGAATTTCTTCTCATCTCGTATCGGCACGAATAATAATTTATGAGAGTAGATTATCGTAGTGAAATAATAAGTCTGGCAAATTTTTATTTTTTTTGTTCTTGTTTGGGAACTGAACTGTTATCGAATTATCTGCCAGAATCAAGTCACAACACATATTGTATTACAGTGAAACCTGGTTTTCTTCTTCTTTCTAACTTCTATTATTAAAATTTAGAGTTGCAATGATATCCTGGTTCTTTTTCATTAAATTCAATGTCAACTTGTCAACTTGACTTTTGACATTGTTAAATGAGATTTGAATTCTAAGATTTTTTCGATGTTTACCTCTATAATTGATGTTTATGTCTGTAGCTCAATTACTTGTATAAGTGAGACAAGATAATCAGGTTTAACACGTTTTGACATGTTTGTTTACATATACAATATGTAAAGAAAACCCCTTCCGATCCGTAAAAGTATTATTAGGTATCAGTAACTGATTCTACTAACGGATACAAAACCGGGCTAAAAAAAATCCCCCTAAAAAAAAAATAATATTATTTGAAAAAAAAAAGAGGTAACTTAATACATGTGCGTTAAGCACCCATCCGCGGGCGGCGGGCGGCAGGGCACGCGGCATGTGGTCGCATCGCTATTCGCTCATAATAATACCGGTGTTGTCACTTTTTTTTTAAATTATCAAATTTCGGGGAAGTTGGAATTAATTTGTGGGAAAAAAAGATTATTTCAAAATTCATTAGTATTGTTTCTATGATGATTACGTAAAATTTTATATTATATTTGGTAAAGTGTTTACCTAACCTTTATTATCCTTATGGGTCAGACAGGGCTTTCTAAACATATTGTATATTGCGCGTCGTCTATCGCGCATGCTTTGTTTGACAGTACTATCTCAGGTTTTGACCTAAAAACATGGGAATAAAAGTGTACAAAATGTCCAAACGGAAATATAAAACGACAACCGTATCTGAAAAATTATAACTTCTATCAGATTATGATTATGGAAAGTCGTGTGATGAACTATATAGGGAGGATAATCTACCGAAGTCTGCCCTGTGTACACAATACATGAAGTTAAAATATAAATTACAAATAATATTTGCAAACTCATAAAACTAAATAAACTACAAATTATTAAATCAATATTATAATAATTAACATTAAATTCATAATAACAAGAATACCTACAGTCAATCTGTGTAACTTTGGTTGGTTCGGATAACATTGACAGTTGGACCATGAATTAATTTCGATTTTTTTTTTCGTATGTTACCAACACAATTTACAAATACTTCCTGTAGCTTTGTATTTTTAAACTAGCTCCGTAAACGTTAAATATTTTTTTTGTTTATATTATTTTAGCTTTTTTTCTATTTAGTTATGCAAAAAATTTTGTCTCAAACATGTTTTTATACGATCATTTAAAATTTGTAAAACAATGCCAAACGTCTTAGACTGATTTTATTGACTATTTTACAAAACATATGAGACAAAACTAGAAATTAATGGTTTTATTTCGTCAGTTACTAAAAATGTTACTTAAAAACATTAACCAATGTTACACAAATTTATTCAAAATATACTTATGCTAATGCTTCCCTATCAATGTGTGTCAAAGTTACCCATGTACACGGTAACTTTGACAGACTATAAAATCAGGTTTTTTTTATGGTAGATGAGTTATTAGATAATTTCATTAATCATTACGGATGAAAAGTGTTATGGGAGCACTAACAACATAAATTAAATTTGTGTGATAGGGTAAAAATTTTAAAATATTGTGTAAAATACCGCAGTTGTCACACTGTCAAAGTTACCCAGATTGCCTGTACAGTCAATCTGGGTAACTTGATGAATGAATGAAATATAAATGTCAATAGAAATGCGTACGCATTTATATTAACATTTCCATCTCTAAAAATGGAATAACGGCATATTTCGACCTCTGTAAGCGGGGTCTCAGTAAATGAGATATCTATAATTTTAATCCTGCTTAATTGGAAAACTAAATTATTGGTAATCCTCAGTAATTGGTACATATGTCCCTTGAGATCCCAATTAACCAGGTTTCATTGTATATTGTATTCAAATAGTGACGGAAGTACAGCCATGAGAGAACTTTGCACTTTGCGGCAGTGGGTCGGCGGCATTATAAGCATCTATAGTTTGTATGCAGCATGATCTCTGCGACGTATGTCAAAATGATATTTCTAGGGTTGTTACGATATAAATAAATTGAGAGAAATTATCCATGTTTCTTACTATTATCGATGCCAATGTAACATAATTATAGAGTTTAATTTAATTACATACCATCTTATTACTGCCGCGCTATAAAAGCAGTAAGTATGTTTCTATGCCAAACAGCTAGCGCGGCAGATTATAAAACATGGTTTTAAAAAGTACCGGCTTTAGTGCTAGGTTTAGACAAATAATTTCGTTTAAGAGGATAGATTAACCTAGCATTAAAGCAGGTATTTTTTATACTTTTTTACTCTTTGACAGAAGTCCGAAAGTCTCACATTCAGTCATACCAAGGAGTATGTATTACCCAGTACTGGGTTGTGAAAGTCAGATAGATAGTCGCTCTATGTAAAATAATCGCTTCATCTAAAATACTGATATTCAGCTGCATGCAGTTAGACTAGAAGCTGGTCTTAACATACATGGGAAAGGGCTAGACAGATGATGTCTTTTTTATTTCTTCTGTAGCCGCAACGCAATGCACGCATTCTACTAAAACACCGCTACCATTAGTTCTATTTTCAAAAATAATATATTCTTTTTTAAGAAACAGTAAAAAGTCGAGTCTTTATTCATGACTATTAAATTTCTTAATAAAGGCTATATAGTTATTGGGCTTTTAGGTAACAGTCAAATTTCAGAAACTCTTCTGTAGAGGATGAAATGCTATTTTTTTCCTAGGTATAGTGATATTTTTGGTAGGTGTGCTATAATGACCTATTTGATCACAAATAGAGTGAAAGTCATTAATTTAAATTAGGCCGAGAATCAGGACTTTGCGGATATCAAAATATCAAAGGATAGTCCCCCCCAAAACACCCGCCTTTCACCCCTTCCTAGTGTTTTCACTGGGAAGAAGTGGCGCAACAAACTCTCTAGTAGCACAGCTGTCTGTTCAATTACAAAATACTTGACTGTATACAGTAACTGAAATAAAACTGCTTATAGTAACTAAGATAAAATACAGGACATTAAATTAAATTACTTAAGTACCATATGTCGGCTAGCCACGCCAATATACAAAGACAAAAAAAAAAAAAAAAATAAGTAAAATCATACTACCTAAATAACAGTGTCCAGGCATAAAAGGTGTGACTTCCACACATTTATGCAATGCTAGGTTAAAAAATTAAACAATTATACAGTATGTTAAGAAAACCCTGTCCGACCCGTGAAGGTGTTGTTAGGTATCGATAACTGATTCTACTAATGCATACAAAACCGGGCTAAACTTAAAAAAAAAAATCCCCATAAAAAAAAAATATTATTTCGCAAAAGGAGGTAACTTAATAAACGTGCGTTGACCACCCTTCGCCTGCCGCCCGCGGGGGCGGGCGGCAGGACACGCGGCACGTGGTCGCATCGCTATTCGCTCATAATAATACCGGTGTTGTCACTTTTTAAAAATTACCAAATTTCGGTGAAATTGGAATTAATTTGCGGGAAAAAAAGATTATTTCAAAATTCATTTGTATTGGTACTATGATGAATACGTAAAATTTTATATTATATTTGGTCATGTGTTTACCTAACCTTTATTATCCTTATGGGTCGGACAGGGTTTTCTTAACATACTGTATAACTCTTATAACCTGTTAGTAAGCTAATACTGGAGAAAGAATATAAATATTGTCTTGACTTAATTAGAGTGCACAACTTTATTTATATACCTAGTTGTTGATGGAATAGTCTCCCTTTGAACAGAGGTTGAATTTCAGTTAAACTCATTACAAGGCAAGTCTAGCAAAGAGTAGGTAAGGTATGTTGTAAAAGGTTATACCCAGCCCAACAAATTAATGAGTTCGTAATTTGTCCCATTGTAATCACAGTGTGTGATCGTGTGCGGTCGGCCTTACGTCAAGGATAAGGAAACTGCCGTGTCAATGTTAAATTTTTCTTTAGTACCTACCTATATTTATCCGACCGGAATAAATCTATACTAATATATAAAGCTGAAGAGTTTGTTTGTGTGTTTAATTGAACGCGCTGATCTCGGAAAGTACTGGTCCGATATAAAAAATTCGTTGGATAGCCCATTAATCCTGGAAGGCTTTAGGCTATATAACATCATGCTATGACTAATAGGAGCGGAGCATAACATGTTCATATAACTAACTCCACGCGAACGAAGTCTCTGCCGGAAGCTAGTCGTTTATATTGGTGGTCGCCTGTCGGCCCGAGTTTAATATTAAACTAAATTGGAAAGTAGGAAATTTCGGTCTTGAAGATCGATTAAAAGTCTAATATAACAGGAGACGCCCTGGCCGGGAGAAAACATCGAACTCCCGACCAGTTTAGGCGCGAGCTTGCGGGCAGATAGCAGTGGGCAGCTAGCCGCCTGACCAGGACCAGAACCGGGTCGACAGCGTGTGTTTCACGCGCGCCTCTAAGTGATGTCAGCACATCGAGACGGGGTTGATGTAGACCGATGCCTCCCAGAACCTGCTCAGAATTTAATTATGGCACAGTTAATTTGATGATTTCCCATCCTAAAAAAAGCCTTGTTATTTCATTGAATTTAAAACAACTGGCCGATTGATTAGCGATCTGTGTGATTGAAATATGCATACAGTTTATCTAAGTATAGACGAAAGCTGGGCAAGCCTCCCAAAAGTGTAAAATTTTCCCAATGAATTCTGAAACTTAATGCTTTAATAATAAAGTTCAGAACTATCGTAAAAATTCCACAGATTGTAGTAGGTTGATATGTTGGTCTGTATATAGTCGTTATGCTATGTTTTGTGTTCAAAATTCTAACAGGTTTTTTGATTTTACTTTATTGACAAAATCAATACTATTGATGTATTTTCTCATATTTGTCTGTAATATATTGTATCATATTTGTCCACAGTGTTTAGGAAACAACTTATTTGACTGTCAGACTTTGGAACCACATTGTTTTTTTTTATATAAATCTATAATATATACCTAAATCTTAAAATTCGTCAAGATAAAATATGTTTTGTTTACTACGGGTGTTCAGTTTTGACGATGAATCAAATTGGATGAAGCGATCAATATAGGAGACCATATAAAATTATTATTTCAATGCAGATATCCGTGTTTTAGCTTGGATCGCAAAGTAATGGCGTGAGGGCGGGTCTCAGCACTTTCAGCTGGGCGGAGTTTACGAGAAAAATGCACCGCCTTTCTGATGCCACGCCCACGTGCTCTTGCTTTTCCACACGAGCATTTAACTTATTTTCGTTTTATTATGTCCTCCGTATTAGCTCAGACGTCTAACACACACACATGCCGCCGCACTGCTCTATACCTACTTCTAAATACGAGCTTCTACTAAGGGTATATTTGTCACTATTTATAACTCAACTAACTTTTTAATATATCTGTATATAAATCGATGTTTAAATATATATTTAAGAATATTGTATTTTTTATTTTCTCTAATGTCTAACAAATTTAGTCCGTCCAGCGTCTGCTGCAAGTTATCTTGAAACACATCTTCTAATGCGTTAGATGAGGTCCATCGAGCCTAAAGGCGATGGAGTTTCCATGTTTAGCAGAGGCGTCCCTGCTTCCCACATTTTTGGGGTTCCGTGGTCTACTATTGTTGATACCACAATGATAATTTGCCAGCGACGGTGATTACGTCGAACTACAATTTACGTGTCTTCAAAGCTAGAGTGAATAGGCTCAACAATAGTTTATAATTATGTATCAAAAAAATGTCGTCGCACATATGGAGCACAATTGATGTCTTTGTCAGCGACACATGGAACACGGTTTCCAGAGTGGTTAGAATTTGGGTCTGCAGTTTTAAAAAAGCTCAACCCTGCATGCTAAAATCGGTTTACCAGAAAGCTTTGCTTTAGCCGCGTGACAAACAAATGGGCTATGATTGGATCCCACTAAATTCACAACGCCAACGCGGCAGGCTGAGACGAAGATGGCGGGATGAACTTAATTCCACCCAAAAGGTCAATCCATTCCAGGCGGTCACTAGAAAAAGACAGAATTGTATGGGAAAGAGAGACAGAGGCCCTACAGTAATACGGGCTAGTTAGAGAGATTAGGTTTATATCTAGTCAGGTCATAAATTCTGATACATGTTTAATAGAGACAAGTTTATTCATTATGTAACCATTTATATACCAAAATGAACTTATTAAAACATAGATTTTAAGATAATAAAAGCTTACCTATTCACAATTACCTCCGCAATTTTGAGCACAGGTCTTCAATCTGCGCTGCCAATCTGGCGGCTGACTTAATCAAGATTGCCTAGAGTGACTCCAAATCAGGATGAGACTTTAAGCAGGCCTTTTGCTCCAAGTGCTGCCTTATCTTGTAATTTTACAGACAGAAGTCAGTACTGGAGGAAGGCCAGTCTTCGTGCCGGATAAAGTCGATTTCACGCGCTGCCAGTCAGTCTCGTGTGCTCTTCGCTCTATAAGCTATCCCGGCTATGAGATACTCGGTGCCTGAGTGTGAACACAGTATGAGAAACAGTTTCTACAAGGTTCGTCAGGATTGTATTTTGATACACAACATACTTCAGTTAAGCCCCAATAAGAAATTTGCAACCATTTAGCGAGGATGGAAAATGACCTCGCTGGACACGGGGAATATAGTAGTGAAGAAGAGAGCTACCCTATTCCATTAAATTAATTAATTATTCCGTTAATTACTCTTTTCTACGGTAAAAAAAATCATCTGAAAAGATAATTTCTGGATATTTTTTTCCACGTACCACTTCAACGAAGCGCAACATCTCTTCAGTCTAAGGTCCATTAAACGAGCGTGCAAACGATATGCCCGAAGCCCTAAGTCTTAAGTTCTACTTAACCCCATCTGAAGGGCCAACAGTTTCGTGTCTTCACAGCTTTTTCCTCATCACTGCTGCAGTCCTAACAGGGGCGCCCACTTCTTGACCTGTTATCTACACTAGAGTCTTGATTGTATCGTAAGATGGTACGATACACGAATCAATTGGTTAAATTAAAATTTTCAATATGTTAAAATTTGAATTGGCGTGTAATCACAACGATGCAATGCAATAATCGCAACATGGCCGAACATGGTCTTCTTCAAGCGTCCACTCCATATTTTAAAAATGAGTAAATTTCTAAAAAGTGTGTATATTTTTATTTTCATGAACAATTCGAATTTCATAAACGTTTTAGTGGCTAACATTCTAAAATAACTAATTTTACTGTCTAATAATACTAACTACATGGTTTAGCGATGTTTTTTTTTTTTAATACGTTAGCTGTAACGAGTTTACAAAAAAACGCTTGTGGTCTCATTTGTGTGAATATAAAAACTACAGGCTTGAAATCTTGTTT
Organism: Sesamia inferens; assembly: GCA_037179545.1. Lineage (NCBI taxonomy): Eukaryota > Metazoa > Arthropoda > Insecta > Lepidoptera > Noctuidae > Sesamia > Sesamia inferens. The sequence continues at coordinate 21,824,030 of CM073921.1, forward strand.
TTTTAAATAATAGGTACTAGATTTTGTAGCTATGACAATCAAGTTGATTTTGGAACACATCTATCTGGAGGAGAACATTATGTTGTGGTCTGTGTTGTGGTACGTCCAAGAGGGACAAAGCCAAGAAGAAAAAAAAAAACTCTGGAGAACATAGGAAATTGTGTGTTATGAAAAAAGAAATAATAATAAATAATTATTTTTATTAAGTTGTGGAAACAATGGTCATATTTCATGATAATTGTGATTTGTTACTTTATAAGTATATTTAACAAGACAAAACATTAATTTATCATGAATAGTTCATTGACTAAAACGTATGTAATTTAATGTCTTTGACTGAAACAAAAAATACGTAGTTGTCTATGGGATGGCGTCAAATTATACTACCCTATACTTTTTGAATTATACAAGAAAAACAAATATAATACAAACGTGTGTAGCTGATAAGTTGTTAAAACTCAGAAGGGAAAAGTCTTCACATTCTGTGTCGGCCCGTGTTATAAAATGGATACAACAAGACAACTTTCAGCTTTTGCAGGTGATGAATGGTTAGAAATTTTATTAAAGGAATACGAGGAAGAAGGTAATCATTATTACTATTAATTATGATTTGTATTAGTAGTAGGCCCAGACGATTCAGAAATCTGTCCTAATTTTTGAATCGTAACAGCCTTCCTTCTGGAAACGATTAGTTTACTAGTTACTACTGATGTAAAAAATTATAAGTTCTAATATTTTCTGTGTCTCAAAAATAGATACTGTAGTAATAACTAGTAATAGAAGACTGATTAATAAAATTTGGCGGGCTTGACTATACACATATTAGGTATCCATACTTGAAAGTTCCCGCCACTTTTGGATTTGTTTGATTTTGGCGGTAAAAACGAATTGATTTAATGAAAGTAAATCGTTTAATTAAATTTGTTAGCCGCCATAGCCTGAGTACTATTGGGTTAGATAATGCCATTTACTATTCTACGAAGTTTTGCACATATCTTTCCTATCGTCCTCTGTCCCTGGCCAAGTAACATACTGATAATAAGACTGTAAATCGGGACCGAAAACTACTAAACTGTCCATTGAGTTATTCCCGTGACTATTGACAAAGTGTTCTTTATTTTCATTTGGTGCATCAATGGGACTAGTAGTAGACTTTTCCGTTCTGTGCAAAAATCGTCTTTTCCAAATATCTGAAATTTCATTTTTATTATATCTAAGATTTTCGTCGTTATAATGATTGAATAGTTGATTAATTATTTTCAGTTAAAGAGGAAACCCGCTGGATGACCATTCTGTTAACATCGGAATCTGGCAGAAGGCTATCATGGTCTATAAGCTCCATACTTGGCGTGAACGGGAAAGGAGTACCAGGATGTGCCTGCCGACTGTTGGAAAGATATATATCGCGTCATGTCCAAATCTTTTTACAAGAAACTCGCAGTGATTATATTTTTTTCAAAGTGGACAGGTCAACTAGTAATAATATATTTTACGCAGACGAATTTGCGGGTAGAAGCTAGTATGCCATATAGGCATATGTATACAGTATGCATATTCAGGATAGGTGTAAACCTATCTTGAATGTATGCTGTGAGTGACTGTATAAGCAGTCAGCATGTAGCACATATTTTATAAAACATCTCATTGTATACCACATATTTTATAATATCTTTAGTTTATGTAAAACCATCATATCTAACCAAACCTACCATCGAAAACTTATGAAACGAGTCACTGGCCCCGTATTTAAAGGGTTCACTTTCAGTCTTGTGAGTAAAGTTTTGTCGTCAGGCAATGAAGAATGGGAACGGTACATTAACATGATGACGACCCGGTTCTACCTGCTGACGGTGTCGTGCGTGCTGCTGGCGGCCAAGATGAGCGACTTACAGGCTCCATTGAATGCGTGCCGGGTGAAGAACTGTCTCAAGAAGGCAGGCATCCACCACTCTACGGCGGAGATCGTCGACATGGAGTCTCACGTATACAGTGTACTCGGTATGTGTCAGCGCCAATCCCAGTCGCATCCGAAGCTTTGGAGTTTGGGGTCCGCTCCACCAGTCTAACTGCTGATTTTGGCCGAACTTCGATATTTTCCGTGAAGCGAATGCCGTCTGACCTCCACAACCTGAAGGTGATGTCGAAGCATTGTAGTTAGACCAATTTTTAAATATTTTAGGTCTCTAATCACCCGTAACGACTGCCATTAGATGTTCGTATGGAAACCGGGACCAACGGCTTAACGACCAGACCAGTGTAGCAAATATTTATATTCAAGCATAGAAATATTTGCAATAATGAAAATATATAATAAATAAAAATAAAACCACTGTTTGCGTCAGTCTGTGGGATCAAACTACTCTTATAAACTACATAATGATATATTACTAACACAGTAACAACGTTGTACGCGAGACTAGAAGAGGTGTCTCTTCTTTATGATGGGTATGTAAGCCTCCTCAATGATGATGTGGTGGAGGATGACATCGGATAAAGCCCTGATTTAAAATAAATCTGCTAATTTCAGAAACTAATTGTCATTACATTGTTCAGACTTTTGGCTGAACTAACCACACCCTTCTAATAAGAGATCACACGAAGACCGAAGACCCGTAATAAATATTGCCATTAAAATTTCACGTAATTTTGTTCAAAATGTACGACTCTTATAAAAAGCGATTAATCAGTAAGTTTTCCCTAATATAATAACATTGTTTGATACGGTGAACAGTGGATTAGGTACTGTTTGCAGAGGAACGCACCAATAGGTGTTGAGCCATAAAGTTATTAGTTGTTTTAAGTTAGTTTCTCGGTGGTAGGCCATAACATCGGCTGCCGGCAGAAGTTACACCCACTAGACAAAGTTTTGCCGCCAAGCGATTCGGCACGATTGCTGGTGAAACCATTCGGAGGACGGGTCTGAGCAGTTGTGTTGTGATGTGAGTCGGGTACGATGCGCCAAATGTTATTGAGTCAGGAGTTTGGTCGTCGAGGGTCTCCAGATCAATCTCCCTCTGGCGCAGCATCGTCGGTCGTATTTTTGGGTTTAACATTGCATCACCTCGCTCCACTGCCGTCTTCTTTCCTATTCACTCATTTTTTTTGAGTAAATAGGCTTAATAAAGTAGCGGGCTTTACCATAAACGTTTGCATTTCTACTTACCATCAAGCGGGATTTCGGTCAAGCACTAGTTTATAATTATAAAAAAAAGTTTTACTAACATCATTTTTAAGACGTTGTTACTGAGGGTCGATTTTTTGATCCTGATTTTATTGTGCACAAACACATTATTATATTGTTAACATTTTTCCATAATGTGTTTTTTGATAAATTTTCAGTTTATCTGATATTTGATTCTAGATTACCGTATGCCACTATGGACTACGTTGGAGATAACTGAATTTCTGGCAGTACAAGTGGGCCTAACAGAGGCTCGGGTAATAGAGGCATTGGGCGCCATCATCGACCTGACGGAATGCTACCGCGATACCCTCGATCTATACATGAGGATCTGGATCAGGCATAATAGAACCAGTGAGTCTCTATTTGTTGTTTAATATATAAAACTCTGGTCTTGAGGCAATATAATCGGTACATAGGTTGACCAATAAGACAGTTCATAGTACGAACAACAGCAGTTCAAGCTACCCGAAACTGTCAGATATTCCCAATCAACCTTGACTTTAATACTTTAGTGATAAAGTTGACAATCGGGTAAAGAAATCTGATAGATTGTAGTAGCTTGATGTGCTGTCGTCTGTACAATTCACGAACTTTTAATTCTAATGCTTGGCATCAATCTGAGTAAAAGCCGCCGCATGGCAATGCCCCCCAATGGAATGAAAGCCTTGGAGGGAGGTCTTTCTCCAGCAGTAGACCTCTATAGAAAGGAAAAAATCTGAGCACATATAAAAAATACGCACGGTGTGACTTTTTACTGTAATCATCATTTCTCGTGTTGTTCATGTAGTACAGTGGGAAAGAATGAAATTAGAATAAACGGGAATAGACGCTCCTATTTGAGTTCATCTATGCGACAAAATTTAATAATTCAGGGCCGACAATGGCGCCGGTTCTCTTGTTCACAATCTAAACTAATTTTAAGTTAAGTGCATCTTTTTCTTTCTATTTGATTAAGAAAAGGATAGAAGATAATATTTTAGTTCCATCCTGTCAAATTAAGATATCCTATAGACAGTTTAGACTCGATTATAAACATGGCTACCAAAAATATGTATATCAATTTGCGTCAAGCGTGGACTAATTTGACAGGTCTAAACTAACATATTGTGTTCTGTCCTTTTCTTAATGAAATATAAAGAAAAAGATGCACTTAACTTAAATTTAGTTTAGTTTAGTTTGTTTGTTTAGTGTGTTATTAAACTATATGAAACTTTCTGTATTTTGCATTAATAGAAAGATTGTAAAAAAAAATCTGTAACAAATTGCTAATTACTGACTAGTTATCAATTTGGAGTATACGCGATTGTCCTGCCAAAGGATTTAATTAATCATCAGCATCATCATCAACCTTTATCCTCCCACTGCTGGGCACAAGTCTCCTCTCATACAGAGACGGATTGAACGTAATCACCACGCTTGCTCAATGCGGGTTGGCGATTTCAGACTTGCGTAACACACTATTACTATCAGTTGGAATCATTACGAAACGGATTGTTAATCCATTGCTCCATATTTTCGTAAAGGTGTCTGCTCAACAACATAAATAACGCAATGAATGTTGTTGAACTGTCAAAATGAAACCCATTACTACCGATGGTGTGTTACGCAATTACCCTGCAGGTTCCTCAAGATGTTATTTTTATTTATTTCTTTCTTCTTTGGCTTCGCACGGTTTGCGCATTTAGCCAATGTCACGTGTTGTGATTGTTATTATGGCCAATTCGTAACGAATTTTCATTCATGTCGAAAAAGACGGCCGCGTGAACCGTCTACGAGGGAGGTTTGAGGCAAAGTCACGAAGAGGCCACTATGCTGCGATATCTCAATGTTCTTTATGAATTATTTACTGAATGCGCTTCTTACTACACAAATCACGCACTTTTATTTAGTAAAGAACACTAAATAATTTAAAAGTCCAATGAAAAATGAGCGTGACACTCAGCTTAACTTTCCCACCAAAACTCCCTCAAGATGTTTTAAAGGATAATTGTTTTTGTTTAATTACAAACAGTTCGTGGTGTAGATCCAGACAGGCCGTGTGTACACAATCTGTTCGTGTGTGCGGGCGCGGTGTCTGCCACGGCGCTGTTCCTCCACCTCCCGGCGGCCGTCCACCTCGCACCGAGGCTAGCTCAGATGCTGCGAGCCGACCCGCGCTACATCAGGGCTTTATCCGACGTCATCCTCCACCACATCATCATTGAGGAGGCTTACATACCCATTATAAAGAAGAGACGCCTCTTCTAGTCTCGCCTATAATGTTGTTACTGTGTTAATAAGTTTGTGATCCTTACAAAAAGCTTTGTTCATGTGTATTGAAGTTTAAGTTGTATTAAGAAAACGTAACTCAGCAACTCTCGCTCCCATGGGCGTACCCAGGGGGGCCGCGGGACAGGGGGGCAGCTGCTCTCCCTGGAAATCTCGCAGAACATGTACGAACTCCCCTAATTACTCCCCTAATCAAAGCATAAACGCGGACTTATCTCTATCTATTAAATAAACCACGTAGTAGACACTGACAACCAGTACGGTGTAATTGCCAAAAAACCGCGTTCGACTATAGCGCACAAAAATTTGACTTGCCCCACTAGGCGCGACTTGCTCCCCCCCCCCCCCCCCCCCGAACCGGGCCAGAAGCTGGATACGCGGGCCGTGCTTGCTCCTTCTAAGTCATGATATATTCTACTATAGATTGTAGGTACAATTATTACTTTTAGTTTACATTAAGATTACTTATTTTAGTTCAGTATTCAATTCTAAGAAAATTGGTTTGTTTTTTTCCATTATTATTGTATGGATTGTATAATGGGCTAGGTAATGCTTGCAAATGAATTCTCCAAATGCGTATTTTGCTAATTGGCGAATTAAAATGTACATGAAATTACTACAAACGTTTTAAAACAGTTCCAAGGTAATATCTACTAGGTCCTCTGTGGGCTATTCCCATAGATTTTTTCCAATTTTGGAAAACGAAAATCAGTGTAAAAGGATACATAGAATACGCAGTAGTCAGCTCTGCCACAGTAGAAAGCATGTTAAGCTTTATTTCCAAAAAAACCATTAGTATATAATTACCACCACTCAAATACTCTCTAATATCTTTTTTATTAAAATAATGAAATTAATCACCAAAATTGTGTAAATTAAGTATAATGTGTTTTAGTGTCAAGCATTACTTAAATTTATTGTCACGTCACTTATAAGCTATACTGTTGGATGCTCAAAAACTGATGATCTAGGTATAGGTAGTCATGTTGTTTTGATTAATATCATTTAAAGAAGCTGTGCCTTTACACCAAAGGAACAAAGACCTACGGAAAGTGTATAGACACGTGTATATTGTTTCCGTGTCACGTTGTGTAAATCAAAATAATGGAAAATCAGTAGGAAATAGACCTACTGATTTTCCATTATTTTTACAATATAATCAAAAAGTTAATGGAAAGAATGTCTGATTTCTGAAATAGGGATGTATTCAAGGTACGAAAATAAAAAAAAATAAAAAAATTATTTGTCCGTCTTATACCTATATAATAAAAAAATTGAAGACCCGTTTTTTTATTTTGTCGAAATTACCAAAATCTACTGAGATATAGCGTATTAAAGTTACGGATTGGGGCTAATTACGTCACGCCGTGGTATATTTTGTACCACAGCGTGACGTCATGCGACATTTCAAAACAATATATCTTCCTAAGTATTTTAATGAAAGGAAAGAAAAAATATAAAATACATGTTCAATATTTTTTATAAATCTATCTGATGGACATTAAATTATTTTTTAGGATATAACCCAATTAGTACAGATTCCAAAACTTTGTTTCTTGTCTACAATTCTTGAATGGTTGAAGCTGGAAAATCATAATATATAATAATAGTGATAATTTACCTTAGTGCATAGAGATTTGTGTGTCAGCTGCTCCGGTAGTAAATTAGACATGCCAAATTAAAAAAATAAATAGCCTGCGCTAATATAGTTTGTAACAATTTTGGGATCGTTTTTTATTAGTTTAGTTTATGAACAACAGAATCTGCGCCATTAGCTGATGGGCGGCACAGTAGACATTATTTTTACTGAAGGGCCACCGTTTCTTAAGGAAGGCTTAGGTACTTATATCATTTGTCCACTTGCGAAGCCGGGGCGGGTCGTTAGTTGAATAATAACTAACTATTACGAAAATATAAATTTAATTGCAAGTAATAATTTGCACAGAAACTCACAGAAACTTACACCGGGTGTTTTTTTTTTTACCGTCGGGACAAAAAACTGGGTATAAATTGTAAACAGTGTAGAAGGTTTCTATGCCATAGGCTTCTACTCTGTTCCAGGTCTTGGTCCTGGCAGTAAAAATCCCTTACGAAAGAACTTTGCGGCAGAAGTACAGTGCACTCGATAGACATATCGAGTTGAGTGTACTTTTCTCGCAACGCTACAGCCAAAGCTACTTCTACTGGATATAGACATATGTATGTATAATGTATATCCAATTCCCTGTACTTAATAATAAAACATTAAACCAGTAACAATTTGTTTTTATTCATCTTACGATATACACGTATTTATTTTCTATTCAGCCAGCCCATGTTAGGACTGAAATTTCGTATCGCACTGCACTAATAAAATATGCCGTTTAACCCTTGCAATAGGTTTCTACCTGTTTTGAAATTCCCATCTTGATATTGGGTTTCCTTGTTTAAGTAATTGTGTGGATACAATGCGCCGGTTTCTAAGGAATTTATTTTTAAGGCGACCATGCCACCTTTCCGCTGGGCTGCGTTCGGGAAGCTACGCTATATCTTTTCATCGTCCAAGATACCACAGTGTCTCAAGACCAAAGTCTTTGACCAGTGTGTGTTGCTAGTGATGACTTACGGAACTGACACGTGATCGCTCACAACGGGCCTCATACGAAGGCTCAGTCACACAAAGGGCGATTGAAAGAGCTATGCTCGGAGTTTCTCGGCGCCATCGAATCAGAAATGAGGAGATCCGCAGAAGAACTTAAGTCACTGTCATAGCTCTTCGAGTCGCTCAAATCAAGTGGCAGTGAGCAGGGCACATTGCTCGTAGAACCGATGGTACGGACTGGTAAAGGTCGCGGTAAGCCAATGGTTGCGAGCAACACAAGACTGATCATCGTGAAAAGCCTTGGGAAAGGCCTTCATCCAGCAGTGGACCTCTATAGGCTGAAGAAGATGCCACCCTTCAACCTAACTTATTAGTTCTGAATATTTATTTGCAGCAACAAATTTCTCAGTAGTCCCGTCCATTGATTAGAGAAATAGTCCCTGAACGCTGAACATACTTCAGAATCGCGTGGTAGTTTCTTGCCGCGCTACAATAATTATTATCTAAGATATCTTCAGGGTTTTAAATTGACAGTAACAATACCAATAGCATATTAATACATTTGTGTAAGTTACCGTCGACTTTCTTTAGACCTAAATTACAGCTTTTTTTTTTGAGAGAGATAACTTAGGTACTCCGGTAGATTAACTGCTCCGTATTTTCGGAAAAATTATCCCGCAGTATAGCAAATAGTCTTTCGTACCTAAGTAGCTTGTGTTTTATAAGAATATATAAATTAAGGGTACACAGTTTATGGTATCGTCGTAGGGAAACATATAAAGTGAAACAATTGTTTTTTTTACAAAACGTTGCCCCACTAGGAATTTCTCCTGTATCGTGGGTGCGTTTATAAACATATAAGCTCACATATTCAAACAGCCAGACCCGGAACAACTACCTGTAGGCCATACAGCCATACAAATATTTGTTCATTGCGGGTTTTTTTTTATAAACTATAAACAAGTGCTTGACCGCAATCCCGCCTGATGGTAAGCAGTGATGCAATCATTGATGGTGAAGCGCGCCAGTTTATTAAGAGCCTATTCACTCTATCCTTGAAAACACGTAAATTGTAGTGCGACGGAAACACCGCCGTTGGCAAATTATTCCAGTCCCTCGACGTACGCGGTATAAAAGACGAGGCGAAATGCTTCGTTCGGAGCGTAGTGGTGTCAACAACGTAAAAGTGGAAACTCGCCGTGCGACGGGTCGTCCGATGATGGAACTGAGAAGGGGGAATTAAATCAAACAATTCCCTCGCACACTCTCTAAAATGCATCCTATAGAACACCGGCAGGCTGGCTACTGGTGAGCCAATCCATTGCCATTTATACATTCCTTTTTAAATTATTAAAACTTATTTAAAGCTTAACAGTCGGTATCCTAAAGCGGACAAGGGAGACTACAATAATGTTATTTTGTCGTTCGGAATACCAATCGTTCAACCGGCTTGTACAGTTGTAACGTCACTTATGTATAGTAAACACTATCGCATTTTTCATGAAAATAAGTATATGTGAAACAATAGATTGAGATAAATGAAAATTCTTTAAATACTTATATGTTGTTCCGTTGCTCGATGTTCTTTCAAAATAAAATCGTCAGTTTTCCTTTACCGAACATTATATTTTTATTTCCCTCATCTAGATTATACGACTCAGGGTGACAACTTAACTGGCTCAGTAATTATGATTTTTAACCAAAAATACCCATACACACCTGCAATTATATTAAACCAAACTAGCAATTGTAGAGCGTAAATATATATTTTTTTATTTCCTACGCGATGACGTACGACATTATGGGTTAGTTTGTATACATCTCTGATCTCCTTGCTTTTTAATATCTCTTCATAGCTTAGTGGGTACTTATTCCATTTTGCAGTTCTTTGCACAAGTTAGTATGTGGAGGCAGCGCATCCGATATTAAAGTGTGCGTTTGTTGTGGCATGCCCGCTTTGATCGGCGAGACGCGAAATATGGCTGCACCGCCGGAACTCAACCACCCCGCGACGTGCCAGGCCGGTTTAATATCCACGCCAATCAAACGCATCAATTTTACAAGTTATTATTGCAATATATTTACTGAGGCTTCACACGGCTTTGTAACGTATGTAGTTTACTAATTTCTGGTGGCTGTGATACAGTGATTTAATTCATGAGTACAGGCACCAACGACACATTATTTTCTGTACTTTTTGATTTTTTAGTTAAAATATTATTTGTGTACCTTGAAATGTATATTTTTTTAAATAAAAATTATTATTATTATTTCGTTTATTTTTATATATATACATATTCATTTACATTTTTAAATATTTATAAAAAACATTTAAAAATATAAAAAATAGTGTTCCACCGATGGCGGGAGCCGGGTCCAAGCTACCGGTGGTTAGAGCTCCAGAGACAGGAACCTCCTCACGATGCGGGCCGTATCGAGGAGTACTGCCTTTTGAACCTGGCCTTTGATCCAACTGCCTAACGAGAGCCTCAATAGATGTTGGTCGAGGCTCTTGGCTATCAAACCATTGGCCGATACGACATTATTATTATTATTAATTGGAGATATTCATTGTATAAGAAAAGTAGTTAAGCGCGTCTCACGTTTGACATTATTCTATTAGCGTATCTTTAATCAATATTGATTGCCTTTTCAGTAGCGCTTATCATAAAAGGTGGATGAAATTTAATTAAACAGTAATCGTGGTTTGCAGCAGTGCCCTTTTTATCCGCAAAATGTTAACAAGTTATAAAAATTATGAATTAACATCCACGCGGAGAGGGTCCGGCGCGGATCGGGGGAGGGGGCTTAGGGTTCACCACAATAGACGCTGCTCAAGGGTGCCCAATAAAAACTTGACAAATGGCGTTTCATAATCGTGTTGCATTCCAAGCCTCGTCACAGCGATCCCGGATTGTCCTCCCTCGGAAAATATGTCTCTTGTTCAGAAATTACCTCGTGTGGTGACACCGCTACTATATCATATCACATTACATCGCATGTTATGGGGAGATTACACTAAACTTCACGTAGAAACTTATCGGCGATTTTACTATGAGGAAACTTATTTATATGCGAGTATGTACATTTTTTTATAATTTATTCTTTATCCACGGGCAAGCTAGTATATTAGCCAAATTGAATAAGGAGTCCTCGATGCTTGCGGAATGTAATCACCATAATTGTGGTGAGTACGATGTGACCATTGCAATAGCGATTAGACCACAATGTAATGTCAAGCTACAAGCTGTGGAGAGGCGAACACCACTCGCAGCATCCTCACAGGATCTCAATTAACATTACCGCATACTCCGTGCGACTTATTAAGTATCAGTTTGCATGGTAGGTATCTACTTCCTGGCAACAGAACAATCAAATTGGTTATGTTTTAATCCGTTTGATACAGTGACTAATTGTTTTTTTTTTAAATATCTTCTATCAAATACACAGCAAGGGCAAAGTTACTGGCTAAAAATAAAGTCTCTAAGTACTATTTATTTTTAGCACGTAATTTTATATTATTATGGACACCGACAATAATATTCTTTATTTATTTATTAATATCAAAATATCAATTCTCATACAAAATCTAGTCGCAGTCTCACCTCAGCGCCAAAAAATGTCAAACACTTTTCAAATTTTAGGGAAATAAGATGTATTTTAGCAGATTGAGACTGAGACCAGACTGTGACAGTTTTTAAGCTTACGAGAATTGCGCCTCTGTTCTCAAAAAACTAATAAATATAGGTATGTGATCATCAGTGGAAAGCGTCATAAAAGTAGTAGTACAAATATGTGAAATGGAAGGTACGGTAAAACTATCTGACAGATGGATCATTACTTCTACGAAACTTTTACGTCAGGTTCAAAAAAAATGCCCGATAGAAATAATCATCTATTACAAAACATCATCTGATATGTTTCTTTCATAAAGCCATTTAACAAACAATTACTTAGTATTAATTACCTACTCATCAAAAATTACAATGAGTTTACCTTAATACAGATTCTCAAAGGTTGAGACGTTTAATCTGGCATAAACATCCTGAAAACTCGTAAAGTAAGTCTCGCCACTATTATTAGGCACTACCGGGTAAAGAATGCCGTAATAAGGGGCGGTATTAGCCGCGCCAAAATATTGTGCCACGTCACTGGCAGGGGGGGTGCCCACTGGCAATATTATTAAAAATAATTTCTCATTTTTATTGCCCGCTCTTAAGCTAGTAGTAATAAATGACTACAATTTTATTACAATCATTGTTGTTGAAGGTAGTTAGTTTTAATGAGACTCAGAGGCATTTGATTATCGTGTTGGCGTATATTTATGATCCAATTGACCAAGAATTTAAATCTTTTCATATCATTTTTTCTTAGCGATAAGGTAACATTGAGTCTTTGTATCAATACTCAATATCTTTATTGCTTTACCATAAGATCATATAAGGGTGGTAACAATTTATGTGAGATCAATTATGGACCCTGTAGGGCACAGCAAAATAGGGTAATAGGAGATAGGAAGCTCTGTTTGAATATCTTAAAATAATATAATTATACTAGCTGACCGGCAAACGATGTTTTGCCATATAAATAATAGATTAAATTACTAAAATGGCTATTAAAAATAAGGGTTGATCGTAGAAGGGTGAAAATTGGGGATTGTATGTATTTTTGTATGTTGGATCATAAAAAAATAGAAATAAAAAATTTTGTCTAAAAAATAAAAAAAAAATTTAGGGGTGGACTACCCCTAATATTTAGGGGGATGAAAAATAGATGTTGGCCGATTCTCATAGATACCGGATAAGCACAAAAATTTTCATGAAAATCGGTCGAGCCGTTTCGGAGGAGTTTAATGTCGAACACCGTGACACGAGAATTTTATATATTAGATTGCAATTTAATTTAATAATAAATAAAAATATACGGAGATTATTAGCATCATTTTAGTTAATCTACAATTTATATATTATTTTATCTTTGGTATCTGACTAATTTTTCTTAATTTATTTATTTCCTTATTTGTATATTTGTGTTTATATTATGAATAATTATAACGTTTCCGACGGTATTTTTGTAGTATGTTTAAGATAAGTATAATTAATTATATATTTAATTTAATAATTTCAATTATTTGTTTTTATGGCTAACATATTCATTTATAGTGTAGTAACATTTGTTTATTAGAATTTTTTAAAATTTATTTACAAATATATTTAACTTTTTTTCTTCCTTTATTGTGTCCGGTAGTTTATTATATATTTTAATTGACATTACGTACGTCTCTGCACAGTAAACACTGTAATGTTGGGATTACATATCATAAGCAGACTATATTGTTCCTACTGTTGGGACACAGGCCTCTCTCGATGAGAGGGTGTGGGCTGTAATCAACTACGCGGGTCAAGTGTGGATTGGTAGATGCCACATGTCTTCGAAGTGTTTGGGCTCTAGGACATGCCGATTTCCGCACGATGGGGTCCTTCACCGTTTTGAGAGCAGTGGTGATGAAATAATTTACACAAAGTAAGGCGCCTGATGGGGTTCGAACCTACGACCTGCAACTTGTAAGTCGCGGCCGATACCACTAGGGTACCACTGTTCTCTATGTAGGGATTGCTTTTAAAAACATTTGTATAACTCAATTTGAATCTTATTTTTCTTAAAAAAAACATCATGTTTAAAAATGTCATGTTTATGCTCAAAAAATGTATTATTGATTAATTAATGATAATGCATGATGTCTGGTGAAGCCGTACGGAGGACGGGTCTAAGCAGTTGTGTTGCGATGTGTGCCGGGTACGATGCGCTAAATGTTGTTGTGTTGGGAGTTTGGTCGTGGAGGGTCTTCAGACCAATCTCCTTTTGGCGCAGCATCGCTGGTCGTGTTGTTGGGTTTAACATTGCATCATCTCGCTCAACTGCCGTCTTCCTTCCGCTCAGTTTTTCTGAGTGAATAGGCTCTTAATAAACTAGCGCGCTTTACCATCAACGATCGCATCACTGCTTACCTTCAGGCGGGATTTCGGTCAAGCGCTAGTTTATAATTATTAAAAAAAAAAAATCTCCTAAGTAAGTATTATATTACTAAGTAATAGGATCAATGCGAAACATAATATGATTTGTTAGTACAGCGCACCGCGTAGCATCTCCGTAGCGGCGCGGTGGCGGCGGCGTAGCACCGAAACAATTCCCTGTTGAGCCTAGAACTGCTATCAAATTAAATTAATTCTTCAGCGTTTCTGTGATATATTTATACTTATAAATATAAACAAGTAATAGTAGAACGCATAATAAAAGGCGTAAAAAATCATACAACCAATGTCAAGGTCATAGCGTGTCATAGCGTAGCAGGCCAGCGTAGGGCTTCGAACTTCTGGCAGTTTGCTATACCTACTTGAACACTTGAAAATATGAATAGGACAGAAGTTTCAGACATCCTAGTAGTCGAAAATCAGTTGACTAGAAAGTATTAAAACAAGTCGTTCTTGTTAGAGCGACACTATTTTGAGATTTAATCGAATTTAAAATGAACTTTATGTATTTGTAATGTGTTGCGGAACCGCTTTAAACGAACGATGCGGAATTGCTTTTTAATATGTGGATTTGTATTTTTAAATTATCACTTTTTTGAAGGTATTGAATAAAGCTCCAGGTCGGTCCAGCACCCTAATTACGTAACACACTATTGATATCAGTTGGAATCATTTCGAACCATATTGCCAATCCATTGCTCCATGTGTTCGAAATCTTGTCTGCTCAACAACGTAAATAACGCATTGAATGTTGTTGAACTGTCATAATGAAAGTACTGATAGTGTGTTACGTAATTACCCAGCAGTTATAAGTTTCACGAATAATATAAGTATGTGTGATTTAAGGTGAATGAAAGTTTCTACAGCAGCATGAAACCGTATCGCTTTAAGTACAGCTATGACGGTGAGCGCTACGAGATGAAAAAATAAAAAAAAGCAAATCCTCTTTGGATCAATTTGTTTTCCCGTATAATCCTGCTTTCCAACTGGGAGTGGTCGCACGCTCCGCCCAGTTCTCTCTTCTCTAACAATTTTCTGTCACACTCTTTTCGATTCTAATTTTTATTTTAGATAAAGAGAGATGATGATTAATATATTCGCAATGAAGATCGTGTAATGTTATCTGTTATATGTAGGTATATTTCAATGAATATAGTTATGTCTACTTATTACTACTTCTAATTTGTTATTATATCTTATCTATTTTTTTTAAAGAAAAACGTGTACTTACATAAAAATTAAATGACAACAAAATGTTGTCATTTAACTTTTACTATTTATTATTCATCTGCAAGCAACAACAACTTTTTTATAGTTAGGAATCTGTGCAGCCAATGTTAAACTGAATAACCAAGGCGCATTTTTATTCCACTAAATGTTAAAACTTCCTTGAGGAACAGCTGTACGTGCTATGTTAACACTGGCTACGTTTGCCTTTGAAAGTCACTATTTACGATAATTATTAAAACAGAAGATAAAGTTTTTTATAAATTCAAAGTTCTAAGAACTTTCTAGATGGTAGGAAAATGGTGTATTTCTCGTATCTGGGTGTGGGGCGTGTCGCTCGCGACGCCCGCCCAGCGCGCGGCGTGCACCGCAGTTCCTCCGTCGCCGCCGCGCGCTCTGCACGTACGCGATAAATACCGTGTCGCACCTTCTAGCTTTTTACGCACGAAAGGCAGATCCGTCGCAGAATCTAATAGGTAAGTAGCTGTTTTTTATTGTCAAAAATGTCAAGTACTTTAAAAAGTTTGTAAAATAAATAACCAGAACTTTGCGATACTATTCGTGAAATAGTTTACCTGTTTTGTGTAAAAAGTGTTACGCAACTGTAAAAAGCCAAACCAACTTGTAGAGTGAGTAGCGTTTCAATTATTTGTTTATATTCTAAATATCAGTAAAATGTGAAGCTAGTTTATTTTTTGTGTCTATATTATATATGTTTGTAAACTTTTCTATTGTGACTATACTATCTAAGTTTTAGAGAATAATTCTAAAAATATCAAAGAAAATAAAAAACGGGTTGATATTTAAATTCCATTTCTAATTAACAATTAGGATGTCTGTGATGAGACAGTTCAAATTTGTTCAGGGATTCATAGAATGCTGAAAAGAAATACAACCTCCATTCATTAATTAACTTAGATTTTTTTACTTTACATACAAAAACTTTTACTAGTTTATTACTTCAAAATGTTTAATACTATTTAAATACATCTTTATGTTTACACTAGCACTATAGTGCTTAAATATTAACCGTAGTAAAATTACAAAATTGTAAGTGCAGCAGACATAAAAAAGATCTAGGTATTTTGTTTAAATAATGAACTTATCTTAACTTATTTACCTTTAAAGTATTTTTTACCCGTTGGCTAGATCATTAGAATATATAGTACTTATTTTTTTTTAAATTATACTAATTACACCAACATTTGAAAGACTAAGATACTCTGAGACTCGGCCTATATCGTAAAAACGATTGATAAAAAAGATTAATATGATCTTTGACGATTTATATTTATGATTATAAAAAATAAAAACGTTTTCAGTATTTATAATATTTTTTATTCAGCAAGTAATTCTTATTCTACGGAAAAAGCGTTAGTACTAATTTTAAATACTTGTACCTTGTAATTTTTTTTCACTTGTTATCTGGATAAGTGTTCTTAAATAATTTCAACGAATTAGATTTAGGTACACGTGATAATAGTGGAATTGTCAAAAATGTTGGTTTGAAATACATAGTACATTGTTAACGAAGTATTTAGATGCCCGAGCGCAGCGAGTAGGAATTGATTCTTTTACCCGTGTTAAACACTTTACTTTTCATTTCAAATATGAAGAATGTAAAACTAGCTATTTATTTAAACAATTTTTTTTTAAATTTCGTCACAGATTAGTATCCCGCCAATAATTTATGTCGATTTTTAAAATTTTAAATATGGAACTCACGGCGTAATCGAACCTCTGGCTGTTTCGAGACTCACATAACCGCAGCATTTTTTTAATTAGTTTTTTTTTATCATAAATCTATTCACGGCTGACAGCAGTCCTCTTTTAAAAGTTCATTCGGGTCCTTAGGTGGGAAGTAATTTCTAAAAATTTTCCCTATCTAGGGAGGACAGCATTTTTCACTCAATTATCAGATCAAAACAACGCTAATTTCCGATTATGAGAAAAAAAATCTTTTTCGATTCAGCAATTTTCAAATCATAATAATCGTAAAGAAGTTTTCACTTACTAGTGCCACACTACACCACAAAAAAAAGTTTTCACTTTAATAAGAAATGGTAATGGTAAGCGTTGTTATTAATGAAACAATACTTATGTTATAGTTTTATCTAAGCTATGTTTTATGAATACTTATTTACGTTTTAGCGTTTTTACTAACGTTGTGTGTTTACTTAAATGTTCTATTCGACACTGGACGGTTGTGGAAAAAGAGTCTAAAAGATTTTCCTGCTTCAAAAAACGTTCTTCACCTACTTTACAAAATATAATAATACACATCGTTTGTAACAACAAATGAAAGATAATTTAATAAAGATAAAAGAATTTCAGTTAGTTGATTTTTCTACCTTTTGAAAGAACACCTCCAAATAAAAAGTTTTCAAAACTTTTTTCAGTTTTAAACCTTCAGATGGGCGCAGAATATAAAGCAACGGAGTGTTACCGTAATGTCTTTGGTTAAATGGTAATTATTTTGAACTTCTTAATTATCTGCATTGGCGATTTTATACAACTGTATCTTTAAAAAATCTCTACAGAAATAGGATGCAAAAATGATCTTGTTGAAGTCCAAATTTCTTGTTCGTCACCTTAAGGGATATTTTTATCTGCTTATTGCACGATAGAACATGCTTTACCGAGCATAGGTTTGTGACTTACATATAATTATATTACATTATATTTGCTTGATAGAGTAACAGACGTCTATATATCCTCACAAACATTCGTATTTTTTTAAATTATTTATATTTTCGACACAACACCAACATTCGAAAGTGTATGAAATAAAACTATTTAATCATAAAAGAAACATTTACAGTATTTTTACTGTTTTTGAAGTGAAACTTCTTTATCGGCGTTGGAAAAAAATTTACCGTCACATTTTTCGGTTACGCGTCACATTTTTCCGTTACGCGCCATCTTTTTCTAAGAAGTTTCACTTCTTACGTGTGTACACTAGTACACGCACACATTTTTATATAGCAGCAGCGACAGAAAACTTACAGTTAAAAGATTTAGTACTAACTTTTAAAAGATCTACTCTTTATCTCCCAAATTAAACGAAGATTATGATAATATTAGCGGATTTATTTTATAACAAGTGATCGTTTCCGCAGTCAAATGGCCAATGCCTCCATTTTACCTCGATTTGAATACATCGAATAATGTCATACAGTGTTGTCATCCTAAACTTTGATTCGATACAATTAAATAATCGACTATAATTTTAATAATAATTACTATTTCAATTTGCTTCTTAAATAATATTACAATACAATTGCATTGTGTTCATTGTTACATACTAGATAGGATATTATCAAAAATACCCACATCTTAGCTAATTAAGCTTACAGCTCGGCCATCCTGTGTAAGTGAGTCCTCTCACTTGTTTGGTGTAAAATATTTAATATAAAGATAAGTATAAACACAAAAAAAAAACAAATTAAGACTAAATAAAGACTATCATCGGACATACTTCTATAGCTAATTTGATTCTTATATAATAATTCTTATGATAAGGTAATTTCGTTACAGTTGCGTACTATATATTTTTCACAAACTCTGTTATAAATTCTCATCACAATCAAAATTTCAAAGTCTACGTATATTATTATGTTACATCTGAGTTTAACTTATGGTTTTTAACAAAGTCATAAATCTTCATCAAAATCTGCAAGTCTTGCACAGTCTGTCACGATCTTTGGTCTACTGTGCGGCACCGTTATCTTGGTACCATTCATAATCTGCACTGACCTCTATGACAAATTGTGCTCACATTGTATAATCTTACTCACTATCTTGCACAATCTATCACGATCTTTGGTCAACTGTGCGGCACCGTTATCTTGGCACCATTCATAATCTGCACTGACCTCTGTGACAAATTGTGCTCACATCTTACTCACTATCTTGCAATCATACGTGCGACATCAATTTCTTAATGCCATTCATTATCTGCACTGATTGCTCATATATGTATATATATAGACCTTAATAATGACACGCAATTCCTACTCATTTCCATCAGACAACTTGATTAATTCTTGTAATTTAGTATATTATTATAGTGCCCCAAATGTAATAATAATATCGTTACTACCTACTACATAGAGTAATACATCACTCTTTCTCTATTTCTATTTCTGTAGTTTCACTATGATCACTATCAGAGCTCTCACTGGTGTAACCTTTAAAATTCATCTAGGGATGAATTTTATCTAGCGCGACAACATTTTCATACCTCTTGTTACCCTTTCCTGTTATAGGGGTATCTTCGATAAGAAATCTATCATTAGGTAATATTTTGAGGATTCGATAGGGACCTTGAAATTTGGGGAGGAGTTTGTGCTATTTTCCTATATTATCTTTGCTTATAACTGTCCTCTCTACCCTGACCAAATCACCTACATTATATATAGCCCGACTCTTCCTACGCTTATCGAATTGTTTTTTTAGCATAATTCTGTTGTTTTTCTATCCTTTTCCTAGCGTTCGACCTCAGTTTTAGTAAGGCATCACCATCGATTCGTTCAGTTGTTTCGGCGATTACATCACTCAATAAATTCTCTGATGCGTTCATCAATCTGCAACCAAACAACAGGTCAGAGGGACTCTTCCCTGTTGATTTATTAATAGTGGTATTAATACCTAATTGTACGTCACCAATCTATTCGTCCCATAAGTTGTCATTTACGTCTTGACATTTAAACTCAGGGCATCAGTTATCGTTCTGTTAAATCTTTCAACCTGTCCATTAGCTCTTGGAGTAGCTACTGCATTCAAAATATGATTTATTTTTAATTGGTCCATAAAACTTAAATTTTGCGCTCGTGAAACAAGAGCCACGATCTATTATAAGACGAGAAGGAACACCAAAATAACTGAAATGTTCCTTGAATGTCTTAATAGCCCTATCCTTCTTAGTATCTTCAACAGCTCGTATATTGACAAATTTCGTAAAAGCATCTATAATAACAAGCAAATACGTGTTGCCTCTCCTAGAGCGAATGAATGGGCCTAGATGATCAGCATGAAGTGTATGGAATGGTTTCTCCAATTTGGGTATTGGATGAATCACTCCCTCTTTGGGGCCGCCAGGTGCTTTATGATGCGCACACTCCAAACAGACTGAGACGTATTTCATGGTGAATCTACGCATTTTTGGAAACCAAAATATGCTCCTGATACGACTTAACGTTTTTTCGAAGCCAAAATGACCTACCTCATCATGGTTCATGCGCAGCACTTGCCACCTACAACCCCTCGGAACTACCCATCGTAATCCTTCGTCTAAGATTTTATATACATGACTGCCCTTCAACATGTAATTCTTACGTATGTCAGCTACAAACTTAGTCGTGTCATCTTCTAAGATGTCTTTTATACGTTTTATTTCGCTATCATCACCCTGTACAGTAGCGATCCAATCATGAACGTCTATGTGTTGAACATCAAAACATGCTCGGTATCGATATCAGTAGGTTCACCCACAGGGCACGGCTGAGAGCATCTACGTGAGCCATTCGCGAACTCTGTCTGTACAAAATTAGTGGCACAAGGTCTCTCTTAGTTAAGGTAGTACGAAGTGCGTTACAATCGGTGACTATTTTAAATCTTAGCCCTAGTAAATAGACTCTGAATCGTTTTAAAGTTGCGACTACCGCTAGAGTTTCCAACTCAAAGGAATGAAATTTTTGCTCGTCTACCGTAGTTTTACGGCTGTAGTACGCCACTGGCCTAAGTAAACCGTCAGTACCTCGCTGTAGGAGAATCCCCGCAATACCTAGCTTCGACGCATCCGTATGAATTTCGGTTTCTAAATTAGGATTGTATAAAGCTAATATAGGACGTTGAACTAATCTTGCCTTCAAAACTCTAAACGACTCCGCCTCCTCCGCTGTCCATTTCCATTTGAATTTAGATTTTAAGAGATCTGTTAGTGGACGGGCAATAAAAGCGAAGTCTTTAACAAACCTCCGGAAAAAGCTAGTCAGGCCGATAAATCGCCTGATATCGTGAACGTTCCGGGGTATTGGGAAATGTTCTATAGATAATGTTTTGAGTTTCCCTTGACGTATCCCCTCACCGCTAACATGGAATCCTAGGAAGTCTAGCTCAGTACAAAAAAAACTACATTTTTTCAACTTCAGCGTAAGACCTGCGTCTTTTATTAGCTGAAGTACCTCCTCTAGCCGTCTCATTCCCTGGTCAAATGTTGGGGAAGGAATCAATACGTCGTCCATATAAACGACCGTATAACCGACTTTCGACAGTATTTTACTCATTGCTCGTTGAAAGATCGAAGGAGCATTTGCTAGATCAAAAGGCATGCGTTTAAACTGATATTGCCCATCAGGAGTAACAAATGCTGTCTTGTCTTGAGATTTTGCCTCTGATAGTAGCCAGATGCAAGGTCTAAACTTACAAATAAGCAATTGCCAGCTAGCCTGGCAAGTTGATCATCAATTAAAGGTAATGGATAGTGTTCCTTTTTTGTGTTACTATTTAATACACGATAATCAACACATATTCTACTTTCGCCAGTCTTTTTCCTTACCAATAAAACTGGGCTAGCGTAAAGCGAGTTTGACTCGCATACTATGCCTGCATCGATCATTTCCTTTACCATAGTCTGAACCTGTTTACGCTCCGGAAAGGAGAGTCTATATGGGCGGTAAACTACTGGCTGCGAATGACTCAATTCAATTTCCATCTGAACTACATTAGTTAATCCCAGGTCTTTTAAGTTGTCTGAAAAACATGTTTCATACCTTTTGAGCAATTCTTTCAATCGATTAATCTCACTTTGACTAAGCTGTTTGCCATAATTGAAAGCAGACTTAGTCTCAGCATTTTCAAAATCTAATAAATTGATATCAGAAATATTACTGGTACAGATCACTCGTGTAATGAGCGTATCCTTAGGGAGTATCACAATATCGGTTTTTAAACTCAGTGGTAATTTGACTGGTTGTTCACGACTAAATATTAACGAGTGGGTAGTTTTCGTTATAGCTATACCTGGTTTTTCTGTGAAGCTATGTCCAATTAAGACTGAATATTTAATAACGCTATCAATAACGATGTATGCGTTGACTTTCTCTATAATACCTTGAATTTCAATAATAACGCTTGAAACACCCACTGGTATTACTATACTCCCTCCTATAAATTTTATAGGCGGCAAGTTGTTTTCAGTCCACGTGATTCCCCTCCTAACAGCCTCACTATGACGAATCAGCGTGCATTGGCTACCCAAATCCACATAGCCTTAAATAACTCTACCGTTGAGTTTCAGATTAATCAGATATTAAAAATCATTAGTATTATTGGTTTCAATGCGCATCACATCTTTTTCTTTCGGTCTATATATTTTATTAGCCGAGTCAGAGGGTAATCTGGGACAGTTAATTGACAAATGGCCTAATTTAGAACAAACGTTACACTTCAATATCTTTTTTGTGCATTTAGAACTGAAATGCCCATGTTCGTTGCAGTTAAAGCATACAATTGACGCATTATTGTATGGCTTCGAAGTCTTAGCTTCGCTGTTATTACCAATCTGCTTAGAGCTATTACTAGATACTAAAAAAGTAGTGTTGTTACGTCTATCGTAATTTACCCTCGACCTATCTGGATCACGAATATGTTGCTTGATAGATTGAAGATATACCAGAACTTGCTCGGGCTCCTGACATTTTGCTGCTTTAGCGCCTAATCTTAATGACCGATCCTCAATCCCATATAGTAAGCAATCTACCGCACGTTTACCTTGTATTTCGCATCGATTTAGTAGATTAATTTTTTCATAATAATAATGTTCTAGCGAATCATTAAACTTCACACGTTTTGACAACATTTCGGTTAATAATTCAGCATAGTCTTCACTACTCGGGAATGACTGCTTCAATTTGTCCTTCCACTCTGACCATATATACGACATTGATGGCAGAGCCTCGTACCACGTTTTGGCAATCCCTGACAGTTTAGGCAGAGCGTAATGTACTATTTGATCGTCGCCCCAACCATAGAGCCTAGCACATTCCTCAACTTTATTGATCCACATTACAATAGTCTGACTCTTTACCATAGGGTCAAAATCTGGAATCACATTGCCTAGCATAGGAAATTTGTTGCCCTCAGGTCGACTTTTGGTCAAAGTTTCCACTAAAGTAGCCAAAAACGCTTGCGTGTCATTGTTAAGAACATTGGTGTTACTCACGTACCCGGGAATTGGGGGTGTGTGTTGCTTGATGCTGGATTCTAAGCGCCTACTGCGACTTCGCTCACTGCTGCCTCGCCTACTGCGGCTCCCGTCCAGGTCCCGACGCTGCTCGTAGCTTTTTCGCCAGCGATTTTTTTCTTTAGGGTTTTGTAAATTTCGTTTCGACTGCTCGGATACAGTGTCGTAAAAGAAACACTACTTTTGCCTGTGAACAAAATGAATTCCATAAAAGCAAGTTTTTCAATATGGCCATCTATGATTTTCTTATTAGAATTGTGAAACGGAAGTTTGGGATTTATTAAGTCCAAGTCAGATTAAATTTGGCGTGCCGCAGGGAAGTGTTTTGGGTCCATCGCTTTTCCTTATTTTACATAAACAATTTACTAAGAGCCTTTAAAATTTCGTTATTTCTTGCGGGTATTAGCACCAATTTATTTTAATCCGACATTAGAAAAAAACGTAAACGATACTATAAATGACATTATAAATTAATTAATATGTTATAAAAAACTTATTAATAAATTTAGATAAAACAAACAGAATTCATACTAATTTATATTTAATGTGTGTAAATTATGAATGAAAAAAATAGAGAAAACGTGCCATCAAATTCATAGGAAAATGGATAGATAAAAAAAATGTCATAGAATATTCAAATTGACACACAAAAAATCAGAACGTTAACATCACTTTTGTGTCATTTTTTTCTTTTTGTTGTGCGGGTTTATTTTTACTTTACTATTTAGATTTGGATGGTTTCATTGTTGAATATGTTGAAAATAGCAAATATTTCAGTAGGCAAAACTTAAGGCCAAAAGATAATGTTCGTATTTAACCAATTCATTATTAAGTCCATTGCACATTAATGAATAAGTCATCATCTTTATTCGTATCCTCATTGATATAGTCAATCAACTTTACGACGCATTTATTACAGCTTGAGGAGGTATTCCATTGGAAACTAGATAAAAGGACATAATTCATTAAGTAACCTTTAAATAAAAATGCGAGTCATAAAAAAGTTACCTATTATTTTCTTATGGAAAATGTTTTTGAGAATTTTAACCCCTGGGCCGCTTAAGAAGTTTATAGTTAAAACATGTTCAAGATGATTAATTAAATGAAAAGGGTATTTTTGATAAATTTATTCTTAAAACACTTGTTGAAAAATATGAGTTCTGTCATTTTCTATCTCAAATTGCAGCCGGTTAATTGTGCGGGCTGGCGGTCGGCGAGCAATGGGTAGCTCGCCGCCCGGTAAGCACCAGAAGTACAATTCTCTCACTATGACAGAGGCCGCTAGTCGGGGTGTGATGACCGATGTCTGCCAGGGCCGCGAGCTGTATGGAACAAATACCGTGACTCCTGGCACAGGCAAATGAAGGAACGGGTTTCTTTTAGTCGGTAAAAGTCCGTCACACCCTCCCTCTCCGTCCCGAGCGAAAGAAGTCATTTGATTTTAAAAAGGGGGGTTAATTTTTGACTGGCTGTAATAGTCAGAACATGTTCAAGATGTTATTTCCCATAAGAAAATAGTAAGTTTTCTGGTTGGCATTTTCATTTTTGAATACAAAATGTGTCCTTTGATGAAATTAACGCCGCGACGTGAATCTTTACAGCTTCAGCTTGTCATAGTGATAAAACATACATAGCCCTAAGAGATAAGACCGCCCTTCGTGTGACATAGGTCCATCTGAAACATATTGGGGGCCCTGGGCTCTAGGGTTCATGGGGCCCTGTTTAGATAAAAGAGATAATATGAGAAACACATCTACTAATATTTAATAACTTTTCATTAACTAATAATAACGGGTGGAATGGAACGGCGAATGACATGAACGGCGAGCAGGCCGGGGTTCTGCGCACTTGCCCAGAGTGCCCCATGGAAAAGGTGGACCTTTGTAGTCTTCACGTGTAGGTATATTCTGTAATGTATATTGTGTATACATATAATAAAGAGTATTCTATCAATCTATCCGTAATCGACAACAGGCTACCTAACTAATCGGTTATGAATAGTGCTTATCAATTTCTTGTAATGTTGTCAATATTTGTTAATTTTTTGTATCGTTTTAATTAGGTTTACGGCGCTGTTCATAGTAGTTTTAATACCACCGTTTACTTAACGCAGTTTTGATAAAAAATATTACATTAAAGTTGGTACACACGAGCCCTTTTTGCACTCGTAACAGTTATTGAAATGGAGCGAAGGTCAGTTTTTATAAGTAGATGATAACCACTGTATATACTAAAGTCTTTGAAGGCTGTTCGTGACAGAAGTTGTGGTCTCAACGCAATTTCAGCGCCATGAATTTAATTTACACCTGCTACTAAACCGCCGGTGCCGACGTGACGTTTCCGTGCTCTGTGAAGTACCCAGAACTGAGGGTACGTTTGTTCCAGCGTATACTTCTCAGCTATCGCTTTGCACAAGGCGTCAGGCGAGCTCAAGATTAGGATGAAAATTTTCCCTTCAATAATGCAGAATTAAATAGGGTATAGACTTTTTTTGTATTAAATAGAGTTTAGAGATAACATCGAAGTAGTTTCTAAACTACCAAAAACATCGCCGACAGCAAAAAATAACGCGTTAACTTTTATGATTAACTTGGTAATCTTCTATAAGTATTTTAGGTCCTTACTTATGAAATTGACGTTTCGTATGGAAGGAATAAAAGTCGTTTATTTTGACGTGATAACGTCTATTAAATCGGTATGCTGGGAGTCATTCGCGAAAACTGCGTAACGGCCGAATCTGACGCTACACGGAGTCCACGCCTACTAAAACTAACCTTAGCCTTGTAGCTTTAGAGTGCAATATTATTTACCTAAAAACACGGTTGTAAACAATTAGTAGCAGTTTTTCGCATACATGATTAAAGCATTGATAGCCGAGTGGTGAAACGCTCGGGTTAATATCGACTCACTCAAGAGGTGCCGCGGATCGATTCCTGACGGCAACGGACGTTTTTCATCCTTTTTAATTTTTAAATTTTTCCTTTTTAATTTTTCTTTTTCATTTTTCTTTTTTTTTTTGGTTTTTTTTTTTATTTTTTAGAAAATTAAAACAAACTATTAAATAAAAATATAAATGTTATACATTACTTTATTTTAAATAATTTCATTGCACCCAGAAAAAATTACCATGTAATAGACGTTATCACGTTCAAATATCGGCAGTAGACGGAGTTCTACAGACAGCCAATTTTATTTAAACAAATGCGACACATTTTTGTGTAATTTTTTTTTTTATATAATACTAGCTTTCCGCCCGCGACTTCGCCCGCGTGGAGCTCGGTTATATCGCGCTTTTTAGATTTCCCTTGGGAATATCACATTTTTCCGAATAAAAGTACCTTATTATTTAATCCGGACTTCTAACTTTACGTCTGCAAAATTTCAAAGCAATCGGTTCAGTAGTTACGGCGTGAAAGCGTAACAAACAAACAAACTCGCTTTCCCATTTATAATATTAGTAAGGATATTTATTAAATCAAAGTAAGATTTTCTAAAAAAAAAATTTGAACGGGAATCAATAAAATCTTTGAAGGCGGTTTGGACTGCCACATCGAAGTTGAATTTTTACTCTTGTAAAAAGTTACCCAAATTTAAAAAAAAAATGGTAGTCTGTTGGAGCAAGGTCCGTGAGGTACGGCGGATGTCTTAAACAATCCAATTGAAGCTCCTCTAATTTGGTAGCAGTCTGTTGTGCAGTATCGGTTCTTTAGCGGCTAGTTTATCCATCGTTATGTGTAGCTGTACTAACTAGTGCACCAAACGCTCACCGGTGTTGGTTAGGTCGGCACTAGTCCAATGGTTCACCGGGGTTCAGCCATTGCCATGTGCGCTTCCTATTATTGTAGAGTATCCACTTTTCATCACATGTAATGATTCGATTTAAAATCCCTTCATTATTGTGCCGATTCAGTAATGTGACGCAGCAGTCGACGTGCGACTGTATGCTTCACTCAATTTATGAGGTACCCACCTTTCGAGCTTTCTTATCTTCCCAATTTGTTTCAAGTGGTTAATCCACTTTTACACAACACCGCAACCTGCAGCTAACTCGGACGTAGTTTGCGATGGATCCGCTTCCACAATAGCCTTCAATTCTTTATTGTCGACGTAGGTGGCCGGAGACCTACGTCCACGAGGATTGTTGTGTAGGTTGAAATTTCCAGAACGAAAACGTCGGAACCAAAAACGCAATGTGTTTTTTCTAGCGACACCACTGCCATACACATCATTAATGCTTCGAGCCGTTTCTGCAGCCCTGGTGCCACGGCGGAACTCAACTCAACTCGTAAATAACGCAAATTCCATTTTGTAAACTCAATGACGCAGAGAAAAACCAAAAGAAATGCGGTTTTTGAGACACATTTTGATAAGTAGCTGAGAGCTGTATAAATTTGAATTTGGAATACTGAACCAAAGAGGAGATATTTGAGATAAAAGTGGTCAGTACGACCAAACCCCAATTTCATATGTAAGGACTAAATATATAAAAATCTAAGCCATTTTCTTTGTAATTTTATAACTCAAGAACGGACTCACCTATCCAAACCTAATGTTTAGGCTTTGTTGTGACTAATTACTACTAATTAGTTTGAACAAAATCGGTCGAGCGGTTCGTCATTTATCAGGTTTTTGTAACAAATGTAAAACACAGGTCGATCAAAAGTTAAGTTACGCTTGTCTGTTTGTGGATGAGGGGCCATCTATACATGCTGAGACCCCTACAAGCCTCGGGAATCTTGGTTTTGCCATTGGCCCCGGTTGGAAAGTCTTTAAAGAGTCTTACGCGTCTTTGGAAGACCGAAAGTCTGACAATCAACCTAACTAGTCTCAAGACTAACCAGGGAGTATCGTATTACCCAGCGTATTATTATCATATTTACCAGCAGGCTGAGTAGGCTTGAGCATACGGCGACAGATTTTAGCGACGGCAAATTTGCGGACCACTTTTTTTGCTACCCAGATAGAAATCAAAAAGATTTCTGTATGAGTTTTACTGTTGTCTAATACAGATAAAAGTCTGCATTAAAAGAAATTGTTGAATTGTATAAATAATCTAGGACATGACAATTATAAAGGCAAAAGGGTGGCAAAAAGCTTATAGCCTATTATAGCTTGGAAATTTGTAAATCCGCCACTGCCAGATGAGCAGTTGGTCCACGTAAAAGACTAGCAGCTCCACCTGCTTAGATTAACTTTTCCTGGTCTACTGCGAATGCTTATGCCTACACTTAAAAATATTATACAGTCATACTGAGAATATCATTTACGGCCAACAGCCAAAAACGAAATAATATTCTACATAGTCGTAATGATAATTATAGTCAATTTTAATTTTGTCGTGCAAATTCAACCTTAATAACAATCATTATAAGTTATGCACTTTAGTAAGACTTGTAAAAATGCGATTTAATTGCATGCTTCGCCGCTCGTCACGCGGGGATGGGCAATGATTCTTATCAGACCCTTATTGAAAAAGGGGCGGCCGCGCTCCTATCACGCATAAATCAGGAACACGAGTATTTCTTTCAGGCGATGTCGGCTCTTTTATTGCCCACTTATTGGTAACTACGATCCAATATATTACACCGATAGAATTAATGATCTAATAGAACTATTATTGATTTAGAGATACATATATTTGTAGATTGCGTCGGCGGAGATATGGCGTTCAA
Organism: Sesamia inferens; assembly: GCA_037179545.1. Taxonomy (NCBI): domain Eukaryota; kingdom Metazoa; phylum Arthropoda; class Insecta; order Lepidoptera; family Noctuidae; genus Sesamia; species Sesamia inferens. The sequence goes on from CM073921.1 coordinate 21,853,239, forward strand.
CTGTGCACGAAGCACCTCGTATATCAGTGGGGCCAGTTCCAATCTTGAACTATTTTTTAACATATTTAATTAACATGCAACATCTAGAATTCTAGACATTCTTGGTCACATGTCACATGTTCCAGTATTCAGGACACATCAAATATTTCGGTAGCTACTTTTAATAAAAATCTTCAACAATGAAAGCCCCAATAATCAGAATAGTAATGTAACAATAACAAACTCTACTCTCCGAACCCACAACTTACGTGGCCGATATTATTTCAAGCCAATATTCTAGAACACCCAGAAGTGTTCCATAAATACGTACAAGTACAATTAAACGGAATGCACCGTATGTATCATTTCATAACGTTTACACTGCTTGTGTTTATCGCCTACTGTTCCGGCCATACTATTCTTTTCCCAATGTTTACACGTCGCGGCAATAGAATAGATAGCTGCAAGTAACGCGGCCCAACTGTCCGTAAGTAGGTGGCGCGGGTGCGGTCACGCTGCGGTGAGGACGAGCACGGAGTTACACCACTTTAAAGTCGGTAAAGGGAATCTTATAGTTCGATTGCTTTGCTACTCAGTGAGACCAAAAGCAGTTGCTGAAAAGCCAACATTATGAAGTACATTATTTGATTAATGTTTCAATAAATAACAGCATTCGAGTTCAGTGTGGAAGTAAAACTAAATGAAAATATATGAAACATCAACAAACCATGCATCGCTTGATCATATTAACGGCTGAATGTAAAGAAGCTTTTGTTTTTTTCAATCATTCTTTCTTGTGTATCTCGAATAATACTAATGGCCCGTCTCACTACTTCTTGATACATATTAGTTCAGATAGATATTTGATTTTCTGGTCGTAGTGCGTAAAAAATAATGTATGAAATAAAATTGCTTTTTACACCTAGACCTTATAAAACAGACCCTTAGAATAATATTGCAACCCTGTAAGTGATCAAAGATCGTATTCCCATTAGGACAGACCTCTATCACAGTAAAAAATACTCAAATGGAGGATCTGCGGGGGTGGCGAATCTCTTTAGCTAAATAAATAAATAAATATATACGGACAAATCACACAGATTGAGCTAGCCCCAAAGTAAGTTCAAGACTTGTGTTATGGGATACTAACCCAACGATACTATATTTTATAATAGATACATATACAGTATGTTAAGAAAACCCTGTCCGACCCGTGAAGGTGTTGTTAGGTTTCGATAACTGATTCTACTAATGAATAGAAAACCGGGCTAAACTTAAAAAAAAAATCCCCCTAAAAAATAAATATTATTTCGCAAAAAGAGGTAACTTAATAAATATGCGTAAGCACCATTCCGCGGGGAGCGGGCGGCAGGGCACGCGGCACGTGGTCGCATCGCTATTCGCTCATAATAATACCGGTGTTGTCACTTTTTTAAAAATTACCAAATTTCGGGGAAGTTGGAATTAATTCGCGGGAAAAAAAGATTATTTCAAAATTCATTTGTATTGGTACTATGATGAATACGTAAAATTTTATATTATATTTGGTCATGTGTTTACCTAACCTTTATTATCCTAATGGGTCGGACAGGGTTTTCTTAACATACTGTATAGATAAACATCCAAGACCCAGGTCAATCAGGAAAAGATCGTTTTCCATCATGACCTGGCCGGGGATCGACCCCGGGATTGACCGCTGCGCCACGGAGGACGACAAGATGACACTCTTTTGATGACTGCTTTCGTTAAATCAGCGTCAGTATTTTATACAGTATTAGGTATTTCAAGATTGTGACCCATTTTTTTTTGTTCTGGAGGGAAAATCATCAAATGACCTCTCGAGCTTCGGGCGGAGCGGAAGGGCGTGTCGGACTTTTACTGACTAACCCATCCGTGGGCCTGTGCGCCAGGCCCACGGTTTCTTTTTTAACCAACCTGCAACTATGATCCAGGAGGTGTCGGTCCTCGTGAACCCCGTCACGATGTGCTGACATCTCTTTAAGGCGCGTGTAATACAACGCGCCATAGACCCGGGCCTGGTCCTTACCGCCGAGCTGCCCACTGCTCGCCGCCCGCAAGCCCACGCCTACGGTGACCGGGAGTTCAATATTGTCTCCCAACCAGGTTTCCTGCGGCGGCTAGTGAGCGTGAGGGAATCCCAGTGCCCTCACGCTTCTAGAGGCACGAGGGCGCTGGGATACTCGCTCTCTTTTGCGCTCCGCCTCCTCTTTTGCCAGCATCACTGCTTCGCAGAAGGAGGTGACGGCTTGCCAAGCACTCTCACACCGGACCATGGTCTGGACTAGGGCCGGACGCGAGAATCGCCATCTATCGCCGCTACGAAGACACGGCGGTACTCTACCCAAGCTGGGCAGACCTCCACCGCAAGCTCCAATATGTGCTCAGGGCGATCCCACAGTGGGGATGCCCTGGTACTTCCTCGCGCCTCTTACGGAACAGGAACCTCCTGTAACAGCCGTGTCCGGTGAGGACCTGCATAAAGTGATGGCGCCGTGGCGCCTCTCTAGCCACTCCTCCAAGAGGAGACTTACCGCCGCTATTGTGTCGTGCTTAAAGATTGTGACCTTGATCTTTGATGTTGAAATTTGGCGATGAACCGTTGCAGGTACCTAGAAGCGATAGTCATTATAAAGACAAATTATAACATATAAGTATGTATTTATCATCATAAAAATATCTTGTACCTGTTTATTGGGAGTTTCTGAATCGTAGGGCGGTAACCTGGCTTGATTTAATTTACAAATTGAGTCAGTAGCTGCCCTCATGTGTTTCCTGTAGCGGTGTGACCAAATTGTCTGTGACGTCAAATTTGGGCACAAAGCAACACACTGTTTACTCCCCGATTGATTACAGCGACAAACTTAAACCATTACGCCGCTGGACTAATTGCAGACTCAAACGGATAGATATTGAGATGTTGTTACATATATATATGTGTGTTATGTGTTAATCAGATACGTTGCTGATTGGAGCGAATTGCCAATCATGCACCTACAGGTAATACTAATTACATGTGAGGCTCTCTTATTGTTAACTGTAGGTACAACGTGACTGTTGTGGATTTTTACTTAGTTTTTTTTTCATGTCATGGACTACATAACTCAAGAATCGCTGGACCAATTTTTATTATCTTTCACTTATTGGAAATGGGAAAAAAAATTTGAAAAACATTCAAAGTAGTACAAAATTTGTCGAGTAAAAAGTTACTGGTAAAATGACTATTACTTATTATTAGTGCGGGCTAGTTACCATTACTTAAACTAAAAAGGAATGAGCTCACGACGCTTTCTCAATGTGTTTTGGCTCTCAGACTAATTCAGATTTTATTTCAACATTGAAATATAATTGCAATTACAATGGTAAGTTTTATTTATTTAGCCACATCACAAGGTTTATTTTTTTGGGGGTTTTCTGTTTGTTGCTGCAACACTATTTCAGGGGAATCAAATAACTTTCCTGATTCTAAAAGTTTTACCATTTCTTTCTCCTCCTTTGCTATTTTCGCTCTCAGAATAGCATTTTCCCTTTCACGAATTATCTTTCTTTTTGCTTCTTCTTCGCGCCATATTTGCTCCTTGGCAGCGTACATTTTTTGTTTAATTTGCCCATAAATTATTCCAGCAAAGAGTAAAGCAAACCTTGCGCCCCTTATGAGTGGGGATACTGGATATGGTGGACCATATGGCAAATAATTCATTACAAGAGAAATATTTAAATAAACTTCTAGTTTAGGCGGCCTGAGACTTCTACATCTAAGTCAAGCAAGGTAATTAATAAAAACGTAACCCACTATCAGTAGCAATGGATTTCATTTTGAGAGTTCAACTACAACTATATTCATTCCGTTAATTACGTTGCGGAGCAGACACTTTTTTCGAATACGAGTAGGTATATGGAGCAATAGATTAGCAATATGCTTCAAAATTATTATTCCAATTGATAGCAACATGCGTTACAATAATTATTATTCCAATTGATAGCAACGTGCGTTACATAATTAGGATGCTGGTTTTCTTACGACTTTGTTCGTCATTGATATATCAATTGTATTTGAATGGCATTTAAGTATTCAATCAAATAGACAGATAAATTACTTGGATCAATAAAGTTTACTTATCCAGTCATCTATATTTGGCACGATTTCAAGCGGGAGTTGATGATTGTAGTTATAATAAATTAATAATAACAAAATGCCTGTTTATTGCAATGAGTAATGATATTCGTTTATTTAGTCACATCATGTATCTATATTCAAAATCTGTCTCTCTCTCAGGCATATACAAGCAGATACAAAATTACGCACGAACACGCACATATGTACATGCACTAATACTCGATCGCATTTTGTTTTATGTATAAAGACTTCTTGACATGCAATGCAAGTCAAAATGATATTAAAAACGTAATATTTATTTATTCATTAACGGATAGCTACGTGAGGGCATTTACCAAAGGGCACGCCACAATTGCGGCGGTAATTCCCCTCTTAGAGGAGTGGCTAGAGAGGCGCCACGGCGCCCTCACCTTCCGCCTGACGCAGGTCCTCACCGTACACGGTTGTTTCGGGAGGTTCCTGTTCCGTATAAGGCGGAAGGAAACACCAGGGTGTCACCGTTGTGTGTATTTCCCTGAGAACACGGCGGAGGCCTGCCCGGCTTGGGTAGAGAACCGCCGTGTCCTCGTAGAAGCAATCGGCGGCGATCTCTCGCATTCGACCCTGGTCCAGGCCATGGTCCGGAGCAAGAGTATGAATGGCAGGCCGTCACCTCCTTCTGCAAAGCAAATTTGCTGGCAAAGAAAGAGGCGGAGCGCGTGAGGCAGCGGGAATCCCAGCGCCCTCACGCCACTAGCCGCCGCAGGAGAGGCCCTGGTCGGGCCTGCGGGCGGTGACCAGGAGGCAGCTCGCCGCCCGGTAAGGTCCAGGCCCGAGTCGACGGCGCATTGTGTTTCACGCGCGCCTCAAAGAGATGTCATCACATCATGACGGGGTCCATGAAGACCGATGCCTCTGGGTCAGGGTTGCGGGTTGGTAAAAAAAGAAACCATGGCCCTGGCCACCGCACAGGCTAGTGAAGAAACACGAGTGGGTTTTAGACAGTAAAAGTCTGGCACACCCTTCGGCCCCGCCCAAAGCGGGAGAAGTAATTTGAGGATTTCCCATCCCAACCAAAAAAAAGGCGGTTACCAAATCGAAATCAGACGCTGGCACAGACTAATCGCTTCGTTCACTCGGCTCGTGCCGCTCGTGGTCACCGTTGTATCCTAACATAATCCATTTGGTCGGGTTGGCCTGGTATAGGTTGGTATTCGGTTCGCACGTAGTTAATCACGGTTCCAACCTAACCTGCGAACTGCCGAACTACACTGTCCTGCAAAACTTAACTTCCTCTTCTAATATTTTCATCACATGGTCTATTGTATAATTAGCCTAAGCATGAGCCAATACTAGTAATGTGTATTATACGCATTGGCTGAATATCATTCAGGCCGCTAGTTGAACGGCGCTGTTTACTAAAAAAAGCTTTTAACTGTACACCTAATTAAGCTAGTTGGCGATGATATTGAGAGCACCTCACCACCACCATAAAAATAATTTCGCGAAAACACTCTGACGATGTAGTGTAAAAAACAAATAAAAAAATGTTAACTAATCATATTATAACCGGCATAATATTTGGAATATGGCAAAGTATGTTATATTGGAGAAACCAAACATGAAAAGCACGAAACAATGTATCGGTCCTGCTTTTATCGACGTCGGGTTATGGAGGTCAGACGACAGTCGCTTCACGGAAAATATCGAAGTTTAGCCAAAATCAGCAGTTAGACTGGTAAAGCGGACCCCAGACTCGAAAGCTGAAAAGCAGCTTCAGATGCGACTGGGATTATGATGATGAATGTAGATCCTGCGTCTCATAGATGAGAGTTGAATCGGTTCACCAAACAATAAAGAGCGCCGAAGGGTTTGCTCTGAATGACTACTAGTAAGTGATCTGGTGGTACTGATTGTTCGGTTCGGTAGGATATTGAAAGCCAGACACAAACAAAATAAGGCCGTCTTTGCCGTGCATCCATTTTATTTTGAGTGTGTAGTGGTTATATTATCTAGACTAGTAAGGCAACTATTGATAGGTACGATAGACCTACTTACTTGTAATTCTCTGTAGTAAAATCTAAAAAAATATGAAATACATACTTGGTAAGTATATTAATGCTCAATGTTGTATACCTTTGAGCCATCATCATCATCATTTCAGCCGATAGACGTCCACTGCTGGACATAGGCCTCCCCCAAGGATCTCCGCGACGACCGGTCTTGTGCTGCCTGCATCCAGCGGTTTCGCGACCTTCACCTGCTTGTCAGTCCACCTTGTAGGGGGCCTACCCACGCTGTGTCTTCCGGTGCGTGGTCGCCACTCGAGAACCCGTCGGCCCCATCGGGCTATGAAATGAAATGAAATGAAATGAAATGAAATGAAATCGTTTATTAAGCAAGTAGGATCACCGATCACTTTTACACGTCATATGTTTTTTTTTTTTTTTTTTTTTTTTTTTTTTTTTTTTTATGTGCCCGGCCCACTGCCTTGTTGCCACTTTAGTGTTGTAATTTTTCGGGCTATGTCGCGGTTACTCTTGTTCTTCTGTGTTCGTTCTTCCATAAAAACAAAAGAAAAAACTATTCTAACTAGTTTTTAATAACTAAGTATAATAAGCAGGTTTTTTTACATCAAACTAATAGTTTAATGGGGGGACTTGTGATAACTGCTGCGAGTAGTGTTTATTTGTTCTCGTTGTCGTCCGCTATGTTTCAGCGCTCCACGACGCTATATGAACGCTTTCAAAATAAACAGCTTGTCTATTCGTGTGTGGTTAAGTGGCTGTAATTCGGATTTTTTTGTTTATTTCTTCGAAACCGTTACGAGGGCCACTTTCTGTGGAAATGTTTTTTTTTTGTGGTGGGAGTAATTTTGTACGACCTGTCGTTAATCAAATAGTTTTCGACTGTTTTAGTGTTTAGTTTGTGGGTACTGAAATCATGAAGACTCGAACGTAACTGATTTTTTTTCGGAAAACAATTCCAAATAGATAAGTACCGCATGTAACGAATTACACGAGATTGTTCTCTTATAGATCTTTTGGATGCAGATGGTAGAGTTCAAGTTCAATAATTCAATATTTCTAGCCTTTTCCCAACTGTGTCGGAGTCAGCTTCCAGCCTCCCAGTTACTGGATAGTAGGATACTTGTTGGTGAGACTAGTTGTCAAAATTTCGGTTTTCTGACGACTCGTAACAAGTGTAAAAGATCAATGAAAGACAGCCGGCATCAATTGCTTAACGTGCTTTCAGAGGCACGGTAGACCTTGGTATATAAAGATGAACACCCATCCACGAACGAACCGCGGCAAGCGTAGTTTAACCTGATCTATCGACTCGTGAGACTGTTACTCTATAACTTAGCCACGAGGCCCTCTTGTGGAAAGCCATCGAAAGGAAAATGATTGACGCGTAATAGGGTAAAAAAAATTGATTCTACTTAGTCCGTCATTCAGATTATAGAAAAATATTGCATACCTACGTATATTTTGTTTTATCAAAACAATAAAAATTGACAAATATAAAAGGCATCAAAGATCAGGAGTGGTGGCTGGTGACGGCACTCCTCGCTATAAAGTGTAGCGTGCAGTGACGTCACACAAGTTTTCAACGCACTGTGTAGTCTTAATTTTTTGTTTATACGGAAAAAGAAAAACCACGTATCTAGTATTTTTTGGAAATCTGACTGACGGACTAATTAGTTTTTTTTTTAGTCAACTACCCAATTTTGAGATATTTGTTTTTTCTAGCCAACTTGCTGCGCGTTTGGAAACGATGCACAATTGCGAACATTTCTTAGCAGCAGAAACGATTCTGTTGCAAAACTAATATGCTACTTGCTAGCGTGTTCCTCTCAAAGATTCTCTGTTGACTTAAAAACCTGTATGTTTAGAGTGTAACCTCCGTCATGGAAGGCTTCCTCCACCACATGGCGCCGCAGTTCCTGCACCCTGCTTTGCAGAGCTTCGGTTGTGGAGCCTTCCGCCCCATAGGAGGCGCCTTCCACCCCCTGTACCCCGGGAAGGCCTTTGCTAGGCATCTTGGTGAGCAGTACGCGCTTGGGCAGAGTGTCGGGCAAGCTTTAAGGGTAAGTTTATACTTTTTAAAGTTATTTTTTTACAATTCTAGTATTTTGGGACATTTTAGCACATGGCCGACATTAAAATTAATTCCGCAATGTTTTATTTCAATAAATTTAATAAAAGAATTTATAAAAGTATTTACCCCTGTTCATGGAGTCCAGAGAATTATGTCCTTGTCGACGTAATTCGAGTACCAATGCGATATACTCCATTTAGTACAGGGCCTAAATATCTTTTCTTTGCATTGTAGGTACAGACGACAGCACAACATGTTACTACAATCTGTCAGATTTCCTTATTAGATTTTCAACGTTATCTCTAAAGCATTAAGGCTCAAGGTTGATTGGGAATATCTGACAGTTTGGGGTAACTTGACCTGCTGTCGTCGTTCGTACCTACTTACCACCTACCATTTTGCTAGTAAAGTAATAAGAACAATCAATCATTACCGCTTGTTCCTTTCAAAGGAGATGTAGGAATGTTATATAAACGTATAACGTTACGCAGACGTATAAAGTCCATATAACGTTACGTTATAGTTGACGATACTGTAACGAGCACAGAAACGTTAACTATAACGTTACGTTAAAGTGTTATAGGACAAAAATGGGTCATAAATTAAGAGCTTCTAGTCTCAATCCATCAAAATATACTTGTAATGTCCCTACATTTCGATAAGTTTTAACGTTTGTTTCTCGCCGACATAAGACTGCGACTAGATTTTGAACCACCTAGTCCTAACCACCCATCAAACCAGCCCGATATTGGTGTCGATTCTCTCGTTCAGAAACTAAAGTAAATTTAATCTCGGTGATTCTTTTTCTTTCAGTTTCAAACGGATAAATCTTAGTTTAGTCCTGTCAAATCAGTCAGCGGTTGACGTTAATTTATGTATTTGTAGTAGCTATATTTTAATCATGTTTCAATGGTCTATGAAGTACTTAATTTGTGTTTTCGAAGTGGCGTAGAATACAACTCGCAAAATTTTCGAAATAGCATGCTTTTAAACAATGTCATCCGAATCTTTATATCACGTCCTATCTAGCTATCTACTAAAAGAGTTTTAATACAGAAGACTTTGATGCTTATGTAGCCACATCGATTAGTTAAATAAAACTGTAGCTAAGTATATACCTGCCCCACGGATCAATCGATGATCAGTCTTGGTCGGTCCGTGAAAGGATGACCATTAATACATAGGTACCGAGACCCCTCCGTGCCTTAGAAAGCAAGTTAAGCCGTTTGTCCTGGTCACTGTCATTTTGTAGATTTTTTGACACAGTCTTTATGGTGCTCAGAAGCCCGAAGACCGACAACACGTCTTACGAAGGGGTACCTATAGTATTACCACGAGCGCATTAATAGGTTCTGTTTGTTCTTTTTGTTCCCCGACTTTTTATCCATAGCCTAAAGTGTCATATTTATTTTGTCATAACTTGCCCGAACTTGATATGATATGCTATAAAATTAAAATATCTAAAAACATATTACATTCAAATATATAGAAAAACTCTAAGATTTAAATAGATTCAAATTATTTAATGTATACATATTTAAACTTAATGTTATTGTAAGAAATATTTGTGTTACAAAAGTGCTTATTGCAATAACGTTTTGTATCTCATTATGCACTTTTGCGTTATTGTAAAACGATTTTTAAAAAAAGTAAAACTTATTTTTTTAATGAAATAAAACGCACGGTTTATTAAGATGCTTCAAGTGATGCAATCGTTGATGGTAAAGCGCGCTAGTTTATTAAGAGCTTATTCACTCTAGCCTTGAAGAAACTTAAATTGTAGTCCGACGGAAACACCACCACTGGGAAATTGTTTCCGTCCCTCGATGTACGCAGTATAAAAGGCGAGGCGAAACGCTTCGTTCGGATCGTTGCGGTGTCAACAACATAAGGGTGAAAACTCGCCGTACGACGGGTCGTCCGATGATGGAACAGAGATGGAGGAATTAAATCATGCAATTTCCGCGCGGTCTCTCCAAAATGTATCCTTTAGAACACGGACGGGCTGGCTACTCTTCGCCTGTGCTCCAGGCTTTCGAGACCGTTTTGAGCTAAATATGGGTCGCCAATTAGCCTCTCCACTGAATCCGAAGTAGCCAGGTGGCGTTTTGCCGCAGCAGCCTAAATAAATAAATAAATAAATAAATAAATAAATAAATAAATAAATAAATATATACGGACAAATCACACAGATTGAGTTAGCCCCAAAGTAAGTTCGAGACTTGTGTTATGGGATACTAACTCAACGATACAATATTTTATAATAGATACATATATAGATAAACATCCAAGACCCAGGCCAATCAGGAAAAGATCGTTTTCCATCACGACCTGGCCGGGGATCGAACCCGCTGCAGTACTCCACATACGAACATACCTGTGCTTAAAAGAGCGCAGATGCACGCGCAGGGCTAATTTACGAACAAGTAAAAAATTATGCGTGCTATTTCTTTTTTTTTATTTGTTCAAAGATATGTTCGTTAAAGAAATTCAGATTTTTACTTTTTTGCTCGCAGATATGTCGTATGATATATGAATGTGCGCTTTGATAATTACGATCTCTGCTTTCTTGAATCAATATCGCGTCGGCTGTAATTTTCAACTTGACTTGTTTGTAATGGTTAGATAGGCAATTATAGCTCCATATTGGTGTTCAACAGCAAGCGGTTAGGCTGAAACCCGATGCCAACACACATAGTCGGCAAAAGGTCACGATGAAATATAGTAATCGTCTGCCTAACCTTGCCTATCTGCCTATCTACAGGTAGGCAAGATTTAACACGTTCGATCGCAAACCGTGATCGTAATCGAACGTAACGTACGTGTATGTTTACATGTACGTTTAAAACGTGTACGTTTCGTAAGTACGTAACGATATAGAGATAAACATATATCGTGTATACATGATTTGTATACAAAAAAGTTGCTCTAAAACGTAAAATGACTTTCAAGGTTAACAAAGGACGCGCATGTAACAAAAAGAAAAAAATAGGTACGATTTCTTGAAAAAAGTATTGTAATCGCACTAAAAACATATCTGTTAAATAAAGGGCCAAAGTTCCTATCGGCTAAAAAAGAGTTGAGATCCTATCCAATGCAAAGTTTGGTTTAGATGAAATAAAATTATAATACTTCACAATTTGAACTTGGCAGGTTTTCGTATTGTACGATAAATTTAATAATTAAATTTATTATTTATATAATTAACTTAACCTGCCATGTTCTTATTAGTTGGCCCTTGGATTTACCTGCTTTATAAAATAAAAATTGATGATAAATAAATACATCGAGACCCCATCAATCCTATGCGAGCTTAGAAAGTTATTCAGGATCAAAGGTCAAAATTTCATGTACATATGTGGCTGATAATCGAGGTTTTTTGATTTTTTCTGAAAAACGGTAAGTTTTATCACAAAAATATTTCAGACAACGATCTCACCACTACGGTCCGGACGAAGCGTTTCGCTTCCTCCTTTATAAGGCGTACATCGAGGGACTGGAACAATTTGCAAGCGGCGGTGTTTCCGTCGTACTATAATTTGAGTGTCTTCAAGGCTAGAGTGAAGAATGAATAGGCTTTTAATAAACTAGTGCGCTTTACCATCAACGATTGCGTCACTGCTTACCATCAGGCGGGATTGCAGTCAAGCGCTAGTTTATAAATTATTTTATAAAAAGACAAAAAATTTGTAGATCTCAAAGATTTCTACAAAAATCGTCATTATAATTTTTTTCTCTAAATATCACCATTCCTGAGACATAGCGTTTGTAAGACTCACGTTCTACATAATATTTACATATTTACACCCTACCTGTGAGGTAGTACCGGTATTTTTGTCAATATTGTATAAGCTCTGTATCTAGCAATATTCCGATGTGGAACATTCACATCTCCAGCAAAAAGTTAATTCAGTATGCATGATGGTTAAGTTTTTGAAGAAGTTTTAGTTAAAGTTTTATTGTAGGTAAAGAATATAATTTTTTCATGTGGATCCCGTTCCTGTGTATGTTTAATGTATATTATGTAAGGAATAGACTATTCCTTGTCTCCCGTGCATATTGCGCAGATATGTTGATGAGTGTGCGCATCTTAATCTTGCTTACATGCGCCATTGTTGATTATTTCTATATTATTGTGAGTGCTGTGACGACATCGCCTGCGGCTGTTGCGTAGAACTCGAGATACGAATATTTCTCTCTATCCACGACGCCAACGGGGAGGACGCCGGCCGCCAGACGGTTTCAGGCCTCGAGGCCCTAGCCTCTGATAGGGTCCTAGCTACCGGTTGAAGTGTGCAGGGCATGAGATGGACACGATCCATCAATGAAAATGTTATGCGCTCATACTACGAACCTACAGAGGGATGAAACAAACAGACAGTGTACCGTGTTCGGATACCCTCTCTTTTTAAGGCGCATCAGCCGACTGTCAACATTTTGGCTCAACGGCAATCGGTATTTATTTATTTATGGCCATCCATTTCCATGCCATATCCAGTATTCAAGGCTACGCGGGTAGACGCGATTCTGTAAGGGACTGATATTTTTTAATGTATATTATCTCGGTATAGTTATCCTCCGTGGCGTAGCGGTAGCGAACACAGCCGCTACGCAAGGAGCCGCGGGTTCGATCCCCGCACAGTGCAAATATTTGTATGCATGAATATGAATATTTGCATTGGTCTGATCGTGCCTCGAAAAGCACGTTAAGCCGTTGGTCCCGGTTGCCATACGAAGATCTAAGGGGAGTCGTTACGGGTGGTAGGAGCCCTCAAGAGTCCAACAATTGGTCTAACTGCAATTAATGCTTCGCCTTTGGGTTGTGGAGGTCAGACGGCAGCCGCTTCACGGAAAATATCGAAGTTTAGTCAAATTCAAATCACCTCGCTCAACTGCCGTCTTCCTTCCTATTCACTCAGTTTTTCTGAGTGAATAGGCTCTTAATAAACTAGCGCGCTTTACCATCAACGATCGTATCACTGCTTACCATCAGGCGGGATTGCGGTCAAGCGAGTTTACAATTAGTAAAAAAAAAAAAAAAATCAGCAGTTGGACTGGTGAAGCGGACCCCTGATTCCAAAGCCGAAAAGTTTCCGATGCGACTGGGATTAACGCTGAGATGATGATGATTATCTCGGTATAGTATATAGTTTGTACATAAAAGAGACATTAATAGGTATTTTTGCTTGCTTGAACACTTGAATATGTATGTATCTATGGGGCAAATATCAAATACAAATATTTATTCGCACAAAAAAATTTTTTTTTTTCATTTTTGGACATACATTAATACTGCATTTCGATACGATAGGTACAATAGGTTTATCCCTGTCCCCTAAACTAGGCTAAGCCTGTATCTTAGGGGGCAGTGTTCGGCTACAGGGTATACATATAATGCAATTTTGGGCAGATGCGCCAATGGACTAGCAAATTCTTGAATTTTGACCTTGTAACTTTAAGAATATAAATTTTAAAAATATGGGAAAGAGACGGTGAAGAGTGTAATTGTATGGAGTAAGTGTGAGTGTTTGAAGATTATGTTTACGAAGTGTTTGTGGTGTAGTGAATAATGGTGTAATGAATGTATGTTTGTATGTGTGAAATTTTTTTTTTTAAAAAAAAGGGCGGATTAGACATACAGGGTGGATATTTATTATATTGTATATGTTAAAAGTGATTCCGTACCGTGATAGTCCTGTTTCAGCAGCCATTCAATTAATGTACGTTTTAGTTTAAACCTTGGGAGACCGACCGGGCAAATATGTACTTGTTATGTAAGTAGAACAAGACTTACAATCGCGATATCACAGGAACGGTGATACTTAGAGAAAAGATGGTAATGACAATTTTTCTAGAGAATTTTAAGACGTATAAATTTAGCCTGCGGTATTTTTGTGATGAAACTTGTCGCTTTTGAGAAAAAGCTGTACCTGACCTTTGACCCCGAATAATTTTCTAAGCTCGTATGGTATTGATTTGCTTGCTTATAATTTTTTATTTTGTAGGGTAAACCGCTAAAGGGCTCCCCCAATATTTGGCTTTGGCAGAATTTTTGTTATTTGACCAATTTTTGTCCAAATTGAACGGACCGGTAGCTTGGCCATATCGCAGAATAGATGCAGCAGCTTAAATCATGGGACTTGTATAGATATAACTATGTTAAATTCAATAATGCCTACATGTACACAATGCAGAATGTCCGCGACGATAGCAGCACCCCGCCACTGTACCGCCACGGGTACGCGGCTCGAGATGACACTAGTTCTCCCGGCTCCGCTGCATCCGCCTCGCCGCGGCCCTGCAAGGATGACGATGCACCACCCGCACCCACCTGCACTGACTCACACGACTTCTTTTCTCGTAAGTATACAGGTCAATTGATTTAGTAACGCACACTACAAGACTATAACGATACTGTATGAATTGCACCCTAATTACGTAATACACTATTACTGTCATTTGGAATCATTTTGAAGCGCATCGCTAATCCATTGCTCCGTTTCTTCGAAAAATGTGTCTTTTATTTTTTTTTTTTTTTTTTGGGACAACGCCCGCCACACTTTTTTCCACCCACTGCAACTCCTGAAAGCCAACAGTGAAGTCTAGAAATCAACAGTGGAGACCGCCAGAAAAACGCCGAGCAATGAAGCTCGACGTGTCCCGGAGAAACGATTCAACTGTCTTGGGTCCCGCAACGAAATTAATCAGAAAAGAATAGCGGAGGAGTAAGAAAAAAGATACTTTTTCCACTTCCCTCCATAACAAGCAGGAGGCAGAACAGAACTAGGCCAATCGGCACAAAAGGACATTATTGCAACTGGGTCGAAAAATGTGTCTACTCAATAACTTAAATAACGCAATGAATGTTATTGAACTGTCATAATGAAACTCATTGCTTCTGATAGTGTGTTACGTAATCAGCCTGCTGCTCAGTGCCAGTCACGTACTGTACCTCGCACTCGTAGAATTAGTCGGAATCTTCTAAAAATGATAAATTTCGCATGTAAAACATTCGTAGACCTACTTATTACTTCGCCCATATTAGTATTTCTGAGTACCTACTGGAGTTTGAATCTTTGAAATGGAGATTCCGTTTGAGATTTAAAAAAAAAATCGTAAAGGATAAGAATAAATTTAATTAAGTGATAGTTTTTATAAACATTTATAAAATAGCTTAAATAAATAAACCTTTCTTAATTAATGTTTATATCAAAAATAAAACAACATCACAATTTAATTTGTTGTATTATAAATTCAGAACATAAGTAGATACATCTTCTACATTTTTAGACAATTGGCTTGTAACCTAAAAAATAATTTAATAGCCATCAGATAGATTTATAAAAAATATTGAATACATATTTTTTCTTTTTTCTTTCATTCAAACACTTAGGAAGATATATTGATTTGAAATGTCGCATGACGTCATGCGGTGGTACAAAATATACCACGGCGTGACGTAATCAGCCCCCACTCCGTAACTTTAATACGCTGTATCTCATTAGTTTTTGGTAATTTCGATAAATTAAAAAATTCGGGTCTTAATTTTTTTTATTATCTATAAGACAGACTAACTATTTTTTTGATTTTCGTACCTGGGATACATCCCTAATATATATAAATAATAATTTAATAAATGATAATGTGTGAGTATATCAAATACGTTAATAAAAAAAAAATTGTGAGTAAACATGTCAAATATTATATCCTAATCTGAAAAATTATCTGATTCAGTCACATTAGCATTGATCACACTCAAATACCGCCGACAGTGGCGCCGATTCTGTTGTCCACAAAAAAACTAATTTTAAATATAGTGCAACTTGTTCTTTCTATTTCGTTAAGAAAAGGATAGAAGATAACATTTTAGTCTAACCCTGTCAAATTAGATTTTTCATAGACAGTTTAAATGCGATTATAAACATGGCGGCCAAAAATACGTCCATTTACGTCAGGCGCGAACTAATTTGACAGGTCTAATAAACTAACATTTTATCTTCTTTCCTTCACTTAACGAAATATAAAAAAAAGTTGCACTGAACTTAAATTTAGTTTAAGGAATCGGGGCCATTGTTGAATATGCTGTAAAAGTATCGAAGATGATATATGCTTAGCATCGGCACTCTGAAATTGTTGCAAACCATACATTATAGATTATACAGTAGTGTGTCGCTAATCTTATGCTGGTATTAGCAAATCGATCTGATGTACAGATCATCATCATCAACCTTTTTATCGTCCCACTGCTGGGCACAGGTCTTCTCTCATACCGAAAAAGATTGAGCTTAATCACCACGCTTGCTCAATGCGGGTTGGCGATTTCAGACTTATAAAGTCCAAGTTTCCTCAAGATGTTTTCCTTCACCTTCAGTCATTGGTGTCCAAGATATACTTAGAAAGTACATATAACTTTAGAAAAGTTACATTGGTACTTGCCTGACCTGGAATCGATCCCGCGCACTCATACTTGAGAGGTTGGTGTTTTAACCACTAGGCCACTACGACTTCTCGTGCTGATGTACGGATGGTTTGCAACAATCTCACGGTGTTGAGGCTAAGCATTTGTGTCTGCCCTGCGACGGTTCATTTGGCCTGTCCCAGGGTGACGAAATGCACTAACAATCAAACCGCTTTTATCTAAAAGAAAAAGTTAAAATATTAGAACTAAGCACAATTTAAAAAATACCCAATATAATACTTAATACATATTATAAGCAAGATACAAGCACAATATGATACGCTATATAAAAGAACAAAATATCACAAATAAAAGTTACAAATAGAGCAGCAATTACTTTTACGGCGTCTGACGGGTAATTAAGCAAAGAAATAAAGTCAAAACCACCAAAAAATAAATTTTATTTTAGTTGAATAGAAAGTTGAAATACTGTTATACTTTCAATGGAGACGTTGACGCACACACTCTATGATGTGTGGCTGACATTGTGAGCAGTATGTACAGTACAGACATAATATAGGACTTTTTCACTCGTTTCTGAACTATGTATTTTGCTGAATTACCTAAAAAAATTGAATTGTCAAAGGACTGCTTCAGCAGATGAATCTCTCAGAAGAGATCCGGAGCAGCTGAACAAAGTGTAAAGTACCCAGCAGCTAGATGGATCGATTTCCTTACAAGAGCGGCGGTCAGACCAATTAGGTACTGTGATAAATAGACTTTATTGAATGACTTACTTTTATGATATGAATTGAATGCCTTCGCCATTCAATTCGACACCACAATTCTCTTATAACCAACGGCTGTTGGCTTTCAGTGTTACACACTACTTCTTTTAGGCAAGTGTCTATTGATAGGGAAGCCTAAACGTTAACACGGCATAAGTATAGGCTTTGCAAATGCAACTTATTTTTCAAATGCATAAAATACGAGACAAAGATGTGTCGGAACACCTTAGAGTGCACTCACTATTCAGTGCCCAGTACGCATTCTAAATATGCAAGATTGGTTATGATTTTATGCTTTAAAAATTTAGGAGGAGTTGAGCATTTAACATATTTATTTAGACGAGATGGTTGGTGCAGTGATCTGAATGATCTGAATGATCTGATGGGCGGCTGAGCGATCGACTGCTGCGCTGCGTCTCGCGGGTTCAATTCCTGCACATAACAAATATTTGTATGACCTACAGACATTTGTTCCGGGTCTGGCTGTGTGTATGCGAGTTTAAATGTTTATAAACGCACTTGGCATCCACGATACTGTAGTAATTACAACGTGGGCAAAGTTTAAAAAGAATTAGTTAGTAGAAGCAGCAGGTATTTAACGTAATATCGACCTTTCTGCTTTCCATTTTTACTATATATTTACTATATATTTAGTTACAACCGCTGCTCCGAAAGCGGCTTATGTAAAACATCGAACATGACGAGGATTCTGTTAAAAGGTCAAACTTTGACTGTAATTTTCAAATTCAAAAGGAGTTGCTTGAAACAGAAGATGAAGGATTGACTGAATCTGATTTAGAGGAAATGCTTGAAATACTTGTTGCATTTTCTTCTTCTGCTGTGATTAAACAGCAGAAGAGAATGCAACAAGTACTTGAAAGGCCACATTTAATTTGAAATCTTAGTGAGGGTTAAGGAATGGCAAGTAGCATTGTGATTTCTTTGTGAACATTGATCCTTCTGTGAAACGAAGTCAGATTTTTAGGAGGCAAATTGCTAATGCCACTGTTGAGTGTCAGTCTAAACTGAAGGAGCTTTTTAAACACCCGGGGCAAGAAAAACAACAAAATTGTTTATGAAGATAATAATTAATTAATATGGTTAAAAACTTAATTTAAATTAATTATTTCAAATATGTACTTATGTCGCCTAGAAACGTATCTATTTAATCCCATATAAATTACCATTTCAAATTCACCGTTTTTGGATTCGCGGCATGTTTACGGAACGAACTCATAAAAATAAATTATAGTTAAATAATGACTTATTTTAAACAAAAGTTAATTTTTAATCGCTGAATAAAAGACAAATTAAAAGCTTTTGTGTGAAATGTCAAAAATTTTAAATTATTACTCCGGTAACAGTATTTAGCATTGGAAATATCAGGCGTAAAAAAAGGAAAAAAAATAGTTAACCTAATAGATTGAACACTAGAAAAAAACGAGTTTGTGTGAGGTCAGATACGGACCTAAGAGTTTGATAGATGCGCTAAAAGTAGACTCATAGCCTTATATATGATTGTACAGCGGACGGGGAACGCAAGTCATCGTGCGGCGTATGTGGCGCGCGACTCGGGCCTGGCGTGGCGCAGGCGCACTTCCTGCAGGAGCTGCAGCACCTTTACAGCCTCAGCGCTCTACCGCGTGATACGCCGGCACCCCCGCAGCACTCCTTGCACCACCAGGACGAAGACGCACGCTGGGAGGTACTAAACTCAACTATCGTGAGCTGTAGAAGGATACTGTCAACAGCCATTAATGTCTCTACAAAATCATGCTTTTTCTGTAATATACCTTATATCATGTTAAATTATATTAAAAAACGAGAGCTCAGCGAACGTATTCAAATAAGTAGCGAAGCGATTTCTTAAATTAACTAGTTTACCCTGCAATTGATAACCTAATGATAATCTTTTTAATTGGTGCTAGACATACCAGCGCATCCGTGCCAACCGGCAGCGCCGGCTTAAGCTGCGCACACGGAAGCGCCACCACACTGTGGAAAGCATGCTCGGGTACGACCTCGACGAAGAGAGACGGGAGGAGAGGCCTCGTGAACCGCGCCCTTATGATGCGGAAGACGAGCCTGTAGACGTGGAGGGCGACTCGCTCGGCTGGCCCGAGTCAGCCATCAATGTTGATGGTAACGGCTACTTACTATTTTATGTATAACTTTTCCGAACCCCTTTTGATCCATTGTTTTACGCCCTCCTGGCGTAAAACAATGCAGGGTCTATTCAATCAGACGGATAGCGCCTCATTTATATATTATATAGTGAATGGACCATTGGTCGCTTGATTGATTATGGTACAATTAAGTTGCAGTCGATCGGTAGCGATATTTAGCGCTTCAAATTATTAATTTATCAAATAGTTACGGTGTCACCAATTCTATATGCACCCTTGTGCGGTTAACTGGCGAGGGAGAAATTCTTATTGAAAAATGCGACTTATGAGCGATGCATGCATGAAAATGGATTTATTGAATTATCTTTAACATTGAGTGAATGATAAAATTTAATGTGCCTGTAATTTAAGTGGCACCTTGGGGATAATTCTCGTAATTTTAAAAACGTTCAAAGTCAGATCTTAGTCTCAATCTGTTAATTTATTACTTCTAATTTAGCTACATTATATTAATTTATGACATTTGTTTGACAAATGAGACTGCGACTAGATTTGGAACGTTTTAAATTACAAGAATTGTCCTTCAGAATAAAACAACGAGAAGAAGCTGTCTCTAACGGGAATCACTTAAATAAGTTTTAGAAACGTGAGCCAAGAGAACGATCTTAGTAACAGTTTCTATAAGTAATAATATCAAAGGGTACGGTATCCCCGGCCTACAGACAAATGAAGGAACACGGGTGGGTTTTAGTCAGTAAAAGTCTGACACGCCCTTCCGCTCCACCCAGAGCGGGAGAGGCCATTTGCTGATTTCCATCCCAAACAAAAAAAGGGTGTTCCCATTTTGACATTGCCTTGTTCGTTCTGATCTTCCTCTGGCAAAAACTCTTCATTCTTTCCTTTAAAGCCTACCTTTACAAAAACAAAAACCTTAATGACCTAAATTGTGTGTAATTTTGTTCAGAAAAAGAGCCACGCACTGAGAGTGAGAAGCTGCACATGAGTTACGCAGAGGACCTGGAGATCTCCAGCACTAACGACGCTATGCAGTCACCAGAACGCGTGAGGTATTTTTTCTCTAAGAGCCCAGACCGCATCTTGTTCCCCTAAGTACCACTACAAAGTACTAATTGAAAAAGTTTATCACATAATAGAGGCAAAATCGATTGCGAATAATGTTGAGTTATTTACCTCCTAAAAAGGAGTTTGTTCCCAATTCCACTATTTGTTTCATAATCCATTTAATTAAAGGTGAAGGGGCTTCAAGGCAACCAAAAATGTAACTGATATGTTTGTTTTATAAAGGATTGAGACACCAAAATCTCTGTCTTTGGAGTGCACGCCAAAGGCGGCAGAGAGCGTGGAGAGGCCAGCGGAGGTATCGACGTCAGAGGCCTGGGCCGGGGCTGGGGCCTCCGGGACCCCTGCAGATGCCTGGCCTGCCTTGGCGGCGGAGGCCTATATGCAGGCCGCGCGCCACAAGATGGATGGCGAGAATCTGCCCTCCTCTACAGACACGCGCAATTAAATGTTTGCTAAATACAAAATTACGTGCAAAGTTATTAGTTTATCTCATTAATTTGGAGTGTTTAATATTCGTCTGCAGTTGTCATGAAGTAGATAAGCTTTCGGCGCTGTAAATACACACGCGATATTTCTAGCCACGCGTGCTTGTTTCGCACTATTATTACGTATTTCTATACGCATCACAATTTCAACGATTAAATTATTTCTTTTGCCTCCAAAAAAGCTCTGAATATAAATGTAAATGTCGTCACTATTTGTTTGTCACAATAAGCATCTAATACAATCATAATCACTCATTATTATTGTTAATGAAAAAAGTATAGTTATATTTTTATTTATTAGTTAAATAATCGATCATTAAAGATATTATAAATGTTTAGATTTACTGACTACCTACTATAGCGATGATAAATGTCATTAAAAAGTGAGTGCTGCTTTCCCACGAAAGACGCGCCTCTTATAGATCATCTAAATGTAAGTTTTTGAGAAAGTTTCAAAATAATAAGATATCGTTATTTATTTCTATGTAAATAGATCTGTTTTACATCTGTTTTAACGAGCAACTTAAACGTTATGTTCGTCGATGATTATCAATGATCTTATCGTAACTATTGTATTATGTCTATCTATTTAAATCTAGTTACTAGTAGTAGATAAGTTATGGAATGTAAATCAACTCTTCGTTGTTGTTAACTATGTGTACATAATAAAAAGTGTCAAATCGTTTCATGTTATAAAAATTAAATATTACATAAACATCGATAAAAAAAAAGCTTAGCTACATATTGCGTCACTAGAAGTAGGTAACATTGTGGATATACGTGACTTATCTCTATGGAATATTATAGTATTTATCATCTGCAATTGCATGCCTAGATGTATGAATCTTAGTAGATCTTATTTCCTTCAATCGTTTTTATTTTATAAAATAAATCAATGAAAATAAAAAAAAATAAAAGTCAAAGGAAATGTATTCGAACTTCTTTACATTACGACATCATTCACAAACGTTTACTATGAGCAGCTTAAGAAAGAATAAAAAACATTTACAATTTATCTTCGACGCAACAATCCAAAATGCTTTCGAACGCCAGCCAACTCCAGAGGAAAGAATATGGGACGATGTCTGATGCAAATCCATAAGGTATAGCGAATATAATCGCCAACAGAAATGCAGGACTATGTACTAAACTATTCTGCGTCTTTGTCAAGTTAGTCGAGTATCGTAATAGGAACGACGTTCGAAGTTTAGTGACGAGAATGGCATGTCCACCGCGCTCTCTCTGAGAGACCTATGCTCGCGGTTTGACAATTCTCCGATACGAGTCCGAACGGAGCCGAATACTTTTGTTCAGTTTAAACTCGACGTAGTCGCTAAAAATGCACAGTTTCAAAGAAAGCTCCTACCTATAAACAATCAATCTACCGCTTGCCGCTACGCTGATGTAATAGCGCTGAAACTTACATATTTATACTCAGCTAAATTAACTCTATTACACTTAAGGCACATTGCTTGTTCAAAGTTCGAACAATCACTTTAACAGTAGAAAATCTTATACAGATGGAATAATAATTATTGGTACCAGCCCAGAGAGTTTAAGAGCAAGCATATTAGTTGAGTAGGTGACGCGAAAGAAGGCGAAAATATATTTGAAAATTTTCAAATAGTGGTTCCGGACTAAGGTGCCGCTTTCTGATTTCAAAGAAAGGGACCAAAAATAAAGTGATCTACAGCGCCATTGATTTGCATACGATCGTGTGTGGCCTAACTTAAATAGGCAAATGTGATAGTAAGTATTGTAAGTATTGTGGGCTATCAAATCTAAGGACCTAGAAAATTCAAATACGGGCCATTCTTAAAAGGATATCTAGGGCGAATCAATAGTGTTACATATTTTGATACTAAATATATACATATGTCTGACGGATTGATCTGAACCCTTTGGCGAACAAATTTGATTTATTCAGAAAAGTAGCTAAAAGTGGTCACAATTTTGCATAGCTTCGATTGCTATACGAGTTTGAATCTGATCCTTTTATTGCTTTTTGGGTATTGGATAACTTTAAAGTTTCAGACAGTCAAAATTATGATTACAAATTAAGTAGCAAAATTAGAAAATCGTTACGGTATACTATACAACGAGAGTTGATTGTTTCAAAAGTTTACCAAATAGGAATAAATTACAAAAGCCCGTGCATCATCCGGATTATTTGAGGGTTCAAATTCTAGTTCCGATTATAAGATAACTAGCCCGCGTGTGAGGAAGCATAACACGACACTAAAAGTCATGGCTTATGAGTCATGGTGATGATAAAAGCTGTAAGCTCTGGAAAATGCGAGGAGTCTAGATCGGAGAAAACAGCTTAGTAAAATACAACTTCGGCGACGACCACATTGTATTCAATATGACTTTTTTGTGTACTAAGTACGAAGATGAATAAAGAATTTTCCACAAAGTACATACACAGAAACTACATAAGAATTTCCTATGACCTCTTCCGATGTTTTACCATTTTTACATCTCTAACACGAATTTAGATATTTTTTTGATGACGTTCAACATGTATAAATATTTCAGTCGCTCTACTTCGTTAAATAAGATATAACGACGACGTGACGTTGAATCACAAAAGGTGTATTCGGGTTTTTGTGTTGTTAGGCAGAACTTTTTAAACAATGAGACTCTGACGACGCTGACAAGATTGGCTACTGTTGATTGTCAACCTTGAAGGTTGAGTGCCGGTAGCCATCCTCGGCCGTGGACGCGGACGCTCGTAGTGGCTGGTCCGGCTCCCCTGCCGTTCGATACTCTTGAACCACCTGCTTAGAAAGGAACTGTGCTAGTTAACAGTCGTTTTAACGGGATATTATTGATCTCCAAAGATAAGTGATTTCTAAAGTTTGGACACTAATTTCAAATCGAGGGAGGTACGGATAATCTAAAGCTATTTCTGTCACTGTTGTGGTCTTACTCTGCGAATATGTTCCTCCCGGGCTGCTAGTTCCTTCGTGAGTTCTTCCTTGCGTCGCTCTAGCTCCGGCTCGTTATTCCCTTCCTTGATACACTTGTCTATATATTCGTATTCGCGGTACAGGCTTGCGTACTCCGCGAGGCTCTGCTTGGCCTCTTGGCTCCCACTACGACCCTTCGACGTAGCACAGTCAAAGTCCTCTCGATTTGTCGCGAGACTGCTTGAAACAGTAATACGCAAAAAATTGAAATTATTCGTTCAAACCATGGTTCTCGCACCCCTTTGTAGGCGTTCAAGACTTCCAAAGGGGCAGAAAAAAATCCTGATGAAATTAACTATATAGTTAGGCCACAAATTCTGTCACATGTTTAATATTAAATAATTGAGACAATTTTATACCAAAATGGACTTAAAAAAATATCGATTGTTATGATAATTAAGTTTATCCAAAATGACCACCAAGATTTTGAATACAGGCCTTTAATCCGTGCGACCAATCATCTATCGCAGCACAAACGAGGTACATGTAAATATCGGCGGCTGCCTTATTCAAGGATGTCTTTAGTGAGTACAAATCAGGACGAGGATTTGACCTTTTCATCAAAGTATTGCCATAGTTTCTACCTAAACTAACGGACTCAAATCAGGACTAGAGGAGGGCCAGACTTCGTGCCGGATGAAGTCGATTTCATGCGCCACGTCCTGTGTTGTCTTCGCTTTATAAGCTGGCGCCGAATCTTACTAGAATACCGAATATTATTGAACATGATATAAGAAACAGGTTCCACAAGGTTTGACAGGACTGTATGTTCATACACAACGCATTAGTTTTTACACTTTTCTCACAAAAATGTACCTCAGTTAAGCCCCAATAAGAAACTCCCAACCATGAGCGAGGATGGAAAATGAGTTCGTTGGACACGCGGAATACGGTTGCTCGCTTCTTCACTACTGTGTGCGTACACCGTAACATTTTGTTTTACGTAGCTCTCTTCTACAGTAAAAACTCTTTCATCCGAAAAAAGAATTCGCGCCTTTACAGCTTTTATCACTGCAAAAAAAGTGGTCCACGACCACTTTTTTACCTGTCATCTACAGCTGTTTCTTTTGATGGTACGAAAAAGGAATCGTTTGATTATGTTCAAGTTTGAGTTATACTATGCTTGATGTGGTTAGTCTGTGTCACCATATTCTCATACGGAAAGCACTTTAAGCCGTTGGTCCCGGTTGTCAATAATCGATCTTTGGCAACTCGTTTTTCTTTAAGCGTACTCTGTATTCCACTCCATATTTAAAACTGACTAAAATTCTTTTTTTATGGCTATGTCATCTCGTAGTTGAGAGGTCGTGACTACTTAACCGAACTATCCTGTGGCTTCCTTAAATGAATTTAAAGCCTTCATCCAGCTAAAAACATACACATTTTTATATTCATGAACAACTCGAAATTCGAAATCTATAAAATCTTTTGTGTTGTTTTCTAGCATTCTAAAAAAAGTTTTTACTATGTGACAATACTTATGACCTAAGTATTTAGCCATTCCCACCTTAAAACTATTATATAATACTAGCTGTTGCCCGCGACTCCGTCCGCGTGGACTTCAGTTTACAGCGTGCCGAGCTGAACTGATATAAAATAAGCGCCTGTTAAAATAATGGGAGCAATATGTACATCCGCGTTCGCTCCCATTTTCGCAACATTTTTTGGTACTGCTCTGCTCTTATTGGCCATAGCGGGATGTTATATAGCCTATGTCCTTTCTCAGGCTCTAGACTATCTGTGTACCAAATTTCATTACAATCGGTTCAGTAGTTTTGGCGTGAAAGCCGGACAGACAGACAGACAGAGATACTTTCGAATTTATAAAATTAGTATGGATTACACGTTTACATATAATCATGGAAAATTCTATTCTGATTCGTGACAAAAAAAAAACAAACCTTTTTTGTTGACAAAAAAAAAAAAAAACAAACCAAACGAATTGGAAGAGCGTTTAAATACCCACTTAGTAAACCTGCATTAAGCAAGCCCATTAGTTAAGATGGCTCTTTTTGAAGTAATCATTCGTACCTAAATATTTTTAATGAAATCAAGCAAACTGGTTTCCGAGACTTAAATTCTAGCAGCAAGTACTTAAACGAGGGAGTGAAATACTCACTTGTACATTGAAGTGTAAAAGTAGTGAGGGCGGTCTATAGCGCGCAGAAACCGAGGCACCATGCCATCCCCTTCGCGGTACAGGTTCAGCAGCCGGTTGTACGAGATGTACTTGGACGAAGGTAGCCGCACCAGGCGTTGGCCCACGCGGATCGCGTTGATTTCGCTGTGCTGGTCTAGCGACGGTTGCCGGTTCTACGGGAATACAGCGGACTTGTGTAAATGGGCCTACATTATATTTTGAATCATAGACAACTTAATTAAAAATAAATTCAACACGACTGGCGCAGTGGCTCAGCGATCGACTGCTGCGCTGTGTGTCACGGGTTTGATCCCCGTACGGAACAAATATTTGTATGGCCTTCAGGTAATTGTTTCGGGTCTGGCTGTTTGTGTGAGTTTAAATTTTTGTAAACGCACCCACGACACAGTAATTCCTAGTGTGGGGAAACGTATATAAAAAAGAGCGAATCGGTCTCGCACAACTATGCTTCGGTTATTCAATATATAAATTTACGAAACCAAAAAAATACATTTTACGCTTTGAAACATTACTACAGTAGCATTTTTATTCGGTTATGGAACTCGGATTACAAGTAGGTGAGAGGGCTAATTCTACTAATTTTAAGAATGTTCACAATATCATCTCAGTCTCAATCTGCCAAAAAATATGTCTAATTTCCCTACCCTTAGACAACTTTTTGACATTTGTCACCTAGATGAGACAGACTAGATTTTGAACGTTTTAAATTATGAGAATTGGCGCTCAGAATACGACAGTACCTAGCGTTTCTTCTATGCTTGTGCTCTAAATCTGACCTATAACTCGCGCGAGTTAACTGCGCACCTCGCTCTGTAACGTCATTCCGACAGTATCATTTGTAAAAAATGAGAAAAATGTTAAAAAATATAAATTATTTTTTTTTTATGTTAATAAAAGCCCAATTTGCTGATTAAGCGTCATAATACTAGGTAATTTTACTCATGACGTTTTGCATTTAAATTAAAGTATATGGACTGCATTCCAGCCAGGTGCACAGTTAACTCGCGCGGGAAGTCAAAGATTTGTGACATTCAATTGTTGAAACACTTTCTTATAATAATTATAGTAAGTAACGGTGCTGCTTCCCGTATCTTCTGTTATTTATTTTCATACCTTCTTTATTACCTTTATTGACTTATATACCTTCTTTTATTTTTATAATTTAAGGAATTTACAAAGACGCAGCGGATGCAAATAGCTAGCAGTTTCTAATATATAAATTGAGTAAGTTTACTAAAAACCATTGTTAGCACAAAATCCGACTTTTTTGGAAAATGACGTACATGGAATCTGACGTCCATTACCGCCTTCGTCATTTCGAACCAGACACGTGTTAAAATAATCATGATTCCAGTGTCAGACAAAGATGGAGCTACACAAGATGTGTAGCGCTATCCCTTTTTCATAGATTTAATGGTGGTTTTATCAGGTATAAGTGCACAGTGAACACAGTCACTAGGTTTAGAGATTGTTGATCATGGTAGCTGGACGACTACCGAGGATCTTTAGCATCCCACGCCTCCAGCCCTCAGGCCTCATCCCACATTGTTACTTATACTACCTACTGACGTAACCGATTTTAGCCCCGCCACACTAGTAGCTAGTTTCGGTTATATTGACCAAGTTGGGGTTCCGTAATCGACATGATTAGTATATGCGTTGGTGATCGCAATTTAAATACCAAGAGAATACTGCTCTTCTTCTACTAGTCGCAACAGGTTATTGTAATTTATTATAAAAATCTAATCTAAACTCATGATCATCCACAATTCAACTTCACCCCCCCCCCCCTGCTGACCATTAGTCTCTCTTTTTAGTGCCATTCTCACCGCCCCTGTGTCAGCGTTATCCAGGTTCTACTCGTGAAATGATGTCGATTGCCCTATTTAGACTCACCTCAGCGGTAATCTTCGAACCGTATGTAGGTACGTGGCCCAAGCCTGCAATAAACAAACGAATTAGTTCGTTAATCATACCTACCTACCTACTATAAAAGCAAATGAAGCATTTCAGCATTTTCCAATTTCCGTATTAGAACGTATGCATTCTCTGTCACAAAATATCCTCTATTTACCCTATTTTTTGGCAAGTTTTTTAAGTTCATCCCTGGAATAATATTTAGACTTGAATTTGAAAAGTTTTTAAGTATTGAAAATTGTCTTCTGAACAATTCAAGAACGATTGTTAAACTTTAGATGTTTTATTACAAAAAAAAAATCTTAATTAAAACCTATGTAAACCTTTGAGCTACTTTCTTTAGGCAAAATGCTTAATACTTTAAAATGACAGCACTAAACTAAGCTTACCTTAAAAAATAAACTGTATTTCTACCGGTAGTTATAATACCTGATCTAAAGAAATATCTTGTTTTGTAAAAAGGGGTTAAGTGTGACATTGCGACCAGTAGTAGACAAGTACCTACGAGAGCGACATCTACACAATCTTTAAGATATTCATGGAATAAAATTCGCCCTACCTACACAACACATGTAGCCTACCTACATTTCCTGGAAGGCAGATAAGTGCGTTCATAGTATTTATGGAAATACTCTGAAGTAACAATCATATTTCTTACCCATGTGATGTGCGATAGTCAGCGGAATGCCAGATAAAGGTTGTTGTATTTTGAGCCCATTTAATACCTAGAAATAGAAATTTCATTAATTAACAGTCTGAGGGTCTTGACCAACACACAGACGGACATGACGGTGACACAGGTACAGCCTGCCTGCGACGTGGAGGCCCCGGGTTCGATCCCCGGCCAGGTCGTGATGGAAAATGAACTTTTCTTGATTGTCCTGGGTCTTGGAATGTTTATCTATATGTCGGAGATCGTCGATATAATTTTAATAGAAGTTGCTGATTTGATTTACGTAGTAAGGGGCGAACGCTTGTGACGTTATTTTGTGATTGCGTCACATGGACAGAGTCGCTTTGGGAAGTGGGGTTCGTCGAACGGTCACTTTGCATCGAGACGTGGACCGAGGCACTTCTCCGAACCGAAACTGTCGATTTGCCTATTCAAATTGTTATTATGAAGATTGGAGGGTATATCTAAACGTCGTGCTTCAATTCAAAACTCACTTACGAAATGGAACCTGTACCACCACACTAAGAAGCTGTCGACCCTACCGCTCTGCCGTCGCTGTCTCCGACACCAGAAGTTGGATAAAGAACTACACTGCTCACAATCTCGTTATAAATCAAGGAACAGAATAACAGTCACTTTCTGCCATTATGTGTGTAGTTGTTCATTGTCTTTGTATGAGCTTCTGTAAATGCTGGATGTACGGGCAGTGAGGCTGGAAGTGAACGTCATGTCACGAGGTGCGCTCAATTGCTGGCGCATTGATCGCTGATGCTTGACGCGCGACAGTGCTGGCTGATGCTTGGCGCGCGACAGTGCTGGCTGTTGCTTGGCGAGCGAGGTGCGCTTGCGGAACATGCGAGGTGCGCTTGCGAAGTGTGCGAGGTGCGCTTGCGAAGTGTGCAAGGTGCGCTTGCGCAGCACGTAAGGTGCGCTTGCGGAACACGCAAGGTGAGCTTGCGGAGCGCGCAAGATGAGCTTGCGGAGCGTGCAAAGTGCGCTTGCGTAACGCGCTTCTAGCTGCTTTGTGAATCGCATCAATGGCGTGTGGCGCTGCTGGAACTGCTTGCGGCGCAGCCGGAGCTGCGTGCACTTTGTGGAACGCCCAAGGTTTCAAGACTTGAGCCTCTACTCTGCGGGCGATGAGAAGATTTCAGGGTAGCATCTACTCTGCAGGCGATGAGAAGATTTCAAAATACCCAAAACGTTTGTGGTAACGTAATGGGGCATTATGAGAGCTCAGAGATGTCTGGTGTGCAACGGTTGAAAACTGCCAAGTGGCAGGTGTTTGTGGGAAATTGCCATAATCCGGTGAGTCGTACAATTTTTATTTTGATTTCGTGGCCGAATGTTCTCTTGTCAAGCAATCTGTAATTTCATTGGTGTACGTACACATGTGCCAGTATAAATACAGTGTACAAGGTTGTGCCAGTGTATTGTGTACTGAACAATTTCTTTGCTACATGATAATAAGAGTTATTTGCAAATTTTATTTTTTGTACTACCCGTATTCTTTGTTATAATGGGCTGAGAAATTTTAAATCAGGGTTTTAAAATTATGATGTCTGGTTTGTCTTTGTTTCAAAACTAAATTTCACTGTGGCCTATAGTTACGAGCTCACTTGAGTTTCTGATAGTATGTGTGGCTAGACTATTAAATCTTCTCAAGAGAACAAGCGGTAACGAACATAGAAATGAGTGCTATTTACTAAAAATGTTAATTTGATAGAAATGAGCTAAATTAATGAAATTTAATATTGGTGAGTTGTTTGATGGCGATAATGGCGATCGTTACCTATTGAAGTCGTTGATTGGAAACAGAACTTATAATTACCCCATGATCGCATAGGTACGAAAGATTTTTCCAAGTAATGTCTGCTGAGTTAGATTTTCATAATGTAGAAGATGGTGAGGAGGGTGCCTCCGCCAGCAAATAGAACACGTATCATGGCTATGTGGTCGCGCTGCTCGCACTAGTCTGTAGTCGTAACTGCAACCCAGTGAGGGGTTGTTCAGAGCGCGATGGGCAGCTAGTGGTGTGGCGGGGACACTAGTAGATATGGTTGCACTGCATGCACTAGTCTGTAGTCGTAACTGCAACTCAGTGAGGAGTTGTTCAGGGCGCGATGGGCAGCTAGTGATGTGGCGGGGACTCTGGTAGATATGGTCGCACTGCATGCACTAGTCTGTAGTCGTAACTGCAACTCAGTGAGGAGTTGTTCAGGGGGCGATGGGCAGCTAGTGATGTGGCGGGGACCTGGGTCTCGGAGGAGACTATTAGTTGTACGGTCATGTGTTGACCTGGGAGTCGTGGACTCTAGAGTTGGTCGTATCACAAGAGGTGATGACGATATGGGTGTCAACTATGAGTTGTCACTAGCTACTGTGGTAGCGGGTCATGGTGTGTTTTCTTATTGAAGATTATGATTTTGATTTGATAATTATGAGGCTTGGAGGAACCTTTTGTATTTTCTTTTTGAAATTCGATAATTATGAAGCTTGAAGGAAGCTTTTGTGTTTACGTTGTTAAAATAATTATGTTTGTTTGGTTTTCCAATAGTCACAGTAATTAAACGTGACGTGTGACGGTCAGGTTGGCAGAGTTCTCAAAAATGTTTCAAAGTCGGTGTTCTGTTTTTTTTTTTTAATTTGTTACAGACATGCACGAGGATGTGCAAAGGGAAATATCGAAGTTTGCCTGGGATCGGCGGTTGGCCTGGTGAAGCGGATCCCGGACTCCGGGGCTGAGGGAGCTTCGGATGCGCTGGGATGATGATGATGATGATGATGCACGAGGACGTGCAAATCGTCAGGCTGGCCGTGTCGGAGATCGTCGATATAATTTTAATAGAAGTTGCTGATTTGATTTACGTAGTAAGGGGCGAACGCTTGTGACGTTATTTTGTGATTGCGTCACATGGACAGAGTCGCTTTGGGAAGTGGGGTTCGTCGAACGGTCACTTTGCATCTAGACGTGGACCGAGGCACTTCTCCGAACTGAAACTGTCGATTTGCCTATTCAAATTGTTATTATGAAGATTGGAGGGTATATCTAAACGTCGTGCTTCAATTCAAAACTCACTTACGAAATGGAACCTGTACCACCACACTAAGAGGCTGTCGACCCTACCGCTCTGCCGTCGCTGTCTCCGACATATATATGTATCTATTATAAAATATAGTATCGTTTAGTTAGCATCCCATAACACAAGTCTAGAACTTACTTTGGGGCTAGCTCAATCTGTGTGTTTTGTCCGTATATATTTATTTTATTTATTTAGAGTTTATTTCGCATAAACAAAACGCACCTTTCACACATTACAAGTAAATAATAAAAACATAAAATATAATATACTCAAAAGCCTCTTACTCGAACACGAAAACATTGGTTTGCCTAATGCAACACAGAGACAATACACCATGAATATACAGTATGTTACAAAAACCCTGTCCGACCCGTGAAGGTGTTGTTAGGTATCGTTAGCTGATTCTACTAATGCGTACATAACCTGGCTAAACTAAAAAAAAAAATACCCCCTTAAAAATAAATAACTTAAATAAAATAAATAGGTAATTTCATGGCAACACAGGCACAGGTCATGACCTCAGTTGACCTCATGCATGTAGGTATTGGTAGTCTAACCACGTTTATCGACTCTAGAAAGAAACAATGATACCTACTTAAGCAGCTCGTGAAAAGAACTTTTTTTTTAAGTAGGAAGGTCGTCTGACCCTCCGAATGTATCTTCGAATTTCATTCGATGAGCACAATGGCTGTGGCGGAGATGTT
The DNA here is from genome assembly GCA_037179545.1 of Sesamia inferens. Lineage (NCBI taxonomy): Eukaryota > Metazoa > Arthropoda > Insecta > Lepidoptera > Noctuidae > Sesamia > Sesamia inferens. The sequence continues at coordinate 21,885,823 of CM073921.1, forward strand.
GTTCCATATTTCGTTCACTAAGAACGATACCGGCCTGGTCCCACGAGATTAGCACGGTGTTTCACAACGTTAGTCCACTCCTACCAATCCACTGCTCGCCGAACTGATAGTGGAGGTACTCACGTACAGGTCGGCAAAAATATGGTGGGGCATCGTCATGCTGGAACCACATTGACCAAGAAGTAGTCACATCCGAATCGTTCAACACCTGATCACAACACAACACAATTGCAGTTTTACAAGGTACCTTCCATCAGCAGGTTACATTACGTTAGAAAACACTAACGTATTGATGATGATGATTGATGACGTATGATTATGATCACACAATAAACGATACGTCTACACGCACGCAATGTCTACGCGAAACTAATAAATTTAAAATAAAAATGATTTTTATTTCATAAAAATAGGTACTCTAACTGCACGGCGGTGCCCTTTGACTAGAGGTGTGAAAGTATTCAAAATATTTCTCGTATCGATTTTTGGTATCAATTTTGTATTTCAGAATTTCACGCATCGATTCAACATCGCATGGCATTCTTTAGATTTTAGAACTTTCACATAACTTAATCAGGTGAACTTAAATGCTTTACATTGTTTATAATATTCTCCTAAAATCGTATTTCATAAGACCTTTCTAGTTCCTATTTACTAATAATAGGCACTTGTGTTACAATATTGTTATGAATAATTAATCGATAATCAAAAAAAGTACTTTTACCATTAGGTAATCTGCGTTTTTACAACAAATCATTCGAGCAGGTAAAAATCGAATAGTAGCGACAAAAACAAAATGTTATTACGCAAAAACTAGTACAGCTCTAATTATTCCTTTGCGCGTCGGTGGCTAGACACACTGACGCCGCCGACAGTTATAAGGTCTAAAATGGTGTTTACACTTTTTTAAATTTCCCGAATTTTGGGGAAGTTACAGTAAATTCGCTGGTAAAAAAGATTATTTCAAAATTCATTAGTATTGTTACTATGATGATTATGCAAAATTTTATATTTTATTTGGTCATTTGTTTACCTAACCCTTATTATCCTTGTGGGTCGGACAGGGTTTTCGTAACATACTGTATATTTTCGTAAAAACTGGATCGCGTACTACGGTTTACTCCGAATACAATTTTAAACTTTGTGCCATTACAATTAAGTTTAATTTACCGCAGCACGTCCTATCGATCCAACTGAGATAGCACTAGAGTAGTAGTGCGTTCTTTTCTACTGGGATACCAGATTATAAAACATGTCTTTGGAAACATTTGGTAGTTTTTTTCACTAAATTGATATTTACAAAAAAAAAAAAATATGTTATACAAGTGTTTGTAACAAAGTTTGGTATTGTAATAGCAAACACACAACAAAGTAAGCAGTATAAAGTGTAGCTAAAAATATGATAAATAGTCACTGAGATCATATGAGATAGATACTATGAGGGTTTCGGTTTTAGTGTTCCATAGTCAACTAAGAAACCTTATATATGTAGTTTCCCCAAGTCTGTCTGTTTTGCCTGTCTGTCCATTCATCCGCGGATAATCTCAGTGATTATTTGTACTAGAAAGCTGAAATTTGATACCAATATGTATATCAATCACGCCGACAAAGTGGTAAAATAAGAAGTGTTATTACTGTCTGTCCATATACGTAATAGAGCAAGAGCCCACGACGGCCAAACCTTCGTTATTTAATAAAAGCTGAAAGTTTCTCTGTGTATGTCTCCAACACAGTTAAGAACGACCACGATTATAGAGATTTATTGTTGTTACTTGGGCAGATAAAAGGTAGTAAAGGTGTATAAAATAGTACCTTAAATTCCTTAAAGTCTAAAGTTCAATTTTTTTATATTTTCTTCAGGATATCTTTAGAAATCACGTTATCCTTTGCCGGACATTTTTGACAATTGCTACCCCTTGCCAGACAGACCTAAACTGTACTAAATTAAAATTATACTTTCGTTATAGCATAAAAGCCGAGTTTTATATATGTTTCTTGGAGACCTATAAAAAATGTTACCTCAATAGCCAGACAGTTTGAATGGTTTTTACATCTTGCCAGACCCTGAGAGTCAACTGTAGTCAGCTGTAGAGTCAGCTATAGGTCTGAGTATAGCCAGTGTATTCAGAGATTTATATGCAATGTTTACAGTGTACGTAATGTAATTGATGTTGAAGCTGCTCGACTTGAAATATTCATTGACTTGTATACAGTCTCCGATGTAAACGAAGCTTTTGACCCTGTGAAAACGAGTTATTGCAGCAATTTCTGCCAGAAAATTATATATGTATAATTATATCAACCCGATAAGAATGGCTGGGTATTGAAAGATGACAAAAACCTGAAATACCAAATCAAATGGTTTGAAGGGGACCACCTACCAAGTTATGTAAGTGATTCGCTCAAAACTCAATCAGGTATTATTATGACAAATTATTGTACATAATGTTTTAATTATTCATAATTGTATAAAGTTTCCTATTTTTTTCAGAAAGTGATGGAGAAGGCGATATTGATGATGATCAAGTCATTAAACTGAAGTAGTAGTGACGATGAAGATGATAAAAATATCGACGACAATGTGTAAAATTTAAAAAACCATTAAATTTTCGCATTTATTTCCAATAAAGGCACTTTTGAATTGTCAGAAGGTCGATCAGTCAGTAAGGTGAAGCTAGTCCCCCATTCCAAAGAGTAGGTAGGTACCTATGGAGAAGAACGGGCAAGAAACTCCATGGACACTCTTAATTATCAAGCTATTGATACAAATATTTGATTACATCATTCATGTTGAAATCAGCCGTGTGAGAACGATGCAGAAATATATTGTACCCTAAGAGCGTCCATTATGGAAAACACACAAAATAAAAAAATAACAACAATTCAGAAATCCATAAAAAAAAACTAACCCAACAAATAGATGCTTTACAGAAAGTACACTGTGCTCACACGTTTTCCATTCAATTATACAATATTAAGAAATTGAATCTACACAATGCAAAGATAGTTTTGTCCAAGGTTTAGCAGGTCCAATAGTTTTCCCGAATACTAAGTTTAGCTCCTGTGTAGCTGTACCAGTGCCGAACACCCCTGTTAGCGATGCAATTCCGTAACGTACAATATGCTTGGCTACATAGTGTGTACAAACAATTACAAATTAAAACTACAAGAAGAAAAATCAAAGAACAATCAGTGTATAGAAATCGGACGGTGCTCAAGCCCAAGCCTTTTTGTCCTCAATATAATCCTTAACACTATAAAATGCTTTCTGATACAGCTTACGTTTAATGAAGGATTTGAATTTATTCAGGCTCAGATCTTGAACCACCTCTGGGAGTCTATTGTAAAAATGTATACATTGTCATCTAAAAGAGCCACCTATTTTCTTGAGCCGTATTGTAGGTACAATAAATTTGTGTCTGTTCCTAGTATTTATATTATGGAGATCACTGTATTTTTTAAACAATTTTATATTTTTATGAGCATACAAAAAATTTTCATAAATATATTTAGACGGCACGGTCAGTACATTAATCTCTTTAAAATTTTGTCTGAGAGAGTGTCTCGGACTTAATTTATAAATTAAGCGAACAGCTCGTTTCTGCAAAACAAATATTGTTTGAATATCAGCGGCATTTACCCACAACAGAATGCTGTACGACATTACGCTATGGAAATAGCCAAAGTACATTAAACGGGCCGTCTCAATATCAGTCAAATTACGAATTGTTCTAACTGCGTATGCAGCAGAACTTAGTTTTTTTGACAATATTTCTATATGTGGACCCCATTGAAGCTTAGCATCCAGAGTTATACCCAAGAATACTGTGCTGTCTTCAGATTTCAATTCTTCGCCCTTTATCAACACTTTAGTTTTCACCTGCCTAACGTGAGGTAGAGTAAACTTAATGCATTTGGTTTTTTTCTCGTTTAAGAGTAAATTATTAACATTAAACCAGTGGACTACTTTGGAGATCGCGCTATTTACGTCGTTTGTAACCTGCTGCTGACGTTTAAGTTTAAATATTAGTGAAGTGTCATCTGCAAACAATACTATATCGTGATTATCCTTTATGAGATACTGCAGGTCATTGATGTAAATAAGAAACAAAAAAGGACCAAGAATTGACCTCTGTGGGACTCCCATTGTTACTAAAGATCCGGAAGATCTTTTTCCATTAACGTCAACGCTCTGAATCCTAACACTCAAGTAAGATGTAATAAGATCCAGTGCAGAGTTCCGGATCCCGTAGTGGCGGAGTTTCCTGACTAATGTATCATAAAGAACGCAATCGAATGCCTTGGACAAATCACAAAAGATGCCCAAAGCATCGCATTTATCCTCCCATGCATTATAGATATGTCCTAGAAGTTCAACACACCATCAGTAATTGAACGACCCTTTGTAAAACCGAACTGTTTGCTATGTAATAATTTATGTTTATTAAAAAAACTTAGCATTTGGTTTAAAATTAATTTTACAAAAATTTTACTAAAGGTAGGTAGAACAGAAATAGGTCTGTTACGAATGTACCTTATGTCGAGGGCATAAGGTTCAATATCGCGTGACATGCAGTGCGTAACTTCTAAGCTTTATAACTCGAGATCTAAACATTGTCTAGGTGTAATATAAAAACGCATTCCTAGACTCAAGGTGGCCTATCGAATGGTACAGGTTTTATCAATTTTGTCAACAAAGCGACGACATCGAAATTTCTAGAAACCCGTTTCCGGGAATTACCGTAGGTACCTAGTGAATGTACTCGAAGTTATGCGCTATTATTATTACGTCTAGACGATTCTGGAATGTTCGATCAGCTGGCCTATATATAGCGCCGTGACGCCGGCGCCGAGTCAGTCTGCACTTGACTACCGAGACGAAACAGCGATACTTATGAAGCGATCTTTGAGAATACCTACTGCGACAACTGTAACGAGAACTGTGAGTACTACGTGAAGTAACATCTGTAGTGTTATTGCGTGTCTACAATACGGACTTCGTGGACGTAAGTGAAGACTTCGGTGCAACATCAGGAACATTCTACTTGTCATTGCCTACAATCGACTGTACCTTCGTTGCCAATAAACTTCGTAACCCTTAACCGGTATTTTAGTACCCCTAGCCCGTAACAATTGGTGTCAGAAGCGGAATGCCGGTCACGCCAAGGGAAGACGAAAGAGTTCGCACGCGACGACAAGCAGCGATGGATTTGGCGCGTCAAGAGGAAGAATTGCGTAGTGTCCCTGCACCCTTAGAAGATGCGGCCGTCGTAACACCGACGAATGTGAGTACGCCTAGTACCACCACTATTCCCGGAACCAGCGGATGCGATTTATCGGCATTAATGACTCACTTGACGGCGCAAATAAAACAATCTCAGGCAGAAATCCAAGCACAAATTAAAAGTGTAGCACAATCCCAGGCATCAACCCAGTCACAAATAAAGGAGTCCCAGCAATTGATATTAGAATTAAATGAAAAATGGGATAAAACCAAAGAAGAAGTCAACGAACTTAGAATAAAAACATTTCAACAAGATGCCCGTATGGACCAGCAAGATACGCGCATAGACAAACAAGATGAGCGTATGGAGGAACTAAACAGTACCATCGTGGAGTGTGAGAAAGAAATACAGTTTCTCCATAAAGCTGTGCAGAAAGGAGTTATTAAAAGTGTGGTACCGGTACCCAGTGCTTTGCCGACTTTCAAGGTACCTCATTTTGACGGAACAACGTCATGGGTGGCCTTCCGTCTACAGTTTGAGAAGGTCGCCAAAGGCAACAACTGGGACGACGATCAAGCTCTAACGGCTCTTATGCTTGCTTTGCGTGGCGATGCCGTACGAATCCTCGAGAATGTTTCCGGCGATTGCAATACCCTAGCCTGTCTGTTAGAAGCATTGGAGACTAGATATGGAGAGAAACACCTCGAACATGTCTACAGGGCTCAACTCCGCGACCGCACACAGAAGAGCAATGAGAGTCTGCAACAGTGGGCAACGGAAATAGAACGTCTGGTTCGGAAGGCGTATGCATCAACACCGGGACTGATTGACGCTACTACTCTGCGATTCTTTACTGATGGGATTCGAGATGCAGAAGTCAGAGCTGCAGTACGTCTGGGTCACCATCAGACCTTGAAGGCAGGCTTGACACATGCTCTGGAAGTGGAAGCTGTACGTCAAGATGGCCGACAACACGACCGTATTCGAAAAGTGACCGCACAAATAAAAGCCCGACGAGGACCAACTTGTTATGAGTGCGGTGAAAAGGGGCACATTCGAATTGATTGTCCCAGGAAGGCTAAGGGAAGAAGTGCTTTTTGGGCACGTAAAGACGCAGATGTGTTGCTGTGGCGCAAGCGCGACGCCAAGGTCCAGCCTGAGCGCGCGAGCGAGCGCGTCGATTGGCGCGAGCGGAGCGATCGGAGTGAGCGCCGCGAGCGACCCGCTGAACGAGAGCGGGTACGTGTCAAGGACCGGGAACGCGAACGTTCCAGCAAGCGAGAACAAGAGCGCGAGCGGTCGCGCGGAAAGTCGTGGAGTGCGGCGGAAGCAAGGCGGGACAAGGAAGTCGAGGACGAGGCGCGTAAGAAGAAGCGCCTCGAGAAAAAGGCAAAACGAAAGGCCCGCCGCCGCCAGATTACTTCAGGTAGTAAGGACCGAGGTGAAGAACGCAAACAGGAAAAGACAGAGAACGTAAGGATTATCCAGGTGAACGCTTTGGATGAAGACTGGGATAATCGATCATTGGAAGAGGCACAAAAGGAAGATAGTGACTTGAAGACAGTAATCGAATGGAAGAAACGTGGCCAGAGGCCCGCTTGGAGTGAAATATCAGCGCTTAGCCCAACAGCAAAAAGTTACTGGGCTCAATGGGACAGCCTGATAATTGATAATGGAGTTCTGAAGAGGAAATGGGAATCACCTAGTGGACAGGAGGTCGCCTTACAGATAGTTGTCCCCTGTGAGAAGGTCGCGTCGGTGCTAAGACAGGTGCACGACGGAGTATCCGGAGGACATCTAGGAGTAAAGAAAACTCTGGAGAAGGTGAGAAAAAAGTTCTATTGGGTGCATTGCCGCGAAGACGTAGAGGACTGGTGTAGGAAATGTGTAGCCTGCTCCTCAGTAAAGGGACCGCAAACGAGGGCCAAAGGTCGGCTGAAAGTGTATAATGTTGGTGCACCATGGGAAAGAGTTGCTGTCGATATAGCTGGGCCGTTCCCTATTACTGAAGAAGGGAATAGGTATATCATCGTCATGCAAGACTATTTCAGCAAATGGCCAGAAGCTTTTGCAGTACCCAACCAAGAAGCTCATACCGTCGCCAAAAAGCTAGTTCACGAGGTGTTCTGTCGATTTGGCGTTCCCTTGGAATTACACTCTGACCAGGGTAGAAACTTCGAGTCTTCACTGTTTCAAGAGGTTTGCCAACTACTCGGGATACATAAGACTCGTACAACACCATATCACCCTCAGTCAGATGGAATGGTCGAAAGATTCAACCAGACGCTAGAGAATCATTTGGCCAAAGTAGTTGAAGAACACCAGAGGGATTGGGACCAATACATTCCACTCTTCTTAATGTCATACCGCTCTGCAACATATGATAGCACAAATTGTACACCGGCGAAAGTCAACTTCGGACGAGAAATTAGATTACCCATAGATGCACTAACCGGAACACCCCCCGATACCCCTATCCTAGCCGTCGACTATGTGGCCGACCTCCGACGTAAACTAGATGGAATACATGAGCTAGTGAGAGAGAATGGTCTGAAAACCAGTGAGAGAATGAAGATCCGATACGACCGCAAAGCTAACGTGCCCGGATTTGAAGAGGGAACTTTGGTATGGTTACATAATCCCATTAGGAGAAAAGGAAAGAGTCCGAAATTTCAAGCCAAATGGGAGGGTCCGTACACGATAGTAACGAGGATAAACGATGTCACCTACCGGATAAAGAAAGGACCTAGAGGGAAGCTGAAGATCGTACACGTAGACCGTCTAGCCCGCTATTATGGTTCAAATCATGCTCGGGACGAGCACGACTAAGAAGGGGGCAATGTTACGAATGTACCTTATGTCGAGGGCATAAGGTTCAATATCGCGTGACATGCAGTGCGTAACTTCTAAGCTTTATAACTCGAGATCTAAACATTGTCTAGGTGTAATATAAAAACGCATTCCTAGACTCAAGGTGGCCTATCGAATGGTACAGGTTTTATCAATTTTGTCAACAAAGCGACGACATCGAAATTTCTAGAAACCCGTTTCCGGGAATTACCGTAGGTACCTAGTGAATGTACTCGAAGTTATGCGCTATTATTATTACGTCTAGACGATTCTGGAATGTTCGATCAGCTGGCCTATATATAGCGCCGTGACGCCGGCGCCGAGTCAGTCTGCACTTGACTACCGAGACGAAACAGCGATACTTATGAAGCGATCTTTGAGAATACCTACTGCGACAACTGTAACGAGAACTGTGAGTACTACGTGAAGTAACATCTGTAGTGTTATTGCGTGTCTACAATACGGACTTCGTGGACGTAAGTGAAGACTTCGGTGCAACATCAGGAACATTCTACTTGTCATTGCCTACAATCGACTGTACCTTCGTTGCCAATAAACTTCGTAACCCTTAACCGGTATTTTAGTACCCCTAGCCCGTAACAGGTCTATAATTTGTGGGGTCTGATGTACTACCTGATTTAAACAAAGGTATTGCTTTACTATTTTTCATGAGATCAGGAAACTCAAACAGTCAATACAAGCATTACGATAACAGCTGGAGTGGGTGCCACTATATCAATAATAAAATTAGCAACCTCCACCGAATGACCCCATAGATTAGCAGCCTTTTTTACATTTAGAGTGTGAAAGATTATAATTATATTTGTACTGATAACATGTTCAAAATGAAATTCCGAATCACAAAACTTAACATTTTCTTTAAGCAAAGACTCAGCAACAGAAGATGATCCTATTCGTATACAAGCAAAAATTGTTTTTTTTTGTTGACCAGTGTAATTACTATTACTGCTACTGCAGGAATCGTCATCGTCGTCATTTAAATTAATCACTATGTGATTTTCAACCGTGTATATGGCTAGCAACACGGCAGACCCCATGTCTGTGCGCATAGACGGTGAAATGGTCAAGTGCACAGACCGGTTTAAATCCTTGGGTCTGAACTCCACGCATCCGGCGAAATTGATTGCGACGTCAGGGCACGTATTTCCGCAGCTTAGGCAAAATGGCGTGAGGTGACAGGTGTCATTTGTGGCCCCAAAATGCCGGTTAAGCTTAAGGAGCAGGTCTATAAGACTACCATTAGACCTGTTCTCCTGTATGGCAGTGAGGCGTGGCCTGTGCTTGAGCGACACAAGCAGGAACTGCGTGTCACGGAGATGAATATGCTGCGGTGGATGGTGGATGTGTTGTGAGTTACGCGGAGAGACCGCAACAGGAAATCCCGCATTCGTGGCAGTCTTCATGTCCGTGACATAGCGGACAAACTGCAGGAGGGTCGCCTACGTTGGTACGGTCACGTCTTACGAAAACCGGCATGTTACGTGGGTCACAAATGTCTTGCCATGGCGCCTCCGACGGGCCGGAACAAGCAGGGTAAACCAAAGAAGTGCTGGCTTGACGTTGTAAGAGATGACATGCGTGCCAACAATCTTACACCACAGGATGCCAAAGATCGCGCAAACTGGAGGAAATTGAGCAAGAAAGCGGACCCCGAGCTCTAACGCGAAAGCCGCGGATGCAACAGGGATAAACGCTGCAACCGCAGGGATAAATGATGATGATGACTATGTGATTTTCAATATAATTGTCATAATGGACATCTCTGCCGAAGTCGTCCATCATTATTTTTAAGTAACAGCCAAGTCACAAATTAATATAAAACACACAAACAGATAAGTACGCGCACGGTCATCTTCCAAGATGGAAAGAGACTATACTTGACAGAAGATTATACTTGACACTGTTGCCAAATTAAAAAGAAATGTTTATTTGTCAAGACTTGAACACGAGCGATTTTGCTTACAAAACTTATTAAAATTATAATAACTATAATTTTTGGCGTTAAGCGTTCAGGCAACCATGGTGACCTCACCGACATGTACATTTTAAACGAGTTTTTATTTATGATATGTATCAAAGAGCTTCATGAACTTCTCACTAGATGATTCTGTATTAAACAACGATTCTCGGATGTATAAAACTGTGCCCCATCTGACACAACATCGGAAAAAAAGTTTGTTTATAAACGGTGAGTGCAGTTTTATACAGTGGCAGTGAGTTTTGCGATTAAAATGAGAGTAATAAATTATTTTTTACTATCGGAGTCTTATTACTTAGTTATTAAAATAATTGTCGAGATTTATTCTTTCTGAACATGTATAAATACTTCGTATCCAATGTCTGATAAGTTGTCTTTACGACAGACTTTGACACGAAGTCCAGAAAAAATACTATTTATTGTCTACATTGGTTATATTGCTTTGTTTGAAAATTTTTAATGTAAATTAAGTGCTGAAGAATTGTGCAGTTTGTGATAAAAGAAAATTACGTTTAAAATTACGTGGTTTTACTGGAGAAATAAATGTAAATTTTTGAGCTACGCATATACAAAGTTGTGTCGTCATGAAAAGTATGAAACGTCAAATTGCACTTCTTACCTTTAAAGAACTGTAACAATAAGATGACATTTACCTAGTATAGAGGTTGATAACCAGAAAAAAACGTTAACAAACTTAATTAAGTATTTAGGTACACAGTTTAATTACAAAATTAAAAAATAAAAACAAAACTATCCATTGAAGTATTAAATACATATTATTGTATCCTGGCTCTTTGCAACAAATATTCAAATCTACGGTCATGCTTGTCTATAGTACGAGTACGTCCCCACACACGATTTCAAATGCGGCCTGTGTTTCGCAGGAAATACTTCGGGTGCACAGTTAATACCATATGGCAGCCGTAAAGGGAGCGTTCAATTATTACGTAACGCAATTTTTGTGCATGTCTGACCCCCTTCCCTTCCGTGTAACGCACCGTAACGTTTTTCTGTAGCCCCCTCCCCTTCTCTAAACGTTATGTACTCAAGTGATCAATTTTATCCTGAAGTCGTAAAAAATATGTAATAGTTTTTACACTTGGTATAGTATTAATTTACTAAATAATATTTTTTTAGAAACAATGTTACGTAACGTGTTTTAATAAAGACCACCTCCCGCCCCTGTAATGCATTGTAACGTTTTACGAGACCGAAGAAAAAATCCGCGTGCCGCTCGCGCCACTGCCGGCCGCCGGCTACTTGAGTGTTTCTCTGCCTAAACCGCGGAGTGAGTGGGCCGGAGCGGCATTATTTCGAACAAACTTGCTACCCCGGTAGGCTTTCATTCTGTTTGAAGGTGGTGGAACTGGCTATCCATGGACAATAAGGTCGATGTATCTGCAGAGTCAGATATTGGCTGATGAGCGGCACATTAGACATTATTTTTATTTAAGGGCCATCGTTTCTTGAGGTACCTATATCCTTTGTCCAAGTGCGAAGCCGGGGCGGGTCGCTAGTATAATATAATAGTTTTCTTTTGTTTACATACTCGCAAAAAATTACCTTTTTTCTCACAAACGAAACACAAAGCTTCACTTGCCGTACATCGCTCGCCATCGAGACACAGGCCCTTGCCAAAATGTCGACTGGCGCTCCTCTGAGCCTACGTTTGCGCCGACGGCCCTGCTGCGCGAGCCCGGCAGCCCTCGTCGCTGCCGCCTCGGCGCCATCCGACAGATTTTTATAGCTTTCGCTAGCGTTAAATGATAAGTGCGAAGTAGTCAAACTTTTGCAATACACAGTTAACGTCATCCTGACCTCCCCTTTTTCAAATCGGAAGTTGTATAGGCCTCGTAACCAGCCGATCCAATGAGGTTAACCAACTATCCAGCCTGAACTTTCTCAGATTCTTTGCTCACTCCAAACACTTTAACAAAAACTTCGAATATCTTCCGTCATTTTCGCCATGCCGGGCCGCTATCGAGTCTTACTTCCGCTGGAGGACGTGTGTGTTGCATAATTCTGAAGATACACTATGCACAACCGAAAATACAAACAATATTGAATCGGTTCAAGTACGTTTTAACCGTAAAACACGTTAAAACTTCGCACCCCTGCCACCATGTAGTGAAACACATGCAAGTTGGTTGAACACTGTTTTATTTTCGTATACCCCCTCACACTATAACAATAATGGTATTAGACCTACTGACACTCATACTAATCTACTACAGAACCCTAAAATCGTCAAAGTGTGTATTAGACCACACACTGAAACAAATCCTCATGTAGATTGTCCAAAAAGCTAAGTTCTGCGACATACTCCGTTCTTCAACTATTTTCGTAGAGTATTGTCTTAAGGTATTTTCTATGTCGCTATGAGATCCCGCCGGAGCTCTGTCCGATGTACAGCGATATCTCGCCATAGCGGCGTTTTGTCTCCTCTTACCACTTTCAGATTAAATTTCATAGCGACAATTCAGCAAGGTGGCTTGCCGCCTCAGTACAGACCGTGCGGTAGCCCTGGACTATTCAAACGGCCATGACCATTTGGGACGCGGTCAGGCGTCGAGATTGTCGCCGCCTCTGGGAACGCACCCACACCGGTGCCCCGTAAAGGGCCAAGGACCGCTCCTTGGCCAAGGAGTGGTCCTTGGCCCTTTACGGGACACCGGGACACCCACGTAGAGGCCTCCTAGATTAGAGAGGAGAGTTTGGTCCTCCTAGATTAGAAAGGAGCCATCTTTTTTTATGCAGATGGGAAATCATCAAATGACCTCTCCCGCTCCGAGCGGAGTGGAAGGGCGTGTCAGACGTTTACTGACTAAAACCCACCAGTGTTCCTTCACTTGCCTGTGCGCCAGAGTCACGGTATCTCTTTCAAACAGCCCGCAGTCCTGGCAGGCAAAGGCAAATATCGTTTTGGCTACAGAGTAGTTTTTAATTTTGCTGGGTTATAAAGGCCTTCCGCCAAAATACGTTGGTATATTTGGTTATCAATCACTTGTCGATAATAGTGAATGACTCGTTTGTTCAGATTTTCGTTATTCACTTGTTATTGTTTGTTTTTAATTTGATATTTATTAATATTGTTTGAATTCATCTTGAAAATTAGAACTTACTCTTCTCTCTGTGAACAGAGTATAGTTTTGTTATACGTGACTGACCGTTTGATTCATTTATATGGCCTATCCAAATGTCCTTTCTTTGGTACTATTTGTCGAAGCGTTGAATTTCTTAATGATGCGTTAAAATGCACCGACTGGGAAAGTACTCTCAATCTGTGTGGTTCTTACCGTAGAAGACTATCTTATATCAACATCGGTTCACACGGTCTTCATCTGATCTAATCAAATACTTTAAAAGAGGCTGTGATCTCATGAGTTTATCAGATAGGCAACATCGAATTCATCTAGTCTTTAAAACATAATTGACATGTAAAATTGTTTTTACAAATCTAATCACAAAATAAAATAACTTAATAAAACGTAGTGCAACCGATTCGTAAATACACTTGGTGATAAGGGCGTATTATGGCTTAGCCAAGTAAACTAATAGTAATTCAAACTAATACTTGCAAAATTAAAGATTGAAAATGTATGGACCTGTTGTATGTTAACGCCGATATTGTGAGAGGGGGCGGTGCTCTTGCTGACCACAAACGGTATTTTGGTGTGGTTAGACGTGTCGTAGTAGCTCCGCATGCCTGCCTGCTTCATTTGGGACGCCACGGTCGGCATCTCGTACCGACGACTGCGATATTTAACGCGCCGCGGATGTTGATTGCTCTCCTAACAAACATCAAGATAGAGTAATAACAACTATCCAAGTCCCGTTCCTAACTACGTTGAGGTTGAAGCTTGGATGAAGCTATGTATTAAGTAAGTATGTATTTTAAACAGAGCGACTGTGTATCTGAAATCTACAGTTAAACTACTGAGATATACGATACATACAAAACTGCCTTTATGCCCATAAGTACCAGGATAGGTACATGGCTCCAGCTTATATAAGATGATAAAACTGCTGGCTACTTTTCGTTTCAAAAATAGATAGTGTATTTTCTTGATAAAAATTCGCTACATATAAGGTATAGAAGATCAGACACATACAACATGATTAGGTTCCATCGATATCTGCATTGATTCCAGTTTCTCGTGGCTGTCACTGTCTATGTTTTGGATGGTGCGAGCTGAAAGGTTTAAATTAATTAGAAATCCTTGTATTTATGGTTATTGCCAGCAGGATAGCGTAACACACTATCAGTAGCAATGGGCTTCAGTTTGACAGTTCAATAACATTCATTGCGTTATTTACGTCGAATGAAGCAATGGATTAGCAATATGCTTCCAACTGTACACAATTAGGGTGCAGGTTAAAGTGCTTTGAAACTGTTGTATGACATGCTCGAAGCAACTTACTTAACCAATCAAAGTTAAGTTGGAAAAGCACTGAGGTCTATGACAATACAAAACGTAAAAAATATACGTTACGGATTATTTTTTACTTTTTTATTATTGTAAATACATTGCCATCCTGTCGCTGTTGACTAGTGAAAAGTTACTCATTTATTATTGTTGAATGGACCTGCTTCCTTCAGACATGACCTCGATCATATCTGATGGAGAGTGATAGATGAAGTTATTATTTGAGTTATTGTGAAATCCCATACCGCAATGCGTTCTTATCAACTAATCCATCAGCTCTCGTTTCTTTCCGTACTTTTAATAGCAAATGAGTGGTAAGGCTTGATGAGTGGTACCTATGTGTGGTAAAATGACAGGGCAGCACCAATATATGAAGACAGTTATAAAAAATGGAGGCAGTCTTCTATGACCGATGTGTTGGTATGCCAAACGTAAAATTCTGTGAGAGCACAACTTGGCGGCGATGAATTATGTGACGACATAACATTGTTTCATTCATAGCCTTACACATACACTATGCATGTGTTTCGTACCTCTTTGCACTGTCCTCAATATAAGTGTGGACATTTCTACTTGAGAAGTGCTATCAAATATTTTACAGCCTCTATTTATCTAATTGATATTGTCAGAAGACTTCTCAAATTCTGTGTCTGAGTTCTTACGTTTTTTCAGCCTTTTCTCGACTGGCATTTGTGATACAGGGTTCATAGGCGCGGGAACCATGGGGGCGATGCCTTGTCGCCGTAAGCTGGTAGGGATGGTCCGGCCTTTGTTGAATAGCTCCACAATCGGTCGCTCTTCCTTATACTGGCTTGCTGTGGTTACAAAATCAGAATCAATAAATACATCAATTTTGATTCTGAACTTCTAGAAGTTGGTGACACGCACTACCTTATTTAAGAGTAACATAACCAAGTATACAGGACCCTTCCTATATATCAAATAGTCCTAGTAGCAAAACGACTTTTAATGGAAGCGACATTTTGATTGACAAAATGTTCTATCTGCAAATCATCCTTTGAGCAGTAGGTATGTCCTATTACCAATGTCTCCTTTTTGTAAAGTTCTGAAATACGGAAAACGGGGACGGGACTTATGTGGCCATTTGGTGTTACTTTCGGGACAAACCTCGAAGAAAATGCCATTAAAGGATTTTGTGATTAGTAAATCATGGCATGAGCAGCATTGGTGTCGCAGAGGTAACGGCTCCGACGCGTCAGTTACCTACGAAGTATTCAAATCCAGGCCACGTATACACTTTTTTGTTTAATTTATGTCATGACCACCGATCTCAAACAGTGATGGAAAATATTCATTGCTGATTATGCTTATGCGGCATGATAGTACGATAGTTGACCACTCGGATCAATCTGCCTAGTAGCAAGGACGCATCATTAATGGATGTTATAAGTTATGGAAATTCAAATACCAGAGGCATGAAGATTTTTGCTGGTGGATTGCTTGCGGCGAGGTGCCGCCATTTCGCCCTGTGGTCCGCGCGAATGTTCCGTAATTCGGTCTGTTTAAGGTGAAATAAAAGTTGTAAAAAAATAGGTACCCTCAAACAACTGCCGGTTTTTTTTTATTTATTGGTAGGTTTGCCAGAAGTTTTTGGAGGATTTAAACAAAGGTGCTCATAACACTAATACTTATTGTGCTGTTGATTTGTATTTATTAGTTAAGTACTACGGTAAGGTTAGGACATTGCTGAAATATGATGAAGGAAGAAGGTTTTGAGTAGTTAGTGAGGGTAGGTAAATTGTTTATGTAAATGCGATCGGTCTTGCGTGGTGATCGCGACCTTTGCCGGCTTTGGAACACTAATAGGCTGGTAGCAATAACTAGTGTAAAGACTTACTACATATTGTTAGCAAGAACCGGCGCCCCACCCTAAGCTCACTATAAAAGGCGCTGCCTACCCGCTCCTGGCAGACTTTGGACAACGGACTCCGGGTCTGAGCAGTTGTGTTGCGATGTGTGCCGGGTACGATGCGCCTAATGTTGTTGTGTTGGGAGTTTGGTCGTGGAGGTTCTTCAGATCAATCTCCCTATGGCGCAGCATCGTTGGTCGTGTTGTTGGGTTTAGACTGGTAAAATCGTCGCGCAAACTATTTGAGGTCTGTATTTTCTATATTAATTAAGAGCTGCTAGCTATCGTTTGACATATTGTTGTGCGCTCAGTGATTATTATTGTGTTCCTATCTTATTTGATAAGTTCTAGTTGTAATTGTAATTCAAATGGATAATACACGAACATTGGAACGTCCTGATTTGGTTCCTTAAATAAATACCACTTCTGATCGCTAACAGTATATTTTATATACCTACTTGCTGCGTCTCGCGGTTACCTACACCCAAGTAGGTTTTTTAGGTATTTGCTCCGCTTCTATTGGTCGTATAACCTAAAGCCTTCCTGGATTAATGAGCTATCCAACGCAAAAAGATTTTTCCAAATCGGACCAGTAGTTACTGAGATTAGCGCGTTCAAACAAACAAACTCTTCAGTATTATATATTATATTAGTATATTATATATTAGTATAGATTACCTTCTTTTGATGGGACATCTCTGGGGACGTGCCTTCGCCGGATATTTTGTTTTGCCTGTCGCACTTCCGCTGGCTTCTTACTAATGACAGCAGGGCTGCAGATAAATAATAGCTGCGTGACACCAGTCAGCGAAACAACGCGATGATCCGTGTACAGTAGTTTTAGTTGTTATGTTATATGTATTTATAGTATTTTTAAGTTTTATTATTTGTTTTTATTGTATAGTATTATCATTTTTTAGTATGGGCCTTTGTTGACTGAGCCAAATATATAAATAAAATAAACAGAAAAATAGTTTAGAAACAATAAAAACAGATAATTACTAGATATAAATTAAATTTAAAATAAGCCACTTAATAGCTAAAATTAATGGAGTAGGGAAAATGAAACAGGGTTGCCATAATAAAACCAACAGACTGCACCTGGCAGAGTTGCAACCCAGGGGCTAGGTTCATACAGGGATGCATTTGAGATATTAAAATCCCTCATGGAGACCATGATAGATTATTTCTCAAGAGATACTACACTTGTCTTAAAATCAAATACAATTAATTAAAATTCATTTATTTTCTCACTAATTGAGACAGTCCGTACTTTATTGAGATAAATGAAGTGGACTGGAGCCTAGCCAGGGCACTGGGCAGCCCTGTACCTCAGCACTCGAATTCTTCCGCGCCCGGCGAGTAAGTTGGTACAATTAATTAATGAATGACAACCAGAGGTGTAATAATGTATACATATTTGTGAGTGTATGTGTTCGTGTATGTGCGTGCGTGTGTGTGATGAATGACTTGAATGACAGTGTAATAAGACCACAAGCAAAGCTAAGAAGAAACTTACTACTCCTCTGCCTGCTGGTTATAGACGTCGAAGTTGTTAAATTCGTCACAAAGATCGTCTTGACCACACGCTACCTCCTGTCCTTCACTGGGCAGACGACCCTGACTGCACATGCCTGCATGGGACAATGTACAACTACTAAGCAAGGTCAGATTATATTTCTGCATCTAGATTACTGTCACAAAACGTAGCCATCAAAAAATATAATAAAGCAGGCTATAAACCTAGCTGCTATTCATCATTTTAGAAGAATAGTTTTTAAATCTTCGCAAATGTATACAGATGTATACGAAGTTTTGAAAAGTTTTAATATAATAGTATAGTTAGCGATGTTACAACACCGTAAACTTCAAAATTCGTCTTGTCATTTAGGCTATAGATGATCACAAACGAACTGACAGACATACAACATGTGTAAATACAGCAATGCAGATGGATAAATAACCTGATTAGCCGGCTTTGTCGTTTGGTAATATAAGCTGGAAATTGACACTCACTGTCTCCGTCTGCATGTGACCGCTGCCTTTTAAGTTTTAAATACGGCCGACGATCCGCACTTGATTGCAAATGCTAAAAAACAATAAAAACCCTTAAAAATTCTATAAAACCTGTTATTTAAGAAAACCGGCTAAGAGCGTTCTGGCCACGCGCAATGTAGGATTCCGTACTTTCAAAGCCGTCAAAATAAGTGTCCCCATTTAAGAGTTAAAAGAATGGGCTGTTCGTTACATTGAGTTGACATACTAAGTACGGAATTCTAAAAACTAGCCCACAATGTACGGTGAAAGTGGAAGGATTATAGATTTCAATAATTCTATAGCTCATGACCGTGCCGATCCAATGAACTGAAGAAAAATCTTAACAGCGCAAATTAGCCCAAGTACAGGGCCATCTCTCGGGAAATTAGGTTACTAATTTATATAAACTGGATAGGGGGATATGTATGTTGGATTTTCGGTGGGAATTTTGAATTGCATAAAAGGATTTTATAATACTTTCTTTATTTGCATATATATATACAGTACTGACTCATAAACTGCATCAAAGTTCAAGATTACTTTGAAATGATTTTTTTTTTAATAAGCATGCAAACATTTTAGATTAAATTATATAAATATGGAGAGACTGGCTCTTATTCTTAAAAAAAAAATATTTAAAAATTGAGCTGCAGTAAAACAAATGAATATTGTCGGGAAAAGAAAATTTACTCTTAGTATAAATTTGCATGTTATTTAAAGAAAAGTTCTAAATTGATTCGCATTGATTTTTAATTCTTTTGTCAATTGAATTTTTGTTACCAGCAGAACTGTCGGGTTAGTTTTTTAACTCATCGGGAATTTTTGAACCATAATGTAGATACTTCGTCCGAACAAGCGGCTCAAATTGTAGCACCGGTACGGGAGGGCTTTGATCAAATTTTGAATGATTTTTTTTATCAAATTATATACTAGCGCTTGACCGCAATCCCGCCTGACGGTTAGCAGTGACGCAAGTCGTTAATGGTAAAGCGCACAAGTTTATTAAGAGCCTATTCACTCTAGCCTTGAAGATACTCAAATTGTAGTCCGACGGAAACACCGCCATTGGCAAATTGTTCCAGTCCCTCGATGTACGCGGTATAAAGGAGGAGGCGAAACGCTTCGTCCGGATCGTAGAGGTGCTAACAACGTAAGGGTGGAAACTCGCCGTACGACGGGTCGTCCGGTGGTGGAACGTAAATGGGGGAGTTGAATCATGCAATTCCCTCGCACACTCCCCAAAATGCATCGTATAGGACACTGAAAGGCAGGCTACTCTACGCCTGTGCTCTAGGCTTTGGAGACCGTCTCGAGTTAAGTTAGGATCACCAATGAGCCTCTTCGTCCGCCTCTCCACTGAATCCAAAGTGGTCAGGTGACACTTAGCAGCACCAGCCCAAATGTGGCTGCAGTACTCGACACAAGAACGGACCTGTGCTTTGTACATCATTAGAAGCTACCCTTGTGTGGAGTACCGCCGGACCTTTGCAATAACGCCAAGTTTCTTGGCAGCCAACTTGGCCTTGAATTCCTTGGATTGATAGAAATTTAAATTTTTTTTTTTTTTTTTTAATAATTATAAACTAGCGCTTGACCGCAATCCCGCCTGATGGTAAGCAGTGATGCGATCGTTGATGGTAAAGCGTGCTAGTTTATTAAGAGCCCATTCACTCAGAAAAACCGAGCGAATACGAAGGAAGACGGCAGTTGAGCGAGGTGATGCAATGTTAAACCCAACAACACGACCAACGATGCTGCGCCAAAGGGAGATTGATGTGAAGACCCTCCACGACCAAACTCCCAACACAACAACATTAGGCGCATCGTACTCGGCACACATCGCAACACAACTGCTCAGACCCGTCCTCCGTACGGCTTCACCAGACATCATGCCGGAACACGACAAATCGCTTGGCGGCAAGACTTTGTCTGGTGGGTGGTAACTTCTGCCGGCGGCTGATGTTATGGCCTACCACCGAGAAAATTTAAAATAAATAAAATAAAATTTAAACAAGTCTACGGTTTGTAGAATATACATAAGGTTTGTGGAGACAGGTTCTTACAGAAGGAGACGTGGTACAGGTAGGACTCGAGCAACCACCGCTTATTGTTACAACTTCCCTGCGAAATCGTTTCCTCACGTCATTTAACATCAAAACAGAGTTTAATGCAAGTGCATGGAGTAAATGTGAGTGCAAGAACAATAAAAAGATGGTTAAAGGAAGCGCATATCACCCCTTCTAGACCAGCAAATGGTCCAAAGTTGTCTGTAGCTCACAGACAAGCTCGCTTAAGATTTGCGCGTGATCCCCTAAATTGGACTGAAGAGCAATGGGCCTCCTTATTGTTCACGGACGATTGTAGGGCATGTTTATATGGTGCAGATGGTCGCAGAAGAGTTTATCGTCGACGTGGGGAGCGATATGCTCAAAGTTGCATTGAAGAGCGTGTTCCTTTTGGAGGCGGTTCGTGTATGGTCTGCGTTGGCATATCGATGAATGGGCGAACAGAACTTGTGTTCATAGACATGGTCCGTCAAAAGGGTAATAGAGGGGGTTTGACTGCACATCGCTCGTGGTGCCTTAAATTGGATTCATAGGCGAAAATTTTACTTTAATGCAGGATAATGCCCGGCCGCACGCTGCTGCACCATTTCGACAATATTGCGAAGAGGTTGATATTCGTACAATAAATTGGCCAATCTTAAAGCCACGCAGCCCAGATCTTAAACCCATTGAGCATGTTTGGGACAATTTAAAAAGAGCTGTATATGTGAGAAATCCTGTGCCCACGACAGTGGCAGCACTAAGAACAGCACTTTCAGAAGAATGGGACAATATTCCACAAAATCTTTTAATAACCCTAATAAAATCTATGCGGAACCGATTAGAATCCGTAATAAGGGCACGTGGAGGGAATAAACCTTATTAAAACATAAATAAACCCTTGTATAAAGTTTGTGTCTATTGTTAAAACCAATTTTTTTATTAAACCAATTTTACTTATATTTCTGTTTTTTCTTCAAGAAAGTCTCAAGGTCCTTTCCAGTACACAAACTTAAACTTAAGGATATGACCCTACGCTGTTTTAAAGTTCACGAACCAATCTAGAGGTTTCAATTTAAATCTGTGTAGAAAGTTTACATACTTGGTTAAAATATTTATTTCAAAGTCATCTATTATTTTGATGCAGTTTATGAGTCCGTCAGTGTATATATGAATAATAATAAGAAGTAAACTAAGTTAAAAAAAATAATGCTTGCATAAACAGTTAAATTACAAACTTAGTGTGATTTTTTTTTTGTTTAATCCATCAAGTTCAAATTAAGTTTCCTAGAAAGTAGGTATAAAGTTCTACGTTTAAGTATTTTCTATGTTTTTTAAACTTATGGTTTAACTAAAAGATACATGTTGTCGTCCCCCTCTAGTTTAGAGGGACGACGACGACGACATGTATCTTTTAATTTTAGAGGTTAGGCAAAAAGATAAAGAACAAAATGATACCTACATACTTCAGTTTCCTACATAAAATTTACTAAGTTTAAAAACATGAAAAAATCTCTAACGTTTACTTTTACGTTACAAATTTTTTTCTTGTTCTTTAAACTTATGGTTTAAATGTTAAAAATTTAAATTTGCGCCCCCCCCCCCCCCCCCAATTTTTAACATTTAAACCATAAGTTGGCACGGCGACATGTATCTCTTAATTTCGGAGATTAAGTTAGCACTTGTTAGGGTAGAAATAAAAAAAAAACACTCGCCACTTTATGTAGAGAGGTTGCTACACTAATAAAACATATTTGTATGTATTTTACCACTTTGCCCTCCTGATTGATATACATATTATACCAAATTTTAGCTTTTTAGTATATAGATTATCCGTGGACGGACGGACATACATACAGACAGAGTTGGCGAACTGTAAGGGTTTCTAGTTGACTATGTAACCCTAAAAAACGGAACGCCTATCACCTTCATGCCCGTCTGTCTGTCTGACCCTGAGACTGTTGATTAATTAAATTTCCATTTTTAGGCATTTCTGCTTTTTGGTGCTAACGGTCACTGAGGTTATCCGCGGACGGACGGACAGAGAGACTAGGGGAAACAGGTTGGTGAAAAAGTTTCTTCGCATTTTTTAAGAAAATTCGAAACACTTTTTAATGTACTTAATATACATTTAACTAGAAGTATGTAGGTATCATTTTGTTCGATAATTTAATGAAATGTAGGACATGATCCCTTGCTATAGAAATTTTGGGACTTCTGATCAAAATACCGCGACATGGGATTTTGGCAGTCCTCTCGTGATGTTAACCTAATGCTAAAGAATCCTGAAGAGACCGAAGCAGGTGGAAATCTGGAGGTGCAAGTTCAGGACTATACGGCGGATACATTAACACCGCCCAGCTAAACTCTTAATTTTTACTAATTGGCTAAAGATTTGTGAAGTCTAGCGTCATCATGATGAAAAACCACCCTTCTGTTGATCAATTTCGGCTTTCTTTCAATTTCTTGCTTTAATCTCATCAGTTGTTCGCAGTAGAGTTCAGAATCGATGTTCCCGGCTGGTGCTAAAGGCACATAATGGATAATGCACTTCCAATCCCACCACACACACAGCATCGCCCTGTTGTGGATTTCTCCACAGTATGTGAAGCCTGATCGGCCTTTGACCACGACCGTTTTCGCACGTTCTTGTCGTACGAGATCCAATTTTCAGCACCAGTTATCAGCTTCTTCAAGAATGATTTGGTTTCATTACGTCGTAATAAATAATACCAAATGATTTGGTATCACACATTTTTCCATTTGGGATTAAGTTGTTTTTAAATTTACAACTTTCAATGATACCAAAACCATAAATGTACAAATGGTATAGCCAAAGAGATTTTATTACAAGTTCATACATACTATGATGCGAAAAGACTTTTTCCCATACCTAATATAAGGATTTCCAGTTGACTAAGGAACCCTAAAAAAAGTTCTAGCAATAGGCACTTCTCCAACGTAACACAAACCCCAATGCGTTCCTGTTGCGGGTGTTTGAAGGAGTTGTTGTAGCCTCGCACCTGGCCGATCATTCTGTGCTGTTCCACTGTGGCAGGGTCCAGGTAGCCTCGGGTGGGGTTAGGGAGTAATTCCAGCCGACGTAGTCTCGCAGCCTGCTGCGATACCTCTGTAATCAGCAAGGCTAGCAAATTTTCCTATGCTAAATGATATTATTGAGTAGCATAACTGTTATAATTGTAAGTCCAAGAGCCAGTTTATTTATAAAGAACGAACTACCAGAAACTGGTACAACACTAGAACGCAGTGTAGGTTCTGCATCTCATTACCACTGTTTATATGCAAAAGCATAGGCAGTACGTAGCTGAATTATGCACCTGCACCACAATAGGGTATTTGACCGAAAAAAACTAATTAGTCCGTCAGTCAGATTTCCAAAAAATACTAGACACGTTTTTTTTTCTTTTTTCATATAAACAAAAAATGAAGACGACACAGTGCGTTGAAAACTCGTGTGACGTCACTGCACGCTACACTTTTTAGCATTTCGAAGCAAATTGCCAATCCATTGCTTCATATGTTCGAAAATTTGTCTGCTCAAAAACGTAAATAACGCAATGAAATGTTGTTAAACTGTCAAAATGAAACCCATTGCTGCTGATAGTGTGTTACGCAATTACTCTGCTGGTCTAGATACCTGCCTATGCTTTTACATATTAGTTCATAAGAGCTTATTAAAACCCCTCTAAAGAATAATACCCAGGCTACTACAATCTTGAAATCTATCAGTTGTAGATAAATGAATAATACAAGATATTTAGATAGATACTCTAGTGTAAACTTGAGTTTTCATAAATATCGAGGCTGTCTTTCCACCGTTGTAGTGTGCTGTGCGAGGATGCTTGGTAGTAGAGCTATGCAGAGTGAGAAAAAATGAGACTTTTTCCCACCAAATCTGTACGTGGATTGTGACGGTGGAAGTGCCACGGCACGACATAACTACATATCGGCTGTCGCTGAAAACCAGCGCTGGACTCCGTTTTGCTTAGGGTCGCAGCATAATGCTGACCGATAGCCGTTTTGCATGGATGTGACGTATGTCAACTATTTTCACTCAACTGTTTTTGTAAACTTTTACGTCATGTTTACGGCAAATAAATGTTTATTCTTTCTTTCTATATAAACTGCCGCAGTTTTAGTCAAATTTACTGTGAATAAGGCGTTTATCTTTTCTGCTCGGAAGCAAAAACAGTAAGAAAGCAAAACTGTTTTTTGTACAGGACGCCAAGTTTCGAGGGAGTTCACGATTGTAACTTAGACCATGAAGGAGTTTCTAATATTTTTCTTTGGACGCTTGTAACTAGCAAATGACAGCTTACTTATATATAAACTTTCCGAATATAAAATAAATGAATAGTTAAATAATAAAAATGGAGCTTTGAACATTGTGTGATCTACTATCAGAGGTGCAATTCTCGTAATTTCAAGAACGTTCACAATCTAATCTCAGTCTCAATGTGTCAAAATTACGTCTTATTCCTACATTGTGACAAGATGTTAAGTTTAAAGAATCTTTATTTCTCAAATAAGAACATAATACAGTTCACTTACTTCACAGTTCGCTTTAACTTCAACTTGAAAATCGTCGTCCACTGACGAAGCGAGCAGGTATACCAATAACAAGTAAAAGAAATAAAATATGTAAAGAGACCAAATAAATAAAAATAATAATAAATGTAGTTACTACACATTAAAAACATAAAAAAACGTTATAACAGTTGTTCAATTTGACACTAAGGTAAGCCTTGGTGTCAAAATCTGTCTCAACTCTCAAGTACTGATTATTTACTTTGTATTCAAATTATTGTGTAAATGTGTTTATGTGAGCAACAAGTACAGTCAGAAGCAAAAATATGTATACATTGCCAAGGCTTCAAAAATATGTAAACATCTTCGACTTTAAGACGAAGTGCTCAACTTGAAGAGCATAAAATTGTAGCCACCAGTTCACATCATAAATATGTATACGCTCATTGCTTCATTAAATTATGCCCACCACGAAAGGAACAATACTATGTACATAGTATTGTTGTGCCCCTTGGTTCATCCGTAATGAGATCCTCTACCTTGATCTCAAAATCCCCACCATCCAGCAGTTCATGAAGCGTCTTTCCAAACGCTTCTTTGACACTGCCGCCAAGCACCGCAATCCCCTGATAGTAGCGGCTGCTAACTATACCCCCTTCACTATCTCCAAGCTTCGCCGCCCAAGGCATGCCCTCACAGACCCCGATGACCCCATAACCCACCTCCAAGAGGCCAATAGGGCCACCAGCACAACACAGAAAAAAAGACCAACCTACCGACCTCGCCGCCGAGGTCCATCGCTTAAGAGTGCATAGTATTGTTCCTTTCGTAGTGGGCATAATTTAATGAAGCAATGAGCGTATACATATTTACGATGTGAACCGGTGGCTACAATTTTATGCTCTTCAAGTTGAGCACTTAGTTTTAAAGTCAAAGATGTTTACATATTTTTGGCGCCTTGGCAATGTATACATATTTTTGCTTCTGACTGTACAGTCTCATAAACCCCTATATACATGATGAGTTTTAAGAACCGTCTAAATTTCGATATATTAATCTTTGGCGAAAATCATTGAAGACGTGTTTTTTCTTTTAGCATCACTCAATACAAAAATTTTGAGATATCACACCACAAAGTTATCAAAATTTGATAAAAAATATATAAAAAGTTGATGTTTGTTGACATCGCGCCGTGCCATCGACCAGCCCGCCCCACGCTCCGCCAAAGTTCATTGAACACAATCGTTTTAATCAGTGACCACGCAGAAGGATAATTCTTTCGAAAAAATGATTTAATATGAAAATTTTAAGTATCGATTTTTTTTCAAAAATGGTTTTGGTGAATGATACCTAATGCCTAGAAAAAATTTGGACGGTGACTAAAAAATCTTACTGTATATGTATGTTGTAAGCACACTTCTCATCAGAAAAATCGAAACACTTCCCTTATTTATATATTCTTTATTGTACACCAATCAAACATCGAGCAAAAATATTCAAAACAAAAAAAGACACAATCGGCGGAGATTATCTTGCCAAAGTCGGTATCCCCATTATGTAATGGCCAACAAGAAGCCCGGACATGAAAATCCCATCGAACATTTATAGAATGAGTTAAAGAGACGTGTTCGTGCTAGAAATGACTCAGCCAGCTGCAGCATGCGATCCAAGAAGAATGGAATGATCCATGAAGAACCACATGGAAGCAATCAGCTCGGGGAGGGAATAGCAGTTACTAAATAAACTTTTCCTAGTTTTTTTTACATTTACATGTATTGTTTAATTCATATCCTTCATACTCCATACAGGTAAAAAATTACCTACTCGTACCAAATACGAATTCGAACTCGTATCAAATTATTTTAAAATCCTAATGGATTTTAAAACCTATTTTTATTCACGAAATGACATATGGCATATATTTCTAAATATGTGTAAAATTAACATAAATTCGTAAGCTGTTTTGATTTTTTGATGAGAAGTGTACATTATTGAAATGTAGTTTGTTCGAGCCAAACGCCGAGGAGCAACTCATCATATGAGCTATTATTAGTTTATGTATTAGATGTAAGGATTTTATATATACACTGACATAAACTGCATCAAAGTAGTAGATGACTTGTAAAATAAATATTTTAACCAAGTATACAAACTTTCTATACAGATTTAAATTGAAACCTCGTTGGTGAACTTTAAAACAGCGTAGGGTCATATCCTTAAGTTTAAGTTTGTGTACTGGAAAGGATCTTAAGACTTGTTTGAAGAAAAAACAGAAATTTAAGTAAAATTGGTTTAATAAAAAAATTGGTTTTAACAATAGACGCAAACCTTATGCAAGGGTTTATTTATGTTTTAATAAGGTGTATTACCTCCACGTGCTTATTACGGATTCTAATTGGTTCCGCATAGATTTTATTAGGGTTATTACAAGATTTTGCGGAATATTGTCTCATTCTTCTGAAAGTGCTGTTCTTAGTGCTGCCACTGTCGTGGGCACAGGAGTTCTCGCATATACAGCTCTTTTTAAATTGTCCAAACATGCTCAATGGGATTAAGATCCGGGCTGCGTGCTGGCCAATTCAGTGAACGTATCCCAAGCTCTTCGCAATATTGCCGAACTTGTGCAGCAGCGTGCGGCCGGGCATTATCCTGCATTAAAGTAAAATTTTCGCCTATGAATCCAATTTAAGGCACCACTTGATCTTCTAAGATCTCCGTTATGTAGCGATATGCAGTCAAACCCCCTCTATTACCGTTTTGACGGACCATGTCTATGAACACAAGTTCTGTTCGCCCGTTCATCGATATGCCACCCAGGACCATACACGAATCGCCTCCATAAGGAACACGCTCCTCAATGCAACTTTAAGCATATCGCTCCCCATGTCGATGATACTCTTCTGCGACCATCTGCACATGTCCTACACTCGTCCGTGAACAATACGGAGGCATAGAAAGTCGTGGTGGCCTAGTGGTTAAAACACCAGCCTCTCAAGTATGAGTGCGCGGGCTCGATTCCAGGTCAGGCAAGTACCAATGTAACTTTTCTAAAGTTATATGTACTTTCTAAGTATATCTTGGACACCAACGACTGAAGGTGAAGGAAAACATCTTGAGGAAACCTGGACTTAAGTCTGAAATCGCCAACCCGCATTGAGCAAGGGTATTGATTACGCTCAATCCTTCTTTGTATAAGAGGAGACCTGTGCCCAGCAGTGGGACGATGAAATGGTTGATAAAAAAAAAGGTTGATAATGATTGCTCTTCTGTCCAATTTAGGTGATCACGTGCAAATCTTAAGCGAGCTTGTCTGTGAAGTACAGACAACTTTGGACCATTTGCTGGTGTAAAAGGAGTGATATGCGCTTCCTTTAACCTTCTTATTGTTCTTCCACTCACAATTACTCCACGTACTTCATTAAGCTCTGTTTTAATGTTAACTGACGTGAGGAAACGATTTCGCAGAGAAGTTGTAACAATAAATCAGTCATCACGATCGATGGTTGCTCGAGTCCTGCCTATACCACGTCTCCTGCTGTAAGAACCTGTCTCCACAAACCTTCTGTATATTCTTGTAACCGTAGACTGGTTTAAATTTAAATTTCTACCAATCGTTCGATGGTTAAAATGATGATGATCCAAACCCTCCCGCACCATTGCTACAATTTTAGCCTCTTGTTCGGACGTAGTATCCATATTATGGTTCAAAAACTCCCGATGAGTTAAAAAACTAACCCAGCAGTTCTGCTGGTAACAATAATTCAATTGACAAAAGACTAAAAAATCAATGCGAAATTAAATTACACGCAAATCTGATACTACGAGTAAATTTTCTTTTCTCGTCAATATTAATTTGTTTTACTGCAGTTATATTTTTAAATTTTGCTTTTTTTAAGATTAAGAGCCAGTACCTATATAATTTAATCTATAAAGTTTGCGTACTTATTAAAAAGAAACATTTCAAAGTAATCCTGAACATTGATGCAGTTTATGAGTCCGTCAGTGTATATGTACCCGCTCGTTATATTTCAGTCAGTTTGAATTTATCACCAAGTCACTACATATGTAGTTCCGCTTAGCTGGAGTTTTATTTTGTAAGTCTCCTAATATTCCTAAATTTCCGTACATAGTTATTATTATTAAATAGCTGGACCGCAACAATGACAGGTCACGTAGAAAAATCGCGGCACCTCCCTATGCTATATAAAGGGTATCATCGACGCATAAACGAATACCATGGATCCAGTACAT
This sequence comes from Sesamia inferens, assembly GCA_037179545.1. Lineage (NCBI taxonomy): Eukaryota > Metazoa > Arthropoda > Insecta > Lepidoptera > Noctuidae > Sesamia > Sesamia inferens. The sequence continues at coordinate 21,915,075 of CM073921.1, forward strand.
GATTCTGAACCCCCCAGTGGCGGATTTATCGTCGGTTTTTTCCTGATTAAAAAAAAATATATGCAGTTTTTTTCACTTTAAACCGTTCATAATTGCTATACTATTATAACGTAATAATTATTTAAAAGGAAAAAATAATTAATTCGCTAATTATACAAAAAAACCGCAATGTGAACAAAACTCGTAAAACTATCCTATCAGCTGATTTAATAGAGTTCACATCAGGGGTCAACATCATACCCACAAACACGCGCGGCGGCACGCTTGCAACGTTCAAAGGCCGAGCCGACACATTTTTTTAAACACTGAATTCTGTAACCGCTCATTAACGATATAAATGACTATCATAATTTTATTAGTGGCATGCGGTCTAGCCTTTTCGCGAAGTTTGCGTTACGATGTCAGATACACCTTGTATGTACATAGATCTCGCGCGTCTTCCAGTACGTGGCCACCACTCCAGAACCTTACTGCCCCCTCGGCCATCGGTTCTACGAGCAATGTGCCCTGCCCACTGCCACTTAAGTTTAGCGACTCGAAGAGCTATGTCGGTGACTTTGGTTCTTCTGCGGATCTCCTTATTTCTGATTCGACCACGCAGAGAAACTCCGAGCATAGCTCTTTCCATTGCCCTTTGTGTGACTCTGAGCCTTCGTATGAGGCAAATTGTGAACGACCACGTTTCAGTTCCGTAAGTTATCACTGGCAACACATACTGGTCAAAGACTAGTCTTGAGACACTGTGGTATCTTGGACGACGAGAAGATGTAGCGTAGCTTACCGAACGCTGCCCAGCAGAGCTGGATTCGACGAGACACCTCTTTGTTGTCACCGAGATGAGACTGCGACTAGATTTTAATCGTTATAAATTATGTGAATTGGCCTACAGATAGTGGGATTTGTAATACATTCCTATCTTTTTCTATCTTCATGACACGAGTTATGAAATACGACAGCATACGACGCAGAGGAAAGCCAGCCTAGCAGTAGGTACTTACTTTTCTTCGGCTGTGTCCGCACAGTTATAAAAGGGACGTTTTCTGGTGTCTTTGGCGTGTCTATGATTCTGGTCATGCTAGAAAAAAACAATTTATTGTTAGAAGAAAAGGCCGAATTCCGTAATTAAAAACGTCCAAAATCTAGGTACAACCTCATTTTGTCAATTTTTTTTACAAATATTTGTAAATAAGATGTATTTTTGACAGATTGTCGTGATTGAACGTTTTTAAAATTATGTTAATTACATTCGAATACCATTGAACTAAATGCCTATCTAATCCCGTACGCTGGAAAAGTTTTCAGAGTCGTTATCAATCCCTGGCTCTTACACCAATTTATTTGGGATCGTTGTAGCTTGTGTTTTTCTTGCATTCTACATCTTTATTAGTCATCTCGGGGGTCATCCCCTTGCGAGCCATATCATCTTTTACACAGTTCATACATTGTATCATTAAACATATTACAACATTGAACTTTCCTACTCTTACAGCTTTCTCACACATTTTAGGGTTCAACATTTAGTTTGGTTGTAAAAGAAAACAACAGTCTTATAGAATGTTACCTTCGTTTTTTAAGTTTCTTTTTCCTTTTTAATGTTTTGATTAAATCGATTTTTTCCTGAAGGTTGTCGCATCGTACTTCAGCTATGGAAAACTGGTCATCTAACTCCGGTATGGAAGCTAGTAAAAAAATATTTATTTTAGCATTCACGTTGCAGCAGGTTAAGTAGGTAAGTTTGAATTTCAATAAAAAGCTGTGCGTGGAAGCGAAGCGATACGTGGCTGTAAAATTGCTTCGTATTCCAGCTCACCAGCAAAATTATTGTTTACCATTCACGAAGAGCATTCTACCAAGATTATGTCACCGTTCAGCTCCTTGTCGCGGGGGTGACTAAGCTTAGTCAAGGCGTCGCGTCCTCACGATCATGCCACATACGAATACATATAGTCGACTGCGAGACAATAGCCAAACAAACAAGTCAGGCGCGGTCCAAAGGAGAGAGGTCATGGGAATCATGATTCCAAAGCCTAAACTTATCCGAAACGTGTTGGAAACTATCCCTCCTATAATTCGATAAAGTAAGTTGTTATTCTGTATGATGGTTAAAATAATGCAGAGATTCGTCCTCGCAAATTAAGTTCTTTGGATTTTGAACTTTTCTTCATAAATCGATAAGGCAAGTTCTAGTCCTTTTAAAATGATCGTCACTTTCGAAAAATTACGAGGACGCTTTTTTTTTAATTCGGAATTCGCTTCGCTCGTCCTCACTAATACTACATTCTGATACTTAGTTGATTTTCAGGCTTGCCTGCATATGCGTACAATGTATTTCTTATTTCCTTTTTAAAATATAAAACAAAACCTAACCAAACTAAGAAGAGTTGCTAAAATTTCGAAACTCTAAGGACCTTATTACAGACCGTTACTGAAGACTCAAGCATTACTTAAAACTAGTTTCAACCAACCAAATGGCATTAAACGTGATTTAAATAAAGCTTGAGTTTTGAGTGACGTTTTGTAATACGGACCTAAATAATCTATAGAAATACTTGCGATCAATTTGGCAGCAATATTAAATAACAACGCGCCATGTAAAAGCCCGTATTCCTGAATAATATACGAAATGTGTATTGCTCACACCTTTAATTTTCAAAGGATTAGGTACATTGAACATACACACCGAAAATATGGTTACATGTAAATTGTATTTAGACATGTAGGTATTTCTACGATAAACTTTTCCTAAACAAACTTGCATTTTTATTTATTTTGCGAGAAGTAAATAGAGAGCTTATCACTGACTGAAGTCCGTGACATCAGTCCTGGTTAGGCAGGGGTACCTACTTCATATGGTACTTAATTTAGGGATGCAACGGAGGTTGTTATATCGGAACCGGAACCAGAGTCGGAGTGTTTAAATTTAATTAATCGGAGTCCGAACCGGAGGCGAAGGCAGGGTAGATGTGGTGGTAGGGGAGAGATTTTTTATTTAAACACAAAAACTTTAATTAATTATTTATTAATTTTATCATTTAAATTTTTTATTGTAAAATTAAACACAAACAGTGAAAAGAAAATTGGCATGTTTCCAAATGAACAAGAAATTAAATGAAGTTAATTAAAACCCAAAGTAGCATATTATATGACATTAAATGAACAAAAGTTTTGAAACAAATTAAATCAAATGTGTTGACTTCAAAACTAGCGAAAAATCAAAACATATATCTTTAACCTATGAACATGTCGTGTGCGTAACAAACTAATAATAAGTGAAAAAAATAATTGACGATACAGTTAACAGTACACGTAGCAGGAGTCAGGGAATTCCCGCGTGATATGTATGAACCTGCACCTCAATCGCGCAACGCACTATTACTATCAATTGGAATCATTTTGAAGCATATTGCTAGTTCATTGCTCCATATCTTCGATAAATCTGTGTATTCAACAACGTAAATAACACAATGAATGTTGTTGAACCGTCAAAAAAAAACCCATTGCTACTGATAGTGTGTTACGCAATTACCATTGTAGGAACACACATACAGCACACATAGAATTACCGTACCTCCAAACAGTTACCTCCAAACAGTTACCAGTTACCTCCAAACAGTTACCAGTTACCAAGGAATACCAACAACACCTTATTACCAATACGTTTTGACATCATCCATTCAGGAATAATCGAACAACGCCGTCTCGAGAGAGACGCTATACGTTTGACTCATCTGTTGAAAGGAACTAGAGGCCGCCTTGAAAAAGGCGTTTACTGTCAAAGGAATATGATACGTGATGCGTTGCGTGGGTTCAACGACATCACTCGTAAGTACGTTTTTGACACACGGAGTTGATATATCGCAGCGGAGATCTGTACACGAAGACTGCACAAGAAGATTACATCGCAGCGGAGATATGTCCACGAAGACTACACACGAAGGATACATCGCAGTGGAATCTTGGCGCGAAGACGACACACGAAGCTGGCGCAGCGCAGCGGAGATCTTGACACGGCGGGCGGCCCTCGACGAAAAGGAGCGACTCAGCGCGTCGACCTATATTTATAGATTCACAGCGCGGGCCTGCGGCGCCCCGCGCCCCTCTCCGAGACGCGGCGCGTGTTAAAGATCGTAGTAATAATATTGTATTTTATAATTGTAAATAATTAGTCATACCGCAACTTGTGCCATAAAAAATGTAGATATAAGCAGGGGTTTTGAAGACGAAATACACAGATCATATCGGACACGCAGTTTTATTCTACCTAAGAAGATTCCTCCTCCAAATTGGTGACCCCGAAGAAAAGAAGAAATATCAAGACTGAATCCCTGCAGAAATTATATTAAAAAAAATGTCGAGGAGCGAAGAATTCAGCGATCCATTAGGCGTCACAACAATGAAGAACGACGTAGCTACGATATCGCTGCCTGCACGACTACCACCATTTTGGCGCCAAAATCCGCGTCTTTGGTTCGCGCAGTTCGAAGCCGCCGTCGCCGCCAGCAAGATAGGTGACGAGCAAAAATTTAACCTTGTCGTCCCACTACTCGGCTGCAGCGACCTGGAACAAATCGCCGACATCATACTAGAACCGCCAGCCACCGGTAAATACAGCGCGCTGAAAGAAAGACTGATTTCCACATATCAAGAATCAGACCATCGCCAGCTTCAGAAACTCCTCAGCGGTCTCGAACTCGGTGATCAGAAACCGAGCCAGCTGCTACGTAAAATGCGCGACCTAAGTGGCAAACTTCTGTCCGACGAAGCGCTCAAGGTCATGTGGCTCAATCACTTGCCCGCCCAAGTTCGCGCAGTACTATCCGTGAACACAGAATCTACACTCGAAGTTCTAGCTGCGATGGCCGACAAAATGATGGAACACTTCGAACCAACAGTCGCCGCAGTCTCCGTAGTTACCCCGCCAGCATCGGTCAACGAAGTACAACAGAACTCCGTCACAAATCTGCAAATCAGCATGCTTTACAAACAAATAGAAAAGCTATCTCTCGAAATCGCCGAATTACAAAGTAATCAGCAATATGCATCACATTGCCGTTCCCGCTCGCACTTTGCTAGCCGTCAACATAGCCGCTCTCGCTCACATTCAAGGTCAAGGCCGCGCGCTAGTAACGCACGTACACCGAGGGACGCCGACTGGCTATGCCGTTATCACTATCGATACGGCGACGATGCCCGTAATTGCGAATCCCCGTGTTCCAAGAGCAAGCAGGAAAACTAAAAAGTACATCGACTGTGGCGGGTGTCGATGTAAACCACACATCTCGCCGCCTATGCGTGATCGACATCAACAACAGAGAGAGATTTCTCGTCGACACAGGAGCCGACATATCGGTATTAGCCGTCCGAAATAAGAAAAATAAACCGACCAAGAATACCTACAAATTGTTCGCGGCAAACGGAACAGAGATTCGTACCTACGGAGAGCGCACGCTTGAACTTAACTTAGGTTTACGAAGAAGCTTCAAATGGACATTCGTAGTCGCCGATGTAAAAACCTCAATACTGGGTGCAGACTTCCTAGTTTACCACAAACTGCTAGTCGACCTGCACCAGAGGAAACTTATCGACCGCGTTACCGATCTCAGCGTGAACGCCATCAAAATAAATAACAACGAAGAAACTATACACATGGTCAACCGAGACCACGTATATCACGACATATTGAAGAAATACCCTGATGTTCTGCGGCCGATGTCACTCAAGACTCCAGTGAAGCATGACGTCACACATCATATTGAGACTACAGGACCGCCGATATACGCACGGCCGCGCCCTCTACCGCCGGACAAATACAAAGCGGCAAAACTGGAATTCGAGCGCATGATAGAGATGGGTATATGCAAGCCGTCAAAAAGTCCGTGGGCAAGTCCTCTCCACGTCGTCAAGAAAAAGGATGGGTCACTTCGTGTATGTGGAGACTACCGGAGACTAAATGCAGTCACCGTACCTGACAGATATCCCATTCCACGTATTCAGGATTTTACGTACCAATTACACGGCAAGAAAATATTTTCAAAATTGGACCTGAAAATGGCATACTTTTGGATTCCTATAGCTGCACAAGACGCACAGAAGACCGCAATCATCACACCTTTCGGCCTATTCGAATTCAACTGCATGACGTTTGGATTACGCAACTCAGGCCAAACATTTCAACGTTTCATGCATGAAGTTTTACGAGGACTGGACAACATCGTATTCTGTTTCGTCGACGATCTACTTGTCTATTCAAATAACCAGGAAGAACATCGCCAGCACTTACAAATAGTACTCGAACGCCTAAATACCTACGGCGTCAGTCTTAACATCGACAAGTGCGAGTTTGATAAAGAAAACATAGAGTTCCTCGGTTATCAAGTATCAGCAAATGGTATCAATCCCACGCAAGAACGTATACAAGCAATAGTCAATTACCCGAAACCACAGACAGTACAAGAACTAAGAAGATTTTTAGGCATGATTAACTTTTATCGCAGCTGTTTACCACATCAAGCCGAACATCAGCATGAATTAAACAAGTACCTACACAACAGCAAGAAAAATGATAAAACTCCGATACAATGGACACCAGAAAGCGAGCAAGCTTTTGAGAAATGCCGACAAAGCATTCTCAAGGCCACAACACTTACGCACCCGATTCCCAACGCAATGTTACGTCTATACACAGACGCGTCAAACACTAGCATTGGCGCTGTATTAGAACAAAAGGTCGATGGCGTATGGAAACCACTGGCATTCTATTCAAAAACATTGAGTGATACGCAAAGAAAATATAGCGTATATGATCGCGAATTATTGGCAATGTTCACCTCAATTAAGCACCTACGTCGGCTGATAGAAGGCAACGACGTAACAATATTCACCGACCATAAGCCATTAACGTATGCATTAACAAGAGCGCCAAGTACCAGCGATACACCGAGAAGAGAGCGTCAACTACATTACATAAGTCAGTTTTGCTCGAAAATTCAATACGTTCACGGTAATAATAACGAAGCGGCCGACGCCCTATCTCGTATAGAAGAAATCGACTTGTCGCAATCTACGATCGACTACAATCAACTCGCTAAAGACCAAGAGAACGACGACGAACTCAAGATCAGCATGACCAACCCGAATCTGAAGTTTGCAGAAATCACATTGCCCGGAGGTCAACGACCTATCATATGCGAAACATCAACAGGCAACTTACGCCCGTACCTACCAGCGTCTTATCGTTTTGTAGCATTCAAAGCACAACACGAACTTAGTCACCCAGGTGTACGTACGACAAGAAAGATTATTGTCACTAAATTCTTTTGGCCGAATATGAATAAAGAAGTCGGTATGTGGACAAGGTCATGCATCGGATGCCAGCGCGGGAAAATCCAGCGACATGTTATCAGCCGGCTCGGCGAGTTTCAAAAATCAGCGCGTTTCGAACATATTCACGTAGACATTGTCGGACCACTTCCGCCGTCTAATGACTATAGATACCTAGTCACGATGGTCGACCGTTGCACTAAATGGCCCGAAGCAATACCTACTCGTGACATCACCGCCGACACTGTTGCCAAGGCAATTTACGAGGGATGGATAGCGCGATTTGGCTGCCCCTTACGTGTGACAACGGATCAAGGCAGACAGTTCGAGTCGTCATTATTCAACGCACTGATGAAGAAATTTGGCATAACACGGATTCGAACCACCGCATTTCACCCTCAAGCAAACGGTCAAGTCGAACGATGGCATCGAACCTTGAAATCCGCACTTATGGCGCGAAACGCCGGCGTACACTGGAGCGAGGAACTAGCGACCGTACTCCTTGGTTTAAGAACAGTTTTACGTGAAGATACGCAAGTCAGCCCAGCTCTCATGACATACGGGTCAACATTAAGAATGCCGTCAGATTTTTTCACGCCTACACAGCCAAAAAACAATGACGCAGAATTCGCCCGTCAGCTGACCGAAACAATGTCGACACTATCTCCAAACAGCAAGTCACATAGCAACAACAGAAAGATTTTCGTGTACAAAGACTTGGCTACGTGTTCTCATGTCTTCGTGCGTAATGATACCGTACGAAGCCCACTGACTCCACCTTACGAAGGCCCATTCAAAGTTCTACATCGCAGCAACAAACAGTTTACCATTCAGATGCCCCTACGAACATCTGTCATCACAATCGACAGACTCAAACCAGCACACTTACTCAAGCAAGAAGAATCTACTACTAGAAGAACAACAGACGCACGTGACACTCACCGCACACATACATCGAGCGCTAATAATGAGCCGCGGCCGCTGACCCCGCCGACCTCGAGTACAACCCGCGAATCCTACGTCACTCGCACCGGACGCACCGTTAAAAAAAATGTACGATTCGCTTAAGAGGGGGATGCTGTAGGAACACACATACAGCACACATAGAATTACCGTACCTCCAAACAGTTACCTCCAAACAGTTACCAGTTACCTCCAAACAGTTACCAGTTACCAAGGAATACCAACAACACCTTATTACCAATACGTTTTGACATCATCCATTCAGGAATAATCGAACAACGCCGTCTCGAGAGAGACGCTATACGTTTGACTCATCTGTTGAAAGGAACTAGAGGCCGCCTTGAAAAAGGCGTTTACTGTCAAAGGAATATGATACGTGATGCGTTGCGTGGGTTCAACGACATCACTCGTAAGTACGTTTTTGACACACGGAGTTGATATATCGCAGCGGAGATCTGTACACGAAGACTGCACAAGAAGATTACATCGCAGCGGAGATATGTCCACGAAGACTACACACGAAGGATACATCGCAGTGGAATCTTGGCGCGAAGACGACACACGAAGCTGGCGCAGCGCAGCGGAGATCTTGACACGGCGGGCGGCCCTCGACGAAAAGGAGCGACTCAGCGCGTCGACCTATATTTATAGATTCACAGCGCGGGCCTGCGGCGCCCCGCGCCCCTCTCCGAGACGCGGCGCGTGTTAAAGATCGTAGTAATAATATTGTATTTTATAATTGTAAATAATTAGTCATACCGCAACTTGTGCCATAAAAAATGTAGATATAAGCAGGGGTTTTGAAGACGAAATACACAGATCATATCGGACACGCAGTTTTATTCTACCTAAGAAGATTCCTCCTCCAAACCATGCTGTTCATAACAGTCGGCAGGCCGCCGCCGCTATGGTATGCTTTAGTAACTTCCGATTAAAACCTCCGATTTAAAAATATCGGAACCGAAGTCGGAACCGAAGGTATGATACTATCGGAAGTTCCGACTTAACGGAGTCGGAGTCGAAGCTCCGTAACATCCCTGGTACTTATACACCACTCGAGGATTACGAGGGGATAGAACGGCCAAAAGACGAGCAAACCATTATTTTCTATTAAAAAATACTTCGCCTCACACTAGGAATTACTTCTGTATCGTGAGTGCGTTTACAAAGATTTAAACTTACATACACCAACAACCAGACCAGGAACGACTTCTAGGTACTATGTATATTGATTGATTGATACAAAAATTAGTTCAGTGCGGGGATCGAACCCGCGATACAGTGCAGCTGTGATCGCTGAGCCACTACAGCAACAGTGTCGTCTATTCCTGTACTGTCTATCCTTTCACATTCTTCAACGGACTATTAGGTACTAGAACTTGGAATCATTTAAAAGAAAATTGCTAATTCATTGCTCAATACGTTCGAAAAATATGTCTGCTCAAAAACTTAAAGCAATGAATGTTGTTGAATTGTCAAATTGAAACCCATTGGTACTGATAGTTTGTTACGCAATTACCCTGCTGTTAAGATCTTATAATCAACAGTAACTCTTGCAATCACTAGACTCATGCGGAAATATAGGTATTACGTCCTTTTAATTTATCCTCGGCACCCATAGTGAACACCCAGCCAAGATCTTGGGCACGACCGCGCTTGCTATGAGTACTCGAGTGGCGTTTTTGAGAAGAAAGAACTTTATACTGAGACCTGTGTCACTGTCATCAGATACTATGAAGACGATGATGCATAATGTATAAAACTACCTACTCATTGTTAATTAAATTTTACTAGATCTGCCTTCAGTAGGTATGTTATGGAATATAAACGAACCATTCTTATCCAGCAATTTCCGTTCGGAACGTGTTCCCTCTAAAGCGGCTCCAGCTAGACTGCTAGAACTCCTGTGACGCTTATCTGTAAGAATTGTGTTTTTTTTAATGATTATAAACTAACGCTTGACCGCAATCCCGCCTGATGGTAAGCAGTGATGCGATCGTTGATGGTAAATCGCGCTAGTTTATTAAGAGCCTATTCACTCAGAAAAACTGAGCGAATAGGAAGGAAGACGGCAGTTGAACGAGGTGATGCAATGTTAAACTCAACAACACGACCAACGATGCAGCGCCAAAGGGAGATTGATCTGAAGACCCTCCACGACCAAACTCCCAACACAACAACATTAGGCGCATCGTACCCGGCACACATCGCGACACAAATGCTCAGACAAGGCCTCCGCACGGCTCCACCAGACATCATGCCGGAACACGACAAATCGCTTGGCGGCAAGGCTTTGTCTGGTGGGTGGTAACTTCTGCCGACGGCCGATGTTATGCGTAAACTAAAATACGTATACTTAGATAGGTAATGACCGCAATTTGTCAGTACGACGTATTCCTTTCCAATAATTCCTTAACTTATACATGAAAGCTAATATGTTAGGTACATATTAGCTTTCCTTTTTCGCTCTATTTAAATATCTCAAATTGTTTGAACAGTTTCTGCAGGCACAAAAGGGCATTTTTTAAAGGAATTTTTGTTTTTAAAACAACTAAGTACGTAGTCGTTTCCATAATGAACTGACCTGATATAGTTCTACGCGATATATCGCTACATGTTGTGTTGCATTAATTAGTACATACATTTGTCGTGTACTTAATTTGCGAAACACGCATCGATCTAAAATGCTTAGTCTTAGTTTAGCAGACATTTGAATAATAACGAGTCCCATATATTTTTCAAAATGTCGAAAACTGAGTATCGAAGTGTCTTAATGTTTCTGGTTAAAGAAGGTTTATCCTCTACCCAAATAAAAGAACGATTGGATGGTGTGTATAAGGAGTCTGCCCGCACAGTGAAAAATTAGTTGAAAGAGTTTCACCTCAGGAGAGCTACCTTCGAAGACAATTGTCACGGCGGTTAACCTGTGAAATTGCTCATTTCCGAAACGATTGCTCTTATCGAAGAGGAGGGTCTGAGTGACCGCCGTTTGAAGATTACAGAAATTGCAGCTAGGCTTGGGATCTCTAAAAGTAGCGTTCATTGTGCGATCCATGAACATCATCACATGAAAATATTGAGTGCAAGATTGGTAACGAAACTTCGGAATTTTTGGATCTTTGTGGCGAAAATTCAAAGACTGATCGAACTGCTAGTGACTGGTGATAAAACTATGATCTTGTATTATGATCCACAAAGCGCGAATCAATGGAATGGCTTATAAGGGTGAAAAGCTCCCTAAAAAGGCAAAGGTGCAACAATTGACTAAAAAACTGATGTGCACAATCTTTGGGATTTTCAAGGCAATCTGATGATGAATTTTAAAGAACGTAATACAAACGTGAATGGCGAATACCATGCTTCTTTAATATATGTAAATATTACGAGACAAGATAAAGGTAAAACGAAGAGGCAGGTTATCTAAAGGTGTCTTGTGTGTCTTGTTGCTCCATGCCAACGCTCCTGTTCATACCGCTGGTGTATCGAAGGAACATCCACCTTACAGTCCAGACACGGCCCTGTCCGACTATTATTTATTTCCACATTTAAAGCGGGACTTAAGAACAATTTTCAAGCAATGAAGAGTGGCAGGCGGCACTCTTCGGTCATTTTGAGTATAAAAATTGTGATTCATTTTATAAAGGTTTAGAGATATTGATTCACAGATGTCAGAAATGTGTTAGTATTCATGGTGATTATATTGAAAAATAAAATTGTTTACGTTTCATTTTCTTCAGTAGTTATAAAGTTAGCCCAATTCATTGTAGAATCGACCGACGAAGTTACCTACTGCAGTTACCAATATTTTTTTAAAATTTTTGTATTTAAAGAACGTTTTTCCAATAGTTACGAATGGGACTAAGTGATCGGAATTCAGAATGTGTGATCTCGAAATATTGCCGATCCGACACCTTGCTGTCCACAATGTTGACGTGTGACCCTGTGTGATCGGGAAACAAGTTTCTTTTGGCCTGTGTTCACTGTGTTAACGAACGGCTTTTTTCCAATCATTGATAAAAACATTCCAAAGTCGATACCTACTTATTTGTCATTTTCTTAACTACTTATAATCGTAATTATTATAATAATGTACTTCCTACTTTGATACAAAGTGTAGATAGTGATTGTATGTAAATTAAAAAGATTTAAGTATATTATATTTAAATTTTAATCATTTCGTAAAGCCGTATTTAAAGCATTTTATAATCCATTATAAAATCATCCTTAAATGAGCTTCCCTTTCTACATCAAGACCTTCCTGAACTAAGAAAATAAAAAAAAAATGTGGGTCTACACTGTGGATAACACACGACAAGGTGTTAGATACTTATCATCAATAATAGACTGATTTACACGGTGCAATTTAAATGCCTGTGGCTTCAATTAAGTTGAAGCAACAATAAAAGTTGCATTTAAACACCATTTAGACGATGCAAGTCATTTGTTGCATCAATTTTGTTGTATGCCATAAGCAATTAAATTGCACCGTGTATATCAGCCTTTATATTCGGCGATCTCGCACAACTCAGTAAGTACCCATGTACCTGTTGACACTTTTCGCGGTATTAATGTATAGATAGGTACGGTGTAGGCTAATCCGACAAGTAGGTATTTATGTCACTGGGAAACAGCAAAGAATATTGATGGTCCGGGGCGCTTTGACACCATCACATCAGCATCATCCTCGACCATTTGACTATTCAACACCAATGTGGAGATATTTGTACCCTATTAATCTGCTATTTTAGCATAAAATCACTCACACTAGGTGTTATAGAAGTTAAAAATGAATTCATTGATTGCTTGAGGTGTTTGCTGAACAGTATATTCATACAGTCTTTGTGACATCTTACAACTAAAATAACTAAGACCAACCTTTAGATAACTTTAAACCGTCGCCCATATTAACTTGCAATTTTCATAGCACACTAATTGAAAGCTTTGCGCCAACTTTAAAATAAACGGAACGACAAACTAATAAATATAAAAAAGTTGTTATAATAGTAGTAAAAGCACTAAAAAATCATTACGTCAAAAGTTGTCATTAGAATATCAATCCTAGAACAACGAAACATCAGCTTTTACTTCAAAATCTATGTGCGTATGTTGAGTAGGTAAATAACAAAATACTGGCAGGTACTGTTGGCCAATATAGTACTTCCTAATTCCATTCAGTTGGCTGATATGTATTGTACAAGGAAATTATAACTAAACTGGAATGTGCACTTGCTCAATTATTTAAAAGAAGACTTTATTGCAAGAGCAATAAGGTCGATCGGAAATAACAACCTTATTTGAATAGAACACGGTCCGAGAGTGAAAGCGTCGCAGTAGCCCTCTGTGCACTTAGCCATTGTGTACATAATAAGGCTTTTATTAGATACTAACTGCACCGCGCGGTCTCACCCGTGCATATTTCGATATGTTTTTTTATTATGCTCCGCTCCTATTGGTCGCAGCGTGATGTTATATAATGATTTGGCTATCCAACGCAAAAAGAATTTTTCAAATTGGACCTGTAGTTCCTGAGATTAGCTCGTTTAAACAAACTAACTCTTCAACTTTACATATTAGTATACAGTATGTAAAGAAAGCCCTGTTCGAAGGTATTGTTAGGTATCGTTAGCTGATTCTACTAATGCGTACATAACCTGGCTAAACTAAAAAAAAAATACCCCCTTAAAAATAAATAACTTAAATAAAATAAATAGGTAATTTCATGGCAACACAGGCACAGGTCATGATCTCAGTTGACCTCATGTATGTAGGTATTGGTAGTCTAACCACGTTTATCGACTCTCGAAAGAAACAATGATACCTACTTAGGCAGCTCGTGAAAAGAACTTTTTTTTAAGTAGGATTGTCGTCTGACCCTCCGAATGTATCTTCGAATTTCATTCGATGAGCACAATGGCAGTGGCGGAGATGTTGTTCCATATTTCGTTCACTAAGAACGATACCGGCCTGGCACCGTCGCACGAGATTAGCACGGTGTTTCACAAAGTTAATCCACCCCTACCAATCCACTGCTCGCCGAACTGATAGTGGAGGTACTCACGTACAGGTCGGCAAAAATATGGTGGGGCACCGTCATGCTGGAACCACATTGACCAATAAGTAGTCACATCCGAATCGTCCAACACCTGATCTTAACACAACACAGCTAATTGCTGTTACTACCTTCCATCAGCATGTTACATTACTTTAGAAAACGATATGATGACACAATAAACGATACGTCTACACGACGCAATGTCTACGCGAAACTAATAAATTTAAAATAAAAATGATTTTTATTTCATAAAAATAGGTACTCTAGCTGCACGGCGGTACCCTTTGACTAGAGGTGTGAAAGTATTCAAAATATTACTCGTAACGATTTTTGGTATCGATTTAGTATTGCAGCATCTCACGCATCGATTCAACATCGCATGGCATTCTAGCCTTGCCGCCAAGCGATTTGTCGTGTTCCGGCATGATGTCTGGTGAAGCCGTACGGAGGACGGGTCTGAGCAGTTGTGCTGCGATGTGTGCCGGGTACGATGCGCCTAAAGTTGTTGTGATGGGAGTTTGGTCGTGGAGGGTCTTCAGATCAATCTCCCTTTGGCGCAGCATCGTTGGTCGTGTTGTTGGGTTAATATTGCATCACCTCGATCAACTGCCGTCTTCCTTCCTATTCGCTCAGTTTCTGATTTCTGAGTGAATAGGCTCTTAATAAACTAGCGCGATTTACCATGAACGATCGCATCACTGCTTACCATCAGGCGGGATTGCGGTCAAGCGCTAGTTTATAATTATTAAAAAAAAAAAAAAAACTTAAATCAGGTGAACTTAAATGCTTTACATTGTTTATAATATTTTCCTAAAATCGTATTTCATAAGACCTTTCTAGTTCATATTTACTAATAGGTACTTGTGTTACAATATCGTTATTAGTAATTAATTGATAATCAAAAAACTTCTTTTACCATTAGGTAATCTGTGTTTTTACAACAAATCATTCGATCAGGGGCCTTACCATGAGCTCTTATAGCAGGGCAGAAACAGTCCTAAATTAGTTTTCTGTACCATGACGTCTTATTAGCAGGCCTGCAACAGTCCTGTTGCGTTGACGTTTACAAAAACTGTTCACCTTTTTTTTTGTATAGAATTTCGTACCATGACCTGCTATTTGACAGCAACAAAACTAATATTGAACGGTTGTAATGTCATCTTGAATAAGTTACTATTATAGAAGCTTAATCAACATTGTTTTGATCATTTTTTGATAATATACAGTATCCATAGAAAACTTATTTTTATGTTTATGTGTAATAAAACTCAAAATTATAAATTACTCATGCTGCACATCAATGTGCAAGGATTATATGAAATAAAAACCTTATTCGTTCGTTTTAAACCACATATAATCGTAGTTAACGAGTGCCGGGAGGATTTTTCAAGAATGTCAAGAAATACCCGCGTTATTGCAAACAATAAAGATATCAGACAACAATTCCTACAAATCCTATCTAGGATAACATCACGCACTTACCAAAGGAAATCACAACAGACGCAGAATACGAGAAATGCCTATACAAAACCTAGAAAAAGCCATGCCAGAAATCTTGGACGTGTATGCGGAACTGCATCATGAAAACAACAGTACCTGAAGTATATAAATGAATTAAACCTTAGTACTCTGGGATATCCTCGATTGGGATACATAACGCAAGACATAATGAAGACTTGCTGTTGCTGCACCTCCATAATTTTACAACCACTGAAAAGAATGAAAATGAACTTGGGAAATAAAACATCTATTCTGTTATACCTATAAGAAAGTAAAAAAGCCTCTTGAAATGAATATTTTTCTTATTTTAACCTTAATATTTACACATACTCATGTTAAATAAGTACCTTATTTCTATAGCAATCTAACGATCAAACAAGGATTCAATGGGAAATGTTTTAGTAATCAAACCCATAAGTTGCTTCTAGCCTATGTAATGCATTGCTCTGGGAATTTATAATTGCAGAAAACCTATACTTTAAGAACATTGTAGTTTAAGGAAAAAATACTTCCTTTGGGTGCACCCACTGACTTAACAGCTTTGTCAGCAGAATTTAAGAGGTTTTTTTGCATGGAACTCTCTCACAATCCTCCAAAAATTGTGATACCTATCATATTGTTATACTCTTTGTATAACATCTATCTATTAATTAAATGCATGTTTAATTGTTCCAAGTCAAAATTGTGGTATATTTAACCTATGTCTAACAGGAATATTGAGAAATATGACAATAAGGAACCTAAAAAATCCTGAGCAGTGTGTAGTTTGGACCCCTTTTAGAATTTAGTACAATAGTTCACCGTTCAGAAACAAATAGTAGAAATAAAGGCTGTTTCTAACGGTTCAAGAAATGAAAAATCAGATTTTAGCAAAATATTTTATTACTCTGAGTACTACTTCAATTTTGGTGTCAGATAAAAACATAAATAACGCATGCTCAATATTAGGTACAGTACATGAGCACAACAGCTAACAATGTCTTCGCACATTGTTTTGAACTCTTACAAAAACAATTAACACAGCATCCTTCTGGAGTAAATGCTGAAAAGAATGAATATGAACCTGGGAAATAAAACATCTATTCTCCTATACCTATAAGAAAGTAAATAAGCCTCTTGAAATGAATATTTTTCTTATTTTAACCTTAATATAATCACACATACTCATGTTAAATAAGTACCTTATTTCTATAGCCATCTAATATACTCAAACAGGGATTCAATGGGAAATATTTTAGAAATCAAACCCATAAGTTGCTTCTAGCCTTTTATGTACCTAATGCATTGCACTGGGAATTTATAATTGCAGAATAACTATACTATATGAACATTGTAGTGTAAGGTAAAAAATACTTCCTTTGGGTGCACCCACTGACTTAACAGCTTTGCCAGCAGAATTTAAGAGGTTTTTTTTGTATGGTGCTCTCTCACAATCCTCCAAAAATTGTAATACCTATCATATTGTTATACTCTTTGTATAACATCTATCTATTAATTAAAAGCATGTTTAATTGTTCCATGTCTAGATTGTGGTATATTTAACCTGCGTCTAACAGGAATATTGAGAAATATGATAATAAGGAACCTAAAAAATCCTGAGCAGTGTGTAGTTTGGACCCCCTTTTAGAATTTAGTACAATAGTTCACTGTTCAGAAACAAATAGTAGAAATAAAGGCTGTTTATAACGGTTCAAGAAATTAAAAATCAGATTTTAACAAAATATTTTATTACTATGAGTACTACTTCAATTTTGGTGTCAGATCAAAACATAAATAACACACACTCAATATTAGGTACAGTACATTAGCACAACCGCTAACAATGTCTTTCCACATTGCATTGGACTCTTACAAAAACAATTAACACATCATCATTCTGGTGTAAATGCTGTACCATCTTGAAAATACCATATTCAGAATAACCAAAATATCAATCCTATGCATTAAAAAAAAAATGAGAATTTATTTATTTATCTACTGAAACTATCTTTACAGGCATTACCTTAAGGTGACAGTTCAAACATTTTAACATATTGTATACCTTAATACTATTTAACGAAATATAAACATACACAAACACTTATATTATAATCTTACTAAATCTATAATATATATAATTAGTAACAAAAACTTTTATTATGTGTAAAACATAGAATAAACAGCAGTGCTTTGGTCAGTTAACTCCTGCCACATGTATCTCATTGATGGTGTGCGCAGCTCTGGTTAGGGGTGGCTTTGCTAGCAGATTAGTTCTGGCTATAGGCACCAGTTGCAGCGGCGGACGAAGTCTCCTCCACACGTAGTGGTGCGGCACAAACAGACTCATGCGCTGCAATAGTTTGTCTCCATTCCAAGAACCACCTTCACCAAGTAGACAACCAGAGTAAATTCGCGTCTGATGACTTATGATTGATTATAATCAACTATGCCCAGAACAAACAGAGTAGGGTAGATCAATGAGTAAAACGGATATACTCCGTAAAACTTCAAGTACAAATACTAAGAGTAAAATAAAAATGTATACAAATGAAAATATTATAAGAAAATAGGTTATAGTTTTGTTGTCATTTCACACATGCATGTTGACATTGACAATGTCAGATAGTGTTGATGCTTATAACTCGTTATCGTTAATCTAATTAAGTTTCGATTCGATATCCAATTGATGTGCCTGATGGTTTAAATTAGTATCACCAATACACACTACATAACTGTCGTATTAATTCTATAATTAAATGCGATGGTAGATTATAAACCAGAGAATAGATATTATATATTTATTAAGATACACTACACGAAGTTTCGATGTATATGTTTTCTGGTTTTATACAGTTATTTCACTTAAATGCTACGCGATGTTGATATTAACCGTCATAATACTGTAATGAAAATTATACATTTCCGTGAGTTAGTTCTGTCTATTCTACACGTAGTCAACTGATGAACTGACAGAACTAAAATTTTCATTAAAATCGTTATCCTAACGTCATTGATTATCAGATGGACAGTGGAATGTCAGTAGGAGAATAAGATCTTTACAAAGACGAATAAATTGAATGTCACTGAGTATGGATCTTGCTATAAAACTTTATTTTAAGTTATTTTATTAATAATTGAGATAATCGATTGCCGGTAGTCTAAGTAACAACACTAATGTCGAAACTAACGAGAAAACAAAAACTGTAATCCGTTTCACGCTGATTTTTACCTACCCATTTCACACGAGAGTAAATCAACTAAAAATGGGTTTAAACACACTACACTGTCAGCGATACATTATTTAATTTTTAAAAGTAGATTTAAGTACCACCTTTAACTGTAATTAGGTAAAGAATTAGTTTTTTTTTTTAAATACGAAATCGTTTATAACGTTTCAATACAATTATTTATTACATTGACAATACGACGACGACGATAATTATCAACACACTTCACACTTCTTTTTATTCTGAATCTTGATCATGATTAGACTTTACGTAAAAAGAAACGACCAATAAGTACACCTTATAATACAAGCGGCCCAAAAATACTACATTTTCTCTGCAACCCTTTTCTACATATATAAAATTTCCTATATAAAATTGATAAACTGCAATTATTGGGTTATACTAACACAAAGACTTGTACAGACGACAGCACAGTCAGATTTCTTTATCCGATTTTCAACTTTATCTATAAAGCCTTAAGGCTCAAGGTTGATTGGGAATATCTGACAGTTCCGGGTAGCTTGACCTGCTGTCGTCCGTACATGTATCAAAAATAAATTCAGCACATGAATCATAATTACTCTCCTCAGCGACATTCCAACTAAAATTCTTAGCAAACAAACTTAAGACATTGTACAGAGTTCATATTGAATAAAAAATACAAATATTGGCGCGCTACAATACTTTTTTTATTGTTGCATGACATGTGTAAACACGTTCAAAATCACGTTGAATCTTTCAAAGTTATAAAGTTGTTTTTAAAGGTAAATTGACCTTTGTAGTGCTTTTAGATAATGAATCTATGAAAATAGTCCCACATAATCATAGTTAAAATATGTATATACCCAAGAATCTAATGTTTTTATTATTTAAAAAAAACCGGTAAAGTGAAAATATAAGTTTTTGAACGATGCGTATTAAAGAGCCAGTGGCATTACAGCAGGCCACAGACAAGCATGACGATTCAACATTAGTGAACTTCGTTCAATAATCGTTCAATTTTAATACTCTCATGGTACGGTTTACTAGCAGCGCTAAATTAGGCCTAAATCAAAACTGACTGGAAACTGAACGTTTTGTTAAAAGGTCATGGTAAGCCCCCAGGTACAAGTTTCGAATAATAGCGATAAAAACAAAACGTTATTACGCAAAAAATACATTAAGTACTTTTTTATTATTGATTAATTACTAATAACATTATTATAACACAAGTATTAGACTTGTGTGATCTGTGTTTTACATCAAATTATTCGGCCCGGTACAAGTTGCGATTAATAGCGACAAAAACAAAACGTTATTACGCAAAAAATAGTACAGTTCTAATTATTCCTTTGCCGCCGTCGGCGGCTAGACACACTGACGCCGCTAAAGAACCTAACAAAAGGAACAAAGGAAAGCCGACAGGGTCTAAAATGGTGTTTACACTTTTTTAAATTTGCCGAATTTTGGGGAAGTTACAGTAAATTCGCGGGAAAAAAAGATTATTTCAAAATTCATTAGTATTGTTACTATGATGATTATGCAAAATTTTATATTTTATTTGGTCATTTGTTTACCTAACCTTTATTATCCTTATCGGGTAGGACAGGGTTTTCTTAACATGCTGTAGATTTACAATGATATTAAATTATTTTCTTGTAGATATTTAATTTATTTACAGTACAGATCACAGCACATCAAGCTACTAACTACAACTACTACTGTCAGATTTCTTTATTAGTTTTGCAACTTTATTTCTAAATTGTTTGTTGAACCTTACAGGTCTCTTGCAGGGCTCACAAATGAAAGATAAAATTAGGACTAAAACCCCTTTATTACATGCCATCCTTTGTTCATATATATTACTAGAAATAATTGTTACAATTTAGACATCTTTACGACAATATGGTTTATAGTGAACTACGTCAATTTGACGCAGTACAAACCTTCTAGTTATTTTGACATTCACTATTTAAAAACACGCAATCCATGATTCGGCCAGTATTCTCACAAAGGAGTTGAGATTACTTCCAACACACCCCCTTAATCTCAACCCTTTGGAGAGAAAACATCCAGAACCACTATCTTAACTACATTCTCGAAAACCTTACTGTAAAATTTTTTTAACACTTTGGACAACACACCATTTTCTCAAAAACTTTCTAAACAACCAAACCCAAACACAAAACTAACCCTAAACCTCACAACAATAAGACAAAAACTAAACACTCTACCAACCTTAACAAAGAAAAACTACAAATCATACACAACCACATAAATCTAAAAACCATATACATAATCCCATAAATCGTACCTATAAACCAAAAATTATTATAAAGAGAGGAGTCAAAAAACGCATAAAAAAGAGTTCACAAACCTTTTCCAATGTTTCACAAACCTATTCCAATATTATTATGCTCACGCTTCCACTCTGCTAACGCAGTGTTTCTCCTCCCCTAATAAAAATCTTTGATTATCACAAAACTTAAGTGCACCCCCTTAAACTAACCTAACTTACTAGTCAGTAATTTTCTTCCGGAAGCTTCTTTTTCGTCTACTAATTCCCATGTCCCATTCTTCTCTAACGAACACTTTTTCCTCCTCTATTGCTTCTAACCATTTGTCTCTCTCACTTGACGCTATCGCTTTTTCATAAGAAAGCATTGCACACTCTGCTAAGAAATCCATCTCAAACTCATTAAATCTACTAGGAACCTTCCTCTCTCTATAAGGATTCCTCCTGGGTACACTAGATTCTTCTTCACACTCATTAACTCTCTCTTCAATAATCTCTTGACTCGCATCTAAAAATAGATCATCATCTACTATTTCCGCATTTACATCTTCTAAATTCTCAATATCTTCACTAGCTTCATCTATATTTGCCACATTTTCAGTTATCACCTCCTCTGTATCAGCTTCATTATCAATCTCGATGATTTATTTCAACTTCTACTTCAACTCTATCTCCAAAATTTCTTCCAATACTGGTTTCCCTTTGGTTGTCCAACTGTATCCTTGTGTTTTGTTCCCTACACTCATTTATTTGTTCACTTATTTCTTCATTCTCTGAATCACTTTCATTTGTTCGCCCTTCATTTGTGCGCCCTTCATTTATTCCATCTTCAATTGTTCCATCTTACAACCGTATTACTTTTCTTCGCGTTCCTGCGTGCTGGGCCCATAACCTCGTGAACCTTACAGGTCTCTTGCAGGGCTCACAAATGAAAGATGAAAATTAGGACTCAAACCCCTTTATTACATGCAAAGACATTAAAATTATATTTACAATAGACAGGACATCACGAACAAAATTGTAAGCCAATACTTTTGTCGACTTGGTTAAAAGTCGCTCAGTCTAGTGTCCGCGTCAAGACGTAACATGTGTCCACCAAGAATAAACATTTTCTAAGGAAATATGCCCTGTTGCGCTTTGCGTTACTGTACATCTCGTTATGGTAAAATGACTGGACCTAACTACGGAATGTTTTTGTATGAATTATTTATATTTAGTCTGTAATTAAAATTTTAAAAAATTCTTAAATAGTTCTAGAAACTTTTTTATTATTGTAATAAGCGCCCTCTATTGTTGAATAGTTTTACTATTTTCATGTAGAGATGTAGTAATGTTGTTTATCGATTTAGTTATCGATAATACTTATTAAGTTGAAAACATATAGCTATATTTTATTGACATTTAAAATATAGCTAAATAAACTTAAAATATTACTATATTTCAAGTTTATTTATTAGTAACTCTATTTGAACATGATCTTAATATTAATGAACAAAATTGAATAGGTTTTATGTTATTTTAGATTTTCGAATAAAAATTATGTTGTACGGGAAAAGTGTATACGATTTGTCCAGATAGACCGTAGAGAAGAAAATTGGCTTCCGTCTACTTCGTCGAAATTATGCTCAAAGCATTTTAAAAGTGAAGATATCTACTTTTTAAAGAAAGAAGATTTGTCGATCAAATTAAAAAAAAAAGGATCGGTACCTTGTACTAGTAATGAATTAGTAAGTTTTTAATTTCAGAACTTTTCCACTTAGTCGTAAAAATTGGGATAATATTTATGGTTAAGTGGATAAGTACATAAATTAGATAACTTATTTATAATGAAATATATTTATAAAATATGTAGGTACGTACATATTTTACACTGATTTTACACTGATACATTCTTACAATGATTGCAAGCTACTTTGTGATTTTTAAGATTCCGTACCTAAAAGGTAAAACGAACCCTATTCATGGGACTTCACTATTCGTCTGTCCCTCTGTCACCAGGCTGTATCTCATGAACCGTAATAGCTAGACAGTTGAAATTTCTAGAAATTATGTTAGTTTTTCTGTTGCCGCTATGACAAGCGCTAAAAATAAAAAAAATAAAATATTATTTATTTTAAATAAAATATTTTCCCATACAACAAACATGATTTTTTGCTCCATATTAATAACAGAAACAGATAGACGCTTAAAAGGTTCACAGAATATTTGGTTATATATTCAAATTAAAAATAAAATAAATATTGAAGGCTCCCATTTTAAAAGATAATTATGAATGGTACGAAACTAGTTCGCCAGATCTTGCTCCAGCAGACTACCATTTTCGTCGTGATTTGGACAATTAATTCACACATTAGACAGTTCTGCTTTCACACAGTTTGTGCAATCTAGATCCTCAGAATTCTATCGCAAAGGTATAAACGACTTTCCTATTAGAAGGCAGCAATGTATACATAATACTGGTAACTATATTGATTAAATGTGTTAATTAAAAATGAAAAAATAAACAATTATTTAGATTTTCAGTATTAATCGGTAAATTTAAACTTTAACGCCCGTTATATTAAAAGATTTATATAAATAGAAACTTGTAAACATTGAACATATCTATAATTTTTCTGCTACGTAATTTTTTGTTTCAAGCTATCATAATACGAATAAACATCGTCGTAGTAACTTCTTTGAATATTATCGATAATTTTATATCGAAATGATACAAGCCCTACCACAGTTTTTTGCATTGCCATTTAAAAATATTTGCAAACAAACGTGTAGAAAAGAATCATTTTGGTAAAAACGAAATGCAAACAAAAATTTCAAAACAAAATGCGCTTTATGGCCTAAAAAGTCTATTATAGTAAAAAATCGCAATAAACTGAGTATTAAAATAATTCGTAAGCATAACACATCTAAAATGCCAATAGACGGTGTCACGGAAAATGAATAGTAGCTAATAAAATTCTAAAACAGTTTTTGATCTCTGTACAAGACAAGTTTCACTTAATTTGTTTACTTTTCCATATTTATTTACCCGATTTGAACTATACTAGGGTATTAAATCGGATCTGGCAACATAGACCACACTGGCCACCTACCGCGCAATAGCTGAATATATTTTATGTAAACTTATTTCAGTTTTACTATTTGATGTCTCCAATGGTCGATCTAATTTTGCTATATTGTACTAGATGGCGGAACTGGGCCATGGGATCACAGTTTTTCTATGCGATTTTGACACATTGCCCACTCTATTTATCTTAAATCTCTTTGATTACATGCCATCCTTTGTTCATATATATAACTAGAAATAATTATTACAATTTAGACATCTTTACGACAATATGGTTTATAGTGAACTACGTCAATTTGACGCAGTACAAACCTTCTAGTTATTTTGACATTCACTATTTAAAAACACGCAATCCATGATTCGGCCAGTATTCTCACAAAGGAGTTGAGATTACTTCCAACATTGTTAATGTCAAATATTAGGATGTACCCCGTGTGGTACCGGGCTTAGAACCCTGTGTGGTACCGGGCTTAGAATAGTACCAACCCATATCCTCCCGTGGGTGTCGTAAGAGGCGACTAAGGGAACTCTCACCAGGGAAGCGGGCAGCAGCGCTTCTTCTGTGGAATATCAAATCCTGGGATCCCCAACCCGCCTGCCAAGCGTGGGAATTATGGCACCCCCCCCCCCCCCCCCCCAAATGATGCACACGACTAAGCCAAGGCCCCTAGTCCCTGGCAGCTCCGCTATTCCTGGTCATTGTGGTAGCGGTCAAGGTAACGGCGGGGCAAGGGGTGCGAAGAATCTCCGGAAGAGATCCGGCTACCACAAACAACGACGGATAGAGCTGGCAACACTGAACATCGCACACTGCGGACTGACGAGAGGGTTATTGAACTAGAGGAAGAATTGAGCAAGTTACGATGGGGTGTCCTGGGATTGTCGGAAGTCCGAAGAGAGGGTGAGGACTCGATAATCATTAAATCCTGTAACTTGCTCTATTTCCGGGAGGGCGACCATTAGTCCCAAGGTGGTGTCGGGTTCCTCGTCCACAGGTCCCTTGTGGACAATGTAGTGAAGATCGAGTGTGTCGACCAGGGTGGCGTTCCTGGTACTCAGAATAACCATACGGTATTCGCTGAAGGTCATTCAGGTATACGCCCCGACCTCGGCACACTCCGACCATGAAGTAGGGACTATGTATGAGGACATCTCTAAAGCCATACATAGCTCTAAAACTCACTACAGCGTTATCATGGGGACTTCAACGCTAAACTTGGGAAACGGAGCGGTGAAGAGCTCGGACTGGGAAATTTTGGATTTGGGCGTCGGAACCACCGAGGCCACATATTAGCTGGCTTCATGGAGAAGGAGGGACTCTTTATGATAAACTCCTTCTTCAAAAAGCGTGACCAGCGGAAGTGGACTTGGATCAGTCCCGACGGGGTCACTAAGAACGAGATAGACTTCATTATGACAACAAAAAGGCACATAATCAATGATGTCGCAGTGATGAACTCAGAGAGTCAGAGGCACATAGAATCTGAACATAGTGTCCGAAAGATCTCGCCTGATGAAGTCTACGCTCCGGCCTACACCCATCCAGATCCATAACTCCGAAGGTTTTCAGCTCGAGCTCCAAAATCGCTTCGAATGCCTAAGTGGCGACGTGGACGAATACAATGACGGGTTTGTAGAAGCTGTCCGTACGGTCGGGACTAAATATTTTAAGACCCGCCGTACAAATAGAACTAAAAAGCTCTCGGACTACACTTGAGCTCATGGAGGATAGACGTGAGATGGTTTTGCGTTCGTCAAGTGATGCTTGCAGATACCGGCGGCTCAACAAGCAGATCTCAAAGTCTCTGAAGCGCGACCTACGCCGGTATAATACCGAGCGTATAACGGAGGCTATAGCGCGAAACAGAGGCTCTAAAGTTTTCGCTAGGGATCTGACTATTGGGCATAGCCGGCTAAGCAAGCTGAAGACTGACGACGGCAAGATCATAACATCCGGGCCCGAGGTTTTGAGGGAAGTCGAGAATTTCTATGGACAGCTCTACACTTCGACGACAAAACCTGCATTAAATCTTGCTGAAGACCCTAGAGCAATATTAACCCGACATTACACCGAAGATATCCCGGACGTCAACCTGCAGGAGATTCGATTGGCTCTTAAACAGCTTAAAAACAACAAGGCGCCGGGCGATGACGGAATAACGGCTGAGCTATTGAAGACGGGTGGTGAACCGATCCTTAGGGCCCTTCAGAAGTTATTTAATTCCGTCATAGTCATGGGAAAAACGCCACAGGCATGGCACAGAAGTGTGATGGTACTCTTTTTCAAAAAGGGTGACAACACCCTTTTGAAAAACTACAGACCCATCTCATTTTTGAGTCATGTCTATGAGTTGTTTTCGAGAGTCCTCACGAATCGTCTCGCCTGCAGGTTTGACGACTTCCAGCCTCCCGAACAAGCCGGTTTCCGAAAGGGCTTCAGCATAGTAGACCACATACATCCGCTGCGGCAGGTTATACAGAAGGTCGAGGAGTATAACCTACCCCTTTGCTTAGCGTTTGTGGACTACGAAAAAGCCTTTGATTCGATCGAGACCTGGGCTGTACTACAGTCTCTCCAGCGGTGCCAAGTAGACTATCTGTATATTGAAGCGCTGAAGGGTTTGTACGAAAACGCCACCATGTCAGTCCGAATACAGGACCAGACCTCGAAACCAATACCTCTACAGCGTAGTGTCAGACAGGGAGATGTTATCTCCCCGAAACTGTTCACCGCTGCATTGGAGAATGTCTTCAAGGTTCTGGGCATCAACATCAATGGCGGGTACATGACACACCTTCGGTTTGCTGATGATATCGTAGTCATGGCTGAGACCGCGGAGGACCTGAGTACAATGCTCGAAGACCTCAGTAGAGCCTCCGAGCGAGTCGGTCTTAAAAAGAACATGGACAAGACGAATGTCATATCTAATACTCATGTTGTACAGACTCCTATAAAGATTGGAGACTGTTTTCGAAGTTGTTGACAGCTACGGGTACCTGGGACAAACTATCCAGTTAGGAAGGTCCAACTTCGAGAAAGAGGTCAATCGAATCCAACTCGGCTGGGCTGCTTTCGGGAAGCTACGTAAAATCTTCTCGTCCGAAATACCGCAGTGTCTCAAGACAAAAGTCTTCGACTAGTGTGTTGCCAGTGCTGACTTATGGAATTGAGACGTGGTCGCTAACAATGGGCCTTATCTTCTTCAGCCTATGGATGTCCACAGCTGGACAAAGGCCTCCCCCAAGGCATTCCACGCTGATCGGTCTTGTGCTGCCCGCATCCATCGGCTTCCTGCGACCTTCACCAGGTCATCGGTCCACCTTGTTGGGGGCCTCCCTATGCTGCGTCTTCCAGTACGTGGCCGCCACTCCAAAACCTTACTGCCCCATCGGCCATCGGAAAGAGGTGTCTCGTCGAATCCAGCTCGGCTGGGCAGCGTTTGGGAAGCTACGATACATCTTCTCGTCGTCCAAGATACCACAGTGTCTCAAGACTAAAGTCTTTGACCAGTGTGTGTTGCCAGTGGTGACTTACGGAACTGAAACGTGTTCGCTCACAATGGGCCTCATACGAAGGCTCAGAGTCACACAAAGGGCAATGGAAAGAGCTATGCTCGGAGTTTCTCTGCGTGATCGAATCAGAAATGAGGAGATGGGCCTTATAAGAATGCTCAAAGTCACTCAAAGGGCAATGTAGGGCTATCCTTGGGGTTTCACTGCGCGATCGAATCAGGAATGAGGAGATCCGCAGAAGAACGAGAGTAACCGACATACGGGCCGACGGGTTCTCGAGTGGCGACCACGCACCGGAAGACGTAGCGTGGGTAGGTCCCCGACAAGGTGGACCGACGACCTGGTGAAGGTCGCGGGAAACCGCTGGATGCGGGAGGCGCAGGACCGGTCGTCGTAGAGAGCCTAGGCCTATGTCCAGCAGTGGACGTCTTTAGGCTGAAATGATGATGATGAATGATGAAATATTAGGATAAAATATTAGTTAAGTTTTTTTTAACTCCTTATTTCATGATGAAAAACGAATTTTTAAAAACCTTTGTGACCCATCTGTCACAATGGGCAGCTCTTCATCGTCCGACTTTTGGTCTTTTAAAAATATCCTGATTTCGAGGCAAAAATGAGCCGATTTGGATAACGCCAAGCAAATAAAAATAGTCCAAATTCTTCCACAAAATATTTGATTGGGATACTTTCCAATTACCATACAACGGAGTTAAGAAAAGCCCGTTAAGCAAACAAACAAATACAACGAAATGTGATTAGGCCCTAAAGTAGACACACAAGAGAGAATGTCAATATAAAACATTTTTATTTATAGGTACTTACCGCAGAAGACTAAAATTCAAACTTTTCCACTATTAGAACAGTTAATCTTTTAAAATCTCAAAATCTATAAGCAATGTCGAATTAAGGCTTATGCGCATTCGACCGGATCGACCTGGCGTTTAACCAAATTTCAGCATTTGCTCTGCCGTTTAATCAAAATTCCATTATCTTAACAAATTTTAGTAGGTAACCTTTTATACCATGCATTATATATTTTGTATACAGCTTCGTCAGAAGCAGTGTGCGCTTGCCTTAATACCGAATAAAATAAAACTTTATAATTTAATCTCATTATATATTTATCCCATATACACCTATAACTACTTCTTGACACAAAGAACATATAACTGCACTGATAATGCATAAACATACAAAATAATCATCGCTCTTGTAAATTACAAAGAACGCTAAATAAATATTAATTCTGAAAACTTGTTACCACTTTTCCATGCGTAAAAAGTATAGAGCAGCTTATACATATCCGGACTCTAAAGATCGAGCCACCGTGCATTTTATGTTTATAGGACATACATAAAATATACATAATTTTATGCAGTTTTGGATTTGTTTTTATTTAATTCCACGCAGAATCGCATGACGGGTCGATATATGTTCTTGGAGATCAAAAAAAAATTTTTTCCCAAATGTTCCATTACTTTTTCCCTGACTTGGAAAAAATAACTGTTTTTTTTTTAAATTTTGTTTTCTAATTTGGAACAATGACAAACAAATGTTACTGAGTGCCGAGTTTGGAAGCTAGGTACTCAGAACATTTTTTTCTTTTTACAACCATTATTAAAAAAGATAAGAGACCTTTAAATGAAAATATGCAGAGTGGCTCGATTTAGGAATCTGAGTGTATATACAGTATGTTACGAAAACCCTGTCCGACCCACAAGGATAATAAGGGTTAGGTAAACAAATGACCAAATAAAATATAAAATTTTGCATAATCATCATAGTAACAATACTAATGAATTTTGAAATAATCTTTTTTACCCTGTAACTTCCCCAAAATTCGGGAAATTTAAAAAAGTGTAAACACCATTTTAGACCTTATAATTGTCGGCTTTTTTTTTATTATTTTTTTAGGTTCTTTAGCGGCGTCAGTGTGTCTAGCCGCCGTCGGCGGCAAAGGAATAATTAGAGCTGTACTAATTTTTGCGTAATAACGTTTTGTTTTTGTCGCTATTATTCGAAAATGTACCTGGCCGAATGATTTGTTGTAAAAACACAGATTACCTAATGGTAAAAGTACTTTTTTGATTATCGATTAATTACTCATAACAATATTGTAACACAAGTACCTATTATTAGTAAATAGGAACTAGAAAGGTCTTATGAAATACGATTTTAGGAGAATATTATAAACAATGTAAAGCATTTAAGTTCACCTGATTTAAGTTATGTGAAAGTTCTAAAATCTAAAGAATACCATGCGATGTTGAATCGATGCGTGAAATTCTGAAATACAAAATTGATACCAAAAATCGATACGAAAAATATTTTGAATACTTTCACACCTCTAGTCAAAGGGCACCGCCGTGCACTTAGAGTACCTATTTTTATGAAATAAAAATCATTTTTATTTTAAATTTATTAGTTTCGCGTAGACATGGCGTCCGTGTAGACGTATTGTTTATTGTGTGATCACATAGTTTTCTAACGTAATGTAACCTGCTGATGGAAGGTACCTAGTGAAACTGCAATTGTGTTGTGTTGTGATCAGGTGTTGAACGATTCGGATGTGACTACTTCTTGGTCAATGTGGTTCCAGCATGACGGTGCCCCATCATATTTTTGTCGACCTGTACGTGAGTACCTCCACTATCAGTTCGGCGAGCAGTGGATTGGTAGGAGTGGACTAACGTTGTGAAACACCGTGCTAATCTCGTGGGACGGTGCCAGGCCGGTATCGTTCTTAGTGAACGAAATATGGAACAACATCTCCGCCACAGCCATTGTGCTCATCGAATGAAATTCGAAGATACATTCGGAGGGTCAGACGACCTTTCTACTTAAAAAAAAGTTCTTTTCACGAGCTGCCTAAGTAGGTATCATTGTTTCTTTCTAGAGTCGATAAACGTGGTTAGACTACCAATACCTACATGCATGAGGTCAACTGAGGTCATGACCTGTGCCTGTGTTGCCATGAAATTACCTATTTATTTTATTTAAGTTATTTATTTTTAAGGGGGTATTTTTTTTTTAGTTTAGCCAGATTATGTACGCATTAGTAGAATCAGCTAACGATACCTAACAACACCTTCACGGGTCGGACAGGGTTTTTGTAACATACTGTATATATAAAACTGTAGTTATAATTTTGTGTACATGCATATTTGCTATAGTTGATAATAATATTTAGCCCCCAAAGTCAGTAATGATGTTTTATAATTATTTTACTTTATTATAATCATTAATTGCACCCATTATATAATTTAATAAATCAATAGTATTCAGAGTAATAATAATTAGTTTTATTTTATAACATGTCTTGTTACGATAATATTGCAAGTGCGTTGGCGCAGCAAGCAGTAGTGAAGAGCTGGCAACATCTTACGCACTTATGATGAAACGAAGTTTCATAATACAGAATATGCACCGTCTTTAAATCACCAGATAACGTATTTTTTTCTTTAAAGGCCGGTTGTTTCAAAGGTTAACTAACATAACTTATTCGTTTTTGACAAATCCATAATTTTTGAAACATTTATTAGGGTCTTGATAGCGTCATTTCTTACGCATACGCGGGCGTCAATAGAACGTAGAACAAGCCGCCCTTAGTATTTCGCATTCAGTCGGGTTAACCTCTGGTATAGTCGACCGCGTAATTGCCTTTATGGCTAAATTATATCTTTACCACCATTTTGATAACTGTTTCTAGTACATTGAAACAAATACGACGAAGACTAGATAATCATTTATTTTCTCAAACGTACAAAATACGTTATTACACAACACAAAATGTCAGCAAGCTAAAGATGTTGAAACTAATAATAGAAACAGATCATCATGCTTGTATGACATGCGAATATTAAAAAAATAATGTCACTCTGAGTCAAATTATTTAAAATGTCATAATAGTATAAGATCATTAAAACAATAAAAAAGTAAAAAAAAAATGTTGTCTTAAAACTCATTCCTTACTTCATTTGCTAATTAATAACTCTTAAATTGCGATCTGCCATGCGAGAAAAGAGATTATTGGATTTGAAGAACATTGCGTTTTATAATAAATAATACAAAATCTTAATATGTTTTAAGGGTAAAAATTTTGTATTATTTGATATAAGGCTTGCAACTCGCGACTAGTTTAAGATTTATACGTTGATCATCAGCATCTCTTTCAGAGTTGTTAATAGAAATTATGCTAGAAAGTCAAATAGGCAAATCCTCCCCACGAGTTAACATTGTGTGTTAAAATAAGACTCCACATCTTGAAACTAACTATCAAGACAACTACAACTTATGATTTTAGGGCCTTAGGATGGAAACGCAATTACGAGGTCGACTACTCTGTTTACTCCAAAGAATTTTATGTTCAATAAATGCAAATATTATATTTCATGGAATGAGGAATTTATGTAATTATCAGTCCAAACTTATTGCATGATTCGTTATTATTGCATAATAATAAATTTAAACTGTATAGACCCACAAACTCTACGTTTTATTTTTTGTCTGATATAACGAATTTCTAGTGACAAAATATTAGCTGTTTTTTAGAATATTATGCTAAAGTAAATCTGAATTTGAATGTTTTGTATCAAAATTATTTGTAAAACTATTTAGAACACATTGAAATAATACAAAACACAAATGTGGAAGTTCATCCCACAAGATGGTTGTTGTATTAATTAAAATATAATGATTTTAATAAAAGTTAGTATGTTACCAAGAAAAACTTATAAAAATACATTGACACACTGTGCTTAGCAAATATTGTGCTTGTTGTTGCTTCATCGATTCCAGCTTACACAGCCAGCTCAGACAATTTCGTTATCCAATCATAAAGTTTATACTATAAATACAAAGTTATTGGTAGTTCACAATTTCTTCATATCAGTCAAACTACAGACAGGAAACTGTTTATTAAAAACAAAATATTTTCTAGTCCGGAAAGTTGGACATTTGATTTTTTTTTTAAATTATTACCCTATTTTATTACCGACGGATGCAGTCATTCCCATCATAACTAGGGAAAGAAAATTATCTAAAGACCCTTAAATGTTAGTCTTAATTGGTTCCACGTGAACCATAAATATGTAACAAAAATAAAACATGATAGAACATGCCACCTGTGATACAGAGGGCGAGCCCAAAGCCATTCTAAATTAAATATTTACGGTTCAAACACATCTTGTGATTTTACTTCTAACATTATTGATGAAAAGTATTAATAACAGTTTGCTTTAGCTTAATCCAAACAAGCTCCGAATCCTTTTTATTGTACACTCAGCTACACATCAAACTATAAATTTCCAGTATTAGCTGACCTTGCATTGTATAGATTTTTCCTACAATAAGGAGTCAGCTTATACTGCTCATGTATAGCATGTAGTGTAGCATGATACCATGTACAGCAGATATAGGGATCGATATGATAGGTATTCGTTGATGTAACAACTTTGTTCTTATTTTTACTAAGAATTAATTATACTAGAGCGCGATAAATTTAGTCCTTCTACACTGGATTGGAGATAGTTTGGATCCATTTTGAAATAATTATAAAAGTTTCAATTTAGTTTGGTTGTTAAAAGATATATGATAAAAATTACGTCTTCAAGAGCTCTGAATACAAATTTATTTAGTATTTAACCACATTTGTTATAACTTTACAAGTTATTATTGAAACTGTTGGCAACATACATTCAGGAATTTTACAATAGCAATAGAGTTGCGTTTTGATATAAGCTAAGTTGATATTTGAGTATACAAATATTAGGAAGAATTTATGCGTAACTGTCGAGCAATAAGAATCGAAACGTTATTGAAAAGGAATAGAAATAGTAATGTTACGAAATAGTAAACATCCCCATTTGAAGCTTATTCATTGCTGAGGCTAATATAATTTCCTTTAGTCTAAACTAGAAAAGCTCTTTCAATGTTTGAGCTACAGTAATTATTATATAAAAGTATTCATTTGTTTCTTAAATCACGATCGCTTTTCGTTCTATAAAAATCCATCATTCATATTGAAATGGAGCACAATCAAATTTTAATACATTTTCTAAATTCATTTATTTTACTGAACGATATTAAATGTAGTAGCGACGCATATATTTCCGAATTAAATATCTGATTATATCCCGGAAAGACTTAATAAACATTATAACATCATAAATAAAAGTTAATTAATTACTTGTTCAAAAACAGTTTCGTTATGAATAATATTATATGGTAAAATACTAAAATGTACGCGTGATGGCGCAGCGTCACGCGGCTCTCACGGCACACTCGCGTCGTGGTGGGGCGGCAGCACGGGGCCGGGTCACTTTACAACAATACACATTTCTTTTTCCTGGCGGGTTCTGGGGGCTCCAACGCTGCTAGTATGGCCTCGTCGAACACATTCTTCAATCCTTTCTGAAAACGGAAAAAAAGAAAGTTAATTCTATTATTACCTTCAAAGACTTTCATAAAAAAAAAGTGGCTAAAGGGGAGTTTGTTAAACCCTAATAATAAAATCATATGGACGTACTTAATAGTTTCCATAATAAATGTTGATATACAGCCTTGTAGAATCTAAGACGCCGAAATTCTCAAAAGTTGGATTAGCATATTGTCCTGGGATCGACATATCATCATCATGATCATCATAGGCAATAACCCTAGTGAATCAACTAGAGCGGTCCGATTGTTGTTATAACCGTCCCACAAGACGAAAACTTTCATGAAACCAGAGAAAGATACAAGAATATAGTATCCCGCTTAGGCTCAGGAGGTTGTCAACATGTCGAATGAAGAGTCAGTGATAATTGTGTGAACCAATTGTTTGCACTAACGCTCCAGGAGGCTCTCGTTGGTTTGCTGGAGCAATGGCTTGGTTCAGAAAGCAGTACTTCGGACACAGCATTATCAGGAAGTTAGTTTTTCCTCATACTTCTTTTGTATTTTTGTTTGAGAACAAGGGAATATGCATCATTGTATAAATCACTCCTAAATCTTACAACAAGAGATAAATCTCTCCTTTAAAATGTTACGATAAAAGACTAGATCAATAATTAAAACCATGTAATGTTTTAATGAAAATTGGTAAAGACAGTAGGTGTGAGCAGGAAATTATTGAAGGCATAGAGTAAAGTGGGGGTCATACCTGTGTGAGCGCTGAGCACTCAACATATTTGACAGCCTTGAGTTCCTTTGCTAGTTTCTCGCCCTGCTCCAGGGACACGGGCTTCTGTTTAATCTTAGCCAATTTCTCCATTGTAGCCGGGTCATCCCGCAAGTCTATTTGAGTGCCCACCAGGAGGAAAGGAGTCTTTTGTTGATGATGAGTAATTTCTGGTACCCACTGGAAACAATATGTTATAAATTAGATTTATTAATATTACCTGTTTGGCAATCTGTCTTACCAAGGAGGGGTATAGTTTTAGGCAGTAAGTGGATTATAGAGGTCAGATAGGCAATTAGTTGCTCCATGTAATATACTATTATTAGCTGCTTCAGATTGAAAGCTAACTCCAATTTAGATGGGAAAAAGCTAGGCAAAGTGATGGAGATGTATATTTATACTATACAGTGTAGTATTCAATTATGATAGTTATTTTTAGCAGTTGTTAAACTTTAATAAAAAAGAAAAAGCAGTGAACAGTATTACTAAATGAGTATATACAGTAATTTTTAGTAATAGCGTCTGCATACTGCTACTATTGATCAAGCAATTTTGTTGAAACATTTCACTAGCATTTCATTTTTATTTTGCTAAATAACATTATTCGCTAATGTCAATTGACATTTAAAAATACGTAGGTAATACTAGAATCCCGACGTGTTTAGCAATGTATACCATTAATAATAAACTTACTTTTTCCTTGACATTTTCAAATGAACTGGGGCTTACTACACTGAAGCAAACAAGGAAAACATCCGTCTGTGGATAACTTAGCGGTCGCAACCTGTCATAGTCTTCCTGACCTGTAGCCAACATACAAAGCAAATATAAGACACAATAGAATAATAATATCAATAATTTTTAGCACAGACATAAACATAATCACATAGATTAGACATAATCTTGTTATAATTCTACATTTAGAATTATATCATTGGCTGCCTTGACACAAACTTTAGTTAAAGCCACTTACACTCTTATCCTGTACACAGTTTGGTAATGCCTAAACTGTTGCTACCTTGTAGTTATCAATACCTTCGTATGTAAACATATCAGAAGACCAGTTATTTAAAACACTCAAAGTCTAGTCGAAGTTCTCATCATGGCGTCAAACAAAATATTCACACAAAAAATAGGGAATTTAAAGCTATTAGTAACAAATCTCAATATGTTAAAAATACCTATAATTTATTGAGATCAGACTGTAAATGTTCTTAAAATTATGAGAGTTGTGTCAACTTTTTAATAAGTGACAGTATTTCTATGTTCTTTTTTAATAATTATAAACTAGTGCTTAACTGCAATCCCGCCTGATAGTAAACAGTGACACAATTGTTGAAGGTAAAGCGGGCTAGTTTATTAAGCCTACTCATTTAAAAAACTTATTGAATAGGAAGGAAGACGGTAGTTGAGCGAGGTGATACAATGATAAACCCAACAACACGACTAACGATGCTGCGCCAGAGGGACACAACAACATTTGGTGCATTGTACCCGGCACACATCGTAACACAACTGCTCAGACCCCACCTCCGTAAGGCTGCACCAGACATCATACCGGAACACAACAAATTGCTTGGCAGCAAGATTTCTAAGATTTTTTGGAAGTCTGGTGGGTGGACCTTTTGCCAGAGAATATGTTTCTATTTTATTTCCTAGTAAACAAAGATAAAAAACATATGAAAAAGAAACTAAACAAAAATAAAAAAAATTACCTGCAGTATCAAAGAGACCCAATGTATAAGGTTCTCCTCCTATCATGACTGTGACAGCATAGTTATCAAACACAGTGGGCACATATTCAGATGGGAACTTGTTGGTTGTGTAACTTATGAGTAGACACGTTTTACCAACGGCACCATCGCCTACCACCACACACTTGATCGTCTGCATGTTCTTGAATAATTGGTAACTTCTCAACAAATATCTTTGATGAAAACTTTTACTTGCTCTTTCTAACGCACCGCAGCAATTCTCTGACCATAGCAACCCTTAAGAAGCAGTCTGGAACAAAACAAATGTTGTGTTAAGCCAGGTTGTTTGCAAAATTTGTTACCTACAGAAGGTTTATGATTTACAGTGCAAAGTGATCTATTACAATATTTTTGTGTGGCTGCCCTAGTTTTATTTACCCTATGACACCTTGACATTTTATTTTAAATGTTGTGTTAATGACAACAACAAACATTCACTAATTAAGAAGAATGATTCACAACAGAAAAATTCAAAAATTATGAATGCCTCTAACATTTATACATTCAACTCAACTAGAAGTTGTTTATTAGTTTTTATGGAAGAGATATGGTAATGTATATAATTTGTAGTGATAATATATAATTTATTTTATGGTTTTACTAATTAATAAGAAAAAGATGTGAGTTATGTATTTAGGTATTAGAAAAAGTAGCACAAGAAGTTATAACAAGTAAGGGAATATTTTATTAATTTAATACACTAAGTATATGTGTCATCATCATCATTATCAACCTTTTTATCACCCTACTGCTGGGCCACCACACTTGCTCAATGCGGGTTGGCGATTTCAGACTTAAATTCCAGATTTTTTAAGATGTTTTCCTTCACCTTCAGTCATTGGTGTCCAAGATATACTTAGAAAGTACATTTAACTTTAGAAAAGTTACATTGGTACTTGCCTGCCCTGGAATCAAACCCGCACACTCATACTTGAGAGGCTGGTGTTTTAACCACTAGGCCACCATGACTTACACACTAAGTATATGTATAACAAATATTAACAACAATATTAAATAGTGTTTGTGGATTTTGATTCTCAATAAAACATTTTATGTCAATTAGGCCTGTAAGTATTATGTGGCATAAATATCCAGAAATAAACATAATACTATAAGTATTACAGAAAAACTATTCATGACTCTATGGGCCCTAGTCTGCTATTACTCTAGTGGCAGAATGGTCAACCAGTGATCTCAAAATGGTCGATTTTGACATGTTTTGTAGTCTACTAACAAAATGGGGTCGTTATGTCTTTCCAGTGGTCAATCACTGGGACTTCCCTCCATATTAATGAATGTCCAAATTGAGTAGTAGTTTTTAGATAATCATTTCTACTAAGAGATTTTATAATATTCAGATGTCATTCTATCACCATTTCATAACGAGATGACTAACCACATTGATCAATTATGAATTCACAAAATTATGAACTTTCTACCACAATGACAACAATGACAATGGAATTGTGTTGTATTGACAAATTTATAAAAGCAAGAAACTAGGGCCCTGACATAAGTTTAAACTAATATTGTAAAATAAAACATATGTATTTGGTTTTAAAAAGTCGACTGTGTGCAAAATACCAGAATATGAGCAACAGCATTACAAAATAAAATAAATATTTCCTCATCACCTTTCACTATAGTAGATGTTGACATTAGGTAAATCAGTTAAAATAAATATTTCAAAATGCAGAATGAAATGTCAAGTATTATATCATAATATTTACAGTTAATACATTATTATAATAGAATATTTAGGATTATTATAGGTCATAATGTAGGTGTGTATAGGTCATAATCAATAGGGAATATTTATAGGTCACTTTACAGGACCATTCATTCAAATGATAAATACAATTTATCAAATGCTCAAAAAGTACTTCAGGAAAAATTGAGGAATTTGTAGAAGGTTTACAGTTGTTGAACATCATCACCATTTCAATAAAAAAATATAATTAAAATTCGCAATGATTCATCCAACAAGAGCTCTGGATCAATAATATAATCAAGAAGAGCAGAAGAAGAGATTTAGAATAAAAACAGTAGCAGGAAATCAGTGTTTGATGAGGTTGAACAAAATGAAATTAACATAGCTCAAGTACAAATAAGCATTTTGAATGAGATCAGAGAGGCAATTCTCTTAATCTAAGAATGTACACAGCTGAGACTCAATCTATCAAAAATATCTCATAATTTCTCCAGATTTTAACAACTTTTTGAAACTTTGTTTCTCACTAAAATGAGTCTGCAACTAGATTTTAACATTTGAAATTACAAGAATTGGCCTTGATTAGAGAACAGAGCATTTAGAAAGAGTACTGTTTTGTGATATGAAACATATCAATTTAAAAATCTATTACTGTACATAACCTTGATTTCATGACAAAATAACTTATTGATAGGACAAGCACAGCTGTATAATAAACATTAATGAATGTAAGTAAACAATCATCAAAACAATTTCAACTTTTTGTCAAAACTGTATTTTTTCAATATTTAAGTCAATGTTTCATTCTTTTTCAAGGAAAACACATCAGAATATGTACCTATCATTATATGATAAGGACAAGACAACTGTTATGTTACCATCCAATCTAGATCAATTACTTGTGTTTATTTCACATGGTTGCACCAATATTTTAAACCCATTGTTTCCATAAGATAGTAATATCAATAATGATTTTATTATCTACACTACCTATTTTATAACTGTGAAAATGTTGTACCTCAATGTTTTCAAAAATTATTAGTTTGTTTTTTATTTTGAGTTTTAATTATGATAGTCACATAATTTTACAGAATCACACTAAGCAGACACAATGGCTGTATACAAAACAATGCACATTCGCAGAAGCAGATAGCTGCTTATGGTATCACAAGTATGATTTCACTACATAATACATATGTAATAATTGTTGATATTACAAATAGTTATTGTTTGATTGATGACAATTAATCATCATTCATTGTTAATAGATTGAATGTATGCATTATATTATATCTGTAATACTCCAAACTTCTTAGTTGAAGATTTAGGTAATGCCTACTATTATATTTACATACATATATTATTATTTGTTATTTATATTAAAATATATTATCTTCTGGATACACATTATAAACAACAATACTCACAGTCAAATGTAAATAATATCTATACACATAAGTAAGCACTTGACAATTTAGTATCTGACTAATCAGTGTAGGCGGGCACAATGTAGGTGAATAACTCGCACAGCAAATAAAATACAAGCATTATAAAAACGATAAATAGACCTACATGCTATAAGCAAGATATAGGGCAATGAACCCGAAAGGGGTCAAGTAAATAAAAACGTGGTGATTTTAAGGATGCTAAAAACAAAGACATCTCTAGATGCACCGATAACGCGATTGACGGTGCCTGTGCGCCGCCACTCATTAACATGCCTTCCTGTTCGTATCCGTCATGGTTGTGCTATATAAATGTAGACATACAGAAACATGCGAGGATGCCCAATGCACCAGAATAGACCACACTGAATACAACATTAATGAATCTACATACCGGTGCAATTACATTCAATATTGATAAGTATTTTTACATAATCACGTCACAATACCTTTGACGTCCATTTTGTGTAGAGTTCAATCACAAGTTATTTGCTATCAGGATAATAAAGATTTATAAATACTTTTAGTAAGATATTTTACTTACCGTATGAAGATGTTACACTTTCAAATCAAAAAATTCAATTGTAACTCGGTATAAATAAGTTGAAAACTACAAAACTGTACGTTGCGGGTTGGGTCATTGACGGTGACGCCATTGATTGGATGAATAGTGATGTCCTTCTAATTTAATAGAACTGTGACAAACCGTATGTATTCGTTACTGAGTAACGGGTGCGCTATCTAGTATGAAGTAACGAAACGTTACTCTCGAATGCATTTCGTTACTCGTACTTTTCGTATGAGCACTGCTACACAGTTCACGCAACTATAATGCATCAGAAAAGTCATGAAATTTATTAATGGCGCCACTGCCGCTTCCGTCATAGAGTATTGTAGTCTCATTGGCTAAAAATCCGTTTTTATGACTTTCTTGACGCATTATACGAATGCAGTCGTATTGCGTACGCGTACTGTTCGCGTACGTACGACTAAATTCGTTACTATATCATAATATAAGGTGTCAGAAGTAACGAGTAACGTAACGATACGATAGTAACGAGTACTAATTGTTAAAGTAACGAATACATGCGGGTACACTTTTTTTCGTTACTTTTACACCTCTGAATTTAAATCGTTATAATACCATAAAGAAACGTACTAATGCGTATAATCTATAGTCGACTATCTGATTGTAACTGGCGCAGGATGCTAAGCTAGATACACATGCAGTGACTTCACTCGCTAGTGATTTACACAGATTTTTTTGCAGAAATCTCGCTATCTATAGCAAAATTCGCCCAACAAACACTTCGCCCTCAATCAAGGGAAAACAAAAATATGTACTGAGAAGTACACATTTTTTTTTCTTTGTTATGCATATTATGACCCGGGCGACTTCTACGACGGCTAGAGGCGTGAGGGCACTGAGATTTCCTCTCCCTCACGCACTCTACTTCCTCCTTTGCCAGTGAGGCGGTATACCCACTGGCTGAATGTTTCCTCTATAGTTGACACATGTCGGCCTTGGCGTTTATTAAAACTCTATTACCTATCTGTCATTCCTATGTAACTTTTATAAGTTAATAAAAGCCATAATTCGTGGATATTCGTTTAATTCCGTAACAATTTTATTAACTTATATTATAATGCCTAAAGATGAATCAACTGCGATCTCATCTCTCGCCAAATATTTAGGCCCTGACAAATTTGATATTGAACCTGATGCTGTAGAGGCGGACTCTCAATGGCTGTATTGGATGACGACCTTTGCTTCGAAGCTTTCTGTCGGAAGAAGTTAAGCCCAATGAAATCCCAGGTACCCTGAAGCTTAAACTATTAATAAATCATCTGTAAGCGCCCATATACAAACACGTCAAAACTTGTAAAACTTATGAAGATGCTATCAAGATGCTAAACGGTATGTATATCAAAACTAAAAATACTACCTTAGCCCGACATATGCTTTTCAACAGAAGGCAACGCGCCGACGAAACTGTTGCCGATTATGTTAGAGCTTTGCGCCTATTGGCTATAGACTACTCGTTTAATCCGGTAACTGCTGAAGAACACGTTGAACATGCTATTCGTAGTGTACTAATCTCCAGGCTGGCTTCTCGCAAAATCAAAGAACGTCTGTTAGAAAGCAATGATCTCACCCTGACTGAAACAATTGGAAAAGCTATAGCACTCGAGACAGCTCTAAAGGATTCACATACACTTAGTGATTTACCACATCCCCACTCCGGTGCCATCCTCCCAGAACAAAGTTCACAAACCTTAGCGGCAACGACACCAACAGTACGACGTCCCATCTCGCAAGCCATTATCCAACCTTCCACGCGACCAGCAAGGCGTTGCTATTTCTGTGGTGGAAGCATCCACCAAAGGATCAAATGCCCAGCCTTCCGCGCCACCTACAACTTATGTTCCAAAAGAGGCCACTTTTCTAACGCATTTAGATCCGCAGGTGCCGCTACTAGTAACTCTATCTCGACCGAAGACTCAACCAATCCTGATGAAGATGGACCATCCCATTGCGGCGCCACGTCTGCTGTTTCACCTATTAGTCTCAAAGGTGCCACGATTCAAATTACAGTTAACGGATACAAAGCCGACGCCCTAATTGATACGGGAGCTCCACGTATTAATTAGGGTCGTTAGCTTCATTAATGGCAAAATTGCACGCTTGATGGTATTACGTAGGAAACCATGTTCACAGTCTGTGAATTTAGCTTCGCTTAACCAGATATCGCATGTCGAAGATATTTGTTTCGCCACCATATCCTTCAACAAATACAACTACAAAAAAACATCACTCCTCATTGTGGACAACCTCTGCGCCGATGTGATTAGCGGCCAGGACATCTTACAGCAGCATTCTAAAATTGAATTCCAATTAGGAGGTCCGAATGAACCATTACAAATATGTAGCGTGATGCAGGCCTCGGTCCCGCCGGCTTCCGTCTTCAACAATCTATCTCCGGGGATTCGTCCAATCGCCGTGAAAAGTCGACGATATAGCAAAGAGGATGAAAATTTTATTAAATTGGAAATATCGAAACTGTTAGAGCACGGAGACATAGAAACGAGCAACTCACCTTGGAGAGCTCAAGTTCTCTTTGCAGGAGGCGGGGCTCATAGGAAACGTCTTGTCATAGACTTTTCTATGACTATCAATAAATTTAGTGAACTAGACGCATTTCCATTACCGGAAATAGAAAGCGTGGTGTCAAGAGTATCAAAATATAGAATTTTTAGCCAGATTGACTTAAAATCTGCATATCATCAAGTGCCCATTCTAATGACAGAAAAAATTTATACGGCGTTTGAAGCATTTTGGAAACTATATCAATTTCCAAGAATCCCATTTGGTGTGACCAACGGCGTGGCAGCATTTCAAAGGACTTTAGATTTCATCATAACGAAAGAGAAACTAAATGGAACGTTGACATACCTCCATGACGTGACAGTATGAGGTAAGTGCTAAAAACGAAACCGAACATAAAGAGAATCTACGATGCTTTTTGGAAGTTGCTAAGAAGTACAATCTGACGCTGAATGAGCAAAAAAGTGTTTTCCATCAAACAACAATTAATATACTCGGATACACCGTCGAGAATAACACTATTAAACCAGACGCTGATAGACTAAAACAGCTGCTAGAACTGCCTATTCCCACCAAAAACGGCGAACTAACACGCGCTTTAGGCATGTTCGCTCACTATGCTAAATGGGTAGAGAGTATATTCTGAAAAAATAAAACCGCTGACGAGCGTTTGCACATTTCCATTGACTTCGATTGCACGAAAATGTTTCGAAGATATTAAAATCGACATTAAAAAGGCAACTCTGATGGCGATTGACGACAGAGACACATTCACTGTGGAAACAGACGCATCGGATTTTGCCATAGCGGCGACACTGACTCAAAAAGGACGCCCCATCGCCTTTTTCTCAAGAACTCTGTCCAACCCAGAATGCAAACATTCATCTATAGCGAAAGAAGCCTGCGCAATTGTCGAGAGTCTCAAGAAATGGAGACACTATCTCATTGGGAAACACTTCCTTCTCATTACCGATCAAAAATCAGTGTCTTACATGTTTAATCAAAACCATAATAGCAAAATCAAAACGAAAAGATACTGGTTGGAGACTAGAGTTATGCTGTTACAAATATGATATCATTTACAGACCTGGGTCCCAAAACACGGCAGCAGACGCTCTATCCCGATCAGCGCTTACATGAATGTTAATAAATTGAAAGGACTCCACGACGCCCTGGGTCATCCTGGTGTTGTTGGTTGTTCCATTGGGTACGCTCCAAAAACCTTCCTTATTCAGCTAACGATGTCAAATCGATGACGGCATGCTGCAAGATCTGCGCTGAGATAAAGCCAAGATTCTAGAAGTTAAAGGGCAAACTAATTAAAACTACATCACCATTTGAACGATT
Source organism: Sesamia inferens (assembly GCA_037179545.1). Taxonomy (NCBI): domain Eukaryota; kingdom Metazoa; phylum Arthropoda; class Insecta; order Lepidoptera; family Noctuidae; genus Sesamia; species Sesamia inferens. The sequence goes on from CM073921.1 coordinate 21,959,496, forward strand.
AAATATTAATTTTAAAGGCTTCCAATACTAATAACAAATACTCAAATACATACTAACAATAATAGATCAATACATTCGGTTTCCCTTCGCTTACCCATGCAAAGACATGACCTCCTCCACTGTCATCAAGTGCCTAAAGGATCTGTTCCTCACTTTCGGCCAACCACTATATATACACAATGATAGAGGCACTTGTTTTATGTCAGAAGAATTTAAAAACTTTCTAAGGGACTCAAATATTGCATCCTCAAGAACAACACCGTAGAACCCACAGGGTAACGGGCAAGTTGAACGCTTAAATGGAACTCTCTGGCACACAATTCAGCTCAAATTGCGCTCCCAAGGACTTGCTACGGAGAATTGGGAAACAGTGATAAAAGACACCCTTCATTGCGTCCGTTCTTTATTGTGTACAGCGATCAACGCCACCCCTAATGAGAAACTTTTTGCGTACCCTAGAAGATCACCTAATGGGGATTCTTTACAGTCTTGGCTGTTTCCCCTGGGGCGGTCTTGATAAAGAAGAATGTCCGCCACTCGAAGTTAGATCCCCTGTTGGAGGAAGCCGAACTTATCGAAACCAGTCCTTATTATTCTTTGATAAGACGCACAGACGGTAGCACCACGACGGTGTAGAATAGGCAACTGGCACCCTTCCCAAATTGCGATGAAATACAAGAGCAAGACAATGTCCTAGATGAGCAAGAGGTACGAGGCGACGTACATCCGACCGAGTCTCAGCCCCAAACTTCACAGCCGGAAACTTCACAGCCGGACACTTCACAGCCGGAAACTTCACAGTCGGACACTACACAGCCGGATACAAGCAGGAAACGTGTTCAAAGATTACCATCTCGTTTTAAAGATTATATAATGGGGGATGGAAAGTCTACTGGGGAAGAATGAGGCGGTATACCTACTGGCTGAATGTGTCCTCTATAGTTGACACATGTCGGCCCTGGCATTTATTAAAACTCTATTACCTATCTGTCGAGTTTTTTTGGCGGGAAAGTCAAGCTGAGTGTCACGCTCATTTTTCATTGGACTTTTTAAACTATTTATAGTGTTGTTTACTAAATAAAAGTGCGTGATTTATGTAGTAAAAAGTGCATTTAGTAAATAGTTCATAAAGAACAGTGAAATATCGCAGCATAGTGGCCACATCATGACTTTGCCCCAAACCTCACTCGTAAGACGGGTCACGCGGCCGTCTTTTTCGACATGAATAATTCATAATTACGTGACATTGGCTAAATGCACAAACCGTGCGAAGCTAAAAAAATAAAGAAAAATAAAAAATACCTATCTGTCATTCCTATGTAACTTTTATAACTTAATAAAAGCTATAATTCATGGTTATTCGTTTAATTCTGTAACAGTCAGCATCAAACAGTAATTGCTCTTATTCAATACGATTAACTCTTCACCAGAAACATGTTATTACTCTGAGAGAGTAAGTGCTGGAGTGGCGGCTACGTACCGGAAGACGTAGCTTAGGGATACCCCCAACAAGGTGGATCGATGACCTGATAAAGGTCGCGGGAAGCCAGAGGGCAGCACAAGACCGGTCCTATTGGAAAGCCTTGAGGGAGGCCTTTATCCAGTAGTGGACCTCTATAGGCTGAAGAAGAGCTCTTCACCGTTACAATCTCATATTTTTTCATATATATTTATTCATATATCATAAGTTAAACACAAGATAATATTATGCGCCTCACGCCTGCACACACAACAACTTTAGTCGCTGGATGTAGTGGCGTGGGGATGGGGACGCACTTGCTATCAAAGTCCATAGATTCCAGTCTACTCATAATGTGTGATTCTCGTAGCGGACCACAGATATGAGAATATAAAATAGATGGTAACCAAAACCACTACGTGTTATGTAATTTAAGGAAAATTTATATTTTACAAAATGGGATGTCATGCAACACTATTATTATCTTTAGTATGTTAGTAAGCCAGAGACAATATCTTTGTATGCGATCCAACCCTAATGGTTCTTTCGGACCAATCACATCGATAGAGTACTATTATATAGATGAAATCAACAATGCAGAAATTACTTACTGGCTGTAAGTTGTTGGCAACAGGTGGAATTAAAAAAAAGTATTTAAATTCCGAATAATTTTCCTTCGTAAAGTTATTATATTGTAAAATTTCCATCTTGTGTAGTTATTTTGTCAGAATTATCTAGCGAAAATTAAAGAAGTGCAATACATTGGCCATAGCGCTAACAATTTGAGCGCATAATATTTACCTAACCTAAAATGTTGCTGTTAGGAGATATTTTCCCTAATTTTACGGCCAATTCGACCATTGGAGAGATAGATTTTTATAATCACCTTGGAGATTCGTAAGTTTGTCGTAATATTATTTTAAAACCGGCGCTATTTGTTACTTACAGTACACAAATAGGGCCGGTTAAACTCATTATTTATAAAAAGTTACTTTCAGAGTAATAACAAATTTCGTATTCCGAGCTTACGCCTATTCTATACAGTAACAATTTTACAATACATAATTATATCAGACCACGACGTTGCAGCAGATACTAAATGAAATATTTTTTTCTCTATAAATTGATCTGTTACCGAATCCTTTAGTAGTAGTGGACAGAAAGGCGTAGGGTTAGGTATACTTAAGATTAGCAACGACTGTAAAACTTTGGCTCATGAAACAATTGAAGATGCCAACAATCTTTTGTCATGGTGTAAATGCCGAAGGTGAAGAAAAACATCTTGAGGAAACCTGGACTTTCAAGTCTGAAATCGCCAACCCGCATTGAATCAAGCGTGGTGATTACGCTCAATCCTCTGTGTGAGAGGAGACCTGTGCCCAGCAGTGGGACGATAAAAAGGTTGATGATGATGATGATGATGATGATGAAATGCCCAATGCACTGTGGTTTATTTCTACCTGTATGTCACAGGTAAAAATAAAGCAGGGTTCAGAGTTTCATATCACAGTAACAGGTTAAAAGTAAACTTTGCACCTAATCTTTTTTTGCCTTACTGTGTTTGCACTTTTAAAATAAGCGTATTATTAAAAATGCTATTTTCAGTTAACATACCAACTATGTTCGAATTCTCCAACAACTTACTGTACCTACATAAACCATGTTCAAGATGCACATGGTTTGGTTACAAGTTAGCCATTAATGTATACAATACAAATTTAATATACTTTATCAAGTTAAAAAAATCAACAGAACCCAGTCTGTAAATAAAATTACTTTTTAACAATGGCTGATTTGTTTTGTGTTTTGTTGGTAAAAAGGAATAAAACTGTTTGCTTTCTGATCTCAACTTGGTTCTATATTTTATTTATATCAAAAATCTTCATACAAATCATGGCTAGAGTTGTTCAAAATGGCTGTAAAACAATAGCACGCTACAGACTATAAACTATTAATTTCTAGCGTGCTATTAAATGCGCTATGTTATAATCGGTCTCCGTGGAGCAGCAGTCAACACGCCTGCCTGCGACGTGGAGGCCTCGGGATCGATCCCCGGCCAGGTTGTGATGGAAAACGATCTTTTCCTGATTGGCCTTTGATCGATTGGCCACCACCTTTGCGATTAGACATTTTTACATAGAGTTTTGCACACACTAATTGTCACTACTTCAGTTTGCAACAGAATTTTGTACTAATATTTACAGACACGTGCTGGGACAACAAACATACATAGGCGTCAGTAGTTCACAGCGCTCAAACGCGATGACATTCAATCAATTTCATTCATAGAGTCATAGCGTGATAGCGTCGTAACGACCACCTACCTAGCGTGCGCTATGCGCTATGAGGAAATAGCGTGCTATTGAATGGCGCTATGCGCTATATTAACCATCTCTAATCACTGCGCAATATATTTTTTAGTAAATGTGCCTTAAAAGTTAACAACTGATCCCCTTTTATTCCCTGAACGCTTTTTAACTCCTATTAGCTTCACCTGCATGAATATATGTAAAGGAATCTTTTGTTGACTACTTCTAGGAGTCTGATTAACATGTTTTGCACAGGAATGAAAGAATGAGATGACATTACAATAGTATAAAAAAATAATTGTTGGATAGTTATTAAAGCACATTCCTTTTAGTTATTTTTTTTAAACTATAAATTATTAAAATTTTCTTTAACCTCTTCGCTTCCTAATAAAGTGTTTTATGATTTCCAGATGGGGTATTCTATTCTCCCATCCATCTGATTTCACTCCAGTGTGTACTACAGAGTTGGCCAGAGTCCTGCAGCTGATTCCTGAGTTCCAAAAGCGCAACACCAAAGTTGTTGGCTTATCCTGTGATAGTATCGAGTCTCATGTGGAGTGGTGCAAAGACATTCAGTGCTTTGCAGGTAATATTATAGTATTTGTAAAATAAATTTTAGACATTTTGACACATTATTGCCCAAAAGAATAGTGTCTGAAGGAGAAACAACCTGTGTGGGAAATTGATGCTTATTCATAATTGTATTAAAAATGAAATGCTTTTGTTTGCAAGTGGGTTACCACTTAGGAATTGCAGGATCTATTTGACTGTTTGAATTTTAAAATGTTCATAAGGACCAAAAAATTGCTTTTTATCTAAACTTACAAATGACCCTGAAAATTCTTCGTATTCTTTTTTTTATAAAAAATCCAAAAATTTGTACTTTGTACCACATTTAACTGTCATCGTGGAAAGTTAAATGTTGGTATCAAGTACAAACTTTTGTATTTTAATGAAATAGTAGCTAATGTCTAAACTACTACTACTGCCTCTTTGCTCCAGATGACCAGGTAGAGGGTGTAAGATTAATCTGTATTGTCATTAAACCGGCAAATTCAGATGTTGGGCCAACCTACTCATTGGACTTTATTATTGTGCCGTAATGTGTAAAAAAATAGTTTAGGCATGTTTGAGTTAATATCATTAACAAAAATAAGTAAGTACCTATGCCATTCTCATGTTAATCTTGTCTAAAGAAATCGTAAAATATTTACAGGGAGCAATACGGATGAGAAGTTCCCATATCCAATACTTGAAGATAAGAATAGAGAGATAGCCAAGAAGCTCTGCATGGTTGACAAAGATGAGGTGGATTGTTCAGGAATTCCTCTCACTGCTCGTGCTCTTTTCATCATTGACCCAACCAAAAAATTCAGGCTGTCTTTTCTTTACCCAGCCACTACAGGCAGAAACTTTGAGTAAGTGTTATTATTCCTTTTAGTATTAGTTTAGGATTAATTAAGACAATGTACTTGAGTGACAGTGAAGCAGATTTTGGTTCTGTGCAGGTTTTTCTTTCTAAGGTGCATTTAGCTATCTCCGAAAATCGGGAAATACCGGTAATTCCCAGTTTCTCACAATAGCGGGTAAGATTTTTGCCCAAGCAACATTTAAGTAGGCGTCATAATAATGGGTGCTAGTTAAATGTTTATTGTACGGAGGACGACAGTAGGTCAAGCTACCTGAAACTGTCTGATATTCCCAGTCAACCTTCAGCTTAATACTTTAGAGATAAAGTTGAAAATCGGATGAAGAAATCTGACAGATTGTAGTAGCTTGACGTGCTGTCGTCGGTATAAGAAACATTCCCCGCGATTTCGAGAAATTTATAGTTCCTCAAATCGCGATATCGGAATTTTACGAAAGAGAGAAGAGCTAGCCAAATGCACTTTCACTAAGAAGAGGACATACAATAAGTATTAGTTTAGTTCTACTAAACTAAGTTACTTCCGCAAATTTTGGCGTGACTAAAAACAGAAAACAGTAAGTCAGGCGCCGACTAATTTGACATGTCTAAACTAATATTTTATCTTCTGTCCTTGTCTTAATAAAAAAGAAAAATATCCATTGACTTCAAATTTAGTTTGTGACGACAATGTTTCAGTTTTTTGTTTTTTATTTTTTGACGGGAAAGTTAAGATGAATGTCACGCTCATTTTTCATTGGACTTTTAAATTATTTATAGTATCGTTTACTAAATAAAAGCGCATGATTTATGTAGTAAAAAGTGCATTCAGTGAATAATTCATAAATAACATTGAAATATCGCAGCATAGTGACCACATCATGGCTTTGCAAAAAATCTCCTCGTAGTCGGCTCACGCGGCCGTTTTTTCAACTGTCAACTGAAATTTCTAAAATTTGTTACACGTGTTATTGGCAAAATTGTGGTATCTAACCACAGTGGGCATTGAAGAGTTGAAGTAGTATTCACTCTAAAGAAAAGAAAGAAAGACCATGTTTCAATGTACAATTTTCAAAAGAATAAGTCATCAAAGGTCGTCGGAAGTTTTGTAAGAAACTGGTGGGTGTTTTTGAATAAAATTATCTCTTGGTTTTATCAGAAAGATAAGTAATTTTTAAATGCATTGTTCTTAATTTAGCTCATAATGACGTCATTTTCAATCGCAGGTTGGTTTTGGTAACAAACAGGGTAGTTATCATGGTATGGAAATCAACAATATAAATATAACTAACAAAACGATTAAAATACAGACAACTTAATTTATTGAATTTTTTATTTCTGTTTTAATACAACATGAATGATTGAATTCCTGTCTGACCGAAAATAATCCAAGCGTTATGAATACTTACAGTGTTATGAGTTACACAAGAAACAAGATGCCATTGTTATGGTTATATATTACCGCGTCATGGTATCAGTAGTTACGATAATATTTATCTTTGAAAACGTTTATATTTTGGACAATGTGTTATCGCGTTCCAGCGAAGTGGAGGAAGAATGTTGACAAAATGACTATTCAACGAGTATTGAAACGTTAAGTGAAAAGTAATAACACTTGAATAAATATTGTTATAGCAATTCATAATAGGAACTTCCGGTTACTCATTGTTATACTTTTAGATCTGTGTATACGATATTACGTTGTCCCTGTACAAAAATTTTATAGAAAAGTTTGAGTAACTGTATTTGTAGTCCTCTTGCTTGTCCATCGTTACTTCTACTTCTCGGTGATAGGCCATAACACCGGTTGCCGGCAGAAGTTACCACCCACCAGACAAAGTCTTGCCGCCAAGCGATTCGTCGTGTTCCGGCATGATGTCTGGTGAAGCCGTACGGAGGACGGGTCTGAGCAGTTGTGATGCGATGTGTGCCGGGTACGATGCGCCTAATGTTGTTGTGTTGGGAGTTTGGTCGTGGAGGGTCTTCAGATCAATCTCCCTTTGGCGCAGCATCGTTGGTCGTGTTGTTGGGTTTAACATTGCATCACCTCGCTCAACTGAAGTCTTCGTTCCTATTCGCTCAGTTTATCTGAGTGAATAGGCTCTTAATAAACTAGCGCGCTTTACCATCAACGATCGCATCACTGCTTACCATCAGGCGGGATTGCGGTCAAGTGCTAGTTTATAATTATTAAAAAAAAAAAGAATCCAGTCTTGGCAGGCATTGTAGCATTGCAAATGTCTTCAAGACTAGAGTGAATAGGCTCTTAATAAACTAGTGATCTTTACCATCAACCATCTGGATTGGGGTCAAGCACTAATTTATAACATGAAAAGAATAGATACAATTTATAGACCACTAAACCAACAAGTTAGTAGTTGGTTTTGTGGTCGCAAGTGGTATTATTGAACATGAAGTCTTGGGTTCCATGCCCCGGTTGGGAAAGGTGTTACTGGGCTCCTATCAGGAATTTATAGAATAGAAAACTTATATCAGACAGGATATTATATCAGTTTATTATCAGCCGTAGCCCGTAGTCTGGATTTGCGCTGAGTCGATGGAAATAAGTGTGTCCTTTACATAAGAATAATGATTAAACATTACTGGCGAAATATGTGTACAGCCTAACACGTCGGGTATTACAGGCGTGATGACAGGTTATGTAATATTGACAGTTAAACAATAAACATGCGGGACACACGCAGGATTTTGTCCCAATATTTAGGGAAATCAAATCCTGTGTGTGTAATCAATTTGTTATTATCATCAGTCTATCAGGGGTTAGGCTGATGATAATAACTAAGATTGATTGGTATTATTTATAAATATGAAACTATTTTACTTTCCAGTGAGATACTGCGTGTGTTGGACTCCTTGCAGCTGACTGATAACGCCAAAATCGCTACACCTGTGGACTGGGCGGTTGGTTAATTTTTATGCTTTTTGGATACATAAAATCGGCTACAATAGACGTGGTCCAACCTTAAGACGTGAATTTTTGAACATTATTAAACCTTATAATAAAAATATATTATTTAAAAACAAAGACCTGCCTGCATAAAAATCTATCAAACTGAAAAGGCAGAAATAAGTTGAACAATCGCAATTGAAAGACTGTTCTATGGAACAGTTGTTTTTCTAGCTAAGAGGTCTTGTACACTATGTAACAACAACCCTGTTGTTCCTTTCAGGGACATATAATTTTACCTACAAGCACATCATTAATGAAGTCATAATTAGAAAACAGTAATCATTGTCTAGTTAAAGGGTCACAATGAAATACCTATTAAAACCGACAAATTCGATTTTTTTTTAGAAATTATCAGATTTTAAAAGTTAAATAAATTTGCGGGAACGTTCTACTTTTGTCTAGTTTCATGCAGAATTGCAGAGCTAAGAAATCAGTTACAGATTATAAATATTAATAATCAAACATTAATTTTAATTATTTTTGTTGAACAATTTTTATAAATTACTTTCTTTATTACGTCCGTATGCCGATTCTTAAAACGTAGGTTGAAGGAACAACAGGGTTTTTGTTACATATTGTATATGGTATTATATACATTATATGGTATTATATACATATTTAGAATCAGCGTGTAATGTCCTTCATTTTGATACCCCACTCGATATGCTTTGTAGACTTCTTTTTTTTACCTTACAATATGGCGTCAAACATCCGCCATTTTTTTTAAATGACACCTATCTAAGAACACAGCTATCAGTCAGTCAGTCAAATCAGTTAAACGGTTATATTTTTGTACTTTTTGCAGCACATAACAATTTTTCATTTTTATAAACAGAGTTGGAATGTTTGGCCTCATACTATTCCTGTATGAGGCCAAACATTCCAACTCTGTTTATACAATATATAAAGAAAACCCTGTCCGATCCGTGAAGGTATTGTTAGATAGCGATAGCTGATTCTACTAATGGATACAAAGCCGGGATAAACTTAAAAAAAAAATCCCCCTAAAAAAATAAATATTATTTTGCAAAAAGAGGTAACTTTATGCATGTGCGGTAGGCAACCCTTCCGCGGGCGACGGGGGGCAGGGCACAAGACACGTGGTCGCATCACTTATAATAATACCGTCAAAATGGTGTTGTCACTTTTTTTAAAATTACCAAATTTCGGAGAAGTTGAAATTAATTCGCGGGTAAAAAGATTATTTCAAAATTCGTATTTTTACTATGATGATTAGGTAAAATTTTATATTATATTTGGTCATGTGTTTACCAAACTTTATATGGGTCGGACAGGGTTTTTTTTATTAATTTATAAACTAGCGCTTGACCGAATCCTGCCTGATGGTAAGCAGTGACGCAATCGTTGATGGTCAAGCGCACTAGTTTATTAAGAGCCTATTCACTCTAGCCTTGAAGACACTCAAATTGTAGTCCGATGGAAACACCGCTGCCGCCGCTGTTTTCTTTACATATTGCATGTTAAGAAAACCTTGTCCGATCCGTGAAGGTATTGTTAGGTAGCGATAACTGATTCTACTAATGGATACAAAGCCGGGATAAACTTAAAAAAAATCCCCCTAAAAAAATAAATATTATTTCGTAAAAAGAGGTAACTTAATAAATGTGCGTAAGCACCCTTCCGCGGGCGGCGGGCGGCAGGGCTCGCGGCACGTTATCGCATCGCTATTCGCTCATAATAATACCGGTGTTGTCACTTTTTTAATAATTACCAAATTTCGGGGAAGTTGGAATTAATTCGCGGGAAAAAAAGATTATTTCAAAATTCATTTGTATTGGTACTATGATGATTACGTAAAATTTTATATTATATTTGGTCATGTGTTTACCTAACCTTGATTATCCTTATGGGTCGGACAGGGTTTTCTTAACATACTGTATATCAAGAGCTAATTTTTGATCAATTTCAATGAAACTCTGTTTTTCTCTTCTCGCCTCTTCACATTCATAACCGAAAATACTCTTTCAGTAAATGCTGAAGTGGCGGGAACAGAGAGTATACAGCTAATCGATTTTTTTAAACAATAAAATTCTTCAGGACATTTTATAAAAATAATTGTCATTTTTCTGGAATGGATTTTTGCATATTATTACAGACGGTTATATTACATACAAGATACGTGCTAAAAACAACCCTGTCTGGCAGACGGGTAAAAACGGCGTTTAGAGCTTGAATCACATTTGCTGCCGCGGTGCATTTTTTTTGTGAAGTAAAACTACGAGTAACTCTACTTCTACATCCCTCACTCAATGTTTTGTTCAGACGGTAAAATAGTCAGCCAGTACGGTTTTTAAGAAGCTTCAGTCTGATCTAACCCTGTAAAAAACACTATTGACAATTATTTACTAGATATTAGAACGTTTTAATTGGATTACGAGAATTGGCATCTGTTCACTTATAAATCGTGTTATTATACCTATTATAGGGATCAGTAAACTTGTACCACTTACTAACTTGTCTTTATTTATAGGTCGGAGATGACTGCATGGTACTGCCCACTGTACCTGAAGACCAGATACCTAAGGTGTTTCCGCAAGGCACCACTATAGTGCCTATGCCATCTGGAAAGAATTATTTGAGAAAGACCAAGTGCCCGAAGCTTATAAAGTCATAGTTATTATAATTATGTAATCGGTTTGACTAAAAGTGATAAATTTTCATTTTGTTGCCACTCAATAAATTATATAATATGCATATAATATGTAAAATCTATTGAAAATTATATTAATAAATATTAAAGTTTCAATTTTATGTTTCTTTGATACCCTGTGGTTACGTTCTGTAATTATAGTTATAATCCAACTTTAAAACATTTATTTCTTTTAAAACAGTTACCGGATAGTCTTCAAGTTAAAGCCAGCTCATTTTCCTTAGATAAGATATGACAACAACCTTACATTCTCTTTAAATCAAAATTTCAAACTCCTGAGACATTACTTATATTCCATTTACAAAAAAGAAAAGAAAACTAAAGCTATTCAAAAAATATATTAATGAGCCATGGCAGCTGAGAAATGATCAGTCTTCATTGGTGTAACCCTAGTTCTGGAATATTAGTTTTATGGACTACATCCAGGCCCTTGTCCAAAAATGGGTCATATGAAAATGAACCACCAGGTGACTTGTATATAGGATGATATAAGATATAGCACTATGCCGTCACTTGAAACCATCGAGCACATATCCAATAGAGTAGTAATATGAGCCGTCAAATTCCGAAACATGTCAGTGATTTTGCCATTATAAATAACAACTCACGATTGCACTAAAACAGTACGGCACCAAGTAGTGACCTGTGCGTACGTCTCCCGATACTATTGAAAATATTCAAAGTTTGGTATTGTACCCCATAATGTCGTGTTGTTCTATTCGATGGTGTGGTAAAAACACCAGAACATCGAATTATAAAACAGACGGAATCTCGTTTCATCGCCAAGTATCAATAAACTATGATTTAATACACTTGGCGTCCATTTATCATGGCTCAAGTTTAACTGGTCAAGAAAAACCAAACAATAGGTACTTGTCTATGCGTCTTGCTCTTACTAAGTGTAACCGATATTATGTCAACCTTTTCTATCCATTACTGCTTTTATTAGTGTTGCACTGTGTTACTCGCATTGTGTATCGATACTAACCAAAAAGGGTAAACAAACAAATTACCTAGTAAATGTAATAAATTGAATACATTTCAATGCAAATTTTAAATATGTTAATTATATTATTATTATTACTTTATAATTTTTAAGAATCGCGAAATAATATATAGATATGAGACTAACATTCCTCATGAAAAGAAAAAAATATGATGAGAAACAAGCTTTGAGAAGATTTTTTACTAAATTAATTCACTTTAAAAATCAGTAACAGTAAAGCATAACTAAGATTATAATTTTTCCTTTATTTTTAAAAGAAATCATGATAAAAAAGTTTGATTTACTTAATACAAAAGTGTTATTTAGTTTCAAAACCATAAATGTTCTTATTAAAAGAAAATATTGTTAGTTACGAATCCTCGCCTTTCCTAGTAGAGCATCGCTCCATATTTCTTACGTGACAGCACCTGACTAGACCACATATAATATAAATCTGTTATGATATGATATAAATATCTGTTATTAGGTCTTCTAGTACAGAAACTAGCTATTTATTTAAATTTTGTCTAATAGACTATGTAGTACTATGAAAAATAAAATATAATATTTTATTTCTCATAGTACTACATACATACATTTTAATACGCTAAACAAACATTGTAACATTATCGATATCGATATAAACAATTATATTTCTGTTGCCCTACCCTAGTGCAATACGTGACCTTGAGTCGGCCAATCAGAGTGCAGTGGCCGGCACAGGGATTTTGCGTAATTTGTTTTCGAACAAAACTAGTGGCATTACCACTCTATTGGATATGTGCTCGATGCTTGAAACCATGTCGCAACTGAGTGCTGGTGAGAATTTGAAATTGCAGGTAGAGTGAGGTGTGCGTTCGCGCAGCGAAATGTTGTTGAATTTAAAGATTTTAGATATGCAGATATTTAGTGTATGACGTCGTATAATTGTGTATGGTAAAAAAAAAATTGTGCACGCAGCCATTGTGGAGAAATTCACAAAATACTGATTCCGCTGGGCGAACGTTGTCCTGGCGGAACTTTCTTTAATCCTTTGACTTTAGAAAAAAGAGATGTGTCCAAAAATTAGTGTGTATTTGTGTGTAATTGTGTATGTATGAATAAAATTTGTGCATGCATAAACTTCAGAGATATTCAAGTTTCCGCTGCGCGAACGTTTGGCCATTAGCTAGTTTTCATATAAAGCGCTTACATAGAGAGCTGTAGATTTTTACATACTTTGTTTTGAATTTGTGTATATTTGTTTAAAAAACAGATTTAGAAAAAATCGTAAGGCTTAAAAGATAAAAATATAAACGTAAAATACTCTTATTTGGTCTTAGTTCTTAAAGTATGCACTTTGGGGTCTAGATTTTCACGTTTATACAAACCTTGTAAGTGTCTGCAATATATTGCCAAGTATCAATGATGTTCTTTTAGTAATTAAAGAGTTATAGGACAATTTACCATGACATAATCACTGTTTACAAAGCAGTCAAATATCACGACATTCTAAAGGAATTGCATGGTAAAATGTATGCCAATAATTAGTGTATTCATTCAACTATTCACATGCAAAATGTCATGTCATTAAATTCAGTAATTAATGAAATACAATTATAATACTGACGAAGCATCGAAAACCTACATAACCCGACCAAGTTCGGATAGCTATATAAAAGCGGCCGTACAATATATTTAGGTAACATCCCAAAATTTACAGTATAATATCTGTATTGAATTGGTATAGGTGATAACACAATTGTTTCGATATAATATAAAGGTCATTTATTTTTGTACACATATTTTTTTAAATGTATTTGACTATGACAAAGTAGGTACTATTTACGTAGTTATTTTATTTAAGTATGCGCTTTATATGAAAACTAGCTAATGGCCAAACGTTCGCGCAGCGGAAACTTGAATATCTCCGAAGTTTATGCATGCACAAATTTTATTCATACATACACAATTACACACAAAAACACACTAATTTCTGGACACATCTCTTTTTTCTAAAGTCAAAGTATTAAAAAAGTTCCGCCAGGACAACGTTCGCCCAGCGGAATCAGTATTTTGTGAATTTCTCCACAATGGCTGCGTGCACAATTTTTTTTTTACCATACACAATTATACGACGTCATACACTAAATATCTGCATATCTAAAATCTTTAAATTCAACAACATTCCGCTGCGCGAACGCACACAGAGTGAGTGAGTACATTTTGGTCATAGGACCCATTAGTGGGCCTTTGGAGACATAGCAGTCTTCAGGGCACTGGTGGGTCCATGAAGCCCAAGCGATATACTTTTGTACGGCATTTTTATCATCGATAGATCCATGAAAAATAATAATAAATAACTCGGTGCCGTAAAAAGATAATGCGCTACAAAGTCAGTAATTTTGATTTTCTGACAATCTCTAGGGTAAATTTGGTCGAACAGTATGAAACTGATGCCATACAGAATTACGGTATCAGTTTCATACTGTTTCAATACAGCTTCTAATCCATTATTCCGCAATGCCGTACCAGAAGTGATGCGACAAGGGGCGTCCTACATACGTCAGCTGGTAGTTCGCATGATCCATACATTTTTGGACATGGGCCTGTAGTCTATTACAAGTATATTATAAACTAGCGACCCGCCCCGGCTTCGAACGGGTGCAATGCGGATACTAATACAGTGTAGCTAGGGTTGCCAACTTTTTTTAGAAGAAATAAAGTAGGGACAGTTGGGGAACAGTGGAACAAGGGGCACTATGGAACAATGTCGATAAAAATTTGAATTTTAAACTAATTTGCGCGCTACCGCTTCGACCAATCGCAGCGCGTCCTGCGCCATACGAAGACGTAGTCAAATATGGCGGCGCGACAACAATGGAGCTGTAAATAGAAAAATATTGGTTTTCACATTCAAAAGTTGAGATTTTTTTTCAAAGTACTTTCGTTTTTAGTTAAAAAGTTTAAGCAATAGGTAAGTGATATTTTTTTTCATAAATATTAATCATTTTGTCTATTTGAGACCGCTATGTGTTAAGTGCAAAACATAACCTAACATTTTTGAATACTTGTTTAAAATTTTGTACACGCTATGGGGCACTATGGAACGGGGCACAGTGAAACACTGTTCCATTGAACCCCACTAGCTTAACTTCATTTTTGTGCAGATTTTACACAAGTCCAGAATGGTGAGACATCGGGTCAGAAAAAGTGACAGGGGACTTCACAGCGAAGCTAACATGCGAGAAGCTGTAGAACTTGTAGAAAGTGGTATGAGCTTGCGTGCTGCTGCTGAAATAAAAAATGTCAAATGTACTACGTTGCATCGATATGTCCAAAAGAAAAAAGCTGCAGCAGATGAAGCAGAAATTCGTATGACACCTAACTATGCAGCAAATAAAGTATTTTCAATTGACCTTGAAAAATCGTTGGAAGAATATTTGGTGATTTGTTCTAAAATGTGCTACGGTCTCGACACTTTAGAAACAAGACGTTTAGCTTATGAAATGGCGAAGCATCACAATCTTAAAATTCCCCAAGCTTGGAATGAACGGCAAATGGCTGGTATTGACTGGCTTTACGGCTTTAGACAACGTCACCCCGAGATAAGTCTTCGTAAACCTGAAGCTTGCAGCTTGTCCAGGGCTACTTCCTTTAATAGACACAATGTGAAAACATTTTTTGATAACCTCTTTACTATTTTACAGAGGTATCCAAGTTTTGGGGATGGTACCCGAGTGTTTAGTTTAGATGAAACTGGAACAACCACAGTGCAAAAGTTTTTGCTTTAAAATCATCTAGACAGCTAAATAAAGTCACCAGCGCAGAGCGAGGAACATTGGTGACTACTTGTTGCATAGTTTCCGCCACTGGAACTGCTTTGCCGCCAGTAATGGTATTCCCGCGAAAGAATTTTAAAACTCATATGTTGACGGGAGCACCCACAGGCACTTTAGGTCTTGCTCAACCAACTGGATGGATGACCAGCGAATTGTTTGCGGATGTTATGAGGCATTTTGTGAAAATGACTTCATCTACGAAAGACAATCCAACTCTTGTAATTATGGACAATCATGAGAGTCATTTATCTCCGGTGGTTTTAAATATTGCCAAAGACAATGGGGTAATACTTCTTACTATACCTCCACATACCAGTCACAAACTTCAAGCTCTCGACGTATCCGTGTTTGGGCCATTCCAAATCTACTATAATGCTGCGGCGGATTCATGGATGGTTCGGCACCCAGGGCAGACTTTAACAATTTACAATGTGGCTGAGCTTGTAGGACAGGCATTTGAAAAATCGATGACGCCATGCAATATCAAGTCTGGGTTTAAAAAGGCCGGAATTTTTCCATTCGACAGAGATGTCTTTGCAGAAGATGAATTTCTAACAAGCGAAGTGACAAATAGACTTTTGACTGATGAGAAGCAGCAATCGCAGGAACCAAGGGATACTACACCTCCTATCGATGACCAGCAGCCTTCTACTTCAAGAGCTCCTATCCAAGAATTTGAAAATCAAATTAAAAGCCCCTTAGAATGTAGAGACTTCCCCAGAGCAGGGCCTAGAAAAAACAATAATAAGAGAAAGAAAGGAAAAAGTTTGATATTAACTGACACTCCTGTGAAAAATGAAATAGAAGAACGTGCACGTGAAAGAGAACAAAAAAAAATTAAAAGAACAAAATAACGAAGACTATAAAAAGACTGAAAACTGAAAAAGTAACAAAGACACTATTTCCTAGTCTTAAAAGAAAGTTCGATTTAGATGATAGTATAACTTCGTGCGAATCTAGTGATGACGATATGAAACTTCCACTGTCCAGCTTTAAATTACCAAAACCTAATGATTTTATCGTGGTAAAATTTTCCGATCTGAAGCATATCAAATTTTTCGTTGGTCAAATACTGTCTGATATAGATGAGAACAACGAATTTGATATAAATTATTTGCGTCGAAGCGCAAAAGTTGATAATAGTTTCTATTTTCCGTTAGAACCGGACATAGCAATGGTTTCAGTTGAGGATATTGAGCTAGTCTTGCCAAACCCGTCCTTATCTGGAAAAACTAAACGTCAAAAAAGCATTTACACGTTTCCTGAGAAGATATTAAAAAGGTTTGATATCATTGGGTAATTTTTTGGTATGAATACAGGTCGTGTTCCAATGTGCCCCATACTCTGTTTCATTGTACCCCAGACCTGGGGCACAGTGGAACACAGGAAGGGGTTCACCAAATCAAAGATAAATAGGTTTAAGTTTGATTATTGATCTCTGTTTTACTGTGCAATTATTAGGTTAAGGTATTTTGTTGATGGCTGTAAGCAAAAATTATATAAAGAATAAACACTGATTTTTCTAAAAATAAATATTTTTTTCGTACCATTGTGCCCCAACTGTCCCTACATCTGATTTTAAAGGAGATATCTTTTATTTTGTACTTTTAAAAAGGTATTTTTTTGTACTTTTTGCAGCACATAACAATATTTCATTTTTTTAAAGTAATAGTACGAGTCCAAACAATCCAACTCTAAGTAAAGAAAACCCTGTCCGATCCGTGAAGATATTCTTAGGTAGCGATAACTGATTTTACTAATGGATACAAAGCCGAGATAAACTTAAAAAAATCCCCTAAAAAAAATATTATTTCGCAAAAAGAGGTAACTTATTACATGTGCGGTAGGCAACCCTTCCGCGGGCGACGGGGGGCAATGCACAAGACACGTGGTCGCATCACTTATAATAATACCGTCAAAATAGTGTAACTTTTTTAAAAATTACCAAATTTCGGAGAAGTTGAAATTAATTCGCGGGAAAAAAGATTATTTCAAAATCCATTCGTATTGTTACTATGATGATTAGGTAAAATTTTATATTATATTTGATCACGTGTTTACCTTAACTTTATTATCCTTATGGGTCGGACAGGGGGTTTTTTTAATTAATTTATAAACTAGCACTTGACCGCAATCCTGCCTGATGGTAAGCAGTGGCGCAACCGTTGATGGTCAAGCGCTCTAGGTTATTAAGAGCCTATTCACTCTAGCCTTGAAGACACTCAAATTGTAGTCCGACGGAAACACCGCTGCCGCCGCTGTTTTCTTTACATATTGTATATATCAAGAGCTAATTTTTGATCAATTTCAATGAAACTCTGTTTTTCTCTTCTCGCCACTTCACATTCATAACCGAAAATACTGTTTCAGTAAATGCTGTGAGTTTACAATACGAGACTCGAGCGCGTTTGACTCATCGATTGGCCCGCTTCAAGGTTGTAAGAACTCTCAACCACTGAGAGCGCCAAACGCACTCGATATCGACGATAGATTCTCGTAATGAAAACTCATGGTAGCTACACTGAAAAACTCGCGGCCCGTCGCTCCCCTATGCCCTTACATAGGGAAAGTGAAAGCGACTTAGTTTTATATTATGATAGTGTAAAAATTACAAGTTTCTCAAAACAGCTTTATGCAGGATTGGCGCATTACGTATATTGCATATGGCGCGGTCTTTAGATGCTTCTTAAAAAAAACTTATGGGAACAGATCTCGCCCCTTTTATTTTGTCGATTGCACATTGGCGGTTAAAACGGATTGCTTGAAGAAACAACTGTGTTCCAAACTATATTTTATTGCCCAACCTAGCGAAAGCATGTAAATCTAGAAAAACATGTTCTTTTTACGTGCTTTTTATTAGCTTCAATTGTATGTTTGCGTGCTTGTTTGTTTGTCCGTCTCTAACTCTTTTAGAGATGGTTAATATAGCGCATAGCGCCATTCAATAGCGCGCTATTTCCTCATAGCGCATAGCGCTCGCTATGTAGGTGGACGTTACGACGCTATGATGCTATTCACGCTATGAATGAAATTGATCGAATAACTCGCACAGCGCGCGACGGCGCTTAGCAGGCAGTCAGTCATCGTGTGAGCGCTGTGGACTATTGTATGCTTGTTGTCCCAGCACACTATTTTCGTCGCGCGCGATCTTTCTTGTTATTGTGTAAATATTATTATAAAATTCTGTTGCATTGCAAAACGAACTAGTGACGATTATTTAAATCCGCCTATAATTGATTTACAATTTATTAAAATTAATGTTAGAATACCCTTTACCAATTATAGACAGTCCTAAGCCTGAAAAGTATGAAGGAGAGTTCATTGATATCTTTTATATTGCTTTTTTACATTCCGTTATAGCATGCGGTCTGTGTAACGAAGAACGATATGTAATGTAACGCGTTACGAAATTTAGCGTGTTGCAATAATAATCGCGCCTGCTGGACGCGCACGTACGTTCTTATTTATAGCGCGCTATAACATAGCGCATTTAATAGCGCGTTAGAATTTAATAGCATATAGTCTGTAGCGTGCTATTGTTTTATTGTCCTACCAACTTATCTGTGAAATGGAGAAAATGGGAACTAGGCCGCCATGTTGAAATGTCATTCGATTTAGTTCGAGATAAGTGTTGACTACTTTCTTTTTGTAAATTACCCGATATTTTTTTCATTGATTACTTTTTAACGTAACTGTAACTTAAAAAATATAAAAGCTGAGTGATTCAACTACCTATAGTTCTCGTCACGTAAAAAGAACGCTGGAATAATCTGAGGGGCTCTCCCGAATAGGTACCTACGTTTGGCTTAGCCTAAATTCTCTCCACTCCACGCCTTCCAGCGTTCTTCTTACGTGTCGCGATTTGTACGCAAGCCGCAAAAAAAATAATTACTCATAGTTACATTTCATATTTTAACTACAGTATGTAAATACTTAATTTAATTTTGTCTATATTTCAGGTGTGAGTCAAGGGCTAATTTCAAAAATAGTTAAAGAAGGGCATGCTGCAGAAGAAGCTGGTACAAAAATTCGGACCCCAGGCAAGGAGAGGAATCGTCAAAGTGGGTTTATTCATGTTGATGATTTTGACATGGGAGTTAGCAATGGTTCTGATATTGATTGATTTTCTGTAACGTCAGCCATGAGAGAACCGACAAAATCTAAATCACTAAAGATATTTTTATCAAAGGGGACTATACCTGTGCAGCGAAAGCCATTAACTGCGATATCCATACGTGAGACTCGATTAAAAGCACTTGCAACAAACCCTGCAATCTCGTATTCACTTATTCTAACAGCAGGATTTGATCTCATCCACAAGTCACATGCATCATTATAAGCCGATTTAAATGGTTTCATAAAAGTACGATCCAAGGGCTGTAACTTGTGGGTTGTGTGAGGCGGAGTGCTCAGCATATGAATATTATTCTTTCTGGCAAATTCAATCACATCTAAGTCTTTATGACTGGCATGTCCATCAAGAATCAAGAGAACAGGGTTCTCGGCTGTAGGATTAGAATATTTCACAAAATGCTGCATCCATTTCAAAAATGAACTGGCATTCATCCATCCATTTGGTTGAGCTTCACCTACACTCTCATTTGGTGCATTAATCATGAGTCTTTCATTCATTCGGACCCGTGGAAATACGAAGTAAGGTGGTACGAACTGACCTCCAGCGCTCATAGCAAAAAGTACTGTGACATTCTTTCCACGTTCTGCCGACGTAAGCTTTCCAACTTGTCTTTGGTTTTTAGTTGCTATTACTTTAGCATGCTTTTGCACAATGCTGACGCCAGTCTCATCACAATTCCATATTTTGTAGGGAGTGAATTTAAACCTCTGCATCAAAGTCTCAAGACCTTCAAAGAAACGCTCAACCTGAGGTCTGTTGAATCCTACTGCTCTCATTAAACTCGTTGATTCAGCACTTCGCAACGATAAGTCACCATGTCTTTTCATGAACAAATAATAGTAGTTTTTCCCTGCAGATTTTTTTTCTTTATTGAACTGGTGAGGTAACTTTAATTTTTCTGCCAGTTGAAAAGCGAGACGTAAAAATTCTTGTTTGTTTAAAGGCATCAGCCTGTTGGCCAGATCTTTAACATGTGCTACTAATATTTCTTCATGTTCAGGACTAAAAGTATTATGAAATCGACCCATAACTGGTTCAATGGACATTTCTTTATTATTTTTAATATCACTAATTCTGTCATTCAGCGTAGTTCGGGGTACCCGATAGCGTTCTGCGGCTTGACGTGCACTCATCTCGTTATTCGACACCTTTTCTACAGCTTTATGCATATTTGCCGGATCCCAGGTGCCCTTCTTTTGCCTCGTCTGACCATCATTCGTATCATTTGGCATTTTTGTGTATCTGTAAGTAACGCAATTCTTTTAAAAACAAATTTTAAAAATGGCCGGTACTGCAGGACTGCGATGTGGCCGGTACTGCAGGAAACGAAAAAAAAAGTTTTTCGATTTTATACGAAAACAACGTACAAAGGTTGAATTAATATTCGGTTTCTAATAGTCATATAAGCATACTAAACTTACCAGGAGTTATTTGTTTTGAATTGAATCCATCAACTTCGAAAATCACTATTAGAATTTTAATTACGTAGCGTACGTTCATCGCGCTTAACACAAATCTTTGCACTGACAGTAATCCTGTCGCGACCGGTCGACACCGAGCGGGGCATATACTTGTACTATTAAACTGCACTTCTAACGTTAAAAATCTCAATGCCATCTATTATAGAATTAGAGAACTAGCAACTGGCCGGTACTGGACGCTGGCCGGTACTGTAGGAATCTCCCCTATAGAAGTAGTAAGTGATTCGGAAACTGAAAGTGACAGTGATAATGATGACATGGACATAAGCGGCGTATGGCCTCACAGCCAGGATGAAGTTGGGCGTGCAAGTTCATCAAAAGATCATAATTATTGTAAACCGGGATTATAATAAAACGGGAGCAAACCCCTTTTTTTTAACCCCTCACATCGTTAAGGGAGGCCCGTGCCCCAGCAGTAGGGACGTAGGTATAGATAGTTCAATCCACGAAGACGCGCCCCACTATTTCTCCTAACCGTTTATAGTATATGTGTGCAAGCTTCCGTCAATGTTTGAGTGTTATCCGTACACAATAATTATCTATGAGTGCACACCCACACTACAATAAATTGACTAATCAGGAGAGAGCGTCATGGTCAAAGTGAAAGATGCTCTACTTCAATTTTATACTCTTTACCCGACTGCAAGGAAAATTGAGGTGTGGATATTTTATGTGATTATTAGTTAATATACGATTATAATACCATTTTTATATAATAATAGGAGGTAATTAGAGACATAAATGAAATACGTGAAAAAGTTTTATGGAACTTTTTTTATTGAAATAAAAATCGTCAATCACTAGTTTCAGAAATGTCTGATTCAGATTCTGAAGTATCACTGACATTTATAATAAAATTGAAATCAAGATCACAGTGTCTCATGTATTCGTCTTCTATTTTTTCCACGTGCTGACAAGTATTGAACCAGACATCTTTATTTACTCGATCAAATGCTTCATTTAAAATGGGCATAATCGAAGTGTAGTTTTGATTGATATTGCGGCTAGCAACGTCGTTTTTTACAATACCCCAAATGTTTTCGATTGGATTTAACTCTGGGTGATAAGGAGGCAGCCGAAGCACTGTGAATCCATATTCCTTTAATAATTCGTCAACTCTGTACTTGCGGAAGTTTTCTTTGTTTTTTAATGTAAGGTCATAAAGTTCAGGCTTTTTGTAGGTTGGTACAAAATGGATATTTTTTGCATTCAGCCAAGTCTGCATGTCTAATTTGTTGGAGTTGGATGTGGGTATTTTTTCCGAACTAGTATTGTGATAGGCTGCATTATCCAAGACTACCACGGCATCATTTGGGAGATTTGGTATTAGTTTCTCCTTAAGCCACTTTAAGTAATTATCCGAGTTCATATTATCGTGGTAGTCTCCGGATTTGATCTCTGCTCTGTACGTTAACAACGCATTTGGTACGAAACCCTCAGCACTTCCGGCATGTACTATAATTATGCGCACACCCTTTGTTAAATTTTGTTTCATTGCTGTTTTAGAGCCTTTGTCGGCCCAAGATTTTTTTTGCACGTGGTTGGTATGAATATATGATTCATCTGTGTACACTATAGGTCTACCTGCATTACGAAAAGATTTTACCTGTTTTAAATATTTCAATCTTAACATTTGAATATCATGTTTTTCGGTTAGGACCTTCCTATTATTCTCAGTTTTTCTCCATTTATAACCAAACTTAAGTAACAATGTTCTTAGGGTGGTTCTACATCCATTAAATTGTATACGGTCTTTCAAAATAGTATTAAGTCGTGATAATGTTGGAAATTGATGATGTTCTTTATGGCAGTTTTGGATAGTTCTTCGGACTACACCAATATCAAATTTGTCTAAATTAATTTTTCGTGGTCTTACCCTTCTCTTCTTCATAGGTGATGTAAAAATAGAAGCACTTCTGCCTGCTAAATTCGAATGCGACGTACTCGCTTCATTTTTAGAATCAATATCCATTTCCGTAGTCGGCTCTGTTGTACGCTCTTCACTTTGGACTACAGAAACTATCGCATCCGTCTCCATAGTTATATTAGACTCCATAGTAGATACTGTAGTTTGCTTTATTGTCTCAGTATAAGCCTTTCTTTCGCGTAGAATTCTAGTCACTGTGCTTTCAGATATTCCAACAGCCTGTGCGGTTCTCCATCGAGCATCAGTGAGTTTTTCTGCAAAATTTTGACTTGCTTCTTTTTTCATGAAATCGTAAACTTTAGAAATAATTTCTCTTGCCTACAATTAAAAAAAAATAAAAAGAAATAACATTAGTCTTACTTTTAAATATAAAATGAAGTCTAGTTAGTAAAATTTAATTTTGAATTGAAATACTTTTCTTTTATTATTTTATGTGTTTCGTAACAATAATTTACATACCTGGCTTTTAAGTACAACACGCTGAGATTTTTTCGACATTTTAAAAAAATATAAAGTAGAGCAACTTTCGTGTCGAGTCTGGATTTTTGAAATACAGGTTGTACTACTTGTGTGCATCGAACCACTGACGGTCCGTGACTGACGCTCGGAGAAAACTCCCCGCGCCCCGCGATCCCCTCAACCTAAAATTGGTGGGGCGCGTCTTCGTGGATTGAACTATCTATATATGGGTTGATGATGATGATGAAACTTTTGTTTTATTCTATCTATTAACTAGGTCATGTAATACAGGACACATCTTGAGTGTCTAGATATTTGAGTTTTGTTTAAATAGAGATGCTAGTAGCTAGTAATAAACTATGGGTTTTTTGTATCAACTTATCAAGCTTGTAACTGCTGAATCCATCAAAGTAGGTACTTATGCAAAAGTTTGTAAGTGGAGTACCTACATTATATCAATTGAATGCCAGAGAAAAAGCTAATGTATGTATCTACCTACATTAATTTTCTTATTTTTGAAGACTATTTAGTACTTATATTAGTATTTTATTATTATAAAACAATGTTAGGTATTGTTTAAAATAATAAAATTATGTTTATATGTTTACCTAGTTTCTTATCTGACATACCCAATCATGGGTAAATTTTATTAATTTGCAACACTAAAGCGACGGTGTCGCTACCACTCAGTTCACAGATAAGTTGGTAGGACTGTATAGCCGTTTTGAACAACTCTGAACTCTTTGGACTTTTTTTTTATATGTTTCATTCATGACCATGGATACAAGTCCTTCAGTCGCATACTTACATAGATTTTAACTTAGTAACTTATCCTAACTTAACTTTTTTTTTTGCGGCGTGGAAATTCTCATAGGATGTCCGACGCCCTGGGGTGGGCGACGGGGTCTGTCAGACTTTTACGCGCGTGGGGCCGCGGGAGTCTAAATTCTTCCACGGCCTCACACCCTCGAGGACACGGCGCTGCTCCTCCCAAGCTACACACTCGGAGAGCGTGTGCTGAGCCGTGTCCTCCCCACATTGGACGCAGTGGTGGTTCCTAACTTAACTTTACCTAACCTATCTCTTATCCTAACTTAACCTAACCTAAACTATCTCCTTTCGTTTCCCGCGTGAACGGATACTTGGAGGAAGATTTGGGACAAAGCCATGTAGCCACTATGCTACAATATTTCACTGTTCTTTATGAATTATTCACAGAATACACTTTTTACTACATAAATCACGCATTTTTATTTAGTAAACGATACTATAAATAATTTGAAAGTCCAATTAAAAATGAGCGTGGCACTCATCTTAGCCTTCCCCACTCTTTGAACTACGAGTGCAGTGTTGCCAACGGTGCTGGCACTTATATACTTCTGATACTCTTTGATGTCACCGTTTCTAATAATAATACTTTTATTTGTTAACATAGGTAATAGAGATACAGTTCTTGATTTTGATGAGCTGAGCGCTATGTTATGCCAGTAGGCGTACAAATATACATGCAAATCTAGATTTTCTATTATTGTTATGTCATAACTAAATGAGGAATTATCAAAATGTAAAAAAAAAATAGTAAAAAAAAAAATCTAAGTCAAAATAATGATGTCAAAAAAATCAATAAAAATAAATTGCAAATCTACATTAATTCGTCATTAAATTCATTCGTCGCGTATAGAAATGATTGGTTCTCCATGTACAACAAATTATTTAATGTTTCCACTCTCTAATTAAACAGAATTGCGTGTTTATATGTAGGTAGACAAATTATAATGTTGGTATGTTGTACAGTACTCAAGGTTTCTCTTAAAGAAACAATAAGACTACAGTAATTTTTTTTTACTTGAAAGTCTTCTTCTCCTACGGACACTACGCAGTAGTCGTTTTCAGTATAGTTGGTCAATTTTTTATCAATGTTATTAACTAAGGTCTCCACACCACAGTTTGGTGTGAGATAATGGCATATTTCGTAGTTCTGAAACATATTTACTGCTATTGGTAACATTTTATTTTTATTATTGCTGCTAATGATACACAACTTATTTTTAACAGAAGTGCAATTATTACGTTTTATTAAACTTTCAGTTTAACTGCACACATTTGGTGACGTTTTAGAAGCAGTTGTAAATATATTATGTGGCGTTGGAGTAAAAAAGTATTCTCTTTCTTTTTGCGACTTAGGTGTACCATTATGAGGTTTCGAAACTGAGGACTTTTTTCTTGGTGTAATTATCTCAGTTGTTAACTTTTTTGTCACCTTTTTGACTAATTCATGCCTTGTATTTATTTTTGAAACTGTATTTTTAAGTTCCATATTTTCTAAAGATAGTTTACTAATTTCATCATGAACTGAAGTCAGTTCGAGCTTACGTTTTAATATATCATTATTAAGTTCCTGTATCTGTGAGTCAATTTCGTCAGCGGATATGTTCGGAAGGCTATTGGTGCAGCCAGCTAACGCCAGGTTAGTGGAACTACTACCCAAGTCTACTGCCAGCTGTTGTGGAAACATCGGACATTGATTGAATGCGATGTTTCAGTCGAAACGTTATGTTTTCAAATAAAACCATAATAGTAATATAAATTTAACTTACCAAGAACTCCTGAGACTGACTGGGTTTTGTAGTTGAATCCACTTTACACTTTTATCCAAATGACGGTGTGTTCGAAAAATCATATTATGCAAAACATTTTTTGCGTTTATTTTCCGTGTTCACTAACAGAATTCTTTGCAAACACTTTCACTGCGTTATTGGTAGTCACTTTCTTCAGTTTCCAGTAAACTAAATCACTTGTTCGATGTGTTAGTGTTGTTCTATAGTAATAATCTCATATTTATAGTATGTATAAATGTCTATTTTTCATGATAACAGTTTCACTTATTGAATAGTAGCTTTCCAAACTAATTTAGCGGAAGAAAGTCAACATAATGTCTTTTTTTTCTATTTTATAATTAATTTAGTCACGGTGCTGATTAATTTGTTGTCATCACATCGACCTCCTACCCGCAATAAAAATTCTCATGCTTGAAGTAGCCTAATATCGCCCAATTTCAGTTGTAGTAGCCTATACTAGCCCAAACACCAAAATAACGATAAGTAGGTACCTGTATGAATAAAATAAAATGTAGTTTTTAATGAGTGTGAATTTAGCCAACATACAACAGTTAAAAACTTTGACAATCGATATCTCGATGAATATATCGACTATTACATTTAGCTGGAGTGATAATGGCGCGTATTTCAATTCTCTTGATGCTTATTTTTTAAAATATTACCTATTTTTATTTTTTTCGTAGCTGTAAATTTTCATTTGAAAATGTTATCCATATTAGTTTATCAATTTCACTTAAAAACACCTTTTTTAATATACTCACCTTAATATTTACAAGAGCGTTTTTCGACTTATAAAATATTATATTTAAAATTACAGTTCCGGGAATAAATTAAAAGAAATATTTAAAGAAACACTCATCAAGAGAATAAAAATACGCGCCATTATCACAATAGATATTTACTTAAATTTATACAGGAGCACATTTTCTTTTTTTTTTTTTTTAAATGAATAAGAACTTTGTTGAGTCATAATCACAAATAAAAAAATATATTAAAAACTAGCTTTCGTTCCGCGGCTTCGCCCGCGTGTGAATCGGTTATATCGTGCTTTATAAATTTCTCTCGGGAATATCAAATTTTTCAACAAAAGGTAGCCTATGTCCTTTCTCAGGGTCTAAAGATTGTCAGGGTCTAAAATCGATTGAGAGGTTTTAGCGGGAAAGCGTAAGAGACAGACAGAGTTACTTTTGCATTTATAATATCAGTATAGATTACAGCTTCGAGAATAAATAAAAGATTTTTTTTTAAAAGTGCTTATCCATGATTACAACAATTACAAAGGAGAAGTTGTTCAAAATGAAAGGCAAAGGAATAACCGAAATTTCTGTACAACACAGAAAATTGCGTGCACGTTGGATACCTACCTTCGTATAACTCTATTGTATTTTAAGGTACATAATAGCTAAGACAAATTCAGGGTATTTCCGCCGGAAACTAACCATAAACAAATGACCATCTTAATATCAAATTGTAACATTACACACACGCATGGTCGCAAGCCTCTTGGCATAGTAGGTAGTATATACAATAAACAAATAAAAAAAGCTCTAGAGTTGAGTAGTCTAATTTGCGACCAGTCGCCTTTCAGATTTTTTCGTCGCCGATTCTCGTTCTGAGTAGCCCAAATGGTGAAAAATCGCCTACGTTGGCAACACTACGAGTGAGCGGTTCATACTGTAAAATGTTCCACCGTTTTCAATAAATTCGTTTCATTAAAAAAAAAAAAAGAACGAGTGTGCTTATGACCACACGACTACATGATACACGATATACATGTATACACATATACATATATTAAATTTCTATAAATATTTAAATTTTTTTCATGGTTCATTGGTAAATTAATATTTTAGCATAGATCTTCTATTTAAAAAAAAAAAAAAACTCGTTGTAGACCTTGTAGTACCAAGCTCGCGCCACAGGCGCCTCTGTGCTTATATCCCCCACTTACAGTGGCGAAGAGTCCATACAAGCCGATTCCCACCGGGTTACCTTTCAAAAATCAGTTCCATATTCATACAAAAGTATTTACATTCTATTTCATTAACAAAGTATTATTAATCAAATGCCGGCGCGATTTACAATAGCAATCGCAATTTTTAGCAATACCCTAAGTATCACATTTCATTTTATAGTCGTAAATTAATCAGCGCTTCAATTTTTCGTAATTCTTTTCGTAGTTCTCTTGAAGGAAGCCGTCGAATTTCAGCTTACCTATGTCAACGGTTTACTATGCCGCGAAAAGAGAGAGCGTGTCAGTCCATCTCTTTCTAATTCTCGCTAACCGTCGCGGTAAAACTTGATAAATATAAGCCGCCCGCGAGCGGCTTGTATTTCTCTCCTCTCCTCTATTAGAAAGAGACAGAAACCACGCTACTACGAGATAGCGTTCTATACCTACCTATGGTGCGTGAGTTTTTCGTTTGTTTTTAATATTTGTGTTATTTAAACTGTGACGGATTCTGTAAGGTAATTTAATCGCAGATTTGGTTAAATACTGTTAATTTTGTTTGTTATTATGGCTTTAATTCATATAGAGTGCTGTTACTGTTAATTCGTCTTTGAAAGACGCATTTTCTCAAGTTTCGACTCTTTGCAGTTTAATTCTGACCCTCCCCATTTCAGTAGCTTCAGCTGAGCGGTCATTTTCTGCTTTAAAACGCATTCACACGTATGTGCGAAACTGCCAAAAAGAGCAGAGATTGTCCGATTTGGCTATCATGTCAATTGAAAAAAATTTGCTTAATAAAATTAAAAGTAATCCGAATTTTTATAACAACATTTTAGCTCATTTTGTTAAAAAAAAAACAGACGCATTGCATTAGAATATAAATAACGTTGTGATTGTGTATAATTTGCTTTATTTTTGCTTAATATTTTTGTTGGTTTTGGATCGGTGTCTGTGTGGTTCGGTTTTTAACACTTTATTATTTTTATAATTTTTTATTTTATTTTTTCTTGACTCTTATTCCCTAACAATAGGTACTTAACTTAGTACTTACTAACAAGCATGCATGTGTGGTATAGAGATGCACGTCGAAAAAGGCTTTTCACAAAGCCGCTTTTATCATACTTGAAAGACATTGTTATCAAATCATCAGTCCTTTTTTGTAAGGTGAAGGTGGGGCTTTTCATATTATTCTTATCTGAAGACCTCCTCCAAGATATCCTGCAGTAGGTAAGTGTTTAAGTGTTTATTTTTTTGGACCGGCTTCCCTTTGTCAAAATTTCACCCTTCGCCACTGCCCACTTAACTTCCGTTCGCCTTGCCCGATCACTTTTCGTAACGCTTACGTCACGCGTTCGCCAGCTTAGGTACTCCCCAAGTCAAGCGTGCGTAAAGAAGTTTCACTTCAAAAATACACAAAAAATTCAAAACGGAGTCAAATTGTCTACTGCAGTGGGATGGAGGGCTATATTCCTCCTTTATACCTAGCGGTACACGTTACCACATACAGAGAATTAACTCTGTATATTAAATGGTCCGTCCGGCCGTCGTCCGTCCCTGTAGGGTAGGGCTTTAATGACACCTAGCGTATTGCTTTAACTTTCTGGGCGGTGGGTATAGTACAACTACCACCGCAATATCGTTTTACTGAGTAGACACGGACTCCTACATGGAGCTAGTCAGATATCGTACTTGTGTTAAGAGGCGCGAAAACTTTAATAGTGCGATTTAGGACGGTATTGTTTGAAACACGAGCACAAAAGGTATTGGGATTGAAGAAAGGGTCTCGGGTTCAATTCTAACAATTGCGAAATATTTTTATTGTTTATTGTTTTTGTGTCAGACTTTGCAGTGATGTTATGTATCGTTGCGTGTACTTAAATAAAGTGTAGGCTATAAAAAATAATATATAAGTATAAACGTTTTAAAAACAAGCTTGTTAAGTGCGTTAACAAAAGGAAAAAAAGACACTATTACAATAACATAAATGGACCTCGTTATAGCCTCGTTCCTCTCACAGGAAGAAAACCTGTGTACCAGTAATGGCAACATTATTTATAATCAAATCAAATCAAAATTCAAATCAGGCGGGATTGCGGTCAAGCGCTAGTTTGTAATAATTAAAAAAAAACGTTTTATTTTACATACACCAACATAGGCACTTATGAAACATGTTATATGCATACGTCCATATCGCCAGTTCCTTTGGAGAAGAGCCGGTAATAACCTCCACGGTTACTCTGTTAGGCCTGTCAATAAGAACTTACTGTCAACAGGTACTAGATAAAAAAAGAAGTGGTCTGCAAATCTAAAGTTTACAAGACCTACAAAGTCCTCACATTTGCAAAATATAAAATAATCTACCATAAGAGTAGATAAAACAATAAAATCTAGTGACATGAAAGCCATATAGGCTGACTATGCATAATATTTTTTACTTTTAAATTCCTAACGAGTAACTATTTTAGTTTATTAAAATTTACAAGTAAAATAAATACGACTAGTTTAATCTCGCGACAAGCTTTTGTATCATATGAGGATAAATTTTGCTAAATGTGAAATGAAGTTAAAAGTTAACAGTAAAAGTTTTATTTTTCCTTTTTAACTCATTTAACTAACTCAAAAACTGGAATTAATTAATCACAAATTACGAATAACGAACTTATTGGATGAACAGTGTCCTTATTTTTTAAACAGTATACAATGTATGAATACATACACACAATGTTGTGTTTTTTATAGTTTCTTTTGTTCCTGTATTAACTGAATAACACGTACAAAAGAAACTTCTCCACAATCATAGGTTTTTGATTATTATTGATGATTATTGGTCATAGACATAGGTGCCACATCTTTATTTCATATACACCAACATGAGCACTTATGAAACATCAGAGGCTAAGTGCATTGTTCCATATCATCTAAAATACGCTGCAGTTGTTTTCTATAGCTACAATAGTTGAGCTGATTTCTGACTGAATTTCCGACACACGTTTATGATTTATTTGTTCACGTTTGCGAGTCACACGTAAACACGATCACATAATTGATTTTGATTTGAAATAAAATTGTTAGATGGCGCTGTCCGATGTAAATACACACATCAAAAGTGTCTAGGGATCAAGCATTTTTATGCGGATTTCTATCTACATATCTCTATTAGATTTATTTCTATCTATATCTCTTTCTATCTCTACAAAGAGACCGGATACAAGACGTATACGACACTGGAGAACCCCTGGACGGCAACAGCGATTAAAATCCTGCCAGGAAGTCCATCCTTATAGTGGTGGAACCATCATGGTATGGGCGGGTATTTGGATCGGCGGAAGAACTGAGTTGATTTGGATCAGAGGCAACCTCAACGCTCAAATTTATGCTGAGACGATTGTATCAGACGTCATCGTTCCTCTACAAGTGCAAATCGGTCCCTTATTTCAGTTAATGCATAATAATGCACGACCGCACACCGCAAGAGTTGTAAGACAGACTCTCGCCGCAGCTAACATCAATGTCCTGCCCTGGCCTGCTCAGTCGCCAGACTTGAACCCGATTGAGCATGCATGGGATATGCTACAGAGAAGAGCTCTGCCGAATATGGAGGGTATCCAGTCGCAAGAAGACCTTTTTTTGTTGTTGCAACGAACATGGGCGGCCATTCCACAGCGTGATTTGGATGAACTCATTTTGAGTATGCCAAACCGATGTTCTTGTGTTGTTAGTGTTCGCGGTAGAAACACGGATTATTAATTGTTTAAGTTACCCAATAAAATTTTAGAGAAAACTGTTATTTCAGTCTTTTTTTCGAACTTTTGTGTTAGTGGTTCAAATGTCAAATATCCCTTTATTAGGAAAATGGCAAATTTCTTTATTAATGCAAAGGTGACTTGGTTTATCGTTACTGTGACAAACGAAAACACTTTATTTGATGAATCCTTAAAGAAAATTTTAATTAATATCAATCAGGAGAAAAGTTATTGCAAAAATATATGTTGATCCCTAGACACTTTTGATGTGTGTATATTGCATATGGCGTTTTCAGCATTTTATGTTAACAAACATAATTAAGTATATTGTGTTTTGTGTGTGTTGTACGTTATGTATGGCTTGTCTGTATTTATGAATAAATAGGTATTTTTGAAATTTGCTAATGAAAATGCTAACTTGAACCTTAAAGAAATAAGATTTCCATGAATTGAGAACCTCCTCCCGTTTTTGATGTCTGTTAACAAATAACCGTAGGCCGCATACTAGTCGAAACGAGTTCTCTCTTTTATTAATGACCCAAGCGATTATGAACAATATTGTCGCCCGCATTCTAAAATCCAACGCCTAAATTATTTAACAAAACATTTCAATTTATTTTATTGAATCTATATAATTACCTTTTAAATTTTTTGCTTGAGATTTGGCACAGAATTAATAACATACAAATAAAAATACGAGTGTGCTTATGACCACACGACTGAAGTGAAACTTCTTTCGCTCCATCTGTATGTATATACAGTATGTTAAGAAAACCC
The DNA here is from genome assembly GCA_037179545.1 of Sesamia inferens. Taxonomy (NCBI): domain Eukaryota; kingdom Metazoa; phylum Arthropoda; class Insecta; order Lepidoptera; family Noctuidae; genus Sesamia; species Sesamia inferens. Next base: position 21,992,208 of record CM073921.1, read on the forward strand.
TGTCCGACCCGTGAAGGTGTTATTAGGTATCGATAACTGATTCTACTAACGCATACAAAAAGGAATAAACTTAAAAAAAAATCCCCTAAAAAAGTAAATATTCTTTCGCAAAAAGAGGTAACTTAATCAATGTGCGATATGCACCCTTCCGCGGGGAGCGGGCGGCAGGGCACGCGGCACGTGGTCGCATCGCTATTCGCTCATATAATACCGGTGTTGTCACTTTTTTAAAAATTACCAAATTTCGGGGAAGTTGGAATTAATTCGCGGGAAAAAAGATTATTTCAAAATTCATTTGTATTGATACTATGATGATTACGTAAAATTTTATATTATATTTGGTCATGTGTTTACGTAACCTTTATTATCCTTATGGGTCGGACAGGGTTTTCTTAACATACTGTATATATATGTGTGTACAATATATACATGTATACACATATACATATATTAATTTTCTATAAATATTTAAATTTATTTCATTGTTTCATTGGTAAATTAATATTTTTGCATAGATCTTCTATTTTTATTGAAAAAAAAAACTCGTTGTAGACCTTGTAGTACCAAGCTCGCACCACGGGCGCCTCTGTGCTTAACTTCCGTTCGCCTTGCCCGATCACTTTTCGTAACGCTTACGTCACGCGTTCGCCAGCTTACTCCCCAAGTCAAGCGTGCGTAAAGAAGTTTCACTTCAAAAATTTCAATTATTACTGAATAGAATATGAATTTATAACAATATTTAATTCATACAACGCCCTCTTTTTGAAAAATTTAATTGATAGTCTTTTATCTCTGTGATAAAGTACATCGGCACTACGGGAGGTTGCTTTTCAAATTAAAGACTTACTTAAACTAGAATTAAAATTATGCGTCCCAATAGGGGGCCGATAACAGCACAACACACACAATTCCTAACTTAACTAACCTATAAGACACGGCCTGCTCGCCAATGATTGAGTGCGCAGCACCAGGTGAGTCAGTGGGATAGGGCAAGTGGATTCCCTCGGGGCCAAAAGTTCGGGCTCCTCCTCCTGATTCAGGGGACCCCAAACTCGGGTAGTCCACGACCTCTGGTTCCCGAGATAATCCACGGGGAGGTGAGGTAACTAAAGGGTGTCGGGGGGGGGGGGGGAGGGGTAGTAGATTCCCACGGGGCCAAAAGGTCGGGCTCTTCCTCGTGAATCAGGGGACCCCAAACTCGGGTAGTCCACGACCTCTGGTTCACGAGATAATCCACGGGGGGTGAGGTAAACAATGAGGGGGGTCGGGGGGTGTTCGCAGCGTGATGTTCTCGAAGAAATTCATAGTTCTTAATCAATCAAGGTACTTAGCTTAATAATTGAGCTTATGAGGCTCGAAAGCAATTTGTACTTTGTGTCCAATTATCGTATTGTGACGATATCTTCAAGCTTCTATACTTTCAATTATATCAGAAATGTTCAGCAAAAATATATAAAACAATATAAAGGCCAGAACAGAACGAAATTTATAAATTATTTGTGCTCTTAGGTAATCAATTGTTAACAAATCTTAAAAAGATCCAAGAAATATATATTGCCTTCGGCGAGATGCGAACTCACAACTTCATACTCGACACGTCATGCAATATTTACATGAGCCAACTCCTTGTTTGTAGTACAGACGAAATAGGACCCCACTTAACTTTCGTTCGCCTTGCACGATGATTTTTCGTAACGCTTTCGCCAGCTTTATCCCCAAGTCAAGCGTGCCTAAAGAAGTTTAACTTCAAAAAAATTGGTTGCCTGTAAAGTCGGTATACGGGCGAAAGTTTTACGTGACAACGACTTTGAGTGGTAAAATAATTTTAATGTGAATATTCATTCGTATAGTAGGAAGAAGGATGAAATAATAGTTACAATTTAAAACATTTATTTATACAAAGAATTATATTTAAAACTTTAATTTATACAAAGAATCTCGCACTGAATTTCATATTAACAAAATTTTTTTTTTATCACTACACAATCGTTTTACAATTAACTGGCAACGTGTAAACTTGTATGCAGGCGCCTAAGCGAAATAGAAGCGCAAGACATGAACCGGTGTGTATGCCTATCTCTCTCACTCTGTCTCTCTCGCTCTTAGGCGGGCTAACTGTGCTCGAGTGGAAGGGACGCGTGCCTTTCACTTTTTATGTCTGTCTCTCTCGCTCTTAGGCGGGCTAACCATGCCCGAGTGGAAGGGACGCGTGCCTCTCACTTACTCTCATTGTGAGCGCATAACGTGAGCGGAGCGTAACGCAGTTTCTTGAAGTGTCACCCGGCAAACCAATTTATAAGACGTTGTCACGTCAAAATGACGAACTAAAAAGTTGAAAATAAATAGAGTTTAAAAAACTTGCTTTTAAAGAATATCACCATGTTTTTATAATTTTTTAAACTATATTTTGAAAACAACATTTGTGTCTTTATTAAACTATACCTACCTATTATAAACTGCATTTGCATTACGTGTTTGTATCAGGGTTGTTACGGATTTAAAAAAATAGTCTCCTACCGCGGAAACGCATTTTAGGATTATTTTTGAACATATTTCAGTAGATGGAGGCTTCATGGCTTCAACTCGTGGAACCTTTTAACTTTTTAAAGTCACTTTTCATGACATCTGTGAATGCGAAGTATATTGCTGTGGTTCTAACCTATTGATTGTTGCTTTGACAAATAACAATGTCATGGTCATGATACATAGAGATAGGAGATATTTTGTTGTCTTAATAAAGCGTTAGATGGGGACCCCAATTTATTCGGGGTGGATGCAAAAGGTTTTTTCAACCGGCTCAGAATTCACAAAGAATTTAGCATAACCTGCAGTTACAACAAGAAGCTAAAAAAATCAAGTTAAAATGAAAGAGTCAGTCTAAGAAAAAAACACGGCATGACAAAAATGCCGCGTAGATATGATTCGTATAATTTGTACAGAAACAGGTGCCGCAGCTCTTGTCCGAAGTACCAATCCTATGGGTCAGTTGGAGTAACGTTGACGACCCAAAGCAGAAATCATAGACGTTTGTTTGATCGTAGGAGGAATAATTCCATGTTCTGTTGCATGCACAATTTTAGAGAAGAATCCTATGCTAAGGCATTTATGAGAAATATGGAAGCTTTTTATCAATCATGTGCTGCATATAATTTGAGGTGGCTTTTAGTTCAGTATTTTTCCTGTTTCGATGATTGACCTCTTTGTAGAAGTTGGACCAACCTAACTATAAGTTTGTCCCAGGTATACGTAACTGTGAACAATTTCGAGAACAGAGTCTCCAATCTTTATAGGAGTGGGTACAACATGGGCATTAGGCGATTCTCACACTGCCCCGCATGATGCAGAGTAGCGCGTGGATGCGTGTTCTTCCGTTGCTTGTAAGTATCTCCGTTTGTATGGAAAACACGCACAGTCTAACACACAGAAAAAGCATCCACGGGCGTTCATGCGGATCACGCGCATACACGCGGAGAAACATGCACCCCCGCGCGTAGGTGCGGGGCGAGACGCAAGGTATGGCACACCGAATCCCGCAGTGCCGCGCGTGATTTTGAATGGGTGTGCCGTGTGTGTTTGAAAATGGATCTCGATATCGATCGATTTTTATTCGAAATCGAAAACCACTCAGCTATCTCGAATTACTTAATGGAATTCTGCAATTAAAAATTATTCTGGAATTACATTAATTAGTACTGCACGACCACCACAGAGAACGGCGAATAAATGAGAGCCGCCGTGCGTGAATCAACAAAACGCACCAACGCGCGTGAGTGCGCAAAAAACCCGCACGATGATGCAGATCTGTATTCCCGCAGGAACGCGCGTAGGTGCGTCGACACGCAATATGCAGCATGATGCGGGGCAGTGTGAAAACCGCCTTATTAATTCCAGAATTCCATTAAGTAATTCCAGATAGCTGGGTGGTTTTCGATTTCGAATATAAATCGATCGATATCGAGATCCATTTTCAAACACACACATCACGCCCATTCAAAATCACGCGCGGCACTGCGGGATTCGGTGTGCCATACTTTGCGTCTCGCCCCACACCTACGCGCGGGGGTGCATGTTTCTCCGCGTGTATCGGTGTATGCGCGTGATCCGCATGAACGCGCGTGGATGCTTTTTCTGTGTGTTTGACTGTGCGTGTTTTCCATACAAACGGAGATACTTACAAGCAACAGGAGAACACGCATCCACGCGCTACGCTGCATCATGCGGGGCAGTGTGAGAATCGCCTTAGACATGACTTAAACTGAAACTAAACTCTGGTGGCTCCGCCTTCCAGTTTACACGCGAACTAAAGTAATCGCATGTTTTAGGTACTGCCCCGCCACAGGTTTCACGAAGCATAATGGCAACTACTTCCGTCACGTAGCGCAAGATGTCGCTGTTCTCATCTGTTTTCTTGCAACTAATTTTATAGTTTTCATTGCAATAGTTGCCAAGATTATTGTGCACATGGTCTTGGTACTATTAACGACGAAGCAGTGGATTTCAAGGTAAACAGCGATGCTGCCTCCTTAATACCCAGACTAGAAAATCTAGTACCTAAGTAATAGTGGTAGCGATTCGGGAAGCGAGTAGGAGTAAAACACTAGTTTATTAATTGTCCCAGACATGGGATTTTCAACTTTTAGGTCCCGTGTCAGTAAAGAGATAGATACATTTAATAGCTCATCACTGAATCTTACATGTAATGGCACACTTTGGGCTAAGAACTCTCTTTCTCTCTCTCCACTATTTTGTCACAGCGACTTACGGCTGGTGCACACACTCGCTAATTGCGCAGAAATTACTATCCACACTATACACTTGCTAGTCCTACTCGTTTCATATTAATCGTCGGCGGTAGGACGGGGGCTTACTTGCACAGAAGTATGCACGTTTAGCTAATTCCAGAAGCAATAATAGCTTACCATTGAAATCCTAAGAGTATCACAATGACATGCTACTTATTCTATACTTTTGTGAAACTTAGTGGTATTCCTACATTATTTCAGACGCGAATTCGAATATTTTTGTTATCATACCTACATTTTTTGTTTTCAGGATGTTTTCCACACGTCCTGACATGCTCAAAAAGGATTTTTTTTCTTCAAGTTCTGCCCAACTGTATAGAAAGTACTATAGTCTTCAAAGACCCTGGGACAAGAATTCAGTGCACTACCCGCTAGCGACGTATCGTTTGTATCAATAATGATCTAGTTAAATAAAAGGGCAGAATAGAGTTAGTATGATCACAGTCGGTTATGGTATTCGTGTAACAATAAAAAATAAACCAATATATACCTAAACCAATTTAATGTACGTACTTACGTGTATATGCATTTCTAAATTATAAACGTGAAGTGTTTATTTTTGAATTGGTTATTGGATTACCTTTACATAGGCATCGAGACTTATTGGGAAATGCCCCAAGTTCAACATACACATGTTCCATGATTCTAGATAAATTACGAGTTTCAATTTTTTTTTGTTGTTTCTTTCTTGAAAATTTTCGGGATTCGCTTCAGATATTTTAAGATCTTTATTTGTCAAGGCGTTTTCAGATTTTTCCCCATTTCCATTGCTATGGAATTTTCTTGCAGACATGAAAATCATTAAAATATTTTTGTTTTGCTTTCCTCTGTTTATTTTCTACTTATAATCAATTGCATTCCTCGTTCTGTCGGGCTTTCTGGTTCGCTGCAGGCCCAATTTGAGCCCTAGGGAGCTTAGGAAGCTAGCAAATTTCCTACATTACATTGTCCAGTTGGCTTATTCTACTCATATTTTTTTTAAATTAAATTTTAAACTAGCGTTTGACCGCAATCCTGCCTGATGGTAAGCAGTGACGCAGTCGTTGATAGTAAAGCGCACTAGTTTATTAAGAGCCTATTCACTCTAGCCTTGAAGACACTCAAATGGTAGTCCGACGGAAACACCACCGCTGGCAAACTGTTCCAGTCCCTCGATGTACGCGGTATAAAGGAGGAGGCGAAACGCTTCGTCCGGATCGTAGTGGTGTTAACAACATAAGGGTGGAAACTTGTTGTATGTCGGGTCGTCCGATGGTGGAACGGAGATGGGGAAATTAAATCATGCCATGCAAGAAGACCGAAAGGCTGGCTACTCTACGTCTGTGCTCTAGGCTTTGGAGACCGTCTTGAGTTAAGTCAGGGTCACCAATCAGCCTCTTCGCCCGCCTCTCCACTGAATCCAAAGAGGCCAGGTGACACTTAGCAGCACCACCCCAAATGTGGCTGCAGTACTCTACACACGAACGGACCTGTTTTAGATAATTCTTTTGCTAAATAAAGTTAGTTGTATTTTCTTCCGGAATTATTAGGTTACTTCTGATAAAGGTATTTCATGAATCATACTTCTACTTTTATTGACCGCTCTGCCTCCAGCCGACCATAGCATGAGCAATTATTGTCTGAATTGGGAATAAAATTGGAAGCACATTTAGGTACAGACGCACATCAAGCCATCCGAAACTTTCAAATGATTCCAATTCACCCTGAAGCCAATGACCTACGTATAAAGTTGGATAGGTATCTATTAAAGAAATTCTAGCGGTTTGCATCGAAAATAACTGTGGAATACATACATTCAAATATTTTTAAATACTCGGTGACTGCCCCATTGGTATCGTGGTTGCTAGTGTGACTGCTGATCGTGAGGCTCTGGGCTCAATTCCCTGGTCGGAGAAAGTGTCATTGAAAGTTCTGTTAGAAATTTCTTGGCTACAGTCCTGAGTTTGGAAATTTGATTTAATAAACCATATACCTGGGAAAGCAGTCAGAGCCATTGGCTCTGGGTCTGATCTTTCCCCGGTCGTGATGGATTGCTATCCTATGAGAGAAAAGGAACAGAAGGGGCACCTGTGTTTGAGCATACACATAATATGCACTATACCTAATATTTCCCGCGTCCTTGACTAATCTTTCTTGAGCCCTTCTTCACCCCGAGACCGAAATTGGTTTGGAAGTTATTATTAGAATTTCTTCAAATTAATCAGATCTCTGTTAATTTTCTATACTGCGAACTCAGAAATAAACCAGCTGTCAAGTGTGTAAGACTGGTACCGTAAATGTAGGTTTACCTTATTTTCCGTTTGGCCTTAATCAACTATAGGTTAACGAGGATCATCGTTAGCACGTCGAATGAAACTCCATTTCTCTTTGTGATATCATCTAACGTCATCTAGTGTCGGTTGGCTCTTTAAATGAAGTTGATAACATACCTATTATATACATTAAAGAAAATTGAATACAGCACCATCTAGTATCAAGTAGCAACAATAACAACATTTGAAAAATACTGAAATTGATTTTATGTATAAAACTTCCTTGCAAACTACACATACATTTTCAAAGAATTAAATCAATTACCAAACGTACCTTCACATTATTAATTTAATACTTTTACAGAAACTATCTTTTAGTTTTCCAACTTTTAGTTTGCTTCTCGAACAGATAGATGGCGTTGGACGATCACTCAACGGCTTGCTTAACCTTGATTTACTTTCAGGGTTTTCAGGCGTGACCGTTGAATATATGTAAACTATATATAATGATCGGCTCCACCCTCCAGGTGAGATAGCGAGCTATAAAACGAGTGAGAGAACTATGGATGCAGCAGTGCAGCTTTACGAGCAACCACGAGGTCGCGTGCTGGCTCTTTCATACCCCTACATGCATTTCTGTCTAGTTCGGGTGACCTCGGACCGGTGCACGTGTCGTTAAAGTTTATGAAGTTTCGATACAAGTTTTGCATAACATGGCCATGTGCATCGCGAGTACACAAAATAATTTTCAACTTTTTTGCCGTTTTACTTTACTGGGGTTTTTGGTGTACTTGGGATTAGGGTTGTATAAGTGTATAAAATGATTTTGTACAGCACCAAGTCGGGTCTGTGTTTATTATTACCATTAAGCTACGCCTGTAATAAATACGTCGAGGGTTTGTGAGAGACATAACTTTGTCTTATCTTTCGGTAAGACGAGAATTCCAGCTTTATTATATTTAAAGAAAACATTTTGGATGGTCTCAAGTACTTAAATGGTTTACACAATATATCAGGACTGTTTCGCTGGATTTGACCAATAAGGTAAGTAGGTCAGCACGTAACAGTGCAGACGCGGATGCAGGCCAAGATTTGGGGGAAGAGGGGTTTCATGTATGGGCGTACCCAGCTTCTGGCCTTGCAAGTCAGGCTTAGCCCAAGTCAAATTTATAGAGTGGTAATCATTGTGCGCTATAATCGCACGCGGTTTATTTTGGCAATTCACCTTTCATTTTGTTAGTGTCTACTACGTGGTTTATTTAAAAGTTAGAGATAAGTCGTTTATACTTTGTTTAGTAACTAGCCCCCACCTGGGTACGCCCATGGTGTCAAGGAATATTTAAAAATAGCTACATTTCCTTATCAGTCCAGTGGTCGCAAGAGTTACCCCTGAGCATGAAGACCAAATCGACTTCAGCTAGGAATAAGACCAAAAAGCAACTATCCGAAATTTCACATACACTCGGATAGTTTCAATTTTATTTTCATCATCCCAAAAGGACTTACTGCTTTGTCGACTTTTGAACAAAAGCTCAAGAATCAACGAAATTTAGATCGCATGAGCGAGCGAAACGAGCCAAAATTTTTAGGAACCTGCCTCGTCAAACAAAAAGAGAACTTACTTTATTTAATGATGACGAAAAGCCTCAGCTCGTTTTACAGCAGTTTAGGATTTGGAATAACCTAAGCCATTCAAATACTACGCAATTTTGTAAATGTCCCAAGGGGGTTTTAGAGGTACAATTTCAAGTTAGCAAAACCAGTAAATCATTCAGACTCGCGACAGCATCAATTATTTGGGGGATGATGACCCCCATGACCCTCCCACACCCTCGGACCGCACCTGCCACACTGACTCGTACGTTACGAATTTGAGCTGTTGGTAGTGCTACGGACATATTTTTAAATATTTTTTTATAAGTACGTAGGTATTATTAATTTAATTTTTAGTATAAATCCTATTTTTATTGTAGCAGTTTCTTGTTTGTGTTTCATACAATACAGTTAAAGTATTGATAATAATTAGGCTCTACACTATGTAACAAAAACCCTGTTGTTCCTTTCAGGGACATATAATTTTACCTACAAGCAAATCATTATTGAAGTCATAATTAGAAAACAGTAATCATTGTCTAGTCGAGGGGCACAATCAAATATCTATTAAAACCGACAAATTCGATTCATTTTTTTAGAATATCTGATTTTATAAGTTAATAAATTGGCGGGAACGTTCTAAGTATGTCTAGTTTCTTCATGTAGAGTTGCAGAGCTAAGAAATCAGTTACAGATTATAAATATTAATAATTAAACATTTATTTTAATTATTTTTGTTGAACAATTTTTATAAATTACGTGCTTTATTACGTCCGTATGCCGATTCTTAAAACGTAGGTTGAAGGAACAACAGGATTTTTGTTACATATTGTATAAGTAGTATTAATACTGGGTAAAGGATTTTTCTGTCTATCACATTCTCTTTTGACGTTTTTTAATGAGAATTTCCTATACCTACTTTAGAAAATTCTTAGATGCAAAGTCCGCAAAAACCTGGCTTGGCAAACATCAGTTACACTAGATATCTAGACACAAAGCATCTTAATACTTATATATACATAAGAAAACATTCAATATGCGAGCCACTAGAATCTACATAAGGTTGACTTAAACTGTTAAATTGTATGCACAAAAGTATCATCATGATCATCATCTCATCATTAATCCCAGACTCATCCGAAGCTATTCCAGCTTTGGAGTCTGGGGTCCGATTTACCAGTATAACTGCTGATTCCGTACGCACATAAAGTATAACAATATATAATGGAAATGAAAAACGACTTGACTTTGTCATGATAATCTACATACAATCGTAACACACTATAGGTAATAATGCGATGTCTTGCCATGGTACCTCCGCCGGGCCGGAAAAAGTGGGGTAGACCAAAGAAATGCTGGCTAAAAGATGAGATCCGTGCCAACAATCTCACACCACAGGATGCTAAAGATCGCGTGAAATTTAGGAGAATGAGCAGGAAAGTGTGCCGCGGTTGCAACCGGGACTACTTAAATGCTAAGATGATTTTGATAACATTGATAACATTATAATAATGCAAAAATCGGTCCAGCCTTTTCCCAAATACGTATGTTACGGTCATCTTCCAGTTTAACCAGATTCAGCCGAATAGGTGCCATTATTTTACATGGAGCGACTGCCTATCTGCCTACCTGAACTAGTTACTGGGTACTTAATACGATACCCTTTGGTAAGACTGGTGGTCAGACTTTTTTTTGTAATTTGGCACTAGTTATGACTTTGTGCCAATTTCAAGTAACATAAAAATCTTCAAAGTTCTTGTTTCTTTCTTTTTTGGCTTCGCACGGTTTGTGCATTTAGCCAATGTCATGTAATGAATTATTCATGTCGAAAAAGACGGCCGCGTGAACCGTCTTACGAGGGAGGTTTGAGGCAAAGTCATGTTGTGGCCACTATGCTGCGATATTTCACTATTCATCATGAATTATTTAGTGAATGCATTTTTTACTACATAAATCACGCACTTTTATTTAGTAAACAATAGTATAAATAATTTTAAAAGTCCAATGAAAAATGAGCGTGACACTTAGCTTGACTTTCCCGTAAATCTCCGTGGTCAGATTTCCACACTTTTGAGGACCCGTAACGTCTATTAAAGATCTACAAATGGCATCTGGCACCAACGGCTTAAGTTGCTTTTCGAGGCACGGAAGTATAGAATGTCACCCCTCCACAGATTGACTGTGGTAAGCGTAACTTAACCTGGTCAGTCGACCTGTGCGGCTGTTCTTTTTTTAGCCTTATTATAATTATGCAATAATATGTGTAACTAGCGGCCCGATACGTGCTTCGCTACGTATAAAGTGAAATAGTGCTAAGTGTCACCTGGCCACTTTGGATTCAGTGGAGAGGCGTGCGAAGAGGCTGATTGGTGACCTTGATTTAACTCGAGTTGGTCTCCAAAGCCTAGAAGCACAGGCGTAGAGTAGCCAGCCTTTCGGTGTTCTATAGGATACATTTTGGGGAGTGTGCGAGGGAATTGCACGATTTAATTCCCCCATCTCCGTTCCACCATCGGGCGACCCGTCGTACGGCGAGTTTCCACCCTTATGTTGTTAACACCTCTACGATCCGGACGAAGCGTTTCGCCTCCTCCTTTATACCGCGTACATCGAGGGACTGGAATAATCTGCCGGCGGCGGTGTTTTCGTCGGACTACAATTTGAGTGTCTTCAAGGCTAGAGTGAATAGGCTCTTAATAAACTAGTGCGCTTTACCATCAACGATTGCGTCACTGCTTACCATCAGGCGGGATTGCAGTCAAGCGCTGGTTTATATTTTAATAATAAAAAAAAAATATTTATTCAAACATAAAATATATTTTTTTTAAATTGCTAGCAACTTTAAAAGTTGAGATCATAGGGATACGCGATATAAACAAACATCTCCTTTTGATTGACCAGTTAAGATCGTAGCTTCAATTAAATTTTGCAATAAGTTTTTCACTGCCAATCTGGTGCCATAACACAATTTTGGTGGATTATAAAATTACAAAGAAAGTGGCATTGATATATATACAGGGTTTTTCATTAAGAACGCTAGAACATTGAAATGAAATAAAAAATCTGTTTAAGTGATATTACCACAATTTTTATTACATTATAAAGAATATTCAATGAGATTATGTGTGGAAAATAATATCAGCCAAATGGCCACCGCGGCTCCGCTGTAGATGGTGTATTCTGGTGGACCAATTTTGAAGGACGTCTTCGCATAAATGGGGCTCAATTTCACGAAGAACGCGAGTTATGTTGGCCTTTAGGGCAGCAATTGACTGTGGTTTATCTGACACACACTAGAGATTTCACGTAGCCCCACAGAAAATAATCGAACGGTGTTAAGTGACACGATCTCGGGGGCCAGTTGATGTCGCCACCACGCGAGATGACGAAGCCCTCGAACTTCTCTTTCAATACATTTAATGTTTCCCGTGCTGTATGGCAAGTGGCGCGGTCCTGTTGGAACCACATGTTTGTAAGATCCATACCACCTACCCTAGGCCACAAGAAATTTGTTATCATCGTCCGATAATGGTCGCTTTCGCAACGCACGGAACGTTAGGCGAATAGAGCACTGATTTTGATAATAAATTTTAATAATTTCTACGCGTTGATGAAGCGTGTAGCGTTCCATGGTGAAATGTCACGACTAAATATGTATTCATGCCAAATTTGACAGCTATCGCATTACCAAGATGGCCGCTATGCGCTGTCAATTTCGAGCATCCCTATTGAAAAACCCTTTAGATGAGATGATGATCCACCGTTCATTAAATTCATTTGTTATAAAAAATGTGATAAATGAAGAACTGCTCGAAGAAATGTTCAAACTTCACAATAACCATCTACTAATTAGTCAAAAAAAAAGCCTAAACATTTGGTTTGGATAGGTGAGTCCGTTCTTGAGTTATAAAATTTCACGGCTTGGGCTTGAGCTGCGTCCGATTTCAATACTTACACTGATTGTTCTTTGATTTTTCCTCTTGTAATTTTAATTTGTAATTGTTTGTTTTTACTCAAAGCTAGTACACACTATGTAGCCAAGCATATTGTACGTTACGGAATTGCATCGCTGACAGGGGTGTTCGGCACTGGTGCAGCTACACAGGAGCTAAACTTAGTATTCGGGAACACTATTGGAGCTGCTGAACCTTGGACAAAACTATCTTTGCATTGTGTAGATTCAATTTCTTTGTATTGTATAATTGTATGGCACACGTGTGAGCACAATGTACTTGCTGTAAAGCATCTATTTGTTGGGTTAGTCTTTTTTTGTTGTTCTTTTTTTTGTGTGTTTTCCATAATGGACGCTCTTAGCGTACAATATATTTATGCATCGTTCTCACACGGTTGATTTCAAAATGAATAATGTAATCAAATATTTGTATCAATAGCTTGATAATTTAAAAGAGTGTTCATGGAGTTTCTTGCCCGTTCTTCTCCATAGGTACCTACTCTTTGGAATGGGCGACTAGCTTCACCTTACTGACTGACCGACCTTCTGACAATTCAAAAGTGCCTGTAACTGGTTTATTTGAAATAAATGCTTTGATTTTGATTTTACAAAGAAAGTGGCATTGACTTTTATATACACAGTGCTGCTGACAATACGACAATAAATGAAAACACGAACAATACTGGTTCATAAGAATAATCATAAATCATAGAAAAAAATCTAGCAACTAAAATAAAAAATGAAAATTTCAAACAAACCAATTCGCATAAAATTGCAAATGGAATAGTACATCCTTTAAAAATATTGGTTCACTGACCTCCGATCGGCGACAGCGCGATGCTACATCGACCTGTACTTTTTTCACGCCATTATTATTAAAGTTTGGTACCGCAGGATGCGGCGGTCATTAACCTGTAAGCGCTTCCTTATCAACATGTACATCATGTAGAAAATGTGAAAAATGAAAAATAATTTCCAGTGACTAAACCAATGGACATATTTATATGATTTATTATGGGTAGACTGAGAATGTGTTGAGGTACTCGATGTTTAATTTATTGTCGTATTGTTAGCACCACTCTGTATATAGATCATCATGATGATGATTACACATCATCAATGGAAAAAAAGTATAATTTTTTAAACCCTTTTGTGCTTGGTGCAGGCAGAAACTATAAAACGCCCCCTAATACTTAATCTTTTTACTTTGTCTATTTTCATACATCTAGTCAGTTAGGTGCGTCACCATAAGATAACAAACTGATAATTATGTTGTGTTGTATTCATAAGGTGTCAAATAAAATATAACAGAAATATGTAATCCTTGAAATGAATGATATACTTATCTAAATGTATTTTAAACTTTCATATAATCCTCCTGTACGAAATATCTCTTAGACACTATGTATCTGTAATATCTGTTACTTACTGTAAGTAGGTAATGGTATCTTATGTTGTATTGTTCTTCTTTAGCCTATAGAAATCCACTGCTGTACAAAGGCCTCCCCCAAGGCTTTTCACGATGATCGCTCTTGTGCTACCCGCATTCATCGGCTTTCCACGACCTTCACCAGGTCATCGGTCCACCTTGTTGGGGACCTCCCTACGCTGCGTCTTCCAGTACGTGGCCGCCACTCAAGAACCTTACTGCCCCATCGCCATCGGTTCTACAGTTTTCAAACTTACTATATCAGAAAAGTCTCCATAGATTTTTAGATATTTGGTGAAGTATTAAATATCCCTAGACCTAGACTCTTGATGAGTGTATATCCCCGCGTCCCAACCAAAATAAAAATGGAACAATTACTCACGCGTTAATCGCTTTTGGTTAGGACGCGGCCGAAAGGTTAGTAAGTACAGGTGACATAATGAATGTCACAGAGTAATTTTTTGTCTGTCAAGTCATTTGTGACAGGTATAGTGCCTCTGAAGAGAGAATGCGTTCCTAACATCTGTCAGCATGATAACTTTAGTACGTACCTAATAAACGACACGTTTAGCGCAGTGGCTGAGCAATCGAATCCGGCGCGGCGTCGCGCGGGTTCGATTCCCGTTCGGAACAAATATTTGTATGGCCTACAGGAAGTTGTTTTGGGTCTGGATGTTTGTGTAGGTATGTGAGTTTATATGTTTGTAATCGCACCCACGATACAGGAGAAATACCTGTGTGGGGCAACGTTTTTTATAAACAATAAAAAAAAGGATCAAATTCTCATAACAAGAATTTGTTTGTTGTAGCGACCATACACTGGCGCTTATTCTGTTGTTCACAAACTAGACTAATTTTAAGTTAACTACATATTTTCCTTTCTGTTTCATTAAGAAAAGTACAGAAGTGAAAAAACAGACGAAGATGACAGTTTAATCCTCGCATCATCTCAGTGTTAATCCCAGTCACATCCGAAGCTTTTTCAGCTTTGGAATCTGGGGTCAGCTTTATCAGTCTAACCGCTGTTTTTGGCTGAACTTCGATATTTTCAGTTAAAATCCTTTACCGTAGCAAATCTTAATCACGGCTAAAATATCGTAGGAGTTCTCTATACCTTCATAATCGACAACATTTAGTCAGTTTAATTGAATAATCGGCCTCTATTGTATGTACATTTGTTTGCTATGGTGGATAAGGCAAATCATCATCATCGGAAAGCATTTTATAGTGTTAAAGATTATATTGACGACAAAAAGGCTTGGGCTTGAGCTGCGTCCGATTTCTATGCTTACACTGATTGTTCTTTGATTTTTCCTCTCGTAGTTTAAATTTGCAATTGTTTGTTTTTTTTAACTCTAAAGCCAGTACACACTATGTAGCCAGGCATATTATACGTTACGGAATTGCATCGCTGACAGGGGTATTCGGCACTGGTACAGCTGCACAGGAGCTAAACTTAGCATTTGGGAACACCGTTGGAGCTGCTGAACCTTGGACAAATCTGTCTTTGCATTGTGTAGATTCAATTTCTTAGTATTGTATAATTACATG
This sequence comes from Sesamia inferens, assembly GCA_037179545.1. Lineage (NCBI taxonomy): Eukaryota > Metazoa > Arthropoda > Insecta > Lepidoptera > Noctuidae > Sesamia > Sesamia inferens. The sequence goes on from CM073921.1 coordinate 22,007,787, forward strand.
GAACACGTGTGAGCACGATCTATTTGCTGTAAAGCATCTATTTGTTGGGTTAGTCGTTTATTGACTTGATAGTGCTATGGCTGTTGAGAGTATGTCATGCTCACTCAAATGTCTCGCTGGTGGTGGCGTGTGTGTTGGGTCATTAGGTTCCCTTCAATATGGTTGAGCTGAATGATGCTGATCCATACGTCATGTTCGTGAACGGACGCCGTCAGAGGGGACTGGTCATCTCTTAGCATTTCTTCATCTCTTAGTATTTTAATTTCTGAATTGTTGTTTTTTTTCCGTAATGGACGCTCTCAGCATACAATATATTTCTGCATCGTTCTCACACGATTGATTTCAAAATGAATGATGTAATCAAATATTTGTATCAATAGCTTGATATTTTAAAAGAGTGTCCATGGAGTTTCTTGCCCGTTCTTCTCCATAGGTACCTACTCTTTGGAATGGGCGACTAGCTTCACCTTACTGACTGACCGACCTTCTGACAATTCAAAAGTGCCTGTAACTGGTTTATTTGAAATAAATGCTTTGATTTTGATTTTGATCATTATCAACCTTTTTTTTTTATCGTCCCACTGCTGGGCACAGGTCTCCTCTCATACAAAGAAGGATTGGGCGTAATCACCACGCTTGGGCGATTTCAGACTTAAAGTCCAGGTTTCCTCAAGATGTTTTCCTTCACCTTCAGTCATTACTACTTATATACTTAGAAAGTACATATAACTTTAGAAAAGTTGGTACTTGCCTGATCTGGAATCGAACCTGCGCACTCATACTTGAGAGGCTTTTGTTTTAACCACTAGGCCAACACGACTTTTTTACAAGGCAAATAAAATTTTCTAAATATATCATTTTCGATACATGGTAGCCTGTCGAATAGTACTCAATACTCAATATCTAAATGGAGGAGAATGAGCAGGAAAGCGAACCCCGGGCTCCAACGAGATGCAACCGGGACTGAACGCTGGGATGATGATGATGATGACTCAATATCATTGCTATACCATAACGTGTACTTAGGTGACAACTATAATTATAATTAAGATCGTTACGGACCCTGTACGGCCCTGCAAAAGGGTAGAAGAGAGCCGTGTTTTAGAAGGTAATTAAGTTGCTTTTGTGGGAAAAAGTTTCCTTTCATATTTAACTTAAATGTCAAAATCAGGAGATTGCGAATACGATAATACGGTTTCGCTTATATATCACTTATGTATTATTTTGAATGGCCACACGAGTGGAGTAATTAATCATTGAAAACTTTACTGAAGGTAAGAATTTTAATAGTAATTTATGAGACAATTGCGCCAAATCTCTTATTCACTAACTAAACTAATTTTAAGATGCATTTTGCCTTTTTATTTCATTATGAAAAATAAAAGAACAGAAGATAAATCTTAGTATATTCCTGTCAAATTGGTCTGGACGGACTTCTTTCTTTCTTTCTCTTTTGGATTTGCATGGTTTGTGCATGGTTAGCCAATGTCATGTAATGAATTATTCATGTCGTAAAAGACGGCTACGTGAACCGTTTACAGGGGAGGTTTGAGGCAAACTCATGATGAGGCCACTATGCTACTATATCTCAATGTTCTTTATGAATTATTTACTGTATGCACTTTTTACTACATAAATCACGCACTTTCATTTAATAAACAACACTATAAATAATTTAAAAGTCTAACTTCTTTAACTTTCCCGCCAAAACTCTGCGACGGACTTAAAATGGCGTATTTTTAGTCGCCATGTTTCTTAATTTGGCGGGACCAAAGAAATATTTTATCTTCTGTCCTTTTCGTAATGAAATCAAAAGAAAAAGATGCGCTGATCTTAATTTTGATTTTGTCTGTGAACAAGGGATTCGAAGCTAATGATTTAGGATTTTATTGTAATTGAGAGCGTGTTAAGAAATGAGGGTGCAGTGTTTCATGTAGGCTTTGCTGTGTTATACTTGTGTGTATGAATGCTGTTAGGAGTGGCATTACACGATGCGGTTGCTGTAACTTAGTAGGTACCTACTACAATATTATGATGTGTGTAGATTCTGTCAGTCCCCGTATTCATGGCAAATAAAAGTGGTGCTAGCGCAACATGTCTTTACGATGCTGTGTCGACTTATGTTATTTAAAAAAAAAAAATCTAAATTTTATTCACCACGAATGAGAGGCTTAGGGTTGATAAGAAAGAAAACACAAAATAATTTTTTTTTTGTATATTTTTTTTGTTTTTATAACAAGTAGTTCCAATAAAATTTTACAAGTTTATTTTGTACAAGTACGGAGTATTCTCCGTTTATTGAAACTCAAACGCATCAGATATTTAATAGTGGCATAAATTGCGGAGAGTGCTTTTTAGAAAGTAACAGGGCATATACTAGCGTCTGTCGATCTGTACGTCCGTACGCCGATCGTCGCCACGAGACAAAACCACCTACCTTAAATACACACATCAATGTGGTCGAGAGCCCACCACGTTACAACCAATTCGGACAACATCTGTTTGTATGAGCATTCGTCATTTTACTGCAACACAACAGGTCAAGGCAACAGGTCAAGCTACCCGAAACTGTCAAATATTCCCAATCAACCTTGAGCCTAAATGCTTTAACGATAAAGTTGAATATCTAGTAAAGAAATTTGACAGATTGTAGTTGCTTGATGTGCTGTCTTTACAATAAGTAGTTTGGGATGTAAGGTTTTTTTAAAAGAATGTTTTTCTGTATTTCAACTGCTCCAAGTACCTATGTAGCTGTAACGCAAATACAATTTCGTTTAATTTTTTGTACAATTCCAATAGACTAACACTTATCTATTTATCTGCAAGCATTTAAAATGTCTGCAGTAAAATAACAAAGTATTCGCTCGGAAAAATAAGCAACACGACTTTTCATTTGCATTACCGTTTTCGTCAAGGCAATCCACTTTATACTATCAACCCTTAATAATATCTTTTGTAGATGATATAATATATGTATAATATAACCAACTTTAAATAATCAATTCCAAAATCTATCATATTATCCTTTTTTTAGAGCCCATTCACAATCGTGTTGCTGATTCCACCTTTACATAGTACAAAATAGGGTCGAACTCGTCGATACTGCATACAATTATATTACTTTATTGTTCGTATAGCAGATGCGACGAAACTTATCTCATAAAATATGTTACAGACTCGAAAATTTATGAACCATTCGACTTAGGACGCGGGAACTTTGGGAGATTTTAAAATCTAATACATCGAAACGCTTCAGTACAATTTGCAGGAAAATTACAGCCATATTGCAGTCTTTATCTCATTGTATTGTAATGTTGACCCTAACTGGGTCACTTTCTTTGTAACTTTTATGAAATAAGTTTTTGAACCAAGGTTGATGGCGCTCTCTGAGGCTGTGTTCTAATACGACGTGGCTACGTGAAAACGCGAGCTCGCGTGAGCTTTCATATAAATGGGTTGATGAATGCTTTATAATGCGAACTTGCGGTGTGCTCGACAACTGGGATTGGCATCCAATATCGGGCCGATGTCCGCAACTCCACGGCAATGCTCGTGTTTTGCGTACTGTTATATTCAATAAAAGACAGTACGTGTAACCGTAGCTCACGGACACTCGCGATGATCATGTCAGCACGCTGTGTCGGAACAAAGCCTTTCACCATCTCATAGCATGATGATATAGATTGGTTACAATCGCAATGGGCTCTTAAATTCAATCGATCCAATGCTTACCACTTTGAACTATTAACCTAACTCCTCGCAACATGATACAAACAATTAAAAGCTTGAATATTTCAAACCTAACATTTTAGTTATAATATAATTTGACTATAAATATTAATATCTTTCAAGGATAATTCAGTTTCAATGCATAACACAATATTATTTTGATAGTTCATTATTTAATGTTCAACAATGTGTAACGCATCAAGGTATCACAACGCAGCATAATATTAAGGATACAATGCAATATATTATTTGAAAATGTAACACAGTATTATAAAAACTGGTAAATTCCTGAATCGTCGCATTGGCTCGACTGAATCTTGTACCAATTTGTTCTTATATTAAACTTATTTACAAGTTACTCGTTATCGCTTGCCCGAAGATAAACGGAAACATATTCAATGCTCAGACGCCGCGATGGCTCGACGTGAGAACTTACCTAATGATAGGGCATTATTGTGTGCACATTCACAGAGATCACAGCCTTCAGAAGTGTAACTAAAGTAGTGTGATGCGCACTGACCGGTAGCAATGTACATTAACTTTATTTATTCGACGGTAATGTTACATTTACGAATAATTATTGAATTGTTTATTATTATTGACTTTATTATTTCAATCATAAATTAAATTTACGTCCCTTTAATGTACTTCTCAGTCTAATGTGACACGGCATTGTGGCAATGTTACATTTACCAAATGTAACCTAAATTAAAATTGTAAATTATTGTTATTGTTATCTGAGTATGTAAACTGAAACCTAGATTGTGCGTTCTTTAGAACAAACTTGTGCTAATTTTGCGCGGAATTCGATTTTCGAATCTTCGGGCTTTCGACCGTAAAACTATAATAACACCGAAATATCGGAACAACCAATAAACGTTGCTTTAGTCTAATTTATTTTATACTATTTGATTTCGAGACACAGTCTCTATTGCTATCGCCAATAGCATCCGCTATGAGATCTAGCGATAATAATTCCGAGCCGTCTACCGCCCGGCGCCCGGGCGCACCGATCTCATCGAGTGCCACCCTACCACCCACTAACATAATAATAACATTTATTCATAAAAATATAACTTACAAAAAATCTACCGTGACTTATTACAATACAAAAATGTCGAATGCTACACCAATTAAACATTACATTCTTTCTACTTATTGCTTATAAATTAAAAATGACATTATTGTTGCAAATTGTACAATTATAAATTTTTATTTTATTATTTATTATTATTTTATTTGGAAAATATTTTAGTCTTATAGTTAATTTAGAATTAAGACGGCCGCGTGATGTGTTACATGGTCGCGACTTGGGAACTATTCAATCGCGCGTTTTTGTCGCGCTGTATCGCGTCCTTGTAAGACACCCGAAGTCTATCGATTTATTCAATATTCCTCGACTGCGAGTTGCGTTAGTCGCGTCCTGACGCTACACACTCGAGACCACATATACACAAGATGACAAATCATTTGAGCCAATTATTGCGTTAAATGATAGCAGTCATCGTCAGCGACGTACAACACACATTTTTTTTTAATATTAGGCCGTGCTTACTGCACCAATCACGACACGCTAGAGATCATCTTAGTCTTAATATATTGAATTGAGCAGTATACGGACGCACGGACGCACAAATTGATGATAACCCTGTAGTAACTACTGAAACCTAACTAATAAGTAATTAATTTTTTCTCTTTCTAGGGGCGTATAAGTCAAAAGCATTACATTATTAAAGTCTCCACAAAATTGTATAACTTACTATAACGCTATTCATTTTATTCGTCAATTAAAAGATAATAATTTGTCTTATTATCTCTTATGCTACAAAAGAATGTCAACATATGTAGAACCAACGTAATATAGTGTATATCGGGTTATATTTTGCTATGTAACGTTCAGATCTGATATACTTCTCACATTATCGTAATCAATTCCCGAATGCAAAGTATTGCAAACTGTTTTCTGTCACTGTTTCAAAATATTTATTTATTTATTTATTTTTTTACAATCTGTCATAATAATAATTAATAATATCGGTCATCTGGATATGACTTCATTTATCATCATTTGTATATAACAATAATTATGAGTAAAAAGATAATAAAAATATTTGTAAAATAATACAATAACATATATTTAGATAAATATAATAAAAATCAACAATACAGTAAAGTCACAGCATGTATTTACATGTTTCTATACATGTTCGTGACGTCACGTGTGACGTCAGCACAAGTACAGTCATCGTACCCATTTTAAGTGTATTTTTCTACGTAGGATTAGTAGGCTTAGACCAGTGCGTACAGACAGCCAGAAAAAAGAGTTCCCTCCTCTCGATCCCTAACCGGCTTGCTCCTAAGTAGTCGATAAAAATCTACTATTTTTATAATGAATCTCCCTCACCATCAAAAAGTACTTATCAGTAAATTTATAAATAAGTATCAGAAGCTATAATCTGTAGACCGTAATTACCGAACCCCAAATCCGACCGAAGTACTCAATAAAATTCATCATGAAGATCTAATTAAAATGGGTACAAGAAACGATGGCACTTTACAGGGTACCTATGCATTTTTTTTTCATAAAGTATGTCATAAAATGACGACTAAAGAACTATGTATGTTTAATTTACGCCGTGACTTATTAACTAGTTTCGATTTATACCTAATCACATCGATTTAGAACATTTGTTGTGTGGTAGTAATGGTGGCACGGCCGGCCTGGCGTTTGAGCCCATGAAACAAGAAGCTGGCGGCGGCCTTGATCGGGGCGACTAGAGGCGCCCTCGCAGCGGTCTCCCATTGTCAGACATTGCCTGTGGCGGGGAACCTGGGCGGAGGCAGCGGCGGCGGCGGCCGCCCCGCCTCCCCCCCACCCGAAGACTGCTCCGATACTGAAATGCATAGCTCAGTTATCACCTTTACCGCTATCACATTTCAGACCTCATACATCATCTCTAATGAACAGGGCTTCCTAAGTCTCTCTAAGAATTCTTAGTGTTGCCAGCTTGGTATTCGGGCAGTTCTATATCGTATCGTATCGTATCAAGTGTATCTCATAACCAAACCTACTATCGTCTGAACCTAGTACATAGTTCCGACGATAGTTTCAAGTTCGGTTATGTTTCCTAACTACAAACTAAGATATTTGAAGCTCGTAAAGGAAGTGGTACAAGTGTTTTCACTCACAGTTATTCGACTTTGAAAATATAAATGTCACGTGGGTACACGAGTACACTTGTTGTTTGCCAATTGTGCGCAAGTATATTAATGTGAAAATATGAAACAATGAGCATCCATTTCATTCTTTCGCTTGCGCCTATTTCTCATGAATTTTGTTGTTAGGCTGTACGAGCAGTGATGCTAATAAATACCCTGATTATCCTACATATAAATAATCTAACTTATATCTTATCTGTTTTCGACGCTGTCCCTTTTCAGGGTGATTTTAAAATCAGCATGGACTTCTGCGCTCCATTGCGAAGAGTCCTCCCCACATGAACACTTCCCTATCGTAGAAAAATGTGTTATATTATGCAGTTCATATAAAAATACAGGGCTACTTTAAATTACCTGGCAAAACTTTATAAGGTTTATATCAATGTGGAATTTCCTATCTACAGGATACGTCCTTAGTCAGCTAAACGAGTAGGTAACGAGATTGATCATTAGTTTACTGTATGTCGACGATTTTGGACGATTATACAGTTTTCTTGTTTTTTCTTCATAGTGATACATTGGGATTTGAAGGTAACTTGATTAAGAAAGTAATAGCTTACTATATTTACCAGGTTTTATTGTGCCTGAATTTTTAATAACACATGTTGTCTTTTTACACACGTTTCCTTTTAAGTAACGCCAAGTCATTTAAAGCGCCTTTTATATAAATTTTAATAAAATAACACATCTAAACTGACAAATAACATAGCTTAGCCCACCAAGAAATCTAGGAAAATAGAAGTTAGACAGAATTGAACTTATGAAGGGTAAGTGGAAACATTTTAAATTATAAATTAATAGTACAATTCCAGAAGAAAGATAGTCTCATTGATAAATTATAAAGGATTAAAATAATGAACGCAAGGGAAGTATTGCATGTTAAAGCCATACCATTACATTCATAACCATAACGGCAAACTGGGTAAGCTGTGAAGCTGAGCGCGGGGTTCCACAAGGCAGTCTCAGTTAAGTCCAACAATTGGCGCCAACAGAAGATCAATTGTCATCTTGGTTCAAATGGTGAAACGGCGTTGTAGGTACCGGAGCCAACATTCACTCACGTTAATGTTACTTTTAACAATACATCATTGATCATGCTAACACTGGTATGTACACAGACAATTGAAAAGTTCTACAGAAGCTTATTTTAAAATGAAGTGCACAGAATAATATTAAAAATGGAATAAAATGGTGCATTCAAAAACATCTAACGAAAGCAAGAGTCATCATATTGATAAAGAAATGATTGATATGTTGTCATGTAATGTAGAATAGCCAATCATGACGTCAATAATTGATTTTGTAATATTACTCACAGAGAAGTTGACAAATGGAGAGGTACTACGTACATTTCTTGTTAGATAGGCGACCTGAAACTGATCGTGTCGATCTGAATCCCGACTGAGGTGTACCGTAGCCATGGGTCACTCAATTTGTAACCACTCCGTATTGTAAAATGTAAAGAGTATTTCTCTTTATTAATCTGATTTGGTAAACAAATATGATTTTTATTAAGATTGTAATTTTGAGATTCGTTTATTTGGACCAGGTTTGAATATATTACTCAAACCGCAACAAACATCAAGACGTTCATGAAGTGTGATTGATGAGAAACCTCGTGTAGTGTTTGTTTACCAAATGAGACAACTGAGGACTACCTTAGGCAGCATAGTGTCATGGTTGCGGTGATGTAAAGCGTGGTACTTACGGGAATCGTGTTTCTCGTCAACGGGAGCGGGGGGTGGCGGGGGTGGCAGCTGCTGTTCCAAGGCGTTCACGCAGTTCATCATACTCCCGTAGAGGCGGCTGTCGCGAAAACTGTCCCTGCACACAGTCTCCAATCATCCCCATGGACCGATTATGTGATAACCCCCGTTTTTTAAGATCATCACTGCTGTACGCTTCTATATAGCCAAGAGTTGCAGTTTTGAACCGTTCAAAGTGTTGAAAAGTTTCATTGTAGCTTAGGTACTATGCATTTAGTTTCGTGTAATTTGAAATACGAGAATCATTACAGAATTGTTGTGTCTAACGTTATCCAATATATGTATGTAGTTCTGCTTCAATATATTGCTCTAGTCGCACCGCTAATAAGTTTTGATGGTTAATTTTTACATGAACTGGTTTTGCAAAACTTTTTATAAAGACCTTCCACTAATAATAATCGAAGTTTAGTTTTAGGTATTGTCTTCTTTATTTGTTTAAATATTGCAATTGACATGATTTCAGTATTAGTTTTATATCAACTCTCTTTTTTGCAAAAGCTTAGATTTACTTTAGACAATTTTAGTCATCTTTATATTGTATATACATATGATATGATGATATTTATATGTATTTATTACCTAGGTGTACCTATGCATGTAAATACTGTTGTTTTGAATATATTTGTATATTTTTGTAGTATTTAGATCTTAAACACGGTACATAGTGGGTAGGGGCTATGTTCCAACAGCCCTCTCTATAAGACAGAGTAAAATCTTTCGTTCCAGTGATATGTACACAATGCTTTACAAACATCACGTGCAACGCGTGCTCATGAATGACCAGCACCAGTCTGGTTTAGTGCTGTGTCGTGATTATAAGGAAAATCATGAATCATGTGTCATGTAATGGTAGGACACAGTCAGTGCCAGTAAGTATTCAAAATATATCAATGAAACAGTCGCCGTCTCTTACCTCCCGTTGGAATTCCGAAACAGTGCCAAAATCTCTTCAAAGGTCTTATTTTTTGTTTCAGGAACTTTTTTATACGTAAATATCCAAAAAATTGCAAGGAATACACTAAAAGGCAGGAATGTATAGTTTTCCAGAAGTGCCTGCAAAATAAACATAATTAGCATTATGATTGAATAAGAAGTAAGTAATTGTTATTAGATGGTCATCGTTAATCAATATATAAGGACTACACAATTAGTTTACCCGAGGCTTAGGTCGGGCACTCAATTTCAGTATTACTTGATTGGGATCAATATTGGCAGCAAACATGAGTGAGCGTAAATTATAAGATCAGTGCGCCTGTATCAATATTAATTAACGGATGGCAATTGGAATTCTACACACATTGTTGGGCAAACACACATAGAGACCTACCTTCATGCTAGGAAAGCCAATTCCGACAACGAAATTGGCCATCCAATTAACTAATACGGCGATAGCCATCGCGCTAGGGCGGGGGCCCTGCGAGAATAGCTCGGCAGTGATGAGCCATGGGATGGAGCCGGGACCCACCGCGAAGAACACCACGAAACTCAGCGTCGATACCACCGACAAGTAGCTCATCCAGTCGATCATTTCCTGCACATAGCCGAAGAACTCCTATCAGGGGATAGCAATGGTGTCCTTTCCCGTCGCCGACCGGATGATGAAATAAACCACAAACATAAATGCACATCACACACTAGTCTGTCCGTGTGTCCGTCATGCTCCGCGCGATGCGAGGAGTTCCGACACAGTTGTTGAGTGCTGGTAGCATAGTGTCGTCCATCTATCGTATGTACTGCGAATGCTGGTGATAAGTGCCATCCTGCTTTTGAGCAGTGTTTGTGTGATAATAAATTTCGCTTCATTTAAAAACGCGTGCGCTGAGCTCCCCGTGAATTTTTACCACAATTTAGTGGTCAACAAAAATAGTGTTAGTGCTAAGTGAGTGATGTTCCTAACATTTATATTTGAGAATTTATTCCCATTATTTACAATGCTTTCCTACCGAGAGTCCGGGTTCGGAAACAGGAAAGTCGAAGAGGGGGGAGGGCTAGCGAAGCGACGAGTGTATGTGTCTCAGTGATTGTTAACCACTGTTATTCTGAACAAACCCAAGTCAACAACGGATGTTGATGGCAATGATTTGTTGAAGGCAATAACAGTTTTTAAGACCACTGTTGAGACATACACCCGATGAAGCAAATGACAGTGTGTGAGAAATAAACCAGGGATTAAAGATGACGTGCATGCATGGTGTTACTATACTAAAAAAATGATACAACAAATTGATTTTAATAATTTTAGAAATATAATAATGATTCGTTTTTAAAAAAACATTCGTTGATGATGATGACAAATGATTTGTAAGACACATCAAAAGAATAAGTATGTATTTATTTACTTTTTGCCTGGAATTATGTTGTAATGTCGTAACAATAAGTGAGTTCATTAATGATGTCTTAAAATATTAAAAATATCTCAATAAATAGGTTACTTTATACAAACTACATTAAATTAACCGTATTTTTAATTCAATTACTTTACAACGGTGGAATATGGTGTGTGATACAAATCATCTTCATCATAAAGTAAACAGAAATTAAAAACAATAATCTAAAAGGCGTCTCTGTATTCTGACGTCCAAAAGTCTAAATAAACCAATTAAAGTAAATCTAATTTTGAAAATATTAATTCAATAAATTGATTTGGAAGAGATCGAGCAACCAATTAGGGTATGAGAGAAAATATCTGTAATGTAGTGTTGATAGTCAAGAACGGTAACAGATAGTAGGTGAAGAAAGCGATGAGAAAGCGTGCCAAAGCCATGTTAAATGTAATCCTTGACCGAGACAACGCTATAAGACATAACCGTTACAATAATAGTCCTCCTAAACTTTTCGTAAATAGTCTATGTAAGGAAGAAGTAATATTTTGCGTTGTCCCTCAAGGAATACATTTAGAGCCAGTATAACAAACCGAAATACTGGCCCAACTTAATCTAAATTACACAACTAAATTACAATCATGGAAACACAACACAAGTTCAAGGGAAATAGTAATGTTTGTACTATTAGAGTTATTTTGTGAAGGTGTTCATTGATTACTAATTGTACCTTACTAATTTGAGAGAGTTATTGCCGTATATCTTGCGGAGGTTGATGTGTAAGATATTATGGACATCTCCGGCTAATCAATTGTTTATATTTTTTACAATACATATTCTTAACTTCACAACTCAAAATTTTAAACGGATTATTAATTATATTTTTGTAATTCCATAGAAAATAGATTCAGTCTTTTTTTCCATTATAATTTTGAACATACCAGGGAAACCGACCACTATTTTATAAGACACACCTTTATTAGAAATGAAATGGTGATGAAAATAGAGAAGATGAACATTCCCCCGAGGCCGTAGAGATGTAGCGTCCGTCTTCCAGTGCGATCCATTAGAGGCAAGGAGACCAGGGTCATACCGACCATGATAGCCCCTATACCCATGGTTGCGAACTTTGCTGATTCGTCCGTCAAGCCCGAAGAAGTGAACAGCGAAGTGGAATAGTAGAACACCTGCAGATGTATTGAAGCTGTTGAGGATCCCACAGTAACTTCAGACTCATAATGTAGAAAAATGGAAAATTTATAAAATACCTTTAATCATATTTTTAGTACCAGTAAATCCAAGTGTATACAAAACTTGAGTGGAAGTAATTGCTCAAGTATTCAATGTTGAATAAGTAGGAACTTTGAGTCGTATACTCGTGTAGGTTTAATCAATAACATGCATAAAACTAATTAAAAGCTTTTACTACCATAAGCTTGAAAAAGCTAAAATCATACAGTCACTTACTGCGTTGATGCCACTTAGTTGCTGGGACAACTGCATGACAACACCGATGAGCAAGGGAGCGCGTAGTGTGGGGGAACATAGAAGTTCCCTCATTGAGATAGACGCTTCCGCCTGCTGGGCTCGTTCTTCTGCTCGCATTTCTTCAATATCCTCTTCAACCTAAATGAGATATCAAAGACTAACTCGAGAAATTACCAATAGTAAAATATGAATGTATGTGCAACACTTGAATATTCTATTATTGACAATTTCTTCAAAACAATTTCCAAATCGCTTAGCGTAAATCACCGTAATCCTAAAACAAAACACAAGCCTATCATCAAGGTAAATCTATTTTCATTGTCTTACCTGATTGCTAGCCCGTAGTCGTCTGAGAGCACGTCGAGCTTCCTCTTCCCATTGGCGCGTGATAAGTAAGTATCGGGGCGACTCCGGACAGGCAGGCAGCAACAATAATTGCAGGATCGCCGGACAGATCGCCAGACCTAAACATAATGGTAGGTAGACTAAATATGCACTTATTCTTAAACGCATGTATATTGTAAAATTATTTTTGCAGAACTCTAAGAGCATGGCAATGGTGTGACGTAAATTGGATACACATGATTTGTGAAAGTAATGATATCCCACCAAAGACATAAATGTAAAAAATTGGAGCCAAGTTCAATATTATGACATACAACTTGATAATAAAAGCCGAAATATTAAAACCGAATTTGGTGTGTTTAAGTTAAACAGATTTTGATTAGGAAAAGGTCAAAAGTGGCTCCAAATGGTTCGTGTAAACATACAAAAGGTACTGCTCGCCAGCATGAACTTAGCTGACAAGCTACCGCGTGTCTAGATAAATACGCAACAACTTTTTTTACTAGGTACATTAGTTTTATGTGTTTCCGATATAGATACATTTCAGTTTTTTGGTTAGAATGATTTATTGGTTGCACATACTAAATCATGAATACTTTTTTATGGATCGTATAACGATATTAATTAATTTCAGCAGTTTGTTAGAAACTCGAGCAGTGGATATGTTGTTTATAGTCCAATCGGATGATTTGCACACATATCAACAGAATTGACAGTAATAAAACCCAATGTCTATGTAGTAACATACATCGAGTTAAATTGAGGTCAGAGAAGTAGTTTCTCCATGTAAAATATTGGTGTTCAGATGAATCCGGTTCGACTACAGGCCGACCCCAATTTAGTCGGGAAAAGATGATGACATTGAGTTAAATCTTACAAATTGAAGTAACATTCTTACATTCTCACTTTAATACTAACGCACAAACAGCTTACCAAGCAAAATAGGCCATCCTTCATCAGTGCCAAGAATCTGTTCGATGCCCAGGACTTGCGAAAGGAGTAACCCCACAGTGACAGCTAGCTGGTTGACCGTGCCCAGCCCACCACGCAGGTTTAGAGGCGCGATCTCCGATATGTACATTGGCACTAATGATGTGTTTAACCCTGGGAAAACAAAAGAAGACTATACAAGCTACTTATGGCACAAGAAGAACATGAATTACGAACAAATGTCGTGGAGAGATTGAAGAAATTTTGGTTATTGTGAAAATGATTAAGATTAAATACGTTATTATAGTCATAAAGCAACAAAAAACTTGTTTTAGATATTGCAATCGGTCCATTTGCATAGGCTACCATTTCAATCACGACACAAAAACATCAAGGACAGCCTCCGTGGAGTAGCGGTATCGAAGGCGGCCGCTGCACAAGGAGGCGCTGGTTCGATCCCCGTGCAATGCAAATATTTGTATGCATGAATATGAATATCTCCACTGGTCTGGTCGTGCCTCGGAAAGCACGCTAAGCTTTTGGACTCGGTTGCCATACGAACATCTAGTGGCAGTCGTAGCGACCAACAATTCGTAGTCCAACAATTGGCCTAACTGCAATGCTTCGATATCACCTTCAGTTTGTGGAGGTCAGACGGCAGTCGCTTCACGGAAAATATCGAAGTTTAGCCAAAAAGAGGAGTTAGCTGAAAAAAGCTTCGGATGCGACTGAGATTAACGCTGAGATGATGATGATGACAAAAACATCAACGAATGACTGCACCTTTCCGAACGAAATAAGATTGTTTTTAAAATCTACTAGCCGGAATATTTTGTAAAACCATCATCGTGAAAAATTAGGTGAAGTGAGCTCTTGTACAAAGCTGTCCTTCTTGAGAAGCTGGGGATGGACACTATTGGCGGCTCATCATCATCATCATCATCATTTCAGCCGAAAGACGTCCACTGCTGGACATAGGCCTCCCCCAAGGTTCTCCACGACGACCGGTTCTGCGCCTCCCGCATCCAGCGGTTTCCCGCGACCTTCACCAGGTCGTCGGTCCACCTTGTCGGGGGCCTACCCACGCTACGTCTTCCGGTGCGTGGTCGCCACTCGAGAACCCGTCGGCCCCATCGGGCATCGGTCCTACGGGCAATGTGTCCAGCCCACTGCCACTTTAGTGTTGCAATTCTTCGAGCTATGTCGGTTACTCTCGTTCTTCTGCGGATCTCCTCATTCCTGATTCGATCGCGCAGTGAAACCCCAAGCATAGCCCTCTCCATTGCCCTTTGAGTGACTTTGAGCCTTCTCATAAGGCCCATTGTTAGCGACCACGTCTCAATTCCATAAGCCATCACTGGCAACACACACTGGTCGAAGACTTTGAAGACTTGGCGGCTCACTTCATTGTTATTTTTCAGACCGGCTGTACCTACTAGCAAAATCATTTTGACATACTATATTTATCTACTAACTCCTCCCCCTCCCACTTACAGACTTTTTTTTTACTAATATTAGCATTGGGAAGTTGAAGAGGGCTGTCTTTGTAAGACGACTAAAATTCCACGACAATATTGTTTATGACTATTCCTTTGCACAGAACTATGCAAGCACCATGCATGCAGTTGCACCATAACCACATGTGAATGGTGAATGTCACGATAACAACCATCCTTTAATTTGTGAAACTTATACCTACGTTAACATCAAAATGATTTCTGATTGTCTAACATTGCATCACCTCGATCAACTGGCGTCTTCCTTCCTATTCACTCAGTTTTTTTGGCTGTTAATAAACTAGCGCGCTTTACCATCAGGCGGGAATGCGGTCAAGGATTAGCTTATAATTATAAAGAAAAAAAAATCTAATATGCCAATATTAGTATTTTTTATCGGTTTACGTACCACAGTTGACTCCGATGATGAACCTTCCAAATATGAGCAGTTCGTAACAGTGTGATATTTTCGTGAACCCCATGAGACTTGCGCCGCTGATACCAAGGATGTTGTTTAGCAGTAAGCCCCCTTTCCTGGTAGAAAGAAGATATTAAGCGATTGCAGGTGGCAACCTTATGGTTTTACTATTGAATAGGTATAAATATATACGAAAATTTCGCAACTTCGCTCAGAACGGAATTGCCTGCAGTTACAGAAACGTTTAAAAGGAATGAAATAAAATGTATGTGTTTATTGTGACTCATACAGCCTCCTGAATCATAAAACTAAACTAAATTGAACACAATAAAAAATAAAGACCAACAAATACACAGAACACAGTAGAATATCTATGGCATAACACAAGTACGAAGTACCTACATGGATTTCGCTTTTTTAGTGTCATGGCTTTGTTCTAGAAACTGAAATTTCTAAAAAGAATTCTAGAAAGAAACTGTCAAGTGGCAGGGACTATTTTGCCGCCTTTATTTTACTCATAGACTTATTTTGCGTGTACTCTATATTGGGACTGCTGATGTTAACTGCTGCACCCACGTAAGGAGGTTATTTGCCGTTATTCCCTTAGTTTAACTATGATAGATATATATAGCTTTTCCATCATGGCTGTTAATTGTCTCTTAATGAAATTGCTAATGGCTAAGTATCTAATTGATTTCTTGCCATATTATATTACTGACTGAGGAAGCTTGTGGAGGTGTGGGCGTTTCAAACGCGTTGTAATTCAACATTTATTTACGCTATCAGCACTTAATTTTGTTATTTTGGTGTATAACAGAATGATAATGATTTACTTCGATATAAATCTTAATTGTAATTTTTAAACTTAGATTTCAAATTGAAATGGATGGTTTGCTTTGGCGCTGTTAAATAATTCTTATTAGAAATATATCGTAGAATTTATTAGATTAGTGCGAATTACACAGTATGTGTAGTGTTTTAGCTTGCAAAAATATTTCTCTTAAGCGCTTGATCGACGAGTGAGCTAAAATCGAGTTTAATATTATCGCGAATATACGAGCTGCACTTCTCGCTAGAGATGTCAAAAACTTGACATAGAGCTGATTAATAATATGTAGTTGTAAAATATATGATCATTATTGCCTGTATGCTCTTTTGTTGCCCGTACAATATCGCGCATCTTACATTTACGCAGGAATAAGAGTGTTTTATTTCTTAAGTAGTCATTGAAATCTAATTGTATCATGCAAAATATGAAATAATTTTTATTTTATTTTATGGAATTTATACTTTTACACTATTGCAATCCATATTTATTATTGCTATCATATTTATAAATAAAAAACATCGCTGTTCATTTTTGCGTCAGGGTAAGTTATATACATGTACGTGACTGGAACATCATTCAAACGGTAGGCTAAAAAAATTGCTTTTGACGCCATTCTTACCTTCCGAATCTATTTGCGATCATGCCACCAGAGAAGCCACCGAGCATGCCACCAATAGCAAAGATGCTGACTGCTATGGAGTACAGTCTGTTAACCGTGTCGTCTTGTAGGTCCATTCCATATCGGTTCTTGTATACATCCTTCATAAAGTTTGCGATATTCTAGAAAGAAGACAACAGTTACTTTGATAGACAAATAAATAAATACTCTTAAATAAAAAATAAAATAAAAAAAAACGAGTGTGCTTATGACCACACGACTGAAGTGAAACTTCTTTCGCTCCATCTGTATGTATATATATATAAACATATATGTGTGTACAATATATACATGTATACACATATACGTATATTCATTTTCTATAATTATTTAAATTTATTTCATGGTTTCATTGGTAAATTATTATTTTTGCATAGATCTTCTATTTTTATTGAAAAAAAAAAAAAAAACTCGTAGACCTTGTAGTACCAAGCTCGCGCCACGGGCGCCTCTGTGCTATTATCCCCCACTTAACTTCCGTTCGCCTTGCCCGACCACTTTTCGTAACGGTTACGTCACGCGTTCGCCAGCTTACTCCCCAAGTCAAGCGTGCGTAAAGAAGTTTCACTTCAAAAAAAACTGCGAGCCCCATTAGTATAGAACTAGAGACCTGAGAAAGAAAGGTGGGGTCGCAGCAATGCACGTGGAATATGGCATGATGAGCTGGATAAGTCTGAATGACTGGAGGGAGGCCTTGCTCGAAAGTGGGAGAGCGTAGATTATTCAAAAATATCCAAGATTATTTAGCTCTAAGTTTATTTAGCTCCAGAGCTCCTAGACTCCAAAGCCTGGAGCACAGGTGAAGAGTAGCCAGCCTGCCGGTGTTCTATAGGTTCCCGTTTTTAGAGTGTGCGAGGGAATTGCATGATTGAATTCCCCCATCTCCGTTCCATCATCGGACGACCTGTCGTACGGCGGCTTTCCACCCTTACATCTTTGTAACCACAACGATCCGAATGAAGCGTTTCGCCTCTTCTTTTATACCACGTACATCGAGGGACTGGAAAAATTTGCCTGCGGCGGCTTTTCCCTCGCACTACAATTTAAGTGTCTTCAAGGCTAGAGTGAATAGTTGTGTATTGATAAAATAGCGTGCTTTACCATCAACGATTGCATCACTGCTTACCATTAGGCGGGATTGCGGTCCAGCAACTAGTATATAAATTATATACAGTATGTTAAGAAAACCCTGTCCGACCCGTGAAGGTGTTGTTAGGTATCGATAACTGATTCTACTAATGCATACAAAACCAAGCTAAACTTAAAAAAAAAAATCCACCAAAAAAAAATATTATTTCGCAAAAAGAGGTAACTTAATAAATGTGCCTTACCACCCTTCCACGGGCGACGGGTGGCAGGGCACGCGGCACGTGATCGCATCGCTATTCACTCATAATAATAACGGTGTTGTCACTTTTTTTAAAAATTACCAAGTTTCGGGGAAGTTGGAATTAAACCGCGGGAAAAAAAGATTATTTCAAAATTCATTTTTATTGGTACTATAATGATTACGTAAAATTTTATATTATATTTGGTCATGTGTTTACCTACCCTTTATTATCCCTATGGGTCGGACAGGGTTTTCTTAACACACTGTATATGAAAACAAAATGTCGTGAAATAGACATTTTATTTTTATATATATATGCCTGCGGATAACCGCGGCATATTTTAATTACTGTGGGTGCGCTAGTGTTAGTTAAAGCGTAATCGAAAATCGGTTTAAAATTCAAATCTGATTATAACTATAGAACAAGTTAATCTCACTAGCGAATCACACAACTCAACCATATACGAGACAGTTCCTAGCACATGTTGCTCTTTCGATGGCCAAAGTTTCGATAATTCAGAGAGCTATGCTGACATCGCTCTTGTAGATTGTAGCTTTTAGCCAAACGAACTCAGTTTCTCTGGCATGGCGCTAGAGTTCCGAATAGTCAAACGGTAATTCGTTTGACTATCCGGAACTCTCTAACAAATATGTATATATAAACGTACATGCGTACAGTGGTAAAAGGAACCTATAACGATAGGAAATGGTGGTGGTGGCTTTGTTTTATGAAGGCGTTGTAATAACTAGGATGTTTCCCTTAAATAATGAAGCAGGTTGATCCACGATAGTTCTCTGGTTGGCAATGTTTATCTTTAGCTGTAAACTAAAAAAAGAAAAAAAAAAAATAAAGGACACATTAAAAATGTCAACTCACACAACACTCAACAGGTTAAGTGTTACATATAATATATCTGCCAACCTGTAGGTACTTATGTTTACACTCACAAAGGTCCACTTGAAGAACTTTACTGGAAACCTAAACTGTAACTTAGAACCATGTATAAAATATACAGGGTTCTATGTTTTCACAGTTTAAATTTCACTCAATGTTGATAAAAAATTAATTGCCCTTGATGAAAACTATACATATCTAGGTAACTTTGGTAAAACATTGATGCATTATCAATGATATAGCCACAGTTAAGAACAACAAAGTAACTTAACATGATGACTATACAATCGACAGTTTTATAATCTGTGAACAGCTCACAACAGAGCAATAATAACACTATTATTTTAGTGCAAACCGAAGTGAAACCAATGAGGCTTATGTAAATAAACTAGAGGCGCTACCAAATTAATAAACCGTTTGTGTGTAGAGGGTAATTTGCGGAAGTTTTAATCACATTACTAAAATTATTAATTAACAACAGGCACACAGTTCGATTGATCAGGGACCTAGTCTGCTATTACAATAGTGTCAAAATGATTGATCAGTGATCTCATAAAGAACAACTTTGACAAGTTTCATAATCTACTATCGAAATGGCGTCATTATTACTTTCCAGTGGCCAATTACGGACAATCCACTCCATATTAATAAGTGTTTTAATTGAGTAGTAGTTTTTTGACAATCATTTCTAATAACTGGTTTTATAATAATGGCAATACGGCAATGTAATTCTATCACCATTCCATTACAAGACGCCTGGGGTAATTGATCTATCATTATGAATTTAGCAGATTACCAACTTTTAAGCAAAATAATAATGAAATGACAATGGAATCATGTTGGAATGACAAAATTATGAAAATAGCAGAGTAAGCTACGCTTGCCGCAAATAGGATTTACTCGATTATGTAAGTAGCCTAGAGAACTCACTCAAATATACGAGTACCTGAGTTGAATTGCACCGTCAGAAGTGCTCCACTGTTTGCATACATCTAGTTTACAAGTCGTTGAAAGGTCTATTGGAATGAACTTAGAGTTGGCAAATCGCTTGAACTAACTTGTTCACTCACTGTGAATAACTGTTTCGATACTACATTCACTTACCCGCTTCTTGTTTGTGAAGTAGTTTTGTAAGTTGCAGCAATTTGAATAGGATTTCTAAAGTTTTCTCAAATGTTGAACTGCACTCCGAATATGAATGCTTTTACAAAAACTGCAGTTTTTAGTATTGAGATGGCACTCGACAAAATTTTTGTATTGGATATGTTAGTTGTCAAGTGATATTCGTAGTTCGTTTGGAATGGCTTCAAAAACTAACTTTAAAAAAGTGAGCTTCTAGCTTTTTACTACAGAACCTAACTAAGTCAACCGCATTATGCAAGTTGTACATTACGGCATTTTTAGTTTCTTCTTTCATGTTATATTTTAATACAGTAACTTCAGAATGTTTTACTGAGATTGGTATAGGCACTTTATTCCACACATCATAATCTTCGTAGCTGTCGCTTTCGACGTGTATCTACCCATTTGAGCTGACAAATTTCCGAACAATGTTTCTTCCTTATTCGGGCAAAACGGGAAATAAATATTTTTCAATCATATAATTATAATAAATACTTTTTTTGGTCAAAACCTCGAGAGAAAACCTGGAGTTATAAAGAGATTACGCCACCAGCAAACTTGTTTTTTCAAATTAATAAGGTGGATGTCTTACCTTGCCAGGAGCGTTGATGACACCAGTGTTGTATCCGAACTGCAACATTCCCAGGACCGCCGCCAGTATTGCGTACGACAGGAAGAAGGTAAGGCCCTGCAACAATACCACTGGATAACACCCAACAAATATCAAGAACACCACACAAAAAATCGAAAAGGTGCACTTTATTATATAACAACACATATGTCATGATGTGATTCTCAGCGCTACAAAATCTTGAGTTTATTACTTAATCTATTGCAGTGACAGATCCACACGAAGACGACCACTGACAGTGAAAACATATAATTAAACAAGTAGGTACTAGACAAAACCAACAAAAAAGCAGCCCTTAAAAACAAAAATAAGCTCCTAGTTTGAATGCTCAAAATTTTTAACTCTGGATTTGCCCACATATTGTAGAAAACAGCCTCAAACCTCTTAAAGACATTTAAAAACTATTTAGCCTGACAAGATATTATGTAGATATCACTGATAATATATATACAAGTTTTTCAGCGGAATGGCAATGTCTAGTGAAATTTTTCACCCAACTCTTTTCTAAGCCTCGGGAAAAATTTACTGTCTCCGACCGCAGAATTGGACTGTCTGAGAGATGATATGACTGAAAAGGGAGTGACTACCGACATGTCGACTAATAGAGAAGTATGAAAGAAAAAACTTGTAACCGACCCTAAATGAATTGGGAATAAAATAAAAATATCGTCGACCACAGACCTATTCAATTGAAGCAGACTTTAAACTATTTATTGCAGGAATTTATACTACACGTTTTGAGAAAATTTAATGCGATTTGAGTCAACTGATAGACGGCCTTGTATGGTGTCACGTTTAGGTTTCTTAAGTGCACGCTCCGCGGAAACTAACTCAATTTGTTTCTACATCGTAGTGGGTTAAGCGCTGTGTCCTATCTATTTTTAGGCAATATTTTTGATACAAATGCTTCTGTCTTGTCTACTCGGAAAACGGACGGTCAATCCGGTAACTTTGGACCACTTTTGGTTTATTGTCGTCGATTCGTAGCTTTTATAGTCAAGGATAAAACGAAAAATAAAGAAAATTGAGTGAAAGTGACTAAAACTATCGATTGATTGATGACCTGATTTTTGGGTAACATTAAAACACTTCTCATGCCAATTAAATAGTCTTTATTGTATACACAATGTGCACATGCAGGAGGTAAGTTTAAAACATTACGTATAGAATTAATTAGGGACCCTGTCGGGTACAGTAGATGTTATCAAATTAATTCGTATTTTGCAGATTATTTATTTTGTGCCATATTTATTTCAAAATAGACTGCACCTGTTATTTGAAACTAAAAAAAATAAAGTCATTTTATGAATTGATGACTCGTCGTCACGCTGACAGGACCATAATTTATGAACTTAAGTTGTTTTTTTGTTTCTTTTCTTCTTCGGCTTCGCACGGTTTGTGCGTTTAGTCAATGTCACGTATTGATGAACTTACGTTTACAATAACACCTAAAGAAACTGAGGGGATATTGTACTAATTTTAAGAAAATTCTCAGTGATCTCAGTTTCAATCTGTCAAAAAATGTTTCCGTACATTTTAAAAAGTTTTTGACATTTGTTTGTCGCCGAGATGAGACTGCGACTGGATTTTGAACGTTTTAAATTACAAGAATTGGCTCTCTGTTTATGGTTACCGGCTTATTTATTTAAAATACTTTTGTTTGGCAATGTGTCAATTTTGCTGAAACTTATACAAGGCCTAGATTCCGATTCGGATTAAAGTTTATATACGTTTAGTTATTTTTAGTATTAATTAGTTACTTTTTGTTCAGTTATTTCTCCAAAACATTGTGGCCACTATTAATTAAGAGCCATGTTTTTGCTGGGTCCAATGTTGTTATGATGGTCCATAGTTACTCGAGTTGACTGTGATAACCTAGTCTCCCTGATGTCTGAATTTATCGAAGCCAATGGTTGAACATGTCTGTTGTTGGTTCTACAATATTGTGATACCAACCTGTATCGGAAAACAGCTTTTGCGAACGGCCTTCGCTTTTCGAACCTTGCGAACTTTAGTCGATGTCTTGTACTTACTATATCTGTAGTACATCATGACATCATTTACTGCTGATGGGTCTACTTTCAGGCAACTAGTAGTGGAGTACTTTGCTGCTCTTCTGATGTCTCGAACCTGTTGGTATCCAATTCATCATAAGTTACCTACCTGTTCTAAGGACCTGATCTTCTGCTTCTGTTTAAACTCTTCACCCACCGATTATACCGATTTTCATCCCAAATTTTGAGCCCGAATCCAATGCTTGGTAGTAAGTATTAATACCATAAATGATTAATCAATTTAAACAATCATGCACGACATCTAAGTAAAGAAAAAGCCACTGTACAGTTCTAATAATAAAAATGAAAACGTCATTCATAATTAAAAAGGAAAATGTTTCCTATTTATAACTAAATAAATTCATAATTACCATAACTTATTGTGTACCTGATTCAGCTGTGTGACGCTTCACTCGTGCTCTTCCTTTGTACTGTATTAGAATTATGAATGGTAGCACTAAGCTAACATTGACATATAAAATGCCTAATCAAAGTCTAGAACTGAAATTGCTCTATTATGAAAATATTTTCCTAGACTAGAATTTACAATTCTTCTATAGGAATTTGTGAAATGCATATACGAGTTGCGTATCCATAAGCGGCACTGTCTTACGAGGAGCGGTTCATAATATATGTATATAGTATATACATACACATAACATAATATATGTGCAGCTCAAAGGAGCTATTCAGTTTGTCTGTTTGGCCAGCATCGCCACTAGGGCGTCGCGCCGCTTCGATGGTCCCTGTACATACGTAGCTTACCGTTTTATCTATGCCATCATAATCATCGTTGATATACGTACCTGTTCAAGCAGTCTGAGCTTCCGCCTCTGTGAGTGTTCCTCAAGCCGGTCTACGTATTCTCGCAGCTCTTCTATCTCTTCTTTTACTTGCTGCACTGTGTCTAACTCTTGCTTGATGGCGACCATGTCACGTTTTACCTGTGGAAAGGCTCTAGTTATTAGACAAGCTGGAAAACACGGAAGTTTTCGTTGTCAGAGCGTTTGCGAACTGCATTATTCCGAAATATTGCGGTGCGAACTAAAAGTTGTTGTTATTTCGAACTCTGTAGTTCACAAAAGTCCTTTTCACAAATAGTACTAGTGCTTCGGGCCATGAGTGAGTATACACCGGCCAAGTTCAGATTACAAAACAAAGGTATCAGGTTTCCATTGTTCTGTTTGTTTAGCTGTTATGTTATCGTATTCGTTGATGTTGTTTGTTTCATAAACTAACAAATTGTGTAGGACATATATTAGTGTAATGGATATTTATGATCAACTATGACTTCTTTGAAATAAGTTCAACATTTTCCATAAATAAAAATTATTGCTTGAGCTAGCATAAGTTTTGGAGCAACTAGCTCCAAAAGTCATGGTAGCTAGAGCGATCGCTAAAGAATTAAGGCTCATCTGTGATGATATGCCTATTAAACTTGGCCGTCGCCAATTTATGGGTTGATCGCAGAAATCATACAAAATGTTAGAGGGAGTGGACCATAGTAGTTTCGACAGACTTTATTCAAATTTATAGATAAAATCCAATAGCCGAGTATAATGGATACTGTAACATTTGTACGGCTGACTGGGTTTGTTTCACCAATCCCATGTCTGTATTCAATACAAAACTAAATTGTAAGCTACAAAATTATTCAACATTCATATTCTGTATTTATTAGAATAAACAGCAGCCGTGGAAGGTTGCTAGTATGTACCATAAATTCGGCCATTCATTATAAATAATTTAGCAGCAGACGTACTGAATATTTAGTGAAACTCATTTAAATAATGCATTTCTAGCATTGCCGAATAGGAAATGTTATAGACGAAATAACAAATTGGTCCAATGTTTACATTTTAAGTGTATTCGAGGCTAGAGTGTATAGGCTCATAATAAACTAGTGCGGTTTACTATCAACGATTGGATCGCTGCTTACCAACTGTAGGATCGCAGTCAGGACTAGTGTATAAAAAATGTGAGGTCTATATTATAAAATAAAGAGTTCGTCTATACAATAACTGAATCAATATGTATGTCATTAATTCTTAGAAATTGATCCATTTTAGCGACATTGTCGAATTGTGTGACAATACATTGGGTGTGATTTAGTTTAAATAATAATTAACGGGTTTGATTCCTGGATAATTATTTTACATAAAAATCATTTTTAGTTTACAAAAATGAAGTCAACACTCCTTCGAGTATCTTTGAGTTTTTTTTGTAGTAGGTACTTTTGGTTATCGCTTGACGTTTCAGATCGTCCACGTCTACTTGAAAAATTCATCCTGTATATTTTACTTAAGAAAGTAAAAAAATATTTCAAATTTCTCACTTTAAATTGAATACTTACTGTTAAAAAAACTTGCAGTCAGCCCAACACAGTCACAGCTGTACAGACTTAAATGGAAATAAATCAGAACCCGTTATTGTGCCGAGGCAGCAATACGAAGGTTTTCCAGCAAAGTGCACGGTCCTGCACGCTACACACGCGATCCAATACTGCTGCGGTATGGCCGCACAATCATTGAGCTATTTATGGCACGTAGTTGCCCTGCATGTGGGCAATTGTACAAGAATGAAGCTTCGACTCGAGGATTTTTCTTTCTCGTATGTCTTTTAGATCTACTGTTGGTAGCAGCCCTGGTGTGTGCATTTTGAGTCGTAGTTCTAAACCTTGGCTGTCGAGAATAACATAACATCACGCGTGTAATTTCCCAAAGAGTTTGACAGGGGTATAGTACATCCACATTGCGTTGGTTGTTTATCATTCTGCGGAGCGATTAGACTATTTTGTTTTGTTACCGTTTTTTAGTAAAAATAAAAGAAAACATACTTAGTGTGGAAGTTAGCGTATTGTCAAACAATCCCGTAAGGCCCCGAATTCTTGCTTATGTCTTAGTCTGTTTATGTAACAGAACACTAATTTTTTTTTTGTTTATAACTAACTTAATTGATTACTTTTATCTTGGGTAGAGGCTAAATATTGCTATACACCGCGGTGGCAATGCAAATGCTTTGATTACCATTATGCTCGGAGTTTCTCTGCGTGATCGAATCAGACATGAGGAGATCCACAGAAGAACCAAAGTCACCGACACCGAGCCGCTAAACTTAAGTGGCAGTGGGCAGGGCACATTGCACGTAGAACCTGTAGCCGATGGGGCAGTAAGGTTCTGGAGTGGCGGTCACATATGGAAGACGCAGCGTAGGGAGGCCCCCAACAAGGTGAACCGATGACCTGATGAAGGTCGTGGGAAGCCGATGGATGCGGGCAGCACAAGACCGGTCATCGTGGAAAGCCTTGGGGGAAGCCTTTGTCCAGCAGTGGACATCTATAGGTTGAAGAAGACAACGATGCGGAAGAATTTTGCAATGGTATATTTTAGGTTGTTATTAGTTAGTTAATAGGATCTCTTTCTCTTTCTCTGACGGGAAAACATATGGATAATGTGAAATGAAATGAAATGAAATCGTTTATTAAGCAAGTAGGATCACCGATCACTTTTACACGTCATATGTTTTTTTTTTCTTCTTTTTTTTTTTTTTTTTTTTTTTAACTAGATGAAGCCGGCATTTCCTAACTGACTACCTCTGAGAAGAAATAGCCGAAACAAACTCAGGGATCATCGTCTTTTTTAAAGTCCAGACATTAAAAATGAAAATGTTTACAATAATTTTACATTGTATACAATAATTGTGCATTGTTCTCTCACATTAGAAGCGCAAACAACCTTCGTTCAACCTTAAATCCATAGCCCGTTGGCTATGCAACGAAGTATAGTAGATCTTGAGGATACGGTGGAACATAAAGTGGAGTTCTGCTCGGCTTAGGTAGAGCACTGCCGTCTCCTCGTGGCGGCGATCGGTGGCGATCTCTTGCGTCCGGCCCTGGTCCAGACCATGGTCCAAAGCGAGAGTGCATGGCAGGCTGTTACCTCTTTCGGCGAAGCAATGATGCTTTCAAAGGAGGAAGCGGAGCATGTGAGGGAGTGGTAATCCTAGCGCCCTCACGCCTCTAGCCACCGCAGGAGGCGCCCTGTTCGGTAGACGAACTTCCAGCCACCATAGGCGCAGGCCTACGGGCGGTGAGCAGTGGGCAGCCCGCCCCCCGCTAAGGACCAGACCCGAGTCGACGGCGGGTTGTGTTTCACGCCCGCCTAAAAGAGGTGTCAGCATGTCGTCCAAGAAGACCGATGCCTCCTGGGTCAGAGGTGCGTGTTGGTTAAAAAGAAACTGTGGCCCTGGCGTACAAGCAAGTGAAGCAACATGGGTGGGTTTTGGTCAGTAAAAAGTCTGACACACCCTTGCGCTCTGGCCAGAGCGGAAGAGGTCATTTGATTATTTCCCATCTAGAACAAAAAATAAAAAATAGTAGATCTAAACGAAGTATGGAAACCGGTTGGTCATAACTTTCTCATGTCGGAGCAGCAATATACAAAAGCTACCATACAGGGGATCCCCAATGGGATGCATTGCGTGGCAGGCTTAAAAAGAGATTTGTCGTGTTCCGGCATGAAGTCTGGTGAAGCCGTAAGGTGGTCGGGTCTGAGCAGTTGTGTTGCGATGTGTGCCGGGTACGATGCACCAAATGTTGTTGTGTTGGGAGTTTCGTCGTGGAGGGTCTTCAGATCAATCTCCCTCTGGCGCAGCATCGTTGGTCGTGTTGCTGGGCTTAACATTGCATCACCTCGCTCAACTGCCGTCTTCCTTCCTATTCGCTCAGTTTTTCTGAGTGAATAGGCTCTTAATAAACCAGCGCGCTTTACCATCAACGATTGCATCACTGCTTACCATCAGGTGGGATTGCAGTTTAGCACTAGTTTATAATAATTAAAAAACAAAAAAGATGAGGCGACTAACTGGACTTCTCCTTTGATGATTGACTTTGAGTCGTAATATACCGTGAAATGGGGAAAAGGAAGGAAGGTCTTTGATCTGAAAATGTAGCACTTAATTGAAAACGTAGCATGTTAGTATCACGCGTTTTTACTATTCAATCAAACACGCTGTTTCGGTAAATTTACAACGTTCTGTAAGCCATTCGAATAATTTAATTTGTAGGAAACAATGTTCTCTATATGGCGCAAATAATTATTTCCTAGTCAAATGCAGTGAAATAATGTATTTACGTCTCGTTCTATAATATCAATATATCGTAGGTAGGCGTGGCGAATAGAATGGGAGTAAACCTGTCGAATCTAGGTGGAACTGCCTTTACCTATGTAGCTTTTATGTAGTTTATGTAACCTGCACTCACTATTTGTAAATAGAACCTCCCCAAATTGAATTCTCGGAACTTTCAGCTGTCAGTGCCGGCAGCGGTAAATGGATATTTCTCGTTTAGTCGAACAACGTGCCAGTTTCCGAAATGTATTTTGCCGGTTTTTGAGTATTTTAATTTATTTTACAATAGTTCGGTTCATTTTCATTTATTGTTTCATATCGGCAGTCTTTCTACCTATAATGCCGACAAGTTTGTTTGTTTCAATGCAGAAATCTCTGGAAATATTTGTCAATTTGAAGAAATTATTTTGTTAAGTATTGAAGAAGGCTTTAGGTTTAATAACATCACGCATTGACGCTTAGTAGCCGATTAAACAGAAAAAAAAAGTCTAATATGATGCTAAGCGAAAGCGAAAACGAAGTGACAGCGCGAGTAGATGATGAGATACGACAGGTTGGCGAGGCAAGAACTTTCACGCAGGCGAAGTTAAAAGATGTAAGCGTCTTCTACATTAAAGTCTGTAAGAACACAGATATTTCATATGGTTATTCGTTTATGATGGTGGTAATAATCCATCCCTGTAGATTGGTCCTCACATGATCTGGTCAAGATTACTTCTATATTCGGCTTATCTTTCGAGAGAAGTCGAATAGGAAACTTGTATAATAACTTTGTACAAATCTACTTACAGAAACATAATCATTTATATTGTGTTGCTTAGTGGCTCTCTGGCGAGTATTGCTTAAATGCGTTTAAATGGAAACTTATTGCTAACCGTAGGGTAATTGCGTAAGACACTATCAGTAGCAATGGATATCATTTTGACAGTTCAACAGCATTTATTGCGTTATAATTACGTTTTTGAGCAGACACATTTTCGAACATTATGAAGCAATGCATTAGCAATGATTCCATCATAGTTTCAGTGTCAGACAAAGATGGACCTATACAGGATGAATAGCGGTAACAGTTCATAGTAGAGCCCAAGAGCTGGTTGTATATTAATTAAATGTGATTCGCGATCGTAACATGACATTACATAATCACTTATAATAGTTAGAATCATCAATTATTACTTATTCAATTAGAATTGGCCGGAAATATCACGATTTCATGAAATATGCATTATAAGAGAGTTGTACTGATCATTTTTATGATTATATAATTCGAATAAGTCATATTAAAATTAAAGTATTTTGAATTCGCGATCTACCCTTATGCTTTCGCCTTTAAACTGTGCGGGTTTGAAACCAGTATTTTAATTTTTAGCTGTATCGTTCGAATTTATGTAAGTATCGTATAATCAACGTGATCATGTTCGGCTCTCTTTAGCTGCCTGTCTACAAGCTATTTTCAAGCCAAGCTCCCATTATATATACATAAGTTTGACCTCCAGTCAAGTGGTCGTCGGCAGTGTCACGACTCGCCAGCACTTTGAACCGGCCGCAGCCGATCTACATACTACTAGTGCACTTAAGTGTAATTTACAAAGTTAACGAGCGGTAACCTACTTTGGTAGAATGTGTTAATTCACTAGTTGTTAGTTCGTTTTTTCCTGACAAAATATTCACAAACCTCACACACTGTTCGATGAAGTGCCAATTGCCCTTATAAATTTATAGAACTGATCAACTTTTTTATCAATCAATCCTTGCTTGTCCACTTTGTTTCGCTTACAGTTTAATGGACAGCAGAAGTTGGTATTTTTTTTTTCAAATGATTATTTGGGAGTTACTTCTATGTCATTAATTTGTTATGCTTTTCTTTAAGGTTTCTTCGTATCCCTTATGGTTTCCTAGTCATCATCATCAACCTTTAATCGTCCCACTACTGGGCACAGGTCTCCTCTCATACCGAGAAGGACCATACTGATCATCATCAATCTTTACCCTACTGGAAGGAAACCCCAACCCCTAGCTGGGGTTGGCTTTCAGTTTAACCGCATTCAGCTAAATACCAGTATTTTAGATGGAGCGACTGCCTGCCTGGCCAGCACAACCCAAATACTGGACTTCCTTTGCCTATACTGATCTCATTTGTAAAATCATACAGCCTCCGTGGCGTAGCGCAGTGCAAATATATGTATGCATGAATATGAATATTTACACTGGTCTGGTCGTGCCTCGGAAAGCACGTTAAGGCGTTAGACCCAGTTGCCATACGAATATCTAGTGGCAGTCGTGTCGGGTTGTTGGAGCCCTCAAAAGTCCAACAATTGGTCTAACTAACTGCAATGTTTCGATATCGCCTTTGGGTTGTGGAGGTCAGACGGCATTCGCTTCACGGATAATATGGGATTAACTTATGCTGCGATTTTCGCTGAGATGATGATGGGGTATTTAATGTAGCAGCCAATTGGATTAATTAGCAGTTTGTTTTAGCGCCTAACACATTACATTAGGATAATAAATGGGTGATTTAGTTTAGAAATTAAAATTTCTTTTCGTCGTTGTGATTTGAAAGACGATACAATGAAAACCGACAGTAAAAGAGACAAATAACTCGCGTGAGTTACTGTGCACCTCGCTGGAATGCGACCCCTGTCCCGCTTCCCTGCGCGGCGCCCCGCATTCGCCGTAAGCCATGAGTAGCGTTAGCATCTTTGTTACAATTGTCTAAATACAGTTTAAATCCCCTGTTCCCTTGTCCCCTGTGGAGTTTTTGCTTTTTATGTTTTTCTTTTATTAAGTTTCTTTTTGTTTTTTACATTTCCGACGCATTAGTGAAGCCAGTTGGTTGCACCAACGTTATATTTCAGCCCATATGTATCAATTTAATTGCAAAAGGTCATGAGTAAAATGATCTAGTATTATGACGCTTTATCATCAAAACGACCTTTTAATATCATCAAAAATAATTGTAATTTATATTTTTATAACAATAACTCTCTTTTTTACAAACGGTACAGACCTAATGACGTCACATAACGAGGTGCACAGTTAACTTGCGCGAGTTGTACAAATAATCCATAAGATTTAACTTGGAAGAAAATAAGATATTGAAAACAAAGTATTTCAAGGTTTTACTCCTACCACATGTGAACTGCACATATGCATTTTCATATTGCATAATAATATAACTGAGAGACATGTTATTTTACATAATTATGTAGCTGTACTCATTTTATATTTTATGTCAGATTAGAAGTAGATAAAACCAAATTGCCAATACGCAGTGAGTACTGCTCCGTAATGTTGCGACTGTTAGTCGCAACAATACGGAGTAGTATGGAGGACGGGTCTGAGCAGTTGTGTTGCGATATGTGCCGGGTACGTTGCGCCAAATGTTGTTGTGTCGGGAGTTTCGTCTTGGAGGGTTTCCAGATCAATCTCTCTCTGGCGCATCATCGTTTGTCGTATTGTTGGGCTTAACATTGCATCACCTCGCTCAACTGCCGTCTTCCTTCCTATTCACTAAGTATTTTAAGTGGATAGGCTTAATAAACTAGCGCTCTTTACCATCAACGATTGCATGTCTGCTTACCATCAGGCGGGATTGCAGTCAAGCACTAGTTTATAAATATTACAAAAAAAGATTAAGTTGAAAAAAGTTTGGCACGAGGTAAATAAATTAAGTTAGTAAATAAATACATAAATTAGATCGATTTTCAAGGTTTGGTTAGGTTTGGTTAAGCCAGGGGGAGGCCCTGAGCCGGTGGAGGGAGGCACTCCGCTCCCCAGCTGCCGGCCACCCGACGATTGGAGCGATTCGTCCGGTGTTGGAGGGATGGGTAGGGCGTCGGCATGGCAGCCTCACCTTCCGCTTGGTGCAGGTACTGACCGGGCATGGCTGCTTCGGTCACTACCTGCACAGGGTCGCCCGTCGGGAGGAGTCACCGCGGTGTCACCACTGCGACTCCCCCGACGACACGGCCGAGCACACCCTGGTGGAGTGCCCGGCCTGGCGAAACGAGCGCCGCGACCTCGTTGCGGCGCTCGGAGGCGGACGCCTTTCCCTGGCAACCATGGTGCGAGCCATGGTTGAAAGCGAGAGTGCATGGGAGGCTGCCGCCTCCTTCTGCGAGACCGTCCTCTTGCAGAAGGAGGCTGCGGAGAGGGAGCGGGAAGAAGATGCTCTTGCCCCACCCGTCTACGCCGGAGGGGACTCCGGCGTAGACGGGTGGGGCGAAGAAGGCGGGGGACGAACCCCCGTCTCCTTTAGCCCCAGAGTGTGACCAGCGCGTGTGGGTAGCTCCCGCACGCGCATTGCACAACGGTCACCACGTCTGGGGATTACTCCGTTACCGGGTAATCGCCCTTTGGCGCGGAAACCGGCCTTAACAAGGCCGGTAAGCCCTGAGAGTGGCACGGCGTCTAGGCCTTCGGGCCGACCCCGTGACACTCTCAACACAGGGCCCGAGGGTAACCGAGTGGTTTTAGTGGGTATTCCCGGCTCCGGCCGGGCGAGTCCCTCACACGTCCGTCGCCTAGCTAGCGGTGGGTATGGTGCCTAGATGCATTTCGACTCGTTAAAAAAAAAGGTTAGGTTAAGCCAAGCTTTTCGAGGTCGGTCCGTAGATGGGAGACCATCAATTAAATACGACCACCCCTGTTTTCTTCGGAAAACAGGTTCTTCTCTCCTGTCATTCGTAGATTATTGGCAATCGTTACTTATAGTCGGTGTAGTAGTAGTGGATGTCGTGGTGGCCTAGTGGTTAAAACACCAGCCTCTCAAGTATGAGTGCGCGGGTTCGATTCCAGGTCAGGCATGTACCAATGTAACTTTTCTAAAGTTATATGTACTTTCTAACTATATCTTGGACACCAATGACTGAAGGTTAAGGAAAACATCTTGAGTAAACCTGGACTTTTAGCCTGAAATTGCCAACCCGCGTTGAGCAAGCGTAGTGATTACGCTCCATCCTTCTCTGTATGAGAAGAAACGTGTTCTCAGCAGTAGGACAATAAAAAGGTTGATGATGATGATGACTACATGATCTGCCTTTACTTACACTAGTTGTTGTTGGGGTCAGTTTCAAGTCTAACCGGAATGCCAGAATTTTGGCAGTGAATGTCAGAGTTTTATATAGACTTTCTGGTTTTTGATGGCTGTTAACTACGGTGGCGTCCGTCTGAAAAATAAATTATTTTTACGTATTTAGCATATATTGCTACATTAAGGCCAAAAGGCGTACCCTTTCTGCCTTGCCCGTTTTTCACATCATTCTCATTCATCACGATTCATTCTTTCTCTTAAAATATAAAAAATATTTATTTTATTACATTTTTTTTTAATAATTATAAACTAGCGCTTGACCGCAATCCCGCCTGGTGGTAAGCAGTGATGCGATCGTTGATGGTAAAGCGCGCTTGTTTATTAAGAACCGATTCACTCAGATTGAGCGAATAGGAAAGAAGACGGCAGTTGAGCGAGGTGATGCAATGTTAAACCCAACAACACGTCCAACGATGCTGCGCCAAAGGGAGATTGATCTGAAGACCCTCCACTACCAAACTCCCAACACAACAACATTTGGCGCATCGTACCCGGCACACATCGCAACACAACTGCTCAGACCCGTCCTCCGTACGGCTTCACCAGACATCATGCCGGAACACGACAAATCGCTTGGCGGCAAGGCTTTGGCTTTACATAAAACTAATATTGTTAACAAAATATTATAGTGTGTTTATTTCCACAATCGGAGTTTGCAACTGCAACTGGGAACCGTTTAATTGCCTAACACTTGGCGACAAATCGGCTAAAAATATACTAAACACAGAGGAAAAAACTTTGTACTTAGTAAAACATACCTTCACAAATATTTTTTGCTGAAGAAACAGGAATTTATTGGTAACCTCATATTCTTTGCTGCGATTTTGAAAGGCGCTTAGGACCATTGAGTTCAATAGCTTTACATTTTTAAGATGCTTATAACGTTGACAGCGTTTGAATTTTAGCTTCTTATGTATTGAAGGTTTGTTGAAAGCCAAATTTTTGGAATACCTTTCTAAATAGATGTGTGTGTTTACATATTATGACACAACAACTTTGGTGACTGAATCCATCAATATTTTAATTTATAGAAGTGCTAATTTTAAAAAACAAATCAGTTTAGTGAAAGGGCTCCGACAATATTTAAGTTTTGGATTGCGCAGCAGTGTTTAGATCAATAAAAGTCAGTTGCCGCATCTATGGACATCATCATCATCACCAACTCGACCAATTATTAGCTTGACCGATTATTTACTTGCGTTCGTAATTGTCAGTACAAAGTTTGTATGGCATAAATGTTTTGGAAAATTTACTTTAAAAGTCAGAAAATCGCTGGCCACCACCAATCATGAACAGTTAGCAAGATACAGCGTATTTTCTTAAACAATTGACATCGTTTTCTATAAAACTCGTATGACCTTGGGCACTCACAATAATAGGAATACTGTGTTCGTTTTCAGCTTTCGTCATTCTCAATCAAAGCCTCTTCATGTCTTTGAACACATATATAGATAACTTATACTTCGGGAGAATGACAAGAAAATACGCCAGCTAGTATGTTTTCGCTAATTCTCTTTAGACAGACAATATAGCAACCGTTACTAAGTTATTTAAAATGTATTACGACTGTAAAGTATACGGTATATTGTTTTGATTTTACGATTCGTAATATCTTAAAAACGATTACGTGCTGTATTTCGCTTAACAAGCTAATAATGAAGCATAGTCTACAGCTGCGCGTAGCAACTGCGCGTAGCAGCTATGCGTAAACTGTACTACGTAGTCTCCGGGTACTGCTACACGCGTAGCCATACTGTGTAAAGTAGGGACTCTACACAGTATCGTTACGCGTAGGAAGGTGTAGCAAACTTTATAGTATACCGTAGCAGCGTCGTATAACGTAGCATTTTGACTAAAAAGCCCCCATTACATTCTACTCACCTAGAACATTGTGTGATAAGTACTTTTTAAATTCTGTCTTTTACTTATTATAGAAACAAATGCCTTAAAGGTTTTGCAAAATGTAACGTGCTTAAGATAAGTGTTAAAATAAGGCTGAGTCTTTCTCAACTATTAAAAGAGCCTCTATAAAAAATATAAACTACTTTATAATAACATAAATCACCATTGCCAATTCCGTTTAAACCAAGTACTTTAAGTTACTTCGAAGAATGTAATTGGATTGACCTCTATTACTGCCTTTCATAAATGATCGTAGCATGTAAATTTGCCTTATTGAAGTTTGCGGTGTACTATCATAAACTTATATAGAATTCTGTAGTGAATAGTAGATGAGGGGAAATATAATTGCAATGATTGCTTATTAGCTTGAAGGCAATATGCACTAGACAAAGGAATAAAGCAAACTTACTTGGTAATTTACCTCGTTCTTTACTTTATTATTCTCAAACTTACTTGGTAATTTAACTCGTTCTTCACTTTACTATTCTCAAACTTACTTTGTAATTTACCTCGTTCTTCAATTTACTATTCTCATTGCCAGTGCACTACAAATGTCTTTGAATTATTGTTCATTTATGTATTGTAAGGAGGGTTCCGTTTGAAATTAATATAACTAACATGTCAATACAGTTCATGTCCGGTTATATGATATGTGGTAAGTGCATTGATATGTGTAATACAGATTATTGATATGACGCTTACCACGATCAAATTGATAGTACACGCGCTGCTAAACGCTTGGGATCTGAACTTAGCCGGTGAAGTCACAGGAAGCTCTCTGCACGCTTGAGTACACCCCAAGGGACAGTCACGTGTACAAACACGAAGCAAAATTCAAAAACGGGTTTGCAGGTAACATTTTTTGTTTGAACAAAATTACTATACATACTTCCAAATGAAACAGCTTTTGAATTTTGCCGTAATTAACACAATTTTAACAATTAATAACATTGCACACTTTATCATTTCACGAGCAATTGGAAGTCGGTGCCTACATAAAACAATATTATAAACCTGTACAAGGATCTTTCGCGTGATTGAAATCGGACCTCGCTGCTATCTTGTTTTAAGAAATATTTCACAAAAAAATTGATCTAGATATTTACACCACCTGTCAAGGTAGTTCGAGCATTAAAAGATCCTTGTAGCTGTTTACATGGGCACTTACCTCAGAGACCTCACTCTGGCATGACTCCACGCTCTTGGTCAGTTCCTGGAGCTGCGTGCGGATCTCGCAGAGAGCGACCGTCGTCTCGAGCTGGCGGTCCCCACGTTGCAGGTCATCCAGTTTGGCGGATAGATTCATGCTCATTATGCTCACCTGTCTCTGTAGGCTACAGCCAAAGTCAATGTTAGTCACACCAGCAGCAGGCATGTACCTTAGCCGATGAACCTTCCTCGTTACACGACAGTTGGTTTCTATCAGTTTGTTTCCACAGATTTGTCGCGGTCGACTAAATTTAGAAATGGGCCTGTATATTCTTTTTTTTTTTTTCAAAAATCATCATAAGTTACATCGCTGCTTGTCTTGCTCCTTTAAGTTATTTCTCACTTCTTATTTTCCTGTGAGGAAGCCAAATAGTGCACAAAAATTTGTCCGACCAAAATATATAACACACATGTAGGTGCACATTGTATTAAACGTTGATAAAGTTTAGCGAACATTTCGTCTACTGTCTGTGGCAAGCGAGGAAGGCCCGACGACCCTACACTGATAAAACATGTGGGACATATAAATAAATGAGCTATTATTATATGATCATTTATCAACATTACACTGCTGATATACGCAAAAATTGATTAGTGTTCACTTTAATGCTTCACGGATTTAAGAGCTTCGTTAATTAGTTGAAAAAGAAAAATTATTATTCTTTTGTCCTAAAATTCTTGTATAATTTACAATTTCTTCTAGTAGTTTTGAGAATCTACAAAAAATATAATTAATAACTAAAATTTTATAGATTTTATAGAATGGAAGTTTAAAATGAATGACTAAAGTGTTATTGATTATACAGAATGTAATTTTAATAAGTTGTTGAAACGAAAATTCTTTATCCATATTTTGTATTTCGTGTAAATTATAAAAAAGTATGATTGTGCTAATCAAAGTAAAATAATGTTCATTTATTTATACAATGTTACCAAAAGTTGAAGGTGAAAGGTGAACAAAGACAAAAGGTGAATGCAGTGAGTTAAGTTCAATTTCATCTGTAACTTTGTACATTGTTTTGCGAGAACCGAAAAAAAACTGTTGTTTTAAGAAAGTCTATTGCCTTCTAATTTCTATGGAAACACTTGATTACACTACATTGAAACGTTACAACCACACCCATGCAAGCATAACCCCGTCCTATCCCAAGGTTAATGTCAGAGGCAGGTGCTAAGCACGCATGTGTTCCGGGCAGCGAGAGACAAACAAGGTCGTGGCCATAGATGCTAACCACGGTGCCATGGTCCGATGTTATGATAGGAACTGTGAATGATTCAGCCACCGCGGTTGGACTCGTCGAACGCATCGTCATATCGATATACGAGATAGGAT
The DNA here is from genome assembly GCA_037179545.1 of Sesamia inferens. Classification (NCBI taxonomy): domain Eukaryota; kingdom Metazoa; phylum Arthropoda; class Insecta; order Lepidoptera; family Noctuidae; genus Sesamia; species Sesamia inferens. The sequence goes on from CM073921.1 coordinate 22,045,684, forward strand.
GCTAAGCCAAGGTGAAACAAAATGTAGAAGACACATCGACACATAGAGAGATCCTTATGATCGTATGCATATGAAGCCAGTATTAAAGGCGGAAAGCTATCCGGTATTGTCGCTATAGTCACGTACCTAAGTAGTAGCTCCCTGAGTGTGGTCTCGTCTTCCTCCGTCGTCGCATATCGTGTCAGCTTCCCTCCGGCCTCCCGGCCCACATGGTCTGGTACCACTGCGTCAAAACTACTTGTTTATTTTATTTTTTACATAACTAACTTCCCGATTAATTTCATTGTTTACCCGTGTTCTTATGTGTTTTATTTCGACGCAGAGTTTGTGGTTAGGTATTATGTTTACCGAAACAGTGCGTGGCTCATAATTTTGTACGGTTGGTGCTACGAGGACCTGCTCAGCATCGAACCTTTCACCGTTTGCCAATTAGCTTCGATGGCCACGACAGTCCCTAATCAATTTTGATGTCTGCTATACCCACAAACTGGTATGGAAATGAAATTAACATCGGATTTTTAAACGAAAGAAAAGGGTTATCAGTTTACAAAAAAAAAGTTTTAATAAACATTTAGCACCCTGGTTAATATCACGATGGACACGTTTTATTGTTTAAAAATAGTGTCTGCATAATTTTCTCAAAGTATTTAAGTTAACATTATTAATTAAACTCTTGTTTAAGCTGTGACAAATACCTGTGGAATTTAGACATTTAATTTTAAATACGTTGATTTTGATGGGGCAATTTGCCGGCAATAATGTTTCTGGAAAATGGCACGCTATGGTGAGAACAAACTCGAATGGATGAAATATGGATGGGCGATTACAACAGAGAGAGAATGAGTTCCGAAGTATGGTAACATTTCGAAGAGGTGTATTTGATTTCGATGCTTTACGATGTAAAAGGCATTCCATGCACGTGACAATTCTAATATGTATAACACCGACAGTGATTTGAATGATGTAGTGCATTGATAAAAGACATAAGAAGAAAAATGGGATAATTATTGTTTTTTTTATATACCTTTGGATTACTCTATAAAAAATGCGATTGCGATCACATATATCAGAAAAAAAAATCTTAAAAAAAATATCAGTTTCGCTACATTGCTTTGAGTTGCAATCAGTGGAATTCGTTCATTGACGGGCGTCGAAAGCGAAAACAACGTGGAATCCATTCATTCCAAGACATCAGAGCAAAATTGGAGCGACTTACTACGAATTCACTAGAGTACTAATTTAGTTTCGCTACGAATTTAGGTCTCTGAGTCAAAGGTTAAATCTAGAATTTTAGATACATAGACTGGGTTTCCGTCACAGATTTGTATAGTTCAAGTTCAATGTTGTGTGCTAGACATTTGTGAATGAAAGCTTTAAATTGGATGCACATTTTATTTATTTCCAGATTTTTTGTTAAGAGATTGTTAGGTGACGATTCTTGTTACTATGACTGTATATGACTATTTAGGAGTATTTTTAATTTTTTTTATCATATAAATTAAACACTAATTATCTGGTACTAGTGACACTTTATATTTAGTTTTACTTACTTACCTCTATGTTCAAATTAAAAGTTGCTTATTTGTAAATTGGACATCTAGGCTTCTTATTGGATCATAAAACCTCCCGGAAACAATATTTTTATTATTTATTAAAATTCTACTCATTAATTTATTTTGTACATCATCGATTTTTTGAAAAAAAAAAAAAATCTTATTCTTAGCTTGTGTTTGAAGATTGTTATACTCAATCAATTAATTTATTTTTTTTGGAAACAGCTGTAAAATCGCATACATTTGCACCTGTCGTGCATGCCCTTGAAGCATGCGTATTTATATTTTAACATCAGTCTACAAACTGGTCTAGCAATTTCTACAAACTAAAGGTGCTCTAGCAATAAAAGGGAGAGTAACGTAGTTCAGAGAAATGAAAGCGAGAGTAACGTAGTTCAGAGAAATGAAAGCGAGTCTGAAAACAGATTTCAGTTCGCGTACTACGCTTCGTAGTACTACGATATGTTTACAAACACTGATAGTCAACAAACTCACACAGTTTGTTTCAGAACAAACTGTGTGTGAATAGGAAGGTCAAAATTTTAAACTGCACAGACACTGCTTGTTTGAAATTTTCCCTTTCTATTTTATTACATTTAGTTTTGTTTTTATAAACACCGTTTCGTCAGTTTTACTTTTTTCACAATGCTGCCATTTTGTATTTCTGTTTAGCCGCCGGTTCATTAGAATATGCAAAGTGTGATCGTCTGAGTAGAACATGTGGCCGTATTTGGCAAAAATTGATCTATGAGACCGGCCTTATGCCCGCGCCGGTCTTAAAGATCAATTGATCCAGGATCCATCTCTATGATCCAGGGATTACTGTAACTGATTCCATAATATTATTAAGCAACTTGAAATTATGACACTCCTCCCTTAAATGTGTTGCATGCTTAATGTTCCTTATGAGGTCCACTTTTAGATTTGTGAGTTTGGTTTTGAAAAACATACATTTTTGCTAATAATGTACACTCTTACGAAAGTTTTATTATTTCAGAGACTGAAATGAAAGATTGTTTGTCAGTAAGTGAATAGCCTATTAATTGGGTTTCGCTTGTTCATGATATTGTTTCCAGCTATTTTGGCTTTGGGCTTAATGAACTGCCCAAAGTCTAGGGTTGACGAAATCCCAACTCCCAAATAGGGATTTTCGGATACCGGAATATTCCGATACTAATTAATACAAATAGGCATTCGATATCAAGTATTTATAGCATCGAATCAAACTTGCGATATATAATCGGTATCGAAATAAAAATACTTAGTATCAAAAATCTAATCAATATCACCATAAAAAAATAAACAAAAGCTCTCGCTCGGTCACCGGTATTCATCACCTTTTCCAAAGCCGGTGCAAAGATGTCTCAAATAAGGGACAGATTATAAATTACCTCGAACAGTTACTATTTTTTGTGACATGATATTGAGTTTTTAGTTTAAAGTAGGTATTTAACGTGACGCAAAACTTTTATAATAAAAGATTTTTTCCTTCTCAATTTTGATTTAATCTTTCACCGTTATTGTTTTTACGATAGTTACCGCAAAATAAAAAAAAATATCGATACTTCAGGATATCTTTAAGTAGTGTCCAAAAAAGAGTTGAGTGTTATAGAAATGAGTAAGTATCGATACTTTGATGATATAGGAACATCCCTACTTCCAAAACCTGAAGACGGTCGGTGCTCCTTTTGGCGGTGAACAGATATGATTGTGTTTCTGAATGCCATAAGATTGGCGTAGCCCCATTCGGAGACTGCCTAGACTGACATTGACGACATTCGTACGTCCTACCTTAGCCGAGAGGCTAAGGTAGGACGTACGAAAGAGATTTCGGACCGGTTTACTTCCTTAATAGCTCGAGCACTCGGCAGGTATCTTTCTAAATTGTGCTGTCTTTTGCATACTCATATTTACCCTAAATATTTTACCCGCAATACCCTCCTCCTTGAGTATTTTTTTTTGGGTGCAGTGGGGTCCCACCACCATCTTTGGGACTCAAGTCAACCCCACCTGCCAGACGGTGCACCTGCTGACATACGGACGGGGCCTTGACGCCGGCTTCCCTTTCGGGGTTGAGTGGTCAGACGGCAGTCGCACTCGAAATAAACAAAAAAAAAAAAAAACCACCAAACATGAAAAGGAATAGAAGAAAGGCACGAATTACAGTTAGGGCGCCGCCGCAATACGGCGCGCAGGAGCCCCGCCCGACTCCTGTGACCTGTGGGCTAGGGCTACCGTGTCAGGGGCGGACACGGCTGAAGAAGCAAGAGACTCGGTGGAAAGGCAGCAGATCCCGACTTATTGGGAATGGCTACAAGCTGATCTACACGGGTGTACCTAGTGGGAGAAATGGGGTCGCCGTGACGTGACGACGACAGAATGACGTCTTGGAGGTGAATCGCATCAGTGATCGGCTAATGTCGGTGCGGGTGCTTGTCAATGGGGTAATAACCCACTTGATAAGTGCTTACGCTCCGCAGGCCGGGTGCGGTGACGCCTAAAAGACGTTGTTCTGGAGCCAGCTCGAAGGATTGCTTCACGGGATCCCGTTATCCCAGGGAATCGTTCTGAGTGGTGATTTGAACGGTCATGTGGGTGAGAAGTGTGACGGGTTTGAGCGTGTTCATGGTGGCTTTGGGTATGGTAGCCGCAACGCGGAAGGGGACAACATTCTCCGAACGTGTGCGGACGCTGAGATGGCAATAGTGAACACTTACTTCAAAAAGAAACCGGAGCACCTTGTTACCTATCGGAGCAGGCGAAGCGCTACCCAGATCGACTTCCTACTAACTAGGAGACACCACATCGGCAAAGTAGCCAACTGCAAAGTCATACCCGGTGAGAGTCTTACTGCACAACACCGTCTCCTTGTCATGGATCTCTGCGTTAAGGCTCAACGAAGACGTGTAGAGCGCTGCCGACGCCAGATCCGGTGGTGGCTGCTTGATGAAAATAAGTACCAGGAGTTCGCTTCGGTTATTGGCGACAAGTGCGCTGGTACCGAGGGAGAATCTGTCCAAGATCACTGGGACAGAATCCAGGCAGCTATTACTAGGGCGGCGCGGGTGGTGCTCGGCGTGTCTAAAGGCGGACGCAAAAGTGACAAGAAGACCTGGTGGTGGAACGACACAGTCCAGAGGGAGACAAGGGTGAAGAAAGCCCTCTTCAAAACGTGGCAGGCGACCGGATCTCCTGAAGATCGCGACGCATACAAGGTTGCCAACCGTGCCACGAAAAGAGCTGTAGCCAGAGCCAGACGAGACCACTTAGAACCGCTCTACAAGAAGTTCGAATCGTCTGAGGGGCAGAAGCTCATTTACAAGTTGGCACGTTTTAGGGTGAAAGCGGCATAGGATATATCCAAGTGCCGTTGTGTAAAAGACCCTACTGGCAACCTGCTTTGCGAGGATCGCGCGGTGAAGGAGAGATGGCGTACGTACTTCTACGAGCTGCTGAATAAGCAGCACCAAGAGGTGCAGACACCGGAACTCCCTCCGAACCTTGGATTAGTGCCCCCGATAACGCCTGAGGAAGTCCACACGGCTCTTCGTCGCATGGCGAATCGGAAAGCTGTCAGTGCTGACGGAGTCCCCATTGAGGCCTGGAAGGCGATGGGTCCTCGCGGTCTGGGCATGTTAACAAACTTTTTGAACCGCGTGCTCCTGTCCGGCAAAATCCCGAGCCAATGGAGGCTGAGTATTATCACTCCAGTCTTCAAAGGCAAGGGCTCTGTACAGGAGTGTGGTAACTACCGCGGTATAAAGGTCATGTCCCACACCATGAAGATCTTTGAAAGGATTTTAGACTCCCGGATCCGGCAGGAGTGTGCTGTCTCGACGTGTCAATATGGGTTCCGTCCAGGGTACGGAACCACGGTCCCTATCTTCGCCCTAAGGATCACCATGGAGAGATATAGATCGAAGAACACGCCTCTGCATATGCTCTTTTTAGACATGCAGAAGGCCTTCGACTGTGTCCCTCGGGGGGTGATCTGGTGGGCACTGAGGTCCAAAGTGGTACCTGAAGCCTATGTTGACATAATTCGAGACATGTGAGGTACATGTCTCCGAGTTCCGATTCTGTTGTTAAGACCGCTGTTGGCGACACTAAACCCTTCCCCATCACCGTCGGTGTACACCAGGGAACCGTCCTTAGTCCGTTCCTGTTCAGCGTGATATTAGACGTCTTGTCAGACAGCATCAAGAATTCACATGAGCAAACTCCCTGGTTGCTCATGTATGCTGATGATATCGCGCTGGCAGACGCGGACAGGGAACGGTTGGTGCGGCGGGTAAATGCGTGGAAAAACTCGCTTGAGAGCGGAGGTCTTAAACTCAATGTGGCGAAGACGGTGTACATGGCCAGCAACACCACAGACCCTATGCCTGTGTTCATAGGAGGAGACAGGGTCGAGTGCACAGACCAATTTAAATACTTGAGGTCTGTGCTCCACGCGTCCGGCGACATTGATTGAGCCGTTAAAGCACGCATTTCCGCAGCTTGGGCAAAATGGCGTGACATGACAGGTGTCATTTGTGACCCCAAAATGCCGGTTAAGCTTAAGGGACAGGTCTATAAGACCATCATTGGACCTGTCCTTCTGTATGGCAGTGAGGCGTGGCCTGTGCTTGAGCGACACAAGCAGGAGCTGCGTGTCACGGAGATGAGTATGCTGCGGTAGATGTGTGGAGTTACGCGGAAAGACCGCATAAGGAACTCCCGCATTTGTGGCAATTTCCATGTCCGTGACATAGCAGACAAACTGCAAGAGAGTCGCCTGCGCTGGTACGGCCACGTCTTACGTAAACCGGTATGTTACGTGGGTAACAAATGTCTTGCCATGGCGCCTCCGCCGGGCCGGAACAAGCGAGGCAGGCCAAAGAAGTGCTGGCTTGACGTTGTAAGAGATGACATGCGTGATAATAATCTCACACCACAGGATGCCAGAGATCGTGCAAAATGGAGGCGTAATAGTAGGAAAGCGGACCCCGGGCTCCAACGCGAAAGCCGCGTATGCGACCGGGATTATACGCTGAGATGATGATGAGGTTGCATAGTTTTTGAAAAATTTTAAAAAATAATTTCTTAACTAAGTTTGTTTTTTATACGTATTTCCAAGCACATTTTTACATTGTCTTACATATTTTATTATTCTGAATGTATTTCCTTTCAAATGAAAAAAAAAATAGTATTAAAATCGATTCACGCAATCCCAAAATTATCACCCGGAATCCAACGTACATAGCCCGTCTAGTATGTATAAATTAGTAACCCGATTCCCCGAGAGGTGATGCTGTATTATGCGTTACCTCGCACTGTTAAACTTTTTTCTGAGTTGAAGGGGTCGAGACGGGTACTCGTATAGCTATTAAATTATCGAATTGTTCGCTTGATCTCTCGTTGTCATTGTTCTCATCGAAATTTGTTCATTGTCCATAACGTACAATATCTACGTAAACACTTGCAAGATTTTCCTAGTAACCAATTCGCAGACAATAGTATACGAGGTTTATTTAGCCGAAATTTGAAGTTACCTTGCCACTTGCCCTATCACTCCATGTTACAACCCCTTCTCACTACTCGTGGTGGGACTCAAATGACAACATTTTTGTAAACTTTCCATGTGTAGTTGGAATTTATAATTTTTCCTTCACTGTCCTTCGTGAGCCCGTTTTTAGGTTTCCGTACTTTGTTGACTCAATGTAAAGAAACACCCCATTTCTTTAACTCTTAAGTGTGGATACTTATTGTGACGTATGGAAAACTAAGGAGCCCTACACTGGTATTTTTTAAATAGGGCGAAACGGCTTAGATAACATTGTCAGTTCAGCGTTCGTACGCGAGTCTGACTCGCATTAGAAATTCTACAACGTAATCGGAACACGAATTGATACACCTGAACTTTTGCACAATTACATAGGCAAAGAGTTAATTTTGTGGCAATGCAAGCTAGTGTACAGTGTGAAGGCTTTCCTCAATTAACTGACGATGATATAAAATTATTTACTTTGGTAATCTACTATATAATACTTACAAGATCTTGTTCTGAACATTTCGGAATGGACTTTGCTGTGTACCATTATTTCGAGAATAACGACTAGATGATTTACTTAGGTACAATATAACACCGGATAATGGTGGTTGATCACAGCGCGTATACAATGGAGACACTTTAAGTCATGCGTTTACTATGCCTTTTCGTATTAGTACTGCACAACAGATTACGGTTTTTTTATTTAAAAATTAACCCCATGTCTTATTGGATTGAAAACAGTTATAAGTATTTTCATGGTACGGCGGGGTATAAATATTGAAACTGCCATGTGTCAGTGCCTTTATTTTGCTGGATGGGGACAGCGAGGAGTAATCTTAATACGGGTCAACGTACTAAGATTATTCTTTGAAAAATTATAGATATAGAAAGAAAACAATACAAAATTTGTAGGGACTATTGACCTATTGACCTATTGACCTATTGGGTCTACCTGTATGCAGTGGCTACTTGGTATGGTACCGATACCGGTCAGGGGCATGTGGATTATTTAAGAGAGTTGGCCTTACACCTGAAAACAATCGTTTGTTATTTAACAGATGTAAGGTATAGTCACAAAGTATAGCCACAAAGAGAAAACGACACACAGGAGATAACAACGAATATTGTTACATTCTCAAAATGATAACTGTATTAGTTTGTTATGCAATTAACGTGAAGTTGTTGTGTAAAAATACGTATGAATGTTACAGTTGCACAAATTGCAACCCTAAATTCACAAATTAAGGTAAATTTTAGGCTATCTAAAAACACGCACTAGAGTACTGAATACTTATCCAATAACCTATTTTCTCGATGCCTTACCAAGTCAGTGCACGCCTCAAGATAATGTACTAGTAACTAATGACATGAATTTGCGGTGGGTCAATCACCTAACCGTACAGGTAACCCAATGCTCCGCGAGTGCCACTTGCTGCAAATTAGTTACTGATGACGCGCATTAAATAACAATTTCAACAGTATAATTTTCTGAAGTTCTACTAAATAATGCTTTATGCAGGTCTTCAGTGGAGGGGCGTGCGAAGAGGCTAATTGGCGACCCAGGTCTCCAAAGCCTGGAGCACAGGCGAAGAGTAGCCAGCCTGTTGGTGTTCTATAGGATGCATTTTGGAGATTGTGCGAGGGAATTGCATAATTTAATTCCTCCATCTCCGCTCAATCATCGGACGACACGTCGTACGGCGACTTGTTGTTACGTTGTTGACACCATTACGATCCAAAGAAAACGTTTTGCCGCTTCTTTTATGTCGAGGGACTGGAACAATTTGCCAGCGGCGGTGTTTTCGGCGGACTACAACTTAAATGTCTTCAAGGCTGAATAGGCCGTTAATAACCTAGCGCGCTTTACCATCAACTATTGCATCACTGTTTACCACCAGGCCGGATGGCGGTCAAGCATTAATTAGTTGATAAATTATAAAAAACCCGCGTCAAAATTTACTAGAGCAAAATTATTGGATTTATAAAAATATACATCAAAGTCTGTGGGAGGGATTACCACAAGTAGTCTAGCCATTAAGCGTCACACAGTCTTGTGCAAGTCTAAATAAGTACTCGTAAATCGCAACGTATATCTTTCGCAGACAACTAGCTTAATCAGCCTATCAGTTAATTGCATAGCCTATTAATGAAACGGCACCTTTAAACTAGTTTTGGGATTGCATCCCAATATTCCCGCGGAATCGAAACTTGTGAGAGGGTTAAATAAAGGGCAGGTTCGTCTAAAATATGTATGCATTTCACAGAAGCCAATGGAAGCGTTTATTAAAACTCAGAAAGCCACTACAAAAGGAGAGTTAGTGGACAAACTACATAAATATTTACTACCACGAACAACTTTTAACTAGCAGACGTCAGCCCGTCGCCATAATAGGATCAACCTCTGTTAAACCTCTCTAGTAGTGTAACATGTCGAAACATGCTAACTATGCGACGGAACTTTCCTCGTGTGTAAAAAGCTCACGTGGGTAGATAAAGGGTGTATCTGACATCGACGGATGGATGGATCCAGTACATTTTCGTCGGCTTTTTCATGATTAAAATAAATATATATGTAGTTTTTTCACTTTAGACCGTTCATAATTGCTATACTTTTATAACCCAATAAGATTTTAAAGTAAAAATTAATTAATTCGACAATTATACAAAAAAAGCGCAAGGAAAACAATAGGTACTCGAAAAAATATCTTATTAGCTGATTTAATAGAGTTCACATCAGGGATCAACGTCATACCTACAACCCGCACGGCGATATGCTTGCAACGTTCAAAGGCCGAGCAGACACTTTTTTTAAACACTGTGAATTCTGTAAGCGTTCAATAAAGACATAAATGACTATCATAAATTTATTAGTGGCATGCGGTCTAGCCATTTCGAAAAGTTTGCGTTACGATGTCAGATACACCCTGTATATTGTCTTTTGTAGAGATTTTTTATACCTTGTTATGAAGATAATCCGTACATAATGATGGTAAAGTCTTTCCGATGGCCTGTCTGTTATTGCCCTTATCAACTTATATTAAGTTAATAAATACTTAGAAGATTCATTTTTTTTTGTGATGTGTTTTTATCAAAGATCTCATTTTCCACGTGTAAATATTTGCATTTGAATGTAAATACAAAAGACTACATTTTCGCGAAATTATGAATACGTAAATAAATTTTGGTTAATTATGTTAATATTATTTAAAGTCTTATCAATAGACCATCGTTTCTAGTATCTACGTGAATTAAGATTAAAGATAAAAAAACGCTAAACGGCTTGCTGCAGAAGATATTTATACATTTTGTACAAAGTTTCTTACGGAATAAAGATAATCTAAGGAAGGATATTTTGACACCTCATTGTTCCGACGAGAAATTCATCGTACGCACTACATTTTTAAAATCTAATATATAAATTTCTCGTGTCGTTGTGTTTGTGGTTAAACTCCTCCGAAACGTCTTTCCCAATTCTCATGAAATGTTGTGTGCATATTGGGTAGGTCTGAGAATCGGACAACATCACCCTAATTTTTTTTAAATATAGATCTATATCGCCCTTTACAGCACATGATTTAAATAAATATATTACGAATTTAAAAATTGTGGGGCGTTGCGTCGCATCTACGGCGGTACCAGGCGGTTGGGCTGCGGGCCGCTATGTTTATAGCGTTAATAGTTTTTTTTTGTAATGTATTCAGTATCAGCATTGCACCCGTGCGAAGCCAGGCGGGTCGCTAGTAACGCGGCAATTTCATAACCCGCTTCGTCTATGGACCGTAGCATCCTGAACTCAGATTTCTAACTGTTTCTAATAATAACCTCTATTTATAGTTTAGTTAGTGCATAGTGATACAGATATAAAGGAAATTGATCGGCAATAATCCTATCGTATCTTGCTCTTCCGAAAGGTGCTGAAACTCAACTAGAAATAATTTTACACCACGATGTTATGCATCGAAGAGATTGGAAAATTAATTTATTTACGATAAGTAAGTATCGATCCTATTACTATGGGATCCGATAGTCCCGCATTTCCACATGTTAATTTTAGTTATATCTGTGTGCCAAATGTCATCCAAATCCATTAAGTAGTTTTTGAGTGAAAGAGTGACAAATTAAAATACCCCGAGAAAAGAATATTATTAATATTATACTCCTAATGTAAAACATTTCATAACGACAATAGGTAGACCACTACTTAGTTTTGGTCCAAAACTTTCAACTAACAAAACTCTATTTTGCTAGTGCATGAAGCCCTTTTCATCAAATATGACGTGTTCAGTTAGGAGTAATTATATTATAATGTGATTAAATTACGCTTTTAGTTTGTGTGTTATTATATTGGGACATTTGATAGTTTTGTATAATTAATCCTTTATTATTTACGCCCATATATTAACATTGGAACATTACATGGGAATTAATGCATTGATGAACGGACTAATGAAAAGTTAAATTAATACCTATGTTTATCGTGTGATTAATTATTTTATATTACTCCTAAAACAAAATCCGTACAAATTTATCAGACCGTCGTTCCAATAGTTATTTTAATATTGATTAAGAGAGAGCCGAGTGTAGTTTCGTGTGTAAAGTGTGCCTTTTAACAAACAAAAGTGAAGTTTACTTACTTTCTTAGTTTAATGACAAATGTCAAATTAGCCAGTTTGATAAAACTGGGCTGAAAGGAGCAACCGTTTCTATTCATTTGAGGCTGACGAACATTCGGGTGTGTCGTGTCACATCGCAAACATCCTGCTACATCACTTTCATACATTTTATAGAAATTCATTGCAGACTATAGGTGAGCCATACAGCACTGTTTTATATAGATATGGGATGCGATGCGGCCCGTCAGCTGTAATGGGCGCTTGCATATATTATTTCAAACAATAAGGTTCTGAGGTTAGACAAAATGATGTAAATAGTGAAATGATAAAGCGTGCAATGTTGCTACACGAATCTGATAACTACACCCTAGTGCCGCTACCTTTAGGACACTGTTGGTATTGGATGGATTAATTGTGTGTTTTAAAATCATTCCATAACTGAAAAATTATCGATATCGAAACGGTAGCAGCACTCGAGTTGACACATCACGAAGTTACACATAACATACGAATATTTACTTAAATTCACATAATCAATTAAATGATGACCGCGCTGATAATAATACAATAATAACAAAAAACAATTTTAAGTGTAACAAGGAGTAGGAAGGATTGAAAGCAAATGACGGATACCGGGCCGAAAGGCTCTTAGGAAACTAACTGTCGACCGCAAGATTAAAGGTACATACATATGTCTGTAGAATTATTGCAATAAACTGAGCTCACACATGTTCAAGCCCAGACAGATATTTTACGAGTATTTGTGTAATGTATTTCTAAGTAATAAAAAGATCGTGAGGAAACTGAAATGTACTTGGACTATAAATTCGACATGATTCTGTAATCTACTAAAACACATTGAATTATTGCTCACTGCCTTCCTGATATTTATAGTAAATTTATCTAGAGCTATAACACCATATAGTATTACCTACCCTTTAGAATATACGATATCTCCAAACCACTAGTTGGCACTTCACTAGAGTCAAAGGCTGGCTTTTACCTTGATCAGTGGCTAAGCATTGTTGTACAATGTGACAATTTCACCAGGCTCTCTTTGACGCTATGTTTTAGTCTGTTAACAGTTTTAATTACGTTAACTTAATATTTGAAGGGTACAGGGGAAAAACATGCTATGTCACATTTTTATGTTTTTTGAACTGGCAATAGCATTGTATAGTAATAATTTGTTAGAACGAAACGCCAAAACACACTTTGCAATAACATGCAGAGTCATGGAGTAATATACATAATAAAATATTGATACAGTGCAATAACAAGCAATGTCCAAGTCGTACAGGAGAAAAATAAGCATTGTCCATGGTTGCCAATGCATGGCTGTGGTGGCCAGAACAAGAATTATACTGTGTTTCGGTTCATACATTATGTTGTACACAGTGCAAAACGCTTAGACATGATTAAAATCATATTTCCCATTCGCGGGCACTCATATTTGGAATGTGACAGAAATATGGGTTGCATAAACCAGAAATCACCTTGTGAAACGCCTGATGAGTGGATAAAAGTGATTCGTGAAGCTAGACAGAAGCCATGCCCCTTTCATGTGATTGAAGTTGATCAACCACTGGTCAGAAAATGGACAACCTTTCTATCCCCAATGTATAAGAAGACATGTCCTTTTTTATCTCGACCCATTAGAGAAATAAGGGTTGAAAAGGATCATCCAAGATTGGTTTTTCACAGAGAGCACTACAATTCCTCTTGGACATCATCCATTCTAATGGCACCTAAAAAAAAAACGAATTCCCGTAATAACTCTCAAAGTGTTTGTGACTCAGAGTTTGTACTGCCAGATCGATCTTATAATGAGAGCCTTCCAGTTTCAAAGGCAAAATTTATGGATATCCAGGCCCTATCAAAGTTTTGTGGACCAAAAGCTAAGCAATACTTTTCACAGATAAAATATAATGATACTTAAACAATAAATATATCATGGACATTGCATATTATTTGCCTGTATTTTCTGACTTTGATCCGTTTTCCTGTGCTAACTAAATAAACATAAGAATGAAAAGGTTTTTTTTTTACTACACACCAACAAAAATATATTTTCTTTATAAATAAATATATTTTTCTTATATTTGAAACTTTATTGTACCTTTTTTCAAGGATCAAAAGTTTAATTTAGCATTTTCTCAGTTTATTGTCTCTGTGACATTGCATGTTTTTCCCCTGTGCCCTTCATTTGTTTATCGTTTGTTAGTAAGGGGCTTGTGGCTCAATAATGAGAGCTGCACATTTAGTCATTTGTAGATCTTTGACAGTCTCTACTACGGGTAGTCAGAAGAATGAAAGTTTAACAAATAGTCTTGCCAAGGGACATGGGCGTACCTAGCTTCTGGCCTAGGGGAGGGCGGGGGGGCATATCCGGCCTAGTAGGGGGGGGGGGCATGTCCGGCCTAGTGGGGGGGGGGGCAAGTCAAATTTTTAGTGTGAGTAATCTTTGTGCGCTATAGTCGCACGCTCTTTTTTTTAGAGTGAGTAATCTTTGTGCGCTATAGTCGCACGCTCTTTTTTAGAGTGAGTAATCTTTGTGTGCTATAGTCGCACGCTCTTTTTTAGAGTGAGTAATCTTTGTGCGCTATAGTCGCACGCTCTTTTTTAGAGTGAGTAATCTTTGTGTGCTATAGTCGCACGCTCTTTTTTAGAGTGAGTAATCTTTGTGCGCTATAGTCGCACGCTCTTTTTTAGAGAGAGTAATCTTTGTGCGCTATAGTCGTACGCTCTTTTTTAGAGTGAGTAATCTTTGTGCGCTATAGTCGCACGCTCTTTTTTAGAGTGAGTAATCTTTGTGCGCTATAGTCGCACGCTCTTTTTTAGAGTGAGTAATCTTTGTGCGCTTTAGTCGCACGCTCTTTTTTGACAATTACACCGTACATTTTGTCAGTGTCTACAGTGTGGCTTATTTAAAGGTTAGAGATAAGGCCTCATTTATACCTTCAACCTGTGTGATTTGTCCATACATATTTATTTATTTGGAATAAGCTAATATTTCTACGTAATAACCGGATATTGCAGAAAATTGTGATTTTATTGCATTCACATCAAATTCATAATCATGGATTTAGTTTATTATTAAGAGTACTCGAAATTTTCTAATAATTTTATATATTACTAGCTTTCTGCCCGCGGCTTCGCCCGCGTTGAATTCGGTTATATCACGCTTTTTAGAGATCCCTCGGGAATATCATTTTTTTTTTTCAATAAAAGGTAGCCTATGTCATTTCTCAGGGTCTAAAGATTGTCTGTGCCAAATTTCATCAAACTCGGTTGAGAGGTTTAAGCGGGAAAATGTAACAGACAGACAGGGTTACTTTCACACTTATAATATTAGTATGGATTGTCGGTTATAATGAACTTACTGGATTGAGATTTGAAAGAGCGTTTTGATCAGCGTTAGCCAAAACAAGGACAACAATTAATAGTTATTAGCTTGAAACCAGTACATAGAATTAACAAAGAAATGAAAAATATGACATCGATTGTAACTAAAGCCTTCCAGACAGCGACGGCCCGAAGTAATTCTGATAGAATAACGAAGTCCCATGAAGTTTTGTAGAAATGGTTCTATCTACTCGCGTGGTATTTTTCCGCGGAAGCTTTTAGTCGGATTGTGACGCCATATTTTTTAAATCCATATTTCGCCATATTTTTTAATTTCTATCCTTTCTCTTTTTAAATCCTTTGTTCATTTTACTGTATACGTATGTATTGTAGAAGGACCGAAATAAAATGCATTAAACTTTCTGGTAATTTTCCCTACAAACTAATTCATATCCTTTCTCTCTTATTATGCTTTATTATCTTAAGTTAGGTTAGTGGCAATTATGTTAACGTTATATTTGGTAAATAAGTAACCCTTGATATTATTTATTCTAATGACCACCCATGGAGTTATCCTATCTTTTCAGCTGGCAAGGCGTAACAACAAGTCTTTTTGTCTATAGGCGGCGTGCGATAAATGCATCATATAGTCAGTCTGTGATCCATTTCTATGCCACAACACTCAAATACATTTTACATGCAATATTATTAAAAAGGCTTAATTCCTTACTTTTGTTGCCCTTTGCTAGGTACATGCACACCCCTCCTCGAGATTAGTCTCTGCAGTCAGTATGAAGAAGTAAAAAGTAAATTATTGTTACTGCATTTTTTTAATTGCCACTTTCATAAAAACTACAGCAAAATAAAGAACTTTCGAGAGCTTGTTACGTAGATATGTGTATATGTCGGTAACTTGTGTATAAATTCTGTTCTAGTTAGAAGTAGGTAGTAGTTAGTAGCCTAGGTGGCTAAGGCTTGAATGCGTTTAATTGTGTGAATTATTCAAGCAAACATGGATTATATGATTTCGCTAATATTTAATAAATACTGATGGACTGATCTGAGATTAGTATCGGAATGATGTTTCAACGTAATTAGTAATCCAGAAGACTTAGTTATTGATCTATATACCTATTTTATGCAATTTTTAAATTACTTTACTGTCTTAATTTTCTTTCAGGAACTAAGGAAGACTTACGAAGTATACATGTCCACTTTTTCTTCATATTTAAACGTATTATGGATAGGAGACCTTAAAGGACAAATGATGGTACTATAATGAATGCTATGAGCAGTCGTCGAAAGTTTCGTGGTTTTATGTCTAAATAATCATCACAAAACAACAATTTTCTACTATTTAATCTTACAAGTCTCAAAACCAATAAAATTTCTACCAGCATAGTACGTAAATCATAAAGTTAAATGTTTATTTCAATAAATAGTTCAAGGTATTATCAGCGCGCTCGAAGTTATCAGCTAACTTGTAGGTACTTAATTCCGAGAGCCAAAGTTCAGACAAGATGCGCCGCAATCTCTCCGATTCAGGTAAGCCTCACTCATCCAGATATAAAACTACGAGCCGTTGAACCAATAAAATCCATTTGGAAAATCTACTACCATTGCAAAAATATTCGATTCGTAATTTATTTACAAGTTAAAATAAAATATTGGATACTGTTTGCAGAATAATATTGGTTTATCTGGAGTTGGTTATAAAATTTTATATGTACCTAGAGAAATATTATTTGGAAATGAAAATAAAGTCTTTTAGTAATGTTATTGCTTGTTGGTTTATTTATGGTCACTGCATTAGTGCATTACGTAACTTTTACCAGCGGATAATATATTATATCTATGTAGAAACTGTTGATCGTTTTTCATCTACACATGTTGTAGCAATACCTTTAAATAGAGTAAAAAGTTGGGTCTTTTTTCTACAAAAGAGTAAATGATGAAACTCGAAATGATGTAGAAAAAGATGTCTTATACGTCGGTCAAAGAACAGTGAAGTCAAGTATTTTAACCAACTAAATCGAACATTTTAATCGCAAACTGACGTTAAGTTCTGATCTTTAATTATGATGTTAAGACCACTATCGACAGCGTAGTATATCCAAGTTTGTTGCTTCGAAAGACCTGTGTTAACTTCCTATTACATAAGAAACTCTACAATTACCGCTTTATTTAGTTTTCTCAATTAGGTATAAATTGTAGTAAATTAAGTCTACTTTAAAATGTATATATTATTTTTTCTTAAATAACGCATAGTGTATGATTAAGAATGCCAAAAAGCATGCGAAAATTTCGCGGTTTTCGTGTCATGCAAAACTACCCGTTAGTATACGGTAGCTATTGAATAATATGACTGATGTGCCTATATTCAACAGAAAGGCTGCAGATTATAAAATCTTCTCAGATACGATCGCAGTATAAATGTATTGGAGATATCTGTCAGAAACCAAATAAAAACTGAAAACAGACATTCATGTTCGAGTTAAACGCTAGATCTGAACGATGTTGTGGCTTCTCGTTACCGGTCGGGGCGTCAGTTAGTTTGGCCTAGTAGCCTTGGCCTAGTATATATTTACCGTCTAGTTAGCTGATAACTTTCATCTCGATGGAGTTATCCAAACTTTGATGGCTTTGGAGTGTACTGGTACTTAATTAAAAAGGTAAGTTTAAATTTTTGTTTTAGTTGAAGTTGTTTTGCAGCAAGTGTTTTATTAGAAGCTGGTTTATGGAAAAAGTTATTTACGCAGCGACATAAGATTTTTGAAACATCATCTTATGAGAACGTCGTCAGTAGTAGGTAAAAGGTTTTTTTATTACTTTTAAAGTTGGTTGAAGCAACCAACTTCAAAAATATAATAATTACAAAAATATAAAAGCATATTCAAGTGAACTGACATTACAGTAACAATACTCTCCAAAACCTTAGCACTGGGATTAAAAATGCTACACTATGATTTTACCTGAAATTTGGTCTATGGGTGAGTACAGAGGGGGTTCCTCCCCTCCCGGGTGTTGATGTTCCAGCAGACGGTGACACGACTGTCTCATGAGCGCTCCCGACACTGACAGACAGACAAAAAACATACAAACAAATGAACAGGCATCTATAGGTTACTTCGTCAGGTATCCACTTGACGATATTAACGATTATTTAATTAATGATATTAATGTAAAATGTTTAAAAGAATCGCATTAATGAAAAGAAGCGTCGCAAAGCACGTAAAATATAAGAAGCAGCATAAATGCAATCGCTGAAGCGTAAGTATAATGAAGTCTAAAACTAGTAGGAAAACGTAAACAAGAATATTTTTACGGGTTATTTTTTTTTAACAATGAAATAATGTATTTGTATGCAATGGAACTGAGATCAATAGAATTGCGTTTAAATAAAGTGATTTTCAGTTTTGCACAATCGTCCATATCCATACAAAATACAACATATCTACAGTAGATAATATAAATATTTACCTTTATTCTAGTTATTGTCATTTGACTACGACTGTTGTCAGTCTAACCGGCGACATTGTGTCTGTAACAATAAAAGAAACACTATTAATTAAGATGTTAAAACATAGACTTCCTAGGAAGCCCGGAGGTTATGACAATAACGGTTTGCGAACTGAGCGAACAATCCGCTCGAATTTCAATATCCTTGGCGAATATTTGTCTTGACGACCACTTTGAAGACTAAGATCAAAAGGTGAGCGAGCTCTTGCTGTATAAAGGGGCCAATGCGCCAATCAGTTATAATAATCATTTTGTTCTCGGTAGCAGTAAGTCTGAAGCTCGAAACTTGGGCGCTTGTGCGGCTAGGGCCACGATAACGGAACTCTTATTAGTGTTGTGCTTGGGTCTACAATTCCATCAGATCTGAATTAGATACGAGTTAGGCTCCAACCCTGTCATTCTAAGTATGCGAGGAACTGCTATACACGCTGTGTATGAGTCTCTGACGTATGTCAGTCCTATTGGTGATTTACGTAGGCCACAAAAATCCGATAGTATACAGCGGCAGGCTGAAAATTGTGTTGTACATGTTTTAGTCTATTAAAATTGAAAATTATTTACAAAGTTCTACTGATAAACACCAAAATAAATAAGAAAACAATTTCAGTATCAAATAACTTTGACAAAAAATATTTAGATAATAATCCCGTAGACAGTTTTCCCCAAAAATGCAACTCTTTATAAAAAACGTCTCAATAATTTTACACTTTTATTCAGACTCACGAATGGTGGACAATAGGTGTCAAATTGTCAAATTGTACTTCGGAAAACATTTGCGTTACTCGAAACAATAAAAAAAAATGCAACATTCATGCGACGAAACTTGCCGCAGTTTGCTCGTAAATTGTTCAAATCACTCGCACAAATAGAATGTCACGAGTATGTGCTGCATTCATCGAAAATATATTTTATACATGAAAAAACTTTTCATATTCTCGCAAAAATCCTT
The DNA here is from genome assembly GCA_037179545.1 of Sesamia inferens. NCBI lineage: Eukaryota > Metazoa > Arthropoda > Insecta > Lepidoptera > Noctuidae > Sesamia > Sesamia inferens. The sequence goes on from CM073921.1 coordinate 22,065,196, forward strand.
CGATAGTTATAAATTTTAGAAGATTGACCTGGTTGGAATCGCAATCCCAGTGATTCGAGTAATAGACAGAGACAAAAGAACTCGTAAGCACCCTGGTTGCGTAACACATTTTCAATGACAATCTGATTCATTTTCCAGAATTTTGCAATGGTGCAAGGAATGGATGAGCCATTGGTTTATAGGTACTCGTATGTTGAAAAATATTTGCTCCATAGTGTAAATAACGCAATGAATGCTCATGATCTGTCAAAATGACAGACATTGCTCCTGTTCAATGATCAGCTAAGTAAGTAATTGCGGCTTTTACGCAATTACTTCACTGATCGCTTTTAGAAAGTGTAATACATTTTTACGTGAATATTACAAAGCTCGTTTATATCCATGGCAGGACTTAACAAACTCAATTCGCTAGCTCGAAGGGTGAATAATGCGGCTGTTAGACGTTGCATACGCTTCCTAACTCTGTTATCCGAGCCACATTTCCCGCCGACGGCGGAACTTCGGTGTCAAAGCAGATTGTATTACAGCTATCATGGAGGTCGCTAGGTACTAATTAATTAGTTAAAGTGAGCTTTGATTTACATAATAAAATGTTTGAGATGGCTGGAGAGTTCTTATTCTTTTTTTATGCTTGAGAAGGCATAGGCAGACGTGTAAGGGATGCCCATATGTTAATGAAACGATTTCTATAATTGGTTGCGACCCTATTAGGACTATTGTAAGTTTCCAAATGGAAAACTCCATCACACATTGCCCCATGATTTTGCTTGATCTACTTTCATAAATACCAACACGCGCGTCAATTGTGAATATTAGCCATCATCCATCACCTGTTTTTGAAGCGCACCCACCCTTCATAAAGCCAGTATCTAGAGTATTTTAGAGGTTGAACTCCAATATCATGTAATCCGTAGTTACGGCTAAAGTTCCAGAAGGTTTTTAATTCTTATCACTTGCGGACGGGATGATTCTAAGAATGAATGACGGCATTATTTGATAGCTAGCAAGCAATATTAATTAGCCCTTTCGAAAATTGTGTTGACGGATCAACTACTTTCGTTTTGGTCATCTTTGTTGACGGACTTAGTGAATAGGTAAATTTTCACGTTCATTACCTGTGTGAAAGTTGATTACTTATAGAATATAGCATCATAAGACCCTAACTTAATAGCATGTGAAATGCCGCTATGTGAGACCGCAAATCACAAATCAATAAGTATTGTATATACAATACCGTAATTATTATCATAATTAAAATCATCAGATTAAGTACAGCTCATTATAATTTTAATTAAGCAACATAGAAATCATTTGCTTAACCAATATTGTGTTCACAGTTCCAATAAGCTAGGCATCAATTGAATTTTCTATTTCATATTTAGTGCAATGAAATATTTGATTTGTCTTTGCAGCGAAATAGGGATGTTTCGATATTTCCCGTTGCCTTTGATCTCTTTTAAAACCTACATTTCCCGAATGTTGACATAATAGAATCGAATTCGAATTACCAGTCGAAATCAGAAATTAAATTATAAGGATAAGGAAGGACGGAGTGACCTTAGTGCATATAGATTTAACAACATATGTAGTTGTATTGAAAGCTCTTAAGGGATCTGCTTAATTACAATGACTACTTTTCATCCAGAATCCCAAAAAGCTCGTGGTCAACAAACAGCTGAAACATTAGCAAATTCATCAATCATTACATTTCTTATTGAATGGACGTATCGGCAAGACTGTATTAAATCAGTGGAATGGCGTTTGCTATCCTCAATAATTAATGTAATGTTTATGCAGGAAATAATTTTACAAAATTGTCTTTTCTTCGATTTATTTTTACATCAAAGTTATTATTAAGCTTATAAAGTGATAACGGTGCATTATAGTTTTCTGATTCATTCTTATATATAGGTACAGTATGTTAAGAAAAGCCTGTCCAACCCGTGAAGGTGTTGTTAGGTATCGATAAGTGATTCTACTAATGCATACAAAACCGGGCTAAACTTAAGAATTAATTCGCGGGAAAAAAAGATTATTTCAAAATTCATTCATTAGGATGATTACGTAAAATTTTATATTATATTTGGACATGTGTTTACCTAACCTTTATTATCCTTATGGGTCGGACGGGGTTTTCTTAACATACTGTATATGCATTATGTTAATCAATAAGCGCGTACTCACAGTTCGTTTAGTAGTGTTCCGAGATATTCTGAGTCTTAAGATATTAACTTGGTAGTGTGCTTTATAGGTATCATTCAATGACGGTCGATTCGGAAGCTGGTTTGTAATATAGCTGCTAGTTACAAAACGCGACAAAATAAAAGTTACATTCGAACCTCTCTCTCAGCAATATGTAAACGTATAAAGAGCAAAAAAATTTTTGGACTCGAAAAACTTTTAATTACGATTTTCCCTCAACTAACGAAGCAGGTTCTACCGAAAACAATTGTATGGTAGGTTATTTTTCGCGATGTTTTGTTTCACGTTTTTCTATGGCGTGTAATTTAATTTCGAGTAGACGTATTCGTACCTAGATATATAATAAGTTTTCCGTCAGTGCGAAGGGGCCGAGGCGAGGGGATATTTACACGTCTGAGTAATACAAAGACTTTTGTAAGTCGTGCCTTGCATTTATAGTCTACAGTTCGCTCACAGTTACTTTACTTCAAACTTGCATCTACTACTATGCAAATCACAGTGATCTTCATTCTCATTATTATTATTATTATTATGCTTTCTTGTGCTGCTGGAGGAGTTTATTGCGCTAGCCCTTCATGAAATATTGAAAGGTGTGCGTTTTGGTAACGACAAATAAATTGTATTCACACAATCTAACGTTTACTTTAAACATGAAAAATTTTACCTTTTTATTTTTTTTGTCAAACGCACTGAAAGTATATCCATGAAAAAAAAAAACATGAAATTTACAGCTTTTTCTAAAAAAAAGAAGCTATCGATACATTTGAGAGATTTAATTATACGAGTAATTTATCGTTCCCGCATTTTTCTTATCTCTGTCATAACTAATAATAATATCGTTATTATTCATGATTGAGTGTATAGGAAAGATGTTATTGACTTGGAATGTAAGAAAAAGAATGGAAAGTTAAAGTTAAAAAATCCAACATTATGATTCCTGCTCACACGATCTCAAGAAGATTAAAGAGACTGCGATTTTTGGGCCTTTCTTATCAGAGTATATGTATAGTAAATACTTATTTATTAAGTTATGGAAAAGCGGAGTTTCCTAACACAAGCTTTGCTACTTAAAAAGAGGCTGCAATCACAAGATTGTAATGTTACTTGTTAAAATAATAAACTATTATTATTGTTATTATTATACAGGAAACACCGACCTAATCTAGTTTAATAAAATATGATTGTTTGTACTATTTAATGAAAATACTTCATTTATCACGTTTAAGAAAACCCAGACACATTCAGTTATCCAGGGAGAGGGAGTTCTTATCATTTTAAGAACCACAATCTGATCGCAGTCTCAATATGTTAAAAATAACTCAAACATTCCTATTCATTAACAGAATTGGCATTCAGGTTATATGCGCTTAGTAACACACGAGTAAAGCGGATAAACAATTTGATTTCAAAGATTTTGGTGCAATATAGTATACAGCTTTGTCGCACGCCCGAACCGTATGGAAAGCCTGGGACTTTTATTTATTCAGTTTCTAAAGCGAAATCTACTTTTTTCTTAATAATTATAAACTAGCGCTTGACTGCAATCCCGCCTGATGGTAAGCGCTATGAAGCGCTAGATGGTTGATGGTAAAGCGCGCTAGTTTATTAAGAGCCTATTCACTCAGAAAAACTGAGCGAATAGGAAGGAAGACGGCAGTTGAGCGAAGTGATGCAATGTTAAACCCAACAACACGACCAACGACGCTGCGCCAAAGGGAGATTGATCTGAAGACCCTCCACGACCAAACTCCCAACACAACAACATTAGGCGCATCGTACCCGGCACACATCGCAACACAACTGCGAAACTCCGTACGGCTTCACCAGACGTCATGCCGGAACACGACAAATCGCTTGGCGGCAAGTCTTTGTCTGGTGGGTGGTAAGAGAGTCTACTACTTTATCATAAAATCCGTAATTTATGACCAAAGTTACGGGTGAAGCCCACTCCGTATATACCTGCAGACATATGATTAGTGTTGGGGTCCGTCTTAAGAATGAATGACTTACTACTAGACAGTTGTCTGCTCCCGATGTGTTTCTACCTGTCAATAAAAGTTATTTAATCGTATGTAAGGTTCACACAGAAGTTTCGTACTACTTTCGGATGGGCCTGTATTTTTGTGGCTGGCTAAAACAGTAGGCCCTCAGCTACGATAAGACGCCCATTTCAATGAGAACATCAAACATTGTCTGCCATAGTCAAACTTCTAGCGGAATCTATAAAGAACAAGAACAGTGGTTTGTTAAATTCACGACATTTCTCAACGAGAATGAGGACATTCAATTTGCTCTCCGGCTTCCTTGCCAGCACAAAAGCGGTTTGTCCTCTTGGTATCAAACAAAACTCTTCATTTAACAAAACCAAAACCCAAATCTGCGCTAATAACTCGATGACAAAAGAAAATCTTTTGGCCATTCCAATGGCGTCATTCATAGGAATCCGTTTTCAAATAAAAGTTGATAATATTTTGAAACCAACAGCGCCTCGCAGTTTTAGGCGCATTTATAAAATTTGTAAGATTACTCTTACACACTTACCCTCATATTCATAAACGCTGCTTAAAGTTAACTAGTGATTAGCGATTTTTTAAACATACATTTTAGACATTTTCACGTCACTTTAATCATCGTTTATGAATAACCCTTAAACACTGTGGTGTTTATTCATAAAGGATGATTAAAGTTAAGTGACTTAAAAGGTTAATAATATATGGTTAAAGAATTGCTAATCTCTAGTTAACTTAAAGCAGTGTTTATGAATAAGGGGGTTGGAGACTAGTCGAAAAACGCCCTTACTTAAGGAGTTTTTTAAGTCATTATAAAGTATGATTCGCGACCACAATAAATATGTTTTTATAGAAATTCATTTATTGAAATTATCAATACTATTTTTAAGTTGATTTACAATCCTCGATATCGTGACAGTCACTAGACACTACAGTAATTTGTACCGCGCCAGTAATTTGAAAGAACATAATTTGGTCGGTCTCCGTGGCGCAGCGGTCAACACGCCTGCCTGCGACGTGGAGGCCCCGGGTTCAATCCCCGGCCAGGTCATGATAGAAAAACGATCTTTTCCTGATTGGCCTGGGTCTTGGATGTTTATCTATATATGTATCTATTATAAAATATAGTATCGTTGAGTTAGTATCCCATAACACAAGTCTCGAACTTACTTTGGGGCTAGCTCAATCTGTGTGATTTGTCCGTATTTATATTAAAAAAAAGAAAAAACAAATACAATTAGGTGTTTTACAGTGTTAAAATATTTTGTTTTAGAAGCAAATACTTTTAACTTTAAATAACGGTCCTGTTACTAATGAAACGATAATTAATATGTACCTATTTAGACTGATGATAGTGTATTAGTGTAAATATATTTAAAAAAAAATCAAATTTAATGAAAACCTTTTGCAATGTACCTAAACTACAGTAACTTTCACATACAGAATATTCAAAATTAAAACAGAATTAAAGAAATGCTTTTCATACTAATTATGTTTTCCGCAAATAATATAAAAAAAAACCAGTTAGTTTTTAAAGAGGTTTTCTAGTACCTACCTAGGTACCTACCCTATACGCAAATGATTTGTTCCGGTATTGCTCGTCTTTCTTTCGACTTCAATCCCTATCCGGGTAAGTAAAGTTTAATATCGATCACGATATAGTTGAAAATAGGGAAATTAAGAATTTAGTGACTGATTCGCCAAAATACTCTCCCCTACCTCTGGCCATCTATAATTCATTGAAAGTTGTCGTCCTGAAAATAATTTGCTGCAACTTAATTTAGACGCCCTAATTACGTCTTAGCAGAGGCGTCGGATCTATTTACTGTTCCGTCACTGGATAAATAAAGATTTATATTAAAATTCAGTCGAAAATAAAAAAAAGAATACTTATAAGAAAAAGGAATACTTATTTAAAATTTAGCATCTTCTTGCCCTGAATCTTACTCCGAGTATTTTATTCAATCTGATTTTGTCACTATAGAACAATAGGAGAAAAAGCATCCATAAGTTTAAAATGCAACTGTTTTTACCTCTTACTTTTTTCAAAATACTCTCCATATGACCCTTGAGTGCAATAATGAGGCTTATGAGTCCAAAATTGTCGTCTTGACAATTAGTAGCTCAGGCTAATTTTAGATTTTCTAATTATTCCATCCTGCGTGACACCTAGCAACTAGCTAGTTGTTAGAAGAGTAGCTGGATGCTAGGACGCACGCTGGAGGTGTGACAATTGTGAATTTTGAACTCCTATCTGTAACAACTCTTTGTTGATAAAATAATGCAACATTGCCCAGGCCTAACTATACCAAAAAAAAAAAACAATAAAATAATTGCGTCCCCTAAATAACAGCATTTTGTTTTGCAATATAAGCTAAAGTTCAATTTAAAAAAAAAACTCATATTAAAAATATAGTCTGGAAAAGTACGTGACACATTCACCTTAGTTGATTATTTTAATTGTAACCTTAAGATTTGAGAATCAAATAGTGGGTAATGCTCTAAACTCTCCTATTTTTTGTTTGTTCCCTTTGTTAACCTTTTCCTAACTTTCAATCTAACAGCATACAGCCGGATTCCAATATTTAACATGAAGTGACTGACGTTCACAACCCAGTTACTGATTTTGAGTGTTTGTCAAACTTTTAGGCAGGGAAACCACTTGTAATAACTGCCAAAGGTTCTCGAATTACAGCAAGGACCAATGGCTTAGCGGCTGTTCGAGGCACAGAGGAGTCCTGGTAAAGTCAGAGATCACTCATGGATCAACTTCGTTTAACCTGATAGTTCAATTTATTGTTTAGTAGAATAGAATGCTCTTTATTATGTACGCCTTATAAACTACATAAATATCAAGATTTAGAAAAGTTAAAATCTTTAACGTTATATTACGTTTTTTATTGCTTACTATTAGATTACGATGTCCGTTTTTTCTACAACTATTAGAATACCTATATTGTATTGTCGAAGTCAAACAATGTTCTAAAAACTATGTTTTTTTTCTAACTATAGTTAGATATGTGTAATAATGAAATAAGAACGATATAAAAAACTGTAACAGCTAACAATTACAGCAGACAAAACCATATCAGCATAGCTAGTATAGTTATATATATAGAGAGATATATATACATATATATATATATATATATATATATATTATATAGAGCATACTTTATGGAGTCGCCACTTTGTGGCAAAAGAAATATTTTGTAAACTTAATATTATTTTTATAATTGTTGTAAAATATACCATCTGTCATCACATCATCTGAAGATCACAAATAATCCAATAACCCCTTTGCTCCATTTTCCAATTTTGAAAATGACATTAAGATTTACTACTTAATTTTAAATTACTTATTAAAAACGGTAATTTTCACGATAATTGGACAATTACTCGAGGCTGACTGTTAAGGACATGTTCACTTAATAAACAGTACAATTATACCAAAGTTAATTAAAATGTCACTGAATCGGATAGATATTAATTAATGTTCTTTAAATAATGGACAGTTTAATTATGAAGTTGCAAAATATAAACACTACTTATAGCTAGAGGTGACAAAAAAATCAAATAGAATTCAAAAAGAAACGAAAAAAAAAAATTCCAAGGAAAAAGTAAGTCAAAAATTTAATCCTCAATTCAAATCATGTTTATTTTAATACTCACTTTTCAAGAACAGAAGGTTGAAATGAGCGCGCGCCTCAACAGGAAAACACTTAGGAGAAATCGCGGTCTGAACGAACAGGTAGATAGGCTAGCGATACGAACGATTGAGCAAGCTGAGCGAACAGCAACCGCGGGGGTGCGGGCTCGAGATGCGATGCGAATGTGGAGCGGTCTAGTCGGAACCTCACTCCGGGCGCGCGCATGCGTGATCGGCGTTCTCGCGTTTCCCCATCACCCGCTAGCATATCTGATATAATACCTTTCGGTTTACGCTTTGCGAGAGTTTTTTAGCATGGATTCGGCGGTGAAAAAGTGCAACTCGGATTAATTGAAATTTGGCAAATAAACCACGATTGCATTTGTAAAAGGATAAAAATCGCAAGCTCAGTTTTTTGCAAAGCTTTTGTTGAGAGAAACTTTGTGGCGAGAAAAATCGTTTAGCATGATATTTCGTTTTTTAAAGCTTACTATCAGATTATGGTCCCCGTTTTTTCTACAACTATTAGTATAGTTAAGATCGGAAATATAAATATACCTGTACCTCATTATAATCAATAACGTTATATTTGCTGCACCGGTCCTCTGTCCGGTACAAATAGATAAGCGTCGCCAAACAGGCAGACACCACACGGACCGCACTATCTACATCCGGTGCAATGTCATCTAGCCGCTTTAATACATTTATGAATATTTCATGAGCATAGAAAAAATAAGTTATCTGGATATATCCTAAATGAATTGTGTACATAGATTGAGGTATTGCTATTAATTAATAAGGAACACCTGAACGCGCATATCAGGCAAAGTCGGTTCTGTGGACTTTCTTTATTCATAGGAAGATCTTTCTTTTAATGTTTTTGTTCTAACAGCTATGTTCCAACTCTTCCTACAAATGTTATTCGTTCGTCGTCACGATACATTTTTGCAGAAACTTTATTAATTAATGTTTGCGAGTTGAAGTATCAGAAAACAAACACAACCAGACCTAGTTGCATCTCGAATGAGTTAGTAGAACGAAGTTGTGCTGCATCCGCGGACCAATTTCCGGACACCCCGCCTATGGAAGAAAAACATGAGACATACATTAGTTGACGCACTGCAAGTTGGGCCAACAACTTTGTTACCTCGACACAGTTCAGCTTGTTTGAAACTTGAATAATTATTTGTAACTGGAACATGTACTTTATATTTCCAATTGGAAGTCGGGTATTTGGTACGGCGGCACTAAGTGCATGTTCCGTTTTGAATAGAAAACACAATGTTATTAAATTATTATTTTGGAACATTTTGTATTTTAACCATTGGATTCGTCGTGTTCCGACATGATGTCTGGTGCTGCCATAAGGAAGACGGGTCTGAGCAGTTGTGTTGCGATGTGTGCCGGGTACGTTGCGCCAAATGTTGTTGTCGACACAACAACATTTGGCGCGTTTGGTCATGGATGGTCTCCAGATCAATCTCCCTCTGGCGCAGCATCGTTGATTATGTTGTTTGGTTTAACATTGCATCACCTTGCTCAACTACCATCTTCCTTCCTATTCACTCAATTTTTTAAATGAATAGGCTCTTAACAAACTAGCGAGCTTTACCATCAACGATTGCATCACCGCTGCATTCCCTTGTGTTTTTTTTTTGTATTCGCCGCGCATTTTTATAGGTAACAGCAGATTTATTTTTGATAACCATATCCATGATTACACGTTGTATCTCAATATCTCTGCCAACCTGTATAGCTATGCCCATGATTAAGTCAGCGTGAAAAAAGTATTACACATCAATTGAAATTCGACAATAGCGAAATATTTTTTTATAATTAGATCAATACCTTCCAGAGATTACATCTAGCAAATAGAAAATTCAATCTCTTTTTATTAATAGTGTAGATACATACTAGCCCGCCCCACATAAAAAAGTAACAATATAGTAATGGCGTTAAATCTAGGCCACGACGTAAGTAATCTGTTATCGTGATAGCTTGCACCTGATTATTAAACCACTTCCCAAGGACGGAGTTTCATCCTCCAACTCAATTTGTTGCGCCAGTAGCGTTTTAGGGCACACCGTTAGTCGGTCAACTATTTTAGTAATTGGAAATGTAAACTTATTAGTTAGTCAATCCTGACATCGCGATTTGATCGTTTTAGGCGACATTTAGAGCATGCATCTTGTAGGTATTTGTAAAATCTTCATATGATACGTAGCTTATAAATTGTTGTCAATGTAAAGGTAGAGCAGTGGTGGCCCAGACTTATGAGATATGGTCGTTGTTCAAATCCAGACAGGTGTTTTATTTTGTGTATATAATTTCTCTCGAAGAGAAGAGGCCGGACCCTCAGCGAGCAATGAATGCTTCTAAGAAACTCGCACCCCCGGGCATAGGTAGAGGTTGGATGACGGAGTGAGTAACCAAAAAAAAATAGGGACTGTTATAGGCTTTTTGTGTGACGATAAGTCTGGTATCGCCAACCCTTCCTGAGCGTGCCTATGCCCGTGCCTATACCCGTGCCTTCTCTGTATGAAAAGAATAATTTAAACACTGCACTGAGAAAATATATGCTGGTATTTCTAAATGTATGAAAAGCAGATTTTATAAGCTAATGTAATATAGTAGCTTAGCATAGTAGAAAACCTAACGTAGTCTAGCATAGTAGAAAAATTACCTATTTGATTCTTATGCACAATAATAATTATTAAGTATATACGCATTAGTCACGTAGCGTGTAGCGTTGGATGACCCCGGATCGGGCACTGAGATATTGAATAGAGCAATGCACACATTTATAATCAAAAAGATAAAAATACAGCATAGATAAAATGAAAGCAAAATATCTAATAATATCATAAACGAAGACGAAGTTTAATATTGAGCTCTTCCATGTGGAAATTCCATAGAAACCGAGTCTGGATTTGTGCTCGGTTAACAGCATAATGCTTTGCATATGCGGGACCCCACAGGCTATCGCCCACTTTCTATCTTGTTCCACATTCCCTGTCACATATACAATTGATGGTCTTATTATAGCGTAAGTGCGTGGAGGAGGAGCCATTTTAAAAAATCTCAATATAAAACTTGGGCGGTTTGACGTAAGCTCGGCGACGCCAATTCTCGTCATTTGAAACGTTTAAAATCTAGTCGCAGTTACATGTCGGCGACAAACAAATGTCAAAAAACTTGTCAAAATGTAGGGAAATTAGACGGATTTTTTGATAGATTGACACTGAGATCAAACTGCGATCGTTCTAAAATTGGTAAAATTGGCCGTCTCGTGACTTGACAACTTAATTCAAGCTCACTTTACTAAGTTTTCATAGTGAAGTTTTTATTCAATAAATCTTGGCTTTAGTGGTAAAGGTTACACCACGAAAGTCACACACATGTCAATGGATACTAAAGAAAGTATTTTTCAGTGAAATGATTATTTTCCAATAAAGTATGAATGAGATATTTTTTTAAATTGAATTCCAGCGAGACGAACAACAATTTTTCCTGTACAAGATTCGCTGTGGGATTATGAACTTATTATTTGTTAATAGCATATGCTGTTAAGCTATCAGCGGGCTGAATTATATTATTATACCTATAGTGTTGACATTTTTGAAAATAAATAATTATAATGTTAGGTTATTTTTATTAATTTTTAGCTTTTTTTATTTGTAAACCTTCAAATACCTACAATACAATATGTGTTGTTATTGAATAAATCAAATGAAATGATAAATGAAATTAGATTAAAAATATACGTTCGTTTTAGGTTATAAGTGTGTGAGCTGAAAAGGATACAATGCTGGATAATGTTAACATTTTAATCAAGTTTGGTAGGTGCGTTGTTGGTGGTGGACGGGGCGAATATGATAAGAAAACGAATAGCACCGACCCAATTTAACATGGGACAAGGGTAGGCTGATGGTAAAGGTCGTGGTAAACGCAGACAAATTAAAAAAAATATGTTTAGGTTAAGCCTGGACCTAGATTTCTTCATACCAATCATAAAAGCCGCATAGCCGAATTTAACGCATTGGGGTAACCTGTAACGGCAGTTGTAAAAAGATTAATAAAATAAATAAAAGGAACAACAAGAACAAAAATGTTTCAGAACTTCACGCAACGAGACCATTTGCAGACCAAATTTTCTAAGCGAATACTCTCAGAGTTAGAGTTTTTTTTTACATGGGTCTAGACTTCCACAGGAGTACACGAAAATGACCCACGACTATGTATAGCACGTGTGTTAAGCTTTGAACGTACCACTCCCCGTTAGCCTGTGTTCGTGGACTGTATTAATACGTAGCAGTGGCCTCTATTCAAGTAAGCTACGCATGTATCAATGACGTCAATTTATGAGTAGCCTCTCCGTGGGTTGCAGTGGATGCAATCACATAAATATTCTTACAAACCGAAGCTCTAATACACGTGCGTAGCTCGTTCGTCTCTCCTTAGCCTTTATTGTGTAAAAACAATTTACACGCGCCGTCAAAAATATCCTAGTTGCAATGCAACGCCATGGCAACACTATGAATTTTTAAATTCGACACGAAATTATATATTTATATTACACCTGCGGATATTTCTGCCATAAGTTGAAAGTAGGAAATGGATATTACAAAATAGCTTGGCACATATTGAAATATCCAGAGTATCTGCACCAAGAAACGTAACTGCAGGTATTTCAATAAATTCTCGCTTCACTATTGAGTGCAGTGACTGGCTCGCTTTCATGATTTTACTTATATATAACTCGTAACTTGCCAACAAATATCTGTTGAATTATTTACAATATACATATTTTAACTGGGATATTTTGCGCTGGTATGACATTCTGTTACCTTTTTAATATCTGTAGTATTTATTACCAATACGAAAGGATATATATGATATTACTTAGGTGTCTATTAACTGGGTTGTGGAGATAGACAGAAGCTCCACGTATACTGTATTCGGTTAGACTGGAAGTCGACACCAACATGGTTGGCAAAAGGCTAGGCAGATGATGAAATAAGTAACACTTAAAGCTTACACTTAAAAGAGGGCCAGTCTGACTTACAAAAGAGAACAGTTTTTTGACTCTATAGATTTTTATCTCACTCATGGAGTTCATAGACAATCTAAGTTTCAAGAAGATATAGTGATGTGCCATTGACGTCAATAAATGATTGTAGTTCATTATTTTAACGTTGTAGTATATCTCAAGATGACCTAGTGGTTAGGCGCATGCAGATAGATGTATTAATCAGTAAGCCCAGAGTTAGAACTGACGCATTTCGTGGAGTTTTTACTTATATTTTTTTACCCTATTGGAAGTTCTTCATCTTGTTCGCTCAGCATGCATAATGGACATGGACTGGAATAATTTTCCAGAGGCGGTTTTTCAAATCAAGAATAAATTGGCTCATAATAAATGAGTGCGTATTACTATCAACAATTGCATCACTACTTACAGGCTGGAACGCAGTCAAGCCCCAGTTTATAACGTAAAATAAAAAAATTAATAATCCCTAAAGTATGCTTTTTTGTTGTAAAATGTTTCAATTCTAGGTAGCAACCAATGCCTTGTCGGAGATAGTTTCCGATTCCCTCGTCTGGGAAATAAAATAAAAGCAAAGCAACTACTACAGCTTTTTATCTACGACAATCTTGGGAATTTTATAAAAATATTGTAGCTACCAGATGTTTTGCTATCTAAGTTTCTTTTGAGATATTATTCATAAAGTCAAACAAACTTTTAAACATTTATTTTACCTTGCCGTTATTCTATTTTATATAATAAATGCAAGACAGCATTGAAAAGTTAAAAGAACCTGTTTTGGTCTTAATGTAAATAAATAAATGTAAAAAGTATAATGTTTTGGAAAAGAGTAAAGAAATGAAATGAAATAATTTCGGAGAAATACCACTGAAATGATTTCAAAGCTAAATATTATATTTATGTGATATACAGAAGATGGTGAAAGGTGAAGCGTTCAAGGATCACTCACTCATGCTTCAGGAGATCATACACAAACATTCTAAAACAGTTATTGCAGATCCACTTCGAGAAAAAATTATATTTTTGCGGGTACTAAGAATTTTATTTCTATAAGTATTTTACAATATGTAAAAACCCTCTTGTTCCTTCTATCAACATTTTAAGATACGGACGTGATAAAGCAAGTCATTTATATAAAATTTTTAACAAAAATAATTAAAATCAACATTTATTTAATAATATTTGTAATTTTTAACTGATTTCTTCCCTCTGCAATTCTGCATGAAGAAACTAAACATAAGTAGAACGTTCCCTGTGTACCTACTAACTTATAAAATCAGATATTCTAATCATTTTATCGAATGTGTCGATTTTAATAGTTATTTGATTTTGACCCCTCGACTAGACAATAATTACTTTTTAAAATTATGATTTCATTAATGATGCGCTTGTAGGTAAAATGTCCCAGAAAGGAACAGGGTTTGAACATGAAGCAAAGGATTTATCACGTGATACTATTTTTAACAATTTTAAGACAATACAAGTAATATGGATTATATTATTATTAGGTTAAGATAAGTAAAGTGAGATTTTTTTTAAATTCTTAATATGCATTCCAACGTTAAAACCTGATTCTTTTTTCCTGTAGCATAGCACAGAATTCCGCGATTTTACGATTTAAAAAAAACAGGGCCACCCTTTGCTACGCCCACGACACAATGCGACAGTGCACACACACGTACATACAGTCTATCTTCACTAGCACCTGCTTTATAAATTCTTTTCATTCGCTCTCTCAACTTCGTCGTCTTTTGCGACACTTACGGGATAAGGAGAGAAGGTAGTTTTTCAGTTCATCAAGGAAATTTTGCAACACACTTAAGTACGCAAAATACCATCGCGCGTGGTTGTGGAGTCGCGGCCACTAGCCCGTATTACCTACTACACAATTTCAATTATTCATTTTGACAATTCTGCAATATTCATTGTATTATTTACGCTATCGAGCACACGGCTTTTTTATATACAATGCCATGGATTAGGAATTTCTTTCAAAATACCTACCAATATCATGTTGTGAAGAGAAGTGTTTTATGCAATCGGTTTAGTACTTATTTAATTCAAAATGAGTAGTTAAAACATCGCATAGCTAGCAATAGCTTTATTTCGCCGAAAGCCGGGTTGCATGACAGGCGTAATGTATTTAATGTACCTAATGCGAATTCTGCGTGTTGACGGCACTAGTGCTCGCGCCGATCCACCGGCGGCGGCCGGTTTTGAGAGCAAACACAAAAGCTCTCCCATTTGAACACATACAGGTTTTGCGTCGAGTTTGAATATACACTATTTACATCATATTAAATATTACTCACATCTGCACCTGACTGAAGTGTCTGTCAGAATAATATCAAAATTAAATGCGAGCAGCTCTTATTATTAAAATGTACGGCTCATGCAGTCAAACCTGAACAGGAAAATGCTTTTGAATTTTGCTTCAATTAATATGTCAGATTTGTGACTGTATGACAGGTTGTTGACGTTCTAATTATAATTTTATCGGAGAAATCATTTTAAATTAATACAAAATCTCTCATACGTCAGTTACATTTTAACGAATAAAAATTATCTGTTTATTGAAATATCTACCCCAAAATTCATTGATTTATCTTTTGTATATTTGTTACAGTCAGTTATGTAAAAGTTTTATACTATGAATCTATGAATATCTCAGAATCTATGACCTGATAAGAATGAAAACGGAGGTTAACAGGTGTCGATGCAACCTGTTCTAATGTTATTTATAGTTCTCACGGCTCAACAAGTTATACGCTCCGACCATTAAAAATAGCTTACTAGAATATCAAATGGCTCGCTGTCGTGAGCCTTAGTTAAATATAGATCTAAACTTTACAAGAGTATTTAAATGTTCAGACTTTTTACTGTAGTTAATTCGTTTTATAGTATCGTCGTCGTTGAAAATATTTCAGGCGGTCGGTACTTTTAGCTTTTTACTCCTTCTGACAACCTCTCAGTTAATCCCTCACTAAGTTTTCTGCTTTGTAAGTTCTTATTAGCATTGATCTCTACAATACTTCAAGTGTGTTTTACTTGACTTGTCTCACTTTGTTACCAAATATAGCATTACGAGATTTCGATTTTGGTCGAGTTAGTGAGTATGAAAAGAAATTGTTTATTTGATGCAGATTTTGAAGTCATAACTTGTATCTTTCTTACAAAACTTGGTCATAAATTGGCCTTAGTTGTAGAGTGTGCCTGATAAGACGAAAAACGTGCTTTTCCTACCGCGTTGGTTATTCAAATACAAAATTAAGTGCCCCTGTACTTGTGTAGGTACGATGAATTCTCGCTAGCAGTTAGCAAATAGCAGCAATTCGTAAATATCAGTAATGTTTACCTGCTACTTGCTCTTTGTGAATTCTGTTGTGAAGATGATTCTTCAAACAAGCAATTTCGGCAGTTAAAATTACGTGAGACTCCGTACTCTCAACTTCAGAGTGAGTTAGAATAGAAAACAGTGTTTGTAATAAACTACAAAATCATTTAACAAATGAAAATTTGATTGTTGCATTCATGAGAGATCATTACTTGAGAACGGTTCGATAGATGTAGCTGTTTTATGTACTGCTTGTTATTGTCAAGACATGGTTTGTATGAAAACATAAATCAGAGATAAGAATATAACACTAACTAAGACGACATAGGACGCGAACTGCTAGTTTAATTAAAGGGTTAAAAGCACACTATTGCAATAGGTTACCCTGAAATGAAAGACACTAGAGAGTCCTGTTTACTTTAGTAATTAAACTTAAGTATAATAAACTCAAATTGCAAAAGTAAAGGCACGTGTAGCCCAATTTTATTCTGCAACAAAACTTGCGCGTGTATTCTTCCGCTCGTCTGACGCTTGTGATGGTATGCATGAAGCTTGCATAATCATTCCGCGTTTATATCACTTTCCAACTTAATTTATTCAACTAGCGTTCTGCAAATATTTCGTGATAAATTAAGTACTGCACAATGTGTATGCACGCGTTTTTTAAGCAGATGTGGTTGGATTAAAACCCCAAGTACCTCGTTCGCCTACTCGTTAGGGGGTAGGCGGAGGTGTCGTGGTGTAACTTCGTACCTAACGCTACTAAGAAAGCTAAGCTGTATTTGCGGTTGCTGCGCTTTGAAAGGCCCTGGGGTACTGGCTACGACCGACGAACTCGTAAGTCAGACAGGTGCTTCACTTTCCCCCGCATTGGGCCCGCGTGGTAGATGACAGCTCGCTTCCTTTCGACAAGACACCTGTGATCCAGCCGTGGGAACATTATAGACTATTCATACCTATTCGACCTAATAATAACAGGTTTTTGCCATAGCGTTCATTCGTTCATCATCGTTTTGTGGAATTATTGTTTGTTTCCACTAAGTTTCATTAACCTGGAGAAAATAAACAATAATTGTGTACTTGTTTTTTCTAAGTTTAAGTGAACTCAAACATTGTTTCTAAACAAAACAACCAAAGGGCTGTTACTTGGTGATGGTGAAAGCACTAGGCAGTTTTACGTTTAATATATGATTTATATCTAATCCTTTAGGCACATTTACCTACAAAATTAATTATACTACGTATATACTTATTTATGAAATATTGTATTGTGTGTACAATAAATGTAGGCATACACACAAACACACCCATCATACACACCATCTCATTTTTACAGATAGAGATTGAGATCAGACTGTGACTAGATTTTTAACGTTTTAAATTCGAGAATTGGCCTCCAGATCTCCCAACGTAAATCACAAAACTTTGTTGAAATACCTGTCCCCTTAATATGTATAAATAAGTATGTAATTTGTATAGATCGCAATATTTAAACTTTTAAACCTTATTGTATCGTACTGTCTATAGCGACTACCTTGTTTTGACTCGAGTGACCACTCAGTGAAAAGTTTGGTTAGTCATAGCCTTCGTACGTTGCCCACACTAGAAGTTAGTCCTGTATCGTGTGTCTTTACAAATATTTAAACTCATACACAAACAGCCCACAAAACCGGGACGGAACGCCTCCTATTTGTACTCCGTAGCCTCCGCTCAAATATTCAGAACCAAATCTCAATTCAAACAACACGTGAATTGTTGTCGTGGACTTGAGGAGAGGTATGATAAGCTCTGTTTCTTGATAAATAAAATTTTGCGACACTGTTGATACTATGATATGTAACAATGTGAGTCGAAAACCGTTTTTGAAAATCGAACATAAAGACGACATGTCCTGGAGCTCTATTCAAAACTGGAGATTTTGCACAAAGCTCTAGGTTAACATACTTAAGGATATGCAACGTTCCTGTTTTCAAAAGAAACAAAGACTTCTCTCTGCAACTGCTTGGGTAATCTGATCAACTTATGAAATTGAAGATATTTATCGAATTCAAACGACAGATCACTTTACCACAGGCCTGTGCAGATATGATATTTTCTAAATTTTCCTTAAAGACACAGTTATATTACATTAACAATGAAGCAACTAAAAATTAGTGACCTTGAAAAGACTATTTTGTCTGGCCCGCGACTCAGTAGCGTTTGCATCCCTCTTTTTCTTGAGCGAAAATCTAGCCGTGTTTTGTCCGGCAGAATTTATAGTTGTTCGACTTTACTGCTTTGCGGGTCAGGAAAAAAAGTCTCTTTTTTCTCTTGAAGTTAGTGAAGTGGTTCGTGTAAGAAGACTTAGATATAAGTATTTAAAAACTCAGGCCGGTTGCCAACTTTCCATGGCCTATATTAATGTACCCGACACTTACCTCTCTAAGAAATGACCTTCCGAGATAGTGTGTAAGACACCTATCTTCAGATTGGCATTAGTAAGACGCACAATCAAATTTGTCATTTAATAAGAACTGTAGTTGTAGTAGAAAAAACTGTCAGTATTTCTTAAGTCCGTCTCCTACGAAGCAACTAAATAACTTGTAGTATCATAACGCTTAGATACACTCTCACGCTCAATACTCAAGCACCACACACACATACATATATAGCAAGTATATTTTAAGGTAATTTTTTTTAAAATTAGTCTGGAACAAATGTGCCATATTTTGACCTGAGCGTTAATTACTGCGCCACGGAAACAACGATAGGTACAAAAGTTAAAGTACCGATAACTTAGAACCTTTCATAAATTATAGCCTGAAACTTGTTGTAACTCCAGAAGTAATATAATTGTTGTTATTACGAATTTAGTGTAAACGGAAGTCATCTTAACGTAGAAGACATAATTCTAAACCACTAATAACATTACGCGGTCAGTACAGGACTTGTATAACTCTAGCTCCAACTGGCATTAACTGAGAAACTTAGCTTGCAGAGTTGCAGTCTAAACTTAATGGGTTTGCAGTAGCGAACATGCTTTAAAGTTTATGCTAAATCTCTGACGAACCCTGGACAGGTCTCCAGTGTGGGCCGAGGGAATTAGTTATTAGCCGATACCTTTTAGGTGAAAGGCAACTTTATTTGCTTGTTTTTTTACTACAGTCTTTTTACAGTTGGTTTACCGCAGAATTTACATCACTGTTATCGTGATCAACATAGTGGTCTTTGTTCCCGTATTAAGGGTGATGTTGGATTGCTGCCACTGGCAGGGATGTCAAAATTACTATGATCTTTATTTTTGTTATAATAAGGATGATGTAGATTGCTACTGTCTGAGCCAAAATAACTGGCAACAACAACACACCTGGTAATTCCGTGTTAATATGAAAAAAGCTGATTTTTTCTTAAATTTGAACGGTAAATTTATTTGTTGTAAGGAACTATGTCATAACCATTGACATAGTTTCATAAAAAAATGGAATTTAATAATTTTGCATCATCGAGGTACCTACGTCATCGTAGGTCATAGCAGGTAGTTCTGTAGTTTCTGCTACTCCCGTGTGAAAAAGGTGTTAGTGTATGTACTTATGTTATGAGTTATTCTAGTACCAGATTTTTGCTAGTCCAGTATCAGTGGTAGTAACAATCTTCTATTATATTCTGCATACATCACCCTGTGTAATCTGTGTCCAAGCGGAAGAATTTTTCTTGGAAATATTTAATGTGGTAATAAAAAAGAAACTTAACTGTCTGGCTTCCATCAGTGCATTTATTATTCATGATTCTAGCTTTCAGCAATCATGGTGGTTGAAAGTTTAGTCACCTTCAGTATAAAATAAGAATAACAAGAGCGCGAGAAAAAACAAAAAAAAAACGAAAAGCAAGAAAGATTTTCCCACCCCAATGTGAGAGACAAAACCGCGCTGACGGGGACTAGTTTTAAGTCGGTTGGAGTCCGACACTATCCGGCTCGCACGGGACAAGATCTCCTTGAGGGCATTTTCCATTCACCGTCAATTAAAAAAAAAAAGTAATGGTGGTTGATGAAAGAAAGCCATTTACTTTGTCAATGAACTATATGAATTTACGTTATAAAGGGTAATCACCGCCACTGCTAGCAATCGCGAAAATGTTTTGCATATTTCGCTGCATAAAAGCCGCAGTGTTGGCTTTCATAAAGTTATGCCAATGAGGCTTGACAGGAACGCTCTTTGATAAAACGCGCAGACTAACCTTTAAAAATAAAATTTCACTGAAGTCATTCAATGCTTAATTGACTAAATTGGAAACTTCGTGCATCAAATCCTTGCGGCGCTACATTTGTAAGGATCAACACGACATGTGCTAACTCCAGGCAAATAAAAAATAATCTTTCTCATTCTAACTCAAAAACATTATTAATAATAATCGTGCCTCCCACTTACCACTTAATTATTTTGGCCTTAGTGATCACACGTCTCATGCAATGTTAGTAAAATGAAATGTATTATTGAAATTCTTAGAAATGCTTTTCCTCAGGAGCCGAGAAACGCTGTAATTACTACTGTATTTTATGTGAATGAATGTATTAATTTCTTGAAGGACTACATAATAATGGGAGCCTACAGATGTAAAGTTCTTCATTAATAATAATACTATTCCAGTTTCTTTTCAATGCAATTGAGCAGGGCAACTTTTACCAAGCCAAACTGGGTCATATCGAGCATATGAGTTTCCACTTTTTACTTTTTCATGCTGGTACGCTGAAAGAAAATTATATCTGTGTGCCAAATATGTTAAATGTTTGCATCGACGGATATTTTATTGAATGGGTTGTTTTTTAATATCATTGTATTCTGTTTTGGGCGAACAGACCACACGAAAACCTGACTGTATTTTACGGAGGGTTAAACAAAGGTGAACCTACATTACATCGGTTTTGATAAAGTGCCATGTAACAGGAGGCGAACCTATTGACAACAATCGGGGAAATTTCATGTCGAAAACAGAGTAACAACCTGGACATTGAACTCAGGTGCTTAAATATCGGCGGCACCCTAAAATTTTCAAACTTATTCATTTTCAATTTTGGTACTTTGGTTACAAAATTCAAGTTACACCTTTACAGAAAACATGCAGTCGTTAATTGACAGAAGTGAATACTGAAAAAGAACAAAAAAGTTACAGCGGGGACGCAATATATATATATATATTTACTTACATATATATATATTAAGTAAACGTTGCCCCCCGCACTAGGATTTATCTTGTATCGTGTTTGCATTTACAAACATATAAATACACATACAAAAACATCCAGACACGAAACATTACGTATATAATAATATAATATTACCACCCACCAGACAAAGTCTTGCCGCCAAGCGATTTGTCGTGTTCCGGCATGATGTCTGGTGAAGCCGTATGGAGGACGGGTCTGAGCAATTGCGTTGCGATGTGTGCCGGGTACGATGCGCCAAATGTTGTTGTGTTGGGAGTTTGGTCGTGGAAGGTCTTCGGATCAATCTCCCTTTGGCGCAGCATCGTTGGTCGTATTGTTGGGTTTAACATTGCATCACCTCGCTCAACTGCCGTCTTCCTTCCTATTCGCTCAGTTTTTCTGAGTGGATAGGCTGTTAATAAACTAGCGCGCTTTACCATCAACGATCGCATCACTGCTTACCATCAGGCGGGATTGCGGTCAAGAGCTAGTTTATAATTATTAAAAAAAAAAAAAAAAATATTTGATCGGTGCGGGAATCAAACCCGCGACAAGCAGCGCTACAGTCAATTGCTTAACCACTGCACCAACCGTGCCGTCCAAATATTGCGTCACCGCTGTAACATTTTATAGGGTACCTTGTATACACAATTCATACGTATATAGCATACATTTATCTCGCTATAGCAAACACGGTGTCGGGTCAACGCGATTTTAATACTTTTCCCCCATCCAACAATGGTGTGCAACGTCACTAAAGATTTTTTTTTTTAATATATGTAAACTAGCTCTTGATCGCAATCCCGCCTGATGGTAAGAAGTGATGCGATCGTTGATGGTAAAGCGCGCTAGTTTATTAAGAGCCTATTCACTCAAAACTGAGCGAATAGGAAGGAAGACGGCAGTTGAGCAAGGTGATGCAATGTTAAACCCAACAACACGACCAACGATGCTGCGCCAAAGGGAAATTGATCTGAAGACCTCCACGACCAAACTCCCAACACAACAACATTAGATGCATCGTACCCGGCACACATCGCAACACAACTGCTCAGACCCGTCCTCCGTACGGCTTCACCAGACATCATGCCGGAACATGACAAATCGCTTGGCGGCAAGGCTTTGTCTGGTGGGTGGTAACTTCTGCCGGCGGCCGATGTTATGGCCTACCACCGAGAAAAGAAGTTTTCACTTCAAAATTTACGGTTGCCTATCTCTTTCTCTGGGTGACAAAACACGGATACTGAACACCCAGTGAAAAAGATTTCTCCGGGTGTCTCATTCAAGGTTACGCATCTCTTTTTACAGAGGGCAAATTCGCGGCAATTTATTTCTTTCCCCGGGTGTTGAAATCATAAGTATCTATACTAATAAAGCTAAAAAATTTGTTTGAACGCAAAAATGTTTGAAACTACTACTAGTCGGATTTTAAAAATGATTTAGCTTCTCTCCCATTTTTTGCAGAAAGCTATTAAATATCACGTCAGGACTCTTCGAAGCCGAGTAAAAAGATTTCAAGTGAGAGAGGCTAAACGAAAACGAAGTAATAGCGCGGGCAGGTGATGCGATCCGACGGGAATAGGAAGAATAAGAAATTTTACGTGACGAATCACGAGTAGAAGCTATTCGAACGTCACTTAAAATGGATTATCGGTTTGCGAGTGACTTCCATACAAATCAATAGTAAACGACAGTATAAAACTTGTGCATTTAAAGAACATTTTCTGTTGTAATTGTGTCTTAATTCGTTCGTTCGTTCGTTGGCATTTATGTACACAAAATGGTTGTATCGACGTACGAAAACAGGTTAACGTAAGTTTAAGCGTTCATTGTGGTATATGCAGGCGTAACCTCGGCTCGACCTCGGCATTACATTCGACAAAAGATCGTTATGAATTTCGCTCTAAAAATGCACGGCTATGGAATTTCAGTGGATGCCATTTCAAATATTGTAATGAAATTAATTGGCCATTTTTGAAGTGTTTTGGATGAGATTTTGATTAGATTTAGGTCAATTAATTCTACATAAACACAGCACAGCGCAGTATGATTCTGAGCGAAGATCGTTTTGGGTGGATATGTTAACATATTTCCCACCAGCTTGTTATTGTGTTTTTCCATTTCGTTATATAGTACCACAAATAATTGCTTTTCCCAGCGTATATAGGGGGCAGCTTCCAGTCAGTCTGGATGCAGCTGACGCTGTCATTTATAAGTAGCGACTGCCTATTAGTATACTCCACAACCCAAATTCTTGGTACGGTATCCTTAACAAAGGTTGTTTATCTTCAGAGCTTCCATCAGTGATGACTGTTAACACTGAAATTTATAATAATAGGGCAATTGTGTGACTGTCAATAATCCATACTAATATTATAAATGTGAAAGTGTGTTTGTTTGTTTGTCCTTCCTTCACGCCGTAGCTAAGCAATCAATCGACCTGATTATTGGCATACAGTTAGTTGAAAAGATGGAGAGTAACATAGGCTACTTTTGGTCCTAATAAAACATCAAGTTCCCAAGGGAGATTACTGGAATATTTGTATGTGTACACCAAATATATCCTTACTAATATTATACATCGGAAAGTGAGTTTGTTTGTACCACTTTCACGCCGTAACTTCTGAACCGATTGCTTTGAAATTTTGCAGACGTAAAGTTAGAAGTCCGGATTAAATTATAGGGTACTTTTTATCCCGAAAAAAATTGACATTCCCGAGAGAAATCTAAAAAGCGCGATATAACCGAAGTTAACGCGGGCGAAGCCGCGGGCGGAAAGCTAGTCTACAAATAAAAGCTGAACCAATAAAAGGAAACTTACTTTCCGAGGTACTCGATTTATAGTGTAATCAGCTTCATACACACCGTATCGGCTACCTTACCTAAACTAACGTTAGATCCGACTTGTTATTACAAACCTCTCCTAAAACTCTATACCTAATACCTATGTCCTTTCTGGAATATTCATGGAGTCTGGAAATCGAATCGAATCTCACAGTAACTTTTCAAAGCTCATTGAAATTGACTCAAATTTTCATACAACGTAGGTAGATGTAATTGTCGATGTAATATATCCACTAATACTAACAAGTTTAGGCGTAGCCGAGGCCTGCTAACAACTAGCAAATTCGTGGGTTGAAAGTTTTAAATTATGTAATTTTTAATGGCACCTAGGCTGGTGATATTTTTTGCTTTTACGATAAGTTTTGTAATAATATAAGCTGTATAAAGTAAATATATAAACAGTGTTTAGATCCGAAGATAAATCCACACTAATATTGTAATTGGGATAGTGTGTGTGTGCATCTGTTTGTCCTTCTTTGACGGCTAACGAATTGACGTGATATTTTGGGTGGCGATAGTTGAAGTGATGGAGCGTGACATAGGCTAATTTTTTGTCTCTTTCTAACCTCCCTTCCTCCCTAAAGCTATAGCGCTATAGTTGATACTATACTTTTTATTCCTAAAAACCCTTTTTATAGGTAAATCTAATGGTGAAATATTCGAAACGATTTTAATGGTTCATTGACTTGTGTATTTCAATCGATTCACTACAAGACTATTGTGTCCCTGCTTTCACTGAGGTTTATTTTTCTTTATCAACTCTCAAGGTTATCTGTAGTATAGCGCCGTTGTGAAAAGATTAGCCATTTAGCAAGATTACTTATAGTGGGGCTGCTGCTTAGGTCACGATGGACGCATTGAAATACCACGGCTCATACATGTCGTTTCACGTCGGAAATTTAGTTAGAAATGATAATACTAGGTTGATTTTTAATTTGTGGCATCAAATTCACTGTGTCACGAGGGATGGTTTATCCCCTTTGAGCGTTCTTCTCCCACATTTCAGTTTGATTGTCTAATTATTGCTTCTGGCTGCTACATTGTAGTAGTTATTATATCATGTAAAATAAAGTTACAATTATTCCACCCGGATTAAATTTCCACATTTTAATTTTTTATATTTGCATTTCTCATTGAATGCATATGAATGAGATCCAAGTTCCCACTAATTTGGATCTCAAATGTAATACACTCCCGACTTAACAATACAATAACAATACGAATATAATGAGAACAAAGTATAAGAGTAGATAAGTGCATCCTAGACATTAATGATTTTCTTGTTTTTTTTTTAATGATTTTTTGCTACATGACAGTAAAAAATATTTTCACTTCCTGAACATTAGAATAAAAAATATAAAAAAAACTTGAGGAATAAATTAAAGAATGAATGGAATCGAAGAGGCGCCTTTAGGTACTAAGATCGGGAGTGGTTCACAGTGGCACAACTGACATCGTCACATTTTAGTGTCACATTTCGTGGTTATCAATTTTTATTATTAAACTGGAGTATATTTAAAAAAAAGGCTTGGTCGCCTAGTTGTAAAAACACCTGCCTCTCAAGTATAATGTGCGGTTGTGTAGTGTAATTCGATTCCAGGCCAGGCAACTACCTATGTAACTTTTATAAGTTATGTGTACTTTCTTAATATATCTTGAACACTAATGACTAATTATAAGATGAAGGAAAACATCTTGAGGAAACCTCAACTTTCAGTCTGAAATAGCCAACCCGCATTGAGCAAGCGTGGTGATTACGCTCAATCCTGCTCTGTATGAGAGGAGACCTGTGCCCAACATTGAGACGATAAAAAGGTTGATGATGATGATGATAATTTAAAAATGTGTTCTGCTAACTTTTTACAATTAGTTGTAATAGATGTAATAGAACTATAAACCTAATGATTTCTTACCTTTTACACATTTTTCACCTAATTCTAAATAATTACTACAACACATTTTTAAAATATTGCTCCGATTAAATAATAAAAATTGAAAACCAGGAAATATGACACTAAATTGCGACGTTGCAGTCGTGTGTACTAAACGCTCTTAATGCAAACAGTGATCAAAAAGTTTGGATAACCGCATTAAGTTAAAAGTTGACAGAAATATTTTGAAATTCATAGCGGAAGTCCTCAAGCTGAGTGTCCTTTAACTAATGAGTTGTTATTATTATAAGAAAACCATACTAAAATCAAAGGCTTAATAAAATTAAGTTTGTATTTAGAAAGCAATACTTGAATTTGGATTCTGCTTCTAAATCATAATGCAAGTGCTTATTACCCTCAGTGTATAATTATTGATCGCGTGCCGTGACAACCCGCACTACAATACAATACTGCAATATTCATAGAAATGCTAACAAATTGACTGTTAGTTCCATTGTAAAATTTTAAAGGTGCAGCGCTCAACTCTCATTAAATGGCTGGCTATGGGGTTCTAATACAGGTCTAAATAATTGCCGTAGGTACTTGATGCCTTGAAACTGGCAGTGCAGTGAATAATTTGTGTTTATATTATAGTGTAGCGGTCGAAAGAATGTATACTTGAATCGATATTTGACCTTTATAAACTAGGTTCTATAATTGATATTACTAGAATCTCGTCAGCCGCACTGTAATTAAAACGTTTTTTTTAATGACTTATAAACTAGCGCTTGACCGCAATCCCACCTGTAAAGCGCACTAGTTTATTAAGAGCCTATTCACTCTAGCCTTGCAGACACTCAAATTGTAGTCCGACGGAAACACCGCCCCTGACAATGTTTCCTATAGGAAATATAGGTATTTGCGCTCCAACTTTTAGAGTGTGTTAGCATTTTACGCTTTGAAAAACCCGCAGGTTTTAAAAGAAATAACAATATTAGCCCTTTTTAATTTTATACGTAAAATAATGTGTTGTTATTTGTTTTCATCAGGGTAAATTATGCCAATACCATATGAATTAATGATGACCGATATTCATATGATGAATATCGGTGGAACAAGTTTAAGTAATGAGGTCTGAGGGGATCCTACTAACCGAGCAACATAATATGCAATGAACTGTAAGACCTAACATGTCTGTACAAGTTTAGTATCGTGGTAAAAATAGACTTTGCAATAAAGTTGGCACCACCTACGGACGTTACGTGACTCCATTGCCACTTTTATTAAAATATTTTACTTATTAACAAAAGTGCATGAGGCCCTGCGCAGAATTACGGCTCGGGTAAAGTGTTCATGGATTTTCCTAATAGAAAATTTCCCGTTGATGGTATTATACTATGCACTAATAGTAATTGCGGACGTGATTTAAATAATATTATTTGTAGCAGTAGAGCTATCTAAGAGAAAGTTCGTCCGTGGTAATACTAAGAATAACTAAAGAACTATTTCTGCTGTCAAGCAACTTCGGCGTGTTGTGGCTGGGCAGTCAAAGTCATTTACGTCATTACAGATTTATCTCAGAGTCCATTTCCTCGTCTATATTTGTGACAACGTCGGTCTTCTAAGCTACCCAAAGGATTTTGGCTGTGGTTTTTCACATCATGAAGATAACTTATTCCGGAAGGTGAATGTGCCTAATTGTGCTGAAAAAATGTTGCGTAGTAGACTTAATAAAATTATACCAAAGTTAAATTGCCACTGCTTGTAGGCATGCTGTCGTTAAACACTTGATCTCCTAAATAGGAAAAGCGGAAATGTATATTTATTTTATTTGATAGCGCGCCGCGGGTCGCCGCTTATTTACGAGGATAAAGAGCTCTGGCAACATAGTTTTCGTGTACTGAATAGGGTCGTTCCGAGCCGTTCCTGTAATAAATTTAAATGCAATTTTTAGTGCTCGTTCTACTTCGTCGGCTGAGTTAATCGCTTCAGAAAAATAGGCTGTTTCAGAAGGATACTTTACACCTTTTTTATTTTAAAAAATTATAAGTACCTACTTGAAAATGAACGTAGTTAAAAACCGTTTTTGCCCTTTGCCACAAACAGTAATGACTTTATTTGAGTCATAATTGAAGAACGAGTCTGTCTAATTGACAAATAGGCTGGAGCTCTGGCAATCTAGATGGAGATGAACTAGTGGGACTTCTGAGACGACTCAGACGTCTGGCTCCGAATCTTTTGTTCACAAATAAAACTAGTCTAGTGCATCTTAAACTTTATATTTCATTAAAAAACTGACAAAAGACATGTATATCTTAAATTTAAAAAATAATATAAGTTTAGTCCTAAAACACAAACTAACTAAATTTAGTTTAGATTGTGTACAGAAAATCGGAAAATGTACGTATATATTTAGTCACGTCTATGCAGTATTAATTTGACTGGGCTAAACTATTATTTATTTTTGATAACCTGGGTGGTAGGCCATAACTTTGACTGCCGGCAGAAATTACCATCCACCAGGCAAAGTCTTGCTGCCAAGCGATTGGTCGCGTGCCGGCATGATGTCTGGTGAACCGTACGGAGGGCTGATGTTTTTTTTTTTTATGTATTATAAACTAGCGCTTGACCGCAATCCCGCCTGATGGTAAGCAGTAATGCGATCGTTGATGGCAAAGCGCGCTAGTTTATTAAGAGCCTATTCACTCTAGCCTTGAAGACACTCAAATTGTAGTGTGATGGAAACACCGCCGCCGGCAAATTGTTCTAGTCCCTCGATGTACGCGGTATAAAAGAAGAAGCGAAACGCTTCGTCCACATCGTTGTGGTGTCAACAACGTAAGTATGGAAAGTCGTCGTACGACGGGTCGTCCGATGATGGAACGGAGATGGGGGAATTAAATCATGCAATTTCCTTGCACACTCCCCAGCATGCATCCTATAGAAGACCGAAAGGCTGGCTACTTGGTCTGAGCAGTTGTGTTGCTATGTGTGCCAGGTACGATGCACCAAATGTTGTTGTGCCGGCAGTTTGTTCGTGGAGGGTCCCCAGATCAATCTCCCTCCATCGTGGGCCGTATCGTTGGGGTTAAAATTGCATCACCTCACTCAACGGCCGTCTTCCTTCCTATTCATCCAGTTTTTTGTAGAAAATAGGTTCGTTTTGCAAAACTCATGCTCGCTACAACGATCGCTAAAGAATTAAGTCGGTGATATGCCTATTAAGCTTGGTCGTGGCCAATCTACATACCTACGTATTGATCACAGAAATCATACAAAATGTGAGATGGTGTGCACTGTAATAGTTTCGACGAACTTTATTAAATTTTATAGATAAAATCCATTAGTCGAGTATAATAAATATTGCAGCATTTGTACGGTTCACTATGTTTGTTTCACGAACCCCATGTCTGTATTCAATACAAAACTAAATTGTAAGCTACTAAATTATTCAGCATTCATATTCTGTATTTATTAGAATAAACAGCAGCCGTGGAAGGTTGCTAGCATGTACCATAAATTCGGCCATTCATTATAAATAATTGAGCAGCAGACGTACTGGATGCTTAGTGAAGCTCGATTAAATAATGCATTTCTAGCATTTTCGAATAGGAAATGTTAGAGACGAAATAACATATTGGCCCAATGTTTACAATTTAAGTGTGTTCGAGGCTAGAGTGTAGGTATAGGCTCATAATAAACTAGTGCGCTATACCATCAACGATTGCATCACTGCTTACAATCAGACGGGATTGCGGTCAAGCAGTAGTTTTTAATTATAAAAAACCAAAGCTTTTTTTATTAGATTACATGTACGTATTATTTAAAAAGCTTCAGCGTGAAAGATTTTTGCAGCAAATAAAAAAAAAAAAATTATACATCAAAATGTTTTTATTTATCTCGAATATTAAAATGAATAAATAAAGCTGATGATGGCAACACACGTCCAATTCACATCCTTTGTGTGTGCAAAGAGGCGTGAAAACTGACGCATTATTACTCCGTCGCAGTATCAATCAGAAATTCTGAGCGTGAAACATCATCAAACATCGTACACAATGTACATTGGCTGGAACGGGAATTTAAAATTAAGCGTTAATTTATTTATTATTTCAACACGTTAGCATTAATGCATGGCAGAGCGATGGTTCGGTGGTAGTGGAACGGTTGTTAGCGAAAGAGGAACATTATGTGCATAATCTTAATATCAGAACATAATTTTCCCATATCTGGGACACAGGACTCCTCTCTCTCTGTGAGGGAGTGGGACATTATTCATCAAGCGGTGTTTGAATTTTTTCGTATAAGACGTGCCGATTTCCTTAAAATTAGGCGTATCTTACAAGATACACCTAGGTAGGTAGGTAGGTTAATATCTTAACAAGGTTTTTCAGTTAAGTGTTTTGTTTTAATTACCTACCACCGAGATTTAGCATTATTTACAATACATATTTTATTTCCGTGCATAAAAAAATCTTGTTTCTTCTGGACTGACATAGTCATGTTCATGGACTAAAGTCTGGGGTAATGTCTAAAGTCCCGTCTACACGCTCCGTCTTGCCTGCGCAGTCCAGGCCTGTGCAGTCATGACTGTACAAAAAGACGGAACATTCGGGACTGCGCACTTAAATTGTAGTCCAACGGAAACACCGCCGCTGGCAAATTGTTCCAGTCCCTCGATGTACGCAGTAAAAAAGAAGAGCCGAAACGCTTTGTTTGGATCGTTATGGTGTTAACAACGTAAGGGTGGAAACTCGCAGTACGACGGACCGTCCGATGATGGAACAGAGATTGAGGAAAACTTGAGGAAACCTGGACTGTACTTTAAGTCTGAATCGCCAACCCGTATTGAGCAAGAATGGTGATTACGCTCAACCCTTCTCTGTATGAGAGAAGACCAGTGCCCAGCAGTGGGACGTTTAAAAGGTTAATGATGAATGATGATGATGTATATTATCAAAAATGTCAACAAACGTTTTATTACAAAGACGATTGACGAGCTAAGTTGGATTATTTGTTTATTATGGATTGCTATGGAAGTTCGCTAATAGAAGCGGCGCATACGGCGATGGAGCTATGTTTTTGTGCCACCGTGTCAATCAAACACGTCAGTGTTTAGGCGGTACTAGCCACAGAGCATTAGCAGTATTTTTAGTGAAAAAAAAAACATATCCATGCACAGTAAGTGAATATTCTACGTTACGGTGGTTACGACGTAGCTGATGTCACCGCTACGATTGCGACGCCGTAGCTGCTACGAACAACTATGTGTACGCCGAGATTATCAATACATTGTCCGGCAGTATGTTACGTAATATGTTTTAAAGTAATTGAAAGCTTTTTTTATTAGATTATATGTACGTATTAGTTAAAAAGCTTCAGCGTGAAAGATTTTTGCAACAAATAAAAAAAATTGTGTTTGACTGACCTAATATGTTTCTTTCTTTTGAATGGTTTTTAAAACACTGCAGAGTACGTTTTCTTAATCTTGTACGTATCGCGCTCTAGCTGTAATATTTGTACTTAACTAGCGACCCGCTCCCGCTTTCCACGGGTGCAATACTGCAATGCTAATACTAAATACAATACAGAAAACTAAACGTATAAAAACATAGCAGCCCGCCGCTACCGACGCCCCGGCCGCGTCCGGTCGGTAGCGCTGCCGCAATTTTTAAATCTAAGGCGGTATAAATCTATATTAAATCAACAATGCGTTTATGGTATTAATTGTATTAAATTGGATAAGGATCAATGCTGTATTGGTTAAAATCGCTTCAAAAATTAGCCGGTATTTGTCGTAAAACGTATATAAAAAAAAATATTGTGCGGTATCCATAAGAGATAGACGTATACCATTGCGGACTTTTTTGTAGACCTTTTCAATGTGTACAATATTTAGTACATTATTTTGTTAAATCTTGTGGGGTTCAGCTTACTTTTCACTGCAAACGCGGAAAAAATGTAATTATTACCGACATCCTGACATCCATTAGAAACCTGAAAATTAATAAAATTTCTCCACTATTTAATGCATTTTATTATACATATAAACCTTCTTCTTTAATCACTCTATCCATTAAAAAAATCCGCATCATTTTAAGCTTTTTAATACCACACTTAGTATTTTCCTGTGAAGTTATTTAGATTTAGATGAAAAAAATTCATATTTGTATGGATGCAAAATCTGGGCTCTTACTATAAACAAACCAAGGCCATGTCATACACTCGATCGCCCTGAGGACACGGTGGAGCATACGGTGGAGGTCTGCCCGGCTTGGGTAGAGCACCGCCGTGTCCTCGTAGCGGTGATCGGCGGCGATCTCTCGCGTCCGACCCTGGTCCAAGCCACGGTCCAGAGCGAGAGTGCATGGCAGGCCGTCACCTCCTTTTGCGAAGCAGTGATGCTGGCAAATTAGGAGGCGGAGCGCGTCAGGCAACGGGAATCCCAGCGCCCTCACGCCACTGGCCGCCGCAGTAGACGCCCTGGTCGGGAGACGACACCTAATTCCCAGCCACCGTAGGCGCGGGCCTGCGGGCGGTGAGCAGTGGACAGCTCGCTGCCCAGTAAGGACCAGGCCCGAGTCGACGGCGCGTTGTGTTTCACGTGCGCCTCAAAGAGATTTCAGCACATCGTGACGGGGTCCACGAAGACCGATGCCTCCTGGGTCAGGGTTGCGGGTTGGTTAAACAAGAAACTGCGGCCCTGGCCGTCGCACAAGCAAGTGAAGAAACACGGGTGGGTTTTAGTCAGTAAAAGTCTGACACACCCTTCCGCTCCGCCCAGAGCGGGAGAAGTCATTCGATGATTTCCCATCCCAACAAAAAAAGAAAAAAAAGGCTATGTCATACACTGGCCCAATGATAATAATTATTATTGAATTGCTTCATACGATTTCAAATGTTATCTATGTTAAAGTATACATAATTAAGACAAGGAATATGAATAAATAATAGTTTTATACCAACACGCGGGTATTAATCTCCTGATATTCAATAGAAATTAATTTCTTCAGTTTAACATTACACCAATGTGCATAACAAGTGCCTAATCCTACTATAATATCTCCATTGCTGGGACTCATGCCGCTCATGATTTCATAAAAGAAAGTGGACAAGTCCGGTTCGGTCTCCAAACTTTTGAACTTCTTTTCTCACGATATTTTTCTTCAACGTATTGAGAGCAATACAAAAATACCTTCAGAATAAAGTAATCGGATATTTATTTGGTAATATAAATAGCCTCATTTAAACCGTTTCCACCTACTCACTTGCAGTGGGCGTGGTACCCATGCGCATGTTACACTCGTGGTTTGAATGCGGAACAGAGACTAAAAGGCTTTCTATGACCAGTCAGCCCGGATGAGGTTCGACTTGTAGAGCATTTGACAATTACTTTCATAGTACGTATACTAGAATATTGAATGTTAATAAAATGCTACATCGTGCAATTCGATTTTCTTTTGGTAAGTCTTTTAATCTACTGGAATAGTAATATGATTATTTTCTATAGGGTTAAAGTAATTTGTTAACTGAGTAAATCTGTTTACAACGTATAGATAACTAAATTAGTGGAGAAACCACGAAAGTAGTTTTTTCAGAATTCTTTAATGAAACAATTTCCGTAATTTTTAATATCGGCAATGCGTTTTATTCCGAAGGTAATTGAAACTACTGTACAGTCATACATACGCTGTACAGTCCAAATAAATCAATCGACCCAGTATCTATAAAGCTGGACCCTCAATTGATGTGTGCAATTGACTGTGAATGAACAGATTTGTAATGTGACCACATTCGTCTTCCACAATCATAATGAATATATAATTAATTAAATAAATATACAATATTTTATTAATATTATAGTATACAATTTGTATAAAAATAATATATGCTCAGAAATTTAAATATCATTATTTCCGTCGTCTGAATTTGTTCGTTGGTTTCATCTTTGTAAAATTGCAATTGAAATCATCTCATTTTAGTTTGCTGCAGCGGATTGTAAGGGATTGGAGTATTCCTCATCTACTTGGCATGATTAATCCGATCTTTTTCGAGGTAGCTTTGACCATACAGTTCAATATCTGATCATATGAAAGTCTCTAGAGACGGATTCGTAATGTGATTACAAGCAATTCAATTAATAATGTTCTTTTTTTTTTAATTATTATAAACTAGCGCTTGACTGCAATCCCGCCTGATGGTAAGCAGTGATGCAATGGTTGATGGTAAAACGTGCTAGTTTATTAAACCTATTCACTTAAAAAACTTAATAAATAGGAAGGAAGACGGCAGTTGAGCGAGGTGGAGCAATGTTAAACCCAACAACACGACCAACGATGCTGCGCCAGAGGGAGATTGATGTGGAGACCCTCCACGACCAAACTCCCGACACAACAACACTCGGCGCATCGTACCCGGCACACATCGAAACACAACTGCTCAGACAAGTCCTCCGTACGTCTTCACCAGACATCATGCCGGAACACGACGAATCGCTTGGCGGCAAGACTTTATCTGGTGGGTGGTAACTTCTGCCGGCAGCCGATGTGGCCTACCACCTTTTTAATCACCAACTTTTTGTAATAGTAGTTGTAACGTGGGTTCTTCCAAAGTCCTAAAATTTTGTTAAGAAAATTAAAGTTTTGATTGAAAACAATCATATGATAAATAAAAATCCTCAACTTTTTAAAAAATTGAATTGGTCATTCCACCCAACACCTGTCGACAAACTACAATGAAGCTTTTTGTTTTAAACGTAGGACCGCGTACAATACAAACAAAAAATCAAATTTATTTTAATTCTAAAATCCGATCAAACAAAATGCACAAAAGTTGTTTTTTATGCGGACCAAATGGTTTTCACTGACCGGACAATACGAATACTCTCATGCACACGCATTCATACTACAACACAAACAGTTCTGCAATATGTATTATGCATGCCATTATTCGCATTGTCAACTGTTTTCTCCAATATTGAACTTTGAAGCAGAGAATACGTTTAGGTGGAGGATCCTCAAAAAATAACGAACCAGCAGATGATAGAGCAAAAACTAATTGAAATAAATTCCACATTACAAAAACCTCCACTATTGGCCTAGAATAGGTTCGGATGACTTTGTTTGCGTTCAGTCGAATAGAAAACCTATTAATGTTGGACTAGCCCCGACGGCGTTCGGCGAACGACGCGTCGAACAACGATCTTAATAAGCGTCGAACCACCGCGTGCCGACGAAAGGTTTACGCGAAGACAGAATGAACAGGTTACGTCAACGTCAACGTGAATAAAATATGGAAGCCTGTAAACAACTGTATTTTGATTTGTAGCTGCAGTTTGTATTCGTTTATATTGTTTTCATTTCATTCATTTACATATTCGTGTATTTTACTTTTGCATGTTGTTTTATTTTTCGTTAATCTTTTTTTGTCTTGCATGCAGGCCTCCTTCCCATGGGTAGATAGTAGATAACTGTCCATACGATTGATTCATTCATCATTATCACGACCTCCACTGTTGGACATAGGCCTCCCCCAAGGATCTCCACGACAACGGGACATGCGCCTCCCGCAAACAGCGGTTTCCCGCGACCTTCACCAAGTCGTCGGTCAACCTTGCCGGGGTGCCAGAGTGAACGAAAAGACGCAGCCTGGGTTCCACCCAGGCTGCGTCTTTTCGTTCCCTCTGACTAAATATTAATTTGATTTCATTGAATGTTTTTCTCTAGAGTAGCAAAAAAATTGTTTGGTGCAACATGTTTTCGTGTGGTATATAGAATATCGGCTGTTATTTTTTGTAACGTAATTCAGAAGAGCTCTCAGTGAGAGGTAACCTGTGTCCCAAATTTAAGAACATTATAGGCTGATTACGTAAGGCAATCAGAGAAAGAAGAAAAGACAAAATGGCACAGAATCTATAAGTGGAGAAAAATTCTGTTTTTATGGCAGATAGGAATATCCGGGAAAGAATGAATTAGAAGGTTCACTCTGGCGTTTCCTCCTGCCTTATCCGGAAAAGGAACCTCCCGAAACAACCGTGTGTGGTGTGGATCTGCATTAGGCGGAAGGTGAGGGCACCGTGACGCTTATTTAGCCTCAAAGAAGCTTCTAAAGAGGATTCTTTAGCATCAAACGATTTTTTTTACTTTTTTCTTCTCACCTTTATAAATTTATTATAATTTATCACTTTCGGCAAATAATAATTAACCAAATATAAAGTGCCAAGTGTACTTTTTTCTTCGAGAAGAACGGTCGTTAAAGTGAGTTTTATGGATTTGGCTTCACCATTGTTCTTCTTTCGCTGCCGTAATTTTATGTTCTAAGAATACTTAAAACCTTTTAAGTTAAGTAGTACTATTTAACCGATTTCAAGAAAAGAAGGAGTATGTAAATTCAATTATTTTTTTATGTTTGTTAAGTCTGATTTGGCTAAAGTTAGTCAACATCAAATTTCATCTAAAGAATAATTTTTAGTTTATGACAGTTATTCCATGCAAAAACTACCAGAAGATTATACGTTTAGTTATTTTGTGAGAACTACGGTTTTAGTGGTCTTTCTTTATAATAAAAAGTATGATTTGAAATTTTATTACTTTTGTGTATAATATGTTGCTGTGTGTAGTACCTACATAATTTAGGTACATTCAAGATATATGTTATTACAAAGACTTTTGGTTGATGCGGGGAATGTGTGTAGGCATTGGTATAGATAAATTATAAGTAATCATGGTGCATTTAAAACAATACTTCATCATTCATATTCAACCGACCTACATAACTGGTGTAAGTTATTTACTTACTTAAAATCTCCGTTGTCTTCCCCTTTATTCATTTCTAACAACCTCAGTTGTCATTTTCTAAATAGGCATAAAGTAGGAGTCCACTCATTTTCTATCTCTTTCCCTACTGATATAGCCACTAACATTCATAGACAACTGCAAAAATATAAACCCAGCAAAACATCAGACATATACAATCAAATAAAGAGCTTTCTAAAGTTCAGCTAAAAGTGTATTCCGATCCCTCACAGTCGAGTATCGCAGATAATCTGCTATTTTAAAAAAATAATCTCTGCAAGGCTTTCTCGTTTGTAACCGTCTTCGGGACGTCCATAATAAATGTAGTAAATATATTCTTTGCGAGGCAACGGCTATTGCACTATAGATACATTTCGTTAAAGCACGGTCTAGGTCACTCTCACATGTTTGTGGAGAAAATGTACCTACGGTATTTATAGTAGGGATTTGTATTTTTGGCGAAACTTTGATTTGTTTTGATTTATTCTTTGTTTTATTCAGCGGTACGGTAAAATGATGAATAATTTTTTTTTATGAGTATCTCTATGTTGGAGATAATAATTAGTTCAATCTGTAAAGACAAAATCTATAGATGTAAATAGTTATTGATTCAAACTGGGGTGAAGATAGGCTGAACAGACTTTCTTGTGCTTTAATCTCCCTAAGATCACAGCTGCATGGTTAGTTAAAAGAACTTGGATCTATACAACACTAATTGATTAAAAAATTAATTGCCATATGTCAGCTATGATATGCTATAATACTAACAAAATAAAAGTAAGCCATAGTGGAATGGCAATAAGATTTTTCTTGTAAAAATGCATAACCAAAATAATAAATTTTCTCGGTGGTAGGCCATAACATCGGCCGCCGACAGAAGTTACCACCCACCAGACAAAGCCTTGCCGCCAAGCGATTTGTCGTGTTCCGGAATGATGTCTGGTGAAGCCGTACGGAGGACGGGTCTGAGCAGTTGTGTTGCGATGTGTGCCGCGTACGATGCGCCAAATGTTGTTGTGTTGGAAGTTTGGTCATGGAGGGTCTTCAGATCAATCTCCCTTTGGCGCAGCATCGTTGATCGTGTTGTTGGGTTTAACATTGCATCACCTCGCTCAACTGCCGTCTTCCTTCCCATTCGCTCAGTTTTTCTAAGTGAATAGGCTCTTAATAAACTAGCGCGCTTTACCATCAACTATCGCATCACTACTTATCATCAGGCGGGATTGCGGTCAAGCGCTAGTTTATAATTATAAAAAAAAAAAAACAATTTGAAAAGTTACTAACAAAATTTATGTAGCTCACAGCTGTAAATCACAGTAAACATGTTAACCACAAACTGACACCTGCAACAATGAATGCAGTAAGTTGTGGTGTGGTCAATTTGTTAATACCACCGAGTTACCGTTGCGGTCGTTCAATTACCAGAGGTCAAATTACATTTCTGTATATCACCTGCACTCATATAGTCAATTGATTCTTTGTCTCCATTGTATAAAAAAATAATAAAACATAATATAAGCAGTTCTTATAATATGAGGTTACGAATTAATGTATATTAATAAAAAGCGTAAATAGCTGACACAGCAGCAACAACCGTTAATTACTATTACTAAATATAACGTGTGATGACAAAGGAAAAAAAACATTGGTTTACATACTTTAAATACTTTTGCATTTCTTTCATTTGCAGGTCAGTATTAGATTGTATGAAAAATTTGGGTCCTTACGCCCCTGTACCTAGATTGTAGAAAATACAATATGATAGGTAAAACTACAGATTTAGATACCAGCTAATCTTTCGATAAATATAAAAATTGTATTAAAAACAATAATTGTAATGGTTGTTACATTTTTTTGTAAAAAAAAAGAATTAAAATTTAAATACATATTTTTTTATAAAAAGGTATTATTATAAATTCATTTAAATATTTTTTTTTGAAATAATTAAAATTTGTACAAAATATTGTAACAGATGATGGAAACTATCCCGCGGGAACATGCCACCGAGACAAAAAGGAGCATTAATTCCACCTTTGTACCTTGTGTGCATAACATTTAAATAACTAAAATATGTTACTCCATAACATCAGCTACCTGCCAGTGAAAGATTCGCTAAAACTGTCAAAGACTTGTATTACTAATTACTCTAATATTTTCATATTTTTAATAATATTTTGTTCAACACACAATCTGACACTGACCTGCAAATTGAAAAAAACGTTAAAAAAATAAATTATTTCACGACTACCTTAACGCAGCCCTGAACAACATACAAACCTCTCTATA
The DNA here is from genome assembly GCA_037179545.1 of Sesamia inferens. Lineage (NCBI taxonomy): Eukaryota > Metazoa > Arthropoda > Insecta > Lepidoptera > Noctuidae > Sesamia > Sesamia inferens. Next base: position 22,104,413 of record CM073921.1, read on the forward strand.
TCAACACCGCATGCATTATTCCCACACACAAACAGGGCAATATGACTCAATACCAGTCTGAATATAATTAAATTATAATGGAGGTACTCTAACCACGCCCGCGTTCACGCGATTGCATTCAATTATCAATGCTAATGTCTTTCTTATTATGAATCATTTTTCATTTCATTCCATTTACTTAATAACTACACATACTTACGAGTATTATACTTGACCGTTTACAAATAAAAAAGTTAAAAATAATAGCAATAGTGTCCCTCACAGGCTCGTGCTAGGTGTCCTACCAACCCTTGCAAATTATTATTTATTTATTTAACAATGTACAACTATTCTCACACGTGAACCTAACACAATAGTGTAACACTTATAATATTCTGCACCCATAAATTAAAAACATCTTCAAATAATTATACATATTATGCACATATGTCTTCTAAGTTACAATGCGGCGTGCGCTGCGTTTATTCACACGGGCTGCTTGCCCGTGTGAATAAACGCAGCGCACGCCTAAGCGGCGCGTGCTGCAGGAGGTTGGTATGCGCAGGCGGCACCCCCGCCGCCGTCTTCCCACGTACCCATCAGGCACAAACAAGCCAACCGACTGCAGAATGCCTGGGTTGTGTATTTCACCACGCATAACCTAGGTAAGTAGCGAGAGCTACTTCCCTCCTCACTTCTAATTTATAGCAGCCTACAATGCCAAGTAAAAACAAAGTAGGATACAACAGTGGATATCCCAGGTACAAACCATTCTGTTTTAAATACAGGAACCTAACAGTTTTGTATGTGTTCCAACATTATTTTCTACTTTATCGCCTGAGGCGACCAGACAACCGCATTGCGATCCAGATGACTTTTTACAAGCGCTTCGTACAACGATTTCAGAGCTCTGATGTTCGTGAAACTGTTTGCTAGCCGTAACACCAACCCTAAGTTGCGGTATGCTTTTTTACAAACTTCGGTTATATGCAAACGAAAATTTAAATCAGAAGTAAAGCGCACGCCTAAATCTTTAACCTCTGAGACCCTTTGCAACTGTGTTCCATCCCTACTATACTGAAATGGTCCGGGTCGCGTGTGTAAGTAAATGATAGCATCGAGCATTTAGCTACATTAAAGTATAATTTATTGTCAATACTCCACTCTAACACCCTATTTATGTCCTGCTGTAATGTGTCATGATCCGTACTCTGATTTATTTTACAAACTAATTTTAAGTCATCAGCAAATAATAACGGTGTAGATTTATTGACTACTTTCGGCAGGTCGTTAACGGTGATAATGAAAAGCAAAGGCCCTAAATTACTGCCTTGGCTGACACCTGATCGTGTGAAATATGGCTCAGAGAGCTGTCAACTACAAGAGACGTACTGACAACTGTCTCGTAAATATCACGTGAAAAACGACAATATGTGAGGTGTACATCCCAGACCAGCCAATTTACCTAAAAGAACGTCATTATCTACCAAGTCGAAAGCTTTCCTGAAATCGAAGTAAGCAACATCTGTTTGCTGACCAGCATCCACCGTCGGCACTACTTGCGAAACAAGATGCAACAAGTTCCCCCGCTCAGGACGGAAACTGCTGAATGCTGCGCGTCGGACAACAGAGAGCTTATTTGTGGAAACAGGCTACTGTGAATTATTGACTCAAATAGCTTCGCTGGAGTGCACAATATCGCCACAGGTCACTAATTGCTGGGTGCTGAACCTCTGCTAACCTTGGGCATGGGTACCTACAATCCGAGTGAGTCTCCACCTCTCAGGAAAGGTAGCGGACATTATGCAGACGTTAAATAAGTGAAATGAAATGAAATCGTTTATTAAGCAAGTAGGATCACCGATCACTTTTACACGTCATGTTTTTTTTTTTTAACTAGATGAAGCCGGCATTTCCTAACTGACTACCTCTGAGAATAAATAGCCGAAACAAACTCAGGGATCATCGTTTTTTTTCAAGTCCAGACGTTAAAAATGAAAATGTTTACAATAATTTACCTTATAATTACGCATATTGCTTAACAACAATGCTTAACAGAGCGAACACCTCAGTCCCAAACTTTTTTGTCTTCTAAATAATCTGTGATTTTATAATACCCCTTTTTGCAAAGTTTGGCCTTTATATACTTTTTAAATCGTTTAATGGGTACGTGTAGCAAAGGCTCCACCAATACCTCACGGCATTCCCTAAAAATGTACGCTGGAATACCGTCTGGGCCGGCTAAGCGTTTAGGCGACAAGCGTGTGAGCGCGCGGCGCACGTCAGCCGCCGACGCGCTCGCGTTCGCCGCTGCCACGCACAGTGCGGAAGGCTGCGGATTGTATACCGATTGAAAATACGTAGCGAACTCATTGGCACACTCGTATTCTGACAACACCCGTCCGTCCTTAATGATCTTTCGATTTTTCGAATCGCCTTTCCTAGATCTAATATACTTCCAAAACGCTCGCAGATCTTTAGCTAAATGCTACAATAATGTACACGGTCGCGGTACTATTCATGCGCTCGGGCAGTCTCGGTTTTTACTTTTGCCCTGTATTGTGCAAACTCCATATAATCAATACGTGACCTACTCAATTTATATTTTTTAAGCTACATGTTTATGTGTGTCCGGGTATACAACAAAATACCAGATGAATTTAAAATAAAAGTTTGTTGAAACCTAAATTATATAAATGGTAGTCTGCTAAAAGTTTTTAGTGTCAGGGAGTTCCTAGAGAATGAAACAATAGGGTTAAATGAATAGGTATTGTTTGCATGTAAAGTTTGCACGCTTCTATGAAGCAAAACATGTATGTTCCACCTTTATACCATGTTTTATGCAAATAAATGATATTATTATTTTTTTTGTTCAAAAAAAAATTTAATCAAATAAAAAATCCCAACGTTGAGCCTAAGGTTTCGGCTATGAATATGAACTAGGCATCGACATATCGACGCTGGAAAGCCTCTTTAAAAAAGGCAATTTTGTTTTATTGCATAATTGAATTCAGAAAAAAAATACTCCGTTGTTTACATTTTATACTTTACTGAACGTTCTATTAATTTGAGGACATTTTGGTAGCACGGTCAGCGGCAATCGTCGATTAAAAATGTATGCTCGTGAATATATTGCATCAGTCCGTTCATAGCTATTTTGCCTCTGTTAGCAACAAGCCAACAGCAACCTTATTGTAACGATAATAAAGATAACTATGCTTTGACAAACTGTCCAGTAGCAGTAACCTAAAAATAAATTTTATTAATAGAACAGAGTTCACTTTGATTTTGACAGTGGTTCAAAGTTAGCAATTGTGAATGGACTTTTCATTTTATCTGGCTTTTGTGAAAATTACATTTATGTAGATTTGTTGCAGTTGTAAAAGGAATTGTGTCATTTGGTTTAAATATTTTTTTTATTATATAGATTTTGTTATATTTAATGAATTTGAGAACGGTTTAAACTGTAGATTTGTTTACTATTACTTGTTGCTATTTTAGTAACTATATAGTAGATACTTGTTGACAAGCTTATATTACCTTCTCTTCCTTCAAGCGCCAAACTAAATCTTATCATATCTCTGTTATCATATTTAAATAAATGCGAAAGTAAGTATATACAGAGTGGTGCTGACAATACGACAATAAATGAAAACACGAACAATGCTGGTACATAAGAATAATCCTAAACCATAGAAAAAATCCTAGCATCAAAAATAAAAAAATGAAAATTTCAAACAAACTAAATCGCATAAAATTGTAACCGGAATAGAACATCCTTTAAAAATATTGGTTCACTGACCTCCGATCGGCCAAAGCGCGATCCTGTATCGACTTGCTTTTTTCGCGTCATTATTATTAAAGTTTGGTACCGCAGGATGCGGCGGTCATTAACTCGTAAGCGTTTCCTTATCAACATGTACATCATGTAGAAAATGTGAAAAATGAAAAATAATTTCCTGGGACTAAACTAATGGACATATTTATATGGTTTTTTATGGGTCGACTGAGAATGTGTTGAGGCACACGATGTTTAATTTATTGTCGTATTGTCAGCACCACTCTGTACCTATGTTGCGCTTTCAACTTTAAACAACAAACGCGTTATAGTGAAATTTGCCACATCGGCTGTAATAGTAAACCTTTTATCCCAATAGTACGTTTCTGTGGTACAATTGACATCCTCAAGAGCAAAGCTGTGATCAAAAGTTAATTTGCAATAGTGATTATAATCAAAAGTATAATATATACTACTTATACTATACTATACTCAAACTACATGTAAAATGTAGCCCTCTGACATTCAAGCTATCATAACTTCCTGTACTGCTGTTCGCGTGATCTTGAATTGGAGTTGTGACTTTGATCTTGAGCCTTCAATATCGATCTTAGAGATAACGTAAACAGTGGAATTAGGTCAGCTTCATGGAAGCGAATTCTAGATTTATATAGAATTAGTTCCGCGCCGCGGCACCTAAGGCACTAGGCTAGCGAGCGAGCAAACTGTCTGTAAGTATACGGAAATCTTATGCAGCGTTGAACCGTGAAACCGTCTATTTAAATCGGTAAGGGCTCCAGCTTGGTTATTAAAATAATATCAATATAATTATGTTGTGAGTTTCTGCTCGCAACTTAGCGCTTCGGCCCGTTTTAATGTCGGAAATTATCCTACAGGACAAAAAAACCGGCACTAAAAGTAGCCTTTGTCCTTTCCTGGGGTAATATCTATCACTTTTACATTTTTCTCGAAACCTGTTCAGTGGATTAGGCATGAATAGAACAAGGAATATAGACAGAGTTACTTTTTAATTTATAATATTATTTAGTACAAGTAAATATGAGAATATGTTTTGCTGCAAGTCAAAATGTCTTTCGTTATATTACTTTTGAATTTCAGTTTTTGTTCTTTGAAGAACCTGAATACTTTGTTACCACCTACACAGATTGGTTCATGAACGGTACACGGTGATTCGCGGTCTACTGCTCAGTGATGATATTGGGCTGCGGGTTGTTCGAAGAAGATAGCATGGATTGTTCGAAAGAGAGATACCGTGTCTCCTAGCGCACAAGCAAATGAAGTAACACAGGTAGGTTTTATACAGTAAAAATCTTAGAGGCCCATCAGCTTCAGCTCCTACCAGAGCGGGAAAGGTCATTTGATTATTACTCACCCAAAAACAAAACTCTCTCTTCTGAACATAAACAAAACTTGTTGAAAAACAAATTATTAAAAAAATAATGCAATTCAGGCAGTATGCAAGGCATGGAACGTACAAAAGCAGTAGGTTCCGTACGATCACCGTATCCTTTTACGTTCACCTCGTTTTTCGTCCGTCTGTCAAGACACTTTGCTCTCAGGAACGCGTAATTGTATAACGTTGGTTCAGCGCATCAAAAAACATAAAACACCCCCGTTTATACTAGTGAGTTCTCAAGTGCAAGCAAAACAATACGATCACTAATTTGTAGCTATATCAATTATATTTTGTTAATTACAAACTTATATTTGTAGGTGGAGAATTGATCGTGACGTATATTGATGTATATAGAACATGTTTTTCAACAACAAATTAAGTTTAAGATGACGTCAGCTATGGAAAACCACTTTGAAGAGAAACCAAAACAATAATTTCAAGTGTATTTAACTTGAGGGGGATTACGTTAAAAATAAAAAAAATTTAGGCCGCGAACTTGTCAGCCGCCCCACGAACTGAGATTTTCTCACCGTGTTTAGAGACGGCTTAAATGAAAATTGAACGCGATCTCGTCATCTTTGGGTGAGGCACGCATCAAGCCCATGCCCGATGGAAGCGCCAACGGAGCGGGGATTGTTGCCATCGATTTTCTATTAGAACGCTTCACCCCACGCTTTCGAATTGTAGATAGAGTTCAATTCTCAAAGGTTTACTCTAACAAAACATAATAAACCTTAACTTAACAAATGCAGAACTCAAATTCCAATGAATGCTTGCTGTGATACAATTTTGTATTGGAATTTGAATTCTAAGTTGCGTGAGGGAAGGTGTATTGTAATTTGCAGGGTCCGTCCGCACCCCATCACGTTCCCACGTAGGTAATACCGGCGTCCACAAACTGTGTTAGTAAAAGGCACACATTCAACTCACGCCCGAGGGATCACGGGAGCCGGCACGACGCCAACATAATATTTAATGCGTCGAAGGAAAATGCAACTAATGAATGTGATTGACTTTGATTAAGAATTTCTTCTACTCTCAGGTCAAGTGTTTCAGAGAAATGCACACTGCCAGGGTTTTAAAAATCGTGGTTAATACAGTTGATGAAAGAGAAACCATTTTGAATACAAGATGTGTAACGACATTAAATGAATAAAGGACTCATACAAGACAGGTCCTATCTAAATAATAGCGCTGCGATATTATTATTAACCGTCTTCAAAAAGGAGGAGGTTACTCAATTCGACCGTATTTTTTTATGTTTGTTCGCGGATAGCTTCGTCGTTTATGAACCGATTTTGATAATTATTTTTCTGTTGGAAAAAAGACATTCCCAATGGTTGGTTCCATGCTAAAGACATCAGGGTTTGATGGTGGAAGACTTTCAAAAATCGTAGGAGCAACCAGTGCGTTTGTAAGTTTTTTCATTAAGTATTTTAACGTCAGCATCCAGTCTAACCGGATGCAGCTGAACAGTACTTTTCACAACTAAAAAGTGTAAAATAACAACTTTTTTACAAAAAAAAAAACAACCGACTTCCAAAATACACTACAAAGTGAAAAATAACTAGTTTCGGAAGTCGGTGTCTTTGGTTTTTGTATATTAGTTTTGGACACTTTGTACCTAGTGTATTTTGAAAGTCGGTTGTTTTTTTATATAGTTGCTGCAATAGGAGCTTCTTGGCCTCGCACCGGTACTTATTTTTTGTTATTAACGTTAATTTTACAAAAAAATTAAAAGTTCTTTTTTCTACTTTTTCCTGTATAATAATATTTTATTTGGGACTCTTAAATAAAATATTATTATTTCTTTCTTTCTTTTCTTTCTAATGCGAGCCAAAAATTAAAAACATTCACTGAGAATGTTTTAATCTCAGCAACCACCAAATTTCCGGTGTATCCACGTACTGGAAGACGCAGCGTAAGGAGGCCCCCAACAAGGTGGACCGATGACCTGGTGAAGGTCGCGGGAAGCCGATGGATTCGGACAGCACAAGATCGGTCAACGTGGAAAGCCTTGGGGGAGGCCTTTGTCCAGCAGTGGACATCCATAGGCTAGGAATAAGAAGAACAAGAAACCACCAAATATACGGATTCAATAAACTCCTACTTTAGTCCTCCTTTAATGTCTGGACTTTAAAAAAGACGATGATCCCTGAGTTTGTTTCGGCTATTTCTTCTCAGAGGTAGTCAGTTAGGAAATGCTGGCTTCATCTAGTTTAAAAAAAAAAAGAAGAAAAAAAAAAACATATGACGTGTAAAAGTGATCGGTGATCCTACTTGCTTAATAAACGATTTCATTTCATTTCCTAATAAGAATAGTATTTTTCTACAAAATATATTTAAAAAAAAAGACAAAGCCTTGCCGCCAAGCGATTTGTCGTGTGTGACATTTGACGTTTGTGCTTGTGAAGCCGTACGGAGGACGGGTCTGAGCAGTTGTGTTACGATGTGTGCCGGGTACGATGCGCCAAATGTTGTTGTGTTGGGAGTTTGGTCGTGGAGGATATTCAGATCAATCTCCCTTTGGCGCAGCATCGTTGGTCGTGTTGTTGAGATTAACATTGCATCACCTCGCTCAACTGCCGTCTTCCTTCCTATTCGCTCAATCTGAGTGAATAGGTTCTTAATAAACTAGCGCGCTTTACCATCAACGATCGCATCACTGCTTACCATCAGGGGGGATTGTGGTCAAGCGCTAGTTTATAAACATAAAAAAAAAAAAATGTATTGTATGACACCACATAGATCTCTGCACCATAAAGTAGCGAACTGATGAAACAGTCCATAAATGAATGAATACGCAATCTCAACGTTTTTGCCTTTCATTCGACATGTTTTACTCTATGTTAAACAAACGTCTGAACACAGAATAAATCAAAACTAAAAAGTAAGTCAACCGATCCAACGATGTTGGATGGCGACACTCGCCGATGTTTCATTCGTTTACTAAAGGATCGAGAAACGAAATGAAAGAAAATATTATTTTATTTCATTTTTGATAAACATCCATTTCGTTGTGCCAAACAATTATGAATATTCACTTTAATTTACCATTCACTCGAGTGTGTTTGATATTGGTTGAAAACATCAGTTTTTGCAGTAAAACAAAGACGCTAATAAAAAAGTAAATTAGATTTATTTAAGGTACCAAATTGCCAGCAATGATAGGCATTATCATTACAATTCGCAGCGTACAAAGACAATGGATAAAGTTTTACACCAATGGAAAATCACTAAAAAACTATGCAAAGATAGCATTAGTAGTTACCGATGTACCCGGTTTATTTATGTGTAACTATTTTATAAGTACTTGGTTATTTTTGGAATCTTCAGAAAGAAACGTTATTATTGTTTTCTATATAAGTTTTATTAATAATTAGTATATACAATCTTTCAGGAGTTTTATTATATCCTAGGAATATACGAAAAGCTTCAAATAAAGAAATCCAACTACAATTCGTACTATGTTTAAAATCCACCTAAATCTAATATCGGTTCGGTAAAGTTCGTGACGTTCTTTGTTTTGTTTTATTAACTTAATATTTAGTGCACTAGTGGAAAACCACGGTGAAAACAACCGGCACGGCGGCATGCAAAAGCAAACTAAAAATTCATCACTTCATCACGAACTAAATTCGTTAAAACGGAAATTCGACCAGATCAAATGCAGAATTGCGGGAAACAATAATATTCTTTATTCTGTATATTTGAAATTTGAAATATTCATTCTTGTCAATTCAAATGGAACTGTAAACCGGTACTGCATATTATACAATACAAGCTTTTGAATAAATACTCCGGAACAAAGCGTGAGAAATTAAAATCAAGAATCTTAAACGCATCTTTGAAAAAAAAAAAAAACTATCTTACAAAGAAAAATAACTAATTTTAAAAGTCAATGGCCGTAAACGAGATTAGTTATTCCTTCTTTACCGTTAGCACTAGAAAGCTGAAATTGAACATTGAGCATGAAATTTAGTACCAATATATAAATCAAACACGACGACAAAGCGGTAAAATAAAAATGAAAAAAAAATAAAAATGTTTAGTTAAGGGAGGTCCCATACACGGAAAGCGAGAAAAGAGAGATTTTTGTTTTTAAGCTCTAAGGTGTGATATAATAGGTATTTCAAAATGAATAGGGGCTTACTGAAATCAATTAAACCATATTCCCGGGAGATGGTATCTACTGTACTTTGGGCTACTTGCGTACTTTTTAAATTTTTTCTGAGTTGATGGGGTTGGGACGTGGACATAACTCTTTAGTTATCTCCGCCCTCATGGGCACGCTTTTAGAATTTCTTACTTAATATGTCAACTCAATGTAACAAACGGGCCATTTTTTAACTTATTGTGATGAACGTGAAACGACGTAAGCCTACACTAAGCGTGCCCCAACACTCTCCTGACCGGTTTTTTTTTGTTGGAATTAAGTTTTTATGTTTCACTTTCTGAGCAACCGCTCCTTATAAAATATTGGTGCTCAACTGCATTAGGTCAAACAAGAAGCCGAACCCTATGTAGTTGGGAAAGTACTGTCAAATTGGGAAACTCTTCCTTTATTTTGAAGTCGATTAAAAAGGCATATCGAAAACTGTTTGCGTGATATTGATGGCTTCAATCCATTTGTCGTGCTTATACTTAAAACAAATTTAAGACTTTTACTCAGAACAATAATTAGTTATTATTCTGAAGACTTTTACGCTTTTTTATGACAATGTCAGAACTAGACACACGGGAAGCAGCAGCTTTCCAATAAAAATAGAAACATCAAAATCTGTTCAATCTGTCGAAAATTCTGATATAACAAAGATAAAAAATACACAAAATCGAATTAATAACCTCGTCATTCAATGTGTTTTGGTTTTGTCAAAACTCGCTCGAGTGATGTTCCACTCAGCTTTGAGCGTCTAAAATTCTGAATCTAAAACGACCACACCGACCGCTGCACCAGATTGCAGGTTTAATTATTTGAGAATGTCATGAATGAAATGAAATAAACTGGACTTGACTTTCAAATTGAAAACTGAATTGAATTTTAGTCCGCTTTAATCTTGCTAATATAAAATAGTTTTCGAAGACAACAATGAAAAGCAAAGCATGAAGCATGAAGCTTTATAAAACCAACTGAGTTCTTTCTAAAAAGTTGTCGTTGCCTGAGAATCTATTATTATATTTGCGAGAGCATATTTTATTAAAAATAACCAGTTTTTATAAGATTCTTTTTAAACGGCACACTCACAGATCCCCCGTTAACTGACAACTAACATTTGAAGTGAAAAACTGGTATTCCAATTTGCCTTTAAAAATCGGTCCAAAGTGAAACTTTTGAATGTGATGCCTGACATACAAATGATAATCTAATTTAAGAGTTATCTAATATTCATAGAATGTAGGTATATTGGATAACTGTTTGTAAATACCTACCTGTGATTTATAAGGAGAAATAGTCTTAAAGATCGAAGGAATTCTCTTCTCTAAGACTCTTTATGTCTTATAATATATTATGTCGTATAATCTTTATGTCAAGTCTTTTATCTCGCGCGTACATTATAACATACGCTTTGATTGTCGTACCCAAATAAAAAAAGACACACAGACGCACACTTCCAATTTCGCTGTCGATCATACATTCTGACCTTCTTTAGCTCAAATCAAGAAATCGTATTTCTAAAGAATGAGAACCTACTGATAAGATGTTAACGCTTAACAACTTATTCAACATCATTTTGTCAGAAAACTTTGTATATGAAGAGTAGGTAACAATATAAGTAAGTAATAACAGGCGCACAGCTCGATCGAAGTCAAAGTTAAAGTATTTTATTTATTAAACATATGTAGCTAATATGTTACATGGTATACAATTTGTGTTGTATCGCTATGTTTGTTAATAATAAAATTAGAGATTATAATTATAACAATTGCACATTTTCTTATTTTATGCTCTTATCATCTAGAAACTCGTTGATGGAATAGTAAGCTTTTTCAATCAAGAATTTCTTAAGATGTGATACAAAATGATTTATGTTAGTCATTAGTAGATATTAGTAGTAAGTTAAAGTTTTTTAAAAAAAGTGCAGTGATGACGTCTAGTATTATAAGTGTTTCAAAATGTATACACATTCTCCCTAACAAATATTGAAATTTCATAAATATAGAGGGATGGAAGCGTAAGTACTTTTAAATTAACAAAATATGGTTTGTAGCTATCGGTGGTTTTTAACAAGCATATGGCTCGAAGTCATTGTTTTTCGACTTTAAATGCTATTTCTCTGTTGGTAGAGTTCTGCCCCAAAAAAAAATATGCCGTAACGTAGAGTTGTGGAAACATATGCATGATATGCAATAAAGACGGTATTACGGTTTGCAACCTTATTATCGATCTAATTAATCTCCGCTTGACGCAGTTGGTCTGCAGAGGAGTAACCATTTTTATATACCAAGCCCTTACCGTGTCCTATGAAATGGTTACAACTGTCATTTGTAGTTCTTTGGTACTGTTTATGGGTTGTCAGAAGTCCGAAAGTCACTTCCTAAAAACTAAACACAAAAAAAATAGCGTTATATAATTTGCCTGCAAGATCCTCCCAATCCTGTTCGACTGCAAGAGCCTTTGTCTTTCCTAAATGCCGTCCATATGCAGAATTAGCAATTCATTATACGTTACATTACATTATGCGCACCTATGATATATACCTACGGTTTTAAACAATGCGTACCGCGCGTATTAACGTACCCCAAATACTCAACTTCAAATTTGTTGTTCGGGGTGTCTCGAAATTTAAAAATATTATGTACTAGCAATAATTGTCCGTGACTTTTTCAGCAAACCAAAATGGAAAGTTGTTATTGCCCGTTAGCCTTATGGTATATCTGTGTGCTAAAATTAATCCGAATTAGCTTAGACTTTGCAACATTAAAGCACGCACTTTCGCATTTATAACTAATATTAATTCCCGTATAGGAAATTTCCAAACTTTTGATGCGTCCCCATTTTGGACAGAAGCACGAATGTAGTGGCGATGAGCATTCCTACATACCTTGGTGCAGTGATTATGGATTGCGATGTATCTTTCCCTGTTACCATCATTAGGCGTACGGTTAAATTTAGATTTTGTCGCAACTATTTGAGCATTAACGTTATAATCTCTTCTATGTGCCACGGCGCCGGCAAATTAACCGAAGCCCGATGGGACCGACAGGTGGGTAGACCACGGTGCGACAAGTTGGACCGACGACCTGTTGAAGGTCACGGGAAAATCTGGATGCGGGAGGCGCAGGATCCGTCGTCATGGAGATCCTTTGTTCCCCCGGCCTATGTTCAGGAGTCCACTACTATACATAGGCCTCCCCCAAAGGATCTCTTCGAGGAATCTTCTTGCTAAAATGAAGATGATGATGATATAAGATATGAAAAGGATCAGGTCATGGTCTTGGTCAAGTCAAGATAAGTCAAGAAGTGAAGGAGTACAGTTAAGCAAATGGTGAGTGAATCTTAATTGATATAAAGTATAAATAACCAGCGGCTTTTAACGAATTGCACAGAATCACAATTTAAACTGGCATTATTTTTGGTATATAACATATCACACAAATAATAAGATTGCTTCGGAACTGAGGGTTAACAATTTACAAGTTTATTTATTGATGTCTGAAGTTTGAAGATGTTTAAACAATCACATCAAGGTGCATGGTTCAGTTAACACTTTGAGTCGATTTAAAGTTCCCTACAATCGTTTGTTGAATTTTAACAAAAAATAATAAATTCGAGGCAGTCAAATTCATTATCATTTTCAAGACAAGATAAGATAACATAAAAATGTCCTGTACCAAAGGCAATAGTATTTCATTGGGAATGTAACGGTTGAATTTAAGAGTTAAAAAGACATTTCACGCATTCACATCACGCACAGTCTTCAGAGTCGTCGGGCACCACTGAGGACGTCTTGTTAAAGTTCAAAATGTATGGAAAATCAACTGAATGATCCCAGATTCCTGGGAATCCTGTAGATCGCGTTAACACCTGTAATTTATTAAGGGTTTTACAACAAATTCCAGGATCTGGCCTAGAAAATCGGATCATTCACTAGTATATATAATTATACACATAGTTAGTACACATGTTTTAATATTATACATGGCCGCCAACGGCCACGTTTCGTGCTATAAGTTTAACTTTTAAAGGATTGAGGCCCATATTTACAAAATTAAGTAAATATACCATACTTATCCGATAAATGAAAACTATTTAGCAAAAACGCTTCAAAACTAAAATAACGATAAAATACACTTACATTACAGCGAACACAAACTAAAAGTTATACGTACAAAACGCTCGAGCAATAGATATTCCTGCAGCGAATTCAGCGCTGTACAAACACAATCAGCGGAGTGCGAAGCCCAACGTTTAGATTAAACACTGAACTAGCGTTTCATGGTAACCAATTTATCGAGCTCTCGAATGTTCCCTTTTTAACCGACCTCAAAAAGGAGGAGGTTACTCAATTTCACCGTTTTTTTTGTATTTCACACATGTAAAGTTTGATATTCAATATTGTTATCACCTAAGGCAAAGCGGACGGATTTGCAGTTAAAACTGACAGTTACGTCGAGCAAACTAAGCTCGATGTAACTGTTACCGTGTGTTGGTGTCTGAGTTATTTCATAAAGAATAGTTCATCGAAGAAATAAATATTACGCTTTCAACGTGCACTTCCTTCTGCAGAGTTCTGATATGGTTATTTCAACATGCGATATTGCAATCAATATTTTGTAACAATATTTTAAAAGATTGTCCGTTGAGTTTGCCCATTCTTGTCTGTAGGTACCTATTGTAGTAGTCATTATTCTGATTGATCCACCCTTTGACGAATCAAAAGTGACTGTAATTGGTTTATTTGCTTGTTGTGTGCTTTGATTTTTATTTTGATTTAGACAGTTTGACAATGTGCAGAGACCGTGTGCTATGTAAAACCATCATATTATTTTTGTAATAATACATTGTTCACCGAGGGAGGAAAGGGACCGATTACTAGCGAGGTAGCAGTTTGTGGCCCGAAGGCCCAGCCTGGGGCCACAATACTCCCGAGGTAGGAATTTCACCCGAGTGCTACAGAGTGCTTTATACTACACCTGTGAGGAACATTTATGGACTATATATTAATTATAGAATAATATAAAATAAAAATTTATTACAAAGAACATGTCTAACTTAATTAATGGTTTTGTTACAATTTGTGCAATTATTTGAAATGAAATCGTTTATTAAGCAAGCAGGATCACTGTTCACTTTTACACGGCATATATATATTTTTTTAAACTAGATGAAGCTATCCATGCCTTTTTCAAGTCCAGACATTAAAAATGAAAATATTTAGAATAATTTACGTTATAATTGCGCATATTGCTTAATAACAATGCTTAACAGAGCGAGCAGCTCAGTCCCAAGCTTTCTTGTCCTCTAAATAATCTGTGATTTGTGAATTTAAAGTAAATATTTTATCATCAAGAGGACTTATTCTGATATGAGATATTTGAGAAAAAGAAGGCGCCGCTGCTACACAGCCCATAGACCCATAGGCCCTTAGAAGCCGCATTCGTGGAAGGTTAAGGGCCTTGATAATTAGTTGACTCCCTAATTTGGTCACTTTTATTGTCGATGGAATTGTCAATATAACATTCTGCGACCGCCGATGACTTCCAGCTACCGTGACGTTTAATTATAGTCAAGTAGGCCCCGGAATCTACGAGAATGGTACCTGATGTACCGCGAAAACAATGGCCTGTATATTCTAGTGGATCGGGTAAATTTAGAAAAGTGGCTACATCCTTCGCAGTAGTGCTGACTTTGTTCTTTCCTATGACTTGCTGTGTGCATTTTTGATTCCTATATTGTTCCTACTTTGTTCCAACTGTGCGATTTTCCATATATTTTTTAACAATGACGCGATATAAGCCTGTTATTACAAATGCACGCTGGATTTTTGTTTTTGTATTAGGCCACTTTACAATTATCACACTTTGTTGTGATTCAATGTTATCAATAGTCAAGTCACGAAGTTAATTCGAACGACAATTAAGAGAGAACTCTAGTGCCGATAATTTTGGAAAATAAGTATTTGAAGAAACTATTGCCGTCGCGCTGCTTCTCAACCTCTCCCGGTAAAGAGCGAAAAAGACAGTTGCAGCTCAGGCAGCTGATTTAACCTACAAAAACGTTGACCAAAAGACGTTTCGTATTCCGCTGTTTTCTTTTTCATATCTCAATTATTTCTTTATTAAAAATTAGAGGAAAAGTATACCTATTGTTCTATTATTTTCTTTTTGTCAAAAACTTATCACGTTTATCTAATAGTCATCTGAACATCACGGTAAAAATGGGTTATTTTTCGTGATTTTAAAGTATCGTATATCTTCTATTAATTAAGTTTCGGAAAAATCAAATGATAGGTGCACTTTTTTTTTGTAAAAAAGTTTTTATTTTAAACTTTTTAGTTGTAAAAATACTAAGCTGCATTCGGTCAGACTGGACGCTGACGCGTTTTTTGAAAGACGAGTTTTGAGTTGGGAAAACGTAATTTTGTTTTTTTTTTTTAAATTCTTTTTAAGGTTTAAACAGCCAAACCACTGAATCCATTTCTTTAAAATTTCTATGAGACCAAACTGAAAGTATGTGCATTGCTAGACATGCTGCACACACAGTAAGCCGTTGAAGAGTTCCCTGAACTGGCCTTCGTCTTCATCATCAGAGCTCTCATGACAGTCACAACCCATCTAAGTGTAAAGTTCTTAGCAATACAAATTAATCAAGCCCAAACATAAGGTAGCTGCTGTGAATTATTGAGTACTTCCTTCGACTGTCTCTCGGCTTCATCGTCAGATCTACTCCAGACCTCTATTAAATTGTAGTGCTTGAAAATACTTAATAAAAATACTAAGAAATGCACTTGTCGCCCCTACGATTTTTGAAAGTTTCCCTTGATTTCTCTGGTCTTCCATCAGATCCTGATGTCCTTATCATGGGACCACCTTGGGAATACCTTCTTTCCAACAAAAAAAGAATTATCAAAATCGGTACATAAAGAAATAAGAAGAAAAACCAAGCGGTCAAATTGAGTAACCTTGAGTAACCTCCTCCTTTTTGAATTCGGTTAAATAATTCAGACGATTTGTTGTTAAAAATACAAAATGTTATTTATATTCATGAACAGATATTTGTCATCAGGGGCATCATTTAAGAAAGAATATACATTGTCTGTAGTAAAAACTAGACTTTTTACTATGAAATCCATCTGATTTTCTTTTTAAGAACGCAACAAGATTTGTATATTTTTTAATATCTATGTCGTGTTTTGTCAGCAAAGTACTTTTCAGCATGGAGTACATTGACCACATCGTGCTTGGCTTGTACATAGTAGATTTTTCGAAAAAATACGCTAATAAAACATTTTCTTAAAACGATTGCGCCATGTTTTGCAATTTCCAAACCAAAAATTGGTCATAAGTTTGATTATATTTTATCTTCGATTTATCCGGTAGTAGGTGTAAAACAGCTGTTTCCGCAGATGCTTTTAAGTAAGACGGCGTCATTTCAACATCACTGTCACTGCTAGAAGTCGACATTTTACTTTATTTTTAAAATAAAATCAAAACGTAAGACACCATGTAAGACACAATTTAGAATTTGACCGATATATCGCGCTTCTTTTGTTTTTTTTATTCTTCAAAAAGGATGTCAGTGGCACGGAGAATCCATATTTAAATTATATAGAAACTCCTTGGTCAGGCGCGCGCCATACATAAGATAACACATGAGAAATGTAAATTCATACAACTTTCTCTCCCGCTAAACACGTTAGAAATGGATTTTCATAAATTTTTTCCTCTCGCTTATTCACGTCAAGGAAAAGACTAACGTTCTCTTTTAATTTTTAGGGAATATTGACTACTGTTCCGATCAGGTGTAGTATAAACGTTATTTACAGTTCAGGGTTTCTTTTTACCAAATGATCTTTATGCCAGTGTGATTGAGTGATTGTTTATTATAGTTGTTTCATTATATTGTATTACATCACCGAATAAGACTTATAAATGTGCATACAAAAGATACAACAGAATTCCCGCATTTGCAAATATACTTAGAACCATGATTCCACTAATAACTTCTCCGTTTATGGAAATAAGCATTCCTATTCTGTTTGCCCCCATTCGAGGATTGGGACAAGAGATTGCACTAGCGTTTCGATAACTATTACATGATCTAAGTGAGTTTTAGGTTTGATTATTTATAATATGTGACGTAGTTTCAAAGCTATTTTTGAAGTATAATTACTTCCCGCCGCGACACTGGCTGATGACAACAAACCAAACAACAACATACAAATACAAAAAGATAATTGCACAGAGGAGTAAATAATTAAGTGTGTTACAAAACAAATAACAGTTTAACTGTGAACTAGATGTTCGTATGGCAACCGGGACTAACGGCTTGACGTGCAATGTCGTCAATGTCGATTTGCCATTATGCACCATAAATTAAAGAATAAATTCATCCTCATCATAAACTATCATGATAAAATTAACTGGAGGAGCATTTTTTGGAATTTTGAAAACGTTGATAATCTAACCTCAGTTGACAATTTATTTGTCGCCGTGATGAGACGGCAACTAGATTTTGAACGTTTAAAACTTTCAAATTACGAGCAGTTGCCTCCTGATTATACAACACGTAATATATTTTGGTTGACTAACAATTTTTATTCCATTTCATAAAATAATAAAAACGGACTTCAAATCCCGGATAAAAGGTGTGCTCATTTTATTCCAAAAAGGGCCAAAAAATAAACTAACAAAAGCAGACTACCTAAAATCATATCATACCGTCCGAGTTTTATCGATATGTCCACATATCAAACTGTTCAAATAAAAAAAAAAACGGCTTTGACGGCTTTGACAGCCCTTCATGACTCCGCTTTGACAGTAGTATTGACGATTCGATGTTTTTTTATCATCCGAATTCACCCCGCGTTTCATTTTTCCATTGAAAGCCAATTACACAGAACGGACTGAAGTGAACGATTTTACGGCATTTAAAAATAAACAAAATTTGAGCGCTGTTTGACTTTTTAACGAACGAACTAATTGTTATCGAACTTACAGTGTCGGCCATTGATATTTAATTTAACTCATGACATTATAGTTTCCAGGAAATAACATACATCAATGTCGCCGAAAAGTGATTGCAGTTCATAATTTGAAGTTTATGATATGATCTAGCAGAGGAAGCTGTGACACCAACTAATACTAAGGATTGAAACTATGGGCACGCCACAATAGTGCGCACGGTAGCGGCGGGAAGTCCCCTCTTTGAGGAATGGCTAGAGAGGCGCCACGGCACCCTCACCTTCCGCCTGACGCAGGTCCTCACCGGACACGGTTGTTTCGGGAGGTTCCTGTTCCGTATTAGGCGGGAGGAAACGCCAGGGTGTCACCATTGTGTGGATTGCCTTGAGGACGGCCTGGTCTGGAGACGAAACCTAACTCCCAGCCACCGTAGGCGCGGGCCTGCGGGCGGTGAGCAGTGGGCAGCTCGCCGCCCGGTAAGGATCAGGCCCGAATCGACGGCGAGGCGTGTTTTACGCGCGCCTCGAAGAGATGTCAGAACATCGTGACGGGGTCCACGAAGACCAATGCCTCCTGGGTCAGGGTTGGTTAAACAAGGAACCGTGGCCCTAACCGTCGCACAGGCAAGTGAAGAAACATGAGTGGGTTGGTTTTAGTCAGTAAAAGTCTGACACGCCCTTCCGGTCCGCCCAGAGCGGGAGAAGTCATTTCATGATATTCCATGTCAACAAAAAAAAAAAAAATCCCATCCCAACAAAATAGAAAAAAAAAGGATTGAAATTATTGATAGACCACTTTAAGTTCACTCACTTCACCAAAGTTTTTATAGTGGGATTATTACAGAATCTATCGGCTGATACTTGAAGCAATGGTCCGTGACTTAAAATTTTACGCGTACCTACTGCGTAAAATTTTAAGTCTTAAAATTTAAGTCTTAATAGACTTTATGTAAGTGTAAGTTTTTACTAGATTGAAAGTAATCGAATGTATTTTAATCAATGTATGTTTTTGGTATACAATAAAGTATAAATAAATAAATATTCTTTGTCTTGTTCGCTTTATTTACAAATTTCGTAAACTCAGAACTTAGGAGGTTACAGTAAACTACTCCTTGTATGAAATACAAGCCTATATCTAGCCTAAGCCTAAGTATATACTTACTATTTCATACAAGGAGTAGTTTACTGTTACCTTTTACCTGTTTGGGGTATTCCCCAAAGAATAGCACAGCTTGACAGAAACCAGGTCATACTAATTAATATATAGTATAATAAAAAAAAACTAACTTTATCTATCTGTACCTTAATCACTGGGCAACTTTTCAGTATTGATATTTTTACAAAGCACCTGATGTGTGTGAAAATGTCAAGCGATTAAATAAACTACTAGCTGCGCGTGTCTCTAGCTGTGTCAATGTACATATCTGTCGGTATACAAATCTAAATAGTAACCATTAAGGCATTCATTTACCTTTTAAAGTAAGGATCAATTTATTGTAAGTCTGCTCCACCTCTTCCCTTTTATTTGCTACTTGATTGTTTTTATTTTCAAATTTTATTAGATTTAAGTATTGTGCATTTTGTAAAGTAATATATTTTTTTTTATCTTTAGAATGGATTAATACTTGTTATGTATAATTTTATTAACCACTGTCCATAACGCTCCTCTAATTGTACTCTGTAGCTACCTTAAGAATAAGGCTAGTGGTCCGGATGGTATACCAGCGATTGTTCTAAAAGCATGTGCGCCCGAGTTGTCTCCTGTATTGACACACTTGTATCGCCTCTCATTTGGGACTGGTATAGTGCCCAAGTCCTGGAAGCTTGCCAACGTGCAGCCCGTGCCCAAAAAGGGTAGTCGTGCCGATCCTAACAACTATCGGCCGATTTCGATCACCTCCATACTTTGCAAAATTATGGAGCGTGTATTGAACTCGCGCCTCTTGGCATACCTGGAAGGTAACGATCTCCTCAGTGACCGACAGTACGGGTTTCGCCGCAATCGGTCAACTGGGGACCTACTAGTGTATGCCACTCACTTGTGGGGCGAGGCACTCGAGAGGAATGGGGAAGCAATTGCTGTCTCCCTTGATGTCTCGAAGGCCTTCGACCGGGTATGGCACGCTGGCCTTTTGAGTAAGCTTCCAGCGTACGGCATTTCCCCTAGCCTGACTGGCTGGGTAAAAGACTTCCTGACTGAACGGTCCCTCCGAGTTGTTGTCGACGGTTGCTCATCTGAGCCCATGTCGACTAATGCCGGTGTTCCTCAGGGGTCTGTTCTCTCTGCAACTCTGTTTCTGCTACATATTAACGATCTGCTGATGCCCGGTATCTATGGGTATGCAGATGACAGCACAGTTGTGGAGAGATACCTGCCGGATGCTCGGGCTAGTAGGGAATCAATCCGGTCCGAAAGAGAGGCCATGGTAGAGCGAACGAGTGTTGCACTTCAGGCAGTCTCCGAATGGGGCAATGCCAATCTTGTAGCATTCAATGCCGCCAAAACGCAGGCGTGTCTTTTCACCGCCAAAAGGAGCCCGTTCACCTTGGCTCCTACTTTTCGGAATGTATCCTTGGAGTGTACCGACCGCCTTCAGCTTTTGGGTATTGAGATTTCCTCGAACCTAAACTTTGGGCGGTTCATTGAGTCCAAGGCCAAGGTGGCTGCCAGAAAACTTGGTGTAATCGCAAAGGTCCGGCGGTACTTCACACCAGGGCAGCTTCTAATGTTGTACAAAGCACAGGTCCGTTCGTGTGTGGAGTACTGCAGCCACATTTGGGCTGGTGCTGCTAAGTGTCACCTGGCCACTTTGGATTCAGTGGAGAGGCGCGCGAAGAGGCTGATTGGTGACCCTGATTTAACTCGAGTTGGTCTCCAAAGCCTAGAGCACAGGCGTAGAGTAGCCAGCCTTTCGGTGTTCTATAGGATACATTCTGGGGAGTGTGCGAGGGAATTGCACGATTTAATTCCCCCATCCCCGTTCCACCATCGGACGACCCGTCGTACGGCGAGTTTCCACCCTTATGTTGTTAACACCTCTACGATCCGGACGAAGCGTTTCGCCTCCTCCTTTATACCGCGTACATCGAGGGACTGGAACAATCTGCCGGCGGCGGTGTTTCCGTCGGACTACAATTTGAGTGTCTTCAAGGCTAGAGTGAATAGGCTCTTAATAAACTAGTGCGCTTTACCATCAACGATTGCGTTACTGCTTACCATCAGGCAGGATTGCGGTCAAGCGCTGGTTTATACATTAATAAAAAAAAAAAAAAAAAAAAAAAAAAACCTTAGTATGTTGTGCAATTAGCTAAGATCTTATAATTATCAACTGTAAATTTAAGTGTTGTAACAATAACTGGTGGCTCTAATAAATATAAATAAATAAATAAAAGGGTCTCCATAAATGAGGCTTGTAAGGGTTAAGGTCCTTAGAAACCGAGCAAAATTAAAAAGTCAAGAAAAGCGGGCAAGTTATACGATACGCTGAGATGGGTTGGAAGATCAAAAAAATTCAATCGGGCGAAGTCACTGGGAGGACTAAATTGTATATACCTATATCTACATACCTATGTAGATCACAAAGCATCAATTAGATGTGAAAGTCAAACTATCTTCTAACCGACAGGCCGCCCGCATTCAAAAGCAGTGTTCATCAGAACACTGTACATTATCAAGCAGTGTACATTAGCAAGAATGCAAATGTGAGCTAAAATCGAATGGGGTCAACCTTTAATTGGTAACACCTATTGGCTTGGTGGCCCCTCTGACTGGATAAAATAGTTATTTTAAAAGTAACAATTCTTTAGAGACTCATTGGCCTCGATTCTATTTGCGACTAGATATGGGCCACATTTTTAATTGGCAATACTGACCTGATGAATTCCATTATGGAAACATTTATGTTAGGTCAGTCTATTCAGAGACCGTATTATGAAGTACGTACTAAATTTTGCCCGCGGTTTCGCTCGCGTTGAATTGGGGTACCACAGTTACCCTTTCCTGATTCAGAACACAGAAGAAAACTCCGAACAGATTATTATTTTAATACGCTACTATAGACGATATTACTAAGGAGCTAGGGTGGATGAAAATAACAAGGTGCATGATTTTTTATTAGTTACAAATAGTCTGCATACATATTTTTAACTTTGTACCTTGAAAATAGTGGAATGCTCCATACAAATTTGCACCCCTCCTTTAAGGAAGTTAGAAAAAAGAAATAGTAGCCTATGTCAATCTCCATCCCTTCAAGTATCGACACTTCAAAAAACACGTCAATTCATTGCTACGTTTTGCTGTGAAAGACAAAGAAATAAACAGACACATACACAATCGCATTTATGATTTATACCAGTATAATTATTCTTTTCCAGAAAGGATTGGTGCTATGTATTAATCATGGATCGCTATGTCTCTCTCTAGTCCTGGATACATGGATAGCTATGTCTCTCTCTAGTCTTGGATACATAAAGAATATTAAAACCTCATCAATTCATCCTACGCCATCAACACGCGTATAAAGATCACCATAGAAAATTTCAAACAACGGAAGAATATAATAAAATACAGATAGAATAGAAGATTTCTTTACAAATCTGTCAAATGTTATCCAATTAGCCTATGTTGATTCACGCAAGGCAAAGGCCCTCCCTATCCACACAAATCTGTATTTTGTAATTATCGGGCAGTTCTCGCGGGAGGAATGAAGCTTGTGTGGCATGCTCTCATCTCAGAAGTAGCGGTAGGACGGCAGCGTACTTTCCGTAGCCTTTGGACGCGGTGGTTTCTTTCTGCGAGACGATTGTTTCTCAGAAGGAAACCACCGCGTCCCGAGACTACGGAAAGTTAGAGAGAAATCTCGTCCACTCACCCGGCCCGCAGCAGGCGCAAAGGGCGTTGACCCAAAGTAGCTGCGCGAAGTGTTCCACGCTAAGTGCTCTTAAACGTCGCGGGGGGAGCCAAACACCTCACTCCTCCCGTGATCCAAGGAGGTCCGCAGTAGCCCGTCATCATTAGTCGGGGGTTGCGGAAATATCGTATTTTTCAGCGACTGAGATATGAGATTGAACAACGGGCTGTTTTTTAATAAGTAAGAGTCTGTCAACCCCCGCCCCCCACCCGGAATTACATGAGGATTTTCCACCCCGGAAAAAAAGGAGTTAGGCTCGTCTGGCCAATTTAGTTTTGGTTTATCGCGATGACGTAGTGCGTTTAGTGAGACAATGGCGCCGATTCTGTTGTTCACAAACTAAATTAATTTTAAGTTATGTGCATCTTTTTCTAACATTGAAGTTTTATCCTGTCAAATTATAATATACCATAGACAGTTTAGGCGCTATTATAAACATGGCGACTAAAAATACGCCAGTTTACCTCTGGAGCGCACTAATTTGACAGGTCTAAACTGACATTTTAAAAATTAAATGTATTTCATTGCAACCGCATCACCTGAGAACGACTGGAGCGATTTGGGTCTTAATTTGTTTTGAAATGTTTTTATAGTTCGAATTAGGTAGTTATGGCATTAGTAAGTTTTTTATGGGATTTTTGACAGGACTATATTTGTGGTAGTAATAGTAGTTACAGATTAAAAAAATACTAGCTACTTTGCAAAACCGGTACAAAATAAAAGAAAAAAAAAACGTGATGCTTCAATAAAGTTATTGTTTTCAAAATTATGAACTGAGGCCGCCTATACCTTTTTATATCTAATACCTTTTTTTAATAAGAGACAAAGCGAGTCGGACACTCAGATTGCCATTATTGACACAAACAAACAAACCACTTCCTTTTAATAATAAACTTTTGTTTATACTTTTGGTTCGCAATTGTCGTGTGTTCATACATAAGTATATGTGCATTTTAAATAACTTCCTAAGGCTCTAAATTAATAACAAAGATTTATTGTAGATTTAAAAGTTTACGTGTCACAAGAGTTACCTATTCACAAGAATTTTTTTTACATCAAAAGCACATCAACTTCGGTGAAACTGACATCAAACTTGTTGTGCAGTGGCTGAGCGATCGGTTCAGATTCCCGCACGGAACAAATATTTGTATGGCCAACAATTGGTTGTTCCGGGTCTGGCTGTATGTGTATGCGAGTATATATGTTTGTAAACGCACCTACGATACAGGAGAAATTCCTAGGGTTCAATAAAAGTAAAAAAAAAAGAAAAATTAAATCAGGTTTTGTATTGTTGTATTGTGTGTATTACTAAACTAGCGGCCGCCCGCGACTTCGTTCTCGTGGAGTTACTTATTTGAACATTTTTTTTATCCCCAAAAGAGTTATTTTAAAATTGTATTAATCGAATTTAAGTAATGTCAAGAACAATTTTTTTCCAATTTAAATACTATTAATTTATTTGGATAAGGATTATTATTTGTTTTTTATGCTCTGTTCCCATTGGTCGTAGCGTGATGCTATACAGCCTTCCTGGATTAATGGGCTATCCAACGCAAAAAGAATTTTTCAAATCGGACCTGTAGTTCATGAGAATATGTTCAAAGAAACAAACACTTCAGTTTTATATTTATTGTTTTATTCTTATGTTTTATTTTTTTTCAGTTTTATATTCTCTGTCCTCCGAATACGACTCTGAATTCAGATCTTGTACTAAACATGGTTACAAAGGACTAATTTGGCGTGCATTCGATAATGGCTTTACTGGCAGCAAGCTACGCATCACACTGACGTCACACAAAAATCCTACATCGAACCAGCAGAGTTAATCCAATTATTTCTTATCATCGTAATCACCCTTTTTATCGTCCCACTGCTGGGCACAGCCCCCTAATCGGCGAATACATTTTTGTCAAATGATTACGACTAGTTGGGATCGTTTGGACCGAACGGACCAATGGGCGGTCCGAACGAACCCAACTGATACCAACTAGTGGCAATCATTTGACAAAAATATGTTCGCCGATCAGGGGGCTGGTCTCCTCTCATACAGAGAAGGGTTAAGCGTAATCACAACGCTTGCGAAATGCGGGTTGGCAATTTCAGAATTAAAGTCATTGGAATCGAACCCGCACACTCATACTTGAGAGGGTGCTTTAATCACTAGGCCACCACGACTCGACTCCATTTCTTATACCCCTATATAATTATAGAAGTCGTCATCTCATGGGCAAACCGCAGTTCCGCGATAAAGGTAGTTTACAAATAGAGAGATTGAACCCTTGACAAAAAATCTAATAAAACACTCACATGACAGCTGTATATTCAGCAGTTACTTTGTTACCTGTAGGAAAAGATAAAATTGAAGTTATTACTTTTATTAATGTAATAATATGTATAAAGGACGAATTATTAAAAGAGAAATGTATTCCTGCTTACATGGGGCCAAATAATAAAAATTTTCCATAATAAAACGTTGTGTATTGTGCAACGGCCGATATATCCCTAATTAAGATTGTGCGTGCAGCGAATGCTCTCAGTTAACGCAACTACACTAAGTAGGTAGACATATTAGCATGTTTTTTGTGTGAACGTTAATGTTAGCATGTCTTTGTTCGATTCAAAACGTATTGCCCTATTTAGTAGATATATAGATAACTATTTGTTTGATACACTAATTCCTTTAAAAAAAAACATCGTGCATTTTTCTTTTAGAGTTTAGAGTTAGACTCACTTATTATTTATCTATTCTCTTCTACTCTAATTTCAAAATAGACATATAATATTAAAGAAAGCAAATCAACACGCAAGGCCAATAAAAGAAATAATATGCAGCTATACGTGTTTTTAATAAATTCAACTTATAATAACGAAAAACTGAGAAATAATCTTAATATCCGACAAGCTTCAGCGTGTACAGTAATAAATATTTATTTCATTTTGCAATTGAAAAATTTAATAAGTGAGCGGATTTTCGAACGTAGCCGCTTCAAAAATAAAAGTAAAAATGGCATTGCAGCAATATTATTCGAGCGTCAATAAATTCTTACTGAATGAAACGCCCTTTACTGATTAAAACCAATTTATCGCTGGGAAAATTGAATTGCTTTAAAATCGTACATTTCTCCATTTTGAGATTACTAGGAAATCTGAACCCGGGTTGATTTAACTTTTCGCTGAAATGTCTGATTTTTTCTTAGTATTCGACATAATAATGTAAATGCAGTTTGAAATGGAATAAATATTCAGCTAAGGGCGCAGACTTTCTGTTAAGAGTTGCCGGTTCCACGTCTTGCAAGCTACTTAATGAGCGGGTTGCTGGACGATATTTAGAAGGGCTTTATGTGTACTACACATAAATCCGTAACCATAACTAAATAATAGATTCTTGAACGATTTTCCCGTCTAGTTTCAATAATAGTTTTTTTTATAACAGCTGTACAACAGGTGTCGATAAAAGTACATACCTAATTTGTACCTAATTATAAAAAAAACTTTAAAATAAGATAAAATGGCTACCCCATAAATATAAATAGATTATTATTTTTGTAGAGGTGCCTACAACGCAACATGCGAACAATACGTCACGCGAAACCTGCATCTCGCAAGCAGAATTTTCTGTGCAACTAGCACGCATACAAGTACACGACATCAACCAGCGGGCAAAGTGGCCCGCCAGACAATCAGTGTGGTCGGAGGATCCTCCCTTTCCTATGGAGGATGAGTGAGCTTTACACGCTGAACGTAATGAAATTTACATTTGTCGGAATAAAGTTCAAAGGACAGTGGGTGGCTCGGTTTAGGCTGGGTCTATAGATAGATATTTAGTGAGGAATGTGTCTGTGTTCATATAAAATTTCCGTTGCCTATATACGTTTTCTCATTCGATTTTCATATTGCACATCTGCACGTGACTAACTCTCACTTACAGATACATAATACTACATTATATGTGAAACGAAGTAAATTCTATTTATAATGTATTTATTTTCCCAAAAAGAATCGCTAACCCTCCACAGCTCCAATTCAGCCTGCGGTAATGTTAGCCAACCGCTCTATAATTCTCGCCAAACTCCATAAAGAATATAAGTAAACAAACAAATTTAGTGTTATCACAACTCACGTTTTACAATCTCCTGTTATTTACCTGATTATCGACTTTTACATACTAACTAAGAATTTATTAACAATTCCTATTGTTGCATATTTCAATAGAATCACTAAAATAACATGCATAATAACTTGGTATTTAGGAAAACCATTAAAAAGTCGACATTAATTTTACGTGATAGCCCTAAAAAAAAAAGATGGATGAAATCCAGGTATTAAATACATTTTGTGAAATTCTACCAATGAATAAAGTTGAGGTATTTGTCAATACAATTTTGCGTATTTTAACTACTTTCAAATCAACTGCAATACACATGCATTGTAATACTTCGAAGTATACTTCGAAGTATTACAATGCATGTAATACTTCGTATGACTAAGTATAATATTTACGTATCAAAAAAATTAACATATTAGGAAATTAGCTTATATATGTGTCATATTTCATTCAAATCGGTTAAGCGTTCTTGGCAAATCATAAATATCTAAACAAATAAACTGGTTACATTAGTAGGAAGTAGAATTATTAGTTTAATGAAAATAATCTATCTAGAAAAGGTTGTTAACATCTGTCTTTTAGGCGTAAACTACTCGTTGCCAAGCAACGGTTTGTTTACCTCTATTCTTTATCGAATTTGGCGGACATATAGTTACATGTATTATATCTACGGTGCGGTAGCGTGCGAAGCAACGCGATAACTTCCATCCAAAGCAACTCGGCACTGTGCGTTTCTTCCGACAACACATAACAATTACACCTACCCCTTTTTTTGTTCTGGATAGGAAATCATCACATGGCCTCTCGCGCTCTGGGCGGAGCAGAAGGGCGTGTCATCACTTGCCTGTGTGCCACTGTCAGGGCCACGGTTTTTTTTAACCAACCCGCAACCCTGGCCTATGAGACATCGGTCTTCGTGGACCCCGTCACGATGTGCTGAGATTTCATTGAGCGCGCGTGAAACCTTGCCATCAACCTTTAAACACTATGGTGTTTATTCATACACGATGATTAAAGTTAAGTGACGTTAAAACTTTCAAAATTTATTGTTAAAAGCAGTGAGGACACGGTGGGGCATACGGTGGAGGTCTGCCCGGCTTGGGTAGAGCACCGCCGTGTCCTCGTAGCGGCGATCGGCGGCAATCTCTCGCGTCCGACCCTGGTCCAGGCCATGGTCCGGAGCGAGAGTGCATGGCAGGCCGTCACCTCCTTCTGCGAAGCAGTGATGCTGGCAAAGGAGGGGGCGGAGCGCGTGAGGCAACGGGAATCCCAGCGTCCTCACGCCACTAGCCGCCGCAGTAGACGCCCTGGTCGGGAGACGACACCTAACTCCTAGCCACCGTAGGCGCGGGCCTGCGGGCGGTGAGCAGTGGGTAGCTCGCCGCCCGGTAAGGACCAGGCCCGAGTAGACGGCGCGTCGAGTTTCACGCGCGCCTCAAAGAGATGTCAGCACATCGTGACGGGGTCCACGAAGACCGATGCCTCCTGGATCAGGGTTGCGGGTTTTTTAAACAAGAAACCGCGGCCCTGGCCGTCGCACAGGCCAGTGAAGAAACACGGGTGGGTTTTAGTCAGTAAAAGTCTGACACACCCTTCCGCTCCGCCCAGAGCGGGAGAAGTCAGTTGATGATTTCCCATCCCAACAAAAAAAAAAAAAGTTTAAATGCAGTGGCTTTTCATTAACGTTGTTTAAAGTTAACTAGTGATTAGTGAATCACTAGTTAACTTTAAACAACGTTAATGAATAGAGGGGCTAAAGTCTAGCTGCAACGTATAAACGTCTGACAGTAAGCTAATTAAACGATTTATTACACTGGCTTTGTGCACCCAATCGTTCATTTACAACCTTTAGGTAATTATATTCCAGTATCTGCTGCTCTTTACTTCGTCTGCGTGTAGTATTTTTTTTAAACATACACTTTGAGAAGGACAAACTTTTGCGGTTCATAAAATTAGAATCGAATTTGGCGGACATATGGTTACATGTATTATATCTACCGTGCGGTAGCGTGCGAAGCAATGCGATAACTTCCATCCAAAGCAACTCGGCACTGTGCGTTTCTTCCGACAACACATAACATATTTTTAGTACTAGTGGCCACTTGTGTTTATATAAATAACAGATTTTTTCCGAGGAATTCTCCACCAGTAACTAGGTTGTACAGGTCATGCAGGCAGTCGCTCCATCTAAAATACAGGTGTTCAGCTCATACAGTTAAACCATAACTTGTAAAAGTTCCTTCTTTTCAATGAAAATAGAGAGAAATTTATTAAATTAACATAATATTATTTACTAGCAAAGTGATCATATTTGTTCACAATAAATACACGGATGCGTGCACACAATATAAATCCATGCAAATCTCGTTACAAATCTCGTTGTGGGGACAATTGATTACACCCGCGGACCTCGTCATTAATATAAGCCCAGATACAACGGATGGATGCACAAATTATTATCGTTTTCACAAACAAACATGTCATTGCAGACAAAATTAATTTAAATGTTTTTGATTGTTTGTTTAATGGAGTTTGAAGGTAATAAGAAACCGTGGCGCTCAGATTTCCTATCCAAAACAAAAAAGGTTATGATAATTATGTGTTATTTTCCGCATATATATTTTTTATTAGCTTCCAAATTGAATGAGATAAATA
Source organism: Sesamia inferens (assembly GCA_037179545.1). Taxonomy (NCBI): domain Eukaryota; kingdom Metazoa; phylum Arthropoda; class Insecta; order Lepidoptera; family Noctuidae; genus Sesamia; species Sesamia inferens. The sequence continues at coordinate 22,134,381 of CM073921.1, forward strand.
ATTTAAATATTGTACCTTGTTTATTTAAATTCTAAATGAATTTAAAATGTTAAACTAATTTAATTTAACTAATTATACTGTAATACTATATTGTCGATTAGAGTTCAAATACAAAATGTATGGAACTTATACATTATGCAATTTTCCAACAGTTCTTACAGATATTGTGGGTATTACTTAATATAACCTACTTTATATTTCGTATCCACGTTGTGCAATAGTAATAATTTACGAATCTGCAGAGATTATTGCTGTCCTTCGCTGCACTAAGGATATTTTTAACTGTGTATGTTTAATTCTTGTAATGGAAATAATAAAATTTGAACACCAAAACTTTTCTTTACTGTTTATTTTAAAAGTATGATTTCGACTCTTTTTTGAGTTTGAATTTTATAGATGAATATAATGGTGATGGTAAAATAAATAATATAACTGAACGTCTAGTGCTTTTACGTCTCTTTTTTACCATTTATGCTGCATATAATTATGTACAAAGAATATAATCTCATATTTCGAGCAACTGTTATCATAACGTGTTAATAAAATGCAACTTTTATTGCTTTCTACTAACCACGAAGTCGGTGACTATTCCATGATTCTTACGGGGAATATTAACATGACTTCAATGATTAAAATTAGGCATATCATGATTAATATTCATGAAAAGTGGAAATTATGAGTCACTTATTTAAAAGTTGCACGATGAATCAAATCACAGCATTCACTTGGAATGAACCAATTACAGATACTTTTCATTTATCAAAGAGATGAATTGATAACTAATTATTGATGTGATGAAGATGGTAAAGAGAAAGTCGAGTATAAAAGGATTTCGTACCCATTGGGTTTGCATATGTGTAAATGAATCAAATCAAAATCAAATCAAAAGTCATTTATTCAAATTAGGCTGAGAATCAGCACTTTTTGAACGTCAATATTACATAAGACAGTCCCCCAAAACGCCCACCCATCGACACTTCCTAGTGCTTTCGCTGGGAAGAAGAAGTGGCGGAACAAACTCACCAGCAGCACAGCTAACTGTTAATTTTTTAAAAAAATGGTTAGAAATCAGTCTACACGAAACAACATGAGATGTGTTGATGCTCTACTTATACACAGAACTTTAGTGTGGCAAGTAAGACACGAGCGCGGGCTACCGAAAATAAGGGGGATCAAAATTGCCATTTCATCATCAACCTTTTTATCGTCCCATTACTGGGCACAGGTCTCCTCTCATACAGAGGAGGATTGAGCGTAATCACCACGCTTGCTCAATACAGGTTGGCGATTTCAGACTTAAAAGTCCAGGTTTCCTCAAGATGTTTTCCTTCACCTTACCTATGATCAGTCATTGGTGTCCAAGATATACTTAGAAAGTACATATGACTTAAAGTTACATTGGTACTTGTTTGACCTGGAATCGAACCTGCACACTTAAACTTGAGAGGCTGGTGTTTAACCAGTAGGCCACCACGACAACCGGATATAAGGGGGAACAAAATTGACATTTATTCAATTTAAAAAAATATATACATTTGACTAGACTACTACACTACTCTAGACTAGACTCTACTGCTAAACTAGTCTAAAATGAACCAATTCCTACGTTAATTTACTTCGTGGCCCACATCAGTCGCGAAATCTGCATACTATTGCAGTATTCACCGAAAGTTGTGAGAGATCTTTTAGTAAGCTAAAATTATTACCATTATATTTGAGGACTACAATTTATTTATTATTTAATTAAATGAATAATTTGTGTTCGATTTAAATAAATAATTGATGGTTACGTTTCGTTTGCTTGGCAAAAAGCGCATTTAAATTAATTATCACTTCAAAAGGATCACCTACAAAAGTTCAGTTAATTCCCAACTAGCAAAATAGTCTCACAACTCTTACTTAATAAGAGCGGTAGCTTGTTTTATAACATAACATAGATCCTATATTACTCTTAGACAAGCCAGTATGGTCTTAGAACGCTCAGTCTCATAACCAAGTCGCATATACCTATAAAAGAACATTTAATAAGACTAGTTGCACTTGAGAAAAACTTACTATTATATTGGTATTTCCTATTTGAAAAATTCTTTTTGCATTGGAAATCCCTTTAATCCGGGAAGGCTTTAGGCTATAAAACAGCACGCTGCGACCAATAGGAGCGGAGCATACAAAAAAAAAACATATTGAAGCCTACGCGGGTGAAACCGCGCGGCGGAACTAATTTACAATACAAAAGACAAGACCTATAGATTTTGGGAATAACTCCTCTTAATAGTTATAAGAGTAATTTTGCTGGCCATATTTACTTTAAAATTTTTAAAGGTAGTAGTTATAGTGGAATACAAAACTGGAAAAGATTCAAGAATACTGGTGGCTACGGTAGGAAAATTGTTAAGAAGTACAACGAAATGTTAAAAAGAAAAACAAATATCCCGCTGGCTTTTTTTTCGCTGTCTCTATATTTAAGATTTTTTATAACATTGCGAGGAACCCTAATTTATTCCAATATGGAGTTTTCTTTAGTATATTAACCAAATGCTAAAATAAGAGTAAACAATCTTATATTACTCTAATAGTGCGCTTGTAATATGCAGCTATACTAATGGCGACACTATCAAAACAAATTAACAAATAAATTTTTTAAACAAGATCATGAAACACCTTATTTAACAATGCGCATTAATTTTGAAGTGAAAAACCAGGTCTAACTAACAGTAAATTCACATTCAATAACAATAAATTCCAATAAGATTACTGACCTTATCACTACTTTTACCTGCTTTTGCATAAATACCTCAGCATGAATATTATAACTTCACGCAACTTGTTTTCATTTCAAACCAAACAAACATTCACGAACTTTGCACCTGAGGTAAATCTCAAAATATTCTAATCTTAGACCAATATAAGCCTATGCAGGCTTATAAGATACTACAGAAAGCAATATTAGCGTAAGTCGGCTTAAATTAGTTTTGGCTACATTTCAGCAAGTGCAAACTTCAATTAGACTGATATTAGAACGATATAAAACGAAATATGCTTATAACGTTGCCCAAAACGCAGGCTTATATAGGAGTAACATAAGAGCAAAAAAACAGTAGTCTTGAGATTGTTGTAAGAGTAATGTTTACTAGTTGGGTTACTTGTCAGTTACACACATATTTTTTCATTAAGTTACAAAACAGTCATCATCATCACGATAGTTTCGGATGCGCCTGGAATTGATCCCAGGAAACTATTTCAGCTTTGTAGTCTTGGATCCGCTTTACCCGTCTACATAACTGCTAATTTTGGCTAAACTTCGATATTTTCCGTGAAGTGACTGTCGTCTGACCTCCACAACCCGATGGCGATATCGAAGCTTAGCAGTTCGACCTATTGTTGGACTTTTGAGGGCTCCGATAACCCGTAATGATTGTCATTAGATGTTCGTATGGCAACCGGGACCAACGGCTTAACGTGCTTTCCGAGGCTCGACCAGACCAGTGCAAATATTCATATTCATGCATACAAATATTTGCACTGCGCGGGGATCGAAACCGCGCCCGCGTTCGCTACCGCTACACCACGGAGGCTGCCAAAAACTGTAAATTACAAAACGGTACACAGTACTAACATTCGGAATTTGGAGAAATGTGGAGATGAAAACTACAACATACACACAACATGAATTCTTTAGCTAATCTGGGAACAATTCAACATTGGCATATCTGCACAACTGTATGGAATGTAGGTAGGTGAGGTAGTGCAGAGTTGAAACATACAGGAATTTAAAAATAAATCCCGGTTGTATTCAGCCATACAATCCGTCTTTCTACTCGCATAGATTTTTAATTAAAGAATGTTTCAGGTATTTAGACGTTGTTTATTGAAATGCCTATTTCACGCTATATACTGAGCTTTTGCGTAAAAACAGAATTTAGTATCAAACAATATGAATACCACATTCTTATGTCATTTTTTTTTTACTACTTTTATTACGTCATTTGTTTAAACTACCTGGAGCCGGCATTTCCTAACTGACTACCTCTGAGAAGAAAAGCCGAAACAAACTCAAGGATCATCGTCTTTTTCAAGTCCAGACATTAAAAATAAAAATGAAAATGTTTACAATAACAATACGTGTTTGCTTTGTACATAACAATCAATTTACGTGATTTAAAAAAAAACAGTTATTCAAATGTCATAATTGTAGCATAATTACGCATATTGCTTAATGGCATTGCTTAGCAGAGCGAGCAGCTCAATCCCAAGCTTTGTCGTCTTCTAAATAATCTGAGATTTTATAATACCCCTTTTTGAAAAGTTTGATCTTAATACATTTTAAGCTATTGCATAGCTTCTATCGCGGGCCTTGAGCGCGGGGACCGAATCCAGAAATTCCGTAACGAAAAAACCTCACGCTCCCCACTCCGACGGGCACGGAGGTGTGGCTTGAAGGCCGTACATTGTCTAACGTCGTTTCAGTTCGGCAGTCTTCGGCACGGTATGTTTGTGTGCGTGCGACTACATCTTTTGAAAACAATTTATAGATTTTCAAAAAGAGCATGCATATTGCAGGGCGCGAACTCAGTTCTACACACTTGCCATGTTACTGATAGCCGCGATGTGCTAAACTTGCGATTAATTTTCTCTCTGAAATAGGTCTTCTATAGAGATATGTCATAGACGTCATCGACGTTGTCATGGCTACCTTAAAAACTTTTCATATAATTAATTATTAAGTACTTTTATTCAAATTAATTTAGTAGTGTTTTTATAAAATAGCTTTTTTTTTAACGGAAAAGCTAAGATGAATGTCACGCTAATTTTTCATTGGACTTTTAAATTATTTATAGTGTTGTTTACTAAATAAAAGCGCGTGATTTTATAGAGTAAAAAGTGCTCACGCGGCCGTTTTTTCAACTGTTATTGGCGATATCCGCCATAATTGTGAAATATTTTTTTAAAGAATTTCTATAATTTGTTACACGTGTTATTGGCAAAATTGTGGTATCTATCCACAGGGACCAGATCAAGAGTTGAAGTTGAAGTTTTTATTAAATAAAATATTACAGAAAGATGTCGGTGAACAATGTTAATACGAGTACATTTAAGTGTACGAGTTGTAATATTGTTATCTCCGAAACGAAACAACGAAAGTTTAATAAAAATATGCTCGTCGGCTTTTTCTGAGGAAGACATTGATGAGGCAAAAAAGTTATTGTTTGTTTCTACGAAGACAAGACAAAAACATGTATCGAAGCGTAAGAACAAAAAGCAGAAAGACCTAAAATATACGATTACGGTGTTTAAAATCACGGATCCCGAACAATCCCAGTTTTTGTGGCATATGACCTTCACAAATTGCCACCAGTTTGCTTTGACTACGTAGAACGTACGTAAAGAAGTTGATGAAGGATTTATTAATTCTACGGTAAGATGTTAACGCTATCAGAAGTGATTATGTTACTAAAGATCAGCTCGAAAATATTAAATTGATAACAAATAATTCGACACCGACGCCGTTCATCATCAACAACCTTTTTATCGTCCCACTGCTGGGCACAGATCTCCTCTCATACAGAGAAGGATTGAGCGTAATCACCACGCTTGCTCAATGCGGGTTGGCGATATCAGACTTATAAAGCCCAGGTTTCCTCAAGATGTTTTCCTTCGCCTTCAGTCATTGGTGTCCAAGATATACTTAGAAAGTACATATAACTTTAGAAAAGTTACATTGGTACTTGCCTGACCTGGAATCGAACCCGCGCACTCATACTTGAGAGGCTGGTGTTTTAACCACTAGGCCACCACGACAAAACAGTGGGGTATATGGAAAAAGAACCTCGGAGTCTTTGAGTATATTTCGTGGTGCTCCCTGTGCGCCGTTTCCGAGTCAACGAAATACCAGTTGGTGGAGTCATAAGGATACTATAGCTGTCTTGCCTGCCCCTCAGTGCCCGGCCGGTCTTGCGATTGCACCGAAACAGCACACAATGACAGAGATTATAAGTAATAGCATAGACAGACCTTACGGAGGAATTGCCCTATTGTAGAGGAAGTCCGCTTTCTCAAAGGTATCAGTGTTGTTGTGTAATAGTGATCGTTTAGATCTCACACGGATCGTTCTATGTTAGTTTTCTCATTTTACATGCTTACTGACTCGAGTGAGTTCTTATCGGTCACCACGCTCAAAAAGTGTAACTTGAATTAATATCAAAGAAAAAGAAATACTGCATAAATAAAATAAATAAATAATTATAATTGCATAAATTGATACAAAATGCTATGCAATAGCTTTACCGCGGCAGTCCCCGAGTGCCACACGTCTTTTTTTTTTTTTTTATTAATTATAAACTAGCGCTTGACCGCAATCCCGCCTGATGGTAAGCAGTGATGCGATCGTTTATGGTAAAGCGCGCTAGTTTATTAAGAGCCTATCCACTCAGAAAAACTGAGCGAATAGGAAGGAAGACGGCAGTTGAGCGAAGTGATGCAATGTTAAACCCAACAACATGACTAACGATGCTGCGTCAAAGGGAGATTGATCTGAAGACCCTCCACGACCAAACTCCCAACACAACAACATTAGGCGCATCGTACCCGGCACACATCGCAACACAACTGCTCAGACCCGTCCTCCGAACGGCTTCACCAGACATCATGCCGGAACACGACAAATCGCTTGGCGGCAAGGCTTTGTCTGGTGGGTGGTAACTTCTGCCGGCGGCCGATGTTATGGCCTACCACCGAGTGAAAAACACACATTTTTTAATTCTTTTAATGGGCAAGTGTCGAGTGTCGATGGGAAGCTTGTTGTAAAAGCGTATACTCAATGTATACGCTTTTACAACAAGCTTTCCCATGAATGAGTTGCCTACTCTGTGCAGACGAGTGTGATGTACAGCAAGATTGTGTTTGTTCCAGGTATTTATATTATGAATATCGCGTATTTACTTAAAATTCGATATATTTTTATATACATACCTACATAAGATTTTCAAATATATATTGTGAAGCTACAGTCAGAATGTTTGAATTTTTCTCTAGGACTAAGGTTGTAAATGGCTCGAACAGCCCTTTTCTGTAAAACAAAGATGGTATGGATGTCCGCACAAGTTCCCTAGAGAAGAATCCCATAAGTCATAAGACTATAAAAATAACTAAAATAAACGATTCTGACTGTATAGCGAAGGCGGCAGAACTGAGTCTACCCAACAGTTTCTGAATGTGAGGACCCCATTGTAACATGGCGTCAATAGTTAATCCAAGAAAAACTCGACAGCGATCAACTAGTACCAATGTTCAATTGAATGGAGTAGCCATTCAATTGAACATTGGTACTAACTGCCTGACATTTGACGTAGAAACTTTAATGAGTTTAGTTTTTTATTCATTTAAAAGAAGGTTATTGACATTAAATCAATGGACAACTTTAGAAAGTACATTGTTAATTTCTTCAAAATTTTTGAAAATTTTATTGTGATGATTCATCCTTTTGAGGCTGAATGTAGACATATGTCTGGCTGAATTTAATAAAAATTACTAATTTATTTTTTTATGGTGCCGATTACCATTCACAAACTGAACTAAGTTTAAGTTCAGTGCATTTTTTTTCTATCCATTTCATAAAGAAAGGGACAGAAGAAAAATATTAATTTAGTTCTGTCTAAATAATATACTCCATAGCAAATACAGTAAACATTAGAAAGTTATTATAAACATGGCGTCTAAAAATACATCAATTCATGTCAGACGCAAATTTGACAGGACTAAACTTGTATTTATCTTCTGTCCTTTTCTTACTGAAAAAGAAAGAAAAAGATGCATTGAAGTTACATTTAGTTTAGTTTGTCAACAAGCGAAGGGGGGTCAATGTCTTGCTGCGGTATGAGGTCATACGAGAAGAGCTATTTTTGTGCAGTTACGTTGCATTGGATCTAATTTTTGCATTAAATGTAAATTTTAATTTTGAAGCAGTTGTTGAGGCACTTTAATTTACATAATTTATTGCACGTAAAACAATTTGGTTTTACACAGGGTCGTTCAACTGCAGAAGCGGGCGTGGTGTCGCCAAAGAACATATTTGAGGCCTGGGAAGAATCGCAAGATGCTCTTGGTATTTTATGTGACTTGTCCAAGGCCTTTGATTGCGTACATCATACAACATAATTGATTGATTTTTGTTCGTGGATGACCCTTCTCTTATTTTTAAAGTCAAGCGTCAGCTAGCAAATTTTGAAGAAGTTAACAATGCACTTTCTAAAGTTGTCCATTGATTTAAAGTCAATAACCTTCTTTTAAATGAATAAAAAACTAAACTCATTAAAGTTTCTACGTCAAATGTCAGGCAGTTACTACCAAAAAAATTTGCATTTAATGCAAAAATTGGATCCAATGCAACGTGACTGCACAAAAATAGCTCTTCTGGTTTGACCTCATACCGCAGCAAAACATTGACCCCCATTCGCTTGTTGACAAACTAAACTAAATGTAACTTCAATGCATCTTTTTCTATCTTTTTCACTAAGAAAAGGATATAAGATAAATACAAGTTTAGTCCTGTCAAATTTGCGTCTGACATGAATTGACGTATTTTTAGACGCCATGTTTTTAATAACTTTCTAAAGTTTACTGTATTTACTATGGAGTATAATAGTTAGACAGAACTAAATTAATATTTTTCTTCTGTCCCTTTCTTTATGAAATGGATAGAAAAAGATGCGCTGAACTTAAACTTAGTTCAGTTTGTGAATGGTAATCGGCACCATAAAAAAATAAATTAGTATTTTTTTTTAATTCAGCCAGACATATGTCTAAATTCAGCCTCAAAAGGATGAAGCATCACAATAAAATTTTCAAAAACATTTTGTTTTCTCATTTTTGAGGACAAAATTGTGAACGCAGAATGTGTTGATAGTTGTGGCTGCACGTCAAAACAATGTTAAGGAATACAAATTTTAGAGATTCCAATGAATTCTTGTACATGGATACACTCTTCTTTATCATGAAGCTGGTTGGGTTGTGTTTGGAACAAAATCATACACAACAGCTCTTCCTAATCAAACTTTAACTGAAAACTAAACAAATTACAGACCAATGAATAATTCAGTATAGTTCAAAAAACAATATAAATTAATCTTTAGATAAAATAATACCTACATTAAAATAGCAATTAATTTCACAAAAACTGAAATAAGGTACACAATGGAAATAATTCATTAATTGAAGCCTCGCAAATACCAAAATTGAATTAAGTCTCACTAATGGAATCAAGGCAATGTCTGGCGTTGGCTGTTTTTGGCTGCAATGCTCATTTGAAAGAACGCGGTATTAATAAACCAAAACATAAGCAATGAATATGTCTACATTTCTCTTCGAGGATTCTTCGTAAGCATTCCCTATATAATTTTATTATGTTAACGCTTTTAGTCCTAATATTTGGTTTTTTGACAAGTTTCATCTCAATTCAAAACATTTATTACAAATAAACCCATTACAGGAACTTATAAATTGTCTAGTGGTCACTTAGTCAGATAGTCAGAAAAATGAAGCTAGTTGCCCATTCAAACACGTAGTAAGTTCCTATGGATAATAACGTGCAAGAAACTGGACTTTTCTTTCGGCTGAAATGATGATGATGATGTGGATATCATCATCATTTCAGCCGAAAGTCGTCCACTGCCGGACATAGGCCTCCCCCAAGGTTCTCCACGACGACCGGTCCTGCGCCTCCCGCATCCAGCGGTGTCCCGCGATCTTCACCAGGTCGTCGGTCCACCTTGTCGAGGGCCTACCCACGCTGCGTCTTCCGCTCGAGAACCCGTCGGCCCCATCAGGCATCAGTCCTACGGGCAATGTGCCCGGCCCACTGCCACTTTAGTGTTGCAATTCTTCTATGCTATGTCGGTTATTCGCGTTCTTCTGCGGATCTCCTCATTCCTGATTCGATCGCGCAGTGAAACAATATTTAAAATACAAAACCAAAATATTGGTTACATTATTGGTTATAAATGTTTTTATTAACCACAACACACATCGAATGACCCAGATTCGTAAACAGGATGTAGTGCCCTTGGCAATGAACTATTCAGCTGCAGGTACTCACCTTTAGTCAATGACCCGATTCTATTAGTAGAAGCACATGTTCGGTGGATTCAAAGAAAGACATTTCAGATTGAATTATACCATTGATTAAGCAATTCTCAAATAAAGAGTCCACATTTGTAACAGCTACGAGTATTAAAAGTTTTCAAAAATAAAGGTACTATTTTTGACGTCAAAATATCTATTTCAAACAGAGAAAACCTCATCCACGCAGACGAGTTTATCTAGCAGTGTAAATACAATTTCGCTCTCCATTGTCACGACGACGTTCAAAACGATTCAGAAATAAAATAGACAAATTCTGCGAAAACGTTTTTCACGTTTGTCAGAGGAACAGGAAAAGTTGTTTTGTATACCTTTTTTTTTTTAAATTTCACTTTCATTCGCGTACGGAGTTTCAGTGAAAGTGAACTTTACACTAAAAACTACGTTGTTTATGTTACCTGTCGGACAAAAACAAACGTTGCCGTGCCCTCGGCGCTATTAATATTTACCCAATATTTCGTCAGTCATGTATTTTTAGTGCGCCACAATTTTCGCGAACCATTCGAATACCAATCGTTTATTATTTTATGAATGGGCCACTACACATCGACTCTCGGTTTCACAAGAAATACGTTGATGTTTGTAAACATTAATTAAGTAGTCAGGGGGCGGGATGTCCACTATGTAAGAGCTGAGTGCAATATGTAAACAAACCACCTGACTAGAGGGCCTGTTTGGAATAAGTAATAGGTAATTTTCTCGCTTAGTTTTAAGAGAAACGTACCTTTGGGGGTATATTTAGTTGAATTAAATTGAAATAAAAGCTTTATTAATTTAGTGTAGAGTTTTCTGTACTTTTCTTTTTGTTTTTGAAAGGTATTATTGTGTTGATCTACGATAGACTTTATGATAAGGTTTGTTTAAAAGGTAAACTCTTAGAAACTGCTTATGTGGGTAATTGACATGAATATTTTGCTTTCCAAATTAAGATTCTTTTAGTATTTTAGGGTTAGAGGAGAAGTCGGATAGAAAAATTAGTTAATATGCATGTAAGTAATATTTTAAAATGTAGAACAAGATAAAAAAAAAACGTTTCCCACGCTTTCTATGTAGGGGTCTACGAAAGTGCTACGCCGTAGCAAATCTAGGAAGAAGTTTATATAATTATAAACCTTTATTAATCTTAAATTAATTTAGTTAAATAATCATTAAAGTATTTACAATATGTAAAATAATGTTTAAAATAATAAAAAATCAAAGGAGTCAACAGAAATAATGCCAAAAGAGCTAGAAGCAAGTTTCGTTTTGAATATATTGTAGTTTATTCAAAATAGTCTTAGTGTAGATACTCAATTTATTTCTTGTGATGTCGGTAAGTATTAATGTAAGTTTGTTTCTTAGACTTTATAATAATATTATATGTTTCGCATAGACACTCTTATATCATAAGAAGTTTGAGTAGAGAGGGAAGTTTCATTTATAACAAGTCAATTGTTGATTATTTTGGGGGTTTATTCGTGAACTATGATTAAGTTATGTTAATCACTAGTTTTAGGTTAACTTAATCGCTAATCACGAGTTAACTTTAAGTAGCGTTTATAATAAACGGGTTTTCAGTTAAAAGCTGTTTATCTGTATTATAGTAACTGTTTTCTCGTTACTTGGTGTTTTGGCAGTATTTTCTAAGTTTCGCTGTTCTTTTCAAATTTAACAAGTCTTCATACATGATGTATTTATAAATAAGTATAGAAGGTTACAAAGAAAAGTTCATTGGAACACTTTTTAAATAAGACAGTTGTTTATTATGCGTGTTTAGTTTGTTTATAATATTTTATTGTTTTTATGGAATTCAGAGTGCTTGTTTAACTAATTATAAGGATTTGATGGTTTTTAGTTGTTTCTACTATCATTTAGACTTAGCTTGGCTCTCTGCTCACAGAAACAGTGTGTTATGATTTTATCATTAGAGTATATTCTTAATATTTCAAGTCACGGAACTTATGGCACTGATGTTTATTATTGTTCGATTAACTATTTTATTTTGATAAGCCATTGATTTATATTCTGTAGTAAGTTTAGGCGACGATATGGTAGGAATTAGGTATTAGGTAATTACGTATTCCTTTGATATAAGGAGTGTTTTATTCACATTCATTTGGCGCCAGCGATGATAAGGGACGTGTGTGGTTAATTGTGTGGTTTCATAGTGTTGCTAACGTGAATATGGTGTAATGGCAGGTTGCATTTACTCAGTTCAAGTTTTGTGAATATCTATTTTATCTCGGACGCTCCCTTCTTCGTTGAAAAGACTTCAACGCACTGGGCCGATGTTTTTCAATATACCTCATACATAATGTTTTCGATATAAGTAAGGTTCGGTCCCCCACCGCCTGGACTCATTCGCATTGCATTATATTGCTGTTCTGAGGGTCACTCACACTGATCGGGCACTCGGACGTGGGCCCACTCCCGACGACTCGCTCCTATTGTCCTTCAATGATTCACACGACGTCTCCGACTATATTGCGGTCATAAAACATGCATTAGCAATTGCTCGCTGTACATCATGTTACGCTTAGCTTAAATCGCAAAAGAGCAACGCAAAGCCTTAATTGTAAGTTATTGGGATTTAGGTACAGTTTATCAGGGTGTCAGGATGGGATATTAGAGCTCAAACCTAAACTAATAACCGCCTAATTCATAAATACCGAAATTTATGTTATACGTAAATTTTGAGACAGCTCAAAAATTTTAAACTGTTTTTTAGGGATCAGGCAACTCCCCTCTCCCCCTCCTATGCTTGGATATCGACGGACGCACTTACATAAACGAAACTGTGTCACTGATTAATCTCCCGCGTGATTACTGCATGGTGGTGCAAGTAGCTCTGCCGGCCTCCTGCGTGAGTGATAGCACGTACCTGGTCGTGGGCTGTATGCAGGGGGTCGGTGTGCAGCCGGTGTACGCGGGCAGCAGCGTCGCGATTAACTGCAGAGCATGTCCAGCCGGGCTGTCGGGGTCAATGGGGCAGTGGGTGGGATACACATGGGGTGCGACTGTGCGAGCGAGTCCGGGCGGCGCGCCGCTGGGCGTAAGTAGGCGAGTGTATCGCGAGCCTGCCGAGCGCGGCCGCGGCACTCGCGCGTTTAATCCCACTCGGCTCTTTTCGGTCGATGCGGTACCGAAGAGGACTCGCGCATGACTAGATCGGCGTGCGGCCTACCCGGCGGTTGCCCAACATTGCGCGGCGCGGAACAAACGCGCAACAATCGATAATGCGCGCCGTGCGCTGCGGCGCGCATGGATCCGACCCCCACGGACATACGACACCCTTTATTTATATGATGACGTTCGAAATCGACGTCATAATGAAAATTGAGCGAGCGTTTTTGGGAGGAATGCGTAAGCGAAGTACAAGAAAATCAAGTGAGCGCGCGCAACTCGCGGCGCCGGAGCAACGTGTGCGCAGCCTTAGCGCGACACTAGACAGGCGAACTGCAGAAGATCAACTTCAGTTTGCCAATCATGATTAATTGAATGCATGCTCGTTTATTAGGCCATTGTGTACTTGAAGTATGGACAGCCCACTTACCTCAAACCTCAACCAGCACAATTAAAGGCACTATAATCTTGTATTGTTTAATTTAAATATTCTAATTATATAAATGGTTACAGTTAATATTATTAATTATAGATTTAGGTTTTAAAAAATCTATGTTTGTATTTATTTTTTTACATAGTTTTAAATATATAACGTGGTCAATTTGAATAAAGTTTGGCCACTTAAGATTTAAACGACGTACGTTACACGTATCACGTATTATAAGTAACATCCCGCTATTTAAACCAAGACACGTTTACGGGTAAGTGGAATTAGAATGTTGTATTATTGAGGGGGCCGTGCGCTGAGTAATGGCAGGCGCGGGTGGATCCGCCTGGTGGAACATTACCTGTCTCACTCGCCGCGCGACTCCCACAGCGCGCAGACGCCAGTACGCTCCTCCTCAATCACACACTTCTTGTTTTCAACAAGTGATAACTCGCGCGAACGATAGTAAACTCTTAAAAGTTGTTTATTAAAACTTTTCTGGTGTCACGAATTTCAATAATCCATGCTAGAAAGAGTTATAAACGACATAAACAATTGTTTTCAACTAGAACAATTTGTTTAAATCAAAGTTTTTCGTACACATGTGGAGAGTTTGTTTTTATCTTTGAAAACTTTTTTAAACTGCCATTGGTGTGATTTAATTTAAAATCATTTATTAGTGGTTATATTGTGTAACTCACCGAGCTTTTTTCTAGTTTTAAGCCGTACAAAACTTTTTTTTGTTTTTTTTTTACAACTTGTGTTTGTGATTTACCTCTTTTTTTATGGTATCGTAGTTTAAGTATCCATTTAAAGCATACTTTTCTTATTAATACAGACCCCCTTTAAATACTAAACGGCTGGATATAATTTTCATTCAATATTCATCACTTTGTAAGAAAATTAGATTTGCTTAGATAATTTTTCCTTTTGGGTCAGGAGTTATAGAGGTATTTAAGGAATCTTGCATAAACGAGTCCTACTTGCATTTGGATGATTATTACATCAAATTTCACTATCGAACTGTTTTAAATGGAACAAGGCAAATTAAAAAATGTTTGAAAGTGACACGTGGTTTATAGTCGTGATTTTCAATATAATGTATCAATATAACTTTGATAACTTAGCTAAAAATTAGATGTACTTAGCAAGTTCATGTTTTAGCTTAGTCCGTATCTGTGTGTACATTGTTAAAATAAGTAAAAAAAAGTTTAGTTAATTTAATTTTTCATTAGAACGATCAATGATCCTAAAATGAATGCCGTTGAATTGAAACACCTTTTCTGAGCGCAGAACCAATTTTATTAATAGTTATTTTTTTATTTGAAGGGCAGTTTTTCACAGAGGTTATTGCGTCTTGCTTTTTCATTTGAGCGACTCGTGTTTTGATCTATATAGGACGTTACATTGGGCTGTGCTTATCAAAAACAGTAGACCTTTTGAATTTCGCGGGTTATCTCTGAATCATTAAGTTTATCTAAATATTTATCTTTTGTATAGGTACTTTTTACAACAGCTACAAAATTTGTTTTAACTGAAAATATCTTTTAAATTTTCAAAACATGGTTCGTTTTACCATTTAAAGTTCTAAAATTCAAGAAGCAACTAACTAAATCAACAAGTTCTACTGGACTAGTTGATTTAGCTAGCTTCACATTTTTGCAGTTGTAGTCCGCAGCGTGAATTCACGGAAATAGCAACGAACGTCATCGAAATAGTTTCAGAGAGCAGAAATAGTGGACGGAGTAAAATCTTCCCTCTACACCCTACTCGAGAGTATTGGAACTGTTCATTTATAGACAGACGCTGGCTTTTGACTAGTATGTTTGTAAACAAACCGATCTCGGCTGCAAGGTTTTGTTTTTATTTATTTATTTTAAGTTTACTCGCTTAGTGCAATTTTCCACTGAGCGTTTAACATTTGGCAACAAGCTTATGAAAGTAAGATTTACGCTTTCAGACCACGTCATATTCGTCAATCTCGTTTTCAGTCGTGTCAGTCAATCATCGGTGTTCTACTTAATTATACAAAATTCAGCAAATTATGACTTCCTTTCAGGGATAAGGATATGCGTTTAATATTATCAGAACATAATGAACTTTGATCTGTCATGAAGACTTGATATTTGTACGTGGTTAAACATGTAATTATTTAATACTATAAAAATTGAATAACTTATAATTCTGACCTAACTAAAACTATTAAAAAACTAAACTACAGCGTCTAATATAGCCCTTAGGTCATGAGAAGTGTCCACAAGCTGTTCATAGAGTTCATTGAATAATGAGCACTCAGATCCCATGGCCCCATGGCCCGAGGGTTTCAATCTCAAACAGCTCAAAAATATAACAAACCGTGGTGTCTGCGGCTGTTGAAGGTTATTTTTTGAGAAAGTAATTGCTGTTAAAATCTTTTTACGCAAGGATTATCCGGAATTATTGATTAACTATAATTGTAAATATCCTTTTTGGCGATGTATTATTATAAAAAACGATACATGCATTTATTGATTAACCTGAAAATACGATTTACAGATGTAAATTATTTATTATAAACAAATAATCGTTTGTGGTCTGCTAAACTGCCGTTCCAACGGGTGTCTCTATCCTGTGCCATTATGGGGTATAGAAAGTATTATAGAAGACAATGGCCCTGATTCCCTTGATGACAAACTAAAGTAAATTTAAGTTTAGTGCATCTTTTTATTTCTATCTCATTAGGAAAATAGCAGAAAATAAATATATGTTCCATCCTGCCAAATTGGTCCGCGCCTGACGTATTTTTATAACCATGTTTTTAATTTGACGGGACTAAACTAATGCGTGTGTCTAACCAGTGTGTGTTGCCAGTGATGACTTACGAAACTGAAACGTGCTCGCTCACAATGGGCCTCTTACGAAGGCTCAGAGTCACACAAAGGGCAATGGAAAGAGCTATGCTCGGAGTTTCTCTCCGTGATCGAATCAGAAATGAGGAGATCCGCAGAAGAACCAAAGTCACCGACATAGCTCTTCGAGTCGCTAAACTTAAGTGGCAGTGGGCAGGGCACATTGCTCGTCGAACCGATGGCCGATGGGGCAGTAAGGTGCTGGAGTGGCGGCCACGTACTGGAAGACGCAGCGTAGGGAGGCCCCCAACAAGGTGGACCGATGACCTGGTGAAGGTCGCGGGAAGCCGATGGATGCGGACAGCACGAGACCGATCATCGTGGAAAGCCTTGGAGGAGGCCTTTGTCCAGCAGTGGACATCTATAGGCTGAAGAAGAAGAACAAACTAACATTTTATCTCCTGTCCTTTTCTTTATGAAATAGAAGGAAAAAGAAACACTAAAATTAAATATGGTTTAGTATGTGAAAATGGGAAATTGAGACAATATATGCGCTAGATATGGTTTATCAATATAATACAACAAAAAACTAAACACTATATAATTTGGATGTTAAAATTTAAAAGATAAGTAACGAAAACTAACTGCTATAACCCGTCAAAATTATTCAAGTTAAAACAACGAAATCAAATCCACAGTCCTCAGCGGACACTAATCGAGTTATATCGCAACGGTAATATATCTATCATTTTTGAATAGGTACTCATTCAGCGCCAACGAAAGTAATTCAATAATATCATTTTGCGGGTCTGCGCCGTAGGGGTGCCGACACGCTTTTGGGGTCGAAAGTTTAATTATTTAGAACGGTTGTTATTTATATGTTTCTAATTAATTCGTTGCAATTACAATAATACTCAAAATAATTGCATTATATATCCGTTATAATTATAATAATATGGTCAACACGTTAAAACTTAAAAATTAAAGGCAATCCGTTGAATTATTTCACAGAGATGTATCGTGGACGGTATTCAACAATTAGTAAAATTTTCATTCTTCAAGTCCAGAGTAGGGGTGGCTTCTCTTATCTGCCGTTCTTCTATTATCTTATGAATATTATTTATATTTGATGAGTACGAGTAGGTACTACTTTACTGTAAGTGTGTCCAAATTATAAAAACATTGTCGACAACTTTCCCTTTTTCCCTTTTTGAGAAAAAAAAATGCAAATTCCACATTTGAATGCATTTAACTCAACCAAACAAGATATTCGAGCTGAAGTGTGTCTAAAAACCCTGTATTTCTATTACGGCCCTTAATCTGCTTATTATACAGGCACTACAAAAACTAGCCATTTAGAAAACCTCACCACTAAGTAAATACTAAACTTACACTAAATGGCACCCAAATATTTGAAATTGCTCTTGCAAAATAAATGACTTCGAGACATTTGGAATACGAACTGTAAGTTCGCGGCAATCAGAGCTTCTTGAACTTTTTTAACTTCGAACTTCCTCCGCAAGTTGCTGTAGCTACCAAGCGTTATGAAACAAAAATAAACTAAAATATTCCACCGAGATTGGTCAGCCGTCGTGTTTGTTTTAAATTCCCGTTTCCAATCGGTGAGTTCGCACTCGATCATTGGCGAATATTGTGAAATTCACCTTTCATTTAAAGTGTTTCCCGCTACTGCAGTGTTATATGGATGTATGTGCAGCATCGCGTCATTGGTTTGTTCGCAAACTGTATCTTACATGTGTGTGTAACGTGCTGTGAAATGGTGAAATTTTTTTATGAAGTGTTTACATAATCATCACATGTAGAACACTGTTAGGTTATCACTTTTTATTGCTGTTAGCTTACAAGAGGATGGTTTGACTTGTATTACCTTAACTTACTCAGCCGAAAAAGTTACCAGACCGACCGTGGCGTCCGAAAGTGCGCAGTAGTAACAATGCGCACCCTCGGACACAACGCTCACTTCTAATGTGCCGAACACAGGGAAAGGTTTATTTAAATGTTAATGTTTTTTTTTTTATTGTTAACATTTTCTAGTAATCGCAAGCTTTACTACTAAGCATGAGAATTCGATTCTCGGGGGAGGCAGTTTCTCAGTAACAGCCCGAAATCTAAATTTGTGCTCGGTTGATGATAACAGGTTTTTTCTCTATCACGTGGCATTCAAACGTATGTGAAAATGAGGGAGTTAAGGAGGGAGGTAGTCACCTCCTTCCGCAAAGCAATAATGCTTACAAAGGAGGAGGCGGAGCGCGTGAGAGATGCAATCTCTACGCTCTCACGTCTAGTCGCCTTTGGAGACGCCCTGGACATCAGGAGAACTCTCAATTTTAAAAAAAATATTTTCCGGCGAGTTGTGGAAAACTCCAGGACCAAGGACAAAGTTGACGCGCTTCAATAAGACGTCAGCACATTGTGACAGGGTTCACTACTTGGGACCGATGCCTGCGGGCCACGGGTTGTTCTTGGGTCGTTCATAGGTAGCCTGACGGGCCCCTCCGCTATATGTAAAATGACTCCTACTGAATAATCGATGTGTTTGTGGCAGCCCTACCAATTTGCCGTCAGTGCAACCGCCAGGAACTGTGCGACCCAGCGCATCATCACCGACATAATTAAATAAAGGAATCCACGATTGGCACTGAAGGAAAATGAAGACAAAATGGCTCCGAAATATAATTGGACCTCGCTGCTACTACAACCTGACAATACAGATACCGAACTTGTTTTTATACAAATTATCACAAGGTAGATATGGGTTGAAACGCCGGTAAGAGACGCCCTAGGGCGACATACAATTACTGATGTTTTTTAGAAATAAAAGAGGGGCCGGACCTGGACGACAGACTGTTCAGGTTTCAGCATGGGTGCTCCATCATATACGGTATGATTTTCAGATACAGGAATGTGTTTTCAATTTCAATGTTCAGTGTTCATTCTTAAAATCACCAAGTTGGTAGTTCGTTTAGCAGAATAAATGCTATACATGGTGGCTCATAAATTTTAGTTAGTAACCTGCTCAAATTTAAAAATCGTAAAGACATAGTGAGCCTGTCTGTTGAACGAACAGTTGAAATTGCCTGTATAGAGTTGGAGGGCTTTGTTGTATTAAGTGTGTACATACCCCCTTCAGGATTGTATGACTGCTTTGAAAAGGTAATGGATGAAGTTTTACACAAGATTTGTGTTTCGAACAAAGCCATTATCGTTTACGGTGATTTTAATGTTAATTTATTAGAGAACTCAGACTATTCTAATAAAATTATTAGTCTATTTCAGTTCTACAATCTTGTAAACCTATTTTTGGAGCCCACACGAATAACACCTACTTGTGCCACGTGCCTAGATAATATTTTTACAGACATAATACCAAGCCGCAAAGAAGTTGTAAATTTACTTGATTTTGATCACTGCTGAGAAAGGATTACTATTCCAAACCATAGTAAAAAAGTGGTCAAAAAGGATATCACTGTTAACCCCAAAACTGAAAGCCGCATGGAGGTTTTTAGATTTAATCTCATTAATAAATTGCCAGTCTTATCCAGTTCTGTTAATGCTGATCCTAATCATCTCTATGATAATTTATTTAATTTATACTGTAAGCAATTTGATTCCACCTTTGTTCCCAAAACTATCTGTGTTAATAGTAATTCATCTTTCTCTGATTTTGCTACCATCGGTATTCATAAAACTAGAACTCGATTTTATGAACTGTACAATGAGAGGACTTATATTAACACTGTTGAATTTAATTTGTATGTTAGAAAATATTCAAAATTGTTTAAACAAGTTTGTTATATGGCCAAGTCACGTTACTTGAGTTCAAAGATAAAAAAGAGTAGTAATGTAATTAAAACGATTTGGAAAATTCCAGTGATAGAAATACTGACTAAAGCCTGTCTTTTAATGACAACGTAATAAAATCAGACTCACAAGTCGCTGAGGCAATTGAAAATTTCTTTTTGGATATTCCTGTTTTAACTACTAAATGACTAAACTCATCACCTTCTGTTGCTGAGTCTATGCTTAAAGAAAATGTTAATGTTTGTGATTCGGAATTTCATTTTGAACATGTTATCAGTAGAGATATAATTAAAATATTTCACACTCTAATGTAAGATAGACTGCTGACCTATGGGGTTATTCGGTGGAAGTTGCTAAGTCTATTATTGATATTGTGGCACCCACTCTAGTTGTTGTCTTTAATGCTTGTATTGACTGTGGAGAGTTTCCTGATCTCAAGAAAAATAGTAAAATAATACCTTTGTTTAAATCAGGTTGTACATCAGACCCCACAAATTATAGACCTATTTCTGTACTACCTACCTATAGTAAAATTTTTGAGAAATTAATTTTAAATCAAATGCTAAGTTATTTTAATAAACATAAATTATTACATAACAAACAGTTCGGTTTTACAAGGGGTCGTTCAACTACTGTTGCCGGTGTTGAACTTCTATTACATATCTATAATGCATGGGAGGATAAATGCGATACCTTGGGCATCTTTTGTGATTAGTTAAAGGCATTCGAATGCGTTCTTCACGATACGTTAATCAGGAAACTCCGCCACTACGGGATTCGGAACTCTGCACTGGATTGTATTACATCTTCAATTCTTGATCTTGAGTCTTCTTGACAGATGACACTTCACTTTTATTTAAACTTAAACGTCAGCAGCAGGTTACTGACGATGTAAATAGCGCGATCTCCAAAGTAGTTCACTGGTTCAATGGTAAATTTACTCTACCTCACGTTAGGCAGGTGAAAACTAAAGTGTTGATAAAGGGCGAAGAATTGAAATCTGAAGACAGCACAGTGTTCTTGGGTACAACTCTGGATCTTCATTATCATCATTATCAACCTTTTTATCGTCCCACTGCTGGGCACAAGTCTCCTCTCATTCAGAGAACGATTGAGCGTAATCACCACGCTTGTTCAATGCGGGTTGGCGATTTCAGACATAAAGTCCAGGTTTCTTCAAGATTCGCGTTGGCTACCACTACGCCACGGAGGCTGTCAGTCGTAAGGTATTCTGTTGTGGCGGAATGCCGCTGATATTAAAACAATATTTGTTTTGCAGAAACGAGCTGTTTGTGCAATTTATAAATTAAGTCCGAGACACTCTTTCAGAGAAATATTTAAAGAGATTAATATACTGACCGTACCGTCTCAATATACACACATCAAAAGTGTCTAGGGATCAACATATATTTTTGCAATAACTTTTCTCCTGATTGATATTAATTAAAATTTTCTTTAAGGTTTCATCAAATAAAGTGTTTTCGTTTGTCACAGTAACGATAAACCAAGTCACCTTTGCATTAATAAAGAAATTTGCCATTTTCCTAATAAAGGGATATTTGACATTTGAACCACTAACACAAAAGTTCGAAAAAAAGACTGAAATAACAGTTTTCTCTAAAATTTTATTGGGTAACTTAAACAATTAATAATCTGTGTTTCTACCGCGAACACTAACAACACAAGAACATCGGTTTGGCATACTCAAAATGAGTTCATCCAAATCACGCTGTGGAATGGCCGCCCATGTTCGTTGCAACAACAAAAAAAGGTCTTCTTGCGACTGGATACCCTCCATATTCGGCAGAGCTCTTCTCTGTAGCATATCCCATGCATGCTCAATCGGGTTCAAGTCTGGCGACTGAGCAGGCCAGGGCAGGACATTGATGTTAGCTGCGGCGAGAGTCTGTCTTACAACTCTTGCGGTGTGCGGTCGTGCATTATCATGCATTAACTGAAATAAGGGACCGATTTGCACTTGTAGAGGAACGATGACGTCTGATATAATCATCTCAGCATAAATTTGAGCGTTGAGGTTGCCTCTGATCCAAATCAACTCAGTTCTTCCGCCGATCCAAATACCCGCCCATACCATGATGGTTCCACCACTATAAGGATGGACTTCCTGGCAGGATTTTAATCGCTGTTGGCGTCCAGGGGTTCTCCAGTGTCGTATACGTCTTGTATCCGGTCTCATACCAAAACGAGACTCATCAGAAAAGCACACGAAACGCCATTGTTCTTCTGCCCAATTTCTGTGTTCAAGAGCCCATTGATATCGAATCCTACGATTGTGCATTGCTATAGGTGGTACCCGTAGCGGTCTTCGGGAATGAAGGTTCACTTCATGCAAGCGGTTTCTGACTGTTTGGTCGCTAATTAAGTTCCCTGAAGAGTGATGAAGCCTCACGGCTAACATCATGGCGGTTATTGTTGGAGCTCTTCGAGTTAAGATTTGAATGTATCGGTCTTGTCTCCGTGTGGTGCAGCGATACCGTCCTCCATGGCGCTCAGCCACGGTACCAGTGCTTCGGTAACGTGTCCAAAGACCAGCTTCTATCATTCCCACGGCTCTGAGCATTTCTTCCCTGCTAAAATGACGTCGCCACTCCATAATAACGTTGGTTTTAATCAGTAGTAGGGAAACAGTAGCACTAATAATGTCTTCAATGCGTTGTATGTTTTTATAGGGAAAATATTGACAGCTGATTTTCATCTTTTACTCGAATTTGATTCACAGTTCCTGATTCAAATTATGAAATGCACCTAAAAGGATCCATATAAATTTATAAAATCATAAATTTATTACAAAGCCACATCTCAATCTCAAGAAATCCGCATAAAAATGCTTGATCCCTAGACACTTTTGATGTGTGTATTTATGAAAATCTTTTATATGCTCATAAAAATATAAAATTGTTTAAAAAATACAGTGATGTCCATAATATAAATACTAAAAACAGGCACAAATTTATTGTTCCTACAACAAGGATCAAGGAAATAGGTGGCTCTTCCAGTTGCCAAGGTATATATTTTTACACTAGACTTCCAGAGGTCGTTTAAGATCTGAGCCTGAATAAATTCAAATCCTTCATTAAACTTAAGTTGTGTCAGAAAGCATTTTATAGTGTTAAGGATTATATTGAGGACAATAAGGCTTGGGCTTGAGCTGCGTCCGATTTTTATACTTACACTGATTGTTCTTTGATTTTTCCTCTTGTAGTTTCAATTTGTAATTGTTTATGTCTTTTACTCAAAGCCAGTATTACACACTATGTAGCCAAGCATATTGTACGTTACGGAATTGTATCGCTGACAGGGGTGTTCGGCACTGGATCAGCTACACAGGAGCTAAACTTAGTATTCAGGAACACTGTTGGAGCTGCTGAACCTTGGACAAAACTATCTTTGCATTGTGTAGATTCTATTTCTTAGTATTGTATAATTGCATGGCACAAGTGTAAAGCATCTATTTGTTGGGTTATTTTAATTTCTGAATTGTTGTTTTTTTTTGTGTTTTCCATAATGGACGCTCTCAGCGTACTTACAATATATTTCTGCATTGTTCTCACACGGTTGATTTCAACATGAATGTTATAATCAAATACTTGTATCAATAGCTTGATAATTTAAAAGAGTGTCCATGGAGTTTCTTGCCCGTTCTTCTCCATAGGTACCTACTCTTTGGAATGGGCGACTAGCTTCATCTTACTGACTGACCGACCTTCTGACAATTCTAAAGTGCCTGTAACTGGTTTATTTGAAGTAAATGCTTTGATTTTGTATGACATGGGAGATAGCCCAGTCATATTAGGGCTTTCACCTCGGAATGAAAGATAATAAGCTGCAAATTGGTGTGAACCTTTGTTTTGTCATTCTAAATGTTGTCTCAAAAGTCACAATCGTTATCGTGTCCGCGTCTCAAGATATTCAAGGTCAAAGGTCACAAAAATCGGTTTTTCGCGAATATCTGGCTTCCTATCGGTTAAATGAGATTTGCATTTATTATAAAAGTTGTAGGCTATAAAATTCCCTACAACTTTTGTTTAAACTTTTTTTTCATACGACCAACCGTTTTGAAGGTAGAGCGCGAAGAGTGCACATCGTACAGTCATATACGACCTAATGCAAGGTCAAGCGTGAGTTATGGTTATCAGTACGTTATAAAGTCAATTATTTACTTGGAAATTATAATTATTAAACAATGCCCATTATTTATGTACTAACTATTAATTATTTATATTTAATTAAAGTAAGTAACTTGATTATTTATATATAATTATTCATATTTAACTATTTAAGTATAAAATATTATTAATTCTGGATTATATATTTTAGTTTTATTTTAAGTTAAAATGATAGTAAGAGTATATATTTTACACATATTTTTATTTATTATTAAATACGGCATAATATACATTTATCAAAATGTGAGTTCAAATATCAAAAGTATCTTTGTTGATTTTAATTGTAATGAAATTGGAAATGGAAGCTAATTATCTTCTTCTTCTTCTTCGTCGTCTTCTTCTTCTTGTCGCTCAAAAATGTTCGATTCATTGTCATCATCCTCATTATCTGTCATGTTCATCTCCAAACCTTCCAGAATATCGGGATCATATGTATTTTCTTCATCGGGATTACTTGGATACAGTGAAGCGTTGAGGCAAGCTTGTCCGTTGCACTGGCCGCAAGCTAAAGAACATTGTAGCCCTGATTTTAACAAACAAACTAAAATATATAATCCAGAATTAATAATATTTTATACTTAAATAGTTAAATATGAATAATTATATATAAATAATCAAGTTACTTACTTTAATTAAATATAAATAATTAATAGTTAGTACATAAATAATGGGCATTGTTTAATAATTATAATTTCCAAGTAAATAATTGACTTTATAACGTACTGATAACCATAACTCACGCTTGACCTTGCATTAGGCCGTATATGACTGTACAATGTGCACTCTTCGCGCTCTACCTTCAAAACGGTTGGTCGTATGAAAAAAAAGTTTAAACAAAAGTTGTAGGGAATTTTATAGCCTACAACTTTTATAATAAATGCAAATCTCATTTAACCGATAGGAAGCCAGATATTCGCGAAAAACCGATTTTGTGACCTTTGACCTTGAATATCTTGAGACGCGGACACGATAACGATTGTGACTTTTGAGACAACATTTAGAATGACAAAACAAAGGTTCATACCAATTTGCAGCTTATTATCTTTCATTCCGAGGTTGACCCCTTTTTTTACCTAATATGACTGGGCTAAGAGAGTCCTATAGGAGGAAACGGTGTCATGGGGCGGGTTTATGTTGATAAACCATTCGTTAGGGCTTATCTATTGGAAAACTGTGTCACCATCATGGGACGTGATGGCGGAAACCAACCTCGCATGTTGTGCGGTGGTCCATAGGGCTTGGTCCAATGCCCACTCTTCTGGATCATCGGGTACGACTACCCGCATCCATCTCAGAAATAAGCAGTGAACTGTCTCTGCCGGCCGTAATCGAGTCGATGATGGCCAGAGAAAAATGCTGGGACGCGTTAGATTCCTTCTAAGAATTAGTCCAGGGACTCGTCTTGGATTGAGCCGCTTCAAAATCGTCGAATGGAGTGGGTTAATTAGAGCACCATACTTCATAAACGTGTCAATCGCATTAACGTAAAAACTTAAACTCGCACTAGGCACACTGGTGTATGTGACAAAATGAAGTAAAAGTAGTTTATAAGGGTAGCATGTGGGCCGCGGGTTGTTCGAAAGAGATTCCGATGCCCCTGGCATAAAGGAAAGTGAAAGAACACGGGTGGGTTCAGTCAGTTAATTCTGGCACGCCATTTGATGATTTTCATTCTGAAAAAAAAAGGATAGCATGTGATAGCATCTTTATATAAGATTATTATGACAACGTCGTCCTCTTAAACTGCGTTTGTGCTAAGTACTAGATACTATAGCATCAACCTAGCCTTATCTCAAATATTTTGGGTCGGCTTCCAGAATGCAGCTTAGTACCTACTACCTACCGGTAGCGAGCCACAACGCCCTTTGTACCACTACATAATCAGCTTATAATATTTTCACTGCTGCGACACAGGCATCCTCTCTATGAGAACAGCCCACACTCCTTCGAGTGGCTGATTACCCTGAGAATCAGCTAAGTTCTCAAAAAGTAAAGGAAAAATTTCAAGTGACAAACTGATAAGAAACTTTTCCTCTCGTGGAATACTTGAACAAAAAATTTGCACCTTTCGTTGTAATCTCTAAACTTAGTATTATTCTCGTATAGGACAGGTCACTACTCCGTTAAATATTGATGAAACCTTCGTAAGTTTCGGTAGTTCTAGAAGGAAGTTCCTGGACTTCTAAACAATTCCTCCCTTTCGCGATGGCAAAGTACGTAAAAGTTACCTCAGTACTGTTTTCAAACAGAGCAATCACTCGAAGCTATTAGCGCCATCTAGTAAGGAGTAGCCGAACTTAGTGGAACGAACTTTCCATGGAGATTAAATACGATCGTTTTCTTTTATAATATAATTAAAAATATATTTTAAAATTACAAAGAAAAACGGGATCCACATTATTGGCCATTCTTGTTATAAAATGTCCTCCCTTATGGGATCCGGACCGCTGGTGGTGCGGTGCTGGGGGGAGGCCTATGTCCAGCAAAGGACGTCTTCCAGCTGTACCAATGATGACAAATAACTTCTTTATAAGTAGAATACGTTTCTTTAAATCCATTAGACACTAGCCAGAATCTAGTGATGGTGTACGGGATCTGGCTAGTGTCTAATGAAATTTATAATTCTATGATAAGTATAAATATAAGTATATCATAAGTGGTGTGAAATTGTCCATAGAATTAGTATGTACTAGAAAAAAATATTGAAAACCCAAATGCCTGTGTTTTACCTCTACCCATTTACTTACTTTACCTCACACTAAAAAAGAACCTATACCTAATGTAGGTATCTGTAGCATTCGAACTAAAGCATGCAATACGGATTTCCCGTTTTTCATTTTTGTCGGTAAACCAGTGCTTTTCACGATTGTAAAATTACCGGTAAAAAAATATAAAACCAATAATTTACCAGTTTTATGTTTTTGGGCAACATTGTTCATTTATTCATGCATACGTCAAACTTTCCATAGGTAATGACACTTGACATTAGCTTTGACGTAAGCGTTTGTGACGTTTCGTTTCATTCATTAGTTCGATCGTCATTGTAAAGCACAACGACGATCGAAATCTAATTTTCCAGTGACTCCAGAGCTGCTACATGACCGAAACCAGTCGTAGAAGCTTGGCAGTGCAGGATTGAACGCCATATTGGTGGGGCCAGGAGCACTTCATCGGTAAACTAATCTACTTCAGGGAGAGTAATACTCGTCCAACACCGATGCGCTCTTTGTGAAGCGGATTTTTTAAGGTATAAATTGGTATTGGTATTTTGGCTGGTGCCCTCAGGACTATATGGTCCGTGTCACGGAGCGCATCGACTTCCTGAAGCAGATAGTGTATGCATGGCAATGGCATATCGTATTCGTATGTATAAAAGGCGAGTAGAACGGTACACCCAGAATCGCACCTTCCAGAGCAATGAAAGGAGGGCTTATAATGACTTGGAACGACCAGACCAAGGTTTGGCTGACACGCATACCGCATAATGATGCCATGTTTTCATTCTGGCGCAGTATCTGGTGCCTGTCACTCCCATTTTTTGGATCAAATGATTTTCAATGTTGCACGCTCGCTTGCTTATGCTAGTGGTTAAAACAACAGCCACTCAAGTATGAGTGTGCGGGTTCGATTCCAGGTCAGGCAACTAACAATATAACTTTTCTAAATTATATGTACTTTCTAAGTATATCTTGGACACCAATGACTGATTACAAGGTGAAGGAAAACACTTTGAGGAATCCTGGACTTTAAGTTGGAAATCGCAAACCCGCATTCAGCAAGCGTAGTGTTTACGCTCAGTCGCCTGTGCCCTGTGCAGCAGAAGTCAAAATTAATAAGTTGATTTAGTTTAGTTTAGTTATTTAGTTAGTTAGAACGTATACCTAAACAGTGGTATACAGAAAATGCTATTTCATTATCTGTCTGCGGACTTAGTTAAATCCATAGATTTGTATCTATTGTACTAAAATAGAGCCAGAATTTTAGTTCATGGCGGTGTCCTTCACGTCATATAGAAACTAACAAGTCAATCTACGCGGAACTGTCAAATTATCCCCAACAACCTTGAACCTAAAACCTTAGCGTTAAAGTTGAAAAACTATTTAAAAAAACGAGTGTGCTTATGACCACACGACTGAAGTGAAACTTCTTTCGTTCCATCTGTATGTATATATATATATGTACAATATATACATGTATACACATGTACATATATTAATTTTCTATAAATATTTAAATTTATTTCATGGTTTCATTGGTAAATTAATATTTTTGCATAGATCTTCTATTTTTATTGAAAATAAAAAAAGCTCGTTGTAGACCTTGTAGTACCAAGCTCGCGCCACGGGCGCCTCTGTGCTTATATCCCCCACTTAACTTCCGTTCGCCTTGCCCGATCACTTTTCGTAACACTTACGTCACGCGTTCGCCAGCTTACTCCCCAAGTCAAGCGTGCGTAAAGAAGTTTCACTTCAAAAACTCGTTGTAGACCTTGTAGTACCAAGCTCGCTGGTTTCTGTATATGAGTTAAAACTTTTTTGTTAAAGAAAACTGACCACGAAGACACCGCATTTTAAATAAAAAAGCAACATTTAAACTTGGTCCGTGGAACAGAGTGGCATTCGTTTTTGTACAGTTCAAACTTTGAATTGATCTAGGAGGTGCAGCAATTTAAGCTACGAAGTGAAATAAAAAATTATATTTTTTAAGTTACTTTAGCCAGTTTAATTAAAACATGCGTGAATGCATATCTATACATGGCGGCCAGGCTGGCGTGCAAATCGGTAACGCCTGCTGGGAGTTGTACTGTTTGGAGCATGGGATCCAACCGGACGGGCAGATGCCCTCGGACAAAACCGTCGGTGGAGGTGACGACTCTTTCAACACATTCTTCAGCGAAACTGGCGCTGGCAAACATGTGCCCAGAGCAGTATTCATAGACCTGGAACCCACTGTGGTGGATGAGGTGCGCACGGGTACCTATCGCCAGCTGTTCCACCCCGAACAGCTTATCACGGGCAAGGAGGATGCCGCTAACAACTACGCGCGAGGGCACTACACCATCGGTAAAGAAATTGTGGACTTGGTCCTTGACAGGGTACGAAAACTAGCCGATCAGTGCACTGGCCTGCAAGGATTCTTGATTTTTCATTCTTTTGGAGGCGGCACCGGGTCAGGATTTGCGTCCCTGCTGATGGAGCGACTCTCCGTTGACTATGGCAAGAAATCTAAGCTAGAATTTGCAATCTATCCCGCTCCACAGATCTCTACTGCTGTCGTAGAGCCATATAACTCTATTCTTACCACGCACACAACACTAGAACACTCTGACGCAGCGTTCATGGTGGACAACGAAGCTATCTATGATATATGCAGGAGGAACTTGGACATTGAAAGACCCACATACACTAATCTAAACCGTCTGATTGGTCAAATCGTGTCGTCTATCACCGCGTCCCTGAGGTTTGATGGTGCCCTGAACGTGGACTTGACCGAATTCCAGACAAACTTAGTTCCGTATCCACGTATCCATTTCCCCCTAGTGACATACGCTCCCGTCATTTCCGCTGAGAAAGCGTACCACGAACAACTGTCAGTGGCGGAGATCACCAACGCGTGCTTCGAGCCCGCCAACCAGATGGTGAAATGTGATCCGAGGCACGGCAAGTACATGGCGTGCTGTATGCTATACCGCGGTGATGTAGTGCCAAAAGATGTAAATGCTGCTATCGGAACCATCAAGACTAAGAGGACTATTCAGTTTGTAGATTGGTGCCCGACTGGGTTCAAGGTGGGCATCAACTACCAGCCCCCGACCGTGGTGCCGGGCGGTGACTTGGCGAAAGTTCAACGTGCTGTGTGTATGTTGTCAAACACAACTGCTATTGCAGAAGCATGGTCGCGGCTAAACCACAAGTTTGACCTAATGTATGCCAAGCGAGCGTTCGTACACTGGTACGTCGGTGAGGGTATGGAGGAGGGGGAGTTCTCAGAGGCTCGTGAGGATCTAGCCGCGCTGGAGAAAGACTACGAGGAGGTAGGCATGGACTCCGGTGAAGGTGAAGGAGAAGGCGGCGAGGAGTATTAATTCTAGCTCTTTTTTAACAATTTAATATATATTTAGGTCATTTTCTTTTGTTAGGTCTAACATTGTCTTTGTAACGTTTGGATTTTTAAGGAAAAATAAACAAGTGTACTGCATTTAATACTCATTTTATTTATATTTTTTTTTATTTTATTATTTACATTTTATATATAATACACACAAGCGGAAAATGTGGTGGAAAACTATGCAGTGACGATGCTGCGACGACGCAATGCAGCGCACCGCATTAATTGGGCTTCGCTCTTAAAGAACGTGGGTTGAATTTGTTGAAAAAAGTCTGGTACTTAGTTTCAAACCAAACCGCTTATTTCTGTAACAGACCCGCAACCGTCCCAGCTCGCACCCCATAAGTGTTCTATGGGATTAAGGCTTGAACTTTGTGCTGACCAGCGCAGAAGCTCTGAATTTGCACATCAGATATTCGCTAGCATATCCGTAAATAGTATACACTGATAGAGAATTAAACTAGGCCACTCCTATTATTACGAATTGCATGCTCATTCATTACGATTTGTTTAAAAAAATTTTTTTTTTGTTCATTTGAAATCTTATTTGTATAACCTATATTGATAACATTCTCCTTCTTCAGCCTATACAAGTTCAATGCTGGACAAAGGCCTCCCCAAGTCTTGTGCTTCCCGCTTCCATCGGCTTCCCGCGATCTTCGCACGTCATCGGTTCACCTTGTTTGGGGCTTTCCTACACTGATAACATTACCTATCAAGTGTAAATGTGTCAGTCATTTATATATTTTTTGTAAGCTTAGTAGAAGATTGAGAAGACCCATCCTTGTAATTTTAAACGTTCAAAATCTAGTCACAGTGTCATCACAGCGACAAATAAACAGTTTGAAACTGACACCACACTGTGAACGTCCTTAAAATTAGGGGAGGTAAGCCTAAAACGGGTAGCCCGCCTAAAACGGGTATCTATTTTAAATTGCGCGCCGTTATTGCTAATAAGAATATGTGCGTGCGGGGTGCGGCGCCTACCGCTTGCCAATCACAGGCAGTCAGCGCACTTCTCTGGCGGACACTAGTTCACGGTAAGTTAAGAACAAAGTTTTTTGCTATTCCGACTAAAAAAAATTGAATTACACTACTTTTGAATACTCGAAAATGGTCTACAATATGTTCTTACTAGTTTTGTGTAGTTATTTAGCAATAAATAGACGTTTTATTTTTACAATGGTCTGGCATTTATTATTTCGGTTTTAAGATTATGAGTAGATTGAAAAAAATATATGCTTTTGGGCAAAAAGGGTAGGGGTAAAGTGGGTACCCGTTTTGTCCATACCCGACTTGCCCGGTATCATTTCATTGAGTGCTTATTAGTTCTTTTACTTTTGCAGGTGGTTAATAAATATAAAAGAAAACTGCGAATACTACGTGGGATGAGGCAGTTATGAAGCTTGTGATAGAAGAAGCTCTCGAAACTTTCGTCAAAGGTGTAGTTAAAAAATATGGCATCAACCTTTCGACTTTACAGAGACTCGTCACGTCACGACACAAGAAGGGGTGTCCAAAAAAAGTCATATCCAACGTCGAACGAGGCAAACTGACGACAGTTGTATGCTGCTGTAATGCAGCAGGTACTTTTGTACCTCCATTTCTCATCTTTGGTCGAAAACGAATGGTAGACAGGCTTTTAGATGGAGCTTCACCAAGATCATCAGCTACTTGCAGTGATAATGGCTTGCTCCTCACATAACTCATGGCATGTAGCCGCTTGATACGTGTTTCTATGGACCATAGAAAACTTATTTCGAGCAGGCAGTTTCTGTGTTCTGACGAAGACATGTTGGGCGTATCATTTCCCAGTATGAAGTAGCAAGACTATTTGGTGAAGCATATATGAAGGCAACAAGTATCCAGAATGCAGTAATTTTTTTCGCCTACAATCTGCCCTACGAATAGGAATGTATTTGACGATTCTGAGTATATGCCGTCAAATTTGAGTGACTGAGAAAAAATTTAAAACAGGGTCCAAAAACAATGAAAAAGATAACGTAGCGAGCTTTACAGTGAACCACCAACAGAAGACTGGATTAAATCTGATGATTGCGAGATGTGGGCTCATGACGCCTGTACTTCATACTCTGGCAGAAGTTCATATTACTGTGACATGTGCCACGAGTAAGTGAAGTATGGCTGAGACTGAAAAATATATGTAACTGTTAATTATTATAAGTAGATACTGTAAGTTTTGATTGTTATGGAACAATTCCAGTGTTTGATTGACGTTGATATCATTTAAATTAGTCCCTACCCGATTTGCCCAAAAGCCCTACCTGCTTTAGGCCCCCCCTGCGGGCAAAACGGGTAATTGGAATGTTAAAGTTTTTTGTAATTTTTATTATTCTTAATGTAGAAAACTGTTAAATATGCCATTTTATAATAGACATTGATAACTAAACAATTCAAAATGTAAAAATAAAAGTTCAAATTGTATCTATAAATCGTTATTTTTTAACATCAACCTTAGCGTACCCGTTTTGGGCTAGTCTCCCCTACGTGTAGCCTCTCCGTTTTGTTCTGGGGAGGTTACGGCCGTACAAATCTCATTGTCACAGATAGACGCTGACGTGACTGCTGATTCGTACATCACCGACAATTTTGAAAAGAGCATGCTGTTATATTCGGGATAAGTCAGGAATTTAAATTACTTCACGATATGGACGCACCCACACTGTGATGTGCGTTAGACATAACTTCCAAGAAGAGAGGTGAAGAAAAAGTTAATAAAAATTTTTTTGCTATGGAACAGTCAGTTTGATACTTGTCCTAATTTTATTATCCACCTAGCAGTCACACAAAGAATTACAATTCGTGCCGTGAGCACGTATGAGCATCGTAACAAACCTAATGTAGGTAATTTATCACTAACGCTACTCGATGACTCGACACTGCCACAAAAGGAATATAATTATATTAAATAACCACAAAATTACCTTAAATAATTTACTAAACCTTAAACTTTCTATTTAGTCGGATTTATTAGCTGTCATAACATTTTTAGCATACGTGATATCACTACATTTTGAACACATAATTATACCGTTCTCTCTTCAAATTACTGAAAAAGAGAGAAACAAAACTTAAGATGACAGGATCCATCGAGTTTACCTTAGTGCATACGTAAGCGCCTCCTTGACACTCATGGTGTAAACATTACAGAAAACTATTCGATCCACGTAAATACACAAGCAAGTTTAACGCTAGTAACTATTTTTTCTATAACAACTCATGGTAGGGATTCAGGTAAGACACGTAGAGACTACAGAAGATGCATGCAAAGCTTTTCGCAGAAAGAGACAGATCAAAATAAGTCACATACTTACTTAGGTTTCTTGTGTGAGGAAAAATTAAACCCCATAATTTGTAAAAGTGGAATACAAAAGAAAGCCTGAAAGTGATACTGATAAATCGATTATCATCGATGTAAGCATGTGCTGTATCGTAGAAATTGCGTTAAAAGCAAGAGAGTGACGATAGAAGATGATGTTATTCTAAATAACTACCATTTCTTAGAAGACAATTACAGCTTTATGAGTAAATAATATAACAAGTTTATTTTTAATTAACTTTTATTGATTTTACATATTATTGTCCCGTATAAAACAAGCTTCGTTTGATTTTTTGCTTGGTTCCAAAACCTTTTGTTACGTGATAGATACACTGTTCAAAATTGTTCATTAAGGTCCGTATTCCAGAAGGAAACTCAAGTATTGATCTCTGTTTAAGCATTACTTAAAACTAGTTTCAACCAATCAAATGGCTTGAAACGAGACTTAAGTAGAGCTTGAGTTTTGAGTGACGTTCTGTAATAAGCACCTAAGAGTGCTATGATAAGTAAAATTATGTGGTTTCCAACAAAATGTTAATTTTTACAATGAATTGTCGTAGAAATAACACCATAACACCGGCCGCCGGCAGAAGTTACCACCCACCAGACAAAGCCTTGCCGCCAAGCGATTTGTCGTGTTCCGGCATGAGGTCTGGTGAAGCCGTACGGAGGACGGGTCTGAGCAGTTGTGTTGCGATGTGTGCCGGGTACGATGCGCCAAATGTTGTGTTGGGAGTTTGGTCGTGGAGGGTCTTCAGATCAATCTCCCTTTGGCGCAGCATCGTTGGTCGTGTTGTTGGGTTTAACATTGCATCACCTCGCTCAACTGCCGTCTTCCTTCCTATTCGCTCAATCTGAGTGAATAGGTTCTTAATAAACTAGTGCGCTTTACCATCAACGATCGCATCACTGCTTACCATCAGGCGGGATTGCAGTCAAGTGCTAGTTTATAATTATTAAAAAAAAAAGAAATACACTGAGGCACCGTTTGAAAATCGATAAAATTACTTTAGACATAAGGTCTCCTTGTCGCTTATATGTTTTAGCGGACATGTTTATGACGAAGCTATCTTAATAATGTAACATCAACATATCAGCTGAAAGACGACCACTGCTGGACATGGACATCTCCCAAACTCCTCCACTTCTATCGGTTCCGTACTTCCCATATCTAGCAGATTCCCGCAGCCTTCACAAGGTCATCCTTGTAGACCTTGAAAATTACGTCTTTCGGTACACGGTCGCCAAATTTCACCCACAGGTCTAACCTTTTCGCAACTACTTATATTGAGATAAGCTACCAGTCCAACTGGATTTAGCTGACCAGTATTCAACAGGGAGCAACTGCCTATCTGAACTCCACAATCCAGTTACTGGGTAATACGATACCCCATAGTAAGACTGGTGGTCAGACTTTCTGGCTTCTGACTAAACGTAACGACTGTCAAAGATCTATGACTGACAGTCAAAACAAGCTGCTGAATGTGCTTTCCGAGGCCGCTGTCTCCGTATGTACAGATGGTCACCCATCCTCACAACAATCGCGACAAGCAAAGCTTAACCTGCCCCCTAATCGGCGAACACATTTTTGTCAAATTATTGCGACTGAGTTTACTGTTATATTGTTATACTCGGTGGTAGGCCATAGCATCGGCCGCCGGCAGAAGTTACCACCCAACAGACAAAGCCTTGCCGCCAAGCGATTTGTCGTGTTCCGGCATGATGTCTGGTGAAGCCGTTCGGAGGACGGGTCTGAGCAGTTGTGTTGCGATGTGTGCCGGGTACGATGCGCCTAATGTTGTTGTGTTGGGAGTTTGGTCGTGGAGGGTCTTCAGATCAATCTCCCTTTGGCGCAGCTTCGTTGGTCGTGTTGTTGGGTTTAACATTGCATCACCTCGCTCAACTGCCATCTTCCTTCCTATTCGCTCAGTTTTTCTGAGTGAATAGGCTCTTAATAAACTAGCGCGCTTTACCATCAACGATCGCATCACTGCTTACCATCAGGCGGGAATGCAGTCAAGTGCTAGTTTATAACTATTAAAAAAAAAAAGAGTTGGTATCAGTTGGGATCGTTCGGCCCGCCCATTGGTCCATTCGGTCCAAACGATCCCAACTAGTCGCAATCATTTGACAAAAATGTGTTCGCCGATTAAGGGCGATTTAGTAGCTTGATGTGCAGTCATCTATACTTAAATGGTGTGAGATTGATTATTATTGCAAAAAACTAATAATAAATAAACTAAGAAAAGAAATACTGTTAAATATAGGTAATGATAGATTTTCGCGTGTGTAGATACTACGTAGTATTCTTTAATATGTGGTAGATACCTACATAAATTCATTGAACAACATAAACCTGTTTAAAACAAGATATTCATGTAACTGCAAACACACATTAAAAATACATACAATCCAATCATATAAAATTAACGCAAATAAATAAAATAAGAAATTAAATTAAATATAAACATATCAAATTAAATGAACAAAAACAAAAAATTAACAAATTTAATGGAGAAACACTGACACATACTGATAGGGTACTTAAATAAGGTATATATATGATTAATAATAATAATAATAATAATAATTTATTTAGTTCCTTTTACAATGTAGTACATTTACGGCTTTATAAATACTTAGTAGTACCATATTTTAACGATAGTCTTAAATATTCAAAATAAACACTAATTTAATTTACACAATTTTAAAATCTTCATGTATGGTGCATTGGTACTGACATCATAGCTTGTGGCGACCTACCTGAGCTAGGTTAATAAAAACCTGTGTTTCAGGCCATCTCCAGACTAAGCAAACAGAGGATTACAGTAAATTTCTTATTGAAATAATACTATACTACTTATAAAATTAAAGGAAAAAAATTACCAATTTAACATACTAAGTTATTGCAGTATTTCTATAGGTTTTTTCTGTGTCTGTATAATTAAGTTCACCCAATTATTCGCACACCTTCAGACTATAATGTTTTGGCATTTTTGTAATGACAGCATTTGCATCACATGAGTTGTGAACTAGGTCAATATTTGTGCTGTGTATGTCAATTTTAATTCAGGTTTTGCCATATTAACTTTAGAATAGCTGTACATGCTGTTTTTTCCCGACAATAATATTTGTATTAAATTGCATTATGATTAATTAGCAAACAATTGTAAATATTTGGTTTTATCGACATTACTGATTTAAGCTTCAGACTCAGAAAAAACTATCCAAGGCACAAGTTTTTGATCCTATTTATAATTTAAATATATAAATAAAAGACAAAAATACAATTTAAACTCCTGTGTGCTCACTTAAAAAGATAAGAAATCTGTAGGGTTCTTAGGCGCCTTCATAATCTATGGAGTTTATATAATTCTCCTCTGCGAACTTTCGTGCCGGGCAATTTACATCACCAGTTTGATGGTCACATTTGCGCTTAAAGCGATTGCATGTCGCACATTTAGGGGGAGCGTTTTTATTATTGCAATCCTTAAAGGAATGACCAGTCTCTCCGCAGTGGTTACAAGTTGTGCTAGTTTCTCGGCAATACTTGGCTGCATGTCCAAATTGTTGACAATTGAAACACCTGGTGACTATCGTGAAATCTCTAACAGGGCAAGATGTCCAATTGATATAAATTCGACCTTGATCAACCAGGATTCTCCTGATGTTAGCTGGCAATTCTAGAATGTAATTACAGGTACTCATATTTTTCTTACCTGATTTATGGCTTAATTTTATTGTCTGTAAGAGGGACTCACGGGTTGTATTCGGCAGCTTCTCAGATAGGTTTTGTTCAAAAATACATTCAAATACCTCCTGTTCAGTTAGAGCTACGGGGACACCAATAACTGCAACTCTAGGACGTCGCTTTTTTGGTTCTTCAACGGTAAGGCCTGAGGAAACCAGTTTCTCCGACTTCCTTAATTTTTCAATGTCTGCTTTCTTTTCTGTGCTGAT
The DNA here is from genome assembly GCA_037179545.1 of Sesamia inferens. Taxonomy (NCBI): domain Eukaryota; kingdom Metazoa; phylum Arthropoda; class Insecta; order Lepidoptera; family Noctuidae; genus Sesamia; species Sesamia inferens. The sequence goes on from CM073921.1 coordinate 22,172,289, forward strand.
GATGACTCCTCCGTTTCTCACTTTTCTCATACCACGAACATGAAGTTTGAGCTCTTCAGGAGAGATGATTTTCTGGACGAGGGACTTAGTGTCGTCGCTGGTTTTGGATTTGTCGTTAGGATAAATAGCAACGGAGCTTAAATTTTCCGGGCGAATGTAGCTGTCGGAACCCTTCTTTACCATATTTGCAAAAGAAGTACTTTCTGCAGGTTTCATTTTAGTTTCTATAACCTCTTTGAATTTCCATAGTGTTTGCGCAACTCCCTGCTGTTCTCGTAAGTTTTCAATGTTGGTGTACGCGTGTATAGTTTTATGTTGCAAGGACTGATACAACACAGCCATCTGAGATGTCCCACTAGACACCTTGCGGCATAAGTTGGTCACACGGAGCTTCTGTTCAGAGTTCATTTTTCCCTCCGCTACTATACAACACACTTCGCTCAAGATGGACTCTATTGAGCTCATCCATTTTTGAATTTCTGACGTGGGTATCACTTCAGAGGGTATCTCAGGTTCCGTGGGTACTGTTGGAGTAGGGGGAGCTGTGGTCTTGGCTCGTTCAGTTGGTGTCGGTGGAGGACTTCGCCGCAGCAATTGGCTACGGGCAAACGGGCTAGATCCCGCACTGGCCATATCCAATACAGTAAAATTAGCCTATAGGATTTTGTTCATTGCTACTATTGAGACATTCAGTGCTACAATGTCTAACTTCCTTTGAGCTTCTGTGAAGTATTGCCATACGCGTTGTCTAAAGATGACTGTCATGTTAATTGCTCTAATTGTTTTTGGTAGGTTATTCCGTATTTTCGGTCGAGAGTTGTTGCGAATATTGCCTTCTTTCACAATCTCGTCTACTGGCTATCCAACTCGTCTTGTCGTACAGGTAATGCGGTTTCTGGTATTTAACTACACCAAACAAAAGGCACGTCAGAGCAATTAACATGACAGTCATCTTTAGACAACGCTTATGGCAATACTTCACAGAAGCTCAAAGGAAGTTAGACATCATCTCGATTTGAATTTGGGTAATTTTGAAGCATATTGGTAATTTTTCCATATGTAATATGTATGCATATTGTTGAACTTAAGCGTACCCAGGGGCGCAGGTGAGAGCAGCTACATGTGAGATTTCAAAACGGACAGTAGCCAGACCTGAATATTGCAACGTTTAACACAACAGAGCAAGAACATAGATGAGAACCGAGTAAGCAGTTGAAGTTTTCTTGAAAGATGCGGTTTCCGTTCCCGTATGATTTGCTGTTTTCAGATTTCTTGACAGTACCTAATAGTTACAATACTTAAGGTTCAAAATTGCTGAAACAAATATATTTTTTTGCCAGATTAAGTAGATGATATCAATCGCTCGAGCTTCAGCTAGTGTCGCAAACAAAATAGAATTGGCATCGGAACTCTACTGCCCATGGGGAAATCGAACGTGAATTTATAAAATTAACGTAGGTATACCACCAAACGCGGCTGTGGTAGGACATGCACCTGTTTGCCGAATCGTAATATAAAAAATTCATAAAGTAGGTCCGCTTGGCCTATAAAAGGCTAAGTGAGTCGTGGTAGCCTAGTGGTTAAAACACCAGCCTCTCAAGTATGAGTGTGCTGGTTCGATTCCAGGCAAGCACCAATGTAATTTTTCTATGTTATATGTACTTTCTAAGTATATGTTGAACACCAATGACTGTTTTAAAGGTTTTTTTTTATAAATTATAAACTAGCGCTTGACCGCAATCCCGCCTGATAGTAAGCAGTGACGCAATTGTTGATGGTAAAGTGCACTAGATTACTCAGAGCCTATTCACTCTAGCCTTGAAGACACTCAAACTGTAGTCCGACGGAAACCCCGCCGCTGGAAAATTGTTCCTCGATTAGTAACTCGATGTACGCGGTATAAAAGAGGAGGCGAAACGCTTCGTTCGGATCGTAATGGAGTTTACTACGTAAGGGTGGAAACTCACCGTACGACGGGTCGTCCGATGGTGGAACGGAGATGAGGGAATTAAATCATGCAATTCTCTCGCACACTCACCACAATGCATCTATATAGATGATAGTAAAAGGCTAAGTGTTTTTCACTGAGTTAACCAGGGCATGGATAGTTGAAAGGTCACGTTTTTAATATGTAATGAATAGGTACGGAAATTAATATTGTTAAGAAAATTTCCCTCTCTATTTAGGTAGGTAATGTGACAGACAATGACATGTGTGTTTTGTGTACAATAAACTGACAATTATTTGGATACTGTCTGTTTTCGTGCATCAGTAGTAAGACTTGACATCAAAATGAATGCGTAATAATAATTAATAGTGATAATGATAAAGCTGACTTTGGTTTGTGTAAAGCGTAATATTAGAACAACGCCATCTATTAGCGACAAGTAAAACTACTTCGATAAGTTGAATGTCATTTCCATTTCTCCATTAATACATACATAGTACGAAAGATAGCTCTTTTCTAAAAGGTCTTTTATTAATTACTAGTGACCCGCCCCGGCTTCGCACGGGTGCAATGCTTATGCTTGATACACTACAGAAAAACTGTGAACGTTGTATAAAAAACCGCCCCGAACGCCGCGCCGTGTACCGCCGCAAATGCAACACCGCACAAATTTTTAAATCTCGAATATCTTAGAAAATATTCATTTAAATCATATGCTGTATAGAGCGATATAGGTCTAAGTATATTAGAGATGAGCGGACTAGTCGCTGACTAGTCGGTTAAGCCGACTATTCGGCCGCTTTTGTATGTACTTCTCATTAATATGTACTGTATAAGGGGAACTGAAATTAAATAAAATCTTAATTATTCATTATTATTTTTATTTTATAATCAATCTTACACATTTCGACAAGTAAAGCAAACCAGCCTTTTTTTCGGTAATAATTTTCTAAAAAGAAGACATTCATATCTATAACACCAACAAAACAAAATTGGTACCTTCTTAAAACTGGTATTAATTCACAAACAAAATAATATTTCCTTAACTTAAATAAACATTTATTAATTGTTTATGAAATAAAAAGTGGATATTATTAATTACCAACACATTAAAAAATAAACATTCAATATTTTAAACACGAACTGTTTTAAGAAAATAAAAAACATATATAGGAATAGGAACTTATATGATTAACCGGACACAACCCAAATCAAAATGTCATATTTTTATAGTAAAATTTAGCAAAATCTCTTTACTACGACTGTAAAGAGGCCGACTAACCGACTAGTCGGCCTCTTTGCAGCCGACTAGTCGGCTAGTCGGTCCAAGTGGTAGTCGGCACATCTCTAGTCTATATTAAATCAACAATGTATTTAAGGTATTGAATTGGAAAAGGATTAATACTGTATTGGTTAAAATCGTTTCGATATACATATAATTAGTCGGTATTTGTCGTAAAAAGGAAATTGCAAAAAAATAGTGTGGGATATCCATAAGAGAGACATATACATATATACCATCGTGGACTTTTTTGTAGACCTTTTCAATGTGTAGGTACAATATTTAGTACTACATTATTTTAATAAATTCGTAGATTCAGCCTGCGTTTCACTGCAAACGCGGAAAAAATGTAGGTAATTATTTACGACATCACATTAGAAACCTCAAAAATACTTAATAGTATTTCTCCAATATTTAATGGATGCTATTATACATATAAACTTTCCTCTATAATCACTCTATCTATTAAAAAAGCCGCATCAAGGTCCGTTTAAAAGTGACTGTTCTATATTAAGTAGTGATTTGACAGTTTCAGGTAGCTTGACCTGCTGTCGTCCGTACATTTGTATACTCTTATTATTATACTCTTTGGACGTACCTATTTAACACACCTATATCTTGGATGTATCGACATTTCGACACTAAACTGAAAGCGGTAAATGCTCCTTAAAACAACGCTGTTCTGTTAAGGGGAGGGTGACCGGTATTCCCATGCTTCTTGACCATGACCGTCCGTACCTTTCTTCTCTTTATATGTCTGTGGTACCTTTAAACTAGGGTTGTAACGGAGCTTCGCCTCCGCTTCTTTACTGCCGAAGTTCCGCAAGAAATCGTGTCTTCGCTTCCGCCTCAGACTCCGCACAATTTTTGCGGAGTTATAACATAAATAACGAGCAACCTGCGACGCTCGACAACCGAGAATCAACTGGTGCGAGACGGGAATGCGGCAAATACCTACAATTTGTTTCTCCTTAATTTTCATTACTAGAAGGTATTATTTTTTACTAAAGTACTATTAATGTAAGTATTTGAAATAAAAAAAATGTTTTAATTAATCATAAATTTAATTTTTTTCTATATCTACTTTCACCTCCGCCTCCGCGCGTAAAACGTAGTGATTACTTGCTCGGTGACAGTGCGTTTCATCAAATAGTTCCTTTGTCGTCATGTTGGCATTCATTTTTTGCCAATAACGTAAACAAGGTAGACGGGTGATTCTTAGTCCGGAATATATTTTCGACGATTTTGTTGAAAAAAATAAAATCAAGTGGCACAATAATTATTTTACACTAGAATAATTTCTAGGTCAATGCAAGTGAAATTGATAAAAAGGCACCATTGTAAAGTTAATATTTTCGGAGATAAATCAAATTTTAAAAAAACGCTGTTGATGATAATGACAACTTGTGGAAGTTAATGATTTTATATTGAGGAAAAAACGTCGACTGATATGAATAATGATTTTGTGTTACTTTTAATGTCTGAAAGTTACAAAAAAAATAACCATATTAAAAATCAACTCAATATTTTAATCATAAAATCACAAATATAAAGTAGATTATATGTAAAATAATGTAATTTATTTATGTACTATTAATGATGATTGATTTTGATTTATCCTTTTTTGTAAATTCGTCTTTATTTCCCTACCACTGGTCGCCACCATAGCTTTCTAATTAATAAATTATAATCATTATAAATGCAAAGTAACCGTACTTCTGTTACCTTTTTACAGCCAAAAATTTAAACCGATTATTGTGGAATTTACAATTGAGGTAGCCTGAGACTTAAAGGACAAAAGCTACTGTTTTGACTTCCTTGCGGGCGGCCGCGGACTAAAACTAAGTAGTTAAATGAAATATTAATTTAGGTACTTTTTTTTTTTTTTTGATATGGCATCTCGAAGTTGACCTTGAGAGGCCGTGACTACTTAACCGGACTTTCCTGTGGGTGCCTTAAATGAATTTAAAGCCTCCAGCCAGGGCATTTAGGTACGTTTATGTCTTCTAAATATGTATGTAGTGTAAATCCCCACCGAGAAATCTCCCCTAGGGGGGATTGTTACTTTTTAAATAAAATCAAGGGGGAAGAAAAAGTAGAAATCCACACCCAGGGGCATTGTTGTTTCTAAATTATTAAACAAAAAATGCTTTAATATGTTATACCTATAATTAAACATATCCATTCATCTATTTTTTTTTTTTGTTTAATCATTTAGAAACAACAATATTCCTAGTGGGAATTCTCAATTTTTTTTTTACAAAGGCCTTCGTCTGATTTTGTCTTCTTCTTCTACTTCAGTCTATAGAGGTCCACTGCTGGACAAAACCCTTCCCTAAAGCTTTCCACGATGACCGGTCTTATGCTGCCCGCATCCACCGGCTTCCCACTATCTTCACCAGGTCATCGGTCCACCTTGTTAGGGGCCTCCTTACGCTGCATCTTCCGGTATGTGGCCGCCACTCCAGAACCTTACTGCCCCATGGGCCATCGGTTCTACGAGCAATGTGCCCCGCCGACTGCTACTTAATTTTAGGGACTCGAAGAGCCATGTCGATTACTTTGGTTCTTCTCTGGAGCTCCACATTTCTGATTCCATCGCGCAGAGAAACTCCGAGCATAGCTCTTTCCATCGCCCTTTGTGTGACTTTGAGTCTTCGTATGAGGCCCATTGTGAGCGACCACGTTTAAATAAAGGCTTCAGAATAGGCTTTAGCACCATAGATCACATATATACATCCGCTGCGGCAAGTTATACAAAAGTCCGAGGAGTATAAAAAACCACTATGGTTAGAGTTCGTGGACTATGAGAAGGCCTTCGATTCGATCGAGACTTGGGCGGTGCTACTGTCTCTCCAGCGGTGCCAAATTGACTATCGATACATTGAGGTGATAGTGTTTGTACAAAAACACCACCATGTCAGTTCGTCTCCAAGATCAGGATTCGAAACCGATCCAACTACAGCGTGGAGTAAGACAAGGTGATGTCATATGTCCCAAATTGTTCACTGCTGTGGTGGAAGATGTCTTCAAACTCCTGGAATGGAAAGGACTTGGCATCAACATCAATGGTGAGTACATCACTGATCTCCGTTTTGCTTTGGCGTAGGCCATGACCATCAGCAAAACGGAGGACACACCCTGGAATGCTTGGGCAAAATGCTCAATGACCTCAGCAGAGCTTCCCAACAAGATGAAGATCATGTCGAACTCTCATGTCGCGGCAACTCCAATTCTAGTTGGTTGCTCTGCACTCCAAGTTATAGACGAGTATATATACCTGGGACAAACAGTCCAACTAGGTAAGTCCAACTTCGAGAAAGAGGTGTTTCGTCGAATCCAGCTCGGCTGGGCAGCGCTCGGGAAGCACGCTACATCTTCTCGTCATCCGAGATACCACAGTGTCTCAAGACTATAGTCTTCGACCAGTGTGTGTTGCCAGTGATGACTTACGGAACTGATGTTGTCTAGTTAGATGGGGATTACTGTAAAAAAAAAAAACAATCCCCACAAGGGGGATTTCTGATACAAACCAATAGTACTTGTGATTCTGATTCAGACTTATTATCTTTACAATTTTAATTTTACATAATTAAAAAAGTACTTTTTCAACAATTAGTTATTTTTAATTACATATCTTATTACTCGGTGCGCGTCTACAGCTCCGTTTAATCTAAACTTGAAATATAGGAAATATTTATTTAAGATTAGTATTAAAATTAAGGTTTTATTCTACATAGAATACCATACCAATATAGAGTTACTTGGTTTAATTTTAATAGCGGAAATAACAATCTTTTATTTGGGTTTTGCCTTTAGGTCCCTTGTTTACTATTAAACAGTTTATATAATGGAGCAACATAATTAAGATCTATGTTTTCAATATTTCCATGGCTATAATTTGGTTCATTTCCTAAATCATATCCATGGATACATTTCTTATCACTACAATCAAAGCAGCTGAGTTTCCTTAGAACTGTCGTAAGAACAGTTGAATCCCACAAGAACTGGTTGGTACACGCAAACAGTGCCTTTGAAGCGTTTCAATGTTTTTAGAATTAATCTTTGATTAGTTATCATTTCCTGTTCATCTACCTTCTTAACCCTTAAGGTTGCATGACATTTCATCGGAATAAAACAGCAAAATGATTGATGATTATGATTTAAAGTAAGAGTAGAAAAAATGGAATAAAAAATCTAATTAGCTGATAACCTGAGATAATTAGCGTATATTATACTATACATTGCTTCTGACATTAGTAAATCGTGTGTGTTATGGGCGTATAGTATAATATACAATATATACTTTAGACATAGCTTGATCAGAATAATACAACGATAAAATATGTTTTCAATGAATAATAAAATAATGACATCAGCACCATGATACCCCATACAGAGAAATCACTAAACGTCGTAAAGATAGTATTTGCATATTGCCGAGAGTACACTCCTCTTTTTCAAAACGATTCTTTTATTATTTAGGTCCATATCTTTACAATAAAATAAGCAAGAAGATACAGATATACAGTTTATCATACTATGATTGTACGCGCCCCAGCACAGCACGCCTGTGGAGGCATGAGGAACAGGGAGTAAAGTTTACTCATCCTCCATAGAAAAGGGAGGATCCTCCAACCAGACGGGTGTTATGTCTGGCGGGCACTTGCCCGATGGTTGAAATTGTCAAGTTGTATGTATGCTAATTGCACGGTAAACTCTGATTGCGAGATGTAGAATTCGTGTGACGTGAGTATGACGCGTCGTTCATTTTGTGGCGTTTGTAGGCACCGCTACATCACTCCCCTCCGGAGACCGGAGGTCGATAGTGGGCTGAGTCTTGTATCTTGTGATTCTTGCTAGGCCAGCTGAGGTTCCAGTGAGTCGGAACCGGTTGCCGCGTAGTTCACGGTGAGTCGGAACTGTCTTTGAAGATTCCCCAGTGAGTCGGGGTGGTGGCGCTGCGTTATACTCCAGTGCGTCGGATGTCGTACAGCGCCGGGTTGAGGCTGGCTGCTGCGTCGATGAAGCATTCGGGAGTGATGATGATGACGTCACGCTGAAGTTGTTGCACGAAGGCTGCGCTGACGTTCAAGCTCGGGGTCACCAGTGTGGAGGCATGAGGAACAGGGAGTAAAGTTCACTCATCCTCCGTAGAAAAGGGAGGATCCTCCAACCAGACGGGTGTTATGTCTGGCGGGCACTTGCCCGATGGTTGAAATTCGCAAGTTGTATGTATGCTAATTGCACGGTAAACTCTGATTGCGAGATGTAGAATTCGTGTGACGTCAGTATGACGCGTCGTTCATTTTGTGGCGTTTGTAGGTACCGCTACACGCCCATTCACCGCGCATCAGTCACGGCTTATACCACAAGAAATCAATCTCCGACCACTCCACAACAAAACTAAGGTACTTACCTTAGGACACAGTGTGTTCCGTCGTGCCACCGGAGGGTCAGCGCGCGCGCGCCGCCTACAACGCCGTCCGGATGGCTTCCAAAACACTGATTCAATTCAAGTTCCAATACCAGTCGACACATTAAAGTTCCTCCAGGAGGACACCAAGGCTCACCAGCATAGGAAACCGTTATTTAGCAGCGTCAATCCACGCCCGACAAACGATCAGCAATGAAACCACGTTTCAGATTCAAATTCAACTCAATTCAAAGACGGCACTGTTACGGTCTATAATTCAAGTAAATACTTCAAAAACACGGGCAACAAACGCGAAACCTGTCCAAAACCGCGGCCCGGGACATTTACTTCCCGAAAATCAATCGTCAAGACGCACCCCACGCGCGATGATTTTTCAAGACTTCTAGAAACGGTCTGTCTAAACGTTCTCTCGAAAACGTTGTGTTATAGCGCGTCACCGATCACCACAGATTATAATAATTACGCTCGCCCGTACCGGTCGCGCCATCTATCAAACTCGACTAACTAACAATCGGACTCGACCGATAAACGAGCGCAAACATCCCCCCGCCCCGGACAGTAACAAACGGTCCGACAATTCAATCTAAGGGCAGGCGAGAGAGTGTGGCGATCGCGCGCTTTAAGACAGAGTCCCCCACCAGGACCTCGGCAAACCTGGGAACACCATCTGACCCTGGATACAATTTAACAATGCGTCCACGACGCCATCGAAGGGGTGGCAGATTTGGGTCCTTTAACAAAACGAGGTCTCCGACTCTTGGTGGGTTCGTCTTGTCTGACCACTGTTGTAAAATGTGCAAATACTCCAGATGCCAACGGCGCCAAAAACTCTGCGTAAGCTGTTGAAGCAATTCAAATCGCGAGAGCCGTCCGGAGTTAATGTCCAAATAAGGATACTCAGGCAGGGCGTTAAGTGGTCTCCCTATCAAAAAATGGCCCGGCGTGAGGGCCTCCAAATCATTCGCGTCGGATGACAAAGGGCGCGGGGTGCGTGGCAGAAAACCTCCCCGAGTGCTCAGTGCCTGCTGGTCCTCTGGTTTTTAGACCCGAGGACGAGCAGACGCTGGGCCGGTGCACCCTGGGCGTGGGCAGCAATCTCTTCGTGACTACTGTGCAGGAGGAGATTGTTGTCCATGGCGAATTTCTGCCGGAGCGGAGGAGGCGCTCCCGAGGACTCCCTATTTGCGCTCTGTAGCGGAGCGCACGAATAGGGAGTGAGGTGGTGTGGACCGCGGGCCGTCTTGACAGTCCACGGTCTAGGGGTCACGTCGCGTGACCGAGTTGGAGAAGACCGTGGGTTTCTCCTCAACCTGCGGTCTACGGGCATCAGTGGCCATTGGAGGTTACGGCCACGGTGCCGGGTGGTGGGTAGGTTAGGTTAGGTTTAGGTTAGGGCCCCGCTCCACCTGGGCCCAGCGGCAGGCGCCTCCTCGTTCCCGAGGTGGGCGCTTGCACATCTCCGGAGGGACGTTGCCGAGGAGGTGGCGACGTTCCGAGCGTGGGCCGAACCACCGGCCCACCTCATTGGAGACGCGGACGGCATGGCGGACCTACTCGCTGAGGACCTGGAAGTGGTCTGCAGCGCCGCCATGCCGAGGGCCCAGGGACCCCGCCGAAAAAAGCAGACATACTGGTGGACGCAGGAACTCGCTCACCTGCGTGCCGCCAGTATGGCTGCACGGCGCGCCTACCAGAGGTGCTGGAGGCGCGCCGTAAGGGCGCCCGGCGAAGAGGACGGTCTTCGCCGGGCATACAGGGAGGCTCATCGAGCCCTGCGTACCGCCATATGCAGGGCAAAGGTCGCTGCCGCTGAGGAGTTCCTCGCACTCCTCGACAGCGACCCCTGGGGAAGGCCCTACAGGGTGGTGAGGGGGAAGCTGCAGGGAGCGGCACCCCCCACATCCTGTATGGAGCCGGGCCTATTGAGAAGGGTCCTGGAAACTCTGTTTCCGAACCCGGGACCCTTCACGCCCCCCAGGATGCCCGCCTCCAGTTCATCCACTCTGGAGGTGTGGACCGATGGGCCTCCCGTATCCGACGGTGAGTTGGACTCCGTCAGGGAGAGGCTCCGAGCCAAAAACAAGGCTCCGGGCCCGGACGGCGTCCCTGCGAAGGTGATGGCAATTGCCATAGAGCCCCTGGGGGACCGGTTCCGCGCGGTTATGGACACATGCATCGCGACGGGCCGCTTCCCCAGGAGGTGGAGGGTGGGCAGGCTCTGCCTCCTTCGCAAGGACGGACGTCCTGCCGACTCACCGTCGGGTTATAGGCCGGTCGTGCTCCTGGATGAGAGCGGAAAATGCTTTGAGAGAATCATCGCCTCTCGCATCCAGGAGCACCTGGAAAGCCGTGGGCCGCAGTTGGCGGACTGCCAGTACGGCTTTCGGACCGGCCGGTCCACGATGGACGCGGTGGCTCGCCTCAAGAGGTGGACTGAGGCGGCCACAGCGAGGGGTGAGGGTGTAGTCGCGGTGTCGTTAGACATCGCGAACGCGTTCAACACCCTCCCCCACGAATGCATAGAGGCGGCACTGAAGTACCATGAAGTGCCCCTCTACCTCTGCGCCCTCGTGCGGGACTACCTCCGTGAGAGGAGGGTGCTGTACGAGGACGCAGAGGGTCGCGTCCAGTCGTGGGCCGTATCAGTAGGAGTACCCCAGGGATCGGTGCTTGGTCCCCTGCTCTGGAACCTGGGGTACAACTGGGTTCTGCGTGGCGCGCTCTTGCCGCGTATGGACGTCGTCTGCTTTGCGGACGACACCCTAGTCGCGGCCAGGGCGCGTGACTGGGAGGAGGCGGTTCACCTTGCGTCGGTCGGCACCTCATTGGTCGTCCGGCGCATCCGCCTCCTGGGGCTGGAAGTGGCTCTCGAGAAGACGAGGGCCATGACCTTCCACGCCCCACGACGCAGAACCCCACCGGGTCTCCGTATCCGAGTGGAGGGGGTCCGGGTTCCCGTCGAGGTGCATATAAAGTACCTCGGCCTGATCCTGGATCCCCGCTGGAGTTTCGAGGAGCACTTTAGGCTCCTCGCTCCGCGGCTGTGCTCATTCGCAGCCGCACTCGGACGGCTCCTCCCCAATCTTGGGGGGCCGAATTCGGCGTGCCGTCGGCTGTACCAGGGAGTGGTACGGTCGATGGCGCTCTACGGAGCCCCGGTGTGGGCGGAGCGCCTTTCCCGGGCAACAGTGGCCCTGCTGCGGAGGCCGCAGAGGGTCATCGCGACACGGACCGTGCGGGCATACCGCACGGTAAGTCATGGGGCGGCCTGCGTGCTCGCGGGCACGCCCCCGTGGGAGGTCGATGCCCTGGTTCTGTCCCAGGTGCATCGACACCGTGTCGCGGCCCGGGAACGGGGGGAACGACCCGCCTTCGAGGAAGTAAGGCGGGTCAGATTAGCGGCTCAGGGGGAGGCCCTGAGCCGGTGGAGGGAGGCGCTCCGCTCCCCAGCTGCCGGCCACCGGACGATTGGAGCGATTCGTCCGGTGTTGGAGGGATGGGTTGGGCGCCGGCATGGCAGCCTTACCTTCCGCCTAGTGCAGGTACTGACCGGACATGGGTGCTTCGGTCACTACCTGCACCGAGTCGCCCGTCGGGAGGAGTCACCGCGGTGTCATCACTGCGACTCCCCCGACGACACGGCCGAGCACACCCTAGTGGAGTGCCCGGCCTGGCGGAACGAGCGCCGCGATCTCGTTGCGGCGCTCGGAGGCGGACGCCTCTCACTGGCAACCATGGTACGAGCCATGGTTGAAAGTTAGACGGCATGGGAGGCTGCCGCCTCCTTCTGCGAGACCGTCCTCTTGCAGAAGGAGGCTGCGGAGAGGGAGCGGGAAGAGGACGTACTTGCCGCTCCCCTCCGGCGTAGACGGGTGGGGCGAAGAAGGCGGGGGACGAACCCCCGTCTCCTTTAGCCCCAGGGTGTGACCAGCGCGTGCGGGTAGCTCCCGCACGTGCATTGCACAACGGTCACCACGTCTGGGGATTATTCCGTTACCGGGTAATCCCCCTTTGGCGCGGAAACCGGCCCTACAGGGGAGGGCCGGCAAGCCCTGAGGGTGTCACGGAGTACTTGGCCTTCGGGTCGGCCCCGTGACACTCTCAACACAGGGCCCGACGGTAACCGGGTGGTTTTAGTGGGTATTCCCGGCTACGGCCGGGCGAGTCCCACACACGCTCGTCGCCTAGCTAGCGACGGGTATGGTGCGTAAAGGCATTTCCACTCGAGAAAAAAAAAAAAAAAAAAAAAAAAAAAAAAAAAAAAAAAAAAAAAAAAAAGGTTTAGGTTAGTTTTAGGTTTAGAGTTAGGTTTAGGTTTACTTCTTTTATTTTATTAAAGGGGGGAAAAAAAAAAAAAAAAAAAAAAAAAAAAATAGTTTTAGTTACTTAGGTTTAGATACCGAATAGCGGGCGGTATATCCTGCACCGGAGGCATCCGCGGGCCTCGGGAGGATTAATACCCTCCCAAAAAGAGCGGCCGCATCGCCTTGGGGAAGCGATGTGCGTATCACCCAATTCGTAAATGGAAATGTCGAATATGAATGTTGTTTTGTCTTGCGATCCGGCTGACGCCCGGCGTTCGCAGGTGTCCGGGCCTGCGAATGTTAAATTGGTTTCCGAAGAACGCGCAGGGGTAGGCGACCAGGCCCCTGCTGTCGTTAATATTACTGGCAGCGACGATGAGAGAAGAGATGTGGACGAACGGCCGCGTGGACCGGCTTCCGTAAGGAAGCGACCACGCGGCCATGCTCAGAAGGGAAGTGGGTCGGCGGAGCTGACCTCTGGGGAGGAGGGCCTGCCGGCCCCGAAGGTGCCGACCGCGAGGAGAGGTCGGCAAAACCCCAGGGGAGTTACTGCTTCGCGGCAGCGGAGGGACGCCAAGGGGAGGTTCATGCGTGCTCCGGCGGCCAGCGAAGCGGAAAGTGACATGGGGGTCACTACCGAGGACCCTGGCGACGCTGGTAGGCTAATGATGGCGCTTGATTCCGCCGGTGCCACCGGACGACTGTCGGTGGTAGCGGTGGAATCAAGCGAGGGGGCTCGCGACACGCACTCTGCCGAAGGTGGTTCCGTGAGGGGAAGTAGGAAGGCCTCACGGGAACACTGGACAGAGAGCGGGTCGGAAGGTGAGGAGGCTGGATCCGGAACCCCGGAGAGACCGGCCTCCAAGACCCTGAAGACGGGAGCTGGCAGGGGCGGGTCCCACCATTCGGTGGGGCTCTCCCAGGCCAGGAGGTTTTTGCGGGATGGTCCGTCGGACTCGGAGTCCACCTTGACAGACTCCGAGACGGTATCCCGCAAAAATAAAGGAAAGGGCAAAGGGACTGCCTCCTCGGTGGCTGCACCTCAAGACCTTCGGGCGAAGGCTGAGGAGGGGGCAGCGGCCATTGAGGGGGTTCTTAAAAAGTCCCGGAACCTGAAGGGGACCTGCATCCGGGAGATCAGGGAGGCATCGAGCAAAATGCTCGAAGCGGTCAACTCCCTGGCCTCCCGGAAGGAGGACGAGGTAGTAGCAAGGCTGCGGGCGGACAACAAACGCCTGCAAGGGCAGCTCGCAGCCTTGCAGAAAGAGGTGGCGGCGCTGCGCAGGGCTTTCTCCGAAGGGGGAAGCCCGCGCAGCAAAACGAAACGGCCCAAGGAGCCGGTCCCGGCGCCGGTCCCGCAGCCCCTCCCTGTAGGGGGCATAACGCGGGACGATTTTGCCCGGGGCATGGAGGTCCTCCAGCGCGAGCTGATGAACTACGCTGGTAGCGTCATCACAGCGCGGCTGGAGGGCCTCGATAAGGATGGTCGGCTCCTGCCGGCCAAGTCCCATCGCCCCGCGCTGGCGGCCGAGAGGCGAGCGAGCCAGCCCCAAGAGAGGGAGCGGCGGGAGACTGAGCCGGCGACTTTGATGCCGCCCGCCAACATGCCTAGAAAGGCTAGGCCGGCGGCAAAAAAGAAGCCGAAGGGTCCGAGCGGGCGCGGAGGGGCAGAAGCCCCTGCCCCTGAGCAGAAACGGGCCCAGGAGCAGATCGCCGGAGGCTCCGCTCAGGTGCAGCCTCTGGTGCTGGAGGGGCGGGAGACGTGGGCGACAGTGGTCCGTAAGAAGAAGAAGGCCACTACTGCCACGGCTCCCGCTCCGGCGCAGAAGCCTAAGGGGCCCAAATCGGCGGCCCCGAAAAAGGCAGCCAAGAGGGCACCTAGGGCGCCGAAGAGGCCCGCCGTACTGATGGCCCTCAAGCCCGCGGCCGTGAAGGAGGGCGCCACGTACGTGGACGTCCTCCGGAAGGCGCGGGCGGCCATCAGCCTCGCGGAGATCGGGGTTGGGCCGGGTAAGGCGAGGAGGTCCATGACGGGAGCTTGGCTTATCGAGCTCCCAAAAGAGACCTCCCCCTCCCAGGCCGACGCCTTGGCCAAGAAATTGGCTGAGGTGGTCGGGGAGGTGGCCGACATTACCCGGCCCACGAAAATTGCCGAGATCCGCGTGGCGGGCCTCGATGAGTCCCTCACTCAGGAGGAGGTGAGGGGGGCCCTGGCGGAGGCGGTCAAGTGCCCGCCCGACAAACTTCGGGTGGGCACCATAGCCCTGGGGGCGCGGGGCACGGGCTCGGTCCGGGTCTCGTGCCCCATAGAGGCCGCGAAGGGGCTGGCGGAGCGGGGCAAGGTGGTGGTGGGCTGGAGTGTGGCCACCATCCACCTTTTGGAGCAGCGCCCCATGCGCTGCCGCAGGTGCCTAGCGAGGGGGCACACTGCGGCGCTCTGCCCCCCCTCTGCCAAGGACCGGAGCCGGCTTTGCTTCCGGTGCGGCAAGGAGGGCCACATGGCTGCGGCCTGTAAGGCCCCTGTTAAATGCGCGCTATGCGCAGACAGGGGCCTGCCCAGCGGCCACAGAATGGCCGGCGCCGCATGCGGAGCCCCTCCGGTCCGAGGCCGCCCTGTAGTGGGACCGCCAGCGGGACCACCAGCGGCCGGCTCTGCGACCACCGCAACGGAAGGGACACCGATGGACACTGCTAATGCCCAGTAGGTCCAACGGTGCCATTCTACAGGTTAATGTCAACCACTCCGCCACGTCACAGGACCTCTTGTGTCAGGACATGGCGGAGTGGGGAGCAGACCTGGCGGTGGTGGCAGAGCCATACTTTGTTCCGAACTCGGTCAATTGGTTAGGGTCGTCGGATGGCCTGGCTGCGATCACGCGACCCGCCGCGAGCACCGGCCCCCCTCTCGTTCTTAGGGAGAGGGGTCCGGGGTTCGTCGCGGTTCAGTGGGGGGGAGTGGTGGTCATTTCGACCTACTTCTCCCCCAATCGCAGCCGGGCCGAATTCGAGCGCCTCCTGGCGGCCGTCGAGGGGACGGTCAGGAGGGCGGCTCCACGCCCCGTGTTGGTGGCGGGAGACTTCAACGCCAAGCATGGCGCGTGGGGGTCTCCCGTCACGAACGTCTTCGGTGAGGACCTGGTGGAGTGGGCCCACTGCTTGGGTCTCCAGGTCCTCAACCGGGGCAACACCCCGACGTGTGTGAGGTGGCAGGGTGAATCAATAGTGGATGTCACCCTGGCCACCTCGACCCTAGCCGACCGAGTTCGGAACTGGCGGGTAGAGACGGCGGTGGAGATCTCGGACCATAGGTACGTCCGCTTCGAGATCTCCACTGCGGGGCCTGCGGCCCCGCTCCACCTGGGCCCAGCGGCAGGCGCCTCCTCGTTCCCGAGGTGGGCGCTTGCACATCTCCGGAGGGACGTTGCCGAGGAGGTGGCGACGTTCCGAGCGTGGGCCGAACCACCGGCCCACCTCATTGGAGACGCGGACGGCATGGCGGACCTACTCGCTGAGGACCTGGAAGTGGTCTGCAGCGCCGCCATGCCGAGGGCCCAGGGACCCCGCCGAAAAAAGCAGACATACTGGTGGACGCAGGAACTCGCTCACCTGCGTGCCGCCAGTATGGCTGCACGGCGCGCCTACCAGAGGTGCTGGAGGCGCGCCGTAAGGGCGCCCGACGAAGAGGACGGTCTTCGCCGGGCATACAGGGAGGCTCATCGAGCCCTGCGTACCGCCATATGCAGGGCAAAGGTCGCTGCCGCTGAGGAGTTCCTCGCACTCCTCGACAGCGACCCCTGGGGAAGGCCATACAGGGTGGTGAGGGGGAAGCTGCAGGGAGCGGCACCCCCCACATCCTGTATGGAGCCGGGCCTATTGAGAAGGGTCCTGGAAACTCTGTTTCCGAACCCGGGACCCTTCACGCCCCCCAGGATGCCCGCCTCCAGTTCATCCACTCTGGAGGTGTGGACCGATGGGCCTCCCGTATCCGACGGTGAGTTGGACTCCGTCAGGGAGAGGCTCCGAGCCAAAAACAAGGCTCCGGGCCCGGACGGCGTCCCTGCGAAGGTGATGGCAATTGCCATAGAGCCCCTGGGGGACCGGTTCCGCGCGGTTATGGACACATGCATCGCGACGGGCCGCTTCCCCAGGAGGTGGAGGGTGGGCAGGCTCTGCCTCCTTCGCAAGGACGGACGTCCTGCCGACTCACCGTCGGGTTATAGGCCGGTCGTGCTCCTGGATGAGAGCGGAAAATGCTTTGAGAGAATCATCGCCTCTCGCATCCAGGAGCACCTGGAAAGCCGTGGGCCGCAGTTGGCGGACTGCCAGTACGGCTTTCGGACCGGCCGGTCCACGATGGACGCGGTGGCTCGCCTCAAGAGGTGGACTGAGGCGGCCACAGCGAGGGGTGAGGGTGTAGTCGCGGTGTCGTTAGACATCGCGAACGCGTTCAACACCCTCCCCCACGAATGCATAGAGGCGGCACTGAAGTACCATGAAGTGCCCCTCTACCTCTGCGCCCTCGTGCGGGACTACCTCCGTGAGAGGAGGGTGCTGTACGAGGACGCAGAGGGTCGCGTCCAGTCGTGGGCCGTATCAGTAGGAGTACCCCAGGGATCGGTGCTTGGTCCCCTGCTCTGGAACCTGGGGTACAACTGGGTTCTGCGTGGCGCGCTCTTGCCGCGTATGGACGTCGTCTGCTTTGCGGACGACACCCTAGTCGCGGCCAGGGCGCGTGACTGGGAGGAGGCGGTTCACCTTGCGTCGGTCGGCACCTCATTGGTCGTCCGGCGCATCCGCCTCCTGGGGCTGGAAGTGGCTCTCGAGAAGACGAGGGCCATGACCTTCCACGCCCCACGACGCAGAACCCCACCGGGTCTCCGTATCCGAGTGGAGGGGGTCCGGGTTCCCGTCGAGGTGCATATAAAGTACCTCGGCCTGATCCTGGATCCCCGCTGGAGTTTCGAGGAGCACTTTAGGCTCCTCGCTCCGCGGCTGTGCTCATTCGCAGCCGCACTCGGACGGCTCCTCCCCAATCTTGGGGGGCCGAATTCGGCGTGCCGTCGGCTGTACCAGGGAGTGGTACGGTCGATGGCGCTCTACGGAGCCCCGGTGTGGGCGGAGCGCCTTTCCCGGGCAACAGTGGCCCTGCTGCGGAGGCCGCAGAGGGTCATCGCGACACGGACCGTGCGGGCATACCGCACGGTAAGTCATGGGGCGGCCTGCGTGCTCGCGGGCACGCCCCCGTGGGAGGTCGATGCCCTGGTTCTGTCCCAGGTGCATCGACACCGTGTCGCGGCCCGGGAACGGGGGGAACGACCCGCCTTCGAGGAAGTAAGGCGGGTCAGATTAGCGGCTCAGGGGGAGGCCCTGAGCCGGTGGAGGGAGGCGCTCCGCTCCCCAGCTGCCGGCCACCGGACGATTGGAGCGATTCGTCCGGTGTTGGAGGGATGGGTTGGGCGCCGGCATGGCAGCCTTACCTTCCGCCTAGTGCAGGTACTGACCGGACATGGGTGCTTCGGTCACTACCTGCACCGAGTCGCCCGTCGGGAGGAGTCACCGCGGTGTCATCACTGCGACTCCCCCGACGACACGGCCGAGCACACCCTAGTGGAGTGCCCGGCCTGGCGGAACGAGCGCCGCGATCTCGTTGCGGCGCTCGGAGGCGGACGCCTCTCACTGGCAACCATGGTACGAGCCATGGTTGAAAGTGAGACGGCATGGGAGGCTGCCGCCTCCTTCTGCGAGACCGTCCTCTTGCAGAAGGAGGCTGCGGAGAGGGAGCGGGAAGAGGACGTACTTGCCGCTCCCCTCCGGCGTAGACGGGTGGGGCGAAGAAGGCGGGGGACGAACCCCCGTCTCCTTTAGCCCCAGGGTGTGACCAGCGCGTGCGGGTAGCTCCCGCACGTGCATTGCACAACGGTCACCACGTCTGGGGATTATTCCGTTACCGGGTAATCCCCCTTTGGCGCGGAAACCGGCCCTACAGGGGAGGGCCGGCAAGCCCTGAGGGTGTCACGGAGTACTTGGCCTTCGGGTCGGCCCCGTGACACTCTCAACACAGGGCCCGACGGTAACCGGGTGGTTTTAGTGGGTATTCCCGGCTACGGCCGGGCGAGTCCCACACACGCTCGTCGCCTAGCTAGCGACGGGTATGGTGCGTAAAGGCATTTCCACTCGAGAAAAAAAAAAAAAAAAAAAAAAAAAAAAAAAAAAAAAAAAAAGGGCATAACGGACGCGAGTTGAGGACCGCCTCAACCTTACAAAATACGGTCGCGAGCTCCTCAAAAGTTAGGATAGTATCTCCAATAACGCGACGCAGGTGAGTTTTGGCGGTCTTTACAGTTGCTTCAAATATACCTCCCCAGTGGGGGCAGGACGGCGGTGAGTACTGCCATCGTACCCCTCTACCCCTCTCTCTAACTTCGGTCCGGCGTGCAAACACTGGTTCAACGACACTCCGGTTGACGTGGGGGCTGAACCATCAAAGATCACACGTATCTTCCCGTTGGAAGTCTTCAAAACCGCGTGGTGGGGAAGAAAATAATGTTCTTCATTTCGCCAATCCAGATGCGAAACCGACATGTGCCCCAGTTCCTCATACTCCCGCATGAAGTCCACGTACTTCTGCTTAAATGCGGGGTCCCTCGCCATTCGGCGCTCTATAGACAACAACCTTTTTTCGGCCAGCGGCCGGGAGCTGCCCAAGAGGGGGCGAACTGACAAAAAGGGCAAGCGAGTGATCAAGCGACCCGAGCGGAGGCGACCAGTATTGTTTTGATAGAACAATTCGCACTCCTCGTCCAACGGGTCCACTCGTTTTGCGGTCGGAGGCTCCTCCACCTCCCAAAAGCGTTGGAGGATGTCCGACAAGGCAGAACCAACAGCGAGATCGCTGTCTGCCGAAGGGGGGTCTGGGACGTCCCTAAACGATCCCATTACTACATGACCCAAAGAGGTGGATATGGCTACAAAACCGGCTGCCTGCAAAACTCGTTTGCTTCCAAGCAGCAAACGACCTAACACATTCACCCCGATCAATAAATGGACCGGGCCAGGTCGGTGGAAGTGAGGATCAACCAGAGCCAGTCCAGCCGACAATTCAACGGCGGCGTGTGGGGCTCGCACTTGCGGAAGCGGCCCGACCACCGTTTCAAAAACAATCGCCGAAGTACCGATTTTCGGCGTTGAGGAGGAGTGGGGGGAGAAGGAGAGCGAAACCCGACCGATCGGATCCGAAATCCGCAGGTCTCCAACGCCCCGTACCGATTCCCTATGCGGCACAATATTTAGGCCCAACTGTCGGACGAGCCAAGTAAAAATTATGCAACCCTGGGCCCCTGAATCCAAGAGGGCACGCACTGTGACAAAATCACTTTTGGGGCCCCAAACACGCACGGAGGCTGTTGGCAACAGCACAAACTCCCGTGGGGGGGTTGCGCCCGACAGTGGCATTAATGAAAATCCGAGGGGGGTGATTGCCCCCCTGGACCCCGGTTGGACTGAGTCGAAAAGATGGGAGGGGGTCGCCGACAGTAGGCGAGAGGGTCCCACTCCGCAACATAGGGACTCCTTCCAACTCTACTCCGAGGTGTGGGCCAATAACCGTGGGCCGCATACGGGGGAACGTAACGCCCCAGTCGAGGGTATTCCATCAAGGGGGGGGAGCAGCGTCCTGCCCGCCTCCCCGAGCCTCCGACGGCCACCGCTATATCCTGCGGGGGGCCCCCGCCCGTGGGGCCCCCGCCTTTGGGGCCCCCGCCCTTGGGGCCCCCGCCCGTGTGCGGGGAATTTGGGCCCTTTTCGGACCCGCCACCATTGCGGTTCAGGCACAGGAGAGCGTGATGTCTCCCGCCGCAATGTGGACAAGCCTTAGCCTGGGGGCACACTGACTGGAGGTGGTCCCCCAGGCACATGAAACACCAGGCGCGTTGCTTGGCGAGGGCTCTTCGTCCCGCAGTCCGGAGGCCCCCGTACTTCGCGCAAGCACGCACATCATGTCCGTCCCCCCGGCAATACCGGAACCGTTTATCTGGTGCGGGGGGGGAGTCCCTTCGGACAGCCGAGTATTGTTTGGTCGGACGGCGGGGTTGTCCCCTCGCCGCCACCGGACGACCCGTGCTCGTTCCCGGTGTGGGGTCGGTCAGCTGGTCCATCACTCTGCACTCGTCCTCCAAAAAACGAAGCAGGTCCGAGAAAGGGGGGAGATACGAGGCGCTATTGCCCCCGTACCTTTGTTCAAATCGCCCCTTTACCTCTGCGGGCAATTTCGTGAGGACGATGTGCAGAAGAAGAAAAGACCACTGGTCGACCGGCAAATCCAGCCGGCGCAACGAGTGGATAGCGGTCAAGAGCGGGTTGACCAAATCCTTCCGCAATGAGGAAACCCGCGTTGCCTTCGGTAAGGCCAAAATGGCCGCCACATGGGTGTCCGCTAGCAAGCGGACGTTTTGGTAGCGGTCCAGCAACAACTGCCGCGCGACCTGGTAGTTAGCATCGCTAACTATCAGGTGCTGGACCACTGCACTGGCTTCTCCGCGTAGGGCGGAGCGCAAATAAGCCAGTTTCTGGCTGGGGGACAAATCCTCCCTGGAGTCCACCAAGCTGTCAAACAGGTTGATAAAGCCCATCCAAGCCGTGAGGTCCCCGTCAAAGTGGGGGATCTCCAGTGTGGGCAGTCTCCCTAACAAAGCCGGCGGGGTCGGTTTAACCTCCCCGCTCAAAGTCGGCTCTCCCCTACGGGCAGCCAGGAGCCCTTCTGCCGACTCCGTAATTTGGTCGGCCAGTTCGTACGCCTGGTCGACATCCCTTCTAAAGGTCTCCACTATGGCGTCATCCGCTGGAGGGTGTTCCATAACGTAGGCATGGAAGTCGACAACGTGTCGCTCCAACCCTTCCATGCGCGCAGGCAACCCTTCATAACGGGTCAACAATGCCTGAACCCGATCCTGCCGAACAATCAGGGTAGCCGCACCCGCGAGCCAACGCAATGCGGCTTGAACCTCTGCTTTTGCCGTAGCAAGCGGATTGGGAGCCATTTCAAATTAGAGCCTCAAATTCAAATTAACAAATTAAATTCAATTAAGAAACGCGCGGAAAATAACAAAAAAGCGTAAATAACTCGATAAATTCCGCGAGACCGTGTGGGGACCAAAGCTAAGGGCAACCGTTACAAAACAAAATATTAACAAGTATAAATAAGAATATTACAATGTATAAATACAAAATATCAGTGTGCAAACGGTCTAACTTAATTGCGACACAGATCAAAACTTATAAACAAAACAACATTATTACTACGTATTACGTAATAAATCAAACAACAAACAGAACAAAATTATTACTGCGAATTACATAATGATGGCGGGTACATTCAAACCCACCCATCCATATAAAAAAAACCGTTAAGTTATTTTTAAGAGTTTTAATGTCATTAAATAGAAAATTTATTTTGTGGATATGATTAAAGAATACTATTAAATCTGCTTCAAATTTGGTTATTCTTATTAGTGTTTTAATATTCATTGTAGTGTTTAATTTTTCAGTCAACTGTTGTCCCATAACTGTTGTTGATGCTTAGTTCCATTTTTAGTGTAATTGTTTTTATTGTTTCCGCCGTTCGTTCGTCAATAATTCTTTTCAATAGTTTCGCTCACGTAGAGCGCCAGTAAATCCTTTATAGATTTAATTTTACCTTCTACTTTTCTTATACTTTTTACATCTTCTCTCTTGTTATATGGCTAATAGGTACCTGAGCATTTCTCTTTTTTTTTGCCATTACACATTTGTGGAATGTCCCGTGATTTTGTAGATGAATAACTTTGGTGTAATCTATAAATTGCTAATACTGTTTTACTAAGAAGCACTACTGTAATTCAAATTTACAGAAAAAATGTTAGCAAATAATATATATATCATACTAAAATAAAAAAACAACTAAATATAAACTGTCGAAAATTTCAATGTATGAAAATTCGTATGTCCCAGTCTACCAATCGCAATTTCAAATTTAAATGTTTTGATATAATTCAAAGAAACTATTCTGAGATTTTGATTATAATCGTATTACAAGGTAAAAGGTTTTACGTAATATTTCTTTCATGGTAATTTGGTTATAATTTTACGGTTATTAATTAATTTTAAACATGTCCCAGAAACAGTTCCAAAATGGATTTCAGTTTTTGTTACCCAATTTAGACATGCAAATTATTGAGAAATATCAATTTAGTTATATTTTTTGGAACTAGCAATAACGTAGATCTCACAAAATACCGCCATATCGATGTAATGCGTCAGTTGCTGTTCCGAAGTTTGAAATGTGTACACGTACCCGTTTAAGAGTGAATCTCATTCCGGCTTTTGTTATTGCTGTTTCAAGATAAGTTGGCAATATTTACCCACTATTTTTATCATAGTGCAATAGTTATTAGCTTCGTATAAAATTTAGTGTATAATAATAGAAGTAACTGTAATTTCAACTACCAAAACAATATTTCAATAAAATCAAACACTAGTTTCGTTACTTCCTTTTTTGTTACTTTGGGGTAGTAACGTATAAGCAGAAAAATTAAGTAACAAAAACGGAATCATAAAGCTATGTTTACAATTTAACAGCACAACAAAATGCCACTAACTCCGGCAGAAAAAATGAATCGTAATAGAGAGAAATTAAAACAGAACCCGGATAAGTTGGAAGAAATAAGAAAGAAAAATTTAGAAAGAATAAAATCAAAATATAAATATAAAATTTATTGTCATTATTGTCATATAAAATGGTTATACTATTAAGCTAAATATTTCCATTTTGTTAATTTGTTCTTAAATAACAAAATGACATAAGATTGTCAAGGTCTGGAATAATGTTAAATTTAAAAAAAGTGTCAAAATTACCTAACGGCGGGTCTGATTAGGTATATACAGTTTATTAAACGTTGATTATGATTAAGGATTAATCCATATTTTTATTTATTCATATATTTAATCCTTAAAAATAAAACTGAAAAAGCACGTTCTAAAAACAATGTTGTTCAGAGGAAAGCCGTGGTCGTACCTATATGCCAATTTGCCCTAAAGTTAATGATCCCATAGTACTGTTAGGTGGGTTCTTAAGCGCTTTCGTTTGATACCTAACACGCCATGACTAAAAAAAATATACTATTTTTTATTCGTGACTTTTCGCCGTAGTCGAGTAAAAATAACCATTGTAGACGCAACCTTGTGTTTTTTATTTTGTTACTAATTACTCCTTTTTTGTTACTGTCCCAAACATCTCCCGTCTTTAAACTCGCTTTTTGTATTTATTTATTCAATATAAATGAACATTACGTGTATAAAATATCAATTTTGCTAAACATTTTTATAAAAAATAAGCAAATTCTTTTAATTTTGTATATTTTTCATATAATCAAAACTTTTAATTTACTTTAGGTTAAAGGTAACAAAAAAAATGTTAAAGCACCCAAATTGGAAATATTTGTCGCTATTCTTAGTAGTCCTTTGCGATGATTTTATCAAACTTATCATGAATTTTATGAAACAGAAAATTTAGCTACAGAATTTGCAACTTCGAAGTTTTTTTTACCAATTAAGGAGTAACAAAATAAGAACGCTTAGCCTACCTTGATTTAGTTTTTTATAATTTTAATACAAAAATCTTAAATCAAACAGAATTCCTGTAGAAAAGTTAAAATACTCATAAAATAATTTATCTGATTTCATGACCAAAACAGGGATATAGTGTATTTTTTTTTATTGACGATTTTTTGAAAATATGGCAAAAAATAAGAGAAACGCTCACCTAAGTCTAGATCGTTTTTATTTTTTCTCAATACTTCTTCTTTTTAGAATGTCGTTGCTGTGCCCGACGGCGTTCTTCTACTGCCTTTATGTTCTTCGGTGGCATTTAATGGCATCTTAAAATAAAGGGGCATTGCTTAAAATGGTTTTTTTTTATTCGTTCAGTGTACCTATTCTAACTTGAAATTTAATCGTAACTTAAAAAAAGATTTTGTTTAGGTATTTGATTACAAAATCATTATCCTCAATAGCTGTCATTATTTGAAACAGAAAAAATCATTATGTTTTTTTTTAAATAATTTATAAACTAGCGCTTGACAGCAATCCCGCCTGATGGTAAGCAGTGATGCGATCGTTGATGGTAAAGCGCGCTAGTTTATTAAGAGCCCATTCACTCAGAAAAACTGAGCGAATAAGAAAAAAGACGGCAGTTGAGCGAGGTGATGCAATGTTAAACCAAACAACACGACCAACGATGCTGCGAAAAAGGGAGATTGATCTGAAGACCTTCCACGACCAAACTCCCAACACAACAACATTTGGACATGCGAGATAATGACGTTTAAGGAATACCTCAAAGGCGAAGGTGCCATGCCACACAAGCAAAAAAGGGGTGAAATGAAAATGTCAAATGAATGAAAAAAATGATTATTGAGGGGCGGGAAAGCCAAGATGAGTGCCACGCTAATTTTTATTGGACTTTTAAATTATTTAAAGTGTCGTTTACTAAATAAAAAACGCGTGATTTATGTAGTAAAAAGTGCATTCAGTGAATAATTCATAAAGAACAGTGAAATATTGTAGCATAGTGGCTACATCATGTCTTTACCCCAAACCCCTCCTAGTCGGCCTAACGCGGGAAACGAAAGGACATAGGTTAAATTACGTTAAGCTAGGATAAGGTAGGATAAATTAGGATAAGTTAGGATATAAACTTACTAAAGAAGAGTTGCTTAAGATTAGGCTGTATGGCGTACTATGCCTTTGCCTTTTCCGTTCCTGTGAACGGAAAGAAGCGAACCAAAAAAAAAAAACAATAATTATTGATTGATTACAGAATAAAATCACAATATAGTTTAAAAAGACTTACTGGTAACTGGTACGTGCTTTGTTCGTGTGAACTTTATTCGGAATTATTATTTTTGATTCTGTTAAGGTAAGGATTGTTTTAAGATAAACTTCGTCTATTTATTTTATATAATTATGTTACGGTAAATCTGATTAATTGAAAATTAATGTTTTTACAAAATAGTAATTGTGAATAAACAATCGAAATTTATTACTTTTAGTAGTAATTATTAATAATTCACGACATGTATTGGTAAAATTTATAAAATAAAGCAGGTGTTAATTTATAATATTAAACATAGTCTTACAATTATATTAATTAGAGATCAGACAAACAAGGCTACTTGTACTTGCTTTAAAACGAAAGGACAACAAATTCACATATTCAGAACTAGAATATTAAATAAATCAAACCATAAGGGCATAAGATTTATATTTAGCCTGCGCAAATATGATCACATATCTGAATTTCGTTCAAAGCTTAAGTGGCTTCCCATACGTCTTGTTTAATCAACAACATTTTGTTTAATCCTAAAACCCCCTCTTATCTTAAAGAACGTTTTAAGTTCCTTTATGACACACATAATAGATATCTGAGGTCATCGGAAAATCTGATATTAGACATGCTGATGCATTCCACTAGTTTCTATGATAAATCGTTTACTGTACAAGCAGTTCGGCTATGGAATGAATTGCCCGTGTCCGTAAGGCGTGCTCAAACACTGTTTACTTTTAAAACTATGATAAAAAAGCACTTCCTCTCTCTTTAAACATATTATTATATTTTATGTGCTCTTGTATGATATTTATTAATTAGATGTATAAATTTATTTAAACTAGTATGATACACTTAACGTATATATTTATTGTATAATCTATGTAAATAGTACACTGTAGACTGCCTACATTATGTCTTTATCCTTCCCCTTAGAATTCCATCCAAAGGTTGTCTGTAAAAGATCGCTCTTAGCAATAAGACCGCCCATTGTGTCACCCTTTGTAAAATATTTTTATTTATGTTCTGTAATCTATATTGTGTACATAATAAAGAGTATTCTATTCTATTCTATTCTATTCTACCATCAAACTTATGCAAGAAAGTCTTTTGTGGTACATAAAATTGTAACAAAAATAAAATTAAACAATTATTGTTTCTTTAACAAAATCAACACACATCCTAAAAGCAATCATTAACAATCATATTTGGTTTGCCTGTAAATCTTCTGTAGCACCTATAAATGCAACAAAAAAAATTATTAAAAGTATTATCATAGAATTCAACAAATATTTGTTGTGCAAGTAAAATATATTGCCATCTAAATTGCAATAAAAATAACATCAAAATAAAACAATTAAAGTATCATAAAAAAAGAAACTAAAAATTTGATTTGTTTTTGCAAGAAAGACTTTTATGGAACTTAGAATTGCAAAGAACATGCATTTTTTGTTATATGTATATTTATAATAGTTCATAAATAATTTAAATATATTTTGTGTATGTGTTTTTATGAAAACTATGGACAATTGTCTGATTTAATTTTTTTTTTTTGCATTTGTAGCGATTAGAGTTGCATTTGCCAGTACAATTGCAGTGTTGAAAGCCTTGCCTCCCCAAATTTGAGTCCTTGCGGGCACATCAATACTGACAAACTTTTCCTTGCAAACTGTAAACTCATTTCGTCAATGCAGTTGATTTAGAACGCCATACTTTAAAAATTATTACATTTATCACTACTAGGCTTCAAATTAATAAAAACTGACAAATGTGATTAATTTATCACTTTGACCTCGACTTTCGGTAATTATTAATAATAATAGATAATTATGAATAATCATCAATTATTCACTCTTAGTGTAACATATATAAGGGATCAGGAGTGTCAGGCCGTGTTGGGTGATGACACTCCTGATTCCTTATAAACTCCTAAATTTGTTAACAGGAAAAGCCATTGTCGTATCTCAATTTCTTTAATTAACTCTTTTATGCTAGCAGAAGCCACACTTATTTAAAAGATCAGACTATGGCTAGATATTCGTAAAAAATTTAAGAAATAACAAAAGTTCATGACGAAACAATTTTAGCTTATACAGTATGTTACGAAAACCCTGTCCGACCCATAAGGATAATAGAGGTTAGGTAAACACATGACCAAATATAATATAAAATTTTACGTATTCATCATAGTACCAATACAAATGAATTTTGAAATAATCTTTTTTTCCAACGAATTAATTCCAATTTCCCCGAAATTTGGTAATTTTTAAAAAGTGACAACACCGGTATTATTATGAGCGAATAGCGATGCGACCACGTGTCGCGTGTCCTGCCGCCCGCCCCCCGCGGTCGGCAGGCGAAGGGTGGTCAACGCACATTTAATAAGTTACCTCCTTTTGCGAAATAATATTTATTTTTTTTAGGGGGATTTTTTTTTTAAGTAAAGCCCGGTTTTGTATGCATTAGTAGAATCAGTTATCGATACCTAACAACACCTTCACGGGTCGGACAGGGTTTTCGTAACATACTGTATATAGACTTCCAGAGGTGGTTCAAGATCTGAGCCTGAATAAATTCAAATCTTTCATTAAACGTAAGTTGTGTCAGAAAGCATTTTATAGTGTTAAAGATTATATTGACGACAAAAAGGCTTGGGCTTGAGCTGCGTCCGATTTCTATGCTTACACTGATTGTTCTTTGATTTTTCCTCTTGTAGTTAAATTTGCAATGGTTTGTTTTTTTTTTTTAACTTAAAGCCAGTACACACTATGTAGCCAAGCATATTGTACGTTACGGAATTGCATCGCTGACAGGGGTATTCGGCACTGGTGCAGCTACACAGGAGCTAAACTTAGCATTCGGGAACACCGTTGGAGCTGCTGAACCTTGGACAAAACTGTCTTTGCATTGTGTAGATTCAATTTCTTAGTATTGTATAATTGCATGGAACACGTGTGAGCACGATCTACTTGCTGTAAAGCATCTATTTGTTGGGTTAGTCTTTTATTGACTTGATAGTGCTATGGCTGTTGAGAGTATGTCATGCTCACTCAAATGTCTCGCTGGTGGTGGCGTGTGTGTTGGATCATTAGGTTCCCTTCAATATGGTTGAGCTGAATGATGCTGATCCATACGTCATGTTCGTAAACGGACGCCGTCAGAGGGGACTGGTCATCTCTTAGCTGCTACGGCGTATTTTAATTTCTGAATTGTTGTTTTTTTTTTTTCCATAATTGACGCTCTCAGCGTACAATATATTTCTGCATCGTTCTCACACGATTGATTTCAAAATGAATGATGTAATCAAATATTTGTATCAACAGCTTGATAATTTAAAAGAGTGTCCATGGAGTTTCTTGCCCGTTCTTCTCCATAGGTACCTACTCTTTGGAATGGGCGACTAGCTTCACCTTACTGACTGACCGACCTTCTGACAATTCAAAAGTGCCTGTAACTGGTTTATTTGAAATAAATGCTTTGATTTGATTTGATTTGATTTAGCAATATAGTCACAGGCAGTGTCACCAGAGACAACTGGGTTTTAAAATTTAATTAAATTTGAGTTATTTATTTGGTATACCTAAAATAAAAAAAGGAAAATAGTAATGACCTATAGTCCTCAGATTAAAATGACCATCATCATCTCAGAGTTAATCCCAGTTGCATCTGAAGCTTTTTCAGCTTTGGAATCTGGGGTTCGCTTTACCAGTTTGACTGCTGATTTTGGCAAAACTTCGATATTTTCTGTAAAGCGACTGCCGTCTGACCTCCACTACCCAAAGGTGATATCAAAGCATAGCAGTTAGACCAATTGTTGGACTTTTGAGGGCTCCAACAACCCGTAACAACTGCCATTAGATGTTTCTATGGCAACCGGGACCAACGGTTTAACGTGCTTTCGGAGGCACGAACAGACCAGTCCAAATATTCATATTCATACATACAAATATTTGCACTGTGCGGGGATCGGTCGCATTCGCTACCGCGAGATCAGAGAGGCTATCCTCAAATTAAAAAAAAATTAATACTACTTCACAAAGTAGTATTATACAATATGTAAAGAAAACCCTGTCTGACCCATAAGAATAATAAAGGTTAGGTAAACACTTGACCAAATATAATATAAAATTTTACGTGATCATCATAGAAACAATACTAATAAATTTTGAAATAATCCTTTTTTCCCACGAATTAATTCCAACTTCCCCGAAATTTGGCAATTTTTAAAAAAGTGACAACACCGGTATTATTATGAGCGAATAGCGATGCGGTCACGTGCCCTGCCGCCCGCCGCCCGCGGAAGGGTTGCTTACCGCACATGTATTAAGTGACCTCTTTTTGCGAAAATATTTATTTTTTGCACGCTTTGTGTCCTTTAGTAGAAACAGTTATTGGTACCTAACAATACCTTTACGGATCGGGCAGTGTTTTCTTTAAATATTGTATATTATTCTTTATTGTCATTAAATTGTACAAGACATAAAAGCCAAGATTCACAGATACTAATCTTGATAATTCAATTATTTTTTTTGGTATCCACAACAATCATTGTGTAATCATGTTACCAATAAATTAACTTCAACATAAATTAACATGATGATGATGATGATGATGAACCAATCTGCAGCATCGCTTAGGGAGGCTTAATTCTGAAAGTACAGCAAGATTCCGTGTTTCAGTATTGTTTTTTTCTGGTTCTTTGGTGACTCTTTGAACCTTCCAGTATTGTTTGATATCATTAAAAAGATCTGTACCCATAGTATGTATATAACCTTTCACTAACGCAATACTTAGTTTTGTAAATTTTAAATATGTACAATATATATTGGTATCTTAATTGGCAAACCCGCTAACTCCGTATGAGCATTTTTTTAGGAGTTGCTTAAAACTATATTTTGAATACATCACTGAAGGCAAAATACAAAATACCATTGGTAGATAATATTGTAAGCTAGTATTTTTGATAATGTAGACTCCTTTATACCTATTAATTAAAATACTACCGTGATTTTAGCAGATACACAAAAACAATTTTTTTCTTTGACTAAATGTTGAGTTACCTGATTTGCAAATTAAGGTATAAATATATATTAAATTTACTAAAAAATCCTTTACTAACAATATTTTTCTTGTTATTCCAGCTATTAACATATAGCTAGGTCAAAGAGAACCACAACATAGTGTTCACGTTGTTCTGCCTTCTACATCAATTCTCTCTAGATATTAAACTTGAATTTTTAATAATTGTAATAACATGACTGAAAACTATGATATGATACTGATGACCGATATCGCAATCCCATCTACATCTAAACAAGATCCATATAAAGAAATACAAAATCTATGTAAAGAAATACAAAATCCATCTAAAGAAGTCCAAAATCCATGTAAAGAAGTCCAAAGTCCATCTAAAGAAGTCCAAAGCCCATCTAAAGAAGTCCAAAGCCCATCTAAAGAAGTACAAAGTCCATCTAAAGAAGTACAAAGTCCATCTAAAGAAGTTCAGTGTCCATCTAAAGAAGTGCCACGCCCATGCCTGCCGGAATTCAAATTGCCTGCTATGAAACAGTTGTTTTCTAATAGTAGGTGATATTTTGATTAGCGTCTTATGCTTTACGGTGGCCATATTCCTATAAGTATTCCATTTTGATTAATGTTAATATTTGCAGAGCTCAATAACATATTGATTGAGAAAAGAAAGGCCATAAGCGAAGATGTCAGTGCGCCTGCTAAACGTATTCGGACCGATCCTGTCGCCACATTAGCGTCTGTAAAAAACGAGGCGAGGAACCTTAAGATTGAACTGATTGCAACTAAAGCTCAGGTAAATGCATGCTTTATCTGCTGTGTATCTATAAACCATTTTTATACTGTAAACAATCTTACTTTAGATATGTAGTGTTCTAAGGTCCGTATTACACAACTTCACTGAAAACTCAAGCTCCTTTTACTTCGTTTTAAGCCTTTTGATTGGTTGAAACTTGTTTCAAGTATTGCTTGAGCCATGAGTAAGGTTCTGTAATAAGGTTCTAAGGGTCTCACTCGGCGTCCTAACTATGTAACGCGAACTTTATCGAACATATAAAGCAATGGATTCGCAATATCCTTCAAAATGATTCAGATTGATAGTATATAGTTTACTAAGCAATTAGGGTGCAGAGAAGTAAATAAAATAATATTTAAATCTCGTATTATGGTACTACAGAAGTTGAGCGAACAGTGTATTCTATAAAGCAAGAATATTGAGCCTAATTTTTATAGATACAATATAGTAAGTTACGCAATTATAAAGCAAATTCAAAAATCGTTTCATCAATGCGGGTTGGCGATTTCAGACTTACCTAAAGTCCAGGTTTGCTCAAGATGTTTTCCTTCACCTTTTAATCAGTCATTGGTGTCCAAGATATGCTTAGAAAGTACATATACCGTACAAAAAATTACATTGGTACTTGTCTGACCTGGAATCAAACTCGCACACTCATACTTGAGAGGCTGGTGTTTTAACCACTAGGCCACCACGACTATGTTTGTATGTCTGTTATTAAATATTTGTATTGATATACTAGATCCACTATAATTTAAATTACCTACAATACGTGCAGCCTGTGGCCAGAAGACCAATTTCAAAATCTAGTCTCATTCACATTTCGGTGACAAACAAATGTCAGAAACTTGTCAAAATGTAAGGAAAGACAGATAGAGACTGAGATCAGACTGGGGGAAAGCTAAGATGAGTGTAACTATCATTTTTCAGTGGACTTTTAAATTATGTTTACTGTCGTTTACTAAATATCGCAGCATAGTGGCCTCATCATGACTTCGCCTCAAACGTCCCTCATAGACGGTTCACGCGTCCGTCTTTTTCGACTGTTATTGGCGATATCCGTCATTATTGTGAACTAGAATTTTCAAAGAATTTCTATAATTTGTTACACGTGTTATTGGCAAAATTGTGGTATCTACTCCACAGGGGCCATTGATCAAGAGTTAAAGTTGAGATCAGACTGTAAACGTTCTTAAAATTACGAAACTTACTCCTCTAATTTATTATACTCATATGGCATACGGTGTCCTCCGCGTCCAGTTCAATAATGCGTTTAGGGCGGTGCAGTTTTGAGCCTGCCACTGCGGCGCCTCGGGCGCCAGTGTGACCAACCTTAAATTAGAGATCCTGCCCCACTTGGACAAGAAAACTGACAAATCCTGCCAAAAATGCCAAAATAATGTCAATATAATCTATAAGTTTAAAATAAATAAACATATTATTTTTTAAAGTTTTATTTAAAATAATTGATCTTAAAGTTTAAAAGTGAACTGAATTAAATTACACATTCGTATTAGCATCGTATTTTTCTTGATCACTTTCTTTATACATCGCTTTTGTCATTTGTTTAATCATTTCTTTAGTTGGCTGGAATGAAACGCAGTCACCATATTCGCTAATGCCCTGTTTAACATGTAGTTACGACATTAAACAACATTCTAGATTATTTTTATTAGGTATTATTTTTTATTTTATTTGACATACTTAACAATTTTGTTCTAGATACATTCTAGATAATTTTCTTTTATTTTTCTTTTCACATTACTTTTTAAGAGTTCCTAACAACAAATTGCGCTGTTCTCTGGTTGTAACTGACGATTCGAAAGTGCTTGTATCTAAGTCTACTTTAATAAAGTATTATTTGATTTTTTATTGGATACTGCATTCTACTCTTTTTGTGGGCTGTAGCGGCTTGCGGCTATACTGCCAAATTTGTCAGCTTATATTGTTAATACTGTCAAATCCTGCCAGATTTCTAAAACGTCAAACAAAAGTGCCAGAGAGTAAAATAAATTAAAAAATAAATAAATATATACGGACAAATCACACAGATTGAGCTAGCCCCAAAGTAAGTTCGAGATTTGTGTTATGGGATACTAACTCAACGATACTATATTTTATAATAGATACAAATATAGATAAACACCCAAGACCCAGGCCAATCAGGAAAAGATCGTTTTCCATCACGACCTGGCCGGGGATTGAACCCGTGGCCTCCACGTCGCAGGCAGGCGTGTTGACCGCTGCGCCACGGAGACCGAATAAAGGGCAAAACCTAAATAAAGGGCTAAACCTGCCAAAAAGGCAGGATCCTGCCACATTTGGTCACACTGTCGGGCGCGGAGGTGCGTAGCGACTTATTTTACTGTGCGCGTCCAGAAACGCACAGATTGCGGGGCAGCGCCAACTTCGTCCTCGCGATAATTGCCAACAGACTGAATTGCCCTTGTATCCAGCAATGCTGAGGCAGACATGTATTGCTATCCGGTGAAATTGTAGTCTGTGATTGTGTGTGTGTGTTCGTTTTTGTTATCTTGTATGTTAACTTTTATATATCAGTTTGTATAGTGTTAGTACTTCAAATAAACTAAAATTTAAAATTATAATTTACTTTTAGGTAGTAAGGCTCGAAAGCCAGGTAAACCAACAGCGCGCTAAACGCATGGAGATGGAAATCTTATTTGAACAGGAGAGAGGTTGCCTAATAGCACAACACAAGAGCGACGAAAGGATTGTCTCTGACATGGCGGATAAAATGGAAATGATAAAAAGGAGGGAACGGCACCTGATGGATGACTATGATCAGGTGAAATTGTAATTTACAATGTCACAGCCATTTAAAATAATGGTTAAATAGTTGGTAAGAAAAGCGCTTTTCTGATTGTTTATTTATATTTACTATGCAAACACTGATAATTAATTTAAATTTCTGATACATGACTATTTTCACACTACTGTAGAATGGACATTGCTTGTATATGTACTTTGATAAATGTTGATACCCATCAACAAACCTGTATGAAGTTCAGCCAACTATAAGTCTCTTCTTTTTATTACTAAAAATTATAAGTTTGAACTTAGTAAAAGTAACGGAATTATTTCATCAAAGTCACTTGAAACTAATCTATTATTAACGTTACCACATCCTACCTACGGCAGTCCACTGTTGGACATAGTCCACTCCTTTTGCACGCCAGTCAACTCACCATCCTGCGAGATCGTGGCTCTAGGTGGAGCCTGATGTTACTTCGTTATAACTATCTTTGTTATCCATCATCATAAAATGTTACATGTAACACGTTCTCAAGGGTACAGAAAAGGACATGGGTTCCATAAGGTACCATGTAAACAGTACATGTGAACGTAGACGATTAAAATGCGAAAGTGAGTTTTTTTATTTGTTACTCTTTCAGTAATTACGCAGCGGCGCCCAGATCAAAATATATTTGGCTTCTTTTGCAAAAAGGACAGTGACATTCTTTAAAGTTAATAAATATGCTGTCATGGCCCCGTATACTTAATAGACACGGAGGTAGCAACCTCCCTCATTTTGGCGCCTTATCAATCACCAAGGAATTTTGCATACCTACCTATCAGAAAAGAATATAATAATAGGTTACTAGGGGAACGCGTGTGAAACCGCTGAACAAAAAATACTTTGGTTTCGGCGGTGGGAAGAAAACGGTATCATGGAAGCGAAGCGCGAAGTCCACGTATGGATTTTTGATTACATGAGTAACCTCAACTTCGTAGAGCGTGAGTAATATGTGTAGCTTATAATCACACCGATCGCCTTAACTTATTCATCACTTACATAAATCATGGTTTTCTTGAAAAGTGAGTAGGAAAATTGATTCAAATTATATTTACCTACTACAAAATAGATATGCGCACGTAAATCAGTTTGTTTTCAACAAGAACTTTGTTTTTCACATTAGGGCAACGCCATGAATGTGATATTTTTGACGTTTAGGAAATTCAATAATATCATAAATTCAATTTCTCTCGAAAATCGTATTAAAATAGTTCAAATATGCTATGAAAATGGACGTTCTGTTAAAGTTACATTTCTTAAAATTCGTGATATTTTCGGACAACATAATTGTCCTTCTGAGACTGCATTGACGACCATGCAAAAAAAAAAAAAACAGCACATTGTACACGTAATTGTGCCGGTTTTTTGGCGAAGATGAGTGTGAAAATGCGGTAACAGTCAATGGACCTCGCTACAGCGAGATGTTAACCATTAAATTTTGACCTATTATTGTTGACATAGATACCACTGAAATGTGGTTTCAACAGAACAGTGCCTCATTTCATACAGCCAATGAAACGATCAACTTATTGCAAAACAATTTTCGAAAAAAAAAAGCAATTCATAAACAGGTCGCTAAATTTAACGAGATTTAACACCACACTCTTATATTGTGAGGCTATGTTATCCATTAGTAGTACAGCACCTCCGATACCACAAGGTTGTATTTACGAAAAAGTTGCTGATGAATTATGCTGGCTACGTTAAAATTAACATTAGCTAGAAAAGTACCCCCGGAGATAGTATGTTTGATTGATTCCTCCGGCCAGTGGCATGGCTAACAGATGTCAACCTTGCCGTCTGTATCAATAATCTCCGATAGTTAATTGTTCATCGTCATCATCACTTCATCCATTATTATACAGATAAAACCTCCAGTTTCTCCAAAAAGGTCACCAAAACGTAGCCAGGCTCTGTAGCCTGCGTTGTGTCTCCGTAGCTTTAACGGGCGTTACACTGGCTCAATGTCACAGGTGATGTAGGCCTAGGGTCTATACCCTAGGCCTAAGTCACCCGTGATATTGAGCCCGTGTACAACAGACAGAAATTAGAACACGAGCTCAATGTCACGGGTGACTTAGGCCTAGGCTTACACCAGTTTTCTGTACTCAAGGAGACCGGAGTGAGGCCCTTGTCCACCGCGACTACATCTCGATGTATCTCCACATCGATTTCTAGATTCGATTCAATTGCATCGATTTGCAGTCAGTAGCGCACGAACCCTCCTAACCGGCACTGAATTCAGTCGGAGTCCATTTGAGTATGCTGAAAAAGTATATCAATATTGGCACCACCAATTGACCAACCATTAAAGGTGTGCACCTTGTTTCCGTCTGAAAGAAAGCTTTTAAGTTGTAGCGGTACCTACAAACGCCACAAAATGAACGACGCGTCATACTGACGTCACACGAATTCTACATCTCGCAATCAGAGTTTACCGTGCAATTCGCATACATACAACTTGTCAATTTCAACCATTGGGCAAGTGCCCGCCAGACATAACACCCGTCTGGTTGGAGGATCCTCCCTTTTCTATGGAGGATGAGTGAGCTTTACTCCCTGTTCCTCATGCCTCCACAATGGTGACCCCGAGCATGAACGTCAGTCATCATCATCACTCCCGCAAGCTTCATCGGCGAATCACCCACCCAGCTAGCACCCACTTCTTCAACGGGTATCCTGACCACAAGCATGCAGCGACCGCGCATACCTGGTCATCACCCTCAACCTCGACGCAGCCTCAACCCGGCGCTGTACGACATCCGACGCACTGGAGCGCCCCACCACCCCCCATTGTGGAGGCATGAGGAACAGGGAGTAAAGCTCACTCATCCTCCATAGAAAAGGGAGGATCCTCCAACCAGACGGGTGTTATATCTGGCGGGCACTTGCCCGATGGTTGAAATTGGCAAGATGTATGTATGCTAATTGCACGGTAAACTCTGATTGCGAGTTGTAGAATTCGTGTGACGTCAGTATGACGCGTCGTTCATTTTGTGGCGTTTGTAGGTACCGCTACAAAGTAATTTTTGAAGCAATCGATTGCTTTATGTCAGCAACATTAATGCCAAATGCGTCCGACATATTCAAATACCTATAGGTTTCGAATACGGAGAGCTTCATTTGCATTATTATTTATGATTTGACGACTGACTAATTTTAAGTCTAGATAATCTTTTTCTTTCTATTTCACTAAGAAAAGGAATATAAATATTATAAATAATAGCATAATCCGGTAAAATTAGGCCGCGGCTGACATGAAACAACGCATAGATACGCGGTAGGTACTTCGTCGAAATGTTTTTAATCGCGTCTAAACTGTCTGTGGAGTTTCTTAATTTGACAGGAATAAACTAATATGTTGTCTTCTAACCTTTTCTTAAAGAAATAGAAAAAGATGCACTAAACTTAAAATTTGTTTAGTTCTTGAAGAAGAGAATCGGCATCATTGCCATTAATATAGTGATGAAAGATGAAATATCACGAAATGTTAACTTCGGAGAAATATTGTATATAGCATACCTGACGCTGTCTAGGGTAGTGAAGACAGACCACTTCAGATTAGATTTTGGAATCGAAATGCTAAAGACAGTAGAAATAAAGTTTATTGTAAAAACGAAAACACGTAATATACGCGTAGACGCTAGCACATGAAGCTATTACAATCTATCAAACTTAAATAGTATTTCATTTTAATTCTATCTTCTCTGAAGCATTAAATTGAAGGTTGATTAGGAAAAGTTGTCATTTCCAAGTAGCTGGATGTGCTGGCGTCTAATCTGTACAACAGCAATGGGTCTACACGAAAATGTCATTTTTGTTTTCACCTTCGTCAAGAAAAAGCTTACGTATACGTGAATGATACTAATGTCGTGCAAACCTATAGACAATACATAAAAATTGCTTGTGTAGCTTTCTCCATCATAAATTACTTTGAAATAAGTAAGTCAGGTCGATAAGCTGTTTAATATGCACTAATCTCATATTTTACATTTTAATTTTATGCAGGAAAAAACTCAACACAAGCAGTACAAAGCAAACTGGGATAAACAGAAATTAGAACTTCAGAAAACAATAGCAGACCTAAAAGACAAGTTGCTTGAATGTAGCTCCAGCAGCCAGCAGCAGATATCTGAAATGAGCAAAGATATGGATGAACTGATGCAGGTACATATTAGTATACAGCGTGGAATTTTAATGGTTGTTTTCCTGCAGCGAAACGGTTTTGTCTTAGTAACACAATCGTTTCATCAATAAATAAAATATTAGAAACATGAAATAGCAGATTTAACATAGTGATAAAAAAAACTCGAACGTGAGCACAAACCAATAGTAAACTTCTGATAATCTACAGCTGAATGGCGCGGAGCCATTGACCCGCGTACTTCAACTATTATCCATTCATACTTTTACGGGCTTAGGATTTTCATAAATCCTTTTTAGCTGCAATTTACTGAACACGAAAATAAAATTATTATCTAAGATAATTGTTTGTAATTTTTGCGCGCAGACTACTTTAGGTTGTATCACTAGAGTCGAGAGCTTATTTTACTTTGAACATTTATAAAGCGGCAACGCCTTTGAACGGTAGTTTTTTTGAATGCTAGTTTGAGCAGTAATTTTTTGTTTTGGTACATTTAAGTTATTTTATACCTTATTCGTTAATAAGGTATAAAATAACTTAAATGTACCAAAACAAAAAATTACTGCTCAAACTAGAACTTCAGAAAACACATGACAGATTTTTTTGGTTTGAACATTTTTTTTTCTTTTGTCGACATGGCGTTGAATTTTCGGATTGTTGCCTACAAGCTGTTTTTTGCCCTATCACTGCGCGCGGGAGCTTATTATGGTTTGAACATTAAATGCATTGCTTTCCATTGAGGCGGTTTCATGCCCATTCCGAGTAGTACCTACAACATGTAGGTAGCGTAACTAACTTTTCTCACTTTTTCGAGTTGATGATTTTTTTTTTAATTTTTTTTTATCATTTTATGACACAAATATTTTTAATTTTGTCTTTTACTCTATTCATCGAAAGTACTCCTTAAAGCAAATCGATTTGCCGCGCTAAAACAACCAATAAAATTCCTGCTTGTACAACAAAGTTAAAGTGTCTAATTATACCAGCTTAATAATAGGCCACTTCAAACCAAAATATTTTTTCTTTGGCTAAGTTTTTTTTTTATTATAAAATATTAGGTCCTTACATATGAAATTGGGAAATATATACTAGCGTTTAACCGCAGTCTTGCCTGATGGTAAGCAGTGCTATAATCATTGATGGTAAAGCGCGCTAGAAGAGCCTATTCACTCTAGCTTCTAATGCAAACTGCATTAGAAGCTAGAGTGTTCATTCTTAAAAATAAAGGAATGTTTCCTTTCAGTAAAATTAGCTAACTAAAGGTTAAATCCTTTAGTTAGCTAATTTTAGTACACTCACGGACTCATAAACTACATCAAAGTTCAGGATTACTTTGAAATTATTTTTTTTTTAGATTAAATTAATGAGATTAAAATAATGAGAGACTGACTCTTATTCTTAAAACAAAACAATTTTAAAAATAGAACTGCAGTAAAACAAATAAATATTGCCGGGACATGAAAATTTACTCGTAGTATCAGATTTGCGTGTTATTTAATTTCGCATTGATTTTTTATTCTTTTGTCAATCGAATTATTGTTACCAGCAGAACTGTTGGGTTAGTTTTTTAACTCATCGAGAGTTTTTGAACCCTAATATGGATACTTCGTCCGAACAAGCGGCTCAAATTGTAGCACTGGTGCGGGAGGGCTTGGATCAACGAACGATTGGTAGAAATTTAAATTTAAACCAGTCTACGGTTTCTAGAATATACAGAAAGTTTGTGGAGACGGGTTCTTAGAGAAGGAGACGTGGTACAGGTAGGACTCGAGCAACCACCGATCTTGACCGATTTATTGTTACAACTTCCCTGCGAATTCATTTCCTCACGTCAGTTAACACCAAAACAGAGCTTAATGAAGTGCATGGAGTAAATGTGAGAGCAAGAACAATAAGAAGAAGGTT
Organism: Sesamia inferens; assembly: GCA_037179545.1. NCBI lineage: Eukaryota > Metazoa > Arthropoda > Insecta > Lepidoptera > Noctuidae > Sesamia > Sesamia inferens. Next base: position 22,212,804 of record CM073921.1, read on the forward strand.
AAAGGCGCATATCACCCCTTCAAGACCATAGACTTGTTTATATGGTGCAGATGGTCGCAGAAGAGTCTATCGTCGACGTGGGGAGCGATATGCTCAAAGTTGCATTGAGGAGCGTGTTCCTTTTGGAGGCGTGTATGATCTGGGGTGGCATATCGATGAACGGGCGAACAGAACTTGTGTTCATAGACATGGACCGTCAAAACGGTAATAGAGGGGGTTTGACTGTACATCACTACATAACAGAGATTTAGAAGAGCACGTGGTGCCTTACATGGGATTCATAGGCGAAAATTTTACTTTAATGCAGGATAATGCCCCGCCGCACGCTGCTGCACAAGTTCGACAATATTGCGAAGAAGTTGGGGTACGTACCATGAATTGGCCAGCACGCAGCCCGGATCTTAATCCCATTGAGCATGTTTGGGACAATTTAAAAAGATGATATGATAGAACGGCCATTGTTGCTCTAAAAATAGCTAATTCTATTCTAGTTATTTTTAATTAATGAGCCCATAATTTGCCTTAAGGGGAAGCCACTAAATAGGGTTACTGAATATAAGTACCTAGCAGTGGCGAAGGGTGAAATTTTGACAAAGGGAAGCCGGTCCAAAAAAATAAACACTTAAACACTTACCTACTGCAGGATATCTTGGAGGAGGTCTTCAGATAAGAATAATATGAAAAGCCCCACCTTCACCTTACAAAAAAGGACTGATGATTTGATAACAATGTCTTTCAAGTATGATAAAAGCGGCTTTGTGAAAAGCCTTTTTCGACGTGCATCTCTATACCACACATGCATGCTTGTTAGTAAGTACTAAGTTAAATAAAATAAAAAATTATAAAAATAATAAAGTGTTAAAAACCGAACCACACAGACACCGGTCCAAAACCAACAAAAATATTAAGCAAAAATAAAGCAAATTATACACAATCACAACGTTATTTATATTCTAATGCAATGCGTCTGTTTTTTTTTAACAAAATGAGCTAAAATGTTGTTATAAAAATTCGGATTACTTTTAATTTTATTAAGCAAATTTTTTTCAATTGACATGATAGCCAAATCGGACAATCTCTGCTCTTTTTGGCAGTTTCGCACATACGTGTGAATGCGTTTTAAAGCAGAAAATGACCGCTCAGCTGAAGCTACTGAAATGGGGAGGGTCAGAATTAAACTGCAAAGAGTCGAAACTTGAGAAAATGCGTCTTTCAAAGACGAATTAACAGTAACAGCACTCTATATGAATTAAAGCCATAATAACAAACAAAATTAACAGTATTTAACCAAATCTGCGATTAAATTACCTTACAGAATCCGTCACACTTTAAATAACACAAATATTAAAAACAAACGAAAAACTCACGCACCATAGGTAGGTATAGAACGCTATCTCGTAGTAGCGTGGTTTCTGTCTCTTTCTAATAGAGGAGAGGAGAGAAATACAAGCCGCTCGCGGGCGGCTTATATTTATCAAGTTTTACCGCGACGGTTAGCGAGAATTAGAAAGAGATGGACTGACACGCTCTCTCTTTTCGCGGCATAGTAAACCGTTGACATAGGTAAGCTGAAATTCGACGGCTTCCTTCAAGAGAACTACGAAAAGAATTACGAAAAATTGAAGCGCTGATTAATTTACGAGTATAAAATGAAATGTGATACTTAGGGTATTGCTAAAAATTGCGATTGCTATTGTAAATCGCGCCGGCATTTGATTAATAATACTTTGTTAATGAAATAGAATGTAAATACTTTTGTATGAATATGGAACTGATTTTTGAAAGGTAACCCGGTGGGAATCGGCTTGTATGGACTCTTCGCCACTGGTACCTAGTCCATTATTTGACTGTGGACCCAAAGATCAAGTAGACATTGAACTCGAACGCAGGGCGCTAGCAATTAGATGCAACATGTTGGCCCACAGATTTGCTCGTTGTAGTAATGGGGTCAAAACAAACGCTTTGTTCAAATTGTTTTGTCAGTCGTTTTCGGGTGCTGTAGGTACTGCAGTGCGTCGGGCATGTTCGCTTTGGCGCGAGTGGACGACTTTTATGCCATCATGAGGAAGAAGGCGGCCTCGTTGCTAGTTAGAACTAGGACCAGCGCTAACAGCATCCTACAAACCATGGCCGACAAGTTCGATACGCCGGCGCTAAGACACTGGTTAGTATTGCTTATGCGGCAATCTTGATTAGTTTATAAGTATTACTAACCCTTAGTAGATAAGTTACTAACCATTGGATCTTTGTTGTCATTAAATAAATTAAATTATTATTATTATTAATGTACAATCTGCAAAGTATCCCCGAAGGGTAAAACCACTTTTCTATCTGACAAGGCTATATCTCAATCTTGCCGGATTGCAGCCATGGGATCTGGAGGCCAAAGTTTTCGCCCACATGTGGCAGTGACGAAAGGAGGCAAAAAGCCGGGGCATAACTCTACTGCCGCGAAAAATCGTGGTACAGCGGACAGAGCGTCCGCCAATCTCATGGAGAAGTGTGATTGTCGCAGCCCAGTGCTGGGCATGCCAGAATAACGGCGATATGTTCCCTATTTGAGAAGTGACTAGAGACCTCTCTAGTCACTTCTCAAATAGGGAACATATCCCGCGCCCCGACCATCCGCCTGATGTAGGTTCTCACTGGACACGGCTGTTCCGAGAGGTTCCTGTTCCGGATAACGTGGGAGGAAACGCCAGGGTATCACCACTGTGAGGATCGTCCTGAAGACACGGTGTAAGTCTGCCCGGCTTGGGGGGGCACCGCCGTGTCCTCGTGGGATTGATCACTTGTATCCGGCCCTGGTCCAGGCCATGATTCGAAGCGAGAGTGCATGGCAGGCCGTTATTTTTTTATATATATATATATATATATAATTATAAACTAGCGCTTGACCGCAATCCCGCCTGGTGGCAAGCAGCGATGCGATCGTTGATCGTAAAGCGCGCTAGTTTATTAAGAGCCTATTCACTCAGAAAAACTGAGCGAATAGGAAGGAAGACTGCAGTTGAGCGAGGTGATGCAATGTTAAACCCAACATCACGACCAACGATGCTGCGCCAAAGGGAGATTGATCTGAAGACCCTCCACGACCAAACTCCCAACACAACAATATTAGGCGCATCGTACCCGGCACACATCGCAACAGAACTGCTCAGACCCGTACAGTAATGCTGGCAAAGGAGTAGGTGGAACATGTGGAGGAGAAGCAATCTCAGCGCTCTCACGCCCTGATCGAGAGACAACTCCTGGCCATCGAAGGCGCGGGCTTACGCCCTATACGGATCAAGACCGACACCTGGTATCATCTGTTTCGAACAACCTGCGGCCCAGCGCACAGGCGCACAGGCATGTGAAGGAACACGGCTGGTTTTAGTCAATAAAAGTTTAACACGCTCATCCGCTCCACCCAGAGCTGAAATCATAAGGTGATTTTTGGCTATAACTCACGACCCATGAATTTTCACAGACGACGTATTTAGCCACTATAACTATAAATTCTACAAAAACTATAAAATATAATTATTTTTTGTATATAGTTAATGCGACCCCCTTAGTCTCTTTATCTCAAAATAACAACATATTGTCCTCTTTCACGCCGAGATGGCCCACATTATGAAATGTATTTTTTCTCTTCAGGGTTTAGCAAGCGCCCAGTCAGAAATAGAAATTCTAAAGACCGAATTGGAAAGACAGACCGAAAGGGCAAAACAATGTACTGACCTTACGATAAAACTGGAGAAGCAGGGGTTCGAACTGCAGATCGTCAACATGAAACTCAAGAAGTTGGAATATGAGAAAGGCTCATATGTAGACTGGATGCAACAAGCTAAGGTAATGAACCAGATCTTGAATACTTAAGTTAATTTCAAAAACTTAAATTTGTTTTCTGGAATACCTTTTTATTTCTAAATAAAAATCATGCATCGAGATGTGGTTGCAGTTGACAAGGGCCTCACTCCGCTCTACTTAGCTAAAGAGAACTGGCGCAAGCCAGTAGTTCGTGATCGCATGGAGGTATGGCAGAGTAAGGAGCTTCACGGACGCTTTTTCCGACTGCACGGTCCCGATGTAGATTTACAAGCGTCCGTAGCCTGGCTGCGTTTCCTTTACCTTTTTGGCTTTGCAATTATGGACGAAGTTACGTCCATAATTGCAAAGCCAAAACGTTCGATGTATGACGAACAACTACCGGAGATTTATTTTGAAAGACGGCACAGTTGACATCTGTCGGCCGGGGGAATCTCCGGGTGTTCTCGTCTAGCTAACATGGAATACGTGCATAAATACAACCTTGTGGAGGATTGGAGGTGCCGTACTACATACGTATATATCTACCTCTACCGAAATATTCTCTCTACCTAGTTCTCTAAAATGGGATAAATAATATCACATTGTACTGAGATCGATCCATTATCACTGACAGGAATATTGTTGCCAATAAGCCAGATGGTGGCCCAATGGATGTGTCCAGAAGCGTATTTCTGGACACATCTATTGGCCCACCTTGCATTTTCAGTTTCGTTTGGTCCTAGCTAAAATTTTATATTAGGTAGAGGAAACAGTTTTGAACCTGGCACATTCACAATTTCATTCAATAGTCTTTTTTTGAATTTTGAACACAGAATTTAAAAAAAAAAAATACAATTTAGAGCCTGTTTGTTGATATCAAACAATCGAATATTAAGAAAACTTGATTTTATTGGTTTAGTTGGATTTAATTCTTGAAAAACTTATTGATATCTTTGGTTTTGCAACAAACATTACTGAATGTTAAGCATTAAGGTAAGGTTCTATCAATAATTAATCTATGGATACTTCTCCTGAAGTCGCCGCCCAAGCTTATTATTATAAGAAATGCACTTATTCAGGCCGGACACAGCCAAAGAAATGTGAGTGCTCAACTTAATTTAAGTCGATCTGCGGTTCGAAATGCTCAACTTAATTTAAGTCGATCTGCGGTTCGAAATGTTTATCAGAGGTACCTAGAGACTGGCGGCTTTGTTCGTCGCCAAGGAAGGCCACGATCTCGGGTCACAACTGAAAGGCAGGATCGATTCATCGTGACGACAAGCTTGAAAAATCGTCACCTTACCTCCATTGAGATACAAAACCAACTTCGCGACTTCCACGGAGTATCTGTGAGCGCTCGAACTGTTCGGAGAAGGTTAAAAGAACGCGATATAGTACCACACAAGCCAGCTAATAGGCCCAAACTAACGCGAGCCCACCAAACAGCGCGCCTTCATTTCGCACGCACTCCATTAAATTGGACACTGCAAGATTGGAGCCGTGTACTGTACGTGTTCTAGCCGTGTACGTGTGATGAGTCTAAAATTGTGTTACATGGCAATGATGGAAAGAAGAAGGTCTACCGACGTAAGGGAGAGCGTTTCGCACAATGCTGCTTTGAAGAGAGGTTTGCTTATGGTAGTGGCTCATGGACTATCTGGAGCGGTATATCTGCGAGCGGCAAAACTCAACTTGAAGTTGTTACAGGACCACGGCTGCCAACATTAAATGCTGAAAGGTACATTCGTGAGTGCTATGTGGGCCCAAATTTCCTTTTTATGCATGATAATGCAAGAGCCCATACGGCCGGCATCGTCAGGGAATATCTTCGGGATGTGAACATCACAGTTATGGACTGGCCAGCCAGAAGGCCAGACATGAACCCCATTGAGCACATGTGGGACGAGCTAAAAAAGACGCGTTAGGGCTCGTCAGCCAGTTGCCCAGACGATGCAAGAGTTGAAAACTGCCATAGAAGAGGAATGGGAGATGATCCTTCAATATTTCTTAGAGCTGTTGATAAACTCTATGCCTAATCGTATGAGAGCTGTGGTAGATGCCCATGAAGGCAACACGCGTTATTAAATTAAACCTTTATTTGATAAAACATGTTTTTTATTCAAAAATCAATTACCTTTAACAAGGCGCATATCCGACTGGTTAGGCGTAGCTCCATGTCGTATAGTGTTCTGAATTCAAATTTAAAACAATGCGGTCGAAAAAGATGGTAAAATGTATCAGGTTTAAAACTGCATCAATAGTTTTAGTTCAATCTAGCAATCATATTCGGTAGGGGCCATCGAAACCTAAACTTTAAGATAGGCCAATGGACGTGTCCAGAAGTGTAGTAATGGTGAATCGATTGCAGCGGCGTGCAATGATTGTTGACTTAACCATCCTGCATGATAAGGCTCGCATTGTCAGGAGTTTCCTCTCTCTGGAGCCTGACCGCCGCTAGCCTGGATCCTGTTTCCGATTCTGTTGGGCTACTATTTTTTATATTTGTTAATGTTAATATATGTTTTTTGTATGCATATTTAATAATGTAATTATTAATATTTACAAAATGAAATATAAAAAATAATAAAAATCTCTTAAATCTAATTCAACAAATAGAAATAGCTTATATACGCATACATACTATTACCATAATATATAATTATACTAGGATCGATACATCATCACTGAGAGTTGAAAAGGGAGAAAAGCGTGGTCAAAGCGCGCAAACTTCTCTGGTGAATGGGCATCCATTTGAGCTCAGATCTTAGGTCAATACATGGTCATATGTATCGTGGTTGAATATGTATGTGTATTAATATGGTGAACTGGATATCATTGTTCAGCAATCTGTCGACCTTATCCAGCAAAACCACAATTCATATCAAAAATAACACACGCCACCATAGTCGTCCACGTTGTTTGGTAGTGATAATTTTTTTTGATAAATATGGACCAGCCCCTCAGGTCCTGTATAGTATCGATTAAACACTTACGATTCCTTACTTAAAAAAAAAAATACAAGTTTGATAAAATTATTGTAACTATAAATTAATATTCTTTTTTCTGCTCCAGACTGCAGAAAGACGCTTAATTCACATGGCTGAATTAGAAAAGGAAGTAGCCTGTTTACGTTCGCAAGTGAAAAATCTACGAGATTGTATTGGCAACAAATTGTTGCTGGAAGAACAAGTACACGTGTTGGAATCTAAGCTAAATGCCACACTTCCTATGCAGACTGAGCTGCATGAAGCCAAGGTAATTAGATCTGCTTTTAATTACCCGCCTGCTTTTGTTTGCCCGCTTACCATCCACTTACTTCGCATACTTTGTGCGACTTAACAATACGGACGAATAATGTAAGAGAAAAAGTACAAAAGAATCTCTCGTGCCAAAGGTTGGAGCGACCTTCACGTAATTTTCAGAACGTTCACAGTCTCAGCCGAGTCTTCAATCTGTCTAAAATACCTATAATTATTTCCCAGCATGATTTTTTTTTAAGTTTTTGTCATTAATTTTCACTGAAATGAGATTGCTACTACATTTTTAACGTTTTTTTCTGCCTCTGAGATTTTTTGTAAGATCTTAAAAAACTTCGCGATTTTTATATTTTTCTATTTTGTAAGATTAATATTAAAATATGAAACACATAGACATTAAGATATAAACTCTAAATGATAGTGAAGACCACATGAAATTCTGTTACGTAGTTTAGTAGAACATCTCAGTCATACAGACAAACAAGAAAAGCAACTTTGTTTCATACTATTTGTTGTATGTCGACGCTAAAGAAAAAACGATATTCAAAAATGCTGAAGTGATAACTTTACTTACGTATTAAAAGTCGTGCCTACAAGGGGGTTGAGTTCAGACGAAGATGTTAGTAACAAATAAGTATGGAAAAATATGTATGTTACACGAAAGCTAAATACATTTGCCTTAAAGGCAGTACAATGGTGATTGAAATATGTATTTTTCTATATGAGATTGCCAGTTTTTCCACTAGGGATCTATTATCATACTACCCTTAGTATAGTAATAGAACCCTAGTGGAAAAACTGGCCAATCTTATAATCACTCTTTTTCAGCACGGTTTCAGCGTTTGTCTGGACTGCTTTCACATCCGTTCACCTTTACAAATGCATACGCTTTCCATACAATATCATTATTATGTGGACAAAAGCTGAACTAAACCAATATAAGAGCTGTGTACGGCGTTATCTTTATAACGCCGTACTCAGCTCTCGCAGAAGTTGATAAAAACTTTAATAAAAAAAAAAAAATATTCCATCCGTACTATTAATGAACATCAATTTTATCACAGGTTAAAGTTGGAACCCTCGAGTTTGCTCTAGAACAATGGAAGGCGCCTGCAAGAGCGCACGGTATAGAGAGTGCGGATCTTCTGGGTTCTACGTTGGACACTGTGCTCAGCAATCATTTAGACGCAACCGTCGAATCATCGGAAGCTCAGTTGCGTTTAAGGCAAGTTTCTGAGGTGCGTTTCTTCATCATTCGCTAAGTAGTTTTTGGGAGGTAGGTATTGGCCTACGACTCTCTTGTTCACAAACTAAATTAAATTTAAGCCCAGTAAGCTACAGCAGTAAGCTACAAGATTGGCATTGCCCCATACGGAGACTGCCTGAAGTGCGTCATTCGTTCGCTCTACCATAGCCTCTCTTTCGGACCGGATTGATTTAAGGAATCAATCCGGTCCGGGCTACACATTGGCAGACTTCCAGGACTTGAGCACTATACCAGTCCTAAATCAGAGGCGATACAAGCGTGTCAATACAGGAGATAACTCGGGCGCACATACCATGGTATACCATCTGGACCACTAGCCTTACTCACGTCCAGACGACACAGTACTCTCAGAACCTCCTTGTTCTTAATGCGAACCTCAGGCATTAAAGTTCCGCAACGAGGTAAAATAGGTGGAGTAGCACTGCCAATATCAAGATGCGAATTATGGGCAAAGAGAGATGCGAAGAGACCTGCTGTCTCTCTCGCCGTATGGCCAGTGCTCCATCAGGCCTAACCAGAGGAGGCAGTGTGGGCCGACAGAAGTTCGCCTCGACCGATTTGGCTAGGAACCAGAAAGATGTGCTACCGGATGGGTGCGCAGATAGCTTGTTGCCAATATGAGTAATGCGGTCGAAGCGCCTTTTTGTAGGACTTGGCAGCACGATTAAAGGCTCTCTTCTTTGAGCTTAGATCCGAAGCCGAATCGCATCATCGATCGAATCTGCGGTCACGAGCGTCAACCCAGGTGAGAAATGCCCGTGTGCTTACGCTGTTCAGCTTGGACACAATCGGCAATGAACCATGGGCGAGTACCTGAGTGCCAAGGCGGAGTACGAGCGGAGGGCAGTCAACGCCCAAACTGCGAGCTGGAAGTAGTTCTGCTCGATACAAGAAAGGGAGTCTATGTGGGACGGTATCTATCGGGTGCTGAGAAGGGCGTCAGGTCGTCACGACGCGCGCGGTGAGGTGGTCGCGACGAGGACCAGCTACTCGTGGAGGGTGGAGTTGTGCAGAGTCCGGATCAATCGGTCGCGCTGAACATTCTTCGCCGATGATGACGCGTCTGTGGACTCTGCGGTCCACGCCGTCATCAGAGGTCGGGCGGATCTGGTCAGCACGCGCCTCCCGGGAGAGACCGACGACCCCCCGATCACCAGGGGGGAGTTGGTCCGGGCTCTGCGCAGCTTCAACCCGAAAAAGGCGCCGGGTCCGGATGGTTTCACGAGCGACATATGCTATTTACCAGGGCGATTAACCAGGATACCCAGCTATTCCTGGCCATTCTGAACCGGTGCCTTAACTTGGCGTGCTTCCCGGCACCGTGGAAGGAGGCATATGTCGTGGTGCTCAGGAAGCCAGCGCGTCCAGACTATACCCGCGTAAAGTCATATCGGCCCATTGGACTACTTTCCATCATGGGCAAGATTTTAGAGAAGATTCTCTGCCGACGTATTCGTTGGCACTTCTTTGCCCAAATCCAATGCGAGGCAGTACGGCTTCGTACCGCAGCGGAGCACGGAGGACGCGCTGTGCGACCTGGTGCAGCACGTCAGAGGCATCCTCCACAAGAAGGAGACCGTCCTGATAGTCTCTCTTGACATCGAGGGGGCGTTCGACAACGCATGGTGGCCTGCCATAAAGTGCAGAATAGGTATTCCCGTTAATCTGAGACGTTTTGTCGAGGACTACTTCAGGGACCGGAGCGTGGTCGTGCGCTACGCGGGGAGGACGATGCGGAAGCCTCAATCCAAAGGCTGTGTCCAGGGCTTCATCGGTGGGCCTCTCTTCTGGAACATGCTGCTGGACCCTCTATTGGACAACCTGGGTGCGCTGGGCGCGTACGTGCAGGCCTTCGCGGATAATATCGTGTTGGTGTTCTCTGGGCACACGGCGTGCGGGATCCAGCGGGATGCCAATGCCGCGTTATCCTGTGTATACGGGTGGGGTGTTGATAAATAAGCTTCGCTTCTCGTTGTTGTTACGCACAAGCTTAAGTATGACACACCGGTCGTGCAGATGGGTGGTGTTGACATCTCATGGTGACCGAGCTCAAGATCCTCAGAGTCTTCGTCGACAGTAAGTTGACCTTCAACAAGCATATTTCTTATGCTTGTTGTAAGGCAACTAACCTTTATAGGAAACTGTCGGCGATACTCGGGTGGATTGGGGCTTGTGTCCGGAGATCATCAGGACGATATACACCGCGGTGGTCGAACCGACCATCCTGTACGGCGCGAGCCCCTGGGCGAAGGCCGCCGAGAAGATCTCTGTGCAAAGAACCTTTGCTACCGTCCAGAGGGGCTTTGCACCGAAGATAGCCAAGTCACATCGTACGGTGTCGCTCAATGCAGCGCTCACGCTGTCGGGGCTTCTCGGAGTGTCGGAGGTGGCCCGGCTGTTTAAGTGCAAACGGGGACGCCCGATCGATGAACTAGAATCCCGCGAACTGGAGGAGCGTAGGGCCTTTACGGAGGCTCCTCATCCCGCCAGTGAGCCAGATGTTGACTATCAGTGTCTGGAGAATATGCTCCCCAAAACTGTGGCTCAGCTACAGCTCCCCGCTCATCTGATTTACACTGACGGTAGTAAATCGGACGAAGGGGTCGGGGCGGTATATTCATACTAGCGGGATGGGTCCGAGATTCGAACCAAGCGGATGAGGTTGGGGCCGATGTGTACCGTCTTTCAGGCGGTGCGCCAAATAAATGGTTTCTTTTCTTTTTTCTTTTTTTTTTTTTCGATAGCCAGGGCTACGGACCTGGTTGTCCTGAGAGTGTTCAACTGCGCGGCGGTGATCAGCGACTCCCGTTCCTCTCTAGACTTGATCCGAAACCCGGAAACGCACCATCCCCTTGCTACCCATATTCGTAGAGCAAATTCCTTGAAAACTTTGCCTATCATCATCACCATTTCAGCGTTAATCCCAGTCGCATCCGAAGCTTTTCCTCCTCCTCCGGTTCTTTTGGGTGAAGGCTTATGTCGGGATCCCCGGCAATGACCGCGCCGACGAGTGGTATTACCTACCAGTGGTATTATTTCATTATATCTGGAAAGACGCCTTGATCCACACACAAATTAAATATTAAAGCTAAGTATGGTGCTATGGTCTCAATTATGGATGTGCATACTTTAACAGACATTCCCCATAGGTCTTCGGTTATTTTGACTTTTATTTGCCGGAAAGCCTTTATGACTGACATATGGTTTATATGTTTGAAATGAAATTCAACCGGACAGCCTGGCAAGTTTGCTTTTAATAAATCAGTCGGGGCTTTCGGGAAGGAATTTAGAGCTTCCGTTGTCCTAAGAGGTATATTGGTGAAATAATTCACAAACTCTTGGACTACCTCTACGTTAGAGCTTTTCGGACCATGTGGAGTCTCCAATAAATAAGCTGTACTGCGTAATTTATTCCTACCAGTTTTCACTATTAATAACTTTCCACACAGTCCTTATTTTGTTGTATGCCGATTAGATCTTGTCGCTAATGTACAGGGCCTTCGCCACCTTGCAAGTCTTTCTGAATAGTTTAGAATATCTGTTTACATATTTATTGAAGGTTTCAGTATTGAAGAATGGCTTAAGGCTATATAGCTCATACAGTCTTTTCCTACTTACCCTAATACCTTTAGTTCCCAGTCATTAAAAACAAACTTAGAGAATATATTTTTCGACATCTTTTCAAAAACTGTATTAAATTCATTAAGTACCAATGAAAAAAAAAATATCATAAAATTTATTAGCATCATGAATATCATGTCCCAGAACATTTAACTTATTTTGTAAATTACTATTAAATTTTGCTAATTTGCCTATTGTAATTGGCCTGAATTGTATCTGAGTTTTTTCCAGGGACGGTAACTTTTATATCTCAAGCGACATAAAAGTTACCGTTTGTCCATTATGATCTGAAGGAAGATAATTTACTATAGCTTTATCTAAATAGTCACAATTACAGAAAACATTGTCAATACAAGTTGCAGAAGTTGGAGTTACTCTAGTTGGTTCTGTAAAAACGTTAAATAAATTAAATTATTTAAAAAAGGCTTAAAAATCTGCTGCTATTCGAATTATTTTCCAAAATATGAATGTTAAAATCTCCACAAATAATTACTGATTTGTTACTAACTGCAAGTTTGGCTAAAATATCCTCCATTATTGATTCACTAAAAGACTAAAGTTTTGAGGGTTCGGGGGTCTGTACACGCACTATAACATATGCTTATCTAGCTCAACACAAGACAATTCTATACAATGTTCCATTGACAAATTAACTATGTCTTTACGTTGCTTAAATTTTAAGCGTTTTTTTATTAAGATAAGGGAACCACCACACAACATAGATTTGCGGTTGAAACAACTAACCACACTAATTTTCAAACTAAGTAACACCTGGTAACCTTTCAACCAGTGTTCGCTAATGCATACAACATCGAAAATTCTTTCTTCTAATAAAATTTCAATTTTGAAACTAAAAAAATATAAAAAAAAAACTGCTTCTACTAACTACTTGTACGAATTATATATAGAAATATGAAGAGACAAAAGATTCGTTGATTGACATTGGTGTTGCCAAGTTATTATCATCATTGTTTCTTTATTTCATTTTATATACATATAAATTACATTTTTAAATGTTTCTACATACAAATATAAAAAATAGTAGCCCACCGGTATTGGAAACAGTTGTTACTGCCTGACAGAAGACGTAAGTACTTTTTTTTAAGCGGCCAAAGAAGCGTTACTTCAACGATTGCTTCATGTCAGTAACATTGATACCCAACGCTTCCGACATACCCAAATACATATAGGTTTCGGATGCAGAGAGGGCTCTAAGGTTTATGGAACTCGTGAGTTGGGTTCCCACGGATGCCACAATTTCTCCTCGCTTTATATGCATGACTGCACATTTGTCCACACCAAATTCCATCCTGATGGCGCTACTGAAAGTTTCAGTAGTTTTCAGTAGCTCCTCATTATAGATTAGGGTTATTCAGACAATGGCCCCGATTCCCTGGTTCACAAACCTTAATTAAATTTATTTTCAGTCCATCTTTTTCTTTATATTTTATCAGGAAAAGGACAAAAGATAAAATATTAGTCTAGACCTGTCAAATTAGCCCACTCCTGACGTATACAGACGTATTTTTGGTCGCCATGTTTATAATGGCGTCTAAACTGTCTATGGTTGTGCACAAGAGAATCTGCCAATATCTAGAATAAAATAGAGAATCGGTGCCAATATCTAGAATCAACAGCCACGTCACTCAAAATTGTTCTAATAATATTTCTTCGTAGGAAATGGAAATGCTGAAGTTCGAGCTCAAAAAGGCGACCGGCAAGGTGGACGAACTGCTTTTAGTGCGCAAGCACAATGAGGCTCTCATCGATAGACTGCAGAAGAAAAAGCTACTCATCACATACGACAGAGACAGCTATAGGTAACAGATTCTTGTACGAGCCAGCCCCCGCTACTGATCCCGTAGTTTTAAATTAATAGTAAATGATAATAACTCCGTGCCCTTCCCAACGACGTAATCGCTTAGTTTTTAAAACCTTGCTGGAAGCCTTAATTTAATGAAGCATCCACAGGCAAACCCGGTTAAGCATACGGTGACCTTGACGTCAAACTGCAAGAAGCCTACAAAAAAAGAAATGCTCTCGGCCGACAACTTAGTGAGTTGACTCAGATAAAAACAAATGACGCGCTCTTGTCCGCGTTAGGTATTGCATTTCGTGATTTATACCTATGTCAAGGTTACTGAATCGATTCAATAGTAAATTTGAAACGAAGTGCTTTCATAACCTGCGTTTATTTCGTGTTTATTGTCACAAGGTGTCACACTTTGTATAAATCTTTGCCTGTGCCTGCTGGTTTAAGTGGACGATATCCCGCCCCCGAAGATCACTGGTCTATACAGGCTGTTAGTGTAAACACCGGTAGTCATGAAACCAGTGGATTGGTTTCACTTTCGGAACGTAAATTCAATAAGAAAGAAAACCTTTTCTTTTAGTTTTGAATTTATTTTCACTCTAGCCACTAGCGGATCATATACTTCTTAAACGCTAGGGTAAAAACACGCGACGCGCTCCCCTTAGTTCGGCGCAACCACGGTATGAAAAGGATGTGCGCGTGCTCGCAGCGCAACGCTCGCGACGCGAAGTCCGAAGTTCGCCCGCCACCGCTCATTTGTTCGTTTGTCGTGCAAATGTGTCTTATGTGTGTCGTGTATGTATGTGTGTTGTGTAGTGTAATATTTTGCCGTACACAAAACTACAGTGGACCGAAATGGTTCGGCTTTACTCCGTGGCTGGCGATAACCTGAACGAGGCCCGAAGAATTTATTACGTATTTACTATGTTCATAATGAATATTACGGGAACCGGGTACATCACATTCGGCACGACCATCGAACACGGCAAAACAGTTACCACATCGTTTTTCACCGTCTTTTGTGGTTAATGTAAGTGTACATTTTTAATGAAACTGTAAATGTGATTAACTTTTAAATACCTAAGCCAAGAAAAGTTTGAAGGGACAGTAACATAACAGGTTATGTGTATTGTATTTTTATTGGAATTTAGTTAGTTAAAACTTACGTAGGTATTTAAAATGGACGGCCAGTGCAAGAGGTTAGTGCCCTTTGCACTGATACGTACCTCGACAGAAACTTTTTAATTTTTTTCAAAGAAAATACGTTTATTTATTTTTAAATTCAGATAAACATTTTTATAACTAAGCAAACCACCTATGGTTTTAGTGTCAATGGTTTTTACCCTTTCAGGCTGTATATTTTAACCTTTAAATGTATAATGTACCTACATTTTTTTTCAGTGCAATGCCTCTCGCTCTCTATAACAAATAATCGAAAATAATACGCTGCTTCGAGATACATTTGACCGCTACTTGTTTTTTCTGTCCTACAATATAAATAAATTTTTTAATGTTATTTTACTTTTGTTCTCAGAGACCTACTAACTTCCTACGAAAAGGAGCTGTCAACGACTTTAAAAGAGAAAGAGGGTTCAAACAGCCTTGAATTACTGAATATGCGAATTGAGCAGCAGGAGCAATCGTTGCAGAGGTACCGCGACCTGCTGATCCAGCACGATCCCACAGAACAAACGAAACGTAACTATACAGCTTTTCATAACTTCTGTTGTTCTACGACTATCGCAGAGCTACACTAATGTGACTTGACTTCCGAACCAGTGGCTAAGAAGTATTTTATTGCTTTCCTATCCTGATCCCCTTCTGGGCAAATGCTTTCATCCAATCCTTTCATCTTTCGCAGGCCACGTAGCCTCTTTCAAGCTTTAAACCCGTAAATATCGTACCGTAACCGTTAGTATCGACACGAACTTCCTCCAAGTTCGAAAACTGTAGGTAGGTAGGTAAGTATAAAACACATACTCTAACTATCCTGATCCTATGTGAAAAGGTTGACAAAAAAAAAATCGTAGATGGCTACGATCCTACCCGTTGATTGCTAATTGTTAATAACTCTTTGTATTTTCCATATCCGTCTTGCAATTAAAAGTATTTTCTCGCACCTAACACGTATCATTTTCATTCCCAGTGATAGAGAGTCTACGCACTGAGGCTGGCAAACGGCGCGAGGAGAACGAATTTCTGAACCATGAAGTAGAGAGGCTTCGCAGACATCGGAACGCACTGCTCGTCCACCTGGAACGTATCGGCAGCCTTTCGTAGACTGAAGGAGCATGCTGACTGCAGGCCTCCGACACTGCCCTATACCTACAGAAAAAAAACATGTACAACTCTCGTGTATACAACTACGGTTTCTTAGAAGAGCGTTAACATCATAAACAACTGATGTCATAGAATCAGTCATTATCTCCTATGAAAACTTCTATATTTAAACCTTATATCGCATCTGTAGGCGCCCCAGTAAAGCACGTACATCTACCGCGCATTTGTCACGGCTTATTCAACAAACAAGGTCGGCATACACCACAAGTAAAATCAATCTCCGATCACACTCTAGTAAATCTACGGGACTTACCTGGGACTCAGTGTGCTCGATCACGAAGCGAAGTCCGGAGAATCAACGCGCGCGCGTTGATTACGATCACGTCCGATGTCTTCAAGTTCGCTTACTGTCCCATACCAGTCGACACACCAAGTTTCCCTTAATAGGGCACCAAAGCTCACCAACGTAAGAAGTTATTTAGCAGTGTCAATCACGCCCGACAAAGATCGCCAATGAAACCACGTTTCCGATTCAAATTCAACTCAATTTACAGGCGCACTGTTACGTTTTATAGTTCAAGTAAATACTTCAAAACACGGGCAACAATCGCGACAAATTATACAAAACGCGGCCGGTGGATTTTCCCGAAAATCACTCGTCCGAAACACGCCACGCGTGCGAGCATTTCGTCAAGAGTTCAAGCAACGGACCCGTACGCGGCGGGGTCTCAAGACGTTGTGTGTTTAATATGGCGGCGCGTCACCATAGACAATACTAAATTACGCTAGCCCGTACCGGTCGTGCATCTATCAACTTGACTAACTAATAATCGGACTCGACCGATAAAACTAGCGCGAACAGCATCTTATTTGTCAAGTTATCAGACGTTAAAAAAACTCCAATGCGTGCTAAATATTTAAATCAGTTGCGTCACACAAAATGTCAAACAGCTCTAATATACAAAAGTTTCTTTTGTATCGCTCCAAGAATATATAATAAAATACCTGTTCAGATAAAAAAATTACGTTTCCAAGTTCAAGAAAACTTTGCAAAGAATTTCTATTGACAAATTTATTAGTTACACGGTTGACGAGTTTCTGAACGATTAAGTTTTTCTAATTTCTGTAAAAAAAATTTGACATAATTTTTTTTTATTTTTGTGAACTTTAAAACTATAACTATTACATATTTGTATGTCTTACCAAAGACAAAACATAGCGCACTATATATTTTTTCATGTTTTACAAATGATAAATGATTTGATTTGATTTGACATGTTCCAGTCACCGCTATTCTAGAAAACCGTAGCTTCACAGTTAGGGCCGCCGTGCGCTCGCTACAAACACACACACACACACACTTCACATTCGTGTGTATCACACTTTATTATATATCATTAAACTTATCAATACTCATAATTACAGTAATCTTAATATAAAATATTGTGAGCAATGGTTTACTACATAGTGCATAGCTAAATATATATGTATTATCCTTAGGCCCTATCTCCCGGGAAAAGTCACGTTCCTAACTTCTGGATTACCTTTATTGGCCGTTTGGAGTGTACACTGACGAAATAGGGACCCCATCTCATTCTTGTCTCTATTGACCAACTTGAATTCATTTTCGCAAAAGCTAACATGCTCGGAAGAAAGAAGTGTTCCAGTAAGTGCTGATCATCAAGTGCAAGCGATAGTTTTCAGGGTCCCAATTTGAGTTTACAAGCCAAGTCCCGGAGTTGGTTCTTGGGAGCCGTTGCATAAACCCCACAGGGATAATCGTCGGTTAGTTTCATTAAAAATGTCTAACAGGCAAGTCAACCTCAGTCTTCTAAAGATCCGGAAATCCCAGGGTCCCGCAATGTGTGAAGAAACACGTTAAAAATATTAATATTTCAAAAACCGAGGGTTGTTTGTTCTTGGGTGCACATGCGTAGTGCTCACAGGATCGTCGTTATTTGCTTATTTTCCTTTAATCATAGAGTCTAACAGGCCTCTGTTCTGTTAGGAGTATGGACGCCTATCATAAATAAATATCAAACCTTTTTTATCGACCGAGACTTTACTTGTCAACGCTCTCTTGTCTAGATGTATTTGTGCACTGTCATGTAGTTGATTTAAGTATGTAGTTTAATTTATATAATCGCCTTTGTCAATATTTCATCATGTTTGGCCCTTGGTAAGCCTACTAATGGTCTGGAGTCCTTATAGTCATGACATATACGAAGAACTTAAAATAATTATATTATACATTGGCGATTATGAAAAATTGCCATATACAATATGTAAAGAAAACCCTGTCCGACCCGTAAGGATAATAAAGGTTAGGTTAACACTTGACCAAATAAATTATAAAATTTTACGTAATCATCATAGAAACAATACTAATGAATTTTGACATAATCTTTTTTTCCCGCGAATTAATTCCAACTTCCCCGAAATTTGGTAACTTTTAAAAAAGTGACAACATCGGTATTATTATGAGCGAATAGCTATGCGACCACGTGCCGCGTGCGCTGTCCCCCGCCGCCCGCGGGAGGGTTGTTTGCCGCAAATGTATTAAGTTACCTCTTTTTGTGAAATAATATTTATTTTTAGGGGGATTTTTTTAAGTTTAGCCCGGCTTTGTATCCATTATTAGAATCAGTTATCGTTACCTATCAATACCTTGACGGATCGGACAGGGTTTTCTTTACATATTGTATAAAGTAACCATTCCATAAAGTGTTAAAAAAAAAAAAAAAATAAGGTCTTAACCTTAAATTAGACTTAAGCAAATTATTTATACTATTGTGATCTTACTAGTTATGTAAGTTGATATTTAAGTAGTGATACTTATAAAAAATAAGAAAAATGTGATTTTTCTGCGAGGGGTGTTATATCCAATCACCTCGTCCATAACCTCAAACTATTAGCCCTAATACACTCTATTCACATAACACTTCAACAAGCCGCAATTTTAAACACCAGCTGAATACTGCAAAGGTTCATTCAGAATAAATGAAGATATAATCACCCCTCATAAGACACATTCCTTGAATTAAAAATTCAACTGAATGGTTTACCAAAATAATAAATAGTATGTAGTTAAAGTTCTTTTTATCTGTGCGATTATGGATGAAGGTTTTTAAATGTTTTTCAGCAGTTTTCCAATTTGGTTTGGGTCAGCGCAACGTCTTTTTATTATACTCAGTAGTCACTTTCTAATCATAGAATAGAATACTCTTTCTTATATACTTACACCATATACATTTAAGAACATAAATTCGAAGATTTTGTCTTATATCTAGGATCGATGTATTACAATCCTTTACAACCTTTGGATGGAATACCAAAGGGAAGGAGATACGACTAGTCATATCTTTTTTCTATCAAGTTTTTATAAAAAATATTCAATATTGTAAATGTACTGGAATTATAATATTAAATAAACGAGATATGGAAAAAAAGAACAGATAAAATAAGTGTCTTTGTTTATAATTTTATTTTAAAATAGATTATTTGTACCCTTTACTTAATGTAGAACTTCTTTAATTAATGTACCATCAACTAATACTGTAAATCCGAAAGTTTATTACGCTCTTACGCTAAAACGGCTAAACAAATTGATTGCAAGACCACAAAGTCGTCATTAAAATGATATTTACAATAGACAGGACGTCACGAACAAAATCCTAACCCAATTCTTCTGTCTTAATGGTTAAAAGTCGCTCAGTCTAGTGTTGTACTTCTGCGCGTAAGACGCAATTTCAAATTACGTCTTACGCGCAGGAGTTACTAGGACACAAATTAGTAATTTGTGTCCACCAAGAATTAATATTTTCTAAAGAAATATACCAAGATGCGCTTTGCGTTACTCTAAATCTCGTTATGGTAAAACGACTGGACCTAACTTGGGATTATTTTCGTATGAATTATTTATATTTCCTCTGTAATTAAAATTAAACAATTTTCTTAATAGCCATTTCACAAAATTTGAACGGTCGAGTTTTAGGTAAATGACGGTAACTTTATTAATCTGTGCGCAGCTATCTACAAACACACAACACGATCAGTGTAGTGCTAGCGTTGAGTGAGACGGACTAAAAAATCTTGAGCAGTTATAATTATTACGCCTTATTTTTTTTTTTTTTTTTGTACCAGTTATTAACTATGGGTGTATATGTTACGTAGGTAAGTATAATTTGAAATGAACAGGAAAACAAGCCAAAGATACAAAATATTTTATTATAATATTTGACATAAGTTCTTCCACAGAGGTAAGTAACAATAAACTTGAATATTTTTATGTTATAGGTACGAATAATCAAACTAATTGAAACCAACATTGACAATTCGTAATCAGGAGCCATCATTTTAGAAATAGGCCTCACAAATTTAAATGAAGTAGTTGCATCGATGGACTGAACTGTTATGTAAATATTCACTTTTAATAAATGTCATGATAAAGTAGGTGACATGTGGAAAAATGCCGCTAAAGAAAGTAATTATGATTGTCACAGCTCAGGAGGTAACAGCTACTGCTCGATTTTGAGGTGACATCCCGATGATACCAGTGAAAGCAAACTGTTGCTGGAGCAAACGCTCATATAAAAATAAATACATATACTGTGTTATTCATAAAAAACTCGTTAATCACTCATTAGCAACTATTTAGCTAACCATTTAGTTAGCTCTAAATCAATGCTTAACTTTTCTTTATTCATAAAAGCTAGTTAGCAGATGATTAGTAGCGATACGAAGGTGAAACTATGCCTGCGGCACAGATTATAATCAAAATAGTTGACTAAAAAATTGAATTTTTAGAAAAAACTTGTCAAAACTGCGATTTTTTATCTGTCGTGTTTGGCAGAAAAATGTCAGAAATTTGATCGGATAATTTGAATATAAATAAAATGATTTATTACAATTAAATAATTGTATTTGTGATGATAGTAGTGAAAGTAATAAACTCCAATAATATTATAGTAAACAGAAAAAGGTATTTATCTCTGTATTTATATGTAATTACTAATCTTAAACTGACGAAATTAATGTTAAAGCAGTAGCCGATAGTAACTGTGTATTTTCCTGCTCTTTATGCTTGTAAACATCCATTTGATATTATACATTACTTCCTACTGCTTTTGTACTGCTTTTTACAGTATTATTATACTTGTTTACAGGCACACGTTTTATTGCTGTATACGAAGCCACTATTAGCACCTAGCGGCAATATTATTCTACCTCGCAATGACGGCGAAGGAGAAGACCATGCTGAGTGAAAAAGATGAGGAATGAGGGTCGCGTGAGTCAAGAATGGCTCTCATGCTTATGGAAGAAAACAATGAATTATTTTTATAACAAAAATGTAAACAGTTTTATTGCGTATCAAAATAAAATATTTCTAAAAAAATGTTTTATTATTTGTGTCTTGCTGCCCCAAAATGACTTTTTTTAGTCCTGTGCCTTAGATATGACATAAGATAACACAAGGAAACATAGGGCAGCATCTAAAATCAGTCTTTTTTATTAAGTACTGCTTTTATAAACCAGTGCCTGACCGCAATCCCGCCTCATGGCAAGCAGTGATGCAATCGTTGATGGTAAAGCGCGCTAGTTTATTAAGAGCCTATTCACTTAAAAAAACTGAGTGAATAAAAAGAAAGACGGCAATTGAGCGAGGTGATGCAATGTTAAACCCAACAACACGACCAACGATGCTGCGCAAGAGGGAGATTGATCTGGAGACCCTCCAGGACCAAACTCCCGACACAACAACATTTGGCGCATCGTACCCGGCACATTTTGCAACACAACTGCTCAGACCCGTCCTCCGCACGGCTTCACCAGACATCATGCCGGAACACGAGGAACCGCTTGGCGGCAAGACTTTGTCTGGTGGGTGGTAACTTCTGCCGGCAGCCGATGTTATAGCCTAGTATCGAGTAAAGCTTGTAAGTCAAAAAAGTTTCAAAGCTAATACCTATAACTTTACTACGTCGCTTTGGAAATTCAAAAAGGTTTTCAACATCCATATTTCCGCACTATTCGATATTATAAACAAAATATCTTCGAAGCATAATGATCATATTAAATCAATCAGCTGATTCAAATAAAATCCGCCATATTGTTGCCTCTAACCATCCTCTTAACAGCGGTCCGGTGATGTTTAATTTTGACAGCTACTAATCAATTGCTTAGCATCCTCTTAGCGTTAAACAGCTTTTATGAATAAGAATTTTGCTAATCAGTTGCTTAGCAAATGGTTAAAGTTTTATGAATAAGACTGATTATAAATACACATTGTCAAATCAATTAAATAGAAATTAGATAAATATAAATTAACCATGTCAAACGAAATTAAAAACAACAATTCATTAAGTCAATTTAAGTAAAGTCAAATAAAAAAAAAATAATAATAAAGAAATGCAGAGTAGCCGTGTCATCACTCACCGGTCGCAGACTGCGGAGGTACCGCCGCAGTCAACAAACTATGCTGACGAGGGGAGGAATGATAGGGCTACAAATGTAAGTACCCAGTGCAATGAGGAATTAAGGAATGCTTTGGAGGCTGCGATTCAGGAATACCGTTACATGTCGGCAGAAATTAGACCACGCCTGCCACGTTTGCCCATGCATAACAGAAATAGGGCACTGATGGCTGCTCTGGATGCGCAGTTATCAAATTATTTTGATACCTGCGAGGACCTCACTGATACTCATTCAATCCTGTACTGCGCAGCTGTAGCAGCTTGTCGTGTAGCTTATGTCAAATTTCACAGTGACTCCAGAGCTACACGACCGAAACCAGTAGTACCAGCTTGGCAGCACAGGATTGAACGTCGTATTGGTGGGGCCAGAGCACTCATCGGTAAACTAATCTGGTTCAGGGAGGGTAATACTCGTCCTAGAGTGATGCGCTTTGTGAGGCGGGCATTCTCAGGTACTAATACCAGCCCTGAGAATTATATGGCCCGTGTCACGGAGCGCATCGACTTCCTGAAGCAGAAAGTGTATGCATGGGCGAACCGTATTCGTCGATATAAACGACGAGTAGAACGGTACACTCAGAATCGCACCTTCCAGAGCAATCAAAGGTGGGTTTATAGGGACTGGGAACGACCAGAACAAGGTGTGGCTGACACGTGCCTACCAGATGATGATGCCATGTGTTCATTCTGGCGCAGTATCTGGTCGGTGCCTGTCAGTCACACTGAAGGTGACTGGGCTCGGGATGTCGAGCGAGCCTGCGATCCAATACCTGAAATGGGGGCTATTACCATCTGCCCCCAAGATGTAGCTCGTGCAGTCCGTCCGTTATCTAACTGGAAATCTCCAGGACCGGACGGGCTGCATAACTTTTGGATTAAATGGTTTCCAAGGTCGCACGCTCGTTTGGCATCTCAATTCCAGACTGCTTTAGTGTCTGGTTCGTTACCTCAGTTCCTAACTACTGGAATAACCCACCTGCTCCATAAATCAGGTAGCACCGCGGAACCCAAAAATTATAGACCGTTCACCTGTTTACCGACGGTCTATAAAGTACTTACATCCATTTTGAAAACCAAAATTAACAAACATATTGACAGCAACGCCATCATGTCTGCCTCTCAAAATGGATGTAGGAGCGGGTCCCGCGGTACTAAGGAGCTACTCCTCATTGATGTGGCCATTAGCCAACAAGTTCGTAGTTCCCGAAAGGATCTATCGACATGTTGGATAGATTATAAGAAGGCCTATGACTCAGTGCCACATACATGGCTCATGCGGGTGCTGGAGTTGTATAAAGTGGATGCAACTCTACGCACCTTCCTGATGACGTATATGAGGACATGGAGGACAGTCCTTCGCTATCCAGGATGTCGAAATATTCTGAGGAATAGCGAACCAATAAGGATCGAGCGAGGAATATTTCAGGGCGATAGTTTGAGTCCACTTTGGTTTTGCTTAGCATTGAATCCTCTAAGCACACTATTGGAGGATTCAGGTTTAGGCTATCGGTTGAGGAGAGGTGGTCAGGTTATATCGCACCTCCTTTACATGGATGACCTGAAACTTTTTGCTCCCAACAATTCACAACTGAAGGAGCTACTGAAAATTACTGAAACTTTCAGTAGCGCCATCAGAATGGAATTTGGTGTGGACAAATGTGCGGTCATGCATGTAAAGCGAGGAGAGATTGTGGAATCCGTGGGAACCCAACTCACGAGTTCCATAAACCTTAGAGCCCTCTCCGCATCCGAAACCTATAAGTATTTGGGTATGTCGGAAGCGTTGGGTATCAATGTTACTGACATGAAGCAATCGTTGAAGGAACGCTTCTTTGGCCGCCTGAAAAAAGTACTTAATAGTCTTCTATCAGGCGGAAACAAGGTGCGCGCTTTCAACGGTTGGGTCATGCCGGTATTGATGTACTCTTTCGGCATACATATTCAAATGGACTCAAACCGAACTTGACGCCCTCGATCAGAGGGTCCGTACGCTGCTGACTGCAAATCGATTGCATCACCCACGATCATCGGTTATGAGGCTGTATATCCCGCGAAAATGTGGAGGTCGTGGCTTTTTAAACGCTAAGACCCTCCACAATCGCGAGGTATGCAGTCTCAGGGAATATTTTCTAGAAACCGACGTGGGGATGCATCGAGATGTGGTCGCGGTTGACAAGGGCCTCACTCCACTCTCCTTGGCTAAAGAGAACTGGCGTAAACCAGCAGTTCTTGACACCAATGATCACATGGAGGTATGGAAGAACAAGGAGCTTCACGGACGCTTTTTCAGAGCCCTACACGGGCCTGATGTAGATTTACAAGCGTCCGTGGCTTGGCTACGATTCGGTGACCTCTTTGGGGAAACCGAAGGTTTTGTATGTGCAATTATGGACGAAGTTATGATGACGAACAATTACCGGAGATTTATTGTGAAAGACGGCACAGTTGACTTCTGTCGGGCATGTCACCGGCCGGGGGAATCAATAAGGCATATTATCTCCGGGTGTTCTTGACTAGCTAACGGAGAATACTTGCATAGACACAACCTTGTGGCCAGGATAATTCATCAGCAACTTGCTCTCAAATACAACCTTGTGGAATCGGAGGTGCCGTACTACAGGTATATGCCCGACCCAGTTCTCGAAAATGGCCATATCACATTGTACTGGGATCGATCCATCATCACTGACAGGACTATTGTTGCCAATAAGCCTGATATAGTGATGGTGGATCGATCAGAGCGGCGTGCAATGATTGTTGACATAACCACCCCGCATGATGGGAACCTCGTGAAAGCCGAGAAAGACAAACAAATCAAGTATCTTGACTTGGATCACGAGGTTGTCGACATGTGGGAGGTGGATTCAGCAATCATTGTACCGATAGTCGTGACAGCCAATGGCTTAATAGCCAAGAGCCTCGAACAACACCTCAAGAGGCTCTCGTTAGGCAGCTGGATCAAAGGCTTGATTCAGAAAGCTGTACTTCTGGACACGGCTCGCATTGTCAGGAAGTTCCTCTCTCTGGAGCCCTGACCGCCGGTAGCTTGGACCCTGTTCCCGATGCCGGTGGGCTACTATTTTTTATATTTTTAAATGTTTTTTATGTATTGTTTATATAGAAATATTTAAAAATGTAATTTATATGTAGGGTGAGGTGTCCAACAGTGAACCATGAAAAAGTTGCACATTCATAGCTCAGCTGTTTCTAAAGATAATGATGTTTTTTTTTTTTTATTAGAGGACTTTCCATATACCTATCTGGCTATAATTTTGCATATTCATTTTAGAACCAAACGCAACAAGATAGTATATATTTAAGTTTTCTTAAAAGATGGCAAATGGCTCACTGACGTGGGACACTCTGAACCGGGGCCAGGTCAACAGTAAACCAATACGTACTCAGTGAAGCTTCCTATTTACTTTACAATAATTTATGACTATTTATGCTACGAAACTAAGGTAAAGCAATAAAACGCCTTGTAAATGTTACTAAGTAATCAACTTTATTTATTAACTTAATGTTTTTGACAATGTTTTTTATTTTTAAATATGAAACGTCCATCTTTTACTAGCAACATGGCTTGCAACATGAGTTCTTTTGTGTGGCCTCCAATTTTCCTAGACGCTGCTTTGATTCGCCCTACGCTGAAACAAGAACAATTTCATTACTATGTTCGCGGTTCACTGTGTACTACACCCACCATTCAACGTTTATGGTGATGTTAAAAACAAATGAAAAAAGTTACTGTAGTGATTTTAGTTGCATACGATAGCCAAATAAACGCTATATTAGGTATAATAAATGTCACATAATAAAAGTACGCATAACAGAAGTAATACGAAAAGGTAATACTTACGTTTTATTGCGTTTTATCGCCGAAAATCGTATTGCGATCCGCCACACGGACGTCTTTGACGCTAGCTAGTTCCCGAATTACCAGCAGGTAGCGCAGTAAAAACTGAGTATATTCGTGTCAAAGCACGGTTTGGAAACGAAGCATATCCAAAGTAATAAAGGTGGCTCAATGTGTACCACTGGTTCACTGTTGGACATCTCACCCTATATACAGTGAAATAAAGGAATAATAATAAAAAAAATAAAAATGTCCAGTTTATGGTCAATAGGTATAGTTCAGATCTAAAAGTCAGTAATACATGGATGACACATTATCAATTTAAGTTCTCATCTGATAAAAATTCGCTAACTGAGTAATAACATTTCTCTATCAGTAAAATCGACAATTTCCTTTTGAATAATGAAAATGTCTCTGTTTTTATTACGTCGGGTAGTTTGTTAAAGATAATCGGGCCCATACACATAACACTTTTTTTAATAGGACGGTATCGGAGCTACCAACACTGAGCAAATTTCTATACTGACTTCTGATTAGCCGGTTCCTATTTTCGGAGACTTTATTAAAAAGATACATATTAGACTTTACAAAAACAGCCAGTTCGAAAATATAAAGTGACGGAAATGTTAATATGTTTAGGGACTTGAATACAGGTACGCAGCTATCTGTTACTATTAGATTGCACATTGCCCTTATGCAGCGTTTTTGAGCCTTGAACACCTGTTCCTTCAGACTACAATTTCCCCAGAATATTATACCGAATCTCAAGACCGACGCGACCAAACCGTGGTATGCTATTAACCTTGTGGCCATATTTACTTTTCTAGACAAGTTAAAGAGTAAATACGCAACTGTACTGAGTTTTTTGCATACTGCTTCTGCTTGTGGCTTCCAATTAATGCCAAGTCCTTTCCAGTCCAGGAGCTTGAAAACATCTTCCAACGCAGCAGTGAACAATTTGGGAGATATGATATCTCCTTGTCTCCTTGACTGACATGATGGCGTTTTTGTACAAACACTTTATCACCTCAATGTATCCATTGTTAATTTGGTACCGCTGGAGATACTGTAGCACCGCCCAAGTCTCGATCGAATCGAAATCCTTCTCACAGTCCAAAACGCCAAGCAAAGTGGTCTTGCATTTAGCATGAAGCAGTATACCAGAGCCTTTTCGGAAGCCTGCTTGTTCGGGAGGCTGGATGTCGTCGAACCTGCGAGCGAGACGATTCGTGATGACTCTAGAAAACAGACATGGCTCGGGAGAGATATCGGTCTGTAGTTTTTCAGGAGGGTATTGTCAACTTTTTTGAAAACAACACTACCACGCTCCTGTGCCACGCCTTAGGCGTTTCGCCTTTAAGAATGACGGAATTAAATAGCTTCTGAAGCGCTATAAGAACCGATTTGCCACCAGCTTTCAGAAGCTCAGCCGTAATTCCATCATCTCCAGCCGCCTTATCGTTCTTGAGCTGTTTCAGGGCCATACCAATCTCATACAGGCTGACGTCCGGGATATGGTCGGTGTAATGTCGGGTTAGTCTGGCTCTAGGATCATTAGCCAGGCTTACAACAGGTGCGTGTGTTGATGTGTATAACTCTCCGTAGAATTTCTCAATCTGACCTAAAAGCTCGGGCTTGGAAGTGACGATTCTACCATCCCCAGTCTTCAGTTTCGCAAGTAGGCTCTGTCCAACAGACAAATCTCGTGCGAACACTTTGGAGCCTTTGTTCCGCTCGATAGCCTTTTTAATATAGTGCGTATTAAATTGGCGTATATCGCGAGTCAGAGACTTTGAGATTTGTCTGTCAAGGCATCTGATACGCGAAGCGTCATCAGGGGATTTTAAGACCACCTCCCGTCTTTCTTCCATTAGCCGACGGGTGGAACCGGAGATCTTCTGTCCTTTTGAACGGAGGGTTTTGTAAAACGGAGGGGTCCAACCTTCCGTTTGGAGAGTTTCCACAAACCTGTTGTTATAGTCGTCCACATCTACGCATTCACCGAGGCATTCGAAGCGTTTTGCAGTTCGATCTGTAAGCTTTCGGGGTTTTGGAGTTGAATTGACGCTGGACGGAGCGTAGACATTATGAGTCGAGAGCGTTCGACACTAATGTTGAGGTTCAAGATGCCTCTAACAATACGGTGATCACTCCCGGTTTTAACCGCATGGATCACGGAGACATCGTTGAACACTTGCCTTCTTGTTGACATTATGAAGTCTATCTCTTTTTTGGTCTGACCATCGGGGCTAATCCAGGTCCACTTACGGTGCAATGGTTTTTTGAAAAAAGAATTGATGGCAAAAAAAGTCCTTCCTTTTCCATGAAATCCATTAGCATCTGACCTCGGGAATTCAGATTTCCAACCCCAAATTGTCCCACTTTCATCTGGGCATGCGAGAGGCGTCTCGCATTAAAGTTAATACAAAAGTGTAGTGGGTTTTAGAAAAATGTATGGCTCTACTGACGTCCTCATACACAGCCTCTACCACATCGTCAGAGTGTTTAGACGTCGGAGCGTAGACCTGTATAACCTTTATCGAATATCGTTTGGTTATTCTGAATACAAGGTACGCCACCCAAGTCGAAAAGCTCCCGACTTTAACAGCATTGCTCACATGGGACTTGTGAACAATAAACCCGACGCCACACTGGGACAGCTGGTCGCGTTCCCGGAAATAGAGCAGGTTGCCGGACTTCAGGATTATCGAGTCCTCTCCGGACTTCAGATAACCCCACAATGTCCCAGCGCAACCGGCTCAGTTCTTCCCCCAGTTCGACAATCTCGTCCAAAGGTCGTCGTTACTCGTTGGTGATGGTAGCCGGATCTCTTCCGGAGATTTTTCGCACCCCTTGCTCTAGCGATGGGCGATTCCGTGGTGTTTTATCAATCGAAAGAATCGGAGTCGTTAAAATTTCAAGTTCAGTTCGAGCCTTCATCCTGTGTTTCAGCAACTAACGTGCAACTATGAGTCGTTTCAGTAAGTAATAAGCGTCCTATGTGATATTCCAGGTTAGGAACTATCTGTGTGCCAAATTTCATCCTAATCTGTTGAGTAGGTTTTTGCGTGAAAGGGTAACAAACGTCCATAGTCACAAAATTTCACATTAAAAATATATTATTATCTTATTTTTCAGCAACTGACGAGCAACTGAGACTCGTTTCTCAGCAACTTCGAGGCTTTGTACGTCAAGCCTTAAAGTTTTTGCCCATTATAGCGCATGCGTCATTTCATCGACCTCCTGGCAGGCCACTTCTCGCCCAGCAGCGGCAGCAGCCTGGCACAGTTCTCTAAAGTTGTGATAACTGAACGGTCGCCTGATTGACAACCAAATTTATTATTCTCTAACAAGTAAGGGTGTTTATTATGTATTTATTATTTTTCTTTCTTATCCATTGATTAACAATTAAAAAAGGAAAACTTTTATGAGAATTATAAGTGGATTTTGGTGATAGCATAATTTGTAAGTTAACATAAGTTTGCTGTGATCTGTTTAGGATTAGTTATAATTATCTTCATACAAAGTTGTTTGTGAAATATTCGCATTGCTAGTCAATATATCTCAAAACGTTTTTGTCAACGAGTCTTCTCCGCTGAACCCGCTAGCATTTCCTTAATTTGCATAGACATTGGTGACATCGGTCTGAAGGCGTTGTCAGTTTTGAATGCAAGATTGGAGGGCGCCAATGACCGCGCATTGCACTACGCGTGTGCAGTTTTAGTGGCCATTCAACTTTGCTGTAATTGGCTCTTTATAGTGGATCGATGTCAATTGACAATGGGAAACAAATTAAATCAAAATGTGTCTAGCAAGCTTTGGTGCTATGGTTACTTAGTTTTCTTTTTAATTATTATATCATTTCGCACAAGCGGGCTGTCCGGTAAATTTACAATTAAATATAAGTTTTGCCAGAAAGTCTTTAATACAGTTATAGAAGACAAAAAAAAATTGCTTCCAATTTTTATATATATATGGATCTTTTTATTTCCTTTAGTTGTTGTTGTTTTTTTTTTTTTATACGTACATTGATATAGATTATTTTTTCTTATATGTCATTTACTTGTAAAGTATTCTATTATTTTAAATGCATATTGTGAATGTAAAGACTATGTGGGTGGTATATTTTTTTTTGTTTTGTCGTGACCTGAAAGTTGAATGATATATGTGCCTAACCGAATGTCCTTTCTTTGGTATTGTTCTAATCGTTGTGCCTCTTAATTTTTTAAAGTTGAGCTGTTAGATCTCTGATAAATTCGTGCACTGATCTCTTAATCAAATAATGGATCGACCATTGGCTTCAACCAATGGGCTACTCCGGGTATTTATAAGCATAGAGCGAGATTGTACGAGTTATATGGTTTGAAAAAATACAGGTTTGATACTCCCTTTCTAAATATATTAGTATGAAAAAAAAAAAACTGTATTGGATAAATAAATTTTTTTAAGTGATACAATTAAAAATTCTGACAATAAACTAAAAACCCCTTGGAAAATTATTAATAATGAAACTGGTAAATCTGTTAAACAGCATAAACCACTTGAGATTATGATCGACAACAACTTAGTTCCTAAAGCCGCTGACGTAGCTGAGGCATTTAATGAGTTTTTGCTAACATACCATTAGCAAGAACGCGCTCCTTAAATTCATCCCCATCTAAAGCTGAAAATCTTTGAGTAATAATAGTCGGCTATTTCATTTTGAACATGTATCCGTGCGTGTTGTCGTTAGTGTTTTAGTACACTTAAATTTAAAAACACCGGTGATTACTGGGACATCTCCATTAAAGCATTAAGTACTTAATATAATAGGCAGCGTAGCTCCCTATCCAGCTGTAACTTTTAATAAATGTGTTCACTTAAGGATTTTTCCTGTTTTCCTCGGTGGTAGGCCATAACATCGGCCGCCGGCAGAAGTTACCACCCACCAGATAAACCCTTGCCGCCAATCGATTTGTCGTGTTCCGGCATGATGTTTGCTGAAGCCGTACGCAGGACGAGTCTGAGCAGTTGTGTTGCGATGTGTGCCGGGTACGATGCGCCTAATGTTGTTGTATTGGGAGTTTGGTCGTGGAGGGTCTTCAGATCAATCTCCCTTTGGCGCAGCATCGTTGGTCGTGTTGTTGGGTTTAACATTGCATCACCTCGCTCAACTGCCGTCTTCCTTCCTATTCGCTCAGTTTTTCTGAGTGAATAGGCTCTTAATAAACTAGCGCGCTTTACCATCAACGATCACATCATTGCTTACCATCAGGCGGGATTGCGGTCAAGCGCTAGTTTATAATTACGTATTAAAAAAAAACATATGTCGCGCCCCCAAACAACAGGACCCGAGGTGGTGGTGCGAAGTGTACTACGCGCGCCACTCTTAGACGTCACGGGGGGAGTCATATACTTCACTCCCCCTCTTCCCCCGACCCGAGGTGGCCACAGTGGCCACAGGCCAGCACCAATCTAGTGTTGCGGAAGCATGTGTTCGTTCTCGTAACCCCCGATGTAGGTGTGAAGATGGAACACCGGGGTGGTTTTTAGTCAGTAGGAGTCTGACAGACCCCGTCGCCCACCCCAGGGTGGCGGACATCAATGAGAATTTTTCCACTCCGGAAACAAACAAAAAAGGGATTGTTACTGATTTCATGAAGATTAGTAAAGTAATACCATTATTCAAATCAGGTAATAAAAACGACGTTGGCGACTTCAGACCCATCTCTATCTTACCTGCATTCAGCAAAATATTTGAAAAATTAATACTCAAACAGTTGCTAAGACATTTTAATTTAAATAATGGAGTTTTTTTGTGATCTGTCCAAAGCTTTGATTGTCTGCACCAAGACATACTTTTAAATAAACTGCGCCAGCTCTCAACACAATTCCCATCCACCAATCCATTCTTGTCCATTCTTGTTTTTAGTACTTATAAGTATATTAATAATTTACCATTTTATTCAAGGTGATAAAACGCCTGTCAGCCAGTCACTGTCTTCACTAGTGGATTACAGCCTCTCTTTAAACTCATTCACAACTAATAAAAACAATTTTTTTTTTCAGATACCTACGCGTCTCCTAAAACTGGTGAAGATGGTCAACTTCGATTTAGAGACGGCTGATGCCACTGTGAGTTCTTATTTCACTTGTCTTATTTTTTTTTAATTTTACTGTACTTATTCTAGTTCTCATGTATTTCTGCTGCGAATGCGAGTTATGTCCTTGTTGCTTAAGCTAGCGCCAAGCGACTGAAAATCCTTAGTGAAGCGTAGTTTTAGAAAATTTGTTTTTCACTTAATTAAATAAATGGTCTTGTGTTAAATAGTACGTACCCAAGATACATGATAAAAGTAGTAGAATTAGTACCTGTTTTTTATATTGAGCACATATTTATTTATGATTTTTCACACAAACACTATATTTACACTATTATGCACTCTTTACAAGGTTCAGTTGAAAACCAGCGTCAGGCAACTGCTACGTCTGACATTTATGCTGAACTGGACCTATTTGGCGCAACCGTTGGACTCACATTTGTTAATTGTCTTTTTATCTGTTTCTCTCTCTTTCTTTTTTTTCTGTTTTCTTTGTTTTAAACTATTATTACCACTACTACTATCACAACATATACTGTATTTATAAGGGTGTGCGCCAAATAAATGGTTTCTTTCTTTCTTTTCATTCTTATTTATGATAAAAACAAATTTCCTACCCCTTCCTTTTTCATGAGACTGTCTTTAGCAATTTTGGCTGAGCTAACTCCCTCCATTTGAAACAATAAAAAAAAAAATATATAGGCTGTTTAAATCCTGTATGTAGGATCTTTTAAGAAATATCTTCTGCAAAATTTGCGTTGTCTTTTGTCAGTGTAGTTTTATTTTCCCTTATTCGAATATGTCATCATTTGCTAGTCTAAAGAAACGTTCTTAACGCGATGGCGTTATATGATGCGTTATAGCATATGATGATATGCTTAACGAATTTGTTTGGAAACATTTGTCATCGAGGGACGTAACTTTGTTTTTAACGCAACGAACCATCCTTCATAAATGATTGCAAGACAAATCCGTTAAGTGAATGCTCGAGGTATGTATCCACTTCGTCCCAAACGGAAAATGTTATTACTGCATTGACTAGGAAAATTGTTATTAGTTTATAATCTATTGCTCTTTTTTTTTCTTACTCCTCCGCTATTCTTTTCTGATTAATTTCGTTGTGTTGTCCCAAGACAGTTCAATCGTTTCTCCGGGACTCGTCGAGCTTCATTGCTCGGCGTTTTTCTGGCGGTCTCCACTGTTGATTCTGGCTTTCAGGAGTTGCAGTGGGTGGGAAAATGTGTGGCGGGTTTTGTCCCATTAAAAAGAAAATCTATTGCTCTTGCACTTTCAATGCCTTGTTTGCTGAAGCAAATATGAAAATAAGTGACACTTGCGTCAAATACATTATCGCGAATCCAATTGTGCGAATTGATGCTTACAGCAAATGGCCGGCCCCTCTTATGATATAAATATATTAGGCACGGACGACAGCAGCTCAAGCTATCCCAAACTGAAAAATATTCCCAATCAACCTTGTACCTTAATGCTTTAGAGATAACGTTGAAAATCTAATAAAGAAATCTGACAGATTGTAGTAGCTTGATGTGTTGTCGTCAGGGGGGCAATTCGTATCACGATTTACTTATAATTGATTTAGTTTTAATTATTATATCTGATGAAATGTTTCACTCATACCTACATTGATTTTATTTCATCCGAAGTTGAAACTTTAGCGCGATACGAAATGTGATCGAAACTAAACCATAACTTTAACTGGATTAGATACGAACAAGAGTTGAACTTTTACTGTTTTATTTAGCTCGATTACCCCCCTGTACCTACTTGCGCTTGACTTCAACCATTAATTTCTCTCACGTTCATTTCTATTTTTACGTAAATATATTCGTACATTGTGAAACCGGCCCGACATTTGAAATAAAAAAGTTAAAAGTTTAGTAAGAATGACAAAGATAGTTCGATTTATAAGATGTTAGTTCATATATGTATTCTAAAATGTATCTGTTATCATACAATTTTAATTTTATCTTTTTCAGCAACTAATGAACGAGATTATTCGTATCACGCTCACCGAGTATAATGCTTTGGGTTAGTATATAATATAAGTTTTAATTCACTTCTACTTTGCTCTCAAAAAATAGAATTTTTATGTTGAAACCCGTAGTGCTGATTTTGATTCATTATGCCTAAGTAAACAAAGTTTAAATACTTTCACCTAATAAGTTTACTTTTGTAGCATCCAGAACGATATTTCAAATTTTTAAGTTTTTAAATCAATGCATCACAAAAGCAAGCAAAATCACTTAGGTTAATAAGGTATTATATTACTAGCTTTCCGCCCGCGGCTTCGCCCGCGTGGAATTTGGTTATACCGCACTTTTTAGATTTTCCCTTAGGAATAAGAAGTTCTTCCATGGTAAAACATTCGTTATCAAGAACTCAAACAAACTCCATACCAAATTTCATAAAAATTCGTTCAGGCGTTTAGGCGTGAAAGAATAATAATACTATGAGTTGTTAAACCAAAATTGAGTGGTAAACTATATTATATGTTTTACCTTGGGGAGCAAAAACATGCAGATTTTGGGCACTGGATAGTCGGGGACACTCTACATATACCTATCTGACCATGCGAAAAATAATGTTTTTCCAAGTGTACTTCAGCAACCCTTAGAGTTTGACCGTATGTTTTATTAATGATCATTGCAAATAAAACCCTTATAGGAAATTGAAGTCTTTTAAATTGAAGTGGGAGATCTGTTGGAATAATCGGAATCCGAGAATGAGTACACTTGCAAGTGTAAAAGAGCTTTAAAATAGTTGCTGTATTCATATTCCGCCCAAGCTGAGTGACACGCAGCCTGGTACCATTACACAATCTAGGGGTGTCGAGATTACGCATGAGCATCACCGGAATCCCTACTTTTAATTTTAATTTATGAGAAGGTACCCCAGATAATCCCAAAGAATTGAAGAACTCTACAGGATATGAGGTCCTATATTCTATCACTGTGTCTACAGATAATTTTTTTTTTTGTATTAATTTATAAACCATTATTAAGAGCCTATTCACTCTTGCCTTGAAGACACTCAAATTGGAAACACTGCCGCTGGCAGATTGTTCCAGTCCCTCGATGTACGCGGTATAAAGGAGGAGACGAAACGCTTCGTCCGGATCGCAGAGGTGTTAACAACATAAGGGTGGAAACTCGCCGTACGACGGGTCGTCCGATGGTGGAACGGAGATGGGGGAATTAAATCATGCAATTCCCTCGCACACTCCCTAAAATGTATCCTATAGAACACCGAGAGGCTGGCTACTCTAGGCCTGTGCTCTAGGCTTTGGAGACCAACTCGAGTTAAATCAGGGTCACCAATCAGCCTCATATTCAGTGGTTTATCCCATAACTTCATTAAAATATTTTAACATCAAAATATTAGTAGGGATAAGGATAGTAGAAGGACGATAAAACAAATTGTAAGTCAACCCTCGATTCGATTCGAATTCCTCATTTTCGGGGATTCCTGATCTTATCCTTTAGCTACGAAGTTTACATGTGCATATTTTTTGCAACATATTACCTTGTTTTAAATGACACATAGCGCCGTCTATCACCGAACTGGTATGAAGCTAACAATATTTTTGTTTTCTCTCAGGAATATCAATTTTTCCGGGATAAAAAGTATTATTTAATCCGGACTTCTAAGTTTACATCTGAAAAATTTCAAAGCAATCAGTTGAGTAGTTACGGCGTGAAATCAAATCAAAAGTCATTTATTCAAATTAGGCTGAGAATCAGCACTTTTTGAACGTCAATATTACATAAAAAGAAAATCTCAATATTACATACAAGAAAGCGGAACAAATAAACTCACTTTCCGATTTATAATGTTATAAGTAAGGATGTTTTCAAAGAACAATAAAGATTTATCTCAAAATATATAAAAAGA
The DNA here is from genome assembly GCA_037179545.1 of Sesamia inferens. Taxonomy (NCBI): domain Eukaryota; kingdom Metazoa; phylum Arthropoda; class Insecta; order Lepidoptera; family Noctuidae; genus Sesamia; species Sesamia inferens. Next base: position 22,249,158 of record CM073921.1, read on the forward strand.
AAACAGAAACGAGCTTTAAAAATAAATATTTTGTGTTTTTCTTCTGTATAAAAACTTTCTCTTATTTGACTCCAGATATAGTCACCCATTATGTTCTCATTATATTGACCTTGATAACGCTGTTCAAAGTTCATCAGATCTTGGTGAAAGCATTCTCCTTGCTCTTCTGAATATGCCCTAAGTTATCTTTAAATTGATCTAAGTGAGCATGTGTAGCATAAGTATCACTGAGATCACTGCTTTAAATCTGAGCCACACTTGTCTTCGTGAATGTTCAGTAACTCTGGAAATTCTTCACTGGTTACTATTTAGCCTCTGAACATTTACTCAAAAAAGTAAGTGTTCAAAAGTTGGAGAGTTTTGACGAACAGCCTTAACGAATTTCTTCATGAGGCCTAATTTTATTCATTCTTGACATAAGGAAACTAATTGAAACTCGATCCGTTTACGCCGTGACTGCTACTTGTAGTGAAGTGCTTGGCTCTACAATTCCATAAGCAAAAATAGCATGGATGTTTAGTGTATGCACCGTGCAATTCCACTAGAAAAGCCTCCATCTTGAAATCACTGGCCAGGCACACTCTTCATACTTTAATGATTGAAGAGTATGTCTAGTACATTTTAACGCTTTCGTCATTTTCTTTTAAAACTACAGAATGAGCCAAGGGTAGAGATGGTGTTTCTCGGGCGCATACTACTCATACTGCATGTTACAGCCTGCTTCACACCCGTCACCCGTCTCCCTCACACGTCTCATTGCGTGTTAAAACCGTTTCATTGTAAAATGTATAAAAATAAAGTACCTATTTGCGTTGGTGCATCCATAGTAGGGTGTCACAGCAAATAAGGGTGAAAATTTTTTTTTCGTATTTAAATTTACATACCTTATATATTTTTTCTAAATGACCCTAATAACCAAATTAAAAAATATCATTGGGATCGGATAACGATAACCCGTGCCGACTTGATGTCAAACTTTTAACAAAATGTTTGTATGAAAAACTAGCGGCCGCCAGCGACTTCTTTCGCGTGGAGTTAGTTATGCTCCGCTCCTATTGGTCGCAGCGTAAGCTTAAAGCCTTCCTGAATTAATGGGCTATCCAACGCAAAAAGAATTTTTCAAAACGGACCAGCAGTTCCTAAGATTGGCGCGTTCAAACAAACAAACTCTTCAGCTTTATATATATATATATATATATATATATAGGAAGAGGGCATTATAGAATTTAATTTTTAATCAATAAATAAAGTACTATTTTACCTCAATCGTATACTTAGTTGAAACTGATTTATTATAAAAGTTTTATTTATAAAATTTTCTTTTCTAAGTTTTCTTTTTTCAGTCTGGGTATCTCTCTGTGTTCCTGTACGCAACGTAGTAAAAAATATTTTTCTTCCTATTCAACAGTAATCTTTCCATGGAAGTCTTGCATTAACTTAACTGCTCTCTCTCTCTCTCTGCTGTATCATTAACAGCTCTTAGTGCAATCATCTGTTTTCTAGATTGTACAAACGCAGCATTATTTGGCCATGAAGTAGGACACAGTTTGAGAAAACTGTCATCAATTTGCAAAAGATTAAACAATGCCTTGCTTTTCAAGGAAACGAATTCGTCGATGTTTTCTCGTACCTACAGTGCACCACATAAGTCTTCTTTCGAGAGGATGTAGTGTTTACGTGATATGATGGGTTTTCCTTCGATAAGTTATTAACATCCCAAACTGCTTGTGCCTGTTCAGTTCCAGTAGAGCTATCCAACGAGTACCGCTAGAAGTTGTTCTTTGTCGCCACATGAAATCACTATCGGGAGGCGTTCCATTGGTACACATCTACAGCCGGCAACAGTTTTCCATCCCAATGGACAGTTACAGTATCCGGCACCTCGTTTTGGAAATCGATTTTTGTAGCTTCTGCCCGCTCTTTTCATTTCTCCGTTCGAATTCTTTGAATGGTGGACTTGCTAATAGGAAATTAGTCAATGTTGAGTCCAAGTGCCTCAATAGTAGCTTCAATAATAAACACAGAATTCCTCATCCTTAACTTACACCTGTCTTAAGTTGCTACTAACTTTGGACTGATGAAATTTTTCTCATTGCAGTTTTATTAGAATCTGACTGTGCGCTCTCGGTAGGGGTGGACAAATTGTCTTGTAAATCCATTTCTTCAAAATCAGATGATGAATTTTCTTGATACGAGGATGTTGAAGCGGTTAGGGATACTTCATAAATAGGTTGACGTTTTGATCCTTTATTTTTCTCAAGCGCGCTTTTTCCTCCTTGTCGGTTAACATTTTATTCACTCCAGCTAAGTGACCAGATCTACCTGGCTCTCTTTGGCGCTACAAGAATATACTATCTTTATTTATTGAAGCGCGTCGACGTATACAATATCGAACAAATTATGCAAGTTTGTAAGAAACTCTTGTCTACGCTGTTCGAATATGTCTTGGGTTTTTTTGGCATTCTTTTGTAGATCTCGCCTAACATGGTATAAGGCCACTAGTTTCCAAACACAGTTAGGTAAAGCCTTAATCGGAATACATGCCTTTTCCTAATAAATAATGCACTCAAAAATAGTAAGATTCGCGCTTTCATTTACTTTAATTCACTTCTCGAATACTATAGAACAAAACTGCCAATACTTGCCTATTAGAGGGAAGTTTTAAACCGGCGATTTGATGTTTTACATACCAAATCAAAAAAATCCCCTTTTTGGAACTGCGACATCTCTCTGACATCTTAACCGAATGATAATAATGCGTTAACTAATAAAACAAACGAGTAATAACAAGCACTACGATACGTTAACTCCGACGGGTCATAGTATGTAAGTACTGACATGTATCGACGTTGTCGGCACGGGTTACTGTGGTTCTAGGTACATGAAATTTTATTTAAAAGTGTTTTAGCGCCATTCGCATATAATTAGAGGGTATGCGTTAAAAAAATGACTTTGATTTTTTTGGGACACCCTAATCCACAGGTTAATTTTAGTTATAGGTGATCAGTAAATATCAATTAAATACCATCACAAAAAGAGCTGACTGGTGTTGTGCATGGTGCTCATACTTTTCGCAGTTTTTGCAGTTTCTCCTCATATGTAAACTACATTTAAATCTGTAACTCGCATGGTAAGGAAGACTATTAAATTAGAATCTAATATGCGCTTTATCGTGTTGGTTTCAGGAGAAAAGATCGCTCAGCCCTGCCCTGAAGACGAACAAGAGATGGTGGACGAGATGATGGAGAAGTACTTGGACAATGAACGTATCCTGGATACGTATTTTGAAAAACTGAAGGCTTTGTTGAAGAAATCGCCTCCAGGACGGAAGGAACTGGCAATGAAACAACGCCAGATTGAGAATCTGATCAAGAAAAACGGTCTGGAATAAGGATAAGAAGCGTTGGAGGCTCACCACTGGACCGTTTCACATTTTACTTTAACAAATGTACTCACTAGCTTTGTTCATCCTTTAATTCAGTAAATTAATTAAACGAACATTTTTTGTCGTACTTTCTAATTCCTTTACTTTTATTTTTTGAGTTTTTTAAAACCGTCTTAGATATCTATACTTAAAATCATCAATTTATCAACTATGGAATTCCTCAAAATGTCTTTTTTTGTTAATTCCTCGTCGCCCGAATAATGGTGAAAATAGTTCCAGTTTATTGTTCTAATTTAATCGACAGCATTTTTCGGGTTTTATTATACCTCGAAAAGAATGGTTCTTATATTGTAAAACTCGTCACCGTAGTTTGTTACGCTGACGACACGCTAGTTCTGGCACAAGGGAGGTCGCACCAAGCGGCGGCTGACGCAGCGGCCCTCGGGGTTGCGACAATCATCAACAGGATCCGGCAATTGGGACTCGAGGTGGCCTTGCAGAATTCCGAGGCCATATGCTTTGATGGTCCTCTGAACGCGCCATCGTCCGGTTCCCATCGGTAGGAGGGCTTCACATCGGCGTCGGGTCGACGATGAAGTACTTGAGACTTGTCCTCGTGTAAGGTGGTGTGTTATGGAGAGCAAATGAAACGAGTGAGCTTCGAGAATACACTGACTATATTGAATAATAGGTGCCTAATATATATAGCTTACAAGTATTACATCACACCTTCTCCTTGTATCGACCTTCAGGTCACTTACCATCGGCTTGACTCATCGGAGCTTGTTCATGAGACTTGGGCATGCTATGCATGAAGTCATGAATGGAATAAAACAAATGTGATTCAGTCTTCTCAAGAATTTTAATGGGATACTAGGCGTACACGCGTCTCACACTATGGTTTAGCAGTTCATAAGATGATTTAGGTTAAGACTTACAATGGGTATGTTACGTTACCCCAATTTAGATCAATCCATGGACTCGTCGTCGCAAACAGCATCTCCAGCCTGTGTGATGCTTATAGATTTTGCATGTACCAGTATTCACAGCCAGTTGGTTCACCTCAATGTTGCATACTAACAATAGGCCTATACGCAGCCGTAAGGCATTCTTGAGACTATATTATTTTTATATTAAAATCCTTCATTATTAAAATAAACTATTGAAAATATAAATAAGCCAAAAAATGGTTGCCTGTAAAGTCGGTTTTACGGGCGAAGATTTTACGTGACAACGTCTTTTTCTCGGTAGAATATTTATTGATATGAATATAATTAAATTGCACAATAGGAACAAGGAATTGAATGAAAATAAGAATTGCACAAATTTTAACTATAGAAATATATTTTGTTTACTAAAACATCGGTGACTCATCGTAACGTTACCGAGCGTTACACTTTTTCATAAGTGACTCCCAGCCGCAACCTAATTTAAGACGTTGTCACGTCAAAAGAAAAGATCATATAAGTTTCCCCAATGTACATGTTTCAAACCGCATGAGGCTAAGAGTTAGGTAATCGACATTATACGTACACATCGTGGCCCAATCTCAAACACTGGTTTTCTCCATCGCACAGATTCCTTGCCTCTCACGCGACATTTAATATATTTTAATTTTGACGTGACAACGTCTTAAATTAGGTTGCGGCTGGGAGTCACTTATGAAAAAGTGTAACGCTCAGTAACGTTACGATGAGTCACCGATGTTTTAGTAAACAAAATATATTTCTATAGTTAAAATTTGTGCAATTCTTATTTTCATTCAATTCCTTGTTCCTATTGTGCAATTTAATTATATTCATATCAATAAATATTCTACCGAGAAAAAGACGTTGTCACGTAAAATCTTCGCCCGTAAAACCGACTTTACAGGCAACCATTTTTTTTTAATTCGATTAGAGATTATGAAAAAAAGTATGATTCTAAAATAGACCACAACGTCGTTTTCCTTCAAAGTTCAAACGTCATCTCCGATTATGACCACAGACTTATTATATTTTTCACAATATTAAACTTCAACACCAATTACATGTCAAGAAAGAACTCATTTTAGATTTTAATTGCTATATTAATTTATTCCTACATTATGCATTTGTTCTAATTCAAATTATTATTATCTTAAAGAAATCGATAAGTAAGCAACGCCATCTATATGAACCTACTTGGCACCGATTATAAATTCATCCCACCATTTGCCGCTAGATGCCGCTACGTATCTCGTTCATGAGTTCTTCTGATTTTTATACCTTACACCCTTTAATAAAAAAAATAATAAGAATACATGATTTTTTTTGGATTAATAGAAATATAGTCTACAGTTACACTAGATTATGTACCTAGCTTATATGCCTTAATTATATAACTGGATTATACAGGGTGGTCAAAAAGTCGTGGATCAAACGAAACAGAGAGATAAAGGGAGTAATTACCAACAAAAAATCTTTCTGCAACATCGCCATACCTTCGTTGCACGAAAAGGTATGAATTATTATGTTTTTTTCAATGAAACTATCGAGTTATTTTCCAATTTAATTGATTAAAAACAATAAAAAACGTGTTGTATTATGATTCGATAATGTTTCAATACTACAAAAATTGCATTGCAGCTCTTGGTATCAAATTTAACGAGCAATTTTTTTTTCCGTAAATTTTACAATAAATTGCTTCTCAATTTAAGAGCACAGTTTGAAAAAAGAATGTATCCTTATCAATCCTTCCTCATTCAAATGAGGTCCAACACATGGTATGGTACAGGTGCTCTGTACTTGAATTTTTAACAAAATAATTTGAACCAAATATTTATGAAACTGATTCGACAAATTCGCACTTTGATAAATTTATGGTGATACCATATTTATCTAATCGTTCTAGTACCTCTCATAAAGGCCTTCTATGCTCATCTTTCATAGACGATGCAATAATGACATCATCGATATAAACGTTCCGTAAGGTTCCGTAGTACTTCATTTTGCATAACCATTTAAATGTTTGTGCAGCCGTAGAGATCTCTCTCGAACACAAGGCGATAGGCAGATCGTTATTGTATATTTCAGCAAATATATTCCCAAGCCAGAAAAAGAATTACTGTGTTACCCGCCGAGAAATTCTAGCCGTTGTTAAAACCTTAGAATATTTCAAGAAATACTTGATTGAGAGACAGGTTACACTTCCCGCCGATCACGCTGCCTTACAGTGGTTGCTTCAGTTTAAAGACCCAGAAGGACAAGTAGCAAGGTGGATAGAGCAGCTGCAAGAATGTGACTTTGTCCCAGAACATCGAAAAGGCAAGTCATTCGATAATGCTGATGCTTTGTCTAGACAAATAATCGCGTCGACATTGTGCCAAACAGGAAAGGCAAGAGAGAGTACGGATTATCCGGTGAACACTTTGGATGAAGACTGGAATAATGTAAGACGCACAGAAGGAAGATAGTGACTTTATGGAGGCATGAGGAACAGGGAGTAAGTTCACTCATCCTCCATAGAAAAGGGAGGATCCTCCGGCCAGACGGGTGTTATGTCTGGCGGGCATTTGCCCAATGGTTGAAATTGGGAAGTTGTATATATGCTAGTTGCACGGTAAACTCTGATTGCAAGATGTAGAATTCGTGTGACGTCAGTATGACGCGTTGTTCCATGTAGAGTTTGTAGGTACCGCTACAACTTGAAGTCAGTAATCGAATGGAAGCAACGTGGCCAAAGGCCCTCTTGGAGTGAAATATCGGCTCTTAGTCCAACTGAAAAAGTTACTGGACTCAATAGGACAGCCTGATAACTAATAATTAAGTTCTCAAGAGAAAATGGGAATCACCCAGTGGACAGGAAGTAATCTTACAGATAGTTGTCACCTGTGATAAGGTCGCGTCGATGGACATCTTGGAGTAAAGTTTTCTAAATCCTTGCGGCAATGCACTCAATAAAATTATTGAGTTCATTCCCTTGAAGATTTAGAGAACTGGTGTAGGAAATATGTAGCCTGCACTCTGTGAAGGGACCGCAAACGATAACCAGAGGTCGGCTGAAAGTTGGTGCACCATGGGAAAGAGTTGCTGTCAATATAGCTGGACCATTCCCTGTTACTGAAGAAGGGAATAGGTATATCATCGTCATGCAAGATTCTTTCAGCAAATGGCCAGAAGCTTTTGTAGTACCCAACCAAGAAGCTCATACCGTCGCCAAAAAGCTAATTTCGATATGTTCTGTCAATTTGGCATTCTCTTGGACTTACACTCAGACCAGGGTAGAAATTTCGAGTTTTAACTATTTCAAGAGGTTTGCCAACTACTATACATAAGATTCGTACAACACCATATCACCCACAGTTTCACACACAGACGTTGGAGAATCATTTGGCCAAAGTAGTGGAAGGACACCAAAGTGATTAGGATCAATACATTCCACACTTCAAATGGCAATGTTACGAATGCACCTTATGTCAATGGCAGAAAGTTCAATATTGCGTGACATGTCTTAGGTAAGTTTCAAGCCGTATATCTTGAGGCCTAGATATTGTAAAGGTATGATATAAAAACGCATTGCTAGACCTAGGATGGCCTATCGAATGGTACAGGTGTCATCAATATTGACAACGCAGTGTCGACATCGAAATGACTAGAGACTCGTCTTAGACGTTGGAGACTTACTCGTCCTCGTCGAGGACGAAGAAGTCAGTCGAGGTTCGATCAGATGCCCTATAAAAGCGCCGTGATGCCAGCGCGCAGTCAGTCTGAATTTGACTATCGAAGCGAAAACAAGCGATAGTTGAGAAGCGATCTTTGAGAACATTTACAGCGTAATTGTAAAGAGAACTTTGAGAAGTACGTGAAATAACTTCTGTAGTGTTGTTGTGTGCGAACGACACGAACTTCGTGGACGTAAGGGAAGACCTCGGAGGTTTAAGGGGGGACTGTACCTTCATTGGCAAAAAACTTCGCCACCTTTGACAGACATTTTAATACCCCTAGCCTGTAACAGTACTTATCTTGCTGCGACATCGCTTTGGAGTTGTTTTGATTAATGGAATAGCTTGAGGTTGTGATCACGGCGAAGTTGATCATGTCGGGGTTTTCAATGTGCACTTGAAGTACGTATGAGGTACAAATGATATCATACTATAATCTAGAGTTGTATGCACAGCGTTGGGCTGATCGCCGCTTCAGGGACCGCGCCCATACCGGTGCCACAGCAGCTTCTTGGCCTTATTTGCAGAGGCGTGTACCGACTGCTTTTACGCGACAATGCGCATGCGGTGCGTGTCTGTGGCGCACAGGTGCCTAGCTAAGATTGCAACAGACTGATTTATTGCCTTTATAGCAGGCAATACTGCGACAGACATATTGCTGATATCTGAAATTGTAGTTTGTATTTGCTTTTATTATGATATATGTTACCTTTTATGTATCTGTTTTATGAATGAGTCTTGGTGCTTGAAATAATCTAAATTTATTATTTAATTCCTGTCAGTGACTGAGCGATCGTCTGCTACGTTGCGTGTAGTGTGTTCCATTCCCACACGGAACAAATATTTATATGGCCTGCACGTGTTGTTCCGAGTCTGGCTGTCTATTTATGTGAGTTTAAATGTTTGTAAACAATATAAGAGTAACAAACTTTTACAAACATGGCTACTAAAACGCGTCAATTTACTCCAGATGCGGAATAATTCGATAGGACTGAACTAATATTTATCCTCTAACTATTTCTTAAGAAATCGCGGTAACAGAATGTATACATTTTTATTATCAGCCAAAAAAAACTTAAAGCGCATACATAATATCAGCTCAATACGACGGGAAGAAGTCTAATTTAAATTACTTAATTTGACCCAAATAAAAGGACAGGGCAAGCTAAATAAAATCGTTTAAAAATTTGGTTATTTTGATAAAACGTGGACCCTGACGCTGCCGTTGCCTTTCTATGTTGCGGATGGCCATCAGACGTTCAGACGTTCTTGATGTGTGTACAAATCAACCTTAATGTGGTACCTAGTCCATAGTTTATATAAACCACATTAAGGTTGATAAGTACATCAAGAACCTCTAGAGATATTACAAGAAATAATTTTTAACTTAAAAACTGTTTACGGTATAAAAAATGTTTGTATATAAAATATTTTCTTCTCCACCGCCTCTTTAGAAATTCAAAAAAATAGGAAACAAAGACTCATTTTGATGCAAAAGAATATCGATAATTATTCGAATTTGTCGGTCGAAAAGATAGTTCATCTTTAGCTGCTTTCGCATGGAGTGATGAGCAATGTACCATGGAGCTTTTTTTCCGATGAGTCTCGATTTGGATTTCATCCGTATTCTCGAAGATGAAGGGTTTGGCGAGTTCCTGGTATAAAGTAAAAATTACGCCCAATAAAATTACAAAAACAAAATTACAATATCTTTGTTGCATCTTCTTTATATATTGCAAGCATAAATCATAAAATACACTTTAATTTCATGTGTATCTGATTTCACAAATTATTTACAGAATTTTGCAAACTAAGATAAAATATCCCTAGGCATTGTTGATGTGTGTATATTGAATTGGCTCTTTATATGTAAATTGTAACGTGGTCGCTCACAATGAGCCTCATACGAAGGCTCAGAGTCACACAAAGGGCAATGGGTAGAGCTATGCTTGGAGTTTCTCTCCGTGATCGAATCAGAAATGAGGAAGAACCAAAGTCACCGACATAGCTCTTCGAGTCGCTAAAATTAGGAGGCGGGGCAGGGCACATTGCTCGCAGAACCGATGGCCGTCGGGGCAGTAAGGTTCTGGAGTGGCGGCAACGTACTGGAAGTCGCAGCGTAGCGAGGCCCCCAACAAGGTGGACCGATGACCTGGTGAAGGTCGCGGGAAGCCGATGGATGAGGGCAGCACAAGACCGGTCATCGTGGAAAGCCTTGGGGGAGGCCTTTGAAAATTTTTATTGATACAAATTTTAGGTATGTACATAGTGCTGGAGTGAAGCAAATGTTTTGGGGACATGTTCCGTAGTGTGAAATAACTACACCAATACTTTTACAAAAACTGTTTATTTCCACATGATCACATCAATCAAAATTTATTTAAATGGTTAATACAAGAGATATGTTACTTATTATACTTATGAGAAGAGTTTGCTCTGTTCTAAACATCGAGAGAGAGACTACTGAGATTATTATTTTAGTTATATCATTCTAATTCCTTTAAATATGAGCTGGTCATTAGCCGCTTTTCTTATATACTAAAACTGTCTTGTCAAACATTTATATTAGAATGTAAAAACAATGATTACCTATTGTGAAGTAAGCATAAGAACCTCTAACAACTCGATGGCCTTTATATAGAAAAAAGAAACAGGATAGTCTTAAATTTTCTTACCATTATTTGCAGTTTGCGTATGTGACAGAACGCGCATCGCCACTAGGACCGTGAGTGCAAGTCTCGCGGACACGAGCGAGGCCTAAGCATAACCTAACCGCCAATAAAAATTGTATTTCTCTTGAGTATGCTCACTAAATGCAATGCGTTTCAAACGAAATTCGACGTTTTATAAGGGTCGTTATAACCGAGTATCATACGTGTTTCGCGAGTTTGATCTTCATTAGTTACTACAATTGTTGCAAGTGTAAATGTCAAGAAAGCCTTCTCTCGACGGTCGGCTTGAAGGTTGAAATTTACTTTACGCCTACATGAGTCAAAAGTATCTACAAGGTTAAACTTGTTAGTATGCTTAGTTCATCATCTTTGTTCACCGAAACATTCTTACAATATGATATAGAAACATGTACTAAAATATAAATCGTCTTTCTTCAGTCTCAACAAAGTCACACCATGCTCTTTCCCTTAAACATTTGAGCCATTACCAAGAGCGTTTATATAAAACTAGTGAAAAACCATTATGAGTAAATTATGAAACGTTTTTGCAAGAGATTGCGGTTGATCAATCGCATTGACAAATCAGACTGATCCAGTGGTATTCAGAAGGTTCAAACTCGAGTCTCGATATTATCTCGGGGACAATTAATGTTTCCTATGTAATGTATATGTAGGTACCTAAATAAATTACCAGAATTGTCCCTCTGTCTAGAATCGATCAATGTCCACTGTTTTTATTCAATGTTGTTGAATAGACCAAACCATGCAGTCTGTTTCAAAATGATTATCGATTGTTGATTCGTGGATCGGTTAAGATTAAGAGGCGTCAACGTCGATCAACCGCAGTTTTGTGTCACCTATAATGGTTTGATGCGAATGCGCAAGAGCAATTTCATTACAAACGAGTTTCTTTACAAGGAATGCACAGTTTTTTTTTTTATTTACTGCCCAAACTATCATGATAATTTTGTCAACAAATATTATTAATTGCATCGTTTGTCTATCAAAGGAATTAAACATTAAATCTAAATAAATTTTTAAACATTCAAACTGAACCCAATAAAATCAATTCGAAGGCTGAACCTTATATCTTCTATTATTAAAGTTATTATTACGTAATTTTTCCTTAAAGACGAATAAGTGACTGAAAAAAAGGGTGAAATCCTAGTAAGTGCCAAAATATCATTGTATCGTGAACTTAATTGATGGTTTTTTTTGGTATATCATGAAATGACCTCTTCCGCTCTGGGCGGAGCGGAAGGGCGTGTCAGACTTTTGCTGACTAAAACCCACCCGTGTTTCTTCACTTGCCTGTGCGACTTCTAGGGCCACCGTTTCTTGTCTAACCAACCCGTAACCCTGACCTAGGAGGAGCCGGTCTTCTTAGACCCCGTCACGATGTGCTAACATCTCTTTGAGGGGTGCGTGAAGCACTCGGGCCTGGTCCTTACCGAGCGGGGCGCTGCCCACTGCTCACCCCGCAGGCCCGCGTCTACGGTGGCTGGGCGTTTGGTGTCGTCTCCCGTTCTTTTTTAACCAACCCGCAACCCTGTCCCAGGAGATACCTTACCGGGCGGCTTTACCCGCGCCTACGGTAGCCGGGAGTTCAAAGTTGTATCCCGACCAGGGCGTCTCCTGCTGCGGCTAGTGGCGTAAGGGCGCTGGGAATTCCGTTGCCTCACACGCTCCGCCTCCTCCTATTGATCGATTATCGAGTGGCAGATAGTTAAGTGAAAATTATAAATGGATTTCAAGATGCGTAGCATACATAACGGCCCGCCATTATGTTTATTTTTTTTTTTTGAGCCCGTAATTGAGCAGGACTCTCCTCTAGCCGCCAGGAGACGGCCTGGTCGGGAGACAACATTAAACTCCCGGCCACCGTCGGCGCGGGCAAGGCCGCCCGGTGAGGTACCTCCTAGGACTGAATTGCGGGTTGTTTAAAAAAGAATCGTGCCTGGCGCACAGGCAAATTAAGGATCACGACTGGGTTTTAGTCAGTAAAAGTCTGACACACCCTACCACTCCGCCCAGAGCGGGAGGTCATTTGATGATTACCCAGATGATACAGAAAAAAAGGCGTTAGTTGAACTTGTTTTAGCTAGTGAAAGGTTTCTACCGAAATTTAAATAAAGCATGGAATGAAATGAACAGAGTTTTGAGTGAGATAATTAACGTTCACAGTTGATCACATTGATATTTTTCACATGACATTGATATTTTTTAAACTTGCTTATATCTAGTTACATTGGTTTTTGATTATTTTAATGTTTCAGAGCTGATGTTCGAATATCTAAAGATCTTTAATTGGTTTTAATATTTAACCTGACACCTTGTTCATTTACTGAAATTAGTCTGATGGTTCAACATCGACAATCGGTGATACAGGTCCCTCGGTGGCCACATTATCATATTTCTCTGTCTTGGCCTCTACTTTCTTAGGGTACTTACCCTTTTTCTTAACTATTTTAGTATCCATGGGCCTGGAAGTACGTTTGTTAACTTTACCAGGCAAAGCAAAAGTATCAGCATTTTTTACTTTAAAAATGTTATAAGGCTTAACCCTAATAGGCTTGATAGCCTTCATAGGCTTGGTAAGCTCTATATCCGTTGTTGCCTGAATAGTCACGGTAAGCTTTTTAACTGGTTCTGAGGTTTCAGGCTCCGGAGTATGTGTCTCCTCCGTGTTGGCTTTATTTTCGGAACTTGATAACTCAAATGTTGCTGCTACAAGTTCAAGGTAGTAATCTATCTGCGACGAATTCTTTTTGATGATTTTGCTAGCAAATTTTCCAGGTTCGGCCATGTTTGCTAAAAAAAAACACACACACACATTACAATCTGTTTATTAGGATTGACTAGATTATTGAGGTCAGATAGAAAGAAAGAAAGAAATACTGGTATTCAGCTGCATCCGGTTAAATTAAAAGCCGATCCCAACATACATAGTTGGGACAAGGCTAGATAAGTGTACCCCCCTGACCCGAGGAGGCCCAAAGTGGCAGGTCAACATCAATCGGGGGCTGCGGAAGCGGTATTTGTTCTCGCAACCCCGGTTTTTAGTCAGTAAAAGTCCGACAGACCTAGACCAGGGCGGCGGACATCCATGAGGAATTTCCAGCCGGAAAAAACAAGGCTAGGTTAGTGTATTTAGGTTGAGTCTTTTTTAGGGTTTCTAAAAATGACTAAATTGACGGACAGACAGGCAGATCTGACGAAACTTTGAAGTTTCGTCAGTTCTGTCTGTCCGTCCGTCCACGCAAAATCTCGGTAACCATTGGCACTAGAAAGCTGAAATTTGGCGTACCAAATTTCAGCATTCAACAGAATAATAACAACATTTAATAGCAACATTCCGTAGAATGTATAACAAAACCGACAAAGTGATAAAATAAAAAGTAAAAAAAAATGTTTTAATAGGGTAACCCCCCATACACGTAAAGTAGGAATTGATTTTTATTTACATTTCCGCGCGCGCAGCGTGTGGTATATTATTGGATAGGTATTTCAAAATGAATAGGGGTTTACTTCAATATTATTTTGATACTAGCGGCCGCGCGCGACTTCGTTCGCTTTTTTTGTATGCTCCGCTCCTATTGATCGCAACGGGATATTATACAGTATGTAAAGAAAACCCTGTCCGATCCGTGAAGGTATTGTTAGGTATCGATAACTGATTCTACTAATGGATACAAAGCCAGGCTAAACTTAAAAAAAAAGATCCCCCTAAAAAAATTAATATTATTTCGCAAAAAGAGGTAACTTTATACATTTGCGGTAAGCAAATCTTCCGCGGGCGGCGGGAGACAGGGCTCGCTACACGTGGTCGCAGCGCTATTCGCTCATAATAACCGGTGTTGTCGCTTTTTAAAAAATTAAGTACCTAATTTCGGGGAAGTTGGAATTAATTCGCGGGAAAAAAAGATTATATCAAAATTCATTAGTATTGTTTCTATGATGATTACGTAAAATTTTAATATTATATTTGGTCAAGTGTTTACCTAAACTTTATTATTGTTATAGGTCGAACAGGGTTTTCTTTACATATTGTATAGCCTATAGCCTTCCTGGATTAATGGGCTATCCAAGGGAAAAATAATTTTTCAAATCGGGCCAATAGCTCCTGAGATTAGTGCGTTCAAACAAACAAACAAACTCTTCAACTTTATGTATTAAGTATAGATATATTGTACATATTTTCGAAAATAAATGCTCCAAAAGCAAAAATAAATGTGTTCCCCTCTCTACCTTTTGTAAAGTTGAAAAAATGAAAAAAGTTCTCAAAACTAGAACTTTATAAAACTAGTACTTTCTAGGAAAATTATTTAGAACTTTATGGGTTATTCAACTTTTGAAAAACTGTAAATATAATTTCTAAACTAAGTTCGGTTCTTAAAGCGCTTCAGGAGCTATTTAATTCCGTCATTCTTAAAGGCGAAACGCCTAACGCGTGGCACAGGAGCGTGGTAGTGTTATTTTTCAAAAAGGTGCCCTCCTGAAAAACAACAGACCGATATCCCTCCTGAGCCATGTCTATAAGCTGTTTTCTAGGGTCATCACGAATCGTCTCGCTCGCAGGTTCGACGACTTCCAGCCTCCCGAAAAAGAAGGCTTCCGAAAAGGCTTTAACACCATAGACCACATACATACGCTGCGGGAAGTTATACAGAAGTCCGAGGAGTATAACAAACCACTATGCTTGGCGTTTGTGGACTATGAAAAGGCCTTCGATTCGATCGAGACTTGGGCGGTGCTACACTTTCTCCAGCAGTGTCAAAATGACCTTCGATACATTGAGGCGATAAAGTGTTTGTACAAAAACGCCACCATGTCAGTCCGTCACCAGGGTCAGGACTCGAAACCGATCCAACTTCAGGGTGGAGTGACACAAGCAAATGTCATATCTCCTAAATTATTCACTGCTGTGTGGGAAGATGTCATCAAGCTCCTGGACTGGAAAGGACTTGGCTTCAACATCAACGGCGAGTACATCACTAATCTCCGTTTTGCAGATGATATCGTGGTCATGGCTGAGGCTGGCAACAAGGTGGACCGATGACCTGGTGAAGGTCGCGGGAAGCCGGTGGATGCGGGCAGCACAAGACCGGTCAGCGTGGAAAGCCTTGTCCAGCAGGGGACATCCATAGGCTGAAGAATAAAAGTAAGTTCATAATGTAACCGTATATGCAAGCATATTTTATCACACCGAACTTATTTTCTTTCAAATAAAAAAAAAAAAATACAAAAATCGGTGCATGTAATCCAAATTACCTCCAAAATTCGACATACATTAAGACATTGAAGTAGTAGTGGTAGTTGACTAAAAAAAAAATTATTGGTCCGTCAGTCATATTTCCAAAAAATACTAGACACGTATTTTTTCTTTTTTCATATACCTAAACAAAAAATGAAGACGACACAGTGCGTTGAAAACTCCTGTGACGTCACTGCACGCTACACTTTTTAGCGAGCAGTGACGTCACCAGCCACCACTCCTGGCCTGTAGCTGATCTTTGATGCCTTTTATATTAGTAAATTTTTATTGATTTGATATAACAAAATATACGTATCCAACATTTTTCTATAATCTGAATGACGGACTAAATAGAATTTTTTTTTTTTTCAGGAAACATGTCTATTGTAAATAATGATAATTATCATTTTTAAACAGGCCAAGATGGCTGGTTGTAGGAAGTTATTACATATTTGTACCTACAGCCTGTTGTGGTTAAGTAATGCGATTTTCCACACATTTCAAGTACTTTTAACTTTAAGTGGTTGGTGTAAGGTACAACAAAACGCATTGACTACATTTTATCAGTTACAGTAGTGTCCGCGACTCGCCACTAGTGGTCACTACGTGCCACACAAAACGCCGAAACCTGCCACCGTCGCATTGCTCCACCCCCGCGCGGTTAACCGTCCGTTTGCCGTAGGTATATTGGTATTTTGCCGTATTAATCCATCTTGTAACACCAACAGCAGTTCTTGAAATGTAGACAAACTCATTCGAAAATGTTTAAGAATTTTTTCTATCTATATCTTTGTATATTATCGAAATGCAAGTTATGTTTCACTGTAGAACCAGTTAAAACTGGATGCACCCAATACAGGTGGCGGCGTCGTCGTCTACGTTTTCTGCTTATTAACAAAAGCGCGAGCAAACTTATATTCTCTATCAGATATTTTATTTGTAAAATACAGATGTGATGTCAACATAAAATGAACACTATGTCTTGCAGTCGAAGGTGTAGAAATATTCACATTAAAATTATTATAAAATACAATCAAGTTAAAAAAATATATAATAATACAGTCAAAATTAACTAAAACAAATTCAGAACAATGATCAAAACAGAATATTGAATAAGTAAAGCACAAAACAATCATTAATAAAATAATTATAAATTCAAGTTTGTAATAAACATTTAAATTAAATTAGACTAAATAAAATCATTCCTTAATAATAAAATTGTCCTTATATTAATTGACCTTCCAAATAAGAGTTTTTCTGTCAGAATCCATCTTCAGACTGCGCAGCAACGAGCGGGTTATGAAATGTGGCGGCTTCGAGACGCAGGTGGCTGTCGCTCGCTTCTGACACTTTTAGAATTGTGGTAGTAGCGCGCGACAGCCGCCGTTTGCTGTGGTCGGTGGCCCATTTGCGCCGAGGCTTGATTTTAAGTATGGACAATCAATGTCGATGTGTAACAAATATTGGCAACACTGATTAGATATTAATCATTAGACTTTTTAAGATTAGCTAACATAAGGATAAAAAAGTGCAGTAGTAAACCTATGTGTTATTATAATATATATAGATATTCCTGGTTTTAAACTATCTGTGTGCCAAATTTCATCCGTTAAGTAGTTTTTGCGTGAAAGAAAAACAAACATCCATCCATCCATCCATACTCACAAACTGTCGCCTGGAATTAAATTTTGATTGCAACTAATAGTTATAAGAAAGAAATCAGGTTTGTTTGTGAAGCCGTACGGAGGACGGGTCTAAGCAGTTGTGTTGCGATGTGTGCCGGGTACGATGCGCCTAATGTTGTTGTGTTGGGAGTTTGGTCGTGGAGGGTCTTCAAATCAATTTTCCTTTGGCGCAGCATCGTTGGTCGTGTTGTTGGGTTTAACATTGCATCACCTCGCTCAACTGAAGTCTTCCTTCCTATTCGCTCAGTTTTTCTGAGTTAATAGGCTCTTAATAAACTAGCGCGTTTTACCATCAACGATCGCATCATTGCTTACCATCAGGCGGGATTGCGGTCAAGCGTTAGTTTATAATTATTAAAAAAAAATATTGTATATATATATATATTAGGTATCACAATCATTTTCTAAACGAATAAAAAAGTAACAATCATGTTTAAAACAAAAAATCATAAAAAGTTTTTTTTTAAGAGCTCTAAAAAACCTATCGTTTTTCCATTTACTATTGTACGGTGCAACCGCACATCAGCATAGCATCGTTAGAATTTACGCCTCGCATTCAATTTAATTTATAATAATTATTAGTTCGCGTCGAGCCATCAAGCCGTCGGGCGTTGACACCGACTTCAAAAATTAGTTAATTTTCACTTTGTAGAGGAGTTCTCTCGGCTCCATCATCAAATCTACTGCAGACCTTCATTAGAACCCATCTGGATGCAAACTTCTCATCAATATATATGAATTGAGTCCAAACACAAGGTAACTACTGTGACAGCCTCCGTGGCGTAGCGGTGGCGAACGCGGCCGTAGCGCGGGGAGGCGCGGGTGCGATCCCCGCGCAGTGCAGATATTTGTGTGCATGAGTGTGAATAGTTGCACTGGTCTGGTCGTGCCTCGGAAAGCACGTTAAGCCGTTGGTCCCGGTTGCCATGCGAACATCTGTTGGCAGTCGTTACGGGTTGTTGGAGCCCTCAAAGGTCTATCAATTGGTTTAGCTGCAATACTTAGATATCGCCTTCGGGTTGTGGAGGTCAGACGGCAGTCGCTTCACGGAAAATATCGAAGTTTCGCCAAGATCAGCAGTTGGACTGGTAAAACGAACCCTAGACTCCAAAGCTGAAAGGCTACGGATGCAACTGGGATTGACGCTGAGATGATGATGACAAGGTAACTACTGTAAATCGTTGAGGAGTGCCCTTAACTGTCGTTCGTCTTCATCATCAAAGCCCTTATGACAGTCCCAACCCATCTAGGTGTAAAGTTCATAACAATACAAATAAATCAAGCACAAACACGAGGTAGCTGCTATGATTCGTTGAGGAGTTCTCTCGATTGTCTCTCGGCTCCATCATCAAATCTACTGCAGACCTTTATTTTTTTTTAACGTTTGAAAATGCTTAGGTAATGATATTACTTAGATATACGCTAGTCGTCCCTACGATTTTTGAAAGTTCCCCTTGATTTCTCTGGTCTTCCGTTATTACATCCTGACCTTACTTTTATACCCGTTCAAACAAAACAGGAATTTTGCAAATCGGTCCATAAAAAAGATAACGACGAATTGAGAACCTCCACTACATAGCGAAAAATGACTTTAATTTGGAAGTCGGCTTCGATGGGTTAGTATAATTCACAACAACAATGAAACATCAATCAATGACCTCAACTCAAAACATGAAATGTTATAAGAATAAAAAATTTTCGAAACCCGCACTTTGTGTGTTGCGTGCACTCATTTAAATTAACATAGGAATAAAATTTAAATTACACTCTTTGATGTCAAACCTACGCGTCAGTTTCCTGTAAACGCCTGTAAACTTTTTGAAAAGCGTTCAAACGCGATTTTTCATTTCATTTCATTTATTTCATTCATAAAAACAATTTACATTGTGTTGAATATCTACATATGCGACCCACACACGACTACACACAATATAAAGAACTAAGAATTATTCATTTACATACATTATAAGCGAAATTTATATATAGTGCCAAACAGTTTCAAGTATATTGTCCATGTGCAAACCAAAATCAAATACAATTATACAATTCAAAAATAGTTACTAATTGAATGTCAAAAGTTATAATTATCCTAGCGCCAGATTGTCAAGTAGAGTCTAAATCAAGGAGTATGTTTGTTTAAACCTACCACACACATACGTACGCACATACGTGCGTCAGGAGGACGTAAAAAAAACTCGCTAAATATGAAAAAAAAAATACCGAAGAGTTTCGGATATTAAAATCAAACCCTATACTTACATTATCAATAGTCGTTTTACCACCCCTCCGTGAATTCTCTCTTCAACCTCTGCAAGTAAACAAGTTATCACTGAAATTACAAAGTCGTTTAAAAATGCGAAATATTGCAATGCAGCAATGCATAACAAAAAAATATATTGATCTTAGCATAGACGTCGCCTCGCTTAGGGTTAAAATTAGGGGGTTCCAAGAACAAATTCGCATTAGGTACTATTACACAAACTAGTTAAATGTTGGCAATATGCAAATGCTTTCCTATGATTAATTTTCGCTAAGCTTAAATTTTAATCATTAATTATTATAAGCTCGTATGAACGGGTACAACAATACAGTATGAACGGGTTGGCTCATAGATAGTTTGTAACCAAGATTAGCACATAGTATAGTTTTCATTCCAAGGAATCAAGACTTTACGAGTGAAACCACGCAGTTAATACACAATACATAAAGTATAATATTCGGAAGAGAACAGTAATTTTTTTTTTTGTGGAATTACATTAAAATAAATAATACCTAAACTACCTAAAGAGGTAAAGAATGCGGACACTTTTAATATGTTAAATTACAAAAATAACATTCTAAATTATCAAACACTACTACAATAAATAGACTTGGCCTATTGTTGCGTTGCTTTGTTATGGCTTCGAGTTCGCATTTCTAATCTATGTATTATGAATATTTACGAACACGGTAATTATTTATTTTGCGGTAGACTGAAAATTTTCATATGTTGTTTGCGTGCGATGTGAAATATGATTGGGTACTTTTTTTTTTTTAATTAATACTATAGCAGTTTATTATATTCTAAAGTAATGGATATTTTTGAAATTTCTTATTGTTAATAAATTTCTTTAACTTTACCCTATTCATCTATAACTATTTACGAGTAAAAAAACTTAATTATGTAGCTATTACGTACTTATTACTAACCTGTTGATAAGATTCAAGTTATTACTTATCAATTTTCAGCCGATTTAACTTGCCGTAGAAAAGTTCAGGTAGTGTAACTGAAATAGAAAGAATACTTATTAGCATAGGTATATGAAAATGCACCGCACATAAAGGATGAGGTCGTAGTCTGTAGCCTTTTTGAAGTGGTAACGTGAAACCAGCAATGGGTTACAGAATCAGGTTATAAGATCCATTGCTTCAATAATTTGATCTATCCTACATAAAAAAATCACTTTCACGTTAATTTACACTATTTTTACACATAACAAAATAAATACTTACCCTACTGAATAATCGTACGCGTCGTAGAACGTGCGGCCGGGCATTGCCGGGGAGGCGCTCGTCCGCCGGAGACATCACATGACGCATGCGCGAAAAACCAAATGAAGCGACGTCACTATGGAACGTCGATATACTGTAATTTATTAAAATCCTCTTAACGTTAATTGTAAATATTGAAAGATGGACTCCAGCAATTAGTCTTACTAAGAGGTAGGTATCGAAAAACCTACAGTCTCTTCATATAAAACTTAAACTACAGGCACTCAGCTGAATCCGGTTAGATTCGATGCTGAACCCAAAATGTTTTGGTATTGTCTAGGCAGATGTCAGCATTAGAAGCTTGTAGTGTAGGAAAGACTAAACATAGCAAATATTTCATAGAATAATATGTAGCTTTTATCGTTCCCATAATGACTTCGTTTAGATCTGCTGTCATATGCATCTTTTAGGCTAAACTGGGAACCACACGACGTCTACTATTAGTAAGTCACAGGATTATGCCTGTACCCAACATGCAAGGTACGAAGTTGGGAACTAAAATCTCAAAATCGACGTTTCATTTAAACGTATGGCGTCACAACAACAGTAACCATATTCCTACCCTACACCTATGACCATAGAACTATGTATACCCATACAACTACCACATAACCACCTCCCTTTAGTTACCAGAACATTATTTATGTACCGGTAACTAAAGGGAAGTGGAGGCCAGGGCAGGGATCCACCGCCCGGTGAAGGGGACAATAAAAAAAATGCTACAGTGCAAGCCGGAATCGAGTCCCGGGGGTTCCGTACAATAGAAAGAAAATTATTTATCAGATGAATCGATAAATTAGTGTTTGACTGCTTTTTCACCTGATGGTAAAAAGTGACGAAAAAGTGACGCAATCGTTAAGGGTAAGAGCACCAGTTTATTAAGAGCTTAATCACTCTAACCTTGAATAGACTTAAATTATAATCTGACGGATGACCACTGCGACCAAATTTTTCCAGTCCTTCAATGTACGCGGTATAAAAGAGGAGGCAAAACGCTTCGTCCGAATCGTAGTGGCGTTAACAATGTAAGGGTAGATACTTCCGTTACCTTCTGGATAAATAATTCTGTTGTGGTGAAAAAACAAGTTAAAGTCTCTTCTGTCATTTTCAATGACCGGAGTTATTTATATATTTGCTAGGTAGAGACTATATCAAAAACTAAGACACGTGCGCTCTCGCGTGTCAAGGACGTAATTCATACCTTATCTAAGTCAAGCGATTCTCCGGTTGTGTGTATGTTCCAGGGTCGGTTTCTATCAATTTGCCTTATCCCACCTGCATCGCCGGCTGCTGCTGAAAACCAGCGCACGGGCTGTCTCGTATAGGCTCTTAGCATTATGGCCGTTTTGCGTGGACGGGAAGCATGTTTACCCCAACCTATTTTCGTGTTCTTTTTTATGCGTACTGTTTGCTCCAAATTATTATGTATTATCATTGTGTCCTAACTACGTCGCGGTCATCTTCCAGTCTAATCGAATCAAAATCAAGAGTTATTTATTCAAAATAGGTTCAGCACTTTTTGAATGTCAATATTACATAAGGCAGTCCACCAAAACGCCCGTCTATCGCCAGTCTATATTGCTTTTGCTGGGCATAAGTGGCGGAACAAGCTCCCCAGCAGCACATTTTCTGTTCAATAACATGTCTGTGTGAGAGTAATTAATAAAAAAGACCTCATCAGACGGGGGTATATTTATTTGATAAATGGACACTATATAGTAAATATAATCTAATAGAAATAAAAAATAGTACCTAAATTACACTACAGTATTTAAAACAAATGTCCTATGGACAAAATAGAACAAACAGTTCAGAAGACAGAAGCAATCTCAAAATACCCTTTACATCATTAAAAATCTACATATCTTTAGAGAAATCTCTTAAAGAATGTAGCTGAATGATTTTGAACTAATATTTTATATGGAGCAGCTATGTTAGCTATGTTAGCAGCTATGCTAGGTGTTTCTCTACGTGATAGGCCGATGGCCGATGGGGCAGAAGCAGAAAGGCTCTTGGATAGCGACCACGTACCGGCAAGAGCAGCGTCGGACGCCAACCGACTAGGTGGTCGAATTGATCTAATACCGCATAATCCAAAACCGCAGGGAAGCGTCTAACCGTTCTTTTTAGAAATCCTTGGGGGAGCCATAGGCCACATGAAATCCACTGCTGAACAGAGGTCCAGCAGTGGACTTCATGTAGCTGAGATGATGATGATGGGGGGACTGCAAACAAACTGCAATATGATAATATAATCATTTCACCGTTAAAACAATGAGTTGCCATTCCAACTAATGCTAGGGATCGGTACTATTAACAGCTTAATCTAAAAATACAACCCTCACCCCTAACAAATTCCACCCTCACCCTTGTACAGTCAACAAAATTTATCAGGTAGCAAACATGTGACCTTAACGAAGAGACGGAAGATTATTCGCTGGTTGATTTATTATTGAAATATCTTTACTCGTTCTATATAAATGTATTTAACAATATCACGCAAATATTACCGGTTAGATACAGTTCAACTTTTCCACGGAATATTTAAGTAAGGTTGGACCATTCCAACCTTACTTACCAATAGGTAAGGCATACCGTGGCATTACCATTAATGTGGGCGGGGCAGGCGTGCCACAAAAGTGACACGACAATCGTAGCTCGACTGAAACATTCATTCACCGCGTTTAGTATTCTTCAAACTACTTTAGAGACGGAGCTCTGCTTTAAAATGCCGTATGCACAATATGACATCACTTTTTAGTGAGACCTAAAATATAGACCGAGGAGGTATTACATCGGTAAGTCGAAAATAACATTTCGTTACTTTATAATTCGTAAAAAACTCAAAAATATACTAATAACTATGCTATTCCAAACGTTCACGATATTATTGCATAAAGATACAAAAAAATATCAAAACAATAAGAAAGTCCGGTTACGATGTACTGAATCCAATGCGTCATGCGCACTTTACTTATTGTCATTACGACCTTTGCTCTGATTGGCTGAGATGCATTGATGAGAGATATTTATAGATAGAGAGGTGCCCATGTGATTAAATTAAATTATAGATAGAATTCAGGACTATACGTATGATAAATATATTGTTTGAATTATTTTATATTTACTTACCTAAAGATATTTATTTATAGTTTGACATATTTAAACAATGACATATTTAAAAATTTATTACTCATTGAATAAATGTAAAGAATTCTATAAAAGGCCATGTCACCAGTCAATTTTATCGATACGGAATGCAATTGAGTATTGGATATATACATATCGGCCTTTTGGTCGCCATAGCGTGCATGATAAATTTATGAATGTAGGACTATACGTCAAATACACAGCTTACGTTAATGTGACCACATATTAAAAACTTATAGGTAATCTACGTAGATTACCTATAAGTTTTTAATATGTGGTGGGTATTTATTTGTGTACGTAATGCGGTCCCGTATTGGAGTTAAAGAGGGGAGACAAGCGGCGACATGAATTCTAATACAAATCCCGAAGTATTTCCAATGTAATGTCTTTTATCTTTTCTGTGAACTTTTCCATTGATATTTTATTTGAGTCTGTATTGTGAGATTACTTTAAAGCGTTTAAAAGCTTTAAAGGGAGCTCATCCACTAAATTATGCATGTCCTGAATTTTGCATATTAATTTTAATACAGCATGCTTTGACCAAAACCGTTTTAATCAGTCAACTGTTTCGTTGATTGTACGGACGCCCCCGTCCCCTGACAACAGCGAAATTTAACCGTCACTTTGTACGAACACGTGATATTTTTATTGAAAACCTGTATAACTAGGTACGTATACAGGATAAAGTTTGTCACACAAAGGGATTGAACCCTTGATGAATGCATGCGAACCAAAATCTTTCCTTTTGTACTTGTAAGATATCTATTCGCTTAGCTCTTATTTTGCTCACCCCAAATTTCATCAAGAAATCTCGACCTTAACCTAGAATCTCCCCTCACGGCGATTGTTTTGAGAACCCTGACTTTGATAATGAACCTCACATCGCGAGATACACATAATATTTATTGAAAACACAAGGTCAAGTGTAACGGTTACTTTAATGGTTGGACATAGAATTTTGCTTTTTGCTGGACAATGTGCATGATAATTGGCATAACCTTTGTGTGAATTTCTTTTTAATTGTGTGTACTTTGGAATTGTTTTCTTATCTATGTGAAGAAAACAGTACTGCTGCTCAAGGGCATGTCGCGATCAACCACCCCGTAATGATCGGGATGACTCATCATTACACCATCAGCAACGGTAATTAATTAATATCAGAAAGTTTTCTTACACATTTATTGCAGTCTAAGAACTAAAGGCCATAATTAAAAACGATTACATTTTTGACAGGATAAGATAAGACTGTGAACGTTTTTAAAATTACGAGGTGTACAGCGTTCTAGCATGACGTCATCTGCCAATCCTTTTGGAGTTGGCGTCCGGTCTAACAGGATTCAGCTGAATACCAATTTTATATACGAAGTACCTGCCTATTTGACGATCACAATCTAGTTATTGGGTAATATTACGTCGTAACGTGGTGCTCTAGTGGTTAAAACACCAGCCTCTCAAGTATGAGTGTGCTGGTTCGATGCCAGGTCAGGCAAGTACCAATGTAACTTTTCTAAGTTATATGTACTTTCTAAGTATATCTTGGATACCAAAGACTGATTAAAAGGTAAAGGAACACATCTTGAGGACACCTGGACTTTAAGTCTGAAATCGCCAACCCGCATTGAGCAAGCGTGGTGATTACGCTCAATCCATCTCTGCATGAGAGGAGACCTGTGCCCAGCAGTGGGACGATAAAAAGAAGGTTGATGACGATATACCCTTTGTAATATTGGTTGCATTCGGTCTTCTAACTAAACGCAACGACTGTCAAAAATTTAATCTAGGAATGACAAAGGGGACTAACGAAACGTGTTTTCATAGGCGGAGGGGTGTTGGTATAAAGATGGTATCGTATCTTATCTCTTCTTTGGATGGTGACGTATCTTAATCTGAGCAATTGACCTGTTGTGTGGTGGCTGTGTGGGTTATAATCAAAGTTTTTACTTACATCTATATTTTACGTACTTCCAGTATCATTTTATACGTTGCTCGTTTGGCATAAACATCTCCACAATGCTCGCTCTCCTCTTTTGTTATAAACAAAGGTTAACCCTTGGTCCCTTTCTGTGTATGTGCGTTCCCCTCGCTACAACGTGGCTATAACTGTCAACCCTGACCCTGAATTGTAAAGTTTATTTTGCTAGAATCAGCTCAAGCGTGCACGAGGACCGCTATAGGTTGAGCGAGCACAGTAAAATGGGGTATGTTGGCAAAGCGGAGAATCGAAGCAAATCTTTGAAAGAATTACTTCCAGTCACCTCTGCATCTTTTTAAACGAATGAGTCGAATGCAGTAACGCGTTTTAAAGTTTCACCAGGGGTAACGTCCGCGACTTACGAGAGATCGCGGTTTAGAAACCCAAGCAAAAACTTCATGTACATTATTTAATTAGGTACAATTGCTTTCAAAACAATAATACGAAAACATTGTTCGGAAACCGGTGTAACCGGGAACCAAACATTTGAAGAGGTCTGATATACGCCAAATTTCGCTGAGCTCGCATGGTATGGCCCACTTGGATATTCATAATGTAAATACCAGGAACAAACACAATCCTGTTGTACCTACATCACACTCGTCTTCACAGAGTAGGCAACTCGTTCATGGGTACATAGTTTTTCTACAAGCTTCCCATGGACATCCGAAACTAACCCATTAAAACATTTAAAAAAAGCTGTATTAAGACCAAACTTTCCAAAAAGGGTTATTATAGAATCTCAGATTATTTAGAAGACAATAAAGCTTGGGATTGAGCTGCTCGCTTTGCTAAGCAATGTTATTAAGCAATATTCTTAATTATGCTACAATTATGACACTTTGATCACTGTTTTTTTTTTTTTTTTAATCACGTAAATTGTAACAATCAATTTGTACAAATTGCTTTGTTTAACAATATGTGTGATTGTTATTGTGAACATTTTCATTTTTAATGTCTTGACTTGAAAAAAGACTATGATCGATAAGTTTGTTTCGGGTTTTCTTCTCAGAAGTAGTCTGTTAGGAAATGCCGGCTCCAGCTAGTTTAAAATAATATGACGTGTAAAAGTGATCCTACTTGCTTAATAAACGATTTCATTTCACTCCTTTTCACAGCGAAGTTGCTGGGGCCACTGCTGGGACACAGGCATGTCATGTGCATTCATCATTATATTAACATCATAATCATATGATGTTTGCCGAAATAACTTGTGTGTAAAGCGTTCTCTTAAAGGATTTTAGTCAATTGTATGTACGTGTTCCATTATACATTGTGTAACTGTAGCAAATTAAGTTCCCATAGGGTGAGTTACACAATACTTTAACAATAAGAATGTAGCGCGTAGGTCGTGTTACGTAATTAAAACTCAGATAAATCACACGTTGTGTATTGCACGTAAGTAAAAGGGTACAATGTATATGACGTGTACAATAACGTGATATAAAATAATTATTTACAAGAGTTAATATAACAGGAATAGCGTGTAAATATCTGTACAGTAATGGAATGGTATGGAATGGAATGTTGAGTGGAATGTGATATTATAACGAAGGATTGTTATTGAAAATTTCCATCTGTCATTACATTCGATCGACGGTGGTTTGTGATTTTAAGTTTAAGTAATTCCTATATTTCTTTTTTATATTGGCGCCGTGATCCTTGTCCCATACTAAACCAAATTTAAGTTCAGTGCATATTTTTTAGGGTTCCGTAGTGAACTAGGAACCCTCATAGTTTTGCAAGTCTGTCTGTCCGTCCTCGGATAATCTGAGTGACCGTTAGCACTAGAAAGCTGAAATTTGGTATTAATATGTGTATCAATCACGCCGACAAAGTGTAAAATGAAGAGTGGATAAAATGTTTTTTTAGGGTACCTTACATGTAAAGTACACACACTAGTGAACATATTTTATTATTCTGAACGTATGTCCTTTGAACTAAAAAAAATATTACCTACTAAAATCGGTTCACGCAATCCAAAATTACCACCAAAAATGTAACATACATAACCATGTCTAGTGTATATAAACTAATAAATCTATTTTCTGAGTGATAGTGCTATACTTTGGGCTACTTCGCGCTGTTAAATTTTTTTCTGAATTGCTGGGGTCGGTACGGGTATTGGAATCTTTTGTGGGACCGTTTTTAGGATTCCGCACTTTGTATGTCAACTCAATGTAACAAATAGCCTTATCCTTAGCTTTTATCTCATACCTCTTAAGTGGGGTTACTTTTTATGACGGACGGAAAACTAAACCGTGTTTAGTTTGTATAACTTAGTAACCCTATTTTCCGAGATATGGTGCTGTACTTTGGGCTACTTCGCGCTGTTAAGATTTTTCTTAATTTCTGGGGTCGGGACCGGTGTTGGACTCTTTTGTGCGACCGACACTTAGCGTAGATTGACACTCCCTTGACCGGTTTTTTAACTATTTTATTGTGAAAAGTACTAAGCTAACATTAGTTTAGTCCTTTCTAATCCGTTACACGTTGTATATTGATCGTAGTACCTAATTGGCGTTCTGTAGTATCTGCCTACTCTCAATATGAAAGCATGAGTATTATGTATGTAATATAATAACATTATATTAGCTAGTTTGATAACAACATAATTTTTAAAGAATTCTTAGGAATTCTATCAGTCTATTCATCAAGTGTACTGGGAATATAAATTCAGCTGGCAGGTTAAATAAATTTATTGACCTTGTATCTCGTTGATCTTCATTTGGTCGGGACTTATTGCGCTCACCCCGAGTATCGCAGGGGAAACTTGCCCTTGACCTGAGCTCTCCCCTCACGGCAGCTGCTTCAAAACCCTGATCTCGAGAACGTACTTACGCATTATACTTTTATCTTAGTGTGCCATGCTACACAAACAACGCTTACTGAGGGTAATATCACAGGTGTGCCATTACTACCTAAGAGTCTCGATATCAACTGTATTTATTGATCATCAATTTTGGGACAAAATGTAAAGAAACCTCTAAAAATCTACAGCCATGTTTACAGGTAACAGGAGCTCGTAAACGTAATAAAACTGCTTTTTGACGGCACGCTTGACGTAGTGGATAAACTATTGACTGCTGCTTTGCATGCCGCAGGGTCGTTTCCCGCATGGAACAAATATTTGTATGACCTACAAGTACTTGTTCAGGGTCTGGCTTTTTTTTAACTGTTGGCAAAACAAACTCCGATACAAAATGTACCCATCTTATCGAAAATGTACTATCACCGTTAGAAGTCCTCTTTTACCTCAAAGGCTACTGACGGCTGCGCAAAACCGTCCGCATAATTTATGCATAAATATCTGTGCCACGCAAACAATCCCACAATTGCATATAATTGAACTTGAGTAGATCAGGACATCTTTCATCCCGAGCTTCCCATCTATCCATCATTAAACCTCAAACATTTTCTATGGGGTTTAAGTCAGGCAATCTTGCTAGCCACTGAATAACTTCTACGGTGCGCTATGTCTACATAGCGCACCGTAGACAATATTATATCATTCAACACTTCTATGTAGTTGACACTGCTGGCTCGTGTAGCTATGAAACTTAATTTACTCGTCCCCTGAGCACTAATCCACCCCCACATATTTACACATATTCTCCCTGACTCCGTCTGTGAGACAATATTGCTTTCAAACCAATGCGCGTTTTTTTTAAACCAACGGTAAATATTGTCGTCTCCTTCCACTTCTCTCGACACTTTAAGCTACCTTCGTCATTTAACCTCTTGACCCAACGACTTACAGTTTCTCAACAATAACAGTTTTATTACACACTTGCGACATGCGATTGGTTTGCACCTTATCCAAATAATAATAAAAACAACTTACACAAAAGCCGGTTTCATTTGATATTTGAGGTATATTGAGACCATTCGTATCTATATACGAATGGTCTCAATATACCTCAAATACCTACCTAAACCTACCTCTTCCAAGTCCCCACTCTAAACATCGCATTACTACGCTTACTCCACACAGACTATGACTGGACTTTAAAAGAGACTGTAGCCTCTGAGTTTGCTTCAGTCTTTCTTATCAGAGTAGTCAGATAGGAAAAGGCATCATCAAGTTTTCACCCGCAATCATCAATCATCGCATTATCATCCACAAAGCAATCATCAAGTTAAAATAAGACTTGGAAAAAGTTTTTGTACAAACTTACTACATAGCCATTCATAGTTTTAAATAACAGCGTAAAAACTAGGTGGCCCTGTTTTCTCTTGCTAAACATTAAACACACTAAACAATTACTATTTAAAGTTGTATACCTTCTAGTCATTCTGTATATAAAAATTTGTTTAAAATCTTATTTGTAAATACAAATACTTAAAAAAAACAAAGATTATTTTTATTTCTATTAAACGTGACGCAAATAAACAAACAGTACAAGTTCAAAAGACACATATGATGTTGGATTAAGTGTACCTATCTAGAATATCGAACAACAGTATATTATTCAAACTACAGGTCTCGAGTTGGTAGACACCGCGCCGTGCCAGACAGTAATAAATCAATATCCAAGGGGAAAATGTAAACCTCAGGTAGA
This sequence comes from Sesamia inferens, assembly GCA_037179545.1. Classification (NCBI taxonomy): domain Eukaryota; kingdom Metazoa; phylum Arthropoda; class Insecta; order Lepidoptera; family Noctuidae; genus Sesamia; species Sesamia inferens. The sequence continues at coordinate 22,280,050 of CM073921.1, forward strand.
ATAGGTAGGTAGTGCTCAATCAAAAGTTGCTATGGCAGCAGACAGACTAACAAGGGGTCCGACCCTCATCCCATAGTAGGTACTCGCACATCTAGCTAGCTAGATTTGAGGGGTTCCTATGGAAACGGATATGAGAGTGAGGGTCGGTGATACGAAGATGGATAATTGTATTTGTAGAAAAACTAATATATTTATGAGTAGTAGCCACAATCGGAGTCCTGTATCTATCACAAAAACTACTTTGGTATTTTATAGCCGTAGAACCATACATTAAGGATAACATTGCTCGTAGAACCTATGGCCGATGGGGCAGTAAGGCTCTGGAGCGGCGGCCACGTACCGGAAGACGCAGCGTAGGGAGGCCCCCAACAAGATGAACCGATAACCTGGTAAAGGTCGCGGGAAGCCGATATAAATTATAAAACTGTTATTTTTTTTCAAACAAGTTTTGTGGAATAAGATTGACTGCAAGCAGATGCGGTTTTTTTAAGGCTAACTGGTAATATTTTCACAATAATTTCTTCATTAATGATCATTAAATTTAATCAATTGCTAAGTAACTGATTAGCAAAATTCTTCTTCCTAAATGCTGTTTAACGCTTAGAGGAAGCTAAGCAATTGACTACCAACTGTCGAAATTAAACACCATTGGACTACTGATAAGAGGATGCTAAGGGGCAACATGGCGGATTCTATTTGAGTCAGCTGCTTGGAATTTTGAAGAGCATGAGTCCTTGAAGAAGCTTACTGCAGATAGTGCTACTATAAGGTGTTTTTATGTTTTCTTGTTACTTATAGTCATTATATCTAAGGCACAGGACTAGAGAAAAGTCATGTTGTGGTGTGAAAAATGTGAGTCAAAAAAGTTTTGTTGTGTTAGACACAAATATAATAATAATAATATTGTCGATGTTACCATTCCACACGACGGGAATCTCGTGAAAGCTGAGAAAGAGAAACAAATTAAATATCTCGACTTGGCGCACGAGGTTGTTGACATGTGGAATGTGAACTCGGCTGTCATTGTACCGATTGTCGTATCGGCCAATGGTTTGATAGCCAAGAGCCTCGACCAACATCTATTGAGGCTCTCGTTAGGCAGTTGGATCAAAGGCCTGATTCAAAAGGCAGTACTCTTCGATACGGCCCGCATCGTGAGGAGGTTCCTGTCTCTGGAGCCCTAACCACCGGTAGCTTGGACGCCGCTCCCGCCATCGGTGGAACACTATTTTTTATATTTTTAAATGTTTTTGTATGTTTTTATATAAATATTTTAAAATGTAAATTAATATGAATATGTATAAAAATAAACGGAATATAATAATATTTATTTATTTGAAAGAGGGTACAAACATATTTTACAAACAAAAATAGGCTAGTTTTAAGCACAAAAGAGTTAAGTATCTGTAACCCAACTAGGCAAGGCCTGTATTTCAGATATCAGCGCCAATCCCCTCGGATAATATTACATTTATCGTAGCCACTTATATTATTTTCTACAAGATGTGTGTTACGTTTATATCAGTGTTATTTTACAAAATTTAATATAATATGTAGAGTATTGAATACGTATCCTCTCAGTGTGTGGAATGAGGTGTGAGTGTGTGAGTTGAGAGAGGGTGTGTGTATGTGTGAGGAGTGCGTGAACATGTGTATTCCTAGAGAAAGTTACCGTTTGTAAGGACCGAGTGAGTTTTGTAAATTTCAACCAGACAACTTCATTATATTGTGATCATTGAGCTATATGCAGTAGAAGTTCAGTATCTTCATAATTTAGATTTTGTAAATATTTAGAGACGTTTTTTTACATTCAGTTTTAGTTAGTGGGTATATATTTATAATCCTGTTTATTTTATTATAAAGAAAAGGGTCCAATGAAGTTCGCGAAGGGTCGGATAAATTTATTTTTGAAAAGAGTCAAGCTGCTACATACTAGTTCTGCTCTTCGTTTTTGGAGATTACGTGGGTCATATACCTGTATGCCATGCTGTAACAGAATCATACTCAAAATAAATAACTGTCTAACAGTCAAGACTTCACAGAGCTGATACAGTTTAGCAGTAGGAAAATATATTGGTTTAAATTGGCTCACCTTAAGAATTGCTCGTTGAGCAATCTCTAAAGCTATAAAAATGACCGCCTCCGCTATATTTGGGTTTGACTCATAAAAGACAAGCTTCCAATTAGCGGGATGCCAATGCCGCTTTAGCCTGTGTGCACGTGTGGGGTGTCATAAATAAGCTGCGCCTCTCCGCCGAAAAAACTCAGGCGATGGTTGTCACGCGCAAGCTTAAATATGACACTCCGGACGTGCAGATGGGTGGCGTTGACATCTCGATGGTGACTGAGCTCAAGATCCTCGGAGGCATCGTCGACAGTAAGTTGACCTTCAACAAGCATATTTCATATGCTTGTTGCAAGGCAACTAACCTGTATAGGAAACTGTCGGCGATGGCTCGGGTGGATTGGGGCTTGTGTCCGGAGATCATCAGGACGATATACACCGCAGTCGTCGAACCGACGATCCTGTACGGCGCGAGCTCCTGGGCGAAAGCCGCCGAGAAGACCTCTGTGCAAAGAACCTTTGCTACCGTCCAAAGGGACTTTGTACAGAAGATCGCCAAGTCACATCGTACGGTGTCGCTCAATGCAGCACTCACGCTGTCGGGTCTCCTCCCGCTCGATCTTCGAGTGTTGGAGGTCGCCCGGCTGTTTGAGTGCAAACGGGGACGCCCGATTGAAGAGCTGGAATCCCGCGAACTGGAGGAGCGTAGGGCCTTCACGGAGGCCCCTCACCCCGCCAGTGAGCCAGATGTTGATTACCAGTGTCTGGAGAATATGCTCCCCGAAACTGTGGCTCAGCTACAGCTCCCCGCTCATCTGATTTACACAGACGGTAGTAAATCGGATGAAGGGGTCGGGCGGCATATTCATACTGGCGGGATGGGTCCGAGATTCGGACCAAGCGAATGAGGTTGGAGCCGATGTGTACCGTCTTTCAGGCGGAGCTGCTCGCGATAGCCAGGGCTACGGACCTGGTTGTCCTGAGAGGCTTCGACTGCGCGGCGGTGCTCAGCGACTCTCGATCCTCGCTCGACTTGATCCGAAACCCGGAAACGCACCATCCCCTTGCTACCCATATTCGTAAGAATATCAGGGAGCAAGAGGGGAGTGGTAAAGTCCTCCGGTTCTTTTGGGTGAAAGCTCATGTCGGGATCACCAGCAATGAGCGCGCCAACGAACTGGCTACGCAGGCGGCGGCCCAGTCCAGGGTCGCCCCAGCGTATGACAGGTGTCCAGTCTCATACGTCAAGCGACGTTTGAGGGAGGGCACAGTAGCTGTCTGGAACGGGAGGTACACCGGCGGGGCCACGGCTGGGGTCACGCGGATGTTCTTCCCCGATGTGGTGCGCGCGCGCAAGGTCCTGAAGTGCCTCGACAGGACGTCTATCTGGGCGCAAATTTTGACTGGTCACGGCGGCTTCGCCGCGTACCTGCATAAGTTCAAATTGAAAAGTAGTCCAGCCTGTGTGTGTGACACACAGGCCATAGAGACAGTCCAGCACCTTCTCTTCGAATGTCCGAGGCACAACCGCGACAGGTACGACCTGGAAGTAAGTACAGGACAAATTTTGACTGAAACAACTATCTCTGACCTAATGGCAGACAAGCACTCCAGGCCGTATCTGGAGCGGTTTTGCCTCAAAGTGGCTAAACAATCAATAGAGAGAAATAGGACAAGGGCAGCACAGCCAAGCGCTGTGCCGTCGGCAAGAATTGGTTAAAAGTAAAATATTGTATAGAAGTAAGGTAGTAAGTAGAAAGATTAGCATAAGGAACTGTAAATACTGATTTTAAAAGATAAAACATAACAAGACATGGGAAAAGAGCGACACAGAAAAGAAATGACAAGGCCAATGCCGCAAAAGATTCGACGCGGAAAAAAATGAATTGGTAGTATATAAGAAACGGCAAAAAAGAATTCTTGCCATGCAAGAAGTGATTAAAAAAAAAACAAAAAAAAAAAAAGCTTCCAATTTGGCCACACATTCACCGGTGAATACGGAAGATTCCTTAGGGCCTTTAAACTGCAGGATAATTTTGGAGCTTTGGTAATAGACTGCAGCACCAGTGAGGTTAAGATCATGTTGTTTCGAAGCATCAGTAAAGAATAATTAAAAACCCTCGCTCGCTTTGGTGTCCAAAATCAAGGTCTCAACATAATTAGTATTTGCATAATAAATTTCAGTGTGTAGATATTAAATGGTGTGAAATCTTCTGGGCTACCAGTTCAGTTAGGTGTACCGCCAGGCTCAATACTAGGTTCATTCTTTGTTGGTAGTATATATTAATGATTTACCATTTTATTTAAAGGGCATCTGTGACGTTGTGCTGTTTACAGATGATACCTCTCATATTTTTAAAGTAGACAGGAATAGACAAGATTTTGACGAAGTAAGCAGTGACTCTCAATAGTTACAGATTGGTTTACGTCAAATAACCTAGTTCTAAATACTAAGAAAACGAAATGTGTAAAGTTCGCCTTGCCAAACGTTAGAAATCTGGGACCCAACATCGTTTTAAATAAAGAGATGCTTAAATAATGCCTTTACCGTAAAGGCATTATTTAAGCATCTCTTTATTAAAGGTAAAGGCTTTACGCACCATACCCGCCGCTAGCTAGGCGACGGACGTGTGTGGGACTCGCCCGGCCGGAGCCGGGAATACCCACTAAAACCACTCGGTTACCCTCGGGCCCTGTGTTGAGAGTGTCACGGGGCCGGCCCGAAAGCCTAGGCGCCGTGCCACTCTCAGGGCTTACCGGCCTTGTTAAGGCCGGTTTCCGCGCCAAAGGGGGATTACCCGGTAACGGAGTAATCCCCAGACGTGGTGACCGTTGTGCAATGCGCGTGCGGGAGCTACCCGCACGCGTTGGTCACACCCTGGGGCTAAAGCCTTCTTCTAAGGCCTTCTTCGCCCCACCCGTCTACGCCGGAGGGGAGCGGCAAGAGCATCCTCTTCCCGCTCCCTCTCCGCAGCCTCCTTCTGCGAGAGGACGGTCTCGCAGAAGGAGGCGGCAGCCTCCCATGCACTCTCGCTTTCAACCATGGCTCGCACCATGGTTGCCAGGAGTCGCAGTGGTGACACCGCGGTGACTCCTCCCGACGGGCGACCCTGTGCAGGTAGTGACCGAAGCAGCCATGCCAGGTCAGTACCTGCACCAAGCGGAAGGTGAGGCTGCCATGCCGGCGCCCAACCCATCCTTCCAAAACGCATATCAATCCTAGCAGGAAGGTTCAGTTCGGCCGCCTACGCCGTCAGGAAAGTAAGACAATACACTGATGTTGATACAGCTTGTTTAATCTATTTTAGTTATTTCCCCAGCGTTATTGCTGAGGAAGTCGTGGTGGCCTAGTGGTTAAAACACCAGCCTCTCAAGTATGAGTGCGCGGGTTCGATTCCAGGTCAGGCAAGTACCAATGTAACTTTTCTAAAGTTACATGTACTTTCTAAGTATATCTTGGACACCAATGACTGAAGGTGAAGGAAAACATCTTGAGGAAACCTGGACTTTGTAAGTCTGAAATCGCCAACCCGCATTGAGCAAGCGTGGTGATTACGCTCAATCCTTCTCTGTATGAGAGGAGACCTGTACCCAGCAGTGGGACGATAAAAAGGTTGTTGGTGATTGCTGAGGAATAGTAACTAGTTTCGTTCAAAAGTACTTTTATTCGTGAACGTAGATAGGCCATTTTCCTTTGTTAATAATAAAAGCAGACTGTTTGTTTAACTGTAAACTGCTGCTATGTACTTATGTGATTGTTTTTATGCTTAAAATTTTAATTCTTTAATAACTTGGTTTTATGTTTTAAGTCGTAGTGGCCTAGTGGTTAAAACAGCAGCCTCTCAAGTATGAGTGCGCGGGTTCGATTCCAGGTCAGACAACAATGTAAATTACCAATGTAACTTTTCTAAAGTTATATGTACTTTCTAAGTATATCTTGGACACCAATGACTGAAGGTGAAGGAAAATATCTTGAGGAAACCTGGACTTTAAGTCTGAAATCGCCAAAACGCATTGAGCAAGCGCGGTGATTACGCTCAATCCTTCTCTGTATGAGAAGAGACCTGTGCCGCAAAACAGTGGGACGACAAAAAGGTTGATGATGATGATGTTTGAAGCAGATCTCTAAAACTAAAAGATTTGTGTTAGAGAAGATTAAAACTGAGTTTATAGTTTTTGATCAAATTAGTACAATGTAAATTTTTAGAAAAAATCGAGAGGGTTTTAGAATAAGAAATTGGCTATATGAATATTTTCCCTTGATTTAAAAAAGAGGTGTCAACTGTAAGATGTCCAATTAATTGGCCGTTAAATAATCGTCATTTGCCGTCAATAAAATGCGTATCATCCCTTCTGCATTTTTGGGTTTTATTCAAAAAAATCCTTTAAACTTCAGTTCAATGTAATGTGCCGTAGTTTAACGTTGCATTAATTATCGTTTAAAATCGAAGTTACCAATAATTGCTAACATATTGGTGCTCGTAACTGTAGCAAACGGAATTCGCTGACAGAAAAACAAGCAAAAAACAACAGAAATGCTGTTTACCTCTTTTTTGTATGCACGAAGAAAATCTTAAATATTTGGTCTAGTATTGTAGCAATAATAATAATCTACAGAAAATCAATCTTCAGGTAAGTTTAAAAAACGTTTTACAATTTTTTATCCAAGTTTAAGTTTTCTGTTTCCTTTTTTATTTATCTTATCTACCATAATAGATACGTAGGGTTGACTAGAATGTCGTCCGCCGTGGCGCAGCGGTCAACACGCCTGCCTGCGACGTGGAGGCCCGGGGTTCGATCTCCGGCCAGGTCATGATGGAAAACGATCTTTTCCTGATTGGCCTGGGTCTTGGATGTTTATCTATATATGTATCTATTATAAATATAGTATCGTTGAGTTAGTATCCCATAGCACAAGTCTCGAACTTACTTTGGGGCTAGCTCAATGTGTGTGATTTATCCGTATATATTTATTTATTTATTTATTCGTGAAAAGAAACGTGTTTTTATGTTTTTCCAGCCTTAGTTGTATTAAGAAATATGTTTGAAGATATTTTATTAAAAGGAATGCACTAGGTTATTAGGTTAGGTTAGATTTTTATTTATGACCACCAGAACGACTGTGAGGACAGAAAGGTGATTAGGTTCAAGTGGTTTTTTTAATGACCACCTAGGACGACTGTGAGGGCAGAAAGGTGGTTAGGTTATTTTTTTTTTTATGGCCCCCAGAATGGCTATGATAGGTGGTTTGGTTCACAGTACTTTTATAAGTGGACCGATTATCAGAACTTCGCATTGCTACGATAATTGAATCGATAATCTCTCGTACGTTTCGCTCCCGCTGGAATTGTTCGAGAGGGTTCTCCTGCCTCCCTCCCCCCCTTTTCCCCTACCCCTCCTCTTCGTGAAAAGTCTGATTCTATAGTAACCCCGTACGTTAAATAGGTATTAAACATATATGAAATACTTTTTTTTACTGGTTACTACCAAATAGTGCCTTTTAGACAGAGACCTACCTACCTAAAATTTAGTATTTTAAAATTGTTCCGAAAATCAATACCTACATACGAAATAAAGTTGGTCATTGTCGTAAAATTCTATGGGCTACAGGTAGTTGTTCCGGGTCTGGCTATTTGTGTATGTGTTATGTTAGATGTTTGTAAGGTAGAGCACAGGCGTAAAGTAGCCAGCCTTTCGGTCTTCTATAGGATGCGTTTTGGGGAGCGTGCGAAGGAATTGCATGATTTAATTCCCCCATCTCCGTTCCACCATCGGACGACCCGTCGTACGGCGAGTTTCCATCCTTACGTTGTTAACATCACTACGATCCGGACGGAGCGTTTCGCCTCCTCCTTTATACCGCGTACATCGAGGGCCTGGAACAGTTTGCCAGCGGCGGTGTTTCCGTCACACTACAATTTGAGAGTCTTCAAGGCTAGAGTGAATAGGCTCTTAATAAACTAGTGCGCTTTACCATTAACGACTGCGTCACTGCTTACCATCAGGCGGGATTGCGGTCAAGCGCTAGTTTATAATTTTAATAATAATAATAAAAGGTAAACGTAAAAGTTGTAACTCTAATAACTAAAACATTTTTTTAGTTGTAAGAGTTTAAATGTTTGTAAACGCAACCACGATACAGGAGTAATACTTAGGTACCTACCTAATGACAATGAACGATTCAGTTGCTTATTATGAATAAATTACATTTTCAACTTTAATTTTAAAGCATTAAGGCTCAAGTTTGATTGGGAATATTTGTCAGTATATAGCTTGACTTTGTGTCGATCGTACTTCACATAGGTAACACCTACTGTCCAGAGAAACAATTCTCGTTGTTTAAAGAGTCTGATCTCAGTATCAATCGGTCAACAAAAATCCTCGATTTCCCTATCCTTCCTTGTCCATTTTATATTGTTTAGTTTGTCGTCGAGGTCAGACTGCGTTATCGATTTTTAATATTTTAAATTATCAGAATTGGCTTTCAGCGTATTCCTTGCTGTTGCCCCTCTGCGCGCATTATCCGGGGGGTGCGCCCGAAGTGACGCCTCGGTTAACTGCAGCACCAAATATGGAAATGCGTCGAGCATCCCTTAGCCAATCAGAGCTCAGGGCAGCCTTTTTTCTATGATAGGGCGGAGCTATTAGGTATCTATGTGTGTGATGCACTATTGAAGTATACTTGTATAGACTGTTATAGGTAGAGAGGTATGTATATGTGGTAGATAAATAATTTATTAGCTTCGATACGAAAAGTACATAAGATGATATAAATGTTCATGAATTATTATCTTCAACCTTGGTGTGTGTGTGTACCTACTATAAGTGAGTGGCAATTAGGTTATTAATGATAATATAATTATATACTCAGTTGTTATCAGTTTGTTAAAATAACGAAATTTACTAAAAATAGGACAAAGATAACGTTTCATTTATTGCGTAACTATGTAGGTACTACATATTCCCCGTTATTCATAAGCGCTGCTTAAAGTTAACTAGTGATTAGCGATTCTTTAACCGTACATTTTTAAACTTTTAATGTCACTTAACTTTAATCATCCTTTATGAATAAACGCCGCAGAGTTTAAGGGGTTTATTCATAAAAGATTAATAAAGTTAAGTGACGTGCAAACGTATGCGTATATATACGTAAAATTACAATAATTATGTAAGTAACCTAACAGAATTAATATAATTTTTTTTTAAATAATTATAAACTAGCGCTTGACTGCAATCCCGCCTGATGGTAAGCAGTGATGCAATCGTTGATGGTAAAGCGCGCTAGTTTATTAAACCCATTCACTTAAAAAACTTATTGAATAGCAAGGAAGACGGCAGTTGAGCGAGGTGGTGCAATGTTAAACCCAACAACACGACCAACGATGCTGCGCCAGAGGGAGATTGATGTGGAGACCCTCCACGACCAAAGTCCCGACACAACAACACCTGGCGCATCGTACCCGGCACACATCGCAACACAACTGCTCAGACCCGTCCTCCGTGCGGCTTCACCAGACATCATGCTGGAAGACGACGAATCGCTTGCTTGAAATTACTAGCTTTAGGCGGAGCGAAAGGGCTCCTAAACCCACCCGTGATCCTTCACTTGTACGCGTATCACGATATTTCTTTCGAACAACCTGCAGCCCTAGCAACATCGGTCTCGTGGACTGCGCCGTCGGCCCGGGCCTGGTCCGGCGAGTAGTGGACTGTTTGACTCGCCTAAGGTTGCTGGGAGTTCGATGATGTCACATAATCAAAAAACATTTATTCAAATTAGTCTGAGAATCACACATCAGCATTTTTGATGGTCTATATTACTTAAGACAGTCCCCCAAAACGGCTACTCCCAAACACGTCCTAGTGCTTTCGCTGGGAAGAAGAAGTGGCAGAACAAATTCCCGAGGAGCACGACTGCCTGTTCATTTAAAAAAAACACATGACTCTATTATACAATACTATGTAGACATACTGTTTCTACACAAGAAAAAAACAACAACAATGAAATTATTTATCATAAGCTAGCTAGCCACGCCAAAATACCTACCAGCAAAGCAAAAACAAAATATCATTAAAATGGAAACGTAAATAAGTAAAAAAGTATTACCTAAATAAAAGCTCCAGGTATAAAGAGCGTGCTCACATATTTATGTAAAAAGCAAATTATATGAACTCATATAACGTGTCAGTACCTTAAATTTGGGCGGTTCATTGGGTCCAAGGCCAAGGTGGCTGCCAGGAAACTTGCCGTTATCGCAAAGGTCCGGCGGTCCCGCAGCTTCTAATGCTGTACAAAGCACAGGTCCGTTCGTGTGTGGAGTACTTCAGCCACATTTGGGCTGGTGCTGCAAAATGTCACCTGGGCACTTTGGATTCCGTGGAGAGACGTGCGAAGATACTGATTGGCGACCCAGATTTAACAAAAAACGATCTCCAAAGCCTAGGGGACAGGCGTAGAGTAGCCACCCTTTCGGTGTTCTATAGGATTCAATTTGGTGAGGGTGCGAGGGAATTGCATGATTTAGTTCCCCCATCTCCGTTCCACCACCGGACGACCCATCGCACGGCGAGTTTCCACCCTTACATTGTTAACATCACTACGATCCATCAGTCTGATTTAAAAAAAATGCTAGACACGTATTTTTTTCTTTTTTCATATAAATAAAAAATTAGGACGACACAGTGCGTTGAAAACTCGTGTGACGTCACTGCGCGCTACACTTTTTAGCGAGTAATGACGTCACCAGCCACCCCTTCTGATCTTTGATGCCTTTTATATTTGTCAATTTTTCTTGATTTGATAAAACAAAATATACGTATCCAATATTTTTCTATAATCTGAATGACGGACTAAATAGAATAATTTTATTTTAACCCAGGTAGCATCCCTATTTGAGTGTCTTCAAGACTAAACTGAATAGGCTCTTAATAAACTAGTATAAGAAGGCTCAAAGTCGCTCAAAGGGCAATGGAGAGGGTTATGCTTGGGGTTTCACTGCGCGATCGAATCAGGAATGAGGAGATCCGCAGAAGAACGAGAGTAATCGACATAGCCCTGAGAATTGCAACACTGAAGTGGCAATGGGCTGGACACATTGCCCGTAGGGCCGATGTCCGATGGGGCCGACGGGTTCTCGAGTGGCGACCACGCACCGGAAGACGTAGCGTGGGTACGCCCCCGACAAGGTGGACCGACGACCTGGTGAAGGTCGCGGGAAACCGCTGGATGCGGGAGGCGCAGGACCGGTCGTCGTGGAGAACCTTGGGGGAGACCTATGTCCAGTAGTGGACGTCTATCGGCTGAAATGATGATGATGATGATGATGAAACTAGTGCGCTTTACCATCATCGATTGCGTCACTGCTTACCATCAGGCGGGATTTTTAGTCCAAAACATAACAAAACTACGTGTATTACAGCAACACTTCCGCTGTACCTACAGGAAGCTAAAGCAAATCAAAATTTATGAAGTTCTATCGCCAAAATCTATATTTGGCCACCGTATCTCTCGGTCACTATAGAATCGTATTTCTACGTTCTTCAACCAATATTATTGCAGCATCAGGTTTTTACTGAGCCCCATGTTTTGTTGTTGAAATGAAAAAAAAACAAAAACCAAAGTAGCAACACAACAATATTGCTGCAATGCTTTTTTAAACTACTTCTATTCAGAGTTTTTGTATGGACGATCTCTCAATACATAAACTGAAAATCCGAAATTATAATTTGACCAATTTAAAATCAAGCGTTGGAAAAATTAGCCCTAGATCTAGTTAGGTTAAAAGGATTTGTATGTACGAGATATAACCCATCTTCTCAGTAATTTGACTCCTTTTTCATCCTTCCTTCCGCAGAAACATGTTGTCATGCTTGTGTTGTGTGTGAAGACATTGTTATAAATAGTATGCTACATAAATAGGTTTGTAGTTACCGAAAGCTTTGCAAATTTAAAACCGAGCCTGAGAAGAAGTAAAAACTTAAGGACGAAAACTTTTCTTTTAATATTTATTTTTCCTATGACTCTATATTATTAGGAAGATCTAAAAAGTATCCTCTTTTGTTTTACAATGTACGACTATTGCAGTTACGATGTAAGTATCATATCATATCGTACATGCCCGGGATTTTGTTTTCAAAATGGTCAAATACCTACAGGTTTTGGCGATTCAGACCTCGACTGTCAATTCGCAGTATCCTGTTAGCCCTAGCCTATAGTATCACTGTTAAAAAAAAGTTGAAAGCTCAATCTAAATTCGCTTGCGTGATACCTGCCGGGTGCTCGGACTAGTAAGGATGCAATCCGGTTCAAAAGAGAGGCTATGGTAGAGCTTACGAATGTTGAACTACAGGCAGTCTCCTAATGGGACGAAGCCAATCTTCTGGCATTCAACGCCCCCAAAACACAAGCGTGTCTATTCACGGCCAAATGAAGCCTGTTTACCTTGGCGCCTACTTTTCAGAATGTATCTTTGGAGTGCACCGACCCGCCTTCAGCTTTTGGGAGTTGAGATTTCGTAGAACCAAAACTTTGGGCGGTTCATTGAGTCCAAAGCCAGGAAACTTGACGTTATGGCAAAGGTCCGGTGGTACTTCACACCAGGACAGCTTCTAATGTTATACAAAGCACAGTTCCGATTGTATGTACTGTAGCCACATTTGGGCTGGTGCTGCAAAACTGCCACCTGGCAACTTTGTATGCGATGGAGAGACGTGCAAAGGGGCTAATTGGCGACACAGACTTGGTTCAAAATGATCGGTGTTCTCAACAAAATACACTCTAGAGAGAGTGTATTTTGTTGAGTATGCGCAAGAACTGCATGTTGTTGACACCACTACGATCTTTTTTTTTTTTTTTTTTATAAATTATAAACCAGCGCTTGACGGCAATCCCGCCTGATGGTAAGCAGTGACGCGATCGTTGATGGTAAACCGAGCCTGAGAAGAAGTAAAAACTTAAGCATGAAAACTTTTCTTTTAATATTTATTTTTCCTATGACTCTATATTATTAGGAAGACCTAAAAAGTATCCTCTTTTGTTTTACAATGTATGACTATTGTAGGTACGATGTAAGTATCATATCATATCGTACATGCCCGGGATCATCATCATCATCATCATTTCAGCCGAAAGACGTCCACTGCTGGACAAAGGCCTCCCCCAAGGTTCTCCACGACGATCCTGCGCCTCCCGCATCCAGCAGTTTCCCGCGACCTTCACCAGGTCGTCGGTCCACCTTGTCGGGGGCCTACCCATGCTACGTCTTCCGGTGCGTGGTCGCCACTCGAGAACCCGTCGGCCCCATGGGGCATCGGTTCTACGGGCAATGTGTCCAGCCCACTGCCACTTTAGTGTTGCAATTCTTCGGGCTAGACGAAGCGTTTCGCCTCGTCTTTTATGCGGTATAAAAGACGAGGCGAAACGCTTCGTCGAGAGACTGGAACAACTTTTCAGCTGCGGTGTTTCCGCCTGACTACAATTTGAAGTGTTTTCATGCTAATAATTTCTCTTAATATTTTTTTACGCTTTATCATCAATGATTGCATCACTGCACACCATCAGACGGGATTGCGGTTAAGCACTAGTTAATAATGATAAAAAAGTGCTCGAATGCGGTCAGAGCTATTTCTCTGCCAGCTTACACAACAGGGTAGTTGACTAAAAAAAGCTAATTAGTCCGTCAGTCAGGTTTCCAAAAAATACTAGACACGTATTATTTCTTTTTTCATATAAACAAAAAATGAAGACGCCACAGTGCGTTGAAAACTCGTGTGACGTCACTGCACGCTACACTTTTTAGCGAGCAGTGACGTCACTAACCACTACTCCTGATAATTGATGCCTTTTATATTTGTAAATTTTTATTGATTTGATAAAACAAAATATACGTATCCAATATTTTTCTAAAATCGGACTAAATAGAATCAATTTTTTTTACCCAGGAAACATCTCTATTATAAGGTTGATTCAGAGTGTAACAATAAACGAAGAGTATAAAAATATGGGCTGACTTTAACAATTGTGCAGACAGCCTTTACAGCGAACATCAAAAAGGGTACAATAATACATTTAAAAAAAAACATATACCACACCAATATAATGATTTAATTTCAGAAATACTTTGTTTTATTCAGTAATTGTAGTCATAGGTTTACATGAAGATATTAGGTCAACAACGATGATTTTGAACGACGACGAAATCGTTTTACAAGAAAGTTACAAATATATGTATCTATATTTTTTTTACATCAAAAACCGAACCAAATCTCTACCACCGTGCGATTCTGTAACCATCTCACCGTGAATGAGTAAGTGAGCAACAACCCAATAACTCAATACTTCAACAACTCAATATTGGTTGACACTATTGACAATTCATTCTAAGCCGTTTACTTTTTTTTTAATATTTATCAGAGTCCCACTTACGCGGTTAGAGTCCTTATATAATAAATTTCTACTGTGGCTATACCTTATACAAACAATTTATCCCAATATATTTAATTAAGTATTTATTATCTTATTTAACTACATATGCTTTTACTAGGTGGGATTACATATTTTTTGCTTACATATTACTTATTCTAGTCAATTTCTATATACTTAAGGGATTTACATATTTATTCTCCGACACTTATTTATAGACCTCAATTATCTAACATCAAATTTATATTTCCATTACTTCAGCCAAAAGGTGTATTGTGCTGATTTTTGATATGATCTCCAGAGCCGATCAGTAGTAGCCACCTGGTATACTGTAAAATATGAGACCAGCTTGAGTTTGAGGGTTTTACCTGTGTTCCACTATCCCATCATCCATAAAGAGGGTTGCTCCAACTTTAGCCTCAATCCGGCTACTATCGGTAAATATCCAAATAGTCGGGTTGTTGTGGCTGTTCAGTGCTTTCTGGTCTACCAGGCCCAGGAACTATGTCGCAGTACGTTTCCCCGGGTGAGGTGTTCTAGAGAAATTGGATATCCGCCCGACCTCTCTATCTACTAGCTACGACCGCGATGCCCCTCTTCTCGCATCATACAGCGCAGCTGCCTCTTGTACACTTGTCCGGAGGTCAAGTGGCAACATTCTAGCCAGTATGGTCGTGTGATATGCCCCACACAATTTTTGGGGAAAAGTTCATCTGGACCTCGTTTAAGTGGCGTTAAACACACAACTTTTTGATGCCGAGTACCAGACGCCACCCGCGTACCTGATAATGGGCTCTATTGGTGCGTTATATATGATACGCATTATTTCCAGATGGTGACCCCAAGTGACCCTGGTGGCTCTCGACATCTAACGATAAACACCAAGTGTCTTCATGCAGACATTCGCCGCCAATTAAAGGTGAACTTGGCGTCTATCGTAAGTCCCAGGATCTTCATCACCAAGACATTCCAATGTGAATTTCTCCAATGTTAAGGTCATATTTAAACTTTCTGGTGTAGTCACCAGAATAGAACAAAAAATTCATATGTAGACATAGACATTTTGGACGCAATTAAAAACATGGCGGCTAAAAATGCGTCAATTCACGGCAGACGCTGACTTATTTGAGAGGACTTAACCAATATTTATCTTCTGTCCTTTTCTTAGTGAAATAGAAAGACATGTACTGAACTTAAATTTAATTCAATTTAAATAAGAGAATCCGCGCTAGTATCAGCTTAAATTAGTCAGTTATCGACCTTTTTATTTTCTTTTTGCCCCTGTTTTTCTTAACATGCTTTTCTTTTTCTTAATAATTCACAATATTTCCTAGTCTTTATATGATATATTTTCTTTTAATGATAACACTCTTAATATGACTATCGAAATAAATAAATGTAATATATCATATGGACATAATATGTCTTATTCTAATTTTTTGAATTTATATTATATTCCATCAATTAATAATATTTCTTCAATATTTTGTATTCTCTCTTTGTTTGCCGACATTCCTGGCAGTCATACAACCGCCCGGAGGATCTACGCGAGGGTCGTGCAGTCCATGGCCCTTTAGGGGGCACTGGTGTGGGCTTAGTCCCCGAGGCGGCGACCAGCCCGAAGCTTGACTACGTTCGGCTAGTTCAGGGATACCGCACGGTCTTCGTTGAAGCGGCGAGTGTCCTTACCAGATTGGATCTGGAGGCCAAAGCCCTCGTCCACATGTGTGAATGGCAAGAGGAGGCAAAATGTCGGTGCATAACTCAGTTGCCGCGAAAAATCGCGGTACGGCGGACAGATCTCCGTCGGGTTCGCATGGCGACATGGAGACTTCGATTGTCGCAACCACCATAGCGGCGGTTTGAGGAGTGGCTAGAGAGGCGCTACGGCGTCGGCACCTTCCGCCTGACGCAGGTCCTCACCGCACGTTGCTGTTTCAGTGGGTTCCTGTTCCGGATAAGGCGGGAGGCAACGCCAGGGTGTCCTGAGGACAAACATAAAATACATACATAATCAGCCTATATTGTTCCTACTGTTGGTACACAGTCCTCAGTCCACAGGTCTCCTCACGATGAGGAGGCCATGTTCCGGAACGAGAATGCATGGCAAGCCGTCACCTCCTTTAGCGAAGCAGTGATGCTGGCAAAGGAGGAAGCGGAGCTCGTGAGGGAGCGGGAATCTCAGCGCCCTCACGCCTCTAGAAACCGCAGGAGATGCCCTAGTCGGGAGACACACATCTGAAAAAGTCTGACATGCTCAGCCCAAAGCGGGAGAGGTCATTTGATGACCTCTTGCACTCTGGGCGGCAATTCCAATCCAGAACAAAAAAAAAAAACTATTTTCGCGCTCTGTTTATACCAATTTGGCAGTCTAGTAGTTCTGACACCTCGATGACTCCGCCAGACGTATCAGACAGTCAGTCCGCAAGTAGGGGTCACCACAGTGGATGCACTGCTAAGGTTGGGTTGCAGACCTCTGCAACCCAACCTTAGCAGGCCGCGTGCACATTTTCTGGCTATAGCCGAAACACAGACACCGAGTGCACTGCATAGTGGTAACTGGTTCAGAACTAGCACTCACTGCAGGTTAATGTGCACTTACCATCGTTTGTCTCTGCCATACAATGGGGAAACTTCTGCAAAATCACATGGCACATATCAGGGTTCCTCGTCCTGCGATGGTACTTCACCTCCAACCTCAGAACCTCTGCAGGTATGTCCCCGACTAGGTCGATGATTTGCCGCTGCAAATATTGAATATCTCTTTTCTGTAATTTTTGCAAGTCCGACATCGAAATTGTGTTTTGTTTTATTTCAGAATTTATCAATAGGCATGATGACTAAAAAAAAGTAATTAGTCCTTCTTTTACATTTGCCAAAAATATTGGACACGTAATTTCTTTACTCCCAGAAACAAATAAAAACGAAGATACGGCTCCTCAAATTTTGAGGGACGTCACTTCTAGGTAAAAATTTTATTTAGACGTGACGACATAAGCTCCCGCTCCTGAACTTTAATGCGTTATATCTCACTGGATTCTTAATATTTTGTTAAAATAAAAAAATACGTGTACATTTTATGATATCTAAAAGACGTACTAATTATAATCACTATTTTTAACCCTGTCATCATGCCTATTATCCCATTTGACGTCAGCTAGGATTCAGGCTAGCTAAGTAGTCTATTTTTAGCACAAAAAATCAGCAACGTAATAATGCTGCTAGCCTTTTGGGCACTTCTCCTATTGATAGCGATGGCACTAATCTTTTTATGCCCAATAAGCCTAATTCATATATTTGTTTTTTATGTAATACTTGCGTTTAATGTTTATTTATATATTAGATTATTTATTTCTAATTCAAAACTAAAACTAAAATTCAATTTACAACAAACTTAATTAACATTGAGATGAAATGTGATTTACGAATTTCAATCTGACAACGCCATTTATGTTATGTAATTTTACATAACACTTAAGTACTTGTTTTATATGATTAATAACCAAACACTACATATATTAAAAATAACAAAACACTGCTTATTCTTAAAACATAGACATTAAATGAAATAATACGTGCTAACGTTAATATTTTTTACTAACCGTTAAAAGCCGCAAGAGTTAATTTGACAATTTACTCAGAGGACGTAAGCGCTCGATACTGAAGCGTCAATGACGAGAGTCAAGCGGTAAAAGCGCAGGGCAAGAGCGACTGCTCGGTCAGTTAGCTTTTGGGGTTGTTTTTAGATAGAATATACATTATTATAGGTACAGATCTTTATCTGTACCTACAATAATGTATGTGTCTTTACACAGAGACAGCACATCAAGCTACTACAATCTGTCAGACATCAATAGATTTTCAACTTTATCGCTAAAGTATTTAGTCTTAAGATTAATTGGGAATATTTGACAGTTTCGGGCAATTTGATTTGCTGTCGTCTGTACATCAAAAATAACCGATGAAAACAGTAAATGCCTTAAATTTAATGAAATCCTTTATGCTCCATTTATATTAAAGTTACCTACTTGATCAAATGAATGCAGTAATACTCGCAAAGGTGAAGGCGGAGCGCGTGCGGGTGACGCAATCAAGTCAGGCACCGAGCAAATCTCCGCAGGAGACGCCCTGGACGTCAGGAGTCAGCGCCAACTCACGGCCTCCGTAGGGGCGGGATTACGGGCCGGCAAGCACCTAGCCTGGGTCAACGGCGTGTTGTGTTCCACAATTTGTCCACTAGAACTAATATCTGCCAGGGCCGCGGGTTGTTCGAAAGAGATACGTAGACCTCTGGCACAGGCAAATATAGGGTGGGTTTTACTGAGTAAAAGTGATTCAAGCTCTTCCACTCCGCCCAGAGATACATTTAAAAAAATTTAAAGTTTTGTCAGTTTACAAAGATTTGTAGTCAATTCATAGAAATATATTAGATTAGAAATACTACTCGTGTGTTAAGATTAAACATCTATTTACAAAAATTTTTCAGTATTTTTAAGTGATCTTTATGTACGGCAGTGCGTTGCTGTAAATGTCGTGAAAACTTGGGTAAAATGCGCATTGAGTGAGCTATTATTTCAACGAATGCTAAGGGAATGACAGTGTTGACAGCTTACGCTAAGTTAAGTTCTCCTAAAATTTCACTGTGAGATTTTTACAGAAACGATCGGCAGTTACCTATCCTAACTTAATATCAAGACACGTTACGTATTTGGAAAAAATGGCTCTACTAGGCATCATACTTATGAGAAACACTATATGTATTAACATAAAACATGTTTGCTTGTGAATGTATTCCTATTGTTGTGGATACTAATTGAGATAAACACTGAAGAGAACTAAATAATAAGTAGGTACTTTACACAGTGTACCGATTTAAAAATGAAAATTCACCACTGTAACACGTATTTCTTTTTTAAATATTGTTCTATCAATCATTATAAAAATATCACCTACTATTCTCTCGAGGCATGAGAAACTTCGATGTTGAAGATTATCGGGGTCGACTTGTTGTTACTTTTATATTATAACAGCTTGATTTTCAGCCGCGACTGTTTGTCTTAAGATGTTAATCATTTGAAAGTTTGCGTAGCATATTATCACGAACTAATAAATTAGGTAAGTATTATTTCGTCATGCAGCTTTTTAAAAAAATATTCATTATAAATGATACGTTTTAGAGTAGTGAATTTCCATTGTAATTTCGTAAAAAATATACTCCTCAAAATATGTAAATATTAACAATAATTCAAGATACTTATGAAATTAATAGTAACATACATTTATTAAAATTATTTCATGTTGTGTTTCTATGGAATAGTTACTCCCTACAACCATTATCAGGTACTAAGTGTAACAGTTCCTTAATTTAAAACTATCTTTGTTCAAACAAATCAAAAGTAAGATTTATACGAGTACAAGGGAGTCAGATACAATACAATCGATTAAAGAACCCATGCATATCTGTACCATATACTTAGTGATGTACGCGTTCATTACGCGGAGGTTGCTTTTTCTAAGTTCGGCCTCCATCTTGTATTCTTGTGGCTGTTGAAGACATCAGATGGCAGTATATTTGGGTGCATCCACGTAGGCCTCGGAGTACGTATCTGCGAGCTCACGTAGCCTTCCTAAAGGTGATTCATTCTGAAGACTCTTGAAAGAAAGGCGAAAAAGAGAAGGAAAGAAAATGGCGACATTTATTTTCTTTCCTTGTTTCTTTCTCCTTTCTCGTCAATGAGTTGGTGTGATCTTGCAGCTGGCATCCGTCAAAGCGATGCAATGATGATGATCCTCTGTTGTTCTCCTTTTTATTATTCTCGTTACGACCGAACTTCGAACTGCGTATCATCTTTATGTTGACGAATTACAGGTTTACTGCCAGCAGAACGTTCATATGTTTTGTCATTCATACAGGTGTATCTAACATCGTAACGCAAACTTCGCGAAAAGGCTAGACCGCATGCTATTAATAAAATTGTGATAGTCATTTATATCATTAATAAGCGGTTACAGAATTCACAGTGTTTTAAAAAAGTGTTTGCAACTCTATTAAATCAGCTGATAAAATAGTTATTCGAGTTTTGTTTTCATTGCGCTTTGTAGTGTAATTAGCGAATTAATTAATTTTAACTTTAAAATCTTATTGGGTTATAAAAGTATAGCAATTATGAACGGTCTAAACTGAAAAAAACTACATTTTTTTTTAATCATGAAAAAGAAGACGAAAAATTCCACCACTGGGGGGTTCAGAAACATGTACTGGATCCATGGTACTCGTTTGTGCGTCGATATCAGATACACCCTTTACATTAACCGCCATAATTTAAATACTATTAAACAACCTAAGAGAAATCACACCTGCAGGGATTATTATAATATTTATACATCTTTACTGAAAAATATAAATAAGACTGGATGTTCACAGGCCACATGACAATATATTAAGTTGTACAGTTTTAGCTGACCTCACATTGTCGGTAAACATTTTTGAAATTGATATCGCTTAGATGTGATTCCGACTAAATCTTGTTGCAAATTGGCTTCCCAAGCAGGTCGCTCAAAATACAAAATTAGACAGCAAATAGGTATACTATAAATATATTAATTATATACTTCTAAAAATTATGTTAGTAAAGGAGAGATTTGACGAGGGTAAATTAAGCTTACAAGTATTATACACAGACAAATTTTCGGACAATCAAACACTTTTCCGTATGCAATATCTGTAAAATAACATCTAAAACTCCTGTGATTAATTATAGTAAAATATAATATTCTCACTTTCCTGAGTACCGTCCACCGCACTATTTATATACAATATTTCACATTATTCACTCTTTAGTAACAACACACGTGCTCTACGACGACACCTTGGGATTTCTTGCTAAAAAATATTAAGTCCAAAATCAACAAGTTTTTGACCAATCAACTTTACGCTCTCAAAGTTATTTTCTTAGGTTATCCGTCCGTTCGCGAGGTATGTAGGTTTATCAGATTGACCACCCTTTTGGACCGATGTTAGAATCCTAGAGAGGCTAGGAAATTTGTCATCGATGATATTCAAAATAGTAATTTTTACCATCACTAGTCTATGAAACAGTAATATCGCAAACCCAGTAGGGAACCACGTCGCACTCATTATCACTAAAATTGTTAACAATATTCTCGTAGATGGAATTTCAGGTGAGACTTCAGAATCGAATAAGGGCGGACGACTTTTACGATGCCGAGATAACCGGACACGGCGTTCTGCTTAATAGACAGACGAGTAGCATTTATCCCATGGCATCAAGCCTTGAATTCACGCACGCGCATTGCAGCTGCGTTACTTGCATCGACTGTACAAGCTCCCACCATTTTAGTAGCCGATTTCTAAATGTTGTTCATTTAAAGCAAAATAAAATGACACTAACGTCTATGAAATACGGTTCATGTTTGCGTTGTTTACATAAAATGAAAAATTTCACAGCAGAGCACGTTCGATAAATGGCAGTTTACCGATGACTTTTATCCCATCAATAAACCTGAAACTTAAATTTTGAGAACAGGGTTCAGCGCAAAAAAATTGAATATGTGAAATGAGAGATAGTGAAAGTTTTTGTTGGTATCTATTATTATTTTATAAATCACTGGAAATAAAAAATATCGTGTTTATGTTGACTTGACGTTTTTTTTATCTTTAAATGATGTTGCCCCACACTGGGAATTACTCCTGTAACATAACCCATGTTATTTAATTAAACTCACATACACAAACAGCCGGAACTGGAGCAAAAATTTGTAGGCCATACAATATTTATTCCGTGCGGGATTCAAACCCACGTCACGCAGCGCAGCTGTTGATCACTCAGCCACTGCACCAACCGTATCGCCAATTACACTGGTCTACAAAATGTAACTTTTTGTGTGCCTTTCAGTTGAATACTTTATTTTTATATTGCTTTGAGGTTACTGAATAGGAAAACAAGAATATGTTTATTTAATTAGCCCTTATTTTGGAAATACACCTAATATACAAAATTTGGCTTTTAGTAACACGTTAATGTACAAAAAAAAATTATAAAAAAAACTATAATAGTTATGTAGTCCGCTAACATTGACGCATACCATCTGCCCTGGTATCTCTTTTCCACTGTCGAGATATCTTGGTGGAATCGTTCACCATGTTTGTTACATCACCGCAGTTAGAAGGGAAAAAATTAAGAAATTCTATGAGGTTCGTCACAGACAATATTATCACCCATAAACTGTGACGATTGTGAAGTCTTAAGTTGACTGTAGTCAACTTAAATTGAGTTAATCGCTTCGTTTCTTTTTTTGGCGATATACCGTGCTGGATGGGTGGAGTCAAGCAAAAGTAACAGTCATTCGCATGATTGGTAGGTTAAACCAAATATGCTGAATAACACAACGTTTAGAAACTTCTAAACGTTATGTTATTCAGCATATTTGGTTTGTACGAGTAAGGGTCACCTACCACAAATTTAGCAAAAATTTTCTGCACTATTAACACATTTACGCGATATAACGAAAACTGTAGATTTTTCACTAAAAATGTCAAAAATACGGTAATAATTTTACGTTTTAACTGTTGAACAAAACACAGTCAGCGTTAAACGCAACAAACAAATGTGAAATAATAAAATTTCCGAGCATAATCACTAAATATTTTGAGTTATCATCATAAATGTGATAAATCTGTCGCGCTTCCCTCTATTATATTTATATGGCATAAATGCACAATAATTGGACACATTGCTCGTAGGACCGATGCCCGATGGGGCCGACGGGTTCTCGAGTGGCGACCACGCACCGGAAGACGTAGCGTGGGTAGGCCCCCGACAAGGTGGACCGACGACCTGGTGAAGGTCGCGGGAAACCGCTGGATGCGGGAGGCGCAGAACCGGTCGTCGTGGAGAACCTTGGGGGAGGCCCATGTCCAGCAGTGGACGTCTTTCGGCTGAAATGATGATGATGAATGAAATGCACAATAAGAGCTAACTATGAATTTTAATTTGTATATTTATGTTTTGCGAGTGAAATACAATCAATATAGTATACTTTCATGTAGACCAGTTTTGATGTAGACCAGTGTTGTCAGCCTCTTATCAGCTACATTCAAAAAGCATCAAAAGCAAAAGCAAAGAATCAAAACCTTTTATAGCAGTTTATACCACTATAGCTATCTGACCTTATGTCTTTAAACCGTTTTGCATACCTACTATTGCATAGAAGCAAGTTTTTGTAACTGAATACTATTCAGTTAGAAAGTAGCCTATTCTTCCCCCCAGCGAAAGCACAAGGAAGTGATGAAAGGCTGGTTTTTGGAAGACTGTCATATAATTTTGAAAAATAAACACCTTTGTACTCAGGTGTTTTTTTACAAGTCTATCATATTATATACGTCTAGTGTGTAACATTACTTTTGAATACACTGGTTTGGCATACAACTTAACTGCTGTGATTGGTCGATAGAACAAGACTAATAAAAAAGCGGTGCGGGTGTCAGTCCGAGGTTCCGTACCATTATCACTAAAAATCACGAAGTGTATTCTCTTTTAGTAGTTTTTGTTAATCTGGCAACAGAAGCAGATCATCTTTGCACATTTCAACTGTCTAGCTCATCATCATGAAACATGGCTGGTGACAGACAGACCTCTGCTGTCTGTGTGTCTCCAGGCTGTTTCTTAGTAATTATCATCATCATCATCAATCTTTTTAACGTCCCACTGTTGGGCACAGGCCTCCTCTCAGACAGAAAAGGATTTCTTAGTAATAGGGCTCCATTTTTATTTTTTAGCTACTATCTCTAAAAATAGATTAGATTTAGAAAAAAAAAAATCTGATTCTTAGTCTAACTAAAAAAAAAACGAAATAATAACAAGTCTACACCTAAGTTTCATTGACCTAAAATAATAAAAAAACACACGAAGGGTTCTGTATTACTGAACTGGGTATTCGGTGGTCTTACTAGGAGGTATCGTATTACCCAATAATTAGGTACTATAGGTCAGATAGCTGTGTCCGGTTAGACTGGAATCCGACCTCAACATAGTTGAGAAAATTCTAAGTAGGCAGTGATGATTATAATTGTTATAATTTCAGTAATATTTAATTTCAGGTGTTTACATAGTACAGTTTAAAATATACAACCCTGTGACAGACGGAGTGATGAACGGACAACTGAGTTTTAATCTTAGACCTGTTCGCACTACATATGTAAGGATACCTAATCAGTTTCGGATTGGTTTACGTCAAATAACCTAGTTCTAAATACCAAACGAAATGTTAAAATTCGCCTTGCCTAACGTTAGGAATCTAGGACCCAACATTAGTTTAGATAAAGAGGTGCTTGAAACTGGGCCTGGCAGTTTTTCTGGGAATAATAGTCCATGTCAAACTTCAGTGGGGACCACACAAATCAACCCTTGAAGGAAGGCTCAGTTCGGCCGCCTACGCCGTCAGGAAGATAAGACAATATACCGACGTTGATACAGCTCGTTTAATCTATTTTAGCTATTTCCACAGCGTTATGTCCTACGTTATTCGACTACTCCGAAAACGAGCTGTCCGCGCAATTTACCAGCTTGGTGTCAGAGTTTCTTTGAAAGAATTGGTATACTCACGGTCGCTTCGCAATTTATCTTAGCCAACATCTTATATGTTAGGCAAAATATTCACAAGTACACCAATAAAGACAAATTGCGAGTCCATTTTCACCGAATTCAAAGGGTTCATAACTCTTTTTATAACAAGAAGCCTTACAAGCATTTAAAGCACAAATCAAATCCAACCTTTGTTGGGCCAAATATATACGGACAAATCACACAGATTGAGCTAGCCCCAAAGTAAGTTCGAGACTTGTGTTCTAAACATCTAAGAACCAGGCCAAAAAGAAAAATATCATTTTCCATTGTGACCTGGCTGGGGATCGAACACGGGGCCTCCACGTCGCAGGCAGGCGTGTTGACCGCTGCGCCACGGAGGACGACAATATTCCGTAAATGATCATTTAAATGATAAGAATAGCTGGTCGCTCTAATTAACTCAGGACAATGTTTGTGTTCTCTCTCCAGAATTAGCTTACTGACACATTATATGAGTTCATATAGTTTACTTTTTTACAATGCAGAAATGTGTGAAAAGTGAGCTGTCACGCCCTTTATGCCTGGTGCTTTTATTTAGGTAATAAGTTTTTACTTATTTACATTTCCATTTTAATGATATTTTATTTTTTCGTTTTGCTTTGCTGGTATTTTGGCGTGGTAAGCTCGCATATGGTAAATAATTTCATCGTTGTTGTGTTTTCTCGTGTTCATTACTGTACCTACATAGTATTGTATAAAGTCATGAGCAGAGCTATGCTGCTGGAGAGTTTGTTCCGCAACTTCTTCTTCCCAACGAAAGCACTATGAAGTGTGGATGGGTGGGCGTTTTGGGGGACCGTCTTATGTAATATTGCCGTTCAAAAAGTGCTGATTCTCAGCCTAATTTGAATAAATGACTTTTAATTTGATCGATGGGCCTTGAGGTCCGAAACGGTCTCGGAAACGGCGGCTGGCGTCAAAATAGGCTGATTCTCAGCCTAATTTGAATAAATGACTTTTAATTTTGGTTTAAAAAGGCACTGCTTTGTTTTATTTATTTTGGTCAGTGCTTTTTATAGAACAATTTCTTTGCAGTTATTATCATATTCGATAAAGTAACAAGTGTTCGCAAAAAACATACACCTATCAAAATTTAAATCTCCGAGCTCCTTGCTGCTACTAATGAAATTATAATGGAAAAATTTAATAACAATACCCAAACTGGGAATTGAATGAATTTTAAAAATATTTTGTTAGTCTTGCAGGTAATATTCTCTGCCACATAGTTATCGACATACGAATAAAAAATAAAACTACAAATACTTTATAAAATATAATTTTAAAGTCATTTTATTTGCAATTTTTTGTCTATGTAAGGTAGTAGGTACGGCTATCAAGATAAGTATCCTTTGTACGCGAGTATTATTATACAAGAATACAAAGTGGGTATTGCAGTATTGTTGAAGCTACAGGCATGAAAACCTACATGAAAAATCAAGATTGATAACGAGACTCAAAATCAATTCTTAGTATTGTATAATTGCATGGAACACGTGTGAGCACGATCTATTTGCTGTAAAGCATCTATTTGTTGGGTTAGTCGTTTATTGACTTGATAGTGCTATGGCTGTTGAGAGTATGTCATGCTCACTCAAATGTCTCGCTGGTGGTGGCGTGTGTGTTGGGTCATTAGGTTCCCTTCAATATGGTTGAGCTGAATGATGCTGATCCATACGTCATGTTCGTGAACGGACGCCGTCAGAGGGGACTGGTCATCTCTTAGCTGCTACGGCGTATTTTAATTTCTGAATTGTTGTTTTTTTTTTCCATAATGGACGCTCTCAGCGTACAATATATTTCTGCATCGTTCTCACACGATTGATTTCAAAATGAATGATGTAATCAAATATTTGTATCAATAGCTTGATATTTTAAAAGAGTGTCCATGGAGTTTCTTGCCCGTTCTTCTCCATAGGTACCTACTTTTTGGAATGGGCGACTAGCTTCACCTTACTGACTGACCGAACTTCTGACAATTCAAAAGTGCCTGTAACTGGTTTATTTGAAATAAATGCTTTGATTTTGATTTTGATTTTGAATCAATCATTTATTTTGTTAAACATACCCAGGTATGTTATGGTTACAGATATTATACTTAGATATATGCGCTATGTTTTGCCAATTTATATGGCATAAAAAAATTAAAACTAACAATGGTAGGATGTCATCTAAAATACATTTTAAAATAATTATGTTAATCATTAAAAAATTAATTAATTAAAAAGAAAATAAATTAATTAAATAATTCATCACAATTATCTATACTAATATACAAAGCTAAAGAGTTTGTTTGTTTGAACGCGCTAATCTCAGGAACTTACTGGTCTGATTTCAAAAATTCTTTTTGCGTTGGATAGCCCATTAATCCAGGAGGGCTTTAGGTTATATAACATCACGCTGCGACCACTAGGAACGGAGCATATAAAAAAACATGTCGAAACCTACGCGAGTGAAACAGTGGGACGCTGCTAGAGTGTAATAATGTGCCAAATCAACCCTAGTAAATAAATAAACACGTAACTCCATAAATAAAATCATGTATTCGGAAGTCGGAGTCATCATACCTCTGTTTATCTGTGGTAAACTCAATGATAGAGTAGTAACATCTATCTAAAAGGAATTTAAAGAATGTTCTCTTAAAGGATCCCAGAGACTCCTTATTTCTAATAGCTGCTGGTATACTATTATATATTTTGGGGCCATACCTAGCACATTTCTGCGAGAAATTCAGTTTTATGTGAGCCGACATGAAAAGTATTCTGATAACGGTGAAAGCGCAATTTTTCAAACAAATGCAGGTTACAGTGAACAAACACTCCCATTTCATAAATGTACATAGACGGTAGTGTGAGCAAACTAAGTTTCTTAAACAATGGTTTATAACTTTCAATCGATTGCAATTTAAATAATCCTGATGGTAAGCAGTGACGTAATCGTTGATGGTAAAGCGCACTAGTTTATTAAGAGCCTATTCACTCTAGCCTTGAAGAAACTCAAATTGTAGTCCGATGGAAACACCGCCGCTGGCAAATTGTTCCAGTCCCTCGATGTGCGCAGTTTAAAAGAGGCGAAACGCTTAAAAAAAACTTTAATTAAACTTTCAACTTAAGGGTGGAAACTCGCCGTGCGAAGGGTCGTCGATGGGGGAAGTAAATCATGCAATTCCCTCGCAAAATGCATCCCACAGAACACCGAAAGGCTGGCTAGGTAGAGTAGGTACTCTACGCCTATGCTCCAGGCTTTGGAGACCGCTCTGAGTCATCAGCCACGGCTGCTAGCGAAGCTACGCGCGCGTGCTAAGTTGATGCGCGAGGCGCTCCTATCGAGCACGCTTCACACTGTCAACCTCATTGCTGATTAGTTGGAAATATTCTGTTACGCTTTGGGTGAGTTCAGTAACTATATAATTTATTATGGTAGATAATGTAGAACAATCTAAATGGTTATGTGTCTACAATATCGCATTGACTCTAGACTGTAAGGATATTTGTATGTTTTGACTTACTTACAAGTAAAGATTGCTTAATGAGTAAGTAATGAGGGTAATAAGTGTATATCTCTTATATTGTTTTTCATACAGCAAATAAGGTACCTATTTAGGAGTTAAATAAACAAACACCGTTTACACCAATATAGTTTATTTCAGAAATCGAAGATTATCATTAATACACATGTTCCAAGACAGAATAGCAGACATATAAAGTTAATCCCTTTTAAGGGAGTTTAAATATAACGCAGTCCATAGACATCCTCAGAAAGGAAGGGCTTACACTAACATACAAAAGTACTCTTTAACACCATTGTCAGATATTGTTCACATTTTTAATATGAAACTTTTCCAAGACATTAACCTCACCTAGTCTGATCAAAAATTACATCTGGAGAGTAAGAAAAGCTTCTTGTAGTCACAAGTTCAGTAATCATTCAAAGCCATTAGAAATTGTGTTTTTCTAGGTGTTAACATCTCACAGGCAAAATATTGATCAGACTTCAGTATTAATTTTAGAATTAATAACTTTCGAAAGATGTTAATTACATTTTAACGCCTGACCTCGGTAACAATGTTTTACATTCTTTTTCCGAAAAATACTTCTTGTGAACGCGTTAAGATGGAGATCTAATTTTTACGTTATTTCTTTAACCACATATCAAAATCGTCCAAAGTCCACATACATAAGTATGATATTTTAAGTTAATTTAGTTTGTTGAAAATGTTACCCACATTATGAACTTTCCCTCTTACTCATTTTCGTAACACGCCGTTTCAAGCAAGATTAATAATTGTATGAAGTTACAATTTTTTCAAAGAACAAGATTTTTTGTCTCTAAGATTGGCAGCGCCAGAAGATTTTTTGTAGACATTCGCAATTTAAAGATATCTCATCAAGTTTTGTGCACTTTCATTATGTGATATATAGTTAAATACACATATTGTTCATATTATAAATATAGAGAGATGGGCACGTAACCTCTACAAGAAAGTTTTTTTTTTTTAAGAAGTCATACAGATATTATACTGTCTACTTAAAAGTTGGCTACAATAAGTTATTAAGAGATATTACGTTTATCCAGTGAAAGTGAAGTTATACGCATCAATATAACATGTATGTACTTAAAACCTCTATAAGATACATTTTTAAAACACTTAGAACATCAAGATTTTTTGCAATTACAATAAAAGTGGAAGTATCTCTTCTATCGTGGTACATAATTTCCAATATTGTATTGTTTTACTACTGTGATTACATCATAAACATCAATATTATGTGAAAAGTTACGAAAAAAATAGCTTTATATGCTTGATAACCAGACAGCAATTTCGAATCATATACTAAATCATAATTTACCCTAACCTAACACACATATGTAACTTGAATATCGTATTTTCGATGAATTGAATAAAATGCTATATATTTATCAGACGATATATTTACTACTAAGAGAGTATCCCGGAATATATAAATATTAAGTGCTTTGCATGTATATTGAGTACTTATTACACGAAACATTTATAATAAAATCATGGCATCTACGAAGATGTAAGTAGATATGCCTGATAAACTTATAATGCGACATATACAAGAAGAGTATCGTCACTACGTACATACGTACACGTATTTAAATATTAAATACCTTACATACTACGGATTATATGATACATTTACTAGAGGAAAATCGCCACTCCGGATATATAAATAAATATGATTTTTCCACAAGAATCAGCATCTCCGACAGTCCCTATAACACGTGACAGTACTATACCATACTTAACAAACTATTGACAAATTATTGAACATCGTATCTGCGAAAGCATGTTATTATTTCATATATGTAGAGAATGTTCGTATTTCTAAATTTATAAATATTGAAAATCTTATATACTTATATAATAATTATTTCAATGTAATAATTTCGAAGAGAATTTCCGCGTCTTCAAATGTTGTAGGCATACACCGAAATATCGAATGCCCGATATATTTATAATTGTATAAATCTAATATTTTCAAAGAGAATATCCGTATGTCCGAATATAGAATTACAAAATGCCCGATACTTATAATTCCACATAATATTATCCAAGAATACATCCGCGTCTCCGAATAATTATTATATTCCTACATACGTAGCGATAAAACTATTCATGAGAAGAACATAGCACCTCCCAAGGTATACTTACACTAATATAGTATTATTAAATAAGTACATTGAAATGAAACTAGATGATCTTTATAAAATTATAATCGTGAACTTTAATTTAATAAATAAAATAAAAAAAATTGCAAAAAGAAATAATTCGTTGTTCTGCCGATGGTTTTAACTGATTTTGAATTTAATTTTCAAGTAAATAAAACGTTTTATGATGTTAACATAGAATATAAATTGATTATCTGATTTCATTACAATGTAGCTTTTTCCTTATATACTATCTTTTCCTACTAGGTATATACTATTATATTAATGTATCTATTATTTATCTATTTTCTTAAAAATACGTTATTTTCCTCATGCTAGAAGTACAACAATTATATGTCAGCTAAATATATTATATTGAATTTATAAATAGTTAAGGACAAAAACAGTTTTCGAAAAAGAAGCAAATACTTTTACCGAATATTGCTAACTGACAATATTGAACATTGAAACGAAAGGGTAGCTACCAGTAACGGATGTCAAGTAATAAAATATTGCAAAACAAAAATATTGCATTTAAAAAGTGTGAAATACCATACTCTTAATAAAAACTGAATTATTAATATTTATGTAAAACTATATTATATTATTAAGATTATTTTCGGTTCCATATATTCCTCGTGATCAAAATGTACAACTTACAAGTTAGCTAAATTAATTATTTTTATATTTATTACAAGAAAAAACACTTTTACATAATAATGCAGAAATTTAAAAAAAAAATTAAATTATTGTCAATGGAATGTAAATTTTTCTGTGGTTTAAAGACGATATCGAATAAAGAACTATAGTCATAGGTATAGTAATAAAATATATCATTTTTTTTAAATTTCCAAAGTTGTTTAGTTAAAGAACGTGTCCAGAATAAAAGACTAAATTTTAATGAAACAATCGAACGAACAAAATATGTCTGGCGCCAGACTACTTACGATAACTATTCTTATAGGTTTTCTCGGTTGCCCCAATCTTCATTGTAAATGAACAAGATCATACTTATATCTAATAATTATCATCTACCTTACCAACTACAATAATAAAGTATTGCAACTTTTTTATGTCTATACTTACCTAAAGATTTATATAAAAATATAGCTTTTTATTCTAATTTGAAGCCAATTTGAAGCCAATTTGATGCAAATTTGAAGCCAATTTGAAAATGGGGAAGTTTTGAAAGAAGGTTTAATATCTGAAGAATCATATTTATTCTAGTTTATTGCCTAAAGAAGAAGAAGAAACTAACAAACATATAGCAAAGAACGGCTTAAATTTGAGGTTTTTTTAAAGAAGGTCATCAAAGTCATCTAATGAAGAATATTATTGAAAGTTAACCCTTAAACAATCCTAAAAAGATGAAATATGTTTTAGAGGAGTTAGTGAAAATTGGTATTTGAATTTGGTTCAAAATTATTACAGACAATGTATATAGAGAGGAAGAAATTTTTAGTAAAAAAAATACTTAGTTTGAAGGCATGGAAATAATAATTAATAGAAAATGTAGCGAATTTAAAATTCAACTAAATTTCTAAATAAATACGTACTCGCGGACCGTAAAGCCAGCGGAGCGTAAACCTGGAGTAAAATTTCAAGAATCACATTATTTTTAAATCGAGTGTAGGGCCAAGAATCGTGGCAAATATAAACTTATTAAAATTACCTGAAAGACATAACACGAGTAAACAAAAACACAATAACAGTTCAATCCTGCCTTCGGAATAGTTAAGGAAATAGCGAGCGATTTAGTATATATGTAAGTTATTGGATGGTAAACAAGACGACGAGCCAATTGATATTAAGTGGCTCCCGCCGCCTGTCACATCTGAAAGACCAGATGCGATGCCATCCCAGAGACAGGGCTGGAATGTCTCGTGTGCCTGTAATGTCACCGGCACGCACACCCTTCAAACCGGAACACAGAAACTGGCGGCAGAAATAGGTGAGGTGGTAGTACTTCCCCGGGCGAGCACATTCACAAAGAACTCTACTACTCTTATTGAAGATTTCCATTTTTTTAGTTAGTGTGTAGTTGTCATATGTTAAAATCTTGCTACATTCCTCATTACGACGGCAGGATTGAAAATCAATAAGCGTTCGTTTAGCAGTGTTCAGAAAAAAACACTGCTTACTTTACTTACACAATAGAATAAAATGAAAAATTGCTTAAAACTCGTAACTGAAATCCTTAGCTGTAGGTACTGCTAGAACATACAAAGAAAAGAGAACATTCCAAACAGACTAACATCTATGTACTTATATAGAGCATAATTTTACTGTTAAGCTAACTTACCTACTAGAGGTAGGTGTTCGAGACCGAAGCTTACAAGACCTAATTATTAACTTATTAAAAATATACTTATAGGTATTACGGAGTCTATTCTAGATTAACTACTTATGTCATATTAACGACCTTCTTCCCCACTTCTTTTCATCCCACTAAGGATGAATGAGCTCTTCTGGTAAACCTAGTGTAAATAAACCTATTCTATACCTTTTATTTGTTAGTTATATTTATCATTGAAAGACATTTATTTACTTAAGTTACAAGTAGGTACTTATTTAAAGACGGGTGTAAAAAGACCATCATATAGTTGGGTGTTCAAAAAACGTAGTTGTCGGTTATTTAAAAATGAGTAAAAATAATTACTGGGAATCGACTTTTATTAATGGAGTGTAAATTTATGATTTGCTGTAGTACGCATTGTAATAAAACATTGCGCTTCTGTGTACATGCAACGGTATAGGCGTCTTGAAAGTAATTCAAATTGTTATATAATAATTTTGAATGAATATTAAATTAAATTAGAAATTCAATTGGAATTTTGAAATTCAATAATAACGTCACCAGAGAAGGTTCCCAAATATGAACGGTTTAAAAAATTGTGACAATGAAGGAGACTATTACTGCCTCTCATCTTTGTCAAGTGTCTTTTACACCCGTTTTTAATAAAACCCACCATCGAAGGGAAATAGAATAATATAACAGTATAATACAACAATACCCCAAAGGGGCAGTGTACTTATATTATTCGCAGATATTGTCCGACGATAACACTTATTTAACCTAATAAGGAGGACGATGTTTTCCAGTGTTATTTAAAAAAGATAGATGCGTTCATTAATTAAATCAACGCACCTATCTTTTTTTAAATACACAGTAAAATAATTTTTTATTTTCTTTTTATGAAATAAATTATTACTTATTTATAGTAGAGTTAGTATAAAGATAGTATAACTTTTTTTTTTAGTTTTTTTTTTTTAAGAATACTTAATATCTCACGGCCTTGTAGTGCAACTGCAAGGCTACTTTGGACATCGTTTGTGTCTTGTTCTTACTATTAATCAAATATATTTGGATGTTCATTGTGGCCACTCACAAACATCAGTTCAATGTTGACATGCGGAAAAGTCACAAAAAGTACGCAACTAGGCTGAATTGAAACTGGTGAGATTAAATTTTTTAAGTTTTACCATATATAAGCACAGGGATTTCGGTAGTGCATGTATGCATACCCTACTCAACATCAACATAGAAATCTATTCGATCCATTAAATTATTATACTATTTTAAAACATTTACTTACATTCTAAATATGTGCTTATTTAAGTACGAGCATATAATACTACTGAGAGCAAATTAAACAAAGCCCCCCATTGAAGGGCAATATAATGCGAATACACTAAGAGGACAAAGGTAAGTATCCCTGAGAGATTCCAGCAAATATGAAGCAAACCGCAGGAGGAAAGTGAGACCATCAACATAGCTCTAAAAATTACCCAACAGGGCAGTCAGTGTTCTTATGTTGATCATAGATCAGATGGCTGATGGCTCCGGAAACTTGTAATGGCGACGGCGTAACCGTGCGAAGCAAGGACGAAGCATTGAGAAGGTTTCAAGTAATTTTGAACAGATTATTGAAGTAAAAGCTTCCTTAGCATCGTGATTTGAAAGTCAGAGAAACGAAAAGAATGATTATATACGATACAAACCTTACCTTACGTAAATAATGAAGAAATACTTATTAATTAGAATCCTACCGAAGATGTATTTTACGTACTTGTCCGAATATGAAAAAAACAATTCGTCCTTTTTGCATTTTCGCTGAAAACCAAAATGATTTGTTGATTGGATTGAATTTTGTGGATCTTTTGTTTTTAATAAACGGCCTGAAAGCGAAAATGGCCGAACTGGATATTTTTTACCGTAAATAAAAAACGAAATTCGGTAGGACTTAATAATATCTAGATCTAATAGAATGTAAAAATTGATTATTATTCTAATTATTCCAAAAACGGCAGCTGCCGGATTCCGACACTTGGTCGGAATACACTACGCTACACTACTTTTATATCGCACAATGTAAACTTTTTCTGTTATATATACAACTTACTGTACTAGACTCTTTATTGAATATATATACTACAATCTACTCATATATCGCGCAAGACTCCATTTGTTTTATGTAATATTCTTACACATAACTTACCAGTAGGCCGCTCGGCACCCACCGGGTCTGCCGTTAAGCCTACCTACTAATGCACTATTTTTCGCACGATCAGCCAGCATAAATCCATCAGAGATGAATGAGCATGGCAAGACTATAACTACTTAAGTATAAATAGAAAATAACTTTCCGTTATATTATTTTAAAACACCTACTGACCTACTAACTATATAAAACTAATCTTTAGTTCTGTATTGAAATGACGTACTTAGGTTAAATATAAATATAATAACATATTAAAGACTACCAATATTTATAACCAACTGTTGTTTTGCTAGCTAGCAAAAATGAGTTTAGAGTAGGTTAAAATAATGAAACCAGTGTTGGTCAAACGAAGTTATTTTTTGAATGATGTTAACCGTGATACAAAACAATTGATTATAGGTACTAATATCAAATAAAAAGTTATTTAAATTATTTAGAAAATAGGTAAACGAATTAAATAGATTTCATTAAAGTTGTAAACGAAAAAAAAAACTGGATGTTCGAATTTTCATTTTCAACCAGGAATTTACATGAACCGACAAGGTGGCAGCCAAAACATACAAGTTCGTTTCGTGTTTTAACATATTAAAATTGACACGTAACAAATACGTAAATAAATTATGAATTAATAAAAATACCTAACAACTATCTTACTTACATATACTGCGATACTACATCTAAACAGTTATTTGTTTTCTCTACAAACTCTACTTTGTCACCTATATAGATATCTTCGTTGATTAATTTAAATAATACGGTACTTAGCCTCTTAATAAAAAAATATATTTCCAATATGTTACTTACGAACTACAAAGTACACACAATGCAAGCATATTTAAGGGGTGTATAAATCAAAATTTAAACAACCGAACCCATTGAATGATATATATGGAATAAGAAATTACTTATTGCATTAAATCTGGGTAAACATAATATATAAATAGATTATATTTGCTTTAGTCTGTCTATTATTTATCACGAAAATTTAATGTAAAATATTAAACGCAATTGAATGCGCAAGTTGTTTTGTATAGACAATAAAAAAGTAATTTCAGTTCCCAAATGTTTAAATAAAATGAATACTTCCGATTTCATAAACGTTATAAACGTAAATACATTATTAAATAAACAAATATTGAACCTAAACAACGATACGACGAAAACGAACGATTTGATACTGTACCTACTAGCTTAACACATACAAGTACTTATAAAAATAAATTGTTCGTGATGAATTAATGTTTACACTTCTCTACTTTTTAAGTGTTTTTGTAGGTGTTCGATGCCTCAAAAGATTTACCGTCAAGCCTACTGCCTATTACTGCTAAGACTGCGCTGATTTTTTGTGACCAGCATCTCTTCACCAGCCCCCTAATCGGCGAACATATTTTTGTCAAATGATTCCGACTAGTTGGGACCGTTTGGACCGAACGGACCAATGGGCGACCCGAACGATCCCAACTGATCCCAACTAGTCGCAATCATTTGACAAAAATGTGTTCGCCGATTAGGGGGCTGGATGGGGTGAAGGAGTTTGGTTAGAACCTACTGAACAAATTAATATTACTTTAACATTAACGCAATGAATTTTCAGTACCAAAAGTTTTGCAATGCGCCAAATAGAGAATTTAGTTTATAAAAAGAACCTTTTGATTTTAACCAGAGATTTTTCATTGAAGCCCATAATTCAGAAATATTACAAGATACAATAGGTGATTCAAGAAGTTAGACAATGCAGAAAAGAGCCTGTTGGAGTGTAGGCAGACAGACAGTGGGCGAGACACTTCATAGGGAAGCAGTTTTATTAATTTTGATATTTAATTTATACTTGATTGTTGACCTAATTTGAATAATTGAGTTTTTGAACCTGCACAGGTGTGGCCTGCAAATGACGGCGGCGCGAAAAGGCCTCCACTTAGCAGCGGTTGGAACAAAGCTGCTTGGCTTTTAATAAAAATATAAAGACGAATTTTCAAAAAAATATTGGCCCTTATGTAATGAAAAATGCTTCCTAGTACTAACCTTATATATAACTATACCTAAAGTACTTAAACGAGTTTGGGTGATGTATAACGTAGTTTGAATACACGTTCTTAATACCCCGAAGGGTGTGATAACTTACCTACTAGTAAAAGGACTACAGACTCACTAAAATAGTATGCTCTTTTAGCTATACTCCAAAATCTCGAGAGTTGAATATGAGAACAATCATTATAATATAAGTAACATTAAAAATAGAAGGAGTTGTTAGAAAACAAAGCAGAAATTTTAGCAAATTGAGTAACAAAGTTTTAAATGATTTACTTACTGAAGCTATATTTGAAAATAAGGCATTATTAAGACAGAGTAAATTTTCAAAAGACACAGATATCTAGTTGAAACCTAATATAGCTGGACAAGGACGACACTAAATATAATGAAACCACTCACCGTTACAATATACTTATCCACAACTAAACATAGCCCACCATTATATGACATAATCATGTCTTACAACTAAATACTACTCATTGTCAGTAGCGAATATGGTTTGTCATCGAGCCCTTGCACCTCGGTGCTAAGAGCGAAACTGTAAACTTACTAAATAATGTAGGAAGAACGACAGATAATTCATTTTATTATTATACTTAATTTAATATTACAAATTGTGTACTTTATCATAATTGTACTATCGCTGCATTTATTTATTATGGTAGATACAGAAAATATATTTTTATCGAACCTAGCCCTAATTTTAAGTTTTACAACTACTTTTTCGGAGACATACTGCGGATTTTCAGAGACTTACTTACATATACGTTCTGCCGTAGGCTAAGACTATATATTTTGATTATATTTTTATGTCTATTTATCAATTAATATTAAAAACTGAATCTAGGTATAGAAATCCCTAAATTATACTTATACATTTATTATTTGAAACTTGATATTTATTTTGAATTATATAACTAATAGACGCCGTTTTTATTCTCGTCTTAAATACCTATTAAAATTTTAGTCTACAGAAACTTGCTTATATCATCTTACATAATTAGGTAAATATCGATATAAATCGAATATATGGCCCTAATTATTTCTAATAAAAGTTATTCTTTGTTCGGTTCCTTTATATTTACATATTTTCTCTTAAACACTTAGGCCTGCTTGCACAACAAATAATAAGTAGAGTGCTCATCAAATTAAATTATCAATTAATTTCTGACGATGGTTTGATGTTAACAAGTACAAAGAGATTTTTTTTGTCAATTTTAATTTTAAAAATACCTAAAAAGAATAATGAATGAATAGATTTTTTAAATGGTTTTGTTAGAATTTAATGTTCTTCTTTAATTGTATGCTTTCCTGTCGTCATCATCGTCAACCTTTTTATCGTCCCACTGCTGGTCACACATCTTGTACAGAGAAGGATTGAGCGTAA
The DNA here is from genome assembly GCA_037179545.1 of Sesamia inferens. NCBI lineage: Eukaryota > Metazoa > Arthropoda > Insecta > Lepidoptera > Noctuidae > Sesamia > Sesamia inferens. The sequence goes on from CM073921.1 coordinate 22,318,775, forward strand.
TCACCACGCTTGCTCAATACGGGATTTCAGACTTAAGGTCCAGGTTTCCTCAAGATGTTTTCCTTCGCCAGTTATAGGTATCCAAGATAAACTTAGAAAGTACATATAATTTAGAAAAGTTACATTGATACTCGCCTGACCTGATCTCATATTTGAGAGACTGGTGTTTTAACCACTAGGTCACCATGACTGTTATAAATATAGCCTTTCCTGTGGATAACCCAAATAAACGTATTTAGATATTTGTGGTAAAAGCAGACCTTATCATCCTATGCGAACATCTAGATTAGTTATATCCCAACCTATTTTAATTTGAATAATAGATGATTTTCCAGTAAACAATTCAATTTAGTATGACTACATTTTTTTTCATTTTTCATTTTTTTTTCAACAGCTATAGGAAACGCGGATATATTCTAAGACTAAGACCAAGGGCGATCAGATTTAATCCATTCTAAGTGCTTTCATCTTTAAAATACAGAAATTCATATGAATGACAATATAGTACGAATATGCGTGATATATCGGTAAAACGTCACCGAAACCACGAAACGTCCAAAGTACAGTAATCCTTTCCAATGCATTTGACAGACGATTATAATTTAAGACGACTTTTCTAATTACTTTCATATAGTTCGGGTCTTTAAATAATAGAAATATTATTTGCTACGTAGTATATGTAAGTATTATCTGTAAATTGTAACCGGAAACATGAAGTGTCATAGCCCATAGTTTAATTTACTGTTTTGTGGTTATCAAGCATATTAATATATTATAAAGTAACATTTAAAAATTCTTAATAATGCTGTACGAAATAACACCAGCTTAACATTAAATGGTTACACGATAAAATTGATACACATGGCTACATACCGTTAAGATTAGGACGAGCAACATGAGACATAAGGCCCCAAGAATGCAATCCCATTTCTGTGGATACTAACTGAAATAAATTCAGAAGAGAAGTAATAAACAAGTACTTTATATATTTCCGCAGAGAATATAAACTCGTGGAAATGTAATATCCGAGAATCAAAGAGACATTTACTGTTTTTTCGGCTGCTTTTTGGAAGTTGCAACTATACAAAGTGCGACGTCTTTAAGATCGCGGCTTCCGACGCTGTGTTCTGCAGTCGAGATTGAACGGTCCTAACCTCCGTCTGCATCATTTGACGGTGTTCCAAGTATTGTAAATGTAAATATCATAAGGTACTCAAAATACGAGGAATACAACTCTTTGCAAATTTGCCACGCGTTATCTAGGTCCTACCCTCTCTTCTAACTTTTCAATCTTAGAGCCTTGCCTTCTGTTGCTGTTATTCAATAGACACATAATAAGTATATTACTGAGAGAGCTAAGTTCTCCCCTAATCTACTTTTAGTTTGAAAACGTCAAGTTTAAATTCTGAACGGAGTCCAATAAATGATTTTATGTGAATTTTTATTTCTGCAACTTTGAAGATAATATTTCAATTTCAATAGGTACGTGCACTGCCATACGAGCGGTACGTATAACGTCTGCTTTGTTGCGGATTTTAGGAGGTGTCAAATATTTCTTAATCGGCGTTTTAAAAAGAATTGTCATGGCGCTAAAACTATATTCTTGCAGATGTTCAAGTCGATATCCCATAGTAACAATTTTTGTAATCCAAATAGTAAAGCCCTCAGGCGCGCACTGAGAACTGGCGCCTGAGGCAGAAAGTCGTCTGTATAACAACATTATATGCAATTCTTCAACTGCCGTTCAAAAGTTCATTTATTGGAACTAGGTTCAGGATTTGGTACATTTTATGCTGCGAGTTACCATTTACTTGGTGTCGTACATGTCCTTCACGCGAGTCTTCAGCTGTTTAGTATAGCTATCCAGACGATAAGCGTTCTCCTCAAGTTTGGCCACCATCTCGTCTATGTCGTCTACTTGAGCAAGTAGTGGCCTGATGGTGCTGCCATCTATTTGAGCAAAAATAAAATACAGTAATTAACTGTTGTTATTTAGAGAGATAATGACGATGGTCAGATGTCAGCACATTAGAATATATCTTCGAGAATATTTACGTACATATGCGAGAACAAAACTATGGTTTCACAGAAATAAAACTGATCTTATCTGTATAGGTGTTAAAATACTTACATATATCATTGTATTCCGTCAGCGTTCTGTTCAAGTTAACAGCTAGATTACGCAAGTCAGTGTACTTGGTAATCGCTGTACGATTTATCTCTTCCAGCAACATGTAATGGTCCTAAGGACAAAGGAAAATGGGAATTAAACATACATTTTATCAGCAAATTATTATTAGCTCAATGAACGTAAAATTTTGTAAATAAGTTTCGTTTTATATTTATTAGGCAGGAGAGCAGTAAGTGTGCATTTTGTGAAGATTTAATCGTTAAGGGGTGATTCGTTTGTATGAAAAATATTCTTGATAAGTTAAACTACCCCCTAAATCAGGTTTAATAGTGTCAAATTTTATGTGGCAGAATTGCAACTTATAAACCGATTAACTGAAAAGTATTCATATTTAACACCAGAAAGATGTATATCGAAGTTTTTCGAAAATGTGAACAGTCGAAAGTCAGTTTTTGCTTTTTCTCCAACTTTAGAAAAGCACAAAAAGTGCCCATTGCCATCTTTCTACCTTAATATTAATAATTTATACTATAAAAAACCCAAAGAAAACACGCATTCGAAACTTCATAATTTTTAAAGTTTTTTATTTGTATTTTATTTAGTATTGTATTGTCATCGTCCCTTGAGTACCTGTGCAAATTTTCAAGTCAATCAGACTCGTAGAAGTGGGTGAAAATGAAAGTTAAAAGATTCCATTACATACATACAGGAGAGACTAATAAAAGCGTGTTTAAAAGAAACTAATGATGATTTAAATATAAAAACTTACCCCGCCGCAAGCGATTTCACCTTGCAGGTATTCATTAGTACGCTTGAAGAGAAGCGTAGCAAGACGACTCAGAGTAGGATCATGGGGATCCAAGACCTCGAAACTGGAGTGCGTTGGCGATCCGTACATATCTGTTAACAACAGAAACAACACTATAATCATGGAAAATCATGCATTCAGTCACAAAATCTCCAGAAACGTCAGTTGTTACTTAGTAATAATTTTTCATAATTTCAATAAATTATTTTTTTGTCCTTAACTAGCTGACCCAGCACAACGTTGTGTGGCTTTTTAAAACATTAGGTATTCCTAGAAAATATTCTTAGAATCGTAATTATAATAGGGATTGGTGACAGAAGGGTAAACATTTATGGTTGTGTATGTTTTTAATGCCACTGCCATGTAATTCAATATCACATAAATGATTCCTCACCTCCACATTGATGTAATTACGAAAGGTCTTTGTATTTTTCCTCCGAAAAACGTTAACAGATTCTAGTATACCGAATTACCGATCGCACAGTACTACATAAAGGAAACACTGGACGTGAGTTGCACGATTGCTAATGGCCGTTGACGCCTGCGTGATGCAGCTGAGTCAGCGCGAGACTTATATCAGAACTCCAAATATTTCGTCGCAATTGAGACGCATGCGCGGTGCTTATAGGACGAGCGTATTGTGAAAACAATAAATCGGCAGCTATTTAAGATTATCACTATCGCTTGTTGCTTTTAACCAATCGTACAATATCGTACCGTCTTAAAAGAAAGTTCTGCGCTGCAGCCAATTCAACACGAATAATTAAAGAATCATGATTTTACTATAATATGCAATATTTCACTTTAATAAAATTTAACATGACACAAATGCCTTTGAGTAGTTTCGCCGATAGGTAGTCAGGTTATAATCTACCGAATTATCAACCACTAAGTAAAACTAACGTAACGTCTTCAGATGCGTGAACTGTTAACTAACGTTCACGCCTGCGTGTTGCAGCTGCGTCAAAGCGGAATGCGCACTCTCAGCTGCCATCTTGAAATCTATTTCGACGCAATTTATGACGCATGCGCTCTGTGCTTTTTCGACATTGCGAAAGCCTTGAATAAGCGGCTACCTAAAATGAACCTTAAAATTGTTCCCCAATCATAAATCTAGTATTTAAGAATATTCCATAAAATACTCACAACGTGAGTCTTAAACGAAAGTGTTGCGGTGCGGTTATTTTAACGAGATTAATATAAGACGCATGAGCGTTATTTTATGACTGCGGTCACTCTGAAACGATAAATACAAATAGCATATGCATTCTAGGGTGACCCTACTTTTAGTAAAATTCATGATGATGATTGAAAAAAAAATTTTTTTTTTTTTCATAAACATAAATATGAATGAACAAAATTTCGCTATTATTCGCCAAAAACAATTATCATAATTTAGATAACATGTATTTATTTGCAAAGAAAAAAAGCGAGTGTGCTTATGACCACACAACTGAAGTGAAACTTTTTATCTCCATCTGTATGTGTGTACAATAGGCCAGCACTGTGCTTAGATATACGGTACGTATTTGGCTATGAAAAAAAGAGGAATAAATATGGGGGCGCGCATTGCTTTCTCTAGCTTATATCCACCACTCAACTCCCGTTCGCCTGGCCTGGTCACACTTTTCGTAACGCTTACGTCACGCGTTCGCTAGCTAGATTCCCAAGTCAAGCATGTGGAAAGAAGTTTCACTTAAAAATGAACTTCTATCTCAAACAATACACACTTTAAATGCAAATAAATTCACACACCATGTCACACTACACTAAACATCACAAATAGGAATAACTAAAACAGAAAAAAAAAACTGTCAGTGCAATATCAAACAGCAATCGATCCATGATAATCTTAGAAACAGATCCATTTCTGTTATTAAGTATATGGAGGCATTAAGTATCTTACCACCAATCACTTAGCCAATCCGAAGAAGACTGCAATTTCAAATGGCAGTTGTTATAAATTATGAAACGATCGATGTCACGCATGCGCACTGCAACTGTGTTATCCGCCCCTAAGCCGCCATCTTAATATTAATATACCTAGGCGTGGACCCACCCATAAGTACCGCAAACTTGATTTTGATTTATTATTCTATGCATTTGTATCGGCAGCCATTTTGAACTTCAGGATTTTTTATGTGCGCTCCACTTTTTTCATGATCTTAAAAATTAAAAAGAGTAGTTGGGTCTTTACACTAAGAATAATACAACTGGAGCTATGCTAATCACTCCACAAAGTAAATAAAAAAAAACGTTAGCGTTATCACAAACAATGCACTATGCACTAAGAAATAAATTCACTACTGATTAAATTCTTACCACTGAATTATATGCGAGTCGACACACGAGATACTGAACAACCGATCCCCATTCCGAACAGAAAAAGACTGAAACGGCAGCGTCAAAGCTGCTGGCAATCGATTAAATTTCACGCATGCTCCCTGCGTATTTGCATATAGCATTACTTATAGGTTGCGCGGCGCAGTAACAAAGAGCGCCCATATCTTCCCTCCCGTACCCTCCCGCGTCCGAAGAATATCGAACAGTGATGTTCGGCTGGGAGTGGGATGGAAGAATGAGAAGCGGGGTTCGGTGCATGAGCTGTTGCGGTGCGGGGAGGAGTGCAAAGGATATTAATGTGCGGTACGAACGGTATCGATGTGCGGTGGTGGAGATGCGGGTGGAGTTTGATGAGCGAGAAATTAATGAGTCGATATAAGATACATATATACGTCGTACTCTGGCAACAGTCGCCATTTCCATTTACCTGGGCGTGGCCGCGTGGCCACCCACTACTCCCGCGAACATTCTAGATAACTGAACTGTTACTAAATATCGATCGGAAATGTTAGCCTGGGTATGGGGCGAGAGAATTAGGAACGGGGTGATGTGCAGGGGCTATAAAGGTGCGGGGTGGGGTGCAGGGTGGGGTGCGGGGTGGGGTGCAGGGGCTGTAAAGGTGCGGAGTGCGGTGCAAGGGCTTTTGAAGTGCGGGGTGCGGTGCAAGGGATCTTTTACGAGCGGGGTAAGGATGTAAGGGTAGTTGAGGTGCGGGGGCAGTTTGGTGAGCGGGAATCGGTACGGGGGTGATACGTGAGATGTGGGACCGACTTTTAAATTCATTTATGCTGTACAGAGCAAAATATAATGTAAGATTCCAGCAGCCTCATGCAGCTCAACCATTCTGTAGAGCACCAAATGATACAATACATAAGTTACGCTACCATCAAGTAAGACATTTAAGTGAACGTACAATACATATTTTCAATTGCCATGCTCTTTCAATTTAACAGCACAATTTCAAAATTTACGGATACATGGTTCTTATATTTACAAATTTAAAAAAATGCTTTTACTTACCTGTTTATACAAAACTATAGTTAGCTATTTGTTTCAAATATGCAAAATATTACTAACAAACGGGCAGAGTTATTTAATATTAAAGTTTTTAAGAAAAGGCTTGATTGCACAAAATACAACATAAAATTCAAAATATGAGAAACACTAAAAGTAAAAGGAAAGCATGTCGTCAAATATAATAGAAATTGTATTTAAGTGGTAATCCCAACCACCTGAGCCCATTCACTCTAGCCTTGAAGACACTTAAATTATATGGCTGGCAAATTGTTCCAATCCCTCGATGTACGTTACTTACTAGCAACGTTAAACCCCATTCATTTGGCAGTGTGATAATCGCCTAACCTACCTAATAGACATGCGCGTGCAGTTTGTGCCAGTAAGTAGTTGGAAGGGCTTCGCTTCGGCGTATTTCACGCCGCGCGGCCCGTGATTGTAAGTAAATGCTACTTATTGGATTTATTATCAGACAAACTTAGAGCTTTTACAACTCACCTCAACAGAAGTGGGAAGTTCTCAATTCGATAAATTATTTGTGTATGTTTGAAGAATAATATGTTTAAGCAAGTTATAGATATTTAATATTCAAATTAATAAATTAAGTTTAGAAAAAATAGGTAACAGTACACTAAAATTATAAAAAAACACTTTTACAGTTAGCTTATCAGTATTACAAGCTTATTACAATATAAGCATTTTATAATTAAAGCTTGACCACGACGACGGCGACAGCGACGACGGCGACGGCGTCGTCTACGTCTTCTGCATTAATATGCAGAAGACGAGACGACGCCGTCGCCGCCTGTATTTGGTGCATCCAATTTTAACAGGCCCTACAGTGAAACATAACTTGCATTTCGATAATATACAAAGATATAGATAGAAAAATTTCTTAAACATTTTCGAATGAGTTTGACTACATTTCAAGAATTGCTGTTGGTGTTACAAGACGGAATACTGAATACGGCAAAATATCAATATACGGCAAACGGATGGTTAACTGCGCGGGGGTGGAGCAATGCGACGGTGGCGGGTTTCGGCGTTTTGTGTGGCACGTAGTGACCACTAGTGGCAAGTCGCGGACACTACTGTAGCGAGTGACCGCCACCGGATATACGTGTGCGGCGCGTCAATACAAAATATATTAAAAAGTGTGTTAAGTGGCCGTCGCTGGCCACTACTGGCTGTGGTCGGTGGACCATTTGCGCCCAGCCCTTAGTCATAATAAAGAATTTTATGTAACTGCTAATTTTTCTTTGTTCTAGATTTCAATATCACCGTCAGGACATCAGGAGGAACCTGAAGAACGCCAGTAATAAATGCCACACAACGCTGAACAAGTTTCAACCTTATTTTAACCAAATTGGCAATCATAATTACCCGACACAAATGTCGTCTCACAGAATAAAATGGCGTGCCGTAGCGTCCGAGGATTGAAACGTCGTGTCATTTCACGGCATCGTGATAAAAAAAAAAAACAAAATTAATTCTAAAGGGTTGTAGCCAATGCTCCGTAGATAGGAGGCTAAATGTTAGTCAGTTGATGGTCTAAAGGACCTGGCAGCGATATCAGGAGACTGGTTCCGTCGAGAGAAGGCCTGGTTCTGGAAGAAAACCATGTTCCCAACCACGGGATGATTGTTTTCGCAAATTTGTATGTTGATCTTAAGAACAACCCCACTTCGTCGAGCAGCACGATGGGCAGGTAAGCGGACGGACAGTCTGCAGGGCGCCCTAACTTTTTTATGAGGACTGGAAACTGACCCCTCTGCAAGCACGCGGTAGTGCCTTATTCGAGGCCCGTGAGCCCCTAAGGCCAGAATCCAAGCTTTTCCAGGTAATCCGTCGGGACCTGCAGCGGTATTTTGGCGTTCAGCCATTCTCGGCTCTACCTCGGTCACCTCTGGAGCATCGTCATCGTCGGTGTGGTCCGCATCAAGCACTGCAGCAGGCGGAGCCATGGGTTAAGTTGTATATTCCCCTCGCAATATATAGTCCTTACGAGTCTCTGTTCAGAATCTCCAGCGACACCTCACGAGCCAGCCCTCTGGCCCATAGGATCTCGGCTTTGAGTGCGGCCTTCGCCCCTCTGTACACCTCGTATAGCTTCGCCTGTATGGTCTCCGTATTCGGGAAGCGGATGCGGAGCCTGCGGTGCTTGGTGTACGGGCGTTGCGCAGCCACGCACACCTCACGCACACCTGATGCCGGGCGCTTCCAGGCTGGACTCGGGACATTGCAACGTCGCATATATCGGACATGGCCCCCCAGTACCACTCCACTTCGTTGTTGGACCAAGGTGCTCAAGGCCTGCACGATCGAAGCTTCCAGGAGAAGCTCCTGGTCCAGCTGCTTTAGCGCCCACCGCGGACCACCCGGAGCCGGTTGGACCGGCGCACTCGCCGGTGATAGAAAAAAGTCTCCTTTTCCAAGAAGCGCCAGTTGACGGCATGCGGAGTAGGCGAACGAGATGTTCACCACCGGATCACCCTGTGGCCTGCCAGGCTTAAGACCTTATGTCATTTTGTTCTATGATGCAATTTTTTTTTTCTAGGGCAATGGTGATAAAGAATTGGCAAATGTGTTAAAAGAAAATGCGCCAGCTAAAAAACCAATATGCCACACAATTTTTTGAGACGTACAATTGAATTTATTGAGTAACATAAGGATGTGTCATGATAATGACAGTAATACCTACATTATAAAAAGACGAACTTAGTACCAATTATAAAACTAATAAATGTTAGGGGTGACGGAGTGCAATTTCAGCGGTGGTGATCTTGAATAACTTTCAGATTTCAACCTTTCATACACCAATTCAGAACCCACAATAATAAATTAATTTAATTGCAATGAAATAATTACAATGTGAGGTGAACGAACGAAGCTGCAGCTCTGTCATTATTTTAACGCGACTGATAAAAGATGTTTTATTGTTCTTTATAATGAACTAAACACATTACACAAAGAACTTGTAAACTAAAACAATACCCACAGAAAATGCAAAATAAATTAACACATCACACGACACTACACTAAAGGTCACACACAAAAAGGAGTCACTGTTAGTGCATCGTGATCTTACCAATTAGAAACTGATCCATTTCTGGTTTTTCAGAACATGGACGCATAAAGTAGCGTACCACCAATAAGTTAGTCAAACTGAAGAAGACTGCAATTGCAAATGGCCGATGTTATATTTTCAAGCGATCGATGTCACACACGCGCACTTCATCTGCGTTATCCGCCCATCGGCCGCCATCTTGGATTCCGGGTGCCTAGGGCGTGGTCCACCCGCAACTCCCACACTTTCCAGAAAATGATGATTTTATTCGCACTATTTCCAAAGTCACAAACAGTCAAGTAGAATAATCTGGATATGCGTTGCTTCTGCAATAATTCTGTGCACTTTGTAAGTTTCGGAAGCCATTTTGATAGGTCTTTACACTAAGAATCAACACAACTAAAACTGTACTCGATCACTTCACAAAGTAAATAAAAAAGAATCCATGTTAGCATTATATATAATATAATAAACAATTCACTGAGCACTGAGAACAAAACTCACTATTGAATAAGTTCTACCCTAAATCATATGCGACACATGAAATCTGAACGACCGGTCACTATTCCGAACTGAAAAAGATTGAAACGGCTGCGGTAAAGCTGCTGGCAATTAATTTCACGCATGCTCCCTGGGAATTTGCATCTAGCATTACTTATAGGATGCGCGGCGCAGTAACAAAGAGCGCCCACATCTTCCCTCCCGTACCCCCCTCCCGGTGCCGAGGAATATCGAGCGGTAATATTCGGCTAGGCGTGGGACGAAAGATTGAGAAGCGGCTGAGGTGCGGGGTGAGGTATGGGTGGGGTGCAATCAATGTAAAGGGGCATCGTGCGGAGTGAGGCAAGGTCTGTTGCGGTGCAGAGCGGGGTGCATGGGCGGTTGATGAGCGAGAAATTTATGTAATCGTTATGAGATATGCGCGTTGTAACCTGGTAACGGCCGCCATTTTGATTTAACGGAACCTACGTGAGGCCGCATGGCCACCGACTACACCCACGAACAATGCAGATATTGAAAATTTACCTGTTAAAGACATGGCCTCCAAAGAACTCACAAGCACCCCTCCCGTACCACCCCGCCTCTGAAAATATTGATCGGTAATATTTGCCTGGGTACGGGTTGGAGCTCATGAGTGAGGTGCAAGGGCTTTAAAAGGGCGGCGTGGGGTGCAAGGGATGTTTTTTGTGCGGGGTAAAGGTGGTTCAGCTGCAGGGGGCGTTTGAGGGAATTTGGTACAGGGCTGAAACGTATGATGCGGAGACTTCGATATTAATAGAATCAATATTCGATATGCGCGTTGTAGCTGGGCAACGGCCGCCATCTTGATTTACTGGAATACCTAATTACGAGAGGGTGCAGCCGCGTGGCTACCTACTCCTCCTACGAACATTTTCAATATTGAAAGTAGACATGGCCGCCATTAATATAAGACACCCATAATTTTTAACGACTCTTAAATTCATTTATACATATGTACATATTCTGTACAGAGCAGAATGTAGGACCTCTCTCTCATCCATCTTTTTTACGGAAGATCGATGAGAGATGACTGCATAATACATTGGAGTATTTTGGGATAAAGACAAAGACATTAACATTATTTACAAATCACAAATCGAGCTCTTTGAATATTTATTTTAAATTTTATTTTTTGTATGGTTAATCTGACTGCGACATAAGAGAGTTTCTAAATAAAGAATTAGAATTATTTGATCAAACTCAAAGCTATAGCGTGGCAACCCGGTAGCGCGCTGTCTATGCCATACGTGAGAGGCATAGAGAGAAAGAGATAGTGATGACATGGCGGTAAACAGGTGCGCGCGCGCTAACCGCTCGCGCTTTAAAGTAGTAAATTGTCACCAAATTATAAGTTATTGTTTGTGTTATTGTGTTAAGCCTGTGTTTCTGGACCATTAAACTGTAATCGTGATAACTGAGTCCTTATTCACTCCCCACCAACGCTATAAGTGGCGCCCAACGTGTGTAGGTATTTCGTGTCGTGTATTACGCAGTTCGCGAAATAACTTACAACGATCACAATAAAAGTGGACGTAGGGGACTTTACCGAACCTACGAGTGTGTTTTTCCTGTTTGGCCCGTGTTTTTAGTAGCCAAAATGCCAAAAACGCGGTCAGAAGAAAAATCGGACTCCAATGGCGCCGCGAATGTAACAATGTCTCAAGAAACCCTCGCAAGCTTTATAACGTCAATACAACAAACTCAGAACGAATTTTGCCAGCAGCTGATCCGAGAAATACGTTCATCGACGCCGCATAACGTCTCTGAAGCACAACAAGCATCGTATGTTTTTGACGCGAATGGAAACTTCGCGAAATGTACGTCGCGTTATGGCGGACGCGCGGACGAGTCGTTAGATAATTTTATGGACGCCGTAATTACCTACAAAGACTGCGTAAATGTATCTGACGTAAATGCTCTCCGCGGCTTTTCGATGTTATTGGAAGGACCTGCTGCAATATGGTGGCAAGGTGTCAAGCAATCAACCAGTACGTGGTCGGAAGCCGTCACCCGCATAAAGTGCGCCTTCGGTGAACAGGACCCGCCACATCGCCTTTACCGAAAACTGTTCAGCCTCATACACAATGAAGACGAAAACACAGATTTGTTTATTGCTAAGGTACGTGCAATATTAGCTAAATTCCCAAAGGACGACCTTTCAGAGAAGGTTCAATTAGATATGGCGTACGGACTACTCAATACGCGCATTAGAAAACGCGTGACGAGAGACTGCGTGAATAGTTTCGACGAGTTGCTTTACAAGTGTCGACAGGTCGAAGATTCTGTAAAAGAAGTATATGATAGTAATAACAGCAAACACTCCACGTCGCGTAATGTTTCATCGTCATCGTCGCGGTATATACCTACAGACGCCAACACGTCGAGTACCGCAGGCCGCGTGTTGTCGACCGAGTCACCCGCTGGCGCCAGCGGCGGTCTCGTCGCCAAGTCAAAGAAGCCGTTTTGTTCGTATTGCAAGCGATTAGGACACAATAAAGAAACGTGTGAGAAGCTTAAACGTGTTAGTGATAAGTGTGATAAAAGCGTCAATAAGCAAAGTTCAGAAAGTGAGGTAAAGTGCTACGGTTTTGGTGCCGCGAACGTAATCAAATCAAAGTGTAAAAACTGTTCACCACGAGGACAGTCATCATTCTACTCCATGAATATTTCGTCGCATGACGGGGTACTAAGTACGTCAGTTTCCCGCGCATCGCTGCGAGCGCGCGACCGTAGGTGTCGCCGGCATGGCTCGGCCGCCAGCGCCGTCCCTGCCCGCGTCGCCGCGCCGCAGTCGTCGTTAGTCAACCCGTTAGTGCCAATGTCGACTCAAGGTAACCCTACACTTGCCGTAGGGGATTTTTGTAATAGTAATGTTGTTAATGTAAACACAAGTTCGCCTAGTTTTTATGATTATAATTGTTATAATAGTTGTGAGTATGTCAATAATGTTAATGACTGTACATCTTTTCGCCGCCCCATATTAAATATAAGCATTCTAGGGTTTTGTGGTACGGCTTTAGTTGATTCTGCAGCTAAGACATGTATTGCCGGCCATACGCTCTACGCTCTCCTATTAAGGCTAGGACACCAGTTATTGCCGTCAACACAAATTGTTAAGTTAGCGGATGGTGTTAATAGGGAGATGAATGTACTTACCGCGGAGGTACAGGTGACACTCCAACATAAAACTAGAGCCATTAAATTTATTATTTTTCCTGAAGCAAACAATAATGAGAGTTTGTTAGGCATAGACTTTCTTACTATCTTCAATCTTGTTTTTAATTTTGGTAACAGCAGCTGGCATTTTGCTGAAAGTGATGAGCAAAAATACGAAATACAGTTTGAAGGAGTGTCACTTGTGTCTTCGTGTGCCGCTGTAGAAGTGCTCCGGGATGACGAGGCGACTTCCCTTAGCGATAGTCAACGCGAAGTTCTGGCACAGCTCCTTGTCTCAAATGAGGATATCTTCCAGCCAGGGGGAGAAGCGACTTCTTTTGCCGAACATATAATTGATACCGGCGACCACCCCCCCATTGCTGTCCCTCCATATAGGTTAACCCCTGCTAAGAAAGAGGTCATGCGGAGTGAGTTGGACAAGATGTTGGCTGATGATATTGTAGAGGAATGTGAGTCTGCGTGGGCTTCTCCGGCGCTTCTCGTTCCAAAGAAAAATGGAAAGGTACGTTTCTGTGTAGATTATAGAAAGCTCAATGCGGTTACTAAGACCGATGTCTATCTCATGCCTTTGATAGACGAGCTTATTCAATCAACAAAACGACAATCTTTCATGAGTACCATCGATATGCGCAGTGGATTCTGGCAAGTTAGCGTTCGTGAACAGGACCGAGATAAAACGGCTTTCTCAACGCCTTTCGGTTCATTCCGTTTTAAGCGTATGCCGTTTGGTCTGAAGAACGCGCCGTCAACATTCCAACGTCTAATAGATAGACTTCGATCGGGCGCTTCGTTGAAGGACGTGACGCTTCTAGCTTATCAAGATGATCTACTCATAATCTCGGAAGGTAGCTTTGAAAAGCATATTTCTGACTTGCGTGTTGTCTTTGATAGGTTACGCTTGTTCAAATTGCGTGCGAACAGAGAAAAGTGTGTTTTTGCACGGGATAAGATAAAATACCTCGGCCATGTGATCACCCAAGATGGTGTTTCGCCAGATGACGATAAGGTTAGGGCAATCCTAGAGATGAAGACACCCTCGTCGTTGCGTCACCTGAGAACCTTTGTACAAACCACCTCTTGGTTCAGGAAGTTTATTCCAAGCTTTTCTGCAATAGCCGAGCCTTTGACACGCTTACTGAAGAAGAATCAGGTTTGGTCTTGGGGTAGAGACCAGGAGGGTGCCTTCCAGGAGCTGAAGAAGCGCTTGACTACGGCACCGATTCTTATCCAACCAGATTATAGCAAGCCGTTCGTGTTAAGGACAGATGCCAGCAATTACGCCATTGGGGCGGTCCTACTACAAGGTGAAGGTAAAGATGAACGTCCTATAGAATATGCCAGCCGTCTTCTCATTCCAGCTGAACGAAATTACAGTACTACAGAGCGTGAAGCTCTCGCTGTCGTTTGGGCTGTTGAACGATTCAGGGGTTACATCGAAGGTCATGAGGTGGTAATAGGCAGCGATCATCAGCCGCTAAAGTGGCTTCTTACCTTAAAGTCGCCGTCCGGTAGACTCGTTCGTTGGGCTTTGAAGCTGCAGTGCTTTAACATTCAATTTCAATATACGCCTGGAAAGGCTAATATTATAGCTGATGCGCTCAGTCGCCCAACCTGTAAAGAGGATAATAAGGATCAATGCGGTGTTTGTTCTGTTGTCGTGGACTTACCTGCCAGGAGTGCTTCAGATCTAGGACGCGCGCAGCTCGATGACCTTGAACTAAAAAAAATCATTAGTGAATTGGAAGATACATCTGACGCTCAGTCTATAGGCGCTAAGCGGTGGTCAGAAAGAGGGTATTTCATGCAACTTGGTGTCCTATACAGGTATAATCCCGATGTCGATACAGAAGAGGCACAGCTGGTTGTTCCGGCTTCACTGCGCCTGGAAATTCTAAAAGAATGTCATGACTCCGATCTAGGCGGTCATCATGGGGTCGATAGAACGTATAATCGAGTCGCTCAAGGGTTTTACTTTCCAGGTATGGTATAATCCCGATGTCGATACAGAAGAGGCACAGCTGGTTGTTCCGGCTTCACTGCGCCTGGAAATTCTAAAAGAATGTCATGACTCCGATCTAGGCGGTCATCATGGGGTCGATAGAACGTATAATCGAGTCGCTCAAGGGTTTTACTTTCCAGGTATGTACAGAGCTATAGCAGAGTATGTCAAAACATGTGCGACTTGTCAACGATATAAGTCCTCAAACAAGAAGCCACCTGGGCTGTTACAGACCCCCGTTTTAAGTCAAAGAGGAGAAGTGTTAGCAATTGACCTGTTTGGTCCGCTTCCCATTGGTGACAATGGGGAACGTTGGGTACTCTTGGTAGAAGATACAGCAACTCGTTGGACTGAATTATATGCTCTGAAGGAGGCAACTTCTGAGATGTGCGCACGTACTCTAATTGAGGAGTATTTTCTGCGCTATGGACTTCCTCGACGCATTGTGTCAGACAATGGCGTCCAGTTCGTGTCCGCCGTCATGCAACAATGCATGTTCATTTTAGGCATTACTCAAGAATTGTTACCTTTGTATCATCCGTCAGCTAATCCAGCTGAGCGTAAAAATAGGGATTTAAAATTTCAGCTGTCACGTTTAGTTGAAACAGATCATTCGTCATGGCCACATCACCTTCCTGCGATAAGGTCGCCATGAATTCAGCTGTTTGTCAGACTACTGGTGTATCTCCAGCATATCTAATGTTTGTTAGAGAACTTCGCTCACCAGTCGACGTTCAACACGACATTCGTTCGATACTCGAAAAGGACAATTTCGTACCTCAAATAACACCATATTTGAAAAGTTTTGTTAACTCTTTTACCGCTGTCAGGGAAAGAGTTGAGACACAGCAGGATCGACGCAAGGAATGTGCTGACAAGGCCAAAACCCCTGCCGAAGTCTTTGAAGTCGGAAATCAGGTTCTTTTGAAGACACATGTTCTTAGCAGTGCTGCAAAGATCATAATAGCTAAGTTTGTTCCAAAGAAAGATGGTCCCTACGTCATAGTAAAAAGAGTTAGCCCTACAGCCTACGTAATTGCAAGTTTAGATAACACTGAAAACATATTGTGCAAGTATCATGTGTCGGATCTTACGCGGTTCCACAGTAGAGAGTGTTCGCCTCCTCGTCCCGTGATGCCTAAACGTCAGAGAGGGCGTCCTCGAAAGCATGTTTGTCCTGTATGTTAAGCCTTAGATTTAGTGTTAGCTCTTAAGTTTTCCTTTGTGCGAGTTCAAGAGCGAGGACGTTCTCTGGAACTCGAGGGGGAGTGTATAGCGTGGCAACCCGGTAGCGCGCTGTCTATGCCATACGTGAGAGGCATAGAGAGAAAGAGATAGTGATGACATGGCGGTAAACAGGTGCGCGCGCGCTAACCGCTCGCGCTTTAAAGTAGTAAATTGTCACCAAATTATAAGTTATTGTTTGTGTTATTGTGTTAAGCCTGTGTTTCTGGACCATTAAACTGTAATCGTGATAACTGAGTCCTTATTCACTCCCCACCAACGCTATAAAGCATTAATTTCAATTAAACTATTTACAGGTGCTTTTAAACTGTCGGTAAATAAAAAGTTTTAAAAACAAAAAATTTCCTATTCAAATTACAATTTGTTACTTTTTTTTTCATTTCCACATGTTATATTTTTACAGTATATTGCTACAGTAGCTAACTAAGACATATTTTAATAATATCGACTTTCAATTGTTTTTGTTATTCAACTTGGACAAGAAAGATAGATACTGAGAAAATTTGAGTGATTTTTCGAATACGAATTCCGACGCGGTATAAACGCGGCAAAAACAGCTCCCAATATCAATGTTCCGTTTGGAGAGGGTCTACTAATGAACGCACCGTGCGATTTTGGTTTAGGACCCTCTTGTAGTGAGATGTGTGGGTATGAACACGCTTTCTCACACCCCCCAAAAAATAATGTGTTGAAAAGACGCAGCGAGCGAGCGAGCGCCGAACTAGCCGATGCTATACTGAACATGCCACAAAGCAGCGAAACTGCAGTAGATAAGGTATATTCGCTGAAGAGGAAATAAAATTGCTTTTTGTTTTGTAATCAATTAAACATTAATCCATTTTACATTTCATTTGAAAATACAAAAATATTTTTGTAATACAGTTGCTCTAAAAGTGGTGTATTACAGGGACGTATAGCGTTCGGAAAGTGGGCTATTACACATTCGTGCTTTTTCTTTACCTTTTCCGAACTAGTGCGTTCTCTTTCCCAACTGTCAAAATATTGTCTATTAAAAATAAAAAAAAAACCAACCATGAAGTTTTTACTTTAAAAAAATCATAGAAGTTTTTATGATTCATGCAAATAATTCTAAAAAGAAGCTACTAATTTGTTTCAATATCAGATTTAATGATTTAATTCAATGAGTTAGGTTAGGTTTTATTTAATTTCATCTCATTTCATTTTCATTTCATATCAATAAAAAAATTCTACTGAAGACTTGGCTGTATGGGCATAGTTCCCTTTGCCTAATCGAATGGGTGAAGAAAAAAAAAATCTCTGCTTATATTCTTTTACGGTTTGCGCCATTTTTCAAAAATTTTCTTTGCGAGTTTAGTTGTTTGTTGCACAAAATGAGTAATTTCGAAGATATTTTATTTGAATTAACACCGCCGGAACTCAGTATAATTGCACAAAATGCTTCGGAGAACATTTTACCGGAAAAGTCAAAAAGTCGCTACATATCTATATACAACGAATTTATTGTGTGGAGAGAAGAAAAAAAGGCAAATAGTTTTTCAGAAAATGTTATGTTGGCATATTTCTCCGAACTGTCAGCAAAATTAAAACCTTCTACATTATGGTCAAGGTTTTTGATGATAAAAAGTATGCTGAAAATAAGAAACAACGTGGATATAAGTCAAAACCCAAAACTAAATGCTTTCTTAAAACGACAATCAGACGGTTTTACAACTAAAAAGTCGAAAATATTAACATCGAATGAAGTGGAAAGGTTTTTAAACGAAGCTCCCGATGATCGTTATTTAGCCACAAAGGTAATTAATTAATAAGTACTTATATTTTTCTTTAGTATTCAGTTTACGAAATCGCAAAATACAGTCATTAAATTATTTAAAAAAATATTAATCAAATCCCTTTTTTTTGTAGGTTGCGCTGATTTTTGGCATTGTTGGTGCTTGCCGCAGATAGGAGTTATCCAATATTACTTTAAAAGATATTGAAGGCCATGAAAAAATGCTACTTACTAGTCAAGATTCCGAATACAAAGAATAAGATACCGAGAAGCTTTGTTGTTGAAGGAGATTTTCTTAGAATAGTGCAAAAATATATGAATCAGCGGTCCCAAAAAGGAAAATCCGACCGTTTTTTCCAAAATTATCAAAAAGGAAAGTGTACATCTCAAGCAATCGGGATAAACAAGTTTGGTAATATGCCAAAAGAAATAGCTACGTTTCTTGGTCTGCCGGATGCAGAGTATTATACTGGGCACAGCTTCAGGAGGACCTCTGCTACATTATTGGCAGATTCAGGAGTCAATTTGACGTCCTTAAAGCGACTAGGAGGTTGGAAGTCAGACAAAGTTGCAGAAGGCTATATTGCTGATTCATGACACAACAAACTAGAAACTGGGAAAAAAATCACACAATCCATTAATTTAAAGTCCAGTCCGTCACCTTCACATGACAATAGTGAAGTGAGAAAGTTCGTCCATTTACCTTCGTTGATAATGATCGCCATTGTATAACACCTTTGACAAATATACATGAACAATCATACGAAATTAATAATAGTTTGTCTCAAACAGTAAATATGCAACCTAAAACTTCCCCAGTTAGTATAAAAAACTGTACCAATTTCAATGTATATGTGAATTATAACTTTTCTAAGAAATAAATTATTAGTTAGTTGAGTTTATTGTGTTTTTATTATTTTAATAAATTGCTTAATTTTTTCGCAACTGTATTAAAAATAGTTGTTCAGTACACGTGCGGAATCGTCATTGCAACTTGTTCCGACTGTCAACCCTCACCTTCGGCTGCGCCTCGGCTCGGGTCGACATTTGTCGGAACTCGTTGTAATGACAGGCTTTCCGCACTTGTAATGAAATATACTATAACAACCTTAAAATACACTGAATATAAAGGGTGTATCTGACATCGACGCACAAACGAGTACCATGGATCCAGTAGATGATTCTGAACCCCCCAGTGGTGGAATTTTTCGTCGGCTTTTTCATGATTTAAAAAAATATAAGTATATGTAGTTTTTTCACTTTAGACCGTTCATAATTGCTATACTTTTATAATCCTTAAAGATTTTAAAGTAAAAATTAATTATTTCGCTAATTACATAAAAAAGCGCAATGAAAACAAAACTCGAAAAACTATCTTATCAGCTGATTTAATAGAGTTCACATCAGGGATCAACGTCATACCTACAAACCTGCACGGCGGCACGCTTGCAACGTTCAAAGGCCGAGCCGACACATTTTTTTAAACACTGTGAATTCTGTAACCGTTCATTAACGACATAAATGACTATCATAATTTTATTAGTGGCATGCGGTCTAGCCTTTTCGCGAAGTTTGCGTTACGATGTCAGATACACCCTGTACACATACCTACCTCCAATCGATTGTGAAATGATTATATTATTATTCTAATCAAATGTAATATGTAAGATCAATTTGACAGTCGAGTATTTTATTCCCTCAAAATAATTATGTATTTTCATCGTCTTTATTTTTTATCCTTTTTAAACTATTGTAATAACTATGAATCATCCTTGACATGTTTTTTTTATTTCTCCTAAATCTGTTTTCATTATTTATTTTCCTTTTTTTTCTTCTTGCTTCTATGCAAATTGTAATGGTATCGTAAATATACAATATCATACCGAAATTATATCACATCAATATATGTGTAAACATTAAATAATAATGTACGTAAAGCGCAAACAACTGATTATTCAAATATTCTCTATTCAATAAATTGTACCAAAAAGAAAGACGTTTTTTTATTTTTGTCTTTTTTTTTTTTGTTTTGTTCTCATTGAAGTTTTGCAATAGAAAATATATATAGTTTGTAACATTTTATCACGTTAAGAGGAGGATGGCCAAATATGACCTGAACGCGTACGTTAATGATTGATATATCAAAAAATTGTCATTTATATGTGCTTTAACACAAGATGTAAAAAATCAACCAAAAAGTTACGTATTTTGCTTACGCTGCCTAAACTATAAAAGATAGAACCATAAAATCTTCTAATTATTTGTTGATCTTATAAATATCTACAAAAAAGTCAGCGACACATTATACCTAGTCGAGTGAGGCACAACAACCATTGTATTTAAAAATCTAGATTTTTTTTTGGACTCTGTTTAAACTCATTTTATTCATGCTATTAATCCTAATCAAAATAAATGATTTCAACACTAAGTACAGTTTATGTAGATTATATTTGGTATGTGAATGATTAAAATTGGACTTTCGGTTTTGAAGTTATGGCGAAATTAAAATATTGCGATTTCTGCTGCACTCCCAGGAATTTTCAAATTCTCTGAACACCGCTAGGCTACCACCTCATGAACTGTCGTTAAAAGTTGGCGCGCCTATAACACTTCTCAGAAATATAAGCCCTCCTAACATGTGTAATGGCACGAGACTTCTTATAAAGGCGCTAAAAGATAAATTTAATAGTAGCGAAGACTATCACCGACCCTGCAGCTGCTGAATGCTCATATACCACGAATACCCATGATTCCTACTGATTTGCCTATACCCTTCAAAAGGTTAAAATTTCCAGTAAAAATTTATTTCGCACTAACGATAAACAAATCCCAGGGCCTAACATTCAAATTAGTAGGAATTGATTTATAAAAAGAATGTTTTACGCATAGGCAACTTACGTTGCCCTATCACTTGTCGGGGCTCCCGATCATCAGTATTAATTACATTTAAATATTTTTATCATTTACAACGTTAACATCCTCATAAAGACGATCTATGCAGCCTGCGGATAATGACTGCGTCGTCGATGTTAGTATCGGTTTCTGTGAATTGACTTGTGAATAATTTTTCTGACAGTGTCTTCCTTGGGTAGGCGTTTTGCAGCGGTAACCGACATCCACGCGGGCGGAGCTGCAGCGACCGCTATGTAGTATAATACAAAGTCGCTTTCTCTGTTCCTATATCCCTATGTATGCTTAAATCTTTAAAACTACGCAACGGATTTTGATGCGTTTTTTTAAATAGATAAGAATGATTCAAGAGGAAGATTTATATGTATAATACATGCACCCGTGCGAAGCCGGGGCAGGTCGCTAGTCAGAAATAAGTTAAAACGGAACGTATTTTTGTCAACGTATAGTGATGACAGATGGCACTTGAAACACACACAGCGTAGCTGGCTTGCTGTTAGCGTCGTTGTATACTGAATTGGGTACCTAATGGGCGATTTCCTGTTTTCTTCCTGTTATTCGCTATTCAACTGCAACTTGATTCAAGAATTATCTCATCAATTAGTATTAGGAACGTTCCGATTATCGTGTTTTTGCTACGTATCGAATCATTGATCACTTTCAGCTCTTAGAATATAATACTAAACTATATTGATTTTCGTTTTCTTATTTCCAGATCACTGAAGATGATTGCATTTGTGAAGCTTGTCACGACATTGCAATGCATGCGGTCAATGAGGCATTAAACTGTGACAGCGGTGAACAGTAGGCTGCTGGATCCTGTCACCAAGGCCATACTCATGTGTGTGTTCTATATGGTCTCTCAGTATTAAGGTGACGAAGTGACCTTATCTTGAGAGAAAATGGCTCTGATTTGGACAGAAGTATTGCCAATATTGTTCAATCAAGGATTGCACTACGACAGGTCTGTAATATGCCTAAAAACAAAACTAGGTAGCAATAATCTAGGAATATGGTGAATTTATTTATTTATTTAGGTTAACCAACAATTGTTTACACTATACATTATTGTGATTTAATGACTAGAGTAACACTTACAAGTGCAACAATTAATTACAGGCTAACTACACATAGACAAAAAAACGGTTTACATTACAATACTAAATTAAAACTTAATTGATATTAAAATTGAAAAGCTTACATACAAAAAGTAATTCAAGTTATTATGTTGTATTTTATACCACAATGTCTCTTTTTTATAGGTAAGATCATCTGAACGTACTTGTCATCCTTGTTGGCTGAGATGCAAACGATCTGCATTTCGGGATTAAGAAATTGAAGCAGTAACATCGGTAACTCCAGTTGAGGAATTTAAACCCGAGCCAGATGTTTCTGACCAAGTTGTAGAAGCTGAGGAAGACAGCTAAGAAGTTTCTAATGTACCTGATCAACGAGTAGCAATAATTATTCTAAAATAATAGACAGGCTGCATACAGTTTCTCGTTGTTTATTTGTTGGATGTCTTAATTCTCATTTACATACTATTCCTGACTCTTTCAGAGCCACTATCTTAGGTAACTATAAGTTTTATACACCAGTTTTGGCCAGAGTTTGTGCAAAGCATTTATATAGCAATAACTGGGACAGTCTGTATGATTTGCCAAGCAGCATTAATAAATGAAATAAAAAACCTACTAGGTATGTATGTTTTATTTCAAAATCACTTTAATTATTTTTCTTTCGCATTTGTCATGACATAATTATATTAATTAAAACAACACCACACCTGTAATCCCAAAACCTAACATAAGTAGGAATGTATTCATGGGTGGACTGCTTGGGACGGGGTCGTCTCCTGCGAAGTAGTAATGCAAACAAAGGAGTCGGCCAAGAGGAAGAGAGAGACACAGAGTTCTCTCCCTTCCTGCCAGCGACGGTGCGGGGTCGACCTACTGCCTCCATGGTAATGGCCGACGGGTGACGGACCCGGGGAGTCCAACGTCCGTCACATGGCCGAGTCCGACTGCCGGGGGTACCGTACAATTGCGAGGACCCGGTACCCCGGAAAGGCAGATGACGAACGCACATAGGTGGTTTTTTAGCCGGTAAGAGTCCGGCACACCCTTCCGCGTCCCCAAGCGGAGGATTTTACCACCCACAAAAATAAGTACACTACTTTCTATATAACATTAATTTCCTTCAAACAATTTGACTACTAAAACAATAGACAAATCTCTACTTAAGTAAATACTGATTACTTAAGTGAATCCATGCAACATGATTTTGTTTTTTATAAATGTATGGTAGGTACTACAGCATTGTATTGGCTTAAATAACAATCAAATAGATAACATAGCCTACCTCGTCCACCTTTGCAGTTCAATTATGATCAGGCGCGTGCGCTCCATAGAGGCAGATAAGCAGTGCATACCCTAATAGTTTTCTAAAAAAAATATATAATAATTTATAATATACTAAAGTAAAATAATTTATATACTACAAACTTAAAACTGAAAGACTATGTTAATCAGTTAGTTATAACACTGCCATCTATTGGGGCTAGTGCTAACTACGAAACACATTACTCGCCTACGTCGCGACGCCCGCGCCACTTCGCGTAGCGGCGTAAGCAGTTACAAAATGTGCCTCTTCCATACGTGTCTGTGAGTGAAATTATTTGCTTGCGTTGGGCGTGTAATTTCATTGGGTTTAAAGGCCAGGATAAGCACAGCTTCTAATAATGCGACGAATTTAAGAAGTTCAGAAATATAGCATGATTGTTGTTCGTTCAAATTACTTCAAATACCTTTTTAATTTAGCAGCTTATGTTGTTTCATTATTGGTGTATTTGGTTAAATATGTACCTATATTGGTTGTTTTAAGCGGAATGGAATATTCATTTATTTTAAAGTTTTTGGTTCTACACAAAAGAAAGGTTGTCTTTATAAAAAGTATTATGATAATTATAAGTGGTTAGCAGGCTGTGTAGTGTGTACACACAAATAAATTGTTTTGTTTCTCGTGTAGGTATATTATTTTAAAACACGGCATTGACAGTTCGTCCAGGGGCGTAGCTACCGCCGTATCTGCCGTATCAATTATACGGGGCCCCCGGGCCACGGGGGCCCCCAACTCGCGTAAGCAAAAATTAATAAAAACTTCCCAACTCCTTTTTTTATTTCACAAATGACAAAAGTCAAAAAGCAATTTCTCTTTTTCCCGCGTAATGGCCTCTGCACACTGCGCGCGACGAGTGACGGGTGACGAGCGATATCCAATGAGAGCTCTAATTTTCCGAACGGTTCCGGGGGAAGCGAAGTTCTCAAATTTTGGAAAAAGTGACAGATAATTATGATGAATAAATATTTCTATTAATTTTATGCAATTTTTTTTTTCTTTTGTGAGAATCATTTAGCCTTCCTAAGGGCCCCCAAACAATTTTTATACGGGGCCCCGCTAAGGCACGCTACGCTTCTGAGTTCGTCGTTATAAAAACTTTAAAGACCTTAAGTTTTTCAACCTACTTGCTTTTGAATTTCAATACTGTACTTTATATTGTAATAATATTCCTGAAGTTTACAAATTAGCAAAATTTAATAGTTATGATTCCAATGAGTAGTGCATTACGCTTATTTATGAAACACACAGGGCCAAAGCAGACTCATAGATTTGTTTATATTACCATTTTAAAAGAACTTTTAGCGATTTCAAAACGATCTTTATATATTTCATTTTTACAGAGTTATTTAAAAATAGATAGGCGCGTTGATTTAATTTATAGATAGTAAAATATATTTTTTTAGTTTTTTGAGAAATAAATGATTACTTATTTACAGTTGAGTTAGTAATACCATTTCTTTTTATTTTCACAGTCTCCATGGCGTAGCGGTAGCGAACGCGGCCGCTGCGTAAGGAGGCGCGGGTTCGATCCTCGCGCAGTGTAAATAATTGTATGCATGAATATGAATATTTGCACTGGTCTGGTCGTGCCTCGGAAAGCACGTTAAGCCGTTGATTTCGGTTGCCATACGAACATCTAGTGGCAGTCGTTACGGGTCTAACTGCAATGCTTCGATATTGGCTTCGCGTTGTGGAGGTCAGACGGCAGTCGCTTCACGAAAAATGTCGAAATTTCGACAAAATTAGCAATTAGACTGGAAAAGCGGACCCCAGATTCCAAAGCTTTGGATGCGACTGGTATTAACCCTAAGATGATGATGATAATTTCATTGTATTCATTTGGGCAAAAAAAATACCTAACACCCCACGTATATCATTTTTTTGACTTGTTCTTATCATCAATCACATACTTAGATGTTCATTGTAGCCACGCACAAAAATCAATTCAATGTTGACATGCGAAAAAGTACGCGACTATGTTAAATTGAAACTACGTGTACGTTACGTTTTTTTATATTTTACCATATATAAGCACAGAGATTTGGGTAGTAGGTATATGTATGCATACCCTCAACAAAATTTCTGCGCACGCCCCTGGTTATGATTGCCTTGTAGAGTTGTAGGTATAAATATAAACCATATTCATTTTTACGTTGTCATAACCTCATAGTATGTATGTATGTACATAAAAATATATCTAATTTTAAGAAAATAAGCGAAGTTCATAATATAAATACCAGGAACAAACACAATCTTGCTGTACATCACACTCGTCTCCACAGAGTAGGCAACTCGTTCATGGGTCAATGTATACACTTTTACAACAAGCTTCCCATGGACATTCGAAACTTACCCATTAAACGATATAAAACCTATATAAAGGCCAAACTTTGCAAAAAGGGGTATTATAAAATCTCAGATTATTTAGAGGATAGAGAGGCTTGGGACTGAGCTGCTCGCTCTGTTAAGCATTGTTATTAAGCAATATGCGTAATTATAACGTAAATTATTGTAAACATTTTCATTTTTAATGTCTGGACTTTAAAAAAGACGATGATCCCTGAGTTTGTTTCGGCTATTTCTTCTCAGAGGTAGTCAGTTAGGAAATGCCGGCTTCATCTAGTTTAAAAAAAAAAATTAAAAAAAAAAAAAACATGACGTGTAAAAGTGATCGGTGATCCTACTTGCTTAATAAACGATTTCATTTCATTTCATTTCATTTCATTTCATTTCATTTCATAAATTGTACGAATCGTTAGATTCTCAACCGCTGGATGCGGGAGCCGCAGGACCGTCGTCGTGGAGAACCTTGGGCGAGGCCTATGTCCAGGAGTGGGGGTCTTTCGGCTGAAATGATGATGACGATGATGAACCTAAAAATTTCTTTTTTTTTTTAATTCTTCCCGTTTCTTGGGAAAGGCAAAGGAAGCAATCAAAAATTACAAATTATGTAAAAATTCTAAGCTTCACCGATTTCAAATATATATTTGCAATGTGGAATTGCTAACGGTGGTTAGGCGAACCATTTAAGCCCTATATTAACCATGTTTATGAAATTTAATAGCCAGGTCACAGTATGTATTTTATTAATTATAAAGTAATGCTTGACCGCAATTTCGCCTGATGGTAAGTAGTGATGCAATCGTTGATGGTAAAGCGCACTAGTTTATTAAGAGCCTATTTACTCAAGCCTTGAAGACACTCAAACGGCATATGTCTATGGTGCCGAACTGCAAACAATGTTAGTAAAACTAGCAGTAAAGCCCCGACTCATGAATCGATCTTCACCATTATTGCTCCATGACACACTGGGGAGACCTCATACAGCACGCCAAACTATTTTAGCCCTTCAAGAACTGCAGTTAGAAACCATTCGTCATCTTCCGTATTCGACAGACCTTGCTCCAACGGACCACCATTTTTTTCTCGATTTGGACAATAGGGATGTATCCAAGGTAAGAAAATCAAAAAAATAATTAGTCCGTCTTATAGATACTAAAAAAAATTAAGACCCGTATTTTTTATTTTGTCAAAATTACCAAAAACTACTAAGATATAGCGTATTAAAGTTACGGAGTGGGGGCTAATTACGTCACGCGGTGGTATATTTTGTACCATGGTGTGACGTCATGCGACATTTCAAAACAAAGAAAAAAGAAAAAATACGTGTTCAATATTTTTTATAAATCTATCTGATGGACATTAAATTATTTTTTAGGAAACAACCCAATTATCTATGTGACGAGAAGTTTTCTTTCCAGGAGCCAGTACAAAATGCTTTCACACAGTTTTTGAAGTCTTGATCCTCAGACTTTTAAAGGCATACATGGCCTTCCTATTAGATGGAAGCAATAGATAATAATGGTAACTATTTTTATTAAATAAATTAGTTAAAAATAAATAATAAACAATTTAGATTTTCAATACAAATCGGCAATATCATACTTTAACGCCTATTATTTATCATGCTTCTTTCAAATGTGCTAGCAGCATGACTTTTGTGAAACTAGGCATCGGTATTCGTCGTAGGGTGGCTGTGACGTTACAACTGGTCGAGAAGCTGAAGCGAAGGTATGAAGAAACTGGAAACCATCTGAGAAGACTTTGTAATGGCGGGCCCAGGTACACTAGTGCCGGAAAAAAAGCGTTATATATTTCCACTGTTTCCGTTAAATTACACCACTTAAACCTCTGTAAATCATCATCATCTCTCACACCATTGGGTGCTCTGCGACAGACAGATAGAGGCCTCCAGACACAATATACCTAGACTTTGTGTCTCATGTCACCGAGAAATCAGAAGAGAGTTTGGACAGACTAGCGAAGCAATGCGTTTCACTGTTGCTTAAGTTAATAATGTGGCTTATGGGCTCACATATTTCATGTGCTACAGTTTTAACAATTTTTGTACATAATTATGCTATCGTATCCTACACTGTTAGTATTTTTAAAGCTGCTATAATGTTTAATATATCAAGTGCTAGGATTTGAGCCATGAAAATTCGAGTCTTTTGTGACTAAAATGTGGTTACTGACTGTGGTAACGTAAAATATATTAGCAATAATTTTGGTGTCCCTTACAGTTTGATTATTATATCTATAGTATTTTGTCCATCGTGTTTTGGAATGTTTAACTTTGATTGGTTTATTATTTCCCAAGTATTCTTAGATTTATTATTTGATATTTTAATTTTATGTATATTTTGTGCGCGTTGAGTTAAATAAATTATTTTTTAAGCAATTTTGAATAGTACTTAAATTTATTTTTAATAATTGTTGTAGGTTTTTGTTTTTGGTTTTTGTCTATATTGCCATATTAATTGACGTTTATTTTTGCTACATATTTTATACCACGGGAGACCCAACTAGGCCTCCTTTTTACCTGTATAGAGGCGAGAATTTCAGGACAGCGCTGTTTATACAGGAAGTATTTTTTGTCACTGTCCAAATTTTTATATGCATTAGCTATCATTCAGTAATTCCTTTTTTGAAAATTATTCCATACGTAAAATTTTCATATTAAATCACTTTCTCGAAAGAATTATTCTCTGTGCGCGATCACTAAGTTAAATGTTAATAATACTATACTGCTGCACAAACATTCACTGAAGCAGAGCGCATCCCTCTTACCCCCCGCCCCGCTCGCTATACCTGCGCAGTGCGCGACACAAAGCGCAACACACACAGGGGACGGGTGCGGGTCGGGCGCGGGTCTATTCTGTATTATTATATGGACATCACCCGACCCGCGGCCGACCCGCGCATGCGTTCCGTGTGTTGTTGTCCATATAATTATACAGAATAGACCCGCGCCCGCCCCGCGCCCGACCCGCACCCGTCCCGTGTGTGTTGCGCTTTAGTCGGTACCGCGCCGACGCATCCTTGTGTGACGCAAGTGCCTATTTCCATGTCCCCGCGCAGTCTAGGGGTGCCGCTATCGCTATTTGTATACAATGTATTCCTATCGTGAGTATTATGAAATGGTGCGATCTTACATACTTAGTGAATTATTACATAGGTCGTGATTATTTAGATATGGAACACGGTGAATGTTGGATAGGCTCGGAGGGTCCGCCGCGTAGAAAAAATACGTGTCTAGTATTTTTTGGAATTAGTTTTTTTTAGTCAAATACCCTATTCGATACAATTTTTTTAAATACGCCTAACAACAAAAAGTTCTGGTACGGTTTCAGTAAGGTCGAAAGTTGTTCTTATTTATGTGATTAATTAATAATTGATTAATTAAAGTTTACTTTCTAACTGTGAACACAGCATAAACCTTTCGCTAATTGACGGCCCTAAGCCCGTAAAAGTATGAAGGGAAAATTTGCAACATTGTTTATGTTTGATTGCGTTCAATGAACATCTGAGCCGCGCGCGGCGGGCTGGACCGCGCATTTACCGATCGCGTACGCACGGCGCTATGTCTACAAGCATCAACTTTTTATAGATAACTTTATGATGTGATATCTCAATATTTTGAAAAAAAAAAACACGTATTCTATGATTTTCGCCAAAGATTAATACATATATTGAAATTTGGACGGCGACTAAAAAATTTTCTTTTATAGAAAAGAAAACATCTCTGTGAAGGCATTGTAAACAATGTTTGGGTCCTTATAGCCCAGTCATATTAGGGCTTTCACCTCGGAATGAAAGATAATAAGCTGCAAATTGGTATGAACCTTTGTTTTTTCATTCTAAATGTTGTCTCAAAAGTCACAATCGTTATCGTGTCCGCGTCTCGAGATATTCAAGGTCAAAGGTCACAAAAATCGGTTTTTCGCGAATATCTGGCTTCCTATCGGTTAAATGAGATTTGCATTTATTATAAAAGTTGTAGGCTATAAAATTCCCTACAACTTTTGTTTAAACTTTTTTTCATACGACCAACCGTTTTGAAGGTAGAACGCGAAGAGTGCACATCGTACAGCCATATGCGGCCTAATGCAAAGTCAAGCGTGAGTTATAGTTATCAGTACGTTATAAAGTCAATTATTTACTTGGAAATTATAATTATTAAACAATGCAAAGTCGTGTTGGCCCAGTGGTTAAAACACCAGCCTCTCAAGTATGAGTGCGCGGGTTCGATTCCAGGTCAGGCAAGTACCAATGTAACTTTTCTAAAGTTATATGTATTTTCTAAGTATATCTTGGACACCATTGACTGAAGGTGAAGGAAAACATCTTGAGGAAACCTGGACTTTATAAGTCTGAAATCGCCAACCCGCATTGAGCAAGCGTGGTGATTACGCTCAATCCTTCTCTGTATGAGAGGAGACCTGTGGGACGATAAAAAAAAAAGGTTGATGATGAAACAATGCCCATTATTTATGTACTAACTATTAATTATTTATATTTAATTAAAGTAAGTAACTTGATTATTTATATATAATTATTCATATTTAACTATTTAAGTATAAAATATTATTAATTCTGGATTATATATTTTAGTTTTATTTTAAGTTAAAATGATAGTAAGAGTATATATTTTACACATATTTTTATTTATTATTAAATACGGCATAATATACATTTATCAAAATGTGAGTTCAAATATCAAAAGTATCTTTGTTGATTTTAATTGTAATGAAATTGGAAATGGAAACTAATTATCTTCTTCTTCTTCGTCGTCTTCTTCTTCTTGTCGCTCAAAAATGTTCGATTCATTGTCATCATCCTCATTATCTGTCATGTTCATCTCCAAACCTTCCAGAATATCGGGATCATATGTATTTTCTTCATCGGGATTACTTGGATACAGTGAAGCGTTGAGGCAAGCTTGTCCGTTGCACTGGCCGCAAGCTAAAGAACATTGTAGCCCTGATTTTCTGCATCCACAGCGGGAACCACAACCATTTTTGCAATTGCAAAATATTACGTTTAGTAGTTCGGCTGGTGCTGGAGGTAATTATGTTCGTATGGGCTCCAGGATTTCATTTTCAAGCATCCAGCCCCATTCTTGAGGTTCTAAGTCCTTCCCTAACCGCGTTTGAAAGTACATAAATAATGGGCATTTATAACGTACTGATAACCATAACTCACGCTTGATCTTGCATTAGGCCGTATATGACTGTACGATGTGCACTCTTCGCGCTCTACCTTCAAAACGGTTGGTCGTATGAAAAAAAAGTTTAAACAAAAGTTGTAGGGAATTTTATAGCCTACAACTTTTATAATAAATGCAAATCTCATTTAACCGATAGGAAGCCAGATATTCGCGAAAAACCGATTTTTGTGACCTTTGACCTTGAATATCTTGAGACGCGGACACGATAACGATTGTGACTTTTGAGACAACATTTAGAATGACAAAACAAAGGTTCAT
The DNA here is from genome assembly GCA_037179545.1 of Sesamia inferens. NCBI lineage: Eukaryota > Metazoa > Arthropoda > Insecta > Lepidoptera > Noctuidae > Sesamia > Sesamia inferens. The sequence continues at coordinate 22,349,972 of CM073921.1, forward strand.
ACCAATTTGCAGCTTATTATCTTTCATTCCGAGGTTGACCCCTTTTTTTACCTAATATGACTGGGCTATTAGCTTCATAAACTTTAACACACGATAGGCTTATGAGGTAGGATTTAAATTTATTTATATTGTCTTGACTATAGTCTCGTCTAGTGGTCCGCCAACGCTTTACAATGGTTGCAGTGCTAATCGGGCAATTGATTAGTTGTGCTGTATGGTCAGAAACAGCTAGTTCCAAAACTATAACCTTACAACTCTTATTAAAATTGTGTGCTAAATTTTCGATGCACATCTTGCTCTTTAAACGAGTTTAACAACAGTTCAGTTCAGCTCTTTAAATGACAAAATTTAATAATAAATTTTCGAATTCTAATGTCTGGTTGTTTTTATTCAGTATATCTAAGTTAAAATCACGTGCGAAAACAATCGTAATAATAATAGCGCTTCTAGCCTATTCAGTAATTGATCAAAATGGACATGGACACATCAAAATGATACTCGATATATGCATACAATTACAATTCTATTGTTTATAAGTTCTACGGCGCAACATTCAAAAATACCTGTTATAGACAATTTTGCGATTCTCGGTAATTCCCTTCACTGATGACCAGATTTTACGGATTGTTAATGAAAATAAACTACATACTATATTAGTTTGGTTAATATGATGTCCATATACTAGTACTTTGATAAAAATAAAAGCACATAAAAATCAAATTATCTGATTTTTTATTGTTATTTCGGATCGTCTGAACTGCATTACTTATTGTTAAATCTTAAAGAGTATAAGAACCAATTTGCGATCGACCTATTTATCTAATGTAGTCAGACTCACAGCAACAGAATATAATAAAAAGTCATAACTATCGTATTATTATTACTAATGCCACCCACTGGTCTGGACGGAGCAGTGGGACTCCTGTGTATGACAGGATCGATATCTGTTAGATTTATGTAATGAAATAATTATTTATCTATAATTTAAATACTACTAGCGACATCTGTCTGTAGATATGTCAACCATATTTGTTATGTCAGTGTGTCTTACGTTCAAATAAAGTTTTACTTAGTCTGTGAAAAACCAACGAGCGTTTCATTAGGTTATGGGCCCAGACCCGCTAAATTCAGTAAAAAGTATTAGTTTTCTGCAGTGAAATGGCTGGTAGTTACATCATAAATGTTCCTAAACTCAAGGGACGTGAAAACTACGACGAGTGGGCGTTCGCGGTTGAGAATTTCATGATATTGGAAGGCGTCGATATCAAAAAGGAAGATGGCGGAGCAGCAACTAGCGTTGAAGATCAAAAGGCAAAAGCGAAATTAGTAATGACCATCGATTCATCCCTGTATGTGCATATAAAGTGTGAAAATACAGTGCACGGTGTTTGGACAAAGTTAAAATCGCTGTTTGATGATTCGGGTTTTACACGCAGAATCAGTTTGTTGCGGACTCTCATCTCGATACGGCTGGAAAATTGTGACTCAATGACGGCATACATAACTCAGCTCATTGATACGGCGCATAAATTGAAAGGAACCGGCTTCGATATTAATGAAGAGTGGGTAGGTTCATTATTGTTGGCGGGACTACCTGAGAAATTTTCGCCAATGATAATGGCCATAGAGCACTCAGGGATCGCCATTTCCGCTGACGTGATAAAAACAAAACTGATGGACATGAGTGATAATGTTGGCAGTACTGAAACAGAAAGTGCATTTTTATCGTCTAAAAATTGGCAACAAAAAAAAAATGGCAAAGTTGGCAAACCTGGAGATACGTCAACGTCAAATCGACATGTAAAAACCATTAAATGTTACAAATGTAAACAACTTGGTCATTATAAAAACCAGTGCCCACAAAATAAAGAAAAGCAAGTAAATGCATTTAGTGCAGTATTCCTCAATGGCAGTTTCAGTAAGGAAGAATGGTACATCGATTCCGGAGCCAGCAATCACATGATGATATGTCAGGAAAACATTAAAAATACGTCACATAACCTAACAACAAAGGAGATTATAGTTGCTAATAAAACAACTATTCCAGTGTTGTGCTCAGGAGATACACAGATTACGACGGTTGTTGAGAATACAGAACATGATATTTTGGTCAAGGATGTGTTATGTATACCAGATCTTACTACTAACCTGTTGTCGGTCAGCCAGCTGATAAAGCATGGCAACAAAGTAAGTTTCCAACGAGGACATTGTTACATCAGAAATCGGCAGAACGAGTTGATTGGCATAGCACAGTTGGTGAATGGAGTATACAGACTTAACACTCGGCCAGCATGTGTGTTAGCAGCTTCAGCTAGAACAACCTCAGATGTAATATGGCACAGAAGGCTTGGTCATATTAACAGTACAGACATGAATGCAATGAAAAATGGTGCTGTTGAAGGTTTGATGTATGACAACAAAGCTGACATCGGCAAGTACAACTGCACAGTGTGCTGCGAGGGCAAGCAGACAAGGTTACCTTTTCCACCAAGCAGTCACAGAAGTGAAAGCGTCCTCGAGGTTGTGCATGCAGATGTGTGTGGCCCAATGGAGAACAAATCAATAGGTTCATCCAGATATTTCTTACTATTTGTCGATGATTATAGCAGGATGTCATTCGTGTACTTTTTGAAAAATAAAAGTGAAGTTTTTGCCTCTTTCAAAGAGTTCAAGAATATGGTTGAAAAACAGACAAATTCCTGTATTAGGACCTTAAGGACTGATAATGGCACAGAATTTTGTTCAAATGAAATGAGAGCTTTTTTGAAACAAAGTGGCATCATTCATCAGAGAACTAATCCCTATAGTCCAGAGCAGAATGGAATGTGTGAACGTTTTAACCGGACTATTGTTGAAAAGGCAAGATGTCTGTTATATGATGCTAAAATAGAGAAAAAGTTCTGGGCAGAAGCAGTACATACGGCAGTATATTTGAAAAACAGGTCAATAGCTTCAGGACTGCACCAGAAGACTCCTTACGAACTTTGGAATGGTCGAAAACCAAATATCAGTCACATACGAGTATTTGGTAGTACAGTCATGTCACACGTTCCTAAAGAGAAATGCCTGAAGTGGGACAAAAAGGCAGAAAAACATTACCTTGTTGGATATGCTGATAATGTGAAGGGCTACAGGCTGTATAACCCAAAGACCAACAAAGTTATAACAAGCCGAGATGTTACAATAATGGAACCAAATGATTACCCAGAAATGATACAGGCGGTAGTCAAAGAGAATCCAAGCGCACCAGCGAATCCTGCCGAGCAACACGAATACCAAACCAGCTCCGACTCTGATGCATCTACTAGTACAGTGATATCAAAGGATGATAGTACTTATGTAGAAGAAGAACCATCTACTAGTTCCTCAGAAGAGTTTTTTGATACTGTACCATTGAGAGAATTAGAGGACCTTAATCAGATGACTAAATCGAAGGCAGAAGTAAGACAAAGAAAGAAGCCAGAGAGATACGGTTACAGTAATATGTGTGTTGAAGCAGATTTTAATCTGTATGGAGACCAGATAACATATGAAGAGGCTATAAACGGTCCAGAGTCAGAAGAATGGTGTCAGGCTATGAAGGAGGAGCTCCAGTCATTCGAGGACAACAAGGCATGGGAAGTGGTGGATAAGCCAAATAATGCTACAGTGGTTCAGTGCAAGTGGGTGTTCAAAAAGAAATTAGACAAGTGTGAAAAAGTGAGATATCGTGCGCGTTTAGTGGCGAAGGGCTTCACCCAAAAAGCCATATATTTGAAAAATCTTTTGTGTGAATTGTAAAAATAAATAATTTTAATTATAAAATAAAATAATTATAAATAATAATAAAGTGTAGAAATGAGTTACCTGTATGTTTATATAATGATAATCAGAGTGCTCAGAAGTTAACCAAAAATTCTGTATTCCATAAGAGAAGTAAGCATATAGACGTAAGATATCATTTTGTCAGAACAGCTGTAGAGAATAATAGTGTACAAATTAATTATTTGAATACAAATGATATGCCCGCTGATATATTAACTAAAAGTTTATGTCCTCAGAAACATAATAAGTTTATTGAGCAATTTGGTATTGCAGAAATTTAATGTTTATTTATTTATCATTGTATGACTGTAATGTGTACTACATACAGTATGTTTGTTTTCTATAAATATGGTATTATTTCATTAAGGGGGTGTGTTAGATTTATGTAATGAAATAATTATTTATCTATAATTTAAATACTACTAGCGACATCTGTCTGTAGATATGTCAACCATATTTGTTATGTCAGTGTGTCTTACGTTCAAATAAAGTTTTACTTAGTCTGTGAAAAACCAACGAGCGTTTCATTAATATCACACAAGCGCAAAGCATCTTCAATCTACTTCCGAAGATCTCGCCATATTGTTATATTATTTGGTTCGACAAATAATTTATATAAATACCAAATTTTATAACTTTCTTAATATAGGAAAATCCGTACACAAAACAGTACACATTTCATAGCTTCTAAGAAAACAATGTTATTGCGTAGTTACCGCTATCTTTGAAAGCCATTTTGTTGTAAAATTAAAACGCATTAGATGATCCAGATAAGGTTAAACAATAAATCTTAGGCCGTGCGATTCCTGATGGTGCGTGAAGACCGGGCAAGTAAGGTGCGCGGCAGCTAAGCGCGACATTAGCGGGACAAAATTTTGCCGCGCGACTTGTTTACACCTTCCGAGCGGCAGTTCTGCGCGGCACACTTGACGCGCTCTTTATTTCGTTTTCAAACAACAATGCAAGCTGCCGCGTGTGTTGTAACTCCGCTTATTATTCGTAAATTGCGTAAAAGAAGGGAAAAATGACATTAAAAATTGAAATGAAAAACACTGACAAAACTTACGGTGTAATTAACAAAAAAACCGCGTGCAATCAGTCTTAAAAATTTCACAAAATTTCACACAACCAGGCCTGACTTGCCTCCCCCCCCCCCCCCCGGACATGCCACCCCTAGGCCTGACTTGCCCCCCCCCAGGCCTGACTTGCCTTCCCCCCCCCCCCGCCTGACATGCCACCCCTAGGTCTGACTTGCCCCTCCCCCCCCCGGCCTGACTTGCCTCCCCCCCGACATGCTACCCCTAGACCTGACTTGCCCCCCCAGGCCTGACTTGCCTCCCCCCCCCCGACATGCCACCCCTAGACCTGACTTGCCCCCCCAGGCCTGACTTATCCCCTCCCCCTCCGGGCCGCCCATGGATATAGACATGATTTAATTCCCCCATCTCCGTTCTATCATAGGACGACCCGTCGTACGGCAAGTTTCCACCCTTACGTTGTAGACACCACAACCATCCCATCAAAGCTTTTTGCCTCGTCTTCTATACTGCATACATCGAGGAACTGGAACAGTTTGCCAGCGGCGGTGTTTCCGTTGGACTTCAATTTAAGTGTAAGCTAAGTTAAATCGCGTCGACGATTGCATCACAACTAAAAAAAAAATAGAAAACATCGCGAGAAATGGATAATTATACATATTTATATATTTAAGTATTAGCTTTCCATAACTATATATTCTATAAAACAAATAACAAATTCGACTCCTGGATATTAGCCAACCATGAAATGAAGAGATTGTTTTCATTTAGATAAGTAATGCGTAAATTATACTTCTTCACTTCATAGAAACAGACTACCCAAAAAAAGATATCGTAACTCATTACACACAAAGGACCACCTTGATGTCGAACCGAAGGGGCGGGGTAGCCCATGTATTCGCTGCAAAAGCTGCATTCGATCGATATCACGCAAGCGCGCTGCAATAGCATGGACGCCATCTTGAACTACTTTGTTCACCATGTTCCCGTACGTCCGTCATTTTGATTTTACTATTTGCACATTGCCACCATATAAAGGCAATTGAATTGACCGTTCTTAGCACTATAGACGCAAGCAAAGCATATAAGCAACTCATCATAATTGTCACAATTATAAAAATACCTGTCATTACTAAAATCGGAGGCAACTGAGCACTTTAAATTGACTCCACCATTTATGATCGATATGAAGCATGCGCCTTGAACGCACTGACGTCATCACCATTCGAATAAACTAGATAAAACCAAGAACCCGACTTATTACGTACGTATATATTACTTTCCTATTGAATAAGTATCATGGTGGAATCGCTGACATCATAAGTTCCTTTCTGCATATAGACACGTACCGGTACCTAAAATTACCTACATGCATCATATATCAAAAAAAAAAAAAAACAGCATTCTTACCTTCTTCTTCGTTACAGCCCTCATAATAGTTGTTGTAATAGAGATCACGACAGTAATCGACCGGATCTTTTTTCAATGCTTCTGCCTTTTCCAGCATACGTTCGTAGTTACGAAGAGCCACACACATCTTACAATCGGGAAAAAATATCTCCGGAGTATACATTATTAGGCGCTGGTAGCTCAGCGGTTCAGATAAGATAAAAGAGAAACCAGTCTCCAAGCGGACTACCGAGCTGTTAGCGAGACGGATGGAAACTGGGCGATATGGGCCTCGAGCTAGACGCAGTAAAATTTCCAAGGGGTCGATACGAATTACGCATGCGCTGTAGTGCCAAGGACGCAGTCTGAGGGTTGCAGTCCCAGATCGGCAGAAAAGCGACTTTAGTTTCTCTAACGTAAAGCTCAAATTGATGTAGTGCAATAAAATATATCAAGTCCCAACATCCTAACTTTAAGTCGTATTTTTAAGTTACTAAAGTTGAATTTTGTTTTAAGTTAGGCGTTTAGTCTCGAATTATAAGTCTACATTAAACTGGCAAGGAAGAGAGATCGGGTTATCTGCATATTAAGTCTGAGTTTTGGGTATGCTATTGTCTTGGTTCATTTTTATTCGTTAAGTTTGTTCTATAAACCTTGTAAGAGTAATTTTTTTCTAGTTGGGTAAAGGCCTAAACAAACCTGACTGACTAAAATATACGATCTTTTATTACAGTATTTTATTGACACTTAATAAGCTTTTAATATAATAATCATGTCAAGTACGATTAGCCTTGAACCCTAAAGGTTCCTTTTCAAAGTTAAAAGTAAGTTAAAATTCCTTATTCAACAACAGTCTTAACTTCACAGTTAAAATGATATTTCTTTTGAACATCAAGATACTATATGTCGATGCTTTTTGTATTAGTAACTATTCCGCTGTGTTACAGTACTGGGTTTTGGAATTTTTAGCTTTTAATTTAATTTTTGCAAAAAATATACGGACGGAAAACAGGCTGCCTTTTTGTCATCAACTTAGGACGCGTGCTAAAAATTGTAGTAAATAATAAGATCGACCCTAAAATTTCCGAAGATAAGTCCTATAATTGTGGGCGAGCTTATTGTTATCAACTAGGCACAATTCTGGAATCCAAGCTGCTAATGAGAAGTTATTGAAAGAAACTGACAGTGCACTGATCTCAAGTCGAAAGATGTGAACAACTAATCGAAATCTGTCACTCGAACTTACGACAGCATAACTTTAAGGCATTTTAACTACCACGAGGTTTCACCCATAAATGAAAAAAAATTTTAAGGACAACAAAAACAAATCTGAACTTAAATGTATAAAGCTGGGAAATCAAATAAATTCAAAAAAAGTACCAGTTTTAATTAGTAATTTTAATGCGACAGCTGATGTACTAAACCAGATTATTACAACTATAAAGAACTTGTAAACAAAGAGGACAACCAAATTGGCGTATTCTGAATTCGAATAGCACGATAAAAAGCTTTAGACATGCATACAATATTAAATCCCTTTCATGCTCGAGTTCATTATAATTCCACAAATAAGGCATGAAAGGCAGGGATATAAGCTATGGCTTATTATATTGCTTGCACATGGCAATTTTAACCTTGACACAAGATGAATCGTTTGAAGGCTAAAATTACCGTCATCCCTTCGCAGACAGGGGAGATATATCTGCGGGGGGTTGACTTAAATAATGTACCTGATCGAGACACATAAGGGCTGCTGACGCATGGTGCTCCGGAATCAACACAGACAGTTAATAATTTCTCCCCTGCCTCCCCAAAATTTAATTTGAATTCGGGGTTGTATTATAGGGGAGAATTGTACCAGGAAAATGGAGATTTTATAATCGTTCCATTTATAAAAATGTTGAAGAGTTTGCGATCGGAATACATTATGAGAAATGAACAGATTATTGAAGAATTATAAAGGAAAAAAAAGCTATTAACAAATTTTTGTATTTACATATAAGCAAAATGAGACTGATTACATAAGGGAACAGCATTTTTGTTGCATGAAACATTTTGTCCAGTATTATGCATTTTCGGGGTGCTGATTTCAGATTTGAACTCAGATTGTTTGTATCAGCTTTCATTTTTGAGTTACAATAAAACGCGTTTATAAAGAAAAAAATAATTTTTATTATAAAAAATCACTAGAAAAGCAAACTACTTATTAAAAAATTTTCTTTTGTATGATTTTCTGGCTTGGGATGGTTCACAAGGGCTGTTTTTAATGCTCTAACAATAGTCCGCCATCATATGAGCATTCCAGTGACCCTGGTAAAGTTTCTCTATAGTTCGAATGTCTTGATGGAACCGTTCCCCTTGTTCTTCACTCAGGGTCTTTTCTTATTCCATAATCTCAAAGTCTCCACACATGTTTTACAAAACATATGAGGGATCCAGTATTTGTCACGGGTGTCCAAAGGGAATCCAAAGTAATAAAAATACACTTGTTTTATGAACTCTGACACACTTAGTCTACAATATTTAAATGTATATTCACCACAGATGTTACAAAAACAGTTGGGATCGTTTTTACAATTTTACAACCGTCGTTGACATTGTTAAAAAAAAAAAATTTTTTAGTGAATAGCAAGATTGATTTCTATTTAAAGTGTAACTAGTAAAAAATACGTCTGACCGCTGTATATCAAGAACAAAAGCTGTTAGAGAAAAAATAAGGGTAGATTTAAAATCAGCGACCCCAAATTAGTAAACAACAGGCATGAAATGCCATGCAACAAAAAAAAAGTTAAATTTTGTTCCCTTGTGTTATTGATATCAATCAAAAATATTGGTTATTTTACATTTTGTTTTATTTATATTAAATATGTATGTTGAAACTAGGTATAAAGTCGGTACTGTAAAAATAAGATTAAACATCAAAATAGAAAATTACACTAAACATATTTACAATGGTATTTCTAAATGCAAACCCATCAATAGTACTTTGATTGTGCGGCTGGTTAAAGTCAATTTCATTTTCCATTCTTATCATACTGTTCCTCATTTATTGGCAATGTATATATAGATAATATTGATATATTAAATAATACAGCTCAAGGAACAATTAGTGTAGCTAGTTTATTGACCAGACCCTCGTTTCCATCTACCAAAATTTCTTTCAACACAATTTCGTATTTTAACATGAATTCTATTATAAATGACTTCTGCATTACGTGTTGGTGTACTTATTGGGGTTAAAAGAAACCTAAGGCAAGGATAGCCTCTATCACCAACAAGATAGCCTAGATGTTGTTGCCGAATGTACTGATTCCGTAAGGAACACATTTAAAATATTCTACTATCGTGTGTACTGTCTGCCCATCTTGCTACAATAGCGGCCTTTTTACATACACTCTTTCGCGCATTATTAGGAGCGTACAGAATTGTGCGCGGGAAAGGCTGTACGCTCATGCACTCGTGATTACCTTGTTATGATATGTTAACGCTACCATTCTTTCGCACGCGATTACTCGTGTTTGTTTTCCTCAGCGGTAAGAGCGACCGAGTAAAGGCTAGTCACTCGGGATAGATCGAGCGAAACTTGAGCGTGTTGGATGTGCAGTTCACACAGTTTTACTGAAAAACGCCAGCGTGGCGGTGAAAAATGGATAGAAAATATCGTATGGCACAAGTAATTATGTTTGCTGGTATGGTTCAAGTTCAACTCAAAAAAAAAAAAGATAAGTGTGGGTAATTGTTTTTCTTAACAAAGTATTTTATTATAAGCTTCGTCTTTAAGAATTTTATTTTTATATTGATCGGACTTGATTTTCCAGAGGCAAGGAAATGACTTAATAGAGAGTAATTAACTCTAATATTAACTTGAAATAAACATTTTTCACATTAGTTACTTTTGTGTATAATATTATAAAAATTGTTATCCTGATTTGCGAAACGAGACTCAAAAATCATGACTTATAAATGCCCTTTCACAAACACAAAGGCGACTCTATCTAGGACAGAATGTAGGCGTTCGCGATTGCGCAATGCAGCCGAGTGCAGCGCGCAACCACCAACCCGGGAAACTGAAATTATTGATTTCGAACATGCTAGAACAGCGACCTCGTAGTCTCCTATACAAACACAAAGGCGGCTCTATCTAGGCCAGAATGTGGGCTTTCGCGATTGCGCAATGCAGCCGAGTGCAGCGCGCAACCCCCAACCCGGGAAACTGGAATTATTGATTTCGAACATTCTAGAACAGCGACCTCGTAATCTTCTATACATTTACATGTGGCTAAGTAGTAATAGACGTACGGGATGATCGATGAGGTGAAACTACGCTTGCCACGATTGGTCTGTGAAAAAAGTTAAGAAGACTTAATGTCATATATGACGTTATTATGCTTTTTTGATGTTGATTTTGCTTCGTTGATTTTTTCAATAACTTTTCTCTAAATACCATTTATCCACCCCATCACGCAAATCTGATAGCTTTATTTCCTCTATAGATCAAGTCCTTCCACAATTAGCAAAATTCAAACAATTACTGTGACCGGTGATATTAATATCAATCTTTTATCGACGTCAGACATTTCAAAGTTGGATTATTTATGTTTAATGTCCGAAAACGGATTAAACCAAGTTATTTCGAAACGGACTCGTCAAAACTCATGCTTAGATCACATATTCCTTATATCAAGATTCCAAACTGGTATAGGAGTAGTATAGTTTGGAATATTGATATTACCGATCACCGTATGGTAATGATGCTCACGCCTACCAGTTCAAAATATCAAAAACGCAAAGTAAATAAAATTAATTTTACTGCACTGAGAGGAAAACTTTAAAGGTTAAGAGTGATTTGGAGTGGTCCCCGAACTGGATGTAAAAAAAGCAATCAAGGAAATCAACCACATTCTAACAAATCAGTACAAAAACGTACGGAAGTAAAGACAATTACGCCGTCTAAATACATCAGAAAATCCTGGATTACACCCAGAATTATTAGATGCATGAATCACAGGGAGAAACTTCAACGTAATTCAAATAAACACCCTAATAACAAAACAATGACTAATGACTAATTTACAACCGTTACAAGAACTTCTTCACAAATATCGTACATAGGCTTAAACGCGAACACGACAGTAAAAAAATAGAAGTTAAAAGAGAACCAAAAACAAGGGCATCTGCGGAAACCTCGATAAACAGCTGTAATGATTACTTACTTCTCTGTGGACAAAAACTTAGCTCGTTCTTGCAGATATTCAATAATGTTCATTCATTTTATTTTCTGTAATTGTTAGTTTCATCACTTTTCTTGTTAAGTTAGTAAAGGAGGAGTGAGCCAGCTCCGACACAAGTACATAGTAACTTACTGGAGTTACCTCAATTCATGTATGACACAATGTTTGGATGAAATAAATATTTTTGTATTTTTTTTTTTAAATCATCAAATGATTGCTCTAGGCGGAGCAGAATGGGGAATTTCAATTTTTCTCTAACTACCATTTTTGCACCTTGATCTGGAAGAACGATCATAAAATTAAAACTAAAGGTCAAAGAGTAAAGTGTTGTACCTTATTTGAATCAGCATTAAATCAGCAAGAATTTTTAATACAGAGTCATTTTACCGTAATACATTTTTTTTTCAATTTGTGCTCTTAAAGTGAGAAGTAATTTTTTGTAATACTCCAAAATTTATGGAAAAAAATTAATTGCTTGTTAAATTTGGTCCAAGAGCTGCAATAAAATTTTTGTAGTATCGATACATTATCGAATCATAATACAAGACGTTTTGTTTTATTGTTTTTAATTAATTAAATTTTTTACTGATTAAATTGTAAAATAACTCGTTAGTTTCATTGAAAGAAAAAAACATAATAAATTCATAACTTTTCATGCAATGAAGTTATGGCGATGCTGGAGAAAGATTTTTTGTTGGAAATCACCTCCTTTATCTCCCTGTTTCGTTTGATCCACGACTTTTTGGCCAACCTGTATATCCTGACAAATGGAAAGAGGCATACGTCACTCCAGTAAGTAAGAGCGGTTCAAAACAAAATCCAACGAATTATAGACCCATTTCACTGTTAACAATATTTTGTTCTTTAAAATTCTTGAAGAAATAGTCAAAAAGCAGCTCACTTCATACCTAAACTCTAATAACAAACCTAAACCAAACCTAAACTCTAACATCTATAGGGTTTTAAAAAAATACAGTATAAAAAAATTGTGTATAAAATATAATCTACTCCACCAACTCTTTCAAAATTAAAAAAAAAAACAAAAACTCATTTTGAAACAGAAGAATATCGATTATTCGAATTTGTTAGTTCATCACTACATATTATAAAACAAAGTCCCTTTCTCTTTTCTTCTGTGCCTTTGTATTATAAAAACTTTAAAACTGCGCAACGGTTTTTGATGCAGTTTTTTTTAAGGTTTATATGTATGATAACATCCATTAAATTATGGAGAAATACTATTATTTTTGAAGTTTCTAATGTGATATCGTAAATCATCATCATTACAGGTCTCCTCTCATACAGAGAAGGATTGAGCGTAATCACCACGCTTGCTCAATGCAGATTGGCGATTTCAGATTTTAAAGTCCAGGATTCCTCAAGGTGTTTTCCTTCACCTTCAGTCATTGGTGTCCAAGATATACTTAGTCCGTGATGGTATATGTCTATTTCTTGTGGATATTCCACCATAACATTTTTGTCATTAACTTTTTACGACAAATATCGGCAAATTTTCGAAGCGATTTTAACCAATACAGCATTAATCTTTATCCAATTTAATACTTTAAATACGTAGGCCTCTAGGAAAGTTTTGAGATTTGGCACCTGAACTTTTTTTTATTTCCGTTGGCTGCTATACCTTTCTCTATACGCCGAAACCAATCATCAAAATTTTTCTGCCATACCTCTTTAGACACTTCTTCACACGCTAAGTCCCACGCTTGAATTAATTCGTCATCGTTGATCATTCGTCAATGTTTGTACAATGTATCGGAACTAATGTCACAAAATACATTTTTTTTTTTTTGTTTTTAGTATTTTTTTGACATAAAATTGTTTGACATTATATTGTAAATTGTTTTGACATTCATTTGAAAACTATTTGACATTATATTTTAGAGATTATTACATATGATATTTACAACTTTTGACATTCAATTAGTAACTGTTTTTGAATTGTATAATTGTATTTGATTTTCGTTTACATGTGGACATTATACTTGAAACTGTTTGGCACTATATATAAATTTCGCTTATAATGTATGTAAATGAATAATTCTTAGTTCTTTATATTGTGTGTAGTCGTGTGTAGGTCGAACACCAATGTAAATTGTTTTTATGAATGAAATAAATGAAATGAAATCAAAGGGTGCAAGGTCGGGGCTGTAGGGTGGGTGTTCAAGTAAAATTAAGCCAGTGTTGCTTAAAAAATCTTGAGTTAATTGAGGCCGATGTACAGATACGTTATCATAGTGCAGTCGCCAAGTGTCGAGACGCGAGTTGGGTCGAAGGTTTTTGAGAGATTCGATCAGTTGAGGTAAAGAAGTTTCTGTGTACCATTTTGCGGTTACAGTTTTCTGTTCATCAAGACGTATAGATTTTATTATGCCCCTTTTAGTGAAGAAGACTACGATCATTTTCTTTTTCAAGGATCGAGACTGTTTGATGGAGATTGGCTGTTCCCCATCTTCAAAAATCCATACCTTGTTTTTAAACTTAGATTCAACATCGTTATAATAAAGCCAAGATTCGTCACCTGTTACTATAGAATTCACGTAAGGTGATTTTCCACCATCGAACATATTGAGCATTTTTTACGACAACAGTTTTTACGACACTCCATTTGAGCAATTTTTTAACTGTGAACTGATTTGCATGAAATTTTGGAATTAGGCTCATCTTACCCTTAACTTCAAAAGTGAAAATGATCTGCTGCCTATTATTTTAAAGGGGTGTAAACAAACTCTTAATGGAAAAATTGACATTGAGCCATTTTATCACTAGAAAACATGTCTAATAGTAAGTGGTGAAATTGTAAAGTATTTTCTAACATAATTACCTCATATTAAAATCATTTTCAACCACTTGAAAATATCACAACCCTTACAAAAAAACCCTAAATTGAAAAAATCACAAAGAAATACTTTGGTATGACATAAAAAGATGAAAGTATAGAGTAAGTAATATTTTATATTCTCTACAATAATTATCAAATTTTTATCCCCCTTTCAACCCTTGAAGACCACCCCTTGATAAAAACGCTCCACACTCTCGAAAACGATTATCATATTCTTAAGCTTTTCAACCCTTAAAACTACCCCTACTAGAGTTAAAAACTGCCATTTATTGAATAAAATTTTTACAAATTATATAAAATTGAACATATTATTAAAATATATGAGCCATATTATGTATATATACAGGCGCTTCCGCTCCATATAGGCATATAAGCACTGCATACCCTAATAATTTTCTAATTTGGAATATCCGAATCGTATTAATTAATTTATATAAAAACTTCGTTACATATTGGTAATACTGCCATCTATTGAGGCTAGAGCGAACTACTACAATGCCGCTTCGCCGCTTGCGCTGGTAGCGCTGGCTAGCAGCGAAGGCACAAACTACATTGATTATTTCTTCGCGTGTGTAGTCCTGTGTGTAAATAAAATTATTTGATTGTGTGCGTAAACTTTGCGTACGTGGGCGTGTAATTTCATTGATTTTATAAGGCGAAGTAAGCACAGCTTCTAATAAACCTACAAATTTAAGAAGTTCACAAATATAGCATGATTGTTGTTCATTCAAATAACTTTTTTTTATCAGCTTATGTTGTTTGGTTATTGGTGTAACATAAATATGTACCTATCTATATTGGTTGTTTTAAGCGGAATTGAATGTTCAATTGTCTTTAGAGTTCAGATACATTTTTTCTTTCTAGAATATAGATATATATGAATATTCTACGTTAAGTTTTGAGGAAAAATATAAAATTGTTGTGTGTTCGTGATTTTGGTTTAACTCAAAAGAAATGTTGTTTTAGTAAAAAGTATTATGAAAATTATATCCGTAGGGTAATTGCGTAACACATTATCAGTACTCAATGGGTTTCGTTTTGACAGTTCCTCAACATCCATTGCGTTATTTACTTTGTTGAGCAGATACATTTTCGAACAAAGGGAGCAATGGAATAGCAATAAGCTTCAAAAGTATTCCAACTGATAGTAATGAAGTGTTACACAATTAGGGCGCTGGTTATCAGGCTGTGTAGTGTGTACACACAAATAAATTGTTTTGTTTCTCGTGTAGGTATATTATTTTAAAACGCGGCATTGACAATTCATCGTTATAAAAACTTAAAAGACCTCAAGTTGTTCAACCAACTTGCTTTTGAATTTCAATACTGTACTCTATATTGTAATAATTTTCCTGAAGTTTACAAATTAGCAAAATTTAATACTTATGATTCCAATGAGTAGCGCATCACGCATATTTATGAAACACACAGGGCCAAAGCAGACTCACTGATTTGTCTATATTTCCATTGAAAAAGAACTTTTTGCGATTTTAAAACGACCTTATAATTTTTACAGAATTATTTAAAAAAAGATAGGCGCTTTGATTTAATTTATAGATAGTAAAATGTTTTTTTAGGTTTTTTGTGAAATAAATTATTACTTAATTACAGTTCAGTTAGTAATAACATTTCATTGTATTCATTTGGGCAAAAAAAAATGTTCTTATCATCAATCACATATTTAGATGTGTAGCGGTACCTACAAACGCCACAAAAATGAACGACGCGTCATACTGACGTCACACGAATTCTACATCTCGCAATCAGAGTTTACCGTGCAATTAGCATACATACAACTTGCCAATTTCAACCATTGGGCAAGTGCCCGCCAGACATAACACCCGTCTGGTTGGAGGATCCTCCCTTTTCTATGGAGGATGAGTGAGCTTTACTCCCTGTTCCTCATACCTCCACAATGGTGACCCCGAGCTTCAACGTCAGCGCAGCCTTCGTGCAACAACTTGAGCGTGACGTCATCATCATCACTCCCGCAAGCTTCATCGGCGAATCACCCACCCAGCCAGCACCCACTTCTTCAACGGGTATCCTGACCACAAGCATGCAGCGACCGCGCATACCTGGTCATCACCCTCAACCTCATCAGCAACCTCGACGCAGCTTCAACCCGGCACTGTACGACATCCGACGCACTGGAGTACAACGCAGCGCCCCACCACCCCGACTCACTGGGGAATCTTCAAAGACAGTTCCGACTCACCGTGAACTACGCGGCAACCGGTTCCGACTCACTGGAACCACAGCTGGCCTAGCAAGAATCACAAGATACAAGACTCAGCCTACTATCGACCTCCGGTCTCCGGAGGGGAGTGATGTAGCGGTACCTACAAACGCCACAAAAATGAACGACGCGTCATAATGACGTCACACGAATTCTACATCTCGCAATCAGAGTTTACCGTGCAATTAGCATACATACAACTTGCCAATTTCAACCATTGGGCAAGTACCCGCCAGACATAACACCCGTCTGGTTGGAGGATCCTCCCTTTTCTATGGAGGATGAGTGAGCTTTACTCCCTGTTCCTCATACCTCCACAGATGTTCACTGTAGCCACGCACAAACATCAATTCAATGTTGACATGCGGAAAAGTACGCGACTATGCAAAATTGAAATTACGTCTACGTTACGTTTTTTTTTTAAGTTTTACCATATATAAGTACAGAGATTTCGGTAGTGTATGTATGCATACCCAACACAAAATCTCTGTGCACGACCCTGTATATATATATATATATATAGGGTGTAAGGAGAACGCTTCCGAAGCCAGAACGTAGATTATATACAACCTAAATGCAAACGGATACCAATAACCTTTCGCTTTAAATTGATTATTTTCAAGACTTCATATTTCGTAAACAAGCATTGGATAGCGTACGAAACGTGAGGTCACTGACACGCAAGGCGACGTCGCACTACCGCGCTCGCGCTTAAAAGAGCCGCCGCCGAAAAGAGCTGATTTATACGCAATTTACAAACATCACTTTCAAAATCGCAATTGTAGTCCATTGTAAAAAGCTGACAGAGGCATTTTACGTACCTGTCTAAATCCTTTGCGACCTTATGAGGTTTGGCTCGAACTGAGTTCCATTCATTTCAATACAAAGCCGGGCCCGTCGCTGTGTCGATCCGTGAACACATTCTTCACGTAGTTTATTAAAAACACTCACTATTCTGCCCCGCATTTCATCAGCACTGTCACATTCCCGATCAAACACTCTTTCTTTCACATACCCCCATAAAAAGAAGTCCAATGGCGTAAGTCGGGTGAACCCCAGCCTTCCGATCCAGCAGTCATTAAAAAGCTCAGTGAGACGCTCGCGGACGGGACGCGTAACATGCGGTGGAGTGCCATCGTGCTGGAACCATGCTCGAAGAAATTCAGCCACAGACACATTGTCTAGCATATCATTTAAATGTCCATTTATAAAATTAAGATATGCTGATCCATTGAGGCGCGGCGGTAGAAACACTGGTCCTAGAATTCGTCCATTAAAAATACCAGCCCATACGTTGACGGACCATATTCACGAGCACTGTACACGTATGCCTCAGGCATCGTTTAAAACAACAAAAAGTTATAACTAAAAAGAATAAAACAGCACTAAAAACGTAACAATACCTAATAACTAAACACAAATTTAAAACTAACAAAACAATAATTAAATAATTTGTTAAAAACGTAACGCACAAGCTCACGAACCGAGTCGTAAGGAACACTATTATTAACTAAAGAGGTACTATGAAGATCAAACGCTTTGGGGGACTGGGGAGTCCCCGCGGCAAAAGCGGTGTGTTTACAGAGGCGAAAATGCTAAAAGAATAATTACGAGATCAGAAATCAATTCATTTTAATTGTTAGGAAATTGTACTTATGCTTTATTACAAACTGTTTTCATTTTCTAACTTTTAAATAAGATTTAACTGGTTTCTTAGATTCAATTAATTTAATTATTCACTTTAAATTGATTAGGTTTACTTACTAAATGAAGGATCCAGTTCTTGCAATAAACGAGCACGCATCGTGTGACTTTAATTACATTGTTATAAAGTTCAAATTCAATTGATTCACGGGCGCACCTGTACATGCGATGAAAATTTTTTAGTCAATTACAGCTGATGTCAGCGATCTTTTACTTTATTTCATTTACTATCGATTATCGACATAATACAAAACTGTTATTAAATTCACGACAGTGCATCAATTTAAAACTATTGTCTTTTTATCTAAGTACCTTCGATATGGACCTCAAGGTTAAGCGCGTCAAGGTCAAGGTAAACCGTAGCGTGTCGCGATGTCGGTGACCGCACGCGGTATTTGACCCGAGCGGGTCAGCTGATAAGTATTTACGAATACATAGCTTGTTAGAGTTGTAAAGAAAAAAAAAATGTTTAATCGCAAATAATGGTTTCATTTAACTCATTTAACTGTTCCCACAGCATAGTGTACGAAAAATGCTTAAGTAAAATTGTTAAAAAAAATCCTCATTTTTTGATGGTATCGTATCGAGAATCACTAGCCTTATCACCTGTCTTCGTTTTCGGAAGCGTTTCCCTGGCACCCTGTATATATATATAAATTACAATAGTTGTGGGTCTCTATTATACTGCGTACTTTCACATTGCTCCAAGTATTCACACCCCGAAATTTTCAGTTACTAAGTAGAAAAAAATATGATAAGTTGTTGGACCATAACTCCTTCAATTTTCATGCTGTCAGAATTTATAAAAAAAAAACATTGTAAAGGTAATTAAGAGAGATACGACATCCTTCATTGCAATATATAGTAAAAAACCTTTTTCTAAAACGGTGAAGAGTTAAAGGGCTTAAGAGAAGCTGTGATTGCGCTGCCACGGGCTCTTTAAAGAATCGTATCTCCGTCAATTTTTGTTTGTCAGAAAAATACCTAAATTTTTAATCCGTACACTTTTATACGTATCTGTCGTCATTTTTGAGATACTATGAAATAACCGGCCAAGTGCGTGTCGGACTCCCGCACAAAGGATTCCGTACCATTGATTTATGAAATTAAAGGATTTAAGTTATTTGTATAAAAGATTACGCGGTAATAATCGGTTTAGATTTACGAGGTATTAAAAAAAAACTACTTACTAGATCTCGTTCAAAACAATTTTCGTTGGTAGTTTATACAGTATGTTACGAAAACCCTGTCCGACCCATAACGATAATAAAGGTTAGGTAAACAAATGACCAAATAAAATATAAAATTTTACATAATCATCATAGTAGCAATACTAATCAATTTTGAAACAATCTTTTTTTTCCGCGAATTTCCCCAAAAATAGGAATTTTTAAAAAAATGACAACACCTTTTTAGGCGGTATACCTGTCGGCTTTCCTTTCATTCTTTTGTTAGATTTTTTATTTCTTTGGCGGCGTGGCGTGTGAGCGTTGTCGGCGACGTAAAAGAAATAATTAGAGATGTACTATTTTTTGCGTAATAACATTTTTTTTGTATCGCTATTAATCGAAATTTGTGTCTGGTTGAATAATCATTTGTTGTAAAAACACAGATTACCCAATGGTAAAAGTACTTTTGTTTGATTATCGATTAATTACTAATAATATTATTATAACACAAGTATTAGTAAACAGAGACGAGAAGGCCTTATGAAACACAATTTTAGTAAAATTTTACAAATATTTTAACAGTCAATATCATCGATATTGAGACAGAAACTGAAATTAAACCTTTGGCATGGTTTTCATTTACAGCGGTGTACATAACTAATTTGAGTTCTGTAAAAGTTCTAAACAATTCCATGCGATGTTGAATCGAGAATGATAATTGAAACTATTATACTAAATCGGTATCGATTGAAAAATCAATATTTTGATTACTTACACATCTCTATTTGCTCAAAGCATGCCGCGAGGCCAGCCGCGTAGGTACCTATTTTATAAAATAAAAATCATTTTTACTTTAAATTATCAGTTGCGCATAAACATTGCTTCCGTGTAGACCTGACTATTCGTGTATTGTGATCATGTCGTTTTCTAACGTAATGTAAAATGCTGATGGAAGGTAGTAGTTCTGCAATTAGTTGTGTTGTGATCAGGTGTTGGACAGCTGCTTATTGATTCATGTGGTGACACGACGGTGTACCACCATATTTTTGTCGACCTGTACCGGGCTGTACGTGAGTACCTCCATTATCAGTTCGGCGAGCAGTGGATTGGTAGGGGTGGACTAACTTTGTGAAACACCGTGCTAATCTCGTGCGAAGGTGCCAGGCCTGTATAGTTCTTAGTGAACGAAATATGGAACAACATCTCCGCCACAGCCATTGTGCTCATCGAATGAAATGATACATTCAGAGAGTCAGACGACCTTCGCACTTAAAAAAAGTTCTTTTCACGAGCTGCCTAAGTATCATTGTTTCTTTCGAGAGTCGATAAACATGGATAAACTACCTATACCTACATGCATGAGGTCAACTGAGGTCATGACCTGTACCTGTGTTGCCATGAAATTACCCATTTATTTTATTTAAATTATTTATTTTTAAGGGGGTATTTTTTTTTTTTAGTTTGGCCAGGTTATGTAGGCATTAGTAGAATCAGTTATCGATACCTAACAATACCTTCACGGGTCGGACAGGGTTTTCGTAACATACTGTATAGTAATGTACGAGTGGAAAATGTTTTTTTTTTTTTTAATTTTTCATTT
Organism: Sesamia inferens; assembly: GCA_037179545.1. Classification (NCBI taxonomy): domain Eukaryota; kingdom Metazoa; phylum Arthropoda; class Insecta; order Lepidoptera; family Noctuidae; genus Sesamia; species Sesamia inferens. Next base: position 22,371,002 of record CM073921.1, read on the forward strand.
TCTTATTTTAGAAGTTAGAGGGAGGGGGGCAACTTTTCCAGTTTGGAAACGTCTGTCACGTAAACTATTCGGTTCAAAAAAAAATATTTTAGGAACATCGATATTATTTTTGAAAACCTATCCATACTATAGATACCCCACACTTATGTGGTTGATGAAAAAAAAAATTGAGTTTCAGTTCTAAGTATGGGGAGCCCCCAATATTTATTATTATATTTTTATTTTTGCATCAAAATCTTATTGCGTTTCACAGAATACTTCTACCTACCAAGTTTCAACAACATAGCTCTTATAGTTTCGGAAAAAAGGCTGTGACATACGGACGAACAGACGGACAAGACAGACATGACGAATCTATAAGGGTTCCGGTTTTTGCCATTTGGCTACAGAACCCTAAAAAAGTGGGTTTCTTTAAAATTTGAAATTTTGTTTTTTTTTAATCGTGACTTTTTTTTTAAATATGCGTCCTGAAGCAGCCAAACTGATACTATCTATCAAACTCTTCATAATAAAGTTAATTCTAGGCGGAATAAGATTAATTTTAATTTTGGAGGAAATGGCACTTATGAAACCCATTGATTTCAAAGAATAAACATTAGACCCTTATTTGCAATACAGCTCACTTATTTTACGTGCAAAAGACTTTTAATAGTGCTCATTTTAAAGCTTATTTCAAGCACTACAAAACTCCTTTGTATTAGAATGCATAAAATGCATATGCTCGCCGCTAAATGGCATTTACCACATCGATTAAATTTCAGACAAAATAAAAAACGGCTTTGATCTTTAATATTTAGCTTATTATTGCATTTAGCAATACTTTATAAAAAACAAATTGTTCATTGTTTTCCCTGCTACAATTTTGTTCTTTATAAAATTTTCGTTAAAACGTATATTTTTGGAGATATTTGCAAAAAAACCGATGAAAAATGTGAAAAATTCCGAATTTTCAATTGCCAATAACTTGAAAAGTATTGGATTTTTTGAAAAACTTTATACATGATATTTTGCTTAAAATTAGGCCTTCTATCGATTTCCGAGGATATTTTGAAAAATAATTCACCCCCGAGAAGGGGTGGCAACCACCCCCAGGATGGTTGCGGACTTCAAATCATTTTCATTTTTGAAGTTAAGGGTAAGATGAACCTAATTCCAAAATTGTATGCAATTCGGTTCACAGTAAAAAAAATAGCGGTCAAGTTGGCGCTGGTCAAGAATCCGAATCAGTTACATTTATAATTAATGAATCCACACATTCATCCATGACGTGGTCGAGTTGACACATTTCGTCTTCAACTTTGATGTTCTTGGTATTTATATTATGAATATCGCTTATTTTCTTAAATTTCGATATATTTTTATGTAGGTACATACATAAGATTTTCAAATATTCAAATTTCATTTTCAAATTTCAATTCATTGGTTGAATTCCACAAAATGTGTTTAATATCTAGATTTCATCCATCTTTGTTTTTTGTAGGGCTATCACGTCAAATTAATGTCGCCTTTTAATGGTTTTTCGATATACCAAATTATTGTGCATGTTATTTTAGTAATTCTATTGAAATATGCGGCAATAGGAATGGTTAATAAATAGCTAGCGTGTAAAAGTCGATAATCATGTAAATAACAGAAGATTTGTAAAACGTGAGTTGTGATAACCCTAAATTGGTTTGTTTACCTCTATTCTTTATGGAACTAGGCGATGGTATAGTTTCGATTTTTTTTTCGTATGATACCAACACAATTTACAAATACTTGTAGCAAGTATTAAAAAAAAACTTGCTTTATTATTTATTGCTTATTTTTGTTTTATAGTATTATTTTGTCATCCTCTCCCTGACCTGGTGACCAAGGTCAGGGGGTCAGAAGTGGATGAAAATAAAGTTAAAAGATTCCATTACAAACATACAGGCGATGCTAATAAAACCTTGTTAAAAGGTAACTACACAATATCATATACCTATATGTTGTTTTGTACTCTTTATTAACTTAAATAATTGTGATTTTTTAAGGTACAATATATATAATATATCTAGAATCTTCTGATTTTGACTGTAATATGAGTACGGAAACTTGTTCCTATAAAATAGTACCTAAGATATATCTCCTAACTGATAACTCTTTAGCCGAGACAAACAGCCCATAATGATCTATATTATACAGCGTGTAACAAAAAGGGTATATACATCAAGAACCGCTGAAGATTATAGGTGGTATAGACACTCTGCACAAAGTTTCAGCTCAAAATAAATTACTCGAAGAATTGATACCAAATTCTTGGTATCCTTGGTATCGCATGATTCTTGAATTCAAATATTAACAAACGTGTCACAACACTACGGAGGGTCAATAACATTCCAAGTCACTTGCTAATATTACAAAACATTTCTTCTGTAAATCTGATCGCCTAGTACCTACTCGTATCTGCCTACCTATTGTTGAAACGCGCGGCGGCGGCGCGCGCGTCTTTGAGATGCTCTGATAGTGGGCCGCCTGGTACTTGGTACCTACCTGCCTACTTAAATTTTGCCTCAGAAAAATAGCTTACCATAGTCCGAACAATCAGCAAAATAAATATGAAAATTAAAAATAATAATTTAACTTACATTTTTTAAAGATGTGGTTCGATGTGACGCCCGTAGTACTGTACATACACACAAGGCCGTTCGCTTGTGTATGGACACCTGGACATTCCGTAGCATGTCTGGTGTTACTGCCCTGAAAGCGGCTTCGATTCGCTCTCTCATTTGCTCTGCTGTATCATCGGCATTGCGTACACTATGTTTTTAATATACCCCCACAAGAAGAAGTCTAATGGAGTTAGGTCTGGAGATCGCGGTGGCCAAGCCACGTGTCTGCTACCGCGCCCGATCCACTGACGAAAACGCATATCTAAATACTCCCGAACATCACGTGCATAGTGTGCTGGAGCGCCATCATGTTGGAAGATTAAATTGTTGCCCATCACGAGATTGACGTAACCTAAAATTGATAGGCTTTCTGTGAGGGCATCGTCGAATTCGTTCGTTAAAAAATTTAAATAATTTTGACCGTTTAGGCTATGCGGCAAAAAATTTGCTCCTACGACAACATCTCCCGCGATACCAGCCCACACGTTTAGTCGCCATTGGTGTTGAAACGACGACTCTGTCGAAGCATGCGGGTTATCGTGAGACCAAACATGGTCATTGTGTATGTTGCTTATCCCCGCTCTCGTGAATGGCGCTTCATCTGTCCACAGTACTCTTGAGCCAAAATCTGGCGAAGCTGCTACCTGACCGCAGTACCACTCGCAGAAGGTCACGCGAGGCAAAAAATCTGCAGGTGTCAGTTCCTGGGTGCGACGGAAGTGGTATGGGTGCTGACCGTCATTGTTCAACACTCGCCATACTTGCATATGGTTAGACGCACCCAGCGCTAATGCAGCTCGCCGAGTACTAGTACGTGGGTTATTTTCGAAATACTCTAGTACGGCTTCCTCTAAATAAAGAACCGGTTTGGTGCAGACGATGTACCATCTTATGGAAACACGCCACCGAAGGAAGCTGTCGACGCTCACCTGCTGGCCTACCTTCGATAAATCGCTGACGATAAAGTTCGCGAGCAGCTCGCACATTACCGTCCTGTCTTCCGACACACATCATCATCTCAAAATATTCACTATTACTTAACGCCATTACATACCGCCGTCACAATACAACTATAATCACAACTTCCGGAACGGATAATTACACGACTGCAATTTACGATAATTGGCAGTGTACTAATTAATTATGGTGGAAGGAAAATTCTACTTTATTTATTCCAATTTCATTTTCGGCGTGTTCAAAGATTCCGCCTAAGATAGTAGCCGAATGGAACAAAACATTGTCATCTCTCTTACAATATTCACGCAGACGGCGCGTGCGACCGAGACACAATATTTTGTCATGTTCAATATGATTTCTTTCGGCGCATTCAAAGGTAACCTACACAACAACAATGTGTCTGTGGTTCATACCGACCAAAGACATTAAAATTATATTTACAATAGACAGGACATCACGAACAAAATTGTAAGCCAATACTTTTGTCGACTTGGTTAAAAGTCGCTCAGTCTAGTGTCCGCGTCAAGACGTAACATGTGTCCACCAAGAATAAACATTTTCTAAGGAAATATGCCCTGTTGCGCTTTGCGTTACTGTACATCTCGTTATGGTAAAATGACTGGACCTAACTGCGGAATGTTTTTGTATGAAATATTTATATTTAGTCTGTAATGAAAATTTAAAAAAATTCTTAAATAGATCTAGAAAGTTTTTTATTATTGTATTTAAACTATTCAACAATAGAGGGCGCTTGTCCCTCTATTGTTGAATAGTTTTACTATTTTCATGTAGAGATGTAGTAATGTTGTTTATCGATTTAGTTATCGATAATACTTATTAAGTTGAAAACATATAGCTATATTTTATTGACATTTAAAATATACTCGTAGCTAAATAAACTTAAAATATTACTATATTTCAAGTTTATTTATTAGTAACTCTATATGAACATAATCTTGTCATATTAATGAATAATCAATTATGTTGTACGGGAAAAGTGTATACGATTTGTCCAGATAGACCGTAGAGAAGAAAATTGGCTTCCGTCTACTTCGTCGAAATTATGCTCAAGGCATTTTAAAAGTGAAGATATCTACTTTTTAAAGAAAGAAGATTTGTCGATCAAATTTAAAAAAAAAGGATCGGTACCTTGTACTAGTAATGAATTAGTAAGTTATTAATTCCAGAACTTTCCCACTTAATCGTAAAAATTGGGATAATATTTACGGTTAAGTGGATAAGTACATAAATTAGATAACTTATTTATAATGAAATATATTTATAAAATATGTAGGTACGTACTACGTATATGACTATATGTAGTACAAAGATTGCAAGCTACTTTGTGATTTTTAAGATTCCGTACCTAAAAGGTAAAACGAACCCTATTCATGAGACTTCACTGTTCGTCTGTCCCTCTGTCACCAGGCTGTATCTCATGAACCGTAATAGCTAGACGGTTGAAATTTCTAGAAATTATGTTAGTATTTCTGTTGCCGCTATGACAAGTGCTAAAAATAAAAAAAATGAAATATTATTTATTTTAAATAAAATATTTTCCCATACAACAAACATGATTATCTGCTCCATATTAATAACAGAAACAGATAGACGCTTAAAAGGTTCACAGAATATTTGGTTATATATTCAAATTAAAAATAAAATAAATATTGAAGGCTCCCATTTTTAAAGATAATGAATGGTACGGAACTAGTTCGCCAGATCTTGCTCCAGCAGACTACCATTTTCGTCGTGATTTGGACAATTAATTCACACATTAGACAGTTCTGCTTTCACACAGTTTGTGCAGTCTAGATCCTCAGAATTCTATCGCAAAGGTATAAACGACTTTCCTATTAGAAGGCAGCAATGTATACATAATAATGGTAAATATATTGATTAAATGTGTTAATTAAAAATGAAAAAATAAACAATTATTTACATTTTCAGTATTAATCGGTAAATTTAAACTTTAACGCCCGTTATATTAAAAGATTTATATAAATAGAAACTTGTAAACATTGAAAATACCTATAATTTTTCTGCTACGTAATTTTTTGTTTCAAGCTATCATAATGCAAATAAACATCGTCGTAGTAACTTCTTTGAATATTATCGATAATTTTATATCGAAATGATACAAGCCCTACCACAGTTTTTTGCATTGCCATTTAAAAATATTTGCAAACAAACGTGTAGAAAAGAATCATTTTGGTAAAAACGAAATGCAAACAAAAATTTCAAAACAAAATGCGCTTTATGGCCTAAAAAGTCTATTATAGTCAAAAATCGCAATAAACTGAGTATTAAAATAATTCGTAAGCATAACATATCTAAAATGCCAATAGACGGTGTCACGGAAAATGAATAGTAGCTAATAAAATTCTAAAACAGTTTTTGATATCTGTACAAGACAAGTTTCACTTAATTTGTTTACTTTTCCATATTTATTTACCCGATTTGAACTACACTAGGGTATTAAATCGGATCTGGCAACATAGACCACACTGGCCACCTACCACGCAATAGCTGAATATATTTTATGTAAACTTATTTCAGTTTTACTATTTGATGTCTCCAATTGTCGACCTAATTTTGCTATATTGTACTAGATGGCGGAACTGGGCCATGGGATCACAGTTTTTCTATGCGATTTTGACACATTGCCCTCTCTATTTATCTTAAATCTCTTTGATACCGACACATCAACAACGAACCAGACAATGGAAGCATTGTCGTCTCTCTCACAAAATGTACGGAACCTGCGCGTGCGACTCAGTCAGAATATTTTATCGTATTCAATTTCATATGTTTGAGCTAGGACATTCAATTAGGGTTCTGTGATTATGGAACCGCTGTTTGATTCAGCGATAACAATCCTCGTGTCTTTTGGACTCCTAGTACCTTTGCGTGTTTTTAATTTATTTTGAAAAGGTAAATTAAGACTAAACTGTACTCTATCTACAGTAGGCCTAGTATGAGTTTTCATTACGAAACTCGATCGTTGATATCGAGCGCGTTTGGCGCTCTCATTGGTTGAGAGTTCTTACGACCTTGAAGCGGGCCAATCGCTGAGTCAAACGCGCTCGATATCGTCGAACGAGATTCGTAATGAAAACTCATACTAGGCCTACAGCTGAGTTTTAAGCTTATAATATTTTTGCGAAAGGCAAAAACTTTTATGTCGAAGAAGTAAATACGCAAAGAATAATTAAAATTAAATTTATCTACGGAACCCATGGAGACCTTTTTTGTACTAGGAGACACATAAGTTGCTTAGAAATGATATTTTGGGTTCATTTGAACAGATATGAAATCCTTTTTCGTAGTCTCTTTCGCACGTTTATCTAAGTAATTAATTTTTCGTAAACTAAGTACCTACCTATGTATGGCAAATGGCAATGGCAACCGACATGAAAAGAATTAGGTATGTAAGGAAATTTATAGGAATGTAATTAATAGATTGGGTATTATTTAGTGTGTTGTAGTTGTAGGAAAAACTTATTTGTACCTAAAACTATTTTTCTGAAAAAAAAAAATGTTAAGAAAAATAAACATCCGGAACCCTTTATCCACTGTTTGAAGAAATACCAGGAGTAAGAGGTTTGTTTTTATTGATGAATTGTTCAATGACCCCGATCAGCTGGCTTTTTGCTAGTGTTGTATTGATTTCAGTTTGAAACTGCAGTTTCTGATATGAAGGTATTGGAATAATTCATAGCTTCCTACCATGTAAACATATGGTTAGAGAACCCTTCCCGTATCGTTTCTTATCTTATCAAGAGGCCGTGCATTTGATATGTATACCCCCTTTTTGTTACATGCTGTATACAATAGTTATCACCTAAGTACACATTATGGTAATGCAATAAAGATATGAGGATTGAATACTTGCATGTACAACTATTATTATCAACTTTATTATATTACATAATAGTTATTTTTTTAATAATTTTTTTTTTAAATAACCTTTTTGGAACATAAACATTCTCTTAATTACGTATTTATTCATAATGATGGAAATTATTATTTATTGTCAGTTAATCCTTGATATGCCTATGTCCTGTCCTATACTATGCTGTCACAATAATTATTATACTACAGAACCCCTGAAATTACATCAAGACTTAAGCGCCAGATATGGCTGACTCAGGAAATAAAAATATGACAATAAAACTAAACAGAGAAGGCACAGCACAAGGCATAAAACAGTCTGAAGTCGCTAAAAACAAAGTATATTAATTACGTATTAAAGTGTAAACTGTGTAAAAAAAAAAAAACGCTGAATCATACATGTTCATGCATAATAATAAATAGTCTTCGCCAGGCAAAATCGTTTTTTTTTTTATTTAAATTATCATGCTTAAAAACAAAAGACAGGGGTACATAAAATAAAATTCAATATTATGATTACAAGTTGCTTTATTGGCCATATGAACAATAATAATAAAATAACTGTCCAGTTAGTATTGGGCTTTGGTTTGACCAAGGAGCATAAAGACAGATTTGCATGGTGAAATTTGCTTCAATTAAATTGAAGCAACAATAAAAGTTACATTATCTAAATACCAATTAGACAATGCAAGTCATCTGTCACATTAATTTTATTGTATGGCTATTAAATTGCACCGTGTAAATCATTCTTAAAGACTGATTAAGACTAACAAAGACTGATAAAGACTGATTGAACTTCTGGATCCAATTTCACAATAGAAGCCTGAAGAGTAAAATTTTGTTTACCTAGTTATCATTTCAAATACAGTAGCTAGGTTAAAACACATGCAATCTATGTATATAACCAGGAAGTTTGTTCATCGCCCAGCTCAAACTGTCAAACAAAATGTCCTTATTCAGAATTTCTACTCTAAATAGATAGAAATTCTGAATATAGACATTACACAATAAGTTCTTTTTGTGCTCTAAGCAAATAAAATTTTTAAGAAATTTATTGTTAAGAAGGAGATGTTGTTTGTATCAAAAATGTAATTGTTGCAAACCAACTCTACAAAAAAAAATACTACCATTACACAATGTCAAGTCCATATAAAAAAAACCATTTATTCGCATTGCAAAGAAAGTATTTAACAAGAAAATAAATAAAACTGTTAAATTATATCAAAAAAGTTGCACATGCAATTGTAATAGTTTTATGCTGATATCCACAATTGATAGCAAATGCAGGCTGGGAAACGTATAAAGTGCATAGCTGATACATTTATAACTCATTAGCTGTGGTATAGTTAATAAGTTATTCACAGCGTAGTAAGATTCTGTGCGTAATCAGGGTATAAAATTTAATGGCTGAGTTAGTTAGCCATTTAATTTAGTACCTAGTGCAAATAATTTATTATCTATACAAGCTTGTCTTTTTTCATTCTTCTGTTTCAAATTACAGATTAGTACTTAAAATTAAAATACTGAAGTCTTCACTGAGGACAGAGAACTTAATGCTCATAAAAGCTATGATTATATCAATCCAGTTTGAATTAAGCCAGTATCTTACATATATAGTCATTTTGGTTTTTTTACCATAATTTGGGACAGTCGCAGGACACAATTAGGTAGAAGTAGACAATTTGCATTAATAATCATTTTAGAAACAGTATACTATTAATTAAGCATGTCAACATTGTGAATGTTTAGGCCTTAAATAGATAGTTCCTTGTCTTTCACTATAAAAGTAATTCAGATAACCCTCAATAAAAAAGGTATGTTATAAGGGTGAAATTCAACATGTTACACTCGCAAACAGTTTAGCATAATAACCTTTTGTGATTCACTATTTACCAACTCTCAAAAGCTGTAGGTAATATAGAAAATTACTTTATGGATCATTAGTTGAGATATGATAGGTTTTTTAAGCAAACGTGTTAACCAGCATTGGTTAAGTATTAATCACATTCACCACATTAAAGACAGGTCATAAGACAAACAGATAGTCCTATTAAGCAACGGGCAAAGATTATTGATTTTTTGTCACCAGAACTTGGCATCGAAAGAATGTTTATGTACCTTTTAAAACGTTCGAATATGAATTTATAATGTCAACGCCATACATATTTAATGTTTTTGAAACAGAACCTTTATAAAAGCTATAAAGTGTGAAAAATCTTTCAAATTAGGTACAAAACTTACCTTTATTGCGGTTGTCTCGACTCCATTTCTCTTCGTCAGACATTTTCAAAGTGTTCTCTAAATTGTTGGTGAATTGCTAAATTCTTCAAAAGTTCTCACCAGAAGCACTGTTATCAGTTTTTACACACTTAATCACAGTAAAGAACCAGGGGGGGCACACTTAGTACTTTATGAATTTCTACAGTCGACAGCGACATCTAAAGAAAAGTGTGTGAACAACTGGGCAGCCATCTTATTGACCTATAAAGGTCTTGGTTACCAGGTCGTAAAATTTCAAAAAAAAAAAAAAAAGCAGCCATCTTATACCAAGTCATATTTTTTAATTTCAATTTTCAAGCTATGGAAGCAAGATGGCGGATAGAGAATCAAACAATTTTATTTTATTTATACTCGTGTTGAATGAATATATGAAATATTGATATGATGTACGCACGTGTTATTGGCAAAATTGTGGTGTCTCTTCCACAAAGGCCATTGATCAAGACTTGAAGTTGAAGTTCAATTTTCATGATTTGTTGTCATGTTTCAACTCCCAAGAAAATATTGTATTTTTGACTATGATGCTTTAGGTAAGTGTTTATTACTGTACCCTACCGTATTATCTATATAAGTAAAAAGGTTTTTATGTTCTATAATATGTTTTTTTTTTTCCCAAATTCTGATAAGTAATTATTCACAAATTTCATTCCAATTTCAGTTGCACACGGTGTACCCATTCTCCGACTCCCAAACCCTGAAAAGGACCCTGATTAGTTCGCTACTTTGATAGCCGCTGTTGGCAGCCAAGTTAGAGAAAGTGATCATATGAAGATTTATAAGAATATGTTCAAAAGAATATGTGATCACCATTTTGATCAATCAAGACAGCTGGAGGTCGTCTTATTTGTTCAGGAGCACCAACAGTTAATAAGAATCGTAAGTAGAATTAAGTTAGCTCAATATTTGTGTGAACACAACATTTATTACCATACCAAATTGTTCCAATTCATATTTACAATCATTTTTGGGGTGACTTTTCAAAAGGACTTATTTCTGTGTGAACTCTAAAGAGAAATAGCCCCTTATGACTTTGTGAAAGGGCTTATTTCTGTATGAATTCTGCAAAAAAAATGCAGTCCTTCCGAAGAGTCTCTCCTCAATTGGATTTTGCTAATCAGTAACTTAAAAGTACCTACTCTGAAAATTGTGGAAGAAGCAGAAGTGTGTGTCTGACTTTTACTGACTAAAACCCACCCATGTTCCTTAACTTGCCTGTGTGACGGCCAGGGCCACGGTTTCTTTTTTAAACAACCCGCAACGCTGACCCAGGAGGCATTGATCTTCGTGGACCCCGTCACAATGTGAACTGGTAATAACCTTGCATTGTATGTTACAGGTATTCAACAAATAATCAGTACCTTTGTGGAGACAGACCATAAATACTAATTTCCAAACTGTTAACTTCTGACACTTTCGGCTAATTTGTAATAATATTTTATTTCTGTGTACTTCATAATTAACGTAATGTTTTATATAACGATTTTATGTTTACATACTATCAGCTGTGAAGTTTTCACTCATAAAATAAATAAATTACTGAATACTTTGTTTTAATCATCTGAAAACCCAGACCTATAATATACATTACATAGCTACGTACGCATAGATACGTAGCTATAACATACATAGCTACGTATGCATAGGTACGTAGCTATAATATACATATCTACATACGTATAGCTATGTAGCTGTATCATTCAGCTACATACGTATAGCTACGCACCTACATTCACTAGTAGTTGTTCACCTACTAAACTGAAGACGGCAGCACTTTCCATACATGCATATTTTACCGCAGAGTTGGCACTCTTTAATTATATACTTACTATACTCTTTGTAAAGAACTAAAAACACAAACAGACTTCAAGGTTCTGCATTGATTATACTCTATGACTATACTTGACAGGAAAGAAAAACCTTTTTACAAGACAGTAAGCAAAGGGTAGACGTGGTTGTTATTTCACGTAACCAGTTACAATAACCAGCGACGCGATGCGTAACTGAATAACTGGTTACGAGTCAAATTAAAAAGTAGTTATTTTTGTAAAAGCGTTATTTCATACACACGTTATGCCGTAGCGGGTAGCCGTATCGTGCATCACAGCGGCGGCGCGCGTCGCTGTTACGTGAAATAAGGACTACGTCTAGTTTCGTTTCGTGTGTAACTGTATACTTGGTGGTTATATTTAACAATCCCCGTAGCTAAAATAACTAGCTACAAAAATAACTTGTTTTGTAACAGGTTACGCCGATCAAGTAACCGGTTACATTACGTTTCTTGGAAAAGGCGTTACGACCCACACCAAGCAAAGAGTATAACAACAAGACAGTTAAATTTTTTTCTTTTACTGCTACTAGCGACATCTTTCGTTTGATAGAGGAATACAATTTCTGTAGTTTCCATTTCACCCACAGGAGCAGCAGTCCACCACTACCAAAAAACCAATTCCATTTTTAGCTATGTGAAAATTTTGAAAATAAAGCAAAAAATATAATAATACATACATTTATTTACATATATTTAATATGTACAAAAAAAATTTAATATGATAAAAATAACGTTTTTGTTAGAAATCTGTACTTTATCTGCCACAAGTAGATCTTTTCTAATTCAGGTTGAATATTTTCTTTTTTAACCGAGTTCAAAAAGAAAGATGTTGCTCAATTCCACCATATAGATTTTATACTAGTTATTTTATATTAGATTTTCAATTTTATCTCTAAAGCATTAAGGTTTAAGGTTGATTGGAATATTTGACAGATTTTGGTAGCTTTACTTACTGTCGTCTGTACATTTTTTTTATGTTTGTTCTTGGATTACTTCGTCGTTTATAAATCGATTTTGATCTTTTTATGATGGAAAGAAGATATTTTAAAGCTGGGCCTATGATAAGGAAATCAGAATTTGGTGATGGCAGACTAGAAAAATCGAAGGATACTTTCAAAAATTGTAGGGGCGAATAATCATTAGGTACATAAGATTTTTCATTAACAATTGAATAAGTCTGGAGTAGATCTGATGATCGAGCTGAGAGAGAGTCGACTACTCAACAATTCACAGCAGCTACCTTGTGTTTGATTAATTTGTATTCTTTCTTTCTTTATTTTTTTGCTTCGCACGGTTTGTGCATTTAGCCAATGTCACGTAATTATTAATTATTAATGTCGAAAAATAGTGACCCGTCTTACGAGTGAGGTTTGGGGAAAAGTCATGATGTGGCCACTATGCTGCAGTATTTCACTGTTCTTTATGAACTATTTACTAAATGCACTTTTTACTACATAAATCACCCACTTTTATTTAGTAAACAACACTATAATTAATTTTAAAAGTCCAATGAAAAACGAGCGTGACACTCAGCTTGACTTTCCCGCCTAAACCGATTAATTTGTATTGTTAAGAACTTTACACCTATACTTGGTCCAAATTCGATAAAAAATAGAGGTAAACAAACCGTTGCTAGGCAACGAGTAGTTTACGCCTAAAAGACAGATGTTAACAACCTTTTCTACATAGATGATTTTCATAAAAGTAATAATCCTACGTCCTATTAATGTAAACAGTTTATTTATGTTTAGATATTTATGATTTGCATAGAAAGCTTAACCCATTTGAATGAAATGTGACACACATATAAGCTAATTTCCTAATATGTTAAATTTTTTTATACATATAATGTTATACTTAGTCCATAGGTACCTACTTGAAAGTATTACAATGCATGTGTTATGCAGTTGATTTAAAATACGCTAAATCGTATTGACTTATTCATTGGTTTAATTTCACAAAATGTAATCGCGTCTAAACTGTTTATGGAGTATTTTAATTTGACAGGATTAATCTAAAATGTTATCTTCTATCCTTTTCTTAACGAAATCGAAAGAAAAAGATGCACTTAACTTAAAATTAGTTAAGTGTGTGGACAAGAGAATCGGCGCCATTGATGTGTAATTTTCCCCCATGTGCGTCCTTATGCCCCGTATGAGCATCAAATGAAAATTTGAATTTAGAACGTACTTTTTTAAATTCCACGGCATTTTTAAAACCGCATAAGGACACAAGGACAAAAGGACGCACATGCCTGACTGCGACGTGGAGGCCCCGGGTTCGATCCCCGGCCAGGTCATGATGGGAAACGATCTTTTCCTGATTGGCCTGGGTCTTGGATGTTTATCTATATATGTATCTATTATAAATATAGTATCGTTGAGTTAGTATTCCATAACACAAGTCTCGAACTTTCTTTGGGGCTAGCTGAATCTGTGTGATTTGTTTAAAAAAAAAAAAAAAACTAATTTTAAGTTAAGTGCATCTTTTTCTTTCGATTGTACACGTTACTGGCCGGTTTGTACAAACGATTGAAACCTTTTTTGTATAGTTAGATACTCCTACTGCACCCTCTGGTACTTTGAAGTGCCCGCCACTCCTCCAGAAGAAGTTGATGAGCAGATGGTCGACGTGCTTCAGATGAAGATGTTGCTGACTGCGTGGAGATAGCTAAACGTCGAGTGTCTTATTGGAAGGCACTACTACAGATTAGGCGGGACCATCTTCTAGATCTGACGAGGGTATCAGATTGTCAGGAGAGGCCGTGGTTGGGACTACCGACGCCCCCACCTTAAGCTTACTATAAAAAGCGCATAAAGCCTAGCCGCGCTCCTCCTCTTTTAGAATCGTCACTTGAAGCTATAACATCGCCGAAACTCTGTGAGACCTATATTTTCACACCCATATTAACACCACTTCTAATCGCTAAAATCAGAAGTGGGATAAAGAACTACACTGCTCACATTTTCGTTATTAATCAAGGAACAGAATAACAGTCACTTTCCGCCATTATTTTTATTATATAGTAAGGGTCAAAAGTGGAGTACTAATTTTGACACTTATTGTTAGTGCAACAAAGTTCAAAAGAGGTAATGCCCTTTGACCCTTACTGTACATGTGTGGGTACTTGTGTGATTACTTGTGGTTTGTCGTTTAGTTTGTTGTTTAAACCGCAAATATAGACGCGAACGTAGATCGTATCGACGGCAGTCGCAGTAATAGCTTCGTGACTATAGTCATCATCGTGATTCGCCTCGGAATAGTCAGGGACGGCAAAATAGTGAGTACCGCGAGCGATACCTTAATGAAAACGACACGTTAAGGCTCAAGATACCAAAAGCGGTTGAAGACAAAACGAGGGCTTCACCCTTGCCAGTGCGTTCGTGCAACCGTACAAAACTATAGTGTCTAATAGTGAACGTGTACGTAAATAAGTTACGATCGTCATGTCGAATAGAATCGCGTAGTGTGTGTCATTCATCACCATCGGGGCATCGCCGCCGTTTAGTTTCACCTTTGCCTAGAGAGACTGAGTCTGGATATACGTCACCGACTCGCAAATATAACTACGGTCGTTATTCGCGCTCTCGTTCTAGAACACAGCCGCCGCCGTTGCGAGTATCGAAACGTGTATCTGAGCGAACTTCTTTACATAAGCCGAACCGTTTGGTTAGGGACGCGAATTATGATTTGAATACAGAACAAACTACGATAACTGATCGTGCGGGTAGACCTCAACATTTTTATATTTCAAACTTTGATCCTATCTTACATAATATTGAGATCGGTTGCGCTAAAGTTTTAAACAATTATGGTGATTATATGAATGCTTGTCGCGTATTGGTACCTAATTGCTTGAAAGGTAACGTGCGATCATGGTTAAGCCATGATTAATGGGTAACTAATGATCGGTCGTGATCTAACTTTGTAAAAGAATTTAAGTCATTGTGCCCGCAAAACATTAACTATGCTCAAACACTTCATAAGGTCATAAACACTACGTCAGATAAATTTCTATGTTACGGGGAGTTGAGTGTTGTGAGTTGTTGGGTGTTTTTGACATTTTAGCCACTAAAGACACGGGACAAACAGGAAATCGTGATCGTTATAAGTTATTTCACAAACTGCACTGCGTAATACACGACACGAAATACCTACACACGTTGGGCAGCCACTTATAGCGTCGGTGGGGAGCGAATAAGGACTCAGTTATATATAACTAAGATAACTGCATGCAAAAGATTCTCAGCTTTAGATGGGATGAATTTTCACTTCTCAAAGCTTAAGCGCCCGAGTTGTCTCCAGTATTGACACCCTTGTATCGCGTCTCATTTAGGACTGGTATAATACCCAAGTCGGAAGCTTGCCAATGTTTAGCCCGTGCCCTAAAACGGAAATCACGCTGGTCTTAATAACTATCGGCCGATTTCAATAACCTCCATTTAACTACTGCAAGATTATGAAGCGTATATAGAACTCTTTATTTCGACTACAATTTTGACGGGATTGCGATCAAGCACTGGTTTGGATTTTGTCATATCCTTTTGTATTTTATTGTATGTACATAAATAATAAAATAAATACAAATTAAAAAGTGAGTTTATTGGTTGGTTTGTTTTTTACGCTTTCGCGATAAAATGGTTGAACAGATTTATATCGGTAAACTATTGTACGAGTATATATATCTCAATATTCTCACGACCAAGACCACGACAACAAAACAGTTTCCAAAGCCTGGAATACAGGCGAGGAGTAGCCAGCCTGTCGGAGTTCTATAGGATGCACTTTGGAGAGTGTGCGAGGGAATTGCTTGATTTAATTCCCCCATAGTCGTTCCGTCATCGGACGACCCATCGTACGGCGAGTTTCTACTCTTACGTTGTTGACACCACAAATTACATAATGGCGTAGTTTTTATCCCGGAAAAATTAGATGTTCCCGAGGCAAATCTAACAAGCGCGATATAACCGAACTCCACGCGGGCGAAACCGCGAGCGGAAAGCTAGTAATTTATAAAAAATACACATGTGCAGGTTATAAGCTAGTTAATTATATATCTCAAAGATAATGACTTGTTGCAGTTTTCCTATTTGTGATAATTTACGTCAGAATTGGATCGTAGCTACAGCATGAACAGATTGGATACCAAAACCGTCATAAATAATTGCCATAGCTATTTTAACGACTTCCAAATGGAGGCATCGTTTCAAAGTTCAAGAGCAGCAGTGGCCTAGTGGTATCGGGCGTGAAATTACGTTGTAGGTCGTAGGTTCGATCCCCATCAGGCGCATTACTCTGTGTAAATTATTTCATCATCAAAGATCTCAACACGGTGAAGAAAAACATGTAACCGGCATGTCCTAGGATCAAAAACGTCGAAGACATGTAACAGCTACCCACCCACACAGGGCCCGCGTCTTAGATTTAGATTTTAACCTAATAGGTATGTTACATGTTTTTTTTATGTCCCTTTAAACTTTCGACACGCTTTACAGGCGTCTATAGCATCTTCAGTCTATGCATTCAAATACTTTTTTTTTAAATATTATTAGTTATTAGTATTAAATAGATAATATTAGTATTTCTCGGTGGTAGCCCATAACATCGGCTGCCGGTAGAAGTTACTACCCACCAAATAAAGTCTTGCCGCTAAGCGATTCCTCATGTTCTGGTATGATGTCTGGTGAAGTCGTACGGAGGACGGGTCTGAACAGTTGTTTTGCGATGTGTGCCGGGTACGATGCGCCAGATGTTGTTTGTCGTGGAGATTCTCCAGATACTGGGCACGCCACAATAGCGGGTGTAAGCCCTCACTATCCGCCTGCCGCAGGTCCTCACCGGACACGGTTGTTTTGGGAGGTTCCTGTTCCGGATAAGGCGGGAGGAAAAGCCAGGGTGACATCATTGTATGGATGGCTTCTGTGTCAGGGTTTCGGGTTGGTAAAAATAAAAACCGTGGCCCTGGCCACCGCACAGGTCAGTGAAGAATCTTAATATTATAATGACAGATGTCGATAAAAGAACTCCCATTAGTGCTCTATTCATGGACATGATGAAAGCTTTTGATTTAGTTGATCATAATACTCTAATAAAGAAACTTATTGCGAATGGAATAAGGGGCAAAGCACTATTTCTTATACAATCTTATGTAGACAATAGAACACAGTGTACGGAAATAAAGCGAATTTCTAAAGAAGGTAAAAAAGAAATTAAATATTTATCTGGACCACGTAGAACTATTTTTGGCGTACCACAGGGCAGCGTATTAGGCCCGCTGTTATTTTTGGTCTATAGAAATGACTTTCCAAAGCACGTTAATTTTCCTATGGTTCTTTTTGCTGATGACAGCACGATAATTATAAGACAAAAAAAGAATAGAAACTATGAAACCGACATCAGAGAGTCATTGCAACAATCAATTAACTGGCTTGATCAAAATAATTTAAAATTAAATTTAAGTAAAACTAAAATAATGCAGTTTAGACAAAGAGTGACTACTCCTGACATCAATATAATTTTTGACGATAACAGAATTGAAGAAGTAGAACACCTAAAATTTCTAGGCTTAACCATTGACTCTAAACTGACGTGGAAAGAACATGCATTAATACTTATAAAAAAAATAAGTCGCTTTGCCTTTGCTCTATACAAGCTTAGGAAAATAGTTAATCAGGCAGCTGTTTTAGCTGCATATTTTGGTTATGTTGATTCCACATTACGCTATGGCGTCATTTTCTGGGCAAACTCCAGCGAGAAAAATAACATTTTTAAAGCACAGAAGAGGTGCATTAAATCGATGTGTAATTTAAAACCAGCAAATAGTTGTAAACCTCATTTTGAATCTCTCAGAATATTAACATTACCTTGTCTTTACATTTACGAAATCGCATTATTCGTCAAATAAAATTCTATCTTGTTCAAAAGAGCTTCAGAGGAACGTTGTAGATCGACTAGACCAGAATATCGACACGAATTATGTCTAAAAGCTTCAAAGACAACCCTTATGCACAAGGGCATTCTTTGCATGGCTCCTAAAATATTTAATAAAATCCCAAATACTATCAAAGATTTGAATTTGACTCAATTTACGAGCAAACTTAATGATTTTTTAATGGAAAATGTTACTACACTATTGACGAATTCCTTCTTGACAAAATGCAATAACTGTACAAATAACTGTGTGTGTTTGTAATAATAAGTAATAGTATTTGAATGTATATTCTAATCTAAAACAAAATTTTGTGAAGTGATAATTATAATATGTATGCTTTAAAACTATTATGTATTTAAGGAAAAAGAAATAATTGTATTTTTAATGATATTGTAATTAAATATTGACATTTTGGTTATGCATGTTATATCAATTAAAAAAAAAACCTATATTGTTACATAGTGTATGTCAAATTGGCAGCTTTTTGAGTTACCATAACTAACTTTAAGACCGATTGTATCACCAAAAAGTACACTAATAAATACTTTGACTTTGACTTTGAAGAAACACGGCGGATACGTAAAAGTCTATCACGCCCTTCCGCTCCGCCCAAAAGAGGAGAGGTCATTTTGGTGATTTCCCATCCCAAATAAAAAAGGGGGTCTCCAGATCCTGTCCTGTCCCGCTGTGCGCACGCGCCTAGTACCGTGCCGTGAACTGTGTTTTGCGCTCGGTAAACACACTGCAACAATTTCTAAAAGGATTTGGGAAAAATATTTCATGGTGTAAAAATGATTGGAATCGACTCAAGATGCTTATTCTGAACAAATTATAAGCACCTATTAGTACCAGTTTTCGCACAAAGAAAAAGTAACGTTGTATCTATACATAATTAACCAAAAACAACACGTTTTTTTGTTATAAATTCTAAACTAGTTCTACCGACTGCAATCCCGCCTGATGGTAAGCAGTGATGCAACCGTTGATGGTAAAGCGCGTTAGTATATTAAGAGCCTATTTACTCTAGCCTTGAAGACACTTAATTTGTAGTCCGACGGTAACACCGGCGCTAGCAAATTACGATGTACGCGGTATAAAAATAAATAATAAAAAATGGGGCGAAATACATCATTCGGATCATTGCAGTGTCAACAACGTAAGAGTGGAAACTCGCCGTACGACGGGTCGTACGATGATGGAACGGAGATGGGGGAATTAAATCATGTAATTCTCTCACACACTCTTCAAAATGCATCCTATAGAATACCGACAGACTGGCTACTCTTCGCCTGTGCTGCAGGCTTCCGAGGCCGTTTCGAGCTAAATCTGGGTCACCAATTAGCCTCTTCGCACGCCTCTCCAAAGTAGCCAGGTGGCATTTTGTAGCACCAGCCCAAATGTGGCTGCAGTACTCCACACACGAACGGACCTGTGCTTTGTATAACATTAGAAGCTGTCCTGGTATAAATACCGTCGGGTCTTTGCAATAACGTAAGTGTGAACGTGTTATGATTCGAGGAAATCTCAACTCGTAAAAGCTGAAGGCGGTCGGTGCAATGCAAGAATACATTTCGAAAAGTAGGAGCCAAGGTGAACGGGCTTCTTTTAGCGATAAACAAAGAAAAAAGTTTTAGGCTTGCACGTAATTGGTAACAGTTCCCAGCTAAACTATAATTAATTGAATATCATTCAGGTCGTTAGTCAAATAGTTAAAAGGTGAGGCAGTTAACCAAACAGCGTATTACCAGTTGGCTGCGTAGGTATATCCATATTATAGACATAGGATTTGCCATTTACATGATCCACAGGTACACAAGAAACACGAGAAGGTGTTGTTAAGATAACAAATCTATCGATATATTTTATAAGTAAGAAAACAAAGTATGTAACCATATAAAAAGAAAATCACTATATCCACACCTACACGAGAAACACGAGGAGCGTTTGATACGCTCCTCGTGTTGTCAAGGTGACAACAATATCGATTTGTTGAGAATGACAACGATATAGTCCTAAAAATAGAGCCGGTATCTTTTATAACGTCTCAAATCAAATCAAATCAAAGCATTTATTTCAAATAAACCAGTTACAGGCACTTTGAAATTGTCAGAAGGTCAGTCAGTCAGTAAGATAAAGCTAGTCGACAGTTCCAAAGAGTAGGTACCTATGGAGAAGAAAGGGCAAGAAACTCCATGGACACTCTTTTAAATTATCAAGCTATTGATACAAATATTTGATTACATCATTAATGTTGAAATCAACCGTGTGAGAACGATACAAAAATATACGAGTATTGTACGCTGAGAGTGTCCATTATGGAGAACACAAAAAAAACTACTGCTAAACTATCCTACAGAAGTAAAATTCTTATATACCATTCATGTTAGTCTCGGCCATGTAAATTATATCCCTGTAATATGTACTTAGTGTAGGTATCATTACGTAGACACTAACCTAATTCTGAAAATTTCTATAACTGGATTTATGGATGTGATTCAAAATGTAAGTACAACTAGGAATCTTCAGGGTAATTGTGTAATTTACTTTGCTTACTAGACATTTTTCAAATATATGAATCAGTGGATTAGCAATATGCTTCTTATTATTCCAATTGTAAGTACTAGTGTGTTAAGAAATTAGGGTGCAGTTCTTACTACACAATTATAAAGATTAAGAAGCTCGTTTTTATGTTTCCTTAATAATGTAAAGGAAGCAAGTCTTCTTTGACTTTAAGCTACTCGAAACGTATACCTACTTGATTTTAATAAAGAAGACTCCTGTGTCTCTTTAAACTAGTTAAGCTCACATTTCCGACTGTCATTTGCCTTCATCAGCCGTTAAAGGTCTAAGAAGCACTAAAGAACCCTGAGGGCCGGAAAACCAATCTTACGAAAGGGGATATCTAGTAATCAGGTTGTGGAGGTCAGAGTCTAACCTCCACCTCCACTGCCTAACTGATAAGCAGTAGCTCCATGTTACATAGCCATAGCATACATACAGTATGTTAAGAAAACCCTGTCCGACCCATAAGGATAATAAAGGTTAGGTAAACACATGACGAAATATAATATAAAATTTTACGTATTCATCATAGTACCAATACATATGAACTTTGAAATAATCTTTTTTTCCCGCGAATTAATTCCAATTTCCCCGAAATTTGGTAATTTTTAAAAAGTGACAACACCGGTATTATTATGAGCGAATAGCGATGCGACCACATGCCGCGTGCCCTGCCGCCCGGCCCCCCCGGGCGGCAGGCGAAGGGTGGTTACCTCTTTTTGCGAAATAATATTTATTTTTTTAGGGGGATTTTTTTTTAAAGTTTAGCCCGGTTTGTATCCATTAGTAAAATCAGTTATCGATACCTAACAACACCTTCACGGGTCGGACAGGGTTTTCTTAACATACTGTATATAATCAGCCTATGATGACTGATGTACCCACAGATGCGACACAGGCGTCCTCTTGGCGAGAGGGAATGGGCCGTAATCTACGATCTACTGGCCCAGTGCTGGTTGGTAGATGACACATGTCTTCGAAGTTTTTGGCTCTAGGACATGCCGGTTTCCGCACAATGTTTTCCTTCACCGTTTTGAGAGCAGCGGTGATGAAATAATTTAGACAAAGCAAAGCACCTGACGGGGTTCGAAACTACAACGTAAGTCGTGGCCGATACATCTAGGTCTAACCTGCACCATGTTAATTACTGTTGTTAGGTTAAACTGGGAGCAGACTACATTTAGATTTGATTTTTTATTTGCGTTCGTTTGTGTTAATTACTTTTATTAACTAAAAATTGGTTACAATTCCGACTGCTTTTGAAAAAGCCGAACGAAAAAATGTTCTTACAATTGATAAATCTTTCAAATATCAAACGCTATGTTCATGTTAGCAGTCTAATATTTTAACTCATAAAGTCTCCCCTTTCAGACTCACAACACAACCCTCACCCCTCAAAAACGAATAAAACCATAATTAAATGCAGTATCTATATACTATCTATGTGTCTGGCGTTGCAGACTCAAAGGTCCGAATATGTACTCCCCATGTTGCTCCTGTGTATTTCACGTAAAAGCGGCATCTATTTTGATTAAAATGGATACAGTTATGCATTCGAGATGCAAGAACCATTTAAAGTATTTGTGCTGCCGATCGCTTCTATAAAAATATCACCTTTATTGGTGAAATGACATTAGAGCGAAGTGTCAAAAGTGTCAATCTTTAGCAATAGTTGGAATGACAGCGTATTCCACGCTCTCTTCCCCTCTCTTCCCCTGAGATTGTTACAGGATTGCACTGCTTGTGTGTATTTCTTAAGTTTTATGGATATAGTTAACTCGATGTTTTCTGATCATCATTTTTTTATAGAGGCATACAGGGCGGGGACTTCGACGAGCAACTTGTTACCATAGACTTAATTGAACATGATCAGAGGCCCCGAGACGAAATATATTGACTAAAAGAAAGAAAGAAATAATAAAGTTTTGGGCATAGTTCGTGAAATTTGTGTTTCGGGAATTATGCTCAAATAAACTTACTTACTTTACATATACTTATAAAAGTTACATTGGTACTTGCCTAGCCTGGAATCGAACCCTCGCACTCATACTTGAGAGGCTGGTGTTTTAACCACTAGGCCACCACGACTATTACTAGCCATTGGCTCAATTACTAGCTTTTATTTAACTGCAATGTATGTTCGGGTAATATATTTTGTTAACTATCTATCAAACCTAACAAAAACTACTTAAAATAGAATATCGAAAAATTTCTCAAAAAAAAACTGGAGGTATTGACACGATGTAGATATCTATCTATGTCATTATGATATCTCCCATCAAGCACTGGGCCCACATGGTGGAATATAGCCCATTTCCTCTCACTGGAAGGAGGCCTCTGTCCTAGGAGTGGGAAAATTATAGGCTGATTAGGCACGGAAATGCTAAACCTCTGGACAAAGTTAATGCCAGTATTTGGGTAGCAAGAAGTGTAAACAGACGGCGATTTCTATACCAAGTAAATATTTTATTATATCGTAACTAAAGTTACTGTTTCAACTGCATAATGTTTTTCTTAATTCCGAACATGAAAGCTTTTCAATTAAGCATCCCTCGTCCATCTGTGCGTTGGTAGTAATACAGTAGTCTGTCTGTGTTTGAGCACTACTCACACATTTACAACCCGCAGTCTGCCTTTGTAATGGCATTTAATTAATCCCCGGAAAGGCTTTGAGGGACTCACCCTGCACAGCGGGTGGTTCTTTATTAAAATATAGTAATGATTCGTTATTATGGTAGGTACTACTTAAAAATATGACGTCACAGACAATTCTTCAAGAAGTTGTGTAAACTTCACTACGATTCTGTATTAATCTCGCTTTGAAAATGAAGTTGAAATGACGTTAGCTGTCATTCTATCTAATGCTAACCCAACCAGTCTCAGAACTCGCACTTTTAAGTATGATAGGCTTCATCAATTCATCATCAACCTCTTATCGTCCCACTGGTAGGCACAGGTCTCCTCTCATACAGAGAAGGCTTGAGCGTAATCACCACGCTTGCTCAATGCGGGTTTCCTCAAGATGTTTTCCTTCACCTTTTAATCAAACATTGGTGTCCAAGATATACGTAGAAAGTACATATAACTTAGAAAAGTTTCATTAGTACTTGCCTTACCTGGAATCGAACCCGCACACTCATACTTGAGAGGCTGGTGTTTTAACCACTAGGCCACCATGGTAGGCTTAAAGCGCTCCTATACAACATTACAAAAGGAGATCATTGAAACTCCATACATTTTTGGGCCTTTTCTGAAAGTCCAACAAAAAAAAATGGTTTCTGTAGTTAGAATTAGCCATTTGGAGCAATAGTTAATATAAACGCTAATGTTGTAGGATTGCTCAGAGAAAATTTATGCGACTTCGAAAATTCATAAAATGAAAGTGCTGGAAAACATAAAATATTGATAGATTTTATTAGAATTAATCATCCGAAGCAAATGTTAGTACGGAACGACCGCTCTGAAGTTGATACGAGTGGTGCTACTGCTAGCGTGTGAAAAATAACGTAAAAGAAAATGCGAAATAGGTACATTTTCTTATTCTTTCATTAATCGTTAAATGTTACATTGACATCTTCCAAATCTTGGGCCGGTATATGTATAGAATTCTCACGACGTGCGAAACCCATATGCCATACTATTGTCATGATGTAAGAACAACACCCTATTGTCCGTTTTCCAATTGGATAAGAGCAATAGTAATAAGGAATAGCTTGTCTTCCACGAATTGTTGGATCAGGAGTATTATATACATACTACGTTTTTGACGCAATATTATGGATTATGGATGGATTATTATGGATGGTATACGGCCTTGTAGACTAGCAGATCTCGTCCAGCCATCTCCCGAACTTCTTCGACTGGGATATCTCCAGCTAGTTCTATGGTGAATGCACCATCTGTTTCTGCATGTTCACCACAGTAACTACGGGCTTGATTCAGTTGATAGCTATCTAAAGCAAAAAGCGTCAAAGTCTTCCTCTGTTAGTCTAGGAAACTGAACGAATTGAGACATGTCGGCTGTCATAGGCTCAAAATGGGCTCTCCTTTTGTTATGCCTAATTGTTATTTATCACGTTAAGTTCTCCTAAACTGTTTTGCATATTGATACGTTCATGGATTATGATAAGAAAATCGCGTGCGTCACGTTGTTGTCTATCAGAACATGATAGCTGTTCTGCATTGCTGCCACGATCCTAAAATGATCTATCATGTTAGGTACCTAATGTTCGGTTACTACTATGGGCAATTTGTAGTAACCGAAAGTCCCTTTTGAAGCGGTCGTTTATCACTTCGACCACCCAGCGACAAATAGTGACAAGTCTAAATTAATTTCCCTGGTCTGTAGTTAGCTGAGTATCGTTTCTATGTTTGGATTCTGGCATCTGTGCCCATAGATATCAAATTTAATATCTCTGTGTCTGTGCCGTATAACCGTATGCCTGGAGATTTTCTATGGCATCTCTAAACCCACGGTCTAGGATAAAGATATCACCAGACCGGTAAAACCAATGAAATAGCTAGCAGAGTGAATAAATAGATAAGTAGGTACACACTATTGCAACGCCAACGTATCAACTTCAGAGCGGTCGCTCCGTACTAAGATTTACTTCGGATGATTAATTCTAGTAAAATCTATCATTATTTTATGTGTTCCAGCACTTTCATAAAACAATAAATGTATGGATTTTATGAATTTTCGAACTCGCATTACTTTTCTCTGAGCAATCTTACAACATTATCGTCATATTGCTCCAAATGGCTAGTTTCTAACGATAGAAACTATTTTTTTTTTGTTGGCAAACTTTTAGAAAAGCCCCATAAAATAATCTCCTTCCAAAAAGATATCATGAAAAACCATAAAAGTATAAGTTTGTTATCTTACTTGGTTGTCCTAACAAAAATATGGGTAACGCACCCCTCGCCCACCCGCGCATGTAGCGGCGAGGCGCGGGGGGCGCCTGTCTCACTGTGCTCCTAGTATATGTCCCCTATGATCTATCGTCAGTTATGTGCGTTCGGTGCAACAATTTCTAAATTTATTTCGGGAAAAATGTAACATGGTGTAAAAATGATTGGAATTGATTCAGTTGCCTATACTAAACAAACTATATTCAGGTTTCGTATAAAGTAAAAATAATGTTGTATAACCATAGGTAACCATAGGTCGTCGGAGACTTCTGCACCCTATTGTTTATTTTGATACAGTAAAGTTAGCCGTCCGGTGCTTTGGTTGGACAATTGAGCTCAACATGCAAATCCAAACTGAACTGAAAACCTAGATATATGTACCTATGTTTAACCTTAACCACCAGTTCTACCCCTAGTTCTAACTGAAGATAAGTAGGATACCTACACCTAAATACATTTTTTCCGCTTACATAGCAAACGCAGGCTGAACCCTACAGAGGTGGTTCCTCCCCAATCTAGGGGGACCAAACGCCTCCTGCCGGATGCTCTATGCGGGTGCCGTGCTGTCCATGGTCATTTACGAGGCACTGGTGGGGCGCGGTCGAGGAAGTGACCAACCGTATGCCTTACCACATCCCAGAGGGTCATGGCTGTTCGGCTGATCCGGGGATACCGCACGGTCTCCGCTGAGACGGCGAGCTTCCTTGCCGGATTGCCGCCATGGGATCTGGAGACCAAAGCCCTCGCACACATGTGGGCGGAGGCGAGGACGAGCCAAAAACGCCGGGGTATAACTCCGTTGCCGCGAGCGGCACGGCGGTACGGCGAACAGAGCTCCGGCGGGATCTCATGGCGAAGTGCGATTGTCGCAACCTGGTGCTGGGCACGCCCCCTTCCCCTCCGCCCAGAGCGGGACAGATCATTTGATGATTTCCCATTACAAACAAAAGGCCCTACAAGATCTATAAAAATAATGTACTAAGTATTGTACACATTGAAAAGGTCTACAGAAAACTCCGCGATGGTATATGTCTATCTCTTATGGATATCCCACTATAACATTTGTTGTCATTTACTTTTTACGAGAAATAATGGTTAATTTTCGAAGCGATTTTAACCAACACAGCATTAATCCAATTAAAAACCTTAAATACAATATAGCAGTGTTTCTCAACGTGTGGACAGCAACCTCCAGGGGGTCGTCAAGCCTCCTAATTCTTTAAAATTATTGAAGGTTTCAAATGGTATCAAACACTTCAAAGTTTCTGTGGTTGATTGTAGGTAATCTGTTTTTCTGTTTAACCAAGACATACCTTACCAAAATGACAGACATAAATTCAAAGTTAAAGTTAAAATATTTCGTGACCCCCTTCCTTGCTGCTTGCAAGGAAGTGGGTCACGAAATATTTTTCGACACTAAGAGGCCATGGTTCATCAAGGTTGAAAAACACTGCAATACAGCATATGATTCAAATGAATATTTTTCGAAGATATTACAGATTTAAAAATTGCGGGACGTAGCGTTTGCGGCAGTACCGACCTGCCGGTGCGGCGAGCCCCTATTTTTTTATATACAACGTTCACAGTTTTTCTGTAGTGTATTTGATATAAGCATTGCACCCGTGCGAAGCCGAGGCGTGTCGCTAGTTATACATATAAACCTTCCTCCTCAATCACTCTATCAATATAAGAAACCGCATCAAAATCTGTTGCGTAGTTTTAAAGATTTAAGCATACATAGGGATATAGGGACAGAAACAGCGACTTTGTTATATACTATGTGGTGACAACCATGGAATAAAGTGATAACACACACACTTTATGCTATTGAGTTCATTCTGTTGACACTTCCTTAATGACTCTTATTAAATAAAAGTAAAAAGTTCTTTACTAATGTAAAATATTTATAATAGTCATCATCATCATGATTTCAGCCGAAAGACGTCCACTGCTGGACATAGGCCTCCCCCAAGGTTCTCCACGACGACCGGTCCTGCGCCTCCCGCATCCAGCGGTTTCCCGCGACCTTCACCAGGTCGTCGGTCCACCTTGTCGGGGGCCTACCCACGCTACGTCTTCCGGTGCGTGGTCGCCACTCGAGAACCCGTCGGCCCCATCGGGCATCGGTCCTACGGGCAATGTGTCCAGCCCACTGCCACTTTAGTGTTGCAATTCTTCGGGCTATGTCGGTTACTCTCGTTCTTCTGCGGATCTCCTCATTCCTGATTCGATCGCGCAGTGAAACCCCAAGCATAGCCCGCCCCATTGCCCTTTGAGTGACTTTGAGCCTTCTAATAAGGCCCATTGTTAGCGACCACGTCTCAATTCCATAAGTCATCACTGGCAACACACACTGGTCGAAGACTTTTGTCTTGAGACACTGCGGTATTTCGGACGAGAAGATAGCGTAGCTTCCCGAAAGCAGCCCAACCGAGTTGGATTCGACGATTGACCTCTTTCTCGAAGTTGGACCTTCCTAACTGGATAGTTTGTCCCAGGTACACATAACTGTCAACAACTTCGAGTACATAGCCTCCAATCTTTATAGGAGTCGGTACAACATGGGCATTAGACATGACTTTCGTCTT
This sequence comes from Sesamia inferens, assembly GCA_037179545.1. Taxonomy (NCBI): domain Eukaryota; kingdom Metazoa; phylum Arthropoda; class Insecta; order Lepidoptera; family Noctuidae; genus Sesamia; species Sesamia inferens. The sequence goes on from CM073921.1 coordinate 22,399,586, forward strand.
GCCCATGTTCATTTTAAGACCGACTCGCTCGAAGGCTCTACTGAGGTCTTCCAGCATTGTATTCAGGTCCTCCGCGGTCTCCGCCATGACTACGATATCATCAGCAAACCGAAGGTGTGTCATGTACTCGCCATTGATGTTGATGTTACGCCAGTCCTTTCCAGTCCAGAACCTTGAAGGCATCCTCCAATGCAGCGGTGAATAGTTTCGGGGAGATAACATATTTATAATAGTCCTGAAGTGTATTTATTTTTTATGTTGTCATGGTTTTGTTCAATAGTGCAATAAATGGATATTGTATTTTACCACATGAATACTTGTTTACTGACAAATAAAACAATTTGTGCAAAATTATTCCCTAACTATTCCAAAACATTCAAAAATACACAACGTTAATATTCAAGTTTTGTGTGGTGTGACACTCCTGGTTTTTTTTTTATATAAAATTGCCTATTATGGAATATGATCAATTTATGTATACCTGTGCCAAATATCGTGCAAATAATGGCATTTTTATGGCTGAGTTAAACCAACTCCGTTCTCGCGATGATTGCCAACAGAAGGGTTTGCCCTTATAGCAAAGCTGCGGAAGATGCGAAATGCTAAGATGCGTGTGAAATTTTGGTTTGTGTCTGTTCGTATTTCTTATTTTGTGAGTTATCTTTTTGATCTTTTTTTTAAGTGTCTGAGATACTTGATGCAAACTAAATTTAAAATGTAAAGGTATGACCTCCCCTGCTGTAATGTCATGTTTATTCTGACAGAAATGAATGCTAATAGGTACATACGGGGTGCAGGGGACGAACGCTAATATCATATTGTTCATCTATGGAAGTAGTACATGTGTGGCAGCAACCCCATGGATGCCAGGTTTGCAAATCAAATGGAGTCTGGAGTACCTATGTATGTACCTATCTATCTATAAAACAATACAAGTACCTACTTTACACCTCATTAGTGGGAATAACGATGGAAAAGGCAACTATATAATTTCATAGAATAATTTATACCCTTTACAAAACGATGCTGTGTTAAAAGTACAAAAAAGTGAAATGTTATTAGATATGCAGTATTCTCTTTATGCAATAGTTCATCCGGGGGAGTATTACAGTCATACCATTACTATACAGCAACACTGTTGCATGTCCGGGTAGACTGTCTGCTCCTGACTCGTGTCCCGGTCAGCAACATAAAACGATTTTTTTTTTTGGGTTCTTTGTCATCACGTGCCTTCTACGCAGCGAAAGGGTGTGTGTGTGCTTCATTAGCCTGTGCCAGGAGATACGGTATTCCCTTCGAACAACTCGCGGCCCTGGCTGGGATTGGTCCTAGTGAACTCTGCCGACACGATGTGCTCACATCTCTTTGAGGCGCGCGTGGAACACAATGAGCCGTCAAACCGAGCTTGGTAAGTGCAGAGTTTACCTGTCCCTCAGAGCCTTATCCCTTGAGAGCATTTTTTTTTATCGCTAGAAATCGCCGTCGCGAATCGCTTCCACGAGGTTTCAGATAACTGTGAATATTATCAACAGGAATATTATCGCTTCTACTCGTAACAACGAGACGGCTATAACAATAGGGCATTTGACTAAAAAAAAACTAATTAGTCCGTCAGACAGATTTCAGAAAAATACTAGACACGTATTTTTTCTTTTTTCATATAAACAAAAAATTAAGACGACACAGTGCGTTGAAAACTCGTGTGATGTCACTGGACGCTACACTTTTTAGCGAGCAGTGACGTCACCAGCCACCACTCCTGATCTATGCTGCCTTTTATATTTGTCAATCTTTATTGATTTGAGAAAACAAAATATACGTAACCAATATTTTTCTATAATCTGAATGACGGACTAATTAGTTTTTTTTTTTAGTCAAATACCTTATGTTCGCGCTCGTTTTATCGGTCAAGTCCGATTGTTAGTTAGTCGAGTTGATAGATGCACGACCGGTACGGGCTAGCGTAATTGGTATAATCTGTGGTGATCGGTGACGCGCTTATGACACACAACGTGTTGGGACCCCGCCGCGTACGGGGGCCGTTGCTTGAACCTCTTGACGAAATCCTCGCATGCGTGGCGTGTTTCGGACGAGTGAATTTCGGGAATAAATCCACCGGCCGCGTTTTGTATAGTTTGTCGCGATTGTTGCCCGTGTTTTGAAGTATTTACTTGAACTATAAAACGTAACAGTGCGTCTGTAAATTGAGTTGAATTTGAATCGGAAACGTGGTTTCATTGGCGATCTTTGTCGGGCGTGATTGACACTGCTAAATAACTTCTTACGTTGGTGAGCTTTGGTGCCCTAATAAGGGAACTTTGGAGTGTCGACTGGGACAGTCAGTGAACTGAAGACATCGGACGTCATCGTAATCGACGCGCGCGCGTCGATTCTCCGGACTTCGCTTCGTGACGGAGCACACTGAGTCCCAGGTAAGTCCCGTAGATTTACTAGAGTGTGATCGGAGATTGATTTTACTTGTGGTGTAAGCCGACCTTGTTTGTTGGATAAGCCGTGACAAATGCGCGGTAGATGTACGTGCTTTACTGGGGCGCCTACACCTTATTCTGTGCATGTTTATAAACATGCGATCAAATTTTAATCTTTTGACTTAAATTGATTTAATCTGTGTAAAACCACACAGGTTTTCTCTCTTAGTGAGGGCAGTGGGATATTATCCACAATGCAGGCCCACAGAGTATTTTTTTTATAAATTATAATCTAGCGCTTGACCGCAATCCCGCCTGATGGTAAGCAGTGATGCGATCGTTGATTGTAAAGCGAGCTGGTTTATTAAGAGCCTTTTCACTCTACCCTTGAAGATACTCAAACTTTAGTGTGACGGAAACACCGCCGCTGGCAAATTGTTCCAGTCCCTCGATGTACGCGGTATAAAAGAGGAAGTGAAACGCTTGGTCCGGTTCGTAGTGGTGTTAACAACGTAAAGGTGAAAACTCACCGTACGACGGGTCGTCCGATGGTGGAACGGAGATGGGGGAATTAAATTATGCAATCCCCTTGCACACTCACCAGAATGCATCCTATAGATAGAAGACCGAAAGGCTGGCTACTCTACGCCTCGACCGTTGCGAGTAAAATCTGGGTCGCCAGGCAGCCTCTCCACTGAATCCAAAGTAGCCAGGTGACATCGCATCACCAGCCCTAATGTGGCTGCAGTACTCCACACACGAGCGGGCCTGTGCTTTGTACAACATTGGAAGCTGCCTTGGTGTGAAGTACCGCCGGACCTTTGCGATGACGCCAAGTTTTCTGGTAGCCACCTTGGCCTTGGACTCAATGAACCACCCAAAGTTTAGGTTCGAGGAAATCTCAACTCCCAAAAGCTGAAGGCGGTCTGTGCACTCCAAGGATACATTCTGAAAAGTAGGAGCCTAGGTGAACGGGCTCCTTTTGGCAGTGAAAAGATACACCTGCGTTTTGGCGGCATTGAATGCTTTAAGATTCGCTTAGCCTCATTCGGAGCCGCCGGCTCTTTCGGACCGAATTGATTCCTTACTAGCCCGAGCTTCCGGCAGGTATCTCACTACAACTGTGAGACATCAAGGGAGACTGCAATCGCTTCCCCATTTTTCTCGAGAGCCTCACCCCACAAGTGAGTGGCATACACTAATGGCCCCCAGTTGATCGATTGCGTCAAACCCGTACTATCGGTCACTGAGGAGATCGTTATCTTCCAGGTAAGCCAAGAGGCGCGAGTTTAATACACGCTCCATAATCTCGCAGAATATGGAGGTTATTGAAATCGGCCGATAGTTGGTAGGATCGACACGACTACGCTTTTTGGGCACGGGCTGCGCGTTGGCAAGCTGCCAGGACTTGGGCACTATAGCAGTCCTAAATGACAGGCTACACAAGCGCGTCAATACAGTAGACAACTCGGGCGCACATGCCTTAAAAACAATCGCTGGTATACCATCTGGATCACTAGTCTTATTCACGTCTGTAGTATTATGTATATTATATGACTAGCTTTATTTACCTTTTTACTGGATAATATGTTCCTGCTCTTATGTCAGGGCAGTTTATGAAAAAAGTCTTGTCTTTCGCCGTCACTTATTATCAACAAGATTAAAACTACATAAATATTATCTTGGCAAAATTGTGGCGTCTCTCCCACAAAGGCCATTAATCAAGAATTGAATTGAATTACATGAATATTAATTATGTTTTGATGCAACATTTCTGGTGACGACGGACGGAGTAATGACTGATCGCGTTGATCGTTTTATTTTGAAACCTTCGATAACAAAACAACGTTTGGAAACAGAACTTCAACTTCACGGAAACGAACGATGAAGACAAATGTAAACAACTGCTCTTTTCTCGAATTGGACCTGCAGCATTCAAGGTGCTCATGATAGATTATTACCGACCAGCCGCCGTTACTTCTAAGTCGTATGACGATTTGAAAAAGTACTCAATGAATATTATGGTCCAAAACCGTACATACTCTCAGAAAGAGTCGCTTTTGCAACAAGATACACACCGGAAGAAACAGTTACACAATTTATTCTAGAATTAAGATCACTAGCTGGCTACTGCGAATTCGGCAACACTCTGGATGAGCTTATTCGAGACTAGCTGATTATAGGCATCAATAACAACAGGTAGCAGCAAGAATTCATCAAAAAAGACCTAACAAACAGTGCTAAACTCTGTGAAGTGATAGAAATAGCAAACAAACTAGAACAAGCAGACCTACAGAGCCATCGAATAACCAACAACACTCAAACGATTACCGAGCAGTACAACATTAACAAAATAAGACTAAAACACAACGACACATTCAACGACACCTGCCCAAGGTGAAAACATGTATATATTGTGGGAGGGATTTTCACAGAAACATAAAAGATTTCCCGGCAAAAGGGAAGAAATACCACTCTTGCGGCAAGGAAAACCGTTTTTCAAGCGTCTGTATAAGCAGAGGTCGACTCAAGTTACCACAACACACCCTCACAACAAGACAAATTACGCGACAAACAAATAGCGACACGCAAGACTCTGACGAACATAGCGTACACACTTGTGCAGTAAAGAAAGGCAAGCAGGTATCAAAGATTATGGTACCAACCCAGGTCAACACAAAGAGTATTGAAAAGCTTTATGACTCAGGTGCAGTCCACTGAAAATATGGAAAAAAACACGCCTGAAACAAATACTAAGGCTAACCAACAAAGTAGTCACACCCCAACTTTCAAGCCCGGAGATAAAGTAAGGGTAAACAAACCTATTGTAAAAGGATGCGACCCTGGAACAATAATTAAATGTAACGGACCATACTCTTAAGAAGTAGAACTCATTAACGGAGAAATTAGACGAAAACATTCAGACCAGCTTCCCCTAAGATTCGAATAAGTGACTAAGGCAGCTATCGAAACAAGACAACCATCTTTCAGACATGCAGTTGAAACTAAACGACCAGAATTTGTGTTATTCCCGAGAAGAACGACCGAGACTAGAAGTTTTACCCGCTGTTTTATCGTGGTCCCAGGATTTTGTCCCATTAATGGGACCACAAGGGAGAACAGTTTCTCGTAGTCCCATTGTTATGTATCTACATACTGTATATAAAATTATGTAGTTACCAAAAACAACGATAATTAAAATATCAAGTGGGTATATATTATGTAGGTGCTTTTTATTTATTTACTTAAGTTTGTACATGCGAATTACGAGTGAATTAACATAAAACACTGTATGGCGAAGATGACAGCCTCCGTGGCGTAACGATAATGAACGCGGTCGCTGCGCAAGAGGGGCGGGTTCTATCCCCACGAAGTGCAAATATTTGTTTGCATGAATATGAATATTTCCACTGGTCTGGTCGTGTCTCGGAAAGCCCCGGTTGCCATACAAACACCTAATGGCAGTCGTTACGGGTTGTTGTAGATCTCAAAAATCCAACAATTGGTCTAATTGCAATGCTTCAATATCGCCTTCGGGTTGTGGAGATCAGACGGCAGTCGGTTGACAGAAAATTGAAGTTTAGCCAAAATCAGCAGCTAGACTGGTAAAGCGGACCCATGGCCTCAAAGCTGAGAGAATGAGAGAAACGCTGAGATGATGACTGTATGGCGAAGTTGTACTCTGAAGTTGAACCTACATACAAAACTACTTGGCATTGCTACACTTCCAAACGATATTCCCACTTTTATAAACTATATGCTTATAATATTGTCACCCTTCATATAGTAATACAGTCCCGCCTCTTCTTTTAAGAAAAAATATTTCTTCCATCATAAATTTATTATTTACTAGCTTTCCGCCCGCGGCTTCGCTCGCGTGGAGATCGGTTATATCGCGCTTTTAGATTTCCCTCGGGAATATAATTTTTTTCCGGGATAAAAAGTACCCTGTTATTTAATCCCGACTTTTAACTTTACGTCTGCAAAATTTCAAAACAATCGGCTTAGTAGTTACGGCGTGAAAGCGGAACAAACAAACAAACAAACTCACTTTCCGATTTATAATATTAGGATATTTGGTGTACACATACAAATATTCCAGTAATCTCCCTTGGGAACTTGATGTTTTTTTAGGACCAAAAGTAGCCTATGTTACTCTCCATCTTTTCAACTAACTGTATGCCAAAAATCAGGTCGATTGATTGCTTAGCTACGGCGTGAAGGAAGGACAAACAAACAAACAAACACACTTTCACATTTATAATATTAGTATGGATTATATTTAAATGTGTACGTATCAACAAAATTCTTAAGTAATCAATGTCAGTCAAGTGTAATTTATTTATTATCGAACACTTCACTACACACTCTATAAAGTTTATTTATGGAGGAAGAATATACATATACAGGAGGATATATACGTCACTGAAAAAGAAATGGGACTACGAGAAACTGTTGTCCCTCGTGGTCCCATTAATGGGACAAAATCCTGGGACCACGAGAAAACAGCGGTTTTACCTATTACAGACGAAATCTTAACACACGTGAACAGAGCGGCGACCATGGCGAACAACCGGCTCCAGCGGCGTCCACTAGCAGGGGACATCCTGATGGTTCTACGTCACCGCTGGCACCTGTCGCTTCCACCAGCAGGGATCCATTCCCAACATCACAGTCTGTCCAACCGAATGCACCATCACCGCGCCGGTCGGGACGGAAGACAAGACCACCTGCACAATTCGGGATTTTTGGGTTTTAGACCAACTTAATTAAGGGGGAGAGTATGGAGTATTATGTTTTAGCTTTATTTACCTTTTTACTGGATATTATGTTTCGGCCTTTATATGAGGACAATTCTTTTTTTTTTTTTGGGCAAAACCCGCCACACTTTTCCCACCCACTGCAACTCCTGAAAGCCAGAATCAACAGTGGAGACCGCCAGAAAAACGCCGAGCAATGAAGCTCGACGAGTCCCGGAGAAACGATTCAACTGTATTGGGTCCCGCAACGAAATTAATCAGAAAATAATAGCGGAGGAGTAAGAAAAAAGATATTTTTTCCACTTCCCTCCATAACAAGCAGGAGACAGAACAGAACTAGGCCAATCGGCACAAAGGGACATTATTGCAACTGGGAGAAGCCCAGATTGCCAAGCACCACGGAATAAAATTTGATTAAGTTAATGGGTCCTAAGTAAGTATTAGCTGTTACAATTGATTCCAATAATAGGTATGGCAAAAGCGTCTGAACGCACGGAAATTGGTTCTAGTTTCTACAAGGTCCGTATAATAAATGACTCCGGATGTAACTTGTACACTATCCAACATAATATTGCGTTCATTCTGCCAAAGAACACACTCCCACAAGATGTGATGTGCGGACTGTTCAAATTCACAGTTCGATGTAGAATACTGACACAAAGAGGAAGGAACAAGTTTAAAAGAATACAGTTTACTTTTAAAGTCGCCATGACCTGTGAGAAATTGGGCAACGCAGTGGTCCACCTCCAGCCATGTCTTAGCCAGCCGATCGCCAACGGATGGAAAGAATAGATGGAGGCTCTTGATGTAATTATCCCACCTACTTTGCCATTCGGATAAGAGGTCCTCCCAGACTTCATTCTGAGGTTTAAATAATCTAGAAATTTTATTAAAGTCGTGTTGTGTATCAAAATTAGTGTCCATGGCCTCCCTCCTCGCGGAGTAGTACATTGAAGCACGTCGTTGTACCTCAAGATCGACTGGAAGCACACCTGCCAGTACCGGTAAGGCTTCAGTACTGACCGTTTTATACGCCTTGCATAAAAATATCAAAGCTAAACGTTGGCTTTGAAGCAGTTTACGTCGTGCCGCCCCTATGCTGGCCCTATCGGCCCAAACAGGTGCACCGTAGCACATACATCCTAAGTAGGTAGCTCCATATATAGTTTTTAAAGTTAGGAATGATAGACCCCAAGTTGCTTTGGATATTCTAGTTAGGGCATAAAAGTTCCTTTTAGCTTTTTCGCCAACTATTTTTATATGTTCGATAAATGAAAAATTCCTTTCTAAGATCATACCAAGGTAGCATACGGATTGCTGTTTTTTAATGGGAACGTTGTTAAATTTAATAGTAGGCAATGATTTAAAATTACCTTTTAGTAGAAGTTGATAGGTTTTATGCGGCGCAAACGCTAGACGGTTACGATCACCCCACTGAGATATTAAATTTAGGCAAGTATTGGCCAAGTTCTCAAGTCCAGCTCGGGTACTTGACTGAATGAGCAGTAGGCCATCGTCCGCGTAACCAGTAAGTGAACAGCCGCATGGAAGCGGGATCGCGAAGAAGTCATCAAAACCCAAATTCCATAAATAAGGACCGACAACTGAACCCTGAGGACATCCCATGGTTAGTGTTTTAGTACTAGAAAAATGACCGAGCTTAAGTACCGCGGAACCGTTTATAAAGTACGAGTAAACGAGATTATATATGTTTCTATAGCAACCGCGGGTTTTTAATTTTAACAACAGCATAGGCCACCAGGCGTTATCAAAAGCCCCAGAAATATCCAGGAAGATCCCAATTACGTACTTGTTTTCAGATTGGTTAACGGTTCTTCTGACAGAAAGCGCCGCGTCGACTGTAGATTTACCTATGGTGAAGCCATATTGATTATTATGGAATTTTGGACCGTTCGGTAGTAAACGTGGAACGATGAGGCGCTCAAGAAGTTTACCCAAAAATGGCAGAAGTGTGATAGGACGATATGACTTCGGATCATCCGGTGGTTTGTCACCACACTTTGGTATTCGTATGAAACCGCGTCGCCATTTACGAGGAAAAACGCCTTCAGCAATGCATCGGTTGTATACAGTTAAGATGGCATCACCCGCTGTTTTACACGCTTCTTTAATCATCCTATTAGGTTTTATCTACACCTGATGATTTGTTGACCGGTAGTTGTATAACAATATTTATAAATTCGTCATTAGATGGTACGTCTGACATTGGTGATTCAGGTGGCACAGGAGCCCACGCTCGAATCTGTTGGTGGTAGTCGCTATCGTTAGCCGGTGAATCATCAGGGATAAGTGTATTAATTAGCACTTCTGTTGTTTCCTCTATGCCTGTGGTATGTTTATCATTGACTTTAATGTTTTGAACGTATGCAAGGTCGACCGATCTGTTAGCTTTAAATTCGTGATATAAGGGAGACCACGGACCCTCCCTGTCAAGTTTATCCGATGCTTTGTAGCGTGACTTGGCAACTCTAAAAGCATTAAAAGAAGTAAGAAGATCTTCAGTAACCTTTCGGCTCTTAAGTTTATTTAACTGTCTACGCGCTCTGCGATATCTTTTACGCTGTTCAACTAAATAATCATTCCACCAGTCACATCTACGAATATTGGTCATAGATCCGCGACCAATGGCGATGTCAGCACAGTAGGTAAAGGTTTCTGACATAATGTCAGCACTTTCTTCGGCTGACAGCCCGTCCCGAGTGAATTCTTTGGCATGACACGCAAAAAGCGAGCCGAAAAATTCCCAGTTCGCGCCTTTACATCTATATCTGAAATTACCGGGAATATGAGACGGACCCTGAATATAACCAGGAACAAATTCGTACACGATCAGGCGATGATCACTACAAGACGCGTCCGGTAGGACACGCCACCTATCCAAACGTACGTCCGTACTTGAAAGCGTGACGTCAATACAAGATTCGCTCATTTGGCTGCAAAAAGTAGGTGATGCATCAGGGGTATTATGAATCGATAGGTTCATCTCAGCAATGAAATCTTCAACAGCGCAGCGTTGTTTGGTATCGGTGGCCCGAGTCTTGCCATATCACAGAGACGATGACGCATTGACCTCCGCGCCAACGATAACTTTGCAGCCCGCGAGTGACCGTAAGACATGACGGAGATTATATATATGAGGAGTAACAGGATCTGAATATTGAAAGTAACAGCTTACAACGAATACTTTAAAAGAAGCTGATGAGACTTCAGCAACCGCACAGTGTGGCGTCATGAGGTCACGTAAAGACGTTAGCGTAAAGTCAGAAGACCGCGCAACATAAATTCCGGCTCGTGCCCTGCAAGCCAGCTGCACTACCTTGTGACGTAAACGTGAGTTTTGATATTGTTCTTGAATGAGTACAAGGTCTAAGTTGTAGTCAATAATTAATTTATCTAACTCTGATGTCGCCACCTTATCGTTGTGAAGGTTTAATTGCCCTATGTTTAGACGATCCATCTTAATTAGTAATTAGTATGTAGGATAAGTTGTTCGAGTTTTAATTTATAGGTAGCGCACTGATCAGACCCGCATCTATGATCAAAGGGTTTTTTAAATCGTTTACCCGCCGCGCAAACCGGGGTAAAATTTGAATCGCCCTTATGCGGGCAAACATTAGTTTCGTCAGCCTCGGAACAGACAGCGCAGGTTGGTGTTTTATTAGCGCAATGCTTTTAACATGACCGAATTGTTGACAATACGCGCAACGAACTACCTCGATATCATCAACAAAACGGCAAGTGGCCCAGTCAATAAATAATTTATCCTTGGTAGTCACAAGATGTTTACCTCAGGTTCAATTTCTATGCCTATCCATTTCCGACCGGTATCGGTAGAACGCCTACGGACTATTTTCGTGGATTTAATGAAATCGTCTTCTTTTATTGGCAACTCATTTTTAATGTTTTGGCGGTAAATAGCTTGCAAAAAATTTTTGTCTTCCATTGAGGCGGAAATGTCCTTAACTAATAGACGGGGGTGGCGACCCTTTGGTTTTTCTAAGCAAAGACCCGCAGACTTTATAGCATCTACCGATTCTAACCTTTTCAATTGGTTTTCATTTGCTACGCGCAGTACAACGCCCGATTTGGCGGTTTTTTTAATACCGACTATTTGAAATCAGGCACCCTAGTCGCTTGTCCCACCAGCTGGGAGAGGCCCATTGATAGCGCAAAGTTTCGCGCTTTTCTCCCAGCGTGGACGGTCCTCTGGTATGGGAAAAGCCAGTCTTGGTGGCAGGCATTGAAGTCCAAACACCACGGAATAAAATTTGATTAAGTTAATGGGTCCTAAGTAAGTATTAGCTGTTACAATTGATTCCAATAATAGGTATGGCAAAAGTGCCTGAACGCACGGAAATTGGTTCTAGTTTCTACAAGGTCCGTATAATAAACGACTCCGGATGTAACTTGTACACTATCCAACATAATATTGCGTTCATTCCGTGGTGTTTGGCAATCTGGGCTTCTCCCAGTTGCAATAATGTCCCTTTGTGCCGATTGGCCTACTTCTGTTCTGTCTTCTGCTTGTTATGGAGGGAAGTGGAAAAATATCTTTTTTCTTACTCCTCCGGTATTCTTGATTAATTTCGTTGCAGGACCCAAAACAGTTGAATCGTTTCTCCGGGACTCGTCGAGCTTCATTGCTCGGCGTTTTTCTGGCGGTCTACACTGTTGATTCTGGCTTTCAGGAGTTGCAGTGCGTGGGAAAAGTGTGGCGGGTTTTGTCCCAATAAAAAAAAAGGCATTGAAGTCCCCCAGAGCGATGAACTGTGCGTCAGAGTGCCGATGCAGCACATTGTCAGCAGTTTCACCGAGGTGGTCAAATAGTCGAGTTGTCTCCTGGTCACCGCTGTGCGATCGGTAGACATAGGTGTAGATAATTTTGTCCACACCAGTGTCAACCAACAGCCATAAGGACGATAAATGAGGGTCTTCGAGGTGACAGAGACGCCGGCAACAGATGTCATTGAGGACCTACACACAGACCCCGGCACGCTGCAGGAAATGATGCTCCATAGAGTATCCCGGGTAGTTGAGGTATGCCGCATAAGACGGACATCTGATCTGGGTCTCCGTCAAGAAAAGTAGGTGGGGCTTTTCAGTCTCAAGGTGGTGATGGACTGCATCGATAATCGAGTGCAGACCTCGAATGTTTGAGTTTGCACACCTCCATTTCTTTTTGAGACACTAGACTTGACTAAATAGGAAGGAAGTTAGCGAGGTTATGCAATGTTAAACCTAACAACACGACCAACGATGCCGCGCCAGAGGGAGATTGATCTGGAGATTACGGGGACGCCCGAAACAGGATCCAGGGCCTAGGATCGCCATCGGGTCCTCTCGTCCGATCGCCAACCGGCACGATGAGTCCGCCCTGGGATTTTTCGCAGTTGGTGGGGCAGCCTTTCGTGTGTAGATAGCACACTACTTGGGCCCCCAACTACCTGCAGTCGACCAGCGGACCACCGTGCTTCGGATCCCGCTACTCTCCTGGACCAAACTCCCGACACATCAACATTTGGCTCATCGTACCCGGCACACATCGCAACACAACTGCGCAGACCCGTCCTCGGTACGGCTTCACCAAACATCATGCCGGAACTCGACGATTCGCTTGGCGGCATGACTGTCTCGTGGGTGGTAGCTTATGCCGGCGGCCGATGTTATGGCCTACCACCGAGGTATTGTTTTTTTTTTGTGTTTTTCCTTCTGTCCCTTCTTGCTTGGCAAAAATTCTTCTTTGCCATTATTTTTTATTTCCCCTTTACTCTTTTACAGCTACGTCTTTGTTGCGGCTTGTCATTTTTACCTTGGGTTATTCTTTTCCCGTGTCTATTCTTTCTTTTGTCATCTCTTTTTTATCTCTTTTAAATGTCATTATTTTATACATTTCTTAAATTAATCTTAATTCTACTTTACAATAACTTAATTCTATATATATTCAGTCTTAAATAATTCTTGCCAACGGTGGTCGCGAGGCTGTGCCGCCCCTCGTCCTATTTCTCTCTATAGCTATTTTCGCGATTTTGAGGCAGAACCGCTCCAGATACGGCCTGAAGTGCTTAACTGCACTAATTCCTGCAATGGTCGTTTCCGACAAATTTAATCCTGTACTTACTTCCAGGTCGTATCTGTCGCGGTTGTGCCTCGGACATTCGAACAGCAAATGCTGAATAGTTTCCGTCGCCTGTGTGTCACACACACAGGCTGGACTATCCTTCAATTTGAAGCGATGCAGGTACGCGGCGAAGCCGCCGTGACCAGTCAATATTTGCGCCCAGATAGACGTCCTGTCGAGGCACTTCAGGACAGTGCGCGCGCGCACCACATCGGGGAAGAACATCCGCGTGACCCCAGCCGTGGCCCCGCCGGTGTACCTCCCGTTCCAGACAGCTACTGTGCCCTCTATCAAACATCGCTTGACGTATGAACCACCGAGGTATTAGAGGTAGATAGGTCAGACTCATGGACATATCGTAGATAGATCAGACTTATGGATATAATCCTCATGTTCGAATTTATTGTTCTAAGGCATGCTTGCTTCCTTACGATTTGTTCAATGTTTTGAATGCACTGGTTTTAAAGTTATTTATACAAAGTATCACGCCCACCTGGGTTCAGACCCATGACCCACAACTTGAAACAAGGATTCGTATACCAATTGACCATATACACACAAACTATGTATAACGTGGCTTACTTAGGATCAAATCGGTCTAAATTTAAAATTACGCTCGGTAAGTGGTGTGCTCATGTTTAAGTTTCATCAAATAATGCGATTCGACAAAAGCTCTCGTAAGTTGAGCACGGGGCGGTCTGGTTAGCAACTTTTTACTCTACCATTCTTGTGTAGAAGCGGTCGCCGCCCGCACGTCCCTGTATATTCTCATGCAGAGAACATATAGTGCCGTACTGGGGGCGACGAACTTCTCAAAAAGGTTTTCAACACAAAACAAAGTTCAACGGCTATGTATGATAAGAACCTTTATTTAATGAATTAATGACAAAGGCGTATGATGTTTTCATTTAAATGAAACCGGATTACATTTGGATTGGTGGCGGACCTGCTGGGCTTCAATAGCAGCCCCATCAACTCGCGGAGGTAGCGCGCCACCTGACGGTCTTTCTCTTCCTTCACCTGGATCAGCTTCAGAAGGCGCTCGCCGGAGCAGTCTGGATTGGTATGAAGGTCGCCTGCAATCATCATCATTAACTGTGTGATTATAATGCCTGAACTCGGAGTTCAAAATTCGGTCCCGAAAACTTGGGTTAAACACCGCGGTCGGATGAAACTACGCTAAAAGGAAAGTAGGGGAGAAGTCCTAAAGAACCTTCTGTCACAAAACTCTAATATAGTAATTCAGAGTATCTAACAGACAGTATTATTTTTTGTTTTTTCGGTAGGCTTATCCTTTGTAATCACATCCCCCCTTATTCATAAACGCTGCTTAAAGTTAACTAGTGATTAGCGATTCTTTAACCATTCAATTTTGACCTTTTAACGTCACTTAACTTACAATCATCCTTTATGAATGTACACCACAGTGTTAACGGGGTTTATTCATAAACGAAGATTAAAGTTAAGTGACGTGCAAACGTCTAAAATGTATGGTTAAAGAATCGCTAATCACTAGTTAACTTTAAACATCTTTTATGAATAAGGGGGTTAATCATTTACATTCCGTCCATCGTTTCTTTGGCATTCCTCTACCTCTGATAGCCATTCACGTCCGTATTCAAAACTTTATTCATGACATCTTCCTTTCTTCGTAACACATGCCCATACCTTGACAAATACTGTGTGGATGATAAAAAGAACTTACGAATCCTTTGAATCTCGTTGAGCAACACAATTTTATCAAGCAGCTCCTGTAACAAAAATGTAATTATATTTTATTTCTGTGAACAGAAACCAAAACTCAGCGCTAAGGAAACGGAATAGAAGCTCTAAAACTTCTTTATACAGGCAGTCTCCGAAAAACCAATCTTGTGGCAATCAACGCCGCCAAAACACAAGCGGGTCTCTTCACCGCCAAAGGGAGTCAGTTCATCTTGGCTCCTACTTTTCAAAATGTATCCTCTGAATGCACTGACTACCTTCAGCTTTTGGGAGTTGAAATTTACTCAAACCTAAACTTTGGGTGGTTTATTAATGATGATTCTTGGCTGCTAGGAAACTTGGAGTTCTTGCAATGGTTCGGCGGTACTTCACATCGGGACAGCTTCTAATGTTACACAAAGCGAGGTCCGATCGTGTATGAAGTACTGTAGCCTCCATATGGGCTGGTGCTAAAAAACGCCACCTGGCTGCTTTGTACTCAGTGGAGAGACGTGCGAAGAGACAAATTGGTGATCCAGATTTGATGAAGACCAATCTCCTAAGTCTAGTGCACAGGCGTGGGGTAGCCAGGTTTTCGGTATTTTATGGGATGCAATTTGGTGAGTGTGCGCGGAAAGTACATGACTTATTTCCGCCATCATCGTCCCATCATCTGACGACCCATCGTACGACGAGTAACCACCCTTACGTTATTGGTGACTCAATGACGGGACGCACGGACGGTCTTTTATATCGCGTATATCAAGGGAATGGTACAATTTACCAGCGTTGGTCTTCCTTGTTTACAAGCAGTAGCTAGTTGTAGCTGGGTGCAGGAGCTAGTTAATTTAAGATAATAAAAAAATATAAAGAAGATGGAACAGAAAACTTACAAATACTTTGGCAGTATAAGCCTCATGCGATTCGTCAACCATCATAGCCTCGGGACTATTTGCGGCCTTGCAAATCTCGCAGTTGTCATCAGCCAACTTATCCTCTGAGCTTGCTGAAACAGCGCCAGCGTCGCAATTGTCGTCAGCCATCCTAACCTCGAAGCTTGCTGAAGCAGCTCCAGCTTTGCAATTGTCGTCAACCATCTTCACCTCGGAGCTTGCTGGGGCAGCACCAGCCTCGCAGTTGTCGTCAGCCATCATAACTTCGGCGCTTGCTGAGGAAGCGCCACCCTCACAGATGTCGTCAGCCATCATAAACTCGGAGCTTGCTGAGGCAGTATCAGCCTCGAAGTTGTCGTCAGACATCTTAGCCCCAAAACTGATGGTTGCTCTGAGTTGCCTGTCCAAGATGGAGGACACACCTTAAAAATGAAAGGAAAATATTTCAAAAAGCATTAGACTAAAATGTTTCAAGTCGCAATCGTCTAGCACCCTGCATGAAAACTACAAGAATACAGGTACAACTATTCTACAGGAACGTGCCACCGAGACAAAAACACTGTCGTTCCTCAAGACCTGACTTCTATCTTCTTGCCAAACTTAATTTAATCCAAATCCTTTTTTTTTCTTTTTTTGTTGGGATGGGAAATCATCAAATGACTTCTCCCGCTCTGGGCGGAACGGAAGGGTGTGTCAGACTTTTACTGACTAAAACCCATCCGTGTTTCTTCACTTGCCTGTGCAACGGCCAGGGCCGCGGTTTCTTGTTTAACCAACCCGCAACCCTGACCCAGGAGGCATCGGTCTTCGTGGACCCCTTCACGATGTGCTGACATCTCATTGAGGCGCGCGTGAAACACGACGCGCCGTCGACTCGGGCCTGGTCCTTACCGGGCGGCGAGTTGCCCACTGCTCACCGCCCGCAGGCCCGCGCCTACGGTGGCTGGGAGTTAGGTGTCGTCTCCCGACCAGGGCGTCTACTGCGGCGGCTAGTGGCGTGAGGGCGCTGGGATTCCCGTTGCCTCACGCGCTCTGCCTCCTCCTTTGCCAGCATCACTGCTTCGCAGAAGGAGGTGACGGCCTGCCATGCACTCTCGCTCCGGACCATGGCCTGGACCAGGGTCGGACGCGAGAGATTGCCGCCGATCGCCGCTACGAGGACACGGCGGTGCTCTACCCAAGCCGGGCAGACCTCCACCGTATGCTCCACCGTGTCCTCAGGGCGATCCACACAATGGTGACACCCTGGCGTTTCCTCCCGCCTAATACGGTACAGGAACCTCCCGAAACAACCGTGTCCGGTGAGGACCTGCGTAAGGCGGAAGGTGAGGGCGCCGTGGCGCCTCTTTAACCACTCCTCAAAGAGGGGACTTACCGCCACTATTGTGGCGTGCCCAGTTTAATCCAAATCCTTTCACTGATTTGATGACTTTAGAATTTATAATAGTATGGATTAAAAGAGACCAGATACCCAAACAACCCAGGATGGCTAGGAATAGCGCGCA
Source organism: Sesamia inferens (assembly GCA_037179545.1). Lineage (NCBI taxonomy): Eukaryota > Metazoa > Arthropoda > Insecta > Lepidoptera > Noctuidae > Sesamia > Sesamia inferens. Next base: position 22,417,013 of record CM073921.1, read on the forward strand.
TCCAGAAAAAAAAGTAAGTAACATTTATTTTTCAAGCAACGAAATAATTATATTGGTGCAAATGAGAAACAATATGTTTAGGACCTAGCAACTGAACAAGCGTTCCTAATTTAAAAAAAAATATGGATAGGAGTATACAGAGGAGCTTGTGGCTAAATAGTAACAACCACACAGGTCGATCGATGAGTTTTAGCCATGCTTGCCGTGACTGGGCTGTGGATGGATGACCATATTTACATACAGACCCCTCCGGTGCTCAGAAAGCATATCAAGTCGTTGAACCCGGCTGTGATTAGTAAATCTTTGAAAGTCATTACGTGTCGTCTGAAGCCCAAAAGTCATCACTAGTCTTATCAAGGGGTATCGTATTACCCAGTAACTGGGTTGTGGAGGTCAGATAGGCAGTCACTCCATATAAAATACTGGTATTCTGCTGCATCCATCTTCATCAACATAGTAGGGGGATTGTTAGACGGATGATGATGGATTGAAATATACAAATGGAAAGGTACGAAAACCATCAAACCAAATACCTCAAAATTTGGAAGCATACGAGGAAAATGGATCTAATTATGTCGACATGTGGTAGTGAACTTCGAAATATTAGGGGCTATAATATTGAATCAGGTTTAAATTAAATAATATGAGTAGAGAATTATAACGTAAAAGTGTCGATTTACATTTTCAGGTAATTGGTGCGAATTAAAACATAAGAAATAATTTACATAACATCCTCAAACAATCAGCAAGTAAAAGAAAAACCAATTAAAAATTGCATTTGCATCGGGCAGACGCAACTACGAGAATATTCCAACTCACGAACACGGCGCTAAACTTCAAATTTACCGCTAGAGCCAACAGTAAACAAAAAAGAAAAAAAAACTGATGGCACAAAAAAAACTATTTTTAAAAAGGCGGGTAATTTAATTATTTAGATGTAAAAATCAAGAACTTTTGATTTGTTAGACTCGCTGTAGCCACATCATTTATGAACAAACTAAGATAATAATTTTAATGTACAAAATTTGAGAATATTGTTAGTACATACCTGATAACTTATTTGTCAAAGCAGGAGCTTTAAAATCCTACTGAAGAAAACGTCAAACACAGAACCGCTTCTGAACCGGTTCACGGATAGACTGGCAACAGGTCGGGGCGGCGCGGCGGGTGAGCGCTCTGAAGTTGAAGAGCTCAATATATCTACGCATGCTTACAACTTACAAAGCAATTAATTAACCTGGTGCATACAGTAATTTAACTTACGATTTAATATTTTCAATTTTCTGGAATCTCTTAGAACCAGACCAAAATTTGAATTTCTGTCCAGTTTACGGTAATTACCTCGGCTTTTACATGGAATATAATAGTAACTATTTGCGAAATTTGTAGGTACTTTTGAGCTCTGCCTAACCGTTCAGGGAACACAAATTGAATGTTAGTTTTATAGATATAACTAAAATGTACGGATTTTTTATATTTACCTACTTTAATGCTACGAGGTACTTCATGCTGCTTAAATTTGTTGAAAGCATTCATAAATAAATATAAATATATTTTATTTTCTGATAAACATACTGTGTACATAGAGAAGTTTGGCATAATCTGGAGGAGGCCTTTACCAGCAAAAGGGTTCATACAGACAAATAATACTAGATAAATAGAGTAAATAATAACTAAATACAAAACTTCAAATATGAAGTTAACTAATATAACTAATAATTAATATAACTACTAACAAACTATGTAACACTTAACTGTTTTGCGAGAAATACAGGCTTTTTTATTTTAATATTTATTTATTAACCATACTGTACTTGTAGTTAACAAAAATAAACTTAAAATACTGTTAGTAGGTACGAATTACCTGCCATATAGGTTTTTGCGAGTGCCAAGATATGCGACACAAACTAAATATATTTTTTTTAACTTAGAGAAGTTTGATTTTTTACTGCCTCCGGTTCCTTTTTCCTTTTGAAGTATCGAACTGTAAAAATTGTAGGTACTACAAAATGTTTATTTAAGTTTTCAGGGGACTGTAGAATTGTATGTCTTCCATCGAATATTTATTGTGCTATGGTGTCAACTTTCACTGCATTCAGTATTTGGCAGGAGGAAGTTGATTCAAGGACGGCCGATATCACGATTTCTGTACCTGTTCTTTATCTGTATCTTCATGTTTACAAATAACTCTGTATGATTTCTCATCAAAGTTCTAAAACGCTGTTTTTCTAGTATTAGAATCTAGAAAAGAAAATAGTCTTTATAAAAGCATATTATATGGGCTGCTAAATTCCGACTGTGGCTTCGTTTGGGTGGTATGTCGATAAAAAGCGTTTAATCATTGTTGGTATTTCTACTTAATTATTTTAAACATTTACTCTTAAATAAAAATATCGTATAATGATATCAATTTAAATCTATTATAAAGTCATTCGAACTACTTTGTAACTACTAATATTAGTCAATCGGTTTAAGTTTTAAGTTAAATATTGACTCCCACCTCTAAAACTATCAAGTGTCAACTTCAACTCTTGATCAATGGCTTCTGTGGAATAGATACCACAATTTTGCCAATAACACTTGTAACAAATTATAGGAATTCTTTGAAAATTTTATTTCACAATAATGGCGGATGTCGCCAAAGACAGTTGAACAGGACGGCCGCGTGAGCAGTCTACGAGGGGCAAAGTCATGATGTGGCCACTACACTGCGATATTCCACTTTTCTTTATGAATTATTTACTGAATTCACTTTTTACTACATAAATTACGCGTTTTTATTTAGTAAACGACACTATACATAATTTTAAAAGTCCAGTGAAAAATGCGCGTAACACTCAGCTTTCCCGTCAAAACTCCCTGTCAAGTGGCAGGCTTGAAATTCCATATGACAAGCAAGAAACGTCGAATTTAGGATTATTATTATTGTGTTATAACTAAGTAGCAAAGATGATGAATACTTCAGTCTACCTTTAAAGTTAATGATTACTTGAAAATTCAAAATATTGAAATTAGTTGCTTAAAATTACGAAATCTAAAAATAAATTACAAATACCTGAAAAAAGAATTTTACACAACGAATTCTGAAAATTCATCATGGTATACTTTAAGAGCAAAACTATAGAAATAATTTAAAAATTATTAATACCACTTACAGTGCTGGTAGTAATGGCCACCACAAAGGACATACAGAGTTCTTGGTCGGTAACCAGCGATAATCCTCCGAAAAAATCACCGTCGATCAGATGACCCTGCTCCTTATGGTTCTTGGAATATACTGCAAGGACTCCGTTATCAACAATCATCAGGCCCTCTGCTGGTACCCACGCCTAGTTAGGATAATTTACTTTTGAACACTTTTGATGCAAGAGCTGAAGATGTTATGCTAAAATTGGTACCAAATACTATGACGTTGTTATCCACTGTTCATGTACAGAGTCCTATTGGACTGAGCATATCAACAGTGGATTCTTGGTAGATAAAAACATGGATTTGTTAATGGTGAAGGATTATAGAAAAATACTCACTTCTGCCACGATTGCATTTTGCAAATATATTTCCTCTCTCAGCAGAAGGACGATCTGCTCTAGAATGGGCAGAGGCAGATCAGCGAAGTATGGGATCCGCATTATGAGCGTCAGGAAGCAACTCAACTTCGCTTCTTTCTTCAATACTTTGGGCAGCATCCTATACAACTCGTTAGTCCGCTCCAACATTTTATGTCGTGCCGGTCTGAAGTCAAAGTACTGTTGAACTTTTAAATTCAAGTCATCAGATATTTGACGGGCCGATAATATATTTAAAGCCTTTATCTTAAACTGCATGAACTTATCTTTAGGATATACATATGGACTGACACAAGCGTAACACTCAAATAAAGTCCAAACAAAAAATATTTTACAAATTGTGTAACCAATTAAGGCGGTAATCTTATCCAAATAGAAAATCGTTTCAGCAATGCCAAAGCTATGTAGCTGTAACGATTTAAACAACCGGTTCATATTTAAGCCCAAGTAGATGTGATTAGGCAGTTTCCGCCCCAGGTAGCCATACTTAAGGCCTGCTCTCACACCCAACATGGAATTGGTTTCTACTTTTCCTCTAGCAATGAATACAAGTAAAGTTATGGCGTCGCTTAGATCGTAAAACTGACTCATGGTAGTAAAGCCGATGACCCCGATCCTTAAGAACTTGAATATGTGGTTTTTGCTAGACGAGCGACGTTTCCGAGTCCAATAAGTGGATGTTTCAATGATCCTGAACAGACTAAAGACACTGATAATCTTCAGAGCACAAATAAACTTGTTGGCCTTGCACAAGCCACATGCTATATTAAAGCCGTATCTGATGAACATCAACCAATGCAGCGGCATAGCCGAAGCAAAATGTATGAACAGTTTCTTGTTGCAGTAGTTCATAAGTGACTGTTCCGTGTCTAAAATAACTATTTTAGCTTCGTGTTTAATGTACCCAGTTTTTAGATTTACATATAGATCTGAGATTATAATTAGTTCGAACAAAGCCCCTAAGTAAAATAGATACATTGGTAACTCGTCGAATGTAAAGGAAGACGTGAAGATGAATATAATCTTGTTTATAATGAAGACATGCAGTATGAGGAAGTCCCAGAAGTTCCTGAAACATAATCATAGTATTTTAGTTAGCACCAGCAACTACTTAGGTCCCTTAGGTGGTGGGTTTGAAAACAAAGTCGGTACTTTACTTTGTGTAGGTACTTTGGTAGTAAAACGGTGAAAGAAAACATCGTGAGAAAACGGACATACTTCAGAAACAAAAGTTTTTGTACAAATCACACAGATTGAGCTAGCCCCAAAGTAAGTTGGAGACTTGTGTTATGGGATACTAACTCAACGATACTATATATTATAATAGATACATATTAGATAAACACCCAAGCCCCAGGCCAATCAGGAAAAGATCGTTTTCTATCATGACTTGGCCGGGGATCGAACCCGGGGCCTCCACGTCGCAGGCAGACGTGTTGACCGCTGCGCCACGGTTCAAAGATATGTGCCGTTCGTGAACTAGGCTTCCGAATATGGTCCACAAATAGAAGGTCTTAGTAGTGGTAACATTTTTGGCTGAATATGCAGAGAACGAATGTCATCTCACCTTCACAATATGTTAGGCTTGAGCTAAGTTTTTTATAGAGAGGTGGACGGTGTTGTATCGACAACAGAGTACACTAAGTTGATGTAGGTATTATTGGTATTTGCGGGGCCTACTGGCCAGCTACTTGGGAAGACCGTGCCGTCCTCCTCGTGGACGGAGCTGGCCAGGTCCGGCGGTATGGCGTGGAAACCGGCGTTCCACAGGGGTCCGTTCTAGGGCCTCTTCTGTGGAACGTCGGTTATGACTGGCTCCTGCGGGGAACCCTCCTTCGAGGCACGAGTGTCATCTGCTACGCGGATGACACTCTCCTCACTTCCCGCGGGAGCACCTTCCGGGAGGCGGCCAGTTTGGCGTCGGCGGGCGGATCCTTAGTGGCGGGAAGGATCCGCCGCCTGGGCTTGAGGGTGGCGCTGCACAAAACGGAGGCTGTGTTCTTTCACGGCCTCCGGCAGCGCCCCCCACCTGACGCCCACATACATGTGGAAGGGGTGAGGGTTGGGGTTGAGGCCCAGATGAACTATCTGGGCCTCATGTTGGACAGCAGGTGGCGCTTCGGCCCGCATTTCAGCGGGCTGTCGACGCGCCTGCTGAAGGCTGCGGGCGCCCTCTCATGGCTCATTCCAAATTTGGGAGGGCCAAGCATGCGATGCCGGCGTCTATACGCCGGCATACTGAAGAGCATGGCCCTTTATGGGGCCCCCATCTGGGCGGACTCCCTCCATAGGAGGGAGAACGTCACCGATCTTCGGGCGCCCCAAAGGGCCATCGCCCAGCGGGCAGCGCGAGCCTACCGTACGGTAGGCTTCGCAGCGGCGTGCGCTCTGGCGGGCACCCCGCCTTGGAAGCTCGAGGCGTGGTTGCTCGCCAGAGTGTACGAGTGGACGACGGGGCGTAGGCGCTGGGCGAGCGTCCGGCCCCAGAGGTGAGGGTGGCCGTCCGCCGGGAGGCGAGGGACGCCATCGTCCAGCACTGGACGCGGGACCTCGCCTCCGCGGTGTTCGGCCGCCGTACCCTCGACGCCATCGGGCCGGTCCTGGAGGACTGACTCGACAGGCGTCACGGGTTCCTCTCCTTCCGTCTGGTGCACCTGCCGAAGCAGCCGTGACCGGAGAGTACCTACTCTCCGGTCACGGCTGCTTCGGCTGGTACCTGCATCGGATAGGGCGAGAGGAAACGCCGTCGTGCCACGGTTGCGGTGCGGCGGAGGACACGGCGGAACACACTCTAGCGGTGTGCCCGTCGTGGGCCGTGCCGCGTCGCGATCTTGTCGCGACGGTAGGAGGGGACCTCTCGCTGCCCGCCGTCGTCAGAGCGATGGTGGGGAGCGAAGAGGCCTGGGCGGCGATGGCCTCCTTCTGCGAGGTCGTGATGTCGCAGAAGGAGGCCGCGGAGCGCGAGCGAGAGGAGGATCCCCTCGCTCCGGCGCTCCGCAGGCGGCGTAGGGGCAGGAGAAGGCGGGATTTCGCCCGCTTTCTCCCTCCCTAAGGTGAGCGGCGGGCGTAAGGCACGGGGGTGCCCGCGCCCGCCACGCGTTCACCATGAGGGTGGCTGAGCTACGGCCCCTCCCTGTGGAGGGGCGAATGGGGGCCCGCCGTATGAGGCGGGCATAACGCCGGTGGGGGGCTGGTAGCCAAGGCTCCGCTTTTTCCCAGTCCCCCGCCACCAAGGCGACGCCGGAGTGCCGCTGGGGTTTTTAGTGGGTATACCGGGAGGCTCTCTCCCGTCCCCCGACGGGCGGAGATGCGTAATTGACATTTTCCCCAGCGACAACAAAAAAAAATAAATAAAAAAAATAAAATAAAGGTATTATTGGTATATTGTAACATCCTGTTCTTCATAATGTTATCATATTTAATTACTTTAAAAAAAACGCTGCCCTACACTAGGAATTACTCCTGTATCGTGGTTGCGTTTACAAACATATAAACTCACATACACAAACAGCCTAACCCGAAACAACTAACTTAAGGCCATACAAATATTTGTTCCATGCGGGAATCGCAACCACGACACGCAGCGCAATAGTTGAACGTTCAGCCACTGCACCAATCTTATTGTCAAACAAAGGCGATATATTTCTACAAATACCTAAACTTGCTCATTGGATGTATGCGGCGCCTGTATTTGCGGAACTGCCTGAATCTCTCAATCTTCATGGCGTGGGAGCTATTGTATAATCCTCTGGTCCTCCCAGACGTGTACGATAGTAGAAACAAATCGTGCCACCATCGCACGATGCGAGCCACGCATCCCGTCCCATATATGTCTGTATCCAAAACATCCTTCTCGGGTGCAACAACGCAGGTATGGTAATAATATGAATCGTGGAACTCATTATTTTTGAACATTTTTAACTAATTACTTTCTTTGTATCCTTATCTAAGATTATCTACCACTATTGTACTGGAATTCATTTCAAAATGATAGTACCTGTCAACTGTCATCCTCAAAGAAAAAAGTACTTAAATAATATTATTTTTTTTTATTTTTTCTATCTTTTTCTGGAATTTCTATGCATACTAATTTTAGGCATGTATTTATCGAAACTAACCTGATATAGGGTTTTAAATACCTAATTAAAATGGGTAGCAAAAATAATAGGGCAGGTTAGAACAATATACCTACCTACTAGCAGTTAAGTATCAAGTACTATAATAATAACAGTTTTGTTTAAATTGCCAATATTTTTTGTTACTGAATTTATTATATTCATTTTTATTTTATTAAGTATAATACTTAGCGACAACTTAACGGCCCGGCGGATAAAATGTATCAAGAAAATAATACATTGAGGTTGTTGGTAAAATTAACTAAGTAATTTAGAATATATTATATCCTAACCTAAACAATGTTTGATTTCCCACTGTAAGTATTACCCGCCAGTCATTATTTTTAATACTTCAACCATTATTTCATTTGCCCTGTTTCATATATTAGTAGCGACCATTATTTAGTTTATATAGATTCTTGCCTTTTGCAGCTCTTGTAATAATTATAATATTGTTCTAAAAATATTTAATCGCTTTTGTGTAAGTTTTTTTTTTTTTTAACAGTGGTTAGACAGACACCTAAGTTATTTGCCGCAAAAATAATTTGCCTTAATTTAATGTAAGAGTCTATCTGTGTGTAAAATTTTGGTACACCTCTTCCTAATCCTAAATAAAAGGAAAAAATGTTTTAGTAAAAAGTACATACCTTTTCAGCTTCATCCTAAATACGAAATAGGGTAGTTGACTAAAAAACTAATTAGTCCGTCAGTCAGATTTCCAAAAAATACTAGACACGTATTTTTTCTTTTTTCATATAAACAAAAAATAAAGACGACACAGTGTGTTGAAAACTCCTGTGACTTCACTGCACGCTACACTTTTTAGCGAGGAATGATATCACCAGCCACCACTCCTGATCTTTGATGCCTTTTATATTTGTCAATTTTTGTTGATTTGATAAAAAAAATATACGTATCCAATATTTTTCTATAATCTGAATGACACACTAAATAGAATAAGTTTTTTTTTCTACCCAGGCAACATCCCTATTAAATTAGGTACAAATACGAAAGTAAAACTGAACTCCTTTCGAATAAATTGGCTAAAGTAACATTAGATTAGAGTTGGTCGAGTTATATAGGTACTCATACCTAAGCCTATTTTATTTTATTAGCCTATACTCTCTCACTGTTGGGTATCCAAACCAACAAATCTTTTCAAGAACGCTTTTCCCGCGCCATATCGAAGCAGCCTTCACGGTCTGTGTCCAGATCAAGATCATCTCTTCGCCGGCGCTGGCTGCGCCTTCCCTTTTGGTGCATCCATTGTAAATCGCGGCCATTATCACTAGGCCACCGCTGCTCTCGAAAGCTATGATTATTTGGTTACAACTTGACGTCGACTTCTGGATTACCCAGAAAAATTGCACCAGTGTGTAGGTGGGGCGGATCGCTATAGTAAAACAAGGTGTATGATACAGAAAATCGGTTTAATATGATCAGTAAATATTCCTGAATATTTCAATACAGAAGATTGGGAAGAAAACCCAGACATTGAGTACATCAATACTATGTGTATTATATGTTTATATATATATATATATATATATATATACCTCACTACGTAGTAGTGATACTAGATATATATATATATATATATATATATATAAACACCTCTTTGGGCACTTTGTTGATCCAGCCACGATGCCGTTCATTATAGACTCCACCTTTAGCACGGAATAACTTTACTCCAGTTGCATATTTCTTGGGGGGAGTGGCAACGTCGTATTCTATTTAGGGATGTGGCCAAATATATTCGTCAATTAGGACATATACTCGACAAAAATTTTTCAGCAATTTCATGCATTAGTGGATCCTAACGGCTATATTTTTTGAACCCACCAGGACTTTTTAGCTCTGAATATATTTCAAAAATCAATAACTTGTGTTGATCCATTTATATACTCGCACTTCCAGTAATACTTCTTTTGATCCGATACCTATACCGTAACGGTTGATCAATTATGAATTTAATAAACCTAATCTAGAAATTTTATATTCGCAGTGCTCCATACATTGTAAGATCTATATATATTTGTTAACATTTCATGCATTAGTGGATCCATAACGTCAATTTTTTTTAAATGCTCGAAGACTTTTTGGCTGGAAATATATTCCAGAAATCATGTACTTTGTTGATCCATTTAGAAAACTCATACTTCGTAATACTTATTTTGATATGAATATATAATTATTTTTAGTATGAATTGTTATTAATAGTTAAAGAGGTTGAATTTTATGTCTAGGGTTTTTATACTTTATTTCTAATTTACCATTAATTTTAAGTTTTTAAACTCTATTCATTGAAACCAATCTAATGGGTCTAAGCATGATATCGCCGCGGTATGTTTTGTGCCGAAAATATTGTGTGGACGGCCTCTCTAACATTCAATGCAATTGACACTGCTTGTATAGACTCCTTTGGTATTTGTATGCGAATACATATTATTATTAAATTTTAATGTTAATTTTTAAGGGTTGAAGTTTCCGTAGCTGTTTTTTTAGGAATTAATCAGATGATTAATTCCTAAAAACCGATCCTGAATGATTCCTGATCTAGAAAGAAAAATTCTTTATTCCGCCCAAACAGAACGCACATTATAATAATAATACACTAAAACAAAAATAAACACATAATGAAGAAAAAGAAAAAAAAAGGCAAAGAAATATAATTTACTAAAAAGCCTAGTACTCAAAATAAAACAATGTTATCTTGATGTCATAACCCGTGTCTGGAGTTTTGGCGGGAAAGTTAAGCCGAGTGTCACGTTAATTTTTCATTGGAGTTTTAAATTATGCATAGTGTTGTTTACTAAATAAAAGTGCCTGATTTATGTCGTAAAAAGTGCATTCAGTAAATAATTCATAAAGAACATTGAGATATCGCAGCGTAGTGTGTAAATTAAACATGTGTACCTCATTAATAATATTTTTGTAAATTAAGAAAGATAAACTCAACCGCACGTTAGTGGACATAAAATCATATTTACTACTTTTTTTTTTTTATCAGCGCTTGACCGCAATCCCAGCTGATGGTAAGCAGTGACGCAATCGTTGATGGTAAAGCGCAAGGTACTTAGTAATAAAGGTAATAAAGATCTAAGTACGAGTACATATATCCGCCGAAGTGCGTTTGACATTCTGGTAGATGTTTTCTCAATCTACTCATAGTTACATTCCTACGTGTATTATAAAAATTATTTCACTTAGTCGCGTTATATTTTAGCGAACACCATTACGATACGGACGAAGCGTTTCGCTTCCTCCTTTATACCGCGTACATCGAGGGACTGGAACAGTTTGCCAGCGGCGGTGTTTCCGTCGGACTACAATTTTAGTGTCTTCAAGGCTTGAGTGAATAAGCTCTTAATAAACTAGTGCGCTTTACCATCAACGACTGCGTCACTGCTTACCATCAGGCGGGATTGCGGTCAAGCGCTAGTTTATAATTTTAATAAAAATAAAATAAATAAATAAAAGGTACAGGAACTCGTTAGACACATGGAATGTAAATTTAAGAGGCCGTAATTTCGAATTAGGTAGTTTGCGTTTCGTGCCAGCGTCCTAGTTTGAATTTCTTTCGAAAAAAAAAAAACTAAATTCGAAACATGGAACACCAAGGAGGTAACTAGTAAAAGGTTTTATTTAAATTTCGGACTGTCTTGCAAATAGACACAATATTGAAATGATAAATAGTGGACGCTTTATTGAAAAAAAAAAAAAACAATGGAACATCATAATAGCGCCATAGCGTGGGAAAAATAATTATTGTTCATTATTCGTCATTGAACTTAAAAAATAAAATTATGTTTTTTATTTCCTCGGATTGTTTGAGAAAAGTAGTAAGTAAGAGCCTGCGTGATTTGACCGTATATTGCTTAGTATGATACTATTATCATCGGCAGCAGCGCGGGCATTGAGACGAGAGGATTCGACCCCAGGCATTTTTTCTAATACCGGGAATGAACTTATATTGGAAAAAGTTAGTAATCAATGTCAAAATCCTATAAAATTTAAATTGTCAACAGAAAAATTATTTTCTTTTGGCAATTTAAGTTTTTAACCGATTTCAAAAATAGTAGGAGGTTCTCAATTAGTCGCAACCTTTTTTTTATGTATGTTCACTGATTACTGTAAGAAGCCTGGATCCGTTTGCAAAATTCTTTTTTATTTAAAAGGGTGGTCCCATAGTCACCAGGCTCTGATGATGAAAGACTCTAGTCTAGAAAGCAAGGAAACTTTCAAAATTTTTAGAGGCAACTTGTACATTTCTAGGTACATTTTTAAATATTTTCATTAAGTATTTTAAAGCACTACAATTTACTAATGATCTGGAGTAGATCTGATGTTGGAGTAGATATGAAGCCGGGAGACAGTTGAGGGAACTCCTCGAGAATTCATAGCAGCTACCTTGTATTTGAGCTTGATTAATTTGTATTAATAAGAACTTTACACTTAGATCGGTTTTAATTGTCATTAGGGCTCTGATGATAAATACAAAGGTCACTTCAGGGAACTCCTCAACGGTTTACAGTAGTTCCCTTGTGTTTGAATTTAATTAATGTATATTGATGAGCGATTTTCACCCATATGGATTACTATGAAAATCTGCAGTAGATTTGATGATGAAGAACATAGACAGACGAGGGAACTCCTCAACGATCCCCTGCAGCCACCTTGCCTTTGTGCTTGATTAATTTGTATTGATTAGAACTTTGCACCTATGTGGGTTAAAATGAAGGTCTGTCGGTCGTGTGCGTAAATCTGATGATGAAGACCAACAGGAGTCGAGGAAACTCCTAAAAAACTTACAGCATTGAAGTTTATCACTGAAGAACCAGTACCTGCATGTCATGCTTAAGCAACAATCAATTATAATTAAGAAACTGATTTTAAGTTGCGTAATCGCGTCATGTCTAGCATTGTTCATACATTCATTTTGACCTCGTAGGAATTTTATAGAAATCGGTTCAGTGGTTTCGTTTTTAAACCAAAATTACGGGTAAAAATAACATTATTCAAAATTACGTCGTTTGTTTACAGGCCTTTTCCCAACCATATTAGCATCAGCGTTCATTCTGACCGGATGCAGCTGCACAGAACTTTTCATAACACAAAAGTGTAAAAAAAACAACAGTCTTCCAGAAAACACTACAACGTAAAAAATAACTAATTTCCGAAGTCGGGTATGTCTTTGGTATTAGTATATTCGTTTTTAGAAACAAAAAAAAATGTGTGCGTGTACTAGTGTACACACGTAAGAAGTGAAATTTCTTAGAAAAAGATGGCGAAGAAGTTTTACTTCAATATAATGACATTAATAAAGATTAAAACTTAGCGTCCCCAATAGGGGGACGGTCCATGACTAAATTCAACACCAAATTTAAAACTAAACTAACCTAAAGATACAGCCTGTATGTCCCAACAATTGCACGCGCCAGCACCAGGTGAGTCAGTGTGGAATGCGAAATGCGGGATGCGGAATCCCCCGGGGTCAGAATGTTGGGCTCTTCCTCCCGATTCCGAAGAGCCCAAACTCGGCTAGTCTAGGACCTCCGGATCCCGAGATAGGCCGCGGGGGGTGAGGTGGCCTGGAGAGCAAGTGGGGAGGGGGGGTAAGGGAGTGTAGAGGAGAGGGGTGGGGAGGCTAGGTTGAGTCTAGGGGGAGGGGGGAGAGGTAGGTGAGGGAGGGTGTCTAAGTGTTGGGAGGATCCTGTCCACCTGGGGTCACAACATGAGAGGAGAGTGGGAGGGGATAGGACACTGGAATCTCGGAATGTATGTGCTATATGGGTATTGGGGGGTCAGGTACTATGGGGTCAAAATGGGGGAGGGTCCGGCTGCGGGGGGAGGGGGGGGCTAGTAAGGGGGGGGGGGGGGGAATTTTGTCAGAATTTTGAAATTCCCAGCCGTTTCCGAGATATCCGGGATTTTAGGTAGGGATATGGGGAAGGACTTCGAGGTGGGTAAATATAGTACGGGATGCGGAATCCCCCGGGGCCAGAATGTTGGGCTCTTCCTCCCGATTCCGAAGAGCCCAAACTCGGCTAGTCTAGGACCTCCGGATCCCGAGATAGGCCGCGGGGGGGTGAGGTGGCCTGAGGAGCAAGTGGGGGGGGGGGTAAGTGAGTGTAGAGGAGAGGGGTGGGAGGCTAGGTTGAGTTTAGGGGGAGGGGGGAGCGGTAGGTGAGGGGGGGTGTTGTCTAAGTGTTGGGAGGATCCTGTCCACCTGGGGTCACAACATGAGGGGAGAGTGGGAGGGGACAGGACACTGGAATCTCGGATTGTATGTGCTATATGGGTATTGGAATTAAGTCCAAAAACAAAGTAGCTACTGTAAACCTTGAGGAGTTTCTGGAACTGGCCTTTGTTTTCATCATCAGAGCCTTAATGACAGTCACAACTCATCTTGGTGTAAAGTACTAATTAATACAAATTAATCAAGCACAAACTCAAGGTAACTGCTATCAATCGTTGAGGACTTCCTTCGACTGTCTCCCGGCTCCATCATCAGCTACATCAGACCTTTATCAAATTATAGTTCTTTGAAATACTTAATGAAGATACTTAGAAATGCACTAGTCGCCCCTACGATTTTTGGAAGTTCCTCTTGATTTCTCTAGTCTTTCATCATCAGATCTTGACTAAGGGACCATTTAGAAAGTTTACCTTTTCAAACAAAAAAAGAATTTAGCAAATCAGTCCAGGTGTCTGAGATTAATATCTAAGATTAATAAAGTGAACATACATAAAAAACAAAACGGCTGCTTAACCAATCGCTTCGCGCCCTTGGCAAATGCTGCGCCTTGATTGGCCCATTTGAATTGGATCAACAACTGCCCAGACGCCAAAAAGGTGGATTTGTATAAAACAGCCCTTAATTATTGTTATTACTTATTATTATTGAACGTGACACATGTGGCTCCGAACGGAGCCACATATTTATGGTCAGATGGTATCGGATCAACAAAAGGCCCCCGGATCAACAAGTGAAAATGGATCAACAAATTACTACCTATACGGCACGTCTGAGCCACAAAGTGCCCAAAGGGATATCTATATATATATATATATATATATATATATATATATATATAGGTATGTATAATGTATACAATGTACTAGTCATCTGCCGTGAAGAAGTAGAATAGAGCTATAGTGCTATTCTGTAAAATAAATTCATTAGATGCATTAAAAAGTGTTCTCAGTGATAATTAATTAAATGATTTATCAAAACGAACGCATCGACAGTCAAATACTGGCGATGCGTTCGTTTCAATAAATCATTTAATTTCTGTCTCCTATTTAGTAAAATGAGATAGTGGAAAGTACCAATAAAATCAATGGAAATGTTTCTATATTTCCATTTGTGTATCTACATTTAGTTTTCCTTCAAAGTTCATCATGGACTACCATACTGATTTTTTTTCAAATTTTCATTAATATATCTTCTTGCGATGCACGTGTAGCATAGATATGCTAGTCCACGTGATGAACTTCGAAGGAAACCTATAACGACTTAGGTAACTTTGTTAGTTTAGGAGTTATAGAGGCCTAACTTGTAAAATGAGCTTCCTATGTTACGGAGCCCTTCGTGGGCAAATCCGACTCGCACTTGACTTGTTTTTTTTATATTCATGCACTAATTGCAAACAATATTTGTTGAGTTCAAATTACATTTACATGGACAAAATAAAACAGTATAATATGAGAATGATAGCATTATTCTTTGACAACTGGCTAAATGATGATAAGTACCCCAGGTTACTGCTATGGCCATCGATGCGTCAGTACTGTGCACCTATGTCATCCGAGCAAACAAGGCTCAAGTTAACTCTTGCAGGTTACACCCAGTATGTAAATAGAAGACTAATTGAGCAAGTAGATCTGCTTTAAAATTGTTCATGGTCACTTGAGATTCAAATCTAATTTTATATTTGGCAGAATAGCATTAGTTTTGGCTTCCTAAGAACGAGCTTCCGTCATATTATTATAACGACTGTCATACAAAAAAAATCCCCGCTGTTTGACATTACGATCTCAAAAAAAAGTAATGTTCTTGGACATTACGGTCGCAAGTAGCGGCCACCTCTCACCGATAACCATAGCGTTATTATATTCATTTCCCGCTTTCTTAGGAAAAAAGCTTTAGTCGTGTCATGGCCACCTAGATTGACGTCAAATATAAACATTTAAAGTAAGGCATAAATGGATACCATAGTTACATTAGACATAAATTAATATTTACAAATTCTGTGAATATGCCACAATATTCATTCTACAAAGACATTTTTTATTTTCTTTTTCAGAAATAGACGTATCTACTCAGTACACAGTAAATATTTGCCGTGTTTGATATTTCTCTTAAATATTTCAATGATCAACCTTTTACTGAGAACTATACCCTAATTGCGTTACAAACTTTCTATCACAATCTGAATCAGCCGTTCGGTTCTGTAGAAATCTCAGCATTAGTTCGTAAGACAGGTCATTCCAGGGTCACTACCTAAACCTTTTTCTGTTACGGAATCGCAGTAATGTTTGAAGTATTATTAATTCATTCCTTCTCGTAAAATGCAATGGATGTTGTTGAGTTGTCATAACGAAAGCCACTGCTACTGTTACAGTTAGTGTGTTACCCAATTACCCCGCAAGTTTTGTTGTATACTATACAAAATGTACACTTTAATACATTTCACTGCAATTCGATCGCTACATGTCATGATATATGTGCCATGTGACATTATAAGTAAGTGCTAGATGATGTCCACAGACGTTTTTAATTGAATGATATAATATCGATATTCTACACACATAGGTTCTATTTTACATTATATATTTTAAAATAGGTTTAGGTACTTTTTGGGGTCATAGGTACTAACTACTAGAACAATAGTTGATAGATCAATCGTCAGTTAGATAAGGAAGACCTACAGAAGATCTTAACACCTTGGGACACACACATCTAGATAAGACACCAGCCGACCGATTTCGTAAACATCTCACGGTAAAAAGTTGGGTGAAGTGGGCTTAGAGTGAATTGTCAATAGTGTCAATCCCATATCAGTAAGAATGACACTTCACTCTACGCTCCTATACTCACTTGATGCTGATAAAGTACTACTGGACCAAGTTAGTGATGGTAAAAAGTCATTACATTAGAAGTCATTTTGGGGATGGTATAAAGTCGGTCTAGCATTTATGTAAGGATGTATCTTTTCACATTTTTATTATGTCCTTTGTATCTAAGACCAGGAGAACCAAGAGAATAGCCAAACTAAGGTGGCAGTGCGCAGAACATTGCTGGTAAAACAGATGGCCGATGGTGCAAAAAGGTCTGGAGTAGCGACCGAATACCGAAAGGCGTAGTGTTGGAAAGCCTCTTATGAAGTCCGCAGGAATTCACTGGATGCGGGAGGCACAGAATCGCTCGAATTCGTGGATACCTGTGTCCAGAAGAAGACGTCTTTCGGTTGAAATAAGTGTCGAATGAATGAATGTGAATTAAATTCGCAATTGCATTAATGTATCTTCATTCTAGATTCGTCAGGCTAGATTAAACAATTAGGTACTTTCCATAGTCAATTAACTGCATGCAAACAAAACGACTTGCCTCTATGTGTAATATCAGTGGCATCGCATATGCTACACACTCCCAGTACCAAAACGGACATGTTTCGAGTGCTTTTGTAGGTAGAAATAGTACTTCCCCGGAAGAGAGCTCTGCTCTCTAAAACGAATCTAGCAAAATAGCAAACTGTAATCTGAGTTGCAACGACTTAGATATAGAATCAAGGTGTAACATTTGATGTTATCTACCTACATCACAAAATACGTAGGTACACAGAGTGGCAGGCATCGACCCGCAACCTGTTACCATGGACCTCTGGACCAACCGGCGTTGACATTTTATCGCCGGTTTTTAAATTTCACACATTCTGACTTTTCTATGAAACAAAAAGAAACGTTTTATTTACTTTTCTTTCGGTTTTCTTGTATTGAATTCATTGGTACTGTGTGCGTTGTTATTCCTGCCACGGTGTACCTATTTAACATACATTCCTTTTGTTTTTTCTTAATCTTATCATTACATTACATTTGTAACTAAAATAATAAATTTTTGAATTTAGAGAGAATAGAGATTTATTAGAGTACTAACACAGTTAAGATATAAAATTTATTAATTATAATGCAGAGGTAAAATATTGCACCATTGCTTGCAATAATTGTATCACTATGAAGTTCCTTAAAAGGTGCTAGAAAAATATTTACTGTAAACTATTGTAACTTTGTAGAGGTCGATGTGATATTAGAATCATAAAATAATATTGTAATTTTAACTAGAATCTCGTGAAGATATATTAGATATAAAATTATATTTTTTAAACAATTCTTTGTTAGGAGGTAAATTGTTATCCGTAAATTCGTAACTTTATTATTATACGATTATATTTCGATGAAAATGTGCAAAGTGCAGACACATAATGTACCTACCTAGTCGAAAATCGATCAAGTACGCTATCTATTAGTAAAGTGTTTCCAAAAAGACATTCTAAACATTAATTGATAAATATATTAAAATGGTTACATTATTATGCATAAAAGTATGCTACAAATACTCTCTTGACTACCAGTTCAACAAATCGCAAGAAAGATGTAGCACTTTCGTTATAGGACAATTATCCGTGTCGAAAGATCAATTCGGTAAATAATCTAATTCGCTCTTATCAAAATCGATAACATTTAAAACTTCCCAAAATTTAACCTAAACCATCTTAGAAAATCCCTTAACGTTCGAAATGTCCAACAATTCAAAGAATCTGAATATTTCAGCGGCTTAAACGCAACATTTCACTTTTTTGCGATACTTTGCTATATTGACCAAAAGGTGAGGGCTCTAAATACCACCAATCTAAAATTTCCAACACTTTCGATCCAAAAATATGACAAAGGTACTTAAAAACTTTCTTTTAGATATTTGAAACAGTTATCATCCGTTTAAATATATATAAGTGCATACATAAAATTCATCATGTCATTTTCATCGAAGACTAAAGTCTCTATTTAAATGTCGATAAAATAACTACATTGACAATGTTTATTAAATATACAGTACATAGATGAAAGTCAATACAATACAATATTATTTTATAATATAGAAATTGCTCACAGCAAAACGTACAATTGGTTGTTCTATGCTACTATCCAAATGGACGAGACGTCGTAAAATTGGTTTATGTCTACCTAACATCACTGTATGACACGCACTTAGACTTATGAACTAACATCAATGTACATATTGTACACTTACATTAATTTATTCAGGTTTACCGATAACAGCAGATCATTACAAATGCATTAGAAGTCCCTCACATGTCTACTTTAAATATGTATCGCTTGTCATCGGTAAAACAAGAAGTATCGATAAAATAGAGAAGTGTTCAAAACAACAAGTCGATACAACGGTTCAACCGTTAATTAAAATTTCAATTAACATATATTTACAAATGATATAACTCTTTTAAAACTAATACCCACATTTGCCAAAGAAATGGTGTG
This sequence comes from Sesamia inferens, assembly GCA_037179545.1. NCBI lineage: Eukaryota > Metazoa > Arthropoda > Insecta > Lepidoptera > Noctuidae > Sesamia > Sesamia inferens. The sequence continues at coordinate 22,436,253 of CM073921.1, forward strand.
ATTGCAAAATATTGTACATAAAGTGTTCAAATCTTTTCACATTCGAGTTGTTTGAGTAAAGTCAAGTTCTAAGATCTCAAAAATAAAACGTAACGACAATAAAGGACACCAACACTCAAATAAATTACTATTCGAAATTTTTACTTTAATAACTGAGCAAATTACTTCTACAGGATTTTAGTTGAATCGAGTTCATGACATTTTAGTTCAATTTTTCATGATGTTGGTATCCTTGAACTTCCACCTCAAACACTCACCCTTATACGACGAAATTTAGATTTAAATATACCCTGATCAAAGAATAGCAGAGAAAACTAACCTGAGAACGTTCTCACTAATACGTTTAATATATCATTATTATATATTAAGTAGTGTCGCTTAAACAGGAAGCAACCTCGACTAGACTGTACTGAAAAGACTATACCTACATAGTCACGTATCCCACGAGAATAATTGATCTTAATGGTGTCATAAGCAACAGAATACGTTATCCTCAATGGCAAGATCTATACGCCGACTACTACTGTATTATTTCATTTTTACATTATTAATGACCTGACATTACCTACCCTTCTCCAATGTAAAAGGGAGCCTATCGAGAAATTCTACTTGTTATTTACACATTAGCGCCACAAAAGGTTAAGTTGCAGTAGGTAGTTATGATTCTAAATAGACACCTACTATCAAATACTTTATTAAAGATACTAACTGCCCAGAAACAAAGTGGTACAGTCTTAACTATCTTTACTTGTATTATACACCGGCTATAGTCTACAAACCGCGCCACTGCAATTTTATTATGCTTGGCGAAAAAAAAACAGGTATAGAGGACTATACCTATGGTCTGCTAATCAACTTTATAACACAATACTGACGAACAAGAAGATCAAACTTGAGACTAACTCTCTAATGATATTTATTTATCGAAGTCACAAACATGAATATATTTTTTGTCACTTAGTTTATTGTAAATATGTATATCCTATATCCAGGTAATTTTATTATAGGTATCATTGATTGTTAAATATATTAATAACGATCACCCTATCATGTTCGAGATCAGGGTTTATAATAATAAGATATATCATCTACATACACACATTAGGAATAAATACATGCAAGTATATGGTCAAATTACCTAGTTAAACCCCGCAAACCGGATATGTAATCCATCACGCCTGTGAAAATTTGCTAACAAATTATTTATCTGTTAACTACTCTGTATGAGTGAAATTAAATGAAAATTAGGTAGAAATATTTAAGAAAATTTATCATACTACCACAAATACTATACACAACAAGATAACTCGTAATGATTTGAATTCCAACCCTCAAATAGTTGTACCAATAGAATGGCTCTAAGAGTGTGACACGGAAGAAATTATCTACTCCAATTGCAAATTTGTACGGTATGGGATGTCCTACATAAACCGCGATAACCTTTCGGCTAGCCGACCAACTCTAGTGAGCATTGCAAGCGTCCCAGATGCCATACCGTACTTCATGTTTGGCTCAGGTGAACTTCCACCATTTCTTTGACAAACGCCTCCGGCTATCATGGAGGAAGTAGCTTCACCGAGCATTAGCGTTATTGGAATCGCTTTCGGGTCCGTCGTGATACTCGTGAAAGCATGGAACGATGCAGAGGTTGGTGCGGCACTCGGGGCAGTGGTACTGCGTTTTGCGGCGTAGAATGCGGCCGCACTCATCTACGGTGTTCCAGCAGAAGTTGCAGCTTAGGGGCGGACCGGAACGTACGGCCGGAGTGTGGCTCGCGCGTGTCGCCTGCGATGCGTCGGACGCGGCCGACTCGAACGAGGCCGACGCCGAAGTCAACGTCGCACTTGTGCTTGTCGAGCTTTGCCGCTCGGCGGTGTTTACAGCCCGGATCAGCAACGAGCCAACTTCCTGTTCCAGACGGGGTTTTCGGATAACTATAGCCTGGAAATTTAAATGCTCGCGTGGAATATCAATCACATGAAAATAGAGGCTGAAATTACTGATCGATTCCTTCTACATTCCTACAACTATCTATACTAATAATCAAGTTAGTTATTTTGCGCTAATCTCTGGAACACCCAGTCGGATTTCTATTTAGTAGCTAACTTCTAGAGGAAGGTTATAGGCTATTTAATTTCAAGCTCATAAAAGCGGAGTAAAAAGAAAATAAGGACATTGGGTTGGGAGAACAAGACACATCCATTTCACGTGGGAGAAAAATCGCGAGCACAAGCTAGTTCCTACTTACTCTTTTTGCTCGAGACTATTAAGTATCTAATAAACAAATAATATTCCTTTTATTTCGAGTTCTACTTTTACATTTTACTGCACATAAGCGATAATATACAGGATGGCGCAATAGAACGTGCATTTTTAAAATAATTATTAAAAAATAAATACAAAAGGTATAGTTAAAATAAAACTAAGCAATTATTAAGTGATAACTGAAGTTTATTTTTTTAAAATAACATTATCTAAATGATGACCCTCTCTACGTTGGCACTCCTCTAACCGCAAACGGAAATTACCGAAAACTTTCTTAAGTAGTGCTGGTGTGATTGCTGCCATTTCACCACGAATATTCTCCTTGAGCTGACTGATGTTTCTCGGATTATTGGTGTAGACTTTGTGTTTGAGGTATCCCCACAAAAAAAAGTCAGGAGGCGTCAAGTCTGGACTGCGCGGAGGCCATGGGATATCACCTCTTTTCGAAATCAGTTTGCCAGGGAACATCTGCTTCACAACCGCCATGGAGTCGTTTGATGTGTGACTGGTAGCTCCGTCTTGTGGGAACCAAGTCCTAGAGTTCTTTATTCTTGAATTTTCAAGTTCTGGGGCCAAAAAACCTTCCAACATCGCAACATAGCGTTCGGTATTAACAGTGATGTTTTGCCCCCGTGCGTTTTCAAAAAAATAAGGACCAATTATTCCTTTGGCAGAGATTGCGGCCCAAACTGTCACTTTAGGGCTATGTAACGGTTTTTGATGTTTGAGTCTGGGATTCTCACTATTCCAATAACGACAATTTTGGCGGTTTACGAACCCATTCATATGAAAATGTGCCTCATCAGAGAAAAGGATGTTTTCAAAATTTGAAAACCGATTGAGCATTTCATTAGCAAATGTGAGCCGTGCTATGAAGTCAGAGTCTTTCAATTCTTGAGTTAATTGCAGCTTGTATGGATGCAATTTAAGATCCAAGTTTAAAATTCGTTGCAAACTTCGTCGCGATATGTTTAGGACAGACGATCTCTTGCGAGTAGACATTTGTGGATCTTCTCGTACCGACTGCTTAACACTCTCAATATTGTCTTCGGTCCTAGATGTGCGTGGACGACCTTTTGCGTGTGGTTTAAACGTCGATCCAGTCTCTTCAAACCGCTTTATCCAGATTTTAATTAAATTAGTACTCGGAGCCTCCCTAATTTGCCGTACACCATACTCAGAACAACATAGTCGCCTGACAACTACGTATGAACGAGAGTTTTCGTAAAATGCGCGCACGCAAAATGCGCGACGCTTCCCGTCGAAGTGACTCATAGTGACTAAAACTTCATGAACCGCGCTACCCAACGATATCGGTCTCCCCTCGCCCACGCCCCTTCTCCCCCGCAAAAAAAGATGATGCAATATGCACGTTCTATTGCGCCACCCTGTATTTGGATCAGACTTCCTACAAACTTAAATGGCAGCTGTTTCTAAGTTTTGTAAAAAAACGTAAATTTGGCCTAGATATCAAAATAATACATTGTGTCACACATATATACAGGATAGCGGGTAGTGAAACGAAGTCCAAATAAAAATTCCAAAAATCTCCCTCCAAGAGCTTCCTGTCTAATTCATATACAAAGTGGTGATGACAATACGACAATAAATTAAACATCGTGTACTTAACACATTCTCAGTCTACCCATAAAAAATCATATAAATAGATCAATTAGTTTAGTCACAGGAAATTGTTTTTCATTTTTCACATATTCTACATGATATAGGATATGATAAGGAAGCGCTAACAGATCGATGACCGCCGCATCCAGCGGTAGTGAACCAATAATTTAAAGGATGTTCTATTCCGTTTACAATTTTATGCGAATTAGTTTGTTTGAAATTTTCATACTTTTTTTTTTATTCTGGTTTTTTTTTATTGTTTAGGATTATTCCTATGAACCAGCATTGTCCGTGTTTTCATTTATTGTCGTATTATCAGCACTACTCTGTAAATATGTTTAACGATTCTGTATTAAAAATAGTTTAGGAGCCGACGTTAATATATTTTTTTATGAAATTCAGACTTATCTATTTTTCTGTAATGAAAAAAATATACATGTTATTATGAATATTTTTCCTGTCTACGAACTACAATCGGCGAATAATAGATCAACTAAAGCGACTAAAATTAGCACTAAGTAAATTGGCCAATAGCACTGATTAATTTCACGGCGTAATATGAATATACGCGGGGATAGCAAAGGACACGCTGCAGCTGACAAAAAATGCTCTAGTAAGGTAAAGTAAGAGATTGGCATTTATGCGACGTTGGTTTCGTCATGTTTTGTCATCGTTGTTGAATAGTGACCCCACTGATTTCCCTTTCATTATCAGTGTAATTTGAGTTAGAGGGTTATACACAAAAATTGGGTTTTCGTTCCGCAATCAGTTGGAACACCTTGTGCTTTTTAGCTCGACAATATTGCTGGTGAAGCTGCTGCTGACTTCTGATGTGCAAAGAACTAGCTGCGACGACCAGCAAACCTGATGGCTCTTAGACACAATCAATAAATTTCGCTAACATCCAGCCGAGGGTGGACCAAGGTGTCATCACCGTGTCTATGATGTATGGTAGGCTCTTCTTGTACAAAGGTTCCTACCAGTTCTCGTAGAGAGAGAAGAAGCTCTGTGGTATTCCTGACAGATTGCAATTTTTCGTGGTGGTCTCATCATGTGAGGCAGTGAGTCTCCCTTGATTAGCTCTTTCCTTATTTTGAGGTAGCTATTCGGGGAATTAAGTAATATAGATTTTATAACTTGGCGTGATGCCTAGATCCTCAATGACACAGTTAAATTTTACTGTACCTATCTTCGGCGATTTCGAAAATCTCATATTACTTTCACAAACGCGAAACACATCACCGAGTCTTTAGCAAAGGATAGAAGGAGAAGCACAGCAAATTAGCTACAGCACAAGTGGCTCATTACATTCGCGGCGTAGTATGAATATTAAAGCGCGTATATAGCATGGAGTTACCTAAGCTCCTCAGACATAAGCAATGCAATTGCGAGCACTGTATATGTATCTAACGTCACAAACTAAAGACGACGCCCAAATTCACAAGGCTTGATTTTATTTTCATATTTATTTTTAGTGTTTTTATGGATGTGTGTTTTGTGAGAATATTTTGTATGTGTGTGTGTGTGTATATAAAATAATGAAATGTGGACATACAGGCTACGTCAACATTATATTTTTGCATAGCCACCAACTTAAATACGTACCAATGCCAAATTGCAGCGTAATTGGATGCTAGGAAGAGCATAAAAATGGATTACTTATCGTGGAAACATATAATAGATACTACTAAGTATGAAGAATAAAAATATTCACTCCATCATAAGTACGATAGTCGCACTATTTTCCATTTAATAATCTTAAAAGTAAGTATCGGTTTTAGATACGTATTATTTGTCTTTCTTTGGAAAGTTTCGTGGAAGTTTTTAAACCTAATACTACTTAGGGCTCTTTTTTTTTTCTTATTATAATGACGGAAAAACTAAAACGAATCTTGTCACATAAAAGTTTACCATTTGAGCTAAGCTTTAGAGTTTAGACCCTTGGCGTAATGTTATGCATTATGCCATCCATCGTATACGGCGGATGAATCTTCCGGTCCGAACTTCTTGAAGCGAAAGAGGGAGAATATAGGCGAAAATTCGGAGAGCCTATTTTCAGACCTTTAAGGAGTTTACTTACTTTTACTTTGACTGAAACAATACTGAATACGCTTTGTCTGTTTGACATTATTTTTCGTAATTATAACCGACATTAGTTTAGGTATTGACATACTTGATTAACATTTCTTATTTAATATTTATATGTAATATTCAACACAATGTTAATTGTTATGAATAAATAAATGATGATGATGATGATGGCTGAGAATAAATATAAATCTGGAGTAGAGTGAAGATTTTTCCACCAATAATATTAAAATCCGCCTAGCTTCTTTCCCAAAGCCGATGGAGAGTGGCTTCTATAAATTGTTCTTGGACGTCGTTTCACGAATTTTAATAGATATCTATGGCTCTTTGAAGGAATGTCTCAGAAAAACTGAGATCCCGCATCTCAGTGGCACCATTTAGCACAAAGCAAAACATAAGTAATAGGTATATTTTACTTTTTTTCAGACCCCAAACATTGAACCATTAGATAAATTGACATGGTTACTTTATTATATGGGTTGACTTTTATTCGAGGAATAAAATTGACAGATGACAGTTTTTGTATGAAATAACTGTAAAAATTATTTCTCGAATCAGATGATTGAAAATCTGCCCAACAAAAATGATTTACTAAATATAAATACTCGGTCAAATTAAAACATCTTAAAACGGTGGTTAAATGGCATAGGTGTGTTCCTGATCTCCTGGTCTTCCTGGCCCAAGTCCCATTTTCCGGCCGAGGACCCTGGTGACTTCGAACGACTTTGAGGCTGTTTTGCATGCGAATGTGGTTGAGATCTTTCCGTTTATTTCAGGAACCTTCCATGACCTAAAGCTTAGTTATAGCGTAAAATGGTGTTTTTGCGCGTGACTTAAAAGGCTATACTAAATAAAAAGTCTTCAAGATCAGGGCAACGAATTGGCCTACCGCGATGCAACCAACTCAACTCAAGTTCACAAGTTTAGTCGTCAAGTTTCACAGCACGAAATATTTACCAGCTTAAGCAAGTAGAGCAACAGAACCGTTCAGATAGACTCTGAGTCAAATAACGGATATTACTAATTCTCGAGAGCGTCTATTATACTAGTACCTAAAGTTACTCAACAATCAACCTGATTAATTCTCGAGAAACTAGATTACTAGAAAAGTTAAGAAATGGGTCGAACCACTTTTGTAGCACTATAGACCAAGCTCGGCTGTGTGGCTGCATATGTGGTTTGAAAAAACGAACATATAACATACATAAAATAGGCTTAACTGTCTTTTTGGCAAATTGAAGAAATAAGTGTGCCATTTGTTTTCGATTTCGATAATGCTTTCGTCGTTTCTAAAGCTAATTTAAATTGACCCTGTAGATAGATCCAACACCTATTAGCTAGCATCTATTTATATAAATAAATCCAACGGCTTTTATGGATGCGTTAGTCAACGGCTCGAACGCGTTGTTGATTAATTATTTTATCTAAATAACAGGAATCTGATACTGTAAATTATTTATTTGGCCTATAAATTATTAAATTATTTGTATAAATTATTTGTTTTTCCTAATTTTTACATACGGTAAAATATGGAAATTTTGACGCTCATTACTTTCAAACATGAGGACGAGACTATAAAATATAATTATTAAAGTACAGACGCCAGCACAAAAAGCTTCTAAGAACAATTAATATTGCGGGATCCAGAGAGGGTTAATCCTGCTCGGAACAGAAGGCGTCGGGGAGGCAACTGCCTTGGCGCCTAGCACGCCTAAATCCGCTTATTAAAACAGGTAAGTGGACCTCTGGGTTCGCGGGCGCATAGGGTGGGAACTCGGTGCACCCATCAAGTGAGCCCATAGATGACGGTGGCACAGTGGTCACGTGCTGCCGACCATAGTGAGGCTTAGGGGAGGCCCCTTTACAGTCTCCCCAGTCTCATTTGCCTTATAGGCGTTACGCGGGGGCGGTTCCGGTATTGATCTTTTAGGAGTGATCACCGGGATGGTTTTAGTGAGGTAAAACCACCACACTACCCGACCTCGGTCCCCAGAGGTCTAGTGCCTTCTGTAGGTTTCCCCCGAAAAAAAAATAACTTGTTCAAGATTGATTAGGAAAATTTGAAGTTTTCGATTAGCTGATTTGACCTACTGACATTTGTACAATTTCGAACTGAAGTAAACTCTATACAATTTCAGTATGTAAGAATGATTCTATAACATTTATTTTTGTATTTTATCGTTACAATAAATATAGTCTTAGTACAGAAGTTTTCTCGTAGCGTGCCCTTTTCAAATATATAGAAAGATTTCAGCAATGTATTGTGCTAATATTCGTAGTTACCTTAGTCGTGCTGTACTGCGGGTAGGACTCATGTTTTTGCAGCGCGGGCGTCGTCTTCGATACGGCAGGTGGTGGTGGGATAGGCTCGGAGGTTTGTTTGCGCATGTTTTGTTCATCAGGCACCCGCGACTGTCGTTTGAAATGTTTGGTTCGCCGGTGCCAGCCGTCTGACGAGTTCGGGTTAGCTGGAGCTAAAGAATTGATTACATTATGTAATGATAGCAGACAATAAAATATTGGGTGGATTACAGCCTATTTGTCCGCTTAGGGCACGAGCACTCCACAGCCGTTCCACGTCAACCCTTGCCCCAAAATATGTCATTTCATTCATTTAATGTCACAAATAATTTTATGTCGATCTTCAGGTTGCACCCAGAGCTGCAGGTTCCGTTCAAATTAGTCAAACATTTGACGTCACAAGCTGACGGCTAACTGTGGTCTAATTAATTTGATCGTTGATTTATCTTGCTTGATCTGTGTAGGCACCTAGTTTAAAAACTAAAAAATATTGTCACCGCCTTTTATCACATCTTGTTAAACTTATTTATTGTGTCGAGTAAAAATATGTAATTGCACAACTATGGCTGAAATTTTGGTAGGTTGAATTTTTCAAGTGCGCGTGGATGACTAAATTCGCAGCTATGAGGATTCGCAAAGGACCACGGGCTCAATTATGAAGAAAACTAAAACGGCATCAATGGATTTTTCAAATATCAATATTTCTAGCCTGTAATCGGACTCGTTGATTTTAATAGTAGATTAGTAGCCGAGGGCTGTAAGGCATCAATTGCAGCCCGAGATAATATAAATGCAGTTGATGCTTCCACCTGAGCTAACTACTCTGCCTTACATCTCAGATTGTGAGGTAAGTAGAAAAAAAACCGGCATTACAAGAATAAAACATTTTATTTGTTAAAATTTATAGTGAAATGAGAACAATTTTCAAATATTAGGGATAGATGTTTTTGGGTATGTTAATAGTTTGAGATTGTGATATTTGTTGGTCATGGACAAAATCTGACGAGATGAAGCTTTCTTCAGTAGAAGTTGATGGTTGCGGATCATCTCTTGATCATTTTTTGAAAGCTGAATAGTTTCCGTTATTTTGTTGCTAATTTTACTTTTATTTTGTATAGAGTTTTCAATGTAACCTTCAGCCACCTTGCTGGATTTCCACCCACCGTGCCTTTTTATAGTGGTTAAGTTAGCCCCAGCACCGTCTAAAAGTGTAACCGATGTTCTCCTGAAGCAATGACCTGTGTACAATTCCTGGTTTGCTAACTTTAAATAACTTGCGATTTGCTTCGGCATACTTCTGATGCTATTTTTTCCAATAACTTGTTTGTAGCATTTGCCTTGGTGGTACTTAAAAAAAAGTTGGTGTTTACATTTTCAGGACGAAGATTTCTGTATTTTTGTACAAATCCAAAGAATTCTTGAGGAACTACATATGTTCGGTCAATTTTAGTATTTGTCTTCGGTAGTTTAATTACTAACAACTGACCCTGTTGTTCTATGTTCTCTATTGTCAAATTTGTCAATTCAATACCTCGGCATGCGCCAGTTAAACCGAAGATAAGTACCATCTAAAACAAGCGAAATATAAAAAATACATAAGTATGTTTTATAGGATTGTAAAAATTTAAAAGATAAATGATGAAGTATTTCATTAGGTGATTTGTTATTTTACGTACCTTAACAGCTATATATATGTCATCAGGGGCTTCATTTATGAATGTTTTCACGTCTTGAGCTGTAAAAATCTTTGTCTTTTTGCTTTTGTGTCCAGCTGATTGTTTTTTTTTTTTTAGAAAAGCTGATAATTTTGAAAAGTTCTTGATATTAATGTCGTGTTTAGTACACATGGTTGCTTTTAACATTGAATAAATGCACAACAAACTAGATGGCTGCAGCTTTTTTGATAGCTCACTAAAGTATGTTAAGCATACAGTCTCAGATAAAGACTTTACTCGTTTTTCTTTTCGCCACTTCATGAACTCGTCGTAAGTTTTCAAATATCTCTCTTTAGAATTTTCAGGCAAAATATTGTTAATTGCTGCTTCAGCTTCCATTTTCATTGAATCGGGAGTGCAGCTCATATCTTCATCACTTGCAGAACTCATGTTTTTTGCTATTAGCACGTAATTATAAAAAAAAGGCCAAAAACAAACAATATTTGATGTAAAAGTTTTCTATTTCCGCCTTTTTCCATTTTTTTTTTTTTTGGAATTATTTTCTCAAGAACGAAATTGAGCTTCGCCGTTCGATATTTAAAAATGAGGACTGGGTACCTATACAAAGACAAGGCTGAATAGCGAAGTGACCTCTTTTATTATTGGACTGAATGCATGAGATGTCTATTGCCAGTATGATGGTCAGATGTACACGCGAACTTTTTGAAAGAGTGAAGAGTTTTCTTTTTAAATACTTACCGCCCTAGAGCTTTATAACTACATTATTACCCTAAGGCGTTAATTGGTCACTTACAAGCCAATTTGGGGGGTACAAAAAGGTCTTTATTACCCTCAAATTGGGCTTGTTACCTTACTTACCGAATATGAGAGATGTAAAAAATATTATTACTTACATGGTGTAAGTCTATAGCGTCCCCATTCAAATTCGGGGAACTAATGATGATTTACGGCGCAAACTTATGTCGGATTTTAATTATTTTAAAGTTTTCATATTTATATTATCTGTGCCTTGTTTGAAATGATGTTCAATATTTTTTTGTTAACTAACAGCCTCAGCCTTCATATAAAATGTTCTAAATGAACTTATTATAAGACCAGATATAACCCTTATTTCCTCCGGGGAAAATGAAATGTACAAAGACACATAGGTATAATGCAATATTGATTACTTGAAACGATCCTTGAAATATATTCTAAAGGGAATCAATAATGTTATTATTCTGAATGCAGTAAAATCCTTGAAATGTCGATTACAGCTATGCTTTGAAAACAATGGCCTTCACCATCAGGTTAAGTTTTAATAGGTAGGTGGTAGCCGAATAGTTACATTTAGATGGCTACACGCTGAGGTGAAGAATAGGTATACAATATGTAAAGAAAACCCCGTCCGACTGATAAGGATAATAAAGGATAGGTAATCAGATGTCAGTGCGAATACAGGAAAAGACCTCGAAACCAATACCTCTGCAGCGTGGTGTCAGACAGGGAGTTGTTATCTCCCCGAAACTGTTCACCGCTGCATTGGAGGATGTCTGCAAGGTTCTGGACTGCAAAGGTCTGGGCATCAACATAGTACAATGCTCGAAGACCTCAGTAGAGCCTACGAGCTAGTCGGTCTTGAAATGAACATGGACAAGACGGAAGTCATGTCTAATGCCCATGTTGTACCGACTCCTATAAAGATTGGAGACTCTGTTCTCGAAGTTGTTGACAGTTACGTGTACCTGAGACAAACTATCCAGTTAGGAAAGTCCAACTTCGAGAAAAAGGTCAATCGTCGAATCCAACTCGGCTGGGCTGCTTTCGGGAAGCTACGTAGCATCTTCTCCTCCGAAATACCGCAGTATGTCAAGACAAAAGTCTTCGACCAGGGTGTGTTGCCAGTGATGACTTATGGTATTGAGTCGTGGTCGCTACCAATGGGCCTTATAAGAAGGCTCAAAGTCACTCAAAGGGCAATGGAGAGGGCTATGCTTGGGGTGTTACTGCACGATCGAATCAGGAATGAGGAGATCTGCTTTTGCAGATCTCCTCATTCACATTCACAGTCTTTTGAACGAGAGTAACCGACATAGCCCGAAGAATTGCATCACTAAATTGGCAGTGGGCTGGGCACATTGCCCGTAGGACCGATGCCTGATGGGGCCGACGGGTTCTCGAGTGGCAACCATGCACCGTAAGACGCAGTGTGGGTAGGCCCCCGACTAGGTGGACCGACGAACTAGTGAAGGTGGCGGGATACCGCTGGATGCGGGAGGCACAGGACCGGTCGTCATGGAGAACCTTGGGGGAGGCCTATGTCCAGCAGTGGACGTTTTTCGGCTGAAATGATGATGCTGATGATGAATCACATGACTAGGGCTCATTAGGGTTAGTTAGGTTTTGTTCCCGGGAAATCAATCTCGAGGAAAGTCGAGAACTCGAGAAATCATATTTGATCTTGTTGCTAGCGCGCTGCGGCATCGTTTTTACACGTTCATTCGTGTTTCGACTCTAGCCAAGTATAGTTTAATTTTGGATAAATGGAAATATCAAAGAGGTAAGTCTTGTCACGACTATATATTTTGAAATACTAAAATATAAAAACATTTAAAAATATAAAAAATAGTGGCCCATCCGTATCGGCAACAGGGTCCAAGCTACCGGCGGTCAGAGCCCCAGAGAAAGGACTTTCTGAAAATGCGAGCTGTATGCAGAAGCACCGCATTCTGAATCAAGCCCTTGATCCAGCTGCCTAACGAGAGCTTCCTGAGGTGTTGGTCGAGGCTCTTGGCTATTAAGCAATTTGTCACGACTATCGATAGGTACAACAGTTGCTGAATCCACATGCCACATATCTTCCAAATTCTGAATCCACATCTTATTATTATTATTAATCTGAATATATTAATCTCAATCTATAAATTAACGTTTTCTTTCATGTAGATTTTTTGTTTAGTTTAATAGAAGCTACTTTTGTTTATAAGTTCTTAATAACCAGCCAAAAATGTTGTTACTATAATTATTATGAGTCTGAATAATATTATTTTAGTATTTTTAAAAATTTTAAATTAGCTTGTTCATAAGAAAGTTTTATAATTAATTTGATACGTTCATTTGAGAGGAAAACCACTGAAATTGTTGACCTTATTGGGACCAAATAATATGAGAAAACGAACGTAAATGTAAACTTCTCGACAACCCGAGAAAACCCGAGAAATTAGCCTCGAGAATTCTCGAGACCCGAGAAATTGAAAAGCTCTAGAAATCATGAACCCTACACATGACAAAAAAAAATTTGAAACTTTACATAATTATCATAATAACAATAGTAATTAATTTTGAAATAATCTTTTTTCCGCGAATCAACTTAAACTTCCCCAATATTTGGTAATTTAAAAAAATGACAACAACATTTTCAACCGTATTATTGGTAGATACCTTTTATGAATGAATGTACAATACTGGCGGCATTTGTTTGACCATGTGCCCTGCCCCCGTCGCCCGCGCATTTATTGCCATGTTAGTTACCTCCATCTGCGAAATTATATTTTTTTGTAGGGGGTAGTTTTTATGTTTAGCCAGGCTTTCTAAGCATTAGTAGAATCAGTTATAACTAATCTAACTTTACCTTCACGCGCCCCCCGATCTCGCGATATTGAAACGTATGTGCAAGGGGTCGGCATTCCTCGTTTGGATTGGCCAGCTCGAAGTCCCGACCTCAATCCCATTGAGCATGTCTGGGACGTTCTGAAATGGCGTGTGATTACTGCGGAGTGGGAACGTATTCCGCAAGCATGTAGGCATCCGGAATATACTCACTAGCACGCCCAGACGTATTCAAGCTGTGATTTTAGCTAGAGGGGGTCACGCTCGATACTAAACATTTGTCTGCTTTTACTTTATTAAAGAAAAACAAACAAAAAAGCTTTTTTAATTTTAACTTCATGAGCATATGCACTAGCGAGGTTTAGCAATATTTCCCATAAATTTTATCAAACTTTTATGAAATACTGATGAAAACGATTATTTTCTTATCTATTAAGTTACCAAATTGTGAGGATAAAACTACCTATAATTATCAAACAAAGCAATATTCACATTTGAAATGGTTCATTGCTTAGGTGCCCGTTTTTTTCTTTTTTGGAAATTAGTTTCAGCCAGGTTTTAATTTAATAAAATTAAAACCTGACTGAAATGAAATAAACTCATTTCAAACTATGAATATGTTCATCTCATAGTTTCATGTATGTATATCGTATTATACAATATGTAAAGAAAGAGTGTCCAACCCATAAGCATAATAAAGGTTAGGTAAACACATGACCAAATAAAATATAAAATTTTACACAGTATCATAGTAACAATACTAATGAATTTTATAAATAATCTTTTTTTTTTCGCGAATTAATTTCAGCTCCCCTAAAGTTTAGTATTTTTTAAAGTGATAACAATATTTTTGACGGTATTATGTATTATAATGAGCGATCCTTCTCTGTATGACATTGATAATGAATGTGCGATACGACCGCGTGTCGCGTGCCCTGCACCCCTTCGCCCGCGCATGATATTGCCTATCGTACATGTATTAAGTTACCTCGTTTTGCGAAATAATATATTTTATTTAGGGGATTCTTTTTTTATTTTAGGCCGGTTTTGTAGGCATTAGTAGAATCACAATACCTTCATGGATCGGACAGGGTTTTCTTTCCATATTGTATATAACTACTAGCTGACCGGCAAACGTTGTTTTGCCATATAAATAATAGATTAAATTACTAAAATGGCTATTAAAAAATAAGGGTTAATCGTAGAAGGGTGAAAATTGGGGATTGTATGTATTTTTGTATGTTGTATCATAAAAAAATAGAAATTAAAAATTTTGTCTAAAAAATAAAAAAAAAAATTAGGGGTGGACTACCCCTAACATTTAGGGGGATGAAAAATAGATGTTGGCCGATTCTCATAGATACCGGTTAAGCACAAAAAATTTCATCAAAATCGGTCGAGCCGTTTCGGAGGAGTTTAAAGCCGAACACCGTGACACGGGAATTTTATATATTAGATAATAAAAATAAATATTAATTCATATGGGATCAGATCAGGTTTAAGTAAAAGAGTATAATTACAAAATAATCAAAATTGTTTATTAAAAATTATTCAATATTATTATCTATTTTGGTTTTAAGTATTAATTATTTCTTAAAGACCACGACTGTCGCCCCTTAGTTACAAACCCATGCAATATTATATTAAACATTTCATGATTAGTAATACTATTTCGACAAACACTGGTACATACAAATCTCTTTCTCGTGTGTGGGTATTGTAGTGTAGACCTAGAGTAACTACAATACATGTGCATATCAAGAAAAGCTTGTAGGTAGTTAATTTAATATTGCTCATCGTTTCAGCCAAAGACTTCTATTGCGGGTGACAAACCTACCCCAAGCACTGTCTCTTCTATCAGTTATGTGCCGTACCCAGCGGATTACTGCGCCCTTTACAAGGGCGTCGGTCTACCTTGTGGGAGGCCTTCCAACGCTGTCTTTCGGTTTCCGTATTATTGCTCATAATTCTAATATTGCTTAAGGCACACTTCAGTGATATATTTAAAAAAGACGGTTCTCGCTCAGGCAGGCAAGTACCCTCTTTTTTGCTGTGGATGGGAAATCATCAAATGACCTCTCTCACTGGGCGGAGCGGAAGGGCGTGTCAGATTTTTACTGACTAAAACCCACCTGTTTTTTTTCACTTGCCTCTGCGCCAGGGCCACTTTTTCTACCAACCCGCAACCCTAACCCAGGAGGCATCGGACTGACGTCATGATGTGCTGACATCTCTTTGAGGCGCGGCGTCGACCCTGGCATAGTGCTTACCAGGGGGCGAGCAGCTTACTGCTCGCCGCACAGAACCCCTATTGTGGTGAATATGTAAGTTGTATTTAATCTGCATTTACGAAATATTCTCCAAAATCTAAACATGAGTATATGAAAAATAACTTTAATCCCTACCAAATAAAGTTCAGTTTAGGCTATACTTGCATACATTTTTACAAATTATTTAAGAAGTCGATATTTGTTTAGCCTGAAATATGGTGGAAGTGAACACAATGCACACTATTAATATGTATATGTATTAACCCACCTACAATAACCGACACACGAGTTTGAGAAATTAAATCATTTTTGTTATCTGGTAACATCGACATTTCACGGTCATTTACTTTCTGACCAACATAATACTTTGAAATCACCTGGGATGGCACATGTTCAAGAAAAGAGAGAGGGTTATATAAAAGTAAAAATAGTTATTACCGCATAATCGGCGCACTGGTGGTCTAGTCAATCGTTTGGAAAAACGATGTGACTACAAAAAAAAAACCGCTTTACAACCTAGACACTGGCAAGCTTAATGTTATACAATAGGCTCACTTGTTACTTCTAATACTGGTAAAATAGTAGAAAAAAAGATTAGATATCAGCTGTACAAATACATCCACTTCGCTATTGCTGAGCAGTCGTTCCATATATTGTTGAATTGTAACTGGATCTGTATCCATAAGATTCATTTAAAATAATCTGTTCTGTATGAGTGAGCACATTATATACAAAAATATATACATATATATTTCAGTAATAGTACAATAATGTATAATAGCTATTCGGTTTTGTCATTTGTATACAATGGGTATACAAAAATCAAAACTGAATCGCTATTGGTCCTTGGTGAATCGGTCAGATTTTAATCAGATGCGCGTATAAAGGTGCGCAGGTATCAAAATCTAACAGATTTTGAATTTTTATTAGAAATACACATTTAGAATATACTTGTACATAGTGGATATACCAAACTAACAACAAAGTATCAGGTAGTGGTCGACACAAACCTGTTGCCAAAAAACCATTACCTTCTACCAGCAGAGCTAACAACCGAACAAGAAGGAAAATATATTTTTAGTCCTCCTTGTTTTTTTTTCTCCGGTTCAGAGAGGTTCTTGATATTTGCTACCCCTGAGCGTATTTAGGGGTTAAGCAAAGTGTTACCGCTTTACTTCGTGGAAATTAAGTGTGTCAACAAAATAGGGTAGTAAGGACCACGAATTTTGCAAATGAACATGTCTATTTGGCAGTGAGTACTGGTTCAAATCGAGTTACAATTCAGCCTTCGTAAATCAATCATTATTATAATCATCATGGATCCATTAGCGATTTAATATGAACACTCTTAAAATAAATCGAGAAAGAGATGGACCTATCCAATTACCTACCGTAGTTTGTATGGAGGTTGGTAGGGACATCGACAAACTTTCAAAATTCTTGTAATTTTATGAACGTTCACAGTATGATCAGTCTCAATCTGTCAATAAAACTTAAAATTTTGAACTGCGACTAGATTTTGAACGTTTTAAATTACGAGAAGTGACCTTCTGAAGGCCAATTCTTGTATTTTAAAATGTTCAAAATCTCGGTAACAAACAGTGTATAATTCAGAACCACTCAGCTCTTAAATTTTCGTCAGTTATCAAAAAAACAAAAAGAGCGATACTTACACGGGTCAAAAATTACAAAAAATTACTTCGCTAGAGGGATTTAGAATCATGAGCTGAATTTATGGCATGTGCGTCGATGTCCTTGCCACCTAGCCTAAATAATTATCATATTTACAATTTGAGTGACCTCCAATACGTAGCAGCTATGTTGCCCGTCTACACGAGAGAAATCTTCTAAACTATCTTTAAAAATCAGTCAAAATTACAAAAAAAAAAAGTTATAGAGATCGCAAAACGACGAAACTGGTGATTATCGTTGTAAGTCTAGGCGAATAGAAAAATATAATACTCCTTAATTTATTTAAAAATAAAAGTAATACTTCTAAAACGACGGTAGTGACAAGATCACAAATTGAACTCGCGGGCGGTTTCACTTTCAATCACAGCTTTCAATACTAAAGACGAGGATCCAGCATAAACGCTTCACAAACTTTAGTTGTTTAAAAATTATTTTTGAATACTCAGATACTTTTTATGACAAGAATAAAATTCCTATATAAAACTCTATAGGGAAATATTTAATCTTCTGTTATATGATATCTGACTATTGAAAAATCAGCCCTGAAGCGAATAATTTCACAAGGTAATTTTAAAACGTTTTGTGTATGAAAATAATTTAGTTTGCAAAAAAAAAAATAAGAATATCAAAGTCATCGTGTTTATAAACTTAGTTACCACATGTATAGCGAGACTGCCTTCGTGAAATAAAAATACTGGACTCGGACACAAGCGACTGGGTGCGGAACTTTTAGAAAGAAAATGCGTTTAGTTGCGGTAAACATGACGCAAAAAGATTTCAAAACCAAAATAAAGGGTTATGGAAAACATACACCACATCCATGCAAAACGGCTATTGCTCAGCAGTATACTGTCTCTCTATGCAAGACAGAGAGCCCCAGCGCTGGGTTTCAGCGACAACCGGCGCTGACGTAATGACGTCGCCCGGTGCAGCAAAAAATAAATTTTAAGAGTTTTCATAGATGTGTAGGGTAACACCAAATTAGTTCTTGGCAAATCCTGAATTTTATTTCGCCCTTTGACGATTAACAAACACGTCACAAACGTCCTACACAGGACTATGCGACATGTGTCAATTTGAGACAAAGATCTCAATAAATCTTATTTGGGGTCAATCATCAATAGCTTTTGTAATTTTGACGTTAGAAAAGTGGTGATTAGAGTAGAGTAGCCAGCCTTTCGGTGTTCTATAAGATGCATTTTGGGGAGTGTGCGAGGGAATTGCATGATTTAATTCCCCATCTCCGTTCCACCATCAGACGACCCGTCGTACGGCAAGTTTCCACCCTTATGTTGTTAACACCAGTATGATCCGGACGAAGCGTTTCGACTCCTCCTTTATACCGCGTACATCGAGGGACTGGAACAGTTTGCCAGCGGCGGTGTTTCCGTTGGACTACAATTTGAGTGTCTTTAAGGCCAGAGTGAATTGGCTCTTAATAAACTAGTGCGCTTTATCATCAACGACTGCGTCACTGCTTAACATCAGGCGGGATTGCGGTCAAGCGCTAATTTATAATATAATAATAAAAAAAAATGTCATCAAAGGATGACTTTTTTTTTATTATGATTTAGAATCGGTTGATTAGTCAAACTAAATATTTTATGAATAAATTAGTTAAAAGCATAAATGCAAAGTAAACATGGCAATTATACGTTTGTGAGGATTTTTTGAACCAGCTCTGCCTAATATAAAATTTTTAGACAGAATCGACAAGCCAAATTAAAAACTAGCCTCATATGATTTTTTTCACTTATAACAACTAGAGCTACCGGACACCTATCATCATTAAAAATCCTATAGAATAGGTTTTATTTGTTAGTAAATTTGTGGTTGGAGCTTCAGTGAGTGTACCGTGGACTTAGACAATAATTTAAAAATAGAAGTCGAGAGCCGCCCGCGAGACAAAGCTACGTCCTACTCCGCCATGGGCACCGCTAATCCTTATCTTACACTATAAATGCAGACATAATTACACGCTTACCTAACTACTTTACACAATAGAGATCTCTGGTAATATTGTTCCTGTTCAAGCTAATTGACGTGCTATCACGCCGCGAGCTACCAATGACGTTTGTTAACGCCTAAAAAAAGATATGTGCGGGTTTAATCAGTCTAACGTAAATGCATGACGACAAAGAATACTTTTGTTTTTTTTTTTTTTTCATAATTATCATTACTGGCATTCTATTATCACTTCAAATAGTATGTAGTACGAAAAGCATACTATAGGTACTTTGATTTAGGTGACTACACAACGAATCCGAATACTAAAATCATTACACATATAATTGTTCTGATAGTCCTGTCGTAAAAAATATACTTATAAATAGAGGTAGTTATGAATAGATTGTGTGAACCCACTCACTTAGATATACAAGCTAAATATTTGAGCACAGTTCCTTGTTTATCCTGTGCATTGCCCCCCAAACGTGATGTTTACAACTTCTCATTTATGACACTATTTCGTGTACGTAAAATTCTTTAGTTTCCATAGAAGTCTTTCTACAAGTCACATCATTAATTGAATTAGTTGTCGAAACACAGTCCGAGATAGTATTGAACCGAACCAATAAAAATCACTTTTCCTTTCCATTATGAAATGTTGTGTTTCTATTCAGAACAAAACTTTTGAACAACACAAAAATTATCAAAGTTATTGTGATTTTTATGCAGTTTTCAAAGGCAAAATTATTCGTAAAAAAAAATAACTTAATTGTCTTTGAAAATCTGCTCATTTGACTAGAAAAACATATTATTTATTTTTATTATGCTTTGGTTAGGCCAAGTTGACAGAAGGTTAATATCTACAAGGTGTGAGTTTATGTGTGAGATATAGTTATCGTTGTTTGTTCTCGTTTGTGAATTTTCGCGAACAAATTCAAAATAATGTTACATATAATTTAATGACGTGACTTTGAGGACAACGACAAACATATATAAACTGTGCCCCTGTGATGCAAACAAAGCGGGAATTACACTTACACAATTCGCTATCACGACGACTTATAGCACTACAGTTGTGCATGACCCTCTAATATGTAAAAAAACACTCGTGTACCGAACAGTTCATAACTTACGGTTCTATTGAGATCTACAAAATACGTTTTTGTTTTCATGGCAATACTACGGCTGTGGACTGCCTAGTCCTGGTCGCAGAACTAAAGGAAGCTCATTCAAAGTTAATATACTATATCACGTTCATTACTCTGTCGTGGACTTTGGGCAAGTTGTATATCTATGAATAAGTGCACTGCACCAGTGTCATTTTTTATTACATTAGTTATTAAATCATATTCTAAAATTATTGCATTTCTCTTGACCAATTAGTAAGTGACGAGCTTCATACTATTTCCAACGACCTGACAGGCTATTTCCTGACTGCAGGTACAAAGTTTACTTCATAACTTGATCACTACAAAATTTAAAAAAAAAGTTATTGCCTATGAAATCACGACGGTACCCCAGTCACAGCGCAATACACTTACAAATTCATACAAATATGTTACATCATATATGTAAGCCAGAGTTACAGATGTATAAATGTGAGCTGTAAGTGTAGAGCAGGAATCCACAGCCGATACCGATAATAAGTACATACGTTACGTGCTCCGAGTAATATTTACAACGCGACATGCATGTATATATGATCGTACCGCGGGGGCACGAACGCGGCGTGCGGGGGCGAAGGCGCCACGTAGGGCTGCGGGCCGTACTCAGCGCCTTGCCACTCCTGTCACAACGAGTAGGACTCGTCGGCCGACACGCCGCAGGCCGCGTTCTATTGCATCGAATTAAAGTTCACTCCGAGGAGGTTGAGTGGTGAGTTGTGCGCCACACTCTGCAGTGGGAAGCCGTGCGCCGCACCGGGCTCGAGGAACCCGGGCGGCACCTGATGCTGTGGGCATAGCAACGCCATCTGCTGCTCAGGCTGAGCTGTCTCATCCTTATGCTCGGGCGGCGGTGTCGTGTGTTCACGCTTGATCCTGCTCTTGATACTAGGCCGATTGTTGGGATAGCCTTTCTTTTTGTACTCTAGCCAGAGCGTGCGATTGTTAACGCCGAACATGCGAGCCGCCTTGCAGAACCCGATGCCCCCGAAGCGCACGGCCTCGAGGGCGCGCTGGAAGTTCTCTTCGGACTGCGGGTTGGTAGTGCGCCGTCGCTTCGGGGCAGGAGGCGGGTTGGGCTCGGTGGAGGCTTGTACGTCGACGCAAGAGGAGCCAGGCGAGGGACCAGCCACGCCCATTCCTTGTGAGTAGTTGAGATCGGCGTCCATTTGCGGGTTGTTGATGACGTTGTTGATGTACATGCCGGGGTCCTGCTGTAGCGCGCCGGCGCCTATACACGCATTTGTGTACCGTGGATACGAGTGCTCCATCATAGTCCACTGGCCTCCTGGGAAGAGAGATAAATGTACGTATTTTAATCAAATTCTCTAGGTACAGTATCATATTTTTGAAAGTTAAAACAAACGGTTTCTCATTGATCTCCCTTCCCTGGAAAATAAAACGTCGTACGGGTTGTAATACGCGGGTATACTGTGATATGAGCTCGTTTAATAAAGAAGTGGTTTTAAACAAATATTTTTTTGTTATGTTTATCATATACCAAGTTCTAGTGGGTTCCGAAATACCTATCTATATATACCACAATACATGCGCAGCAACACGATGCATGAAGCTTGGGGTTGAAGTAGATGATGGGATTATCACGTTTAAGAGATGAATGAGAAACAGATGATGTTTATTTTTCTTTTTTATGTGATATTATCGTTTTTTTTTTTTTTATATTCGTCATCGCTCTTTTCAGTTAAGGACTAACCCTCTTTAAATGGTTCATTTTGTCATTCGACGTGTCTCCGACCAGCACACTGAATGTATAATGCAGTATACACAATCGTTCATCATTTCATTTCAGCCGAAAGACATCCACTGCTGGACATAGGCCTCCCCCAAGGTTCTCCACGACGACCAGTTCTACGCCTCCCGCGACCTTCACCAGGTCGTCGATCCACCTTGTCGGGGGCCTACCCACGCTACGTCTTCCGGTGCGTGGTCGCCACTCGAGAACCCGTCGGCCCCATCGGGCATCGGTCCTACGGGCAATGTGTCCAGCCCACTGCCACTTTAGTGTTGCAATTCTTCGGGCTATGTCGGTTACTCTCGTTCTTCTGCGGATCTCCTCATTCCTGATTCGATCGCGCAGTGAAACCCCAAGCATAGCCCCCTCCATTGCCCTTTGAGTGACTTTGAGCCTTCTAATAAGGCCCATTGTTAGGGACCACGTCTCAATTACATAAGTCATCACTGGCAACACACATTGGTCGAAGACTTTTGTCTTGAGACACTGTGGTATTTCGGACGAGAAGATTCTTCGTAGCTTCCCGAAAGCAGCCCAACCGAGTTGGATTCGACGATTGACCTCTTTCTCGAAGTTGGACCTTCCTAACTGGATAGTTTGTCCCAGGTACACGTAACTGTCAACAACTTCGAGAACAGAGTCTCCAATCTTTATAGGAGTCGGTACAACATGGGCATTAGACATGACTTTCGTCTTGCCCATGTTCATTTTAAGACCGACTCGCTCGGAGGCTCTGCTAAGGTCTTCGAGCATTGTACTCAGGTCCTCCACGGTCTCAGCCATGACTACGATATCATCAGCAAACCGAAGGTGTGTTATGTACTCGCCATTGATGTTGATGCCCAGTCCTTTCCAGTCCAGAACCTTGAAGACATCCTCCAATGCAACGGTGAACAATTTCTGGGAGATAACATCTCCCTGTCTGACACCACGCTGCAGAGGTATTGGTTTCGAGGTCTGGTCCTGTATTCGGACTGACATGGTGGCGTTTTCGTACAAACCCTTCAGCGCTTCAATATACCGATAGTCTACTTGGCACCGCTGGAGAGACTGCAGTACAGCCCAGGTCTCAATCGAATCAAAGGCTTTTTCGTAGTCCACAAACGCCAAGCAAAGGGGTAGGTTATACTCCTCGGTCTTCTGTATAACCTGCCGTAGCGTATGTATGTGGTCTACTGTGCTGAAGCCCTTTCGGAAACCGGCTTGTTCGGGTGGCTGGAAGTCGTCAAACCTGCAGGCGAGACGATTCGTGAGGACTCTCGAAAACAACTTATAGACATGACTCAGAAGTCATGACAAAGTCGTGACACAATCGTTCACCTTAAGACAATACACATTGACATCGGGCGGATCTAAAGGCTAATCAAAAACGCTCAAAATCTATAGAAAAGTTACAGAAGTGGCTTGGCCTTACAAAACTTGGCTACAGTAAAAGAAAATCTACAAGCTCTAATTCTTGGAATTAAATTATTTTTACCTAAGATAATGGCTGCATGGCTCTGCCTTTGCCTTTCCCAAGAAACGGGAAGAAATAATAAAAAAAAAAATCTATGTGCAGATTCAAGTCTGCAAATAGGTTTTGAGCGATTTCATTATAGGATGTGTACTTTTTTGTCTGTTCAAAATGTAGGGAAGTTAGACGTATTATTGAAAAATAGAGACTAAGATTAGACTGCAAACGTTCTTAATTATATTATGAGTATTCGAACTTTTCTGCTTACAATCCTTTTACAAGTATTCAAATACAGGGTAGCGGAGCAATAACGTGCTTATAGTAATCATGAATTAAAAGGTTAGAATAAAAAGATTTCGTCGGTACGGTAGTCAAAGAAAATAAATCAAAAATTTTCATCGCATAGGGATTTAGAGCAGGTACTGAACCTATGGTAGCAAGTCGCCGCGTCGCGGTCTGTAATTGTGTATAATATATTAGGTGACGAGAAATACTCTGTCAAGAGTAACATGGGGCAAAAAAAGACATTAAAAGCTCAGCAAAACAACACTTAATATAAAAGAATCTACGTTATGACATAAAAGCAATGAAGATATTTAACGCATCGTTGTGTGACGGCGGTAACTCTTGAGAAAACGATTTTAACGACTAACAAGCCTGCCAGTGACATCAATCATCAATCAATTTGAAATACTACCATAGTTGCAACTTAATTGTTCGTTAGTTGACCTTTTAATGTAGAGATCAACTTTCATGTCTACAATAGATAAACGTCAAGTTATTGACGAGACTACCCAGAGTAGCTAAACCGATGGGTCTAGGTTTAACCATTTTAATTTCACGAGTTTCGTAGATGTATGTCCGACATACCCTGGTCCTATATACAGCATTATTTTTGTTTATATAAACACTAAACACATGTCCAGTATTTTTAAGTAAGGAATCTATGTACAAAATTTAAAAAAAAAATATCACAAAAAACCACAAACTAAAATATGATAATATAGCGCGGGTGTGCGCAGTAGTATGATCTACCGCAAGCTGCGTGACGCGCTCGGTAACCACACTGCAACAATTTCTAAATCTTTTTGAGAAAAAATAACATATTGTAAAAATTATTGGAATCTATTTAGTTGCTTATTCCGAACAAACTATATTCAGCTGTCGTATAAAGAAAAAAAAACGTTGTAAATACTACTGCACTGACAATATTTTCAATATGACATAAAGTCAGGTGCCTCATATACAGGGTGACGGGACATTGACGCGTATTATGAAACCGCAAATTCAGCAGATAATAATAGCCCCAACCAGATTAAGTTAATTAAAGGTAAATATTTTTTTTTTTGTTACCTGAGCGAAAAAAAGTGGAAAATCATGTCATTCTTAAGTGTGTTCATAAGTGTTTTTTTTTAATAACTGACTAAACGCGGGGTTTCAGAATCATGTAATGAATCCACTTTCAACAGGCTGCAAATCGCAAGATCACACACTATCACAACACCTCCAATCTTGTATTAAATTCTGTTAGTGTGTAGGTAAGTAAATGTACGGACGACAGCAGGTCAAGCTACCCGGAACTGTTCGGACCCGGAAATATTTCCAATCAACCTTGAACTCTAATACTTTACCGATAAAGTTGAAAATCGAATATAAAAATCTGACGGGTTGTAGTAGCTTGATGTGTTGTCTATACACTCGATTACAAGGTGCAATATGAACTACTAGCGTACTACGATCTACGAACTACAACAGTACTAAACGATAAGATAGGAGATTAGGTCCTAATTTATTTATGCCTGACTGACAGTCCCTTTGACAATTTAAAAGTACTTGTAATTAGTACATTTGAAATAAATTCTTTGATTTTTATTCTTTGACGAACCACCAAACAATGGCTTAGTAAAGAAAAGTGGTTACCTGAGGGCAAGGCTACTGGGTTCGTGTTATCAATTCCGATGGGCTCCACATTCATATTTTCTGGTTCTGTGGTCTGGAATTATAAAAATAATTCTATAGTATTCCTAGTTTAACAAAGCAAATAAGATTATAGATACATAAATAATTTTGTCGTAACGTTACTTATATTTATTAAAAATGTTTTAAGTAACACAATAAATATTGTAAAGGAGATGTTTCATTTTGGGCTACCACTATGTACACTATATTGATAAAAAGGAAAAACTAATAGATTTTTATAAAAAAATACAACTAAATTAATTTAAATAAAAATACAAGTATATATAATTATTTATTTGAACCGTTTTCTACTGAGATAACTCCTTTTTAAGGTAGCCATGACAGTGATAATGACGTTTGATTGACTACATTGACAGTTCTATTTTTCCGTTGTGTTTGTAGCGAGTATTGATTTAAGTTGATTGTGTTTCGGAGCTTTTAGTGATTGTTTTTGTTTTGTGTGCCGTATGTTCGGAATTCGTGTTTTGTTTTTTTTTTCGCAGCAACTTGGTAGATAATATAGATACGATTGCCTTAGATACATGACACGTCAATCAAATGTCAAAATCGTATTTCGCTTACTGCTGACTACCATATTTTTTAGTTAGTTGTATTGCACTCCTTGGCTGGTTTAAATTGAATATTTATAAAAAACTAAGCCGAAATACAGGAAATTAATATAAAAAACAGTTAACTATAGTGTATACTAATATTTACATTAAGTGTACAGTCGAACAAACTGCCGCTTGCCCCTCTTATAGGCCATAATCGCATAGCACCGCTCTTGGCTCGGTGTCACGATGCGTGCTTTTTGACCAATAGGAAGCGACAAAGCGTTTTTAGTTGTGTGCGTAATTAGTATAATTGAGTAAGACATTAGTGTGACATTCAGACTAGGCACGTGGCACAATAACCTGTTTGTAAGATTTTTTATGAATACAACCGACCGACGTAAGTTCTTTAGAATATTTAAATAAATAAATTGTTTATTTCTCAACTTTGTACATAATTTGTATAATGATTTTCTTAATTCTAAATAGCTGCTAAAATGCTTTATTTGTTTATTACATAAAAGGATCATCATTTCAGCCGAAAGACGTCCACTGCTGGACATAGGCCTCCCCCAAGGTTCTCCACGACGACCGGTCCTGCGCCTCCCGCATCCAGCGGTTTCCCGCGACCTTCACCAGGTCGTCGGTCCACCTTGTCGGGGGCCTACCCACGCTACGTCTTCCGGTGCGTGGTCGCCACTCGAGAACCCATAATAAAAGGTCTTCACATAAAAGGATAATATATTAAAAATAATGACTATATTTACAGCTAGTGAAAAATAAAATTACCATTGAATAATTAATATAAATAAGGTATGAACATATTTAAATCATAGGAGTATCGTAATAATATTGTTTGAAGCGCAACTGTCGGTTTACATTTTAGTGCGATGAAGCTGTTAGACATAATGTAACTGCCTGAGAATTTCATTCATAATTAACTTGCTTTTATATATTTTTAAATGTATAAAATGCAAGTCGTGTCAGTTACACTATTTATAACTCAAGATTGGCTGAATGAATTAGACTGAAAATTGGTGGGGAGGTAGCTTAGAACCAGGACACGGATATAGGATACTTTTATCTCATTTCTATACGGTAAGTAGTTCCTTCGGGACACAGGTGAAACCTCGGACGGAAACTAGTAATCAGTAAAAATCATACTGCATATAATGTTAATGACTAATTAATGATTAATTTTATTTTTAAAAATGTTATGAAACTAAATAACGAAGTTTTAATAGATAGGCGTGTTGCTGGGAACTTTGTCAACACGTCAACACTTTCACCTTTCATTTATATTTTTTGATATAAGCAGGTCGTAAAAAATACGATGAGAACGGGAAGCGTGGACACTTGGCGGAATACAAATTGCTACTGGCTTATATTTTTTGTTATTATTTTGTTGTGCGCCCTGCACTTACACAAATACACATTGGCCGGAAGGAGGGGCGGGATTTCTGATTAGCTATGCTTCCGCATGAAATTTTTCTTATATGGGCATGCTTATTTTTGGCCCACTGTACATTGTGCTGGCCCAGGCTCTATAAATTTCTGAAACATCTCCTTTATATATTTAAATTAAACAAACTGTGTGTCGCGAAATTAAGCTGTTAATAGAACCTCTATTAGTGTATTAATATACCCGGCTCTGGGTTGAGAGGAGAGAGCAGCAGTCTCTCCTATGTAAAATATTGGTGTACAGCAGCGTCTGGTTAAAAAGGAAACCAGAACAAACATTTATTTATTAATTTTGTGTGCACAGGATACCATTATGTTTAGTAAAGAAATGTTTGGATCATCCCTATGTGTTGGTCAAACGCTAGGCAGATAAGGATGAATACCAGGTCACTCAGAAAGTATTGCGACAAAAAGTTTTTATATATGAGAAACTGGCGAGTTAGAACTTATTTAAAAAATATGATTATTTATTACTTATAATAGGTATGTTTCAAATTCAAAACTTCCTTCCACATTTTTTGTGAGCTAATTAAACTCTTAGAAGAATGGATTTGCGTCGAGACCATTTTCGCGCTATGATTTTTACGATTTCAAAGGTCGCCTGAAACCAGACGAATCGTACGATAGATTTTAAATACCATCCATAGATGAAGGCCCTTCTAAGGCAACAGTGTATCGAAGGTATAATAAATTTAAGCGAGGTCTAACTTTGGGGGAAGAAGAAAGAAGTGGTCGCCCTTTGATGTCTGTTACAGAAGAAAATGTGCTAACAGTGAAAAGTTTGATCCAAAACAATAGACGTTACATACAAATAATTACAAACCAAAATATTCATCATAAACTGCAGATTGGATCAGGAAGCCTTCACAAGATTCTACAAGTGCGCGGTTTGGCGTTCACACCTGCGGTTGCGGAGGATAGTTTCACGCTGGGTGTCGCACAGTCTTACCGATGCTCAGAAGCTGACACGAGTGGAATAGTGCCTTGATATGATAGACAAATTTGAAGCAGGCTTGTGTCGGCGTGTTTACGACATCGTTACAGAGGAAGAATGTTGGATTTATCAATACGATCCAGAAAGAAAGAACGCGCCAGTCGACGGTTTGGGAATTTCAAAACGAATCGACGTCTACCAAAGTGAACCGAGCTAGAAGCTGGGTTAAAATTATGATCGTGAGCTTTTTCAGTTTAACTGGCTACTAACAATGAAGCATTAATGCTTGACAGAAGTTATCGCCGTTGTAAGCAACAAGCGACCAAACACAGGGCTCCGCAGGTTACTGCTTTACCACGACAATGCTTCCGCCCACACCGCAATCAAAACGATGGACTTTCTGATCAGTACACCGGTCAAACTCCCGAATCACCCTCCTTACAGCCCTGACCTAGCACCCTGTGACTTCTTATTCCCAAAAATAAAAGATCAGCTCAAAGGGATACAATTTTCGTCGCCTATATAACATTTTTTTTTTAACGCTACACTTTCTGAGTGTCCTACGTACTGTATTAATATATAAATAAAACAAAAACCTAGGAGTCTGTGTTGTTCTTCTAAAGTACACAATGGATTAAAATTTCACGATCATTATTCCTTCGACGTTTAGTCTGAGGGACTAGTGGGTTTATTTTACGTTGACGCGATCGAGACGTTTATAGCGTTCGACTGAGCCGGTCCAAGGGCGCCGTTTGGAGCGGGCCAATTAAAGCGCCGAGCGATATAAGATCTCGATCGCGTTAACGTAAGAAAAACTCACACTAAGCAGTTTACTGTCCATCTTTTATTCTATTGAAACTTCTTATATAGACTTGTATTGTTACTGTTTAGCTTCTGAATACTTTCTCAAGTATATTTATATACAATAGTGTTTGGGTTTTGACTCTTTTAAACTGTGCCAGGCAGGTTCGAGTTACCCTGTGGAGCAAAGGGGGCGTGGAGGCGGCGATTCGGCATCCTCAGTGGTAGATGGTGAACGTGGAGGTAGCTGGTAGCACTCTGTCCTCTTTCCTCCTCCATGCTTCAGGCGTTTTGTTTTGTCTTGTAACAGCACCTTGATTGTTGATTTGTTTCGGAAAGTCTTCAGTATTCAGAAAGGTTCGCTCAACACTGCGAACATTCCTGAAGACTGAAGACCCGGCGAAAACTACGGCTCGCCAGGCGTCGTGTTGTCATCATCTTCTGTTGATGCAGAGCGCGCTGACTTCCTGCACCGTGTCTTTGTGAACAGGTGCTGGCTATGTCTAGTTGCAGCTAATGGAAGATATTACTTGTACAGTCAACGAGGTTCTTTGTACTGCTTCAGGAGACCCTTGCCTTACCTTAAAATTACCTTAATATGCTAGATTAAAAGTATTACAAATATTTTTATGAAGTCTACATTCTGACCACCACACAATAAAAAATTAGCAACGATTGTTTGACACAGTACCATAAGCGTGGAATACAGTTCAGTAAAATAAAAAATAACATCAAATGCAAAGCATGCTACAGACGATATAGCAAATTAAACGTAGGTCCTGGAAGTAGTTCGTGCGTAAGTGCGTACTGAATCAATGGGGATGTTTCCTGGGTAAAAAAATGATCCTATTTAGTCGGTCATTCAGATTATAGAAAAATATTGGATACGCTTTTTCAAATCCATAAAAATTGACAAATGTAAAAGGTATCAAAGATTAGAAGTGGTGGCTGGTGACGTCACTGGTTACTAAAAAGTGTAGCACGCTGTGACGTCACACGAGTTTTCAACTCACTGTTATCGTCGTCATTTTATGTTTTTATGAAAAAAGAAAAAATACGTTTCCATTGTTTTTTGGAAATCTGACTGACGGACTAATTAGTTATTTTTAGTCAACTACTCTATTTCACTAACTTTGAATACAGATATTTGTTTAAAAAAAGGATTGTGTGGTTTTATGAAACCACGGAAAAAGTGAAACTTTTTCACATTATAGACATTTAACTAACAAAAATGAATTTTAGTCACTACAAGGTCAGCTGCTGCGAACTAATAATAGGCGCCGCCATATTTATTGGACTTGGCTGCTCTGCTGAGCGCCTTTCACTTTATCCTTACTCAACACAGACGATAAAGATTGAAACGATGTAATAAAAGTTTCACTTTCAAAAATATGAATTTTGCCGTACTGACCACGATTGAGCTGAAGAAAACTAATCTTTATTTTAAGGCGTTAAGACTTACATTTAAATGCATATCGTAATGCTAGCATGCATATGCGTAAAAGCAAATCGACACAATTTTCATAAAATAATAGTTTTTTTTTTTGGATTTTGTATTAAGCTTAAAACAACATTAAAGAACTCTAATTGGAGTGCATTAAGTCATGCGTTAATTATGTCGCATATGCTCACGAAACTTTCAAATATCGTAAGTCCTGTGTCGACAATGTGAAGTTAAATTAGCTAAAGTAATTACGGAATTTAATTTTGCACATTAAATACTTTCTTTCTTCTTCTAGACAAAAGTAACTTGAAGAATGAGAAATTGAGAATATATTTTACAGTGTTTAAATATCCATAATGATCTCATGTGTGAAATTTACAAATAAACTAGATTTAATCTTTACCTGAATTTTCAAATGAATAATACTAACAATGTACTGCTTTCGATGACCCTCCAAGAAAAAAGAACGTAAAATAAAATTCAGGTAAAACCCATATCTTTAAAAAATGCAACACAACTTTACTGAAAACATGATATTTTGCGAACTCTAATATCTAAGCATTAAAGCGAATTACAAACCTATACCAACGCCAAGCTCCATAAAGAATAGAGGTAAACAAACCAATTTACGGCTATCACTACTCACGTTTTACAAATCTCCTGTTATTTACATGATAATCGACTTTTACATGCTATTTATTAACAATTTATATTGCACCATATTTCAATAGAATCGCTAAAATAACATGCATAAAAACTTAGTATTTCGAAAAACCATTTAAAAATCGACATTAATTTTCGTGATAGCCTTACAAAAAAAGAAAGATGGATGAAATTCAGGTATTAAACACATTATGTGGAATTTAACCAATGAATCTTTATTCATTTATGTTGAGGCATTTGCTCTATATATTTATTTGCTTTTGGCTACTCGTTGCCTAGCAACAGGTTGTTAACCTCTATTCTTTATCGAATTTGGCCCAAGTATAAATCGAATGGGATTTTACATGCATCAAAATCCATTGCATACCTAGTTTAAAAGAACAACACGGTCACACAGATGGACACGTAAAGCGACTTTATTTCATAACATGTGTAGATATAGAATAAAAAATAATTTCTGCCGTAAGAGAAGCAAATTAGAGAGGATAGAATTCAACCTTCGAAGCATTAGGTCGTATGTATAGGTCCGAAGACCTAATGCTTCTAAAGTCGTGAAAAAGCAAAAAAATAAACAAAAGGGCGAATACTAACATCGTCTACCTGCTGTGAGTTGTCGATGGTCCGGATCTCGTGGTACTCGCGCACGCGTCGTTGTTGCGGCACACTGCTCACGCTGCTCAATGTGATCGCCTCCACCGTCTGTGCACTGACGTCTGCGCGGTTGTGTTCGTTTTCAACTACGTTGAGTTGCGTCGAGCCCGCAGAACTTCTTCGGCGCCTAGAGAATTTTCATGATTTTACAATATCTTACAAAATGCGCAGGTAGATGTCATAGCATATAGTGACCTTATAATATTAGAGATGAAACGGATATATGGTAAGTATCCGATATCCGGCCTATCTAGCGGCCTTTTTACTATCTGGTCAAATACTGGATAACTAACCAATTTCCGGCCAAATAGGCATCCCGCCGATATACTGGTTAAAAAAATATTTTGTAAGTGATTATTTGCTTTATTAGTCTTACTATCACTTAAGTAATATAATTAGTTTTAGTTGTATATTTTGAATCACACAATGGTAAATGAATGTAACAGGTATAAGGAAAATGATTTTATTAGTACTCATATACTAAGGGCAAACAATGGTGAATATACACTAATTCCTCTGCAGTGAGAGGTAGCAAGCAGTTTCGCTTCTCTTCAATAAATAATGCTAGCTTCAGAAAAGTCTTCCGCTATACACACTGCTGCAAGGTGCAGAAAGATGGTTTTGGAAAACTTTGTTAAATTTGGGTAAAGTTTGGGTATTAGCTACCCATCAAGAATAAGGGTCATGATTGCGATCAATTTCACTGACTTGAGATAAAATCCAGCTCACAGGTTATCGGGTTCCTTTCTTCACGTTGAACCTGGACAGTACTGTTTTCATTTGCTATTCATCCACATGGTTGGCCGAATATCCGGTATCCAGTATCCGTCCAAACTGCTATCCGTTTCATCTCTACTCTATATTATATCAACACTATTGATATGTAATGTTTCGTTGTGTTTTTCTGTAGAATTTGATTTTATGGTTTTACAGTTAAAGTCTATTTAAATTAAACTTGATCATATTTAGACAAAGTTGAGACAACTCTTCCTGAAGAAAAAGAAATAGGGAAATACAAACATTAGTTTTATTATTTTCACTTTTTTTTTTCAAAACTTTAAACGATATATAACCTTTAGTAACAATTCAGTTAAAGAAAATCGGGAAAACCCCAACCCAATCAGACTTTCGAGTTGAAGGAAGAGACCTTCAACACGGTAAGTTAATAGGGTGACTATTGTCACCAATGGGAAACTGCTAAGAGTAGTAATGGCTGGAGAAAAAAATAAGTGTCACCTCCTGCGTCTACTGGAAGGCGACGTTGCCGGCGAGTCCCGCGCTGAGTCGACTGAGTCACCCTGGTTTTGAAACTCTGACACCGTACCATGTGAACGCAACAAGGAAGTGGAGTCCGGCATCTCGTGGAGGCCTTTGATCTTCAAGAGCTTGGCGGTGGCCAGCACCTGATCATATAGGGAGAAGGTAAGACACGGTATTGTAACTTTAACGCGTTTATCAACAAGCAGGGTAAATTGTAAAGAAAAACAAAAGGTCTATAAACCGGTTGATAATTTTTAGACTAGCTATCCGACAGTTGGTCTCAGCTGTAATTCTGGAGACCTTCGGCAGATGTGACAACTAGTCTTACTTAAGGGTATCATGTTACTCAGTAATTGGGTTGTGGAGGTAAGATAGATAACGAAAAAAAGTAAGACGAAAGGTTATCCATCCAGATTAGCTTACCTGCGGCAACTCCTCTTCAGTCACGTTAATCTGGCCGCAATACATGAAGTCAACCAGCGCGCGTAGATCGGGGTAAGTGACATCCTTCAAGATCACAATAGGATGTGATGCCGGATGATCGACGAACAGAGTCTGGAACATAATAGCAGAAATCATTAAAAAATACACATAAGCTCGCACATTCCTAATAGAATTGGCCTCAAATGACATGATTTCAAATAGTTCCTGGCGTGCCGAAGACAATTTTAATTTTCTTTTTGGCTCAAAAGTCAGCAACGTGAGTAGCATTTGCTGACGTAGCTCCTCAGCATGGGTGCAGGTGGCAGGGCATGCGGTGCAAGATAGGAGGTGAGTCTAAGCTTATTGAAAACTTATTATTGTAAATTATCATGCAAATTGCAAAGACATAAGACAAAAAGTACACGGGTTACAGTTACGCATAATGCCACTAATATATAAGGTTAGACGTATCAATAAGTACTAAATGATTCTCCACTAACGCTAACAGCCTCAAGCCATTGTATGCGGAGCGGGCGTAATTATGCATACTAATTCTTCAGAATGCATATTTGAAAAAGACAATAATTATACGTAAGTGATGACTTGCTTATCATGTACATAAGTTACCATATAAGTTAATATATTGAGTATCCTATATTTTACTTGTGTAACAACACAATATAAAGAGGTAGTAAATAGTACAGGTAGCTAAAAATACATGAAAACTTTTGGTGATGGCGAACCATTTGATCGAAATGTGTCACAAAACTGACTCGTGCACCGAGGGTGCCATAAAAAGTAGGCAAGTAACTACAAATTTACATATTTGGGATAGTTTTCTTAACTTTCCTACGTGATATTGCGTCTTCAATATTACTTTTAAAAAGTATTTTGAGAAATATTTGGAGATAACATCCAGATCGTCACTTGTCTAATTAACTGATGAACTTATGCCCTTTTGGCATTATAATCATTGTTCTCTGTTCTTATTTGATTGGCTTAGTACCTAAGTGCATTAACCAACGATCGTATTTTTTTTGCTACTTTCCTCTCCGTGAATAATTCCAAAAGCTGTAATGGTTTATGTAATTAAGAAGTATCTTAATCTTGTGACATTGATCCACGTATCCAGTTGAGCTTAAAATTTCTCATGTTATCCGTTTCGCTAAAACCTATAGACAACACTTAAAAAAACATATCAGCACTGGTTCTAGCTCTTCTGTTTCGTTGTTCTGGTACTCTTCGCCATTAGTAAACGTTGATATAAAACAAGCTAAGCCTATCAAATTAGACAGAGACGAAAGAACATAACTAAGACATATAATATACAATACATAGTTATATATAACACATATTACAGTACTATAATAATCCTTCGAACCGAATTACTGTCATGGCAGCCAATCTCAACTGAGAAGAGCCATCTACGCGGGATATACACAAGTGTGTGCGCAGATACGGCTTCACTCACTCTTCTCTCATAATCAGGACTGAAAACCGACAGCAAACAATAGCGTTTGCGAATATGAGACCAACGGAGCAGTTAACTAAGTACAAGACGAGTACACATCAAATAACAGAGACAGATATTTACATATTTACTCACTTGGAAATAGGTACTGCACGCGGATAGGACAACCTTGTGTGCCAATAACTGCACCCCGTCAGCAGACAGCGTGACATCGACAAGCGTTTGGGTGTTCAGGAGCGAAGTGAACTGTGAGATGAAGTTGGGCTGGTGATTGTTCCAGCGCAAGCTGTACTGTTGCGCCATCTCGAGGGAATCCTGAAAACCATTGCTAATACATTTAGTTACATATTTACACATCAGAACTGTGTTCCCGCTGTGTTGTGTGTGTGCAAAAGTGAGATGACAAATTGTCAATCCCTTAGTATTTATTGGAATAACAGCTCACTGCACACTCACTTCACCTAAGTTCGCACGGTGAGATGGTTCCAGATTTGCACTACAGGTTATGCATTCTGAGGGCGGTACCCGCTTATTTAAAAACTAACCGTGCCTGAAATTAAGCCCTCCAGCATGTCGGAAAACAAATTGGAATTCATAGGTTGCCAATCTTTTACATGAAACCCTGATGAAGGTTTCATGCGCGGCCGCTGCATAAAGAAATAAATTTAATTGGCGTAGCAGTAGGTAAGCCAGACTCCATATAAAAATCTTCAATAGACTTGTATAAATATTACGAATTGGCCACTCAGCATAATAGTTTGACGAAACTGTTCGTATTATTGTGTTGTTACCCTTATTGTCAGTTGTCAGTCAGGCCAAAATTTGCGATCTAACACGATATTCGCGTATGCGATCGAGCACTTTCGTAGCAAAAGTTAGGACAACGCCCAGTTACTTATCGGGGCGATATATCAATGCTTCAGCGCAATAACTATTTAGCGGGCAAAACAGTTCTTTGGATCAGATTGCTTCCTGCCAAATTTTTAACGCAAACTCCCACGGACGGCATATAACTCAAAGAAAAAAAATATATGAAAAAGTTTTTTATTTCGTGCACATATATTTACAAACATTCTACGGACGTGTAAATCAACGATGATATTGTATCGTTAGAAATTATACAAGCGTACAAGACGCAGGAACATTTCCAGCTTATCTGTGACGTCTGACTGATCACAGTTGGTTGCAACGAGTATTTACTTTAGCGCTCTTATAGTACACGACAGTTATATCTGAAACATGGCGTGCAAGTCCAAAGCGCTTCACTTAAAAATGTAAATCTCACTTTTTTTAAAACTTATATAATATACTCATGTAAATAAATAAAGTCGAATAGTTTCGATTCTTTGTTGCTCGATACATTTTTTTTGATATCCTAACCCAATTCTTGAGGAATTAAATTAATTATCATCATCATTTCAGCCGAAAGAGGTCCACTGTTGGACATAGGCCTCCCCCAAGGTTCGCCACGACGACCGGTCCTGCGCCTCCCGCATCCAGCGGCAACACTAAAGTGGCAGTGGGCTGGACACATTGCCCGTAGGACCGATGCCCGACGGGGCCGACGGGTTCTCGAGTGGCGACCACGCACCGGAAGACGTAGCGTGGGTAGGCCCCCGACAAGGTGGACCGACGACCTGGTGATTAAATTAATATACATATATAAACCTAATTAGTTGGTATTAACACCAGGTAGCTGCTGTGAATCGTTGAGCAGTTCCCTCGCCTATCTCCCGGCTCCATCATCAGATCTACTTCAGACCCTAATTAAATTCTTGTGCTTTAAAATACCAAATGAAAAAACTCACAAATGCACTATCAGTCCCTACAATTTTCGAAAGTTTCCCTTGACTTCTCTGATCTTCCACAATCAAACCCTGATCTCCTTATCATGGGAACACCTTGAGAATGTCTTCAATCCATCAAAAAAATAATAATCAATATCGGTTCATAAACGACGAAGTTACCCGCGAACTAACATAAAGAAAAGCATGTATGGTGCGGTCGAATTGAGTAACCTCCTCCTTTTTGAAGTTGGTTAAATAGTGACCTACGTTTTGCAGTATGAGTCACAAAAACTTTGCGTCGCAAAAATCGGTAGTCATAACTTTTTTATGGGAAACTAGCTGCAACCCGCATAACATATTAACAGCGTGTAAATGAGCCTTAAGGGTTAAAAGTCTCCCTCACGCCACTAGCCGCCGCAGTAGACGCCCTGGTCGGGAGACGACACCTAACTCCCAGCCACCGTAGGCGCGGGCCTGCGGGCGGTGAGCAGTGGGCAACTCGCCGCCCGGTAAGGACCAGGCCCGAGTCGACGGCGCGTCGTGTTTCACGCGCGCCTCAAAGAGATGTCAGTACAGCGTGACGGGGTCCACGAAGACCGATGCCTCCTGGGTCAGGGTTGCGGGTTGGTTAAACAAGAAACCGCGGCCCTGGCCGTCGCACAGGCAAGTGAAGAAACACGGGTGGGTTTTAGTCAGTAAAAGTCTGACACACCCTTCCGCTCCGCCCAGAGCGGGAGAAGTAATTTGATGATTTCCCATCCCAACAAAAAAAAAAAAAGATTTTTTATAATCGAGATTAACATAGGAGACTTCTCCTATGTTAATCTCGATTATAACAAATCTGTGCGCCAAATTCCATCCAAATAAGTTCAGTAGACTTACATAATCCTCACAAACGTTCACATTTATAATATCAGTAAGGTAGGATATGTATCAATATTATCTCCTGTTTTTAGTCATTTGCAGGTCAGTTATTGATCTGAACATGATTCGCAGTCATGACAAATGTCCATTTCTATAGAATTGTAATCATAAAAATCATCAATAAAACTCACAAGTTAATATTTTTCAAAAATCCTTAAATTGATGACGATGAATCATGACATATGAGGTCATTTCTAACTGGCAAGAGTCAGTAAAAGTCTGACACGCCCTTCCGCTCTGCCCAGAGCGGAAAGGTCATTTGATGATTTCCCATCCCAAACAA
The DNA here is from genome assembly GCA_037179545.1 of Sesamia inferens. Classification (NCBI taxonomy): domain Eukaryota; kingdom Metazoa; phylum Arthropoda; class Insecta; order Lepidoptera; family Noctuidae; genus Sesamia; species Sesamia inferens. The sequence continues at coordinate 22,474,684 of CM073921.1, forward strand.
AAAAAAGCTCATTTCTAACTCATATAGTTGTATTGCTGATTCTAATCTATATCTATACTAATATATAAAGCTTTCTTCACTTCTTTGGCCTACCCCGCTTGTCCGGCCCGGCGGAGGCGCCATGGTAAGATATTTGTGACCCCGTAACCGGTTTTCGTAAGACGTAACCGTATCAACGTAGGCGACCCTCCTGCAGTTTGTGCGCTATGTCACTGAGATGGAGACTGCCACGGATGCGGGAGTTCCTGATGCGGTCTTTCTGCGTTACTCCAAACATCCGCCGCAGCATATTCATCTTCGTGACACACCTCACCGCTTCCCAGGAGAACAGGTTTAATGGTGGTCTTATAGATCTGCCCTTTAATCTTAATCGGCCTTTTGGGGTCACAAATGACATCTGTCACATCACGCCATTTTGCCCAGGCTGCGGAAATACGTGGCCTGACGTCGCTATCAATGTCGCCGGACGCGTGGAGCACAGACCCCAAGTATTTAAACTGATCTGTGCATTCGACCATGTCTCCGCCTGTGCGCAAAGACATGGGGTCTGTCGTGTTGCTAGCCATATACACGGTCTGCGCCAAATTGAGTTTCAGACCTCCGTTCTCGAGCGAGTCCTTCCACACATTCACACGCCGCACCAACTGATCCGCCAGCGCGATATCGGAATTGAGGTACATGTCTCGAATTATGTCAACATAGGCTTCTGGTACCCCATTGGACCTCAGTGCCCACCAGATCACCCCCCGAGAGACACAGTCGAAGGCCTTGTGCATATCAAGAAAGAGCATATCGTCACCGTAGAGTGAAAACCTCGGGAATGTATTTTTGCTCAAATTTATTTTATTGCGTTTCTGGGAAGAAAACCTCACTACGCACATCCTAATCCGACTCATTTATTCATTCGATACTCGTAGCGACATCTATGACACTAAATGAGAACCACATAAACACGAGCAGCTGTCAGTTTCGTGTGAATACCTAGCAACGAACGTGTAGTTTCATTTTATTTTCATTTACATTTGGGCAATCTTATAGTACTGAACCGATTTGGATATGAAAGCGGGTTACATCTCCATATTAATTAATAAAATATAAAAGCCGCCGTACAAAAATTTTACAGCACGTAGTTTTTTCTTCCTCCTGAAAAGTTACTATTTTTGCACTTACGGGGTTTTCACTCTACGGCGACGATATGCAGAGACGTGTTCTTCAATCTGTATCTCTCCATGGCGATCCTTAGAGCGACTTAATTTTTGAACCGCGCGCTCCTGACCGGCAAACACCGCGAGGACCCATAGCCTTCCAGGCCTCAATGGGGACTCCATCAGCCGTATGGACTTCCTCAGGCCTTATCGGGGGCACTAATCCAGAGGAATAAGGAGGAAGTTCCAGTGTCTGCACCTCTTGGTGCTGCTTATTCAGCAGCTCATGGAAGTACGAGCGCCATCTCTCCTTCACCGCGAGGTCTTCGCATAGTTGGTTCCCAACAGGGTATTTTATACAACGGCACTTGGATATATCCTGTGCCGCTTTGACCCTGGAACGCGCCAACTTGTAAATGAGCTTTTGCCCCTCAGATGATTCCAACTTCTCGATTGCAAGTGGACTCGTCTGGCTCTGGCTACAGCTCTTTTAGCTGCACGCTTGGCAACATTGTATGCGTCGCAATCTTCAGGGGATCCGGTCGCTTGCCACGTTTTGAAGAGGGCTTTTTTCATCTTAGTAGCACGTTTGCGGCGGCCCTTGCGAGATTTTTTATTAAATCATGCGATTCCCTTGCACACTCACCAGAATGCATCCTATAGAAGACCGAAAGGCTGGCTACTCTACGCCTGTGCTTCAGGCTTTGGAGACAGTTTCGAGTTAAGTCTGGGTCGCCAATCAGCCTTTTCGCACGACTCTTCACCGAATCCAAAGTAGCCAGGTGATATTTCGTAGCACCAGCCCAAATGTGGCTACAGTACTCCACACACGAGCGGACCTGTGCTTTGTACAATATTAGAAGCTGCCTTGGTGTGAAGTACCGTTGGACCTTCGCGATGACTCCAATTTTTCTGGTAGCCACCCTGGCCTTGGACTCAATGAACCCCCCAGAGTTAAGGTTCGAGGAAATCTCAACTCCCAAAAGCTGAAGGCGGCCGGTGCACTCCAAGGATACATTCTGAAAAGTAGGAGCCAAGGTGAACGGGCTCCTTTTGGCGATGAAAAGACGCCTGTGTTTTGGCGGCATTGAATGCTATTACTTATTTACGATATTTTAAGATTATTACGATGACGATTATTACGATATCTTATTTACGATTTATTTGCTTATTTACGATATGCTCTAAAATAATAATTACCTAGCTAGCAATAGCAACATCTTGAATAGTTTGTACCAAGATTGATTGTGATTTCATTATAATAATAAATAAGTGATAATTTCCATCATCAGAGCTTTCCTATTAATAATTTTCCCCCGATTTCTACATTTTATAACCTTTTAAAACTATTGATGAGACCCGGGAAGAACCGGGAATCCCGGTTCCGAACATGTTTTCGTGAATAAAAAATGATGAACCGGATGTGGATCTGCAAGCCCTAAAACCTACGTGGGTAAAACCGCGGCGAGCAGCTAGTGATTAATATTTTCTAAGGCCCGGAATCATATGCCGATACAACATACAATCTAATGACATGCAAAAAAAAAAATATAAGTAGGTAAATTTCAGACAACTTTGTGCTTCTGGTGTGTTGTGCTACTTCTTATCAGCGAAAGCAATAGGAAGTGGAGAAGGGAGGGCCTGTCTTATATAATTTTCACATTAAAAAAAACAATTAAAATTCAAAAGTGACGGTTCTCAGCCTAATTTGAAAGAATGACTTTTGATGTGAATATCGAGCTACATTAGCGCATAGCGCCCTTTAATAAAATGTTAGGATATAGAGGGATATTCTACTTCATGTTCCCAGAATTGACAGTGAAATCAGATCGAGTTGGCATCGAGTAACATTAATAGTCCATCAGTGCTTACACAGAGAGAGGACTCGTAATCGTAACTAACTTCAAGAAATGCGGATCTTCAGCAATATTACCAATAAACACATTACATAATCATTGGCCTTCCTGCCTTCCTCTCAGGTGTGCAGGAGCAAGAGTCGACAAACAACATGAAATCAATAAGGGGAGCAAAGAAATTATTAAGCATTTATGAAAACGTAACTGTAATTTACTCCTAAATTAATTTTCCATGAAACAAGGAAGTCTTAAAAGACTTCCTTATGCGAACATTGCGAAGTCTTAAAAGACTTCCTTGTTTCATGGAAAGTTGGTATTGGTTGAGAGAGTTATTAAAATTCTACCTCGTGGCTTTTCGATATTTTATTTTATTTCAATAAGGTCAGAGATATACAAACATGACAGTTCTAAAAGTTAGCTGCGCGGATATACCTAGCGCATATCAAAGCTTAAGTGCTATTTTAAAACAAGATGAAGTATTGTGGTTTTCTTTAACCCTTTAACCGCCAACGCCATAATATTACGTGTTGTAAGAACATTACATCAGGCGCCACGTCAGAATATTGTGTAGAAAGTCCTGTCATTTAAAAAATGTACAATAAATGTTGAATTTGCTTACTGAATCTTAATATATTTCGTGTAATTACTTTATTTTTAACAGTATTAAATACATATTTTAGCTAATTGATTGAAATAATTACATGTTCTCAGTTCGTGATACGTCTAAATATCAACCTACTTCGCCGAACCCATAATTTCATGTAGACTAGTGTTGTACCGCATATGAAACTCCTGATAGTAAATTAATAAAAACATCCTATTTTTTACAAAACTATCAAGTAAACATTAATCAAAATTTCATAGTTTATTAAACATTTATTTATTTATTCAAAATTCAATAAGCTTTAGTGAAGTAATATGTAGAAATCAACAAATAAGTATAGGTAAATATTAAGTACAAACTAACTCCAGAACGTCACTAGTACAGGCTATCCGCGAACGCCGTCGCCGTAATTTTATGTGCGGCTCAAGGTCAACTAGTCATATTTTGAATAAACGTCAGCGCCATCGCCATGATAACATGTGCTCACATTATTATTACATCTAAGCTAGTGTCGAGAAGTTATCGATGATGTTATACGACGACGAAGAACTATTAAATATATTGCAGCAAGCAAACAATGATATTTATAGTAGTAGCAGTTCAACGGATAGTGATAATAATTCGGTAAATAACTCTTGTTTTCAAGTCTGTTTATTTATCCTCAGTCAAAAGGACAGCTAAATAATAATATGTGTACTTATTTACCCATTTATTTTGTTTTAAAGAAAATACAGTTTATTTAGTTATTTTATTTGTTGTTATTTATTATTATTTGTATCCTAATATTTTAAACGCGTATCATTTTTTTTACATAAATGTCATACCGTCTTTTTGTCCGCGGGATAGTAAACGGACTAAATAAGTTTACTGTTTTTTTAATTTGTTATCTATGTTTCATATAATACTAATCTCATTTTAAATTGCTACAGGAGAAGCTTTATCGCTCAGTGCAACTAGTGTTGTAGGCCTTTTTCGTGTTTCGTGAAGACGAAGAGTTATTAAATATTTTGTAATCATGAATTGCGAAGCGACGACAGTTCTCAACATAGAAGTGATGTTGATTTGATAAGTTTAATTTATTTTTTAAATCGATATTTTAATTTGACAAGTAATTGTGTTTGTTTGTAACATACCTACTAAGGTTCATCATGGATACTAACCAAAATTTAAATGATACATTCATAGGCTGGAATTATTTAATATTAAGAAGGTACATCGGTAGGTAGGGTAAGAACAGATTTTGTAGTGTTATTAAGTTTAGGTATATGCTTACCTATATTTTTATAATAATGCCTCTATATACAGTATGTTAAGAAAACCCTGTCCGACCCGTGAAGGTGTTGTTAGGTATCGATAACTGATTCTACTAATGCATACAAAACCGGGCTAAACTAAAAAAAAAATCCCTCTAAAAAAAATAAATATTATTTCGCAAAAGGAGGTAACTTAATAAATGTGCGTTGACCACCCTTCGCCTGCCGCTCGCGGGGGCGGGCGGCAGGGCACGCGGCACGTGGTCGCATCGCTATTCGCTTATGGGTCGTTCTTCTTTTTTATCGACAATGACTTGTCTTCCCCGAAAAAAAAATTATATTTTGATCATAAATATTAAATTACTTAATTTTTTTTTAATAAAAATACACTTGACAATGCAATAATTTTAATATCCTCAAAACTAGATTTTATTCATAAATATTTTTTACAAAATCAGTGTGACATAGTATACAAAAAGCGTGACGGAGGTGTTATACATACAAATAAAGTGTGTCCCTCTGTGACAAGTAATGTAAACAAACTGCTCTCGTAAAAAAAAATCATATTGAAAATTTCTATCCAAGAACATTTACTGAACTACTTAACCTTTTTTATTACATTAATAAGAAGAAATAATTTTTAATGTTTATATTATTAAATAAAAAAATATTTTATTGGCTGTCTCCCGATGTATATGATTTTAGTTGCTACCTTCTGTCACTCATTTTATGGTACAAAATAGTGTGCTTTAGAAACTTTGACCTTGGTCACAAGGTTCGAGAAGAGTTCCCCTACATCCCGCACTCGCGCTATACGTTCTCATGCCCCGGTAATATCAGTCAGTCGCTCACAAACAGTAAAAAGAGGTGCGTGTGTTTATTTAGCGACCGCTCCGTCACGTAAGTTACGACTAACAAATGTCATTCTAATTTCGGGGTTTTAATATTATTTGATTAATTTATGATAAATATTTCATATACACCCAGTTTTATGCATAAATTATAATTAGAACAATGCTGAATATCTCGAACACTACTATTTTACACCTCTGTCACGTAGCACCTCTGTCACGAAAATGTGTGACGGAGTGGTATAACTCGTGACGGAGTGGTCATTTTTGTATGGAACTTAGAGCCTTAGTTAATATCCATAATAGATGATTGCTAGTTTTTTTATGTTTGTTTTTCTATCATCAATCATTTTGTTAATTTAAGGTATTACCATCATGTAAATGAAAAAATAGCATTATCTGCGGCTGAAAGACAGCGACGGTGTCGTGAAAAAAGAAAGCTTAACCCTGAACTTGTTGCAGAAGTAAAACATAAAGGTTTAGAAAGATAACATACTCGCAAAACGTTAGTTAAGCATATGACACCAAAAGGTCATAAAAAATAAAAAGACAATAGCAGATAAGAAATAAAAAAAGAAGAGAAAGATAGAAAACTTTTTCTGAACGTTTTAATTAACAACATTCCGGCTTCTACACTGCCTCCTTCAAGTTCCAGACTACGTTCATTAAGTCCCAGATCTCGTTCACTGACTCCAGCCTCGTCTGTTGCCAGTAGCAGGGGAAGAAAACAAGTGCGACGTAATAGATCACGCCTTTAGAGACAAAATATTCAACTTCAAAAAAAAAAATACAAGAATTACTTGTACAAAAAGACAAGAAAAGACTTCAGCCACAGAAAAAGAAACAAAATAAAGTGCTTACAACAACAACTCATATTAAAAAATAAAATGAACTTTGCAAAGAAGAATGCAGAAAATATATAATATCTTATCAAATACCATTAATAAACATTATAAGCATACAAAAGACTACAGAATAAAACGCTATATTACAAGTATACCTGAAAACCCAGCAATTCATCGTTTTGGACAAAAACTCTTCATCTGGCAATAGAAACCATTAGAATCAGGAGAGTGAAGGAGTATAGTTCCATCTTGCCCAAACATACTATATTAAAACAAAAAAATCATTATTTTCATCTCAGGGATGATGTGTCATGGGCCACTGCTGGAAAAAAAGGAAGATCTCTATAAGTCATTTCTAAAAGAGGACCCCGACATTATTAATGTCACTACAGTTATTTTGAAAAATTTAAGCCGTGTTATGTCGTACCACCTTCAGTTGACAGTCGTGAAACCTGTATGTGCAAGGTACACGCAAACATTGCATTCATAAGAGTTATTTTGTATAAAAATAAAGTTATCAAGACAAATGTCTCACTCTGTCACAATTTTGTCCCCCTTAAAATTTTAGTTCAAAGTAAGTTATGAACCACTTTATTGTTAGTATTTACAAAAATAACGTTTTCTAGTATTATATGCTAAATAATAAAGGTGTTCACTAGATTTTTAAACGACTTTATTGGGCGACTTTCATAATATTCAAAAAAATTATGTCTTATGAAGCAAAAATGTGACAGAGTGGTAGGTATTGGATGGTTAAAAAAAATGATTATTTAAAAAATTTCGTCCAATGGAGCTAGATAATAGTAAATGTTTATATTCTTGATAAGAAAGTAATAAGTAACTGAAGTTCTCATTTAAAATGAAGCATAAAAAAAATAAATACTTTTGTGACTGAGGTGTTATTTTTTTCATACCATTCCTACGAAATTTGAAATTAAACGAAAATTACATGTAATAATTCGCTGCACTAAATGTTTTTGTAACCTACAATAATGAGGCAATAATTGAAATAACAATTCACTAAATAAATCACAAGTTTATTTTTTTATCAAGTATAAAAATTTGCCGGTCAGATTGTCGATAAAAAAGAAGAACGTCCCTTATAACAATACCGGTGTTGTCACTTTTTAAAAATTACCAAATTTCGGGGAAATTGGAATTAATTCGCGGAAAAAAAAGATTATTTCAAAATTCATTTGTATTGGTACTATGATGAATACGTTAAATTTTATATTATATGTGTTTACCTAACCTTTATTATCCTTATGGGTCGGACAGGGTTTTCTTAACATACTGTATGTATGAGCAGTATAAAAGTAAATATTCTCGAAAGGTTAATATTGTGAATAAATAAATGCATCGATATTGAGTATTCGCAACACTGTTCCAACTTATACCTAAAGTGTCGTGGCGCTGGAGGTTCGTCAAAGGGATCAGTGCCGTGGCGGTTAAAGGGTTAAGGGCATTGAGTGGATTTTCATAGGGGGAAAATCTTATGGGTTTGCGTCACTGATAGGAATACGCTAGGTTGCCCGTGAAATCAAAATGTTCTTACTTTTTTTTTTTAAGTGAAAACGTTAGCAACTATGAGTATTTTTGTTGGATGCTATAACTTTTTTTTTATTTGCTCGTCTGTGTTAGGTTGTATGTTGAACAAAATATAATTCGCTAACGTAACAAGTACATATGTATACACAGAATTAAAATACTTCATATTCAGTAGGATTATATGAACTTAGAGGGACTGTATCGATGATTTTGATTTATTTATTTATTTATTTATTTATTCTCACCTATCTCTATCATTACAGATCCATGATCCAATGCGACAGATTGGCCGTATAAACTAAATTCTAAATATACACATTATAAAAATATTCATATTGATATTGATATTGTTACTTAGACCAAGAATTAAGTGGGTACTTAATTCTTAGTCTAAGCAACAATATCAATTAGTCTAAGTAACTTATTATATATAATGTAACTTTAGCAAGTTCACTCATATTGCACCACAATACATCAACCCTCTCATGAACCTCATTCACCACACGTATGGCTCTAGTGAGAGGAGTTCTCGCCAGTAGGTTGGTCCTGGCCGCAGGCATTCGAGCAGGGGCGGGCGGCGCCGCCTCCACACGTACTGGTCGGGCACGCATAGCTGTAGGTGCCGTAGCACTCCCGGGTTCTGCACCACGCCACGTAGTAACTTCACCACATACGCTACGAATGAGAACTCCCGCCGCACCCTTAAAGTATTGTACCCTACCATACCCAGAACGAATAGTGTAGGGTACATCAATGGGTACATTGGATATACTCCATACAGCTTATAGTATAAGTGTCTAGTGAACTTATTTTGGATACGTTCCAACATACCACTATATTTCGCCTCATGAGGAGCCCAGATGAATGCGCTATGTTCGAGGTGACTTCTGACTAATGCGTCATATAACACCTTAAGTGTTGTGATGTTGGTGAACCCCTGACACTGCCTGAGTACGAAACCCAGGTTTCGGTATGCCTTCTTACATATCTTATTGATATGCTCACGGAAGGTTAGTTCCTGAAAGAAGACTACCCCTAAGTCTCGTACCTGAGCTACTCGTTGCATCGGCACATCCTCAACCTTGTATGGATAGTTCAAAGGAGTTCGCGCGCGAGTGAACGACATCACCGAACATTTAGCAACATTAAAATGCAGTTTGTTGTTATTACTCCATTCAACTACTCTGTTGATATCATCCTGCAGGCGCTCACAATCCGAGTGATCCCGAACCTCGAGCAGCAATTTCAGGTCATCCGCAAACAATAAACAAGTCCCGTGTCTGACAACTTCCGGTAAATCATTTATCATTATAACAAACTCGATAGGCCCTACATTGCTGCCCTGGCTCACGCCCGATCTCGTGTAATATGGTTGAGATACACAGCCATTGTAGTCGACATATTGCTGGCGATCCTTCATATAGCTAGCTAAGAACTGTAGCAGAGGCAGGGTACACCCAATTTTTGCGAGCTTCCGTAACAAGATGTCATTATCAACCGTATCGAACGCCTTTTTAAAATCGAAGTACGCTGTATCTACCTGTACCCCCGAGTCTACTGCCGGCACCACCTGTACCATAAAGTTAATAAGGTTCGTAGCAGTGCTGCGCCCCGGTCGGAACCCATGTTGCGCATCTGACAGACGCGCACGCATTTGTTCCTGAATGGAGCGCTGAATAGCCGACTCTAGTACTTTAGCAGGCGTGGAGAGTACAGCCACCGGTCTATAGTTACAGGTATCCGAACTTGGTTTTCCTTTAGGAACCGGAACAACGCGCGTGATCTTCCACCTATGCGGGAACGTGGCTTGTTCTAAACATGTGATGATTATACTTCTATGAATACATACTTGTTAACTATGAATATAACGTGCTTGGGCAATGGTGAAAGAAAAGACTGATGTTAATAACTTTACGGGTGATTATGGAACCTGTGAGTGGGTTGCCACGGATTCCACATTCTCTTCTCGTTTTACATGCATGACCGCACATTTCTCCGCACCAAATTCCATCCTGATGGCGCTACTGAAAGTTTCAGTAATTTTCAAGAGCACCTTCAATTTAAAATTGTTTGGATCAAAGTTTTATCATAGTCATCCATATAAAGGATGTGGGATATAACCTGACCAGCTCTCGTCAGTCGATTGCCTAGACGTGAATTCTCCAGCAGTGTACTTAAAGGATTCAAGGCTAAACAAAACCATAGTGGACTCACACTATCGCCCTGGAAAATATCTTGCTCGATCCTTATCGATTCGCTATTCCTATGACATCCTAGATAACGAAGGACCGTCCTACATTGCCCCATACACGTCATCAAGGAAGGTGCGCAGAGCTGCATCAACTTTCTACATCTCCAGCACCCGCATGAACCATGTATGTGGGTGGCACCGAGTCATAGGCCTTCTTATAATCTATCCAGCATTTCGATAGATCATTTCGGGAACGACGAATCTGTTGGCTAATTACCATATCAATGAAGAGTAGCTCCTTAGTACCGCGGGACCCGCTCCTACATTCATTTTGAGAGGCAGACTTGATAGAGTTGCTGTAAATATGTTTATTTATTTTAAGTTTCAAAATGAATGTAAGAACCTTATAGACCGTCGGTAAACAAGTGATCAGCCTATAATTTTTGGGTTCCGCGGTGTTATTTGATTTATGGAGCAGGTGGGTTACTCCAGTTGTCCGGAACTGAGATAGCGAACCAGACTCTAAACAGTATGAAACTGAGATGCCAAGCGTGCGTGCGACCTTGAAAACCATTTGATCTAAAAGTTAAGCAGCCCGTCCGGCCCTGGAGACTTCTAGTAAACGGACGGACTGCACGAGCTACATCTTGGAGGCAGATGGTAATAGCCCCCATTTCTGGTTTTGGATCGCAGGCTCCCTCGATATTCCGAGCCTTCAGTGTGACAGACAGCACCGACCAGATACTGGGCCAGAATGAACACATGGCATCATCATAAAATAGGCCACACCTTGGTTTGGTCATTCCCAGCAGGGGCTGGGAAAGTGTGGCTGATATGGTTGGTTAATGATGGCTGATATAAAAATTGGTTTATAGGGATAAATCAACCTTTACTGCTCTGGAAGGTGCGATTATGGGAGTATCGTTCTACTCGCCGTTTATACCTACGAATACGGTTCACCCATGCATATGTTTTTTGCTTCAGAAAGTCGATGCGCTCTGTGCCACGAGCCATATGATCCTGAAGGCTGGTATTTGTACCTGAAAACGCCCGCCTCACAAAGCGCATCACTCCAGGACAACTATTACAATCCCTGAAGCAGATTAGTTTACCGATAAGTGCTCTGATCTGACCCCATGAATACGGCCTTCAATCTTGCACTGCCAAGCTGGTACGACTGGTTTCGGCCGTGTAGCTCTAGATTCACTGGAAAATGAATTAGATAAATTACCGGTTTTATATTTCTTTTTTACCTGTAATTTAATAATCGCGGAAATGGGCGGTTTTCCCGTAAAAAATTAAAACTGGGAAACCGCTATTGCATGCTGCCCTAATCGAAGTGCTTGCCAAATTAATCTTGATTTTTTTGAAAATCGAAACCTATTTCCACGAAACTTGTTTTATTATTTTTATATATAAGTACATATTTTTCGACCTTAGATGCATTAAGTCGTATTGTATGTATAAGTAAGTCATCGGACCTACATTCGACTTTGTTTCTAAGGTCGAGATTCGTTTAATGCCATCCAATTGTTAGGTACTCTGCAATCTATACCAGTATTCATAGACACAAAAAACAAGTTAAACAGAGGCGTGAATTTTGTTATTATGTGTTTCGGCGGAACCACTATCATAGAAAAAGAAGTACATACTTAATAACACTAATGAAATACTTTCGAGAATTCCTACAAACCTGGTACTTCTTTCTTAGACTACAGCTTACTAATTGCACACGAACGAAGCCGGGGCTCGTCGCTAGAGTTCTATAAAATGTCGTAATAACTAAAGTAAGTAGGAAATTCGATTGACGTACCTTTGTCCTGTTTAGTATTCTAAACTTCCCAGCCGGTGGCCGATTACTGAAAAACACAAACATATTTTTTGAAAATGTCTAAAACAAACTGACTCATTAGCAAAATATAACAAAACATACAAAAGTAATAAAAAAAACACACACAAAAATAATGAAACAAAAAATCAATTGAACTCTCATTTTTATTAAAAAACATAAAATCACAGGGTCCAACAAATTGTACACTCTACATAAATTGTGTTACCAAAATATTAGAGTCAAGTAATAGACCAACAAAAATAGCAGAAGACAAGTAAACAATAAAAACACAAAAATGTAACAAAAACAATAAAAAATCATTTAAGTACTATATTTTATACAGAGGAAGAGAAGGTATATTGATGTCGCCTTGCATTGCACTTTTTACACAAAATCGCAAATTTGTATCCCGAATTTATAATTCCCACATACGTGGACGGAGTTAATTATCACATTTAGACTTTTGGAATGAATCAACCTAGTTTAGAAAAAGCGCGGCGCGCAATTTTGTAAAGATTTTTAAACATTAAACAGCTGATAGATGTATGTAAATAAGAAAAGTAAGAATTAATCGAGCGCGCAGCCAACCCAGATCGCGTCCGCTGCGTCACTGTTGCAGCCTGGCTTAATCAGACACCAGGCAGTTACAATGAACTTACCTATACATCTACAACGCGGAAAGAAAGCCTATAATTTACATAAGCAGGTGTTCTGGGCAGTTTTTAGGGAAATACCATTAAATGTGTTGGACCGAATTAATTTCACTTCCCAGAACATGTACAGTCCGATTTGTTTTGATAAATTACCTGGACAATATTTTGGTGCATGTTTGCCAATAATCCTAATGTTCTGCCTAGTATTTTCTATGTTGATGTATACTTTCAGACTAGCCGGAAGCATTTGAATGCGGAATATCTAATGTTAAACATATAGATATACCTACTTTTAGTATGTGGTTTGTGATTTATATACATAGACATCATCATACATGTTTGCCGTACGGGATAGTCAAAGGATTTATTTATGTTTTCTGATATAATACATTTAACATTTTATTTGCTGCATTTCTCGAAACCGTATGTATGAGAATATGTCTACCTAACTTTTGATTTGAATTTAAAATTATAGAAGTACAAAAGTCGAATTAAGACACGGATCAATGCACCAAAATCTCTGCATAATTTTTGCGTACCCTTCAAATTGCACAAAACAACACTCGCTTTGCATACCTAATGATTCTTCGCTAAAGATTCGATTATTACGCCAGCATATATTTGAATTTTTTGTATTTCTATTTCAGTGTGTGTGTGTGTGTGTCTTTAGGTGTCTCTTGCATATTTGAGAATACTTATCTAGATCTTCAAGAGGTTCACAAATTTTTGTCGCCAGGTATGGCGTAGAATACATTCAGTACATCGAATAGAAGCGGAATGTGTACTTTAATTTCAGACACGTTTCAATAACTTTGCTTTATCTATTTTCTTTGACTAAAAAAATAAATATCTGACATCGACGCACAAACGAGTACCATGGATCCAGTACATGATTCAGAACCCTCCAGTGGTGGAATTTCTTGTCGGCTTTTTCATGATTTAAAAAAATATATATGTAGTTTTTTTTTTCACTTTAGACCGTTCATAATTGCTATACTTTTATACCCCAATAGGATTTTAAAGTAAAAATTAATTAATTCGCTAATTACATAAAACTCGAAAAGCTATCTAATCAGCTGATTTCACATCAGGGGTCAACGTCATACCTACAAACCCGCACGGCGGCACGCTTGCAACGTTCAAAGGCCCAGTCGACACTTTTTTTTAAACACTGTAAATTCTGTAACCGCTCATTAACGACATAAATGACTATCATAATTTTATTAGTGGCATGCGATATAGCCTTTTTGCGAAGTTTGCGTTAATGATGTCAGATACACCTTGTATAAAGTAAATACCATTAACATTAAAACGACAGAGATAACTTGACAGAAAAAAGAAAGGAATTTGAAACCCAAAACCCAGAAACCTTCTCTAAATTTTTTAGTTGAAATTCATCAAATTAGTATCATTAAAGTCACGCGAAGGAAACATGTTGACGAACGGAGACCCCGGCAAACAGAACAAACAAACAGAATGTAGAAACTCATTTTACGAAGAAGCCAAGAAATGTCCATATCCTTTCTCCTTTTCTTCGTAAAATTATTTCATACCGTAAGTTAATGTACGTAACCGAAAATTTACAATCTGCCAACTTTATGAGTATTAATGGCGAGTACTTACTTATGGCATATAGTGCTTACTAATTCTATGCAAAATACTTTACTATCACAAAACCGTGTTTATCAGTGGTTTTCGTTAAAAACCTTTTAAATACAACTTATTTATAATATGAACTTCAACGTAATACTGATATTAGACACACGTTCTAATATTCTCAATCATAGTTTTAAATTACGTTATTAAATACTAGCTTTCCGCCCGCGGCTTCGCTAGCGTGGAGATCGGTTATATCGCGCTTTTAGATTTCCCTCGTGAATATAATTTTTTTCCGGGGTAAAAAAAGTACCCTGTTATTTAATCCGGACTTCTAACTTTACGTCTGCAAAATTTCAAAACAATAGGTTCAGTAGTTACGGCGTAAAAGCGGAACAAACAAACTCACTTTCCGATTTATAATATTAGGATATTTGGTGTACACATACAAATATTCCAGTAATCTCCCTTGGGAACTTGATGTTTTTTTAGGACCAAAAGTAGCCTATGTTACTCTCCATCTTTTCAACTAACTGTATGCTAAAAATCAGGTCGATTGATTGCTTAGCTACGGCGTGAAGGTAGGACAAACAAACAAACAAACACATTTTCACATTTATAATATTAGTATGGATTGATTAACCCAACTAAATCCAACATTCTTAACATACGGTAGGTATGTTAAGAATAGTGGATCAATAAAAAAAATATTTCGTTTAGGTTAACAATGCATTTGACGCGCCTCGGAAAGCACGTTAAGTCGTTGGTCCAGGCTGTCATTCGTTACAGGTCGTCAGAAGCCAGAAAATCTGACCACCAGTTATACAAAAAGGTAATCATATTACGGTTTCTGGAGGTGAGATACGCAGTCTCTCCGTGTAAAATACTGATATTTAGCAGAATCCCGTCGGATTGAAAGCCGACCATCACATTGTTGGAATAAGGCTAGGCAGAAGACGCAGAGGGTCATCGCGATACGGACCGTGCGGGCATACCGCACGGTCAGTCATGGGGCGGCCTGCGTGCTCGCGGGCACGCCCCCGTTGGAGGTCGATGCCCTGGTTCTGTCCCAGGTGCATCGACACCGTGTCGCGGCCCGGGAACGGGGGGAACGACCCGCCTTCGAGGAAGTAAGGCGGGTCCGATTAGCGGCTCAGGGGGAGGCCCTGAGCCGGTGGAGGGAGGCGCTCCGCTCCCCAGCTGCCGGCCACCGGACGATTGGAGCGATTCGTCCGGTGTTGGAGGGATGGGTTGGTCGCCGGCATGGCAGCCTTACCTTCCGCCTAGTGCAGGTACTGACCGGACATGGCTGCTTCGGTCACTACCTGCACCGGGTCGCCCGTCGGGAGGAGTCACCGCGGTGTCATCACTGCGACTCCCCCGACGACACGGCCGAGCACACCCTGGTGGAGTGCCCGGCCTGGCGAAACGAGCGCCGCGACCTCATTGCGGCGCTCGGAGGCGGACGCCTCTCCCTGGCAACCATGGTGCGAGCCATGGTTGAAAGGGAGAGTGCATGGGAGGCTGCCGCCTCCTTCTGCGAGACCGTCCTCTTGCAGAAGGAGGCTGCGGAGAGGGAGCGGGAAGAGGACGTACTTGCCGCTCCCCTCCGGCGTAGACGGGTGGGGCGAAGAAGGCGGGGGACGAACCCCCGTCTCCTTTAGCCCCAGGGTGTGACCAGCGCGTGCGGGTAACTCCCGCACGTGCATTGCACAACGGTCACCACGTCTGGGGATTATTCCGTTACCGGGTAATCCCCCTTTGGCGCGGAAACCGGCCCTACAGGGGAGGGCCGGCAAGCCCTGAGAGTGGCACGGAGTACTTGGCCTTCGGGTCGGCCCCGTGACACTCTCAACACAGGGCCCGACGGTAACCGGGTGGTTTTAGTGGGTATTCCCGGCTTCGGCCGGGCGAGTCCCACACACGCTCGTCGCCTAGCTAGCGACGGGTATGGTGCGTAAAGGCATTTCCACTCGTTAAAAAAAAAAAAAAAAAAAAAAAAAAAAAAGGCTAGGCAGAAGAAGGCCAAAAGGGCATTAATATTATGAGACTATCCTATAAACTATGTTTCAATATTTAATGCAGACTTGTCAACTCTTCTTTCTTTTCTTTCCAAATGTTTGCCCAAGAAAATGTTGCTAAACGGCCTAACCCATTTTACGATGAACTAGTTTCTCCTAGGTCAGACAAGTTCTTCCTACACAATAGGATAAAACGGTTTAGCCAAGATCAGAATTTACTTGGTAAAAACTCGCCCACTCACATGCACTGTAGCAAGCGTTCCGGTCTTCGGACCTCGGCGGAGGGCGGATAACGCACTCTTCTACGAGGACGCGTTTGCGAAGAAGTGGTAAGCCTTGAGAGTGGAATGGGAGACCCGACATGGAGGCATGGATCGTAAGGCGGCATGGTACTTTTAGCTTCCGGGTGACGCAGGTACTATCTGGTCACGGCTTTGGGAAGTACTTGTGTCGAATAAGCCGGGAGCAGACACCGGTGTGTCCGCTCTATGTTTGCCTGAGGGATACGGCGCAACAGACGTTAGAAGAGTGCCCAGCTTGGACAGGGCTGAGCCGTGTCCACATAGTGGTATTAAGTAGGCTGGAGCGCATGTGACGAGGTTGCCTCCTTATGCGAGGTCTAATAGGCGGCCGAGTTAGAGAGAAATCACATCCACTCCCGTACGGCAGGAGACCGACAGTGGACAGAGACACAGGAGAAACAGACTAGAGGCTTCCGTCGTCTAAGCAGACATGCCTGTGTTGCCGCTGCAATGTTTCCGCATGGGGAGATGGGATCCTCTGAGCAACAGGGGGTAGAGGCCCCGGAATCATGACTGCGATGAATACTTACGCGAATCCTTACATTATAAATCGGTATGTGAGTTTTTTGTTTGTTCCGCTTTCACGCCGTAACTAATGAACCGATTGCTTTGAAATTTTGCAGACATTAAGTTAAAAGTCAGGATTATTTAATAGGGTACTTTTTGTTCCGGAAAATTTTGATATTCTCGAGGGAAATCTTAAAAGCGCGATATAACCAAAATCCACGCGGGCGAAGCCGCGGGCGGAAAGCTAAACTAAAATGACACACCGCTTTGGTTTTAGCCGGTAAGAGTTCGGCTTACTCTTCTGTCACCCCTACAATGAAGGAAGTCCATGAGGATTTCCACCGCGAAACAAAAAAAATGTCACAAGCTCTTTCTTTAAAAGGTTTTCAAAAACTACTCAACATAAACCACGGGGCACAGCTAGTATATGTGTTGTAGTTACAAAGGTTCTCCTTGAAAACCTTTTTCTTTTGTTAGCTCTCATCTAAATAGCTGTTGGCCACCAAGAAATCCTTATCATTAGTGCCCAAGTTGTCACCCATTTAAGTCATTGACTAACAATTGGCAAATACCAACTGTTTATAAGCATGTGTTAGAAGTTAGTTTTGCTTAAAAAGCATTCTCTGTTGGTATATATTTTATGGCAGAAGTCCATAGTACAGTGCCCATTTTCCTTATTAAATGTATATGAATATAAAGTTATGTCGTCCACAAATACTTTATAATGAAATTATATTTGATGTAAATTCATATTATTTAAAGTCAAACAAGATCCAGTTTATTTCAATATGAATTAAGTTGATTTTAGAGTAACTAACACAATTGAAAAAGTTATGAAAATGTTGTTGTAGTATAATGCATATGAATTTTTATATATTTGATTGATCTTGTTTAGGTAACAAAAGAAAAAGTAATTGTGTCTCATTAGTGAAACTTGAGCTCAATCGTCATTTCAATCAGTCTTTTTGTAGCATATTTTGTCACTTTGGTTGTACATATGTATACAAAGTTTATGTTTATTTATGTAACTTTTTGGTAAGTAAAGAAATTATTCCCACTATTATTTCACTTCTTACTTTTATCATACATTTGTGCTAGCAAATTTAATTATATTCAATAGGACCACTGATCAAAAAAAAACTCTTTTATTAAATTATAATCAAATTTGAAATTTAGTTATTAATCAGAACATAAGAACAAATTACAAGTTGTAGGCCAAACATAAAATTTGTCTGGATTTTGAGGACAAACCATAACAATTATTATTATAACTCACACTAGCTAAGAGCTATGTGGAATATAGTATACCAGTATGTATTTGGTCACCCTATTATTCATCTTATTCTAATAGTTTTGAATCTGTTCAGGCCTGTTTTGTTAAATATTTATACAGAGTGGTGCTGACAATACGACAATAAATGAAAACACGAACAATGCTAAACCATAGAAAAAAAACCTAGCATAAAAATAAAAAAAAATAAAATTTCTAACAAACTAAATCACATAAAATTGCAAATGGAATAGAACCTCCTTTAAAAATATTGGTTCACAGACCTCCGATCGGCGACAGCGCGACCCTGCGATCATTAACCTGTAAGCATTTCCTTATCAGCATGTACATCATGTAGAAAATGTGAAAAATGAAAAAGAATTTCCCGTGACTAAACTAATGGATATATTTATATGATTTTTTATAGGTAGACTGAGAATGTGTTGAGGTACACGATGTTTAATTTATTGTCATATTGCCAGCACCACTCTGTATATTGGGATCCATATATCCCAATATTTCATTGTATGGGATCCATAAAGCCCTACCTGATTGCAATTATGGGTTAAAAACATTATAAAAAATTTACTTTAAAAGAAAGACTATACTATTTTAACTTAGGTTTAGGCAAAGTATCAATGCCATCCTCTTATTTTAGCAATGCCCACATCCTCTTTGATTACCACATTTAATAAATAGCCCACTAACATGTATGGCAAGGCAACATTATGAAAGGTCACACTGACAGATTTTCGTGATGATATTTTCTCCATAAGTATTATTTCTACAGAAATTGTCTATATTTTCTGGATGACTTTTGACATTGGCTATGTAGACAATGTGAAGAGTGCATATTTGTGTAGCCTAAATTGGTTTGTTACATAGTGCTCTAGATTAAGGTCTGCTATACACACTTTTTATTTTTCTCCCTTTCACTCAATTTATAAGTTAAATGTCATGCATATTACCCATTGTTTTGCATGGTTCTTGAAATGACTATTTTAGATGACATTTATTTAGACTTATAAGTTACTGTGCTGCTATATAAATTACAAAAAATAACTGCATTTTATCTAATAATTTGGTAACAAAAAAATGATTTGATACAACAGGTTTAGTGTAAAATGATAACCCAGCATTTCTAAGTTTTAATATAATTGCCTAAAAAAAATTATTATTTTAATTAGATAGAATATTTTTTCTTCTGTATAATTTACCAGTATTTCAATTGTGTATAATGTAGTATATACAACATGTAACATAAAGGGTATATACATACCAAGGGCATGGCATCTTTACATGATATCAATCGATATTGGAAGGGTTTTTTAATCCTATCTCTTTATGTTAGGAAGTTATGAGAAAAAACACCGCCTGTGATAGGCTACTACGATACTAGGCGCACAGAATTTTTGAAGACATTTATCGTGATTTTGCCAAGTAATGTGACGTGTAACGTATGTAGTGTGGTGCATGTTTGTTATGATTTTTATGACACACGGAACCGAAAATTTAGTATAAATTTTTTGAGTATTTTATTTTGAGTTGAAAACCTTCCGATATCATTTGATATCATGTAAAGATGCCATGCCCTTGGTATGTATATACCCTTTATGTTATACGTTGTATAGTATGCTAATTGATGGTGCTGATATTTCCTATAATTGAGATACTTGCAGCATCTATAACTATAACAAAGACTGATTTAAATGCTATTTGTTTTATTTTGTAAACCAACCTAATATAGTCAAAGATGTTTTAGTATTTTAAAATATGACTGATGTGTGCTTGTACAAACCTACTTACAAAATAAAATAAATTATATAAATAAATAAATAACAGGATGCGGCCAACCTAAGACCGGTCATTGTATAAAGACTTGGAAGAAGCCTTTGTCCAGCAGTGGACTTCTAAAGTTGAGAAGAGGAAGAAGAAAGAGAAATAAATAAAAGTATATTTTAGAACTTTATTACCTCCACTTCCATTTAATTTTTTGCTAAAGATATACAAGTGAGATTAGTATAGAACAAAGAGAATGTTTTCTTGAAGTGTTACAGCCAAGCTGCAGAAAAAGCAAGACGAGAGTTTTTGCTAGCCGACCGCTATTTGGGAAACGTCAAGCATATTTTTGAATCACAAAACATTTTCACAACTATTTTATTCTGTAACTGATGTCATGAAAAACTTTAATATATTTTTTTCTAATAAACAAAAAAATATAACAAACATTTTTTATTAAAAAAATATGCAGGCATTGTAAAGTGGAAAATAAGTGGCCAAAGTCTTAGTAAAGTGTTAAGAACAAAATGTGCTGCAGAAATGAAATGAAATCATTTGTTATGCAAGTAGGATCACTGATCACTTTTGCAGAGTCACTATAATCTGATTAGCTACAAGAAAAAACCATAGTATCATTCTAAACATACTTTTTACTACACAATATTCACTCATGACCAGACTAATACTTTACATATAAAAAAAAACAAAAACTAAATCAAACAGCATTGGTTTTCCCTAACATGAACATAATTTTATGGAAATGCTCATAATCTTCACTTTAAAGTAGTACTCTTATTATAAATATAAAGATGGGCATTTGTTTCACAAAATGGTTTTTGTTTTGTTACATTTATTCAAATCATTAAATGTCAAAGATGTGATTTTTTTTTAACTTTATGTAGATAAGCACTTATACTTGCTTGTTGTTCTCATTTAATTTTGGGCTTAGTAACCCCTAAGCTTGTAAGTGAATCATTAGCGATCATCTCACCGTGTGTAGCCGTTTACAAGTGGAATCCGAACGAAACTGACTACATACATTGCTCTCGTACAATAACAATCACGTATTAACGTCAATTTAATCAATAGATACGTTAAACTTTAAATATTAATTATTTTTACTAACCATCGCTTCGCTTCTATGCACCTATTTCTCACTCTTTTGTCCAAATATGTTTGCGGTCGCACAAATAGTCAAAAGCGTAAAAAAATAAAGCTTAGCACCGATAGACCACCCCGAAGATGACATCAATCAATAACAAAAGAAATATCGCCAGCTGCAATTGAACGATAGCAAATTGCCAACTTACCCATACTGCGGTTTATATTTTTATTATGTCGATATTAGTGCACTTTTTGATGTAATTCCTTGTAAATAATTAAAACAATCTACCCACGCTAACAAATAATCATCGAAACCCACGCCGATCTGAGTTGCCCGTTCGAAAAAAGAGATAAGATTTTTTTTTTAATATATTTTGCTTGTATGTGCTACGAATGGATCACTATCGAGATAATAGTGACTTTCGTAAATAAACATATTTTTCTTTGGTCAATATTTTCAGTAAGTAATATTGAGAACATAAGTTCTTATTTGTGGGTGTGATTACAAATCATACTTATTGCCTAAGGTCCGTATTCCAGAAGGACACTCAATTCCAAATAAAAAGTACTCTGTCACTCAAGCATTGATCTCTGTTTAAACATTACTTAAAACTAGTTTCCATCAATCAAATGGCTTGAAACGAGTTTAAAAGTAATACTTGAGTTTTGAGTAAGCTTCTGGAATGCGAACCTTATAGTTTGGATATTATAGTAACTTATTTATATTATTTTAGTAATAACTAATAAGTACTCAACGAAACAAGTAATACCAATAGCAATTTACTTGAGAACTATTTACATCATGATATTTTCTGAATGTGAAATTGTTGTTATTCTTTATCATTTTTTAAACTATTAAAATAAAAATATAAAACTATTAAGAGGTACCTCTGCGTGTGCCTTGCGCAAAACAATTTAAAAACGTTTCATATTACGCAATATCAAGCTCTCAAAAACTTTTCTCAAATTATTGCAAAGTAATCACAACAAAGCATTCGTACGCATGGATAGCAATTTTACTGAGAAACGAAACGCATTGTAAAAACGTCAGTGACGTCAGTCCTCTGTCTTTATGTCCTTGTAAATAAAAACTTGAATTTTAAAATTTAAGCACATAAAGCGACCGCTGAACCAAATACATACTGTTCATTGATCAAAACACCGGGTAAGGATCGTTCTTTCATGAATTTCAATACATAGTTTACTATTAATTTATGATTTGAAGTATTGACGTAAATTGGAATTAAACGCCTTATTTATATAATTGCTTGCGCAGATCCGCAGCGATGCTCTCAAAAATGTCTCCAATGTATTTTTAGTGTGTTAACCTGTCCTCAATGGGATTTTTGTGACCTTCAGTATTAGGGAAGGTCATAGTGATGTTTATATAATTTTGCGATGTTTAGTGCGATCACTAGCGGGGTGATCGCGTTCATTGTCCTGCCCTTGTTTACTATTATATTCAAAACACCCGGTTGTAGTTATCAGGCCCCCTCTCGCTCACTCACTATTTTTAGAGCCATAGAATTTCGAAGTGGACTTTAGTATTTATGTGGGCGCTTGTTGCTTTACAAATGTATTATTTAAAACAGCACAGAGTGCGAAATATTACTTGAATAAACAATTAAATAGGCCAACCTTTGTGTCTTGTGTTTTAGTTAAGGTGAGTCTTACTCTTTGTTTTGTTGCTATGTGTGGCTATCACCTGTAATACTGTGGAATTTTCTTTTATTGAGGAAACAAAAGAATGTGTTTATTCAAAACAAACAAAAGACATTACATAACTGGCTTTCTTAAATTCGATTTTATCTATACTTAAATACTTTTTCAGCCTATTCTGTTTATAGATTAATTTATTTGATAATAAAGAAAAGAAATATGACTAAGGAAATCACTAATTAATTATTAAAATAAACTTTGAAGTAATACATTGTATCTATGTTCAATATGGCCACTTAACTGCATTCCTTTTTTAATGTGACCAGTATTGAACAATATGTCTCCTGGTATTAAAGGATTTCTAAGTCTAAGTAAACAATTATCATTCTGCTGGATATCCAGGGTCTCCTGGTAAAACATAGTCACTAAATTCAAATAACTCTTTAACATTCCTGCTGTTAAAAATAGTACTGTCATGGCCAACAACAAACTATATTTCATATTTTTAGTTTTGCATCACATATTGTTCGAAGTTTTATGAAATATACTTTTCCTATTTCTGTACAGCTCTGTCCTTTCACCTCCTGGAACATAAATTAAATATTATTTATTCTGGGTAATGTGAAAGTTAACAGAAATGTAAGAATAACATTAAGAGGACAACAGTAATATAATAAAGAGGTAAAGACCTCTTTTTTTATTTGTAACAGTAATGAAGCAATTTTACAAATACTTTCATTTCTGAAACTAGTCCAATTGCTTAATTTTTTACCTGTGTAAATATATTTACATATATATTTTAATGTTAGCTAGTTTATTTCAAATATTTATTTGCATTAATAAAAATAAAATTGCTAAAAATGGCCTTCTTTACCCATTCAATTAATTGACTACTGGACAACAGCGTCCAACAGTTAGCAGAGTTAAAAAGTAACTTAATATTTTATTTATTTATATATACTTTATAAAAAACATACTAATAACATAAAAGAAATATATTCAGCACTACAAAACTACTTATACAATGAGCAGCCTTATTGCAATCTCTTCCAGGCTCTTCCTGCTTAGAATAGGATTTAGGACATTTAAATAAAAGTCTATAAATGAAAGATATAAGCTATGCCACAAAAAAAAGGTATAACCTTTTTTTTTGTGTTTAGTCCTACAGGACTTTTCTTTTAATCACTAAATATATTTTATAAATGCTTTTGTGTTTACCTACTCAAGGTTTAGGTGAATAAAAAGGTAAACTTGTAAAATATTATTTATTCTATGGGAAAACAATGTTTGTTTGCTGTTTGTGTTGCCAGCGTTTCTAGTGGTTAATCTCGGCATTAACTCTAGGTGTTAATTATTATTATTATTTTTTAATAATTATAAACTAACGCTTGACCGCAATCCCGCCTGATGGTAAGCAGTGATGCGATCGTTGATGGTAAAGCGCGCTAGTTTATTAAGAGCCTATTCAGTCAGAAAAACTGAGCGAATACAAAAGGAAGACGGCAGTTGAGCGATGCTGCGCCAAAGGAAGATTGATCTGAAGACCCTCCACGACCAAACTCCCAACACAACAACATTAGGCGCATCGTACCCGGCACACATCGCAACACAACTGCTCAGACCCGTCCTCCGTACGGCTTCACCAGATATCATGCCGGAACACGACAAATTGCTTGGCGGCAAGGCTTTGTCTGGTGGGTGGTAACGTTATCCATGTAATTATCATCAACCACCTGTAGAATATGTGCCAGTTACACCTTGCACTTTGCTGTGAGGTCGGTATTTGCGTAGGCAGCCCAGCTGTGCTGAACATGGATCAATCTTCGTAAAGTCTTCTTAAGGCTGTTCTCAAATCCAAAACCCAAAAATTGTTCAAATACTAATGTATTTGAACAATTTTTGAACAATTTTTAATAGATAGTTGTTGCAGATTACTGCAACAACTATCTATTATCAGGGGTAAAGCGAAATAGCAATTTTAAATGTTTTATTTTCGTTTCGATTACTAGGGTTCGAAGTTACTACATGCCAATCAATTGCTTAATGATATAATTATGATTTACATTTAAAGCACGGTATCATATGCATGCTTTCTGCCTCCGTGTTACGGCCAAACGGGCGGGCGCGAGAAAAGTAATCATGGAGACAGCATGCTTTGAAGGAATACTATATCGCGATTATGAATTTATTACGATAAAGCGGAACAGTAAAGAAAACAATAAATTTTCTTCACAATTTCCAGGCTTTTTTGCTTTTTGTAACATTGTCTATTGTTATGAAACAAAGTAAGTATGTTAGCATTTAAAGCAGTCACGGGCGTACCTATTTAAAAAAATTCTCTAGCATACAGCAAACGCTATTGTGGGCAAGTAGCAAACAAGCAGACCACTGCTTGTTTGCTACTTCGCTTGCGATTTTGCAATACGCAAGGAACAGAAAGAGCGCGATGTAGAGCAAATAGCAACAAATGAGAGCCATATTAGCATTTGCTATATGATATGTATGATAAGCACTTCCTAGGTATTGTTATCACAGAAAGCAAAAACATGGCTGGCTGCTGCCCGATATTATTTGAGGTCTTATGTAATATTTATTTTCCAGAAAACCTTCCGACAGAGTTATACAACTTATCCACTCACTAATAAAGCACTGCTCGATTCTATTAGTTTTACGCACTCACGCATACCTTTAGTTGCATACATTTTAAGGTCTTGAAATAAATTAGTTTCTAGGGGTATTTCAGTATACTGGATTTACACCTTTGTTGCGCGCGTTCTTTCGCAATCCCAATTTCTATGGGGTCGCTCGGTGCAACCTGTTTCCATTCTCCATACTTCTGTGTTAT
Organism: Sesamia inferens; assembly: GCA_037179545.1. Lineage (NCBI taxonomy): Eukaryota > Metazoa > Arthropoda > Insecta > Lepidoptera > Noctuidae > Sesamia > Sesamia inferens. The sequence goes on from CM073921.1 coordinate 22,500,544, forward strand.
TCGTATAGGCACGTCCTGGAAAGCCTTGCGTAAATGGCTGTGGGTATGGTTACAAATCATATCACCGTTCACGCAATCAATCCATTGTTACTTTGGTCTTTTCCTATTCTTATAGCCATCGAAATTCACACCTACTCAAAACTTACATCGTTTTAAAATAAAACGGTTTTAACCATTTTTGTAAATTACTAAAAATATCGTATTATAAATTATAAAAATATTCAATTGTTAAAAGCCACAAAGTCAGATCTATTCTCCCCTTTATTCATATCTCTTAACTATAATTAAAATTGATTGGCTAAGTGCGCGATATATGTAGGTAAATGATGGTACACACACCCATCACATGATTTAATCACCAATAGCACAATTATATGTTTTCTATCTGTATTTTATAGCTGTTCCGCAGCAGGTAGTGTTGTTTCCATATCGAAAAGTTTAATTTTAGGTGATTAACTTACCATAGATCTTTGTCGGTCTATAGTTTCAAAACTCTCGTCTTATTTATTATCATTGATTTAAAACGAACACAAAGAAGGTACCTACAGAGTCTAATAAAACGACTCTCAGCCTTGTCCTGAAGGTGCAGAGGTCATTTTAACATTCTAGATTAAATAATAAAGATGTATATATGTACTATACATAGGTAAAAGTCACAGCAATGTTCGCAACAATTCGCACCTCAAAACGGAAACCGGTTATTGAAGCCAATTGTCGCGTGCAATTTATTACTATTGCATTATTGTAGCTGCCTATCACAATCAATCTGTGCATCTTGCGCAGAGGAACTTGTAATTTTCCTACGTTCCATATAGCGATATAAAAAATATCGGCCGCCATCTTGATTGTCCTTGTTATTCGCGTTCTGTGTTTCTGTTTCTCGTCGCCTCCATTAAATTAGTTCATTAAACTGTAAACAATGACATTCGTTGGAGAAAACTGTCTGTAGCATACAGAATTGTATTGAAGTTAGTTTAGCTTCTGTCCACGACATCAACGTAACATAAATAAACAGCGTATAGTGTTCCCACTCCTGGGACACAGGCCTTCTCTCGGTGAAGGGGAGTGGGCCGAAATCTACCTCGCGGGAGCAGTGCGGGTTGTTAGATTCCACATGTCTTTGATGATTTGGCTCTAGGACATGCCAGTCTACTCAACATGTTTTCCTTTTTTGACAGCAGGGGTGCTGAAATAATTTACCTGTATCCTATCCTGTTATCTCTATTCCTTTATCTCATGAACAGAGTTGCCAGACAGATGATATGTACTCGTATGTTTAGTTCCACAGATAACAAACAAAGCTCCAGCTCAATGTATTCGTCTTTATTATGAGTTAAAGAGTAATGACCTGATTGTTTTGTTCATCCAATCAGTAAAAGGTATTGTGGTCTGGCACAATATTGTTACATTTCAGTTGAATATGTATACGCCATAACTTCTGTCAGGTCTCAGCAAATTGGGAGTCAGATGCTTATCTGATTACTGCATTTTTTACATGGAGGGAGTACCCAGTCACTCTATGTAAAACAGCCGAATCTAACATATTGGTTTGGAAAAACGCTAGGCAGTTAATGATGATGAATGCATTACTATCATTATTTTATTAATATGTGTATCCCTCAGTGAACTGTGAACTACCACGTAAGTTCAGTGCGATATGTCCGATGTCACGTCTTCAAATTTTTTTATTTTTGCTGCTAGGTTTTCATTACGGTGCTTTCGTTCACCGTTTTCAGAGCATGTTGATGTAGCAAGATTAGCACAGTATTATATTTTAGACAAAAGAACACGTGTCTAACGAATAAATCCAATTGTGATGCATAATGAAAAACAAAATGTACCTACTCTAAATAATTAAGTGCAATAAAATGAATAAACAGTTATACAAAAACGAAAGATGTTACTCTTGGTATACTTACGCAAAGCTTCGACACTTTAGGCGTTCGTAACTGAGAATCTACTTTCCTAATAGGCGGGGTTAATGTCTCAATTGTCTCAGTTGTGAAAAGCAGGCCAGTAATTAAACGAGCAAAAAGCATACATGCCAAAACAGATTTAATTGTGATTGGTTAATGGCACTCATCATCGAACTAACCTTTCCCAACTTTGCTGGGATCGGCTTCCAGTCTCATTGGAAGCAGCTGAATATAATAATTATGCTTTGTACTACTACCTCTTATGACATCCACAACTCGGTTACTGGGTTTTTCGGAGACTAGTTGACAGATTTTAGCTCTTTTGACTATCCGTAACAAGATCTACAAATGTCAGCCGGAACCATTAAAAGCCACAACACGAATGGTACTAGTGCCATCCGTTCCGTACATATAGTTATTTGCATGATTGCATGCCAAACACTGTCTGAAATCCTCGCTTTACTTTATCACGTGATGATGCTGTGAACAAGTCGTGACGTCGAAATGGTCGTCAATAACTTGTACTTTAGTAATAATATGATTGTAAATAATGCGTCACCAACAATTTATTTAAATATAAACTTCATGCACTCCTGGATATGTTTGTGAGATGTGCATGGAGACACAATCTCCGCTGAGTCACTCGTAAACTAATTATTTGTTAATGTATACCTAAACACATTATCGTTTTCTGAAGATGAATGTGTGAATCTGCACGTATACAACTTCAAGTTCGGGCATTTCAACTCAATTAACTCCATCTCCTCCGCGTCCTCCGCCTTTCGCATCCAGTCTTTCCGAACTACCTTTTGGCGTGTATTAGGAATCCAATTTGAATTGCTTTGAGAATCAATGTTGTTTCTATAGGTAGAATCATAAATATCCCATTTTCCTGTTAACGCTTCTGACAGACAACAGATTGCATAACTAATGTCTTGCAGAAGCGCATCATATCGAATCGAAGATCTAAGTCTAAAAAGACATTGAAATTACTAAGTCCTGAACTTGCCAAAAGATCAGTATTGCATAAGCAAATAGGGAAGAGCATAACGCACAAATTAAAATCTAAGTACTAGTTAATATTCCTTCACAGAAAACAACATTCCTAAATATTTTTACTCACATAAGCTGTATGTTTGGTTACTTGTCTTGTATCATCATCAACCTTTTTATCGTCCCACTGCTGGGCACAGGTCTCCTCTTATACAGAGAAGGATTGAGCGTAATCACCATGCTTGCTTAATTCGGGTTGGCAATTTCAGACTGAAAGTCCAGGTTTCCTCCTTCACCTTGTAATCCATCATTGGCGTCCAAGATATACTTAGAAAGTATAACTTTAGAAAAGTTACATTGGAACTTGCCTGACCTGGAATCGATCCCACAGACTCATACTTGACAGTCTGGTATTTTAACCACTAGGCTACCACAACAAATGTCTTGTATGGTCATTCCTATTTCACACCATTCAACTTTATTTTTGGCTCTCATCCAGCCTTCCTGCGAAGATCTTAGCTTCACCCAGCCTGAGGTAGTACCTATATTTACCATGTTCTCCACTTAAAAACTCGCCTAACCCAACGATCATCGGTTCTACGGTTAATGTAGATGGCCATTGCCACTTCAGATTGCTCCTTAAAGCTATGTCGACAACTTTTGTTCTCTGCGGGATCAGGTTGCGGATTCCATCCCTCAGAAAAACTCAACAAGCATAGCCCGTTTCATAGCCCGCTGAGCGACCTTGAATTTAAGGACCAGTTGTCAATTAATTCCGTAGTACAAACTATCTTTTCTTCATTAAATTGTAAGCAAAACAATGTAGTGTAGTTGACCCTTTTGTTCATGTTTCTCTTTTATCGATTTGTGTAGTAAAGATAGCGGGATTTCCGTACTTCAGAACCGTGTGCGGTGTCGGTACGAACGGACGCTGCGCATTTAAAGTGGAAATAATTACTGTTCTAGACATCGTTGTGTATATCGTTATCATATATTCATAGTGAGAACTAAGGTAGGCAAAATTGTGAGAGGTAGAGTATTTTTTTGAATTTATCTTTTTTTTATTTATTTTAGAAACAAACCGACACATAACTTTTTATAGAAAGAAATACTAAAACATACGCACAAATTTGAGTGATACCAACAACATTTTCCACGGAATACACATGAAAAAGAATAATACTTTAAAACTTTTCTTGAATTCATTGTATAAGAAAAGTTAATTCAAGAAACAAAGCAAAAGCTCAAAAGTGCAAATCATGCAAATGAAAATTACTTTCAGTACGTACAACATTTTTGAAATTACCTACAGAAACAGCAAACATATCGTTATTTTGGAATTTTTCGTTGTAAGTTTACGATCTTGTCTGGTATATACCTTATCACGCGCCCCTTGTCCTGAAAAATACTAAGAAGTTTTGTATAACTTAATATAAACTTCAACGCTTTAAGAACTTTCATCGAAGTTTTTAAAGATGATTTTTTTTCTCACAGATTTCAAAATGAGTAAGCTGTGCAGGCAAGTGTCCATTGAGTCCCCCGGACCGACCATGCGGGAGTGCGTGTTCAGTTTCGACGTTCCCGTACCCGACGTGCCCATGTTTGGCGCCAGGATACGTGTGGTGTACGCAGGAGCTTGTTACAGAGCCAACAAGACCCGCTCAGCTTCAGTCTGCAGCTCTTCTTCTGTATCCTCCATCGGCAGCCTCTCAGGAGAAATGGAGAACTTCGGCATCCACACCCCCTCTACTCCTGCACACATTGGTATCAGAGACGGTGCCTTGTTCCCAGGCTATGAAGTGGCTGGCGTTGTAGACGCCATCGGGAAAGCTGCGGAAAGGCTAGACGGAATCAGGGAAGGTTCCAGGATTGTTTTATACCCCTACGAAGGAGTGCCCCACGGGTATGCGGAGTATATTGTCGTGCCAGATTTTAAGTGTCTGGTGCCTATACCGGATGAGCTTCCTCTGAGCGTAGCGGCGATGCTGCCTACAGGTGCTTTACTGGCAATGAATACTGTGGCCACGGCTGGAGAATGTCTGCAAAAAGTGTTGGAAGGCCCGTCGAAAAAGGACTGCACGACTGTGTTGATCGTGGGTACTGGTGGTCTGGCGCTGTGGGCCTTGCGTATCGCCACTCATTACTTCAAGCACGGGTCCAACAATAACCGTATCAGGATCTGTGTGGCTACCCTCAAGGATGAAGGATTCGTTCTAGCGAAGGAATGCGAAGAGTAAGTATTAATCTATTTCCTTGCACTAAATGTAACGTATTGGTGTACCTTTTGTTAGAACTTGTTTTCTGTTAAGCTTATGAATGTACTCGTTTCGAACACGGGATTATTGAATAACATTTGCCAACAAATATCTTGATCTTTGCCCAAGGTTGATAAGGTCGACGCATTGTTTGACTTCGTTTGTTTGGATGGCACAGATACAGACTTGTAACTGTTGTAAAAGACACATAACGACGCCGAGAGTCTCTTATATTCTCCGCCATTGAATTTTTTTGTTGTACCGACCTATACCTGGTAGGTAGGTAGCCAGTTAGGTAGTTCAGCTCATACTAAATACACGTAAACCAGTTTTTAATATTATAACTCAACCTCACGAATACTGTATTTTAAGCATAATGTTTTTTTGCTTGTGGAACATGGCGCAATCTCGAACCAGCAAATTTTCACACCAAAAATAAGTCTTAGTACTTATTTTTATGCAATGATACTCAGTTTGTTGTGAAGGATTCGTAGTTGAGGGCTATAATATATAAGATGTGATGTATGTTTTTACACACAGAATTTCCATCATCATGCAATGTACATCTGACAACTCCTGACGACCCTGACTATCACTAACGCTATTCGTACGGTGACAAACATATCGGACAGATTAATAGAATTGAAAGAGTCTTCTCAGTTGAAATTGCATAATCAGTGCACATCAGCCGGTTTTATAAGTCAATTAGTTTCTGGTTCGACCCGGTCGTTGTTGTGGTCTCTGTGCCCGATACGTGTTGGTCCTACTTGTGTTCAATATTAAATTTAAAAACTGTATGACTCCATAGCTATTCACAACTTATTCGACAGCCGTCCGAATCGAAAATTGCACAATTTCATTTGCAACCCCGACAGCAAATAACCGTCTGAAGTATATCGACCGACCGTCTTATTTGGCATACCTGATAAAATTTCCGAATATAGATTTTAATTCACAGCATTTAGAGGACTTTTTGCTAACATTGATCGATGTAAGATTCAGTACGGAAGTGTATCGAATAGTTCTGAATAGTTGTGCTGGTTTCGATGATGACACGACGGAAAACCTATGAGTACCTAGATAAAGTTATCGCTAATTATTATTAGCCCAAAACCCACAACTGAAATGAAAAAACTGTAGGTACTTTAAATTGAAACCAGGTACCAATTGCTTAAAACACGAATTCACACATATTTTTCTGTTACAAGAAATTTAGCTTAGCTACAATTAACTAGACTAACGTCGCTATTGATTCTTAATTGATTTCAATCTACCTACAGTGTGGCTACCATAAGTTTTCATTACGAGGCTCGATCATAAGCATCGATCGCGTTTGGCGCTCTCATTGGTTGAGAGTTCTTACAACCTTGAAGCGGGCCAATCGATGATCCAAACGCGGTTCGTAATGAAAACTCATGGTAGCCACACAGAACTAGTTTAGGACAGCTTCTTTTAAATCTCCTCCTCTTAGCGATAAGACCGCCTATTGTGTCACTCTTTGTGGGTTTTATTTTGTTCTGTAATTTATATGGGATACCTAAATAATAAAGAAAGTAATGAATAAGTACGCTTTTACGCTTTTCCACGCTTTTGTACTCAAAAGCGTGGAAAAGCCATACTGAACTCTGAATCACTCTCTCTTCTAATCCGGTACTACGTTTATTATTACCTCTTGATTTCTAATATTGTCCACTGCTTTCGTCTGTGTTACCAGTTGTTTGCAAAATTATCGTTATTTAAGGCGTTCCTCCACCTACTCCGAGCCGATAGCTGATTTTTAAAGATACATTTAGAGATTGTTCTAAATTTATCTAATTGATAATATTTCGACTACAGTTGTGAACAAGTGCTCAATCCAAATAGTAAATTCATCCACACTCATCATTTACGGACGAAATTTGGAATTTGCTCAATGTCAGCCCGAAGACTGGATGGTGCCCGGTTAATGACAATAAGAAGGCACCCTATCTTCTACATGCGCCTTAAACATTACTAACAAAATGTGGGGTGTTACTTTAGATCCACCTTCGGGCAGCAAAGGCATGATAACAAGTGATTACAGTATGGCCAAACGTGTAACAAGAAGGTCGAAAATTGCATATAATAAGATCATATAATTACCAACGACATCGAAACCCTAGTTTTCTTCTACATCATTTAACCATCATCTTTCACACATACCATCCACCTTTTCTCGGGCCGGTTACGTTATACCAGTCCACAATACGACTGACTGTCTAAACTAACCATTTTTTTTATTATAACATAGGGTAAACGTGGTCCAGTGGAACGAAGATCTATATGAGAAGCAGCTCATTGAGAGGACGATGGACGCGTGTGGTGGTCCTGTTGATGTGGTGCTGAACTTTGGCACCACCTCCCGATCACTACATCGTTCTTTGCAATGTCTTGCAACTGTAAGTAGATTTGCTCTTACTTGTTTAATGCCATTACCAATGGTACCTAGAAGAATTGTAAAACTATTCGTTTGGGAGAGTACCTACATTGTTAATGTAAAATGCCAAGGTGGTGGTCCTATGGACTGTTAAATGTTGGTTAAAAGGGTGTTGTAGTTGTTTTATGTTCTAAATTGTATGGTTCTATTTAATACTACTAATACTGGTGGACATAAGCCTCCTATGAGAAATGACCAGCCTCTGGCCGTCTGTGCCTCTTGTATCTAGCTGATTTCCGCGATCTTCACCAGCACCCTAAATGCGTAACAAACTATGCATCGTGGACTGAATCATTTCACTGGTAAACAGTGGTTCTGTTGTCTGAGATATAAAATTGATTTTATATTTATGCCAATACACAATTCATGAAACTGTCACAGTCTTTCAATTATTTAAGGGATTTGCTCTCATTGATTCTTTTTTAATTGCGATAATCGGCAATCATGAATCGAAATAACAAATATATTTTTATAAAGTCAGTTGTGTTATGAAAAATTGGGATACATAAAAATCTGAATGTTATATTACTATAAACTCCTTTTAACACTTTCTGTTGTAATTTATTAGAGAACAATCTCACTTTAAAGACCCGCAGTAATATACAATCATGTGACGTTCCACCGACCCTGAATGATTTACTCCGTCATGTTTAAATCCTGGTGGCATTGTTTTACTTATTTCTCATTATAATTTGAGATAGTGTAACTTGATACAGATATTTGCTCCTGGAGGTTGAAAGTTTATCAGCATGTTTTGCGCAATTTCTTCATAATTTGACTTATCCAAATTCACTTCAATTTTGTCAAATAACTGAAACTCAACTGTTCTGCGGGTAAGGAGTCTGAGACTACAAAACACATGATGTTTGTATGCTCGAAAAAGATGCGTACTGAGCAAAAGCCTAGCCAAGCCGATAATTGATCGAAATATATGATATACAAAAGTCATAAAATCAAGAGCATATTCTTTCATGAATATATTCGTTATCTGGGGTACTTAAAAACAAAAATTTGCAAAGATAACCAGGGCAAGAAAATACTTTTTTTTTTTACCTCATAATGTTTGAAAAAATTCGTCTACTCAGTAACGTAAATAATGCAATAAATGCTGTTAAACTGGCCAACAGTGCTACTGACAATGTGTTACTCAAATATCTCTAGAGTAGTCTCTAAGGGTTCTACCTAGGTGTCTACCTTAGAACATTTCGGTTCTAATAAGCAGCCAGGCCAGTCGTGGTGGACTAGTGGTTAAAACACCAGCTTCTCAAGTATGAATGTGCGGGTTCGATTCCAGGTCAGGCAAGTAGTAATATAACTTTTCAACGTTATATGTACTTTCCAAGTATATCTTGGACATCAATGACTGATCATAAGATGAAGGAAAACATCTTGAGGAATCCTGGACTTTAAGTCTGAAATCGCCAACCCGCATTGAGCAAGCGTGGTGATTACGCTCAATCCTTCTCTGTATGGGAGGAGACCTGAGCCCAGCAGTGGAAAAATAAAAAAAAAGGTTTATGATGAAGCAGCCATGTATACAAAATATCTTTACTCTAATAGGGTGGAGTGGTACTAGTGACAGAAGACGTCGGTGAACACCTTCTACCCAAATTTGCCAAGAAAGCAGAAGATATGAACGTCAACATAGAAGTTGTCCCCAACGGCTCCATAGAACAGCTCAAGCAACTGGTGGCTCTGGTGGCTAAGGGTGAAGTGAGTATACGCTATTTTGTTTTACAGAATACGTAAATATGGCACAAGTCATATGTTGGTACTGAGAATTTCTTTATTCAATATCCAAGTAAGCACTTAACCGGTGGGTCGAATAATCAATTTGCCCATGCATAAGCTAAATACGTGGTTGGATATGGAGTGACAGATACGAGCCAGATACGTAGCATTTGACGGAGACTACGACTTGGCGGTCGGTTTGCGCACAAGTGATTGCAAAAAAATATTTCTAAAACCGTTTCATTGACATTTTCTGCTTAAAAGAACTATGTCAAATATCATATTCATCAAGTCATTCTTAATAAGCTCTGAGGATCGCATCCATCGTTAACATAAGAGGGAGAATCCCACCGATATTGCCATGTATTGAACATATGGTAATTTAGACCATACATACAATACATATTTAGGTCATTTTGACCCTAAAGTGCAAGATAAAAGTTTTTAATAGTCCATCGCCGGCAACCCCGCATCTACCTGTTAACATCAGTGTACTCATACAACTTGCGGAGAATCAGTCAGCAACTAATATGCTCTCCGTTGATCTTTAATTCAATCATAAGCATAGGAAATCATCTACTTGTTGTAGTTTTACAACCAATTTAATCGGATGAGGAGATTAGGGGCACCGATATGTTTATGAAATAGTTAAAAGAAATACAAAGAGTGTATTCGCTGCCCCTAATTCCGCAGTTTGTTCGAGCAAACTGATGTTAACAAGTATATTGCAGAGTCGCAGGCGGTGGACTACAAACCGACCTCTGTTGCAACGGTATATATAGCGGCTTCTACACTGCACTGATTGATTCACAAGGGGGCAATTCGCTCCCTCAATGCAAGGCCAATTTAGATCAATTTATTCAATTGCAGTGTTAACTTCCAATCACAGTACATATTTCTTTCTCGACGGTGCATGTTACTAGTGCAATCGCTCCGGAGTTTTCATAAAGATAACAGTCTCTTAAATATCTTCTCCCTGCATATTGGTCAAATCGTTAACGTAAGTCAATTTATTTTATTTATTGCATTCCCGCTGATGATGAATGATTTTGTTTTATGGACGTTTGTCAACGGTGGGCGGATTCTTCTGGCTTCCCTTGACGTGTTTCATACTGATTTTCATTGATAGGTTCTAGATCGAAAATGAATGGATAGTCGCTTTGTCAAGTCATTTTGATTTAGATGGTATTATTGTTTTCCGTGGTTACATAATATGTCTTTTCTACCTATCCAATATTTATGAAAATTTGTTTGTTTTTCTTTTTCTCTATCGTCTTGACTTTGTTCTTGTAACAGTAACAACGTTGATAAAGTGATCGCTGTTACTCACCACATGGTGGAATCGTTTGTTCGGTTGTCATATTCGTCCACAGACCCACAAAAAAATGTTCTCGCCAACATTTTACCCGGCTGGAGAAGGCTTATATATTATTTCATAACTTGTTTATTAAGCTCTTGAAACTAATGAAATGGTCTTGACTATTTCATTAGTTTCTTGTGACAAATGATCTAGCATTGTGGTTAAATAGAAATCTTTTTTGGATGATGAAGGACCTTTTATGAATATGATTTATTGTATCTAAATATCGTTACACATAATTGCATGTTTAAAAACAGCATGATCATACAATTTGATCAAAAAAAAAAAAAAATGTGTCTCCAACCACCACGTCCTTTTAATTAAATCAACTTTTCGCATAAAATTATACAGTAAATTTACTGATCGGAGAGCTCAGAGCACCATGCAGTCTTGTCGAACTACATTGGTATAATACCTATTAACGGATCAAAAAAGAATTTTTAGAGGTTATTTGTTTCATCTCGTATTTCTTATATTGAGGAAGCGATCGACTAAGACCTTTCCAATTATCTATAAGGATAACTGAATTTCGTAGTGTCCTTTTATGAAACGGTGGATGTAGTTATACATATAACCGTCTGATATAACCTATCAACGCGTATAACGCTCAGTTAGCTGAGACCCGTAGAGGGCAATTGAAAAAATTAGTCTCGACTGCCTAGTCGCTCGGTCAAGTTCAAAGTCAACCTTTTTTGTTTCCATAAAAAGGACCCATGTAAGAGATTGCTAATGTAATTTATGGAGAAAATGAACAGCGTACGGATTGCTTGCGACAAGCAAATTTTTAGAGGTTATTTGTTTCATCTCGTATTTATTTTATTGAGGAAACGATCAACTAAGACCTTTCCAATTATCTATAAGGATAACTGAATTTCGTAGTATCCTTTTATGAAACGGTGGATGTAGTTATATAACCGTCTGATATAACCTATCAACGCGTATAACGCTCAGGTAGCTGGGACCCGTAAGGTCAATTGAAAAAATTAGTCTCGACTGCCTATTCGCACGGTCAAGTTCAAAGTCAACCTTTTTGTATCCATAAAAAGGACCCATGTAGGAGATTGCTAATGTAGTTTATGGAGAAAATTTACAGCGCACGGATTGCTTGCGACAAGCAAATTCTTGTACGTTTTTCGCAATTTTGCAGGTTAGTGTGAAGTTGTATGATGATTGGACTGATCTTAACAAGTACGTATTTACAAATCTATAATCATTAAAATCATCGATAAACACTAATAGTTCTCATAATCCTATTGCTTGTATTTTGTCATCAATTTCGCGAACCTGACACTTTCCCCTTTAACGGCCAGAAAAATATCGATAGAAACCAAGACATTAATGTATTAATTATTATAAAACATGGAATAATATTGTCATTGTTTTTACAGTTTGTTATAATGATAACTATTACTTCATTAACAGATATTTGTAGGTAAAATTCCTATATAGTATAATTAGTGCAGTATTTTTTTACTTTCCGATGGTAGGACACGCCACATGTCTTAATGTTTGTTGTGATTGCTCTATTTATGAAAAAACGACGCGGCACCATTTGATATTTTGTAAAATTATGAAATAATACTACTACGCTACGATATAAATATATGCCACCTCTTCAAGCCATGTCTTCCGTGGATAAAACATTTATTTCATACTAATTGACCAAAGTTCAAATTTTTCAGGAAAGTCAAAATCAACATTAATTAAAATATTGAGTTGCCCAACAAACTTTGGTGGCTTGCCTTGCCCTCCGCAACAACAAGTTGTTTAGATTCCTTTTCTATTGAGTACTTATCGGGGTTTCGTTACCCATTGTCTGGGTTGAGCACTACTTGCATAACACACTTAATTCTGAATCATTTTAAAAGAAAAAGTTAATTCTTTGTGTAGAAGCTAGGAAGATGGCTAAATGATACTGCTGCTTTTAATGATAAATTAAATATATTGTTCGGACCAAAGGTGTAGTGTAATAAAGGAGCGAGGGAGCACACGCGATCACCGTTAATCGTGTACTGAATGCTTGAATAATATTAATTAGCGAAATGAGGTAAAATTGCACGAATAAGCATTCGTACATTATTAGTGTATGGCTTCACCGTACACCTTGCTTCATATGTTAAAGAAATTGTCTGCTCAACAATGTAAATAACCGCATTAAATGTTGTTTAATTGTCAAAACTATTGCTTCAGTTAGTGTGTTATGGAGCTGGCTTCTTTTTGGCTATGTCCATAATCTGTAACAAAAATAATTGTTTGCCAACAGATCGAGCCCCCACCTCACTCGGTGTTCCCCGCGGAGGAAGCACAAGAGGTCGTGAGGAAGCTCTGCAACTCCGAGATCAAAGGACGGGCGATCCTCAAATTCCACAACATCGACTAATCAATCGATCACAACTTACCGACGTACTGTGAAACATTATATTATTTGCTTAGAATAGACGGTACGTAGCACGTATAGTTTAGATCTGTGAACATTTGGAGATTTTATTTTGACTCGAGGGTTGAAGTTACCCTTATACCCTTTTAGAGGGTTTGCCTTTGACCTTATAGGGTCACGCAAACATCTGGCAGAACCAGTCGTTTATGAATCGCGTGGAACGCTGATTCTTCGAATTTTTCATCTACCTGACGATGTGTGCCACTCGAAGCACGACAAAGGGTCGGACATTATAGACGCTGACTACGGAAATTACTTTTCACTAGAATGTAAGTTGATATTAAATTGATTACGATCATAAGCTTGTTGTATGTCAATATCCAAAGTAAAAACATTTTTATATTATATCGAGCCATTTTTCAGCACAATCTCATCAAACGCGAATGTTCAAAGAATTCTGTACCGTAACTTTTAGGTTTCTTAATGGGCATCGTTGCCCAGTTAATTAGTTCCAATGAAGAGTGCAAGCTTTCCAAGAGGTTCGTTCTTAGCTTGATGCGAATTTTATTCTTCCTTTTAATTCTATATGCACAGCGAACGTTTTATAAGCCTCTAGTATTTACTGCTGGCGTTCACATGGGCGTTGTGTTGATTCTTTTCCACTGCTGAGCAGGTCACCTTTACGAGACTTTAGATACTTGCTGATCTACAGTATCGGTATTGCAAACGTTTCTTCTAGCTAACTATATACTTGTTTTCTCCAAAGATGTCTTTCAAACAGATCATATCGAAAATTTGGAAAGTTATCGTGAAGTATTTTATTAAATCGAACTGATTTCATTATATACCGATCAAGTGAAGCGGACTGATGGCTATTACTTGCAGATTTTGTTCGTCACTAAGACGGAGCATCAGTTGGTGGATATCGTTTTCAATCTCTGAAAACCCAAATTTGGGCATTGACGAACCATTTACTTTCTTGGAAATCGTCATCATAATACCGGATGATCTAGACTACATGCTTGATAATTAAGGCTAAAACAAATATTTTTTATTAGCAGTAGCTTAAAGTGTAATTGTCTTTAGCATGAATCCCTTATATAGTAGAAAGTTACCAATGTCAGATATGTATTTCTAATGGAACCTCTTTTAGGTATTACGCATAAATTAAGAAATCTTGCGGCGCTAGGAAACGCACACTTAAAGAGTAAGTTTTAATCAGTAGTCCTACGTTTGGTTGGACGTGGTATTGATTTATAAGATCGAAAGACCCAAGTTCAATCCTGTCGCTAAACTCTTGGTTGCCCTTGTGACTCTTTGTCTCTACAGGGTTGACGAGGATTGAAAACATTAGTACCCACATCAATGGTGTCCAAATGACTGTTGAGGGTGGATATTGATGCCATGTTGATCTGTATTAATATTTCGATGACAATATGTATGTGGTGGCTTGCGAACTTTGCTTGGACGAGGTAAAGAAAGTAAGTTTCGTCCACGGGAAGGTACCGGAGATCAGGACAGAAATAACGATGGGAAGAGCTACCATAATGCGATACGTGATTGTCAAAAAACCGTTTGTCAATGACAGCTTGGACAAAAACTAAATTGTGCTCTGCGCCTGATTCGATGCTATCAAATTTCAGTCTTTAAAATATGGAACAGATTTATTGCGTATTGGTGTTAGTAATTTAAAAAAATTTCTATGTTTCATGAATTGATAATGGATGCTCGCGTTCAAATCAGGCGCAGTGGACCAACTTCTATTTAGATTACAATACAGATACCTCAAGCCCTGTTCACTTGAATGCGAACCAAGCGCCTTGTGAAATACTCTGGGTCATATTTTCTCGAGTTCAGATAAGAGGAGGGAAGGCATTAGTGTCGGTATTTAATGTGCTGCGGGTTCTGCGCTCCGTTTTTAATCAGAGACCAATGCTGTTCGGAAATAATTCGGTAATCAACATAATATGTAACCCGATAATTTTATTAAAATTCTATCCTGCTATTATAATTGATATCGCATAAAAATATACAATGAGTCTGAATGTTGGATCTCAAATCAGCTTTCAACATCTCCAAAGATCCGACTATTCTGGTGATCATCACTGTTCAGGGTATTTTAACATAATTTTAAACATTAGTACTACATTATAATAGTTTAAATATATAACTAATTTGTTTTTCTTTTTATCCGGTATACTAGTTTTTATTAGTTGCTCATTGGGTCCGTAATACATATCATACCTTCTACTAATACATGTTAATTAATTTTTGACACTTCTTTCATAACTAGATAATAAATTAAACATAAAGACACATTTTTAGCTATTAATAAATATATTTTAAAATGTTATTAGTATCTTATCATTACATTTTAAAACATATTTCTAAAGTAGTTATCTAAATGAGTCGTGCTTTCGTGGTTTTTATATCACTCAAGATGCTAGTCGTGACATAGACTCACGTGTCTAAATTAATGTCAATTTAGTAAATCAAAAAAACATTATCAACAATTGAACTGTTTTGAACACATTGAACACAATAGGTAATGAAAAGATTCGGTATGAGTTTTATTAAATAAATTAAAACAGAAATTATATTGGTTATGTTCATAATAAAAATATTAATCACAAATAAATATTATAATAGATTAAATATAATATGAATATACCTAGGGATTATATTTAATTATGACATTACTTATAATTGAATATGTAGGTATATTAATATTTATTTTTATCTCATTAATTTGTATAGGTATACTTTAAAATTATATTTTAAGTTTTAAAACATTTAATAATTAAAAAGAAATTATAAATATGTGTAAAATAATTACTATCCATCAAATTATTTTAATATTAACTATGCATAAAATTATATTAAAATGTATGATTGTAAATTAGTAATTAGAGGTTCTTACATGGATTTAATTTTATCTTCATCATTTGTCAAGTATGAATAATAACTGAATATCTGTTTTTACCTATACCTATTATAGAAGATAAAAAGAAAAAAATATTACTTACACTTTGACAACTACTGAAAATGTTGGCAAAAAATCTTTAAAAAGTTCGGTCCCAATTGCTACTAACAATAAAATTGATAAACACGTTCGTAAAGATCAATCGTTAAATAAAATACATTGAAACAATTGTAATTGTAGTCAGGCAGGAGAATTATGGACATTGAAACAATTGATCGACAGTAGTCGTAATGGTAAATGATTTGTTGATACATAAAGATGTCAAGCATCAGTAATCGTGTCAGTCATTCTTAAAAACCGTATAATTTCCAAAATTGTTCCTTGAATAAAATTGTCTATCGTTTGAAAAGTCAGCATACATTTTTTTTTTTTTTTTTTTGTTGGATTCAGTCGACTATTATGACAGAAGAAGTGTTAAAAATTGTTTTCAAAAACACGTAGGTTGTTCAAAGTCTTAACTGACCTAAACGGTACTCAAATGGCGTTAGCCTTTTAGACTACCAAATCATTTGAATTCACTTGTGAGTAGGTCGTATATCTGAATTCTAATTGATTGAAACCCGCGGATGAAGATTCTCTTTTGAGTTTGTATTTTTCTCAAATATTCTGCTTGTAGTGGAGTCGTAGATAATATTATTGTAGATTTATCGTACTTTATTATATATAACACAGTTTCAGTCACTTAACATTATCATTTTGCTGGGCTTATTACAATTTGTTGGAGGTCGGCGCAAGATATCTTTACTTCAACTTCTCTCGTCACCGCCCGGGAGACATAATTCATGTAGGCACCCTTATAAAAATCATCGTGTAATTAGTCCAGGATACAGTACGAGTATATTCATGTACCTAATTTCATTTTTATTGTTTAGTTATGTGATTGAGTAAGAAACATAATTATTCCATATTTCTAATATAATTATGTAAGGTATAAAAATATTTAAAAATCCGTGTGGACCCCGGTTAAGAATGTGCCAACCCTCTCCCTGTGGGTGTCGTAAAAGGCGACTAAGGGATATTTTTCATTCTTTAAATCTGTAATTTATCATCTATAAATATCATGATATATATTTTGTTTGTTAAGATATCGTAATATTATTTTGTATTTATCTTACTTGATTATTTATCAATATCATTTATATATCTCTTTCCTCCTCTTTTCCTACTGTCTTATTTATCTTTAGATAGTACCTTAAGTTCCCGATTTTAAGTAAGTAGTAGTGTAACATAGTCTAGGATGGAATTATTATAGTTTTAACGACCGATTGGTCTTGTAGGCCCATATTCAGCAATGGATGAAATAAGCCTTTATTATAGGACGATCTAACTTATAAAGTAGTATACAAAACAAGGACTATCCTTCTTATCCTTTCCCAAAGCGCGTCCATTGCAAGAATATTAGTTAGTTTGGTCACAAATTATTGCTTAAGTTGTACCTAGATATAGTAGTCTGCATAAAATTATCTCGAATCTTCTTCAATGTCTTTAAAAACCACCAAATTGTTTATACTGTGTAGTTATATTTATACATACCGAGAATGTTTACATGATAGATAGGTATTCATTTTTGTTTAATACTGTAGGTATATATATATATATTATGTTATTTAGGTAATGTAGGTAAGCAAGCTTTAAGACCCATGTGTAATATTCATATTCTGTTTATTAAAGCCTGCAAGTTAGCCTTTCATATTCACTCCGTCTAATATGATGTTCATAATATTCATAATCGATCAGTTTTCGCCGCCACCAATGATCTCTGGTTAGTATTTTTTATTCGAAACAAAAACAACAACTAGTTATTTCCGTTGTGTACAACCTCAATATATTATATTTAGTTAGAAATAAATCATTTTATTTTATTAATCATAGCCTATTCAATTACTCCTAAGCATTCTCCCCGCTGACCTCATTAATATAAGTAAGTAGGTAGTACTCAGTCAAGTAAGTTAATCAGTATAAAAAATAAGCGTCATTGGTTTGCACCAATCGCAGTCTTGATACGCAATAATAAGTCGTTAAACAATGTTGTTAATGAAAATGATAGTGTTTGCGAAGGCGCGCTAATTTTAGCACCCTATCATATGTGAGATGTGCTGGTCTCTTACAGAAAGATACGCTACTGTACGCGATATAGATTATACAGAGTGGTGCTCACAATACGACAATAAATGAAAACACAAACAATGCTGGTTCATAGGAATAATCCAAAACCATAGAAAAAACCTAGCAACAAAAATAAAAAAATTAAAATTTCAAACAAACTAAATCGCATAAAATTGCAAACGGAATAGAACATCCTTTAAAAATATTAGTTTAATGACCTCCGTTCTGCGACATCGCGATTCTGTATCGACTTGCTTTTTTCGCGCCATTATTATTAAAGTTTGGTGCCGCAGGATGCGACGGTCATTAACCTATTAGCACTTCCTTATCAACATGTACATAATGTAGAAAATGTGAAAAATTAAAAATAATTTCCTGTGACTAAACTAATGGACATATTTATATGTTTTTTTATGGGTAGACTAAGAATGTCACCACCACTCTGTATATTGGAAGAATGTAAGACATGAATAATACCACGAAGATAATAGAAAATAAAGGAAGATAAATTTCAGGGAGTTATTAACGACTACCCCATAGTAAGGATTATAATACGATTTTTATTATTTTTTATAGGAGACAAAGTTTAATGAAGTTAGGTGAATATGGCGATTTTCACAATTGAGATTGTCGTAGAGGTGTAAAAGGGAAGGTTAAAACGTAGAAACAGGTGCAATAAAACAGTATAAATATTTATATTTTATTTATATACACGCTGGAATTTTAATGGTTGTTTTCCCGCGGCAGAACGATTTGCTTTAAGAAGTACTTTCCATGACTAGAGTAAAAGAAAAAAATATAAATGTTTGTGTTATAAAATAATAAAAAATAATTTAAAAAAAAATCTTCAACTCGAAAAAGTGAGAAAAGTTAGTTACGCTAGATACAACTTGTAGGAACTACTCGGAATGGACATGAAACCGCTTCAAAGGAAAGCAATGCATTTAATGTTCAAACCATAATAAGCTTAAATAATAATTTTATTTTCGTGTTCAGTAAATTGGAGCTAAAAAGTATTTATGATAGTCCTAAACCCGTAAAAGCATGAATGGATAATATAGTTGAAGCACGCAAATCAATGGCCCAGCGCCATTCAGCTGTAGATTATCAGGAGGTTACTATTAGTTCTTGCTCACTTTCGAGTTTTTTTATCACTATGTTAAATCTGCCATTTCATGTTTCTAATATTTTATTTATTGATGAAATGATTGTATTACTAAGACAAAACCGTTTCGCTGCGGGAAAACAACCATTAAAATTCCACGCTGTATATGCTTAACCCTTTGGGAAGATGGCGTGAGTGTGTGTATAAAAATAAAATGTTATATAACTAAAAATGCCTTGAAACAGTGATAGTCACCTTTTCGTAATACGCAGTGATGTTATACGCATAGAATAGACTATCACCTCATTCCATGGGTGTCGAAAGGCAACTCAGGAATTAAAAATCGCAAAACGATGAGTCTCAACATCCTTCTGCGCTCGAACAACGAAACTCTGCGGTCACCAAATTACGATCCTCGATTGGTATTCTTGTGATCCACATTCAGAAGTTTTAAAAATATAATAAAATGTTCGATGCCTTTTTGTAGAATAATATAATAATTCAATATATTTACATAATTATAAAGAGTCTCTGACATATCTCGGGGCCACTGCAATGGAAGTCGTACAGGGGCCTAAATCAAATCGCTGAGCCTCGTACGGTTTGGTAATAGGGCACCATATTCATATTATTATATTATTTTGCGCTAAAACATTTCGTCTATAAGGATCATAGAGCTTCTTCTTAAAATACGCGGCAAACAAAATTAAAGTGGAACCAACGATTTTCGCAGTTCCCACCTCTTCATAAACCAGAATCATATCAATAAATAACTAATAGTTAGAAATAGCTATCAGACTAAGCTAGAACTTTTGTGATAAAACATCGAAGACGAGGCATAAAATACTACCACAATAACTTTTTTTTATTAATGACTGATTCAAAAAATCATTGCTTTAAAATAGTATAGCATAGTTTCGACTGCGAGCGACTTGATAAACAGTAGCATAGGTTTAATCTGTTTTGGTTGAGTTATTCATGTCCTAACATAGATAACGTTTGAGATGCAAACAAAGATTCAATGTCACATCTTGTTCTAAATAAGTTTTATATAACTCACATAAACGCATGTTTATTATACGAACTTTGCACGCCCAAAAGTATTAGCTGGAATGCTGGACTGGATGGTTCACTGGTTGACTCTGAATATGTTATAATTATTCCAGATAAAAATAAACTAATAATTGGTATGAACACAGATAACCGAAATATAACATTGGCTCATGTCAATATCTTATTATGTCTGTACGTGGATTCGCAACACTGAAAGTAGTCCAGGGGTAGCATGTCATCTTTTAACAAGTTCGCACCTAAACCAGTACAGAGATAGTACTCTACCTACACACTGTTTATAAACCAACATCAAGAGGTGTGAGACACCCAAATTCTTTCAATCATAATAATTTTGGAAAAAATAAATGGTAATAATAAATTTGTTCGAAATTTTTGTTTACTCAACAACTAAAATAAGACAATGAATGTTGTTGAATTATCAGAATGAAAGCCACTGTTATTTTTGTACCCGTTCATTAACGACATAAATGACTATCATAATTTTAATAGTGGCATGCGGACTAGCCTTTTCGTAAAGTTTGCGTTACGATGTCAGATACACCCCGTATATTTTGATGTAGTTTCATTTATCCACGAAGGTATCTTTAGCAGTTTTTCATAAACAGCAGTTTTTTATAAGGTAGGATAAATTTCTGCCCATTCCTTAATCATGTGCTGCTTTCAGGGGTATAGTTGGTGCGTCGATGTCGACCACCTGTGTTATTAGTAGGTAGGTAGGTGTTTTTCTGTATTCGTTTAAAAATGATCTTATTTATTCTTAGTATTAAATATGTAAATATCATCGTCTCATGATGAGCACTGCGGCAGCATTTTTTTAAGTAATACTCAACTGTAGTGTAGAATTTTCTTCTTCGTAGCGAAGTCTTGGCGAAGTGCCATAGTCATTTTTCTAAAGCTTTTTCTGCTTGGCTCGGTCTTGATTTTTCTCAGCTATTTCTTGGCTCTCGCGTCGTGGATAGCTATCATAACAGATGTTAGAGTAGGTAAATATTTAACATGAACTCATCGCCCTACCAGATGGCCGTGACTGGCGTACCGAGCGTGGGGAAGTTACAATAAAGCGTGCTGCAATCGTGATCAATGATTGCTTGCCAACTTAAAGCGTCCTAAACATTCGATACATGTTTAAAAATATCACGGGAATTAGTTTCAATTACCATTATACCAAGTATCTAAAGTCGAAAATAATGTTCAACTCTAAAAAATAAATCATCGTAGGTGCCTGTCTTATTAAAAACAAATATATATTTCACCGTTTAAATTAGAAACGCCAGCAGTAATACATAATAATTATATAGATAACATTGACGTATCATTATGTATTCTACCTAGTATAAGAGGATGGGCAGAGGCCTAGGTCGGGGTGATAGAGTTACCACTTGAGTAGAAATTCGTGCCCTGAACTGGGCAGTCACTAGCGGAATAGTACTGAATATAGCAATCTTGTTAGTTTGGGCAAACCAGGGTGTACCAAGCATCTTGAAGAGAGAAATATCTACTTTGATAAAGAGCACTGTAAATGAACCTTGCCTTAAACATTATTAACACCACTTTCTGAACAGTTAACAATTTTATTAACTGATCAGAAAGTAACATTTCTAATGTTGCTTCAACTACATATACGACGTCACAGGCAAATAAATTGTAATCGAGGTGTAACAGAGAGGATATTGCAATATATACCAAAGATTGTACAAAAATAATTATAAATAACCTATAAACGAGCTTTGTTTGTTATTCAATAAAAAGGTGTAAAATCAATTTGGCCATATTAAACAGAGTGATTCTATGGCATTCTACACGTAAGCAATTACAAATTTTACTGCCAAAGTTATTTAGTGAGAAAATAAGATTTCATTAGACATATGTATGTGTAAGAACAGAAAATGCCTATTTACACTCTGGTAGCTCTTGCTAGCAAGCATAGTCTAATCATGCTTTTACCTTTTCACGAGCGTGAAGCGTAGAACTAGAAAAAAAAATAACATCTTTATCGACTTTTAGATACAAAAGCGGCAAATCTTCGTGAGTAGTGGTAAGATACATAACTACTAAAGAATTTAAAAGCGGTGTGATACCACAATCCACCACCATTTCGGCTCAATTATTGAGAACACGAGTGATCGATTGTGGTCCACACCGCTCTCTCAAACGGATCGAGGTCTGAATCCCAGCAGTGAAAACGTTTTAAAAGCGTTTACTATGCACAACTGGCAACGTTGCATTTTAGTGTCATTTTTCGTGGTTTTCAATTTTTATTATTAAACTGGAGCTATATTTTAAAATGTGTTCTGCTAACTTTTTATAATTAGGTAAGAGTAAGTAACCGTAATGTTTACAGACATTTTACTATGAAAATAACGCCTTGCAAGTCTCCACTCCATTATTTGCATATAAATGGAACTATAAACGCAATGATTTCTTACCATTTACACACTTGGCCTAATTCTAAATAGATGGTTAGTAGATTTATTTTTTTTAAATATCTCTGATTAAATAATAAAAATTTGTATCAAACCATCATAACACTAAATTGTGACATTGCCAGTCGTGCGCAGTAAACGTTCTCAACTGGTTATTATGACTACTTTTCAACTACTTGGTGCAATTATCCGTGGTCCTTCTGCACTCTCGCTTACCTTATTGCTACCCATAGAGTCCTGTAATTGGGCTGACGCTAAGACAGGTCCATGGTTATTTTGGCCAAGTATTAGATCTTGTTTGGGTACGGTAGTTAGCCTCAGTTTAATTTCCAATATTCTTAAGTGGGGAGAAATTATCGACTTTATGCCGGGGTAGTAACGAACAAAGTAATTATAAAATATTGCTCGCGAAAAGGTCAAAAGTATCTATACATTTGTGTACCCAGCACTCAACTATAGTCTGCCACTAACAGTTAAAAAAACTATCGAATTAAGATAATTTCCGGAATTGATATTCCAGCCAAGTTTTATACATACATCCGTAAATATGCCAAATTAAAAATCAATTAAAATGTTTTACAAATCCACGATTTTAAAGATCTTCCTCTATATTGTATCCATTTTAATAGAAAATCTTGAATTCTCTTGATGTACCTATATATTAACTATAGAAATAATTAGTATAGAAAATACCAAAATACCTAATATTTAGAAATATAATCAATTTACTAAAGTTATACCCTTTTTCGATATATACATACATATTATACGACAATGCAATTAATCTTAGTTTTAAATTATGTGGTATACATGTCGCAAAGTTTTTTTTCTCTACGATGTATATTCGTATCTAATATTTAGCTTTATTTAGTAAGTCAATACCTATGTAACTAAGTTGATATATATATATATTAGTTGGAATGTATAATAAATTAATAATAGATATTTATATTATCACATAAAACATTGATACAATTACTTTAGAGCATCGGATGTCACAAATAGTCGACACAAATGTCATATTATTACTAATAATTATTATACTCTGCGTAATATATAATTAATTAAGATAGGTACACATCATGTTATAACTATAAATGACATTAACGTCATATTATTATAATTGTAATCGCTGAATTAATTGGCATAAAGTAATTACGTGACATAATAAATATGTATACATAGTCATAAATTTTCACTTTTGTATTAATATATTGTTGTTTTTATATAAATTTTATTTTTTGAGTAATTTTAAGCGGGTCATTTAAAATTTTGCCACCTCTAGTCAAAAATGAAATAATATCCAAATTGGTTAGTAGATTACATTTAAACAAAGTATATGTTATATACATAGCTACTATATTATAGTTTGTTATTGTAACTCTAACATAAGTTAATTGTAAGTTGACAAATGTATGTCTGTATTGTAAGTCTATGTTTATTGAATAAAGTAATTTAATGTTTGTTATATTTTTGTTTAATTTAAAATTCTATCTATCAGCAGTCTCTTATTTAGTCCAGTTACTGCCATTACCTTATTATCTAGATCAGTAGTTCCCAAACTTATTTTTCTCGTGGACCACTTTCAAAATTTTACTGGTTTCGGTGGACCCCCTGCTGCTACATTTCTACCACATTCTTAAAGTCGCCAAAAAATAAAAATTGTGTCACTTCTGAGTTCTGTCCCTATATTCCGATATGTAAAATAAAAACGAAAAATGGTACATTTTATATCACTTTATTTATTAAAAGAATAGAATTACAAGAAAAAAATATTAAGGTAATATAGGTTCAGGTCATAATTTTAATTAATGGGAAGGATGTATCTGATGGAGTGTCAGCAAACGATCAATGTTTGGCTTTATTTTTGTCAGCAATAACCGCAAATCCCCCCGCTCTGTGATGTTTAATTTGCTCCTTTTTTTGTTAAGAGGTTTGTAACGGCACTAAAACTCCTTTCGACAAGGTATGACGAGGGAAAAGCTATTAAAAATTTCCTTGCGATTTCCCACAGTCCAGGATATTTTTCGGGTATTTCTGCTTGCAGCCAAAATGTTGGGTAGCCTTTTCTAAATTTCACCTTCAGCTCCTCATTAGTGCTTAGCTCGAGCAGCTCCTCTTGTAATACAACATTGGCCACTTCCGTTTCATCAAATGGATTTATGATCCATGGTGGTATATCCACCGTCAGTATATCTTCAAACCTGGTTTTGAAGTCATCATGCAGGGCACTTAAATGTTGACTGTAGGTATGGATATCCTCATCAATACATTCTACCTGCGACAAGTTTGGAAATTGAGAGAATTCGCGCCGACTAATGTTTTGCTTCATAAATTTCAATTTCCCAAGAAAAGCCGAAATTATCCCCTTTGTTTTTATTAAATTCAGGCTGTCCCCTTGTAACTGCAAGTTAATATCATTAAATTTTTTAAACAAATCTGTCAAATACGCAATGTCTGCTTTGAATTTGATCAAGTTTTCTTTTAAATCTGGATCTCTACTTTCTAAGAACTCTAATATGGAATCGAAAACTGAGTAAAATCTCGTTAAGCATGCACCTTTCGACAACCAGCGTACTTCAGTATGTAAGAGCAGTCGTTGGAAGTCTTCATCATTTTCGTCGCACAATTGAGCAAATAAACGCGTATTCAATGCATTGCTTCTGATTTTGTTGACAGCTTTTATTACAAAATGAAGAGATTGGTTCAACCTGTCACTTAAATGTTTTGCCACAAGATGTTGTCGGTGGATTACGCAATGAATAGCTGTAAGTCCTGGTATAATTCTTTTGAGATGACTTATAAACCCACGATATCGCCCGACCATTGCAGGAGCTCCGTCTGTTGCCACTGAAATAATGTTTGTAAATGGGATCGATTTTTCCGTAAAAAAAATTACTCAGGACATTAAATATTGATTCGCCTTTAGTGTCAGTCTCCAAAGTTCTGGCAAATAGCAATTCTTCGTGAATTTCTTCCTCAACAATAAATCGGACATATGCCAATAGTAATGCTTCATTACTGGGTAACGTTGACTCGTCCAGTTGTATAGAAAAATGAGTTTTTTGCAGATGATTGCACAAATAGCTTTCGATATCAGAGCTCATTTCATCAATGCGTCTTTGTACAGTATTGTTACTTAATGGGATTCTATTTAGTACGTCAAATGGAGATTTGTGCAAAACAGTTTTTAAAACCTCTTCAACAGCGGGTAAAATTAATTGTTCTCCGATAGTGTGCGGTTTTCCAGATTTTGCTATAAGTAATGAGATATTGTAAGATGCCCGCAAGCCATCATCGTTACTTTGAGATGTTGAAGCGAAGATACTGTGCACGGTGGGTCTCTTTCCATATTTTTCTTTCAATGTTTGAAAATATTTTAAATCTTTACCTATTTTATCAGTATGACACCTTTTTAGATGATCTTCGAGCTTTGATGGTTTCATAGAGTCATTGCTCAAAACTTTGTTGAATAAAAGGGCACATGGGCAGTTGTTTGTCTGCCTCTGATGGAACAAAACCATATTTCAAATAATCGACACTATATTGTCGACATTTTTTCTTTGCTGTAGTCATGTTTCGTGTCAGTTACCTTACCTGTAAAAAAAAATATTTTAGTAACCAAATTTTTTCTGAATATAGGTATCACACCGCAGCCTTTGTCAGCACGCGGAAATAGAATTACGGCTTGTAAAGGGACCAAGTAATAAACCGCTGAGACAAATACAGACGTTTTCACAAAACGGTACTGATCATATTTGTGTAGGAAAAAATAAAAGTCGAAATCCCAAAATTGTCCATAAAAACGATAACTAAAATTTTATTAAATCAATGAGTTCACGCGCTCCGTGTATTTGCGTATTTTTTGTCTGCGGCTTCATTGTTAAAACGTGACAAACTGGCATCGAAGTTCAAGCTCCGCCCTTTTCCCGTCGCCCGCGCACCGCTCGCTCTTTCCGAAAAGGAATAGTTTTGATAAAATAGTTACATCAAAATCAATTTAAAATGATTATGAAATTACTGTTTTATAAAATTAGTAGTTATTTGCAAGAAAAATTACAAAATTAATTGCTCTGCAATATTGCTTATTCTGCCTTTTTAGAGAGGCAGTGCTTCTCTCGTGAAAAAACAATTGAATAAAACGTGCTGTGTTTGTCTTCAAATCGAAAGAGTACAATTAAAATATCTGTAAGTTACTAAGTTACCTATCTATACAGGCCGTTGTGATCAACCGACTAGTACACGTAAACAAAATACTTAAGTACTATAACAAAAAAAAGGTAGGTTACTTACTTTTCTCCGGCACTAGCAAACACAGATATAAATTTTCTCACAACTTTTTTTCCAAATTCCGCCTTTTTTCGAAATTCCGAAAACGAATGAATGCGTTTGCCTTTGGCATCAAGTATTTATAGTGGTGATCAAGTTCATGTCTGAACAAGCATTAAGCATTGTCGGGCGGATAGCGCTTTGCAAGTCTGTACACGAAATTGTACGTAATATCGAATACGCAAGTTTGGACAAGTACGCTTGCCTTATTAAAATATTATCTGCTTAGATAGGTGCTTAAAACAATGTAGGTAGGCCCTTATAAAAACTATGCTTACATTTTTGCTCTTTACTATCAAAAGCAGATAAATTTTCGTGGACCCCCATTAACATCTTATGGACCCCCATTTTTTGTTCACGCCTCCGTAGACCCCCAGCAAGTCTCCCGTGGACCCCTGGGGGTCCACCTGGACCACTTTGAGAATCACTGATCTAGATGAGCTGACGTCACACTCCGCCGCACTAGGTGTGGTCGTAACGCCTTTTTCAGGAAACGTAACGTAACCAGTTACTTGATCGACGTCACCTGTTATAAAACAAGTTATTTTTGTAGCTATTTATTTTAATTCAGCTGCTGTGATTGTTAAATATAACCACCAACTATACAGTTACACACGAAACGAAACTAGACGTGGTTGTTATTTCACGTAACTAGTTACAATAACCAGCGACGCGCGCCGCCGGTGTGATGCACGATACGGCTACCCGCTACGGCATAACGTGTGTATGACATAACGCATTTACAAAAAAATTAACTACTTTTTAATTTGACTCGTAACTAGTGATTCAGTTACACATCGCGTCGCTGGTTCTTGTAACTAGTTACGTGAAATAAGAATCACGTCTAAGCCGCACACTCACTGTGGAGCGGCCGAGCAGTTAAGTGCGGTACAAGTCAATCTGCTGTTTTATTTTCTGTGTACATACCAGGGATGTTACGGAGCTTCGACTCCGACTCTGTTAAGTCGGAACTTCCGATTATTATCATACCTTCGGTTCCGACTTCGGTTCCGATACTTTTAAATCGGAGGTTATTAAAGCATACCATAGCGGCGCAGATTTCCTCATCTTGAGGAAACCTGGACTTTCAAGTCTGAAATCGCCAACCCGCATTGAGCAAGCGTGGCTCAATCCTTCTCTGTATAAGAGGAGAACTGTGCCCAGCAGTGGGACGATAAAAAAGGTTGATGATAGCGGTGGCGGCCTGCCGACTGTTATGAACAGCAGGGTAATTACGTAACGCACTATCAGTAGCAATGAGTTTCATTTTGACAGTACAACAACATTCATTGCCTTATTATCGTTGTTGAGCACACACATTTATCGAACATATGGAGCAATGGACTAGAAATATGCTTCAATATGATTCCAATTAATAGTAATAGTGTGTTACGCGATTGGGGTGCAGGTTCATACATACGACGCGGCGACGCGGGGAATTCCCTGACTCCTGCTATTGTACTCTATCGTGCATTTTTCGATAGTTTTGGAGTCAACACATTTGATTTAATTTGTTTCAAAGCTTTTGTTCATTTAATGTCATATAATATGCTACTTTGGGTTTTATTAAACTTCATTTAATTTCTTGTTCGTTTAGAAATATGCCAATTTTCTTTTCACTGTTTGTGTTTAATTTTACAATAAAAAATTTAAATGAAAAAATTGACTGAATAATGTTTTTTGTGTTTAAATAAAAAAATCTCTCTCCTACCACCACTTCTGACCCTGCCTCCGCCTCCGGTTCCGACTCCGATAAATCAAATTTAAAAACTCCGATTCCGGTTCGGTTCCGATATAACTACCTCCGTTACATCCCTAGTACCTACATACCCACCAAACCCTTACAAGTGGCGACCCTGCCAGGATCACAGAAGTGTAAGGTATGTACAGAAATTCTAAAGAATTAAGAGGTAAATCAGTGATTAATCAGTTTTATTCTTGAGATATTCCGTGTAACTTAACAGGGTTGTAACGGAGCTTCGGCTCCGCCTCCGTTACTGCGGAAGTTCCGCAAGAAATCGTATCTTCGCCTCCGCCTGCGCCTCCGCACAATTTTATGCGGAGGTTTATTCACGTATTCATAATAAGACAACCGTCCGACCGCGTATTGCGCGAAATGTTCAAGTATCAACGAGTGCAAGGCGAGAACGCGGTTGAGTGGGGGTGGTATGTCGTTTCGTTTGTCAAATTAATGATATACGACAGGAATCAATCTGTCGAACTGTTTTGACATAGTTTTCCCGATGTTATGTAATTCTAATTGAACCACTGAGCAAGTAATCACTACGTTTATCGGACCAGTAGTTTCAGAGATTAGCGCATTCAAACAAATAAACCAACTCTTCAGCTTTAAATATTAAGTATAGAGTATACAGTATGTTAAGAAAACCCCGTCCGACCCATAAGGATAATAAAGGTTAGGTAAACACATGACCAAATATAATATGAAATTTTACGTACCTAATCATCATAGTACCAATATAAATGAATTTTGAAATAATCTTGTTTTCTCGCGAATTTATTCCAACTTCCCCGAAATTTGATAATTTTTAAAAAGTGACAACACCGGTATTATTATGAGCGAATAGCGATGCGACCACGTACCGCATGCCCTGCCGCCCGCCGCCTGCGGAAGCGTTAACGCACATTTATTAAGTTACCACTTTTTGCGAAATAATATTTATTTTTTAGGGAGATTTTTTTTTTAAGTTTAGCTCGGTTTTGTATCCATTAGTAGAACCAGTTATCGATACCTAACCACACCTTCACGGTCGGACAGGGTTTTCTTAACATACTGTAGATTTATTTTTTCAATGATTTTCTTTATGAAAAAATCTAAATAATATTGTCGCATTAATAATAGCATGATAATGCCTCTAGTATCTAGCATAATGACAATTTATAAAAGAAGCAGCGACAGACCCTTTGAGCATTGCGGTATTGAAGGATTAGGGGCATCAAATTGTAGGTATTGGTCTTCTACAGCTTCTTTAGCTATATGGCGCGGGGAGTCATTCAATATGTCATCGCTCAGGGGCTCGGACATAATTCCGATACACGGAACAGCATTTCTGCCAAATTGTGTCTTTTTCTTTTTAAAATCCCTAAGTCGAAAATGCTTTCCACAAATATGTTTCAATTGGTGCAATTTTTCTATAGGCACATGGGCCAAGTCCTCTTTACCCGTTATTTTTACCCATTGTTTGCGCCTACGAAGTAAAATGATTGATGAATACCATTAATGCAAAAAACTATTTCTATTTGTCACAGCAGTCGCTGAACTGATTTTAATGAAAACTGAATTTAATGATGTTATGAACTTAAAAATAGCACTGATACAAAAAAAGGATTTATCGATAGTCGACAAAAAATTGCACCACACCGGTATTTACGACGAAAAACATATTTGCAGATTTATTTTCAGAAATATGTCCTAAAATTCCATATAGGATAAAATGTTGATTTAAAGTACCTATAGTCAATTCGTAATATGTACCATATGATCTTCATCCAGTGGATATTGAGCCATAAATGTTCCTTTTTTGTTTTCCACCCGACTTGTTCTGAATCCACATATCTCACACGTTACAACTGGCATGTTTATAAATAAAAACTTCGCAAATTAAAAATAAATATAATACGCAAATTACTATTTATATAAAATATAATTATATTTTGTTTTAATGAACCATATTTTTTTTTCTATATCCTCTTTCACCTCTGCCTCCGTTAACCTCCGCATCCGCGGAGGTGAAACCCGTCGCCTCCGCGTCCGCCTCCGCCTCCTCTATAAGACCTTCGTTACAACCCTAATTATAACAACATACAATTTCAATTCAATTCTGTTCTATCAACAAAAATGTGGTTATCAAAGGTAGTTTGGGCAATGGTAAAACCAATATGTATCGACAAATGTCGATTCATGAAGATCTAGGGTAGTTCGATGAAAATCGAAACTGTACCTATAAAAGGATAAACAAATCCTTTGAACCTAGAGGTAGTTTGGGCAACCAAACGGTACCTAGAAGATCTACTATTGGTAAAACCAACATGTATCGACAAATGTCGATTCATGGAGATCTAGAGGCAGTTCGATGAAAATCGGAACGGTACCTATAAAAGGATAGACAAATCAAAGTTAAGGTGAGGTTCTATTAATAATCTATGGATACTTCACCTGAAGTCGCCGCCCAAGCTGTGGCACTTATTCAGGCCGGACACAGCCAAAGAAATGTGAGTGCTCAACTTAATTTAAGTCGATCTGCAGTCCGAAATGTTTATCGGAGGTACCTAGAGACTGGCGGCTTTGTTTGTCGCCAAGGAAGGCCACGATCTCGGGTCACAACTGAAAGGCAGGATCGATTCATCGTGACGAGTTTGAGAAATCGTCAACTTATCTCCATTGAGATACAAAACCAACTTCGCGACTTCCACGGAGTATCTGTGAGCGCTCGAACTGTTCGGAGAAGGTTAAAAGAACGCTATAATACCACACAAGCCAGCTAATGGGCCCAAACTAACGCGAACCCACCGAACAGCGCGCCTTCATTTCGCACGCACTCATTTAAATTGGACACAGCAAGATTGGAGACGTGTACTCTTTTCTGATGAGTCTACAATTGTGTTACATGGCAATGGTGGAAGGAAGAAGGTCTACCGACGTAAGAGAGAGCGTTTCGCACAATGCTGCTTTGAAGAGAGGGTTGCTTATGGCGGAGGCTCATAGACTGTCTGGAGCGGTATATTCGCGAGCGGCAAATGCAACTTGAGGTTGTTACAGGATCACGGCTGCCAACATTAAATGCTGAAAGGTACATTCGTGAGTGCTTAGAACCTCATGTGATACCATACGCGGACTATGTGGGCCCAAATTTCCTTTCTATGCATAATAATGCAAGAGCCCATACGGCCGGCATCGTCAGGAAATATCTTCGGGACGTGAATATCACAGTTATGGACTGGCTAGCCAGAAGCCCAGACATGAACCCCATTGAC
Organism: Sesamia inferens; assembly: GCA_037179545.1. Lineage (NCBI taxonomy): Eukaryota > Metazoa > Arthropoda > Insecta > Lepidoptera > Noctuidae > Sesamia > Sesamia inferens. The sequence continues at coordinate 22,532,646 of CM073921.1, forward strand.
CACATGTAGGACGAGCTAAAAAGACATGTAAGGCTCGTCAGCCAGTTGCCCAGACGATACAGGTGTTGAAAACTGCCATAGAAGAGGAATGGGAGATGATCCCTCAAAATTTCACAGAGCGGTTGATAAACTCTATGCCTAATCGTATGAGAGCTGTGGTAGAGGCCCATGGAGGCAACACGCGTTATTAAATTAAACCTTTATTTGATAAAAATGTTTTTTATTCAAAAATCAATTGCCTTTAACAAGGCGCATATCCGACTTGTTTAGCTCCATGTCGTATGATATTCTGAATTCAAATTTAAAACAATACGATCGAAAAAGATAGCAAAATGTATCAGGTTTAAAACTGCATCAATAGTTTTTGTTCAATCTAACAATCATATTTCGGTAGGGGTATAAGCTCGTGTAGGGGATGGAATGACGAGAGACATGAAATATCAAAATCGTCCTTTTTCTAAAAGCCTGTAAATCCTACTTCCTTTGTTTGTAAAAATATCTTGGTGTTCTCTTATAGTTATATTATAAAATAAAAAGATAACATTCCAATTTCAATTACCTACGGATTTTTGAATAAAAAAGAAAGTTAAATAAAATTTGAATTTGGAGACACTCGTACGAATAAGATTTGAACTTTGTTTTATAGCAATAACTTAAAATCTTGCAGTAAGTACCTATTTATGAAGATAAAATGATGGGAGAACTTGCGTGACGATTATATACCTAATTTATAATACTTTAATTGACGGTAATATCAAAATTTAAAAAAATATATCGAATTCCACGCTTTTGGGCCCAAATTTGAAAACGACCCAATTGCGTTCACCATCGAAGTGAGTTTCAGAAATTACAAACTAGGTATTCATCCAATCACACACATTAATGAAATAAACAATTATAAAGGCTTTTTAATAGAAACATTAGGTATGTACATTCATATAAAAATAAAAAACTATTATTACATTGCTAATATTATAAATTAATTTTGATTTCGTTTATTGTGACTCACGGCTCGCATATTTTTGAATAAATACAGCGATTTAATGTTCTTCCAATCATCAGGGCTAGTGCGGCTGATGGCCGTAAAGTTATTCGCAGATTGCTCCGTGGTGTGGTTTGTCTCTGCCTTACCCCAGATGTCGATCACAGACCTTATCTCCTGGTTGATGCGAGCAGTGAGGACTATCAGCACGTATGAGGAGTCCACGCCCCCGGACTTGATAGATGCACTTGCTCCACACGACCTTATAGCCAAGTTGTCCACGTGAATATACTTAATCGTATACTTTGGGAAGTAATTCTCATAGACATAGGTTTGCCCTCCGTCTATAGACATAGGCGGGTTCTCTACTACGGCGGAGTCCAATTGTTTGAGGTCGTACTTCCATTCCCCCAGTTCCAACGGTGCTTTCGTCTTCTCACAGAACATTCTTGCGTCCGCGCTGATGGCGAGTAGTATTATTAATAACAGGTCCATTGAAGAGCGTTACATTTGCGAGATTGATCCGAAATCTGATTTTATCTCATCGACACCTGCGCACAATGAGTAAGAACAATGGGCCGATAAGCGTTGCGAACAGTAGCCAACGACGCACTGTCGATACTTTTATTTGCATAAGACGCATGTGCAATGTGAATGCAGACCTTGTTTGAAAAGTAAAGAAATAAAAGCACCGTAAATATAATGTTAGACATACTCATACTGTAAAAAGGCCCAAGAGGACCTACCGACTCCGTACGTGTTATGTTCAATCTATTTCAGACACACTTTATTTTAAAGGCGACAGCTATTCTTCTGACAATTGTTTGCTGTCGGGGATGAGGCGAAGCACAATATCAAAATGTGTTATTTTCGATACAGTACCCCGTCAAGACGGTTCAGAGTAGCTACACAATATCTTTATATATCTTTGTTGTTAGGATCATACCAGGTGGTGTTCTGAGTTTAGAAAACTAAGTCTTTGTTCAAACTGGCTGCATGCACGACAGTGCAGAACCACTGTCGTGCATGCACTGTCAAAAAACCTAAATATTTTTGTTTGTAAATCAGTTAAACACACATTTCTCAAAAAACTAATCTGTCTGTTCAGTAAACCGTTACTTTGGTACAAGGAGGAGTGTGTGGAAATAAATGAAACATCAAATTCTTCCAACGGCAGGATTTATTGTAGACTTTTATAATGGTCCCTTAATGCAAAAGAAAACGTCGGAATGGTACCTTAAAATTATAATTTACAATAATTCCATGTTAACATTACACATTTAACTGATTGATGATTGAGCGATACTATACAGAATCTTTTCGAACGCGATTCAAGTTCATAGTTCTTTGGTGTACAGATTCTACGAAAAAAATTTCATGATTTAAGAGTAAAAAAATAAAAAAAATTCCCAAAGTAGAGTTAATATACGTATGTATTTTACATAATAATATCACTATTTTTATAAACACTAATAACACCAAACGACGTACGGCTTGAAATGTAGGTCGCAATGCACTTCGTACATGACGAGTTCCGTAAGGGATATTTTATAAATTATTAAAGACCATTGCCTTACACTAAGGCCATTTAATGGCAATATATGTTAGAATTTTCACAATAATAGTAATTTAATATGAGTAAAACCACAAAATTGTACCTTATGCGTGGTGTTCCGTTTGTTATACTTTATAAAAAATGATATTTAGTTGTATTCTTACCCTTCACCCGACATTAATGTGAATATTCATTAAATATTATTTATAATACTTTTGTATAAGGTCCCAATATTTTACATATTAAAGAGAACACATAAATTTAATATCAACTAGAATTTCATTTACCAATATTAAGAATTTTATATAAAATTAACTTATACAAGCCCAAAATAACAAAAAAATTATTAAGTAAATCGCCAATAACATAATTTAAAATGTGTTTCTTCGTTATGTGTACCAAGACAATATAATATATTTTATTAAGAAAAACGCTAATAATAATAAAAAAAAAGATTTTTCATTTCGAGATTAGTCTGAGAAATAATCTGAGAAAGTTATGAGATTTTTTAGTACTTGATTCCCACAATTAGTTAAGAAATATAAGCCATAAATTAAGACACTTGTACAAAGAAAATAAATGACAACAAATTACATTGTGATTTCGGTTTAGAAATTTGATGCAATGTAACAAGCACTCTAATTGCATACTATTATTATATAATAACACACTATTATTATCAAATTGTCAGCTCAAGAACGTAACTAACGCAATGAATGTCATTGAACTGTCAAAATGAAACGCATTGCTACTGATTGTATTACGCAATACCTTGCAGATCACAAATTCTAAATATAACAATTTTTAAAAGTTGGAGAAAAGTACCATCCTCGGAAAATAAAGCTATACTTTTAATATAATAAACTGATAAGTCGGCGAGAGATTCTTAAGGTTTTGTACATTATTCAGAGTTGCCTCAACATTTCCAGGGCCCAAAGTTAATCTACTAATAGGGTCTAAGAGGAAAGTGCTCGGAAGAAAGCAAAGTGTTATCAATAATATTTATTCCTTATTGGAAATAAAAGCCGTTGGTATAGTATTTTATCTCTATTTTCGAAATTATCCAAGAATATTCATAAAATCTAATTAAATAGAATAATGCTCCGATTTTTTACAACTGGAATTACAACCAAACACCTCCAACTTATAATCTCAAACGTGAACAATAGCGTATGGCCATAGAAAGTGCGACTTAAAATACGAGTGGAAAATCCCAAAAAATACAAAAAACAATTTACTAAGAATTGACAATTGATTGCGATTATGAGCGCGTTAGACACAGCTATCGTAATGATAACTGGTGCCTCAAATCATAGAAAAACGGTGGCGTTGCCACTCGGCTGTGTGCCGGAGCTTACCTAAACCTCTGGACAAGTACTTTTTAGCACTTCTATTTCTATGATTTGCGGCAGGTACCTTCATATCACTAAAAACACTAATAAAACTTAGGACGGATCCTATGATTCTTACGGAACTCTTAAAAGGCACATGGATTCATATAAACGAGCATTTTATATGTGATGAGTTACAAATTAACTTATAGAACAAAGTTAATTGACATTTAAAAACAGTAAAAGTGATTTTATCATATCAAACATGTTTTTTTTTATAATTCATTATCTTGTCCAAAGAGTAAATATTTACAAATAAAATGTATAAAATACTATATCATTTCTAGGTAATAAACAATACATTCTTTTAAATTTCTGTACACAATTCAAGGCACTTATTTAACCCAACGTTACCATTCTTGGTTAGGTTTTTATTAATAATAAAAATTATTGTTTGTTCTATAAGTTAGTTTTTTACTGCGTAACGTGCTAACTAACTCAAAATACGTTTCGAAAATATACATTGTATAAGATTACGAATCTTTACATAAAAAATATTGGTCCAAATATGACCTAACATTATAGCATTTTCAAAGCTGCCCAGAATTTTGCTGTTCTGCTGTATCGCTCGCCGTCAATTTATGAAATGCAAATTCAAAAAACAGCAAAACGTGTCATTCAATTTTGTTACTATGAGGGCTTTACAATACCAATTGATTTAATGAAATAATTAGACACCGAAATTGAACTACAATAATGTATAATTTACTTTGTTAATGTTATCAAAATATTATTGGTCTGGTCTATTGTCGTAAAACTGTGGGACGGCTATGATCAGCGTGATAATTTTAACATCTGTATAACCAACATATCAGAGTTCATTATATATGTATTAATTTCATTCTTATCAAAACACCAATTTAATTTATTATGCCTTTACTTGTCGCGACAATGTAAGGCACGTTATTTATCATTTCACGTTATAGATACACATATTTCAAGATGATATTTATAGTTTTATGTATATCACATTACAAAATTAGATAGAAGCTTTTTTAACACTCAGACTATTAAAAATTTAATTATTCACAAATTACAGATCTTTATAAATATGTGTAGAAGAAAGCTGTCTTATTTTAACTATGAATAGTTCTGATGAACATTAATTCGAATTAAAATTACAAGTTAATACTATCCAAAATGACAATGTATAACGACCCTGTGTAACTACATTGAAATGGTGTCTCTATAATAAAATTCTCATAATAAAATAATTTGAACCTATGTTATTATAAGCTCCGTGACGGTTCACTCGCTACAGTGACAAGTGATAGTTTGTTTCACTGCTTTCTTGACAATTGGCAATAATAAGCAAACATCAGACAAAAGAGAACCAGATTCTAGGTTCCTCACAGTGTGATTGTTTTGACAGGTTGATTGTGTAATAGTGATAATGGTTATCGGTATTTGTTAGTAACCTTTAATTATTTTATTCATAAAATTTTCACATTTTATCCGAACTAAATAATAAATTAATAGACTAAACATTTGTTACATTTTATTTTACATCTTGACCGCATGTTTTGAATTTTGTTGCAAAAGCTTTGTAATGAACACGTTCACATGCGCTTTATTTATTAGCCGGATATACCTGTAAGTTTCATTACTGTCTGATATTTCTTACCAAATGCACCATGCATCGGCGTAGCTAGAATTATATTTACGGTATCAGTTTTTAATCAATTTCTTGCTTTCTCAAACACCGAATTAATTACAATTGTTTTTAAGGAGTCTACCCACTACACCGTATCATACCATGACCGTAATAGGAACGTATCAAGCACGGAAGGTAATACGATTCGGCTTGCTTTGCCCATTGAAACGAGTCGACGGCGTTTAATGTCCGTATGATGCCGCTATGGTGTCCGTATGCAACCCGTATGTTGCCCACCCGTAATTTGTATGACTATTGATAGGAAGCCGTTTCAGTATCGCATGTGTATCGGTAATGCCTGGACGTCTGGGGAGTGATTTCAAGTTATAAAATAATAAAATATAGGTATGGCTATTAAAAGATTAACTGTTAGACAACTGGCAATGATTGCCATAATATTGGATGAGGAAGAAGAAGAGAACCAAAAACCCACTCCACGCTACTGGATTCACGATACTTTAAAAAAAAAATTGAAAATGATATTTCCAGAAGAAATACCAACTTCAGAGAATGTCTGTCATCTAAAGATGCGAACCGAACCGATGCGTGCTGCCGGCACGCATCGGTTTGGCAACGTCGCGTGCCATGCGCGGAGCGTATCGGCACCGGCAAAATATTCTCGCCGACATTTATCAACGCACCGTGCATGGCACGCGACGGTACGAGTCGGTGACGGAACGGTCTAGTGGACATAGTATCATGCTTTTCTGTACAAAGAATATTTTTTTGCCTGACACGTTCCTATTACGGTCATGGTATGATACGGTGTAGTGGGTAGACTCCTTTAGAAGTCGCTTACAAGAAAAAAAGAATACATTTAAAAGAGAGGCACTTATTTCTAACACATTATTTAGATAGTGATGTCTTTATAAACGGACGATTAAGACAGACGGGTACTATTTATCAGACAATTATGTAGCTTCCTCCTTTTGTCATTGTACGAGTATGACCATCAAACCTGTGACGTGTCAGTTAGCACGTAGCGCAGAGCGGCGCGTGACGGATACGGGTGTGTTTACATGTGGATAGTTGCTGCTGTGTAGCGTGCTTCGCCGCGACGCCAATTCCATTGCGACGGACGGTACTGGAAAAGTTCAAGATCATTATTATTATTTTAAGAAAGAAAGGTAAGTAATATAAAGCCGTAGATCCGGTCGTCGCGGAGATCCTTGGGGAGGCCCATGTCCAGCAGTGGAAGTCTTTCGGCTGAAATGATGATGATGAACATAGAGCGGAAAAGACTACGTAAAGCAAATATTTTAATGAAAAACTGTTGATTAATGTTACTTCAAAGCATTGATTATAAAGAAAGAGGTTTAGAATACTTTCCGAGGGGTAATGATAATTAATACTATTAATGTAAAATTTTAACGAGATCTGTTTAGTGGTTAAGGCGTGAAAAACAATTTCGTATTGATTATATAAGAATTAATTTAAATGTACTTAATTTATTAGGTATAACTTTGTATGCATTGTGCAATACTTGAGTTAAAACTAAAAGTAATTTGTTATCATACACAACAGGTAGGTAGGCAGGGATTGCTGTTTTAATATTAAAGTTTAAAAAATCAATGCCCGTTCCTACTTCATTAATTTGTTGCTGTTTTAAAGTAACATTGGGCAGATGATGGAGGAGGAAGGACATGCCTAATTAAGGTTTATCTATATTTTTTTTTTATCTAAGTAAGGATAAATCAGATGATTGAAGAAAAATCAAAGAATTATTAACAATACTTTTCTTTCAAAACACTTGGTAATATTATATTCATATATTACTATGGTCAGCCGTTGGTAAATAATATACAAGAAAGCTTATCAATCTTTAAATTACTGTACAGTTAGCGCAGTGGTTAAGCTGTTGACTGCTCCGCTGCGTGTCGCGGGTTCGATTCCTACACGGAGCAAATATTTGTACGACCTAAAAGTAGCTGTTCCGGGACTGGCTGTTTGTGTATGTGAGTTTATGTTTGTAAACGTTTAAAAAACAATGATTGTTTTGGTACATACAATGATAATATATTTATCAACAAAAATTAAGCAGCCTAGGTTATGTAAGTGACATAACGAAGGGGCCCAGATTGGGAGAAGTACTTTGATGAATTCCCAACTAAAAAAAACTCCGCGTCGAAAATGTTTTCGATGTGACTATTACCTTAATAAGCAGTTGTCCACTGCGCGTGTGTGGATTTTTGAACGCGTAGAAGATCCACGATGCAGCGGCGCAGATAAGGGTGATGGCTATGAAGGCTGCGACTGCGCCCCCCAGCGGGGAATGAGACTCGTGCGGAGCCGGCGCGGCCGCAGACTGGCCCATCTGAGCCCCGCTTGGTTTCGGCAAATCCGGCTCTGTTGGTTACGAGGATAATATTTGCTTTTTAATCCTATATATACAATATATTTATTTATTACAACATGGAAAACATGCAGCTATAAAAAAAAATACAATAGTCGACGAAAACCGAAACAAGTCTTCGTGTTTTTCTAAACTTTGAGTTGTTGACATACACATAAACACAGGAGTAACGATTATTGCTATATACATTTATATATAGTAAATACTATTATATATAATTCTGACTATTATAAATGTAAGTTTGTTAAGTTTTCACGCGAAAACTACTTAACCAATAATCACGAAACTTTTTACACATATACTTAAAGATATTAAAAGTGACATACATACTTATTATATTAATTATTTATGTATAAATAACTCGCGCGAGTTAACTGTGCACCTCGCTCTGTGACGTCATTCGGACGGTACCGTTAGCAAAAATTAGAATTAGGTTAAAAAAACATAAATTACATTTTTTGTTATGTTATTAAAAGGCAGTTTTGGTGATAAAGCGTCATAATACTAGATCATTTTACTCATGACGTTGTGCAAATAAATTGATACATATGGACTGAAATATAATGTTGGTATAACCATCAGGCTTCACTAACGCGACGAAAATGAAAAACACTAAACAAACCGCATAAAAAAAACTTGACAAAGCAAAACTTCACAGAAACAGTAATGTAATAAGAACAAGGGATTTAAACTGTTTTTAGATAAATGTAACAAAATTGCTATCGCTACAGAGCGCTAAAAGTGAATGCAGGGCGCCGCGCGGGGAAGCGGGAGAGGGGTCGCATTCCAGCGAGGTGCACAGTAAACACGCGAGAGTAGTAGTGATAGCATAGTAGTTAAAACTCATGGATTTGAACCAACAAACTTTGTGCGTGAATAAACAAGTACCAATATAATTTTTTCATAGTATATATGGGCGTTTCTCTATAAACTGGGCAACTCATTGTCCCAGGCCGATTTTGTTTAAAAAAATAAATATCGTAAATATTTCATAAGTAATTCCAAAAATTAATAAATCTACCGCTGCATAACATTAAAAATCCATTAAAATAGACTTTATTATACTAAAAATGTTTTTATAGTTCTTCTAAACCAGTCCCCTGGCATGCCACCAAAGCTGTGTAGTTACTTCAAACTAAATTATTCGGGACAGTATCTATTGGAATTAATTTAATTATTATATTATTAAATCAATATTGTTTGTTTGTTCATGAGACCTATTTGTTTTGCATAAATACTATTTCACAATTAAAGAAAAAATCAATGACTCTTTGTCTTCGCATTTTCGGAACAGTCCCCCTGTCTATATTTAAAATTAGGTTTCACATAGCCTAAAGGTTAAACAACGCCTTTTCTGCGTATAACGAAACGCAACAAGTCTGAAGTTTGCGCGGTTGCCGCTATGATTAGAGTTGTTCAAAACGGATAGAAAACAATAGCACGCTACTGACTATAAACTATTAATTTCTAGCGCGCTATTGAATGCGCTATGTTATAGCGAGCTATAAATAAGAAAGCACGTGTACGTCCAGCAGGCGCGATAACTATTGCAACATGCTAGATTTCGTAGCACGTTACATTACATATCGTTCTTCGTTACACAGACCGCGTGCTATAAAAGCATATTTACGTTTTCACATCTTAAGGGAGAATTATTTTCTAAATTAGAAAAATTTAAAAAAAATATTATACGCTGTAATATGTTTTTGCTTTAAGTGAAAGGCTAAATTGGTTATAGTAGTTTTAATGGACAACTGTCGGCGACAATAATTACAAATAGCAGTCTTGCTGCCGTCTGCGGACTTTTCAAAATAGTTCCAAATTGGCAAACCACCACCTTTGCGAAAGACATTTTTACATAGAGTTACCTTTGCACACACTAATCGTTACTAGTTTGTTTTGCAACAGAATTTTATACTAATATTTACAGACACTAACAAGCATGATCGCGCGCGATGAAAATAGCGTGCTACGACAACAAACATACATAGCCGTCAGTAGTCCACAGCGCTCAAACGCGAAGACATTCAATCAATTTCATTCATAGCATCATAGCGAAATAGCGTGCTATAGAATGGCGCTAGGCGCTATATTAACCACCTCTAGCCATGATGGCTCGGGAGCAATTTTATTTAGTAGTGTGCGAGCGTCCTTCCGTGGAACCCGCGTTGTAACCTCAAAGCCAACAGTCCACTGGTAAGGATTTTTTAAAATTTCTTTTTATGTATTTTAATGATTCTTTCAAATATTTAAATTGGTACAATAATTGCATATTTCCTATGTGCAGTAAAATAGCATAGTTAAATTACATTTTGTACTACTCTTCAATAAAATCAAATAAACAGTCCCCTGTCTCCCTACAAGACAGGGGACTGTTTCTGCACCCAGGGTACTGTCTAAGAGGCAATTCAAGTATTATAGGAACGTAAGCATTATAGGAGGGGGGGTGGGGGGGGTGGGGGTGTCTTTGCTTTGCCTATTTTTCGACAAAATGTTTGATATTTATAAGTCATTCTATGTTGAATACAGTGTAAGTAAAGTTTATTTAAAAAATATTTCAAACCTATTACTTAAGTCTACAGAATTATTAACAAATTAAAAAAAAAAACTACGTAAAACTTGCGCTGCCTCTAAAATATACTTGTTATTGTTTTAGATTAGGAAATGGGGCCAATGCAAAAGAAAAGCCACCAAAGAAGAGATTCTACAAAAAAAAGGGAACCAGAGCGAAAGCGATATGCGAAGATTAAAAACGATCCTCAGAAAAGGGAAGAACTTAGAGAAAAAGAACGTCTTAAGTACCTTAAGAAAAAAGAAAAGGGAACTAGAAAGCTTGTTGAGAATATGACTACACGAGAACACCGAGACGCTAAAAAGAAATGGAAAGAGCACTGCACCAAGTATAGCAGTAAGAAAAAAATATTAGCAAACATTACTAACTCAGTTGTTAAAGAAAATACTCCAGATTCTGACGTATCTGCTTCATGTCAAATGGTAACACCTGAAGTTGCTGAAAGAAATAATAAAAATAAAGAAAAAATGCTTACGATATAAAAAGAAAAAGAAGAAGAAATTAAAGAACTGAAGAGGAAAGTATTAAAGTACAAAAAACGTCTATCGCGATTAAAAAAGAGTACAAAACCAAAGCCTAAAGATACACCAAATTGTAATGTTATGTACATTTTCATATATACTCACATTTATTATTTTTACTCGTACTCATACTTATATATGTATCATTCATTTCCACGGATCATAATATGCATTCCATTACTATGAGGCTCTGTTTTGATCATATTTCACTACACCAGGGCTCATTTTTCAGTTGACAGACACAGTCCTTAACTTTAAGCCTAAGTTTCGGCGACTTAGCGACCCCTTAGCGTAGGAAGCCGTACTTATGGAGGACTGTATTACTTTTTCCTATCAAACGCAGCACTTTTTAATTTAATAGCACTTATATTCACATTGTTACATTTTCATTATTATGACATTTCTTGACAACATTGTTGATGGTGTCTCTATGACAACCTTTTCATCAAAATTCTTGTAGGCCTGCTATTTTTCTTTCGTAATTGTCATTCGAACTCTTTTAATTTAAAATTATTTACCGTTCCCTCGTCTATATTTTTGAATATTTAAATTTCGCCCTGCAACTGTTCTCCGAGGTTTCTATAGACATCCTCGCAGAGCAGTGGTCAGCGAAGCTCTGGCTTTCAAGTAAGCAGCTTATAAAACCTATTAAGACTTTGAATAAAACGCTGCCTCCAGAGCCCTTTCTGTCGACTCAGCTGCTTCCAGCCCTTTGCCGCTGTACTCGCTCCGCTGCTGCATCCGGCTCTTGGCCGCCGGAGCCGCCCTTCAGCTGCTGCCTCCGGCCCTTTGCCTCCGGAACCGCTCTTACCGCCGGGGCCGCTCCTCTCCTGCTGCTGTCTGCCTCCGCCTCGGGAGCCGCACTGCTGATGCCGCCGGCCACTGACACTGGTGACGCTCCTAACGCCAGCGTCGCTCTGCCGGCCTCCGCCGGCGAGGCCACTCCACCGTAGCTGTTACCGGCCATCCGCTGCCGGGTCCGCTCCTAGCGTCTACATTTGGATTTGCCTTTTTTTTTCCTCCACCTCATTCATCACTCATATTCATTATCATTTTTTTATATTTTTATCTTTACTTTTATACTGTTTTATTAAATTGAGAATCAAAAAAAGATTTTGTAAAAAAGCTCTTTTCGGTGAAGTACTAAAACAACAAATAGAAGATAATTTTTCATGAAGACCGTAAAAGAAAAAAGAATTTTAACAAAAATGGTTCCTGCGAATCAACAACTCAGGTGTGATAAGCTACAAAAGAATAAAAAAGGCAAAAATGGGTCATCAACTGGAAAGAAGAAAGAAAATTTCTGATGTGAAGAGCAGTTGTTAATTTCTATGAAGATGATTCTAATAGTAGGATAGGCGCTGGTAAGAAGGAATTTATAACAAGAAAATCAGACCGAAAACAAATGCGATACATGCTTGACTCATTACGAGGGTTGTACGAAAAATTCAAACTAGAGAAGATAAATTTTACACCAAGTTATCAAATTTTTTGCAAACTGCGACCTTTTTGGATTGTAATGCCCAAAGTTGATAAACGTGATACTTGTCCGTGTATCTAAGTACAATGTTATAGAAAGATTGTTGCAGTTTTTGGTAACAATACTCTGTCTATTTCGTTTCAGAAAATACTTAATATTTCCTAAAGTAGTGGGAATATTTGTGGTTCATCTTCTGTATGTTAATATATAGGCAAATACTTATTTCCTAAAGAAAGTTTATTATATTATGAGCAAAAAAGTAGCTTAGACAGTTTCATTAGAATGAGTTGCCCAGTTAGCAGAGAAACGCCCATATAGGTATATCATTTTTTTTTTTGAGTTTATATTGAACATTATTAATATCGGTGAAAGAAAGGCAATGAGGACCTCAATGTAAGTCTGCAATACCAACCCATTTTTAAACAAACGAAAAAAAAAAGAAAATATTTTAAAAATACGATTCACAAAACAAAAGAGGTATTTGTCCTACAGTGAGACTGTAAAAGGCTATTATTATTACAAATAATATAAAGTTAAAGAAAAGCAATTTAAAAGAAATATTTTATTGGAAAAACGAGTACATGACATTGGAGACCAATTCTCAATTTGATTATTCTGTTAATACGTACGTGTGTTAATGACGGTATCATGTCGCGTGCTCTGCTGGTCGGTGGTGTAGGCAGTATTGCCAGTCGCCGGCACCCCGCTAGTGTCTGTGGGAGTGTCTACATGTAATGCAGCGCAGCCTGTAGCGTTCACTATTGTTGTTTTCTCGCATTCTGTGGAAAGAATAATTATAACATTAAAATTATAAAAAGCCAACCCAGAACCTGGATGTGTACCGCGAGGGTTCGCCTAGGCTTAGCATTAATAAAAAAAACATTAAAATATCAAAAAGTAGATTACGGGAGAAGTGGCCTACGAAATGCCTAGTCTGATTATAAAATTACCATACAGAGTGTGAAGGGTTTTTAAGTTTTTTTATAAGCCGTCCCTGGGCTCCAATGCGAAAGCCGCGGATGCAACCGGGATTATACGCTGAGATAATGAGAGTGTGACTATTTAGATCTCTCGGAAAATCTGAAAACTCTTCTCATTAGCTACTTACTTCTTAGCAACCAATCTTGCTTGTTCCTATCGGTACCACTTGAACACTTCTGGATCTGAGGACACCATGTGCACTAGAATAGAAAGAAAACCCTATTTAGTATATTTTATACAATTATAGTAGTAACAATCTATAAAAATCAGAAGATACTGGAACACTTCTGTTTCTGGAACACAGTCACTGAACAACTAGGAATTTTGAAAAAATACTTCCGTGTTACGCGTAAGCCGGTCAAATTCTGATTGACAAGGCCATTCTATAAAATTAATATCTCTGTGGGTGTAATACTCACGTTGAAGCCGGTGTCGTGGTTGAGACAGGCATCGCACGTGTCGTACTGCAGACAGGTGGGTAGGGCGGTCATCTTGAGCACGGTATTGTTGGTAATCTGATGGTCCTTGAACGAGACGCGGTGGTACTCGTAGATAGTCTTACGGCGTACGTCTGGAATTGTTTGAGGTTTAGTGAAAAGTACATCATAAAATAGCGCCTGAATTCCCAGAAGGATTCGGCAGAGGTATGCCCGGGTGAGGACAGTACTATCATTTCCCGTACATTGCACGAGCGTCGATTTTTCGCGTAGACGCTCGCTCTATTAGTAAATCCTAAAAATAAAGATGAACTTAGTTGCAAAAAGTACGACACATGGCGCATTTAACCTTTTCTGTGCATTCTTTCTGCAATTGAATATTAATTTTAAACCTTTTTTTTTTTTACATCTAACCCGTAAATAAACCTTGATTTGAAATAAACTCGAAAAATGTAACTTCGAAAAACAGGCCGTGGTTTCCAAAAACAAGGAAGTTTTGCCATTTGCAAGTGGTCGACACATTTTAGAGATTGCGACTAGATCTTAAACGGTTTTTATTTGACGGAATCGGCTCCCTCCACCTTACAACAAATTTGTTAGCTACATTGTACTACAATTTAGTTTCTACTTACAGAAAACAATCTTGTCAGTGAGGTACGCGTCGCTGATGCCAACTTTCACAGGATGTTCCGTATCGTTTATCTCTTGCACGTCGATCGGGATGTCCTTGTACGCGAATATAATGTCACCGTTCTTGTACAGAGTGACTGCGAAAGTGAACTTTTTCGTGACGTCTTCTTGAAGAGTCACGTTCTCCCAGAATGCCGTGAACTTCTCACCTAAAATTTTCGGCAAAGAAAATTGGGTAAGAATTGTTGGTGATTCCATGTTTTGTTATTAATTAGCGACCCATGGTGGATAGCTAGCTTGTTGTTTATCACTTTTAAGACATATCTATATTTCTTTTTTCATATTATGTCTGCTTTATTTAACAGCACCTGCCCTCAGCAGGATGTCAGCCTTTGGCTAATATGTCGCATTCCCAATTACATTTAATATAACCCAGCTTAGTCACTGCGTAACCAACAGTAACAATGGCATTTCAACATTCATTTCTTACGTTGTTAAGCAGACAAATTTTTAAAATCCTTCAAAGTGGTTCATATAGTGACTGATATTTTTTACGCAGTTAGGGCGCTGGTCGTTGTGACTCGCACAAAGACGAAAGGCAATGTGTCAGCAATGCCGTCTTTCGTTTGAAATGTTGACGAACCGAGTAACTCACCATCATCAAACAGTTTGATCTTGCTGTCATTAGTAAGCGTGGTGTCGAAGTTGCCCATGAGCGGCGCGATGTACTGAGTGGCCGCGAGCCAGTTGTGCACATGCTCGCCAGTGTATATGAAGCCGCCGGTCGCCACAGTCACATTGCGGATGTTGTGTCCGTAGAACGGGAAGTCGAAGCTTAGTTGGATTGACTGGAAACATCGTGGCTTCTTTAGAAGACGATAATAATTTTAGTTATTGGACACTTTTTTAATGAAAATATTATCTTCCGCATTAAGACAATATTTTTATTTATAAAAATGTGTCTGTGGAATTTTTGTTTCTTACTGTAGCGGTACCTACAAACGCCACAAAAATGAACGACGCGTCATACTGACGTCACACGAATTCTACATCTCGCAATCAGAGTTTACCGTGCAATTAACATACATACAACTTGCCAATTTCAACCATCGGGCAAGTGCCCGCCAGACATAACACCCGTCTGGTCAGAGGATCCTCCCTTTTCTATGGAGGATGAGTGAGCTTTACTCCCTGTATGTAATAAGCGCGACGCTATTGCCATCAATAGCAGTAACTGCGTAACACACTCTCAGTAGCGATGGATTTTAATTACAGTACAACAACATTCATTGCGTTATTTAGGTTGTTGAGCAGACACATTTTTGGAACATACGAAGCAATGGATTAGCAATATGCTTCAAAATGATTCCAAATGACAGTAATAAAATTTGTTACGCAATTAGGGTGCAGGACACAGATCGACTCCGGGCTGTTATTGATACCAAAGGGAAAAACCTAATATATCTGTTATTTTTCTTTAATTTTTATTTACATATTATGTAGATGTATACTCACAGTGGCTCTCCGGTGTGAGTTGCTCAGCACTTGGTGTACTTCGGCTTTTTCAATGCTGATGTTCGCCCAGTAGTCCTTGAAGAACTCCAAGTTGCCGATGAAAGAGCTGTTGTAGAAATTGTGATTATCCTGAAACGATGAAGATACTTAGTTCTATATGAATGGCTTGGAAGACCAGAGAAATTGTGTTTAGACTCACTAACTTTTTAAAATTTCGACCGCTGTTTTGGATGAAAACGGGAAACAAATATTGCATTATCCACTCCTTCAATTTAGAAACTTGAAAGTTGGCATATTGGTGCAATTTTCACACTAAATAATGGAGATCCTGATGATTTAAATATTTTATCATTAAACTACCATTTAATTTGGGTGAAAGGTGGAGTTAAAGTTTCAACGTACGAAATTCACGCACACGAAGTACATACAACACAAGCTGGACAATAGCTAGAACATTAGTTTGTTCCTTAGATATACAACAGATCATGGACTCGTTCCGCATTGATTAGAAAGACAGGCAACGGAGAAGGTACAGGATAAAAAAAAAGTCAAAACATATTAGAGAAACCTTCGCCTAGCAGTAGGTTAACGAAAAAAAACGAATCTCAATGTTATGACAGGTTACCACTTTAATAAATTGCGGATGTGTGAAGCAAGAACCTGGGACATGAACAATCAAGAACATGGGCTATAAGAGTATAGTGAGAAATAATTTATAGTAATGACTTACGTAGGTCAAATTCGTCAGGTTCTGCTCCGACAGGATCCTTTCAGGTGTTTCTTTGAATACATCAGTAAAATCTGAAAGTAATAATGAAAAATAAAAATATTTATTGCAGACAATTTGATTTTTCTAACGTCAAGACTTTTAACCGAGGAATAAATTTTAATTTTTGGTAGTTCATCAACACAAAATTTGTCAGACATCCATTATATCTCACGGTTAAAAATTATCTGTCAATTGAATAATAATTTAATTATCCTCTCGGTACGGCGAATACAAAATCAATCCAGTAGACTTATATGATAAAAATACATAATTACGTTTTAGGGAAATTCTCTGAACCTAAATATTATACAATGACAATGAGTAGCATCCGATGTAGAATTTCAATGCAAGTACATTGTATAATTCTGAACATAGATCAGCAAAAAAGGCCCGAATCTTTTGCTATACCGCCACATTCCCATAAGCAATTTCATATACAACTTATTTTAACACATTGATACATGTCATCTTTTTCATTCCGTGCGTTGGCTTAGTGCCAGAAGTAGTTTTGTT
This sequence comes from Sesamia inferens, assembly GCA_037179545.1. Lineage (NCBI taxonomy): Eukaryota > Metazoa > Arthropoda > Insecta > Lepidoptera > Noctuidae > Sesamia > Sesamia inferens. Next base: position 22,549,999 of record CM073921.1, read on the forward strand.
TACAACACGCATCTTTAGTTGCTATTCATATTTCGATGTTGTTACATACAGCGGATCCCTGATTTCTTCCGAGAATACTCTGTTCTTGTCATTGTGGCCCAGTGGAATAAGCCGCGGCGAGTTGTAGGTTCGAGAACCCCTACAGGAGGTTTACTTTGTGTAAATTATTTCATCACACAGCCGGCTGTGTGATGAAATAATATACCGTCCAACGATTGCTGTCCGGATGGCAATCGCTGTCAGAAGCGGCGAAGGAGAACATTGTGAGGAAGCCGACATGTCCTAGAACCAAAAAATCTAAGAAATGGGACATCTACCAAAACGATCCTTCATCTAAAAATATATTGAACAAAATAATGAGTGACTTTCTCATATATTTCGGAAAGTGTATGAGTATTAGAGTATTAGACATAGTATTAGAGAAAATTGGATTTTTATCAAGTCTTTTAAAGCCCTGCTAAGTAGGGGCGGGTTTGAAGTTTCCCGGGTAACTTGGGATTTTTTTTATGGATTATTGAAATTTGAACAGGAAAACGTCGTCAGGTCAGCTAGTTTCACATCAATACCAAAATGACACCGCCACTTACATTTATGGACTTTCATGAGTCCCCAACTAAACTAAAGTCATGACGTATAAACGAAAATTGTAAAATAATCTAAAGTAGTTACGCGTGGCTTTCCAAGCTTAAATTGACTGTGGTTTACGGCTTCCAGTTACGCGTATCGCATGCCCGTTTATAATTAATTTCGTCCGCTCTGTTCTACTCATTATTACGTTAAACATCCCATTAGAAGTTTCAGTCATAGCTTCGTGTACGGATTAATTTAGAACAATATAGATCGCAAAGTTATGCACGCGAAACATGTATATACACGCAACGGTGAAGGGGTCATAGGAGTATTTAGAGTTAACTTCCAACATTTAAATAAAAACTGTTTTCGTAAAAAAAAAAAAAATCGAATATATAACTGTGGCAAAACTATGCCTACAAAGACTCCAATTTGGTGTTTTAAGATTACAGATTTTAGATATTAGAAGGCGCGTAGTTTACTATAGAATGAAAGACATGCTGGAACGACGAAATCCTCGACTATTTCCTAATGCTATCAGTAAACAATGAAATTGAGCGGTACAAGGATGCCAATATTGCATCCAAACCTACTAGTTACTGAACTATTAAACCTGGCAGCGGAGAAAAGCTGAAGAGGTAACATTCTTTAAGTAGGATGCGCAGCAGTGGTTGCTCCACCACAACGTCATTTTTCATGAACGAATTAACTTATGGTCTAACGATCCATCGCAAATGATATGAAAAAGAAAAAAGTAATAATAACCCTACCGCCGTATTTCTCCGTTGAGGTTATGGTGGGGCATGCTCGTTCTGAAGACTAGGCATATGCTGAATTAGCTTACTCTGTCCAAATAGGTCTCTGGTAAGAAGCCAGAACAAGAGAGACACAAAAATGCAGAACAACATGTTGCAAACTCCTGGGCCGTAGCGACTCCACGGGGGTCCGTGGAGTCGCTACTGATCTGGAGTTTTGCAGGAGATAGGGTTATCTCCCGAAAGTAGTCTAGTTCCTCACATCTGGCTTGCCATTTTAGCCGGCTTGAGTGGAGATTTTGTCCTTATTATATTATATATTATCCTTGGGTGCAATTTATTGCATAATGCAGAGATACTCGTCGGTTGGTACCGTATTTCATTAAAAATCTCTAACGTAACAACTACGCTTTCCAAATCTCCGGGACCAAAGGGTCCCGAGAAATTTCTGTTTTTTTATTTTGTTCAACATATAACCTGAAGCTGACCTACGTGTTACAGAAAACGTATGAAAATTGTCTTTTTATACGTTTTTCTCCGACATGTAGGTCTCATTAGCCTCCGGTTACCGGCACTCGATAGTATAAATCTAATTCGTCCAGTCATAGTTACGGTTACCGTCACAAATTCGCCAATTTTGTACATCGCGTCGCGAAAGCCAAGCAGATTTCACTTTTTATCGTTTCTCCGATTCACCTTGAAGTGAAGGAATTGGTGTTTAGAACGAGGAAAGTCATTCATAATATGCTTTGTCTGCAAGTTCGACCTTTTCCGGTTGAATGCCGTAATTACAGGAACAATTAAAAAGCCATTGTGTCTCACGTGGATCTACGTTGGATACGAAACGTTAATACAAACGACACTCTTTGACACAACTCTCTTTGAATTGAATTTGCATTAAATATCACGTGTAGCAAAGACAGGCTATATACAAAAGCTAGGAAAATATACACAAATAAGTAAGTTAAGTATTATATATTTTCATACCCTCTTAATAAGCAGCTGCTATTTTGTTGACATCACTTACATTAGTTAATAGTTACATTAATTGCTACACTTTAATTCTATTTATTTGTACAGACATAGATTGATATATCTTTTAACAAGCTGTACTTTTGATAACAATATAAAACCTCGGATAATTAAAACCATAAAATCTAGTACTAATGAAAATGTTATGAAATAGCTAATTAAACAATCTACACGGTAAATTTTAGATTAACTAAGTCGTTGCAACGTTAGGCATTAAACCTAGGTTTTATTTCATAGCAAACCAAACAGGTTTGCGGCATAGAAGTCACATACCCATTTGGTTATTTGCTTCCAAGATGACCAAATGATGTCACAGTCATCATCAAATCCAACTAGGTAGGTATACCTAGTTGGACCATCGTACCACCACACCATCGTACCTAGAGGTACAAATGACTTTGACATCAATTGGTCCTTGTACGTTACTCCCCACGATTATTTATAACTTGATCAGCTAATTTGCAATAGATAAAATATTGTTGCAGCGTTTTATACCCGCATGTGTGTGTATTCCTTGACTTCAACACACTTCAATCTGATGAACAGAGACTATTATTACAAAAACGTGGTATAGTCCAAATGAGTCTCGACCTCATGCCTCCTAATAAGGATGTCCTTTGCCAAACGTGCGTGCTTCAATGATCACGCACGGTCCTGCATAGGTGTATATTGACACACCTGACAGGCCCTGAGATTCACTGTACTGGTAATTTTCCGCATAGAAAATAGTACTTGAAATGAAATCTTAAATTTATTAATTCATTTAGTCACAGACAAATAACACATCGCCTAAACTGCTGGGTCCCCGGAAGCATGGGATTTACAAAACTGTCTGGCTCAATCCTACTTGAAGAAGGCTGTGACATTTATTTTTAAAAGTCATCGATTTGCTTCTTGAAGTGTCGTACCGTATTTCGGATTCGGTGTAAGATATTAAATAAATACGTACTGTCATCAGGCACGATGGGATCGCTAACTTTAGGCATATTATCGGTTAGGTTGACGGGTAGACTCGTGGATGTCACATGCCAGATCCCGGAACCATTCACACCCAGCAGCGGGGTCTCAGTCACCGAAGTCGCTGTAGATACCGCTGCTTCTGCGGAAAATGGGAGATAATAAAGGATTATTTACTATAATATAAATAATCGTAGTTCCTATCAAGTTGTATATCAAGGGTATGCTTAAAAAAAGGCATAGGTACCTGAACGATTTGGTAAACGGGTACCTGCCAGAACCAGCAATGTTCTGTTCAATTAGGTAAGATCGCAATAAAAGTCAAGACCATTGTCAATGTCAACATCCTTTTAGATACAAAATGCAAATATTAAAACAAAAATCTCAAATTATGTTGGGCGCATAATATATTCGCTAGCAACTAATGCAACAACAACATGCACAAAATCAAGTTTACTTCGTAAAACATATATTTTAGAACAAGTTTAAGATGTCTATTAAAAATCATAATATTTTGCTATCGCGAAGTAGCAAAGCATGTCGCTGTATGTATGTGCTAATACGATGTTGAGGGTACTAATCAATACATGTATAGCAATGCCATTCAGTTGCGTACTTGTCTAATGTATTAATAAAAGTTCACTTTTACTTCCAAGGAAATAAAATGGAAAAATTCGCTCAGGAACAACCATAATATCAGGAATAATAGAAACATAAATAAGTAACATCGTTAAAGACAAAAAACAGTCGAAAACCAATTATTTGCGTTTCCATCACATCATTTTCCACCATTATGTAGTGAATAAAAGTACTGTAAGCTTTTCTGCAAAATAATTGACAGGCAGCAACATCTGTACAATATGTCTGTAGAACGATTCAATAATTCGACACCTCGTGTCTCTTTTCAACCCGTACATTTCATGTAGTGCTGTTTCCTTCTGCAATTACGAACAAAAAATTTTGCCAATTCATAAACATTCTGCAAATATTGCTTGCAGGTGCAATAATTTCATTATTAATGCGACAATAGATACCGCAAGCCATATTTAGGATTCCAACATGATTCCGCTAGAAAACACAGTATTCGTTCAGGTAGGATATTGTTTGTTTACCTGATGTCATACTAACTAGGAAAACATAACTTGTACTGCATTAGTTATTATCTTGTCGGTGCAAATACGACAATCATATATTTTATGGTTATGTGAACGTGTACGTGTACACGGTAAATAGCAATATAGGTAGAAACGGCAAGTTTTCAGGATAAATTAATCATGTGGATGGCTATAATACCATCAAAATCAAAATTCTTTCATTTAAACACATGGGCGCTAATGAAACGTTAGACGCGAATACACGTTACCAATTGGCCATTTCCTTTGGTGAAAATCCACCAAGAAACTACAGCAATTTTTTTTTAAATACTTTGCTTGTAGAATATCTTCAAATTATATTATTAACAAATATGGAAGAACAGTGTAAGCCTGTCAATAAGTATCAGGTACCTAACAAATTAGAAATTAGTTTACTAATATACAGTTTAAATAACGCCTATAATAGTATGGAAATTAGTACTCATACTTAAATACTAGTAATGAGTACTAAGAATGGAGACCCAAAAAAAAAAAACGGTGGAGGACTTAATTGGCCCGTGTGAAAGATGATATGTTATAATGGGTGGTGATTACCCATATGATGAAACTGATAGAGAAAGAAGTATGGAAGATGGAGATATGTTGTGTTCGACCCCAAATAAACAAGGAAAAGGCTGAAGAATGATGTTGATGCGCATGAATATGATGTCAAATCCAACCAACACGCTAGTTGTATAACACATTCCAGTTACAATCCGTTGTATTATATGACAACATGTATTGTGCCGTGTAGATTTTCAGCATGAGCGTACTTGATAATTTTGTGGTCATCGGCAACAAACACTTAAAAACATACTGAGATTTAGATGGGAGTATGTGGCAATATGATCGTTGAATTCATATGTATTTCCAAAATATGGAGCAATAGGATCGTTTAAATTCATTGGTATTTCCTAAGTTTATCATGGCATTCCTGACATTGGGAAAAATTTCGCCAGGTAACCTGGATTCATACCAGTTTATAAGTCTATAATTCCATCTACGTATGAAAAGAAGTGTTTGCCCAGCAGTAAGGCAACCCGCAGTCTACAGCTACAATGATAATGCTATCTATACTAGTATAATAAAGCTGAAGTTTGCTTGAACGCGTTAACCTCTGGAACTACCATACTGAACAGTTGTTTTTTGCATTTGGTAGCCGAATCTTGTGAAAGGTTATAGGCACTTTTATATCATCTTATGACTCTTACGAGCCGAACAGGAATAAAAAAGAGAGAGAAAGAACGATAAGCAAAAACGAATTACCTAAACAATCACAAAGCCGGAGAAGGAGTTTTATAAGAATATGCATTACTTTATTATAAACACGCACTATAACTCACGCAAAATGGTCCAATTAAAGGACTAAAAGTGCAGAAACCAAACCCGTAACATAGAAAGAAGCTAGTTTATTTATACAGCACATTTACCACGTCATAAGTTTTCTTCAAACTATGCAGTCTTAGCCTCTACAACTTCTCAGAAAAATGACGTAGGTAGGCACTAAGCCGAAATCAAATACAAGTTTGAATGTTACAATAGGGAAATATTACTTTAATTAGGTTGTCATGTCACGTATGATACAAACGGTATAAATAACATTTACTTTGAACGGTTCCTTTCAATATGACAGTTTTGAGAAATGCTAAGTTACGTAATGACTAATGCAAGAAGTAAACCAAATATCATCATAGATTTATTCCAGAATTCATGGATTTATTCCAGACTAGCGACCCGCCCCGGCTTCGCACGTGGACAAATGATATAGGTACCTAACCTTCCTCAAGAAACCGTGGCCCATCAATAAAAATAATGTCTACTGTGCCGCCCATCAGCCAATATCTGACTCTGCAAGATACATCGATCTTATTGTCCATGGATAGCCAGTTCCACCACCTTCAAACTGAGTGAAAGCCTACCGGAGTAGCAAGTTTGTTCGAAATAAAGGTCCCCCGCTCCGGCCGACTTACTCCGCGGTTTTGGCAAAGAAACACTCAAGTAGCAGGCGGCCGGCAGGGGCGCGAGAGGCACGCAGATTTTTTCTGGTGTTTAGTTGAAACAACCAATTCCAATAATTCAAAAAGAGTTCTGCTGCTACTAAAATTACTTTTGATATGACGTAATTTATTTGGATAAGGATTAATAATATGGGACAAATAGTGGGCTCTGATTTCGACTGGCATTTTAATTAACTATTCAAACATAAAAAAGTAGTCATAATGAAGAAACTATAGTAGGTAGACATATGGTGTCGCAGACTTTTTTGTAGGTATTTTTAAGGTCTACAATACTGTAGTACATTATTTTGATCTATCTCATAGGGTTCAGCCAGCGTATGCAATGTAAGCTCAAAAAAGTGGGTTCATTTTGCGACATGTGCTAGAAACCTCAAAAATGATCAGTGTTCCTCTTATATATTATGCATGTTATATACATAAAAACCTTCCTCTTGAATCAATCTATCTATTAAAAAAACCCTATCAAAATCCGTTACGTATTTTTACAAAGCGACATGTTTGTTTGTTTTATAATATGTCTATCTTTGTTTTATAATATGTAGTGATAAGTTTTGTTATCCTATGCGTCAAGACAGGCAAGCAATAATGCTCGCAAAGGCGCTTCTCAGCGCCCTCATGCCCCTAGTTACAGCAGGGTAAGACCTGTGTGCTGGGAGACCAGGCCCGAGTAGACGACTCGTTGTGTTACACGCGCGCCTCAAAGACATGTCACCATATCGCTATGGGGTTCTCTAGGACCCGAGGCTTATCAGGGCTAAGGGTTGTCCGAAAGAGACACCATGGCTCCTGACGCTGGTAAATTTACCACGCACACAGGTCGGTCTGTAAAAGTGTGACACGCCGTTGCGCTCCGCCCATTTTAAGTGTGCATTGGCTTGATGCAAAAAGCACAGAACCGGCCCATGTGGCGCTGATATGGGTAGGCCAATGAGCAGCAGTGGACGTTTTCGCCTGAAATTATGAATGATTAAGAGCCTTATAGAGTGAAACACAAAAGGTTGTCAAAGGAACTTTTGTTTTTTTAATTGAAGCTAACTGTGCCGTATTTCATTCGTTGATTGCGTCAGTTAAATGATACTAACTAAATCAGAATTCAGTTGAATACCGGTACTATACATGGAATGACTGACTGCCTATCTAAACTTCACAATACAGGTAGACTTGTTAGTGTTTTAGGATCCTGACTTCGTGCATGTGGGCAACTACCACGCCACATGCACGCTAAGAACGTCTCCATCTCAATCGTAGGACCTACTAGATTCTTCACTCGTCTGGTCAGAGGACCCTTAGTTTTCAAATCTTCACCCTGTTCTTCATATTCTATCATATAATCTATTCAACGTTTAACCACTCATACTGTATTTAGGGCCGAGTCTGTTCACTGTCATGGCAGTTAACTTATGCGCGACACTATTGTTTACAATAGACAGAATGAGTTCTGGTTGTGTGGTGTCAATAGAATAACTTTCGTTCATTTACTGTTTTTATGTTAATTATATACATACAAATTTTTGAATGCCACACGTAGGTACATGAGTTTTGAGTTGGCCATTTTGACTCAAACAGTAGATACTCTGTGGCATCGATAACCTTGTTGTAAAATTAAGCAGAAGTGATCTGCTATATCTATCAATAATTTCCTGTACAACCGAAATAGCGTTCGTAATAATAGTCTATCATATATAAATATTACCACCCCGCACTGGACCCACGTGGTAAATTACGGCCCATTCTCTCTCACCAAGAGCAGACCTGTGTCCCAAGAATGGAAATGTTATAGGCTGGTTATGTTACAAATAAATATTGTTGTTATTGTACTAGAGAGCTGATCGAAATTTTATACCGAACGAGACAGGATTCCGAGACTCTTAACGTAACTACTAAGTTCAACCTAAGATGATGCATAAAAAGCGACAAACAATAATTTAAAAGGAAGATGTGATTGGAATTGCCGGGGATGCCTAAGAAGCGTAGCCCTAGCGTGTATGTGCTACCAGATGTATAAACGTAAACGAAGCAAAAGGCTTAACACATCATCGAAGTTCAAGCCCCAAAAAAAAGGAAGGAATCGCTATGGTTATGAAATTTACGACTGTAGCCGAATGTGGACAATTTATAGTCACCGACCCGTCCTAAGTCCTAATAGTTCAGTTAGGTCACTGTTCAGAAGGAGCACAAAGTGCGTTTAAAAAAGTTTTTAATTAAATAGATACAATCTGGGGAATTATCCAGTAGCATTAACATACTCAGTTTGAATATTCATGTCGTTACACCTGCCAAGCTTTCTCTACAGGTTGCTTATCAGACTTATTGCAAACGTTATGATACGGTTTAATGGAACTGGCCTGGTATAGGTCACCTCATTCAATCTCGAGCAGCTAAAATGTTTTAAGATAAAAGAGGATAGCTTGAACCACTATAGATACTAAAAAAATTTATTTAATACCAACTATCTAAGACCTGAAGGTGTTTATTCTCTAAAAATCTCATTTTGAAAACGAATTATGCAGGGAAGTGAGCTGTTATTCCAACTTCGGTATGAATTTTCGAAAATCCTGGTGCATTACTTCATACTTCAAGACCCGCACAGCTGTTTAGCCTGGCGTTATCTGCTGGAGAATTTAAGCCATAGATAACTAAATTAGTTTTTGTCTTATCACTAAATATCAGTTACACAAAAATTAACATTCATTAGAATAGAATACTATTTATTATGTACACCATATAGATTACAGAACATAAATATAAAGATTTTACAAAGGGTGACACAATGGGCGGTCTTATCGCTAAGAGCGATCTTTTACAGACAACCTTTAGATGGAATAGTAAGGGGAAGGAGAGAGAAATAGTGTAGGTAGTCTACAGTGTACTATTTACATAGAGTATACAGTAAATATGTACGTTAAATGTATCATACTAGTTTAACTAAATATATACATCTAATTAATAAATAAATATAATGACATGTTTAAAGAGAGAGGAAGTGCTTTCTTATCGTAGTTTTAAAAGTGGACAGAGTTTGAGCACGCCTTATGGACACGGGCAAGTCATTCCATAGCCGAACTGCTTGCACAGCAAAAGATTTATCGTAGAAACTAGTGGAATGCATCGGCATCTCCAATATCAGGTTTTCCGATGACCTCAGACATCTATTATGTGTGTCATGTAGGAACTTAAAACGTTCTTTAAGATAAGAGGGGGTTTTAGGATTAAACAAAATGCTGTAGAGCCCGTGGAGACTTCATTCAGTATATAACTGATATTTTCCGACCTACACGCGGGAGAAGCCGTGGGAGAAGCCGCAGGCAAATCTAGTTTCTACTAAAACCAACTTTACTGTGTGTACATTTTACTCGTATTGTCGCTATATTGGAGACATAAAATTTTCATAACAACGAAAGTGTTATCAAATGACTTTCTCCCACGGTACACATCTCATAACCCACTTCCGAATACGTAAAGTTTAAACGAACAACGGCAAAACTGTACAAAACATGGTTTTGCTGCTATAGTTTCAATTGATGACATCAACAAAGCATCACTCCTTTACAGTTTTCAAGACGAGAAGTAATCTTCCATATAAGTACATACATACTTTACATTAAAGAAAACCAATCAAGTGCGAGTCACAATTCGGCTCTGTGCCATTATCTATGAAAATCACGTCTGTTGCATGGAAGCAGAGAGAAAATGAACCCAATCTAAGCACAAGTCGCAGCAGCCCACTCTGACTGCTGTCTTCCTCTCTGCGAACAAATGGCGTGACAGATACATGTACTTACAATATATTTTTAGACAATCCTAGGGAATTAATCTATCGAGTTTCTCTTAACGTGCGCTATAGTAAATATTGTTGCAATTAGACAATAATTACACGCATAGTTTGGATTTTTTCCATATGACGTCATTCTGGGTATTGTTGACCATCCCGTTTGTCAACATTTATATAAGGTTTAGTTTAGCACGGTGACGAAAGACACGATAACGGAGTTTGGGTATCAAAATAGCTTATTGGAATACTAGCAGCGTCCCGTGATTTCACCCGCAAATGTCCGTTATTCTGATATTATATTGTACGCACGGTTGGCACAGTGGTTAAGGAATTGACTTCTGCGCTACGTCTCGCGGATTCGATTCCCGCACGGAACAAATATTTGTATGACTACAAGTAGTTGTTCTGGGTCTGGTTTGTATTTGTGAGTTTATATGTTTGTAAAATGTTCCTACCCATGATACAGAAGAAATTAGTAGTGTGGGGCAACGTATTTTTTGTATGTAGGAGTAACAAACCTCAACAACTTTCACGTTTATATTATCCTACAAATTCCTATTATTAATATAAATGAGAAAGTTTGTGAGGATTACTGTATGGAATTGGATGAAATTTGGCACACAGATAGTTTATAACCAGGTATAACATACTAATTGGGATAAAAGTATCCTATTTAGTCTTTATTCCGATATTTTCACGGGTTAAAAAAATACGCAAGTGAAACCGCGGACCGCAGCTAGTTACTACTATTTATAAATAAGCCATCATCTACCTTTTATTCTTGGCAGGTGGAATAATCCTCATGGGCTATCCTCCGGCCGAGGACGCGGAGGGGTGTGCCGAACTCTTACTGGTTAAAATACCACCTACGTGTTACCTACAGTGTAGGGGGTAAAGGACACGATTAGTAGGTATATGGAAGGGATAGTTTCAAGATATCCTGGCTAAATAATTTACCAGCTCTATTGAGGATTGAGAAAACAGACAAATATGTCAAATGATTAATTTTTTTTAGGATCACACCTAACTAGGAAACAAATGGAAAGGTTTTTATATTGGCTTTGTTTACAAATGGTGCCTTGTAGAAGTAATTGTTGATCAACAATTACTTCGATCAATCAGCAATTAAATGTTGATTCATGAAATTATTGCATCATGATTCATGATAAACTTTGTTATTAACTTGATATAAGCCAAGGATGATGTCGTCGTCCTGCTAACATAATCCTTTATTACGCAACTACACTATCGTCCAAGTTCACCAAAACTCTTACGTAGGCCTATGGAATTATACAAAATTATGTAAAGATATGGTTATCGAGAGAAATTAAACGTCACTTTAATAAGTCGTGAATATTGACCGTGACCTGCACATTCCATCGTTCGCAACTACGTCTAGCATCGCCGTTCATTTCCATAGTTAAGAATACGTAAATAACTCTTAAAACTGCAGTGAATTGAATTCGGGTTAAGTGTCAAACACGACTGAGACGTGGCAACGGCAGAGGCAAAGCAGCTGTCGACGCATTGGCGACTGCCGTCAACAACATACGTCTCGTGTATTTGAGCAGCGTAATCATTGATACACATGTTTTTTTTTTAATATCAATGAGCGTATTCAAATACACGAGCGGCCCGTATGGGCACAGTCAAGAGCGTAGCCGAATGCAGCTGAGTTAACGACTAAGAATAAAAACGACTTCCTAAACATATATTGGTAAGTGTGGTTTCTCATCGCACAAGTCAAGTTCTACCTTCCACTCTGCCTAAACTAATCAAGAATCATTTATAAACGTTTACATGTACGTGATAAGTATAATAAGCTGCCAATATCAATACAAATGGCCGCACATCACTCGCCTTGAGAATTAATTACCACGATGTTCTGAAGATTAGGGTCACTCAACATTAAGAACAAAGGGTTTCATAGAATTAAGAATTACGATTAATTCATGTATGTTATTATCTCATCTATCATAATTATGCACGCGATAGATATGATGAATCAAACAATTTATACTAGATGCACCGGTTTGCCGAACAGATTACCTACGCTTGCAGCGGCTGATTCGCAGATGGCTTACTGTCTGTATATAATAAGACCCTTCATGCCTCAGAAAGCACGTAAAGTAATTAATCTGCTATTTTTGGTTTTTTCACCGTCACTACGGGTCGTCAGGAGTTCGAAAGTCTAACAACAAGGCCCCACCAAGGGGCATTGTATTTCCCAGTAACTGGGTTATGTATGTAGGTTAAATGGAGCCTCCATGTATATTGAAATACTACTACTAGTATTTAGATACATCCGGTTAATTTACTAGGCAGTTAAATTACTAGGCAGGTGATGATGACGCGTTTTGTTGGACATGCAATTATAGTCGATATACATATACTCATGTTATACGAGCTGTGATTTCAATCAGGTACGCACGATGACATAGTAAGCTATACATTAGTAATTTAAACTAACTTCTCACTGCACAAAAAGCGCGTACTTTGCTTGTGGCAAACTAGTATGGAATACAAACATCTCGCCAGCCAATATTATGTTTAAATCGCATGTAATAGGAAGCAACCTCATTGCCAACAACCGGGTATAAATCCAAACTCCGGGCTTCTACTGAAAAATTCTACATTGCAAACCCTAATATACATAGGTTCGCCCGGCCCCGCATCGACCCAGGGCCATGTTCAGTTGGTCACAACTTGAACGTAATACGTTCAAGTAGATCTTACCGAAAAATAAGCACAAAGAACATTAACAATAAAACAAAAGGCAGATTCATAGACCGACTTTTAGCTTTATTAGGCAATGAACCGATTTAAAAAAAAAAAAACAAAATATTTTTTATCTTAGAATAAAATTAACTTCTGACTACTATGGAATAAAATAATGGATTCTTGTATGGAAAAACTGTTAAACATTCAAACTTATTATTCTCAGGATAAGACAATACGAGTAAAAGTTTGCTGAAATTCGCCCTATTAAAGTAAGCATTTCACAGGAATGTGGACTCTATATGCGTATAAAAGACTATGAGCATATAAAACTTATCACATAGTCAACAAATAGTTAGGTACCGGTACTACTGAGTTAAACACTAACCATTATGTACTTGCTGGTCAGTTTGTTTACTCTGACGCCAGAAATAATTGTTTACTAAGTTGGAAACGTGCTTTGAACTGTGTCCTCGTGTGCACTATTAATATTGTTGACACAAATGAATCGATCGGAAGTCCCATTGTTTGTTACAATTGAATAACGCGATTGTAATTTAAGATTACCTAATTTGTAATCTTCACCTAACCGTAACCGCATAACACATAACCGACCACGCTGTTATTTCATCTCCCTTTTCACTTATTTTTTTTTTATCTTTCTGTCTTTTTCACTCTTTATTTGGGTTTTAAAGGCCAAAGCGTGATAATAAATAGCCTATACCTACACCTTCCGCAAGACCTAGGCTACCAAATTAAAAAAAAAATTAACAACGAAATGTTGTCAGCGTGAGGGACTTTAGTCGCATATGATATGTCGAGTCTTCTATTGACCTTTCATTTTTAATCTCACATGACACTGTATGCATTGACACGTTTCCGTTCTAAATATAGCGTTATAAAAACCAATTGAGGAAAATGGCCAGAGAACGTCGCGCGCTTTAACCCGCAAGATTCAACTGCACAGCAGTGGGCGCGTTTAAACGGCCGCATGCAGCAAAGAAAATCCAACACAAAACATATAGACTGGTAGACATCCTGTTCTGACACAGAGTCCATGGCAACAGATGTAATCTGTTACTATGGATTTTGTATATGATTGTAAACCTCTATGTTGAAAATTTTCGTCGGGTAATAAAGAATAAATAAAGAATATTCGGTTTAGAAAAAAAATATTTGAGAAATTTAATATTTTATTTTAGAAATTTTAGAGTTTCAGTTCTAAGTATGGGGAGCCCCCATAATTTATTATTATTTTTTTATTTTTACATCAAAATCTTAATGCGATTCACAGAATACATCTACCTACCAAGTTTCAACAGTATAGCTCTTAAAGTTTCGGAACAAAATGGCTGTGACATACGGACGGATAGACGGACAGACAGACATGACGAATCTATAAGGGTTCCGTTTTTTGCTATTTGGCTACGGAACCCTAAAAAGGCAGTTCCATGCATTTTAACAGCAGTTTAATAATTTTTGAAAAAATTGATTTTTTCTTTTGATCACCTTTAAGATATTTTACTATGGGCCTAAATCCCTCAAGTACATTTGAACACATTTAGCGCATTCTGGGCACCCCAAATACCAATAAAGTGGCTAGATAATTGATTACTATGAATAGTAATCAACTAAGAATATTTATAACTTTATACATACATACAGTCTCAAGTCGTTTTGCTGTCAGATAATCTAAACACTGACACAGCTGACAAAAGCGACACTTTAAGATTGACATTACAGATTATAGGTACCAGGGTGATGAGCATGTGGTGTCACTTCAAATTGACACTGCTATTTTAACGTTCACACTTATCAATTATGTCTGTCCATCATACCTATATTATTATAAGGATGAATGAAGCGTGCGACTTTTATAATAATGAAAGATATAAAATGAAAGCAAGATAAGCGGAATATTTACGGAACACACTAACCGTAGTAACGGCTTTCATTTTGATATGTCAACAATATTCATTGCATTATTTAAATTATTAACAGACAATTTCAAATCGAACATATGAAGAACATAGAATATCCTTCAAATCGTGATTGCGTGTTTATTAAGCTATGAGGATTAGGTTAGGATATTATCTTACGGTTTGAATTCATTTATTTCTAAAGATTACAAATCACTTTACAGAAATAAATACTAATTTGACTAAATTAGGTACATCTTTGTAGTCCAGGAATAGCAAGAACAATGTTAACATTTTGGTAATAATATTGTATAGTAAGAAGGTAGTTTCTAAAAGTTTTGTGACATCGCGCTCGCTGTACGATGACTAGATAACTTTGTTTGTGATTCTAAATCTAAGGGCACGTTTACAGTATGGGCAAATAAATGTTTTTAGTTATTTTAATTAATTATTTTATGACTTTTTAAGATGTGGCATTTTAGTAGTTTTTATTGTGTATTTTTAATTTCTTTTGGTAGTGAGTTATAAAGTTTTGCTCCCTCATGTATAACTGTTTTTTTTCCATAGTTAGTTCTAGTACTAGGAATGTGTAAGTCTTGTGCTCGCCTCAGAAGACGTTTTCGCACCTGTATATTTTTTGTGAGTGTGATTTGTGTGTGTAAGTCTCTGGAAAGAATTTTACGGACTAAAATACATGTATTATAAAAATATATGTCAGAAATGTTGAAAAGCTTTGTTTCTTTATAAATTTTGTATGTAGGGGTCAAATAGTGATAGTGAAATAGAACTTTTATAATTCTGTTTTGCGCTCTTTGTAGCTTTTCTAGATTAGTTTTAGCTGCTGAACCCCACAGTTCTATAAGGTATTCGATGTGCGGCTTCACCAGTGAATTGTAGATAGTGTGGCGGACTTTTAGAGGAAAGCATCTCACAATTCGACGTAATGCCCCCGTTAGGCTCAGTATTTTAGAACGGGTTTTTTCTATATGTGGTTTCCATGTAAGTTGATT
This sequence comes from Sesamia inferens, assembly GCA_037179545.1. NCBI lineage: Eukaryota > Metazoa > Arthropoda > Insecta > Lepidoptera > Noctuidae > Sesamia > Sesamia inferens. The sequence goes on from CM073921.1 coordinate 22,565,883, forward strand.
ATCCAGAATAAGTCCGAGATATTTCTCTTCATTTACTTTGTTTAGATTTACTCCATTGATATTAAGAGGTTTGTGATCTGGGACTTTTTTGTTTTTAGCTGCAAATATTATATAGTTAGTTTTAGATATATTGATTGTTAACAGGTTATTTAGAAACCACCTTTCCAAGATTGTGAGATCTTCTTGTGCATCTTGTATTATTGAGTCAATTGAGTGACCATAATAAAAAAGGCAAGTGTCATCAGCATATAAAGAAATTTGCCCCTTCAAGCCTATCTTGTCTATGTTGTTAATATAGATGAGAAATAAAAGAGGACCACAAATTGAGCCTTGAGGCACGCCGTTGTTGATTATCCTAGGCGTTCTAACATTGTCACCGATTTTGGTAACCTGTCGGCGCCCTTGGAGGTACGATTCAAAAATTTTTAAAGCAATTCCAGTTATACCGATCGAGGCAAGTTTATTTATCAACAGTCTATGACTAACAGTATCGAACGCCTTTTTTAGGTTATTATCTTACCAGGAGTAGGTACGCTTTGCTAATGTGAAACTATTCACATTAGCGGTGCGAATCAATTAAATACCCGTGAAAAATTTGCGATGCAAATGCTTTTAATAGCACATATTCAAACATCACTTCAAAAAATAATTGAATTGAAGGTTGTTAACAATGGCTTTTGCACAAAAAGAAGCGATTGAACTTTGCAATTTGCATTACGAACTAATCCTTCAGGAGTCAGGTTACTATTTTATCAGCGCTTAGGCCATGAATCGCTGCTATATGCTACGAGGTGTGGGAATAAATCTGATTCCTTTGTAGGGATGTATGACTATGGTCCGAATTGGAGCAAAAATAGCTGAAGAGTCAATGTGTAGAAAGGTTAACATTTTTTTTGTTTTGGATGGGGAATCATTAAATGACCCCTCCCTGGGCGAAGCGGAAGGGCGTGTCAGACTTAGACTGACTAAAACCCACCCGTGTTTCTTCACTTGCCTGTCCGCCAGGGCTACGGTTTCTTTTTTAACCAACCCGCAACCCTGGCCTAGGAGGCATCGGTCCTCGTGGACCCTGTCACGATGTGCTGACATCTCTTTGGCGTGATTCAAAACGCGCCGTCGACCCGGGCTTGGTCCTTACCGGGCGGCGAGTTGCCCGCCGCTCGCCGCCCGCAAGCTCGGGCCTACAGTGACCGGGAGTTCGATGTTGTCATCCGACCAGAGCGTCTCCTGTGGCGGCTAGAGCCGTGAGGGTGTGCTGGTATTCCCGCTCCCTCATGTGCTCCTCCTCCTTTGATAGCATCACTGCTTCGCAGGAGTTGAAGGCCTGCCATGTACTCTCGCTCCGGACAAATAAAAAGGAAAACAGAAAGAAAAAAACAAGAAAGAGAAAGAAAAAAGAAAGAAAATTATAGGTGCAGCTCAATTAACGATGACATTTAATTGAAGAAGGATTTTTCCGAATTGTCAAGTGTTGACGACAAGGTGTTACTCATTGGCAATTCGGGATTTACTTTGAATCCAGTAGTACATTCCCTTGTGATATTATTCGCAATTCACGCGTACCTATCACATTGGTATCAAATAAACAAACAAGATAATTATAATCATACTTCGAGACGTTTCTTTTAGAGGTCACCGGTCACCGAGACAAGTTTCCTAAACATAACAACATACTGAGTGTCTAGATATGCGGGCACACAAATTCGTTTGCCAATTGAGCAAGCACAATGCGTAGGCGCAGGTCAAGTTCATAGCGCGAAAATTGAACGCTATTCGACAGTAATGTGATTCGCGATCCGATTACCAACAAATAACGCTCTTGTTGATGACAGATTCGTTCGATGGATCTTAAATTGTTCAATCAAGGAAATGGGTCAATTTAAGAACGTTGACACACAGAGTAGATACTGATGCCAGGACAACAAGGTATGTACTACATATAGTCTGAAAAAATATTTAGTATATTTCAAACTTACAACTAAAGCATTGAAGTTCATGTTTAAACTTGTCCTGCTGGCGTCTGTACAGTCTGTGTGCTAGAAATTGCCTAAAAGGAATGCAGAAGGCTAATTCTCGTCGTAAACAATGTTCATATTGAAGTTGCACAGTCATCTCACCGACAATCCAATGTCAAAAACATGTCAAAATTGTATAGAAATTGATTGTAGTTTTGATAAAATGAGACAGAATAGAATGAAAACGTTCTTAATAATACGAGAATTGTGTCTCTTTTGAAATTATCTAGAGAATAATGAATATAATGATACTATTTTAAAATTTCTCGTCATAATGGCTATAGTGTAAACCACAAGCACACCACAAGTCTACACTTGATACATCGCCACTACATTCTTGCAAAAAATCACGAACAAACTCGCAATCACTTAGCCGCGACTTAAGCGTATAGGTATAAGTAGTTATTAATAAAAGAATATGCCAGACTGGTTTGCGAGGCGATGCGTTGACCGTGATCTGGTCTATCGAGGTCGTCAGATTACCAACCACTTACATATTTATGGGATATCAGTACAAGAACTACAAAATCCTGTCCAGCTATTGGACCCACCGAATAGCTAGACAGGATTTTGTAGTACTTGTATTTCTACATTTTATAGTGTTATTATTTATACTTTGACTAGCTGCGCAGCGCAGTTTCAATCGCTTTGGACTTTATATCTGTGATAATATTGGGATAAAAAGTATCCTACATCTTAATCCAGGTTATGGTGAAATAAATCCGTTAAAACGAAACTAACTAAAGTTAAAATCTTTTCCCTTTATTAATAAATATTAAGCTAAGATGATAAAAATTTAGATTATTTTTTGTATCAGACCAAATCTGTTTCTTATTGCCCAATTAGAAACCTAAGAGTGAATCCACGATTCCTCTCCCAGTTAGATTGGCATAGAGTAAAAACAAAATGCTAGGTAGCGATATACAAAAGCCTCTCGAAGGTTGTAACACTTTTTTTGAGTAAATTCAAAATGTTGTGCCTGACTCATCTCAAAAAACGACCAGTGAGTGAAATCTAAGGCTATTTTTTTTAGCAGGTTTATGTTATTTAAGAGTGTATTGCTCAACAATATGAAAGGTCAGATCAATGCAGTAATCTAAAAACTTTCTTAAAGGTAACCTTTGAAGGAAACCTTTAGATTAGCTGCATTAAACGTTGGTTACAACAGTTTTCAAGTGTTGCGTACTTGAAAGGATATCCGGCGAACCAGCGGCAGACGGCTGCCGTGCCACTAAAAAATTTCATTACGTTGCAAATCAATCATTCATTGATTTGCCACGTAATGTATTTTTTTTTTTTTTATAATTAGTACAAAGTGGAGATGACAATAAAATAAACTGCGTATTTAACAATGTTTCCAGGATACATTGAATTCAATCAAATACGAAGTTTCGAAGACTGACCGCTATATGTGACTAAACTTCGAGTCACATATAGCGGTCAGTAACTACTACTTAAAATTACAAAGTTTTTGATCGTTTCAAAATACTGTTATGAATTAATTAGTATTTATTATCAGTGTTTTCATTTTGTCGTATTGTCATTTCAAATTTGTATGAAGATAAGGCAGTTCGTCCGCCCTGTGTGATATTCCACCTTATTTCTTTGTCTACTGTGCAAAATTTCAGCAGTATACACAGCTTTGGCCAAAAGTATTGAGTTAGTGTAGAGCATGTTGATAGGAACTCCCTAAGACCACGTGCAGAAGTAGCATTGATAACACTAGGCAATATAAAAAAACTTTTATTTTTCCCAGAGATCTGATTGTGTGATTCTGAACCGCCATGCTATTGAAAACTTAGATCAGGAAATAAATTTTCAATTAGCAGTAAATGCAGTGGTCCATTTGCCCTGATAATGCTTTTCTATAGAAGCTACATCTTAGTGGAAGAGCTCACTGTGCTCATAGCTCTCTGCACCTATATTTTCATTAAAAAAATCTAGATGCGAGTGTAGAAAGTGCATCTTTAATGACATATTGCAACCCAATTTCTTGTAAGCATCTAACATTTGATTTATAAGGCTTTCATACAGAGGCGATCATTTATTTCACAAAAAGTTGCATGCAGAAGATTCCATTGCTTTAATCTTGAACTTAACAGTTAAGATTTTTCCTTAGACAAGTCTAAGTCTCTAACAAAGTCTTCGAGCTCAGATTGCTTATCAAATGTGGTGATACTCGTATTGATGTATGTACTTGCCACTTGGAGTGTTCGAAGTGACTTGGTGGCTTAAGTACTGGAAGATCATCCGAAAGAGGATGTGGCTTTATGAGTAACGCAAGGGTACTACGTAATTTACTGTGTTCTTAAGACTTCTTAGGAAAAATATTGATACGCGTTAGATAAAAATATCAGTCACTCGCATGATCTGATTGAATGTGATTAAAAAAGAAATTTAGAAATCTCTTATTCTGTACGTGATTTTTTTTTCTTATATTAGATGCCTGATTATCTACAAAATACGTTATGATTTTTCCCGGGAAAGTTTCAGTGTTTCCTAGTCTAATTTTTACAAACTTTTATTTGAAACATGATATTTTAACGCGGTCAGTGGCTAAAGTGGCTTTTCAACCAATATATTAAACTAACGATAACATTTGATAAGAATGAATGACTTCTGTTATCGTTGCATAATTACAAGCATTTATTTAATGACCGGAGAACACGTCACGAACCGTCTAACCTTCGAACGGCTATTGTAGGCACAGGCTAAGATGCGACAACAAGATTATCAGTTGATGCGAATTTAGCGGATAGTTTATTATTTGCTCTAGTGATCAAGGGAGTATCTTGCATATATAATTAAGATGAAGGACCAGCGGAATAATTTTGTAATTGCCTCTTATTATACAGAGATTCAATCGAGAAGAAAAGGACTAATTGCCTGAAATTCCGAACTAGTTTTCAAGACAGTGCGCACGCGACTAACATACTAATCTTTTTTAGATTAGACAAATCGAAATCGAATCTGCGTCGTATTAGGCACCTATATTATGAAAAGCATTTAATTTTCGTCAAAACGTAACTACAATTTCATCATTTGTCCATAATACAATCAATTAATTTGAAATTAATTCTATAATAATCAATAATTCATATAATTATTAATAATTGTATAAGGTATGTAGGTACGATTTTTCCTTATGAACTGTATAAGTACCTATACAATTCATAAGGAAAAATCGGCTCTCAGCGCGTTTAAAAAATGGAGCCTGCACATCGTCAGTAAAGTCCATTCATTGTGGGCGATCCAACGGTCAAGAGGATAAATATTTTATTACAAGATACGTTCCATTTTGTAAGTGACTCACAAAAGCCGTCATTGGCGCAGATTCTCTTGTTCACACCAGGGATTGAAAATATAACGGATATTTTCCGATATTTATAAATATCAAAATATCGGATATTTATGATATACATCTGATATTATATCCAAAATCGGATATATGTAATATATTAGGGAAACAAAATTAAAATATCTTAAAAATCATAATATTTGTACTCAGTCGAGTTATAATCCAATAACAAATAAGTCTTTTTCTAGTCAACTAGAACTGTCAAATCGCCTGTTGACATTCCTGAAGGATTAACACTTCACTTTTAAGGACTTGTTTACAGATGATATAATTGAAAATTATTTTGGCTCTATTATATTGATCGCACTACCTACTTGGTGAATACGAATTATTACAGTCTAAAGACAGAAGAAACGACGAATATGCCAGCAGCGCGTCGGAAAAGTACTTATACTCCTAATATAAGAAGCGCAATTTGAGACTTCTGGCATACTGAAGAATAGGGATTGGGTTGAAAAAATCGATTAATACAATATCCGATTTACACTAGATATTAATCTCATTTCTTTGTAATTTCTAATCGATTAAATTTACAGATTTATTTATTTTATGACTGTAAATGTCTGAATTTTAGATGAAAGAAATTCTCAAAATCTTTAATTCCATCCTAACCTGAGCAACATTGTAAAATATAATTATAAAAAAAAAAGTATATAAAAAGTAATTAAATAATAAAGGACGCTTTCATGGAAAACGATCGTTATTAGTAAGTTCGATTATTCGGTAATTTTTAACCTTTTGAACGCCAAACACTTCTATACAAGTTCGAGATTTTTGTGCCCTCAGCGCCACTACTTGATTAGAAGTAATCACAGTATAAAATAAATTTACGACTTTTACAAGTTCTTTTATTTTGTTTTTATGGAAAATTGCCCTGTTTTCAGCCATATTTTTAACTTTTTCACAAATAATAAGTTCTAATTTGTTTTATTTTCAATAGAAACAAACACGCCAGAAAATATTTTAATACCCCCAGCGCCAATTACTTGATATCAAGTAAGCCAGTGATGGGGCACGATGAAGACCTTGCTATATTTCATCTCGTCGAAATGATCATAAATACTATTATTGCAAGAAAATGACGTGAATAAATAATATTTTATAAATATTGTAAACTATAAACTAGGTTCGAGAAGGAGACAAGTAGAAGGATTCAGCTGGGATGGGTGGCATTTGGTAAACTTCGTCGGGTATTTTCGTCGCCCATACCCCAATGTTTGAAGACTAAAATCTTCAACCAGTGCGTCCTACCCGTCATGACTTACGGAGCCGAGACGTGGACACTAACGGTCAGACAAGTCCATAAGTTTAATAAAGCCGCTCAGCGAGCTATGGAGCGGGCTATGTTGGGCGTCTCCCTGAAGGACCGCATCAGAAATGAGGTGATCCGACAGAGGACCAAAGTCACCGACATAGCTGAGAGGATTAGCAAGCTGAAGTGGCAATGGGCTGGTCACATATGCCGCCGAGCCGACAACCGTTGGGGTAAAGAAGTCCTCGAGTGGAGACCGCGTCTCGGCAAACGTAGCGTAGGACGCCCTTGGGCGACAGGGAGCGAGGATATCAAAAAGGTGGCTGGTAGCGGCTGGCGGAGAACTGTTCAGGATCGAGCTTGTTGGCGTACCATGAAAGAGGCCAGCATATGGCCAGCAGTGGACGAGTAGAGGCTGATGATGATGATGATACACAAGGTTTTATTAACCTTAATCATGAATAAAAAGGTTTTCTAATCATTGTCGATAGTGAAACACCGTTTGAAAAACCCATCTCTACAAAGTTATTTAGTTTTCAGTGTGCACACGCCACCAACTTGTATAGAAGTAAATCTGTGACGTCATAAGCGGACGGAGTTTAAGGTCATAGTGACTTTGTGCATTTTAGTGTAGTGCAATGTTTACATCTTAAGTTGACGCACGTTTTTACGCAAAAAAAAAAGAAATAATTGTGACGGTGAATATGACGAATTATTGCGAGCTGTTCAAGTCTGAATCAGAATTTTGAAATAGTTTGACGTCTTGACATTCCGTTAAGTCGTCAACTTCCGTTTCAGGAATTTTCTTCCGTTTACACCATTAAAAAAAGGTCTGTAACATCTGTGTAAAACAGTCATTTTAATAAAAAGAAACCGGCCAAATGCGTGTCGGACTCACGCACAAAGGGTTCCGTACCATTGATTTATGAAAATAAAAGATTAAAGTTATTTGTTTGAAAGATTACGCGGTAATAAGCGGTTTTCGATTTACGGAATCCTAATAATAAAACTCCACTGTCTGTCACCAGGCTATCTATTGAAAAAGTGATACCTATTTTTTATTTAATTTGTAATTACTAATACAAAATCGTAAACTGCTACTCACACAAAAACAAAACGTTTCAGTATTTTGTGGGAACCTTCAATTGCTTTCGTACATAATTGTCTAATACCTGGACAAATATAACATTATTTTGTCAGTTACTTACACATTATCTTTGTATTTATTTGTCCTTCTCCCATATTGTCGGCAATTTTTTAACGTAATTTTGAATACTGGTTTCTTTTTTTTATTTTAGGAAGTATTCAATACCAATTATAGCTCCACAAGGGAAACTGACAGAGAAGGGAATACGTATGTTTCCTTTAATTTTTGTTCACGGTGACTTTGTAGTAAGAGATATGGACTATTTGATATTAAATCAATAATCATCTGCCTAGTTTTCTCCCAAATCTATTGAGGTCGATTTTCAGTTAAACAGAATGCATCTGACACCAGTATTCTATATGAAGCAACTACTTATCTCACATCTACAGCCTAGTTATCCCTAGATTAGACTGGTTATATCAGAGTTGGATTTCTGTTTACCCGAAACAACTGCCAAAATTATCCATCATCGCGTTAAATTCAGATTTCAGAATCGTCAATCAACCCGTGCACCTATATCATCTAGCCACGAGCCCACTTTATTTAGATATGGTTGAAATGGCTGCATGGCAAGTTTGCATAGTCTTCTTTTAATACATATAAAACTCAAATCTGTGTGGTTCATTCTTCAAAACGCCATTTTATAAACTAACCACTCGACGAAAGTCCTAAGAAAGTATAACTGGACTTTTTTCATCTCTGAGGTGATGTTTTCCCATCAGTCTAAGTTAGGAAACACTGAACACCATGGTGTGGAACAACGAACACCATGGTATAATTTATTTTTGTTTTATAAAAGTTTTCGTACGGCCTACGACAGTAAAAATCATTGATCAATATGATCAACTATATGTAGTACCAACTGATTGTTCTGTTGACTGTTCGTTTGTCACAGAGGTGAGTTTGTGTGTGTTTTCCTACGCTTTCCAACCGGCGACACGCTTATGGCTTATGTTTGGTCAAATTGTTTTGCTAGAGCCAGTGTTGTAGGGACCATTTATTCAGAATGGTTTACCACTAATCTTGATACATCATTTCAGCCAAAGACGTTCACTGCTGGATAAGCCTCTGGATCGGTTCTGTGCATTCAGCCGATTCCTGCGGCCTTCACAAGGTCATGGGTCCATCATTTGGATACTTTCCAATGGTACGTCTTCCGGAACACGTTCGCCACTCCAAAAAGTTTCAGCCGTTCCGTTCCTGTTCAACGAGGTATATGCCCTGCCCATTGCGATTTAAGTTTCCCAATTATTCGCGCTATGTCGGTTATATGCAGAAACATGGTACATTTTAGGATGACAGAACATCACGCCTGTAATCCCCGAATGGTTAGACAAAGGTGGCCCTATAGCAACATTACATTTCGCCAGTTAAAAAGCCTTGTCATACTTAGGAGATTCCATTTCACGACTTTCGAAAATAAACAGAATGCCGACAGCAATGTTTGTTTTGGTATGGTAAATTTCTATCAAATTACACAATTAATTATTAATGGCTGAAATATCACGCTATTCTCCCATTATTTTCAGACTGAGCAGATCGTTAATAAATAGCTACTGTATGTAAGTAAACAGTTTCATTTGTTGAACGGCTTGCAATATTCATACCTACACCAATGATGGAAATGTATATACAGGTTATTTATTATAAAGCCTTCAGAAGTCTACTACGGGCGCTCGCGTCCTTGTAAAGACTGCCCACAATAGACTCATTGTAATACCCAAAGTTTGGCAATGTCTAGTTTTGTAACTGTCTGACCGATTTCTGTGGTCGCCCGACACAAAAGATCCGTATATTTTGTCGTTAATTGTTGACACTGAAATTTGATCGTAATTGTTGACTAATTCATATTTTAAATGCTTTTATCCAGAGAAATTTCCACAATCACAATAAGAACATTGATAAAAATAAATCGCTTTCTCTCGCATATACAATGACCGTATTGCTTAATTTTTAAAAGTTATGTTAATATCAAACATTGACAATTATTTTATTTTTTTTACCAAAAATGTTGAAAAGAGAAAATATCATCTCTTCGTTTTATCGCAAATTCCTAAGAAACCGCTCATTTTTTATCAATACTTGTTTAAAATTCTGGGAATACATTAAGATGTTTAGTTAGGCCATATCTCGGCTGAAATGATGACATTTTGTCATGTAGTTATTTTTGAAAGTATGTATAACGAATATCCATTACCAATATGTTTTCATTGTTGTAATCTTAAAATACAACATTCAGTGAGCTAGTGACACTATACAGTATGTTACGAAAACCCTGTCCGACCCACAAGGATAATAAGGGTTAGGTAAACAAATGACCAAATAAAATATAAAATTTTGCATAATCATCATAGTAACAATACTAATGAATTTTGAAATAATCTTTTTTACCAGCGAATTTACTGTAACTTCCCCAAAATTCGGGAAATTTAAAAAAGTGTAAACACCATTTTAGACCTTATAACTGTCGGCGGCGTCAGTGTGTCTAGCCGCCGACGCGCAAAGGAATAATTAGAGCTGTACTAGTTTTTGCGTAATAACGTTTTGTTTTTGTGGCTACTATTCGAAACTTTTACCTGCTCGAATGATTTGTTGTAAAAACGCAGATTACCTAATGGTAAAAGTACTTTTTTTGATTATCGATTAATTATTCATAACAATATTGTAACACAAGTACCTATTATTAGTAAATAGGAACTAGAAAGGTCTTATGAAATACGATTTTAGGAGAATATTATAAACAATGTAAAGCATTTAAGTTCACCTGATTTAAGTTATGTGAAAGTTCTAAAATCTAAAGAATGCCATGCGATGTTGAATCGATGCGTGAAATTCTGAAATACAAAATTGATACCAAAAATCGATACGAGAAATATTTTGAATACTTTCACACCTCTAGTCAAAGGGCACCGCCGTGCAGTTAGAGTACCTATTTTTATGAAATAAAAATCATTTTTATTAAATTGAAAAATTCGAAGAAACATTCGGAGGGTCAGACGACCTTCCTACTTAAAAAAAAAGTTCTTTTCACGAGCTGCCTAAGTAGGTATCATTGTTTCTTTCTAGAGTCGATAAACGTGGTTAGACTACCAATACCCACATGCATGAGGTCAACTGAGGTCATGACCTGTGCCTGTGTTGCCATGAAATTACCTATTTATTTTATTTAAGTTATTTATTTTTAAGGGGGTATTTTTTTTTTTAGTTTAGCCAGGTTATGTACGCATTAGTAGAATCAGTTAACGGTACCTAACAACACCTTCACAGGTCGGACAGGGTTTTTGTAACATACTGTATATATATACTATAATCTACCGATGACGACTGAAACTGTTATGTTATGAAAGAAAATATCTTACCGCAGAGGATGTGAGCGTTCCGGTGTATATTGTCCTGCAATTGTTTGACAAACATCACTGTCTTACTATATGAGAACTGTCATTACTTTCACACGCAGCTTTATAACTGCCCTATACTTTATATTAACCTTGTCTACGGCCTCGTCCGCGTTGATATTGAAAATTGCCCCACATAAACGTGGTACCGAGGCAAAAAGTAGCCTATATACTATCCGGGATTGCCATATATCAAATTTTATCCCTGTTTGTTACATCAAATCTCAACCGTGTAATGCAAACGTGTCCTTAAGCAGTAGTCGCAACTCACACAGATGCGCGAATGCATGACAGTATGAAGCTTCGTCTTAAACTAAAACTCCATGTGTCACAATCAACCCTTTGGGTTCAGTGGTGAATAATAGTAGATTAGTAGCCAAGGGTTGAAAGGAATCAATTGCAGCCCGAGAGATTTAGGCTTGATGCTTACACCCGAGCTAACTACTCTGCTTTACATCTCGATTGTTAAGTAGAAAAAAAAATCGGCATTAAAAGAATAAAACATTTCATTAGTTACAATAATTGTTAGTGAAATGAGAACAATTTAAAAAATTTTTCAAGAACGAAATTAGCTTCGCCGTTCGATATTTAAACTTTAGTCATACGAAGAGAAGGCTAAATAGCGAAGCGACCTCTTTTGTCATTGGGCTGAATGCATGTCTATTACCAGTAAGTATGATGGTTAGATAGATGTACACAAACTTTTTGAAAGAGTGATGAGGTTTTTTTTAATTACTTTCCGCCTTAGGGCTTTTCTAGTTACATTATTACCCTAGAGCGCTAATTGGTCACCTATAGACCCATTTGGGGGTAATAAAGGTCTACTTACCGAATATAAGACACGTAAAATGCTCTTTCTATAGATCAGATATTTTTTAGCTATAGTTTCGTTATTGCGTTCTATCTTCATTAACTTCAGATTGTGACAGTATATTGCAAAATTTAAACCTAAATGCGTCAAAGAAACGAAAAATCCGTGTTCAGTGGTTACAAAGTGTATCTAAGACAATATTAGGAGGATGAACAAAATATAAACACTAAGCAACTAACTTATTTGTGCAAAAACTCGTTTATCTAAAGGTGACGGAGGTTACACGCCATACGCTACAAAGTTAATTATATATGCATATATATGACGTAATAAACTAATAACGTATAATAAAATTGATATTTCACGGGTGGTGTCGTGTATCTAGAAGGGGTCGGTATCACAAGAGATAATAAAGATGAGCTATAAAGCCAATGATTTGTGCAAAAAAAAAAAAACTATAACGCTTTGTAAAACATAGGTATATAATAAGAATAACACTAAAACACACACATAATCTGCTCTAAAAGGTTAAGGAAAATATCGCGAGGAAACACATAAACATATCCATAAACTAATAAAACCGAAGACTTCGGTGTCATCCACAAACTCACACTTAGGCGGTGTGGGTACCGGGCCATACATTGACCTCCATGGGCCTCCCCATGGAGTTCAATGTATGGCCCGGTCATTCTCAAAGAGAAGAGGTCCCACTGCTAGGACACAGGGTCCTAGCAGTGGGAGCAGTATAGGGTGATTATGATGATCATGAACTTATGACATACAGTATGTTAAGAAAACCCTGTCCTGTCTGGGTTTTCTTTACATATTGTATAACGTTAATTAACTCTACGCGCAAAATACATATAAGTAAAAATATCTATATATCATAAATTTGTAATCGGGAGAAAATGAAAAGCAAAGCATTAAAGTAAAACGCACAGCAACTTTGAGTATATTTTGCACAGCTGTAGATAAAGACAGTTTACTAATACAATTAAAACTTTTAACTTCACAAAGAGACTTCTTTTCCTCGCTACCATAACAACACATGTAAATACAAAACCGTATATTGAGTATTCGAATCAGAAAATGAGCTATCCGCTAACGATTTATTCCTTTTCATGAAATTGTAGAACACACTTGAGTACGACAATCGCCTGCTAATTCTCACATGAATAGTCTCTGCTCTCGAAAGGTGAGCAACTCTTCTCGTGTAAAAATATCTTTACGTGGGATTGGTTGTATGGTTCTTTTTCTTATGCACTGCGCTCTGTATCAATAATGGCAATAATAACTAAAAGCGCATTTCAGCGTCGTATTAAGATCAATCGTCATTGATTCAAAGTATGTAGTTATGACGGGAATTCCATTAAAAACCCTAAATGGATGAGTAGAAATAAAGTAGCACTTAACTTGCGACTCATTTTGTGTGCATTTCTACTAGTTACATTATCTCCATAATAAAATTAAAATTTAATCATCTTAATTATATATGTTGATGCATAGCGATATAAAGGTCCCTAAGCGACGAAGTAATATGATACTTTTACTTCGCTACTTAGCGATATTTCTGACCTTTTTCTTTTCCTGAAGTCATATAAAATTAATAGCCTTAAATAATCTTCCGCAAGAAATCCCTCTCAGTTTCAGTTCAGTATTTCCGTCGGACTACAATTTAAGTATCTTTAAGGCCAGAGTGAGCAGGCTCTTAATAGCGCGCTTTACCATCAACGATTGCATCAGTGCTTACCATCAACGATTGCATCAGTGCTTACCATCAGGCGGGATTGCGGTTGAGCATAGTCTGTAATTTATTTAAAAAAAAAGGTTTAACAGTTCCAAAATTCAGCCACGAAATCGTAAAGTAGGAGAATTTAAGCTGTCGACTGTTTGAATTCTCTCCTACTTGAATATAATACCGATCAAAATGAATTATCTAGAAATAATTACGTTATGTCAATATCTTTTCCTTAAGAGCAGCACTATTAATAGCAGTCAATCAATTATATAGTTATTGACGATAAATCTAAAATTTTAATAGTTTTTTTTTGTTTTAAATTCGTACAAGGAAACTGCATCAAATAAAAATCAATACAATTATTGTTATCGAGCAGATTACCTTTTTATTCTTGCTTATTTTAATCAGTGTACATTTTTGATACTTACGATATTGGTAAGTGAATTTATAATATAACCATTATGGTAAATGTAATTACAATATATTATAATATAATTTGCTTCTATCCGCGACTTTGACCCTGTGAAATTTCTTTTTTTTTTTGCCCTGACCCACCCCGCCGCATCGCATCGCCTGCCCGCACTATTACATAGTTTTGGATAACTGCTAGTTGTTATATTCAAGCACTGGTTTCCGGAAGCAAAAGAACAGAAGGCTGATCGTATTAGTAAATGTATAAAGGAATAATGTCGTTTAATGTTTAGCAAGGTTTTCTCAAATCAAGCTCTTATGCTACATATTCAAACCTTTAAACCAATCGGTTACCGAACTCTTATTTACGGGCAACCGAAACTTAGTACCGGCGGTGAGTTTGATACCATTTCACAGTGAAAACTTATGTGAAGTGAGCGTGCAGTGAAATGTCATTCCTAATAATGCTAAGGGATTAACATTATTGACAGCTCACTCTAAGCTACTTTCATCTTAATTTTGATGGTGAGGTTTTCATAGAATCGAGCGGCTGAATCAAGAACTAAAAATATTTACATATACTGGGAACCGGAAATCCAATGCAAAAACTCCACGCCAGCATGACCCAGCCATTAGCAAGCACAAATTATTAATTTAAGCACATATTAGGACATTCGCTATGCCGCCTCGAACATACCAAAAATATATAAATAAAACAGCTGTATATACAAGGATACAAAAAATATTATATATTCCAAATAACAAGTGCGTATAATAAAAGTGACGTGCATATTGTAAGATTTTGTATTTGTGAATTTTGTGTCGCGAAGGATTTCGTCGGAATCGTTTTGGTAGTAACTTTGTTTGCATGCTGTAAAATAAAACTTTAATCTTCTCCATCGTTAGAAAGCAATAGGGCCAAATTACACTTACAATTATGGGTGAAGATCGTAACACACTGAACACCAGACGAAATTTGAACCACGGGGCAAACATGATCAGAGATCACATAAAACAGAGAAGTTTGGAAAGAGCAAGGAAAGACCTTAAAGGCTCAGCAGAGACACTAAGTGTATTGAGTATGTAGTGACTACTATCAACGTCTTATTATTTTTAAAAGAGCAGCCTAACAATGAAAATGTGTGAGAACTGTGGTAGTGATATAACAATTACGCCGTCTAATGTTAAAAGTATAGGAGTGAGATGGGTCCATAAAACAAGAAATCAAAATACTAAATAAACGAGGAGTCTCCCACATCCCAATAAAAAGTTAATACAAAGGAGGGACCGACATTGATAGTGCCTATGTTACGTCGATGTCATTATAACGATATACACTGTACTCGAAGGAACCTTATAAAAGTGATGTCCATTCCAAAATTATTTTTGGAAAAATTGGGTTCTAAGTAATCCTCGTACGGGAAACTTGAACAAAATGCTGACTAAAAAAAACATGCATATTCTTGTAATAACAAAGTTGTGGGACTTAACTAACGACGAAAGAATGTGGACGAAGATAACGTCATTAAAATCGCTGATGGATGTTATCTCATACGAAATTCGCATTTCAATGCTTAATAAAAATAAATCAATTAATAATTAGAGAGATTGATCATCTTTCTGATAAGAAAAGTATGTCTACAAATTAAAAAATAGTTTAAAAATTAGTTTTGTGCTAATATGACAATATCCACTGAAGTCTTTAGATACACTGAAGAAAAACCATTATTTAAAGAAACGTGCTAAAATCATTTCAAAATTAATTTGATTTCAGTACATCAAAATTACAAAAGACTGTTCCTAAAACCCTTCCCCACTACATAGTGTTTTTCCCAACAGCAAGTAGGGTGGTTTATTTCACGAGATTACATAATTACTATGCAAGAACCGGTCTAAGCGGCGAGGGAGGACTATGTCTAGCAGTGGACGTCTTTCGCCTGAAATGGTGATGGTAATGATACATTTGCTATATTAAGAAGATAGGCACGGTTAGCAGGGAAAATTACGATGATATCACTACATAAATACGAGTAGCAACGAATAACGAATACTCTGCAGCTGAAATTTGATGCAAAGGCTTTAAAAAGAAAAGGCTGTTTGGTTTACGCTGAAATATTCTTTTAGTATTTAATATTTCAGATTCAGTTTATCGCTGCATCGGTTAAGAAAATATTGTGAGGACACCTGATCTTATAAATCCGCCTTGAGCCACCTTGGTAAACAAAGGCCAATTACTAATGTGTTCTCTGCATGAAAAGAGGCCATGACCCTCCTGTGGGACTATAAAAGGGTGGTATTTAATCAACTGTCGAATAATTTCACTTACTTTCAGTAATATTAGCAGTCTTGGTGGATCCCGGCGTGGCATTCGTGGATGATGTGTTAGGAGATGTCGATGCAGGGTCGAACGGTACGGGAGTTGTAGATGTGAGCCCTGTGGCAGTCGCCTGAAGGTTTGGCGAGGCCAATGGGGGCTTTGGAACATCCCTGCGCTGACGGCTGTAGTCCAGTGTTACTATTTCGTGACGGAACGGACTCGAGCTACCGCTGTCCAGAGCATACTCTACGTTCCATGCTGAAAGTTAAAGAAAGATTGGTCAATTTTGTGATGGCTCTACAAGCTGGAGATTGGGTTATCTGCACCCGTCAAATGGGTGAATTTACCCGCTATACAAAACCAATTTTGCTATGAGATTGATATATGATAGATGTGAGAATAAATATTCTTTTATGCTCAAATATGAAGCGTACTTCACGAACGTGTAAAAATCCTTTGCTTAAAAGTTAGAATGTATGAAATGACCCCCTCTGGTTATTCAAAATTCTGAGATCAAATCAGTTAAGGTTTTTGGATAAAATTGCTTATAAATCATGCATAATGTTATCAATATTTAAAACAATAAGTTTTAAAATGATATTTTGGAAAAAAAAATAAATTCATAATGCAATGCTTTACGAATTATAATTATAATAGCACTGACCAGTCATGTCTTATAAAACAAAATATCTTTTATATATAAAAGGTGTATCTGACATCGACGCACAAACGAGTACCATGGATCCAGTACATGATTCTGAACTCCCCAGTGGTGGAATTTCTCGTCGGCTTTTTCATGATTAAAAAAAAATGTATGTCGTTCTTTTCACTTAAGTATAGAAACTATGAACGTAATTGATATACTTTTATAACCCAATAAGATTAAAGTAAAAATTAATTATTTCGCTAATTACACAAAAAAGCGCCTGAGTCCTGTGTCCCAACAGTGGGAACGTTATAAGCTGATAATGTGATGTGGCGTATTTGGAATACCAAGAAAAATATTACGGAGTCCATAATGGCATAATATTGTTTATATTTTCTCTTCACCTGATTTGATATTTTTTATGTTCTTACACTTATAATAATGCGTCTAAACACCAAATATTTTATTCGAATATTATAATAATATTTAACTCCCAAGTAACGCGAATGTCTTTAGGTTGTTTATAGAGCAAGGCTTTATAACATAAAACACCTAAGCACACAATGATAATAATTGTACTAATATGTGACAGATGTTATGAGCCAATGGTATAATCTAAATCTACAAAACGACAACGTAAAATGAAAAAAAAGAAGGAAATTGTGTAATAGTCTTTTAGTCTGTCACTCTTGTAAAACCTGCATATTTATGTTCTGTAATTTACATGGTGTACATAATAAATAGTATTCCAATCTATTTATGTTTGTTATTTAGATTTCTAGACCATTTATATTTTATTAAGATTCTTGTAAATGTTGACAAGCCTACAAAGTTCTCTCATATCTGTTCACACTATAATTTTAAAAAATAATGAAAGCCAATTATCCTTAAGTACTAATATTGTAAATCGGAAAGTGAATTTGTTTGT
The DNA here is from genome assembly GCA_037179545.1 of Sesamia inferens. NCBI lineage: Eukaryota > Metazoa > Arthropoda > Insecta > Lepidoptera > Noctuidae > Sesamia > Sesamia inferens. The sequence continues at coordinate 22,583,901 of CM073921.1, forward strand.
TTGTTTTTTCCGTTTTCAAACCGTAACTACTGAACAGATTGTTTGAAATTTTGCGGACTTAAAATTAGAAGTCCGGATTAAATAATAGGGTACTTTTTATACCGGAAAATATAATTGATATTGCCGAAGGAAAACAAAAATATTGTTAGCTTCATACCAGTTCGGTGATAGATGACGCTGTGTGTAGTTTAAAGCAATATAATATATTGCAAACGAATATGCACATGTAAATTTAGAAGCTAAAAGATACGATAATTAATCCCTAATCAAAAAGAGGAATCTAAAAAGCGCGGTATAACCGAATCCACGCGGGCAAAGCCGCGTGTGGAAAGCTAGTTAAATATAAAGCAACCGTGGAGTTTCTTGCCGGCTCTCTTCCATTACCATTCCACTACCAATTGGAATCACGCCAGTAGCTTCTGACATTTCAAAGGTGTCCATGGAGGTTTATATTGTGACAATAAATACGTCTCAATTCATATATTTGAGTTAGACTCGACAGAACTTGGATTTTCTAAGAGAGCGTTGCCACTTTAGCTACAGCTATCTTTAAGTGAACGGAAGATTACTAGAAAGGTCCCGATAATGTTAATGTAAGACACTTTTTGGGTAAGGAACCTACCTAGTACCTCGAAAACGAAATGGCTATTGGCTCTATGGGAGGTTAAAACTTTCACTTTGGTTTTCAGTCAATTTAGGTCAATAAGTCTCATATAGGAGTACAAAGCTGTGGGTAGTAGAATTATATAATTTCCTAATTGTGATAAAGAACTAAACAAGCTTAGATCTATATAGGTATTTGGATTTGAATTGTCTAAGTAGGTTTATCAAGAACATCAAAAGTAATCATGTTATTAAAGTCAGTGCAAAAGTGACAAGTTGATATGGCTTCGCCTACCTACAACCATTACGAGGGCTCATCCCGTTAAATGGACTCTCACATGCTGGAATTACTTTCAATGAACTCCTCCACTTTAATGTGTACATAGAGAGAATCAGTGTACACAGTGTACACAGTTGTGTACACTGTGCAGTGAATACAATATGCACACTGCACTACTGATTACGGAAACAAATAACACAACGAACAACTCTATCTATGCTCTGAAGGTCATTCAATGGAAACTACTTAACAAGGAACGCTTCAAACGTTTGGATTTCATGAAACAAGTCTTTACCTACCTGCCTACTTTCGAGGGCTGTTAAAGGGCTGATAAATTTAACGATTATAATTCTCTAAATACGTGTTTGGTTGTCAATTTTTTACCTGCCATATGCATTCACAATTGATTGACCCACCTGACTGTGGGTATCGCAAACGGGGCGGGACCATAACCGTGCATGTATCTTTGTCATTCAATTATGGACGATGACTACTGCATAGTGGACATCTGTAAATAGCTACTGGCTACTAACTCGTAATCCAATATCAACATTGAATGTTCTTCGTGACCACATTGCGACTTGGTGGATATGACATATCTTTTGGTTGTAAAACTCATACGACTCCTTTTCATCGTTTTGAGAACAGTGGTTCTGGGTTAGAAACTACGATCTACGAACGTGTTGGTAAGCCTGGACTAAAAAACTAAAAACTCCGGTCGTCTACTACTCTTAAAAACAGAACATCTCTGATACACAGAGACAAGAAACTCTTCCGACGAATTGGTTGAAAGCGACTAGCAGATAAGGAAATAGCTTAGACAATGCGAGGTCTGCGAAGCACTAAAACAAGGAAACAAAGAAGCTAGATGACGTAACAGACAGTCAGTCGCGAAAAAGCCTCGCAAACAATTTAGAAAAATCTTAGAAGAAATACCGAAACAAACATTAGTCGCTTTTAAAAAGTCCAGAGATAATCTTGGTCAGGCTATTTATGAGAACGATGCAAATACATAAGTGTCTTTTGAGGAGAGAATCACACAGTTTTGAATAGACCTGACCAAGTAGTGCGCGCATTAAATTTGTGAGCAACCGTGTAGCTTTACTCAAACCTTAAGACGCTCAACGATGAACAATAACAAAGAAAAGACATTTGGATAGGTAGTATCAAGTACTTATTCGTAAACTGTCAGAATAGGTATCATTAAAACTGACTGAGTAATCAAAACACCCTAAGAAATCCTTACGCTCACAATAATTAAATAATAATGTTGTTAAATCAACTACACGTATTATTGTCTTGAGATACCTAGTCTTGCTAACAAATGTTTGGATAACCCGCAGTTCACAGTCCCACAAGTCATTGACCAATGTTATGATTACATTTTGTCATCATAACACGTTTGAAATTAGTATGTCTGTGAGAACTAGCATTATGGTTTGAACCACAATAGGTTATTTCCTGTCTTTTCAATTAAAAACGATGTCGAGTGTACTGTTTAATTTGTGCCTGTTGACTCCCTGTGTTTATTTGTGATTAATTGTTAGCGTCAAGTGGTTTACATAAAATGAAAGTAATAGTAGTTATAACTTTCTTTTTATTTATCTTTATTAATGTTTTGTTGGTTCCGTGTAATGGATTAGGGTCCAGAGGCCGATTTTGCTTATATGTTCATGTTCTGTTTTGGTAAACAAACATGTCTAAAGAAGAAGCCTTATTTCCAGCTAAAATGTTATCAATGTCGTTTTGTGTACTCTTTGGCTCAGAAGCTCACTAGTTTTTCATTAGCCACTTCTAGGCTGGTGCCATACACCATTTTAACTTTCCTAACAGCCGACAGTATTAACTGTACGTAGCCTATACATGTAAGTACAAAGAACTTGATAGATAATAAAACAGTACTAATAATATTTATTTAAAATTCTTCGCACAATGGGATGCGCTTACTCACAGTTTATTGTTAAAACAAAGTAGGTACACATACATATAGATTACGAGACATTAGTGAGTATGCCGCATGCCTCTTAGGACTGATAATCTGTCATACATTTACTATTGTTTAGGGATTTCGTAATTAGAAACATGCGTTCATCGACCCTCTAAATAATTACTACATTGAACATAGCTTGCGCATGTGGTTTATCTAAAATAGGCGACATGCGCCATACGCAACTAATTAGCACGAATGGGCGATTTTTTTTTTTTATAAAGGTCAGTTATCAACAGACTTTAAAAAACAGGTTATTGGTCTTATATTACGACCGGGATAAATCGTATTTTTATGTAAATATGATAATTAATTTTTCATTCGAAAAAAGTTCGCGCGTTGGTCCGATATGATTTTTATTAAGTTTGCTTTGATAGTTATTCAATTTCACTGTTTCCATTTATTGGGGAAAATAGATTTTTAAAGATGAAGGAATTCACTACTAAACAAGTTTTTTACGTCATTATCAACATTGAATTTTAAAAAGTTATGTTGATATCCTTTATTTTTTTTTATTAATAGCCTGTGATGTCCCCACTGCAGGGCAAAGACCACAATACTCCTTTTCCATTTTCCTCTGCTCATAGCTGCGAAGGACCAGTTCTTGGCAAAGGTTTATGGAAGACATGGTCTAGTAAATTTTACTTCGAATCATTCGACAGAAGTGAACTGGCGGGTAGGACCTTTCCACAACCTCCTAACTACATTGAAAGTAGAGCTTCTTATCTTAGCTAAAGCATACCCAAGTAAGCAGGATAGTAGCGTAAAACATTAACAATAGCAATGACTTTCATTTTGAAAGATCAACAGCATTCATTACGTTATTTACGAAGTTCACTTCGTTTACGCAAGAAATAAAATCTGATCTGTAGTTTCAAAACTTAGCACTTTTAAAATAAACAAACACTTCTGTTTTATTATTGTTAATATTATTTAGTATACTTACAGACCAACCTTTTAATGAAGCTTTGGAATGACTCATTCCAAAACGTATGAAGTAGGTATCTATCTACACATTATTTTGTCACCTCGTGAAATTGAGGTTTTACGTCGTATTTGTTTCCAACCCTTCCCAAATTGTGTTGTAGCTAATCAATGGACAAGAGAGGGAGGGTTATGCATTCGAATAAGTATGAGTCATCCAACAAGGAAAACCACAGGTATTACCCATATTTTTCCTCTTAATGTTTCTACTCACTTCAGCAGGTATAAACCTGCTCAGGTGAGATGATGGATTGGGAACCGGGGACTGTGAAATTATTAAGGTTATAAAGATATCTATGTATTCGCTTTTTCTTGAAACCTTTAGTTATTAATAAATCCAAGTTATTCCGCTCACAGCACTAATTACAACAGTAATGTTGAATTGCATCCGAGCAGTTAAACAACGCGTTTAATAGTATAATACTGAAAAAATTTATAAGATTTTAGGCATAATAACTATATAATAAAAGTTTATTAAGAACAATATAGGTGTAACTTTTCAACAAAAGACTATTTTGACACTATAGCTGCAAAGATAAAATGCTGTGGCGCAACTGTAACACCCAACACAAAATACATGGAAGACATTTCTTCACGATTTTCACATATTTCAAGAAGTATCATATCAAATTAGTTTGCCAGACTATAATGTTCCCGCTGCGGGCAAAGAAGCCTCTTCTCGGTGATTGAGAATGGGCCGTTATCCCGCGACAAGACAAGACATTTGATATCTGCCAATCCGCACTGGGCCAGTGCGGATTGGGATATCAAATGTCTTTAACTTGCCTAATTAAAGTAAAGATTTGTATATGTTAGTTTGTATAATGTAGAGTGCAAGTGTGTTATACAGTTCTGAGATTACATTATTTTTGAATATATCTTGTGCATAAAAGTGTTAAGTGGCTACAAGACAGGTATATCTGTAGCGTTACTATAGACATCTTCCACAACAATGTTTGTAAATAATACGGATGTGTAGATGAGCGCTCGTATGTTTTAATTACATGCTGTGCAGCATTCTCGAAATGTGACTCGCTTAAGTAACATAAACAGAATTCTTGAGCCTTAGGGCTTTCACAGACGATCGACTAATTCAACTAATTTGTTTGGAAAGTCGCAATGTACATAGTCACTAAAAGACAACAGAAAAAGAAACCGATGCATGTTTTCGAATTACATTAAATTTGATATTTTAATTTAGTTTGTTTTCGATGAATAAAACAAATTATATGCGCCAACATCAACCTGTTTCTTACTTATTCATCATAGCATTAATTTTGTGTAAGTTTGATAGGTTTTTTCCATTAAAGGAACCACTAACATTCTCAAAAGGGATAACAAAATAGTCGACACAGTCCACAGAATATAAACCAAGCTGACATAGCAATGGATCGGCCATATGAAACCCGTAATCGATTTACTTTTTTTTGGAATCGGAAATCATCAAATAACTCCTCCCGCTCTGTGCGGGGCGGAAGGGCGTGTGAAGACTTTTACCTACTAAAACCCACCCGTGTTTCTTCAATTGCCTGTGTGACGGCCAGAGCCACGGTTTCAGGGTAAACGTGACCTGTGGCGTCCTCGAAATGACAAGCGTCGTCCGCGAATTAATAACGTAAGTTAGGACTCCCCAGGCGAGGTGGAGTGATGATCCACGCAGGAATGTTAGCAGCTGGATGAGTTCAGAGAATCAAATTGAGTGGCGTGCAATTAGAAAGGCACGTGTGGACACATGTCTCCCTCATTGCCTGGACTGCCGTATGCTGATGATGATGCCGATTACATCAATAATGCTGTCATCAACAGAAACACCTCCACTTTGACCAGCTCTGTAATTCCTGCATCCAGCTGTTCATGCGGCCTTCACAAGGTCAACGGTCAAGGCTTTACAACTCTGTCTTTCGGAACGCGGTCACTAATCTAGAACCTTTCGGCCCATTGGCCATCTGTACGGCGAGTAATATGCGCTACCCACTGCTACAAAAATTTGGGAATTTTTCGAGCTATGCCGGTTACCTTCGTTCTCCTGCGGATCTCTTCATTTCTGAATCGATCACGTGGGGAGGCTCCTTGCTACAATCCTTTGGGTAAGTTTTAACTTTCTAATGAGGCCCATTGTGATCGACCACGTTATGCTATAGGTCATCACTGGCAACAGGACAAAACTGGTTACAGACTTTGGTAACTATGCTAAACAACGATCAAACACTTAACTATATTAATTGGTGTATATTCTAAAAAATAATTTAATGTCCATCAGATAGATTTATAAAAAATATTGAACACGTATTTTTTATTTTTTCTTTCATTCAAATACTTAGGAAGATATATTAATTTGAAATGTCGCATGACGTCACGACGTGGTACAAAATATACCACGGCGTGACGTAATTAGCCTCCACTGCGTAACTTTAATACGTATCAGTAGTTTTTGGTAATTTCGACAAAATAAAAAATACGGGTCTTAATTTTTTTTATTATCTATAAGACGGACTAATTATTTTTTTAATTTTCATACCTTGGAGACATCCCTATTGTAGTTCATGGTTTATTGGATGATTGTTTTGTAGGTACTCTGACACAGAAATAAAAAAAATATGTCTCCTACCGTCTTATCAGCTAACATCGCAAAATTAGTACAAATTGCTGTAATTTTGACAACGACCACTATATGTATTCAGTGAAGTTCTGACCTACAGTATAATGAACTTCGACCCAAATGAAACGTTAAGCTATCTTGTTTTGCTATTTAGCTTGTGATAACAATGATAACTTGATAACCTACAGAATTTTGTTAATAAACAGTACGTGACCAGAATATTCAGTGTAAACGAACTATCTCCCAAAACTGATGATAATATAATACAGATACATACCTAATTAGTTGTAAAAACCATTATCTACTAACTTGCGGTATTCGTTGTGTTATTTATATCTTTGAGCAGACGATTTTTTCGAGCATATGAAGAAGCAAAGGATTAGCCAAGTCTTTAAAATAAAATCATAAGATCCTTCAAAATTATGGAGATTGTGACTGAAAGCGTGTGTTACGCAAATAGGTCCAGTACGCCAAAATAAATAAATCATCATTAATATTGCCCTAATGCTAGAGCCACGCCTACTTTCCGGCGTTGGAGTGTTTCGGATGAATGATGATGTTGATTAAGCTATTGAAAAATGGCGTAAATCTAGACATCCACGTTTTTATGCGGACCCGGTCACAGCATCTCTTTGTCCGCCATACCGAATGACCTTGCGGGCACAATGCCTTTATTACAACCAACCATTGAAAGAGTAGAGTGGATGCCATTGCCTGTCAGGGTATACCTATTACCTAAATAAAACCTATTAATGAAACCCATGATTAATATTAATGGTCCTTTACAGTGACGAGCAGAAATGCAGCCATATCGTAAAGTGTAATTTGCAGGAAAGTTTTGGTTTTAACAGACTTCAATAAAGGAGAAGGTTCTTAATTCCACTGTATTTTTATGCTTTTTACATCAGAACTTTGGACTGGTTGAACGGATTTGGAGGATTATTTTTTATTTGAAAGCTGGTGTGTAGAGCCATGAATATAGAACTGTACAAGTCCTAAATTTTCATAAAGTATGGTAGGGGAGCATTGGGCAGTCGGGAGGTTTGGGCACCCCCTCATTTCTCCAAAACTATCGTAGATATTTTTTGTTTTCTACCACAGCACTATACTTTATTCACTAGCAACACCGCTTATCTAAAGTGTCAACTGTCATTTCACTTGGTTGTCAAGTTACATGCGCGTAACGGTTTGCTGCGTACAGAAGTAAATATTTTATTTGTGATTTGATATAACTTATCAAAGAAATCTGCAAGAAAGTGTAAGTATCTGTGTTATCTTTTTCTTTTGTGTTTAATGAATATTATATTTGCCTGTCAATTAGGTTTCTACATTTGATAAAAATAATCTTATTCTAATCTATTTGGAAAGTGAGGTTATGGGGAGCATTGGGCACGCAGGTAAGGGGGAGGTTTGGGCATGCCCAATGCTCCCTCTGTTTTTAGTGTATTTTGGTGTCAAACTTTTGTGCCTTTTTGCTATGCCTATTGGATTGAGTGGTTAATCATTTCTTTTTAGGACAATGCCGTTTTCATTTAAAAAGAAAAATAAGCGACGTGAAATTCCCTAAAGACATTATTTTGCGCGCATTGGAAGAAGTTTCCAAAGGTGCTAAAATTAAAAGTACTGCGAATAAATATGACATACCGAGATCTAACCTTCAAAGGTATATCAAGCAGGGTGGTGTCGTAAAAGATAATTCTTGTAAATTTATATCGTCTCAAATATTCACAAAAGATGAAGAAGAGAAAATTTCAGAATATCTTGTAACATCGTTTAAACTTAACCATGGACTATCAAAACTGAAAACACGCGAATTGGTTTATGAATACGCCACTGCCATTAAAAAAAAATACCAGATAACTGGACAGAGAAGAAACTTGCATCCAAAGACTGGTTAAGGGGATTTTTTAAAAGACAGCCTCAACTTTCGATAAGGACACCAGAAGCTACCAGTCTGTCACGGGCCACAAGCTTCAATAAGAAAAATGTCGGAGATTTTTTTGAAAATCTTTAAACTGTGTATGAACGGCATTGCTTCGGCCCTGAGTCTATTTACAATATAGACGAAACTGGATTATCAACGGTGCAACGAACCCAGAAAGTGATTGCTCTCAGAGGCACTAAGCAAGTTGGGCAAGTAACGTCAGCTGAAAGAGGGACGCTTGTAACGGTTTGCTGCGGTATTAATGCATTGGGTAACTCAATACCACCATTTTTCATATTCCCACGGGTTAATTTCAAAACATATATGCTAAATGATGCCCCTGTTGGTTCAGATGGAGCAGCACATCCTTCAGGGTGGATGACATCACCAAATTTTTTAAAATATATTCACCATTTCGCCAAACACGCAAAACCAACGCCTTCATCGCCAGTTCTTTTGCTGCTGGACAATCATGAGAGCCATATTTCAGTACCAGTTCTCGATTTTTGCAAACAATCAGGCATTGTTTTAATAACTTTCCCACCGCACTGCAGCCATAAACTGCAACCTCTAGACCTGACTGTCTATGGACCACTCAAAATTTATTATAACACTGCTGTAACAGATTGGATGGTAAGCTATCCGGCCAAAACAGTAACAATTTATGAAATCCCAAAATTAGCAGCAAAAGCCATTACACTAGCATTCAAGTTGCAGAATATTCAAAGTGGATTTGAAAAATCTGGCATATGGCCATTCAATTCAAATATTTGCTCCGATGAAGATTTCGCTTGTTCTTCTATAACTGATCGCTGCTTGCCGGAAGAGGGTAATGTTCCTTCAGAACAATCTATTTCAGACCAGCCTGTCACTGAACAGCCTTCAACAGGGGAAAATCAGAGTCTAGAGGATCGTACAAGTTCAAATGTGGAAGTTATTGGGCCATCTCAACTGGAATCTCCCTCTAGAAGTCAGATTAGTGGCACTGTCAATGTAACACCTGATTTAGTAAGACCGTATCCGAAGGCCGGCCCCAGGAAATTGCAGGGTATGAAACGGAAGAAGGGAAAAACTAGAATATTGACGGACACACCCGAGAAAAGACTTATAGAAATGGAAGAAGAAGAAAGACAAAGAAAAAATAAGATCAAAGAGCTCAACAAAAATAGAAAATGCTTCAAAAATACAGGACAGAAAACAATTCCGAAACTTGCTGATGAATTTACTTCCAAACCAGAGAAAAACAGGAAAATTAGTAGCGATGATGAAATAGAAAATGTTGTTGAATCGGAAGAAGATTTTGATGAAGACGATGTGATCGTTCTGGATAGAAATTTCCAGATCAATAACTTTGTATTAGTGAAATTTGACACAAAAAAAACTGTCTACCATTATGTTGGAATAATCGAAGATGTTAATCAGTCCATGGCAACTGTAAAATTTATGAGAATGAGTAAGTTAAGAAATACTTTTATATTTCCTGACATCGAGGACGTAGCCTGCGTCCTCCTGGAGGATATAAAGACAAAATTGCCTACACCAACGACATGGATGAAACGTGGCAGCTTAAAATATAAATTTGACAAGCCTCTCTGGGTCATACCAAATATAAGATAAGTTTAATTAAGTCTAACATCGTGCAGTACTGATTCTAAGTCACATTGTTTAATTTTTCTAAAGTCTATGATAAGAAAAAATGTTTGTATTACAATTTTTTATAGTAATGTTATATAATACTTAAGCCTAGCAGTATAGTAAAGCAATTTCGTGCATATTAAATACAGTGCCCAAACCTCCCTACAGGGGTGCCCAAACCTCCCGACCGCCGGGAGGTTTGGGCACTTTGGACATGTGTTAGAAGATCTCTTGTAACTTTGAGACTAATTACAATAAAATTGAAACTTTTCTTAATAATAATTACTGCCACATATGTGTGCTCCATATATTAGGAATAAATGTTTGATTATGATAAAAATAACAGTTTTATTAACATTTATGTAAAAAAGTGCCCAATTCTCCCCTACCTCCCCTATGTGAGCGACAATTGGACGAATAACTAAATTTATATTCGATTAAACGGTTAGCAAAAAAAAAGAAAAAAAAACCTATCTGTGTGTGTTGTAAAAAACATTTGAAATAGGGGTCTTTTGTATAGAAATAACGCGTGATTTCCTACTGCAGTGCTATGATTATTTTTCTAAGATTCAAGTTTTAGTAATTTCAACCCACTCTAGTGGTGCTTTCTCTAAACGTATTCCACTGTTTTCTTCGTGGATAATGCTTTTAGAGCAATTATATTTTTTCTACTCTACGATTTTAGACCGTGATTAAACGTGCCACTATCATTTGTTTTTTTCCGAAACTTAAAAACAATGTATCACCTCGCTCAACTGCCGTCTTCCTTTTGTATTCACTCAGTTTTTTGAGTGAATATGCTTTATAAACTAGCGTGCTTTACCCTCAACTTTTCAAAATCGCGAAAAATGACCTATTTTTAAATTATGATATAAAAATAAATGAGATCTGTCGAGTTTTGAAAAAGAAAACAGTGAAATACCAAACTTCTTTTGGTCAACGTAAAATAGGTAATATCAGCCTGAGCTGCAACTGTCCTTTCGCACTTTACCGGGAGAGCTTGGAAGCAGCGCGACGGCAATAGTTTCTTCAAATACCTATTTTCCAAATTCCTCGGTACTAGAGTCCTATCTTAATATGATCACAGATAAAAGAAAAAGATAATGACCTAATTCTTTTTTAAATGTACTAAAAGAATGTATATTTTTATGACGAACACAAGACACAAGGGCATGACGCGAGTTAATTATCTTAAGATACTCAGTATGACATGTTATTATCAGTAAGTTCTGATAATAACATGCCATTCTGAGTATCTTCGGGACTCTGCGATTGGCCCGATTCAAGGTCGTAAGAACTCTCAACCAATGAGAGCGCCAAACGCGCTCGATATCGACGATCGAGTTTCGTATTTAAAACTCATACTAGGCCTACATATCCTTTATGAAACGGTCGATGCCATGAGTGCGGGAGGCGAATAAATAATAGGAAAACCAAATATTCTTGCCACAAATGCAAGAAATGTTTGTCTTGAATACGTAATGCCTTGTTGCTGTACAGTTTGTTTAACGGTAAAAGAAGAGTAGTATTCAAGTTTTTTTTTACTAGACTAATATCCATTTTTGTTTATTTTTCCAAAGTTCCTATCGTCATATACTGACAAAGCCAGAATTAATTAATGTCTAAGGGTGTTACCACAACAATCGATCGACATCAGTCGACGTTGATCGATTGGTGTAGTAGCTTTAATTGATCGACGGATACCGGTCGACTAACCAATCGATCGATTGCCGGTCGACGGATACCGGTCAATTAATCAATCGATCGATTCTAGTAGAAACTATCGATCGACGTCGACCAATCCATTCTACCATCGATCGATTGGTGTGGTAGAAACTATCAATCGACGTTGACTAATCCATTCTACCATCGGTCGACGATCGCTCGATTGGTGTGGTAACACACTAAGATTGTTATTAGTTTTAAATTTCATAAAATATATGAAAAAATACATTTGATTTGAATACGGGCGGGCGATGAGAAGCGAGTTCACCAAATACGAAGAGTTTTATAAAAAAATTGGCTTATATTTTTCTTGGACTTGGACTTGGTGCGATGAAAATCCGCGGGAGATTCATCAGGTGTCTTCTTCTCATTCTTCTTAAAGAAAAGTAACTGTTTGGTGTGGACTTTGGTCCGGCGGTATTATCGTCCCTTATTTCTTCGAAAATGCGCAAGAAGCCGCGCTCACTGTCAATGGCGACCGATATCGGACGATGATAACAAATTTTTTAGGGCCTAGGGTAGGTGGTATGGCTCTTACAAACATGTGGTTCCAACAGGACGGCGCCACTTGCCATACAGCACGGGAAATATTAAATTTATTGAAAGAGAAGTTCGAGGGCTTCATCATCTCGCGTGGTGACGACATCAACTGGCCCCCAAGATCGTGTGACTTAACACCGCTCGATTATTTTCTGTGGGGCTATGTGAAATCTCTAGTGTATGCAAATAAACCACAGTCAATTGCTGCCCTAAAAGCCAACATAACTCGCGTTCTTCGTGTTATTGAGCCGCATTTATGCGAAGATGTCCTTCAAAATTGGTCCACCAGAATACACCATCTACAGCGGAGTCGTGGTAGCCATTTGGCTGATATTATTTTCCACACATAATGTCATTGAATATTCTTTAAAATGTAATAAAAATTGTGGTAATATCACTTAAACAGATTGTTTTATTTCATTTCAATGTTCGAGCGCTGTTAATGAAAAATCCTGTACCAAGTCAGTAGGAGTTTTTCCGATACAAACCCCAATTAATTATTGGCTTAAACTAGCTTCCTGGTGAATCACTGTGCCCATTGGTGAAAACAGTAAGTAAAATGTTCACTGTCCCCCGATAAACTCAAAAAGCGTTCTATAGTTTTTGACTTTAACCGAGGAACTTTGTCGTCACGATCGCTTTTGCCGCGATCGCGTGGCGTGTTTTGAAGTCGCGGGCAGTTAAGTTACTTGTTGTAGCTAGCTATAAGCTTTAGAGTATTTTTCCAGGTTATGCCTTGTTCAAAAAACTTTATACCACTGATACTTTTCTGTCATGATTGCGATAACAGAAATACATTATATTATATTCATAACACCTAAAAATAAAAATGAAGTGGCACGTTTTACAATAAACAAGAGATAAACATAACAAAGGAAATATGAAAAATAAAACATTGGAGATAATAGCATTACAATAATGCAGAGGTTAGTTGATTGTCTGTTGCGGCTGTGAGATAAAATGCTTGCCTTCCATTCATTTTAAGGTAAAGCTTGCATTCCTTTGACAACAAATTTTGTTTTGTAAAAAAATTATTGATTTATCTAAAACTTTATTATGTTTATAGCTTACTAATTTTCACATTTCCATAATTCATCCCTACTAATATTATAAATGTGAAAGTAACTCTGTCTGTCTGTCTGTTACGCTTTCACGTCTAAATCACTGAACTGATTTTATTGAAATTTGGTACAAAGATAGACATGACCTTGAGAAATAACATAGGATAGTTTTTATTCCGGACTTGTAGAGTTCTCTTGGAAACGCGATATAACCGAAATCCACGCGGGCAAAGCCGCAGGCGGAAAGCTAGTACATTTATAAAAGGACGTTCAGTTCTTCCCGAATATGAAGATTTAACAGGATTCATTTCCACGTTTTACTTAATTTGGATAATGAATGTACAGTATAACGATTCAAATCTGTGGAGAATGATTTTCACTTTGATAATATTATTGAATCATGCATAAGAAACTAGGTACGATGTTGTTTTTTGTGTGTAATAAATAGGATTTAATGATTGTATTTTTTTAAATTAAATGTTCTTGTAACATCAGCTACCTGCCAATAGTCTATAAGATAATAAGATTGGTCTAAGACAGATAGGGCAAAATTTCTATTTTATTTTAGTAGGTACTCTATATACTTCCACACACACTTTACATGCATGTTGCAAGAACCTTTTATTTTGACATTAGATACAGACGCTTCAAATTTATTTACCGACATGTATTTTTAGAAGATGTGTGATTGTTTGTGGTTGATTGTGATTGTTGGGGTTTTAAAATATTGCTTTTAGCGATAAATCCACCCATTGTGTCACTATGCACAATTTCTGCTTGTATATTATTTTGTGATTTTATTTTAGGCGTTAAACTTTGCCTGTCGGGTACAGGCAAAGTAACATCTTAAATGTACGGACGACAGCAGTAGGCCTAGTATGAGTTTTCATTACGAAAATCGTTCGTCGATATCGAGCGCGTTTGACTCAGCGATTGGCCTGCTTCAAGGTTGTAAGGACTCTCAACCAACGAGAGTGCCAAACGCGGTCGATGGGTATGATGGAGTCTCGTAATGAAAACTCATACTAGACTAGGCCTACAGTAGGCCTAGTATGAGTTTTCAATACGAAACTCGATCGTTGGTATCGAGCGCGTTTGGCGCTCTCATTGGTTGAGAGTTCTTACGACCTTGAAGCGGGCCAATCGCTGAGTCAAACGCGCTCGATATCGTCGAACGAGTTTCGTAATGAAAACTCATACTAGGCCTACAGGTCAACCTACCCGAAACTATCATATAATCCCAACAATCAACCTTGAACCTTAATGATATACAGATAAAGTTGAAAATCAAATAAAGAAATCTGACAGTTGTAGTAGCTTGATGTGCTGTCGTCTGTAGTTATCTAAATATAAGCTGTTTGCAAAGCCTTGTAAAAACAACTACGATCAAAGTAGCGATAGGTATTTTGTTGACGTTTGTTTGATTTTGATTTCATATCTACTCGAATAAAGAAAAAACAAATGCTACGATAAACACACTCAATCGTGCAGCTTCAAGCTTGCCACCTACGACTAAATTGAGTGAACCAATTTGAATCAATGTGATAATGACTGTGCAAATACCTATAAAGGCGTTACGGCGGAAATGTGACCCAAAATATATTGGGTGGACATTTTATCGATTTTGGTCCGAAAATATGATGTTATTTACGACCTTCCACGGCTACACCAGGCATAATAATGTAGGTAATCGTTAAATCTTTTTTGGAGACTTGTTTATTTTTGAAGTAAAATCTTCTTTAGTGACATTGAGCACTTTTGTTGGATGAGGGAAAAGAAAAGAATGCGTGTGAGCGTGACCGATCTGACACCATGATCGCTACAGCGAGATATACACTATGTATGTCTAGTGTATACAATGGTAAAAATTGCATCACCGCTATTTTTTGTTCTTTTTTATTGTTAACAATGATTAATAATGATTTCAGTTTCCACTTCTTTCAGTCTGTCCCACGACTCCGTTTTTGATTTTTAAATTTTATCAGAGGCTTGTCCACTTAGGCATGCCAGCCTCATCATGACTTGCAGTTATAGTTTAGAGCTGAAACTGAAAATATGTACTATATTAAATGAGTAGTGAGTTCATCCGCATGACACACCGTGATTAACTAAACAAAACAGATACATTTTTATGATAATTTCCTGCATACTTAGTTTGTCGTTTTGGTCTCAGCAGTCAAGATATTTATAATAATAAATTGATTAGGTATTACCATTTAGTTCGACTACATTGCACTGTATACAGAATAACTCGATAACTTAATTTGCATTAGGTAGATAAATACGCTGATATCGGAGTTGTCATATCTCCCAAATTGTTCACTGCTGCGTTGGAAGATTTCTTCAAGGTTCTGGACTGGAAAAGACTTGGCATAAACATCAACGGCGAGTACATCACTAATCTCCATTTTGCAGATGATATCGTGGTCATGGCGGAAACCCTGGAAGACTTGGATGAAATGCTCAATGACCTCAGCAGAACTTTTTTTTAAATTATAAATTATAAACTAGCGCTTGACCGCAATCTCGTCTGATGGTAAGCAGTGACGCAATCGTTGATGGTAAAACGCACTAGTTTATTAAGAGACTATTCACTCTAGTCTTGAAGACACTCAAATTGTAGTCCGACGGAAACACCGCCGCTGGCAAATTGTTCCAGTCCCTCGATGTACGCGGTATAAAGGAGGAGGCGAAACGCTTCGTCCGGATCGTAGGAGCCAAGGTGAACGGGCTATTTTTGGCGGTGAAAATACACGCCACAACTCCACAACTGTGCTGTCAGATGACAGCACAGTTGTGGAGAGATATGCGGTATGCAGATGCATACCGGAATCTATACCGGGCATCCCAACAAGTGGGTCTAAACATGAACATGGATAAGACAAAGATCATGTCGTCGAACTCTCATGTCGCACCTACTACAATTCTAATTGGTTGCTCTGCACTCGAAGTTGTTGACGAGTATATATACCTGGAACAAACAGTCCAACTAGGTAGGTCCAACTTCGAGAAAGAGCTGTCTAGTCGTATCCAGCTCGGCTAGGCAGAAGCTACGCTTCATCTTGTCGTCGTCCGAGATACCACAGTGTCCCAAGACTAAAGTCTTTGACCAGTGTGTGTTGCCAGTGATGACTTACGGAACTGAAACGTGGTCGCTCACAATGGGCCTCATACGAAGACTCAGAGTCACACAAAGGGCGATGAAAAGAGCTACGCTCGGAGTTTCTCTGCACGATCGAATCAGAAATGAGGAGATCAGCAGAAGAACCAAAGTCACCGACATAACTCTTCGAGTCGCTAAAATTAAGTGGCACATTGCCCGATGGCCGATGGGGCAGTAACGTTCTGGAGTGGCAGCCACGTACCCGAAGACGCAGCGTAGGGAGGCCCCCAACAAGGTGGACCGATGACCTGGTGACAGTCGCGGGAAGTCGATGGATGCGGTCAGCACAAGACCGGTCATCGTGGAAAGCCTTGGGGGAGGCCTTTGTCCAGCAGTGGACCTCTATAGGCTGATAAATACGAGCACAATAGTTTCAACCTTGTCCCCTAAACGGGGCTAAGGCTGCTATTCGAATCCGTAATAATTTATAGGTGAAGTAAGCTTAGAATGAGCCGTGAACAGCAGCTGTCAATCCCTAACATTATTTGTGAATGAAACAGAAACTCCACATTCACTTCACCTAAGTTTTTACGATTAATTGGTTAAAGAATCGTAATACTGTATATTAGAGGACAGTGTCCGGCTATACGGTGGGGAGGCATGACGATCAGGGTGTAAAGTTCACTCATCCTCCACAGAAAAGGAAGGATCCTCCGACCAGATCAGTCTGTCAGATAGTCTGGCGGGCACTTGCCCCAGGTTTAATGTGGAGCACGCTGGCCGAGTGCGTAGCTTGGGAGGAGCAGCGCCGTGTCCTCACAAATCAAGTAGGAGCTAACGATCTGACGCTTAGCGTAGTACCGGCTGATCGGTAGCGCAGAGTCGTGGGACGCGGTGGTGTCCTTCTGCGAGGACGTGATGTCACAGAAGGAAACTGCGAAAAGGGAAAGGGAGATTTCGACTCCCCCGGACGCAGAAGGTGCACCGGGCGCAGGGGAAGGGCGGACAGCGCCCTTTTCCGGCCCCCGTGAATATACCAGGTGTTGGTCTAGTGGTTAAAACACCAGCCTCTCAAGCATGAGTGCGCGGGTTCGATTCCAGATCAGGCAAGTACCAATGTATCTTTTCTAAAGTTATATGTACTTTCTAAGTATATCTTGGACACCATTGACTGAAGGTGAAGGAAAATATCTTGAGGAGACCTGGACTTTATAAGTCTGAAATCGCTAACCCGCAATGAGCAAACGTGGTGATTACGCTCAATCCTTCTCTGTATGAGAGGAGACCTGTGCCCAGCAGTGGGACGATAAAAAGGTTGATGATGATGAGGGACTTGGGGAAGTCACCACCCCTTACTCGATGGACCTGAGACGGAAGCGCTCATGTGTCGGTGCGCGCCTCTCGAGGCGATGCATGCGGTATTAAAAACCTCACAACTCCGTGTAGGAGACGAGGTGCGGACAGACCGAGCCAGCACTTGTGTGGGGCTGCAGAAGAATCTAGACTACCGTAGCCCCGCGTGTGACACCTGGGTAGTTTATATTTATAGTCATTAAGAGTCTGACAGACTCCGTCGCCGCCCCAGGGCGGCGGACATCCATGAGAATTTTCAACTCCGGAAACAAAAAAAAAATAGGTTCGATGTGGGGAAGTTGTGTGTATGCTAATTGCACGGCAAACTCTACTTACGAGGTGTAGAATCGTAGAATCGTGTGAGATCGATTGGGTATGATGAGTTGTTTATTTGAGGCGTTTGTAGCTACGTCTACAAAATTATGTTAATATAATGCTATTGTGGCAAACATAGACTGGTAACGCGGGAACAAACGACGTGCTGTTGTTTATGTGAAAAGCGGCATGTCCTGAGTTGATACCGGCCTTCATTAACAATTTCTAATCGTTTGCAAAGTTTTTAATTTTTTAGTGAGTTAATGAACGTCTGTTCTACACTCCACTACACATCAGTGTTGTCCCATTAGCCAATATGTCAGTGTATCAACACTTCCAGACAGATTATTCCAGACGAAGAGCTATCATTGTAAACGCATGGGACAAGAAAGGACAGTGTCACCTCACAATAAGCAACTTACGTAACCTTTCTCAGATATTGATGTTTAGCTTACGGAATTCTCGTAGACTGTTAAAACAGTGACGCATTTTGATCTGACGATTCTATTGAAATGCTAGGTAATTTGTTTGATTCCACTATTGTCTACACTAAGTCCGTCAACGAAAAAACGGGCCAGTACGAAAATAGTTGATCACCAGAAGAGCCCAATACAACTTTTCTGATGGATATATCATGACATATCTATATATTGAGCAGATAGAATGACGCAGTTTCTAAGGAAAACGTCGTTTCTTGACTGGAGTCTATGCGAGACAAAAACACATTAGATACGATAAAAAAAAAACACGAGGAAGACGTAACCTTGAGATTATAAGCGCTTTCCTACGTCACCACATCTTGTCAGTCGCACCGCACTGACAAGAAGTCCTGGTCACAGTTCAACGACCTCGAGGCTCAAGCAAGCGCAAAAACAACTACAAAACAATATGGCATATGGATAGCTGAAATGCAAGCAATTAACTGTATTTATCATAACCACCTTCACAGGTGGCTTCAAAACATTAAGATGATTTAAAAAAAAAGTGTTACTTCAGATAAAAAAATAAAGATATGAGGGTAGCAAATTTACTAAACGAATAACAATTTCTTTTTTTAATAATATGTTGCGACATCTACATGTCAAAAAGTATGTTTAGTTGTTGGTCTGCTGCAATTTGTGAATCTTTGACAGTTGTCAGAAGCCCGAAGTCTGACAGCTAGTCTTACCAAAGGGCATCGGCTGCTCCATGTAAAATACTGGTACTGCAGCAGATTTGGTTAGACTGGAAATCGACCTTCAACATAGTTGGGAAAAGGCTAGGAAGATGTACATATGTTTATACTGTGCACAGAAGTGATCTCTTAATGACAAAAACAATAACAAGAAATAAATAGTCAATTAAGTAAAAACTCTATTTTCATTCGAAAC
Organism: Sesamia inferens; assembly: GCA_037179545.1. Taxonomy (NCBI): domain Eukaryota; kingdom Metazoa; phylum Arthropoda; class Insecta; order Lepidoptera; family Noctuidae; genus Sesamia; species Sesamia inferens. The sequence continues at coordinate 22,603,380 of CM073921.1, forward strand.
AAGATACTGCTGCTGAATCTGTTGTTCACAAACTAAACTAATTTTAAGTTATGTGCATCCTTTTCTTTCCATTTTGTTTGGATAGAAGATAATATTTTAATTTAATCCTCTCAAATTAAGATACTCCATAGACAGTTTAGACGCGATTATAAACATGGCGACTAATAATACGGCAGTTTACGTCAGGAGCGCACTAATTTGACAGGTCTAAACTGACATTATATCTTCTGTCCTTTTCTTAATGGAATAGAAAGAAAAAGATGTACTGACGAAGATGACCTGGGTAATATATTAAATATTACAGATATTGCTACAACTCCTTTGACAATAATTTCAAGCCGTATTAAAAAAACTAGGCTCACAATTAGGACTTCTTGAATGCCATAAGGTAATGGCACAAAATGCCTGCCCTCCTCAATTTCATAGTACTTTAGCTGCCAGGAAGTGGGGTGTAGGGTGTAGGCTTACTTAAGCAATGCTGCATTATGTTCATATAGCTGTAACTTGAAGTCACAAATGATAAAGGAGGTCTTTAATAGCTAATTAGTAACAACAAAACCATTGTCAGCAAGATGGGCTTAGTCAAAATGAGTGATACAACACTCATCTTGACTTAGCCTTATCCACTTCTTCTCTTTGTCTTATCCTATTATTATCAGTCCTCTACATCTTAGGGTATGGCTATTTTAACATCGGAATTAACACCTGTTAGTCTTAAAATTAATTTAATCAATAAGAGGATTATCCATTCCAAAAAAAGGCCTGTGCCATCCATTTTATCAAAATAAGGAAGAGGAAAACCTTAATTTGGATTGTGGTGAACACACACAATGATACATCTACATTTTTATAAAGGAGGATATCCAGTCTGCATAAAAGCAGATAAGAGCATATTAATAAATCAAAACATGAGATAAGTAATGTAAAGTGGAAGGAAAAAACTGTTATGTAAATTAAATTGAAAATAAAAATTGTGGCTGCTAAAGGGTAATTCCATGAAAAACACTACCATAACATAAATTTTTCAATTACTGTTTTAAAATTAAAATGTGTATTTTTTCGATAAGTATTTAATTTTTAACATATTTAAGTGACGTTAATATGAACTACTCATGGTTGATAAATTTAATCAAAATTGGATACTCTGAAAAAAGAAAACTATTGTTAGATTGGCATTACACTTCCCGCCATTAGAAAAGAGAAGTTTTCAACAGCTGTTGCGTGTAATATTATTTTCTAAGTTTAATTATTCTTTCCATTTATTTAACTTTTAAATTATGCCTCCTACCTGTAACGCCCGTTACAAAAAAAGTGCATTTGTTTGTTTGGCGATGAAGTTATTGTACGCATTATAAAATGCTTATAAGAAAGTAAGGATATGATTGATAACTACTTAAAAGTTTGCTATTTATATGAAGATTGGCCTTTTTGTTTGTGAAATTTTGGCGGGTAACAGTGAGTAACACCCGTTACGTAACAGGTGTTACCAAATATTGACATGCCTTGATAAGAACTAATAAAAACGTAATGGCGCTAGTTTAGTGATTTTTTTAAGGTTTTACGTTTAGGGGTCCTCCATATATAATAATGACACGTTTTTTGTGTCTTTCGTTAATAAACAATGTTGTCATCAACAGTTGACAGCATTTTCATATTGCTGTGTTGAATAAAATATTTGTATTTTATTCTTATCTTGTTGGTAAATGGTAACCTCTAATATCTGATTGTTTGACCCATTCACTAGCCCCGAATCCCTTGTTCACAAACTAAACTAAATTTAAGTTACATGTTATTCTTTCTATTTCATTAAGAAAAAGTCAGATAAATTATAGTTAGCTGATTTCAAGCAGCCTTTGACAACTCGACAGGTCTCTGACACTAACTGTTGCAATTCAGCAAAAACGCCGACAATTTAACTTAGTAACGTGATTTATTGGCGTGCCCCAAAATAATAATTATGCCTGATTCCTAATGCAGTATGGTGTACTTTGTTTAGGTTGAGCTAGCTTTTCTTTTGGATTGACGATGTCTTCAGCGAAAAATAGAATGAAGAATAATATAGACAAAGACTGAAAAAAAAAAATCTGCAAAACATGCAGAACACCATGCAAAAAGGAAGAGAGAGCGACAGAAAACGAAAAGATAAAGAAAAATTGTACAAGATCCAAACATAAAAGCTAAAAACCAAACAAAGAACTAGAGATCGCGTAGAGAGTATTTTGACTAAAACATTACAATATTTTTATTGAAAATATTGTTATGTTTTAGTCAAAATACTCTTTTGCAAGCGAAAAAAAAAAAAAAGAGTACAGGGGCGTAGGGATATGGCAAAATTGTCCATGTGAAGGAGCAGATATTATTATTTTCCCAAAAATATTACTGTAAATCAGCAGCAAACATGATTATTTCACTGCTATTGTTATTTAAATACCTTTATTGGTACAAATATTGTTTTAATTTCGTACTTGTAACACCCATTACATTCACTGTAACAACTGTTATAGTAAAACTATACTATACTAACTTCGATAAAAAATAATGTTTGCATTTTTGTTTCAATACAAGTGGACATGACAGACAAGAATTTATTTAACTACCTAGTTCCAATTTTTTTACTAACGTAAAATAAATAAATTCGCAGAGTTTTGTTTTGATTTTGGTTAAGCCCGAAAGCTTAAACAAAATCGTGTAATGCCCCTTACGCACATATCTTACCTTTAATTTCTTTACTGCTGTTTGTAACTGTCCAATTTATTACAGATACCACTAAACAGTCCTAGACGGAAGGTGTTAAGGTCATAAAACTTGATTGTTTTCTTATTGCATCATTAATTAATAGTCAAGTAGAAGTTTACGACCTGTAACACCCAACACATGGAATGACCCTAAAGTGCAATGGAACCACAATATTCCTCTTTAGATTAGAGAGCTAACAATAAATTTTAAAGTAATAAACAGACGGCACCTAAAGTGTTGGCCAATGTAATGTGTTGTTTCCAGGATATATTAGCCAATAAGTAATGCTTACAGCACAAAAAAATAAATTTTAATATGGAATTTGCAGTTGCAGGCCTTAATCTATTCTTACATATATGTATATGCTTTTAAATTATAAACAATTTAATGTATAACTATCCTAGAATATTATCTAGTTTTATGAGACACCTACATTTTTATTTATAAGCTTTATTTCATTCCTCACATGTAGTTATTACTCACCATTTTGTGTTGTACAATTATTCATTTATTCAGATACCTATTACACCTTACTTTACCTAACTTCCCCTTTTTTTGTATATTGTAAACTTATTTGTACCTACTTGTGCCCTTAACAAGTTTCTACTATGACGATTTATTAGAATTGTTTTTTTTCCAGCTGCCTTACAACAAAAATAATGATGGCACATAACACAGTAGTGTACAAATTACCTACATTCGGTATCAAACAGAGATAATTAATAATTATTCAAAGAATGTCATATCAATGCATATTCGTGTGAAACTTCGCAAAAATTGTACCTGTTGAATACGTTAACAACCTATAGTGCAAGAAGGTCCGAAAAGTGTGTAATAGGTGCTCACATCTCTGAAAAACATGGTATCATAAGCAACAGGTTGTGTAAAATAAGTTTAATTACAAATACAACAATAAGAGCCCAAATAATATAATCACGTCAGATGACGTATTGAAACTTGCTAATAAAAAACAGGCTTTCAAGGTTCGCCTCACTTCTTTCTAAGTGTGAGACGAAAATAATATCGTGACCTACAATTTGTTTTCTGCTAAATACAAGTTTCGAGAAACAATCTATGCGGCAAGATCCAATCATGCCATTTGTATGGATGCAAAAGTTTTAGATGAAACTTCTTTCAAATGTTCTTAAATAAAACGATGTCTTGTTTTCGTTACGTGGGCAGAAAAGTTGCGACATACCGTTCGTAGACTGGCTAACAGCAAAAACCAAAAGGAACACACTGGTTATGTCTTTAAAGTTCACACGCACTCGCAAGCGATCCATTTTCTCACAATATAATAAAAATGGACGTTTATTTTAGCTTATAATTTACGAACGTCACTAACGTCATTGAACGAGACAAGACACTACGCTCAACTGGTCTGAACTGATTTTTTTTTTTTCGTTGATGGATAGTGTTGCCAGTAGAGCCAACGTACCTATATTGTACCATAAAACAAATTATACAAAATCAACTTGTATAAGTAAAAAAACGATTTTATGATATCGAAACACGACATTTTTTTCACGTTGCTTCAATGATATTCTAATGTTAGCACAACAATAGGTCTACCGGAATCTTTTGGCAAATGGGGAAATAAAATGTGTTGAATGCAATATTGGGGAAATTGAATTAAACGATCTTGATACTATTTAGTTTTTATTTATGACTAGTATTGATGAATTTAAAGTATATTAAGGTATGTATGATGAATTTTTAAAAAAATAAATCAATTGTAAATTACTTTCTGTAGTAAGGTAATTGGGCGCAATCGGACCAGGTCGCGGACATAAACGAAAATGATATAAAATAAAAGAGTACAAAATCACACTGCATTATAAATTGTTATTTTATTTGGAATCCATGAGAGAACAAACCAGAAATATATTAATTCAAAATTCGAGTACTAGATACTATTAAATATTAGTCTGTCTGTCGGACAGATCATGTCGGCGTCCCAAAAACCCATAAAGGAACTTGACATTTGTGCGCACGACTCTTGGCGACTCTCCTTATATTTATACGTTATCACTACATATTATAAAACAAAGTCATTTTCTCTTTCCGTATGTCCCTTTGTAAGATTAAACCTTTAAAACTGCGCAATGGATTGAAATGGGTTTTTTTAAATAGATAGAGTAATTAAAGAGGAAGGTTTATATACGTATAATAACATTCATTGAATTTTGGAGAAATACTATTATTTTTGAGGTTTGTTATGTGATGTCGTAAATAATTACATTTTTTTTTTAGTGTGCTGTGAAACGCAGACTGATCGAAATAACGTACTAAATATTATAAGCATTGAAAAGGTTTACAGAAAAGTCCGCGATGGTATACCTATGTCTATCTCTTATGGATATCCCACAATGGCGCCGATTCTCCTGTTCACAAACTATACTAATTTTAAGTGCATCTTTTTCTTTATATTTCATTAAGAAAAGGATAGAAGACAACATTTTAATTTAATCCTGTCAGATTAAGATACTACATAGAAAGTTTAGACACCATTATAAATATGGCGGCCAAAAATACAGCAATTTACATCAGGGGGGTAATCGCTCTAAATAAAACAGTAGAAGTTCAATTCTTGTTCATATCTAATCCAGTTAAAGTTATAGTTTAGTTTCGATCATATTTCGTATCGCGCTAAAGTTTCCACATCGGTTGAAGTAAAATCAATGTAGGCATGAGTGATACATTTCATCAGATATATTAATTAAAATTAAATCAATTGTAAGTAAATCTAATCGTTTAGACGTAAGTTTGACATGGCATAGAAAAAGTTAGCTTTGTTTCAACTTTTTCATTTGACAACGGTTACGTTCCAATTGCGATCCAGTTATGGCTAAACCGTTAAGCGCGATACGAAACATAACAAAAGTTATGGTTTGGTTGCGATCCAATTCTGTTTTGGTTGAATTATTTTACCGCGATTGCCCCCTGTAGGCCCCTAGTATGAGTTTTCATTGCGACACTCGATAGTCGATATCCAGCGCGTTAGACTCGTCGATTGGCCCGCTTCAATGTTGTAAGAACTCTTAACCAATGAGAGCGCCAAACGCGCTCGATATCGACGATCGAGTCTCATAATCTACTAACTAGCGTACTGGTATTAGCTCAAAAATACACACACACACACACTCTCTCACTCACACACACACACACACACACACACACACACACGCACGCACGCACACACACACACGCACGCACGCACGCACGCACGCACGCACACACACACACACACACACACACACACACACACACACACACACACACACACACACACACACACACACACACACACACACACACACACACGCGCGCGCGCGACAAATATTGAAGGCTCGATTTTAAACAATACAGCATTAATTCTTATCAAATTTAATAAGTAGGTACCTTAAATAAATTGTTGATTTAGCATAGATATACAGTATGTTAAGAATACCCTGTCGGACCCGTGAAGGTGTTGTTAGGTATCGATAACTGATTCTACTAATGGATACAAAACCGGGCTAAACTTAAAAAAAAATCCCCCTAAAAAAATAAATATTATTTCACAAAAAGAGGTAACTTAATAAATGTGCGTTAAGCACCCTTCCGCGGACACGCGGCACGTGGTCGCATCGCTATTCGCTCATAATAATACCGGTGTTGTCACTTTTTTAAAAATTACCAAATTTCTGGGAAGTCGGAATTAATTCGCGGGAAAAAAAGATTATTTCAAAATTCATTTGTATTGGTACTATGATGATTACGTAAAATTTTATATTATATTTGGTCATGTGTTTACCTAACCTTTATTATCCTTATGGGTCGGACAGGGCATGAGGCGCGGTGGGCCGCTATGTTTTTTATACAACGTCTACATTTTTTCTATAGTGTAGGTATTTAGTACAGCATGGCAGCCGGTTGAAGCCGGGACGGGTCGCTAGTTTTATATAAATTAAAAGTAAACAAATAAGATAGTTTTGTTTCACTATTGGTCTTAAACTTCAAGTTTCGAATAGGAGCGCCTTGGTCAAGGGACCACTTTGAAATTTCAAAAAGGAACAAAGATTGTTGCCTAACCTAAACTACATTCATTAATCGTTTCTTTGGTGTTCTTATCTTATGTTCGTTCGTGTTATAGCCATTTTCATTTGTACTGAAAGCCATAGATTTAGGAAGTACTGAAATCCTAAATCAGTGTTCAAAGCCGAGCCGTCTTCATTCCATCGCATCACATGCTCATACCAACAAACGATTTAAACACATCTTCTTAGTTACCGGTGCCCTTAGTATTATTATACTCTTTGCTGGTGCCTTTACTAGATTTCCTCGTACGTATTCTTGTTTTAGGTATAAAATAAAAGACAAATGTGTTTAATCTAGTATTATTATTTCAATAAGTGCATAAAATTAAATATGACATAGTTTTAAACATAATCCTGTTCGGATTGTAAACTACGACGACTCATCATATAATTATGTAAACAGCCTAATAGTAAATAATCATACAATTTTAAAAATAATAGAACATTTGTACTTATAAACGTAAATTTTAACTTATATGGTAAGAAAAAATAAGTTAAAATTAGGCTAAAAATATAATTAAATGTTTTAAAAACATAGAATATGTTCCTTACCAGCTCGGATCGATAACTATTATTTTTTAAATAGTTGGGGACTTACAGCCTTGCTCAGTTCCCTTAGTCACTAAATATTTTTGTCAAACTATGAATCAATATTCGTGTTACTGCTACCCAGGTCAGACCTGGCAAGGCTTTATTGAAGTCGATAGATAAATAGTCAAAGTATTTAATGTCTATAAAATACTTTGGATAAAATTTTCTTAATAGTAAATAATATTCGAATATTTTTTTTAGTTAATTTTAAGAATCACAGGAGGACGGTAATGGAAGGACAGAGGTTAAATATTAAGAGTATAGAACTTATCTATCGACATCGGGAATAGGGTTTCTCAATTCTCGACTTTTTATTTCTCGTAGAACGAGAATTCTCGACTACTATTTCCCGGGAATTCCCGGGTTGTCGAGAAATATGGAAATTTATTAAAATATGTGTGATTTAACAATAATACGACGCTTTTTATGCAATTCTCAATAACATTTATCAATCAACAACATTTATTTTAGTTTGATGTGACTTCAATTAACTTAAGTATATAAAATATTACTTAAGCGAAATAAACTCTAGCGAGATCTTTTGTCATAAATAGTCATCTTCTTTGAAATAACAAATAGAATGTTTTCTAAAAACATTGTCATCATGACACAACAATAAAATTTAGTAGGTACCTTACATACTAAATAATTTACTTTAGTGACTGTCTTTACTACAAACTTTTCAATTTTGTGACATGAAACGAAAGTTTTTCAATGTCATAGATATAAAAATAATAATCAGACTATCTTCATAATTACGAACAACAATAAGGTACAGGTAACGTAGTTAAGTCCAACTTTTCAATATTATTGTTACATAAGTAACATAAGAACCTTATAAATAACACTAGTCAACAAAAAAACGATTTTTACTTGTAACAGAACTTTTGTCTAGTTATGTTTAGGACAAGGATAAGGATACTAGATATAAAATGAAAATATGAAAATGCTTCAATTACGAATAGTTTTTTTTTTTTTGTAATACCATTTTAGAAATTTTGATTTTTTATAAACAAAAAGAAGTTATTTCGGTTTATTGCAACATTAATATGAATTTACTTTTATGATTTTAGTCTGAATTTTGCTTCAGGAACATCTCGCTTTAATGCCCATCAGTAATCCGCTAACATACATAGATTCCACTTGCCCTGATATCTTTTTTCTATGCTAGAAATGTCTTGATGGAATCTTTCACCGTGTTCATCGCTTACGGCGCCCAAATTTTCAGGAAAAAAAGTCTAAATGTGAATAGAAATAATGTATTTTCATTGTCATATTACAGTCCAAAGCTTTATAAGTAAAAAAAGCTCCGCGATAATAAATTTATAGGCGATCGGCGATTTCCTAGAAAATAGGAAGTTACTGTCATGAAAGATTCCCAAGCTGATATTTATAAATTACTTAGCTTTTTTTTTTAAAAATATATCATCTTTTATCATTTGCTTGTTTTGAGGGTTAAAAGTCAGGATCCAATGTCTCTTTTTCGACTTCCGGCGTAAGGCACAGATCGCTAGTTTGATGTGGTTTTGGTACCGGTAGATCTTTCACTATGAGGGATCGGTCTTTTACCTGATGGCAGGTCAGGACACTGGATTTTACTTTTTGTTTTAATTGTAATACCTTTTGTATCAGTAAGACAAAAATAACAATCAGCTCATCTGATTCGTTGGTTCCGTCCAAATCATAGGGATGACAAAAGGCATCGATAGAGATCTTTTCGCCCATCCAGTGAGAAGACCTAAACATGTAATACAACAGATGTGTGGAACCCACGATTTATCTTGTTGTCCGATAGCAAAATCAAAATACTGTTCATATTATAACTTACTTACTAATGGTGCCAAATTCCTTCTTTGAGTTTTGAAGGTAATGTCACCAAAAATGTAGCAAAACTTGTCAGGATCAAATTTACACTTTCTTGACATTCACTTCACTCTAATAACAGAACAAACCACTATGCTCTTCAAATAAACAAATTCTCTGGATGCGAAAGCAAACCAAACACTGTTAATTTTTAATTTTGTGGGTAGTGGCTGTAATACGAAAACTAGAATTGATGGAATCAAAATAAATATGATTATAAAAAGAGGTTAGGTACGTAATTTAAAATTAGCCAGCACTTTTCTTGTTACAAAATTGTGTTGACCAGTGTAATTAATAATCTTAGACTAATGATAATCACAATTTAAAGCGGAAACTGCTTCAAAAGCTAGCCCACTATGTCTTAGAAATAAGCCTGTAAAAATACGAGGGCATTTATAGCATCTGACAATCGGTTTCGTGTTTTCGTCACAAGTTTCCAAACAAGAAGAAAACCCGTTTATTTTCTGTCGACGTAGGCTTTACTGAGATAACAGCTTTACACAAGTTTGACAGATTTGGTTTTCTTTTGTTGATTCTTAGAACTGAAACTCTTTTCTAATCAAGCTTCTTATTAAAACAGTTTGAATGTTGCTCGGAGTGTCTGTGGCTATCATTTCAATAGCCTGTTTTAGTTTTAGCTCAAAGGATGTGGCTTGCTCGAGTTGCTAGTTTTCTGATGTCTTTAATTGAGTGTCATCTTCATCTTAATTTAAGCTGCTAGGGAATAATCTATTGTACAATTTCAGTTTCCTTCAGTTTTGGAATTTTTCGATTTATCGACCACTGTTTTTCTCGTCTCGAGTAAGTCAAAATTTCCCGGGAATTCTCGGTTCGAGAACTCTCGAAGAGAAACCCTAATCAGGAAGCAACACAAAAATATATAGAACAGAAAAACAACAGAGAATGTTATTAAAAAAATAATTTGAGAGATTACCATTTTATTTACTAAACATCAAAAAATTATACAAAATTATACATTATAATGATATATCCGAAAATACATGATACACATGACACATTTTGCCGTGGCAACATTATGTCTAATAAAATTAAGCTATTCAAATTTGCTAAGAACTTATACAACAATAATAAAAAATGGAATCATCTTGTTTAGTCTTCACTAAAAACGGTTCATTTAAGAGTTTTTTTTATTTAATAAATCTGCTGAATGATATGCAACCGGTACTGGTACTAGGACGCGATTTGTGATGACATTTTAGCACACATGATATGTTTTACGCATCGGTCGTCGAACTCATAGACATAAATACAAGCTAAATTACACATTTTTAGTTCCTACTGTACTAAACTGAGGCTCAGTACCTCATAGCAAGTTTAAAATCACTCCAGGTACGTGGTCTACCGTCAAAATCAGACTTCGTCATTAAGTGGGATACGCTAAAATATTTCCGCCAGACATTCGAATATTTGAGCACTTATTTGGACACATGCGCAACACACGCGCAAAGTTCAGTTCAGTCAGTTGCTCCGAATTATCGTCGCGTCGTCATCAAAGTATAGATGTTCTATTACAATACATTTCACACATCCACTGCCCTCTTCTTATACTTCTAAAGCCGGCGCCAGACACACACAAATATTTGTAGAAATATTTGTGTGTGTCTGGAATAAAATACTCGTACTAGACATGTATCCAAACAAGTGCCCAAATAAGTGATCAAATATTTGAACTATATCTGGCGCCGGCTTAACTTTATTGTTTTGCATATGCAATAAATAATTAAATGCACTTAGATAATATACAATTAGATTGATAGATATTTGATATTTTATTAGATTTTCGCTGAGATTTATCGTATTATAATATAACCCTACCGTTCTTTTGGACAGCGAATGAGCGATCACGTCTTTTGATAACTAGGCTAATATTATATAAGAACAAAGTTAATATATTTTAAATAATTTATTATTTTATAGGTATATCGCGTCCACAAATCCGTCGTCCATCCTGTTTGTTGTCTTTGCAACAACTGTGAAGTAAAAAAATCTGTGAACATGTCTGGCAGGTGAAACATACAAAAGTTCAAATATGTGAGCAAAGTGTTTGTACACATATTTGTCTGTGTCTGGCGCCGGCTTTACGGTTTTGGCAAGTCTGTGTCAAGTTGTATGTTGAACAAAATTTTACTGGCGAGCCGTAATTATTTCGGTTTTACAAATTATAATTCTTCAGTGGCGGGTTTACCAGCAGGCTGAATAGGCTTAAGCCTAGGGCGCCAAATTATTTCACCTACATTATTGTGTAGCACACATTACCTCGCCTATCCAATCGTATACGATAGAACTTCGATTGGCTCAAAGAGATACGCAAAAAGGATTTTTTAATACAGTTGCTCAAAAAGTGGTGTATTACAGGGACGTATAGCGTTCGGAAAGTGGGCTATTACACATTCGTGCTTTTTCTTTACCTTTTCCGAACTAGTGCGTTCTCTTTCCCAACTGTCATAATATTGTCTATTAAAAATAAAAAAAAACCAACCATGAAGTTTTTACTTTAAAAAAATCATAGAAGTTTTTATGATTCATGCAAATAATTCTAAAAAGAAGCTACTAATTTGTTTCAATATCAGATTTAATGATTTAATTCAATGAGTTAGGTTAGGTTTTATTTAATTTCATGTCATTTCATTTTCATTTCATATCAATAAAAAAATTCTACTGAAGACTTGGCTGTATGGGCATAGTTCCCTTTGCCTAATCGAATGGGTGAAGAAAAAAAAATCTCTGCTTATATTCTTTTACGGTTTGCGCCATTTTTCAAAAATTTTCTTTGCGAGTTTAGTTGTTTGTTGCACAAAATGAGTAATTTAGACGATATTTTATTTGAATTAACACCACCGGAACTCAGTATAATTGCACAAAATGCTTCGGAGAACATTTTACCGGAAAAGTCAAAAAGTCGCTACATATCTATATACAACGAATTTATGCAAATAGTTTTTCAGAAAATGTTATGTTGGCATATTTCTCCGAACTGTCAGCAAAATTAAAACCTTCTACATTTAGGTCGAGGTTTTCGATGATAAAAAGTATGCTGAAAATAAGAAACAAAGTGGATATAAGTCAATACCCAACACTAAATGCTTTCTTAAAACGACAATCAGACGGTTTTACAACTAAAAACTCGAAAATATTAACATCGAATGAAGTGGAAAGGTTTTTAAACGAAGCTCCCGATGATCGTTATTTAGCCACAAAGGTAATTAATTAATAAGTACTTATATTTTTCTTTAGTATTCAGTTTACGAAATTGCAAAATACAGTCATTAAATTATTTAAAAAAATATTAATCAAATCCCTTTTTTTTTGTAGGTTGCGCTGATTTTTGGCATTGTTGGTGCTTGCCGCAGAGAGGAGTTATCCAATATTACTTTAAAAGATATTGAAGCCCATGAAAAAATGCTACTAATCAAGATTCCGAATACAAAAAATAAGATACCGAGAAGCTTTGTTGTTGAAGGATATTTTCTTAGAATAGTGCAAAAATATATGAATCAGCGGTCCCAAAAAGGAAAATCCGACCGTTTTTTCCAAAATTATCAAAAAGGAAAGTGTACATCTCAAGCAATCGGGATAAACAAATTTGGTAATATGCCAAAAGAAATAGCTACGTTTCTTGGTCTGCCGGATGCAGAGTTTTATACTGGGCACAGCTTCAGGAGGACCTCTGCTACATTATAGGCAGATTCAGGAGTCAATTTGACGTCCTTAAAGCGACTAGGAGGTTGGAAGTCAGACAAAGTTGCAGAAGGCTATATTGCTGATTCATTACACAACAAAGTAGAAACTGGGAAAAAAATCATACAATCCATTAATTTAAAGTCCAGTCCGTCACCTTCACATGACAATAGTGAAGAGAAAGTTCGTCCATTTAGCTTCGTTGATAATGATAAGTCATTAGATCCAATTCCATCAACTAGCAAACGCCACTGTATAACACCTTTGACAAATATACATGAACAATCATACGAAATTAATAATAGTTTGACTCAAACAGTAAATATGCAACCTAAAACTTCCCCAGTTAGTATAAAAAACTGTACCAATTTCAATGTATATGTGAATTATAACTTTTCTAAGAAATAAATTATTAGTTAGTCGAGTTTATTGTGTTTTTATTATTTTAATAAATTGCTTAATTTTTTCGCAACTGTATTCAAAATAGTTGTTCAGTACACGTGCGGAACCGTCATTGCAACTTGTTCCGACTGTCAACCCTCACCTTCGGCTGCGCCTCGGCTCGGGTCGACATTTGTCGGAACTCGTTGTAATGACAGGCTTTCCGCACTTGTAATGAAATATACTATTACGTACAATTTTAAGTAAATTGTAAAAATAATCTAGGACTAACAATTGTACAGGCAAAAGGGCGGCAAAACCTTACAGCCCATGTGTTGAACATTTGTAAACCCGCCACTGTAATTCTTATAATAAGCAATACCTACAACTCCTTAATGGCGCCGATTCACGTTCTAAGATTCACATTCCTGTTCACAAACTAAACTAATTTTAAGTTAAATGCATCTTTTTCTTTCTATTTCGTTAAGAAAAGGATAGAAGATAACATTTTAGTTTAATGCTGTCAAATTAAGATACTCCATAGACAGTTTAGACGCGATTCAAAACATGGCGACTAAAAATACGGCAGTTTACGTCAGGAACGCAAGGAATTTGACAGGTCTAAACTGACATTTTATCCTCTGTCCTTTTCTTAATGAAATAGAAAGAACAAGATGCATAGAACTTAAATTTAATTTAGTTTGTGAACAAGGGAACCGGAGCCAATGACTGTCTATCAAAAAGTTATGTCGAAAGACTTTTATGATCATAACTAGCTGCGTCCCTCGCTTCACCCGCATAAGTTTCTTAAGAATATCACGATAAAAAATATCTTATTCTAGTTAGAAACCATATGAGTGCTAAATTTCATTCATATCCCTTTAATAGTTTTTGCGTGAAATAGTTATAAACATAATATATCGTCACTATTAGTAGCATTTTATAAATAAATATTACTAGCTGCGAATCATATTTAGATTAACATACAACCTGACCGTTACCTCCAAGTTGCGTTCGGCTTAATTAACGGGGACCGATGTGTAACCTTCAAAACGTCATTCTTCCTTAAAAATATATTTTATACTAATTAATATAGGCCTAGTGATAAACATATAGGCCAGTATGGCTACTAGAGCGAGCCTCGTCCGAAAGGGCTGAAATTGCAATGTAGCGAATGGAAATATAAATGGGTGATGGTTGCAAAGTGATATCCAAGGGTTTTATACAATGTGGAATTTTAGTCGTTATAGAAAGACAGCCCACTTAATCTATCCAGTGAATTGGTACTAAGCCTCAACTACTAAAAAAAAACTTCTTAATTTTTGAGGTAGGGTGAATGGACTCTGATAAAGATATCGCTGCGCCATTCCGCGTCCCCTTGGAATTCAAGACTGCGGTCGCATATAGGCTGTTTGAAAATTTCGTAATGTTATTTCAAACGTTGTTTTTTTTTCCTAATGATTAGTAGTTATTTTATGGATGAAGTGGGCTGTCATTGTAATTTCCCCTGTGTATACATACAAAGCCCATTATCTTCGGACGAGTGGTACAGATTTATGTTAAGCGCGCACCACGAAATTTATTCGGTGGAATTAATTACAATGAGTCAAATAGTGTCCAGGCTATGGGTTGAACAACAGAACAGATAAATTACTTATCTATTCCGTGGGTTGAACAATCCGCTTGAAAAACTATAGTTGCGTGATTTTATTTCGCATGGACATACAATTAGTCAATAAAAATAATCACATCGCAGTGCGCGCTTAGTCTTACAAATAGCGCGCGAATTTAATTTGCGTCTGTTTATGCAGAAATAGACATTTTAATCATTATCAACAAAAAACTTTAAAATAATGTGGCACCAAATATGGACAGAATGATAAAATTATTTAATATATATATATATATTTATACAATTTCTTAAATCGATTTTTTTTATAAACTATTTAATATTTATACATATATTTAGGTTTTGTTCAACTATATACGTGTGAGTGATTACGTTCACATTGACGTTGTTGAGTTAGAACTTGAGTAACTTCGTAAAAATTGTTGGTGGAATATTATTTCCACTTTGAAATATTATGACATATTTGATATTGGATGACACACAATGACATATTGGAATATTATTTTCAATTTGGAGATTTGACAACTTACAGATCTTCAAATATAAGAAGCGCAATTTCACGTTTCATACTTTTCAGGACGACACAGACACAAGTTTGTAATTTTAAAGTTATTTTTATTTTATCACAAACAGTTCTTAATCACTTAATTTACATTTTTTTTTAAACAAAGCAATAAATAATAAATAAATAAATATATACGGACAAATCACACATATTGAGCTAGCCCCAAAGTAAGTTCGAGACTTGTGTTACGGGATACTAACTCAACGATACTATATTTATAATAGATACATATATAGATAAACATCCAAGACCCAGACCAATCAGGAAAAGATCATTTTCCATCATGACCTGGCCGGGGATCGAACCCGGGGCTTCCATGTCGCAGGCAGGCGTTTTGACCGCTGCGCCACGGAGGTCGTCAAATAATAAATAACCAATGTAGACAATAAACAGTATTTTTCTTGACGTCGTGTCAAAGTCACGTAGTAAGGTACTATACCGTAGTGTTCAAATTCACTTGTATACTAATAATCGTTAAAAATGACCGAATAATCGAACTTACTAATAACGATCGTTTTCAATGAAAGCGTCGTTTATTATTTAATTACTTTTTTCATTTATTTACCCTCAAAACACTTATATATCGAACAGAGAACAACAAATTTTAATATATTGTCGTCTCTGTTAAAATTACGAATCTCAAAATTAAAATAATGTATAAAGCAAAATTTATAATATTTAACATTGTATTACATACAACATAAATGTGCTTAGGTGCTTAGGTGCTTAGGTTGTAATGTGCTTAGGTTTGGATGGAACTAAAGATTTTGAAAATTTCTTTCATCTAAAACTCAGTCATCAAATAAATAAATCTGTAACTTTAATCGATTAGAAATTAAAAAGAAATGTAATCAATATCTCGGATAAATCGGATATTGTAGTAATCGATTTTTTTAACCCAATCCCTATTCTTCAGTAAGTTAGAAGTGTCAAATTGCTCTTCTAATATTTGAAGAACTGTAGCAAGGGTGTTGGTGTCGCCACACTATTGTTTACATCCTTTTAACTGTATGTACCACATGTTTCCATGTAAGCTTTGATGCAAATAACGTATTATTAATATTCCAATATGTCATTGTAATTGTGCATGTACTCTGCATCCAATGCCTGAAGTCATAACTCAATTAGGCATAGCCTAAACCTAAACCAACACGCTAATTAATGGCTTTTCAAGTACTAACTTGGAAAGCCATCAGTGTGTTGGTTTAGGCTGCATGGTGAATGTAGACAAATCATTCTTCACACACGTAATGCCGATATTAGAAAAAAATTAAATATAAATACGTTCACGGTTCTCTAATTAATTATCCGAGTACACTTACTGTTCAAATCACTCAAGAAGTATTTAACAAAACCGTCAATGTATAGTTATACCGAATATCTGTCAACTAAAACAGTATTCCAGTATTTGTCTTAGATTGGATAATTTTGAATTTAGCCGGAGTAAGAGGGAAGAGGTAATGGAACTAAATGGTAGCTTAACAACGTTCAAAGGTTTCATCATTTTGTACTCTGAAGAACTCAAACTTGGCGAATGAAATGAAACCGTGTCAGTAAGGATGTGACGTTGGTAGTACTCTACCCTATAACGATTTGGAGGATATCCATTGTCGTGATGATGTTTTTGCTAAAAAAATCTTAAAAAAAAAAAACAGAATTTTAAATACAGAACATGTTGAATTCTGGAAAATTAAGCAATGTGATAAAAATGTCAGACCTTTTTAGACACACTGACACAGGTTGGAGGTTTGATGGACCTTTTTACTGATGGACGAACCCGTAAGCTGGAATATGAATAGGTTTCTTCAAATTTTATTCGTTTAGTTATTTTGAAAAACATTGATGAAGACTTTGAACGTTATCGAACTTTAGAACAATATACGGCTGTCACTTCTAACTCTCCTCGGTGTTGGGGAGTAGGGCGAAATTCCTGTAAGAATGGACAACATTCTAGTTAGTGCAAAGATTATACGAAAGAAAAAACATTTTCACTTTTATTTTACTATTATCTTCCTGAACATAACCAAAGATAATATAATATATTATATTTTTTTATTCCAATTTTGAGCGATTTAGTTTGTTTGAATTTTATTTTTGGCGCTAGGTTTTTTTTCTATGGTTAGGATTATCCCTATGTACGGACGACAGCATGCCAAGCTACCCCAAACTGACAAACATTCCCAATCAACCTTGAGCCTTAATGCTTTAAGTATAAAGTTGAAAATCTAATAAAGAAATCTGTCAGATTGTAGTAGCTTGATGTATTATCAGCACCACTCTGTATAAAGCGACGGTATTTTATAGCGCACTCGATTTTAAACTCTCGGTATCAAACCGAGCTTTGAAATTCAAACACAGTGCATTCCAGTGCATCAAAATAACACAGTCTTATAAAATTAGCCAGCGCCTGACGTAAATTGATTCTTAGTCGTTTTAATCTATCGGATATATTATACTGACATGACTAAATAAATAATAGAAAGAAATCGAAAGAATTGAAATTCAACTGAACTTAAATTTAATTTAGTTTTAGAACAAGGGATCATCTAAGGCATTGCTGGTTTTTGTATGCGTTTTTAGAGCTTTACCATCGACGATAGCATCATTTCTTACCATCAAGCGGGGTTGGCTACAATTAAATAAAAATACCATAACAGTGAATATAATAAAAAAAAAAACTTAGTCGGTGTGGTGATTGGTTGAAGTTTCTCTGTACGAGTAGAGGAATTTGCCCTGGTATTATTTGGATTCCGAACAGAGCTCAGTCATCCGTACCTCATAAGTTTACTGATTGAGCCAGTCCCAATCCTCGTCAGCCCTGGGTCGGGCTTTAGCGTTGGGTGGGGGGCTGGTCACGCCCACCTGTGACAGATCGCGTCCGTCAACGTTGCGAGTGGCGACCGACTCCTTGTACGGAACTTGCTCATTCCTGAAATTAAAGAAGGATTTTAGTTACTTATAGCCCCCGCTCCTTCGATTTTCAACTGTGTTTAGTCTATCATTGAGTTACAACGAAGTATTAGTAAGTTATGCGAAGAAATACATTCCTTAATAAAGTTTGTAAGCCGCATTAGTGCCAAGAAAGTTAAACTAATTAAGGCAAACATTACAAATTTATCCATAGTTTCCAGTTTGTATGTGTTCCTAAACTATACATCGTTATTTTTTGTTTATTAAATGCGAAACCTGAATATAGTTTGTTTAGAATAAGCAACTGAATCGATTCCAATAATTTTTACACCATGTTATATCTTTTACCAAATACATTTAGATATTGTTGCAGAGTGATTACCGAGCGGTTATGATACATCATAGTACTTGCGTACGCGCCACAGCTGACGCCAGAGGTCAACGCCCCGCGTTCAGCCGTCCGATCAGAGCTTAGATCATAGTTTTGTTGGGACAACCAAGTAGCACATCTAGCAAAACATCTTGAGGAAACCTGGACTTTTAGTCTGAAATCGCCAACCCGCATTAAGCAAGCGTGGTAGCTACGCTCAATCCTTCTCTGTATGAGAGGAGACCTGTGCCCAGCAGTGGGACGATAAAAAGGTTGATGATCACGGTTACCGAGCGCCCACGGTAGATCATAGTATTGCGCACGCCGCCGGCGCAACAGCTGACGCCCCGCTCGGCCGCCTGAGCGGAGCATGAACCATATTTTTCTTGGGACAAGCTCATAACTTTGTGGTTTTTAATTATATCTTTTTGAAATTTTGTACATAGATTCTTTACTTAAAAATACTGGAAACGTGTTTCAGGTTTCGCATAAACAAAAAATAATGTTGTATATGTATTATAGGTTTGTAGATCACTAGCTGAGCATTTCTAGTGGTTAGTGGTGGTGGTAGCAAACTATCTACTATAAGGTCTTTACCTATGAAATTGGGTTTTGTATGAAAAAATTAAAACTAATTTTTTTCATGTATTTCTTTTTTTTTTTTTGTAGTAACGGAAGTAATCACCCATGTAATTAAATACATCTTTGCCAACGCAGTGGCAGTTTATAGATGCCTTCTTAAAGAAATCAGGTGAATGGGAGGCAACAAATTCTTCAAAGGCATTGTACTGCCTCTCGTGTATTGATTTTTTTCACCGCCAAGAAGTTATTTAAATTCTAGAAAAGTAGTAGTCTGTAGCCGCAAGGTCTAGTGAGTAGGCAGGATGACGGAGAGCTTCCAACCCCAGTTCTTGCAACTTGGAGACCATCTGCTCTGCAGTATGAGGTCGCCCGTTGTCATGCAGGAGCAGCGGACAGGAGTCATTGACCAATCCTAGTTGGAGGTGTGCCAGTTTCTCCATCATTGTATTCAGTTCTTCACAGTACACATCTGCAGTAATGTTCATCCCATTTGGTAAAAAGCTGTGATGAATCAAATCGGCGCTAGACCATCAAACAGTAGACATCACTTTTCTAGGGGTAAGTTTTCGTTTAGGGCATTGTTTAGGTGCTGAACCAGGATCCAACCAACTGCTGAGCATTTGATAATTAACAAAGGCGTAAAGCGTTTGATAATTATCAAACTATCCATTTTTCTTCACAGGTAACAATGCGGTTCACAATTCCTTCGTTTGTATGTGTGTTCAGCAGTACAAGGCACGTCTCGACACTCTCGACGCGTACTTTGCGCTGGCGATCATTAACTTCGTGAGGCACCTATTTGTCAAGCTTTATTACCTTGCCAATTTCACGCAAATGGACTAATATTGTTTTGAGGCTAACGTCGAAAGCCGATGTTAATTCAGCCGTAGATTGTGTATCATCAGCTTCCACGATCTCCTTTAATTCGTCATTGTCGACCAAAGTTTTACTCGGTGGTAGGCCATAACATCGGCTGCCGGCAGAAGTTACCACCCACCATACAAAGCCTTACCGCCAAGCGATTTGGCGTGTTCCGGCATGATGTCTGGTGAAGTCGTACGGAGGACGGGTCTGAGCAGTTGTGTTGCGATGATGTGCCGGGTACGATGCGCCTAATGTTGTTGTGTTGGGAGTTTAGTCGTGGAGGGTCTTCAGATCAATCTCCCTTTGGCGTAGCATCGTTGGTCGTGTTGTTTGGATTTAACATTGCATCACCTCGCTCAACTGCCGTCTTCCTTCCTATTCGCTCAAGTTTTTCTGAGTGAATAGGCTCTTAATAAACTAGCGCGCTTTATCATAAACGATCGCATCACTGCTTACCATCAGGCGGGATTGCGGTCAAGCGCTAGTTTATAATTATTAAAAAAAAAAGAAAAAAAAGTCTTCGGACGACAGTTCGGTTCATTTTTCAGGTCGAAATTCCCAGAACGGAAGCGAGCAAACCAATACCGGGTGGTGCGTTGGTTTGTAGTGTTAGCTCTGTAAACGTTGTTGATGTTGCGTGCTGCTTGTGTCGCGTTGTTGTCAGAATGGTATTCATATTCCATAACTACTCGATTTTTTATAGCATCCATGATGACGTTTCAAGAATGAAATGCGATGAAAATGTAACACTAATCAATAAACAAATTACTACTCATGGAAAAAGAATTCCATGTTTTTAAAATAAATTTGATATTAGGATTCTTAGCCCAACAAAAATTATTAGTACAGCAGAACGGCAATTTCAGAGGTAAAGACCTATTATGATTTTTCAGCTTAATGAACTCAATTTGTAAAACGGATTGAGTATTATTTTACTTGCTCTATTGGCTATTATGACTCTTGAACCCGAGTCATATGAAAATTCATAACTATACCCCTGTTTCTTGGGGAACTTTCTGGCTATGCTTTATTATACTGACTAAATGCAATCCTGTTTGTCACTCAAATGTTTCAAATGTCTTAAATTTCCGGGATAAGGTATTATTCGTTCAAAATCGGGAAGAAGTGAAACTGCACACTCCTATTAGGTCGGCCTCACACGTTCGGTTTCCCGATCCGGAATTCCGTGTGATTGGCACAAAGATCTGGTTTTTAAAGATCAGAATGCACGGGAACAAAATCGAATCGAAAGTCAGGTTTTTTCCTTTTGGAAGAAATAAGAACGCGTGCGCCTTATTGAACATTTTATATGTAAGCAGAGCATTTAGGTTGCCGAATCTGAATTCCTAATCAGTAAACTGAATCCGGAAACCGAACGAGTGCGGCCGGCCTTGGTTAGAAAGTTCATTATCATCATCAATCTAGACTTTTCCCAACGAGTTTTGGGTGGGAAAGTAAAGCTGAGTGTCACGCTCGTTTTTCATTGGACTTTTAAAATAATTTATAGTGTTGTTTACTAAACAAAAGTGCGTGATTTATGTAGTAAAAAGTGCATTTAGTAAATAGTTCATAAAGAACAGTGAAATATCGCAGCATAGTGGCCACATCATGACTTTGCCCCCAAACCTCACTCGTAAGACGGGTCACGCGGCCGTCTTTTTCGACATGAATAATTCATAATTACGTGACATTGGCTAAATGCTCAAACCGTGCGAAGCCAAAAAATAAAGAAAGAATGACTTTTCCCAACTATGTTTTTATAGAGTACTATAAAAGTTAGTAAAAAAAATATTTTCAAATACATATATGTAATCAAACGCACCATTGGCTGTAAGGTTCGCTCGTCGAACTCTTCATAGCGCCGTAGCCGGAAGCCTGGTAGTTGCCCCCGCTTACATTTGACCCGCGGCGCTGCTCAGTGGTCCCGCCGAGGGTGCTCCAACCACCGCGGGTGTTAACCTACGATTGACACTAGTTTTTAATGGATCCAAGTAAGAAAATACAAAAAGATTTTTTTCCATTTTCGCAGCTGTACGGTCATGACTTACTTCTTAAAAATTCACATAAGCTAGGAATATACTTCAAAACCTTTTACACACCAGCTAAAGGGTATATTTATGTAAGTCTTGAAGTTAAAATAAAAGAACGCAGACAGTGTTTTAAAATAACAAAAAGGAAAGTCTCTTCTTAAGCATTATTTATTTATAAGTAACTAAGATTTATAAAAAAATACGCTTAAGTATATATCCTCACCTTCTCTGTAACGGTGGATGCCATTTCGGAAACCTTCTGCGTAGCTATGCCCCCGTAACGCACCGCGCTCTCAGTGGCGGTGCGAGCCGCCTTGGTCACTGAAGACGCGAACATAGACCAGCCCTGCATTGAGGTCGCAAAAAGGGAATAACGTGCTTAGAGTTTTACATTTAGTCTCTATAATTGAAGAGCATGCGACATGTGAGTTGCGCAGTTAGACTAGAAAAAGTTTGCGCTTCGATAATCTTTGACTTTCGAACACGAACGTTGCGCAACATAATGCCATCCATTAAGCTTCTAACTTTTCCTGTCCTACTGTATATAAGTAAGTACACCTATCGTTTGGCGTTAAGTTTCCTCTATGACAAGTAACCTACTTTGGTCTCAGATCGTCGTATGTCACTCAAAAGTTTTGTAGACTACATTTTTACCAATGGAAACAAAAAATGGCTAAGAATTTTTATGGAAATAAATAATAGTCTGTGTATTAAGTCTCATCATTACGCGTTCGTATTTCCGAAGTAAGACAAAGATTTTCGAAGCACATAGTTTCTTTGGAGAACTTCTATG
Organism: Sesamia inferens; assembly: GCA_037179545.1. NCBI lineage: Eukaryota > Metazoa > Arthropoda > Insecta > Lepidoptera > Noctuidae > Sesamia > Sesamia inferens. The sequence continues at coordinate 22,626,473 of CM073921.1, forward strand.
TCATTTAGTTACTTAGGTAAAAAATGCAATGATTGACACGCACTTGTGAAATTACAAATAAAACGGCATGCGTGACAGATTGTTCCGCACATGTATCAAATCTTATTTGGGTGAAAAGGCACTATTGTATTTTACATGAGTACATGGCTTATTAATTGTAATATAATTTTGTTAGTACGATATAAAAGTCGGATAGTTCAAAGGAAGATGGCCGAGAAGTAGTCGATCCAAATGCATCGTAATTAGTGCAAGATATTCGGAAGCATATTCGTGATTCTATCCTATGAAACACGGTTTAGTTTTAACACATGCAGTTGGGATGACTGTATGCGTATGAAACGACTAGTGATTATGATGAACTCATGATACGAAATATTTTTTTCAAAACCATATGTTTCTTTAAGCACTAAGAAAAAAGACTTCACTTTTGGCTTATGTTTGTCTAAATTTTAAGACATCAAACCCTCCCGCAGAGAAATTTTCATGAGACTACAAAGAACTGTTCAAATTAAGGCTAGTCACGAGCGCTATGCCTTAAGGCTCCCACGAGCTGACGCGACGATAGTAGAACAATTTCTATGAAAACTTAATGCAAATTGTACAACAAGAACTGACGCGTCGAGTTTTTCTTGCCGTGTTTATTATGCAATAGTGAGTGTCGATAGTTTCAATGATTAGGATATCATGAGACTATTTGCGGTAAATGAATACCTCCATAAATGATACTATGGTGCGAATTGATGTAATCGCTTGGTTACCAACCGGTGAAAAAAGTTGAAAGGTTTTTTTGTTTTCTATCTTTATGTCACCTCCATGTAGAACAAAATGCATGCTAATAGACAAGCACGTGATCACGAGGTATCGCAGTGAGGTATCTTCGGTATGTTTATTTCATTACCCTAGCGCGTCCATGGTAAACTTGGAAAGGCATGGGATTGATGATGGTGAGAAGTCGTCAGGCATAAAGGTAAGTTCAGAAGGTCGTGCGTGCGATACCATGCGAATGTTTGCGAACGTTTTATAAAGTGAATACATACGATCCGCAACGACCGGCCTGATTTGGGTTTTTGCGGGACAAAGTGCTCTTTTTCTTCGTTATATCGTCCGCGCAACCGTCCGAACTTGCCCTTAATCAACAAATTATGTGTAATGGTGACTATTGATTTTTAAGTAATAATTAACTGTTTGATTTTTATCAATGATACTATATCACTATGGTAGCTAAAAATAATCAAAAAACAAATTCTACAACAATTTCACCTTTAGTTAGCATTTTTAACAATTGGTTGAGTTTGACTATGGATCAAAAGATCAGCTCTTAGTATCAAAAATATATCGAGACCCCATTCTGTCCGCTGTTTCTGACTTGAAATTTCAGTCTGTCACTTTGGATACCTTTTGGTTAAACAGTAAAACAGAATTCCTACAACAAACCACTGAAACGGCGACCCTCAAATGATGCTAGGCGATCCCCTACGCCCCTACAGGATCGTGACCCACACGTTGAAAAACAGTGCCATAGACAGTTTAGGAAAAACAAGGCTAATACTAATAAAAATATATATTATATAATATAATAATAAAAATACGCTAATTTAGGTTAGGCGCTTATTAATTTCAGTTTAAATTTTATAAATACAGAAATAAGTAGGTACTCACAGTGGCCAATGACGCGATTGTGTTGTCAATTGTCTCATTACCGCTGTGAATCGGGGACATCGGAGTGCTTTGTGACTGCTTTTGATTGCCGAAGCCCGTGTAGCGGCCGGAACCATACTCGTTACTTCTGCAAGAATAGTATGAAACTTAAAATAATAATAAATTGAAAACAAAGTCCACTGTTTCTCAGACTGCAGTAGCAACATACGAGTTGAAGTAAGTCGTAGATTCGAACCCAGTCTGGCGATTTACATACTTCGTGTATTTTTTGTCGTCATCGCTGATTCAAAACAGGAAAGATAACACTCAGAATCTGCAACTGCGCACGTCATTTGTTTTACTTATCAAGTACTTTTTCACATTAGAACGTTAGCCGCGCGACATAGGAGCGTGAGCCCGCGCAGAAATGGATATCGATGATGCAAAAGCGAATTAAACAGGTAAACAAATTATTTGTTGAACTGACACTATCAACCTATCATGCAATATTCAATTATTTCTATTTCGTAAAAGCAGTATTCGAGGGAGTAGATTAGTGGTGAAGGTGGGTGTGTTCACAAAACGTAGAACAGGTACAGTCGAACAATATAGATGGTAGACAGGCAAGCAGTTCGCATAATATATAAAAAATAATCTTGTGATTATTTCAAAATAACATTTTTAGTTAAACTTACTCCAAAAGTCTTTCACAAAAAAAAAAAAGAAAATTTCCCCTTATTGAAGCGATTTGTATGGCGGTACCAGAATACATTAGGTATATCACACATAAAACAATTTTTTTTGCAGCTATTTCTCTAAGAAAGCATGGAAAACTGTTTTGTTACTGGGAAGCAAAGGATCGAGTAACATTCACCTTTGACTAGTATCGAGTGGGCAAATTGTATTCAACATAAAACCTTTTGAGTCACCAACACAAGCCTCTATCCCGTGGCCAGGTTAAGGTCTAAATGTCATGTCCTATTCAGCTATTCTAGCACGAAATCGTAACGAACAAATACAATACAAGAAAATAGAAAAGTCAAATACTTTTTTAATAATAATAATAATAATTTATTTCAGGTAAGATACCCATAATTTCACATAAGTAAATACAAATACACAGCAACACAATAATAATACATATTTTTATAGTCTAGATTTAATAAAAAATTAAAATTTACAGAGTCCAGCAAGGTCTATTTTTCACTCTATCTGATAAATAAAATTGGTACAGTACTGGAATAATAAGCTTTTGTAAGGTTTTATATGAAGTTTTAGTAAGTTTGTTTGACTATACTGACGTTCCCACATTCGTGTATTGTTATATTGTTAAAACAGTGAAAGGTTTACACTACATTAATATAGTTAGTTCGAACAAATTGATTTAGAGAACAGACTGTGTGCTTGTGTTTCGATATTTTGTAGGCAAGCCACACAAAATAACATAACGCCTGTAAATTCTGAAGGGTTAAGCAGAATTCTACTCATGGTTCACCCACAATTCGTTATTATATACAACATTATTTTTTGTTTATGCAAAACTCAAAACACGTGTCCAGTATTTTTAAGTAAAAAATCTATGTACAAATTTCAAAAAGATATCATAAAAACGCACATAGTTATGAGCTTGTTATCCTACTTGACTGTTACAACAAAAATATGGTCCACACTCCACTCAAGCGGGCGAGCGAGGCGTCAGCTGTTGCGCCGGTGGCGTGCGCAATACTAAGATCTACCGTGCGCGCTCGGTAACCATAGTGCAACAATTTCTAAGTAAATGTATTTGGGAAAAAATATAATATGGTGTAAAAATTATTCAGTTACTTATTCTGAACAAACTATATTCAGGTTTTGCTAACTAACGAATTTACAACTATTTTCGCCAAATAAAGACCGAAATCAGTTTTTGATTGTTATTAAAATAACAAGAATTGCCCCTCTTATTTCAAAACAGCATCGAAGTAGTTACGTTACGTGAATTTTCAATCACGCAAAGCAGTCATCAAAACGCATTGATGCGAAACTTCCAAAACTGTTGATCGCAAATGCTAAAATAATTGACTCAGCTATGGATTTTATTATTTTCTTGTATGAATAACTGTAAGTCTTTCACGTTACGGAAGCTGTCAAGGTAGTCATCCACGTAGTGTTTCTCTACCATTGCTGCTGCGGCCATTAAACTATTGATATTTAATTAGTGATATATCCGGTATAGAATAGAATAGAATAGAATACTCTTTATTATGTACACCATATAGATTACAGAAAATAAATATAAATATTTACAAAGGGTGACACAATGGGCGGTCTTATCGCTAAGAGCGATCTTTTACAGACAACCTTTGGATGGAATTCTAAGAGGTAGGATAAAGAAATAATGCATCTTTTACGGATGTACCCCGTAAATATGAGGTAAAGAAAAATTGCAATCAGACTGACTGATAGGAGGGAAAACTAAAATCATAAACACAAAAATAAAAAACAATAAACGATCACGGTGTCGGGTCGGTCACGAACACGCGAATTCAATGCTTTTCCCATCCTGCAAAAGTGATCACCGTAGCTAAAGAAGTTTTCATTTAAAAAATAGGGCAAAAAGATTGTCATTGGAATATTACAGATTGTCATTTCATTCCATTACACTTCCTTGGGGTCGGATATATAATTGATGAAAACACATTGTTCATATGTTGTGTGTATAGCATTTTACCATAAACAAGAGTTAACTAACTTACTGATATGAAATATTATTTTCGCTGCCGGATGTGTGGAATGTACTACTGTCGCCTGACGAATAGAAATCCCGTGAGGCGTTCCAATCAGGCGATTTGTCGACGGTTTCCGGCTTGTAGTCAGACATGACCCAGGGCTTGCCATCCGCCAGTGCAGCGATCTGAAAAGAAAATGATGTTAACATCGATGATGAACAGGTGAAGCCAGTTGTGAGTGCTTCTAGGGTTTTTTGACACCTGAAAGCCATTGACAGGGGACGAGGGCATTAATGACAGAAATGGTAGGTTTTGGAAAACCAAATAAGCGACTTTAGTTCCGATTTAGGCCACGCATTAGGCCTTGGTGCCATTGTAGTAGCAGCATTGATGAGCTTCACTGGTAAAACATTACTGTCCAACATCTCTTGAACTTGGGAGACTTCATCAAATGTAGGCTTCATTCAATTCTTGGATAGAAATATTTGAAATGAGGCATACCTTAGTTACAGAGATATTACATTATCATATATCTTCTAGAGCACTACCTATAAGATACACACATCAAAAGTGTCTAGGGATCAACATATATTTTTGCAATAACTTTTCTCCTGATTGATATTAATTAAAATTTTCTTTAAGGATTCATCAAATAAAGTGTTTTCGTTTGTCACAGTAACGATAAACCAAGTCACCTTTGCATTAATAAAGAAATTTGCCATTTTCCTAATAAAGGGATATTTGACATTTGAACCACTAACACAAAAGTTCGAAAAAAAGACTGAAATAACAGTTTTCTCTAAAATTTTATTGGGTAACTTAAACAATTAATAATCCGTGTTTCTACCGCGAACACTAACAACACAAGAACATCGGTTTGGCATACTCAAAATGAGTTCATCCAAATCACGCTGTGGAATGGCCGCCCATGTTCGTTGCAACAACAAAAAAAGGTGTTCTTGCGACTGGATACCCTCCATATTCGGCAGAGCTCTTCTCTGTAGCATATCCCATGCATGCTCAATCGGGTTCAAGTCTGGCGACGACATACCATGATGGTTCCACCACTATAAGGATGGACTTCCTGGCAGGATTTTAATCGCTGTTGGCGTCCAGGGGTTCTCCAGTGTCGTATACGTCTTGTATCCGGTCTCATACCAAAACGAGACTCATCAGAAAAGCACACGAAACGCCATTGTTCTTCTGCCCAATTTCTGTGTTCAAGAGCCCATTGATATCGAATCCTACGATTGTGCATTGCTATAGGTGGTACCCGTAGCGGTCTTCGGGAATGAAGGTTCACTTCATGCAAGCGGTTTCTGACTGTTTGGTCGCTAATTAAGTTCCCTGAAGAGTGATGAAGCCTCACGGCTAACATCATGGCAGTTATTGTTGTAGCTCTTCGAGTTAAGATTTGAATGTATCGGTCTTGTCTCCGTGTGGTGCAGCGATACCGTCCTCCATGGCGCTCAGCCACGGTACCAGTGCTTCGGTAACGTGTCCAAAGTCGACTGATAACACTCTGACTTGTATTCAGAGCTAAAGCCACAGTACGTTGCCGGGAACCAGCTTCTATCATTCCCACGGCTCTGAGCATTTCTTCCCTGCTTAAATGACGTCGCCGCTCCATAATAACGTTGGTTTTAATCAGTAGTAGGGAAACAGTAGCACTAATAATGTCTTCAATGCGTTGTATGTTTTTATAGGGAAAATATTGACAGCTGATTTTCATCTTTTACTCGAATTTGATTCACAGTTCCTGATTCAAATTATGAAATGCACCAAAAAGGATCCATATAAATTTATAAAATCATAAATTTATTACAAAGCCACATCTGAATCTCAAGAAATCCGCATAAAAATGCTTGATCCCTAGACACTTTTGATGTGTGTAGTTTCTTTAGTCAACCTATATAAAACTTTATAAATTAATATAATAATAATAGAAGCTGCTGCAAGAAATGCCAGCCATAAAATGCGCCTTGGGAGTAATTAATTTAAAAGGTCATTCAGCAAAACCTAAATGATTTGCTTAAATAAAAGCGCATTGTTAGATTTTAAAAGCTCGGCTCGCCGCCGTCGTCTGTTGAAAACTCAACATGCATTTAAGCATTACTTTTAGGTGATCCCCTATTGTTGGTATAAATGGGCATTAGTGCTTTTTATGCAACCCTCCAACCCAACTTTTTACGATGTATAATAAATACATCACAAGGGTTGAATTAATAAATGGGTATAATTAACATTAATTCTGCGCTTAATTTATTTAAGCAATTCAATATCGCTCGCGAGTACAAGTTGCAGTAGCAAAAACATTTTCGATGCTAAAACTACTGTCACTGTGTATGATCAGAAAAATATAATACACACATTTATCTACTTACTTCCAGAACTTAAACTTAGAAACAATCTACAACATCAGGGTGGGTTTAAAGGGCGACACAATGTAAGCAGATCAGACAGGAGCTCAACAAAATTTTCCAGACACGCTTTAAATATTCTATCAAATAATAAACACAACATTCCGTTATTACCAAAAACATCTTAACTTACGAAGCAAAATTTAAAATAGAGAAATACCAAAAAGCACAATTGCAATACACATCAAAATAAAATAGAGTAGGTTAACATACTCGTATAATACAGTGTTAATTTTTTTTTTTCTGATGCAATACAGTTTGATCACAACATACATACATAAGTAGGCACGGGCAATTACAATCCCGCCGCGATTATTTTACGTCCATGTGAACGTGGACTTGAGACGTGGAAGAGGATACGATACACATGATTTGCTACTCGGTCAGAATATGTTCACTTTCGAGTTCGCACTACGGATAATTCCGAACAAACCTATATCAAATAATTCGTCCAATTATAAATGATAACTACATATACCAATGGTAATAACTAATGTGACTATTAGACACTGAAAAAAAAGTCGTGTTGATCAATTTTAAAACGCAACCCACAGTTCTTAGTAAGACTAACCAATTTTGAACTGTATCATCTGCTCGAGAAGCTTTAGACAACGTTATTTTTTTTTATATGCGAAACCCGAAACACGTGTCCAGTATTTTTATATATAAAAAAAAACAAAAAGTTTCATAAAAAATCACAAAGTTATAAGCTTGTTGTCAGAGTCCAAAGTTATAACCCGGCTGTTTGTCCCTATAAATTCATGGTCACCGCGTGGCGCAACCGCTGGCAGCCCACACCTGCAGCGTCGTCGTCTTGCATTCCTTGATAATAAATAATTTGTTTGTATTGTAATTAACTAGTGATAACATTTTCCATCACACTTGCATGCTTTGGACTGTCGTAACGGTTAAGTGGAGATATTGTTATGTACTTTATTCGTAAATGCAGCCGTAAGTGATAAAATATAGTCATTGTGATTTGTTGCATCAACGTGTTACGCCAACCACTTAAAGTTCAAAGTGCATGAAATGTGTTGAACATCACATTACTTAACCACAGCAGGCTGTAGGTATAAATAATAACTTTTTTCAATAAACCATCTTGGTCTATTTAAACATGTAACATCACCATTACCAATAATTTATTTAATCACTATTACAATGTTCCTAATCATTGTATGTACTCAAACATAACTTAGTAAATGTTCTAAATATTCCCCATTTTGTCTTATGCACAGACGGGCGCATTTGCACAAATTTCTATTTAATTTACTTAAAACATAATTATTGTTCATAATTGGGTCAAAATCACTTTAATTTTGTTAAGTTTGTTGCAGTCTAAGGCTCCATTTGGTACACAAGGTGTCTTTCGTTTTTGACACAGACTTTCGTAATTAATTATATTTCACTTTGCAGTATGTTTTGTACAAAAGTTTTTATTTTGCACTTTTTAGTTGTGAAAGTCAATTTGCCACCGCTGGAGAGACTGTAGCACCACCCAAGTCTCGATTGAATCGAAGGCCTTCCCATAGTCCACAAATGCTAAGCATGGAGGTAAGATGAAGATCACGGCGAACTCTCATGTCGCACCCACTCAAATTCCAGTTAGTTGCTCTGAACTTGAAGTTGATGACGAGTATTATATGAATTCAGCGTTCGGAAAGCTACGCTACATCTTTTGTCTTCTCGTCGTCCAAGATACCACAGTGTCTCAAGACTAAAGTCTTTGACCAGTGTGTGTTGCCAGTGATGACTTACGGAACTGAAACGTGGTTACTCACAAAGGGTCTCATACGAAGGCTCAGTCGCACAAAGGGCGATGGAAAGAGCTACGTTTGGAGTTTCTCTACGCGATCGAATCAAAAATGAGGAGAGCCGCAAAACAACCAAAGTCAGCGACATAGCTCTTCGAGTCGCTTCTATAGGGTGAAGAAGAAGAAGAAGAATAAGTTGTGAAAAGTGATGTTGAGCTGCATCCGGTCAGACTGGACCCTGACGCTAATATACATTGCTCATCCCGCTGTGCGCTCGCGTCTACTGAACGCTGTGATCTGTAGTGAATTGTGTTGTGCGCCTGCTTGGTAACCATACTGGAACCGATTTTAAGTACGGACGACAGCCGGTCAAGTTACACCTAATTGACAGATATTCCCAATCAACCTTGAGCCTTAATGCTTTAGAGATAAAATTAAAAATCTAATAAGGAAATCTGACAGATTGTAGTAGCTGGATGTGCTGTCGTCTGTACATTTGGGAAAAATATAACATGGTGTAAAAATGACTGGAATCGATTCAGTTGCTTATTCTGAACAAACTGTGTACATATATTCAGTTTTAGCATAAACAAAAAATAACGTTGTATGTTTCCGCTTAGCGGAAGTACGCCAAGTGTAGGGAATGTAATCTCTAAATTAGAGATCGGGAATTAGAAATATCAATACCGCGGGAACCCTCAATGTTCGGTAAAAACATGACTCTACGATACAAATTGCTTGGAAAACAAAAGCCTAAAACATTTAATATATCTAAATAAGTATAATGGTATTAAATAATTAACAGTTTTACTAACATGATCATTATCAAAACAAAAGTAGGTTTTAGCCCAAGGAGATTAAAAAGTAATTACGGGTTGGATTCCGCGAGATCGGGATTGCATTCCCTAGGCACCCGGTACTAGGACACTAATGATAGCGACCGAGTGCGTCATAATAGGCAGCGATTTCTTTTTTTTTTTTACTTTTGCAGATCAGTATAAGGTTGTGTGTTTTCCTTTAGTTATAAAATTATAATAACAAGAAAGGATGCAAAAATTATACCCACAACTTAGTCCCTATACTATAAGCCTAATACAGTGGTTCCTAACCTTTTCAATGTCACTACACTTGTGAACAAGTATGGGAATTGAGTTTACCCCTAGCTATTTTAAAGTAATTAAAACCCCACAAATTCGAACGAAAATATGTTTATTATGTAATAAATTGCACGTTTAGGTAACTAGGAAAATAATATATAAATCTCGAAGTTAATTAGTGTGAACGTTGAAATTGCTTTGCATTCGCAAGTTTGACAATATTAGGTTCGGTTTCACTCAACGCGCATCACATGTCATGTTCAACATTCAGACGGTTTTTGGCTTTTGTAATTGTAACAAGAGTTGAGAAACCAGTTTCACATGTGTAAATTTTAGCAAATGGAATCAACATTTTTAAAGCTCTGTCAGCGATAATAGGGTATTGCTGCAGCTGCTTTTTGCCAAAATGTGCAGATTTTATCATTTTGAAAATCAACTTTGAATGAGTTATTCCCCGCAGTCCGATAAACTCTACTTTCGCTGACACATCTTCATCCTCGAAAATATCGACGCAAATAGAAAATGGTCTTAAAAACCAGGAGTAGGACTCACGTCCATGTTCCGAAAATATTGCTGCAGTTAGTCTATCACGGCAGTTAAATGTTGAACCACGGAATTTTCAAACGTGATTTTGTCTTGTTTATTATTTACAAATTGCTCACTTAGTTGTGTAAACTTTGACACACCTTTGTATATCTTAGATTGTTACTCCCTAGAATCTCCGTTTTACCCCTGCGGGGGTAATTACCCCCAGGGTAGGAACCACTGGCCAAATAGTATAAGGACTATAAGGACTAAGTAAACTGAAATGTATTCTACTCTTTATAGCATAAGGAGTAGAATGCGAATGCATTCTACTGTTTATAGCATAAGGAGTAGAATGCATTTCAATTTGATTCAATATTTGCTTATTTATGGCAACTAGACTCAATTATTAGTACATTGTTCTTGAAAACCATTTATAGTAAACAATACAGAGCAAAAAAAAAAAAAGAAATTTATAAGGTTAACTGTTGGGTACTTGGGTATTCTAACTAGCACTTCCATAGCGCGCAAGCATCAATGTGCGTCGTACTTTTGCATCAACATACATAGGATGCTGTTAGGACTAGACCGATGAGGTATTGTCGAATATAATTCTGTAAAGCAATATTTGTTAAGGTCGCTAATATTGCTATTATCAACACACAACGTGATAGTGGACTGCAAATTACAATAATCGTAAGAAAATGTGAAGTAATTACCTTAGCGTATCCTTAAGTAAATAAGATCTAAACTTACGACCAATGGATGTTGCATGGATGAATCACTGCAGCACCGACGAAGAGAAGCCTCGTGCACAGCCGGGCGGCGCGGGCGTCGCATAATAGCCGGCGCTGACACTGAGCGTTGGTGGCGTGTCTCGCCCCGATGATTACAAGCGGTATTCTTCATATCCATTAAAAAGTCAAATTCATTCAGTAAAGATATCGCTCCTGCGCTCTGAGCTCGAACAGTTATGTCGTATGCGCCTTACCTGTTCTACAGAAAACATGTTCCCTGTCTTCTCTTTTGTAGCTGTGGATCTTGAAGATCAGGCAACTATAGGGTAGCAGCAACTTGGTGTTGGTACAAGCAAATCTTTCCCCACCACCTTGACGGAAAACCGATACTACGTATAGTAACATAATCGAACATTATGTGCATATATTCAACACAGTCTTATGTAATTGGTAAAGGAGATGGAAAGTTGTGTTGTGACTTGTGACACAGCACGGACAAAAACATAATTTAAAAAAAAATGTATATATAGCATTTGAATTTCGGTTATGGCTTTCATTTCTCTGCACAAGTCTGTGGAAAATATAAACTGTAAAGAGTTTTTTTTTTTGTATTAATTTGAATATCATCCATGAGTTTCAAATGTTTCAATTAAAGATATTTGAAATAGGATCATAATTAGTAGATAATCATTGTCAAAAATCAACAGATTATATAGTTCTTTAAAGTTATGGAAACACCAACGTCTTCAGACACGAAGCAGTGTATATTATGTTTTCAAAATAAATCCTACTTTGGCATAGTATTTGACCTAATCATATAACATCACGCCTTAATCCTGGAAGGGTTAGGCAGAGTTACACATATAGTACGCCCCAATTTCACATGTTATGTTGAAATCCCATTAGGGCGAGCCCATTGCCATTAATAGAGCAAAATCTAGTCTCCGCTCTACTACTGAGATATACCATAAAACGTATTTTAGCATTACATAATTATAATGCTAATAAGTAACAGTTAGTGTATTTTAGAGCAGAACACATTATTGTATTATTATAATTTACACACGCACAGCTATCACCTCATCATCATCAACCTTTTTATCGTCCCACTGCTGGGCACAGGTCTCCTCTCATACAGAGAAGGATTGAGCGTAATCACCACGCTAGCTCAATGCGGATTGGCGATTTCAGAAGTCCAGGTTTCCTCAAGATGTTAAATATTTACATATTTGACATCTTTTGTATATAGCAGCAGTGCGATTCTGTATATACCATCACTTCAGCCAAAAGACGTCCACTGCTGGACATAGGTATTGTAAACATACCTCCGTGAAAACGTACATAGGTGAAGTTAGAGTGGAGTTAGCTGTTATTTCAACGTTCTAGGTATTGACACTATTGATAGCTCACTCTACACACGCGTCATCTAACTTTTCACGGTGATAATTTTTACAGAATCGATAGCAGTTCTATTATTGTGACACGTCTGAATAACTATATTTATGAACGTGGACAAAGCAAACGGAGTAAGTAGGGTCTTCTATAGTTTTTGCCATGGCGGACACAGGGAGTTTATGAATATTTATATGTAACACATATTATAGCTAGACACGTAACTTGCGGGTTTTTTGTAAGATAAATTCAAGACGTCTTTCATTTACAATTGTCAATTTACGTCATTATTGTGTCATGTTCGTTGCTAGCATGTTGAATGTTTTCTTGATGTTTCTTGGTATTTTACTATTACTTTTGACTTTGTTTCTGGATATCTATGGTTAATACTTTCTCGAACGACCCTGGCTTTCACGGAATTCACCTCTTGTTTCGATTTGGCTAGTCGGCTAGAGAAGAAGCAGCGCTACACTAATTGATATACAGCAAATGTTTTGCTTGAGGAGCCACTTGTTGGATTCGGATGAATTGGAATCTGTTATAAGGCAGGGAGTTACTCCGCGATGTACACATCTATTTTATTTAAACGACAAAATGTCATACCAGAATTTTCAACTAAAACGTCTTACATCTCGGCATCATCTAGTTCTGGAGTAATAAAATATAAACTGGACTATTAAATACAATTATTCCTTCATGATATATTGTCTTATTTATATTCATGCTGGGCCATACTTGTATGGTAGTGTTATCCATCTATTTTCGTTTTGTCTTTTATAGACGAGGCGTATTAATGCAATGCGAGATTCTCTACCAGTGAACCTATACTTCAATATCATTTATTGATCACATCGCAAGCGAACCAACGGTTAAATAGTTCTCCGATCTATTTACATTAACGTCAAAATTACTAAAATGTACAGTTCGCGGTCACGTAGCGCAGCAGTCAATCACTAAACCACTGCACATACCGTGTTGTCAATAAGTTGGTATTGGATAATATATTGTGTATGTCAATTGGACATGGTGAAAAAAAATTAAGTGCAATTAGAGCGGGCTGTCAACAGTTAGTCTTCCTAACATTAGGTGAAATGAACGGATAAATTAGGTGAGGTGAATGTTCAAAATCTAAAGGTAATGTCATCTCGGCGACAAACAAATTTCAAAAGCTTGCCAAACTGTAGGGAAATTAGGGGTATTTTTAACAGATGTATTTTATGTGCATGTATAATTATGGATAGACAACCTACTTCAATATTTTCAGAAAGTAATCCTTAAGACCTATTTTGTGGGAAATTATCAAATCACTTCTTCCGCTCTGAGTGGAGCGGTAGAGCGTGTCTCAGTTTGAGTACCTAAAAACACACCCGTTCCTTAATTTGCTTGTACTAACATCTTTTCGAGGCACTAAATCACGAATGCATGTGTCCCAGCAGCGAAACATTATAAGCTGATTACGCTCAAATACCATCGACAAGAAACGAAATAGGAATTATTTGAGTTGTAAATTGTAACCAAGTCTTTACTACGACAATAGAATGACTAGAACCTTTTCTCATAAAAACTATTAACAGAGTACGATCGCAGTGGTTATAATTTATAAGTAATTTTCTTTCAAACAGCCTTTTTGACAGTAAATAACTGTCAAAAAGGCTGTTTGAAAGTTTTATTATTCTAGATGTCTAAATAGAAGTGAAGAATTTTAATTAGTTCGTACTTCAATTAAAATTTATTCAGATTAACTGTGCATTACAATAATTTTGAACTTCACTTTTTATTATAAACTCGTACAATACAATATATTAGTATTATTTGGTATATTGTAATAAAAACTCTTCTTCTTGTACAAGACAAATTAGGTCACTAAGGTTATTGAAAACATGTTAATTATTTAGATTCAAGTGAGTACCTATTTAATTTTCCCCATATAAAACGCCTTTTAATAACTAGCGATATTAAAAAAAAAAAAACATTAGAAAAATTATATTTACCTTTCTGCCGCCTAACACGTACGTGCCTAATATACGAGTTACGTTTACCGTAAAAAAGTGGACTCACGAGCGCGCGCGATGGCTAGAACCGAATGCTCAGAAGCAAATAGACCGCCCGCCTAGTACGAAGTTTCGCAACTGACTGCAACGCTGCATACCATGCACTGACAAGCTGATCTACGTACATACATTTTGTTATTTTCATAGTAAGTTTTCAAAAAGGCGTGGGCCCACCGCGGCGTACGAAGCAGTTACGCACGTGTATTAAACTTCTATTTGTAAGAAAACGTATGTGGTTTTGACCACTGCAACCCATGGAGAGGCTATGCATGAATTGAAGTCAATAATAAATGCTTGGCTTGCTCAAATAGGCGGTTATATAGCTCAACATTGTCCATGTGGGACGGCGCACGGCAAGGCTACGCGATCCACGGATACTGGCTTCACTTAGGAGGAAGTGGGATGGGCGAAGCTAACACACGTGCGTAGTCTTTCCGTACGGCTTTCCACGCTATACATTTTCGTGAGTCATATTTGTAAAATCCAGTGGAAATGCAGACCCGCGTTGTCAAATAAATGAATACATGCAGCTAAAATGCCCCGCATGTCCGTGCACAGCAGGCGTCGCGGTGGACCCGCGCCTTAATGGGTACGCTCGCAACAGTGGCGAGAACCTTTTAATAGCTTTTTAAACGAATTAATATTCCCTGATGCCTTTTAGAGATTTTATTGGCGTTTATATGGTAAAAACAAAACGAAACAAGTTAATATAAACTTATTTACGTACTAAAAATAGGCTGAAGCTTTGTAATACTAACGAAATCAAAACTCATATTTTCAAATTAGGCTGAGAATCAGCCTAATCCTCTAATATTTATGAGCAGGCTCTTAATAAACTAGCGCGCTTTACTATCAACATTTGCAACACTGCTTAACATCATGTGGAATTTGCGGTCAAGCACTAGTTTGTAATTATATTTAAAAAAATCTACCCTGAATTTCACACCCCGCACTCCCAGACATAGACCAACTGTATCTGGGCTCATCTAGTCTGTGGCCGTAGAATATTACTTCTAAGCTTAGCTACTCATGTCATAACTTGCTGTTTCACGGCTTACTGGACAATAGATCATATACATATTATATGATTGTAATTATTAGATGATGGTATTTTACAAAATTATATGTTTTTTTTTTATTGCAGCGTCATTTCCATTGGACTTATTATGTATTTCTGTGCAATAATGGCAGAGTTTTCCAGCTACTCGTATCTTCTTTAACGTTAGGTATTTTTCACAACGTACTCAAATTCATTGTTAGGTAACGTCAACGCTGTTTACGTTGACTGTTCACAGAATCTTTTTTAAATCATTACACAACCAGCCTATAATGTTCACACTCTTGGGACACAGGACTCCTTTCGGTGAGAGGGAGAGGGCCGTAATCTACCACGTGTGCCCTGTGCGTGTTGGTAGATGTAGCATGTATTCGAAGTTTTGCTTCTAGGACATGCCGGTTTCCTTACGATGTTTTCCTTCACCGTTTTGACAGCAGTGGTGAAGAAGTATAGCGCCTGATCGAGCTCTAACCTACGACTTACAACTTGTAAGCCGCGGCCGATACCACTAGCCACCACCGCTTCTTTAAAGCCTAGTTCCGAGAAAATTCTGTGACGAGAAGATATATTTTTAAACAGATGCCATATAAGCCCCTCACGTTGGGTCTCTTTTTGTTAGAAAATAAATGGTTCCTTGGTTTTAACTACACCTAATTTTAGAAATTAATTAATTTTAGTAAATATCTTTGCTGTAGTACAGTGCAGTGACCTCCCTGAGTTAGTATTGTTGCAACGAGGTTCTATAACGCCGCTTGCTTGAGGATTTTGCAAGATAGAACAAAAAAGAGTGATTCGGTAGAAATTATTACGGTATGAAAAAGCGCTATACACCCCTAAATGTACTAATAAATAAAGTATTGCACTTAATGCTCGGGCCACCACTTAGGCTCATATCTGTTTCACTCAGTGGCTGGACTTGGTGCTCGACAGGCGGGCAGCGCTGATTTCTATGGACTCGCGCTTGCTGTTCGCCTGTGGCTACATATACACGTCCATTTATCGTCCGCGTCCTGGCATTTCTGATACAAATTCCAGCCTTTGCATCCAATTAAGAGAAAATTTGGTATACGCCTGATAATTTCATTTTCAGGCACGCTGTTTCGCTATGCAAACGAGGTTTTTTCAGAAACTGAATGCCGTTTGGGATAAATTTGTGGAAAGTCTAAAAAAAAGTCGTTTTTGAACGACTTTGGTAAATAAAACGTCCACTTGATACTTTATTGGACATAGTTGCATACTCAACTGGCGGTCGAAAGTTCATCACACATTTCCCTACAAGGCAGGAATTCATGCCCTCAAATAGTCACGGACAAACCACCCCGGTGCAAAGAGTCACGCGATGCAATTATAGGATGTACCTTATTGCATGATCGGTACGTTGTTGAATAATATGTAACAGTGTTGCATCGAAAGAAAATATATTTTTTTCACAGTTATTTTACTTAACTAAAAGTAATCTATTAACTAAACGTTATTTTTTCTTTATACGAAACCGGAATAGATATACAGTATGTTAAGAAAACCCTGTCCGACCCATAAGGATAATAAAGGTTAGGTAAACACATGTCCAAATATAATATAAAATTTTACGTAATCATCATAGTACCAATACAAATGAATTTTGAAATAATCTTTTTTCCCGCGAATTAATTCCAACTTCCCCGAAATTTGGTGATTTTTAAAAAAGTGACAACACCGGTATTATTATGAGCGAATAGCGATGCGACCACGTGCCGCGTGCCC
Organism: Sesamia inferens; assembly: GCA_037179545.1. NCBI lineage: Eukaryota > Metazoa > Arthropoda > Insecta > Lepidoptera > Noctuidae > Sesamia > Sesamia inferens. Next base: position 22,643,595 of record CM073921.1, read on the forward strand.
TGCCGCCCGCCGCCCGCGGAAGGGTGCTTATCGCACATTTATTAAGTTACCTCTTTTTGCGAAATAATGTTTATTTTTTTAGGGGGATTTTTTTTTAAGTTTAGCCCGGTTTTGTATCCATTAGTAGAATCAGTTATCGATACATAACTACATCTTCACGGGTCGGACAGGGTTTTCTTAACATACTGTATATGTACATAGTTTGTTCAGAGTTAGCAACTGAATCGATTCCAATCATTTTTGTACCTCGTTATATTTATTCTTAAATACACTTAGAAATTGTTGCAGTGTGGTTACCGAGCGCACAACACAGTTCACGGCCGATCAGTGGTACTAGGCCCGTGCGCACAGCGGAACAGCCAACTCGTTAACTCGTTAAGCATGTTTTTCTTGGGACATCCAGTAACATAACAAGCTCATGACTGTGATTTTTCATTATACCTTTTTTTAAATTTTGTACATAGATTCTTTACTTAAGAATACTGGACACGTGTCTTAGGTTTCGCGTAAACATTGTAATATATATTTTTTTATAAAATTTTGCTCCCAATTAACAGACTTTCAAAACAGTAATGGTTAGGAAGAAAAAACCATTATACATTGAAAAAATATTGATGCCAATCCAGTTTCTAATAGGGATTAAAAACTTATGTGACTAACCATAGCTGGAGTACTCGAAAGTCACAAACCGCAAAAACCTTTCCCCATACATTATGTAAAAAATTTGTGCTATTGAAATCTGAAAAATAATACACAAATGATCATGTAGATGACGTGTAACTTCCACATACAAAACAGGAAATTCGGGATATTAAAGTGTTTGGCCTTTATCTACCGATTGCTTTGTTGGTTTAGTGGTCGCAAAATACTACTGAGCGTGAAGTCCCGGACTCGATTCCCGGGTATTTAGTAGCCACCTTTTGCCCGGTTAATGGCAACAGGCTCGCCCCATACCAATTGAAAGAAAAACATAGCCTATAATACATCTACAAATCATCATCAACAATTTAATTTCATATCATCTACAATTTGCTACAAATGCACCATATTTGTGGCCAACTATTCGGTATACATCAATTATTTAATGGAGAGAATAATTAAATAAAAACACTTGTAAAGTTTGTCAAATTAAAGTACTAGATTTACATACCTACACGTGACTTAAAAGTGCGAAACTGCTATACTTGGGTACATAGCTGTTGGTCCGCTCTGCAACAAATTACGACAGGATGCTCCTTGTTATGCGAGCGCACTATCTCTTTCAACTCAACAATAGTTTGTACACTGATCGAGACTCATCTTGTTTACAAGCGCGGCTCATATCGTATAGGTCAGGTTTTAAGAATGAAATCACACGTAGTTTTCTTCATAGTGTGGCTGGCACGAAATGATAGGAAGTAACATAATTTTATGGGAAAGTAAAAAGAGTCAAAAACCTGCCAATTACTGGACAAAGCACTTTATGTAAATTATGTCATCAACACTGCTCTCAGAGCGGTAAAGAAAACTTCGCGAAAAAACCAGCATGTCCTATAAGCAAAAATTGGAACACATGTAAGATCTACCAATATGCACCAAACCGGCGTGGTGGATTATAGCCCACTCTCTTTCGCTGAGAGGTGGTCTGTGTACTAGCAGTGAACTTATTTTGGTTATTCTAATTATCTAGACTCACTAACAAAATATATCGATATTAGCTACTACTAGCAAAATATAGGGATACTTCAGTGAAACCTAAATATTCATCGTTCGAAACCATTTCTGCTGCTACTTTACTACTTCACTCAACTTTTTAGGTGGTATCTTATAATAATAAAATATGCTAATATAATAAAGCCGAAACGTTGTTTTTTTGTTTTATAGGCCAAGGTGGCAGCCAGAAAACTTGGCGTCATCGCGAAGGTCCAGCGGTACTTCCCACCAAGGCAGCTTCTAATATTGTACAAAGCACAGGTCCGCTCGTGTGTGGAGTACTGCAGCCACATTTGGGCTGGTGCTGCGAAATGTCACCTGGCTACTTTGGATTCAGTGGAGAGGCGTGCGAACAGGCTGTTTGGCGACCCAGATTTAACTTGAAACGGCCTAAAAAGCCTGGCGCACAGACGTAGAGTAGCCAGCCTTTCGGTCTTCTATAGGACGCATTCTGGTGAGTCTGCAAGGGAATTGCATGATTTGATTCCCCCATCTTCGTTCCACCATTGCATGACCCGTCGTACGGCGACTTTCCACCCTTGCGTTGTTAACACCACTACGATCAAATGCATAAATATTTTTACAAATTGGACTCGAAGTTCTATAGATTTTTTTTATAAATTATAAACCAGCGCTTGACCACAATCCCGCCTGATGGTAAGCAGTGACGCAATCCTTGATGGTAAAGCGTACTAGTTTATTAAGAGCCTATTTACTCTAGCCTTGAAGACACTCAAATTGTAGTCCGACGGAAACACCGCCGCCGGCAGATTGTTCCAGCCCCTCGATGTACGCGGTATAAAGGAGGAGGCGAAACGCTTCGTCCGGATCGTAGATGTGTTAACAACATAAGGGTGGAAACTCGCCGTACGACAGGTCGTCCGATGGTGGAACGGAGATGGGGGAATTAAATCGTGCAATTCCCTCGCACACTCCCCAAAATGTATCCTATAGAACACCGAAAGGCTGGCTACTCTACGCCTGTGCTCTAGGCTTTGGAGACCAACTCGAGTCAAATCAAGGTCACCAATTAGCCTCTTCGCACGCCTCTCCACTGAATCCAAAGTGGCCAGGTGACACTTAGCAGCACCAGCCCAAAGGTGGCTGCAGCTGAGCGAGGTGATGCAATGCAAACCCAACAACACGACCAACGATGCTGCGCCAAAGGGAGATTGATCTGAAGACCCTCCACGACCAAACTCCCAACACAACAACATTAGGCGCATCGTACCCGGCACACATCGCAACACAACTGCTCAGACCCGTCCTCCGTACGGCTTCACCAGACATTATGCCGGAACACGACAAATCGCTTGGCGGCAAGGCTTTGTCTGGTGGGTGGTAACTTCTGCCGTCGGCCGGTGTTATGGCCTACCACCGAGGAAAATGAAAAAATTTTTCTTGGTTTTTTTATTATTATTATAATGAGCGTTCTGTTTGTACGGAATAAACATTTTTTCTTTCTTTATATGCCTATGTCTTATCAGTCATAATGGCAATCCAATGGATTCATAACTAAGTGATAAAAACCACACAATCGATCGAAAGGGTAAAGCCACGTTTGCCGTAGTTGGACTGTGGATGGGTGACGCTCTACCGAAACACCTCCGCACCAACGAAATAACGTTAAAGCGTTGGCCCTGTTATTATTGTTTGTGGATCATTGACAGTCGTTTCGTGCGTATAAAAGTATTATTTTATAAGGACGCATACTTCAAGGTGGTTTGCATTGCTGTAAAAGAAAGCCTATTTTTTTTTAAAAAAAAAAAGCTTCCTATTTGCTATACCATGATTAAACAAATTAGCATGCTGACAAAATATGTTATAATCTAACTTACCTTTCAAGGATACACCTTTCGAGTTCACGTCTCCACGTCTAATCGCTGTTTTGGGATCTTTCCGAAACAATTTTAGGTAACGCGATTACACGTAGTATTACAATACTATGTCATAAACATATTGTAAGAAAATTTGATCGAATTTATACCTATTACTTATTAAATAAGCTTCCAGTCTTAAAACATAAATAGCTTATTTGGTTTACATAAAACAAATTAGATGAGTCGATACTCATTCGAAGACATTCTTGTTGTATCAAAATGACAAGTACGTCTTCACTTCAACATTAATAATTGTTGAAGTGCAGTATTACATTACATTAATATATAATCCTATATTAAATCTTAAAGAAAACTTAAAAAACTGTTTTCTCTATAAGTACTGCAGTCGAAACGAGGATCGTTGAGGAAACCGGCTGGTAATACGTACTATTTCCATCCTGTTCTAGTAATAAAGAGTAGGCCCGTGAACTTTAAACAGCTTGGCAGTCGCATATTATATTAATAAATAACACTATAATATTACAATAGATGCAATGTGTAAGTTTCTAGATATCTGCGGCGGGGCTTAAATGAATGACCAATCTATGTCAATCATGGTCATATATTCAAGGATTTCCTGCTCAACTAGAAATGATTCACGTTTTACTTACAGTCAATCTTAGTTCTAATGATAACAAGGCCTACGAAACTGGTCAAAATGCACACGCAGAAGCATGTAGCATTGAAACATGTTTGCTCGAGATTACTGAAATACAATCTCAATTTTGGAGTGCAAAGCTGTTTAGAATTTACGATTTAGTTCTGGAAAAATGCACGAAAACAACAAAAAAAGCCGTTGTCAGACAGTCAGCGAGCAGAAGGCAAAGCGATGCGGTTATTCTCTAGCGGGTATTTCTTATGCTCTCCTCCCAATTGCCGCCTTCCGAACACAGCTGTCTGAATGGTGGTAACCTTACCTTCTGCCGGTACATAGCCGCCGCTTTGGTGTTGTACTTTTGAGGTATGGTCAGCCCGGGCTTGAAATCAGGGGAGCTCTCGAAGAACTCTTGGGCTTTCCGGTTGCCTCCGATCTGTTTGACAATTTAATAAGGTATTTTAAATATCTCAATCAAACGTCATTCAATTAAATGAGGCTGAGCACACCCGTCTCTCAGTTTTCAGATTTTTCAGTGAGAATTTTAATTTATGTATCTAGCCTAGACGTTTACGGAGTAATCTTATTTAGTTTTTATTTGTGTATGAAAGAAATCGTAGTGCTTTTCAATAAATTAACGACACACTTCATTAGAGCTTTCGCCGTCTAAAGCTAAACTCAAATTACAGCAACATAATATGGCCGCAGTGAATGGCATTTTAATGAACCGGCCAAGAGCGTGACGGGCCACGCTTAGTGTAAGGTTATGTAGTTTCTCGTCGATAACAATAAGTGAATAATAAAAATGGCCTATTTGTTATACTGAGTTGACGGACGGTGATAAGTAAAGAAAGAGTTATAGATTCCAACTTCACGTGAAACGTACTACGAAAAAATGTTGTCTACTGAGTCCCACTGCGAGTAATGGGAAGGGGTTGTAAAATGGAGTGTCATTTAGTAATTTAAATACTGTAGTAATGCACTGAGATAGTCATCCTTATAATCTCAAATATATTACAAGAACTGTTGTGCAACATTATTTATAAAACTCACTAAGACGCTGTTGGGGCACTTGCACGATCAATATAAGGTACTATCTTCACATTGTTAGCGTCAATACATACTGCTTCACAGTGCAAAATTTCAGTAATTTAACTTTAATATTCTCAATATAAATATTATTTGTTCGAGGTAAATTTAACTCGTTTTTTCTAACGCCACTACGAAAAACCTGCCGAAGTCAAGCACATTGTTTGACAACAAGTTTGAAGATTATATGTAAATACTAAATACATATTAATGGAAAGCAAATAAATATTTAATTTAAATACCATTATTTTTTGTTTTATTTTTATTCATTAACCGACTAACGAATAAAATAATTTTGTTTGTCGAATAATTTTCGTTTCAATAAAAGAAATTATTTATTATTAGATGCGTGACGTGGTTTTACCCGCGTAGGTTTCGATATGTCTTTTTTATATACTCCGCTCCTATTGATCGCAGCGTGATGTTATATAGCTTAAAGCCTTCCTACATTAATGAGCTATCCTACGCAAAATGAATTTTTCAAATCGGACCAGTACTTCCCGCGATGAGCGCGTTCAAACAAACAAACAAACTCTTTAGCTTTATATATTAGTATAGAGTATAGATTTGTGAATAAAAAAATAGCAATTTATTCATTGGTTAGTTGTCATTCGAATAAACATTGCTTTACAGACATTTGCTTTTGGGTTCCAAAGAATTTGGTAACCCAAAAGCAAATATCTGTAAAGGCCTGACAGACGACGCAAAGCTGTTAAATAAAAAAAGAAACTTATGAACGAACAAATAACAAAAGAACAAAAACAATAAAGATAATACCGCAAAATGGAGTAAAAACATAGCTAGACGGAAAGAGTTACAAGGGCTAACTTTGTAATTATTTCCGCCTAAGAAAAACAGTCCGCATCAGCCCGCTATGGATATACGTACCATCTCGAACACGAGGAGCTCGACGGCGGCGTATTATGAATATACACTTGATGATAGTATCACAAATGATATAGCGGTAAACGTCATCGCCGCCCGAAGCCACGGTGAATAATGTCATGTTGCCCGGGGAGTGACCGTTTATAAAGCTTCCAGAACCAGGAACATGGTCATTATAGTGTAGGGCTACCTGTCACCGGGTATGCACTATTGTAATCTTCGAATTAAACCGAAGATACTACGCAGTGGACCGGCGTGCATCTACAGCACTTGATTTATTCAAATTGATCGCTAACCGAAAGAGTCAGAAGGTCAATGTTGTTTAAGATCATTGTTTTTATTCCAAAATTTCATAACTTGACAAGTGGACCAAAGTTTACAAGACGACGAATGGGGCCTGTTCTGGAGAAATCATCTGTTACTTACAATCTTTTATTTTTATTTTAAGTAATTACGAATAAGCCCCGAAAATCCGAAGGCTCGAAAAACGAAAATTGATTGAAGGCACATATGTAACACGAGCTAGTTAATGATATGTGTTGTGATATTTTATTATTACAGTTTTCCGAGAATCTGTCTAATTTTATATTCAAATCACAAGTGTAGACTAGACAACAGAAGGCGTGGGAAGCACGCCTACCTTCATCTGAACAATCGTAACCGCTAGACAAGTTTATTAATGTTTAGACGAGATTAACGTAACCAACCACTAGAACCAGGTAAACTGATATCAATACAAATTATTATAATGCATCCCGCTTAGGTTATTTAAGAAAGAATCTTTTGTTATTTGTAAAATAAAGTCCATTTACACTTGAACTTCTGAATCTCAGCTCCAGACTGCATGTTCAAATCATATCGTTGAAGTGTTGGAACGGAAACGAGTAACACCCCCTAGGTGTAATATTCCATGTGCTATCAATTTAGCAATTGAAATACATTTGAACGAGCACGCCACTAGTGTTAAGTAAGAGGACCTGAAGTGTTCTAGACGTTTCCAACAACCGTTTATTAGTGATTTGCACAAGCATCTATTGAATGTCCTTAGTGTGATTATATATCAAAGTTGAATACAATACAATTAATGTTACGTTGTTGTGTTATTTGACATTTTCCCTTATATATCGATACAAGAACCTTTATTAAGTACATTGCTAAAATAATTGCTTTAATTTGATTTTACATAACGCACACAATTTGAGCAGATAAAGTCTGACACAAAGTGACCAGTTAATGTCTGATAGGCGCTTCCGCTCTGCCAAGAGCGGGAGAAGTCATTTCCCACGATCCTTGCATTTTGAAGGCGATATTGTAAAGAAATCGGCATTCGAAATCTCTGCATTTATTCATGTTCTTATAGAAACACAAAGAAAAAGATGCACTGAACTTAAATTTAGTTTAGTTTTTGAGCAAGAACTTAATTTAGTTTTTGATCAAAAAAATCGGCTCCATTGTCGGATACTTTTATCGATCTTTCATAGTCCGACAATAGAGCTAATTTTATGTCTGTAAGTGATTTGGGACAGTAAACGCCCTTAAATTCACTTAACAATAGGAACATACCGCAGCCTAATCGGCGAACACATTTTTGTCAAATGATTACGACAAGTTGGAATCGTTTGGACCGCAGTTGATATTATTTTAGGCTGCTGGTTAGGAGTTACAGCCACTGTTTATGAGGAACGCGTGTTATTTTTTTTCGCAACTAGTGGGCATCACACTAATTAGTCATAGCACGTCTTGGTTGCATTGCAATGATTGTGGCTAAAGAATAACATTACGGTATTTATAGATCAGCCTTTACGGAATAACCAGTTCATGGGTTGGTACGATAAAATAAGTAAGGTAGATAGCCGCTCCATGTAAATCAATGGAACCAAACTGTTTCAGGTTAGATGAACCCTAACTTAGTTGGTTTGAGTATAACCACGTTACGATCTTAACTAGTTTGTTTGCTAAAAGTAAACGTGTATGTGTTTATGGAAAAATAACTTTTCTTCACTTCAGTTCAATAACTCAACTTCAATTTACAGTACAAGTTCCAGCATTTTTGTAACTTTTAAATCAATAGTGCTAGTCTCTCTGAAGTCAAATTACAATAGTTAATAACAAAATAAAGTAGATATTTGTATTGTGAAACGATTAGTTTGAATAGACTACATATATTCGCGTCTTTTTATATCGTGATACGATCCTTACACACTTCTTATGCCTCCTTACAATCATACATCTGCCGATATACTTATGCTATAAAAATCTCACTTTGAATACTGAGGTAAAGGCTACAAACTCGTAGGGGCGACTAGTGCATTTCTAAGTATTTTCATTAAGTACATATTTTAAAGCACTACAATTTAATTAAGGTCTGGAGTGGATCTGATGATGGAGCCGAGAGACCGTTGAAGGAAATTCTCAACGATTCACAGCAGCGACCTAGTGTTTGTGCTTGATTAATTAGTATCGATAAGAACTTTACACCTAGAGGGGTTATGACTGTCATAAGAGCTCTGATGATGAAGACAAAGGCCAGTGACGAAAACTCCTCAACGGTTTACAGTAGCTGCTTTGTGTTTCGAATGAATTCATTTATATTGATGGGAACTTTACACCCATGTGGGTTAAAATGAAGGTCTGCAGTAGATCTGATGATGAAGACCCTAGACAGTCGAGGGAACTCCTCAACGCTTCACAGCAGCTACCTTTTGTTTGTGCTTGTTTAATTTGTATTGATAAGAGCTTTACACCTAGATGTATTGTGATTGTAATTAGGGGTTTTAGGATGAAAACGATGGACAGTTAAGGCAACTCCTCAACGGTTTACAGTAGCTACTTTTTGCTTGGACTTAATTCATTTATATTGATGAGAATTTTGCATCTATATCGGTTAAAATGATGGTTTGTTGTTGTTTGTTGTCAGTAAATCTGAAGTTGCAGACCAAGGCAGTAGAGGAAATCCCTCAAAAATTTACAGCATTGAAGTTTAATATTAAGCCAGTCAAAATAGATTAAATTCCAATTTGCATTAATTCCCAACAATCTGGATTTTTGTGCAGGCCTTGGATGCGTCATTACAAATGATATGTCAAAAGTCCCCATCGATCCCGCTTGTGCGTTGTTTTTTATTTGCGTTTTTTGCGTATATCTTTTAATTATTTTTTTTTTATAAAAACGTTGCCCCCCACTAGGAATTTCTCCTGTATCGTGGGTGCGTTCACAAACATAAACTCACATTCATAAACAGCCAGACCCGGAACAACTACTTGTGGGTCATACAAATATTTGTTCCGTGCGGAAATCGAACCCGCGACACGCACCGCAGCAGTCAATAGCTTAACCACTGCGCTAACCTGTACCACACTGCAACAATTTCTAAATATATTTGGGATAAAATATAACATGGTGTAAAAATTATTGGAATCGATTCAGTTGCTTTTTTTTAATAATTATAAACTAGCGCTGGACTGCAATCCCGCCTGATGGTAAGCAGTGATGCAATCGTTGATGGTAAAGCGCGCTAGTTTATTAAACCCATTAACTTAAAAAACTTAGTGAATAGGAAGGAAGACGGCAGCTGAACGAGGTGGAGCAATGTTAATCCCAACAACACGACCAACGATGCTGCGCCAGAGGGAGATTGATGTGGAGACCCTCCACGACTAAACTCCCGACACAACAACACTTGGCGCATCGTACCCGGCACACATCGCAACACAACTGCTCAGACCCGTCCTCTGTACGGCTTCACCAGACATCATGCCGGAACACGACGAATCACTTGGCGGCAAGACTTTGTCTGGTGGGTGGTAACTTCTGCCGGCAGCCGATGTGGCCTACCACCGAGGAAAATAAGAAAATAATCTGCTTACTTTTTCTTTAAGAGAAACTTGAATATAAGGTTTCGTATAAAGAAAAAATAACGTAAGTATATTAAATCATTCATCATTCGAAGAAGCGTTCGTGGAGTTTGTGTCTTTGAAAAGTCTATAAAATAGAAATCGATACATCATTAGGATAATATATTACCCTATAAAAGCATGAAAATAACAATATGAAGTTTCTGCAAAAGAAGTAAGAAGCTTCAGTACTAAGACGGTGTAGAAGACACCATTAACCCAGTTTTCTTGTCGTTTCTCCGAAATATACCTTTGACTTTACTCGACACCATTTCAAAGTAAGCCATCAAAGGCTTCCTTGTCACCTAGAGATGTTTGATAAATTATCTCTGAAAGTGTTAAGCGAACTCAGGGATTTCGAAGAACTGATCCAAATTACTAAGGTTAAATCCGTTATCTATTTAATTATATAAATATACTGCAGAAAGAAATTAGACCTGATTAAAAATATAGCAATTAGAAATTTGTAACTTTATATCTGTAAGCGCTGACGACACAGTCCAAACTAAACGCTTTTAAAATTACGAGAAGTGCCCTTCAAATAGGTGGGTAGGTTACCTACCATTGGAAACCTACCTATCTGAATACCTACCTTACTACTCACGTAAGTTAACTGAGCACCTCACTGGAATGCAGTCCCTATGTATCAATTTAATTGCAAAACGTCATAAGTAAAATGACCTAGTATAATGACACTTTATCATCAAAACGACCTTTTATTGACTTTTATAGTTAAGAAAACCTTGTCCGACCCGTGAAGGTGTTGTTAGGTATCGATAACTGATTCTACTATTAATGCATACAAAACCGGGCTAAACTTTAAAAAAAAATCCCCCTGAAAAAATAAATATTATTTCGCAAAAAGAGGTAACTTAATAAATTTGCGTTATGCACCCTTCCGCGGGTGGCGGACGGCAGGGCACGCGGCACGTGGTCGCATCGCTATTCGCTCATAATAATACCGGTGTTGTCACTTTTTTAAAAATTACCAATTTTCGGGAAGTTGGAATTAATTCGCGGGAAAAAAAGATTATTTCAAAATTCATTTGTATTGCTACTATGATGATTACGTAAAATTTTATATTATATTTGGTCATGTGTTTACCTAACCTTTATTATCCTTATGGGTCAGACAGGGTTTTCTTAACATAGTGTATAAAAAAAAATATATATATTTTTTAATATGATTCTCATTTTTTACAAACGGTACCGCCCGAATGACGTCACAGAGCGAGGTGCACAGTTAACTTGCGTGGCATTTTGCGTAGCAGTATCACTTTCATATAAAAACTCAACTAATTGAAACAATCTGTTAGATATTTTACACATTTCGTCTCATTGCATATTTTTATAAGTTCAATCCTAAGATCCTTCATAACAATGTTTACGAATGAATACCGATACAAATTAAAACATTTAACGATCACACTTTTCAAATCTAATTTCATGATATTACTTATAACTGGATCCAGGATGGGTATTTTTTTTTTTTGTAATTTTTTGTAAAATACAGGCGCAATAGAACGTGCATTTTTAAAATAATTATTAAAAAATAAATACAAAAGGCATAGTTAAAATAAAACTAAGCAATTATTAAGTGATAACTGAAGTTTATTTTTTAAAAATAACATCATCTAAATGATGACCCTCTCTACGTTGGCACTCCTCTAACCGCAAACGGAAATTACCGAAAACTTTCTTAAGTAGTGCTGGTGTGATTGCTGCCATTTCACCACGAATATTCTCCTTGAGCTGATTGATGTTTCTCGGATTATTGGTGTAGACTTTGTGTTTGAGGTATCCCCACAAAAAAAAGTCAGGAGGCGTCAAGTCTGGACTGCGCGGAGGCCATGGGATATCACCTCTTTTCGAAATCAGTTTGCCAGGGAACATCTGCTTCACAACCGCCATGGAGTCATTTGATGTGTGACTGGTAGCTCCGTCTTGTTGGAACCAAGTCCTAGAGTTCTTTATTCTTGAATTTTCAAGTTCTGGGGCCAAAAAACCTTCCAACATCGCAACATAGCGTTCGGTATTAACAGTGATGTTTTGCCCCCGTGCGTTTTCAAAAAAATAAGGACCAATTATTCCTTTGGCAGAGATTGCGGCCCAAACTGTCACTTTAGGGCTATGTAACGGTTTTTGATGTTTGAGTCTGGGATTCTCACTATTCCAATAACGACAATTTTGGCGGTTTACGAACCCATTCATATGAAAATGTGCCTCATCAGAGAAAAGGATGTTTTCAAAATTTGAAAACCGATTGAGCATTTCATTAGCAAATGTGAGCCGTGCTATGAAGTCAGAGTCTTTCAATTCTTGAGTTAATTGCAGCTTGTATGGATGCAATTTAAGATCCAAGTTTAAAATTCGTTGCAAACTTCGTCGCGATATGTTTAGGACAGACGATCTCTTGCGAGTAGACATTTGTGGATCTTCTCGTACCGACTGCTTAACACTCTCAATATTGTCTTCGGTCCTAGATGTGCGTGGACGACCTTTTGCGTGTGGTTTAAACGTCGATCCAGTCTCTTCAAACCGCTTTATCCAGATTTCAATTAAATTAGCACTCGGAGGCTCCCTAATTTGCCGTACACCATACTCAGAACAAAATAGTCGCCTGACAACTACGTACGAACGAGAGTTTTCGTAAAATGCGCGCACGCAAAATGCGCGACGCTTCCCGTCGAAGTGACTCATAGTGACTAAAACTTCATGAACCGCGCTACCCAACGATATCGGTCTCCCCTCGCCCACGCCCCTTCTACCCCGCAAAAAAAGATGATGCAATATGCACGTTCTATTGCGCCACCCTGTATTTATTAGACTGTGATACGTAAGTTCAAATGACTCTATTAAATAACTACAGTGGATCCCCGGTAGTCCGACAAACATTTTGCAGGGCAGTGTCGAACTATCGAATTTGTCGGATTATAGAGTACTGCCTAAGACCCCCAATTTTTTTTTTTTTTACAAAGTGTACCTTGTACCTAATCCGACAAATTACAGATACAATGATAAGATTTCAAATCGGTGCATACAAGTAGTAATTTGTACAATCGTGAATTAGCGAATACTATGTAATAGAACAATTGGTCTAACTGCAATGCTTCGATATCTCCTTTGGGCTGTGAAAGATAGACGGCAGTCGCTTCACGGAAAATATCGAAGTTTAGCCAAAATCAGCAGGTAGACTGGTAAAGCGGACCCCAGAGTCCAAAGCTGAAACAAGCTTCGGATGGGATGAATAGACGATGTCGGATAATAGGGGGTGCCGCATTAGCCAGGGGCCGGATTACCGGGGCTGGGCTCCACTGTATTTAATGAATTCAAGTGACCAATTCTAATATAGGTAAGTTTGGGCTTTAGGGCCTCTTGAATAACAGGGATAATTTCATTAACATAACGAAGCCCCATTGGCTGTTCGTTAACCGTTAAGGTACACATGAGCGGACACAAATCTTCTTATATATTATATTTAGTACACTTTGAGTGAACCATCGTACAGTAACCTACGTGATAACAAAAAAATAACGGTATGGAGGTAGGTACCCCGTCTTGGTATACCTACCAAGACGGGGTACATACCACGTTATTTTTTATAATAAGAACTTTTTGTTTGATATATTTGGTATTATCCTGTATGATTTCATTTCCTGACACTTTTGTCAAACGGTCGTGAAAGTCAAATTGCTATCAGGCCTCGCCTCTCATGCACATTATTGTGGTTTACAGTTGTGACATACATCCATGTAATTTTTCATTTCATGTAAACTTTATTATTGACATCAGTAAAAGAAGAACATCGCGAGGAAACTTAGACCTATAAGTGAAATAAGTCTGAAATCGTCAACCTGTCTTAGCAACCGTAGTGATCAATGTTTCTACCTTCACTGTGTGAGAAGAGGTCTTTCAATTGCTACTGCAATTGAAAGACCTCTTCACTCACTCATCACTCATCTCTTCACTGAAAGTACTCTTCTTCAGCCTATAGATGTCCACTGCTGGACAAAGGCCTCCCCCAAGGCTTTCCACGCTGACCGGTCTTGTGCTGCCCGCATCCATCGGCTTCCCGCGAACTTCACCAGGTCATCGGTCCACCTTGTTGGGGGCCTCCCTACGCTGCGTCTTCCAGTACGTGGCGGCCACTCCAGAACCTTACTGCCCCATCGGCCATCGGTTCTACGAGCAATGTCCCCTGCCCACTGCCACTTAAGTTTAGCGACTCACAGAGTTATGTTGATGACTTTGGTTCTTCTGTGGATCTCCTCATTTCTGATTCGATCACGCAGAGAAACTCCGAGCATAGCTCTTTCCATTGCCCTTTGTGTGACTCTGAGCCTTCGTATGAGGCCCATTGTGAGCGACCACGTTTCAGTTCCGGAAGTCATCACTGGCAACACACACTGGTCAAAGACTTTAGTCTTGAGATACTGTGGTATCTTGGACGACGAGAAGATGTAGCGTAGTTTCCCAAACGCTGCCCAGCCGAGCTTGATTCAACGAGACACCTCTTCCTCGAAGTTGGACCTACCTAGTTGGACTGTTTGTCCAAGGTATATATACTCGTCAACAACTTCGAGTGCAGAGCAACCAACTAGAATTGGAGTGGGTGCGACATGAGATTTCGACATGATCTTCGTATTATCCATGTTCATCTTTAGACCCACTTGTTGGGAAGCTCTGCTGAGGTCATTGAGCATTTTGCCCAAGTCTTCCAGGGTCTCAGCCATGATCACGATATCATCTGCAAAACGGATATTAGTAATGTACTCGCCGTTGATGTTGATGCCAAGTCCTTTCCAGTCCAGGAGCTTGGAGACATCTTCCAACGCAGCAGTGAACAATTTAGGAGATATGACATCTTCTTGTCCCACTCCACTCTGGATTTGGATCGGTTTCGAGTAATGATCTTGGAGACGGACTGACATAGTGGCGTTTTTGTACAAACACTTTATCACCTCAATGTATCGATGGTCAATTTGGCATCGCTGGAGAGACTGTAGCACCGCCCAAGTCTCGATCGAATCAAAGGCCTTTTAATAGTCCACAAATGCCAAGCATAGTGGTTTGTTATACTTCTCGGACTTCTGTATAACTTGCCGTAGCGTATGTATGTGGTCTATGGTGCTAAAGCCTTTTCGGAAGCCTGCTTCTTCGGGAGGCTGGAAGTCGTCGAACCTGCGAGCGAGAGGATTCGTGATGACCCTAGAATGTTTTCTAGGGTCATCACAAACTGTAGTTTGTGTCGGTATGTATACCGATATCCCTCCTGAGCCATGTCTATAAGCTGTTGCTTATAGAAATGGCTCATGAGGGATATCGGTCTGTAGTTTTTCAGGAGGGAGTGTTGAAAAACAACACCAACACGCTCCTGTGCCACGCCTTAGTCGTTTCACCTTTAAGAATGACGGAATAGCTATTTAAGCTATTTAAGCTTCTGAAGCGCTTTAAGAACCGGTTTGCCACCCGCTTTCAGAAGCTCAGCCGTAATTCTATCATCTCCAGCCGCCTTATCGTTCTTGAGCTGTTTCAGGGCCATACTAATCTCGTACAGGCTGACGTCCGGGATATCGTCGGTGTAGTGTCGGGTTAGTCTGGCTTTAGGATCATTAGCCTGGATCATCAGGTGCCTGTGTTGATGTGTATAACTCTCCGTAGAATTTCTCGATCTCACCCAAAAGCTCGGGCTTGGAAGTGACGATCCTACCATCCCCAGTCTACAGTCTTCGCAAGTAGGCTCTGTCCAACAGACAAATCTCGTGCGAACACTTTGGACCGCTCCGCGCCTTTGTTCCGCTCGATAACCTCTTTTTTTTATTATTAATTTATAAACCAGCGCTTGACCGCAATCCTGCCTGATGGTAAGCAGTGACGCAATCGTTGATGGTAAAGCGCACTAGTTTATTAAGAGCCTATTCACTCTAGCCTTGAAGACACTCAAATTGTAGTCCGACGGAAACACCGCCGCCGGCAGATTGTTCCAGTCCCTCGATGTACGCGGTATAAAGGAGGAGGCGAAACGCTTCGTCCGGATCGTAGAGGTGTTAACAACATAAGGGTGGAAACTCGCCGTACGACGGGTCGTCCGATGGTGGAACGGACATGGGGGAATTAAATCGTGCAATTCCCTCGCACACTCCCCAGAATGTATCCTATAGAACACCGAAAGGCTGGCTACTCTACGCCTGTGCTCTAGGCATTGGAGACCAACTCGAGTTAAATCAGGGTCATCGATCAGCCTCTTCGCACATCTCTCCACTGAATCCAAAGTGGCCAGATCACACTTAGCAGCATCAGCCCAAATGTGGCTGCAGTACTCCACACACGAACGGACCTGTGCTTTGTACAACATTAGAAGCTGCCCTGGTGTGAAGTACTGCCGGACCTTTGCGATAACGCCAAGTTTTCTGGCAGCCACCTTGGCCTTGGACTCAATGAACCGCCCAAAGTTTAGGTTCGAGGAAATCTCAACACCCAAAAGCTGAAGGCGGTCGGTACACTCCAAGGATACATTCCGAAAAGTAGGAGCCAAGGTGAAAGGGCTCCTTTTGGCGGTGAAAAGACACGCCTGCGTTTTGGCGGCATTGAATGCTACAAGATTGGCATTGCCCCATTCGGAGACTGCCTGAAGTGCAACACTCGTTCGCTCTACCATGGCCTCTCTTTTGGACCGGTTTGATTCCCTACTAGCCCGAGCATCCGGCAGGTATCTCTCCACAACTGTGCTGTATCTGCATACCCATAGATACCGGGCATGAGCAGATCGTTAATATGCAGCAGAAACAGAGTTGCAGAGAGAACAGACCCCTGAGGAACACCGGCATTAGTCGACATGGGCTCAGATGAGCATCCGTCGACAACAACTCGGAGGGACCGTTCAGTCAGGAAGTCTTTTACCCAGCCAGTCAGGCTAGGGGAAATGCCGTACGCTGGAAGCTTACTCAAAAGGCCAGCGTGCCATACCCGGTCGAAGGCCTTCGAGACATGAAGGGAGACAGCAATCGCTTTCCCATTTCTCTCGAGGGCCTCGCCCCACAAGTGAGTGGCATACACTAGTAGGTTCCCAGTTGACCGATTGCGGCGAAACCCGTACTGTCGGTCACTGAGGAGATCGTTACCTTCCAGGTATGCCAAGAGGCGCGAGTTCAATACACGCTCCATAATTTTGCAAAGTATGGAGGTGATCGAAATCGGCCGATAGCTGGTAGGATCGGCACGACTACCCTTTTTGGGCACGGGCTGCACGTTCGCAAGCTTCCAGGACTTGGGCACTATACCAGTCCCAAATGAGAGGCGATACAAGCGTGTCAATACAGGAGACAACTCGGGCGCACATGCTTTTAGAACAATCGCTGGTGTACCATCCGGACCACTAGCCTTATTCACGTCCAGACGACACAGTGCTCTCAGAACCTCCTTGTTCCGAATGTGGACCTCAGGCATTGAAGTACCGCTGTGGGGTAAAATAGGTGGAGTAGCACTGCCAGTATCAAGACGCGAATTATGGGCAAAGAGAGATGCAAAGAGACCTGCTTTCTCTCTCGCCGTATGAGCCAGCGTTCCATCAGGCCTAACCAGCGGAGGCAGCGTGGGCCGACAGAAGTTCGCCTCGACCGATTTGGCAAGGGACCAAAATGATCTGCTACCGGAAGGCTGCGCAGATAACTTGTTGCCAATATGGGTAATACGGTCGCGCGCGCTTTAGCGCCTTTTTGTAGGACTTGGCAGCACGGTTAAAGGCTCTCTTCTTTGAGCTTAGATCCGGAGCTCCGCGGTCACGAGCGTCAACCCAGGTGAGAAATGCCGTGTGCTTACGCTGTTCGGCTTGGGCACAATCGGCATTGAACCATGGGCGAGCCGAGCCACCGACGGGCACGTCATTATAGGGAATAAAATATTCCATAGCTTGACGCACCACATCGGTTATAGCATCCGCACAGCTCGACGGATTGCTAGAAGAGAAGCAGACCTGCTGCCAAGGATAAGACGCAAAGAAATGGCGCATCTCATCCCAGTCTGCTGACCTGTATCGCCACATTCGCCGTTCACCACGTTCACCACTCTTTCATACAATTTGTATTAAATTGGCATATATCGCGAGTCAGTGACTTTGAGATTTGTCTGTTAAGGCATCTGATACGCGAAGCGTCATCAGGGGATTGTAAGACCACCTCCCGTCAATCTTCCAATAGCCGACGGGTGGGACCGGAGAAACTTCTTGTCTTTTTGAACGGAGGGTTTTGTAAAACTTGGGCCCTTCCGTTTGGAGAGTTTCCACAAACCTGTTGTTATAGTCGTCCACATCTACGCATTCACCGAGGCATTCCAAGCCAAGGGTTGACGCTGGATCCGTCCAGCGTCAACCCAAAAGCTCTCTCGACTTATGAAGTCTACGCTACGTAGACTTCATAAGTCGATAGCGTTCGAGCCTAATGTTGAGGTTCAAGATGCCTCTAACAATACAGTGATCACTCCATGGTTTAACCGCATGGATCACGGAGACATCGTTGAACACTTGCCTTCTCGTTGACATTATGAAGTCTATCTCGTTTTTGGTCTGACGACCATCGGGGCTAATCCAGGTCCACTTGCGGTGCAATGGTTTCTTGAAAAAAGAATTCATCATAAAGATTCCTTCCTTTTCCATGAAATCCATTAGCATCTGACCTCGGGGATTCCGATTTCCAACTCCAAATTGCCCCATTTTCGTCTCGTCCGCCTCTCGCATGCCCAGTTTTGCGTTAAAGTCCCCCATAACAACAGCATAGTGGGTTTTGGAGGAATGTATGGCTCTATTAACGTCCTCATACATAGCCTCCACCGTATCGTCGGAGTGTTTAGACGTCGGAGCGTAGACCTGTATAACCTTTGACGAATGTCGTTTGGTTATTCTGAGTACAAGGTACGCCACCCGAGTCGAAAAGCTCCCGACTTTAACAACGTTGTTCACGAGGGACTTGTGGACAATAAATCCGACGCCACCCTGGGACAACTTCCGGAAAAAGAGCAGGTTGCTAGACTTCAGGATTATCGAGTCCTCTCCCTCTCTTCGGACTTCAGATAACCCCACAATGTCCCAGCGGAACCGGCTCAGTTCTTCCTCCAGTTCGACAATCTTCTCATCGGTCCGTAGTGTGCGCGTGTTATATGTAACCAGGGCCAAAGGTCGTCGTTGGTAATGGTAGCCGGATCACTTCCGGAGATTCTTCGCACCCCTTGCTCCACCGTAATGATTTTACCTACAGAAACGTTGACCAAAAGACGTTTCGTATCCCGCTGTTTTCATTTTAAAAGCACGACAGATATCAATAATTAGAAATAAATAAATAAATTTGTCTAATAGTCTTCTGAACATCGCGGTAAAAATGGGTTATTTTTCGGGATTTTGAAATATCATTTATTTTATCAACTAAGTTTTGCAAAAAACCAAATGATAGGGGCAACGTGTTATACGTTGCCCCTATCAAGGTGTACAAATGTAGAAAAAAATAATTGCTCTAGAAGCGTCATCCACGAAAAAAACAGCGGAATACGTGTGTAGAGAGAAAGCGCCACTAGAGTCACCTCTAGTAGACCAATGGTTGAGCATGCAGAAGGTAACATCTATAGATACCAATTTTAAGGGTGAAGTTGTATAAACATCAATGGTTCAATACCTAATTTAGGATACTTTTCTAATAATGCATAAACTTTATTATTAACCGATGTTTGCGGTTGTCTGGTTTGTTGTTGCATTTTATAATTCAATAGCAAAACGATGCTGTGTGTCCCGATGCGGGTGTAATATGAGCTTCCTCTTAATAAATAATATTTGGAGTTTTCAGCTCGAGCAATTTCGTGACGTCTTTGTGCAGCTATTACAAAACAGATCGTTCGCATTGCATTGGTAACGCTAAACGATTCAGCCACTTGACTTGCATTGTGTTGGACAACTATAAATGATTTGTTAAAAAAAAAAGAAATAAGCTTACTGATTATTCAGACATCATAAAATAAAATGCTGGTTGAGAATAAATAAAATGTAGATACTTACATACTCAGCCAGTATTTTATTTTACCAAAACCCTAGTATTCGGTATACCCGACACCCATGAACCGAAACAAATAGGCTAACTTGCTACTCGTACAAGATTATTGGTAATGACCTCTGAGTTCTCGTTGCTAGTTGCAGTAACTTAATTACTATCTAATTAGCTACTATAAAATTTCGTAAGTAAGTCTGCCTATCTGAAACAAAAGGAGCTAACTGACTGTCTACTGTACAGTTCATAATGATTCATGGTAACGATTCGTCATGGACACCGTTTTTATTTTGTAGCAGTAAAATCAATGGTTCGAGAGCAGTGGTGACCCAGTGGTAACGGGCCCCACTTTCTTTTCTGAGTTGTAGCTTGTGGGTTCGAACGCAAACAGGTGCTTTACTTTGCGTGATTGATTTCATCTTCACTGTTCATAAAATGGCGAAGGAAAGTAATGTTAAGAAAATCAGTAACTCTAAGGGCCCGTATAGTGAATTAAGGTCACAGCTCATTAGAGCCACCCAGCACCCAGTCCGCATAGGCTCGCCTCCTACGGCTAGTATTCTTTATATCTACTTGTATGGGTTTGCGCTCACTATATCAACTCCGTAGCGTCACCGAATCGTCTCAGTCGTAAGCCCTCCACGTGCTGACGGTGGGTGGATCACTCGATGACCACTGCATGCGTACCACCAGTAGCCACCGGTGGTACGCATGCAGTGCAGTCAACGAATGCGAGCAGCCGCTCGCATTCATTGGCTGCGCATTTCCCACGCGCGGGTCCCGGAAGGAACGCGCGCTGTTCGCGAAATATTCACGCTAGGACGATATTTGGCGATGCGCCGCTCTTCACCCACCCTTCATTCCCAGCCTTTCTTTTGAACGAGTCGAACGTATCGTTTTTGCTTTCAAAATGTATAAAGAAAAACGTATCGAAGAAGTTCGTAAGTATAAATTATTATTTTCGTGAACCAAGCGACGTCCACTGGTAGACCACTCGGCGTTCACTCGTTGAACGCGCGAGGTCCACTGGTTGACCGCGCGACGTTTATTGGTGATACCGCGGTGTCCACGACAACGAGTGGAGGCGGCACGGGGTGGGTGCCGGGTGGCTTTAATGAGCTGGGACCTCCACAGTCCACTATATCGTCTATATCTGACAAAGACAGTCAGTCTCCTACTGGCGGAGCAGTAGTAATATGCATTATATGCTGATTGTACTATGTACTGTTTTAATAGGTATATACCTACCTATATATGTAGATGTTAATTGTTTTAATATATGCCTACCTATATAATATGTAGATATCTGCTTCCATTCTTCAACCGTACTTTGTTTTATCAAACTCAATACTAATTGGCCACTATCTTATCACAATTGTCTGATTATATCCTCATTAACTTGAACTACTGAATCACTTTGTTTTGTGATATTGAACTCTGTTTATTACAGCTTAGGATGTAGACATCACTGTTCAAACCTAATGATAAGATGATATACATAGCAAGTATATAAAAGAACTGTCGTTTTTCAGAATTTCGTTTTTTAAGGTAAGTCGATTAGGGCTTATTACAAGAACAAAGCGCTGGTTTTGGTAGATTCATTTTGACATTTCAACAACATTCATTGCGTTATATTTACGTTGTTAAGCAGACAATTTTTTCGAACATTCACAGCAATGGACATATCCTTCAAAATTACTCAAATAGAGCTTAAAGTTGTGTTACGAAATTAGGGTGCAAAAACATTTATTTTGTGGAAGAAGTTTTCAAAGATTGCAAAAGGAAGGTACATCAAATAACTATTAAAAATACTTTATAATGTTTTGCTTTAAAAGGGTGGATTGCTAATCAGCTGTTATCTGTAAGTTTATAAATACATTTCTATGCTAATACCATTAGGGCTGTTCCACTATTAAAAAATAGTGTGACAAATCAAAATAGGAGGCCAAATCTTAATCTCGAAACTGCTCTAGGAAATTAGAAATGTACATTTTATGATTCGCACGGACCAGGGAAGCAGGTAAAATAGGGCAATGCCTATACTCAACATTAATTAATGAAGTTGGAAATTACTGAAACTTGTACAAGTCCAGCATTGTATTTAATGCTTAGGTACCTATTTCTTCTTTGAATTTGAAGAGCCAAGCAGCGGGCTATTTACAGGCTGACACTTTCGTCCCACTCTTCAGAAAATAAAGTTATTGAAATAAATGGGAGGACGGCAATAATTTTTATATATAATATATAGAACTGAAAGATAAATTCTTCCTTCCGTTGGGTTGCATTTACAATATTATTCAAGGAATGGAGTAATCGTTATTACTAAATATATTGTTTTAATATGTACTTTAATATAATATTTGAATTCTTGAAGATAAATAAGAAGGAATACCTTGGATTCCTCACCATCAATTTTACAACCTCTAAGATTCCTGATCGCAAATCACAGAAATCGCAACACGTTGCTACTAAACAATCGCCAGGCGCTAGCGTAATTCAAAATGTAGTCTCTTTTTATAGTAGGTACATATGTACTTTGCGATTCGGACAGTGTTTCTCTTGGTTATAAACTACCTGACCTGTGTGCCAAATTTCAACCAAATTATATTCAGCAGTTTTTACGTGAAAGAGTAACATACATCCAACCAACCATCCATCCATATTGTATACATCCTCACAAACTTATTAATAGTTTAGTAGTAATGACTATATTAATAGGATATAGTAAGATATTATAGTAAAAAGCAGTGATTACTAAGAAGTCTTACTAAGATTCCATTTTTGAAAATAATATGGTATTCCATTTGCTAAAAGATTTGAAATATAATATAAGACATAAAACCAAAAGAAATATTGATTTAATTTGTGATATAGACAATATTTTTTTCATGGCACCTCTTTTCTGAAGTCTGGAGTAAAGTTAGTGCAAAATTGTAGTGGTTTACTTATAGAGCAAGATCCCAGGGCCCCCAGACGTTACTTATTTTCTCACAACAAATATAAATGTAAAGTAGTGTTAGTATTTTTGAGTGTGTGCATACCTAGCTTGGGTCGACAGCCAATTCATAGGTACCAGGCGCTAAAAGTAGATAAATACAATACTGATTTTTCTTAAAGTCTCAGTGCTGATTTTTACATATGTTTATAGAATTATGTTAAAAATTAATAATCATTATTGCAAAATATTCAATCTACAGAATTAATAAAAATATTTGCTTTAGTAATTCTGTTTTTTTTTATATATTTTTGTCTAGTTCTTCTTCTAATCTTATGTAAAATATTATGACAATAAAACAGTACAGTTAAAAGACAAGCTAGTTATCAGAGTTGTTAATACACTGATTTTCATGCACATTGCAACACACAAACTTAGCTATAGCCAAAATGGACTGGTGTCCACAACTTCATGTCAATGCTCATACTTTGCAAACAGGTGAGAAATTGATTATGCGGCACACACTGGGTGACATAATATCAATATTAAGATTCTTATGGAGTCCGGTCAACATGTTTTCTTAGCTACTTCACACTTGCTAGCTTTTATTTTTCCTGGGTTAGGATCATAGGTCGGAAATTGGGGTCATTGATCGGAAACATATATATTAATATGGACATTCCTCCGGATTTACAGAATAGGTTGATTATTTTTTTTTTATATTTATAAATTTTATTAAGTTGTAAAACCGTGTGAACAAATGTAATTGAAAAAGGACTACTGTAGTCTGTATGTACAAACAACATCAGGTCAAGGTACCCGTTTCTGTCATCAATCTTAAGCCTTAATGCTTTAGTGATAAAGTTGAAATTCTAATAGAGAAGTTAGAGAGATTGTAGTAGCTTGATGTACTGTCGTCTGTAAAAATTTACACATCTATGACAAAAGTCAGTATGACACATTTTCATTTTGCAAAATTGTAAAAAACAATATGGTAGTTGACTAATTAGTTCGTCAGTCAGATTTCCAAAAAATACTAGACACATAAATTTTCTTTTTTCATATAAACAAAAAATGAAGACGACACAGTGCGTTTAAAACTTGTGTGACGTCACTGCCTGCTACACTTTTTAGCGAGCAGTGACTTCACCAGCCACCGCTCCTGATCTTTGATGCCTTTTATATTTGTCAATTTTTATTGATTTGGTAAAACAAAATATACATATCCAATATGTTTATATAATCTGAATGACGGACTAAATAGAATCAATTTCTTTTTACCCAGGAAACATCCCTATTATATCTTATAATACTTATGAACTGGGTAAACTTTATATGTAATTAATAATGTACCATTGCCGGCGCAGAGCAAATTAATGTATATTTTTCAAATAGTATAACATGTATACAAGGTTTTAAAAATGTTTGGAAATAATTCTGCTGCAGTCACGCCCAAAAGCAAATTAAGAAAGTGGAAGTCTTACCATCATTTTTTCAAGCTCCACATCCTTCCATTTATCCATAGTCACGCTCCGTACAAATGAAAGGTGGACCCCCAGGCTGCGGTGGACTCCTGAGCATTCTAAGCAGATCCAGATGCCATACGTAACAGACACCCATTGAGGATTTAAGGTGCCACACTCGAAACATTTCTACGAGAGATTATGAAATTTTTCAATAGAATCACGAAATTTTTCTTAGCATACGGATATGAATTTCGACACAGAATGACTTACGTTATTATCGTCGATATTTCGTATGGAGTTCAACTTCCTGCGGGTTCGTGGGGAAGCCATTTCTTAGCTGTGAGTTGCGAATTTGATGTATTTCTTTAAATATTAAGCAGAAACGTACAGAGGACGTACACACGCAAAACACAGCGAATTGGGAATTGTCAAAATTTTTCGACGTCCACTTGGCATCCTTTGACAAGAATTAAACTTTTTTTATTATGTCAAATTCTGTCGTGTCTATCTCAAGCATTGGAACCAAGGTAATTAGCTCGGTGACATAACACTTCCAGCTGGTATATTAAATTACTAGGTAACCAATTTAAGGACATTGAATGAGACACAATAAAAGTTTTATTGTTATTACGTCTACATAGGAACATTCTATGTCCACCAAATAAATATATAGAGATATATATATATATATATATTTCTTTCTGCGCGGAATTGGTTTCCATCGCATGAGTTTCCATGGCATTATCGGGTAAAAATCCTGGATATTTATTCAAAAAGTGAATTCTGATCATAAACCACCTGAGCCCCAAATTTCATTCAAATCCATTTAGTAGTTTTAGCTTAAGCGGGTGCCAATATCCATCTATCCATATAAGCTTTCACGTTTATAATACTAGTAAAAAGTAGAATAAGATTAGTAGGTTTTGAATAAATATTAAGAAATCGCGTCTGACTGATAAAAGTTTTTTACTTAAGAAAACAACAAATAGCGGAGGCGTTAGCTATAGTTTATCTATAAGTTCGTGAAAATAAATGAGGACACTGCGGTAGTGCATATCGCAACCCTGTTAGTGTGACTGAAATCATTTTGATACTAACACAATAATTGTACTAGACTAGAAGCAAAACTGGTTTTAATGAAAACACAAATCTATGGTCTCTGGCGTTTAAATAGAATGAGTAAAACAAAAAAAAAAATGATATGTAACATGTTTTTACCAATGAAAAGTATTCTAAAACATAATGATTGCTTTCATAATCTGATTATAAATATTCTTCGTTAAAAAGTATTTTCATTGTCAGCTGTGTCACTAGTCGGTGTCGAAAACGAATATACAAAGACACCGACTTCCGAAATTAATTATTTTTCACTTTTTAGTGGTTTTTGGAAGTCTGTTGATTGTTGACAAAATAATGTGCTATTATCAAAATGATTTCAGACAAATCAATAGGGTTGCTATATGCACGACCGCAGCGGCCTAATTTATTTTCACGACTTTATAGACACATCGCAGAAGCGATTAGCGAAATAAAAATGTATGAATAATTTAGCACAATTTTTATAATGAAATTATAATACTCCTAAATTAACCTGCCAAGTTCAAATTTAGAAGTATTATAATTTTATTTCACCTAAACTTGGCATTGGATTGGATTTCAATCCTATTTTAGGCGAACAATTAGCCGCCAATTATTAACTAGTGCTTCACCGCAATCCCGTCTGATGGTAACCGCGCGCGCGCGCTAGTTTATTAAGAGCCTATTCACTCTAAAAATTCTCTCAAATTTTAGTCCGACGAAAACACCGCCGCTGGCAAATTGTTCCAGTTCCTCGTTGTACGCGATATAAAAGAGGAGGCGAAACGCTTAGTCCGGATTTTAGTGGTGTTAACAACCCTTTTTAACAGGTATGTGTTTGGTGGGATATAAACTGCACTGTAGTGTGTATGACAAAACAGCAGCGGATGATTCGACCCCAAAAATCTGACTAGCCCCCCGCAGGGGGAATTATTCATAAAAACGTACTCGTAAAGACGTATTCCTAAAAATGTTCAATATGTATTCATAAAAACGTTCAAACAAAGTAAATAACTAACTAGTCACTATTCATAATATGCTCCTAGTGACTTTCAAAGGAAATTCAAAGCTTGTTATATAGGTAGACTTCTAGTACCTGTATGTATTAAATCAAAATCTAATACACGAACTTACTACATCCTTTAGTATCGCAAGGGATACCTCTTTGTTCCAAGTTTATATTCGTATCAAAATGTTATTTTCAACACTGGACAACCGTTATTCATTTCAGGTTTGTTGCTTACCCTATAATATCGTATACATATAATACAACAGCGCTTTTTTGATATACAATTTATTTATTAAACAAATGGGTGAAAATAAATATTATCGAGAAAACTGTTTCTAACTGCCTTCTGCAGGATTTATATTCTATAGGCTTAATACTTTCGGTAGGTATTTTATTCGTTAAACACATGCGAAAATTTTGTAATGAAAAGAATTTTTTAAAATTTTACTTCATCCCAGCCGAAAGACGTCCACTGCTGGACATAGGCCTCCCCCAAGGTTCTCCACGACGACCGGTTCTGCGCCTCCCGCATCCAGCGGTTTCCCGCGACCTTCACCAGGTCGTCATTCCACCTTGTCGGGGGCCTACCCACGCTACGTCTTCCGGTGCGTGGTTGCCACTCGAGAACCCGTCGGCCTCATCGGGCATCGGTCCTACGGGCAATGTGTCCAGCCCACTGCCACTTTAGTGTTGCAATTCTTCGGGCTATGTCGGTTACTCTCGTTCTTCTGCGGATCTCCTCATTCCTGATTCGATCGCGCAGTGAAACCCCAAGCATAGCCCTCTCCATTGCCCTTTGAGTGACTTTGAGCCTTCTCACAAGGCCCATTGTTAGCGACCACGTCTCAATTCCATAAGTCATCACTGGGAACACACACTGGTCGAAGACTTTTGTCTTGAGACACTGCGGTATTTCGGACGAGAAGATTCTTCGTAGCTTCCCGAAAGCAGCCCAGCCGAGTTGGATTCGACGATTGACCTCTTTCTCGAAGTTGGACCTTCCTAACTGGATAGTTTGTCCCAGGTACACGTAACTGTCAACAACTTCGAGAACAGAGTCTCCAATCTTTATAGGAGTCGGTACAACATGGGCATTAGACATGACTTTCGTCTTGCCCATGTTCATTTTAAGACCGACTCGCTCGGAGGCTCTGCTGAGGTCTTCGAGCATTGTACTCAGGTCCTCCGCGGTCTCAGCCATGACTACGATGTCATCAGCAAACCGAAGGTGTGTCATGTACTCGCCATTGATGTTGATGCTCAGTCCTTTCCAGTCCAGAACCTTGAAGACATCCTCCAATGCAGCGGTGAACAATTTCGGGGAGATAACATCTCCCTGTCTGACACCACGCTGCAGAGGTATTGGTTTCGAGGTCTGGTCTTGTATTCGGACTGACATGGTGGCGTTTTCGTACAAACCCTTCAGCGCTTCAATATACCGATAGTCTACTTGGCACCGCTGGAGAGACTGCAGTACAGCCCAGGTCACGATCGAATCAAAGGCTTTTTCGTAGTCCACAAACGCCAAGCAAAGGGGTAGGTTATACTCCTCGGTCTTCTGTATAACCTGCCGCAGCGTATGTATGTGGTCTACTGTGCTGAAGCCCTTTCGGAAACCGGCTTGTTCGGGTGGCTGGAAGTCGTCAAACCTGCAGGCGAGACGATTCGTGAGGACTCTCGAAAACAACTTATAGACATGACTCAGAAGTGAGATGGGTCTGTAGTTTTTCAAAAGGGTGTTGTCACCCTTTTTGAAAAAGAGTACCACCAAACTTCTGTGCCATGCCTGTGGCGTTTTTCCCTTGACTATGACGGAATTCAATAACTAAAGATTTAATAACTTCTGAAGGGCACTAAAGATCGGTTCACCACCCGCCTTCAGAAGCTCTGCCGTTATTCTGTCATCGCCCGGCGCTTTGTTGTTTTTAAGCTTTTTCAGAGCCAATCGAATCTTCTGCAGGCTGACGTCCGGGATATCTTCGGTGTAGTGTCGGGTTAATCTTGCTCTAGGGTCTTCGGCAAGATTTAATGCGGGTTTTGTCGTCGAAGTGTATAGCTGTCCATAAAAATTCTCGACTTCCCTCAAAAGCTCAGGCCCGGACGTTATGATCCTGCCGTCGTCAGTCTTCAGCTTGCTTAGCCGGCTATGCCCAATAGTCAGATCCCTAGCGAAAACTTTAGAGCCTTTGTTTCGCTCTATGGCCTCCGTTATACGCTCGGTATTATACCGACGTAGGTCGCGCTTCAGAGACTTTGAGATCTGCTTATTGCGCTGCCGGTATCTGCAAGCATCACTTGACGAACGCAAAACCATCTCACGTCTATCCTCCATGAGCTCGAGAGTGTAGTCCGAGAGTTTTTTAGTTCTATTTGTACGGCGGATCTTAAAATACTTGGTCCCGACTGTACGGACAGCTTCTACAAACCCGTCATTGTATTCGTTCACGTCACCACTTAGGCATTCGAAGCGATTTTGGAGCTCGAGCTGGAAACCTTCGGAGTTATGGATCTGGATGGGTGCTGGCCGGAGCGTAGACTTCATCAGGCGAGATCTTTCGGACACTATGTTCAGATTCAATGTGCCTCTGACCATACGGTGATCGCTGCCGCATTTGAGCGAGTTGACCACTGAGACATCATTGAATATGTGCCTTTTTGTCGTCATAATGAAGTCTATCTCGTTCTTAGTGACCCCGTCGGGACTGATCCAAGTCCACTTTCGCTGTTCACGCTTCTTGAAGAAGGAGTTCATCATAAAGAGTCCCTCCTTCTCCATGAAGCCAGCTAACATGTGGCCTCGGTAGTTCCGACGCCCAAATCCAAAATTTCCCAATCCGAGCTCTTCACCGCTCCGTTTTCCAAGTTTAGCGTTAAGCGTAGAAGTCCCCCATGATAACGCTGTAGTGAGTTTTAGAGCTATGTATGGCTTTAGAGATGTCCTCATACATAGCCTCTACTTCATCGTCGGAGTGTGTCGAGGTCGGGGCGTATACCTGAATGACCTTCAGCGAATACCGTTTGGTTATTCTGAGTACCAGGAACGCCACCCTGGTCGACACACTCTCGATCTTCACTACATTGTCCACAAGGGACCTGTGGACGAGGAACCCGACACCACCTTGGGACTGATGGTCACCCTCCCGGAAATAGAGCAAGTTACCGGATTTAAGGATTATCGAGTCCTCACCCTCTCTTCGGACTTCAGATAATCCCAGGACACCCCATCGTAACCTGCTCAATTCTTCCTCCAGTTCAATGACCCTCTCGTCGGTCCGCAGTGTGCGCCCCGTTCAGTATTGCCAGGTCGAACCGTCGTTGTTTGTGGTAGCCGGATCTCTTCCGGAGATTCTTCGCACCCCTTGCCCCGCCGTTACCTTGGCCGCTACCACAATGACCAGGAATAGCGGAGCTGCCGGGGACTAGGGGCCTTGGCTTAGTCGTGTGCATCATTATGGGGGGGGGGGGGGGGTGCCATAATCCCCACGCTTGGCAAGCGGGTTGGGGATCGCAGGATTTGATATTCCACAGAAGAAGCGCTGCTGCCCGCTTCCCTGGTGAGAGAGTTCCCTTAGTCGCCTCTTACGACACCCACGGGAGGATATGGGTTGGTACTATTCTAAGCCCGGTACCACGCGGGACAAAATTTTACTTAAGTAATAATAATTTGACCAGGATTTTACTAAGCCAACCCGCTCGCGTTATAATTTTTAAAATATTTATAAAATACGTTTAAACAAAACAACAGATGACAGAAAGTCCTACTATAAGTACCTACTAAATCCATGGTTTGAAGGCCTGGTATTTCCAGTTACTTTAATAAAATGTTTGAAAAAAAAACAGAGTATCAGAGAATAACAACTCACACAAAAAATAATAGTGTTTCGATCGGCATAAAAGTATCCTACGTGACTCCTGGTTATAAACTATCTGTGTGCCTAATTTCATCTAAATCTTTGCAGTAGTTTTCGCGTTAAAGAGTAACAAACATCAATCCATATACTCACAAACTTTCGTATTTATCAAAATAATGGTAGGATAAGATTTAGATGCATCCGGTTAAACTGGAAACCAACCCCAAAATACATAGAAAATGCTAGACTGATGATGATGATATACTAAAAGTTTAATGAAGAGGCAAAACCATAACATGAGGGTGTAAAATGACCATTGGCTCATTTTATACTGTTTAATACCCTAAAGTTCTATATTCTAATTTTGACTAGTTCTTGTAGTAATGAATTTTCTACTGAATGGTAATTTTGGGTACAGTTTTAGGATTGGCACAAAGTAACACGAAAACTCATTTACATCTGGATTTATATACATGCTCATGCTTGGTCATTACACGATGTTGCGTAATTAAGGCATCGTTTTTAAACTTTAAACTCTATAGGAACCGCATTATGCCTAGTTTCAGAATTTTCCTTGGATTCTGCACCAAAAGTGCAAAAGTAAGTTAAAAACTAATTTTCTCATACTATGAACCGATACATATCGAAACATATATTTATGCCCGTGTTAATGGTAAGAGCAAATTTATGTATTACTTATTGTTATTTGGAAATTATTAGGATGATTTCTTTTCCAACTGACCATATCGACGGACCTACAAAGTTTTGTCTTTTATACCCGACTACGACAAATCTTACAGGTCTAAGATTATAACAGGCTACGTATGTATGCACACCTATACCCTCATTGCTAAAATATTACAAAGTTGTTGGTAGTATTTTCAAAACTTAATACCGAAATAAAAGCCGCTAGATATAAGGGGCGTACCTAAATATAAATCACAAATGTAACTAAAACCTTTGAAGTAAAATAAATACACAACAAAGGAAAGTTATTTCTATGGGTCTATTTGAATAAATGGCGTTGCGTGTTGGTAACCCATGACTGCACATAAGGACAAAATTAAACCTAATATTTAGGGCCGTGTTACATCCTCCCGCTAGGCTAATTAGTTCAAATTATCATCAGCTTGTATAGCACCGCAGATTGCATTGATCGCGGACTGCTGCGACAAAACTCTTAGTGAGCCTGAAGTTCACTTGGGACCGTTTAGCCGCTCAGCATAGCACACACGGCGTACATCTTTCGTCTTCTATACCAATCATACTATACCAATAAGGCGAAAAACATCGTGGAGAATGCGTTAGATGCAATCGTAACTATTATAATATTTTAACAAGATTTGCAAAAACTACCATGGTAGAATTTGTGTAAGGCTGAGATTTTGTAAATAAAATCTGACAACACTAAATCCGACAGCGGTGCACTCATGTCGAAGGCCGCAATCCAAAACTAAATCATTCAGATTTCGTCGCTGGAACAGTTGTTACGGGTTGTAATAAATTTTGCATACCACTTGTACCTGGCACATCCTATATTCACAAAATATCATATACCTGTTTCAATTGTTAGTAACTTCCAAACTTGTACTGTTTGCGGTATCCGATACCCAAACAATACTTCGTTAAGAGTGAGCAAAAGAAGGAAACAACTTCAACAATGAGTCAAAACAACGTGTACACCAACAAAGTTGAGGAGGAGTATTTGGACATCGTCTCCAAGAATGCTTGGGCCCTGGTCTATCAGGTATGTTGCGTAGGTGGAACGCGGTTGTCTGTGCCACGCGCTAAAAACTAATAACAATCTTAAGTGAACTTATTTCGACTCGCGATTTCTTGAACTGTTTACATTTAAGGTCTTGATATGAAAAGTAATGATTTTTGCTTGCGGATTTTAGCCGTGGCATAGAAATTAGTGCATTTGCTACATTATTTTTTGTTTTGGATAACTTTTAATCTTTTTTTCAGACTACTTTTTGTAGTAGTTTTTTGTAATTGCGTTTATGTTTATTAATTGAGATGTACATCTTGTCTTAGACATCTACTGCTATTATCTTAAATATTGTATTATGTCTTCTAATAATTCTGCTGATTGAGCCTGAGCTGTAGCCCATATAAAGATGTGTGTTATATTTCTTTAGTATAGGTATATTTTATCACCAGAAAGATAATGTGTTTAATTAACAAATTTACTAGACCTGATAATCCTTAGCATACCCCCGGTAATATGCATTGTGTTGAGGATATAAAATAATTACACAATAATATCCTGAAAGATATTATAATTTTGTCCTCATGATAAATAAATCATGATTACATATTCTTCACCAATCACCATGCTTTAGTGAAGAAGTCACTAAAGCAATAACTAGAACAAGCATTTCTATTATAAATTCCACTTTTTACTATTAGAAAACAAGAAAAATTCCTATGAAGCAATGTTTTTTTTTAAGCTTGTTAGTATTTTTGTTTCACTTTATATATTTAATTATAATTTTGTATTGGGGATTATAAAAAAAAAAATTATAATAATTCTAATATAAAAAAATATTTTTAGAGTTTCAAGAAACTGATTTTTTTGAGTTTAAATCTCCATAATTATCTTATCCACCATCAATGACTGCACCACTGCTTACCATCAGGCAGGGTCGGGGTCAAGCACTAGTATACAATATTTAAAAAAAACTTCTAATTGTTTTAAGGTAATGGCTAATCGAACAATAGTTGCTGAGAAAGCAACTATTGTCCTATTTGCCATTTATGGATGTCCTATGTTTTTACTTTAAGCTACTGGAAAGCAGAAAAAATCATAACACAATCACATTTTTTGCAGTATTGCCCCGTGCCTCCTCACCCCTTAATTACAGTGCTCTCCTTTCCAACCCTCCTCCCCTTCCCCACTGAACACAGCCACACAGCTATAGAGCTATCTAAAAATCAAATACTGATTCCTCGATTAGTGAATACAATCCAGTTGCAGAGTATCTGCAATTGTACTCATATAGGTTCCAATTTTGGAGTTGGAATTGACAAGAAAATAATTGACTATTTTATGCAAGTAAATCCTAATACATTTATTGCCTGTGGTTTGTTTAATGGCATGGTATGTATTCTAATTAATTCGGGACTTAGTTTTGTGTCACTATGGTATCTATCAATACAAAATCATCCATTTTTTTTTAACTATGATTTTAAGTTTATTTAAAAAATATATTATGAGAACACAGTTTACCTAATAAACTAAAATTATATCACATGAACATTAGGATGCCAATGCATT
The DNA here is from genome assembly GCA_037179545.1 of Sesamia inferens. Taxonomy (NCBI): domain Eukaryota; kingdom Metazoa; phylum Arthropoda; class Insecta; order Lepidoptera; family Noctuidae; genus Sesamia; species Sesamia inferens. Next base: position 22,677,272 of record CM073921.1, read on the forward strand.
GCGCTGCTGCAGCGCGTCGGGAATGTTTGCGCTTGCTCGTACCGAAGGCTTTCATGCGATTATGCACAAAAAATTCTGCTCCTGCGGAGAGTGAGAGACAGTTCCAACCACATCCTAAGAACTATATCGGAGAGTTTAGGCTCTCCATTTATAAAACAATTTATACAGAGGGTGGTGGATACTAACACTAGGTAATAAGTTGTTTTTCCTTTTGTTGAGTTTTATTACTAACACTCTATGGATTCTTTGGTCCAAATAAAAATCATTTTATTTGTATTTCCTTAGTTACATCTCTTGACTTTTACTGATATACCCCAAACTTTGCCCAACAGAAGATCGGGATGGAATGCCAACAGTTCCGTCACAGCTGGAACGAAGCTAAGAAACCTCAGAACAAGCCTCTTAACCGCTACCGCGACGTCAACCCATTCGATCATACTCGGGTTGTCTTGAAGCGTTGTGAGAGGGACTACATCAACGCTAACTATGTAACGGTAAGTACATTTCAGATCTCCCTAGCTGGTGTCATCATCCAGTGGAAAGTGTTCAACAAAGGTTTGTGGCAATGTTTTTTTGAGCTGTCACATATAATCTCTCTTTCATACAAATATCTAGATATTATCAATTGATGGTTACACAGTAGTAGTAGCACCATTTGAACCACAAAAATCACTTATTGCTGCGGCCAAAATGTCTATTACAGCCAGGTATGGGGGTGTGACAGTGACATTACGACATGTCCTTTTCCTATTAATTAATTGAACATATAAATAGGTTTGCATAGTTATTATCACACAAACACACATGAAAACACACATATATTCACGCACACATTCACACACACACACTCAAAGGTAAATAAATACATAATTTTTAGTACAACACTAGTTTAAAATATTATGATGACGTACTGTGCTTGTCCCGCATCTAGTACTAATGATGTACAATGATTAGGTGAAGACGCTGGCACCCTAAACACAAGTTAAATCTTACATGGGGTGCCAGAGCTCGACAATAACTCTGTTTCCCTAGTTGCATAGTATTTACATAACTATATGTGATTTCTTTTTGTACAATTTATTGTAGCAATAATTTTTTTCTTTTTTTTTAATTGTTATGTTCCTAAAAAGAGGAAAATGTCATTTCAAAATAAATTTAAAGTATTGATTAAGGCGGTTAATATTGCTTAAAAATTAACAAGATAATGTATAAATTACGTTGGCCCAAGCTTTTGATCCATAGTTAAAGTGGTAACTCAGATTTTCCTGTAATTAAAATAGGCATGAATAAATTTTGACATTGCACCCTCGAACTATAGGTAAATAGGGATATAAATATCTCGGGCTGCAATTGATGCCTTACAGCCATTGGCTACTGATCTAATATTAAAGTAGTTTTATAGATTTATTAAAATTTATGTGCTACCATCTGCATTGCATTCAAGTTTCGTAGACATTTAAGAACTAGGCTATTGTAGAAACAGGTCACTCACAATGGGCCTCATACGAAGGCTCAGAGTCACACACAGGGCAATGGAAAGAGCTATGCTTGGAGTTTCTGAGAGAACCAAAGTGACCGACATAGCTCTGCGAGTCGCTAAACTTAAGTGGCAGTGGGCAGGGCACATTGCTCGTAGAACCGATGGGGGAGTAAGGTTCTAGAGTGGCGGCCACGTACTGGAAGACGCAGCGTAGGGAGGCCCCCCACAAGGCGGACCGATGACCTAGTGAAGGTCGCGGGAAGCCGATGGATGCGGGCAGCACAAGACCGGTCAGCGTGGAAGGCCTTTGGGGAGGCCTTTGTCCAGCAGTGGACATCTATAGGCCGAAGAAGAAGCAATATCGGCCTTTATCCAATTTAACATTTTTCACTAAGAATCTTTCTCTTTTTTTTATTTCTGACAATATGCTCATTAATTTTGTGGTTAAGTAAAATTAAACTAAAAAGAAAAGGGTAAGTATACCCTCACTGAATTATATGATTTTGTTTCACCATCATCTCTCAAATCAAGTGTATGCAGGATTTATCGCCAATATAATAGGCATTATTTTATAGGATATACACTAATCAATAACGCCTTTTGTTAAAACAATTATATGTCAAATTAAAGTTTATTTTATAGTTTACTAGCTTTCCGCCCGCGGCTTCGACCGCGTGGATTTAGGTTATATCGCGCTTTTTAGATATCCCTCGGGAATATCAAATTTTTCCGGTATAAAAAGCTTTTATTTATTCCGGACTTTGTCTGCAAAATTTCAAAGCAATTAGTTCAGTAGTTACGGCGTGAAAGCGGAACAAACAAACTCACTTTCCCATTTATAATATTATAAGGATAAGGTTGCATGCAGTATATAAAAAATATGCATCAGAGATTTTTTTTTTTTGTAATTATATTTTTGGGCGTAGTAATTGATTGATTATAGTAATGTTGATTTTTATAGGGAATTATGAAAATAAAAGTAAAAAATAACACAAAAGGGCATATAATTAATTATAGTAATCAGTATTTCCTCCCCTAACTTAATTAGAGTTCGGCATCGATTATTCATGCTCAAAATTAAATTATTCAGATCTAGCTGCGGATCAGGTCCCTGGTTTTTTTCAAGTGCAGGAAAAGTTGTTCTTCTCTCATCAGAGTTTGAGAAAAACTAACCATAACTCTTCATTGGTAACATGTCCCATGCGTGTTCAATGGGGTTCACATACTAATACTAGCCCATATCATGTTAGTCCAGCCTTGATATGAATGGACTTCTTGTGGATTCTGAAGACGGCTTCGTCTACCAGGAACTCGCCAAACCCTTAATATTGGTGAATCCGGATGAATTTCAAACTGAGACTCATCAGAAAAACCACCAAGTACCTTCGCACATCACTCCATGTGGAATATTCTCGAGCCCACGCTGGAACCCGAAATGGTCCGCGAGAATGACTACCAGCTTTATGTAATCTTCTTACAGTTTAGTCACTAATCAACGATTGGTGATTGAGATCCTTTGAGCCTTTGAACCATTTGCATAGTCGTAATCCTCCTAGCGATATTTTGAAAAAAAAAAAAAACGGTCCTGTCTAGGAGTGGTGATGCGATTTCTGTTTGAGTGCCGTTCAACAACATGGGGATGTTGCCGAACGGCATTCAGACAGCATTATAACGTGACCTAATGGTCACGTTGTAAAATCAAAAATGTAATCTCCAGGTTACCCTGGAGATTACATTTTGGTCGGTGTACAGAGTTTCGGCAATCACGCGTTGTATAGCGCCAGCTTGCAACATGTCTTCAGGTAATCTGCTCTTCCCTTGTCTAATGTCGAAGTGATATAACAATAAATGTAACACACGTTTAAATTAGAAAAAGAAAGTGTGTGATCGCTTTTTATTTTTCAAAACTTCACTGTTATATTGTAACATGAACTAAATTTTCGACCGCCAAATTGGAATAATAGTTTTTCTTTTATTTCAAAATGAGTTTTTGTTTTTATTTTATTTCATTTCGAAAAAGATGGTGGAGAAGAAAATATTTTATATCCAACTTTTTTATGTAAATAGTTTTCAATTTAACAAGTCTTTGATGTACCTAATATCCCTAGACATAGTTCACGTGTGTACTTTGATTCACCGTAGCGGTAATGTTAAGATTAAATGTCTCAAGTTGTGTTGTTTCACTTTGAGACTCGTGAAACTGTTGTTGCAGTATAGGTTTTTGATTAAGAGCTTGTTCAAACTCTATGTTACACTGGCTGAACCCGTCTACAAGTTGAAGTTTATCCCGTTCATCTATGGCATCAGTGTATGGAGTATGCATATATCTCAGACATTTAAATTTTTAACTTCATGGCTTCTCTTTGACTTTTTGTTTTTATTTTTTAAATAATTATAAACTAGTCCTTGACTGCAATTCCGCCTGATGGTAAGCAGTGATGCAATCGTTGATGGTAAAGCGCACTAGTTTATAAAGCCTATTCACTTGAAAAACTTAGGTAAGCACAACAACATTAGGCGCATCGTACCCGGCACACATCGCAACACCACTCCTCAGACCCGTCCTCCGTACGGCTTCACCAGACATCATGCCGGAACACGGCGAATCGCTTGGCGGCAAGACCTTGTCTAGCGGGCATCGCATGGGCATGATTTGTTAATTAGTTGGTCACAGCACTTTTTTGACGCTTTTAATGCGCTTAAAGCCTGATTAAGTTTAGTGTCTTTGAGACGAGCACTGGGGCTACGAGGCAAAATTTTGATTAAAACTAGCAAGGAAGCGACAAGAAATTCGAAGAGAGAAGATTGTTGTGACAGCTGGTGAAAAGGCGTATTCCGCGCAGAGCACTGATTTCAATAGCACTTTTGCGAACCGCAAAATAATTCGTTAAATAAAAGGAAATTTAGGAATTTAACCCGAGGAATTTTCACCGAATGTTAGGCTACTTGGAAAAAATAATTAAAAATGTGCGTGTATTTGTTTTTCAAATAAACGTATAATACGTAAATTAGGCCTAGGCCAGAAGCTGGGTACGCCCATGACTGTTCAGATGTAATTTCTCCGGCGTAATGAACTAATCATGAAATCAGATATTATAGCCAAGCTGTCTTTAGTAATACTATACCTACTTATTTCTGCTCGGGACTGAATTACGAGTATGTAACGATCGAACAAAGAGGTTCTTCCAGCAAATGTGGTACATATGTAGGTACAAAGAGTTTTGTACAGCGTCAGTCATCGTAATATTGCATTCATTGTATATGAGACTGGTAATATTTGAGGAAACGAGTTTTACATGAATTCCAAATACGAACCCATAGTTTACTGTCAGCCTGTTTCATCCTATTGCTGCGCTGCTGTATCAACTGCCTGCTAAAGATACGAGTCCACTGGTTAGTTTTGTCGCGGTGCCTTTTAGCTGTTCCAAGGCTCCACACAGTGACTATTTCGTCCCACTACTCAGTTAAAATTCTCTTACCAACCGTTGCAATTGTCCAATCAATAGCATTGTCTGTTTTGTTGCGATGCCTTCTAGCTATTCCAAAGTTCCACACAATACCATTATATTTACTCACTACTCAGTTAAACTTAACTATAAAATATATCAATTGGTTAAAAAATCCTCTCCAAGTCCAATCAATAACGTTTTGTTTCTAGTTATCTTATCATATTTCTCTTAGAAAGCGGCGATATTCCTAGAATTGTAATTAATAATATTGTAGCTACATGACAAAGCTGAGAGTAGCATCCGCTTCCGAGTTTCTCTTATAATAGAAATTCTCTTAAAATTAATCATAACTTAGGTTGAGGAATTTTGCACAAGAAATGGCATGATAATATCAATACCTAGCGCATCAAATTTACTCTTGAGAACTAATATGTTGGTAATAAAACAAAAATAATAACACTTGCATGAAATACAATAATAATGTAATCAATCTAAATCTCTCGGCCGTCATTAGTGGATCTTTGACAGTACCAAGTTACGAGTAATGAGAAGCCCGGAAATCTGACAACCAGTCTTAGGTACAAAGAGGTATCGTATTACCCATTAACTGGGGTGTGGGGGTCAGATAGGCGCCACTCTAGGTCAAACACTACTAGTATTTACATATTCCACTGCATCCGGTTCTATTCTTTCATGCGGTTGCCGTTGCTCATATTTAACAAAAATTGAAATTAACAAAATAGTGAAAATAACACTTAACCTAACCTAATAAAGGCTATTATTTCACTTGCAAGATGAATGACTGAATGACAAGCCAAGTAATTTTTTTTTGTTTAGATGGGAAATCGTCAATTGACTTTTTTTTATTATTAAATTATAACCTAGCGCTTTACCGCAATCCCGCCTGATGGTAAGCAGTGACGTAGTCGTTCTTATTATTTTTCAAGCTATAAGTTAGTCCCTTACTAATAGATTCATATACACTTACTCTCTTGATGTATTCCTCCCACAAAAACTTCGACTTTCTACATTCACGATAACCACAAATTGATTCGACCAGACCAGTTTCTGTATTAAAATTTTCATATGATCAGAAATTGCGATATATTCTGTTCCAAAAGCGGAAATTTCACACTAACTAAACCAATCCGACCAACCCGACTGTTCTTAATTGGCATTAGGCTTTTTAATATTTTATTAAGAGATAAAATGCAGTTACACTTTTAGCTCGAATTATCGATTTGATTTCTTTTATATAATAATAACTTCTGATAGTATGCTGCGAATAAAGAATTCATGTGCCTTTTCAGTCTGATAAAAATAGCGCTCGATATCGCAATCGATCTTTTACAAGAAGTGCGGTTCCAAACTACATTTTTAATGACATGAGTGAATCTCATGGCAGTATAACTTATTGGATGCCCTAGTAGACAAAATATGTAGTAAACATGGGAGAGAAAGTGTCCTTCACGTTAAGAGGTCATTTCAATTTTATATGCAACAAATACGCATCACGGCACGGTTGGCACAGTTGTTCAGCAATGGACTGTTGCGCTGCGTGTCGTGGGTTTGATTCCCTCACAGACCAAATATTTGTTTGTTGGGTCTGGCTGTTTGTGTATTGATGTTTGATTATATGTTTGTAAAAGCACCCACGATACAGGTGAAATTCTAAGTGAGGAGCAATGTTTTTTTTTGAATATTACAACCGTTTGCTATATCATTATCATTGTTGGGAAAGCAATCGGCTTGAAGAGCATGAAGTCTAGCACATTGTCTTTATATTTTCATAAAAATTAAATACTTAAATAATAATTACTATACATTATATATAGCATTAGGCAGAAATTTAAGAGATTTGTTTATAGGGTGAAATTTGTGATGATAAGAGTACAATATATGTGTGTTGTGCTTTCTTACAATACAGTTTTATGCTGAATTTATTGTAATCAACTTACATATACAGGGTGTATCTGACATCGACGCACAAACGAGTGCCATGAATCCAGTACATGATTCTGAACCCCCCAGTGGTGGAATTTTGTCGGCTTTTGTGTCGGCTTTTTCCCGATTAAAACAAATAATATGAGGTTTTTTCACTTTAGACCGAACGGTCTAAAGTGAAAAAACCTCATATTATTTGTACCTCATATTGTTTGTGTGCAATTATGAACTAATTGCTATACTTTTATAACCCAATAAGATTATAAAGTAAAAATTAATTAATTCGTTAATTACACAAAAAAGCGCAATGTGAACAATACTACAAAAACTATCCTATCAGCTGATTTAATAGAGTTCGCATCAGGGGTCAACGTCATACCTGCAAATACGCACGGCGGCACGCTTGCAACGTTCAAAGGCCGAGCCGACTTTTTTTAAACACTGTTATTTCTGTAACCGCTTATTAACGACATAAATGACTATCATAATTTTGTTAGTGGCATGCGGTGTAGCCTTTTCGCGAAGTTTGCGTTGCGATGTCAGATACAGTCTGTATACCAACTATTTATACTTAAATCTACTCATTTGAACTATCTATCATTTGTATTTATATGGTTTTTAATTATATATTTAGTTATTACGTGCTAGGTGCATGTAATAACTAAATATATAATTTAAACCTAGTGTCCATATTAACAACCTAAAAGAATCAGGGGTGGTCAGTACTTGGGGCGATTTACATTTTACTATAAGTCTATAAAATATGAAAATTTCCTAATCTGGTATACGTCGTGGCAGCAGGGTTTCTTTTAATTTTGCTGGTCCTTTGTAAAAATACGTAGCTGTGTTTGATTGTCATTCACTTGTCGGTACTTGACTATGAAGAATAATATATCAGAATATAATAATAAATAGATATAAGACTATAGATAATATAATGACTTATTGCCTAAACCAATAAACACGTTCCAGTCCAGTCTAGTTTTTAAGTCCTTTTCGTGGTAAGTTTACTAATTTCTTCAAATACTTTTTGAAGAAACCTATTAGCGATAGAGACTGTCTTAATACTGTTGTTTCAAAGCACGTCGACCTTGTTTTCCAATACGTTTTCCTTGATACCGATTACTGATAGACGATAATCGCTTCCGTTTCTAAGGTCGTAGAAAATTGCATAGCGTATGTATTGAAATAATTAAATGGATAGTATTGCATAGTCAAGATGTTTTCTTTGGTAATATGAAATTAGTTTATTCTGAGCACTAGATTTACCTTGACACGGCAATTGCACCTTTTGTGACGAACGTCGTCCGACCGTCCCCATTAAATTGACCCGCCCACACTAACAAGCTTGCACAAAAGGGTCTTCATATAGACACCTCAAATGTATAAGCAGTGACCTTTACCGACATTGATATAGTAGATCTAAAGTGCATCGGAACCACTTAAATCAGCACAGGAGATTTGTACCGTGTGTTCCGACATAACTGGACACTTTTCGCTAATTGACTTACAGATAAAATGCAAATCTGTGTTTATTTGATCACATGCGCTCAACATGAGTGTTTTGCTGTGTAAATGGACAGCAAAACAGTCATTTCGGCGTGACAATTGCAAGGGGCCTGTATCCGCTTATTTAACACTCTGTTTACTGACGCTTCCCAACTCAAACAGTTGTTGTGCGTCCGTTTTGTTTCGGCGAACCAGATACTTACAGTACAAAAACCGTACATATTTAATTCAATGCTGGTTCTGAGGGTGCTATCGAATAGGACTTGTTTTTTTTTGGCGTGTATTCTTGATAATAATGAAATTAATTCTTATAATATTTATTCTTCAATAAATTCACACATGCATAACGTAAAAATTATACAACACCTTGAGATTACACACACATTATTATATTTCTATCGAATCTTTTAAGATTACATATTTTATTGGATGTATCGATATAGAGATGATAGTCAAATCAAATCAAATAATTTTATTTGTTAACACAGGTAAATATTTACAGATCTTACATAGAATAAAGCGCTGTGTTATGCCAGTAGGCGTACAAAAATATAGTGTTCATGTGGTTCATTATAACAAAATATTAAGCACTAAGAATATACTTTTAGAAATCGATTAGTCGATTAGTATCCTTCCTGTAAACTATTAGATATCGAATCACAACCATCAACACTGCCTTCAAATATCGATTGATCAGTTCCCCATATTAGAAGTTATTTACTTAGCTCAAAATAGTGCTGAAATCTAAGATCGAAAACCAACTATCAATTATTAAATCTGATGGACTACATAATTTTAAATAGTATGTTAAAATCGATTATAATTTTAAGCAGCTTTAAAAGATCTATTTTAACAATTATAAACATTATTTTATTGCGCGAACATTAAAAATGTAAATAAGTTCTTGTTTTCACGCAATGAAATAATTTTCAAAATTGGTTGGAAATAAAAATGAATTGCTGTTCCTTGGTAAGAGCATTGCTTGAGAACGGTTAGACAGATTTATCTATTTTTTGTTTTAAAATGTAAAAAAGAAAATACATTTATTTAGAACAGATTAAAATACACAATACACCAGACACATGAGTCAGATAAAAATATATGTATAAGAAACTAGCAGGAAAGTCGTAATAGATAATCGTATAGTACAGTCTCATCATAATAAGTATTAGTCCGAATTTGTGAAAAAAAAATACATTTAAAAAAAATCCCGGAAAAACTAAACCACCTTGTAAAAATTCGCTGGTTCGCTATTTGATGCGTATATATTTACTCACTTATCCATAAACGCTGCTAAAAGTTAACTAGTGATTAGCCATTCTTTAACCATATATTTTTGACCTGTCAACGTCACCTATCTTTCATCGTTTATGAATAAACCCCATCTTTATTCATAATGTTTCGTTAAAGAATTGCTAATCACTAGTTAATTTTAAGCAGATTTTATGAAAAAGGGGTTAATTTTTACAGATTTTGGTAATTCTTTGAAATTGGTATAGGACAGCGTCAGTGGGGTCAGCTATAAATAAAACTCATAAACGTAAGCACTGAAACAATGATACATGTTGACAATAAACACTGTGATAATTGACTGTAGATAATCTTATAGCCTGATGCATAGTCCCTATATAGTAGGAATTATAGTGCTATTTAGAATTAGAAAATATTTTGCTGTCCCGGTAATAAATTAAGCAGGCATACCGTCTTAATTTACTGTTAATCTGAAGATTAACAGTATATTAAGATGATATGAGTGGCTTATACCTGTGTACTATTAAATATTATTGCACCTACATTTAGGTACCAATAGCCCCTTTACTTGACTATCAAAGGGCTGCCCAAACGCCGGCCATATTGCCAGCCCATATTGTTCCCATTGCTGGGACACAGGTCTACTCTCTTCGAGGGACAGAGAGTGGGCTCTTATCTATCACGAGGCGAGGCGAGTGGTGATGGATCGATGCCACATGTCTTCAAATTTTTGTATCTAGAACATATCGGTTTCCTCATGATGTTTTCCTTCGACGTTTTGAGAGAAGGAACTCAATATTTTACAAGTGTCTACATTCGAACCCACAATCTACTACTCTTAGTCGGACGGTACCACTGGGCCACGATTGATCACACGAACTTAAAACTGCAAACATCAACCACGTCGCCGTTTTAAACCTTACTTTTGTGTCATTTATCTTTTTGGGTCGAGTGATTCTGAGGCAGACCTTTTGATTTTGTCTTGTCAAATTTACGCGGGTGACCCTGCGGAGCGAAACTAGCTGATTATAATATGTTTCTTTAGCGCGCCTTTAATTAGATACATGGTTGTGGAGACGGTCTAGAAAATAATATAGAAGAGTGTGATAATACGGAAATTTTACAAAGGGATCGACTGATTACTACAAGGTGAAGGAAAACATCTTGAGGAAACCTGGACTTTAAGTCTGAAATCGCCAACCCGCATTGAGCAAGCGTGGTGATTATGCTCAGTCCTTCTCTGTGTGAGAGGAGACCTGTGCCCAGCAATGGGAGGATAAAAGGTTGATGATGATCGAATCAGAATTAGAATCATAGTGATAAAGGGCAAAAATATTCACATTCTTTTAAAATTGTTTTACTATATCTTGAATATATTTTTTATAAGAGTGTGTGAAGGCCATATCCGTTAAACGTTATAAATACATTACTAACAATAGGTAAATCAACCGACACTGGCTCAACAAATTTTAGTCAAATGTTAAATGTCTCCAAGTCATATGAAATAACTGCAAAAATTAAGTCAGTTAATATTTGCTAGAGTCTAACAATACATTTCATTATTGTTCTGTTCTGTATTAAATAAAAAACTTTATGATTTTTAAATTTTATTATCAATATTTATGAAATGTACAAAAAAAAAAGATAAAATAAGAAACGAACTATGCTAAACCCAACATAACGACCAAACTCCCGACACAACAACATTTGGCGCATCGCACCCGGCACACATCGCAACTCAACTGCACAGACCCGTTCTCCGTACGGCTTCACTAGACATCATGCCGAAACACGACGAATCGCTTGGCGGTAAGAATTAATCTGGTAGGTGGTAACTGCTATCGGCAGTCGATGCTATGGCCAACCACCGGCTATCATAATTACTTAGGCTTTTAAATTTCTAATTCTTCTGTCGAAAATAGTAAATACTGCATATTCTCTCGTTTCATCACCACCCATCGTTAAATTTTAGGTACATTTTAGATAGACACAGAAATTCAATTAATCAAGTCTACAACGATCCGTCCTCACAAGGTATAAGTTACGTAGTTACGTTGTATTGGCACAGTCTACGGCGTAGCGCGGCGTAGGCCTCGTAGCACTAATTGTTCAATCTTGACGTTGTTGCACGGACTCGATACATCGAATTGTCGGTATTCGTATTTTCAGTCGCTTTTAAAAAAAAAATACGCAGTGGTAGTCGAAGGTGTGTGTTTAGCCGTGGAATAGTAAACTAGGGGTTAAGTGCAGTTGCGCTCTGGCTCTCTTAAATCGAAAGCTTTTAACGAGCTGTACCATATGAGAGGGCCCTGTTTTAAAGTTTACTCAATGTACAAATTAGAAAACGTACTGAGAGAGATGTAAGAGACGTAACTACCTACTGGTAAATCGATATATCTTGCTAACTGGGTGCACCTGAACCTAATTTGGTTTTTGCGAGTCTTAACTAAATCCATTGATTATATCTTGATGATTGATGAAAACTCTTGTAAAAATCTACTTTTTACAATAAATTAAAAATCGTAAATGTTTGCCTATGACGTATTGTTAGTACAAGCCGTTGACACTACAACGATCTGAACAAAGTTTTTCGCCTCTTCTTTTATACCGCGTACGGCGACGGACTGGAGCAATTTGCCAGCGGTGGTGTTTCAGTCACAATTTAAGTGTCTTCAAGACTAGAGTGTATAGGCTCTTATTAAATTAGCGCGCTTTACCATCAACGATTGCATCACTGCTTACTATCAGGCGGGATTGCGGTCAAGCACTGGTGTTTATAATTTATAAAAAAATATGAGGATAAAATATTTTTTGCGGGTTAGGGGACTGTTGACAGCTTTTGCATCTAAATAAAAAGTCGGTAACCTAAAATGTATTTTAACCAATATGCTAAAAATAATGATTCTTTGTAACATGCGAGTATAAAAGCAAACAGCAATAAAAACAAGTGATTCTGATATCATTGCTGTTAATTGAAGAGTAGCGTGCGCAGGCTCAGTAAACATAAGTTAAATGTGTTTGCAGTACATAATGCACTGCTTAACTTTGAGAAAGAAAAAAAGTAATTCAGCATTTTTCTTCAAACGACGTGGAAAAGATTTTGTTACGTTTACGCCATCACCACTACCATATTAATAATGACCTACAGCGGAGACACCAGGAAATTCTTTTGCTTTTTTTTTTTTGATAATTTAGTGATTCCAGTTGTTTTTTTTTTTTTAATAAACTTCTGTATATCATATCCTAAAAAGACAGTTAGACATAAAAACCTGATCTTGTTTGGCGTAGAAGAAAGCGAAACGTCATACGATGAACTCGAAGAATTGTTGATAAACATATTAAATACATACATGAAAATTTCATGGGAATCTTACAATATAGAATAATAATTATATACGGACAAATCACACAGATTGAGCTAGCCCCAAAGGTAAGTTCGGTACTTGTGTTACGGGATACTAGCTCAACGATACTATATTTCTAATAGATACATATATAGATAAATATCCAAGACCCAGGTCAATCAGGAAAAGATCGTTTTCCATCACGACCCGGCTGGGGATCGAACCCGGGGCTTCCACGTCGCAGGCAGGCGTGTTGACCGCTGCGCCACGGAAGTCGTCAGAAGCGTGAGAAGACTGGGGAAAAAGGGTATAGAAAGTTAGACCGATAGTAATAACATTCAACAGCTTGGGTTTCAGTCTAAAAATCCAAAAAAAAAGTTACTTCAAAATACATCTTATTACCTAAAAGATGACGACCCAATCGAAATTTTAAGTAAACGTAGAGAACTCCCAAGTGCAGTTACAAAAAGAAAAGGATGCAGGTAATACCGCCTTTTTAAAACACGACAAAATTTATTATACTGAACAAGAAAGAGCCCTCATATAAGCAGCCAAGCAAAAGAACCCTATCGGAATCCCCAGAAACGCCTCACCCTGAAAGCCAAAATATACAACAAAGTAGTAAACAACCATCTAAGAAAAATAAAGGAAACACGAAGAGCTATTTACTACAAATACCAGACCTAATTCTCAGCCATACAAAAAGAGATCAATGCTAAACGAGTAAATAGCAGTCAAAGTTGACTGCCCCTTATATCTATCTATCTATGATAAGAAGCCCAAAAATAGATGGACATGAACAGGGGCGTGCACAAAGATTTTATTGGGGGTATGCATAAATATACCTACTATCCAAATCTCTGTGCTTATATATGGTAAAACTTAAAAAACGTAACTTAGACGTAGTTTCAATTTAACATAGTCGCGTACCTACTTTTTCGCATGTCAACATTGAATTGATGTTTGTGCGTGGCTACAATGAACATCTAAGTATGTGATTGATGATAAGAACAAGTCAAATAAATGATATACGTGGGGTATTAGGTATTTTTTATTTGCCCAAATGAATACAATGAAATCATCATCATCTCAGGGTTAATACCAGTCGCATCCAAAGCTTTGGAATCTGGGGTCCGCTTTTCCAGTCTAATTGCTGATTTTGGCGTTTCGACAATTTCCGTGAAGCGACTGCCGTCTGACCTCCACAACGCGAAGGCAATATCGAAGCATTGAAGTTAGACCAATTGTTGGACTTTTGTGGGCTCCAACAACCCGTAACGACTGCCACTAGATGTTCGCATGGCAACCGAAACCAACGGCTTAACGTGCTTTCCGAGATACGACCAGACCAGTGCAAATATTCATATTCATGCATACAAATACTTACACTGCGCGAGGATCGAACCCGCGCCTCCTTACGCAACGGCCGCGTTCGCTACCGCTACGCCATGTAGGCTGTCAAAATACAATGAAATGGTATTACTAACTCAACTGTAAATAAGTAATAATTTATTTCTCAAAAAACTAAAAAAAAATATTTCACTATCTATAAATTAAATCAACGCGCCTATCTATTTTTAAATAACTCTGTAAAAATCAAATATATATAAGATCGTTTTGAAATCGCTAAAAGTTCTTTTAAAATGGACAGATAGACAAATCTATGAGTCTGCTTTGGCTTTTCATAAATATGCGTAATGCACTACTCATTGGAATCATAACTATTAAATTTTGCTAATTTGTAAACTTCAGGAAAATTATTACAACATAAAGTATAGTATTGAAATTCAAAAGCAAGTAGGTTGAAAAACTTAAGGTCTTTTAAGTTTTTATAACGTCGAACTGTCAAAGCCGTGTTTTAAAATAATATACCTATACGAGAAACAAAACAATTTATTTGTACACACTACACAACCTGCTAACCACATATAATTATCATAATACTTTTTATAAAGACAACCTTTCTTTTGTGTTAAACCAAAAACTCTAAAATAAATGAATATTCAATTCCGCTTAAAACAATCAATACATATTTAACCCAAAAACACCAATAATGAAACAACATAAGCTGCTAAAATAAAAAGGTATTTGAACGAACAACAATCATGCTATATTTCTGAACTTCTTAAATTCGTCGCATTATTAGAAGCTGTGCTTATCATGGGCTTTAAACCCAAAGAAATTTCACGCACACGTACACAACAGTTTAGGCACACAAGCAAATAATTTTATACACAGACAGATACGGAAGAGGCACATTTTGTTTATGCTTACGCCGTAAGAGGCGTGGGTGTCGCGCCTAAGGCAACTAATGTGTCTCGTTAGCACTAGCCACTAGGCCCAATAGATGGCAGTGTTATCAATAACTGATTAACAAAGTCTTTTAGTTTTAACTTTGTAGTATATAAATTATTTTACAGTATATTATAATTTTAGAAGACTATTAGGGTATGCAGAGCTTTTCTGCTTGTAAGGAGCGCACGCGCCTGGACATGAAGATCGCCTGACAGCAAATAGAAAAACGAATTGGATTATATTAGACCGCAGACCAGTAAGAACAAAAATTCAAATCAAAGTACCCAAAAAAAGGCGAGTAAGTTATAATAAAAATGCTACAAACCAACTTAATTCAGAGGAACAAATCTCTACATTCTGTGAATCTCTGCAAGATAAATTAGAAAACCTATTAGAAGATCAAATTAACTATACAGCACAACAATATTATGATAAACTGATAAATATAATAGACTCTAGCTTACTGAGCGCCCAAAAGTTAATCATAAAACCAACAAAACAGTCAGTGATTACAGACCGTACTAGGCAGTTAATACGCCACAGACACGAAATACAAAACACCAAACCTAAAACTAGTAGCATGAAAAACAAATTAAAAGCGCTGTATAAATTGACTAGCAAATGTAAAAAGAGATATTATACTGCCCACAGATCACGTACATTAGAGAGACATCTGAACACAACTGGAAGTTTTAAACGTGCATTTAAAGATCTGAGAACACATAAACACTGGATAGAAGAATTAAATGGGAAGGAAAAGGTTTATGTCCATCACATAAACCGAAAAGAAATTCTAAACATCGCAACATCCTTCTCTAAACCTTTACGTCTGCCCTACCTCGCCACCACCCCGAGAAGACCACATAGAAGAGGTCGAACCAATAGAGGAAATAGAAGTTATCGAAAAAATTAAGAGTATGAAATTAGAAAAGAGCCCAGGCCCAGACAGAATAACCAACAAAATCATAAAAAAATAGGTCTCCCGCTACTAGCAAAACCACTAACAGAACTGTTTAACATGATTATTGAAACTACAAGCACTCCACAGCAATGGTCTGAATCAAACATAATCTTGTTATATAAAAAAGGAGATCCAAAAGATACCTTCAATTACCGTCCTATAAGCCTACTGCCAACGTTATATAAACTTTTTTCTTCAATTGTAGAGTACTTGGCTAATTTTTAATTAGCAAAAAATTATCCGAGAGAAGTCCGCTATTACAGATGCCCTTAGTCATGCCCAGAAATTAAAATGGCAATGGGCAGGTCACGTAGCCAGAATGACCAACAAAAGGTGGACCATACGAACTATACTATATATACGAAGCCCAGCCGGATACAGAAAAAGAGGCAGACCACTATCAAGATGGGTAAACGACATAACACACAGCAGGTAGAAACTGGGCAACTGTCGCAAAAGACAGAAAAGTATGGCAATCTCTGGAGGAGGCCTTCACCTCAGAAAGGGTTCTTGGTAGAGCCAGGCTATAAAAATGTTACATGCATTCAGTTTATAACACTGATGGGGCATAGGCCTTTTCTCTGTTAGTGAGAAAGCTGTAATCCACGCGGGGCCAGTGCGTATTGGTAGATGTCACATGTCTTAAAGATTTTGATTCTACTGCACCAAGTTTTCTCACGACGGTTTCCATCTCTTGAAATTAACGACAACATAACAAAAAATAAATATATCTTTATCCGATTAATTCGCAAATTACTAAAATAATACTACTAGTATTAGTATTTAACTGCGTCCGGTCACAATGGAAACATAACATACATAGTTCGGAAAAGGCTCGACAATTTCAACAAGATTCATTCGTAAATTTGCTGTGATTGGTAGTAGAACAACTTCGATCGCGGCTTAGGCAAAGGCACGAGTGATATACGTACGCTACGTATACACATACACGCAAAATCAGATGAGACGAACTAATCTGATTTGTCCTGCTAAGTCCCTTGTAAGACGATATTGAGACTGAATCGTCACACACGACATAAACAGAGTTTGAGCGGATAATTGCTATTCTAAGACTACAATTTAATCGTGGAATACCTTCATTAAGACTGTAAAATCTGTCTAGTTCTCAGTTTCTCAGTAAAATAATAATCAATATGGATCACTGAATTCAGTGTTTGAGTTTGTTTGGAATGAAAACCTTGAAATAAATCTCCATAGTACCTACCGGGCAAAATCCAACGTGAAATGCGACATTCATTTATTAACTTCTATCTTTTTTGAACTAAGTAATGAACCAAATATTGTAGGAATATAAGGTTATTTAAAAATATAAATTCTTTTTTTTTAATTGTCACGGAATCTGAGTTAGAGTTAATTAGCAGGACTGTCTTAAATTTATTTCTGCCCAAGCTTTACCCTCATTGTAGCTTCTTTTTTTTGTAGTGATTAGTCGAGTTTGCACTTTCAAAGAACTTGTGCTTGAACAACCTTAAAATTATTGGGCTTCTTTCAGTTTTTGATTTATAACTTCTAAAACGTGCATCCTACGGAAAAAAAAATAGATAACCTCGTAGTTTCAAGCCTGGTATTATTTTAACGTTGCTGCATTAAAATTCGCATATGTATCGGGTAAAAAAAGAAACTAATTATTTGGTGGTAGTTGAGAGTAGGCAGTAATATTCGAGTCAAATTGAATCTGACAGTAATGACTGGTTATTTAAGGTCTCTCAACATCATCTCTAGTCAAGCTGCTACCACCTTCTAATTTGACACATGATAGACCTACACAGACGCATTCCGGGCTGAAAATGTGAATTACTACTTTTCTTTCAACCTACAATCCTACAAGCCGTATTATAATATAATCGGGCCTCGCTCGGCACATGAACAGCTCGTCGGCTCTAGGTGGAAATTAAATAAAATTACGGGTAACCCCTACCGGTTTATATGCATTTTACAGCGGCCATTTTTCAACGTACTAATTTATACGTGATTGGAGTGTCGCATCCGTTGGTAGTATTTACTTTTAGGATTTAATAATTAGTGATTCTTTTATAATTGAGATCGAATTAGGACAATTGAGATTAGATCGAGTAGCTTGGTAGACTGCTAAATACGATGGTAGAACTTGAACACATTTTTATAGACAGTTTACGAGGAGCTTATTTCCAATTTATAAGGTATCCTTGAATGTAGCTTGCCCTTCATATTGTTTAAAATATCTTATCTACTCAGAGACTCCTTCCGAGTTCCGGCTTTGATACTTTTTATTGGGTCGTTTTATGCAGAAGAAATGCTATTTAGATGCATATCTAAATAGCATTTCATTTTTTTTTTTCGAGTCTTGATAATTAGATTACTATGGTCTGGCTGGATAAATAAAAAGGTCAAGTGCGTGTGGAACTAGCGTACAAAGTGTTCCGTACTATTTATTTATTAAATGACGTCTGTTGTAGGGGAGTCCTCTTAAATATTCTTTTTTGTTTAACTTTTGATTTTTAAAGTGAATATCTTGTGTTATGTTTGTTGTTATTCTGGCAACAGAAATACATCTGAGAAAATTTCAACTGTCTGGCGTTGCGGCAGTGCATGCAGGCTATAGCCAGTAGGCCTAGTATGAGTTTTCAATACGAAACTCGACCGTTGATATCGAGCGCGTTTGGCGCTCTCATTGGTTGAGAGTTCTTGCGACCTTGAAGCGGGCCAATCGCAGAGTCAAACGCGCTCGATATCGACGAACGAGTTTCGTAATGAAAACTCATACTAGGCCTACTGGTGACAGACAGACCGCGTTTTAATTTTTTTAGGTTCGGCCCCCAATAAATGTGTCCAACTGTATCAGGTTAGACTGGGAGCCAACCAAATCTCCGTAGATTAGGATGGTCTGGCTAGATATTACCTGTCGAGTGTGTTGATGTTGTTGTAAGCCACCGACGTTATATTGATTAATTTCTGAAGCATTGAAGCTTTAGTGCTGAATGTATAGGAGATTATGGACTACTTCTTTTCATATTTTTAATTTGATTATACACACAAATACATAATTTTCTAGGAATTTTATAGAAATGGATTTGAAAGATGAGTTTCTAGCCTTCTATTATTTACAGTAAACATTAAAAAAATTGGTATGAATAATAATCTTATAATAGGTGACCTGTGCGAATCCTTTATATTCAACTGAAAATTTTCGAACAACCACTGAAATATGAGTATTTTGAATATTTTTCTGCGGTAACGTTCTAGAAAAGGTTTAAAATGATGCCTCATTCATGTAAATATATTAATTAAGTATGAAGGAAGTTATGATTATGACGTACCAACAAAAAAAGCCTTTCAGAAATAATATACCATATGATTAGTTAGATCAAAAGTATTGGCGATGTATGCCAAAGTAAATTCATAGTTGAATTATTCATGGATGGATTTATGAGGTTTGTGTTCATTTTTCTAATGCACCTGCCACGATTTTATTAGCCAGTTATTAATTATTTTCACCTTTATGGTTAATACAACTCAATCAAAACATGATTATATAAACTATCAAAAATACAACATCTTTCACTTCGTTACCTTCCGAAAATGTACTTCCCCTTAACTCTTTTTAAAATTTGGAAACTAAAAATGGCTAGGGCCTAGATCTGAACTATATGGTGTTCGCTCGAACCACCTGTGTAAGGCGTCCATTGCGACTAGCAAACCTTTTACAATTTTTTTCTACTTTTCCGTTCTTTTAACTTTTCTAATATTGTTGCGATATATTTTTTTATGTGATTGTAGTGCACTTTTCTTTAACCACTTCTCTTTTCGGTTCACTTTTTTCTAAATTAGAATAAATTAGTCATAATTCCAAAAAATAGTTGTGACTAACTTTCCGGCGGAAAATTTAAATAATGTGAGATATGGGAACCTCACAGAAGAAGGGTTTCTTATGACATTACATCGACTCCTGTTTAAGGTCTAAATAAACCTATGTGTCATATCCCGTTACAATTTTCTCCAGAATCGCTTTACCTGGCTATTGCTTTGACTTTCATGCCAAGATGGTAATGCAGGGTCCTCAAATATTTAAAAGCTCTCCATTCATTTTTATACTATAGGTATTCCCATATCCCCTTTTTATGCGCTCATTTTCATCATTTTATATCATAACAACGTTAACTAGAAATGAAGCATCAAATATTTCCGATTGAGAAATTCTGTTGCGGTACGAAATAAATTCCTGTTCACATTATTCGTGATAGGCTTAACCCTTAACTAGGCGCATTAAGAAAATCACACAATTAGGCGCGTGGGGTCTTGAGTGACCCCAAAAAAAACATTGGGAAAGGAGTGTCAAAAACAAATAAAACTTAATGTATTTTATAGCAATTAATAAAGTTCTTTAATATAATTAACTGTAAGAAACGAAAACATAAGTGGGACATTATATATAATAATAAAATTAAAAAAAAGGAACGTCTCTTTAGACTAATTTTTTTGGCATAGCCTAAATCAACTTAAAGAAAAATTATTAATCAGTCTCATCAGCGGATTCTTCTGTTCTGCATCCGAAGCAGTAAATCCTCGAGTGTTGCTGAGAAATAAATTTATGACACTTGAAGCATTTTTTGGCACTTTTATGTCATCCTTTCTAGGACATGATGAACAGCGCCCGCGCTTCGATTGTTGGACCGTTTCGTCCACATCATGAACTTCACGGAGCCGTTTCTTTGTTGTCGTTGGTACAGCACGTAGTTGTATGCGACGTTTTTGGTGATCTTCCACAAGTGCTGCTGCTAATTTTTTCAAAAAAACCCGTTTTGTATGTGTGATACTCTTACTAGTATTCGCTTTGTGTATGACTAATGCGTTGATTCCAGATACATTTATAAGATGAAAAAATATAACCAGTGGCCATCTTTTTGTTCTTCTTCCAGCATTATAATTACTGCAAAGTTGGTCATTACAATCCACACCGCCTTTGGTACTATTGTAATAAGTAATTCTTTCTGGTTTCTGAGCTCTACCTGTTGTTTGGTCAATGGCTTTATCATTGTGCTTGGTGGAAAGTAAAACGACAGCTTTCTTTGGCTTAGGAACATATGAGACTATAGTCATTTGATTATGAAATCCGAAAATTGAACTATTTTATTGTTGGTCTATTTTTGTTTGCATCAGCAAAAAACTGAAAAAATGGGGAAAAGATCAAAATAAACTCGAAAAATACATACAGAAATTACGCAGTATAGAAATACACACATACAGAGAAAAATAATAAACAATATACTAATATAAACTAAAAGAAAACACAAAAGTAAAAACTTACCTTCGCCAAAAAATGTAACGTAACTGGTCGCATGGGGTCAGTGATGTAGAGAGCAGCGATACGTGCACACGCGTTGATGTTCTGGACGTGACTAATTTGCATGCGCCGCGGGAAGTGAGGAAGCTAGGAAGAGCGTGAGCGCGCTCTAAGCACTGTAACACATTATTTTTTAAATTTAAAGTGGCCCTGACCCCATGCGCCTAATTAAGGGTTAATTCACAGTTACATTTTCAGTTATACCAAACTTCCCACTAATGAAATCAGTTATTACCTGTTGCCTAAATTGTGTCTGCATCATTTTGGGATTTGGTAGCTATATCCGATATGCCGAATGCACGTAATAATTGGAATTCACTAATTCCATAGAGTACGGAATCGCTGCACCGTCAGAATAGAGGCGGCAGTGTTCATAGTTGAGTTGGACTTTGTTGCGCGGTATCGTAATACATATATTACTTATCGCTAGAGAGAAAACGGAACTATTTACGCGAAGGTTCCCACTATGTGCATTCAGATTTTTAACAAGATTCTTAACCAAATTAAAGAATTTCCAATGATCCGCTTTACAAGGACTTAACACAGCTGCTTAGTTGAGAATCAGCTCTTCTCATTTCTTCTTTTCAATGATCTAGTTACTAACACTAAAATTTTCAAGCCGCTATCATTCAATATGTTATATTGTAAGAACTTCTGTAACCAAATTTATCAGCAAATAAATGTTTGACTGTCCTATGTCATACTGACGTTCAACAAAATTTGATTCTCAGCCTAGTTTGAATAAATGACTTTGATTTTAAGTACGGGAGAGGTGTGTCAATAGGAACAGGGAGGCAATTGTAACATATTTCATAACATCTATTGACAGATAGTGGTAGCTCTTGGTGGTATTCGCATCATTTGGTGTTGTTTTACCGGTCGAACTTGCAAGTGAAACAGTTCACGCGTATGCTTTCAGTAGATGACAGTTTGAGATACAGCAAGTTGAGTGAATTTTTTTCGGCACAGTTTTTATTTTAATTAAATAAAACAGATTTAAAATAGTTCAGTGGTAGTTTTCGGATAAGTTATCATCTAATCTATACATGAAGGTATGTGAGTTGTTTAACTTTACCATATACACTTCTCATCGGAAAAATCGAAACACTTCCCTTTTTATAGTTTCTATCCTAATTATTTTGGCCATTTAAATGGTAGGCTAAAATTTTAAATTCAAAATTAGAATTTCTTTGTTTATCTACAAACGAAATGTATCACTGTTTTGAAACAAATGTATGTTTAGAGTCAGAGTACATTTCACCTTTGTAAACTAAAATTTTGCGTTTATATTGAAAGTTTTTGTTCTTTTTTGTTTGCTGCGGCTTCGGCACGTCTGAAAGTTTTATTTTTTGTAAAACATGGACACGTCACCGGCAGAGGCCGCCCAAGTGGTGGCATTACTGGATTCTGGACTTAGTCAGCGTGTTGTCGCTGAAAGATTGCATCTAAGCCTGTCATCTGTTCATAGAGTCTACAAACGCTATCGAGAGACTGGTTTGGTCATGCGCGTTCAGGATCTGGCAGGAATCGCATTACTTCGGAGCGAGATGATCGATTTATTGTAACAACTTCTTTACGAAATCGACGCCTTAACGCTTTTCAACTACAACAGCAGCTTTATGTTGTTTGTGGTGTGGCTGTAAGTGACTCTACAATTAGAAGAAGGTTGATGGAACGTGGATTGGTCCCGCAAAAAATTAATTTCGGTCCGTTTCCTGGTTTGTGGGGGAATCAGCCCCGAAAGTAAGACAGAGGTAGTGTTCGTGTCTGGGCCACGTCTGCCTGCACTAAACTGTCATCGGTACGTTAAACAGTGTCTTGAGCCTCACGTGATGCCCTATGTACATTTTATTGGCAACGGCTTCATATTCATGCACAACAATGCGAGATTATCTTGCAAAAGTCGGTATCCCCATTATGAAATGGCCAGCAAGAAGCCTGGACATGAGTTAAAAAGACGTGTTCGTGCTAGAAATCCGGCCTCTTACAATTAACACTATTAGTTGATCTCATTACGTGCCATTTTCTAGAATATTGTTGGTTTTTTGTTTGTTATTTTCTGTATTTGATTTTATAATTAGATAACTATACTGTGACCAAATTTGATTGTTCTATGATTTTTAATTTAGATATTATGAAGGATTGATTTTTTTTTTGTTACTATTGACACACCTCTCCCCTACTATTAAAAGAGTAAAATTCTTAGTATCCCGGAAGTGTATTGTTTGTCGCACACTGTCCACCGTCAGTTTCTATTCGTCATTTGTATCATACATAGTTCGGGTAGCCGTTGACACATTTGGTTTGTGTGGAAAGTGTAGGCAGTGCCGCCTCTATCAGTGGCCGCCGAGGTAACATCGTGCTCTATGTCCTTACTACTTATTAGGTTTCAATTTAGGGGGGAAAGCGGATACTGTATAATTAAAGTACCTATACATGCAATATCAATATCGGTGTTAGTTTAGGCATAGGATGTAATCTCAGTTTTGCAATTAAACATTAGATGAAAATAATATAGAAAATCAGTCAGTCGTATGATTAATAGTAGGTACAGAATTACAAGGATAGTAAGTACCCAATTAATACATTTCGAAGCGTTATGATGAAAATGAATTGCCTTAAACATGGTTTAATGTGTTGTCTTTAAATACAATGACAATTTCAATCAAATCTCAGTCTTTAAATACATACAATGAAAAATCCAACGACATCTTGGTTGTCCAATTACATGCAAAAATAATCATGGTGATGTCAAAATAGTAGTAAGTAGTAATAATTCAAAGTAATAAATATATCATAAATTTACGTTCGTTGGGATTTTTTTATAAATGCATGCATACACATCACAAATCAGCTTTAGCATAACTGTAACGGCAGACCGCCGTGCTCCCTTGTTGGACGAATGAACCTTATGTTTGTTTGAAGTAAATGGCATAACTATCAAAAAATCATCCCTTTGAAAGTGCAGTCTGAAAATTACCTGTCGTAACCAGTTGCCACACCAACCTAGGTAATACATATTAACTTTATTTCAATTACTTTTAAGTTTATTTTACAGAGACTAGCACTATTAAAGAGTTTTAAAATGTTTGAAGTGGTAGCATATACTGAACTGTTTTGCGTACTTATTAAAAGTTACTTTTTCATTACCTACATAGTTTATGTATTGACATTGTTTGCAAATAAATAGCAAACGCAGGACCTATTCTGCGTTCGCGTTTTTAAACCGCTGTTTACGCTGTCGATGAGTGTTAAAAAGCTTCTTGTAATGTAATGTACACACATGTAATGTAACACTATTTTGCATTAATTCCTGCAGGAATGAAGAAAAATGAAAATGTGAGTACGTACATTACATTCTCTCAGATTGGTGTGATCACCAACCTGAGATAATGTAATTTAATGTTTGCGGTATCCGAAGCCTTCATTCCTCTCATGTTCACAATACCTAAGTGTATAGCGAATCATTGAAATTATAAGCGCTGTCTCGTTACTTTTAATTGCATCTTAATATGTTTCTACCTACGTATTGGTAATATTTGTAAATAAAAATGAAGACGACACCACCGCCCTTAGACATTTACCAAACCGCGCTGGGCTAGCGTGGAGGAGTACGATCTCTCTTACTGTATACTTGTGTGCCCAGCAATGGGAATAGTATATTTCATTACAAGTGCGGAAAGCCTGTCATTACAACGAGTTTCGACAAATGTCGACCCGAGCCGAGGCGCAGCCGAAGGTGAGGGTTGACAGTCGGAACAAGTTGCAATGACGGTTCCGCACGTGTACTGAACAACTATTTTTAATACAGTTGCGAAAAAATTAAGCAATTTATTAAAATAATAAAAACACAATAAACTCGACTAACTAATAATTTATTTCTTAGAAAAGTTATAATTCACATATACATTGAAATTGGTACAGTTTTTTATACTAACTGGGGAAGTTTGTCTGACTTCCAACCTCCTAGTCGCTTTAAGGACGTCAAATTGACTCCTGAATCTGCCAATAATGTAGCAGAGGTCCTCCTGAAGCTGTGCCGAGTATAATACTCTGCATCCGGAAGACCAAGAAACGTAGCTATTTCTTTTGGCATATTACCAAATTTGTTTATCCCGATTGCTTGAGATGTACACTTTCCTTTTTGATAATTTTGGAAAAAACGGTCGGATTTTCCTTTTTGGGACCGCTGATTCATATATTTTTGCACTATTCTAAGAAAATCTCCTTCAACAACAAAGCTTCTCGGTATCTTATTTTTTGTATTCGGAATCTTGATTAGTAGCATTTTTTCATGGGCTTCAATATCTTTTAAAGTAATATTGGATAACTCCTCTCTGCGGCAAGCACCAACAATGCCAAAAATCAGCGCAACCTACAAAAAAAAAGGGATTTGATTAATATTTTTTTAAATAATTTAATGACTGTATTTTGCGATTTCGTAAACCTCGACCATAATGTAGAAGGTTTTAATTTTGCTGACAGTTCGGAGAAATATGCCAGCATAACATTTTCTGAAAAACGATTTGCCTTTTTCTCTTCTCTCCACGCAATAAATTCGTTGTATATAGATATGTAGCGACTTTTTGACTTTTCCGGTAAAATGATCTCCGAAACATTTTGTGCAATTATACTGAGTTCCGGTGGTGTTAATTCAAATAAAATATCGTCGAAATTACTCATTTTGTGCAACAAACAACTAAACTCGCAAAGAAAATTTTTGAAAAATGGCGCAAACCGTAAAAGAATATAAGCAGAGATTTCTTTTTTCTTCACCCATTCGATTAGGCAAATGGAACTATGCCCATACAGCCAAGTCTTCAGTAGAATTTTTTTATTGATATGAAAAGAAAATGAAATGAGATGAAATTAAATAAAACCTAACCTAACTCATTGAATTAAATCATTAAATCTGATATTGAAACAAATTAGTAGCTTCTTTTTAGAATTATTTGCATGAATCCTAAAAACTTCTATGATTTTTTTTGAAGTAAAAACTTCATGGTTGGTTTTTTTTTTATTTTTAATAGACAATATTTTGACAGTTGGGAAAGAGAACGCACTAGTTCGGAAAAGGTAAAGAAAAAGCACGAATGTGTAATAGCCCACTTTCCGAACGCTATACGTCCCTGTAATACACCACTTTTTGAGCAACTGTATTAAAAATATATTATGCTGATACATAAGTATAAAAGTGAAGCAGGGGTGGTTTTTCATTCGGTTGACTTCTTCCATTATAAAATATAAGGTGTTGAAATTGCGGAATTGTAGGAATTTTTTTCTGTAATGCATTTTACAGATTTACATTCTACTAACTTAACAGCAAGCTGTGCTGCTAGGCAGTTTGTTCAGCTACTTTGCCTTTCTAGGTTATCTAATTTTAAAAAGTGCTGATTCTCTGCCTAATTTTACTAAATGACTTTACTATCAAATAAACTACTATAATTGTCTACTACGGTCATTTACCAATTAAATCATTGTGAAAAATCTTGTCTTAAGTTACGGGAACTTGTGATTAAAATATTTAACATCAAAGAAGGTAAAAGTTATCCATAAATAGTTTTTATTGAAACCTTTGGCAACTTGTAATTTTATCAGCAATTTTCCGATTACTCCTTTACTTAATTTATTTGTCTCCACCACTCTGAGTTGTGATGCAGCAAAGTTCCGAACTATCTATGCATCGCTCGGCTAGCCTCCCGCAGATCGTGGAATGGTATTTGCTAGCCGAGTAATTTACCAATTGCGGTAACCCTTCATTTAGAGTTATGTAGATTATTAGATTCATCGCCCCTTAGTTATAGGTGGTTGGGATACTTGTTTATCAATGTCCTAATGTCAATGTTTTCTTCTTAGGAATAACAAGTAAGTCCTTAGATATCTCTTCGAGACTTTTCCGCGTGATTAAATAGAGACGTCTACAATTCGAAGAAATCTTAGATAATAATGTACTAGCTGTTTCCGGTTTGCGTGAATAATTGTGTTGAATCGTGAATTGCTGAGGTAAAAATTATTACAATTCTTTGGAGTTCAAGCTGTGCCGTCAAAAATCGATTCAGTGTTTTAAACGTGAAAGCGTTATAGATGTGCAGAGTTACATTGGAATTTGTGATATAAATACGGGTTCACACTTCCATACAAACTTTCTAAACCCCTAATTCCTACTTATTTTAATCCCCTTGAGGGAAGAAAATAATATAATTATGTAGTTTCAATATAAAATAAATATATATTCATAATAAACAAATACAATAAATAATAATGTAAATATTTACAAACTTTGAAAGCCTTTAAGTTCTATGCTTCTAGCTATGAAAATGACAATACTTTCATGCAACCTTTCATCACTTTCAACCCTTTTTTCTCTTTTTTGAATTAAAATGGAGCCTATGTCCTTTCTCAGGGGTAGATCAGGATGTAATTAATCTGTGTATTGAACAAATTGAATTGTGAATTGAAATCGGTCGGATTGTTTTGGACCGAAAGCGAAACAGGCAGAGATTGTTACTTTCGCATTTAGAACATTATAATATGGATTAAGCTGATGATTAAACCCTGAATATTCCCCAAAAATAAACCCTGCCGAATTAATTTCAACTATATTTGATTGTCAAGTTGGTCGGGAATGAAGTATGTTACAACCATTCTTTCTTAACTTTTTCATGTCTTGAATTATTCTGACAGCGTCATTTTTTAAACTATCGACCCGCCCGGCTTCACACGGGTCACGGGTGCAATGCTGATACTGAATACACTACAGAAAAACTGTGAACGTTGTATGTATAAAAAAAAAATGCGCTCTGCCGCTCCCGTCCCCTGGGCGGCCGGTACCGCCGCAAACGCGACCCCCGCAATTTTTAAATCTGTAATATCTTAGAAAATATTCATTTAAATCATATGTTGTTAAGGATGATATAGATCTACATAAAAATTGTAAGAAATAAATTGGGTGAGGAATAATGCTGTATTGGTTAAAGTCGCTTCGGAAATTAGTCAATGTATGTCGTAAAAAGTAAATAACAAAAAATATGTTATTGTGGGATACCCATAAGAGATAGAGATATACGATTGCCGACTTTTCTGTGGACCTTTTCGAAGTACATTATTTTGATAAATCTTGTAGGGTTCAGCCTGCGTTTCACTGCAAACGCGGAAAAAATCGAATTATTTACGACATCACATTATAAAACTCAAAAATAATAGTATTTCTCCACTATTCAATGGATGTTATTATATTATACATATAAAGTTTATCTTTAGTTGTATTTGATTCTGCTTCAATGTACATAATTTATGTTCCATGATAACAAAAGGATAGTGAACGCGAACATTATATGAAAAAGCCTATAATGTTCCCATTGCTGAGCATACAGGCCTCCTCTCTATGAGTATGGGCTTGGAGTTTGTATGTTTATTACTAGCTTAAGTACTAATTACAATTACCATTTTTTTCAACAAAATATTGTACACATTGAAAATGTCTACAAAAAAGTTCGCGTTGGTATATGTCTATCTCTTATGGATATCCCGCAATAATATTTTTTGCCGTTTACTTTTTACGACAAATACTGGCTAATTTTCGAAGCGATTTTAACCAATACGGCATTAATCCTTATCCAATTTAATACATTAAATACATTATTTATTTAATATACATCTATATTGCTCTTTACAGCATATGATTTAAATGAATATTTTCGAAGATATTAGGTCCTTACATATGAAATTGGCGTTTTGTATGGGAGGGATAAAGTTCTTTATTTTTTTTAATATAATATATTTATTTAATCAAAGTATGATCCTTTGCTATCTATGCACTTCTGCCATCCCATAGGTAGTCCGTTTATGCTTTTTCTAAAAAAAAACATTAAGACGGAAATCAATAAAATCTTTGAAGACTGTTTAGACTGCCCCATCGGAGTTGAATTTTTCCCCTTGCAAAAAGTTACCCAAATTTCTAAAAAAATGGTAGTTAAAACTTAATACCCGGTCGAAATTTAATAAAAACCGTATGAATCTTTATTTTTAAACAAAGTTAGTAATCCTTGTTTCGTTTTACACCGAAACAGAACTACTTAGGCGCTTAATACACGGCACCGCGCACTGCTTCGGTAGGCGGTGAAGCGGATCTCATGTCGCATTGACTTCTATTAAATCCCTAGATGCCTAACTCACATACACCTCCGCGCTGCCGGATCATCGTGGGTGCAGAAGATTCTTGCCAGTGTCTGTGAGCAAACTGGTCACAACCTTGTTAAATCCATCCGCGCCGACAAGCGCGTAAACCGCCTTACCACGCGGTGCACCGCTACGAAATCCGCTTTACCGTCTCGGCCCTCCGCGGCTGTACGGGGTGCCGTGTGTTAATCGCCTTAGAGGTAGCGGTGCATTAACAGTTCGAAGTTTACAGTGCTTTATTGGATTTCTCTCTCAAAATAAACACGGGGAATTTTCGTGTCACAAAGAGACCGCTAATGTATGTAATCTGCTACAAGTTTAAATGCATTTTTACAAATAGCATTTACTACCTCGGATTCACCAAAAGACTAATCAGCGCGTCTATTCTGGAAAACGTCATTCTGCCTAATGCTACTGAATGACATAGTCAACAGCTCACTTTATCCAAGCTTTCATAGTGAGATTTTCAGACTGTAGCTCTACTATATTGACAGCTTTAATCAGTATAAACGTAGTAAACTAACATTATGCTTGCAATGTGTCGAAGTTTTATTGGCATTGCTTACTCAAAAGCTGTATATATAGCTTTTAGTTAATTATCAACGACAACCTGTAATAGAGCCTGTCCAAAATTAACGCATCTCAAATCTGCAAAACGTTAAGTTAAGGAGGGAGTTTCGAAATTGCGTAGGTTTAGCCCTCGCTAATTTTCTGGATTTCACGAGCACCAAAAATTGCAATTTAAAGCTTTTACGGCAATGTTTTCGAAGCTCAAATATTAATCTCATAACATTACCTACTATAGCAGATCGACATTACAAAAAGCCAAAAGCTAAATTGTATTACGTCGAGCTTTCCTTGCACTACTGAGAAAAATTTACTGCGAATATTGTGAATAAAAATTACAATTTGAAAGTTAATTTATGTTAAGCAGGAAAGAAGCATATTTTGATATTGTTTCAATTTTAGGGTTCATAGTGTACATATTATCCAATATACATATGTGATGATTCTAATTGTAAAACGTACGGCAATTCGAGCGGCTACTTGAACATGAGCTTTAAGTACCAATATTAATAAATTAGCTGTTTACGACACTGCTATCATTCATCAGAGATTAGTGATTGCATTAACTAATACTTCCACAGGCAAAACTTTCTAAGCTCGTGTATGTGTTTAGAGCTACGTCTGGACTTGAATTGAGATAAACTTATCCTAAACTTAACCAAGTAGCGAATACTTCGGATTTCTATGAGAAACCACATTTAATTACTCCTAAACTCCTAACTTGTGTAAATACATTTACCAATCAATTGACTGCTACACAGCTGTATCAATAGGCAATAGGGTAGTTGACTAAATAAAACTAATTAGTCCGTCAGTCAGATTTCCAAAAAATACTAGACACGTATTTTTTATTTTTTCATATAATCAAAAAATGGAGACGACACAGTGCGCTGAAAACTCGTGTGACGTCACTGGACGCTACACTTTTTAGCGAGCAGTGACGTCACCAGCCACCACTCCTGATCTTTGATTCCTTTTATATTTGTCATTTTTTATTGATTTGATAAAACAAAATAGACGTATCTAATATTTTTCTATAATCTGAATGACGGACTAAATATAATCAATTTTTTTTTACCCAGGAAACATCCCTAACCTATTTTGATTATATCCAATCTATCTAGATTCCTATCAAAATTCCGAATAACATATTGCGTTGCCCACATGTTTGTTCCATGTCAATATTGGAATTATAACCTGTCGTGAACATCGTGTATGTTGAATCCAGCTCGTGCGGGCTCTTTCACATTCACTACTTGATTCACAATTTGAAAATGTCCAACATTAGGAATACACACTTACACTAAGCCGTATGTGCTTAATACACCATGTGTGGCATGACTTCGATCTCGTGCGGAATCTGCTTTTAAGTTACAGCGTATCTTGAAACAGATTTGAGTCATAAAAATTGTAGACATACACTCTACAATTTTTTACGGCTCATATCTATACTCAATTCTAGAACTCAACGTCAAGCCGAAACGAGGTGTCAGAATTAGAATTGCTTGAAACAAACATGAAAAAATTCAGGAAAAAACATCTCCCTTCTCGTTTTGCCGTAAAATTAAGAACCTAAGAAGAACTTTTGCGAATATAAAACATTTCAACAGAGTAAAATGGGTTTTCAAAAACCGTGTTGCTCGAGGTTTTTTTTTTTTATGCTCGCTTTTTTAGTATGAAACTAGATAATTTAGTATAGACTAAATAATACCGATGACCTTGTGAAGGTCGCGGGAAGCCGATGGATGCCGGCAGCACAAGACCGATCAACGTGGAAAGCCTTGGGGGAGGCCTTTGTCCATCAGTGGACATCCATAGGCTGAAGAAAAAATAAAACAAAGTATTGTAACATTTTAGAATCCTGATAAAATACGCGAACTTTTAATGTCACTTGCCAAGGTATTATTCTAGGACATCCTTTTTTAAAAGATGACCTGTCAAATCAAATCTTGAAAATTTTAAATTCACAAATAGTCTTAATTGCAATTGTTTCACTATCTTTGACTGTGGTTCTAGAAATGTAATTTAGGGTTAGGGATCCAAAATTTAATTGTACAAAAATTATTTAAATTAACCACAGTAACCGAAAAATGGTTACAGGTTGACCAAAGGACATCTGGTACTTTCCACACATTGTTGGTCGAAAAAAAAAAATTGCGCGGCCAGACCTACAATTATTTCCAATATCTAGACCATATTAAGACCTTTAAAGAAATATATGACTTAACCCTGTAGCTGCAAATTCTGAGTAGTTATGGCACTTTCCATATATTAGATTTAAAAAAAAAAAAATGCCGTTAGACCTAGAATTATTTCCAATATCTAGACCATATTAAGACCTTTAAAAAAATTATGACTTAACCCTGTACCTGCATATTCTGAGTAGTTACTTAGTTAAGAAAAAATATAAACAGTCTTCTTCTTCTTTTTCATGGTGAGATTCAACCTCAACTCTTGATCAATGTCCTATGTGGAATAGATACCACAATTTTGCCAATAACACGTGTAACAAATTATAGAAATTTTTTGAAAATTTTATTTCACAGTAATTGCGGATATCGCCAATGACAGTTGAAAAAGACGGCCGCGTGAACCGACTATGAGGAAGGTTTGAAGCAAAGTCATGATGTGTGATTGGCCACTATGCTGCTATATTTCAATGTTCTTTATGACTTATTTACTGTATGCACTTTTTACTAAATAAATCACGTGCTTTTATTTAGTAAACAACACAATAAATCATTTTAAAAGTCCAATGAAAAATGCTCATGACTCACAGCTTTCCCGTCAAAAACTCATAAAAACTCGTTAAGTCCTCAAACTCTGGCATATCTACTGACATAAGTCCGAATTGTGCTCGTCTTCTGTTTCAACAATTTAAGGTTTTATTTCTAGGTCTGAACGCGCAATTTTTTTTGAACCAACTATGTATGGAATGTGCCATAAGTACCTACTCAGAATATGCAGCTACAGGGTTAAGTCATATATTTTTTAAAGGGTCTTAATATTGGAAATAATCCTAGGTTTGGCCGCGCATCTTTTGTTTTTGGATCCGGTCCAAAAAAAAAATGCCTGATGTCCTTTCTAGGTTTTTCTTTAATGTTTCTTCTTTCTCGGTGGTAGGCCATAACATCGGCCGCCGGCATAAGTTACCACCCACCAGACAAAGCCTTGCCGCCAAGCGATTTGTCGTGTTCCGGCATGATGTCTGGTGAAGCCGTACGGAGGACGGGTCTGAGCAGTTGTGTTGCGATGTGTGCCGGGTACGATGCGCCTAGTGTTGCCCTTTGGCGCAGCATCGTTGGTCGTGTTGTTGGGTTTAACATTGCATCACCTCGCTCAACTGCCGTCTTCCTTCCTATTCGCTCAGTTTTTCTGAGTGAATAGGCTCTTAATAAACTAGCGCGCTTTACCATCAACGATCGCATCACTGCTTACCATCAGGCGGGATTGCGGTCAAGCGCTAGTTTATAATTATTAAAAAAAAAAAAAAAAATATGTACATAATTTTCAAACTGCATGGGGTAGATTTTTTCTGATTTTTCTTATGATGGTTACAATCAATCCTGTCACCCCGGTTCGTTTTGACGTTGAGATCTGGGATATCCTATATATGAGGTATAAAATGTATATGAGAATAAAAATGAATATAAAATGGAAGTATATGAGATACAAAAACTTCAAATCAATATTTTTATGTTTCAAATGTCAAGTAAATACAAGTGCTTAAACAATGAGCATATAATTTTAACTGATTCAATTCGTAAAAGCAGAAGTAAATTGTTAATAAATAACAAACGTTAATTAATTTCTAGTGCTATTCCCAGAAGAGACGCAGTTATTCAATTTAAAGGCTCGCCAATGTTTAGCATTCCAATTCCGGGGAGACTTGGTTCGGAACCGACCACTTTGTTCGAAATGAGCCACGGAATAATACGATTGGAATGGTATATTATACAGAATTATGACATTCTTAACCTCGTACGAGTATTAGGAATACCTGGATTTCCAGTTCAAAGAAGACGGAATTATTCCGAAACCTGTGTGAATAGTATCAAGTATTCATGAATATATCGTCGCCGTAGAGTGAAAACCCCGTAAGTGCAAAAGTAGTAACTTTTCAGGAGGAAGAAAAAACTGCGTGCTGTAAAATTTTTTGTACGGCGACTTTTATTTTTTTTTATTAATTAATATGGAGATTTAACCGCTTTCATACCCAAATCGGTTCAGTACTATAAGATTGCCCAAATGAAAATGAAAATAAAATTTAACTACAGGTTCGTTGCTAGGAGGTATTCACACGGAACTGACAGCTGCGCGTGTTTACTAGGTTCTCAATTAGTGTCATAGATATCGCTACGAATATCGAATAAACAAATGAGTCGGATCAGGATGTGTGTAGTGAGGTTTTCTTCCCAGAAACGCAATAAAATAAATTTCAGCAAAAATGCATTCCCGAGGTTTTCACTCTACGGTGACGATATGTACATATTAAATACCAACCAAAACCATTATGCTTTTGTACCCTGCCTGACCTGAGTCCTTTAAAAACGCAAGACTTTTGTTACTTGCACTGTTTATCTGGGATGATAAATCCATTTCCACCTTAGGTTTCACTATCCTTGAAAATGTATCACAGTGGAAAGTTACCAAGATTTTAGATTTAGATGTTTTTCTCTGTTTTAAAGTAGCACGTTAATGTCCTTTACGTAAAGTGTTAAGTTAACCCTTTCACAACATTTTCACACCTGTTGTGTCGCTCCGGATGTTTTGACTGGGAGTCAACAAGTAAAATAGCTGAAGTTTTATGCAAAGCTAGGGTTAGTGACGCGCCCCTTATATCTAACCGTGGATAAAGAAAACGCGAACATGAGCGAAACGGTGAAGGAAAGCATCGTTAAGAGACCGGCTATCATGATGCCCTAGTACTAATGTGACGTCTAAAAGTACCAACATACAACATACTCCGTTTTAGGTAGAGGAGGTTTATGTCCCAGCAGTGGGAACATCATTGGGTGATCACGCTGCACGCTGCTGCTGCTTGATAATTAATATAATTATCAGTTCAAATGCATATTTTACCGAGTCGCAATAAGTTTGTGACTGACGATAACCAATTTATTATAATGGATGTCTTTACACACTTAAAATAATGTCAGTTTCAGCAGAACATGTATTTAAAATGATAATATTTCCCGGAAAGGATACGAAGAGAAATTGAAGCAAAAGTTTTCGATTTTATATAATTAAAATAGGTTAAAATACGTACATCGTGTATAAATAAACTCATGATTAATTTAACCACTTTAAATGTTAATGACGATTGTGGTGAGTTTAATCTAACAGGAAAATGTTATTGTACTTTTTCCGAGTCCAAATGTCGAACTCGATAGTTCGTTCTTGCATTTTTATTAAACGAATATTATAAACGTAAAAGTTTGTCATGGATTTTTGTAACCCTTTCGCGTAAAAATTACTAAACGGAATTTAATGAAATTTGGCACACTGGTGGTTTATAACACATACGATTTATCCCGATATTCCCATTGGTTCGAATCTTATTCTTAACTAACTCTTAAGTCGTTAAACATCCAGGCATCCACGAAAACACAAAAAATATGTGATCGAAATCGTAGCCCTTTAGTAGGTGTACTCTCGTGTACTAGAATTACTACTATTACTATCATACTTCTATATTACTATTATATAAATACAAGCTGCAACCCGATTTGTCCCGCATAAATGACTGTTACTTGTAATCGGGAGTATAAAAGCGCTAGCGCCGCTTGCACGACAAATTATTTACTAATAGCAATAATAGCGTATAACGAAAGTAGTTACGTTTAATAACACATTCTGTTTCAGTCTCCAAAAAATGATGTCATGTTTCATCGTCATCATCGGGCTAGCTTTTTTCCCAACTGCTATGGTCGACTTCCAGTCTAAATGGATTCAGGTGAATACCAGTATTTTACATGGAGCAACTGCCTATTTGATCTCCATAACCACTGGGTTATGGAGATTAAATAAGCAGTAACTCCATAACGAAAAGTCTTACCAAGGGTTATAGCCCAGTAACTGTACTGGGCTATAACCCTTGGTAAGACTTTTTTCATTAATATTGTCTCATTATTGTGTTGTATACGCATTTTGCATTAATATTGTCCGAATTCGGTAGTTAGAAGCCCGAAAGTCTGACAACCAGTCTTACCAAGGGTTTATAGCCCAGTAACTGTACTGGGCTATATGATATGGGCGAATGTGATAAAGTTAGTAATAGAATTACAAAGGCAAAACCAATTTAAGTGGCTAGCAAGTTTCATTAGGTGACGTGGCAGAAATTACCGGTAGTGGTTCATCTGCAAATAACATTACATATTATAAAATTTCAACACTCTTAAAAATAGAAACATTTCAAATATTAGGTATGTACACGAATCTCAATTTAGAAATCTCGATCCATTGAGCGAATCAACATTACTAGAACAGTACCACCGGCGAATGTGGAAAGTTATGTTACAACAAGTAACGGCTTATATCACACATTTCCGTTCACCGTCACGCAATATGCATCTGAGAACTGAGTACTCCTTAACCCGTTAGTGTTATCTAGTGCAGTTGTTCCACGCCCCTGTGATATGCCAACTATTATTGTAGTTGAAATAACTGGCTCCACTGTGTTGTCATTCCGTAAAGTTTTGCATGTTTAGCGCCACAACCGGCTAAACTGTTGCTATACATAAACATTTCCTATTTATTTTAAAATGTTTTTTAAAAAAGCATCACCAGTCTTGTTCTGTAACTCGTTTTATAACGCGGTGTTTTATGCACTTCTACTAGAATTTTAATGCTGAATGTCTTCTTTTCAGCAATGATAATTAAAGTACGATTTCAATGAATACATTTTTTCCGGCAAAAGAAAATACTCAACCGAGCAAACATCTGTGTTATTACATTCCAACTCTTTCAGAAAATAATTCGCAGTGGCTTTTTAAAAGTCCTTTACTTGGAACCGAGAAATAATATGATTTAAAAAAAGTAGTTATGAATATCTTTTTAAAACAGAATGACGCGAGTATTTGAATTTTTATGCTTTCTATAGGTGAATAAATGAGACGGTTAATGGGATATAGCTTCACTGTTGATTTATAAGTTGGTTAAAACAAGAATATAAAGAAAGAAATATTTACTCTCTGTAATTTTTTACACCCTAGGGTCTAGACTAGAGTATAATTCCATTGCATCAGATAAGCTGATTGGGAATTGCAACTTGAACTCCTGTTGCAATTTCCCGAACGGGAATTTGAGACACGGAAGTATGGAAAAACGGGATAAATTCGGTACAAGTTTGAAAGAAATTTTCAACTTGAACAGTCTTTATTTAAATTATTTTTAGTTATTCCAAATGATGAAATATGTGCATTCAAGTACACAATATATAAATAATCAATAAAGCAAATTACGTATTTTGCAATTTAATTCTCATTTTGAGTTCATTTTAAATTACAATGTTATACGTACTAATTAAGTCGTGACTCTACAAGTGCTATATGGACTGCCTTCGCGATAGTTAGTTTATATTAGACTACATATAGCGTCGTAATGCAAGTAACTGATGATAAGCCTAGGTTGTAAAGAAATAGTTGACAATGCTGCCTCTTGCAGCGGCCTCAGATTCATCTTCTTACTGCCTTTGTGATGAATAATTTTGAAATAGGAGCTAAATTCTTCCATTTGAATAGCTTTTTCAGTACATTAAGATTTTGAACCAATTCTTTTCAAGTTTAAGGGCATTTCAAGTAAAACGGTCAACGAAAAAATTACAGGTGCTAGATTTTGTTCTTCTTTAGGTAGATTGTTCTCCTGTGCAACCTAATTAAATGTACATCTCAATCCTCATTATCATCATCATCAAATGTTTTTATTTTTAGCCCTGGTCTTAAAATATGGGACTTGAGAAATAGAAAAACATGAAGTACGAAATATCCGAAACGTAGAGGAAAGTAACCAAATATGGAATACCATTTTGATTGTTTATATGTACAGTTTGAGTTCCAAATTGAATAATGTTGTGTAATAGTTAAGCGATGTATGTCAAGAGGGATTCAGTGTTATTGTAATCCTGCTGAAAGAGCCAGTCCTTAATTTTAGATTTCAAATCAAATTTATTTAGGTTTATAATATTTAGATTTTTATGTACAATGTTGTATACGTGAAAACTTAACACGTAGTATTGATGTTTTGCAAAAGAGGTTTTGTGTTTTACACTTGGGGCAACATATGTACGCTTTCTAGGGTCAGGTGGGAGTAGAGAGCCATGGACTCTGAGAACAGATCGCAAAACAAACAGCTGACGTACCGTCAGAACCTTGCAGTCAGAATAGAGCTTTGCTGTGGAGTATCTAAAAGGTTTCCCGATCATCACCTTTAGCACAGCTCTTTGGGCTCTCTCGGCTCTCAGAATAAAAGTCTTCGCTGCTCCACCCCACACAGTTATACAGTATCCGAGGACTGACTGGCACAAAGTAAGGTAAACCATATTGAGAATTTTACAATCAGCCGATTCCCGCAGACGTTTGAAATGTGGCTGTATTTCACCGTTGACGCGTTGGATTTCCGATTTGAGCTCAGGAATTGTTTCGGGTTATTCGCATAAATCCGAGATTTCACAATACAACAAAGAAAAAAATCACACGGTGTCGCACGATTTTGGTGACCAGTTGACATCAGAATTTCGTGATATAATGTGTCAATTGTTTGATATCGCGTGTGGAAGATTGTACCGTCCTGCTGAAACCACACGTTGTCCAAATTCATGACGTCCAGTTGAGGCCACAAGAAGTCCGTGTAGGTGTAAGTGGTTTCAGCGTAACTTTCCCCATTTTTGTTATGAGTTTCCACAAATATAACGCGTTGTTCTTTCAAAAGAGCGCTCCATTTTTAATCATTGGAATAAACAGAGATGACAGTCGTTAAATTTCGGAGTTTCCACATGCATGAAAAAAGGTCAAATTTTAAACAGTGCCCTCTTATTGGGACGTCCTATATTTACATGTGTGCTACAGATTAAGCTTTCAAAAGAAACACCGTCAAAACACAATCTTGATCTTGTACAGTATAGCAAAACATGAGGACGACAAGTACTACAAAACTGTTTTTACACAAACAGACTCCGCTCAACTCAATCCTTTCACTGAAATAACGAACAGGCTACACTTTTATTTAACATTAGTATTTTACTACAGACATGGTAGTCATTAAACACGAGAGCGTAGTAATGATATCAGACGGGACGATTTAAAACATGATACCGGTTATTTTTATGCATTTCAGAAATTGTACTATAATATGTCTATTTATTTTATTACACTTTCGCGCTAAGAAATGTACAGAGGCGAACTTAATGCCTCAGGAATTTTCTACCAGATCCAGGCATGGGTGGCGAAGAGAAGAAGATCAGGCATAGGTGTAAATAAAATTATATAATTGAAAAACGATGTAATTTTGTAAACATTTATTATTATAATGAATATTTTAGCACAGCGGGTCGAATTCATTTCCACGCAACCTTACATGGAAAGGGGCCATGCTATCATCATGCTCTTGGTGGAAATCTTAAAAGATTGGTACCCATGCAAGTCTACTAATGCCGTCAAATAGTATAGCGCTATTTGGCGGCATTTGTAGACATGCACGAGTGTGCAGTTACATATAGCCCCTTTTCCTGTGAACGGCATTAAAAGAAACTTGTTTATTTTTGTTCGCAGAAGAGGTAGATTGACAAAAACAGACCATTTCGGGAACTAAAAAGTTCCACGCCTTTATGCAAATTTCTGAAGGCATAGTTTTCACACGAACCACCTAATAAAATGACTGTTAATTAATTCGGATATTAATTTTAATTTTTTTTAATACATACGTCATTGTTTTATTATACCTTCTGTCCTATGTCTAGAAAATAACTTATTTGGTCACCACCTAATTGTAGTTTTTATAACATTTAACAAAATAAATTAAATTATATTTGTTATTATGATAATTATTAAATTTATACAACATTATTTTTCGTTTATGCGAAACCCGAAACACGAATCCAGTATTATTAAAGTAAAGAAACTGTACAAAATTTCAAAAAGATATCATGAAAAACCACAAAGCTATGAGCTTGTTATCCTACTTGGTTGTTCCAACTAAAATATGATCAACGATCCGATCTTGA
This sequence comes from Sesamia inferens, assembly GCA_037179545.1. NCBI lineage: Eukaryota > Metazoa > Arthropoda > Insecta > Lepidoptera > Noctuidae > Sesamia > Sesamia inferens. The sequence goes on from CM073921.1 coordinate 22,717,810, forward strand.
ACGAAATGTCGACGAAAGAATAATGTGGATACGCCTTTTAACTAATAGTTGTGTAAAATATTTTAGTTTTTTATTTGTATTTATTTATGTAGTCTTACATAATTTATTCCTTCAAATGTCATGAAATACCTTTTATACGCGATCTGGTAGTATTTTTAGAAGTATTTATAAACAAAACCTGTAATGGCAAAGGGGCAGGTTGCCATCATTAGACTAGTCCTTTCGTTTAAGGTATTTCCAAAACTGTGCAAGCTAGCAATGCCTAAACTAGTCAAAACGAGTCCCTGGCGGATCCTTGGTAATTTTACTAAATATGTAAAAAACAATAGAAAATCATTACAAAAATTAAAAATCCAGAACGCCAGGAAAAAAGGAACTACTTTTCCTTGAGTCAGACTAACATAAACCTTGCTTTGGAATTTGTCAGGAATAAAAAGAGTGGGCTAAACGAAGCCCTCTCTCCAGAATTAGAAGATGAACTGTGTAAACATGTTCTTGAGATGGAAGGTTGCTGTGCTGCTACAGATATTAGACGACTGGCATTTCAGTTAGCGGAGAATAGTGTATAAGTATTGTTTGTCTTTTTTCGTATGCCATATTTTTTTAATATTGATAGTTATAATTGTTTGCATCGATTGTTGTGTTGGGAGTTTGGTCGTGAAGGGTCTTCAGATCAATCTCCCTCTAACGCAGCATCGTTGGTCGTGTTATTGGGTTTAACATTGCATCACCTCGCTCAACTGCCGTCTTCCTTCCTATTCGCTCAGTTTTTCCGAGTGAATAGGCTCTTAATAAACTAGCGCGCTTTACCATCAACGATTGCATCACTGCTTACCATCAGGCGGGATTGCAGTCAAGCACTAGTTTATAATAATAAAAAAAAACTGCTTTCATTTGAACACTTACATTGTTAGAGGTATAAGATCGTAAAGTTAAGTGGTCCATTCATAGCAACCTTCTCCAACATACGAGGGTTAAACTGAAAGTTCTTAGAAAATCAAAAACTGATAACATTAGCCAGTTATTAGTTTTATTATATCTTTTCAAAATATTGTCCATTCACGTCAATACACCGTTGCATGCGATGGAACCACTGGGAAAAGCACTTTGCCCACTCGTCCTTAGGGGTCTCTTCAATGGCATCGCGATACGCAGCCACCGCTTCTTCAGCATTCATAAACCGCTTTCCTTTAAGTTTTTCTTTAATTTTTGGAAATAAATAAAAATCACAAGGCGCGAGGTCGGGACTATACGGCGGGTGACCCAGTAATTCAACGTTTGATGTCACCAAATAGTCGATCGTTCGCTTGGCGGTGTGCGACGAGGCGTTGTCGTGGTGAAGGAGGATCCTACTGCGAGGTCGTTTGTTTCTCTCGAACTTTTTCCAAGACAAGTGGCAAACAATTGGTAGTGTACCATTCTGCAGAAACTGTTTTTTGATCCTCTAACACAATTCTTGCGAAATGACCTATCCTTCCAAAGAACGAGGCCACCATTTTTTTTCCCGCACTTCGATCTCTCTTCACTTTAGTTGGCAACTCCTCGAAAGGAAACTGAGCAGATTGTCTTTTGGTTTCAGGATCATAACAGTAAATCCAGCTTTCGTCACCTGTTAGTATGTCGAACACAGCATTTGAGTCACCTCCGTTAAATCTTTCAATCATTTTACGGCACCAATCCACACGATGGAGTTTTTGAGCCTCAGTCAAATTATGAGGTATCCACCGGGCGCAAAGCTTCCTGACCGCTAAATGTTCGTGGAGGATTTTGTGCACTTGACTCATACCGATGCCTAAGCTTGTCCGAATCTGCTGATAGGTCACTCTTTTGTCAGTCTCTATCATACGCCGCACAACACAGATGTTATCTTCAGTCGTCGCCGTAGAAGGCCGTCCCTCACGTAAATCATAAGTGAGATTAGTGCGACCACGTTTAAACTCATTAAACCAGTTGTAAACAGTCGCACGAGATGGGGCTTCATCTTGAAAGCCCAATCGTAGTCTATCATAACTTTCTTGTTGACTTAAATGACATCGAAAGTCATAAAAAATCATTGCACGAAAATTTTCTCGTGTTAAATTCATGTTGACGTGACACAGACAATTTTCAATTTGCCGCCAAATCGTATAACTAATGACAAATGAATGAAATATATACTCCGTAATATTGCCAAAGAGGTCTATTTTCAAATTTTAGAATTATTTTTTTATTATATTGTTTATAAGTGGCCAGTTCTAAGAACTTTCAGTTTGACCCTCGTATTAACTACGTGTACCGAAAGGCATATCCATAATTTGTCTTTCATCAATTCAAGTTTAGGTATTTAAGCACCATAATATTCGACCTCTAATTATAACTTAATAACCCATAATTAAAGGTAAAAAAAAATTATAGTTAAACTACTGATGCCTTTTTCCCAAAGGGTAGACAAAAAACAGAACGCCTCATTTATACGCACCACGATACAATTAGAAACAAAAATATGAACTACAAAAGAATTAGGTACGTATTGAATTCTCTAAAAATACAAACAATTTCACAGGTCCGCTCAATCTGTGCGGTTTTGTCTCCGAAGGACCATTTAAGACTACGTGATCAAACCAAGATTATGATGACCAGTGAACTCCAAAGTGAAGTCGTAGTGGCCTAGTGGTTAAAACACCAGCCTCTCAAGTATGAGTGTGCGGGTTCGATTCCAGGTCAGGCATGTACCAATGTAACTTTTCTAAAGTTATATGTACTTTCTAAGTATATCCTGGACACCAATGACTGAAGGTAAAGGAAAAAGATCTTGAGGAAACCTGGACTTTTATAAGTCTGAAATCGCCAACCCGCATTGAGCAAGCGTGGTGATTACGCTCAATCCTTCTCTGTATGAGAGGAGACCTGTGCCCAGCAGTGGGACGATAAAAGTGTGATGATGATGAACTCCGAATTTGCTTGGGCTATTGTCTCACAGTCGTCGGACAGAAAATGTTAACCTCGTCTAGTTTTTAAAATATGTTGCATGTCACAAGTTTTCTTACTTAAAAACATACAATGTTTTTTTATCTTTTTTGCTGGCTCTGTCTTAGATTCAATTTTGACCTCATTTAAACCGGCTTCAGCACCTTGGAAATCATCGGATTTCATGATGAAAAATTTTAAGCACTTTCAACCGCTGTCTTGGATTTTATTCTTAACCTCAATCAGTTTCAGCACCCTTTAAAAAACGTCAACGCTTTTTGGATAAGTGATGATTTGTTCCAGTTTATCGCAAGCTTCATTATAAAGAACTTCGTTCCGATACGTCCACTTAACCCGCTTTTATTAATATAATAATAAAAAAAATCTATTTAGTAGCGCTAACTAGATATCTATTTAATGCCAGTAATATAATTCTGCGTCCTGTGTTAGCCGGTTCCAAGGAACGAAGCTTATCTAATAATGATGTAACGAATGTTCAGAGAGCAGGTGTTAAATTTACTTTGTGTAAATTATTAAATCACCTCAGTTCTCAAAACGGTCAAAGAAAGCATTGGAGGAAACCAATGTGTCGTAGAAACAGAAAATCGTAGACGTGAAATTTACCAACCAGGACTGGGCCCGCGTGGTGGTTTTACGGCCCACTTTGTATTGTGTGTTTATGAATGTATAGAAAACATAGCTATTGAGATACTCACACAGTTCGCTCACATGTTCGAATCTGTGATCATTTTGTCTAAATTATGTATGCATAAAGTTTTAGTCTCATTAAAATCAGCTAATGACTAACTACCTACGCGTCACGTGATTGGATTTGTTTATCAATGCGTTCACTTTCGCATGATGCCAAATACGACTCTTCAACTTAAAACTCTATATTCAATTTTGTATTCTTGTCTAATACTTTATTATCAATATGAAAATCTGCTTTGGAGCAGATAAACGGGAGAAATATTAACCAATAATAAGATTGGACGGAGCGGAGATATTGTGCACTCCTATTGATTATTACTTCTCCGTTTCTTCGCTCCGCAGCCTCGCTCCACTTCAATGGGCAGGTAGCCTTAACGTCTGTCTTAGCAAATCAGCCTTGAATGATATTATTCAAGGTAAAATTTAATTCGCTAGCAATACTGCATACGTAACGGAAATCGATATCTAAACATGATAGAACATACTTATATATTTATTTACCTGCACTTGGTACTTGTAGGAGTAAAAGTATTGTACTTAGACCATTTAAAAAGAATTATATTTCAGTGAAAATTCTTTCTTAATGAAAGCTGCGATCCAAAAAGTGCGCTTAGTTACACAAGAAAGCAGCGGCTGTAATTACCAAAGCGCACGCATGTCATACGTAGTTTTTCTTTTGCCAAGTTATTTTTATTGGTAGTTTTCCATATAATGAAATTTTGATACGCTTGTAGTATCAATCGGTTGATTTTTCAGGCAAGCGCTTAAGGTAGGCATGGCAAGAGTTTGAGATTTCTGGCAGTGTCGAATTTATAAATTCATCACTACCTGACGACATTTCACATCAAATATTTGATGTGAAATAAAGCGTAAAGAAATACCGCGCAGTAATAGGATAGTTGACTAAAAAAACTAATTAGTCCGTCATTTAGATTTCCAAAAAAAAAATAGACACTTTTTCACATTTTTTCTTTTTTCATATAAACAAAAAATTAAGACGATACAGTTAGTTGAAAACTCGTGTGACGTCTATGCTTGCTACACTTTTTAGCAACCAGTGACGTCACCAGCCACCACTCTTGATCTTTGATGCCTTTTATATTTGTGAATTTTTATTGATTTGATAAAACAAAATATACGTATCCAATATTTTTCTATAATCTGAATGACGGACTAAATAAAATCTTTTTTTTTTATCCAGGAAACATACCTATTTTTAGTTGTTCATAAATTAGAGATGAGCGCGCATCAACTTTTTTTTTATTGTCACAAAATACAGCCAGTATTGCTAGTAAAGTAAATTGTAATGCCAAAATTAAACCAAAGTTAATTTTGTTTATAAATTTTAACTCTTCTAACATAAACTCTGCTAAAATTTAAAAAGTGCTTACTGTTCGTTTCAAAGAGTATAACTGTATTATAGACAGAGAATCGTGGTTAAACGTGCGTTATACTTTAAAAAAAAATCGTGGGTATACCTAATATGATATTGAAATTGGACGAATAAGAGGCTAATATATAAAGCTGAAGAGTTTGTTTGTTTGAACGCGCTAATCTCAGGAACTACTGGTCCGATTTGAAAAATTCTTTTTGCGTTGGATAGCCCATCAATCCAGGAAGGCTTTAGGCTATATATATAACATCACGCTGCGACCAATAGGAGCGGAGCATAACTATTTCCACGTGAACGAAGTCGCTGGCGGCCACTAGTGTGTTATAAATGTATACCGTATCTATGCCGTCTATTGCCATTATCAGATTAAACCCAAATACCATATTTAATCTTGTTCCCTAACTATAAAATAACGCATAGTATAATGCATTTTATATAATTACATATAATATAATTCAATTTTATAGTTGAGTTAATAATAATAAATAATAACCTTAACAGCTTCGTTGCCGTCTACTAAGGGTATTTTATATTAAAAGGTTGCCTACAAAACGAAAATGAATTGCAGGCTTCGCATATCAATGTGGTTTAGTTGTCTTCAGGGGTTAACGTGGTAGTTTAAGGCGATTAGTTACGACGATGACCTTGCGCATCTGGGCGGGGCTAGGCAGAAACCCCCGCGCACCCCGCAACATATTTACGTGCACATTTCCTACTCCCTTGCTTCGAGCGCGGACGTCTCGCAACAAACGTACCTATAATGCCATAACATGTCTAAAAAGTATTCTCATCTGCACGCGCAGTAGTCAAACGTATAATTCATAGTATTCTGTCTAAAAAGTACCTAATATAAAATTACGTGGTATCTAAACTCATGCCCTAAAGTGAAACATATTATGTAATTACTTTTATTATGTTGTTTTCGATACCGCATTGCAGGGATTTTTTTATTTAAAAAAGGGAAAACAAATATTTATTTATAAAAATGATTAATGCAAATCGGGAACCGGTTTATTCTTTTATTTAAAGTTATTATTTAGCATTTAGCGTTTTTTGTATAATTCCCATTGAAACATTGGAAACTTATATATATTATTATTGTTTAAAAATTTAGCTGACCAAATTTTAGGTAATGAACACCTGAGACTTATGAACTTATAGAATGAAAAAAAAAAAAAAGAATTTGTTTTGGTTTACTAAAAAAAAAATTACAAGTACCATTTATATACATTTTTAAGGAAGGAAAAAAATTGTTTTGGACTTAGCAATAATTTGCCGAATTTTTTTTTTTTTTTTGAGATGTCCTTTATCTTCATTTTGTATAGTATATCATACATACAACTTTATAAAAATATACGATCACTATAAAATAATTTTTCACCTTTATTAAAAACATGACATTTCTCGTCAAAAATAAAAATAGTGGGTTATCTGTCATAGTTTTAAATTAGCTGTGAAAAGTAACTGTCTAGATGCGACTCTCAGTTTTATCTAAGGTAAGTTTTATTTTATTTTTGTTTATACCCCTAAATGTGTATCATCATCAACCTTTTTATCGTCCCACTGCTGGGCATAGTACATATGACTTTAGAAAAGTTGTATTGGTACTTGCCTGACCTGGAATCGAACCCGCGCACTCATACTTGAGAGACTGGTGTTTTAACCACTAGGCCACCACGACTTTTATATGTGTATGTGTATGTTTATTAACTAATACGTATGCCTGAATGTTTGTTCCTACACATTTTGATATATTTGCTGTTGTTGCTGTGAGAATTATACTAGACATCACCAGAGTTGCAGTAATTTACCTTCCGTTATATTTATAGTATAAAATTTTAATTGCATGTGTGTTGTCTTATACAGTATGTTAAGAAAACTCTGTCCGACCCATAAGGATAATAAAGGTTAGGTAAACACATGACCAAATATAATATAAAATTTTACGTAATCATCATAGTACCAATACAAATGAATTTTGAAATAATCTTTTTTTCCCGCGAATTAATTCCAATTTCCCCGAAATTTGGTAATTTTTAAAAAAGTGACAACACTGGTATTATTATGAGCGAATAGCGATGCAACCACGTGCCGCGTGCCATGCCGCCCGCCGCCCGCGGAAGGGTGCTTACGCACATTTATTAAGTTATCTCTTTTTGCGAAATAATATTTATTTTTTTTAGGGGATTTTTTTTATGTTTAGCCTGGTTTTGTATCCATTAGTAGAATCAGTTATCGATACCTAACAACACCTTCACGGGTCGGACAGGGTTTTTATAACATACCGTATACTAAACCATGTAAATTAAATTAAATAAATTGTAATAAAATTTGACTGCCTCGTTGAAATAGTGGTTGTAGAAAGTGACACAAAGTTGTGGGTTTGATTCCCACAATAAATACTAAATAATATTATTATTACTGCATGACTACCTAATAAAGGTAATGGACAAATAACGTTACACACATTATCTACCTAGCTATATTACAATATGGTTTGGTTTTGCTATGGTGATGGTTTTTTGCATGTTTCTTTTGCCTTGGCTTTAGACTGCTATGAGCTAGGCGCATTTAAGCCATGGTGCCTGATGAAGGATGCAGACTCTGACACAAAACGGAGCTAGTAGCGGTGATGTAGTAGAATCTTTGGATTTGCAGAAAGTTTTCCAGCACCATCGATAAATTCCAGTCTCAAGTGTTAAACCTCCCACAAACTGATCATGAAATAGGAACGCGTGCAGATGATATTTATGCTGATACAACCGAAGTGCCTCTTATACCTATTCTTACTTAGGTATTTCCTAATATATCAGAAAGTAATTATGGCGTTCTACCTTAAATTTCATCTTTGCCTTCTAATCAACCACTTCCATCCACGCCTGTCGGCACAACTTTGTCGCGCGCTCAAAAAATGAAACCCAAAGCTTCTGCCATCGTTGCACGAAAAATAAAAAGACAATGTAACAGAAGACTAAACGTATCTTTTCGTTAGCAAAAAGCACAATTTCAACACAAGGCTGAAATAGCAATAACTACATTTTTGGAAAATGTGCCTTCCGATTGGTCATGATTAGATTATTTTTATAGATTTTTCACTGAAGGCTTAATAAATATTATCACCAGTCACACAAATTTATACAGCGTACATAGAACAGGAAGATCCAGAATAGTTTCAAGGGAAGAAATACTAGATTTTTTGGCAATAAATGTCATCATGGGTAATGTAGTTATACCATCCTACAAATATTACTGGTAAAAGTATTTTCGTTATGCAAAGCATTAGCATACATAATGCTCCTAAAGAGATTTGATAAAATCAGGCGATTTTTACATTTTACCAACAATTCTGAAGCCGATACATCAGATAGGTATTAGAAACTACGTCCTGTAATTGATCGTATTCCAACACAGTGTTTATTCGTAGCAGAAGAGAATGCTTTTAGTATCGACGAAATTGTTGTACCGTAGAAAGGGAAGAAAAATACGATCATTGGCCACAAATAACTGGATATCAGAGATGCAAGTACTGCAAAGCTGGCCAGGCAAGTACGATGTGCACAAATGGAAGGTTTATCTGTGTTATGTGAAGAATAGAAACCGTTTTTGGAGTACCACCGCAAGCAATAGGATATCTGAATTATTATGTTATATATATTTATAAAAAAAAATTGTTTAAGAGAGATTTATTTTATTAAATCAATTTTCTTCTACTAAGACAGTTATTTTTGTTTAAAATCATGTTATTTACAATGATATTTTAGTAAATGTTCAAAACTACCAGTAACATTCAAACTTTCCATGGAGTCCATGGAGTTTCTTGCACGTTCTTCTCCATAGAGATCTACTCTTTGGAACGTGCAATTTAGCTTCACTTTTCTTGGACTGACCGACATTGACTATTCAAAAGCACCAACGGGTGGTTAATTTGAAATAAACAATTTTGATTTTTCCCTAAACATAGCAATGTATAGCATAATATACATCACTAAAATTGCAATATTCACTGTATGTGTAGCAATGTATAGATTAATATACCTACGTCTTGTTTTTTTTTTTAAATTTTCATATTATGATTTTTTTCCCTTATTTTTTATACGTTCCTTATAGCCCACAAAAGCTATTATATATATATATATATATATATATTTGCTTTTCTTCGAACAAAGAATCTTGCCACGATAAGGGTAAATTTTTATTGGCGGAATGAATAGGGTGTGGGGGGTCCGACCCCCCACGTCGTGGGCCGTTTTATCTCGAAAACGGTACGTCGCAGCGAAAAAGTGCTAGGGTACAAAGTTCTTTCTTAGACCTTCCCCTATTCATGCCGCCAAAAAAAATTGGAGAAATTTCGAGTCTGGTTTTTAACCACCCGATAAAAATGACCCGAAATTATAAAATAACCCGAATAAAAAGTTACCCTCTTGACGCCCTCTACATGATGCAATTATTTTTTTTCGAAAATTTAAAAACTCAAAAAAAATATTTTGTTCCCAAAAATTGTTTTATTCTTTTTCTTTACGTTTCATAAAAGGAGCGTATACCCCAACTTCAACAACCCGCCTTGAAATCGACCGGTTACGCGCGCGGTTGATTTTTTTGACAGCATCATGCGCCTAGTTAAAATAATCGTGTTATAAGTAAACGAAACGAAACGGGAAAATTAAGCGGATGAGACTACAGGCAAAAATATAGGTACAGTCAACGGCACATCTAGTTATACACCCGCAGTAACAAAACTATTTACACTGATCAGAATATCGAAATAAAACGTCATATAAAATCACGTAAAGCGTCCAAGCGCAGCAATAAATGCAAAAATTCAATAATCATACACAAAATCACTAAAAATACTTCGTTGCACTCGAAGTCGGTATCCAAGGGTGCGCGGAGCAAAAAGTGACACAGTCTCCTCTCACGAGCGCTGGCGCGCGACTGCCGGCCACCCGCGCCCGCGTCCCGCATAGAGCCCCTCTGAACTTCGTAAGGCGGAAACTCGTGCGGAACCTCATTTTTATTACTATTCTTATTAAATATTTCATTAATTTTAAAATAAAACTATGATTCTATAGTTCTTACAGGTACACGTTACTGCGAGTAAGAATATTTACAAAAGTCTAAGCGCTTTAAGAGAAATATCGATTTTAAGGTTAAAAACGTCGTGTAGAAATGTTTTTTTTTTTGACGTAAATATAGGCTGTATAGAAAATAATAAACAATAAATATGTTGTGCTTGAATCTATGATCATAACATATTTTTTTCAAAATTTTTGAACAAGGCATTCTTGAGGAATAAACTTCCAAAGTTGAGCGATTTTGGACGCTCACGGGTATCTATCACCTTAAGGCCCGTTCCCTCTCGAACAGTGACTTATATCCTAAAAGTGGGAACATAGGCAATTATGATTCTATGAGAATAAATGAAAGAATATATTGTCACGAATAACTCACATTTTTCGCCATGAAAGTAAAAGTATGTGATTGTAGTTGTTGACACCTATAAAAATCTTGATTTTACTCCAAATGATGAAATGAGACTCCCAATGTTTAAAAGCATCCATTCAAAAATTGTTCTATCAAATGCAAAATATATTTTCAAATGCGTACAGTAATTTCAGAGAGCGGAAGCAAACAGAATTTTCCGAATTATATTATTAGTTTAGGTAAATAAATTGAATACAGCTTAATTCTTGTATATAACAATGATTAAGCTATATTCAATTTATCTGGTTATTTTTTTAGCTGTAATTTGACTACAATTTAAAAGCTTCTTCAAGGCTAGAGTAAATAGGATCTTAATAAACTAGAGCGCTTTACCTTTAACGATTGCATCACTGCTTACCATCAGGCGGGATTGCGGTCAAGAACTAGTTTATAATTTATAAAATAAAAATATATTGTGTAGTCTAGGAGAGCACATAAAGTCATCTTACACGGGATATTGAGTAAGTGAGAAACACAGTACTGCAAATTATTATTAAGAAATGTGACGTAGTTCATTAGCTTTTAACGTTTCGTAAGGGCGTAGGTTTAAATACTTATACTTTTTTCATTCGTATAAGATTCTTGTACAACATGTTCGAGACATGTTTTTGCAATGGATATAAAGTTTCCTCCAGTTCCATCATCATTCCTAGTTTTTCCCAACTATGTTATAAGCGGCTTCCAGTCCGACCATGCACCTGTATTTTCATAAATCGATTGCCTATCTGACCTCCTAATGTAACTGTAAACTAACCTGTTCCCTTGATTCGACCTATTTGTATTAGCCTTTTGGCTTCTGAACATTTATAACGAGTGTCAAAAATTACCCAGAATGACCGCTGTGATTTATTCATAGTCAAGTAAGACAAACCCTCATTAAGATTATTTTTAGCATCTTTTCTGCTACAAATGTAAGATTAACCTTAACTCAACTTTAAATAACTTTTATAAATAAAGAGCGTAAAATCATAAAGGTTGAAAAATTAAGATCGACCTTTGGCTTTTCAAAATCATAAAACAGGCCATATACCACTAAGCTGACTAAAAGTTAAACTATACAAAGCGCATACCACGCCAGTTGTATTTTCATACGAGTATGATCAATATCCAACTGATTGGACAAATGACGTGCAGCGCATGATTGATTAACTCCGACCACGTAACAGGATATATGAAATTTCAATAGCCACTTTTCAGTGAGTATTACGTCGCTGTTTTAATTGGTTTTCGTTAGTAATTACTGGAGTGACATCCACAACAACTTTGACAGATTATGGATTGGCCATGATTGGTCCTATTGTTATGCTTAATATGGTCCGTGTAGTGGAATATACAACGGCACATGCGGTCAACTCATCATATTGACGTCACGCAAATTCTACATCTCGCAAGTAAAGTTTCTAGTAACTAGCATACATATAATTTCCCGAACTCAACTGTTGTGCAAATGCCCACCAGACCCCAACTCACGTCTGGGCGGAGAGTCCTCTCTTTTCTATAGAGTATTCCACCCTGTTCCTCATCCCTTCATAGTAGTTTCTTCAAAATCATTTCAAATGAATTGATTACTGTAATTTATATAGGTTATATTCTATACCAAAGTAATAAAAATACGTCAATTCACACTTTCGCCATACAGTCAAAATAGAAATGGATGAAATACCCACTAGGGTAAACACTTTAACATACTTACGTATGTCACTGAGTCAGTGCGTAAATTTCTAATATGGCCATAATCATCTCACACAAACAGTACCACGACTTTATTAAAATAAAACAACGTTTTTACATAATTATAAGAACTTCGTGTATGTGTTATGATTATAACATAGTATTCTAATTGGCGTGTCAGATGGTATGCGTTAACTTCGGTACCTACATCTAGTTTAGATATCGCCTTTAAGAGGAGAATAGTTCGCTGTTTCGTCGTGCAAGTAACAAGGATGTGTGGAACTTGCCGCCGAAGTTACGGTATGCAATGTATTAGTTGCAGAGACTAATTAAGACAAATATCTTGGTACATCGAACTGAAACTTCATTGATTACTTATTATTGATATTTGATAGTCAGACTTGCGACTGTTGCTTTCATGGAACATTAATATAACGTAGTAATATATTTGCAGCGCTTTTTTCTGTCAAGGAACTAGCAAGATCGGTTCATACATAATCTTTGGAAGAGATAACGAACTATTATCGGGTAAACTTGTCAGATCCATTCGAAGAAAGCGGGCAAACTATACTTTTTATTTGAAAACGCGAAAACTGTGTACTAACAGCAAACAAGCAACCGCAAATCTTTCAATTAAACTATAAATATTCGCATTTCATTTACTTTTATTTACTGAAAATCATTGGCCTGTCATGCTTACAGGGTAACTGCAATATTGACTTACAGCCGCAAATAATGCTTAACAATATACATACTTGCTCATAATTTGAGTTTTGTTGTTAACAAAATATATTTTTATTTAAACTACATTATATTTACATAATTTATAAAGCTAACAGTCTTAAAATAATGATAATATGTACATAAAAGGTAGGGAAAATAATCAAAAGGCATCAAACAATTCATCTGCGTCACTGTTAATAGTTAGTAGCATTGCCACGTGGTATGCAAATGCTGATTCATTGGCTAATAAATACGCCTGTCTTGAATTTTACTTTATAGAATCAGGGTTGTTTATTTTATTTTATTATTAAGTAACAACTTATACTAAAGAAGTAGACATTAGTAGTTAGATGTATTGTGCTGCAAAATCATATTACACTATACAATTACTGCAGAGCTTTGAACTATTGAACAGGTTTTAATTTTACATTATAGTTCTTGCAATTTACGAGCGCGCGTGACTCTTGCTTGTGGTATGTTGTGTACATGCACAATGCGTTAGTGTGTGTGCCTGACGGAGCGGTCAGTAGCGAGCGGTCGCCCGCTCAAGTCACTTGTGCTTATTGTTTTCACGTCGCTATCCGCCACGAAGTACCGTCAGCATGTCAAATAACGATAAAAAGCGAAAAATTATTCGTAGTGAGGTGAGTTATTTAAATATGCATTTATAGCGTTAATTTAATATTAAACTTTTTGTATGGATCAACGATCATGAACATTGTATTATCTTTATTATTTGTAGGGTCGTGCAATTATCGCCTGAGTTTTTCATTTTCTTCAAGAAGAATATAATTTCATGAAGGCGAATAATAATGATAATTGTGATTTGAGTCCTTTGGCTAACGTAAGAAAACGAACCGCCGAAGCAACAGGTGTCAGTGAACGTACTGTAACTTCTATTTTGAAAGAAGAAAAAGAGATGCCCTCTACATCTGCCAAGTTTCTATCCCCAATGATAAAACGTCGTAAAAGAAGTAGCAAATTTGATTTTGATAATTTCGACCCTAATTTGATTCGAAGTACAATTCAAAATTATCACATCGAACACAAGGAAATTCCAACTTTAAACAAAATTCGGTCAGTTCTCAGAGAAAAGATAGACTTTGACGGGTGTCTAAGCACTTTACGTTCATTGCTCATAAAAATTGGTTATAAATGGCGAAAGATTAGCAGTAACCGACGAGTATTACAAGAAAGGCATGATTTACAACTATGGCGTTTAAAATATTTGAAAAAGATTTCTCAGTGCCGTGCAGAAGGACGTCCTATTGTTTACACTGACGAAACATATGTTTTAACGTCACACGTTCGACAAAATACATGGGGCATAAAGGATAAAGATACTCCATTTATGAAGAAATTAGGTACTGGGAGCCGGTTTATTATAGTGCACGCAGGTACTAAAGATGGATTCATTCCAAATGCCTCATTGGTATATAAAGCATCCTCTACAACTGGAGATTATCACTCAAATATGAGTTTTGAAAATTATAAGAAGTGGCTAGAAGAGAAGCTTATGCCAAATTTGCCAGAAAGGGCAGTTATTGTGATGGATAACGCGTCCTATCATAACGCCCGCAGCAGTAAAATTCCTACGTCCAGTGCAAGGAATAGCGATATGATAAAATGGCTAACTGATAACGGAATTTTATGTGACGAACGATTAAAAAAAATCGAACTCTATGATTTAATAAAAAATAATAAACATCGTTTCATAACATTCAAAATCGACGAAATAGTTAAAAGCAAGAATTTTGAAATATTACGTTTGCCACCCTATCACCCTGAGTTGAACTGTATCGAAAATATCTGGGGAATTTTAAAAAATAAAATTGCTACTAAAAATATCGGGCAAAGTATGACTATTTTACAAAATTTAATAAATGAGTGTATGAACAATATCGACAATGATACCTGGCGTAAAACTTGCAAGCATGTCGAAAAACTTGAAGAAGAATAATGAAAATATTTCGATTTGGACTTCGAGTTAACGATTAATGTAGAATCAACTGATAGCGACACTGAAGAGTTTGAAGATAGTGACACTTCTGACGATGAATAATAATTAATTTTAATAAAACTTACTATTAAAACATTTGTTTTATTATCATTGTTGGTTTCAAAGAAAAAATATTTTTAACATTGATTATTTGTATGCTCACCGTAGCACGTCTACGCTCACGCACACATTTACACGTATACAGATACGACTTGAACACAACTAAGAGCCACGCGCGTTCGTGAATTGCAAGAACTATACTAAAGTGTTAAAAAATATAATATATCCATAAACTATTTTTGTAGAAGTGATTTTTTGAAAAATGAAAATGGAACTTAAACGTACATAGATAAAAGTTTTCCAAAGGGTTTACTTACACTTTAAAAATGTCATATCTTATGCGGAAAATAACTTTAATTTCAGTTTCATTTATTCAATTTCATTTTTTTTAGTTTTGTTGTCTGTCTGGAACTGTTGACTGAGTGGCTAATTGCCAAGGAGCATATCGTTATATTGTACTTGTGGATGAATGCGCCCCTCGACCGGCGTTTCGTTTGTATAACTAGACAGGGGATGGCGAGATGAACCTCAATTTGAATAATGTTGGAACTTTGTCCAATTCAATAATAGGGAGTGTATTTTAACGTTTACGCTTTTAAACTTAGTAGCAGCAAACTATTACTTCAGGTAATATTTCGCTAACCCACAGTATGATGTTTATTTATATTTAATTAGCCGACGCCTCTGTTGAGGACAAATTTCTTTATAGATATAGAGCAGTGGTAGTCCATTAGTAAAGACTAGGGAATGCAACCCCGGGATCGCGCTCTTGTGAGATCCCGTGTAATTTTTCTGGATCAATCCCGAAGCATAATATGTCGAAATCCCGTCCGATTGACGGGACTGGGCACCAATAGTCAGCGGTGCTACACATATCCGCTCGGGACAGTAACACATTGCTCGATACTCGGGATAAAATAAGAAATGGATTTATTTATCTCTGAACGGGGAGATTTTTTCAGTTTGCATATATGTATTATTGCTTAGTCAAGCTATTGCCAATAAGTGTTGTATTGAGAGGGCATTCTCAGCAGCTGGGTAGGTATATTGCAACGGGCATTAGATGCCGTTTAGCAGATAGCAGATAGCGAACTAGCAGATTGAACTTTGTTTTTCAAGAAGTACTTTAAAAATCATCCTAACTACTTTTATCTCCTTGAGCTATAATACGTATATGTAGGTAGGCATTTGGTTTTGATTATGTTCATGTTAGTGAATCTAATTATTTTTTAATATTACAAGTAATAATAAGTTATTAATATTAAAAGATAAAGGATTTTGTTTTCTTTGTAATAATATTTTGTATTAAGTTACCTATCACAAACAAACAGGTTTCATTGTAGATATTTATTCATGTGATTTTTTTTTTTTTAACTAGACGAGAGGGGTCTTATCTAAATTTTGGGATTGCAATCGGGCCATGAGATCGAACACAAGCAGACGTCTTGCATAAAATAATCTATCTCATCACCACTACTCCCAAATTGGTGCAGGATAAAGTCGCGAGAAAATCGGCTTGTCTTAGAACAAAATATAATGGAATTATAAGACATGTCGATTTCTGGCAACCCGTACTGGTCCCGCCTTTGTCCCTAAGACTGGGAACGTTATACGCTTAATATGCTAACATTTTACAAGCCGTGGTTTTGCTCCTTCGCGAAATTCAAGGTGGTATACTATTGTAATGCAAAAACGGGTATTATAAAATCACAGATTATTTAGAAAACAATAAAGTTTGGGACTGAGCTGCTCGCTCTGCTAAGCATTGTTATTAAGCAATATGCGTAATTATGCTACAATTATGACATTTTAAACATTGTTTTTTTTTTAAATCACCTAAAGTATTGGAAACATTTTCTTTTTAATGTCTGGACTTAAAAAAAGGCGATGATCCCTGAGTTTGTTTCTGCTATTTCTTCTCAGAGGTAGTCAGGAAATGTCGGCTCCATCTAGTTAAAAAAAATATGACGTGTAAAAGTGATCAGTGATCCTACCCGCTTAATAATCGATTTCATTTCATTTCTAATGATTGTGGACACGAAACTATTACTAAGTATTCTTTTTTCTATTTTTCGGTAATCAGAATGACGTTGACACGCGCGCACAAATCGTGCGACGCTGCCTACTGCGTACGCAACGGGGAGGTTTATTCTGCAATACATTTATTGTCAAACTTTAACTAAAAAAACAAATATGTATTTATTATTGATCTGCACCCTAATTGCGTAACATACTATTACTATCAGTTGGAATCATTTCGAAGCTTATTGCTAATCCATTGCTCCATTTGTTCGAAAATGTGTCTGCTCAACAATTTAAATGACGCATTGAATATTGTTGAACTATCAAAATGAAACCCATTGCTACTTATAGTATGTTACGCAATCACCCTGCTGGTATCATATGTTAATTTGATTATGCCTTTTATAAGTCTTCTGAAATCTGTCGGGAATATAGTTTTTTTTTTTTTTTTCACTTAAAAATACACGTAATTAAATTGAGAGGTAAACCTACTACAGCTATAACCTCGCACAAACAAATATATCGTTATCCAAACTATTACAAACTATGGTCCGGAGCGAGAGTGCATGGCAGGTAGTCACCTCCTTGTGAGAAGGTGGCAATGGAGGAGGCAGTGCACGTGAACGAGCGGGAATCTCAGCACCCTCACGCCTCTAGCCGCCGCGGGACTCCCTGCTCGGGAGACAACATCGAACTCTCGGCCACCGTAAGCGCGGGGGTTGTGGGCGGCGAGTAGTGGACAGCTGGCCGCCCGGTAAGGACCAGGCTCGGGTCGACGGCGCATTGTGTTACACGCGCATTGTGTCACCGACGAAGACGAAGCGAGCCTGCCAGGGCTGTAGGTTGGTTGAAAGAGAAATCGTAGCCCTGGCCCACAGCCAAGTGTAGGAACACGGGTAGGTTTTGGTCAGTAAAAGTCTGACACGCCCTTTTGCCCAGAGCGGGAGAGGTCATTTGATGATTTCCCATCCACACAGAAATAGGATCTAAACTATATAATAAATTACCAAAATCATCACAAAAACCAGATTCATAACCACTTTTATTATGTTTTGAGTTAATGTCAAGCGAACTGAATTTTTGGTAGTTTTTTTATTAGCCCACTATGATTGTACAAATTACATACATATGTACCTATAGGTTTTTTTTTTATAAAAATCTTAACAACAGTGCCGATTCTCCTATAAACAAACGAAACTAAGTTCGGTACATCATTTTCTTCCTATTTCAGTAAGTAATGGACAGGAGATGAATATTACTGTACCAAAATTTTACTAAAAAATTGAGCCTTCCACTATCTACAATTATACCAATACATCCACTTGAAAATTGAGGCTCGCTTCCTAATATAAAATTTTTACCGTTGTTGACATTACAGCCCTTCCGCCCTGCCCTGTGACACCAAAGTTTACATAAACTTGTTTGCACGGGTATGTTATTGGCTGACATCATATTTACTTATGCGTCTATCAGCTTTGATTGCAATTTGAAATACGCTGCTGTTGGTCTGGTCAAAGCGTGTACGTGTCAGTGCGCCTCGGTAAAGGCTTTTATTACAGTTATTGTTTACTGAAGCCAAATCGAGAGATGGAAGTAATTTACTGACGCGTGTTTTCGTTTAGAGACACTGACAGACCTTCACTACAGTTACTTACCATTGAATCTGAATTTGGATAGCGTTATACACAGTTAGAAACGTTCTATAAATCAGTATGAAAAGGCTACACACGATCGCCACTATAGTGGGTCTAACTAAATTTAAGTTAAGTGCATCTTTTTCCTATTATGTAAATGATAGTAGATAAAATGTTAGTTCAGTCCTGTTCGACTAAAATATTCCATAGACAGTTTAAAATGTGAATAATAACATCGCGGTCAAAACTACTTCAATTTATATCAGGCACTGACTTTTTTGACAGGACTAAACTAATAGTTCTGTCCTTTTCTTGATTAGATAGAAAGTATAAGATGCAGTGAACATAAATTTATTTATTTATTGGGATCTCCAACAAATGATACACAAATAGGTATAGTTCTTACAATTTACGAGCGCGCGTGACTCTTGCTTGTGGTATGTTGTGTACATGCACAATGCGTTGGTGTGTGTGCCTGACGGAGCGTTCAGTAGCGAGCGGTCGCCCGCTCAGGTCACTTGTGCTTATTGTTTTCACGTCGCTCTCCGCCACGAAGTACCGTCAGCATGTCAACTACCAATAAAAAGCGAAAAATTATTCGTAGTGAGGTGAGTTTAAATATGATTTTATAGCGTTCATAAAAATTGGTTATAAATAGTGAAAGATTAGCAGTAACCGACGAGTATTACAAGAAAGGCATGATTTACAAGTATGGCGTTTAAAATATTTGAAAAAGATTTCTCAGTGCCGTGCAGAAGGACGTCCTATTGTTTACACTGACGAAACATATGTTTTAACGTCACACGTTCGACAAAATACATAGGGCATAAAGGATAAAGATACTCTTTATGAAGAAATTAGGTACTGGGAGCCGGTTTATTATAGTGCACGCAGGTACTAAAGATGGATTCATTCCAAATGCCTGATTGGTATATAAAGCGAGGATGCTTTATATACCAATCAGGTATTTGGAATACACACAACTGGAGATTATCACTCAAACATGAGCTTTGAAAATTATAAGAAGTGGCTAGAAGAGAAGCTTATGCCAAATTTGCCAGAAAGGGCAGTTATTGTGATGGATAACGCGTCCTATCATAACGCCCGCAGCAGTAAAATTCCTACGTCCAGTTCAAGGAAGAGCGATATGATAAAATGGCTAACTGATAACGGAATTTTATGTGACGAACGATTAAAAAAAATCGAACTCTATGATTTAATAAAAAATAATAAACATCGTTTCATAACATTCAAAATCGACGAAATAGTTAAAAGCAAGAATTTTGAAATATTACGTTCGCTGCCCGATCACCCTGAGTTGAACTGTATCGATAATATCTGGGGAATTTTAAAAAATAAAATTGCAACTAATAATATCGGGCAAAATATGACTATTTTACAAAATTTAATAAATGAGTGTATGAACGATATCCACAATGATACCTGGCGTAAAACTTGCAAGCATGTCGAAAAACTTGAAGAAGAATATAGAAAATATTTCGATTTGGACTTCGAGTTAACGATTAATGTGGAATCAACTGATAGCGACACTGAAGAGTTTGAAGATAGTGATACTTCTGACGATGAATAATAATTAATTTTATTAAAACTTACTATTAAAATATTTGTTTTATTATCATTGTTGGTTTCAAAGAAAAAATAATTTTAACATTGATTATTTGTATGCTAACCGTAGCGCGTCTACGCGCACGCACACATTTACACGTATACAGATACGACTTGAACACAACTAAGAGCCACGCGCGTTCGTGAATTGCAAGAACTATATGTACAATAGAAAATTACAATAATAGAAAAAGGCTCTTTTACGTGAGCTCCTTCAATTACAGAAGACCATACATATGGAATGGCATGCACATATTATAATTAAGACTAAACACGATACAAAAAGTGAAAATCAATTATAAATGATGAGTGCAAATTATAAAATTAAAAACATAAAATAAATTTAACGTAACCAAAATTAAACATTTATATTACAAATAATGTAGGCAGAATGAAAATAAAAATTGGGAAAAACCCTTAAAAATTTGGGATATGATGTCATGATTGAACATTTAAATTAGTTTGTGAATGGATCGGGGCCATTACATATCTTGAAGTAACCATACTCCGAGAGATAAAACAGAAAAGCCGTACTCAAATTGCGACTAGCTCTCGGTTACCCCTTTTTTTGTTCTGGATGGGAAATAATCAAATGACCTTTCCTCCCGCTCTGGGCGGAGCAAAAGGGCGTGTCAGACTTTTACTGACTAAAACCCACCCGCGTTCCTTCACTTGCCTGTGCGCCAGGGCCACGGTTCTTTTTCAACCAACCCGCAACTCTGACCCAGGAGGCAATGATCTTCGCGGGCCCCGTCACGATGTGTTGACATCTAGTTGAGGCGCGCGTGAAACTCAACGCGCCGTCGACCCGGGCCTGGTTCTCACCAGGCAGCGAGTGGTCCGCTGCTCGCGTTAGGGCGCTGGGATTCCCGCTTCCTTACGCGCCCCGCCTGTGGCGACACCCTGGCGTTTCCTCCCGCCTTATCCGGAACAGAAACCTCCCGAGACAGCCGTGTCCGGTGACGACCTCCATCAAGCGAAAGGCGAGGGTGCCTCTCTAGCTACTCCTCAGAGAGGTAGACTTACCGCCGCTATTGCGGCTTGCCCAGCACTGGGTTGCAACAATCTCACTCTCCATATCGCCATGAGATCCCACCGGAGCTCTATCCGCCGTACAGTGATTTCTCGAGGCAGCGGAGTCATACCCTGGCGTTTTGCCTCCTCTCGCTATTTCCACATGTGGGCGAGGGTTTGGCCTGGCGGCAATCCGGCAAGGAGCCTCGCTGCCTCAGCGGAGGCCGTGCTGTATCCCCGGACCAGTTGAACGGCCATGACCCTCCGGGACGCGATCAGGCATCGCGCTGGCCATCGACCGTACGGCCCCCGCGTAGAGCCTCCTGCAGGAGGCGATCCCCCTAGATAGGGGAGCAGCCGCCTCAGGGCAACCCCAGGCCGTTCCACTCTGGTAGCCAAACGTCGGAAGTGCTCCTTGAATTTCCACCATCTGTCGAGGTTACGCAGTCCCAGTCGAGTCGAGTCCCTGGTACTTCATCGTCGACCCGATCAGTTCTGGGGGGGATTTGGCGGTTTTGTATAGAAGAGGCCGCGTCGATCTTTTCGCTAGTTTTGTTCCGAGACTTGACTATGACGACGTTAGCTGTCTCTGTAGACTGTTGAAACGTTTGCAAATGCACCCCTGACTGGTATTTCGGATAGTATATTCTGAGCCCGGTTTCACACAGGAAGCGCTAGTTTATTAAAAACCTATTCACTCTAGCTTTGAAGACACCTAAATTTTAGTCAGTTATATTGCCCACAGAAGCTGCATGAAGCTTCTGATAAATTTAATCACCGCAATCTACAAAAGTTTCATTACCACTTAAAAAGAGCTTAACAGAAAGAAACTAAACAGAATCAAAAACTAGAACTTACGTTTTTTGACAATGTCTGTATGTACCATCATCTAAACTTCGTACTTTAAAAAAAGAAATAGAATACGGCGGGTATTCTATTTCTTTTTTTACGCTTACACAAACAAGTCTTTAATATGTGCATAGAGATAAGATTTTGTCCTAATTCTATATTATGAATGAAAGAATATAAGAATTTCATAATTGTCTAGGTGATCTTTAGGAGTTTCCAATAAAATATCAAGTGTGTAACAGATGATATGCCTGAAGCCAAGTTGCCGTAATTTAAAACGATCAAAATCCAGCCACTCCGACATTTTTGACAATTTGAAACCGAGATCAAACTGAACGGTCTCAAAATTCAGTCTCACAAATACCTCAATTTTTTCTACATTTGTGATCAGAATGTGACATGGCGACAACAAATCAGTTTTTTTTTCTAATGAAGGAAAATAACTGGCTTGATGTGTCGTCATATTTACTTGATATAAAATTGCGCAAAAGCATTACATAAGTAACCACATTGTTTAATTAAAAAAGTTTTCAACTACTTGTGAAACCGAGTTTACATAAACGCTCTTTTAACACAACGTGCTTTTCATATTTTCGAAATCGACATCCTTCCAACTTTAATTCAAAGAAATCACGTTGAGTAACTTGCGCACATTTCAAGGAAACCTACTAAGCCGTATATTTTTTTGTTTTTCTCCTCCGTTATATTGCTAAACCATTTTGGGGACAACTAACACATTTCAGCAATTGCAAGTATGTGCTTCTAACAAAGTAATGCAGGGGATATTGGAGCAGTGCAATAAAACGATTGCTTTCCACTGAAACAGACACGCTGTCAGCGCTGTTGCTGTATTCCCCGTAGACTGACTTTAACCATGATCCTTTGGTCCACAGATGGAGCGTGCCAACCGTCGCTACATACTAACTCAAGGTCCCTTGGCATTCACCGTGGGCCACTTTTGGTTGATGATCTGGGAACAAAATACGAAAGCTATATTAATGTTAAACAAAGTGATAGAGAAAAACGAAATAAAGTGCCACTGGTATTGGCCACAAGATGTTGGCGAAGCACACCGAATGACATTCAACGATGTTAACTTAGCAGTTGTATTGGAAAAGGAAGAGGACTACGGCTATTACTCTACTAGGCTATTCAAGTAAGTGTTTTTATTTTATTTTATCAATTTACCCATACCAGAAACAATTCCCTTTCCACCCACGTAACGGTTGATTCTTGGAAAAAATCTCCCTTTGGCGACTATAGCGAGCCAAAATATTTTCGTAAGAAATTACTTTCCAAAAGGTCATATCTCGTAAGGTCTATTTTTCATTCAATTTCTATGTCACGGAACTGTGTTAAAAGTGTTTACTTCCTCTGAGACTTTTAATACTAATCGAATTAAATTAATAAAATTGGATTAGAATTTCACAATTAATGGAAGAATAGCTTCTTCAGAGACATTCAAATATAATGTCACTATTTTAGTAATTTATTTGTTTCTCCTCACACTAGAGTCCCATATAGCAATTACGTATACCAACGGAGTAAAACGTCATTCATGCGCTGCTTTCATCATGCTGACTTCGAACGACCAGCGATTAGTCACCCACGCTCACGCCAGCCATTTCTCCACATCACTGCTTCCATTTTGCACACATTCAAGAGAGTTTCTGAAACTCAATAATTTTTCAAAGTATAAAATTAAAACGGAAATTTTTGATCTATCTACCGAAAATGACAAAAAGATAAGCTCGAAAGATCTTTGCATCGATTTTTACATCTACTTTTTTCCGACTTGTAACACTTATTTCATTTTAATCAGACTCCACGATCTTGAAAGCGGTGACTGCCGCGATGTCATGCAGTTCCACTACACCACCTGGCCCGATTTCGGCGTCCCCAGTTCACCAACCGCATTCCTTCAGTTCCTGAAGAGAGTTCGCGAGTCAGGAGTGTTGGATCCCACTGACGGCCCACCAGTTATCCACTGCAGCGCAGGCATCGGAAGATCGGGCACTTTCTGCCTTGTAGACTGCTGCCTTGTCATCGTAAGTAATCCTTCTGAGGTAACGAGATAGGATGTTCTATTTATAACAGGTTTTGAATAAGCATGTTTTGTTTTTTCTCAAAGTATAATTTTTAAGCAATTTTCTCATGTAAGACAATTGAGAAATTATGCATTTTTAAAATATATCAATATTCTCGTTAGTACTTTGAAAAAACCTATCATTTCGTGGCAAATCTTACTTCATTCCATTTCATTCCATTGAAATTTTATCAAAATCGTTTCAGCAGTTTGGTTTTGAAAATACAATAACCAAAACACCGACTTTCCGAATTCGTTATTTTTTACTTTGTAGTGTTTTTTTTTAGTCGTTTGGTTTTTTTTAACTTTTTCATTGAAGAACGTGATATTACGTGTTATTTTATTTTGCATATTTTATCTATGTTAATTCTAGACGTTTGCAGTAACTGAGAAAGTATGTAAAATGCAATAGTCGCAACTAATTTTAGAAATTTAATTTAAATGTCAAAGTTTTCTTACTTTGTGTAAAACGACCACTCATAAATAAATAGGATCTGTGTTATTTTCTAAGTGCAAGAAATAATTAGTTTAGTTTAAAATTGGCGACCTCTTTTCGGAACATTTAATTAGTTCTACGAGTATTTACATATACAGGTAATAATACATATGTAATAGCAGTTGGAGTAAAGTGCATATATAGTCCATACATAGTACATCAATCGATACATAGCACTTTAGTAGTGGTCAGATGCTCCTTCGAGATCTCAATTTTTTAAAATCAAACTTTCGTAATATTCGGATTTTCATGTGAAAATCTATGCCGTCGTCATCCCGTTATCCTGAAGCGGTTTGTTGCATCGCGATTTTAATTATTCTTAATGTATAGGTATTACGTTCTTGATGTCGACGGATGTTTTAACTGGTGACTATCCTTCCTGAATTTATTGATTTTTATCATTGTCACCTGTCAAATCAAAACAAAACTTACACATTTACATATATTATACAGAAACTTTGAGGGGGCAAAAAGCATCAGCTCATTTAATAGACTCTGATTCAGCGATGCGGTTGTTATTAGAATTGAAGTCTCATGTATTTATTTATTTATTTGACTTTTAACCTCATGTAGCTACATGAGGTTAAAATAATGTTGTAATAAGTCCTTGTGACAAAGAGGTTTTTCATACTCTATGCTACTCAGGCTGAACCCGTCGACAACAAGCTAGAGCTTTTCCTGGGCTCCTATGGCATTAGTGTATTGAATATGTAACAGAGCCGTTTCACTTCTCAATTTCCTATTCACTTCATTGGCATCAAAGAGCACTCTCTCATTATCATTCATTTCCATAATATATGACCGAGTAGGTCACAGGACTCGCTTGAAGCCTTAGCTCAAAGCCTCATTGAGTTTAGACTCTTTGAAGCGAGCACGGGCACTGCAAGTCATAATCATGATTAAAACTAGTAGGTAAGGAAGTGATAATAAATTAGAAGTGACGCGGTAGTTGTGCCAGAAGATTATTATTAGTTGAAATGATAAATGGATTCTGTACAGAATTTTCTAGATGATACATTTTTATTACCTTTTATCTACCAAAAAATATAAAGTATTATATGCATGCTAGTAACGCAGAACGTACTATCACTACCTAAAGTCGAGTTACAATCTCACAAATCTATGGCCAGGCAATACTAGTTGTATTAACGACCTTCTTCTTTAATAAACACATACACTTTGAAAACTTGCTGCCCGCTTATGATTGTTAGGTACTACTTACCAATTTCAACGTTCACAGTAAGTGTCCGATTGGCTAAGCGGTCCTCGCCGGGATAAGCATTCAAAGTAGTTCGAGTTCAAATCTAATAACTTACAATTTTTTTTTTTTAATGTTCATTGGTGAGTTATGAATGCTGACAACAAAAATATGTAAAAATACCGATCCGCAACTTAACGATGATACTTTCTTTAAGATTTTTTTTAAATATTAGAGTCACTATAAAAACAAAGTGAATCAGTTCAGTTCAAATAAAATATTCCACTACCTAGCTACAATAACTCAAATAATATTACTTAGCTGTTGTTGGTTAGTGAACATGTAGTTACGAGTTTGTGTTATTAGTTTTACTTTTTAAATCAATATGCAGGCTAATACATTACGAATGGACTCAATATATCTCAAATATCATATGAAACCGGCTTTGGCAAGCTTTGCTTTGCTTTTCTTTTGCGGCTTGTTGCAAGTGTGTAATAAAATTGTTATTGTTTTAGAGAAGTACTGTAAGTAAGTGGGTCAAGAGGTTGGAGGACGAAGGTAGCTTAAAGTGTCGAGAGAAGTGGAACGTAACGACAGTATTAACCTTTGAATCGTGCGAAGAAGGGAGGTTGCATTTGTAGTTTAAAAATAAACTGGCGAGACTGGTGGAGACTTAACGACCTAAACAAAAAAAAAAAAAATTATAACAATCAGAGTGCAGAAGTGTCTACAGAGTGTTTTAAATATATAAGCGGTTGTGAGTTCAAACCCCAGTAACAACAAATTACTTTTGGTATATTATAAAAATAATAATTTCGAAATTCGAAAAGAAATAAGTTCGTTTACTATTGAACTAAGAAAGCCCTTGAACATTATAATCTCATGCCATCAAACTCTGAAAAAAGTCACTGCAAAATATCAGCACTAGTAACATGCTAAACATACATAAGTCGAGGAATGCGTTTTTATATTACACCTATACAATGTCTAGGTCTCGAGTTATAGGACTTAAAAGTTACGCACTGCATGTCACGCGATATTGAACCTTATGCCCTCGACATAAGGTGCATTCGTAACATTGCCCCCTTCTTAGAGTGCATACTGTTTTGTGTTCTATACATTATGTGTGTATTAAATGTGAATACGGAATGGAAGGTAGTGCAAAATAAACGCTATAAACAAAATAGGCTAACTAGTCAAAAGGGAAGGGCTTCAACTGCACCAGAGGGTAAATTTCGGGCCGCGGATATCAAAGTGCCGTTGCTCATTTCCAATGTCAGTATAGAAGCAAGTGAAGATGATATTGTAAACTACATAAAAGACAAAACAAATGAGATTGTAACGCTAAAAAAGATAAACATGAAGTCATTTAAGAAGTACAATGCTTTTAAACTATATGTTTCCAAGCATAAAGTTGAGTTATTCCTAAATGATGAATTATGGCCAAGTGGCATTGTTTTTAGACGTTTCGTGCATTTCATGTATCGAACGAAATCACATGAATCTAAAGTTAAAGTAAATTAATTATGTTTTTCATGAGTACAAAAGTTATGAGTAAGTGTCTAAAATGTGTTAGCTTTAACTGTAAGTCTGCCAAACGATCCGTAGATAATATTAGGGATTTATGTAAATGGTCTGACTTAGTGGCTCTGCAGGAAACCTGGCTGCTTCCCCATGACATTCCGATGCTAGGAACAATAAGTCCTGATTTTGAATATACAGGTAAATCGGCTGTAGACATATCTCAAAGCCTCTTGAAGGGAAGACCTCATGGTGGGGTAGCCATTCTCTGGAGGAGGGGCATCTTTGAGTCGGTATCTGTTGTACACTGTAGCAGTTCTCGCTTGGTAGCTATCACGGCCACGTCTAGGGGTCGTGCTATTCTTGTTTTCTCGGTTTATATGCCTACAAATTGTCCGGACAACTTACCTATTTTTACAGATGTGTTGAGTGAGATAAGTTCTACCGTAGCAAGCTATGATATAGAAAATGTTTTTATACTAGGTGATTTTAATGCTCACCCTCACGAGTTATTCTATAGAGAGCTAATTAATTTTTGTACTGATCAATCCTGGATTTGTGCTGATGTGCAAAAACGGGGTATAAATAGTGATACATACACTTTTATAAGTGAAGTTCATGGAAGTAAGAGGTGGTTGGATCACTGTTTAGTATCTGTAGCAGCTTGGGATACAATTGTGAATGTGGAGGTATCCGAAGATATTTACGTGTCGGATCATCTACCTATGTGGCTAGAGTGTAATTTAGAAGTTGTGCGTCCTAAACTGTTGAATCGGAACCGCTGCCGCAATTCTGCTATATGGGGTGAAAGAACTAAGACAGAAGCAATCAACTATCATAATATCTGTAACAGTAAGCTGCGCGACGTTGATTTCCCTCATGAGTTTGAGAGTTGCGGGAGTGGACCTTGCAGGTTAGTTGAGCATAGGGTTGTTCTGGATAATTTGTACGGACAAATTGTAGAAATTCTATGTGTGGCGGCTAGGCAGTCTAGAGATAGGCGTGAGGGGGGACCGAGACGGGGTAGGCGCGTTTGTGGGTGGAATGAGCATGTAAGGGATGCTCATCGAGAGGCCAGGTCTAGTTTTCAGGCCTGGGTGCTTAACAAGCGTCCCTCTTCGGGTCCTGTCTATGATGATATGCGGGAGAAGCGAAAAGTTTTTAAGAGCCGGCTGAAGTTCTGTCAAAACAATGCTGAGCAAATTATCATGGATAGGCTAGCCGAACAGCGGGCTACTAAAAAGTTCGGGGATTTCTGGAAATCCACCGGCAAGCTAGACAGTAGGCCGGGTCTACCTGCCAGTGTGGGAGAGATGAGTGATCCCCGAGGAATTGCGGAAATGTTCAAAGAGCACTTTCAAGTGCGTTCGCCTCTCGGTCCCTCAATCGTGAGGGAAAGTTCTGGGCCCGGCAGTCACGGAGATAAACCTCTGATGAGTTTCTCATCTAAGCAAGTAAGGGCAATCATAGACGGTATGAGTCGAGGCAAATCTCCGGGACATGATGGCCTCAGTATTGAGCATTTGAAACATGCGGGTGTACATCTGCCGCGAGTCCTGTCTATGTTTTTCACAATGTGTGTCAGTCATACGCACTTACCTGCGGATCTGATGAAGACCATTGTGACTCCCATTGTGAAGAACAAGACGGGTGATATCTCAGAGAAGGGTAACTACCGTCCCATTTCCCTTGCGACAATAATAGCAAAGGTGTTGGACGGTTTGCTTGATGCTTCTTTAAATAAGTATATTAATGTTCATGATGCGCAGTTCGGGTTTCGTCCTGGACTTTCAACTGAAAGCGCTATTCTGGGACTCAAGCATACCGTTCAATACTATAAAGATCGTGGGACGCCGGTGTACGCCTGTTTCCTTGATCTTTCCAGAGCCTTCGATCTTGTCTCGTATGATATGCTCTGGGAGAAAATGGTAGGTAGGGGTATACCGGCGGAAATATGTGGACTACTTTGGCATTGGTATAGTAATCAAACCAATCATGTGAAATGGGATGGTGTACTCTCTGAACCGTATAGGTTGGAGTGCGGTGTGAGACAGGGGGGACTTACGTCTCCCAGGCTTTTCAACCTCTATGTCAATGACCTTATAGAGGGACTCAGCAGTATGCGTGTCGGATGTAGTGTTGATGGCGTTAGCATTAACAACATCAGCTATGCTGACGACATGGTGCTGCTGGGTCCGTCAGCGGGGTCAATCAGAGAGTTGCTCAAGACTTGTGAAGCCTATGCTGCTACACATGGATTAATATATAATGTAAAGAAGTGTGAGTACATGGTCTTTGAGGTCGGTGGCAAATGCCGTGAAGTGGGACCCGAACTACTTCTAAACGGGTCGGTAATTGAAAGGGTATCCACCGTTAAATACCTAGGCCACTTTCTTTCTGTAGACCTTAAGGACCATGTAGATATAGAAAGGGAGCGCAGGGCACTTGCTGTCCGGTGTAATATGTTGGCCCGTAGATTTGCTCGGTGTACGGATCTAGTTAAAATAACTCTTTTCAAGGCGTACTGCCAGAGTCTGTACACGGGTAGTCTATGGGTCAATTACACTAACAAGTCGCTGGATGTCCTGCGCGTCCAGTACAACAATGGCTTCAGGATGTTGTTGGGACTTCCTCGCTACTGCAGCGCGTCGGAAATGTTTGCGATTGCTCGTACCGACGGTTTTCACGCGATTATGCGCAAAAAAACAGCGTCACTTCTGCGGAGAGTGAGAGACAGTCCCAACAGTATACTAAGAACGATATCGGAGAGTTTCGGCTCTCCAATTGTAAAGCATTGTATACAGAGGGTGGTGGGTACTAACACTAGATAATAAGCAGTTTTTTCTTTTTGATGTTACTAACACTCTATGGATTACCTGGTCCGAAATAAAAATCATATTATTATTATTTCCTTTATTTCATTATAATACACTTATAAATTATATTTTTAAATATTTCTACATAAAAAAGATATAAAAAAACATTTAAAAATATAAAAAATAGTAACCCACCGGCATCGGGAACAGGGTCCAAGCTACCGGCGGTCAGGGCTCCAGAGAGAGGAACTTCCTGACAATGCGAGCCGTGTCCAGAAGTACAGCTTTCTGGATCAAGCCTTTGATCCAGCTGTCTAACGAGAGCCTCTTGAGGTGTTGGTCGAGGCTTATTATTATTATTATTATTATTTTATGATTGCAATAATATTCAGATTAAGCTCCAATTTTCTTTTCTTTAAGAAAATGAATAATTAAGCTATAACATCTTTAATGATAACATATCTAAAAACCGAAACTGTTTTTTATATTTTTTTCCGTAACAATATCATAAGTTTGGCAGGTTTTACTTTTATATAAAATATTACAATGCTGCCATATCAACGTTTGTTTCATTTATTTGTATAAGTATACAATATGTAAAGAAAACCCTGTCCGACCCATAAGGGTAATAAAGGTTAGGTAAACACATGACCAAGTATAATATAATATTTTACGTAATCATCACAGTAACAATACTAATGAATTTTGAAATAATCTTTTTTTCCCGCGAATTAATTCCAACTTCCCCGAAAATTGGTAGTTTTTAAAAATAGTGACAACACCATTCTGACGGTATTATTATAAGCGACTTGACCACGTGACGCGTGCCCTGCCCCCGCCGCCCGCGTATGGATTGTCTACCGCACATGCATTAAGATACCTCTTTTTGCGAAATAATATTTATTGTTTGAGGTGATTTTTTTTTAAGCTTAGTCCGGCTTTGTTGGCATTAGTAGAATCGGTAGGTCGGTCGGTTAGGTTAGGTTAGGTAACAATACCTTCACGGATCGGACAGGGTTTTCTTTACATATTGTATATCTACACCCAATAATATATAACTTTATAATACACGCTGGAATTTTAATGGTTGTTTTCCCGCGGCAGAACGATTTGCTTTAAGGAGTACTTTCGATGAATAGAATAAAAGACAAAATTAAAAATATTTGTGTTATAAAACGCCATGCCGACAAAAGAAAAAAATGTTCAAACCAAAAAAATCTGTCATGTGCGTTAATAAGGTATAAAATAACTTAAATGTACCAATACAAAAAATTATCGCTGAAACTAGCATTCCAAAAAACTACCGTTCAAAGGCGTTGCCGCTTTATAAATGTTCAAAGTAAAATACGCTCTCGACTCTAGTGATACTCATAAAGTAGTCTGCGCGCAAAAATTACAAACAATTATCTTAGATAATAGTTTTATTTTCGTGTTCAGTAAATTGCAGCTAAAAAGTATTTATGAAAATCCTAAGCCCATAAAAGTATGAATGGATAATAGTTGAAGCACGCGGGTCAATGGCCCCACGCCATTCAGCTGTAAATTATCTGAAGTTTACTATTAGTTCGTGCTCACTTTCGAGTTTATTTTATCACTATGTTTTATCTGCCATTTTATGTTTCTAATATTTTATTTATTGATGAAACGATTAACCGACCGTTGATTGACCGAAAACCGTTTCGCTGTGGGAAAACAACCATTAAAATTCCACGCTGTATATTGCATTATAATATGATTATTATTTGTTTTTATATTACATCTATAGTAAACTAAAATATATAATAAAAACCTTTTTTTGGTATAAATATTCAATAAATTGTCCTATTCATTTAAATATTATTTGCATACATTTTTACGTTAATATACAAATCGATTATCATAATTTTAAATTATATGAAAAAACAAAAAGGTTTTAAAAAGGTCTTAATTAGGTTTCAAACCCACAACCGCACGCATTAGATAGCACCATTGTTAAGTGCGGCCGCTAACTTAACTTCAACTAGTGGAACGAAATTTTGTATTATTTTAAATAAAGGCGAACACTGCGATAAAAAACGGTTTGCTAATATTGTTTTCCTTGTCTAGCATAGACTACATACATCTTTTAATTTTTCGTAGAGATACTACACAGCATGCGGTTGATTGGTTGGAATATAACACAACGGATAAAATAATGCGTTAGTGTGCGTGGCCTGTTTAGCGCAGGCGACAGTAGTCTTTAAGGTGTAAGGGGACTTCTACGTGTTCTACATACTTTACCATTCTATTTTTATGTTACCTACATTATAAGCAAGTATATAGAATAGGTTTTTACTTGCTTGTAATGTAGGTATGTCTGCACCATCGTCTAATACTTGACAAACCAAAATCATCAAACTATTTTATTTTATAAGACTAAAACCTATAAAGAATGCCTTCATATTATAAATTCTACTCTGATAACAACAAGCTCAACATTTAAAAAAAAACATACTTAATTTTAGTCAAAGTGGATGGAAAGAAACTTTTTCGCTATCCACTTTCAATTCTGATCATGAAGATAATGATTCTTGACATTTGATGGGTCAAGTCTTACCGGATTTCCATCTTACCAGGTCGAGAATGAGGGAATGGAGAACTTGAACATTCAGGAGCTGTTGCTAGAGATGCGTCATCACCGCATGGGGCTGATCCAGACACCTGATCAGCTGCGATTCAGTTACCAAGCCGTCATAGAAGGAGCCAAGCGATTGGATCCCAACCACGTAAGTATTTTCGTCTTCAATTTGAACTGTTGAACCATTGAGCTTTCATTGATGATTCAATTTTAGGGAACAGAGTAATTTATATTACCATGTGTTGGAGCGATTTGTTTTTAGAATATTCAATTTTGTAAATAGATGTCAGTTTATTAAACTTTATATAGTTATAGTAGAACAGTCTTAAGTTTCATATGTTGTAATAAAATGTGATATATTTTTAGTGGACTATTGTGTGTGGAAAGACTAAAGCAATCTTTATTTCATTCTTAAGATCTAGGAATTTTTATCATAAAATATTTTATTTAAAAAAAAAATGTTTTTATCAATAATTTGTATAGCCTTCTAAAGCATTAATCAATTTTCATCTTTTAAGTTCGATAATTTCGCTTAAAATATTATTGTTCTTTGGTTTTGTTGGGTTTTTACTATTCAGGGCTAACAAAATAATGCTAATTTCTTACAATATTTTATTTTATGTAAATTATGGATATAAAAACAAGGCTGTTGCATAGACAAAACACTTGCTTGATGCTACATTTAGCTGAAAATAGATTGATTACCGTTTTGGAATAAGAAGGATGTTCAAGCACTGCTTTTATGCTGTAACAATGATAGAATAAAATACTCTTTATTATGTACACCATATAAGTTAAAGATCATAAATATCATTTTACAAAGGGTGACGACACAGTTGGCGGTCTTAACGCTAAGACCGATCTTTTACAGACAACCTTTACAAATGATCTACTGTTTGACGATCAAACTGAACTTGAGGAATGTTCTATTTCATTAAGAAAAGAATAGAACATAGATATTAGTATATTCCTATCAAGATAATCATGACGTAAATTGACATATTTTAAAATGCCATGTTTTTAGTTAGGTACGTCTACTGTCTGTGGAATATCTTAATTTAACATAACTGTACTAATATTCTATTTTTTTTTTTCTTAATAAAATAGAAAGAAAAAGATACCCTTAAGTTAAATATGATGAGGTTAACTTTTATTAAACGTGGCTATACAAAACACGGACTGTGTTTAGTACAGCCGAAAATGTCTCGAGAGTTTTTTTTTTTTTTTTTTTGAGGAAGGTTAAGCACGCTTCTATGCGATTTTTTAAAGCACAAGATTGCGAACGCTTACATAATTTTTCAATTTATTATTTACCGCATTTTTTTATTGTATGTAACGTTCGTACACAAACCTTTTTCACGAGTTATCTATTCCAAATAACTAATTAGTGTGCAAAACTTTTTATTTGTGCGATAAAAAAAATCTGACAATAATAATTGTCCATGGAAAATTCCTGAAAATTGACTGTCGTTAGATTTACTCTCATCGTGCGCCACCTGTAGATGAAGTCGCAAGATCTTTGTAGGTACATGGTTTGCGTGAATGATGTTTATCTATAGGGTTACTAATTAAAACCGCAGGAGAGAAACCAAACCAGTTGGGAATTGTAGTCTTATTGGTCACTTTTTTTTCTATAGAGAAATCGTTTCACTTTTCTTTATTAGCTTACCTGTTTTTTGTGTATACTTTTATTTTTTTACCTTTTAATTTCAATTACTTTTAAATGGACTAAAATATGTCATATAATTTTCATCATGTGGCAGAACGGGTAATAATTCAGACTCCGGGCTATGGAGAACTACTACTGAAAAGCTCCTGATAAAAATACCTAATGACACTTTGTTCGACCTAGGGGCCGAACTCAAGAACTTATGCTAAAACACTAAACAGTCAATAAACTGCGACTAACTTACGGCATCGCTTGCTCTGCTCGCTCAGCTCACGTGCGAATGACCACTCTTCTAACCTACCCCATTTGGTTACAATAGTTTGCTCTAGCTTAGTTATTGCAACCCACTGTGAAAACACCAAAAAATTACACGCACACACGGCACATTTATTTCTCAATAGTCTGCAAACTATACTATAATGTTTAATAAGTTTTAGAGAGGAAATGAAATAAGTTCCAAATACTAGAGCTGTCTGTGGTATGCTATGCACTCGTAAAGCTAACTCCAGTTGATAAGACGCCAATGTTAGAAGATGCTAAATGCGAGTGAATATTTTGTAAATCTAAACGGAGGAAATTGGCTGAAAACAGCATTGGTTAATGTGAATTACCGCACCCTTGCAACCTAATTTGGGAAACAACGGAACTAAGGCAATTGTAATTAAATTTGATTACATTGCTTTTTGAGTTTTATTGAGAACTGCCGTGTATAGGTTCCCCAGTATAGGGTATATGATTTAAAAAAAACGAATTAGTCCGTCAGTCAGATTTCCAAAAAATACTAGACACGTATTTTTTGTTTTATCAAATCAATGAAAATTGACAAATATAAAAGGCATCAAAGATCAGGAGTGGTGGCTGGTGACGTCACGCGAGTTTTCACCGCACTATGTTGTCTTCATTTTTTGTTTATATGAAAAAGAAAAAATATGTGTCCAGTATTTTTTGGAAATCTGACTGATGGACTAATTCGTTTTTTTTTTAGTCAAATACCTAATAATTACAATTCTCAATTCTTTTTGCAGAAGGACGAACAGATGCAAGAAGAAGCCATTTACGAGGTGGTTAGAGAGGAGGAGGCCCCTCCTCCACCGCCTCCCCGCGCGGAGAGTCTGACCCGCGCACCCGCGCGTCCTCTTCCCGCCATCCCCACCAGCGAGTCCCTCGGTAGGTACCTACTGACCGATAGAGCGAATGCTCTTTCGCACCCTCGAGTAAACAAAACACCAAGTTCTTTCTCTTCCAACGTTGATTTGCCTTATCTCTCCGTTGATTTACATCTGACTTTCCCCTTCTACTGCCCTGAAAGCAAATCGAAGACATTCTTCCTGTAAGGGAATTCGTTTACTCTTCGTCGTAGTACCTGAACTGTTTTCTAAATGCTGTGCTCCTATACCAGATTCGTAGAAATAAAAAAGAAGTTCCCACATCAGCAACTGAAATAAGTGCATTGTTCTTAGAGATAGGTATATACTATTTACATACATACATAGTAGATTCATATACTATTTACAATTTACAACAAACTTAGTTTTAGAAGAGTATTTACTTGTCGTCGTTCACTCGCTCCATTTGATAGAAGCCATTGGAATAGAGAAAGAAACCAGCGTGAGGAGTCGTCGCCGCGGAAGACTTCGGGTATACTAATATTTAGCTTAAAGCCGATACTTAAAACGAGATCCGCAATGCCATATTGCATGCATCTGTATCTAGGTTACATCTACGTTATGACACTTGAACACTCTTTAGAGAAGGAATGCGAGCTTTCTGAACTTAAACCCTTATATTATATTGAAATGAATTTAGCTTTACCAGCCTCGCGGTTTTTTACTTATACACTACGCGTTTGAGCGTCCGCGAGTAAAACTATCTTCATGTCAATGTACGCTGTTCATATTTTATATTTATTGATGTTGTACATGTTGTGTCTCAGGTCATAGAAAGCTTATAGTTGGTATGTTTGCGAGATCGAATCTATTGTCGTTAGTTTTTGAACTTGTAGGCTTTTGTATGAATCCTATCTGTTTTATGATACCCTGACCTTCCACGGCTTGAAGATATGTTTTCCTTTGCAACTAGTGGATTTATTCCGTAAATTTATTTTGATAATTATTATGTTATTTAAATTTGTTAGAAACGATATTGTTGCCGATGTCGGAGTTTTTCGTATCTTAACATTGCAACTCACCATTTATTTAGACTTTCCATCGCCCGGTTTCTGAAAGTTCAAAAGTGTACATTATGTTGTATAACCAAAAATAAAAAAAAAGAAAAATAAAATATAAAGAAAAGAAAAAACCCAAAAAAAAAAATTAAAACTAAAGCAAGTGAATAAAAAAAAAAACAGAAAAATTACATGTAACAACCGACAGACAACAGACCGCGTAACAAGGCCTTCAGAAACCAGGCTTCGATCTCAATATATCAATTTTCTATGGCCTTAGATATTTTTATATATCACAACTGGGGAGCTAATAGATCGAACATGTATTTCCGCAGGCAACTTGAATTTGTCTGCGCCGCAAGACTCTAGCTCTGACGAGAGCACACCGACGCCAGTGTCGCACGACGAATCACTTTCCGCATCATCAGCTGACGACGAGGATGACGAACCCTGCGGGAATATCGCTGAAAGGTTTGTCATTGACGTTTTACGAAGGACCATAAGATATGTATCAGAAAATGAGAAACCTCAGACTTGATCCCAATCATAATTGATGATCAAATCGATGAAGTGTTAAACTATACTTTTAGGTGACTTTTTAATAGTGCGCTTCAAAGAGTGCAACTGTTTTAATTTCCTTATGAAGTCTTTCGGTTTATTAGCTTTTAAATGTTTTGGGATTTCAGCATAAAATTGTAGTTTCGGGTTACTTATTACCTTTTCAATCTTGGGTTTTGGGTAAAAAACAAAAAATCATTAATAGAGTAGAGTAACTAACTCCTCACAAATATAATATGTAAAAAAAAAAAATAGCAGAAAAGGTATTTTAAATCACGAGAGGCTTAAAAATCGATTTGACCGTAGAGATTTTTAACATTTCGGAAAATTTTGTATAACTGTAAATACATAACATTTTGCGTAACATAATATATATTGATGGTGTAGTAGATATGACCCAAGCTAGCCTGCAATATGTCGTACTGGACATCCTGAATGATTTCATTTAAAAAATTAAGAAACAGTGCTATAATATCAATTACGTTGGTTAATTAAAAGATTAAAATCGAAAGCTGCCATACAGGCAACGAAAAAGAGAAGACTAACAATAAAAGTTTCCTTTGAAATAGCATCAGGACTTGTGACATACTGCAGTGTTTTATTTTTTTAATAATACACTTACCTTGTTTATTATTAATAACTACTATTAATAGTAGATTATTAGACAAAATTCTAAAATGATGCTTTACTTCCGAGCTTTAGCGAGGAAATAAATAGGAACTGAGTTATGATGGGTTAAAGTACTTTTCATTACGATTGTGGGATTATATAATAATTCAATACAATATTAAATAAATTAGGGTCAGCAATTAGTATAAAATAGAATTTGCAATTAGAGAAAAGTTCTAAAGATTTCGCGCCAATGTTATTTTTTGAAGCAATAATAAACAGATCTTTATTCATAATTATTCTACTTATGAAAGCTTTTCTTCTAGAGAAAGATTTGCTATAACGTTTTGTCGCTCTGATACATTACAATGGTATTTTTGTGCAAGAGAATGAAGGCACTATTATTATAGCCATTACTGAAAATGTACACTCCGTAGACATATTCTGGGCTGACTATATAATATATTGCTATTCACACTCGCAGACAAGACTAACATTGGGTAACTTTTTCAGCCAGTTAATTACATCAGTCTTGTGTAGGTACTTAGCAAACGTACTAGGTTGCGAGACCGCTCCCACTGACGAACTACTCGGACTAAGACTTAAATTTTAGTATAAATCTGTTTGATATGTGGGTTTTACTATGTTTGTGTTATGTTTTTCCAGCCCTGGCAGCGAAAGCACGGAAACGCTTCGCAGACGCCGCAATCGCGACCTGGCCGAGCGTGTGTCGAACATGAAGCGGAAAGCGCGCGAGGCCGAGCGCTGGCACCAGCTGAAGAGGTCGCTGTACAAACCATTAACCATTACCTTCGGATTCATACTAGCCGGAATCATTATATACTCATACGTCAAACATTAAACACTTCCATGCGCTCGACTTTCTCGTTCTTTGTGAAAAGTAATACTGGATCCTTGTTTTATTTTATACATACGTGTGTCATGGTATGTTAATGTGGAGCTGAGTTTGTGTCAGTTATTCGATCCAACTTTCATAGCAATTTTATTGCATTATTCCCATTGAGGGAGGCCTCCCTCTTCGAAAATATGACCGATCATCAACGCCACTGTTGTGGCAAATCAGTTTTATTTTTATTTTTTCATCGATATCTTGCCACAAACTCGCTCAAAATTGTATTTGAATCAATCATGAAATTATAAAGTTAATAACTATGAGGATCCGGTATGAAAAACTGTGTAAACAAAGCAAACTGGACATCAAAGAAAGTCGAGCTTTTCGGAACTTGAGTAAGACTGCTTTTGTATCACTTAACATGTAATCGTAAGAGGATTAGTCGTATACTAAAAACTAAAAGGAGTTCTTGGCTCATAAGATAAGGAATCTAAGTTATTTCAGCCATTAATTTACTCATATTATATCATC
Source organism: Sesamia inferens (assembly GCA_037179545.1). Taxonomy (NCBI): domain Eukaryota; kingdom Metazoa; phylum Arthropoda; class Insecta; order Lepidoptera; family Noctuidae; genus Sesamia; species Sesamia inferens. The sequence continues at coordinate 22,757,036 of CM073921.1, forward strand.
AAATTGCGACCGAAATGTTAGTTCCAGACTGAATTTAAATGCACCGAACGATTCTTTTCTGATAACCCCAATTAGGTTTGAATGATCGTTTCGGGCGCAATAATCTAAGAACTTAACTATCAATCCTGTCATTCCAATTGAACAAGAACTTCTCACCGGTAATAAGCGGCGCTTGTCTTCGTTATTTCGAGATTCGAGAACTACCCAATGTAACAAAAGCGGTCAACTATTTCATATAAGTAATGAACCAACATCGAACAAAAGTTTTTTTTTATTTATCACGAAGTTGGCTGTAGTAATCCTCAGTGTTCAGTAGGCCTAGTATAAGTTTTCATTACGAAACTAGTTCGTCGATATCGAGCGCGCGCGTTTGACTTAGCGATTGGCCCGCTTCAAGGTCGTAAGAACTCTCAACCAATGAGAGCGCCAAACGCGCTCGATATCGACGATCGAGTTTCGTAGTGAAAATTCATACTAGGCCTACAGACCATACGCCTTCGTACCTTTCACGAACCGGTAGTATGGTGTGCATTACAAGTGCTGGGGTGAGTATCAACATTTTTAGAGAATAATAAAAATATAAAACTGTATGAGTGTGGAAGAAGACATTGTGTCGACCCTAAATAAATTGGGATACCCGACAAATATTGATAATCACCCCAGTAGTAGTCCTTTGTTAAGAAAAGTGGCTTTAAAGTGCCGCCACTTTTATGTGTACGAATCATTTATCTGTCTGAAATTAACAACCTTACAGTTAGTATTTGCACACTCGAACATAGATAAGTGTTAAAAAATATGAAAAAATCACAAAAAAAATAATCTTAAATCCTAAGTGTATTATTTGAAATGAAGTCAATTTTTTAATATCACGTGTTAGAACTTACGCACTTTTTGTTAATATTTTTCCCATTTTTTATTAAAAGATTACGATCAGTTTTTTATCTTTACAAACGATTAAATGAGCTTATTCTCGATTTAGAGATTATGTAGGAGTTATGTATTAGATCGCGTTAGCGATAGGGTATTTGTATTTTGTACTTTGTCGATCGGAGAAGTGAGCACGCGAGAGGGGACAGCACACAATCTTCTTTTTAATTATATTTTTAATTATTTAAATTTTTTCAATGCATTTCTTTATTATGTAGTCGTTTTCATTTGACCTTGCATTTTAAATTGTTTACCTGAGATAATTTGGCTATTTAGAATTATGATTTATTTTAAATAAATGGCGTAAACTATTTGAATTGAACGCCGTGATCATTTGATGTAAGTCTAGACGAGCATTAATTCAGACTTGGCGTGGTGACGATCACTACTGCTGTATAGTCAGTATGTGAATTTACTAATTTGTTTATTAAACCAACAATAGATAGATGCACGTAAGCAGTCACCTAGTGGAAGACTGCGTTCTGCCTCTACACCGCGATTTAAAAGACTTCGTTCGTAAAAGGTCACATGAAGTTAATAAAACTTCAGTTAGTTTAAACTCTTGGCACGATTGCCTAGGACTGACCGCACTTGACGCGGAATTTGGCGGTGAATTAGAAAAGGTGCTAAAATATTAAAATTAAAATACACATTTCATTCTTTTTTAAACAACAATTAATTTTTTTTAAAAACCAATGCGGGTGTATTCACTATGGGAGCCTGCCTAAGCCTTCGGCGCTAAAGGCGTTATGTTATGTTACATACTAATAAAACAAATGAAAGACGCATACGTGATGCGTCTCAAATCAAATTAGTTTAAGGATTGGCGAAGTCAACATTTTGAACTTAATTGAATTCATACTTTCAGGACGAAATTGGACAGCGTTAAGAAAGAGCATTGTGAGGACAAGGAAGAGATTAGGTAAAAAAAATTAAAACAAAAGCTTTATAAATTACATCTCGGGTTTGTGCTACGCGGTAGATATGTAGGGAGTGGAAGTTGGAAAGTCATAGCCGTATGAATGCTCTGGGGTCTACTCTCTAAACATAAGTTCCGTATTTTCGGCCAAAGTTACAGGCAGTTTCTGTGCTATATTATCTATGTACATAATATAAAAACAACCTATGAAAACATAACAACAATCCTCCTTACTCCTAATTTGTTTTACAGTCCGAAATATTTATAAATTGGTGGGAGTAAGCTTCGCTCCGAAGTGTCGACGGACTTTCGGACGGATCATATTTTTGTATGTTAATGCACAGACAGAGAGAGTAGGCCCCCCTGTTTGAAGACGTTCGAATTCGTTTTAAAAGTTCCAACACTCATTACAAAAATCCGGTAACAAATAGCACTCAGATAAATTAATTATTCAAAAGCTGACATTTTAGTATTCCGATTTGGATGTAATTATAAAAAAGGCTATATTTTTATGTATATGTATATATTTTTTTTAATTTTTGCATTAACATGATCTTGTTTGGTTTGCATGAATTGTACAAAACTACTATCGCACCGCGCTTGAGTATACTTTTTCTGCACAACTCAGCAGTTTTATATCACTTTTATTTTATACCAAATCGATCCCTGTGTTCTTAGTGCTCGTTGAGGCAGCTCACAATAGAACAAATATTATATAAAAAAATGTTAGGGACGGCTTTATTTTATTAGCTACTACATGTACTGCAATGTACACTCTGGTGTGAAGTGCGCGGGCGCAAACTGTAAAGACAGTGTCACTAGGACCTTTTGGTCTCTAAGTAATCAATGTAAGATCGAAGAAGTCTTTTCACTTAACGCTATGTAACGCCCACGCAAGAAGTTGAAAACTTTATTTTAAAAGTAATTCCATTTTAGTTTATTATTTCGAATATTCAAACTGTAAATACATCTACATACTAGTTAATAAGTTTGCGAATATTTAAAATTAGTGTTATTTAAAGTAACCTCTAGTTAATAATTGTACCTCTATTGGGGAAAAATTATTTCGTAAACATTTATTGAGCAAGTTGTTATTGTATAATGTTTAGTTAAGATGATTAAAGAGCGTGTTCTTCACGTGTCTCGTACTTTCAGTATTCCCTGTCTTCGTATCTGTGAGAGACGTCGTCTTGCCACTATGTGTATTTTATTCAATGTACCAACCCAAGTACATTTATGATTGAAGTATTTGTATTATTTTTCGACAATGTATCCTAGGTCCTTCCCCAGTAGAGGTAGCAACAATGCGGATTTCTTGTCTGTACCTACGTAGATGTAAGGCTCATTCACTGGCGACACTCTCGGCAAGTACTACTGTCTCTCAATCACCTTAGTGAATGGCGCCCGCCAAACATACTGAATAAATATTTCTTATATTTAGGTCCATGTGAAAGGCAGTATTATGTTTTGTAAACAACTTGATGTTGTCATTTATAAGTTTGCAATATAAAAAATATCATATTTTACCAAAATTCTATTTGTAAGTATATGCACCTTACGTGTAAATGTAACAACTAGGGAATACATGAAAATGTTACTTTGTTAAAGATTCTAATGTCTTAAAACTGCAGTAAATAACTGGCTTATATAGTTATGTCGTGCGATTCCCGCATATTTTTGGCGTGAGAAGACACAATTGACGCTACGATAATTAAAATGTTTCTTGTATCCCTCGACTACCGATGTAGTCCAATCACATACGACTTTCGCAGCTTTTGTATAAATAGTCATATAAACAATCCGACGAATTCGATACGAAAAACAGATCAGTCCCATACAATCTTCTGTCGTTTAAAAAGGAAGTAAACCTTAGGTGGATGTTAGGCATGGTTTCGTAGCTTGGTCGTTTGTTTCGGGAAGTCTGTTTTGTAAGAAGGTTCGGTTTGTCGTCGTGGTATCGTAGGTACAATATGACGTCATATTGGTCGTTCGTTTGGTCTCTTTGTTTGTTTCTGGGGTTTTTTGTGTCTTTCCATGGACTATATTTACAAACTACGGTGAGGATACTGTCAGCAATGTATAACAACACTTAATAATATTTCGGCGAGAGTTTTATATGATGTTGCTCAATGATCAAAGATGTGCGCCTCACTGAATCTTTTCGATCGAACTTCATTCAGCAATGATGTATACTAAACTGAACTTGCTACATATCTTCACAAAAATCAAATAAAATGACTCAAAGGGCCACAACTTGAGTAAAAACCGCCAATATCTCTTGAAGGACATTGATCTTAACTAGTAAAGATTTGATGTCTTCTTCTAGCGATTTTGAAGTTAAAAGTATGATATATGTCAAATAGCACTAATTCTATGTATAAGGTCATACGTACGCCTATTATCCTGAAAATATAATAAAAATGTAAATTACAAAATTGTTTTATTTTTTCTAAAGCTCTACAATAAAATTCTATATATTGCTTGTTTTATAACAATTATTTTTTTCACTATGCGCATTATTTCTTTTAGCCACGCAGTCGGCAAAAATAGGTGCATATATATATATGTATATGGTAACACAGTGATGCTTGATCATCGCTAAATTAATGCACGAATACGCTTTCCATGTGTGATCGTGTTGTACTTCTAAAGTGTAACAGTTTTAGATTCGGCTTTCACCATCATTAAAACAATCCGCAAGTATAGAAGGCACAATCTGTTTTACAAAGTCGTAGAAACCAAGTGAAACAGGAAGGAGCTCGTCGCTAATTATACTTACAGTAAAGTAAATGTATAAGGTAACATCATCAATTGTTAGGTGCCCTACCAGCTTTCAACTATTATATCTTAGCACCTAATATATATTGATTTCTTATATTCGTTTTAGTTATAAGTGCTAGGTATATCATCAATCCTGCAAGAAAAATGTCTCAAGGTTGAAGGAATGTCATTCGCCATCCGAGTAACCACGAGTCCTGAAAGTAAACCCTAAATGTGCTCTTCAGAAGGCGACCGCAAGAGTACCTTAAAAAGTAGACGCCGCAGCGCACTATACTTGAGAAAGTTATTTTAAGTCATTACTATCAAACAGTAGTGGAAAACATTCTAACAGAAAAATCTAAGACATGCTGTGACATCTTCCAACCAGCACTGTCCACATATTAGATTACAGTCCACTCGCTCCTCAGAGAACGTGAAATTGGCTGATTATGCTAAGTATCGACGGTTCTGTATCCGTACAGTATATCATCAGAAACGTAAACTAAGGCTAAAACGTATTGTGACTAAAACGAGATTGCTAAGCATTCAGTTGATTAAGCACTGATTATAGAAACAGTGTTCTAGGACTATGGAGAAGAAAGGCAAGTTTTTCTTTTAGCTGAGTTATTATTATTAATAATAATTCTGTAATACAGCTCAAATAACATGACAATCACAACCACAAAGTTGTCTACCAGAAGGTTGACTATAATCCGTACACAATCATTGCTGTTTCTCTCTCTTCAAATATCATCAGTATTTATTCTACTAAAATTCTAAAATTGCGCTGCAGTAGTTGTTACCATCAATCTGGGTAACGTTGACAGATAAATGCGGTATTTTACCTAATATTTTAAAATTTTAACGTTATCATACGAATGTTTTTATTTTGTTAGTGCTCTCATAACACTTTTGATCCGTAAAGATTGATGAAATTATCGGAAAACTCAATTCAATCCTTAATTATTGGCCTTTGTCGGAGAGACGCCACAATTTTCCCAAGAATACGTGCGTACCTACGATTAATAAACCATCAAACGCTGTAGAGTGTTTAGCGCGAATTAAAATAGTATCTGAAAACTCATCCGTCCATAAAATAGTCTGTCAAAGTTACCGTCATTACATGGGTAACTTTGACACACATCAAACCATTGATAGTTACATTGGTTTAATGTTTTTAAAAGGTTTTGAAATAAAACCATTAATTTCCAGTTTTGTCTTATATATTTTACTGGCGACCTGCCCCGGCTTCACACGGGTGCAATGCTGATACTATACTACACCAATAGATAAATACACTAGAGAAAAAATGTGAACGTTGTATAAAAAACCGCCGCGCCGTGTACCTTAAAGCAAAGCGATACCCCGCAGTTTTTAAATCGTGTGCGTTCGCGCAGCGGAATGTTGTTGAATTTAAAGATTTTAATTATGGAGATATTCTAGTGTATGACGTAGTATAATTGCGTATGGTAAAAAAAAAAAAGACGTGTGGCACTCGGGGACTGCCGCGGTAAAGCTATTGCATAGCATTTTGTATCAATTTATGCAATTATAATTATTTATTTATTTTATTTATGCAGTATTTCTTTTTCTTTGATATTAATTCAAGTTACACTTTTTGAGCGTGGTGACCGATAAGAAGACAAATTTTTCTTTTATTAAATAAATAAAAAGTTAATATTATTTAAAATATTTTTATTATTTTACAATACATGTGGGTTTTATTACCTTACAGTAGCTGTTGGTTATTCAGGAATATTTATCATTGAAACTATAGGTTTATGATAACTGAAATAAGAAACATAAGTTTGCGACTTAATATCCTCTAAATACCTAGAAAATACCGCGTCAATGGTGGTCCCATATTTTGTTGTGGACTCTTGTGGATCATCATTCATTTTCAAATTCAATGTTTTTGATAGAAAAGTTGTCAACCGCTCTGATTTTTTATCAGCGAAGTTAATGCTGAAATCGCCAGCCAAGATAAGTGGAAATTTATTACCATTTGTACCAAGTATTTTCGAGCCTTTTTCTGTGTACTCCAGTAAAGTGCGATGAATAAAATGCTCTACCTCGTCCAATTTTGGATTCGGAGAAATGTAAATTGCTACCATAACTATTTGTAGGCCATTTCTAAGTTTGCATAAGCACGCACAAATATCTCCAACAACTGAGCGCCTAACATTAACATCGCTAACGTGTGCAATATTTATTTCAATATTCGGAGTCATAATATTAGTAATATCATTTTTATTTTGGTAAATAGCTACCCCACCTTTTGAAACAGTATCTCGGTTGAACTGAACAATACAATTAAAATTAGGTATTTCAACTGGATTATCATGCGTCATGCAAGTTTCGGTAAGAAGTAACACATTTGTTTGTCTCGTAACTGAATCTTGTAAATCGTATTTATGACTATTTTGACTTTGGCAGTTGAAAGTCATTATTGAAATGCCATTTCTATTACTAATGAAATCTAATACACTTTGAGCAATCGTCTGAACACTATTTAAAGACAGTCTTTTGAATTCTTGCAACAATTGAAAAAACGGCCGCGTGAGCACTTTTTACTCTATAAAATCACGCGCTTTTATTTAGTAAACAACACTATAAATAATTTAAAAGTCCATTGAAAAATTAGCGTGACATTCATCTTAGCTTTTCCGTTAAAAAAAAGCTATTTTATAAAAACACTACTAAATTAATTTGAATAAAAGTAATTAATAATTAATTATATGAAAAGTTTTTAAGGTAGCCATGACAATGTCGATGACGTCTATGACATATCTCTATAGAAGACCTATTTCAGAGAGACAATTAATCGCAAGTTTAGCACATCGCGACTATCAGTAACATGGCAAGTGTGTAGAACTGAGTTCGCGCCCTGCAATATGCATGCTCTTTTTGAAAATCTATAAATTGTTTTCAAAAGATGTAGTCGCACGCACACAAACATACCGTGCCGAAGACTGCCGAACTGAAACGACGTTAGACGATGGGGAGCGTGAGGTTTTTTCGTTACGGAATTTCTGGATTCGGTCCCCGCGCTCAAGGCCCGCGATAGAAGCTATGCAATAGCTTAAAAAATTGTGCACGCAGCCATTGTGATGATATTTGCCAAAAACTGACTCCACTGGGCGAACGTTGTCCTGGCGGAATTTTTTTTAATCGATAGACTTTAGATTTAGAACAAAAGAGATGTGTCCAAAAATTTGTGTGTAATTGTGTATGTATGAATAAAATTAGTGCATGCTTTGGTTAAGTGTAATAAGCTACAATAAATCAATATTGACCTAAACAGTAGTAGGTACTTACATGTGGTAATTATTTAATTTCCCTAAGGAGTCTATAGTTATAATTCTGATTCGTGAAATCTTCAATAGAAATTAGCTGTATGAATTTTGTCTTAAATAAGATATCTGGATTATATCTCAAGTGATGAAGATTGTGATTTTGAAAGATAATTTTGGTGTTTTTAACTGACGTTCGATATTATTAAGATCATCCAGTGATTGGCTCGGTGCCGGGAGCTTTTAGCACGAAGAGCATATTTTATTGCATTCGACATGCAGAGCTGATGCCGCAACCAAGTCAGAAACCTCCTGAAATACCTTTCAACAAATGAGACGCTGGCTCTCACATTAATGTCCTGTAGAAATAGGCTTAATCTTAGTAGAAACTGCTTGTTCTCCCTTACCAAAGCCTGATATCAGAAACTTTAAAATAGGTCAGCTTCGGATGACATTACAACCACTGCACTACCTGTACTATGTCTTCTTGGTCGGTTCAGTGACATTATGTAACAACACAAGACCCTGTGCCAACGCCTTGTAACTGCAGCTGAAGGCATACAACACACATCGGAGTATAAACTTGTGTAACAAAGCGAAGTCTGTTTATGCTACTTAGAGTTCCTAAACAATTTTTCAGCAATACTTATCCCATGAAGTTTGCATCCTGTTTTGGAACTTAGAACAGTCTATATTTCTGACAATGACCCATAATGTTTCTATGGTTTATAATAGTTTGTTGGATTATTGTGTAATATTTTTTGGAGAACACTTCAGCGGCGGATACTACCGGTTACCATGGATATGTTTAAAATTAAAATGATCAAACTTCAAGATACTTTTATTAAATTTTTAAACACGAGTAAAATTATTTTCACCTCTTTTCACATCTACCCAAGGAACAAGGAAAAAATTGTCCTCAAGTAGCATGACATTATATGGCACTGATCATTAATTATTGAATAAATAGTAGAATGACACTAAGTCAAACTTGCCAGTGGAAAAGGAGAAGTGCTTGCTATTTAAGTAATTGCCTCAGGGAAAGGAATAGACCCAATGATAACAAGTTAGAACTTAATGAAAATATAAACTAATAGAAAGGATAGCGTTCCAGCTGTATTAGAACCTAATGGCTTGGTGCACGAAGATGGCAAGAGACCAGACGGCATGTCCTTATTTTCTTGGAAGATGGATAAGCGTTTAGTGTGTGACGCAACTTGCGTCGATACTCTTACGCCATCCCATCTTCCTGGCTCGGCGTGCTGTGCTGGCGGTGCTGCTGCGGCTGCAGATAACCTCAAACGGCCAAAATATAACAATCTTATCGGAAATTATATTTTCGAGCCATTTGGGGTTGAAACCCTTGGGCCGTGGGGTCGGAGTGCTCATTGCCTTTTTAATGAACTGTCCAAACGGCTTGTTGACACTTCCCGTGACCCAAGAGCTGGGTTTTACCTTGGCCAGAGGCTGAGCATTGCCATTCAACGCGGCAATGCCGCCAGTCGACCGCAATATCAGTCGACAGCGATGACGAAGAATTTTTTAATACTGTATTGTAATTTAATAGTTTTATTTAGTGTATAGCTTTATTTAGTAATTTGTACTTTATTTAGTTTTATAAGTTTGTAAATTAATAAAAGAAAACGAATAAATGAAAAAAAAATAGGAAGGATATTGTGTTCCTTTTCACAAAAATATCAGTTTCATAATTAAGATTGCCTGGCAACTGCTTTCTGACGTTTTTTGGATCCACCAAAGGGCCTCACAAGTGTGACAACAAGAATAAATGATAATGAATTATTCTCTGAAAGTAGGTTTATACAAAATAATAATTAACTTTTCACTTTTTATACTAGATGTGTTTGGCATTATCTGTCTGACTATAACTAGAAGAAGGGCCGAGACAAACTCAGAGGTCCCAGTCTCTTTTAAAGTCCATACATAATCTTAGTCGGATCATATGAAAACCATTAAGAATCAATGTCTGAGACTTTTTTTTGAAGAAAAAACCACACAAGACTGGAACTGTTCTGCCAATGCATATATTTCTGGGGAATCATGCAACTCAACCCATATTCTATGATCTGTATCTGAATGCATCAGCTATGTAAATGTGTGTACAGAAACCCTCAACCTAGGTTGTCTTGAATTGTGAGTGAAATTAGGACCTGGATTCTTAGGTGTTTCTCTATGCTGAAATGGATGGAAATGAATTCACGCACAATGATGATGTGATTGAAATCAATACTATGTAGTTAATCGTTTTTCTACTGAATCTCTATCTCGACTAGCATAATTATAGACTTGGTCATTACAGTAATTAAGTATTTTATTTGGTAGAGTAGTAAAACGAATATGCACCTATCTTTTTATTATTTTCTGACATGACATGTCAGAAAATAATTTATGTACTTAGGTAGGTAGCTAATTAAAAATTTTAAGTAATGATATTTTTTTATAAACCATTTATTTAGATAAAAGGTAAAATTCCGAGTAAGTGAGAGTTATCTTAGGTCTTAGTTATTTTGGATCAAAGATACCTAAGTATTAGGGTGAGTGGGGGTAAGATGGAATGCATTTTTGATGAGATAAACAGTGTTGATGGTTAAACTGTTGTAAAACAAAAGAATTTAAGTCAATTGCATCAAATGATGTTTCGGGTAAAAAAGTACAGTCAACTTGTTTCTATAAAGTTGACAGCAATCTTTTTGAAACAATATTTTATGAAAAAAACGTTAGTAAAATTGGTCTTAAGAAAAAAAAAATATGTAGGGGAAAGATGAAATGCTGAAGGGGTAAGATTGATATAGTAACTAAAATCGTATTCATTGTCATTATGCTTGTGTGGTGATCAATAAACCTTCTGCTTCAATAACCTAAATAACTTGAAAATGAGTTACACTAAAAATTCCCATTCTAAAAGCAAGAAAAATACATTTTTCAAATAAAATATATCGTTCTTACCCCGTTGAAACGGCTGGCAGTCAGGGGTGCTCAACATATTATAGATATTAAATAAATTAAATAATCATGCTCATAGATGACTGTCAAGTCTATAAATAAACCACACGTTTTAATTTAGTACCAAGTAGCCTATATTATAATTATTTTTATTAAATAAACGACACGACAGCAGAATACAATAAAATATTATTAAAAATATTATTTCAAAGAAGGTAACATTACAGTTAAATAAAATCAGTCCGTTATAAGTACTCCTTATAAAACTAAAAATAACTAACCTCTTATCAAAAATACAAAGTTTGGCTTTATCAGATCATTTGGTAATCCCGCAAAGCAGAAGTAAGCACTTAACTAAAATATTTAAAAAATCACCTACTCGTATTTATGCGTCTCCTAATAATTAACAAAAAAGATAAAATAAAACTAGGCAATCTTTCCTTTATAAACATTATTAAACAGTATTATTATAATCACTGCCAAATTGACATTACAAGACGACAGGTATGTTATATAACTTAGCTGCTGCGTAGTTAATTCTCTACTCTCTGTATTGCAATCGCTAAGTCCTCAGCAATATAACAAGTAGCCCGTAACGATTTTCTTATGTAGTTACAAGGCATTTTGATCCTAAAACAAAACTAAAAAGTTATCTATATTATTATACAAGTTGAATTTCCCTACCATGGATGATTTACATATCGCAAATTATGTAATTAGAATGATCTACATAATTCTAGACCTCTTATCGTAGAATTTAATCATCCACTCAAAAATCAGTTGAAATTGGTACATTTTAATCGTGTAAGTATTGTACTTATGTACAGAGCGTCTGACTTTTTTAATCCGACGGTTTAACACTAGAAAGTCTAGAATTATGCACTAATGAATGACTCTTGATACAAGTTTTTAATACGATATTGTGGAAGAGATATTACCGGGTATTTTAGATTGAGGGCCCCTGACTTTTTGTAGGAGTTTCGTAAACGGGGTAAGATGGAAAGTTTTATATTATCATCTTACCCCTTTAAATTATGCAGGGGAAAGTTTGAAAGGCACCATAAATCTTAAAATACGTGAAATATAGTAATCACCACATTATAGAGCATATTACAGTTTAAATCTAATTACGAATATCAAAACAACATGTTTGTTCCTTACCTGAGTAAGGAGATACAGCGAGCGGGGTAAGATCGAAAAACTCAATTTTTCGCGGGAAATGTACTGTTCGGGTAAATGTCAAATAATACACCAGCACCTTCACTCAGCGACTGACACAGGCTGCGGGGTGGGGCAAGATAAAATGATGTCCACAATGATATTGCCAGCATTAAAACAAGTCCCCGGTATTGGGCGTTATTAAGTTTTTTTTATCTTACCCCGTTTTTCATCTTACCCCCACTCACCCTACAGAATTTAACTATTGATTAGGGTTAGCACCAGTTGGCACTCTCACAATCAACCAACAGGAACTAGCCACAGAGTACCTACCGTAAAATGCTACAACATTGGCACCACTTTACAACATTGCCTAAAACCTTAAAATGTTAAATAATTCTCGTATAGAAACGATTTTATAATCTGTCGTACTACTAAGAGCAAGTCGGTAATTTATATTATGATAACATTTACGCATCATTCATTCAAATAACTCGTCAGAAAATTATTAATTTCAATTTTTATGTCAGTGGTCATAGCCCTCTTTTATCGGATAGGTAGAATAATTTCATTTGATGAATTTTTATCCTTTATTTACAATTGGAGTAAGTTGAATAGCAAAGAAAATATGCTGTTTTTTGTTTTTTACCTCGTTTTTCTGCTACAAATGTTATTTTGAAGGGTCAAATCATGATTTGACCCTTCAAAATAACATTTGCTACAACTCTGCCGGCCATGCCGGCAGAGTTGTAGCAGGTTTCGGAAAAAAAATACTCAACTTTGCCTAGGGTTAGGGCTGCCACTCAAACTTTTTTAACTTAGCTCGTAACGTCACTAGCATAGTTTGATATTTTTGAGTCTGATTTATTTATTTATTATTTATGAGTCTCGTGTAACAGTTGCTTTTGCTACACAAAACGCACAATTCTAGACTCCGTTCTATTTCTGAGAATTTTAATACGAACGCCCAAACAGCTGAACGGATTTTGATGAAATTTGGCATACACATAGAGGGGTAACCTGAATTAACACATAGGCTACTTTTTGTTCGGGTGCGGGAAGTGGTTCCCCGGGGATGCAGGTGAAACCGCGGGAAACAGCTTTTATTAGTAGGATTGGTAGGTAGGTAGTAATATAATGTTTTGAAAGGTTTTACGTTTATTTTTGATTTAATTTTATTATTTCAGAAATATATATTAATATTATATTTTTAGTTTTTTCTTCATCTACCTTGAGTAGCAACCCTACAGACTTATTCACTGTTGTATGAGAGTTTTACAATTAAGTGTTCAACTTTGCCTACCACCGTTAAAAATATATATGTATTGCAATTATAGACTAAATAAAGTCTAAAATAGAAAACAAATTATAAGCAAAATAGACGCCTAATTGTCCTGTTTGTATCCATAATAGTCTATGATATTTCTAGCTAGGCAATGTTGCAGTTTGTACCGTAACTTTGCCTACGGTTTTAAATGCATTTTATGGTGATTAATAGGAGGTTTTTTTGGCTAATATGAACTCTATCCCGATAGCTTAACATACCATTTCGAATAGTGATTGAAAACATATATGACTTTCTCTAAACTGAAGAATTTATAGAATAAAAACGTCAAAATACAGGCAATGTTGTAGCATTTTACGGTACATTGAACATTGGGTAACTAGCTACGAAATACTTACCTAGACACATGCCCTATATTATACCTTGAGAGACACAACTTGAATACATTTAAAAAGGAAAACTTATAGATCCTGCTATCTAAAAGGTTTTTCTTTATTCTGGCCTGAAAACTTCTGATTTTCCAAAATAGAACAATGGTATTTGACAATCGTACAGATCTACATCTTTTTATAAGCGCAAGGTGCGGGCTATCTTGGGCGTCTATCTGAAGGACCGCATCAGAAATGAGGTGATCCGACAGAGGACCAAAGTCACCGACTGCAACCGAGCTGAGAGGATTAGCAAGCTGAAGTGGCAATGGGCTGGTCACATATGTCGCCGGGCCGACAACCGTTGAGGAAAACGAGTCCTCGAGTGGAGACCGCGTCTCGGCAAACGTAGCGTAGGACGCCCTTGGGCGAGATGAGCGACGACATCAAAAAGGTGGCTGGTAGCGGCTGGCGGAGAACTGCTCAGGATCGAGCTTGTTGGCGTGCCATGAAAGAGTCCTATGTCCAGCAGTGGACGAGTAGAGGCTGATGATGATGATGATGAAGGGTTGGATAAGGATAGGTATTAGTACCTACTATTTATTGTATAATAGGCCCCACTTTTATTTTATATCCATAACTATATATTATATTGATACCATAATATAATATAGTATTAATGTAGCTTATCTACTAGCGGTCCACAAGTGGACATAGACACCTCCGTAGCAAACAATAATTTATTATTATTTTTTGGTCTTTTATAATAAAAAAACGTCAAATATTCACATCAAACTTTATTCTACAACTAAAACACATATTACATACCACTTACAGAATATATCGGGTACATTTATGTCAAATATTATTGAATAGATGGATATTTTATTAATTATTATAAAGATTGGATTTTTACAAATCCTAATGTGTATGATGTCAACATTAAAGTTAAAAATATTATAAAAAAGAAATCTCGATGTTTTGTAAAGCCTTAATTAAAACCGTGCAAAGCAGAGGCGCGTCGCTAGTCTAATGTAATAAATATAATTGAATTCAAGAAATACACATAATAAGAAGTAAAAGGTTTTATAAAGAAAAGCACAAACCAAATCACAATATGGCTGATATTGAATAACACGAAAGATAGCCTGAATTACATGAATACAATACATTGAATACATGGATATAAGGAACTCGCGGTGGCGAGATACGAGTAATATAGTAAATTACTTTCACAGATTAATGACATTATAATTATTACAGAAAAGTTCTTAAAGACTCTGGTAAAAGTTGAGTGTGCATGGGGTGGACTATTTAGGTGTGACGCACATATTCCTATTGAAGATTAAGTTTAATTAAGTAAAATTGTTTTAAGTTTTTTAAAGAAAACTGTTCCGAAACCAAACCATGCATGCTTTGGAGTCAGTTTTTTTTTTAAATTCTAGAATACTAAAAATCTTGTCATCTTAATAGTAATGAATGCCTGGAAGGCTATTTTAAAAATCATCATCTTCCTGCTCTCAGCTCTGCTCTGCTCTTCCGATGTTACTTTGGAAGGTGCAACACATTTACTTTCCTTTCTGCCATGTCAACTGTCATGTTGTCATTCGCTCCATTCAAGGCCATGCAGATGAATTGAAATGTTTTGAAATGATGGGCAAGCTCAAGGTTATACTAAGAATACAAGAGAAGTTTAATCTAACTGTAGCTTAAAATTTCTGACCTTCTGATATCAAATAGTCAAGACTGTTACTGCATACTGTAGTGCAGGAATATGTAGTCAGGGTTATTGATTTCCTGGGGCATGAGAGGGGAGTTTGGGGCCAAAAGTTGAAAGCCCATGAACATGAATGTGCGTATCATGATTGCACGGTCTGGACGGCTTTTCAGCACGCAGATAATGCAGTAGTTGCATTTGAGCTTCTCTTCAGCAAAGTCAAGCAGTACTATGAAACTCTCCTTGCTGCCTGATTGAAGTACACCTGGCATGCGCAGGTAGATGGTGTCTCCATGAACCACAGCTTCCCAGCGGTTCAGAGTGCTCTCTGTGAGAAAGATTTGAAAGTCCACCTTAACAGGCTGTTTATCCTTGCGCTCGAGGATCTTGCTGGTAGTCATTTCTCTGAGTTGTTGATCGAAGACTGGGTGAGCGTGCACCGGTGATGGTGACTCAGAGAGGAGGCTCTCCTCGCTGCTTGCTAGTGAACTCGCCCCAGTCCATAATAGAGCGCTCAATAAGTCACGACTCTCGTCATGGCTGGGTGTTGATGGGGCGGGGCTCGCCAGCCCGCCATTCAACCCTCCGGGCGGTGCCAAGCCGTTAGCCGGAACATCAGGACCACCACAGAGGCCCGGCACCCAGGCTCAGAGAGTAACACTCGGCGTCAGAAGTCGACACAGCTGGGCTCTGCCTATCGCTTTCATCAGCGTTCAGCGACGCGCCATCGTCATTGTTCCTCTCCTCAGCAGCAGGAGGTTCCACACCATCGACATCGTAGTTAATATTGTAATTACTATTACTTAAACTTAATTGTTGTATTAAGTTCGTCATCTTGGTAAGTAGTTGTAATTAAGTGATGAAACAAAGAACACTAACTCGAGAAGAAAAATACGGTCAGACCGTAAGGATCGCTAAAATCGCTTTGTGCAAACAAGAAACCAAGCGTTTATTGATCGGCTTGAACTGCGGGTGAGAGATTTTATGACTATTTAAGAAGATAACTATTTTCATACAAAGGAGACGTTGTAAAAGGCATCTGAATTTGGTCGGATAATATAATTTTATCAAAATGGCTGAAACTGAAAGGCCTCGATCAATACATTATGACTATTGTTGCCAATAACAAAAAATATTTAAAATTCTGCACAAACTAAACGCATATATATTTTTTATAGTTTATTTCATGACCATGGATACAAGTCCTTCAGTGGAATACTTAAATGATTTTAACTTAGTATATAATTTATCCTTTTTTTTTGTTGTCGCTGGGGGAAAATGACAATTACGCATTTGACTCCCCGGGAGGTAGCCTCCCGGTATACCCACTAAAATCCCTAGCGGCACTCCGGCCTCACCCTGGTGGCGGGGAACTGGGAAAAAGCGGAGCCTTGGCTACCAGCCTCCCACCGGCGCTATGCCCGCCTAATACTGCGGGCACTCATTCGCCTCTCCACAGGAGGAGCCGTGGCTCAGCCACCAACGTGGTGAGCGGTGCAAGGCGGGCGTGGGCACCCCCGTGCCTCACGCCCGCCTCTCACCTCAGGGAGGGAGAAAGCGGGCGAAATCCCGCCTTCTACTGCCCCTACGCCGCCTGCCTCCTTTTGCGACATCACGTCCTCGCAGAAGGAGGCCATCGCCGCTCAGGCCTCCTCGGTTCCCACCATCGCTCTGACGATGGTGGGCAGCGCGAGGTCCCCTCCTATCGTCGCGACAAGATCGCGGCGCGGCCGCAAGGGTATGTTCCGCCGTGTCCTCCGCCGCGCCGCAACCATGGCACGACGGTGTCTCCTGTCGTCCTATCCGTTGCAGGTACCCGCTGAAGCAGCCGTGACCGGTGAGTACCTGCAAAAGACGAAAGAAGAGGAACCCGTGACGCCTGTCGAGCCAGTCCCTCAGGACCTGCCCGATGACGTCGAGGGTACGGCGGCCGAACACCGCGGAGGCAAGGTCCCGCATCCAATGCTGGACGATGACGTCCCACGCCTCCCGCCGGACGGCCTCCCTCTCTTCCGGGGCTGGTCGCTCGCCCAGCGCTCTGCGCCCCGCCGTCCACTCGTACACTCTGGCGAGCACCCAGGCTTCGAGCTCCCAAGGCGGGTGCTCGCCAGAGCGCATGCCGAAGCGAAGCCTACCGGCGATGGCCCTTTGGGGCGCCCGAAGAGCGGTGAGGTTTTACCTCCTGTGGAGGGAGTCCATGTTCGGCATGAGCCATGAGAGGGCGTCCGCAGCCTTCAGCAGGCGCGTCGACAGCCCGCTGAAATGCGGGTCGAAGCGCCACCTGCTGTCCAACATGAGGCCCAGATATTTCATCTGAGCCTCAACTCCAATCCTCACCCCCTCCACATAAATTTGGGCGTCAGGTTTTCCCGCCACTAAGGATCCGCCCGCCGACGCCAAACTGGCCGCCTCCCGGAAGGTGCTCCGGCGGGAAGTGAGGAGAGTGTCATCCGCGTAGCAGATGACACTCGTGCCTCGAAGGAGGGTTCCCCGCAGGAGCCAGTCATAACCGACGTTCCACAGAAGAGGCCCTAGAACGGACCCCTGTGGAACGCCGGTTTCCACGCCATACCGCCGGACCTGGCCACTTACATAACCTATCTCCTTTCGTATCCCGCGTGGGCCGACTAGAAGGGGTTTGCGGTAAAGTCATGATGTGGTCACTATGCTACAATATTTCAATGTTCTTTATAAATTATTCACTGAATGTACCTTTTACTACATAAATCACGCGCTTTTATTTAGTAAACGACACTATAAATAATTTTAAAAGTCCAATGAAAAATGAGCGTGACACTCAGCATGACTTTCCCGCCAAAACTCCCTAAAGGCATATTATATTATGACAATGTTGTCAAAACTGGACAGCGCTCTACGGAGTTACGGACTCCGTTAGACGTTCAATCAGACTGATGATTTTTTTCTGAAAAGAGGAAGCGAAACGCTTCGTCCGGATCGCAGTGGTGTTTTGGTGGTGGTTGCTGCCGTTGGACTGCAGGTTACAGGAACTTGAAATGATAGTCCAAATACACAGTTGCACCACACAGTTTATTTTTGCACAAGCACGAACAGAAGCTAGAGTAGATAACAGCAATAGCGAGAAGAAGAATAAGCGTGAAGATGCGTAGGTACAGTTACAGGATAGATGGAAGTTTCACAAGACGAATAGGTACGGTTTACTATGTAAATATTGCACAAGCGACATGTATCATCCGAGGAAGCTATCAAGGGACTGGCGGGGGGCGATCGGCGCACGCGTCATCAAACCGGTTCTATTGTTCGTTAGGAACAGGGAAGACCTTTTTACTATACGACTTCGCGACGATCGCCTCACGACTAGTCTATATTCAAAGTAATTTTATTAACAATATTTTGTATTAAATTGAGTGGTGCATGCTTATTGTAGTTGTGTAATATGTATGAATAAAATATTTATATAATTATAATCTTTAGTTTAAGTTGTATATAAATGTGTAAGTATATATTATGTGTAGGATATCAATGATTGTGATATTTGTTACATCAATATGTTTCATTTATGCACTTATATAAACCAAGTGTGTAGTTGATACCACAGTGTCAACTACTTAAGGGTGGAGACTCGCCGTACGACGGGTCGTCCAATGGTGGAACGGTGATGGGGAAATTAAATCATGCAATTCCCTTGCACACCCACCAGAATCCATCCTATAGAAGACCGAAAGGCTGGCTACTCTACGCCTGTACTCCAGTCTTTGGAGACCGTTGCGAGTTAAGTCTGGGTCGCCAATTAACCTTTTCGCACGCCTCTCCACTGAATCCTATGTAGCCAGGTGACATTTCGCAACACCAGCCAAAATGTGGCTGCAGTTCTCCACACACGAGCGGACCTGTGCTTTGTACAACATTAGAAGCTGCCCTGGTGTGAAGTACCGCCGGACCTTTGCGATGACGCCAAGTTTTCTGGCAGCCATCTTGGCCTTGAACTCAATGAAACAGGTATCTCTCCTCAACTATGCTGTCATCTGCATACCCATAGATACCGGGCATCAGCAGATCGTTAATATGCAGCAGGAACAGAGTTGCAGAGAGAACAGACCCCTGAGGAACAGAGTCTTTGGTCGACATGGGCTCCGTTGAATGAAAACTGATAATATATTTCTGCTTGACGATTATAATATACCTACAGCACAGTGGGTAAAGTTTGACCCCTCTGATGAACATATTGTTACGGGCTAGGGGTACTAAAATACCGGTTAAGGGTTACGAAATTTATTGGCGACGAAGGTACAGTCGATTGTAGGCAATGACAAGTAGAATGTTGTTGACGTTGCACCGAAGTCTTCACCTACGTCCACGAAGTCCGTATTGTAAACTCACAATAACACTACAGATGTTACTTCACGTAGTACTCAATGTTTTCGTTACAGTTGTCGCAGTAGGTTTTCTCAAAGATCGCTTCTTAAGTATCGCTGTTTTCGTCTCGCTAGTCAAGTGCAGACTGACTCGGCGCCGGCGCCACGGCGCTATATATAGGCCAGCTGATCGAACATTCCAGAATCGTCTAGACGTAATAATAATAGCGCATAACTTCGAGTACACTCAGTAGGTACCTACGGTAATTCCCGGAAACGGGTTTCTAGAAATTTCGATGTCGTCACTTAGTTGACAAAATTGATAAAACCTGTACTATTCGATAGACCACCTTAAGTCTAGGAATGCGTTTTTATATTACTCCTATACGATGTCTAGGTCTCGAGTTATAGGGCTTAAAAGTTACGCACTGTATGTCACGCGATATTGAACCTTATGCCGTCGACATAAGGTGCATTCGTAACATTGCCCCCTTCTTAGACATGCTCGTCCCGAGCTTGATTTGAACCATAATAGCGAGCTAGGCGGTCTACGTGTACGATCTTCAGCTTCCCCTTAGGTCCTTTCCTTATCCGGTAGGTGACATCGTTTATCCTGGTTACTATCGTGTACGGACCCTCCCATTTGGCTTGAAATTTCGTACTCTTTCCTTTTCTCCTAATGGGATTATGTAACCATACCAAAGTTCCCTCTTCAAATCCAGGCACGTTAGCTTTGCGGTCGTATCTGATCTTCATTTTCTCGCTGGCTTTTAGACCATTCTCTCTCACTAGCTCATGTATTCCATCTAATTTACGTCGTAGGTCGGCTACATAGTCGACGGCTAGGATAGGGGTATCGGGGGGTGTTCCGGTTAGTGCATCTATGGGTAGTCTAATCTCTCGGCCGAAGTTGACTTTCGCCGGTGTACAATTTGTGCTGTCATGTGTTGCAGAGGGGTATAGGTGGTAGGCCATAACATCAGCCGCCGGCAGAAGTTACCACCCGCCAGACAAAGTCTTGCCGCCAAGCGATTTGTCGTGTTCCGGCATGATGTCTGGTGAAGCCGTACGGAGGACGGGTCTGAGCAGTTGTGTTGCGATGTGTGCCGGGTACGATGCGCCTAATGTTGTTGTGTTGGGAGTTTGGTCGTGGAGGGTCTTCACATCAATCTCCCTTTGGCGCAGCATCGTTGGTCGTGTTGTTGGGTTTAACATTGCATCACTTCGCTCAACTGCCGTCTTCCTTCGTATTCGCTCGGTTTTTCTGAGTGAATAGGCTCTTAATAAACTAGCGCGCTTTACCACTTGGTTGGGTACTGCAAAAGCTTCTGGCCATTTGCTGAAATAGTCTTGCATGACGATGATATACCTATTCCCTTCTTCAGTAATAGGGAATGGCCCAGCTATATCGACAGCAACTCTTTCCCATGGTGTACCAACATTGTACACTTTCAGCCGACCTCTGGCTCTCGTTTGCGGTCCCTTTACTGAGGAGCAGGCTACACATTTCCTACACCAGTCCTCTACGTCTTCGCGACAATGCACCCAATAAAATCTTTTTCTCACCTTCTCCAAGGTTTTCTTCACTCCTAGATGTCCTCCGGATACTCCGTCGTGCACCTGCTTTAGCACTGATGCGACTTTATCGCAGGGGACAACTATCTGTAAGGTGACCTCCTGTCCACTGGGTGATTCCCATTTCCTCTTCATAACTCCATTATCAATTATCAGGCTGTCCCATTGAGCCCAGTAACTTTTTGCTGTTGGACTAAGCGCTGATATTTCACTCCAAGCGGGCCTCTGGCCACGTTTCTTCCATTCGATTACTGTCTTCAAGTCACTATCTTCCTTTTGTGCCTCTTCCAATGATCGATTATCCCAGTCTTCATCCAAAGCGTTCACCTGGATAATCCTTACGTTCTCTTTCTTTTCCTGTTTGGCACAATGTCGGCAAGATTCTTCGCAAGGCCGTCTAGATAAAGCATCAGCATTATTGTGTGACTTGCCTTTTCGATGTTCAGTGACAAAGTCAAATTTTTGCAGCTGCTCTATCCACCTTGCTACTTGTCCTTCTGGGTCTTTGAACTGAAGCAACCACTGTAAGGCAGCGTGATCGGTGCGAAGTGTAAACTGTCTCCCAATCAAATATTTCTTGAAGTGTTGTAAGGTCTTAACAACGGCTAGAAGTTCTCGACGGGTAACACAGTAATTTCTTTCTGTCTTGGAAAGACATTTGCTGAAAAAGGCAATAACGACCTGCCGATCTCCTTGTGTTTGAGAGAGAACTCCTCCAATGCCAACATTGCTGGCATCCGTGTCCACCAGAAATCAGCCTTCCCGACTAGGGTAACCTAATACAGGAGCCCCACACAAGTGAGTTTTGAGTAACGCAAATGCCTGTTCGCAGTCAGGATTCCATTCAAATTGACACTTTTCCTCTGTTAAACGATGCAACGGTTTCGCTAACTCTGAGAAGTTCTTCACAAACCGACGGTAATATGCACACAGACCCAAGAAAGAGCGTACCTCAGTTTTGTTACGAGGGGTAGGCCACTTCGACACGGCTTTTATTTTTTCAGGATCTGTTCGAATTCCTTGCGCCGAAATAATGTGTCCTAAGTATCCAACCTCTTTCTGGAATAGTGTACACTTACTAGGACTGAGTTTTAAATTCGCTTCACGCAGTTTTTGGAACACTTTCTCCAAATTGCGTAGGTGCTCTTAGAAGCTTCGTCCCATAATGATGATGTCATCCAAATAGACCAGGCATGCATCACCAAGCAACCCCACCAAAATGCGCTCCATTAGGCGCTCGAATGTAGCTGGAGCATTGCACAGTCCAAAAGGCATGACATTGAATTGCCAGAGACCGTTCCCAGGACCAGTGGAGAAGGCGGTCTTTTCTTTATCCTGCTGACAGATTTCCACCTGCCAGTATCCAGTTTTGAGGTCAACTGTGGAGAACCATTTCATGCCACTTAGCAAGTCCAAAGTGTCATCTATACGTGGCAGAGGATAACTGTCCTTTTTCGTGGCATCATTCAACATCCTGTAGTCAACGCAAAACCTTGTACTGCCATCCTTTTTCTTGACTAGTACAACTGGAGATGACCAAGGGCTGGTGGATGCTTCTATAATCCGGTTTCTCTCCATATCTCTAAACATTTCCGTCACTTCCTGTTCTCTTGCAAAGGGAATACGACGTGGTCTCTGTCTTATCGGCTGTGTATCACCCGTATCTATATGGTGTTTAACTAGCCCGGTCCTTCCCACGTCACCGTCGGTCTTCGCGAAGATGTCATGGAAGTTATGTAACAGTTGCTTAACTTTGTGACTTTCGAACTTGTTTAAATTGCCCTTACAACTTTCGAGTAGTGTCGATATATGTTCCTGCCACTTCTTATCAAGTTCCTTTTCGTGCACCTCTGTTTTTCTCAAAGATGCTACATTATCGCACACACCCACCATGTGGTTCTTTTCGAGAATTATTTCTTTGTTACTAACGTTGATTATGCGTATTTTTGGTTTATCGGAAATCATCGTCAGTGTCCTTGCCGTTATCCAGTCTGGGTGTTCTCCAGAATCCTCTATTATAATACAACGTTTGCGGGATCCTATTGTTGAAAATCTAATATCTACTAAAGTTTCTGATCTTGGCGGTAATACAGTGTTCCTTAAACAGTACACTGACCCTTGTTTTGCACCTTGAAGAAATACTTCTTGTTCTGGAAAACTCAATACTCCTTTTGCTATATTAAGGACACATTGTTGTTTCTTCAAGAAGTCCAGTCCTATAATGCAATCATCTGTAATATTCGCTACTAAAACAGGGTGCGTGAATCTCTTATCACCCATTTTCAAGATCACATTCGTTTCACCAAGGACGAGCACTGGTTGGCCGGTGGCGGTTTGTAATCGGCATTGTGAAGACCCTCTTTTCCATGCTATGGTCCGAGGAAATAGCTCCGGTCGTGCAATAGTTCTTGATGCACCAGTATCCAATGTGAAACTGCATGACTTACCATTCAGTTCTCCTTCTATAATAAGACTGTTTCCGTCACCCACTTGTGATACTGTTATAATGGGGGCTTCACGTCGACCAGCCAGTACTCGCCCCACAGCCCTGGCTGTTCCTAGTTTAAATCCTCTGCTTCCACCTGTGTCCCAGAAGTACTTCTTCCCTTAGACTTCCTGGGACAATTGATCCGAATATGCCCCTTTTCGCCACACTCATAGCAGGTTGGTCCTTGTCGGCTTTTTATTGGTGCGGTTACCTCACGGATACGATGATGTTGTCGGCCGTCTTGACGTACTGCTTCCACCTCCAGGGCGTGTGTCAAGGCTGCCTTTAGAGTCTGATGGTGACCCAGGCGTACTGCAGCCCTGACTTCTGCGTCTCGTATTCCATCAGTAAAGGCTTGCACAGTAGTAGCGTCAATTAATGCTGGTGTTGATGCATACGCCCTTCGAACAATGCGTTCTATTTCCGTAGCCCATTGTTGCAAACCTTCACTGCTCTTCTGCGTCCGGTCGCGGAGTTGAGCCCTGAAGACATGTTCGAGGTGTTTCTCCCCGTATCTAGACTCTAACGCTTCCAACAGACAGGCTAGGGTATTACAATCGCCGGAAATGTTCTCGAGGATTTGTACCGCATCACCACGCAGAGCAAGCGTAAGGGCGGTTACAGCTTGATCATCGTCCCAATTATTGCCTTTTGCGACCTTTTCAAACTGTAGACGGAAGGCCACCCATGACGTTGTTCCGTCAAAGTGAGGTACTTGGAATGTCGGCAAAGCACTAGGTACAGGTATCACACCTTCAATACCTCCTTTTTGTACTCTTTCTATTTCTTTCCCAAACTCCATGATCGTATTGTCTAATTTCTCTATACGAGCTTCTTGCTGGTCCATGCGGGCATCTTGTTGTGCTGTTTTTATTTTAAGCTCGATGACCTCTTCTTTGGTTGTTTCCCACTTTTCATTAAGTTCTAATACTAATTGCTGGGATTTTGCCTGGGATTCTGCTACACTTTTAATGATTTGTGCCTGGGTTTCTGCCTGGGATTGTTTTATTTCTGCTTGGGATTCTGCTATACCTTTTATTTGCGCCTGGGTTTCTGCCTGGGATTCTGCTATGCTCAGCCTTATTTGCGCCGTCAAGTGAGCCATTAATGCCGATAAATCGCATCCGCTGGTTCCGGGAATAGTGGTGGTACTAGGCGCGCTTACATTCGTCAGTGTTACGACGGCCGCATCTTCTATGGGTGCAGGAACACTAAGCAATTCTTCCTCTTGACGCGCCAAATCCATCGCTGCTTGTCGTCGCGTGCGAACTCTTTCGTCTTCCCTTGGCGTGACCGGCATTCCGCTTCTGACACCAATTGTTACGGGCTAGGGGTACTAAAATACCGGTTAAGGGTTACGAAATTTATTGGCGACGAAGGTACAGTCGATTGTAGGCAATGACAAGTAGAATGTTGTTGACGTTGCACCGAAGTCTTCACCTACGTCCACGAAGTCCGTATTGTAAACTCACAATAACACTACAGATGTTACTTCACGTAGTACTCAATGTTTTCGTTACAGTTGTCGCAGTAGGTTTTCTCAAAGATCGCTTCTTAAGTATCGCTGTTTTCGTCTCGGTAGTCAAGTGCAGACTGACTCGGCGCCGGCGCCACGGCGCTATATATAGGCCAGCTGATTGAACATTCCAGAATACGGTAATTACCTGAAACGGGTTTCTAGAAATTTCGATGTCGTCACTTAGTTGACAAAATTGATAAAACCTGTACTATTCGATAGACCACCTTAAGTCTAGGAATGCGTTTTTATATTACTCCTATACGATGTCTAGGTCTCGAGTTATAGGGCTTAAAAGTTACGCACTGTATGTCACGCGATATTGAACCTTATGCCCTCGACATAAGGTGCATTCGAAACAATATGACTAGCGTAGGTACCACTCCCATTTCTAATCGATTAAATGAATTTATGATTGTTCACGATATCATGCAGTTCAATCATATAGCTAACTCAAATGGCCGTATACATGACCTCCTTATATCTAACGTTAAGTGTACTGTTATTAACTCAGGTCAAGACTTATTACAGGCAGACAACCGCCATCCACCATTTTATGCATTTTTAGATAAAAATATTGATTTAAAATTATTAAAACCATTGTATATCTCCAAGTATAATTATCGTAAAGCTGATTATACTCTTACACTTCTGGACACATATATAGGCCCACCTTGCATTTTTAGTTTCGTTTAAAATTTTAGCTAGGACAGCTAAAATTTTATATTAGGTCGAGCAAAAAGTTTTTATGCAGTTTTGAACCTGGCTCATTCACAATATCATACAGTAGTCTTTTTTTGAATTTCGAACACAGAATTTAAAGAAACAAAAGACAATTTGGAGCCTGTTTGTTAATATCAAACAATCGAATGGTAAGAAAACTTGATTTTATTGGTTTATTTGGATTTAATTCTTCAAAAAGTGATTGATATCTTTGGTTTTGGAACAAACATGACTTATTCTTGACATTAAGGTGAGGTTCTATCAATAATCTATGGATACTTCACCTGAAGTCGCCGCCCAAGCTGTAGCACTTATTCAGGTCGGACACAGCCAAAGAAATGTGAGTGCTCCACTTAATTTAAGTCTGAAAGTAAGAAATGCTTATCGGAGGTACCTAGAGACTGGCGGCTTTGTTCGTCGCCAAGGAAGGCCACGATCTCGGGTCACAACTGAAAGGCAGGATCGATTCATCGTGACGACCAGCTTGAGAAATCGTCACCTTACCTCCATTGAGATACAAAACTAACTTCGCGACTTCCACGGAGTATCTGTGAGCGCTCGAATTGTTCGGAGAAGGTTAAAAGAACGCGATATGGTACCACACAAGCCATCTAATTGGCCCAAACTAACGCGAGCCCACCGAACAGCGCGCCTTCATTTCGCACGCACTCATTTAAATTGGACACAGCAAGATTGGAGCCGTGTACTCTTTTCTGATGAGTCTAAAATTGTGTTACATGGCAATGATGAAAGGAAGGAGGTCTACCGACGTAAGGGAGAGCGTTTCGCACAATGCTGCTTTGAAGAGAGGGTTGCTTATGGTGGTGGCTCATGGACTGTCCATGAGCCACCGCCATAAGCATGGGGCGAATTCAACTTGAGGTTGTTACAGGAAGCTGCCAACATTAAATGCTGAAAGGTACATTTGTGAGTGCTTAGAACCTCACGTTATACCATACGCGGACTATGTGGGCCCAAATTTCCTTTTATGCATGATAATGCAAGAGCCCATACGGCCGGCATCGTCAGGGAATATCTTCGGGATGTGAACATCACAGTTATGGACTGGCCAGCCAGAAGCCCAGACATGAACCCCATTGAGCACATGTGGAACGAGCTAAAAAGACGTGTTAGGGCTCGTCAGCCAGTTGCCCAGACGATGCAGGATTTGAAAACTGCCATAGAAGAGGAATGGGAGATGATCCCTCAAAATTTCATAGAGCGGTTGATAAACTCTATGCCTAATCGTATGAGAGCTGTGGTAGATGCCCATGGAGGCAACACGCATTAATTAAATTATACCTTTATTTGATAAAACATGTTTTTTATTAAAAAATCAATTGCCTTTAACAAGGCGCATATCCGACTTGTTAGGCGTAGCTCCATGTCGTATGGTACCTATTCTGAATTTAAGTTTAAAACAATACGATCGAAAAAGATGGTAAAACTTATCAGGTTTAAAACTGCATCAACAGTTTTTGTGCAATCTAACAATCATATTTCGGTGGGGGCCATCGAAACCTAAACTATAAGGTGGGCCAATAGATGTGTCCAGAAGTGTATTAATGAAAAGATTGACCAGATCAACTGGAATGAAATATTAGATGGCAATCAAATAGAGAAGTCCATTGAAACTTTTTACTACCTAATATATGGTATAATAAAAGACAAAGTGCTTTTAGCGAAACCTAAAAACACGCATTTTCTGATATGGTTCTCTAAAGCACTCATACGCATTTTTAAGAACAAAAAGAAAGCGTGGTCCAAATGGAAAAGCTACCGCAATATTAGTGACTGCGAATTTTTTTCTTTAAACAGCGCTCGCTTTAAGGATGAATGCCAAAAGTGTTTGGATAAATATATAAATAGTGTCAAGGATGCTATAAGTACCCAAAAACGTTACGCACTTTTGGCCTTATATCTATAATCGTCTTCTAGCGACCCCATTGAACTTTGCAATATGTTTTCGGCCTTTTTTCAGTCAGTTTACGAACCGTCTAGTATCTCTTCTAGCTGGTGCCCAGCTTCTGATCTATGCAACGAGAATAGTGGTTCTTTGTGTACTTTGCATTTTTCCGAGCACGACGTCTGCAAACAATTACAGTTACTAGATACAATTAAGGGATCGGGACCAGATGATATACCTCCTTATTTTTTAAAGAAAACTTCTGAAACGATATGTAAGCCTCTTTCATTATTACGGTTTTCATTTACGGTTGCATCAAGAGTGGTACTTTTCCTTCAATGTGGAAAAAAAGTCAACTTCTTCAACAACAAAACTTCAAAGTGCATCCAGATATAATATAGAGAACTATAAACCGATTTCTATACTTTGTTCAATAGCAAAATTATTCGAGATACTAGTGCATCAGGTCATTTATCCATTTTTGCTTCAAAGTATTAGGTATACCCGAGCAACGTGGATTCGCTAAAAATAAATCTACCATCTCCAATTTCATGATTTTTACAGATCATCTGTTCAGTAATATGGATGGCGGACATTAAACTGACGCCATTTATACAGATCTTAAAAAGGTTTGACAGAGTAGACCATTCAATTTTATTAAATAAGATAGCTTTTAACGGCATTAGAGGTGTTATGTATGTACACTGAATAAAAGGATGAAATTATTGTACTTGTTTTAATTGTAATTTCAATCAACGTTACAGTAATAATCATAACTAATAAACATTACGTAATTAACAATGTGATGGCTTAATTCAAGATGGATTACCGGATACAGGAAATCAATCAATGTTGACATTAATCATCTATCATTAGTGTTGCCCTAACACTCTCCCACGTTATATAGAATTGTTCATAGGTCCAGTCTTGTAGGTGCTTTCTTTAAGCGTGTACTGCGTCGCAATCCAGATGACTGCTCTATATTTTCGCTGTGTAGTCCTTGTCTATTTTCTTCCAATTGTATGTGTTGCTCATCACAAATTTTAGGTATTTCTTTTTCAGGTTCTTCAGGTATTATTTGTATGACATCTTTTTCAGTAGCTTCTTCATCTCTCTTTGGTGTAGGCGGAGCTGTTTGTTCTCTATATTGGTAATCTTTATTTTGTGAGATCTTATCATTGTAGTTTTCATTACAGGTTGTCTTCAACATTTGGTCCACGTGCCTGTGACATTTCTTCCCATTAATATCTACTTCATAGTGCAACTTACCTGTTCTGTTAGTAATAATTCCAAATTTCCATTTAGTGTCATCATTGTAGCTTCTTACTTGTACTCTGTCTCCCTCTTTAAAATATTTTCTATCTGATATTTCTTCTCTCTTGCTATTGATTTCTGTACATAGATTTCTTTTTACTAAATCTAACCTTGTCCGGTATAATCTCTTGAACATCATTTCCGCAGGGCTGATTCTAGTTGTAGTATTAGGTGTCTTTCTGTAGGCCATTAGAAATTTCGATAATTTATCTTGTAGGCTTCCATTTTCATTCGTCATAGCTTTCAGTTTTCGTTTAAAAGTTTGTACATATCTTTCTGCTTGTCCATTTGTTGAAGGATGGAATGGTGCAGTAAATTTGGATTGTATACCATTTTCTTTTAAAAACATCTGCATTTCTTCAGAACGGAACTGTCTGCCATTGTCAGACACTATAGTGACTGGTAATCCAAATGTAGTGAATAAATTCTTTAATATCTTGATTGTTGCTGCCGAAGTAATAGATGTAGTAGGAATTACCTCTAGCCATTTAGTATAGGCATCAACAACAACTAGGAAGTAATTATTCATAAATGGTCCTGCATAGTCTATGTGGATTCTATTCCATGGTTCCTTCGGATATTCCCAACTATGTGTCTGTACTTTATTTGGGTTCCTTTGCAGTTGACAACATGTTTTGCATTTTTTTACCATTTGTTCGATATCAAAATCAATATTTTTCCACCAAACATAACTTCTTGCTAGGGATTTCATTTTTACCATTCCAGTATGTGCCATATGTAATTCTTGTAAAATTTGTTGTTGTAGAGATCTGGGAATAACTATTCTTATCCCATAGAAAATACAATTATTTTGTAAAGAGTATTCATGTAACTCCTTCTTATTTTCTTTGCCTGATTGAATTTCTTGATATAATTGTTGTAATTCTGTATCTTTTGCTGTAGCTTTTTGAATAGTTTGAAATGTTACTGGTAATATTGAAACTTGTTTTAAGTAGAATATATCATCATCTGTTAAGTTTTCTTTAAGTTCTTCTTTATGTTCCAATCTTGAAAAGTAATCAGCATTTGCATGTTCTGTAGTTTTCCTTAGTTTAATATTGTAATCAAATCCGGCTAGAAAGTTAGCATAGTGTACTAACCTTATGGCTGTTGTAGCAGGAACAGCTTTTTCAGGGTGTAATATTCTTGCCAAGGGTTGATTGTCTATAATCAGTGTAATTTTTCGTCCGTAACAGTATTGAAAGAACTTTTTTAGTCCCCATATCAGAGCTGCTGCCTCTTTATCCAGTTGGCTGTATCCTTTTTCAGCTTTTGTTAATGACCTTGATGCAAAGGCTATTGGTCGTTCTGACTTATCCGGCATTATATGTGATAACACTGCTCCATATCCAGTAGGTGATGCATCTGTAGCCAGTATAATGGGTAAGTGTACTTGAAACGGTGTAAGTATTTTCTCACTGCAAATTTCTTCTTTCAATTTATGAAAAATCTTTTCACATTCTCTTGACCAAACAAATTTGGTATTTTTGTGTAGTAGCTGGTAGAGAGGACTCAATTTTG
This sequence comes from Sesamia inferens, assembly GCA_037179545.1. Taxonomy (NCBI): domain Eukaryota; kingdom Metazoa; phylum Arthropoda; class Insecta; order Lepidoptera; family Noctuidae; genus Sesamia; species Sesamia inferens. The sequence goes on from CM073921.1 coordinate 22,787,801, forward strand.
ATGCGAGGTTGGGTATGAATTGTTGGTAGTAATTTATCATACCAAGAAATGTACGTAGAGATGAAACATCTGTGGGACGTGGACTTTTTTTTATATCTTTTACCTTTTCCTCTGTAGGATGAAGCCCCTCTGCATTTATCGTATGTCCGACATAATTTATTGACTTTTTGAAAAATTGGCACTTCTTTTTATTAATATGTAGTCCACATTTCTGAAGTTTTTCAAATACTATTTTTATTCTCTGAAGTAACTGTAAGTATGTCTCTCCTTGTAGGGCAATGTCATCAAAAAAACAAGCTGTACCTGGAAGTCCTTGAAGAGTTTGATCCATGTATCGTTGCCATATATTGGGAGCAATCTTAACACCAAACATCAGTCGTTTAACTTTGTAGGTCCCTTTACATGTGCTTATGGCTTGCATTTCAGATGTAGCTGCATCTGTTTTCATATGTAAGTATGCTTGTTTTATATCTAAGGTGCAAAAATGTTTGCCACCACTTAGCTTTGAGAAGATCTCTTCAATTCGTGGAATTGGGTAATTATCGCTTTGTAAATTTTTATTCAATGTAGATCTGTAATCTGCACATAATCGTACCTGTCCTGATGGTTTTACCACTGGCACTACTGGTGTACCCCATTGTGAGTATGTGACTTTCTCCAGAATTCCAACTTCTTCCAAGCGATCAATTTCTTTTTCCACCATGTCTCGTAAAGCGAATGGTACTGGTCTTGGCTTCATGAAAACAGGTTTCACATTTTCTTTTAGTTTGAAAGAAGCTTCATAATTTTTAATTTCTCCAATTTGTTCTACAAACAGGTCTTCATATTCATTAAGTAAACTTTCTAATTTTATTTTGAACTCTTTTTCTGTTATATCATTTTCTTCTTTATTCAATTTATGTATTTCAAAATGTATGCATAATTTTCTTATCCATTCTCTTCCAATTACTGGATCTACATCTCTATTTATGATAAATAATCTTTCTTTTACTTCTTTATTTTTGTATTTTATTTGTATTAAGCAGGTTCCTATAGGTTGTATGATTTCATCTGTGTATGTTTTTAGTTTTATCTTTGTATTTTGTAGTTTCAGGTTAGAAAAATGTTCTTTATAATATTGTTCTGAACATGTAGACACTGCTGCTCCTGTATCGAGTTCCCAGGTATGTATTTTGCCATTTAGTTGAAGTGTAATATTAAATTTCTCATTTTCTGTATTAGTATTTTCTGTATGTATTTTATGTATTTCAAAAATATCTTCATTATCACTTTCATTTGAAGCTGATGTATCATATATTTGTAATTGCTTTTGCACTTTAAAACATACCGACTCTACATGTCCTTTCATATTACAATTCTTGCAAAATAGTTTATTTTTCAGACGGCATTGATGAGCTTTATGATTATCTTTTCCACATCTGTAACATTTTGTTTGATATTGTACTTTATTCTTATTATCTGTATTTTTCTTGTATGTATTTTTATTTGTAGTATTGTATGTATTTTCATTAGAATTTTTGTTGTATGTATTCTTTCTCTTAAATGAAATTTTATTAATATTTGTGTGATATTCACTTTCCATTTCTTTGGTTTCACATTTAGAAGTTTCTATAGCCATTGCTGTTTTTATAATTTGATCAAATGATGTTGTCGAAGCTTCTTGTAAAAGTCTCTCTTTAATCTCTGAGTTCCGTAGACCTCTAATAAATTGTACACGTAAGTGTGTTTCAAATGTAGATTTCTTGCAGCTTCCGCATACAAAGTTACATTTTCCACCCAGCGCTTTTAATGCTGATACGTAATTTGAAAGAGATTCCTGTTCTTGTTGCGTTCTAAGGCAAAACTTATGTTGCTGGGCAACTTCTCCTGGTTCCGGAGCTATGTAATTCTTTAATGTACTTATCAATGTTTCATATGTTTTGCTTTCCGGAGTTTCCGGTGCTGTCAAATTCTTTAGCACTTGGTAGTATTTGGGTCCGATGCAATTAAGGAATAATTGTAATTTAACAGTAGGGTCAGACACGTTTTTCAAGGTTATGTAGTTTTGCAGACGCTGTATGTAACTTTCAAACGTTTCGTTTACTTCATCGTATGGTTGTAAGTTGATACCACTTATGTTAGTATTTTGTTTACCTTGGTTAATCATTAGTGCCTGTTGTAAATTCGCTTGCTGCGTTTGTAATCCTCGCATGGTTTCGGCCATTTGGGCCAACACTTGTGCTAGTTGTTTTTCCATAATGGATTTTTGTGCGTATAAATGTGTAGGAAGAAGGAATCTTTGTGAAGCGGGCTATCATCACAGGAATGGGAGCCCCTGGATCATGGGAATGTAAGGTTATGTGGAACGCATGGGTATTCACTTATTTTTTTACAACACTTGAACACATTTTCACGATCCTCGTCGCCAATTTGTTATGTATGTACACTGAATAAAAGGATGAAATTATTGTACTTGTTTTAATTGTAATTTCAATCAACGTTACAGTAATAATCATAACTAGAGGTATTTTACTGCGATGCTTTTGCTCCTATATATTAGTAATCGAAACTAAACTGTGATGAGCAATGGATTTAGCTCTAACTCGACATTTCTGGCAACTTCAGGAGTTCCCCAAGGTTCTATTCTTGGTCCATTGATGTTTTTGTCTATATTAACGACATTAGTAGCTGTTTTATGCATAGTTATTTCTTGTTGTACGCTGATAATCTAAAAATTTATAGAACAATTAAAAATACTTATGATTGTAGCCTAATTCAAAAAGACATGTACCGGTTATCTGAATACTGTGATAAAAATAAACTAAAATTTAGTATTTCTAAGTAGTAAGTAAGTGTATAAATTTTACAAAAAATAAAAACAATAAGTATTTCTTATAACTACTCTCTCTGTAATGAAACTTTAGTCAAAGAAACGCACATCAGAGATTTAGGTGTCCTTCTTGATTATGAACTTCTTTTGAATCTGCATGTTGTCAAAATAATTTCTAAAGCATTGCAAATGTATAACCTTGTTATAAGAACCACAACAGATTTCAAGCGTCCTTCTACATAACTCATCTTGGGCTGCAGCACAGAGCCCCAAGGTTACAAGGGCCCCCAGACCCCGATAAAAACAATAGGCCATAATTTAAACTTAATAAAAAATCTAAAATAAAAATAAAACTACCATAAGGTTGACAATAATGGCAACCCTGAGATCATCTACTTGTACAAATGTATGTGCAACCAATGTGCCTCTCAAGGATGCGTGCGCGGGTTCGATTCCAGATCAAGCAAGTATCAATGTAACTTTTCTAAAACTTATACTTACTTTCTAAGTATATCTTGGACACCAGTGACTGATAGTGAAGGAAAACATCTTGAGGAAACCTGGGCTCTATAAGTCTGAAATCGCCAACCCGCATTGAGCAAGCGTGGTGATTACGCTCAATCCTTCTCTGTATGAGAGGAGACCTGTGCCCAGCAGTGGGACGATACAAAGGTTGTTGATGAGACACTATTGTCAAAAATGTACAATTGGAGCTGAGAAACGCAAATCAAATTACACCTAGATCGTGAAAAGGAAAGAAAAAAGTGTGCAAAAATTGGGACTTTGTTAAATTAAAACATAAAAACGAGGATGAAACTCATGAAAATTCTAATGAACATAAGAAATCAATGTTGGTGTGGTTAACATGAAAAGAAAATTGGCTGTTTTAGACAAACAGCTTCAGGAGCAATTAAGAAAAGAATCAGAATATTATCACAATGTCCTAAAACGGGTAATTGCAGTGGTAAAATTTTTGTGTATAAGGGGCTTAGCATTTAGAGGTTCCGCGAGGAAGTATTTGGTTCTCCGCATGGTGGTAATTTTATGGGGGCTCTAGAGTTCTCTAAACCTGGAAAAGTTTGGAGGTTTTGACACATATCCTCTTTTTAAGAAGCATATTCTATTTCTAGATGCTGTTTAATAAAGAGAAAAAACCTTTTATAAAATTACTGCATAAACTTGCTAATTTCGACGAACTGGCTCATGTATTTCTACAAGAAAACTGCCCTGTAGGTACAGCAATTATACAAAAATGCAGTACGCATCTTACTAGCAATATATAGGTGGTTAAATTTTAAGGGCCGATGTTGAATGTGGACCACACCTAAACCTCAAGATTTTTTCTGCATTTCATTTGAAATTTCTCAATTTCAGACTAACTCAATTTGAATCTTGGAAAGGTACACAATCGAGCAACGCGTTATAGTTATTCAGGCTTATTACGAAAATGGACGTTCAAATCAAAATGCATATCGTGCACTTCATAATTTTTTTCGGTCAATTTAATCGTCCAAATGTGCAATTGGAAAATTTAATGTACAATTGGAAAAATCGTGCAAAAATTTGAGCAAACCGGGTCTGTAGGAGATTTAAAAACACCAGTGCATGCTCATACAGCTCGTACTGCAGAAAATATTGCTGTTGTTCGCTATAGTGTGACTGAAGAGCCGTTCACATCAATGGTGAAATGGTGTTCGATATCGTGAGATGGTAACGAACTTTTTATGGCCCAAATTGCCCGTATTATTATTGGCCGTATTATCTCAGGTGGTAGTGATGTTAGTTGGCCGCCAGATCATGTGATTCGACACCGTTGGACTTCTTTCTTTGGGGTCATTTGAAAGAAAAGAGATTCGTCGATAAGCCAGCAACAATTTAATAGCTAAAAGATGAGATAATTCAGCACATTAACGGTATGGAACCTCAATTATGCCTCAGCGTCATCGAAAATTTGTACCATCGGATGGAGATGTGTCACCGAGGTCGCGACGGTCATTTGGCCGATATTTTGTTCCATACATAATTGAAAGATACCATGTTATCATAATAAAAAGTAATTACAATAATTTCCTAAATAATTTATGTTTTATTCAAAATCAACATCGGCCCTTAATATTTAACAACCCGTTACAATGCTCCGAAATCTGAAAATAATATTGATCATCACAGATGCAGTCAATTCATTAAATCTACTAAACTTCATAAACCTGTCCAGTTATCTAATCTTCCACCAACAAGTGCAGCAGCTCAGCGCATAAATCGTGTTTATTACCAAATTAAAAACTGGCCAGGACATGATTTAGAACATGAAGAATGGGGCTGGGTACTCCAAGATGAGTTTCTGCAGACAATAACCACACTATTACCACCAACTCCAGATGAATATTACTCACTACTATTTAACTGTAAGAATAGTTGTGGTTTACGCTGTGGATGCAGGAAATCGGACTTGCAATGCACTTTAGCTTGTGGACAATGCAATGGGCAAGCTGGTCTCAATGCTGTTGTATTGCAAGAAGATCCCGAGGAAGAAACTGCATTTGATCCAGAAATTTTAGAAGGTTTGGAGACAATCATGTAGGTAAACGAAAATGATGAAAATAAAAAAAAATTGTCGCAAATTTATGCTCTTCAATTTTGATAATAGGTGCTAACATCATTGGAGCAATAGAAACGGAGATACTTGCAAAACCCCGATTTCCGTGACCTTTGACCTCGAATAACTTATGACTCAGACACGAGATAATATGAGACTTTTCAGACAACTTTTACAACGCCAAAATAAAGCTGTATACGAGTTTCCAGCTTATTATCTCAAATTCCGAGATTGACCCCTTTTTTTTGCCTAAAGTGACTGGACTATTTACTGTTCAGGAATCAGCCCCAATCAAATAAGACTAAATCTCCAAACCGCTGTCAACAAACTTGAATAAAATCCATGTATCGTAAAAAATCTTTTTATTAATGACACCCTACTTTATCTAAAATAAAAACTTAACAAGTTCGAGGGGCTCGATAGCTTTTAATTTTGACAACCAATGAAATTATTTAATTTTTCAATTACCATAGGCGCTTAACAAACAAATATACCCTAGACTTTAAAATAAGAAACTGCATAATTAGTTAATTACGTAAAATGAATAATGAAATAAAAATATTTTGCATCTTGCAATAGAAAAATATCATAGAAAATAATAAAAGTATTTACAGAACAAATTAGAATTAATACCACACCTACTTAAATAATTAAAATGATTGTTTCATACTTCCATGCAAAATAATTATTAAATGTGAATGGGAGTAAGCATATCTACATTAAGGGAGATGTATTACCTTGGCAAGGTGAACTCACAGAGGTAGTACATTCCCCTTAATGTGTAACAACTGGAGACTAATCCTGACTTTGATCTATTACTAGTTCAGTTTATGGCTCTAAAACATTACAGGTAATCTTAAACATTTGTCTTTCACAGCAATTCACCCAAAAATTCGTTGTTTCCACATACCTACACCATGTACTTAATTAATATTATATATACTTTTAGTCCCACATGTAGGTACTACAAAAACTAAACTTATCTAAAAAAAATATTTATGTATGAGTATGAGGTCCTCTACTGCCTAGCAGAAAATACAAACATGATAATGACACATGATACATGATATATACATATATGTATATTTAATTATAAACTAGTGCTTGACCGCAACCCCGTCTGGTGGTAAGCAGTGATGCAATCATTGATGGTAAAGCGCGCTAGTTTATTAAGAGCCTATTCACTTAGCCTTGAAAACACTCAAATTGTAGTCTGACGGAAACACCGCCGCTGGCAAATTGTTCCAGTCCCTCGATGTACGTGGTATAATAGAGGAAGCGAAACGCTTCGGCCGGGTCTTAGTGGTATTTTTTTTTTAATAATTATAAACTAGCACTTGACCGCATTCCCGCCTGATGGTAAGCAGTGATGCGATCGTTGATGGTAAGCAGTGATGCGATCGTTGATGGTAAGCAGTGATGCGATCGTTGATGGTGTAGCGCGCTAGTTTATTAAGAGCCTATTCACTCAGAAAAACTTAGCGAATAGGAAGGAAGACGGCAGTTGAGCGAGGTGATGCAATGTTAAACCCAACAACACGACCAACGATGCTGCGCCAAAAGAAGATTGATCTGAAGACCCTCCACGACCAAACTCCCAACACAACAACATTAGGCGCATCGTACCCGGCACACATCGCAACACAACTGCTCAGACCCGTCCTCCGAACGGCTTCACCAGACATCATGCCGGAACACAACAAATCGCTTGGCGGCAAGGCTTTGTCTGGTGGGTGGTAACTTCTGCCGGCGGCCGATGTTATGGCCTACCACCGAGTAAACAATTATTAACAACGTAAGGTAAGGTAAGGTAAAACCTATTATTATAAATAAGGCTGATAATTAGAAACAGGATTTTATGCATGATTGGCATTCTTATCTTAGGTCTTATTTGATTTTAAATATACCAATTATCCATAATATCCGCATAAGCATTAAAAATTGGATAGAAGGTACAATCATTAGGGGTGACAATGGAGAAGGAGGCTAATAATGAATGAGTGTGGAAGAAAAATATATGTTGCGCCGGCTCCAAATCGATTTGGATATGGGCAGAAGGAAGAAAGAGAAGGCACAATCCTATTACTGAGTATTAGAAGAATGATAGAAAATTGTAACACTTAGTTAAAATCTGGCGAGTAAGTAATTTACGTTTTTGTAGTATTTTTGAGCTTACATTGTATTCCCACTCCTATACTACCTATTACTAAATAAACAATATTTTCTTTTTATTTGTAAAATATACAATATGTTGCCTATTTTGGCACTTTTGGCGATTTAATTGGATATTAGAGAATTTCAAAATATTTTGGATATAATCCTGTATAAATAAAATTTTAAGTTACAACCAAAGCACACATTTTGGAATGTAATAAATGATCGAGTATTGAATACATCCTAATTTTTTTTCTAAATAGTATAGTCAGTATCGCACAGATGTATATGTTAAGAGGCAAACCCAACCTCAGGCCAAACTGGATCATTTTACAGGCCCACATAATCTAATTTGGCCCAAATATTTTAATGCGTAAATGGTGGTTTAATGGTTTGGCCTAGGTTAACTTATTGAATCGTAGCAAGTAATAAATGAAACACAGATTATACCACGTAACATACATATGTCAACAAGAATTCACATGATTCAAAAATAAGTTGAAATTTAATTGAGAAGTAGGTAATTCAAGAAACAAAGGTTTTAGATAATTCAACGAATTCTTCTTGGTGTTGACTTGTTTTTGAGGCTGACCGTACGGACCACAGCAGATCAAGCTACCCAATGCTGTCAAATATTCCCAATCAACCTTGAGTCTTAACACTTTAGAGATAAAGTTGAAAATCTAATAAAGAAATCTGATAGATTGTAGTAGCTTGATATGCCGTCGTCTGTACCATGTGTCATATATATGTAAATATTAAGTACAAATACTGGACTATGATTGAAGGTTAAGAGATAAACCAGTTTCACTATAGATGAAATGTGACATAATCAATGCAAAGAAAAAGCGAAAACGCGTGAAAACTCACGCCAGTATTCTGACAGAACCTAATTTAAGAATCAAGCAAGCTTTACTGATTTTTACCAATTGAATTTGTTATGGTATGCCAGCAGGGTGTGAATTTTTGCCCACAATGTGCTCAATGTGCTCCAACAATATTTAAAATGGAGTTGTCGCAGAGACACGGTGCAATTTAATGGATTTAGACTTGCTCTATGTTATGGGTTTGGTTTCAGCACCTAGTCTTTCAAATCAACCATTGTGCATAGTTTAAATGTGTACTTGTAATGAATGCTTGAGTTTTGTCCGAGGTTCAGAAGCCTAAGCTGAGTATATAGTATGAATAACACAATATGTCCATAATCTGGCTATTGCAAATATAACCAAAATAAAGTTCAAGCCTATTTTATTGTCATTATGTAAGTAGTAGTATGTACTGAAATAGAGAAGTGTAAAATAAAATTATCTGATCAGAGCATCAGTTGGTCTGACCTTCACTTAACTGTAGAATGCTTCATTAATACTACACCATTAAAGTGAGTTTTCACTATCAATTATAATTATTCACTGCTGAGCATAAGCCTCTCTTATCTTTGCTTAATCTCCATGCTTCAGTACCCGTTTCATGCAGGTTCAACTCAGTTTCTGCAATAACCAAGAGTTGAGTTATTTCCATCCTACTATACTTTTAATAGCATAGTACTAAATTTGGCATACTATTGACATTAGTAAATGTTACATCAGAAAATTAATTATAATAAAGAACAAATTAACATAAAATACATAATTAAATAATTTTTAAAAAAAAGTACATAAAATGGTTAATTGTAGGTTTGGTTCAGCATCCATTTAAGTTAAGAATTAATGAAATATTCAAATATTACTGCTAAAGCATTAGCACCATAATTTTGTAACATATAGTCCCACATTTTTTAGAAGTGTGTCTGCTCAATTACGTAAATAATGCAATGAATGTTTTCTTTCTTTTTCTTATAAAGTTGCCCCACACTAGGAATTTCTCCTGTATCATGGGTGTGTTTACAAACATATAAAATCACATACACCAACAACCAGACCGAACAACTACTTGTAGGTCATACAAATATTTGTTCTATGTGAATGTTGTTATATTGTCATATACGAGTCATTCCTAAAGTTTGTGTTACACAATTACCTCACTGGTTCAACAAAGTATCAAAGACAATGTTGTGTTGTGAGCACAACACACCAAGTTTAACAACCATAAAATTGTATGTAACAATTATAAATTGTCATAAATACATTATATTATTTAAACTATACCACTTAAAGTATCCATTTGTAATGCCCAAATTATGATTTCCATATCTATTAATAAAACAACAACCTTCCTATGAAGCCCACATGTAGAAGTAAATATCCTGCCAATGGCTCAAGTATTGGATGATTGGTCCACAAATAAATGACATGGCAGGTACCTTCTTTGTCATAGAGTTCAATCCATTCTCAATAACATTCTTTGAATAACCATTGTACATCGGACTCCTTAGTAAATATAAGACTAGGCTTAACTTTCTACGACTTATCTCCAGCCGTTGGTCATAAGACAATTCCTTCATATATTTGCTGTACATTTTCATACTTGCTATATCCAAGCACAGTGCTACAATCCACTGTTTCCACACCTTTGTGCCAAACACTCTCATAGAAGCTAAATGTATTAAAGGCTTCAGAATATGTAGTGTCTCAGCATAAATTAAATCTTTTACATTCACAGCTGCTTCAGCTCTGTCATCCTTTATTTTTACAGGCTCCCAGTCACGGAATGCTACTGAGGGTGCACCATCCACACGTCGAATCACACGTCCTGACCTCCGAAGAGTAAAGAATGAATTGGAATTCTCATCTGTTTCTTTACCTTCTGTGAACTTTTTCCTCTGCAATGCAGCTATTGGAGGATGAGCTATAGGTAGCTCTTTGAACCTGAAAAGCAGGATGAGTGCTGAAGAGCACTTGAATACTTGCAATAAGGTTGCTACAGTCCACTTCCCTCTTGTGCCCCATCTATTCTTTACTAGCAGCTCGGCAAACACTTCACAGTAGTGGACGACTGTCAGCCAAAGCTTGATCTGTTCCCGGAGCCCGTAAAAAGGTTCGTCCGTACCGTAAGCCTCTCTTATAAGACTATCGTTGAAAAGTGACACGAGTTTCGACAGGGAGTAAACCAACTCGGACACAATAGGCGATTTATTTATCTTGCCCGCTACGAAGTAAGATGACCACGTCGCTACTGTTTCGACGTCCGTCACTACACCAGGATTGCTAACCACCCATCGCTTATACATTTCGTATAACTCTTTTAAAGACAATGATTTACTCATTTCGGTAATAAGAACTTCCCTTTATCTCACAAAATAATCACTTATACGATAAACTGTTTTTTGTTGGATTTTGCGATAAACTGTTCATTAATAAACGATATCTAAGCGGTGCCTTATCGAGAGAACTGAAGAAATGGTTTTAAATTTATTTAGGCTGAACACCAGACCGCAGTCCGCACTCAGCACTTTGCTCAGCACTCAGCAGTGTTTGACAGTTATGACTTTTTTTTTTTGGTTCACTTCTTCCAGTACTTGTGAACGGAAAAGCCAAAGGCATAGTACGCCATACAGCCTGGACTTCAGTATGTTTTTTCTGGAGTAAGTTTATAACATAGACGTAATAGTATAACATAGACCTGCCATACCAAAAAAACGTGCATACCTACACTTTACTGAAAGGATAAAATGGCCGTTAATAGAGCTGGCCATGTTTCTTTATAACAACATCGATAAAATATTACGAGATTATTATTTTTTTGGAGTTTGAAACCAAATCAAAATAAGCTTTAACAGATATTGAAGACGAGCCTGAGATATCTTTCACCATCTCAATTCAATTCATGAGATGTTATCATTAATATCAGTTGGATGTGCAAATAATGTTGAGAAATTGAAGTCATACCGATAGATCAGGTGCAGTGGATGTCCTAGCAGATATATTGGCCGCGCAGAGGTGCTACTGACTAAACCTAGCTTAGTGGATTTACAAGGATTAAATCTATGCCACTCCTCTTTAAAATCTTCCCAGGGTGGTTTTGAATGGTAGGTATACTAACAGCTTTGACCTGCAAACATTTAATATTAACGTAAAAGTTTAGTAATTACTCAAAAAATTAGTTTGACTCTTCAATAGTAGTAGTCCTACTATTTCTATTAAGGAAAAAGGAAGTAGATTAGGAGCACCACATCCAGATATTGATTGAAAGTTTGTTTGATTCTGATCATTTTCGACTAAAATTCTTAATATATTAGATCGAATTGCAAGCTGTAAATAAACAATACATTGTTAGTATTTTTGGTGATTTTTGATTTTTTAAATGGGATTTTTAATTAATCCTTAGATTTTTTATGTTAAGACTACACTCGTAACACATTTTATACATCACTCTTTGCAAGTGCAGCAATGATGGTGCGGTTGGGGGCATCATCAGTATTTATCAGCCACAACGCAATCATGTTGGACAACAATTTGTAACACGCAATGTTACTTACCAATAATGTTACTTTATCCAGTGTCCGGTTGAAACATGATTCTTCAAAGTGAAGGGAATTAATGTGAATCGTTTTAGTTAACATCTTTAAATTTTCAACACCAAATGTTTTCAGCCAAATTTTCTGTTTAAGTTTATTAGCAGGCTGTCCTGAAAGTAAAAAAAATAAAACTAATAAGTAAGAATACACTATCGATAAAATAATAATACTATCGATAAATACATATATGACAACCAAGAAATTGATTTCATTAAGAAAATAAAGGCAAAACGTAAATTATGTATGTTTTACTGTTGAAACTTTAAGATAAATGCATAAAGTATAGGTTTATTATCTAAATCTAAAGGTATTTCAGCAGAAATTAAGTAGGTACGTACTGGTGTAAAGTTATGTTCGGGTGATTACCGCTTCTTTTGATGCCACATCCTATTATATTGCAGTTGGGCATTCTGCTATTGACAATTTTCACTACCAGATCACAGTTTAAACGCAGTAATACTGTAAATTACTCGAAAATTCACAAATTTTATCCACAGGTCAAAAGCATTTGACAGTTTATGTACCCATTTAGCGAGATGAGAAAATGGCGAACCGGCCGCAAATAGGTATTTCAATGATCTTGGAAGTGAAGGGTTGCCATTACAGTAACTCTCAAAGATAGTGCTGTTCATTTTATTTACGCAAAATCATTAAAATTAGAAAAGTCCAATGTTGGACGATGGCATCCTTCGCCTCCCGCCGGACGGCCTCCCTCTCCTCTGGGGCTGGACCCTCCTCTCGCTCGCGCTCCGCGGCCTCCTTCGGCGACATCGCGACCTCGCAGAAGGAGGCCATCGCCGTCCAGGCCCCCTCGCTCCCCACCATCGCTCTGACGATGGCGGGCAGCGAGAGGTCCCCTCCTACCGCCGCGACAAGATTGCAGCGCGGCACGGCCCACGACGGGCACACCGCGAATTTTTCAACTATCCTATCCTAACTAATCTAACTTAACCTAACCTAAACCTATCTCCTTACGTTTCCCGCGTGAACCGACTATTGGGACAAGTCATGATGTGACCACTATGCTACAATATTTCTACGTTCTTTATGAATCATTCTCTGAATGTACTTTTTACTACATAAATCACGCGTTTTTATTTAGTAAACCACACTATAAATAACTTAAGAGTCCAATGAAAAATGAGCGTGGCACTCATCTTAGCTTTCCCGCCAAAACTCCGCCCAAAGAGTATAACAATATACTTATTCATAAAAGCAGCTTAAAGTTAACTAATGATTAGCGAATCTTTAAACGTACATTTCAGACCTTTTAACGTTATTTAACTTTAATCATCGCTTATGGATAAATCCCTTAAACACTATGGTGTTTATTCATAAAGGATGATTTAAGTTAAGTGACGTTAAAAGGTCAAAAATGTATGGTGAAAGAATCGCTAATCACTAGTTAACTTTAAGCAGCGTTTATGAATAAGGCGGATAATACTTTGAGCCCCAAAGTACTAATCATAGAATATAACAATGTAATAGAGTAGGAAGTATTAGTCGAGCCTCGACCTCGAGCTACCTGTGAAACACGCGCGGCAGCGGTGTGTTGGTACCTACTTTGATCTTAAGTCCGACTCCGTAGTGCGTCAGCACCATAGACATATACTAATGGAGATACCGTACGCTTATAATCTGCATTTTTTTTTATTTGAAAAGAGTGAGAGAGAGATGGCCTATGCTTTCGGTCTAACACTATCTCTTTCCTTATAGATGATTTATGATTTTGAGAGAGATAAATATAGGCGAAACTTTGTTTCCTCTCTTTCTTTCGGAGTGCCACAATTTTCATCTCTAAGGCATGTCCATTAGTATATGTTAAATCGATAATAAATGATACTGTCAGTTTTGACATTGTCGCTATACGTTCTGAAACACAGTTACAGTTACAACTTTACAAGTAAAAATAGAGGATTGTCGATGGTAGAGTTGTGGCGCGAAATTTAAATGCAATTTGGAAACACTTTTGACCCGATTCACCCGACTGCTGTAGGCCTAGTATGAGTTTTCAATACGAAACTCGTTCGATCGTATCGAGCGCGTTTGGCGCTCTCATTGGTTGAGAGTTCTTACGACCTTGAAGCGGGCCAATCGCTGAGTCAAACGCGCTCGATACGATCGAACGAGTTTCGTAATGAAAACTCATACTAGGCCTACTGAAGAAAGATAGAGTATGTTTTTATTTTGAAGCTTTTTGTGATTCGTATTATCCCGTCTTTTTCCCAATTTATTTGGGATCGGAGCAGCATGTTTTTTTTTGTTGCTTTACGTGATGGTGATAATATATAATTTTTATTTATGTTAATCCTTAAAAACGGCAAGTGTAACAAAATATTTGTGTTTAGTTTACAACAGTGATAGCTAAAGTGACAATTACTGAGTGACGTATATAATTTATGATTTTTGTTTTGATGATTATCAAGAAATATTTTACCTGATATCCAATAACAACACCAAAATAGTCCATTTTGGTTACACCCCGGGGTTGAACGTTGCTCTTTCATCAAATCTGTAAACAGAAAAAAAAAGGTTCCTTTCCTTCGGTTGTTTTAATCAAACCTCCTAAGCTAGCTTATTTTTGACGTTTGTTTGCATGTTACCTAACTTTAATCATCGTTTATGAATAAACCCCTTAGATATTACCCCCGTATAGTATGGTTTACAATGTGTAGGTACATTTATCTTTAAAAGATCGTGTTTTGTAGATGGATTCAATAGTGCTGCTGCTTTCAGTTTTAACCCCAAAAAAATTTGTGGAAAAATTGAAAATTTTCGTCGGGCGATGAAAGAAAAACAGTCGTCAGTCAGTTTGTCTATGGTGCACGCCTCAAAAAGTGAGTGGATTTCTTGTTTTGATTTATTAATTCCAAAAATGGTTATTCTATTACAAATCTGTATATTACATTCTTGATTTTTCGTATACAGATATAAGTTTGCTGTACAGAACTGACAAAATGGACGGGAGTCCTCCCGACGACCCCGATGCACCGGAGATTTTAGACGGCAGGCTTCAAGGATGTTTCCCAGCCTTGGAAGCACAAGAAGACAAAAATAAATTATTGTGGATGGGAGGCGTGATGGAGTGCTTCTCTACAGTGTTCTCCCTGTTCAGCCAAGCCGACCTCAAGCCTCAAGGTGAGCTAATCAATCTCATTTTGTTTGTTTGGGGCTTATGCATTTTGTTCTAAAAATAGATTCGGAGCTCAAGGCTGCTGCGCTGCGAGTCGATGTAGGGATAGCTGATGTATAGGATGCGGTGTACGTGCATTGGTTGGGTGGTGCGTGTTTAGGAGCGTGTAAGATCGAGCCTCTGAGGTCGCGCTTCGCGGTGCAACAATTCATTCTAGCGAAATAACCGTCACGGATCACATAACCATGACCCATTTTACCAGTATTTTTCATTGTAACTAGTTACTTGTAGCTTGCTATGCACTTTCCTCAGAAAATGTATTAAGCATCCAAAATGCAGTGGTTATAAAAGCTTCATACCACTCATGGTGTAACTGGGGTGGGGCAGGCAGGGCACAAGCCGCCTAAAGAAGGGGTATGCAAATTTTCCATTTTATATTAGTGAAAGAACGAGATACACTACCATTTTAAACTTTAATATTTATCAATGATTCTAATCAGTTACAACTCAATTCTGCTCCCAATTGCAGTAGCCATCGATAATTGGGATAAATGGGCAGATCTTTTAGTGAATTGAAATGAATACTTTTGTTTTTAAAAGAAATATCATCAATAAGCTTGTGTGTGAAGGCGGTGGTGGAATGGAAAGTGGAAGGTGCAATTATATATGTAAGTACAGGTTTTATGAAAATCCTTTTATAAAAGATATAGCTTAAGATAAAAAATGTTTATGAAAGGTCAACCCATTCATTCTTTGAGCTCACATTACAATTTTTTTCTCCTCGGTTACTTTAAGGGATGAAGAAATTTTTTTCAGTTTCTTTATTTCAAAGCTAGATCTAATAAACTGCCCTAATACTATTAAATAGGACGTTATTAAATTTTTGTTACTATTTTATTAATTCTTTATATGTTTTTTTTTCTTATATTATATTATGCTGACATTAACTCTCTTTTATTTATCTACAATCTACATAGTTGCTACACACAGAATGTACTGAATTCTCAAAAAAAAAAAACTGAATTTTATAAATTTTATTTTCAAAATCAAAATCAAAAGGTCATTTATTCAAATTAGGCTGAGAATCAGCACTTTTTGAACGTCAATATTACACAAGACAGTCCCCCAAAACGCCCACCCATCGACACTTCCTAGTGCTTTCGCTGGGAAGAAGAAGTGGCGGAACAAACTCCCCAGCAGCACAGCTGTCTGTTCATTTTTAAAAAAACACATGTCTTTATACAATACTATGTATAGTGATGAACAGGATAAAATACAACAACAATGAAATTATTTACCATATGCCAGCTACCACGCCAAAATACCAGCAAAGCAAAACAATACATTTATATTTAAATGAAAATGTAATTAACTAAAACTTGTTACTTAACTAAGAAGCCCCAGGTATAAAGGGCGTGACAGCTTACATATTTATGTAATGTAAAAAAGTAAATTATATGAACTCATATAACATATCAATAAGCTAATTCCTGAGAAAGAACACAAACATTATCCTGTAACTCAGGATAATGTTTGTGTTCTTTATCAGAGCGACCAGCTATTCTTATCATTTAAATAATCATTCACGGAATAATATGCCTTCAAATAAAGCTTGGATTTAATTTGTGCTTTAAATGCATTGTAGGGCAAGTCTAGCAAAGCAGAGGGTATCTTGTTATAAAAAGCTATACCAAGCCCAACAAAAGAGTTATTATATTTCAATTGTGTAAACAGCTCACTCAAGTTGATTTTCTTTGTGTGCCAATTAATTACTTGTATTTTTGAACACTACCCATGAACAGAACAGATTAGCATAGAATACATTTGAAAATAGCTCAAACTCTGTCCAGAATACTTACATTGTTGAACTAAATAATTGGGCATTTAGGTCAACAACATTGCATGCCTGGTTTTAGCTCAAATTGGGGAGTGAATTTGCCCTAATTTGAGCTCAAACTGGGAATAGATTTGTCAAGACTTAAAATAATAATAGTGCCTCCAGCTTTGTACTTGTTTCCCTCACACTAACTTGTAACTTGGGCAGCAGGTATCCAGTAGGTTAAGTAAAGCATATCTATACTTAAATAATGTCACTCTAAATCAGACTTGGAGCTTTAAAACCATTTATTTAATAGTATTAAGCCAGTTTTTTAGATATAGCCTTGAAGTATAGAAATTGCAGAAAATGTTTTCCATATCTAGGACAAAGGAACTGAGGACTCGGGAACAACATTTTTGTACTTTGTGATTGAAGACTGAATAGACTGACTTTCTGTAGACATTCTTATCTTAAGACATTTGGTATTTATCTATCTATTTAGAAAAAAAGATGGAGCTTTTTGTTTTTTTCTCAAAACCACAAGTGCTCTTAAATTGTCAGTAGGTGGCCACATGATGGTTTCACCAGTAAAGTTCTTTAGGTCATTGAAAGTGCAGCTGAATGGGCACTTAGGATCTGTAGATTGATGTTACTAATCTTAATGAAAAGAGAATAATAAAAGCAGATCTAAACTCGAGACTAGCTGATTTGGGTATCGTTTATAATAGAGGTCTAGCTAACCTTTACTTTAGATAGGATTGGACTTTTTCAGATTTAACTCTTTGAATATGGATTTCCACATAACTGAAAATATTGTTATTTGAGACATGAACAAAATTATTGAAACTCAGGTTAAACTTCACTTAAAAGCTTCATTCCCAGTGTGGCCTGAACTCTTTTATACTCCTAGTGCATTTCGAATTTTGTTTAAATTAAGTTTGTCATAGTCGCAAACATGTCCCAGTAATATAGTCCTCCTGACCGCATGATAAATCATTTTCATTCATTTATGTTAGGCAGAGGTCCAAATACATATATTACATCCACATTTTGCTAGTTATGTGCTCCATCAAACAGGGCAGAAATGCTCTTTCCGGACTGCTACTTACAATTTCCTGATGGAAGAACTTAATAACCCTTACTCCGAGTTTTACTTGTGGCAAAACTACAGACAACAAGACCTATTCCGAAAATATACAAACTTAAAACTATGTCATTGTCAACAGAGGAAGAATGGGATATCCCATATGAAAAGCTGTCAAACTTGGTGTATCTGGGGGCAGGGGCCCAAGGCATCGTGTTCGGCGGCCAGTACAGAGGAGAATTGGTCGCAGTCAAGCAGCTGCGGGACAGAAACGATGTCAACATCAAGCACCTGCGCAAACTGAATCACGAGAACATCGGTAAGTCTTCCTAGGGCTTGGTGAGGGTAACGTCGTCTTCTTTAGTGTCCGTAACATCGCATGTGGTGGTGTATAGAAAATATCTTCAGGGGTTTTAAATCATTGTTCCAGTAAGAGGCGATGTAATACAGGTTGCATAGGTCAGATGAATCAACTGTTATTCATTAAAATTAGCCTGAAATAGATATAAAACTTTCCAATACCACATTGATCAGTTCCCTAAATTTTTAGTTGGTTATATTAATTAATTTAAACTCTTTGCTACTAGACGATGTCTATTTTCAAGATGACCCGTAAATACATTAAGAATATGCGCGCTCGTTATATAAATCTAGCTGGGAATTCACTGTTTCAGCCTTGTCAACTGCTAGGCTATTCATTTGACAGAGAGTTTCGTGTATATTCACAACATGTAAATTAATTAACGTATTTCCTGAAAATAGTTTGTTCAGAATCCTTTACTGAATCGGTTTATATCATTTTTAATATAGGTATTTTTTTATCCCAAAAATAATTAAAACTACGGGAATTATTGTCATATTAACCCTGTTGTTTGTACCTACAGACTTTTAAAACCGCAGTTTAAAAAAAACTTATTACAAGATCGTTAAGGTCTTGTTCTGCAAGAATTGGAACAACTAATCTGTACTAATCTAATAAATAACTATGCATATACTATACATATTAAATTAAAAATTCAATGTAAGTATTATGAATATAACATAATATTCTAATTGGAGGGTTTGAGGGTGTGCGTTAATTACAAGTTGTGTATACCTATTACAAAAAAAATCCAAGGAACATGGGCGGCCAGCGGCTAGCCAATTCCTTTTCTGTAGCATTCGACTTCTGGCTACCTATACCTATGCTACTATATATACGGTACTTGTAAAACAGAGTGGTGCTGATAATACGACAATAAATTAAACATGTGTACCTGAACACATTCTCAGTCTACCCATAAAATATATATATAAAGATGTCGATTAGTTTAGTCACAGGAAATTATTTTACATTTTAATAGGAAATTATTTATGTACATGTTGATAAGGAAGGGCTTACAGGTTAATGATCGTGCTGTCGCCGAGCGGAGGTCAGTGAATCAATATTTCTAAAGGATGTTCTATTCCATTTGCAATTTTTTGCATTTTAGTTTGTTTAATTTTTTTTTTTTTTGATGCTAGGTTTTTTTCTATGGTTTAGGATTATTCCTATGAACCAGCATTGTTCGTGTTTTCATTTATTGTCGTATTGTCAGCACCACTCTGTTTTACAAGTACCGTAACTGTTACCTAATTAATATTAAATAACGATTTTGTCGAAGCGTTTTAATTAAATTAACAAATTATTGCAACTAATAATGGAGTACCACTTCGAAAACGGTAATGGTAATTTTAGCGAAAATTTCTGAGTAGTAGTAGCGTAATAACGTTGTCGGTAAATGGTTTCATTATATACAGCGTATTGTGTTCATTATTTCCTCTATGGTGAAAAGGTTTTGTATAAATATTATCAGTTGTTTTTATTACTCTATTTTCACCAGATAGAATGCTTTATTGTTGACTGTTTAATCCTATTAACTATCTAACCGTCAAAATAAGTTATAGTATCTTAAATGGTAAAATGGTTGTGGGCTTGGAACCTACTAAAACATTAGTGATGTTTTGGCTTAATGACTGAAATGTTGTGGTCTTAATTATTAGCCAATCAGCAGAGTCAAAGCTGGCTGCCCATTGTCCACCAAGCTTGTAAGTATCCTTACTTGTGGTGTGGAGGATATTGGAATCGTGGAATGTACCCTGAAGATAAGCGGCCATTATATAGTTGTATAGTAGATTACAATTGGCATAAAAAATCCTGATCGCCAGAAGGATATAGAAGCATCTAGAACACGAAATCGTTGCACCAACAATACCAAGAGACAGCAGTACATTTAAAAGTGGGTCCCACTTTAAAAGAACAACTTTTGTCACGGACAGCCATTGGACGTTATTTGTGTAGTAGTGATATTAGTAAATAATAAATGATGAGGTGAACTATGAATATGAAGCCATTGATTTATATCTCTGGATGGAGCAGCACGATGAAGACGTTTATTGTGATCTTATTTAGTTGTAATAAACAATGTCAAATAATTTACTAATCAAGAAGGCTGACTTGATATTATTATAGCCAGTTTGTAACTTGATGTGTCAACAATCTCACATTTTTATTTAATAGCTGCTTGTTACATTGTAATTTTTTGCCTCTTTTTATTTGCTTAAAAGATGCCCTTTTCGCCAATTCCTTTGTTTATAAATCAAATCGTTTATTATGCAACTAGGATCACTGATCACTTTTACACGTCGTATTTTTTAAACTAGATGGAGCCGGTTAGATTTCCTAACTACTAGTTCTGAGAATATTTATCTTCTTTCCTGAACATAAGTTTAGTTTAGTTTGAGACTAGTATCTCGTTCTCAATGTGCAGCATATACAGACTAGTGCTGACAATACGCCAATAAATGAAAACACGGACAATACTAGTTCATAGGAATAATCCTAAACCATAGAAGAAAGCTAGCAGCAAAAATAAAAAAAATGAAGGTTCCAAACAAACTAAATCGCTTAAAATTGAACACGAAATACAACATCCTTAAAATATTGGTTCACTGACCACCGATCGACGACGGCGCGGTCTTTTCGCCACTTGCTTTTTTTTGGTCGGACGACTCTGGTGCTCTCTCTGTCGGTATTTCCGTAAAGTCAAATCGGCATTACATTGACACTCGCTATAAATTAAAATCATGCCCGTGTACTCAGAGGCTTTGTAATTATAACGCGGCATTATTATTTACATTAAAAAAAACACTATATAGAGCTCTCGACCTTCTGACTTCTTATCTGAATAATCGAATTCAGAGGGTTGATGTTAATGGCAACAAATCTGCAGGATCTGAGGTCACCATGGGCGTTCCGCAGGGCTCAATTCTAGGTCCTTTCTTGTTTTTAATTTATATTAATGACTTACCTCATCACGTGAGGGATAATCACCACATAGTATTGTTCGCGGATGACACTTCTCTTATTTTTAAAGTCAAGCGTCAGCTAGCAAATTTTGACGAAGTTAACAATGCACTTTCGAAAGTTGTCCATTGGTTTAATGTAAATAACCTTCTTTTGAATGAAAAAAAAAACTAAATTCATAAAATTTTCTACGCCAAATGTCAGGCAGCTAAGTACCAATGTTCAACTGAATGGAGTAGAGTTGATCCCTGTCGAGTCGACAGTTTTTCTTGGATTGACTATTGACTCCAAGTTACAATGGGGTCCTCACATTGAGAAGCTGTCGGGTAGACTCAGTTCTGCCGCTTATGCTGTTAAGAAAATTAGACAGATAACTGATGTGAATACAGCCAGAATTGTTTATTTTAGTTATTTTCATAGTCTTATGACTTATGGGATTCTTCTCTGGGGAACTTGTGCGGACATCAATACCATCTTTGTTTTACAGAAAAGGGCTGTTCGAGCCATTTACAACCTTGGTCCTAGAGATTCTCTTAGAGAAAAATTCAGAGAGGTGAACATTCTGACTGTAGCTTCGCAATATATATTTGAAAATCTTATGTATGTACATAAAAATATATCTAATTTTAAGAAAATAAGCGATATTCATAATATAAATACCAGGAACAAACACAATCTTGCTGTACATCACACTCGTCTCCACAGAGTAGGCAACTCGTTCATGGGTCAATGTATACACTTTTACAACAAGCTTCCCATAGACATTCGAAACTTACCCATTAAACGATATAAAACCTATATAAAGGCCAAACTTTGCAAAAAGGGGTATTATAAAATCTCAGATTATTTAGAGGATAGAGAGGCTTGGGACTGAGCTGCTCGCTCTGTTAAGCATTGTTATTAAGCAGTATGCGTAATTATAACGTAAATTATTGTAAACATTTTCATTTTTAATGTCTGGACTTTAAAAAAGGCGATGATCCCTGAGTTTGTTTCGGCTATTTCTTCTCAGAGGTAGTCAGTTAGGAAATGCCGGCTTCATCTAGTTAAAAAAAAAAAAAAAAAAAACATATGACGTGTAAAAGTGATCGGTGATCCTACTTGCTTAATAAACGATTTCATTTCATTTCACTATGAATAAAAGTATTAAATTAAGCGTCCAATGTCGCATTCATTTAACTAGGTACTTATTATTAAATAAGACAAAATTTTACGTGTCTTCTCATTGAAATGATGCGTCCAATATCGCACTATTCACTTAACTATTAAATAAGATAAAATGTTGTCACTAAAATAAAGCGTCCAAATATGGCAATATACCGTCAATACCTGATGTAAACAAACAAACACGGCGTCTCGAGCACAGAGCAATTATACGTAAAGCCTCATAAGATTGCACCTACCACCTACACACTGACCTGTGACCGTGACCTAAATTTTGAGTAATTTCGACAAGAAAGCGGTTTAATAAACGAAATCAGATTTATCTCTTTCGCACAAACCAATTTTTAGGTACCAACGCCAGTGCTACCCAACCTGCGGCCCGCAGGGCCGTTTTTGTTGGCCAAGTACCTAAACTAGCTGCTCCTCAATTTTGCCTACTTAT
Organism: Sesamia inferens; assembly: GCA_037179545.1. NCBI lineage: Eukaryota > Metazoa > Arthropoda > Insecta > Lepidoptera > Noctuidae > Sesamia > Sesamia inferens. The sequence continues at coordinate 22,810,780 of CM073921.1, forward strand.
TAATAAATTTCTTTTGAATGAATAGGTTGATAATTAGTATAATTAATAAAAAATTTCGCGTTCGCTTCTCTCGCGCCTTCTATTTCTTTAACCATAATCATTTTCCTGTTCACTAAAAGCAAGAGCATCAGAAAATAGAGCACGATTAAACGATGCGACCATGCATCACAAGAACGCGCGATAGCAAAAACTAGGATCATCAAGGGAACATCAAGAGTCAAGGCCGAAATGTGTTTGCGGCCTCATAAAAAGAACGGTTGGTCACCGCTGGATGCGGCGGTCATCAACCTGTAAGCGCTGCCTTACGAACATGTACATCATGTGGAAAATGTGAATAATGAAAAATAATTTCCTGTGACTAATCTAATGGACACATTTATATGATGTTTTATGGGTAGACTGAGAATGTGTTTGGGTACACGATATTTAATTTATTGTCGTATTGTCGTCACCACTTTGTATAAACATAAGGATGCTAATAACTATGACGCAACTGCATTGGGCTGTTCATTGAAAGTAAGGGGAACATTCACAACATTTAAATTAGTGATAAGCTTTTAAGAGTGTTTAAATAAAGTCATAATTGTTTTTTTTTTTAAATTGTTCGGCTCCCTATTTTGTTATGCCTTGTTTTAGTTTGAAGTTATATTATAATAAATACGCTTTTCAGTATTATTTGTTTGATTCTTAAATGTTATTATACCAACCCAGCATGTGACTTTTAGACGCCATTTTATGGAAAAAATAATAGTCTGTTACATGACCAAATGGAAGTTATAAGTCATGTTTTGGTTCAGCAACTCTTAAGAATGGCATTAGAAGTTCATCTACTCGTTTATCCAATAAACATGCAATCCCACGAATGTGTAGTGCCTATACATTCGTGGAATTATTGTATAACACAAACACAAACAGCCAATGCTTATTAGCTGTTCTTAAGTAAACAAACAATCTCACGAATGTATAGGGTCTATACATTCGTGCTGCAAAACAACGTAAATTCCTTACCTTATTACGACATCTGCTAATAACGTATCCTCTGACATTGTATCGACTCTATTCTGTGACATTATGTCAGAGAATAGTATCTTTGCGTCGAATAATACATGTTGACATTTCAATATGGTTTGCACGAGCTAAGGTTTCTCGGGGATTACAGAATTAGGGCTTAAAGTTCATTTCAGATAATTATGTGATAAAGTTTGTTCACCCGTCCTAATAATGTATCCCAATATTCCCACACAATACAAAAACAATAACAATATTGGCTAGACTAGTATCGTGATAGACTTGTTTTTATCGTGTAACCGACACGTGTGGAAATATTGGGATACATTAGTAGGAGGGGTGAACAAACTTTATCGCATGATAATTATCTGAAATGAACTTTAGTAATATTTAAAAAATATGTAAACGAAAATAATACTTAGGTTATTGTTTTCGTTTACTTATTTTTTCGGCTCCGGCTGCCTAATTAGTACGTACATTAATAATGTAAATTAATAAGATTTAATTTTTATAGTAGACTAGCGGCCGCATGCGACTTCGTTTGCTTGGAGTTGTGTTTTTATCTGCTACGCTCCTATTGGTCGCAGCGTGATATTATATGGCCTAAAGCCTTCCTGGATTAATGTACTATCGAACGCAAAAAGAATTTATCAAATCGGATCAGTAGTTCCTGAGATTACCGCCTTCAAACAAACAAACAAACTCTTCAGCTTTATATATTAGTATAGATTAGTAGCCAAGGGCTGTAAGGCAGCAATTGTAACCCGAGATATTTAGGCGCGCGAGCGCAGCGAGTGCGCCTACAGTTCGAGGGTGAAATTGATGCTTACATCCGACGTAACTACTTTGCTTTACATCTCGATGGTGTCGTAAGTAGAAAAAAACGGCATTACAAGAATATAATTGCTGCTTCAGCTTCCCATTTCCATTGAATCGGGAGTGCAGCTTATATTTTCATCGCTTGCAGAACTCATGTTTGTTTCCTAATTAGCACGTAATTATAAAAAAATCTCAAAAACAAACCATATTTAGAGTAAAAGTTTTCTATTCCCACCTTTTCCCATCGCTTTTTTAAAAAAAAAAATATTTTTAAGATCGAAATTGAGCTTCGCCGTTCGACATTTAAAATTGATGACTATTGTATTATACTCATATGAAGACAAGGCTGAATAACGAAGCGACCTCTTTTGTCATTGGACTGAATGCATGATGTCTATTGCTTATGGTTAGATATACGCGAACTTTTTGAAAGAGTGAAGAGTTTTTTTAAATTAGTTATCGCCCTAGGGCTTTTCTACCTACATTATTATCCTAAAGCGCTAATTGGTCACCTATAATCCCCATTTGGGGGTAATAAGGATATTCTTACCGACAAAGCCTAAACGTTTGGTTTGGATAAGGGAGTCCGTTCTCGAGTTATAAAATTACCAAGAAAGTAGCATTGATTTTTATTTAAATAGATGAGATGATGATCCACCGTTCATTGAATTCATTTATTACAAAAAATGTGATAAATGAAGAACCGCTCGATCGATTTTGTTTAAACTTCACATAAACCATCTATCTACTCGTTAATCACAACAAAGCCATTTAAACATTTGGTTTGGATAGGCGAATCCGTTCTTGAGTTATAAAATTACGTAGAAAGTGGCATTGAATTTTATATATACAGGCTGTATCTGACATCGTAACGCAAACTTCGCGAAAAGGCTAAACCGCATGCCACTAATAAAATTATGATACTAATAAATTTATGTCGTTAATGAGCGGTTACAGAAATAACAATTTTTAAAAAAGAGTGTTGGCTCGGCCTTTGAACGTTGCAAGCGTGCCGCCGTGCGTGTTTGTAGGTATGACGTTGACCCCTGATGTGAACTCTATTAAATCAGCTGTTGGGAGTTTTTCTAGTATTGTTCACATTGCGCTTTTTAGTGTAATTAACGGATTAATTAATGTTTACTTTTAAAATCTTATTGGGTTACTTATAACCCAATAAGATTTTATAGTATAGTAATAGTCGGTATTAAAAAAAACCGCCAAATCGGGAGTTGTACTACGGGTGGCTAATCAAAACCAATTAAAAAGATTAGAATCGGTAGACGCTATAAAGTCTGCCGGTCTCCGCTTAGAAAAACCAAAGGGTCGCCGCCCCCGTCTATTAGTTAAGGACATTCCCGCCTCAATGGAAGACAAAAATTTTTTGCAAGCTATATACCGCCAAAACATTAAAAATGAGTTGCCAATAAAAGAAGACGATTTTATTAAATCCACAAAAATAGTCCGTAGGCGTTCTACCGATACCGGTCGGAAATGGATAGGCATAGAAATTGAACCTGCGGTACGTAAACATCTTGTGACTACCAAGGATAAATTATTTATTGACTGGGCCACTTGCCGTTTTGTTGATGATATCGAGGTAGTTCGTTGCGCGTATTGTCAACAATTCGGTCATGTTAAAAAGCATTGCGCTAATAAATCACCAACCTGCGCTGTCTGTTCCGAGGCTCACGAAACCAATGTTTGCCCGCATAAGGGCGATTCGAATTTTACCCCGGTTTGCGCGGCGTGTAAACGATTTAAAAAACCCTATGATCATAGATGCGGGTCGGACCAGTGCGGTACCTATAAATTAAAACTCGAACAACTTATCCTACATACTAATTACTAATTAAGATGGATAGGTTAAAAATAGGGCAATTAAACCTTCACAACGATAAGGTGGCGACATCAGAGTTAGATAAATTAATTATTGACTACAACTTAGACCTTGTACTCATTCAAGAACAATATCAAAACTCACGTTTACGTCACAGGGTAGTTCAACTGGATTGCAGGGCACGAGCCGGAATTTATGTTGCGCGGTCTTCTAACTTTACGGTAACGTCTTTACGTGACCTCATGACGCCACACTGTGCGGTTGCCGAAGTATCATCAGCTTCTTTTAAAGTATTCGTTGTAAGCTGTTACTTTCAATATTCAGATCCTGTTACTCCTCATATACATAATCTCCGTCATGTCTTGCGGTCACTCGCGGGCTGCAAAGTTATCGTTGGCGCGGATGTCAACGCGTCATCGTCTCTGTGGTATGGCAAGGTTCGGGCCACCGATACCGAACGACGCTGCGCTGTTGAGGATTTCATTGCTGAGATGAACCTATCGATTCATAATACCCCTGATGCACCACCTACTTTCTGCAGCCAAATGGGCGAATCTTGTATTGACGTCACACTTTCAAGTGCCGACGTACGTTTGGATAGGTGGCGTGTCCTACCGGACGCGTCTTGTAGTGATCATCGCCTGATCGTGTACGAATTTGTTCCTGGTTATATTCAGGGTCCGTCTCATATTCCCGGTAATTTCAGATATAGATGTAAAGGCGCGAACTGGGAATTTTTCGGCTCGCTTTTTGCGTGTCACGCCAAAGAATTCACTCGGGACGGGCTGTCAGCCGAAGAAAGTGCTGACATTATGTCAGAAACCTTTACCTACTGTGCTGACATTGCCATTGGTCGCGGATCTATGACCAATATTCGTAGATGTGACTGGTGGAGTGATTACTTAGTTGAACAGCGTAAAAGATATCGCAGAGCGCGTAAACAGTTAAATAAACTCAAGAGCCGAAAGATTACTGGAGATCTTCTTACGTTCGCTTTGAATGCTTTTAGAGTTGCCAAGTCACGCTACAAAGCATCGGTGGAAAAATCTAAGGGTAATTTGTTGCGAAAAATTGTTGATAAGCTTGACAGGGAGGGTCCGTGGTCTCCCTTATATCACGAATTTAAAGCTAACAGATCGGTCGACCTTGCATACGTTCAAAACATTAAAGTCAATGATAGGCATACCACGGGCATAGAGGAAACAACAGAAGTGCTAATAAATACACTTATCCCTGATGATTCACCGGCTAACGATAGCGACTACCACCAACAGATTAGAGCGTGGGCTCCTGTGCCACCTGAATCACCAATGTCAGACGTACCATCTAATGACGAATTTATAAATATTGTTAGAAAACTACCGGTCAACAAATCATCAGGTGAAGATAAAATATCTAATAGGATGATTAAAGAAGCGTGTAAAACAGCGGGTGATGCCATCTTAACTGTATATAACCGATGCATTGCTGAAGGCGTTTTTTCCTCGTAAATGGCGACGCGGTTTCTTACGAATAATACCAAAGTGTGGTGATAAACCACCGGATGATCCGAAGTCATATCGTCCTATCACTCTTCTACCATCTTTGGGTAAACTTCTTGAGCGCCTCATCGTTCCACGTTTACTACCGAACGGTCCAAAATTCCATAATAATCAATATGGCTTCACCATAGGTAAATCTACAGTCGACGCGGCGCTTTCTGTCAGAAGAACCGTTAACCAATCTGAAAACAAGTACGTAATTGGGATCTTCCTGGATATTTCTGGGGCTTTTGATAACGCCTGGTGGCCTATGCTGTTGTTAAAATTAAAAACCCGCGGTTGCTATAGAAACATATATAATCTCGTTTACTCTTACTTTATAAACGGTTCCGCGGTACTTAAGCTCGGTCATTTTTCTAGTACTAAAACACTAACCATGGGATGTCCTCAGGGTTCAGTTGTCGGTCCTTATTTATGGAATTTGGGTTTTGATGACTTCCTCGCGATCCCGCTTCCTTGCGGCTGTTCACTTACTGGTTACGCGGACGATGGCCTACTGCTCATTCAGTCAAGTACCCGAGCTGGACTTGAGAACTTGGCCAATACTTGCCTAAATTTAATATCTCAGTGGGGTGATCGTAACCGCCTAGCATTTGCGCCACATAAAACCTATCAACTTCTACTAAAAGGTAATCTTAAATCATTGCCTACTATTAAATTTAACAACGTTCCCATTAAAAAACAGCAATCCGTATGCTACCTTGGTATGATCTTAGAAAGGAATTTTTCATTTATCGAACATATAAAAATAGTTGGTGAAAAAGCTAAAAAGAACTTTTATGCCCTGACTAGAATATCCAAAGCAACTTGGGGTCTATCATTCCTAACTTTAAAAACTATATATGGAGCTACCTACTTAGGATGTATGTGCTACGGTGCACCTGTTTGGGCCGATAGGGCCAGCATAGGAGCGGCACGACGTAAACTGCTTCAAAGCCAACGTTTGGCATTGATATTTTTATGCAAGGCGTATAGAACGGTCAGTACTGAAGCCTTACCGGTACTGGCAGGTGTACTTCCAGTCGACCTTGAGGTACAGCGACGTGCTTCAATGTACTACTCCGCGAGGGGGGAGGCCATGGACACTAATTTTGTTACACAACGCGACTTTAATAAAATCTCTAGATTATTTAAACCTCAGACTGAAGTCTGGGAGGACCTCTTATCCGAATGGCAAAGTAGGTGGGATAATTCCATCAAGGGCCGGCACCTCCATCTGTTCTTTCCATCCGTTGGTGATCGGCTGGCTAAGACATGGCTGGTGGTTGACCACTGCGTTGCCCAATTTCTCACAGGTCATGGCAACTTTAAAAGTAAACTGTATTCTTTTAAACTTGTTCCTTCCCCTTTGTGTCAGTGTTCTACATCGAACTGTGAATTTGAACAGTCCGCACATCACATCTTGTGGGAGTGTGTTCTTTGGCAGAATGAACGCAATATTATGTTGGATAGTGTACAAGTTACATCCGGAGTCGTTTATTATACGGACCTTGTAGAAACTAGAACCAATTTCCGTGCGTTCAGGCGCTTTTGCCATACCTATTATTGGAATCAATTGTAACAGCTAATACCTACTTAGGACCCATTAACTTAATCAAATTTTATTCCGTGGTGTTTGGCAATCTGGGCTTCTCCCAGTTGCAATAATGTCCCTTTGTGCCGTTTGGCCTAGTTCTGTTCTGTCTCCTGCTTGTTATGGAGGGAAGTGGAAAAAATATCTTTTTTCTTACTCCTCCGCTATTCTTTTCTGATTAATTTCGTTGCGGGACCCAAGACAGTTGAATCGTTTCTCCGGGACTCGTCGAGCTTCATTGCTCGGCGTTTTTCTGGCGGTCGCCACTGTTGATTCTGGCTTTCAGGAGTTGCAGTGGTTGGGAAAAGTGTGGCGGGTTTGTCCCAAAAAAAAAAAAAAAAAAATTATAACCCAATAAGATGCATTTTTTTTTATCGGGAAAAAGCTGACGCAAAATTCCACCACTGGGGGGGTTCAGAATCTTGAACTGGATCCATGGTACTCGTTTGTGCGTCGATGTCAGATACAGCCTTTATAGAATCGGGACAGCGAATGAAAATTATTCTGTGCAATAGTGTTAAATTATATGTTCTGTCGTGAACATAAAAATGCCTATCTAACGGATGGTAAATGAAATTTCGTCACATTTGTCAAAAGGCTTCCTTTTGACAAACATGACGAAATTTCATTCTTTCTGTAGAGTGCCCAAAATTGATCAGGACTTAGCATTTATCTCTCAATCAACTAATGAAATAGCTTGTATTTTCATATTTGAGGTTGTATCCGACTCTTTTGTGATGATGTTTCAATATTTTAAAATAGTATTCACTCGAAAACAACGCTTAAAAGTTAAGTATAATAATATGAAAAACGTTAGGGTACATATAAATAGAGTTCATTATTTCAAAATTTACCAGTTTTGTTTATTATTTCAATGTAAATCGGTGTGCTTCGTGCTTTACGTGAGTTTTTCTGAGACCCATATTTCTAGAATCATTAAATCTTACGAAAATCTCGTTGTAGACTTTTTAATGCATATTAAGAATATTATTTTAGCTAAATTGAAAATCTGACTTGGGATCTTTGTCAGTCAATTTTATAAATCTCAGTAATAAATCTTAAGTATAGCACAGATTTGCCTTTAGATAGCAAAATACACTTCGGAAAAAAGCCTGTACAAAAAACAAAGACTGAAGAAAGTGATTTTTACAAGGAAATATAAATGATTCCCTGTCGTCGTATTTAACTTACAAGACCGACTATAAATAATTAATTTCACGTTTGCATTCAAGTAACTCATGCAAGATCCTTCAACAGCGCTACACATTCATCATCATCATCTCAGAGATAATCCCAGTCGCATCCGTAGCTTTTCAGCTTTGGAGTCTGGGGTCCGCTTTACCAGTCTAAACTTCGATATTTTCCGTGAAGCTACTGCCGTCTGACCTCCACAACCCGAAGGCGATATCTAAGCATTGCAGTTAAATCGATTGTTAGACTTTTGAGGGCTCCAACAACCCGTAACGACTGCCACTAGATGTTCGTATGGCAACCGGGACCAACGGCTTAACGTGCTTTCCGAGGCACGACCAGACCAGTACAAATATTCATATTCATGCATACAAATGTTTGCACTGTGCGGGGATCGAACCCGCACCTTCTTGCGCAGCGGCCGCGTTCGCTACCGCTACGCCACGGAGGCTGTCATGGACGGTTGCTTATGGCGGTGGCTCATTACCCGCGCTTGTTATGAAGCAAATTTTTATTAGACCGCCCGATGTCAATGGCAGGGTTTGTATTGTAGGATTGTTTATACCATTGAAGCAGCAAAACAGCCGGATCAATTAATTCACGAGGTGGTCGTCTGCTGCCTGCATCATGCGATGTTATTTATTTTTGAGAAGGCCCGTTTAGTGTACTTTGGCCATTTCCATAGCGTAATGTCGTACGGAATTCTGTTGTGAGGAAATGCCGCTGATATTCAAACAATATTTGTTTTGCAGAAACGAGCTGTTCGTGCAATTTATAAATTAAGTCCGAGACACTCTCAGAGAAAAATTTAAAGAGATTAATGTACTGACCGTGCCGTCTCAATATATTTATGAAAATCTTTTGTATGCTCATAAAAATGTAAAATTGTTTAAAAAAATACATTGATGTCCATAATATAAATACTAGGAACAGGCACAAATTTATTGTACTACCTACAACAAGGCTCAAGAAAATAGGTGGCTCTTTTAGATGCCAATGTATACATTTTTACAATAGACGTCCAGAGGTGGTTCAAGATCTGAGCCTGAATAAATTCCAAACTCCTTCTTCTGGCCAAAGAGAGACAATGTGTATTTGTGTAAGTGCTGGGCGCACAACAAAATAATAACAAAAAATATAAGCGAGTGGCAATTTGCATTCCGCTAAGTGTCCACGCTTCCCGTTCTCATCGCATATTTACGACCTGCTTATATATAAAAAAATATAAATGAAAGGACAAAGCGGTGTTGACAAAGTTCCCAGCAGCATACCTATGTTTCATAACATTGTAAAAAATACAATTAATCATTAATTAGTCTGGGTGTCACACTAATGTCTTGCTCAATTATACTAATTACGCACACATCTATAAACGCTTTGTCGTTTCCTATTGGTCCAAAACCACGCGGCGAGACACCGAACCGAGAGCCGTGCTATGCGATTATGGCCTATAAGGTGGGCAAGCGGCTGTTTGTTCGACTGTACTCCCAATATTCCTAGAGTTTCCTGACATTACACCAACCCATGCGAAAGGTCTTAACTATTCCGTACAAAGATATAGTCGCACGTGGACGTGTCGTGGATTTGTATTGTTTCGCGTTCATGTATCTAACGTTCACCATTTTAAATCCTAACCTAACGATTTAAATCAAATCGAAGCATTTATTTCAAATAAACCAGTTACAGGCACTTTTGAATTGTCAGAAGGTCGGTCAGTCAGTAAGGTGAAGCTAGTCGCCCATTCCAAAGAGTAGGTACTTATGGAGAAGAAGGGGCAAGAAACTCCGTGGGCACTCTTTTAAATTACAAATATTTGATTACATCATTCATTTTGAAATCAACCGTCTGAGAATGATGCAGAAATATATTGTACGCGAAGAGCGTCCATTATGGAAACACAAAAAAAAAAACAAACAACCAAAATAGACTAACCCAACAAATAGATGCTTTACAGCAAGTATATTGTGCTCACACGTGTGACATGCAATTATACAATACTAAGAAATTGAATCTACACAATTTGTTTAAGGTTCAGCAGCTCCAACAGTGTTTCCGAATACTAAGTTTAGCTCCTGTGTAGCTGCTCCAATGCCGAATACCTCTGTCAGCGATTTAATTCCGTAACGTACAATATGCTTGGCTACATAGTGTGTACTGGCTTTGAGTAAAAAAAAAAGAACAAACAAATTAAAACTACAAGAGGAAAAATCAAAGAACAATCAGTGTAAGTATAGAAATCGGACGCAGCTCAAGCCCAAGCCTTTTTGTCCTCAATATAATCCTTAACACTAAAATGCTTCCTGACAAAACTTACGTTTAATGAAGGATATGAATTTATTCTGGCTCAGATCTTGAACCACCTCTGGAAGTCTATTGTAAAAATGTATACATTGGCATCTAAAAGAGCCACCTATTTTCTTGAGCCTTGTTGTAGGTACAATAAATTTGTGCCTGTTCCTGGTATTTATATTATGGACATCATTGTATTTTTTAAACAATTTTATATTTTTATGAGTATACAAAAGATTTTCATAAATATATTGAGACGGCACGGTCAGTACAATAATCTCTAAATTTTTCTCTGAGAGAGTGTCTCGGACTTAATGTATAAATTGCACGAACAGCTCGTTTCTGTAAAATAAACATTGTTTGAATATCAGCGGCATTTCCCCACAACAGAATGCCGTACGACATTACGCTATGCAAATGGCCAAAGTACACTAAACGTGCCGTCTCAAAAATAAATAACATAGCATGATGCAGGCAGCAGACGACCACCTCGTGAATTAATTGATTCGGCTGTTTTGATGCTTCAATGGTATAAACAATCCTACAATATAAACCCTGCCATTTACATCGGGCGGTCGAACAAAAATTTGCTTCATAACAAGCGCGGATAATAAAGCTGTAGTTGGCCCAGGTCATGGTCAGGCGTCGATAGGCACCGCAAATGTAGTTTACTTTCAAGGTCAATCCCAGCTATTAGATCTTCATTGATTCAATTGATTCATTGGTCGCTGAGATGAGATGGCGAGTAGAGTTTGAATCTTTTTAATAATGGGTATTAGACTTGTTATAGGCACATGGTTTGCGAGTTACATACACGGTCCTGCGTTTGCATGAGAATGAATTACCCGAATCATATATATGTAGTTCAAAATGTATTTTTGGACCACATATTCTAGGACTGTTTATTTACAGAATATAACTCCAGAGTTAAGGGATATAAAAAAACCACATTGTATCTTCGATCTCTTTAAAGAAGGAAGAAAAGAAAATAATTTGTCGTCTTTAAATTTACGTGAACGTCTCTAATGAAGTCAAGCGTAACGGGTTTTATGCTTATTTAAATGCCAACGCCTTAATTTCGCAACAAAGTTTTAATCGTAATCTATAAATACTTAAAACAATAATAGTACATACCTAGCAATGGCTATCAATTTGACAGTTCAACATTTATTGCGTTTTTAACTCAACATTTTCTCACCAAGGAGTAAAATAAACAATAAGACGCAATATTCAAATTTCCATATGATTTAGATAGTGAGTGATTCATAGTCATCATATGCGCTCTTCCCAACTATTTTGGGGCCGGCTTCCAGTCTAACACCATGCTACCTAATACCAGTAATTTACATGTAGCAGGCCTATCTGATCTCCACAACACTGGAACTGGGCAATTCGCTAGACCCTTTGTTAAGAATTGCTATCAGACTTTCGGGCTTCTAACGACCCGTAACGATTGACGAAATCCACGATTGAGAGCGGATACAAACGGCTTAACGCGCTTTCCGAGGCATGGAAGGCCATGATATGTAATAATGGTCACCCATCCTCGCACTATCCGGGGCATAGCTTAAACTGATTGATCGACATAGCCACATGTACCAAAGCGAGTGAAAAAAAAAAATCCAACAATTTAATTTGTAGTAGTGACGTGGCTGACGGCTGTGGGTTTTTCGAACCAGCTGAATGCCCATAGTGACTAATTGGATTTTTATAATTGAATGACTTTTTATTTGTACACTGGGAACGGTATTAGTTAATTAGTTGGACGAAGTTTAATTTAGTGCCGTTTTGATTTTACCAATATTCATGATTTTTTTTTTTTTTTTTTTTTTTTTTTTTTTTTTTTTTTTTTTTTTTTTGGGATAAAACCCGCCACACTTTTCCCAACCACTGCAACTCCTGAAAGCCAGAATCAACAGTGGCGACCGCCAGAAAAACGCCGAGCGATGAAGCTCGACGAGTCCCGGAGAAACGATTCAACTGTCTTGGGTCCCGCAACAAATTAATCAGAAAAGAATAGCGGAGGAGTAAGAAAAAAGATATTTTTTCCACTTCCCTCCATAACAAGCAGGAGACAGAACAGAACTAGGCCAATCGGCACAAAGGGACATTATTGCAACTGGGAGAAGCCCAGATTGCCAAACACCACGGAATAAAATTTGATTAAGTTAATGGGTCCTAAGTAGGTATTAGCTGTTACAATTGATTCCAATAATAGGTATGGCAAAAGCGCCTGAACGCACGGAAATTGGTTCTAGTTTCTACAAGGTCCGTATAATAAACGACTCCGGATGTAACTTGTACACTATCCAACATAATATTGCGTTCATTCTGCCAAACAAGATGTGATGTGCGGACTGTTCAAATTCACAGTTCGATGTAGAACACTGACACAAAGGGGAAGGAACAAGTTTAAAAGAATACAGTTTACTTTTAAAGTTGCCATGACCTGTGAGAAATTGGGCAACGCAGTGGTCAACCTCCAGCCATGTCCTAGCCAGCCGATCGCCAACGGATGGAAAGAATAGATGGAGGTGCCGGCCCTTGATGGAATTATCCCACCTACTTTGCCATTCGGATAAGAGGTCCTCCCAGACTTCAGTCTGAGGTTTAAATAATCTAGAGATTTTATTAAAGTCGCGTTGTGTAACAAAATTAGTGTCCATGGCCTCCCCCCTCGCGGAGTAGTACATTGAAGCACGTCGCTGTACCTCAAGGTCGACTGGAAGTACACCTGCCAGTACCGGTAAGGCTTCAGTACTGACCTTTCTATACGCCTTGCATAAAAATATCAATGCCAAACGTTGGCTTTGAAGCAGTTTACGTCGTGCCGCCCCTATGCAGGCCCTATCGGCCCAAACAGGTGCACCGTAGCACATACATCCTAAGTAGGTAGCTCCATATATAGTTTTTAAAGTTAGGAATGATAGACCCCAAGTTGCTTTGGATATTCTAGTTAGGGCATAAAAGTTCCTTTTAGCTTTTTCACCAACTATTTTTATATGTTCTATAAATGAAAAATTCCTTTCTAAGATCATACCAAGGTAGCATACGGATTGCTGTTTTTTAATGTGTTATTAAATTTAATAGTAGGCAATGATTTAAGATTACCTTTTAGTAGAAGTTGATAGGTTTTATGTGGCGCAAACGCTAGGCGGTTACGATCACCCCACTGAGATATTAAATTTAGGCAAGTATTGGCCAAGTTCTCAAGTCCAGCTCGGGTACTTGACTGAATGAGCAGTAGGCCATCGTCCGCGTAACCAGTAAGTGAACAGCCGCAAGGAAGCGGGATCGCGAGGAAGTCATCAAAACCCAAATTCCATAAATAAGGACCGACAACTGAACCCTGAGGACATCCCATGGTTAGTGTTTTAGTACTAGAAAAATGACCGAGCTTAAGTACCGCGGAACCGTTTATAAAGTAAGAGTAAACGAGATTATATATGTTTTTATAGCAACCGCGGGTTTTTAATTTTAACAATAGCATAGGCCACCAGGCGTTATCAAAAGCCCCAGAAATATCCAGGAAGATCCCAATTACGTACTTGTTTTCGGATTGGTTAACGGTTCTTCTGACAGAAAGCGCCGCGTCGACTGTAGATTTACCTATGGTGAAGCCATACTGATTATTATGGAATTTTGGACCGTTCGGTAGTAAACGTGGAACGATGAGGCGCTCAAGAAGTTTACCCAAAGATGGTAGAAGTGTGATAGGACGATATGACTTCGGATCATCCGGTGGTTTGTCACCACACTTTGTTATTATTCGTATGAAACCGCGTCGCCATTTACGAGGAAAAACGCCTTCAGCAATGCATCGGTTGTATACAGTTAAGATGGCATCACCCGCTGTTTTACACGCTTCTTTAATCATCCTATTAGATATTTTATCTTCACCTGATGATTTGTTGACCGATAGTTTTCTAACAATATTTATAAATTCGTCATTAGATGGTACGTCTGACATTGGTGATTCAGGTGGCACAGGAGCCCACGCTCTAATCTGTTGGTGGTAGTCGCTATCGTTAGCCAGTGAATCATCAGGGATAAGTGTATTAATTAGCACTTCCGTTGTTTCCTCTATGCCTGTGGTATACTATCATTGACTTTAATGTTTTGAACGTATGCAAGGTCGACCGATCTGTTAGCTTTAAATTCGTGATATAAGGGAGACCACGGACCCTCCCTGTCAAGTTTATCAACGATTTTTCGCAACAAGTTACCCTTAGATTTTTCCACCGATGCTTTGTAGCGTGACTTGGCAACTCTAAAAGCATTTAAAGCGAACGTAAGAAGATCTCCAGTAATCTTTCGGCTCTTGAGTTTATTTAACTGTCTACGCGCTCTGCGATATCTTTTACGCTGTTCAACTAAATAATCACTCCACCAGTCACATCTACGAATATTGGTCATAGATCCGCGACCAATGGCAATGTCAGCACAGTAGGTAAAGGTTTCTGACATAATGTCAGCACTTTCTTCGGCTGACAGCCCGTCCCGAGTGAATTCTTTGGCGTGACACGCAAAAATCGAGCCGAAAAATTCCCAGTTCGCGCCTTTACATCTATATCTGAAATTACCGGGAATATGAGACGGACCCTGAATATAACCAGGAACAAATTCGTACACGATCAGGCGATGATCACTACAAGACGCGTCCGGTAGGACACGCCACCTATCCAAACGTACGTCGGCACTTGAAAGTGTGACGTCAATACATGATTCGCCCATTTGGCTGCAGAAAGTAGGTGGTGCATCAGGGGTATTATGAATTGATAGGTTCATCTCAGCAATGAAATCCTCAACAGCGCAGCGTCGTTCGGTATCGGTGGCCCGAACTTTGCCATACCACAGAGACGATGACGCGTTGACATCCGCGCCAACGATAACTTTGCAGCCCGCGAGTGACCGCAAGACATGACGGTGATTATGTATATGAGGAGTAACAGGATCTGAGTATTGAAAGTAACAGCTTACAACGAATACTTTAAAAGAAGCTGATGATACTTCGGCAACCGCACAGTGTGGCGTCATGAGGTCACGTAAAGACGTTACCGTAAAGTTAGAAGACCGCGCAACATAAATTCCGGCTCGTGCCCTGCAATCCAGTTGCACTACCCTGTGACGTAAACGTGAGTTTTGATATTGTTCGTGAATGAGTACAAGGTCTAAGTTGTAGTCAATAATTAATCTATCTAACTCTGATGTCGCCACCTTATCGTTGTGAAGGTTTAATTGCCCTATGTTTAACCTATCCATCTTAATTAGTAATTAGTATGTAGGATAAGTTGTTCGAGTTTTAATTTATAGGTACCGCACTGGTCCGACCCGCATCTATGATCATAGGGTTTTTTAAATCGTTTACACGCCGCGCAAACCGGGGTAAAATTCGAATCGCCCTTATGCGGGCAAACATTGGTTTCGTGAGCCTCGGAACAGACAGCGCAGGTTGGTGATTTATTAGCGCAATGCTTTTTAACATGACCGAATTGTTGACAATACGCGCAACGAACTACCTCGATAGCATCAACAAAACGGCAAGTGGCCCAGTCAATAAATAATTTATCCTTGGTAGTCACAAGATGTTTACGTACCTCAGGTTCAATTTCTATGCCTATCCATTTCCGACCGGTATCGGTAGAACGCCTACGGACTATTTTGGTGGATTTAATGAAATCGTCTTCTTTTATTGGCAACTCATTTTTAATGTTTTGGCGGTAAATAGCTTGCAAAAAATTTTTGTCTTCCATTGAGGCGGGAATGTCCTTAACTAATAGACGGGGGCGGCGACCCTTTGGTTTTTCTAAGCGAAGACCCGCAGACTATAGCATCTACCGATTCTAACTTTTTCAATTGGTTTTCATTCGCTACACGTAAAACAACCCCCGATTTGGCGGTTTTTTTAATACCGACTATTTGAAACCCATCGTCACTCGGTCTAATCGCCTTCATAAGAGCTTGTTTAGTGGCGGATGATGACGCATAGTCAGCTGATCGCTCTTGGGTCGGATAGGCGACGACACAAGGCAGAGGCACTTTTGATTCAATAGCGGGGGCAACTTTAGGTAACCGCAGTTTCAAAGAATCTGCGTACGACATTTTATTGTCCTCATTAATGGTTTTAACGCCGGATTTTAATTTAATTATTTCTAATTCGCGCTCGGCATTAGCAAGCTTGGTTTCGTTACACGATGATTTTAAGGCTAACAAAGACACGATACTTGTGACTCGTTGAGTCATATCCATAATAGCTGATTTATTCGCGACATTTGTACGAGAACCGTTATCGTTAACCAGTTCGTTGATTTTGGCCAGGTACACAGACGCCTCCGAAACTAAATCATAATAATTGTCACTGTTACTGCGATTGGAAATATTTAATGTAGGCGAGGACTTTTCGGGCGACTCGGGAGCAGTTTGTAGACGTTTCGACCGATCGTCTATTAATTTGTCGGTCGGAGACATTTCACAAAACAGACGCTTAGCGGAGGTTTGAGTTGGCGGCGATCTAAGTGTCTTATTATTTCTACGGAAAATATCTCCGCCACGATCAGGCGGATCATCATTGTAAGTTGACATACCTAATTAATGAACAATACAACAAATCTAACTTAACGAAAAGATAAATAAAACTAGTGAGAAGAAAAAAAAAATATTACGTTACCCTCACAAAAAAGAAAATAAATGTACTCACCGAGATTGATTGATTTACATCAATTACAAAAACAAACACTAAAAATAAACTTACGATACCAAAACTAGACACAAATTAAACAACCCAGAAAGAAAAACACCAGCCGGAACTGAAAATCGGAACACGATATTCGTAAATATAACAGGAGCGTATTAACTTCACACCACACGGCGCGGGGGCGCGAAGGGAAGTGAATAGCCAATAGAGCCAATAAACTTCGAAACCCTTAGGGTTTCGAAGTTTATTGGCAACGAAGGTACAGTCGGTAGTAGGCAATGACAAGTAGAACGTAGCTGATGTCGCACCAAAGTCTTCCTTTACGCCCACGAAGTCCGTGTCGTAAACACACAATAACACTACAGATGTTACTTCACGTAGTACTCAAAGTTCTCGTTACAGTTGTCGCAGTAGGTATTCTCAAAGATCGCTTCTTAACTATCGCTTGCTTTCGTATCGCTAGTCGAATGCAGACTGACTGCGGACTTTTTTTTTTTTTTTTGATATGGCATCCCGTAGTTGACCTTGAGAGGTCGTGACTACTTAACCGGACTATCCTGTGGCTGCCTTAAGTGAATTTAAAGCCTCCAGCCAGGGCTACTAAAAGCTAAGCGACTACACGCTAAGGGCACCCCCTGTGGGGAACGAACCTCGGCTTAGGGTGTCGCTGGAGAGAACAGCAAGGGACGGCTGGATCGAATTATTTTATTTTTATTTCGGTTTGATGACCACGGGGTTTCCTAGTACTAGCTCTGAGAAGAAACGGCCGAAACAAACTCAGAGGTCATAGTCGGAAGTTTATATTTACTGGCTCAGCTGCGGCGCGGGCTGGCCTTCATCGGACAAGGGACGGGGAGGGCGATTACTACGTTGAACGCGTCGCGATGGACCTCGGCGGCGAGGTCGGTAGGTCGGTTTTTTGTATTTTGTGCTAGTGGCCCTATTGGCCTCTTGGAGGAGGGTTATGGGGTCATCAGGGTCTGTGAGAGCGTGCCTAGGTTGGCGAAGCTTACTTATTTTGGAGGGGGTGTACTTTGCTGCCGCGACAACCAGAGGGTTGTGATGTTCAGCGGCTGTGTCAAAGAAACGCTTGGAAAGGCGTTTCATGTACTGCTGGATAGTGGGGATTTTGACATCTAGATGGAGGATCTCATTTCGGACGAACCAAGGGGCGTTTGTTGCTCTACGAAGAAAGCGGTTTTGGAGTGTCTGAATCCTATGGATATGACTGGGCTCGGTGTGTGCGAAGACTACACAGGCGTATGTCATGATGGGGCATATTCAGGTTGTGTACAGGCGCATTTTGCACCTGAGGGACAGCTTGCTGCGTGGGTTGAGGGGAGAGTGGAGTTGATAGAGTGCGTAGGCGGCGCGCGAGCGTACCGTCCTTATGTGCTCTCCGAAGGTGAGGTGTTCGTCTAGGATGACTCCTAGGTATTTGGCTCGCTTTTCCCAAGGGATCGGCTTGCCAGACATGGTGATTGGTCGGGGGAGGGTGGGTTTGCAGCGCGGTTTGGAGTGGAGGACCGCTTGGCTTTTGTCGGGATTAACTTCTATTCTCCATTTTTAAACCAGTCAGCAAGTGCGTTGACAGTGACTGCGGACTGGCGTCACGGCGCTTTATATAGGGCAGCTGATCGAACATTCCAGATTCGTCTAGACGTAATAATAATAGCGCATAGTTTCGAGTACCTTCAGTAGGTACCTACGGTAATTCACCGGAGACGAGTTTCTGGAAATTTCGATGTCAACACTTTGTTGACAAAATTGTTTAAACCTGTACCATTCTATAAGCCACCCTAGGTCTAGCAATGCGTTTTTATATTGTACCCCTGTAATATCTAGGTTTCGTGATATAGTGCTTAAAAGTTATGTACTGCATGTCACGCAATATTGAACCTTATGCCGTCGACATAAGGTACATTCGTAACATTATTACAAAATGTTTGTGAATTGAATCGGCTGTTCGCAGGTTGCTCTGCAATCAAATGAGTTAATTGAAATTGTTCGAACAGCTATTGCCCGAATAGCTCGAGCACCTCCGTGCATATACAGTATGTTAAGAAAACCCTGTCCGACCCATAAGGATAATAAAGGTTAGGTAAACACTTGACCAAATATAATATAAAATTTTACGTAATCATCATAGTACCAATACAAATGAATTTTGAAATAATCTTTTTTTCCCGCGAATTAATTCCAACTTCCCCGAAATTTGGTAATTTTTAAAAGAGTGACAACACCGGTATTATTATGAGCGAATAGCGATGCGACCACGTGCCGCGTGCCCTGCCGCCTGCCGCCTGTACCCTGTCTGATCGATACCTAACAACACCTTCACGGGTCGGACAGGGTTTTCTTAACATACTGTATATACAGTATGTTAAGAATAACTGATTCTACTAATGGATACAAAACCGGGCTAAACTTAAAAAAAAATCCCCCTAAAAAATTAAATATTATTTCGCTATAAGAGGTAACTTAATAAATGTGCGTTTAGCACCCTTCCGCGGGCGGCGAGCGGAAGGGGGGACCTTCGAGACTCCCATGATTAATGGACGGCTCCTAAGCTGCACAAGTCAACAGCCGGGGCATCTGCATATGTAGTGAATGAAAATTTTTTTTTTTTTATATTACACGTAAACTCGTAGTCTAGTTTGTTTACTCCGCAAACAATATCCTATGGAAAATATTCTTCCAAGACTTTTCCGATGTCAATTTTCTAATTTAAAGTTTCTACTAGGTATGCTCATCGATGCATGAAATCTCTCTCCGGGTCTGAAGTTGGAAGCTAACTGTATGAATACAGACGTAGATTTATTGTGTGAGATTCCTATGCAACTGATTGTGTATTTAAGAATGTCGTGCAGTTTTGATTAGGCGTTCTAATTAACTATTACATATATACGTACATACCTATGTACATAAACTCAAACGCCATTTTTCCATTGGACTAGACTGTATCATGATCCTTATATACTGCGTTTAATTTCTTAACAAAAAACCTCTGTGATGTTTGATGAATTAGGAAAAAATGAAAAGGGAAAACCTAGAAAATATTCTTGTTTATTTTTTGTACAGTTCAGGTGGCTTGTTAAACAAATGTAATTCGCGACCGTAACAAGTCTGTACGTACAGATTTTTTAAATTTTACTGACTTCCGAAATTAGTTATTTTTCATTTCGTAGTGTTTTTTGTAAGCTGGTATTTTTTTTTTTTATAAATTACATATAGTCAAATTTCTTTATATCTACCGAAAATCATCACAAAATTGTTTGATTCAAATTTAGATACCAATCAAAATTATATGATTAGTAAATGCCTCTGCATTTAGTAATCATATGATTATTATTTCTATATGCTAAATTATGATTACTTGTGATTACTTTTCTGTATGCACTGATTCTACAACGGCACTTTACATATGTTGGCGCTATTTGGAAATTTGTAAGTGGTCTCTTGACGTTTGGCACTTTTTTTGAAACTTATAAGTGGTCTCTTGACGAAGGGGTATTTTTATTTTTTGTTTTGAATGGTAAATCGTCAAATTATCTCTCCCGCTCTGGGACTTTTACTGACTAAGAACCACCCTTGTTCCTCCACCTGCCTGTGCGCCAGAGCCACGGTTTTCTGTCCCAGAGGGGACTTACCGCTGCTATTGTCACGTGCCCATTACTGGGTTGCGACAATCGCACTCTCCATGCCGCCATAAGATCCCGCCGAAGGTCAGACCGCCGTACCGCGATTTCTTGCGGCAGTGAAGTTATGCCCTGGCGTTTCGCCTCTCGCCACTCCCACATCTGGGCGAGGGATGTGGCCTCCAGACCCCATGGCGGCCATCTGGCAAAAAGGCTCGCCGCCTCAGCGGGACACCGTGCGGTATCCCCAGATGAGCCGAATGGCCATGACCCTCTGGGACGGCTCGGCATTGGGCTAGTGGCTTCCTTAGTGACCGCGCCCACACCGGTGCTCCCCATAGGGCCATGGACTGCACGACCCCCGCGTAGAGCCTCCAGCGCCAAGCGGTTCCTATTTGAATCTTAACAAATATATTTTCGGTGTTCTCTGCTCATGCCATACACCCACTCAGTTATCAACTTTTCACCCTGAATTTGCTTGCTAAAACCCTCTGGCCTCACCCTCCCTTACCAAATTAGTAAGACGCTATTATATTGACATTACAAAAAGACCTTTTAATTTTATTTATTTGTATAGATAAATCTAGGTCGTTGTTATTTAAGTTTGCAACAGAAATAGAAAACTGTGAAGCGTACTGCACATTGCGGAAATATACCACGTGGAATGTTATTCGTCTTATAAAAATAGGTCACTACATCTATCTATTGACTACTAAAAATGTAAAAGAAAAAAAAAAAAGAAAATCGATGTTACTGTGAATGAACTAACGAAAAAGAACTTGCCGCTCCCTTCCGCGTGTCTTTGGAACGCAAGACTGACTGCGCTTGCATATACGGTGTTCCAAACTATGTCATAAGTTGTAATAATGCATGATATTTTAAATTATTCATTTGTGTTTTTTTACTAATATATATAATATATATTAATAATTTTATAAATAGTTGGTGTAAGATAATTTCACGGCACCTATACAAATAGCTCAAATTAATCAGTCATCCCCTTAATGTACACCATTTATTCAAATTATTTATTAATCAAACGCCTGAATTCAAATATCGCTATTAGCCGTCTCCGTCCCTTTGGCGCGTTGATAATAATTTTTAATATAGAATCGAATCGCGTATGTATTCAATGTGCAATTTCAGATTCAAACAGGCTTTAAATGCTTTGTTTATTAAGTAAATGTAGTATATACCTGACCTTTGTCGGTAATAGATACAGGGTGGATCTGACATCGTAACGCAAACTTCGCGAGGAGGCTACACCGCATGCCAATAATCAAATTATGATAGTCATTTATATCTTTAATGAGCGGTTACAAAAATAACAGTGTTTAAAATGATGTGTCGGCTCGGCCTTTGAACGTTGCAAGCGCGCCGCCGCGCGTTTTTGTGGGTATGATGTTGACCCCTGATGTGAACTCTATTAAATCAGTTGATAGGATAGTTTTTCGAGTTTTGTTCACATTGCACTTTTTGTGTAATTAGCGAATTAATTATTTTTTACTTTAAAATCTTATTGGGTTATAAAAGTACAGCAATTATTAACGGTTTAAACTGAAAAAACTGCATATTATTTTTTTAAATCAGGAAAAAACCGACGAAAAATTCCACCTGTGGGGGGTTCAGAATCATGTACTGGATCCATGGTACTCGTTTGTGCGTCGATGTCAGAGACACCCTTTATAATGAGTTCATATAATTGTCTATTATTTTATATTTTTTACAATGCATACATACTTGAGCTGTCACGCCCTTTAAGCGTGGATGATTTTATTTAGTAAAAAGCTTTTACTTCCCTACATTTCCAGTTCTAATTTTTTCTTTGATTTCCTGGTATATAGACGTGGCTAGCTGGCAGATGATGGATAGTTTCATTTAATGTTCTGTGTTAGTATTGCATAAAACACGGTTTTATTTTAAATGAACAGACAATGCTGTGCTCCCCTTGGGAGTTTGTTCCGCCACTTCTTCCCAGCGAAAGCACTAGGAAATGGCGAAGGGCGGGCGTTTTAGGGCACTGTCTTATGTAATATTGACGTTCAAAAAGTGCTGGTTCTCCGCCTAATTTGAATAAATGACTTTTGATCTTGATTTAATATATTGGGTTTAAAATTAGAATTTACTGTGATTACCTCTTTTTTTTTAGATATTATGGTCGTTGTCGATATATATACTGTTTTACCTTTGATGCGCTGTCAATATTATCAGTAGATGCAATAACACAATTTGTTATCAGATGATATTATTTAGTTAGAGGATGTCTTTGAACACGTTCCATGGAGCCCGGGGGAGTAAAGTAATCGGGAAAATGACCAGCCCAGTTTGTAACTTAGTACCTATTGGGTAACGTGGTACTTATTAGCACTACTCAGAACCATTACAGAAAATTTCCACCGACGATACTCCGTGCAATTAATTATCGGGAATGAGTGACTTGAGATCGTCCGATTACCGATGTCGGCAGTGCCTTTCTGTAACTATCTCAACCTGAGAAGGCAAGGTGAGCTTGGAGTTTGCTGTCATTTAACTCTATTGACATCTTTCTCTGAGCTCATTTTACCCAATGTATCAAGGTGACATATTTACAGAATCGATCGGCTGTTGAAGTTAAATTGATGCAGTTTTACGTCTGTCTGTAAATGAAGAGCACGCCTGCCTGCGACGTGGAGGCCCCGGGTTCGATCCCCGGCCAGGTCGTGATGGAAAGCGATCTTTTCCTGATTGGCCTGGGTCTTGGATGTTTATCTATATATGTATCTATTATAAAATATAGTATCGTTGAGTTAGTATCCCATAACACAAGTCTCAAGCTTACTTTGGGGCTAGCTCAATCTGTGTGATTTGTCCGTATATATTTATTTATATTTATTGTTAATTCCCTGCCGCGTTCATATTAATAAGTACTGAAACTGAGTAACCAAAAGTTTTGGCGTCAAATCCTTATAGGTACTTATTGACTGAACGCATTTATTTCAGCTTCTTAAAGATGTTATCCTGATGAGCTTCGATTCGTTTCTTTCGTCTTATTTATTTTTAAACGTAATGCATGTTTTTTTGAAGGGCCGAGTTATGTCTGCGGCATGCGGCACTTCCATACGAGGGTCAAACTGAAAGTTCTTAGAATAAACAATATAATAAAAAAATAATTCTAAAATTTGAAAATAGAACTCTTTGGCAATATTACTGAGTATATATTTCATTCATTTGTCATTAGTTATACGATTTGGCGGCAAATTGAAAATTGTCTGTGTCACGTCAACACGAATTTAAGACGAGAAAATTTTCGTGCAATGATTTTTTATGACTTTCGATGTCATTTAAGTCAACAAGAAAGTTATGATAGACTACGATTGGCTTTTCACGATGAAGCCACATCTCGTGCGACTGTTTACAACTGGTTTAATGAGTTTAAACGTGGTCGCACTAATCTCACTGATGATTTACGTGAGGGACGTCCTTCTACGGCGACGACTGAAGATAACATCTGTGTTGTGCGGCGTATGATAGAGACTGACAAAAGAGTGACCTATCAGCAGATTCGGACAAGCTTAGGCATCGGTATGAGTCAAGTGCATAAAATCCTCCACGAACATTTAGCGGTCAGGAAGCTTTGCGCCCGGTGGATACCTCATAATTTGACTGAGGCTCAAAAACTCCATCGTGTGGATTGGTGCCGTAAAATGATTGAAAGATTTAACGGAGGTGACACAAATGCGGTGTTCGACATACTAACAGGTGACGAAAGCTGGATTTATTGTTATGATCCTGAACCAAAAGACAATCTGCTCAGTGGGTGTTTCCTTTCGAAGAGTTGCCAACTAAAGTGAAGAGAGATCGAAGTGCGGGAAAAAAAATGGTGGCCTCGTTCTTTGGAAGGATAGGTCATTTCGCAACAATTGTGTTAGAGGATCAAAAAACAGTTTCTGCAGAATGGTACACTACCAATTGTTTGCCACTTGTCTTGGAAAAAGTTCGAGAGAAACGACCTCGCACTAGGATCCTCCTTCACCACAACAACGCCTCGTCGCACACCGCCAAGCGAACGATCGACTATTTGGCGACATCAAACGTTGAATTACTGGGTCACCCGCCGTATAGTCCCGACCTCGCACCTTGTGATTTTTATTTATTTCCAAAAATTAAAGAAAAACTTAAAGGAAAGCGGTTTATGAATGCTGAAGAAGCGGTGGCTGCGGATCGCGATGCCATTGAAGAGACCCCTAAGGACGAGTGGGCAAAGTGCTTTTCCCAGTGGTTCCATCGCATGCAACGGTGTATTGACGTGAATGGACAATATTTTGAAAAGATATAATAAAACTAATAACTGGCTAATGTTATCAGTTTTTGATTTTCTATGAACTTTCAGTTTAACCCTCGTAACAGTGTATTCGTCTTCCAGGTTTTAATATATCCCTTTTTCCTTTTCTCCCTTTAGTGCAATTCAAAGGGATCAGTACCAACAGCCCCAACTCCTGCATCATCATGGAGTTCTGCCAATACGGCCCACTGTTTGAGTACATACATAGCGGCTCCTGCTTTGTACCGGCTCAGATCGTAAAGTGGGCCAAAGAGATCGCCCATGGAATGTCTTATTTACACGTAAATAAGATCATCCACAGGGATTTGAAATCTCCCAAGTAAGTAGGTTTGACATTATTAAAGTTAGAGTTAGAAAAACAGTACGCATGGCACAGTTGAACTATGATAGGAATAAAAATATTGTTTTTCTGCTGGTTTTTATACTTGTCATTATTGCATATTCTATAAATGATTTCTATGCCCACTTCAATGTTGGAACCATTTACTTCAATAGTTCTTAAGTAGTAAATAGCTTACCTTTTCACCTCTTTTGTTATGTTAACGTAAGTATTACATGTATATCGTATTAAATCTATATCTACATTTGTGTAGGATTTGGCACATGCAAAGTCTCTATTTACAAAAAATAATTAGATCCAAACTTGATTTACATTCAATACCTTTTGTAACATGTTACGTTGCATACAATATACACAGTAACTAACGTTCTAATTAAGTTATTAGAGCTTGCAATGCGATTTGCACGTAGTACCTATCTATTAATTAGATATTTGCTATTAGCTGCTGAAGCGTACACAGAGACTAACATGCACGTACCGTTATGGAGTGGCCCTTATATGATAATTGGCATATTCAAAGGTTTGTTTTATTCAATTGAAAATGCAATTTAAGTATATATTTATAGGATTGTAATAAAAATGACTTTAGATTTACTCTTTTGGTATTTCTTAATGAAATAGAAAAAAAAGATGCACTAAATTAAAATTTTGTTAGTTTGTGAACAAGGGATTTGATACTAATTCTAAGCTTTGGAAACGTGTTTAGATTGATAATTGTATAGATTAGCTCTCCCTAAAAGATCGAAGAACTGAATGAATTGTATTTGTTCCAAGGGTGCCTGGAAAAAGCCCCATATTGAGTGCAATTTTCTTTTCGTTTACTGTTTTCTGATGTACAGTAAAGTATATAACATTTTTGAAAAGTAGTTTTGAAATTTTCACAATTATTTCTTTAATTCATATAAAAATTGCCCAACGTCAATTTTATTCATAGAATAAAAGTTACCTGGCAATGGAAAATTTTAACCCTAAATAAATCTAGCCTGGATATACACAGTAGACAGAAATAATAAATTTCTTACTATTATTTACTGATTTGTCTATTGCTGGTATTAATCATCTCATAGTGTTCTATAAACCTAAATTGCGCATAGACAAATTGGAATGCATGTATAACAAAGGGTTTTCAATAGCTTCGTAATCCGGGACTTGATCTGCCTTCGGGTGGTTGTCTAATATCGACACATAATATCGACACATCATGTCGATACATCACATCCGACAGTGCAGCCACGCCAAATTGTTAATGTAATAACGACTAATTAGCTATCGCTGCGTTCTAAATTCAAACTCGGTATTTATGTATCTATTCTATTTTTGTTGCCTCTGTTCGCTAGTGTCCTGCAAGACAAGGGCTAAAAGCTTTTTAATAATTCAGGAATTAAACTGCATTTAAGGTCGATTCTTAAAAAAAACGATATTGTAAACACACTGTACTATTTTTGTTGCCTCTGTTCGCAAGTGTCCTGCAAGACACGGGCTAAAAGCCTTTTAATAATTCAGAGAGTAAACTGCATTTAAGGTCGCTTCATAAAAAAACGATATCGTAAACGCACTTTTCTTTGTGGTTTTAGTGTACCAAAGCGTATTTTGCAAAACAGAAAGAGCTATAAAGTTATCAGGTTTTAAATAAGCTAAAAAGTACTTTTTTATTTCGCTTTCCGACTAGTAGAACTGACCCCATCTTTTTGGTCTCATCGTCAACCTTTTTTTATCGTGCCACTGCTGGGCACAGGTCTCCTCTCATACAGAGAAGGATTGAGGGTAATCACCACGCTTGCTCAATGCGGGTTGGCGATTTCGGACTTACCGAGTCCAGGTTTCCTCAAGATGTTTTCCTTCACTTTTTAATCAATCATTGGTGTCCAAAATATACTTAGAAGGTACATATAACTTTAGAAAAGTTACATTGGTACTTCCCTGACCTGGTATCGAACCCGCTTCGTACCGTTTTTGTTCTCACTGTATTTCTGAGTAGGTACTTAGAAATACAGAGAGAACAGTTTCTGTTTGATGGTGTAGGGGGAAGTTACATACCTATGTAACTTCCCCCTACACCTTCAAACAGAAACTGTAAATATTTCCTCTCCGCTTTCTAGGTTAGTCCTATGATTAAACTAAGCTGTACCCGGATTATTATTAGCATGTGCCCTTTATGTCAAACTTTTACGTTTAGAACTCAGACGTAAACGCTCATAGTTTATTGTAGCCTGGTCCGTTGCGATATTAGTTTCGCCGCTTTGAATTTCATTTCGCGTACATATGTTTTGGGTTTTTAATATGGCGATTTTTCATTATGTAGGTACAGTCCTGTTTTTCGTCAAAAGGAAAATATTAGGATATTTTAGCTTACTTTTGTAGTATGTCAATGCTGATGTAAATAATGTCACACTATAATCTCAAACCTTACTACGAGAACAGTATCATTAACAACACAAAGACCACGAACTAAAATCTTCCTTGGTATGTACAACAACACCATATTTGGGCAACAACAAAGCACAGCACCAGTACTGGGTTGCATTCGACAACAAATCTCCAATTCCTGTCTGCAGACCTTTTCAGGGGTGCTTGAAATCGTGATATGAGTACCGCTAGTTATTTTAACTGCGGTATCATAGCTGTTCCAGAGACAAGTAGTCACTCATCCAAAGTACTCATAAGTACTTTGGATGAGTGACTACTTGTCTCATAGTACGTAGAATCGATTTACATTATCAAAAGAGCCTGTGGATCGCTCAGCAATGCTGTTTGTATTCGTTACTCAGTAAAATTTTCCTTGCCTCTGATTCTGGCTTCCCAATATGAAACTTTGTCTCGGAATTCTTTTACTACTGAATGCTGGGCATAGCCCACAATTTTACCGATTTAGAACATTTGATATGGATAGTATAAAGTCTGTTTACTACTGTTTCCAGGTCGTCGAGACTTATTATCCCAAAAACCAAATTTATAAATATTTCCAATCAGATGCAGTTTTCACCATCATTTAGACAGTTTAGTCCGGAAGTTTTTAATTAATAAATTTATATTAAACTTAGCATCATGAAACTGGTATCTCTAATGATCGATAGAAGAAGTTAATTTTCTCGAATCGAACTTCTTAGAGCAATTATGGAACATCAAACTATCATATTTCTCATTTAAAACTTTAACGTGCTCCTGCAATCGATAATTTAACTCACAGGTAGGGTTAGTAGTCAGTGCTCATAAAATTATAACAACAAAAGTAAATACATAGGTAGTTTTACTGTATTTGCGAGCACGTTTGGGTTTATATTTAAAGCACTTGATTTGTAGCAGAGTCTATGAGGCCAGTCATATTTAGCCTATCTAATCGTGACAAAATCGATAGTACATTGAATCATTCATTAAATTTTTATGTGACAGGTACGAGTAGTATTCTCTCTGTATTAGGCATTACTTACGCTTTGCACGTTAAATGTTGTATTGTATAGATTACGGAAGTAGAGCGAATACATTTTTCTTTGAAAAAGAAAGATGACATGGGATAGAAAACGTATTCGCGCTGCTCTGACTATGTCATCAACATTTATTCCAATAAACTCCTTTTTTCAGTATCCTGATCGCTGATAATCTCGTGGTAAAAGTAAGCGACTTTGGTACAAGTCGTGAATGGAATGACGTTAGTGCCGTTATGAGTTTTACGGGCACTGTAGCTTGGATGGCTCCAGAAGTTATAAGACACGAACCATGCTCTGAACGTGTCGACGTGTGGTCTTATGGTGTAGTTCTCTGGGAACTCCTTACACAAGAAGTCCCATACAAAAATCTCGAAACACATGCCATTATGTGGGGTGTTGGCACCGACACGATTGCTTTGCCAATTCCTTCAACGCTGCCGAGTAGCATGCAGCTCCTCATGAACCAATGTTGGAACAGAACGCCAAGGAATAGGTGAGTGCATCTCAATAAAAAAAAATGTACTTTCTATTAGGGCCCTGCTTGTTGCACGGGGACACGTTGGCCGTAACATAAATTGCTTTTATAACTTATTAAGTAATTTTTATTATTTTTATTTATGGCGACCTATTTCAGTTTTTTATTTGTAAAGTAAAAGGTACGTTTAATACATTCATAGAGTTGATTGCACTTACATATATTAGTAGCAGTTGTATCATGATATTATGGACAAACTCGTATCTTTAGTCTGTTTCTATAAATCAAGTGAAAAATTATTGATAAACTAATTCCTGAATGATGAAAGAATTAATTGTATACAACTTGTGAAAAAGGAGTATATAATATTTATAGGTAGGCATACATATCATGTAAAGAACACACTATGAAAGAATTATAATTGAAATCAATGATTCAACTTTCCATACATTTTTTGTTTCACTTTATTGAGGTAACCGCTCGGTGTTCAAGGTTAATGACCGAAGAGAGGTCAATCACTAATGAACTGATCATACATAATATTATTTTAATAAAATATATCACACATTATTAGAATAATATTTGTAGACAGTTCATCGATGTATAATAATAATCCTTTTTATTTAGTACTTTCCTTGTGCGAAAAATAGTGAAAATGTCATTAGCTCATCTTATGAATATGTCAAATTCATAGATATACTCTGTAATAAGATAACACGGAAACTTCATAAAACTTTCGGAATACTTTTACATTAAATTCGAAAACAAAGGGCCGCAGCTTGCGCTTGAGGCTTGAGGCTCGCGGTCGCGGCAAATCTAAAAGATGTCGCTAGAACAAAGACAAGAAAGCTCGATGTTGCCTATAGATGAAATTTTTGCTATTATCTTTTACTATGCTGTCACAGTCAACGTTGTCTCAAAGCATCTTAAATTTATATGCGGCATTAGTTTATAATAATAAGGTTTACAAATGACCAATTTTGTACTTTTGTTAGAAAAGTAGAAATCTGTATTTTCGTGAATATTACATAATTGCCTATCGTCTATTCTGTTTCTCAGCTGTATTTTAGAGTTGCTGTATGGAAATATGCAATAAAAGTCTTCTGTTTTAAAAGTAAAGTATTTGGGAACCATGGAACATGCACAGATACTGTTTATCACCTTAGCTGTATGCCTCTCGTAATTTTATTGCTTGTGTTTTACATGTTGTCTACTGAAAAACCAAAAATACCCGCCAAGTGTGAGGCGGATTTGCGCATGAAGGGTTCCGTAGTTATTTGTCTATACAATAGAAAAAATACGTATTTTTTTTTCTGATTATAGTATTTGTTGTTATATCGGCAACAGAAATTTTACGTATGACATCACATTTAAAAATTACAGACAGTCAATGGAGACTTAGTAATGTGGTGCATTTTACCCTTTTGATTCGGAAACTTAAAACAAAAGAAGTTTTAAAACTACTGACAATATAAAATATCACTTGTCCGAAATTTCACATTACAAATATCTAAAATCAGCATTACGAATAAAATGTAAATATTTTCATGCCAAAGCAACGAAATTAATCACAAACGCATCGAAAATGCGAAAATCATTATGTGAAAATGTAAACTGGTAGGTAGTTAAGAGGGAGCTCTATTGCTTTCTCTATAGAAACGTATACCGCTGTTTTTTTCGTGGAGCAATCATTTTTTTTTACAATTTTACACCGTGATTATACGTGCCCCTATTATTTGTATTTTTACTAACCGAAACTTAATTAATAAATGAAATACGATACTTCAAAATCGCGATAAATAACCCATTTTTACCGTGATGTCCAGATGACTATTAGA
The DNA here is from genome assembly GCA_037179545.1 of Sesamia inferens. NCBI lineage: Eukaryota > Metazoa > Arthropoda > Insecta > Lepidoptera > Noctuidae > Sesamia > Sesamia inferens. The sequence continues at coordinate 22,841,769 of CM073921.1, forward strand.
CAAACGTGATAAGTTTTTGACAATAAAGAAAATAATAATAATAAAAGTATACTTTTACTCTAAATTTTGATATAAAAATAATTGAGAACTGTTGTGTTTTGAAAAAGAAAACAGCGGAATACGAAACGTCTTTTGGTCAACGTTTTTGTAGGTAAAATCAGCCTGAGCTGCAACTGTCCTTTTCGTGCTTTACCGGGAAAGGTTGGAAGCAGCGCGACGGCAATAGTTTCTTCAAATACCTATTTTCCAAATTCCTTGGCACTAGAGTCCCCTCTTAAATTGCTAGCCCGGTAAGGGGCGTTACGCACATGCGCAATAAAATAAAACGCTTCTATCAGTTGGGACTGATGCATTGTTGCACCGAATAAATGCAGCGTAGTGATGTTAGCTTCGTTATCCGACTTCACAAACGCAGTCGCAACTGAAGTTCACGTCAGTACCGTCGGTCCCGCGGCCGTGGACACACGACACGCTTGCATCTGAAGTTGAAGCAATATTTGTGTTTAATTCTGATATTGCAATATTATTCTGATATTGTAAATATTTGACTGTCATTGTGTTTATATTGAATTGTTTGTGTTTTATTAGGCCGCCGTTTAAAATAATCGCCGCTAATTTGGAAATAGCTGGCGACGAATTAGCTACTTATCCTATGGATTATTTTAAAAAGAAACAAGCTGCTTGGCGTAAGGACGTAGAGGACAGCATGAAACGCTTCTATGCAAGGTAAGTTTGTGATTTGGTGCTGCGGATTTTAAGCGACTTAGCCGATTTTTATATGTTTTTTAGATTTTTCATAAATAAATTTAGTAAGTGATTGTTTTATGTAGTTACGGTTTTTCATATTAGAACAGTGCGTTAGACAGAGTTTTTAGTGTATTTGCGTTACTTTTTCGTAAAGTTTCGATTTATTTTAACCCGTTTTTAAATTATTTTTTGGTGAATAACACATTAAATCCGCCCAATACTGCTTGTTGTGAAATGAAGTTAGTTGATGTGTTTTAATTAGTTGTTTTTTATTTTTACTATACACGCGACTCATCCTCGCTGCTGTTATTAGGTAGGCAGAAAGAAGCCTCTGAGAATTATTTATAGAAAGTTTAGCTAGTTTTGTTAACTTTTAGTGAACATTTAAAATTTAACTGGGACTTATAATTGTAAAGGAGGTCGCTCGTAATGTAGTTTTTACTTAATTCCGTTTTAATTATTTACGTCGTAGTGTTTTGACTTCCATTAACGTTATTTTTTATTTAATACTTCAGTTGTAAGAGAAAATGGCTATGATTTTCCGTTTTTCGGTTTTATATATTTCCGAATTATTGATAGAGTTCAACGAGTTTTAATGTAGTGTAGGAGTAATATTAACTTTGTAACAGCTCGTCGGTAATCTAGTAATTAAAACTAACTATTCAAAGTAAGTTTATTCATGTTACTATGCGAAAGGGTAACTAGAATCTATTCAATTTATTTCTAAACGTTGGCGTTATTTTAATGCGCCTTTTTGGAATATTTCAATTTTTGTTTGACTTTGTTTAATGTGTGTTAATTCTTTTGGTGGTTATTTTATTAAGACACTATGCAATTCGTTCGTTTACTGGTCTGATTTTTATTTAAATCCGATTTGATTAGGGTATATAGGGATTTTTATTTTTTAATTTATGTATGTTCTCTAGTATTCGTTAGTAAAACGAGGAAATAGGAACAAACATTGCGATTTGTCGAAAGGTTTCATCGTTTATTTTTTTTCAATGATATTTATTTTTTTACATGATAATTGTTAAATACTGACTTTACACAAGATTTTATTTATTTTTGGACGCAGAAATTACCAAACCATTTATAACATGATCAGTTATAGTTGCTGTGCTGTTTGTATTTGCAAAATCTGACTTTTGATCAACGTTTATTTTATCTAATGATTTAATATCATTGATAATCATCAAATTTCTGACTATTAGTTTAAAAAAATAATCATTAGAGACCATTACATAAATTTACAGTTAACAAAATAACATACTTATGTTCAAAAATCTATAATTTTATATGTATGTTTATAACAATTATTTGAGTTTATCTATGGATCACAACACCGGTGCTTAGTTCTGAATTTGATATTTTAACTTTCTCGGTAGACTTTACTTTGTTTGTGTTTTTTCTATTTTATCGGAAAAATAGGCTCATAAGAATTGTCTTTGACCGTCTGCGCTAAACCAAAGACAGGATTAAGTTGTACTAAACGTATATCTTTGTATTTATGTGTAGATTTTTATACGTGAATTCTTTCGAATCGTCCAGGTCACACCATTGTCATACGTTTTGTTTGTGTTAAATCAAAATGGTTAATTTTTGTCGTCTTGTTATGAAAATGTAGACCTTATGGGGCATCAAAATTAAGAGTCGATTTCGAAAATATTTCCTACATACTAAAACTGGCTTCTTAGTCGGGAGTTAATTTCGTATTCCTGGGCTCTATATTAATGGTTTGATAACTTCCTAGGGTTATCAGGTCCGAGGGACAGGAAGGCGCCAGCGGTGGTGATACCAACCGCCGCGAGGATTTGAAATCGGCTCGCAACATTCGCAAGATCTATGAGAACCAGCTCAGTCATGCCAACGAGCTGTTCCTCGAAGTCTGCACCGTGCGGCTGCAGCTAGAGCAACGGGAGAAGGAAGTGGAGGAGTAAGTATATTTGATCTTCCTTTACTTACTTTTGTATCTAGAGGAAACTCAACTTTCTTACAAATATGTCGCATCTTCGTAGGACATGTGGGTTTCCTTTCAATTCTTTCTCAATTAGCCTTTCAGCGTCATCTTCAGCGACAATTTAAAAGAAATAGGTACTGATTGGATGCAAAGCTGTGTTTTTTTACTGTTTATGTATATATGGGTATCTGTGCACTCGCATCTGTTTTGATGGCACAACAAACTGTATATATCGTATTTAACTAAGTTCAAACTTATTAAGACATTTTTTGTTATAAATGGTCTCTCAAAAATCATTTTAGAATATATTTCACTAAGGAAATAACTGATTAACTAGTGATGGAGTAAACGAACACTGCAATTCGAAGGTATACAGAGATCGATGTGCCTCAGTCGGTATTACATTCCGAACCGGCAACAACACGGCAGCTTCAGGTTGAGCGCGACTGGTATTTGCATGATACACTGCGCTGATTTGTCTGCTAAGCGTTTTTCAAGCTTTGCGATGTCTCTTCCAAACATGATCTACATAACTTATGCATATTATCTTTCTTTAGCTTTCCTGCGTTTTTTATATAAGAAGATATAAGGATATTATCCACTTATGTATCCTACTCATTTCCTGCTGGGAATATTAGGATATAATTCCCTTTCAGTGCGTAGAGCTAGGGATCAGATCCGAATAGCAATCAAAATCTTGAGGGGCATGGTGGATTCTCCAGAACTACATAACGCTTTGTGTAGACTTTATGTGCCTGACAACTACCTGCGTCACAGGCCTTCTCGACGACATCAACTGTTTGCCACATCCCATTGCCGCACTGTGTCGCGCGCGCAATCTCCGTTGTGTCGCATGCTTGGTGCCCTAAACTCCTTAAAGAGCGCAGTCCCGGAGTGTGATATTTTTAATGACACACTCAATGTGTGTGTAATGTTCTGCGAAAGATATGTTTGTTTGTAAATAATTTATGTGTTGTAATAACCTTTTCGATTTTATTTTGTGTATTTTATTTTAATTTCCTAAGTTAAATATTTTGTCCGATCTCTAATGTGTTATTTTTTCTTGAATAATGTTTGCTCATGTAATATGTTTAATTTTATCTTTATTAGTTTTATGTTTATTTTTTATGTGTGTTTACCGTAATTACTGTCATTGGCGCAAGCCGTTGTAATTAATTATAAATTATTAATGCGAATGTAACTTTGACTATCATACTAAACGTTTAGTACCTTTTCGCACTTTACAGGCTCAATGCATAGATCATGACTTTTAGGCTTAGCATATAGTATACCCTCCTGATAATTTTCAGCCTAACCGCTTGCGGATTCGATGGCAGAACAATTATAACCAATAAGACAATGCTTGGACTTTATAACCGTGTCACGTATCAGTGTAGCTATTGCGTAATTAATTGTTAACCACTATATATTTATAATACCTATTATTGTATAACTCATATCTATAATCGCATTGCAATCAATATCTACTGCGAACTTACTGACTCATATATACTTATACTCGTAAGTAGTCAATTAACTGCTCGCGATTCAGGCTACTTTGTTTTAACTTAAAACATATTATTAATATCAATGTCGTATTTTTTTAACGCCTGTTAATTTTGGTACGAGGAATATGTGTAATATGGCAAGGCTTGTAACTCTTGGCGGCTGTCTATGTACGAGCTGTCGGAAAAGCCTACGAATTTATAACTGCTTCGCGCGTCCTCGGTTAACTGCTAAATAAATACTTGGTGCTTCAAAAGTATGTAATATATCATAAAAAAAATCACGTCTTTCTGATTTTAATGTGATTAAAAATTTTCCTAAGAATTTGTTGTTTTGTATAAAGCCTTGAAAGCTAATTCTCGTAACGTTCATCACAGTCTGATACCAAGCTCCATCTTCCAAAAATACCTCTAATTTCTCTACGTGCTTGAGAAGTTTTTGACTTGATTGTTACTTGGATGAGATTTTGACAAGGTTTTCAATGTTATTAATTACGCGAATTGGTCATTACACTAAGATCGTTCTTAAACTAGGTACATGTGTATTGAATATGCAAGTTGGCATAAAATGATGTGCATATTAAATAATAGACTATTATATCCATAGCTCCATCAAGTCTTCTCAAGTTGAACTCAAGTTACCTAATACCTGACAATTAACGGCTGACGTTCATTTATATGCATACCTACATACCGACATGTATACATACATACTTGTAAATGAACGTGAGCCGTTAATTGTCCACGTGCGTGTGTTATACAAAAAAAAAAAAAACCACTACAATTTTCGTTCTTGCATCGTGTTTTTTTAATGAATACTCCAAATAACTACTGAAAATATCTTTCATTCAGCGTCGTATTTGTGTGTATGGAAATATGTAAATAATTTTAATAATCTGAAATCTCTTTCAATATGCTGTAATTCATTAAAATCATCATCAGCCTATCCACTGCCAGCAGTGGATAGGCACAGACACGGCCACGCCTATTGCACGTCATTTAACTATACTTTCGGCAACTCTTACAGTTGCTACTAGCTATCCGGCGAATATTCCCACTTCATCTAACCTTACGTTTACCGATTCGCGGTCTCCACTCAAGAACACATTTTCCGCAACGGTCATCGGTTCTATTAACTTATTAAATTGTCAATGTTTTACCAAATAATTATTAATGAAAATACATGTGTAGACAGAAATAACAAAGGATGACAGGCCGTCCATTGTAAATCAGCACAATATCCTCTCTTACATTTTGTGAAATGGCGCTGTGTAGGGGTAGGATATGTATAACGTTGTGTGTAGCGACTTCGGCGGCCCGAGTGCCCGCCGCTCTCAGGGGAATTGACTGATGAATTCAAATAAATATGTTTGAGTTAACTCTACGAACATGCATATGATAAAATAATTACCTGCTTCTGGGAGTTTCCGATATGCAAGATCATACATCTATTGGTTAATATGGGTTAGATCATACCTACTTTCAGAATTTCTCTCTAGCCCTCTCAAGCGAAGGTTATGCAGTTAGGCTATTGATTAAGCACTAAATATTTTAACGGCATAGCTGAGACGTACACTTAACGGGGTTTCGCTTAATGTTTAAGCACAGCCAGGCTGTAACATCGAATATATATACAGAGTGGTGCTGACAATACGACAATAAATGAAAACACGAATAATGCTGGTTCATAGGAATAATCCTAAACCATAGAAAAAACCTAGCACCAAAAAAAAAAATATGAAAATTTCAAACAAACTAAATCGCATAAAATTGCAAACGGAATAGAACATCCTTTGAAAATATTGCTTCACTGACCTCCGATCGGCGATAGCGCGATCCTGTATAGACTTGCTTTTTTCGCGCCACTATTATTAAGTTTGGTACCGCAGGATGCAGCGGTCATTATCCTGTAAGCGCTTCCTTATCAACATGTACATCATATAGAAAATGTGAGAAATGATAAATCATTTCCCGTGACTAAACTAATGGACACATTTATATGATTTTTGAGATTGTTTTGAGGTACACGATGTTCAATTTATTGTTGTATTGTCAACACCACTCTGTATAATATAGATATTATACATGTGTGGGAAAAAAACCACTTGGCTTAACTCGGCTTGACCAGGATATGTCTAGGCCAGATGAGCAACGAGTGTAACAATCTACTCGATTCGATTGAAAACAGAATATATTTAATAATTATTTCGGGTCGGCTTTCTAGTTCCACAAGATTTTTTGCATTGAATGTAGGTACTGAAGATTTAGTTTTTAAAAAGCAAATTGTTAACGAATATTAGATTTGTAACCTTATACCTGCAACAGTCTGTTGTTAAGTAAGTTAATTTGTGTAACGCAGTGAACGCTATAGAACGGTAATTACGGTTTTGAATAGGTTTCTAGAGGAAATATGATGATCTTAATTATATGCGGGTAGTTACTTGCCATCCTGTAAATACGGTCAGTATATTTCCTAATGAATAGGACGAATTTTCATTCTATGGAAATGTACTGGCTGTTATTATTTCGAAATAATCCTTTGTTCTGAATAGCGGGCTATGATGAAATTTCAACAGGTATTCGAAAATTTACAAACACTCGATGACAATCATAATGAAATCGGGAATGTATACGGTGATTTTATTGACAATGAGTGTAACGTAAAATAATATCATACAAAGGTAGTTCTGATAATCATAATTGGATGTAAATTCAATTAGGTCAATTAAAGTTCAGCCTACATCGCCATGGCTGGTATGACGTGAGTACTATTTGTGAACAGTTGATAGATGTTGCCCATTGTCGGTTTCTGGATCTAATCAAATTGACTTTAAAACATTCTATATATTGTTATATATTTCATTTACTCGCAGTAACATTTTCATTAAATACATGATTGTTCCATGAATAGTTTTCTCACTTCTTTTGTAGCAATGGGTTTCATTTTGACAGTTCAACAACATTCATTGCCCTATTTACATTGTCGAGTAGACAGTGACCAGAGACATTTTTCGAACATATGGAGCAATGGACTAGCAATAAGCTTCAGAATGATACCAACTGATAGTAATAGTGTGATACGCAATTAGGGTTCCAACAGGTTTATTCAGTGTTTAATGCCAATTTTAAATACAATATGAACGCGCTATGTCCACCTTGACGTATGTATGTAGGTATGTAAGCTAATCACTGACGCGTACACGTAACCCGACGTCAGCCGAACGATGCTCGTATGTAGTTATACGTCTGCGGCCGAAAGTGAGTAGGTACATACATCTAGTTAACAGATATAATCGCACGATGTCAGATTCAAAGTTATCATTTTTATATGTGTTAGTTTGGTTAGACTGGACGAGTTCTGCCGACGACGAGCGAGCATAGTTCAGCTGATGACGGATTTTGTATACGGTTCGCTTGAAATTCCTTTCTCCGATTTACGTAGTTTCCATTTGGTTTTAATTAGCAACCTGTAGGGTAATTATGTAATACACTATCGGTAGTAATGGGTTTTATTTTGACAGTCCAACAACATTAATTACGTTATTTAGGTTATTGAGCAGACATCTTTCCTAATCATTCTACTGTTTTAATAAAGTAATAGGCTTAACGTATCGGCACAGTCGATTTTTAGAAATAAAGAAACATCGACTTTTCAATTAAAAGATTAAACATTCGGTGCAGTTGTTCCTGAAATGGTAGCGTGAATTGTAATCTGTTTGTCTCACCTGTGCTAAGAGCGTCCTACAGTTCTGTGGCTTTCGCTTAAACAAAGTTAGTGCAGACAAATTAAATTACCCACAGGAGTTTATTTGTAAAAAGTATTTACTTAAATTAATCGGTGCAGGATTTTGCTGGAGTTTTAATTGCGATTTAACCACACATGCGGAAACCGTTAGTCGTGTGATTACCGCGATTTGTTCAATGTACTAGGTAGGTACCTATGTACTATGTAAATTTAATTTTAGGATAACAAACCTTAAGTTTGTCAAACCTTTTTGTTACCTGTTTGTTATGTTTTGATAGGGCAGTAAGGGGACATAGATATCTTATTCATACAGATGAATGAAAATGCTATAAGACTATGCTTATTTAGATATCACATTCATAGATATTCAAAAAAAGTAACGGTTATCAAAAAATAGCCATTTTACACATTTCTTTTTTATGCCAATAGGTGGTGTTTCTAATAGATACTGATCAAAAAAGTTTATTTGACCAATTATCGCGCGGACCCAGAAATCGCAAATAAACTTTTGTCAAACGTATTGTATCAAAATTTTACGCAAAGGTTTTTGTAATGATGGTTGAGATCTTTTATTGACGTATTTGTTCTTTTTTCATATAAACAAAACATGAAGACGACACAGTCCGTTGAAAACTCGTGCGACGTTACTGCACGCTATACTTTTTAGCGAGCATTTACGTCGCCAGCCACTACTCACACACGTCTTGGATACCTTTTATATTTGTCAATTTTTATTGATTTGATAAAACAAAATATACGTATCCAATATGTTTATATAATCTGAATGACGGATTAAATAGAATCAATTTTTTTTTTATCAAGGAAATATCTCTATTGGTTGTGCCAGAAAAGCACTGTGTTGTTAATTTTACAAGTACCTAAGGCGTTTATCACTCTGTCACGCAACAGTCAGCGTAGCGACTGAATGCGTGTTTTAACTGTGTTTGTAAGTATTTCCGTCAGTATAGAAAACACACAGTCCAACATACAGAAAACGCATCCACCCGCGTTCATTTAGTTCAATAGATATGCAACCTGCAGTGTGATGCGTTATAGTGTGACAATAGTCTAAGTGTACAAATGTTCATCGTTAATCCTGTTCTTATTCTAATTGGCAAATTAGTTCTGTGCTTTTTGAGGTGATACGAGGGTCAAACTGAAAGTTCTTAGAGCTGGCCACTTATAAACAATATAATAAAAAAATAATTCTAAAATTTGAAAATAGAACTCTTTGGCAATATTACTGAGTATATATTTCAGTCATTTGTCATTAGTTATACGATTTGGCGGCAAATTGAAAATTGTCTGTGTCACGTCAACATGAATTTCACGAGAAAATTTTCGTGCAATGATTTTTTATGACTTTCGATGTCATTTAAGTCAACAAGAAAGTTATGATAGACTACGATTGGCCTTTCACGATGAAGCCCCATCTCGTGCGACTGTTAACAACTGGTTTAATGAGTTTAAACGTGGTCGCACTAATCTCACTGATGATTTACGTGAGGGACGGCCTTCTACGGCGACGACTGAAGATAACATCTGTGTTGTGCGGCGTATGATAGAGACTGACAAAAGAGTGACCTATCAGCAGATTCGGACAAGCTTAGGCATCGGTATGAGTCAAGTGCAAAAAATCCTCCACGAACATTTAGCGGTCAGGAAGCTTTGCGCCCGGTGGATACCTCATAATTTGACTGAGGCTCAAAAACTCCATCGTGTGGATTGGTGCCGTAAAATGATTGAAAGATTTAACGGAGGTGACTCAAATGCTGTGTTCGACATACTAACAGGTGACGAAAGCTGGATTTACTGTTATGATCCTGAAACCAAAAGACAATCTGCTCAGTGGGTGTTTCCTTTCGAGGAGTTGCCAACTAAAGTGAAGAGAGATCGAAGTGCGGGAAAAAAATGGTGGCCTCGTTCTTTGGAAGGATAGGTCATTTCACAACAATTGTGTTAGAGGATCAAAAAACAGTTTCTGCAGAATGGTACACTACCAATTGTTTGCCACTTGTCTTGGAAAAAGTTCGAGAGAAACGACCTCGCAGTAGGATCCCCCTTCACCACGACAACGCCTCGTCGCACACCGCCAAGCGAACGATCGACTATTTGGCGACATCAAACGTTGAATTACTGGGTCACCCGCCGTATAGTCCCGACCTTGCGCCTTGTGATTTTTATTTATTTCCAAAAATTAAAGAAAATCTTAAAGGAAAGCGGTTTATGAATGCTGAAGAAGCGGTGGCTGCGTATCGCGATGCCATTGAAGAGACCCCTAAGGACGAGTGGGCAAAGTGCTTTTCCCACTGGTTCCATCGCATGCAACGGTGTATTGACGTGAATGGACAATATTTTGAAAAGATATAATAAAATTAATAACTGGCTAATGTTATCAGTTTTTGATTTTCTAAGAACTTTCAGTTTAACCCTCGTATTGACGAATATTCTGTAAACTCTTCCTCCCGTCACGTTTGTGTATGCAGAATCTAGAATCGTCTGAAAATAAAATTCTTGACCAGTCGAATAGAGCTCAATTCTGTACCATAACCCAATCTGAGTTTCTGTGGTGTCTTTCTAGGTTTGCACCATGTGCAGGTCTCAATGGCCTTAAATTTGCTTCAGCCAAATGCTGTCTTACAGTATCTGTACTTAGATTGTATCCGCCAACTCGTTAAGGATGATTCTTTACATCAACAGCCGTAAGAAAATGATTTTTCAAAATGTTGAAACCATATACGTGGGACACTCAGAAAGTTTTGCGATATTAAAAAAATCTTCTATAGGTACATAAAGGAAAAAAAAATATCCAGTGCGCAAACTTTGTCAACTTGTAGTTAAATAAGTTTTATATATAAAAACATTATTACTTTTATATGTTTTAATTTAAAAAAAAAATAGTTATTGATAACGAAAGATGTTTATTTTGAAATCGATGTTATGGTCACCGCACGCGGTCCCATTCATGTTCGGCGGAGTGCGGACGGCGGGAACATCACAAAAAACCCGCGCGCCCGCGCCGCCCGCATGTTCACTACGCAGCCTGTAGGTACCGGAACCCCACGCGGCCCCCGCATGTTCCGCATGACCTTAGGTCAACGCCCTTTTTTTTTTTTGTTTTTTTGTTGTTGGGATGGGAAATCATCAAATTACTTCTCCCGCTCTGGGCGGAGCGGAAGGGTGTGTCAGACTTTTACTGACTAAAACCCACCCGTGTTTCTTCACTTGCCTTGCGACGGCCAGGGTCGCGGTTTCTTGTTAAACCAACCCGCAACCCCGACCCAGGAGGCATCGGTTTTCGTGGACCCCGTCACGTAGGTCAACGCCCTTTATTTTTCATTTATGAGATTGCCATTTTATCAGGTTCGAATTAGCTGTTATTTTCAGAGTAATTCCAATTTTTCCTTCATACTTTTATGGGCTTAAGACCATCAAAATGCAGAAAATAAGCTTCGATTAACAATAAACAAAACGGATAAAAAAAAAACGGCTGAGCAACTCGGAGCTCAATTTACGCAATTCTAATCTAATTTTTAGGATTGGCGTTTATCGAAACAACGAGTTAGTGCACGTTTAATAATATTTAATAATAATAATATTTATTTATTTTCTCACCACAATATCCATATAAAAGAATATCCATATAATAAAAACGTAATGAATCCAAATTATTGGCATCACGTCAACGCATCGCAGTCGCTGCACATCAAACTACTACAATCTGTCAGATTTCTTTAATAGATTTTCAACTTTATCGCTAAAGCATTATGCTTCAAGTTTGATTGGGAAAGTTTGACAGTTTCGGGTAGGTTGACCTGCTGGTGTCCATACTTCTGCATTAAGGCGTATTTAAAAAATTGGAATCAACTACTTATGTACAATAATGTTCAATCAAAAACAGTAAAAAAATACTTTTTTTTTTTTTTTTTTTTATTAAAGTATAAACCAGCGCTTGACCGCAATCCTGCCTGATGGTAAGCAGTGACGCAATCGTTGATGGTAAAGCGCACTAGTCAAAAGCGTTTATAATGCTAGATTTTAGGTCACCTAGGCTTTGAGCCTCTTCCACATACACGCGACGTTTTATTTCACCCCAGTCAAGCATTTGGTAGTATACCATTAAGTGTTAATGCTTCTTTGGTTTCGTAAAGGAATTGTCACCAAGTAGCCAGCCAAACTGAAAAAGCTTGGGATCAAAATCTTACCCCCGCTCTAGATCGCTTCACTTTGTTAGGCGTTGATTCGTTTTGAAACACCGAAACCGTCGGTTAGCGCTTCGTTTCTGAATCGTCGAACACGCCGAGACAAACCCGCTTCAAATTTGTCTAACATATCATTGCACCATTCCACCCTTGGCTGGTTCTGAGCATCGGTGAGATTGTGCGGCACCCAGCGTGAAACTATCCTCTGCAGCCGTAGATGCAAGTGTAGAATCTCGTGAAGGCTTCCTGATCCAATCTGCAGTTTATGATGAATTTCTTGGTATGTAATTCATCTATCTATTGTCTTGGATCAAACTTTACACTGCTAGCACATTTTCTTTTGTGACAGCCGTCAAAGGGCGACCACTTCTTTCTTCATCCCCCAAAGTTAGTCGACCGCGCTTAAATTCATTATACCACCGATACACGGTTGCCATAGAATATGTAAGATTCGTCTGGTTTCAGGCGACATTTGGAATCGTAAAAATTCACCTCGAAAATGGTCTCGGCGCAAATCCATTTTTCAAAGAGACACGATAATTTTAATTAGCTCGCAAAAAATGTGGAGGGAAGTTTTGAATTTTAAACGTACCTAATATTAGTTATAAATAATCATATTTTTTAAATAAATTATAACTGGCCTGTAAATTATATGCATATAAAAACTTTTTTCGCAATACTTTCTGGGTGACCTGGTATCGATCCTTCCGCGCAGTCGTGCACCTCGTTCAACCTATTCCTGGTGTTCGAAGATTAGATCCAGTTTCACGGAAAAGCTGAAGTATTCGCTGAAATGTGTGTTATATTTTCAGCTTTTTATACAATTATCAAAAATAAATAAAAGGTTTCGTACATTATTTTATTTGGTATACGATATTTTTAGATAAGGTTTATTTGATAGAGACAGGAATTTTGAAGATCTAACCTACCCTTTTCCTATGCGGTCCAGTGTATTATAGAACAATGGAAACTTGTTGCCAGACTCGTTTTCCGCCTAACCGTTAAATGCCCTAGATATTCTGAACACTGTTTTGACTTTTCGACAGCTGACTATCGAATGGAAAATATTAACACCCATTTAGATTTGAATGTCATTCCTTCTTATGATGACCGGAGATCGTTAAACATCGTTAAGCGCAGGTACGAAATAAAAAAAATTGAGGGAGCCATGGTGCCTCTCCAGTCATTTTATGCATAACGTACTTGTGCATTGGGTCTCCCAATTTAGATAGACCGAAAGCTAAAGCTTAATAACTCCCGCTTGTCAAAGGCCTGTTTTCATACAGAAATAGCCACGAGCATTAATCCCTACGCTTGCACAAAATTGTGTAGAAATATCAGACGGATTTGCATGGACTTAAACCCAGTTTCAAATATATACATTTAAGTACTAATTGTTAAGTATATTTCCAATCCAACTGTACTAGGAAACCCTGTGGTTTTCTAGTATAGTAGGATTGGAATTATACCTCTCTTGTTAAAGAATATTGACTTGTTTTTAGCTAGTTACAATATTATCACGACATAATATAATTTTCAGAGATTTTTTTTTTACTCTTCAGTGTTCTTCTAAAGCAACACACGTAATAATAGTACACATTGCGAGCTAAACCATCAGCAAATAATAGTGGATCGTTTCGATTCAATTACTACGTTGGAATGTCAATTTACCAGATTTAAAACAGTGAGGACCTGGACTCGAAAGTATATCTATCCACAACAAGCATCTACACAGCACATTTGAATATACGGTCGTTAAGAATAAACTTTAATGAATTGCAAATCTTCATAAATAACTGTACTGAGGAGATAGGAATATTAGTGTTGACAGAGATCAACATTAAGGAGTTGGCATTATACAGCATAGAAGGGTATAATATATTTGCGAACACTAGAGAAAATATGAGAGGAGGAGGTGTGCTTATATAATTTTAAGGAATGTCTTATGTTCAATGCGAGCAGAATCCTGACGAGTTCACTGGAGGGTCTTCATAGTAAAATTACTGTTGACCACTCATCTATAAATATAATTGCGGTCTACACACCACCAAAAACGAGTAAATTGTTATTCGTTGCTGAAATCGAACAGATAATTAGGAGGATCCCAGCGAGCGAGCAAATTATAATGTTTGGTGATATCAACATAAAAATCTATTAGGAGTGGGTGAAAGTCAACAAGTGTCAAAGTATAAGGACTGCCTGTGTGGACTAGGCTTACAGAGCATAATAATACCCAATACGGAAGTGACGCGAGAGGCTATCGTCGCGGGTGTGAGAGAAGTATCGTGTATCGATCATGTTTGGGTGCGCGCGAGACAGCTAAGAGACTTTCCTTCGTTTGTTTTGGAGTGTTTCATGTCGGATCATCACGTGGGTGGTGTATCGGTAACGTTAGGTATGATGCAACACTGCACTAATGGTGACAACTCGGACACTAGGTATGAGATTAATAATAAGCTAGAAGTTAAGCAGATCACTGATTACGATTGGTCTCAACTATTATTAATTGTTAGTCCGTTATCTGTGTATTCTAAGTTACATACCCCCTTATTCATAAACGCTGATTAAAGTTAACTAGTGATTAGCGATTCTTTAACCATATATTTTGAACCCTTTAACGCCACTAAAATTTAATCATCGTTTATAAATAAACGCCACAGTGCTTAAGGGGTTTATTCATAAACGATGATTAAAGTTAAATGACGTGTAAACGTCTAAAATATATGGTTAAAGAATCGCTAATCACTAGTTAACTTTAAGCAACTTTTATGAATAAGGGGGATAATGTATTCCACAATATCTATAAGACTACTAATAAGACATTAGTGCCAAATAATAAAAAACGTGTGACACAACCCTGGATGGACAGAGCTTTAAATGAAATGTTGATGCGTAGAGACAGATTGTACTGAGATTGGAAGGAAACGCCTAACAATAACACGGAAAGACTAGATTACTCACGATTTAGAATTAGGGTTAACAAATTGATTTTTAAATCAAGAAATAGATTCCGGCAGGCAGAAATTAATAAATGCAACGGAGACCCAAAAAAAATCTGGGACAAAATTAATAGTTGGATAGGTAGGAAAAAAGCAAATATAGATGATATAATTGTGAGATATTTTAGAGACACAGATTCCATGTATAAAATTTGTAGTAATTTTACATATACCTTCACTAATGGAATTATTGCTATTAAGCATAATTGTAATGTGAAATTATTAGACAGATCTAAGTATGTTAAGGTGAGTGATGTAACGTTTCGCTGTAGGCCGGTTATGCAGTGTGTAAGTTATCGATCACTTGAGCACGGATAAGGCGGGCTGTGACGGCATTCGAGTTATGGATTTAAAAATAATTAAGAATAAGATCTCGCCAGTCTTGGCGCACTTTATTAACCCGTGTCTATCAAAAGGGGAATATCCTAGCCAACTTAAAAAAGCACTAATAAGGCCCATTTATAAGCAAGGAAAACTCACACGTTCTACGCCAACTACAGGCCGATTGCTATCTTATCAGTTATTAACAAGATGGTTGAGAAGATGGTAGTGGGCCAGGTTGGTGAAGTCTTGAAAAAAAATTGTATTTTAGCGGATGTACAGCGTGGCTTCAGACAGGGTCGAAGTACCATGACAGCACTATCACAGTTCTCCGAAGACTTGAATAGTAGTCTCGACAGCGGGCACCAGGTCCTGGCACTGTTCATTGATTATATAAAAGCCTTCGACACCCAGGGTTATGAGGTGCTGATGTAGGCTATGGATGAGTGCGTGATCAGGGGTCCCACAAATAGGTGGTTCCGTAGTTACCTAAGTGGTAGAACCTTACAGACCTGCGTATTAGGTGTTGCTGGTAAGGAAGCGGTGGTGCAGCTTGGTGTTCCGACAGGTTCAGTCTCCGGTCCGGTTGGCTATGTGATGCATGTGCATCACATAGCCAACCTGCTGTGCTGCAGGCAAACTTTGATAATATCACCCGGTGGGCGCATGACAATGGTATCATACTTAACCTGGATAAGACGAAAGTGATGCATATTCACTCTCCGCACAATTTGGTGGCAAAAAATGTCAAGTGTGAGGATATAGGTATCATGGGTCACACATATGAGTGCATGCACGTTGCAAATGTCAATTGTGTTTGTCAAAAAATGGATTATGTAAAAAAAAAAATACCTAGGTCTGTGGCTGGAATGCAATATGAACTGGAAGACACGGTTTAATACAGTGTGTACAAAACTAAGGGCAGTTTTAAGCAAGTTTTATATCTTTAAGGCACCGTTGGGTAGGAAAACGCTGCGAGTAATTTATTTTGCACTAGCCGAGTTACTGCTATCCTATGGATTAAACACATATAGCCGTACATTTAAAACCTATCTCAACAGTATAAAATCACTGAAAATCCGTTTTATGAAGTATCTTGTCGAACCACGCACAAAACTTGCTTGTAAAGAAAACTATGAAAAACTTTTTGTTGCATGTAAGGTGCTTCCTGTACATGAAAAGGTTGAGTACCTGTTCGATCTAGAACAATACTACAATGACAATTATAAAATACGTGTGCAAAATAAATATAACACTAGAAGCGTTAGGGAACGTAAACTTTTGCGACCGCCAGTAAAAAATTACTATGGCAAAAGAACCAACAAGTATTTGCTACACTGTTCAACAATAATAATTATGAATGGATAAGAAAAGTTAATAAAATGTGTAAAGGAACTTTTAAAAATAAATTAAAGACGATTTTCCTTCAGGCAGTGGATACGAGATGTGAAAATAATGCCAACTAGTAAATATTAGTATTTTACTTATATAATTTTAGATACAAGCTAGATACCGTTTTTGTGTACCGTTTTTTGGGCATGTTGTGTTAGCCAGTAAGTAGTTATTACACTTACAAATGTATTTTTTCGTAAAATTTTATTTCATAAATGTAAAAGTGTACATAACTGTTGGCTAACCTAATAAATAAATAAATAAATAAATGAATAGCTCGATTGCATTTGAACCAAGTATTTCAAGTAAGCGCTAATCCCACCGACAAACTGTTACGCAGTTTGGTGGGTTTATTATACAGTATGTTACGAAAACCCTGTCCGACCCGTGAAGGTATTGTTAGGTATCGATAACTGATTCTACTAATGCCTACATAACCTGGCCAAACTAAAAAAAAAATACCCCCTTAAAAATAAATAATTTAAATAAAATAAATGGGTAATTTCATGGCAACACAGGTACAGGTCATGACCTCAGTTGACCTCATGCATGTAGGTATAGGTAGTTTATCCATGTTTATCGACTCTCGAAAGAAACAATGATACTTAGGCAGCTCGTGAAAAGAACTTTTTTTAAGTGCGAAGGTCGTCTGACTCTCTGAATGTATCATTTCATTCGATGAGCACAATGGCTGTGGCGGAGATGTTGTTCCATATTTCGTTCACTAAGAACTATACAGGCCTGGCACCTTCGCACGAGATTAGCACGGTGTTTCACAAAGTTAGGCCACCCCTACCAATCCACTGCTCGCCGAACTGATAATGGAGGTACTCACGTACAGCCCGGTACAGGTCGACAAAAATATGGTGGTACACCGTCGTGTCACCACATGAATCAATAAGCAGCTGTCCAACACCTGATCACAACACAACTAATTGCAGAACTACTACCTTCCATCAGCATTTTACATTACGTTAGAAAACGACATGATCACAATACACGAATAGTCAGGTCTACACGGAAGCAATGTTTATGTGCAACTGATAATTTAAAGTAAAAATGATTTTTATTTTATAAAATAGGTACCTACGCGGCTGGCCTCGCGGCATGCTTTGAGCAAATAGAGATGTGTAAGTAATCAAAATATTGATTTTTCAATCGATACCGATTTAGTATAATAGTTTCAATTATCATTCTCGATTCAACATCGCATGGAATTGTTTAGAACTTTTACAGAACTCAAATTAGTTATGTACACCGCTGTAAATGAAAACCATGCCAAAGGTTTAATTTCAGTTTCTGTCTCAATATCGATGATATTGACTGTTAAAATATTTGTAAAATTTTACTAAAATTGTGTTTCATAAGGCCTTCTCGTCTCTGTTTACTAATACTTGTGTTATAATAATATTATTAGTAATTAATCGATAATCAAACAAAAGTACTTTTACCATTGGGTAATCTGTGTTTTTACAACAAATGATTATTCAACCAGACACAAATTTCGATTAATAGCCATACAAAAAAAATGTTATTACGCAAAAAATAGTACATCTTTAATTATTTCTTTTACGTCGCCGACAACGCTCACGCGCCACGCCGCCAAAGAAATAAAAAATCTAACAAAAGAATGAAAGGAAAGCCGACAGGTATACCGCCTAAAAAGGTGTTGTCATTTTTTTTAAAATTCCTATTTTTGGGGAAATTCGCGGAAAAAAAAGATTGTTTCAAAATTGATTAGTATTGCTACTATGATGATTATGTAAAATTTTATATTTTATTTGGTCATTTGTTTACCTAACCTTTATTATCGTTATGGGTCGGACAGGGTTTTCGTAACATACTGTATGTAAACAATTGTTGGTCGAAATAAAGCATTTATTTATTGAAGTGAAACTTCTTTATCGGCGTTGGAAAAAAATTTACTGTCACATTTTTCCGTTACGCGTCATCTTTTTATTAAATTTTTTACTATATTTACCCACCTCGAAGCCCTTCCCCATATCCCTACCTAAAATCCCGGATATCTCGAAAACTGCTGGGAATTTAAAAATTCTGACAAAATTCTCATTTTTTTTTTCAATTAAATCTTTTTGCTCAATCATATCCTTAAAATATATACAGGTGCAAAATCTGACATCGACGCACAAACGAGTACCATGGATCCAGTACATGATTCTGAACCCACCAGTGGTGGAATTTTTCGTCGGCTTTTTCTTGATTAAAAAAAAAAATGTAGCTTGTTTCACTTTTTTTCACCGTTCATAATTGCTATACCTACTTTTATAACTCAATAAGATATTAAAGTAAAAATTAATTAATCGCTAATTACACAAAAAAAAGCGCAATGAAAACAAAACTGGAAAAACTACCTTATCAGCTGATTTAATAGAGTTCACATCAGGGATCAACATCACACCTACAAACCCACAGGGCGGCACACTTGCAACGTTCAATGGCCGAGCCAACACTTTTTTAAACATTGTTATTTCTGTAACCGTTCATTAACGACATAAATGTCTATCATAATTTTATTAGTGGCATGCGGTGTAACCTTTTCGCGAAGTTTGCGTTACGATGTCAGATACACCCTGTATATACCTACTAGCGGCCCGGCCTACTAAAAAAATAATAGGACCATAACATTCATTTACTCAAACAATAATAAGTTTTATTAATTGCTAGCTATTTTAAAACTTAATTTAAAAAAACATTTGGATAGACAATATTTTTTAGTTATTCTATTTTGAGCATGAAGAAACAAAAGGCTGGGGGTCCGACTCTCGAACAGGCAACATAAATTTATATCCTAGGTGCTAAAATGGCGCTTTTTCTCAACAAAACATGATTCCTGTGGTTCTGAAGAATATTTGCAAAAACATTGCGCGATTGTAAAAAATTCGGTTCAGCGATCAATCTGTTGGTACTGTCGATTTGTATATTGCCATCACCAATTTCTAACAATTGTTTTGAATACTCATGGGCAGCTGGATCATTTTGTAAGTGAATGCGCATATTAATGTTCAGTGTAAATTTTTGTACATATGTCCAAAGAACTGATGACAATCGGACAAAAAAAAAACAAACGCCTTCCAAAAACACTACAAAGTGAAAATTAACTAATTTCGGAAATCGGTGTCTTTTGTTTGTGTATATTCGTATTCGAAAGTGCCCCTTGATTTCTCTGGTCATCATCAGATCCTGACCTGGTGACGATGGGACCACCTGGGAAGTATATCCTTTCAAACAAAAAAAGAATTTTGCAAATCGGTCCAGGTGTCTTAGAGTAATCGGAGAATATACATTAAAAAAAAATCCACGTATTGGGAACCTCTTACTTTTTTGAATTCGGTTAAAAATAAACATCGGACAATCTGTTACAAAAGAATAAAACACCCATATGCATACCAAATGTTTTTTTTATAATAAAGAAACACATACATAATTACATATGTACATGCCATTCACCTCATCAGTGCAAAACTTACCGTTTGTGTCAATGCGTTTGATAATTAAATTGAAATAAAATCTGTAAACGATATGAAACACGAACAGCTTGCTAAAAACTGAGAAAAGTACACGCACACAATATATTATTAAAACTGAACATTACATTTTATTACAAAATATGTGATAAATGAAGAACAGCTCCACCGATTTTGTTCAAACTTCAAATAAACCATCTACTAATTAGTCACAACAAAGCCTGAACATTTGGTTTGGATAGGTGAGTTCGTTCTTGAGTTATAAAATTACAAAGAAAGTGGCATTGTTTTTATATATATATATAGATATAGATGAGGTGATGATCCACCGTACATCTATATAATACGCGATGTGTCCTCCTGCGCCACGCTACAAATGTATAACGTATCTATAGTAAAACGTAGGGATGGGATTAATGTTCTATCGACAAATAATATTATATATTTAAATTAATGTTTATTCACCAATTTACGAAGCTAAATAAAAACGGTAACCGTATTTTCATATTTTATTTTATTTCTTAAAAAAAATCAATATGAAAATTTCCATTTCCCATAATAAAGAAAAGAATTGTAAATTTATTAGACGTGTGTTCTAGAAGGCACATATCTATTTGTCTCCAAAAGTAATCCTTTTACTTCATATCAAGTCGTTGGCGCTCGAGGTACGTCAAAATCCTTTCTGATATAAGGATGTCATTTTTATATTCACTGTGGTCGAGTTAGTTACACGTGCATAAACTCAACCGATTCCTGCATAATTTATTTCGTATAGTTACAACAAATATAATTAATAGAATCTAAATACGTGGTTTTCTAATTTTTTTTGGGTTCCGTAGCCAAATGGCAAAAAACGGAACCCTTATAGTTTCGTCAAGTCTGTCCGTCTGTCAGTCCGTATGTCACAGCCATTTTTTTCCGAAACTAAGAGCTATACTGTTGAAACTGGGTAGGTAGGTGTATTCAGTGAACCGCATTAAGGTTTTGATGAAAAAAATATATATTGGGTCTGTCCGTCTGTCAGTTCGTATGTCACAGCCATTTTTTTCCGAAACTGTAAGAGCTATACTGTTGAAACTGGGAGGTAGGTGTATTCCGTGAACCGCATTAAGGTTTTGATGAAAAAAAAAAATATTGGGGCTCCAAATACTTAGAACTGAAACTCGAAAATTTTTGTTTCATCAAACATACCTATCTATGGATAGGTCTTCAAAAATGATATCGATGTTTCTAAAATATTTTTTTTCTAAACCGAATAGTTTGCGTGACAGACGCTTCCAAAGTGGAAAAAAGTTGGTCTCCCCCCTCCCCCCCTCCTCTAACTTCTACAAAAAGATAACTTCTAAAAAAAAAAACCATCAGATGTACAATACTATAAAAACTACTAACGAAAATTGTTTTGAACGAGATCTAGTAAGTAGTTTTTTTTTAATACCTCATAAATCAATGGTACGGAACCCTTTGTGCGTGAGTCCCACACTTGCTTGGCCGGTTTCTTTTTATTAAAATGACTGTTTTACGCAGATGTTACATACCTTTTTTTAATGGTGTCGCAAGATACTCGCAATTATTTTTCTGGTTTGTAAAAACTAATAGAAAATGGAAGAAAATTCCTGAAACTGAAGTTGACGACTTAACGGAATGTCAAGACGACGAACTATTTCATAATTCTGAATCAGACTTGTATAACTCGCAATAATTCGTCATATTCACCGTCACAATTTTTATAATTTTTTATTTTTGTAAAAACACGTGCGCCAAATTAACATGTAAACATTGCACTACACTAAAATGCACAAATTCACTAAGACCTTGAAACCCGTCCGCTTATGACGTCACAGATTTACTTCTATACAAATTGGTGGCGTGTGCGCACTGAAAACTTACTAACTTTGTAGGGATGGGTTTTTCAAACGGTGTTTCATTATCGACAATGATTAGAAAACCTATTTATTCTTGATTAATGTGAATAAAACCTAATTTATAGTTTACAATATTTATAAAATATTATTTATTCACGTCATTTTCTTGCAATCATACTATTTATAATCATTTCGACGAGATGAAATATAGCGAGATCTTCATCGTGTCCCATCACTGGCTTACTTGATATCAAGTAATTGGCGCTGGGGGTATTAAAATATTTTCTAGCGTTTTTGTTGCTATTGAAAATAAAACGAATTAGAACTTATTATTTGTGAAAAAGTTAAAATATGGCTGGTAACAGGGCAATTTTCCATAAAAACAAAATAAAAGCACTTTTAAATTTTTACTTCTAATCTTGTATAGAAGTGATTGGCGTTCAAAAGGTTAAATAATTTATGTTTATTTGAATATAAATATATTATGATTTCTTTGTCATTATGTTAGGCATTAAAAACTTTATTATGTGCTTTTGTATAATAAGGTTTTTAAGCTTTGCAGTGTTATTTTCATTTCTAAAGCGCCATGTAGTCTTCTCATGAAATGTAATTCAAGTCCCCACAACTAAAAGTCGACCTTAAGTCCCGTCTACACCCTCCGCCTTGCCTGCACAGTCATAACTGTACAAAAAGACGGAACATTCACAACGCTACCGTCTTGCCGTCCACACACACGCGCTTACCTGCGCAAACTGGTTTGCACAGGCATGCTCGCAGGTAAAACGGAGCGTGTAGACGGGGCATTAAGCTCTCCATGCAATTTTGTCTTCATTAGTAAATATTTGTATTGTCCATATATTTATTTTCTACAAATATTTTAATTTATTTTATGTTTTCATTGGTAAATTAATATTTTTAAATAGATATTAACAGGTTTAAGAGAAAGAGAGAGAGAGCTTCGCCCGATCTCACTTTTCGTAACGCTTACGTCACGCGTTCGCAAGCTTACTCCCCAAGTCAAGCTTTTTTAAAGAAGTTTCATTTTCCCGCGCCGTTATCGTTGTGATCGTTTCCAAGTACACTGACGGTATTCTGATTACAATAGTAGCGTAATGATCGGTAACTGATGCACCTTCAGGGGGCGGATTTGCAACTTTATAATTGAATCTCTAGTCTCTTCTAATCTTAATCTGTGTAATTTCACTACATTTTTGACAAGTTTTTAACATTTATTTGTCGCCGAGATGAAACTGCGAATATGATTAGAACGTTTTAATGAAGATAATAATGCGAACGTTCTTCAAATGTTACTCGTTAAATGTTAATCGTGTTTTATAATCCCTAACTCCAGACGATCTTAGTTCGCTTCACAGCCTAACCTAGTATTTCTTTACAGACGCGAAACCGCGCTTAAGGCCTGCCGTTGTGGTTTACGCAACAAGCTGAAGTACCACTACCAGCCGTCGAGCTCTTCTTCTGACTACGCCGCAAACGACCCCCGTCGTCGCGCTGTCCCGAAGAAGGAACCAGCCCAGGTAGTAGTGACCTTTACGGAGAAAAAGCACCGCAAGACGGAGTCTATAGCCGTTCCAGAGAACGCCGTTGGCTTGGTGATGAAGGACGTTAGCTGCGTCTGCGGCTCTAGCGCCACCAGCCCCACTATTGAGAAGAACAACAACAAAGCGGCTCCGAAAATAAAGGATACCGTGGTTGAGCAGAACGGCAACATTGACATCAAGCCGAAAGGGAACCGTCGCACTGACAACAACAACAAGGTTCCCGACATCGTGCACCTGTAAAGGGCTCGGTTTTAATTTTCTACTTCGTCAAGCGAAGTAGGAAATTAATGGATTTCATCCGCGTGGGCTACACGTGCATGTACCCATTCTGATGGTCTTTCTTTTTAGCGGCTCAATTAGTGAGACCATTTGGTGTTTGCGAAGCAAGGGAATCGGCGCCATTGCTCGTTCTTCGTAGTTAGTTGGAGGAAAGGATCTCCTCTGGTAATCTCAGCTGTCTTCTTCTTTCTATGTACCAATAAGATGTGAAAAAAAAACAAAGCCTTTAAAAAATAATCGTGTTGTTAGACTAGGACATGTCATTGCTTGATCTAATAATTAGGAACCAGCTGGAGACATCGCAGACCATGCTTAAGGTTTTGCAATCTAGATGACATTCTCTACATAAATGTCCATACCATAATCACTATGCTAGGAGGTAGTTTGTTCGTCAGTTGTCGAAATTACGAATTGAAAGTGGTCTTTCGGCCACCTTCATCGTCGTTTACAGAAAAGTAACAGCCTCCAACACTTAAAAATAGGTCAAAGTGTTACTGTTTGTTAGTAGTTGTACCTCTACATTCCATCCGAAATTGAAATATGATCCTTTCCTGCTTCATGTAGCGGACTGAAAGTTTGGCCACTTCTGATATGCGCGGCAGAGGCTGGCCAAGCCGACAAACTCGTATATATCTTTTATTTAAAAAAAAGCCCCGCTTATCCTGGCTGTTTTTTATCTTAGACCGTAAGGTCTAAATTAGCTTACTAAATCAGGGGTATTATAGCTTTAGTGATTTCGCATAAAAAAAATGCGAAGTCGCGACCAATTTCTCAATCGCTTTCAGTCTGCGAGTAGTATGTTTATTCTAGTAAGTAGTTGAATCATATAGGTATATTATTATCAAAAATGATTATTTATTCATTTCATTTATTATTTATTCATTTTGTCATGTTTCATTAATACCTACATTCCGATGGATTGGTATGTTTCGCTCCTGTTGAGATTCAAATTGCAGAATTTTTTTCTAAATACTGGTTTATTTTGCCACGAGTTTCGCGCTATACCCTCTAGATGCGGGCTAAAATACACCGGTAAAATATAACGGTTATGTGAACGTTTTAAGATAACGTTTTGAGGTCAATTAATGAACATTGGGCAGTGTACAGTGCTCGCACTATGGATCTAAACTTCACATTTCACCCCTATCAAATCCAAAAGCAGATTGGAAAATAAAAAAAACACTTTAATTACTTCGTAAGATTTATTTTAGAATTAATCGTTAAGTAGAGAGGTAGGACTTAATTTACGACATATGTTTAACAGTTTTAGCGGGCCTAAAACTACTTAGATTATGTTCCACGGAATTGATTTGATTATTTTGATGATTTTTTAGATGATTTTTGATTAATAAATCGTTTTTTTAAGTAGGGTGGGTGGATCTACTGTCAGCCCAGTGAAACTAACGAATTTGTGTAGTACGCAAACTATAGCGTGGGCCGATGGCTGTCGGGTGTACCCTTCTCGTATCCCCAGTTAGCTTTTCTACCCTATTTTTGTAAAAAAAAACTTAATATTAATGAGTAGTGAGAAGTAATATTTTTATAACATATTTTTTGCTAAGCGTACCGCGTTCGCATCTATACAGCAGGAATTATAAGACATAGTTTCCAGATGTCGCCAGATAACTTTCTATTAGAAAAAAAAAATCTTCGGGTCCTTAGTCTGTTTTAATTTTAACCATTATTTCGATTCGAATAAACTCTGTCCTGTGTAATAGGGTATTTGACCAAAAAAAAAAAAACTAATTAGTCCCTCAGTCAGTTTTCGAAAAAATACTAGAGACGTATTTTTTCTTTTTTTTATATAAACAAAAAAATTAAGACCACACAGTGCGTTGAAAACTCGTATGACGTCACTGCACGCTACACTTTTTAGCGCGCAGTGACGTCACCAGCCACCACTCCTCACATTTGATGCCTTTTATATTTGTCAATTTTTATTGATTTGATAAAACAAACTATACGTATCCAATATGTTTATATAATCTGAATGACGGACTAAATAGAATCAATTTTTTTTTTTTATCAAGGATTTCCTTGATAAAAAAAATATTGAACCCAGGAATCATCCCTATTATCAGGTTGTACGTCTGTCCAAAATTTTAGTAAAATATTTCAAAAAAACTTCGTAAAAACACTATGTCTTTCCTGCATGATGTACAAACGCGGCAAGAAGGAAGGGATCGGGAATGATGGGAAATGATAAAAGTATTATTAAATTTTTAATATAAGGTCGTGCTTTCGTGCTAGAAACCATGGCCAACGCGTTATTAGAAATTAACGACTGTATTTTAGAGCTTTATCGCTCTTATTTTTAAGCTATTTGAAAGCGGTCGGTAGTCATGTAACGTTCAATGCTAACTCTATGAGATTGGCACAAACGTAGACTTGTCGGATCTCAATTTTATATTATAGGAAATTTTTATTTCATTTTTGTTATAAAAATTGTTAAGTTTTGTTTATTTCAGTTTAAAATCAAAGCAAATTGGTTATTAATTACTGCTCAAAATACGACGTTTCACGACGTATTTTCTATTTGGTTTAAATTTAAAATTGTGTGCCTGACAGAACACGAAGCAATTTTCTCAAATGTCGACGGTTGCGGTAGGTCTACTAATTGAACCACCGACCCGGAGCATAAGAACCAGCCCCTTTAACTTCGACTATTTGTAGCACACTGGTTCAAATCTCAAACTCTACAGTTATTTTAAAGTAAATTATGGAGTGTATTCGGCCGCTTTCAAAGCAAAATTAGTATTGGATAAGGAGTGAATTGCTAACCTTTTGTAAATATTAAGTCACGCGATGTAAAACTTGCCAGAAGCAAAAAATATGTTAACGCATTTTATTATTGTTTTGTTTTTCAGTTTTATTTTATACTCTGATTTTTGGGTTCCATGCTTTAGTGAGTTACTATTCTAAATAAGTGCTCAGTTAAAGAAATATGTATTTTATAATTAAGTTTGTTTAAGGAGTTTTTGTGAGGGTCCAAAATTAGAGATCTCGAAATAATTGCATTTATTTTTTATACTTTGAGATGTAACTTTGTTTGTGATTTTGTGCGGAACCCTCGGTGCGAGTATGACTTGCGCCATTTTGTGATTATAATTATTTTAATTTTGTAAAGTTATGAGTTGGTTGTATCAGAGTGGATGGGAATAAACTTGCTCGAGGTGGCCATCTGACATCTTTCAGCCATCTTGACAGAAGCACCGTGCCCAGGCAAGTGCTACTAAAACCAAAGATCCTCAGTATTGTTTCATTCACCGCCTGGTACTACTCAACTTGTGTCCTCTACCCAGTTACACGAGAAGGTTTTTTGTACTTCACTTTACTACGAAATGAATGTATAGACTGCACTTAGTCTGAACATATTTTTAAATTTTACTGTAAACTTAACTTATTATACCTATCTATTACCTTTGACTTTTTGGCACTAATCTTTAATGCTCAACTTTGTACCAGTAAACGATTTGGGTATTTTTAAATAAAATAACGAACTTTGGAATATTTTATTTTTTAAACAAAATAGCAAAGCGATTAAAACTGTTCCTGACGGTGATGTCACTATTTTAACTACTTGTACACTTCAACAGTGCCAATTTGTCGATCTACACCTAGAACCTTTGGTACCTCCTCTAAATTTCTAGCGTACGGTAATATGGGGCATCAGTCGTAAATACTTTTCGTTCAAGCAGCAGAATTAACAACCCATGCTATAAATATAAAAATATTCGAAATTGAATAAGATAGAAACTGCAAGAAAACATTTTTCATGACACAAGTATTTAATATTTGAACTGATTAAAAATGACATTACAAAAATTTTAATTCAACGAATAATTTCGCTAAAGCTCATAAATTTTATATTTTATGAACTCTGGAAAGATCCAAGTCAAGCTAAGAATTTTTAGTAAGATTGTCGTGCTGCTTTTACCGTTTCATAATATCATACGGTTCCGATGCTGGAGGAAAGGTATTTATAGCAGATGCAATAGTTGGTTAAGAATGCTTTTAAGTCCCAGTTCTTTTGAAGAGTACCAGATATTTGTTGCTTTGAGATGACTTTAGTCTGAACAAGGCTTACATAACAACTTGACACAAGATAGAGTTACCATGTTTGACGCAGAAGAAAAATTACTTAACTTCTGGTACTCTTCCAATTTTGTTTTAGGGTGCGATTTTATATTCCGCCAGGGCCTGTTTATATTATACCAGTATATGTCCTAAATATTACCTAAGTCACATTATGTCTTTAATATGTTTGCAATATTTTTGCTGCGTTGTGAGTACACACGGCCCTGGTAATTTGTGGTCTAGTCGAGTTAATTTTAAGTATATTCGAATATGTATTTGACTTATGTATGAGAAATAAATATAATATATCAATAATTTTGTTGTTTATTCCAACACATGTTTGTTGAGTAAATAAATAAATCCCTAATATAAATCCCTACGCAAAAGTGTAGCTACACACACAGAAATCTTTTCAATTGATAATGAATTAAAAAAATAATGATTTTTGTGTTATCTGTCCTAAAAATAGTAGGTATGTGGTATAAAAAAAAGACAAAAACATTCCTTTAAATTTTTTTTTTTTAAATAATTTCGTTTTAAAAGAGTGTTCTTTATTTTTAGCTTTTGCGAGTTGTATTTTCTCTATTAAATTAATGAGGATAAAGTCAACAAAGTTATGTTATAAAGACTTCACTATACACCTAGGACCATCATCAGACGCTCACATGCTTATGCGTCCGTCTTTCACGACGATTTGACTTGATTTTTTAAGTGGCGGTAGTTAAAAGGACTGAGAGTGACATAGGCTACTGTTTGTCTCTTTCTATATCTCACTTTCCTAAAATGGAGGGTGGAAATTTTTAAGATGGTGGTATGGAACATTTCGCAATTTTAAAGGTAAAAAGCTAAAAACTGATATACGGACTATTGTGGCAAAAAAAAATCGTGTTTTTTTTAAATCTGGTCCTAACTGCTTTGAATATTTTTTGTATGGGAATTTTCGCAGTTTTCAAGGTAGCAAATATCTGTAAGTACACAGACTCTTTGTTACCAACTTAAAATATGTCTTTATTTTAGGGGCTCTTCCCCAGGCCTTAAAATAGGGGATGGATATTTGGGAAATCGGAACAGTGTTACCCCGAATTTAGCGCTAGCGAAGCTGGGGGCAAAAGCTAGTTGCCACTATAAAACTGTGTTAAACATAAAGGTTTCAGGTGACTGATATAAAAATAAGTACGCAAAAGTCATTTAGTTGACCTTGACTGCAAACTCACAATATACTGCGTACGTGCGGGCGCATCATGATAGCGTACCTAATATTAAAAGCGCCATATTTAAACAGCGCGTCAGTCGGCCGACACACGCCCGACGGACGGTCTTTGACAGCGGGAAGTCATCAAATGACGTCTCCCGCTCTGGGCGGAGCGAAAGGGCGTGTCAGACTTTTACTGACTAAAACCCACCCGTGTTTCTTTACTTGCCTGTCCGACGGCCAGGGCCACGATTTCTTTTTTAACCAACCCGCAACCCTGACCCAGGAGGAATCGGTATTCGTGGATCTCGTCACGATGTGCTGACATCTCTTTGAGGCGCACGCGAAACACAACGCGCCGTCGACTCGGTACTTACCGGGCGGCGAGCTGCCCACTGCTCATCGCCCGAAAGCCCGCGCCTACGTTGGCCGGGAGTACGATGTTATCTCCCGACCAGGGCGTCGCCTGCGGCAGCTAGAGGCGTGAGTGCGCTGGGATTACCGCTCGCTCACGCGCTCCGCCTCCTCCTTTGCCAGCATCACTGCTTCGCAGAAGGAGGTGCCGGCCTGCCATGCGCTCTCGCGCTGGACCATGACTTGAACCAGGGCCGGACGCGAGAGATCGCAGCCGATCGCCGCCAAGAGGACACGGTGGTGTTCTACGCAAGCCGGGCAGACCTCCACCGTATGCTCCAATGTGTCCTCAGGGCGATCGCCACAGTGGTGACACCCTGGAGTTTCCTCCCGCCTTATAAGGAACAGAAACCTCTCGAAGCAGCCGTGTCTGGTGAGGACCTCCATCTAGCCACTCCTCAAAGAAGGGATTTACCGCCACTATTGTTGCGTACCCAGCACTGAGCACTCGCCGACCCAGCGAAGACCGCTATCCCCGAACCAGCCGAATGACCATGACCTTCCTTAGTGACCGCGGCCACACCTGTGCCTCGTAAAGGGCCATGGACCGCATTGCCCCCGTGTAGAGCCTCCAGCAGATTAGGGTGGAGCCACTTCAGGGCAGCCCCGGCCCGTTCCAGTTTGGGAGCCAAACTTCGGACGTGCTCCTCGATGTACCACCGGCTGTAGAGGACGAGTCCCAGGTACTTCATCGTCGATCCGACGTCCATGTGGGAACCCGACGGTGGCGCGTTCCGGAGACTATGAAAGCACATGTGCTTTCATAGTCTCCGGAACGCGCCACCGTACAATTCCGAGGCCATGGCCTCGGAATTGTGCAGGGCTAACTCGAGCTCCAGTTGCCGAATCCTCTCGAAGATTGTCGCAACCCCGAGGACCGCTGCATCGGTCGCCGCCTAGTGCGACCTCCCTTGTGCCAGGACTGGCGTGTCGTCAGCGTAACAGCGCTGACGCCGATAGGTGGGCTCGTAGCACCTAGTCGCACCCGATGTTCCACAGATGCGGCCCTAGGACCGATCCCTGTGGAACGCCGCACGACATCTCTCGCCGAGTATATGGAAACTCTGCCAGTACCCTAGTACCTATATAGGTACTAGGGTACTAATCCTAGTAATCCTAGGGTAATTAATCCTAGTAAGTCCTCCCGCGTCTCAGATATCTGCCGCGGGAGGACTTACTAGGATTAATTCACCTTGATTCCGCTATTCAGAGTTGCGGATGACCTGGATATACCTTGTTTCTAGAAAGCATAGAAGTGCTTAGTGCCAGCTATCTCATATGCGGGAGCGATTTTATTTGATTTATGAGCACTATGCTCCCTATCTCAGATCATTTGTGCTAATGGAATAGGCATCCGTTTCGAATAATAACGTTAAGGTACACGCACTGAATAAAGAAATTCGACGTATCTTTCCTGCAATTACACAATACGTTTTGTAAGTTTAGCATTGTTATAAGCAACAATAAAATGTAACGTCTGTAACCTGCTCACTAACCTGCTTTCGAAATTATTGGAGAGTGCACATACTTTAAAGCAATCTTACGAGTTGATTTTAATGCATTTGCTCGTGGAGTAACTAGAAAAAAGTAAACGATAATCTACTTTTGGCAAGGCAAAAAGCACAAAAACCGCATCTTTGCAGGGAACTCTTCTAAAAGATACATGTTTTTTCTAAATACAAACAGGAATGTTCCTAACGCTCGATGTGTTTATTGTTAATTATCGCCCCGCAGTTTCACCCGTATAAGTTTCGAGCTCGTTGGAATATCCGGATAAATATTATTCCTTTATTTAACCTGGTTATAAAGCATCGGTGTGCCAAATTTCATCCAAATCCGTTCAGTATTTTTTGCGTGAAAGAGTAACAAACGTGCATCCATAGAAACTTTCACATAACATACGTATATTTTAGCATTTATTTAGAACTCCCCCATTAGCCTTTCCTGACTTACCTATGAATACAAACAATAGGTAAGTCAGGAAAGGTTAGTAATATTAGTTCATATTTATTTTCTTGGATTTAAAAAGTTAAAAAACTTCCGAGCAATATGCCTAGGAAAGAAGGTTGCACCTATTTAAATATCGTTCCGAAGCGAGATTAGAGAAACTGCGCCGTAGTGGGGAATTTTCTGAAAATTCAGATCGTTTCGCAAGTATGATAGAGTACGCGTTGCAATTGTGTGTTGGAATACCTAGCTCCGAACGTTCAGTTGTTGACTCCACTACGACCAGGAAGAAGCTTTACGAATCGACTATAGGTACAAGAGGGCTGCTTCTTGTGAAAATTGGAAATAAGTTTTGTAATAGCTGTTTGTATGTCTATAATAGACAACTACTTAAGTGTTTCATAAGAAAAGTATTGACTTCTTACGAAATACTTAGTAGTCCATTGGAATGCTCTACAAGTTTTGATCTTTGAATTGAAAAAAATAACTCCCTACAAGAGCGAATGTTTATTCCTGTTTTTTACACATGCTGGGACTCACGTGTGGGTTGATAAAAATTAAAATATAAGCCCACTTGTTAGACATTCAGGGCCAAGAATTTTATACTTATCACATCAATGTAATTCACTCGCTTAGTCACCTTACTATCCACTGTTTTTGATCAGATATTTCAAATGTAGAGTTGGCATACTGTATTTGTAAAACCAACTTCAAAAAACACCTCAAAAGGAAAAAATAATTTTACTTTTGTCATGGCTCTAGAAGTCGATGGCGAGTTAAACAACAAACACCTCGAGATACCGACTTCTAGAGTCATGACAAAAGTAAAAATATTTTTTTCTTAGGTTTTTTTGAAATCTGTTTTACAAATATGTAGGTACAGTTTACCAACACTTGAAATATTTTTGTATTTTGGTTTAATTTTTTTTTTAAATAAGTTTTTTTTCATGTTTTTCATTGTCTTAGTCGAAATTCGAAAATTACTTTTTCAACCTCATAACAACAGTGGCAGCCATAACCCATGTTAGAACAAGTTCGCATCAATACGAAAAAAATCCCTATATCAAAAACTACTGAACCGATTTTGATGTAACTTGCAATATTGCTTAAGTTGAACAATACCTAGTACAACAAAAAAAGAATTACTGAAATCGGACTTGTAGTTCCGGAAACATGCGCGTACAAACATAAAAACAAAGGTACATAAATACACTTGAAATTTGGCAAATTTGTTCAAACCCTGTTAAAGACTAACATATACGAAAACTGGGCTGTTCTGGAAATATTACATACTGGCCCAATTGATAACCTCCTTTTTTTGTAGTCGGTTAAAAAAGAGAGACGACTTTAAAGTATAGCTCAGAGGCAGACAAGGTGCGAGGAACTCACCAATACGCATCCAGATCAACAAGCCAGAAGACGTGCCGTAACTCGTACAGGTATGTAAAATAACATGTTATTTGTTAATTAGGAAAATTTCCGGTTACTCGGTTGATAATCCCTAGAAAATCCACCCTAAAGTGGTATATGGTAAGTGGTACGCGGAAATGCATGTACGAAGATAATTTTACGCCAATTGGATTCTCAGAAATGTGTTTCCGAGTATCCACCATACGGTAGACAGCGTAGACACACGTTACTCGGCTTCCTCAAAGCAACTATGTTCAGTACATACATGTATTATCAACTGTTTCCAGTTGAGTAGGTACCTAACTATGACATTAGAAACTATTGGATCATTCATAAATTTTTCAATTTCATTCGCTTTATTCATAGTTTTAATGGACCAATTATTTGATGATAAGGCATATCTAAAATATTTAAAACGTAGTTTACTACCAATGAATGTGCGCTTTTATATTTTTACCTTTCAATATTATCGACCATAATACGCCCTCGGCTTTTGCGAGAACGGGAGAGTAAAATAAATGGATGTTTGTATAAAGGGTGTATCTGACATCGACGTACAAACGAGTACCATTAATCCAGTACATGATTCTGAACCCCCCAGTGGTGGAATTTTTCGTCGGCTTTTCATTATTCTAAAAAAATATATGTAGTTTTTTCACTTTAGAGCGTTCATAATTTCTTTACTTTTATAACCCAATAAGATTTTAAAGTAAAAATTAATTAATTAGCTAATTGCACAGAAAAGCGCAACGAAAACAAAACTCGAAAACTATCTTATCAGCTGATTTAATAGAGTTCACATCAGGGATCAACGTCATACCTACAAATCCGCACGGCGGCACGCTTGTAACGTTCAAAGGCCGAGCCGACACTTTTTTAAACTTTGAATATTGTAATCTTTCATTAACGACATAAATGACTATCTTAATTTTATTAGTGGCATGCGGTCTAGCCTTTTCGCGAAGTTTGCGTTACGATATCAGAAACACCCTGTATGAAGACTCTTTTCCGTCTACTAAGTTATAATGGGCATTGAGTTCATGCACGTAGACATGTACGTTCAGGATGATATCGTCATACTTTTTTTAAAAATTCCGTTATTACAATTAGGTCCTTGCCTAAGAAAATGAGGTTTTTAATATATACAGATATTTTATTTTATATAATTAACTAGCGGCCGCCAGCGACTTCGTTCGCGTGGAGTTAGTTATGCTCCGCTCCTATTGGTCGCAGCGTGATGTTATATAGCCTAAAGCCTTCCTTTATTAATGAGCTATCCAACGCGAAAAAGAATTTTTCAAATCGGACGAGTAGTTCCCGAGATTAGCGATTAGAGATTAGCTTTATATATTAGTATCTATAGATATATTTGCTTTTGTTGCCAGACACAAAACCCGTCTGGTCGGGGGATTCTCCCTTTACTATGAAGCAAGAGCGAACTTTACACTGCACCTCACACCTCTATACATGTAACATTCGTCGCCTGACGAAAAACGTCGAGTTAAAAATATTTCGCCTGCAACTGTCGGTATCCAAAACCGTAGGCGAAAGACTCCACATACTTATTTTTTTAGAGAGGTACATAAACACGTGCAGTATTTAATCCTAGACATATGCAGCGATAAATATTTTGTTTTGCTTATTTACAAATTACATTACCAATTTTATTTGCATTTTAGGTAAGTAACATAAAATACACACAATAGTATCTTGCGAAAAGGATTTAATTTAACTCAATTATTTATTAAAGACGTAAATAAGTTTAGCTGGGGTTTCCCTTATTAGGGCAAATTATCCAATTTTGAACCGCAAGCAATTCAACGTCCTGCTACTAGATTTTTTTGTGCACTTTCTCTAATAGTGTAAATTAGTTATTTACCCAGAATCGCTGCTACGCAGCGCCATTAAAAGGTTTTAATTTAAAGTAAAAAGAATGAAGTGCGTTCATCAAAAAATTCGTCCACTTAGTCGATCAGCTGATCGCGTATAATTTGAGTGTACCGGTGGTATTGGCAAAATATTCGCGTCGTACGAATTTCATGGCGCACGCGTTACATTTTTCCGTATTATTTTTAGATAGGCGGCGGGCGAGCGTCGTCGCGCGCACACGGCAAGTCGCGCGCGCGCCGAGAGGACTGGAGCCCTATGGAGCCCCCGGCGTTCCCTCCCAGCGGCCTAGCCACGGTGCGGGCGGCACCCGGGAGTGACGCGACCCTCACACTACCTCTTCCCACTGGCACACCACCGTTCAACTATCAATGGTACGTTATTCACAATTTTTCTGGTCCAGTTGAACAGATTTAGGTTATAATTTAGTCCTGTACTACGATCACAATAGTTCGTGCAGTGTTCGACGCGAGAGCATGTAGGTTAGGTGAGATCGGACTGCCCTCACCGCGCCGGCAAGCGTTGTTTGTTTTTCGTGTGTCGATTATAAATACAACACCAGGAAGCTAGCAAAGACATTTGACACTTCAGCGCTTACTGTTATAATAATTTGGGGCATTTCGTAATAGAAAAATGTGTATTACTTACTGCATGAACGACGTGTTATTAAAAATATCAACGGGATGCAGAGCTTTCCGCTAGCTCGGTGCGCCGAAGAATGTTAGCGCTGTACCTAATATATTTTTAAAATTTTAATGCAGCTATTAAATTGTTTTACGGGATTTAACAGCGATGTGTTTTTCGCTTGTCAATGTCAGTTAGCTATCGATTGAAAGATACATGTTGTGTTTTGTGTTGGTATGTTTAAAACATATTATACCTACTATTAAACATGACGTGGTGCTTGACTTATGAGTAACACCGACGTTTGCCAAACATACTGAAACTTTCACACTTTCTCGCGTAGCGTGGTCCCTCTTTGTAGTCATCGCTAATATTTAGCTTGAATTCAGATTTAAATTGTGTAGACTTCATTAGTATTTGAATTTAAACAGATTATACTCACCATGTAGGTGTGGACGTTGTCGTCAAATGTGCATATTGTTTTGCTTAGGTAAATAATTATTCCCATACTTGAATTTCATTAAATAATTGAAACCGCTGGCGGCCGTCCGCGACTTCGTTAGTTATTTGAACATTTTATTTTAACGTGAAAAGAGTTATTTTAATATATATATACGGACAAATCACACAGATTGAGCTAACCCCAAAGAAAGTTCGAGACTTGTGTTACGGGATACTAACTCAACGATACTATATTTATAATAGAAACATATATAGATAAACATCCAAGACCCAGATCAACCAGGAAAAGATCATTTTCCATTATGACCTGGCCGGGGATCGAACCCGGGGCCTCCATGTCGCAGGCAGGCGTTTTGACCGCTGCGCCACGGAGGTCGTCAAAATTGTAGTATCTTTTAAGATGTCAATCGAAATTAAGTGATGCCAAGGACAAGGATTTTGTTAAAAATTAAATAATATTATTTTATTTGGATAAGGATTATTATTTGTTTTTTTATATGCACCGCTCTTATTGGTCGCAGCGTGATGTTATAGCCTATGTTATAGCCTTCCTGGATTAATGGGCTATCCAAAGCAAAACGAATTTTTCAAATCGGTCCGATTTGAAAAATTCTTTTTGTAGTAATTCGTGAGATTAGCACGTTCAAACAAACAAACTGACTCTTCAGCTTTATTTATCTTTAGTATCTATAGATATACATAGATATGACACTACCAAGTGAAAACTAATGCATTTTACCAACATACATTTGGAATTTTTACAATTACACTGTTATGTAAAACGCAAAAAAATGAGGTACCTATATTGATAGTAGAAAATCGGCCCAGTGTGTGTCGGAACACATTAATTGATTAGTTCCGCAGTTGGGATGAACATATCCTGCGAATAAACTTAATACCTACTGTAGCTGAAAATCGATACATGGATAAACGTCTCAAAGTAAAAGTCACAAAGTAAAAGTCACAAAGTTTTTAGTAATTTATACTTTTTTCGTAAAAATACCCCTTTCGGATTTTTCTCTTTACTAGTGGTGTGAGATTATACATTCTTGCTTCTTGCTTTAAATGATTCTAGATCAACTGAAAGTATCCTAAAGGATTATATTTATGTGTGAGAGTAACAAAATAAGCGGCAAAAATGGAATACTTTTTCATTGCGTTGACTTGATTGTGTTACTTGGATTGTAGACATACATAATATATTGATATTAATTTCACCTTGCTACCTCAACGCTTTCCTAAGAAAAAGAGTCGTGACAGACTAACGGAAAGACGGTCAATCGTACAAAAACGATATAATTATATTAGGGTTAAATTAAGGGAAAATATCAAGTTAAGTCTATTAATAAATATGTTACAAGCATATTATGTTATTTACAAATTGATTTATGTATACTGAGGTGTATTTTCAAAATGACAATATTTTGACTGATTACTTAACAAGTGTTTCAAATTTTTGTGTTTAAGTTTTTGATAAAAATGTATGAAATAAAGATATATTATTATTATAAAAACTTATCTAACCTATAAGTTACGTATTTCCTATGATATGCAAAGTGGTGATGACAATACGACAATAAATTAAACATCGTGTTCCTCAACACATACTCAGTCTACCCATAAAAAATCAAATATATCCATTAGTTTAGTCACAGGAAATTATTTTTCATTTTTCACATTTTCTACATGATGTAGTACATGTTGATAAGGAAGCGCTTACAGGTTGATGACCACCGTATCCAGCGGTAGGTACTAAACTTTAATAATAATGGCGCGAAAAAAGCAAGTTGATACAGGACCGCGTTGCCTCCAATCGGAGGTCATTTAACCAATATTTTAAAGGATGTTCTATTCCGTTTACAATTTTATGCGATTTAGTTTGTTGAATTTTTTTTTCATGCTAAGTTTTTTTTTCTATGGTTTAGGATAATTCCTATGAACCAGCTTTGTGCGTGTTTTCATTTATTGTCGTATAATCAGCACCACTCTGTATATTATGCAAGTACCTATCTCGATTACGTTCGATACGTACAATTTGAATGTTGGAAAATGGCGATTCCATTTTAGAACACATAATCCGTTGTTTGTACCTACCAACAAATTGATGGATTGGCTCTGAACTATTTGTTAGTATAAAGGGTCATCGACCCGCAGATTGCCGGGAACTATTAAATCAGCAAATGGTTTTGGCGTAGCTTTAATCGGTTTGCAAAAAACAAAAATCTGCTGTTCAATAGAAAAGTGCATACCTACGCCGTAAAAATATAATATGCAACAGTGTTCAGAATCTTATACTTACTGAAGACACATGCCACCCACCCATCACAAAGCTGTCAGCTTCACGTTATGTTTATCAAACTACATAATATTTTACAAACAAATATTTCTAGGGAATGAATATTATTTTTCTTGTGGAGAATCGCAGTTTACGGTAGCGCATAATGAAATCAGAGCACATTATGCTGATCTGTGTATAAACGGTACAGGAGGCACCCATTTATGTTATGATATAACATAACAAAATAACATTTTAACAAAATAGTCGGAAATTGAGTACGGGCGTACCCAGAAGACTCCCAGTTATGCACCAGTACAAAAATGTGAGGTAGGTATTCACAATGACGCCGAGTACAGCCGTTAGGAAATAAACGTAAAATTAAATTTTTCTGCATCATTGCGTTAGTGGTTATTGTTACTATATTATCTGAAAGCTGTACTCTATAATGTAAGCCTCAACAAAACTTCAATTAAATAAAGTTTATTCAAATTTGAAAAATCTTTTTATCCAAAAATGTGGAGCATATACTAGCATGTACTTAATAAATTTTATATGCGAGCGCGTGTGTTATGTGAATGCTAGTGTCATGCCAGAGTTGAAGGTCACTTGTCAGTGGAAATTAAAACAGTGTAAACTTGCCTCTCTCCTATTATAGAGTTCTTCTAACTTAACACAGAACTGTGCAGCAAGGGAGTTTCTTGTGCCATTTCTTGTCAGCACAAGAAGTGAAGTGAAGAGCGTTTGTGGGGACTGTAATTTGAATATAAATTTGACGTTGAAAATTATAATGTTTAATATCGATTCCTTGATTTATTGGGACCACATTCTACGCTTGATCAGCTATCAAGTTAATTTTCCAGTGTCTATTTACGTAATTTTAGGCAATATATACAATATGTAAAGAAAAGTTCGTCCGACCGATAATGATAATAAAGGTTTGGTAATCACATGACCAAATAAAATTTGAAACTTTACATAATCATCCTAATAACATTGATACTAATGAATTTTGAAATAATCTTTTTTTCCGCGAATTACTCTACCAATATTTGGTAAATTTTTAAAAAGTGACAACACCATTATCGACGGTATTATTCTTAGGTACTTTGTATGAATTAATTACAATAATGGCGACATTTAACGCACCCGTTAGCAAGCAACGTAGTAAATTGTAAAAAAGTGCTTCCTCTCTCCTAACTTCACTTATTTTGTTTGTGCCCGACAGGGTCCACGTGAACTAATTTTAAGTATTACCATCTAAGAATACATGTGGAAAACAATAAAAGTATTGAGTATTGAGTATTGAGTATTGAGTATTGAGCATTTTGTTTGACCGCTTGCGTCGCCCGCGCCTGTAGTGCCATGAAGTTACATCCTTTTGCGAATTAATATTTATTTTATTAGGGGGTACTTTTTTAACTTTAACCAGGCTTTGTAGGCATTAGTAGAATCAGTTATCGATAGGTACCTAACAATACCTTCACGGGTCGGACAGGGTTGTCTTTTCATATTGTATATTATACAAGGTGTCCAGGTATCGGATATTTGTAAGTTCAATAAAACGAAAATTATTTGTAAGTAATAAAAACGTTTATTGTTTATTATTAGCATATGAATTGGAGAATTATTTGGAAAAGATGATGTTATCCAAATGGTGACCGTTACGTTGCTGGCACTCTACTAATCGGGAACGAAGATTGGCGATAACACGTTGACACATAGCTATCGATATTGCTGCCATTTCTGACCTGATGTTTTGCTTCAACTGGGTTAGAGTCGTCGGATTATTTTGATAAACCTTACTTTTAAGGTATCCCCATGCAAAATAGTCGAGCGGGCTAAGATCGGGACTTCTGGGAGGCCAGTTGATGTTACCCCTTCGCAAAATGACTTTATTAGGGAATAATTCGTTAACAACTTCCATTGAATCATTTGAGGTATGGCAAGTGGCCCCATCTTGTTGGAACCACGTTCTTGAGTTGAAACCTGTAAACTCCTGCAACTCTGGGACCAAGAAATTTCGCAACATATCGCAATAACGGTTACTATTCACATTAATTGCTCGGCCTCGTTGATCTTCATGAAAATAAGGACCAATTATGCCTTTAGCAGACATAGCGGCCCAAACAACGACCTTTGGGCTATGCAGGGGTCGTTCATGCTTTCGTCTCGGATTCTCCACTGCCCGTACCGACAATTCTGCTTGTTAACATGACCATTCAGGTGAAAGTTTGCTTCGTCACTGAACAGTATGTTGTTAAAGTTGTTAAATCGCTGCAGCATTTCGTTCGCAAAATTCAGTCGATTCGCATAGTCCGTATCCTACAACTCTTAAACCAATTGAATTTTATAGGCTTTTAGATGTAAGTCTTTCTTTAAAATCGAATGTAAAGACGATTTATTGATGTTCAGCGCTTGGCTTCGCTTTCGGATGGATAAAGACGGATTTTGACGAACCGACGCCTCAACTTCTTCAATTGTTTCTTCATCGCGAACTGAACGAGGACGACCAGAGTTTTGAATTTTAACTGTACTAGCGACCCGCCCAAGCTTATCTATTTATTTGGACTTCTTACAGAGAAAACACCTTAAATGCTAGAAAATATAAATAACAGGATATGACCTTGTGCTTCTCCACTTATAAGAAGTCACAGCATACAAATAATAATATAACAGCATGAATACAAATTGTTAACGTTGTTTGATATAACGTTAACAATTAAATTTTAAAATAATGTTATACGAAATTAGATTTTAAAGCAATGTCATATTAATTAAATTTTAAAACAACGTTATATTAAACTAAATTTTAAGACAATGATAACAAAATAATAATAAACAAAAAATCCATGACGACACAATACTAAAATTTGTTAAAATAAAAATAAACAGTTACAAGCATTTTCTTAATTATGTCAAATAATGATAATAAGGCTTCGCACGATTGCAATGTTG
Source organism: Sesamia inferens (assembly GCA_037179545.1). NCBI lineage: Eukaryota > Metazoa > Arthropoda > Insecta > Lepidoptera > Noctuidae > Sesamia > Sesamia inferens. Next base: position 22,883,068 of record CM073921.1, read on the forward strand.
ATACTAAATACACTACAGAAAACTGTGAACGTTATTACGAGTATAAACAAAACATAGCGGGCCGGCTGCTACGTCCCGTATTTTTCAAATCTGTAATATCTTCGAAAATATTCATTTAAATCATATGCTGTGAAGGGGCTATATAGATCTATGTTAAATCAACAATGTATTTAACTGGATAAGGATTAATGCTGTATTGGTTAAAATCGCTTAGAAAATTAGCCATTATTTGTCGCATATAAATGACAAAAAATGTTATTGTGGGATATCCATAACAGATAGACATATACCATTGTGACCTTTTCAATGTGTACAATATTTAGTACATTCTTTTGATAAATCTTGTAGGATTCAGCCTGCGTTTCATTGCAAACGCGGAAAAAATGTAATTATTTACGACATCGCATTAGAAACCTCAAAAATATTAGTATTTCTCCACTATTTAATTGATGTTATTATACATTTAAATCTTCCTCTTTGATCACTCTATCTATTAAAATAAACTGCATTAAAATCCACTGCGCAGTTTTAATGATTTAATCATACAAAAGGAAAGGGAAAGAGAGAGCGACTTTCTTGTATAATATGTAGAGATATACTATAATTTGATTACACATACTTACTACAGAATCTGTGAATTTAACGAATTTAAAAAGGTTTTTATAAGTTTTAATTTTATAAATCTGTGAATTGGTACTGAAATCTGTGAATTACTACTGAAATACCTTTAAACCTGTGGACGGTTCTAGGAAGTGCGCTGGTAGTGTATAACTTTCATGTCAAAGCATCACCAGCAGTATCATGTATGAGAAAGTTTCAGTTTGTTAGGAATTAATTTCACTTCGTCGTTATTATCTACTGCGAGTGTAAGCACGAAAGCTTGACATATAAATAACGTTACACAAACGGTTTTAAAATTTTCAGTACTTGTTTTCCAAAATATTTACTTAGTTTTAAGAGCGCCCAGCCGTTAGGGGAAACAAGATGTGCTATCCTGAATGTTTTAAGATTGTACAGATTATGTTATTAGATTTTCCCATGAGGAACTCCGCAGTAACCGGAGTCTTTGAGTCAGGTTAAATAGACAAAATAAAAAAGATAGAATGGTATAACAGATTTCAATGTTCATAAACTTTATTGTCATCTCCAAGACAATGTTAGGAGAAAGTTATATGAGGGAGGAAACCCACAGGACATGGTGGAGCATACGGTGGAGGTTTGCCCGGCTTGGGTAAAGAACCGCCGTGTCCTTGTGGCGGCGATCTCTCGCGTCCAACCCTGGTTCAGGCTATGCTGCATGTGTGAGGAGTGCATGGCAGGCCGTCACCTCCTTCTGCGAAGCAGTGATGCTGGCAAAGGAGGAGGCGTAGTGCGTGAGGGAGCGGGAATGACAGATTCCTCACGCCTCTAGCTCCGCAGGGGACGCCCTGGTGGGAAGACAACATCGACCTCCCGGCCACCGTAGATGCGATCTTGTTGCCCACTGCTCGCTTCCCGGTAAGGACCAGGCTCGGGTGGACGGCGCGTTTTGTTTTACGCGCACCTCAAAGAGATGTCAGCACATCGGGACGGGGTCTACGAAGACTGATGCCTCCTGGGTACCTTACCGTGTTTTTAAATCTTTGAACCAAATTACCGCGCTTGATCGTGCATTACACACACTGAAATAGTACCTACGTGTAAGCTAGTAGGTACTGTCCAAAGTAGGTCTATGAAGTCACTGCACTTAAGATAATGTATTAGGAATTTAATATCACAAAAAGAACTTGGTATGATTTTATGAATCACAGATTTTGGGCGTCCTCGTTTATAAAAAGGGTTCAAAATGACCACCTCCATTTTCTACCCAAAAAGACGTTCTACGTAACAAGGACGATGGAGTGTTCCTTAACATGTCCGGGGTTACCGAAGCAAACGCCGTTTCAATTTTAGATTTCATCTCGTCTGATGAACTACACTCTTGCGAATAAACACAATTTTTTACGTAAACCCACAAAAAAGTCCATTGGTGTAAGATGCGGGGAACGAGGAGGCCAGTATAGACAGTAGAGGCCTCCTCTGCCAATCCACTCGGTAAATTGGTAATTTAAGTATTCTTGAACAGGCCGTGCGTAATGAGCTGATGCACCATCTTGTTGAAACATAATTTGACAGTAGGTAGCCACAGGTAAGTTTTCAAGGGTCTCTTCCATAACTCTTGCAAGTACATTCAAGTATTCCTCGGCGTTGAGACGTTGTTCGACGAAAATGGTAGGGATGTTGACCGTCGTCCCGTAATGTTCGCCATACCAGTGTATGGTTCACATTAAATACAGCGGCAGCTCGATGAGTACTAGTTCTAGGTTCGTTGTTAAAGTGCTCGATAATCTGTGTCTCCAAAGCGGTGCCAGAACGAGAACTAGGGCGTCCCTCACTCGCAGAAAAATGGAAGGAACCAGTATGTTGCAGCCGTCGACGCATGTTCCTGAAGCATGTATACGACGGTAGGCGTCGCTGATCAGCGACGGGTCTCCCGTCAACAAACCGTTGCCGGTATAAATTTAATGCTCTATAGATGCTACCTCCAGCAGCACCAACACTGTATTAACTACTTCAATATTCTTCACCACGACGAGGCATTTTGAAAACCGCTGACAACACGTAGCGCGGAACAGAGCAATTGCAAAACTGCGACTTCACCTCGGGACGATTAGTAAGCAACTTAAGTCGGAGTTCGGGACTTTTCGGGAAAAAATCAAGAATAGGTAGTTACCTAAACCTACGTACAATTTAGGGTTCCCTTTACCGAAAAACCAATAGTGAGTGATATTCTTATCTACAGACACACCTATGCAACTAATTAAGATTTTTAACTCATAAATAAAAAAACAGTAAGTATTCTTAACCAATTACGAATCACAATAACCGTATTAACGTAATAAGTAAGTTTTGATTTACCGAAGTCAAAACTTATTACGTTTGTAATTTTCTAACTAGAGGTGTATCACTCGTTGCATAGGTTAAGGTGTCAAGTACAAGCGAAGGCCTATTGTAATTAAATGGACATATACTAAAACAGGGCTAGGACCACCGTTATTTTTTTATTAAACGGAGTTTTTCTTAAAGTACCTAGAGTAAAAGTAATGTTCATTACAACTAGACGAACATCCCACATTTAAATAATTAAATAATCTGAAATTAAAACAATATGAAAGAAGTCAGTTATTAAAACAATATTTTATACGGTACCACTTTTTAATGATGCATTTATAGTGGGCGTGCCTGGCCGTAATTGGTTGAAAATCCTTTCGTTAATACCGACAGTCCACGTTGACTATCAGATTAAAAATGTGATATAACATAGACACAACATTGAAGTGTTTTCTTGCTTCTGAGAAAGTATCCACGACTGATCTAAGGATGAAAATTAAACGATCGTAATTAATTATTGAAAACAACATAATTAATAGTACCATTAATAGGGGTTGATGCAAGAAGAATTCATTGAATTTACTTCACATTACAAAAACTATGTTTTTATAACACTGATTAGTTGAATAAAACAATACGCATTAAATGTGCCGATACAAATAAGTCGACTGTGTTTTATAATCTTTAAAATTGAATTTTAAAGTTATTTCTAGGGCCATCACTGCGAAAAATCGCACTAAACTTCAAAACAAAATTATTAAAAAAAACCCATGCACTTAGGTACCTCACCGGTGCCATGGGTATGCAATATACATATATTTTATATACTGAAAGTTTAATTCAATGAACAACTCAAATGGTACGTAATACAGATTATGATTTAAAATTTGGGTCTATAGTCTAAATTGATATATAAATCCATACAGCCTTTCAACAAAACCTGACAACCTTCAAGCTCTAATAGAAAGCCAATTTAAACACCAAGTAATTAAAATGATGTCAGTCTGCTCACAATAACTCGTTCGTTAGACAATATTAAATTCAATTAAAAAGTACGTACTCCTGAAGCACTTGGCTGAAAGAACCTGAATCCAACCCACAGTATTGTCGGCTGAATTTCATGGCGACCACTCGACCCAGTTCCAAAAGAGGCTTTTGTTTCAACAAGCCTGATATAGTGGTGATAGATCGATTAGCGCGCCTCGCAATGATTGTCGATGTTACCATTCCACATGACGGGAATCTCGTGAAAGCTGAGAAAGAGAAACAAATTAAATATCTCGACTTGGCGCACGAGATTGTTGACATGTGGAATGTCAACTCGGCAGTCATTGTACCGATTGTCGTATCAGCCAATGGTTTGATAGCCAAGAGCCTCGACCAACATCTATTGAGGCTCTCGTTAGGCAGTTGGATCAAAGGCCAGATTCAAAAGGCAGTACTCCTCGATACGGCCCGCATCGTGAGGAGGTTTCTGTCTCTGGAGCTCTATACTGAAAGTACTATCTTATATTTCTGAAACAGATTGTATAATATCTATGCAAGTTAAATAAAAACATCATTGGATGATTTTCCATCCAGAACAAATAAAAAAACCAACGAGCAATTTTGTTTTCCAGCAGTCTACATAACCTGACTTAGCTGAAGGTATTACCAGTATTTCACAAAGAGCGAAAAACAAAAACAAACATTATGAATATTTTTAAACTGTAAAACACTAAACAAACCATGTCGTTTTGGGTTTTATCTTTTGGTTTTTTTCTAGTAAAATAAAATAGATATATTTTGGTTGCATGTGATTTTTCATCAATTGTTTACTAATTTGGGTGCGTTGATTTCGAATGTACCTCAATATATCGAATCTATATTTTATCCTCAGATTTTTTGTGTCAGCTCTGGTTTGTGAGATATAGGTATCTTCTTCGGTCTTGAATTTTCATTAGTAATCGATATTTTTTGTCAATAGTGGTGTACCTGAACAAGTTTGTGTATAAATTAATTATGTCTTCCTCAAGGAGTACGTGTTTTAAATCCTGATTTTTAGTTTACTTATCAGAAAATTCGTAAGAATGTTTCGAACTTCGTGACTACTTTGGACTACTTTGGGTTTCCATGGCCTCATTATCGTCAACAAACTTTTTATCGTCCCACTGCTGAGCACAGGTCTCCTCTCATACAGAGAAGGCCTACGAATGCCGAACCCTAGATAACTAGTTTTTATGTAAAAACTGTGTAGTCTTTGTGATTATAGGAAAGTTAAAAAGACCTTGTTTTAAGTATACATCTCCAATGACCTGGCATGGACCACGCTATCATCGTGCTGACTTTTAAATTGGTCGGAATTTACATATCCCAACATAAAATCTGCCATGAGACCAGTCTTGAATACTAGTGACACTCTAGTACCACAGAAGGCTGGCATGGCCGAAGGATAGAAACGAAGGAAAGGAAAGCGAAGGCATGTAAGTACAACAGGCAGTAATTATTTAAATCTGGGATGTTCGTCTAGTTGTAATGAACTTTACTTTTACTCTAGGTACTTTAAGAAATTCTCCGTTTAATAAAAAAATAAAGGAAAGTGAAGGCATGTAAGTACATCTATGGAAGGTACTGTTGAAGTCGGTCAACACACGAACAGTGATGGCAGTAGCAGCAATAGTCATTTTCATAGCTTCGGTTAACCCTGGTCACTAAATCAAGATGATCTAAATGAGTTGATGATAAAAATTTCATCAACAACATGACAACCTGTAACTTGTTAGGGGCAAAACTAGAGTTGTTACATAAAAACCGTATAGGTTTTTGAAATCTGCGTGGAAAACAATTCAGGTTTATGTAAAAAATTTCATACAACAGACATGTACTCCTGGGTTTGAATTAAACGAGTAATAACATAAAAAATGTTTCAAAATATGTAATCACACATTAAAATCAGTTTCTATATATTTATTATGGTATGTATTTATTTATTTATACTTACCCAGAAAGAAATGTACATAGGCGGACTTAATGCCTTAGGCATCCTCTACCAATGAACCATGGGTGGTTAAGAGATTAGATGGTAGGTGCTTTGTTTAAAAAGAAAAGAATGATAAAAAAAACTCTTAATACGAGTTAAACAAATACTATAATCACTATCCCACCATCCACGTGATGAATTTATTTCTCCGCTAGCCGACTGCGTATGTACCTAATATTTCCATCGCTTGGCATCCTAAAGTGTACAAGTATAGGTATACCTACCACCGGAATTTAAGCTCAGTCGAAATTCTGTTGTGGATATAAATGCATCGCCGTAATGAAAATTTATTACGCGCTATCGTCCCGGTTGGGTGGGCAGAAGTGGTTGGCATCACAGTTTTGCGTGGGAACTAGAAATTGTTGTCATAATCCAAACTAATGTAAAGAGTTGATTATTTGTTTTTAACGTCTCTGACCCTGTCTGATGAATTTACACCACAGAACAGATAATAATCATTTTTACTCTGATCAGTGATCCACATTATTGCCGAGTACCTTGATAACTCGTTAAAATTTGATGTTCTGTGTCTTGACGTCAATAATTAATAAAATGTCGTCGTAATTATTTTGCACATCTTCTACTTATCTTTACACATATTTAGTGCAGCTGGAGAGTGAGTTATCTCAGCGAGCATTTTAGGGGTCGGTTTTGTTTGAAAAGCGCTGATTTTCAGCCTAATTTGAGGAAATGACTTTTGATGTTGATTTTCTTCTTCAAACAGGTAAAGGGGTAATTATACAAAAAGTATCAGCAACTCTTAATATACGCAGATATTAATTAAATTAAATATCGATGGCGAATTTATTCAATATAGCTGCTTAAATCCTATCGCGACATTTTGCAAATAAATTTAAGGAAAAAAGAAACTTTTACTCCTACATAATAAAGTTCAGTTTCCAACACAACTGAAATTCTACAGACAACAACAACTTCAAATATTTTTAGAATTTCTTTATGAGTGCTAGGCATTTATAATCAACTTAATTGCTAAAAGGTGTACAAATAAGTTTCCACCGTTTAACGAATGATGTCCTCATCCACATATACATAATGGACATGCCTTAGAGATGAGAATTGTGGTACTCCGAAAGAAAGAGAGGAAACGAAATTTCATCTATCTTTATCTCTCTCAAAATCATCAATCATCTATGAGCAAAGAGATCGTGCTAGTATGCATAGGCTATCTCTCTCACTCTTTTCAAACCAAAAAAATACTAGAGATTATACGCGTACGGCATGTCCATATGACTATGGATGTCCTCACTAAGAGGTTTCGTTGAAATTGTCAGATGTAAAATGTGATATCGTAAGTTTGGATATCTGGTAATAACATACACTTAGAGTATTAGTGACTATATCAGTCATCATCATCTCAGCGATAAACCCAGTCGCATCCGAAGCTTTTTCAGCTTTGGAGTCTGGGGTCCGCTTTACCAGTCTAACTGGTGATTTAGGCTAAACTTCGATATTTTCCGCGAAGCGACTGCCGTCTGACCTCCACAACCTGAAGGCGATATCGAAGCATTGCAGTTAGACCAATTGTTGGACTTTTGAGGGCTCCAACAACCCGTAACGACTACCATTAGATGTTCGTATGGCAACCGGGACCAACGGCTTAGCGTGCTTTCCGAGGCACAACCAGACCAGTGCAAATATTCATATTCATGCATACAAATATTTGCACTGCGCAGGGATCGAACCCGCGGCTCGATTCCTGCGGAGGCTGTCAAGTGACTTCTACTCTAATATATGGCAATATGGCAAAAAAAAAAACAGTTGTCATTCACACTCGTAATATATTTCTTAACATATATACTATCAATATCGTCATTCAATCGCGCCTCGATTCGAAGATCATTGTAGGCATTAGAGCTGTGCCACAAATAGGCACACTTGACGCCAGTAAATTCTTATTCCCACCATCTCGTTTGTTTAGATCCATATCAGTATCACATATTTATTTTTGTGCAAAAATTTCAAGTGTTAATGTGTCGAATAATCGTCATTTGCGGGAACCTTTGCTACTTCTTTGATTTGATGAAATCTGCAGCTATTAGTACACCTATTATATAAAACCAACAAATTATTAACTTGAAATAACACACACACAATATTTGTTTAATTTGAAATAATATCAATTTGAAACATTCCTAATTAGTTTCACTGTTATATTTTGTACCGAAAATGTAGGGCTTATTAATAAAGCACCATACAAAATAGATATTACAAATACGGGGAAATGAACGGTCAGAATTATTCCAGCTCAAAATTCATTATTTTAGTTCTATTCAGGCGCATTTGAATATCGTGCCACTTGTATAGTTATTTCAATTAATGTACATATGTGGTTTCAATTATTGTGATGACCACCTGCTTTGTTTCGTCTATCTGAATAACAGAAAACTTTTTTTATTTCGGGGCATCATCATTAGACTATAGCGGTTCACTGCTAGACATAGACCTCTCCTATTCCACGCCCGTTAATTTGATTTTTTTTGGTAATTCTCATCCAGGTGCTTACAGCCTGAGAAGCCATCCTGAGAAGATTCTTGCTATACACACCTAGCCTGCCGGTGTCCCACCTTACATTTACCGATTGGCGGTTTTCGCTCCGCTTAAGGAAACGTCTACCCCAACGGTCATCAACAGATTTCTTTAATAGGCTTTCTCTAAGGCTTTGGAGTTGAAACTGTGGGATTTTTCCCTCACTAAAATTATCTGCAAATGAAAAATGAGGCTACAGGAGTTAATATTAATCTTGGGGTTCGTTCGCTTAATACTGTGTAGTCAAACCACGCGGGGATTTGATCTATTCATTCATTAAAATCACCTGAACACAGGAGGGCACCAATCAAAAGACTGAAGGAAAAAACCATTCTGTGCAACGTGTGTTAGGGCAAACCTTTAAAAGATGCGTCGTTTTGAAAACATTGTTGACATCGAATAGCTTTATTCAACCGGCGAATTTTTCGAGGAGTATCATGTCAGTCCACTTCAGCAATGCCAATCTGTAACCATCTTGCCATGGAAATATAGTGAGTTGTCATTCGCACTAATGCTATAGGATTGACACTCTCAGCACACTTCATCTAAAGGAGATGTTTCAGTTTGGGCTACCACTATGTTCACTATATAGATAAGAAGGAAAAATAATAGATTATCATAAAAATACTACTAAATTAATTTGAATAAAAATGCAAGTACATATATATAATTTATTATTCGAAATGTTTTTAGTGAGATACCCTTTTTTAAGTTAGCCGTGATAGTGTTTATGACGTTTGATTGACGAATTTGACAGATCTATTTTTCCGTTTTGTTCGTGATGAGTGTTGATTTGAGTTGATTGTGTTTCGGAGCTTTTAGTGATTGCTTTTGATTTTTGTGCCGTAATTTCGAAATTCATTTTTATTTTCGCAGTCATATGGTGGATAATATAGATACCTTAGATAATATAGATGCCTGCATTTCTGCGCTTGTCATATATCTAAAATGAATCGAAAGGCTTTTTTTTTCGTAGCCCAACAAACGCTAAGCAAAGAGGTAGGTTATACTCCTCGATCTTCTGTATAACTTGCCGCAGCGTATGTATGTGGTCTACTGTGCTGAAGACCTTTCGGAAACCGGCTTTTTCGGGACGCTGGAAGTCGTCAAACCTGCAGGCGAGACAATTCGTGAGGACTCTTGAAAACAATTTATAGCCATGACTCGGAAGTGAGATGTGTCTGTAGTTTTTCAAAAGGGTGTTGTCACCCTTTTTGAAAAAGAATACCACCACACAGCTGTGCCATGTCTGTGGCGTTTTCCCCTTGACCGTGATGGAATTAAATAACTCAGCCGTTATTCTGTCATCGCCCGGCGCCTTGTTGTTTTTAGGTTGTTTGAGAGCCAATCGAATCTCCTGCAGGCTGACGGATATCTTCTGTGTAATGTCGGGTTAATCTTGCGCTGCAGACCCTAGGGTCTTCAGCAAGATTTGAAGTGTAGAGCTGACCATAGAAATTCTCGACTTCCCTCAAAAGTTCGGGTCGGTTATGATCTTGCCGACGTCGGTTTTCACTTTGCTTAGCCGGCTATGCCCAATAGTCAGATCCCTAGCGAAAACTTTAGAGCCTCTGTTTCGCTCTATAGCCTCCGTTACACGTTCGATATTACACCGACGTAGGTCGCGCTGCAGACACTTTGAGATCTGCCTATTAAGCTGCCGGTATCTGCAAGCATCACTTGACGAACGCAAAACCATCTCACGCTGGAAACCTTCGAAGTCATAACTTCGAAGGATCCATAGATCCATAGATCTGGATGGGTTCTGGCCGGAGCGTAGATTTCATCAGGCGAGATCTTTCGGACACTATGTTCAGATTCAATGTGCCTCTGATCACACGGTGATCGTTGCCGCATTTGAACGAGTTGATCAGTGAGACATCATTGATTATGTGCCTTTTTGTCGTCATGATGTAGTCTATCTAGTTCTTGGTGACCCCAACTTTCACTCCTGGCCAAGTTAAATTGAATGTACAATGCACTTATATGTATATATATAAACTTAGCCAAAATATAGGAAATAGACTTAAAAACAGTTAACTATACTAATATTTACATTAAGTGTACATAGTGCTGGCCCAGGCTCGATACATTTCTGAAACATCTCCTTTTCATAGTGACAGTTTTACAAAATCATTCGGCAGGAATGCGTTGTATGTAGTGGTTTTAAAATGAAACTATTATTACATCGTCTCAAACTTGTGTTGCATTTCGTGTGACGGTCGGCTGCGGAATAGACATAAAGTGAAAGGCGCTAGTCAGAGCAACCAAGGCCATGAATGTGGCGACGCCAGTGAAACTTTTTCCACCATGGTAAAAGTTCCAGTTTTGCCGTGGTTTCATAAAACCACACAATCATTTTTTTTATCTATGTAACGTGTGTGTTATATTCAAATTGAAATATGTAATTATCAAATTGAATATATTGTATTTTTCGTTCATAAACTATTTAACGTTAAAACCAAAAATATATAATATGTTGACTCTACATTTTATATCATCATCATCAACCTTTTATCGTCCCACTCCTGGCCACAGGTCTCCTCTCATACAGAGAAGGATTGAGCGTAATTACCACGCTTGCTCAATGCTTTTGGCGATTTCAGACTTAAAGTCCAGGTTTCCTCAAGATGTTTTCCTTCATTGGTGTCCATCCAACATATACTTAGAAAGCACATATAAATTAGAAAAGTTACATTTGTACTTGCCTGACCTGAAATTGAACCCGCACACTCATACTTGAGTGGCTGGTGGTATAACCGCTAGGCAATAATGACTATACATTTTAAATATTTGAATATAAATATCATAACATGTTGCAAAATTTTTTGCACTGACTTTTAATCTTTTGTAACTACCAAGTTACGCTCGTACCTAGTCGGTTGAACTAGGCAGATCGAACCAAATAGTAGAGGATAGTAGGTACATATGTCCATTTACTTCAACCGATATAGTCCGATGATGTCCAATCATGTCCGAAGCACACACTTTGCAAAATGAAATAAAATCGATATGTGAAGGGTTGACTGATTTATTTAGTTAGTACTCACACCATCTAATTCTATGAATATGCGAGTCATTTCTAATTATAATGTAAAGTTAAAGATTGGAAGATCAAAATTGCGTGGTAGTATTAGTTTACTGTGTCACTGTTTCCGTAGTTTCTTGATATCTTTTTCTACAAGCAAAACGGTGGTGACCGAAGTGAACTAATTCCGGATTGGATGAAGGAACTGTGAATGGGGTAGCGTCGTGAGACAATAAAATATTTTTTTAAATACTTGTTAATATAATTATTGAAGTAAAAGCTTATTTGCCTTGAGATATTCTTCGCAAGAATCAGTTTATAATGATTGCTTTATGTTTTAAATAGATATTAGAACCGAGCTTTTGATAAAGTGAAGTTGCCAGGAATTTATTGTTCAACACATTACGGGACGATAGTAATAATAGAAAATCTATTGTTGGCGGTTGACTGCTTTATACTTAATTACATAAATAAAATTATTGAGTGAACAACAAACTGTTACTAAAGACTTCAATATATACTGTTAGATGGAGCTGGTGTCCGTAACTTTAAGATAATGGTACGCGCATTTCTGTAGAAAATAAACTAACAAAAATGTTTTCAACATATTCATGTTTTCTCGGTGGTAGGCCACTAATGAAAAATTAATCCTCCGGCCTTTCACAAAAGCCTTTTTTATTAAGCTGATTTCCATTATGATTCAGCGAGGCACTTAGTACGCATTAATTGTAGGTGTATGTTTAATGAAAGTCAATGAGATTTTTTTCATATGACAATAGCGCCACTTATTATCTTGTGGCGCTTCCAGATGCCAATGTGTATTGTTATAAGCTTCAAAGCCTGATTCAGAATCTTCAGGATCAATAAATCATTCGTACGTTCAACATAAGTTGTCTCAGAAAACCTTTTAAAGATTATATCGAGGTCAAAAGGCTTGAAATGAGCTGCTTCTAATTTTGAATATTGCATGTTTTTATATACTTAATGACATTTACGAATTTTATAAATACATACAATGAAAAGGTCATAGTAGGTATGTACACTGGGCTGCAAAAATAACGGATCACTTAGAAAAACCCCGATATCTCCCCAAGTTATGTAGATAGATATATAAATATTACGTATAAATCCACAGTCCAAAAAGTACTCCAGCTATTTCAATAGATGGCGTGAACATTAGAAGACCATGAATGGTAGGCCAAGGTGCACAACTGTACGAGAAGACCGATTATGAAATCGACATCTCAGGGCTGTTCAGGTCCGAAATAGCCTTCAAGGGGTTCACCACTACAATGTGATTTCTGACACAATCCTGCGGTGACTTCGTGAAGCTGATATAAAGTCTCATAGACCATAAAATGGCCCTTTATTGCTCAGATAACATCGAGTTGACAGGTTGCAATTTGCTAGAGAACACATCCGATGGACAGATGAACATTGGTTATGTTTTCCAATGAGTCTAGATTTTGTTTATTCACACACGATGGGAGACGAAGAGTTATATGTATAGGCGACCAGGTGAACGTTATCGTCAAGCGCATTTTGAATAAAAAGGGTGCCATTCGGTGGAGGGTCAATAATGGTATGGGCTGGGATATCTTCAGAGAGTTGTACGGAGTTAGTGATTATAGAAAACGGTTCTTTGACATTTCCCAGATACGTAGAGGAGATTTTAAACGACTATGTGATCCTATCCTTTTCATATGGGCGCAAATTCCATTTTTATGCACCATAATGCGCGACCACACTAGTGCAAATTTGGTCCACGCGTTTATCCAAGACGTCGGTATCACCCGCATGGAATGGCCAGCTCGCAGCCCGGACTTAAATCCCACAGAGCATTTATAGGACGCACTCGGGAGATGCGTCAAACAACGCTCTCCAGCTGCAGCTACCTTACGTAAGTTAAGCATTGCGCTAGTGGATGAATGGTCAAATATAGACCAAAACCGTATTAGAAATTTGTTTTACAGCAGGCCACGTCATCTTAATGAAGTGATACGGGCTCGTATAGGAAATAAAAGCTACTAAAATGTCAGAAAAGCTTTTGTTTTGCAGATTAACTGTGTTTATTTTTGTTGTCAAAAGTTAAAAGTGCATTTTTTGGTATTTAAATAATATTATTGAATTTACAAACATGTTACGTATTTTATTTTATGTATATGTCGGTCATCTATAACATACCACAGTTTCACGGATAAGTGTTGTGTATTTAAGAAACTATTACACTTTTTATAAGAGACTAGGAATTTATGCGGCTCAGTGTATTTATGTATATCTGAGTTTGTTTCGTTCTTTCTACTCAGACTAGTCAGGTAGGAAACTTTTACCTCATATAGTTTTAAAGAACGATAAAAGTGTTTGTACAAACCTACTAACAAAATATAAACATTTACTATTGTAGGTATTTGATTTACCAATATTCTAACTTTGACGCTACGAGTCGTAGCAGAGTAGCGCGTAGCGTACTTTCGTAGCGGACCCTCTACGAAACAAAGTATTCGTATAAAAATATGGCAATTTAAGGTTTTCTTTATACGAAAGCTGTGAAATCGCAATATTATTTTTGAGATGCATAAGTTTTGTATGAATACTCGGCCATATAATAAATTATTGCGGAAGAATGGGCTCACTCAGAACTTTATAATAAAAGTAGTAGTTAACTGTATTAAAATGGGTGTAATACCATGTTTCACGTAATAATGTACGAGAGAAAAAAAAAAAGGCCAAGTGCGTGTCGGACTAACGCACAAAGGGTTCCGTACCATTGATTTATGAAATTAAAGGATTTAAGTTATTTGTATGAAAGATTACGCGGTAATATGCGGTTTACGATTTATGATTTTCTCGCGAGGTTGTCGACATGTGGCAGGTGGATTCAGCAACCATTGTACCGATAGCTGTGACAGCAAATGGCTTAATAGCCAAGAGCCTCGACCAATACCTCAGGAGGAACCCGTTAGGCAGCTGGATCAAGGGCTTGATTCAGAAAGCGGTACCTCTTGACACGGCTCGCATTGTCAGGCGGCTCTCTCTCCCTAGAGCCCTGAACACCCGTAGCTTGGACCGTATTCCCGGCTACTATTTTTTATATTTTTAAATGTTTTTGTTTTTATATATGCAAATATTTAAAAATATAATTAATATGTAAAAAAAATAAATTGTAGACATTTTACTTGTTTCTATAGATAAGTTTGACAGCTGCTCTGAAATCCATTATTAACACCTAGCACCACCAAATACTATTCGACGCTGCAAAGAAGGCGAGGAAGGAATCAGAGCGCCACGAGGAAAGAATGCCACCCATATCTTTGCAGAAATAGATTGCAGTTTTATTATATATCAAAATAAATTATTTCTATGATATGTTCCATATTGTTTGTGTGTTATCGCCATGACGTGGTTGTTTTTTTAGTTAAGTACCTTAGAATTTGCGTCATCTTAGGCACATAGGATAAAATGAATAAAGAATAAACACTTTCTGTGATAAGCTTCTTCACGAAAATTATCATCAAAATTCCTGAACACTTACTGAACCACCCACAGAAATATAAAAACACAGAGATTCCTATATCTGCGGTGTGTCCGTCGTACTACAATTGAAGTGTCTTCAAGACAAGAGTGAATAAAAAAATGTTTCAAGGCCAGTCTCAGTTGTGCAACAAAATGAGAAAGCTTTGGAGTCCAATAAGGCTTAGGACGAAACCCATTACTCGGTTTGTCGCATACATTTATCAGGGGTATGAACTGATTCGCAGCTTCCTCCACTTGGTTAATAAAGTGGTCATACATTGATTGTACAGTGGCAGTTTCAACAGGTTGGAGCAAATAGTTCTCTAAGCACTTAGAGTTGTCCAACCATTTTGCTAACTTAAAATTCCGTTTTTTTGGTATTACAAACAATGTGAGCTTTACTACTGTATTTATATGAGATCTTGAGACACAAACGATCGCTCCCTGAACACTCATTCATAACATTCCATTTTAATAAATGCGCCAAGTCGGTAGAAATAAAAGTCACATCGGGAGAACTTTGTTGTATAATACCATCGACAGAACTCATTCTTGTTACGCTACCGTCATTAAGAGAAATGAAACCATTTTCTAACGCGGAGTCATATATTTGTATACCCCTCGTGTCAGTTTTACACGACCAAGTAGCGTGATGGCCGTTAAAATCTCCTGCTAGAATACATTTGCGGGGAAATAATGAGAACACTTGTTCCAGGATATATTTGTACATACCGATGACGGACAGTGTATCAGTACGATGTTTTTAATTTGGTTACAGTTCAAAAGTTTAATTGATATTATTTCTATTTCCGAATTATTAATATTAACAAAATTTGGTTGTACTTTAATTGATTTATGTGTAATTATAGCTATTCCGACGTATCCATCGATCCTGTCATTTCTAAAGATTTTATAGCCACTTATGTTTATGTGTGATTCTGGTTGTAACCATGTTTGGGATATTAACGCAATGTGTATTTTATCTTGTTGCAATAGGATTTCTAATTCATTACGTTTAGGTTGCAAGCTTCGTGCGTTCCACTGTATTATATTAAGTGACACAATATTACTAGATTTATTAGCCATTATTAAAAAAAGACACATACTTCCATAGATCATCTCCACTTAGAATCTTGAAAAACCACTGATATATATATATAAATCAATGCCACTTTCTTTGTAATTTTATAACTCAAGAACGGACTCACCTATCCAAACCAAATATTCAGGCTTTGTTTTGACTAATTAGTAGATGGTTTATGTGAAGTTTGAACAGAATAGATCCAGCGGTTCGTCATTTATCACATTTTTTATAACAAATGAATTCAATGAACGGTGGACATTCATCTCATCTATATATATAAAAATCAATGCCACTTTCTTTGTAATTTTATAATTCACCAAAACTGTGTAATGGCTCCAGATTGGCACTGTAAAACTTATTGCCAAATTTAATTGAAGCTACAATCTTAACTGGTAAATCAAAAGGAGAAGTTTGTTTGATACCGCGTATCCCTATGATCCCAACTGATATGCCGTTTGGGTTCAAACGATTACAATATCCTGTGCGTTTATCATTTGCTATGTCCATCAACAAAGCCCAAGGGCAATTATTTCACGTTTGTGGTCTGAATTTGGAAGAATTATGTTTATCAAATGGCCAACTTTATGCTGCCTCTTCGAGAGTCGGTACCCCCAGTCGTTTGTATAATAATCTAAATGTTTTGGATTAAGTTATATAGTTATATAATTGTTAGCAATTAAAAAAATATTTTATATATGAATAAATTATTTTGATGATCCAATACATTTGTTTTTATTATTTCACTTTATACGTAGCGAAGCACGTATCGGGCCGCTAGTATATCTATAAAAAAAATAACTAGTTGTTTAAATTTAGTGAACCAATTACCCTCAGATAAACATACTTCTCTAATTCTTTTATAAATACTGTACATACTAAAAGTTTTTTTTCTTATCAATTCGTCAGAACCTGAGTCCTTCTATAGACTTGTGGAATTTTTTTCTTGTTGTTGTGGATGTCCGTCTTGTCGTAGTCGCCTCTCGAGTCGCTCCTTCCTTTTGCTTTTGAAGTACCCTCTTTTTTGAATATATTTATTTTATGTTAATCTTTTGTCTCCATCAGATTTACTTCTCTTTCATTATGTACGAGAGCCTAGGTGACAAGTACATCCCGGTACGACGCCTCGGGCCTATCTAGTGCTGACTCAACTTGCAACACTCAACTACCGATTGTTGAGTGTTTTCTTGTATGTAATTGTAGTGTCTTTCATAGTGTATATTTTGTGTTTCTTTATTTCTCAAATAAAGTTCAAGTCCCTTACGATAGTTACAGTTATTCTCTATTTAAAAAAAAACGGGACATTTTTTGAATAAAGCCATATGTGATCCTTTACAATTTACACAGATATATTTCTTGGTCTCACAGTTTGGGTGGTAATTACCACATTTGGGACATACTTGTTTCTTGATTGTACACGACCTTGACAGATGACCAAATCTCCAACATAAAGAACATTGGGATACTGGGAAAGTGTAAGGTTTCACTTTAAATCTACAACCGTAACCATATACGTGCGGTGGTAAAATGTTACCCTTAAGGCAAACTCTGATTGTTTCAGAAGCTAACCATTCTCCATTATCAGATTGTCTTCTTAATCTTCTTACTGATATCACGCCGTATTCACATGTAACGTTCTTTAAAAATTATTTCTAAATCCACTTGTTTGAGGATTCCATAACAAAGGTTAGCTTCGTCCGTCATCTATACTCTGTATCTTAAATCCGTCAACTTTTCACAACTTAGTAACTTCCATGCATCTTCCTTATTATTAAAGTAAATTAAGACCTTAAACGCATTTTTATATACAATTCTCAGTACATTTTCAATATGTTCTGAGCGTAAAAGTTTTGCCATCCCAAATTGTTTCGGTACCTAATATTTCATTTCCGGTCACGGATACGAATACCTTAGACTTTCCGGACTCACTGTTATTCTCATTTGTTTTGTCACTATTTGAGTTTTTTCGATTAGCTTTTTTATTTCCCCTTCTTATTGTCACAAATCCGTCTTCTTCTATTACCTCTTCGTCATCTTGTCTACTTCTCTTCTCAGCAAGTCGTTGTTCTTTTCTCTTATTCGTCTCCTCAGTGGAAGTTGAAACAAGTGGTTGTTCACCCTTTTCATTCGTGCTCCTCTCATTAGTCGTAATACTATTTAGTTGTTGTTCACATTCAATTACTGGGCCCTCCTTCATTATTTCACCGCCACTTGAGTCAAAATTGTTATTAAATACATTCATTTTTAATTATCACAATGAACCTTGTAATGTACATATGAACAAGCGTATGTCCATGCGCATTGACTGCTCACGCATACTGTAGTATAGTACTTGGTTTAGAAAATATACATCTCTTGTGAAAGATTATTGACTTGCTTTTTAGTTACAATATTACTTATGTTTAGCACGAATTCTCCTATGACATTACAAATCTTCAAAAACAACGCACGTAATAACTAGGATTCGAACTCGGTAGCATAAAGTTTATCTTTACCATTAGCCACTTGAAATGACTCTTTATTATATTGAAGTTGTTTAGCGACTTTAAATCTCAAAAGAATTAAGGGTAGTTTAATATTGACTGTAAAAAAATTAAATCTTTTTGTTCAATTATAACTTTCATTAAAGAAAAATATATCTAAATAAAACTAATAGCCCTTAATTTACAGAGTTGTGCTGACAATAGGACAATAAATTAAACGTTGTGTACCTTAACACATTCTCAGTCCACCCATAAAAATCATATAAATAGGTCCATTAGTTTAGTCACAGGAAATTATTTTTCACATTTTCTACATGATGTACTTGTTGATAAGGAAGCGCTTGCAGGTTAATGACCGCCGCATCCTGCGGTACCACACTTTAATAATAATGGCGCGAAAAAAGCAAGTCGGTACAGGATCGCGCTGTCGCCGATCGGAAGTCAGTGAACCAATATTTTTAAAGGATGTTCTATTCTGTTTGCAATTTTATGCGATTTAATTTGTTTGAAGTTTTCATTTTTTTTATTTTTGATGCTAGGTTTTTTTTATATGGTTTAGGATTATAGCTATGAGCCATCATTGTTCGTGATTTCATTTTTTGTCGTATTGTCAGCACCACTCTGTATATACAACATTATTTTTTGTTTTATGCGAAACCCGAAACACGTGTTCAGTATTTTTAAGTAAAGAATCTATGTACAACATTTCAAAAAGATATCATGAAAACCGCAAAGTTATGAGCTTGTTATCCTACTTGGTTATCCCAAAAAAAATATGGTCCACACTCCGTTTGGACGGGCCAGCCGGGTGCATTGACCTGTGGGGTCAGCTGAGCGCGGACATGCGCACGCGTAAGCTGCGTAGAGCGCTCAGTAACTAAATATTGTACTAATAATTTCTAAATGTATTTTTGAATAAATATAACATGGTGTAAAAATTATTGAAATCGATTCAGTTGCTTATTTTGAACAAACTATCTTCAGTACTTTCCTCAGTCGTTTCAAAATAATGTAACACTTCCATGCAATTTTGGAAATCTAATAACAGAACATTGACAGAGAACATTGTCGAAATCCATATTTACCATTCATATAATATTAAACTAAGGTAGATAAGTCACTAGCGCATTGAACGTGAAGCGTACAAAAGATTGTAATTCTAATCTCTTGCTTTAGTCACTCTCGATACTCTCGATCAGTACGCGTGTGTCCTGGTGACTAAGGAAACCTTTTCCGCATTCAAAATGCCGTTTTGTGTAATGCGTAAATGCACGAATTATTTTAGAAAAGCTAACAAAAGTCATGGAATCACATTTTCACATAACATAAGTAAGTATTCCAAAATATTTAGATAAATAATATAATTCCAATTATTTTGTCAAACATTCTCACAATTGACGCTTAGGCGGTCATTGTAAGTAAAAAGAGAAAGAGCTAATTAGATTTCTTGCGAGAGCGATAAGGACGCGAATGCATTAGACATAGATTAGTTGCACAGAAGCGATAATGTTGATGGGGACTTTAATACCTACAATTATAGTTCTGTTTCACTTTATTTTCACGCCTCTGTTCTTAGTTACAATTTATGAACATCTTATTGCAACATTTAAGTAAAACAATGATAAAATGAATTCGTGTTTATTTTACGCTGCTAAGTAATAGAGTCAAATGACATGAAATTATTAAATGGGAAAGTGTGAGTCGATATTAAATGAGCATGAAATATATAGTAATATAAATAAATATTTCCTACGCTCACACCAATTAGCCTAAAAAGGCAAAAAAGAAATAAATTAAATATTTTTGAAGGAATCAAAAATAAAATTAAAATAATACGCGGCACAAACGCGTGTATCTTTAAAGTAGATTTTAAACTACCAACTGCTGGACGTTTCGACCGATTCGATGGACTCCGACTCCGCTCAGCGCACCCACTGCTTAAAATCCCATATATGTTTATTTATTTTTTTACATCTTATTCTAATGAAGACCAAACCTTGCAAGACCTTGCAGTTTGGACGTAAATTACAATGTAACATGAGGGCTAAATGCCATACTCTACCACGCTTGGCAAATAGGTTGACGAGGCTTTTGGTATAAATTGCAGTTTTCCTTCTCTTTAGTGCTAGTGACTTTGCACGAAATTTATCTTAATCGCCTTCTACGACATCACGGCTAACCTAATTTTTTAACATTCATAGGTACATTTTATAATAATAATCATCATTATCATCAACCGTTTTATCGTCCCACTGCTGGGCACAGGTCTCATCTCATACAGAGAAGGATTGAGCGTAATCACCACGCTTGCTCAATGCGGGTTGGCGATTTCAGACTTATAAAGTCCAGGTTTCCTCAAGATGTTTTCCTTCACCTTCAGTCAATGGTGTCCAAGATATACTTAGAAAATACATATAACTTTAGAAAAGTTACATTGGTAATTGCCTAACCTGGAATCGAACCCGCGCACTCATACTTGAGAGGCTGGTGTTTTAACCACTAGGCCACCACGACTTGTATAATAATAATAATAATAATTTATAATTTATAATTTATAAATGAATATTAAAAGATTTCTTGGTTATAAATACAAAAGATTTTTTTTCTATGCTGTTTAAAATATTCCCACCTTACCTTTTTTCACCCGATGGTAACAAATCCTTTTTACGGACTGCCTTGCGAAGAGGGCTAACTCCTAGGGATGCCTAGAACCTAACGGGGTATTTTTACAGAAAAGTTTATTCTCAGTTCGGTGTTAAAAATAAAATAAAATTTTATTTCGTTTCCTTTAGTGATTAATCACAGTCACAAAATATTAAATACATTTCAATCAAGTATTACAAAACTTCAATGACCAACATTATAGTTTTGTAATACTTGATTGAAGTGTAAAACTGTTCATAAAAAAAAATATGCACCAAATTTAGCACTTACCTATCAAATTACCAACTACTCTGTTGTATTTCCTATCTGCATTCTTGTTATTCTTTGGCAAACTTTTCATGATTGGTTGGCAAAAGTCTTTTGTTTCCATTTCGGCGCAAACGACAAACACTAGCCATCTTTTTCTTTTTTATGCTTTAGTTGCGCCCCATCTCATTCACACTGTACCAATGTAGTGAAATGTACGCATTATAAAAAATATGCATGTGTGCCTCTGCTGCATTCGGTACATTTTTTTCGGTTAGTTTGTTAGTATATATCTGTTTAATATTACTCCTCCTGAATCGAAGAGTTGATTAAAATAAATAAACTGTCATTTTGCCTCATAGCACCCTCTCAGTAGTGCTCCAGTGGGGTTTAATTTTGTGTTTGAATAGCTACTAATTAGTTACTTAGCATCCTTTCAGCGCTAATTAACTGTTATGAATAAGATTTTTACTAATAAGCTGCTTGGCCATTAATTAAAATTTTATAAATAAGACTGAATATTGCTAGCTACGTCTACTTCCACAGAGCAAGAAATTTCCGGTCCTGCAGTCTGCACTCAGCATAGGTACTAATAAAATTAGTGCCACCGAAAGAACGTCTTAGTTTTTATAGACAGTATTGAACATGTCGTTTCTGATACCGGCCGAGCCAACTCTTTAATCTGCGCACAATTATGTCATAATTAGTCTATAATATTTCCACTGCCGGGACGCAGCCCCCCTCTCGGCGAAAGGGATGAGGTCGGTCCACCACGCGAGCCCAGTGCGCTTTCGTAGATATCACATGTCTTTGAAGTTTTGATTCTAGAACATACCGGTTTCCTTACAATGAAATAAGTTAATAAATTGTTTATTTCGCAGCTTTGTACACAATTTTTATAATATTTTTTCTTAATTCTAAATAGCACTGATGTATAATTTGCCTGAGCTAGGTAGAACCTGCGCTTCAGGCGAAAAGTGCTTAAGTATTATACATTTTTATTTTGCAATAAATTAATAATAAAAGTAGTACGTAAAAATGTAGGACACAACAGAAGTGTAGTACAGTGTTATTATTAGTATCGTATTCATTATATAGTACCTATTATTAGTCAAAGTAATGTTTACTTCTAAATTTATTTACATACTGTAAGTAGGTCTTCAGTCTGCTAATATGACAAACCTTGCAGATAATTAAAAACAACATTCTTACAACTAAAATAATTCAAATTATAAATATTTAGTACTCTATTTAATTGTATGAAAAGGGCCCTAAGAACGAACGAATCCTGACGGGGACTTGTAACTCTCGGCCTTTCTCATTGGGCCACCACTGTCCTTTTTTGCACAAAATATAGCCGAAAATAGCCCTACATCCTTGAATTCACAGTAAAGCGGATCAGTAAAAATGTTCACAGATAAAATCACATTTGTATAGTAGTCCCAGTTTAAGGTCAAAGCTTGGTTAGAGTCGACAGGACCGTCTCTGTCACCGGTCTCTGAGGTGTCTTCATGCTCTGTGACTATACAGAATACAGAGATAACTAATTCGCATGCTTGTAAAATCTGCTCTGTGTATAATCCTCGTATCTTTCCATTTTGCCGTAAACTTGTTATCCGATATTGTAGAACGTAGATAGATAATATAATTTATGTTCAGGAAGGTAATTAATCAGTCTACCTCGGATTATCTACATGTATGCAGGCAAAGTTACTTTCTTTATAATATAAGCATTTTGCACGCGTCTTCGTCAGTGTATTTCGTACTTTATAACTTTTCCTTTGGTGGGAGTATTTTAAACTAAAAGTGAACTTGATACTTGGCCATATTTACCTCAATAATTAAAGATTGTTCGTTAAGTACTGAGGCAAATATTGCCAAGTATCAAGTTTTTTCTGATTGTATGACTTAAAGATGATTTATATCAATTTATGAGTTCATCAAGCCACGTAGTGAAATACACCTCTTGAAAAATTTATCGTCCCTTTTTGCCCCTTCAGAGGCTGATTTTGGAAAGAGCCAAACAGATTTAATAGACCGTGTATTCAAATTCTTTTTCACAAACTTTAACACCCCGCCCTATATGGCGATACTTATAGGGATAGTAGTTTTGAAAACTTATAATGATACAATTTATAACTTACTTAGGCAAGTATACTTGTGAAGTAGTAATGTAATGTACATACAAATAAAAAAAGTCTGAGAAATTAAAAAAAAAATAGTATTTCTTGAAAACATTCTTGTTTTTAAGAAATACTATTTTATGTAACGGCCAAAAACTTCGAAGATATTTGACATCTACCAATCCAAATTGGGCCAGCGTGGTAGTCTACGGCCCACTCCCTCTCACCGAAAGGAGGCTTGTGTCCCAACAGTGGGAATATTAATAGACTGTAACTAACTATTGACGAATCATTATTGATTTTAGGTACATAAGATTATAATTTCATATAAAAAATGTCTATAACAGGTGATTTTCATTCCAAGTTGGAGAAATCGGTTTCAAGGTAGAGAGATTTCGGAAAATTTTGTATATCTGTATATCCATAACATTTTGTGGAACACAGATTGTGTTGTTTTTTTAGATATTAACCCAAGTTATTATCTCCAGCACTATGTCGTACTATTCACAAGACGCTTTGTATAAAGGCATAGTCTAAAAATCATACAGCCGTCCAACGAAGACGTCTAGACAGGACAATCGTGCGGGGTCTGAGTTTTAATTTGAATTATGGATAATAATAATTCCTAAACATAAACGATTATTTTCGTCGACACTATTGAAAATTCACTTTAAGATCACTTTAAGAACGTAAACGAAGGTAAAGGAGTATTCATGTCAATTTCTTAGTAGGTGACGTTGTTAAAGTTTTGTCTTTATTCATCGTAAGAAGACGTGAGTATCAATAAACCTACGTTTATATCCCGAGGGTCTCGTTATTCTGATGACGAGTCGTGAAGGCCCATATCTAGGGCTCTAGATTCAGTATGATTGTGTAAGCAATGTGTACTAGAATAGGTCACTGCTTATTAATAAGTGAATCCATCGATCGAATTCAGTGGGTTAACGCCAAATGTCACATTTAAATTGTATGTAGTCCATAGGAGGCCGTAGCCCCTACGTGTGTGTGCAGTAGAGTTTGTTATTTTTTTACGTTGGTTTTGAAGAAGTTTTTGTGGGTTCGTAAGCCTTGAAGTCAAATTTAAAGGCCTTAAAAAAGAAAGAATATTTGTTTATTTTTTTTGTGCTGAATAAACAATAATTATTTCCTTGATATCACAAAAAATGTGGAATATACGTGTAAAAAGGAGCTAAAACATGGTTTTACTGGACCTTTGTGGCCACGTAATCGCTATAATATGCTAGCTTTTAATTCCATTGAAACTTCGAACTACGCTGGACTGACTCATGTTATGACTCTTTGACATTGACTCGTCCTAAGCATTTATTAAGTAATGGAGTTTCGTTCTCCCATTCTCACAAAGATACTATGTACCTATAGTGAAACTCCATGTAAAGGGGTCACTTTCCTTTTTTTAGATTACCTTCCTATGGAAGCAATTTTAAGAAGTATTCACATTAAAACTCTCGTAAATTTTAATATTCAAAAGTACCTTTGTGATTCAACCTCAACTCTTGATTAATGGCCTCTATGGAATAGATACCACGATTTTGCCAATAACACGTGTAACAAATTATAGAAATTATTTGAAAATTTTATTTCACAATAATGGCGGATATCGCCAATGACAGTTGAAAAAGACGGCCGCGTGAACCATCTATGAGGGAGGTTTGAGGCAAAGTCATGATGTGGCCACTATGCTGCGATATTTCAATGTTCTTTATGAATTATTTACTGAATGCACTTTTTACTACATAAATCACTCGCTTTTATTTAGTAAACGACACTATAAATAATTTTAATAGTCCAATGAAAAATGCGCGTGACCCTCATCTTAACTTTCCCGTCAAAAGACCTTTTTTCGCATTCATTGGAGGCATGCGAATACGTCAAAAATGGCGCTAACTATCATCAAATCAAATGACGTGTTGATTCAGTTTATAATTGTCAAATTACGGCCATGACTTACTTACGATAGAAGATTTGAATTAAATTGAACATAATATGTCAAACAGTGATGACTGATATTTGACATTATCTGTCTTATTCATAAAAAACTCGTTAATCACTCATTAGCGACTATTTAGCTAACCATTTAGTTAGCTCTTAATCAATGCTTAACTTTTCTTTATTCATAAAAGCTAGTTAGCAGATGATTAGTAGCGATACGAAGTAGAGGTGAAACTATGCATTCAGCACAGATTATAATCAAAATAGTTGACTAAAAAATGGAATTTTTAGAAAAAACTTGTCAAAACTACGATTTTTTATCTGTCGTATTTGGCAGAAAAATGTCAGAAATTTCATCGGATAATTTGAATATAAATAAAATGATTTATTAAAATTAAATATGTAACTGTATTTGTGATGATAGTAGTGAAAGTAATAAACTCCAATAATATTATAGTAAACAGAAAAGGTATTTATCTCTGTATTTATATGTAATTACTAATCTAAACTGACGAAATTAATGTTAAAGCAGTAGCCGATAATAACTGTGTATTTTCCTACTCTTTATGCTTGTAAACATCCCTTTGCTATTTAAGAAATTCAAGTGCGTTCTTGTGTATATATTACATTACTTCCTACTGCTTTTGTACTGCTTTTTACATTATTATTATACTTGTTTACAGGCACACGTTTTATTGCTATAAACGAAGCCACTATTAGCACTTAGCGGCAATATTATTCAACCTCGCAATGACGGCGAAGGAGAAGACCATGCTGAGCGAAAAAGATGAGGAATGAGGGTCGCGTGAGTCAAGAATGACTCTCATGTTTATGGAAGAAAAGTACTGGAAAACAAAAAACAAAAACAATGAATTATTTTTAGAACAAAAATGTAAACAGTTTTATTGCGTATCAAAATAAAATATTTCTAAAAAAATATCTTATTATTTGTGTATTATTCTTGTGTATTAGTCTTATTGCTTGCCCCAACATGACTTTTTTTTAGTCCTGTGCCTTAGATATGACATAGGATAGCATCTAAAATTAGCACCATCTTTTTATTACTGCTATTATAAACCAGTGCCTGACCGCAATGCCGCCTGATGGCAGGCAGTGATGCAATCGTTGATGGTAAAGCGCGTTAGTTTATTAAGAGCCTATTCACTTAAAAAAACTAAGTGAATAAGAAGGAAGCCGGCAGTTGAGCGAGGTGATGCAATGTTAAACCCAACAACACCACCAACGATGCTGCGCAAGAGAAAGATTGATCTGTAGACCCTCCAGGACCAAACTCCCGACACAACAGCATTTGGCGCATCGTACCCGGCACACATTGCAACACAACTGCTCAGACCCGTCCTCCATACGGCTTCACCAGAAATCATGCCGGAACACGACGAATCGCTTGGCGACAAGACTTTGTCTGGTGGGTGGTAACTTCTGCCGGCAACCGATGTTATAATAGCCTACTACCGAATAAAGGTTGTAAGTCAAAAAAGTTTCAAAGCTAATATAACTTTACTACGTCGTTTCGGAAATCCAAAAAAAGGTTTTCAACATCCATATTTACACACTATTCGATATTATAAACAAATAACTTCGCAGCATAATGATCATATTAAATCAATCAGCTGATTCAAATAAAATCCGCCATATTTTTGCCTCTAACCATCCTCTTAACAGCGGTCCAGTGATGTTTAATTTTGACAGCTACTAATCAATTGCTTAGCATCCTCTTAGCGTTAAACAGCTTTTATGAATAAGAATTTTGCTAATCAGTTGCTTAGCAATTGATTAAAGTTTTATGAATAAGACTGATTATGTTTATTGTAATAAATCAGCATTTGCAAAAAGAGACAAATTTTCAAATATTTAATTACTTTTACTGTACCTTAAATCATAATATCCAGTTACCTTAATCCTAAGTTAACCCTAATAATCTGCGCGTATTCAGATCTTTTTTTTCCCGATAGCCGATCTGCACTCATTAAACATGAAATATCTTTGTCGATTGCACCGATTTTTATTGCTTCAATGAAAATAAACCGAGCTCCCCCTTGTATGCCTGCCATTTTGCGGCTGTTCGCCACGTAAATAGACGTGATCCCGTTACCTATTCGTAATATATCTGCGTGGTGCACGGCAGTGGATCTGTCAAGTGCCGTAAACATGTTTAATAGAGATTATTAGAAATATTCCAACAAATAATATATTTTTTATAGAAAGAAACCAACTGGTAGAGCAGGCAGGTATTCGACAAGGGTTCTCTACAACCGATCACATGCGTACCCTAGAACAAATAGTAGAGAAACACCTTGAGTTTAAACGACCTATATACATAGGCTACGTCGACTATGTGAAAGCATTTGACTCGATATCACACGAAAGTAGGTATTTGGAAGGCATTATACCTACGATCAAGAAATACCACAGCCATATATTAAAATAATGCAAAATATTTACAGGAAAAGCTCAAGCAGAATTAAATTAGACAGGCTGGGACCAGAATTCGGAATACACAGAAGGGTGGAGCAAGGAGTCCCTTTGTCACCAAGAATTTTTATAGCAGTCTTGCAAAGTATTATGAAAGAACTAAAATGGCATTTATTTGCCACTAATATAATATTAGTGGCAAATATCTTAGCAACCTTAGATTTGCAGATGACTTAGTAATGTTTGCAAATCGCTCTAAACAGTTGGAAAATATGTTGCAAGAACTAAAGTAGGAAGTAAAGTAAGCAATGAAATTGGCCTAGAACTCAATACGTCCAAAACGAAAGTAGCTACCAACAGCACAAAAAAATCCCAGAAAGATATATACTCGTATAGAATATGCTGAAAACTATACCTACTTAGGAAAACAAATATCATTTAAAAGCACAAGGCACATAGACGAATACTGTTGTCACAAAGAAATACTAAAATCGAAACTACCACTAAAACTTAAAAAGAAAATTATGGATTCGTGTCTGCTACCTTGTCTTACGTACGGTGCCCAAACATGGACTTCCACAAAAATTGTATTACAAAATTACGTTCTTGCCAGCGAGAAATGGATATATATTAGGCCTCAAACTCATGGACAAATAAAAATGTTAGGTCATACGCAATAAAACACAATGTATCGACGCAATACAACACGCACTAAGTTTGAAATGGAGATGGGCAGGACAGGCGCGATTGCCCGACAACAGATGGTCAAAAATTGCGACAACATGGCAAGGGCCAGGAGGAAAAAGACCCAAAGGCCGCCTTAGAAATCGTTGGAACGATGAGATAGTTAGAAATTGGCTAAATGTGGCAAAAGATAGAAATGAATGGAGGCACTTGGAGGAGGCTTATACCGAAAGATAAAAGAGAAAGAGCGAAAGAGAAAGAGCCCATGAATCGTCATGAAATCTAAATTTATGTATTTACTATTATTTTTATTGTTTCTTTTTTCGAAATACTTAAATTATATTATGAACTAAGAAATTCATGGTTAAATAATTATTATTATTATTATTATTTTATTATAATATAATATAACTTCATGGAAGGTGTAAGATAATGAAAAATTCAATAAAATCAGTAGGTATTCGTAGAAACTGCACACTTTTGGTGCGAAAAGAATAACTAACAATCCTGTTCGCAAAGATTAGATTTCTTTTGACTATTTAATGTAGAGGTTGCAGGAAACACTGTACCTTTAAAGAATTTAGTTAGACATGATTCTGAATCAGCCATTTTTTAAAATCCCCGTTTAAAAAAAATCTGCTGATTCTGAGTCATGTTCTTTAATAAAATTAACTAGGAGCTCTATTCCTTCAATACTTGCTTAGGTAGGTATACCAGTTGTATCTCGATACAGCTCGCCAAATTTTCTTGCTCTCCAAAGACATTTACCTACTTTAGATATTTTCTGTGTTAGGTATGACTGGCCTAATTATCATGTTTTGATTAATCGACTAGGCAATCATTTTAATCCAACTACATTACCGATCAGTTCATTCATCTAGTTGAATAGATGTAGCAGCAATTGTTTTTAAAAAAATGCCCCATCGAATCCCGCGCATTCCGTACCCGGTGTAAAATAGTCAGCTGGCCGTTCGCTTCCTAGCCAGAAATCTTATCTAATTTAAATACGAGACAAACATAGCTGTAGGTAACTGAACTTCCCTAATATCTCCCGGACTATCCGACTAATATAAAACGTTTAAATTAGAATGATGCCTGCCAACCTATTTACCTTTTATAACCAAAAATAAATTCGAGACTCAAGCCGTGCTGCTCGTGGCGCCATCTAGCTTGAACCGTCAAAAACGCATTAACACTGTGACCTAGTATAATATGTTTGTTTGTTTAACGCCATCTGTTGGCGCGCGCATGAACTAGTTTCCTGTAGTTTATTTTTATAGTGAGATCATTGTTGTTCAATATAATTTTAGGAGCTTGATTTCTTAGAAAACCTTGTTACTCTTCGTTTTATTTGCTTTGCTCCATTTCATAAAAGGAACCGTCCACTATAACTCCACAATCTTTACTTGGGTAAATGAAAGAAGTTACATATTTCGCGCTCCAACTTTAAATTATTGAAACCTAGTACGGCACCTACTTGCTTGGCACGGGTGCAAGTGCGTAATCTCAAGATATCGATATAAATGTGCTATTCTAAGTCAAAATATCTATGGTTTTTACACATAAAACCTCCGAAATGAAAATCGAAATAAAATCCATCGCCTAGTTTAGAAGGACAACAACAGACACGAACAGTGACTTTGTGTTATATTTTTTAACCTTTTCGCAACTATATTGGGGTTGGCTTCCTCTCTAACCGAATTAATGTAACCGAATATCAATATTTTACTTGGAGTAACCTTCTGAGCCCAGTTACTGGATAACATGGTATAGGTATCCCATAGTAAGACTGGTTGTCCGACTCAGACATAAGCTTTTAAATATTCTTGCCAGGTACGGAGACTAAGAAAGAAAGAAGAAAGTTTATTTGGACACAGTACGTTCAATACAAAAAAAAGTAAAATGGCTGGCGTCACGGCTGCGCTTTAAATGTTCATTTCAGCATTAGTGTCAGACTGATGCTATCGGACGCTGCTTTTGTAATAGTACTTACCAATATTATACCTATCTGGTAAAATGTCAGTGCAGTACTCAATTTAGGTCATTCGTGACCGAAGAGCAGTGTTGTGGTCCCTTTGTGTGTCGTGTGGCTTCTTTCTCAAAGAATTATAGGCCGATCATGTTTATGCTGTGCTATTTATACGGAGAATACTAATATTCGACGGAACTATTATTATGATAGGTTATGGAGGAGATATTTTTTTCTATCAAGGGCCAGGGTTAAACCTATAAAGGAAGGACGCTTTCGATTGCAGCCAGATTGCATTTAAATTAATGTTACACCGTTCACAGTCACTAGCACCCTTATTTTAATGAGAATAAAGATCACAATGTTCTTGACAGACTTCTTACCACACCTCATACATCAGGATCTGAGGCGGCGGCGCTTAGCGTTTCACGCGCGCCCCTCTAAAAGTGCAATTCCAAGATGGAAGATGAAACTGCAATTCCAGATTCGCAGGCCGTAAACTGCCGCTGCAGGCTAATAGCGACACTACTGGTGTCTATGCATCTCTCTCTATGAAATTGAGTCCAAACGCGGCAAAAATGCGGTCCTCCTCCTCAGGTAGTGTCGCAAATAGCAGAGAATTTCACGACAATACTTTCAAAACTTTTCCTTCGCACCAAGTATGTTGTGATTTTTATTAAAATAGCTTCTGTTTCTGATTCCACTATTATAAAAATGACCAGGTGTATTTTTTTTTTCTACAGGTTGGACCAAAAGTTTTTTTATGTTTGAAATGATGTTAAAAGAGCTGATTACAGTACACAAAATTGTTTATTGTTTTCGATTGTATAAAAAAGAGGTTTTTATTTCTTAAAAATCACATCATCTATATGCAATCCTTCATTATTCTGGCATTGCTTCAATGTAGAGCGGAAGTTTTCGATAACAGCTTTAGATGTTTTGTTGAAATGTTTTGGATTTCTGCGGGAATACGATTCTTTAATTCATCAAGAGTTACTGGGTTGGTGCCTTAAGATATCCCCAACGAAAAAAATCCATTGGGAAGAGATCCGGGCTACTCGAGGCGGCGAATTAATGTCGCCTCTTTTCTATATCACTTTTGGGCCAAAAATGTCTCGAGCTGCCCTGCTACCGAGTCATTACATCTATGACAAGTGGCTCCATCTTGCTGAAGTCTTGAGCGTTGATTAAAACCAATAAAATCGACCCATTCGTCTATTATGAACAACTGCATTATAAAAATAGGTAATTATATTCCAGCTTAATTTGGTTTTGTAAGGTAAGCTTGACCTTAGTTAAACAGAAAGGATTCAAACCACAATGTAACTTATTGTAGTTTCGAGTCCATTGTGTTTAGCTGCGTCTCACTAATAACTAAAAACAATGTCAATCTTTACCTTGCAAACTTTAGTTTAGACCTATTCAAAGACCTACCGAACATACACAAAAAAATATAAAGAATCGGTCAAACCGTTTGGAGACTTTGGTTACAAACATATTATATATCTATTACAATACCTATTATAATACCTACTAATAAGTTTCAAAGCGTTATCATAAAAATAGTTATACCAGTCAGAGCTATGGAATGACGGACTTCACTCCCCAAAGAGGGGGATTCAAGGCCTTTCATCTTGCATCACGGACTATCATAGTACCAGTGCACTTGATGATCTTATGACTGCCTCAGTAACCAGAGTTCAGAATTAAGAAAAAGAAAAGATTAATCCTCAAATCATCTCAAACCTATTAACATATTTTTCTTCTCCAGATAGGCTTAAGAAAATTTTATGGTAAAGAAATTGAATTATCAACTTAGTTATTCGTTTATTCAAATGGTAAGTCTTTCTTCGACAGCTATATGAAATGGAATGGCGGGAATCTGTCTATTTAATTACAAATATTTTTGCCTCCTACCGATAGACTATGCAAGAGACTTCATTCAAAGGAAAACGCTTCGTCTCTTTTATAAAAACATTTTCGTACTTAGTATATTATTAAAAGAGAGAATTCCCGGAACTACGTTATTGCTTTTGGACCGGCGAAGAGAGTTTTTTTATTCTTTTATTTTACAATGGAAATTATTTTTACAAAACATTTTCTTACTGTTGTTTAAATATTTTTTCTATAAAAACACGAATGTTATTGTAGTGTTGTATTCCCCTGAATTTCATTCTCAGCATTTATTTATTTTGATATTGTGGCATTTGTCTTGGTTATATAATTTTCGCAGAATTAATGGCAAAATTATAAAAGCAGATCGGGTTTTATCACTGCGTGAAGACTTATATAAACAGTTTTTTGACAACATAAGAGCTGAGACGTCTTCATGTTTTCATTATAAATAATCAGCCTGTAACTGATGGGACACAGGCCTCCACAAGAGGGAGCAGGCCGTTATGGGTAACGGTCATCTTTCTCTCTCTCATCTCATCTCCTACTTTGTTCTATTTTTTTCTGTTCTATATTCATCATCTTTAACCATTACAATTTAATAATTATTCATGACGTTTCGATCTTAATCTTATTTCGACGGGTCCCAAGAACAAAGTCCCATCTACAAAGTTGTCTAGTTGCAGTGTGAAGCAATAAAGTTACGCGAATCTATTAAGTTGCAAAAAATATAAAATTAATAGAAAACTATGGTGAAAGAAAATACCCTTTACCATAATTTTCTATTAATTTTCTTTTTTTTTGCATTTTAATAGATTCGCGTAACTTTATTGCTTCGCACTGCAACAAGACAATATTGAAGATAGGACTTTGTTCTTGGGACCTGTCGATTTATTCCCTTTACTTCCATAGTAAAAATTTTGTTTGTGGTTGGTGTTCGCAGTGGTAATTATAATGGTGGAAGGGATAACCTGAAACTTACAATTTTACTATATTCTCGTCATAATTGTGTTAAAGCTAAGCCCAAGAAACAATAGCGGTGGTAAGTCCCCACTTTGAGGAGTGACTAGAGAGGTGCCACGGCGCCCTCACCTTCCCCTTGACGCAAGTCCTCACCGGACATGACTGTTTTGGGAGATACCTGTCCTGGATAAGGCGGGAGGAAACGCTAGGGTGTCACCACTCTGTGGATCGCCCTGAGCACACAGTCCACCGTGTGCACGGCCTGCTATATACTCTCGCTCCGGACCATGGCCTGCATCATACGTAAATGTTGGAGCATACGGTGGAGGTCTGTCCGGCTTGGGTAGAGCACCGCCGTGTCCTCGTGGCGGCAGTCGGAGGCGATCTCTCACGTCCGACATTGGTCCAGGCCACGGTCCGGAGCGAGAGTGCATGGCAGGTCGTCACCTACTTCTGCGAGGCAGTGATACTGGCATAGAAGGAGGCGGAGCGCGTGAGGGAGCGGGAATCTCAGCGCCTACGCCTCTAGCCGCCGCAGGAGACGCCCTGGTCGGGAGACAACATTGAATTCGGCCACCGAAGACATGCATCGCCCGGTAAGGACCAGGTGCTGGTCAACGGCGTGTTTTGTTTCACGCGCGCCTTTAGTTTTAGTCAGAAAAAGTCTGATACGCCCTTGCGCTCCGCCCAGGTCGTTTGATGATCCCTAAAACAAAAAAAAAAATACCCAACAAAACTCCAATATCAATACTAAAAACAAAACCTCAAAAGACGGAACATTTAGGATACGAACATAAAATCGTGTAACAACAGAACTATAAACCTGAATAGCTGAGTGTAGCAACATTGTCTGTCGCGTCAGACGCTCGCGTGTGTCGAGCCTGCGCAGAACTGCGCGGCGCTAGAGTCGCTCCAACGAAAATAAGTCTGCGCTCGCGCAGTTATCGCCCGGCTCCGCGGGTATTCGAACGAAATGCGCCCTCATTATGGGCAGCAACTGTTGCAAAGGCGATGCCGGCGGCAGACCTATCAGGTCTAACTCCTCTATATACAGCAGGTATTTCTTGCTGGCTATAACCATACTTCAGGAGTTCTTCGGCGTACCTTGGGTTCTCAGGCCCCTACGCTCGTACGTAGTGTAGTGATATAGTGCCCCAGTGTAGTGTTGTGCTTGAGGTAGTATAGTTTTAGTTATGTAATTAAGGTCGGGTACCAGTGAAAAAGAAAAGCATGGCTCGCTAAACTCGAACGGTAACATTTTTCAAGTCAAGTTCGAATTTCGTATGACATGATTGAATTGATTGGTTTTTGACTTTTCTTAGCAAAGGTTTTGGTAATTTTTTGTCATGAAATTTGTTGATAACTCTCCTAATGCTTTAGGTGTCTATAGTCATCTCCTAAGTGCGTAGTCTATATTTATGTCATAAAATTAATGAGTTCATCTCTTATTTTTGTGTCGTGTTATTTTTATAGGTCGCCGTATATTTATCTGGTTAATTTGTTACGCTACTTTTCACGAAGATGGTACGGCGGACTGTTTGGTTGTCGTTGATAATATTGGATAGCGATTTACTTATATAAAAAAAATATTATGTAATATGAAGTGACTTTTTTGTGAGTATATTAAATCACTGAGAAACATTCTTGACATAGTTTTGTACTATCTGGATTTGTTTACATGTAACTCCTTTCATAATTGTATGATTGAAACACGGAAAGAGTCAATGGGATATAATTAAAGTGCTCTATCTACAATAAATATCTTTAGAGATTAGTTTCTACAGCCACATCTATTTATTAATAAATTCTCTCTTTTAAGTAAGAATCATTAAATCTTCCTAAACACGGGTAGGTATGTAGGCAAGTGCTGATTACGTATATTTTGATTCATAGTTCTTGAGTAATATCGGGCGGTCGTACATTGTTTTATTTCGCTGAGACAAAGCGTCATTGAATGCTGCTTTTTATAGCACAAAGTTTTGTCGTAACACGTAAATACTATCACTATATTTTCAACATTGCGCCATGTTTACCCGAAGGCTTGGGCAGGTATAACCTATCTATAGTATTGTTTCGACGTTTTAACTAAAAATACTTATTTAAAGTAGGTATATAATTATTTGTGAGACGAATCGTTTGATTTTTGCTGGTTTTGAGTAGGTATTTATTTTCGGTTTGCCGAACAAGTCTCGAACTCGACAGGAGAATATTGCTTAACTAGATTCTTCATTATTCGCCTGCGTTTATTCCTATTTATTGGTCTCAATAGGTATTTTCTTCCATACTACTCTATTCGTCGTCGTCTTGTTAGTCACCATTTTTCTAGCACAAAGAACATGACTAGATTATGTTTATTAAAAGTTGAGTACTCAATGTAGATTATAAATTACATAATTTGACTGGTTTATTATCACTGAATGGAAATTAATTTTACACTATATAGGTACCTACATAGTTTTAAACCATCGGGAACGAATGGTGCGATGGCGCTTGTCGGTGACATTTTACAAATTATGAAATTACATTTGATCTATTGTATAAACTAATGCCTCAGCGCCACGTAATTATTGCGGCCCGTGCTTACAATCTATTGTCACCTATCACGTCGGATTTAGCTGTCAATACTTACCTATTCACGGAAATTGAAGCCATAATTATGCAGGTGCGGCCATTGGCAGCTCCGCCATTATAGACAATATAGGCTGTCTATCGCATAGCAAATTGTGAAGTTTTATAATTTTAATTGGGAAAATAAATGAAACTTAATGATGTCATATAATTATAATAAACCCTAGTTTATACCTAGACCCTTTGTACTTATAGGTATTAAATTATTAGACCAATAAAAAAGAAACAGTAAATTCGTTCTTTTGTTTTTATTTTCTTTTTATCATGATTGCTGTTACCGAAGAGGCAGTTCTCGTAATTTTAAGAACATCCAAAGAAAGATCTCTGTTTCAATTGTCAAAAATAACTCTAAACATTTTAATTTATCAGACTACATTTTGAAGATATTACAATCCGAAAATTAACCTTTAGATTTGTGGAATTGTATGCTGAAAGCATAATGGGTAAAAGCAGCAGACATAGCAACAGCGTGGGGTGAACTTATCGACCTGTTGCCCAGACGTCCACTGCCTTTTGTGTTGATTTTTGTTCAGTTCCGCATAGATTTTTTATGGATGTTCCCTAAAATAATGAATTGAGTGAAATATTGACATAAAACGTAACACGCATGCGTGGGTTAGTTTAAGCAGAGGTACTGCATCTACTTGTTTGCCAGATATGTTTGCGAGCCATGTAATATTCTGTTTTGTTGTATAAACCGTCTGTGGTTTAAACTATTAAACCTTTTTGATTATTAACGACGTACCTAATGGCTTTTTAATGGAAGAATTTTGACTCTTCTAAGTCACCTAGTTTGGGAGCCAGGGGGGCACTAATTATGTCTGCTGTAAGTGTCTGCTATAACTAATAAAAAAAATATAAGCTATAAATTTACTATTGTAACAGGGGGCGAGACTATTGCCACCACCCGAGGACAAATCCAGACCACCTTTTATTATTCCAATAAAATATTAGCGAAATTCTGGGTCTTCGAACGATGTCCCACCTCCTCACCTGCTGGCAATACTACCAACATCTATAATTAGCAATGCGATCAGTCGACAATAAAAATAAGCACTAAGATGTCCTCATGGTTTTTTATATCATCTCACAGTAACCTTGTCTCTTGTATTTGGGTCACTATGTCGGATTCCGTACGGCTCCAACTAACAAGGTCTTAAGACATTTCTTTTAAAAGAATATTATTTAGTTCGAGTGAGAGAATTTAGAGATAGTAGGTAGTTTGTCAATTTTATCCTAACGAAACTTTGCGCTTTGATGCGGATGGAACCAACCCATTGTCTTTGCGTATATTACATGTATAAGCGAAGGATCGGGCTGCATACAATTTCGTAACTATCGATCCCAATCACAATTATTTTGAGGGATTGTTTCTTTTCCATTGCTTCATTTGTCGACAAAGAACTCTACACGAAATGTATGGAAATAGCTGTTAGAACAATTTAACTGAAATACTTTCTTGCTATAAACAACAAGCATTCATATTAATCACACCGGGTGCCAATGAATATATCATAGTTTAAAAATACATTTCTACTTCTATATACACCGAAGGTGTAGGCAGAAATGTTTAACATTTTGTATGGCCATCCATGTGTGGTCTCATTGTAATGAAACTATGGGAACTTGTTTTGAAAGAATTTATCCCATAAATTATTTAGAGAAGAAAAATACAATATATACTTACCTAAAACAAAGTTGCTCTTCATGTATGTTTGAGAGATCTGTGCAAAACAAAAAAAAAAAAAAAAACAGTTTCACAAACAGTCTAAAAGGGTGTAAAAGGACCCTTTACATACCCATTACTAACCCATCTTTCCTGCTGTCAAAATTTTATTTATTACAAAATTTAGATCAACCTTTAAAATTAAATGTTGTGCATTTCTGCCACTATGAAACTCTTTTTACCCGACTGCGGGAAGGGTTATGTTTTTAGCGCGTATCTTGTATGATCTTTATTAACTTGTATCTCCAGAACCGCTAAACGGATTGTTTTATTTGTTGGATCCTTAGATTTGTCTTAATAGTCCATGTGTTCTTAAATAGGTGACAGTAAAAAAATGGCGGATGTTTGACGTCATATTGTGAGGTAAAAAAGAAAAACTCTACCAAGCATATCGAATGGGGTATCAAAAGGAAGGATTTTAAATACTGATTCTAAATATGTATATAACATATTAATAAAAAAAAAAGTAAAAAGATACAAGTAAAAAAAAAAGAAATATTTACAAACAAAAAACCCGCCTGCATAAAAACTATCGAACTGAAAAGGCAGAAACAAGTTGAACAATCGCAGTTGGGGGACCTCTTAGCTAGATAAACAAGTGTTCCATAGAACAGTCCCCCAATTGCGATTTTTGCGAATAGAGTACTTATACGTTTGAAACTGACAATGCTTTTGTGCAATCAATCATTCCTTTTAATCCCCTACAACCCTATTTCAAATTAAAAAGTCGATATCTACTATCTGTGTACCAAATTTAATTTAAATCCTATCAGAGGCGCTAGTCTGCTATTTTTATAAATTTGTTATTCCAATACGAATCCAGTGTCATTGTGCTTAATAATTCGTAATCTGCTACATTCATAATGGTCGATCAATTATCTCAGTCGTCTCGTCATGGAATGGTGATTGAATGACATTGCCGTATTGCTGCTATTACAAAACCCGTTAATAGAAATGATTTTCTAAAAACCAATTTTCAATTTGAACATTTGTTAATATGGAGTGCAGTGTCAGCGATTGACCACTAGAAAGTCACAAGGACGCCATTATGTTATTACGTCAATTATTGAAGTGAAACTTCTTTACGCACGCTTGACTTGGGGAGTAAGCTGGCGAACGCGTGAGGTAAGCGTTACGAAAAGTGATCGGGCAAGGCGAACGGAAGTTAAGTGGGGGATATAAGCACAGGGGCGCCCATGGCGCGAGCTTGGTACTACAAGGTCTACAACGAGTTTTTTTTTTTTCAATAAAAATAGAAGATCTATGCAAAAGTATTAATTTACCAATGAAACCATGAAATAAATTTAAATATTTATAGAAAATTATATTGTACACATATATATATATATATATAAACACCTCTTTGGGCACTTAGTTGATCCAGCCACGATGCCGTTCATTATAGACTCCACCTTTAGCACGGAATAACTTGACTCTAGTTGCGTATTTCTTGGGCGGAGTGGCAACGTCGCATTCTATGCAGCAATGTGGCCAAATATATTCGTCGATTAGGACATATACTCGACAAAAAATTTTCAGCAATTTCATGCATTAGTGGATCCGTAACGGCTAAATTTTTTGAACCCGCCAGGACTTTTTAGCTCTGAATATATTTCAAAAATCAATAACTTGTGTTGATCCATTTATGTACTCGCACTTCCAGTAATACTTCTTTTGATCCGATACCTATACCGTAACGGTTGATCAATTATGAATTTATTAAACCTAATCTAGAAATTTTATATTCGCAATGCTCCATACATTGTAAGATCTATATATATTTGTTAACATTTCATGCATTAGTGGATCCATAACTACCATTTTTTTTTAAATGCACGAAGGTGTTTTGGCTCGTAATATATTTCAAAATTCATTTACTTATGTTGATCCATTTAGCTCTCATACTTCGTAATACTTAGGTATTTTGATCTGAATAGGTACTGATACCGTACCGGTCGATCAATTACGTTTAGTATGAAGTCAAAGTTATTATTTTTAATATTTAAAGTGGTTGAATTTTACGTATGGGGTTTTTATACTTTATTTCTAATTTACCATTTATTTTAAGTTTTTAAATTCATCGAAACCAAACTAATGAGTCAGAAGACGATATCGCCGCTGTATGTTTTGTGCTGAAAATATTGTGTGGACGGCCTCGGTAAGGTTCCTTTGGTAGAAATTGTATGCGAATACATAATATTATTATTAAGTTTTAAGGGTTGAACTTTGCGTAGCCGTTTTTTTTTAGGTATTAATCAGGTAGAAAGAAAAATTGTTTATTCCACTCAAACAGAACGCACCTTATTATAATAATACACTAAAACAATACTTAACACATAATAAAGAAAAAAAAAACACACAGGATAGCCTCCGTGGCGTAGCGGTAGCGAACGCGGCCGTTGCGCAGGGAGGCGCGGGTTCGATGCCCGCACAGTGCAAATATTTGTATGCATGAATATGAATATTTGCACTGGTCTGGTCGTGCCTCGGAAAGCACGTTAAGCCGTTGGTCCCAGTTGCCATACGAACATCAAGTGGCAGTCGTTACGGGTTGTTGGAGCCCTCAAAAGTCCAAACAATTGTTCTAACTGCAATGCTTAGATATCGCCTTCGGGTTATGGAGGCCAGACGGCATTCGCTTCACGGAAAATATCGAAGTTTAGCCAAAATCAGCAGTTAGACTGGTAAAGCGGACCCCAGACTCCAAAGCTGAAAAGCTACGGATGCGACTGGGATTAACGCTGAGATGATGATGATGAAAGAAAAAAAAAAAACAAAAATATAATTTACTAAAAAGCCAAGCTCAAAATAAAACAATGTTTTCTTGATGTCATAACCCGGGTCAGGAGTTTTGGCGGGAAAGCTAAGCTGAGTGTCACGTTAATTTTTCATTGGAAGTTTAAATTATTTATAGTGTTGTTTACTAAATAAAAGTGCATGATTTATGTAGTAAAAAATAAATAATTCATAAAGAACAATGAGATATCGCAGCGTAGTGTGTACTATAAACATGTATACCTCATTGATAATATTTTTGTAAATTAAAAAAGATAAACTCATCCGCACGTTAGTGGAAATATAATCAGATTTGCTACTTAGTAATAAATGTAATAAAGTTCTAAGTACATTTATCCGCCGAAGTGCGTTTGACATTGTGGTGGAGTTTTCCCAGTCGACTCAAAGTTAAACATACCTACGTGTATTATAAAAATAATTTCACTTAGTCGTGTTATATTTTAGCGAAAGAAAGCGCTGTTTTATAATGATTTGTGGTAGGTACTGGAACGCGTTAGACACATGGAATGTAAACTTTAGCGGTCGCAATTTCGAATTAGGTAGTCTGCGTTTCATTCCAGCTTCCTAGTTTGAATTTCTTTCAAAAAAAAAAAAAAAAACGATATTCGAAACATGAAACACCAAGGAGGTAACTAATAAAAGGTTTTATTTAAATTTCAGACTGTCTTGCAAATAGACAGTAGTAGACTGTTTATTGAAAAAAAAAACAAAGAAACATCATAATAGCGCCATAGCGAGGGAAAAATTGTTATTGTTCATTATTCATCTTAAAAAAACTTATAAAATTATGTTTTTGATTTCCGCGGATTGTTTGAGAAAAGTAGTTAGTAACTGCTTGCGTGATTTGACCGTATACTGCTTAGTATGATAGTATTGTCATCGGCAGCAGCGCGGGCGTTGAGAAAAGAGGTTTCGACCTTGGGCCTTTTTTCTAATACCGGGAATGATGTTAAAATCCTATAAAAATTAAATTGTCAACAGAAAAATTATTGACTTTATAAAAAAGGAGGATGTTCACAATTCGCCGCAATCTTTTTTTTATGTATGTTCACCGATTACTGTAAGACGCCTATACCCGTTACCAAAATTATTTTTTATTTGAAAGAGTGGTCCCATAGTCACCAGAGAAATCAAGGAAAACAATTGTTTTTGTCAAAATTTTTTGGGGCAACTAGTGCATTTCATGGTATTTTTATTAAGTATTTTAAAGCACTACAATTTAGTAATGATCTGGAGTAGATCTGATGATGTAGTAAATATGAAGCCGAGAGACACTTGAGGGAACTTCTCGACAATTCACAACAGCTACCTTGTGTTTGAGCTTGATTAATTTGTACTAATAAGAACTTTACTTTTTTTTAACGTATTCCGATATTGTTAAGATGCGGATAATGCCACTGCATTATCCGCATCAATATTGCTGTAATAACGCTATATTACTATTTGTAAGTATTTTGTATTGTTTGTTGTCCCATAATTAATAAAAATAAAATAAAAAAATTATACCTAGATGGGTTGTAACTGTCATTAGGACTCTGATGATGAATACAAAGGCCAGTTCAGGGAACTCCTCAACCGTTTACAGTAGTTCCCTTGTGTTTAGAATAATTAATATATACAGTATGTTAAGAAAACCCTGTCCGACCTGTGAAGGTGTTGTTAGGTATCTATAACTGATTCTACTAATGGATACAAAACCGGGCTAAACTTAAAAAAAAATGCCCCTAAAAAATAAATAATATTTCGCAAAAAGAGGTAACTTAATAAATGTGCGTTAAGCACCCTTCCGCGGGCGGCGGGCGGCAGGGGACGCGGCATGTGGTCGCATCGCTATTCGCTTATAATAATACCGGTGTTGTCACTTTTTAAAAATTGACAAATTATCCTTATGGGTCGGACAGGGTTTTCTTAACATACTGTATTGATGAGCAATTTTCACCCATATGGATTATTATGAAAATCTGCAGTAGATTTGATGATGAAGACCATAGACAGTCGAGAGAACTCCCCAACGATTCACAGCAGCCACCTTGCGTTTGTGCTTGATTAATTTGTATCGGCGTTGGAAAAAATTTACCGTCACAGTTTTCGGTTACGCGCTATCTTTTTATTAATTTTTTTTTACTATATTTACCCACCTCGAAGTCCTTCCCCATATCCCTACCTAAAATCCCGGATATCTTGGAAACGGCTGGGAATTTAAAAATTCTGACAAATCCCCCCCCCCCCTTACTAATCCACCTCCCAGCCGGGACCTATATTCAGATAGGACCCCTAGACCCCCATTTTGACCCCATAGTACCTGACCCCCAATACCCATATAGCACATACATTCCGAGACTCCAGTGTCCTGTCCCCTCCTACTCTCCCCTCATGTTGTGACCCCAGGTGGACAGGATCCTCCCAACACTTAGACAAACCCCCCTCACCTACCCCTCCCCCCTCCCCCTAGACTCAACCTAGCCTCCCCACCCCTCTCCTCTACACTCCCTTACCCCCCCCCCCCCTCCCCCCTCCCCCCGCCACTTGCTCCTCAGGCCACGTCACCCCCCCGCGGCCTATCTCGGGATCCGGAGGTCCTAGACTAGCCGAGTTTGGGCTCTTCGGAATCGGGAGGAAGAGCCCAACATTCTGGCCCCGGGGGATTCCGCATCCCGCACCCCGCATTTCGCTTTCCACACTGACTCACCTGGTGCTGGCGCGTGCAATTGTTGGGACATACACGCTGTATCTTTAGGTTAGTTTAGTTTTAAATTTGGTGTTGTATTTAGTCGTGGACCGTCCCCCTATTGGGGACGCTAAGTTTTAATCTTTATTAATGTTATTTTACGCGCCACGCGCGTTACGCGCCTTTTTTTCTAAGAAGTTTCACTTCTTACGTGTGTACACTAGTACACGCACACATTTTTTTTTATCACCAGAGCCTTCATGACAGTCATAACCCATCTTTTGAAAAGTT
Organism: Sesamia inferens; assembly: GCA_037179545.1. NCBI lineage: Eukaryota > Metazoa > Arthropoda > Insecta > Lepidoptera > Noctuidae > Sesamia > Sesamia inferens. The sequence continues at coordinate 22,926,683 of CM073921.1, forward strand.
CTTATCAATGCAAATTAATCAATCACAAACTCAAGGTAGCTGCTGTGAATTATTAAGGAGTTCCGTTGGCTGTCTAGGGTCTTCATCATCAGATCAACTGCAGACCTTCATTTTAACCCATCTTGGTGAAAAGTTCTTATTAATACAAATTAATCAAGCACATACTCAAGGTAACTGCTATGAATAGTTGAGGACTTCCTTCGACTGTCTCCCGGTTCCATCACCAGACCATTATCTAATTGTAGTTCTTTGAAATACTTAATGAAGATACTTAGAAATGCACTAGTCGCCCCTACGATTCTTGGAAGTTCCTCTTGATTTCTCTAGTCTTCTATCATCAGATCCTGACTTGGTGACTATGGGACCGATTAGAAAGTTTACCTTTTCAAACAAAAAAGAATTTAGCAAATCAGTCCAGGTGTCTCAGATTAATATCTAAGATTAATAAAGTGAACATACATAAAAAAAAAAACTGTTGCTTATCCAATCGCATCACGCCCTTGGCAAATGCTGCGCCCTGATTGGCCCATTTGAATTGGATCAACAACTGCCCAGACGCCAAAAAGGTGGATTTGTATAAAACAGCCCTTAATTATTGTTATTGGTTATTATTATTCAACGTGACACATGTGGCTCCGAACGGAGCTACATATTTATGGACAAATGGCATCGGATCAACAAAAGGCCCCCGGATCAACAAGTGAAAATGGATCAACAAATTACTACCTATACGGCACGTCTGAGCCACAAAGTGCCCAAAGGGATATCTATATATATATATATATATATATATATATATATATATACATACAGATGGAGCGAAAGAAGTTTCACTTCAGTCGTGTGGTCATAAGCACACTCGTTTTTTTTTTAATTATTATTTACTCTCAGTAGCAATGGATTTCATTATGACAGTTCAACAATATGCACTGCGTTCCTTCCGTTGTTGAGCAGGCACACTTTTCGAACACATGGAGCAATGGATTAGCAATATGGTTTGAAAGGATTCCAACTGGTATTAATAGTATGTTACGTAAGTAATTAGGGTGCTGATCGGTCGAATGATTCACTGATCATAAAAATGTGAGATGGCTATCATAGTGCTAGAGAAATTCTGTAACAGGCTCAATGTTTACATATTTTTAAAAGGGTTTAGTGTAAATATTTTAATAATATGTGAGAATTTTTGAAGTATCCTTTCTCACTAACACAATATGTTTATAGTCAATCGATGTTGAAAAGTTGGAGTAAGTTAAAGGTTTATGGGCAAATGTGACGAAGGAACGCGGTGAAACGAAGCGATTGCCTCTAGGTCTGAGGATTCAAGTATTTCTTTTCCCTTTTTGGAGTACAAAATCATTTAACTCTCAGTCACGACCGATACCACTAGGCCACCGCTGCTCTCAGCGGAGAGAGCCGCTGTGGCCCAGTGGTATCGACATACAAGCTGTAGGTCATCATCACTGCTCTCGAAACAGTGTAGGAAAACATCATAAGGAAACTGGCATGTCCTAGAGCCAAAATATCGAAGACATGTGACATCTACCAACCTTGACTGAGAGGAGGCCTCCTCTGTGTCTCAGAAGTAGTAACATCGCAATACAACTGCTCAGACCCGTCCTCCGTACGGCTTCACCAGACATCCAAGCCGGAACACGACAAATCGCTTGGCGGTAAGGCTTTGTCTGGTGGGTGGTAACTTCTGCCGGCGGCCGATGTTAGGCCTACTACCGAGAAAAATTAAAATAATAATAATTTAATTATGCGGAAAAGCTGTCCACTGATTAATTGCGTAACATATATCAATCTCAAGGTGAATCTTTTTGAAGGATATTGCCAATGCATTGCTACATGCAAACACAAAAAATGTATACTCAAAAACATAAATAACACAATGGATGTTGTTCCATTGTCAGAATAAAAGTCGTGACTGTCAGAATAAAAGTTGTTAGAACTGATAATGTGTAATGAGATGGAAACTGGGCTAATTGTGAGCCCAGTTTTAGTTTCCTTCTCAGTAACCTAAAATTGTAATTTATAAATTGTGCAGAATCAAAAAGGTGTATCAAAGCAATTGTGCAGCATCTGAATATCTATCTATTGGGATGATAATTTTAAGTTATGTGCATCTTTTTCTTTCCATTTCGTTAAGACAAGGACGGAAGATAAAATGTCAGTTTAGACCTGTCAAATTAGTGCGCTCCTGACGTAAACAGGCGTATTTTTAGTCGCCATGTTTTTAATCGCGTCTAAACTGTCTATGGAGTATCTTAATTTGACAGGATTAAACTGACATTATATCTTCCGTCCTTTTCTTAACCAAATGGAAAGAAAAAGATGCACGTAACTTAAAATTAGTTTGGTTTGTGAACTACAGAATCGGCGCCAGTGTCAGTTATTTTTCAAGATGTGGTAAATAATTTATTACACGTTTTTGTTACATCGTGTGAACTGGATGCCCAGTTGTGTAACGTCAACGATTGAATGACGTAGAATATCTAGTTATAAACGAACTTCAGAATTCATTCTTTATTCTATGTAAACACATGAGTAACTCTTTAAGAATTTTATAATATGGAGTCAAATCGAATAATATGTTTATGATTTTATAAATAGTGAGGGAACTTGTTAAAACTTAGGATCACTATTTAACTAAAACAACTTTGATTTTCAATTCGAAATGTGAACACTTGAATCGTATTTAAACTTGTAGCGTAAACTTTGACCTTCAATATTTTGGTAAATTATGGTTCAGAAAAAATTGTCACAGTAGTACTTAACTAAAACGACTTTTATTTTCAACTAGCTTTCCGCCCGCGGCTTCGCTCGCGTGGAGATCGGTTATATCGCGCTTTTAGATTTCCCTCGTGAATATAATTTTTTTCCGGGATAAAGAGTACCCTATTATTTAATCCGGACTTCTAACTTTACGTCTGCAAAATTTCAAAACAATCGGCTTATTAGTTACGGCGTGAAACCGGAACAAACAAACAAACAGACTCACTTTCTGATTTATAATATTAGGATATTTGGTGTACACATGCAAATATTCCAGTAATCTCCCTTGGAAACTTGATGTTTTTTTAGGACCAAAAGTAGCCTATGTTACTCTCCATCTTTTCAACTAACTATATGCCAAAAATCAGGTCGATTGATTGCTTAGCTACGGCGTGAAGGAAGGACAAACAAACAAACAAACACACTTTCACATTTATAATATTAGTATGGATTTGAAATGTTAACACTTAAAAAAAATTATCTGGTGATTGTAACAGACTTGTGGAATTACATTGAAGTGGTATTTAACCTTTAGCGTAATCTTCAATATTTTGGGAAATTACTGTTCAGAAAAAAAAAATAGTCACAGTGGCTAGTAGTATAAACACTATCTAGTACCGATTGATAAAAATAAATAAAACTGTCATGTTAGTCTAGTTATTGGTATAAATGAAAGTAATTTGATTTTCTCCGTAATTTGTAAGTCCACCAGAGAGGTTATTTTAAAGAAGGTCTATCAGGATGGTCAAGTGGGGTCAAGCGAGATTTATATTCAATCTTTTGACTTGAGTTTTTATATTTAGTACTATACCTTGTTATTAGTAATATACGCGTAAGTACTTTATTTTCAAAAATCAACGCCTATACATAAAAAAAAAATATATATCTGTGTTAAATAGGTGATAGGTGTTGCCCGAATCGTGTTTTTATGGCAATTATAAAAAAAAAAAATCAATCATTTATCGCTCAAGCATAATTTCACATTTCTCCGAGGAATGTTTATAGCCATGCCAAGCTATGTCGTGTTACACAGTATATGGGTTATGGAGTGACAGTATATAAAGTCTTTGGTCTTTACTATGTACCTCTCAAGATATACAAATTAATGGGTTATACAATATGTAACAAAAACCCTGTTGTTCTTTCAACCTACGTTTTAAGAATCGGCATACGGACGTAATAAAGCAAGTAATTTATAAAAATTGTTCAACAAAAATAATTAAAATAAATGTTTAATTATTAATATTTATAATCTGTAACTGATTTCTTAGTTCTGCAATTCTGCATGAAGAAACTAGACATAAGTAGAACGTTATCGCCAATTTATTTAACTTATAAAATCAAATATTCTAAAAAAAAAACAGAATTTGTCGGTTTTAATAGGTATTTGATTGTGACCCCTCGACTACACAATGATTAGTGATTTCTAATTATGACTTCATTAATGATGTGCTTGTAGGTAAAATTATATGTCCCTGAAAGGAACAACAGGGTTTTTTGTTACATAGTGTATAATGGGCGTTCACATGAGCAGACGCTCCTTGTATCACACACTATCAGTAATAATGGATTTCAATTCGACAGTAATCAAACGAATAAGGTTTTTATTACTCTATTATGCACATACAAATTTATCTTAATACAGATTAACTTATAAATTTAAAAAGTAAAAAAAAAAAATATGTACAAGTATATAAAAGAGGAATGGAAATAACCAGAGGGCATCAAAAAATTCATCCGCATCGCTGTCAACAGGAAACCTGCCCAAAAGGCTGACAGCATTGCCACGTTGTATGGTGATGCTGATTCTTTGGCCAAAAAATAGCCCAGCCCTCTGGTCACGTGAACAGTCGATTAGACGTTTGGCGATATCCCGGAATAACAGATGTACACTCGGACCCCATGGCCCTAGTGTTTCAACCCCAAACGGCTCGAACATATAGTTTCCAATGAGATTGGAGTATTTCCGCCGTTTGAGGTTTTCCGCACTTGCAGCAGCCGCTGCAGCACAACTCACCGTATTAAAATTTTATTATTATTTTATTTTTTTAACTTTTTAAATTTATAAGTTAATCTGTATTAAGATAAATTTGTATTCGACAGTTGAACAAAATTTTTCGAATATACGGAGCAATGGATAAGTAACATACTTCAAAATGAAACCCATAGCTACTGATAATCTGTTAAGTAATTAGCTTAGGCTAGTTGGTTTCAACTGTGTCGGGGCCGAACACCACATAGCTGAGACAATGCTTCGCAAATTAATTGTCCCAGGACTATGGATACCTATACCACACACGTAGGTACAAGTATGTAACTTAACGATGTTAAGTCAATAATAGAGATTCTGAGATAATATAGGTGTAGGTATTCCACGTAGTTAGTTATTATTTAGTAATGTTTACACTATTGATAATAATATTCAGTAAATGCGGAAGCTTCAGAGAGTTTGGAACTGTCTAGGCCTCGATTCTCTTGTTAACAAACTAAACAAAATTTACAAACTAACAAAATTTAAGTTCAGTGCATCTTATTTTTATATTTCATTAAGAAAAGGACAGAAGATAATATGTTACTTTAGACCTGTCAAATTAGTCCGTGCCTGACGTAAATTAATGTAGATACCTATTTTTGGTCGCCATGTTTATAATCGCGTTTAAATTGCCTATGGAACAGGAGTTTTGGCGGGAAAGCTAAGATGAGTGCAACGCTCATTTTTCATTGGACTTTTAAATTATTTATAGCGTCGTTTACTAAATAAAACGCGTGATTTATGTAGTAAAAAGTGCATTCAGTGAATAATTCATAATTAAGAACATTGAAATATTGTACATAGCATAATGGCCACATCATTACTTTGTCCCAAATCTTCCTTCGAGTCGGTTCACGCGGGAAACGAAAGGAGATAGGTTTAGGTTAGGTTAAGTTAGATTAGTTAGGATTTACTGAAGGCACAGCAGTATGGTTTCTGACCTTAGCCGGTTCCAAATGGAACAAACAAAACAAAAAAAAAAAAAATGTCTTAGGAATATCTTAATTTGACAGAAATAAACTTTTTTTAAAATGTTATACTATATCCTTTTCTTAATGAAATAAAAAGAAAAAGATGCACTTAAAATTAGTTTGTGAACAAGATAATCGCCGCCATTGTTTTATTACGTGTGTGCGTCGGCACGCTTAGAACGACAAGGTCTTTACGAGAGCCAAGTAACTGGGTTGTGGCAGTCAGTCGGACTGAGCCATAATCCACCACGCGGGGCCAGTAGGGGTTGGTAGATGTCACATGTCTTCGAAGTTTTTGGCTCTGGGACATGCCGGTTTCCTTATGATGTTTTCCTACACTGTTTCGAGAGCAGTGATGATGACCTACAGCTTGTATGTCGATACCACTGGGCCACAGCGGCTCTCTCCGCTGAGAGCAGCGGTGGCCTAGTGGTATCGGTAGTGACTGAGAGTTAAATGAATTTGTACTCCAAAAAGGGAAAAGAAATACTTGAATCCTCAGACCTAGAGGCAATCGCTTCGTTTCACCGCGTTCCTTCGTCACATTTGCCCATAAACCTTTAACTTACTCCAACTTTTCAACATCGATTGACCGTTTTAAGAGCACTAGTGATGAAATAATTTATACAAAGTAAAGCGCCTGATGACGTTCCAACAAACGGCCTAGAACTTGTAATAATCCTAGGAAAGAGTTTAGTATGTGTTAGGTGTGAAATGTTCATGAAGTGTATTTACGCTCCAAAAACATTAGTCTTCTATAAGTCGGCCCCTAGACGATCAATTATATTGCGCAATATTACGAATTGTGCAATATAATTGATGTGCATGCATTGAACAAAAGTTTGAGCGAGTTTAATTTTTATTGTACCATATTTTTGCATTGCATCGTCAAGGGTCAGTATTGCGCAAAGGTTTTTTAGTTCATGTTTCATCTTGACGTGGAGAACACGCACGAAAACATCGAGCACTTCGTATTTTTGTGCAATATAATTGATGGTTTGGATCAAAAAGCATCTTTCAATCTTATTGTACAATAAAATGTATTGGACAATGTTATTGTAGGTCTAGGGACCGCCGTAATGGATTTTTTAATATAGATAATGTTTTTTTATTAATGTTTTTAAGTCGTGGTGGTCTAGTGGTTAAAAAACACCAGCCTTTCAAGCATGAGTGTGCATAAGTAAGCGTGTATAAATATATTTTGGACACCAATGACTAATTATAAGGTGAAGGAAAACATCTTGAGGAAACCTGAACTTTAAGTCTGAAATCGCCAACTCGCTTTGAGCAAGCGTGGTGATTACGCTCAATCCTTCTCTGTATGAGAGGAGACTTGTGTCCAGCAGTGGGACGGTAAAAAGGTTGATGATGATGATTAATTTATTCAATGTGATGATTTAGATTAACATCCATCTCGTCAGGTCGGTCAGGTCGTTTGAAGTAAACGGTGTTTACATATTTATATGGCTAAGTAATATCAGCCGCTGGATCGGATCGATCAGGTAATACAATACTTGTTATAGTCGGTATGTGGATGGGTGAACATTTTTACACAATCTAAATCCCTCCAAACCTCGGAAAACAAGTTAAGCTGTTGGTCTCGGCTGCCATTCATCAAAACCCCAACAACTTATTTTACAGTAGTTATGGATTATAAACCCCGAAATCAGAATACTAGTCTTATTAAGGTCTTACCTTCAGCTGAATCAAGTCAGATTGGAAGGCGACCCCAAGATGGTTGTGAAAAAGTTAGGCAGATTGACTAGTGCCTACCCATTTACTGATCTTCATGGAAAACCGAAGGATTAATTGTACGTAGGCATTTGTTTATCATCGCACGGCACAGATATGCATCGGCATTTAGATTTGCATATGTAGCGTGTTATTTATATAACATGCCTGTCTGACTATTTTTAACTGTCACTAAAATCTTTTTGGAACATTATCGGGATACTATAGGTTTGGCTGACCAATTTGCGATTGATGAATATGTTAGAGCTATTGTAGGTCTAACTAAAACTAGGTCTATCGATCACTCTATCCAAAAATATTATTTGCTTCTTCAATCTAGGCTCTGAGAACTATGTTCGAATTGTGAACGCATATGATTGTGTTTATTTTCTTTGCTTTTTATTTTCTCTATTGCGTCGGTTTCTTCTCCTGTTTCCTATTTGTAGTAATGTCAATTGCGTTTTTATCGTCCAATAATTCCTACGAGTATGTATGTGTAACAAACACTACATTAGGCTTAGTATGAGTTTTCATTACGAAACTCGATCGTCGATATCGAGCGCGTTTGACTCAACGATTGGCCCGCTTCAAGGTCGTAACAACTCTCAACCAATGAGAGCGCCAAACGCGTTCGATATCGACGATCGAGTTTCGTATTGAAAACTCATACTAGGACTACAGGATCCCGTCCGCGTTACACGTTATTACGTTAACACAGGTGTTTGTGTAAAATCATCGATCCCACCACATCATAACCCAATAAGATTTTAAAGTAAAAATTATTTAATTCGCTAATTACACAAAAAAGCGCAATGAAAACAAAACTCGAAAAACTATCTTATCAGTTGATTTAATAGAGTTCACATCAGGGATCAACGTCATACCTTTTAACCCGCACGGCGGCACGCTTGCAACGTTCAAAGGCCGAGCCGACTTTTTTTTAAACATTGATATTTCTGTAACCGTTCATTAACGACATAAATGACTATCATAATTTTATTAGTGGCATGTGGTCTAGCCTTTTCGCGAAGTTTGCTTTACGATGTCAGATACACTCTGTATAAGCTTTTAATAAGTATTAAAATAATCTAAGTATACTCGTACTCATCATATGATTACATGAGTATCCTTAGAATATATTAAAGCTGTATATATGTATCTAAAGCGTATTGAGTAATAACTAGACTGTAATGAACATGATAAGACCAAAGTGTTAATTTTACTTCCTTCACCGTGTTCAAGATGATTAACTTAAACTTCGATCATGAAAATAAGCATATTTCGTTATGAACATACTTTATTGCAAATTTTCTTAATCTTCGCTAGCTTTCGGGTTTCTCTCGTACGTGCAAACGAAATGCAAAAAAACATTTAAGAGATTTATCATTTTATTTGCGGCAATATAGGGCAAACGAAGACCTATTCTTATCGCACAACTCAATCAAATATGATTAAATGAAATTACAAATATATTTTTAATGAAGCCATGTTTGTGACATGACAACGTCTTAAAATTCGATGGAGCCGGCTGTACGCATGAAAAAAGGCTCTGAGGAGTTCCAATTAAGGCTTGAAGCGAGAGCGTGGAACATGAGACAAAGAGGCAGAATCGGCCTCCGCGGTCGGCAGCGTTCGACATCTGTCTCTCTCCTACTTAAGTGAAAGATGCGTTCGCGTGGACAGCTGCTATACAATAATACATTTAAGTAGTACCTACATGTTTTCTAAGCACTATTAAATATAATGTAAAATTTTCTTTTGAATAATGCAATCATTCCATCAGTATTTTCTTATGACGTTGTCACGTTCAACTATCGTCAGTGACTTTACGGACAACCGATTTTTGTGCTTGCATGCTTTTTCTTATACCTATTTGAGTTGTAAAAGCTATACAAGCGTCTGCCAAAGTTTATGGATAATGTGAGGAACATGGTGTGTAGTCCTTGTAATACGTATTACACATCTCCTCCTTATCTGAATGTTATTAAAGTAACGTGTTGTCGTGGTGGCCTAGTGGTTAAAAGACCAGCCTCTCAAGTGTGAGTGCGCGGGTTCGATTCCAGGTCAGGCAAGTACCAATGTAACTTTTCTAAAGTTATATGTACTTTCTAAGTATATCTTGGACACCAATGACTGAAGGTGAAGGAAAACATCTTGAGGAAACCTGGACTATAAGTCTGAAATCGCCAACCCGCATTGAGCAAGCGTGGTGATTACGCTCAATCCTTCTCTGTTTGAGAGGAGACCTGTGCCCAGCAGTGGGACGATTAAAAGGTCGATGATGGTTAAAGTAACACGGTTAGTTTATATCGTGCACATCTGTCAATCGTATAGATTGCACGATGCTTGGACGTTATCCAGCGGTTGTGCGAATTTGCGCAACTGGTGACTCGCGTCAGCCAATGTTTCCCTTCACAGTTTAAAGAGCAGTGGTGATGAAATTAATTACACAAAGTGTTGAGTCTGTCTAGGTCCGAACCCATGACCTTACGACACGTATTTCGGTGTCTCGTCGTTGGTTCGCCTTTGAGAGTGTGATCAACACCCCACGGTTTTCACTTCGAAAATGTTTAGTTATTGTCTTGCATAATTTTGATGGGCAAGTATTTTCTTTGGAACGAATTTACCAAACGCGCCTTCCGGTAGGCGTTGGTTGCTAGAAATCGTTACGGGCGAGCGTCATGCAACTCTCTATCTACTATAAACGAGTACCTATGTGTGGGCCCACGCGTTTTTATTAAGCCCGCTTTCTCTTTGATCAGGTTTGTGAAAACCGTCCAATAAAATATCCGTAATTTTCAGCCGAGAGTTGAAGCCTTTGAAAAAATTAATTGCCGTTTATTTTACGAATTCAGATTAATTGGCCGACAGTTTGACTATTCGAAAGTAACTGTAAATGGTTTATTTAAAATAAATGCTTTGAGTTTGAATATAAAAAGATATACTTTTGTAGCGGCAACCTTCTTTAACTTTAGGTGACATGACACATGACATGACACTCGACAGATTAAAATGAAATGCTGTTCCTTGTAAAGGACATCATTTGAGAACGGCTAGCGTGATTCAGCTACATCTTATTTTAAATTATTCCTAATTTTTTAAATTAGGTTTTTAAGGAAAGAAATACACTTATTAAAACTTGACTCAAACTTTAAAAAGTTATGATTCCGAAATACTGAACGTCAATTTTGCTTACCTATAGGGTTTTGCATGAACAAATATTCGGACAGAACAGAAATATTGTATTCGTAATTTTTATTCGTAGAAAGGAAGGTAATGTTTTTTAAGCGTATGTATGTCCATTTGACGGATCTGTTTGACGGAAGTTGGCATGTGAGGTGTCATTTCATACGTCGTAATTGTGTGAGTGACACCAGGTACTTAGGTACATAAGTACATTGAAATTTCTAGAACATTAAATACCTTGGAATGTTTGTCGGCTACACAGAGACGTTACAAATTCATGTGTCAATACATACGATTACGCAAGATAATATTAATTAATGAGAAAAAAATTGAAAAAGAGGTTTTTCTTTACTGTTACGGTTTTTATTATTACTTTGCAGTTAGGTATCCATATTTTTGCAGTCGGGTTTTTGTTTTCTTAATAAATTTTAAGTTTATCTTGTTAAAAACTTGAACTGTGAATATTTGCGTGTTGACCAAAACAGTCAGATATCATGTTTGTGAAAAGAAATAACACTTAAGCACAGAGCACGGAGATTTCTTCCGTTGAAGCTTCAAAAAGCGCCTTGGCGCCTAACCTTTCAGGATAAGACTAGTCACTGTGAGATTTATATTTTACAGACATGCAGATGAAACATACCTTTACCTCTCCAAAGACCGATCCAAAATCTCTTCTGCACTGCGCCTGTTAGGTTTATTATCAAACTAGCGGCCGCCAGCGACTTCGTTCGCGTGGAGTTAGTTATGCTCCGCTCCTATTGATCACAGCGTGATGTTATATAGCCTAAAGCCTTCCTGGATTAATGGACTATCCAACGCAAAAAGAATTTTCCAAATCGGACCAGTAGTTTCTGAGAATAGCGGCCCGGTAGCGGTGCCCTAGAACACTATGATCTGTAATGTGTTAGGAAAATAAATAAATCCGCTGTGATCTGTAATGTGCGCTCGGTAACCACATTGCAACATTTTTTAAATGTAAAAGGGAATTTTAAATTAAAAAGGTGTAAAATTATTGGAATCGATTCAGTTGCTTATTTGAACAAACTATATTCAGGTTTCGTATAAAGAAAAAATTACGTTGTATATACATATACAGTATGTTAAGAAAACCCTGTCCGACCCGTGAAGGTGTTGTTAGGTATCGATAACTGATTCTACTAATGCATACAAATACGGGCTAAACTTAAAAAAAAATCCCCCTAAAAAAATAAATATTATTTCGCAAAAAGAGGTAACTTAATAAATCTGCGTTAAGCACCCTTCCGCGGGTGGCGGGCGGCAGGGCACGCGGCACGTGGTCGCATCGCTATTCGCTCAAAATAATACCGGTGTTGTCACTTTTTTAAAAATTACCAAATTTCGGGGAAGTTGGAATTAATTCGCGGGAAAAAAGATTATTTCAAAATTCATTTGTATTGGTACTATGATGATTACGTAATAGTAGTTTATGAAACTGTTACATAATGAGGGATATTATGCACGAGTGTGTAATACCTAATTATGTACAGTTTCATACACTACTTTATCTAATCTCATACATTTAAAGAAGCAATAATAATTAATCAATTATGTGTCCAGCGAAACACAACAACGACTCGCAATGCAAAATTCTGCATCAAAGCGCACGCGCCAAAGGCGGGCAGCCACAGATAAAAAATAATAAATAATAGTGCTATCTATGGTTTGTAATCTGTACGGTAATGAAAAAAAAATTTATTATAACATTATTTTGTTAGAGAAATAATGTTATAATTTAATTTTTTAATTTCTATATACTATGGGTAAAGTAAGTCAATATAAAGTACTTTTTAGTTTTATATTTTTAATTTTTTGATATGAGAGTAGATAAAATTTTATATTATATTTGGTCATGTGTTTACCTCACCTTTATTATCCTTATGGGTCGGACAGGGTTTTCTTAACATACTGTATAAGTGCGTAAGTTACACCGCGTCAATGTACAAACACATAGCACTCTGTATTCCCGTATTCCCATTTTCAGGACTGGAATGATTAGGCGCAGGACCAACATGAACGACTTAAAGTGCTTTTAAGGCACGGGCTTATCGTCACGTCGCCAACTTTCATACTCCGGGATGTTCTAAAAAATCCGAATGGATAAAGTAATAGGTACTCAAAAGACAAAACCTTTTCCCAAACTATTACTCCACATTCAGCAGTCCTGCTTGCGGACACGGGCCCAGCAGTATAGGAATGTCCCCAAAACGTAACTGACATTGTGTCCAAAGCAGCACATTACCTCTACGACGTCTTCCTTTCGTGCCCGCAAATAGGTACATGACCTAGTATCATTAGTTCTATCAATCGTGATAGACATGTACCTACTTGTAGTCTGATATAGCGGTGTTAGTCACCGATTTCATTCGCAACTCGCAGTTATTGGCAGCCCTACCACGCGCCTTCATTAATCTTCCTGTTTATCATACGCCAAATGTTTTGACATCAATGTCGATGTACCTAATACGTAGTACTATATAGAAGGGGGTTGTATTTAGTGTTATGTACATAGGTTTATAAAAATATGGTACAAAATACACCCTCGTTCAGAGGAACGAGGGTGTATTACCATATTTTTTAGCAAACAAATTATGTTATATCTTCCAAATCAGGAAGACGTGACATCTATTTCACAATTTTATGAGTAAATAGGGATGTATCCAAGGTATGAAAATCAAAAAAATAATTAGTCCGTCTTATAGATAATAAAAAAAATTAAGACCCGTATTTTTTATTTTGTCGAAATTACCAAAAATTACTGAGATATAGCGTATTAAAGTTACGGAGTGGGGGCTAATTACGTCACGCCATGGTATATTTTGTACGACGGCGTGACGTCATGCGATATTTCAAATCAATATATCTTCCTAAGTATTTGAGTAAAAGAAAAAATAAAAAATACGTGTTCAATTATTTTTAGAAATCTATCTGATGGACATTAAATTATTTTTTAGACAAGCCAATTAGCCATTAATGTTCCCAATGCTGGTATACAGGCATCATAATAACACGAGGTCTCTTTGTGGGTTAGTAGATGTCATATTATGTCATCATCATCATCACAGTGGCTTTCGCGTTGGAGCCCGCGGTCAGCTTTCCTGCACATTTCGCACAATCTTTAACATCCTGTGGTAAGAGCTTGTTGGCACGCATGTCATCTCTTACAACGTCAAGCCAGCACTTCTTTGGTCTACCCCGCTTGTTCCGGCCCGGCGGAGGCGCCATGGCAAGACATTTGTTACCCACGTAACATTTTCAATGCTTACGTAACACGTGGCCGGACCAGCGTCATATTATGTCTTCATAGTTTTTAATTCAGGACATTCGTTACGTTACGTTCTTTCACCGTTTTGAGAGTGGCAGTGATGAAAAAATTTATACAAAGTGCAAGCCTGGGCACCCACGATTTGTAAGCCGTTACAAATTGTCTCTTCCTGGAAAGATTTTGAAACTAATTACATTTCCGGCCACGACGAAGGGTGCAAATGGAAACTATAATCACTTATACTACATTTATTATAGTTAAGTTTACATGGTAACTCCTAAATCTACTTAACCTAAGTGCGAATGCGTCCGAAGTTAGGACGACACTGTTACACTCTACTATCGTATATTATATCTAATGTCATTGCATCTGTCGAGATTCCTCCATATATAGGTTTTATCGAGGTTACGTCTAATGAGGTGATGGATGATTTAGCGATTCGCGGCTGGGCACGAGGCGGCGACATGAGGAGACGACTCAGCCGTTGGGATGTTGTAATACTCCATATAGCTTCAGTTGCATGAAAATAGGTATAATATCCTGATTCAGCTGGTTTGGGCCTCGTGACACGGTGCTGGTCACGGTGTGGGGACATGTGTTGGTACCGATACGTAACAAACTTATACGTCACAGACAAAACGAATTACAAATTCAACAGATTCATTAATTTTATGATGCGGTTTAATTTTTAAGAAGTAGTAATTAAAACTGCTATAAAAATAAGGAAGCAGCAGTAAAATCACTATCTCATAGAAATCGGGTCACAACACAATTGCATACCCGCTTCCTGGGTAACTCCATGTACTGAATATTTAACATTTTACCGCCACATTATTAGTTTACACTAAAAATAACAAAAATGACGTTGCTACATTGTGTACATATACATATTGCTCTCAATGTTACTAAATCGACGCTGTAATGATTTACCGGACACGTTCCGTCAGGCGGAAAGCTCTATTTTTGAGTAGGTACGTACCTATTGGGGAATTTTAACTGTTTTCGTGCGTGTGCATGTTAGGGAGAGAATTTTTATTTTTACCAAAACGCTTTTATTCAGACGGTAAGCTCAAGTACCAAAAATTGCTAAAAAAATCACAGTTCGTTCGTTAGTCCGAGGAAAAGCACAGTTTTCCTCGGACAAACCAGGTTAGGCATTTTAGTTATTTTTGCCATTTTTATATTAACTAGTCATCATCATCATCATTTCAGCCGAAAGACGTCCACTGCTGGACATAGGCCTCCCCTAAGGCTCTCCACGACGACCGGTCCTGCGCCCCCGCATCCAGCGGTTTTCCGCGACCTTCACCAGGTCGTCGGTCCATCTTGTCGGGGGCCTACCCACGCTACGTCTTCCGATGCGTGGTCGCCACTCGAGAACCCGTCGGCCCCATCGTCCGGCCCACTGTCACTTTAGTGTTGCAATTCTTCGGGCTATGTCGGTTACTCTCGTTCTTCTGCGGATCTCCTCTTTCCTGATTCGATCGCGCAGTGAAACCCCAAGTATAGCCCTCTCCACTGCCCTTTGAGTCAAAAATCTTCGACCAGTGTGTGTTGCCAGTGATGACTTATGGAATTGAGACGTGGTCGCTAACAATGGGCCTTATACGATTAACTAGTGCATGGCAGTAATCCCGACTTAAATACTAATAAGTAAAGTCAAATCAACTTTAGTGAAATTTATTTGTAGATAACAATACAATTTACTAAGGTGGTAGCACCCACTTTTGATCATATTCCATTACACCAGGACTCATAATTTAGTTCACAGACGCTGTTCTCAACTTTAAGCCTAAGTTTCGGCGACTTAGCGACCTCTTAAAAATCAAAAATCAAAATTCAAAGCATTTATTTCAAATAAACCAGTTACAGGCACTTTTGAATTGTCAGAAGGTCGGTCAGTCAGTAAGGTGAAGCTAGTCGCCCATTCCAAAGAGTAGGTACCTATGGAGAAGAACGGGCAAGAAACTCCATTTGTAGATAATCCAATCCTCCATCCTCCATCTTAGGATAGGAAGCTGTATCTATGCAGGACTGTATTATATTTTCCAACCAAAGATAGCACTTTTTAATTTAATTTCACTTTTATTCACGTTGTTACAGAACATTTTCATTATTATGACATTTTTTGACAACTTTGTTCTCTTTCTTTCTTTTATGGCTTCGCACGGTTTGTGCATTTAGCCAATGTCACGTAATGAATTGTTCATGTCAAATAAGACGGCCGCGTGACCCGTCTTACGATGGAGGTTTGAGACAAAGTCAAGATGTGGCCATTATGCTGCGATATTTCACTGTTCTTTATAAATTATTTACTGAATGCATTTTTTACTACATAAATCACGCACTTGTATTTAGTAAACAACACTGTAAATAATTTTAAAAGTCCAATGAAAAATGAGCGTGACACTCAGCTTGACTTTCCCGCCAAAACTCCCGACAACTTTGTTGATGATGTCACTATGACAACTTTTTCATCAAAATTCTTGTTGACCTCCTATTATTCTTTCGGGATTGTGATCCGCACTCTTTGGAGTTAAAATTATTTACCGTTCCCACGTCTATATTTTTGAATATTTAAATTTCACCCTGCAACCTTTCTCCGAGGTTTCTTTAGATATCCTCGCAGAGCAGTCGTCAGTTGAGCTTTGGCTTTCAAATAAGCAGCTTCAATTATTAAGTCTTAGATCAACGCTGCCTTCAGAGCCCTTTCAGGGGTACTCGCTGCCAGTGCCGCCTCTGCTACCTAGCGCGCCTTCTACTGCGCCCTTTGTCGCCGGCGTCGTTTCTGCTGTCGGCGAAGCCCCTACTATCGGCGCCGCTCCTCAGCTGCAAGAAAAAATTGTATATTCTGCACAGAAAAAGGCATTTAAAAAAATGTGCTTGCTATACAATCAAAATAGTCAGTGGTAGCCCAGTGTTAACCGAACAGGCTTACAACTGATTTTCTGTAGGTAAAAAATTTCATCACCACTGCGCTTTAATATAACAAAGGCCAAAAACATGGGAAATATTTTTGTTCCGAATAAAAATACAATTTATTTGTACATATTTTATTCGGAACAAAAATATTTTGCATTCCTGTTTCAATCCATTCGCATGGAGGATCCGGTACAGGAATATCGACAAAACGTTATTTTATCATACTAAAACAATATCTGATGTTGCAGTTCAATTTGTAGTAAAGTTTTTTTTTGTAATGAAAACATTAATTTGAAATGGCTCGCATTCCAAATAATAGTTACAGATTCTTTGACAATAGGGATGTTTTCTGGGTAAAAAAAAGATTCTATTTAGACCGTCATTCAGATTATAGAAAAATATTTTTCTATAATCTGATAAGTATATTTTATTTTACCAAATCAATAAAAATTGACAAATATAAAAGGCATCAAAGATCAGGAGTGGTGGTTGGTGACGTCACTGCGCGCTAAAAAGTGTACCGTGCAGTGACGTCACACGAGTTTTCAACGCACTGTGTCGTCTTCATTTTTTGTTTATATGAAAAAAGAAAAAAATGCGTGTCTAGTATTTCTTGGAAATTATAATGACGGACTAATTAGTTTTTTTTAGTCAACTACCCTATTCAAAAGTGCTTTGATTTTAATTTTGTTAAGTACATTTTTATACGTTTTTTTAATGTATTTGGAATGTCACCACAAATTGGGCTGGCGAAAAGTTGTACCTAATAGTAAAGAGATTCTTTGTGTATACTGCCGGACTTTCGTTGCCGCTATGCGTGGTACGTAACCGGTGCAGCCAACCTCGAACGCTGCATGGCAGTATCCTAAGTAATTGATGCACCCCTTTGTGCAATGCGGGGAAGTCTGTACATCCCCGCATTGCACAAAGTGTTGTATACAGAATTGAAGCGTAGTTCAGTCACGAATTTACGAGCCAAACCGATCCTGCCAATCGATACTACTTATGTATATCTCAATATTCAATTAATTGTCATATCGGTAGTCAGTGTAGCCGTAAAGCCATCAACATTCATATATAAAACGTTCCTTATGACATTAAAGAAAGGACATTACATGATGATGCGAGTCATCATTATATCAGTCGTAAGACGTCCGAATGTCGACTCTTGGACCTGGCTGCCTTTCTAACAATTATGTACAGACGACAGTACATAAAGCTTCTACAATCTTTCAGATTAGTTTATTAGATTTTCACCTTTATTTCTAAAGCATCTAAGGCTCGAAGTTGATTGTGAATATTATTTTAATAGTTTCGGATTTCTTGACTTGCTGTCGTCTGTACCATGATCACATGAAAACAAATTTATTTAAATTATAAAACGGTATTAAAGTCAGACATTCCTACAAAGTTATATTACCTTATTAATTGACCTGTATATGAAAACAAATGTAAATGGGTACTTACGCCACTTTACAGGGTGACGGATTTGGCACCAGTCTTATGTTAAAGACGTGTCGTAATAAAATTACGTCGTAGCAGAACACTAAAAACTTAAACTAACAATTCAAACTCAAACTCAAAACATTTATTTGAAACTGGTTTTAGTCCACAACTTCATCTGCGTGAAATTTCTTGTTTCCTCGATCCTCTCCTCCGCGCTATTACTTATGTACTTCGTTTTTTATTTTGCTGGACTCCTTAGTGTGCGTGGTCATGAAATATCGCCTATATGGCCCGCACTCAAAACTTCGGCTATTACATCCATTTTTTAATTCGACTGTTTGTTCCAGAAATGATTGCATTTAAATAAACAAACTCTTCAGCTTAGTGTATATTGGTACATACTTAGATAAACTAAGAATATGACGCTAGAGAGCAATTCTCGTGGTGGTTAGCAGCGGGCAGCTCGCCGCCCGGTATGGACCAGGCCAGAGTCGACGGCGCGTTGTGTTTCACGCGCGCCTCATTGAGATTTATGTCACCACATCGTGACGGGGTCCACGAAGATCGATGCCTCCTAGGTCAGGGTTGGTTAAAAAAGAAACCGTGACCCTGGCCTACAGGCAAGTGAAGGAAACGAGTTTTTATTCAGCAAAAGTCTGACACGCCCATCCTCTCCGCGTAGAGCGGGAGAGGTCATTAGATGGTTTCCCATACCAAACAAAAAAAAGCGCAATTCTCGTAATTTTAAGAACGTTCACAATCTCTATCTGTTAAAAATCTTTTCAAACGTCTAGAGAAATTTTTGACATTGTGTTTGGCAACGAGAATGAAACTCGATCTAACATTTAAAACTACGTAAATTGGTCTTCAGGACACACTTCTACTCGCAAGTCAAAATATTGGTTATTTTATATCTTTAGCCTTTATAAAAAATTGTTGTTTTTTTTTTCAATATTCTTGTTGTTGTGGCAATAATGGCAATCTTAATGGTAATCGGTCTAGATACTTCTTCAATCTCAACCTGTACAGCTTTTTTTTTTATAATTTATAAACCAGCGCTTGACCGCAATCCCACCTGATGGTAAACAGTGACGCAATCGTTGATGGTAAAGCGCACTAGTTTATAAAGAGCCTATTCACTCTAGCCTTGAAGACACTCAAATTGTAGTCCGACGGAAACACCGCCGCCGGCAGATTGTTCCAGTCCCTCGATGTACGCGGTATAAAGGAGGAGGCGAAACGCTTCGTCCGGATCGTAGAGGTGTTAACAACATAAGGGTGGAAACTCGCCGTACGACGGGTCGTCCGATAGTGGAACGGAGATGGGGGAATTAAATCGTGCAATTCCCTCGCACACTCCACAAAATGTATCCTATAGAACACCGAAAGGCTGGCTACTCTACGCCTGTGCTCTAGGCTTTGGAGACCAACTCGAGTTAAATCAGGGTCACCAATCAGCCTCTTCGCACGCCTCTCCACTGAATCCAAAGTGGCCAGGTGACACTTAGCAGCACCAGTCCAAATGTGGCTGCAGTACTCCACACACGAACGGACCTGTGCTTTGTACAACATTAGAAGCTGCCCTGGTGTGAAGTACTGCCGGACCTTTGCGATAACGCCAAGTTTTCTGGCAGCCACCCTGGCCTTGGACTCAATGAACCGCCCAAAGTTTAGGTTCGAGGAAATCTCAACACCCAAAAGCTGAAGGCGGTCGGTACACTTTAAGGATACATTCCGAAAAGTAGGAGCCAAGGTGAACGGGCTCATTTTGGCGGTGAAAAGACACGCCTGCGTTTTGGCGGCATTGAATGCTACAAGATTGGCATTGCCCCATTCGGATACTGCCTGAAGTGCAACACTCGTTCGCTCTACCATGGCCTCTCTTGCGGACCGGATTGATTCCTAACTAGTCCGAGCATCCGGCAGGTATCTCTCCACAACTGTGCTGTCATCTGCATACCCATAGATACCGGGCATCAGCAGATCGTTAATGTGCAGCAGAAACAGATTTGCGCAGAGAACAGACCCCTGAGGAACACCGGCATTAGTCGACATGGGCTCAGATGAGCACCCGTCGACAACGACTCAGAGGGACCGTTCAGTCAGGAAGTTTTTTTCCAGCCAGTTAGGCTAGGGGAAATGCCGTACGCTGGAAGCTTACTCAAAAGGCCAGCGTGCCATACCCGGTCGAAGGCCTTCGAGATATCAAGGGAGACAGCAATAGCTTCCCCATTTCTCTCGAGGGCCTCGCCCCACAAGTGAGTGGCATACACTAGTACCTACTAATGTATGCCCCAGTTGACCGATTGTGGTGAAACCCGTACTGTCGGTCACTGAGGACATCGTTACCTTCCAGGTATGCCAAGAGGCGCGAGTTCAATACACGCTCCATAATTTTGCAAAATATGGAGGTGATCGAAATCGGCCGATAGTTGGTAGGATCGGCACGACTACCCTTTTTGGGCACGGGCTGCACGTTGGCAAGCTTCCAGGACTTGGGCACTATACCAGTCCCAAATGAGAGGCAGAGGATACAAGCGTGTCAATACAGGAGACAACTCGGGCGCACATGCTTTAAGAACAATCGCTGGTATACCATCCGGACCACTAGCCTTATTCACGTCCAGACGACACAGTGCTCTCAGAACCTCCTTGTTCCGAATGCGAACCTCAGGCATTGAAGTACCGCAGTGGGGTAAAATAGGTGGAGTAGTACTGCCAGTATCAAGACGCGAATTATGGGCAAAGAGAGAGGCAAAGAGACCTGCTTTCTCTCTCGCCGTATGAGCCAGTGTTCCATCAGGCCTAACCAGCGGAGGCAGTGAGGGCCGACAGAAGTTCGCCTCGACCGATTTGGCAAGGGACCAAATAGATCTGCTACCGGAAGCCTCCGCAGATAACTTGTTGCCAATATGGGTAATACGGTCGAAGCGAGCCTTCTTTAGCGCCTTTTTGTAGGACTCGGCAGCACGATTAAAGGCTCTCTTCTTTGAGCTTGGATCCGGAGCTCCGCGGTCACGAGCGTCAACCCAGGTGAGAAATGCCGTGTGCTTACGCTGTTCGGCTTGGGCACAATGGGCATTGAACCATGGGCGAGCCGAGCAACCGACGGGCACGTCATTACAGGGAATAAAATATTCCATAGCTTGACGCACCACATCGGTTATAGCATCCGCACAGCTCGACGGATTGCTAGAAAAGAAGCAGACCTGCTGCCAAGGATAAGACGCAAAGAATTGGCGCATCTCATCCCAGTCTGCTGACCTGTATCGCCACATTCGCCGTTCACAACGAGAGTCGTGATCTGGTGGGGAGAAGGACGATACAGACTTTACCAGACAGTGGTCTGAAGTTCCCAACGGTGAGGAAACTGTTACAACACACCTGTCCGGATGAGTGGTCAGCAGAAGGTCCAGACAATTGGCAGTATGACCAACTACATCAGGCACCCTAGTCGCTTGCTCTACCAGCTGGGAAAGGCCCATTGAAAGCGCGAAGTTTCGCGCTTCTCTCCCAGCGTGGTCGGTCCTCTGGTACGGGAAAAGCCAGTCCTGATGGCAGGCGTTGAAGTCCCCCAGAGCGACGAAGTGTGCGTCAGGGTGTCGGTGCAGCGCATTGTCAGCAGCCTCACTGAGGTGGTCAAATGATCGAGTTGTCTCCTGATCACCGCTGTGCGATCGGTAGACACAATTGTAAACAATTTTGTCCACACCAGTGTCAACCAACAGCCATAGGGACGAGAAGTGAGGGTCTTCGAGGTGACGGAGGCGCCGGCAACAAATTCATTCATGTCATTGCGGACATACACACAGACCCCGGCACGCTGCAGGAAATGGTGCTCCAATGCGTATCCCGGGTAGCTGAGGTATGCCGCATCAGACGGACATCTGATCTGGGTCTCCGTCAAGAAAAGTCAGTCACTTCTCAGTCTCAAGGTGGTGATGTACTGCAATGAGATTGGAGTTCAGACCTCGAATATTAGAGAAGTGCATTTTGAAAGAGAGGGCGTGCGCCCGCTGTGCACACCTACTTTTCTTTTTAGATTTTTTCATCTAAAAAAATTGAGTGAATAGGAAGGAAGACGGCAGTTGAGTGAGGTGATGCAATGTTAATCCCAACAGTGCGACCAACGATGCCGGGCCAGAGGGAGATTGATCTGGAGACTGCGGGGACGCCTGAACCCCAGGGATCGCCCATCGGGTCCTCTCGTCCGGTCGCCAACCGGCACCTGGGATTTTTAGCAGTTGGCGGGGCAGCCTTTCGTGTGTGGCTGGCACACTCCTTGGGCCCCCGACTACCTGCGGTCGGCCAGCGGAGCACCGTGCTCGGATCCCGCTACCCTTCACGACCAAACTCCCGACACGACAACATTTGGCGCATCGTACCCGGCACACATCGCAACACGACTGCTCAGACCCGTCCTCCAAACGGCTTCACCAGACATCATGCCGGAACACGACGAATCGCTTGGCGGCATGACTTTGTCTGGTGGGTGGTAACTACACCGGCGGCCGATGTTGTGGCCTAACACCGAGAAGAAGAAGCTTTTTCTTTGTCTAACCGGGCCCGTAGTCGGTTCGAAGCCTTCCAGCTTACCCAAGTTTACTCTTGTCCAGGTTAAAATTTAGATTATTAATTTGATACATTAGTTCACTTTTGATGTGGTTTCTATTAGAGATAGGATGGCCTAATTATTGGAAAATGTCTGTTATACGTAATCCTTTGTAGTCCAACTATTAACTACATGTTTGTGGTGCATTATAATTAGCAAACAGATAGAAGTCTGTTCATAGAAAACAAAACAATTATACGTATGTTAAAGTCCTTTTAGGCGAATCTATTACCATCTCCCGGCTACAAATTCAGATTCTGGAAAGAGAAAAAAAAGAAGATCGCTCGTAGCGTTAAGACCGCCCATTGTGTCACCCTTTGTAAAATCTTTATATTTATGTTTTGTAATCTATATGATGTCTAAATTCTAGATGAAAATACCCAAAAACACTTTGCTCGACTGCTGCATCTAATCCAAGACCTCATTCTCACCAGTAGCGCTTATAAGTCAGTATACAGTCTAGAGTAAATAAACGTTTCTCTTTGAGACAGGTTACAGTCTAGTGTAAATAAAAGTCTGCTTTATGTCATAAATACATACGACCGATTTTACCATCCACCGTTCCAAGAATCGGGTTGCAATTATTAGCGGATAATTATAAATAACATATCGAAATTTATACGATAAAATAATATACGATATATAATAATGTCTATCAGCCGTTACAGGTTTAGAGAAATATGGCCCTTTATCATCCGTAAAAAGGCCTCAAACGTTTCAAGCAGTTATTTTTCTACAGTTTTCATTGCTGCATCAATATGTAAGAGCGGAGTAAGATTCACTGATCCGTTAGATCCGTTTACATTGATCAATCTTCTAAAAATACGCTTCGAGTTCTGTTACAAGATTAAAGAATTTGACGCGAAATCGAAGATGTTCAACATTAATATATGTCGTATTTTTAATTCCATTTCATCCTGCATTTGTTGTTCTAAAAAGAGAATCGTTGACCTTTTATTTTGTTTTCAAAAGACGTGCAGCTACAGGAGTTTACAACATTTTTTTGTAAGTCTACATGTATTCCGACTTTTATTGCTATCAAAGAAACTGGTATTAAAAATCTTTTTTAAGTGTACAAATAATAGTGACAGGAGCACATAAAGCTCTTGAAAAGTGTGTTTATGTCATTATGCATACAATTATATTATCAGACGTTAACACAGTGGAACAGAATTGTATAAAGTACAATCAAATTTTTCAGGACCGTTAAAAGGCAGGACGAAATGGTTATGGTTACAGTCATCTTGCAAGTTTCACTTGCAACTTAGACAATATCGAACACGCCGCGAGCATTTACATTCAAATAATTACGATGATGTATGTTATCTAGAATTGGGTTGTATCCTAAAAAATAATTTAATGTCCATCAGATAGATTTATAAAAAATATTGAACACGTATTTTTTATTTTTTCTTTCATTCAAATACTTAGGAAGATATATTTATTTGAAAAGTCGCATGACGCAAATATACCACGGCGTGACGTAATTAGCCCTCACGCCGTTATTTTAATACGCTATATCTCAGTAGTTTTTGGTAATTATCACAAAATAAAAAATACGGGTCTTAATTTTTTTTATTATCTATAAGACGAACTAATTATTTTTTCGATTTTCATACCTTGGATACATCCCTATTGTAGATTGTTTCAACCCACGCATGTGACGTCTACTCGCATTATCATCATCTTAGCATCAACCCCAGTTACATCCGAAGCTTTTTCAGCTTTGGAGTCTGGGGTCCGCTTTACCAGTCTAACTGCTGATTTTGGCTAAACTTCGATATTATTTCATGAAGCGACTGCCGTCTGACCTCCTCAACCCAAAAGCGATATTGAAGCATTGCAGTTACAAACCATTTCTGGTTTAATGGTACAAAACTAACAAACCTGTAATGAATAAAATAAATATAAATAAAAAAAAAATAAAAAAAGTTAGATCAATTATTGGACTTTTGAGGGCTCTAACAAACCGTAACGACTGGCATTAGATGTTTGTATGGCTACCGGGACCGCTTTCCGAGGCACGACCAGACCAATGCAAATATTTATATTCATGCATACAAATATTTGCTCTCCGCAGGGATCGAACCCGCGCCTCCTTGCGCAGCGGCCGCGTTTGCTACCGCTACGCCACGGAGGCTGTCAAGAGACGTCTACTCTAATATATTATTCCAAAAAACAGTTGTCATTCACACTCGTAATATATTTCTTAACATATATACTATCAATATCGTCATTCAATCGCGCCTCGATTCGAAGATCATTGTAGGCATTAGTGCTGTGCCATAAATAGGCACACTTGACGCCAGTAAATTCTTATTCCCACCATCTCGTTTGTTTAGATCCATGGGGATCTATTTAGGCAGGTTCACTGACCTCTTTATACCATGCTCTATATTTACTGCCATAAATTGTACTCATGCGCAGAATTAAACGTTTTTATGTAGTTTTTAAACTGTCGGAAATAGGAACACAGTTCTGGAATGCGTTTGTGCTGGACAGAGTGGAGATCGTAACTCTATCTGAATCATAATATCAACACTAAAATAATTAGGTTAGAGTTCATTCACTGTGTTTAAATAGGATTTTAATTAATCAGGGATAAGTACTCTGAAGTCATTTTGGTATGAAATATGTGATATGAGTGTACTATTACTACAAATATGGACACAGTGTTTACACACTGTATTAAACGCGGATGGTCCGTGGAGGGGTGATTATCTCTAAATGCCAAGACCCTCTACGTATCTTGGAAAGCACACTAAGCTGCTACTCTCGGCTGTCCTTCTTGGATCTTTGGCAGTCATTACGGGTCATCAGCGGCCTGAAAAAAAAAAAGAAAAAATCGAAAGTCATTTATTCAAATTAGGCTGAGAATCAGCAGAACGTCAATATTACATAAGACGGTCCCCCAAAACGCCCACCCATCGACACTTCCTAGTGCTTTCGCTGGGAAGAAGAAGTGGCGGAAGAAACTCCCGAGCAGCACAGCTGTCTGTTCATTTAAAAAAAAAACACATGACTTTATACAATACTAAGTATCTATAGTGATGAACACAAGAAAATAAAACAACAATGAAATTATTTAAAATAATTAAAAGTGACAATCAGCAGTCTTACTAAGGGTATTGTTTTACTCAATGGGTTGTGCATTTCAGATAGACAGTTACTTCGTATAAAATACTTATATCAGCTCCGTCCGTTTAAAAGGGAAGGTGTCCTCAATATCTTTAGAAAAAGGCTTGGCTGATGTAGAGTACGAGTATCATCATCACCACCTTTTTATCGTCCCACTGCTGGGCACAGGCTTCCTCTCAAATTACAGAGAAGGATTGATCGTAATCACCACGCTTGCTCAATGCGGTTGGCGATTTCAGACTTAAAGTCCAGGTTTCCTCAAGATGTTTTCCTTCACCTTGTAATCAGTCATTGGTATCCAAGATATACAACAGGCAACGCAGAGCTCTAAGAGCTTTGACGACCTTGTTTTCACTCCTACTCAAACCCTGTTCTCCTTCTTATTTTACTTCTCATTTTCAATATTTATACTCTGCGCATAATAGGAATCTTCGTTCTTCCAATAATTGTCTTGTAATTCTTTTTTTCTATCAATTTTTTTTATCTCTCTCTACTGTTTATATTTTGTATGTATGTATTTATGTATTTATTTTTTGTGTTTCTCTTTTAACTTCTTTTTCATATCGTTGCACCTACCATGTTTTGTCTGCATTACCTTAAGGTAGACTGGTAGAAAATGCCTAAGGCATTAAGTCCGCCATTGTACAATGCTTTTCTTTGTGCATAAAGTTTTAATAAATAAATAAATAAATATACTTAGAAAGTGCATATAACTTAGAAAACTTACATTGGTACTTGCCTGACTTGGAATCGAAGAGGCTGGTGTTTTAACCACTAGGCCACCACGACTTGATAGTACGAGTATACAGTGACTTTATTGGTGGAGTTCTTCAGAAAGAATTTTCTGAAGTAATCCACCTAATAAGGTAAAACATACATTTGGTAAGGTAAGGTAAGAGTTTCACTATGTGTATGACTTTGTGCGTATGAGTAAGTATGGCTATGTGTGAAACTCTAACATGTATGATTTGGTGTTTTTAGTGAATGGCAACATTTTAATTGCAGCAAGAGGCGTTCTGTGATTCCCTCCTACCCGGATGTAGGCGTGTGTTTATTTATGTTTTGTGTATGAATGTGATAAAGAGTGTTAGTAAAACCATATCGCTGTCACTTTTCATAGCTTTGATGCCGAAAATATTGGTTTATTGGTTAGTAAATACATGTATTGTTTATTTATTTTACTGTCGGTTTATTTTAATGACATAAAATATTACGTATTCCATTCCATCTGGTATTTTATTCTGGTTAATTTGGTAGCAAAGTCTCAAATTCAAAGCATTTTTTTCACACTGTTAAAAAAACATAACAAAAAGTGCCTTGTGCTGGTCATAGTACTTAGCACAGGAAGGTTTAACATTACATATTCAACGACCCGTTTCTTGTATAAATGACAGCACATCAAGATTATACAATCTGTCAAATTTCTTTATTAGTTCTTCAACTTTATCGCCGAAGCATTAAGGCTCAAGGTTGATTGGGAATACTTGACAGTTTCGGGTAGCTTGACTTGCTGTCGTACGTACCTATAGTCTTTTTTAATATTTAACTTTATTTTATTTTTATTATTTGTTGATTCATAAATTCATAAGCCACGCAGTCAAAGCACGTCACAATACTAGTGTGGCGTGACTATGATTGTGAACGATGACTGATTAAGACGAGCGAAGAAGAGCGAGGAGGGGAAGCCCCTCTCCTCTGCTGCGCAGCACTAAATATGAGAAATAAAAACATTTGATTTGTTAAGGCTTTTATTTTAGTTTTTACTTAAATTGTAGAAATTCCTGGCGGTTTAGGATTCCCCCGCAATCCGGCCAAAGCACTATATTACCAGACATGTCCGGAAAATTCCGGACGTATGGCAACCCTATTTGCAAAACGGTTTATAACATCTTCCGTGATATTGAATGAAAATTTTTAATCATCTACGTTTGATTTAGCTTCTTCAAAATAAAAACATTCATTCAAACTCGCTCACAACCTCCCTCGCAACTCCCTGCCAAAAATTACCAAGCTTTAAAACGCTCGGCTAGGTTCGGTAATCTATATGCGCTGTAGTCGTACACGGTTTGATGATTACAAAGTACATATTGCCAGTATCTACTGCGTGGTTCATTTAAAAGTTAGAGATAATTCACTGTTTATACTTTGTCTATTAAACTATAAAATAAACTACCCGCACAAATAAAAAAAGAAGATAAAATAAATATATTTATAAAAAAACTTAGACAATTTCTTATAAATAAACGCTACTACTCTGTCAACGAATACCTCAATGATAGAAATATAAAGACACAAACTTAAATAGACATACATACATTCGCACACACACACACACATACGCACACGCATCCTCACACACACACACACCCCCACAAACGCACCCGTTAGCAAGCAACGTAGTAAAGTGTAAAAAAGTGCTTCCTCTCTCCTAACTTCACTTATTTTTGTTTGTGCCCGACACACATGAACTAATTTATATATTACCATCTAAGAATACATGTGGAAAACAATAAAAGTATTGAGTATTGATTCGTAATTAGGACAGTGCAAATTTCAAAAAGATATCATGAAAAACCACAAAGTTATGAGCTTGTTATCTTATTTGGATGTCCCAACAAAAATATGGTCAACGAAACGCTCGCCCGCCTGTGCCTAAAGCCGCGTGGCCCGGGGGAGGGCCTGTCTCACTGTTCTCATAGTATTTTGATCTACCGTCAGCTGTGTCCGCTCGGTAACCACACTGCAACAGACAGAAGATTACATTCTTAGCTACAGTTCACGTAGCAAATCAATTTTCACATAGTATTTATGGACTGGCGTTCTTAGGCTCCACATTGTGCGGAGATTAGGTAGTAGGGTTTCTTTCATTGTCATCAAATCCTTTCAGAATGGATTATATTCGAACCACTTTTAATCTTATAAAGTTTTATTATGATAGTTTTCTGTTAAAAATAGAAAAACTGCAACAGATCTTGTCCTTTCTTTTAGATACTTACTAATTATGGCTAGATAAGCCGATTTCAGATTTTATAAGAAGAAAAAAAGAACTTTTAGACGGTGTAACCTTATGTCTGTTTTAATTAACCTGAATAAAGCTGATTTCGATTAGTCCGTTTAATGAAAATCAGTTTTATTCTGATAATTTCCGTCACTAATTCTATTTCATTTTTCTTAGTTAGATTTATATTTCCTGTTTAGATTTCAGTCCAATAGTTCAGTGCAAATTATTCAGTACTATAATTTTAGCACAATATCTTTCCGACTGCAGTGCAATGGCCTCTTCTCAGTCAAAGAAGACAAGAGGGTTGATCATCCTTACTTGAAACTTGGCTCAAGATGCTTCCGCAAGGGTTTGTAGGAAGCTTTCGATGTTAGTAATGTCTAAAAAAACTCAAGAATGTAGCTATATATTGAAAAAGGCACATTGGTATTTACCCGGATTTGAACCAATAATTAATTCATTGTTATTGACAGCCAAAAGCAATCAGCCGACCATTAACTGGGGCATCGGTTTCCAATCAGTGTACAGACAACAATTGGGCTACAATTTTGGCGACCAGTAGATACATTGCAATAACATTTATTTCGGGACGCTTTGAGGCCGGCCGTGTCGAAAGGGACGCAAGGTCACGTTTCGCTTCCAAGTTCTTGTACTGAAAACTATTGGTCTTTTGAGAAACTAGTCTTTCTCATCATCATCATTTCAACCGAAAGATGTCCACTACTGATCGTAGGCCTCCTCCAATCACCTTCAGTTGGACCAGTTTTGTGGTCTATCGTTTTCGGTAAAAACATTTTTTTTTTAATAATTATAAACTAGCGCTTGACCGCAATCCAGCCTGATGGTAAGCAGTGATGCGATCGTTGATGGTAAAGCACGCTAGTTTATTAAGAGCCTATTCACTCAGAAAAACTGAGCGAATAGGAAGGAAGACGGCAGTTGAGCGAGGTGATGCAATGTTAAACCCAACAACACGACCAACGATGCTGCGCCAAAGGGAGATTGATCCGCAGGAGAGTTAAGCTTAGTATTAATCGACATAGCCCGAAGAAATATAAATCAGAAGTGGAAGTGGGCAAGGCTATATTCCTTGCGGAACAGATGGTGGTTGTCGTGTCCCGGCATGATGTCTGGAGAAGCCGTACGGAGGACGGGTCTGAGCAGTTCTGTTGCAAAGTATGCCTAGTATTATGCGCAAAATGTTGTTGTGTCGGGAGTTTGGTCGTAGTCTCCAGATCAAACTCGCGCAACATCGTAGGTCGTGTTGTTTTTATTGCGCTTTACCATCAACAATTGCATCACTGTTTACCATCAGGCGCGATTGCGGTCAAGGACTGGTTTATAATTATTAAAAAAAAAATGCCTACATGTACCTACCTGTGAACGTAAACGAAGCAAACGTAGTGTTTACGGTTCTTAGCAGGGAGCGTACCTACTCTAGTTTCTGCCTACCCCTAAAAAGAAAGATTTTTCATGGAAATGTATGGATTTCTTTCTGTATATTCTAGATCTAGAACATATGCGTACCTACAGATAAATAGTAAATTATGTGGATTTCCATTTTGACATATACTTAAATTATATTTATTAGATACATTTCAACATTTTACATTAGTGTAGTCATCCTTACTATAAAGCCGTAATCAAAATCAATCCTTACGTAAAATTATTATTAGTTTGAGACAGCAATCCTTACTAATATTATAAATGGGAAAGTGAGTTTGTGTGTTTGTTTGTTTGTTCCACTTTCACGCCGTAACTACTGAACTGATTGTTTTGAAATTTTGCAGACGTAACGTAACGTACTTTTTATCCCGGAACATTTCCATGCGGGGCGAAGCCGCGGGCGGAAAGCTAGTAGGTACTCATAAATTTGAAATGTAGTTCGAGAGAGTTTATCTATAAAAGTAAATCGTGTACTCTAAATTCCAAGAATATTTTCGTCCATTCGTCCAATGTTGTTCGAGTCAGTAGGCCGTCGAATCTAAATATCGCGCGACCGTTGAGTGTAATTAGAAATAAATTAGCTTACCAGCCAACCGCTTCTATTCGGAAGCGGTTGGCGTTTACCACGTCATCTCTATTTAGGAATAATTACATAATTTGTGACTAGTCTACTTCGTCTTAGCGTGTCGATGGTGATAGCAATTGTGTCGACCTTTTTTATGTGGATGGGATTTTATCAAATGACGTCTCCCACTCTGGACGTAGCGGAAAAGCGTGTCAGACTTTTACCGACTAAAACTCCCGTATTCTTATACCGGCCTATGCGCCAGGGGCCTGTATTTCTTTCGAACAACCCTTTAACCAACAATATTACCTATTAAGGATTAGAAACAAAGCACATATCGGCCAAGTGGCCGATAATGTCTACGACTTGATTATACAGAGTGATGCTGAAAATACGACAATAAATTAAACATCGTGTACCTCAACACATTCTCAGTCTACCCATAAAAATATATATAAATATGTCCATTAGTTTAATCACAGGAAATTATTTTTAATTTTTCACATTTTCTACATGATGTACATGTTGAAAAGGAAACGCTTACAGGTTAATGACCGCCGCATCCTTGCGGTACCAAACTTTAATAATAATGGCGCGAAAAAAGCAAGTCGATACAGGATCGTGCTGTCGCCAATCGGAGGTCAGTGCACTAATATTTTTTAAAGGATGTTCTATTCCGTTTGTAATTTTATGCGATTAAGTTTGTTTGAAATTTTCATTTTTTTATTTTTGATGCTAGGATTTTTCTATAGTTTAGGATTATTCCTATGAACCAGCATTGTTCGTGTTTTCATCTATTGCCGTATTGTCAGCACCACTCTGTATACCTTACCTTCATTAACTTGATGTATGAATTTAAGATTAATTATCATAATTATGATCAATCAGCCAACGTAAACAATTTTGGTATAGTAAGATCCCATTATAATAGGATTTTTAGACAATATTCATGATAGTTATTGTTTTACCCAGTAACTCGTTTCTGGAACTCAGATAGGCAATCGCTCTGGAAGCTTACCTAAACATATTTGGAATTAGGCTAGACAGATCTGTCAAATTTCTTTATTAGATTTTCAACTTTATCGCTAAAGCTTTACAGCTCAAGGTTGTTTGGGAATATTTGAGAGTTTCGGGTAGCTTACCCATTAACAAAATTATATAATAACAGACAATAATTAAATTAGGTAATTAAGTATACAGAGTGGTGCTGACAATACGACAGTAAATTAAACATCGCGTACTTCAACACATTCTCAGTCTACCCATAACAAATCATAAAAATATGTTCACTAGTTTAATCACAGGCAGTTATTTTTCATTTCTCATATTTTCTACATGATGTACCTACATGTTGATATGGAAGCGCTTACAGGTCAATGACTGCCGCATCCTGCGGTACCAAACTTTAATAATAATGGCGCGAAAAAACCAACATTTTAAAAGGATGTTTTATTCCGTTTGGAATTTTAGCCGATTTAGTTTGTTAGAATTTTTTTTTTTTATTTTTGATGCTAGGTTTTTTTCTATGGTTTAGGATTATTCCTATGAATATGGGATAACGACTAGCTCTTTAGGTGTTTTACACCAAAACCGAACATTGATTATAATCATAATCAGGCTATAATGTTCCTACACCTGGGACAGATGCTTCCCCTCGGTGAAGGATAGTGAGTCGTGATCCACCACACAGGCGCAGTGCGCATTGGTAGAACTAAGATATGCTGGTTTCTTCACAATATTCGATACTGATGAAATAATTGAAACAAAGTAAAGCTCCAGACGAGTTTCGAACCTTTGACCTACTACTAACTCGCGCCTGTCGCCACTGTGCCACCACTGCTCTCCTGATTAATATTACATGAAATAGTAAATCAATTAACGCACACCCTCAAACACCCCAATTAGAATATTTTGTTGTAATCATAATACATACACTGAATTTTTAATTTAACACGTATATGCATTATTGTTTATTTAATTAATTATACCAATTCTTGGAGAACGAAGACCTTAACGTTCTTGAAATAAAGTATTTTTTTTTCTTTATTTTGTATTGAATGATTAAATTTGTGTGAATACAACTAAAACTGCGATTTTAAAAGCCTGTAGAAACAACAGGGTTAATATGAAAGTAATTTCCGTAGTTTTAATTTATATATTTTCGGGATAAAAATAACCTAAGTATGTTAAAAATTATGTAAACCGATTCAGTAAACGATTCTGAACAAACTATTTTTATATGAACTTGGCAACAGAACTAGGTAAACAGACAGGTAGGATAGATAGGTAGGTTAGGTGAACTTCTCAGATTGTATTGATAGTTTTATTGATTATTTCAAACATTTCCTGGTCGCTGATGAATGTACAACATTATTTTTTTAGCGAAACCCGAAACACGTGTCACATTTTTATGTAAAGAATCTATGTACAAAATTTCAAAAAGATATCATGAGAAACCACAAAGTTATGAGCTTATTATCCTACTTTGCTGTCCAAATAAAAATATGGTCCACGCCCCGCTCGAGCGGGCGACCGGTGCGTTGACCTCTGGCGTAATCTGTGCGCAGTACTATGATCTATCTTAAGCTGCGTGGGACGCTCGGTAACCACACTGCAACAATTTCTAAATGTATTTGGGAAAAAATATAACATGGTGTAAAAATGACTAGAATCGATTCAGTTGCTTATTCTGAACAAACTATATTCTGGTTGCGCATGAACAAAAATAACGTTGCATATAACCTGGAACTGACCGCAAATTGCATTAATAGAACAACCGCGGGCTAACCTGTCCCCTGTAGGTATTCCCTGCGGAGGGCGACTAAGTGTTACTTGTGAACCTTATAAATAGCACGTGGACCGAAGAGAATGGGATCGATATGACTCTATAATTTACAATGATCGTCTCGTTGACACCTTGGGAAAGCATTAGCACGTTAACGAGAAATTAATTCAGGAAAACTTATTTGCTGAAAATAATCTGCGCAAAAGTTATTTCTGATTACAATTTGAAGTCATTTTATTAGTTAAGAGATATTATGTAACATATTACACATTGAACATAAGACCACATCATTCACATGTCTAGCTAGGTACAAAAAAGTTTGACAAAGGTGAAAATAATAAAATACAATACATGTAAATCATATTAAGCCGCATAATGTTATCGGAAGAGGATCTATCTTTAGAAAACTTTTATTCAAGGAATAATTTTGATTTTTGACAGTTATTTTACACAGTCAGACGTCAATTTTACCTATTCCAAGAATAAAAGTTGTCTGTGTTTTGGCATAATAGTCGATATCGGCCAACGGAAAAAAAACCAGCCCTATGTAACATAAATTTAATAATTAAAGAAATAACCAAATATGCCTTATAGAACAGTTAGCTTGATTTGATCAATCTATCTTAAAATGCCTTTTATGTTTACGCGGCTGTGTAGTCTAGGCTGCCTATGTATCAAGCCAGCGACCTCTTTGAAACCCTATCCGGTCGCCGTTTCTGTTCTATTGTCTTTCACACGGTCCCTTAATCTTCTATGCGAGTGCAGCAAGCTCAGTCGACTTTGATTTAAGAGAGATTGTACATTGAATTGTATGCAGATTTTTTTTTTTTGGTTCGAAGTAACGTGAAAGCAGTGTGTATAGATTTTTTTCTTAAACAAATTGTTCAATGCTTGGTATTAAACGGTTTATAATTATGGAGTACGTAGGTACTGAAACCGACCAAACTGGCTGCTCGTCGATGTTTCTACCAGCCAGCACCCTAATTGTAACACACTATCACTATAAATGGGATCATTTTGAAGAATATTGCTAACTAATTCATTTCTCCAAATGTATTCTAAAAATGCAGGTATCTGTTCAACAACGCACATAACGCAATGAATGTTGTATAACTGTCAAAATGAAACCCTTTGCTGCTGATAGTGTGTTATGCAATTATCCTATTGTATGATTTCGGTTAAAAAATAATTTTGTACATCTTTGTCGTTGTGTCGTTTTGTCATTAAATTAGGATACCTAAGTGTTGCAGTGTCTGTGTCACTCATTGGTCATTATATTAAATACGAATACTTCATACATATCATATCATATTTCATCTTTATGTTAGTGTTTATCATGTGAACATACATAGAATGCCATAGAATAGTCCCAAATTTAGTGAAAATGTTGCCATGCTGTGTAAAATGTACAAAGAATGTTTATATTTTAGTATGAAGAAAATTTCAGGGGAGGCCTTTGCCCAGCAATGGGACAGCAATGACTAAAATATAATCAAAAACTTATATGTATAAAGATTTTTTATTTTATTTTAGCATAAACGGCCTTACTAGATACAAAACAGGATTTATCAAACCGAGCCTTTTAAATTTCGAATTATAATCCCTCAATTAGTTCTTATTACAAAACAAAAATAATGTTATAGCCCAGTCAAATTAGGTAAAAAAAGGGGTCAACCTCGGAATGAAAGATAATAAGCTGCAAATTGGTATGAACCTTTGTTTTGTCATTCTAAATGTTGTCTCAAAAGTCACAATCGTTATCGTGTCCGCGTCTCAAGATATTCAAGGTCAAAGGTCACAAAAATCGGTTTTTCGCGAATATCTGGCTTCCTATCGGTTAAATGAGATTTGCATTTATAATAAAAGTTGTAGGCTATAAAATTCCCTACAACTTTTGTCTAAACTTTTTTTTCATACGACCAACCGTTTTGAAGTTAGAGCGCGAAGAGTGCACATCGTACAGTCATATACGGCCTAATGCAAGGTCAAGCGTGAGTTATGGTTATCAGTACGTTATAAAGTCAATTATTTACTTGGAAATTATAATTATTAAACAGTGCCCATTATTTATGTACTAACTATTAATTATTTATATTTAATTAAAGTAAGTAACTTGATTATTTATATATAATTATTCATATTTAACTATTTAAGTATAAAATATTATTAATTCTGGATTATATATTTTAGTTTTATTTTAAGTTAAAATGATAGTAAGAGTATATATTTTACACATATTTTTATTTATTATTAAATACGGCATAATATACATTTATCAAAATGTGAGTTCAAATATCAAAAGTATCTTTGTTGATTTTAATTGTAATGAAATTGGAAATGGAAGCTAATTATATTCTTCTTCTTCGTGGTCTTCTTCTTCTTGTCGCTCAAAAATGTTCGATTCATTGTCATCATCCTCATTGTCTGTCATGTTCATCTCCAAACCTTCCAGAATATCGGGATCATATGTATTTTCTTCATCGGGATTACTTGGATACAGTGAAGCGTTGAGACAAGCTTGTCCGTTGCACTGGCCGCAAGCTAAAGAACATTGTAGCCCTGATTTTCTGCATCCACAGCGGGAACCACAACCATTTTTGCAATTGGAAAATATTACGTTTAGTAGTTCGGCTGGTGCTGGAGGTAATAACGTTCGTATGGGCTCCAGGATTTCATTTTCAAGCATCCAGCCCCATTCTTGAGGTTCTAAGTCCTTCCCTAACCCTAAAAAGTAAATAATTGACTTTATAAAGTACTGATAACCATAACTCACGCTTGACCTTGCATTAGGCCGTATATGACTGTACGATGTGCACTTTTCGCGCTCTAACTTCAAAACGGTTGGTCGTATGAAAAAAAAGTTTAGACAAAAGTTGTAGGGAATTTTATAGCCTACAACTTTTATTATAAATGCAAATCTCATTTAACCGATAGGAAGCCAGATATTCGCGAAAAACCGATTTTTGTGACCTTTGACCTTGAATATCTTGAGACGCGGACACGATAACGATTGTGACTTTTGAGACAACATTTAGAATGACAAAACAAAGGTTCATACCAATTTGCAGCTTATTATCTTTCATTCCGAGGTGAAACCCTAATTTGACTGGGCTATACACCTGAGTCTCGATTTGAATGGCCAGAAATAGGAGAGGCCAACAGTGGGCTAAAGATGAGCAAGGTGTTGAGCCAAGCGTTCTTTATCTAGCATGGTCATAAGTTGTAATTTTTGCATTACGAACTTATGATTGTCGGAATAATGTATAAAGTTCAATAAAATTCCCGAAAGTTAAGGACTACATCTAAAGTTAGATTTTGTAAATAAAAGAACATAGTTAAATTCATTCATTGTAAACTTGTATTTTCCATTTCATCACAAACCATGTGAAATTAAACTTGAGCCTTTCCTATGAGTCTTTTTTTATAAAGAAAATATTGTTGTGTGATATACAGGAGTCGCGTCGGAGCTTCGTTAGACGAACGGTTCACGGCGTCCAATGATGCGAGTGGCGTCCGGCTGACGGTGTCTGCGGCCCGGACCGGCGATACCAATGTGTATACCCTGCAAGTGAGTATACTGCCATGACTGCTAAAAGTTAAAATCTAACGTCATTTATTGAAATCAGACATTCCCCTTTATCCATAAATGTTAATTAATGATTTAACATTTTTTTAAAGTTTGAAGGTCACTTATTATTTTTATTTAAGTTTAAAGGTCACTTATCAATTTTCGCTTATAGTATAAGTACGTATAACCTCCAGAAGGTTCTAAATTTCATAAGAAACTTAAAATTAAATAGGTACCCCAAAACGTCTGTCCCGAACCACTCCCTAGTGATTTAGCGCAATAAACTCTCCAGCAGTTCAGATACCGACAAAATAAAAAATTTAAATTCGGCGTGCATGTGATGTTCGAATCGGCTATGGGACTGTTTTATGTAAAAAAGGTCTCTACTTATGAGTACGGTCTCTCAAAGCGAACGAAGGCAAACATCGAGAAGTAAGTAATTAGCTTTTTTTAGAAACAAAATTTTCGATGACATGTTTGATGTTATACTATCGCAGTGGTGATTACTAAGTACTTATTCTCTTGTTATAAAGTAGGTATGTTTTTAAATTTCAGTGCATCTTTTTCTTTTATTTCAATAAGAATAGGACATACGATAAAAGAATAGTTTTATACTATCAAATTAAAATATTAAATTTTAAAAAAACATGGCTACTGAAATTAGTCAATTTTTATTTAATTACTGCCAAAGATTAAGGCTTAAGGTGATTTTCGAGGCACGGAGCGCTCTCAATATCTCAAGATGGTCACCCGTCCACAGACCAACCGTGGCAAGTACAGCGTAGTGTAGTAACACTTCTGCGGAAAGCTCAGCGGCTGAAGTGTCAGTCGCAATATTCAGTTGTTATGACAAACCAAACGGTCAAAACGCGGCGTCTTGTTCAGCGCGCTACGCGACGGAAAGTTACGTGGCGTCATCATCAGTCTGTCTGTGAAAAATTGATTTAATTAGAATATTAGCTATTATAGAGGGCTTAGAAGACGTTGCCGCTCTTCGTTACCGCCACGCGCGCGATTCACAACAGACGCCGAACGCTCAGCTACGCCCGCCGAACTTTCGACTGCGCAACGCATCGCTCCGCCCGAAGGAAGGTTAGGTCCTACGCCGAACGCGGCGTAATTGCGGCTGATGTGTCATAGAGTACTTGAAATACACTGCGAGCGTATTTAGCCGAACTTTCGGCGCCGTACGTTCCGCAGATGTGTCGCGACACTTAACCGATCAATCGACCTGTGCGGCTTTTGTTATGTTGCCCATAGATATAAGAAACAAAGAGATCGGTTACAGACCGCATTTTGTTCGAGGCTTGATGTCGCTAAAAAATTTTAATCGCTAGTAAATCTACACTCTCAAATTATAGGCTTGTAGTCTAAGCTGATTTACCAAATGATTTTACTTTTGCGAATATTTTAACAAATAAAAGAACTGACAGAACGGAATTACAGGAGAATAAAATAATAACTTTTCTTTTTTCTTT
Source organism: Sesamia inferens (assembly GCA_037179545.1). Classification (NCBI taxonomy): domain Eukaryota; kingdom Metazoa; phylum Arthropoda; class Insecta; order Lepidoptera; family Noctuidae; genus Sesamia; species Sesamia inferens. Next base: position 22,965,625 of record CM073921.1, read on the forward strand.
GTCTCACCTTTTTATTTTCAATAATTTTATTAGTAGCTTGGGTGGGCGCACAAATAAGGGCACTTTTCGTGTTTATACTATCTGGCAAAAACTATAGATATTATTTATTTAATTACCTTTTTTTGATAGGTGATTTAAAAATATTCTTGGCATAAAATATATATTTAGTTAGACAATCCGTTGAAAAGAGAAGACAAAGTTTTAACGTTGGCTCAGCCCATTCAAAAAGCCTTCGGGTCCTTTTATATGGCTGAAAACATTTTTCTTTAATAAGAGCATATTGTATTATTTCTGTGGGCCACCAATCGGGTCCTCTTCCAGTTGAACATGTGCATTTGTGTTTAACAGATATTCGCATGGAAACCTAGAATAAAAATACTACAGGAGTATTGATCTACAACCCAAAGATTATATTAATAAATATATTTTATTATTACGTGTTTCTATCGGGTCCACCCTTTATAGCAGAACATTTTAAGTCATAATTTTATTTTGCATAGCAACGGATAGCATAAACCATTTTTCGCAGAAAATCGTTTGGCATACACTCATTTACCATACACCGAAACACATAATTTTGTAAGTCAGAATCGTCTTTAGGCATAAATTTCATATCCATAATAATAAATAAGGTAATGTAGGTTATACCATCATATCGTAGAAAGTTCACAACCAGAATCATTCTTTGGCATATATTTTATATCCATAATAATCAAAAGTAGAACCATCATATCGCAGAAAATTCACAGCCAGAATCATCTTTTTATTTATCACTCAATAAAATAGTTTATTTTGCGCATAATTGTGTGGTTTTTATTTCCATGCCATCTTAAAAGTATCCCATTTTAAATTCGGACATTAAAACATTAAACCAAAAAACAATTATTATAAATATTTTTTATACCCTAACAATGTTCGTTTAAAAGTTTATGCCAAGTGAGTTATACCAAATAAGTTTCGGAGCAACAAGTTTCTGCCAGATAGAAGGCACCCGTTTCTATCTGAAACAACTAATACACAAGGTTAATTTTAAATGCTATGGAACTGTGACACATATATCACATGTTGTATGAAATTATTTGCAAAATAATTTTAGCTGTGTCTATTTATTTTTGCGACAAAAAAGACAATGTTTATAAATCTAAAAATAATTATTTATTTATTTCAGGCGACGTAGGACCATACATAAAAACCTTTACCTAAACATACATATTTATGTTATAAAATGATTCTTCGCTACTACTAGCATGTTCTTGTGCTGTTCGGTGGTATTTGTCCGCGTAAGCGACGGAAAACCACGTCCTCTCGAAAATTCGGAATTCGGATTCCACGAATCCCTTTGCTCTGCAAACGTAATTATCGATAGTACAAAAGTAGCTACATCCAGAGATGTAGCTAGTTTCGTACTATGCCGCTGCTTAGCGACGTGAGCTAGAGCTCACGTCGCTAAGCAGCGACCGTACCACGTTACCTACCGTTTTCATTCGGGCGATATTCATTACGTGACCAAAATATTATTATTAGATGTACAAATAAGTTTCCGCCGTTTAACAAAATATGTTGATTGTAAAAATTGTATGATTCGTTGAAATGGTCAGATGTAAAATGTGATATCGTAAGTTTGGACATCTTGTCATAACATACACTTACGAGTATTACTGACTCTGTATCAGTATCACATATTTATTTATGTGTAAAAATGTCAAGTTTTGTGCCGAATAATCATCATTTGCTGGAACCTTTGGTAACTTGTTTAATTTGAAGAAATCTGTAGCCGAGGCCCATCGATTGCTTCTAGAAGCTTATTATGAAGCTGCTTTACGAGAGAGAAGTTGTCGTGAGTGGTTTCAAAAGTTTAGAAACTGTGAAGACAAAGAACGTAGTGGAAGACCGAAATTGGACAAAGACACGAAATTGGAAGCATTATTGGAGGAAGATAGAAGGTAGAAGATTAACGCGCCCTAGACTAGGTACATCAGATATGACAAAATTATTCTCCAACGTGATAATGCTGGTCCGCATGATCGAAAAACGGCGGAAACTTATTTGTACACCTATTACATAAGTACAACACCCAGCAAGCAATGTAATGCGTTTATATGTTCGATTGAAGTTTTATCGCGTAATAGTTCACTGGAAATCGAAACAATATTTTTCGCTTTATGTTTTTGAATAGGTATGTAATAAACACAATTATTATGGTACTTACTTATGGACTATGGTAGGTGATACCATGATGTTTTAAATCCTTTGTAGCATTACGGTTTTTGCACACAATCACTGAACAACTCGGCATTTTGAAAAAATAATTCCGTGTTACGCGTACAAACTCTCTTTGCTCTCAAATTTATGTCAAATTCTGATTGACAGCTTTTTAGAGCGATATTACTATTTTGCTCGTATTACGTTCTGACCGGTTACGCCCCAGAGGTCACTCTATTAAATTAATATCTCTGTGTTAAGTTGCCTATTTAAGTAATATTGTTTTAGACAGTTTCTTATAAAACATATCTACAGACGTTCTCAAATAGATCGCAGACAGTTAGATAAATTCTTGTCGATGTGTATACAGTATGTTAAGAAAACCCTGTCCGATCCGTGAAGGTGTTGTTAGGTATCGATAACTGATTCTACTAATGCATATAAAATCAAGCTAAACTTAAAAAAATACCCCTAAAAAAATAAATATTATTTCGCAAAAAGAGGTAACTTAATAAATGTGCGTTATGCACCATTCCGCGGGCGGCGGGCGGCAGGGCGGCACGTGGTCGCATCGCTATTCGCTCATAATAATACCGGTGTTGTCACTTTTTAAAAAATTACCAAATTTCGGGGAAGTTGGAATTAATTCGCGGGAAAAAAGATTATTTCAAAATTCATTTGTGTTGGTACTATGATGATTACGTAAAATTTTATATTATACTAGCTGACCGGCAAACGTTGTTTTGCCATATAAATAATAGATTAAATTACTAAAATGGCTATTAAAAAATAAGGGTTGATCGTAGAAGGGTGAAAATTGGGGATTGTATGTATTTTTGTATGTTGTATCATAAAAATTAGAAATTAAAAATTTTGTCTAAAAAATTTAAAAAAAAATTTAGGGGTGGACTACCCCTAACATTTAGGGGGATGAAAAATAGATGTTGGCCGATTCTCATAGATACCGGTTAAGCACAAAAAATTTCATCAAAATCGGTCGAGCCGTTTCGGAGGAGTTTAAAGCCGAACACCGTGACACGAGAATTTTATATATTAGATTTGGTCATGTGTTTACCTAACCTTTATTAACCTTATGGGTCGGACAGGGTTTTCTTAACATACTGTATATTTATATCAGACGTGCTCTTATACGTAAATAAATGTTTATGTATGAGAGCACGTCTGTAGCAGTTTCCCGCTATTCAAAGTTTTAAAACAACTCCTTGCCGGTGTTCCGAATGTTTCTATGTGCTCCAACCAGATAGTTCAAGAACCCTCCATTCATAGAGTTTCATGAGTCGTCTTTGCATCGCAGTTTGCAGGATCAAGTATTTTAATTAAATTAACAAATAGCACCTATAAGAGGAATCATACGAGTCGGTTTGTGCTTTGAGGAACTCGTTACGACTTGCGCCATATTGGACGGTACAGAAGGCTAGAGATTTGTTTGCGTAGGACCCCGGGAAATTGATACAAAGTTTCTGAGATAGGTTTCCAACCATTAGGTGATTAGGTTTCAAAGCGACTATAACAATTTCTAATATCTGTGTGGGTATGTGTTTTACTTGTTAATTATCTTAAAACCAAATGCTATATATGTTACTCAGTTCCTACTTTGCCTCTCATCCAGTTTCTGGTCTGAGAATTTGAAGCTGATTTGAAATAGTTGAAAATTGCAATTTGCAAATTATAATGTACTAGCTGCGTTTCATGGTTTCACCCGCGTAGGTTCCTATTCTGTGGGAATATTAGGGTAATAAAAAAATATTTTGTGTTTTTAAATAATATTTTTTTATATATGTTTATATCAGACGTAACAGTAATAAAAAAATATTTTGTGTTTTTAAATAATATTTTTTTATTTCTTTCTTTTTAGTTTTGAATTGAAATTGAAAATTTTTTTTCATCGTCGCATTTAATATTAAAACTGCAAGTTATATACATATCTATACTAATATAGAAAGCTGAAGAGTTTGTTTGTTTGTTTGAACACGCTAATGTCAGGAACGACTGGTCCGATTTGAATAATTCTTTTTGCTTTTGATAGCCCATTAACCCAGGAAGGCTATATAACATCACGCTGCGACCAATAGGAGCCGAGCATAATAACTAACTACACGCGAACGAAGTCGCGGACGGCCGCTAGTTTAGAATAAGCTTTTAAAATTCTTCGTTTTGATACACCACTCGATATGCCTGGTAGAATTTTTTTATTTACCTCTTAATATGCCTCCTCCTATTTCTACGTGTACAATACGTAAGTACATAGGTTTGGTACTGTTTCAATTTATGTTTTTGGATTTAAGTACGTACCTAATCATATTTTTTTAAGCCTTATCATTGAATTTTCATCTTGTTTCAGTCATTTCAGTTGATTTTAATTGTAGTTATTCATTGCAGGTATTTTTTTTTTGTTTTTTTAATAATTATTTTATTTGTGTCTTTTTAGTTAAGAAAGATTACGGAACCGGATTAATTCCTTAAATGAGTTTAAGCATGTGGGTGATTTAGCCTTTTATTAGAGTAAAGAGAACTGATAGCAAGTCCAGAAAGAGTCTTCACTCTGCTCAAAGCAACGTAAGTTTGACCTTTTACAAATAAGTTTCTACTTTAATCTACAACAGTCGGCTATTTCAAATGAAAAATACCTGGATGGCAAAGAAATTTAAATTATTATTATTTTTTTTAAATACACGGAACTCTTTTCTCAAAAGTAGTCATCTGTTGATTGATTAGTGGCACATAATATCCATCACATTTCAATATTTTTCGTCATTATGGATACGTTAAAAATTCGAATAATTCTGGAATACGTTGTACCGTCGTGGTAACAACGCGGCACAAGCGGCACGTAACATCAACGAAGTTTACAGAGCTAACACTACATACCAATACACCACCCGGTATTGGTTTGCTCGCTTCCATTCTGGGAATTTCGACCTAAATATTAACCTCGCGGTCGTCCGAAGTCTTTTGGTCGACAACGACCAATTAAAGGCGATTGTGGACGCTGTTGATACAAAATCTACGGCTGAATTAGTAACAGCTTTCGAGAAAACAAATAAACCATATTGAACCATATGCGTCGAATTGGCAAGGTTAAAAAGCTTGACAAATGGGTGCCCCACGAACTAAATGTGCTGCAGTGCCTTGCACTACCTGCTCAACAGGCACACAAACGAAGGACTTTTGAACCGTATTATTAAAAAATGGATCTGTTTGATAACAGCAGCGAGTTGATTGAATCCTGGTTCAGCAGATAAACAATGCCCTAAACCAAAACTTACCCCTAGAAAAATTATGGTCACTGTTTGGCGGTCTAGCGCCCGTGTGATTTATCACAGCTATTAACCAAACGGGATAAGCATTACTGTAGATGTGTACTGTGAAACTGGCACATCTCCAACCAGCACTGGTCTGATCATCAATCGCTCCTCTCCGCTGCTCTTGCACGACAACACGCGACCTCATATTGCACAACAGACGGTCTCCAAGTTGCAAGAAATGGGGTTGGAATGGAAGCTCTCCATCAACCGCCCTACGACAATTACTTTTTCCAGAATTTGAATAACTTCTTTGAGGCAAAAAAATTCTATCTACCTTTTTTTTAAGTTATAAACTAGCGCTTGACCACAATCCCGCCTGATGGTAAGCAGTGATGCGATCATTGATGGTAAAGCGCCGCGCTAGTTTATTAAGAGCCTATTCACTCTAGCCTTGAAGTAAGCAGCGATGCGATCGTTAATGGTAAAGCGCGCTAGTTTATTAAGAGCCTATTCACTCTAGCCTTAAAGACACTCAAATTGTAGTGTGACGGAAACACCACCGCTGCAACTTCAAAAAAAAAAAACTTTATTGGGAAAACTTTTATTTATTATTAGGTACTAGGTTTATCGCTTTTTCATTTACAGACTGAATGAAATTATGGAGCGTCTGGGAATAAGCCGATAAAAGATATTTTCTAACTCACACTTCAAGTAATAAAACTACACCTAAAAACATCAAATATTTTTTATTTTCATTGTATCGTCTTTAGGCTCAAAGTCGCTCAAAGGGCAATGGAGAGGGCTATGCTTGGGATTTCACTGCGCGATCGAATCAGGAATGAGGAGATCCGCAGAAGAACGAGAGTAACCGACATAGCCCGAAGAATTGCAACACTGAAGTGGCAATGGGCTGGACACATTGCCCGTAGGACCGATGCCCGATGGGGCCGACGGGTTCTCGAGTGGCGACCACGCACCGGAAGACGTAGCGTGGGTAGGCCCCCGACAAGGTGGACCGACGACCTGGTGAAGGTCGCGGGAAACCGCTGGATGCGGGAGGCGCAGGACCGGTCGTCGTGGAGAACCTTGGGGGAGGCCTATGTCCAGCAGTGGACGTCTTTCGGCTGAAATGATGATGATGATGATGATCGTCTTTAGATATTGATAATCAGCACGTACACAGAGTTTGTATAATATAATTTAATTTGAACCTGTATATATATGTTCTGTGTATATTCGTTGTATTGGTGGAGAATGTATCAAAGTACCATCTTTTGTTTGACTGCTATTGTTAAGTAACGAACTAACTTGTAGAAACCCAAACAATGGAGCTCTATTGTAACAAAGAGCGACTTAGATTAGGTAAAATGAAGAAAAAAACAAATGGTTTCAGTAAAATTAGCTTTGCTGTTTACATATTAGGTACGTTCTTCCCACAGCTTCGTCCGTGTGGATGTCGGAAATTATGTTAAATTATCTGAACACCGGCCGCCGGCAAAAGTTACCACCCACCAGACAAAGCCTTGCCGCCAAGTGATTTGTCGTGTTCCGGCATGATGTCTGGTGAAGCCGTACGGAGGACGGGTCTGAGCAGTTGTGTTGCGATGTGTGCCGGGTACGATGCGCCAAATGTTGTTGTGTTGGGAGTTTGGTCGTGGAGGTTCTTCAGACCAATCTCCCTTTGGCGCAGCATCGTTGGTCGTGTTGTTGGGTTTAACATTGCATCACCTCGCTCAACTGCCGTTTTCCTTCCTATTCGCTATATAACGAATATTTTAGAATTTTTGAGTTCTTCCATATTTCTTCTTTCTTTTCCAATTTTATTTAATAAAATCAAAACTTCTCTAAAATGGTTGAACCGATTTTAATGAAATTTCATATATGCATTTCTTAGGCCTGAGAATAGGTTTTTATATATTTTTTTATATTCATAAGTGCAATTATTTATAAACAATGTTGCTAACACTACTTACGCGGGTGAAACCGCGGGGTGCAGCTAGTCTAATAATAGTTTATTCATCAAATTACTAAAGCGTTTCAAGACACATAATTTTCATTTATTTTGGTCAGGTGAATGGCACAGAGGCATTTTAGAAAACGACTGTTAAATTAAAACAGTAGTTTAGACGGTCGTCGGTCGATCGTTTTAGATGTCGTAAACATTATATCATAGCAGCCTAGGCTTTTCCCAAAGCCAACAAGTGCATCACTTCGTTTATTTACACTTTCCTTATTTAAAAGATGATGATACGACCAAGTTTATGCGTGGACTTTAAAAGAAACTGAAGTTATGTCAGACTTTCTATTCAGATCATTCAAATAGGAAACGCTGACCTCATCTTGTTTTTAAAATATGATTGACGTGTTTGTTCAAACCTACATACAGAAATAAAATCTTACATTTACCAGAAGGCCAGTTCTTGTTATTAAAAACTTTGAAATATTAGTTGTGATCTCATGTTAGAGACAATCGATGTTAAAAACGTAATAAGGATGATACATTGGAGATATTTTTGATGGATTATTTTTTATTCTAATTTAATCTAGTTCTCTTTAATGCAGCACCCTAACACACTATCATTTCAAATTTAAATCATTTTGAAGCATATTAGTAATCCATTGCTCTATATGTTCAACAATAAATCTGTTCAACAACGTAAATAACGCAATGAAAGTTGTTAAATTACCAAATTGAAACCCTTTGATAGTCATAGTGACGCAATTACCATGCTGATCACTTTCTTCGGTCTGGCCGTCGTCTACAATCAGATCATGGTATCGTTGCATAGTATAACATACCTATATAATATTAAGGATGAAGCATAAAGGTAGCCCGAAATTAAATTTTAAGTAAATTTGGTCGTTTTTGTAGAAGGTATCATGTAAATTACTTACTTGTATTTGATCCTTCTAATTAAATAAAACATAGGTTTGAAACGTAAGTAGTCGTGGAGTGGTCGGCCAGCGTGCTTGTAAACTAATATCAATAAATACATTGATCTTTTACAAGTTATGGCTCTAAAGTTAAGTGGCTTGGTTTTAAAATACGAGAATATGATGCGAAGTCTGGTAAGTGAATGAGCGAACAATGCGAACCAGCTTATACATTTTTTATACCTATGTATACTCAAACTCAATATTAATAGTAGATTAGTAGCGAAGGGCTATAAGGCATCAAATGCATCCCGCGTGCAATTGATGCTTACACTCGAGCTAACTACTCTGCTACTAGGTATTTAGGTACTTAGTTTTTTATCAATAATCCACTCAACCACTGCACCCCTCGATCTAAATTCTTGACCACCTTTAACTAGTGGAGAAAGTCACAAAAACAACAGTTAATGAGATTATTTGACAGGCTTGGCAAAACTAAGAGCCCACGCACAATGGTCCACTGGAAGCACTAAGTGTGGAAACCACACCCGTAACATAGGAGTTAGAACTATAAGTTTTTCCTAGTTGATTACGAAACCCTGTGTTCTTCCCAGGCGAGCAATGCAGCCGGGAGCGATACAAGACGGGTACGTCTGGAAGTATGCGCCGACGAGGCACCCACAGGCGACGATCCCCCGACCTTCCTGCGACGTCTGCAGGACCTCACCGTGAAGGTTGGCACTAGGACCCGGTTCCTCGTCGAGATCGTCAGCTCCACTGAGTGTAAGGTGAGTCTAGTTAGATATTTAGCTACGCGGATTGCGACTGTCAAACGAATTTAAAACGCAAAGCACGGTTCATCGACAATTTAGTGTCCACTAACGACAACAATTGCGTATCATATTTTCAATTTCGCATCTTCACCCTCTTTTTCATATTTGCTAATATGAAAAAGAGGGTGACGATGCGTCCTTAAGCGTCCTTTCTAACTTTGTTATGTTTTCTCTACTACTAAGTGTCCTAGCGTAATGTTAAAATGCATTCTTCAAGAATTGAGTAATCAATTTATGCAAAAATAATGCGTAGCGTTGTGCTGCGATAATACCAGACCATTAGAAATTAAACGCCCAATGCCTTTGATTAAAAACTCTTTGATTAATTCTACAGAATATCTTGTCACTTCCCTTTGAAAAAAAAAACCTGAGATAATTATAATATTACAAAAAAAAAATGTAAATAAATATGAGTTAATTAAAAAACAACACAATATTTTTAATTCAGTTTACATTTTACAACTTCGAACATTTTATAACTTTTTTAATACTGCTAGTCACTCTGAAATGAACTCAAATCCTATTTAAACAAAGTTGATATTTTGAATTAACATGAAACAACGTCAATCTGAAATATAAATAATATTTAAAACATATACGGGTTTAAGTAGACCATTGCGCGTGGCAAATTATCTATGAGTATTAATAAATAGGAACATTGAGGAAAAAAAAATCATCATATTAGACTGACAAATACCTAGAAGTACATCGGAGTAATTATTGCGGAATACAACAGTAGGAGCGCCTGCCATTTTCACAGTTCAACAATATTAATCAAGTCATTTACGTTATTGAACGGACAGCGTTTTCGAACATATGAAGCAATATTATTTGTTGGTAAATATAATTTAAAAAAAGCTAATTGCATATTTAATCCAATAATAATTTTATGGAGCATATTGATAATTGAGACGGTTATACTGTAATTAACCAAAGTCATCGAAATAGCTCTTCGAGTCACTTAAATTAAGTGGCAGTGGGCGGGGCATATTGCTCGTAAAACCGATGGCCGATGGGGCAGTGAGGTTCTGGAGTGGCGGCTACGTACCGGAAGACGCAACGTAGGGAGGCCCCCAACAAGGTGGACCGATGACCTGGTGAAGGTCGCGGGAAGCCGCTGGATGCGGGCAGCACAAAATCGGTCATCGTGGAAAGCCTTGGGGAGAGGCCTTTGTCCAGCAGTGGCTATTGGCTGAAGAAGAAGAAGATACTGTAATTAAATTAATTAATAAATTAATAATGATCATTCTCCAGCCCTTATCGAAACTTATTTGGGGTCGGTTTAATATGTCCTTTTCTTCCATCTTTCTCCATTAGTCGTCATCTCCCTAGTCACCCCCTACCATAACCATATCGTTCACACATTCCATCATCGTTTTAAAAATAATCAAGATATAAAAACATCTAATGGAGCTCCCAATAATTTCCTCAATTGTTAGAGAAAAGTGAAATTAATCATAATAAAATTAGCACCCTAATAACGCAACACACGATCAATCTCGATCTGAATCATTTTGAAGGATAATGCTGATCGAAGTTTTGGGTTATGATCGATAACCCCGCTGGACGCTTTAGTAAATAATAAACCATAGAAACTTAGAAAGATTAGGTAGGGCAGTGACTATGTTTGTAAGTAAGTGATTTGAAGTGTAATTGAATAGCAGCCAACTTCGAACATTACGAGTAGATGTCTTTAACTTTTACAAACCGTCGACTTTTCTTTCGCGTCTCGTTGAGTACACTACGTCCCACGTTTACCCGTAACACATTTTCATTAACGATACGCAAGAACCTTGAGAAACATCGGAATGTCCAACAACACTGCTCGTGACATAATTCGTCTATTTCAAACCGCATCCGTTGTGCGTATTTATAATCTGTTATTTTGTTCCCGCGCTTCTCTGACAGGTCCCGGAAAAACAAAGATGGCGGACAAAGCGGAGTGCGAATTATGAAAAGTGTTTATTTTTAAAATGATTTGTGGGAATTCTTTTAATGAAATGTGATTTTTATATTACACCATTTATAAAGTCCTATTAAATAAAATTTCCTCTCAGATTTAATAGCACTTTAAAATTTCATGAATTATTCTTGCTTTCTGATTTTAAGAAAGTTCAAAATCTGATCTCAGTCTCAATCTGACCATAAATCATCACATCTTCCCACATTCTGAAGTATTTGAAATTTGTTTGGCGCTGAGACGAGACTACATTTTGAACTTTTTAAATGATGAGAATTGACTTTCTCAGGCGTTTAAGATACATTTACCTATATGGTTTCTGATTGCTTGCTTGCATTCGCAAAACTTAAAAAAGTTGGCGGGCTTCTTTATTAACAATTCACGGTTGATGTTAAACCGTGCATTGTCAATCTAACATTACAATTTTAAATCAATAAATGCCTTATTTATTTATTTTTACATATAGAAATATACAATACTTACTATATTAACATAAAAACTTAAAATAGTATAAATACATATAACATTATTAACTAAACCGAATGTACGCGAAGTATCGGCGTCGTGTTTCGCTGACTGGTGTCACGTAGCTGGCTACGAAACCGGCACACAACATTTTTCGGCCAGAACTCTTCCTTGAGGAACTTCTCGAGATGATATGTTGGAACACGCAATTATGGTTAGACGTAGTAATCTTGTTATTATGAGCCACCCGCTCAAGTAACAAGCGAGTCGCGACATTTACTGCGGAGAAAACCAAATGATGAAGTTGCAAGTCATAAAGACGTCCCGCGTCGGGGCGACTCTCGCACGAATACGCGTTTACAGTATCGTTTGCCTGAATAAGTAACCAGAAATGCTACAGCGAAATTACTTATCGAGCACGAATAGCGAGCTTGAATAATCAAATTACTATTATTATTATGGTCCTGAACAATAAAATTGGTCTCTTATTAGTGTTTCATCTCCGACCCCGACTTATGGGTTTTAGGTGGTGGTTTTGACCCAAGCGCGCATTACTTACTTTGTTTAATATATTTCATTTAAGCGAATGAATTTATAGCTCTGGCGGTGGTTTTAAGCCTAATTTGCACTGACACAATTTATTTTCTTGCGGAATATCAAACATTCGAAGACGTGACATCTTCCAACTCGCACTAGGCCTGTGTGGTATATTACAGCCCACTTCCTTGCAAAGTAAAGTGGCCTGTATTGCAGTGGGGATATACTGATTATGCTTATACTATATCATAACTTCATAAGTTTACGAAACAATCTTTGCTCCATATAAAATGTGTTTAGACGGCGCAAGTCGTCTGTTGTTTTAATGTTATTGTCTGTCTTAAGCAAGAAATTGCGTTGTATAAACGAGGCTTTCATTTTACAATAACTTTGTTTGCAAAAGTTTCTGTTTTATATTTCCAAACAGAGTTATTACTTTAGTTTTTACGTTGGCAACATTTTTTTTTTATATTTGTGCTGTTGGTATTTAATTCATTTAGTTCATGGAAATCCTTTTTGTTATTTGTTTTTTTTTTTAATCAAGTGAAATTGATTGTGAAACAAACTAGTGGAAACCCACTTTTTACATTCCATTGTTGCCTAACAATGCATTGTTATGCTCGTTTGAATGACAAGTTCCCGTAATAATTAAGAGCAACATCCAACAGGGGTGCCAAAACTGTGGTAAGGCGTCGTACTAGCATTGGAAATTACAGACGCGCGGAAAATCCGCAAAGTAAAATTAAAAAAAATAAAATAAATATTTCTACACACCCCCGCGCCCCCGCGCTCATCGATTTAATTGCGCGCGCCAGCATCCGTTTCACACGACCTATAACTATGATAATCATATACATACTGATTTCCTGAGTGCACCACCCGTAGGGAAAGATAATTAACTAGTGCTGCGCGTTTCATTTATAGCTAAGTTGCGTTGCGAAGGGTGGTGCACTTGTATTTGCCCCCCTAAAGTTAGCGCTCGGTGTACGGTTTTCGGTTGGCCTCCTCCTACATCCAGGGCTGGGATTAGGTACAGACAACAGCACATCAAACTACTACAATCTGACCTGCTTCTGAATCTGAGCTTGACCTGCTGTCGTCCGTACATACACTTGTTGCCAGTTTTATTTAAATCCCAAACAATAGAAAACAATAAAATATAGAGAACACGTAATCTACAGGGAGCAGATCTATAGTTCGAGCTGCTACTAAGAAATTCCTTATGGAAGCAATAGCACCTTGAACGGCTCGGAGACAGAAAAAAAGGTGTTATCAAAATTTGCGACCACTAGACCAACGAAGTAAGTAATTATATTTTTCTATTTATTTGGTCAGGTGACATGGTTCCGCAACGAGCGACGTCTGCTGGAAGCGGAGCGGGTAGCGTTGGCCCGGGATGGCAACTTCTGGTGTGCAGACGTGGCCGCAGTCAGCGTGGACGATGCTGGCCGATGGACCTGTACCGCGGAGAATGCAGGTGGTCGGGCCAGTTGCTCTGCGCATCTTAATGTACTTGGTGAGTTTTTGAAGATTTTCGCTACTATTTTTGCTTTTTTTGTAATGAATCGCTATTTTTGTGTTAGTATATATGTATTGCATCTTCACAGCGACAGTTACATGTTTACCGTGCGATAGTTAAGATTATGTGATATAAATATCTTCTAAAAATATTTAAAAAACAAGTGTGCGGCGGAAACGAAGTTCCTTACGCGATTTTCGCAAGCAAGCTTTTTTTGTTTAAATTAATTTAATATAAGTAATAAAATATATTCTAACCATTACACCATTGTTATCAAATTATATAAATAAACAGATAATCATTATTTGTAATGTGTGTTTACGAAAGATAACTAAAACAGGTTTTTCTCACAGTACCAAAAGCGTACAAGCGCCCTGAATTTGTGGAAGAACTCCGCGCGCTCCTGACTGAACAGGGGACCGTCTCGCTTGAATGCAAAGTGGTCGGCGTGCCCACCCCCGTGCTGCGATGGTTCAAGGTACTGCTAGTGATTGTATTACAAGCATTATTGTATCCCATGAGATTACACATTGGCAAAAAGTGAAAACCTCTTTAGCGACTTTGAGCACTTTTATTGGATGGGGAAACGTATTGAATTCGCGTGGCTTGACCGACCCGGTACCGTAATCATTTTGTGTTTTTTACATTATATGTGTTTTAATGGTTTCAATTTTCACTTCAGTCTTTCAGTACTGATTGCAGACTGAATATTTTGTCTTTTTTTTTCAAAAATCCGTTGAAATGAATCTTGCAAAAATTAACATTTTTGCGAGATTCATTAAGAACAGTTTTCGATTTGTACATTCAATTTGTAGCAACGATTCAGAGACAAAATATTTGTTCTTTTTTTCCCATCCTAGTTTAAGTTATAGGTATATACTTAGAAGTTTAAAGTGGAATAAGTGTTCTGTGGTTTTAGGTAATCTTTTAGAAAACAATTCTTATCAGCAATTATTCTAAAAAACGATGAATGGAATGTGTGAATTGCCTATTTCTGATATCTATGGAATTGCCATATTTTAGAACGGGGGGTACTAATAGAATAAGACATGTTGTGCCGACTCCAAATAAAGGGGCAGGAGCATGAAATGACAACGGCTTCCATATTTGCTTCCACATCTTCCCATATTGTGCGATCTCTGGCCATGTTTGTCCTGCAAACGTTTTCAGTACTTCACACTACCGTCGCCGTGGTGTAACCCTCGGAGGTTTAACCCGTTATTGATGACCTCCCTTAAGTAATTAGCGGAATATTTTTTTTCGTAGGTGCGGATTAAGGGGTCCTATAGTAATAAATGATGATACAACAGTAAGAGATAAGAGTACACCTGTTAACGTAAATTATTGGAATAAGACTTAATGTTTTAAAGTGTCACTCATAGTTTTAATTCGATTGTGATGTGTCTTGTTGAGTAGTTCATTCTCTACGCGAATCAAAAGCTACGGTATATCTGTGGTTTTCCCATTTTATATCCATAGAACAGTAAGTTAATTCCACACTTCTTTTTACCTAAAAATCTTCACTTTTGCAATTACAGGACAGTCGGGAAATAAAGGCAGGTGATGTTTTTGCACTCACAGCAAATGCCGAGGATCCTACATCCCTCGGCACTTACACCTGTGAGGCTGTGAACTGCATGGGCAGGGCCTACTCCTCATCGAAGGTCCACGTCGTCGGCCGCGGCAGTAGGGAGGGATCTGCCAGGCCGAGCTCCAGGTAACTAGACAATTAATAACATTCAAGAGTCTGTTTGAAAGTTCAGAACAACTGCTTTTTCTAGAAGCATATGGCATTCCTACACCATTGGTAGACTGTTAGTGAATGCCTAAGTAATTAAGTCCGCCTTTTACCTTTTATGTGCGTAAGAGTTTAAATAATTAAATAAATACGGTAGGAATAAAATAGAATAGAATGATGAATCATTATGTACGCCAATACGTAAAAAATATATCTACGTATATATATAATATGAAACATAAATTGCTATATACACTGGGCCGCAAAAATTCCGGGTCGCTATAAAATGTGCGATAATAAATACACAACCCACACCAATCTCAACTTCCAACAGCTTTGCCGTACTGGAAAGTGATCAGTTGCAGGAAACAAACAAGCCTCCATCTCTATTAAGGCCTAAAATAGATAAGCCACCCCCAATTTTCGTTGATAGAGTTACTAAAATTCAGCCGCTTGTAAACCTCTTGGAAGTACATGCAAACAATAACTATGATCTAAAAGTACTTCGTAACGAACAAGTAAAAATGCAAACTAAATCGTCTGAAGCATACACCGCTGTGGTCAAAGAATTAGAAAAAAAGAAAACTGAATTCTATACATACAAACAAAAACAAGACAGGAGTTTCAAAGTAGTCCTAAAAAAACATACACCGTTCCACCAGCATAGAAGATATAAAAGATGCTCTTAATGAGCTTGGTCATGACTGCACTAACATCTGGAACATCAAACAGCGCAACACTAAAAAAGCTTTGCCAATGTTTATAGTGGAATTAAAACAAAAAGAAAATAACAAAACTATTTGTGACATAAAATATCTTCTCCACTGCAGGGTAGCACTCAAACCGCCAAGACCTAAGCGGGAAATCCCCCAATGTGGAAACTGTCTTCAATATGGACATACTGTAGGAGAAGCCCAAAATGCATTAAATGTGCTGGTGATCATTTGTCCGTGGACTGCCTACGAAAAACTAGATCCGAAAGCATAAAGTGCGTGCTGTATGAAGGCAACCATCCAGCAAGTTATAAAGCCTGCAAAGTTTACAGAGAACTTCAGAAAATCAAATTCCCACCAGCACCCCTAAATTTCAGAAATCAACAGCCACATGATAGGACAAAACAATTATATGGTCCATCAAAAACTGAAACAACATATGCCGAAATAGTGCAAAACAAAACATCACTGCAACGAATGATCCTGACAATAAAACGAACAGTGACCAAAACTCCGACATAAAAGAATTAATGATATCAATGAGACAGATGATGGAACAATTAACAACAATCACTAAACTAAACCTGAATCTCACGACCAAACTAACTGAACACTGGACTCCATAATAATTGTGCTCTGGAACGCCAATGGACTGTCACAACATACCCTTGAGGTTAAGAAATATATGAAATTAAACAATCATGTTAATCTCGGAAACACTCTTTCCAAGTAAAAGCTATCACACCATATCATACCATGCACCCTGACAGAAAAGACTATGGAGGAAGTGCAGTTCTGATTAAGACCAACATAAGACACCACTTAGCTCACAGCTATTGTACTGAAAAAATCCAGGCTACAAATATTGTGATCGAGGACTGGTTGGGACCAGTCACGGTGTCGGCCATATATAGCCCTCCAAATCACGTCATAAAGCAAGAGGAATACGAAAAATACCTTAAAACATTAGCACACATTCTGGGGTTCTCGGACTATAAATGCAAAAGGCCGACAGTTACTCTTAGCGAAAAACAAACTCCGACTGGGCGTTATCTCAACAGGAGAACCAACATACTGACCCAATGATCGAAATAGGAGGCCAGATCTGATGACTTTTGTGTTACCAAAGATATTAGCAAAACCGACTTCAGTTGCAGCTCCAGTACTGACCTGGCCTCTGACCATTCTCCTGTAGAAGTATTATTGAGTCGATGAATTATGCAAAAGGAAACACCTTGTCGACTACATACCCATAGAACCAACTGGGAATACTTTCGAGAATCAATATCTAAATCTCTTGATGTCAAAGTACTGTTACGGGAGGATGTCGACATTATAAGCGCAGTTGAGCATTTTAACAACATAGTCCAACAGGCTGCATGGGAAACCATGCCTCCGCCAAAGCCCATAAATCAAGATGGACTCCAATGCTCACCATCTATAAGAAAATTACTAGATGAAAAGCGTAAAGCAAGAAAGAGATGGCAAACCACTCGGTACCCAGGGGACAAAACAACAAACAATGGACTAGCCAAACAACTCAAGCAACTATTAAGCGATGATAAAAATCAAAAAATTGCAACTTACCTGCAAAATCTGGACGCTACACCATCTACAGACTATTCATTGTGGAAAGCGACAAAAGGCCTCAAACGCCCAATAACTTACCAACCACCTCTGCTCAAAGCAGATAATTCATGGGCTAGGTATGATGTCGAGAAAGCCAACGTATTCATGGAGCATCTGCAAGAAAAGCAAATGGCACCTTTTGTTCAAAACTATAACGATAACGTTCAACTGTTCGCCTATATACTCTACGTCTCCCAACGTGTGTGAATAAACAAAATCTAGACTCATTGGAAAACATAACCAAAATTCATCTGTCCATCCAAATGCAACCTGTCAACTCGATGTTCTCTGAGCAGTTTAGGGCCATTTGCTAGCCTATAAGGCTTTTTATCAGCTTTACGAAGTCGCCGCAGGATCTTGTTAGAACTCACATTGTTGTGGTGAACTTCTTGAAGGCTATTTCGGGTCTGAACAGCCATGAGATGTCTATTTCTTAACATAGTGCTCACGATGAATCGGTCTTCTCGCACAGTTGTGCACCTTGGCCTGCTATTCCCTGGTATTCTGATGTTCATGCGAGTCTCTTGAAATCGTTGGACTACTCTTTGGACCGTGGATAAAGACATACCTACTGTTTTAACAGTACTCCGCTGACTCCTTCCTTCTAATACAATGGTGATAATTCGTGTACATTCTTCAGGAGATAATGACATGTTGGTGCACAAGATACTGTGGCCAGACCAAAAAGCTGCTTATAATATCAGCTCGGTTTGAAACCAACGCTAAAAAAGCCCCAAAAAAATTCGCTATTTGATATTTTTCAAAATTCAGAAGTTCTTTTTTAATGCTTTAGCTAAGAAACCTATTTTAAAATGAGCTCCACTTATCTGACTATAACATATCTGACTATATTATTTATATATGTATTGTAATTCTATGTATATAACTTTGGGAGATATCGCGTTTTTTTTAAGTGACCCATTTATTTTTGCGGCCTAGTCTATCGTGGAAAAACCGCATGACGGTTTTGAGAGAAGTGGCGATGTTATTTACACAAATCAAAACGTCCTTCGCTGATCGAACCCTTCGTTACCTACAATAATTATGTAGGACGAGAGTGTGTGTCGGGTGGATATTTCATAAAATAAATAATTCCTTTTCTTTTTGGTTTACCAGTAGTGTGACTCCAGAGCCGCCTCCAATCTTCACGAAAGAACTTGAAGACCAGTATGTGAGGATTTGCGACCCGCTGACCCTCGGCTGCCATATTGTGGTACCTCCCTGGCCCCGCAGCGTCGTCTGGTACAACAAGGAAGGAAAAATTGAGCCCAGCGAGAGGTAAATAGTTTTTATTATTTTTTTACCTTTTGGTGAAGATCCATCTTATAGGTACCTATTAAGATCATCGAGTTCGACGTGTATGATGTCTGGTGCAGCAGTACGGAGGACGGGTCTGAGCAGTTGTGTTGCGAATGTTGTTGTGTCGGTAGTTTGATCGTGGAAGGTCTCCAGATCAATCTCCCTTGGGCACGCCACAATAGCGGCGGTAATCCCCTCTTTGAGGAGTGGCTAGAGAGGCGCCACGGCGCCCTCACCTTCCGCCTTACGCAGGTCCTCACCGGACACGGTTGTTTCGGGAGGTTTCTGTTCCGTATTAGGCGGGAGGAAACGCCAGGGTGTTCTATTTTCTATGTTATTGGTTCGGTTTCCGCACTCAGTCCCTTCAGTGGACCATTGTGCGTGGACCATGGCGGCCTTTGGCGGATTATTCCAGCCAGCCCACCCCCCTCCAGAAGCTCATCAGGTCTCCTAGCCTGTTGAGAACATCTGTGTAAGATCTTGGTGCTCCTATGAACTTGTTTCTAATTTGGGTAACGCCTATACAATCGAAGAGTACATGCGCAACTATCTCGTCAGCCTCTATGCAGGCTCTGCACAGAGGGCTGTCCGTTATGCCTATTGTGTGGAGATGCTTATTCAGCAGGCAATGGCCCGTAATGATCCCCGTCATCAATCGTAGGGTTTTCCTATCCAGGCGCAACAGCCTTTTGGTTAGCTTGCCATCTAGGGATGGCAAAGCCTCCTTGGACTGCCTGCAGCCCGGTGACGAGGACCACCAAATCTCCGCTTGTTCGTAGGTATACCTTTGTAGCCATCTTCGTATTTGAATGAAGGGGATAGGCACAATGGGCTCCGGTCCGCTGACCAACGCGCTGGATGCCCTTCTAGCCAGCTAGTCAGCTGCGTCATTACCCAGTGAACCGCTGTGACCCTTTATCCATTGTAGTGTCACGGTATTGCGGTCTGGTGCGGTTATCCGTTCCACTGCATCGTGGCACTCAAATATTAGACTTGATGTGATGCATCCCTGCTTTAGGGATTGGAGGACGGAAGCACTGTCAGTGAGTATGCGGATGCGCGTGTCCGCAACTCTCCTGGCTTTTATGGCTAGGGCTGCAAGGGTTATGCCCACACATTCTGCTTGATAGACCGTGTTGAGCATCCCTAGCGATCTGGATATATTTATGTTGAGGTCCTGTGAGAACACCCCGACGCCCGTTCCTTGGTCGGTTTTTGATCCGTCGGTGTATACTCTCAACTCCTCCGGACCTGAGTAATCGCATTGCTCTTCTTCAAGTACTATCTGATAGTGCTTTCGAAAGCAGTATTGCTTTGGTACTCTGTCATTGGGTGCTTGTATCATTGGTTGCCTTTTGATTGCATCTAGCATGAGGCGCGTATGTTTGACCCTGGAGTCACCATTGCCACCAAACGCCAGGATGTCACCATTGTGTGGATCGCCCTGAGGGCACGGTGGAGCATACGGTGGAGGTCTGCCCGGCTGGGGTAGAGCACCGCCGTGTCCTCGTAGCGGCGGTAATCTTTCGCGTCCGACCCTGGTCCAGGCCATGGTCCGGAGCGAGAGTGCATGGCAGGCCGTCACCTCCTTCTGCGAAGCAGTGATGCTGGCAAAGGAGGAAGCGGAGCGCGTGAGGCAACGGGAGTCCCAGCGCCCTCACGCCACTAGCCGCCGCAGTAGACGCCCTGGTCGGGAGACGACACCTAACTCCCAGCCACCGTAGGCGCGGGCCTGCGGGCGATGAGCAGTGGGCAGCTCGCCGCCCGGTAAGGACCAGGCCCGAGTCGACGGCGCGTCATGTTTCACGCGCGCCTCAAAGAGATGTCAGCACATCGTGACGGGATCCACGAAGACCGATGCCTACTGGGTCAGGGTTGCGGGTTGGTTAAACAAGAAACCGCGGCCCTGGCCGCCGCACAAGCAAGTGAAGAAACACGGGTGGGTTTTAGTCAGTTAAAGTCTGACACACCCTTCCGCTCCGCCCAGAGCGGGAGAAGTCATTTGATGATTTCCCATCCCAACAAAAAAAAAAAAAGAAAAAGATCAATCTCCCTCTGGCTCAGCATCGTTGATCGTGTTGCTGGGTTTAACATTGCATCACCTTTTTTTTGTTCCGGTTGGAAAATCCGCAATGGATGTCCCTCGCCCTGGGGTCGGCGACGGGGTCTGTCTAAAAACCACCCCGGTGTCTCTCCGGTTACGTGCGCACGGAGCCGCGGGAGTCCTTGATTCTGCCGGCCGGCCCCACACTCTCGTGCCGGCCCGGTCTGCCCGGGCCTCGCCTCCTGCACGGTGCAGTTAGGTGTTAAACTACCCCGTGCATCGCCTCTAGGCGTGCGCCGAATGCCGGGTCCAACGAATAGTGGGCGGGGACTTTCCCATGTCCCTCGCCCCTGGACCCATTTATCGGGGCAGGAAGATGGCGTTATCCGCCCTTCCTCGGCGCCCGGTGAGTCTTCTGCGGCCTGGGAAGGGACTTGAGATCTCCCTCTCCCGTTCCGCAGCTTCCTTCTGCGACATCACGTCCTCGCAGAAGGACACCACCGCGTCCCACGACTCTGCGCTACCGACCATCCTCCGCACCACTGCCGGCAGCGTCAGGTCGCCTCCTACTTCGTTTGTGAGAACAGAGCGCTGCTCCTTCCAAGGCACACACTCGGAGAGCGTGTGCTGCGCCGTGTCCTCCCCGCATTGGACGCAGTGGTGCCACCTAGCGTCCGCCTCCCTGTCTATGAGTCACAGGTACTTGCCGAAGCAGTCGTGACCCGACAGTACCTGCATCACCCTGAACGACAAGGAGCCGTGCCTCCTCCCGAGCCAGTCGTCGAGTACTGGGCGGATCACCTCGAAGGTAGCGAGGCCGGCGGTAGGGCGCATAAGCCTCTGCCGCCAGTTCGCCACCAGGACCTGACGGAACTCCTCTCGGCGCAGCTCGATCTGCTGCTGTACTGGACTGTCCTCGCGCCATTGGTACAATGACGCGAGTACTTTCGCCTCTAGGTCCCAGGGCGGTCAAGCACTAGTTTATAATTGAAATGAATAAATAAGTTTCCGATTTGTATTGCACACAGTGTTAGAAAATTTTAACTGGGAACCACACACTCACAATTTATTAGACGTAGTGCTAGAAAATAAAATTGATGAACATACATTTCCGAATACAGTAGTCGATGGATATAAAAATAGAATTGGAATTCGTGGAAAACTTTGCAGTAACACAGTTAACCGTTCGTACCATCAGCTTGTGGAAAAAACACTGAGTTTTTTTGAGTGAATAGGCGCTTAATAAACTAGCGCGCTTTACCATTAACGATTGCATCACTGCTTACCATGAGACGGGATTGAGCACTAGCATATAATTATAAAAAAACACAACTTGTAGGTACTCTGCTTCAAAATATAACACAGTGCTGCAAAGTAAATAAGTTGAAAAAGCAGAGGGCTGGCCATGATTATCACAGCGACCTTGTATCGAAAAGCACAGTATAAGACGCTAGATAGCTATCTAGCTATAATGGAGCATCTAGTGCGACGAACTCAAAAAGGTGGCTCTGACATACTGGATGTGGAAACAGGAAGTTGTGTCTATTGTGACATAGAATGGGAAACGCCTATGTTCAGCAGCAGATTGTAATAGGCTGGCTGAGATATCAATATTCTCAGGACATCCCTTGGTCTTCAGCTTTAATACATAATCAGATTATAATGTTACACTGTGAACTACTAAGACATAAGCTCCTCTCTATGATAGGGACAGCCGTATTGTACAGATGACAGTACATCAAGCTACACACTTAAACTACATCAACTGGTTGAAGACTGCGTTTTTTACGATACGCATCCTTCTAATGGGGGTAGGTGGAAACTAGAGAACGAACGAAATGAATCGAAAACACTTTTATACACTCCCTTAGTTTTGTTTTGTTGTTAACTGCATTACTCACTAAAATTAACAATGGTGTTCAATTTGACAGTTCAACTACATTCATCACCCTATTTAAGTTGGTGAAACAAAAAAAAAATCAAACATAAGAAGCAATGGAATTGCAATATCCTAAAATATAATTCGAACTGTACTTAAAAGTAAATTACCCAATTAGGACAAAGTACTGTCGTCCTGCATGGCGCAGCGGTCAACACGCCTGCCTGCGACTTGGAGGCCCCGGGTTCGATCCCCGTCAGGTCATTAATGGAAAACGATATCTTCCTAATTGGCCTGGGTCTTGGATGTTTATCTATCATCGTCATCAGCATTATCAAACTTTTTATTGTCCCACTGCCGGGCACAGGTCTCCTCTCATACTGAGAAGGATTGATAATCACCACGCTTGCTCAATGCTGGTTGGCGATTTCAGACTTAAAGTCCAGGTTTCCTCAAGATGTTTTCTTCACCTTCAGTCATTGGTGTCCAAGTTATACTTAGAAAGTACATATAACTTTAGAAAAGTTACATTGGTACTTGCCTGACCTGGAATCGAACCCCTGGACTCATACTTGAGAGGCAGGTCTGTTAACCACTAGGCCACCACGACATATGTTTATCTATACAATATGTATAGAAAACCCTGTCCGACCCAAAATGATAATAAATGTTAGGTATACACATAACCAAATAAAACATGAAATTTTACATAATCACCATAGTGACAATAGTAATGAATTTTTAAATAATCTTTTTTTCCGCTAATTAATTCCAACTTCCCCAAAATTTGGTATTTTTTTAAAAAGTGACAACACCATTTGTGACGGAGCGAATAGTGATGCGACCACGCGCCGCGTGCCCTGCCCCCCTACACCCGCGCATGTACGCCTAACGTGTTGCCTATGCACATGCATTAACCTCGTTACCTCGATTTTTCGAAATAATATTTATTTTTTAAGGGGGATTTTTTTTAAGTTTAGCCCGGCTTTGTTGACATTATTAGAATCAGTTAACGATACCTAACAATACCTTCACGGATCGGACAAGGTTTTCTTTACATATTGTATATACGTATCATCATCATCATTTCAGCCGAAAAACGTCCACTGCTGGACATAGGCCTCCACCAAGGTTCTCCACGACGACCGGTCCTGCGCCTCCCGCATCCAGCGATTTCCCGTGACCTTCACCAGGTCGTCGGTCCACCTTGTCGGGGGCCTAACCACGCGACGTCTTCCGGTGCGTGGTGGCCACTCGAGAACCCGTCAGCCCCATCGATCATCGGTCCTACGGCCAATGTGTCCAGCTCACTGCCACTTTAGTATTGCAATTCTTCGGACTATGTCGGTTACTCTCGTTCTTCTGCGGATCTCCTCATTCCTGATTCGATCGCGCAGTGAAACCCCAAGCATAGCCCTCTCCATTGCCCTTTGAGTGACTTTGAGCCTTCTTATAAGGCCCATTGTTAGCGACCACGTCAATATAGTATCGTTGAGTTAGTATCCCATAACACAAGCCTCGAACTTACTTTGGGACTAGCTCAATCTGTGTGATTTGTCCGTATATATATACTAGTATTATACAGGGACCTACCATGACGTGTTAAAATCTTTACTAAACAATTATAAAAAAGATATACTACGTCACTCGGTGGTAGGCCATAACATCGGCTGCCAGCAGAAGTTACCACCCACCAGGCAAAGTCTTGCCGCCAAGCGATTCGTCGTGTTCCAGCATGATATCTGGTGAAGCCGTACGGAGGACGGGTCTGAGCAGTTGTCTTGCGATGTGTGCCGGGTATGATGCGCCAAATGTTATCGTATCGGGAGTTTGGTCATGTCGGATCTTCAGATCAATCTCCCTGTGGCGCAGCATCGTTGGTCGTGTTGTTGAGTTTAACATTGCATCACCTCGCTCAACTGCCGTCTTCCTTCCTATTCACTAAGTTTTTTTGTGAATAGGCTAAATAAACTAGCGCGCTTTACTATCAACGATTGCATCACTGCTTACCATCAGGCGGGATTGCGGTCAGGCACTAGTTTATAATTATTAAAAAAAACATAGCGATGAACTCTCCAAGGTGGTTACTATAACTGATCTTTGTGAACTGAGTGTATCCCAAACAGTAAAACTACATATGTACATATATGTTTTATATAGCAGTGACGTATAGGAAACCTAGTACAAACAGCTTATAATATTCTCACGACTGGGAAACAACCTTCTTCTTGGCTTTTTGCAGGTCATAGAGAAAGTCGGAAATCTAAGCTTTAGTATAATTTGGACATTAGTATTCTTGCAGGTTGTCAAACTCACTCTGTAGAATGTTTAATCTAGCCTGTATGTGTTTCAAATGTCTTTTTTTTTAAAACTGGTGGTAGACGCTAGGCAGTTTGAGAGAACTAAAACTTAAAACAGACAATGTTCAATTCGCTTTTCAGTTGCGATCTTGTATCTAAAGTGAAAAATATAATCCAATTAAGTTGGAATTCTAGAATTCAACAGTCTTTAATTAATTTAATCAATTAAGTTAGAGCAACGAATTTAATGTTTCTAATAATGCACGTCCAAACATAAAAAACTACTTAGTTTGTGATATCACTGTTGCGAGGTCCCATGCCCAGGCGAAACTTTGCACAAACTCACAGTCCCAACTGTCAGCAATCATAGCTAGCTAGGATGCTGTTGACGCTGCCCCGCGGAACCAATTTTTTTCCGAAGGAAAAGTCCTTATGGACTTAAAAACACACCTATGCGTTCGTCACCTGCCTTTCCGGGACATCGGGTCCTCCAAATTCTACGGTACCTGCCCTGCGGACCCTACGGACTAATAATAAACTAGACTAAAATAATAATGGTGCGCATCATGCGCACCATTATACGCAATAAATACAATGCGTTTTGATTCATCAATGAAATGATCGCATAATTGTACTTGAAAATAAAATGTTAATGTGAAATATGAGCATTGTATTCACATGTTTCCATTCGAGTGAACCGTTTACTTTAATGGGATTGATGAAGTTGTTAATTTTATTATTTATTTTCCTTGCATTATTTCAGGTATCACGTTCTCGAAGACGGTGCTGGTGGCTACCTACTGGAAGTAGGCTGCGCAGAATGGCCGGACGAGGGCGAGTGGAAATGCGTTGCGACCAGCACAGGGGGCCGCGTCGGCATCTCTACTTGCTATGTTACCATGGATGGTATTATACCTACTTATAGCAGCCAATAGTTAATATTAATACTTCAAAATCTTATTTAAATGATATTTTGATCATTTTCTCATTTTCCACAGTCCCTAAAAACTACAGAAAGCCAAGATTCATGGAGAACCTTCAAGCTGTACTTACAGAAGAAGGGCTAGTCTCCTTCGAGTGCAAAGTCGTGGGCTTCCCCACGCCAGTCCTCAGCTGGTTTAAAGATGGCCAAGAACTCAAGCCAGGAGATGTCTATCAACTCACAGGGACCAACTCCTTGGGCTCCTACTGCTGCATAGCCAGGAACTGCATGGGCCAAGCCAGTAGTTCCGCTGAACTAACAGTTGAAGATATTCAGAACCAGTTGAATGAGGAAGAGAAACTGCAGCTGTTCTCCAAAAATCAGGCGCCGAAGTTCCTACAGGGATTAAAGAGCGTCGAAGCGAAGATTGATGAGCCATTCCGTTTTACTGTAAAAGGTTAGTTAGGGATTTTTATTATTGTATGACTCTGAAAATATAGATTGATTACTGTTTTTCCAATATGAAAACTTAGTCAAACTTTCCCCACTTTCCGAGAGCTTTTTCACCTTTTAAGCAAAATAGCTCTTACCGTTAGTATTACGAAAACACAATATATGTAGTACGCAACTACACAATACTCGTATGTAGTATATTAAATCTTTATTGTTTGATTATTATATTTGCTAAGCCTGTATTTCTAAAAACTGCCGCTTGCCAGGAATCCGTAGATATTATCGAAACGCACTTGCTTTAGAATTTATTGGAATCTTAGTTAACATTTCACAGAAACAATCTTTTACCTTACTTTGCATTACTTCTTTCTACATAATCACTGTTATATAATGTTTCAGTCGCCATTCCGCCTGAACCGTCAGTACTGTGGTACCGTGACGACCAGCCGGTGGACGAGTCTTCGCGCTGCCATCTCAGCCGGGAGGAACGTGGCATGTACTACCTTGACATACAGAGCCTCGAGTTCCTCGACCAAGCCGAGTGGAAGTGTGTCGCCATGAACGAATTCGGACACAGCGTCACTTCATGTTTCCTCAAACTAATCATACCTAGACACTACAAGAAACCCAGATTCTTAGAAAACCTACAAGCCATACTTTCGGACGAAGGAGCCGTGAATCTCGAGTGTAAAGTCATCGGTGTCCCACAACCAGTCCTGAAATGGTACAAAGATGGCGAGGAATTAAAACCTGGTGATATTCATAGAATCATATCTGGCCAAGACGGCACGTGTTGCCTTGGTACTTACACTTGTGAAGCGCAGAACTGTATGGGTATTGCCGCCAGTTCTGCTTCACTCCTTGGATTTGATGATTCAATGAAAGCAAAGAAAAAGAAAGCCGAGGAACAAGCTTTACAAAGGAATTTATCACTTAGCACCATACATGAAGAAAGGACTTCACAGATGTATGACACACCCGTTGGTGACGTCACCACTCTTGACGATAAAGGAGAAATATCTTTCTCATTCGATGGAAAAGAAGTGTCTGTATCTCTTTATGAAACTCCAGACTTGACCGAAGAAGAAGCTTTACAAATAGTAGAAATGTACGCCGATCAATTATCGGAAAATATTACAGAACACAACGTAGTCGAACTTCCACCATTAAGATTCGTTAAAGAAACATCCACGTCTGGCAATTTGTTGATGGAGGCAGTTATAATTGACGTCTCACCGGAATATTTTGTGTCTCCAGATGAAGATTTGCGAACTGAAGCAGATCTCGAAGAATTGTCGATTGCGGATGAAAACGGCCCTCCTCAACTATCATTAGATCAAGACTTTGAGATTGGTGGAGAAGATTACTTGGAAAAAACTATGGCGTTATTATCGGATGAGAGATCAGATCTTAAACTAAGTAGAAAGAAGTCAGATTCCCAGAGAAGCGCCGATGACTTTTTCAGTTTGTCACGTGATCAATCACTATCGGAAGATAAAAAAGATGATGACACTCAAGCCATATCTGATCTGCAAAGTTTTGCAAGCGCACACAGCTCCGGTAAACCTAAATCGAAATCTTTGAAACCATCCGGGGAAGAAGGCCAGGACTCATCGGAGCCTACAAAAACTATTATTCATAAAGATGAAGCTCTAAAGCACTTAGATATCGAGCCAGCTCCTGTTGGAAAACCAAAGAGAGAGCGCCGTACTAGCCGTAGTTCTAGACGATCTAGTTCAGGAAGCGAGAAGTCTGCTAGTAAGTCAAGAGAAGAAGCTATTCGGAAAAAAGAATCTTTTGAAATGGAAATAAAACCTAAAATGACAGATGAAGAATTCAGGAACAAAATGGTCAACATCAGTACTTCATTATCTAAAGTTATAAATGACGTTCAAATTATTGAAAGAGATATTATTCTCAAGTCAGAACTAATGTCATCAGCAGCGACTGCTTCACGAAGTTTGGAAATTATTAGTAGTTTGATATCTCCACTTTCGGAAATACACAGTATTGCAGATGCTGCCAAAGAATCGGCATCAGAAACTAAAGAAGTCAGTAGTACATTATTCAGCAATTTACCTCAACCATTAAAAGCTCTTCACCAGTCGCTGACTATTATTGAAAAATGCATTGACATGGAAAGTGACAGCAAAACACTTGTTAAGAAAACTTGTGTAGCATTTGTCGAAACATGTGGCAGTGAAATGCAGAAATTGATCTCGGATATTAATTCCGTTACCTCCAAAGATTATTTACTTACTGAAGATAGAGTTCTCACAGAAATCGAGTCTTTGAATAACGAAATGAGTGCTGTGATCAAATTCTCTGCTGATACAATCAAAGCCAGGAATCTTCTTAGCGAAGCTAGCGAAATTAAAGTGGACGAGCCCTCTCTTGAAGTAAAACATCTCAGAGATACACAAAAAGCAGTGTTTGAATTAAAAAGTCCCCTTATTTCTTTACTCTGTATTGCGCAGTGTGCTGAAAGTGGAAAAATAATAGATGTCGCTAAAGTACGCAATAGTGAAGTCATCCTAAATGATATGTATGCATCTATACAGGACCTTCAAGCAGCTTTAGAACAAATTGAAACTCTTTCAGTCAAGGAATCAAACACGGCATTACAAAAATACAACACTGAGATTATTGAAACTGTAATGGAGTCCGTTGTAAAACTTAGGAGTTCTTTCGAGCAATTATCGACAGAATCTGAAGTCGAAGATGAAACCGTACTGAAACAGGCCGTAGCCATGATTAAAGAAAACCTTAGTAAAATATCAACACAAATAGAAGTCATTGAAAATAACTTGGGGAAGTTCGATATTTTACAGAGTGAAAATAAGCTAGATGCGCTACAAAAGATGGCCCAGATTCTTATAGCATTAGAAAACAATCTGCCAAGATTAGAACAGATGCCGGAGATTAAGAATCATATGACTGTGTTCCACAAAAACTTAACAAAAGTTTTAGAAAATGTAATAGAAAGTAACGAGTCTTACAAATACTTTGCATTGATGGAAACTTGTGATGCTGTTACCAGAATCAATACTTCGATCAAGAATCTAGATGTTGATAACATTTTATCCCTCGCTAGCCTTAATAACACCTTAAGAATTATTCAAGACCAGTTCATCAAAAATGTTTTTGATTCGGAGCTTAATTGTTCGCTTCTTACAAATATCGCTGATACTTTGGTTGATATTCAAGAGGCTATCAATACAGCTGAGGAAGTCAGCATTCATGTTGATTCCGAACACGTACAACCCATAGCTCCTCATGTGTATGATGAAACAAAGGCCAAAGTTGTAATGGAACATATTGAACACGCCTTAGCCGCCATTGAAAATGTAAAGGCATTAGAATCAATACACGATATCAAGACAAACTTGACTCCTACATTGGAGAACATTTTTCCTGTTCTAGAGGAACTGAAACGAAGTGTAGCTTCGATTAAAGCTAGTGGTGTTGATGAAGAACATATTTCTGATATGTCAGAAGTTTCATCTTTTGCCCAAACTTTTGCTACGCCGCTATGTGAACTAAATCAGAATATAATTGTTCTAAATCAAAACATTGTTGAAAATATTGAAAGTCTAAAACAAAACAGTGAAGTTATGGCTATGATCGCTGAACCTATTCACGAGCTCCACATGACACTTGAAATATTACAGCAAGATGTCATTTCTCAATATGGTGAAAATCTGACTCCTTACGATGTCAGTGTCAATATGGCAAGGACAGTTCAAAATCTACAGAGTTGCATTTTAATGATACAAGAACAGGCAGGAGTAGAAGCTGCAGACGATATGTCTACTCTCGAAGATATATCGGGAATAAAGACTATAGCAGAGACTATACCATCTGACCGCTTAGTACTACCAACTGCCGAAGAAACTGTGGTAGAACAGGCGATTTCACCATTCAATCAAGAACAGCAATCTACTGCAACTGCACAAGCTCTACAAACATTACATGAACACATTACTATATTACAAAATCCTGAAATCATTGACGCATTGGATACGTTATCTGAAGTTAGTGATTACTCTAGTTTAAAATTTTTCTCTATAGGCTTAGGTGACTTGCATTCTGGAATCGAAGAGATTCTACACCCTCTATTGATGGAGGGATCAAATGAGATGGCTCACTTAGTCAATCCATCAAAACTTACAGCAATTGCTGAACCGATGCAGGAACTGCAACAAAGTTTGTCGGTGTTAGACACTAGTAACATTCCAATATATGAAAATTTATTAGAAATGCCGACGGAAAGGATACATTCCGTGATTCAGAGTGTAGCTGAATTTAAAGAGCATTTAGATAAGTGTATGCTTGCTGTATTCCCAGCCATGCAAACCGCTAACAATACTGTTGAAATCGCGAACAAAGTCAGTGCACTTAGAGAAGTATGTGAGCATTTAAAATGCATTATTGAAACTACTAAGGCCTTAGAAAATAATCCTGTGCCAGAAGAAGTTAATGCTTTGGAACTCACTGTTGACAGTTTACTTAATGCTACTGATATTTCTAAAGGAATTAGGATTGAGCAAGTTAAAGTTATTACAGAAGAACTATATGAAAACGTAGCTAATGTGCAAGAGGAGATGATTAAATTTACTCCATTAACTCCGGAAAAATTGGCTCAAGAGGCGAAACTAATTCAAACTATTGATGAAGTGCAAAGTAACATTGCTGTACTAGAACAATATGATTTTGTAGACCTTTCTCGTGCTTCGGAATCAACCTGCACGTCACCACAAATTGCGGTTGAAATTGAATCAGACTCCCTTATGTTAATGGAAGATATCGTTGACAGTGCTGTTAATGTGGTGCAAGACTCCTCAAATGATATGCCTATAGCTGACCTTATGATTGTAGAAAACTTCTTTAAAACCTGTAAGAATGAATTTACCATTCTGCGCTGTCTAATATCTAAAGCTACAACTCATAAGACGATTATACGATTATTACAAGAGTTTAGTTCCTTGCAAAGTACAATAAATGTTTTTAAAACTAAAAAGAATGATTTAAAGTTGACAGATGACGTTACCGGCTGCTTAGCTACTTTCCTAATTCATGCCGAAGATTGCCTCCAAAATGTTCAAACTTCTCTTATAAAAATTGTTGATTCTCAAGCAGAACTTTTGATCGAAGCTCCTTTGGCAAAGTTTGAAAACTCGGCCAGAGAACTTAAAGTGTCAAAAGAATCGAAACACGATGAACAAGTCTTCGAAGTAGTTGACAAATTTGTTCAAATATTAGAAATTGCTAAACCTTCTCTGCAATTTGTACAGGCTGATATTTTAGAGGATATCAAAAGTGGTAAACCCGTCGTGGTTGAAGACAATACTTTAGTTAATTTGATTGGAGAATTTGCAACCTTTGTTGAAGAAGTCAAGATGCAAAAAATTGACGTGGTAACAAAAGATATATTAGAAAAAATTTCAACTGTAATTGAGAAACACCATGACTTCAAAGATGCGAGAGGCACGGGGAAGAGTTTAATTTTACTAAAATGTTTGGCTGACTGTACGGATGTCCTACGGGAAAATCTTCTCAAAGTTAAAAACCCGAAACAAAAGTTGGAAGAAGGACCTTTAAAAGCAGTCTTAATGGAGATGTTAGAACCTTTACAAGCATTACACAGTCAATTAGCAAATGTGCAAGAGCAAGTTCTCAGAGGTGTTGACGAAGATTCTATATCCGTTGATGTAACAACTACAGAATCTCTTGTTCAAACGATGACTGAAAAACATAAAGAAATTGTAGAAAGGATTGAAACGGAAGAAGCGATTGCCAGTGAGGAGATTTCTCTAATCTTAGAAGTTGATAAAGAGATACAATCAATACAAAATAGCTTACGTTCTATAGAAAACGCCCAAGCTCCTCAGGTTGTCAAAGAAATTGCGAAACCCGTGGCAGTTATTGAAAAGTCCGTGCAAGGTATTTTGTCTTCAGAGAAAGCGGACATTTACAGCGAAGACAAACTTTCTAAAGGTGAGTTTTATATAATATTTATTTACCCATATAAATAATTCTCACAAAAAAAGGTCTTGAGGATTTCAGGACCAAAAACGAATAAAAAAAAAAGTCTTGTTTAAAAAATTCGTGGTTCCTAATGACAATAATAGATTTATCATAAATAAGTTGATCATGAGTTAGCTTAGTCTAAATTCATTAAAAGGTAATATCATCATAAGGTTATGCATACAACTAGAACATAGAGGTCAACTATAAGGAAAATATTTTTGGTTCTATATTATCGAAAGAATAAAAAATGGTTATATCTATACATTGTGGAGGACAAATGTTTTATAAAATTATAACCAATTTCTGTCGAAATTTTTTATAGATGTCAATTCCAATATTGATTCATTGGAAAACGCAATAGACCGTTTCATAGGTATTGAAATGGACATATTAGTCGAATCTGGTACATTTAGCGACGCTGATTTGAACGAAAGCTTGACTATTGCATCTGAACTGCAAGGACTATTGGCATTAAACCCCGAAGAGCAGGCCTCTTCCAAAATATCAGATTTAAAAAATAAAAAAATTAAGTCTCTAAAAGCTATAATGTCAAAATTCGATTGGCAAAGTACAGATCCGTACAATGGAAAGAATCCATTAGAAACTGAAAACATGAAGCTCGTATTCCTTGCGGCTTATCAGCTATTGGTCCAGTTGGAAAAAGTTGATGTTTTGGGAATTATAGAAGTTAAAGAAGGTAAAGTAGGAGTGGATGTCAATAATCTGGCTTTGTCGTTATTAATCAGAGCTTTGTACACACGCCGTCGTGACGCGAAAATGAAATATTATGCTTTAATGTGGTTGGTCAAGTTCAAATATGATTGCCTATTTTTATGTGGCTTAAAAATGAAAACCTGCAAATAAGTTAACAAAAAATCATCATGAGCAACAGAATCCATTCCTCAAATTCGTGTTTTTAATATTTTAGTCCATCGATTTATTTTGTGATTCACCAACAAGTGGTTAACCATTCGACAGTTGTTAAATGCTTCATCCATGATGTGTTTATAATATTTTAAAGCTAACAATACAATTTCACTAAAATAAATATTCTATTTTCAGAACAAGCCCAGCAAATTATTCAGCACATTGATCAATACATAGAATTGATTGAAATAGTGGAAGAAATATCTGCTGTCATAAAGATTGATGATATAAAAGAGACAATGGATATTGCTAAAGAGTTACGTGAAAGTATTGCTGCCTCAGAAATTATCGCAGAAGGAGAGGAAAGCCTTGAACGAGTGAAAGAAGTTCGCAAAGAACAAAATAGGTTAGCTTTAGAACTCCATACAGCATTATCGGCTTTGCAAGTTCAAGTTTTTGACAGCGTACAAGAGTTAGCGCCAGCCCTTAGTACTGAAGTGATTCAGCGAATTGCTCAAGTTACTGCACAGCTACAAGCAGATTTGATCGCTGTTACCGGTATCAGGGTGGCATTACAAGCTCCTGCTGAACCACTAACTGAAAACATAAAGAAGATTGAAGCTATAGAGAGCAAAGCTACTACCATCACTACTCCAGAATTGGTAAAAGAAGCCGAGGGATCGGAAGCAACTGTTTTAGAACAAATTAGTTTAGTTGACCAAGTATCTTCTTCACCTGAACAGTTAATTGTAACAACGGAAATGTTGGAAAAATCAATCGCTGAAATTAAAGAAATTGTCACAGCGGAAGACGCCAAGCTTTTATCATCAGAAATAAAAATCGAGTTGGGTCACCCTGATACGGAAGTAGCTCTTGCCATAGAGGGCACTGAAGCTGTGGTTCTGGAACAAACTGAAACAACTTATACAGAAACAGTTCCCAATGAAGATGTTGAGTTTAGTGTAGTTGAAGAAAATCAAGGTCAAGGTGTTGCATCTGTAGAGAAATTAAAATTAGAATCAGGAAGTGCTGTAGTGATTGAAGACCTCGGACCAGTGTTGCATGAAATTGACGTTCATGATCAACAGGTTGATGTTGGAATACGCCAACAAGCCAACGTACTAGAGGCCTCTAAAGCAACTATTGGTAATAAACCATTATTTTACGTTATAATATTGATACTGTGTTGTTTAAACCTGTAAAACTTTTGATAACAATACATGCTAACCATTTTTATCTTTTCCAGAAATGTTAGTTCTGCATATAGATCAGTTTATATCTGACGATACAATAGAGGTGATCAACGAACTAGCTAACGTCATAAACGCTGAAGAACTGAAGCAGTCGATAAATATTGCTAAGGAAATGCGAGAGAACATCGCTGCTTCTGAAGTCGAATTAAAAGCAGAAACTAATGATGTTTTAAAAGAAGAGGTTATTATTCAACAGTATGCTAAACTGGCGGAACAGTTGCATACAGCCCTGGTAGCAATGGAAACTCTACCATTAGAAAAACTAGCAGATATCCCTACAATCAATAAAGATGCACTACAACGCGTTGCTACAATAACTGAAAACTTGCGCGCTGACCTCATAAAAGTAAAAACAACTCCAAAATTGTTTGACCAACTTAAAGATGTAAAGCTTAAAAAAGTTTCATCTGATGATGAACAACTTGAAGTTGCAGAGCCAAAAATGGCAGAAGCATCAGCCGAGAAATTGGAAATAACAATGGCTGAAATAGCTTCTGGGAAATCTACTGTCGCTGAATCAATAGAAATCATCACAGTGGAAGACGCCAAGCTTTTACCATCAGAAATAAAAATCGAGTTGGGTCATCCTGATGCGGAAGTAGCCCTAGCCTTAGAGGGCACTGAAGCTGTGGTTCTGGAACAAACTGAAACAACTTATACAGAAACAGTTCCCGAAGAAGATGTTGAGTTTAGTGTAGTTGAAGAAGATCAAGCTCAAGGAGTTGCATCTGTAGAGAAATTAAAATTAGAATCAGGAAGTGCTGTAGTGATTGAAGACCTCGGACCAGTGTTGCATGAAATTGACGTTCATGGTCAGCAGGTTGATGTTGGAATACGTCAACAAGCCAACGTACTAGAGGCCTCTAAAGCAACTATTGGTAATAAACCATTATTTTACGTTATTATATTGATACTGTAGTGTTGTTTAAACCTGTAAAACTTTTGATAACAATACATGCTAACCATTTTTATCTTTTCCAGAAATGTTAGTTCTGCATATAGATCAGTTTATATCTGACGATACAATAGAGGTGATCAACGAACTAGCTAACGTCATAAACGCTGAAGAACTGAAGCATTCGTTAAATATTGCTAAAGAAATGCGAGAGGACATCGCTGCTTCTGAAGTCGAATTAAAAGCAGAAACTAGTGATGTTTTAAAAGAAGAGGTTATTATTCAACAGTATGCTAAACTGGCGGAACAGTTGCATACAGCCCTGGTAGCAATGGAAACTCTACCATTAGAAAAACTAGCAGATATCCCTACAATCAATAAAGATGCACTACAACGCGTTGCTACAATAACTGAAAACTTGCGCGCTGACCTCATAAAAGTAAAAACAACTCCAAAATTGTTTGACCAACTTAAAGATGTAAAGCTTAAAAAAGTTTCATCTGATGATGAACAACTTGAAGTTGCAGAGCCAAAAATGGCAGAAGCATCAGCCGAGAAATTGGAAATAACAATGGCTGAAATAGCTTCTGGGAAATCTACTGTCGCTGAAACAATAGAAATCATCACAGTGGAAGACGCCAAGCTTTTACCATCAGAAATAAAAATCGAGTTGGGTCACCCTGATGCGGAAGTAGCTCTAGCCATAGAGGGTACTGAAGCTGTGGTTCTGGAACAAACTGAAACAACTTATACAGAAACAGTTCCCGAAGAAGATGTTGAGTTTACTGTAGTTGAAGAAGATCAAGCTCAAGGAGTTGCATCTGTAGAGAAATTAAAATTAGAATCAGGAAGTGCTGTAGTGATTGAAGACCTCGGGCCAGTGTTGCATGAAATTGACGTTCATGGTCAGCAGGTTGATGTTGGAATACGTCAACAAGCCAACGTACTAGAGGCCTCTAAAGCAACTATTGGTAATAAACCATTATTTTACGTTATTATATTGATACTGTAGTGTTGTTTAAACCTGTAAAACTTTTAATAACAATACATGCTAACCATTTTTATCTTTTCCAGAAATGTTAGTTCTGCATATAGATCAATTTATATCTAACGATATAATAGAGGTGATCAACGAACTAGCTAACGTCATAAATGCTGAAGAACTGAAGCAGTCGATAAATATTGCTAAAGAAATGCGAGAGAACATCGCTGCTTCTGAAGTCGAATTAAAAGCAGAAACTAGTGATGTTTTAAAAGAAGAGGTTAATCAACAGTATGCTAAACTGGCGGAACAGTTGCATACAGCCCTGGTAGCAATGGAAACTCTACCATTAGAAAAACTAGCAGATATCCCTACAATCAATAAAGATGCACTACAACGCGTTGCTACAATAACTGAAAACTTGCGCGCTGACCTCATAAAAGTAAAAACAACTCCAAAATTGTTTGACCAACTTAAAGATGTAAAGCTTAAAAAAGTTTCATCTGATGATGAACAACTTGAAGTTGCAGAGCCAAAAATGGCAGAAGCATCAGCCGAGAAATTGGAAATAACAATGGCTGAAATAGCTTCTGGGAAATGTACTGTCGCTGAATCAATAGAAATCATCACAGTGGAAGACGCCAAGCTTTTACCATCAGAAATAAAAATCGAGTTGGGTCATCCTGATGCGGAAGTAGCTCTAGCCTTAGAGGGCACTGAAGCTGTGGTTCTGGAACAAACTGAAACAACTTATACAGAAACAGTTCCCGAAGAAGATGTTGAGTTTAGTGTAGTTGAAGAAGATCAAGCTCAAGGAGTTGCATCTGTAGAGAAATTAAAATTAGAATCAGGAAGTGCTGTAGTGATTGAAGACCTCGGACCAGTGTTGCATGAAATTGACGTTCATGGTCAGCAGGTTGATGTTGGAATACGTCAACAAGCCAACGTACTAGAGGCCTCTAAAGCAACTATTGGTAATAAACCATTATTTTACGTTATTATATTGATACTGTAGTGTTGTTTAAACCTGTAAAACTTTTGATAACAATACATGCTAACCATTTTTATCTTTTCCAGAAATGTTAGTTCTGCATATAGATCAGTTTATATCTGACGATACAATAGAGGTGATCAACGAACTAGCTAACGTCATAAACGCTGAAGAACTGAAGCATTCGTTAAATATTGCTAAAGAAATGCGAGAGAACATCGCTGCTTCTGAAGTCGAATTAAAAGCAGAAACTAGTGATGTTCTAAAAGAAGAGGTTATTCAACAGTATGCAAAACTGGCGGAACAGTTGCATACAGCCCTGTTAGCAATGGAAACTATACCATTAGAAAAACTAGCAGATATCCCTACAATCAATAAAGATTCACTACAGCGCGTTGCTACAATAACTGAAAACTTGCGCGCTGACCTCATAAAAGTAAAAACAGCTCCAAAATTGTTTGACCAACTTAAAGATGTAAAGCTTAAAAAAGTTTCATCTGATGCTGCACAACTTGAAGTTGCAGAGCCGAATTTAGCAGAAGCATCAGCCGAGAAATTGGAAATAAAAATGGCTGAAATAACTTTTGGAAAACCTACTGTTTCGGAAGATGCAGAGAGCGTAGATCTAGAAGTACAAAAAGTAAAGGAAGATTCTGAAGTTCAATTAATAAAACATGAAGTAGAAATAATAGATTTATTGGCTACTACTCAACCATTTAATGAATTAGCTGAAATGGAATTGGTCGAAGTCGATACCAATTTGGGTGAAGCATTAGCAGTTACTTCCGAAACTAAACCAATTTTATTAGAAGAAGTGACAACAAGCGACGTGAATATGGGTGCACAACAGGCGTTACAGAAGTCTGAGCAACCAATACAAAAAGCAACAACAGGTAATTTATGTAATTTTTGTCATTTGCTTTAATTTTTTGATTGCCTTAGATTTATT
Source organism: Sesamia inferens (assembly GCA_037179545.1). Taxonomy (NCBI): domain Eukaryota; kingdom Metazoa; phylum Arthropoda; class Insecta; order Lepidoptera; family Noctuidae; genus Sesamia; species Sesamia inferens. The sequence continues at coordinate 23,004,225 of CM073921.1, forward strand.
ATATTTTATTTATTGTATGTAAAAGTAAATTGCAACAACCTCTATGATATTTTTTTCAAACAGGAACGCGTCTTTAATTGAGTGGTTTTGTAAAAATATGTAGAATATTAAGTAAATTCTTGTGAAAAATTGTTTTGAATTACTGTCTCTAAATTATTCTGAAATAATGGAACTGTAATTTTACTCACTTTAGAAACGTAATAAGTCTATATGTTCAACATCTAAAAATATTTTTATTGTTATTACTCATACCACCTTCGCCTTTCATGTTATTTAAACTTACACTACATGAAAGTTACATATTTTCAGAAACACTGTTACAAACCATCAATGAATTTTTATCAGACAACACTGTCCAAACAATCGATAAAATATCTGAAATTGTGAATGTTGCTGAACTTAAACAATCGGTAGCAGTTGCATGTGACTTACGTGTGAGTATCGAGACAGCTACAGACAATAAAATTACAACAATTAGTGAGGCGAGTGGTCAACAACTTCAACAACTGCAAAACGCTTTATCCGTAGTAGAAACACTTGCATTGAACTCTACCAATGAACTGACACAAGTGATTGGAGAAGACGCGCTGCAGAAACTTGCCAACACTAGTACTCATTTATTTTTAGAAATTGCTGCTGTAAAATCACAAATTCATGTGCAGCAGGAAACTTTAGAAGAAAAAGAGCAAGATAAAGAATTAATTACCGAATCGCGTCAAGTTAAATCTGATACATCTGAAGTCCTTAAACAAGCAGCCGACAGTCTGTCTGAAAATTTGGGACAAATATGCGCTAAAGCCGAAATTATTGGAGCAGATAATGTGCTAATAGCAGAAATTATGGAAATATCTGCCAACGGCATAATCGAAGATGCAAATAAAATATTAAGTCAAGGAGTTGTGGAAGTACTTCCAAAACAAATCACAGAGACTGTACAATCAGTTATTGAATCAGGTGCTGAACAATCAGTCAAAGATGAATTCGTCAAAAAAGAAGTTGTAGTGGAAGAACTCTTAACAGAAACTGTTGATGCTACTGCAGTCATAGATCAAGAAATCATACAACCTTCCGAAGTAAGTGAAGCTCAATTATTGACTAAAGCAATTGTTACCGCCACAATGGTCGGAGAAAACACTTCACAGATATTAGAACAAGAGGGAACTAAGCAATTTGTGCTTGTAGAAAAAGATAAAATACCAGTTGAATCGATAAAAACAGAAGTAGTTACAGTAAAGGATTCAAATGTAGAAGACTCAGTGCTAGAGACAGCTGTAATATCGGAACTTATCAGTGAACCTTTTGAAACCACTTATGTTACACCTTCTGAGCAGCTGACTGAAGATGGTTTACAGAGTTTTGTTATAGTTAATGAAGAACAAGTTCAAAGCGCTCCCGAAAATATCGAGCAAGTTGTTGGTCAGGCTAAAATGACTACTGACTTGGTAACTAATGAGCTTTCATTTAATGAAGTAAATGCCACAGGGGAAGTTATTATCGATCAGAGTGGAAGTGTATGTACTCATGTAGTCACTGAAGAAGGTATTATACTACCGCCCAATGTAGAGGGAAGTGCAGGTAGTGATAATGCTGTTACTACAACGACTGTAGTAGAAGACAGTATTCAGCAATTAAAGCAAGAAGTGCTATCAAATGTTATTGATATAAATGAACTGGCCAGCGAAATTGTCGATACTGCTATTGTTATTGCTCAAGAAGCAATACCGCCTTTAGTTTTAGAAAAAGATGATGTTCTTGCCTCGCACATACCTTCGAAAGAAAGTGAAAATATAACGTATGTAACAAAAGTAGAAGCAGCAGTACATGAACCCGTAGAAATATCGTCAACAATTAGTGAAGAACAGCTCAAGCGTACGGAACAATTAGTTACAGACAGTTTAGGAGAATCTATTGAGCAAGAACCGAAGGTTATTGAAACTGAAGCACCTTTCGATACAGAAAGTATTGAAATGATCCTGGTTACTGATGCAGTAGAACCTAAAACTTTAGAACAAGGAATAGCAATTAGTGATGTCTTTGTGACAGAGCAACCTGTAGTAGTTGGTAAAGAGACTACTACATGTATTGACATGGAAGAAATTAGACCACAAAATCAAGAAGAGACAGTAAGTGAACACGCCACTATTGATAAATCTTTTGAACACAAACTGAAAGTTACTGAAACTAAGTCACAGTTGGATACAGGAAGTGCCGAAACAACCGTGGATACTGATGTAGCAGAAATACAAACTTCAGAACAAGGAATAGCAATTATTGATGCCATGATAACAGAGCAACCTGTAGCAGTTGGTAAAGAAACTACTATGTGCATTGACATGGAGGAAACCAGAGCACTAAATCAAGAAGAAGTAGGAAGTGAACATGCCACTGTTGATAAATCTGTTACACAAAAACAGAAGGTTAATGAAATGAAGGCACACTTGGATACTGAAAGTGTCGAAACAACCGTGGATACTGATGTAGCAGAAATACGAACTTCAGAACAAGGAATATCAATTACTGATGCCATCATAACAGAGCAACCTATAGCAGTTGGTAAAGAAATTACTATGTGTATTGACACGGAGGAAAGTAAACCACTAAATCAAGAAGAGACAGCAAGTGAACATGCCATTGTTGATAAATCTATTGAACAAAAACTGAAGGTTACTGAAACGAAGGCACAGTTGAATGCAGAAAATGTTGAAACAACCGTGGATACTGATGTAGCGGAAATGCAAACCTTAAAACAAGGAATAGCAATTAGTGATGGTATTATAATAGAGCAACCTGTAGTAGTTGGTAAAGAAACTACAACGTATGTTGACATGGAGGAAACCAGGCCACTAAATCCAGAAGACATAGCTAGTGACCATGCAAATGTAGAAACATCTATTGAGCAAGAACCGATGGTCATTGGAACTAAATCAAAGTTGGATACAGAAGGTTTTGAAATAATTGCGGCTACTGATGTAGCGGAAATTCAAAATATGGAGCAAGGAATACCAACTCGTGATGTCGTCATAACAGAGCAAACTGTAGTAGTTGGTAAAGAAACTACTATGTGTGTTGACGTTGAGGAAACTATACCATTATATCAAGAAGATAGGGCAAGTGAACATGTGAATGTAGAAACATCTATTGAACAAGAATCGATGGTTATTGGAACTGAATCAAATTTGAATACAGAAAGTTTTGAAATAACCGTGGTTTCTGATGTAGTGGAACCTCAACCATTATCAGAACAAGAAATAGCGATAGGCATCATAGCTGAACAACCTGTAGAAGTAGGTAAAGAAACTACAACCAGTATTGAGGCAGAAGAAATAAGACCATTATATGAAGAAAAAACAGTAACGGAACATGCCAGTGTAGATAAATCTATTGAACAAGAACCGATTATTGAGGCTGAATCAAAATTGGATACTGCCTATGTCGAAACCACCACGGCTAATGATGTAGTGGAACTTCAACCTAAAGAACAAGGTATAGTAATTAGTGATGCCATCATAACAAAGCAACCTGTAGCAATTGGCAAAGAAACTACAACGTGTGTTGACATGGAGGAAACAAGACCACTAAATCAAGAAGAGATGGGAAGTGAACATGCCACTGTTGATAAATCTATTGAACCAAAACTGACGGTTAATGAAATGAAGGCACAGCTGGATTCAGGAACAGACGAAACAAGCGTAGATACTGATGTAGCAGAAAAACAAACTTCAGAACAAGGAATAGCAATTACTGATGCTAATATAACAGAGCAACCCGTAGCAGTTAGTAAAGAAACTACTATGTGTATTGACACAGAGGAAATTAAACCACTAAATCAAGAAGAGACAGCAAGTGAACATGCCATTGTTGATAAATCTATTGAACAAAAACTGAAGGTTACTGAAACGAAGCCACAGTTGAATGCAGGAAGTGTTGAAACAACCGTGGATACTGATGTAGCGGAAATGCAAATCTTAGAACAAGGAATAGCAATTAGTGATGGTATTATAATAGAGCAACCTATAGTAGTTGGTAAAGAAACTACAACGTGTGTTGATACGGAGGAAACCAGGTCACTAAATCAAGAAGAGATAGCAAGTGAACATGCAAACATAGAAACATCTATTGAGCAAGAACCGATGGTCATTGGAACTAAATCAAAGTTGGATACAGAAGGTTTTGAAATAATCGCAGCTACTGATGTAGCGGCAATTCAAACTTTGGAACAAGGAATACCAATCAGTGATGTCATCATAACTGAGCAACCTATAGTAGTTGGTAAAGAAACTACTACAAGTATTGACATGGAAGAAATTAGACCATTAAATCAAGAAGAGACAGCAAGTGAAAATGTCAATGTGGATCAATCTATTAACCAGGAACTGAAGGTTATCGGAGCCGAATTAAAGTTGGGTACAACAATTGTCGATATAACCACGGCTGGTGATGTAGTGGAACCTCAACCATTAGAGCAAGGGTGGGCGATAAGTGATTCTATCATAGTTGAGCCATCTGTAGAAATAGGTAAAGAAACTACTATCAGTATTGAAGCGGAGGAAATAAGTCCATTACATCAAGAAGAAACAGCGAGTAAACAACCTAATATAGAAACAAATATTGAATTAGAACCTAAGATTATTGAAGCTGAATCACTAGTTGTCAATGTTAGTGTTGAAATGAGTGTAGCACAAGAGCATGATAAAGTAGACATTGGCACCGAAATTACAGAGGTATCAGATATAAAGAGCGTAGAATCTATTGCTGAAACAGAAACAAAGTCAAAACAAGAAAAACTAGTCAGTGAAATTACACAAGAAACACTTAAAGAAAATTTTGACGTTTGCCCAGACATTGAAGGAGAGACGAAATATTCTGAACTAGAAGCAGTGACTGAAACTAATCCAACTGAATTTATAGAAGATACTTGTCAAGCTTCTTCGGCCTTAGTTCTGCCGGATATTAGTGAAACTGTTCCAAAACTTGCTGCAGAAGAAAGCGTTCCTCAACTAACGGAAACAACAAAGACTACTCTCGGTAATAATACATGTTGTGATGCTAACAAACAATTTTTAATTTCATAGAACGGCTTTTGTTGTTTTGTTATTCTAAAATGCTAAATAACTACACAGTACGGCCTTCGAAAAATAGATATTTCAGACATTTTGTAGACAGTTAACAAAATATAGTTCGGTACAACTTTTTCTATTTATTTGATGATGAAAAGGACAAAATACATTATTAATATTATTTTAGTGCTGTCAAATTAACATACTCCATAGACAGTTTAGATACGAATAATAAATGACTACTAAAAATACGTCAGTATACGTCAGGCGCGGAGTAATTTAAAACGACTAAATTAATGTTTGTCTTCTGTCCTTTTCTAAAGGAAACAGAAAGAAAAATATGCACTGATATTAAATTTAGTTTCATTAGCAAACAAGGGAATCGGTGCCAGTTAAATTTAATGTATTATCTATAACCAACAAAACGTGACGTACCTATGTATATATCTTCCAATAGAAAATTGTGTTCACAAAAATGTACGGACAGGTATTAAAACTTTTGACGTGACAATGTCTATTAAATTGGTACGGCGTGGAGTCATTCTTGAAAACACCGTAACGGCCGATGCTGACGCCACACGGAGTCCACGCCTACTTTACCCCCACCCCTAGAGCGCCCGATGTGTAAACATGTAATAGACGTTGTCACGTTCAAATATCGGCAGTAGACGGAGTTCTACAGACAACCAATTTTTTTTACTTTGTTCCGGTTTTCCCAAATATTTGAGGCTGACTCATTTATCAATCGAGTATTTTAATCACATATATAACTGTCAAACGTATTAACGTCCTTGTTTCTCTGAATATATATTTGCCATACTGTGGAGTTATACCTACGCAGCATAATGCATAAAATAATACTTAATTAGCAATTGCACGGCTGGCTGAAGTCAAAATTAAAAATTCTTGCATCAGTGTAAACACTTTTCATCTCTGTAGCAATATCAGAAGGCATTCAGGCTCCGACTTGCGAGTTGTAGGTCGTGAGCTTGAACCGACATTGGCTTAATTTAATTTCACCACCTCTGTTCTCCTCAAAACGGTGATGGAAAACATCGTGAAGAAACCAGCATGTCCTACAATCAAAAAATTAAACACATGATGTGTAATTCCATTTGCAAGGTGGATTACGGCCTACTCCCTCTTAAAGACAGAAAAATATCATAGTTTATTCTCTTCATGCATTTAACTGGTATTATTAACAATATGATCGACGATTCATGACTAGCGGCCGCCAGCGACTTCTTTCACGTGGAGTTAGCTCCGCTCCTATTGGACACAGCGTGAAGTTATAACGCCTAAAGCCCTTTCTGGATTAATGGGCTATCCAACGAAAAAATAATTTTTCAATAAAGGATGTTGTTCTGGAGCCAGCTCGAAGGATTGCTTCACGGGTTCCCGTTATCCCAGGGATTTGAACGGTCAAGTGGGTGAGAAGTGTGACGGATTTGAGCGTGTTCACGGTAGCTTTGGGTACGGTAGCCGCAACGCGGAAGGGAACAACATTCTCCGAACGTGTGCGGCCGCTGACCTGGCAATTGTGAACACCTACTTCAAAAAGAAACCGGAGCACCTTGTACCTACCGGAGCGGGCGAAGCGCTACCCAGATCGACTTCCTACTAACTAGGAGACACCACATCGGCAAAGTATCCAACTGCAAAGTCATGCCCGGTGAGAGTGAGATCTGTGCTCCACGCGTCCGGCGACATTGATTGCGACGTTATAGCACGCATTTCCGCAGCTTGGGCAAAATGACGTGAGGTGTCATTTGTGACCCCAAAATGCCAGTTAAGCTTAAGGGACAGGTCTATAAGACCATCATTAGACCTGTCCTTCTGTATGGCAGTGAGGCGTAGCCTGTGCTTGAGCGACAGAAGCAAGAGCTTCGTGTCACGGAGATGAATATGAATGTGTGGAGTTACGCGGAAAGACCGCATCAGGAACTCCCGCATCTGTGGCAGTCTCCATGTCCGTGACACAGCAGACAAACTGCAAGAGAGTCGCCTGCGCTGGTACGGTACGTCTTACGTAAACTGTTAAACGGCATGTTACGTGGGTAACAAATGTCTTGCCATGGCGCCTCCGCCGGGCCGGAACAAGCGAGGCAGGCCAAAGAAGTGCTGGCTTAACATTGTAAGAGATGACATGCGTGCCAACAGCTGATACGTTATTGTTCATCTTGACACGCTTATGTTTAACGGCAAGTGGCGGCGCCTTCGCGCCTTCACTTTTTATTATACTTGTAAGTAAAGCAATTAATATCACTACAGCTTTTAATTTATAAATAGTAGTAAGATTTTTGTCTTAGGCATCGATTATTTATATTTTAAGTAGACTGTGTGCATTCATTGTGACTACGGCTCTCTAATTTTGTATATACACTTTACACACATCTTTGACACATATTTATCATTGTTTCTTATTTGGTGCTTTGCTATAAATTAACGATAATTACACAATAAACAATTTTTATTTTTGATCGATGAATATAAAAATGCAAAAGAAAAACTACTTAAAAACAAATATAAAAATAAATTATTACATCTGAAAAAATAATTAACATACTTTAATAATTCCCAAGAAGACGGTAAATTGACAAGCATACCATTAATCGATGATCACGCTACAAAATGTAAACATTCGTTACATTTTTTAGCGTGATCATCTTTACTTTGCCTCGTGGATTTGCTCCTCTCAGTAATATCCAGATAAAGTGACTTGAATAATTCCAAATTACTATACGATTTGTGAATAATTATTGTAAGTATTAAAGCAAAACAATGAATGGTTGCTCAAATGCTAGCATAATACTACATTCAAGTTTTATCTATCGAAAATCTCATTAGGCGTTTAGATCAAGGGCCTGATTTTTTGAATCAGACCCTTGATCTAAACGCCTAATTATATAAATAATAATTATAAAGATCCTTGATACTTACACAAACAAATTATCAGTGTGTTTTCTGTAAGGAGCCCTATAGCTTGGACCCTACTCGTAATTATGTAAAGTAAATAAATAAATAAACGGAATAAAACAAGACAAAAACTCTACTAAAACACATTACATTCCACTAATTTTAAATTTCACTAAAGTATAATCTATGATTTTTTACAGATACACTTTTACACAACATTACTCAGTTCTTATCCGATGACATAATTGATGTAGTCTATCATTTAACCGAGGTTTCAAACAACCCTGAACTTTCTCAAACAATGGTATTAGCTCGACAGTTGCATAATAGCATAACTGAAGAAACGCTTAACGAAAATACTCAAATAAAGGAAAATCAAGTTTTATTAGTCCATGATTTAAACAGTGCCTTATTAACATTACAATTAGTAACCCTTGAAGCTGTAGAACAAATAGACCCAGTATTAAGTAAAGAATCCTTGCTTAATATTCTTGATATTGCTGAAACCTTGTCAAGCAAACTTGATACAGTAATTTCACACCGTTCTGAGTTAATTTTGGATTGTAAATACAATGAAGAGTTAAATAGTACTCAAACAGAAGAAATTATACCTCAAATTGAGGCTCAAAAGTCGATCGACGAAATAAAACACAAAGATGACACAATGGTACATGGTTTAATTGATCAATCAGAGATAGCAGGCCTTGTAAAAGATACTGTTGTTAAAGTCCCAAATTGTACTGAACCTAGCGAGTGTGCTAATTTAGTTTCTAAACCAGAAATCCTTGAAGACAGCAAAATTTACGATATGTCTACAGAATGTATTAAAGAAGATGACAAGTTAAATAAGGATGCTTTAACAGCAGTGCTTGCAGAAGTAGAAGGAACGAATGAACTAGCTGACTTGGAATGCGGCAACGCGACTCGGAGTTATGTTCTAGAATCGTTGCTAATGGAAACTGCAAAAACTATCATTATACCAGTAGTGGGCGATGTTCTAAATGAAGAGTTACCAGCTACTCCCCAAACAATAAATACAGAAATGCCCGCGGAAAATCCCAAATGCGATTCTTCTATTACTACTGCTGCACACGAAATATGTGCTGCGGATTCTTTAGAAAAAACTCTGAACGACAATGTTTTGGAAAAAAATGACATTCAGGAACTAGATATTGAAAAGGAAAATAAATGCTATAAAGATCCAGGACACTCATGGGATTCGCCCAACATTATCGGTAAATCAAAACAGCTAATGCAAAATGATATGTTACTACTATAACCAGTGTCATTTTATTAAACAACTATGATTTTATTTTAAACACTAATTTTAAAGCTTTTTAGTAATCAAATCATCACCGATGGTCTTAAATCGATCTGTATCATTGTTCTGACATCTAAAAACTAATAAATCAATTCAGGCTTATACATGTTATTTTCATACAAAACTAACTAATGAACTTTTTTCTATGCCAGTAGTTAAGTAGTTAATTTAACCCGGCGTCATGGGGGTGGGAAAGTGTTACGCGGACGTTGGAGTGGGTCTCACAGACCCGTCGACTAAATCAAAGTTATTCCTATATTTTATTAAAATGTAGTTAATATTTATTTGTATATAGTTTTTGAAGTAGTTTTGTGAATAAATAAAACACATATATAATATTATATAATGTTTTAATTATATTTAAAATCAATTTAAAAAAAGAGCGACAAATGGCAACAAAAATTTTCTCTTCTACTTAAATGTAATAACATTATTAATTAATAATTAGCCTTAATGTTTTCATGGCACTTTTTTGTATCAAACTAAATTAACTTTAGGAAAAAATAAACAATCAATCACTCTGAATCATTATCTTTGGTACAGTCAGCACAGAAAGGTACTATATGTTCTACACAGATATATTTGTTGCAACTCTGGCAGGTGTAGTTCGTCTTACGGTCTTTCTTGGCTGAACATACTTGGCACCGTTTGCGAATATTAGCCTTTTTCGCTGGAGGTTCCTCTATAGATTCACCAAAAAAATTTCCAATTTTCCGTCTCAACTCACGTGGAAGCACTGATACATTTTGGCGAAGTTTTAGGTGTTCCATGACAAGGCTGATACCTAATATTTTTATAAATCGCCTGCGTTTAATTGTTTAGTTGTCGAAAAGGCGTCTTACACCACATTGTACCGTCTTTGCCACGATAAAAGCATGAAGATTCATGGTTTGCGCTTGAAGAACTAGACGAGTTGGATGTACATTGCTCTTCTCGCACATAATTTCTATGCAACAGAGTAGCTAGTGGTGCGTCATCATCATCAGACTCTGAGATATCTTGTTCAGTGTCACTAGAATTACTACGCTCACTCAAGTGATCTTCTTCGTTACACATATCCTGCTCAGACAACTCAGAATCAGAGTCAGACTCTTGTAAAATAGTAAGAATACGCCTTCTTTCTGCCTCTTCTCGATCCATTTTTTACTAAGTACCTACAAAAATAAAAATAAAATACATTAAACTATGTTATTAGCAACAAAAACTGTAAACAACAAAAATAAATTAAACATAAAAGGATAAAAACACAGATAATGAGTAAAACAATATGAAAACAAAATGGCGTGAAATTGTTACACTGACTGCGGGGATGGGTCTTACGTACCTTTTTCAACTTTGCGCACCTGTAACTCCCACGGCAGTTGTGCCACGACTAATATGTTGCTTGCGACGCATAGAACAACTCAGTAGCTCCAGCTACTGAGAAGAACGGCAACGTCGCACACACAGTAACAAAACTGAAAGCGAAATAAAACGTCACGGGTCCCATAGACCCAACCCCTATGACGCCGAGTTAAATCATTTGAAATGTAATTTTATCATTACTCACTGTATTTATACAAAACGTTTTTCAAAACAGAATTTGAAATATCAATACCCTATGAAAACTCAAGTTTGCTATTGGAAGAAAAGAAAGGACCAGTCGATTCATTAAAATTGGAAGAAAAAGCTTTATTTATTGATTTAGATAACAATCAGACAATTGTATTGGTGTACAAATTAAACAGCCTCTAGGTCCATCCCTTATTTCGAATGACGTTCCTGGTACACTAAAGCTTTATGAAGATAAAATTGTAGGCAAAATCTATGATCAGTCAAATGTATAAAACGAGTCAACAAGATATTGATGGAAATGGCGCTGGTACAATTGTTCGAACTCCGAACGTTACTAATGTAGAAACCAAACAAAAAAAAAACCATGATTTAGAAAATATACTAATGAAAGACGGTATAAAACGAATATTTATTTTTATAACTTAATCCTGTTGTATTTAGTATAAAATTACATTTATTAAAATAATACAACAGACTTATTGTACCTCATGTGGTAGAGTATAATAAGTTTACATAAACGTCGTGATCCAAAATGATTCTTCAATGTAGTGAATATGTATTCTTACGTCGGTAACAATAACAAAATTATTAACTACTTATTATAAAAACACTACATTTACGTCGTAGGTTACCTAAAAAGAATTATAGTATTTGTGTTAATAAACATACGAGTACAAGATCAAAATTATGAAGCTGTCTGATAAAACATGCTTCAGACATAATTTCAAAATCAACTTAAATTTATGAAATAATCTCTTACACTTTCGCATCACGATACACAAATATTCAATATTTTCAGACACACACTCTGAAAGATCCTAAAGGCCTAAAAGATCCAACTCTACTAGATCACGAGTGAAAATCTACAAACAATGAGATTAAAACAACTCATGTACACTCACATTCTATTGACCTGTTCAAATCCAACGATAAGCCTATAATATTAGAATTTTCTTCTATGAAAGAAGCCATGGATGCCCACAATACCAAGACAACTATTTAAATAACTGAATCAGTTATATTAACAGAAAGTTTTAAACTGGAGATTAATAGTTAAAATGAGGAGATTGCTTTAAGTGAAACTTTTCAACCAATGGTTGTAGAGCCTTTGACTCCTATTGCAGAGCTAAACGCTATGGTAGCTATTAAATTGTAACGTGTATTAACATAATACGGAAGAAAATCTTTCCGAAAATCTGCTGATTGTGAAACCAGCCACAAGTATTCTAACACTGTGACTGACGAGAATGACGGTTATAACAGTCAGTCAAACTTCTCCACTTATGGTTCTAGGATCTGTTACACCTATAGATGAAATGAAGGCAATCATTGCCGAACAATCAACAAAAGTCAAACTAGAAAAATTGGTATTAGTTCATGAAAATCCTTTCAGAAGAAGTCGTTTCTATTGAAACAGGAGTTACCGTTTTAATCGATGATAACGGATCTAGACTACAAGTGTAAGTACTGCTAATAGATCTTTAACTCATAGGAAGGAATCTGTAATAGAAACAAAACTTCAAGTTGATATCAATGACAAAACAGCACTGGTAATGCGACTTTGCAATTCGAAAATTATGTTGATATAAATCCTCAGAACAAAATTAAGAAAAAAGCTGTAAATGCAACCTCTCGTTTCTGATTTTGTAATGACTGATCGAATATTGGATAATGATACGACGAGCCTATCATTTTCATTGCTGAAAGCAAGTGAAAGAGCTGTGACTGCTGTGGAAACAAAGGAAGCGGCGATCGATCATCGATTTTTTAGGAAACTACGGAAATCGTAATTTTAGAGTCTGTCGCAGCAATAGAAAAAGTGGCAACCATATCTGACGAACCATCTACTGATGGATCAATTGCAATAAACAGCAACTTGTCTCAAATGTTACTGGAGTCAGTAACACCTATTGACGAAAAATAAATTGAGTTTGCTCATCTAAATATTGAGGAAAATTGTCTTAAGGAAATAAATTTAGGTCAAACAGATGAAGTATTTTTTTTTCAGAAACTGTAAATGTTGACAAAAGTAAAATCGCTGCAACTGTAATCGAAAAAGGCCAAACTGATTTTACTGAAACTCTAAAACTTTCTTATTTTAGAGCCACCACACCTATTGAGACGTTTGCAAAAATTACATTTCAACAGATATTACTAAGAAATCTTGCACTTGTCCACCAAGTCGAATTTTTTGTCCTAGTGATTCTAGAAATTTAATTTCCCATTGAAGATTTTCAGTTCGTTGTTGTTACTCCACTGAAATCAGGTTCTGATGAAACACTAAATATTGCTCCTACCCAAGTTGAAACAGTCATAATTTTAGAATCATTGACGACTATTACAGATAGCTCACTGATATCTACAAACCCAGAGCAGCCTGATAATGATATTTCGAAATAAGATGAACCAATTGTTAAATATTCAGACAAAAACTGACGAACCAAATTCTTTAGATGAAACTGTTGAATTTTTATTAGAAACAATTATTACTCCAATGAATGTAATACTGAATGAAAGTGCGTTACAGCTGAATACTACTGATGCTCAATTAGAAGTACAAACTCCAATACAAGAAATGAGCATAACTTTTGGAAAAGAAGCAATTTTAGTAAATACTGATCATTCACTGAAATTAGAGCTGTCAGATAATATAGAAAGAAATGAATGTGTAATAAAAGTGTTAAAAACTCCAATATTAGAAAAGGCTTTGTTGGATGATTTGAAACTAATAATTGAAGATGTAAATAATGGTCATAAGTCATCAAAGAAACTAGAACCGAATCGAAACTTTTAATTTAAAAAAATGTAGTTCTTAGCTCACATAAACACGGAAAGTGAAAAAGATGATGACATTATACATAATTCGGTAGGAAGAACCAGTAAAGTCACCTGTTTCAAGTTTTACATCAGGCTAACTTAATTCATGACACTCCATAAAAGCAATCTCAACCAACAATCTCAACAATCAACTTTTTCCTCTTTTTCATGAACTATTAAGTAGATACTATTATATTATAATTTTATGTAAATTAGTTACAATCTTCCGGCTTATAGTATTAGCAATTTAAAAAATTACTCATATCACAAATACACACAAAAACACGCACACTTTTACACGCATTTAATAATTAAATAGCGGCTGCAAGTCTCGCTTTCCTGGTTATCACCATTACTGGGTCAACGATAACATTTTTTTTTGTTTTCAGAACAAGAAAGTCTCATTCAGCACATTGATGAGTTTATATCGGATGAAGTTCGACAACTAGTTAATGTTGTATCGGGTCTAGCCATTTCTCAAGAATTGAACGAGTCGATAGAACTGGCTAAAGTCTTGAAAGAAAGAATCCAGTTTGTTGAACAGTCTGAAATTCCTGGTTTATTGGAGGAGACCAAAGTAGAACAGGTTAAGGTGGCACAAAGGTTGCAAAATGCTTTATCAAATCTTCATACTAAAGCATTGGAGAGTGCACATGAAATCGCAACGATGGCCAAACCTGACGCTCTTCAAAGACTGTCGGAAATCATAACGCATTTGCAAGATGATTTAGAGAATGCAATTTCTGAAATGCCTCTAGTTCTTATTTCACCGGAAATAGGTAAGATCATCTTATCATTAATAACTGCAATCTCCTTCACATAGACAATAATATTAACTTTTTAATTTATTTTCAGTTGAAAACCCTGAAATAGAAGGAAGCTCAATGAAACAACTAGGAGTATTGCTTCAAGAAGTGACAGACAAAATAAACATATCAACAGTCAGGGAAGTTGAAGACAATGAAGCTCTTAGAGATGCACTTGATGAAGTACAGACTGTCATTATTAAACTCAAGCGTGACTATGACGGAGCTGCAAATGACACACTCAATGAGACTCTTGAAGATTTAGAATGTAGCGTGAGGAGTGTTCAGCTCCAGATTAATGAGGATAGTCCATCAGAATTACTTCAAGAAGCTTGTGCCACGTTACAACTTCTAGTCAACAATATGAGTGAAACACAAGAGGTTCAAGTTGTTGAAACTCCGTCTCTAGAACTCAAAAACGAAAGCATTCTAGAAAAGTGTTCCACTGAAACAGATGAAACAGTAAAACTGTTGGAACAGGCCTCTAAAGTTAACAGTAGAGAATGTAACTTGGCTGGTATTGTGTCGGGTTTAAACAATCTTAAAGATACAATTAAAACACTAAAGCAAAGCTTTGCAAATAGCGCTGACGTTTTAATAGAAAAAGGCATTGAAGTTGTACAAATTCTTGATCAATTAGAAGAAAAAGTGTTTACGCTAGAGAAGGATTTGGCAGAAGTCAGCCTTAAAACAGAGTTACGAGATCAAATACTAACTGCGGTCCACTCGGTTTACGGGAGTATATCTAACATGCGGGGGACTATTTCGAGTATACAAAAAATCTACATGTTCGAAAACTATGGTAAACCTTCCGAAACTATTTTACATTCTATCAAGAATGTATCCGGTATTATAGAAATTATTGATGAGGCTAAAGAAACGTGGAAGGCATATAAAAAATCATTGCGCAAGGTTTTGAATCACTTTGAAGACATCAAGTTTTATATCAATCTAGATAAAACGGCTAGATTGCCAAGTGATGCAGCATTTACGAAAATTATACTTGAAGAACTGAAATCAAATGTCTGCGAAATACTAGTTCCGCAAGCTTCGGTATTAGATTCAGAAGCAATTACAAAGGTAAACAATCTTCTTGAATATCTTAATAAATGTCTTACCAACATTGAATCAAAATCTACTTTAGAAGTCAAGGAGAAAATACCTGTATTCAAAGAACTTTCTTCACAAATATTTGATACCACCAATTATATAAAAACCAAAATATGTGAACTATCCAAAGAAATAAAACAGAAAAGAATAGAACAAGAGTTAGAAATATGGGAACAATCAGTAATGCCTACTGTTGAACAAGAAACTTTTGGAATTTTATCTGCAGCTGACAAGATTAAGGAAAATCTTAAAACAACTGACAATGTGGATGCCTTTAGTAAGGCTGCTAAAGAAACGGAACAAATTACAGAGTTACCTAGTATAAGTCATACTGAAGTTGAAGAGAAACAGCAAAAAGTACGTCTACAAGTGATGATTCAGGAAACGGACATTAAAATTGAAGTAGAACAAATTGCTTCTGAACTTATAGATGAAATAACTGCGCAAGCTGTTGCTGCTGTGCAAAATTTGGAGGAGTTGGATATTTTAGCGAGTGATGCAATATTGCCTGAGGCCATGGTACAGTCCAGAGAAGTGAAAGAACTACATGAAGCTGTAATTTCCGAAATAACTGAAACAGTTGTAGAGGAAAATATTCCCATACCTGACGATCAAATGTTAGCTACACCTGAGTCAAGTAATGAAATAAAAACAGACGAAGCTAAAGATAATCTGGCCATCGAGGTTGATCAGACAGCAAATGTTTCTCTCAAAGTTAAAGAAACCACCGGTTCTACGGCGGAACAAGAACAAGAAAACAAAGTTGTAGAGGCAGAAGAAATGGAATCTGAACAATCTAAAGTTCGTGCTTTAAATATAGAGAAAGAGATTGAAACAGAAAAAGCAAAAGAAGATAAACAAGAAAGCGTAGTAAAAGAACAAACCTTAGAAATTACGGAAGAAATCGTGCAATCGGTAACTCAAGAAGAGTCTAAAGAATCAAAAATTGGTGCTAAAATATTAAAAGTCGCTGATGACATATCAAAACACGATGAAAAAGAAAACAAAGAAAAAACGTCCAATAAAGAAAAAGGCGAACTGGTACAGGAAAAAGAAGAGACTTCAAAACTGAAAGAAATTGAGGGAAAACAAACAAAAGGTGAAGTTTCAGGTCCTTCTACTTCTTCTAGTAAAAAACAAGACCTAGAAGAAACAGCAACGCAAGCTTCAGATAATCAACACGATGATGTTGAAAAAGAGATTGTAGCAGAAAATGAACAGTCAGGGGAAATTATGAAAGTAAAAGAAATTTCAGAAGAGGTTCCTACAAAAAAAGTAGAATTAACTGAACAAATCGAAGAAGAAGAGCAGAAGGCAAAAGAAAAAGTAGGCACACCGGTTGATAAGCAGCAATCAAAAGAAAATCTCTTACATGAACAAGTAGCAATTCTTCAGCCAGACGAAGATTTAGAAAACGTTTGGCAGGAAGAAGAAAATCTTGAAAGGGAAAAAAAAGAAGTAGCGATAGGTGAACATAGCTTACATGAAGTAGAAAAAGACAAAGAAACCAACGATCAATTAAAGACAGTTACTAAACTGGGTGATAAAGGCACTAAACAGGAAGAATCTACAATGGTTGAGAAAAAAGTAGATGCAGAAGAAACAGAACAGCAACAGAAATTTACCAGTGAAATTCAAGACGCCGAAAAAATTAAGGATGGCGCTGAAATAGCAACAGATTACCAACAAGAAGCTCAATTACAATTAGAATCAAAAATAAAATCGAATGAAGTGATAATAAGTCAAGCAGAATATATAGAAAAAGAAAGAGAAAATGAAGAAAGAGAAAAATCTGAAAAGAAAAGTGATAAAACTAAAGTCGATACCGAAAATAGACAAAAAGAGGACGTTGAAAAGCCCAAAACTCAGCGGAATGAGGGTGGAGAGCTCGAGAAAGAACAAGTTGATGCTGAAACAAAAGAAAAAGAATATGAAAAGCAGAAGGCAAATGAAGAATCTGAGATGAAAACGCCTTCAAAACAGAAGAAAGAACCAGAAAAGGAAGCTGACAGTAAACAAAACGAAGAGGATAAAAATGTTGACAAGGAGCGAATTGAGACTGAAAATCTTGAGAAAGAGCTGCTGGAAGCCAAAGCGGTTAAAAACAAAGGCATTGATTCCGAAACTATCGAGAGAGAACGGGTGGAGGCTGAAAAACGTGAGAGTGAACTAGTTGAAGGTGATAAGAAACAAAAACAAGAAGCTGGAATGCTTGAAAAAAAGCTAATTGAAGCTCAGAAGCTTAAAAAGGACCAAAATCACTTCGAAAATATTGAAGAAGAAAACCTTGAGACCGACCGTGTTGAAGCAGAAAAGAAACAACAAGCTGAAGACCGAACTAAGAAGGAGAGAGAACAGGCCGAACAAGAAAAACTCATGGAAGAGGAAAATAATGAGGAAAAAGAGCGAGAACAATTAAAATTAGAAACGGAAGAGAAACAAAAACAAGAAGCTGATAAACTCGAGAAGGACCGAATAGAGGCTAAAAAGCTCGAAATGGCACCAGTTGAGGCTGAAAACCTCGAGAATGAGCAAGTTAAAGCTGAAAATATTGAGAAGGAGCGAAATGAGTCCGAAAAGATCGAAAAAGAAAAACTAATCGCCGAAGAGCTTGAGAAAGAACGAGTTGAAGCTGAAAAACTTGGAAAGGAGAGAGGTGACGCTGAAAAGCTCAAGAAAAAACAATTTGAGGTTGAGAATGAACAAGTTGAAGCGGGAAAGAAAAAACCAGAAGATGAACAAGAGAAATTGCAGTTAGAAACCGAAAAGAAACTAAATCAAGAGGCTGATAAACTCGAGAAGGAACGAGTGGAGGGTGGAAAACTCGAAAAGGAACAAGTTGAGGCTGGAAAGCTTGATAAGGAACAAGCTGATGCAGAAAAGCTTAAAAAAGAGCGTGTTGAAGCTGAAAAACTCGAGAAGGAGCGAATTGAATCCGAAAAGTTTGAAAAAGAAAGGCTAGAGGCTGAAAAGGTCGAAAAAGAGCGACTTGAAGCTGAGAAACTAAATAAAGAGCAAATTGAAGTCGAAAATATCGAAAAAGAAAGACTAGAGGCTGAAAAGCTTGAGAAGGAAAAAGTTGAAGCTGAGAAGCTTGAAAAGGAGCAAGTTGAAGCTGAGAAACTCAAGAGGGAGCAAATTGAGGCCGAAAAGATTGAAAAAGAAAGACTAGAGGTTGAAAAGCTGGAAAAGGAAAAAGTTGAAGCTGATAAGCTCGAAAAGGAGCGAGTTGATGCTGAGAAACTCAAAAAGGAGCAAATTGAGGCTGTAAAGATTGAAAAAGAAAGACTAGAGGCTGAAAAACTTGAGAAGGAAAAAGTTGAGGCTGAGAAGCTCAAACAGGAGCGAGTTGAAGCTGAGAAACTGAAGAAGGAGCAAATTGAGGCCGAAAATATCGAAAAAGAAAAACTAGAGGCTGAAAAGCTGGAGAAGGAAAAAGCTGAGGCTGAGAAGCTCGAAAAGGAGCGAGTTGAAGCTGAAAAACTCAACAAGGAGCAAATTGAGGTCGAAAATATCGAAAAAGAAAGACTAGAGGCCGAAAAGCTTGAGACGGAAAAAATCGAGGCTGAAAAGCTGGAAAAAGAGCTAATTGAAGCTGAGAAACTCAAGAAGGAGCAAATTGAGGCCGAGAAGACAGAAAAAGAAAGACTAAAGGTTGAAAAGGAAAAAGTTGAAGCTGAAAAGCTCGAAAAGGAACGAGTTGAAGCTGAAAAACTTAAGAAGGAACAAATTGAGACAGATAAGATCGAAAAAGAAAGACTAGAGGCTGAAAAAATCGAGGCCGAAAGAGTTGAAGCAGAAAAGAAACAACGAGAAGATGTTAAAAGTACTAAGAAGGAGAAAGAAGAGACCGCAAGGAAAAAACTTTTGAAAAATAAGAAAAAGGAGGAAGAAGATCAACAGAAATTGAAATTAGAAACCGAAGAGAAACGAAAGCAAGAGGCTGATAAACTCGAGAAGGAACGAGTAGAGGCTGAAAAGCTCGAGAAAGAGAGAGTTGAAGGTGAAAAACTTGAGAAAGAGCGACTTGAGGCTGAAAAGCTTGAACATGAAAGACTAGAGGTTGAAAAGCTAGAGAAAGACAGAATTGAAGTTGAAAAACTTGAGGAAAAACGAGTTGAGGCTCAAAACCTTGCGAAAGAGAGAATTGAGGCTGAAAATCTTGATAAAGAGCATCTAGAGGTTGAAAAGCTCGAGAAACATAGAGTTGAAGCTAAAAACCTTGAGAAAGAGCAAGTTGAAGCTGAGAAACTCAAGGAGGGCTCAATTTTCTCCGGAGAGATTGAAAAAGAAAGACAAGAGGCTGAAAAACTCGACGCCGAACGAGTTGAAGCAGAAAAGAAACAACAAGAAGACGATGAACGAAACAAGAAAGAGAAAGAACCCACCGAAAAGAAGAAACTCTCGAAAAAGAAGAAAAAAGATGAAGATCAAGAGAAATTGAAATTGGAAACCGAAAAGAAACGAAAGCAAGAGGTTGATAAACTCGAGAAGGAACGAATAGAGGCTGAAAAGCTTGAAAGAGAACAAGTTGAGGCTGAAAAGCTCGAGAAGGAGAGAGTTGAAGCTGAAAAACTGGAGAAAGAGCGACTTGAGGCTGAAAAGCTAGAAGAAGAAAGACTAGTGTTTGAAAAGTTTGCGAAAGAGCGAGTTGAGGCTGAGGAATCGGAAAAGGAACGAATTCAGTCCGAAAAGATTGAAAAAGAAAAACTAGAGGCTGAAAAACTTGAAGTAGAAAGAGTTGAAGCAGTAAAGAAACAAAAAGAACATGACGATCGAACGAAGAAAGAGAATGAACAGGTCGAAAAGAACAATCTCTCAATAAAGGAGAAAGAAGAGCAAGAGAAATTGAAATTGGAAGTCGAAAAGAAACAGAAACAAGAAGCTGATAAACTCGAGAAGGAACGGTTTAAGGCTGAAGAGCTCGAGAAGGAACAAGCTGAAGCCGAGAAGCTCGAAAAGGAACGAGCTGAGGCTGAGAAGATTGAAAAGGAGCCTGAAAGGATCGAAAAAGAAAGACTAGAGGCTGAAAAACTCGAGGCCGAGCGAATTGAAGCAGAGAAGAAACAACGAGAAGATCATGAAAATACTAAGAAGGAGAAGGAACAGACCGAAAAGAAGAAACTCTCGAAAAAGAAGAAAAAAGAGGAGGCAGAGCAAGAGAAATTGAAATTGGAAACCGAAAAGAAACAAAAAGAGGAAGCTGATAAACTCGAAAAGGAACGAGTGGAGGCTGAAAAACTCGAGAAGGAACGAGCTGAGGCTGAAAAGCTCAAGAAGGAACAAATTGAGGCGGAAAACGTCGAGAAGGAGCGAGCTGAGGCTGAGAAGCTCGAAAAGCAGCGGATTGAGTCGGAAAAAATTGAAAAAGAAAGACTACAGGCTGAAAAACTCGAGACTGATCGAGTTGAAGCAGAAAAGAAACAACGAGAAGATGAAGAAAGAACTAAGAAGGAGAAGGAGCAGACAGAAAAGAAAAAACTCTTGAAAAAGAAGAAAAAGGAGGATGAAGAGCAACAGAAATTGAAATTAGAACTGGAAGAGAAACGAAAGCAGGAAGCTGATAAAATCGAGAAGGAAAGAATTGAGTCTGAAAAGCTCGAGAAGGAACGAGCTGGGGCTGAAAAGCTCAAGAAGGAACAAGTTGAGGCTGAAAAGCTCGAGAAGGAGCGAGCCGAGGCTGAGAAGCTCGAAAAGCAGCGGATTGAGTCGGAAAGAATCGAAAAAGAAAGACTAGAGGCTGAAAACCTCGAGGCCGAACGAGTTGAAGCAGAAAAGAAACAACGAGAAGATGATGAAAGAACTAAGAAGGAGAAGGAGCAGACTGAAAAGAAAAAGCTCTTGAAAAAGAAGAAAAAGGAGGAAGAAGAGCAACAGAAATTGAAATTAGAACTGGAAGAAAAACGAAAGCAGGAAGCTGATAAAATCGAGAAGGAAAGAATTGAGTCTGAAAAGCTCGAGAAGGAACGAGCTGGGGCTGAAAAGCTCAAGAAGGAACAAATTGAGGCTGAAAAGCTCGAGAAGGAGCGAGCCGAGGCTGAGAAGCTCGAAAAGCAGCGGATCGAGTCGGAAAGAATCGAAAAAGAAAGACTAGAGGCTGAAAAACTCGAGGCCGAACGAGTTGAAGCAGAAAAGAAACAAAGAGAAGATGATGAAAGAACTAAGAAGGAGATGGAGCAGACTGAAAAGAAAAACCTCTTGAAAAAGAAGAAAAAGGAGGAAGACGAGCAACAGAAATTGAAATTAGATACAGAAGAGAAACGAAAGCAGGAAGCTGATAAAATCGAGAAGGAAAGAATTGAAGCTGAAAAGCACGAGAAAGAGCGAGTTGAGGCTGAAAAGCTCAAGAAGGAGAGAATTGAAGTTGAAAATCTTGAGAAAGAGGCAGTTCAGGCTGAGAAGCACAAAAGAGAAGAAGAGAAGCTTAACAAAGATAAAGAAACAGAAAAACGGAAAAGCGATAAAAAAACATCCGATAAGAAACGCAAACAAGAAGAAAAGCTAAAACTAGAACAGGAAGAAAAGGCTGCTAAAGAAAAGGAAGACGCCGAAAGAAAACGCATGGAACATGAAAGGTTAAAAGAAAAAGAAAAACAAGATAATCAAGAGAACGAAGAAAAATTAAAGCAGGAAGAAGACGAAAAACGAGAAAGGGAAAAGAAAAAACATGAGAAAATTGAAAAAGAGAAGCAAGAAGAAAAATTACGTGAAGAGGAAGAAAAGGCCAGGTTAGAAAAGAAACAGTTAACTAAAAAGAAAAGAGAAGAAGAGGAAGCACGCTTGAAAATAGAAGCTGAAGAAGCAGAAAAAGCTAGAAAAGACGCTATTAAAAAGAAAAAAGAAGAAGAAAAGCTCCAGCTGATAAAAGAACAAAAAGAATACGAACAACGTGAGCAAGAAATTAGGGAATTAGAGAGAAGAAAAAGAGAAGAAAGACGGCGAGAAATAGAGAAAGACTTGAATGAAAGTACTCAGAGGCCTATATCAACCTCAAAGGTAGATACGTCAAGAGAATCTAAACCTAAAGAGAAAGAAAATGGTGATGTCTCTGCAAACCAAGAAATGGATAGAGAAGATCACTATATCAGAGAGCATACTTATAAACCAACGACACAAAAGTTCGATGACAGAGCCAAATTCGTTGATCATAACTACAGAGATTACACCATGGAGTTTATGAGACCTTCGGGCTATAGGGAGAAACCATTTGAACATGAAAAGTTCTCTGAAAGGGAATCTTTAGGCAGAAGTGCTACTATATATAAAGCTCAAACAATCATATTGGACTCGCAACTGAGATCTTCTGTCCCACCTCAGCCTGTAATAAGGGAATCTGAAAGAAAAACAGAGAGATATGACCGAAGTGATTCTGAGAAAAGAGTTGATAGACACAGATCGAAAGCTTTAAGCGAAGCTAGAAGCCTGATATCTGAAAAACGTTCAGGGCTCTCTAGGGATCTAAAGCGCAAACCAGTATTTTCTACTTACCTCACAGACAGAACTGCCGTCGAAGGCTCTCGAGTCAAATTGACATGCAGTGTTCTATCATCTTCAGATCCTAAGATCACGTGGTATAAGAATGGAGTGCTTTTGGACAATAAATTGAAATATAAAACTAAGTTTATGGATGGGCTCATTACTCTGGAGGTTTTGAATGCAGTCGTGAGTGATTCGGCAGAATACAGTTGCACAGCGGAGAATGAGAATGGATCCGTCAATACATCTGCCAACCTGAAGGTCTACCCTAGTTTCGAAGCCTCACCTATTCCGCCGACCTTCACAAGATCTATTCGCGGTAAGTCATTACTTTGTTTTTATAATTATTTCCATTCTCTCTCTCTACCTATAATGTAAATATTAGTTTTTTTTTTCTATTCTACTTCCTTAGCTCAGATAGCTTCACTAAAGGTAAAGAAAAACCACGCGTTTCAATTAACCGACTAAACGTGAAACCCGTTTCTTATAGGCCAAAATGGTTTTTGTTAAATGTCAGAGGATTTGAATATTCTTGTAAACTTTTGTTATGGCGTAATCACCAAACAATTTAAATTTGACTTTTCTAGTAGGTGTCTATTTAATTCTCATGTTTCAAAGTGTTTGCGATTATTGCCCATTATTTTGCAGACTAAACAATAAAGGACAGTTTCTTAAAACCCTTTCCCTATAGCTAGGTACATCGATTAATATACTGCCCCATCTCAAATATCCACTCTGTCTACCTTACATTAACTGAGCATCTTTTTCTTTATATTTCATTCAGGAAAGGACAAAAGATACATATATATATTATAAACAACGATTTTGATACTGTATTCACTAGTATTTGGGGAATTAATTTGGGAAGGTATATATGCAGGGTAGACCCCCGGCAAGGTGGACCGACGACCTTGTGAAGGTCGCGGGAAACCGTTGAATTCGTCGTCTTTCGGCTGAAATGATGTGTATATTATGTACTTATTGAACTGGATGAATAACATTTTTTTTTATTTTTTCTCTCCCATAAAATGTGTAAAAGGAGGGCCTACCTTAGAGCCAAATGGTTAGAGGAGAATAAACGCAATAAGTCGAATAAATCTGAAACATTTTAAGTTTTATTGATAGCCGGCAATAACAGGAAATACTATTATTATTATTTGTTTTTAAGCTATTGCATAGCTTCTATCGCGGGCCTTGAGCGCGGGGACCGAATCCAGAAATTCCGTAACGAAAAAACCTCACGCTCCCCATCGTCTAACGTCGTTTCAGTTCGGCAGTCTTCGGCACGGTATGTTTGTGTGCGTGCGACTACATCTTTTGAAAACAATTTATAGATTTTCAAAAAGAGCATGCATATTGCAGGGCTCGAACTCAGTTCTACACACTTGCCATGTTACTGATAGTCGCGATGTGCTAAACTTACGATTAATTTTCTCTCTGAAATAGGTCTTCTATAGAGATATGTCATAGACGTCATCGACGTTGTCATGGCTACCTTAAAAACTTTTCATATAATTAATTATTAAGTACTTTTATTCAAATTAATTTAGTAGTGTTTTTATAAAATAGCTTTTTTTTAACGGAAAAGCTAAGATGAATGTCACGCTAATTTTTCATTGGACTTTTAAATTATTTATAGTGTTGTTTACTAAATAAAAGCGCGTGATTTTATAGAGTAAAAAGTGCTCACGCGGCCGTTTTTTCAATTATTGCAAGAATTCAAAAGACTGTCTTTAAATAGTGTTCAGACGAATGCTCAAAGTGTATTAGATTTCATTAGTAATAGAAATGGCATTTCAATAATGACTTTCAACTGCCAAAGTCTAAATAGTCATAAATACGATTTACAAGATTCAGTTACGAGACAAACAAATGTGTTACTTCTTACCGAAACTTGCATGATGCATGATAATCCAATTGAAATACCTAATTTTAATTGCATTGTTCAGTTCAAACGAGATACTGTTTCAAAAGGTGGGGTAGCTATTTACCAAAATAAAAATGATATTACTAATATTATGACTCCGAATATTGAAATAAATATTGTACACGTTAGCGATGTTAATGTTAGGCGCTCAGTTGTTGGAGATATTTGTGCGTGCTTATGCAAACTTAGAAATGGCCTACAAATAGTTATGGTAGCAATTTACATTTCTCCGAATCCAAAATTGGACGAGGTAGAGCATTTTATTCATCGCACTTTACTGGAGTACACTGAAGAAGGCTCGAAAATACTTGGTACAAATGGTAATAAATTTCCACTTATCTTGGCTGGCGATTTCAACATTAACTTCGCTGATAAAAAATCAGAGCGGTTGACAACTTTTCTATCAAAAACATTGAATTTGAAAATGAATAATGATCCACAAGAGTCCACAACAAAATATGGGACCACCATTGACGCGGTATTTTTTCTAGGTATTTAGAGGATATTAAGTCGCAAACTTATGTTTCTTATTTCAGTTATCATAAACCTATAGTTTCAATGATAAATATTCCTGAATAACCAACAGCTACTGTAAGGTAATAAAACCCACATGTATTGTAAAATAATAAAAATATTTTAAATAATATTAACTTTTTATTTATTTAATAAAAGAAAAATTTGTTTTCTTATCGGTCACCACGCTCAAAAAGTGTAACTTGAATTAATATCAAAGAAAAAGAAATACTGCATAAATAAAATAAATAAATAATTATAATTGCATAAATTGATACAAAATGCTATGCAATAGCTTTACCGCGGCAGTCCCCGAGTGCCACACGTCTTTTTTTTAATTATTATTATTCTTATTATATCTATCAACTTATTACAGTACCTACGTTAATAATTTTATTAATTACTAAAAATTGCGAGGAGCGACTTCGTTTTACCTTTCTTGATATATGATAAAGCAATAGTGTAACTTTCTATAAGTGTGAACATTTTTTTAAATAATAATTAAAAATTTGTGCTTGACCGCAACACCGCCTGATAGTAAGCAGTGATGCAATCGTTGATGATAAAGCGCGCTAGTTTATTAAGAGCCTATTCACTCAAAAAAACTGAGTGTATGGGAAGGAAAAAAGCAGTTGAGCGAGGTGATGGAATGCTAAACCCAAAAACACGACCAACGATGCGGCGCCAGAGGGAGATTAAACTGCTCAGAGTAATTCTCAGAATCCGTTGATTGATTCCGGAGGTTATCTTTAGGTTAAAATCGCTTCTTCATTATAATATCACAAATATTATTTTTTGGATACGTGTTATCTTAGAATATTTAGCTAAAAAGCTATACAGGTAAGTACTTGTTACTCTGCCTAACCTACCTTTAGAATAACACGTGTTCATACTTATTTCTATGTGTGAGAACTTTGGCAAAGTTTAAATCAATTCATGTAAAATTCTTGAACTTTTACCCCAATACGTACCTACTTGTGTAACTATGCGATGACTCACGCAAAATCTACCCAAACTGTTGAAAACATTTGTTAATACCACCTGAAGTCACAACCCCGCATGACTCACCATCCCCGAGGTATCCCTTCCGCAGTCACAAGCGCCATCTTCATGTACAAAAAAATAACTATGCCTTTCGTTTTGTTAGTTCTCCCGACACAACGGTGGCGCTGAATAATGCGCAATGCATAATGCGTAATTTCAAATCAGACATAAGATTCCATTAAAACGCTGAATTTTTGGACGCAGTTTAAATTATAACCTTATGAAATATGAAATGTCAAATCTGTGATTTATTTTGCGTCACAAAAGAGTACTACAGTCGCCTTTTGTCAGGAAAATGTTGAATGAATTACGTTGTAAGTTATGGGCTAATTTGAAATAATTCTCACAGATGGATCCATTCACTATGTCATGTCTTTTACGGTCACTGCCATTTACGTAGGTACATTTTATGGTAAGAATAGTGGCTTATTGAAGGGAATTTATTTCAGTTTCAGGGAGTCTTATAGACATGATGCGTATCAAAATCTATTTATATTATTATGTAGAGGTACTCTGAAAGAATTGAAGAGAATGAAAAATGCATCTACATATTTCCTATGAATTAAATTTTGTAAAAAGTTTCATCAATGATTGGCAAGAGAGAATGATCGGGGTATCGTGTTATCCAATTAAGTACTGGATTGTGGAGGTTAGATAGCCAGTCTCTCCGGCATTCAACTGCATTCGGTTAGACGGGAAGCTGACCCCATCATACTTAGGAATAGGCTAGAAAGACTCATCATCATCTCAGCGTATAATCTCGTTTGCATCCGCGGTTTTCGCGTTGGAACCCGGAGTTGGCTTTCCTACATATACGCCTCCATTTCGCTAGGCAGACTAATTGGACATAGTATTCATTGCTATATATTGAAAAAGGTACCAACTGTCTTCATGAACTTTTTCAAGAGGAGTCGATTAATATTTTCAAATCGGTCAGATTAGTGCATTCAAACAAACAAACCCTTCAGCTTTATATATTAGTATAGATATAGATTAAAGTGATCCCCATACAAGAAGAGTGTTTTTCTCATCAGGGTGTGATCCATTAATAGGTATAACTATTATAAAAATTAAAAACCTTTTATTTTCCACGCAGACACTTATCACCTCGCCGAAAACGAGCTAGTACTCGAGTGCCGAATCCGCGGCCAGCCTCTTCCAACAATAACGTGGTTAAAAGATGACAAGCCGATCACAACCTTCGAGAGGTACCAAGCCTGTTACCTTGCAGACGGGGTCTGCAGGCTGGCAATCAGCTTACCCACTCCGGAAGACAGTGGCAAGTACACTTGCAAAGCTGAGAACTCTGTATGGACCGATCAGATCACACATGTTGTTTGTTTCACCGGTAAGTTTCATGATGAAACTTTATTTTATTTCATTTATTTCATGTTATTTTATTTATTCTGCTATTCATGAATCCAAAAAATTAAAAATCATAAGAACCATTCCAGCCGTTTTGTATTTATGAATGGTGGCACTAGCCTGGCCTTGTTTCAATTTGATTTGACAACACGATTGATGCAGTGGCTGAGTGATCGACTGGTGCGCTGCGTGGCGCGGGTTCGATTCCCGCACGGAGCAAATGTTTGCATTCTTTATAATACAAAATACACTTTGGTACACAAAATCACCGGCAAAAGCTAGTCATAATCATCAACCTTTTTATCGTCCCACTGCTGGGCACAGGTCTCCTCTCATACAGAGAAGGATTGAGCGTAATCACCACGCTTGCTCAGTGCGGGTTGGCGATTTCAGACTTATAGTCCAGGTTTCCTCAAGATGTTTTCCTTCACCTTCAGTCATTGGTGTCCAAGATATACTTAGAAAGTACATATAACTTTAGAAAAGTTTCATTGGTACTTGCCTGACCTGGAATCGAACCTGTGCACTCGTACTTGAGAGGCTGGTGTTTTAACCACTTGGCCACCACGACTCCTCGACGAAAAGCTAGTACTTACTATAAAATATTATGAAGAAATTATAGTCACATCTTATTATTTATTGCACAAATTTTATTACTGAGTATAATGTTTAATAATTCAATTTCAGGTAAGGAAAGCCGCCTCAGTCCAAACATAGCCACAAGAGAACGCTCTCATTTCAATCGCCAAGGTTTGGAGTCCCGCCGTCCACACTTCACTAACGTCCTTTCTGACTACAAAGTCGCCCAAGGAGGCACTATAGGCCTTCAAGTGGAGATCAGAGGCTGTCCTACCAGAGTAGAATGGCTGCGAGAAGGCCGCTCCGTCACTGAAGTATACAGAAATGCAAGAACCTTTGTGGAACAAGGTTTATATACTCTAGCACTTTCGGATGTCACGGAAAAAGAGTCAGGAATGTATACGTGCAGGGCTTGGAGCACTCACGGCAATGTCGACATGAATGCTGCGATTACTGTGGTGACCAATGAGCCTGAGGGAAAGCCTGCCATCATTGTTGGTAGACCCGAGAAAGATATCCTCATTTCTGTAGGCGAAGATGTTAATATTTCGTTCAGAGTTCAAGGAGATCCGAAGCCAAAAGGTGAGAGATTGTTTTTATGTCAATTTAAAGTCGATCGTTTTTCAAAGTTCCGTTTCAAAAGGGTACCTGAAGCAGCGACAAGTGGGGTACAATAGTTGAGAAAAAAATATATCTAAAATTCTCGTGTCGCGGTGTTTGTGGTTAAACTCCTCCGAAACGGCTTCCCGATTCTCATGAAATTTTGTGTACATATTGGGTAGGTCTGAGAATCTTAAAAATCAAAATCAATTTTTTATCCCCCTAAATCCACTCTGTGCCGTTCAGCCTAGAGATGTTTTCGGGTGATTTCCTATAATAACAAGATAATCTTTTTTTACCAAAGAAAAGGTTAGCAGATGATGTTGACATTAGATACCGTTTACTATGTCCAAATATATTTTGGAACACTCTATTTTTTTCAAATAACATTTTAAAAAGCCAAATAATATTTAAAAACGATTTGTCAGTATTCTGATTTAATTTTTTTAACAGTGGTGTTCATGAAAGGCATGCGAGACATTACAATGAACCAGCGAGTCTGTAAGATGACATCAGATGACTACGTCAAGTTTACTCTCAAAAGATCTGTAGTGTCTGACGCAGGCACCTACTGCATACTCGCTAGGAACGTGTATGGATGCGACCGAGCCTTTGTTACTGTTGTGGTAAGTACATATTTTTGTGACTAAATGTGGAAACAGAACAGCTGTTTACTACAGATTTGGTCCCATTTAAAAGATCAACATTAGGAAAAGAATTATTAATTAATCGTTATGAACACAATTATCTCTATACTGAAATATTAGTGCCGGATCTTACATCGTGGTACACCAGATCGTGTGTTCGACCCCAAACAGATACTTTTCGTAGTTTTAATCAAAACAGCGAAAGAAATGTCTTAGAAAGAATGAAAAAAATATATTTATTTATTTGCCACAAACAAAGAGTTCCACATTACATCTTCATCATCATCATCATCATTTCAGCCGAAAGACGTCCACTGCTGGACATAGGCCTCCCCCAAGGTTCTCCACGACGACCGGTTCTGCGCCTCCCGCATCCAACGGTTTCCCGCGACCTTCACCAGGTCGTCGGTCCACCTTGTCGGGGGCCTACCCACGCTACGTCTTCCGGTGCGTGGTCGCCACTCGAGAACCCGTCGGCCCCATCGGGCATCGGTCCTACGGGCAATGTGTCCAGCCCACTGCCACTTTAGTGTTGCAATTCTTCGGGCTATGTCGGTTACTCTCGTTCTTCTGCGGATCTCCTCATTCCTGATTCGATCGCGCAGTGAAACCCCAAGCATAGCCCTCTCCATTACCCTTTGAGTGACTTTGAGCCTTCTCATAAGGCCCATTGTTAGCATTACATCTTAGTAAATAATATATCTAAAACTAAAGTTATACTAATGTGAAACTCACACCGTTCATATAATTACACTGGTGAAGCATAGCGTTCATGTTATTAAAAAGCGAAGACAATAATATGTCTCATCCACCCGCACAGGGACGTATGACTACGTACATAGAAAAGACCTGTATCCCAGAAGTGGAAACATTAAAGGCTACTTCTTCAGCCTATAGAAGTTCACTGCAAGGCTTTCCACGATGACCGTTTTTGTGCTGCTCGCATCCATGGGCTTCACATTAAAGACTGATTATGTAAAATTTTTAGTTTTAAAAGGTTAGCTAAAACTAATATTGTAAAGTTACCTTAAAATGTACTTGTTTTGTCTCTCAGGTAAGACAACGAGCTTCTTCTGAAAATCTCATATCAGACTGGACGTATCCAATGGAAGATTCTTCCATGTCCATTAGTGAAAGGAAATACAAATGTAAGTATTACTTCACCAAGTTTAAATCTTATGTAATAGATCCTATTGGCATCAACCGTACACAAATTCATGGACTACTACTGAGACATTTCTGATGGAAAAACTCAGTAACACTTTGCCCGACCTAGAAATCAAACCTTATGATCAGTAGTAACGCTTGTGACAACTAGACCAAAGAGGTAATCAAGATTATAAGGACAACCTACAGCTACTTGATGCAGCTGGGTGTTAGCAGTTGTGGTTTTGAAAAAAAAAAAACAAAAAGTTCGATCAGCATTTGTCTATGGAAAAATGGCGCAGTGTGCTAGAAAAACATTATTTCTCACTTTCTATTTTTATGCTGCCAATCAATTCGATCATTCAAAATGACGAATCAATTCATTTTCATAAAAGTGTAGCGGCGGCATTTACACGGCACATGCGAACTACGCGTCAAGTTGACATCATACTAAAACCTGCATCCCCCAAGCAGAATTTAGGTACTAAGTAACTAGCATAGGTCCAACGTGCCTAGTCTAAGGCCAGGCATCACCAATCACTAAAAACTTTTAATGCTATTTAGGTATACAATAATTTGAGACATCTAATACTCCAAGCACTTGAGCTTGTAAACTAAGTATCTGGGATTTATAAATATGAATGTACAACTGCACAAAGATTAGACTTTACCATTTAGAGTTCACCACCCTAATAGTATCTGATCTACTCTAATCAAAAATTCCAGTTTCCATTCATAGTTTCAATGATTATTTTATGCTACTTAATATTTTCTTCTGAATATTTCTTCAGTATATTTGAAGGCCTAACTTTCAACCTTACTGTCGTAACCTTAAATATTACTGATGCACCAGATGCGATATCTGCCAGGAGACCAAACTAAAGTATCCGTCATCCATCAATCAGTCATAGTAAAGATGACGGCAGTCTTGGACACTCAGCAACTAATCATTAGATGATACCAACTATTTATATTTAGCCTAACCTGCCAATTCTGACTCGATCAATCTCAAATCAATACTATAAGTCATCTGGCAGTCTCGGCTGGCATATCGTCAAGTATTCTTTAAGGTCAGTGCCGCATCTGTTCTCGTTTTAGCCGTGCCGGATCGCATCCCGGGTGAGCCGACCGTCGTGGACGGAGGCAACAATTGGGTCTCTCTCGCCTGGCCCAAAGCCGACCCTCGGGATACCGCACCGGTTCTCGCCTACAAAATAGAGAGCTGGCTGATTGGCAAAGAAGGTGGCGCGCGCTGGGTAGAGCTCGGAATCACTCCGATAAACTCTTTCGACGCTTTCAACTTGAAACAAGGAGAAGAATACCACTTCCGAGTAACTCCCAGGAACAGATACGGGTGGGGAGAGTCAGTGTCAACTTCCGCGCCGGTCGGCATCGGCCTAGCGGGTGACAGGCCGGAGTTCGTGGACATTCTACCAGGACAACTGAAGGTGTTAGCTGGCGAGACAGCAAATCTCAGCTGCAGTGTGAAGGGCAAACCGGTGCCTGAAATAGTTTGGATGAAGAATGGTCACGAGATTGAAGAAGACAGCCGGATGAAGACTCTGTACAACGGTCAGGATTGTTCTTTGACCATCAAGGACATTAGTATCGAAGATGAGGCACGGTATAGCTGCGAGGCGTCGAATGTACACGGAAGGGCGTCTACTTACGCGAGGGTGGCCGTTGTTACAGATAGACAGATTTGGGAAGCTGATGCCAAGCTAAAGAGGTAAGCCTTCCAAAGTATTAGGTATTGTAATATTAACAAAGATACTGACATAGTTAAAGTTCAATGTGTGTTGAATTTGATTTTAAGTAACGCGTTTGCGAATTTGTCGAAAACAGTTGTCTGCTTTGCTATGTAACTTACTGACATGTAATGTAATGTGTAATGTAACTTAATGATGACAACAAGCTTTACTAATTACTATTAAAACATCGGACATTAGACGCTTAACTACGTTTAATATCTAAATGTACCAGTAACGTATTACGCATGTTAATTATTTACAGAAGTACGGAACTCAGGTCAATGTTTTGACGTTTGCTGTTTGTAAATAGGAATCTTTTGAACTGACCTGTCTTTGCTCCAATAAATAAATGACAACTGTACTACACTGATTGATCAAAATTGCAGGCAATTGATCACTAATATATAAATATGTACTTAGGTAAACGCTTTATGCTATTTATTTTATTAATGATAAAAGTTTCATTTATTTTAATTATTATTTCATTCACTAAAAATGTACTTATTCTAAGCAAACATTATCTGTAGGTCTTACTCAGTATTCTGGACGGATATCGAAAGGGTAACTTATTTCACCAAATGTGAAAAAGCATGTAGTATTAATCAGGTAGCTTTAAATCACACCCCTTTTTTATTCATAAACATTGCTTAAAGTTAACTTGTTACTATGGACTGTTTAACCATGAATTTTTGACGTTTTAACGTCACTTAACTTTAATCATCGTTTGGGAATAAACACCATAGTGTTTAAGGCATTAAAGTTAAGTGAACTGCAAATGTCAAAAATGTATGGTTAAACAGTCGCTAATCACTAGTTAACTTTAAGCAACGGTTAAGAATAGAGGGGAAAGTGTTTACTTAATTTGTGTGATGTTATATTATGCCAAACAATTATTTGTCGTGATGATTTAGTAATGCGTTCTTAGAAGAGGTCAATAACCTTGATTGGAACGGTTCCAACCCAATGTGCAAAGTTTATAGATGTACCTGTCTATCAATATCACTTCAACCTGCAAGGGATGGTTTTTTTTTTATGGGACAAATCCGCCACACTTTTCCCAACCACTGCAACTCCTGAAAGCCAGAATCAACAGTGGAGACCGCCAGAAAAACGCCGAGCAATGAAGCTCGACGAGTCTTCTTTTGGTTGCGAAGTCACCAAATGTCCTCTCCGGCTCAGGGTGGAGTGGAAGGGCGTGCTTATTTTATTTTTTTTAATTATAAACTATTGCTTGACTGCAATCCCGCCTGATGGTAATCAGTGATGCAATCGTTGATGGTAAAGCGCACTCGTTTATTAAGCCTGTTCACTTAAAAAACTTAGGAATAGGAAGGATGACGGCAGTTGAGCGAAGTGATACAATGTTAAACCCGAGACCAACACGACCAACGATGCTGCGCCAGAGGGAGATTGATCTATAGACTCTCCACGACCAAACTCCCGACACAACAACATTTGGCGCATCGTAACCGGCACACATCGCAACACAACTGCTCAGACCCGTCCTCCGGCTTCACCTGATTACCAGCACCACCACTTAAACTGATTAAAACCTACCAGTGTTCCTTCACTTCTGTGAGCGCCAAGGAGCGCGGTATCCCTTCCGATCAACCCGAGTTTTCCGCGTTCGCTACCGCTACGCCACCGAGGCTGTCAAAATATATCACGGTATACACATTAACGGATTCGATTCAGTTGCTTATTCTGAACAAACTATACCTATTCAGGTTTCGCATAAACAAGAAAGAACGTTGTTTACTTACATTATAAGCTTAAAATATAATACATCAAACCTCGTTTCCAGGGAGCGTTCTCAAGACGCCGAAGGTGACTACCCACCCCAGTTCACGATGCGACTGCGTGACCGGCGGGTGCAGGCCACCTATCCAGTCCGTTTAACATGCCAAGTGGTCGGCAACCCGCATCCGACGCTCACGTGGTTCAAAGATGGCGACACTCTGGTATTCGATAGTAAGTAAAATGATAACACATTTATGTCACCGTGGTTCTAATGACTAATATAGATGCTTAGCTAGATTTGTCCTAAAAATTAGTCACATGCGGAAATCACTCGTTTTACTGTCATATCTCGGGATCGGGCACGCTACCTCCATTTAGAACAAATGCAAATTAAAAGACACGCGCGCACATGGCTAGTCTGATTGACATA
This sequence comes from Sesamia inferens, assembly GCA_037179545.1. Taxonomy (NCBI): domain Eukaryota; kingdom Metazoa; phylum Arthropoda; class Insecta; order Lepidoptera; family Noctuidae; genus Sesamia; species Sesamia inferens. The sequence goes on from CM073921.1 coordinate 23,039,024, forward strand.
ACCGCGGGCGAAGCCTTGATAATAATATACTAATATTGTGTTTTCGAGCGATACGTCGACAATTCGGGCGCACATGCCTTAAGAACAGTCGCTGGTATACCATCCGGACCACTAGCCTTATTCACGTCCAGACGACACAGAATCAGCCATTAGTCCCATATAAAAGTTCTTCAGATAGAATTCGATACTAGCATACGTGACGTATCGGAAACACGTCAAGGTCTTCACAGAAAGGTCTTCAAATGCACAGCTGCTCGCACATGGCTAGTTTGATTGACATAACCGCGGGCGAAGCCTTAATAATATATTAATATTATGTTTTCGAGCGAATCATATTTCTTTTAGCTTCTGATATCACAAATCATATTTCTCTACTAATATAATATTTCAATATTCAAGGTCGTCGCAATACGTACCAGGACGAGCACTTCCATACATTAGAAATAGCTCCTACGACCCTGGAAGATGGAGGGGTGTACGAGGCTATGGCGCGGAACAGCTCCGGCGCAGTCAGCTGTCGCTGTAGCCTGGTGGTGGACAAGGGCATCAGGGCGTACGTGGCTCCCGAGTTCTGCTGCGGATTGGAACCGCTGTATAGACTTTCTGAAGGTGCATTATTTTATTGTTTTACTGAAACTAAACTTAGGCAACAATTGCAAGACATTGCTTCTCGTAGCAACATCTGTCTGCTAGAAAGAGAGAAGATAATACATATTATTGCACTCTTCACTGGTGTTGTACCAATCAGAGTTTATGATAATGATGATTGGTTTCCTCACCTCATAAACACCTACATCCTTCCAGGTGAAGAACTCAGAATATCAGCTGTCGTAGAAGCATATCCATCAGTAGGAGTCACATGGTACCGCGACGGTGTCCGACTCCGCCCGAGCCGGCGCGCTATCATGACGCTCGACCGAGATGGTCAGATAGAACTGGCCTTAGCCTTTGTGACATATCGAGATGCGGGAGTCTATACTTGCACAGCTTCCAATGAAGTCGGAAGAGCCTCCACGTCAGGGAAAGTGATTGTGATTGAAGGGACTCAGCCGCGAGAGAAGAGGACACCGCCTGTTGTGATCAATGCTCCTGATGAACCGTAAGTTTTCATATTAAGTATGAAGTCTCGTCTGGATTCCTCGAATGGGTAAGCGAGATGCCCCTAATCGGTTCCTATCAAGAAGCAGGTAGCACTTTATAATGACACACTGGGTTTGTTAATAGAGTTGTATACTTATTTTACCCGTGATAACTTACAAAGAAGGGTCTTTATTATGAGGACATGCTGTCCTCATAATCTTTGCCTAATTAATTGAAAAGTTTAATTTTAACCAATAACTGTGTAGCAATCATTTTCTTTTTATAAATTATAAACTAGCGCTTGACCGCAGTCCCACCTGACGGTAAGCAGTGATGCGATCGTTGATGATAAAGCGCGCTAGTTTATTAAGACCCTATTCACTCTAGCCTTGAAGACACTTAAATTGTAGTGTGAAGGAAACATCGCCGCCGGTAAATTGTTTCAGTCCCTCGATGAACGCGGTATAAAAGAAGAAGCGAAACGCTTCGTCCGGATCGTAGTAGTGTTACCATCTTCCGAAAGTCCCCGTACGGCGGGTCGTTCGATGATGGAACGGAGATGGGGGAATTAAATCATGCGATTCCCTCGCACACTCCCCAGAATGCATCCTATAGAAGGCCGAAAGGCTGGCTACTCCACGTCTGTGCTCCAGGCTTTGGAGACCGTTTCGAGTTAAATCTGGGTCGCCAATCAGCCTCTTCGCACGCCTCTCCACTGAATCCAAAGTAGCCAGGTGACATTTAGCAGCACCAGCCCAAATGTGGCTGCAGTACTCCACACACGAGCGGACCTGTGCTTTGTACAACATTAGACTCTGCCTTGGTGTGAAGTACCGTCGGACCTTTGCGATGACGCCAAGTTTTCTGGCCACCATCTTGACCTTGAACTCAATGAACCGCCCAAAGTTTAAGTTCGAGGAAATTCTCAATTTCCAAAATCTGAAGGCGGTCGGTGCACTCAAGGATACATTCTTAAAAGTAGGAGCCAAGGTGAACGGCCTCCTTTTGGCAGTGAACAGACACGCCTGTGTTTTGGCGGCATTGAATGCTACAAGATTGGCTTTGCCCCATTCGGAGACTTCCTATAGTGCAGCCCTCGTACGCTCTACCATAGCCTCTCTTTCGGACCGGATTGATTCCTTACTAGCCCGAGCTTCTGGCAGATATCTCTCCACAACTGTGCTGTCATCTGCATACCCATAGATACCGGGCATCAGCAAATCGTTAATATGCAGCAGGAACAGAGTTGCAGAGAGAACAGACCCCTGAGGAACACCGGCATTGGTCGACATGGGCTCCGATGAGCATCCGTCGACAACAACTCGGAGGGAACGCTCAGTCAGGAAGTCTATTACCCAGCCAGTCAGGCCAGCGAAAATTCCGTACGCTGGAAGCTTACTCAAAGGCCAGCGTGCTATACCCGGTCGAAGACATCAAGGGAGAAGGCATTCGCTTCCCCATTTTTCTCGTGGGCCTCGCCCCACAAGTGAGTGGCATACACTAGTAGGTCCCCAGTTGACCGATTACGTCGAAACCCCTACTGTCGGTCACTGAGGAGATCGTTACCTTCCAGGTAAGCCAAGAGGCGCGAGTTCAATACACGCTCCATTATCTTGCAAAGTATGGAGGTTATTGAACTCGGCCGATAGTTGCTAGGATCGGCATGACTACCCTTTTTGGGCACGAGCTGCACGTTGTCAAGCTTTCAGGACCTGGACATTGTACCAGTCCTAAATGAGAGGCGATACAAGCGCGTCAATACAGGAGACAATTCGGGCGCACATGCCTTAAGAACAATCGCTGGTGTACCATCCGGACCACTAGCCTTATTCACGTCCAGACGACACAGAATCAGCCATTAGTCCCATATAAGAGTTCTTCAGATAGAATTCGACACTAACATACGTTACGTATCGGAAACACGTCAAGGTCTTCACGGTAAGGTCTTCAAATGCGCAGCTTCCAATGAAATCGGAGGAGCCTCCATGGGGGCTGATTGTGAATTTTGGTAACTTATAGAATAAATTGATGTTTGTATTCCTAAAACGGGTAAGGACCTAATCATACTGGTTGGCAAGGTCTGCAATAAATAATTCTACACCCAAAAGTGTTGGAATTTTCCGTCGTTTTATAAGCTGTTCCTGGTACTTTTCGACCACGTAGGATTTGGACTTTTCTATGCAACCTTTCAATCATGTGCTGGTTTCATAGTTTCAATTTGCTTATCGATGACCCATACCAACCTGTATAATAACGTAAAGATGTGAAGGAAAGTCATCTATCTATGACTACAGCGAATACAACCTCTGAAGATTCCAGACTGTTTTTTTGCATGTTTAATATTTGTTAATAGAAATATAGATACGACGACAGTATGTTTTTTACGTGCTCGAATGCGCTCAGTTGAATTTTCAATGTTTGCCTCAACGCCGCGTGATAAAAAACCAGTGCACGATAAAACTCGGCGCGATATTTTAACGACCGTACGATCTTTTGCTAAGGGGTTCCTAGAAGTGTTCTAGCCAAAACTTGATCATTATAGGTACTCAAAGGAGCCAATGTTTATACGAAAGCCGCGGTCTAGTGAAGCCAGGGAAGGAGACACCGTCATCATCGCCTGTGAAGTCATCGGAGACCCCAAACCTGATGTGTACTGGCTCAGAGACTTCCTAAAGGTGAGAAAATAAATGAATTTTGCGCTCTATAATAATAGTCTTTGTTTTACTGTCATAAATGGTGCCGTTGGTGCTCGTTTAATATCGTTTTATATAATATGCTATGGTTATATGTAATTTTAAATAACGAACAATTATCTGTCTTTTAAAAAAAGTAGTGGTAGAAATGTACGCAAAGTCCCGTGGACCACTCAAATTGCATGTAGGCACTCCTGCCATTTTTCTTTACGCTCGTGACAGTAGGTACTCACTGAACTAACTCGCCATATTGTCTCATGCCCAGAGCCTCACATTACAAGAGACAGATATGTTTCTGGGGGTGTGTTATCCCACTATTTTCCCTGCTAAAAACGTTTATGGTGATGGGCGGGCCGTTTTGGTATTTACCTAATCGTTAAAAAGTGACTAATTGTAGTATTGTTTTCTTTTTAATATATTTTGCTTATATTAAAATAAAACTAATATCTTCACCCCCAGCCGGACTACTATCGAGACGCAAGTCACTTCAAACGCGTCGGCGACGGCCCTGTATACCGATTTGAGATACCGCACGCTAAGCTCGACTACACCGGAGCCTACTCCGTCGTCGCGAGGAACGTGCACGGAGAAGCTAAGGCAATTATATCATTACAAATAAAGGCTAAAGGTAAGAATTGACTACGTAAAATGACTGTTTATAAGCTAAAACGACATAGGAGAAGATTGTAGGTTATGCTACGCTTACCGTTGTTGCGTGACCATCCATTATACATCGGGACCTTTGCCTCAGAAAACATGAAAAACCGATGGGCTCGGCTGTCGTATGACAGATATTCGGCAGCCGTTACGGGTACTCAGAAACTCAGATCGATCAAAATATTGTTATTTACGAAACATGAGAAGATAGGTGCGCGGTTTCAAGTGGTTATTTCCTATGGAGCAGAGCCGAAAAGAAACTCCGCGAGTAACCGTCGAGAGTATATTTATACTCTACTTCAAGACGCTAACTTAATGTATTTAAACTAAGTTAGTGTCTTGAAGTAGACACGAATTATTTTCGTCTAAAAGATTATTTTTTCAAAATTGCCCTTACAAATAATAACAGTTAAGTGTCAGTTTACCGTGGGTCTGACAAGATATCTATTCAAAATTGTATCATGTATACGTCATTGATTCCTTTATTAGTAAAATTGTCAGTGTTGCAGAGACACACAATGGTAGAACCAAACGAACGATTTGTACCTACACATCGAAGCCGCCTCTTGTATATGGAAAGGCACCTTACCTTAAACACCAGTCCTCAGTTATTTTGCTTCAAACTCACATTGATACTTATTCTAATTACTGTATGACTGTTGTTGCTATTGTAAAGGCTATTTTAACCACAGTGATCTTTATCCCCGATACCATAAGGTCACTATAGGGTTGCTGCAGATAAATAATATCTGTTAAAGGACTGTATATTTCAACCCGTTTTCCACCATCGTTCAGAGTCGATTAATCTCCACCAATCAAAACCCTTGGCCTGTTCCCACAATTTTCTGATTGGTTAGCGACACGATGGTAGCATTTATTATTTGCCCTTTTGAACTTTTTATATATTAGAGGTACTAGTTAATTGTAGCAATTCAAAATCATGAAGTATAGTTGTGTTACGTCACGTACGCCAGTACAGTCTGACGACAGTCATTAAATTGCTGATATTACTACCTCTACCTCTCATTTCGAGCAAGAATTTAATTCTGTTCATGTTAGGTATTGATATATTATAAATTATATCCTTAATTATTTCAGATCCAACATCAACTGACGATTCACACAACGTAAGATATGGGTAAGCAAAAACTTTTGATATTTTGTAATGGTTAAAATGATCTACCTATTGCTAAAGATCCGCCATAAATCTTGAAGGTAACAACACTGAAGAACAACGAACTAAAACTACTAAGGATCCCCTAAAACTATTGTCTTTTTTTCCTTCCAGCCGCGTGGAGGTGATTCCTCGCTTCGATAGAGAACTAACAGACTTGCTGTCATATGACGGCGACGCTATCGAGTTCGAGTGCCACGTGACCGGCAACCCGGAGCCTGACATCCGGTGGTTCCATTACAATGAGGTATGATGATAAGTTTTACATGCTGTGTCTACCGCATCATATTCATCATCATCATCATCAAACTTTTTTTGACCGTTTGGGAAAATAATTATAAACTACAATATTTATTACCTCTAACTTATTATACGCACTACAACACACTATTATTACTACAACCTTTTTATCGTCCCACTACTGGGCACAGGTCTCCTCTCATACAGAGAAGGATTGAGCGTAATCACCACGCTTGCTCAATGCGGGTTGGCGATTTCAGACTTAAAGTCCAGGTTTCATCAAGATGTTTTTCTTCACCTTCAGTCATTGGTGTCCAAGATATACTTAGAAAGTACATATAACTATAGAAAAGTTACATTGGTACTTGCCTGAACTGGAATCGAACCCGCGCACTCATACTTGAGAGGCTGGTGTTTTAACCACTAGGCCACCACGACTATACGCATCATATTGTGCACTATGTTTGTATCTTGTTTCTATTGTTGTTAAGTTATTGTGTAACAATTGTAGATAGGCCAATAAAAATACATAAAAAAGCTAAGAAAAAGTTGTATGTCCAGTTTCACTAGTACTTAGTTCGCCGGTTTAGCTGTGTTCATTCACTAACAGACAAAACACAGTGTAGGCTGTGTTTAGAAGCGTCAAATTTTCTACAAGAGTTCCTTAAACATTTAAGGAAATTGAGCAATAAGGAAATGTTTCTGAATGAATTATGTTAAATTCCATTTTGTTGGCACAATTGGATTTTTATGTTTCGGCGCCAATTCGGTCGCCTCTAAGTTCACTAAGAAGCCCGTAGTCTATGCTACCGAATTGATAATTACGGAATTGCAATAGGTATATAATATAGTTAATATAGTTTACTCAGTTCGGCAATGTAAGGAGTTCCCCAGATAAGCTGACCGACAATCTTCGCAGGATATACTGCTACAGCTGGATTAGAGTAACTGAGGATCGACTTAAATGTATGCTATTGAAGAACCTTAAATGTCTTACTCATGATACGATGATTCAGAAAGCTGTACCCGTTGAATGCTACAATTACAGAAACAAGTCTGTAGGGGATCTACATGTTCTTTTTTCGTTGAATGAACCAAACGTGGAATATGTAATCATGTAGTGAATTAACGCCCGAAAAACATTAATGGAGGACTAATGATTTTCGAGTGTACATTCACTACGTGAACAAATAACTCTTTCCTAGGATTATCATAAGTTGTAGGTCATAGGTTCGAACCCAGGCGCTTTACTTTGTGTACCTAATTTATTTCATCACCACGCCTCTCAAAACGGTGAAGGAAAACATCGTGAGGAAACCGGCATGTCCCAGAGCCAAAAACTTCGAAGACATGTGACATGTACAGTCAGAAGCAAAAATATATATACATTGCCAAGGCTCCAAAAATATGTAAACATCTTCGACTTTAAGACGAAGTGCTCAACTTGAAGAGCATAAAATTGTAGCCACCGGTTCACATCATAAATATGTATACGCTCATTGCTTCATTAAATTATGCCCACCACGAAAGGAACAATACTATGTACATAGTATTGTTGTGCCCCTTGGTTCATCCGTAATGAGATCCTCTACCTTGATCTCAAAATCCCCACCATCCAGCAGTTCATGAAGCGTCTTTCCAAACACTTCTTTGACACTGCTGCCAAGCACCGCAATCCCCTGATAGTAGCGGCTGCTAACTATACCCCCTCCACCATCTCCAAGCTTCGCCGCCCAAGGTATGCCCTCACAGACCCCGATGACCCCATAACCCTCCTCCAAGAGGCCAATAGGGCCACCAGCACAACACACAAAAAAAGACCCACCTACCGACCTCGCCGCCGAGGTCCATCGCTTACTATGTACATAGTATTGTTCCTTTCGTGGTGGGCATAATTTAATGAAGCAATGAGCGTATACATATTTATGATGTGAACCGGTGGCTACAATTTTATGTTCTTCAAGTTGAGCACTTATTTTTAAAGTCAAAGATGTTTACATATTTTTGGCCCCTCGGCAATGTATACATATTTTTGCTTCTGACTGTACCAACCCGCACTAGGCCTGCGTGGTGGATTATAACCAACTCCCTCTCTCCGAGAGGATGCCTGTAAATGCCAGGAATGGGGAACATCATAGGCTGATTATATTTATGTAGGAATATTAAGTTTGATGTACCCCTTCGGGTTGTGGAGGTCAGACGGCAGTCGCTTCACGAAAAATATCGAAGTTTAGCCAAAATCAGCAGTCAGACTGGTAAAGCGGACCCCAGACTCCAAAGCTGAAAAGCTACGGATGCGACTGGGATTAACGCTGAGATGATGATGATTAAGTTTGATGTACAGAAGGCTTTGATGACGCTTTGTGTTGGGTCTTGTAGTATCCTGTACAATGAAATGAAATCGTTTATTAATCAAATAGGATCAAAGATCACTTTCACACGTCATATGTTGTTTTTTCTTTTTTTTTTTTTTAAACTAGATGAAGCCGGCATTTCCTAACTGACCACCTCTGAGAAGAAATAGCCGAAACAAACTCAGGGATCATCGTCTTTTTTCAAGTCCAGACATTAAAAATGAAAATATGTATTTTACCTTAATTTTGCAGTTAATACACGACTGTCCGGACTTCGAGTCCTCGTACGATGACGGCGCCGCGCGGCTGAAGATCAAACAAGTGACGGCCGAAGACGAGGGCACATACTCGTGCGAGGCCTCCAACAACCTCGGCAAGGCTAAGTCTAGCGCTTGCCTTGTAGTTTACCGTAAGTACCTACTATTATATGAGTACTGAGTGTTACTTTAACTCTTTTTAAGATATTTGTAGAGAGGATACTACAATTTAACTAGCAAATGTAGGAAGGAAAAGAACTTAGTCGCAAGTTATTTGGATCCGCTGCGTCTTTGAAGAGATTGCGTAATTTCCTACCGACTGCCACCAGGATTGTGCTTGCACAATCACTTCTTCTACCCATCTTTGACCATGCTGATGTCAGGTATCTGGATCATACACAAGACCAACGAAAAATGAAAATGAAAATCCAACCAACCAAGCTGCAAGTGCGGAAAACCGCAAACGGCGGAATTACTCCAATCTCATTGAAACCTATATGTTCGAGCCGTTTGGGGTTGAAACACTAGGGCCATGGGGTCCGAGTGCACATCTGTTATTCCGGGATATCGCCAAACGTCTAATCGACTCTTCACGTGACCAGAGGGCTGGGTTATTTTTTGGCCAAAGAATCAGCATCGCCATACAACCTGGCAATGCTGCCAGCCTTTTGGGCACGTTTCCTGTTGACAGCGATGCGGATAAATTTTTTGATGCCCTCTAGTTATTTCCATTCCTCTTTTATATACTTGTACATATTTTTTATGATAATTGATTTGTATTTTAAAGTAAAAATGTTTGCAAATAATATTTATACGAATGGGAAAATTTATTGAATATAATAACAGACCCACTAGATAAGCTTGAGAGACTTCAAAATTTTTGAAATTTTTTTGTTCATATTCGGTCTGCGCAAGTATGATCATGTATCCGAAATTCGTGTGAAGCTCAAGTGGTTACCGATTCGCCTTCGCCGGAATGCACATATTCTTTCCCTTCTTTATAATGTGCTTTTTCTCCTTCCACCCACTTTTTATCAAGAATCACTTGTCAATTACTTTGCAACTCACATACCAAACCCTTAAGGTCATTAGATAAATTATAGCTCAAATTGCCTATGCTTTCCATAACCTTCCTTCATAATTATTTTATTGTTCAGGCCCTTGGTTTGTGGAATGCATTGCCAATTGAAATAAAACGCGCGAAATCGTTGCGGGAAATCGAGAGACTTGTGAAGGGACACTAATTGTCGTTACGACCTTGTTAAACAATTTTTGCCTTTTACTTAATTACTTTGTATATACAATTACTTTGTAATTGCTATATTTATGTATTTATGCATGTATGTATAATTTTGGATATGTATGCATCTATGTATCTATTTTAGTGTATTTTATTTATAATATTTGTACCAACTATAGTCTCATTTATGGTTCAGGAGATTCTGTGTCAATTTTATGGTTGTCTGGAAGAGATTGCATATGCGATAAGACCCCCATTGTATATTTAGGTGTACTGTAAATTATAAATAAGCATTGTAAATACGGCAACAGCATCAGGTTATAGCAACGTGTAACGGAAAGGGCACGGCTTCTTTATTTTTTTTATGATATCGATACTGGATAGATTTTTTAATCGTAGCTCTTTCTGTACATGTTCCGAAAATTTGAGAAAGAACACGACCTGCGGCATGCTGTTATGATAATAGGCGTGCAGAATTACGAAACAGATTTATCAAAGTAACGTATAACGTGTTGTGTAATCTAGATGTTATTTGATTTTTAGAAACAATGAAATCGAACGTATTAAGTCTTCGAGAATTTTATTTCTAGTTGAACCTCTTAGATTGATTGCTATTATGTTCCTCTCCAGCACCTGGCGAGCCCAACACCCTGAGCCAGCGCCTGCGCCGTCCACCTGCGTTGCTGTCAGCCGCGTCTACGCCACGCTCCACACCTCGCAGCACGCCCGCCAGATCAGTCTCCAGAACACCTGGTTAGATTTTCTTGCTATTTAGGATTAGGGACGAAGTTTGGTCGTGCTGGTGGTTTTGACTGATTTGCATAACTTATATGTCCTTGGACGGGCGCAGTCAGTTCAGTCTCTTTACATGTATAGTTTATAGTCATTTCTTAACTGCCAGAGCTTATCTTATCTTCACATATTGATGCAAGAATAATTTAAACTAGATATAAGTGTCCTTTGAGTGTCTCTATGGTTCTTCTCCATGGGGATTGGAGTATTGGGCAACTTTTTTAACTTGGCTACCTAATTAAATAAATGGTTGAATGGAAATACAATGTAATGCATTGTATAAGAGTAGACAGCAATCTATGCCTGTTACATGCCTAGATAGCGTGTGTGATGGGGATGGATTATATATATATATATATCTACGATTACACTAAGTTGAATGAAATTGGCTTTGTGGTTTCAAGAAACCAGTCAAGCCTCTAAAGTAAACTCACTTTAGGTTGCAGGCTTTTCGCACACCAGCTAGCAGTTGCAAGCTTATAGATTATTCATTAAAAAAACCTTTACTTGGTTCAGTTTAATTATTATTATGCTTGGGCAAGCCTTCTATTCTTTATTAACACTTTTCATCCACCTGTTACAGGCCCAGACACCCGCCGCCTATGCAGTCCATCTCGACAGATGGCACCTTCTTTCTACACGTATCCCTTCAACAAAGTAGTGGAAGAAGGAGACCGCGTGACCTTCAAATGTGCCGTCAAAGGGCAGCCCGCCCCCTGGGCCACGTGGGACAAAGACGGCATCATCATCACACCTTCTGCCAGATTCACCATCTTGGAAAAAGATGAACTCCTTAGGATACTCGAAATTGACGAGGTTGGTGGAATTAGATATCCTATTGTATCAGAAATATGACATGTGTTGGAACACATTTTTGATAAGCTATATCTACAATATGTTTTTAGTCATAAAGCCACTTGTGTATTAGACATTTTTTTCAATCTTCTACTGTTCTTCTCATTACGAGCTTCAAGATGATTGGGTAACTTTAAAATCGTTCGTATTTTTGGTTAAATTCGGTTCATTTCTCTTTAAATGGTTAGTCGAAGTCATGTGACATGTACCAATCAACACTGCGGCCGCGTGGTAGAATATGGGCCAAAAAAAAAAAAAATAATAAAGAGGATACTTTTGTCCCAAGAATGAGAATATTATAGGCTAATTATAGTTATGTCAATAGACTTACCCACTATACGTACAGAGTAAAGCTTAAGGCGCGGCGCCTACTTTCGGTGGGCATCGCTGCGGCTCGGTACAATTCAGATATCTTACGGCGGCTTCGGGAGAGCTGCCTTAAGTAGTCGTAAGCACACCTAAGGACGCCATAGATGATTTTGGGTAGCCGCAGAATAGTTTGGGCGTCAGAAACATCGCAAAGGAGCTGCTGCTCTGCGTTGTGTTTATAATGGTGGATTAGCACCTAGCTCTCATTGTTCATCTTGCTGAAGAAGCAGAAAAACTGAGGGTTGCTGAAGAAAGACGGCTTCGGCGTCATAACCATGCTTACGGCTGCCCTGGCAGCCCGACGGAGGTCTCAGACGCCCGAAGCCGCCATAAGTCGACCGAGTGGTACCTAGCCGCACCGATGCCCATCGATACTTGTAGTGTGTCTATTGACATAACTATAATTAGCGGGGGCGCCGGCCCTAAACGTAACTGGGAAATGCACGTGCGCATAGGATGTAATGTATGTATCTCTAACGATATCTCAACATTCTGGTGAACCATTTGGGGCAATACTGGAGCCTACAATTCTGTAACCATCTCAACGTGATAACTTAGGTGGAGGGGGCGTGGAGGGAGCTGTCATTTCAACTAATGATTGACACTATAGATAACTCACTCTAAACTCACCTCACCAAAATTTTTCAGTGTGACGTTTTTATAGAAGCCTATCGGGATTTTATTAATCATAAGTGACTTGTGCGCTATTATGTATGATTGTTTTCATTTCCAGGTTACAATTGACGACGTCGGTATCTACAGGATAACTGTCGAAAACGAATTCGGGAGGGCTGAAGCTTCCGCTCGGTTGGAGGTGATCACTCAGAAAGGCAAATTCTACGCTGGAGTGAGAGCATACAGCCCCTCGCCAAGGAAATCGCTGACCTACCGAAGGTACCCCTCGGTTTCCAGACAAGACTGAACATCTGGATCTGTATGATTACGTAAGTTTCCTCAGGGATTGTACACTTGGGAAGTTGATTGATTTTCGATGTATATTACGCTTAAATGTTAAAAGTCAATCAGCTTTTCGAGTAGTAGGTAGAAGCAACGCGAGTGTGGGTACCCATTTTTCTATGTAAGCCTTGCGATTTTAGCCATTGCGATTCTCATTAATATCAAATTATTATTTTCTCAAAAAATAATGTTTATTTCAGGAACGGAAACATCGCGCGTGAAGATAATAACAATAATTAATATAATATGTTTTTTTCTATTGTAATTTATTTTCTGTGCATTTTATTTATTACTTTTTTACTCGTACGACGTAACTTTTGTTTTAACGGCGAAGTAAGAAGTGTTAAGTTTTTGTTTTTTTTTCTGTTAGGTATTTTATAAGTTCGGTTTACATGTCAGTGTCACATCTAAATAAAACTTTAGGAAACTAGATTTTCATATTATAGTTATTTCTAAGGTTTGCGTTTTTGATTGCATATTATACTAAAAGTTTAAGGAAGTAGTAAAAGAATATACAATTAAGAAAAAAAATGCACTACACATTAATAATATTTCACTAAATACTAGTTTCTACTTTTCTAAGTCACGTATTTATTATAATTAAGATTAGTCTGCACTGCAACATTTTTTTACCAAATTTTAATGGTATGTAAATATTTAGTAGATACGCGCGGAAGTACCTACCTACTAAAAATTGAGTCATAATCATAACTCTAAAAATCAAAACACATTGTCTACCAGCAACTATTTATTTTTACCAAAAATACTGATTTATAATACAAAAAAGTTTGTAATTATTAAAATACTTGAGTAAGGGTTTACATCATACATCACGCAATATGTTAAGTAAGCTTTAAAATGGCTTCAGGATGTTAAAATGGATCAAGACTCAGCTATGCGTTAGAAAGAGAGCGAAATACGGAGCTACCTAGTCTGGAGTGAAAATGTAGCGACATGTAAATCGACCTATTCGACCATAGTTCTTAGATATTATGTATTATAAAGTATTATGTGAAAAGATTTATTCAGCGTTGCCTAAGTTAGATAGTCCAAAGCCTCGGGGTAATGGGGATTTCAAATAAATTTTATGACCGAGTTATAAAGTTGTATTGATTTTTACTAATACCCTCCATTACTAACCTTTAAACCGTGCGGATGTTATTTTAAGAAATAACATCCGCATGGCTTGAACGATTAGGTTAGGCTACACTAACTTGTCTCGGTGGTCCGTGGATGGGTAAACAAGTTTAAATACCAAGATCCCTTCATGCCTCAGAAACATAGATTTAATTGCTACGCAATATATGGTCAGAAACCCAAAAGCTATATTTTTTTTTGGATATGGCATCTTCTAGTTGACCTTGGGAGGTCGTGACTAATTAACCGGAGAATCCTGTAGCTGCCTTAAATGAATTTAAAGCCTTCAGCCAAGGGCATTTAAAAACTAAGCGATAACACGCTAATGGCATCACTTGTGGGGTACGAACGGCTTATGGAGTCGCTGGGGAAAACAACAAGGGATGGCTGGATCGAAATTATTATTAATTCGGTTTGATGACCGCGGCGTTTCGTGGTACTAGCTCGGAGAAGAAACGCCGAAACATAAAAAAAATATACATATGCGTCCGGTTACACTGTAAGCTGACTCATCTCATCTTTTGGCACAGAGAAGGCATGAATATTGAATAACCATGCTCGCTCTGTTCAGCAGGGTAATTGCGTAACAAACTATCAGTCGTAATGGGTTTCATTGTTACTGTTCAACAACATTCATTGGCCATTGCATTATTTACGTTGTCGAGGAGACACCTTTTTCGAACATATGCAGCAATGGATTAGTAATATGCTTCAAAATATTCATATTAATGGTATGTTACCCACGCAATTAGGCTGCTGGTTTCTATAGAACAATAATTACCTATTGTCTTTCACTTATTTCAGGAATTTCCACAATAAATAGATACAATGTGGTAACTATTTGAATGAATGCACAGCATGAAAATATCGGAATCCGGATTGGTATATTTTTTTTAAATAAATAGTTTTTATGCTAAATATAATGATAACTATGTTGAAAAGAGCCACATGTACACTCTTAACAAATTAAAATATACGAACGCGAACACGCATAAGGATCTAGCGTGGTAGGTACACTACGCTAGACCGTTAGCCGCATGCGACTCTATGTGCGTGCGTAGTTTTATAATGACACCACAATTTTCTTCTAAAATCAGTAGGTACCTATACCTAAGTCGATCTATAAGATTACCATCAGTTCCATACTGAGATGTCTACGTGCCCTGGAAAGCATGTTCTGCCGTTCCATACGGCTGTCTTCAGTAAAACCTTGAAAATCATTACGATATCTACATTCATACTGATGAACGAGAGTAACCAACATAGCCCGAAGAATCGCAGTACTTAAGTGGCAGTGCCCACATTGCCCGTAGGACCGATGCCCGATGGGACCAATGGGTTCTCGAGGGACGACCACGCACCGGAAGACGCAGCATGGGTAGACCCTTGACAAGGTGGACCGACGACCTGGTGAAGGTCGCGGAAAACCGCTGGATGCGGAAGGCGCAGGACCGGTCGTCGTTGAGATCCTTGAGAGAGGGCTATGTCCAGCAATGGACGTCTTTCGGCTGAAATGATGATGATGATGATCTACATACAATAACTAGGTCGCCGAGGCCAAACAGTCGCTTTTTCTAAAATGATGATATTCAACTATTTGGCAGGCAGATCATACGGTACTATTTTGCCCTTGTTTGAAACCAGGCCGTCGCCCTGTTATAGGACAATGTCATATTCTATAAATACTTAAGGGATAGTCAGCCTAAAAGTCTGACGACTAGTTTTTTTTTTTTTTAATAATAATTATAAACTAGCGCTTGACCGCAATCCCGCCTGATGGTAAGCAGTGATGCGATCGTTGATGATAAAGCGGGCTAGTTTATTAAACCCATTCACTTAAAAAACTGAGTGAATAGGAAGGAAGACGGCAGTTGAGCGAGGTGGTGCAATGTTAAACCCAACAACACGACTAACGATGCTGCGCCAGAGGGAGATTGATGTGGAGACCCTCCACGACCAAACTCCCGACACAACAACACTTGGCGCATCGTACCCGGTACACATCGCAACACAACTGCTCAAACCCGTCCTCCGTACGGCTTCACCAGACATCATGCCGGATCACGACGAATCGCTTGGCGGCAAGACTTTGTCTGGTGGGTGGTAACTTCTGCCGGCAGCCGATGTGGCCTACCACCGAGAAAGTAGTTTTGTCAAGTATCGTATTAAGCATTGGTTTATGGAGATACCGGTTAGTACATTCAGTTAGGCAAGTCCATAGGTACTTAGTTGGAAAATGGCTAGGCAAATTGATTAACTTACTTCAGTTAAATAAGCTTCAAAATTGCCGAAGTCTAGGTATATGATAAGACTTGGGAAAGACTAAATAAACGATGCATGGACTGTGTGAATAACTATTGCCAACGAATAAAGAAGATAAAATAGAATATGCATTAATGCCATCAGCGTAAGATCGAACTAAGTAAAATAAACAGTGTGTGTATAAGAATATATAAAACACAATATAGATAGTTCAATCCACGAAGACGCGCCCCACTATTTCTCCTAACCGTTTATAGTATATGTGTGCAAGCTTCCGTCAATGTTTGAGTGTTATCCGTACACAATAATTATCTATGAGTGCACACCCACACTACAATAAATTGACTAATCAGGAGAGAGCGTCATGGTCAAAGTGAAAGATGCTCTACTTCAATTTTATACTCTTTACCCGACTGCAAGGAAAATTGAGGTGTGGATATTTTATGTGATTATTAGTTAATATACGATTATAATACCATTTTTATATAATAATAGGAGGTAATTAGAGACATAAAAGAAATACGTGAAAAAGTTTTATGGAACTTTTTTTATTGAAATAAAAATCGTCAATCACTAGTTTCAGAAATGTCTGATTCAGATTCTGAAGTATCACTGACATTTATAATAAAATTGAAATCAAGATCACAGTGTCTCATGTATTCGTCTTCTATTTTTTCCACGTGCTGACAAGTATTGAACCAGACATCTTTATTTACTCGATCAAATGCTTCATTTAAAATGGGCATATTCGAAGTGTAGTTTTGATTGATATTGCGGCTAGCAACGTCGTTTTTTACAATACCCCAAATGTTTTCGATTGGATTTAACTCTCGGTGATAAGGAGGCAGCCGAAGCACTGTGAATCCATATTCCTTTAATAATTCGTCAACTCTGTACTTGCGGAAGTTTTCTTTGTTTTTTAATATAAGGTCATAAAGTTCAGGCTTTTTGTAGGTTGCTACAAAATGGATATTTTTTGCATTCAGCCAAGTCTGCATGTCTAATTTGTTGGAGTTGGATGTGGGTATTTTTTCCGAACTAGTATTGTGATAGGCTGCATTATCCAAGACTACCACGGCATCATTTGGGAGATTTGGTATTAGTTCTTCGGACTACACCAATATCAAATTTGTCTAAATTAATTTTTCGTGGTCTTACCCTTCTCTTCTTCATAGGTGATGTAAAAATAGAAGCACTTCTGCCTGCTAAATTCGAATGCGACGTACTCGCTTCATTTTTAGAATCAATATCCATTTCCGTAGTCGGCTCTGTTGTACGCTCTTCACTTTGGACTACAGAAACTATCGCATCCGTCTCCATAGTTATATTAGACTCCATAGTAGATACTGTAGTTTGCTTTATTGTCTCAGTATAAGCCTTTCTTTCGCGTAGAATTCTAGTCACTGTGCTTTCAGATATTCCAACAGCCTGTGCGGTTCTCCATCGAGCATCAGTGAGTTTTTCTGCAAAATTTTGACTTGCTTCTTTTTTCATGAAATCGTAAACTTTAGAAATAATTTCTCTTGCCTACAATTAAAAAAAAAATAAAAAGAAATAACATTAGTCTTACTTTTAAATATAAAATGAAGTCTAGTTAGTAAAATTTAATTTTGAATTAAACTACTTTTCTTTTATTATTTTATGTGTTTCGTAACAATAATTTACATACCTGGCTTTTAAGTACAACACGCTGAGATTTTTTCGACATTTTAAAAAAATATAAAGTAGAGCAACTTTCGTGTCGAGTCTGGATTTTTGAAATACAGGTTGTACTACTTGTGTGCATCGAACCACTGACGGTCCGTGACTGACGCTCGGAGAAAACTCCCCGCGCCCCGCGATCCCCTCAACCTAAAATTGGTGGGGCGCGTCTTCGTGGATTGAACTATCTATATAAATCAAGTGTGTGTATATTATGAAAATCAGCAAGAGCGTATGACCACGTCGAGACTATTATCTAAGGCCTGCACTCTTCCTGTGCTGTATAAACAAGTGCTTGACTGCAATCCCGACTGATGGTAAGCAGGGTTGCAATCGTTGATGGTAAAGCGCGCTAGTTTATTAAGAGCCTATTTACTCAAAAAAAATTGAGTGAATAGGAAGAAAGACGACAATTGCGCGAAGTGATGCAATGTTAAACCCGACAGCACGACCAACGACGCTGCGTTAGATGGAGATTGATCTGGAGACCCTCAACAACCAAACTCCCAATACAACAACATTTGGCGCACCGTACCCAGCACACCTCGCAACTCAACTGCTCAGACCAGTCCTCCGTACGGCTTCACTAGACATCATGCCGGAACACGACGAATCGCTTGGCGGCAAGCGGCTTGTCTGTTGGGTTGCAAGTTCTGCCTGCAGCCGTTGTTGTGGCCATATATAATTTAAACATTGACTCCTTTATTCGATGTTAAATCGGTGGATGATAAAGTCAGGCTACTTACAGACTACCTTGTGTAGCTGTATGATATTCAAGCCCCAATTCGTGCAATGAAAATTAAACATCTTCCTGCGCCATGGCTTACAGATGATATAAAGCGCACTACACACCAAAGCCTATGTCGACAACAATTTGCCGGCGGGCTAGGTTGGCGGCTTCAGTCATTGCAAATGTCGCTGGGCAGCAGAGCGCGCGCTAATGTTGCCGACATGCTTTTTTCAACATAAGCCAGGTTGTGTCGGCGGGCTGTATCGGCTGGTCGGCGGCTTTGGTGTCTAGTGCGCTTTAGGGCTATCATGTACAAATAAACTGTTACTAAAACTAAATATAGGTTTCGGTCATCGCCATCGAACTGGGAGATCCTTGTAGATGCACACAATCGCTGCAATAAGTTATGTAGAGATGCACAACGCCGTTATATCCATACTTCAGTTGAAAACAGAGATTAAGCAAAGCCTGGAAATTTCTCAAATCCATGGGTGTTGGAAAATCACGCCAAGAATCGCTTCCTAAGGACGTAGATATTGACTTAGACCACTTCTGCTATTCGCCCTACTGAAATGAGATCATAAAGGCCTTCCAACTCCGGACCATGACCCATTTATTTTTAGTCAATTCACTAATTGTGATGTTAAGAAGAGCATACTTTTAATCACGTCTAACGCAATCGGTAGTGATTGTGTAAGTCGGAAAATGATACTTCCTGTCCTCGACGAGATCCTTCCCATCCTGTGCTACATCCTTAACTACTCTGTATCCTATGGCGCCATTCCATCGATCTGGAAAGACACCAAAGTCATTCCATTACGCAAAAAATCAAATCCGACTTCGTTTTCTGAATACCGTCCCATCTTCATCTTGCCTTTCCATAATTAATCAGCTCAGCACTTTTCTTTGTAAGAATAATCTACTGAATCCTTTATAGTTTTATGTTATGTATAGGTTATGGTTTTCCTCCTGGTCTACAGCTTTAGTTAATGTCACATACGCTTGGGTATGGAGCAGAGAAACCTGACGGATCTTTGCTTACTGAATTTTAGTAATGCATTCAACCCTGTCGATTTCGATATCCCGCTTGGCATGTTTCGCTCGCTTCTCATACCTCCAACTGCGATTGACTGGTTTCGTAGTTACCTGTATGGCCTTCGGAAACGTATATGCATAAAAGAGTCTTGCTCTTCGTGCTGTCGGTCAGTCTTGCTCTTCTGCCGGTGTACCTCGGGGCGGCGTTTTATCTCCTTTACTTTTCGCAATATTTATCAACTCCATCACCAAAAACCTTCTTTTCTCCTACCACCTTTATGCAGACGATTTGCAGATTTATAAACAAGCTAGTCGCTAAAATTTAGCTGATGCCATTCAAATTATCAACAAGGATTTATTCTCAATCTGTGAGTGGATTGAGGCGCATGGGTTGCATGATAATCCATCGAAGACTCAGGTCATTATTATTGACAGTTCAAGGATGTTCCCCAGGACAAACTTTTCGCAATTTCCCCAAATTCAATTTAACGAAACTGCTACCTTTCAGTGAGAAGGTTAAGAACCCTGGGGTTTGGATCGACACGCATCTTCCCTGGGTTTCCACAGCTACAGGATGTGAGTCGCAAAATTTTTGCATATGGTAAGTCTCTGAGACGGCTGCGGAATTTTCTTCCTACTGCCACTAAAACAGCGCTTCCATAATCACTTTTACTTCCCATCTTTGACTACGCAGATGTCAGTTATCCAGATCTTACTGAGGCACAACTAGATAAACTTTAGCGAGTTCAAAACTTTTGCATAAGGTTTATATTTGGCCTGCCCAAATATGGTAACATATCTGAATTTCATACAAAGCTAAAGTGGCTTCCCATACGTCGTCGCTGGAATTCTCATATCCTATTTCAGCTCTACAGCATTTTGTTTAATCCTAAAACCCCCTCTTATCTTAACGAACGTTTCAAGTTCCTTCATTACATACATAATAGATATTTGCCATCAAAGAAAAACCTGATATTAGACATGCCGATGTATTCCACTAGTTTCTATGATAAATTCTTTACTGTACAAGCAGTTCGGCTATGAAATGACTTACCCGTATCCGTGAGGCGTGCTCAAACTCAGTCCACTTTTAAAACCATGATAAAAAGCACTTCCTCTCAATTTAATCATGTTATTTTTTATTACTTGCTCTTGTATGATGTTTATTAATTGGATGTATACACGCTGGAATTTTAATGGTTGTTTTCCCGCGGCAGAACGATTTGCTTTAAGGAGTACTTTCGATGAATAGAGTAAAAGACAAAAATAAAAATATTTGTGTTATAAAATAATAAAAAATAATTTAAAAAAAAATCATCAACTCGAAAAAGTCAGAAAAGTTAGTTACGCTAACTACAAGTCGTAGGTACTACTCGGAATGGGCATGAAACCGCCTTAATGGAAAGCAATGCATTTAATGTTCAAACCATAAAAAGCTCCCGCGCGCAGTGATAGGGCATAAAACAGCTTGTAGGCAACAATGTGAAAATTCACCGCCACGCCGACAAAAGAAAAAAATGTTCAAATCAAAAAAATCTGTCATGTGCGTTAATAAGGTATAAAATAACTTAAATGTACCAATACAAAAAATTACCGCTCAAACTAGCATTCAAAAAAACTACCGTTTAACGACGTTGCCGCTTTATAAATGTTCAAAGTAAAATAAGCTCTCGACTCTAGTGATACGCCATAAAGTAGTCTGCGCGCAAAAATTACAAACAATTATCTTAGATAATAATTTTATTTTCGTGTTCAGTAAATTCAGCTAAAAGGTACTTATGTAAATCCTAAGCCCGTAAAATTATGAATGGATAATAGTTGAAGCAAGCTGGTCAATGGTCCCGCGCCATTCAGCTGTAGATTATCTGAAGTTTATTATAGGTTCGTTCTCACTTTCGAGTTTTTTTTATCACTATGTTAAATCTGCCATTTTATGTTTCCAATATTTTATTTATTGATGAAACGATTGTATTACTAAAACAAAACCGTTTCGCTGTGGGAAAACAACCATTAAAATTCCGCGCTGTATATTTATTAGACTAGTAACGTACACATTTATTATATAATCTATATAAATAGTTCACTGTAGATTTATTTCTCTCACCTTCCCCTTAGGATTCCATCCAAAGGTTGTCTGTAAAAGATCGCTCTTAGCTATAAGACCGCCCATTGCGTCACCCTTTGTAAAATATTTATATTTATGTTTATGTAATCTATATGGTGTAGGTACATAATAATTTTACAATATTCCCACTCCTGGGACACAAGCCTCCTGTCGGTGAGTGTGTGTGGTAATTTGCCATGCTGGACCAGTGCAAGTTGGTAGATGTTAAATATATTAGAAGTTTTTGCCTCTAGAACATGCCGGTTTCCTTACGATGTTTTCCTTCGTTGTTTTGAGAGCAATGAAAACTTTAACTCCGATCTAAAATAAAATTCTTTTGCGTTACTGATGATTGATGAGATTTGAACTTGCATGTCTTTAATTCTAATTCTCTAGATCTATTGAATGGAGCTGCGCGTAGTTATCTAATGATGGTGTGTGTACGTATCTGATGAAGCTGGCTGTACCTAGTTGATGAACATTTACTATGAGACCAATGCTGAAACCGCGGAGAAAATTTCCAGCAGTTTTTTTTAAATATTTTTTACCAACCTCAGCTATAACCGTTCGTACTTTGGCTACAGGAAGGCAGCAGTGATCTGGGTCTCTTGTTCCTCGCTTCACATGTGCTCCAGAATATGGAGATTTTTCTTAACCAGATCTAAGTCGAGAATTAGCCTCTTCACACGCCTCTGCACTGAGTCCAAAGTAACCAGGTGGCATTTTGCAGCATCAGCCCAAATGTAGCTGCAGTACTCCAAACACGAACGTACCTCCGCTTAGTATAATATTAGAAGCTGTCCCGGTGTGAAGTAATGCCGGACCTTTACAATATTCCCACCATGTTCCCTGACAGCAGGCTTTGAATAAGGCACATGTAAGTGTCATTTCGTATAGTAGATATGTAGATTTAATCCAGCATACTTTTTATTTGAATTTAGTTAGATAACATTTCTACAACAACCCGCCTAACTCATATGATTTTCTCTATTTAAATCTGCATTTTATTGACCAGTGCTGATATGAATGCAAGATAAATAAGTAAATCACAATTTACGATACGTCGAACGACAGGGGCGCCGCACTTTCGAGACATTTGAGACGGATTTTAGTCTCCTTGTTTCAACGATCTTCTAGGCTGGCTGAAAAAGCTTAAGTTATATTCATAAATTCTGTCACAAAACAGAACAGAATTAAATCTGACAGTTCCAAGAACCTGTGTAAAATTTTTCTCCTTTGATAAATCTTAGCAATTGAAAAATTATAAGTAAAACAAATAGCAATAAAATATTATGGAAACAATAAAACGGATCACGACAACATTTGAAAATGTTAGAACCAACTTAAAGAAAAACTCTTCTGAGCGACTGCAGAACTTGAAAAAAGATATTCAAATCCTCTCTAACGAGTTAATAGTTTTGGGTAAGGAAAACCACGATCAATATGTAAGGTCAATAGCGATGGAGGGCTACTTGGCTCTTCTTTCCGCTAAAACTATGCCTTTGTCCGTAATCGAGAAAAGAAACATGCTCCAAGTTTCATTTGAGAAATTAAAACCGTATGCCTTAAGGAACGAATGCATCTTTATCTTATTAAGAATACAGAACCTTCTATGCTATTACATGATACAACTAGACCAGACCAATGAAGCCCGCGAAATTCTTGAAAGCATGGAAGACTTGTACGACCAGATCAGCAAATCTGAGCCCGACAAATTCTTGGATGCAGAGGATTTGTTCACAACAGAGCCGGTGAGCAACATCAAGAGAGTGAATCCAGAAAAAGTAGACAAAGTCATCACTAACAACGTTCAGATGCAGGCTTTCTTATACAATAAATTGAACTTGCCTCAGAAATACACTTTATACAATCATACAGCTCTCCGGAGGCAATTAGAAATGAAGGAAGGCACCCCACAAGACTGGGCTTTGAGAACGGCGCGACTGGGAAACTATTTTACGTATCTTAACCAAATTGGCAACGCACGACATCACCTGTGCGCTGCTTACCACGTGTTGAGGACCTGCCACGACAACTGCAAACTCATGCCTGAAGAGTTCGTATTACAGAAAGCAGATTTTGAAATTCACTTCTTAGAGTTGAGCCATCACTGGGTTAAATATGGATTAACGCTTTTCAAAATTTCCAAGAAGAAGATTCTCAACAAATACTTTACACAAACGTCATCGGGAGCAGATCTATGGAAGACTGTGGACTTATTGGAAGACAGGCTGGGCAGCTCGGAGAACTTTGAAGATGAGAACTTGAAAGATCTGAGTACGGAAAAGTCTGGAAAGGGAGATTGCAGCACCCCGGAAAAATTGTTCACTTTTCCGTCTCTGGATTTGAAAGATATGGAGATCAAAGTGCCTTCAGAAAGCGTTTGTAGCGTTGAGGAAGCAAGGAAACTGTTCGCATTCACATATAAATGGCTAATGAGGGCAAAACACTACTATGACTTCGAACACCATTCGGCACAGTACATATCCTGCTCACTGCAGCTGGCAGAGCTATACGAGCACTTGGCTTTTTTTGAACGAAATATAGATAATCAGTACAGTATTCAGAAGAGACGTGCCAACGTATTGGAGACGCTCAACTCTTTACTAAAGACGTGTGACAATGTGATGTCTGTACAGATTGACGTGATCAGGGAGCTTTCTCAGGTCCAGTTGGAGTTGATGGCACTGAACTTGCAGAAATTGTGGCGCGAGGAGTCTCATACCAATATATTAAATATGGATACTGATGCAGACTCTATCATTAATTCTTTGGGTTCAGAATCCAACAAAACTTTGACAGAGAAAACTCTGAATACGTCCAGTAAAAATATGTTTTTGAGGAAAATGGAAGCAGCGACTTCGATTAACGGCAAGCTGTTCCGGCTTAGCGGGCAGCTGGTTGCTCGAACCCCTTCGCAGCTAAGCTTCGGTGGAATCCTCAAAAACTGAATAAAATTAAACTTGCTGTAGGTCTCGTATTAAATATGACTGCAAATATCAACAAACTGTTTATATGGTGGACGAAACGACTTTACAAAATGATAATTTATTTATATTATTGTGTATAGAATAATGAAATTGCAACTATTTTGTACGTTATTGGTTTTATTGTTTAGTATTTAATCTCCTTGACGCACAACAAGCTCTACTGGAATTCCCAGAACGGTTTGGTCGCATTTTACCTTACGAATAAAGATAGTGGATTAGATATTGATTTATATTGGTCATCGAAATACCCATATTACTTCAATATTGCCAATAACTGATATTTGAAGTAGATAATGGTTACTAATTAGGGAAAGAAGTACGAGTTGATCCCTAGAGGTAAGATGATCCTTTCCGATTGTGCCGAAACCACTAACGCCATCTAGACGATTTCAATGGTAATCCATACCTCTGCATACCCCTCCGCTTCAGTCAAATAGTAATGGCAGTGTGAGCGACAGACTAATTTTGTCAAGGCCAAATACAATTTGTTAACAGCTGATCTATGTTAGGCGTGACTTTGAGTTTATGTTACTTTTATTTAAAGAATGTTTAATGTAATTTTTGTTATATTTGCGTCTTTTTAATATGCTTAATTTTAGTATTTGAGAACATGAACATAGCCGCGTGCGTGCAGGTTATGTTAGCAAACATTTAATGAAAAAGTGGGACTTGGGTCAAGTTGATTCCTTTTTATGTGTACAGGATGATCCCCGAGGATCATCTTGTACATATACAAAATTTTTGCGGCTGTAACCACAGAAAATTAATTTGTTTTATACGAAGAAGTGCCGGATTTGCCGGAACAACCAAGGCGTTGTGTTAGTTCAGATACTGAATTCATAGATGAAGGTCCACCTCAGTTACATACATCTGATAGTCCCAATATGCAACGGCTGCTCGCTATCAATGTTACTGGAATGGATTTGAAATCGCTTAGAGCGAATAAAACTCCTTCGCCATTAAAAACTGAAACAGTGCAAATTCGCAGTCCACTGTCGCCAATCCCACCTACGAGCTGTGCAGTCAACCACAGTGAGACATCACTTGATAAATAAATAAATAAATATATACGGACAAATCACACAGATGATAATAATATCGCAAATTTTGCCGTTAGACCTGCTACATTACATACATCACAAATTGTAGGCAAAAGAAGCACGTTAAAAAGGAAAACTACCCATACGACTGTTTTAACTAGCAAACCGTACAAGAACTATTTAGAGGGAGAAAATAGCAAGAAAACAAAAAAAGAGAATTTAAAAAAATAAGAATAATGAAATTAAGAAAAAGACTGCACCTTTAAAACAAAGAAAGGAAAAGGAATAGGTAAAGGGAAGTTAAAAGAAAGAAAATGCCATATAACACATCTGAATCTCAAGAAGATGACACTGAGTGCCTTTACCTACTGCACAGAAAAGTTTTCAAGCGATAACAAGGGTGAAAGATGCATCAAATGTTCATGTGAAAAATGACATGAAGCATGTGTTGGAATAGAGAGTGATGATGCTGGTGAATTTGTGTGTGATATATGCAACACAACACCTGCCAAAAAGCATAATTTGTAAGAAGGATTATCAATTTATTTTCTTTATTCATTCATACTATGTTTATTTTTTGCTACTTTGATTTTAGTATTTAGTAGAATTTTTATTTTTGTGACTTTTAAGTCACCTTACTGTTGATTTATTTAATTTTATTATGTTATTAACTAAAAACTCGAAATCTAAAAAAAGATTTTGTTTGAATATTGCGTATTTTTGTTTTTTACAACCTTTTTCTTCATAAAACTATTTGTTTATTTAGAATGGGGGTAAGATGATCATAGGGATCATCTTACCCATACGGGTGTACAAGATGATTACTTTGTAGGGTTTTTTTTAAAAAGAAATACTTTAATGAAATCTCAAATATTGTTGGTTTTGAGCACGAGGGAAGTTAGGTAGATACTTGTACTAATAGTAAATGCTTTTATTTTTAAGTTTAATTTAAAACAATTGCATTTTAAAGCGATTTTCCCTTAAGGGGATCATCTCGTACTACTTTCCCCTATTAGTTCACAGGTATTAAGGGAGATAAGTTGCTATTTTTCACCACCGACAAAACAATGTTTATTAAAAATTTGAACGTGTTTAGTGGTTGAATGAGTGATTTTCTTGCAACCTTTGCTATAGGTACAATTTTTTTACCGATACTGTTTCTGACATGACTATTTTGTATATACGGATGACAGCAGGTCAAGCTACTTGAACTATCAAATACCTATTCCCAATAATTTTGAGCCATTAAGGCTTTAGCAATAACGTAATATGAAATTGTGCTTGGCGTGGTGTCGTCTAAACATACCAATATCCTACCCGACCAATCGTTTTAAGAATTTTCCTGCCCGAAAAACGTTGCTCCACCAGGTACAGTCAGAAGCAAAAATATGTATACATTGCCAAGGCGCCAAAAATATGTAAACATCTTTGACTTTAAAACTAAGTGCTCAACTTGAAGAGCATAAAATTGTAGCCACCAGTATTGTTCCTTTCGTGGTGGGCATAATTTAATGAAGCAATGAGCGTATACATATTTATGAGGTGAACCGGTGGCTACAATTTTATGCTCTTCAAGTTGAGCACTTCGTCTTAAAGTCGAAGATGTTTACATATTTTTGGAGCCTTGGCAATGTATATGTCGGAGACAGAGACGGCAGAGCGGTAGGTTCGACAGCATCTTGGTGTGGTGGTACAGGTTCCATTTCGTAGGTGAGTTTTGAATTCAAGCACGACGTGTAGATATACCCTCCAATCTTCATAATAACAATTTGAATAGGCAAACCGACAGTTTCGGTTCGGAGAAGTGCCTTAGTCCGCGTCTCGATGTAAAGTGACCGTTCGACGAACCCCACTTTCCAAAGCGACTCTGTCCATGTGACGCCATCACAAAATAACGTCACAAGCGTTCGCCCCTCTTACTACGTAAATCAAATCAGCAACTTCTATTAAAATTATATCGACGATCTCCGACATATACATATTTTTGCTTCTGACTGTACCTACTTTTTTTTTCTTAACGACCTGGAGGGCAATCGCGCTTAAATAATTCAACCAAAACAGAATTGGATCGCAACCAAACCATAACTTTTGTTATGTTTCGTATCGCGCTAACGGTTTAAACATAACCTGGATTGCAATTGGAACGTAACAATTGTCAAATGAAAAAGTTGAAACAAAGAAAAAGAAAAAGTTATTTTCTATGCCATGTCAAACTTGCGTCTAAACGATTAGATTTACTTATAATTGATTTAGTTTTAATTATTATATCTGATGAAATATATCACACATATCTACATTGATTTTACTTCAACCGAAGTTGAAACTTTAGCGCGATACGAAATATGATCGAAACTAAACCATAACTTTAGCTGGATTAGATACTTCTACTGTTTTATTTAGCGCGATTACCCCCCAGGCGCAAATTTACAACAGACTACGCACTAATTATTCGTTCCATTCATATCGCTCTAGAAGCTACTTTTCAGCTGGACTAACTTACACTGTGAGATTTACTCGGCATTGGGTTTTTTAAACTTTCGCAAACTTTGATAGATGGGGAAGGTATAACGCCCAATTGGTAAACTCTGTGTGGTAAACTCTGTGCTATTCAGGAATTTCTGTGACGTTCTTGATACCTTTACACCAGTATGTTTTTAATGGTATTCCTATAGGTAACAGACATGCATTTAAAGTAGATATTTAAGTTTTAACTGGTATGTATGCAAGTAAGGCATGTATGCAAGTGTTTGTTTTGTAATAATACATATAAATTTTTATTTTTTAACATAACTCATTTTTTAACAACGGTGCCGTCCGAATGACGTCACAGAGCGAGGTGCACTGTTAACTCGCGCGAGTTATAAGTTTCGGAAGGGGCAAAAATAAAACAATAGGGGTACTTAAATGTTATATTTTTACAGAGTAGGTAGTATGACAATAGCAAACGTCAACTGTCTTACACTGGTACAATAGATTTCCAATCGGCTTGCGAAAACATTGATGCGTTTTAACTTTGCCATTGTGTTTTGATTAAACTCTTAATTTTAACTTACTCGACCAAAATGAACACTAATTTAAACTAAACAAAATTATTTAACAAACAAGTTAGATTCATCTAAACGTCATTTTCGTCCAGCAATTTGGTACAGTTAAAATCAGAGTTTAGTCATTTTTTACTTCGCCATCTGCATCAGGCAGTGGCCAAAGTTTCCATAGGCTGATTGTGCACAAAGCATCATTCAACTGGGACTAACAACTACATATTGTTATTATGTAGTAACTCGAACCAGCTGTGGCGAGCACACATCTAGGATAATTTCCATCTCCATTCCAATAATCAATAATAATTGAAATATTAAGTAGAGGTTACTAAAGAGTTGGTAACAAAAAAGTTGCGAGTCCAAGTTGTTTCTGTCGTTAAAAACATCTGTTGGAGTCGTAACCGTTTCACACTTTTATAAATTTTATGAGATTGCCTCATGTTTCCGTCTGTCTTTCAAGATGGACGAAAAAATGGCAATTGCAAGCTACCCTTATAACTAAAACAAAGTGACTACATTTTCCACACTAAAAAGCTTTTGCTGTCGGCATTGAAAACGTCTTTGGAGGCTCAATATACTCTTAAGCAACAACGTTGGGGTACTAAAATTTCCAAGCAACACTTCGCTACGATTATTTACAAGATTGATGACCATCACAAGCGGCCACAATGTCAAAATACAGAGCGTTCTCACTAGTCCTAGTGAAAATAATAGTTTTTCATCATTTCCGTTATAAATATCACGGAAACGTACTTGTAGGAACCGAAACTTTACAGTAGCATGTAATATCACTATGTATTAATGACTACAAATGCTAGTGTTATCATACCTCCGTCTAGTAGGACACTTACGTCTTGGATTAAAATAAGATCAAAAGTAATAAAACTATGCACCAAACACACATACTTTTTAAAGGGAGTGGAGAGTTTCTTAATAAATAATAACAGATGGCGCCAACAGCGAGGTAGAAGACTATCCTACTCTTCTTTTTCAAGGTGAAATTCAACCTCAACTCTTGATCAATGGCCTCTGTGGAATATATACCACAATTTTGTCAATAACACGTGTAACAAATTATTGAAATTCTTTGAAAATTTTATTTCACAATAATGGCGGATATCGCCAATGACAGTTGAAAAAGACGGCCGCGTGAATCGTCTATGAGGAACGCAGTCATGATGTGGCCACTATGCTGCGATATTTCAATGTTCTTTATGAAATATTTACTGAATTCACTTTTTACTACATAAATCACGTGCTTTTATTTAGTAAACGACACTATAAATAATTTTTAAAAGCCTAATGAAAAATGCGCGTGACAATCATTTAGCTTTCCCGTCAAAACTCCTCGACTATCCTACTCATGTTAACTGCTATGATTGACTTAAAGAAATACATTAGACAATTGTCTTTCTAGTTGCCATTCTGTTACCTAATTAGTGTTAATTAATCAGCAGTGGGAATACCTTACAGTTCATAATTTAATAAAGTGCCTTCTAGCGATAGTACCGTTAAACTTTGTACAGTCAGGGAATTTAAAATTTCTATAACAAACGTTTTCAACGCAAACAGCAGTACGCATAGCATTTCTTTATCTAAATAACAATAATAATAAATTATTATTACAAATTCTCACAATCGCCAACACAATTCACATTTTCTTTGGAATATATTTCATATTTAGATTTGACGGGCATCGTGAAATATGTCTTTGTTAATCAAAGAACAATACAGCGTAAATGTATTACTGAGCTGTGTTGGCGACTACAAAACTTAAACATTTGACATAATAAATGCTAAAAAACACACAAGTCCCACATTCTGCTACGTATAAAAATGGTCAATACAGATATAACAGATTATATTGTACTCGGTTCTTAATTCAAAACAAGGTCCTTATAAATGAACTTACTTATTTACATACTTTTTAGATTAAATTCCGGTTTTTGAAAGGCAGCAAGGTAATAGGGTAGTTAACTAAAAAAACTAATTAGTCCGTCAGTCAGATTTCCAAAAAAATACTAGACACGTATTTTTATTTTTTTTATATAAATTATAAACTAGCGCTTGACCGCAATCCCGCCTGATGGCAAGCAGTGACGCAATCTTTGATAGTAAAACGCACTAGTTTATTAAGAGCCTATTCACGTGCGTTAAAAACTCGTGTGACGTCACTGCACGCTACACTTTTTAGTGAGGAGTGACGTCACCAGCCACCACTCCTGATCTTTCGTGAAGTGGCAATTTTTATTGATTTGATAAAACAAAATATACGTATATTACGTATCCAATATTTTTCTATAATCTGAATGACGGACTAAATAGAATCATTTTTTTTTTACCCAGTATACTTCCCTATTGCGTAACACACTACCAGTAATACGGACGACAGCAGGTCAACCTATCCTGGGTCAGGTTTGCGGGTTGGTTTCCGTGTGCAGTTTCTGGCCTGCCATCGGACGCGTCCCCAGGTGGCGGATAGGGAAACGGCCCCCAGATATGGGAGTTACCGGCGCGGACCAAAACCAGATGTGGGGACCGCTTCGGCGGTCATACGTGCGGCGGGTCGGCCACCCCTCCAGGTGGCTGACGTGACCCGAACCCCGGATCACCGTCGGGCAACCCGGTCTCCTCACTGAAAGGAGCTGGCGGCCCCGTTTGCTCACGGGCAAACGAGTGGGACTAAGAGCAAGGACACCTCGCTAAAAAACCCTTGGCTGCTGCGTCTTCTCGCACAAAAAGATGTACCCAGCCCGGCCCCTCCCTATGGAGGGACCACCGTGGGCCCGCCGGATTTAGGCGGGAATCGCCGGCGGGGGATTGGTAGCGCATTTGGTAGCCCATTTCCCATGACCCCGCCACTCAGGCGATGTCGTTGTGCCGATGTGGTTTTAGTGGGTATTCCCGGCTTCGGCTGGGCGAGTCCCACACACGCCCTTCGGGGTATGGTGCGTAAAGGCATTTCCACAGCGTCAAAAAAAAAAAAGGGTTGCGTGTTGGTTAAAAAAGAAACCGTGGCCCTGGCCATCGCACAGGCAAGTGAAGAAACACGGGTGGGTTTTAGTCAGTAAAAGTCTGACACGCCCTTCCGCTCCGCTCAGAGCGGGAGTAGTCATTTGATGATTTCAAATCCCAATAATAAAAAAGGTCAACCTACCCGAAACTGTCAAAAGTTCCCAATCTACCTTGAGCCTTAATCCTTTACAGATGTAATGAAAGTTTTATTACAATATGTAATAAAACTTTCATTACAAATTCGCCTTTCTAGATTGTTATTATATGTTGCCGCCATTGTTTAGACATTTCTTTCGCGAATAAAAACAAATATCTCGTCGACACAATCGTGAACACAACACTACACGGCTATAGTGACGCGCGATCTGCCCGCTATTACAAATACAATGTTTGCCAAAAACCACATACCTTGACATTATTGGCAGTGTGCAATGGATATTTTAGACTGTATTTTATAAAGCAAAAGCACCTCTAAATACTAGATGTATTTTAAATTTAAACAGTATTTTTTGTGGTATTTAGATATATTTCATAAATGCTTATTTCGCTTATATTGAAAACAGCCCAGCTTAAAAACTCGTTTTGTTAAACTCATTATAGTGAGGCTAGATGCCAGCGAATATTATAGCAATATTGTCTACCGTACTGAGAATTTGAAGTGAAGAGTGGTCAAGCATGAAAATTTCTTCACAAAAAGTAAGATTTAATAAAAGCTAGCCCGCGAAATAAAATTATTATTTTGGAAATGCCAGTCAGTGTCAGGCTGTAGGTTTATTATAATGTGGTTAGCATCACTCGACGCTTTCGCTTTAAATGTTCAAAAACCGGGCTAATCAACAAACATCCGACCAATCAACAAGACAGAGAAATGACAAGAGTTTGACAATCTGTATACAGAAACCGGGTAATAGACAAAGTTTTTAAATCATGTTCCTAAAAACTACAATATATTAGTATCGGGACTTACAGAACTACAGCTTGCGGTTATCGAGTGAACCCGTTCTTGGCTCGCGTTTCATTCAAACAAATACATGCTTACAAATTTGATATAAGTTATTTAGTATATTAGCTTCTAAAATAGTCAGTTTATATTACGATTTTAAGCATGTTTTCTCATATCACATCTGATAAGGGAAAAATAGTAGTGAATATTAGAATTATCGCACTGAGAAGTGCCAGGAATGCATTCTCTCGACAGCCGGACTATAAGTATACATTTTTCACACAATTATACTTAGAAACAGTTAGGAATGTCATTATTAGGAAAACGTTAATATGGGAACTTGGGCACAAAGTCCATGGACTTAATATAATTAGTATCCAAATCACTGATAGGTACGTATCTTAAGAAATTTTAGGAATGCAAAACAAACCATGCTTCTCCTGTCATCCGACGGTTGTGTAAAACAGAAGAAACTGTAAAATAGGAACAGTATTTTTTGTGATATTTAAATAGATTTCATAAATGCTTATTTCGCTTACTTTGAAAACAGAACCCAGGTTAAAAAGTCGTTTTTCGGACACGTTCCACCAAACTTTAATACATAGTACTTATACATTTTTTTTTTTTTTAATTTATAACATTATTTTTAATACTAGCATCAATTTTATTCTACGAATAATTTATCGGAGTTTAGTAAAATTACAATATACTCTGTGTCGATCTAAACTCATATGAAACTTGTTAGTATTTTGGGGCAGTCAACATTACACGGCTACGATGATCCTTTGATGCTTGATGACTTTTAGTAAACATTTGTGAAATTGTTTTGTTATAAGCTTTGATAAAACAAGGTAATGTCGTTAGTTCCGGCTTCAGCCACGCACCATATGTAAGGTCCGAATTCCTCTTACCCTGGTGTCGGTCGCGTACGTCAGCGCGAAATACATAATACAACACCGTACAGCATAGTCTAACAGATTCGTGATAATGAATTCGTTTACAAATTCATATGTCTAAAGTTATGAATTATTTTTTTTTTACATTTGCTTTTGCTTGTGTCTATGGTCGTTCGACAAACGCGCGTGATTCTCGGTGCGTAGCAACGTACGCGCCGCTAACGACATCGTCGCAGAATGGTGCTATATGGAACATAAAGTAACATCACACGCGAGAACGACGTACGCGACAGACTTGAGAGCGAATCCAGGCCCGAAACAATCTTTACTCAGAGAGAGAATTTAAATTCGTAGCCTCCTCAATATTGTTAACTATGTAGTTTTGTAAAGAAGGAGACTTTCATGTAAAATATTATAGAATTATATTCTAACACACATATGTATATTGGGATACATTTAACATGTACGGACGACAGCAGGTCAAGCTCCCCGAAACTGTCAGATATTCCCAATCAACCTTGAGCCTTAATGCTTTAGCCATAAAGTTGAAAATCTAATAAAGACATTTCACAGATTGTAGTAGCTTCATGTGCTGTCATCTTTAAATAAAGCAATTTTAAATGTGTTAAAATTCTTATATTATATTTGTACTACACCTAAATAATTTTGAAGGGAAATTGGAATGTAGATTACAACCACAAATGACAGATTCGATTTATAGCATTTACTTAAAAAAAAAATCATATGTATTTGATTAACTTTTTGTAAGTAAAGGCAATTCCACATAATACTTTGTTACCAAGCAATACAAATTGTTAACATTATTTACATAAAATTTTATAAAATTAGTTTTACATACATTTGTTTCTTAAACACGTAGGTAATGTATAATTTCAAGAGAATTTGGGGTATAAAATTAGAACCGCATTTTTATAATCTATTTCTTGTCGTGTAAGAAAAATAATTTCATACTCTTAGTACCTACATCACTATCGCACGTCATGTAACAAAAACAAAGAAAAAATCCAACAATAAAAAAACTATTACATATTTTTTTTTTATAAATGTATACTCTAATATAATAATGTTGTCTTAATAACTATAAAAATATCAATATATTAAAAATACAATTTCCATATAATTAACGCTTTGTTTCTTTACACAGAGTTCCGATCAGCTGCTAGGTAAAAATACTAAATTAATGGTAAAAGCATGTAATATGGTCGCCGTAAATCTTGGGTCTCCATACAGAATATTCGAAATAATTTGACTTTCAGCTGATATCACATCAATAACTACTGCAATATTCATTATTATTTTAAATATATTTCATTATAATACAACAACTAACGAAAAAGGTATATACCAAAGGCACGGCTTCTCTAGATGATATTGAGAGAGTTTCAACTCAAAATAGAATGAGAAATAACACCAAATTTTCGGTTTTAAATGGTTAAATTCAAATCTTAAATAACCGTGTCACTACACCACGTCACTGACCACACTAATATATCAATAAATAATTAATTAATAATTCCGAAATTCTGCGCGCCTAGTAGATACTAGGCTAGATAGCCTACCGCGGGCGGTGTTCTATTTCATAACTTCCAAACGTGGAGAGATAGGAAAAAAGCCCTTTCTATATCGTTTGATATCAACCAAAGAAGTCCTGCTTTTGTATGTATATACCCATTCCGTAACACATTGAACGACCTCATGATGCTGCTACGTTTGATAGTTAAATTGCAGTGTCCTGAAGAGATGAAAGTAATACACAATATTCATATGACAAAGAGACATCACATAAAAAGGATGCGCGTCAATGGACCTGTCAACTTGTAGAACAAGTGAATGAATGTGAATGATACATATATGTATATATCTCTTCGAATAATTACTATAACTTTAGCAGAACCATTGATTCCAAGTCAGTTTTTTTTTTTTTTGTAAGCCAGAATTATTCTCGATCAAATAACATTATCCAGCTTCTGTCAATTTAGTCTGTTTAGAGAACTGTGTGGTAAAACATAAAGAGCCATCCGCACTGACTTTGTCGGCCTGAAGTGCGAGGTTTTACGGTTAGAAGTTTACAGAATAATACTCTTAAGTACCTAATGGTATTTTTAGTCATAGCTGTACAGGTCTCCCAAAGTGGTTGAGTGATGTGAGTTGAGTGGTTAAGTGCATAAAAAGTGGTTAAGTGCACCACTCTATATACATATCTTCTTCCGAACGCTCGGGGAATACGACCGTTGCCGAACAGCGACGAAGATTTCTATGCGCATTATCACTTTGGTGGTATTTTTGTTATGAATGGACGGGGTGTAACATTTTATGGCTTGATTTCACAAGAGAACTAATAGACAAATATGGAAGAAACACATGCTGCACCGACCAGGAGTAAGGGCAGGAGAATGATGATGGCTGTGTTTACCAACAGGTAGATTAAAAAAAAAAACATTTTTGTAGTCAGTTAATACATTAATTACTTTATGGGGCCTTGTATTGATGTATTGTACAATTGGTACTGCTACTGATACCCAAACTAAGCTAAAGTATCATAAAATACGAAAACATAGATTTGTGTGTCGCTGCAGTAGGCTTAGATGTTCTTACGATTTTTTCTTAATTAATTTACAGATGTATGTCTTTTGATGTGTGAGTGTGTGATATCAGGGTGTGTATGTGTAGAGTGTGAGTGAGTGGGGTGTGATAGTTTAAATTTTACTAATATTGTTTTTAGTTAAGCAATATATGTACTAGGCCTGTAGGTTTTTTGTTAGAAAACTGTATTCTATTTGAATAATTTAATTATCGCAGGGATATTGGACGGTCACATACTTCTATGGTATACTGGTATATTAATATTATATAGTTATCATATGGTACAGGTATTTGCTACGTGCTCATAATCACGAGCGACAAGCAACGACGACGGTAGAACCAACTGCAACCGCTGACGCGTGTCGACGGCTGCCTATGTCGTTGACACGTGCCGCTCGTATGTATTTACTCTAAATGATTGGCACCTAATTAATTAATCATTTAAGTACATGATACAAATAGGTAACAATTTATTGTGCGTTGTTTCTACCGAACTCTTTTACGATTAAAACGTGCGAGGTATTGCTACAAAACTGGTAGCTATGTTGTTTTTTTTTTTTTTGTAAAAAGGTTTTCACAAAAACAAAACGACTTCCAGAAAAACACTACAAAGAGAAAAATAACTAATCTCGAAAGTCGGTGGCAAAAACGAATATACAAAAACGTAAAACGTGTTTTTGCCACTGACTGTTATTTTTCACTTTGTATAGTTTTTTTTTCTGGAAGGCGGTTGTTTTTTTCTTTTTTGAAAAAAAAAAGGTTTTTCATGTAACACATCTTTAAAACAATATATAATACGTATACTTTTAATATTACATGTAGCTTTTTTCTTTCCTACATTTCCTTATACTGTGTCTACGAAACACAACTGGTCAGTTGTGTAACAAAAGCTTTCTAGGTTGTTGATATGTACTGTCTGGTATTACGGCTTCGATGTCTGTCGCGTGTAAATTAAGTTTGTAATCCAGACAACATACGGTTACCCGATCCGGAGGTTCTAGACCATAGGTAGGTAGGTAGGTATTCACCGCCTAAAAATTTGGGCGCCAATTGTCGGAAATGAGGGCCGAAGTCCTACCGGCGGTCGAGCACTAATCATAGGTACTTCATGGTAGACTCGACAGCACCCGCCGTGGGTCATGAAACACCATGGCTTCGCTCGTCTAGAACTAGGCGACGTATGAGATGTGAGACCGTAGCCGTCGCCAGTAACGCTGCTTCCCTGTGCGAGCTCCCCCGAGCATTGACCAGCGTGTTGTCCGCATAACACGTCAGGTCTACCTCCAGTCTGAGCTCGTCTCTCAGCACCTAGTCGTACCTGATGTTCCAAAGGAGCGGGACTAGGACCGAGCCCTGTGGAACACCGCGCGACAGTCGGTGCTGGTGTTCGCCATCACTTCCCAAGTAAGTGAAACACCTCTCAGACAGATAAGTCCCAATGATGTGACGGAGGTCTGAAGGCACTTGATGGTAACGCAGTACCTCCCGAATATATCTCCAGGGCAGAGTATTAAAGGTATTCCGGATAAGGCGAGAGGAAACGCCAGGGTGTCACCACTGACACTCGTCCGGCCCTGGTCCAGGCCATGGTCCGGAGCGAGAGTGCATGGCAGTCCGTCAGCTTCTTCTGCAAAGCAATCATGCTGGCAAAGGAAAAGGCGGAGCACGAGAGGGAGCGGGCATCTCAGCGCCTACATGCCCTGACACAGTCTCGAGTATCGAATATACATGTTGTCTTTGATTTTTGTGTACTGGTTTTTCTCACCGATTTCCGAAATTAGTAATTTTTCCACTTTGTAGTGTTTTTCGAAAGTCGTTTTTTTAAACGTTTCTATTTTACATGTTATGTTTTGTAATGTCGATAGAATTTATAGCATCAGTCATAAACGGCTACTGTTCCGTATTTCTTAGCCGTAACCAGTTAAAAAATGCAGCGTGATAAAAAAGAAGTATGTAGGTCTAACTAGGTACGTGGTTTTTCTTATAAGTCCCTAAAACTAATATTTATTTTAATACTAAAGTTCTCATCAAAAATCAGGCACTGCTTTTTACGCTGAGATTTCAAGTTGGGCTCGTCGCTTTGTATCAAAATCTATAAAAAATAAGTTTCAATACAAACGGTCTTTCTTTTTGTTCTGAGTAGCCCATTCATTGCGACACCCGTTGTGCGATCTCTTAGAATTAGCAGGAACTACAAGTAAAGCAAGATACATGCATATAAATATTGTACATAATTATTCGGCTTTTAATTGTAATATGCCGTTGAAATTGTTTTGGTAAGATTGCACGCGCCGAACCTGTTGTTAACTAACCAAACTAAATTTAGTTCAGTGTAAGGTACACTGAACTAAATTTAGTTTTCTACATTATATGTACAGATAAATACATAAGATAAACATAATTATGTTTAGTGCTTTCAAACTAAGTTACTCCCTAGAAGGATTACACGTGATTAAAAACATGCTGACTAAAAATACGTCAATTTACGTCAGTCGCGGACTAATATAACATTCACATTAATAACAACGTTCATATTTCATACAAAAATATTTTTTATAATACCTATTGCTCTGCTATCTTTTAGCAATTTAGTTTTATTTTGTAGCTTACATGAGTGCCGACAAGGTGGAAGGAGATGTGTACGCATTTCTAAGGAGTTTCAAATTTTGCTTTAACTAGAGCACAAGTATTTTAGTTGCTCGCCCGCTAAATGCCTGCTTTGAGGTTTATCTCGATGTCTGCCATGTGCGTGTGTGCCTATTCAAACGCATTTGCTTTAATTGGAGGTGGCACAGAGGTATCATAAATCGGATGATCTTGCCATCTACTTCTTTAATTTGTCTGTATCATCATCATCAACCTTTTTATCGTCCCACTGCTGGGCACAGGTCTCCTCTAATACAGAGAAGGATTACGCTTGCTCAATGCGGGTTGGCGTTTTCAGACTTAAAGTCCAGGTTTCCTCAAGATGTTTTCCTTCACCTTCAGTCATTGGTGTCCAAGATATACTTAGAAAATACATATAACTATAGCAAAGTTACATTAGTACTTGCCTGACCTGGAATCGAACCCGCGCTCTCATACTTGAGAGACTGGTGTTTTAACCACTAGGCCACCACGAATTGTCACCACCATTCGTCTGTATGTGTTATATTTTTAAATATATCCTTTTTTTCTACTTAACTTGGGTTAGTTATCATTAGAGATCGGAAATTACGGCGCTTATATACCTAAAATTACACAAAATACCGACGAAAGAATAATGTGGATACGCCCTTACAATTGTGTAAAATATTTTAATGTAAATTTTTCCTTCAACAACAACGAAATATCTTGTTATGCGCCATCGAGTGGTATTCTTAGAAATATTTATAAACAAAACCTATAGTGGCATATGTGTACCGAAAGGCATATCCAAATTTTTCTTTCGTCAAATCAGGTTTAGACATTTAAGCGCCGGAATATCCGATCTCTAAATATCGAACGTCGATGTCACTTCGTGGAAAATAACGTGGGTTATAAACTATAAAAACTACTTTTTGTAAATGCTGTAATGCATAACTGTTTTATGTCAAAAATAAACTAAAATCACAGTGAGGCACCTTCGGCATGTAAATACCTTTAATTTTTCTACCAATAGGTAGTAATAATAATAATATATTTTTCTACTCAAGGTAGTGCACTACCACTTTTGTTCTCTATTTATATCTATCTGTGAGTGGTAACCAATAAATTGTTTTAAGTCATGTAAATGTCAATACAATCGACACAAATAAATAATGAAAATCATAGTAGCTCCCATATCTAGCTAGAACTAACCGGAACTCTCGCGACCTCTGATCTACCTACCGTCTCTACGCTGCAGCACTTCAAATAGCACCACATTGCTGTCGAAGTCACTTTCCTCACTCGCCGGCCACGCTTGATCTTCGAGCAACGGCTTACCATGCTCCCCCTTCACCTTTGAAGTCCGTCGAATGGACTCAAAGTCTTTAATGGCGTCGAAGTCTTGGTCGATGGCGTGGACCGTGCCGGCCACAGACTGGATAAACAAGATCTTGTGGATGATGTGGCCTATGATGCCGAGGAGACAGACGCCCAGGCCGACCACGTTGATCAGTGAGAGAACGTCGCCGCTCACTTCTACGGCCAGGACTAGGATACACATTTCCTAAAAATGTTTAAATTGGATGTTTTAGATAAGATATAAAGTAAATATAAGCTTCTACAAAATTAGACAACTGCGTTAAACTCAGCGTTAATCTCAGTCGTGTCAGAAGCTTTCAGCTTTGGAGTCTAGGGTCCGCTTTACCAGTCTAACTGTTCATTTTGGCTAAACTTCGGTATTTTCCATGAAGCGACTGCCATCTGACCTCCACAACCCGAAGGTGACATCGAAGATATTGCGGGGATATTGAGGGCTCCAACAACCCGTAACGACTGTCATTAGATGTTCGTATAGCAACCGGAACCAACGGTTTTATGTGCTTTCCGAGGCACGAACAGACCAGTGCAAATATTCATATTCATGCATACAAATATTTGCAGTGCGTGAGGATTGTACCCGCGCCTCCTTGCGCAGCGGCCGCGTTCGCTACCGCTACGCCACGGAGGCTCATCATCATCATCATCATCTCAGTGTTAATCCCAGTCGCATCCGTAGCTTTTTCAGCTTTGGAGTCTGGGGTCCGCTTTACCAATCTTAACTGCTGATTTTGGCTAAACTTCGATATTTTCCGTGCAGCGACTGCCGTCTGACCTCCACAACCCGAAGGCGACATCGAAGCATTGTAGTTAGACCAATTGTTGGACTTTTGAGAACTCCAACAACCCGTAACGACTGTCATTAGATGTGCGTATGGCAACCGGGACCAACGGCTTAACGTGCTTTCCGAGGCTCGACCAGACCAGTGCAAATATTCATATTCATGCATACAAATATTTGCACTGCGCGGGGATCGAACCCGCGCCTCCTTGCGCAGCGGCTGCGTTCGCTACCGCTACGCCACGGAGACTAACTTCCTGAATACACAACCTTAGGATTACGAATAGATAAAATGTTGGTGTACCGGTGTGTAGTCAGAGTTCTACTGGCTACGTCTTCATAAAAGACTGGAGTGGTATTAAGTTACTTAAATCAGTTATCATACCTTAAATATACCAGAGATGGATAGAGTAAGACTAGAAGTATAGGTGACAACCAGGAACTCGCTGATCTCCATCGCGAAAGCTATGGTGGCGCCGACAGAAACCTTCAAGATGGTGGGCACCAGCTTCTCTGCTGACATCCTCTGCAGGTAATCGTAGCATGCAAAACCTGGAATTGACAAGCGTAATTATTGTATCATGTATGTTTTTTTTATTACCTGCGCCTCACGGCTTCACCTACGTATACATGTTTCGATCCCATGAAAATGACTGCGATACTCTTGTCCACAAACTAAATTTAATACCAGTCCATCTTTTTCTATCTGTTTCATTAAGAAAAGGACTAAATATAAATATTAGTTTAGTTAGTTCTAACAAAATAGTCAGCGCCTGACGTGAATCGAAGTATTTTAATCGCCATGTTTCTAATCGCGTGGTCTATGGAGTACATTAATTTAACAGGACTAAACGAATATGTTATCTTCTATGCTTTTCTTAATGAAATAGCAAGAAAAACATACACTGAACTTAAAATTAGTTTAGCTTGTGAACTGGAGAACCTGTACCAAGGTCGGGATAAAAAGTCCGGTTCCGTATTATTTCTACTTATAAACTATCTACGTGCCCGTTTTCATTCAAATCCGTTCAGTAGTTTTCGTGTGAAAGAATACCCAAAATTTTTCGCATTTACAATATTTGTAGGACTTTTAAGAGTGGCTTGCAGACTAATTATAAACTAGCTGCGCCACGCGGTTTCACGCTCCTATTGGTCGCAGCGTGATGTTATATAGCCTAAAGCCTTCCTGGATTAATGGACTATATAATACAAAAAGAATTTATCAAATCGGGCCAGTAGTTCTTGTAGTCAGTCGTAGCGCATTCAAACAAACAAACAAACTCTTTAGCTTTATATATTAGTAAAGATAAGAAGTAACAACCACAGTTCCGTAAGTTCCTAATAGCAAACCTACAGAGCTAATACAGATTACTCAAAGCCGAGCAGTGCATTGTGAAAGTAGCTAGGTTAGGTTAGCTTTATTTATTTCGGACAACGCCCTCTTCCGTCCCCCATGAATGGGCCCAGGGGCGAGGGACATGGGGAAGTCCCCGTCCCCTATTTGATGAACCCCGAGGCGGAAGCGTGCGCGAGTGTAGGTTCACGCCTCAGAGGCGATGCACGGAATAGTTTCACACCTCACTACCCTGTGCAGGAGGCGAGGCCCGGACAGACCGGGCCGGCACGAGTGCGGGGCCGCGGCAGTATCAAGGACTCCCGCGGCCCGGCGCGCACGTGACTGGAGAGACACCGGGGTGGTTTTTAGTCAGTAGTCTGACAGACCCCGTCGCCCACCCCAGGGCACCGGACATGCATGAGCATTTTCCACCCCGGAACAAAAAGAAATCTTTATTTATTTAAAGTATTGAGTACCACCAAGGCAAGGACCACCTAGCCAGAGATACACTCACCTTTTTAGAAGGCTGGCTAAAGATCCTAATAACTCTACCCATAGATGTTAAATCCACTAATAATCGTGTATGAGTATTGTTGATACTTAGCCGTACAACTCTTTTTATACGTAAATCATATTTTAAAACTAGATGAGGAACGCGTTTCCTACCTAACTATTCTGAGAAGAAAGACTCGTTAATAACAATTAACGAGTTAGCGAAGTATAGTAACAATTTACGAGGCATAGTAATAACTATGCCTTCACCATCTGACTTTGTAATCATTCTGTCGTAATAAAGGCCGTTCCGTCATAATTATAAACAAGTCATATCCAGCCTCAAGTTTAAATGAAAACATTACACGTTTTGAAAGTCCCGCCAACAGAAATTTGCAACAAGTATCCAACAGATGGCGAGCTTAGCCATGTCGGTTGCGTAGTGTTGCTAACTTATAGGAATTTCCAATACAACTGGTATTTTTGGCATCCATATAAGAATCTGCAGAGTAATTAACACACTATCAGTAGCAATGAGTTTCATTTTGACATTTCAGCAACATTAATCGCGTTGTTAACGTCGTTGATCAGACACATTTTGCTAGCATATGGAGCACTGGATTAGCAATATGCTTCAAAATGATTCCAACTGATAGTAATAGCGTGTTACGCAATTAGGGGGCTTGATTTTTATTTTTATATAAATTGTAAACTAGTGCTTGACTGCAATCCCGCCTGATGAATGATATAAGCAGTGACGCAATCGTTGATGGTAAAGCGCGCTAGTTTATTAAGAGCCTATGCACTTTAGCCTTGAAGACACTCAAATTGTATTCCGACGGAAACACCGCCGCGGGCAAATTCTTCCAATCCATCGATGTACGCGGTATAAAAGAAGAGGTGAAACGCTTCGTCCGGATCGCAGTGGTGTTAACAACGTAAGTGTGGATCTCGCCGTACATCGTCCGATGGTGGAACGGAGAAGAGGGAAGTAAATCATGCAATTCCCTCGCACACTCTACTCTACTCTACTCTACAACTGTGCTGCAGGCGTTGGAGACCGTTTTAAGTTAAATCTGGGTCGCCAATAAGCCTTTTTAGTGAATGTTTGAATTTGAGAGTCTTGATCTTTCTTGGGGTTGACTTACGTAGGTCTATAAGTAACAATATTTCCTAGCTTTTATGACAAACAATTAAAAAATGCGAACCAGTGAGGTGTTCTCAATCATAGTCTAGTTTTAATATGATGGTAAAAAAGTAAAAATGACTTTCTCTTACTTTGATGTTTATTAGTACATTTATAATTCTTTTATCTAGTTACATGATTATTGTATGTATAAATAATGTAAGTATATATTTGTTTATTGAATAACTACGTAAATGACACTGCACTGCATCTGCAGAATTGATTCCCCTCCCTTTAAATCAGTCTTTAAGAGATAGCTTTGTGATAAGACTGCCCATTGCATCACCCTATGCCCCTATTTATGGAGTTTCTTGCCCGTTCTTCTCCATAGGTACCTACTCTTTGGAATGGGCGACTAGCTTTACCTTACTGACTGACCGACATTCTGACAATTCAAAAGTGCCTGTAACTGGTTTATTTGAAATAAATGCTTTGATTTTGATTTTTGATTATGTAGTTACTTTATTTTTTCTGTAATTCGTATGATGTAATTAATATAAT
This sequence comes from Sesamia inferens, assembly GCA_037179545.1. Classification (NCBI taxonomy): domain Eukaryota; kingdom Metazoa; phylum Arthropoda; class Insecta; order Lepidoptera; family Noctuidae; genus Sesamia; species Sesamia inferens. The sequence continues at coordinate 23,083,470 of CM073921.1, forward strand.
GAAAAACATTGTATTCGATAGTGAAAAAAAAAAAACAATTTGCGCTCCAGAGGTGCAAACAGAAGTGAACATTAACGTAATTTTTATTGTTTGGAATGGTTAGGGAATAATTTCGCTGGAATTGCTTTATTTATCGCTATAAAAGTACTATCATTTTTATGTGGTAAATTATTATTATATTACATAATTTATATTACATACAAAAATTAACACTTCAGAACAGTTACAATTACAATTATTTTACATTAAAGTAAAAAAATCAAGTTTCGATAGAAAGTAAGTGATATATTAATTCGCGCCGCTATTGTAGTCTCCCTCCGTCTTACGAATTTCCGAGCAGGTTACGTGTCCATGCGAATTTAAAATTGTTTATCCATTCCAAAAAAGTTCACAACGCCGCTGAAAAGGTTTTTACTTTAATAGCATAAAATAAGTAATACTTTCTGATTAAGTATGTATATTTTATTTCCATTCTCTTGTCTTTAAATGGCCTTTTAAAACATCGTTAGGTATATTTATAGAAAAAAAATGCACTTGTCTAATGAATTTTCGCTGGTTGGGGAAACCACCACTAGTGAGTCCGAGAGAAATAGTTGGCAACACTGAAATTTGCATTTAGATAGCCTCACCTCATGTTATTGATTGATGTTGCTATTGTTCTCCTGTCACCTGTGGTTGCATACTGAACACGGCCTATGGGGTGTCCGTGTAACTATTTATAATTACATGTTATAAATACGGTGAACATTTGCATCGGTAAGTCGTATAATAAATAATTTGTAGATTATAATAATTTTTGGGCGATCTTACTTGACGAGTTAATTCTCTGCTTGCTTGGCTTTAAATAATACTTGTAATCGAGAACATAAAGCTTGCGCCAGACATAGTCCAAATATTTGATCACTTATTTGAACACTTGTTTGGACACATGTGTAGCACGGGTATTTAAGTATTTGTTGAAAGCTTTGTTAAAACATTTGTACTTTGCCATTCGTTGTCGGTTTCTCAAGTCTCGCAATTTTCGCGTTTTATTTATAAGTTTCAAATTAGTGTGATAATTCTAAGTTTTTTAGCTGCGCACCGCATAAGTTTCGAACCCAAGAGAATATTGGGACAAAAACTGTATCCTGTGTTATTCCTGGTTATGAACTATCTGTGTGCGAAATTTCATCTATATCCGTGCAGTACTTTTTGCGTGAAAGAGTAGTATTACTACTAAACTAAATACTCACAAACTTTCGCATTTATAATATTAGTGGATTTGTAACAAGTTTAGTATGTATCTACCATAACGTAAAAGAATGTTGACAAAATAATTGCATACAAATATAAAGGTAAAATGTATATCTTACAGGTCTAAATGCTATTGCAAAAAATTGATAGGGGTGAGGTGGCGGATCACGTTAATTTCAAGGAAACTACCATGAGAAACGACTCTGATCCCGAGGTAAAAACTTTTATTAGGATTCATAAACCTACTCAAAATCACAAGTCATTTATTCTAACTAGGCTGAGAAATAGGCTAGTTTAAATAAATAAAACAAACAACCTCTTTGAAAGACAAGTTTATGTAGGTCAATGCCTTTAAGCACCGGTCTTTCATCATTTCCTAGTGCTTTCCTGGAAACCAGAAGTGGCGCAGCAAAATATCGCTCCTCAGTCCCGGTCATGCGTATATTTTTAGGGTAGGTTAGGACATCTAAAGAAGTGTAAAGTTAATTTCTTTTAATAACTACATAATTATCCAAATCTAGATAAATTTGAATAATTACGTAGTTATTAAAATCTTTTAATATTTCAGAATGTTGGGTCATTCTTTACCCTCCCTGGGAAGTATAATGAGGAGGGAGAGGAGATCCCACTGAGCAAGACGTGAGTAATGAAATATTTAATTAATTTTTTATTAATATTTGCTAAGAAACCATCCACAAAATACGTCGTATGAATAGGGGCCTTATCGTGTGACGTATTGAATGGTTGACAAGGAGCTCGTGGCTGAGTAATAAACCTAAGCTATGCTTGCCAAAGTCGTTCCATGGATGGATGACCAACCAAGCCCTCCGTCTTCAGAAAGCACTTAAAATCTTTGATGATGACTGTCATTTGTGGATCTTTAACAGCGGTTATGTCGAACCCGAAAGTCGGACATCCTAACCTACTTAGGCAGTGGACATAAATAAATTACTGTTATTCAGCTAAAGCCAGTTAGACTGGGATACTGGGGACTGGGGAAGTTAGGAAAAGGCTATGCAGATCATGATATAATAACAAAATTTATTTAATCCTAGGTCGAGCCAGTCGTGTGATAAGCTTTCGCCTGCGTTTGTCAAGCCGCTGCCACTGCCTATGCATGTGATGCAACCGTAAGTTATAAAGCGTGTTATGACCTTTATAGTCAAGTCGAAATGACGTTTCAGGGGCACAACGTCGTGAGGCGTGGGGCTGTGTAAACGAGTTTCTTAGTGTTAATGGCAACAATCATTTACTTAACGCACTAATTTAAAATTCATAATAAGATTATTTATGATAAATTTTCTAAAATACCATCTTGGAGCTACTTAAAGCAACTTAATATATATGTATATCATCAACCTTTTTTAATCAATCTTTTTTTTATCGACTTTGGGCATAGATCTCTCATACAAATAAGGATTGAGCGCGTAATCACCACGCTGAGCAAGCGTGGTGATTACGCGGGTTGGCGATTTCAAACTTAAAATCAGGTTTCCTCAAGATGGTTTTCCTCCACCTTTTAGCGAATTGAAAGAAACAGAAAGCCCTATCTATGCCTCAGGCGATATAGACGGCATCATTCAAATTACGAACTATATTTGTTTCGTTATAATTACAGGCCACTAGCCTAATCCGTATGTTAAGTAAATGTCGCCATTGGAGTGACATATTGTGTAATACATGAACAGTATCAAAATTATTACATAATGTTCGTACAAATCAACAATATTCTAAGTTTAAAAAAATATCACGAATAAAGTTAAGTTGGATTAAATTTGTTTAATAGTATTATAGACTACATTTTTAGTAATCATTAAGAACCTGAATCATTTAATAATAGTAGATTAGTAGCCAAGATCCGTAAGGAATCTATTGCAGCCAGAGATATTTAGGCGCGCAAGCCCAGCAAGGGTGTAATTGATGTTTACACCCGAGCTAACTACTCTGCTTTACATCTCAATTGTGAGATAAGTACAAAAAAAACCGGCATTACAATAATAAAACATTTTAGAACTTTCAGGCAAAATATTGTTAATTGCTGCATCAGCTTCCATTTTCATTGAATCAGGAGTGCAGCTTATATCTTTATCACTTGCAGAACTCATGTATTTTTCCTAATTAGCACGTAATTATAAAAAAATCACAAAAACAAACAATATTTAGAGTAAAAGTTTTCTATTCCCGCCTTTTTTTATTATTTTTTCAAGAACTAAACTGAGCTTCGCCGTTCGATAATTAAAATTGATGACTATTATACTCATACGAAGAAAAGGCTGAATTGCGAAACGACCTCTTTTGTCATTGGGCTGAATGCATGATGTCTATTGCCAGTATGATGATTACATTAGATGTACGCAAACTTTTTGAAAGAGTGGAAACCTTTTTTTTTTTAATTACTTACCGCCCTAGGGCTTTTCCAGCCATCATTACCCTAGGGCGCTAATCGGTCACTTACAAGCCCCATTTGGGTGTAATAAGGACCTACTTACCGAATATGAGAGATGTAAAGGACATTTTTTTTTTCTTAGGCGTAAAGTCGTCGTTAGAGTCAAGGATTATCCGTCGAGTGCCTTCCAACCAGAAAACACAGCTCTCGGTGACGACTTCATCGTGGAAGAGAATAGTTTCTATTTGGCTGATGAACACAAAGTGTATCTGCACCCAAATGGAAGACCAGAAATCTCAGAGCAACCGCAACATGGAAAAATAAGGGGACGACCGCGAGGGTGCTCACAAAAGAGTAACAGCAGATAGACTGATTGATGTAACTGACGTTGACGTGCCCAGTGAGTTAAGAGAGATGGTCATGCGATTGGTTGCTTCAAGGAAAGCAGCAAAAGGATGAACAGATAGGGAAGATGTTTCGCCTGAACATGCTGTATGGCTAAAATGGTCATTCATACATGACCATTCACGCGAGAGGCAAAAATATCCGCTCAAATAATCTGAGAAGGATGTTGCAGCTGGAAAGGCCGGCTAACTCTAATAACTGATATTATATGGCGCCAATTTTAGATCATCTTGATTCCTTTTACTAGGAAAGGATCCCATCCCATCCCAAAACATGTTTTGGGATAAGATATACGCTTCCAAGTTACATGTAATTCGATGAATCTTTGACTTTGTAGACAGACTCCGTAACCTTCAACAGTTTAACAATATTCAAGTCTCATAAATTATTAACCCATACTTGTTACGGATAATACAAGGTTATATTGTTCTAGCAATATCTGTAATAACAAATCACCGTTATTTGCAACTTTAATAGAAACTAGATTTTTTTATTAATTTAATGAAGTACAGTTATGAGATCTCTATACAATAATATACTCGTACATGTGCCCCCTTATTCATAAACGCTGTTTAAAGCTAACTAGTGATTAGCGATTCTTTAACCATTCAATTTTGACCTTTTAACGTCACTTAACTTAGATCATCCTTTATGAATATACACCACGGTGTTTAAGAGGTTTATTCATAAACGAAGATTAAAGTTAAGTGACATGCAAACGTCTAAAATGTATGGTTAAAGAACGCTAATCACTAGTTAACTTTCACTAGTTAAACATCTTTTATGAATAAGGGGGATAATGTACGGGCGTATTTAAAACTAGCTTATTGAAAAACGCGTCATTTGTATAACTCGTAATGTTCAATAAAATATCTATCCAAATTAAAAACTTACCGTTGCAAAAATTCAAAACACGTTTAACAGAATTACTTGTAGATAAATATTATCATTCTCTCTTTGCTATCTTAAATGTAACTTTTTAATAGAATATCTTTATTATTTTGTACTTTCTATTAAGTTTACATAATAATAAATAATAATATATTTTTTTAATAATCAGAGGTGTTCCTTTTTCTTCGTTTTCGGTGGAAACTTTAAAAGGCGCTCGACTTATGCGAACGAAAGAAGCGAGTTCAGAAAGTGTGGGATTTTTTCGGCAGTTTGGATGTACGGACGACAGCAGGTAAAGCTACATGTTGTGTTGCATTACATAGTACGTTTATCGTGTACCTAATATAAGAAACACGCGTCCATATAAAATGCTTAGTCTTAGCAGGCGTATGAAAAATGAGGGTCGTGTATTTTTTCAAAATGTCAAAAACTGAGTATCGTAGTGTCACAAAGTTGTTGTTTAAAGAAGGTTTATGCCCTGCCTAAATATAAGAACGATTAGGTGGCGAATATAAGGAGCCTGCTCCCTCCTATAGCACAAAAAAATTGGGTGAAAGTTTTTTGCCTTTGCCAGAGAATCCGTCGTAAACATGTGACGGTCGACCTGTGGAAGTGCTCACTCCCGAAACGATTGCACTTAACGCAATAGAGGTTCTGAATGACCGCCGTTTGAAGATTAGTGAAATTGCAGCTAGGCTTGGGTTCTCTAAAAGTACTGTTCATCGTGCGATTTAGGAACATCTTCACATGAAAAAAGTGATTGCAAGATGGGTACCGAAACTTCTTTCAGCGGTACACAGACAAGAAAGAGTGCACTGTCCAAGTTTTCGGATCTTTGTGGCGGAAATTCAAGGACTGTGATCGAGCGGCTAGTGACTGGCGATGAAACTATGATCTTGTATTATGATCCACAAAGCAAGCGCGATTCAATGGAATGGCGTTACAAGCGTGATAAGATCCCTAGAAAGGCAATCAACTAAAAACTGATGTTGTTTGCGCTAGTTTATCGACCGGGTCCGATTGTTAGTTAGTCGAGTTGTTAGATCCCCGACCGGTACGGGCTAGCGTAATTAGTATTGTCTATGGCGACGCGCGGCCGCCATTCTTGAATAGACAACGTCTTGAGACCCCGTCGCGTACGGGGTCCGTTGCTTGAACTTTAAATTAAAACACAACGTTTTGCGACCTCGCCGCGAAGGGTCCGTTGCTAAAATCTTGACGAAAAGCTCGCGTGCGTGGCACGTTCGGACGAGTGAATTTCGAGAAATAAATACCACCGGCCGCGTTTTGTATAGTTTGTCGCGATTGTTGCCCGTGTTTTGGAGTATTTACTTGAACTATAAAACGTAACAGCGCCGTCTGTAAATTGAGTTGAGTTTGAATCGGAAACTTGGTTTCATTGAACGATTGTTTGTCGGGCGTGGTTGACGCTGCTAGAGAACGGTTTCATACGCTGGTGAGCTTTGGTGCCCTATTAAGGGAACTTGGTGTGTCGACTGGTATGGGACAGTCAGTGTATTTGAAGACTTCGGACGTCATTGTAAAGTCGGCGCGCGCGTCGACTTCTCCGAGACTTCACTCCACGACGGAACACACTGGATCCCAGGTAAGTCCCATAGATTTACCAGAGTGTGGTCGGAGATTAATTTACTTGTGGTGTAGGCCGACCTTGTTTGTTGAATAAGCCGTGACAAATGCGCGGTAGATGTACGCGCTGTACTGGGGCGCATACATCGTTTGGTAGCAGAGTGCGGTTTCTAATTACTAATTTGATTAATTAGAGTATCATTCCAGTATTTTGGTAGCCTTCAGAGGCTAATTTGCAAAAATTTGTTTTTTTTATTTGTTGTTGTCGGTACTCGTAAAATTATATCTCTGACCACCTCCATCATTGTGTGGATCCGATATTTTACAAAGTAAGAAATGTAAAAACAATTGTAGGTAGATTGTTTTTTATTTTTGGTTCATTTCTTTCCGTTCAGAGGAACGGAGTAGGCTAAGGCATGATACGCCATACAGCCAGTTATGTTTACGAGTAATGTTTTGTTATTGTTGACTCGATTATCTTGTGTATTTGTACGAACCAAATAGTTCGTTTTGTTGTTGAGCCACAGTTACCAGTAGGTACATTGTTGAATATTGAGCTACGGTTATCAATAATTACGAGTTATTTTTATGACTAATGTTTTGTTATTGTCGAACTAGTCAACTCGTGTATTTGTACGAACCGGATAGTTCGTGATTGAATGTTTTGATTTAGCTCATAATTCACAGTCGTAATTTTGTTGATTTAACTCGTAATTCACAGTCGTAATTTTGTTGATTTAGCTCGTGATTCATAGTCGTAATTTTGTTGATTTAGCTCGTAATTAACAGTCGTAATTTTGTTCGGTTTGTTGTTGATTTATTACATAATTCACAGTAATAATTTTATTCTGTTTGTTTGTTGATTTATTGTGTAATTGGTAGTAATAATTTTGTTTTGGTAATAAGTTTGGATCTGTGTCGCAGTTAAGTTAGGCCGTTTGCACACTGATATTTTGTATGTATACTTTGTAATATTTTTTATTTGTACATGTTAGTGTTTTGTTTGTAACGGTTGCCCTTAGCTTTGGTCCCCACACGGTCTCGCGGAATTTATTGAGTTATTTACGCTTGTTTTTGTTGCTTTCCGCGCGTTCTTTAATTGAATTTAATTTGTTGATTTGAATTTGTGACTTTCATTTGAAATGGCTCCCAATCCGCTTACTAAGACTAAAGCAGAAGTTCAAGCCGCATTGCGTTGGCTCGCGGGTGCGGCTGCCCTGATTGTTCGGCCGGATCGGGTTCAGGCATTGTTGACCAATTACGAAGGGTTGCCTGCGCGCATGCAAGGCTTGGAGCGACACGTTGTCGACTTCCATGCCTACGTTTTGGAACACCCTCCAGCGGATGACGCCATAGTGGAGACCTTTAAAAGGGATGTCGACCAGGCGTACGAACTGGCCAACCAAATTACGGAGTCGGCAGAAGGGCTCCTGGCTGCCCGTAGGGGAGAGCCGACTTTGAGCGGGGAGGTTAAACCGACCCCGCCGGTTTTGTTAGGGAGACTGCCCACATTGGAGATTCCCCACTTTGACGGGAACCTCACGGCTTGGATGGGCTTCATCAACCTGTTCGACAGCTTGGTGGACTCCAGGGAAGATTTGTCCCCCAGCCAGAAACTGGCTTATTTGCGCTCCGCCCTCCGCGGAGAAGCCAGTGCAGTGGTCCAGCACCTAATAGTTAGCGATGCTAACTACCAGGTCGCGCGGCAGTTGTTGCTGGACCGCTACCAAAACGTCCGCTTGCTAGCGGACACCCATGTGGCAGCCATTTTGGCCTTACCGAAGGCAACGCGGGTTTCCTCCTTGCGGAAGGATTTGGTCAACCCGCTCTTGACCGCTATCCACTCGTTGCGCCGGCTGGATTTGCCGGTCGACCAGTGGTCCTTTCTTCTTCTGCACATCGTCCTCACGAAATTGCCCGCAGAGGTAAAGGGGCGATTTGAGCAAAGGTACGGGGGCAATAGCGCCTCGTATCTCCCCCCCTTCTCGGACTTGCTTCGTTTTTTGGAGGACGAGTGCAGAGTGGTGGACCAGCTGAGCGACCCCACACCGGGAACGAGCACAGGTCGTCCGGTGGCGGCGAGGGCACAACCCCGCCGTCCGACCAAACAATACTCGGCTGTCCGAAGGGACTCCCCCCCCGCACCAGGTAAACGGTGCCGGTATTGCCGGGGGGACGGACATGATGTGCGTGCTTGCGCGAAGTTCGGGGGCCTCCGGATTGCGGGACGAAGAGCCCTCGCCAAGCAACGCGCCTGGTGTTACATGTGTCTGGGGGACCACCTCCAGTCAGCGTGCCCCCAGGCTAAGGTTTGTCCACATTGCGGCGGGAGACATCACGCTCTCCTGTGTTTGAACCGCAATGGTGGTGGGTCCGAAAGGGACCCAGATTCCCCGCGCACGGGCGGGGGCCCCCCGCAGGATGTAGCGGTGGCCGTCGGAGGCTCGGGGAGGCGGGCGGTACACTACTCCCCCCTCTTGATGGAATACCCTCGATTGGGGCGTTATATTCCCCCGTACGCGGCCCACGGTTATTGGCCCACACCCCGGAGTAGTGTTGGAAGGAGTCCCGATGTTGCGGAGTGGGACCCTCTCGCCTACTGTCGGCGACCCCCTCCCATCTTTTCGACTCAGTCCAACCGGGGTCCAGGGGGGCAATCACCCCCCCCCCCCCCGGGTTTTCATTAATGCCACTGTCGGGCGCAACCCCCCCACCGGAGTTTGTGCTGTTGCCAACAGCCTCCGTGCGTGTTTGGGGCCCCAAAGGTGATTTTGTCACTGTGCGTGCCCTCTTGGATTCAGGGGCCCAGGGTTGCATAATTTCTACTTGGCTCGTCCGACAGTTGGGCTTAAATATTGTGCCGCATAGGGAATCGGTACGGGGCGTTGGAGACCTGCGGATTTCGGATCCGATCGGTCGGGTTTCGTTCTCCTTCTCCCCCCACTCCTCCTCAACGCCGAAAACCGGTACTTCGGCGATTGTTGTTGAAACGGTGGCCGGGCCGCTTCCGCAAGTGCGAGCCCCACACGCCGCCGTTGAATTGTCGGCTGGATTGGCTCTGGCTGACCCTCACTTCCACCGACCTGGCCCGGTCCATTTATTGATCGGGGTGAATGTGCTAGGTCGTTTGCTGCGTGGGAGCGAGCGAGTTTGCAGGCAGCTTTGTTGTTGGGTCATGTAGTGATGGGATCGTTTAGGGACGTCCCAGACCCCCCTTCGGCAGACAGCGACCCCGCTGTTGGTTCTGCCTTGTCGGACATCCTCTCCGGCAACTTGCTTCGAGATTGGGAGCTAGTGTCGACTTTAGGTCGATCTTTGCATGGTCTGACAGTCAAGTCGTCCTTTGTTGGCTGAAAAGTTCAGTCCATACCCTCGAGGTATTCGTGGCCAACCGGGTGTCTCAAATTCAGACATCGAAAGCCCAGTTGATTTGGCGCCACGTGCCTGGCGAATTGAACCCCGCAGACTGCGCTTCCCGCGGCTGCGAGGCGCCCGAACTTGTGAATCACCAGCTGTGGTGGGGTCCACCATGGTTGTTACAGCTGGAGGGTTCTTGGCCCCATACCCCCGCAGTGGTCAGGGCATCTACGCCAGGGGTGCATGTTCACGCCACCGAGACCGTAGCGGCTCCAGATCCGGAGTTTTTGCTTGAGCGCTACAGCTCTTTGGATAAATTGCTCGGCGTCACCGCCTGGATACGGCGTTTCATCCACAACTGTCGTAGCCCTCGTGACAAATTTGAGTCTCCGGTCCTCTCACCGCAAGAGCGCAATGACGCTCTGTTATATTGGGTGCGGATAGTTCAAGAGAGTGAATTTGCATCGGAGTTGAAAACCCTCCGTCAACGCACATCCAATCCGAAGGGACCCTTAGGGCGCCTGAATCCCTTCTTGGATGATCAGGGTTTGATGCGTGTCGGAGGTCGGCTTAGAAATGCTAAGCTCCCCTATGGGGCTCGTCATCCATTGTTGCTCCCCAAGAACGGCCCCTTGGTGAAGTTGTTGATCGCAGACCGCCATGTGAAAAATGCACATGCCGGATGCAATGCTCTTACTGCGATCCTCCAACGGGAATTTTGGATTTTGTCTGCGCGGAGAGTGATCCGATATGTTGTCTTCTGTTGTCTCCCGTGCTACCGCTTGAAAGCGGACATCGTGCAGCCCCAAATGGGGGATTTGCCTGCCGATCGAGTCACCGAATCGATGCCCTTTGCTGGAGTTGGTACGGATTTTGCGGGACCATTTGTAGTAAAAGCTTCGCGTCTCCGTAACGCTAAGACCGAGAAGGCTTACTTGTGCGTTTTTGTGTGTTTAGCTACTAAAGCGGTCCACCTCGAGGTGGTTAGTGCTCTCACGACAGAGGCGTTGGTCGCTGCTCTTGGCAGATTTGTTTCGCGTCGCGGACTGCCGTCCTTAATTCGATCCGACTGTGGGACCAACTTTAAGGGTACCGATCGTTATTTGAAGGAAGTTTGTGAATTTTTAGATAAACATAATGTTGTGATCGAATCCACACTCTCCCGCAGAGGGATACGATGGCAGTACTCACCGCCGTCCTGCCCCCACTGGGGAGGTATATTTGAAACAATTGTAAAGGCCGCGAAAACTCACCTTCGTCGCGTTATTGGAGATAGTATCCTAACTTTTGAGGAGCTCGCGACCGTTTTTTGTAAAGTTGAGGCGGTCCTCAACTCGCGTCCGTTATGCCCTTTGTCATCCGACGCGAATGATTTGGAGGTCCTCACGCCGAGCCATTTCTTGATAGGTAGACCACTTAACGCCCTGCCTGAATATCCATATTTGGACATTAACTCCGGACGGCTCTCGCGATTTGAATTGCTTCAACAGCTTACGCAGAGTTTTTGGCGCCGTTGGCATCTGGAGTATTTGCACATTTTACAACAGCGCGTTAAGTGGTCAGACAAGACGAACCCACCAAGAGTCGGAGACCTCGTTTTGTTAAAGGACCCAAACCTGCCACCCCTCCGATGGCGTCGTGGACGCATTGTTAAATTGTATCCGGGGTCGGATGGTGTTCCCAGGTTTACCGAGGTCCTGGTGGGGGACTCTGTCTTGAAGCGCGCGATCGCCACACTCTCTCGCCTGCCCTTAGATTGAATTGTCGGACCGTTTGTTACTGTCCGGGGCGGGGGGATGTTTGCGCTAGTTTATCGACCGGGTCCGATTGTTAGTTAGTCGAGTTGTTAGATCCCCGACCGGTACGGGCTAGCGTAATTAGTATTGTCTATGGCGACGCGCGGCCGCCATTCTTGAATAGACAACGTCTTGAGACCCCGTCGCGTACGGGGTCCGTTGCTTGAACTTTAAATTAAAACACAACGTTTTGCGACCTCGCCGCGAAGGGTCCGTTGCTAAAATCTTGACGAAAAGCTCGCGTGCGTGGCACGTTCGGACGAGTGAATTTCGAGAAATAAATACCACCGGCCGCGTTTTGTATAGTTTGTCGCGATTGTTGCCCGTGTTTTGGAGTATTTACTTGAACTATAAAACGTAACAGCGCCGTCTGTAAATTGAGTTGAGTTTGAATCGGAAACGTGGTTTCATTGAACGATTGTTTGTCGGGCGTGGTTGACGCTGCTAGAGAACGGTTTCATACGCTGGTGAGCTTTGGTGCCCTATTAAGGGAACTTGGTGTGTCGACTGGTATGGGACAGTCAGTGTATTTGAAGACTTCGGACGTCATTGTAAAGTCGGCGCGCGCGTCGACTTCTCCGAGACTTCACTCCACGACGGAACACACTGGATCCCAGGTAAGTCCCGTAGATTTACCAGAGTGTGGTCGGAGATTAATTTACTTGTGGTGTAGGCCGACCTTGTTTGTTGAATAAGCCGTGACAAATGCGCGGTAGATGTACGCGCTGTACTGGGGCGCATACAGATGTGCATATTCTTTTGGGATTTTTAAGGCATTTTGATGGTGGATTTTAAAGAACGGAATACAGTCCTGAAAGGCAAATATTATGCTTCTAAATAAAATTGATTTCATTTCATTTCCTTCATTAGTTCATCGTTAAGGCTATTCATTGTAGGACCGCCTACGTTCATGGATCCTATTATATAATTTAGCAACTTTGTTTTTCTAATGTACCTACTTTCTCATCTATACTAATATATAAAGCTGAAGAGGTTGTTTGTTTGTTTGAACGCGCTAATCTCAGGAACTACAGGTCCGATTTGAAAAATTCTTTTTGCGTTGGATAGCCCATAAATCCAGGAAGGCTTTAGGCTATATAACATCACGCTGTGATCAATAGAATTGGAGCATATAAAACAAAAAAAAAACATATCGAAACCTACGCGTGTGAAACCGCGCGGCGCAGTTAGTCAATTAGAAACCTATTCTATCAAAACAAAGATAGCCAAGTTCTGAAGACTTGACTCCAATCCAATCAAATTAGAAAGTCAAGAAGAATGCAAACCAGAATAAATAATGTATATATTGTTTACATGTTTGTCCGCAACAGAATTCAATTATATTTTCTCGTAATAATTAAGTTATTTTTAAAATACAGAAGTACTTTTAGAAATAGTATTAAATACTAATTCATGTTTTTGTCTGGCTTTCTTGTGATGTAGTATTAAGAATTAAGTATTAAAACAAATAAATTCCCACATATTTAATGAAATTATTAGGTGTAAGATATCATTTTTATTTATTTACTAGGTAATACGATAGTCTTTGGTAAGACCGAATATCAGAATTTTGGGCTTGCTACTACCCGTAACAACTACCAAAGCTCCACGAAAGATAACCAGGGCCAACAGCTAACGAGCTTTCCGAGGCATTATGGATCTTGGTATGGTCGCCCATCCACAAGCCAAACATGGCCAGTGGCAACAGCAGTAAGTAGCTTATCATGATCGATCGTCGACCCGTGCCGCTGTTATTATTTAAAAACGCGCCTCTTTATACCGTCATACTTCAAATTATACAACTTTATTTTTTGTATAAGCGAAACCCGAAACGTGTCCATTATTTTTTAATAAAGAATCTATGTACAAAATTGCAAAAAGATATCATAAATAACCACAAAGCTATGGGCTTGTTATTTTACCTGATTGTCCCAGCAAAAATGTGGTCAGCGCAATACTCGCCCGCCCGCGCCTGCAGCGGCGCGGCGCGAGGTTACGGTGCTTTGACCTAGTATCTCTCGCGCCTAGTACTATGACCTCAGCTGTGTGATCCGACAGTTGCGTTGTGCGCTCGCTAACCACACTGCAACAATTTCTAAACGTATTTGGGAAAAAATATAACATGGTGTAAAAATGTTTAGAGTCGATTCAGTTGCTTTTTCTGAAGAAACTATATTCAGGTTTCGTATAAAGAAGAAATAACGTTGTACATTAAAATATATAACTTGAAGTATGACAAGCTGTAACTGGGTCGGTGTGTCACTTTTTGACGCTTAGGTCTGAACAGATTTACATTTGTGTTTGTTAGGATATATTTTTAATGAGACAACAAGATATTCCCCCTTATTCATAAACGCTGCTTAAAGTTAACTAGTGATTAGCGATTCTTTAACCATTCAATTTTGACCTTTTAACGCCACTTAACTTAAATCATCCTTTATGAATATACACCACAGTGTTTAAGGGGTTTATTTATAAACGAAGATTAAAGTTAAGTGATGTGCAAACGTCAAAAATGTATGGTTAAAGAATCGCTAATCACTAATTAACTTTAAACATCTTTTATGAATAAGGGGGATTATGTTAAATGCACAACTTGTAATGAAATAGATGGAGGCTTCTAACAGAATTCCATAGTCGTGATAGAACTTTTGGAACGCTCCTCGTTCAACGGATTTTAGTTTACTGACGCGACTCTGTCTCGCGTTGCTTTTCGGTATTAAACTGTTACCATGACGTGCAGTTAATTGTACCACAGACAACACACTGTGTAAATAATGAAAAGAGATCGTCTGGAATAGGCCATAAGTTATTTGTTTTCACACAAGTGTTTTTAAAAAGGTGAGGTGTTTTAGGTGAACGCCTCAATAGGAAAACATGAATTTATATAGACCTACCTATATCACTATTTTACCGTTCGTTTTATCGACTTATGAATAAATTCATAAGCTGATGTGACAGAAATTCACGAGTGATTTGATATATTAATCCGTTTAAGCACACACATACATTTATTTAACCATTTCAGTATCTACGCAGTCGAGTATATTTGATTTTTCTATGCTAAGATTGCTAAGTGTCTCATGTAGGTAGATATACGTACATGTCATAAGCTTGTTTGCTATGACGAATTTCTCGCCACAGAATAAAGCATTTAATTGTTGTTATTAGAACAACATAACAGTATAAACCAACAGACAACAGACACCTTACCTTCGAACATGATGGTGAACGGCAGCAGTGAAATAAACATCCAGGGTTGCACATGGAATACCATGTCCACTGGGTTGTGAAGGCCTAGCTTGGATTTCTGCATGAGCAATTGGGCGAATGTCCATCGCAACCCAGCTGCGAAGGACGCGATGAGGAGGAAGTTGAAGCCCAAGAGGTTGAACTGCGTCGCTTTGTACGTGAACATGATGAGGCCGGCCGCGATCATGAAGACTATGAAGACCAATGACCACGACTGTGGAACGAATATTTTAGGATTAGGATTACTCTTCATAATATCTATATAAAAAAAAAACAAAGTCGAGAATAGTTAAATTATTTATAACTTTAGAATTACTGAACCGATTTTTATAAGCTTAAGTAGCTAGATTTGTCACCTTCCCGAAAAAAACCTGGAATAATTTCACGAATTAAAATACATATAATAGATATAGTTTATTTTGTTATACATTAAAAGGTGAAAGAGGTTTTTATTTATTGATTCTGAGGTCAGATTAAAATATTTTTAGGTTAGGAAACAACATTTCGAGGACATGTAACATCTACCAATTGGGCTCGAAGATTGGATTATATGTATAGATAGATAACCTATTTCCTTTCACACGGAGAAGGAGCACCATGTCCCAATTATTTAGAACACTATATATAGGCCGATGCTTAGGACTAAGATCTTATTTATTTACTATTTATACATATACAGCCATATATAAACAGACAGAAAAAAGCCGTCGGGTAAAAAGGTACAGAAGTGATGCTTATTTCATAACAAATCTCTTCTATCATATCTGCGATACGACATTAGATACAGAGATGTACACGGCGTGTGAAGAAATAAAGGACACAAAAATAATACATAGAATCAAAAACAAATTAGTTTGTTTCGATCTTCATAATATCAACAATTTATTATGCTATAATATCTGTCTAGTCTTCCGAACTTATATTGTGGTTGATTTCCAGTCAAACTAGAAACAGCAGTATCATGGAGGCTAGCGTCCACAAGCCTGTTTATGAGTTACACGATGCCACATGATAAACACTGCTAGATGGATGATTCGGGCTTGTAACTATCCAAAACGGCTGCCAAAGATCTATCAGGACCAACGACTTACTAGCGTGCTTTCTGAGGCATAGATGGGTCTCTCGTATATGTTATAAATTGTTATCTATCCACGGAGCGACCTCGGCAAGCGCAGCTTATCGACCGTGCCGCTGTTACCCTGACGCGCCGGTATAACGAAAAGCCAAATGCAAATATGGTGTTAAAAGCTAGGTAACGTATATAAGGAAAATTTTCATTAAACATTGTCTGCGAATGACAAAGTGAAACCCACAAAAGTAAACTTCCCCCGTCACAGAGTGAAACCCTAAAACAAGTTGTGGCAGTAATTGCGCCAACGCCTGAAACAGGCCATTGTTACTAACTGGACTCCAACTTGATATTGCTTTTTTTTGTAATGAAACCATAAAATATTTGCGGAGAGTTACCAAGAAAATTTTAATTATAATATACTAGCTGACCCCGCAAACGTTGTTTTGCAATATAAATAATTGATTAAATTACTAAAATGGCTATTAAAAAATAAGGGTTGATTGTAGAAGGGTGAAAATTGAGGATTGTGTGTATTTTTGTGTGTTCTATCATAAAAAATTAGAAATTAAAAATTTTGTCTAAAAAATAAAAAATAAAAATTAGGGGTGGACTACCCCTAACATATAGGGGGATGAAAAATAGATGTTGGCCTATTCTCATAGATACCGGATAAGCACAAAAAATTTCATCAAAATCGGTCGAGCCGTTTCGGAGGAGTTTAAGTTCGAACACCGTGACACGAGAATTTTATATATTAGATATTATAAATGCCAAAGTAAGTTTGTTTGTTTATTAACCTTTTATGCTAAAACGGATTTAGAATGCACATATGTAGGTAGATCATAACCTGGAGTAGGCTACTTTTCATCCTGGATTGCAAAAAAAACTGGGATATCAGTTAGTTTAGTATATATTAGAGTGGTTGGCTACCAAAAGAGCGCAAGTTTTAATTGAATCTTTCCTTTGCGAAACTTAAAACTATGCACTTAGAGCCGATTATTCAATAGTCTAATAGTAGATAAGTTTTATCTAAAGAATAAATATAGCAGTATGACACATACATTCGGAAAAAACTGTCTAATAATATTTATACTTTAGATAAAACTTGTCAGCCTCATTTTGATAGTTCAACAACATTCAATACTTTATTTACGTTATTGAGCGAACAATTTTTACAAACGTACTAAGCAATGGATTACCTCATAATAAAACAGATTTTGATCAAAATTTGCGGGACCCAATGACGATAGTGCTTCAATTATTGTAGGTGCTACAATTACCTAAGATAATTGAAATACTTATCTATATATATAAAAGAAAGTCGTGTTAGTTACATCATTTATAACTGAAGAACGGCTATACCAATTTGGCTAAAAATTGGTAAGGAGATAGCTAAGAACTGGGAGAAGGACATAGGATACTTTCTATGCCGCTCCCCGTCGTTCCTGTGGGAATAAATGAGCTTCTTTGTTTCGACTTCTCCCACGCTTTTATGCTACCCTGGTACCTTGAACGTCAAAAAAATATGCACAATAAACCTCTTTCATGTAATTATGATTATTTGATAATGATGAATGAATGACGTTTATTGTTTCGACTTCTCCCACGCTTTTATGCTACCCTGGTACCTTGAACGTCAAAAAAATATGCACAATAAACCTTCTTTCATGTATTATGATTATTTGATAATGATGAATGAATGAAGTTTATTGTTTCGACTTCTCCTACAGTTTTGTGATACCCTGGTACCTTCCACGTCAAAAAATTATGCACAATAAACCTTCTTTCATGTAATTATGATTATTTGATAATGACGAATGAATGACGTTTATTGTTTCGACTTCTCCTACAGTTTTGTGATACCCTGGTACTTTGCACTTCCACAAACTATGCACAATAAAACCTCTTTCATGTATTATGGTGATTTGATAATGATGAATGAGCTTTTTTATTGTTTCGATTTCTCCTACACTTTTATGCTACCCTGGTAACTTGCACGTCAAAAAATATGCACAATAAACCTTCTTTCATGTATTACGTCTATATATATAAAAGAAGGTCGTGTTAGTTACATCATTTATAACTGAAGAACGGCTATACCAATTTGGCTAAAAATTGGTAAGGAGATAACTAAGAACTGGGAGAAGGACATAGGATACTTTCTATGCCGCTCCCCGTCGTTCCTGTGGGAATAAATGAGCTTCTTTGTTTCGACTTCTCCCACGCTTTTATGCTACCCTGGTACCTTGAACGTCAAAAAAATATGCACAATAAACCTTCTTTCATGTATTATGATTATTTGATAATGATGAATGAATGACGTTTATTGTTTCGACTTCTCCTACAGTTTTGTGATACCCTGGTACCTTCCACGTCAAAAAAATATGCACAATAAACCTTCTTTCATGTAATTATGATTATTTGATAATGATGAATGAATGACGTTTATTGTTTCGACTTCTCCCACGCTTTTATGCTACCCTGGTACCTTGAACGTCAAAAAAATATGCACAATAAACCTTCTTTCATGTATTATGATTATTTGATAATGACGAATGAATGACGTTTATTGTTTCGACTTCTCCTACAGTTTTGTGTTACCCTGGTACTTTGCACTTCCACAAACTATGCACAATAAAACCTCTTTCATGTATTATGGTGATTTGATAATGATGAATGAGCTTTTTTATTGTTTCGATTTCTCCTACACTTTTATGCTACCCTGGTACCTTGCACGTCAAAAAATATGCACAATAAACCTTCTTTCATGTATTATGATTATTTGATAATGATGAATGAATGAAGTTTATTGTTTCGACTTCTCCTACAGTTTTGTGATACCCTGGTACCTTCCACGTCAAAAAATTATGCACAATAAACCTTCTTTCATGTAATTATGATTATTTGATAATGACGAATGAATGACGTTTATTGTTTCGACTTCTCCTACAGTTTTGTGATACCCTGGTACTTTGCACTTCCACAAACTATGCACAATAAAACCTCTTTCATGTATTATGGTGATTTGATAATGATGAATGAGCTTTTTTATTGTTTCGATTTCTCCTACACTTTTATGCTACCCTGGTACCTTGCACGTCAAAAAATATGCACAATAAACCTTCTTTCATGTATTACGATTATTTGATAATGATGAATGAATGAGGTTTATTGTTTCGACTTCTCCTAAACTTTTATGCTACCCTGGTACCCTGCACCTCCACAAAGTAGGAAACACGTGTCCAGTATTTTTAAGTTGATAATATTATGTAAAAAATTTCAAAAAGATATAATGAAAAACCACAAAGTTATAATAAGCTTGCTACGTGTATTCTACTTCGTTGTCCCAACATAAATATGGTCAAAGATCCGCGGGCGAGCAAGCGCGGTGCATTGACCTCTAGCGTCAGCTGTTGCGCGCGCACAATACCTATGATGATGTATCGTAAGCTGCGTGACGCACTAGGTAACTACACTGTAACAATTTCTAAATGTATTTGGGACAAAATATAACATGGTGTAAAAATTATTGGAATCGATTCAGTTGCTTATTCACTATTTATATATAACTCAAGAACGGCTGAACCGATTTAGCTGAATATTGGTGGGAGGTAGTTAAGAACCCGTCCCCGTCGTTCCCGTGTGACGTGACATAAGACATAGTCCAACTCATTCAAAATGTAAGTCAGCAATTCATATACCAAAAATGGTATAACAAAAAGCAAATGACAGCTGAGCATATTTAAAAAAAAGTCTAACCGGTTGAAGCAATCGTTTAAAGCAAAGAATATAAAATAAATACTCTCTGCTGGTTTAAAGTTTCTAATAAAAAACCACAAAGCCAACTTCAACTTCAAAATTTCTAATATTGTATTGCTGTGCCATTTATCATCAATAAAAATATCATGCCGTGACCAAGACCATCAAATCTTTCTCGACAAAGCGGTAATGCAAGAGTAAATCGAAACATTCTGATCAACACTCACAACAACACAAGAGCAAAGGGAGGCGGCAGTCCGTGAAACTGTTCCGTTGACAATGCGAAATCGGCGAACAAACCTCAGAGATCATCATCATCATCATCAATCTTTTTATCGTCCCACTGCTGGAGACAGGTCTCCTCTCATGCAGAGAAGGATTGAGTGTAATCACCACGCTTGCTCAATGCGGGGTGGCGATTACAGACTTCAGTCCAGGTTTCCTCAAGATTTTTTCTTTCACGTTCAGTCATTGGTGTCCTAGATATTGTACTTAGAGAGTACATATCACTTTAGAAAAGTTACATCGATACTTGCCTGACCTGGAATCGAACCCGCGCAATCAGACAAGAGAGGCTGGTGTTTTAACCACTAGGCCACCACGACATCTCAGAGATCAATAGCTAGATAATTTACGAAGCACAAGTAGAAATTCATTTCTTTCACATGGTGCTACACTAAATAAATGACAAATAAAAAAATCATGGAATACTTTTTTTTATTATTTACAGTGTTCCTAATTTAAAAAGTAAAAAATGTGATCATGTGATATTTATTGCCTTTAAGGCGGAACAAAGTTCGCCGGGTCAGCTAGTAGTAAATAAACGCAAGCCTGGTACTTTTATTAAAATACTGCTCAGAAAATCGCAATGCAATTCATTCCGACAGACGCTCGCAAAGTCGCATCTTTGAGCTTATGGAGAAGTTTTCGACTTTTGAAAAGTTAATACTTAAATATTTGCTTTCGCATTGAGATGACTTTATTTAACTACTTGAACCTTCATATGTGCTAGTTGGCCTTTTGTACACGTCACGGTTTCTTCCCAGTACGGCGTATAAAGCGCGCCGTATAAAAAAGTGTCCGTCAACTATCTTCCATAGTGATCCATAAAACACAGTGTCTAAACACGGCGAATAAACCATAGTTTGTCACGGCAAGAAAAACGTGTGTGTAGAAAGGGTGTTAGGCCGCACTAGTCACTATAGTTTAAGCTGAAATTCGCAAGCATTTTCTAACTTTAGATGCCTTATGTTATTCATTTAAGGCTGGTCTTTCAAACGGTTGGCATATGTAAAGCTTGGTTTTGTAATAATAGTGTGAGTACATTGAAAATAAACTTTTTTCTTGGTTTGACTATAATAACCCACCCTTTAGTAATAGTGAATAGACTCTAATGAAATGAAATGAAATTGTAGTAAATGTATATGGGTTTATTCAATAAATAAGGTACCGGAATCACTAAAAAAAATATAGTTAACACGAACATAAATAAATAAATAATCATTAACACTTTATTCGCACAAAACTTAACAGATCGACCAACTTTAAGCAACGCAAATTATAGTTATTGTTCTGTCAGAGAATGACAGTTGTGAACTGAATAAACAGACAATCTTAACTTGATATGCCCTAGAATTCAGTCTGTTTCTGATATCAAGGGCCTTGAAGTTTGAAAACAAAAGCTATTTGAAAGAAAGCAACATACATTGTGGCCGCGTAGTTATTGCATTTTTTATGAAAGTTCTGTTTATTTTATAACCGGCGGACTTTCCATGGTTTCAGTTTGCCCGTCCAAGTCCCTGCCACCTTTTATAAAGACGGAAAAAGAATGAATGATAAAGAAAACAGAAGATATAATCTTCCAATACTAATTGATCAAAACACGCAAACAACCGTACATTGAAAACTTAAATAACATCACCATAGAAAACAATACACCCACGTTACATTATTAAAGTTAACATGCTCGAGGGTACATGGGGGAATGGAACGAAGGGGTAAGGGCGGGGGAGGGGGGATTCAGTACCTACCACCTATAACAAATAAACGTTGCCTTGCGTTGCTATCAGACGTCTAGACAAAAGACGTGGGTAGGTAACTGAAGAATGAAGACTGTAATAAGAAACCCACCCACGTAGCTGACGAAAGGTGTCAAAGGCATGTGTATGAGTGTTTAATGTGTAAACACTTCGTAGGTACATTTTACATTGTTGTCACATACAGAAGCAACAAATATAATGTACCCAGGATTTTGTAATAATATCTTGATTTAAATGTGTATTGAAGCTACATATCTACACTACTTCATACCCTTCCATACTACTTTAAAATTTAAATTAGCAACATCAATCAAAATACTTTTGACTGGAAGTTGTCTACAATAGCTGTTTTAACTGACTAATTACGTTAGAAGTAGTTTTGCATAGTTCATTAGTCACATTTTTTAATAATACGAATATTACGAACTACTGCTCATTGAACAGAAGTTTTACACGGTGTCTGAGAGCTGTGAAAAGAAAAAAAAACAAAGTGCTAAAACAGATGTACGAATAAACAATTCGTCATAGGACTTTTATAAGACTAGCATGTTGCATTGTATTTCATAAAATCAGCAAATAAATGTCTACGAGCAATGCCTTTCGGTATTCTATACGAGGCATTTGGGAATCACTAGTGTACATGACTTAATTCCGGCATCAACGTTTCATTAGACAGCCCGTCGTTAAAATCAAAATCAAAGCATTTATTTCAAATAAACCAGTTACAGGCACTTTTGAATTGTCAGAAGGTCGGTCAGTCAGTAAGGTGAAGCTAGTCGCCCATTCCAAAGAGTAGGTACCTATGGAGAAGAACGGGCAAGAAACTCCATGGACACTCTTTTAAATTATCAAGCTATTGATACAAATATTTGATTACATCATTCATTTTGAAATCAATCGTGTGAGAACGATGCAGAAATGTGTAGCTGCACCAGTGACGAATACCCCAGTCAGCGATGCAATTCCGTAACGTATAATATGCCTGGCTACATAGTGTGTACTGGCTTTGAGTTAAAAAAAAAAACAAACAATTACAAATTTAAACTACAAGGGGAATAATCAAAGAACAATCAGTGTAAGCATAGAAATCGAACGCAGCTCAAGCCCAAGCCTTTTTGTCGTCCCTCAGCCTTCCCGTCGTTATACCCTTAAGTTATTGACACCAGTATGTTTCGGACGAAGAATTTCGCCTAGTCATTTATACCGGTTACATCGAAAAGTTGTAACATTTTGCTTGTGTGGAGGTATGAGGAACAGGGAGTAAAGTTCACTCATCCTCCATAGAAAAGGGAGGATCCTCCGACCAGACTAGTTGTCTGGCGGGCCACTTTGCCCATCGGTTTATGTGGTGAACTTGTATGCGTGCTACTTGCACAGAAAACTCTGATTGCGAGATGCGGGATTTGCGTGACGTCAGTATGACGCGTTGTTCGCATGTTGCGTTGTAGGCACCGCTACATTATTCCCCTCCGTCTGAAGGTTTTTTTTTTTATTTTTCGTCGAGATCGGACCAGGATTGGGTCGAGATCGGTATGGTTCGTCGATCGAACCGGGATCGGGTCGGGATCGTTTCGGGGTCGGGTCGGCATCGGTACGGGATCGGTTCTGGATCGGGTCGGGATCGGTTTGGGATCGGACTGAGATCGCTTTGGGATCGGACTGAGATCGGTTCAGGATCGCACTGAGATCGAGTCGGGATCGGTTCGGGATCGGACCGAGATCGGGTCGGGATCGGTTCGGGATCGTCGGGGTCACCAGTGTGGAGGAATGAGGAACAAGGAGTAAAGTTCACTCATCCTCCATAGAAAAGGGAGGATCCTCCGACCAGACTAGTTGTCTGGCGGGCCACTTTGCCCATTGGTTTATGTGGTGAACTTGTATGCGTGCTAGTTGCACAGAAAACTCTGATTGCGAGATGCGGGATTCGCGTGACGTCAGTATGACGCGTTGTTCGCATGTTGCGTTGTAGGCACCGCTACACTTGCAACGGTCTTCCCGATCGATTTATTTATTTTTAAACGTTGCCCCACACTAGGAATTTCTCCTGTATCGTGGGTCACGTACACAAACAGCCAGACCAGAAACAACCACGTAGGTGATACAAATATTTGTTCCGCATGGGGATCGAACCCGCGACACGCAGCGCAGGAGTCAATGACTTAACCACTGTGCCAACCGTGCCGATTATTACGTGTATTTAAGTGTCGAAAGATCGTTTGGAGCGCAGTTGATATTATTTTAGTGTAAAATAATATCAACTGGGGTAATAATGTGTTCGCTGATTAGGCCACAGGCTAATATTAAATTAAAACAACCATCCACAGTTACCGCTTACCATCAGGCGGAATCGCAGTTAACACAAATTTATAAAATTCATTGTAGATGACGAAAAAGTTGTGTCGTTAATTACGATTCTACATGAATGAATAGCTCTAGTTTTTATATACATATACAGAGTGGTGCTGACAATACGACAATAAATGAAAACACGGATAATGCTGGTCAATAGGAATAATCCTAAACCATAGAAAAAAAAAACCTAGAATCAAAAATAAAAAAATGAAAATTTCCAACAAACTAGATCGCATAAAATTGCAAAGTGAATAGAACATCCTTTAAAAATATTGGTTCACTGACCTCCGATCGGGGTCAGTGCGATCCTGTATCGACTTGCTTTTTTCGCGCCATTATTATTAAAGTTTTGTACCGCTGGATGCGGCGGTCATTAACCTGTAAGCGCTTCCTTATCAACATGTACATGATGTAGAAAAGGTGAAAAATTAAAAATAATTTCCTGTGACTAAACTAATGGACATATTTACATGATTTTTTATGGGTAGACTGAGAATGTGTTGAGGTACACGATTTTTAATTTATTGTCGTATTGTCAGCACCACCCTGTATATATTTATAATTATTTTATTAGATTTTATACTGTGTTTAGTAAGTAAGATCAATGTAAAAGGTATGATGGGACTGACATATCCCCATAAAAGCCCCAAAACAAAATAAGATTTAAAAAAAAAATACAGATTTATGTGTCCTATAACTGGCGTCTAACGTACAGTTACTATTCAGTAATTATGAAAACGTAATTACGGAAACAACGTTACCTTTTACGTAATTATTACCTTAGCGAGTTAAGGAAAATGTCGACCGGGAAAAACTATTAATTATCGACTAGTTACTATGCAAAGATAAGTTTCCCTTGTTTTTATTTTATATTGTTTGCTTTAAACGATTTTTCTTAACTGGCATGCCTTTGTGTAGTTTCAATTTCATGGCACAACCTGACAAGGTCAATGTATTCTGTGTGGTTCTTTCCTCAAATGGCCATTTGAGACAATAATGTATTTGGTCCTCACAAGACCTAACGAAGATTGTCTGGACTTTGACCTCATATGATACGCCAGGACATGGAAAAACAGCAGAATGTAGGGAAGGTTTATGGTCAGCAGTAGGACAATGCTTCCTTATAGACTAATGACAAAAAAACACGGCGAATAAACCATAGTTTGTCACGGCAAGAAAAACGTGTGTGTAGAAAGGGTGTTAGGCCGCACTAGTCACTATAGTTTAAGCTGAAATTCGCAAGCATTTTCTAACTTTAGATGCCTTATGTTATTCATTTAAGGCTGGTCTTTCAAACGGTTGGCATATGTAAAGCTTGGTTTTGTAATAATAGTGTGAGTACATTGAAAATAAACTTTTTTCTTGGTTTGACTATAATAACCCACCCTTTAGTAATAGTGAATAGACTCTAATGAAATGAAATGAAATTGTAGTAAATGTATATGGGTTTATTCAATAAATAAGGTACCGGAATCACTAAAAAAAATATAGTTAACACGAACATAAATAAATAAATAATCATTAACACTTTATTCGCACAAAACTTAACAGATCGACCAACTTTAAGCAACGCAAATTATAGTTATTGTTCTGTCAGAGAATGACAGTTGTGAACTGAATAAACAGACAATCTTAACTTGATATGCCCTAGAATTCAGTCTGTTTCTGATATCAAGGGCCTTGAAGTTTGAAAACAAAAGCTATTTGAAAGAAAGCAACATACATTGTGGCCGCGTAGTTATTGCATTTTTTATGAAAGTTCTGTTTATTTTATAACCGGCGGACTTTCCATGGTTTCAGTTTGCCCGTCCAAGTCCCTGCCACCTTTTATAAAGACGGAAAAAGAATGAATGATAAAGAAAACAGAAGATATAATCTTCCAATACTAATTGATCAAAACACGCAAACAACCGTACATTGAAAACTTAAATAACATCACCATAGAAAACAATACACCCACGTTACATTATTAAAGTTAACATGCTCGAGGGTACATGGGGGAATGGAACGAAGGGGTAAGGGCGGGGGAGGGGGGATTCAGTACCTACCACCTATAACAAATAAACGTTGCCTTGCGTTGCTATCAGACGTCTAGACAAAAGACGTGGGTAGGTAACTGAAGAATGAAGACTGTAATAAGAAACCCACCCACGTAGCTGACGAAAGGTGTCAAAGGCATGTGTATGAGTGTTTAATGTGTAAACACTTCGTAGGTACATTTTACATTGTTGTCACATACAGAAGCAACAAATATAATGTACCCAGGATTTTGTAATAATATCTTGATTTAAATGTGTATTGAAGCTACATATCTACACTACTTCATACCCTTCCATACTACTTTAAAATTTAAATTAGCAACATCAATCAAAATACTTTTGACTGGAAGTTGTCTACAATAGCTGTTTTAACTGACTAATTACGTTAGAAGTAGTTTTGCATAGTTCATTAGTCACATTTTTTAATAATACGAATATTACGAACTACTGCTCATTGAACAGAAGTTTTACACGGTGTCTGAGAGCTGTGAAAAGAAAAAAAAACAAAGTGCTAAAACAGATGTACGAATAAACAATTCGTCATAGGACTTTTATAAGACTAGCATGTTGCATTGTATTTCATAAAATCAGCAAATAAATGTCTACGAGCAATGCCTTTCGGTATTCTATACGAGGCATTTGGGAATCACTAGTGTACATGACTTAATTCCGGCATCAACGTTTCATTAGACAGCCCGTCGTTAAAATCAAAATCAAAGCATTTATTTCAAATAAACCAGTTACAGGCACTTTTGAATTGTCAGAAGGTCGGTCAGTCAGTAAGGTGAAGCTAGTCGCCCATTCCAAAGAGTAGGTACCTATGGAGAAGAACGGGCAAGAAACTCCATGGACACTCTTTTAAATTATCAAGCTATTGATACAAATATTTGATTACATCATTCATTTTGAAATCAATCGTGTGAGAACGATGCAGAAATGTGTAGCTGCACCAGTGACGAATACCCCAGTCAGCGATGCAATTCCGTAACGTATAATATGCCTGGCTACATAGTGTGTACTGGCTTTGAGTTAAAAAAAAAAACAAACAATTACAAATTTAAACTACAAGGGGAATAATCAAAGAACAATCAGTGTAAGCATAGAAATCGAACGCAGCTCAAGCCCAAGCCTTTTTGTCGTCCCTCAGCCTTCCCGTCGTTATACCCTTAAGTTATTGACACCAGTATGTTTCGGACGAAGAATTTCGCCTAGTCATTTATACCGGTTACATCGAAAAGTTGTAACATTTTGCTTGTGTGGAGGTATGAGGAACAGGGAGTAAAGTTCACTCATCCTCCATAGAAAAGGGAGGATCCTCCGACCAGACTAGTTGTCTGGCGGGCCACTTTGCCCATCGGTTTATGTGGTGAACTTGTATGCGTGCTACTTGCACAGAAAACTCTGATTGCGAGATGCGGGATTTGCGTGACGTCAGTATGACGCGTTGTTCGCATGTTGCGTTGTAGGCACCGCTACATTATTCCCCTCCGTCTGAAGGTTTTTTTTTTTTATTTTTCGTCGAGATCGGACCAGGATTGGGTCGAGATCGGTATGGTTCGTCGATCGAACCGGGATCGGGTCGGGATCGTTTCGGGGTCGGGTCGGCATCGGTACGGGATCGGTTCTGGATCGGGTCGGGATCGGTTTGGGATCGGACTGAGATCGCTTTGGGATCGGACTGAGATCGGTTCAGGATCGCACTGAGATCGAGTCGGGATCGGTTCGGGATCGGACCGAGATCGGGTCGGGATCGGTTCGGGATCGTCGGGGTCACCAGTGTGGAGGAATGAGGAACAAGGAGTAAAGTTCACTCATCCTCCATAGAAAAGGGAGGATCCTCCGACCAGACTAGTTGTCTGGCGGGCCACTTTGCCCATTGGTTTATGTGGTGAACTTGTATGCGTGCTAGTTGCACAGAAAACTCTGATTGCGAGATGCGGGATTCGCGTGACGTCAGTATGACGCGTTGTTCGCATGTTGCGTTGTAGGCACCGCTACACTTGCAACGGTCTTCCCGATCGATTTATTTATTTTTAAACGTTGCCCCACACTAGGAATTTCTCCTGTATCGTGGGTCACGTACACAAACAGCCAGACCAGAAACAACCACGTAGGTGATACAAATATTTGTTCCGCATGGGGATCGAACCCGCGACACGCAGCGCAGGAGTCAATGACTTAACCACTGTGCCAACCGTGCCGATTATTACGTGTATTTAAGTGTCGAAAGATCGTTTGGAGCGCAGTTGATATTATTTTAGTGTAAAATAATATCAACTGGGGTAATAATGTGTTCGCTGATTAGGCCACAGGCTAATATTAAATTAAAACAACCATCCACAGTTACCGCTTACCATCAGGCGGAATCGCAGTTAACACAAATTTATAAAATTCATTGTAGATGACGAAAAAGTTGTGTCGTTAATTACGATTCTACATGAATGAATAGCTCTAGTTTTTATATACATATACAGAGTGGTGCTGACAATACGACAATAAATGAAAACACGGATAATGCTGGTCAATAGGAATAATCCTAAACCATAGAAAAAAAAAACCTAGAATCAAAAATAAAAAAATGAAAATTTCCAACAAACTAGATCGCATAAAATTGCAAAGTGAATAGAACATCCTTTAAAAATATTGGTTCACTGACCTCCGATCGGGGTCAGTGCGATCCTGTATCGACTTGCTTTTTTCGCGCCATTATTATTAAAGTTTTGTACCGCTGGATGCGGCGGTCATTAACCTGTAAGCGCTTCCTTATCAACATGTACATGATGTAGAAAAGGTGAAAAATTAAAAATAATTTCCTGTGACTAAACTAATGGACATATTTACATGATTTTTTATGGGTAGACTGAGAATGTGTTGAGGTACACGATTTTTAATTTATTGTCGTATTGTCAGCACCACCCTGTATATATTTATAATTATTTTATTAGATTTTATACTGTGTTTAGTAAGTAAGATCAATGTAAAAGGTATGATGGGACTGACATATCCCCATAAAAGCCCCAAAACAAAATAAGATTTAAAAAAAAAATACAGATTTATGTGTCCTATAACTGGCGTCTAACGTACAGTTACTATTCAGTAATTATGAAAACGTAATTACGGAAACAACGTTACCTT
Organism: Sesamia inferens; assembly: GCA_037179545.1. Taxonomy (NCBI): domain Eukaryota; kingdom Metazoa; phylum Arthropoda; class Insecta; order Lepidoptera; family Noctuidae; genus Sesamia; species Sesamia inferens. Next base: position 23,112,773 of record CM073921.1, read on the forward strand.
TTACGTAATTATTACCTTAGCGAGTTAAGGAAAATGTCGACCGGGAAAAACTATTAATTATCGACTAGTTACTATGCAAAGATAAGTTTCCCTTGTTTTTATTTTATATTGTTTGCTTTAAACGATTTTTCTTAACTGGCATGCCTTTGTGTAGTTTCAATTTCATGGCACAACCTGACAAGGTCAATGTATTCTGTGTGGTTTTTTCCTCAAATGGCCATTTGAGACAATAATGTATTTGGTCCTCACAAGACCTAACGAAGATTGTCTGGACTTTGACCTCATATGATACGCCAGGACATGGAAAAACAGCAGAATGTAGGGAAGGTTTATGGTCAGCAGTAGGACAATGCTTCCTTATAGACTAATGACAAAAAAAAATGTATTATAATGATTCCTATAATACAATTTCCACAATAAATAAACAATTTAATTAAATAATTATGAGGATCGATTCTTCAGTCTTTAAAAACGTATCATTTCATATTATAGGTAGGTAAACCGACCGTCAGAGATAAATTTGGGCAGGCTTTGCATAACTTTTTTTTAAATATTTTTTCTGGCGGGAAAGGTCTTTTGATGATTTCCATCATCAAATGTTCTTTTCCGCTCTGGGCGGAGCGGAAAGGCGTGCCAGACTTTTACTGACTAAAACCACCCGTATTTCTTGTCTGTGCGCCAGACCCACGGTTTCTTTTTTATACAACCCGCAACCCGCGGGTTGTTCCTCCTGAGGCATCGGTCTTCGTGGACCCCATCACGATGTGCTGACATCCCTTTGAAGCGCGCGTGAAGCATGACGCGCCGTCGACTCGGGCCCGCGCCTACGGTTGCCGGGAGTTCGATGTGTCCCCCGACCAGGGCGTTCAGGGCGTGAGGGCGCTAGAATTCCCGCTGCCTCACGAGCTCCGCCTCCTCCTTTGCCAGTATCACTGCTTCGCAGAAGGAGGTGACGGCCTGCCATGCACTCTCGCTCTGGACCATGGCTTGGACTAGGGTCGGACGCGAGATATCGCCGCCGATCGCCACTACGAGGATACGGCGGTGCTCTACCCAAGCCGGGCAGATCTCCGCCGCTACGAGGACACGGCGGTGCTCTACCCAAGCCGGGCAGATCTCTACCGTATGCTCTACCATGTCCTCAGGGCGATCCACACAATGGTGACACCCTTTGCATAGCTTAGTATGGTATTTCAATAGAACGCGAGAGCGGCACTCTACGTAGTGAAAGGAAGCGACAATAGCATACTAAAGATAGTTTCCGAAAAGTTAGAAGGGCAATGAATAAATTTATCTAGCTAGGTAAATGCCAGACAATGGGGCTTAATAAAATTTAATTAAATTGGGTGCTTATTATGTCGGTTACATTTACATAAGTGCCTGGTGTGTTAACTCCTACTAACATAGATCTTTAAGTTACTTGAAATACTAACAGGCTATAGACCTACGATGCCTGGCAATAACAGATTTTTTTACTGGTTTTGTTAGTTTTTTACATAAAAAAGATTCCACTAGGACACGAGGGAAACGGCAGGAAAAAGCTAAGCAAAACTATCAGACGATTTTGCTTCAAAACAGCTTGAACGATCGGAATGCTGCAACCTCGGAAACAATTTAACTTTTTATTGACAATCAATTGATGTTGAGACAACAAAAAAAATATGTTTTTCTTTGTATATTAGACGTAGACTTCTGAAGCGTAAACTGAAGGCTAAAAGTGATGCCGTCATTGATTACGTTCACGCCATTTGAACGTGCAAGGTGAGCTGTATCTGAATGTTATGATGTCTAAGGCAAGCTGAACAAACATAAGAAACAAATGTTAAAATAAAATTTAAGGGCCTGTCACTCGGGGTGTGCCGAATAGGCTTCGTTTTTAATTCTCATTTTGGATTATTAATATAAGACTATCAATCTCAAAAGTAGTCTTAATACGATTTGAAACCCTATATGAAGGCCCTCGTATAAATCTTTCTTAAATGACACCAGTTTTGAAAGTAACACTCTAAAGTTCATGCTGATACGGGGGAAGATCCAAGTACCTATGTATTTGCAAAGCAAATGTGAGTGGAAACACCGAGAGGCCCTAAAAAGACATAATAATGGTGACCTATTAGTGATGTTCTTCACAAAAGTCAAGTGCATAGTTCTTACATTGGTGTGCGTGTATCACCGGATGCATGAACATGAAAATGAAAGGATAGCCAAATTATAACGTAAAGATCGCAGCAGGTGGCGAACTGTGATATCTGCCTACCCACACGGGAACAAAGCGCTGGCTCTACTGAGTATCTACAAAAATCTTTAAACATTTGCATGCAAGCATCCTGTTTTCCAACTTATCGCGACTTTGAAGAATTAAAATGAGAATATTCCAATAGTAGGTCATTCGTCGCATATGAAATCCACATTAACCAGCTATTCTTGTGTCGATTGCGACTGTTGAGCCGTGAATTAATGCTTTTATCCTGAATATTAATTCTTATAATTTATAACATTCAAAATCAGTCGAAGTGTCATTTAAACGACAAAGAAGTCCAAAACTTGTCTTAAATATTCGGTAATTAGAGGCATTTTTGACAGAGTGAGTGAGAGAAGAGCCCGAAGATCTGACAAAGTTTAATCGAGAACTATAGTATGTACTCCTTAATTAGGTTGTAGGAGTCAGATAAACAGACACCTGATTTAAAATTCTAGTATTCAGTTGCAAATCGTTGGACAAAGGCTAACCAGATGATGAAGCTTTATATGGTCACCAAAGTGAATAGGTACGTGACATTGGCAAAATTTTGACTAAAAAGTGGGCTGTAATCAGAAGTTTAAAAAATTCTGTTTATTTGTAAGCCGATCTCAACTTTTTGGCGTTTACTAAAGTGAGTATAGTTGCTTAGTTGTATAGTGTATAGTTACTAGCTTAGTTGTTACGGCTCATAGACTTAGATCCGGACAAATTCCATGTAATAAGTTTGCGTTCACGATGAAAAAAACGATATCGCCTAACTGTGCGGAGTGTGGAGTTGTCGAAGACTTACACCTCTTATTGATGGACTGTGTCCGGTACGAGTCTGGATGAAATGATGTGTTCGGGGTCTTAAGGCTGAACAGACTTAAAATAGGCAAATTTCATAAATGCCTGGCTCAACCAAATGGCCATGATGCAAAGAGTCTGTTTAGGTTCATGGCCCAAATATGAGAAATGTGTATTTAGGGTACGATGATGATGCGATTATATATATCCGTACACCACAAAAAAAAAGTATCTAGCCGAGTAATTTATAAAGTTTCAATAAATCTATGAAATAAACAATGCCTATTTGCAACTGACAGCCGTATTAGGTAACGCTCGTCAATATAATAATTTATACATTGGTTCCATAGAGTTACGACACATTTATACAGGAAGCCAGGAACATGAAAATAAATCTATTTCACAAACAAGTGCAACACCTACGCCAGTGTTTTTCAACGTGTGGGTAGCGCTCCCCGGGGGTTGACAAGATTTTGAATATATTTCGAACATAAGTAAACCAAGCTCTCGGTTTTATACCCATAGTGATTAGGTTACTTATTATACCGGTCTTCTTCGTGCGGCTAGCACAATAGTTACGGCATTATCTGTGGCAGCGTGAAGTTTACTTTGGCTGCGTATTATTTAGCACAACGGTCTGAATAGAATGTACCCCGGTAGTGGGATAATTTCCGATCTCTATGCCTCTATGACATAACCATGGTCCCACGGGCAAAAGCTGGTCATGAATATAGAAGTATTGTGAAAGCCACAAAATAAGGCGAAAAACAATGTATAATTTCGCAGAATCCTGATTTCCCTGAAGGTTTGGCAGCCAGCGAAGACATTAATCGCTGTAGAAGGAAAATTGTTCGCAATACTTGCTACATTTATTTATTGTAGTGGGCTATAATCCATCGCCGAGTCCATTGCAGGATGGTGGATGTTTCATGTCTTTAAATTTTTGTTTATAAGATATAACGCACAAAGAAAAGTTCTTGCTTGGGCTTGAGGCAGGACATACAACTCATAAGTCGGGGCCATTCCCTCTGGCCCCCTTATTCGTCGTCTCATAAATAAAGAATCGCCCCCAGTATAATTAAAGGATCAATACCATCAATTATTAATTCACGAGGGTGGTACGGGAGGGGTACAGTGACGTGATGCGAAAGTTCAGTAATTCGTCAACTTTTGACAACACGTCTTTAATCTGTTATATACAATATGTAAAGAAAACCCCGTCCGACCCAAAAGGATTATAAATGTTAGGTATACACAAGAAAAAATAAAATATTAAATTTTACGTAATCATCATAGTAACAAAAGTAATGAATTTTGTAATGATTATTACAAAATAATTAATTTAAAAATTAATTCCAACTTTCCCAAAAATTTTGGTGTTTTTTTTAAAAAGTGACAACTGTTGTCTACCGCACATGCATTAAGTTACCTCGATTTTTCGAAATAATATTTATTTTTTAAGGAGGACTTTTTTAAGTTTAGCCCGGCTTTGTTGACATTATTAGAATCAGTTATCGATACCTAGCAATACCTTCACGGATCGGACAGGGTTTTCTTTACATATTGTATATATGACAACTATCACCCCTCCCACACAACGGAGGGGGAGCTCGCAGGCAACGTCTCAATTAAACAGTCGACCTTTAATTACAACACAAATAATAGTGTCGGCTGTCGCGTTCAGTTTTGTTAGGCGAAGCCAAATCTCGAATTAACGACAACTAAATGTGTAAATTATTTTCATCTTCTCTGTTCTCAAAACGATAAGGGAAAACATCGCGAGGGCGAGCGTTATATCTTAGAACTAAAAATTATAAATATGCCTCATCAAAGAAAGAAAAGCAAGGAACAATGATAGAAAAAAGTAATCCAAACTGAAGCCAACTAAGAGTAAAGTACCTCTTTCCTCCTACTGCATTGATTACTTATACTCGTACTATATCGTATAGTAACTCAGCAGTATAACTAGCTTGCTCGGTGGTTGGGTTGCCCCATCCCCTCAAATATGCGCTCGTGAACAGGCGTCTCGCTGACCAAAGTTTCATAAGTTAAATACCATTTATTTTTTTCAAGCAGCGTGAACGTAACCTAGTATTTCCTATGTAAGCTATCACGCCTTTTATATTATATGAAGGATGTTATTTTGGTAGTACATTTTTTATACATTTTTCATTTACAGTTATTATATTTTACTTGAGTTCAGTTTTAATTGTACAATTTTTGTTAGAATATTGCGTGACCAATATTCAGTATAGCGATAATTAATTAATTACATTACATACCTACTATGGTATAGAATCAAGATTTTTTATAATTGAACAGTTTTTTTGCACGAAAGCTAGTGCTTCCCTAGTGGAAATGGTGACTGGCGGATATTTGGGGGATTGTTCTATAAAATTTTTGCCTTTGAAAGTGCTGATTCTCAGCTAAATTTGTATAAATTACCTTTATCACATGCTCACATTTAATTACTACTTTACCATCATAGATGTCACTCTAGAGACGCAATCATGTCAGCGGAGTTTTTCTACTTAGCTAATTTGTTTTTTTTTTTTTATATATGCTACTTTGGCATCCTTATGTATAGACGAAAGCAGCAAAAGCTATTTGCAACAGTCAAATATTCCCAATCAACCTAGCACCTTAATGCCTTAGTGTTAATGTAAAAATCTAATAGTTTGCCAGATTGCAGTAGCTTGATGTGTCATCTGTGCAATAACCCGTAACTCAATTACAGGATGCACGCGCGCTAATGGATAGGGCTCGATGCTTTATGGGCAGATGCTGTACCGCAGTTCAATAGCAAGCGATTAGAAATATTCTCGTGCTAATAGTTCAGATTTATCGTAACATAGTACTGGAATGTTGGTGACCGCTCAATATTCACCAATAATACCATCATAATCAATAAACGGAAATGTATTGCTTACTAAATTGAAACTCGTCAATTTACCGTGTCATATTACTCATTTCATACAGCTGTCAATTAAACAGTTGACGGACGATTTAAATAGTTGGACGGAAGCCTACCCTACATGGTTAGAAAAAGACTAAGCAGATGATGTGTCTATAGCGGCATCACGCACCATACTGACGTATCCTGGATCGCGCAAGCACACTTTATCGTGCAACTAGCACATATACAACTGCCCAACATCAACCGTTGGGCAAGTGGCAGCCACAACACACGTTTGGCCGGAGAATCCTGTCTTTTCTATGGAGAATGAGTGAACTTTACACCTTGTTCTTCATACGTCCAAAAGTCAATTTTTTTAACCATTAAGTTCCCCGACTTTATAAAAGACATCGTTTTAATGGAAATCTAATGCCGGTTGAATATATTTATGACATGATAAAGGTTAAGTAAATGAATGATAAGTAAATAAATTCGGTAATCGCGGTGTAGTAAAAACTGATATGATATGAGGAATGGCTGTTGCCCACACTTTCATATGCATACCATCTTCTTTGTGTGAACTCATGGATTGAAAAAGCGACTTAATGTATTTTTTTAATCATAAACATTTACAACAAGAGGTCTTATAAGCAATAGCAGTTTTAATTATAATGAGATAGCTGTGCCTCTAGGCGATTGGTAGCGCCATATGTTTCCAACTAAAATAGCAGGAAGTTAGAGGAACGTTGTCATTACCTATATAGTACCAAAAATCTGAGAACTAGCCCCAATTAAGGAAGATCTTTTTAAAGGTCAAAATAACATAAATTGACGTTAAATAAGACTGCTGTCAGCCTATATTGAGTAAATGACCTTTCAAATGATTTTTAATAAACTCGGAATTAATAAATGCAAAATGAAATATAGTCACTGCCTTTGAAAGATGTTCGGTTATCATCCTCGCATTGTCATCAAGCCATGGTTAAACATAACCAATACAAGGTGATAAGTGTTTCTACTTGTTGTGTCGAAGTATGTACATTCTGATGTACCTACGTAGCTTGTGTTTATCGCGTTTTGATTTAGTGCTGTTTTTATCATCACCGAATACCAAGGTAAGACTTTACTGATGTTACTTTTTGATTTACATCTAAATAATTATTTAAAAGTTGAAAATGGAAAAACTAAATCTTAAATTAAATCATATTTTTGACGATCGATTACCGATAGATATCGGTCCTCATAACAGCTATCTTTCGACAGAGGCTCCTTATCCAAGCTTGCTACTCTGTGACTATCACCTGTTTCTGTTTCTGTCTATGTCTGTCCTTTGCGGTACGCAACCACTCTAGGTCAGCTACTTTCTTAAAATCTTCCCACCACTTTAACAAGCATTTTTTTATGTGGATGAGAAATCATCAAATGACCTCTCCGCGCTCTCGGCGGAGCGGAAGGGAGTGTCAGACTTTTACTGACTAAAACTCAGCCGTGTTCATTCACTTGCCTGTCCCAGGGCTTCACTGTTTCTCTTTCAACCAACCCCCAACCCTTGTTGTCTCCCGATCAAGGTGTTTCCTGCGACAGCTAGAGGCACTGGCGTGGCTAAATCACTATTTAGCCACGCCAGGACCAGCACGCGAATCAACGCCGCCGATCGCCGCCACGAGGACACGGCGGTGCTCTTCCCAAGCCAGGCGAACCACCACAGCGAGCCCCCCAGTGAGGAGAGCAATTGCGTTAGGCAAAAGCAGGGGACGCCGTGGCGACTCTCTAGCCACTCCTTAAAGAGAGAACTTATCGCCGCTCTTGTGGCGTGCCAGCACTAGATTGCGACATCTCAGTCTCCATGTCCCCATGAGATCCCGCCGGAGATCTGTAGGCCTAGTATGAGTTTTCATTACGAAACTCTTTCGCCGATATCGAGCGCGTTTGACTCAGCGATTGGCCCGCTTCAAGGTCGTAAGAACTCTCAACCAATGAGAGCGCCAAACGCGCTCGATACAATCGAACGAGTTTCGTATTGAAAACTCATACTAGGCCTACTGTCCGCCGTACTGTGATTTGGCACACAAGTGGGCGAGGACTTCCTACTTTAATTACCTGCCTCTACTACATATTTTTGATTTTTCTAGGGTATCATTTAGTAAAGGTGTTTGATCATTTTTTTTTTTTCATAGAATAATAAACGAAACATAAAATGTTTGGAATTGCTACTATAAAAGTCAATGATGAAAATCATTAGAATGGACGACAAACTTGATTCCAATTGTACTTATAATGTCAATATTAATTAAATACTACTTCACAATCAATTTCGTTACACATTAGTTAATAAAGGAGTCATTTGTGCATCTTTGACTGTCGTCACGGGTAGTCAGGAGCCCGAAATTAGAAAGCCTCTCTTACGCCAATCTTCCCAAAATATATCGTATTACCCAGTAACATGGTTGTGGACGTCAAATAGGCAGTCGCTCCATTTAAAGTACCTACTAGTATTTAGTAGCATACGATAACACTATAAGTAGATCATCTCAGTATAGTTCAGATAAGACTAGGCAGATGATCACTTGTTTTAAAATCATTGTGGTCAGATAACTCCAGTAAGTGTAACATCTCCATAAAAGCAATGATCATAAAACTAACAACAGACCGTGATCTTAATTGGCAACTGAAGTAGCTATTGTTTTAGCCTAGACGTAACACTGAAAAGGATTGACACCATCTTGTGGAAAACCAATAGACTTTCTCTTTTTCCATTTTGAGTTCATATCACTGGTTTCACTTCGATATACATTTAGAAAAACTATTTGTTACGCAAATTGATTACGAAAGGGGCCGTGTCACAGCTATTTTAAACAACTGTCGAGAAATGACTACTCCACTAAAATTGTCGTAATCCTTCACTTGAGATAAGTAAATAAGTTATTTAACTTCTCTCTTCTAATCGCGTGTTTTGATGAATTGTGGCAGATTTTCAATGCCAGACACACACCATAAAGTAACCAGAAACTTTTCATTTTTTTAATTTTCCCTGTTTCAACAGGATTTTCTCCTGTATCGTTTGTAAACGCGCCCACGTGTTTACAAATATATAAACTCAACTACTTGTAGAAATATAAACTAAGACAATAAATGCTTAATAATGTGAATTGCGTGCTACATTGCATGTGCGACGCAGATAGCGCTCATTACGTTCCAATAGCAGTACTTCAGTATCATTGCACGCTGAACTAATCGGACCTAAATCGTCGAAGGAATCAGATACGAATTTATGAAAATCAAGTCATTTGATTTGATGACATTTGGTTTTTTGGAACGTAATGTGCGCTTCAAACGTAACAAGCGATTCCTATAAAGCCGTCTGAGCATCAGGAGTTTTCGAACGTCAAAATTACAATAGACAGTGTCCTAAAACGCCCGCCCTTCACCACTTCCTATATTCTCGCCAAGCTCTATAAAGAATAGAGGTAAACAAACCATTTAGGGTTATCACAACTCACGTTTTACAAATCTCCTGTTATTTACATGATTATCGACTTATACATGTTAACTATTTATTAACAATTCCTATTGCAGCATATTTTAATAGAATCACTAAAATAACATGCATAATAACTTGGTATTTCAAAAAACCATTAAAAGTCGACATTAATTTTACGTGATAGCCCTACAAAAAAAGAAAGATGGATGAAATTCAGGTATTAAACACATTTTGTGGAATTCAACCAATGAATAAAGTTGAGGCACTTGTCAATACAATTTTGCGTATTTTAATTACTTTCAAATCAACTGCATAACACTTGCATTGTAATACTTTCAAGTATGGACTAAGTATAATACAATGTATAAAAAAATTAACCCATTAGGAAATTTGCTTACATGTGTGTCATATTTCATTCAAAACGGTTAAGCGTTCTATGCAAATCATAAATATCTAAAAAAATAAACTATTTACATTAGTAGGAAGTAGAATTATTACTTATATGAAAATCATCTTTCTGGAAAAGGTTGTCTTTTGGTTGTCTTTTAGGCGTAAACTACTCGTTGCCTAGCATCGGTTTGTTTACCTCTATTCTTTATCGAATTTGGCCGACATATAGTGCTTTCGCTGGGAAGCAACAAACTACAGTAGCACAGCTATCGGTTCAACTAAACAAAAATAGTAATATTTTTCTGAATTTTATAGATCGACTATCGAATTTTATAATACGAGTCCAGCCTTGGCCGGTTTTGAATCACAAAGTGGTGGTTTAAAGCTGAAGTAAAAAAAGTAAATTAACTTTTGTGGGCACTGTAAATAAATAAAGGTTTTATAACACCTCACTCGCATTTTTATTGTGTGTATGTGTACACAGCGGTTGTAAAAGGGGATGTCATCAGCCATGGCCTCTCACGTCAATAACCTGTTCCCGGCACTCGAGGGACTTTCTTGAACCCCTCGACTTTTCTAGTCCAAAGGTTATGAGGGGAACGTGCACAGGAAACGAGCACGTAGAACGTGTTTATCTAGGTTTTAATATTTTTAAGTTTTATATTACATGTTTTAAATTGTAGCGTAAACTGATTTTAAACACTTACTAGTTTAAATTAGTTCGAAATTAAATCGCAAACAAATTATAGGAAAGAGACGAAATTTCGCTTTCAAATGAGTTATTATAAAAAATACCTTTTTCTCAAGTCCCAGCAGAATCGCAAAACCGAGAATGAAGATAATGGTCGTAGACTTGGTCATGGTGTACAGGGATATTGTGACCAACTCCAGCCCCCAGTTTGAAAAGCCGACATCAATCCCGCTGGCCAATCCCGTTGGCCCAACTGACTTGAGGCAAGTCATGACAGGCAGCAGCAATTGAGGGGTGCCTGTGATGATGTGGAGAACCAGCCTCACTACGACTGACAGGATCCACTTCACTATGAGGTGATACATAACCACTGTGAGTGGGAATTTGAAGTCCTGGAAATGAGAAGGAAGGTTAGTTTCATAGCACTTGGTAATATTGATAACAGGTTTCTCAAATTTCGGTCATTTCAGACTTCTGATAGATTTAATACGGAAAAACTCTGAAAAATTCATTCTGAGAATAATACTTATTCTAGTTATAAAAATTTGGTCACACCCTTAGTGTAATAAATATATAACATACCAAAAGCATCTTGAATAATACTTGTAAGAAAATTTTCTTTGCATTTCACTTCATGGATTATAATGAAATTTGAATTATAATAGTGAAATAAATAATTTTAATATAACAGCATAGATATTAATACAACAGCTGTTTTGCTCTTTTTCTGCTGTTATGATCACTTTGTGCATATTTATAAGTTTATTTTTATTGGTTCACGAACAATTGTTTACAATGATTCTATGTTAATGAATATATTCATGTCATGTTAAGTATGTGTGTGCAACAGTGAAATAATTTTACAATCACCTTATGCATAAAGCAGTTGTCCAAAATAAAGATTTTATAATCTAATTTAATTTTAAGAGGGCAACATACATATCTAAAAGTGTTGATGACAATGTTAATGATAATGATTATCATAGGCCGTTATAATGTTGTTATATATAACAACATGTTATAATCATAGGCCGGAACAGGCAGTGATTTTTGGTACTTGTATCATAAATGTTCACAGAAAGAATAATGTGGATAAGACATTTTCCCGGAAGGTAATTGATTAAAATAATTGATATAAAGATTAATGGTTTAATAGTAATAACTTGTAGCGAAGTGGCAACAGCGCATGGCTTTGTGGCCCAGATTTGCACAGTGCTCTTGTATTTTCTTAATATAAGGAGAATTACAGCTAAACCTATTGTAGTAGTGTAGTACCTTATCTTAAAATCAACAGTAAAATTTTAATGAAAATAGATTATGTCTAAAAAATCATCTTGATCTTATACAGAGACGCTAGAATAAGAAATGAACTTTCACCTGGGTATAGTTTTAAGTAGGCAGGTAGGTAGTAGAGAACACCTCAGGTAGTTGGAATTTTCTTACATCTTAACACATCTATTATTCTTATTGATAGTGATAATGTGGGGACTGGAATTGTACTATAGACTAAGGGCTGACCAACCTACTGTTCTAAATAGCTTAATATATGAAAAATATATTTTTTGATAAGTTTTTCATTCATCTAATAGTTAATTTATTAAATTATATATAATTATTAAGTCAAAAAATAAATAAAAACAAAAGAACAAATCATATAATTAAGTATTTGTTATAAATGTACCCACTAAAGTAGGAGTTAATTAATAGTAAATTATATGAACATTGGATAAATAATTAACAATGGTACAAAAACACAATATGCCAATATTAACCTTTAGTTACTACATATTATTAACAATAAAATTGTTTAACTTTGGAAGAAAAACAGGTCCTAAATAAAGAAAGTTATTATAATCAGAAAATCAATAAGACAACACAAATGTCCAACATACCAAATACTTTTTTTAATGTTGAAATATTAGTTTGGCTATATGTATCATATTTGTCATAAACAAAACATTCGGTGACGTAATTAAAACAAGGGGGAAAGTAAGAAAGATACTGCTATGCAAGATAAACAAGGCTACAGTTAGTAATTAATATTTTTACTCTAAATAGTACATTATAAAGATTCATATTTTTTGAATAATACACCAAAGTACACACATCGGCAAATTCGAGCACAGCACAGCGAGAAATATAAACACGTCGCAACAAAAAACAAAACAAGTAAAATCTGAAGCAAACTGTATGTAACTGATAACAGAAGCCTTACTGTCAAGAGCCATCTCTGGTAGAATGTAAGGCCGATGGATAGCGAGAAGTAGAGGAGAATTAGACCCAAGGACAGCACACTCTTCTGCAGGCACACATCAGACCATTTCGGCTTCGGCTTGGTCGTAAACACGTCCTCATCACCATCTGACTTCAAAGGCAGCTGTTCATATTTTGCGCCTGGCATGGTAAGCGCAGGACGACGAAACCGCTTTCAGAAACTCACTATGGCGCATATCAGCAAAGGTATTCGTTCGCAAGAATTTTAACAACTTTAAAACACGACTTGGTATAAAGTTTCCCCGATTCCCGTTTCGTATGCGATGCAGCCCGTCTAATGTTGTACCACAGACTAACTATCTAATATCTATACTAGAGACGTTTACGAAATTGATAACAATGTTGCTGGTCATGAAAATCAACTGTCAATTTGTACATTTTTTCGTAAATTTTAAATTTATTCAAATATCAATGGAACATGTACATGCTTTCGGATTTTATTATAACCCTAACTCTTTCTTGTAAAAAAAACACAAGTATTTGTGAAAGATTTTCGTGTCTATGGATGGGAGTTTTGGTTGGAAAGCTAAGATGAGTGCCTCGCTCATTTTTCATTGGACTTTTAAATTATTTATAATGTCGTTTACTAAATAAAAACGCGTGATTAGTGTAGTAAAAAGTGCATTCAGTGAATAATTCATAAAGAACATTGAAATATTGTAGCATAGTTGCCACATCATGACTTTGTCCAAATCTTCCTCCGAGTCAGTTCGGTCGGTTTCTTTATTTATTTTTTTTATTTTAGAGCCGTCTTTCGCTTCTTGCGTGGCAGGAATTCTTTTTTTGCCATTCTTTTTAGCTGTCCTTTCTTTTTTACCACTATGCCTTTTTTGCGGCTTACGCCTTGTCTTTTTCTCCTGGGTTGCTCTTTTCCCAAGTCTATTAATTTGTTTCTTTTCTTTTGTCATGTTTATCTTTCAGTTCGGTCGGTTTAGTTTAGGTTAAGTTAGATTAATTAGGAATATTAGGATAGAATAGTTGAAAATTAATTACTGAAGACGTGGCAGTATGGACCTTAGCCGGTTCAAAAAAAAATGTCTAAGATGGATGGATCCATCGATTGATCGATTTCACTTATAAGAAAAGGCGGGAAAACGTTGAAAAGACAAGGCGCGTTTTTTAAACAAAAAAAAAAATTATATTTTCCTTTTTGTACATTGTTCTTGTAAATATCTTATTCTATATATAACCTATATAAGGAAGGAGAGCCACGTCTGGATCCTCAGGAGGCAGTGGCGTAACTACAGGGTGGCAAGTCGGCAAAATGCCACGGGCCCCCAGCCGGAAGGGGCCCCCGGTCAGATGAAAATATCAATTCCCAACATTTATCATAAATATAACACATACACAATAAATAGAAAAATGTTTTGATTTTTGTAATAGGGGGGCCCATCCGATGAATTTTGCCACGAGCCTCGAACGTTATAGTTACGCCACTGTCAGGAGGTATCTACTGATTCCGGCTCGGCGGAATCCGTGATAGCTGCAGAACCAAAAAAAGATAAAGATCCAATTTATAAAGTGAAGGGATACTCGCGTAAGTACCCGGAGGATACCAAGAAAAAGGAACTCGTCGTTTTCTTGAACCACTTGGAAGAGAACCAGACCTTCAGCAATAGAAATCGTATGGCCCTGTCGAAAGGCATACACGAGCACGGAGTTTCAGGCGAAATGCATATTCGAGCAATAAACAAGTACAAGGTTGGCATTACGTTCGGCTTGCCGAACAATGCAAACATATTTCTGAAGAATAAGAAAGTATTAGACCAACTGAATATCATAGTGTCCATTCCTGCTGCAGACACGGAGGTTACCGGTGCCGGGAGGATTGGGTAATCATCTAATTAATTAATTTATATCTGACTCCGAATAAGTAATCATAGACATCAACTAGTCTTTGAGATGTAACTTAGGTGACTCCCAACGTCCCGGGGCGTTAAGATAATTAATAGATCTCATACCTGGGTCTTCCTAGGGTATATTATTTCACCGATTCTTTGGTGAATTCGATTCCTGGACCTTTTTTATTTACTGGAGACTTCAAAGCTCCTCACACTTCCTGGGGTTGTGGTTCTGAACTTCTGACTCATCACGTGGTCGAAATTTATTAGAGGTCATTGACGAAAATAATTTAATTCTGCTTAATAATGGTCAGGCAACAACAGTTGGCTCCTTAACATGGCGTCCCAATGCATTGGATTTGACTTTGGTGTCTCCTTCATTGGAACTTAATTGTGAATGGCATATACATGATAGTCCTCTTGGTAGTAGTTATCACATTCCTGGTGAGGAGATAGCTATATTTTGACTTGACAATGACGTTTGTTTACCTTAGATTTGACAAATACTGATGAAAAATGGCTAATGGAAAATGGGAAAGGAAATTGGAATTATTACGAAAGAAGATATTAATAAGAAATTACAAACGAGATACCCGTATACGAAAGACATTTTATTGAAAAATTATTACAAAAAAAAAACATGGAACGAAAGACTAGGCGATATGGTCGAACGACTATAGCCTTTCCTAATGGGTAAAAGCAAAAAAAAAAAAAAATGATTTCACTTTTCTTTCTTTCTTTTAAGGCTTCGCACGGTGTAATGAATTGTTCATGTCGAAAAAAACGGCCGCGTGATCCGTCTTACGATGGAGGTTTGAGATAAAGTCATGATGTGGCCACTATGCTACGATATTTTATATTCTTTATGAATTATTTACTGAATGCACTTTTTACTACATAAAGCTTTCATTTTTATTTAGTAAACAACACTATAAATAATTTTAAAAGTCAGATGAAAAATGAGCGTGACAATCAGCTTGACTTTCCCGCCAAAAACTCAAGATTTCACTTATAACTTTTCTATATTGCCTTACTTCACACTAACGACATCAATGTATATAAAAGTATAGCTAAATTCATCTCGTTAAATAAAATAAAACTGTAAATATCCATCCAATTCATATCCTCATCTTCTTTTGTAATACGTGTAAATATTTTTTCCTTATACTGATCTTATATCTTCCAGATAAATATCCAAATTTTCGTTCCGTTTTACCTATATTTCTTTTCCCTACCTTTTACTCGTCATTGGCTAACACAAAACGTGGAGTGCCAGAACAAGAAAAAAAAAACTTTTCTATACTCTAAACTCTTTAGTCTTTGGATATCTTCAACATTCTCCGTCTCCATTTCTGTTTTGATTGTATATTTTTGAAATAAATTGTATTGAGAAATAAACTCAATAATTAAGTAGGTATAATAAAGTAATTGAAATGACTTATTGTTATGGTAAATCTTGTAAATTTTTCGCGTAGTGCAGTGTTTTGCTTTTAATCATGGTTACATTTTTTGTTTTGCTGTGAGGACAAAGGTGATTGTTATTCAAGATGACTGATTCAAGTTCGTTTACGTCTCTATTTGCTTTGGTGGACAGTCATTTATCAAAGTGTAATTTGAACAGCAGTCCCAGCGAAGATGGGCGGGTCGGATCGATGCCAATGCCGATGTTAAATATCCCGCGGGGATTATCAGACACTAGGCTTACATCTCCACCTCAAAGATTACCTATCCCATCATTCAGTTTGAGCGACAGCCCCATTACAAATGTTCTCTCAGAGCAGTTGTCCAACATGTTCAAAGCTAAAGAGCTCAAAAAGCAACAAGAAATTGAACAAGAAAAACTACAAGAGGAGATGAGAAAGATGAAAATCGAGGAAGAAAACTGTGTGATAGATCTGATGAAAGCAGTTCAGAAACCTGGGCAACTTGAAGCACAACAACACACACAGGAAACAATCAGCCCGAGTAGTTCCTTTGACTCACTGGTTTTGGACTACAAAGAGTTTGTTAGTAATTCTCCTAATAGGGCAAGATCACTTGAATTGATACCTCCACCTGAGCCAGAACCATTACTACCTCTTAATACAGACATGTCATACATACTGAAAAAGAAAATCAAGATGGGAAAGTGCTCAGCCTTTGGGAAGGTTTTAACCTCTCGATTGAGACCTGTTGCTGCACCATACTTGCGTGAAAAAGTTCCTTCAACTGTTGTCAGATTTGACTTCAGCACAAAATCTCCATGTGACTTGATTAAAGAGAAGTTGAAGAGGAAGCCTGTGCACACTTCAAGTAACACATATCATGACTTTTTCTGATTAATGGGTGTTGCTATTGATGACAGTGATTCTGATCAATAGTAACATTAAACCAAATAATTAAATGTTTACTATTGACTAGGGCTACTCCTATCAATAGCACTACTCATTGAATCCTTAGGTCTTTGTTTGCCAAAACAATTTTTTTTTTTATTGTAAGTACCACATTCAATCTGTTAAAACATCAAGATGTAGGTAGTTAATCAGATTAAGTTTCTTGACAATTTGTTATAGTTTTGGTCTTTTGTTTTGTAATATTTTGAGTGTGAAAGTAAATGCTGACTGATTACAAATAAATATTTGTTCTTTAGACATATTGTGCATTGTATGTGGTGGATTGTACGTAAAATAATAAATTATTTAAGTAGGTATATATTTTCTCTATAACTTGACTGTATCACATATCTGTATTAAAAATATCATACAATACACTTTTATGCGTTCTCCACATATTAATTATAATATGTGGAGAACGCATAAAAGTGTATTGTATGATATTTTTTATTGTTTTTTAGTTTTTAGTGTGTTTATTTTTTAGTTTTAGTTTTTTTTTTTTTTAGTCACTGCTGAATATTAATTCAGCAGTGACTAAAAAAAAAAAAATTGTAGGTATCTTATATTATATTCTTTGTCATTACTATTTAGACTTGTGTATTAGAACTTAGATGTGTAGTATTTAGCCAATATAGCTCCTAAATAATATGTAGTGTAGCCAGAGGTAAGTCTTTATAGATTTAGTATATTTCTTCCTAAATAAGTAGCTGTTATTATCAAATATGTGTATGTACCTAACATAATAGTCAATCAAAACATCTTGGGCACAGTACATTAACTGTTACATCTGTGTAGTCAAGTTGCCAAATACTTGATTAATTTCATTAGAGTGAGCTGGCACATTGTACCACAAGCTGTAAAAAATTGTACCAGCCCGTCCCTCAGTGCTTTGCTTAGATTTGTACTATTATTTCTGTAGAATAAGAATCAACTTTGTATTGAGTATATAAATTCTCAATTTAAGTAACTATAATCAAAATGATTAGTATTATTCATATTTAATATGATGCAATCTAAATTGCAATCATATAATCAATTTATATCATAATATTGTAATACACTCTTTAGAAATTACTAATGGAAATGTATTGCATAATGGAAAATGAATATGTGGGAAATGTTATCACCAATAAATTAATGATGGCATATAACACTGGTCAACAATTTTTTTGTTACCCTTGAGGTGAAAGTGGTTTTGAGTAACTTTATGCATACAGTTTATATAAATATAATGATTTTAGAATATCAGTTCTGGTTACTTTTTTTTAGTAGACTACAAAACACATTATGATTCATTTATTTTATTACAAAGTCTTGCTAATAGTTTTGTTTTCTTTTTGTAGAGAAATGAAAACAGATATATATTGTTTTCTGATTTTTTATTCCTCTATACATGAACTTATGTTCTACTTCAAAGAAACACCTTTTATTAGCTTTTCTTCTATAGTTCATTTAGGGACAATCTATTGTGTAGAACCCATTTACCCTGTTTCTTTGAACACTTTAAGTTAGGTCTTGGTAAAAGCGTTCCTGTTCCTCTTTGTAATCTCCCAGATTATCTACCCAGGAGACTGGACAAAGTATCTTTATGCTCATATTTGATCAAGACTAACTTGAAGTTTTCTAATGTCTGTTGCACGATTTCTATATAATTTGGCACTTGACAGTTACCCAAACATGTTTTCACTACCAACACAATGTTCAGCATCACTTACTTTTTTGAAATTTTCATGTTTTATCAATGGTCAAATTTGATTAATGTCAAATATTCTAGCTTTTAACTTTTCCATGCTCAACTTGGGAAATGTTTTACAAATGTGTTTAAAACATTCTCCTTCCTTCCAGTGAACTTGCTTTGCTCTGCTGGCCCATACACAAATAAAGTAAGGTTGCTGACCAAGTAAAAAGTTGTTATCTCAGCCTATTGTTCACTGCTAGACAAAGGCCACAAAAAATGTTTCCTTGAGCTGTGTAATTATTATCCTTGATAAGATATTTTGATCAAAATATTATATGTCATTATTGTGACCAACTACTGTATTTTCACCCCACAGTTCATAAGTAAGCATTTTCTATTTGTTTATGGGTTTGTCAACCATTAGTTATTACTTTTATGGGATGTTATTAGTTGTGATTTGTGCCCATTAGCTACCCAGAACATTCCTGTATGCTATACAAAATGTTATTATGTATTGGGATATTTGTAATTAAAACACTGATTCATAACATAGAATTTTATTTCTCCAGAAATCACTTACTATCTACAAATATAGCTCAAAATGTTTAGTCAGAAATTAAAATTACTACTAATAACAATAAACATTTGATTATGGAAACCAGTAAATAAAGGAAAATTCCTTCTAAAGCTAAAAAAATATATTTAAAATGGATACTACAAATTTAATGAATGTGTAAAAATGACATTCAGTTGAAACTGTGATCCACACAAAACATGTGCAGCTCGGCCTATGAAATACGGCTTACCATACAGCTTAGGCAAATGGAAGCTTTCATTGCTATTCAGGGGAATATTTATAAATATTTACGAAGCAGGTATTACCATAATTACATTTCAAACTTGCTAGGCGGTAGGAATAAATGTAGACACTGAGCAAATAGAATAAATGACTAAGTTAATAAGCATTAGTGTGTTAATACTACAACATCAACTATCTGTAGGAAAGCCTATAGATTCCCAATTCAATTCCTACAAAGGCCAATACCCATTGAAACTAAAAACTGTTAATTCTATTGATAGACTTGTTTGTCAATTTAAATGGGTGCACAACATGGATGTGTAATTGTGTATCTAAAGGCATAACCGGATCTATACAATTCTGATTTAATTATATCTATGTATGTGTTTATAATTAGACTAGGCTATTGCAGCACGCGGCTTGTATCAGCTATAGCGAGGTTATATTTCCCATTCATGAACAATCGAAACGTATGACTGACGTAATCTGTGACTTACACAAATTAGCTAAATTTTGACATAAGAACCAAGTATTGAAATAATAATCCACTTACTTCTAAGACCTAATATATATGTTATTCTAGATACTTATTTACTTACAGTCTATATTTCAATCTTGGCCAACTAGTTCATAAAGGAACGGAAGGTTTTAAAGATAATATTGTAATAAATACCTTCTTCATATTATTATAATATAACAATACAGCAGTGCTTTGATTCAGTAATTGGGTTATTGAGGTCTACACAGGCTCTAGATTCGTTTAGACCGGTTAGGCTTGAGTTGGAAAACGACTAAGCTGATAATATAGTATAGACAAGTGTTTAGTCATTGTTAAGAACCCGGGCTGGCGTAATATTTTGAGTCTTTGTACACATAATGTCATCGCTACTGCTCTCAAAATGATGAAATTAATCCTGCTAAAAAAGCTATAGTTAATATATTTCACACATCATAGACATAAATTAGTTGTCCACATCCACCATGTTTTAGTAGGGACTAATATTGCTTCAGATTACCAATAAGTTTAATTAAGGAAGAGTTGGTTTATATTATATTAAAGGCAGTATGTACTCTTATTTTATATCTAATACAAAATTTATAGTTTTATACATCTTAATCAAGCACTAATATTGAGAATTTAGTATCTACGGCATTGGCAAACATTATTTACATAATATCATGAATATCTTCTTACAATAAATACAAAAGCTAAAACATTATAAGTTTATTCATAAGTATAATGAAAATTATAATTCATAATATAATGAAAATAAAAATTTCAAAATATTCAAACAATAATAGTAATTACATATAAATATTTGACTTAATATATTAATTATATACCACAGGGAAATTTTTATGGGATATAGTTAATTATAAACATTTGTTACGCATTTTATATCTTGAATAAAATAAATGTGGATCATGTTTGAAAAATCTCTAATAAAATTTAATTTTGGTACAACCAACCAAGGCTTTCACAACACTAAAATCGGACAACAATTCTATTTATTAGCCTTATTATTGCTACTTATTATTGCGACAACTAATAGTTAAAATATCTATCGTACGTGTTTCAACCAAAAAAATTATCAACCCCAAGGCTCCAACAGAAGTTGTGGAAACATATCCATCAGTAGGGTTCAATGAAAACCTGGATTCCAAACCTATACTGTCAATTATCTTAGTAAATGAAAGATTCAAGGAAGATGATTAGAAAAACATTAATTGACAACTCGGTCCCACTTGACCTGGCCAAGACATTCCTGTATCATTTTGATAAGACTGTGAAATCAACTCTAACATCCGATTGGAAATTATATAACAAGAAAAATCGCAGGGAGAGAGAAATAATAACTCCATAAGATCTATTAACTGGTAAATCTGCTTTGATACTGATATCCGTGATTATCCGGATCGTGACAGCTACCACCTGTGATGACAACGCATGGGTGACAGGTTTGAAAAACCATTAAATCCACTGCACCGGTTGTGACCAATGACATGGATATTTATGTATCTGAGTTGAATGAATGATATTTAATTATTTAGTGAGTGCCTTTGACTTGGTCTTCAACAAGTTCCCATATCATTCACAGACAAACCTAAGCAGCGCCACGATAGGTTCACGGTGCAAGGATTGCTCAGCTTTGATATACTACTAGTTCTGCTAGGAATGGGAATACAACAGATTTAATGGATTATCGTGATTATTGCGCAGATAGGGACAGAGATAGACGGAATGATAGATTTTACTCTTATATCCCCACCATATAGTTTGGTTTAATTTTAAAATCGTCTTATTCAGGATCGGCTAATCAAATTGTGGGTTCATCTAACAGGCACGCTGATGCGTTCCATAAGGTCCATCAATGCAAGGCACAAACCTCATTCCTGAGCCAACGACAATCCTGGCCAACGCGTCCTGCCTAGCCTATGCATAAGCACATAACTTCACTCTTACTATAGTTTATAAATGTAACGGCACTGAAATCGCGATAGATGAGGACGATAGAGAAAAACATGACGCAATTAAAGAAACCGAAATCGAAAGATTAGTATTAATTAAAACAAGCGGCAGAAAACTTCCCAAAGAAATCATACAATTGTTACTTAAAATTGGCAGATCAATCCAAAATCCAAAAGGAGGATGAACATTTAGCACCTATCGCAGAAGTATTAAATTAACGTAGTTTATAAGACGATTCGAACTGATTACTACATTTTTATGTTATTAAAGCTAATCTTTGACCCACATTATTGCCAATTCCACCGCACTAGGGATGCGATATACCTATGACGCGGAAACCCTCAACCGAGATTTCCCAGTTTCAGTCTTCTAATCCGAAAGAACAAATACTGTGCACAGCCCAACTAAGAGTAAAAAATCGAAAAAATCTCGCAAATAATTATTAATACTATGTTTCTGCCCTCTACTTGTTTCGAGGTAGATTTGTATTTACTTTGCTTCCTAACGAGCCAATTACTTATATTGAATTACATCTTAAACCTTATACTGTGATGTAATAATAAATTACAATACTCAATTACACTTACTAAATTTAAAACTAGGCACTGTGGGAAGTATCCTAAAAGTAACTATGAAACAGATATGGATTAAAAATGAGTATTAAGCCTGATTTTTCTAACGCCAGACAATTTTATCGTAGGAATTATTTTGAATTTTTGACAGTTCCAGACGTCAATTTTATTTCATGAATAAAATTATCTGTAAATTGAAAATCAGCCCTTAAAGTAATTATCGTTAATACCGCTCCGATATTCACTTTTCTGAAGTTTTTTCAGGTTCCTTGCTTAAAGATATTTGAGCTGTTTCAACGAGCTATAATAAATAGAATAATATAGAAAACTGATCCTTACATAATAAAACACAATACACATGCAGATGTTACAAATTTTGGTAAATACTTCATGTATTTACCAAAATTTGCATCTGCATGAAATGTTGCCTTTTCAACTTTCATGTATGTGAGAAGATATTAAAACTTGGATTATTAATATTAATATCGTAATAATATCCTATAAATATGTACGTATATTTGTAACATAATAATATCCACTATCTCAAGATAGAAAAACTAATAAAATCCGTACCATATAACTTGCACACAACGTCTCAGTGTCCCGCCTGTTGGGAGTTACATTATACTGATGTTTATTAATCATCGCAAAATAGAACATCGTACTGCTTTGCCATTTAAACAACATTGTTCACCCTTTTATTACTTTGATAAATCGTTTGGAGACCTCCAACTCTCCAAACGATTTATTTCAAAGCAATCTTAGCTTAGCTAGACAACAGGGACCTCAAAAAAGGAGCTAAAAAAAATTGGTCTGAGTTGCTTGCGTGGGATACGGTTGAGAGGTCTATATTTACACTATAACTTGAGACAATGTGCACAAGAGTCGTAGATATTTACATGTGCTCATGGTTGGTAGTGTCGTCCTAGGAATTCCTTTTGCTCGCTAGGCTTCCTGGTCGCCTGGTACACGTCGCGCTCCTTGTCCGGGTATTTAGTTGGCAAGTTTGGCGAGTGCAGGTTCAGTTTTGCTGCGTATCTGAAGACAATGTTGCGGTTTAGACTTGCAGTTAGACTAGAGAAATAAAAGCGTATGCTTATAGTATTAAAAAAAACTTGGTATACTAAAATTCATTTATAATAATTTTGTAGTTATTGACCTTCTAGATGTCGGATATTATCCAACGGGCAGGTGGGACTGAGACAAGAAGCAGCCTATGTCTTTTCCAGGATGCTATCTACATATTTAGAAAGTATCCTATAACATGTTAGTCCTGATAATAAACTACACACTCTAATTACAAAACATGGAAAAACGTTCACAGTCTTCTGAATCTGTCAAAACATACTTTTAATGTCCATACATTTTGACAAGTTTTTGGCATTTGTTTGTCGCCGAGATAAGACTGCGATTAGATTTTAAGCGTTGTAAATTAGTAGAATTAACAATCAGGTGGTTTACACCTAAATGGTTACTGAATTATGTTCCTAACCATTATAGAACTGCAGCTCTCTATATGAAAGTTACAGCTTAGTTCGGGACTAATTTGCCACTTTTGTATTAAGAAGTTTGACTTAACATCAATAAAATTCGAAATAGAAATACTGACTCAAAGGTTAAGTCAACTAAAGTTAGATTTCGTTTTGTAATAATTTGCGTGAAATAGTAAAAAACATAAGTACAAAATTATGTTTAAAACCTCACGACAATGGTTGAATGTGGGTTAATATCATTAATTTTAATTACCGAGCCTAAAGTGTATGTTTATTTCGGTTTTCTTACATCCATTATCTTATCGGCCATAAGTATTGCAAGGACACATTCAGTGCCACACGAGATAAATTACTAGGTAATATAATATTTGCGTTTAAGACCACTGACAAAGTTAGGTATTAATTGAATGTTTTTAAAATTTGTATGTATCATATTTGCAAATAAATGAATATAAACGAGTGTTACTATAATTTATTTAAATATCGATGTAAAAAAGAAACACGGGTGTTAAAACTAGACGTCGTTATTTAAGCGATATTCCAGCGCTTAAATACCTCAACTTTTGTCGGTGGTAGGCCATAACTTCGGCCGCCGGCAGAAGTTACCACCCACCAAACAAAGCCTTGCCGCCAAGCGATTTGTCGTGTCCCGGCATGATGTCTAGTGAAGCCGTACGGAGGACGGGGCTGAGCAGTTGTGCTGCAATGTGTGTCGGGTATGATACGCCAAATGTTGTTGTTGGGAGTTTGGTCGTGGAGGGTCTTCAGATCAATCTCCCTTTGGCGCAGCATCGTTGGTCGTGTTGTTGGGTTTAACATTGCATCACCTCGGTCAACTGCCGTCTTCCTTCCTATTCGCTCAGTTTTTCTGAGTGAATAGGCTCTTAATAAACTAGCGCGCTTTGCCGTCAACGATCGCATCACTGCTTACCATCAGGCGGGATTGCGGTCAAGCACTAGTTTATATTTAAAAAAAAAACTTGTTTTGTCGAAGAAAAATATGGATATGCCTTTCGGTCCTCGTAGTTAATATGTTATAATATTTTATTTACAAGGTATTTCGTCATTTTTGAAGGAAAAATGTATGTACTAGTATATAAATATCTCCACGGCGACCGGTCCCACCTTGTTGGGTGCCTCCCTACGCTGAGTCTTCCGGTAAATGGCCGCCACTCCAGAACCTTACTGCCCCATCGGCCAACGGTTCTACGAGCAATGTGTATGCCAATAGCTCAAGGTTAAGGTCTAGGCTAGGGTCTTGGCCTTGGCTCTAATATCAAGCATAGTACAAAATTGTCAAACTAATTAATAATTGCTTAAATGCTTTTGGCTACTTTGGATGTTTTGTATTTATGGGTGCCTTTTTTATAACATGCCTTTTGTTTCTGCTAACTAAATTGTTTTTTTTTCCTTTAATGCGATTATATAATATATCAAAATTATCAAAACTAAACTAACATTTAAGTGGTAATTTGGAAATGTGGATGCCAACGATGAGAATGTTCGAATTACAAAAATTATTTCACTGATGGAAAGATACATTTTTGCACTAAACATGTTATGGTATAGTTGACTTCCACGTGAACGAGGACGCGGGCAGAAACTAGTACATACCGGTTTCACAACCGCGCTGAAAGTTCTCGATCACTGTTCGGGCTCATTTCACCTGATTATGGAAATGGAAAGGTCAAGGATGGTACTCGGGTGTTTATAAACTGTTGTTATTTCTTTTTTGCTTTTTGTAAAGATCTGCTTATGCAATTCCCAATAAATACTCTCCTTTCTTTCTTTTGTGATAACTTTTGATTTATTTATACTGTCAATCTCACCTTATACCACCGATATCTATCTCGTAATGTCCGCTGAGCACGTAGTCGGTGTTGATCGGCTGAGGCACTCCGCGCTCATCTAGTTTCTCGACAAAACCGAGGCAAACCTGTTCAACATTTACAATATAAGCAACATAAAACTACTACTTCAACATCACTTTATTCTGTTATCTGTATGTTTGTTTTTGGCATGTATGGCTGTAATGCATCATTTTAGGACAAACTTTTAAAGCACTTTGGATTTTGTAAAAAAAAAAATACAAAGTGGTTGACACATCGAAGCACAAACCACGAAGTCAGCCCATGATTCTATGCTGTGTTGTGTAGGATTTTTTTTGTAGGTTAAATAAAAATCTATTTTAAATCAGTGTAGCAGTTCATTGTTGGGAATAGGCCTCTCCTATGGCACTAAATTCAATTCTCATCCAGTTCCCAACAGCCATCCTGCAAAGATCGATCTAACCTCCACCTAACCTGAGGGCGTCCCACCTTATATATCTTCGAATTAGTATTTTTTCCACAGTGCATGGAGTTACAGATTCAGCAACTTCTATAGACGACAGTACTACTTATATCTGTTTTGCTGAAAGTGTGGTTAACGCAGAACCGCATAGTAAATGTAGTAAGAGTCATTTCAGTCGTATGGGTTAGCGGCTACCCGCCTAGTACTTCTGGAAAGTATTGACAATGTCGCTGATAGCAACA
Organism: Sesamia inferens; assembly: GCA_037179545.1. Taxonomy (NCBI): domain Eukaryota; kingdom Metazoa; phylum Arthropoda; class Insecta; order Lepidoptera; family Noctuidae; genus Sesamia; species Sesamia inferens. Next base: position 23,139,292 of record CM073921.1, read on the forward strand.
GCCGCCTAGGCTTCTCCTTACTTTCTGGTTTTATCATTTACCTGTTTCTTAAAAGTAAACCCATAGCTAGTAGTTGTTGTCTGCCCGCAGTAGTTCCCATCCCTGAATATAGGCTCACCACCCCAAGACCACATGTCCAACTCGTGGTCGTGGTCAGTCAGTAACAGCTGCACATACTGACGGCAGATACCTTCTTCCCGTTGGCGGAGAAGGGCGTCACGTCCGATAAATTTTATGTCTTTCTGTAACGGTAGTTTTAAAGACATTTTATAATTTATATATATTTTAATTTAAAGGGTTTAATTAAATTCCCTAGAAAAACTCAGCAGATGTTATAGGAATCGATTTAGCAACCATTTAGCAATATTTCTTCAACAAAAAATGTCTTTCTTTCACTTTCCAAAATGATATACTTACATCAAACTTGACACGCCAGGTCCTTCCGCATTCGAGCGGCGTGGTCATGGTGTCCAGGTCCTGGCCCCAGAACGCGAAGAACTTCTCCACACGAAGAGCCCGGGACGCGTAGTAACCGACGTGGGATATACCGTACTTCTCACCAGTCGTCATCAGACGGTTGTACACATGGAGGGCGAACTGGGATATTTTAGAATGACATTAAAAAAGGTGAAGGGGTAAACAAAAAGGTAGCCTCCCAAAATTTACTTTAGCTCACTTTTTGCAGTTTTTAGGTTTTATATCGATTAAAATAAGATTTATATTATTTTTCTTAACATTAATACGTTAAGGTTAAATTATAGGTAATTATTACACTATCCTATGATTGAACAAAACAAATATTTTAAATTTGTAACAGTGTAAACAACTGATTGGCCTTTAAAGAAAAATAAAATAATACACCCACGTTTCGTCAGAAGGCAAACTCCCGTAATTACAACATTAAAAATCCAATTGCTATCCTATAAAAGCAATAACCAATGACAACAATGTAATGTATATATGACAGATTCAGACTGAGCCTAGAGTGAAACAATCTGAAAAATACGAAAATATGCCTTCTTTTATTTTAAAAAGCACTTCAAAATTATTTCTAAAACTGACCTCATTAGGTATATACAGTACATAGCCCAGCTCCCCAGTATGCGTCAAATTAAACGCTCTAATCCCATTGGCGAGCCCAACATCGATTTCTTTGAACGTGAAGAACGGGAAGTTCGATGGAGACAAGTCAGTATCTGTCAGTTCGGAGAGCAGGTTTCTGGTGAAGGGTCCCATGATACAAATGGCCGTGTACATAGAAGTTACGTCTGAGAGGGTAACGGAACCGTTGGCGGGGAGGTGACGTTTCATCCAGGATTTACAGCGGGTCTGTTGAATCGTTGGCGCTATCATCATGTAGCTGGAAAAGAAATATTGATTCAATATAGGTTAAATATGGAATAATTAACGCGATTTTTCCTGCAAACATATTTTTGCATGTTGAACGACACTTACAGGTTATCAGATATTCTGGCAAGACTGCAGTCGTTCTCATAGCCGCCGCGCTCATTTTGCATACCCGTGTGAATGATGCTGCCCACGGGGACGTCCACATCGTTTGAGCACAGGTACTGCAGCAGATCCACCACTTCGCGACCTTGGGACTGAATGGGCAAGCAGTTAGAAGGGGTTTTAAGGGTATTTGTGGATCTCTGTCCGGCTTGGGCGGAGAACCGACGGGCTTCGTGGCGGTGATCTTTCGGGTCCTGCACTGGTCCAGCCCATGGTCCATGAGAGTGCATGACAGGCCGTCACTTCCCACAGCGAAGCAGAAGGAAGTGACGGTCAACGGAAATGCTCTTAAATGAAGGCGAAGTGCGTGAGAACCAGGCCCGAGGCGACGGCGCGTTGTGTTCCAAGCACCTCAAAGAGGTGTCAGCACATTGTGAATGAATTCACTAGGACCATTGCTTGGCAGGTCCATGGGTTGTGTTCGAACGAGATACTGTGGCGCCTGGCGCACAGGCAAATGAATGAACACGGACAGGCTTTAATGTGTAAAAGTTTAACACGTCCTATCCGCCAAAAGCGGGAGAGGTCTTTTAATCATTTTCCACCCTAAAAATAAAGGGTATTTTCCGCGAATGTTTTATTCTACAAAGAAAATGAAAGTATTATTCACCTGTATATCAATCTTGGTGAATGACGAGTAGTCAGCCAGACCGACCCTTTCACGGCACGCCCAATATTCTCGCTGCACAGTCTCAAACCAATGAGGCTTGTTGAATGTCTTTGTGTATGCGACTTTGAACGGACGGGGCTTGTCTCCAGCTTCTTTGGGATCTGAAATATATAGGTATATACATACAATATGTAAAGAAAACCCCTTCCGAGCCATAAGGATAATAAAGGTTAGGTTAAGATTATATATTTATTTATATTTATTAGAGCCACCAGTTATTGTTACAACACTTAAATGTACAGTTGATAATTATAAGATCTTAGCTAGTTGCACAACATACTAAGGTAGCTACAGCGTAAGTGACAAGACATGGAGGACACGGCGCAGCACACGCTCTCCTAGTGTTTAGCTTGGGAGGAGCAGAGCCGTGTCCTCACAACTGAAGTAGGAGGCGACCTGACGCTGCCGGCAGTAGTGCGGAGGATGGTCGGTAGAGCAGAGTAGTGGGATGCGGTGGTGTCCTTCTGCGAGGGCGTGATGTCGCAGAAGGAAGCTACGGAACGGAAGAGGGAGATCTCAACTCCCTTCCCGGGCCGCAGAAGACGCACCGGGCGCCGAGGAAGGGCGGACAACGCCCTCTTCCGGCCCCCATGAATGGGTCCAGGGCGAGGGACATGGGGAAGTCCCCGCTCCCTATCTGATGGTGTCGGCGCGCGTCTCAGAGGCGATGCGCGGGGTAGTTTGACACCCCACTACCCCGTGCAGGCGACGAGGCCCGGACAGACCGGGCCAGCACGAGGGTGTGGGGCCGTGGAAGAATTTAGACTCCCGCGGCCCCACGCGGGTTCGTGATAGAAGAGACACCGGGGTGGTTTTAGTCAGTAAAAGTCTGGCAGACCCCGTCGCCCATCCCAGGGCGGCGGACACCCTTTGAGGATATCCACGCCAAAAAAAAAAAATTAGACATGACCAAACAAAATTTTAAATTTTGCATAATCATCATAGTAACAACATTAATCAATTTAGTAACAATCTTTTTTAAGTTCCCAAAAAGTTGGTATTTTTTTAATAAGTGACAACCCCATTTTTGTCAGTTTCTCCTAACAAACAAAGAATCAATTCTTGTTTGATTCATTGGCGGCGTCAGTCTGTCTAGCCGCGAACTAAACGCCGCGGCGCGGGTGAGCTTTTTCGGTGACGTCGAAGTTATAACTAGAGATGTACTATTTTTGAAACTTGTAGCTGGTTGAATGATTTGTTGTAAAAACACAGATTACCTAATGGTAAAAGTACTTTTTTATAATGAATTAATTCCTTATAACATTATTATAACACAAGTATTAGTAAACAGAAACGAGAAGGTCTTATGAAATACAATTTTAGTAAAGTTTTACAAACATTTTAACAGTCAATATCATCGACATTGTGACAAAAACTGAAATTAAAACTTCGGCATTGTCTTTATTTACAGCTCTGTGTCTAATTTGAGTTTTGTAAAAGTTCTAAACAATTCCATGCGATGTAGAGTCGAGAACGAGATTCTACAATACTAAATCGATACCAAAAATAGACGAGTAAATCGTATCTATCGATCCATCATTAATCTGAGTATTAACTCATCTCTAGTCAAAGCATTCCGCGAGTAGACCTGAACCGAGAACCTATTTTTATGAAATAAAAATCACTTTTACTTAATTTTTTTTTTCGCTTAAATATTATTTCCGTATAGACGTTTCGTGTTTTGGGTGATCATGTCGTTTTCTAACGTAGAGTATTTTAACATGCTGATATGTCTTGGTTAGTGACTACAATTAGCTGTGCTGTGATCAGGCGTTGGACGATTTGTATGTGGCTACTTATCTGTTAATGCGGTTCCACCATGACGGTGCCCCACCACATTTTTGCCAACCTGTACGTGAGTATCTGTCTATTATCAGCTCGCAGCTCGCAGTGGAATGGTATAGGTGGACCAATTCAAATTCAAACAATTAGTCTTCACAAAGGTTTGTGATACAGAAGACGAGATGCGTGGACGAATTGTAGCAGCTTTTAAACGCATTAAATCGGACAGAACGGTGCTGCCCGACAATGACAAAACGTCCGCGCTAATCTCATGCGGCGGTGCCAGGCCGGTATCGCTCTTGGAGAGAGAAATATGGAACAACATCTCCGCCACAGCCATCGTCTTGACGTGGCCGTCGAATGAAGCTCGGAGATTCGGACGACCGTTCTTACTTAAAGTTCTTTTCAGAGCTGCCTAAGTATCATTGTCGAGAGTCGATAAACGTGGATAAACTACGTATACATATGCATGAGGTCAACTGAAGTCACCGTCTTTCGACACCGCTACGTACATAAAAGAGACCGCGTGCCCCGTCTCGTCGCTTGCGCACGCCTATGTTGCCATGAAGTTTCCAATTTAATTTAAGTTATTTATTTTTAGGGGGTATTTTTTTTTAAGTTTAGTCGGGTTTTATAGGCATTAGTAGAATCAGTTATCGAAACTAACAATACCTTCACGGGTCGGAGAGGGTTTTCTTTACATATTGTATATTAGTTTGGATGAATGAATAATTGCATTGGTCTGGGGGTGCCTCGGAAAGCACGTTAAGCCGTTGGTCCCGGTTGTCATACGAACATATAATGGCAGTCGTTACGGGTTGTTGAAGCCATCAAAAGTCCTACAATTGGTCTAACTGCAATGTTTCGATATTGCCTTCGGGTTGTGGAGGTCAGACGGCAGTCGCTTCAAGGAAAATATCGAAGTTTAGCCAAAATGAGCAGTTAGACTGGTAAAGCGAACCCTAGACTCCAAAGCTGAAAAGCTTTTTAGTTTGGAAAATATTACTTTTATATAAGAACAGAAGTGTTATAAAAATATGTAGAAGTGACTTAGAAGAACTAAGAATAACTAAGATTTTTATGAGTATTTTCCATTGAGGTACAGTTGGTAGTCGTAAATATGACATGTCATATTTTAAAAGTTCGGCTTTTTTAGATCCATCATCTCTAGTCAGATTCGGCCACCAGAGTCCAGTACTAGCGCATACATAAAGGGTTTTGTAACGGTATTTTTATTTTAGCTACTCAATCAGTATAAAAAAAAAATAGCACAATTCGGTTCGATTCCCGCACGGAACAAATATTTGTATGAACTGCAAGTAGTTGTTCCGGGTCTGGCTCTTTGTGTACGTCACATTATATGAAAAAAATACAGTATTCAGATGTTACGTACATTTCAATAACTCAGTACGACAAACAAACGAGATTGTGCAATATGGCTGTCAATGTAGGTGGTCCTACTTCGGGCGATAACTAATTAGAAGCACGCCTCGTGTTACAAGTTGTGTCTTACCTATTTCTTTCTCGTCTTACTTACCAACTGTTTCGAACCATGTTGGTCTTTCGTAGCCCATGACCTGTCCGAACACTGCTCCGTTATCGCGAAGCGTCGGGTAGATAGGAGACAGTCTCAGGTTTCGACCTGTTTCAAACTCATGGAACGGGTAGGGAAGCCCGTAGTGTACACCTGGAAATAAGGAATGGCTTGATTTCTTTTGTTTTGTAAAATATTTAAGAATCCAGTTCAGTTATCATTGCGATTTATAAATTAATATACTTTTGTGATATTTCATAACTACTTATAGTTTGTTATGTTGAGAGTTTTGATTATGAATGTCAATGCCTAGAAGAGTAGGAGGAGAAGACCAAAGATACGAGAGATGGAATCTCCATCCATCTTATCTCTTCACCACCTGTGGTTGACTGGTAGAGAATGCCTAAGGCATTAAGTCCGCCTCTGTGCATTTCATGTGCGAAAGATTAAATAAATAAATAAATAATAAGGTTAAGTTAGAGAAATATGGGTGAAAGGACCCAAACAAATAGAGATCCTTAACCCTTGCAGGAGAATGAATGAAAAGTTATATAGCTAAATTAACCAAAATAGCAAAACATTTAACAGCTATTTGCGCCGTAGCCAACTAACAGATTGCACGAGCGACCTGTTTGATAGATAAGACTAGAATGCGATAGTTCTTAACTGAAGAGGGTTTTCTCAAGGTATGTATGTGTGTGTATAAAATCCAAGTATAGATGGCAGGACAACCTGGAAGATAACCGCGAGAGCTGACTCGTGGAGGTGTTGAAAAAAAGTTTCTGGAAGGATTTAAAGGCCTTCGCCCAGCATTAGTACAATATAAGCTAACAAGAAAAAGTAACCAAATACTAACCAGGCACCTCCTTGACTCTATCCCTGAGAAACCTCTTATTGTTATGCAGACCCAAAAACCTGTTCAGGCCCAGTTCGTACATGTCATACTTCGAGTAACCATCGACTATTTCATCTACCGTAGCTTGAGCGACGCCACCAGCGGCGGATATACCCACAGTCTTCATTCCAGCCGCCACAAAGTAGTTGAACATCTGAAATACAAGGATATCGTTATGATTTTGATGGATGAAAAATTAAAGAGAAGACAAAACTAACCGTTTCAATATCGCAAACACAGAAATAATTGCAAAGGCATTGTGTCTCGCATCAGGCGCGTGCGCTCCATATAGGCAGATAAGCATTGCATACCCTAATAATTTTCTAATTCGGAATACCCAAATCGTATTATATATTTTATATACTACAGTAAAAACTTCGTAACTCATTGCTAATAATGCGATCTATTGGGGCTAGCGCGAACTACTACAACGCCGTTTCGCCGCTTGAGCCGCCGTGCTGGCTAGTGGTGTAAACACAAACTGCAGGTGCTTCTGTTTTTGCGTGTTGTGATCGTGTGTGTGAATAAAATTATTTGATAATGTGCGTAAACTTTGCATATGTGGCCGCGTTTCTTTAAGATTTTAAGCAGAATAAGCAGTGCCTATATTATAAACCGCCCAACTTAAGAAGCTAACAATGATAGCATAATTGTTGTTCGTTAAAATACCTATTTATTTTATCAGCCTAGGTATGTTGTTTGGTTATTGGTGTATTTATGTTAATTGATTTTAAGAGCAAGTGAATTGAATTAGTTTGTTTTCTTTCTAAAATCTGGAAAATTATTCCTGTGAGATCTGTTCTGGTGATGTATGTTTAAAAATTTAAAACGGTACCTTTTTGTACATAAGTTTTGATAAGAATAGAATAAATAATTATATAATAATAGATAATTTTCATGCCTATAAAGAATCCATACATATTTACGAAACACACAGGGACAAATCAGACTTACAGATTTGTCTAATATTTCCATTGAAAAAACTTTTAGCGATTTTAAAACGATCTTATATTTTTTTACGATGATGTTTTGCAGAGTTACACTTTACATATCATTTATGTGATTTGTTCTTACCATCAGTCATATATTTGGATGTTCATTGTGGCCACGCACAAACATCAATTCAATGTTGACATGCGGAAAAGTTACACATAAAGCACGCGAGTATGCTGAATTGAAACTGCTAAGTTTTTTAAAGTTTATCATTTATGTAAGCACAGATATTTCAGTAGTGTATGTATGCACACCCTACCCAAAATCTCTGGGCACTCTGTGCTGTCTCACATGGATAAAAAAAAAAGACGTGTGGTACTCGGGGACTGCCGCGGTAAAGCTATTGCATAGCATTTTGTATCAATTTATGCAATTATAATTATTTATTTATTTTATTTATGCAGTATTTCTTTTTCTTTGATATTAATTCAAGTTACACTTTTTGAGCGTGGTGACCGATAAGAAAACAAAATTTTCTTTTATTAAATAAATAAAACAACACTGATACCTTTGAGAAAGCGGACTTCCTCTACAATAGGGCAATTCCTCCGTAAGGTCTGTCTATGCTATTACTTATAATCTCTGTCATTGTGTGCTGTTTTGGTGCAATCGCAAGACCGGCCGGGCACTGAGGGGCAGGCAAGACAGCTATAGTATACTTATGACTCCACCAACTGGTATTTCGTTGACTCGGAAACGGCGCACAGGGAGCACCACGAAATATACTCAAATACTCCGAGGTTCTTTTTCAATATACCCCACTGTTTTGTCGTGGTGGCCTAGTGGTTAAAACACCAGCCTCTCAAGTATGAGTGCGCGGGTTCGATTACAGGTCAGGCAAGTACCAATGTAACTTTTCTAAAGTTATATGTACTTTCTAAGTATATCTTGGACACCAATGACTGAAGGCGAAGGAAAACATCTTGAGGAAACCTGGGCTTTATAAGTCTGAAATCGCCAACCCGCATTGAGCAAGCGTGGTGATTACGCTCAATCCTTCTCTGTATGAGAGGAGATCTGTGCCCAGCAGTGGGACGATAAAAAGGTTGTTGATGATGAACGGCATCGGTGTCGAATTATTTGTTATCAATTTAATATTTTCGAACTGATCTTTAGTAACATAATTACTTCTGATTGCGTTAACATCTGACCGTAGAATTAATAAATCCTTCATCAACTTCTTTACGTACGTTCTACGTAGTCAAAGCAAACTGGTGGCAATTTGTGAAGGTCATATGCCACAAAAACTGGGATTGTTCGGGATCCGTGATTTTAAACACCGTAATCGTATATTTTAGGTCTTTCTGCTTTTTGTTCTTACGCCTCGATACATGTTTTTGTCTTGTCTTCGTAGAAACAAACAATAACTTTTTTGCCTCATCAATGTCTTCCTCAGAAAAAGCCGACGAGCATATTTTTATTAAACTTTCGTTGTTTCGTTTCGGAGATAACAATATTACAACTCGTACACTTAAATGTACTCATATTAACATTGTTCACCGATATCTTTCTGTAATATTTTATTTAATAAAAACTTCAACTTCAACTCTTGATCTGGTCCCTGTGGATAGATACCACAATTTTGCCAATAACACGTGTAACAAATTATAGAAATTCTTTAAAAAAATATTTCACAATAATGGCGGATATCGCCAATCACAGTTGAAAAAACGGCCGCGTGAGCACTTTTTACTCTATAAAATCACGCGCTTTTATTTAGTAAACAACACTATAAATAATTTAAAAGTCCAATGAAAAATTAGCGTGACATTCATCTTAGCTTTTCCGTTAAAAAAAAAAGCTATTTTATAAAAACACTACTAAATTAATTTGAATAAAAGTACTTAATAATTAATTATATGAAAAGTTTTTAAGGTAGCCATGACAACGTCGATGACGTCTATGACATATCTCTATAGAAGACCTATTTCAGAGAGAAAATTAATCGCAAGTTTAGCACATCGCGCCTATCAGTAACATGGCAAGTGTGTAGAACTGAGTTCGCGCCCTGCAATATGCATGCTCTTTTTGAAAATCTATAAGTTGTTTTCAAAAGATGTAGTCGCACGCACACAAACATACCGTGCCGAAGACTGCCGAACTGAAACGACGTTAGACGATGTACGGCCTTCAAGCCACACCTCCGTGCCCGTCGGAGTGGGGAGCGTGAGGTTTTTTCGTTACGGAATTTCTGGATTCGGTCCCCGCGCTCAAAGCCCGCGATAGAAGCTATGCAATAGCTTAAAAACTCCCATAAGCAGTGACAAAACTACAATATCTAAAGCTAAGCATTTTAAAATTCAGCACAATTAAGAATCGAAGTGGTGTTAACAACGTAAAGGTGGAAACGTCGGGTCGTCCGGTGGTGGAGCGGAGTTGGGGGAATGAAATCATGCAATTCCCTCGAACACTCCCCAAAATGCATCCTATAGAATACCGAAAGGCTGGCTACTCTACGCCTGTGCTCTAGGCTTTGGAGACCGTCTCGATTTAACCTTTTAAACGCCAATCTACATAATACGCGATGTGTCCTCCAGCGCCACGCTACAAATGTATAACGTATCTATAGTAAAACGTAGGGATGGGATTAATGTCCTATCGACAAATAATATTATACGTTTAAATTAATGTTTATTCACCAATTTACGAAGCTAAATAAAAACTGTAACCGTATTTTCATATTTTATTTTATTTCATAAAAAAATTAATATGAAAACTTGGATATATTTCCTATAATAAAGAAAAGAATTATAAATTTATTAGACGTGTGTTCTAGAAGTTCACATCCCTATTTGTCTCCGAATGTAATCCTTTTACTTCATATCAAGTAGTTGGCGCTCGAGGCACGTCAAAATCCTTTTTGATATAAGGATGTCTTGTCGACGTATTTCTTGTCGATGTATTTCTATGGTATTTATTTTTATATTCACTGTGGTCGATTTACACGTGCATAAACTCAACCAATTCCTGCATAATTTATTTCGTTTAGTTACAACAAATACAATTAATAGAAGCTAAATACGTGGTTTTCTACATTTTTTAAAGTTCCGTAGCCAAATGGATTCTTACAGATTCGTCATGTCTGTCTGTCCGTCCGTATCTTTCCCGAAACGTATTTTTTTCCGAAACTATATGATCTATAGGTACTGTTAAAACTTGGTAGGTAGATGTACCTATTCTGTGAACCGTATTAAGGTATTGATGCAAAAATAAATATAATAATAATAAAGATTGGGGGCTCCCCATACTTAGAACTGAAACTCAAAAAAATTTTTTTTTCTTCAAACATACGTTTGGGGTATGCATGGATAGGTCTTCAAAAATGATATCGAGGTTTCTAAAATATTTTTTTTTCTAAACCCAATAGTTTGCGCGACAAACGCTTCCAAAGTGGAAAAAAGTTGGTCCCCCCTCCCCCCTACCTCTAACTTCTACAACAAGAAAATGAACAATCTAAAAAAACATATGATGTACAAGTACATACATTACTATACAAACTACTAACGAAAATTGTTTTGAACGAGATCTCGTAAGTAGTTTTTTTTAATACCTCGTATCGCTTATTACCGCGTAATCTTTCATACAAATAACTTTAATCCTTTAATTTCATAAATCAATGGTACGGAACCCTTTGTACGTGAGTCTGACACGCACTTGGCCGATACCTTTTCATTAAAATTACTGCTTTACACAGATGTTACAGACCTATTTTTAATGGTTTCGCAAAATACTCACAATTATTTTTCTGGTTTGTACAAACTAATAGAAAACGGAAGAAAATTCCTGAAACGGAAGTTGACGACTTAACGGAATGTCAAGACGACCAACTATTATATCAAAATTCAGATTCAGACTTGAACAACTCGCAATAATTCGTCATATCATCATAAAAAAAAATTGTGACGGTGATCACAATTTTTTTTTGTAAAAACATGTGCGTCAACTTAAGATGTAAACATTGCACTACACTAAAATGCACAAAGTCACTATGACCTTGAAACCTGCCCGCTTATGACGTCACAGTGTTACTTCTATACACGTCGATGGCGCGTGCGGGGTGACAAATAACTAATTTTGTAGGGATGGGTTTTTCAAAGTGTGTTTCACTATCGACAATGATTAGAAAACCTATTTATTCTTGATTAAGGTGAATAAAACCTAGTTTATAGTTTACAATATTTATAAAATATTATTTATTCACGTCATTTTCTTGCAATAATAGTATTTATGATCATTTCGACGAGATGAAATATAGCGAGGTCTTCATCGTGTCCCATCACTGGCTTACTTGATATCAAGTAATTGGCGCTGGGGGCATTAAAATATTTTCTGGCGTTTTTGTTTCTATTGAAAATAAAACAAATAAGAACTTATTATGTGTGAAAAAGTTAAAAATATGGTTGATAACAGGGCCATTTTCCATAAAAACAAAATAAAAGCTCTTGTAAAAGTCGTAAATTTATTTTATACTGTGATTACTTCTAATCAAGTAGTGGCGCTGAGGGCACGAAAATCTCGAACTTGTATAGAAGTGATTGGCGTTCAAAAGGTTAAGTCAGGGTCACCAATCCCAAATCCCACCCGTGCTCCTTTATTTGCCTATGCGCTAGTGGCCACGGTATATCTTTCGTACAACCCGCAGCCCTGGAGGGAATCGATCCTACCCCGGTGGTCCCATAGGTGGACTCCGTCACTATATGCTGATATGTGTTTGAGGCACGCGTCGTCGACATGAATCTGCACTATAATTGCGTAATACTATTAATATCAATTGGAATTATTCTTAAGCCTATTGCTAGTCCATTGCTACACCAGTTAGAAATATGTGTCCGCTCAACAACGTTAATGCCGCAATGAATGTTGTTTAACTGTTAAAATGAGACTCATTGTTACTGATAGTGTGTTACGCAAATACCCTACTTGTCCTACCCGCAAGCCTGTGCCTGCGGTGGCCAGGAGTTCATTATTGTGTTAGAAGACCCTTGAGAAAATAATTGTTTTTTTACTAAGTTTATTGATTTTTACCGGGATATTTCCACGGGATCGTAACTTATGCGTATAAAACCGCGGGGTGCAACTAGTTTCGAAATAAAATAGTCATTGTAATGTTTTTATCAAAACTCTTATTCAGATTATTTATGTGCACATAGTCATTTTTAAACACACTATTTCTTTTTCTTATGATCTTCTTTTTTCTGTCTTCCGCGACGTCTGCCCAATCCCGTCAAAACATTCGATGTCACGAATTTAGCTGTTTATTTGCTGCTACAATTCATGAAATTGAATGCTCTGAAGAGAAGGGTTTCTTCTTTCTTCTGGGGGTTCATCGGAAAGGCGTTCACAGCTGAACTTATATAATCCAATAACTCTTAAACCCCACTATTACTTCCATTTTAAAGATAAAAATACGTCTACAGTTTATGAAAGTAATATATATACTCCATATTATTCCACATTAGAATAGAGTCGTTTTTTATGTAACAAAAAGAAAAGAAATAAAAAAAATACTAACCTTATGGACTCCTGTCTGAAATAAAACTTTTCTATTCTAAAAATAATCATTACGCAAACGAGATTGCAGAAGTATGCGTTCGTAGTGCACAAGTTAAGCGTATAATTTTCACATTTACCGAAAAAATCGTATGTTTTTTTTTTAATATCGCAGGTAATGTCCTGGCGCTTCTCTGTTAAGTTACGATTTGACAGGAATAATTTCATATTTTACTATGAATAACATTATGTTAAATTAATATTAATAATGTATACCTAATTCACAGCCCCACAAGAACTGCACCATCGTCTTCACAATCATTGTCGAATAAATACTCAATATTTAGGAATAATCCTTATCGAAGGAGTCCATACCATCCTGCCACCATCTAATACCTTATAAATCCTGGTGAAATCCGGAGTAGAAATACGAAACGCTTAACGAAACGATCATCAATTATAGATTACCAACCTATTCCCTTTCAAAGAGAAGAGACTTGTAAATCAGCGTGGTAGCATTTTAGGCTGGTTATTTTATCCTGACACCAGAACCTCAATCACTCGAAACCAACCAACCTCAGGAGCCTCCCCAACGATCCACTTGCAGTCAGGGGAGAAGGCTTCCAGTCCGTTACAGAGCTTGTGCAGAACTGCTTCGCTGAGGCTTGGCACACGTTTAAGGAGTTGCTGTAGGAGAACGTGGAAGTGATCCCAGTCTTCGGGAACGCAGCGTTGCGCCATGGATGTGACTGCGATGTACAAGACAGAAAGATTATACAGTCATTATCGACTCACATAATAAGTTAGGGCTTTGATGATCCATGGCTTACTAACCTGGGGGGCAATAGCGCTAAATAAAACAATAGTAGTTAAACTCTTGTTCGTATCTAATCCAGTTAAAGTTGTGGTTTAGTTTCGATCCCATTTGATTAGGTTTCATTAAATTTTTACCTCGATTGTAGTAAAAATCAATATACGAGTGATACATTTCGTCAGATATAATAATAATTAAAACTATATAAATTATAAGTAAATCCAATCGTTTAGACGTAAGTTTGATAAATTGCACAGAAAAAGTAAGTTTTGTTTCAATACTTTGATTCTTCTTTGGTTACTTTCCAATTGTGATCCATTTATGGTTAAACCATCTGTCAAAGGGTTAGCGTAATACCAAACTTTTACCAAAAGAACCACAGGGGCGTCGCACCCCTTCAGTAATCTACATTTAAAAAACTTGTTGTCATCCAGTTTCTAAGAACTTACTTTCATCTTCTAACACTGGTTTCGCGATAGGTTCGAAACCACCAGCTAAGATGCAGCCGTCTCTCTCTCGCAGGTAGATGTAGCCATCGGGATCTCGGATAACTACGAACAATCATGATCAATAACTACTTAAATATGTTGAATGACCATGCAAACGATGTATAATCTGTTCCAAAATTATCTGATGAAAACGTAAACAAACCCTGTTTAAATTAAATTCTAACGAAATCATTCGCTTAATTTAGTCACACATTGGTATATACAAATTTAGTTGGTTTGAACTTTATATCTTACCACTTTTTAGTAAACTTCACCATCTGCCTAGCCTTTTCCCAACATGTCAAGGTCGGTTTCAAGTCTACCTAAACGCAGATTTCAAAAATCATAGGCGTAAATTAAGTTTAAGTATAAAATTAACGTCAAGTCGTCCTCCGTGGCACAGCGGTCAACACGCCAGCCTGCGACGTGGAGCCCCGGGTTCGATCCCCGACCAGGTCATGATGGAAAATGATCTTTTCCTGAGTGGCCTGGGTCTTGGATGTTTATCTATTTATGTATCTATTATGAATATAGTATCGTTGAGTTAGTATCCCATAACACAAGTCTCGAGCTTACTTTGGGGCTAGCTTAATCTGTGTGATTTGTCCGTATATATTTATTTATTTAATTGTCAAATAAAAAACATCTAAAGAGATTGGAAATTTGAATTTCGGGATTAAGTATTTAAATAGTGAATCAATAAACTCTAATTTGTAGCCAGCACTATAAATTGGCATCCAGAGTTCGATTTTCTAAGACAATGTTTTGCAATTGGGACTATCCGCATTTTAGATTTATCGATGCGGAGAGTTCCGTATTCCTTTTCATTTAAAAGTTTCGCCTGTTATTAGAGGCTAGACACCTAAAGACTTGCGCCAATCCATCAACCGGCCAAAATTCAGATTCCCAGCCACTAGCGAGAAACACCAGAGTAAAAAAGTAATATTATAAATATATAAATACATACCAGGTGTCATAGGGTCTAAGTTTTCGATAGGTTTGGTGTGTAGATAGTAGTGTTCGCAAGGTAGTAGGGGTACTTTAACTTGAGGACGGGCGAGTTGGCCAACCTGGAATAAATAATTTACTTCAGTAAAACTGTTTAAAAATAAACAGTTCAACGATTAAGTTTGTACTGAAGATATACATAGTTCGCGATATGTTTGACCAAAGGTTGGGCTTTTTGCTAAATGGACTCAGGAAATAATAGTGATTAACTATGACACAACAGAAAGCCACTGAACTTGGAATCATATTTGGGAGTTATTAACTTTGTTCTTCGTGGGAAAAGAACACAAACCATCAGAGTATTTTTTAATAATCGTAGATTTTTACAAGTTCCTAAATATTTTTGTCGAAAACATTTTTCAGATCAGACTGAAGTGATACCTACATTATTAAGAATGGTAGTAAAAGGGGCATAATTTACACCAATATAATATCTTCAAAATCAGTCATTCTGGTAATTTTAAAAACGTTCAGTATAATCTCTGTCTCCATCTGTCACAAAATACTTCTTAATTGTTGTTTGTCGCCGAGATGAGACTGCGACTAGATTTAGAACGTTTTAAATTACAAGACTTGGCGTTCAAGAGGCAAAATTGTAAAGTCTAAATAATAAACATGAAACAATATGCTTAGTTTAAAGATAGTTATGTGTATTTAAGAAATCGCACAAAGCTATACCAAAAAAACTAACTCGGCAGCGGACGATAATACGCACAATTGATCGATGAAGCCAGGCACACAAGCTTGAGAAATCAACCGAAGAAAGATTAAAATCAAAAAACAAATGAGTATTTAGACATCAATGATATTGATACATCTTTTTTGGATTTCGATCGCGCCCGCTTTCTTTTAATGCTTTCAAAATTTCCACATACAATTAGAATTAAATACAAATAATTTTGCATAAAATTTTATATCAGAAAAGCCATTGTATGCATTGATCTCCTTCACTGCGAAGACGTTATTGCAAGAATTCCCCCTACATGGAGGTCTATAAATAATAAATTGTTCAGGCGATATTTTAAACGACAGCATCAATTGGTCATAACATCCGCGATGCACATCAAGTGGACATGAATAGGAAAATTGCTGCAGCTTGGATGGTATTGCCGCTCAGCTCTGCGTTATATAAGGCGCATTATATACTCATACATATAAAATATGCATTACGCACAACATAGCAATTGGCCATAAGAATAGGATCAGACCTTAGAATATTAACACTGGCAGAGTGGTCTTGCCCAGACTTCACTTTGTGCATTAAATTTCATCACCACGATATTATACAGCGCTAGCTTTAGTACGTACAATTATGTGACTAGCCTTTGTTTAGCAAGAGCATGGTGGCATGCCAAAATTGGAAACTTCAATACTATATCTAAATGATTATGCTCATAAACTATGAGAAAAAAAAAGTAATTTTGCTAATTATTTCACATCGCTAAGGTACGCGCGCGAGCTCAAGCGCTCTTATTTTAATTGCTTTTTCGCTATTATAAAAAATCCTCTCCACAATATGAGTAGACAGGTTCAAGCTCTAGTCAAATTGAGGCGAAACTTGTACGGGATTCCAGATTTCGAAATTACCAACTTGTATAGAAGTGTTCAATCTGACATGAATAGTACCGAGACTTCCTTATCATTAAAACAATCGACGCTCGTGGTCACATCCCGCGCAGGATCCACCTCAATTACACCAGTCTTGTATCGCAACCAAGTTGCATTTGCAAATGTTTTGGATAAAGATCAAATTTTTTGCGATAAGACCGGCCATTGAGTGTAAAGTAGATATTTTACATTATTGGGTGACATAATGGGCGGTCATGTATACTTTTATCGATATATTCACTTTGCACATGCTTATATATGGACGTGTAATTGTTCATAGAAAGAGACGTACCTATGTGTAAGTCTAACGAGCGACTAGAAACACGGCTGGAGTTCATTTTAAAGTCGTTAAGTTAAATAAATAAAATAATAAAGTTATCTATTTCGCAGGTGTATAAAATACCAATTTCCGTACACAGTATAAAAGTCCAAATTGACATCCCTTTTTCAGACTGAAACCTGATAGCAATAATACTCCAGAATACGGAAAATTCGCAAAGTCTCGCACAGCCCAAACCGTAGACGATATAGAATTTTAATTCTGAACAGTAGTTTCAAATGAAGGTTTGGAGGAGGAACAACTTTTCGGAAATTAACGCTAAAGGGAAAAAAAAAGAGGAATTACTTTAAATGAAAAAACAATTTTAAATTTTATTTCTTGAAACTTAGTAACTGGGTAAATAAAAATTAAAATACATTAGAATGACATTGTCCCAAAACCAAAGTGCCACTTTATTCTATTGGTGGATAGAAAATATGGTTTAAATAATAAAAAAATATCCGTGAGGAAAAAGAAGATCAATTTCTTAAATTCAAATTACGACTCCATTGTTTTAATACATAACATTCAGTCTTGTGTTTTTAATTACACAAATAAAAAATATATTCCTGAAAAATAAAATTTTAAGAAATATGAAAGGTATGACATAGGTATTAAAGAAACATGAACGAGGCGAACCTATTAATTGAACATTTGTTTTTCTTCATCAACGATACTAATATGACCTTAGAGACATGAAAAATATATTTTTAAATAAAATAAACACAAGAAAATAGAAAGTGTAAAACGAAAATATGCACCACATTTGGTCAAGAGCAGACCCGTATGGCAGGAAAGGAAATTAAAATAATCTTTATTGATTCTTTCAGACTCAAATTGTGTTACGACACACATTAATTAATTAAGAGACCCAAGAATATTTTTCCCAACTTCCCATAAACCAATTTTGATGTATGTACTCCATACGTTCTATATTACTCATCAAAATCGGTCTGTAAAAAGTTACTTATGACTATATAGAAATAATTAAACTACTCCTTTTTTGCTTAGATTAAAACTAAATAAGACTGATGAATTTTCAACTTGCCTGCCTTGCCCAAAAGCCTGCGCAGTTGACGAAGTATTCGCACTCGATGGCTCCGTGGTTCGTCTCCACTCCGCACACTCGATCGTTCTTCGAAAGCACAGCGGTCACAGAGCAATCTTCCATCACGCCTACGCCTAAAAAAAAAAAAAATTAAACGACTTAATAAAATATTTAAAAAAATAAAATTCTACTAATATTTAAATGTCAAAACAAAATTAAACTTACTCTATCATCAATTTATAACCAGAAAACATATTTATCTGAATATAAACACCGTACTAAATAAGTTGCAGGCTATTACTTTAAATCGTCAAACTAATCAGTACCACTAAGATGGACACGTGCGTCCTTAGGCCGTCCTAGTAGCCATCTAGCTGAGGGGAGAGCAGACCCACCTATATATAATGACTAGGTAGTAGGTACGTGTACATTGTCGGCTGCAGACATACGCAACTCAGATTTGCACAGGGGAAAGGGCACAGGACCGGAATTGGAGTTTAAAAAGTATTATTATTACAAGTTGTTGCACCTAATCGATTTTACCGATCAATTAATATTGTGGAAGAACAAAGACTAGAATTAGGCAGACAATTTTGCGACGTTTGAAGGAAATAATAAAAAACAATATGATAATGATTTTAGTACCTTCAACCCCAAATAATAGTCAGAAGTTTAGTTTTAAGTATAGTTCTAAGTTGCAGATAATAGTTGAAACATGTTCGGGATGTTATATTAATTTAAAAGTTGATATTTTTTAAATCTGATATACTTCAGCACTTGTTATAGAAACATGCTTTTCTCATTTTTAATATAAAATAACAGTTTTAGGGTGTAAATGTAAACTTTCGTAATGATAGTATAAAATCAACGTTAATTAAGTGGCGCAGGGCCGTCGTTTTGGAGGACTGTCTTGTGAAATATTGATGTTCAAAAAGTGCTGATTCTCAGCCTAATTAGAGTAAAATGACTTTTCATTTTGAGAAATATAAACAACCAATCACAAATTATTTGTGATATACAGTAATAGTTTAAGAAAAAAAAAAGAAACATTATAAAATCAATATTCAAAAATGTATGGTAATCGTTAACACTTTATAGCTTATACATGGAGCACGCAACAACTCTAGGTAGCGTAATAAGTGCGCAAGGTTGATGTCAGTATCATTTTTGCAAATAAAGAAACAACAAACCTATTGCCGCTAACAGAACTCAATCCAGACCCACGGTTGCTATTTACACCAGCACGGCAGAATTTCCCGAGGGACTGCGTCTCATTTTCCCAATTACGCATTACGCGGCAACTATAATTGTGAAATCAAACAAAACTTTAACAAAACCTCATCAGAGTAATCACGTACCATTCTCCACGGATTCTCTCATAAGAGACATACACAGCAAGTGAGGGTCTCCAACACCATCGCCAGGGATCCATAGGCCTCCTAATACGTCATTCACGTTCAACAGCGGCCACAGCTCTTTGCATTTCTTCGGGGTTACCAGCTCGCAAGGTATGCCCCATGAACTGTTGGAGATATGCTAATGTTTATGGGCACAGAATAAAATATAGCAACAGATCGCGATCCTACATAGTTAAATGGTCAGTAGATCTCTAGCGCCTCTAGCTGTATTCAATGCTAAAACGTTGCACATACATTGTAGCTACAACTCTCTAATGATCTTCATTTCACAAACTTTACCCCACAATAATAGCGTTAGCTTCCAGCTTAGCCAGATGCAGCTGAATACCAACTCAACGCCGAGCGTCTACTTATCTGAAACTTAGTTTCGAAAGTTACTACATGACGTGAGGCTTCTTGTTAAGACTGGTTGTCAGATTTTCTCGCTTCTACCTACAACTACCTACCTATCATTATCATCATTAATAGCTCGACATCACCCACTGCTGATTCCAGTCTCATCCAGGTTTTGCCCGCAATGGCAACAACGTCGTCCACCAATTATGCCGTAGAACGGCCGACATTTAAAATATGATCTACCTATAATTCTCATTATAAAAGTCTTATCATTATACACTACATCACTACTTTCGCTGCTGCGGACCATAACTATTAGGTCAACATACCATATTCTTAACCAAAAAGTTTTGTTTGTGGTAGGTAATTTAACAGAAGGTGTACCCAAGCCTGTCAATATATTAACAGAATTTCATCCAAAAAACTTAAAAAGACCCAATTATTTTCTTTTGTATGCAGTGGCAAGTTATAAAACGACTGCTTATACTCATTTAAACATGAGAAGCATACAATTATTTCACAAGCAACACACGTAGATTCGTATAGAAAAGCTAACAGTTACTCTCCGAAAATTATTACAACGTTTAAACCAAGTTCCATCCTTCATTGTCCAGTTTTGATGCAACACCCCTTGTGGGGGAGTGATCTGCATACAAAATTAGAGGTGGTTACATCCCCTAAGCGAAACCTAAAGCAACACGTCAGATATTTTGTTTTGCTTA
Source organism: Sesamia inferens (assembly GCA_037179545.1). Classification (NCBI taxonomy): domain Eukaryota; kingdom Metazoa; phylum Arthropoda; class Insecta; order Lepidoptera; family Noctuidae; genus Sesamia; species Sesamia inferens. The sequence goes on from CM073921.1 coordinate 23,159,929, forward strand.
AATATGACGTATTGATCCGGTTATGCAAAGGGGTGGTTTATCGAACAATTTTGTTAATTAAAACAGTTTGGTATGGACGCGTTGTTCCTAACCATTTTTTTTAAGCATTGTTTTTACTTGGCATCGAGAGTTGAAAATCCATTAGTAAGTTTTTATTTTCGAAGTCAATGTATGCGCTCTGTTATACTCTCAACATTTAACTCAGCACCGAGAGGTGAACATCCAGTGTGCGGTAAAATTAAGCGCGATAGTTTATCGACCGTGCATACGTGGACTAACTCGGACAATTTTGAGAGTAATAAGCTTTTTATATGCTTGAAAAGAAAAAAAAAAATATTTATATACCTCGACTATGAACCGCGAAGTTACTTTAATTACAATACGAGGGTCAAACTGAAAGTTCTTAGAACTGGCCACTTATAAACAATATAATAAAAAAATAATTCTAAAATTTGAAAATAGAACTCTTTGGCAATAGTACTGAGTATATATTTCATTCATTTGTCATTAGTTATACGATTTGGCGGCAAATTGAAAATTGTCTGTGTCACGTCAACATGAATTTAACACGAGAAAATTTTCGTACAATGATTTTTTATGACTTTCGATGTCATTTAAGTCAACAAGAAAGTATGATAAACTACGATTGGCCTTTCACGATGAAGCCCCATCTCGTGCGACTGTTTACAACTGGTTTAATGAGTTTAAACATGGTCGCACTAATCTCACTGACGATTTACGTGAGGGACGACCTTCTACGGCGACGACTGAAGATAACATCTGTGTTGTGCGGCGTATGATAGAGACTGACAAAAGAGTGACCTATCAGCAGATTCGGACAAGCTTAGGCATCGGTATGAGTCAAGTGCACAAAATCCTCCACGAACATTTAGCGGTCAGGAAGCTTTGCGCCCGGTGGATACCTCATAATTTGACTGAGGCTCAAAAACTCCATTGTGTGGATTGGTGCCGTAAAATGATTGAAAGATTTAACGGAGGTGACTCAAATGCTGTGTTCGACATACTAACAGGTGACGAAAGCTGGATTTACTGTTATGATCCTGAAACCAAAAGACAATCTGCTCAGTGGGTGTTTCCTTTCGAGGAGTTGCCACTAAAGTGAAGAGAGATCGAAGTGCGGGAAAAAAATGGTGGCCTCGTTCTTTGGAAGGATAGGTCATTTCGCAACAATTGTGTTAGAGGATCAAAAAACAGTTTCTGCAGAATGGTACACTACCAATTATTTGCCACTTGTTTTGGAAAAAGTTCGAGAGAAACGACCTCGCAGTAGGATCCTCCTTCACCACGACAACGCCTCGTCGCACACCGCCAAGCGAACGATCGACTATTTGGCGACATCAAACGTTGAATTACTGGGTCACCCGCCGTATAGTCCCGACCTCGCGCCTTGTGATTTTTATTTATTTCCAAAAATTAAAGAAAAACTTAAAGGAAAGCGGTTTATGAATGCTGAAGAAGCGGTGGCTGCGTATCGCGATGCCATTGAAGAGACCCCTAAGGACGAGTGGGCAAAGTGCTTTTCCCAGTGGTTCCATCGCATGCAACGGTGTATTGACATGAATGGACAATATTTTGAAAAGATATAATAAAACTAATAACTGGCTAATGTTATCAGTTTTTGATTTTCTAAGAACTTTCAGTTTAACCCTCGTATATCCTGCCCAAATTATCCCACTTCATGTACTTTCCCCTTTCATTATTTATAGATGTATAAACTAATACTTATAGATCGGAGCCGAACAATTCATTGTTCATCGTACGTGAATGAGGCGTAGCTGTCTATTAAATAAAAGAGCTGATTTAGTAGCATTTCCAATAATGTACCATATTAAATTGAAAATCGATACTATGAAAATAAAAATACGAGTGTGCTTATGACCACACGACTGAAGTGAAACTTCTTTCGCTCCATCTGTATGTATATATATATATATATTTATATATATATATATGTGTACAATATATACATGTATACACATATACATATATTAATTTCCTATAAATATTTCAATTTATTTCATGGTTTCATTGGTAAATTAATATTTTTGCATAGATCTTCTATTTTTATTGAAAAAAAAAAAAAAAAAAACTCGTTGTAGACCTTGTAATACCAATGCTCGCGCCACGGGCGCCTCTGTGCTTATATCCCCCACTTAACTTCCGTTCGCCTTGCCCGATCACTTTTCGTAACGCTTACGTCACGCGTTCGCCAGCTTACTCCCCAAATCAAGCGTGCGTAAAGAAGTTTCACTTCAAAAATTGGCTGATTTCTAGCAATACGGAAATACTTTAAAGTCCGTATTACAGAACCTCATTCAAAACTCAAGCTTTTTTTTAAATCTCATTTGAAGCGATTTGATTGGTTGAAACTAGTTTTAAGTAGTGCTTAAACAGAGATCAATGCTTGGGTTTCCCTCTGTAATACAGACCTAAGTGTAACATTTTTGTTTTAACGTATAATTTTTGATGAAACAAGGGTTCTTTTAGAGGCTTAGATTCAATGTCCATTGAGCCAAAATATTTTTTCTATTACGAATTAATCAGTAAGCAGCTCTAAGTCTAGATCACTGCCTAGTTCATGCCTTCTTATCAAAATAACGTTGATTCTACGCGTTTATTATACGTTCCAACTCTATCGTGGATGCAGACAACCTGTGTTTTACGGTCATGTTATTTATTTTAAGCTCATACAATAACTCTGTATTCAACCTACTGCATTATTTACTCTGTCTGGCACACCCCGAGAGCAATACCGCACTTTGCAGTTTCAATTAAATTTGGGCTCCCCCTTTGTCCGTTGCAGCAAACTTTGTCTGGGCTTTGGCACGGGCGTTTCACATGTAGGAATATATATGCATACATTTAATGTTAGTCAGAAAGAATTATTACAAAAAGAAGCTGATGCTGAATAGTACTTAGGGTGTATTTTAAGACTACCATTGCATTATGAATATAAATGGTTTGTAATAAGAAATGATACATTATCAAATTATAGTGTAAGTTTAAGCATATTCTATCAATATATCCAAACGTAATTAAAACGACCGATGTTCCATTTTTACTCTGGATCATAACAGCTGGAAATTATGGAAAAGAGGCCTTTAACCATCAGAGGGACTGTGCATGCTAACAACAATCGTAGCTTATTATGTGAAATCTATAAAAAAATAAGCACCCTGCATAAAGAAGGTACAGACGACAGCACATCAAATTACTACAATCTGTCAGATTTCCTAACTTTATGTCTAAAGCATTAAGGCTCAAGGTTGATAGGGAATATCTGACAGTTAGGAGTAGCTTGACCTGCTGTCGTTCGTACGTTCAAAGGACCCTAATAGATAGCATTTTTTCATTTGTTTGACATTTTGATCAGAGCGTGTGACTTAGGTACTTAGTTCTTGACGACAAGAGATGAATGAACAATGACGTTGTTACAGATTTTGGAATGGAGTTGAGATTCCTATAGAATATACACAGTCTATGTATCCCTAGTGCTAGAACAACTCTGATGTGCAAGGGTGTCTGCTGCATGGCACCAGTGATAGATTCTATAACAAAATAACAAGCTGTTGGGAGGAATATAATTTGTCATTATTCAAAAAAGACTGTAATTTTGTAGTAAACAAAGGTTATTATAGTATTACAGATTTTTTGGTTGAAATTCAATACATATATACAATAGTCAAATAAGTTATTTAATGATTTAGACCATTTTATATATTGAATTTAAATAACTATTACATATTGTGACATTAATTATTATATGATTGTCTGATTAATTAGCATTATTTTATTTATTGACTGAAATAAATAGTTGAATATTATTATTATTCCGAGGATAAATTATTATTATAATATTTAATGGATTAGTTTTTTTTATGTAAACATTGTAATTTTGCATATTTGTCATTGTCTTTTAATTGGCGAAATATGGCTGTTTCTGTAAGTATGTTATGTACCAGCATGACTTATACCCATATTTGTTACATAAAAATATCTTTATCTTTAAACCCACGACTTCTTCCATGAGGGGAGGCAGGAACTACAGAATGCCACCTCCTACAATCCTAATACTTTCGTTTTGGTTCGTTTACGTTCATACACTTGTACATACAGACACGCCGTTTGCGAGACCTGTTTAGTATGTTTACCTAAGCTTTAAGGGTTATATTTCACAGGGACGCCATGGTGGCGCAACCAGACGCCACTACCAACAAAATGTATACAGGGTTGCGCAACCAAATGAACACCAGGTGAGTAACTCTCTACAGAGCTGTATAAATTTTGTTTGCACCGCCATGGTCTCCCGGTGGAATACAGTCCTAAAATATGTTTGTCCCTTTTTAATCGACGAAGGAACAGATTTTCAAGTCAACGCGCAAAAATTTTGGATTTATGTGATAGACAATAAAATGTCTAGTAAACAAATATTGCGTACTGGTTATGGGTGTGGAATTGACCGACCTCTATAAGGCAGTCGCTTGATTAGCTGGTAGTGGAGTAAAAATGATAGGAAGTTGATAGATTTATGAATACCTACCTATAACAGCCCATTTTAACTTTATGTTGGCTCTGAACATGAGGTGAGTCGCTGCGTAGTAACAAATTCATAAGTCACCAGGGTTAGGGGTAGCGAGTAGCTCAATTCAGAGCTGCTATAGAACCTAACGCGAACTAAAATATCGAGACAATGAAGAAAATAATACGTACACAGATTGGCTCTTCATTCTCCTGTATACAGTCATCCGATCCCGGGTCCTCGCCAGCAGTAACGATCCACATTGTTTCCAGCCAGTCGCCCTTCCTTTAGCTTCCAGCTCTTGTAGGAGCCTAATGGAAGACTGGGTTAGGCGAACTTGTGCTAGAGTAGGCTTGAAAGCACCGACGAGACCAGACGAATGCCAACGGCTGCCAATACCGACTCTGTAGAAGAAGAAAAATATTTACGTAATCATTATACTAGCCATATCATATTTCACACCTTACCATCCACATTCATAAAAGCAAATAAAATGGACGAAGAGGAAATGCAGCACCGCCTGAGAATAAATTGGGATAAAGGCAAGAGATTAGTATAACCACAGTAATACTTCTCCCGGCCACCGTAGGCGCGGGCTTGTTGCTGCCCATCGCTCGCCGCCCGGTAAGGACCAGGCCCGGGTCGACGGCCCGTTGTGTTTCACGCGGGACTCAAATTGATGTCAGCACATCGTGATGAGGTCCACGAGGACCGATGCCTCCTGGGTCAGGGTTGCGGGTTGGTTAAAAAAGAAACCGTGGCCCTGGCGCACAGGCAAGTGAAGAAACACGGGTGGGTTTTCAGTCAGTAAAAGTCTATACGAAACCTCTTATACGAAAAAATCAGGGTTCGAAAATATCCGATATTTATAATAAATATCAAAATATCGGATATTTATGATATATATCCGATATATATCCAAAATCGGATATATACCTGATATTTCTTTCCATTTCTTAACACTGTCATTTTATTTTTTATGAATTATTATTAAAAAAAAAGAAGGAAACAAGATATTTTTAGTTTTTATTTAACAAAATAAACATAAAGACATAAAATCTTATAATTCACAATAATCAACCAAAAAAGATCTTTTTCTGAGAAAACGAAGTCTTATATATTAGGGAAACAAAATTAAATATCTAAAAAATCCTAATATTTATACTCAGTCGAGTTATAATCAAATAACAAATTAGTCTTTTTTTAGTCGGCCAGGACTGTCAAATCGCTTTTAAGGAGTATGTTTACAGATGATAGAATTGAAAATAATTTTGGCTCTTTTACGTTGCACTATTATTATTGATCGGAGTACCTACTTGGTAAATTCGAATTATTACGGTCTGAAGACAAAAATCGAAGAAAATACCAGCAGCGCGTCGGTAAAAATAATTAAATACAGTATACCTAGTAAATTTTGATATGTATTACAAAAAATCGTTTGATATATATCCTTCGAACCCTGGAAAAAATTGTTGTGAACAGGCAAAGTGGAGGACACAAACGTAAAATGATAAAGAAGATATTAATCATTAAAAACTGCTTCAAGCGCTTGTAAGTTAAACTACCAGTGTCACTCAGAAAATATTGCGACAAAAAGTTTTTATGTATGAGGAACTGGCCAGTTAAAATTTATTTAAAAAATATGATTATAACTAATAATAGGTACGTTCCAAATTCAATACCTACATCCCTCCACATTTTTGCAAGTTAATTAAAATTATCGTGTCTCTTTGAAAAATGGATATACGTCGAGACCATTTTCGCGCTAAAATTTTCTACGATTTCAAACATCACCTGAAACCAGACGAATCGTACGATAAAGTTCAACTGGCAATCAAGAATTAAGGCAACCGTGTATTGGTGGTATAATGAATTTAAGTGCGATCGACTAACTTTGGGGGATGAAGAAAGAAGTGGTCGCTCTTTGACGACTTTGTTACAGAAGAAAACGTGCTAGTAGTGAAAAGTTTGATCTAAGACAATAGACCAATTACATACCAAGAAATTCGGCATAAACTGCAGATCGGATCAGGAAGCCTTCACGATATTCTACACGTGCATCTTCGGTTGTGGAGGATAGCTTCACACGCTGGGTGCCTCACTATCTCACCGATGCTCAGAATCAGGCACGGGTGGAATAGTGCCATGATATGTTAGACAAATTTGAAGCAGACTTGTCTCGGCGTATTTTAACATCGTTACAGGTGATGAATCTCGGATTTATCAATACGATCCAGAAACGAAGCGCCAGTCGACGGTTTGGGTGTTTCAAAACGAATAAACGCCTACCAAAGTGAAGCGATCTAGAAGCGGGGGTAAGACTTTGATTGCGAGCTTTCTCAGTTTCAACTGGCTACTTGGTGTAAATTCCTTTACATAACCAAAGAATCATTAACGCTGAATGGTATACTACCAAATGCTTTACAGAAGTTTTCTCTATTGTGATCAACAAGCGACCAAAAACAGGGCTCCGCGGGTTACTGCTTTACCACGACAATCCGCCCGTCCACATCGCAATCAAAACGAGGGACTTCCTGGACAGTACGCCGGTCAAACTCCTGGATTGCCCTCCTTACAGTGACTTCTTCTTTCTCAAAAATAAAAGATCAGCTCAAAGGGATACAATTTTCGTCGCCGGATGATGCGCTGTCATTAGTAAACGAGGTGTCTGCGGCGGACTGGAATAAGTGTTTCGAAAACTGGTTTATATGCATGAAACTGTGTATAGAGGCTAGTGGAGAGTACTTTGAAAATAAAGTAATAAAAATATAAGTACCTATAGAACATTTTTTTTTTATAATCGCAAAACTTTCTGAGTGTCCCACGTATTAGGCCGCTATCCCACTGGCGTTTTACGAGGGTTGGCGCACCTCCAACGTATGTGCAGTGTCAACGCTGCGCAGACGCGATGTTAACGTCCCAAGTACATTGCGTTTATTGGCAGCAGGTACCATCAAGCATATCCATGCACTTTCTTTAAATCGATTGGATCATAAAGGATTTTCCCAATATCCACGATGAGACTTTCTTTTTGCTTTTTGTTTTTTTTTTTTACTTCGACGAAGATTATATTTATTTTGTTTTCTCGTCGGTATCCATCTTCCATTTTATATTAGTACCGGGCGACCGAGCTTTGCTCGGCATCTTTTTTTTTTGTTAGGTACATCGCGTGTCTCTATATTTTCAAAACAAAAAAATACATAACGAGCGAATTTTTTAAATAATATTTTTTGACTAATGTTTTTCGACCATACCGACATAATAATAAAAAATATTATTAACTGTTATTTAAATATAAAATTACGAGTGCAATTTAGTTTAACATTTTATTATAAATAAGTACTTATAGTTTAACAATCAGTTACATCAATTATATATTATCATCAATACATAGTTTAAGGTCTTAACCTAATACGTCCTTCCATACTATATTGCGGGTATGCTGAAGGTTTTCATTAATAATAATCATTTCACGTTCTGACGCACGCTGCCGCATATCTTGCAGACGTCGCTCCCGTTGCTCATCATTTTCGGCGGCCACACGTTGTGCTGCACGCTCTCGTGAAACATCTAAATAAGACCTTTCTGTTCTTAAAATGTTAGTCAAGTTTTGCAAGCATCTTACTTTAGCAGCACGTGTGAGATGAGCGGAAACCTGATGATTTTCATCAAGTTCTTCTTCAAATGGGTCCTCACTGTGCGAAGTCTAACGACTGGGACGTCTGGGACGAGCGAAAATCAGATTATTTTCATGGAGGTTTTCTTCTGCTTCTTGAGATGAGTCACGGCTTCGTGGAGTTAAATTGTTCGTAAGCTTTTTTTTTAAATGTTCTTTTTGGCATTTTCGTGTAAAAAAGACACATGATATTTTAAGAGCAATTTTCTGGGTCTAACCTCAAACCAAACATTGGCTTCGTGTACCATGAATGTAAACGTCATCTATATCAAATCAAAGTACTTTATTAATGATCAGTTTAATTTAATTTTATTTATAATAGTTCATAAATAATTTAAATGTATTTTGTGTACTTATGTGTTTTTATGAAGACTATGAACAATTGTCTGATGTAAATAAATCAATAATAATAATTATAACAAAAAAAAAAGATGCCGAGCAAAGCACGGTCGCCCAGCTACTTCATCATTATTATTAAATCATATTATATGGATGAATTTGATCTCACATAAATTGTTACCACTCTTACATAAACTTATGGTAAAGCAATAAAGATATTGAGTATTGAGTATTGAATTTTATTTTGCCTACTATGAGGAGGTGCAAGGTATCATAAGGTTAGCAATAATAATAATACTAATATTTCAGTTCGTGTTGTGGCAAGTCTGAAATGTTGACACTGTTGAGAAATTCTGTTGTAAATTCGACTGCTCCTTCAGGCTGATCTTTAAAATGAATGAGCTTCATTGTTTCGACTTCTCCTACACTTTTGTGATACCCTGGTACTTTGCAACTCCACAAAGTAGGCAAAATAAAAGAAGTTCTTCCAGGTATTATAATATTTACAACAAAAAATATTGTTGTTTATATACAACATCATTTCTTTCACAATTGTTTCGACTTCTACACTTTTGTGCGACCCTGGTACCTTGCATCTCCATAAATTAGGCAAAACAAAATTTCTTCCATTGATTTAATAAACGAAAAAGAAAATTCGTTGACGCCGTTTCCAATTATATAAAATGTAATAAAAAGCATTAGACAACGCCATCATTATTTTTTTTAAAACTCAAAAAAAAAAAAAGGAAAAACAATAAATTGTAATAAAAAGCATTAGACAATGCCATCATTATTTTTTAAAAACTCCAAAAAAAAAAAAGGGAAAAACACTATATCGCCAGGGATTTGAACCCGAAGTCTACGAGCTCCGAATCAGAGGGCGAAGCTCCTCAGCTATGCGTATCATTAAGGACAGCGGCGAAATTTAGCTTCTTATGAGAAGTTTAGCAATTGTTCAGTGCCTCAAAACATGGAAAAAAGACATTTTCTGAAAATTAAACCTAGCTAGATCGACTTATCGTCCCCGAAGCCCCCTGCACACAAAATTTCATGAAAATCGTAGGAGCCGTTTCCGAGATTCCAATTATATATATATATATATATATACAAGAATTGCTCGTTTAAAGGTATAAGATACGCCTCAAATCGCAGTATGTGTACGACGTTAACTTTGCGTTCAGCGGATGTAACACTTGCCATTAGAAAACCGCGACGTTAACATCGCGTCTGCCCAATATTGGCGCTGCTTAGACGATGGAGAAGAGTCAACGCTCGTAAAATGTCCGTGGGATGGCGGCCTAACGATTGATTACATAAAGATTAACCGAAGTTCGCACGCGCCGCAATCGTGCATGTACAGCTTATCAAGATCGTATGGAGCCAATACGAGTGGACAACTTTTGTCTTCGAGAATCAATAAATGTATGATCGCCTTTTTTACATGGTGATGAGCAAAATTCCATACTTCAAGGACATAACTAAAGGTTTAGTTTAGATTTTTCATAATCTACGTCAAAATCACCCAAAAACTGATCTTGGTTTTTGATTTACACAATAGGCGCACACTGATAAAAAAATTCGAGTATCGTACCATCAAACGATCACGATGCAATGAAGACTCTAGTATAAATGACAGACTGTCAAAATGCGACAGTAGATATCATAATCTAGGGTAAACTTCTCTTCCTTAACCTTTTGAACGCCAAGTACTTGTACAGAGATGTTCGTGCCCTCAGCGCCACTACTTGATTAGAAGTAATCACAGTATAAAATAAATTTACGACTTTTACAAGACCTTTTATTTTGTTTTTATGAAAAATTACCCTATTATCAGACATATTTTTAACTTTTTCACACATAATAATTTATTATTTGTTTTATTTTCAATAGAAACAAATACTCCAGTAAATATTTTAATGCCCCCCAGCGCCAATTACTTGATATCAAGCAAGCCAGTGATGAGACACGATGAAGACCTCGCTATATTTCATCTCGTCGAAATGATCATAAATACTATTATTGCAAGAAAATGACGTGAATAAATATTATTGTATAAATATTGTAAACTATAAACTAGGTTTTATTCACATTAATCAAGAATAAATAGGTTTTCTAATCATTGTCGATAGTCAAACACCGTTTGAAAAACCCATCCCTACAAAGTTAGTTGTCAGCGCGCACACGCCACCAACTTGTAGAGAAGTAAATCTGTGATGTCATAAGCAGACGGGTTTCAGGGTCATAGTGACTGTGAATTTTAGTGTAGTGCAATGTTTACATCCTGAGTTGGTGCGAGTGTTCTTACAAAAAAATTAGCGACGGTGAATATGACGAATTATTGAGAGTTGTTCAAGTCTGAATCAGAATTTTGAAATAGTTCGACGTCTTGACATTCCGTTAAGTCGTCAACTTCCGTTTCACGAATTTTCTTCCGTTTTCTATTAGTATCTACGAACCAGAAAAGTGATTGCGACTATATTGCGACAACTTCAAAAAAGAGGTGTCATTTACCCTCCACTTTAATTTTTAAGTATAAAACCATGTATTTAGCTTCTATTAATTGTAATTGTTGTAAATAATAGAAATAAATTACGCAAGAATCGGTTGAGTTTATGCACGTGTAACTCGACCACAGTGAATATAAAAATAAATACCATAGAAATCTAGACATCCTTATATCAGAAAGAATTTTGACGTGCCTCGAGCGCCAACGACGATATGAAGTAGAAGGATTACAAATGGAGACAAATAGGGATGTGCTTTCTAGAATACACGTCTAAAAAATTTACAATTCTTTTCTTTATTGTGGGAGTTTCCATATTGTTTTTTTTTTTTATGAAATAAAACTTTACTATAGATACGTTATACATTTGTAGCGTGGCGCAGGAGGACACATCGCGTATTATATATAGATGGGCGTTCAAAAGGTTAATTAATAAATTTACTCAAACACTCTACTACTCTCAACTTTCCAGTCGGTTCTTGTTGGTTCTATTCGCACACGGCTATGATTAATATCTATTTTTTGTTAAAAACACACTAAGAACTTTGATGTTTATTCTGGCATTTCTTCTCGGATGGATGTGAAAATGTACTTTTAGGTAGTAGACAACTTTTGTCAGTAGATTTTTATTTATTAATTTAGTAAGGTGGGTAATGTTCTCTGATGTTCGCTGTTTCACAACAGCAAGAATTACAACACAGCATCCCTTATTTCAGTCCTGGTGGCTTAGTGGTTAAAACACCAGCCTCTCAAGTATGAGTGCGCGGGTTCGATTCCAGGTCAGACAAGTACCAATGTAACTTTTCTAAAGTTATTTATAAAAAAAATCTAATGCCTTACAAATGTATAATATAGTAAAATTCAATCAAATCGGTTCAGCCGTTTTGGAGGAGTTCGAGGACAAACACTGTGATAGGAGAATTTTATATAAGAGAAGATTAATATAATGACATTGGGAGTGTACTGAAAATTATCTGTTCAGCATACGAAATTAACTATTTAAATCAAGGTACATATTAATAAGGACATGTTAAATTTCTTCCATACTTCTCTATTGGTCAACATCTCAGTAGTCACTGCTTTTAGTCACATTCCATAAATCTTTACTCATTCCCTGCTCTTATAACCATTAATATTGATACTCATTACTCAAAAACAGATATTAAATTTCATGCTTTTCGCACTGCATGATGTCATTATCATCCGTGAATTTAATTTTGAATTCTATTATTTTCTTTATTTTAATCACATACATAAAAACTATATTTCAAATTTTGGAATATAAAAAATGTAAAACATATTTATTACACATATGTCTACTGCTATTAGAAACTTACAAGTGCAAGCTACTGGCAGTTAGGGCTTCAGAGAGAGGAACCTCTAGAACAATGTGAGGCATGACAAGAAGTACTGCTTTCTGAAGCAAGCCCTTAATATAGCTACCCAAAAAAGACTTGAAAGACTGCACCAATCCTTAGGTGTTTGCCTGAAATAGAAGTATTTATAGGCAATATACCTGTGAACGGATTATTAGATTTTGGTTCTGAAATTACTGCTATAAATAGGAATATTTATGATGAGATATGTAAATCTTTAGGAGTTCAGGCTGAAATCCCTATTCCTTGTATTAGGATTTTGCAATGATTGCCGAGTCCACATCTCACATGTTGACAACCTCACCTCAACCAAGTTAAGATACTTGAATTGTTTATCTTTCTTGGCTTCTTCGATGAGGTGTCTGTCATGCCAACAATGATTGTGCACCAATCTATTTGATACAATATCACTATGTATGGCTTATTGTCAATAAGTCTTGTCAGTGATTATGAATCAATTCCAATACAATGTGATATTTCCATTTTCGAGAACTGGGTCGGGTCAAAAACTTGGCCGGATCTTGAACCGAGTTGGTTTATTATTCTATTATAGTTGGGTTGGAAGTATTGTTGGGATGAATGAAAGGTAATTGCATGCAGCTGAGATGCGAATGATACGAAGAATGACACAAATAAATATAATAAGAAATGAGTAAGTGATATGTTGTGTGAAATTGGCTGTCATGGAATGGGCAACTTAACTGGCAAATAGGTTAACTCCACATTCAGTTTTTTTTTTTTGTATAACTACTTAAATATGTTAATATTTTAATTAATAAAGGATTATCAAAACTATTAATAATTAACAATATTACCTACCAACAGTATTTTAGATTTTCCTTAAGAGATCTATAAATGCTTATATATGGATAAATGAAGGAAATGTTGTGAGGAGAGTATTGAGTATGGAACTTGATGGCTATAAGAGAAGGGAAAGACTCAAATAAAGATGGATGGAATGTGTGACTAAAGGCAGTGATAACTGAGATATTTTAGTCAACATCTAGTGGGGAAGAAAAAAGTCATTCAAATCAACAATATTGTTTATGACAATAGTAGATATTCATCCTATGTATTAATTATTTTGGTTTTAATTTGGCACTTTTTTTTACAGTATTATCCAACATTATGCGTAATAAGGGTGAACAAAAACTCAAAATTTTGAATGAGCCGAACTCCTTTTTACTAGATCATCCAACAATCGCTGTAGACGGGAAAGTGGGAATGGAGGCCTTTGCCTGCAGAAGGACCAAACAGGTTTGATATAAAAAATTTAATAGGGGTGCCCTTTTTTTAGGCGAAGGCGAAGGGTGGGTGTTTTGGAGGGGACTGTCTTATGTAATATTGATGTTCAAAAAGTGCTGATTCTCAGCCTACTGTGAATAAATGACTTTTGATTTTGATTTCTGAACATGCAACATAGGAATACTCAAATTATGGCCGCCGCAGCGCGCTGAACAGTCTGTCTGAAAAAACTCAGTTAATATATAAGCGTACTTACTTCTCTTTCTCTACGACGATTGTCTTGTCGCCCCAGCCGCGGCGTGCTAGATGGTACGCCACGGCTGCACCCATCATTCCTCCGCCACATATCACCACCTTAGCCTTCGGGGGTAACGCCGACAAACACCCCTCCAACCTGTCTTCATGGTCTAACGCGTCTAATAGACTCGAAAACTCCCTACATGCTATACCTATACATTTATGTGCGCTATACCTTTTCACCCCCCGGAAACCCTTTATTAACATCTTATCTATTATTTACGCATAAGTAAAACGAAATAAAATAAAAATAAAAACTGTTTATATATTACATTACATCTACAAAGAATAAAATTGTAATATCTAAAAATAATCAACGATCATCTGTGGCCGACTGAATTTTGTCAATTTTGACATTATGAGTGACACTAGTTTCTTTTTTAATAATATTTATTTATGACCATAGATACAAGTCTTTCAGTTGAATACATAAATGGATTTTCACTTCGTAACTCATCTTATTTTTTTTTATGTCGCTGTTTAAAATGACAATTACCCATCCCCGAGGGGTATGTAGGACCGGTGGTTAGTGGGTATAAAGGGAGATAGCCCCCCGGTATACCCACTAAAAACCACAGCGGCACACCGACTTCGTCTTAGTGATGGGGTCATGGGAATCCGGCAGAGCCTGCGCTACCAATCCCCCGCCGGCGATGACCGCCTAAAAGACGGGCCCTCATTGGTCCCTCCATAGGGAGAGGCAGGCTGGGTGCGTCTTCTTGTGCAAGAAAACGCAACAGCCAAGGGTTTTTTAGCGAGGTGTCCTTCCTCTTAGCCCCACTCGCTTGCACGCATGCAAGCGGGACCCCCAGCTCCTCTCAGTGAGAAGCGTGGGTTGTTCGACGGTGACTCGGAGTTCGGATCGTGTCAGCTCAACTGGAGTGGTAGCCGACCCGTCGCATGCATGACCGCAGAAGCGGTCCCCGCATCTGGCTTTGGTCCGCACCGGAAAACAGGCAGGCCAGAAACTGCACACGGAATTCGCAACTTATCCTAACTTAAATTAACCCATCTCCTTTCGTTTCCCGCGTGAGACGACTAGGAGGGAGGTTTGGGGTAAAGTCATAATATGGCCACTATGCTACAATATTTTAATGTTCTAAATATAAATTATTCACTGAATTTATGACACTAGGGCTCTTCAGTGTTGACCATGCAATTAAAACGGCAATTCACTATAAGTTGCCATAAGTATTATTTATTATTGTTGATTTAACTGTCCCTCATTATGAGAACCTCGTGAGTCGTGCAAGCCGAGAAATATAAATAAATCGAGTATTTCTTGACTTGGCTCGCGAGGTTGTTGACATGCGAGATGTGGACTTAACAATCATTGTACCGATAGTCGTGATATCCAATGGCTGAATTGCCAAGAGCCACTACCAACAACTCACAACGCTCTCGTTAGGTTTGAGGTACTTCTGGACGCGGACAAAGTCAGGAGAACCTTTCCTCTGGAGCACTGACCACCGGTGGTCTGGATGATCGACATATACTAATAGACATGCCTTAGAGATGAGAATTATGGCACTCCGAAAAAAAGAGAGGAATCCAAGTTTCGTCTATCTTTATCTCTCTCAAAATCATCAAACATTTATGAGGAAAGAGATAGTGCTAGACCGAAAGCATACTCAAAGCGTGAGAGAGATGTCTCTCACCCTTTACAAACCAAATTGCAATTGCAGTTTATACGCGTACAGCATGTCCATTAGTATATGTCTATGGCCTGTGTCCATAGATTTCTAAACGAATCAACAAAACAAACATTGTTTCTATAGTGACCGGCAAGGGTAACCCGACAGATCCAATTTTAATATTTTTTTACGTTCTAATTTTTTGTCCGTCATTGCTGTTGTACAAATATGTCGGTGGTTGAAATAATTCACCACGATGAAGTTATCTATACGATTTTGGACAAACCACCTCCGGAGCCGCCCAAAACTCCAAGGTGGGTACATTAATCAAAGCTCATTCTCTACTTTCATTTAACATCGTCAAGCACATGGTATCTAAAATCTACATATTCTAAAGCTTGTATTCAAGTCACCGGGAGAAACATATTAAGTACTTAAGTACCTATAGGTATTCCTATGGATGCGGGCAACACAAGACCGGTCATTGTCAAAAGCGTTGGGGGAGGCCTTTGTCCTGCAGTGCACCTCTATAGGCTGAGAAAAAGAAAACTAAAACCTTATTATTAACAGAATGTTTCAGTAGAAAAAAATATCCATTTTTTGTCTAGGCAGAGAAATTTACGCTCAAACTACGCAGCCGCACGGATCGACCGTTTAAGGCTAAGAATTTACGGAGCGGTTTTCACACGCATCCGCCGCGGTTGCGGGCCCGCAGCTTCTGTAGAATGCAGATATATATGTAAAAAATTAAACCACATTTCACGGCGCGTTTTAAGGGGGTGATAAACGTGCGAGTAAGTACGCGGACTTGTGGCTCGATAACCTTTTTCGCCTGTATGTCACCTTAAAAACGCGTACTTTAAAATTGCCCAGCAAGTTTGCCGGCGATCCAACCTGTTTGAAATCTTACTCGTAGCTCGTTTCGAAAGTTCTTCATACAGCAGTTCAGGCATTCTGAAATGGTCATGGAAATCTTCCTTCTTTTCACGTAACTCTCTTACTCATGGGCGTACCCAGCTCCTGGCCTAGGGGAAGGGGGGTGGAAGGGGGCAAGTACAGCTTAGTGGTAGGCATGTCAGGCCTAGGGGTGGGCAAGTCAGGCCTAGGGGTGGGCAAGTCAGGCCTAGGGGTGGGCAAGTCAGGCCTAGGGGTAGGCAAGTCCGACCTAGAGGGGGGAAAGTCAATTTTTTTGAGCTAGTAATCTTTGTGCCCTATAGTTGGTTACGGTTTTTTGGCAATTATTTTGTTAGTGTCTACTGCGTGGTTTATTTAAAAGTTCCAGATAAGTCCTCGTTTATACTTTGTTTAGTAATCAGGGGAGTTCATACATGTTCTACGAGATTTCCAGGGGGGCAGCTGCTACCCCTTGCTCCCCCTCGGTACGCCCATGCTCTTATTAAATTCACATGCGATAAACGATCTCTTTTCGTAATGCAGTGCTTTAACCACACTTGTCGATTTCGTCTTGCATTAGTTTTTAAAATGTAGTATGATATAATTCCCATATAATACAAAGCTTCTTCTCTCGACGACTTCACGATGTAGTATGAGCAAGCTTCACGTGTGTCACCGACGGCGAGCCGAGTAAGTTCACGATCTTAAAAACCGCGTACTTTAAGTTCGTACGTCTATCACCCACTTCACGTTTACTCCCGCGCGTTCTACAACCGCCCATCTTGCAACCGCCCGTCTTGCGATAATCAACCGCCAAGTTTGCGGGTGATAGTCGCTACCGCGACGGCTGCGTAACCGCACAAAACTCCGGTCTCGTGAGTTTTGAAAATAAAACTACATTGCGCGACCGCGGAGGGCGCGGGTGAAAACCGCTTCGTGAGTCCTTAGCCTAAGTTTTCCTACTCCAGCCGCGGTTGTTAAGTAGATAGGTTGACTTGACTATCTTAACATAGCAACATCTCTAAGTGCATCGTAAAGCATATTAAGATGTTGATTTCGGCTGTTATGCGCACATCTTTGACAGTTGTCACTGTTTTACTGATGGCCTCGAGTCTGAAAACGAGTTTGACAAAGGGGTATTGAAAACGTAGTGATTAGGTACTTGCTCAGTGGGTATTGTATCTAGTAACTGGGTTGATGAAGTCAGGTTGGCAGTTGCTGCGTATAAAATACTCATATTCAGCTGCATCCTGTTAGACTGGCAGCAGACACCAACATTACTTTCAGTTTCCAGTTAGGAGAAGACTAGGCATTATAGGCAGAAGACCTATGTATTTAGGACAGTTGATATCACTGTAGCCACTGAAGTTATTGGTGTCTTTGTTACCTCGGGAGGTTGAGAGATCGAATGTTTTACTGGATTCCTCTTGGTAGTAGCCTCGTAGCGTAGACTTAGGAGGATACCAACTTTGCAACAAAATATGAATGAATAGATTGTAGTGTAGCTGGTAGTAGGATAGTTTACACTCAGACTAAATACGAAATTATACTTAATATTATGACCTTTTTTTGTAAGTTATAGATAGGTAGGTACCTATATTTTGTCAGTTTGCCGATGTAACAGGCAGGTAAAATAATTGTTTACACTCTGATGATTTCTTATCTTTCACTTTTCACATAATTCTAAATAGTAGAAAACATTTTTATAATAAAGCTCCATTTAAAAAACATTAATTAAGTCTTTGCCAGTTGACGTGCGTAGGCAAGTCAGGCCTAGGGGAAGGCAAGCCAAATTTTTTGAATGGGTAATCTTTGTGCGCTATAGTCGGACACGGTTTTTTGGCAATTACACCGTACATTTTGATAGTGTCTACTGCGTGGTTTATTTAAAAGTTAGATATAAGTCCTCTCGTTTACACCTTGTTTTGTAATTAGGGGAGTCCATACATGTTTCGCGAAATCCAGAGGGGGGAGGGGGGCAGTTGCCTCCTCCTGCTGCCACCTAGGTACTCCCATGCAGAGAAACAATTTACCTATTTAAGTTCAATTGCAATCAAATTTTTATATATTCATATGATTTGGTATTAATTGTTTTTAATATTCGATGGACATTATTTGTAAGTCGTAATCCACATTTTTTTCGAATAATGTGGTAGGTACATAATCTACACATCAAAAAAATTTAAACGTAGGTAAGTAATTCACAAACACTCGAACTTTATGCCACAGTTGACATATCTGATCGAATTAGTTTCAAAAATAAGGCTAAAGTTGATTTCTCATTTAAAAAAGGGTGACATTAATTCGCACAAACCTGAAAATTAACATAATTGTTGGAATCACTATTAAGTACAGAAGCAGCAGCTGTCGTCCATACAAACAATTTCAAAAATCTCAGTCAATCCGACGTGTTGAAAAAACAAACTACCTCTAACTGACAACGCCCTCCGCTCCAGCTCAAAGACCACATAGTCTTTCAGGTTAGCTGTAAGAATGTTACCTAAGTATTAGACATGCCTCATTTTTTCAAGCAGTACATTGTTTATAAACACAGGAGGCGCACTATTCAGCAAACTAGCCGTAAACACCTTTACTCTTCCATGCATTATATTTCAACCCATGGATCGAGGCAGACTCTTCACAGGTCCCTATCAGTATCCTAAGACCGCAGACCGATGCGCTCAGCAGCTCCATATCATCGCGTAGCTCAAATTATTGACGCATACTCCATCAACGTGGCAGTCGCTTCAGGGAAAATATGGAAGTTTGCCAAAATCTCCAGTTAGACTGGTAATGCGACTGCAATGACTCCAAAGCTGGAAAGCTTCGGATGCGACTGGGATTAGCGCTGAGATGATGATGATGACTCCATCAACGTGGCAACTAACATGTTGACTGCTTAGCCCAACGACCAGGGCGTTCATCATGTAAAGGTTGAAGAGCGCAGGAGATATTAAGTTGAAAAAGTTGTGTTCTTCATAATGTGGTTTCACAGTCTCAAACACACGAGTAAAAATACACACATATATTTGATAGACATATATTGTATAGCTAGTAATTACCATTACTCTACGAAACTTGGTGTTCTTGCAAAGGCAATATTTCACACCAGGAAAGTTTCTAATACAGGGTGGCGCAATAGAACGTGCATTTTTAAAATAATTATTAAAAAAGAAATACAAAAGGTATAGTTAAAATAAAACTAAGCAATTATTAAGTGATAACTGAAGTTTATTTTTTAAAAATAACATCATCTAAATGATGACCCTCTCTACGTTGGCACTCCTCTAACCGCAAACGGAAATTACCGAAAACTTTCTTAAGTAGTGCTGGTGTGATTGCTGCCATTTCACCACGAATATTCTCCTTGAGCTGACTGATGTTTCTCGGATTATTGGTTCTACATCAATTGTCTTTTGTTTTTGAGGTATCCCCACAAAAAAAAGTCAGGAGGCGTCAAGTTTGGACTGCGCGGAGGCCATGGGATATCACCTCTTTTCGAAATCAGTTTGCCAGGGAACATCTGCTTCACAACCGCCATGGAGTCATTTGATGTGTGACTGGTAGCTCCGTCTTGTTGGAACCAAGTCCTAGAGTTCTTTATTCTTGAATTTTCAAGTTCTGGGGCCAAAAAACCTTCCAACATCGCAACATAGCGTTCGGTATTAACAGTGATGTTGTGCCCCCGTGCGTTTTCAAAAAAATAAGGACCAATTATTCCTTTGGCAGAGATTGCGGCCCAAACTGTCACTTTAGGGCTATGTAACGGTGTTTGATGTTTGAGTCTGGGATTCTCACTATTCCAATAACGACAATTTTGGCGGTTTACGAACCCATTCATATGAAAATGTGCCTCATCAGAGAAAAGGATGTTTTCAAAATTTGAAAACCGATTGAGCATTTCATTAGCAAATGTGAGCCGTGCTATGAAGTCAGAGTCTTTCAATTCTTGAGTTAATTGCAGCTTGTATGGATGCAATTTAAGATCCAAGTTTAAAATTCGTTGCAAACTTCGTCGCGATATGTTTAGGACAGACGATCTCTTGCGAGTAGACATTTGTGGATCTTCTCGTACCGACTGCTTAACACTATCAATATTGTCTTCGGTCCTAGATGTGCGTGGACGACCTTTTACGTGTGGTTTAAACGTCGATCCAGTCTCTTCAAACCGCTTTATCCAGATTTTAATTAAATTAGCACTCGGAGCCTCCTTAATTTGCCGTACACCATACTCAGAACAAAATAGTCGCCTGACAACTATGTACGAACGAGAGTTTTCGCAAAATGCGCGCACGCAAAATGCGCGACGCTTCCCGTCGAAGTGACTCATAGTGACTAAAACTTCATGAACCGCGCTATCCAACGATATCGGTCTCCCCTCGCCCACGCCCCTTCTACCCCGCAAAAAAAGATGATGCAATATGCACGTTCTATTGCGCCACCCTGTATTATACAAAGCATCGATCGTGTGTGGAGTACTGTAGCCATATTTGGGCTAGTGCTGCAAAATGGCAACTTTCAGCTTTGTACTCTGTGGAATGGCGTGTGTGGAAGCTAATTGGTGATCCAGATTTGATTGAGACCTATCTACATAACCCGGAGCATAGGCGGGGGGTAGCCCGATGTTCGGTATTCTATAAGATGCATTTTGCAGAATGTGCGCAGATTTACATAACTTATTACCGCCATCACCATTCCACCATCGACAACACGTCGTACGGCAAGTATCTACCCTTATGGATATGAAGGGTCGCTAGTCGAAAATGATTCTCACGATATACCAATGCGCGGCGACATCAGATGCATCGCTATTTGAACAATTTTCTTGTAAGTACCCAGTACAACGAAGAAGAAGACGGCAATCACACAAATAATTTTTCCAAATTGTTTACTGATGACATACTTCGCTTTTATAATTTACAATAATCATTAATTTGATACATTATTTTAACTCAACATGATTAGATCGTGATTCCTAGAAAACTGTGTAAGCAATATTGATAGATGAATAATTTTTGTCACTTATCTATATGATATAACTTGCCGTTTAGCTGAAAAACGCTAAAAGCAAATGTTTAGGTACACCAATTAACCATTACCTGTTTTTTCCACACTTCGGATCGGTGGGATTTGGGGACAAATTAGTATTAGTGTAAGAGTCATGCCAATTTTCAGTTTTGTGCGAAGTAATGTTACCTAATGTCTTTTTTGACCGGATTTCTCAAAATGAACAATAATTTTGGCCTCACTATCGCACGAAGTATAAGGTATCATCACAAAATGCAGTACGTAATAAATTTCGCAAAATCGTAGTGACAGAGCAAGATTACGGCGTGTGTTACCAGTAGGTACCACCATCACCATCACTCCAGAAAGCTTTAGTCACCCAGTCAGCTAACAGCGAATAATTTCAAACTGCAATGAACGCTCTCTATATCTCGGATATCTATGGACCTTATTAATAAAATTTATGTAGGCTACATGGAAAGTTACCTTAATAAAATGACACTATTAATTACAGATACGAATCCAAACTTGAAAAGGAATTGAGATTAGCCAAAAGACCGCAACTACGACGAACCTTTGGTTGCCCTGAGACACCAGTCCGACCTCCTACAAGCTTCTTAAAAAAGGGTGAAGGGATTGGTCAACCTATCAAGAAGAGTGATCATAAATGCTTTGTATCCGGTAATCTTCCACCAGTACCAAAGCGCCCCCCTCCGGGGAAGAAACCAGAGAAGCCAGTAGTTAACTTCAAAATTGTTAACATAAAGAAAGCTATAAAGACAAAGGGGAAGCCTGTGGAGCCAAGGTAAAATTACAAGATTTTTTTTTTAATAATTATAAACTAACGCTTGACCGCAATGCCGCCTGATGGAAACAGTGATGCGATCGTTGATGGTAAAGCGCACTAGTTCATTAAGAGCCTATTCACTTAGAAAAACTGAGCGAATAGGAAGGAAGACGGCAGTTGAGCGAGGTGATGCAATGTTAAACCCAACAACACGACCAACGATGCTGCGCCAAAGGGAGATTGATCTGAAGACCCTCCACGACCAAACTCCCAACACAACAACATTAGACGCATCGTACCCGGCACACATCGCAACACAACTGCTCAGACCCATCCTCCGTACGGCTTCACCAGACATCATGCCGGAACACGACAAATCGCATGGCGGCAAGGCTTTGTCTGGTGGGTGGTAACTTCTGCCGGCGGCCGATGTTATGGCCTACCACGGAAAAAGAATAAGATAAGAATAAGATGGTCCTGCTCATTGCGGTGGCGTTGACATCGTTGACGGGGTCGGCTCCGTCAACTATCATTAATATTGTCATTGTCATGTTTTACGAGACATTACCAACCCGCACTGGGCTCGCTTGTGCATTACAGCCAATTTCCTTTTAAAGATGGAGGCCTATGTCCCAACAATGGGTACCTACTTTATACGCTGATTATGCAACTACCATTTTAACTTTTATTAAAATTGTAGTTAGTTCAAAATAGGGGTCATTGTTTCATCAGTTTTTAAATTACTTTTTCTTGAAACCCTGGCATAAGGGATAATCATAAACGCTGCTTAAAGTTAACTAGTGATTAGCGATTGTTTAATCTTTCGTCTTTTGCCTGTCACTTAACTTTAATCATCATTTATAAATAAACGCCTTAAACACTATGGTGTTTATTCATAAACGATGTTTAAAGTTAAGTTACGCTAAAACGTCAAAAATGTGTTGTTAAAAGTCACTAATCACTAGTTATGTAAGCAAACTTTATGAATAAGGGGTTATATCTAGAAGCGTAAAAAATAAATTGGTTAATAGGTAGGTACTACGTTTTTTTTTTTCGTTTTTATTACATTATCACAAATAATATTCATAAAAACTACGAGTGTAAATTACAGGTGTCGTTAAGGTATATTTACAGTAATTGTATTCTTGGTTTTATTCATCAAAAAATCTAGTACTTATTAAAATATAAATATGAAATGAAGGAAACGTGAATAACCTTAGTAGGGGAGAGCGGGGCTGAAAGTGCCGATTTTGACAAATCCTTTCAAGATTCGGATAAAACAAGTACTATGTCTGAGAGTAGTGGTTCATCCTAAGCCAAATTTAATCTATTTTACGAATTTAACTACAGATTTTGCACATTTTTAATAGTTTTTAAGAAAAAGTGATTTTTTTATACATAGGCGGCAAGGCACTACCAACCCCACTTCGGGGCAAGTTGTGCCGTAGCTGAGGTCGGTTGTGCCGTTGATAATGCTAGGAGTTTTACATGAAAGAAAATTAATTTAGAATTTCAAACACATCAATTTTATAATAATATATTTATTCGTTATACTTTTTACTATGAATCAACAGTTTTTAAAGTTTTATTGTATGTAATACTAAGTATTATAATAAAAAAACAAATAACCTTCACTTATGTAATTATTTCAAACTTAAAAGCATATTTTTAATCAATAGTTTGTACTTATTTTTATGAAAATGAGATCAATTATTAAAAATATCAGTCTCTAAGGACTATATTGCAAAAAACAATAAAGATTTCTCTTAAATTACAATTTTTCAAAATTATTATCTTATTGATCAGTCTCGAGTCTTTTTAAGAAATAAAAAAATATATCAAGACTAGTTATTCTCCAGATGATTGATCAGAATAGCAATTAGGACATACAAATGCTTGGTTTTCTTCATCTTGAATAGATTGCAAATGAGCCCAATTACGTTACATTCTCTGCATTCAATCCATTTTTCTCCAGGGGCAGAGTTAGAATAGGCATCAGAACATAATGATACAGTACCATTCTTGTTCGTCATTAGAACTGTCGTCATCTTGCAAAACTCTTCTTTTTGCGGGCTGTATAGTCGGTTTTTTTGTTTGTTTACCCTTTCCCTTGCCTTTTCCCTTAACCTTCTTTCTTTTGTAGTTTCACTTTCTTTCTTCTTCTTTTTATTAGCCTGTTCTTCTGCCAAAGTATTTTTCTCTGGAGTGTCCGTAAGAACAGCTGTCTTTCTTTTACGTGCTTTATTATGTACAATTAATCGGGGAGGTGCTTTAGGCAGTGGTCTTATTAGCTCTGGTAAGAAAACTGCTGTATTTTTATTTCCTGTGTTGTTATCAGCTGATTGAGGAACCTGGAAGCTGCAGCAAGGGATAGGTTTCGGAGAAATCTGACGTGTCTCTTGTTCTTGATTACCTAATGGTGCTCTTGTACAGTCAACGCTGCAATCGCTTTGCCCAGGAATATGCTGTAGTATTGATGGACTAGTCTCAATCTCAAGATTGTTGCCCACATAATTTAACTCATCAAGATATTTTACTCATCAATTTGTATAATGACATAATTTGACTCATCAATTTGTAATTCACGTGCAACAGTTTTTAATTTACGTCCATCCTTGATGACTGCATCAGCAGCCCTTTGTAAAATATCCTGAGATGTAGTTCCCCTTTCAGTTGACAGTTCCCTGTCAAAGAAAATAATGCAGTGTAAAGGATCATGCCCAAAAGTACCTATTTTATTTTTTTCATAAGTGCCCGCGTAAATATAATCAATATTGAAACAATATAGGTTGCTTAGGGGTTGGTTGTACCGCGGCACAAGCAGCCCCACATGAACGGCACATTTTACCCCGTTTATGATAGTGTGATATTTTGTCTCGCATATAAAAATCTCTTTGCTCAAAGCAATAAAATTACACTGCATAACAAACTAGGATAAATAACAAACATTTTACAAAAAGTCTCATATTAAAAGCACGAAAAATGCTAGCTTGAGACCAAAAAGTATCGAAACGAAAATATTTACTTACGTGGCGTTGGAGGACCCTCACATGCACTGCCACTCGATCCGCGTCGCTGACGCAACTAAAATGGCAGCCGCGTGTGTCCGACTGTTAGGCATTACGCGACAGAATACGATCGTTTAACTAGCTCTTTCTGTTTTCGAGATATTCGCGTCGGCACAATTTACCCCCGGCACTTTCAGCCCCGCTCTCCCCTACATAATTTCCTCTTCTAGGCTGGTGGACACGAGAGATGGCCACATCAAGAAGATAAAAGGTTCTGGTGAGGTTCCAGAATACTGCCTGAGGCCCGACTTCGGTCAGATGCCAGCTTACCTGGTCAAAAGAAACAGAAGGATCCAGAAGGCCATGGAAAAAATGAAATACGATGAAGACCACAAGGAAAGCCTCTGTAAGCTAATCAGCGACGAGGCTCGCACGAAACTTCTAGATGTAAGTTGTTTTTATTACACACATTCCATAAGCAGCAGGCATTTAAAGATTCATCTTAGTCCTCATATTAAGCTATCATCTCCCTCATGCTTTGCATCATTATGTTTTAAAGACGATAAGCTCGCGTGCGTACCTAAGTATCTAGAAGATAATAAATATAGCATAAATGCAACGAGATCCTCTTTTTCTACAAACGTTACGAAAAAACATGCATTGTACGCACCTCATCAGCACGTTCAAAAAGTCCCCCGGCAAGAGAAAGATCATAAAGTTCCCCTTGGGGGCGGTAACGACTTCTAAGGCCTTTGCTACCGAGGGTTTTTTTGGTATGGGTATATGACGTAGCACTGCAATGACACGTCTGCATTACGTTGTCTTGGCAGTTCTCAGCTTCTCCGAGGACGGCCCTGTATTCTTAAGCCGGTAGAAATCCAACAACATATCTAACTCATCACCTCACTCACCTAGACAAATGTGAATTAAGTAAGTTGGTTTCTATTGCAAATGATCTACATATCAAAAACTCTTTCACAGGATCTGAAACACAACTGGTCCCTGATGCAGAAGGCGTTTCTTCAATTACCGATGCTTACCGATACAATACCCAAGATACTTCGCAAGACTAAAATGGAGGCCGATCTGAGACAGTTGGAAAAAGACATAGCTTTAGTTGAAAGTAATCCTTATATTTACATTTACGAATAAGTTTTTCGAGGGTCTTTAGACAGAAACAGTAGAGCCCTACTCTGCTGTTTCTACTCTAAAAAGAAATTAACAATACTATTGCCATGAATTCATGGAAAGTACCTACCCTACATTTAAACTACTTAGTTCTTCCGTAGTTGTAATCTAGCAGTTTCGCAGTCATCTAGCTTGGTCAGCCTTTCAACAGACTGCCTAGCCTTTTCTCTACTACAACTAGGTATGTTTCTGCGTTCAACTAGCGGCCTGAATGATATTAAGCCATTCAACCAAACAGCTAGGCAAATGAATTGGACTAGCCAGAACATATAAATTGGCGCTTGATAGATTGGTAATTAAATTAAACAAAAGATAGGCAGTAAAACAGCTAAAACTAAAATTTTATTGCGTAGTTACCTAAATAATATTAAGCAGTAAAATTTTGTACTTGTTATTGTGTGGGCAATTTAATGAGTTTGAATTAATTGGCAAAATATCTGTAGGAGTAGCTCTCACTCGGCTCGCGCGCTGTTGGTCACGGTTCTAATCTAAGTAACCCATTTGTGATTTGGTCGGGATGGCCTAACTTACTTAGGTACTCTAACTCGCGCCTAACTAATTCGCGCACGGTTGATCACAGTTCCAAACTTACCTATGAACTGCCGAACTATTATCTAACCTAACTGCCCTTTCATATATGTTTACTGAATATTCATTTATTACACAACGTAATTAATTTTATTTTTCTCAATTTGTCTTATTAAACACCCTAATGTTGAAATAATAGTTGTTAAAATGATTATAATGGCCAAAACATCATCCCTACAGGCTCCAGTTCTTTAAATGCTTAACTAGATGTATTGGCTGAATATTATTCAGGCTGGCAATTAACAGCGCCGTTTAGTTAAAAGGCTAGACAGTTACTTTGTCTAAAGGCCGGTTGTTTCGTACGGTTGCTTAACGTAACTTATGTAGGCATATACTTACGTCAAATATTAACGACCTTACCTATATCAGAATTTTTGACAAAGTGAAGTCCATAATTCTGTAACTGTAATTTGTTTTTTTTTTTTCTTGGTTTGGCGATAGATAGGGACATTTTTGACATATACGCCTGCATCAAAAGGAAAGTCTACCTTATTAAACTAGTTGACGGCGATCCATATACTGCGTTACGCCACAAAAATACAAAAACAAAATCGTGAAACAAAAATAAATCGATCGCTACTAAAATATAATGTGCGGCCTTATCGCGACCTGTGATTTTCCAGGCAACCTTAGATTTTGATAGTGTATTGGTGTACCTAGAAATAATGGATCATGATATTATATTTAATTGAGTATCTCTACTCAAATCGAAATAACCGAGAGCTACCTACCACACCTCTGGATTCGACATTTTTTTGTGATTACATAGTCGTAGGTACCTACCTAAAATTAATACGACTTCGGGATAAATATATTTCGACTAACGTAAAAGATGTCGTTTTCTGTTCTCAATTAAGTATTTCGGTTGTATTTTGTTATTAAATACCTATCTATTATCACGTATAGTGCACGAACCTATTGAACACTGTGTGTTTACGTGCAAAATTAATAAATTTCTAATTTTATTTTTTAATAAATGTGTGATGGTGAGACTGTAATTTAATTTCTTAACCAATTTCCTACAGCGAAGTTACATTAGTTTCCATGAAGGAATGACCATGCCTGCATCTTTTCTAAAATTTACAAAGAATAGCTTTTCTAAAACTTATGTAGGCATATACTTACGTCAAATATTAACGACCTTACCTATATCAGAATTTTTGACAAAGTGAAGTCCATAATTCTGTAACTGTAATTACCTACTCGTAACAGAATAATCCTGTACCTAACTGTTCTAATGATCCATAAAAGAAAGAACCCTGCAAAATATCTAGTTTCTATAATAGAATAACTGAAGATCTACAACTTTTCTTGAGAGGTTTAACACTCGTATAAAATATTTCCTATCTCTATAAGAAAAGATTTTTCTGGTAGTCAAGTCCTTTGGACGGAAATACAGTCGAAAGCATGACGTTGTTGACATTTAAGCCTCTATTAACTCTCAACACCAAAAAGCGGACCAAGTTTTTTATTCACTTGTTATATACACATTTTCTCTTCACATAATAAGTTACTTTTGGTTAATCATATTTGTGAGAAAAGGCTTTATAGGTTACCTAGAAGTGTATTGGGCCTTAAAGGAGAAACATTTACCCGTTGACCAAAGTTAGTTCGTGCTATGTGCAGTCGAACTTGTACCTACTGTCTAGTCGGGTGCTGGCAGTACTGATAAGTTCAACGTGGCAGTAGAAGCCTACAGCTGAGCCGATTCGAGCAAGGGTAAGCCGATCCTTACCTCTTGATTATGGATGCTCTGACGATGGGCACACAGGAGGAGGCACCCTAATGCATACTGTTTGTCGATGGCGTTTTTCTTATAGGTGAAAATGGCATCAAAAGCTGGATAATTTTTGAAAAAAAAAAAAAACAAAACTGAATATATGTTCTGCTATTTCGGCGGATCTATCCAGTTCTATAGTCGCTTGCTAGCATTATGGCTCTCTCTCCCAATCTTGTCTGACTTTCGGTATCTCGATTCACTCGTGCAAAGCGATTACGAAGTAGATCGAACGGTTAAGGACAGAATTAACACTGGGTGGATGAAATGGCGGAAGTTCACGGGAACAATCTGCGACTCCCACAAAGCCCTTCAACATAAGGGATAGGGAAGGGGGAAGATATACAAAACCGTGGTTAGTCCTCCTGTCTAGTATGGATCAGAATGTTGAACCACAAAAGAGATGGACATTTGTTACGGAAGAATGAATACCAAAATGACGAGTTTTGAGAATGAATGTCAATGGCTATAGAGTAGAGGAAGATAGACCAAATAAACGATGGCCTTTGTGAATGGTGACAGACTTTGGTTAGAAAGGGGGCGACAGTCGAGATGGCGCGGGCGGTTAATAAATTGGGTCTACAACTTTTCTTGAGAGGTTTAACACTCGTATAAAATATTTCCTATCTCTATAAGAAAAGATTTTTCTGGTAGTCAAGTCCTTTGGACGGAAATACAGTTGTAGTTGTGGATGTGTCGTAAGGAGAAGGCAATTAAACCAAGCCACTTGAGTTTCAGTTATTTATATTACAGTTCTAGCACACTCACAAGCACATGCGGAAAGAAGGAGAAAGAGTCGATATGCGATTATAATAGCGTAAGTACAGGCTAAACAGAGGAGTCCTGATACTTGTTACGAACTTCGGAACGTAAACAAAGGCACGGGAATATTTTTATCGGCGGCGAGCGCTCCGCGTCACTTAGAGGTAGGAGACTGGCTTGCTTGCCGGGCGGCGGCGCTGCGGTCGCGCACCTCGCCCCCGTCCCGCGGCCGCCGCGCCCCCCTCAACATTCCAATGTCCGGAACGAGTCTCGGTGACGCGGTTACAATATCTAATGCGATATGTTTGCGAATATGTATGCGCATATGTTTGTTTGTTGCAATGGAGTACGCCACATCACCCCCCTCCAGAGACCGTCGCTACGGGCGGTAATAATCTGGAAAGTGCACCCTGCGTCCTGATCGCGTTTGTCCGACCTTAGGATCATCGGGTTTAGGAGTAGAATTGGTGACTAGTGTTTTTTGTGATGGCTTTGTGATAATTGTGTTTTTGTTGTTATTGTTTGTGTGTGTGTTCGTTGAGTGTGTATCGTTAAGTATGTAGGCTGGTCCAAATCGTACGTAGGAAATCTTCCGGGACATTCGGTCCTGCTAGGTGGCGCAGGTACCTTAGGAATTGTGAAGGTTTCCGGTCTCCGAGCTCTTCTTGGGTAAGGAGCTGATGCACTTTTTTCTCTTGCGAGGCTGATAGTCTCTTCACCAGCTCTGTTTTTAACCTCTCGTATTTGTTCGGTGCTGTCGGGTCGCTGATAATGTCCTCGACTTCGGATGCATAAATCGGGTCGAGGTTCCCGATAGCGTAATGGTATTTGGTTGCGTCGGATGTTATGTTGGCTAACACAAACTGACTTTCTAGTTGTAAAAACCAGAGCGCTGGTTTTTCTGGGTAAAAAGGGGGTACCCTCACGCCAACACGATGCACGTCGCAGTGGTGTTTCGCTTCGCCGTCTTGGTTTCCTTTACCTTGACTCATCTTGTGTTCCTTGTGGGGTCACCAATGTAGTTGTGGATGTGTCGTAAGGAGAAGGCAATTAAACCAAGCCACTTGAGTTTCAGTTATTTATATTACAGTTCTAGCACACTCACAAGCACATGCGGAAAGAAGGAGAAAGAGTCGATATGCGATTATAATAGCGTAAGTACAGGCTAAACAGAGGAGTCCTGATACTTGTTACGAACTTCGGAACGTAAACAAAGGCACGGGAATATTTTTATCGGCGGCGAGCGCTCCGCGTCACTTAGAGGTAGGAGACTGGCTTGCTTGCCGGGCGGCGGCGCTGCGGTCGCGCACCTCGCCCCCGTCCCGCGGCCGCCGCGCCCCCCTCAACATTCCAATGTCCGGAACGAGTCTCGGTGACGCGGTTACAATATCTAATGCGATATGTTTGCGAATATGTATGCGCATGTGTTTGTTTGTTGCAATGGAGTACGCCACACAGTCGAAAGCATGACGTTGTTGATATTTAAGCCTCTATTAACTCTCAACACCAAAAAGCGGAACAAGTTTTTTATTCACTTGTTATATACACATTTTCTCTTCACATAATAAGTTACTTTTGGTTAATCATATTTGTGAGAAAAGGCTTTATAGGTTACCTAGAAGTGTATTGGGCCTTAAAGGAGAAACATTTACCCGTTGACCAAAGTTAGTTCGTGCTATGTGCAGTCGAACTTGTACCTACTGTCTAGTCGGGTGCTGGCAGTACTGATAAGTTCAACGTGGCAGTAGAAGCCTACAGCTGAGCCGATTCGAGCAAGGGTAAGCCGATCCTTACCTCTAGATTATGGATGCTCTGACGATGGGCACACAGGAGGAGGCACCCTAATGCATACTGTTTGTCGATGGCGTTTTTCTTATAGGTGAAAATGGCAACAAAAGCTGGATAATTTTTGAAAAAAAAAAAAAAACAAAACTGAATATATGTTCTGCTATTTCGGCGGATCTATCCAGTTCTATAGACGCTTGCTAGCATTATGGCTCTCTCTCCCAATCTTGTCTGACTTTCGGTATCTCGATTCACTCGTGCAAAGCGATTACGAAGTAGATCGAACGGTTAAGGACAGAATTAACACTGGGTGGATGAAATGGCGGAAGTTCACGGGAACAATCTGCGACTCCCACAAAGCCCTTCAACATGATGATGATGATGTTTTTTTCTCCATTTCCACTCCGACCAACTGAAAAAAAAAAACTATGTAGAACGGACCATTTTTTTTTGTTTCCTAACGGAACAATTATTTCGCTGGTCAGGCAAGAACTTAAAAGTATTCGAGTTTGTGCATCATCATACTCGATGGTAGGAAAGACGAAGGAATTCTATGTGGCTACTACTTTTCATAGCTGCCCTAAATCTATCTATCAGATGTTGAGAATCCACAGTGAATGGTGATTTTGGTAGCACCGAAATCAAGGTGAACACAAGACCATTGATTTACGTATTGATGCCCGATAAAAAAGAAAATAGCTATACGAGGGTTCATCAAATGATAAAACATAAATTACCGGAGTTAGCCACTGCCATATTGCATTGTGATTTTGAGATTAGACTGTGGAACGCAGCACTTGAAGTATAGGTACCTACCCGCAAGGAAACATAAAAGGTTGTTATGCCCACTGGAGAAACCGAAATATTTGGCGAAAGGCAAAAAAATTTGGGCAAAGACCAGAGATGAAAAACGGATAGCGGGACTTTGTGCAATATATTAGCACTGTTACCCAGGGCCGGATTAACCATCTCGGGGCCCCTAGGCGCAGCTCGTTCCCCTCCCACCCTCGTTTTCAAGCCAAAAATACGCAAATTTTTTGCCGGCTTGAGTAGCTGACTTCAAATTAATATGTTTGTCATTTAATAAGCGATTATAATATAAAAATTAAATTATATAAGTTAATAAAAGTGTCTAATACAAAAAAATATTAGAATAATTTCAATAAATTCAGACATTCACTGTCACTCTTACAGTGTCAATGATGGGGGTTTTTACGTTATAATTTGAAAAAAATAAAACTTTTACCGTGGTTTCATAAAAACAATCCCCTTTTTTATCGGGAGTGAAGGGCCCCTGGTCTTAGTGGGCCCCTAGGCACTGGCCTAAAGTGCCTTATGGATAATACGGCACTGCTGTTACCCAAGAATTTTATATCAGAAGGTTGGGAATACATTTTATCAGAATATGCGAGTATTAATCTGTCAATGCCTAAAAGGGTTTATGATGATCGTTTACTTACGTTTACTACTTTTTGGCTAAACTTCGATATTTTTCGTGAAGGACTGCCGTCTGACTACCTGAAGGTGATATCGAAGCATTGCAGTTAGACGGTTAGACCAATTGTTGGATCTTTGAGGGCTCCAACAACCCGTAACCACTGCCATTAGATATTCGTATGGCAACCGGGACCAAAGCTTAACGTGCTTTCCGAGGCACGACCAGACCGGTGCAAATATTCATATTCATGCATACAAATATTTGCACTTCGCGGGGATCGAAACCGCGCCTCCTTGCTCAGCAGCCGCGTTCGCTATCGCTACGCCACGAAGAGTGTCCTCAAGCGGTATATTGTTAAATACACGTAGGTAAGTTAGTAGGGTCTAGTTTGTGGCAGAGGCCAAAATGTTCAACCCATTAATCTTGTAAGGAATTTCATTAAAGAAAACACCGTTTGGACAAAACCAACAATTTTATTCAGACAGTATTCACAAAAATAAAGTGGGTTCGCTACAATATATTATCCTAATTGACTATATTCTGAACTAGACTAGAGAGAGACTGAGCCTCAAAAGATATGTCATTATGGCCAAAGTCTAAATTTCATTTTAATACTTAATACTACATGACGCGTTCTTTACTTTATAGGTATTTGGACAGCTACCTATCTTTTCTTTTACATTAATTTAGCAAATTTTTTTACCTGGCTCTTAACCAATTCAATATTTACTCAACCGTCTTAAAGTTTTTGAACATAATCCAAACTATGTATTTTTAGAGCCAGTAATTTGGAGATAACTTTCAATAAAGTGCAAATTCCAGTACAATCAAAAATTCGTTCGGAAAGAATCGGACAAACAAATCAACTTAGAATACATTTCACAAAAGTAGCTAACTGATAAGTGGCGACGGAATGTAATTATTTGAGATTATAAACACTATTTTAGTAAAGACCCACGTCTCGACAGCTTCAAAGTTATAACCCAGAAAGTCATGACCAGAAAGACTATTATCATAATACAAACATCAGAAACTTGTCAAAATGTGTGAACTTTCTTACAATTACAAGAATTGTCCTACAAGTACCTATACTGTAATTATTTGAATATGTTTAAAATGTGTATAAAATACAAATGGAAGAAGTAATTCGATGGCTATTGCATTTGCAGGTACATTATTATACTAAAACACAACATCTAGATATACTAACTTCAACTACTAAAAAAATTGGCACAAATAAGCTCAGTAATACTTTAAAACAATCTTACTTTAAAGTTTTAAGTATGAATGTACGGTGGCTATAAAAGTAGAGAAAGACCAAAGAAACAGTACCTAATTGGACTGTGTGAATGGTGATGTGAAAAAAGAGAATAAAAAGAGGGTCATTACAGAGATGATTAATAGGGAAGTATGGAAGAAAAAGACGATGATCCTACCCTAAAAGAAGAAAAATAGGAAAAGGGCAGAAGAATTATGATGACAGGTTTTAGAAAGTGAAAGGGACTACGTTCTACAAACCCTTTTTAAAAGTCAACGTGTTAAAAGAATGGCCGAGTACCAATCGTTTAGACGTCTATGCAGCCATAAAATAGAGTTTTAGTAGAAATAGACTAATTTTGTTAAATCAAGTTCCACCTTTATTGCACGACATCTACACCAAACTTATGATACTACTTATGTTCACAAGCCAAAGAGCAACGATATTGCACAGAAATTTCATTACCTAATCACACTTAATTAACGCGTTTATATACAAAAATAATTTATTATACTAATTAGCGGCACGAATCTTAATAAATCGATAGCAACAGCGAATTTGTACAAGTAACATAATTAGAACTTTGTCATATTGACATTCATCATTTGTTTCCTGCGGGTTTAGGCGGAGGTGTACCTGTTGTAGACTCACATTGTGCCAGTTATGTTCCGAGTCACGTATAATAGGGAGAAGAATCTTTTGCCAACAACCAGGTACAAAGCTAGGCTCCGGACTGAGAAATTCTAGATGAAAATTCACAATATACATTGATCTCACCTATAACCTTATCTACAGCATATATGAGAAAGTCCAGAAGTGATAAACGTTTATCAGGTGTCCGTACACCACCAGGACGTAAACAGTTACGTCCAGGTGGTGTACGGTCACCTAATAAACGCACACACACAGACACACACAAAGCGGCGCGCGCTTTGCTTTTGGTAAACAAACACGCTGTGACTCTGTAAGCACATTTATAACATTATTTTATGAAATAATATGGATTAAAGTATCGTTTATTTTAGAGATATTTCTGAGAATAGTTTGTTTCTCTCATTCAGGACATATGCGTAAAGATAATGTATAAGTACTTATAAAGCATGATTATTACATATCTATTATACAGGATGGCGCAATAGAACGTGCATATTGCATCATCTTTTTTTGCGGGGTAGAAGGGGCGTGGGCGAGGGGAGACCGATATCGTTGGGTAGCGCGGTTCATGAAGTTTTAGTCACTATGAGTCACTTCGACGGGAAGCGTCGCGCATTTTGCGTGCGCGCATTTTACGAAAACTCTCGTTCGTACGTAGTTGTCAGGCGACTATTTTGTTCTGAGTATGGTGTACGGCAAATTAGGGAGGCTCCGAGTGCTAATTTAATTAAAATCTGGATAAAGCGGTTTGAAGAGACTGGATCGACGTTTAAACCACACGTAAAAGGTCGTCCACGCACATCTAGGACCGAAGACAATATTGAGAGTGTAAGCAGTCGGTACGAGAAGATCCACAAATGTCTACTCGCAAGAGATCGTCTGTCCTAAACATATCGCGACGAAGTTTGCAACGAATTTTAAACTTGGATCTTAAATTGCATCCATACAAGCTGCAATTAACTCAAGAATTGAAAGACTCTGACTTCATAGCACGGCTCACATTTGCTAATGAAATGCTCAATCGGTTTTCAAATTTTGAAAACATCCTTTTCTCTGATGAGGCACATTTTCATATGAATGGGTTCGTAAACCGCCAAAATTGTCGTTATTGGAATAGTGAGAATCCCAGACTCAAACATCAAAAACCGTTACATAGCCCTAAAGTGACAGTTTGGGCCGCAATCTCTGCCAAAGGAATAATTGGTCCTTTTTTTTTTGAAAACGCACGGGGGCAAAACATCACTGTTAATACCGAACGCTATGTTGCGATGTTGGAAGGTTTTTTGGCCCCAGAACTTGAAAATTCAAGAATAAAGAACTCTAGGACTTGGTTCCAACAAGACGGAGCTACCAGTCACACATCAAATGACTCCATGGCGGTTGTGAAGCAGATGTTCCCTGGCAAACTGATTTCGATAAGAGGTGATATCCCATGGCCTCCGCGCAGTCCAGACTTGACGCCTCCTGACTTTTTTTTGTGGGGATACCTCAAACACAAAGTCTACACCAATAATCCGAGAAACATCAGTCAGCTCAAGGAGAATATTCGTGGTGGAATGGCAGCAATCACACCAGCACTACTTAAGAAAGTTTTCGGTAATTTCCGTTTGCGGTTAGAGGAGTGCCAACGTAGACAGGGTCATCATTTAGATGATGTTATTTTTAAAAAATAAACTTCAGTTATCACTTAATAATTACTTAGTTTTATTTTAACTATACCTTTTGTATTTATTTTTTAATAATTATTTTAAAAATGCACGTTCTATTGCGCCACCCTGTATAATCACGTTCATAAATATTCTACTGTAAACTGATGAGGCAGTGATGTGCTACAGACACAATTATTTTCCATAATAGAACTTTACATGGCTCCCACATACATCTAAAGGGTGTATCTGACATCGATGCACAAACGAGTACCGTGGATCCAGTACATGTTTCTGAACCCACCAGTGATGGAATTTTGCGTCGACTTTTCCCCGATTTATAAAAAATAATATGCAGTTTTTTCACTTTAGACCGTTCATAATTGCTATACTTTTATAACCCAATAAGATTTTAAAGTAAAAATGAATTAGTTCGTTAATTACACATAAAGCGCTATGTAAACAATACTAGAAAAACTATCCTATCAGTTGATTTAATAGAGTTCGCATCAGCGGTCAACGTCATGCCTACAAATACGCACGGCGGCACGCTTACAACGTTTAAAGGTCAAGCAGACACTTTTTTTCAAACACTGCTATTTCTGTAACCGCTCATTAACGACATAAATGACTATCATAATTTTGTTAGTGGCATGCGATATAGCCTTTTCGCGAAGTTTGCTTTACGATGTCAGATAACCCTGTATAATTATCTACTTAAATAAAAATCAGGTATGAACGTACAATCCTACCAAGACTATTAAACAATTGGGGTGAATGCGATCTGAAACGTCTAGGTTTTATCTTATAACGTCAAGCTCGTGGCAGTCACGGTCATGAAACGTGCGAGTGGGACGGTAAATGTTTAGAACGAGATTTATAACATAAAATGTCTCGCTATTGCCACGAACTTTGGCATATATCTACTATAGTATTGTATATCTACCCCTAGTAATATTACCTACTTTATGTTCATATCGTCACGAACGAGTTACCTAATAAACCTTGTCGGTTACTTTTGAATTTGTGTTCGATGTTTCATTCCCTTGCCGGCGGTTGAACATTATAATTTACTGAACGAAATATTAAAATGAAAACCATGTGACTTTTAATTAAAGAACAGCACTCTAATTTTTTCTCGCTGTCTCTCTCTCTCCGCTTTTTTCACTCTTAGCTTACTTTATAAATTACATTATCGAATAATTTTGTGTTAATTTTATTTTGTTGCCGAGTTCAATAATACCAGGTATGGTCAGGATTTTGACGAATAAACGCCATCATGATTCTAAGAGAGATGGAGCTATACATGACCTAAAGATATGGCGCAGATATAAAACACTATCCATCCTAGTCTGATTTCTTACATTGCTTTTTTTATCTGATATATCCATTTGGTATAGTGTGTCTTTTAACCCGTGCAAAATAATGTACTTGCTACCTTTTTTAACTGGACTGGTATCATAATGGTATTAATACTTCACAATAGGGTCCCTAGGCGGGTTATGACAGCAGACAGGTATGAGTGGCATAAAAGGCCGCCTGTTATTCGGGTAAGAGAATTATGAAGGCGAAATCGCGAGACGCAGTTAGTATTAAATACAAATTCTCAAAATGGATATGCGGTATTTATGACGGAATGGCATGATGGTATGGCACGACTTTTACGAGTTATCCAATTTTGACATTTACAGTGTAACCTATTTCTCCCATTCAAACTTTTATGGGCGATGTCACAACGCTGCGTTTCGGCGTCGTATCGCAAAAACGACGATATACAGCAATAGGGTTTTGGGTGCATGTCGTGCGGCATTAAACAGTCTTGTGACCAATAATGATTATTCCGGATCGCATTTCCCCAACTATAAAACGCAAGCTCAGCTTCAATTTCTCGCTTCATATTTCATAAAATATTTGGAAAAGTCTCACACTTTTTACAAATTTATTTTTCATACACATCTTTTGGCCGGATACAGAGTCTCTAATATAGTAATTATAATTATTTTTCCTAAATTAATACAAAAGGTCAGAAGACCTGGGCACAACGCAAGTCTATCGAATATTGTTGCTGGTTTATTAATTTAATTTCAAATGAATTAATTATCTTCTTACCGCGTTTGATAACATCATTAAATGAGTTAAAAAAAAAAAAATCATCAAATGAGCCATACCATAAAAAATGTACGAAAAAGCAAATTGTCTTGAAAAAGAAAATTCCTGATTATGTCCTATATTTTAATAGTTATCTTGCTATTCGGGTCGGAGACAAATAAAAAAAAAAAACAAATACATAATTTAGAGATCGATCCTTTCTTTGACTTAAAAATTGTGTCGGTGACTCGAAACGATCTTGAAATTGAATCAATACAATTCTGATTGCAGTAGAATAGGTCATTATTTTGGACAGTTCCTTAGTTAAAATATGTATATAATCTCACGGCTTTGATTCAAAAATTAAGTAGGTATATAAATTAGTTAAAAGTATGTAACTATAGAGTAAGGTCAAAATCAAAAGCCATTTCCACTGTTAGTGATACTCAACTCCTCCACAGGCCGTAAAAATAAATAAAATTAATAAACCACAACAAGATAAAATTTTTGGCAATGATCAATTTCTATCCTAAATTGTTCTAGAATCTGATTTAGAAAAAAGTATACAAGTTTTATCGAAGGTTAGAAAGAAAGTAACATTCAGATTTTCGGTTTATCGATTCATATAGGAGGGCGTTTTAGTCATCTGCAGCGGTCAAGGAGCTCTTCGATCGAAGTTAGAGCTACGTTTGCTACAGTCGGTTCGTTTATGAGTGACTAACCATTGGTCAAGGGAAGACGAAATGTTAGTTGTCCGGAGGCGTCTTTGCCATTGTTGCAGTGGGTGAAGTCGGGCTGTGCCTGACAACAGTGCATTTTTTTGCTGCTGGAATATACTCTTGGCGGTTCACCATGAGCGGTCCAACACCGAGAGTCAAGTATGACTTCATTTTTTTTACAGTCTGCGACGGCATCCACTTATGAGAGTATTGTTACTGGTAGACAGAAGTCTGAAAGTCTGTCAACATTATTACCACGAGGTATCG
Organism: Sesamia inferens; assembly: GCA_037179545.1. Classification (NCBI taxonomy): domain Eukaryota; kingdom Metazoa; phylum Arthropoda; class Insecta; order Lepidoptera; family Noctuidae; genus Sesamia; species Sesamia inferens. The sequence continues at coordinate 23,199,405 of CM073921.1, forward strand.
TATTACTTAAAAAAATTGGGAACGGATAAGCAAATGATTCGTCTAGGGCGCGTTTCTTCGAAATTCAGCCGTAGATGATTAAATCGCCAACCAGTATTATTATTTAAATAAACTAGGTAATCTAACATTTGGAGTTGTATATTACCCGTTCGCTTCAAGTTGGCCGCTCCCACCCGCCCCGACCAACCGCACCGCACCCCTAGACAGACCCAATTAGTACCGGTCGCTACGCTATTTTGGGTCTGTCTAGGGGTGCGGTGCGGTTACAACATATTGATGATGATTTTACTAACCGCAGATATGTTCCATGTCCATATGCTAAGAAACTGGCACTTTACATAATTTAACACAATACTTTCTAATATAGTTGTTTCAAGCCTTCGATAAAACCTCAGCCTGTTATGTAAAGTTACGATATTCAAATACATAAGATATCAACGATGTACAAAAATGGGTCCAGATGGTAAAGTACAAAAAAAATATTTGTTACGAATTCCTAGATTAGGCAAGATTTAATTTTATTTAATATAGAATGCCACCTATTTATTATCGATATATTTTTGTTTTGAGCAAAAGTTTTTATATCAGGAATATTTTAAAAATAATGAGATCATTTTTTTATAACTTGAATACTTAAAGGTTGGCTTTTATTTAGCAGCAAGTTTGAATAAAGGTTGTTTATACAATGCTCGAGCAGTTTGTACTGTCATTGCAAAATCATCATTTGTGTCATTGACTTAAGGTTTATATTAGATTGATCTATACTTTTCCATATTCATCCTGCTACTAAAATATAACCGTCTATTTAATGATACAATACAATTTACATAATTATATCATGAAGGACATACGGCACCGGCGGTCCATGTAGTAAGGTTGCTCCATTCAACCGATGCTGAAACGTAACAGAGTCTGTAAATATCATTAAGCCAGTGGGGTGTAGCTCAATCCGTTTACAATTATTTTACCTCTGAATTTATATCGCTGCCAATATCATTAAACTCATATCATTAAGATTGCTGATGGGTTGATGCAACTCAAGTCAAGGTTTTCATAATACAGGGATCTTTATTGTTGTTGTTATAAATATGCTGTTGGTTGTAGCTGTAAGAGGTGATAATAATGAGAAAGTACTGGAGTGGACTCGTTAGCTCTGAACAGTCAATGTCAACAATGCATATCAATAAATTTTAATCTAATTACACATTTCAAAGTACTCATTCCTTTATTTATGCTTAATAAAAAACTGTTTATTGGATGAAACGTATTTTATATAAAATTTAATATACTAAATAATAATATTATTTGATATATTAAATGCGGGTTGGGTTGGCAAAACAGTTCTAGCCAAACTCTTATTAAAATTAAAATTTGAAAAATGACTTTTCATTTAACTGTGCACCCATATATTTAAGGAATAAATTTAATATCAACCGAAAGTATGAAGTATTTGTTACCTGTCATAACTACTTTCAAAAGAAAAACTTACATTTTAGCAGACTTCTTGTTCAATTTTTGATATAGAGAACCTTTGGCCATTCCGGCAGGGCCTTTGGCGAGGCCAGATGGGCCTCGAGCTAGGGAAAGCGGCTTGTCTCGAGGCTCTGGCCCTTCAATTTTGACGGATTGGCCACTGCGAAGTTCTGGGTCGGGTCCGTTCCAAGGCATGTAATCCAACCTGAAAAGGTTATATACTTAGTCAGGTCGTAAGTACTGTCACACAGTAAAAACTATTTTTTTCGAATGATGACAAAAATGTTTATGGAATTCGAATCTCAAATTGTACATGAAAATAAAAAAAGGTATTCTTTTCACAATTTTACTCATTTTAAAATATGGAGTGGACACTTAAAAAAGTCCGTGTTGAAGTTGTTGGGTTACAGTTGCTCTATTAGGATTCCAGCACTGATAAAGCTGTGAAGGCGCGAATGCAAAGAAATCCCAAATGTAATCAGAAACCATTGCCCTTCGGATGGGCTTAACCATAGAAAGATAACGTGCTCAGAGGCGCCCGCAAAATACATATTTCGCCGCAATTTTCTTACCGACGCATGTACAAGTTTGTGTTTCCTAGCTAATTCAGTCGTTGGTCAACACTTCCAAGATACGGTCGTTCATTTCGGTAAGTACCATAGTTTTGCTGTTAGAGCGATGTGGTGCGCTCGAGAGGCGCATAAGTAATAAAGGTTGGTTTTTTTATTGGTGAATACTTATTATCATCAATTGTTTTTGGGAGTGTTTTAACACCGTGTCCAGCAGAAGAGTGTTGGATGAAAGAGAAATTGTTTCTTTATTGACTGAAGAAGATGAAGGCGTTGATGAGGGCAGTGACAGTGAGATCGAGGACCATGTGCATGACTAACGTTGATGGCCAAGAAGGAGCGATGATCTATGAAAATTCGAAGGATACATCATCGCAGAATGTCACTGAAAATACTGGACATGACCAACGCATAGTAATTACGCCTAATGATGTGATCAGGGGCAAGAATAAGCATGTTCGGTCTACTGCTAAAGGACAAAATACCAGAAAAACGTCTGCAATCAATATAGTTCATTCAAATAGTGCCTAGTTGCATGTGTCGAAATATTTTTGCACCGTGTTTGAAAACTAGGTTGGAAATTCCTACTTTATCAAAACGCTTGAGAGAAAGTATTGAATATCCCCCCCCCCCCTCCCCCCAACCATGTAACAGAAAGATTTCTGAAGAAGCTGATGAGGAACCACTAACTTCGACGGTACTGTCGCTTATGTACTAAAAATCAAAATAACGTGCATAAAATGTAAAAAGACTTTGTGCGGAGAACATAAAAAAGTTGTTTGCAACAATTGTCTTTCTCCGTTGATTTTTCCAGTATTTTTTAAAAATTTGAGACTGATTATACTATAATTCATTAGTTAATAAGAAAAACACTATAAAAGTTGCTTAATTTTAAAAATTTCTATCTAAGTACAGAAGACTTCTAATTTTTGTTCATTTTTGTTAACCCTACAAATTTAAATATTTTAAATAAAAAATAATGATAATACATATGTATTTTATTTACTTATTGATAATTCAGCAATTTACATAGTAAATGAAACAAAAATGATTGCAATCATAACAAAAAAAAATCGACTATTAAGACGGTGCGGTGCTTAAGTACGAGTATTAAGTACAGGGTGGCGCAATAGAACGTGCATATTGCATCATCTTTTTTTGCGGGGTAGAAGGGGCGTGGGCGAGGGGAGACCGATATCGTTAGGTAGCGCGGTTCATGAAGTTTTAGTCACTATGAGTCACTTCGACGGGAAGCGTCGCGCATTTTGCGTGCGCGCATTTTACGAAAACTCTCGTTCGTACGTAGTTGTCAGGTGACTATTTTGTTTCGAGTATGGTGTACGGCAAATTAGGGAGGCTCCGAGTGCTAATTTAATTAAAATCTGGATAAAGCGGTTTGAAGAGACTGGATCGACGTTTAAACCACACGCAAAAGGTCGTCCACGCACATCTAGGACCGAAGACAATATTGAGAGTGTTAAGCAGTCGGTACGAGAAGATCCACAAATGTCTACTCGCAAGAGGTCGTCTGTCCTAAACATATCGCGACGAAGTTTGCAACTAATTTTAAACTTGGATCTTAAATTGCATCCATACAAGCTGCAATTAACTCAAGAATTGAAAGACTCTGACTTCATAGCACGGCTCACATTTGCTAATGAAATGCTCAATCGGTTTTCAAATTTTGAAAACATCCTTTCCTCTGATGAGGCACATTTTCATATGAATGGGTTCGTAAACCGCCAAAATTGTCGTTATTGGAATAGTGAGAATCCCAGACTCAAACATCAAAAACCGTTACATAGCCCTAAACTGACAGTTTGGGCCGCAATCTCTGCCAAAGGAATAATTGGTCCTTATTTTTTTGAAAACGCACGGGGGCAAAACATCACTGTTAATACCGAACGCTATGTTGCGATGTTGGAAGGTTTTTTGGCCCCAGAACTTGAAAATTCAAGAATAAAGAACTCTAGGACTTGGTTCCAACAAGACGGAGCTACCAGTCACACATGAAATGACTCCATGGCGGTTGTGAAGCAGATGTTCCCTGGCAAACTGATTTCGAAAAGAGGTGATATCCCATGGCCTCCGCGCAGTCCAGACTTGACGCCTCCTGACTTTTTTTTGTGGGGATACCTCAAACACAAAGTCTACACCAATAATCCGAGAAACATCAGTCAGCTCAAGGAGAATATTCGTGGTGAAATGGCAGCAATCACACCAGCACTACTTAAGAAAGTTTTTCGGTAATTTCCGTTTGCGGTTAGAGGAGTGCCAACGTAGAGAGGGTCATCATTTAGATGACGTTATTTTTAAAAAAATAAACTTCAGTTATCACTTAATAATTGCTTAGTTTTATTTTAACTATACCTTTTGTATTTATTTTTTAATAATTATTTTAAAAATGCACGTTCTATTGCGCCACCCTGTATTAACTGAGGCGCATGTTTATCTTGTTAGTACAAAAAAAAAAAATGTTATCTTTCTAGGGTTAAGTACTGCCATGGTGAAAAGGGTACTGTGATATTCATAGTATTAACACCAGAAACAAGGTCAAACTACGAGCCCCTTTTCACCGACTTCAAAAGGTTCATAACTCTTTTGTTGGGCTTGGTATAACTTTTTATAACAAGATACCGTCTGCTTTGCAAGACTTGCCTTACAATGCATTTAAAGCACAAATCAAATCCAAGCTTTGTTCAAAGGCATATTATTCTGTAAGTGATTATTTAAATGATAAGAATAGCTGGTCGCTCTGATTAACTCAGGACAATGTTTGTGTTCTTTCTCCGGAATTAGCTTACCGACACGTTATATGAGTTCATATAATTCACTTTTTTTTCAATACATAAATATGTAAGCTGTCACGCCCTTTATGCCTGGGGCTTTTATTGAAGTAATAAGTTTTTAGTTATTTACATTTTCATTTAAATATATAGATATATATTGTTTTGCTTTGCTGGTATTTTGGCGTGGTAGCTGGCATATTTTCAGTAATTTCATTGTTGTTATATTTTCTTGTGTTCATCACTATACATAGTTTTGTATAAAGTCATGTGTTTTTTTAAATGAACAGACAGCTGTGCTGTTTCTTCCGCCACTTCTTCTTCCCAGCGAAAGCACTGGGAAGTTTCGACGGGTGAGCGTTTTGGGGGACTTTCTTATGTAATATTGACGTTCAAAAAGTGCTGATTCTCAGCCTAATTTGAATAAATGACTTTTGATTTTGATTAACACTTCGGACTTCGGGTATGTCGAAGAAAAACAAGACATCGTATAATAGACTGAGACTGAAGAGATGGCCTCGCTTTGTTGAAACGGTATGCGTGAAAAAACTACTGGGAAAATCTTTTTTCAGATTATTTTTTTTTAACCGAAGATGAGGTCACAAAATCAAAATGATAAAGTGTATGCATACAGTAGTGAAGAAGAGAGAAACAGTATTGCGTGTGTCCAACGAGATTATTTTCCACCCTCGCTCATGGTATGGTTGGAAGTTTCTTATTGGGGCCTAACTGAGGTACATTTTTATGAGGAAGGTATAAAAACAAATGCAGTTGTGTGTCAAAATACAGATCTGCCGATCTTGGGGTACCAGTTTCTCATACCATGTTCAATAAAAGGTACAGGGTATTCCAGTAAGATTCGGCGCCAGCTCATAGAGCGAAGAACACACAAGACTGGCTGGCGGCACGTGAAATCGACTTCATCCGATACGAAGACAGGCCCTCCTCCAGTCCAGCACAAAAGCTTGCGTATTTGGGCACACGATTTTAAGCTTTGTTCAGATGCAATATAACTTGCTTGTGAAGACACTGGACATATGCGTTCTTTAATTTTGCATGAACAGCTGCAAGTAGTTTATGTGCATCTGTTACACGCGCCAAATTGAGAATACTGATCTTCTGCTAGCATTAGCCGTTTGTAGAGAAAATTATGACACCGCATTAAAATTCTGAAAAATAAAACCATGCTTCGGATACTATTGAATTTCTTTACATAAAATCATTTAAGAGTTTTTGAATACACAAAAGATTGATAACAGACTCTAAATTATAACGGTTAATGTCAACGAAGTACATACAGCAACAAACTGTCCTTTGCTCCTTGACGTAGCGAAGAATTAGGGCCATTCGTTGGTGAACTATACTGTGACTTGAACTTGGATTCCACGCTGCTACTGGTCTTCAATATCGGCCTGCAACATTCGCAGTCCACAAACGTTTGAACCAACACTCGCAAGAAACAAACCAACCTAAGACATAAGACGGCATGCAATATTCCTAAAGACTATTTTTTATTATAATTCTAAGGAATTCTTGAAACTATTGTGCTTCTGAAGTAGTCGGTGATAAAGAGTGACTCTGAGGAAGCTAAATAATAATAAAATGATCATGAATGTGATGAATACTTACTAGCGAGATCTAGGTATGATGATCTAAATATATTCGCTAACATTTTTAATAATAGAAATAAGTCACATTCCTATTTTATATATAATTGTGATCATTTTACATATTTAAACGAAAACGTAAAGGAAATAAAACTATTTTTTTATTATTTCCATGATAAGTCTATTCTATAATCTCAAACTATGTGATCCTAGGTATTAAAAAATATACAGTAATAGTATCAATCTATACTTTTGAACTGCTAAGAATTCATTTTTATTCTAAGGAACAATTAAAACACAAACAACATAGATCACTAGACAACTTACACGTATTTCTAACAAAAAAAAAAAAAACCTATTGCAATGAACCAAATCTAGTTTTACTTTAAACTATTTGAGTAAATAATTTAATTTAATCGCTACTACTTTGTAACATTTTATGAGGTATAAATAATCAATCAGAATTAAAACAATTTAAGTGACAGCATGCCTATTACTTTTAAAAGTGAAATTACATTTTTCTTAGTAGGAACTGTTCAGGGAACATAAAAACTGTTATTTTTGCTGCTAAAAGTTTACTTCATTGTTACAAAATAAGCCTTTATACCAGAAAACTCAACATAAGCTTTCGACTAACATACACACACCATGCTTTAAAAAAACTGTTTTAAAAACACACACTTCACACATCTAACTAAAGTTGACAGTCACAAAAGACATTCACGAATCATTCGCGATACATTTAGTGTTATTAATCAACACACACATTTTAAATTGTACCATCACAATTTGGTGCTAAGCAAGGGTCGATGCTGGGTACTATTTTGTTTTTATATTATAAACTCTTCTAATTTTACAATCAGTGATATTATTTCGTTAGTTAAATATTAATTTTAACTAATTAATTTCACAATTATGTGGGCCCAAGTAAAAAAGCTAAATATTTTGTTAAAATGTAACTGTTAACGGCTACTATACTAGACGGTTTCAAAAATTAATATGAATGCGTCACGACACCTCTTGTGCATGTTCTATCTTATCATCTGTTTATACCTTAGTAGATTTTCTGATTAGGTTCTTTTTTCACTTTAGGTTTATCAAGTGTCTGAACACAATTATATGCGTCACACACGGAACTAAAACGCTATTCACAAAAATAGATATTATCTGTTATATATTTATAATAGGCACTAGTTTTGAGAAGTTGAAAAGCACAATAGGATGATTGAGCTTTTCATTGATGTCAAATACATAGTATAAATCAATTGATTGCAGCTGATTCTATTCATAAACCCTGTTTACTAAAGACGTAAATCGCGCAAGTCCCTTATCATACGCTCATGCTGCTGGGAAGCCGACCCTAAACCAAAAATAATATTCATAGTAATTATGAAATATTTCACATAATGTGTAGTTACGGGCTTAAATATTATAATACTACTGTCAACTGGGCAATCTTATCTGATTTCATAGTTCGTCCATTAATTTCTGTCATCAAATTGACTGCATATAATTATATAGGATCATTTGTGAAATACATATAAATGTGGCAGCACAAATATGTGACTTCGAAGGAACACCAAAACTATCTGACTAGGCAAAGTAAAACCACAAAAGATTACACATTGCATTCCCCGTGATTTTGACGACAGTTATTTATGGATGTATCCTGAACTCGGGGTTACTGCCGAGATGTCTGTAATAATATATTTATTGTCGTGACTGCGCTGGCAGGATTAATTTGTACGTGAGAATTTAAAAATACTTGCCCAACTTTTACGCTATTAAATGTTACTGCAACTTCGGGAAATAATGACATCAGAACTCAGATGTTCGACTTTGAACTGTGTCACCATTGTACAACTTAATCTTTAGATTATAAAGGGTGTATCTGACATCGACGCACAAACGAGTACCATGGATCTAGTACATGATTCTGAACCCCCCAGTGGTGGAATTTTTCGTCGGCTTTTTCATGATTTAAAAAAATATATATTTAGTTTTTTTCACTTTAGACCGTTCATAATTGCTATATTTTTATAACCCAATAAGATTTTAAAGTAAAAATTAATTAATTCGCTAATTACACAAAAAAGCGCAATGAAAACCAAACTCGAAAAAATATCTTATCAGCGGATTTAATAGAGTTCACATCAGGTATCAACGTCATACCTACAAACCCGCACGGCGGCACGCTTGCAATGTTCAAATGCCGAGCCGACACTTTTTTTTAAACACTGTGAATTCTGTAACCGTTCATTAACGACATAAATGACTATCATAATTTTATTAGTGGCATGCGGTCTAGCCTTTTCGCGAAGTTTGCGTTACGATGTCAGATACACCCTGTATTGCATTATTCGGTTTTATGTACTAAATAATAAAATTATCAATTTACTTCACAGTAATTTAAAACAACAAAATGGGAATTGTTTGAGGCTCACAATTCAAACTGTTCATTACTGAGCTTTTCCCTACGTTTTCTCGCACAGTTCTCTTGGAAAGTTAGCCTAATCATGACGTATGAAAAGGGACAAACAAACAGGACCCAGCATTCGTACAAGCGTTCGTAACATACTTCAAGTGCTCGGTCCACGTCTTGATGCGGCGCGAGGCAGGGGGCGCGGGGGCCGGGCTCGGCGTGCGCGCCTCCGCGTCAACACTGGCGTACGCGCGGGAAAATGAGTGGTGAGGGGCGGAACCGATGAGCATTCAGCATTTTTGCTTTATTTTAGTTAATTTTGGAATTAGATGAACAGTAGGGATCGGTGGGTATACGGGGTACAAAAAGACATATTACAGCCATTATCTACGTAAGTGACTTAGAGCAAATATGATTGTTGGTTTTTTGTTCCATTATTGTTTACGCCAGCACGCAAAACATAGTGAATCTGTGTGCATGCAACGGTTCAGGAGTTGCAGGGATTTTTAAAGTTTATGCTTAAAAATAGTTTTCGTGGAGAAAAGTAAAAGAAAAACTTCGGCCTTCAATTTTGCCGTAATAAGCTGGTTCCCAGGAACAATACAAACAAAAGTCCAATGAGAAGGGGTACAACGACGAATGACGCTCAACTACGTTAAGCTACTTTCTTTGGGAATATTATTTAAGGTAGAAAGTAGAAGAAGTTCGTGGTCAACTGGTTAGATCTGCTGCGAAAGTGGGTATTGCAAAATATAACTAAGGCCAAAAAGTCTTAGTAGACCAATCGCAGCCCTCATCTCAGCGACAATCAATGTCAAAACTTGTCAAAAAGTATAGGGAACTCAGGCGTATTTTACATATGGAGCCGCTGCCTATCTGACAAGTCACGTCCACAACCCTGTTACTAGGTTATACGAAACCCCTTGAAGATGATGAAAAGGATGACTAACTTAACATTGGCAAAAAGGAATATTATTCAAAGTAATATACTCATCAGCTCCGCCGAATTAAAATAACTTTCTCATGTACTTTAAAGTGTTGCAAAAATATCATCGAATGTAATGTAATTATTATTAATGAAATTTATTAATACATTGGAAAGTGCTAATGAGAAATTCAAAAGATAATGGTGAATTAGTATTTCTATATACAGTATGTTAAGAAAACCCTGTCCGACCCATAAGGATAATAAAGGTTAGGTAAACACATGACCAAATATAATATAAAATTTTACGTGATCATCATAGTACCAATACAAATGAATTTTGAAATAATCTTTTTTTCCCGCGAATTAATTCCAACTTCCCCGAAATTTGGTAATTTTTAAAAAAGTGACAACACCGGTATTATTATGAGCGAATAGCGATGCGAACACGTGCCGCGTGCCTGCCGCCCGCCGCCCGCGGATTGGTGGTTAACGCACATTTATTAAGTTACTCTTTTTGCGAAATAATATTTATTTTTTTAGGGGGATGTTTTTTTAAGTTTAGCCCGGTTTTGTATCCATTAGTAGAATCAGTTATCGATACCTAACAACACCTTCAGGGTTTTCTTAACATACTGTATATTAATAGTTCTCGTGTTAATTACTTTGATCCTACTTACCTAATGAAACTTGGCCTGCGGTTAAATTATATTATATTTTTAGCCCAATATCATGTTGTATATTTTTAATAAAGGAAATTATTTTTTTGATATTTAAGCAACACCGTAGTGTGAGAAGCAAAGAAGCATTAGGATTAAGGTTGGATTCAAAAGTGGCCACAGATTTCATATTACACATCTGTCATGAAAAGGAAAAGTTATGGAAATCGAATTGAAATGAAAATAAAAACAGCACCCTAATAGCGTAACACGTTGTCAATCACAATTTGAATAATATTGAAAAAATATTACTATTCCATTGCTTCATATGTTCGAAAAAATGTTCAGCTCAACAATTTAAATAACGCAAAGAATGTGTTTACATTGTCGAAATGAAAACCACTTGCTACTGTTAGTGTGTACGCAATTACCCAGATGTTAAGGTTGTTTTTACTGTATATCTTTATGCGTTACACAGTAGTTGCTTTACTGCAGAACAAAATATTAACATTACTACAACTCGAATCAGTAGCGGGCTACGACAGGGTGAGGCCTTCAATAGTTGAACTTCTGAACGACCATAGATATCGTTCAAATGTAGAAGTGCATTCTTTTTTAACGTGTGTAATGTCGTTCATTTTAAATGATGAAATACATAATAAGATTTTTTATCATAGCACCACAGACAAATACTCGACGATACTCGACTTTCTCCAGTCGTACACAACTTGTAAAGGTTAAGCCTTTACAATAGGCTATTTGACAGTATGATTTTTTTTGTGATTATTTGCTTTAAATGCATAAAATGAGAGTTCTTTATGTCATTTACATGAGTTTTAATTAATATAATAACAATATATCTAATAACACAAAAACATATTTAACTTTTTGTATCTCGCGCCACATATTGTGAAACGATCCGGATTGGCTAATGCCACGTTGACGTCATAAGCGCATCAGCACTTGTTGTTGTTCTATGTGTTCTCAGGTATTTTATCGATATATTTGTACAACCCGGTACAGCACACCACTTGTAAACCATTTTATTAGTTAAACAACAACAAATAGCAGATAAATACAAACACCACTGCGGAACCGAAAATCGTTAATATGCTTGTGACATCACCTACAAGGCGCGACACCATATTGCTGAATAAAGCGTTTCGGCGGCTTATTTGAATTTTGAATTTTTATTTGCACGTTTCTTACGAAATACGTATTTAAAATTAAAAAAAAATACTATCGGTGAATTTCTTAACCGGAACTAAGTAATTCAAGATAGAAATTTCTGTCAAATAGCCTATTTTGCGTCAGGGTGACCCACCCCATATTCTTAAGTTTTTATACAATTTACTGGTCAGCATCAGGCTGTATGTTAATATTAATATAATTTGTTGTTATAACTAATATTATTGTAACTAAGTAATTCAAGATAGAAATTATAAATCTGTCAAATAGCCTATTTTGTGTCAGGGTGACCCACAAAATTCGGATTTTCTTAAGTTTTTTTACAATTTGCAAGTCAGCATCAGGCTGAATGTTAATATTAATATAATTTGTTGTCATAACAAATATTATTGTAATTATAAAAAATCATCAATATTATTATTCCCTTAATTTCATGTTAGGTACCCTATAATATAATAACTATTTCATGAAACTATGATGACATTGGAGACCAATTTCAACACACGGAGTTGTATTTCTGATTGTAATAATGATTATTATTCTGTAAGTCATGTTTGTTACTCAATCAATCTGACACTGACTTTCAAATTGCAAGAGACGTGAAGAAATTGGTATTTTGTGGACTAGTATAGCAGATAGAGGTAGTCAAGTATGTAAGTAACCTATGTTAATAATGATAGGGAAGAGGGCGCTGAAAAACTAATGTAATATATGAAACGACCTTGTCAACTGTCCTTAGTTGAAAAAACGTATGCACAGTCCGGTTTCACAGCTATTTTATCTCTGTTTTTGCAACATCGTTCAAATTACAGTGATCTTTATTCCCGTTACAATAAGGTTGCTTTTAGGCTCCTACTGTCAGAGGTAAATTAACTGTGAACGTATTGTATCCTACTATAAACGTTAAGTTTTTATGGATGGATGGATATAAATGTATGGATGGAAGTTTCTTTATGATTCAAAAAACTACTGAACAGCAGGGTAATTGCGTAACACAGTAACAGTAGTAATGGATTTCATTTAGTCAATTCAACAACATTCATTGCATTATTTACGTTGCTGAGAATGAGAAGACACATTTTTCGAACATATGGAGCAATAGATAAGTATGTACAGACGTCAGCACATCGAGCTACTACAATCTGGTAGATTTCTTTATTACATTTTCAACTTTATCTGTAAAGCTTTAAGGCTACAGGCTGGCCGGGAATTTTTAACACTATCGGGTAGGTTTAGCCGCTGTCGTCCGTAATATCCTTTAAACCGATTCAAATTTAGAGTAATTTTGTGTTACACAATTAGGCTGTGGGTTTGAATGAAATTTGGCACAAAGATGGTTTATAAGAAGAATTAACACATCGGATCACACGGATTCACGGATTGGAACTTATGCGGGTGAAACCCTTTATGGAAAACTTGAGAAAATCTAGGTATACAGTACCAGGTGTTAATAAAAGACCTCGAGTATTAGAAAGAACCTGTCACAGATACTCCAACGGGTTGCGCGTCAAAGTATCTGCCCTGTATGTCCTTATGAGAATGCCTTTACTATACAAACAAAAACGACGTATAGTTCTAGATTTTGCTCAAATATCATTTCAAAACAGTGATTATTTTGTATTACACTTAATTCATCGAATATTTCTGAGCAGTGTCAATACAAGTAGCCACCGCATAGACCTGGAGTATGCGATTTTATTTTACAAGTTAGGATAGTAAGATAAGTATCGGAAACGTTTATAGTTTATTGCTTGAATGCCTTGGTCTATAGAACCCCGAAACTCTTGCAGCAAAGACTCATTGGCTCCGTTTTTACTGCCATGACAACTACAAAACAATTTTATTTTTGTGCACTGTAAAATTTGACCGTATGTACTATCATTTGGTTAAACTATAACTAGAAGAAATTCAAGAGAGTACACGATATGCTTCATTTTGTGGCTGAGACGCGAATCTCACTATCCCACCTCGTTCCCCAATACCCCAGGCACTTCCTAACATCAAAAAGCCATGCATCTTACCCCTTCTTCGTTTCTGCCGCATTGGGCCTCAGTGTCTCCTTAACCTCGACCTTCATGACCTTCGGAGCCGCCTCCTCCTGCAGTACAGCAGTGAGCATCTGTTCCGCTCGGTCCTCGTTAAAGCCAACGCTTTCTAAAGCGAGGGATATGACCCGCTCTGCTATACTGCTGTATTTTTTTTGGAGTTTCTCTTTTACTGAAATTGTTGGGATGATTTTAAAAATTAACTCTATAGTTAATTAGTGTTGTAAAAAAATCAGTCGTCACTTATGGAGCATCTTTAAGACACACCATTGAGACTGCTAGTGGTTTATACGTACAAATGCCCAAGCTATTATTAACAACAAGACAGTCAAAAGATGTCTAAAACTGGGCATATGTCTTCTCCCAAGGATCTCCAGAACTACGAAAACTAATTCATCCAGCATTATCTCGCGACCCTCACCACCAAAAACCTGCCAGTACTTACACTCATTCTTCTCCGCAGTAGTCTTCATGATAGTAACAACTTTCTTCTGTGGTAAAGGCGTGGGTTCTTTCTTTTGTGTAACGATAGTCTCCTTCTTGGTGAACCCCATGACTATGAGCTCTTCACTGGCTTTCTGTACGTTATTGTCTTTGTTCGCTAACACGTCCAGAATCAATGTTTCTTCCGCTTTAGGGAATATGCTTTTGAGGTATCTGTAATTAAATGGATTTCTTTAGCTGTGGATAAAGATTTGTGGCCTTTTTATACACATGCCTTCTTTATGGGCCGTAAGCCATCAGGCGAGCCCAGTTTAGGTTGGTAGATGTTACGTGCTTTGAATTTCTTTGTTCTAGGACATGCGGTTTCCTCAGCGGTGACTTCCTTCGCCGTTTTGAGAGCAGACTATAGTAAATTAAAACAACTCCTATGTTGAGCCCGTCACCAGTGGACCTACTCGTGCCATCGCAAAAATATTAGCCTGTATGTGATGTGATTCACTATATGTACATCGGTGCTCGGGACGTGTATTTAAATGTGAAAGATGTTTTAAAGCACACGAGGGGAAATAGTGTGTAATCATAGTGGTAATTGCTTTATTATAAAATATCAAGGGTTGTGTGTCTATGAGACAGACAGTTTCAAATTTATTGGTAAAGCGGTGAGGTGGACTATACCGTTAAAACTCAAGCTGACCTTTTTAGAAAACGAGTGATATCAATTTTCGAGAATGCTTCATCAGAAGATTCAGTTTTCGTGTAGACTTTATCAGAAAGCTCACTTTTCGTGTAGGCTTCAGATGGATCACTTTCCACAGTTCCATTAACACAAGACGGTATTATTTTCAAAATTTCGGGTCCACTATGCCTACCCAAAAAGCGCCTAAAGGATAGTTTTCTTTCTATGAATTCCAACATACTTGATAAAATACTATATTATTATAAACACGATTTAAATAACAATACAGCTACCACCACATTTAAATAATAGTGTCAGAGATATTAAAGAATCTGAACCTACCTACATACATATTTTAGTGATAACGTCAATAACATTTGAGATTATATTGATAACATCTCGTGATGACTCAAAGGCAATAATTACAAACGCGTATGCCCATGCGGGAAATTACTTCGGATTTATTATTTTGAACTAGCTTTTGCTAGGCTTTGTCCGCTTGAACAAAGTACATCCCACAGGAATTCTACAGAGAGAATTCCAGTATTCTCTATGTACTACACTACGTATTGATGACACAATTAATCAATTTATTCAGATATGCACACGTCGCATTGCAGTATAAAATCTGTCAATTCATAGATCTACTTGGTAATTGCGTAACACCCTATCAGTAGCAATGGATTTCATGTTGACAGTTCAATAACATTCATTGCGGTATTTACGTTCTTGAGCAGACGCATTGTTCGAACATATGGAGTAATGGATAAGCAATATGCTTCAAAATTATTCCAATTGATAATAATAGTGAGTTACGCAATTAGAGTGCCGGTCTAGTTGAAAACTTGTGTTAGGCACTAGTTCTCTGGCATTTTTTCTGGAATGAGCCTTATTGGCGCAGCCGTGAGGCTCACTTTCCTGCTAAACTCACATCGGACTTACATTTTATTTGATACTAGCGACCCGCCCCGGCTTCCCACGGGTGGAGGATTAAGCTATATTGGTTAAAATCGCTTCGAAAATTAGCCGGTATTTGTTGTAAATGAAAAATTATTGTGGGATATTCATAATGACACAGGCATGCTCGCAGGTAAGACGGAGCGTGTAGACGGGGCATAAGAGATAGACATATACCATCGCGGACTATTTTGTAGACCTTTTCAATGTGTACAATATTTAGTACATTATTTTGATAAATCTCGTAAGGTTCAGCCAAGTGGCAAGGTTCTTCAGGAATCTACCAACAAGAACGGTCAAGAGGCAAGTCACAAGTCAGCCCGCCAACACTCGTAGTGAATTAGGGCACCACGAGCCACGTAAAGGGCGCTTTCCTCGAGTACGTGGCAATCGTGAGAGCGACCAGAGAGGTCAATCTCTTGACATGCAGGAAGATCTTGCAGACCTTCCTGAGGAACACAAGGTACTCGAGGAAGCAGGGGTAGCATACGACAACGTCAAATATCAAGTCATCTAAAGAGAAATGACGAGGCCGTACACAGCGCGAGGAGCGGTTTTGTGGCTCTGGGTGCGGAGGAACCGGAGCGCTCGGGCAAAATCAAATTCAAAGTAACAAAAGTTAAGTTTTTGTTTTCTCTAATTTTTATGACTGGCATTTATTACCACATGTATATAGCTGACTATGTTTTCTGGGTTGAAGATATATCCAAAATCACTCCATAACAACGAATAACTTTTTAGCTGAGGATAGGCATAGCAAGCCGGCAAGGTTTTAATTTCTTTGTGGCTTTGCCTATTTCTTTTATAGATTTGACAAGTTGTAAACATTGGATTTTCCGTTGGTTGCCGACATTTACCCATTTTGATTATTACTGAATAATAAACAAAGAAATCGAGACGTTCTTCCGGTTACTAAATGATTGTGCCTACTGGTGGTCACGTTTATCGGAGGATATCGAGGATATGTATGCAGAAAACACTGTAGTGTACTTGATGAAGAACCTCAACGATGTAGTAGATAGATAAAGTTTCAACTTACTTCAGCTTCATCTTAGGAGACTGGTGTCTAGGCGGCTGGCCGTCTATAGATCTTACGCCATAGTAGCTCGAAGCGCCTGACGCTGGTCGAAGTAATGATGGAGACCCTTGAAAAAAGTTTTGTAACGATAGTGAGACAAGAGTTATACTTATAATGAAACATGTGGACAAAAGTGTAATACAGACTCCACTTATCATAGGGGTATTGTCCCCGTACCATCATCGCCGTCATCGTTTCAAGACTTTTGCGGTGATTTTCTGTAATGGTTGACCCCTCACAACATTTGATCATAATAAAAATTTATAAAATGGTCGAGACCCATAATAGAAAGGACGGGGAGGATTTACATGGAATTTCATATTTATATTAATTTATATATTTGATAATGTGTTTGCTCAACAGTGTAAATAACAAAATTGTAAAATATGAAATTGATAAAATGAAAGGAATTGAACAGGGGTGTAACATAATAGTTTTCACATTTTAGAAACTTCAGAAAATGTTCTTTAAGGTTTTTGCAGATGTTTCTCACCATGAGGAGTTCCAGTTATCGGTGTATAGTGACTGGACCCTGGTATAGATCCAGACATGCCTTTAGCTAGTTGCAAAGCCGAGTGGAGCCCTGGAGCGGCCTTCTGCAATCGTACTGCTGACGGGGACATGGTGAGGGGGCCTGGCGTCGTGATGGGGTGTTTCTCTACCTGCAGCGCTGATATGACCACAGCCTCTCTATTGTAGTATCTGTTTTGGGGTAAAACTGTATAAATTGCGCATTTCGCTACAGCTAGAACAATTTAGCTACTAGAACTCGCCACATAGGTACCATGTGTGCCATCGCCTTTGTTACAGTCTTTGTAAGACAGGTGCAACTAGATTTGGCAGATAAGGGTACCACTAGATTATGAAAATGTTATGTTTTTTTTATGAATTTCAATGGCAATATAATCTTAAATTTATTTACCACTGAACATGCAGCTGCTGAGTCTACAATCATTAAATTTTCCAAAAGTGTTCTATATTAATGCAGGTAAGCAAATTGAAATTCATGTCCTAAAGGAAATGCTACCCATATATAAATAGGAGTTTGTGAGAAATTGATTATCTCGATATACAGGTTCAAACTAACCACTTACTTTTTCAACAATATCTTGATATGCGTTTCGCTAACTGTCGGGAACATTGCGCTTATCTTGGCTACCAGAGCATCAGTGTCCGATGTCAATGTCAAGGAATCTTGAAACTTCTCGTTGAGGTGGGAGACCCTGCCAGGGACCGGGCTGCCTCGAGGAGTAAGGCATAGTGCCCGACCCAAAATAGGACTGTCATTCGGCGTTCCATAAGCCCGGGGATCCTGACGAATTGGGTAATGGTGAAAGACTGATAGAAACTGTTGCTACTAACATGTTATTTTTCAACAATATTTTCGTATAAGTACAATATACTGATAGTGCCTAATTATTTGGTTTTCTGTACACATAAGTGTCATTGCCATAATATTAACAGTTATTGTAATAGATATAATATGTAATAAACTTCAATTCACCTTATTTAAGAGCTCAATTAAATATATTTACAAGAAAGCAAGTGTCAGCAATATTGTACTACTACTTATTGTACTAATACTTCATACAAACACATATTTTATTCTAGCTAACAATACAATTGCTGTGTTGGCAAACTCTCAGTGCTTTGTGCTTAAAATCCGTTTACACCATGATTGGTTTCGCATACCTCAAGAGCTGATAAACCACATTTAGATGTAATAGAATATTCTGTAAAAAAATACTTCAAGTATAATGTCAAAGACTTGGGAGTAGGATAGAGGTTACACCATATTATTTGATGTCAACAATTAAAAAAGCAAAAGGATAAATGGATTTTATTAATAGTCAATGAATAATAATCAATAAATTTCAGTTTTCTTTCTTTCTGAACCCACTTGTACAGCAGCGGAACCAAATACAAATTGAAAAGGAAACCGTTTGTTTTCGTCAAATTAATGATAGTACCTCCATCTAACAAATGTATGTCTTAACAGCTGAGCGTGTACTTACAAAGTGCGGTTTGAGCCCCTTTGGATGGAACATCTTGGGGCTGTGCTGTACATTCTGGAATGCATGCTGGAGCCGAACAGGGGAGGGGTACGGGTGCACGTGATATGGTGACCCGTGTGCCGACTGCTAGTTCCAATGCACAGACATGGGTGGACAAATACCACTGTGAACAACCATGCAGAGATGGCATAGCTTAGCTTTTATAATTCTTCAATAATTTTCTCCCTGATAAGCGATTTAAAACTGACAGGTGATTAACACCGGTACATCTTCCATAGGTATCCACTGGTACCAGTGGTAGTCCTAGACCTCCATTGCACTGCAATAACATGATATATTACGGGGACTGAACGGCCCATAAAAAGAAAATAGTAGTGAAATAATACACTTATTACATATATGTATACACATATCTTTTATTTTTGTATCAGTACTCGTCAGGGGGCTATAGGAGTAATGTAAGTTATGTTTGTGCATTTCATGATTCCATTAAATAAAATACTAGCTATGCCAACTTGTGCTTCCACACTGTGAATATGAAAAAAAACAAAACGTTTATATACATTTATGATGATTCAAAAGTCAAACTTATCATATTTTACGATTTTTGAACATTTTCAACAATATTTTTTTTCAATCTTTCACTATTTTTTTTATAATTATGTACTAGTGCTTGATCGCAATCCCGCCTAACGGTAAGCAGTGATGCATTCGTTGATGGTAAAGCGTGGTAGGTTATTAAGCCTATTCACTCAAAACACTTAGTGAATAGGAAGCAAGACGGCAGTTTAGCGAGGTGCCGCAATATTAAATCCAACAACACGACCAACGGTGCTGCGCCAGAGGGAGATTGATCTGGAGACTCTCCACAGTTCCACGACCAAACTCCCGACACAACAAGACTTGGCGCATCGTACCCGGCACACATCGCAATACAACTGCTCAGACTAGTCCTCTGTACGGCTTCACCAGACATCATGCCGGAACACGACGAATTGCTTGGCGGCAAGACTTTGTCAGGAGGGTGGTAACTTCTGCCGGCAGCCGATATTATGGCCTACCACCGAGAAGGCTTTGCGGATTTATCAATTAACCATGTCATCAAAACAATATAAACTCCAAAGGAATCAAGAGAGGGCCTATATCCTGTCACAGAAAAAAAAAGGGAATAAAAAATATATATTTTAAACCGTGTCCAAATTAACCATATTCTTTCTTTATTTCATGTAAAATGTTGTTTGACTTTTGTCTGCATCAATCTGTAGCTCATTCAGAGAAACAAGAAGCAATATACTAAGAAACTAGCAGCGTAATACCCATTTATCACATTCCTTCAAGGAACACAAATAAATTACTATGTCTGATAAAGCTCTATAAAAAAAGATTCAAAAATAAAATCATAAACTGGTAGTGTTGGTTGCCTATTGCTCCCCTGAATTAATTTGGCTTCTGCATCAGCGGTGTAGAGAATATATTCATTTCTATAATTACACATTGAGCACACACAAGTGCAGTTTATTTAATTGTAATACTTTGCAGTAGTCAGCCTGATAGCCACCATAGCTAAGGCCCCAGCGAATCCCGCTCTTCATGGTTGCTAAAATTGACTTAAACCAATACTACATCACATCTGAAAATTGATTAAAAGTACATTATTATTAACAAAATATAAATAAGCTATCTGTGAGCCTACATATTTGTTGGAATCTAGGCAATTTACATGTAGAGATTTTATACACAAGACCCATAATCACTTGTAATATAATCTTGAAATCTTATGTATTGAATCATGCTTGGTCTTGGGCATGCTCATTATAAAAAAAAAATATTGAATTTGAACTATCGTCTGTAAAGGCTCATTTACACACTGTTAAGTAGCAAGTCTTCAAGTGTCAAATGATTAGTAAAATCAATGTTAAACGGTTGTGCAGAGTCGTCAAGTGATTAGTGTTAATTGCAAAGTGCAGGTGCAAAATAAAATGATTAGAATGCAGCTCTATTTGTGCTGTTAAGTAGCTTCCTCTGCACACCCGCGCAATCGCCACGTCCGCGACGTGACGTCGCCCTTCCTAAACAATGTGAAAACAGTTTTGCATTGAGAAGTGCATAGTATCTACATGTTCTGTGCTAATGTCGAACAACCATGAAATAGACTAAAGATCAAACTTTGAATTTTATGTTGGAGTACATAAAGTATGAATGCCTATATAACGTAAACAGTAGTAACGTACAGTAACATTAGAGATGCAGCTTTACTAAAAATAAGTCAAACATTAGCCATCACAGGCTTTGGGACAAAAGAGATACATCCTCCGTGACGCAGCGGTCAACACGCTTCCCTGCGACATGGAGGCCCTGGGTTTGATCCTCGGCCAGGTCAATATGGAAAACAATATTTTCCTGATTGGCCTGGGTCTTGTATACATGTATCTATTATAACTTAAGTTAGTATCCCATAACACAAGTCTCGAACTTACTTAGGGGCTAGCTCAACCTATGTGATTTACCTAAAAATAAGAAGCATAAAATCAACTTATTCTCAGGAATAGAATAGAAAAGAAAAATAGATTTTAGGTCTGTCAATGTCAGCTAACAATGAGTTTTCAATTTCTGATGTGTGTGTACGTTTTAAAACGTTTTGCAATTCTACTCACTGTTTGTTGTCCATTTTGTACAGATACTTTGGTCAACTAATCGCTTCACACCTGCACTTGGTACTTATCAGCATGTAAATGAGCCTTAAGTTATTGTATTAGCAGCAATTTTTATTTTATTCTGTGCAGGTACTGGTTGAACTTCGAGTTGTTATTTTAATTGTTGTTGGAAGTTTGAAACTCCAATTATTAAAGTAAAGCACTTGTAGGTTGCTACTATTTCAACATAAATCAATTCCTTTGCTTTTCAATTTTCCTGATAAGGTACTACTTTTTGCAAGATCTAAGCAATTTAAGGAAACGATACTGCAGTGAAAAGAAAATATAATACTGTCCAGGTAATGTCAGTAAACAGGTTCAGTTTAACAGCAAGTTGCGAAGACATGAATCGCTAGACGTTACAATGTATGATTTGCCAGGGAGCCCAAAACGTAGACTTTAATTAGAGTTAGTTTATAAAAGATGGTAGTTGTATATACCTGATGGTGAATGCATTCCAGGGCAATGTGATGAGCTGCATTCTGCAGCGATTTGTGTTTAGATCTCAACTCCTCCATTTGATATAACCGAAAATTAGACAATATAAACACACAAGTCTTTCATTTAACTAATTATTCGTCAAGGAATACAACAATACAATTCACATTATGGCTCAAAATTAAAGTTATTGACATTAGAAACATTTCAATTTATGTCAATAACAATAGCACATTTTTTTAAAAATTTCCCTCTTTGTTTTCGTCGTAAAATCGCAAAGCCTCCATTGATGACACTGCCAAAATTAAGAGCTCACACCTCAGGTTGTTTAAACGAAGAGAAATGATCAAAATTGTAACTGCTCCAATGAGCTTTCTTACTCGGTCACATAATATTGCGTACAAATGGCGTTCGGATAATCAATATTTTTACGCAGATTTTGGACGTTTCGCGCATTTATATACAGCTTTCGATTGTGCCGCTAAATTCAGTTTATTTTTAACTTGATGTTATTTATTTTTGTTTTCATTTTTTTTTTGAAGAATTCCTTATAACACTTTGGTCTACTTGGGAATCATCGAATGACCGAATCTGGGTTCATCTAAAAGTGAAAATGAAGTAATAGGGCAGGTGGGCAATACTTTGCGACACGGTATTTAAATAAAATTCACTTGGATACATTGATATAATACTAAACAGATATGATATGTTCTAACAAACTAATCGAAAAAAATGTGTCGAACGGAGCAGTAGCCCATATGCATATTTTTATTTCTGCGTACATTTCACTACATCAGTATAATGTAAATGAGATGGGGCGCAATCTAAAGCATAAAGAAGAAAAAGATAGCTAGTGTTTGTCCTTTGCAGTTTGCGCTTATTGTAAATGGAAACAGCACACCAATCATGACAAGATTGTCAAGGACTAACAAAAATTCAGATAGGAAATATAGCAGAGTCAACGGTAATTGGTAATTTTGTAGTCGGTAGTAGGTGATTAGTAATAAAGTATAGGTATTAAATAATTTATATTACATTAGGTTTAGCTTAAAAAACCGTTACGTCGATCATTTTAAACATTTGACAGAGTGTAGTAGTAGGTACATCAAAGACCACGAGTACCACGGAGTTTTTAGTTGTGCATATTGATACTCAACACCCTTCCTCAAGATGCACAACTGTATGTATATTATTCAACAAAAATCAAACTTTCTTTCTATGAACAAAAAAAAAATTCTCAATAAACTACCTATAAACAACAATTCTGTAATCGACTGTACAATATTTCAAACAAAAATCATTAATATTTATGACACCGACTATACTTCTATTAAAATTGTATATTTCAAAAGTTATATAAACGTCTTTTTTTTTTTTATTCTTTATTTAGAGAGCTTTGTCACACATGACAATGTCGCTCTGTAATGCAGCTACATGCTACATGCTAAGTACAAATTACATAATACAAAAAACATCAAATACACTTTCGTCACCAAGCCTCCGCCCGACGACGCAAGCCAACCTCAACTATTTTGTATAGCATCCTTGCTTTACCAGATAAAGGAAATGCTAAAATACTGTTGCATGCTCCAACCTCATTAGAACATTTAGAACCTAATCCGTTTAGTTCAAGTCTGATGTCCGCGTTCCGATCACATTCCATCATAATATGAAGGGCGTCTTCCACTATTCCACACTTCGCGCAAAGTGGGGATGGGACCTTTTTCATTAAAAAAGCGAATTTATTAAGTGGAATGTGACCAGATCGAAGTCTAAACGCAGTGATTACAATATTTCTGTTTACTGTTAGTTGCTCATACCACGGCACTTTCCAAGGTTCGGTTTGTAGTGTTCTATACCAGATTCCCTTCGTCACAGATCTTTCATCAAAGTGTATATTCCACATTTCATAAGAAAATTCCTTAACAAGAGCAATATAGTCTGTAAAGTTCACTTTGTTACGAATGAAATGATATTTTATATCTATGTGCTTCAGCCTCTTATGTTTTTCAGGATTCTTTGCAATATGTATGACTGACTGATTATCCTCGAGCATCAACACATTCATACATTGTAGACCTAGCTCTAGACTCTCTCTCTCATGTTTCTAATCCAACAACCCTCAGAAATACCTTTAGCAAGCGCTACGTATTCTGCTTCTGTAGAAGACAGGAAAACACAACATTCATGTTCATGAATGTTGTGTTTTCCTGTCTTCTACAGAAGCAGAATTTTAATGACACACAATTTTAATGACACTTCAGGATTTTTAATGACAGTTCTGTCATTAAAAATCCTGAAGTAGATTTTCTTTCATTTTTATCGCCTGCCCTATCAGAATCTGTGTAACCTATCAATGGCACCTTTCCACCTTTTCTATAGATTAAACGTTTGTTTAAAGTACCCTTTATATATCGTAATACCATTTTAAGAGCTTTCCACAACTTATTGTTCATTTAATTTTGATTGAAATCTACTTAAATGTTCAATGCAAAACAAATGTCTGGACGAGTACCTAACATAGCATACATTAAACTTCCTACTAGACTCTTACATCTTGTAATCAACTCCTGTGAGCCAGCTTCATCTGTCAGTTGAATACCTGGTTCTAATGGCGTAGGAACTGGTTTACAGTAGTCCATTTCATATTTCTTTAAAATACGAGTACTTTGTAGATACTCCTCCTGATGTAGAACTATACAATCCTTCTCTTTTTCTATACTTAACCCTATATACTTTGTTTCTTTTCCATCTTTCATTTCAAAGTTCTTTCTTAATTGTTTCTTAAACTTTTCCATTTCTTGAGGTTTATCTGACATCATCAACATATCATCAACGTACAAAAGTACATAAAACTTCTCGTTATTTCTATAATACAAGCAGTAATCACTTTGACTTCTTTGAAACTCTTCCTTAATCATAAAATCATTAAACTTTTCATTCCATTTCCCTGGAAACTTCTTTAATCCATGTACTAACGCTTTCTGTAACTTCAGTACTTTATTTTTGTACTTCGTTTCGCCAGGAACCTTTATGTAAACATCTTAATCGATATAATCATATAAAAACGCACCTTTAACATCCATCTGTGATAATTTTAAATCATATTCATTTGCTAATGCTAGCAAGATTCGTAGAGTAGAGAACTTACAGGAGCATACACTTCTGAATGATCAAAAATGTCATCTTGCTGGAATCCTCTGACAACTAATCTTGCCTTGTAAATTTCTTTACCTTTTTCGTCACTTTTCTTTCTGAGAACCCACATTATTTCTGAAATTTTCTTCTTAACTGATTGTTTAACTTCTCTCATAGAAAATCACATTAAAGGTACATACCACTGCACGAAGCGTTTTTTGAATCAGATTTCATAACACTTTCAACGATAACATCACTGGTTTCTGTCTAATGATTGTATGGAAGTGGATGGTAGAGCCGTAAAATATTTACTTATTTTAGTTGCATTTTTATTACGTTCTTCTTCTTGTTTTCTTTTCCTTATTAGATTCTGGTGACCAGACAATTTTTTTTTTATCATGATTACGATCACTCATCCTGAAAACACGTTAAAATAATAAGTAACACACAAACTATTATTTTATAATAAAAATTCAATCCGCACCTTACACACACTTTCAATCAAATGATTGTTCAATTGTTTTGTTTTGACTATCGCTTTCGTTAAAATCGGAGGATCCTCTCGGTGCCTACGGTTCAAAATAACTAATATTTTATTTGAGGTTCAAAAGAACTGCCGCCCTTTTAAAGTTGAAATCGTATGTAACTAAAATGAAACCATAAAGGTAAATATTAATAAATATACAGGGTGTATCTGACATCGTAACGCAAACTTCGCGAGAAGGCTACATCGCATGCCACTAATAAAATTATGATAGTCATTTATATCGGTAATGAGCTGTTACAGAAATAACACTGTTTAAAAATATGTGTCGGCTCGGCTATTGAACGTTGCAAGCGTGCCGCATTTAAAATCTTATGGGGTTATGAAGGTATAGCAATTATGAACGGTTTAAAGTGAAAAAACTGCATATTATTTTGTTTTAATCGGGAAAAAGTCGACGCAAAATTCCACCACAGGGGGGTTCAAAAGCATATACTGGATCCATGGTACTTGTTTGTGCGTCGATGTCAGATACACCCTTTGTAAACATTAAGAGACTTGTTCAATAAGCGTAATATAGGTGTGATATAAGTATGTCTTGTTGTTTACAAGACCTATGTTGTGCATATTGTTCCTACTTACTCCACTATAAAAAACACAATAATTTAGGAAACAAAAATAATTATTGTGGCAAAGACGGCGCAGCGCCCCTATTGACTTGGCGCCTGTGTGCGCCGCACACTTCGCACACAGGGGCGGCGCGGCCCTGCTAACATTAGAACCTTTAGGCACTCAAGCCTGTTCGAAACCTCAAGAATCGTTGCCTCCTATGCACGCTTCTACAAGAACTAAAAGGGTTCTCCAGCATTTTAGGATATCTCACCTCAATGAACAGGAATATATAGCTCTATTACAAGTCTGTACAGACTTTTCCGATATCTTCCATCTACCTTGCGATAAGGTCACACACACTACAATTGCCGAACACAATAGGTATCAGAACAAATATAATCCCTAATCTGACTAAATCTTATAGATTTCCCGAAGGACATTAAAAAGAAGTTGAAAATCAAATAAACAAAAAGCTAAAAGAAAACATCATGACACCTTCTAATTATTCACCATGGTCCTCACCCATTTGGCTTGTACCCAAAAAGCTGGAAACTTCAGGACAACAAAAATCGAGAATTGTTATTGACTATAGAAAACTTAATGACGTTACTATCGGAGAAACATATCCTATTCCACAAGAAATATTAGACTAATTGGGGAAAAGTCAATACTTAACAACTTTAGATTTAGCTTCAGGCTTACATCAGATTCTAATGTCCGAGCAAGACGCTCTCAAAACCGCCTTTTCTAAACCACAAGGTCATTTCCAAATTTCAAAAATATTATTCGGATAAAAAAATACCCCTTCTACTTTTCAAAAAATAATGAACACATGCTTGTGTGGACTTCAAGGCTCACAATGCTTTGTTTATTTAGACGACATTGTAGTGTACTCACCTGACTTATCAAGTCACATTCAAAATCTCCCCGTTGTTTTCGATAGGCTCAGGAACTATAACCTGAAACTCCAATTACTTCTTACGAGCTAATATTTGGTCATAAACTCTTTATTCCTAACTCCCTCTATGAAACTGAACCTAACACAACCCATCCAGATTACGTTAGGAATAAATTTAATTACACTAGGGAAGAAGCCCTGGAAAATATATTAAAATCTAAGGAATCTTTTAATTTCTAAATTCTATTACTAAAGCTGGTGACTACGTCTATCTTAAAGCCCACCCGAGGAACAAAAAGGCACTCTCGCCTATCTGGAATGGACCTTACAAAATCATTAAAGTTCACAATAACAACACAGCTACGCTTCTTATAAATAGACGTCATGTGACTCATCATTTCGATCAAATGTAACCTGCGATAATTAATGGCTCCGTACTACTGTTAAAGATCGAAAAAGTTAAAAAAAAAATTAGAGATGGAAGAAATCATCAATTATTCACATGTAAGTATTAGGTATTAATTAGAATAAGTCTTTAACGTAGTCAAACTGATTTCATTACTTCTATTTCAGCGCCTCGGTCAATGCATATCAAGACTTTATCAAGCCACTACCTTCTAGTTCCGGTACATACTTCGTCTACCTAGGAAAACTTTATGCGATCAAGGGAAAGTTAAATATAATTAAGTAGTCATGTTAACATTTCTCTTCCCCACTTTTGTAATCTCAATTATATCATATTAAGAAAACATGTCAAAAATTAACTTCAATGTGAAGAGATACTATCCCCACTCACATTTCGGTATAACGAAATTAAACGCGAGTTTGAGTCTATCTTACATATAATGTCAAAAAGGATCTAATAAACGTTTAGCTTGGTTCGCCGGAATAGGCACTGTTTTCAAATATGTTTTCGGCACTCTAGACGAAGACGACTCATCAAAGTACGATTCCGCTATTGAATCATTTCAAAACCACGAGAAAAGGCTCGCGGAACTAATAAAATAAAATATCTTAATTACTACTACTTCTATAGAGAAGAACTCTTAGGTCCGTATTCCAGAAGAAAACTCAAGCAATGATCTCTGTTAAGCATTACTTAAAACTATTTTCAACCAATCAAAAGGCTTCAATCGAGACTTATGTAAAGCTTGAGCTTTGAGTGAGTATTCTAAACCCTACTAATTAATTAAATCCTATTTTAGCTTCAATAATACTTTTTTTTTTAAAAACAAGATTCCCAAATCTTCTTATAATAGAGCATTCAAACAAGAGCTGTAGCTAGGGTCGTTTTTGAGATAAAGGCTGCTCTATCTCAAATACGACTCTAGCTACAGCCCTTGTCTAACCAATGCTGATTAGTTACAGGTTACAGGTAAAGCGGAGGTAAATAATTCGCCCTACCTGCTAACAATCCTGCTAATATCGAAAAAAGTTTGTTTATAAACGGTGAGTGCAATTTTGTACAGAGGCAGTGAGTTCTGCGATTAAAATGAGAGTAATAAATATTTTTTAACTATCGAATTCTTATTAGTATTACATATTAAAATAATTGTCGAGGTTTATTCTTTCTGAATATTTATAAATACTTTGTATCCAATGTCTGATAAGTTGCCTTTACGAGTGTTAAAGTGGGCGATGAAATGATTACCTACTCATTGCTCCTTGTGTGCCGGATTTTCGTCAAGTTTTTGTTTGATATAATATCTTAAAATATGACAAAATAATCCCTGCAGGAAAAATAGTTCATATTTGGTAATTAAATAAACTTTTGCTAAAAATAAGACGCAAACAACGAGGATTTTACGAGCGCTCGGAGCGGCTTAATACCGATGGCACACTCGGACGTACAACGCATTCCCAGCTTTCACATCGGGACGTTCAAGAGATTTACAAAGATCTGCTCTCGAAGCACTAGCTCCTAAATCAAACACTACGTATATCGCTGACCTATTTCATAAAGAAATCATTTTTGTGACAGAACATGGGCATGGATCTAAGAACTATTAAAACTTCTATCATGAAGAACAAGCGAACAAGATGGTTGAATTTCCAGGCTTGGAGATCTATGCCTGAGTGACACGAGTAAATAGATAGATCAAAAATACAATTGAAAGTAATTTCTTTCAGTAATCTTATTATAATAGTTACTATAAGTAGGTAGCACCAATTTTATTAATGCAGCATGAGCCATGTGCTCTTGGACCCCCAAAAGCACATGGCTCGTGCTGCATTAAAAAAAATTGACAGATTGTTGTAGCTTGATGTGTTGTTATTTGTGCTTACATGATGATGTAGTACAAGCAACAGCACATCAAGCTACTACAATCTGTCAATTTCTTTATTAGATTTTCTTTTAACTTTATAGCTATGGCTTAAGACACAAAGTTGATTGGGAATATTTGACAATTTCGGGTAGCTGTCGACCATTCATTATCATTATTCTGGAATCTCAAAACCAAAAATACTTTCACTGAAATAGCAATCGGCACGACTATGATACTACGGTTTCAAAATTCGAAGAATTAGCATTTAAGATAAAGCATAAAGCAGAGTTGCCTGTTCTAAAATAATCCATGCAAAATCAACAAGTTCCACACTTTGCCGTAGTTTGTCAAATAGAACGATTAATTAGGTAAGTATTTTTCTTTTCAACACTTAATTATAGTAAGTTGAGTGAAATTAGTAATAATCTTTTAAGAGATTACTACAAAGAGTACGATTACAAATACGTGCGAGATTATTCGCCTATTTTTATTATTCGATTATCTGTAATTTACCAAAATATAAGATTTGATAATATTGTTACAGAAATATTAGATAGAATAAAAGAATTTTGATAAGATTATGGAACTATGTAAAGAAAAACTGCTACTATGATAAATTTGAAAGTATGGCAACACTAATGAACGCTTGTCAAAACTCTGACGACAACAATACTGTTTGATAAAAAAAATATAATCTCCTTTTTAAGAAAAACATTTTATGACATAGACTGCTATTGTTTACCATAAATAAATAATGCTACATTGTATTTATCAACTGAAGAACAACTTTAATAATACCAGAATAGCGTTGTAAATCAAAACGTTATTTATTTATTAAAAGGATATTTTTTTTTTATTTCAGATTGGACATTCAAAATTCCCGCCATAACCTAAGTAGCGTACGTGAAATGTTTTTTCATTTTTCGATTTAATTATGGCGGATCCCAGTTGGTGGGTGAAAGATGTTCATAATCATTTAGTGTGAGTGCAAACAAGTTGATTTACGTTCATGTGATAGTTATAATTCATCCGCACCTTAAGGGTGTATGTATGGGTGGGCGGAAACAAGATATGGCGGAGAACAGAGGTTCGGACAACGTCGTTATGCCGGACATTACCGAAGTTTCCGAAGCCGATCCCCTGTCGGCGGGGGCCGATCACGATGCCGACCGATCTGATGGCGGAGCTGTTTTGTCGACTGCAATCAAAAATACAAGATTATCTAGTGATTCTAATGGCGTGGTCACGGTGCCAGTGTCGCTGCCGGTCGGCACACTTATTACTGGCACGACATTTAACGTGATAACGTCAGATCAGCTGCCGCATTTCAAGCCTATGATATGTGTTGACAATGGGTTTATATCAGGTGGTCCTGTGACAGACGACATAAAGCCAACCCATATCGTGATACAGAACCCTTCGTCGCCTGCGAATCGGCAGGAGGAGAGCGGCTCTAGTGCACCCAGTGCGCGGAACACGAGTGCTCGATCATGGGCAGAGACAGCTAACATGCCCATACTGCCTATTCGGTGCAAGAATACGCCGGCTGAGCTACATAAACAAAGGTTTGGCTCTGGTGGCAGAGGCAGGTGTATAAAATATGGAATGGAATGGTACACACCAAGTGAATTTGAGGCCTTATGTGGAAGGGCTTCTAGTAAAGATTGGAAGAGATCTATTAGGTTTGGTGGGCGAAGTATCCAGGCTCTGATAGATGAAGGCATACTGACCCCTCATGCAACAAGCTGTACTTGTGGGGCATGCTGTGATGACCAGTCAGGTGGGGACTATAACTGTACTTTAGTATAATACAGTAAGTCAGTGATTAGCCAGTCATAATACATATCACAAAAAAAGTACTTCAATTATTATAGTAGGCAAAAGGAATACAAACATGACAACAAACACCGCTAGCTAAATGAGCACATTCTTTTGTTGACAATAACATCAAAACAAACCACTGAGTTATCAAACTCATAATATGTGGAAAGAGTAGTACTTGTGTTCCTTTCAAATCTATAAGGAATGTTAGTGAAAGAAAGGGGTTCCTATAGTAGTAGGATCAGAAGATTATAAACCTAAGAAACTTTAAGAAGTCACTCTAGAAAAGAAGAATGAAAGAATAAGTAGAAGTTGAACCATTATCCCCATCCATTATCATTATATAGAATGGTTCAGCATAATTCTTTGTACTGGTTTTTCTGGTAAAACAATCATTAATCATATTTCAATTGATCAACAATGTTTGTATAATTTTAAAGCTCTCAGTTTCCAGCAAACTCAACTGTGAAAGGAATTATCTTGCTAAGGCTTCTTGGTGCTGAAAGATGAAAGTAAAGTGGAAAAGAGAAATATTTACCCCAGGGCATATCTTATGGGCATAAGATAACCCCATGTACAATATTATTTTTTGTGTATGCGAAACCTGAAACACATGTCCAGCATTTTTAAGTAAATAATCTATATATAAAATTTCAAAAAGATATCATGAAAAATCACAAAGTTATGAGCTTATTATCCCACTTGGCTGTCCCAACAAAAATATGGTCCACGATCCGCTCAGGTGGGTGAGCCCAGTGTGTTGACCTACTGGTGTCACCTGTTGGCGAGCTATGATCAGAGTACTATGATCTACTGTGCGCGCTCAGTAACAACAAAGTAACAATTTCTAAATGTATATGGGGAAAAATATAGCATGGTGTAAAAATGATTGAAATCAATCCAGTTACTTATTCTGAACAAACTATATTCAGGTTTTGCATAAACATTCTGCAGAGTGTGCTGCATATAAAAAAATTCAATATAAACAAAAAAATTATTGGAAATTTTTGTTAAAAGTAGTAAAATACGTTTGCCATGCCTACTCTGATTACTTTAGGTGTTATGAAAATTGTTCACTCTTCAAATACCTTTAAGTCAAAATTAGGTGAGCAGTATATTTCGTATTGTTATCAATGTTGATGTAATTACCAAAACAAATGCAACTATTACTGTACAAAAGGTACATGAAAGCATGGGGACAAGGTACATTAACAGATAGTTATGTATACATTCATCTAAATAGCTACTTCCAATACACATTAATTTTGTTTTCACGGATCAAGATCTTGCACAATTGCCATGAAAACTACTTGTCTAATTAAAATTACTGTTACTGAAAACCTAATTGAATAGCAATCTGAATTTTCATTTGCCAGCCATGGGTCCTGTGCGGTTGTTCACACCCTACAAGAGAAGGAGACGCCACACCCAAGAAGGAGAAGAAAAGAAACCAAAACTGAAAAGAGAGTCCAGCATAGGAGAGGGAGATGTTGATAACATACACCAGAGCAGCAATAATAGTAACAATTCTAAGGAGGCCTGGCAAACAATTGCTGAAGGTTTGGACACCAACACTGACTACCATTTATTAGAGAATCCGGACACTAATGAGCAATCTATTTCAGGTAAGCTTTAATCATAGTTGGGAATAATAGAAAGTTGAAATAGGAGTTGTAGGATTATATTACCATAAGGCCAAATCCCATTACTAAAAATGTTCAAAATCTAGTCACCATTTCAAAGACACCAACATCAAATATTATTAGAGGTATTTTTAACATATTGAGACTGAGATCAGACTGTTTACAGGTGACAGCATATTATGCTACTATAATCTGTAAGATTTCACTATTGCATTGGGAGTGTTGGGGCGCTAAATACCGCTGCTTGTCTAGCGAATCATTATTGAAATATGACCGTTTTTCTGAGCAGTATTTCTAACAATGAGTACTTAATGATTGCATGTATTAACAATAGGATTACAATAATGAATAATGGTTAACACATAGGATACTTTTTATTTCGGTGTTAGGTTTCCGTGGGGTATATTCCAAATTCCATGCGGGCGAATAAAAGAGGTGGCAAGTTTGTGATGATTTAAGTAATATCTCCTAACCGCCTACTCTTGCGAAGAAAGCCCGAAAAAACTCAAAAGAAGGTCTACCACTGAGATCTAAATGATGAGAAATGCTGACCACAAATACAATTTTTTTTTTAAATAATTTTACACATAAATAAATAAAATTGAAATGTGTTTGTCATGTCAAAATAATTGCCTTTTATTAATAAAATAGCACATGAAAGCACTAAAAAAAACAATTTGAACTTTTTTAGCTGTTTGTTATCTATGAAATGACTATACCGTAATGACGGGAGTTTCACAGATAGCTTATGTTAAGAAATCGAAACTAAAGTATGAATATTTTTTTTTTTACACCCCTCCATATTAAATATACCAACATCCAAACTGAAACTACATTCTATAATCCCCTACGTAATGTCAATTAAAATATATAATAAACTACCGGACACAATAAAGGAAGAAGAAAAGTTAAATATATTTGTAAATAAATTTAAAAAAAATCTAATAAACAAATGTTACTACACTATAAATGAATATCTTAGAGATAAAAACAAACAATTAAAATTAAATATATAATTAATTATACTTATCTTAAACATACTACAAAAATACCATCTGAAACGTTATAATTATTAATAATTTAAACACAAATATACAAATAAGGAAATAAATAAATTAAGTAAAATTAGTCAGATACCAAAGATAAAATAATATATAAATTGTAGATTAAGTAAAATGATGCATATAATCTCCGTATTTTTATTTATTATTAAATTACAAGATAATTATATTATTTTAAGATATTCAAACAGAGCTTCCTCTCTCCTGTTACCCTATTTTGCTGTGCCCTATAGGGTCCATAATTGATCTCACATAAATTGTTACCACCCTTATATGAACTTAATGGTAATGCAATAAAGATATTGAGTATTGAGTATTATTGAAGTGATACATTCTTATGAAACTGACTAAGATTATAAAAGGGCCCAAACGAATATAATGAAAATATATTAAAAACTTGAGAACAATAATATTTGCTGACTACAATTTCACTGATTGCACTTTCAAATAA
Source organism: Sesamia inferens (assembly GCA_037179545.1). Classification (NCBI taxonomy): domain Eukaryota; kingdom Metazoa; phylum Arthropoda; class Insecta; order Lepidoptera; family Noctuidae; genus Sesamia; species Sesamia inferens. The sequence continues at coordinate 23,233,755 of CM073921.1, forward strand.
CTACTTTTCTTTGTATAAGGTAATAATAGGAACCATCATCTAGGATTATTATTTTAATCTCGTTTAGTTTATTGGGTTGAGCTATTGAAAGTGCAGTTTTTGCTTTTTCTTTTATATCGCTAGTTAAAAGTGCATTAACCCAGAATTAAAACTGTTGCATTTATAATTGTTATTAATTATTGCACACCTGTATGGATGCTTTAACTATGACATCACAAAAAAAAAAAACTTCTAGTGAAGCCACCTGTCGATAATGGAGTGTTCTTAACCATTATTTTTGATTTTCTTAGGTTTTAATAAACAGTACAGCGTACTACTACTAACTCATACATGATTTATTAAAACAACCCCATCATTTTTTGTTCATATGATTTATCTAATTACTAATTTCACGAAAATATTTTTTGTTTAATAAGTACTATTACAGAACGTTTGCATTTACATGCAAGCGATTATTAATTTTTCGTGTATTTATTTATATACACGCACTAAAATAGACACAGATACACGACGTATTAATATTGAGTACTGCTTATTTCTTATGAATTTTCTTCCGGAAAAGCTGCGAAATGTACAATAAATGTAGAAAATAGTTTATTATGAGTATGCAAAGCGAAAATCATTTATTTTCAATTGAGGTTCTATTAAATTGGTCATAGAAAATTACCTTTAGAAATAGGTAAGTAAGTTTAGGGCTGTGTTTAGCAGTAATGATCGCTATGAAGTTATGCCAAATAAAACTCAATATGTATTTGTGTTTATAGAGTTGAGTCAAATATTGTATTACGTATGTGCCAAGGACTCGAATGCGAAGAGCTATATGTAGGTACCTATTTACTACAACCGACACGAAATATAAGCGTTATTCGACAACAAATGCTGCTGCTGCGTTGCCATGCAATTTTCCATTTATTTGAAACTCTGAAAAAGCTATCAGCGACCTTGATAGTGTCTTATACTACTGAAGGTAGTTCTTGCACATTAACAAGCTCAAATAGTGTCTTATCTTTAAGCCTGTTTGTCTGAAATGCTAAATATGCTGTCTGAATTTTGAACTGGCTGTGCTCGTGACCCAACTGCGACTAAATTTTGCCTTGCTAGATTACTAATGATTGCGATAAAAAGTAAAAGTTAATTGGATGCTCATTGATGGTAAAATAAAAAGCCGTTGTACCTACGGTATAATAGTGAAGACATAGTTTCAAGTCCTGTTTCTAAACTTATATGCGCGATATACAAAGATACTCAACAAGTAATATAAAAATAGACTTAGTAGACAATTTAATCTTACCATATACATATTATTGCCTAATTATACTATGGTAAATTAAAAATTGAACTGGATTCTCCCGAGCGAATTACATTAAGTACCTACTCTTTATTTTCAGCACTATATGTATCACTGCATGTGCGATTTGTTTGCACCGCAAAGCTTTTTTTTTTATAATAAATGATTCCATGATCCTTTGATGATCCTTTCATTTTATTAATTTGTCGCATTATTTTAAGTATGCAGTTACTCATATACTCTTTTTATAATAATGATTAATAATCAACGGAAAATTCCCGTAATTTTAGGAATTATTGTGTTCTGATATCGGTCTCAATTAAAAAAAAAAATATCATTAACATGTACAAAAAAAGGAATGTAATGCCGCTGAGGTGAATACAATAGTATTCACATCCTCACCTGTTTGTTCGATTAGATTACAATTAGATCTTGTACGTTTTTAATTTTCGGAGTTGGCCTTCTAATTCCTTATATTTTATTTATGTATAGTATGTCGATTTAGAATATCAATTTATATACATTTGACAGACAGTGGCGTGGCAAAAATCAATTCCCTATCCTTTCCTCATTCCTGTCCCATTTCAATTAAGGAAAATACGTTTATTTGTGGTGGTAAACACGACGCCGAGAAAGAGCACAAAAAAGAACAAGTTGGGAGAAAATATGCGTCACATCCACGCAAAGTTTTTATTCGTATTTACATGATTCGTGTTAGATACATTACTATATTTTATTACAATAATAACCCTACTGTCGTATCTCAACATTCCTTCTTCGTTCGTCGTGGTGGGGCTTGCGTGCTCCAAACTCTAGCCCTGTGAAGAGGAAAGTCAGGGTTTACCTAGGAAGAGTTCACTTTGCCGCAACAGGTATAGGCTCCTAACCCTAGATGAGCCAGACCCAGAGAGATACAACATTTTTAGTGAATAACGGGCTTTACCATCAACGATTGGATCACTGCTTACCATCAGGCGGGATTGCGGTCAAGCACTAGTTTATAATTATTAAAAAAAAGTCCAGTGCATCTTTTATCACCCTTAATCTAAGACCCTTCATTTTCTTATTACCAGTTAAGACATCTAAACTAACAAAAATAACTTACAAAAGAAACACAATACAAATGTAAAATAAATAACTCAACAAAACCAAACTTAACTCACATTATATTTTATAATTTACTGGATTATTTACACGGCATTGGAGAACGGCACGAGACTGGGTCGGCTCAGTAGAGGACAAGCCAGGTAGTAATTCCTTCTGAACCGGATGATCAAAACAATCCTCAAACTGTTCGTTATCCACGTCTCCGACGGCCGGAGCTTCGGCTCGAGGGTTGCCCAGATTGGACTGTCCACGATCCTGAGCTACTTCCACTATGTCCGACCCTTCACGTACCGGGCTAGAAGGACTGATTTATGAACTCCGTTTCCGTTGTTTGAGCTGATCTACATGCCTATGAAATTCCCTACCAGAAGTATCTACCACCACCCTATATTCCGTGGCTCCCATTTTATCTATCACTTTCTGCAGTACCCATTTATCCTGTCCCCTATATTGGCGCGGCCAGACTCCATCCCTCGGACTTAGCTGGCGAGAACCACTTGCTCCAAATTCCTGTTGTCGTTCCTGAGCATCCCTAACTTTATTGTCTCTACTAGGTCGTAAAGCGTCTAATTTAGTTTCATCATGAGCTAAGACGTCAGCACTAATGAAAATTTTACCCTTTTAAAAGCGGTCTCACATTCACTATTCCATTTCCATGTCACTCCCTTCATAAGTAATTGATACAGTGGCGCTAGCATTGTAATCAAGTTTTTTACAAACTTAGTATAATAATTAATAGTACCTTAAAACGCTCTCAAATCGATGCCATTGTCCGGGCGTTCACTTTACCGGGTCTACTTTAATTCCCTCGGCGGAAATGATACATCCTAAATATTTAACCTCGCTCGCCATGAACAAACATTTACTTTCTTTAAGTTTCATTACGTTCGAAAGTAAACTTTCCAATACTCTCTCCAAAGTGATTAAATGTTCTCTGACATTTGGCGATCCGATAATTCTATCATCAAGAGAAATTTCTACGTTTGAATTTATGCGCGGTAAAGGATATTTATCAACTATTAGAACAGAATTTATAGTTAATTTGTAGTTAGCACAGATACGGAGTCCACCATCAGCCTTACGTACAGGTACCAGCGGGGTAGCCCAGTCCGAGCTCTCCACAGGCTCGATGACTCCGGCGCACAGCATACCGTCCAGCTCCGCCTCCACGCACTCGTGCAGCGCGTACGGATAGATTTATAAAAAATATTGAACACGTTTAATTTGAAATGTCGCATGACGTCACGCCGTGGTACAAAATATACCACGGCGTAACATAATTAGCCCCACTCCGGAAGTTTAATACGCTATATCTCAGTAGTTTTTGGTAATTTCGAGAAAATAAAAATACGGGTCTTAATTTTTTTTTATTATCTATAAGACGGACCAATTATTATAATAGTTTTAATTTTCATACCTTGCATATATCTCTATCGTATTTCACCCACCCATATGAACATGTTCACCGTTCTATAGCTGTTCAGGCTGAGCTGATGCAATTCCTCCGCCTCCCAGCTTTCTCCGTCTGACAACGGAGGTTCATCTTCCCCGACTGGTCTCCTGAGTGCTGTTGCCCAGCTGCTGCCATGTACACTGCCGCGTTGTTGGTGACCCGTCGCACTCCCAGCTGCTCATCTCCTGGACGCGACGGACAAATCCTACGTAGGTGACCTTTACGCCGACATCTACTGCAAATAAAACCCTTGTATCTACAATCTTCACTCTGGTGATCTTCCGCTCCATAAGCCGAACAACATTTTTCGCATATCTCGCCGGCGGTAGTTTTGAGCGTACCTATGTCCCGGGACGCATGCCCGCCCGCGCCCTGTCCGCGTCTCCGCATGCAGCGCGCCTGCAGCTCTCTCATTGTCGCCGCTAGCTCCGCTGTTGTTATAGACTTTTTCCACGGCACGGGTTTTGCACATGCATTTTTAATAGCGTTACTTTATTTATTTATTTATTTTAACAATGTACAACTATTCTCACAGGTGAACCTAATACAATAGTGTAAGACTTACCATATTCTGCAACCACAAATTAGAAACATCTACAAATAATTATACATATTACGCACAAATGTCTTCTAAGTTGCAATAAGCAGCCCGTGTGAATACACTCAGAGTACAGCTAAAGATCAGGCAGGTCCTCCTCCGTAAGCAGTCGTTGTCTGATACGCTCAATTCTTTAACCCAAAAACAGCTTTTTATGGTTCCGTAGCCAAATGGCAAAAAACGGAACCCTTATAGATTCGTCATGTCTGTCTGTCCGTCCGTATGTCACAGCCATTTTTTCCGTAACTATAAGAGCTATACTGTTGAAACTTGGTAGGTAGGTGTATTCTGTGAACCGCATTAAGATTTTGATGCAAAAAAAAACAAAAATAATAAATATTAGGGCTCTCCATACTTAGAACTGAAACTTATTTTGTTTTTCATCAAACACATACGTGTGGGGTATCTATGGATAGGTCTTTAAAAATGATATCGAGGTTTCTAGAATATTTTTTTTCGAAACCGAATATTTTGCGTGACAGACGCTTCCAAAGTGGAAAAAAGTTGCCCCCCCCCCCCCTAACTTCTAAAATAAGAAAATAAATGTCTAAAAAAATATATGATGTACATTACTATAACAACTACCAACGAAAATTGTTTTGAACGAGATCTAGTAAGTAGTTTTTTTAATACCTACCTCGTAAATCGTAAACCGCTTATTACCGCGTAATCTTTCATAGAAATAACTTAAATCCATTAATTTCATAACTAAATTGCGCACGCACTTGGCCGGTTTTTTAATTCTGCTATGATGTCTAGTCTTAGGAGGCAACGGGAAACCCAGCGCCCTCACGCCACTAGCCGCCGTAGTAGACGCCCTGCTCGGGAGACGACACCTAACTCCCAGCCACCGTAGGCGCGGGCCTGCGGGCGGTGAGCAGTGGGTAGCTCACTGCCCGGTAAGGACCAGGCCCGAGTTGACGGCGCGTCGTGTTTCACGCGCGCCTCAAAGAGATGTCAGCATATCGTGACGGGGTCCACGAAAACCGATGCCTCCTGGGTCAGGGTTGCGGGTTGGTTAAACAGGAAACCGTGGCCCGGGCCGTCGCACAGGCAAGTGAAGAAACACGGGTGGGTTTTAGTCAGTAAAAGTCTGATATACCCTTCCGCTCCGCCCAGAGCGGGAGAAGTCATTTGGTGATTTCCCAACGAAAAAAAAAAATGTCTGACGGAAGCGATATCTTTCCGCCATGAAGGATGGTTTCGGTTGTAAGTGATCTGTCATTGTTTTGATCACTGACAAATAAGTGTTTTGCTCAGCTTTTCATGGCTTGTTAAATTACTAAGCAATTCATATGCTTCGTCCCCCATTGCCGCTATCTACGTGGGTAACCATAACTCGTCCTTGGTCTTGTTCACTTTGAAATACATTTCTAAGCGTTCCACGTACAAGGTGAAATTTTCGGATCTCTCATTAAATTCAACTAATTTTCCAACCGACATGACGCAAATGTGCTACACTAGCTCTGCGCGGCAGAACACTAATACCGCACGTTGACGTCCGACATTCAAACGTGAGGAGGTTGGGGAGAAATTAATAACTTTCTGTGTAAATGTTTTAGTTTTGTTGGTTGGTTGGAACAACTATTTCAATAATCACAGATTCCGGATCACCTTGTGCTATCAGCTTCCTTTTACTAGCCATGGTTGAATTCAATCTCATTTCAAGGTTAAAATTGCTACGTGTAAGCAAAATAATAAACCATCGTGTCTATCCCTGCCTCTCTCAAGCAATTATTAACTCAAGTATGAAATAGTTTAAGGTATGCGTGGCTTTGATCATGTTATTCAAATCCAAAATGTGCAAATTAGATGTCTTTTTATAGCAAATTCTTTATAAGTTTAATATTCGTATACCGTGTATCTCTCGTATAATTACTTGTTGCAACGGGTACTTATTATTCTTAGTGTCAAGACAGCAGTCTAGTATTTCTCAGCATAATGCAGTGGTAGTATAGAAGTACCGGCCCAAATAACGAGTTGTAGGTCGTAAGTTCGAAATCTGACACGTATCATACTTTACTGTGTGCTAAATGACATCAACGTGGTTCTCAAACCAGTTGAACATGAAGCTCGATATCTGAGTCGGGTAGTGTTGCAAGGATTTTTGTGTTTTAGATGTCTCGATGAGGCTTCTATTATATGGGCTATCTAGCGAAAAAAAATTATGGACTTCCCTCATTTGTTTGATTGACAGAGGGGAATGCCAGACTCTTACCTGCTAAAACCATCACAGTGTTTCACCTTTAGCTATGGCCGGGTGTGCGGTATTCGCACAAGCATTCACCGCACTAATGTGGTTATACTAAAGGTTACTGGACTTGACTTTAAGTTCCTTTAAGTAAGGACTTTAAGTCTGAAATCGCCAACCCGCATTGAGCAAGCGTGGTGATTACGCTCAATCCTTCTCTGCATGAGAGGAGACCTGTGCCCAGCAGCAGTGATAAAAAGGTTGATGATGATGAAAGGTTATACCTCTGCCCAATCTTAGAAACACTTACGTATTTTTAATACATTGTTTTGACTTATATGTTTATGTAGTCGGTCACATAATGAACTGGCCTGATATAGTTCTACGCGACATTTTGCTTCATGTTGTGGCGCCTTCAATAGTAAGTTTATAGTGTACTTAATATAAGAAACACGCATCGACATGAAATGTTTAGCCTTAGTTTAGCAGGCATTTGAATAACGATAGTCGCGTATTTTTTCAATATGGCGAAAACTGATAATGTGTCATAAAGTTTCTCTTTAAAGAAGGTTTATCCCCTACCCAAATAAAAGAACGATTGAATGACGTGTATAAGGAGTCTGCTCTCTCCTATGGAACACTTAAAAATTGGGTGAAAGAGTTTCGCGTCGAGAGAGTAACTGTCGAAGATATTGGCCACGACGGTCGACCTGTGGAAGTGCTTATGCTCTTATCAAAGAAGAGGTTCTGACTGACCGCCGTTTGAAGCTGAAATTGCAGTTAGGCTTGGGCTCTTAAGGCGTTGTCTTAATTGGCGGAGATCGCTCGATATCACGATGAATTCTCGTCGTGCGATGAGTTCAAAACATACAGATTTCACCAGAGTGTCCTATTTGATCGTACCATGTGTTTGATCGTGCGATCATGTAATCAAAGTGATAGATCTCTTTTTGGTGTCTTAATTGGTTACCTACGAGATGCGTCGACGCGCAAGGGGTGCGGGCGGTGCGGCCAACAATAGCAATATTGCCCGACAGCAAAAACTGTGCATCTCTGTAAAGAGCCATCGTTAAAGTGGCGTGAGCGCGACGCGCTCGACATCGCGCGATCTATTAGGACACCTATTAGGTCATGGCACGACCACTGGGATTGTGAGATGAAAAACGCATCGCGCCATCGTACGGTCACTCCCAATTAGGATGCCGCCTAAAAGTACCGCTCATCTTCATCCATGAACATCTTCACATGAAAAAAGTGAGTACAAAGTAGGTACCGAAACTTCTTTCACCGGCACAGAGACAGGAAAGAGTGCGTTACGCTTCGGAGTTTTTGGATCTTTGTGGTGAGAATTCAAAGACTGTGATCGAGCGGCTCGTGACTGGAGATGAAACTATCATCTTGTATTATAGCAAGTGCGAATCAATGGAATAGCTTATAAGGGTGAAACCCCCTAGAAAGGCAAAGGTGCAACAATCTACTAAAAAACTGATGTGCACAATCTTTTTTTTTCAATTTTAGAGAACGTAATACAATCGTGGACGGCGAATATTATGCTTCTTTAATATATAATTTAATAACAAAGAGGCAAATTCAAATTCAAATTCAAATTTATTTATTTGTACACATAGGTGTTATAAGGTGGTATTTAAAAAACAAAATAAGTTGCACTATGTGTCGCCTTGAAAGGCGTACAAATATTTACCCATTTGGTAGTGGGTGTACACTGTACATTAATGGCTGTAGACCTAATTATAAAATTAAGTAACAATATATATATATATATATCTTATGAACTAAAGTAAAAAATAATGCAATAAACAGATCTGAGAAAGATGGTGTAGATTCTATATTTCACTAAGGTATTCGTTTATCGTATAATAAGCTTTCTGTATTAAAAACCTACGTAGTGTCAAGCTGTCTAAAGGTGTGTTGCTCCATGACAACGCCCCTGTTCATACAGCTGGTGTTTCGAAAGATGCAGTTCGTCAATGCGGGTTCACAGAAGTGAAACATCAATCTTACAGTCCAGGCATGGCTCAGTCCGACTAGTACTCATTGCCAGATTAAAGCGGGGCTTAGAGGTAGAAAATTTTCAAGCGATGAGGAGTTGCAGGTGGCCGTCTTCGGTCATTTTGGTAATAAAAATTTTGATTATTTTTGTAAAGGTGTAGAGTAGTTAATTCATAGATGTCAGAAGTGTAGTATTCATAGTGATAAATTGAAAATAAAATTGGCGTCTTTTAATTTTGTTTCATTAGTTTATAGTTAGACCAATTCATTATAGTACCCCCTACGTACATACCTATACAATATGTAAAGAAAACCCTGTCCGGTCCGTGAAGGTATTGTTGGTATCGATAACAGATTCTACTAAAGACCTAGAAACCGGGCAAAACTTAAAAAATAATCCCCTACAAAAATAAATATTATTTCGCAAAAACGAGGTAACTTGTGCGGTAGGCAATACATGCGCGGGCGAAGGGCGCGGAGACGCGGCACGTGGTCGCAACGCTCATAATAATACTGGCCAAAACATTAGCCTAACTGGGCCGAGTCCATTTTGATTACTATCTACATTTTTAATAGACTACGGACTTTTCGGAAATTATTTGAAAAAATATTTGTCCTACAAAATGTATGGTTTGGTCAAAGAGGGAAGGACTTTGTCCAACATGTATCGATAACAAGGTGATGATTACTAGCCAGCTATTTTTTTTTACTTAGTTAATAATTATAATTAATACAGTTAATAATAATTATAGTTAAAATAATTGTAGTTAAAACAATTATAGTTAAAAAAAATCATTTGTATAGGTATTATAAATTAATAATTTTAAAAAAGGTCTAGTAGTTTTAAGAGACCTTTTTCTTTACTAACTAGGAATACATTTTTCTTGAATGGGTTTGTTTTCTACCCAAATGAAAAACGTCCAACAAGACAACAGATACATAAGTATCGCTAGTCCGAAAGAATACTCAATTTTGTTTTCTTATTAGGAACAGGGAAACATCTTTTTTACAAGTTTAAATAACTGTATTATTAATACTACAATTTGTTTTCAAAGGTAGCGACAGATCGATAGGATTCTCCTATAACGGAGAGGGGTTGAATAATGACTCACCCTGACGTTATCAAACGCACGGTTGCTATATGCACTCAATAGAATCAGTACAGTACATAGCAACGAACATTGGGGAAACGCTCGTCTCCCGAAATGGTTTGAGTGCCCCCCCTGCACCTGTACATGCATGAAATGAAATAATCTACAGTGAGCGAACTGTGACGAACGATTTTGGTCTTTGATTAATTATCTAATTTATTTTTAACTAACGGGTGATTAGATTCTATTATTGTTAGCTAAGATGCTGCAGTTAAAAAGCACAAACTATTTCTCCTTTTAAGAAATATCTAAATCATATCATTCACAAAAACTATAATTACAAAAGTTTCAATTAACCGGTTCAATGTAGTAAGTTATAGGAACCATTAAAATACTATTGTGTTTAACATATATCAAAGTTCGAAGGGAAAAATATTGCAGCCATTGTATATTACTATTATTATATTACATTGTATATTATTCTATGTATCAAGAGTAATAAATCTCTTCGTCGTCTGTGGGCGAGATATTAATTTAAATGTATAGGGCAACTAGGGGCCCTTGCCGCGTTGTTGGGGGTAGCGCTCTGCACCCAGATGCAATGCGTTACCAGTTAGTTTTTCTTTGTCCTGATTTTGCTATCTTTAACCTTTATGTTGTTTGAAGGGCAAATAAAATATTCCTCCCTTTGAATTTATTCATATATAAAGCTTTACCAACTGCTGCAGTATACAATATATTATGGCCATCATCATCATCATCTGCCTAGGCTTTTCATTACTACGTATATGTTGGAATCGTCCAATCTTAGTGATCTACGCTGTTAAGAAACTGCACTTTTAGTGCTGAAGGGCGGGCGTTTTGGTGGGACTGTTTTTTGTACTTTTGATGTTCTAAGGTCCGTATTACAGAACGTCACTCAAAACTCAAGCTCTACTTAAGTCTCGTTTCAAACCATTTGATTGGTTGAAACTAGTTTTAAGTAATGCTTAAACAGATATCAATGCTTAAGTGTCCTTCTGGAATACGGACCTAAGAGTGCTGATTATACCTAATTAGAATAAATGACTTGGTTTTATTTGGGTAAAAGTTAGTCACACAATGAATTCACTTTATCTATGTCTTTTTTTATAATATATATATATATTTCAATATTCCTTCCAAGATAAACTGTTTATTTTTCTTGATTTGTTGCATTATTTCCAAATAACTTTGTAAGACTCTGTGTTTGTATGGCTATTTTATTTATGGACAATATACACCTACAATGTATGTTGGAACAGGGAAAAGATAATACATAATTTAAATTATATTGCAGCAACATTAATTGTTTATAAAAAAAATCATGTAACGTAGTAAGTGCCACTAGTTAAGTAACGCGCAGGAACTGAATTTATAATCATAATATGGGGACGAAATTAATTTCTTTGTTACCGAGCTCCAGCTTTTCTGGCGGTAAATATGGAGTTATATGAACATAGATGTTCAGACAGACCGCAGGAGTGAGGGGGTACATCATACCACCGGGTGGGGACACCCTCTGGTGGGTGAAGGGAATGAGTAAAAACTCATTCCCTTTCCATTCCCGGCCAACCCATTCTCGGGTGTCACCACCCAGTGGGTAGATGTACACCCACACTCCTGCGGTCTGCCTGAACATCCACCAGAGGGTGGCTTCAATTCGGGATAGTTGGAAAATATACCAACATACGTATATATCCCCACACTTGCACCATCTACGCGTTTATTTTTATCTAGGTACTGCGATATTCACTACATAAGCATTTTGTTTCAAAAGCCAATGTTTTGTCTGGAAAAATACGATTGTTATGTATCAATATCTCGAGTAAATAAATATCTCTACCGCGAAATAATAAAATTGGATCCATCATCTCAAAGACATTTCCTACAGAAAAGTTATAGATTCCTTGATTTACGTTTTCTGACATTATCCTAAGCCGGCGGTTGATCATCCTTGTGACATAGTTTGAGATATGAGGTTAACACGTTTTGAGCTTTGAATCACTGTCAACTGCGATTTCCGTAAGAAAATAATTAAACATTCGTCACAAAACAATTTTGGACTTTATTTCACAATTTTGTCACAATAAACAATGAAATTTTGAAACATATACCTTTATGTTTCATATGGACTAAGAATAGGATGTTAACGTTTTTAATACAATTACGTGAATCAGCCATTTGGTTACACTTTAGAGTGCTCATGCTCACTTGTAGACGCGGTTGAGATGACGAAATGTATTTAAGTTGCCTGAAAACGTTGCTCACAACGTTTTCTAAAATACCGGTAGGTATCACTGCAATCTGCTTATAGAATGATCGAAACTGTTGCGACATAAGTTCAAGGTTCTGTGTTCTTTGAACCAAAGAAGGGAAACCAGTTGTTACGAATAGGTGAAATGTAAAGCGTACCCAAACTGCTCGTGCCCGAGAACTTGGCATCAGTTGGCACCGGTCCAATGTTCTAAGCGATAGTGAATGGAATTTGTTTCACTATGAAAATAAATGCACGTGATTCTAGAGTAGAACGACAAATAGAAGTTGTGACAATCTACGTAGAAAATAATACTGTTTTTATTTTCTATGAGACAATATACCTACTTGGCCAGAGAGATTACAACTCGCACTTGGAGTCTTTTTTTTTTTTTTTTTTTTTTTCCGGGTGTAAAATCCTCATGGATGTCCGCCGCCCTGGGGTGGGCGACGGGGTCTGTCAGACTTCTACTGACTAAAAACCACCCGGGTGTTCCGTCTCACACCTACACCGGGGGCTGCGAGAACTAATACTGCTTCCGCAACCCCCGATTGGTGCTGGCCCGCAGCCGTGGGGCCTCCTCAGGTCAGGGGGGGGAGTGAGGTGTAGAACTCCCCCCGTGACGCCTAAGAGTAGCGCGCGTGGAACACTTCGCGCCGCCACCTCGGGTCCTGATGTTTGGGAGCGACAGATTTCCCCGAGTCTATCGCCCCTGGACCCATTTAGGGGGGCTGGAAGAGGGCATTATCCGCCCTCCGGCGACGCCCGGTACGCCTGCTGCGGGCTGGGTGAGAGGATGAGATCTCCCTCTCCCTTTCCGCAGCCTCCTTCTGCTCTTCTCTTCGCGCCCCCGCGCCGTGTGGTGTGAAGTTAATACGCTCCGTTTATATTTACGAATATCGTGTTCCGATTAGTTCCGGCTGGTGTGTTTCTTTCTAGGATTGTTCAATTTGTGTCTAGTTTTGGTATCGTAAGTTTATTTTTAGTGTTTGTTTTGTAATTACTGTAAATCAATCAATCTCGGTGAGTACATTTATTTTCTTTTTTGTGAGGGTAACGTAATTTTTTTTTTTCTTCTCTTCTCACTAGTTTTATTTTCTTTTCGTTAAGTTAGATTTGTTTTCTTGTTTATTAATTACTTATGTCGACTTACAATGATGACCCGCCTGATCGTGGTGGAGATATTTTTCGTAGAAATAATAAAACACTTAGGTCCCCGCCAACGCAGACGGCTAAGCGTCTATTTTGTGAAATGTCTCCGACCGACAAATTAGTAGATGATAGGTCGAAGCGCTTACAAATAGCTCCTAATTCTCCAGAACAGTCCTCGCCTACATTAAATATGTCCAATAGTAACAGTGATAGTTATTACGATTTGGTTTCGGAGGCGTCTGTGTACCTGTCCAAAATAAACGAACTGGTTAACGATAACGGTTCTCGTATAAATGTCGCTAATAAATCATCTATTATGGATATGACTCAACGAGTTACAAGTATCGTGTCTTTGTTAGCTTTAAAATCTTCGTGTAACGAAACAAAGCTTGCTAATACCGAGCGCGAATTAGAAATAATCAAATTAAAATCCGGCGTTAAAACCGTTAATGAGGACAATAAAGTGTCGTACGCAGATTCTTTGAAACTGCGGTTGCCTAAAGTGGCCCCGGCTATTGAATCTAGAGTGCCTCTGCCTTGTGTCGTCGCCTATCCGACCCAGGAGCGATCAGCTGACTATGCGTCATCGTCCGCCACTAAACAAGCTCTTATGAAAGCGATTAGACCGAGTGACGATGGGTTTCAAATAGTCGGTATTAAAAAAACCGCCAAATCGGGAGTTGTACTACGGGTGGCTAATCAAAACCAATTAAAAAGATTAGAATCGGTAGACGCTATAAAGTCTGCCGGTCTCCGCTTAGAAAAACCAAAGGGTCGCCGCCCCCGTCTATTAGTTAAGGACATTCCCGCCTCAATGGAAGACAAAAATTTTTTGCAAGCTATATACCGCCAAAACATTAAAAATGAGTTGCCAATAAAAGAAGACGATTTTATTAAATCCACAAAAATAGTCCGTAGGCGTTCTACCGATACCGGTCGGAAATGGATAGGCATAGAAATTGAACCTGCGGTACGTAAACATCTTGTGACTACCAAGGATAAATTATTTATTGACTGGGCCACTTGCCGTTTTGTTGATGATATCGAGGTAGTTCGTTGCGCGTATTGTCAACAATTCGGTCATGTTAAAAAGCATTGCGCTAATAAATCACCAACCTGCGCTGTCTGTTCCGAGGCTCACGAAACCAATGTTTGCCCGCATAAGGGCGATTCGAATTTTACCCCGGTTTGCGCGGCGTGTAAACGATTTAAAAAACCCTATGATCATAGATGCGGGTCGGACCAGTGCGGTACCTATAAATTAAAACTCGAACAACTTATCCTACATACTAATTACTAATTAAGATGGATAGGTTAAAAATAGGGCAATTAAACCTTCACAACGATAAGGTGGCGACATCAGAGTTAGATAAATTAATTATTGACTACAACTTAGACCTTGTACTCATTCAAGAACAATATCAAAACTCACGTTTACGTCACAGGGTAGTTCAACTGGATTGCAGGGCACGAGCCGGAATTTATGTTGCGCGGTCTTCTAACTTTACGGTAACGTCTTTACGTGACCTCATGACGCCACACTGTGCGGTTGCCGAAGTATCATCAGCTTCTTTTAAAGTATTCGTTGTAAGCTGTTACTTTCAATATTCAGATCCTGTTACTCCTCATATACATAATCTCCGTCATGTCTTGCGGTCACTCGCGGGCTGCAAAGTTATCGTTGGCGCGGATGTCAACGCGTCATCGTCTCTGTGGTATGGCAAGGTTCGGGCCACCGATACCGAACGACGCTGCGCTGTTGAGGATTTCATTGCTGAGATGAACCTATCGATTCATAATACCCCTGATGCACCACCTACTTTCTGCAGCCAAATGGGCGAATCTTGTATTGACGTCACACTTTCAAGTGCCGACGTACGTTTGGATAGGTGGCGTGTCCTACCGGACGCGTCTTGTAGTGATCATCGCCTGATCGTGTACGAATTTGTTCCTGGTTATATTCAGGGTCCGTCTCATATTCCCGGTAATTTCAGATATAGATGTAAAGGCGCGAACTGGGAATTTTTCGGCTCGCTTTTTGCGTGTCACGCCAAAGAATTCACTCGGGACGGGCTGTCAGCCGAAGAAAGTGCTGACATTATGTCAGAAACCTTTACCTACTGTGCTGACATTGCCATTGGTCGCGGATCTATGACCAATATTCGTAGATGTGACTGGTGGAGTGATTACTTAGTTGAACAGCGTAAAAGATATCGCAGAGCGCGTAAACAGTTAAATAAACTCAAGAGCCGAAAGATTACTGGAGATCTTCTTACGTTCGCTTTGAATGCTTTTAGAGTTGCCAAGTCACGCTACAAAGCATCGGTGGAAAAATCTAAGGGTAATTTGTTGCGAAAAATTGTTGATAAGCTTGACAGGGAGGGTCCGTGGTCTCCCTTATATCACGAATTTAAAGCTAACAGATCGGTCGACCTTGCATACGTTCAAAACATTAAAGTCAATGATAGGCATACCACGGGCATAGAGGAAACAACAGAAGTGCTAATAAATACACTTATCCCTGATGATTCACCGGCTAACGATAGCGACTACCACCAACAGATTAGAGCGTGGGCTCCTGTGCCACCTGAATCACCAATGTCAGACGTACCATCTAATGACGAATTTATAAATATTGTTAGAAAACTACCGGTCAACAAATCATCAGGTGAAGATAAAATATCTAATAGGATGATTAAAGAAGCGTGTAAAACAGCGGGTGATGCCATCTTAACTGTATATAACCGATGCATTGCTGAAGGCGTTTTTCCTCGTAAATGGCGACGCGGTTTCTTACGAATAATACCAAAGTGTGGTGATAAACCACCGGATGATCCGAAGTCATATCGTCCTATCACTCTTCTACCATCTTTGGGTAAACTTCTTGAGCGCCTCATCGTTCCACGTTTACTACCGAACGGTCCAAAATTCCATAATAATCAATATGGCTTCACCATAGGTAAATCTACAGTCGACGCGGCGCTTTCTGTCAGAAGAACCGTTAACCAATCTGAAAACAAGTACGTAATTGGGATCTTCCTGGATATTTCTGGGGCTTTTGATAACGCCTGGTGGCCTATGCTGTTGTTAAAATTAAAAACCCGCGGTTGCTATAGAAACATATATAATCTCGTTTACTCTTACTTTATAAACGGTTCCGCGGTACTTAAGCTCGGTCATTTTTCTAGTACTAAAACACTAACCATGGGATGTCCTCAGGGTTCAGTTGTCGGTCCTTATTTATGGAATTTGGGTTTTGATGACTTCCTCGCGATCCCGCTTCCTTGCGGCTGTTCACTTACTGGTTACGCGGACGATGGCCTACTGCTCATTCAGTCAAGTACCCGAGCTGGACTTGAGAACTTGGCCAATACTTGCCTAAATTTAATATCTCAGTGGGGTGATCGTAACCGCCTAGCATTTGCGCCACATAAAACCTATCAACTTCTACTAAAAGGTAATCTTAAATCATTGCCTACTATTAAATTTAACAACGTTCCCATTAAAAAACAGCAATCCGTATGCTACCTTGGTATGATCTTAGAAAGGAATTTTTCATTTATCGAACATATAAAAATAGTTGGTGAAAAAGCTAAAAAGAACTTTTATGCCCTGACTAGAATATCCAAAGCAACTTGGGGTCTATCATTCCTAACTTTAAAAACTATATATGGAGCTACCTACTTAGGATGTATGTGCTACGGTGCACCTGTTTGGGCCGATAGGGCCAGCATAGGAGCGGCACGACGTAAACTGCTTCAAAGCCAACGTTTGGCATTGATATTTTTATGCAAGGCGTATAGAACGGTCAGTACTGAAGCCTTACCGGTACTGGCAGGTGTACTTCCAGTCGACCTTGAGGTACAGCGACGTGCTTCAATGTACTACTCCGCGAGGGGGGAGGCCATGGACACTAATTTTGTTACACAACGCGACTTTAATAAAATCTCTAGATTATTTAAACCTCAGACTGAAGTCTGGGAGGACCTCTTATCCGAATGGCAAAGTAGGTGGGATAATTCCATCAAGGGCCGGCACCTCCATCTGTTCTTTCCATCCGTTGGTGATCGGCTGGCTAAGACATGGCTGGTGGTTGACCACTGCGTTGCCCAATTTCTCACAGGTCATGGCAACTTTAAAAGTAAACTGTATTCTTTTAAACTTGTTCCTTCCCCTTTGTGTCAGTGTTCTACATCGAACTGTGAATTTGAACAGTCCGCACATCACATCTTGTGGGAGTGTGTTCTTTGGCAGAATGAACGCAATATTATGTTGGATAGTGTACAAGTTACATCCGGAGTCGTTTATTATACGGACCTTGTAGAAACTAGAACCAATTTCCGTGCGTTCAGGCGCTTTTGCCATACCTATTATTGGAATCAATTGTAACAGCTAATACCTACTTAGGACCCATTAACTTAATCAAATTTTATTCCGTGGTGTTTGGCAATCTGGGCTTCTCCCAGTTGCAATAATGTCCCTTTGTGCCGTTTGGCCTAGTTCTGTTCTGTCTCCTGCTTGTTATGGAGGGAAGTGGAAAAAATATCTTTTTTCTTACTCCTCCGCTATTCTTTTCTGATTAATTTCGTTGCGGGACCCAAGACAGTTGAATCGTTTCTCCGGGACTCGTCGAGCTTCATTGCTCGGCGTTTTTCTGGCGGTCGCCACTGTTGATTCTGGCTTTCAGGAGTTGCAGTGGTTGGGAAAAGTGTGGCGGGTTTGTCCCAATTAAAAAAAAAAAAAAAAAAAAAAAAGCCTCCTTCTGCGAGACAACTGTTTCGCAGAAGGAAACCACCGCATCCCAGGACTCTTCGCTGCCGACCATCGACCTGATTACGGCCGGCAGCGATAAGTCACTGCCTACTTCAGAGATGAGGGCACGGCGCAGCTCCTCCCAAGCGGCACACTCTGCCAGCGTATGCTGCGCTGTGTCCTCCCGGCAGTCGACGCAGTGGTGACACCGGGCGTCCGGCTCCCTGTTTATGCGACACAGGTACTTTCCGAAGCAACCATGCCCTGAGAGCACCTGTGTCACCCGAAACGTCAGGGAGCCATGCCTTCTCCCGAGCCAATCCGCCAGTACCGGCCGGATGGCCTCGATGGTGGTGAGGCCGGCGGTAGGGCGCGAAAGCCTGTCCCGCCATTCCGCCACCAGGACCTCGCTGAGCTGCGACCGACGCTGCTCAAGCTGACGCTGCATCGGCCGTTCGCCCCGTTCTCGCGCCTGCTCACGCCACCGGTACAGTGACGCGAGGACCTTCGCCTCCAGGTCCCATGGCGGGGATCCAGCCAGTAGGCAGGCCGCCTCATAGGAGATCGTGCGATACCCATGTATGACTCTGACGGCCATCACTCTCTGCGGTTTCCGCAATACAGTGATGCTGCCGGCCGTCAGGTCAGAGGCCCACACCGGGGCCCCATACAGGGCCATCGATCGCACGATTCCCATGTAGAGCCGCCTACAAGCGGCGCTCGGCCCCCCCAGGTTGGGAAGCAACGTTGAGAGTGCCCCAGCCGCCCCCAACAACTTGGGCGCCAGCCGCCGGAAGTGGGGGCCGAACTCCCACCGGCTGTCGAGCACCAATCCTAGGTACTTCATAGTGGACTCGACAGCGATCTGAACCCCCCCGACCACGATGTGTAAGCCGGGTGGCGGCGCCCGCCGGGGACCATGAAACACCATGGCTTCCGACTTGCTGAGGGCAACCTCCAGGCCTAGGCGACGTATACGGCCCACCACCTGTGATGCCGCAGCCGTCGCTAACAACGTTGCTTCCCTATGCGAGCTCCCCCGGGCGGTGACCAGCGTGTCGTCCGCATAACACGTCAGGTCTACCCCCGGTCTGAGCTCGCCTCTCAGCACCCAGTCGTAACCGATGTTCCACAGGAGGGGGCCTAGGACCGAGCCCTGTGGAACACCGCACGACATGCGGCGCTGATGTCCGCCATCACGTCCCATGTAAGTGACACATCTCTCGGACAGATAAGCCCCAACTATTTGACGGAGGTAGGGAGGCACTTGATGGTACCGCAGTGCCTCCCGAATACAATTCCAGGGTAGGGTGTTAAAAGCGTTGGAGATATCCAAGGACACCGCCAACATCACCCCACCCCGGGACACCGCTTCCTCCGCCAGTGCTCTCACGCGCGTCACAGCATGTATGGTGGAGCGCCCATGCCGAAACCCGAACTGACTGTCGTCCAAGTCCGGCCCCTCTCTGCACAAGTGGCCGACGAGGCGGGCTGCAATGATTCGTTCAAACAACTTACCCACCTCGTCTAGCAGCACTATGGGCCGGTATGCGCTCGACGAGTCCGCAGGGCGCCCGGCCTTCCTGAGCAGGACCAGACGACCAGATTCCCACAAAGTGGGAAACTGGCTCCGCTCAAGGCACGCTGTATAGAGCCCTCTAAGTTGGGGCTCGAGTTCCCGCAGAGCGAGGGCTAACACGCAGCCGTGGATCCCGTCGGGTCCCGGAGCCACATTCTTAGCCCGGAGCCGCATCACGGCTGCCCTCATCTCTGCCTGTGTCACCTCTGGGACGCTGATGGCGTTCTCCTCTGTAGACTCTGTGGCTGTGGACAGAGCCATCGACGGTGGCGTATGCTCCGCTCTTGCCGGGAAGAGGGCTGCGACCACCTCCTCCAGCAGCTCGAGTTGAAGACTTTCCGTAAGAGGGGGCGCCACGGCTCGGAGTTTCCCTCGGACCGCGCGATATGGACGCCCCCACGGATCCCTGTTTAGTGTCTCCAACATCTCCTCCCTGGCTCGCGTCTTCGCTTCGCAAATGGCCAGCCACAGAGCCTTCTTCGCCGCGCGGTACACCTCATACAGCGCGGCTTCTTCGTCAGGGACCCGACGACGTCTCCTCCGGTATCGGGTGTACCGGCGTCGAACCGCCACGCACTCAACACGTAGCTGCGCGATCTCAGCGGTCCACCAGTACACCTGGCGCCTTGCTGAGTGCACATGGATCCGGGGCATGGACGCATCGCATATTTGCGTCATTGCCCCGCGAAACCACAGCGCCTCCTGTTCGATGTCGACGGGTCCGTAGGATGCCGACTCCCGGATCCAGGCCTGGACAATAGCGGCCTCCTCGAGAAGCTCCCTGTCGATGCGCTTACGTGCCCAGCGCGGGCCGTCTGCTCGCGGGACTGATGAACCGCGGCCGCCAGCGGTCTGGGCGGAGACGTCGAAACGGATGTATCGATGATCCGACAATGTCTCCACCTCCGCGGCGACATGCCAGTCGCGGACACGGCTTGCGAGAGCGGGGCTAGCAAACGAGACGTCCACTATAGACCCGCCCCGCTGTCGCACGCACGTGTGAACTGAGCCCCGATTTAGGATGGTCAAGCCAGTAGTGACCACCCACTCCTCCAGTACCTCGCCTCTATTGTCGGTCACAGAGGACCCCCACGCCGCAGACTTGGCGTTGAGATCCCCCAGCAACAGCACCGGGTGAGGGTGAAGTTGGGCCACGACGGCACCCAGCTCGACAAGGAACATCTCGAAGTCGGCGAGACTCTTGTTGGGCGAGAAATACGCCCCAACCGTACCAATACCGTCCGCAAGGGCGGCCACCCAGCCGTGACCTCGGGACGGGTTGACAAGAGCCCCGCCAATGATGGCCACCAAACCGTCCAGATCTCCCACCCAATTATCCCTGGGTGGGATGAAATACGGTTCAGCGACCACAGCCACGTGAATCGACCACTCTGCCATGCTCTGAAGTAAAAGATCCTGAGCTCTGGCACAGTGGTTGATATTGCCCTGGAGGAAATGGTAGAGCGCCGTTATGCGCAATCCATTCCCTCCGCACCATTCTTAGGCCGGGAGTCGGCCGAGGGGTTGCCAGGATGTGGAGGGTGTAAAGAGCCCCCGGCAGCCTTGACGACCCTTCTCTTCAATTTTTGGGTGGGTGCGCCACATGCATTCCCGCCCATTCTGTGCCCAGCAGGTCTCCCTGCAGCTGTACAGAGGCTGCAGTTTGGTGCCGCGGAGCACTGGGCCGCCTTGTGGCCGGCCTGGCCGCAGCGATAGCAGAGTTCGCTGCGGTCTACTTCAGCGGTGCACCGTACCCTGATATGTCCAATATCAAGGCAACGGTAGCACCGCAAGGCCCTGGGTTGCAGCAGCTTCACTCTCGCTGCAACCCACCCTATCAACAGACGCTTAGTGTCGGCGATTCTGTTGGCCACCGCCACCGGACATCGCACCCAGATCGCGCCGAGTCCGGAAGCATCGGCGCGGATCTCGCCCGTCCGCACGTCCTCAGGCGGACATCCACCAACTCTGGCAACGGCCGCCACAACCTCACCTGGAGTCGTTGCATCGTCCAGTCCATCTATCCGCAAATCAGCGGTCTTCGTCGGCCTGGATACCCGAACATCCTCCGCGTTGAAGACTCCCTCAATCTGGTGGCCAGGATGTCCGCCTTCTCGGCGCTAGAGGCACCCGACACCTCGAGTAACCGCGCCCCCGTCATTGTCGGCCTCATTTTAAGGCCGGCCTGTGTGCCAAGATCAGGGAGCGCGACTTTCGACCTAGCCTCCATCAGGACCGCCTTGTAAGTCAAGCCCTTTTTAATGGCTCCGGGCTGCAGTGTAATGACTACAGCCGAGGAGCGAGGCGCTTTGGCCCTAGGCGGTCCCTGTGCCTTCTTGGGTGCCGTTGCTTTCTTGCGGCGGCCCTTCTTGACTACAGTCGTCCACGTCTCCGTGAGTGCGGTCGCCGGAGGTGCGGTCGCCGGAGGTGCGGTCGTCTGGGAAGTTGACGCGTTCTGCGTAGGTTTTTTGGGCCTCCCCAGAGACTTTTTAGCTCCTTTAGATTTACCGGCTGCGGATGCCGGGACCAACTTAGCAGGCTCCTGCATTCTACGCCTGTCTGCAGCGAGTGGCGGGCGGAGATTTTCTGCCGGGAGGAGCCTCGTCTCCAAGGCCTGCAGGCGGGCATTTATGCTGCGGACGATTCCCTGAATATCCGCATTGGCAGACAGGGCAGGGGCAGGGGCCGGTGACGGAGCCGATGGTGGCGGGGTCACTATGGGAGCAGACACAATGGCAGCAGGACGCCTCTGCTGCCATTCCGCTCTCTGCTCGGCAAGCTCTCGTTTGAGGTCCTCGAGCTCAGATCTGAGACGGCTATTCTCCTCCCACAGCTTCGCCGTCTCTTCCGAGCTTGTGCGATTAATGAGGACTCCAACCGCCTCCTTGATGTCGTCAGCCGCCTCCTTTAGAGCGCGCGCGAATGTACCCTTCAGGTTGCCCGATTTGGTGGCAACCTTATGGATGATGTCCACACCGTTCAAAGCTTGGCGACTGAGCTCCACCGCCGAAGGGCTCTCTCCAGAGGCCGCCTGAGCAGAGCGTCGTTCTCGGGCCAGTCGAGCCATCTCGCTGACCTCGTCAGCCGCCACCGCCTTCCGTTGCGCTCGCTTTGCGGCGTTCGTCTCCGCCTTGTTGGACCTTAGCAAGGGCGGCATCGAGGAAGAAGAGTCCTCGCTCAGGTCCATTGTAGGAGGTCCAGGATCGCTCTCTACGCTCCCCGCTGGACGTTCTGTGGAAGCTGGTGTAGCGGGCTGAGATAACGCCACAATCCGACTCACTCGGTCACGGCCCGGTAATCGAGCAGGGGCTTTCCCCGCCCCCGTGCGTGTCCGCCCTCTTTGTGCCGTTGGCACTTTGGGGGCTGGCAGATTTTCCTCGCTGGAGGAGAGGCCCGATCCCAAGTTGGTGCTTCTCAGGCGCTTCCTCCAGAATTTGGAAGCGCACCCTCGCAATCCTAAGTCCCCATCGGGACAAGCACCTTGCTTATCCGTGATCGCATCGCTTCCAGTAGCAATAACGACAGCAGGGGCCTGGTCGCCTACCCCTGCGCGTTCATCGGTAACCAATTTATCACTCGCAGGCCCGGATACCTGCGAGCGCCGGGCGTTAGCCGGATCGCATGACAAATCGCTCAACATATTCTCTGACATTTTCATATTACGAATTGGGTGGTACACACATTGCTTCCCCAAGGCGATGCGGCCGCTCTTTTTGGGAGGGTATTAATCCTCTCGAGGCCAGCGGATGCCTCCGGTGCAGGTTATACCGCCTGCTGCTCGGTATCTAAAACTAAGTAACTAAAACTAAATATACATATTTTTTTTTTTTTTTTTTTTAATTTTTGATTTTCTCTTTTTTTTTTTTTTTTTTTTTTTTTTCCCTCCCCTAATGAAATAAATGAACTAAACCTAAACCTAACACTAAACCTAAACCTAACCTAACCTACCCACCACCCGGCACCGTGGCTATAAAACCTCCACCGCCACGAGTGCCTGTAGACCGCAGGGCGAGGAGAAACCCACGGTCTTCTCCAACTCGGTCACGCGACGTGACCCCTAGACCGCGGACTGTCAAAACAGCCCGTGGTCCACACCATCTCGCTCCCTATTCGTGCGCTCCGCTGCAGCGCTGCAGAGCACAGATAGGGAGCCCTCGGGAGCGACTCCTCCGCTCCGGCAGAAATTCGCCGCGGACAGCAATCTCCTCCTGCACGATACACACACAAAGAGATTGTTGCCCACGCCCAGGGTGCACCGGCCCAGCGTCTGCTCGTCCTCGGGTCTCAAAACCAGAGGACCAGCAGGCACTGAGCACTCGGGGAGGTTTTCTGCCACGCACCCCGCACTTGGAGTCTACTCCAAGTAAAAACATTAGAAGCACGTAGTCATTAAATAATCAAAATAAGTAGCTATAATAACCCTTTCAGGCAGTTGGGTATAAAAGCACTAAGTAACTTTCTAAGTGTAATTTTTTTTTGGAGCAAGATTTGTCATTTTTAGTGGGGAGCAACGGAAACAGAAATGATTTAGGAGACGACCTTTTAATTCGTTGTTAAACTCAATCAATAAACTAAAAAAAAATTTAAGCAAAAACTGAACCATTAGTTACTATTTTTGATAATTGGTTGAGTTGTAACTACGGATCAAAAGATCGATCGTTAGCAAAGTTACTGCATATTTTAGAAAAGTATTTTTATATCTTTAACCCCGTAGTTATTTTGCACATACACACATCAAAAGTGTCTAGGGATCAAGCATTTTTATGCGGATTTCTTGAGATTGAGATGTGGCTTTATAATAAATTTATGATTTTATAAATTTATATGGATCCTTTTTGGTGCATTTCATAATTTGAATCAGGAACTGTGAATCAAATTCGAGTAAAAGATGAAAATCAGCTGTCAATATTTTCCCTATAAAAACATACAACGCATTGAAGACATTATTAGTGCTACTGTTTCCCTACTACTGATTAAAACAAACGTTATTATGGAGCGGCGACATCATTTAAGCAGGGAAGAAATGCTCAGAGCCGTGGGAATGAAAGAAGCTGGTTCCCGGCAACGTACTGTGGCTTTAGCTCTGAATACAAGTCAGAGTGTTATCAGTCGACTTTGGACACGTTACCGAAGCACTGGTACCGTGGCTGAGCGCCATGGAGGACGGTATCGCTGCACCACACGGAGACAAGACCGATACATTCAAATCTTAACTCGAAGAGCTCCAACAATAACCGCCATGATGTTAGCCGTGAGGCTTCATCACTCTTCAGGGAACTTAATTAGCGACCAAACAGTCAGAAACCGCTTGCATGAAGTGAACCTTCATTCCCGAAGACCGCTACGGGTACCACCTATAGCAATGCACAATCGTAGGATTCGATATTCGATTGGATATGTTAGTGGTTCAAATGTCAAATATCCCTTTATTAGGAAAATGGCAAATTTCTTTATTAATGCAAAGATGACTTGGTTTATCGTTACTATGACAAACGAAAACACTTTATTTGATGAATCCTTAAAGAAAATTTTAATTAATATCAATCAGGAGAAAAGTTATTGCAAAAATATATGTTGATCCCTAGACACTTTTGATGTGTGTAGTTATATTATGGTTTAAGTACATACTCTGTTTTTGTCCAGGCGTTAAAAAGGCAGTCAGTATACAATGGGGACTAAGGACAGATCCTTGAGGTAAACCTGTTTCGCAATACTTTGTTTATATTGATTAATTATCTAACAAATACTGACTATGTTCAACATTGGGATAGTACTCTCCGACTGAAATGATTTAGAATTTTGAGACCTCAATGCAAAAATAATTTGCAGCTATGCAAAAATAATTTGTTTGTTCTCGAGCTATACCCGGGCCGAACGGGCGAGTAAACATAACAACATGCAACTGTATGTACTATGTACGTGGATGCTGTTGCGTCATTGCCCACCCTACCCCTCCCTTTCACCGAATCTGCAGGTTGTCTGAGGTATGGGGAGGGTGGCAATTTCATATTGCGTTCTGGTTCCGCTTCCATGAACGAAGTCTGACGCCGCACCCTGCCTTTTAGTTAACTATTTAATCATTTCAATATTCATTTGACATGTTTCTTTTATGTAGTCCCGATATTCAAAAATACATTTGCCTATCCGTAGTCAAAGTGATGGCAATATTAGTATCATCGCAATTGTAAATAAGTGCATAATATAATTGCGTCCTAAAGTAACCATTTCTCAAGAAATGGTACATTCCTGACCTAAGTTCCACAACATTGTTGTAAGCACGCTTGCTTAAACCTGTTGCGTCATAAGCTCAAGGTTTTGTTTGGTAGTGTTTGGGCGTCCATGACGTAGGCTATAAATTTTAAGGGCCTTCCCCACCCCGAGAGCTCGAGAACTTGGCATAATTTGGCAATGTTCCATGTCGCATAAACTTAATTTTCACTTTTTAAAAGGTCAAACAGAATTAATAACTGTACCTACGGATAAGACACTATACAAAGGCTTC
Source organism: Sesamia inferens (assembly GCA_037179545.1). Lineage (NCBI taxonomy): Eukaryota > Metazoa > Arthropoda > Insecta > Lepidoptera > Noctuidae > Sesamia > Sesamia inferens. The sequence continues at coordinate 23,259,753 of CM073921.1, forward strand.
GTATTGTTTCGTAGATTAATTGTAGATTTTTCCTTCACTAGAGACGGTATCACTTATTGTCATCATTTCGTCCAAAATACGTAACTGCACTACTGCACATAGCATTCTCCAAGCATCTCCCTCACCTCTTGTAGCTCAGTCCAATAAAAAAGATACGGACGACAGCAGGACCTGAAACTGTCAAATATTTTTTCAAATAAAGTTTAAAACCGAATAAAGTAATCTGATAGATTGTAGTAGCTTGTTGAAACCATATTATATTTTTGCATAAAATATTTGCAGTAAGATTATATAAAAAGGTTTTTCGTTACATATTTTACACATAATAGAGGAGACAAACATATGTATATGCTACGTTCTTCCCGTAAATTTAAAAACATGAAATTTGGTAATAATACTTTTAACCTACTAACTAAACATTATTATAAGAAACGCCTTAGCTTCATTTGGGCCCGAGAAATGCTAAGTTGGTTTTAGACTGCAGTAGGCAATTTTGCTTATAAGATATTAAGTAGGAACTACCGCATTATTATCACAGGATGCATGTAATTTATTGTTTCTACAATTATTAAATAAATTACTTCGTTATGAGAAAATACCTACTGATTTATACAATGCAACTAGATAAGAAATTAACTTCATTGTTTTTTATTTTACATTAGCATGGCAATACCACCTTTGTTAATTACGTGTCTTGGTCTCCATCTTAATATTTTATCAAAATGGAAGAACTTAATTTTGCGAAATCGAAGAAAGAGGTTTATTAGTAGTTTAAGGGTTTATTAGTATTTTACACATGCATAATGGCATATGCAATTACTGTATAGAAAAACACATCACACATTCCATTATAAAAATATCATCATATTTTGAAGGCAGGGCAGGTGACACTGAAAGTCGACGTATTTCTTGAAAGATGTTACATAATTATAATTCCTAATATTTTGTCGAATCATGGCATCATCACGAAATAGAAGACAAAAAATAAATAAATAAAGAGTTCATTATAGAAAAATTTAGAGCACAAGATGCATCAGTTTCAGTCAAAATTTTATGAATAAAATTTGGGAAGACATCATAGAGGTAAAATGTAACAAATATTTTTTTCTTTAATTACATTTTGACAGTAAATTCTAAAACAATCTGTGCAATCTTTGCCTAAAATAAGCACTGACGCGCGCCTATCCACTTCGCAATTTTGTGAAAAGTAAAAATTATTGCTCACTTTTTCTTTTAACTGAATTGTTTTTATTTATTCAAAGATTTATACGTTCAAGAAAGTGCATGTTTTATTTCCTTGCAAAGTGCGCTTTGGTAATTTTAGCCTCTGCTGTCAGCTTTAATGTAGTCCTCGCCTACGTTCGGGATAGCAATATCGCCTCAGCTGTGATTTTCAACTTAACGCACTTATATCATAATTAGCTGTTGCCTATGACTCAGTCCGCGTGCACTTCAGTTTACAGGAGCTCAGCTGATATAAAATAAGCGCCTGTTAAAATAATGGGAGCAATATGTAAACCCGCGTTCACCCCCGTTTTCGCAACATTTTTTGTTATTGCTCTGCTCCTATTGGTCATAGCGGGATGTTATATAGCCTATGTCCTTTCTCAGGATCTAGACTATCTGTGTACTAAATTTCATTACAATCCGTTCAGTAGTTTTGGCGTGAAAGCCGGATAGACAGACAGTCAGAGGGATACTTTCGCATTTATAATATTAGTATGGATGTACGTTGTAATAAAAAAAAAATCACTTCATTTGTGCTTTATTATCTTCCCGGTTAACAAATTTCATGTTTCTGAATCTAGGGGATGAACGTGCGATATCTTGAAAGTGTTTTGATTTCTTCGTTTATGTATGAAATGTGAATTGTGGCTTTCTGTCGACTACTGTTTTCCTTTTTGTTTGTTTTCTTTAGCTGTAAGTCTTCCATGCTATAATAAATAAATAAATATTATTGTTTAATCATTATATTTTGAAAGGCAAGTAAAACTCATTCGAATAAGTGGGTAGTCTATCGATTAATAAATATTCGATAAATCGTTCAGTAGAAGAAGTTGGCTATAAAAAATTGTTTCACAATAAATTCCATTCGAAACTGTTCACTCTATTTTCTACTCTCTATGAGGTAAGTTACGGATTCACATTCACCGACTGCAATGCAAAGCAAACGCAAATCGCCATAGCGTTACCATGACAACAAAGGCAGACGACGAATGTACGGCGCACAAGCTACGGAGGGAAACGTTATTACAACACCATAATCTAGAGTTACGACACGTTACGTTTCAGTCCAATCGCGAATTCGTCCGCGGCAACGCCATTAGCCATTGTGTCTATCGATTAATAAATATTCGATAAATCGTTCAGTAGAGGAAGTTGGCTATAAAAAATTGTTTCGCAATAAATTCCATTCGAAACTGTTCACTCTATTTTCTACTCTCTATGAGGTAAGTTACGGATTCACATTCACCGACTGCAATGCAAAGCAAACGCAAGTCGCCATAGCGTTACCATGACAACAAAGGCAGACGACGAGATGTACGGCGCACAAGCTACGGAGGGAAACGTAATTACAACACCATAATCTAGAGTTACGACATGTTACGTTTCAGTCCCCTCGGAAATTCGTCCGCGGCAACGCCATTAGCCATTGTTGAAACATGAATGAGCACATTACTAAGCATGCGCGCCGTTACTACACGTCACCCTTGAATGAGACGGCAGACGGTACTCCAGTTTGTTTTGACTGAAAAAACGATGACGTCAGCGTTTCAGTTGGTTTCCCCTAGACACAAACCCCGACCTACGTAGCCCGTGACGTCATGGGTGACGTACCCGACTCGGCACTTGTTGCCATGGGTACAAGGTCAAGATCTTGTCCCCCTAGAGCCCTGGGTGTGGTGGCGACGTAGGAATGAGGGTGGAATCGTTTTGCATGATTTTTACGACTTGCGGTGACTGATGTTTTGTGGAATACTTGTTGTTTCTATAGGAGAATTGGATGTTCATCCTTCCGTCTCCACCCCTAAGCTTGAACCGAACATCTTATGTATGTTCAGTAAGGTGAGGTTAGGGAGTTGAATTTATCTGGTATACCTAATCGATATCTGGTATATCGTTTATAAGCGTGAAAGTTTTTGTTACGTGAATCGTGTTTGCACTTTTCGTATTTGGTACCAATGGTTAAACATAATGTAGAATAGTCAAACGCGCGACCTTTCAGCGAAATTACCGGAACTGGGCACCATGAAGCAGTATCTATTGAAGAAAGCCTCGTGTAAATCATGCAAATGGTCCAACAACGTCCAGTGGGTTTTATAAATAACACGGTGATTTTAACGAAGACTGTCCTAGTCACAACAATTTCCAACTCTACGACAACATGCGAATTTTGCATACAGTTGACATACTGACTACGGAATATTTTGTAGGTATGTCAACTCCATGTAACAAATAGCCAATTGTTTAATTCTTATTTAAATCTTTAATGTAATTTAATACTTTAATATTTAAATGGGGACAGTTATCGCCACAGACGGGAAACTACGGACCCTCCCTAAATTGAGCTTGGCCCGACAAGCCTTTAGCCGGTTTTTCTTTTTAACTTCTCTCTAAAGCTTTTGCAAATGGAGTATAGAGCGTAGTTGGCCGGTCTAAATTTCCGCCCGGTAGCGTTAGTGTACAGTTTAATTATGATGTATTTTTTACTTAATGTCAAATCACGGACAATGAGTAGAAATATTGCGAAAATGATGATAAAAAGCTTTAAGAGATTTTTCGTTTAAAATATTAAGCTCTCAAAATTCTCATACTCAGTAATCCGTTTGATCAGTAATGCTATCTATGGTAATAATAGGATGTTTCGCTGTCGTTTCCATGATTCTGTTTATACTTTTACTTACGTTTTGTATTTATTTAAACTGTTTTTAATAGTAGGTATTATTTCGCTTAAACTATGATTTATTTATACAAAATGATAAAAAAAAAAACAATCAAACTGGTTTCTCCGCTTTGGGCGAAGCGGGAGGGTGTGTTATTAACTAAACCACCCACGCTTTCTTTTCTTTTGCCTATGCCAGAGGCCACGGCACCCTGAGAGCGGGAGAAGTCATTTTGTGATTTCCTACCCAAAAAAGGTGCCACGTTATCTGTTTCGAACTAACCGCGGCCCTGTAGGCATTTTTTTTTTAGTTTTTTAAACTTTCGCACATGGACTGTACAGAGGCGTAAAATGCCTTAGGCATTCTCTGCCAGTCAACCTCAGATGGTAATCTCATGATTAGATAGCAGGTGCTGAATTAATTATACAGAAAAAAAAACCAAAAACTCTTAACGTTATTTAAACAAATACTTACTGTTATCAAAATATATACTTAAGTTTATTTTGTTTGGTTTTCTTTAATAAAGTAAAAGCAGATAAATGTTTAGTATCGAGTATGACCCCCTGTAGCTAAAATCACAGTTTGAATTCGTCTGGGCATGCTAGCGAGTATATCCCGGATACTTGCTTGCGGAATACGTTCCCACTCCGCAGTAATCACATTCTTCAGCTCTCTGATGGTCTGCGGAACCGAATGTACTGATCTCACACGCTGAACGTCCCGGACATGCTCAATTGAATTGAGGTCGGGACTTCGAGCTGGCCAATCCAAACAACGAATGCCGTCCTCTTGCAAATACGCTTCAACATCGCGAGATCGGTGGGCGCAAGCATTGTTTTCCATAAAAATAGAGTCTTCACCTAGAGCGGCCAATGCGGGTTGTGTATGAGGAATTAAACTTCCGTTATGTATCGATGCCCAGTCAGTGAGCCGTTTTCAATGAAGACTAACTCTGTACGATCCATTGAATTTATTCCTGTCCAAAACATAACAGAGTTTCCACCATAAGGTGTGATTTCATCGAAAAGAGATATTCTGGCCTCATCAGAAAAGAAAACCCTATTCCAATTTTCTTTAGTCCATGATTCACAATTTCTAGCAAACCTTAGCCTGTGAACTCGGTGCCCACAGAGTAATTTGGGGCTTTTACCACTTTATCTATCACATTTGATACAGCCAAACAGCAATAAATAAAGCTTTGACAGTCAAGGGTATGAAATTAATCGATAAAAATTTAACAAAAGTTATGCAAGTTAATATTAACTTCTGGAACTTCGCGTCAAAAATGTAGGATAAAAAACAATTTCCAAACTTTTTTACGAAAAAAAAAACAATTGCCTTCCAAAAAAACACTACAAATTGAAAAATAACTAATTTCGGAAGTCCGTGTCTTTGGTTTTTGTATACATATTTGTTATTGACACCGACTTCCGAAATTAGTTATTTTTCAATTGGTAGTGGTTTTTGGAAGCCGGTTGTTTTTTTTTTCCGAATTTTCAGTTGTGAAAAGTACTATAAGCAGACGACGTCATTTGTTTACTTTAATTTTTACCCGTAATTTTGGTTCATAAACGAAACTACTGAACCGATTTCTATAAAATTCCTATGAGACCAAATTGAAAGTATGAGCAATGCTAGACTTGACGCGATTAGGCAACTTAAATTCAGTCTTGATTTAAATTGATTGTTGCAGCGTGACGAGTAGGTAGTGGTTGTCCTATATTAAACTTTAATGCTGTAAATTTTTGAGGAATTCTCTCGACTGCCTATGGTCTTCGTCATCAGATTTACTGCAGACCATCATTTTAACCCATATAGGTGCAAAGTTCTCATCAATATAAATGAATTAAGACCAAACACAAAGCAGCTACTGTAAACTGTTGAAGATATCCCTGAACAGGCCTTCGTTTTCATTATAAGAGCCCTAATGACAGTCACAAACCATCTAGGTGTAAGGATCTTATCAATACAAATTAATCAATCACAAACACAAGGTAGCTGCTGTGAATCGTTGAGGAGTTCCCTCGCCTGTCTCCCGTCTCCATCACCATATCTACTCCAGACCCTTATTAAATTGAAGTACTATAAAATCCTAATGAATAAACTTACAAATGTACTAGCCGTCAATTTTTGAAAGTTCCCCTTGATTTCTGTGGTCTTCCAGCATCAAGCCCTGACGTCCTTATCATGGGAGCACCCTGGGACTGTCTTCTTTCCAACAAAAAAAGAATTATGAAAATCATTTACAAAATTATGTTCATCAACGACGAAGTTATGCGAGAACAACAAAAAAAAAAAAAAACAATTATATACCTACGGCCGAATTTAGTAACCTCCTCGTTTTTGAAGTCTGTTAAAAAGGGGTTTTCTGTATAAATGAGCATCAAATGCCGTTTTCCTTCCTATTCGCTCAGTCTGAGTGAATTACTGTGTGCTTTACCATCAACGATCCCATCACTGCTTACCATCAGGCGGGATGGCGGTCTAGCGCTAGTTTATAGTTATTAAAAAAAAAATGAAAATTTGAATTAAGAACGTACATTTTTAAATACCACGTCATTTTTAAAAACGGCCACGATTGAAACCTTTTATGTATTCATTTTAAAGATGAATGAAACTAAAAACCGCCCGTTTTTTTTTTTTTTTTGCAAATGAGTGTATATACAAAAATAAAACTTGGGAGAGAGGTTGTTGCATTAACCCTAACGGACCCCGTCGAAGGTTGAACACTACGCGCCGTCATGAATCTGGGCCTTGGTCTAAATATACTATTGCTATATTGTAAAGATACAGCAGCAGCAAAAGTATATTCGATAAAACATTATAAATAGTCCATTATCGGTAAATGGCGGGGTATATAATTTTGACGTCTATAAAGTGCTCGAATTAATTTGAATGACTTGACTTTCATATTTTCATTGTGATTGATCCTATTTTGCATTCTGAATTGGCATTTTAATTATACATGGTTTGTAAGTTTTTGTATACATATTTATAAATTGAATCTTTATTAATTATTGTTTATGGTTTTAAATAAAATAGAAATATTTTGAATTTAATTTATCAATAAGCAATTAATAGAAATAGCTTTCCGATTTTCCGCCTAGCCTAAATCTCAAAATTGCTGTTTTACTTAAAAAGAAGCGTGATAAACTAAGAATGTAATTTCTTTGTGTAGTAAGTACGTAGCTCAAATTTGGATGGCCGCGCCCAATCAATAAATGCACTTATGTATAAAACGTTTTCAAAGGAGACGGGCGAAAGTTCATAGAAAGTTGGGCCTGAATGTACAGCAACGATTATTGCATTAAATCATTTCAATATTATTACTATTTAAAAAATAAAACTTTATTTATAATGGCAGTATGGGAGAAAACCGAAATAGGGTATTATTAGCTTGCAAAAAACTAACCTCATTTGCTTTTTTATAAGTTTTCTTAGAAGCTGTCAGCGCTCATATGGCATATTTAAGTAATTATTCAGACTTTTTTGTAGACTAGATTTTATCAGAATGTATTTTTATTACATTAACACATCGTGAGTGTGGTTTCCAAAGGGCCGGCGACGCGTAACAGCATATTAAATGTTACAAAGATGGAGGTTAAAAAAGAATTAGGAAAACCATTTACAATCTAATTAAAGAAAAGAGTAAACGGAAATAAAAATCGCATTTCTCTTATATTGATTTATTAATCGTATTAATATACAATTAATGCTGGAAAAGGAGGCGAAGCTCGTGAGGGAGCGGGTCTCTCAGCGTCCTCACGCCTCTAGCCGAAGCAGAAAACGCCCTGGGCGGGAGACAATATCGAACTCCCGGCCACCATAGGCGCGGGTATGCGGAGTGAACAAAAAAAAAAAAAGAATCAAAATCAAAAATCAATTATTCAAAATAGGCTGAGAATCAGCACTTTTTGAACATCGTTGTTACATAAGACAGTCCTCCAAAACGCCCACCCATCAACACTTCCTAGTGCTTTCGCTGGGAAGAAGAAGTGGTGGAACAAACTCTCCAGCGGCACAGCTGTCTGTTCATTTTAAAAAAACAAGACTTTATACAATACTATGTAGGTACAGTAATGAAGACCAGAAAACAACAACAATGAAATTATTTATCATATGCCAGCTAGCCACGCCAAAATACCAGCAAAGCAAAAATAAAAAATAAAATATCATTAAAATGGAAATGTAAATAAGTAAAAACTAATTACTTAAATATAAGCCCCAGGTATAAAGGGTGTGACAGCTCACATATTTATGCATTGTGAAAAAGAAAATTATATGAACTCGTATGTATCTTATATTTCTCCAGAATTAGCTTACTGAAATTCTGGAGAAAGATGTCATTTACAGAATAATATGCCTTTAAACAAAGCTTGGATTTGATTTGCGCTTTAAATGCATTGTAAGGCAAGTCTAGCAAAGCAGAGGGTATTTTATACAAACATAACAACCAACTTCCAAAAAAAAAGCACTACAAAGTGAGATAAACGAATTTTGAAAGTCGGTGGCAAAAAGGAATACATATGTTCACGATCATGATGTCTTTGGTTTTTATATATTCGTTTGTTAGCTACATCAATATTAGACTGTGAAGTTGATTCATCATGTTCACTTGATACATCTACTGATGCTGAAGATCCAGATGGTCCAGTCATTAAATGATGAGCATTTCTATCAGCTCTCACCCAGCAACGATGACATATGAGAGCTCGAGCTCTTGAAATCTAAAAAAAAAAAATATATCATGAGTCTTTTTCTAAAAAAAGAAGTAATACATACATGACTCAGTAGTCTGTAAGCAATTCTGTAAGACCTAATATTTGTAAATAATGTAACTTCTTTGCTAGATACTAACTTAGATACACTGTTTGTTACGGTCCCACAGACAAACCGTGAAAACGGTTTTGCGGTTTTGTGCTTTTATCTCAATGTATTGTACACTAGATTAAGAAAATAAATAATAATAATAAAGTAAATCTCTTCTAATCTACACCTTCTGGAAATACAGGCTGTAATATAATTAGTTGTTTTTTTTACACTAACTTTTGGCCTAACTATATGATAGTTTCCTTTTCCATTTAATTTTTTCTCATGAATGTGACACTAATATACAAAAATGATTCTCTAAAGCTGACTGCTATTTCAGAGATTAGTGTGAAAAAAATATAAAAAATGGTAGTATAGATAGTGTGTGTGTGTGGTAGTACAAAATACAAAACAACTAAACCTAATAAAAACTTACCATCCATTCAGAAATGACTGCATGAATTCTTCTTTCACATTCGGTGTTAGTGTGCAATGAATGAGATCTTGCCCGCAACACTGAATGTCCACAGTTCACACACACTTGGCGATGTCCAGTCATAAGAGATGGAAGATGCTCATCTGTGCCCAAGGCAGTCACAGCTAAATCTCTGCATCCTTGGCTAATGTGATGAGATCTATTGACCTACAACAATATTAGATTGTTATTTACAGCTTCAACAAATAAAAATTACAGAATTAGGTATGATGCAGAAACAGCGAGAAAACTGTATCTTTCAGAATTGCGTGTATATTACTTCTTACTGACATCGTGGTCAAACTTGGATTATATTATATTAATGCTTTCATATAAGGTTATTCAATTTAACTATTGTTTCATTGAATTGTTGAATTCTTAAAGTTATAAAAAAAGAACTATCTTCCGTAATTGATAATCAAACTGTAAATCTTACTTGGAATTTAAATAACTCAAGTGCATTATAATGAGATATATATATATATATAGGAATATTATTATTGAAACTGGCTTCAATAATATACCTATATATAGTTATCCTTGTTATACTGTACTCGAAAACTGCTTATCACAAAATGAAGTTTTAATTAAATACATACGTTTTAAATAAATACCTACCAATTGAGGGGCTACCCAATGCTGTATAACTGAAAGAATGCTTTCCGCTTCTATTTGTCGTAATCCGATAGAAGGATTACTCTGTTGTATGCCGCAGTTGATGCAATGAAGACGTTGGTCACTCATTTTATGTTGAATCGAAATAAATGCGTGGGTCGTCGGTCAAAACAATAACCGTCAGAATCCTAAATGCGTAGCCAAAGCTGCAAAAAAATATAATAGCACACGAAAATACAACAAAATATGGCAAATTCAAAGCCGGAAGGGAATGATATGTGACGTTTGTCGTCACGTTGCCCACCAGTTTTAGTTGCCTGTATAATAAAAAAGTATAATTAATCGATTATCAAATCGAACCGTTGATCAATTTGTTTTAAGATGTTTTTGTTAATAACGAAATAATAGATAATATAATTAAGTCCTTTTATTAAAAGATTTTCTAAACCGAATCGGTAGAAATATACTGATTCATTTTTAATTTTATTTTTATTTTTGTAATAATTTGATTTATCGATTATAACTTATTAACGATTGGTATTTCATCTGGTAACATTGTTGAAAAGTGAAAGTAAAAAAAGTCAGTATTATTTACGTTAAATAATATCTTTTATATTCCGGCGATATCAGAATTAGTAATAAATGATTGAAAACAAAAAAATAAATGAAAATTATTGACAAATAATTCATTTGTGTACAGGTCAGGCCCAATTTCGCCCGTCTCCTTTGTCCACTATATACCACCATCCCCATTCCAAACTGCAGTCACAGGGGAGGGGGCAAGCACGGAGCTCTTTGTACTGAAATCAGGCTGTATCCAGGCAACAAACCTGGCCAGATGTGATCGATACTGCACCCCTTTTCTGTTTAATTTGCAGCGCTTCCACGTTATATTGCTACGCTATTTATTGCAGATCTAGCATGAAGAGAGATATCTAAGATTACATATTCTACATTTACATAAAAAAAAATTAATAAGTTAAATCATGCCTTGTTCGTCTTAATCAGTTTAAGTGATAACATTTAGACATGGTTGAAAAAACTCATGCAATTTCTACAGAACTTCCACAAAATTTCATTTCCTTACGAATTACGTCACGGCGGCGTTCGACCCGGACCTGCCCCACTTTCCACAAGACGAATAGGTTGCGGAAGAGTTGACTGAATTTAGGAAAACAAAAGCGAAAGATGGTGATGGATCCGTGATAAAGAGATGATATATTACTTTTTTTTTACACAAATAACTACGTAATGTTTTCTCTATAGACAAATACTTATGATGTTACTTATGATGAATAAGGTGCGAACCAAATGAGTACCAGATTGAACTAAGTCCAAAACTCTCCGTTGTTACTTAATCACTAATATAGATTTTTACGACCACGAAGAATAGCCTTATCAATTGTATAAAAAGTATATTCTTATTATAATTTTATCTAACCTAACTACAATATAACCTTGACCTACTCTACACGATTATGTCTGTAAACGCATGGATCTTTGGGTGCTCAACTGTCTTAAAACTTCGAAGTCTTTGTTCTTTTTTTCGGACTGCGTATCGGCGCGGCCCGGGCAGGTTTATTTGAGCTGTATTGATTTCCCTCACCAGACGCCCCACACGACCTAAATGGAAAATACAGGATATAAACAACCGAACCTAGCATTGCTAGGGTCCCTTTTTGCCTGATTTAAGATCTAAGGTGTAAATGGGAAATGCGCATGCGTGAGCTTTCAAGCCCTGGCCGGAAGCCTTCCGGAGGTTCCAGCGGCACGTCACTTCGGTTCGTTCAGTTGTTGAGTTAGGTCGTGTCTACATTTTTAAATTTATTGGCCATACTTGTCCCTAACTTGTGTTTCAAATCAGTGTTTAGTTTCTTCTATTTAGCTTTTTATTAGTATTTAATCTTATAGATTTTCCGAATTTGTTGTCGTCTCGATGGGTCACGTTTCATATAATCAATATCTTGAAAACGTTAGATATCATAGAACTCTTAGTTACGTTCGTGCTCAATTAGTTCGTTTAAAAATTTTGTCTCCTGAAGATGCACTTAAAGTTTCGTTTCAACCGACTATGTAAGTATAAACACGCAAAATCCTTCACTAGTCCACGCACCATTTCCTAATTACCACCCAATGCACTGAAACTTCCATGCCACCCACCACCCACCACCCACCGACCATCAGCCAAAACTCACCACCCATCAACCCACCTTCCATCGACCCCTTATCTACCGCCCACTGACGCCGGCCCTCACCCATCACCCCCCCCCCCCCCCGCCGGCCCTCACCCATCACCCCCATCCCCTGCTGGCCCTCACCCATCCCCCCCCCTCCGCTGGTCCTCACCCATTACCCCGCCGCCGGTCCTCACCCATTACCCCCCCGCCCTCTGCCATGACCGCCGGCCCTCACCCATCACCCACCGCCTACCAGTCCTCACCCAGCATCCTCCGCCCCCTCTGCCGCTGCACCGGTTAGACACCCCGTTCTGCAGGATGCGCTCACTTCCGTATCAAACGTCGCCGCGTTCAATCGTGTCTTGGTATGGCCATCTGCGGCCATAGTTGGCCGTAGATGGCCGTGTAGTCTTCCGCGTATAGATAACGGTTGATTAAATGTCTCTAATTCGCGATTTCTTTTGAAATTCTTTTATTAAATTCAAATAAAATTATTTATCAAAAAAAAAAAAAAATTGTTTTAGGGCTTCCCGATATGAACGGAGTCCTCAAAAGACTGGACGACATAGGTCAAACCCTTGTAAGGTTAGCATCCGAATTAAAACAGTGCGTCGAAGATGTTCGTGTTGTCAATGCTCGGCAGCTAGAGCGCCTCGAGCAAGAGCGAGCATCCGCGTTGCTTGCCGCGAGTGTGGACGCGCACGTGGAGGCCGAGCAAGTATCTCTTCATAACGTGGACGACACTGAAGCCAAAAAGGTCAGTGTAATATTAAGTTTTCTTAAGCCATTATGCTTACTAACATCGGGAATCAATGGTTCATTTTTCAATGTTTTGTGCTATTATCCTAACTAATGCAGTTGTAAGTTAATTCTTCATGCACCATTTTGTATACGATAAGTCGACAATGAACGCGTCTGCGACGTCATCTATATGTCAAGTCATGCCATTCGCCATTGTTGTGAGGCATCGCCAAACAGCACTTTGCTACGCAATCCGCCATTCTGTATGCGACGACTCGACAGACAGCGTGTGTGCGAAGCCATTTTTACATTAAGTCGGGCCATCCGCCATTTTGTACATAACGAGTTGCCAAAAAGCGCATGCGCGTCGTCATCCTCCATCTTGTATCTGAAGAGTCGTCAAACAGCGCGTGTGCGACGCCATCCGCCATTTTGTATGCGCCATTTTCTTTTCATGACTTGTAGTCATCTTGGACATTGTCAAACAGCGCACGCAGGACTCCATATTATGCTTTGTAACGGGTTATGAGACGAAGCCCTTATAGAAAATTTACAGTTTTTGTCATTATGGATGCATAAATTTGGCACGGGTTACCATAACAGGAACTGAAAGTTTGCCATCAAGTCCGGAGTTTTAGACAAGTTGTATTTTTGTTAATTATAAACATAATATTTTATTATAATTCATTAATGAAGTTACCCTGTGTTGACAATGTCTTAATTTTGGTGTTCATCGGACTCTATCGTATGCTTATTGCTTGCGGGATTTTGGGTGCGGAGATTTTTTTAAACTACTAGTGACAGTGCGGCTGTATCTGCGTCATAGGCATGCATAAGTTTGTAGACTGGGCCTATCAATCACTTAACAACATATGTATGAACTATTCCTAGACATGACGATTAATTAGAAATAACTTGCTAACCCACGATATCCAAAACTTTATCAAATATTTCACAACTGTACCTGGACCTGCACTATTTACAAACCTGAGGGCCTAGACGAAGTGATAAGAAAATACAATAATATATTGGGTATCTTACATAAAGACTCAACAGAGATAGTTCACCGCACCGACTGAACAACTTCAATGTCAACAATTTTTTTGCTAATTTTTATCTTTGTTATATAAAAGTGTAATTTGGTTACTGAATCTCTTTCGTTGAAAGTCGGATGTCTCTACCGCGTGCATCCTAATAGCCAGTTCCGCGAAACATAGGTACACATGTCAACAACATATAAGTACAAGTCAACATCAACAAATACAATATATTAACAACAAGTACAGTACAAAAACAATAACATACACAAATAACGACAAATATATTACGACAGCAATAAATACAATACAACAACAACAAATTCAATTAAAAACAGCACATACAATACAACATTAACAAATACAATACAACATTAACAAATACAATACAACATTAACAAATACAAAACAACAACAACAAATACCCACGATATCCAAAACTTTATCAAATATTTCACAACTGTACCTGGACCTGCACTATTTACAAACCTGAGGGCCTAGACGAAGTGATAAGAAAATACAATAATATATTGGGTATCTTACATAAAGACTCAACAGAGATAGTTCACCGCACCGACTGAACAACTTCAATGTCAACAATTTTTTTGCTAATTTTTATCTTTGTTATATAAAAGTGTAATTTGGTTACTGAATCTCTTTCGTTGAAAGTCGGATGTCTCTACCGCGTGCATCCTAATAGCCAGTTCCGCGAAACATAGGTACACATGTCAACAACATATAAGTACAAGTCAACATCAACAAATACAATATATTAACAACAAGTACAGTACAAAAACAATAACATACACAAATAACGACAAATATATTACGACAGCAATAAATACAATACAACAACAACAAATTCAATTAAAAACAGCACATACAATACAACATTAACAAATACAATACAACATTAACAAATACAATACAACATTAACAAATACAAAACAACAACAACAAATACAATAATACAACAACTAATATAATATTACAACAACAAGTACAATACAACAACAACAATTACAACACACATCATCAACAAAAACAATAAAAGCAACATAACAATACAATAACTACAAGATCATATACAAAACAACAACAAATGCAATACAACAACAACAAAAGCAATGCAACTACAACATACACAATAAAATGAATGCACGACAAAGAACGCACAACAATACTTTATATCTACAACAATGGACACAACACAATAATAATACAATAATCAGTAATCAAGTGTTCTAAAACATGAATCACTTAAAAGGTTTGTAACGGCTATTACTAAAATAATATGACCGACGCGAAGATTGTTGACATACCATGAGATTTCTTAGTAACAATTACCTAATCATACTTATTTAATATATAACTTAATATTCTTATGTTGTAAGAACAACAACATTTAACATATAAAAATCACAACAACAACAAGACGCAATACGATACACACTTGTTATTGGCGCTTTTATGTCTTCCCAAACACATTCACACCAACCTCGATACATTTTCTCATCTAAAAGTTACTTTTATGATTATAATATATACTATACAGTATGTTAAGAAAACCCTGAAGGTGTTGTTAGGTATCGATAACTGATTCTACTAATGGATACAAAACCGGGCTAAACTTAAAAAAAATCCCCCTAAAAAATAAATATTATTTCGCAAAAAGAGGTGACTTAATAAATGTGCGTTAAGCACCATTCCGCGGGCGGCGGGTGGCAGGGCATGCGGCACTTGGTCGCATCGCTATTCGCTCATATACCGGTGTTGTCACTTTTTTAAAAATTACCAAATTTCGGGGAAGTTGGAATTAATTCGCGGGAAAAAAAAGATTATTTCAAAATTCATTTGTATTGGTACTATGATGATACGTAAAATTTTATATTATATTTGGTCATGTGTTTACATAACCTTTATTATCCTTATGGGTCGGACAGGGTTTTCTTATCATACTGTATACGTTATCACAGCTGTTAAGCAGTTACTTTAGGGTTAACTTCACAGTATTTAATATATAATCAGTACCTCTTCTCGTGCTTAATCATATTCGTTATCCTTTTTACTGTAACGATAACAAGATGATGATTAAAATAGCTAAACAGCATTATTCAAATGCATGAATGAGTATTCCGAATATTTTATAACGTTTAATTCGCTATTAGGTACTCAAGAGGGTTCAGGTTATATAGGTCACAGACTATGCCTATAGGCACTTATAGTATAAATATTTTTTAAAAATGCACTTCATCCTCCTAGGTATAGGTTAACGATGGCCTATAAAGGCAAAAAAAAAAAAATGTTTTGTAAATTATTGGCCCTGTGCACTAACAACAGCACCTTTAATTTTTTTTTTGTAATCATATTTCATCAGCGCGCATGCCTAAGCTAACTATTAAGCTTGAATGCTTAGAAGAAGGATCACATACATTAATGGATCAATTATGACATCGGATAATGTTGCTTAACTGTCCAGTAGAGCTACTAATATCTTTATGCTTGTCGTACCTATCTATGTATAGAATGAAAACTATTTTAGAAATAAAATTAGATGAAAGAATATGAATTTCAAAGACTTTTACCTAAGTTATTTATAAATATATTAAAAGATAATTACATAAAGGTAATTAAAGATAGCAAAAAATCATCAGTTTTTAGCCACACGCGCTTGTACAACATTATCCTTACAAAAATATTATAAGAGATAATATGAATAAAACAATTTATCTATCTAATAATTTAGTTCAGGATATCAGTGCTTGGACACAACATTTCACATAACCGGCGGATTTGTATTTAAACAATGTTTCGTATGATTTGCTAATACCCCCGATCCTTCGACGCTTTTGGGGGTGTCCATGCCCTCCTCATACGCCTCCAACTTGTTTGGGAGCGTGTAAGTACATTCAGTTGACCATTAGTATTGTTTTGGCAGTGATGTGCAGCCGTAGTCACTATGCCTCACCTCTTTCCTATTACCTTTAAATGCAAACACTTACGATAGTGTGTTGTGAGTGTTATGGATTTTTATTTACTTGCTTGCGTTGCGATGTTTTAATAAATGATGAATGTTTATGGTGTAATATTTAGCTTCACAGTGGCAAATTTATGGCCATCATTCCAGCCGAAATATGTTCACTTCTGGATATAGCCCTTCCCATTTGTTTCAATATCGACCAGTCCTGTGCTCCTGGTATCCAGAGTAGGTATTGCAGCGAAATTCAAAAGTTCAGTAACCCGATCGGAAGGCCTAGTTCCACAACGTAGCCTTCCGATACGCGTTTGCCACTCCACAGCAATGGGCTCTGCACATAAGTTTCACCATTCTTCCGGCTGTGTTGCGTTGGTTACCTTGGTTCTCAAGTGGTTTCTTTATTTCCGGTTGGAATATACATAAATTCCAAGTATAACCATTTCAGCGTTATTTGGGTGACCACGTTTCATTTAATAAGACATCGCGGGCAACACACACTGGTCGGACAATCGTCTTGAGATACAGCGCATCTCACAAAAGAAAATGGTGCGTAGCTTCCTGGACATTATCCAGCAGAGTCAGATGTAACGAAACCCTTTCCCGAAGTTGGAACTACTAATCAGTTTATCTTAGGACATCATAACGCGTCATCAACTAAGCGCGTACTCTCTCATCTTCTTAGTGGGTGTTACATGGGCATTTAATATAACCTTTGCTTTGTCGATCTTCATTTTAAGAATTCTACTTACTAATTCAGGTGTCAGGTCCCACATCGTTTCAGACTCATGACTGACAAATAGTCTTGCAGTTGCAAAAATTTTCGTCTGCAAGTAGTTTTTTCTCATGTATTGTCATTGACGGATAGCTGTCATGAGTTGCTGTCATTATCAAGTTCAAAAAGCAAATAGTACGAATATAATTTTCTATGAAAATCCAGCCTGTATATACAGCATAAATATAACAAATTTCAGCTGGTTATGATCTTGATTTTTCATATTTGTGAAACTATTGCAAGTATTTTATTGTTTTATTTATTTGACTCTTAAAATCTTATGTTTATTATGAAAATATAAGTGAAATTCATCACAGGTGTCAAAAAGTGGGAAATGGCTAGTATACTCAAAAGTACCCCTCGTAATAAAAGAGTTTGTCCATGTAGTGTGCAAATTGCAACCGTGAGGCATCTGCCGAGTGCTCTCTTTGTCGGCGCACACCTTACTGCTCGACGTACTGCCAGAAGAAAGACTGGGCGGCTCATCAGATCGAGTGCTTGCGCTCAGTGCCCACCATCCACGCTGACCCTCAACAACATCAATCCATCATGCTGATCGTCGAGAGCCAACATCAGTAGCTGGGTCAGTATCTTCAAGTATTTAAGCAACTTGCTTTTTATTTCGTAGTGACACTTGCGACACTATGCCAAGCTATTGTTTCATACACCGTACGTTCTTGTTTTAATAGCATTTGCAATTTTACATTCGCTCGCGTGATAATTGGTATGATTGTAAAAATACATGAGTCGCTCATTGCGTTCTCTAGGTTACTGACTGTAAATGTAATCTAATAACCGAGTGCGCCTTTTTCCATTTAAAGATGTTAACAACCCATCCCTATATTTAAAGATTGATTGTTGATGTAAGTTAAAATTGAATGTTTTCGGCTCATTCTTAAAATGACTATCATGCTTAGAATGGCTGTGAACCAAATATACCAATGTACTGAGCCAGCAGGAGAAATAGTTTATTATTGGTTACTACTTAAATCTAACCAGAAAACAATTATTTTCGACATTGCCGATACAATAGCGAGTGTCTTCCATTGCTACTGTTTACTTGAGCTATGCAGGTACGAACAGCGTTGATCAAGTATTTTTCTTTCTGTTTCAGGAACCTAGCATCCGTGACCTAACATCAAGCCTTGGCCGTCGTCTATACGCAGAAGACACTCTCATTACCTCTTGTTGCAATATTTTGTTTTGTATAATTTATTTAGGTGTAACTTGTTGTAAATATAGTTTATGATATTTTAATCTGTGTTAGGTTGATTCTTCTATGTGTATTCATTTCGAGTATAGCCCCTAAGTCACTATAGTCTAGGTCTGGGAAATTACAGGAATGGCAGGCTCTTGTACTCGTGACTTACGATCTATTCTGTGTACGTATTCACTGTAATTATCAGTTCTGCCCGTAATGGCAGTAACTTCCTCTGTATACATTTTGTATTTAACATATAGCTAACTAATATATGACCCACAATAATTGGTCTGGAAGTCGGCGAGAATAAATCATAGAACATATTAAATTAATACAGTGTCATAAACGACCGACTCTTATTGATTCGATAACATTGCTATCGGTGGTATGCTATTGATAAGGACTGAGCCCTTACTTATGCGGAACGCGAACGATACACATGAGCTAGCCGCTTTAAGTTTTTGGCAGAGTCTCAAGGACTAAAGCTCGAACGGAGCGGCGAAAACACAACAACAACAACGCGAACCTTTACATTTTTTTTCTATGTTAAGTCCAGTTCGGCAAACATTCGTTCGCCGCCGCAGATGTGTGTGCGGCTACATTTAAAGGCAGGCGCGACGTCCACGTTCGCATGACGCTCCCTCTTCGCAGACGCTTTCGTATAAAATTGGCCGAAGTTTGGCAGAAAATCGGTCACCAACAAAAACTGACCGGTACTCAAACAATAATCAATCCTTGATTGATTTATGTTTTAGCTATATGTTTTTGTTGTCTAGGTATAGGTAATATTAAGCAATGAGAAAGTCGTGGTTCATCAACGGTCTTTGATACATATATTACTCGCAAATATTTCTTAGAGCATTGTGAACTTTTGTGTAAATTATCGATGTCTATTAATATCTTTACGATAGACGTTGCAACTGTTTTATTTTGGCATTATTGTAACATATATGACCAGGAACTTGCACAACCAATAATTATTGTCATATTAAAGATTAACACCATCAAATTTGAGCCATGCTGCAAACCTTTGATAAGATATATGATACTTCCTTATGGTTGGCAGCCACAAACTGGTCGCTATCGGTAAAAATCAGTTATTTTATGCCACTTCTTAGGGATTAGTCTCGTTGATAAAACTTATTGGCAATTTTATATCTAAATTAGTTCTGAATTTCCAAATGAAAAATTAACATGAAGATATAATTCATTCTTTCCGAACAGTGTCAAAGTCTATCGTGCCGAATTATTAACGTTAGTATTTCAACGTGAAAGTACGGAATGATTTTCTAAAATATACGCTGCTTCCCACATTTTGGACAGTGTTTATATTTTGGGTGTCTCCGGCATGAACTCTGGGCAAGAGTGGTAAATGGCCCAGGTTTAGACTGTGCCAGTCTTTATCGATTTGTCTATGGTATGACCATGTTTATATGATCGGTCTCCTTACATCTGCACTGTCTCTTAGATGCCATTCGGTTAGCCGGTTACCTGGAAAGGGGCCAGGTGAAACGGGCATCCCGTCTGTTATTGCCATCATTAATTTATCTTAAAACCTGATAGCAGCACCATCATGCGATTCTGTGCTTCTTTTATTATGCATTTGCAAGCACGATTAAATAAGTATATGTGGTTGTCCTGTTATTTGGTAAGTCCTAATTCGAGTATAAGTTTTGTGCGGCAACTTGCAAACCGCTCTTATCTATCGACTAAGGATAGTCTTTTAGAATACTAAAGCTAAAGCTTCCAGAGTTTCTGCACTAAGACAGCAAAGGTGCAGCATACCTGTGTAGTACAGCTAGATTGTTGACATTTGTATAAAGCGGGTGTTATTGGGCTAATATTAGTAACTCGGCATAAGCGTTATTACTAATGGTTGACACTCGTTTGTTTCCTGCCGGAAACCGCACGAGGCTATGGAGCCTCGTTTGTTTCCTGTTTAACGGTAAAATTCTGTTTCGTAAATCGTATATTTTTTACCAGTTGCAGTCTTATCTAGTTGTAAGTCTAGCGTTAAGATTTGGATGTGTTTTTCCATTTCATTAAAGTATTGTCACTGTTTTAAATTTAGTTTTCGTAGCCGCTCTTCCTCAGTCCACGACCTTGAGGCTAGAGTGGCCCAGGGACAGGGCCAGGACGGGTATTTTTTGTAAAAATTGATATCTATCAAAACCTTGCTTTTAAAAAATCTAAATTTTAAGAGAACCTTTGCTCTGTACTGGCACATATTGGTGTTATCTTCGTCTATCTATTGCGTAACGCATGTTATTTATATTAATCAACTAGTTTTAATGAATATTAAATGACTTAAAGTATGATAATTAAAACCAAATCAAAAACCTAAACAGATATGAACGTCTACGTCTTACTTAGGTTTGTTTAATTTTGTTTCATTCCTTAGTATTAATTTTTCTGTTATTAAAAAGGCAGTAATTGGTGTTCTTATTTTTTTTTAAGAGTTCTGTGTGTGAGTATTCCGCCCGTGCCTTGGTAACGATCTCGCATAGCCAACTTAGGGGGTGGACACTTAAGATCCTAGGTAAAGTCTGCGTCCGTTTATGTGGTACAATGTATAAAGAAAACTAGACCCTAGAGCGTGGTTTAACTGTCGCGAGTTCTATGACAAGAGACGCTGAAAGATTATTTTCTAAACGGAGGCTACCTGAAAACAAGAACATTAACAGTCTAATCCGAGTGTCAATGCGCCAATTATACCACATACAACATATGATATGAATTATTGTGACTAATATGAAATTGCAACAAAATGTTGAACTTTTTACTACGGAGATTAACATTTCCCAAGCACGTTCTTACATTCAGCGTTGAGTTAAAAAAATGTGTTTTCTAATTAATTGGTTCCCAATAATAACCACTTATTGCCTTTAATTAACTAAATTATACATATAATTATCCGTACAATTGTTGTATGTGTATATTGATGAATTTGAAAGTAGAATTTGGTTCTATTTTCATTAAATGTTGTTTGAATGTTATTTATTTGTATTAGTTATATGGTTACCAATTACAAGTGAAAACTTTTTTCTCCGTGTTACCAAATATTAATGTATCATTTAGGTTTAGTTTTTCTTGTACTATTTGTCTTTATGTAAATTGATAAAATGTTGTGTTATTACTTTGTTGATTGTGGTGTCAGTGGTATGATTTATAAGTGATGTATAATTTACAATGTCTTTCTTAATTTTATGGACATTTATAACTCGGAAGATAGATAAAAGCAGGATCTTTTTTCATGAAACTCGTGTTTTGGAGTGGTGTGGTGTGAAACAGAATCTACAATTATAAAAAGTCGATGTATCTTATCTGTCCGCTGAACTGTTGTACAATATCTATGTTCAGGTTTAACATCCAATAGTATAAGTATGTACATTTTAGCAGTACCCCTTTTGAAATATTTTCAAAATGGTATCCCTTTCAGACAGTATGGCATTGTATTACATAAAACTGCTCGCTTGGATAGAATAGGTGACTTAGTGTGAGTTAGGTGTAGATGTCCAGAAAAAACAGATAATCGATATATGCTCCGACATATATCGACTATCTGTTTTTTCTGGACTTCTATGAACGTCTTTCTTGTATTCCTATAATTTATACTTAATATCTTGAGCCAAATAAGACATTCAGACCTTCTTCCTCATCTTTATCTAAGTATTTGGGAAACTCCAAACCTATTATATTAGATGTCTCCTTTTAACCATCAAGCATAGCTCCATAGCTGCCATGAGGTGCCACATTTCTTCGTCTACTTCTTCATCACCATGTCTTAAGTGAACACATGTGCACCTCTCTCTTGGTGGCTATTTTCGCCCTCTCAGATATATACGTATATACGGGGATGGTGGTGGCTACATATGGTTCTTGCACCTCCAAAATAATTTCTTGTTCGCGTCCCTCGTTTCTTCCTTAGTTTCTCCTATTTCTCTTTCCCCTGCACACTTTCCAACCCCTGCTCTCTTCCCCGTCATATGTTCCCTTCGCCTCTTCTACTCTCTTCGCCCCTCCTGCTCTCGTCGCTCCTGTTTCTCCCGTCGCTCCTCTTTCTCCCGTCGCTCCTTTTACTCTCTTCGCTCCTCTTGCTCTCTTCCTCCTTCCCCTGTCCTCCACTATTCCCTTTCACCTTTCCACAATTGTTCACCTTCCCTATTGTCATGTCTCTTCCTTTGTTTTACTATCATTCCTTTTCCTTATGTTGTCCTTACATTACATTCCTATCACAATAAAAAAGGTTGCATTTTCCCTCATAACCGTGTGAAAGGAATGTTTCACTTACTTTCAGAACTAACCTAACCCTATTGAGCGGAAGGTTTCACTTACTTTGAGATCTATCCTAACCCTATTGGGCGAAATGTTTCACTTTGAGAAGTAACGTAACCCTATTGAGCGGAATGTTTCACTTACTTTGAGATCTATCCTAACCCTATTGGGCGAAATGTTTCACTTTGAGAAGTAACGTAACCCTATTGAGCGGAATGTTTTACTTACTTTGAGAACTAGCCTAACCCTATTGGGCGGAATGTTTCACTTACCTTGAGCAACTTACCTAACCTTATTAAGGTAGTGCTGTTGTTTATGTGTACTCTCTTTTAAGTCTTTTCTATGTGCTGCTGTATACTCCTATAGGCGCGCATACTGACTCTTTGTTGCTACAAAAGGATTTCCATTACTTACTGACATTTCTAAATTATACTAAACAGTAAAACGTCTCTTGACTCGTGACGAAATATCATAGTCATTGTCAGGAAGTCAATGAATTTCAGACCGACGTGTAACATTGAAGATGAAATATTTGGAAAGTTTAAAATATTTAAGATTTCAGATTGTGGTCTAAAAATGTAGCAGAGCTAAAATGTACATACTAATACGTCTGCATTACCATTTCTCTAAATAGCTACTTTAATCAGAACGACTTAACTTACTGCGTAATAAAATTTAAAAAAAATGGTCATTCTTTTTTTTATGAAGTATTTGTCTCCTTTCTAGCTGACTATCTAAAATGGAAGTTCAAAAATGGTTCCTCAACAGAGTTACAAATTGAGATATGTTAGAAAGTGGTTTTTAACTTTGTAATTAACGCAAATTCAACTGTTTTTCGTGGTTCTTAGCAACCTATTTCTCTACCTATTTTTGGATAGTTATCCAGAATGCCACTACATTCTATTAATTCCGTAGTTTCCCGTCCGTTACAAGAAAAGTAGAGTGTGATGTCTAAAATCAAAATTGTTTATTTCAAATTAACCATCCGTTGGAGCTTTTGGATTGTCAATGTCGGTCAGTCCAAGAAAAGTGAAGCTAAATTGCACGTTCCAAAGGGTAGATCTCTGTGGAGAAGAATGTGCAAGAAACTCCATGAACACTCTTTAAAATCATAGTATGGGTTACATTTCTGCGTTACATATTTCTGTTGCTTCTATCATGTGAGCACAATGTATAAATATAAAAATTAATTAAAAGATGAAACCCGCCACACATTTCTCACCCACTGCAACTCCTGAAAGCCAGAATCAACAGTGGAGACCGCCAGAAAAACGCCGAGCAATGAAGCCCAACGAGTCCTGGAGAAACGATTCAACTGTCTTGGGTCCCGCAACGAAATTAATCAGAAAAGAATAGCGGAGGAGGAAGAAAAAAAGATATTTTTTCCACTTCCCTCCATAACAAGCAGGTGACAGAACAGAACTAGGCCAATCGGCACAAAGCGACGTTATTGCAACTGGGAGAAGCCCAGATTGCCAAGCACCATGGAATAAAATTTGATTAAGTTAATGGGTCCTAAGTAGGTATGTGCTGTTACAATTGATTCCAATAATAGGGATGGCAAAAGCGCCTGAACGCACGGAAATTGGTTCTAGTTTCTATAAGGTCCGTATAATAAACGACACCGGATGTAACTTGTACACTATCCAACATAATATTGCGTTCATTCTGCCAAAGAATATACTCTCACAAGATGTGATATGCGGACTGTTCAAATTCATAGTTCGATGTAGTACATTGACACAAAGGCGAAGGAACAAGTTTAAAAGAATACAGTTTACTTTTAAAACTGCCATGATCTGTGAGAGATTGGGCAACGCAGTGGTCAACCTCCAGCCATGTCCTAGCCAGCCGATCGCCAACGGATGGAAAGAATAGATGGAGGTGCCGGCCCTTGATGGAATTATCCTACCTACTATGCCATTCGGATAAGAGGTCCTCCCAGACTTCATTCTGAGGTTTAATTAATCTAGAAATTTTATTAAGGTCGCGTTGTGTAACAAAATTAGTGTCCATGGCCTCCTCCTTCGCGGAGTAGTACATTGAAGCACGTCGCTGTACTTCAAGATCGACTGGAAGTACACCTGCCAGTATCGGTAAGGTTTCAGTACTGACTGTTCTAAACGCCTTGCATAGAAATACCAATGCCAAACGTTGGCTTTGAAGCAGTTTACGTCGTGCCCCTATGCTGGCCCTATCGGCCCAAACAGGTGCACCGTGGCACATACATCCTAAGTAGGTAGCTCCATATATAGTTTTTAAAGTTAGGATTGATAGACCCCAAGTTGCTTTGGATATTCTAGTTAGGGCATAAAAGTTCCTTTTAGCTTTTTCGCCAACTATTTTTATATGCTCGATAAATGGAAAATTCCTTTCTAAGATCATACCAAGGTAGCATACGGATTGCTGTTTTTTAGCGGGAACGTTATTAAATTTAATAGTAGGCAATGATTTAAGATTACCTTTTAGTAGAAATTTATAGGTTTTATACGGCGCAAACGCTAGGCGGTTACGATCACCCCACTGAGATATTAAATTTAGGGAAGTATTCCCCCGTGTGTAAAACTTTAATATTTATGTCATAAACATGCACTGATACTGGTAGATGATCACCTTCAAAAAAAAAAAGTCGAAGACATTCACTAGGGCACCAACCACCTTCATTCCTGTTACGACGGTCTAACCTTTTAAAAGTTCAAAGTTTTGCAGGGGCTGGGCATGACATATTTTTGCGGATCTCTTTATCAGTTAAATAGATGTCTATATACTTGATTATGCCGTAGCAGACAGACAGCTGCATAGCCTTCGGGAACATCCATCCATTTTCCAAAAGCGTCTCACATGTACCTAAGTAGGGTTTAAATACTTAACTACGTTTATCTTAATAATGTTATTTTCTCTTAAAATACGTGCCATTGCAAACTGATTCGGAAGACGTTCTTTATGCGAAACGTATATCTCATACTTTTCTTCTTTCAAAGAATTTCTACTTCCGTGACATATCTTTTTCTTACTCAACTTCACTTTTTTCCAACCCATCTCACTATTCGCACTGTCCTCTCGAACCCTCTTTTCCGATCTTGTCTGCTCCTCATGAAGTTTAGTATCTTATCAATAGCATCCATGTCCTTCGAATCATTTAATACATTTTCAACTTTATTGTTAAATACGAGCGTATTACAGCGCGGCGAAATGTTTATTTCATCAGTCATGATATAGTCCTGAAAGGTACGTGCAGGCGGACGGTCCGGCGCCCACCTCTAGTACGTGACAATGTAATGTGTAAAAAAGTTCTCAGTGGGGGAAGCGATAAAATCTGCGACAGAAAAACAACCAGACCGCACGAGTGCCGGTACGGTAATGAAGCAAGATCTTCATTTAGAGTTGTGTTTGTTGAATCAATGCATGAGATTACAATACTTAATTCGCTTAAACATGCTTCCGTGTAGACTCCCAGTATTGTGTGATCATGTCATTTTCTAACGTAGAGTATTTTAACATGATGTGTCTGGGTAGGAGTGACTGCAATTATGCAGAAGCTCGTAGAGACTATGAGATCTATTTTGTATCCCGATGCCGTCTGAGCGTGCGTTCCAACGTCTGCACAATCGCGCCTACGTAACGCGCAGTGATGCAGAAAGACCGCGCCCTCACGATCCGGATATTGAAGAGCAGGTGCTCCAGTTATTCAACGAGAATCCCACTCTGAGTACTCGTTCTGTGGCACGAGAGCTGAGCACTAACCATATGCAAGTGTGGAAGGTCATAGACGTAGTCGGACCTTTCCACACTGCTACGGATATGCGAGGACCGCGCGTGCCGCGTGTGCACCCCTGTATTGCCATGTAAGTTACTTCTTTTTGCGTAATAATATTTATTGTTAGGGTTTTTTTTAGTTGCCCGACTGCCGAAGTAAGGAGGGTAATGTTTTCGTCTTAAGATATTTTAGAACAGTGTTTTTTTTTCCATATAGGTTGACGCTTAATGTTGCGCCACGGGAAGACCTGGTACTTAAAATAACCACTAGAATGCTCTTAATCATAATTAACACGATGCGCCGAGGAAAATCTTCTGGTCATGATGGTCTCAGTATTGAGCATCTCCGATTTGCTGGTACATACGCATTGTTCAGTCATGCATTCGTCATGGTAATTGACCAAGTGACAAAGCCAAAACAACAGTGAACAGCGCTATAATATCAATAACTGGCCAATATTGATAATTTGATAATATATATCTTTTTTTGGCTGTCATGTGAATGCCAGTTAAAAAAAAAAGAAATTAATTAAATTAATTTTTCACTTTACCATTTTAATTTTACCGTTATTATGTAACAGAGAAATTGAAAAATTAACGTGAGGAGAGTTTTGAGACCAAAGAAACGACGGATGGATTGACTGATGATAATATGTCTAGAAAGGGCGTTACTACCGAGATGACGTAGAATACAATAGAATACTCTTTATTATGTACACCATATAGATTACAGAACATAAATATAAAGATTTTACAATGGGTGACACAACGGGCTGTCTTATCGCTAAGAGCGATCTTTTACAGACAACCTTTGGATGGAATACTACGGGTAAAGAGAGAGAAATAATGAAGGTAGCCTAAAGTGTACTATTTACATAAATTGTAAAATAAATAAGTAGGTACGTTAAGTGTATCATACTAGTTTAAATAAATATTGTAGGTATACATCTAATTAATAACCGTCATATACATATCATATCATCAATAAACATATCATTATATTTGCTCTTTTAGCAAATAAAAGAAAATGGTATGTTTAAAGATAGAGGAAGTGCTTTTTTATCTTATTTATAAAAGTGGACAGAGTTTGAGCACGTCTTGTGGACACGGGCAAGTCTTTCCATAGCCGAATTGCTTCTGCAGGAAAGGATTTATAATAAAAACTAGTGGAATGCATCGGCATCTCTAATATGAGGTTTTCCGATGACCTTACATAGCTATTATGTGTGTCGTGAAGGAACTTGAAACGTTCTTTAAGAAACCCCCTATGGGTTTTAGGATTAAACAAAATACTTTGGAGCTGAAATAGGATATGAGAATTCCGGCGAAGATAAATGGGAAGCCACTTAAGCTTTGTACGAAATTCAGACATAGACCCTTTACAGCACATGACTTAAATGAATATTTGCGAATAAGTATATTAGCTGCTATGTTTTTATGTACAACGTTCTCAGTTTATTTGAATAAAAAATAAACTACGTATTAAGTATCTGTGCATTGCACCCGTGCTAAGCCGGGGCGGAATGCTAGTCTTTGAACATAGTTCTGCCATTTTTATAAATAAGGGTATTCCTTCTTTAAGTAAAATAAGCCAACTTAAAGATTTAAGGTAGTTTCCTTCCAGGTCCAGCTTATTTTTCCACACTGTATAGTACAACTCGTATATTGTTTACATTGCTTTTTTAGTAATTGTGAGATAAATGAATATAGAGTATTTTGGTTCTGACATCACAGTTTGTGCATAAAACTCATGGATACCTCAACTGTTACTTGGTTAGCAGTTAAGTTTTTGAGTTTCATTAGCTTTATACACTAAAAGTATTTTCACCCGACTGCCGAAGTAAGGAGGGTAATGTTTTCGTCTTAAGATATATTAGAACCGTGTCATTTTTCGTTAGCGTCACGCTGTGCTATTTTACTTCTGCTTAAAATTTTATGAGCGTATAATGTTGTGTTTAAAAATATATAAACCGTATACCCACCTATTAGGTTTAAAGGGTCTTTATTTTCTCAAAACAGAACATAATACAGTTCACTTACATGAGATTTAACTTAGAACGTAAAAATTATCGTTGTCCAGTGATATGTTCCAGACGGATTGTGGAATATGCTGTTTTACAAAACCTTTTCATGATTGCTACTTGTTTACAAGAAAGTTCTTTATGTAAAACAACTGAACATCGTTTTGCATTTATCAGCGCAATGGATCAATGACTAGCTGTTTTATAAATGAGCGTAATATGAAACGTCAGATTGTACATCTACTATGACACTCATGACATGACCATAGTTATACTGTACGGATGGCGTGTTTGTGTACAGATTGCAAAGTTATTTTTTGTGTATGCGAAGCCCAAAACACGTCTCAGGGGTCACAACGCGGCGGATGCCCTGTCCCGCTGCGCGCACACGCCTAGTGACCGCTATGATCTGCCGTGAACTGTGTTGTGTGCCTGTCGCTCGGTAACCAAACTGCTAACATTTTTATTAAATATTTTTGGGAAAAAATTTAACATCGTGTAAAAATATTTGGAATCGACTTAGTTGCTTATTCTGATTAAACTATTCGGTTTTCGTGTGAAGAAAAAATAACGTTGTATATTCACTCTCAGAAAATTGTCTCATAAGAATACAACAAATAGCAATTTGTTGGGAGAGCGGAGGGGCGAAGGGTGGCGCTCTACAAGGTCGTGCGTGGGTGGAGCACGGCCTCCTCCCGTCAGGGGGTTCGTGGCGGTTTTAAGTTATTCTTTCCGAGACATTCGATATTTCAAGATTTTTAAAAATTGATATAATCATAACTGTTGAAAATTCAATATCATTCAGCGTAGAATCCAAAGATGAACAACGTGCCTATTTTCAAATAACATAACAAATATTCAATCTTTGTAGGTTGCAGTGAACGAACCACCTTACGGGAAGGCAAAGCTGTTAAACAAAAAAAGATTATCTTTTTGTACAATTTTTATAGGTTGAAACTAATTTTTTGCAGGTACAAGTCTTAAATGGTGATGTAGTGTCAACTTTATCTTTCCGTTCCAGGCACGCCGTTCTCCTCCTGTTATTTTTTCTTTTTTCCGTTACAGTTACCGTTATTATCTAACGGAGAAATTGAAAAATTAACGTGAGGAGAGTTTTGAGACCAAAGAAACGACGGATGGATTGACTGATGAAGATTATATGGCTAGAAAGGGCGTTACTACCGAAATGACGTAGAATACAATAGAATACTCTTTATTAAGTACACCATATAGATTACAGAACATAAATATAAAGATTTTACAAAGGGTGACACAATGGGCGGTCTTATTGCTAAGAGCGATCTTTTACAGACAACCTTTGGATGGAATACTACGGCTAAAGATAGAGAAATAATGAAGGTAGCCTAAAGTGTACTATTTACATAAATTATAAAATAAATATGTAGGTACGTTAAGTGTATCATACTAGTTTAAATAAAGATTCTATACATCTAATTAATAACCGTCATATACATATCATATCATCAATAAACATATCATTATATTTGCTCTTGCAGCAAATAAAAAAAAAGACGTGTGGCACTCGGGGACTGCCGCGGTAAAGCTATTGCATAGCATTTTGTATCAATTTATGCAATTATAATTATTTATTTATTTTATTTATGCAGTATTTTTTTTCTTTGATATTAATTCAAGTTACACTTTTTGAGCGTGGTGACCGGTAAGAAAACAAATTTTTCTTTTATTAAATAAATAAAAAGTTAATATTATTTAAAATATTTTTATTATTTTACAATACATGTGGGTTTTATTACCTTACAGTAGCTGTTGGTTATTCAGCAATATTTATCATTGAAACTATAGGTTTATGATAACTGAAATAAGAAACATAAGTTTGCGACTTAATATCCTCTAAATACCTAGAAAATACCGCGTCAATGGTGGTCCCATATTTTGTTGTGGACTTTTGTGGATCATTATTCATTTTCAAATTCAATGTTTTTGATAGAAAAGTTGTCCACCGCTCTGATTTTTTATCAGCGAAGTTAATATTGAAATCGCCAGCCAAGATAAGTGGAAATTTATTACCATTTGTTTCAAGTATTTTCGAGCCACTCGAGTTACTCCAGTAAAGTGCGATGAATAAAATGCTCCACCTCGTCCAATTTTGGATTCGGAGAAATGTAAATTGCTACCATATCTATTTGTAGGCCATTTCTAAGTTTGCATAAGCACGCACAAATATCTCCAACAACTGAGCGCCTAACATTAACATCGCTAACGTGTGCAATATTTATTTCAATATTCGGAGTCATAATATTAGTAATATCATTTTTATTTTGGTAAATAGCTACCCCACCTTTTGAAACAGTATCTCGTTTGAACTGAACAATACAATTAAAATTAGGTATTTCAATTGGATTATCATGCGTCATGCAAGTTTCGGTAAGAAGTAACACATTTGTTTGTCTCGTAACTGAATCTTGTAAATCGTATTTATGACTATTTAGACTGGCAGTTGAAAGTCATTATTGAAATGCCATTTCTATTACTAATGAAATCTAATACACTTTGAGCAATCGTCTGAACACTATTTAAAGACAGTCTTTTGAATTCTTGCAACAATTGAAAAAACGGTCGCGTGAGCACTTTTTACTCTATAAAATCACGCGCTTTTATTTAGTAAACAACACTATAAATAATTTAAAAGTCCAATGAAAAATTAGCATGACATTCATCTTAGCTTTTCCGTTAAAAAAAAAGCTATTTTATAAAAACACTACTAAATTAATTTGAATAAAAGTACTTAATAATTAATTATATGAACAGTTTTTAAGGTAGCCATGACAACGTCGATGACGTCTATGACATATCTCTATAGAAGACCTATTTCAGAGAGAAAATTAATCGCAAGTTTAGCACATCGCGACTATCAGTAACATGGCAAGTGTGTAGGACTGAGTTCGCGCCCTGCAATATGCATGCTCTTTTTGAAATCTATAAATTGTTTTCAAAAGATGTAGTCGCACGCACACAAACATACCGTGCCGAAGACTGCCGAACTGAAACGACGTTAGACGATGGGGAGCGTGAGGTTTTTTCGTTACGGAATTTCTGGATTCGGTCCCCGCGCTCAAGGCCCGCGATAGAAGCTATGCAATAGCTTAAAAATATTATATAGATATCAATATAAATGAATATAGAGTTTTTTGGTTCTGACATCACAGTTTGTACATAAAACTCATGGATACCTCAACTGTTACTTGGTTAGCAGTTATGTTTTTGAATTTCATTAGATTTATACACTAAAAGTATTTTCACCCGACTGCCGAAGTAAGGAGGGTAATGGTTTCGTCTTAAGATATATTAGAACCGTGTCATTTTTCGTTAGCGTAACGCTGTGCTATTTTACTTCTGCTTAAAATTTTATGCTCGTAAAACGTTGTGTTTAAAAATGTATAAACCATATACCCACCTATTAGGTTTAAAGGGTCTTTATTTTCTGAAAAAAGAACATAATACAGTTCACTTACATGAGATTTAACTTAGAACGTAAAAATTATCGTTGTCCAGTGATATGTTCCAGATGGATTGTGGAATATGCTGTTTTACAAAACCTTTTCATGATTGCTACTTGTTTACAAGAAAGTTCTTTATGTAAAACCACTGAACATCGTTCACCAGTTTTCTATGATTACACGCAGAATTGTATAAACGTTTTGCATTTATCAGCGCAATGGACCAATGACTGGCTGTTTTATAAATGAGCGTAATATGAAACGTCAGATTGTACATCTACTATGACACTCATGACATGACCATCGATCGTTATACTGTACGGATGGCGTGTTTGTGTACTGAAATGAAATGAAATGAAATCGTTCACTAAGCAAGTAGGATCACCGATCACTTTTACACGTCATATGTTTTTTTTTTCTTCTTTTTTTTTTTTTTAAACTAGATGAAGCCGGCATTTCCTAACTGACTACCTCTGAGAAGAAATAGCCGAAACAAACTCAGGGATCATCGTCTTTTTTAAAGTCCAGACATTAAAAATGAAAATGTTTACAATAATTTACGTTATAATTACGGATATTGCTTAATAACAATGATTAACAGAGCGAGCAGCTCAGTCCCAAGCCTCTCTATCCTCTAAATAATCTGAGATTTTATAATACCCCTTTTTGCAAAGTTTGGCCTTTATATAGGTTTTATATCGTTTAATGGGTAAGTTTTGAATGTCCATGGGAAGCTTGTTGTAAAAG
Source organism: Sesamia inferens (assembly GCA_037179545.1). Classification (NCBI taxonomy): domain Eukaryota; kingdom Metazoa; phylum Arthropoda; class Insecta; order Lepidoptera; family Noctuidae; genus Sesamia; species Sesamia inferens. The sequence goes on from CM073921.1 coordinate 23,292,719, forward strand.
TGTATACATTGACCCATGAACGAGTTGCCTACTCTGTGGAGACGAGTGTGATGTACAGCAAGATTGTGTTTGTTCCTGGTATTTATATTATGAATATCGCTTATTTTCTTAAAATTAGATATATTTTTATGTACATACATAAGATTTTCAAATATATATTGCGAAGCTACAGTCAGAATGTTCACCTCTCTGAATTTTTCTCTAAGAGAATCTCTAGGACCAAGGTTGTAAATGGCTCGAACAGCCCTTTTCTGTAAAACAAAGATAGTATTGATGTCCGCACAAGTTCCCCAGAGAAGAATCCCATAAGTCATAAGACTATGAAAATAATTAAAATAAACAATTCTGGCTGTATTCACATCAGTTATCTGTCTAATTTTCTTAACAGCATAAGCGGCAGAACTGAGTCTACCCGACAGCTTCTCAATGTGAGGACCCCATTGTAACTTGGAGTCAATAGTCAATCCAAGAAAAACTGTCGACTCGACAGGTACTGATTGCAAAGTTATTTTTTGTGTATGCGAAACCCAAAACACGTCTCAGGGGTCACAACGCGGCGGATGCCCTGTCCCGCTGCGCGCACACGCATAGTGACCGCTATGATCTGCCGTGAACTGTGTTGTGTGCCTGTCGCTCGGTAACCAAACAGCTACCATTTCTATTAAATATTTTTGGGAAAAAATTTAACACTGTGTAAAAATATTTGGAATCGACTTAGTTGCTTATTCTGATTAAACTATTCGGTTTTTGTGTAAAGAAAAAATAACGTTGTATATTCACTCTCAGAAAATTGTCTCATAAGAATACAACAAATAGCAATTTGTTGGGAGAGCGGAGGGGCGAAGGGTGGCGCTCTACAAGGTCGTGCGTGGGTGGAGCACGGCCTCCTCCCGTCAGGGGGTTCGTTGCGGTTTTAAGTTATTCTTTCCGAGACATTCGATATTTTAAGATTTTGAAGTAAAACTTCTTTATCGGCGTTGGAAAAAAATTTACCGTCACATTTTTCCGTTACGCGCCATCTTTTTATTATTTTTTTTACTATATTTACCCACCTCGAAGTCCTTCCCCATATCCCTACCTAAAATCCCAGATATCTCGGAAACGGCTGGGAATTTAAAAAATCTGATAAAATTCCCCCCCTCCCCCCCCCCCACTAAACCCTCTCCCAGCCGGAACCTATATTCAGATAGGACCCCTAGACCCCCATTTTGACCCCATAGTACTTGACCCCCAATACCCATATAGCACATACATTCCGAGATTCCAGTGTCCTGTCCCCTCCCACTCTCCCCTCATGTTGTGACCCCAGGTGGACAGGATCCTCCCAACACTTAGACAAACCTCCCTCACTTACCCCTCCCCCCTCCCCCTAGACTCAACCTAGCCTCCCCACCCCTCAGGCCACCTCACCCCCCGGCGGCATATCTCGGGATCCGGAGGTCCTAGACTAGCCGAGTTTGGGCTCTTCGGAATCGGGAGGAAGAGCCCCACATTATGGCCCCGGGGGATTCCGCATCCCGCATTCCACACTGACTCACCTGGTGCTGGCGCGTGCAATTATTGGGACATACAGGCTGTATCTTTAGGTTAGTTTAGTTTTAAATTTGGTGTTGTATTTAGTCGTGGACCGTCTCCCTATTGGGGACGCTAAGTTTTAATCTTTATTAATGTTATTTTACGTGCCACGTGCGTTACGCGCCTTCTTTTTCTAAGAAGTTTCACTTCTTACGTGTGTACACTAGTACACGCACACATTTTTTTTTTAAATTGATATAATCATAACTGTTGAAAATTCAATTTCATTCAGCATAGAATCCAAAGAGGAACAGCGTGCCTATTTTCAAATAACATAACAAATATTCAATCTTTGTAGGCTGCAGTGAACGAACCACCTTACGGGAAGGCAAAGCTGTTAAAAAAAAAGATTATCTTTTGTTACAATTTTTACAGGTTGAAACTAATTTATTACAGGTCCAAGTCTTAAATAGTGATTTAGTGTCAACTTTATCTTTCCGTTCCAGGCACGCCGTTCTCCTCCCGTTATTTTTTCTTTTTTCCGTTACAGTTACCGTTATTATCTAACGGAGAAATTGAAAAATTAACGTGAGGAGAGTTTTGAGACCAAAGAAACGACGGATGGATTGACTGATGAAGATTATATGGCTAGAAAGGGCGTTACTACCGAAATGACGTAGAATACAATAGAATACTCTTTATTAAGTACACCATATAGATTACAGAACATAAATATAAAGATTTTACAATGGGTGACAAATGGGCGGTCTTATTGCTAAGAGCGATCTTTTACAGACAACCTTTGGATGGAATACTACGGCTAAAGATAGAGAAATAATGAAGGTAGCCTAAAGTGTACTATTTACATAAATTATAAAATAAATATGTAGGTACGTTAAGTGTATCATAGTACTTTAAATAAATATTGTATACATCTAATTAATAACCGTCATATACATATCATATCATCAATAGACATATAATTATATTTGCTCTTGTAGCAAATAAAATAAAATTGATATGTTTAAAGAGAGAGGAAGTGGTATTTTATCTTATTTCTAAAAGTGGACAGAGTTTGAGCACGCCTTGTGGACACAGGTAAGTCTTTCCATAGCCGAATTGCTCCTGCAGTAAAGAATTTATCCTAAAAACTAGTGGAATGCATCGGCATATCTAATATCAGGTTTTCCGATGACCTTAGATAGCTATTATGTGTGTCATGAAGGAACTTGAAACGTTCTTTAAGATGAGGGGGGGGGGGGGGGTTTAGGATTAAACAAAATACTTTAGAGCTGAAATGGGATATGAGAATTCCGGCGAAGATAAATGGGAAGCCACTTAAGCTTTGCTTAATATTTGCGAATAAGTTTATTAGCTGCTATGTTTTTATGTACAACGTTCTTAGTTTTTTTGAATAAAAATAAACTACGTATTTAGTATCTGTGCATTGCACCCGTGCTAAGCCGGGGCGGAATGCTAGTCTTTGAACATAGTTCTGCCATGTTTTTAAATAATGGTATTCCTACTTTAAGTAAAATAAGCCAACTTAAAGATTTAAGGTAGTTAGTTTCCTTCCAGGTCGAGCTTATTTTTCCACACTGTATAGTACAACTCGTATATTGTTTACATTGCTTTTTTAGTAATTGTGAGATAAATGAATATAGAGTATTTTGTTTCTGACATCACAGTTTGTGCATAAAGCTCATGGATACCTCAACTGTTACTTGGTTAGCAGTTAAGTTTTTGAGTTTCATTAGCTTTATACACTAAAAGTATTTTCATCCGACTGCCGAAGTAAGGAGGGTAATGTTTTCGTCTTAAGATATATTAGAACCTTGTCATTTTTCGTTAGCGTCACGCTGTGCTATTTTACTTCTTCTTAAAATTTCCTGAATTGAACCTGAGGTACGTAAACATCTTGTGACTACCAAGGATAAATTATTTATTGACTGGGCCACTTGCCGTTTTGTTGATGATATCGAGGTAGTTCGTTGCACGTATTGTCAACAATTCGGTCATGTTAAAAAGCATTGCGCTAATAAATAACCAACCTGCGCTGTCTGTTCCGAGGCTCACGAAACCAATGTTTGCCCGCATAAGGGCGATTCAAATTTTACCCCGGTTTGCGCGGCGAGTAAACGATTTAAAAACCCTTAGACCATCGATGCGGGTCTGATCAGTGCGATACCTATAAATTAAAACTCGAACAAGTTATCCTACATACTAATTACTAATTAAGATGGATAGTCTAAACATAGGGCAATTAAACCTTCACCACGATAATGTGGCGACATCAGAGTTAGATAAATTAATTATTGACTACAACTTAGACCTTGTACTCATTCAAGAACAATATCAAAACTCACGTTTACGTCACAGGATTAGGAGGACAGCTAGATTGCAAGGCACGAGCCGGAATTTATGTTGCGCGGTCTTCTAACTTTACGATAACGTCTTTATGTGACCTCATGACGCCACACTGTGCGGTTGCTGAAGTCTCATCAGCTTCTTTTAAAGTATTCGTTGTAAGCTGTTACTTTCAATATTCAGATCCTGTTACTCCTCATATACATAATCTCCGTCATATCTTGCGGTCACTCGCGGGCTGCAAAGTTATCGTTGGCGCGGATGTCAACGCGTCATCGTCTCTGTGGTATGGCAAGGTTCGGGCCACCGATACCGAACGACGCTGCGCTGTTGAGGATTTCATTGCTGAGATGAACCTATCGATTCATAATACCCCTGATGCACCACCTACTTTTTGCAGCCAAATGGGCGAATCTTGTATTGACGTCACACTTTCAAGTGCAGACGTACGTTTGGATAGATGGCGTGTCCTACCGGACGCGTCTTGTAGTGATCATCGCATGATCGTGTACGAATTTGTTCCTGGTTATATTCAGGGTCCGTCTCATATTCCCGGTAATTTCAGATATAGATGTAAAGGCGCGAACTGGGTATTTTTCGGCTCGCTTTTTGCATGTCACGCCAAAGAATTCACTTGGGACGGGCTGTCAGCCGAAGAAAGTGCTGACATTATGTCAGAAACCTTTGCCTACTGTGCTGACACCGCCATTGTTCGCGGATCTATGACCAATATTCGTAGATGTGACTGGTGGAGTGATTATTTAGTTGAACAGCGTAAAAGATATCGCAGATCGCGTAGACAGTTAAACAAACTCAAGAGCCGAAAGATAACTGGAGATCTTCTTACTTTCGCTTTAAATGCTTTTAGAGTTGCCAAGTCACGCTACAAAGCATCGGTGGAAAAATCTAATGGTAACTTGTTGCGGAAAATCGTTGATAAACTTGACAGGGAGGGTCCGTGGTCTCCCTTATATCACGAATTTAAAGCTAACAGATCGGTCGACCTTGCATACGTTCAAAACATTAAAGTCAATGATAAGCATACCACAGGCATAGAGGAAACAACAGAAGTACTAATTAATACACTTATCCCTGATGATTCACCGGCTAATGATAGCGACTATCACCAACAGATTCGAGCGATGGCTCCTGTGTCACCTGAATCACCAATGTCAGACGTACCATCTAATGACGAATTTATAAATATTGTTAGAAAACTACCGGTCAACAAATCATCAGGTGATGATAAAATATCTAATAGGATGATTAAAGAAGTGTGTAAAACAGCGGGTGATGCCATCTTAACTGTGTACAACCGATGCATTGCTGATGGCGTTTTTCCTCGTAAATGGCGACGCGGTTTCATACGAATAATACCAAAGTGTGGTGACAAACCACCGGATGATCCGAAGTCATATCGTCCTATCACACTTCTACCATCTTTGGGGAAACTTCTTGAGCGCCTCATCGTTCCACGTTTACTACCGAACGGTCCAAAATTCCATAGTAATCATTATGGCTTCACCATAGGTAAATCTACAGTCGACGCTGCGCTTTCTGTCAGAAGAACCGTTAACCAATCTGAAAACAAGTACGTAATTGGGATCTTCCTGGATTTTTCTGGAGCTTTTGATAACGCCTGGTGGCCTATGCTGTTGTTAAAATTAAAAACCCGCGGTTGCTATAGAAACATATATATTCTCATTTACTCGTACTTTATAAACGGTTCCGCGGTACTTAAGCTCGGTCATTTTTCTAGTACTAAAACACTAACCATGGCATGTCCTCAGGGTTCAGTTGTCGGTCCTTATTTATGGAATTTGGGTTTTGATGACTTCCTCGCGATCCCGCTTCCTTGCGGCTGTTCACTTATTGGTTACGCGGACGATGGCCTACTGCTCATTCAGTCAAGTACCCGAGCTGGACTTGAGAACTTGGCCAATACTTGCCTAAATTTAATATCTCAGTGGGGTGATCGTAACCGCCTAGCGTTTGCGCCGCATAAACCTATCAACTTCTACTAAAAGGTAATCTTAAATCATTGCCTACTATTCAATTTAAAAACGTTCCCATTAAAAAACAGCAATCCGTATGCTACCTTGGTACGATCTTAGAAAGGAATTTTTCATTTATCGAACATATAAAAATAGTTGGCGAAAAAGCTAAAAGGAACTTTTATGCCCAAACTAGAATATCCAAAGCAACTTGGGGTCTATCATTCCTAACTTTAAAAACTATATATGGAGCTACCTACTTAGGATGCATGTACTACGGTGCACCTGTTTGGGCCGATAGGGCCAGTATAGGGGCGACACGACGTAAACTGCTTCAAAGCCAACGTTTGGCATTGATATTTTTATGCAAGGCGTATAGAACGGTCAGTACTGAAGCCTTACCGGTACTGGAAGGTGTACTTCCAGTCGATCTTGAGGTACAACGACGTGCTTCAATGTACTATTCCGCGAGGGGGGAGGCCATGGACACTAATTTTGTTACACAACGCGACTTTAATAAAATTTCTAGATTATTTAAACCTCAGAATGAAGCCTGGGAGAACCTCTTATCCGAATGGCAAAGTAGGTGGGATAATTCCATCAAGGGCCGGTACCTCCATCTATTCTTTCCATCCGTTGGCGATCGGCTGGCTAAGACATGGCTGGAGGTTGACCACTGCGTTGCTTAATTTCTCACAGGTCATGGCAACTTTAAAAGTAAACTGTATTCTTTTAAACTTGTTCCTTCGCCTTTGTGTCAGTGTTCTACATTGAACTGTGAATTTGAACGGTCCGCATATCACATCTTGTGGGAGTGTGTTCCTTGGCAGAATGAACGCAATATTATGTTGGATAGTGTACAAGTTTCATCCGGAGTCATTTATTATACGGACCTTGTAGAAACTAGAACCAATTTCCGTGCGTTCAGGCGCTTTTGCCATACCTATTATTGGAATCAATTGTAACAGCTAATACCTACTTAGGACCCATTAACTTAATCAAATTTTATTCCGTGGTGCTTGGCAATCTGGGCTTCTCCCACTTGCAATAATGTCCCTTTGTGCCGATTGGCCTAGTTCTGTTCTGTCTCCTGCTTGTTATGGAGGGAAGTGGAAAAAATATCTTTTTTCTTACTCCTCCGCTATTCTTTTGTGATTAAATTAGTTGCGGGGTCCAAGACAGTTGAATCGTTTCTCCGGGACTCGTCGAGCTTCATTGCTCGGCGTTTTTCTGATGGTCTCCATTGTTGATTCTGGCTTTCAGGAGTTGCAGTGGGTGAGAAAAGTGTGGCGGGTTTTGTCCAAAAAAAAAAATACTGTACGGGTGGCGTGTTTGTGTACAGATTGCAAAGTTATTTTTTGTGTATGCGAAACCCAAAACACGTCTCAGGGGTCACAACGCGGCGGATGCCCTGTCCCGCTGCGCGCACACGCCTAGTGACCGCTATGATCTGCCGTGAACTGTGTTGTGTGCCTGTCGCTCGGTAACCAAACTGCTACCATATTTAACATTGTGTAAAAATATTTGGAATCGACTTAGTTGCGATTGCGTCACTGCTCACCATCAGGCGGGATTGCGGTCAAGCGCTAGTTTATATTATAATAGTAAAAAAAAAAAAATTACCCACCTCGAAGTCCTTCCCCATATCCCTACCTAAAATCCCAGATATCTCGGAAACGGCTGGGAATTTAAAAAATCTGCCAAATTCCCCCCCCCCTCCCCACCTTACTAATCCCTCTCCCAGCCGGAACCTATATTCAAATTGGACCCCTAGACCCCAATTTTGACCCCCAATACCCATATAGCACATACATTCCGAGATTCCAGTGTCCTGTCCCCTCCCACTCTCCCCTCATGTTGTGACCCCAGGTGGACAGGATCCTCCCAACACTTAGACAAATCCCCCTCACTTACCCCTCCTCCCTCCCCCTAGACTCAACCTAGCCTCCCCACCCCTCTCCTCTACACTCCCTTACCCCCCCCACTTGCTCCTCAGGCTACCTCACCCCCCCGCGGCCTATCTCGGGATCCGGCGGAGGTCCTAGACTAGCCGAGTTTGGGCTCTTCGGAATCGGGAGGAAGAGCCCAATATTCTGGCCCCAGGGGATTCCGCATCCCGCATTCCACACTGACTCACCTGGTACTGGCGCGTGCAATTGTTGGGACATACAGGCTGTATCTTTAGGTTAGTTTAGTTTTAAATTTGGTGTTGTATTTAGTCGTGGACCGTCCCCCTATTAGGGACGCTAAGTTTTAATCTTTATTAATGTTATTTTACGCGCCACGCGCGTTACGCGCCTTCTTTTTCTAGGAAGTTTCACTTCTTACGTGTGTACACTAGTACACGCACACATTTTTTTTTTTAAATTGATGTAATCATAACTGTTGAAAACTCAATTTCATTCAGCGTAGAATCCAAAGAGGAACAGCGTGCCTATTTTCAAATAACATAACAAATATTCAATCTTTGTAGGCTGCAGTGAACGAACCACCTTACGGGAAGGCAAAGCTGTTAAAAAAAAAGATTATCTTTTGGTACAATTTTTACAGGTTGAAACTAATTTATTACAGGTCCAAGTCTTAAATAGTGATTTAGTGTCAACTTTATCTTTCCGTTCCAGGCACGCCGTTCTCCTCCCGTTATTTTTTCTTTTTTCCGTTACAGTTACCGTTATTATCTAACGGAGAAATTGACAAATTAACGTGAGGAGAGTTTTGAGACCAAGGAAACGACGGATGGATTGACTGATGAAGAATATATGGCTAGAAAGGGCGTTACTACCGAAATGACGTAGAATACAATAGAATACTCTTTATTAAGTACACCATATAGATTACAGAACATAAATATAAAGATTTTACAATGGGTGACAAATGGGCGGTCTTATTGCTAAGAGCGATCTTTTACAGACAGCCTTTGGATGGAATACTACGGCTAAAGATAGAGAAATAATGAAGGTAGCCTAAAGTGTACTATTTACATAAATTATAAAATAAATATGTAGGTACGTTAAGTGTATCATAGTACTTTAAATAAATATTGTATACATCTAATTAATAACCGTCATATACATATCATATCATCAAGAGACATATAATTATATTTGCTCTTGTAGCAAATAAAAAAAATAGATATAAATATAAATGAATATAGAGTTTTTTGGTTCTGACATCACAGTTTGTACATAAAACTCCTGGATACCTCAACCGTTACTTGGTTAGCAGTTAAGTTTTTGAGTTTCATTAGCTTTATACACTAAAAGTATTTTCACCCGACTGCCGAAGTAAGGAGGGTAATGGTTTCGTCTTAAGATATATTAGAACCGTGTCACTTTTCGTTAGCGTCACGCTGTGCTATTTTACTTTTTCTTAAAATTTCCTGAATTGAACCTGAGGTACGTAAACATCTTGTGACTACCAAGGATAAATTATTTATTGACTGGGCCACTTGCCGTTTTGTTGATGATATCGAGGTATTTCGTTGCGCGTATTGTCAACAATTTGGTCATGTTAAAAAGCATTGCGCTAATAAATCACCAACCTGCGCTGTCTGTTCGGAGGCTCACGAAACCAATGTTTGCCCGCATAAGGGCGATTCAAATTTTACCCCGGTTTGCGCGGCGAATTAACGATTTAAAAACCCTTTGACCATTGATGCGGGTCTGATCAGTGCGATACCTATAAATTAAAACTCGAACAAGTTATCCTACATACTAATTACTAATTAAGATGGATAGTCTAAACATAGGGCAATTAAACCTTCACCACGATAATGTGGCGACATCAGAGTTAGATAAATTAATTATTGACTACAACTTAGACCTTGTACTCATTCAAGAACAATATCAAAACTCACGTTTACGTCACAGGATTAGGAGGACAGCTAGATTGCAAGGCACGAGCCGGAATTTATGTTGCGCGGTCTTCTAACTTTACGGTAACGTCTTTATGTGACCTCATGACGCCACACTGTGCGGTTGCTGAAGTCTCATCAGCTTCTTTTAAAGTATTCGTTGTAAGCTGTTACTTTCAATATTCAGATCCTGTTACTCCTCATATACATAATCTCCGTCATGTCTTGCGGTCACTCGCGGGCTGCAAAGTTATCGTTGGCGCGAATGTCAACGCGTCATCGTCTCTGTGGTATGGCAAGGTTCGAGCCACCGATACCGAACGACGCTGCGCTATTGAGGATTTCATTGCTGAGATGAACCTATCGATTCATAATACCCCTGATGCACCACCTACTTTTTGCAGCCAAATGGGCGAATCTTGTATTGACGTCACACTTTCAAGTGCGGACGTACGTTTGGATAGATGGCGTGTCCTACCGGACGCGTCTTGTAGTGATCATCGCCTGATCGTGTACGAATTTGTTCCTGGTTATATTCAGGGTCCGTCTCATATTCCCGGTAATTTCAGATATAGATGTAAAGGCGCGAACTGGGAATTTTTCGGTTCGCTTTTTGCGTGCCACGCCAAAGAATTCACTCAGGACGGGCTGTCAGCCGAAGAAAGAGCTGACATTATGTCAGAAAACTTTACCTACTGTGCTGACATCGCCATTGGTCGCGGATCTATGACCAATATTCGTAGATGTGACTGGTGGAGGGATTATTTAGTTGAACAGCGTAAAAGATATCGCAGAGCGCGTAGACAGTTAAACAAACTCAAGAGCCGAAAGATTACTGGAGATCTTCTTACTTTCGCTTTAAATGCTTTTAGAGTTGCCAAGTCATGCTACAAAGCATCGGTGGAAAAATCTAATGGTAACTTGTTGCGGAAAATCGTTGATAAACTTGACAGGGAGGGTCTGTGGTCTCCCTTATATCACGAATTTAAAGCTAACAGATCGATCGACCTTGCAAACGTTCAAAACATTAAAGTCAATGATAAGCATACCACAGGCATAGAGGAAACAACAGAAGTACTAATTAATACACTTATCCCTGATGATTCACCGGCTAATGATAGCGACTACCACCAACAGATTCGAGCGATGGCTCCTGTGCCACCTGAATCACCAATGTCAGACGTACCATCTAATGACGAATTAATAAATATGGTTAGAAAACTACCGGTCAACAAATCATCAGGTGAAGATAAAATATCTAATAGGATGATTAAAGAAGTGTGTAAAACAGCGGGTGATGCCATCTTAACTGTGTACAACCGATGCATTGCTGATGACGTTTTTCCTCGTACATGGCGACGCGGTTTCATACGAATAATACCAAAGTGTGGTGACAAACCACCGGATGATCCGAAGTCATATCGTCCTATCACACTTCTACCATCTTTGGGGAAACTTCTTGAGCGCCTCATCGTTCCACGTTTACTACCGAACGGTCCAAAATTCCATAGTAATCATTATGGCTTCACCATAGATAAATCTACAGTCGACGCGGCGCTTTCTGTCTGAAGAACCGTTAACCAATCTGAAAACAAGTACGTAATTGGGATCTTCCTGGACATTTCTGGGGCTTTTGATAACGCCTGGTGGCCTATGCTGTTGTTAAAATTAAAAACCCGCGGTTGCTATAGAAACATATATATTCTCGTTTACTCGTACTTTATAAACGGTTCCGCGGTACTTAAGCTCGGTCATTTTTCTAGTACTAAAACACTAACCATGGGATGTCCTCAGGGTTCAGTTGTCGGTCCTTATTTATGGAATTTGGGTTTTGATGACTTCCTCGCGATCCCGCTTCCTTGCGGCTGTTCACTTATTGGTTACGCGGACGATGGCCTACTGCTCATTCAGTCAAGTACCCGAGCTGGACTTGAGAACTTGGCCAATACTTGCCTAAATTTAATATCTCAGTGGGGTGATCGTAACCGCCTAGCGTTTGCGCCGCATAAACCTATCAACTTCTACTAAAAGGTAATCTTAAATCATTGCCTACTATTCAATTTAACAACGATATTTTTATGCAAGGCGTATAGAACGGTCAGTACTGAAGCCTTACCGGTACTGGCAGGTGTACTTCCAGTCGATCTTGAGGTACAACGACGTGCTTCAGTGTACTATTCCGCGAGGGGGGAGGCCATGGACACTAATTATGTTACACAACGCGACTTTAATAAAATTTCTAGATTATTTAAACCTCAGAATGAAGTCTGAAACGACCTCTTATCCGAATGGCAAAGTAGGTGGGATAATTCCATCATGGGCCGGCACCTCCATCTATTCTTTCCATCCGTTGGCGATCGGCTGGCTAAGACATGGCTGGAGGTTGACCACTGCGTTGCCCTATTTCTCACAGGTCATGGCAACTTTAAAAGTAAACTGTATTCTTTTAAACTTGTTCCTTCGCCTTTGTGTCAGTGTTCTACATCGAACTGTGAATTTGAAGAGTCCGCACATCACATCTTGTGGGAGTGTGTTCTTTGGCAGAATGAACGCAATATTATGTTGGATAGTGTACAAGTTACATCCGGAGTCATTTATTATACGGACCTTGTAGAAACTAGAACCAATTTCCGTGCGTTCAGGCGCTTTTGCCATACCTATTAATGGAATCAATTGTAACAGCTAATACCTACTTAGGACCCATTAACTTAATCAAATTTTATTCCGTGGTGTTTGGCAATCTGGGCTTCTCCCACTTGCAATAATGTCCCTTTGTGCCGATTGGCCTAGTTCTGTTCTGTCTCCTGCTTGTTATGGAGGGAAGTGGAAAAAATATCTTTTTTCTTACTCCTCCGCTATCTTTTCTGATTAATTTCGTTGCGGGGCCCAGGGGACAGTTGAATCGTTTCTCCGGGACTCGGCGAACTTCATTGCTTGGCGTTTTTCTGGCGGTCTCCACTGTTGATTCTGGCTTTCAGGTGTTGCAGTGGGTGGGAAAAGTGTGGCGGGTTTTGTGCCAAAAAAAAAAAATATTGTACGGGTGGCGTGTTTGTGTACAGATTGCAAAGTTATTTTTTGTGTATGCGAAACCCAAAACACGTCTCAGGGGTCACAACGCGGCGGATGCCCTGTCCCGCTGCGCGCACACGCCTAGTGACCGCTATGATCTGCCGTGAACTGTGTTGTGTGCCTGTCGCTCGGTAACCAAACTGCTACCATTTCTATTAAATATTTTTGGGAAAAAATTTAACATTGTGTAAAAATATTTGGAATCGACTTAGTTGCTTATTCTGATTAAACTATCCGGTTTTCGTGTGAAGAAAAAATAACGTTGTATATTCACTCTCAGAAAATTGTCTCATAAGAATACAACAAATAGCAATTTGTTGGGAGAGCGGAGGGGCGAAGGGTGGCGCTCTACAAGGTCGTGCGTGGGTGGAGCACGGCCTCCTCCCGTCAGGGGGTTCGTTGCGGTTTTAAGTTATTCTTTCCGAGACATTCGATATTTCAAGATTTTGAAGTGAAACTTCTTTATCGGCGTTGGAAAAAAATTTACCGTCACATTTTTCCGTTACGCGCCATCTTTTTATTAAATTTTTTACCACTTACCCCTCCCCCCCTCCCCCTAGACTCAACCTAGCCTCCCCACCCCTCTCCTCTACACTCCCTTACCCCCCCCACTTGCTCCTCAGGCCACCTCACCCCCCCGCGGCCTATCTCGGGATCCGGAGGTCCTAGACTAGCCGAGTTTGGGCTCTTCGGAATCGGGAGGAAGAGCCCCACATTATGGCCCCGGGGGATTCCGCATCCCGCATTCCACACTGACTCACCTGGTGCTGGCGCGTGCAATTATTGGGACATACAGGCTGTATCTTTAGGTTAGTTTAGTTTTAAATTTGGTGTTGTATTTAGTCGTGGACCGTCTCCCTATTGGGGACGCTAAGTTTTAATCTTTATTAATGTTATTTTACGTGCCACGTGCGTTACGCGCCTTCTTTTTCTAAGAAGTTTCACTTCTTACGTGTGTACACTAGTACACGCACACATTTTTTTTTTAAATTGATATAATCATAACTGTTGAAAATTCAATTTCATTCAGCATAGAATCCAAAGAGGAACAGCGTGCCTATTTTCAAATAACATAACAAATATTCAATCTTTGTAGGCTGCAGTGAACGAACCACCTTACGGGAAGGCAAAGCTGTTAAAAAAAAAGATTATCTTTTGTTACAATTTTTACAGGTTGAAACTAATTTATTACAGGTCCAAGTCTTAAATAGTGATTTAGTGTCAACTTTATCTTTCCGTTCCAGGCACGCCGTTCTCCTCCCGTTATTTTTTCTTTTTTCCGTTACAGTTACCGTTATTATCTAACGGAGAAATTGAAAAATTAACATGAGGAGAGTTTTGAGACCAAAGAAACGACGGATGGATTGACTGATGAAGATTATATGGCTAGAAAGGGCGTTACTACCGAAATGACGTAGAATACAATAGAATACTCTTTATTAAGTACACCATATAGATTACAGAACATAAATATAAAGATTTTACAATGGGTGACAAATGGGCGGTCTTATTGCTAAGAGCGATCTTTTACAGACAACCTTTGGATGGAATACTACGGCTAAAGATAGAGAAATAATGAAGGTAGCCTAAAGTGTACTATTTACATAAATTATAAAATAAATATGTAGGTACGTTAAGTGTATCATAGTACTTTAAATAAATATTGTATACATCTAATTAATAACCGTCATATACATATCATATCATCAATAGACATATAATTATATTTGCTCTTGTAGCAAATAAAATAAAATTGATATGTTTAAAGAGAGAGGAAGTGGTATTTTATCTTATTTCTAAAAGTGGACAGAGTTTGAGCACGCCTTGTGGACACAGGTAAGTCTTTCCATAGCCGAATTGCTCCTGCAGTAAAGAATTTATCCTAAAAACTAGTGGAATGCATCGGCATATCTAATATCAGGTTTTCCGATGACCTTAGATAGCTATTATGTGTGTCATGAAGGAACTTGAAACGTTCTTTAAGATGAGGGGGGGGGGGGGGGGTTTAGGATTAAACAAAATACTTTAGAGCTGAAATGGGATATGAGAATTCCGGCGAAGATAAATGGGAAGCCACTTAAGCTTTGCTTAATATTTGCGAATAAGTTTATTAGCTGCTATGTTTTTATGTACAACGTTCTTAGTTTTTTTGAATAAAAATAAACTACGTATTTAGTATCTGTGCATTGCACCCGTGCTAAGCCGGGGCGGAATGCTAGTCTTTGAACATAGTTCTGCCATGTTTTTAAATAATGGTATTCCTACTTTAAGTAAAATAAGCCAACTTAAAGATTTAAGGTAGTTAGTTTCCTTCCAGGTCGAGCTTATTTTTCCACACTGTATAGTACAACTCGTATATTGTTTACATTGCTTTTTTAGTAATTGTGAGATAAATGAATATAGAGTATTTTGTTTCTGACATCACAGTTTGTGCATAAAGCTCATGGATACCTCAACTGTTACTTGGTTAGCAGTTAAGTTTTTGAGTTTCATTAGCTTTATACACTAAAAGTATTTTCATCCGACTGCCGAAGTAAGGAGGGTAATGTTTTCGTCTTAAGATATATTAGAACCTTGTCATTTTTCGTTAGCGTCACGCTGTGCTATTTTACTTCTTCTTAAAATTTCCTGAATTGAACCTGAGGTACGTAAACATCTTGTGACTACCAAGGATAAATTATTTATTGACTGGGCCACTTGCCGTTTTGTTGATGATATCGAGGTAGTTCGTTGCACGTATTGTCAACAATTCGGTCATGTTAAAAAGCATTGCGCTAATAAATAACCAACCTGCGCTGTCTGTTCCGAGGCTCACGAAACCAATGTTTGCCCGCATAAGGGCGATTCAAATTTTACCCCGGTTTGCGCGGCGAGTAAACGATTTAAAAACCCTTAGACCATCGATGCGGGTCTGATCAGTGCGATACCTATAAATTAAAACTCGAACAAGTTATCCTACATACTAATTACTAATTAAGATGGATAGTCTAAACATAGGGCAATTAAACCTTCACCACGATAATGTGGCGACATCAGAGTTAGATAAATTAATTATTGACTACAACTTAGACCTTGTACTCATTCAAGAACAATATCAAAACTCACGTTTACGTCACAGGATTAGGAGGACAGCTAGATTGCAAGGCACGAGCCGGAATTTATGTTGCGCGGTCTTCTAACTTTACGATAACGTCTTTATGTGACCTCATGACGCCACACTGTGCGGTTGCTGAAGTCTCATCAGCTTCTTTTAAAGTATTCGTTGTAAGCTGTTACTTTCAATATTCAGATCCTGTTACTCCTCATATACATAATCTCCGTCATATCTTGCGGTTACTCGCCGGGCTGCAAAGTTATCGTTGGCGCGGATGTCAACGCGTCATCGTCTCTGTGGTATGGCAAGGTTCGGGCCACCGATACCGAACGACGCTGCGCTGTTGAGGATTTCATTGCTGAGATGAACCTATCGATTCATAATACCCTGATGCACCACCTACTTTTTGCAGCCAAATGGGCGAATCTTGTATTGACGTCACACTTTCAAGTGCAGACGTACGTTTGGATAGATGGCGTGTCCTACCGGACGCGTCTTGTAGTGATCATCGCATGATCGTGTACGAATTTGTTCCTGGTTATATTCAGGGTCCGTCTCATATTCCCGGTAATTTCAGATATAGATGTAAAGGCGCGAACTGGGTATTTTTCGGCTCGCTTTTTGCATGTCACGCCAAAGAATTCACTTGGGACGGGCTGTCAGCCGAAGAAAGTGCTGACATTATGTCAGAAACCTTTGCCTACTGTGCTGACACCGCCATTGTTCGCGGATCTATGACCAATATTCGTAGATGTGACTGGTGGAGTGATTATTTAGTTGAACAGCGTAAAAGATATCGCAGATCGCGTAGACAGTTAAACAAACTCAAGAGCCGAAAGATAACTGGAGATCTTCTTACTTTCGCTTTAAATGCTTTTAGAGTTGCCAAGTCACGCTACAAAGCATCGGTGGAAAAATCTAATGGTAACTTGTTGCGGAAAATCGTTGATAAACTTGACAGGGAGGGTCCCGTGGTCTCCCTTATATCACGAATTTAAAGCTAACAGATCGGTCGACCTTGCATACGTTCAAAACATTAAAGTCAATGATAAGCATACCACAGGCATAGAGGAAACAACAGAAGTACTAATTAATACACTTATCCCTGATGATTCACCGGCTAATGATAGCGACTATCACCAACAGATTCGAGCGATGGCTCCTGTGTCACCTGAATCACCAATGTCAGACGTACCATCTAATGACGAATTTATAAATATTGTTAGAAAACTACCGGTCAACAAATCATCAGGTGATGATAAAATATCTAATAGGATGATTAAAGAAGTGTGTAAAACAGCGGGTGATGCCATCTTAACTGTGTACAACCGATGCATTGCTGATGGCGTTTTTCCTCGTAAATGGCGACGCGGTTTCATACGAATAATACCAAAGTGTGGTGACAAACCACCGGATGATCCGAAGTCATATCGTCCTATCACACTTCTACCATCTTTGGGGAAACTTCTTGAGCGCCTCATCGTTCCACGTTTACTACCGAACGGTCCAAAATTCCATAGTAATCATTATGGCTTCACCATAGGTAAATCTACAGTCGACGCTGCGCTTTCTGTCAGAAGAACCGTTAACCAATCTGAAAACAAGTACGTAATTGGGATCTTCCTGGATTTTTCTGGAGCTTTTGATAACGCCTGGTGGCCTATGCTGTTGTTAAAATTAAAAACCCGCGGTTGCTATAGAAACATATATATTCTCATTTACTCGTACTTTATAAACGGTTCCGCGGTACTTAAGCTCGGTCATTTTTCTAGTACTAAAACACTAACCATGGCATGTCCTCAGGGTTCAGTTGTCGGTCCTTATTTATGGAATTTGGGTTTTGATGACTTCCTCGCGATCCCGCTTCCTTGCGGCTGTTCACTTATTGGTTACGCGGACGATGGCCTACTGCTCATTCAGTCAAGTACCCGAGCTGGACTTGAGAACTTGGCCAATACTTGCCTAAATTTAATATCTCAGTGGGGTGATCGTAACCGCCTAGCGTTTGCGCCGCATAAACCTATCAACTTCTACTAAAAGGTAATCTTAAATCATTGCCTACTATTCAATTTAAAAACGTTCCCATTAAAAAACAGCAATCCGTATGCTACCTTGGTACGATCTTAGAAAGGAATTTTTCATTTATCGAACATATAAAAATAGTTGGCGAAAAAGCTAAAAGGAACTTTTATGCCCAAACTAGAATATCCAAAGCAACTTGGGGTCTATCATTCCTAACTTTAAAAACTATATATGGAGCTACCTACTTAGGATGCATGTACTACGGTGCACCTGTTTGGGCCGATAGGGCCAGTATAGGGGCGACACGACGTAAACTGCTTCAAAGCCAACGTTTGGCATTGATATTTTTATGCAAGGCGTATAGAACGGTCAGTACTGAAGCCTTACCGGTACTGGAAGGTGTACTTCCAGTCGATCTTGAGGTACAACGACGTGCTTCAATGTACTATTCCGCGAGGGGGGAGGCCATGGACACTAATTTTGTTACACAACGCGACTTTAATAAAATTTCTAGATTATTTAAACCTCAGAATGAAGCCTGGGAGAACCTCTTATCCGAATGGCAAAGTAGGTGGGATAATTCCATCAAGGGCCGGTACCTCCATCTATTCTTTCCATCCGTTGGCGATCGGCTGGCTAAGACATGGCTGGAGGTTGACCACTGCGTTGCTTAATTTCTCACAGGTCATGGCAACTTTAAAAGTAAACTGTATTCTTTTAAACTTGTTCCTTCGCCTTTGTGTCAGTGTTCTACATTGAACTGTGAATTTGAACGGTCCGCATATCACATCTTGTGGGAGTGTGTTCCTTGGCAGAATGAACGCAATATTATGTTGGATAGTGTACAAGTTTCATCCGGAGTCATTTATTATACGGACCTTGTAGAAACTAGAACCAATTTCCGTGCGTTCAGGCGCTTTTGCCATACCTATTATTGGAATCAATTGTAACAGCTAATACCTACTTAGGACCCATTAACTTAATCAAATTTTATTCCGTGGTGCTTGGCAATCTGGGCTTCTCCCACTTGCAATAATGTCCCTTTGTGCCGATTGGCCTAGTTCTGTTCTGTCTCCTGCTTGTTATGGAGGGAAGTGGAAAAAATATCTTTTTTCTTACTCCTCCGCTATTCTTTTGTGATTAAATTAGTTGCGGGGTCCAAGACAGTTGAATCGTTTCTCCGGGACTCGTCGAGCTTCATTGCTCGGCGTTTTTCTGATGGTCTCCATTGTTGATTCTGGCTTTCAGGAGTTGCAGTGGGTGAGAAAAGTGTGGCGGGTTTTGTCCAAAAAAAAAAATACTGTACGGGTGGCGTGTTTGTGTACAGATTGCAAAGTTATTTTTTGTGTATGCGAAACCCAAAACACGTCTCAGGGGTCACAACGCGGCGGATGCCCTGTCCCGCTGCGCGCACACGCCTAGTGACCGCTATGATCTGCCGTGAACTGTGTTGTGTGCCTGTCGCTCGGTAACCAAACTGCTACCATATTTAACATTGTGTAAAAATATTTGGAATCGACTTAGTTGCGATTGCGTCACTGCTCACCATCAGGCGGGATTGCGGTCAAGCGCTAGTTTATATTATAATAGTAAAAAAAAAAAAATTACCCACCTCGAAGTCCTTCCCCATATCCCTACCTAAAATCCCAGATATCTCGGAAACGGCTGGGAATTTAAAAAATCTGCCAAATTCCCCCCCCCCTCCCCACCTTACTAATCCCTCTCCCAGCCGGAACCTATATTCAAATTGGACCCCTAGACCCCAATTTTGACCCCCAATACCCATATAGCACATACATTCCGAGATTCCAGTGTCCTGTCCCCTCCCACTCTCCCCTCATGTTGTGACCCCAGGTGGACAGGATCCTCCCAACACTTAGACAAATCCCCCTCACTTACCCCTCCTCCCTCCCCCTAGACTCAACCTAGCCTCCCCACCCCTCTCCTCTACACTCCCTTACCCCCCCCACTTGCTCCTCAGGCTACCTCACCCCCCCGCGGCCTATCTCGGGATCCGGCGGAGGTCCTAGACTAGCCGAGTTTGGGCTCTTCGGAATCGGGAGGAAGAGCCCAATATTCTGGCCCCAGGGGATTCCGCATCCCGCATTCCACACTGACTCACCTGGTACTGGCGCGTGCAATTGTTGGGACATACAGGCTGTATCTTTAGGTTAGTTTAGTTTTAAATTTGGTGTTGTATTTAGTCGTGGACCGTCCCCCTATTAGGGACGCTAAGTTTTAATCTTTATTAATGTTATTTTACGCGCCACGCGCGTTACGCGCCTTCTTTTTCTAGGAAGTTTCACTTCTTACGTGTGTACACTAGTACACGCACACATTTTTTTTTTTAAATTGATGTAATCATAACTGTTGAAAACTCAATTTCATTCAGCGTAGAATCCAAAGAGGAACAGCGTGCCTATTTTCAAATAACATAACAAATATTCAATCTTTGTAGGCTGCAGTGAACGAACCACCTTACGGGAAGGCAAAGCTGTTAAAAAAAAAGATTATCTTTTGGTACAATTTTTACAGGTTGAAACTAATTTATTACAGGTCCAAGTCTTAAATAGTGATTTAGTGTCAACTTTATCTTTCCGTTCCAGGCACGCCCAACCGTTACTTGGTTAGCAGTTAAGTTTTTGAGTTTCATTAGCTTTATACACTAAAAGTATTTTCACCCGACTGCCGAAGTAAGGAGGGTAATGGTTTCGTCTTAAGATATATTAGAACCGTGTCACTTTTCGTTAGCGTCACGCTGTGCTATTTTACTTTTTCTTAAAATTTCCTGAATTGAACCTGAGGTACGTAAACATCTTGTGACTACCAAGGATAAATTATTTATTGACTGGGCCACTTGCCGTTTTGTTGATGATATCGAGGTATTTCGTTGCGCGTATTGTCAACAATTTGGTCATGTTAAAAAGCATTGCGCTAATAAATCACCAACCTGCGCTGTCTGTTCGGAGGCTCACGAAACCAATGTTTGCCCGCATAAGGGCGATTCAAATTTTACCCCGGTTTGCGCGGCGAATTAACGATTTAAAAACCCTTTGACCATTGATGCGGGTCTGATCAGTGCGATACCTATAAATTAAAACTCGAACAAGTTATCCTACATACTAATTACTAATTAAGATGGATAGTCTAAACATAGGGCAATTAAACCTTCACCACGATAATGTGGCGACATCAGAGTTAGATAAATTAATTATTGACTACAACTTAGACCTTGTACTCATTCAAGAACAATATCAAAACTCACGTTTACGTCACAGGATTAGGAGGACAGCTAGATTGCAAGGCACGAGCCGGAATTTATGTTGCGCGGTCTTCTAACTTTACGGTAACGTCTTTATGTGACCTCATGACGCCACACTGTGCGGTTGCTGAAGTCTCATCAGCTTCTTTTAAAGTATTCGTTGTAAGCTGTTACTTTCAATATTCAGATCCTGTTACTCCTCATATACATAATCTCCGTCATGTCTTGCGGTCACTCGCGGGCTGCAAAGTTATCGTTGGCGCGAATGTCAACGCGTCATCGTCTCTGTGGTATGGCAAGGTTCGAGCCACCGATACCGAACGACGCTGCGCTATTGAGGATTTCATTGCTGAGATGAACCTATCGATTCATAATACCCCTGATGCACCACCTACTTTTTGCAGCCAAATGGGCGAATCTTGTATTGACGTCACACTTTCAAGTGCGGACGTACGTTTGGATAGATGGCGTGTCCTACCGGACGCGTCTTGTAGTGATCATCGCCTGATCGTGTACGAATTTGTTCCTGGTTATATTCAGGGTCCGTCTCATATTCCCGGTAATTTCAGATATAGATGTAAAGGCGCGAACTGGGAATTTTTCGGTTCGCTTTTTGCGTGCCACGCCAAAGAATTCACTCAGGACGGGCTGTCAGCCGAAGAAAGAGCTGACATTATGTCAGAAAACTTTACCTACTGTGCTGACATCGCCATTGGTCGCGGATCTATGACCAATATTCGTAGATGTGACTGGTGGAGGGATTATTTAGTTGAGGAAACAACAGAAGTACTAATTAATACACTTATCCCTGATGATTCACCGGCTAATGATAGCGACTACCACCAACAGATTCGAGCGATGGCTCCTGTGCCACCTGAATCACCAATGTCAGACGTACCATCTAATGACGAATTAATAAATATGGTTAGAAAACTACCGGTCAACAAATCATCAGGTGAAGATAAAATATCTAATAGGATGATTAAAGAAGTGTGTAAAACAGCGGGTGATGCCATCTTAACTGTGTACAACCGATGCATTGCTGATGACGTTTTTCCTCGTACATGGCGACGCGGTTTCATACGAATAATACCAAAGTGTGGTGACAAACCACCGGATGATCCGAAGTCATATCGTCCTATCACACTTCTACCATCTTTGGGGAAACTTCTTGAGCGCCTCATCGTTCCACGTTTACTACCGAACGGTCCAAAATTCCATAGTAATCATTATGGCTTCACCATAGATAAATCTACAGTCGACGCGGCGCTTTCTGTCTGAAGAACCGTTAACCAATCTGAAAACAAGTACGTAATTGGGATCTTCCTGGACATTTCTGGGGCTTTTGATAACGCCTGGTGGCCTATGCTGTTGTTAAAATTAAAAACCCGCGGTTGCTATAGAAACATATATATTCTCGTTTACTCGTACTTTATAAACGGTTCCGCGGTACTTAAGCTCGGTCATTTTTCTAGTACTAAAACACTAACCATGGGATGTCCTCAGGGTTCAGTTGTCGGTCCTTATTTATGGAATTTGGGTTTTGATGACTTCCTCGCGATCCCGCTTCCTTGCGGCTGTTCACTTATTGGTTACGCGGACGATGGCCTACTGCTCATTCAGTCAAGTACCCGAGCTGGACTTGAGAACTTGGCCAATACTTGCCTAAATTTAATATCTCAGTGGGGTGATCGTAACCGCCTAGCGTTTGCGCCGCATAAACCTATCAACTTCTACTAAAAGGTAATCTTAAATCATTGCCTACTATTCAATTTAACAACGATATTTTTATGCAAGGCGTATAGAACGGTCAGTACTGAAGCCTTACCGGTACTGGCAGGTGTACTTCCAGTCGATCTTGAGGTACAACGACGTGCTTCAGTGTACTATTCCGCGAGGGGGGAGGCCATGGACACTAATTATGTTACACAACGCGACTTTAATAAAATTTCTAGATTATTTAAACCTCAGAATGAAGTCTGAAACGACCTCTTATCCGAATGGCAAAGTAGGTGGGATAATTCCATCATGGGCCGGCACCTCCATCTATTCTTTCCATCCGTTGGCGATCGGCTGGCTAAGACATGGCTGGAGGTTGACCACTGCGTTGCCCTATTTCTCACAGGTCATGGCAACTTTAAAAGTAAACTGTATTCTTTTAAACTTGTTCCTTCGCCTTTGTGTCAGTGTTCTACATCGAACTGTGAATTTGAAGAGTCCGCACATCACATCTTGTGGGAGTGTGTTCTTTGGCAGAATGAACGCAATATTATGTTGGATAGTGTACAAGTTACATCCGGAGTCATTTATTATACGGACCTTGTAGAAACTAGAACCAATTTCCGTGCGTTCAGGCGCTTTTGCCATACCTATTAATGGAATCAATTGTAACAGCTAATACCTACTTAGGACCCATTAACTTAATCAAATTTTATTCCGTGGTGTTTGGCAATCTGGGCTTCTCCCACTTGCAATAATGTCCCTTTGTGCCGATTGGCCTAGTTCTGTTCTGTCTCCTGCTTGTTATGGAGGGAAGTGGAAAAAATATCTTTTTTCTTACTCCTCCGCTATCTTTTCTGATTAATTTCGTTGCGGGGCCCAGGGGACAGTTGAATCGTTTCTCCGGGACTCGGCGAACTTCATTGCTTGGCGTTTTTCTGGCGGTCTCCACTGTTGATTCTGGCTTTCAGGTGTTGCAGTGGGTGGGAAAAGTGTGGCGGGTTTTGTGCCAAAAAAAAAAAATATTGTACGGGTGGCGTGTTTGTGTACAGATTGCAAAGTTATTTTTTGTGTATGCGAAACCCAAAACACGTCTCAGGGGTCACAACGCGGCGGATGCCCTGTCCCGCTGCGCGCACACGCCTAGTGACCGCTATGATCTGCCGTGAACTGTGTTGTGTGCCTGTCGCTCGGTAACCAAACTGCTACCATTTCTATTAAATATTTTTGGGAAAAAATTTAACATTGTGTAAAAATATTTGGAATCGACTTAGTTGCTTATTCTGATTAAACTATCCGGTTTTCGTGTGAAGAAAAAATAACGTTGTATATTCACTCTCAGAAAATTGTCTCATAAGAATACAACAAATAGCAATTTGTTGGGAGAGCGGAGGGGCGAAGGGTGGCGCTCTACAAGGTCGTGCGTGGGTGGAGCACGGCCTCCTCCCGTCAGGGGGTTCGTTGCGGTTTTAAGTTATTCTTTCCGAGACATTCGATATTTCAAGATTTTGAAGTGAAACTTCTTTATCGGCGTTGGAAAAAAATTTACCGTCACATTTTTCCGTTACGCGCCATCTTTTTATTAAATTTTTTACCACTTACCCCTCCCCCCCTCCCCCTAGACTCAACCTAGCCTCCCCACCCCTCTCCTCTACACTCCCTTACCCCCCCCACTTGCTCCTCAGGCCACCTCACCCCCCCGCGGCCTATCTCGGGATCCGGAGGTCCTAGACTAGCCGAGTTTGGGCTCTTCGGAATCGGGAGGAAGAGCCCCACATTATGGCCCCGGGGGATTCCGCATCCCGCATTCCACACTGACTCACCTGGTGCTGGCGCGTGCAATTATTGGGACATACAGGCTGTATCTTTAGGTTAGTTTAGTTTTAAATTTGGTGTTGTATTTAGTCGTGGACCGTCTCCCTATTGGGGACGCTAAGTTTTAATCTTTATTAATGTTATTTTACGTGCCACGTGCGTTACGCGCCTTCTTTTTCTAAGAAGTTTCACTTCTTACGTGTGTACACTAGTACACGCACACATTTTTTTTTTAAATTGATATAATCATAACTGTTGAAAATTCAATTTCATTCAGCATAGAATCCAAAGAGGAACAGCGTGCCTATTTTCAAATAACATAACAAATATTCAATCTTTGTAGGCTGCAGTGAACGAACCACCTTACGGGAAGGCAAAGCTGTTAAAAAAAAAGATTATCTTTTGTTACAATTTTTACAGGTTGAAACTAATTTATTACAGGTCCAAGTCTTAAATAGTGATTTAGTGTCAACTTTATCTTTCCGTTCCAGGCACGCCGTTCTCCTCCCGTTATTTTTTCTTTTTTCCGTTACAGTTACCGTTATTATCTAACGGAGAAATTGAAAAATTAACGTGAGGAGAGTTTTGAGACCAAAGAAACGACGGATGGATTGACTGATGAAGATTATATGGCTAGAAAGGGCGTTACTACCGAAATGACGTAGAATACAATAGAATACTCTTTATTAAGTACACCATATAGATTACAGAACATAAATATAAAGATTTTACAATGGGTGACAAATGGGCGGTCTTATTGCTAAGAGCGATCTTTTACAGACAACCTTTGGATGGAATACTACGGCTAAAGATAGAGAAATAATGAAGGTAGCCTAAAGTGTACTATTTACATAAATTATAAAATAAATATGTAGGTACGTTAAGTGTATCATAGTACTTTAAATAAATATTGTATACATCTAATTAATAACCGTCATATACATATCATATCATCAATAGACATATAATTATATTTGCTCTTGTAGCAAATAAAATAAAATTGATATGTTTAAAGAGAGAGGAAGTGGTATTTTATCTTATTTCTAAAAGTGGACAGAGTTTGAGCACGCCTTGTGGACACAGGTAAGTCTTTCCATAGCCGAATTGCTCCTGCAGTAAAGAATTTATCCTAAAAACTAGTGGAATGCATCGGCATATCTAATATCAGGTTTTCCGATGACCTTAGATAGCTATTATGTGTGTCATGAAGGAACTTGAAACGTTCTTTAAGATGAGGGGGGGGGGGGGTTTAGGATTAAACAAAATACTTTAGAGCTGAAATGGGATATGAGAATTCCGGCGAAGATAAATGGGAAGCCACTTAAGCTTTGCTTAATATTTGCGAATAAGTTTATTAGCTGCTATGTTTTTATGTACAACGTTCTTAGTTTTTTTGAATAAAAATAAACTACGTATTTAGTATCTGTGCATTGCACCCGTGCTAAGCCGGGGCGGAATGCTAGTCTTTGAACATAGTTCTGCCATGTTTTTAAATAATGGTATTCCTACTTTAAGTAAAATAAGCCAACTTAAAGATTTAAGGTAGTTAGTTTCCTTCCAGGTCGAGCTTATTTTTCCACACTGTATAGTACAACTCGTATATTGTTTACATTGCTTTTTTAGTAATTGTGAGATAAATGAATATAGAGTATTTTGTTTCTGACATCACAGTTTGTGCATAAAGCTCATGGATACCTCAACTGTTACTTGGTTAGCAGTTAAGTTTTTGAGTTTCATTAGCTTTATACACTAAAAGTATTTTCATCCGACTGCCGAAGTAAGGAGGGTAATGTTTTCGTCTTAAGATATATTAGAACCTTGTCATTTTTCGTTAGCGTCACGCTGTGCTATTTTACTTCTTCTTAAAATTTCCTGAATTGAACCTGAGGTACGTAAACATCTTGTGACTACCAAGGATAAATTATTTATTGACTGGGCCACTTGCCGTTTTGTTGATGATATCGAGGTAGTTCGTTGCACGTATTGTCAACAATTCGGTCATGTTAAAAAGCATTGCGCTAATAAATAACCAACCTGCGCTGTCTGTTCCGAGGCTCACGAAACCAATGTTTGCCCGCATAAGGGCGATTCAAATTTTACCCCGGTTTGCGCGGCGAGTAAACGATTTAAAAACCCTTAGACCATCGATGCGGGTCTGATCAGTGCGATACCTATAAATTAAAACTCGAACAAGTTATCCTACATACTAATTACTAATTAAGATGGATAGTCTAAACATAGGGCAATTAAACCTTCACCACGATAATGTGGCGACATCAGAGTTAGATAAATTAATTATTGACTACAACTTAGACCTTGTACTCATTCAAGAACAATATCAAAACTCACGTTTACGTCACAGGATTAGGAGGACAGCTAGATTGCAAGGCACGAGCCGGAATTTATGTTGCGCGGTCTTCTAACTTTACGATAACGTCTTTATGTGACCTCATGACGCCACACTGTGCGGTTGCTGAAGTCTCATCAGCTTCTTTTAAAGTATTCGTTGTAAGCTGTTACTTTCAATATTCAGATCCTGTTACTCCTCATATACATAATCTCCGTCATATCTTGCGGTCACTCGCGGGCTGCAAAGTTATCGTTGGCGCGGATGTCAACGCGTCATCGTCTCTGTGGTATGGCAAGGTTCGGGCCACCGATACCGAACGACGCTGCGCTGTTGAGGATTTCATTGCTGAGATGAACCTATCGATTCATAATACCCCTGATGCACCACCTACTTTTTGCAGCCAAATGGGCGAATCTTGTATTGACGTCACACTTTCAAGTGCAGACGTACGTTTGGATAGATGGCGTGTCCTACCGGACGCGTCTTGTAGTGATCATCGCATGATCGTGTACGAATTTGTTCCTGGTTATATTCAGGGTCCGTCTCATATTCCCGGTAATTTCAGATATAGATGTAAAGGCGCGAACTGGGTATTTTTCGGCTCGCTTTTTGCATGTCACGCCAAAGAATTCACTTGGGACGGGCTGTCAGCCGAAGAAAGTGCTGACATTATGTCAGAAACCTTTGCCTACTGTGCTGACACCGCCATTGTTCGCGGATCTATGACCA
The DNA here is from genome assembly GCA_037179545.1 of Sesamia inferens. Taxonomy (NCBI): domain Eukaryota; kingdom Metazoa; phylum Arthropoda; class Insecta; order Lepidoptera; family Noctuidae; genus Sesamia; species Sesamia inferens. The sequence goes on from CM073921.1 coordinate 23,320,508, forward strand.
ATATTCGTAGATGTGACTGGTGGAGTGATTATTTAGTTGAACAGCGTAAAAGATATCGCAGATCGCGTAGACAGTTAAACAAACTCAAGAGCCGAAAGATAACTGGAGATCTTCTTACTTTCGCTTTAAATGCTTTTAGAGTTGCCAAGTCACGCTACAAAGCATCGGTGGAAAAATCTAATGGTAACTTGTTGCGGAAAATCGTTGATAAACTTGACAGGGAGGGTCCGTGGTCTCCCTTATATCACGAATTTAAAGCTAACAGATCGGTCGACCTTGCATACGTTCAAAACATTAAAGTCAATGATAAGCATACCACAGGCATAGAGGAAACAACAGAAGTACTAATTAATACACTTATCCCTGATGATTCACCGGCTAATGATAGCGACTATCACCAACAGATTCGAGCGATGGCTCCTGTGTCACCTGAATCACCAATGTCAGACGTACCATCTAATGACGAATTTATAAATATTGTTAGAAAACTACCGGTCAACAAATCATCAGGTGATGATAAAATATCTAATAGGATGATTAAAGAAGTGTGTAAAACAGCGGGTGATGCCATCTTAACTGTGTACAACCGATGCATTGCTGATGGCGTTTTTCCTCGTAAATGGCGACGCGGTTTCATACGAATAATACCAAAGTGTGGTGACAAACCACCGGATGATCCGAAGTCATATCGTCCTATCACACTTCTACCATCTTTGGGGAAACTTCTTGAGCGCCTCATCGTTCCACGTTTACTACCGAACGGTCCAAAATTCCATAGTAATCATTATGGCTTCACCATAGGTAAATCTACAGTCGACGCTGCGCTTTCTGTCAGAAGAACCGTTAACCAATCTGAAAACAAGTACGTAATTGGGATCTTCCTGGATTTTTCTGGAGCTTTTGATAACGCCTGGTGGCCTATGCTGTTGTTAAAATTAAAAACCCGCGGTTGCTATAGAAACATATATATTCTCATTTACTCGTACTTTATAAACGGTTCCGCGGTACTTAAGCTCGGTCATTTTTCTAGTACTAAAACACTAACCATGGCATGTCCTCAGGGTTCAGTTGTCGGTCCTTATTTATGGAATTTGGGTTTTGATGACTTCCTCGCGATCCCGCTTCCTTGCGGCTGTTCACTTATTGGTTACGCGGACGATGGCCTACTGCTCATTCAGTCAAGTACCCGAGCTGGACTTGAGAACTTGGCCAATACTTGCCTAAATTTAATATCTCAGTGGGGTGATCGTAACCGCCTAGCGTTTGCGCCGCATAAACCTATCAACTTCTACTAAAAGGTAATCTTAAATCATTGCCTACTATTCAATTTAAAAACGTTCCCATTAAAAAACAGCAATCCGTATGCTACCTTGGTACGATCTTAGAAAGGAATTTTTCATTTATCGAACATATAAAAATAGTTGGCGAAAAAGCTAAAAGGAACTTTTATGCCCAAACTAGAATATCCAAAGCAACTTGGGGTCTATCATTCCTAACTTTAAAAACTATATATGGAGCTACCTACTTAGGATGCATGTACTACGGTGCACCTGTTTGGGCCGATAGGGCCAGTATAGGGGCGACACGACGTAAACTGCTTCAAAGCCAACGTTTGGCATTGATATTTTTATGCAAGGCGTATAGAACGGTCAGTACTGAAGCCTTACCGGTACTGGAAGGTGTACTTCCAGTCGATCTTGAGGTACAACGACGTGCTTCAATGTACTATTCCGCGAGGGGGGAGGCCATGGACACTAATTTTGTTACACAACGCGACTTTAATAAAATTTCTAGATTATTTAAACCTCAGAATGAAGCCTGGGAGAACCTCTTATCCGAATGGCAAAGTAGGTGGGATAATTCCATCAAGGGCCGGTACCTCCATCTATTCTTTCCATCCGTTGGCGATCGGCTGGCTAAGACATGGCTGGAGGTTGACCACTGCGTTGCTTAATTTCTCACAGGTCATGGCAACTTTAAAAGTAAACTGTATTCTTTTAAACTTGTTCCTTCGCCTTTGTGTCAGTGTTCTACATTGAACTGTGAATTTGAACGGTCCGCATATCACATCTTGTGGGAGTGTGTTCCTTGGCAGAATGAACGCAATATTATGTTGGATAGTGTACAAGTTTCATCCGGAGTCATTTATTATACGGACCTTGTAGAAACTAGAACCAATTTCCGTGCGTTCAGGCGCTTTTGCCATACCTATTATTGGAATCAATTGTAACAGCTAATACCTACTTAGGACCCATTAACTTAATCAAATTTTATTCCGTGGTGCTTGGCAATCTGGGCTTCTCCCACTTGCAATAATGTCCCTTTGTGCCGATTGGCCTAGTTCTGTTCTGTCTCCTGCTTGTTATGGAGGGAAGTGGAAAAAATATCTTTTTTCTTACTCCTCCGCTATTCTTTTGTGATTAAATTAGTTGCGGGGTCCAAGACAGTTGAATCGTTTCTCCGGGACTCGTCGAGCTTCATTGCTCGGCGTTTTTCTGATGGTCTCCATTGTTGATTCTGGCTTTCAGGAGTTGCAGTGGGTGAGAAAAGTGTGGCGGGTTTTGTCCAAAAAAAAAAATACTGTACGGGTGGCGTGTTTGTGTACAGATTGCAAAGTTATTTTTTGTGTATGCGAAACCCAAAACACGTCTCAGGGGTCACAACGCGGCGGATGCCCTGTCCCGCTGCGCGCACACGCCTAGTGACCGCTATGATCTGCCGTGAACTGTGTTGTGTGCCTGTCGCTCGGTAACCAAACTGCTACCATATTTAACATTGTGTAAAAATATTTGGAATCGACTTAGTTGCGATTGCGTCACTGCTCACCATCAGGCGGGATTGCGGTCAAGCGCTAGTTTATATTATAATAGTAAAAAAAAAAAAATTACCCACCTCGAAGTCCTTCCCCATATCCCTACCTAAAATCCCAGATATCTCGGAAACGGCTGGGAATTTAAAAAATCTGCCAAATTCCCCCCCCCCTCCCCACCTTACTAATCCCTCTCCCAGCCGGAACCTATATTCAAATTGGACCCCTAGACCCCAATTTTGACCCCCAATACCCATATAGCACATACATTCCGAGATTCCAGTGTCCTGTCCCCTCCCACTCTCCCCTCATGTTGTGACCCCAGGTGGACAGGATCCTCCCAACACTTAGACAAATCCCCCTCACTTACCCCTCCTCCCTCCCCCTAGACTCAACCTAGCCTCCCCACCCCTCTCCTCTACACTCCCTTACCCCCCCCACTTGCTCCTCAGGCTACCTCACCCCCCCGCGGCCTATCTCGGGATCCGGCGGAGGTCCTAGACTAGCCGAGTTTGGGCTCTTCGGAATCGGGAGGAAGAGCCCAATATTCTGGCCCCAGGGGATTCCGCATCCCGCATTCCACACTGACTCACCTGGTACTGGCGCGTGCAATTGTTGGGACATACAGGCTGTATCTTTAGGTTAGTTTAGTTTTAAATTTGGTGTTGTATTTAGTCGTGGACCGTCCCCCTATTAGGGACGCTAAGTTTTAATCTTTATTAATGTTATTTTACGCGCCACGCGCGTTACGCGCCTTCTTTTTCTAGGAAGTTTCACTTCTTACGTGTGTACACTAGTACACGCACACATTTTTTTTTTTAAATTGATGTAATCATAACTGTTGAAAACTCAATTTCATTCAGCGTAGAATCCAAAGAGGAACAGCGTGCCTATTTTCAAATAACATAACAAATATTCAATCTTTGTAGGCTGCAGTGAACGAACCACCTTACGGGAAGGCAAAGCTGTTAAAAAAAAAGATTATCTTTTGGTACAATTTTTACAGGTTGAAACTAATTTATTACAGGTCCAAGTCTTAAATAGTGATTTAGTGTCAACTTTATCTTTCCGTTCCAGGCACGCCCAACCGTTACTTGGTTAGCAGTTAAGTTTTTGAGTTTCATTAGCTTTATACACTAAAAGTATTTTCACCCGACTGCCGAAGTAAGGAGGGTAATGGTTTCGTCTTAAGATATATTAGAACCGTGTCACTTTTCGTTAGCGTCACGCTGTGCTATTTTACTTTTTCTTAAAATTTCCTGAATTGAACCTGAGGTACGTAAACATCTTGTGACTACCAAGGATAAATTATTTATTGACTGGGCCACTTGCCGTTTTGTTGATGATATCGAGGTATTTCGTTGCGCGTATTGTCAACAATTTGGTCATGTTAAAAAGCATTGCGCTAATAAATCACCAACCTGCGCTGTCTGTTCGGAGGCTCACGAAACCAATGTTTGCCCGCATAAGGGCGATTCAAATTTTACCCCGGTTTGCGCGGCGAATTAACGATTTAAAAACCCTTTGACCATTGATGCGGGTCTGATCAGTGCGATACCTATAAATTAAAACTCGAACAAGTTATCCTACATACTAATTACTAATTAAGATGGATAGTCTAAACATAGGGCAATTAAACCTTCACCACGATAATGTGGCGACATCAGAGTTAGATAAATTAATTATTGACTACAACTTAGACCTTGTACTCATTCAAGAACAATATCAAAACTCACGTTTACGTCACAGGATTAGGAGGACAGCTAGATTGCAAGGCACGAGCCGGAATTTATGTTGCGCGGTCTTCTAACTTTACGGTAACGTCTTTATGTGACCTCATGACGCCACACTGTGCGGTTGCTGAAGTCTCATCAGCTTCTTTTAAAGTATTCGTTGTAAGCTGTTACTTTCAATATTCAGATCCTGTTACTCCTCATATACATAATCTCCGTCATGTCTTGCGGTCACTCGCGGGCTGCAAAGTTATCGTTGGCGCGAATGTCAACGCGTCATCGTCTCTGTGGTATGGCAAGGTTCGAGCCACCGATACCGAACGACGCTGCGCTATTGAGGATTTCATTGCTGAGATGAACCTATCGATTCATAATACCCCTGATGCACCACCTACTTTTTGCAGCCAAATGGGCGAATCTTGTATTGACGTCACACTTTCAAGTGCGGACGTACGTTTGGATAGATGGCGTGTCCTACCGGACGCGTCTTGTAGTGATCATCGCCTGATCGTGTACGAATTTGTTCCTGGTTATATTCAGGGTCCGTCTCATATTCCCGGTAATTTCAGATATAGATGTAAAGGCGCGAACTGGGAATTTTTCGGTTCGCTTTTTGCGTGCCACGCCAAAGAATTCACTCAGGACGGGCTGTCAGCCGAAGAAAGAGCTGACATTATGTCAGAAAACTTTACCTACTGTGCTGACATCGCCATTGGTCGCGGATCTATGACCAATATTCGTAGATGTGACTGGTGGAGGGATTATTTAGTTGAGGAAACAACAGAAGTACTAATTAATACACTTATCCCTGATGATTCACCGGCTAATGATAGCGACTACCACCAACAGATTCGAGCGATGGCTCCTGTGCCACCTGAATCACCAATGTCAGACGTACCATCTAATGACGAATTAATAAATATGGTTAGAAAACTACCGGTCAACAAATCATCAGGTGAAGATAAAATATCTAATAGGATGATTAAAGAAGTGTGTAAAACAGCGGGTGATGCCATCTTAACTGTGTACAACCGATGCATTGCTGATGACGTTTTTCCTCGTACATGGCGACGCGGTTTCATACGAATAATACCAAAGTGTGGTGACAAACCACCGGATGATCCGAAGTCATATCGTCCTATCACACTTCTACCATCTTTGGGGAAACTTCTTGAGCGCCTCATCGTTCCACGTTTACTACCGAACGGTCCAAAATTCCATAGTAATCATTATGGCTTCACCATAGATAAATCTACAGTCGACGCGGCGCTTTCTGTCTGAAGAACCGTTAACCAATCTGAAAACAAGTACGTAATTGGGATCTTCCTGGACATTTCTGGGGCTTTTGATAACGCCTGGTGGCCTATGCTGTTGTTAAAATTAAAAACCCGCGGTTGCTATAGAAACATATATATTCTCGTTTACTCGTACTTTATAAACGGTTCCGCGGTACTTAAGCTCGGTCATTTTTCTAGTACTAAAACACTAACCATGGGATGTCCTCAGGGTTCAGTTGTCGGTCCTTATTTATGGAATTTGGGTTTTGATGACTTCCTCGCGATCCCGCTTCCTTGCGGCTGTTCACTTATTGGTTACGCGGACGATGGCCTACTGCTCATTCAGTCAAGTACCCGAGCTGGACTTGAGAACTTGGCCAATACTTGCCTAAATTTAATATCTCAGTGGGGTGATCGTAACCGCCTAGCGTTTGCGCCGCATAAACCTATCAACTTCTACTAAAAGGTAATCTTAAATCATTGCCTACTATTCAATTTAACAACGATATTTTTATGCAAGGCGTATAGAACGGTCAGTACTGAAGCCTTACCGGTACTGGCAGGTGTACTTCCAGTCGATCTTGAGGTACAACGACGTGCTTCAGTGTACTATTCCGCGAGGGGGGAGGCCATGGACACTAATTATGTTACACAACGCGACTTTAATAAAATTTCTAGATTATTTAAACCTCAGAATGAAGTCTGAAACGACCTCTTATCCGAATGGCAAAGTAGGTGGGATAATTCCATCATGGGCCGGCACCTCCATCTATTCTTTCCATCCGTTGGCGATCGGCTGGCTAAGACATGGCTGGAGGTTGACCACTGCGTTGCCCTATTTCTCACAGGTCATGGCAACTTTAAAAGTAAACTGTATTCTTTTAAACTTGTTCCTTCGCCTTTGTGTCAGTGTTCTACATCGAACTGTGAATTTGAAGAGTCCGCACATCACATCTTGTGGGAGTGTGTTCTTTGGCAGAATGAACGCAATATTATGTTGGATAGTGTACAAGTTACATCCGGAGTCATTTATTATACGGACCTTGTAGAAACTAGAACCAATTTCCGTGCGTTCAGGCGCTTTTGCCATACCTATTAATGGAATCAATTGTAACAGCTAATACCTACTTAGGACCCATTAACTTAATCAAATTTTATTCCGTGGTGTTTGGCAATCTGGGCTTCTCCCACTTGCAATAATGTCCCTTTGTGCCGATTGGCCTAGTTCTGTTCTGTCTCCTGCTTGTTATGGAGGGAAGTGGAAAAAATATCTTTTTTCTTACTCCTCCGCTATCTTTTCTGATTAATTTCGTTGCGGGGCCCAGGGGACAGTTGAATCGTTTCTCCGGGACTCGGCGAACTTCATTGCTTGGCGTTTTTCTGGCGGTCTCCACTGTTGATTCTGGCTTTCAGGTGTTGCAGTGGGTGGGAAAAGTGTGGCGGGTTTTGTGCCAAAAAAAAAAAATATTGTACGGGTGGCGTGTTTGTGTACAGATTGCAAAGTTATTTTTTGTGTATGCGAAACCCAAAACACGTCTCAGGGGTCACAACGCGGCGGATGCCCTGTCCCGCTGCGCGCACACGCCTAGTGACCGCTATGATCTGCCGTGAACTGTGTTGTGTGCCTGTCGCTCGGTAACCAAACTGCTACCATTTCTATTAAATATTTTTGGGAAAAAATTTAACATTGTGTAAAAATATTTGGAATCGACTTAGTTGCTTATTCTGATTAAACTATCCGGTTTTCGTGTGAAGAAAAAATAACGTTGTATATTCACTCTCAGAAAATTGTCTCATAAGAATACAACAAATAGCAATTTGTTGGGAGAGCGGAGGGGCGAAGGGTGGCGCTCTACAAGGTCGTGCGTGGGTGGAGCACGGCCTCCTCCCGTCAGGGGGTTCGTTGCGGTTTTAAGTTATTCTTTCCGAGACATTCGATATTTCAAGATTTTGAAGTGAAACTTCTTTATCGGCGTTGGAAAAAAATTTACCGTCACATTTTTCCGTTACGCGCCATCTTTTTATTAAATTTTTTACCACTTACCCCTCCCCCCCTCCCCCTAGACTCAACCTAGCCTCCCCACCCCTCTCCTCTACACTCCCTTACCCCCCCCACTTGCTCCTCAGGCCACCTCACCCCCCCGCGGCCTATCTCGGGATCCGGAGGTCCTAGACTAGCCGAGTTTGGGCTCTTCGGAATCGGGAGGAAGAAGAAGAAGAGAAGAAGAGCCCAACATTCCGGCCCCGGGGGATTCCGCACTCCGCATTCCACACTGACTCACCTGGTGCTGGCGCGTGCAATTGTTGGGACATACAGGCTGTATCTTTAGGTCAGTTTAGTTTTAAATTTGGTGTTGTATTTAGTTGTGGACCGTCCCCCTTATTGGGGACGCTAAGTTTTAATCTTTATTAATGTTATTTTACGCACCACGCGCGTTACGCGCCTTCTTTTTCTAAGAAGTTTCACTTCTTACGTGTGTACACTAGTACACGCACACATTTTTTTTTTTAAATCGATGTAATCATAACTGTTGAAAATTCAATTTCATTCAGCATAGAATTCAAAGAGGAACAGCGTGCCTATTTTCAAATAACATAACAAATATTCAACCTTTGTAGGCTGCAGTGAACGAACCACCTTACGGGAAGGCAAAGCTGTTAAAAAAAAATATTATCTTTTGGTACAACTTTTACAGGGTGAAACTAATTTATTACAGGTACAAGTCTTAAATAGTGATTTAGTGTCGTCAACTTTATCTTTCCGTTCCAGGCACGCCGTTCTCCTCCCGTTAGTTTTTCTTTTTTCCGTTACAGTTAGGTACCTACCGTTATTATCTAACGGAGAAATTGAAAAATTAACGTGAGGAGAGTTTTGAGACCAAAGAAACGACGGATAGATTGACTGATGAAGATTATATGGCTAGAAAGGGCGTTAATACCGAAATGACGTAGAATACAATAGAATACTCTTTATTATGTACCTACACCATATAGATTACAGAACATAAATATAAAGATTTTATAATGGGTGACACAATGGGCGGTCTTCTTGCTAAGAGCGATCTTTTACAGACAACCTTTGGATGGAATACTACGGGTAAAGAGAGAGAAATAATGAAGGTAGCTTAAAGTGTACTATTTACATAAATTATAAAATAAATAAGTAGGTACGTTAAGTGTATCATACTAGTTTAAATAAATATTGTATATATCTAATTAATAACCGTCATATACATATCATATCATCAATAAACATAGCATTATATTTGCTCTTGTAGCAAATAAAAACAAATATAAATATAAATGAATATAGAGTTTTTTGGTTCTGACATCACAGTTTGTACATAAAACTCATGGATACCTCAACTGTTACTTGGTTAGCAGTTAAGTTATTGAGTTTCATTAGCTTTATACACTAAAAGTATTTTCACCCGACTGCCGAAGTAAGGAGGGTAATGATTTCGTCTTAAGATATATTAGAACCGTGTCATTTTTCGTTAGCGTAACGCTGTGCTATTTTACTTCTGCTTAAAATTTTATGAGCGTAAAACGTTGTGTTTAAAAATGTATAAACCATATACCCACCTATTAGGTTTAAAGCGTCTTTATTTTCTGAAAAAAGAACATAATACAGTTTACTTACATGAGATTTAACTTAGAACGTAAAAATTATCGTTGTCCAGTGATATGTTCCGGATGGATTGTGGAATATGCTGTTTTACAAAACCTTTTCATGATTGCTACTTGTTTACAAGAAAGTTCTTTATGTAAAACCACTGAACATCGTTCACCAGTTTTCTATGATTACACGCAGAATTGTATAAACGTTTTGCATTTATCAGCGCAATGGATCAATGATTGGCTGTTTTATAAATGAGCGTAATATGAAACGTCAGATTGTACATCTACTATGACACTCATGGCATGACCATAGTTATACTGTACGGATGGCGTGTTTGTGTACAGATTGCAAAGTTATTTTTTGTGTATGCGAAGCCCAAAACACGTCTCAGGGGTCACAACGCGGCGGATGCCCTGTCCCGCTGCGCGCACACGCCTAGTGACCGCTATGATCTGCCGTGAACTGTGTTGTGTGCCTGTCGCTCGGTAACCAAATTGCTACCATTTTTATTAAATATTTTTGGGAAAAAATTTAACACTGTGTAAAAATATTTGGAATCGACTTAGTTGCTTATTCTGATTAATCTATTCGGTTTTTGTGTAAAGAAAAAATAACGTTGTATTTTCACTCTCAGAAAATTGTCTCATAAGAATACAACAAATAGCAATTTGTTGGGAGAGCGGAGGGGCGAAGGGTGGCGCTCTACAAGGTCGTGCGTGGGTGGAGCACGGCCTCCTCCCGTCAGGGGGTTCGTTGCGGTTATAAGTTATTCTTTCCGAGACATTCGATATTTCAAGATTTTTTAAAATTGATATAATCATAACTGTTGAAAATTCAATTGCATTCAGCGTAGAATCCGAAGAGGAACAGCGTGCCTATTTTCAAATAATATAACAAATATTCAATCTTTGTAGGCTGCAGTGAACGAACCACCTTACGGGAAGGCAAAGCTGTTAAAAAAAAAGATTATCTTTTGGTACAATTTTGACAGGTTGAAACTAATTTTTTACAGGTACAAGTCTTAAATAGTGATTTAGTGTCAACTTTATCTTTCCGTTCCAGGGACGCCGTTCTCCTCCCGTTATTTTTTCTTTTTTTTCGTTACAGTTACCGTTATTATCTAACGGAGAAATTGAAAAATTAACGTGAGGAGAGTTTTGAGATCAAAGAAACGACAGATGGATTGACCGATGAAGATAATATGGCTAGAAAGGGCGTTACTACCGAGATGACGTAGAATACCATAGATTACTTTTTATTATGTACACCATATAGATTACAGAACATAAATATATAGATTTTACAATGGGTGACACAATGGGCTGTCTTATCGCTAAGAGTTATCTTTTACAGACAACCTTTGGATGGAATACTACGGGTAAAGAGAGAGAAATAATGAAGGTAGCCTAAAGTGTACTATTTACATAAATTATAAAATAAATATGTAGGTACGTTAAGTGTAGGTATCATACTACTTTAAATAAATATTGTATACATCTAATTAATAGATTGGATCCGGAACGCGCTCCGAGACAACTAAGTAGTGCCCGCAGTAAATATTTTTCGAAAAATTACCTATCAGTGTTATTTACTTTTAATTTTATGTTAAAACTAAATCTGGTATACTATAAACCTCCAAAAAACTATATTCGGTCCTTCAAGAAGCAGAATTCAAACTTTATAAAGCAGTGAAAAATAGTTAAAAGTGCCTTATCACCGTTGAATAACCCGCGAGTGCACGGAATTTTGACACTTGTAATAACTATCTAAACGTGAAAGTTCTGCGTACGCGCAATCTTCATTACGCTGACAGTGCTACCAACCTCCCGACGGCAAAGTTCGTGTTGTGTTCCATCGACGAATATAAGAGAACCTGTTGCATTTGGAGTATGTAACTAGTGGCGCCACCCCGATCACACGCAGTATTATTTATATTACTTAAATTAATTATTCTAACTACAACCCTAGCCTAGTGATATTTGTGGAGGAAAATGAGCTCAACCCTGACGAAACGCACACCACCAAAAAAAGCTACCAAAACTCATGATCAAAATTTAACAGCTCCCACTATTACGCAATCCGAGTCTACGCCGAATCTCACACAGGTCGATACTGATTTTATAACGATGCGTAGCAGGAAGCGCAACCGTGAAGAGGACGCTACATCCTTCATGGAGGAAATACGCGAGCTCCTAAAGTTGTCCACAGCCCAAACTGAAAGTAAGTTTCTAGCACTTCAAAAATCTATGGATGAAATTATTTCACAAAATGAGGAAATCAAGAAATCCTTAGATTTTACCACAAAACAGTACGATGATATGGTGACTAAGATTGAGCTAATTGAGTCCGAACGTAAAACTGACCGTAGTTACATAAGCCAACTCGAGGACAAAGTGGAAAACTTGGAGCGGTTGTTATTTTTATCCAAGATAGAGGTCAGAAATATACCAAAGCAGGAGGGAGAAAGCAAAGAAGATCTCTGTAAATTAATCACGAGAACAACTAGCGTATTTGATGTCTCACTGCAACGCCAGGAAATCAAGGATATATACCGCGTAAATAAGAAAGATGGTACATCCCCAATTATAGTCGACCTTGTCAGTGTCACTACAAAAGATAATATTCTGCAAAATTTGCGAAACTTTAACCAAAGGAACAATCAAAAAAAATTAAATACGAACCACCTAAAACTAGCCGGTGATACAAAACCGATTTACATCTCAGAGTGTCTCACCCCTAAAATACAACGGCTTTTTTATCTGGCACGGAAATTTGCGACTGAAAATGACTTCAAGTTTTGCTGGACTTCATTGGGTAGAGTATTTCTTCGTCAAGCATTGGGAAAAAAACATTTCTTGATCAAAAGCGAAGCTGACCTTGATAAAATTGTGCCTGTGAAATGACTAGTTAAATTTCATCGCTTTCTATTGTCCTTAACATTAATATTAAGTTTAGTTTTAATTTTAATATTGTTTTTAATCTTTTTGCTTTCAACTGTATTTTCTATATCATACATATACTGCGAAATTGAGATAACCTTATACCTAAACACTACAACTCTCACACACTGCACTTACGATTTACAAACACATGAACAGATCCTAGAAATCATAAACGACAGTCACTCCAAACCCACACAATCAGTCTCTAATTTACACACACACCCGCATTCACATCACCCCAAGCATCTCTCTCTCGCATACAGCGAGAACTTGCAAACTTTCATCATAGCCCTCATAACTATAAAATATAACAAATGGCTAATAACGCAGTTGACTTAATTAATAACATCGATGAACTCTCTGTATCAGTAACGCATACCTGCAATCCGGAACAAACTCGGACGTTTTTGATAAACCCAAATAAATATCTGAAGGTCTTTTCACAGAACATTCGGTCAATAAATTGTAACTTTTTAAATCTACAAACTCTAATGCATCGTATCCCACTTGACTGTGACGTTATTGTCCTGACAGAGTGTTGGCTACCATGTTCTAGTAACTCAATTCTGCCAGTTCTTCCAAATTATACGTTATTTAAAACAACCAAGCACATAAACCAAAGTGATGGCGTTGTGGTCTATATTAAATCCGAAATTGTAGCGATCGCTGAGGAGCCAGACCTGCACCAATCTGCTTCAGGATTAATAATAAACATTAATACTGACGTGGCCATTCTCTGTGTTTATCGCTCACCATCTACAGACAACATACAAGACTTTCTCTCCGCCCTAAATTGCATATTTCCATCACTCCAGGGCCTAGGAACAGTCGTGTTGGTGGGTGACATAAATATCGACATCAAGCCTTCTTCTCTTGATACACGGTCACACGACTATTTGAATTGTCTCGCTTTTCATGGCTTTCTTCCAGCTCACACTCTCCCAACCAGGGGCAATAATTGTCTGGACCACATTGTCATGAGAACAAGGTCACCCGCAGTCACATTTGTGTATGAGTCCACGGTTACCGACCATGGTTCTTCATTGCTTTGTCTCAATAGTAAACGTATTCCTGTCACCACTACGCCCATTATATCAAGAATCAATTATGAGGCTCTTGGTACGTCACTTTTGAACATGGACTTTGATCCTATTCTAAGCACAACAGACGCAAATACCGCTACCGATATTTTCATTCGAAAACTTACTTCAGCCATAGCCGAAAACACTATAACCAAAAAAGTTAGTGCAAAAATGAAGATTCTTAAGCCATGGATAACTCCTGGCTTGTTACGATGCATGAGAAACAGAGATGCCATGCACAGAAACCTAAAGCAAGCTCCAGATAATGAAACGTTAAAAATAACTTATAAACGATACAGAAACTTTTGTACCAAAATTTTAAAACAAACGAAAAGGGTCTTCGATGCGAAAGAACTCAGCCAGGCAAGCAATAATCCAAAGTTACTCTGGGATGCAATAAAACGGGTCACAAACACCACAAAAACTACACACTCATCTACACAACTGCTGTCCTCATCACCTACACCCGTACAGTCATGTAACAATGTGAACTCTTACTTTGTGAATATTGGCAAGAAACTTGCAGATGACATTATAAAAACATGGTCTTCGCAACAATCGCCAATTCCAATATCCAGTTATATACCATCTACATCCTTTGTTCTAGATAAAACTGACCCAGAAGAAATTATAGCCACCATAAATTCACTGCGACCTACCGCTGCTACTGGTTGGGATGGCATTTCACCTGCCATACTAAAGCAATTTTCTGGTACTCTGGCGCCTATATTATGCCACATATTTAATATTTGTATTACAACAGCTGTTTTTCCAACTTCTTTTAAAAAGGCAATAATCTATCCAGTCTTCAAGGGGGGTGATGGAACTTTGTCGAATAATTATCGTCCTATAGCTGTATTACCCGCTTTATCTAAAGTTCTTGAACGTTTGATAAACAAACGACTAGTTAGATACCTGGAACATTACAAGATAATCTCGCAACAGCAATATGGCTTTCGCAAAAATAAGTCAACATGTGACGCAGTTCATGACCTAATCAGCTTTGTTATAGACAATATAAATAACAATAAAAAGGTTCTTACTATTTTCTTAGACCTCGCGAAAGCATTCGACACTGTACCCGTTTCCATCCTCCTTATCAAACTTGAGAAAATGGGCGTCAGGGGGCAACAACTGGATCTCTTCCGAAGCTACCTTTCAAATCGCTCGCAAATAGTCAGAATCGATGGCCATGACAGTGATGAGCTCCCTATTCATTATGGGGTACCTCAGGGAAGCATTTTAGGCCCCACTCTTTTCTTGGTCTTTATTAATGACTTGTGTAACCTCAGTATTGTTAATGCCAAGATAATATCCTTTGCAGACGACACAGCAATTACCTTTGTCGCTGATTCCTGGTCACAACTTGAATATCAGGCACAGCATGGCTTTGACGTGGCTTTAAATTGGCTAAATTCTCACACTCTAACCCTCAATACTTCCAAAACCAAACTTGTAACCTACTCAAAAAGTTCAGTTTCTCAACCAAAGACTCCTATTTTGATCAAAGCTCACACTGGTCATCCACTTACGCGGGGCTCGAGCTGCCAGTGTCCTGATTTAGCCTCTGTTGAAAGCATCAGATACCTGGGAATAGTCTTAGACAAGAATCTTAATTTCAAGTCTCACATCAGTCTGTTAACTGGTCGAGTTCGCAAACTGATATACATCTTCAAAACTCTCCGGCATATTGTTAACCCTAATATAATACGTACTGTCTATTTTGCACTTTGTCAATCCATCATAACATATTGCATTTCTTGTTGGGGTGGCGCAGCAAAAACAACCCTCAAGCCGCTTGAAGTAGCCCACAGGGCAATATTAAAAGTAGCCACTTTTCGCCCCATTCTTTTCCCAACTGATCAACTATATAAAGACTGTAAAGTATTAAATATTCGGCAACACTTCATACTCCAAACAGTAATCCTGCAACACCGCAACACCCCATACCGTACAATAAAAAATAAAAAACGTAGTAAACGTCGCAAGGATGGGATATGTACCCTGCCACATGGCAGTGTACACATGTACACTCAACTTTTGTAAAGAGATTTTTTTATTTTTTTGGTCCATATCTATACAACAAATTAAACGAAGAGTGTCAAATCTATGATCTACCGTATTACAAATGTAAAAAGGCTATAAAATTGTACCTCCAAGATAAGTCATACGAGGAAACAGAAAGGATCTTAAACTGATGAATATCGACTAGCACACTAACACAAATAAACTCACACGCACACACACGCACACATACACAAACACGCACACAGGCGCGCAAACACGCGCGCGCGCTCATTCATATACACAATAACACAAACGTATAATTATCTCAAAATTATTATTAGTTTTTTTTTTTAAATTTATCTTTTTTCTTTATGATAACATACATTTCTTAAACTTTTAATTATTTAATTTTTCGAAATTGTAATAGAAACATCAGAATCACTATGTAACTTAATGTCATTGTACCATAGGGGACCGGACTGCTTCTCCTTAACACAGGTTTTCATAACCTAGCTAGGAGAGCAGTGCTCACCTACACGTTTGCTTTAACAGTGCTTATTTTGTACAATTGTATTTTTAACGTGTCCTACAATTCCTTGTCTTTAAATAAATTATTATTATTATTATTTCCTTTATTTCATTATAATACACTTATAAATTATATTTTTAAATATTTCTACATAAAAAAGATATAAAAAAACATTTAAAAATATAAAAAATAGTAACCCACCGGCATCGGGAACAGGGTCCAAGCTACCGGCGGTCAGGGCTCCAGAGAGAGGAACTTCCTGACAATGCGAGCCGTGTCCAGAAGTACAGCTTTCTGAATCAAGCCTTTGACCCAGCTGCCTAACGAGAGCCTCTTGAGGTGTTGGTCGAGGCTCTTGGCTATTAAGCCATTGGCTGTCACGACTATCGGCACAATGATTGCTGAATCCACCTCCCACATGTCGACAACCTCGTGAGCCAAGTCAAGATACTTGATTTGTTTATCTTTCTCGGCTTTCACGAGGTTCTCATCATGCGGGATGGTTATGTCAACAATCATTGCACGCCGCTCTGATCGATCCACCATCACTATATCAGGCTTATTGGCAACAATAGTCCTGTCAGTGATGATGGATCGATCCCAGTACAATGTGATATGACCATTTTCGAGAACTGGGTCGGGCACATACCTGTAGTACGGCACCTCCGATTCCACAAGGTTGTACTTTAGAGCAAGTTGCTGATGAATTATCCTGGCTACAAGGTTGTGTCTATGCAAGTACTCTCCGTTAGCTAGACGAGAACACCCGGAGATAATATGCCTTATTGATTCCCCCGGCCGGTGACATGCCCGACAGATGTCAACTGTGCCGTCTTTCACAATAAATCTCCGGTAATTGTTCGTCATCATAACTTCGTCCATAATTGCACATACAAAACCTTCGGTTTCCCCAAAAAGGTCACCGAATCGTAGCCAGGCCACGGACGCTTGTAAATCTACATCAGGCCCGTGTAGGGCTCTGAAAAAGCGTCCGTGAAGCTCCTTGTTCTTCCATACCTCCATGCGATCATTGGTGTCAAGCACTACTGGTTTGCGCCAGTTCTCTTTAGCCAAGGAGAGCGGAGTGAGGCCCTTGTCAACCGCGACCACATCTCGATGCATCCCCACGTCGGTTTCTAGAAAATATTCCCTGAGACTGCATACCTCGCGATTGTGGAGGGTCTTAGCGTTTAAAAAACCACGACCTCCACTTTTTCGCGGGATATACAGCCTCATAACCGATGACCGTGGGTGATGCAATCGATTTGCAGTCAGCAGTGTACGGACTCTCCTATCCAGGGCGTCGAGTTCGGTTTGAGTCCATTTGAGTATGCCAAAAGAGTACATCAAAACCGGCATGACCCAACCGTTGAAAGCGCGCACCTTGTTTCCGCCTGATAGAAGACTATTAAGTACTTTTTTCAGGCGGCCAAAGAAGCGCTCCTTCAACGATTGCTTCATGTCAGTATCATTGATACCCAACGCTTCCGACATACCCAAATACTTATAGGTTTCGGATGCGGAGAGGGCTCTAAGGTTTATGGAACCAGTGAGTTGGGTTCCCACGGATTCCATAATCTCTCCTCGCTGTACATGCATGACCGCACATTTGTCCACACCAAATTCCATCCTGATGGAGCTACTGAAAGTTTCAGTAATTTTCAGTAGCTCCCTCAGTTGTGAATTGGTGTGAGCTAAAAGTTTCAGGTCATCCATGTAGAGGAGGTGCGATATAACCTGACCACCTCTCCTCAACCGATAGCCTAGACCTGAATCCTCTAATAGTGTGCTTAGAGGATTCAATGCTAAGCAAAACCAAAGTGGACTCAAACTATCGCCCTGAAATATTCCTCGCTCGATCCTTATCGGTTCGCTATTCCTCTGAATATTTCGACATCCTGGATAGCGAAGGACTGTCCTCCATGTCCTCATACACGTCATCAGGAAGGTGCGTAGAGTTGCATTTACTTTATACAACTCCAGCACCCGCATGAGCCATGTATGAGGCACTGAGTCATAGGCCTTCTTATAGTCTATCCAACATGTCGATAGATCCTTTCGGGAACGACGAACTTGTTGGCTAATGGCCACATCAATGAGGAGTAGCTCCTTAGTACCGCGGGACCCGCTCTTACATCCATTTTGAGAGGCAGACATGATGGAGTTGTTGTCAATATGCGTGTTAATTTTAGATTTCAAAATGGATGTAAGAACTTTATAGACCGTCGGTAAACACGTGATCGGCCTATAATTTTTCGGTTCCGCGGTGCTACCTGATTTATGGAGCAGGTGGGTTACTCCTGTTGTTAGAAACTGGGGTAGCGAACCAGACTCTAAGGCGGTCTGGAATTGAGATGCCAAGCGAGCGTGCGACCTGGAGAACCATTTAATCCAAAAGCTGTGCAGCCCATCCGGCCCTGGAGACTTCCAATTAGGCAACGGACGGACTGCACGAGCTACATCTTGGGGGCAGATGGTAATGGCCCCCATTTCTGGTACTGGATCGCAGGCTCGCTCAACAACCCGAGTCCAATCACCTTCGGTGTGACTGACAGGCACCGACCAGATATTGCGCCAGAATGAATACGTGGCATCATCATCTGGTAGGCACGTGTCAGCAACACCTTGGTCTGATCGCTCCCAAGCTCTATAGACCCGCCTTTCATCGCTTTGGAAATTGCGATTCTGAGAATACCGCTCCACTCTTCGTTTGTACCGACGAATACGGTTTGCCCATGCATATAATTTCTGCTTAAAAAAGTCGATGCGCTCTGTGACGCGGAACAAATAGTCTCGGGTACTAATATCAGTCCCCGAGAACGCCCGCCTCACAAAGCGCATCACTCTAGGGCGTGTATTGCCTTCCCTGAAACTGGTTAGCTTGCCAATGAGTGCTCTAGTCTCTCCGATACGACGCTCAATCCTGCACTGCCAAGCTGGTACAGCTGATTTTGGTCGTGTGGCTCTGTCATTGTCTGGGAATTTGACATGAGCCACACGACATATCGCAACAGCTCCGCAGTACAAGATTGAGTGTGTATCAGTCAGATCTTTGCTGTCCTTTAAATAATAGGACAGCTGAGAGTCTAGAGCACACACCAGCGCCTTGTTTTTTTTATGCATGGGCAATCGAGGTAAGCGTGGTCTAAGTTCAGGCGGAGTAGAGCGGTACTCACAGAAAGCATCCTCCAAAGCGCTCCTCAATTTTTCATTGCACTGGGGACTCACGGAAGTAGCCCTATCATCATCCTCCTTATCAACGTGGTTGGGTCGCGGTGAAACACTGTTAAGTTGTACCGCGACCAATGACGAAGCAGGCGTAACATGACTATTCCGTGACTCGAGGCGTAGGCGATCAAGCACCGCATCATCCAGCATATGGTTACGCTGGATGACCCGCACCTGATCCGACAGTCGTTGCGCCGACACGTTGACAGCTGGCTCAAGCACCTGAAACAGAGAGAGCATTCGAACACGGTACGCGGTCAGGTTGTTTCCTCCCTCTGTAGCCCCATAGTATGAGCGCATGACGTTTTCATTGATGGCTTGTGTCCATCTCATGCGCTGCACACTTCCGCCGGGAGCTGGGACCCTGTCAGAAGCCGATGGGCCTCGAGGTCCTAAGCGGTCCGGCGGCCGGCGTCCTCCCCGTCGGCGAACAGGTGGTGGCGTCGTCGGCGGAGAGAAGTACTCGTCGCTCGAGCTCGACGCAACTGCCGCGGCCGGGGTCGTCACAGCGCTTACATTGGCGCTGGGGACCGGCGGCGGCGAGGCGGAGCTGAGCAACGAGTCCGGAGATGGCGGGCGTGCACGTAGAGCGGCAGATCGTGTCAACATATTAACGTATTTTTTTCATTTCTTCAATATTTTGTCTCGATTTGACATGACAGGTGTCATTGGTCCCAGTTTTTCTTTGCACACATTGTGCTAGTTATTGATTTTCTTTAAAGGTATTCTTTATAAAAATAATATTTGTATAGCATTGTTTTTCATTGCACGAATATATAACTATAAAAACTGTTTCTATTGTTCTAATTATTTACATAAATATGAAGAGACAAAATGATCGTTGTTGTTGACGTTGGTGTTGCCAGTTGTTATTTATATAATTATCTAATTAATAACCGTCATATACATATCATATCATCAAAAGACGTTATACGTATAGACGTTGACGCGAGCAGACGTGTTATTGGCAACTCCCGGATTTTTATTCGATAAAAGTAGTTTTTGATATAGTAAATGACCTAAAAACTAAAGTGATACGTGAAGAACATTACAACAATTAATCAGTGAAAGTGCTATAACAGTTCAAAACAATTACGTGAGTCAACAAACGAAAATACATTGTAAACTTTTAAAGTGAACTTATATATTTCTGTATGTGGCGGTGTTTGGAAAAAAAAAAAAAAACATTATTATGTACCGAAGAATTTAAACAGGTATCGCATAATTTCAGCACATTATTCTAAGCTCATCCGCTCAGCGGCTCAAGTCTCCACCTAAGTTGTTGGTACTCAAGTTGAAGTCCAGCCGACCAACAAGCTATCTTTGTTGTATCGTGATTCTGTTGGGTTCTTGTGTTGCTCTGGTACCTCACCATCGATAATGCCAATGAATCGTACACCACCGGCATCTCCGCTGCCCATGGCATCTATGCAGGTGCCAGAAATCGTGGAGTCCGCACTTTCCGATGCAAATGAATGCAGAGAACTCTTGAGTATACCAACGCCTGATGGTTTTACGTCCGCAAAACACGTAACAGAGCGTAGGAAAAAAAGGAAAGTTGAAGGTGACGACAGGGGCTCGGACAGCTTACCAATAAAAATAATCCTACATACTAATTAAGATGGATAGGTTAAACATAGGGCAATTAAACCTTCACAACGATAAGGTGGCGACATCAGAGTTAGATAAATTAATTATTGACTACAACTTAGACCTTGTACTCATTCAAGAACAATATCAAAACTCACGTTTACGTCACAGGATTAGGAGGACAGCTTGATTGCAAGGCACCAGCCGGAATTTATGTTGCGCGGTCTTCTAACTTTACGGTAACGTCTTTATGTGACCTCATGACGCCACACTGTGCGGTTGCTGAAGTCTCATCAGCTTCTTTTAAAGTATTCGTTGTAAGCTGTTACTTTCAATATTCAGATCCTGTTACTCCTCATATACATAATCTCCGTCATGTCTTGCGGTCACTCGCGGGCTGCAAAGTTATCGTTGGCGCGAATGTCAACGCGTCATCGTCTCTGTGGTATGGCAAGGTTCGAGCCACCGATACCGAACGACGCTGCGCTATTGAGGATTTCATTGCTGAGATGAACCTATCGATTCATAATACCCCTGATGCACCACCTACTTTTTGCAGCCAAATGGGCGAATCTTGTATTGACGTCACACTTTCAAGTGCGGACGTACGTTTGGATAGATGGCGTGTCCTACCGGACGCGTCTTGTAGTGATCTTCTTACTTTCGCTTTAAATGCTTTTAGAGTTGCCAAGTCATGCTACAAAGCATCGGTGGAAAAATCTAATGGTAACTTGTTGCGGAAAATCGTTGATAAACTTGACAGGGAGGGTCCGTGGTCTCCCTTATATCACGAATTTAAAGCTAACAGATCGGTCGACCTGGCATACGTTCAAAACATTAAAGTCAAAGATAAGTATACCACAGGCATAGAGGAAACAACAGAAGTACTAATTAATAGACTTATCCCTGATGATTGACGATGACCAGCTAATGATAGCGACTACCATCAACAGATTCGAGCGATGGCTCCTGCACCACCTGAATCACCAATGTCAGACGTACCATCTAATGACGAATTTATAAATATTGCTAGAAAACTACCGGTCAACAAATCATCAGGTGAAGATAAAATATCTAATAGGATGATTAAAGAAGCGTGTAAAACAGCGGGTGATGCCATCTTAACTGTATACAACCGATGCATTGCTGAAGGCGTTTTTCCTCGTAAATGGCGACGCGGTTTCATACGAATAATACCAAAGTGTGGTGACAAACCACCGGATGACCCGAAGTCATATCGTCCTATCACATTTCTACCATCTTTGGGGAAACTTCTTGAGCGCCTCATCGTTCCACGTTTACTACCGAACGGTCCAAAATTCCATAGTAATCAATATGGCTTTACCATAGGTAAATCTACAGTCGACGCGGCGCTTTCTGTAAGAAGAACCGTTAACCAATCTGGAAACAAGTACGTAATTGGGATCTTCCTGGATTTTTCTGGGGCTTTTGATAACGCCTGGTGGCCTATGCTGTTGTTAAAATTAAAAACCCGCGGTTGCTATAGAAACATATATATTCTCGTTTACTCGTACTGTATAAACGGTTCCGCGGTACTTAAGCTCGGTCATTTTTCTAGTACTAAAACACTAACCGTGGGATGTCCTCAGGGTTCAGTTGTCGGTCCTTATTTATGGAATTTGGGTTTTGATGACTTCCTCGCGATCCCGCTTCCTTGCGGCTGTTCACTTATTGGTTACGCGGACGATGGCCTACTGCTCATTCAGTCAAGTACCCGAGCTGGACTTGAGAACTTGGCCAATACTAGCCTAAATTTAATATCTCAGTGGGGTGATCGTAACCGCCTAGCGTTTGCGCCGCATAAACCTATCAACTTCTACTAAAAGGTAATCTTAAATCATTGCCTACTATTCAATTTAACAACGTTCCCATTAAAAAAGAGCAATCCGTATGCTACCTTGGTATGATCTTAGAAAGGAATTTTTCATTTATCGAACATATAAAAATAGTTGGCGAAAAAGCTAAAAGGAACTTTTATGCCCTAACTAGAATATCCAAAGCAACTTGGGGTCTATCATTCCTAACTTTAAAAACTATATATGGAGCTACCTACTTAGGTTGTATGTACTACAGTGCACCTGTTTGGGCCGATAGGGCCAGCATAGGGGCGGCACGACGTAAACTGCTTCAAAGCCAACGTTTGGCATTGATATTTTTATGCAAGGCGTATAGAACGGTCAGTACTGCCTTACCGGTACTGGCAGTTGTACTTCCAGTCGATCTTGAGGCACAACGACGTGCTTCAATGTACTATTCCGCGAGGGGTGAGGCCATGGACACTAATTTTGTAACACAATGCGACCTTAATAAAATTTCTAGATTATTTAAACCTCAGAATGAAGTCTGAAACGACCTCTTATCCGAATGGCAAAGTAGGTGGGATAATTCCATCAAGGGCCGGCAACTCCATCTATTCTTTCCATCCGTTGGCGATCGGCTGGCTAAAACATGACTGGAGGTTGACCACTGCGTTGCCCAATTTCTCACAGGTCATGGTAACTTTAAAAGTAAACTGTATTCTTTTAAATTTGTTCCTTCGCCTTTGTGTCAGTGTTCTACATCGAACTGTGAATTTGAACGGTCCGCACATCACATCTTGTGGGAGTGTGTTCTTTGGCAGAATGAATGCAATATTATGTTGGATAGTGTACAAGTTACATCCGGAGTCATTTATTATACGGACCTTGTAGAAACTAGAACCAATTTTCGTGCGTTCAGGCGCTTTTGCCATACCTATTATTGGAATCAATTGTAACAGCTAATACCTACTTAGGACCCATTAACTTAATCAAATTTTATTCCGTGGTGTTTGGCAATCTGGGCTTCTCCCAGTTGCAATAATGTCCCTTTGTGCCGTTTGGCCTAGTTCTGTTCTGTCTCCTGCTTGTTATGGAGGGAAGTGGAAAAAATATCTTTTTTCTTACTCCTCCGCTATCTTTTCTGATTAATTTCGTTGCGGGGCCCAGGGGACAGTTGAATCGTTTCTCCGGGACTCGGCGAGCTTCATTGCTTGGCGTTTTTCTGGCGGTTTCCACTGTTGATTCTGGCTTTCAGGAGTTGCAGTGGGTGGGAAAAGTGTGGCGGGTTTTGTCCCAAAAAAAAAAAAAATACTGTACGGGTCGCGTGTTTGTGTACAGATTGCAAAGTTATTTTTTGTGTATGCGAATCCCAAAACACGTCTCAGGGGTCACAACGTGGCGGATGCCCTGTCCCGCTGCGCGCACACGCCTAGTGACCGCTATGATCTGCCGTGAACTGTGTTGTGTGCCTGTCGCTCGGTAACCAAACTGCTACGATTTCTATTAAATATTTTTGGGAAAAAATTTAACATTGTGTAAAAATATTTGGAATCGACTTAGTTGCTTATTCTGATTAAACTATTCGGTTTTCGTGTGAAGAAAAAATAACGTTGTATATTCACTCTCAGAAAATTGTCTCATAAGAATACTACAAATAGCAATTTGTTGGGAGAGCGGAGGGGCGAAGGGTGGTGCTCTACAAGGTCGTGCGTGGGTGGAGCACGGCCTCCTCCCGTCATGGGGTTCGTTGCGGTTTTAAGTTATTCTTTCCGAGACATTCGATATTTCAAGATTTTTTAAAATTGATATAATCATAACTGTTGAAAATTCAATTTCATTCACCGTAGAATCCAAAGAGGAACAGCGTGCCTATTTTCAAATAACATAACAAATATTCAATCTTTGTAGGCTGCAGTGAACGAACCACCTTATGGGAAGGCAAAGCTGTTAAAAAAAAAGATTATCTTTTGGTACAATTTTGACAGGTTGAAACTAATTTTTTACAGGTACAAGTCTTTTATAAATAGTGAATTAGTGTCAACTTTATCTTTCCGTTCCAGGGACGCCGTTCTCCTCCCGTTATTTTTTCTTTTTTTCCGTTACAGTTACCGTTATTATCTAACGGAGAAATTGAAAAATTAACGTGAGGAGAGTTTTGAGATAAAAGAAACGACAAATGGATTGACCGATGAAGATAATATGGCTAGAAAGGGCGTTACTACCGAGATGACGTAGAATACCATAGAATACTCTTTATTATGTACACCATATAGATTACAGAACATAAATATATAGATTTTATAATGGGTGACACAATGGGCTGTCTTATCGCTAAGAGCGATCTTTGGATGGAATTCTACGGGTAAAGAGAGAGAAATAATGAAGGTAGCCTAAAGTGTACTATTTACATAAATTATAAAATAAATATGTAGGTACGTTAAGTGTCAAAAATCAAAAAATCAAAAAATCAAAATCAAATTTATTAGAGCTTCAAATTATTTGACATTAGTTGTTGATTGGAGCCTCCTGGTAAGCAAATAATGCCTGTGTTAGGAGACTCCACTCTTCCACAGCAGTATACAACTTTTTCGAAACCTTATGTACATATAATTAACATGCAAGTATATGTGCGTGTGTGTGTGCGTGTGTGTGTGCGTGTGTGTGTGTGTGTGTGTGTGTGTGTGTGTGTGTGTGTGTGTGTGTGTGTGTGTGTGTGTGTGTGTGTGTGTGTGTGTGTGTGTGTGTGTGTGTGCGTGCGTGTGTGCGTAAGTGTATCATACTACTTTAAATAAATATTGTATACATCTAATTAATAACCGTCATATACATATCATATCATCAATAAACATATAATTATATTTGCTCTTCTAGCAAATAAAATAAAAATGGCATGTTTAAAGAGAGAGGAAGTGGTTTTTTATCTTATTTCTAAAAGTGGACAGAGTTTGAGCATGCCTTGTGGACACGGGTAAGTCTTTCCATAGCCGAATTGCTTCTGCAGTAAAGGATTTATCATAAAAAACTAGTGGAATGCATCGGCATATCTAATATCAGGTTTTCCGATGACCTTAGATAGCTATTATGTGTGTCATGAAGGAACTTGAAACGTTCTTTAAGATAAGAGGGGGTTTTAGGATTAAACAAAATACTTTAGAGCTGAAATAGGATATGAGAATTCCGGCGAAGATAAATGGGAAGCCACTTAAGCTTTGTACGAAATTCAGACATAGACCCTTTACAGCACATGATTTAAATGAATATTTGCGAATCAAATCAAATCAAATCAAAAGTCATTTATTCAAATTAGGCTGAGAATCAGCACTTTTGGAACGTCAATATTACATAAGACACTCCCCCAAAACGCCCACCCATCGACACTTCCTAGTGCTTTCGCTGGGAAGAAGAAGTGGCGGAACAAACTCCCCAGCAGCACAGCTGTCTGTTCATTTTTAAAAAAAACACATGTCTTTATACAATAGTATGTATAGTGATGAACACGATAAAATACAACAACAATGAAATTATTTACCATATGCCAGCTACCATGCCAAAATACCAGTAAAGCAAAACAATATATTTATATTTAAATGAAAATGTAATTAACTAAAACTTGTTACTTAACTAAGAAGCCCCAGGCATAAAGGGCGTGACAGCTTACATATTTATGTAATGTAAAAAAGTAAATTATATGAACTCATATAACGTATCAATAAGCTAATTCCTGAGAAAGAAAACAAACATTGTCCTGAGTTAATCAGAGCGACCAGCTCTTCTTATCATTTAAATAATCATTCACGGAATAATATGCCTTCGAACAAAGCTTGGATTTAATTTGTGCTTTAAATGCATTGTAGGGCAAATCTAGCAAAGCAGAGGGTATCTTGTTATAAAAAGCTATACCAAGCCCAACAAAAGAGTTATGAACCTTTTGAAGTCGGTGAAAAGGGGCTCGCAGTTTGTCCTTAAGTATTTCTGGTGTTAATATTATGAATATCACAGTTTTTGGTGTACACGTGAATATTTTGCCTAACATATAAGATGTTGGCTAAGATGAACTGTGAAGCAACCGTGAGAATACCAATGTCTTTAAACAAAGTTCTCAGAGAAAATCTGACACCGAGCTGGTAAATTGCTCGGACAGCTCGTTTTTGAAGTACAAATAATAAGTAGTAGAATACAAATAATAAGCATTAGTAAGAATAAGTATATTAGCTGCTATGTTTTTATGTACAACGTTCTCAGTTTTTTTGAATAAAAATTAACTACGTATTTAGTATCTGTGCATTGCACCCGTGCTAAGCCGGGGCGGAATGCTAGTCTTTGAACATAGTTCTGCCATTTTTATAAATAATTAATGGTATCCCTTCTTTAAGTAAAATAAGCCAACTTAAAGATTTAAGGTAGTTTCCCACCAGGTCCAGCTTATTTTTCCACACTGTATAGTACAACTCGTATATTGTTTACATTGCTTTTTTAGTAATTCTGAGATAAATGAATATAGAGTATTTTGGTTCTGACATCACAGTTTGTGCATAAAACTCATGGATACCTCAACTGTTACTTGGTTAGCAGTTAAGTTTTTGAGTTTCATTAGCTTTATACACTAAAAGTTTTTTCACCCGACTTCCGAAGTAAGGAGGGTAATGGTTTCGTCTTAAGATATATTAGAACCGTGTCATTTTTCGTTAGCGTAACGCTGTGTTATTTTACTTCTGCTTAAAATTTTATGAGCGTAAAACGTTGTGTTTAAAAATGTATAAACCATATACCCACCTATTAGGGTTTAAAGGGTCTTTATTTTATGAAAAAAGAACATAATACAGTTCACTTACATGAGATTTAACTTAGAACGTAAAAATTATCGTTGTCCAGTGATATGTTCCAGATGGATTGTGATATGCTGTTTTCAAAACCTTTTCATGATTGCTACTTGTTTACAAGAAAGTTCTTTATGTAAAACCACTGAACATCGTTCACCAGTTTTCTATGATTACACGCAGAATTGTATAAACGTTTTGCATTTATCAGCGCAATAGATCAATGACTGGCTGTTTTATAAATGAGCGTAATATGAAACGTCAGATTGTACATCTACTATGACACTCATGGCATGACCATAGTTATACTGTACGGATGGCGTGTTTGTGTAAAGATTGCAAAGTTATTTTTTGTGTATGCGAAGCCCAAAACACGTCTCAGAGGTCACAACGCGGCGGATGCCCTGTCCCGCTGCGCGCACACGCCTAGTGACCGCTATGATCTGCCGTGAACTGTGTTGTGTGCCTGTCGCTCGGTAACCAAACTGCTACCATTTTTATTAAATATTTTTGGGAAAAAATTTAACATTGTGTAAAAATATTTGGAATCGACTTAGTTGCTTATTCTGATTAAACTATTCGGTTTTCGTGTGAAGAAAAAATAACGTTGTATATTCACTCTCAGAAAATTGTCTCATAAGAATACAACAAATAGCAATTTGTTGGGAGAGCGGGGGGGCGAAGGATGGCGCTCTACAAGGTCGTGCGTGGGTGGAGGACGGCCTCCTCCCGTCAGGGGGTTCGTTGCGGTTTTAAGTTATTCTTTCCGAGACATTCGATATTTCAAGATTTTGAAGTGAAACTTCTTACTCGTTGGAAAAAAATTTACCGTCAGATTTTTCCGTTACGCGCCATCTTTTTATTAAATTTTTTACTATATTTACCCACCTCGAAGTCCTTCCCCATATCCCTACCTAAAATCCCAGATATCTCGGAAACGGCTGGGAATTTTAAAATTCTGACAAAATCCCCCCCCCCCCCCCCCTTACTAATTCCTCTCACAGCCGGAACCTATATTCAGATAGGACCCCTAGACCCCCATTTTGACCCCCAATACCCATATAGCACATACATTCCGAGATTCCAGTGTCCTGTCCCCTCCCACTCTCCCCTCATGTTGTGACCCCAGGTGGACAGGATCCTCCCAACACTTAGACAAACCCCCCTCACTTACCCCTCCCCCCTCCCCCTAGACTTAACCTAGCCTGCCCACCCCTCTCCTCTACACTCCCTTACCCCCCCCCCACTTGCTCCTCAGGCCACCTCACCCCCCCGCGGCCTATTTCGGGATCCGGAGGTCCTAGACTAACCGAGTTTGGGCTCTTCGGAATCGGGAGGAAGAGCCCAACATTCTGGCCCCAGGGGATTCCGCATCCCGCATTCCACGCTGACTCACCTGGTGCTGGCGCGTGCAATTGTTGGGACATACAGGCTGTATCTTTAGGTTAGTTTAGTTTTAAATTTGGTGTTGTATTTAGTCGTGGACCGTCCCCCTTATTGGGGACGCTAAGTTTTAATCTTTATTAATGTTATTTTACGCGCCACGCGCGTTACGCGCCTTCTTTTTTTAAGAAGTTTCACTTCTTACGTGTGTACACTAGTACACGCACACTAATTGATGTAATCATAACTGTTGAAAATTCAATTTCATTCAGCGTAGAATCCAAAGAGGAACAGCGTGCCTGTTTTCAAATAACATAACAAATATTCAATCTTTGTAGGCTGCAGTGAACGAACCACCTTACGGGAAGGCAAAGCTGTTAAAAAAAAGATTATCATTTGGTACAATTTATACAGGTTGAAACTAATATTTTACAGGTACAAGTCTTAAATAGTGATTTAGTGTCAACTTTATCTTTCCGTTCCAGGGACGCCGTTCTCCACGCGTTATTTTTTCTTTTTTTCCGTTACAGTTACCGTTATTATCTAACGGAAAAACTGAAAAATTAACGTGAGGAGAGTTTTGAGACCAAAGAAACGACGGATGGATTGACTGATGAAGATTATATGGCTAGAAAGGGCGTTACTACCGAAATGACGTAGAATACAATAGAATACTCTTTATTATGTACACCATATAGGTTACAGAAAATAAATATAAAGATTTTACAATGGGTCACGCAATGGGCGGTCTTATTGCTAAGAGCGATCTTGTACAGACAACCTTTGGATGGAATACTACGGGTAAACAGAGAGAAATAATGAAGGTAGCCTAAAGTGTACTATTTACATAAATTATAAAATAAGTATGTAGGTACGTTAAGTGTATCATAGTACTCTAAATAAATATTGTATACATCTAATTAATAACCGTCATATACATATCATATCATCAATAAACATATAATTATATTTGCTCTTCTAGCAAATAAAATAAAAATGGCATGTTTAAAGAGAGAGGAAGTGGTTTTTTATCTTATTTCTAAAAGTGGACAGAGTTTGAGCATGCCTTGTGGACACGGGTAAGTCTTTCCATAGCCGAATTGCTTCTGCAGTAAAGGATTTATCATAAAAAACTAGTGGAATGCATCGGCATATCTAATATCAGGTTTTCCGATGACCTTAGATAGCTATTATGTGTGTCATGAAGGAACTTGAAACGTTCTTTAAGATAAGAGGGGGTTTTAGGATTAAACAAAATACTTTAGAGCTGAAATAGGATATGAGAATTCCGGCGAAGATAAATGGGAAGCCACTTAAGCTTTGTACGAAATTCAGACATAGACCCTTTACAGCACATGATTTAAATGAATATTTGCGAATCAAATCAAATCAAATCAAAAGTCATTTATTCAAATTAGGCTGAGAATCAGCACTTTTGGAACGTCAATATTACATAAGACACTCCCCCAAAACGCCCACCCATCGACACTTCCTAGTGCTTTCGCTGGGAAGAAGAAGTGGCGGAACAAACTCCCCAGCAGCACAGCTGTCTGTTCATTTTAAAAAAAAACACATGTCTTTATACAATAGTATGTATAGTGATGAACACGATAAAATACAACAACAATGAAATTATTTACCATATGCCAGCTACCATGCCAAAATACCAGTAAAGCAAAACAATATATTTATATTTAAATGAAAATGTAATTAACTAAAACTTGTTACTTAACTAAGAAGCCCCAGGCATAAAGGGCGTGACAGCTTACATATTTATGTAATGTAATAAAGTAAATTATATGAACTCATATAACGTATCAATAAGCTAATTCCTGAGAAAGAAAACAAACATTGTCCTGAGTTAATCAGAGCGACCAGCTCTTCTTATCATTTAAATAATCATTCACGGAATAATATGCCTTCGAACAAAGCTTGGATTTAATTTGTGCTTTAAATGCATTGTAGGGCAAATCTAGCAAAGCAGAGGGTATCTTGTTATAAAAAGCTATACCAAGCCCAACAAAAGAGTTATGAACCTTTTGAAGTCGGTGAAAAGGGGCTCGCAGTTTGTCCTTAAGTATTTCTGGTGTTAATATTATGAATATCACAGTTTTTGGTGTACACGTGAATATTTTGCCTAACATATAAGATGTTGGCTAAGATGAACTGTGAAGCAACCGTGAGAATACCAATGTCTTTAAACAAATTTCTCAGAGAAAATCTGACACCGAGCTGGTAAATTGCTCGGACAGCTCGTTTTTGAAGTACAAATAATAAGTAGTAGAATACAAATAATAAGCATTAGTAAGAATAAGTATATTAGCTGCTATGTTTTTATGTACAACGTTCTCAGTTTTTTTGAATAAAAATTAACTACGTATTTAGTATCTGTGCATTGCACCCGTGCTAAGCCGGGGCGGAATGCTAGTCTTTGAACATAGTTCTGCCATTTTTATAAATAATGGTATCCCTTCTTTAAGTAAAATAAGCCAACTTAAAGATTTAAGGTAGTTTCCCACCAGGTCCAGCTTATTTTTCCACACTGTATAGTACAACTCGTATATTGTTTACATTGCTTTTTTAGTAATTCTGAGATAAATGAATATAGAGTATTTTGGTTCTGACATCACAGTTTGTGCATAAAACTCATGGATACCTCAACTGTTACTTGGTTAGCAGTTAAGTTTTTGAGTTTCATTAGCTTTATACACTAAAAGTTTTTTCACCCGACTGCCGAAGTAAGGAGGGTAATGGTTTCGTCTTAAGATATATTAGAACCGTGTCATTTTTCGTTAGCGTAACGCTGTGTTATTTTACTTCTGCTTAAAATTTTATGAGCGTAAAACGTTGTGTTTAAAAATGTATAAACCATATACCCACCTATTAGGTTTAAAGGGTCTTTATTTTATGAAAAAAGAACATAATACAGTTCACTTACATGAGATTTAACTTAGAACGTAAAAATTATCGTTGTCCAGTGATATGTTCCAGATGGATTGTGATATGCTGTTTTCAAAACCTTTTCATGATTGCTACTTGTTTACAAGAAAGTTCTTTATGTAAAACCACTGAACATCGTTCACCAGTTTTCTATGATTACACGCAGAATTGTATAAACGTTTTGCATTTATCAGCGCAATAGATCAATGACTGGCTGTTTTATAAATGAGCGTAATATGAAACGTCAGATTGTACATCTACTATGACACTCATGGCATGACCATAGTTATACTGTACGGATGGCGTGTTTGTGTAAAGATTGCAAAGTTATTTTTTGTGTATGCGAAGCCCAAAACACGTCTCAGAGGTCACAACGCGGCGGATGCCCTGTCCCGCTGCGCGCACACGCCTAGTGACCGCTATGATCTGCCGTGAACTGTGTTGTGTGCCTGTCGCTCGGTAACCAAACTGCTACCATTTTTATTAAATATTTTTGGGAAAAAATTTTACATTGTGTAAAAATATTTGGAATCGACTTAGTTGCTTATTCTGATTAAACTATTCGGTTTTCGTGTGAAGAAAAAATAACGTTGTATATTCACTCTCAGAAAATTGTCTCATAAGAATACAACAAATAGCAATTTGTTGGGAGAGCGGGGGGGGCGAAGGGTGGCGCTCTACAAGGTCGTGCGTGGGTGGAGGACGGCCTCCTCCCGTCAGGGGGTTCGTTGCGGTTTTAAGTTATTCTTTCCGAGACATTCGATATTTCAAGATTTTGAAGTGAAACTTCTTACTCGTTGGAAAAAAATTTACCGTCAGATTTTTCCGTTACGCGCCATCTTTTTATTAAATTTTTTACTATATTTACCCACCTCGAAGTCCTTCCCCATATCCCTACCTAAAATCCCAGATATCTCGGAAACGGCTGGGAATTTTAAAATTCTGACAAAATCCCCCCCCCCCCCCCTTACTAATTCCTCTCACAGCCGGAACCTATATTCAGATAGGACCCCTAGACCCCCATTTTGACCCCCAATACCCATATAGCACATACATTCCGAGATTCCAGTGTCCTGTCCCCTCCCACTCTCCCCTCATGTTGTGACCCCAGGTGGACAGGATCCTCCCAACACTTAGACAAACCCCCCTCACTTACCCCTCCCCCCTCACCCTAGACTTAACCTAGCCTGCCCACCCCTCTCCTCTACACTCCCTTACCCCCCCCACCACTTGCTCCTCAGGCCACCTCACCCCCCCGCGGCCTATTTCGGGATCCGGAGGTCCTAGACTAACCGAGTTTGGGCTCTTCGGAATCGGGAGGAAGAGCCCAACATTCTGGCCCCAGGGGATTCCGCATCCCGCATTCCACACTGACTCACCTGGTGCTGGCGCGTGCATTTGTTGGGACATACAGGCTGTATCTTTAGGTTAGTTTAGTTTTAAATTTGGTGTTGTATTTAGTCGTGGACCGTCCCCCTTATTGGGGACGCTAAGTTTTAATCTTTATTAATGTTATTTTACGCGCCACGCGCGTTACGCGCCTTCTTTTTTTAAGAAGTTTCACTTCTTACGTGTGTACACTAGTACACGCACACTAATTGATGTAATCATAAGTGTTGAAAATTCAATTTCATTCAGCGTAGAATCCAAAGAGGAACAGCGTGCCTGTTTTCAAATAACATAACAAATATTCAATCTTTGTAGGCTGCAGTGAACGAACCACCTTACGGGAAGGCAAAGCTGTTAAAAAAAAGATTATCATTTGGTACAATTTATACAGGTTGAAACTAATATTTTACAGGTACAAGTCTTAAATAGTGATTTAGTGTCAACTTTATCTTTCCGTTCCAGGGACGCCGTTCTCCACGCGTTATTTTTTCTTTTTTTCCGTTACAGTTACCGTTATTATCTAACGGAAAAACTGAAAAATTAACGTGAGGAGAGTTTTGAGACCAAAGAAACGACGGATGGATTGACTGATGAAGAATATATGGCTAGAAAGGGCGTTACTACCGAAATGACGTAGAATACAATAGAATACTCTTTATTATGTACACCATATAGGTTACAGAAAATAAATATAAAGATTTTACAATGGGTGACGCAATGGGCGGTCTTATTGCTAAGAGCGATCTTTTACAGACAACCTTTGGATGGAATACTACGGGTAAAGAGAGAGAAATAATGAAGGTAGCCTAAAGTGTACTATTTACATAAATTATAAAATAAATATGTAGGTACGTTAAGTGTATCATACTACTTTAAATAAATATTGTATACATCTAATTAATAACCGTCATATACATATCATATCATCAATAAACATATCATATTTGCTCTTGTAGCAAATAAAAAAAAAATATAGATATAAATGTAAATGAATATAGAGTTTTTTGGTTCTGACATCACAGTTTGTACATAAAACTCATGGATACCTCAACTGTTACTTGGTTAGCAGTTAAGTTTTGAGTTTCATTAGCTTTATACACTAAAAGTATTTTCACCCGACTGCCGAAGTAAGGCGGGTAATGGTTTCGTCTTAAGATACGATGGTCAAACTGAAAGTTCTTAGAACTGGCCACTTATAAACAATATAATAAAAAAATAATTCTAAAATTTGTAAATAGAACTCTTTGGCAATATTACTGAGTATATATTTCATTCATTTGTCATTAGTTATATGATTTGGCGGCAAATTGAAAATTGTCTGTGTCACGTCAACATGAATTTGACACTCCATCGTGTGGATTGGTGCCGTAAAATGATTGAAAGATTTAACGGAGGTGACTCAAATGCTGTGTTCGACATACTAACAGGTGACGGAAGCTGGATTTACTGTTATGATCCTGAAACCAAAAGACAATCTGCTCAGTGGGTGTTTCCTTTCGAGGAGTTGCCAACTAAAGTGAAGAGAGATCGAAGTGCGGGAAAAAAATGGTGGCCTCGTTCTTTGGAAGGATAGGTCATTTCGCAACAATTGTGTTAGAGGATCAAAAAACAGTTTCTGCAGAATGGTACACTACCAATTGTTTGCCACTTGTCTTGGAAACAGTTCGAGAGAAACGACCTCGCAGTACGATCCTCCTTCGCCACGACAACGCCTCGTCGCACACCGCCACGCGAACGATCGACTATTTGGCGACATCAAACGTTGAATTACTGGGCCACCCGCCGTATAGTCCCGACCTCGCGCCTTGTGATTTTTATTTATTTCCAAAAATTAAAGAAAAACTTAAAGGAAAGCGGTTTATGAATGCTGAAGAAGCGGTGGCTGCGTATCGCGATGCCATTGAAGAGACCCCTAAGGACGAGTGGGCAAAGTGCTTTTCCCAGTGGTTCCATCGCAAGAAACGGTGTATTGACGTGAATGGACAATATTTTGAAAAGATATAATAAAACTAATAACTGGCTAATGTTATCAGTTTTTGATTTTCTAAGAACTTTCAGTTTAACCCTCGTATATTAGAACCGTGTCATTTTTCGTTAGCGTAAAGCTGTGCTATTTTACTTCTGCTTAAAATTTTATGAGCGTAAAACGTTGTGTTTAAAAATGTATAAACCATATACCCACCTATTAGGTTTAAAGGGTCTTTATTTTCTGAAAAAAGAACATAATACAGTTCACTTACATGAGATTTAACTTAGAACGTAAAAATTATCGTTGTCCAGTGATATGTTCCAGATGGATTGTGGAATATTATGCTGTTTTACAAAACCTTTTCA
Organism: Sesamia inferens; assembly: GCA_037179545.1. Lineage (NCBI taxonomy): Eukaryota > Metazoa > Arthropoda > Insecta > Lepidoptera > Noctuidae > Sesamia > Sesamia inferens. The sequence continues at coordinate 23,356,010 of CM073921.1, forward strand.
TGATTGCTACTTGTTTACAAGAAAGTTCTTTATGTAAAACCACTGAACATCGTTCACCAGTTTTCTATGATTACACGCAGAATTGTATAAACGTTTTGCATTTATCAGCGCAATAGATCAATGACTGGCTGCCCTCTACACTCCCTAACCCCCCCCCCCTGCTGCAGTGAACGAACCACCTTACGGGAACGCAAAGCTGTTAAAAAAAAGATTATCTTTTGGTACAATTTTTACAGATTGAAACTAATATTTTACAGGTACAAGTCTTAAATAGTGAATTAGTGTCAACTTTATCTTTCCGTTCCAGGGACGCCGTTCTCCACGCGTTATTTTTTCTTTTTTTCCGTTACAGTTACCGTTATTATCTAACGGAGAAATTGAAAAATTAACGTGAGGAGAGTTTTGAGATCAAAGAAACGACAAATGGATTGACCGATGAAGATAATATTGCTAGAAAGGGCGTTACTACCGAGATGACGTAGAATACCATAGAATACTCTTTATTATGTACACCATATAGATTACAGAACATAAATATAAAGATTTTACAATGGGTGACACAATGGGTTGTCTTATCGCTAAGAGCGATCTTTTACAGACAACCTTTGGATGGAATACTACGGGTAAAGAGAGAAAAATAATGAAGGTAGCCTAAAGTGTACTATTTACATTTTTTTTTTTTTTTTTTTTTAACGAGTGGAAATGCCTTTACGCACCATACCCGTCGCTAGCTAGGCGACGAGCGTGTGTGGGACTCGCCCGGCCGAAGCCGGGAATACCCACTAAAACCACCCGGTTACCGTCGGGCCCTGTGTTGAGAGTGTCACGGGGCCGACCCGAAGGCCACGTACTCCGTGCCACTCTCAGGGCTTGCCGGCCCTCCCCTGTAGGGCCGGTTTCCGCGCCAAAGGGGGATTACCCGGTAACGGAATAATCCCCAGACGTGGTGACCGTTGTGCAATGCACGTGCGGGGGCTACCCGCACGCGCTGGTCACACCCTGGGGCTAAAGGAGACGGGGGTTCGTCCCCCGCCTTCTTCGCCCCACCCGTCTACGCCGGAGGGGAGCGGCAAGTACGTCCTCTTCCCGCTCCCTCTCCGCAGCCTCCTTCTGCAAGAGGACGGTCTCGCAGAAGGAGGCGGCAGCCTCCCATGCACTCTCCCTTTCAACCATGGCTCGCACCATGGTTGCCAGGGAGAGGCGTCCGCCTCCGAGCGCCGCAACGAGGTCGCGGCGCTCGTAAAGTGTACTATTTACATAAATTATAAAATAAATATGTAGGTACGTTAAGTGTATCATAGTACTTTAAATAAATATTGTATACATCTAATTAATAACCGTCATATACATATCATATCATCAATAAACATGTCATTATATTTGCTCTTGTAGCAAATAAAAAAAAAATATATAGATATAATTATAAATGAATATAGAGTTTTTTGGTTCCGACATCACAGTTTGTACATAAAACTCATGGATACCTCAACTGTTACTTGGTTAGCAGTTAAGTTTTTGAGTTTCATTAGCTTTACACACTAAAAGTATTTTCACCCGACTGCCGAAGTAAGGAGGGTAATGGTTTCGTCTTAAGATATATTAGAACCGTGTCATTTTTCGTTAGCGTAACGCTGTGCTATTTTACTTCTGCTTAAAATTTTATGAGCGTAAAACGTTGTGTTTAAAAATGTATAAACCATATACCCACCTATTAGGTTTAAAGGGTCTTTATTTTCTGAAAAAAGAACATAATACAGTTCACTTACATGAGATTTAACTTAGAACGTAAAAAATATCGTTGTCCAGTGATATGTTCCAGATGGATTGTGGAATATTATGCTGTTTTACAAAACCTTTTCATGATTGCCACTTGTTTACAAGAAAGTTCTTTATGTAAAACCACTGAACATCGTTCACCAGTTTTCTATGATTACACGCAGAATTGTATAAACGTTTTGCATTTATCAGCGCAATAGATCAATGACTGGCTGTTTTATAAATGAGCGTAATATGAAACGTCAGATTGTACACCTACTATGACAGTCATGGCATGACCATAGTTATACTGTACGGATGGCGTGTTTGTGTACAGCTTGCAAAGTTATTTTTTGTGTATGCGAAGCCCAAAACACGTCTCAGGGGTCACAACGCGGCGGATGCCCTGTCCCGCTGCGCGCACACGCCTAGTGACCGCTATGATCTGCCGTGAACTGTGTTGTGTGCCTGTCGCTCGGTAACCAAACTGCTACCATTTCTATTAAATATTTTTGGGAAAAAATTTAACATTGTGTAAAAATATTTGGAATCGACTTAGTTGCTTATTCTGATTAAACTATTCGGTTTTCGTGTGAAGAAAAAATAACGTTGTATATTCACTCTCAGAAAATTGTCTCATAAGAATACAACAAATAGCAATTTGTTGGGAGAGCGGAGGGGCGAAGGGTGGCGCTCTACAAGGTCGTGCGTGGGTGGAGCACGGCCTCCTCCCGTCAGGGGGTTCGTTGCGGTTTTAAGTTATTCTTTCCGAGACATTCGATATTTCAAGATTTTGAAGTGAAACTTCTTTATCGGCGTTGGAAAAAAATTACCGTCACATTTTTTCCGTTACGCGCCATCTTTTTATTAATTTTTTTACTATATTCACCCACCTCGAAGTCCTTCCCCATATCCCTACCTAAAATCCCAGATATCTCGGAAACGGCTGGGAATTTCAGAATTCTGACAAAATTCCCCCCCCCCCCCCCTTACTTATCCCTCTCACAGCCGGAACATATTCAGATAGGACCTCTAGACCCCCATTTTGACCCCCAATATCCATATAGCACATACATTCCGAGATTCCGGTGTCCTGTCCCCTCCCACTCTCCCCTCATGTTGTGACCCCAGGTGGACAGGGTCCTCCCAACACTTAGACAAACCCCCCTCACTTACCCCTCCCCCCTCCCCCTAGACTTAGCCTAGCCTGCCCTCTACACTCCCTTACCCCCCCCCCTGCTGCAGTGAACGAACCACTTTACGGGACGGCAAAGCTGTTAAAAAAAAGATTATGTTTTGGTACAATTTTTACAGGTTGAAACTAATATTTTACAGGTACAAGTCTTAAATAGTGATTTAGTGTCAACTTTATCTTTCCGTTCCAGGGACGCCGTTCTCCACGCGTTATTTTTTCTTTTTTCCGTTACAGTTACTGTTATTATCTAACGGAGAAATTGAAAAATTAACGTGAGGAGAGTTTTGAGATCAAAGAAACGACAAATGGATTGACCGATGAAGATAATATTGCTAGAAAGGGCGTTACTACCGAGATGACGTAGAATACCATAGAATACTCTTTATTATGTACACCATATAGATTACAGAACATAAATATAAAGATTTTACAATGGGTGACGCAATGGGCGGTCTTATTGCTAAGAGCGATCTTTTACAGACAACCTTTGGATGGAATACTACGGGTAAAGAGAGAAAAATAATGAAGGTAGCCTAAAGTGTACTATTTACATAAATTATAAAATAAATATGTAGGTACGTTAAGTGTATCATAGTACTTTAAATAAATATTGTATACATCTAATTAATAACCGTCATATACATATCATATCATCAATAAACATGTCATTATATTTGCTCTTGTAGCAAATAAAAAAAATATATATAGATAATTAGATATAAATATAAATGAATATAGAGTTTTTTGGTTCTGACATCACAGTTTGTACATAAAACTCATGGATACCTCAACTGTTACTTGGTTAGCAGTTAAGTTTTTGAGTTTCATTAGCTTTATACACTAAAAGTATTTTCACCCGACTGCCGAAGTAAGGAGGGTAATGGTTTCGTCTTAAGATATATTAGAACCGTGTCATTTTTCGTTAGCGTCACGCTGTGCTATTTTACTTCTGCTTAAAATTTTATGAGCGTAAAACGTTGTGTTTAAAAATGTATAAACCATATACCCACCTATTAGGTTTAAAGGGTCTTTATTTTCTGAAAAAAGAACATAATACAGTTCACTTACATGAGATTTAACTTAGAACGTAAAAATTATCGTTGTCCAGTGATATGTTCCAGATGGATTGTGGAATATTATGCTGTTTTACAAAACCTTTTCATGATTGCTACTTGTTTACATGAAAGTTCTTTATGTAAAACCATTGAACATCGTTCACCAGTTTTCTATGATTACACGCAGAATTGTATAAACGTTTTGCATTTATCAGCGCAATGGATCAATGACTGGCTGTTTTATAAATGAGCGTAATATGAAACGTCAGATTGTACATCTATTATGACACTCATGACATGACCATAGTTATACTGTACGGATGGCGTGTTTGTGTACAGATTGCAAAGTTATTTTTTGTGTATGCGAAGCCCAAAACACGTCTCAGAGGTCACAACGCGGCGGATGCCCTGTCCCGCTGCGCGCACACGCCTAGTGACCGCTATGATCTGCCGTGAACTGTGTTGTGTGCCTGTCGCTCGGTAACCAAACTGCTACCATTTCTATGAAATATTTTTGGGAAAAAATTTAACACTGTGTAAAAATATTTGGAATCGACTTAGTTGCTTATTCTGATTAAACTATTCGGTTTTCGTGTGAAGAAAAAATTACGTTGTATATTCACTCTCAGAAAATTGTCTCATAAGAATACAACAAATAGCAATTTGTTGGGAGAGCGGAGGGGCGAAGGGTGGCGCTCTACAAGGTCGTGCGTGGGTGGAGCACGGCCTCCTCCCGTCAGGGGGTTCGTTGCGATTTTAAGTTATTCTTTCCGAGACATTCTTTCCGAGATATTTCAAGATTTTGAAGTGAAACTTCTTTATCGGCGTTGGAAAAAAATTTACCGTCACATTTTTTCCGTTACGCGCCATCTTTTTATTAATTTTTTTACTATATTCACCCACCTCGAAGACCTTTCCCATATCCCTACCTAAAATCCCAGATATCTTGGAAACGGCTGGGAATTTCAGAACTCTGACAAAATTCCCCCCCCCCCCCCTTACTAATCCCTCTCACAGCCGGAACATATTCAGATAGGACCTCTAGACCCCCATTTTGACCCCCAATATCCATATAGCACATACATTCCGAGATTCCGGTGTCCTGTCCCCTCCCACTCTCCCCTCATGTTGTGACCCCAGGTGGACAGGGTCCTCCCAACACTTAGACAAACCCCCCTCACTTACCCCTCCCCCCTCCCCTAGACTTAGCCTAGCCTGCCCTCTACACTCCCTTACCCCCCCCCTGCTGCAGTGAACGAACCACTTTACGGGACGGCAAAGCTGTTAAAAAAAAGATTATCTTTTGGTACAATTTTTACAGGTTGAAACTAATATTTTACAGGTACAAGTCTTAAATAGTGATTTAGTGTCAACTTTATCTTTCCGTTCCAGGGACGCCGTTCTCCACGCGTTATTTTTTCTTTTTTCCGTTACAGTTACTGTTATTATCTAACGGAGAAATTGAAAAATTAACGTGAGGAGAGTTTTGAGATCAAAGAAACGACAAATGGATTGACCGATGAAGATAATATTGCTAGAAAGGGCGTTACTACCGAGATGACGTAGAATACCATAGAATACTCTTTATTATGTACACCATATAGATTACAGAACATAAATATAAAGCACCTGTTTGGGCCGATAGGGCCAGTATAGGGGCGGCACGACGTAAACTGCTTCAAAGCCAACGTTTGGCATTGATATTTTTATGCAAGGTGTATAGAACGGGTAGTACTGAAGCCTTACCGGTACTGGCAGGTGTACTTCCAGTCGATCTTGAGGTACAACGACGTACTTCAATGTACTATTCCGCGACGGGGGAGGCCATGGACACTAATTTTGTTACACAACCCGACTTTAATAAAATTTCTAGATTATTTAAACCTCAGAATGAAGTCTGGGAGGACCTCTTATCCGAATGGCAAAGTAGGTGGGATAATTCCATCAAGAGCCGGTACCTCCATCTATTCTTTCCATCCGTTGGCGATCGGCTGGCTAAGACATGGCTGGAGGTTGACCACTGCGTTGCTCAATTTCTCACAGGTCATGGCAACTTTAAAAGTAAACTGTATTCTTTTAAACTTGTTCCTTCGCCTTTGTGTCAGTGTTCTACATCGAACTGTGAATTTGAACAGTCCGCACATCACATCTTGTGGGAGTGTGTTCTTTGGCGGAATGAACGCAATATTATGTTGGATAGTGTACAAGTTACATCCGGAGTCATTTATTATACGGACCTTGTAGAAACTAGAACCAATTTCCGTCCGTTCAGGCGCTTTTGCCATACCTATTATTGGAATCAATTATAACAGCTAATACCTACTTAGGACCTTAACTTAATCAAATTTTATTCCGTGGTGCTTGGCAATCTGGGCTTCTCCCATTTGCAATAATGTCCCTTTGTGCTGATTGGCCTAGTTCTGTTCTGTCTCCTGCTTGTTATGGAGGGAAGTGGAAAAAATATATTTTTTCTTACTCCTCCGCTATTCTTTTCGGATTAATTTCGTTGCGGGGCCCAAGACAGTTGAATCGTTTCTCCGGGACTCGTCGAGCTTCATTGCTCGGCGTTTTTCTAGCGGTCTCCACTGTTGATTCTGACTTTCAGGAGTTGCAGTGGGTGGGAAAAGTGTGGCGGGTTTTGTGCCAAAAAAAAAAAATACTGTACGGATGGCGTGTTTGTGTGCAGATTGCAAAGTTAGTTTTTGTGTATGCGAAACCCAGAACACGTCTCAGGGGTCACAACGCGGCGGATGCCCTGTCCCGCTGCGCGCACACGCCTAGTGACCGCTATGATCTGCCGTGAACTGTGTTGTGTGCCTGTCGCTCGGTAACCAAACTGCTACCATTTTTATTAAATATTTTTGGGAAAAAATTTAACATTGTGTAAAAATATTTGGAATCAACTTAGTTGCTTATTCTGATTAAACTATTTGGTTTTCGTGTGAAGAAAAAATAACGTTGTATATTGACTCTCAGAAAATTGTCTCATAAGAATACAACAAATAGCAATTTGTTGGGAGAGCGGAGGGGCGAAGGGTGGCGCTCTACAAGGTCGTGCGTGGGTGGAGCACGGCCTCCTCCTGTCAGGGGGTTCGTTGCGGTTTTAAGTTATTCGTTCCGAGACATTAGATTATTCAAGATTTTTTTTTTAATTGATTTTATTGTAACTGTTAATAATTCAATTTGATTTACAGTAGAATCCAAAGAGAAACAGCGCCTCTTTTTTCAAATAACATAACAGATGTTCAATCTTTGTAGGCTGCAGTGAACGAATCACCTCACGGGAAGGCAAAGCTCTTAAACACAATAAGGCTTATCTTTTGGTATATTTTTTACAGGTTTAAACATTTAATTTCTTCAGGGTACAAGTCTTAAATAGCGATTTAGTGTCAAATTTATCATCCCGTTCCATGCACGCTGTTTTCCTCGCGTTACATTTTTCATTTTGCCGTTACAGTTACCGTTATTTTGTAACGGAGAAAATGAAAAGTTAACGTGAGGAGAGTTTTGACACCACAGAAACGACGAATGGATTAACTGATGATGATGATGTGGTTAGAAAGGGTGTTACTACCGAGATGACGCAGGTATAGGTACCTAATAAATAAGTTAATACTTATAGAAGAAAAAGTCACGAGTGTCGAAACCAAATACACACATCAAAAGTGTCTAGGGATCAACATATATTTTTGCAATAACTTTTCTCCTGATTGATATTAATTAAAATTTTCTTTAAGGATTCATCAAATAAAGTGTTTTCGTTTGTCACAGTAACGATAAACCAAGTCACCTTTACATTAATAAAGAAATTTGCCATTTTCCTAATAAAGGGATATTTGACATTTGAACCACTAACACAAAAGTTCGAAAAAAAGACTGAAATAACAGTTTTCTCTAAAATTTTATTGGGTAACTTAAACAATTAATAATCCGTGTTTCTACTGCGAACACTAACAACACAAGAACATCGGTTTGGCATACTCAAAATGAGTTCATCCAAATCACGCTGTGGAATGGCCGCCCATGTTCGTTGCAACAACAAAAAAAGGTCTTCTTGCGACTGGATACCCTCCATATTCGGCAGAGCTCTTCTCTGTAGCAAATCCCATGCATGCTCAATCGGGTTCAAGTCTGGCGACTGAGCAGGCCAGGGCAGGACATTGATGTTAGCTGCGGCGAGAGTCTGTCTTACAACTCTTGCGGTGTGCGGTCGTGCATTATCATGCATTAACTGAAATAAGGGACCGATTTGCACTTGTAGAGGAACGATGACGTCTGATACAATCGTCTCAGCATAAATTTGATCGTTGAGGTTGCCTCTGATCCAAATCAACTCAGTTCTTCCGCCGATCCAAATACCCGCCCATACCATGATGGTTCCACCACTATAAGGATGGACTTCCTGGCAGGATTTTAATCGCTGTTGGCGTCCAGGGGTTCTCCAGTGTCGTATACGTCTTGTATCCGGTCTCATACCAAAACGAGACTCATCAGAAAAGCACACGAAACGCCATTGTTCTTCTGCCCAATTTCTGTGTTCAAGAGCCCATTGATATCGAATCCTACGATTGTGCATTGCTATAGGTGGTACCCGTAGCGGTCTTCGGGAATGAAGGTTCACTTCATGCAAGCGGTTTCTGACTGTTTGGTCGCTAATTAAGTTCCCTGAAGAGTGATGAAGCCTCACGGCTAACATCATGGCGGTTATTGTTGGAGCTCTTCGAGTTAAGATTTGAATGTATCGGTCTTGTCTCCGTGTGGTGCAGCGATACCGTCCTCCATGGCGCTCAGCCACGGTACCAGTGCTTCGGTAACGTGTCCAAAGTCGACTGATAACACTCTGACTTGTATTCAGAGCTAAAGCCACAGTACGTTGCCGGGAACCAGCTTCTATCATTCCCACGGCTCTGAGCATTTCTTCCCTGCTTAAATGACATCGCCGCTCCATAATAACGTTGGTTTTAATCAGTAGTAGGGAAACAGTAGCACTAATAATGTCTTCAATGCGTTGTATATTTTTATAGGGAAAATATTGACAGCTGATTTTCATCTTTTACTCTAATTTGATTCACAGTTCCTGATTCAAATTATGAAATGCACCAAAAAGGATCCATATAAATTTATAAAATCATAAATTTATTACAAAGTCACATCTCAATCTCAAGAAATCCGCATAAAAATGCTTGATCCCTAGACACTTTTGATGTGTGTATATTAATTAAGATACCTAAGGGCAGACGAATAATGATAAATGATGATGACTTGTTCACTCAAATTGTGTTTCTATTTTTTGTAAATATTTTGTAATAATGTACGGACGACAGCAGGACAAGCACGTACCTAACTGTCAAATATTCCAACTGGACCAATAGTAACATAGTGAACATAACATATCCCTATCTCAACTAAGTTTCCCTCTTTACTAACAAATTCCCCAAAACTATTTGGAGCTTTGATGACATCAAATTATGATTATTTTTTGTGTGTTTGTCTATGTTCATTTTTAATATAATTAACGATAATATATTTAACGTATTTTTATTTTTGTTTGTTTCAGTGTACCTACTAACACTTGTCTACAAGTTTCACATTAAACATAGTGTTATCAAATTTTTTTTTATTATTAATTTTATTGTTTATTTCTTTGCCTTTGCACGTTTTCTCATATCATATTAGACATTGGCAGAATTGTCGACGTCGGCACCATTGCCATAAATAAAAATAGAATAGAATAGAATAGAACAAAACAATTATTATTTATATACATTTAAACAGGAAATGAAATGTTTCCTTAGTTTACTGTTGTTGTCTCTCCTAAGATGTCGCAGAGCGACCATACACACAAAGAGCGTAAAACTCGTGGAAGACCAGAGCGGAACATGATAAACTCATAACTACCTACCTAAATTTTTATTTTTCTTTATAAACAAACATAAATATTTTCGATTTAAGTGCGTTTCCTCTATACACAGTACTACACGCTCAGCCTACCTACCTACAATTGTTTTTATTGTCGGGTTTTTTAACGATCTTAATGTTGATTATTTTTTGTCTTCTATTTGTTTGTCGTTTCACACGCCATCAGCTCGCAGGAATTGAACAATTAAATGATTAGTTGTTTTATAAAATAACGTGATATGGACGTCAAATTGTACATTTACCATATTTACAGACGACATGAGCATGGTGTATATATTTATAGACACTAAATATCGTCTTAGAAGAATACAACGATAGCAATTTGGTGGGAGAGCGGAGGGGCGAAGGGTGGCGCTCTACAAGGTCGTGCGTGGGCGGAGCACGGCCTCTTACCGTCAGAGGATTCGTTAAGGTCTGAAGTTATTTAATGGTTTTGCCATAACTACTGCAAAATCAATTTCATTCTGTGTAGTAGTCAAAGTTAAACAACACCTCAATTTTCAAATAGCATAAGAAATGTCAATCTTTGTAGGCTACAATGAACGAATCACTTTACGGGAAGCCAAAGCTCTAAAAAATAATAAAGTTTACCTTTTGGTATAATTTTACAGGCAAACACATAAAAGACAAATACTTACAGGAAGGCATCAGTTGAGAAATTATTGAGCCACGTTAGATTACATTGGACACAGTAAATAACTTTATATTTTTTCATAAACGACTATTTATATGATAAGATAAGGTCGCTCAGGTTAACGTAAGATTTTTTCTGTTGTTTTTCCAGAATTACCTTACTGACACGTTATTTGTAGGTGTTATATGTAAAGAAAACCCTGTCCGATCCGTGAAGATATTGTTAAGTTGGTATCGATCGATAACAGATTCTACTAATGCTTACAAAGCCGGGCTAAACTTAAATAAATCCCCTAAAAAAAAAAATATTATTTAGCAAAAAGAGGTATACCGCGCATACATGTGCGGTAGGCAATGTATGCGCGGGCAAAGGGAGGCAGGGTACGTGGGACGCCGTCGCATCGCTATTCGCTCACACTAATATCGTAAAAAATAGTGTTGTCACTTTTTTAAAAATTACCAAATTTTAGAGAAGTTGGAATTAATTCGCGGAAAAAAAAAATTGTTTCAAAATTCATTAGTATTCTTACGAGTATGATGATTATGTAAAATTTTATATTTCATTTGGTCACGTATTTACCTAACCTTTTTTATCCTTATAGATCGGACGGGGTTTTCTTTACATTTACTTAGTAGATATATGTGTCTTCATATAATTGTCTCTTTTAGGGATATTTATTTATTATGTACGTATTATTTTTATTAATATGGGAGCTGTCACGCCCTTTATGGCTGGGGCTTTTATTTAGGTAATAAGATTAAGTAGATGTACCTACTTATTTACATTTACATTTTTAATGATATTTTTTATTAAGTTTTGCTAAGCTGCTATATTGGCGTAGCTAGCTGACTATGATTAATAATTTCATTGAATGTTCTGTTTTCTTGTGTTAATTACACACACATACAGTGGTTAAGTGCATAAAAAGAGGTTAAGTGCACCACTCTATATACATATCTTCTTCCGAACGCTCGGGGAATACGACCGTTGCCGAACAGTGACGAAGATTTCTATGCGCATTATCACTTTGGGAGTCCTGTACATAGTATTGTATAAAGTCATGTGTTTTTTAAATTAACAAACAGCTGTCCTGCTGAAGACTTTGTTCCGTCACTTCTTCTTTCCAGCTAAACTACTAAGGAAGAGGCGAAGGGTGGGCGTTTTGGGGGACTGTCTTATGTAATTTTAAATGTCAAAGTAAGTCTCCACAAACTCCAATTCTCAGCCTCATTTGAATAAATGACTTTTAATTATGATTTCTATAAATGATAAATTAAACTTATTATTATCGTTACTGCCAGCAATTGAGGAAAGGTAGGTGAATCTATAGAACCAATATTTTAACTGTTTTTAGGTATAGGTATCTAAGTTTTATTTATTTCAGTCCTTGAAACTTACATACTGACTCACATAGAACACAAAGGAAGGATATGTTAAAGTTTTTAAATGTTTTCAAACCTTTTGTTTTCTTTCTTTTATTTTAAGATTTTGTATAACGCAGACTTCCTAAGTTCTGCGCTTTTCAAATCTCATATATGTACCTATATTTGTGCAAAATAAATAAAACACCACATACTAAAGGTTCGAAAGGCCAGTGCTGCATATTGGAATTTTGGAGTTTCCCTAACAATAAGTAGTTTAAGTAGGTATCTAGATTTATCAAGATAGTCGCAGCTCTTCTCTTTCTAAATTTCGTGTAAGTAGGTATGTTGTATGTACATTTCCAGAGGCCAGTGCTGCACTTCAAAGGACGTAAAACTAGTGGAAGACCAGAGCGGAACATGGTGAGTTGTTATAACTACCTAGGTACCTAAATATTAATTTTCTTTATTAACAAACATAAATATGCATTTCCTCTATTCGACTACACTGCAATACACTGCTTTACCTACCTAGAATTGTTTTTGTTGGTTGGTTTTTCAACGATCTTAGTGTTTTCTTCTATTTGTTTGTTGTTTCAGATTCCGCTCGCAGGATAAGCGCGGGGCGTGTTAGCGTGCTGGGTGGGCGTTGACAGGCGTGGTCGACCGAGGGCGTGGTAGAACGGAGGCTTGCGGGCATTGGCAAGCCGCAAGCCTCCGTTCTACCACGCCCTCGCTCAAGTTCGTCGTACATTATAACTCAATGCTTGCGGGAAGGGTGCGGTGGTAGGAGGAAGCAAGGGGCGGCCAAAAAAAGTTCTTTATGTAAAACAACTAAGTTATTATCTTTCAGCGGTTTTTTATAATTACTTAACTAGTGCACGCATAATTGTGTAATTTAATGATTTGTTGTTTTTAACCGACTTCAAAAAAGAGGAGGTTACTAAATTCGACCGTAGGTATATAAGCTATTTATGTTGTTCGCGGATAACTTCGTTGTTTATGAACCGATTTTGATATCTAACTCTTTTTTTGTTTCAAAGAAGATTTTTACAGGGTGGTCCCATGATAAGGACATCAGGATCTGATGAAGGAAAAGCAGAGAAATCAAGGGGAATTTTGAAAAATCGTAGGGGCGACTAGTGCTGTTCTTAGTATTTTCTTTAATTATTTTAAAGCACTACAATTTAATAAAGGTCTGGAGTAGATCTGATGATAGAGCCGGGAGACAGTCGAAGGAACTCTTCAACAATTTATAGCAGCTACCTTGTGTCTCGGCTTGATTAATTTATATTGATAAGAACTTTACCTACACCTAGATGGGTTGTGACTGTACTCTTCAACGGTTTACAGTAGCTACTTTATGTTTGGACTTAATTCATTTATATTGATGAGAAATTTGCACCCATTGGGTTAAAAGAATGGTCTGCAGTAAATCTGACGATGAAAACAATAGGCAGTCGAGGGAATTCTTCAAAATTGCAGGTAAAAATTAAAATAAACAAAATTACGTCGTGTCCCAACTATATTTGCGTCAGCTTCCAGTCTGAGCTGATGCAACTGAATACATAATACTTTTCACAACTAAAAAGTGTAAAATAAAGACTTTATTTACAAAATAATTAATTTCGGAAGCCGGTGTCAAAAACGAATATACAAAAACCAAAGGCACCGACTTTCGTAATTAATTATTTTTCACTTCGTAGTTGTTTTTGGAAGTCGGTTGTTTTTTTTTTGTAAAATCTTCTTTATACATATAAAATATAGCGATATGAAACGTCAAATCGTAGGTATAAACATATATATATACATATACACTCTAAAGATCGTCTTAGAAGCATACAAGGAATAGCAAATTTGTTGGGAGAGCGGAGGGGCGAAGGGTGGCGCTCTACAAGGTCGTGCGTGGGTGGAGCACGGCCTCCTCCCGTCAGGGGGTTCGTTACTTTAGAAGATATTCGTTCCACGACATTCAACATTTGTGTTCCTTTTTTAAATTGATTTTGTCATAACTGTTGCAAGTTCAATTTGATTCAGCGTAGTATTCAAAGTTAAACAGTGCCCCAATTTTCAATTACCATAACAAATATTAATCTTGTGGGCTGCAATGAACGAATCACCTTACGGGAAGCCAAAGCTCTAAATAACAATAAGGCTTAATATTTATTTGCATAAACATGTGTGAACATACACAAATTATTATTCATATATGTAGGACGACAAATATAAATTAGCTCTACATGTTTGCCATTTGACAAGACGTGCAAATAGTAAGAATAATAAAAATTTGTTTAGTGAAATATTAGGGTAAACAGGGCAAACGTGCCCCACTATTCGAAGAATCCAAATAAAAAGTAATTTTTGTTCAGAACATGTTTATTGAAATGATCAGTCATAACCTCTGACTCAATTAACAAAAAAAAAAAAGAACTAAAAAATCTTCTAAAATATGATTAAAAATAACTGATATCAGGAATTTTGTAAAACTTAGGGTGGGGCACATTATACGGATATATCCGTCTTATGTGCCCCAGCAAGCTCTCGTATCCAGTTCGATCTCATATCCTGTATCGCGTCTTCCAATTCTCATCTTCGACCTCCAACACCTGAGGATATGTCTTCGCAATGTGCGTGAAGGTATTTCATGTCAAGGACTCGCTTCATTTTCCCGCATTTTCTTATTTATTACATCCTTCACCACCTTCTGCAAATTTTCTTCAGTCCATTTTCTTAGATCAACAGCTTTAACCCATTTCCTCATAACATCATGATTTTATTAGAAACAAATCAAAATAAGAACTCAGGAATAATCTTCGCAAGGAGCAAACTAGAAAAAAAAAAATCGGGGCGCATTAGACGATGTAGAGTGTAATGAATGTGCCTTATTTGAATTATTCTGATTTACTTAACGAAAAACGTGACGTAATTATCAGCAAACACAAGTTAAATGAGGTTAGTTTTCAATAAAAAAAATAATACACGAAATAATATCGAGCAAACACTTTTATTCAAAGTGAAAATAGATTTAAAACAAATTAATGTAGTCAAAAAACCTTTTAATTACTTTTTCTCACTAAAACTACATAAAAATCAGCACAGTGTTGTTTACATCGCGGCCATACTGACCATCTAGGATAGAATAAGCGCCAAATTTAAAATGCATCACTGAGTTCCGCGAGTGGGGCACGTAGGTATACGACTGAGGCATGTTTGGCTGGTTTACCCTACATTAAAATTGTTCAATCACATTACAAAAAATAACATACAAGTCATTAATAATCATTTTAACAATTTTCAAACAACTGAGATAAAATCATTAAAAATTATAAACACAAAACTGGTCAAAGAATTTTCATAATGCAAAAACCTTAGAGCAAAAATTGACACTCTTTATCATCTAGAAAGGCAGTAACAGAATAGTACTTAAGCCTTTTTTATTAGAAAGTCCATTACTTTATTTTTAAATGGTCAATTATGTCTTTTAAATTATTAGGGAGTTTGTTGAACAATTTTCATAATATGGTATAATTTTGTAGGCGAACTAATCAAAGGGACTTAGGTAGGCAGGCAGGTCTAGGTATTAGAGAAAAAATATGTTCACAGAGAGAGCGCGAGATGCAGAAATAAGCGCGATCTCAATAATGCTACCGTCTACTGTTTCCGTATTGTGCTCGTGCAATTGGGTTGTATCCTAAAAAATAATTTAATGTCCATCAGATAGATTCATAAAAAATATTGAATATTGAACACGTATTTTTTATTTTTTCTTTCATTAAAATACTTAGGAAGATATATTGTTTTGAAATGTCGCACGACGTCACGCCTTAATCAGTCCTCACTCCGTAACTTTAATACGCTATATCTCAGTAGTTTTTGGTAATCTCGACAAAATAAAAAATATGGGTCTTCATTTTTTTAGTATCTATAATACGGAGTAATTATTTTTTGATTTTCATACCTTGGATACATCCCTATCATATATTGTTTTAATGTTTTCTTAGTGTCTTAAGCACGATTTCTAGTCGTCTGGACTTTATATTGGGTTACTGCTGCTGTCTCTCAACCGTCATTTCTTGAACAGAGAAAATTGAAATTTAATCTTTTATTGTGAATTATCTTTCTGTATGCTCATATTTCTGCGACAAATAGGTTAACTTAGGTATATTCTTTCTTATTCTATTTAATTGATAATATTAGATATATATTTATTTTATTTTGTGTATAAATGAAATAAGCACTTTTTCCAAAGTCTCTGACTCAATGACTTCATTTAAAGATGTAACAAACTGTTTTTTTCAGGATGGGAAATCATCATTGGCCTCTCGGAGCCGAAGGGCGTGTCGGACTTTTACTGACTAAAACCCAGATGGGTGTTAGTCTGTTTCAAGTCTCACACTTCCTTCGGTCCCATGTTCCTTCTCCTGCCTGTGCGCCAAGAGCGCGAAGAGAAACAACAACGACGACGAGAGAACGTCACCTTCGTCGCGGGGTTTTAGAAAGAGTTACCTTAACTCCTTCGAAAAACCCGCAACGTTGGCATCCGTCGGTCGTGGATCCCATCACGACGTACTCACATCGCTTTGAGGTTCGCGTAAAACACAACGCACCGTTGCGGTCGACCGGGGCGTGGTCTATATCGGGCGGCGAGCTGCCTACTGCTCATCAGCCGCAAGCCTGCGCCCACTGTGGCCGGGAGTTCGATGGAGGGCGTCTTCTGCGGCACTGAGGCGTGAGGGGGCTGAGATACGTACTGACGCGCAGAAGGAGGTGACGGCCTGCCATTGCACTCGCGATCCTGATGGCCTGCACCATGGTCGAACGCGAGAGATAGCTAACGATCGCCGTCATTAGGACATGGCGGTACCCCGCCCAAGCCGCGAAGACCTCCATCGCATGCTCCACCGTGCCCTCATGGCGATCACAGTGGTCTCTTCAACCGAGACTTAAATATCCTTCTAGCTTCACGCATCTCTCTAAAAATACGTTCCGATGTCGACATACCACTACCTAGCTTCACACAACACAAAACCTTCAGAGTTCCGCATAAAATTATTCCGTTGGGTATGAATTGAAGTCACGTAAGATATAACGACATTCAAGTTACAATTGTTAATAACTACACCGAGCAAACACTGTGCGCGTACTCCGCCAGAGTGTGTATATAGACGTAGTAATATATGGACGTAGTAGAGTGAGTACTACTAGTATAGATTTAATACTTAGCGCAAATCCGCCCCCCTCCCGCATCAGCTGCCCGACGAAGCGGTCTTCAATGACTCTTTCAATGAGCTTGCAAACATCGTCGAGAAGCACTATGGCCGCGAGTCAAATGATTAAAATCCAATACTTATATTGATTTGAATCCGTTTACTCATACTAATCAGTGACTTCAATTATAGATGTAGGTAACAGCCGTCCAGTCCTCATCGTTAAAGAATGCACTGAGAACCAGAGCAGCACGTTAACGTCGTTGGACCTGCGCCTGATCTCTCTCCATTCATGTGGGTTCGCGATCCCATCGGACTATGAGAGTAAGAGAGAGTGCATCTGTGTTAGTAAACACATATGTGAAAACATATCGTCCGCCGGAAAGCAAGTCTTCGTCTACGTAATGGTAAGCGTCTCAAGAAGAAGGATAGGTAAACAAAAATTTAAACCTAGTGACACTATTGCGTGCTATTACTATTACAATTACTAACAATGATTTACAAAAACATCGTAATTTGAGAGCAGTTAATATATATTAACGTATCTATGCCGATAATGATGTCAACTGATGCCGTATGTGCATAAGAGCACTATAGACTAATTTGACCGTAATTATTAAGGCACGTTAGATTACCTACATTAAACACAGTAAATAACTTTATCCTTTTTTCAGTTTGCTTCAACATAAACTGAATATTATATTAAGATACATATATGATAAGTCTACACTTATTACCGTTACTGACAACAATCGAGGAAAGGTAGGTGAATCTACAAATATTGTACTTAGCTGTAATAGTGTAATTATAAGTGTCTTAGGGCTGATTTTTCAATCCTCAGATAAAAGGTTCAATAACTATCTAACGAATAAAGTTATTTGGCTGTTTATCAGATGAATAAATGCTCACCGGTTTTTCAACTGTTATTTATTCCATTGATAACTATCTGACATAATAATTCAAGTCTGGCAACTGCAACTTGAAAGAAGCGAGACAAATATATTGCTTAGACAAGCATTAGAGGAAGACAGATGTTTTTCTAAATTTCTACAATTTCTGTCAATAGCGTCATCTTCTCTTCACACACGCGTCTGTTATTTTTAGGTTATGTTGTTTGGTTTATGTGGTTTTTAATTTAATTGAAAGTGTAAGTAAATTTAAGTGGTATATAATGGAATTTAAAAAAAGAGAGCGTTCGGCAAACTTTAATGGCGCAGAGATTCAGTTACTTATAAGTTTAGTCACGAAGTATAAACAAATAATTGAAAATAAAAAGACCGATGCAGTTACTAATAAAGATAAAGAGGCTGCATGGAAGAAAATTGAGGATTCTTTCAACTCTTGTGGTATTTCAACAAGTGTTCGCTCGTGGAAAACCTTAAAGCTGAAGTATGAGGGCTTAAAAAAAAACACCAAGAAAAAATCATCACTGCAAAGACAAGAAATGTACAGAACCGGAGGGGGCCCTTCCAATGCTCCTGAGTTTAATGAAATTGAGGAAAAGGTGCTTAGCATATGTTCCAACATGACTGGATTTGAAGCACGTCACGATAGTGATAATATTTCAGGTAGGTGCTTATGTATCTTAAGACTTAATTTTTTTGGATGAATCCCCAAGTATGTGCCTGTCCCGATACAGAACCTCACACTTGTAAAAATATTTTTCAGAACCTATTCCTATCGGAGAAATTGTGGACCACTTTAATGCTGATGTTCCAATACCAGACATACAAGAAAATGTATATCAAACCAGTCCAATGGATGAGTCAGCCATGCAAGAAATCATTGATGATGATAACTGTCATAAAGGTATATAAAGTATTTTACACATCAAAATATCTTTCATCCTGTTATTCCTGCAATCAATCTTTTGTCTATAAACAGATATGATGTAGGAAAAATTATATGATACCTAGCTACTTCTTTTTATTTCTCAGTTGAAATCCATTAATTATTTGATATAAATAACACCAATTAACGTTATACCTCAATCCTTTTATTAGTCTGTTCTGGGTTTGGTCACACACAGATAGTGCATGAAAATCCTGTCCATTATGCAATAACTTGTAATTAAAATGCCATTGTTGTGATTAATTTTATTTATTTTTTTTCATTTTAGATAATAAAGATAAGTCAATAATTCTAGAAATTGTTGAGGAAAATGACTCTCAAAAAGGTAATTATATTATTCTTCACCATTATAATATCTACCTCCAGATCTTGACATTACTGAAGGACACCAAAGTGGTGTTGTTCACAATTTTATTTTGATAACAGATAATGTTTAGCATTGATAATATTTATAATGTTTTCAGAACATAATTGGGACAGATGGCACCCAAAGGCATTGAAAAGAAGGGTGTCAAATGTTTTAAAATCAAACACAGTGACAAAAGCAAGCGTCACCTCCAAGCTAGACAAATTAAGCGAAGCTCGGTTGGAACTCGTACAGTTGCAAATGAAGACTGCCAGAAATGAGCAACAATTTATGGAAGAAGAACATAAGATAAAAATGTTACATTTGGCCAATGATGAGAGAAGGAAAGAAGAATTACATGCATTGTTAATTAAAAGAATTAGTTGCAAGTGTGGACCTGCTCCAAGCGATTTGATTTAGATGTGTGTGTAACCTTCTGATAGTTTTCATTAGTTGTCAATTGTATGATTTTTGTAATGAGGGTAAAATGATAATAAAAACAGTTTGCTTCTGATCTCAACTTGGTTGTATCTTTTATTTACCATAAAACATATTTGTATAAAAATAACTGTCTGGGTGGATAATTCTGCCTCTGAATGTATTAAAGTACCTAGTTCAAATAATGAAATTCCACTATTAAAGCAAGGAATTAAAGTAATTTAACATTAAGTTCCTAGTATGGTGCCTTTCTCCACTGGTGGAATCTGCTATGGAGGTGGGAAACATTGGCTGCGGTGGAATTAGTACTTCTGGGTCCACTGGAGGTTCCCCTTCATTTCTTGTTCTGGCTAAATTGTGTAATATAGCACAGGCTACAATTATATCTTGTGCAAGTGGTAACTTACACCTTAATCCTATGCTCAAAACTGGAAAGCGTCTTTTCCATACTCCAAAGCATCTCTCGATGACATTCCTTGTTCGTATTTGTGATTCATTATACAAAGTCTGAGCTGGTGTATCTGGGTTTTGAAAAGGAGTTAGTAGGTAATTTGTTTCTTCATAACCACCATCTCCAAGTATAATTCCATTACCAAATTCATGATTCTCACAGCAGAATTTTACATGTGAATTGGCGAATATCATACAGTCGTGGGTGGAGCCGGGCCAACGTGCAACTACATCTTGGAATAGCAATTCTGCTGAACACATTGCTTGTACGTTAAATGAAAAAAATCCTTTTCTGTTCCTGAATTCCTCTGCTGTGTTACCACCAGGTGACTGAATCCTAATGTGGGTGCCATCTATAGCTGAGATTACTCTAGGGAATCTGGCTATTTTATAAAATTCTTCCTGAGATCTTTTGATATCTTCATCACTCCTTGGTAACTTTATGAACATTGGTCGTAAAGATGCTATAGCTTCTGTAACTTTTTTTATAATACGGCACATAGTGGAGTTATGAATGCCACCAAAATCACCGACAGTTATGTAGAAACTTCCAGTGGCATAGAATCGCAATGTCATTAATAACTGCAACATAGGTGGAATACACTGGTTTCTGAAACAAATAATCGCCATTATTTTAATTAAAAGTAAGCACTGTAATAGTTCGGTTAGGTTAGGTTATATTAGTAGGTTAGGTATATATTATATAAGTTTATCACCAGTTGTGTGATCAAAAACTCACCTTTGTGTTTGGTGTTTTATTCTATCTTCAATCAGGGAAAGCAAATATTGCACAGACTCTTTTAAAAGTCTGAATCTTCGATGAAATTGTTTTGAATCCCAATTTGAAAAGTGATCAGGCCTTGGTCTAACGATTCTTTCTTTTCTTCCAGATGGATTTAAATATTCATTTATTAAGATCTCTTCTTCGATAGCCAGGTCATCAATACTATCGAAAATATCCATTATAATAGTAGTTACTTCGTTGAAATCCAAGAAACAACCTCAAATTAATTCTAAGCTTTCTAAAAACGAACGTCAAATGTCAAACTATCAATCGAATAGAGCTGTATCTGGCGAATGAAGCGGCAGATAAATTTATTCCTCGGGTAAACGAGTTATTCGTCAGATAAGTCTTATCCGAGTATTGAAAAACTTAATATCTTGCTATCTGTCGAATAAACCTTATCTATTTGTTTATCTGGCGATTGAAAAACCGGCCCTTAGGGCTGATTTTTCAATCCTCAGATAAAAGGTTCAATAACTATCTAACGAATAAAGTTATTTGGCTGTTTATCAGATGAATAAATGCTCACCGGTTTTTCAACTGTTATTTATTCCATTGATAACTATCTGACATAATAATTCAAGTCTGGCAACTGCAACTTGAAAGAAGCGAGACAAATATATTGCTTAGACAAGCATTAGAGGAAGACAGATGTTTTTCTAAATTTCTACAATTTCTGTCAATAGCGTCATCTTCTCTTCACACACGCGTCTGTTATTTTTAGGTTATGTTGTTTGGTTTATGTGGTTTTTAATTTAATTGAAAGTGTAAGTAAATTTAAGTGGTATATAATGGAATTTAAAAAAAGAGAGCGTTCGGCAAACTTTAATGGCGCAGAGATTCAGTTACTTATAAGTTTAGTCACGAAGTATAAACAAATAATTGAAAATAAAAAGACCGATGCAGTTACTAATAAAGATAAAGAGGCTGCATGGAAGAAAATTGAGGATTCTTTCAACTCTTGTGGTATTTCAACAAGTGTTCGCTCGTGGAAAACCTTAAAGCTGAAGTATGAGGGCTTAAAAAAAAACACCAAGAAAAAATCATCACTGCAAAGACAAGAAATGTACAGAACCGGAGGGGGCCCTTCCAATGCTCCTGAGTTTAATGAAATTGAGGAAAAGGTGCTTAGCATATGTTCCAACATGACTGGATTTGAAGCACGTCACGATAGTGATAATATTTCAGGTAGGTGCTTATGTATCTTAAGACTTAATTTTTTTGGATGAATCCCCAAGTATGTGCCTGTCCCGATACAGAACCTCACACTTGTAAAAATATTTTTCAGAACCTATTCCTATCGGAGAAATTGTGGACCACTTTAATGCTGATGTTCCAATACCAGACATACAAGAAAATGTATATCAAACCAGTCCAATGGATGAGTCAGCCATGCAAGAAATCATTGATGATGATAACTGTCATAAAGGTATATAAAGTATTTTACACATCAAAATATCTTTCATCCTGTTATTCCTGCAATCAATCTTTTGTCTATAAACAGATATGATGTAGGAAAAATTATATGATACCTAGCTACTTCTTTTTATTTCTCAGTTGAAATCCATTAATTATTTGATATAAATAACACCAATTAACGTTATACCTCAATCCTTTTATTAGTCTGTTCTGGGTTTGGTCACACACAGATAGTGCATGAAAATCCTGTCCATTATGCAATAACTTGTAATTAAAATGCCATTGTTGTGATTAATTTTATTTATTTTTTTTCATTTTAGATAATAAAGATAAGTCAATAATTCTAGAAATTGTTGAGGAAAATGACTCTCAAAAAGGTAATTATATTATTCTTCACCATTATAATATCTACCTCCAGATCTTGACATTACTGAAGGACACCAAAGTGGTGTTGTTCACAATTTTATTTTGATAACAGATAATGTTTAGCATTGATAATATTTATAATGTTTTCAGAACATAATTGGGACAGATGGCACCCAAAGGCATTGAAAAGAAGGGTGTCAAATGTTTTAAAATCAAACACAGTGACAAAAGCAAGCGTCACCTCCAAGCTAGACAAATTAAGCGAAGCTCGGTTGGAACTCGTACAGTTGCAAATGAAGACTGCCAGAAATGAGCAACAATTTATGGAAGAAGAACATAAGATAAAAATGTTACATTTGGCCAATGATGAGAGAAGGAAAGAAGAATTACATGCATTGTTAATTAAAAGAATTAGTTGCAAGTGTGGACCTGCTCCAAGCGATTTGATTTAGATGTGTGTGTAACCTTCTGATAGTTTTCATTAGTTGTCAATTGTATGATTTTTGTAATGAGGGTAAAATGATAATAAAAACAGTTTGCTTCTGATCTCAACTTGGTTGTATCTTTTATTTACCATAAAACATATTTGTATAAAAATAACTGTCTGGGTGGATAATTCTGCCTCTGAATGTATTAAAGTACCTAGTTCAAATAATGAAATTCCACTATTAAAGCAAGGAATTAAAGTAATTTAACATTAAGTTCCTAGTATGGTGCCTTTCTCCACTGGTGGAATCTGCTATGGAGGTGGGAAACATTGGCTGCGGTGGAATTAGTACTTCTGGGTCCACTGGAGGTTCCCCTTCATTTCTTGTTCTGGCTAAATTGTGTAATATAGCACAGGCTACAATTATATCTTGTGCAAGTGGTAACTTACACCTTAATCCTATGCTCAAAACTGGAAAGCGTCTTTTCCATACTCCAAAGCATCTCTCGATGACATTCCTTGTTCGTATTTGTGATTCATTATACAAAGTCTGAGCTGGTGTATCTGGGTTTTGAAAAGGAGTTAGTAGGTAATTTGTTTCTTCATAACCACCATCTCCAAGTATAATTCCATTACCAAATTCATGATTCTCACAGCAGAATTTTACATGTGAATTGGCGAATATCATACAGTCGTGGGTGGAGCCGGGCCAACGTGCAACTACATCTTGGAATAGCAATTCTGCTGAACACATTGCTTGTACGTTAAATGAAAAAAATCCTTTTCTGTTCCTGAATTCCTCTGCTGTGTTACCACCAGGTGACTGAATCCTAATGTGGGTGCCATCTATAGCTGAGATTACTCTAGGGAATCTGGCTATTTTATAAAATTCTTCCTGAGATCTTTTGATATCTTCATCACTCCTTGGTAACTTTATGAACATTGGTCGTAAAGATGCTATAGCTTCTGTAACTTTTTTTATAATACGGCACATAGTGGAGTTATGAATGCCACCAAAATCACCGACAGTTATGTAGAAACTTCCAGTGGCATAGAATCGCAATGTCATTAATAACTGCAACATAGGTGGAATACACTGGTTTCTGAAACAAATAATCGCCATTATTTTAATTAAAAGTAAGCACTGTAATAGTTCGGTTAGGTTAGGTTATATTAGTAGGTTAGGTATATATTATATAAGTTTATCACCAGTTGTGTGATCAAAAACTCACCTTTGTGTTTGGTGTTTTATTCTATCTTCAATCAGGGAAAGCAAATATTGCACAGACTCTTTTAAAAGTCTGAATCTTCGATGAAATTGTTTTGAATCCCAATTTGAAAAGTGATCAGGCCTTGGTCTAACGATTCTTTCTTTTCTTCCAGATGGATTTAAATATTCATTTATTAAGATCTCTTCTTCGATAGCCAGGTCATCAATACTATCGAAAATATCCATTATAATAGTAGTTACTTCGTTGAAATCCAAGAAACAACCTCAAATTAATTCTAAGCTTTCTAAAAACGAACGTCAAATGTCAAACTATCAATCGAATAGAGCTGTATCTGGCGAATGAAGCGGCAGATAAATTTATTCCTCGGGTAAACGAGTTATTCGTCAGATAAGTCTTATCCGAGTATTGAAAAACTTAACATCTTGCTATCTGTCGAATAAACCTTATCTATTTGTTTATCTGGCGATTGAAAAACCGGCCCTTAGTATTATTTATTTACTTAACACTTTCATACTGACACACAGGCCACAAAGAATGAATATGTTGAAGTCTTTAACTTTTTTAAATCTTTTGATATTTTTATTTAATTATGATTCTAAGATTTTGTTTTAGTTCTTGTAATTTAAAGCAAGCATACCTACATATTTTAAAATTTGATAACACAACAGGCTTGCCTAATTTGGGGCCTAATTTGCCTAATTTGAGTGGTGCTGAAATTATTGTAATAAAAAAAGTATTATTATTATACTATATAGATATTAATCTATATATATATATAAAAATCAATGCCACTTCCTTTGTAATTTTATAACTCAAGAACGGACTCACCTATCCAAACCAAATATTTCGGCTTTGTTTTGACTATTTAGTAGATGGTTTATGTGAAGTTTGAACAGAATCGGTGAAACGGTTCTTTATTTATTTTTTGCAACTAATTCAATTGAACGGAGGATCATCATCTCATTATATAATATTTTATATCTATTATATATATTTAAATCAATGCCACTTTCTTTGTAATTTTATAACTTAAGAACGGACTCATTCTTTTTTTTCTTTTTTTTTTTAATAATTATAAACTAGCGCTTGACCGCAATCCCGCCTGATAGTAAGCAGTGATGCGATCGTTGCTGGTAAAGCGCGCTAGTTTATTAAGAGCCTATTCACTCAGAAAAACGGAGCCAATAGGAAGGTAGATGGCAGTTGAGCGAGGTGATCCAATGTTAAACCCAACAACACGACCAACGATGCTGCGCCAAAGGGAGATTGATCTGAAGACCCTCCACGACCAAACTCCCAACATAACAACATTAGGCGCATCGGAAGCACACATCGCAACACAATTGCTCAGACCCGTCCTCCGTACGGCTTCACTTATCAAAACCAAATGTTTAGGCTTTGTTTGGACTAATTAGTAGATGGTTTATGTGAAGTAAGAACAGAATCGATCAAGCGGTTCTTCATTTATCACATTTTTTGTAACAAATGAATTCAATGAACGGTGGGTCATCATCTCATCTATAGGTATACCTGTATATAACTTCTATGTGTACATACAATCAATGCCAGTTTCGTTGTTATTTTATAATCTATCAAAACTGTGTTATGGCACCAGATTGGCAGTGAAAAACTTATTGCCAAGTTTAATTGAAGCAACGATCTTAACTGGTAAATCAAAAGGAGAAGTTTGTTTGATACCGCGTATCCCTTTGATACCAACTGATATGCTATTTGAGTTCAAACGATTACCCTGTGCGTTTATCATTTGCTATATCCATCAACAAAGCCCTAGAGCAAACATTTCACGTTTGTGGTCTGAATTTGGAGGAATCATGTTTTTGAAATGGCCAACTTTATGCGGCCTGTTCGAGAGTCGGTACCCCCAATCGTTTGTTATATAATCTAAATCATCATCATCTTAGCGTTAATCCCAGTCGCATCCGAAGCTTTTTCAACTTAGGAGACTGGGGTCCGCTTTACCAGTCTAGCTGCTGATTTTGGCTAAACTTCGACATTTTGCGTGAAGCGACTGCCGTCTGACCTCCACAACCCGAAGGCGATATCGAAGCATTGCAGTCAGACCAATTGTTAGACTTTTGAGGGCTCCAACAACCCGTAACGACTGCCATTAGATGTTCGTATGGCAACCGGGACCAACGGCTTAACGTGCTTTCCGAGGCACGACCAGACCAATGCAAATATTCATATTCATGCATACAAATATTTGCACTGCGCGAGGATCGACTCCGCGCCTCCTTGCGCAACGGCCGCGTTCGCTACCGCTACGCCACGGAGGCTGTCAAATAATCTAAATGTTTTGGTTTCAAAATTGGTAGCAATTAAAAAAAAAAATATGTTTGAAGAAATAATTTTGATGATCCAATAAATTTGTTTTTATTATTTCACTTTATACGTAGCGAAGTACGTATCGGGCCGCTAGTTTACTTATATTTATTAGTATCGGTTTTTACCAGTAAATTTATAGTAGGTATGTATCTTATCTAATATTTTATTTTGTTTTCAGATTGGAAAAAATAAAATTTAACAGATTCTGATACCTTTATCGGAAATGAAAGAAACTGAAACCGAAAAAAGTTATGAGCAACGATGGAAGTCACGAAAATGCGATAGAACGTGAATCAGGAACATAAACCCAAAGGTGGATTCAAGACGCGTGAGCACAGAAGTTACTGCTGCAATAATTGACAACATCAAGACATTTTTTATTTTGCAAGTTATATGTACCTATATTATCTAAAACAAGGGAAAGTGTATGTTTTAAAAAGTGCAATGCTCAAGTGGGATTATTATCTTTCTTTTTTAAGACAATAGAGTCTACCTCTAGCACTATTTTAAATAATAAATTAGACTTGTAAGGTACCTGCGCCTTGTAAGGCCCATTTTTTGCAATATTGAAATAAATATAAATATTTAAGTTATTAATATAAATAAACATTTTCACAATATGAATAATTTATTTGCGAATAATATCAACATATAAATTAACATGTTTTATAAAATTTCCTTAACAAAAAAAATGTTTTTAAAAACCTCTAAAGTGGGCCTTTTTAAGAACATGGGTACTTATCATGGCCCGACTTTCATCACATAATTTGTAAACTCTATCAAAACAAAAAATATATACATACGTTAAACTTAACCTAACATAAAAGATTCTTAAGTAATCAGTCTGTTATAATAGTTTTCGTGGTCATTAATGAGCGGTGGGCCATGTTAGGCTTAACGAAATTTAATCTATCTACTAAACAAAAATCTTTCAATAAATTCAATATAAAACAATTTCGTCACGATCTCCTGATAATTGTATTTCTTAAAAATAAAAAATGTGTTAGAATATTGATAAAAAAAATTGTAAACAACTTTGGTGGGCCTTATTAGGACAATAAAAAAAACAATTAAATTTGAATGTAAAAAACCAAAAGCTTTGAAGATTTCTAGTCACATTGCACATAAGAAATTTTCTCCGTCGTTCTTATTTTAGTTAAGCCAACACACTCTTCGTGGCAATTAATACATAACAATTAATACATAGTCACATAATATATTTGCAATGCGTTCTGCTTTACAAGCTTGGCAATACCAGGTTTCAATCTGATTATCTTTTGTGTTTTTTACTTTGGTTTTTAAATTTATCCTTTTTTCGTTAAGGTTTCTGTTCGCCGATGTTATCTCCCCTTTATCATTTTTATTCTTTTGCTATATCTTTGATTTTCTGTGTTTTTTTGGTTGGGTTTTGATATTTTTGACTCCTTTTCTTCAAACTGTTGCGCTTTTTGGTTGTTACCATTTTGTAAAATCTGAAAATAAATTAAACTTAAAAAGTTTAGTTAAGACACTGAATGAGGTTAGAATTTATAAATGCTTTAAGTACCTGGGTATCTACGTTTAAAATAGGTTCCAATGTTTTGCTCCGATAGAATACTAAATTATTTTGTAAAATCTGAAAATAAATTAAACTTAAAAAGTTTAGTTAAGACACTGAATGAGGTTAGAATTTATAAATGCTTTAAGTACCTGGGTATCTACGTTTAAAATAGATTCCAATGTTTTGCTCCGATAGAATACTAATATTATTTTATAAAAAGTAACACCAATACTAATTTTATCATATAATAAACAAAAAGTAAGATATACAATAGTCCTGATAAGGCCCGGGCCATCTTTGTAACCCTTGTGGTGGACCTTAAAAGGGACTATGCCCGGCAATAGGATCAACTTATTTTAAATTAAAAATATCAGACAATACAAGCAATACTTACTTTCTCCGAAATGCCAATTAAACTAGGTAACCTTTAATTTGTAAAAAAAACGTTGAAATTATTTGATTTTTCTAAGTAATAGTACACAGTTTAAGCATATGGGATTACAAAACGCTAGTCATTTGCAATGTCAGTGACAAACTTTCAACCACTGCGAAAATGGCGGAAACCTTCTTATAACATGAAGTTGCAGTTTTGTTTATGGAACAAACCAAACGTAGGCACGAAATTTTAGCACAGTTGAACTTCAATTAATATGAATTTACGAAAGCGGGCCATCTTAGGAACAGGGCCATCTTTGGCGCAGGTACCTTACCCATTATTAAGGGACATTGAAACAATTGAGTTAAACTTTAGCAGAAATGTAAATGTAAATCCATTTATATCACACCCGTAAATTTTAATTTTCAAAATATAATCAGTAATAATAACCTTAAAATTGTTCATCAAAATATATAGGGTGTGATAAATAAACAATTAGAATTCTAGTTGTTCATGAACTGTAGTTATATTGATATTGTTTGTCTTACTGAACATTGGTTAAAAGCCCATAAGTTCATGTTCAGCTTAAATAACCATCAGATTGCTAGCTCATTCAGCAGAGTGAATATGATAAGGGGTGGCTCCCTAATAATTGTTCGTAACAATATCAAATTTAAAGAACGGGCTGATATTGTAAGCCTCTCTGTTGAGCGAGTTATTGAAATTGCTTGCATCGAACTTGAGCAGTTCATTGTAATAAGTGTCTACAGGCCCCCATGTGCTTCCTATGATATTTTTGAAAAATATATAGAGGAAGTTTTATTAAAGACTTGTCACAGTAACAAAACAGTTGTTGTCTGTGGAGACTTCAACATTAATGTTCTAGAGAAATCAGTGAATTTACGAAAGTTTTCACAAAAAAAACATTGCCTGTTAGCGACCGCCTTATATTTAGTGACTGGGCAACCCCAGGTATTTATAAAAGCCGGGAAAAAATGTATGAATTGTATCAGGAAAAAACGTATAACCATGATGAAACTTTTCAAGAATTTGTTAAATATTATTCAAAAACGTTTAAAAGAGCCTGTTCCTCAGCAAAAGCCATACACATTAAAAATAAAATAAAATCTTCTGGAAATAAAATCAAAACAACTTGGCAAATTATAAATTCTGAAACTGGAAG
Organism: Sesamia inferens; assembly: GCA_037179545.1. Classification (NCBI taxonomy): domain Eukaryota; kingdom Metazoa; phylum Arthropoda; class Insecta; order Lepidoptera; family Noctuidae; genus Sesamia; species Sesamia inferens. Next base: position 23,385,894 of record CM073921.1, read on the forward strand.
AACCAAAGTACAAAATGGCGATTTCCATCTTAAAATTAACGATGTAGATATAAAGGCGGACTTGGAGGTAGCAACTGAGTTTGAGAATTTTTTTACTAATATTCCAATAAAACAACAAAAACTTTGTCTTCTTCCTCCACTTCTGCTCACGCCATACTAAAAGAATGTGTTCCAGAATGTGACAAACACTTTGAATTTACGTTTGTGACTGCTAAAGATATTATAGAATCTATTAAGGATCTTGATGTAAAAAAAACTGCCGATCATTGGGGTTTGTCAGTATTTACTGTAGCTTCGATAATATAGATGTTATCGCACCTTTCTTGGCAATTGTTTTTAATTCTTGTGTCACATCTGGTATATTTCCTGATTTGATGAAACTTAGCAAGGTAATTCCACTGTTCAAATCTGGTAGTACAACTGATCCCACGAATTTTCGGCCAATTTAGATATTACCAACTTTGAGCAAAATTTTTGAAAAATTAATTTTGAAACAGTTGTTGAGGCATTTTAACTTACTTAATTTATTGCACGTGAAACAATTTGGTTTGACAAAGGGTCGTTCAACTACAGATGCGGCCGTGGCGTTGCTAAAGAACATATTTGGGGCCTGGGAGGAATCACAAGATGCTCTTGGTATTTTTTGTGTTTTCCCCAAGGAATTTGATTGCGTACATCATGATACTCTTATTAGGAAATTGTACCATTATGGTTTAAGGGACAGAGCTCTCGACCTTCTGACTTCTTATCTAAATAATCGAATTCACAGGGTTGATGTTAATGGCAAGAGATCTGAAGGATCTGTGGTCACCGTGGGCGTTCCGCAGGGCTCAATTCTAGGTCCATTCTTGTTTTTAATCTATATTAATGACTTACCTCATCACGTGAGGGATAATCACAACATTGTATTGTTCGCGGATGACTCTTCTCTTATTTTTAAAGTCAAGCGTCAGCTAGCCAATTTTGACGAAGTTAACAATGCACTTTCTAAAGTTGTCCATTGGTTTAATGTAAATAACCTTCTTTTAAATGAAAAAAAAAAACTAAAGTCATTAAATTTTCTACGCCAAATGTCAGGCAGCTAAGTACCAATGTGCAACTGAATGGAGTAGAGTTGATACCTGTCGAGTCAACAGTTTTTCTTGGATTGACTATTGACGCCAAGTTGCAATGGGGTCCTCACGTTGAGAAGCTGTCGGGTAGACTCAGTTCCGCCGCCTTTGCTGTTAAGAAAATTAGACAGATAACTGATGTGGATACAGCCAGAATTGTTTATTTTAGTTATTTTCATAGTCCTATGACTTATGGGATTCTTCTCTGGGGAACTTGTGCGGACATCCATACCATCTTTGTTTTACAGAAAAGGGCTGTTCGAGCCATTTACAACCTTGGTCCTAGAGATTCTCTTAGAGAAAAATTCAGAGAGGTGGACATTCTGACTGTAGCGTCACAGTATATATTTGAAAATCTTATGTATGTACATAAAAATGTATCGGTTTTTAAGAATATAAGCGATATTCATAATATAAATACCAGGAACAAACACAATCTTGCTGTACATCACACTCGTCTCCACAGAGTAGGCAACTCGTTCATGGGTCAATGTATATACTTTTACAACAAGCTTCCCATGGCCATTCGAAACTTACCCATTAAACGATTTAAAAACTATATAAAGGCCAAACTTTGTAAAAAGGGGTATTATAACATCACAGATTATTTAGAAGACAAAAATGCTCGGGACTGAGCTGCTCGCTCTGTTAAGCATTGTTATTAAGCAATATGCGTAATTATAAGGTAAATTATTGTAAACATTCTCATTTTTAATGTCTGGACTTGAAAATAGACGATGATCCCTGAGTTTGTTTCGGCTATTTCTTCTCAGAGGTAGTCAGTTAGGAAATGCCGGCTTCATCTAGTTAAAATAAACGTTAAAAAATTTCATTTCATTTCATTTCATCTAATGATATTACCTAAATTATACAATATTTAATCTAACCTTGGTATTCACTGGTTATATCCATATCTAGAGGAAAGTCACCACATATGGAATACCATTTTATTAAGGGACCTAAACAAAAACTTCGTGAAACTGAAAACAGTTTAATATAATTACTAATTAGATATACATTTATTAATAATAATTATCAGCCTTTAATAAAATATATGATCTAGTCAAAATCAAACACAAAAATGAAAATAATATGTTCATCACCAGACTGGTCCATCAATGCATCACGTTCACTGCCTTCTGCCGACAACTGTTAATATATGTTTGTTTGTTAAACACACTCAAAACAACATAACTAAACACGTAGCATTCGCCTAACTAACACAATGGTGTGAGTGTAATAAAACATAAGATGTTCGTTCATGTGTTTAACGTCTTCCGCGGCGCAGCAGTCAATACGAATGCCTGCGACGTGGAGGCCCCGGGTTCGATCCCCGGCCAGGTCATCATGGAAAACGATATTATCCTTATTGGCCCTGGGTCTTGGATGTTTCTATCTATTATAAATATAGTATCGTTGAGTTAGCATCCCATAATAATCGAAATTACTTTGGGGCTAGCTCAATCTGTGTGATTTGTCAGTATATTTTTATTTATTTATTTCATGTGTCGCGTTTCAAATTAATATTCTTAGAGAAATTAACGAATTCCTTATTTGGTGACTTTTCTGTACCTTTGCCACTTACACGAACTCCAGGTAAGAATTATTTCTATTGATTTAAAACTCTTTATGACCTACACCTACTAATCAAAGAATTCTTTTACAGATGTAACATCTGTCCAGTAGAGGGATACATAATATGTGTATCACAACATCGCATCAGTCCTTCTAAGAGACGACGATTAGTGAGAAGTTGTCGGTAGGTAGATTTCCATAATAATAGGCTCTCAAATACATATGTTTTATAATTTTTATTTATCAACATTGCTTTCTATTTCTAATTTTGTATTAGACTTCACTGTCTGCTGTAAAGCTCTAAAATATATTAAGGTTTACCTTTTGGTATAATTTTACAGAAAAACAAATTAAACACACCTTCGAAAGCATCAGTTGAAAAATTATTGAGGCACATTGAACACTGTAAATAACTTAATATTTTTTCTTAAATTACTATTTAAATGATAAGAGTAGATGGTCGCTCTGATTAATGCAAGACAATGTTTCTGTTATTATTCCAGAATTAGCTTAGGTACTGACACGTTATATGTATATGTAAGTTCATATTATTATTTTCTTTTTTATGCATTTTAATTTATTATGTATTATTATATTAACATGGGAGCTGTCACGCCCTTTATGCCCGAGGCTTTTATTTAGGTAATATGTATCTATTTATAGAACGTTATTTTTGTTTATGCGAATATATAGTTTATTCAGAATAAGCAACTGAATCGTTTCCAATAATTTTCATAAGTCAAAGTCATATGTGTTTGAAACGAACAGACAGCTATGCTGCTGGGAAGTTTGTTCGGTCACTTCTTCTTTCCAGTGAAACTATTAGGAAGTGGCAGAGGGTGGGCGTTTTGGGGGACTGTCTTGTGTAATATTGAAAATCATAGAAAGTCAAAGTGCTAATTGTCAGCCTCATTTGAATAAATTATATTCATACTGACGCATAGAACACAAAGGGAGAATATTTGGAAGTTTTTAACGTTTTTTAAACTTTTAACGTTTTCTTTAAAAATAATTCTAAGAATTTATAGAAAGATTTCCTAAGTTCTGCGCTTTTCAAATCTGATGTATGTTGTGTTTGTGCAGTTAAATAAAACACCACATATTGAAGGTTTAAAAGGTCAGTGCTGCGCTGCACTGAACACGGCGAAACATACTGGAACTTTGAAGTTGCCCCAACAATAGTTTAAGTATCTAAAATCATCAAGATCGTCGTACCTCTTTACTTTCTAAATCTCGTGTAGGTATGTTGTATGTACATTCCTAAAGGCCAGTGCTGCACTAAGGTACCTTAGGTAAATAAGGCCCAGGGGGTAATAAGGTCCACATTTCTATGACACTTCAATGTTTACGCAGACGTGTAAAATGTCGATGTGAATGTTTCCATATTGATTCGCAGTCACTAGCATGAGGTTAACAAGGCCCATTATAACGCTACTTGGGCCTTATTGACCCCTTAATATTTGAGTACCAGATTGAATTTTTGTATTCAAAAGATCTGATTATTTAAGTTTTCAATGTTAGGTAGAAAACATGTTGTGATTGTACTAAGTACCTTAATTACCATATACCATTAGACCACTAGTTCCTTGAAACAAAATTTTCTACGATTATCTAATATTAAGAGGGCAATGCGGCCTACGTTAAAAAAAATATATTAAATAAGTAAAAAACAACAATTCACTTTTAAGTTATTTCTAGGTAAATTTTGTATGATTTGCTTTATTTTTATTGTAAATTTTAATAAGGGCTTTAATATAGGTACCTACTACCGTAGCATAATAAGTCCCCTGAGAAAGGTTTTTTAAAAGTGTATATTCTTATTAAAAAATATGCTTTTCTTAATAGTTTTACACGATTTATTACAGCAACATGTAGGTGTGTAGTTATGTAAACAATATTTTCAGATTTAAAGCAATATTTAATTCAGGGCCTTAATTGCCACTGGTAAAAAACATCATATTGTACATTTACCATTATTCACATACGGCATGAGCGCACCTATAGGTACCTACAATATGTAAAGAAAACCCTATCCGATCCGTGATTTATTGTTAGGTATCGATAACTGATTCTACTAATTTATGGTGGTTCAAGATCTGAGCCTGAATAAATTCGAATCCTTCATTAAACGTAAGTTGTGTCAGAAAGCATTTTATAGTGTTAAATATTCTATTGACGACAAAAAGGCTTGGGCTTGAGCTGCGTCCGATTTCTATGCTTACACTGATTGTTCTTTGATTTTTCCTCTTGTAGTTTAAATTTGCAATTGTTTGTTTTTTTTTTTTTTTTTTTTTTACTCAAAGCCAGTACAAACTACATAGCCAGGCATATTGTACGTTACGGAATTGCATCGCTGACAGGGGTATTCGGCACTGGTGCAACTACACAGGAGCTAAACTTAGCATTCGGGAACACCGTTGGAGCTGCTGAACCTTGGACAAAACTGTCTTTGCATTGTGTAGATTCAATTTCCTAGTATTGTATAATTGCATGGAACACGTGTGAGCACGATCTACTTGCTGTTAAGCATCTATTTGTTGGTCATCTCTTAGCTGCTACGGCGTATTTTAAATTCTGAATTATTGTTTTTTTCTCCATAATGGACGCTCTCAGCGTACAATATATTTCTGCATCGTTCTCACACGATTGATTTCAAAATGAATGATGTAATCAAATATTTGTATCAATAGCTAGATAATTTAAAAGAGTGTCCATGGAGTTTCTTGCCCGTTCTTCTCCATAGGTACCTACTCTTTGGAATAGGCGACTAGCTTCACCTTACTGACTGACCGACCTTCTGACAATTCAAAAGTGCCTGTAACTGGTTTATTTGAAATAAATGCTTTGATTTTGATTTTGATTTTTGATTTTTGATAATGCCTACAAAGCCTGACTAAACTTAAAAAAAAATATATCCCCAAAAATAAATAAAGCAGACCCACAGATTTGTCTATGATTTTCATTGAAAAAGAACTTTTAGTGATTTTAAAACGATCTTTCAATTTTATCAACGACGTTTTGCAGAGTTAACTATTAGAAAAAGGTAGGCGCCTGTATTTTATTTATAGGCAGTTAATTAATATTTTTACTTTTTTGTGAAATACATTATTACCTACTTATTTACATTTCAGTTAATAATAACATTTCTTTTTATTCATTTGCGCAATAAAAAAACTTGACATCTCACTGCCTTGTAGTGCAACTGCAAGGCCACTTTGGAGATCATTTATGTGACATGTTCTTACCATCAATCCCATATTTGGATGTTCACTGTGGCCACGCACAAACATCGTTAGGTATCGATAACTGATTCTACTAATGCCTACAAAGCCTGGCTAAACTTAAAAAAAATATATCCCCAAAAATAAATAAAGCAGACCCACAGATTTGTCTATGATTTTCATTGAAAAAGAACTTTTAGTGATTTTAAAACGATCTTTCAATTTTATTAACAACGTTTTGCAGAGTTAACTATTAAAAAAAGGTAGGCGCCTGGATTTTATTTACAGGCAGTAAATTAATATTTTTACTTTTTTGTGAAATACATTATTACCTACTTATTTACATTTCAGTTAATAATAACATTTCTTTTTATTCATTTGCGCAATAAAAAAACTTGACATCTCACTGCCTTGTAGTGCAACTGCAAGGCCACTTTGGAGATCATTTATGTGACTTGTTCTTACCATCAATCCCATATTTGGATGTTCACTGTGGCCACGCACAAACATCAATTCAATGTTGACATGCGGAAAAGTCACACTAAAAGTACGCGACTATGCTGAATTGAAACTGGTAAGTTTACGTTTTTAAAGGTCATATGTAAGCACAGATATTTCGGTAGTGTATGTATGCATACCCTACCCAAAATCTCTGTGCACGCCCCTGATTGCATGCATCGATTCAAGATCGCATGTAATTATTTAGAATTTTCACATAACTTAAATTAGGTAAACTTAAATGCTATAAGTACATTATTTTTAATTCTTTACTAAAATCGTATTTCATAAAACCTTCTAGTTTATGTTTATTAATATTTGTGATATACTTAACTTATTAGGTAACATTATTATGTTATTAGTAATTAATTGATAATGAAACGAAATTACTTTTACCATTAGGTAATCTGTATTTTTACAAAAAATCATTCAACCAGATACAAGTTTCGATTAATAGCGATAAAAACGTAATTACGTAAAAAATAGTAGGCACATCTCTATTTATTACTTGAGGTCGGCCGCGCCGTTTGTTGGCATTGTCAAATAAAATGGCCACCAGTATTATACATTCAGTTGATGTCTTAAATTTATTTGCTTTGCGTTTTTGTACTTTCGAAAAGTAAAAATATTATTATTATTGGGACAGTTCTTTTTCTCAGTTCTAATGCTGGTTTTTTTATTATTATTCATACCAATAATACCGTCAAAAATAGTGTTGTCACTAAAAATCTACCAAATATTGGGGAAGTTCGAGTTAATTCGCGGAAAAAAAAAGATTGTTTCAAAATTAATAAGTAGTTATTGCTATTCATGTTCATCTGATTACCTAACCTTTATTATCCTTATCGGTCGGATGGGTATCGATTCTTTACTTATTGTACACTCATTTGCAAAAAACGGGCGGTTTTGATTTTCATTCATCTTTAAAAAGGTACAACACAAAAAAGTTTTCAATCGTTTGTACACGTTACGGTTTTAAAATTGCTGTGGTATTAAAAAAAGTACGTTCTAAATTCAAATTTTCATTTGATGCTCATTTTTACAGAAAACCCCTTTTTTTTCCTACATTTTTGGCGCGAAGTTCCAGAAGTTAACGTCGACTTTCATAACTTTTATTCAATTTTTATCGATTAATTTAACATCCTTGACTGTCAAAGCTTTATGTATTGCTGTTTGGGTGTATCAAAAATGGTAGATGAAGTGGTGAAAGCTACCAAAATTATCACGCTGCTTGAAGAGGGTTGCAGCCAATGCTTCGTGGCTAGGAGGCTAAATGTTAGTCGGTCGACGGTCCAAAGGACCTGTCAGCGTAAGGAGACTGGTTCCGTCGAGGGAAGCCTGGTTCTGGAAGAAAACTATGTACCCATCCACGGGATAATCTTTTTCTTGTGAGTCGCGCATTGAGAAATCGGAATTCTTCTTATGTTGATTGTAAGAACAACCTCCAAGAAGTAAGAAATGTGCATATTAGTCTATGGACGGTCAGGAGTAGGCTTCTTGTTGCCAATATACGCTGTCACCACCCGGCAAGTATCCGGGATATACTCGCTAGCAAGCCCAGAGAATATCTTTTTTCTTACTCCTCCGCTATTCTTTTCTGATTAATTTCGTTGCGGACCCAAGACAGTTGAATCGTTTCTCCGTAACTCGTCGAACTTCATTGCTCGGCGTTTTTCTGGCGGCCTCCACTGTTGATTCTGGCTTTCAGGAGTTGCAGTGGGTGGGAAAAAGTGTGGCGGGTTCTTTCTTTCTTTATTTTTTGGCTTCGCACGGTTTGTGCATTTAGCCAATGTCAAGTAATTATAAATTATTCATGTAAAAAAAGACTGCAGCGTGACCAGTCTTACGTGTGAGGTTAGGGGCAAAGTCATGATGTGGCCACTATGCTGCGATATTTCACTGTTCTTTATAAACTATTTACTAAATGCACTTTTTAATACATAAATCACGCACTTTTATTTAGTAAACAACACTATAAATAATTTTAAAAGTCCAATGAAAAACGAGCGTGACACTCAGCTTGACTTTCCCGCCAAAACTCGTGTGGCGGGTTATGTCAAAAAAAAAAAAAAAAAAAAAAAAAAAAAAAAAAAAAAAAAAAAAAAAAAAAAAAAATAGCAAGCCCAGACGAATTTAGCTAGAGGTGGTCACACTCGATACTGAACATTTATCTGCTTTTACTTTATTAAAGAAAAACAAACAAAAAACTTTTTAAATTTTAACTTCATGGACATAACATGCACTATTAGCGAACATACACTACTAGCGAGGTTTAGCATTATTTCCCATAAATTGTATCAAAATTTTATGAAATACTAATGTAAACGATTATTTTCTTACTACTTAATTTACCAAATTGTGAGGATAAAACTACCTATAATTATCAAACAAAGCAATGTTAACATTTGAAATGGTCATTGCTTAGCTGCCCGTTTTTTTTTTTGCAAATGAGTTTATATACATGATTATATTTATGCACTCTAAAGATCGTCTTAGAAGAATAGAACGCATAGTAATTTGGTGGGAGAGCGGACGGGCGATGGGTGGCGCTCTACAAGGTCGTGCGTGGGTGGAGCACGGCCTCTTACCGTCAGGGGATTCGTTAAGGTCTTAAGTTATTTAATGATTTTGTCATAACTGCTACAAATTCAATTTCATTCAGTGTAGTAGTTAAAGTTAAACAACGCCCCAATTTCAAATAGCATAAGAAATATTAATCTTTATAGGCCGCAATGAACGAATCACCTCACGGGAAGCCAAACCTGTTAAAAATAATAAGGTTTACATTTTGGTAGGTAGAATTTTACAGACAAACTCACACACTCTCTCACAGACATCAGTTTGAAAAATTATTGAGGCACTTTAGATTACATTGAACACAGTAAATAACTTTATATTTTTTCTTAAACGACTATTTAAATGATAAAAGTAAATAGCTGGTCGCTCTGATTAACGCAAGACCAACGTTTGTGTTGTTTTTCCAGAGTTTGCTTACTGACATGTTATAGTACATGGTACTTAGATACATGTAAGTTCATATAATTGCCTTTTTTATATATATTTAGTTATTATGTATTATTATTATTAATATGTGAGCAATCACGCCCTTTATATGAATTTTATATGAACAAACAGCTGTGCTGCTGGAGAGTTTGTTCCGCCACTTCTTTTTTCCAGCGAAAGCGAAGGCGGAGGGTGGGCGTTTCGAGGGGCTGTTCTTTGTAATTTCAAAGTTCAAAGACAGTCCCCCCTAAACGCTAATTCTCAGCCTCATTTGAGTAAATGACTTTTGATTATAATTTCGATAATATGATAAATCTCGATACTGACAGCAACCGAGGAAAGGTAGGTGAATATATAAAATATTTTAACTGTAATTATTATATCTAAGTTTTATTTATTTACTTGAAACTTACATACTGACACATAGTATTTTATTCTATTGTAGAAAGAAGAATTCCTAAGTTCTGCGCTATTCAAATCTCTTGTATGTTGTATTTGTGCAGTTAAATAAAACAACATATTAAAGGTTTGAAAGGCCAGTGCTGCACTGCATCGAACACGGCGGACCATACTGGAACTTCGGAGTTGCCCTAACAATAGTTTAAGTATCTAGAATTATCAAGATCGCCGCAGCTCTTCTCTTTCTAAATCTCGTGTAGGTATATTGTAGGTATTTCTAGAGGCCAATGCTGCACTACAAAGAACGTACAACACGTGGAAGACCAGAGCGGAACATGGTGAGTTGTTATAACTAGGTAGGGTAGACCAGGTACAATAGTAACACAGGCCAATAGTAGATACCAGCATCGATATTTCTATTACTAGGCTAAATTTTGCTTGTGTGAGTACACCAGCTTACGGATTGACGTCCCAAGGCGCCCACGCGCATGCTGTGAAACGAACGTGTTAGTGAAGAATTTTTGATTTTCGGCAAGCCGCGGTTAGTTTTTGCCTAAAATATTATTGGCAGTAAGTCGTACTACCAGAGCCTTTTCGACAAGTAATTGTTGTTAACGGCTTAAATGGTTATTAAAGTTTTGATTTCTAATAAATATGGAACCTCTAAGTTTAGAAATATGTGACTATGACTACCAGATTTTTTTTTTAATTCGTTACTTTGGTGCATTTGTACCAACTTTTCTGAGGTCAATAGCACTGGTACAATTGACCCCATGGTAGAAATAACCCCATAGTAACAATAAATATCAATAATTATAATATGCAAATACTTACTAGACAAGTTCTTGTTTTAGATGCCACGAAATAGAATAAAAAAGACGAACAGTTGGAGATTATGGGCACACGAGGAATGTAGGTACACCTCAGGAGTCAATTTATGTGTCACAATTGCAAATCTGATTATTATTTTTATACGAGTAACTTATAAGGGTCAATTGTACCAAGGGTCAATTGTTCCTCCATACTAATATACTTTTGTTTATTATTTCTGTTTTTTAATTGTTATAAAGCTAGATAATAGCAAATTTGCAACGTGTGTACCAAAGTTGATTGATTATATGTTTATAATCCTTATTTTTCTTCGAAGTGAATATGTTAATTTGTTAATGTTATTACTTTACATTTGTGTTGATTTAAAACGCCGATCTCACGATTTTTTGTTCCTAATTTTTAAGAAAGCTTGTAATCCCTTTAGACTACAAATAAATGACCAAGTAAATGTGATTAATACCTTTTTTACCCATTTTATTACCCTATGCTGATTTGGTACAATTAACTCTTAAAGAGGGTCATTTGTACCACTACCCATCATTTCAATCAAAGCCAATTTTAACCAAGTTTGGTTTAATTTAGGCCAATTTTAGAAATTTTCTTTAGTAGATAATAAACTGAGGCTGTAAAATAATGATATTTAAATAAAAAAGCGACTGTTAAATTTGTGTAATCGACCGATGATTCGAAAATGGTACCTATTGTACCCGGTCTTTCCTACCAAAATTTTTATTTTATTTTATTAAAATTTCATTAATATTTTCGTTTTAAGTGCGTTTTTTCTATTCGATTACACTACAATACACTGCTCTACCTCCCTAGAATTGTTATTGTTGTTAGATTTTTCAACGATATTAGTGTTGTAGCGCGTAGGTCGTGTCGCGTAATTAAAACTCAGATAAATCGAACTTTATGTATTGCACGAATGTAAAAGAGTACAATGTATTTGACGTGTGAAATGACGCGATACAAGAGTGTGATTCAGGAATGGATATAATAATGACGTTGTATAATGATGTTGTACAATGATGTAGAATATGACAATAATAAATCTCTTACAAGCTATGCACTCACTTAAATACTAACTATCTCTATACTAACTATCTCTAAATGATAGTGGGGTAACCAATAACGAATCAGCTTCCGTCCTGCGATGCCCGCGCGGTGCTGCGTGCGTTCTTGATGCTGATTCGTTGATCGAGGCAGGCCACGGCGTATGATTGGTTAACGTATAACGCGCGCCAATTCAGTCACGTGCTAGATGACTCGTTATAGTTTCCCACGGACGTTGACCGTTGGACCGGCAGATGTGTTCCGGGGTGAAGAATTATGAGACTCCTCCCGGAGTGAGGGTCGGAACCCTCGCTGCGGGAGTCAGGGTCGCCGGGACGCGCGCCATGACTTCCGCATTCCTCTGTGTGATTAATAGTCGACCGTAAGAGGAAATGTGTAGCCTTTGTACAACGCCACAATAGCGAACACGTGTGGCATTTGTACAATGCTACAGTGTTTTCTTCTGTTTGTTTGTAGTTCAGATTTCATCAGCTCATGCATGCAGCATGTGGACGAACGCGGGCGTAGGAGAACGGAGGCTTGCGGGCATTGAGTTATAATGTAGTACGTCATACATTATAACTCAATGCTTGCGGGAAGAGTGCAGTAGCACGAGGAAGACAGGGGCGGAAAAAAATTCTTTATGTAAAACAACTAAAAATTTTTCAGCGGTTTTTCATAATAGGGTAGGTAGTTGACTAAAAAAAACTAATTAGTCCGTCAGTCAAATTTCCAAAAAAATACTTGATACGTATTTTTTGTTTTTCATATAAACAAAAAATGAAGACGACACAGTGCGTTGAAAACTCGTATGACGTCACTGCACGCTACACTTTTTAGAGAGCAGGGACATTACCAGCCGCCACTCCTGATCTTTGATTTGTATTTTTTTATTGATTTGATAAAAATAAAAATATACGTCGTAATATACGTCTCGTATGTCCCATATTTTTCTATGATCTGAATGACGGACTAAATAGAATCAATTTTTTTTACCCAGGAAACATACCTATTACTGAACTAGAATATCTACCCATATTTGTGCAATTCAATGATAGTTTTATAAAATAACGTGATATGTAAGGTCAATTCGTACATTTACCATACATACACAATATAAGTATACACTCTGAAGATCGTCTTAGAAGAATACAAGGAATAGCAAATTTGGTGGGAGAGCGGAGGGACGATGGGTGGCGCTCTACAAGGTCGTGCGTGGGCGGAGCACGGCCTCTTACCGTCAGGGGATTCGTTAAGGTCTTAAGTTATTTAATAGTTTTGTCATAACTGCTGCAAATTTAATTTGATTCAGTGTCGTAGTCAAAGTTGAACAACGCCCCAATTTTCAAATAGCCTAAGAAATATTAATCTTTGTAGGCTGCAATGAACGAATCACCTCACGGGAAGCCAAAGCTCTAAAAAATAATGAGGTTTACCATTTGGTATAATTTTACAGGCAAACAAATAAAAGACACCTACTGACAGGAAGGCATCAGTTGAACAATTATGTTCACAGAGAGAGCGCCAAATGCGGACACTCAATAATAATGCCGTCTACTGTTTCTGTTTTGTTTTCGTGTGTTGTTTCAATGTTTCTGTTTAAGCTTGCAATTTGCTGCGTCTTACCTCCTTTCCTAAATCCTAATTCCGACACCGCCTACCTGCCATGGGCCAGTGCAAAAAAACTCACGCACAGCGGAAGCACACGCCAATGCGTACAAACTCGAGCGCCGTGGACATGCCGGCTATAATGACGTATCAGAAAACTAATTAAAACTCGTGTCTGAATTGGATTAAATAGCCTAGGGCTATAAAAAATGTCGTTCAACCCACACCAGTTTCCTTAGTGTTGTAAGCACGGTTGTGAGTCGCCTGGACTGTGTTTTGGGTAATGGCTGGCGTCAGATGCCGCGCGGTTAACCATCATTTCTTGTATTAGTTAGGTACCTTGTTTTTGATTAGTGTTTGTGTTTACTAAACATAAGTAGTGGTAAGTTTTATTAACAACCATGTTAAAACTTGTTTACTCTACCTAATAAAGAAACATTATAATACAATATTTAATAGTAAATTATCTGTTTGTACCTATGCACATATTTCTGTGACCAATAGGTGAACTTATTTTTTTCTTTGTATCTAATATAGATATAATATATTAATTTTATATTGGATATGGATATACCTAGGTACATGGAATTTGAACTTTTCCCAAGTTTCCGTTGAAATGCTTTTTAGACAGAAGTGTATATAGTTTTATCGTAGTATTCTGTAATCTGTGGTTCTATTTAAACCTTCAGTGATTTATAAATACAATATGTATAAAAAAATAACTATTTAAATAAATACATGATGCAAAAATATTTAAACATGTTTATAATATACAAATTGAAACTTTTATAAACAAAACGAAACAGATTATGACATCATAGTCGCGGCCTAGTAAACCTAGCAGCAAGTGACAGTCCATCCTACCAGCTAACATACAGAGCAAGAATGTTGTTGACGCTGCCCCGTACCCTACGGGCCAAGATTCGGCATTACGGTGAAAAAAGAATCTACGCGAGTTTCAGCAAACATCATTGATTTACTGCAGTATCGGAGTTACTCTATCAGCATCCTGAATGCATTATTGTATTGGACGTGAAGGCCTTTGTATGATTTTTGATTAAGTATAAAAAGACGTGTAGTATTATTTAAACCGTTTATTTTCAGTGATGGTACTGCTTCAGTGTATTTACCCCTGTTCTCAAAGACCATGATCACACTCTTCTGTACATTATGTATAAACCAGGCCATGTGTTTTGGCATAGGTGGATATTGCTCGCAAATGGCCACGAATGTCCGGCGCGCTCAGCAGCACCACGTCGTCGGCGTAGTATGTAACACCATTACAAAACGCGCCATCAATGTGATTGTGAATGTATAAAATACTGTTCTTTAATTAAACCACTTTAATTACTACTTTTTTTCCTCAACAAGAGCGCCTACAAACCCTCCATAATGGTGTTCAAGCTACAGGCTTGCCTAGTTTGTAGTTCGTTGCCAATGCAGCTTATTTGAGTATTGTTCCAATGACTAAAAGACATTACGAAGTTTTTATTTTTGCTGTGTGTGAGTTTCTACCTGTTAATTTACAGTAGGTATCTATCTGGTAGGTAGGTAAGTTTGCTAATATTTCTATTTCCTTTTCAGAATGGGTAGACCTTGGAGAAATAAAAATTTTACAGTTTCTGAGCAACGATGGAAGTCACGAAAATGCTATAGAACCGAAAATCAGGTCCATAAAACAACAGCTGAATTCTAGAAATGTGAGCACAGAAGTTACTGCTGCTATAATCAACAACATCCAACAAACATGAACTTTTCCGCGCGACACCGATTTATAAAATCTTTGAAGCAGTTCTATCACTATTTTTTGTAAATACTTACAGGATCTCTCCTTTAAGCAAGCAACCCTTCAAGGTCCGACTTATTTTTCCACATTGTATAGTATAACTCGTACCTACTTCATACACACTTAGTGCATTGTAATAGAGCGATAAATGAATTTTGAGTTTTTTGGTTCTAACATCACAGTTTGTTATAAAACTCATGGATGCCTTACACTGTCACTTGGTTGGTTGTTAAGTTTTAGTTTCATTAGATTGATTCACTTATATACACTAAAAGCATTTTTACCCGACTACTGAAAGTAGGAAGGATAGGTAATGTTTTCGTCTTAATTTTAGAACAGTGTTTTTTTTTTTCGTTAGGATTCGTGCAGCGCTATTTACTTACGTGTTCATAAAATTTGTTAAGTATTGAACATTGCTTTTTAAAATGTATTAAACCTTATATTAGGCTCAGAGGATCTATATTTTCTCTAAAACAATTTTTTTTGTAAAATCATTGTAAAGTACTTAATATTTTTGGGAAAAATATTTAGCATGGTGAATGAAAAAAAATTAAACAGGTTTCGTATAAAGGCAAAATAATGTTGTATATACTCTCTCTGAAAATTGTCTCATAAGAATAAGTACAACGAATAGCAATTTGTTGGGAGAGCGGAGGGGCGATGGGTGGCGCTCTACAAGGTCGTGCGGGGGTGGAGCAAGGCCTCCTCCTGTCAGGGGGTTCGTTACGTGTAGAAGATATTCGTTCCAAGACATTCAACATTTGTGTTTCATTTTTAAATTGATTTTGTCATAACTGTTGCAAATTCAATTTGATTCAGCGTAGTATTCAAAGTTAAACAACGCCCCAATTTCAAATCTTAGTAGGCTGCAATGAACGAATCACCTTACGGCAAGCCATAGTTCGAAAAAACAATAGGGCTTGTCTTTTGGTATAATTTTGTAGGCAGACAAATCAAAGGCAATCAGGTAGGTCTAGATACTTATTAGTTGAAAAATTATGTTTACAGACAGAGCGCGAGATGCAGAGATAAGTGCGTTCAAACACTCAATAATGCTGCCGTCTTCTGTTTCTGTTTTGTGCTGGTGCAATTACCTATGTATTGTTTTAATTTTTTCTTAGTGTAATTCAACACAAAGGAAGAATATGTTGAAGTATTTAACTTTTTGACACTTTAATGTTTTCTTTAAATATAAATCTAAGATCTTGTAATAGGAAGATTACCTAAGTTCTGTGCTTTTCAAATCTTATGTATGTTGTATTTGTGCAGTTAAACAAAACTCAACACATTGAAGGTTTGAAAGGCCAGTGCTGCACTGCACGGAACGCGGCGGACCATACTGGAACTTTGGAGTTGCCCTAACAGTACCTAGTTTAAGTATCTAGGATTATCAAGATCGTCGCAGCTCTTCTCTATCTAAATCTCGTCTAGGTATGTTCTATGTACATTTCTAGAGGCCAGTGCTGCACAACAAACAACGTACCTAAAAATCGTGGAAGACCAGAGCGGAACACTAAGTTGTCATAACTAGGTAGTTATGACAACTCACCATGTTCGGCGACCGGGGGCAGAGCACGCGGTCAAACACAATACCGCCAGTATTGTAAATTCATTCATACTACCTACCTACCAATAATAATACCGTCGAAAATGGTGTTGTCACTTTTCAAAAATTTACCAAATATTTGGGAAATTGGAGTTGATTTACGAAAAAATAAAGATTATTTCAAAATTCATTAGAATTGTTATCATGATGATTATGTAAAGTTTTAAATTTTATTTGGTCATGTGATTACTAAACCATTGTATCCTTACCGGTCGGACGGGGTTTTCTTTACATATTGTATATACATTCTGAAGATCGTCTTGGAATAATACAACGATAGCAAATTTGTTGGGAGAGCGGAGGGGCGAAGGGTGGCGCTCTACAAGGTCGTGCGTGGGTGGAGCACGGCCTCCTCCCGTCAGGGGATTCGTTAAGGTCTGAAGTTATTTAATGGTTTTGTCATAATTGCTGCAAATTTAATTTGATTCAGTATAGTAGTCAAAGTTAAGCAACGCCCAATTTTCAAATAGCGTAAGAAATACTAATTTTTGTAGGCTGCTTTGAACGAATCACCTTACGGGAAGCCAAAGCTGTAAAATAATGAGGTTTAACTTTTGGTATAATTTTACAGGGAAACAAATAAAAGACACCTACTGACGGGAAGGCATCAGTTGAAAAATTATGTTCACAGAGAGAGCCCGAGATGCAGAGATAAACGCGTTCAAACACTCAATAATGCTGCCTTCTACTGTTTCTGTGTTGTGCTCGTGCAATTACATATATACCAATACATATATTGTTTTAATGTTTCCTTAGTGTCTTAAGTACGGTTGTGAGTTGCCTGGACTGTGTATTGGGTAACTCTTGACGTCTCTCTTCAGATGTCGCGCGGTGACCAACCATCATTTCTTGTATTAGTTTCCTTGTTTTTGACTAATGTCTGTGTTTACTAACATTAGCAGTGGTAAGTTTTATTAACAACCGTGTTAAAACTTGGTTACTCTAATAAAGAAAAATTTTAATATAATCTTTATTATGAATTATCTCTTTGTATGCACATGTTTCTGTGACAAATAGGTAAACTTATATCTTTCTTTTTTCTATCTAATGTATTAATGTTATATTGCATATAAATGTAATTTGAACTTTTCCTAAGTTTCTTTTGAAATGCTGTTTAGACAGAAGTATACGAAAGAGATTATGACATCTTAGTCACGAGGTGACAGGCCCAACTGAAACCTAACAGCAAGTGACAGTTCATCCTGCCAGCTAACATACATAGCTCAGATGTTGTTGACGCTGCCCCGCATCCGATGGACCAAGGATGCGCATTCTGCATTATGGTGTAAAAAGAAGCTACGCGAGCTTCAGAAAACATACTTGATTACTGCAGTATCGGAGTAACTGTATCAGCATCCTGAATGCATTATTGTACTGAACGTGAAGGCCTCTGTATGACTTTTGATTAAAATGAACCCTCAGATTACAGGTATACAAAAAGACGTGCAGTATTATTTAAACCGTTTATTTTCAGTGATGATACTGCTTCAGTGTATTTACCCTTGTTCTTACATTATGTATAAACCAGGCCATGTATTTTGGCATAGGTAAGTATTGCTCGCAAATGGCTACGAATGTCCGGCGCGCTCAGCAGCACCACGTCGTCGGCGTACTATGTAACACCATTACAAAACGCGCCATCAATATGACTGTGAGGGTATAAAATACTGTTCTTTAATGATACCATTTTAATTAGGTATTACTTTTTTTTCTGCGCCTTCATGCTTGGACTATAAAGAACATAAAAGTCGAGGAAGACATAAAAGCCGAGGAAGGCATAAAACTCGAGGAAGACCAGAGCCTAACATGGTGAGTTGTCATAACTACCTAGGTACCTAAATTTTTATTTTCTTTATTAAAATAGGTACATAAATATTTTCGATTAAGTGCGTTTCCTCTATTCGATTACATTGTAGGTACCTAATACCTACCAATAACATAAATATTTTCTATTAAGTGCGTTTTCTCTAATCGATTACATTGTACCTAATACCTAACAATAACATAAATATTTTCTATTAAGTGCGTTTCCTCTATTCAATTCCATGATTCAATTGCATTCGATACCTACTAGATTCACTAGTGTTACAATGTATGAATGAATGTTATCGAATAGAGGAAACGCACTTAATCGATAATATTTAAATATGTTAGTTATTTTAGGTAGGTAGAGCAGTCTCTACCTACCTAGAATTGTTTTTATTGCACTATCTATTATATCTATTAAACTAAGATCGTTGAAAAACCTTTTCAACGATCTTAGTTTTTTTTTTTCTATTTGTTTGCAGGTTCACACGCTATCACCTCGGAGTATTAGTGCCGGGCGGGCGATCTTGTTGGCTGGACGTTGACAGTAATGGACTAGTGCGGGGGTGGGGGGCAGAGGTTTCCGGGGAAGGCGAAGTGGCACGAGGAAGCGAGGGGCGGGGAGGCGCCGGGGGGCGAAGATTGGGGCGCGGGGCTAACAAGCTGTAAGAGGCGTACGGAGCTATTGAAATGTGTGCGTTCATACCTAAATAATTAAATTACGTAAATAACGCAAAGAAAATTGTTGTTAAAAAAAAAAAAAACATAGAAATAAAAGGTCAACAAAGTTTATGATCAAACTCGATAGACTGCGCTAGTGTCGAGTTCGATTTCTCTATGGTTTCGTTGAGCACGATATTGTTAGGGTCTCGGAATTTAAATTAATTATATCAACTACCAACAGATATAATTTAAGAAGATCATGCCATTATACGCAAGAGAACGGCCTCCTTGCTACGTAGAGTACGGGGTAGCACTAGCAGCATTTTGAAAGTAGTCGCTGATAGGATCGACTCCAAAATAATGGAGTGTTTTATGCGGGTCCTAGTTAGACAGTAAGGAGTGTCTGGCTGAGCTCGCAAAAAATTAAATATTGTCTTACTTTTTATTACTACTAACATAGGCTTAAGATTTTTGTAGTACTAACCGAATATGGATACCTACTGTCCGAAATAAATAATAATAATTCTTCTTCTTCTTCAGCCTATGGATGTCCACTGCTGGACAAAGGCCTCCCCCAAGGCTTTCCACGCTGACCGGTCTTGTGCTGCCCGCATCCATCGGCTTCCCGCGACCTTCACCAGGTCATCGGTCCACCTTGTTAGAGGCCTCCCTACGCTGCGCCTTCCAGTACGTGGTCGCCACTCCAAAACCTTACTGCCCCATCAGCCATCGGTTCTACGAGCAATGTGCCCTGCCCACTGCCACTTAAGTTTAGCGACTTGCAGAGCTATGTCGGTGACTTTGGTTCTTCTGCGGATCTCCTCATTTCTGATTCGATCACGCAGAGAAACTCCGAGCATAGCTCTTTCCATTGCCCTTTGCGTGACTCTGAGCCTTCGTATGAGGCCCATTGTGAGTGATAATAATAATAATAATTATTATTATTATATTTCAATCCTAGTGTTCACACAATTCAATTCACCATTAGTTTCGGTAATGAACCGCTGTTGGCTTGTAAAAATAAATTAAATCAAATTTCAAGCGCAGTAATTAATGATAAAAGCGCTGAAGTCAAACACACAATTATTTTCTTACCATTTTCATAAGAAACTCCGTAAACTCATATCAAACAATAAAATATACTTATATATAATATTTGCTTTCGTGAAAATGGTTATCCAGCCATGTTAACCTCTAGTTTTTTTTTTAATATAGCTTGGTTTTCAAGACCAAGGCTTACATATAGTAAAAAATCTTGTTTAAATATATCAATGATTTTGTTTTTAAAGTTTATAAGGGTAGCGTAGGTATTTGCTAAGAAAAACCTACATTTATAATTAGCCCTGGAGTAGGGCTCCTAGTATCCCAAATAGTATTTGAATTTTAAAGTCAGTTTTATTAACTAGATTTGAACTTTATCTCTAAAACATTAAGGCTCAAGGTTGATTGGGCATATTTGACAGTTTGCGGTAGCTTGACCTGCTGTTCTATGCACGTAAAAATGACAAGAAAATAAAAAAATCCTTTGAATGGTAAATACATATATTATAATATTGATTTACATAGAACCATTTTGTATATCATAGTAACAGTTTTATATCTTAAAATGTTTGTGGTATCGCTTACACTGTGTTATTTGCACGTAGGTACAGTCCTACATTTTAATTACGTAAGTTTTAAATAAGTAAATTAAAATCAAAATGTCTTACAAAAACATTAGAAAATTTATTTTATATATTGACAATTAAAAATAGTGTACTTGGATGTAAATATGTGTATTCATAATAAAATAAATTTAAGCTGTCACTACGAGCATATCCATAGAAGTGTAAGCTCCAATATACAACGTTATATTCTATTTATACGAAACCTGAATATAGTTTGTTCAGAATAAGCAACTGATTTTTACACCATGTTATATTTTTTCCCAAATATATTTAAAAAGTGATGCAGTGCGGTTACCGAGCGCCCAACACAGTTAACAACGGATCATAGTGCCCTAGGGCCCCCGCTGCGCCACGCCTTGCAGGCTCGTGCGGGGGAGCGAAGCGTTGACCATATTTTTGTAGGGACAATCAGGTAACATAATAAGTTCATAACTTTGTGATTTTTCATATCTTTTGGAAATTTTGTACATAATGTCTACAAAAAAAAAAAACTGGACATGTGTTTCGGGTTTCGCATAATACAAAAAATAACGTTGTACCTATACAATATGTAAAGAAAACCCTGTCCGATCCGTGAAGGCATTGTTAGGTATCGATAACTTATTCTACTAATGGATACAAAGCCGGGCTAAACTTAAAAAAAACCCCTAAAAAAATAAATTGTATTTCGCAAAAAGAGGTAACTTAATACATGTGCGGTAGGCAACCCTTCCGCGGCCGACGGGGGGCAGGGCACGCGGCACGTGGTCACATCGTTTATAATAATACAGCCCAAATGGTGTTGTCACTTTTTTAAAAATTAACAAATTTCGGTGAAATTGGAGTTAATTCGGGGAAAAAAAGAATATTTCAAAATTCATTAGTATTATCACTATGATGATTACGTAAAATTTAATATTTTATTTGGTCATGTAACAACCTAACATTTATTATCCTTTTGGGTCGGACAGGGTTTTCTTTAAATATTGTATATTATAAGGTGCCATCCATAAATTACCTACGTCACACGTTAAGGTGGGAAGGATAACGAAGTTGACAACGGTGAGTCGATTCAGTTCGTCAGTCAGTCAGTTTCGTGACGTGACATGTATAAACCAAAAGTAATATAACTCAACTTCATCTCAAACGAAAACTTTAAAACATTATGAACTCTATTAGCGGTACTTGGCAAAATATATGAGGTAAGGATGAATATGTATGGCCCTTAATTTTATGGATTTACTTACAAAACTAAATAAAATTAAGATTCGCTAATTCATCTTTGGATAATTGTAGTATTCGATTATTGTGTTTGATATTTCGCTAGTCGATGGGACAAACACCAATGTGTGTGTTCCTGCCGGCGGCTGTTAGTGGTATTTTGACGGATGACTCTCCAATGACGATGTTTTTAATGCAGCCGGTGAAGCCGCGGCGGGAGCGGACCCCACGTACTTTGTGCAGCGGCCGCTCGTGCCCTCCAATGTAAAGCGCTGAGCGAGTGTCCGTCGAAGAGTACGCGCCGATCCCGGGCTTTGAGAAATGCCCGTCTACACCCACCGAAACCACGTACAGCGACTTCACCACTGGAAATATTCAAAATATAGTTTAAGATTTTTTTTTTTTGACTATTTAATCAACAAAATATTTACATAAGTAGAAGTAGTAGTAATAAGAAGTAACAATTCTGTATTTCTTAAATGTATAAATAATTTTAAAACGTTTAATTATTTTTTTCGTTAAAACTATGTCAATGATATTGTAATAATTACTACATATCCTGAGTGTTAGCATGTTCTATTAAAACAGTTGTCATAATCACTACTCGTATAATACATTATGTGAATAGTTATCACAAACATTTTTAGTATAATTATGAAGTAAAAATAAATAGTTATGATAGTGTAGTAAACATTAGATTATTAACATAGGTCGGAATAGTTAGAGTGATTTTTGGTACTTGTATCATAAATGTTCACAGAAAGATTAACGTGGATAAGCCATTTTCCCGGAATATAATTTCGGATTCAAGTAAATATTATTAATGTTCGTAGTGACATTATTACTACTCAATTCATTTAAAGGGAGGTAACAAAACTAAACTAATTTATTATGTTACTTGTTGTAAAATAAAAACATACAAATTCCGATCGAAGCATCAATACATTTCAATATTTTATTTTCAAACGGTTTTACGACTTAATATAATTTAAACATATTTTTTTTTAATAATCAATCAGTTTCGTAAATCCGGAGGAATGTCAATAATAATATATACGTTTCCGATCAATGACCCCAATTCACTCTTCCTTCCGACCTATAGTTATTAAAGTCAAAATACTTTCATCGTTCATATCAAAAACAAAACATGTACTAGTAAAAATGTTTATTAATTACATTTTAAGAATACTAAGTAGGTAGGAACTCATATTTTAATTAGTAGATAGGTACTATTTATGTCATTCACTTCTATTTCAGCGGTGGTTTTAATCAATATCACATCTTAACTGTTTTCGGATGTTAATTTATGTAGTTCCTCTCTTGTAACTTAATGCTGTTCATATTGCCATATAAAACTGTCAAATAACAAACCAAAATTATTTATATTTTAAAATAATAGTAATGTATTGATCCACTGGGAGATCGATGAATGTATCCAATAAAAGTCTGCATGCTATTTCTTGTAATTTTAACCAAGTGTAAGCCTAATAAATATCTGTTTTTTTTTTTTAATGTTTCTAAGTTTTATATCTTCCTAGCTGATACATAAAGACACGCCTACATAGATATATGACCCGAAAAGAGGGTCGCACTTCACTATAAAAGTGTTCTTTAAGTGCGTGGCCAAAATAGGGACTAACACCGCCCTATTATTTTGTCAATACAATTTCTCCGCAAAATGTTGACCGACAACGCCCTCTGTGTTTATTGAGGCACCAAAAGATATCCTTGAGCAGCCCTTTCAAAGTATTTCCGATTACGCATTAAAATAAAATTGATATCTATAGTCAGTGCAATAAGGTTGATATAATATATTTTATAGATTAACACTGAGCTTAGAATGCTTAGTTAACTTACCGTGTATTTTGTGCCAGTTGCCATCACAGAGCGCGAATTTGCTGCCGAGCGAGTAGCTCGCACGGAAGGGTCCGTTTCCATTCTCGACGTTGGCAACGACCTCGTTCTCCAGTAATTCGAGGACCAGATAGTCCTTCTTGCCGTGGACGCTGAGCAGCAGACCCGTGCTGTTGCGCGACCGAATCTCCATGGATATTGATACCTCATCGCCAACTTTGAAGTTTTCGAGGAGCTGTAGGTAATAGGGAAAGAAACTATCAAATTGGTTCCGCGTAAATGATTTTTAGTCAGCTGGCAATTGGGATGTATCCAAGGTATGAAAATCAAAAAAAGAATTAGTCCCTCTTATAGATGATAAAAAAAAATTAAGACTCGTATTTTTATTTTGCCGTATTTACCAAAAACTACTGAGATATAGCGTATTAAAGTTACGGAGTGGGGCTAATTATGTCACGCCGTGGTATATTTCATACCACGGCGTGACGTCATGCGACATTTCAAATCAATATATTTTCTTAAGTATTTGAATAAAAGCAAAAATAAAAAAATATGTGTTCAATATTTTTTATAAATCTATCTGATGGATATTAAATTATTTATTAGGATACAACCCAATTGGGACTCTCGTTAAGTGTGGTGTGATATCATTTATACTACATAGTTTAGTTATATTTCATCTGTGTTAGAATAGTATCACGATTAACATTTGTATATAAAACTTAAGTAATAAATATTAAACTCAAAACTCGTTTATACACCAGAAATAAGGACAAACTGCGAGCCCCTTTTCACCGACTTCAAAAGGTTCATAACTCTTTTGTTGGGCTTGGTATAGCTTTTTATAACAAGATACCCTCTGCTTTGCTAGACTTGCACTACAATGCATTTAAAGCACAAATCAAATCCAGGCTTTGTTCAAAGGCATATTATTCCGTGAATGATTATAATTATTTAATTGATAAGAATAGCTGGTCGCTCTGATTAACTCAGGACAATGTTTGTGTTCTTTCTCAGGAATTAGCTTATTGATACGTTATATGAGTTCATATATTTTACTTTTTTACATTACATAAATATGTAAGCTGTCACGCTCTTTATGCCTGGGGGTTCTTAATTAAGTAATAAGTTTTTAGTTAATTACATTTTCATTTAAATATAAATATATTGTTTTGCTTTGCTGGTATTTTGGCGTGGTAGCTGGCATATGGTAAATAATTTCATTGTTGTTGTATTTTATCGTGTTCATCACTATATATAGTATTGAATAAAAACATGTGTTTTTTTAAAAATGAACAGTCAGCTGTGCTGCTGGGGAGTTTGTTCCGCCACTTCTTCTTCCCAGCGAAAGCACTAGGAAGTGTCGATGGGTGGGCGTTTTGGGGGACTGTCTTATGTAATATTGACGTTCAAAAAGTGCTGATTCTCAGCCTAATTTGTATAAATGACTTTTGATTTTGATTTTGAAATGAGCATTTATGTAACCCTTTGTTTGATTGCACCCTAATCCCCTCCTCACCGGCCGGTGCTATGCTGGCCAGCAATCAACATCAGAAAAGCTTTGCTGATGAGACAGGGCTTAGTATTTTATATTGTCGCCGATTGGATGCTATTCGTTAAAAATCACTTTGAACAGTGCCTACACAATGACACTCAAAGGTCTCTCATGCAAACCATCCCATAGACTTTAAATCTCACAAAACTTAGTTACCTGTAAAATCTATTCATATTCTAGTACAAACTTTACCCTAGTGTAAACTTGATTTTAGAATGACTAGTTCGATTGAATATTGCATAACACATTGTAGTCTGTCATTCATAATCTTTGCCAATAGTGACGGATGGTCAGAAGCCCCGAAAGGCTGACAACCGGTCTTGTCATAGAACCTCTACAACCCATACTGGAGCTGTGGACCATGGTACGCATGATTTACATAGGCTGATATACATTTCTTTGTTTGTTTTATAATTATAAACTAGTGCTTGCCTGCAATACCGCCTGATGGAAAGCAGTGAAGCAACCGCTATTGGTAACGCTAGTTTATTAAGAACCTATTCACTCAAAAAAAAAAAAAAAACGGGGTGAATAGGAAGGAAGACGGTAATTAAGCGAGGTGATGTAATGTTACACGCTCTTGGAGTGTGTAGCTTGGGAGGAGCAGCGCCGTGTCCTCACAACTGAAGTAGGAGGCGACCTGACGCTGCCGGCAGTAGTGCGGAGGATGGTCGGTAGAGCAGAGTAGTGGGACGCGGTGGTGTCCTTCTGCGAGGATATGATGTCGCAGAAGGAAGCTGCGGAACGGGAGAGGGAGATCTCAACTACCTTCCCAGGCCGCAGAAGACGCACCGGGCGTCGAGGAAGAACGGATAACGCCCTCTTGCGCCGTCATGAATGGGTCCAGGGGCAAGGGACATGGGGAAGTCCCCGCCCCCTATTCGACGGACCCCAAGGCGGAGACGAGCGCGAGTTTCGGCGCGCGCCTCTGAGGCGATGCACGGGGTAGTTTAACACCCCACTACCCCGTGCAACAAAATTTGGCGCATCGTACCCCGCATACATCGCAACACGACTGCTCAGACCCGTCCTCCGTTCGGCTTCACCAGACATCATGAACATGACGACTCGCTTGGCGGCAAGAGTTTGTGTGGTGGATGGTAACTTCTGCCGGCAGCCAAAGTTGTGGCTTACCACCGAGAAAATACTGGATTTCATCTGTATCCGATAAGACTGTAAGCCGATTACTGATTTTATCGCAGCAGATTTAAACTTTATGTGTAGGGAATAAAGTATTTTATCCTGAAATCACTCCGTCACATTGGGAATTATTACCTTCAAATAGTTGCTATGCGAGTTGCTCGAAGCTCCGAAGTAGACTCCTTCCTCGACGTTGTCAGCGCAGCGCAGCGAGTTGACACGGTACGATATGTCAGTCACGTGCTGTCCGTTCATCATCAACCCTTTCAGGCAGCCCTTGAACGGCTGGTAGAAGCCCTGCACAAGAATATTTCAATGTAAATAGTATAGCAAACTGGTACCCGCAACTCTTTGTGTAAACAAGTTATTTGCGTAATCAATACTAATATAAATATATAGCTGAAGAGTTTGTTTGTTTGAACGCGTTAATCTCAGGCACTTACTGGTCCGATTTGAAAAAATATTTTTTCCTTGGGTAGCCCATTAATCCAGCACCCTAATCGGCGAACACATTTTTGACAAAAGATTGCGACTAGTTGGGATCGTTTGGACCGAACGGACCAATGGGCGGTCCGAACGATTCCAACTGTTCCTAACTAGTCGCAATCATTTGACAAAAACGTATTCGCCGATTAGGGGACAGGAAGGCTTTAGGCTATATAACATAACGCTGCGACCAATAGGAGCTACTACGATCCGTCAGAATTCTTTTTTAGATTTTCAACTTTATGTCTAAAACGTTAAGGCTCAATGTTGATTTGGAATATTTGTCAATCTCGGGTAGCTTGATCTGCTGTAGTCCATACGTTACAATGTTCGTATTAGTAGGTACAGTGACGTATCAAGCTATAGGTAAATTTCCTGTACAAGCAGACTTATCATGTATTAAAAGTTTATACAAAGCAAGGTTAACTAAACGTGTGGACTACCGGAAGGTGTAGTGACACTATTCCATGATTGTTTGTGTAATTTACTACTTCAGCACTGACAGTGATACCTACCCTACTAAAATTAAAAATGTCAAAGTTTGTGAGGGTGTATAGATGGATGTTTGTTAATCTTTCACGCAAAAACTTCTCCACGGATTTGGAGGAAATTTGGCAACCAGGAATAACATAAAGGTTTGTATTGTGCTTTGTATCCCAATATCCCAAAGGGATCTAAACTTACGCGGGTGAAACCATATGGGCGCAGTTTAGATAATTAGTTTTTTTTAAGTTGTTCCACACTAGGACTTTCTCCTGTATCGTGGGTGCATTTACAAACATATAAAGTCAAATACACAAACAGACAGACCCGGAACAACTAATTGTAGGCCATACAAATAAAGGGTGTATCTGACATCGACGCACAAACGAGTACCATAGATCCAGTACATGATTCTAAACCCCCTAGTGGTGGAATTTTGCGTCAGCTTTTTCTCGATTAAAAAAAATTATAATATGCAGTTTTTTTTCACTTCAGACCATTCATAATTGCTATATTTTTATAACCCAGTAAGATTTTCAAGTAAAAATTAATTAATTCGTTAATTACACAAAAAGGGCAATGTGAACAATACTAGACACATTAAAATCGTATTTTTTTTTGCCATGTCACATACAGGTTACAAATTGAAGTAGGACGCCATGTTGTATAGTCACACGTGGAAGTAGGGATTTATATAGTAAGTATCGGATTCGAAAGAGACAAGCATATTTTGTCACTTCCGCTGACACCGGCGCGACATGGAGGTCAGTTTGCCTAGTTTTAACTTGCTGATTTTGGCGAAACTTCGACATTTTCCGTGAAGCGACTGCCGCAACAACTACAACCCGAAGGCGATATCGAAGCATTGCAGTTAGACCAATTGTTGGACTTTTGAGGGCTCCAACAACCCGTAACGACTGCCATTAGATGTTCGTATTGCAACCGGGACCAACGGCTTAAGTAATAGAAATAATAGTGTAGGTACTTTTATTGGGGTACATTTTCATAAGTCAATGCTGTCGGCAATCCTGTCAGCAGTAGCGAAGACAGTATTGCTATCTTGTAATAATGACCGATAGTGTTGTACCTTCCCACTTA
This sequence comes from Sesamia inferens, assembly GCA_037179545.1. Classification (NCBI taxonomy): domain Eukaryota; kingdom Metazoa; phylum Arthropoda; class Insecta; order Lepidoptera; family Noctuidae; genus Sesamia; species Sesamia inferens. The sequence continues at coordinate 23,414,538 of CM073921.1, forward strand.
CTACGAATAATAGGTTATCCTAATTTTTATACGAGGGCAAGATCATAATAATGTTGCGGGTTGGTTATAAAAGAAACCGTGGCCCTGGCGCACAGGCAATTGAACGAATACGGATGGATTTTAGTCAGTAAAAGTCTGACGCGAAGAGCGGGAGAGGTTGAGGTAATTTCCCATCCAGGACAAAAAATAAATAAAAAAGAGCATAATGATATGATTGAACTAATTAAAATTATGAATCCTTACCATGAGATTATTACTAATATTATGGTTAAGATCTCTTAGCCCGCCATAGTAGTAAGGCGCGGCCAATGGCGCAGGTGCCTTGCAGATGGCGCTGGTCTCGCCAACCAGTTCAGAGTCCACCGCCAGCTTGCCGTGACCAGCCGAGCGAGTGAGTGTGACCACGTGCCATTTAGTATCGTTGTACATCTGCATTGATGAGATCAGAGCCGTCTCACCGCCGCAGTTGAAGGTGAAGTGGAGCTGGAGAAGGAACACATAATCGATAAAAAAAATGTTTACATAATAATTACATCTTATCACACTATGTCATTCAAGCGCCAAAGGACTTTCGAAAGCAATCCTATGTCTAAACAAATACAGTGTGGCTACCATGAATTTTCATTACTAGACTCGATGGTCGATATTGAGCGCGTTTGGCGCTCTCATTGGTTGAGAGTTCTTACGACCTTGAAACGGGCCAATCGGTGAGTCAAACGCGCTCGATATTGATGATCGAGTCTCGTAATGCAAACTCATGGTTGCCACACTGATCTCAGTGACGTTGGAGACACTAGTTCAACCATTTGTTACCTCTGTAGTCGCACTCACAAGATAAGTGTCACTTGAGCGTATACCTTATGGCCAGGGGCGCCGACTCCGTGGGTGCTCGGGGGCTCAAGCACCCATGAGAAATAAACAGTGGGTGCCGAGCACCCCTGACAATACATCAACCAAGCAGCATTACCAAGCAAAATGATACAAGCAGCAGTTCTGTGAAAGAGTTCTACGGAGATGACTTTGACGTGGATCGTTTGGTTCTTCATCGTAATATGCTTTTAGATATTGCAGAAACGAAACATGTCAGATTAAATAATGTGGAAGACATTGTTTCTTTTATAATTTCTCATTGCGAATCAGTTAAAGATATGATACCAGAAATAATAAAATTATTAAAAATCGTTATGACAATTCCAGTATCAACATGTACCGCCGAACGGTCATTTTCAGCATTAAGGAGAATAAAAACTTATTTGAGGAGTACTATGACCCAGCAAAGACTGAATGATCACATGATAGTGCATGTAAACCGAGAAATAGCAGATGATCTAGACCTTGAAGAAATCGCTGATATATTTATAAACAGAGCTGCAGTTCGGCAGAATACTTTCGCACTGAACAAAAATAATGTTAATAATTTTAAATTTTGATTTTAAATATGTCGTTCGTAAAAAAGTTTATTAATGTTGATTAGTCATTTCATTAGGTAATCTGTCTGTAGTACCTACCTTCATTAGTTTAGTATCGTATAGTACAAGTACATATTGTGTTGTGTTCATTTAGTAGCTACAGGTAGGTTACGTATAAATTATAATATTTCTTGATATTTAAAACTAGTTTCATTTTTAAATAATGGTTTAATTTTATGTTTTTATCAAACATAATTATTAATTAAGTGCGCAGTATATAAGTAAGACATTTATTTATTTGTCGGTCGATCAGGGTGCATTTCTCTTCTCACACTTCGCCACTCTTTGAATTATCAAATGAGCATAAGCACCCATGAGATTTTCTAAAAGCCGGCGCCACTGCTTATGGCTATGAGGTAAATGGGTGTTGTGTGTAAAATCCAAGATCATACCTTCGCATCCTTCATGTAGAACGCCAGGAACTGCGAGGGTTTCTTGTCGGCGGCCGCGTAAAACACCAGCCCGCCATGCTGGTCGAATGTTCTGAACGAAATGGTGAGGTCGAAGCCCTGCAGATGGCGCTCCGGCAGCTTCGAGTACTCAATGCGACTGTCGTTTCGAGTACCTGAAGAACACATTTATTATAGACCGATATGCTTATTAGTTCAAACTTCATTTTGTAAAATAAATGTTTTATGTTTTTCAAAACATTTTTTTATTTTTTTATAAAATTATAAACTAGCGCTTGACCGCAATCCCGCCTGATGGTAAGCTGTGACGCAGTCGTTGATGGTAAAGCGCACTAGTTTATTCACTCTAGCCTTGAAGACACTCAAATTGTAGTCCGACGGAATCACCGCCGCTAGCAAACTGTTCCAGTCCCTCGATGTACACGGTATAAAGGAGGAGGCGAAACGCTTCGTCCGGATGATAATGGTGTTAACAACGTAAGGGTGGAAACTGGCCGTACGACGGGTCATCCGATGGTGGAACGGAGATGGGGGAATTAAATCATGCAATTCCTTCGCGCACCCCCAAAATGCATCCTATAGAAGACCGAAAGGCTGGCTACTCTACGCGCCTGTGCTCTAGGCTTTGGAGACCGTCTCTGAGTTAAGTCAGGGTCACCAATCAGCCTCTTCGCCCGCCTCTCCACCGAATCCAAAGTGGCCAGGTGACACTTAGCAGCACCAGCCCAAATGTGGCTGCAGTACTCAACACACGAACGGACCTGTGCTTTGTACAGCATTAGAAGACATTACAGCATTAAAATGGTTGTGTCTTACCGAATCTATATCCCACATCGGGGTCTCCAATAGAGTAGAAGGGGTCATATGCGACCGCACAACCGGCCTCCGGCTTGGGTGGCGGGCGGCGCGTGGTCGTGGTGGCAGGACGAGAAGTCGTGGTCGTGGTCGTGCTCGTGGTCGTCTGCGGCGCGACTGTCGTGTCCTCAGCGACCGGTACGGGTAGCACCGCATTGTGGAATGTGGCATCTCCTGTACCTAAATAAATTAATTGTTCATTGTGTAGTTCAGGCGATGTGTATCGAGGACGTTTACTATTAGGTTACTTTGTAAGATCACATATTCATGAATAAGGATTATTATTATTTTTATATGTAAACGCCTTTAGGCAAACATTAAAAACATGCTACGATCCTTGCATCCTCTACATAAGAAGTTAATAAATAAGCCCCAGTTAATACTTAATTTAAAATAAGTAAAATCAGGGAAACATACAAAGTTAATCGAAAGGACTAAAAACTCGAATAAACAGAAGTCAAATCATAAGTGCTGTCATTATTTATGATAATTGTTTGAAATGCCTAGGAGACGTAACAAAATTAAATTCACATGAAATTATTTTATAATGCACTTTTTAAGCATTTTAAAAGTTAAAAAGTATCTTTTTAACTCGAGTTTCTTTCCTCCCTCTGATTACCGAGAGAGAGAAAGAGAGAAAATCAGAACGATGTTTTTTAATTAAACACCACTTGGTTTCGACTGTAATAAAATGTTTTTTTGTGTAAGATTTTCGAATCGCTTAAAACTTAATCGATTCGAAGTTTTAATTGATTCGAACTTTGGTTTTAATCGATTCGAAAATCTACGAAAAGAAAAAGAAGACATTGTCGTAGCACACCAAAATTTCAGAAATTATCCATAAATGACACCACACGACCAAGGTATGTGTATTTTTTCAGTTATTTTTACGTACACGATAAGATGAAGTCCACAATAACGTGCCGTACGCCATTTTAAAAGCACACATCAGTGCGGCCACACTCATAAGTTTTCATTAGGCATGGACCGCGTTTGGCGCTCTCATTGGTTGAGAGTTCTTACAATCTTGAAGCGGGCCAATCGATGAGTCAAACGCGATCTTTTGCGAGCGAGTCTTCGTCATGAAATCTCACGGTAGCCACACAGGTGACGGATCCTTACAATTCAACAAATTCAAACTGTCGGCGAGAAACAATAGCCAAAGGCTTGTTAAAATGTATGGAAATTCAAATATTTTTTGACAAATTGAGACTGAGTGAGTACAGGCCGTTGTGAAAGTACGAGTATTGCCCTTCTGATCGTCATCTTTATAAGTCGCGCAAGTTAACTGTGCACCTCGCTGGAATGCGACCCCTCTCCCGCTTCCCCGCGCGGCGCTCCGCTTTCGCCGTAAGCGATGAGTAGCGTTAGCATCTTTATTACGATTGTCTAAATACAGTTTAGATCTCCTGTTATTAGTACTCTTTCTGTGGAGGTTTTGCTTTATTAAGTTTGTTTTTATTAAGTTAGTTGTTGTTTTTTACATGTTCTATGCATTAGTGAAGCCTGTTGATTGCACCAACATTATATTTCAGGCCATATGTATCAATTTAATTGCAAAACGTTATGAGTAAAATGATCTAGTATTATTACGCTTTATCATCAAATTAATCAAGTTTTAAATAACATAAAAAAAATTGTAATTTATATATTTTTAACATAACTAATTTTTTACAAACGGTACCGTCCGAATGACGTCACAGAGCGGGGTGCACAGTTAACTCGCGCGAGTTGTACACCGTATCTTTTATGGGTGGAGTCGTACGTACCTTTGATGGGCGGCTCTTCGCTAGCGCCCGGCAGTCCGGGCGTCGGCAGTACGTCTGTGTGGGGAGTCGCAGCCCACTGTGCTAGATCTACACATAAATAATATCATATCTTTAACAAATCATCTAATAACAAATCTTTATTATTGTAACGGTTGATATAATAACTGTATAGTTAGAACATGATTAACATAATAACTACAACTTAATAAATAGTTGTGGACTAAAAGGCCAATTGGCCAATTGTTTAGATCTAGATCAAAATTTGAACGCAAATAATCAAGAAAAGTAAAAAGTAATAAATAATCGAAACTACACGATTAATACGATAACTAAAACCACGGAATAGATAAGTAAGGTTGGAATGGTAATGTGGGCGGGGCAGGCGTGCCACAAGTGTGACATGACAGTCGTAGTAGTTCGACCGAAACATTCATTCACCGCGTTTAGTATTCTCCAAACTACGTCAGAGACGGAGCTCTGCTTTAAAATTAAGATTAAAACTGAGATCCGACTGTGAACATTCTTAAAATTTCGCGAATTATCCCTCTGAAGTTGCGTTAGGAACTCGCATAAAAAATCATGTATTTTTTCCATTAACATTCTTCTGGGCAATTTCGAACAAAATAACGTTCACAGTCCCAATACAACATAATAAGCCTATAACGATCCCACTGTTTGGACAGCCGAAATTATTTGTAAACGAATAATAAACGTACCTGGACTGATTCCCCCCGTCGTGGTGGTACTGCCACACCTGCCGAAGGTGGTACTACTATTGCTGAAGGGCTCCAGCAGGTTCAGAACGCGGCCATTAATGGTGGCATCGGCTATGCAGCCTTTGAAGGGCGTCTTGGAGCCCGCCCTGCCACCTACCACGTAGCCTGGCTGCACGCCACCCACGAATAACACGCCATCTAGGATGTGCAGCGGCGCTGGCGCTGTGTCCGTACTGAAATGTTAAGTTAGTACAATCAGCATAGGCATGACCAGTTAAAAAGGTCATAGAGCTACAGAAAAGTTATGTGTCAAGTCTGGATGTTCCCGGTAATAACACTGCCCCCAATAAACAAGCAAGCCGATTTTTTTTAAATATAATTATAAACTAGTGTTTGACTACAATCCACCCTGATGGTAAGCAGTGATGCGATCGTTGATGAAAATGCACACAGGTTTATTAAGAGCCTCCATCATCATCACCATCATCATCATTTTAGCGTTTATCCCGGTTGCATCCGCGGTTTTCGCGTTGGAGCCCGGGGTCCAATGGGGTTCTTGCTCAATTTCCTCTATTTCGCACGATCTTTAGCATCCTGCGGTGTGAGATTGTTGGCACGCATGTCATCTTTTACAACGTCAAGCCAACACTTCTTTGGTCTACCCCGCTTGTTCCGGCCCAGCGGAGGCGCCATGGCAAGACATTTGTGACCTACGTAATAAGCCGGTTTTCGTAAGACGTAACCGCCCCAACGGAGGCGACCCTCCTGCAGTTTGTCCGCTATGTTACAGATATGAAGACTGCCACGGATGCGGGAGTTCCTGATGCGGTCCTTCCGCGTAACTCCACACATCCACCGCAGCATATTCATCTCCGTGACACGTAGCTCCTACTTGTGTCGCTCAAGCTCAGGCCACGCTTCACTGCCATACAGGAGAACAGGTCTAACGATGGTCGTATAGACCTGCCCCTTAAGCTTAACCGGCATTTTGGGGTCACAAATGACACCTGTCACCTCACGCCATTTTGCCCAAGCTGCGGAAATACATGCCTTGACGTCGCAATCAATGTCGCCGGACGCGTGGAGTACAGACCCCAAGCAGTTAAACTGGTCCCTGGTCTGGACCTTGTCTGTGTCACTCAGTCGAGTGCACAGACAGGGTCTGTCGTGTTGCTAGCCATATACACGGTCTTCGCCACATCGAGTTTCAGACCTCCGTTCTCAAATGAGTCCTTCCGTGTTGAGTGAGCCATTCACACGCCGCACCAACCGATCCCTGTCCGCGTCCGCCAGCGCGATATCGTCAGCATACATAAGCAACCAAGGAGGTTGCTCATGTGAATCCCTGATGCTGTCCAACAAGACGTCTAATATCACGCTGAACAGAAACGGACTAAGGACGGAACCTTGGTGGACTCCGACGGTGACGGGGAAGGGTTTAGTGTCATCTACAGCGGTCCTAACAACGGAATCGGAATTGAGGTACATGTCTCGAATTAGGCCAATATAGGCTTCTGGTACCCCCTTGGACCTCAGTGCCCACCAGATCATCCCTCGAGGGACACAGTCGAAGGCCTTTGCATATCAAGAGAGAGCATATGCAGAGGCGTGTTCTTCGATCTGTATCTCACCATGGAGATCCTTAGTGCGAAGATAGGATCCATGTTCCGTAGCTTGGACGAAACCCATATTGACACTCCGAGACGGCTCACTCCTGCCGGATCCGGGAGTCTATAATCCTCTGAAAGATCTTCAGGGTGTGGGACATGACTTTTATACCGCGATAGTGGCCACACTCCTGTACCGAGCCTTTGCCTTTGAAGACTGGGAGTAATAATACTCAGTCTCCATTGGCCCGGGATTTTGCCGGTCAGGAGCACGCGGTTCAAAAAGCTAGTTAACATGCCCACACCGCGAGGACCCATCGCCATCCAGGCCTCAATGGGGACTCGCAACAGCTCCGACATCTTTCCGATTCGCCTTGCGACGAAGAGCCGTATGGAGTTCCTCAGGCGTTATCGGGGGCACTAATCCAAGATTTGGAGGGAGTTCCGGTGTCTGCACCTCTTGGTGCTGCTTATTCAGCAGCTCGTGGAAGCACGAGCGCCAACTCTCCTTCACCGCGAGGTCTTCGCATAGTAGGTTGCCAATAGGGTCTTTTACACAGCGGCACTTGGATATATCCTGCGCTGCTTTGACCCTGGAACGTGCCAACTTGTAAATGAGCTTTTGCCCCTCAGACGATTCCAACTTCTCGTAGAGCGCAAGTGGTCTCGTCTGACTCTGGCTACAGCTCTTTTAGTGGCACATTTGGCAACCTTGTATGCGTCGCGATCTTCTGAGGATCCGGTCGCTTGCAACGTTTTGAAGAGGGGTTTCTTCACCTTTGTCTCCCTTTGGACTGTGTCGTCCCACCACCAGCTCTCCTTGTCACGTTTGCGGCCGCCCTTGGAGATGCCGAGCACCACCCGCGCCGCCCCAGTAATTTATTAAGGGCCTATTCACTCAAAAAAAAAAAAAAAATTGAGTGAATAGGAAGGAAGACGGCAGTTGAGCGAGGTGAAGCAATGTTAAACCCAACAACACGACCAATGATGCTGCACCAGAGAGAGTTTGATCTGGAAACCCTCCACGACCAAACCATTTGGCGCATCATACCCGGCACACATCGTAACACAACTGCTCAGACCCGTCTTCCGTACAGTCACCAGACATCATGCCGGAACACGACGAATCGCTTGGCGGCAAGACTTTGTCTGGTGGATGGTAACTTCTGCCGGCAGCCGATGTTATGGCCTACCATCGAGAAAAATATACGATATGAAATATTACTTAGGCGTCTCAGGAACTAAAAATTGCCACATTGTTGCAAATGGTGGTTGTGTTGTTTTGTTACAGTCAACAACAAAAGTCTATTAACACTTTTGCATTCGATGTTTTAATTATTTTATTGAAATCGAAACCGAAGTGACATTTTATTTAATTAAAGAACAGCACTCTGTTTCGTTCTCTCTCTTAACTTCTATTTTTTATTTTTAAATACGTTGCCTTACACTAGGAATTTCTCCTGTATCGTGGGTGCGTTTACAAACAAACTCACATACACAAACAGCGAGACCCGGAACAACTAATTGTAGGCCATACAACGTAGCAGTCAACAGCTTAAAGCACATTATTGAATTATATAATGTCAGGCACCTCTTAAGTGTAATGTCACCTCTTTTTAACATAGGAGACTACTTGGTCATGTGGGGTTGGCAGACCCACATTTTTTTAACCATGCACGTCTATTACTGTCTACTTGAACTGTTTTGAGTAAATGATTATAGTACCTGAAGTAGTCAAAGTCATCGATCACTAGCCGGAGCGCATTGTTGTTGTGTGTGACAGTGACCACGTGCCACTGCGAATCGTTGTACGTGTTCAGACCAGAGTCTAACTGTTCCCGCTGACTCATTAGTACCAGTTTACCTGCAAATACAAATAAGCGTTTCAAATCCAGAAAAATAATAATAAATAAATAATAAATATATACGGACAAATCACACAGATTGAGCTAGCCCCAAAGTAAGTTCGAGACTTGTGTTATGGGATACTAACTCAACGATACTATATTTTATAATAGATACATATATAGATAAACATCCAAGACCCAGGCCAATCAGGAAAAGATCGTTTCCCATCATGACCTGGCCGGGGATCGAACCCGGGGCCTCCACGTCGCAGTCAGGCGTGTTGACCGCTGCGCCACGGAGACCGACTGTGACACTACATGTTTGTTTTTTTTACCTCGCCTTAACCCCTTACCCTGGGTTGGATTTTTCAATAAAGAGACTACATTTAGTTCTCTCTTGAACGTCTTGTTCACGGAGTACCAACTACTTCATGTTCCTTTGGACATTTGACATCTAACATGTTTAGGGTCTTCCTCGAATCCTCTTTTTATAGAAATGGTATGGCAGTTTTTATTATGACACCACAATATGTTAAAAAAAAAATCTGAGATCTCTCTGGCAGCATAAGAATCTAACAGTTCCGTTTCCGAGTTTTCTTCTTTATCATAATCAGCGCAAAACGGTAATATTGTGAAAGATAATAGTGCTAGGGGTTGTATTCCAAATTATTAATAATATCATGGGTCCAGTGTGAAAAGAGATGGTGCTATTGGCCATGTCTAACTCCGTCTCTCTCGCACATTGAAATCAACATGTGAATAAACCGTTGTAATACGATACCAGGGGCCCTAGTCTGCTATTTTTATAAATTTGTCATGATTTATATATCATATAAAAACGAATACTCAGTTTAAACATTTGCTAATATGGAATGGAGTGTCAGTGATTGAACGAAACTTATCAAAATTAATCATTATGAGATCATTCTTCGACTATTGTGACACAATTGTAATAGCAGACTAAGGCCCCTGGAAACAAAAATGTCATAGATAAGCGTAGCTGACTTCATACTTTCCCAGTAACAATTACCGATCATAAAGAAGGTTGGTATTAAGTTTATATTAATGTCTACTAATTGGGTTGTATCCTAAAAATAATTTAATGTCCATCAGATAGATTTATAAAAAATATGGAACACGTATTTTTATTTATTTTTCTTTCATTCAAATACTGAGAAAGATATATTGATTTGAAATGTCGCATGACGTCACAAAATGGCGTGGTACAAAATATACAACGGCGTGACGTAATTAGCCCCCATTCCATAACTTTATTAGCCCCCATTCCATAACTTTAATACGCTATATCTTAGTAGTTTTTGATAATTTCGACAAAATAAAAATACGGGCTTAATTTTTTTTTTATTTGCTATAAGACTGACTAATTTTTTTTTTATTTCTATACCTTGGATACATTCCTATTGTCATCTGTATGTAAAATAATTACGTACCTCTGATGAGTGACAGTGATATACTGTCGGGCATGACGGCGGTCTGCATACGACCGACGTACACGAACAGCAGCCCGTCAGGACTCGAGGTCTTGAACTTGAGCGTCAGCTGCAGGTTTCCGGTCGTGGTGTACACGAAACGTAAGTAGCTGTCCTTGCCCGATAAAGACACCAGAGATGCGAACTTGTGGAACAAAATAAAATATATTATTGATACTCGTTCAGTTTTACTTCAAAAAAGGTTAAGGTTCAAAAAGAGAACAGGTCCAAACAAAAAAAAAAAAGAATGAAAGCCTTATTGTTTCTATGAGGGGCGTTCAAGTCTTTCTACAAGACGAAAGTTAAAAAAAGTAATGATGAAACATTTGACTATTTTTTTTAAATATTTATAAGAGAAATAAAATTAAAAACAAGTACATATATGCATTTCTTAAAAACATTTAATTACAAGTCGGTAAGGATGATCTCCACAATTGGGGAGCAGACCTCCGGTATGAATGCGGTAGTCTCTCTGTGGAGCAACGGTTCACCACCATTCTTGCACCGCATGCGCTGTCACTTGCGTATACGATTTAGAATAAGGGCAAAAAAGTAAATTTTTGTCATTAACACGCTAGCAAGGAGAATTCTTCTTGTTGGCTTTTAGGTACAACTTTGTAAAGCCTACCTGACAGCCATAAGCAATGCCGATGGACTCCAGATTGTCACTGAGGTCGATGTTGACGCCATCCATGCTGATCTGTCGGATGCAGCCGTCGAAGCCGGCGTTTGTGACTTCCACGATACCCTTGTTGTTGCCACCGAAGTTCATTGTGTCCAGGGCACCTGTAAACGATACTTATTGTACTTTTATTTTAAATGGGACAAAACCCGCCACACTTTTCCCACCCACTGCAACTCCTGAAAGCCAGAATCAACAGTGGAGACCGCCAGAAAAACGCCGAGCAATGAAGCTCGACGAGTTCCGGAGAAACGATTCAACTGTCTTGGGTCCCGCAACGAAATTAATCACAAAAGAATAGCGGAGGAGTAAGAAAAAAGAGATTTTTTCCACTTCCCTCCATAACAAGCAGGAGACGGAACAGGACTAGGCCAATCGGCACAAAGGGACATTATTGCAACTGGGAGAAGCCCAGATTGCCAAACCCACGGAATAAAATTTGATTAAGTTAATGGGTCCTAAGTAGGTATTAGCTGTTACAATTGATTCCAATAATAGGTATGGCAAAAGCGCCTGAACGCACGGAAATTGGTTCTAGTTTCTACAAGGTCCGTATAATAAATGACTCCGGATGTAACTTGTACACTATCCAACATAATATTGCGTTCATTCTGCCAAAGAACACTTATTGTACTGTGGTGAACAATGACTATGCTGTCTTTCTTCCTATTCACCCAGGTTTTTTTGAGCGAATAGGCCCTTAATAAACTAGCGCGCTTTACCATCAAAGATTGCATCACTGCTTACCATCAGGTGGGATTGCTGTCAAGCACTAGTTTATAATCATTAAAAAAAAATGACAATCGATAATCTAATTACCCTATAGTATGATTACAACTGCTGGCACGCAGGTCAAGTCTGTGTGAAACCAACTGGGTCATAATCCACGGATACACACAGAAACTTTGTTTTGAACTAAAAATAACTGAGACGGTCAGTAACCTCAAGCAGTTGCGGATATTGTTTGAGGAGCTGGAGTGGATCGAATGACCATTGATCCGATCTGCTGATCCATTATGAAGAAGTCTCAATGTGAAAGTTAGGTAAACAGAGCTTGTAATGAGCTGAGTATGTGGTGGTGGCTTAGTGGTTAAAACACCAGCCTCTCAGGTATAAGTATGTGGATTCGATTCCAGGTCAGGCAAGTACCAATGTAACTTTTCTAAGTTATATGTACGGACGACAGCAGGTCAAGCTACCCGAAACTGCTAAATGTTCCCAATCAACCTTGAACCTTATTGCTTTAGAGATAAAGTTGAAAATCTGATAAAGAAATCTGACAGATTGACAGCTTGATGTGCTGTCGTCTGCAGGCGCGTGCGCTCTATACAAGCAGAAAAGCACTGCATACCCTAATAGTTTTCTAAAAAATATATATAATAATTTATATATAAACTTAAAACTGAACGACTTTGTTAATCAGTTAGTGATAACACTGCCATCTATTGGGCCTAGTGCTAACTACGAAATATCACTCGCCTTCGACGCGACGCCCGCGCCACTTCTCGTAGCGGCGTAAGCAGTTACAAAATGTGCCTCTTCCGTATCTGTCTGTGTATAAAATTATTTGCTTGTGTGCCTAAATTGTTGTGTACGTGTGCGTGAAATTTCATTGGCTTTTAAGGGCACGATAAGCACAGCTCCTAATAATGCGACGAATTAAAGAAGTTCAGAAATATAGCATGATTGTTGTTCGTTCAAATACCTTTTTATTTTAGCAGCTTATGTTGTTTCATTATTGGTGTTTTTGGTTAAATATGTACCTATATTGGTTGTTTTAAGCGGAATTCAATATTCATTTATTTTAGAGTTTTTGGTTTAACACAAAAGAATGGTTGTCTTTATAAAAAGTATTATGATAATTATATGTGGTTAGCAGGCTGTGTAGTGTGTACACTCACAAATAAATTGTTTTGTTTCTCGTGTAGGTATATTATTTTAAAACACGGCATTGACAGTTCGTCGTTATAAAAACTTAAAAGACCTTAAGTTTTTCAACCTACTTGCTTTTGAATTTCAATACTATACTTTATATTGTAATAATTTTCACAGATTTGTCTATATTTCCATTTTAAAAGAACTTTTAGCGATTTCAAAACGATTTTATATATATTTAATTTTTACAGAGTTATTTAAAAATAGATAGGCGCGTTGATTTAATTTATAGATAGTAAAATATTTTTTTTTAGTTTTTTGAGAAATAAATTATTACTTATTTACAGGCGCGTGCGCTCCATACAAGCAGATAAGCTGTGCATACCCTAATAGTCTTCTAAAAAAATATATAATAATTTATAATATACTACAGTAAAATAATTATATACTACAAACTTAAAAATGAAAGACTTTGTTAATCAGTTATTGATAACACTGCCATCTATTGGGCCTAGTGCTAACGAGACACATCAGTTGCCTTAGGCGCGACACCCGCGCCACTTCTCGTAACGGCGTAAGCATAAACAAAATGTGCCTCTTCCGTATCTGTCTGTGTATAAAATTATTTGCTTGTGTGCCTAAACTGTTGGGTACGTGTGCGTGAAATTTCTTTGGGTTTAAAGCCCATGATAAGCACAGCTTCTAATAATGCGACGAATTTAAGAAGTTCAGAAATATAGCATGATTGTTGTTCGTTCAAATACCTTTTTATTTTAGCAGCTTATGTTGTTTCATTATTGGTGTATTTGGATAAATATGTACCTATAATGATTGTTTTAAGCGGAATTGAATATTCATTTATTTTAGAGTTTTTGGTTTAACACAAAAGAAAGGTTCTCTTTATAAAAAAGTATTATGATAATTATATGTGGTTAGCAGGTTGTGTAGTGTGTACACACAAATAAATTGTTTTGTTTCTCGTGTAGGTATATTATTTTAAAACACGGCATTGACAGTTCGTCGTTATAAAAACTTAAAAGACCTTAAGTTTTTCAACCTAATTGCTTTTGAATTTGAATACTATACTTTATGTTGTAATAATTTTCCTGAAGTTTACAAATTAGCAAAATTTAATAGTTATGATTCCAATGAGTAGTGCATTACGCATATTTATGAAACACACAGGGCCAAAGCAGACTCATAGATTTGTCTATATTTCCATTTTAAAAGAACTTTTAGCGATTTCAAAACGATCTTATATATATTTGATTTTTACAGAGTTATTTAAAAATAGATAGGCGCGTTGATTTAATTTATAGATAGTAAAATATATTTTTTTTAGTTTTTTGAGAAATAAATTATTACTTATTTACAGTTGAGTTAGTAATACCATTTCATTGTATTTTGACAGCCTCCATGGCGTAGCGGTAGCGAACGCGGCCGCTGCGTAAGGAGGCGCGGGTTCGATCCTCGCGCAGTGTAAGTATTTGTACGCATGAATATGAATATTTTCACTGGTCTGGTCGTGCCTCGGAAAGCACGTTAAACCGTTGGTTTCGGTTGCCATACGAACATCTAGTGGCAGTCGTTACGGGTTGTTGGAGCCCACAAAAGTCCAACAATTGGTCTAACTTCAATGCTTCGATATTGCCTTCGCGTTGTGGAGGTCAGACGGCAGTCGCTTCACGGAAAATGTCGAAATTTCGCCAAAATCAGCAATTAGACTGGAAAAGCGGACCCCAGATTCCAAAGCTTTGGATGCGACTGGTATTAACCCTGAGATGATGATGATGATTTCATTGTATTCATTTGGGCAAAAAAAAAAAACCTAATACCCCACGTATATCATTTATTTGACTTGTTCTTATCATCAATCACATACTTAGATGTTCATTGTAGCCACGCACAAACATCAATTCAATGTTGACATGCGAAAAAGTACGCGACTATGTTAAATTGAAACTACGTCTACGTTACGTTTTTTAAGTTTTACCATATATAAGCACAGAGATTTGGGTAGTAGGTATATGTATGCATACCTTCAACAAAATCTCTGTGCACGCCCCTGGTCGTCTGTACATTCTAAGTATATCTTGGGCACCAATGATTGATTAAAAGGTGAAGGAAAACATCTTGAGGAAACCTGAACTTGTCTGAAATCGCCAAACCCGCATTGAGCAAGCGCGTGGTGATTACGCTCAATCCTTCTCTGTATGAGAGGAGACCTGTGCCCAGCAGTGGGACGATGAAAAGGTTGTTGATGATGATAAATGAGCTGTCAATATATAGTGTTAGTGGCCTTTCCACGCTCACTTCATTTAAGTTTTCACAGAGAGAGAGACTGAGAGAGAGATGGTTCCATAATCGTCCGGCTGGAAATGTTTTCAGGGCCATCATGACACAGACATCAAAATTTTTACAAGGTAATTTGGAAGGCATAAGGCCTTGGCCCAGCATCGGGACATAATGAAGGCTAATAAAAACATACCTCACACAAATATTTATAATAAGTCATAATATATTAAACTAAAGGCTGATTTTATTAAAGAATAAATCTGACAGATGGACATATTTCCTATACAAAAGCTGTCAAACAGCGATATTTATTTTCCAGATAAGAGTTACCTGACTATTGAAAAATCAGCCCTTAGTCATAAATAAAAATTACCTATTGAGTCTTCTCTGGCAGCGGAATCCATCTTCAATATCTCGCGGTCCACTTTGAGGGAACATTTGGTGAGTATTCGAGCAGCATCTAGTCTGTGCCACTTGCCGTCGTTATAAGAGTTCGCGGTTCCGATGATAAGCAGGTCATCTGTGTTCCCGAGGGACACCTGCCACCAAATATATGTAGTTAAGATGGAACGGTCTTTTGGAGTATTTAGGGGAATATGCTAAAGTAAAGTTGTATATTGACATATAAAATAGTGATTCGCGACCGAAATAATAATAAATCAAATCAAATGATTTATTTCAAATAAACCAGTTACAGGCACTTTTGAATTGTCAGAAGGTCGGTCAGTCAGTAAGGTGAAGCTAGTCGCCCATTACAAAGAGTAGGTACCTATGGAGAAGAACGGGCAAGCAACTCCATGGACACTCTTTTAAATTATCAAGCTATTGATACAAATATTTGCAAGACAAGGAGAAGACAAAGCTGAATATTAAGAAATCTTCAGTTGCTCTCGTTGGGCAGCTGGATCAAGGGCTTGATTCAGAAAGCGGTACTTCTCGACATTGCTCTCATTACCAGGAGGTTCTGAAGCCCTGACCACCGGTACCTTTGACCTTGTTCCCGTTTTTATTATTTACAAATGTTTTTATATCCTTTTGCAGGGTCCACCTGCATTTCCATTAGCACGACAAAAGTTAAAACTACTTACCTGCAAGAACACCCTTCCATCTTGCATCTGAATGGAGAAGAAATGGGCGCCTTCTCCCACTAGGTATATCAGTCCATTGGGTGCGTACGTTCTGAAGAATAGTAGCACTTGATTCTTCTGCGGCGTCAGATAACCGCGACCCGGCATAGTGACGTGTGAGCGCCCGTTGAACCGGTACTCTTGAGGACCCGTGTGTGGAGGTAGCAGCTTGTCTCTAGGTGGGTATAAAGAAGTATAAGGAATTTGTTGTTTTGGTTTCCGTCAGAAAAGTAACTCTCGTAAATTTGGGTAAATTGAGGGTATTTTTGTATGAGAGAGAATAAGACTAATGTTCTTATAATAAATACGGGAATTACCCCTCAAGGCGATCTATCATTGTTCTGTTGTGTGATATGGACTGCGCTTATTGAATGTGTCTAGTTGTATCGTCATGTCTCTTCTATTAGAATAATGATGTCTGCTGAGTGTTACTCTTAAGAAGAGTTTCAATTTTTTTAGCTGATTGGATACTATAATTATAATGAAGCAGATTCTCTTGTTCTTAAATTAAACTAAATTCAAGTTCAATGCATCTTATTTTTTCTATCTCATGAAAAAAGGACAAAAGATAAATGTTAGTTTATTACTGTCAAATAATCAAATTAGTCCGAGTCTGACATCAATTGACGTATTATTAGGCGCCATGTTTTTAATAATGTCTAAACTTTCCATGGAATATATAAATTTGACAGGACCAAACTAACATTTTATCTTCTGTCCTTTGCATAATTAATAGGAAAGAAAAATATGCACAGAACCCAAAATTAGTTTAGTTTGTAATTAAGGGAATCAGCGCCAATATTCAATTTTAGAAGTCAATTTTAAGAATTTGAATTATCTATCTCTTATTAATCTTTCTTTTTGCCAAATCATAGAATCATTATTATGAAAGCAAACATCTTAGGTAGCTTCAAAATGTTATACAAATTCTTATAGGTGATTGATGTATAAACGTGTTTATACAAACTTGCTTACACTATTAAGGTGGGTGGACCATGGATGGCCACTCTAACGAGTAAATACTTTTAATTCGTTTATTTATTGGATAAATGTAGGAAACAAATTATTAACTAATACTTTGTTTTATTGTCCACCGTATAAAATCTTTTTTTTTACCTAACTTTAAACAACATTTATTAAATTTAAGTTTTGTAAAGCTCTTCCAAATGGCTTTGCATGGAACACGGCTCCAAACAAGGCCAACATTATACATCTGTTGTTAAACTTAAAAAAGAGTTGTAAAATTAAATATATCCGCTTTTACTAAAACTACATAATAAGCTGTATTATTTAAGCGAAGCATTAAATACTCAATTTATTTTTATCATCTATAAAAATCTCTACGAACATTGCTTGAACACCATTCTATAACTAAGAATGTATTAATATAAATAATTTAAAAATATTAGTAATGAGTATTATATTGGCCTTAAATAACTTTCCATCAGATTTTATTATGAAATTGCAATATTTTTTTTTATCGAAAATGGCCTTCTTATGGGTCCGTTCTTTGTAAGGCCAAAATTGATAATTATGACTATAACTTGGTCCTAATAATTATAATAAATAATAGATACTACAAACTTAATAAAATTATAACAATTTCTCATTATTTATAACCAAAAAGTAAGTGTACATTTGTTCAGGATTTGTGAATGTTCCTTGTGGTTCCATGCACCATAGCAAGGCCAACCGTCAAATTTTTGATTGGCCTTATAAGGAACCACCGGCTTTCCTAGGAACACTACCAATATTTTAATGTAAATTGAGGCAAAGCTATGTTTTTTTTCTTTAGTGGCATAAACATGTAGTAATACGACAATTCACATTAAAAAAACATGAAATAATAATAGGCTATTGACAAAAATGTACGGTTTGTTGTGCGCGCGAATAACAATTGCAACGTCAACGACCGAAGCCTACGAAACATTGGATCGCACTGCCACAATAGCGACACAATCGACACGCTGCCACGTTTGTGGCCTTTAGTTTGTAGGATCTTAGTGTGTAGTAGCAGGAATATGTATTTAAATGTCAATAACTACGATTTTTTAATAGTTGGCCTTCAAAGGAGCATGGCCTTCCATGGTCCACCCACCTTATTATTTTTTTTACTTTATCATTTACCTCTGTCTAGCCCCCTTCAAATTTTCAGCTCTGGCAAAGTTCCACAAGCCCACAGGCGTGTCTCCGATCATAAGCTCTTCAATCTGACCCTCAAAGGCAGGGAAACTGACGGATTGCAGCTTGGCATCTGACGGCGCGCCTCCCACGTACAACTTGGACTTCTGCCGGTCCAAGTTGAAGATCGTATGTTGTCCTGGTAGTACAGCTTCTTTGGAGTGCACGTAGTCTGCTGATCCATTGTCTAGAGGTTCCCGGATTGATAATTTGACGTTGCGACCGACTCTGTTGATAGTAAACAAAATAGCTTCTGTTTTTTAGGATATTATTATTATTATAAATATAATTTACTACACTTTTGTAATCTCTTAAAGGGTAGGCCAGACATACATATCTAGCGAGATGTCGACAGTTTTAAGACCCAAATTTTAAGAAAATTCCATGTATTATTTTATTTACGTGTATCTATTGCCAACGTTAAAAACAGCCCGAAAAGGACTAGGTATATGGAAGGGAGGTATCAGGTTGAACCGAACACGTTTAGATGATCAACGCATGTCAGACACTCGACAGAACAAAAGTTTTAGCACAAAACAATTTCTAATCGCTGATGCGTCGAAAGGATTAGAGAAACACTCTTTCTGTGTAGCTCAAGCGGTTACAGCGTCGATTAATGTGGTCATTGCTATACAGACAAAAAGTTTCTTACCTGTCCACGATGACCTGGTACCAGCGGTTGTCGGCTACAAACTTGTCGCTGCCGATTCTGGCGGGCTCCCGACCTGACTCCGCGCTATCTCCGATATCCATCTTCAGGTAAGGATAGCCGTTCTCTACGCCAATTACCATGAAGTCATCCTGGAAAATACACCCAGGTAAATAAAGGCAATTTTAACGCTATGTATTTTGCTAAAATTTGGTTCATTTTAAACAGGAAAACAAAAAAGGATTTGAAAAAGAGTATCATATCACAATTTTGTTTTAGAAATTACAGTAGTTGGCTGAATAATATTATAATAAGATTTTAATGCAAGGTTGAATCATCTTTTGATAAACAAAACTTTATTTGTAAACCTTGCTTCTTAAATAATGATTAGCGCTTCGATATCCCAGCCACCTGATAGTTTGGCACAAAGCATCCTTACCGATTTAGTCCTCCTAAGCATGGTGTCCTTGGGGTTGCCGAGGTACAGTATGAGGCCATCCTTTTCCTTGGTCTTGAAGTACACGGACACGTGTGTGGATGTGGACATCTCGTCCACGGTGTCAGGTAAGCGTGGTTGTAGTGTCGTGAGCCGGTCGAATGTGACTCCTACTTGGATGCGGTTCGCTACTGTGCGGGCCTAAACAGAATAAAGACGAGTATGGAAAGGTAGTAAAATATAAAGCAGGGCAGTACGCTTTTTAACACTTTAATTATATAACTAGAGGAGGTTGTTGGTAAACATTTGTGTAGTGTTAGTTCAGATATTGGCCATGATCCAACAAGACTTTGTATGGTCACCAGAGAAGATAAGTGACAAGGGTGGTATATAGTTGAAGTTTAGTAAGAATCTCATGGATGTTTCACTCTTTATAAAATTTTCATAATTATATGTTCTGTAATGTATGTGCTGTACATAATAAAAATTATTCCATCTATCCGTCTGTAGAAAACAAACAATTTATTTAACAAATTAAATTTCATTCGAAAACATTAGTTTCTCAATAAACTTCAATAACTTACAAAAATCAAAATCAAAATTGTTTATTTCAAATTAACCATCCGTTGGTGCTTTTGAATAGTCAATGTCGGTCAGTCCAAGAAAAGTGAAGCTAAATTGCACAATCCAAAGCGTAGATCTCTATGGAGAGGAACGTACAAGAAACTCCATGGACACTCTTTTAAATCATCGGTTACATTTCTTCGTTACATATTTCTGTTGCTTCTATTACTATTCTCCTTTGATGCCTGTACATCACTGCATAATTGATGACTGTACATTAATGTTTCTTTCAGCTGTACATTACTCAATATTTGATGACTGTACATTACTGTATATTTTAGCCATACAGTACTATATATTTTATGAGTGTACATTACTATACAATATGTCAAGAAAACCTCGTCCGACCCATAAGGATAATAAAGGTTAGTTAACCACATTACCAAATAAAATATGAAATATTACATAATCAAATCATCATAGTTACAATAGTAATGAATTTTGAAATAATCTTTTTTCCGCGAATTATTATGAGCGAATAGCGGTGCAATCGCGTGCCCTGCTCCCCTTAGCCAGTCATGTATTGCCTACCGCACATGCATTAAGTTACCTCGTTTTGCGAAATAATATTTATTTTTTTAGGTTTAGCCTGGCTTTGTAGGCATTAGTAGAATCAGTTATCGATGCCTAACAATACCTTCACGGATCGGGCAGGGTTTACATATCAAGGGGCTTTACATATTGTCTATTTCTGAATATTAGATGACTGTGCATTACTGTATATTTGAGCCGTACATTACCGTATATTAGATGACTGTACATTGCAGTATGTTTAAGCTCCAGGTCGGTTTCCTTGCGTTTGTTCGAGCAAAAAGTCGTCTTGCCTATTTCTAATGCATGAATATACATATAAAATACACTGTCTCTCTACCTGTTCGATGAGCTCCTTCAGTTTGAGCAGCTTCTCGTCGGCCTCCTTGCGTCTGTGCTCGAGGTCGTCCTGTCTGATCTTCACGGTGCGGTACTTCTGGGTGATGGTCGGGTTTAGATGCTCGATGTCCTTTACTAAAGGGGAAAATGTCTTATCAGATCTAGTCTACCATGTACCGTAACAAATAGGAATGAGAACCAGATCAATAAGGTGGATTTAAGAAATTTTAAGTTGCTATTAGAGTCTGACAACCAGTCTTACAAATCAAATGGTATTATCTATTTTTTATTCCTTCAAAAGGCACCCCGACCTCTGGGTATTAAGGTCGGGGAGTGTGGGATTTTTGCCTCACTAAAACAACCCCGGTGATGACTATCCGCAAATAGGGGAGGTCCCGGTTTCTCCTAAAATACCAGTTCCAGAACTGCCCCCGCGCAATGCCTGTTTAGGCACATCTCTGGGGGGACTGTAAAGGGGCCTCCCCTAAGCCTCGCAGTGTACAGCAGTACGTGACCACTGTGCCATCGTCTTCCCTGGGTATTGTATTATCTAGTGACTGGGTTTTGAAGGCCTTATATGTAGTCACAAAGGTAATCGTCTCAAATACTGATATTCAGATGATTGCTGTAACATTGAAAGCCGACGCCAATATTATTGGAAAAGGCAGATGGAAGGTGCAGTTAGACTGCATTCTTTTTAATATACAACATGTAAATTAATTTACGCACTTCCTGAAAATAGTTTGTTCAGAATCGTTTCATCATCATCATTATCAACCTTTTTATCGTCCCACTGCTGGGCACAGGTCTCCTCTCATACAGAGAAGGATTGAGCGTAATCACCACGCTTGCTCAATGCAGGTTGGCGATTTCAGACTTAAAGTCCAAGTTTCCTAAAGATGTTTTCCTTCACCTTCAGTCATTGGTGTCCAAGATATACTTAGAAAGTACATATAACTTTAACTGAATCGGTTTATATCATTTTTAATATAGGTATTTTTTTATCACAAAAGTAATTAAAACTACGGAAGTTATTGTCATATTAACCCTTAAGTTGTTTCAAACTTTTAAAACCGCAGTTTTACTTCATTCATACTTTAATCATACCATACAGAATAAATATAAATAAACCTTATTTCAACATCGTTAAGGTCTTCGTTCTCCAAGAATTGGTATAACTAATTTAAAAAACAACAATGCATATACATTATACATGTTAAATTATAAATTCAAAGTATTTATTATGATTATAACATAATGTTACGAATGCACCTTATGTCGAGGGCATAAGGTTCAATATCGCGTGACATGCAGTGCGTAAATTTTAAGCCCTATAACTCGAGACCTAGACATTGTATAGGTGCAATATAAAAATGCATTGCTAGACTTAGGGTGGCCTATCGAATGGTACAGGTTTCATCAATTTTACCAACTAAGTGACGACATCGAAATTTCTAGAAACTCGTTTCCGGGAATTAGCGTAGGTACCTACTGAGTGTACTCGAAGTTATGCGCTATTATTATTACGTCTAGACCATTATGAAATGTTCGATCAGCTGGCCTATATATAGCGCCGTGACGCCAGCGCAGAGTCAGTCTGCATTCGACTACCGAGACGAAAACAGCGACAGTTAAGAAGCGATCTTTGAGAATACCTACTGCGACAACTGTAACGAGAACTGTGAGTACCTACTACGTGAAGTAACATCTGTAGTGTTATTGCGTGTTTACAATACGGACTTCGTGGACGTAAGTGAAGACTTCGGTGCAACGTCAGCAACATTCTACAATCGACTGTAGCTTCGTTACCAATAAATTTCGAAACCCTTAACCGGCGTTTTAGTACCCCTAACCCTTAACAATAACATTCTAATTGGGGTTTGCGTTAATTACATTACATGTTGTACATCATAAAGCTGGCCCAATGTATTTAGCAATATTGTTTAAACAAAAAAGCCTACCCGAAGCATTTATTACACATATTTGGTTTTCATTCGACTCGTGCTCTTCGGAAAAATCCATATAGCCGAGTGTGGAACATTTCCGAAGTGCAACTAGATTGTGGTGGATCGGATTCATCCTTTGCTCTTATCGAAAAAGTTTGATTATCAATTCTGTTGTAACTCTTTTATCGAAATCAGATCGAATGGTGCGCGCAAACATTCTTAATTCAGAATTCTGGCGATGTGATTCTTAAAACCTGATTTACACGGGGAAATATACATATGTAATTGCTTGTATACCTTAAGTTGAATTTACAATAAAAGTTGTATCATCTAACGGTGTTTTGACTGTAAGTTCAATTATATTGTACGATCAGCAACAAAAGTCGATTAATATGATATGGTTGTAAAAGAAACTAAAAGATACAAAAGAGAGAGAGAGAGAAAGATCCAGAGTGCTGTATTCTCAATTCGGTTTACATTTTAATAAAATATTTTGCTTAGTAATTAAGATTTAGAAAAACCAATGTTAATCGAAGTTTGTTGGTGACAGTACGCCTCAAGCAACTTGCGGCTTGAAAATGGGGCTTCACACTTGTATACAAACCTAAGTTCTGAATAGTAGATGTCATCTTCTGTGCCTCATCAGCTAATTTGGGCAGCGTCTGCGCCCACTCTTTGCTGGCAGCTAAATCGGCTCCCAGTTGGGACATGATGTCCAAGGTAGACTTGACGGTGCTGTTCACCTTATCGGCTTGATCGACCTCGTCGGCTAAGGAGAATGGTGGCGGCTTTCGAAGGGAACTGGAAGAAGATGGTATGTTAATATTGAGATATTTGACCATTTTTCACATCGAGAAGCGCTAAATCTGGGGAAACTTGTGTTTCAGTCAAAGAAATTTTAGTTTAGCTGCCTTAAAAATATATTTTTTTTAATAATTATAAACTAGTGCTTGACTGCAATCCCGCCTGATGGTAAGCAGTAATGCAATCGTTGATGGTAAAGAGCACTAGTTTATTAAGCCTATTCACTTAAAAAAGGAATAGGAAGGATGACGGCAGTTGAGCGAGGTGATGCAATCTTAAACCCAAGACCAACACGACCAACGATGCTGCGCCAGATGGAGATTGGTTTGGAGACTCTCCACGACCAAACTCCCGACACAACAACATTTGGCGCATCGTACCCGGCGCACATCGCAACACAACTGCTCAGACCCGTCTTCCGTACGGCTTCACCAGACATCATGCCGGAACACGACGAATCGCTTGGCGGCAAGGCCTTGTCTGGTGGGTGGTAACTTCTGCCGGCAGCCAATGTTATGACCTACCACGGAGAATACTTGTATGATAAACGTGAGTTAAGAAAGGAAGGGGTGGGGTTTTTAGAACGTACTTATTATTACTTTCACAAGTATTTTCTACAAACCCCACCCCGTATTTTGTCTTCATATGTATTCGTAATCATAAGTACGTTCTACAAACCCCATCCTAAGGACTAACCCCGCCCATAAAACTGTATAGCGGCCCTTACAACTTTATAGCAAAACGCACAACTACAGCAAAACTTACAACTGTATAGCAACACTTACAACTGTATAGCATTATTGTCATTATCAGCGGCACCCATGGTCTTGCTCGCATGTGCAAGCTTTTGTTCCGCCCTCGTCAAGTTAGGGCTCAGAGCGTGTTCGACGATGTTCTGTGCTTTCTTAGCGCCTTCCGAAAGGCTCGAGGATCTGTCGCGAGCTGGCCCAACCCGGTTGTTGAGTTCGTTTGTCTGTAAGAAGAAATACTTGTACAAACTGACCCGTTTCAAGATGAATCAAAGTGTCGCTCAATATCAGTTTCAACAAAACTCTGCTAAAGCTTTTAACAAATCTGTCAAAGCTCACACTTCCAATAAACCACTTACAGGTACTTTAGAATTGTCAAAGGTCAGTCAGTCAGTAAGATCAAGCATATCACCCATTCCTAAGCTTAAGTCTTTATGGAGAGGCACGGATAAATTCCACAGACTAAATATACTATACGGAATGTTAGTTGTTTTTCGTGCCGATTTGGTGCGAGGCTCAGGCACAATGGCACAGGAACTAAAATTTTAAAATAATTAATGATTTTTTTGTAATTTATGTTGTATAATTTATATGGAATAAATACATAATAAAAAATATTCTATTGACACAATGCTGCAAATACTAGTCTTGTTCTTTTGGTTCGTCTCTGATAATAGACATTTTTTGTTTAAACCTTGCCCCAGATTAGGAATTTCTCCTATATTTACAAACATATAAACTCATATACACAAACAGCTAGACCCGGAACAACTACTTGTAGGTCATACAAATATTTGTTCCGTGCGGGAATCGAACCCGCGACACGCAACGCAGCAGTCAATAGCTTATCCACTGCGCTAACTGTGCAGTCAAATATATATGGATATAGATGTTGATAGCGAGATAATTGAAACATTTATAACAGCCTCAGTACAGCACGCGAGCGAGGCGAGTTCCAATTTGTTGTTATGTATTGTAATGTTGCTGATTAGTGTGGCTAGTTACTTGTTGAGTGATTTTCCTGACGCCTTCCTCTGCATCATCAGCCGCCTTCTTGGCGTCGCCAATCTCTTGCACTATTGACGAGTAGGCAGAGGCTGCGGTGTACGCGTGTTGAGTACGCGAGTTGTTGTTCTCCCTCTCTGCTAAGTTGCGTAAGTTGTCCGCCTGGAGAGAAAAATAATTGTGATTAAATAATTGTTCATTCTTTTATTCCGAGCCTGCGCGTCCTCCTTCCAAATTTTGACGGAACTTCTTTTGGCGTTGCTAATTTCGTGCAAGCTCATCCAGCGTGGTCTACATCAGTGAAATTATCACAACTTTTTTTTTTTTAATAATTGTAAACTTGTGCTTGACTGCAATCCTGCCTGATGGTAAGCAGTGATGCAATCATTGATGGTAAATCGCGCTAGTTGATTAAGAGCCTATTCACTCCTGCTCAGACCCGTCCTCCGTACAGTCACCAGACATCATGCCGGAACACGATGAATCTTTTGGTGGCAAGACTTTGGTGGCAGCCGCTGTTGAGACCAACCACGGAGAATCATACGTTTGATAAATTAAAAAGTGTGTGATTTTGGTAGATTTTAGAGGTTAATAATTAATAGAAATATATTTTATCTACTCTTATAGACATGGATGCAGCATGTCTATAATAATAGATAAAATATATCTTTAATTAAATACGAAAACGTTCACACGCTCTTTATAACCCTAGGTGACACCAGAATGAAAATTGCGCTGTTAGATTGTCAACCTTCGGCTCCACGCTGAAAGTAAAGAATCTAACGATATGTTTTTATTTAGGATTTTAGATTGGGTTATACATACCCTATTCCTCAACATAGAGGTATGATGATAAGCAACATCGGTCAGGTTCCTGAGTTCAGGCATCTTCTCTTCTAGCTCAGCTAGTCTATCTACCATGTCCTGATTAGCTGTCCATATGCCATCCAGCGCCTTGGTAGAGTTGTCCACAACAGTAGCCGCGACGAGGTTGAAGTATGTTCCATTACCGATGTCGTAACCAGCGTCTATGAGGTCCGACATTGCAGCCGTGTTCAGTTTGATAACTGAAGTAACTTTGTTGCCGAATTTAGATTGTCTGAAAGAATTTACTTTATATTGAAGCTGCTCGGAAAGTACGGGCGACAGCTAGTCAAGCTACCGAAACTGTCAGATATTCCTAATCAACCTTGAGCCTTAATGTTTTAGCCATAAAGTTGAAGATCTAATAAAGAAATCTGACAGATTGTAGTACCTTAATGTGGTGTCGTCTGTACATTGTAACTTTTTTAAATGAAGCAGAAGGCACGTCATTACTGTTATACAATTTTTTGGGTTGAAAAGTGTATGTGTAGTGTTTAACATTTAGGCCAATCTAGTATCTAACCTAATTAAATATAATATAATGCGGAGAGACAACTGAACACACAATGATATTGGCCACATAATTTCGTTGCTCATTATTTTCCTGACAAAATTATTATATTTATTTTTAATAACTGTAACAATTTTACCACAATTCTCTCAATCCAAAAACAAAAGTTTCAAAATCGAGGAGTCCCAGCTCGTATTTATTAAGATCCTAGGTTGATCGTGATCGTGATCCTAGATTCCCACGGTACGATCTAAAAAGCGCGATATAACCGAATTCTACGCAGGCGAAGTCGCGGGCGGAAAGCTAGTATAGATATATTTGTTTCAATACTGTCGATTGTGTGGCATATGGCATTTGGAAAAGAACAAACAATTTAAAATTTAAATTCATAATAAAAAATATTACAATGTAAATTATTAAATAAATAACTATTATAAAACCGTACCTGTTCTTAGCGTTAAGTTTTTGGGCACTGTCCGCGGTATGCTGCGCCAAGTCTGTATACTGTAACATCTCGTCCAACTTAGCCTTCAGGTCGCGCGTGTCGTTCACCAGAATATGGAATTTCTGTAAGAAAACAAGAACACTATAGTGATCTCCTGCTTTAACTAAATGTGATAGTAATTAGAGATTAAGGCAAAACACACACACTTAAACTATTCCATCTTTCTTTCCTATTTTTTAAATTGAATCCACTTCCGTGCCTTGATGAACCATTTTTTTTTAAATAATTATAAAAAAATCGCTTGGCAGCAAGGGTTTGTCTGGTACCTAGGTGGTAACTTCTGCCGGCGGCCGATGTTATGGTCTACCGCCGAGAAAAATCTAGGCAGAT
Organism: Sesamia inferens; assembly: GCA_037179545.1. Taxonomy (NCBI): domain Eukaryota; kingdom Metazoa; phylum Arthropoda; class Insecta; order Lepidoptera; family Noctuidae; genus Sesamia; species Sesamia inferens. The sequence goes on from CM073921.1 coordinate 23,442,154, forward strand.
GATATCACGTGACATCTAACAACCCGCGCGAAGTAGATTACGGCCCAATCTCTATCACAAATAGGAGTCCAGTATAGCAGCAAAGACAACATGATTATGTTAGTGGAAACGGGCCTAAATTGAGAACGCTGAAAATGTTTAAAAAAAGCGAGTGTGCCTATAACCACCGACTGAAGTGAAACTTCTTTTGATCCAAATAGGCCTGCACTGTGATTAGATATACGGAACGTACTCGTATGAAGGGAGAGAGAAAGAAAATGTGCGACGGCTTTCTCTTTCTCCCAATCCACTGTCTTTCACCTCGCCCGGTCCTCAAGCCAAGCGTCCGTAAAGAAGTTTCAGTTCAATAAAAAACTTTTAATTACCTGAGCCTGTTCATTGACGGGTTGGACGAAAATATTCATACGCTCGACTTGTTCGGTCGCGTTTGTGAACGCATTGTCAGCTTGCTGTTTCTTTGGTGCCAGGTCCTTGGCTGTGGAACACAATAATTATGAATTTGGTCACTCTTTGTAAAGAACTTTGCAAAAGAGAAGAATTTCTTTAGTATAAACACGGGCGTAAGGGTGATTTATTCACAAATTGGATTTTCAACGCTCCGGTAAATATGAAGAGTTGAAAATGCAGTGCATAATAAAATCCCGCCTCAATATTGTTAATTCCGAGTGAACGTCGCGGTACAAGGGCGTCGCCAGTCGATGGAGAGTTTAAATTTGACAACTTTTTTAGAATCTCTAGGGGACCCCCCTGCCCTCCCTTGGCGACGCCCTTGCATAGGTACACGTGCCATTAGAGAAGAAATCGAAAACATCAGCCAAACCTAGGAGGTAAACATGGCTTTTTACTCTCACGGCGTTCTCATCATACACGGCGTTACTAATAATGCCCTATCACTGCAAAGTGCTTAATGGCCACATTATATTGTTTTTTGATATGGTACGAGTAGAGATACAGGTTGAGGATCCCCCTCGGCAAGGTATCGAACAAAGTTTTTCATCTACCCAGAACTAGCCCCCTAATCGGCGAACACATTTTTGTCAAATGATTGCGACTAGTTGGGATCGTTTGGACCGAACGGACCAATGGGCGATCCGAACGAACCCAACTGATGCCAACTAGTCGCAATCATTTCACAAAAATGTGTTCGCCGATTAGGGGGCAGAACCTTTATACATTGGAGCCGCCATATAGTGGCCATGAAACAAAGAGCAACGTTTTTTTGACTTTGCGATAGCAAAAAAGGCAAATACTCATTAAAAGCGCTGTTATGACTTCAATCAACACTAAATTACGACCGCCATTAGGCTGCACTGTCATAGGAAATCCTAGCGTTAGCAACCTCTTTCCCCAACTTTTTTGGTTTTCTTTGCAAAATGTTCAGTGCATATAATTGTTTACCTTCATTTCTTTCTAATCTAATGAGATGTGTTAAAACGTACCAGCAATATCCGCCTTAATCTGCCTGGCCTCAGCCAGCGCGCTATCAACTTTCGGTTGCTGACTCAATTCCAAGCCCGTGGCTAGGTCAGCCACATGCGTCACTATAGCCTTGGCTTTTTCGCTGCTGTCGCGAACTGCAGCCAGGGTCTTGTCGGCATCGGCAGCTAGGTCTGCTGCCCTGGTGATTTGTTTGTCCGAGTCTGTGGCTGCAAATTCCGCCTGCGGGTAGAAAGGTGGTTTTGAAATGGAAGTTGGAGTATTACATATGTTCAGGTTAACAAATTGATCTGTAATAATTGCAACACATAATTATCTTTCATTCTACACGAGCCAAACAGCGGCATTTTGTCAAACATTTTTTAGTTTAGTCATCTACTGTCGTTTGATCATTTTCGGGTCGACTCGGTTATATTGAAATCAGGCGACTTTTTCTCGAGACATCCAGCGTGGGCATTGTCATCCCATAGCTGATGCGCTAGCGTCGCGTAAATATTATTATCACCAGGTCTTTATAAGTGAACCCGTCTCTACTTCGCGAGATTTTGACGTGACAACGTCTATTAAATCGGTACGGCGTGGAGTCATTCTCGAAAACACCGTAACGGCCGAATCTGACGCCACACGGAGTCCACGCCTACTTTACCCCCACCCCTAGAGCGAATAGACGTTGTCACGTTCAAATATCGGCAGTAGACGGAGTTCTACAGACAACCAGTTTTTTTTTTTGTTAATGAAATATGATTTTTTGGCCATTTTCTATCTCAAATAGCAGCCGGGGGGTTAAGGCTCAAGAGTCTAAGACAGTAAGTAGAAGAATGATAATATTGTGTATTGTGGGCTATCGTAACGCATTCTCATTAAACTATAACTAAGTATGTCGTGATGTAGATTGAAAGTGTAAATAAACTTACAGATCTAAGCAGATTCTTGGCACTGTTCTCCAAGGACTTGACAGCGGCGGTGACATCAGCTACATCCACGTTCTTGAGTTCCGCGACCCTTGGCTGAAGGAGCTGCGTCTGATTAGCTATATAGTTCAGGCGTTGTGTTGTGAAGAATGAGTCGGCTTTGTCCTGTAGGTAAGGAGAGAGAACATTGTGTGAATTATACAGTGATTTATGCTGCAATAAATTAAATTGTTATATCGGATAAGTTAATACATTAATATTATACATTCAATGCTAATATTATACATTTTTCTTTCTTTTTGTTTTTGAAATAGACAGTCTGAATGCTAACGCAATTGTTTTAGGTGCTGTTCGAGGTTAAGAGATTCCTATCTTGTCAATCTACCGATTACCTATTCATTACCTAGCACTAAGTTTTGTAACAATTTAACATGCTAAAATTTTAATGATGACAGTTTTAGTACACAAGACCAATAGCAATATGCTTTTGGTCTTGTGAAATAAAAATGAAATTCGAAAGCAATTCTTAGAAAAAATATAATGGAATTCTTACCTTGAAGTCTTTAGTTTCGTTGGAAAGAAGTGCACTCATGTCTTCGATGGTGAAAAGCAAAGCATCTGTGCATGAGTCGCACTCCAGACAACCCTCGTTCGGAATCAGAACCCACCTGAGAGCATATAGGGTTCATAAAGGAATTTGCCGAAAAAAATATAATTATGACTTCTTTGATAAAACAAAGCGTAAGAAATAATTAATGTCATGCAGATTTTCATATGAAATGAGATATAATATGGATTTTCATACTAACATTTCCGGTCGTTGCTCACATTTATTTGACCAGTATTGGAGAATATTCGATTTATCTTGAAAAAATGTTTTCAAAATGCTTACTTTTCAAATAATTTGACAGTTTGATTACGAACATCTTAACTTAACTTTCTTTTTCGTACCATAGTACGCAAAACCTAAGTAGTTTCCACCTATTACTTTGAAAAGTTGTATATTAGAAGGAGATCGATGAGTGTCCTTTCTCTGTATGAGATAAGGACTTTGCTCTGCAGTGGGACAGCAAATTTGGTATTATGTAATCTATTTGCGACATATTCGGCAAAGGTATAAGCAAATATTAATTTATGGGAAAAGAAATATTACCAAATAAAGTTTAGTTTACCCTACAAATAAAAAATAAACATTATAACTTATTTAACAGCGCTAGACACTCTCAAATTAACTTAATTTTCATATCAATAAAGTCGATATTTGTTTTTTTTTTGTAATAACTATAAACTAGCGCTTAACCGCAGACCTGCCTGATGGTAAGCGGTGATGCAATCGTAGATGGTAAAGCGCGCTAGTTTATTTAAGAGCTTATTCACTCAAAAGAACTGAGTGAATAGGAAGGAAGACGGCGGTTGAGCGAGGTGATGCAATGTTAAACCAAATAACACGACCAACGATGCTGCGCCAGAGGGAGATTGATCTGGAGACCCTCCACGACCGACATAACAACATTAGGCGCATCGTACCCGGTACACATCGCAACACACTTGCTCGGACCCGTCCTCCGTACGGCCTCACAAGACATCACGCTGGATCACGACGAATTGCTTGGAGGATAGTCTTTGTACGGTGGGTGGTAGGTAACTTCTGCCAGCAGCTGATGCCTACCACCTACCACCAGCCGGCCCACCACCGAGAATAACTGGTTTAACGTTAAGTAATGTGGGGGCGTGCAACACTGGGTACTTTTACTTAATGTATGTATTACCTTTCCGGGCATCTGTCACACTTCTCTCCGACGACGCCGGGCAGACACTCGCACTGGCCGGTAGCGTTACATGTGAACCCGAGGGAGTAGCCCGTGTTGCAGTTACAGTCTGTAGGAAATAGATCCGATGAACTTTAGACGGGTTTAATCTGAGTGAGACAAAGAGGATGAGATACTAAAATGTTATAGTTATGTATTTATTTGTTTATATAGGGTGTCTCTGACATCGACGCACAAACGAGTACCATGGATCCAGTACATGATTCTGAACCCCCCCACAGGTGGAATTTTTCGTCGGTTTTTTCCTGATTTAAAAAAAATAATATGCAGTTTTTTTCACTTTAACCTCTTGAGTGTCGATGATACCCCATAGGTACATAAAAAAAATGGCCAGGATTGTCAACCGTACCTCATAGGTACACAACTACTGTCATGGCTACGGTCCCCATTGGACGATGGTATTTGAGGGTTTACTTGCACTTGCAACGGTCTGACTGTATCATTCGAATAATCGATTCATACTTGACCGATTTTAGTAACATTTTAAAGGAAACACCACGAAACCAAACGAAAACACTAAACAAAACTATACAACGAGATTTTTCGATGTATAGATAAATCGTTATAATGGTGTATTTATTGTTTCAAAGTGGAATAAAAGTATGTAATCATTGCCTGCACATATTGTGTTATCATAATAAAGTGGTTTTTTTTTTTTTGATGAATCTGTGAGTTAATTCGATTTCTTTGTGATAAAGTTAAAAGTTAAATGAGTGAAAATTATAAAAATGAAAACATATCTCATCACTGTGAGATGAGGTCAGTTTTATTTGCTTATTAAATGATATGACTAGTTAGGTAAACTCATGACGAAGCCAGGAAGGTATCATTTATATCGTGTTAATGGCTGTATAGTGACGAATTCTCCGTTTTTCTGAAGGCCTACCCAAAAATGAAAAGTACTTGAGATAACGCCGACATTTCGGGCGTTTTAGATACACAGAGGCTGACACTCGAGGGGTTAAACCATTCATAATTGCTATACTTTTATAACCCAATAAGATTTTAAAGTAAAAATTAATTAATTCGCTAATTACACAAAAAAGCGCAATGAAAACAAACCTCGAAAAACTATCTTATCAGCTGATTTAATAGAGTTCACATCAGGGATCAACTTCATACCTACAAACCGCACGGCGGCATGCTTGCAACGTTCAAAGGCCGAGACGACACATTTTTTTAAACACTGTTATTTTTGTAACCGCTCAATAACGATACAAATGACTATCATAATTTTATTAGTGGCATGCGGTGTAGCCTTCTCGCGAAATTGCGTTACGATGTCAGATACACCCTGTATATTCTTTATTGTACACCAATCAAACATCGAACAAAATACATACCACACAACAAAACAAATAATGGGCGGCCTTATCGCTAATGCGATCTCTTCCAGTCAACCAAAGTATGGACAGATATATACAACATGAACATAGAGGTATATTACTTCATCATCATCATTTCAGCCGAAAGACGTCCACTGCTGGACATAGGCCTCCCCCAAGGCTCTCCACGACGACCAGTCCTGTGCTTGCTTTTGGTGTCCACACTTTTTCCTTCAGATGGAACATAGCGCGTGGGTCATGGCGGCTGTCGGCGGTTATACCTGCATCTCTTTTTTATATAAAGTATAAAGTTAAGTGCTTGACCGCGATCCCGCCTGATGGTAAGCAGTGAGGCAGTCGTTGATAGTAGTTTATTAAGTGCCTATTCACTCTAGCCTTAAAGACACTTAAATTGTAGTCCGACAGAAACACCGCCGCTGGCAAATTGTTCCAGTCCCTCGATATACGCGGTATAAAAAAAGAGCAATGTCAACAACGAAAGGGTGGAAACTCGCCATACGATGGGTCGTTCGATGATCATCATCATCAACCTATTTTTATCTTCCCACTGCTGGGCACAGGCTTCCTCTCATACAGAGAAGGATTGAGCGTAATCACCACGCTTATTCAATGCTGATTGGTGTCGAATATATACTTCGAAAGTATGTTTACGTATATAACTTAGAAAAGCTACATTGGTACTTGCATGTTTTCTATATTAATGTAAAGGCGCAGTAAGCAAAAAACCTGTCCAATTTAAAAATACATAAATTAACTGATTCTTGTGCCTTGCTGAGACTTGAATTTCACATCGATTTAAGGGCTACATTTTTTTTCATAGATGTTGCAATCCTTTTCTGTATGAGAGGAAACCTGTGCCCAGCAGTGGGACGATAAAAAGGTTGATAATGATGAAATGTTGCTCCACACTAGGAATTACTCCTGTATCATGTGTGCGTTTACAAACATTTAAACTAACATACCTAAACAGTCAGACCCGTAAACACTACCTGTAGGCCATACAAATATTTGTTCCGTGTGGGAATCACACCCACGATACGCAGCTCAGAAGCAGATCGCTCAGCCACTGCCCCAACCGTGTCGTCAAATTGCGCTTGTAATATGAAATAATATCAAGCAATAGAAGGGTACTTACGGTCGCATCCATCCTTGGTGTAGTTCCAGTATCCGGCCGCGCACAGATCACAATGTTTACCAGTCACGCCTTTGGCACAACTATAAAAAGATAGAAATACTAGATAAATTCAGAGAGCTGGGCGGTTATTGCCTAGAGCGTCGACTCTCTAAGCATGTATCTGTAATTCCGGTAGTTTTCGTTTTATCTACGGACACACACACAATACATTTATTTCAATTAAACTACCCGCTTAATGGCAAATTTGGGGACCGCAGTAATTTGATATTCCACAAGAGAAGTGCTGCTGCCCGCTTCCCTGGTGAGAGTTCCTTTAGTCGCCTCTCTAGATACTCACGGGAGAATATGAATTGGTACTATTCTAAGCCCGTTACCACACAGGATGAGGGAGTGAAGTGTATGTGGTGTACTCCAGTTATCATAGTTCCTATATCATTATCATCTCATATGTAATAATAACTTTACAATGAAAAATAAAGCTACATTTCATTCCTTCAATTCATTTCACTTGTCTTAAGGATGGTTTTTCCATCGCCAGTAATTTTATCCGAGGAACTGAACTGATTTAGAATCGTTCTTCAATACATAAGCTGCTAGCAATAAATTTTATTATTGACTTAAAAAAAAAAAAAAAAAGATACATAGTGAAAAATAACTAATTTCGGAAGTCGGTGGCAAAAACCAGGTCCATGGGACCACCTTGGGAATGTCTTCTTCCAACAAAAAAGAATTATCAAAATCTGTTCATAAACGACAAAGTTACCCGCGAAAATACATAAAAAAGCATATATACGGTCGAATTGAGTAACCTCCTCCTTTTGAAGTCGGTTAAAAAATCAGTTCTTTAAAGAATACTAACGCGCATTGTCCAGTATTATGATCACACTGAGCGGAATCCGAAGCAATGCCGCAGTTGCAAGGCGTGCATCCCTGTCCGCTGTTGAGGCCGTAGTGGTTGGGAGCGCACTGGTCACATCGGCTGCCGATCACTCCGGGGCGACACACACAAGTACCGGTGGCTGGATCACAACGCTCCATTCCGAATTCGTCGCAGCTGCATGCTGGAGTTACCGTTTTAAGATCAGTAACACAATACAATAATAATAATAAACGAATAACGTGAAAGCCAAATAGCTTAATAGCCAAGAGCCAACACTCCCGGAGGCTTTCGTTAGGTAGAAAGCGATACTTCTGGACACGGCTCGCATTGTCAGGAGGTTCTTTCTGGTCTGTTTGGAGCCCTGACCGCCGGTAGCTTGAACCCTGTTCCCGATACCGACGGGCTACTATTTTTTATATTATTTAATGTAATGTTTTTATGTATTTTAAATTTTAATATGTAAATATGGTTAAATAAAGGAAATAATAATAATTTTCATTAATTTCTGGCAATATGTCACATTTAAGGTTTATATATGTCATGTAAGTAACATCAAGTTAATAAAAAGTGATTTATTCAAATTAGGCTGAAATTAAGCAATTATTGAACGTCAATATTACATAAGACAATCCCTTAAAACGCCCGCCCTTTGCTAATATTCTCTTAATAAATCTAATTGAACTTTGATTTTTATTGAATGAAATTGATAAGGAATTCTTACCGGTGCAGTTCTTGGACATGATGGCATCTCCGTAAAAACCGGGCGCGCACAGGTTACAGGCGGCACCAGCGGTGTTGTTGACGCACTTCAGACAGTCGCCGGTGATGCTGTCACAGGAGCCAGGGTCGTTGGGGTTGATGTTACCGGAGCAATTGCAGGGCTTGCAGTAGTCACCTGGAAATTATAGATGTTTTAGTTTTGGAAACTGTTTGAGTTTGAGGGAAAGATTTATAAATCGCACTTAGTAAAATAGGCCTTCAGGAATATGTTTACTATGCAATTTACTACAATGTTCTTTGCTTACTGAATAATAAGGTTCATATTTCTACGAAACTCTAGTGAGGAAACTAAAGTCAAAGCTAGCTAATATTCATAGACCGCTGTGTCACCATTAGACTAAAAGTGATTACTTATCAGGCGTATTGTAAGGTTCTGTAGGTCATGTGTCGGAAGCTTATACATAGAGTTGTCATGTCCATTAGTCTTGTCTTCACCAACGCTCTATCATTAGATAGGTTTTTTAAAAACATTGAACGGTTCCTAAGACGATTTTTTAATTTAGATATCCGTCCTTTGAAGAGATTTTTTTTTATTTTATTAAGTAATATCTTCCCTTCTAAAAGCTAAACGGCTGGCTTTAAAAATTTATAAAAAAATGGTGATGGGTGTTCAGGATTTACAGAAATCTTTACGGAGCCCTTCGTGCCCCAGTCAGACTTATTTTTTTCAGGCTTATGATATTTGAAACCGTCTCCTCGAAAAGCCAATTAGTGTTTGAAACATCCTTTTTTTTTTCTTTTATGGCTTCGCACGGCTTGTGCATTTAGCCAATGTCACGTAATGAATTATTCATGTCGAAAAAGACGGCCGCGTGAACCGTCTTACGAGGGAGGTTTGAGACAAAGTCATGATGTGGCCACTATGGTGTGAAAATTCACGGTTCTTTATCAATTATTTACTGAATTCACTTTTTACTACATAAATCATACACTTTTATTTAGTAAACAAGACAATAAATAATTTGAAAAGTCCAATGAAAAATGAGCGTGACACTCAGCTTGACTTTTCCGCCAAAACCTTTGAAACATCCTTTACCTAATCCTTGTCAGTGACCTGTCATGTTAATGTTGACGACTTTTTTTTAAACATTGACAAAGAAGACGTCTGAAGCTTAAAAATTAATAGAGGTTGAAGCTGTACATTTTATGTACAGATCTTTATGTATAATCATGTCGTCAGATACTCACCAGGTTGTTCCGGCACGCCGTAGTATCCAGCCGCACAGAACTCGCACCTCGCGCCGCCATACCCGGGTTTGCACTGACACGAGATGAGGGAACCGTTCTCACTCAGGTCACAGCCGATAGCAAAGCTGCAAAGAGTATATTTAAATACTTAGTAGTTTGCTTTAATTGAAAAGGATAGAGACCCTTGCTCTGCTGAGGTACAATACTTATTTATTATTATTATTCATTATTGTCCTTATCCACCCCGTAATAGGTTACTTATTACCCTGTTATTATTTAGTTCTGCACCCTAAATGCATAACACATTATTATCCACAATCTCAATCATTTTGAAGAATATTGCTAATCTATTGCTTTATATGTTCGAAAAATGTATCTGTTCAACAACGTGAATAGCAGCAATGAATTTTGTTGAACTGTCAAAATGAAAGTCATTAGTACTATTATTATGTTAAACAATTAACCTGCAGGTTCTCAATTCAAACTATGTATTGCATAAAATGTCGAAATTTTGTACATTATTATTGACCAGCTAGAACATAGTGTATCTAACATGATATAGTTTACATTTTTTTTTAACCTTTGCATCTCACAAGGAATCACTCCTGTATCGTGAGTGCCTTTACAAACATTTTAAATAGACTTAAACAGCCAGACCCGCAACAACTACCTGTAGACCATACAAATATTTGTTCCTTGCAGGAATCGAACAAGTGACACGCAGCGTAGCAGTCATACCTATACATATAATTTGATATTTCTGTTGCAGGTGGAGTGATTTTCTCTTTCTACCGTTACAGGAAAGTACAGAACTTACTTGTTGGACACGTAAGGCATAGGGCAGGCGCAGATGAGGCAGTCACGCATTGTGCCGACTGTCGCGTCACCATGGTAACCAGGGATGCACTGCTCACAGTGATCGCCCATCGTGTTGTCTGTGCACTCCTACGGATAGTTTTAAAATGTTGTACCTAAATATGAAAGCACGGAGACAGCAGTATGGGATTTGGAAAGGAGATCACAAGACAAGAATTGAAATTCCTAAAAAACTGAGAAGATAACCTTTTTCTTCTTTTTCTCAGGCTATCGAGGTCCAATGCTGGACAAAGGCCTCCCCCAAGGCTTTCATTCCATTAGGGGGCATTGCCATAATCCCCACGCTTGTCAGGCGGGTTGGGGATCGAAGTGATTTGTTATTCCACAGGAGAAGCGCTGCTGCCCGCTTCCCTGGTGAGAGTTACCTTAGTCGCCTGTTACGACACCCACGGGACCATCACCATCACCATCCTGTCAGCCGCAAGACGTCCACTGCTGGACATAGGCCTCTCCCAAGGTTCTCCACGACGACCGGTCCTGCGCCTCCCGCATCCAGCGGTTTCCCACGACCTTCAACAGGTCGTCGGTCTACCGTTTCGGGGGCCTACCCACGCTGCGTCTTCCGGTGCGTGGTCGCCACTCGAGAACCCGTCGGCCCCATCGGGCATCGGTCCTACGGGCAATGTACCCAGCTCACTGCCACTTTAGTATTGCAATTCTTCGGGCTATGTCGGTTACTCTCGTTCTTCTTCGGATCTCCTCATTCCTGATTCGACCGCGCAGTGAAACCCCAAGCATAGCCCTCTCCATTGCCCTTTGAGTGACTTTGAGCCTTTTTATACGGGAGGATATGGGTTGATACTATTCTAAACCCAGTACCACATGGGTGACTTTAGCTTTGGATTGGGTCAATTAGAATAAAATGGATATTCAGGGGCAAGGGAAAAAATGTTGCTGTAATATAAAAACTTACCAAACAAACTCCCGTATTAACATCGCACTCCCTGGAGTGTCCGTTGCACTGGCACGGCACGCAGAATCCAGAGCTCAGCCTATAGTATCCCTCCGCACATTGCTCGCACGACAACCCACGGTACGCCTTAGGACATTGACACTCCTCGACAGATGATGCACGTTTCGAGTACTCGTCGTAATCTTCTACGCCAACGTCTAAGGTTACGGCTATAAGGCTGCCACAGAGATAATGTTTGTGTATATTAGGATACATACAAGATTAGGACCTAAAAATTTCTCAACTTTATGTTTTTTGCAAATTTCTGGTAGTGGGTTCAGTGGTTAGTTGTACACTGATTGAAATATGACTCAAGGGCCTCGACCAACGCTTGAGGAGGAGCCTAATTCAGAAGGCAGTACTTCTGGTCCCCGTGTATAATGATAGGAGGTTCCTGTCTGTGGAACTCTGATAGTTTGGACTGTATTCTAGATATGTACCTTTTTAATTTTTATATTTTGAAATGAAATATTAAAATAAATATGTACTTATGTTATTTCCAACGTTGGATAACTATCGGAGGAATAATTTTCAATTAGTGATAGTTCTTCCATACAAAAATTGTAATGCATAAATTTCGTTCTACAAATTAAAAATATTGGTTGATTGGAATTTTTTCCTAGGTGTAACTTAATAATTAGGTAATAATGATGTAGGCTGCATACAGGAGCAGTGCGATTTTGTAACCATGAATCTTAGGTGAAGTGAACTGTCATTCCGACAAATTGTAGGCATACATTACATTAGACGTTAGGAACAGGGTATATATGTATAGGGTCAATAAACATATGTTAAGAAAACTCCGTCCGACCCAAGGATAATAAAAGTTAGGTAATTCCATGACCAAATAAAATATACATAATCGTCATAGTAACAATACTAATGAATTTTGAAATAATATTTTATTTTCCGCGAATTAATTCAAACTTCCCCAAAATTTTGTAATTTTTAAAAAAGTTACAATACCATTTTCCATGCTTTATTAAAAGCAATGTCACCACGTGCCGCGCGCTGCTCCTTTGGCCCGTGCATGTATTGCCTACTGCACATGTATTAAATTAACTCCTTTTGTGAAATAATATTTTTATTTTGGGGGATTTATTTTAAGTTTAGCTCGGCTTTGTAGGCATTAGTTAGGTTTTCTTTACATATTGTATATCTTTATTGACCCTATTATAGAGTTGACATGCCAGTGTACGATAATGAATTGCAGCAAATTTCGACCGAAAGATTCTCTTCCTATTTGTCTATTGTAAGTCCACAGCAATATTTACCTAGTTTCAATCGAGTGGTCCCAATACGTCGCTCTAATATATATACTGTTGACATTGACCAGAGTGTTCATGAACTGATCTCTGCTCACAGGTGTTCCGTCCGTGTTGCTGAACTCGTCTTCCGACAGTCTGACGGCATGTACCCATGACGTCTGAGATGGTGGCTGTTCGACACTGTTGTGGACTATGTACCTGAGGGAAAAGGATAGAAGTATTAAGTGAAGTTAAATGTGCGAATGAGAGCTATAATTCGTGTTTGATCAATTAATTGTAGCCAGGAAGAAGAATCGAAAGCAGGAATGCTCTCGTTTAGCCATTTTGAAACTCTTTGGGCTTTTGTAAAAACGACACCACAATGTATCCAATAACACGTAGGTTTAGTCGCCATCCGTTATTGCTTTTTCAATTCCCACTAAATTCAACTTTAAAAATGTTAAAAATAACTGTCACATATATATAGTCCATTCACAATTAATATACCTCTCATTTTCCTATACTGTCAACATCACAGTGATCCTTATTCTCATTACAATAAGGCTGTTGTTGCTAGGAAACATTTGTTATTGAACGCTCAATGTTACGTAACTTTTTTCTATAAGTACGGGGCTTAATAATAAGGGATGTATTACATACCCATCGGAGCCTCCAATGATGACGTCAGCAGCAGCGATAGCTCCTCCACCAGGTCCGGTCTCGTAGTATATCGAGTACGTTAGGTAACCACCGTACGAAGTCAGACGTTTGCCTACATTATATAACAGAATATGTTTCAACAAAATCACTATACTTGTATTTTGCGTGGAGGGAAGTAAACAGTACAAGCGTTTAACTGACGTCCAATGTAATAGGAGTGAATCTATTAAAACAAACCAAACCCTATTTAAAATTTAAAACTTGTTCATAACCACGATTGAAATGAAAACAAAAATAAAATAGTATAGGAGAGCTATATTTTAAATTTTTAACCGACTTAAAAAAGGAGGAGGTTACTCAATTCGACCCGGTATATATGCTTTTTTTATGTTTGTTCGCAGATAACTTCGTCGTTTATGAACCGATTTTGATCATTTTCTGTTGGAAATAAGACATTCCAAAGGTGGTCCCATGATAAGGACATCAGGGTTTGATGGTGGAAGTCCAGAGAAATAAAGGGGAACTTTCAAAAATCGTAGGGGCAGCCAGTGCGTTTGTAAGATTTTTCATTAAGTAGTTTAGCGTCGCATCCAGTCTAACCGGATGCAGCTGAACAGTACTTTTCACAACTAAAAAGTGTAAAATAAAAGCTTTTTTTTACAAAAAAAAACAACCGACTTCCATAAAACACTACAAAGTGAAAAAATAACTAATTTCGGAAGTCTAGAAGAACTAATTGTTTTCTCAATACAAAAACAAAAGACACCGACTTCCGAAATTAGTTATTTGTCACTTTTTAGTCTTTTTTGGAAGTCGATTATTTTTTTTTTGTAAAAAAAGTTTTTATATTATAGGTGCTGTAAAAACGATTAAGTAAAACATCGTGAGGAAACCTACGTGTCTCAGAACGAATTTTTTTTTTTAAATAATTATAAACTAGCGCTTGACTGCAATCCCGCCTGATGGTAAGCAGTGATGCGATCGCTGATGGTAAAGCGCACTAGGTTGTTAAGAACCTATTCACTCAGATTGAGCGAATAGGAAGGAAGACGGCAGTTGAGCGAGGTGATGCAATGTTAAACCCAACAACACGACCAACGATGCTGCGCCAAAGGGAGATTGATCTGAAGACCCTCTACGACCAAACTCCCAACACAACAACATTTGGCGCATCGTACCCGGCACACATCGCAACACAACTGTTCAGACCCGTCCTCCGTACGGCTTCACCAGACATCATGCCTGAACACGATAAATCGCTTGGAGGCAAGGCTTTGTCTGGTGGGTGGTAACTTCTGCCGGCGGCCGGTGTTATCATCTACAGTAAAGTGTAATTGGCTTACTATCTATGTAGTACTTCCTTTCGTCGAGCGGAAACTTCTGCTTAGCAAAGGTAACATTAAATAAAGGCTTATTATGTTTACGATATTATTATTGTTAAGTCGTGGTGGCCTAGTGGTTAAAACACCAGCCTCTCAAGTATGAGTGCGCGGGTTCGATTCCAGGTCAGGCAAGTACCAATGTAACTTTTCTAAAGTTATATGTTTTTTCTAAGTATATCTTGGACATCATTGAATGAAGGTGAAGGAAAATATCTTGAGGAAACTTGGACTTTATAAGTCTGAAATCGCCAACCCGCATTGAGCAAGCGTGGTGATTACACTCAATCCTTCTCTGTATGAGAGGAGACCTGTGCCCAGCAGTGGGACGATAAAAAGGTTAATGATGATGATGATAATGTTTACGAGACGTAAAATTCATACTAGGGCCTCAGGACAAGACAAGAACCAATCATGGCGATTAAATCCCAAGTCAAGTAACAAAAAACTTACCAAGATAATAATCAGGCGCTCCGAAGTATACGACCTTCTGCCCGCTGTCATCACCGACTAAGTCAGCGGTGATTACCGACTCGTTCACCATCATGGGCGCGATCGTGCGCCGGTAGATGTTCAGCGTTCTGTTCGCGTCCACGTTCACCAGGTACCAGTCACTCATACCGTCGATCTGGAGAAAAATTATTATTTGGGTTGATCTAAGTAGTGTGCTCGCAAAGTAATTAACTGACTTCAAAAAAGAAGAGAGAAGAAGTTTTCAATTTGACTGTTTATATCTTACTGTTGTGCGAGTTTAAACTTTATTGTTTTCTAAAATTATCACATTGACAGGTGTCAGAAATGCATTCTCCCAACGTCCAAACATCACAAAAATAATTAAGGGTAAGTTGGGACATTTAAAAAAATACCTTTACTAAAACTAAACAAAAATATATAAAGATATGTTATGTTAGTCAGTACTTACGACTGCCCAAGATAAATAGGAGCTGGTACATCTAGTGGTCTTCCCGAAGCAGTAGCACTTCGTACAACCCTCAGGGTTCGAAGACTGCAGGTTGAAATATTCCTCCACGCAGGTGTCACAAGCCTGAATAGAAATAAAGACTGTTTAATATCTTAAATTTAAGAAAAAAAAAAACTATTATACCACAGGGTATAAAGCACAACAACATAATATAGAAAGAAAAATCCGTTCCGAAAAGAAACGTGTACCACCTAGTAAACGGCATTTATTTATTTAAAAAAGTATTGCCACATCACAAACATTTAACATTTAGAATAAACTATATTATTTCAGTTATGGCCTGATGCATGTGACAATAATGGCGTGACAATAACATTGCACATTCCCAGCGGACTGGGCTGTTATAGGTATTATGTTGTTATGGCTTTACAAGGCGAATTGGCCACATCTGCTGCCATTAAATACTCTTTCGCTGTACTCTGTACCTGTCCAGTGACGTATTTCTTGCAGTAGCACTGCGAAGTGCCCTGGTCGCATACGTCATCAGTCGTGCCGTCTCGCTCGCACGTGCAGGGCACGCACTCGGGGAACGCATAGTGTCCGGGCACGCAATGGTCGCAAGTACGACCAATTACGTTTTCATGACATCTAGGAAGGAAAGGACTCAGTCAGTGACAAATATATGGGTGCATTTTCATTCGTGTTAGAAAATATACTCAAAATTCACGGGTTGAAATTGAAACTAGTTGTAATGCTTGAATCTCAAAGTGGGGGTTATTTCATGTCGGCGGAGGGAAGATAATGCCTTCTTCCACTACCAGCGGAATATTTTCAGACCTACACGCAGACGAAGCCGCGAGAAACAGCTGTCCAAGGGTATAATTACCTCTTTTATGGTTTATGGTAAATTAAGTTTCTGTATAATTATTATGATTTATTTTATTTATTTTATTTTTGGTAATTTTTATTTATTTTATTTATTATTAAATTTGATATGTATTGACTGTATATAAAATGTTGTGCTTAATTGGTGTTATATACCTGAAATAAATGAATGAATAATTTTCTGTAAGCACTCACGCGCAGTTTCCGCTGTCAGATTCGCATTGTAATCTATTGTCGATAACTCCGAGCGGGTTGCAGTTGCAGTCGTCACAGCCGCGTTGTACGTCGAAGTTGAAAGTATAAGGCTTACAGCGATCACAGTTTTCTCCTTCTACGTTCTTCGGGCAGATGCACATACCTAAAAGAAAGAAATATTACCATTCCAACCAATTTTACCAAGTTATGTTGTATTGCCCAGTACCAGGATAGGGATGTATCCAAGGTATGAAAATCAAAAAAATAATTAGTCCGTCTTATAGATAATTAAAAACATTAAGATCCGTATTTTCTATTTTGTCGTAATAACCAAAAACCACTGAGATATAGCGTATTAAAGTTACGGAGTGGGGGCTAATTACGTTACGCCGTGCTATATTTTGTACCACGGCGTGACGTCATGCGACATTTCAAATCAATATATCTTCCTAAGTATTTAAATGAAAGAAAAAATTAAAAATACGTGTTCAATATTTTTTATAAATCTATCTAATGGACATTAAATTATTTTTTAGGATACAAGCCAATTGTGGAGGTGTTGAATATCTCCTCTGATTTTTGTGTTTATCGGCGATGAACGCTACCAAAAACTTAAAGAATACAGAACGCGGCCATAGTGGGACCGCGTCCTTCCGTCCACCGCCGAACGACGTGGCGAACGCACTACTTTTCGAACAGGCAAGCTAGCGAGTCATGGCCACGATCTTTTAACGGTGGAAAAATTTAATTACTTTTAAGTATTTAAAATAACTCCGGGGAGATTAGGCCCCAAAATTCAAAATTAATAAAGTTAGGGAGTCTGCCAGTGAATTGTGTCGACTTGCGCCCTTTTCCGGATCTGGTCTGGTGGTCTACGAACTCCGCATCTGAAGGTTGGAGGTAAGAGGTTTGCCGCTTTTAACACCTACGCTTTTAGCTTAGAGCATCATTCTATAATCCATACTAATATTATAAATGCGAAGGTAACTCTGTCTGTCTGTTACGCTTTCCCGCTTAAACATCTCTACCGATTTTGATGAAATTTGGCACAGACAATCTTTAGACTCTGAGAAAGAACATAGGCTTATTGAATCCCTTTTATTGAAAAAAAAATAATGATATTCCCGAAGGAAATCTAAAAAGCGCGATATAACCGAATTCCACGCGGGCGAAGCCGCGGGGGGAAAGCTAGTAATATAATATAATAATAATATGATAACGTTTATTCAGAAATTGTTTACATTGTTACACAAAATATAGGCTACTAGCTTTCCGCCCGCGGCTTCGCCCGTGTTAACTTCGGTTATATCGCGCTTTTTAGATTTCCCTCGGGAAGATCAAATTTTTTCGGGATAAAAAGATACTCTATTATTTAATCCAGACTTCTATCTTTACATCTGCAAAATTTCAAAGCAATCGGTTCAGGAGTTACGGCGTGAAAGTGGTACAAACAAACTCACTTTCCGATGTATAATATTAGTAAGGATATATTTGGTGTACACATACAAATATACCAGTAATCTCCCTTGGGAACTTGATGTTTTTTAGGACCAAAAGTAGCCTATGTTACTCTCCATCTTTTCAACTAACTCTATGCCAAAAATCTGGTCGATTGATTGCTTAGCTACGGCGTGAAGGAAGGACAAACAAACAAACAAACACACTTTCACATTTATAATATTAGTATGGATAAATTATGGTTCTCAAACATTGCTATCTTAAATACAGTCCACTTTAATATTGTTTAAAATCTTTCGTGGTAGGCACGTTGACACCACAGGAGGTCATATAGGCAGTAGCTTTATGTAAAATACAGGTATTCGGCTAAATCCGGTGAGACTGGAAGGCAACCTCGACATACGTAGTTGGGAAAAAGTTAGACTAATGATGTCGCGTTAAGGACATGATGAAGGCTCCATAGAGCGACCATACAGTGAGGCCGATTATCTAGGTCACAAACTAAACTATTTTTAAGTTAAGTGCATCTTTTTCTTTCTATTTCATTAGGAAAAGGATAGAATATAACATTTTAGTTTAATCATGTTGAAATAAGATACTCTATAAACAATCTAGACGCGATTATAAACATGGCGACCAAAAATACGTCAATTTACGTCAGGAGCGGACTAATTTGATAGGTCTAAACTAACAATTAGTCTTCTATCGTTTTCATAATGAAATAGAAACATGCGCTGAACTTAAATTTAATTTACTTTCTGAACAAGGGAATCGGGACTAGTGTCAGTTGTTATGGTCAGTGTCATCTATTATGTTACATATTGTATCTCATGGAGCTTGAATGATATTTAGGAAGATTCCACATTTTTCCATATCACATTTGCATAATATGTAAGCCTGAATCAACGGCTCTGAAGAACACGTGACGTTTTGATAATAGGGTATTTGACTAAAAAAACTAATTAGTCCGTCAGTCAGATTTCCAAAAAATACTAGACACGTATTTTTTGTTTTATCAAAACAATAAAAATTGACAAATATAAAAGGCATCAAAGATCAGCCCCCTAATCGGCGAACACATTTTAGTCAAATGAAAGCGACTAGTTGGGATCGTTTGGACCGAACGGACCAATGCGCGGTCAGAACGATCCCAATTGATCCCAACTAGTTGTAATCATTTGACAAAAATGTGTTCGCCGATTAGGGGGCAGGAGTGGTGGCTGGTGACGTCACTGGTCGCTAAAAAGTGTAGCGTGCAGTGACTTCACACGAGTTTTCAACGCACTGTGTCTTCTTCATTTTTTGTGTTTATATGAAAAAAGAAAAAACACGTGTCTAGTATTTTTAGGAAATCTGACTGACGGACAAATTAGTTTTTTTTTTTAGTCAAATACCCTATTTTCAACATCAGCAGTGAACTTCTGACCACGGGACTTACTATTCTAAAATATATATATACGGTTGTTGTGATCATGTCGTACCTACTCAGCTAGAAACTTTTCACCAATCGGATCCCTTGATTTGCATGAAAGTTCGAGTTCCATAAGCCGTGTGTAAGACTATAAGCATATAGCAAATAAACTTACCATTATCATCACAAATAGCAGTCGACGGACAGTGACAAGGCCTGCAGTTGGGGAAGCCGTAGTACCCCGTACGACAAGCGCTACACGACCGTCCTATCACGTTGGGCTTGCAAGGACATTGCCCTCCGA
The DNA here is from genome assembly GCA_037179545.1 of Sesamia inferens. Classification (NCBI taxonomy): domain Eukaryota; kingdom Metazoa; phylum Arthropoda; class Insecta; order Lepidoptera; family Noctuidae; genus Sesamia; species Sesamia inferens. Next base: position 23,461,949 of record CM073921.1, read on the forward strand.
AGGTATTGCACTCTAGCTCCGTTGAACCCTTGAAGTCACACATGCAGGCCAAAGCGCCGCTGTTATACTCAGCGGTGATCGAAAACATGGCGTCGCGGCAGAAACCTGGAGGGAATACAATGTTAAGTTAGTATACAGTGCGCGTTTCATACACTGAAGCCAAATGTTTTTCAACCTTTATTTTTTTTTTATAATTTTTTTACAGGTACTATTGTTTTTTTTTTTCGAAAGCGTACATCTCTATGGAGGATCTACAAGGACACTCTTTTATTATTTTTATATAAAGTTACCTTTTATTGGACATTATAAGACTTTTTTTGTTGCCTGATTTGTTAGGTAGATCATATGAAGTGATATAAAACGTCATAATTCAAGTAGCTGCATGTATAAACGCGGGTCGATACATCAGTGTCAAAAGTGTAGTTTCCACGTTCATGGATGATAGCCATTGCAACAGCACTTTACCTGACTTATGCATCGAACCCAGGTCCATCACGTTTCCAGCAGATTATACATGTATAGATACTAGTTTAATATTTTCCGGGACAGTTAACTATTGTTACGTGATAAAAAAAGGGCTAAAGAAAAACCAATAACAAAAGAAAAACGCGGTCAATGCTTATGATCGAGTCTCGTAATGAAAACTCATGGTAACCACACTGATACTGACCTGTCTCATTAGATTGTATGTGAAAGTGGTTGTTGGCACACTTCTCAATAAACTCCCGAGTATAGTCGATGACATTCGCCTCGGTTAGCGCCGCGTCTACGAAGTCAGGCGCTGCGATTACCAGCACGTAGTCTATCCACAGACCCTTGCTGTTATTGCCCTAGGTAACAAAGTTCATGTTTAATAAAATCCTGATATCGCGCACGCACAATTTCATACTTTTTACATGCGCGAACTACCCTCACTACAACTTTTTTATTTATGAATAACAGTCAAAATTTATTTTTTTAAAAAGACGTAGCATTAACTAAAAATTTCTCCTGTATCATGGGTGCGTTTACAAACATATAAACTCACACATACAAACAGCCAGACCAGGAACAACTAATTTTATCCCATACAAATATTTGTTCCGTGCGGGAATCGAATCCGCGACACACAGCGCAGCAGTCGATCGCTCAGTCGCTGCGCCAATCGTGTCGTCATACTCGTAGATATTTATAATACATAGATATTTTAATAAAAATTATTTGGAAAGATATCGATATATTCATGTTTTCTTTTTAAATTGCCCCATCCCTAGTGCTACCTTATGAACTTGGCAGGGTCAATCAGTATGGATTACCCTGCTTCCTCAAACCTCAGCTAGTTGACAGAATTGGTTTGGAATAATTAATGAAGCATTAGGCGTCTACGGGCTGCATAGTCATTGCTAAGAGTCCATGAAAGTGACAAAGTAAAGTTAGCATGGATGGGGAAGTGGCTGGTACCATCGTTGCCAGCGCTTGTGAGGTAGTGTTGTGCTGGCACAGTACTTTCGAGTTTGTCACGAGTAATTCTTACCAAAAATGTGATTGTGAAGTTGTCAGCAACTGGGAAGTGGTTAGTGCCATCAGCTAGCGTGAGCAGTGACCGGCAACCAGTGCTGGAGGGACAGTGCTGCACTTGCATGCTAGTGCGGAACTGTTGTGCGTCTGTCTTTATTACTGCATCGAGGTTGCTTTCTGTGGGGTAAAGAAATATCATTTATTTATATGTATACACTTTACTGTACACCACAAGACATAAAAAAATATACAATGGCCGGCCTTATTGCTTTTTACGATCTCTTCCAGGCAACCTTGGAATGGATAGTGATTTTTTTGGATATAAAACAAGATTGTCGTTGGTGCATTATTAATTTACTAAAATGGGAGCACAGTTTTATATACAATAGGTATGGTATGTAAAAAAAACCCCGTCCGACCAAATAAGGATAATAAAGTTTAGGTAAACACAGGCCCAAAAAAAATATGAAATTTTAAATAATCATCCTAGTAACAATACTAATAAATTTTGAAATAATCTTTTTTTTCCGCATATTAATTCCATTTTCCCCAAATTTTAGTATTTTTTTAAAATGTGATAAAACTATTTTCGACGGTATTATTATGAGCGATGCGATCGCGTGCCACGTGCCCTGCCCCCCTTCGCCAGCGCCTGTATTGCCTGCCGCACATGTCTTAAGTTACCTCCTTTTGCGAAATAATATTTATTTTTTTAGGGGGATTTTTTTAAAGTTTAGCCCTGCTTCATAGTCATTAGTAGAATCAGTTATTGATACCTAACAATACCTTCACGGATCGGACATTGTTTTCTTTACATCTATCTATCACGTCTATGTTGTAGCGTGATAGATGGATCAAAATTCAAACTCATCTTAACTCTAAAGACACAATTAACACACCATCAATATTATCTTTGTATAATCGGGCAACAGTCAAGCTCTACTTAACTTAACTTTATAGATAAACACAATATAAAACAATATTATAACCTTAATTAACAAAATGACCACACTATGATGCACATAAACCACGTGTTATTTCGAATTGCCGCCCTTATAGTACGGTAGGTAATTCGTCATTCCACGAGGTGTCTCCTTGCCTTGCCATTAGTGTCGCTTCTTGCTGCGATGCCACTTTTACAGCATCCCATGACTCTGTGGATGGTATGAGGTTGTTTTAAATTCACTTTTTAATTGCCGTCCCTGGTCGCTTGTTCTGCATACCAGGGGGCCAAAACGACAACCCATACTTCGTCAAAAAAGTTTCGCTACTCCCTCCGCTTGTCCCTTAACCTTGCGGGGCTGGGGCGCCTCCATCGCCGCCATCTGTACTGCCGGTACCTATCCTCTGTCAAGGACTTTCTTCTAGGCGTTGCAGCTGTACGTCCTTCGCTGGCCTCATTACGTAGTGCACTTCCAGTGCCAGCGTATTCTCTCTCGTGGTATCTCCATTGCCACTTCCGGCTTCCATATATAAATCAAAAATCAATGCCACTTTCTTTGTAATTTTATAACTCAAGAACGGACTCACCTATCCAAGCCAAATGTTTAGGCTTTATTTTGACTCATTAGTTAGGTTAGGTTAGTTAGGTTTATGTGAAGTTTGAAGAGAATCCGTCGAGGGGTTCTTCATTTATCACATTTTTTGTAACAAATGAATTCAATGAACGGTGGATCATCATCTTATCTATATATATTTTTCACATGGCAAACTTTAAGAAGCCTGTTCGAGAGTCGGTACCCCCCGTCGTTTATTAATACAGGCTAGAAATGGAAAACAAAGAATATTGTTTATCTAAATGTTTTGGATTAAGTTTAAAAATTACTAGCAATTAAAAAAAATATTTAATGTTTGAATAAATAATTTTGATGATCCAATAAAGGAGAATGCCGGTTTATGTATGGAAGCCTGTACCAATTGCTTTCAGATTAAATAACCATATTTAGCCAGCTTAGTGTTTAATATTACCATTGGCATTAAACGCTTTTGTTTTCGAATCCGCAGTACTGAGATTTTTCCTCGTAACTATATTTTTAAAAAACGTGCCTAAAATATTGCAAAGATACCATTCACTATAATATATAAGGGTAATTGGACCCAGAGGAACAAAGCTCAACTGAACGGACAAAAAGGACAAAAACAACCAGCAACAAATCAAAATAATAACACAAACGATTCAAAAATCACAAAAAACAGATTTTTTAATTCATTATCTGTGCCTTCAAAATCATTCTAATCGTTTAAGCAATCGTTCTGTGATCGATTTCTCTTAACAACTTTTTGTTGCTTTGAATCGTTTCTTTTGTGTCGGCAATGGCAGCAATCAAATTCTTGCCTACCGGAAATGCATTTGAAAGTCAAGAACTTGGGCTATCGAACTTTTATAGAACATTTCGTAAACGCTGATTTAGTAATGATTCATAGTTTAGTAATGTTAGTCAAAAAGTGTTTAATTATTTAAGGGAAATATATTTTTTTTTATAAGCGTTTGGTACAGGTTTCGGCATTCTCCTTTGTTTCTATTATTTCACTTTGTACGTAGCAAAGCACGTGTCGAGCCGCTAGTATTGTATAAATACTAGAATCAATGAACGCTATTGATTAATTACAGTATCGAAAACAAGATCACAATAACCTCTTGAGTCATGTAAACAGAAGTAACTGATACTATAAATACCTATAAATTTCTTAAAAGAAGTGTCTAAACGGATTTTGAGGAATTCTGCACTCAAGTCGACTATGGCTTTGCTCCTAACCCAAAAACTCACTAGAACGTAGATAGTGCTGGAGTAAAAAGTATTATATTTTAAGACATAGAATACCTTTAAACACACACACACATAGACATTAATGTATCATAGAGCCTTGGTACAATTTTAGCCTACCTGGATGAAACGGCTGATAATAATGCACCATGAACATATATTCTCCAGGAGCGGGCATCTTCGACTCGATCTTCAGAGGTTCTACTTCAGCAGCCAAGAAGACCACAACAGTGGAATTGTCAAGAGTTGGATGTCGAATGTCGCGGTCGCCACCGGTACCGGATTCTGCTTCCACCTGACAATTTAAAAAGGTTTTAAGACGAGAATGAAGCTCATGTGTTTAGCACCCGAAGATTGAGTTAATACCTTCCCATAGAAAGTGTGTTACTACGGTAATAAGCTCGCCCCATTTTACATAGACTTTAGATAGAAGTGGCGAAATGTGGGTGCCGTCAGGTTATAATTTAAATGTCTTCTAGGTTAGAGTGAATAGGCTCATAATAAACTTATGCTCTTTACAACCTACCATTCCTTCCTGGTTACCACCAGCCGGAATCACATTCAAGATTTAAGTTATAGTAATAAAAAAACCCAAACACGGCTCCCGCTCCGTGATCGCTCTCAGTCGTTGCCTCAGATCGCGCGTTAACGTCATCACAGGGAAGGGTTAAATTCACTTTTGCGTGTTGTATACCTCTCTATAACGTGTAAATGAATATTAACAGTAGATTAGTAAGTAGCCAAGGGGTGTAAGGCATCAATTGCAACCCGAGATATTAAGGCGCGAGCGCAGGGAGGGCGCTTATAGTTAAAATAAAAGTTATCTATTTCCGTCTTTTTTCATCATTTTTTTAAAATTATGTTATCAAGAACGACATAATTGAGGTTCGCCGCTCGATATTTAAAATTGATGACTATTATACTCAAACGAAGACAAGGCTGAATAGCGAAGCGATCTCTTTTGTTATTGATCTGAATGCATGGTGTCTATTGCCAGTATGATGATTACATTAGATGTACGCGAACTTTTTAAAAAGTGAAGTTTTTTTTTAATTACTTACCGCCCTACAGCTTTTCTATCTAAATTATTACCCAAGTGCGCTAATTGGTCACTTACAAGCCCTATTTGGGGGTAATAAGGGTCTACTTAACGAATATGAGAGATGTAAATGTTATTTACCTTCTTTGAATCCACAGCAGCTCTGAAAACTGTCGGCGAGCACTTGCCATCGCGTCTCAAGCAGGACGGACGAGGGGTGATGTAGTCCAAGTGCCATTCAGACTCCGGGATAGCTACAATTGACTTGATGCCTACTAAAGTGTCGCGATCACCCTGTCACAGAAAGTATAGGTTAGATTAAAAAAAGATAACACGGTATCATCTCATTTATAATGGCAGATGTGAACTATACATGCCCATGCATACACATAGACAGCTTTCAGTAAGACTAAGTGTCAGCTTTATGTGCTAATCGCCAAACTCTGAGCGATATCTACCCAAGGTAAATCATGAACAGTTCGACTCGGCCTAATAATACCTTTATTCTTTACTCCCAAACTTCTACCACCTACATAAATAAAAGCATTATTTCTGCGCTGTAACCAAAACAAAACACATACTTACCATGAGATAAATTATATTATTCGCATCATGTACATTGAATACTTGTATCTTCGACATTATATCGACAACCGCTTGCCGGCACGCCGCCGTATACGGACAGTCATTCAGGTTCACAAGAGCAACCGTTTCCAGTTGATCGCCGGACTGAAACCGGACGGTAACCGGTCCTCGTGTTACGATCGAATAACTAGAGTTGTAGGCTTGGATTTCGTTGGAACTATCGACAGTCCTGTTGATGGGTGTGACATACTCTATGATGAGGATATAAGCCCCAGGAGGGTCTATCTTCATGTTGTATTGAATCTCGTCACTTGTCAAGATCGGGATGGAATCAGCCGATGCTTGAAGCTCGTTTAGTTGCTGTGAAAGAGTAAGTTAATGTTAGCTAGTAATGTTTCGTGTATTATAGAGTGGTATTAGAGTTTTATTGCTCCATTACATTATCTGTACTCTATTTACCTATTACTAAATCTAAAAGGCTGAAACGAAGCCTAACTTCAACTTTAACTCTTGATCAATGGCCCCTGTGGAAGATACACCACAATTTTGCCAATAATACGAGTAAAAAATTATAGAAATTCTTCGAAAATTTTACTTCACAATAATGGCAGATATCGCCAATGACAGTCGAAAAAGACGGCTGCATGAACGGTCTACGAGGGAGGTTTGAGGCAAAGTCATTATGTGGCCACCATGGTGCGATATTGTAATGTTGAATGAATTATTTACTGAATGCACAATACTTCATAAATCACGCGCTTTTATTTAGTAAACGACATTATAAATCATTTAAAAGTTCAATGAAATATGAGCGTTACACTCATCTTAGCTTTCCTGCCAAAACTCGAAGCCTAACTTAATGTAGGCATTACTGTGTCTCTGTCATTCAATTTTGACAACCATCGAGCTATTTTATTATTATTATATTATTATTTTTAAATTATTATTTGATCGTGACAGTCAATAAACCCGTCAATAGAGTTTAACATTTATTAAACAACTTTTATTGAGTCAACCTTTAAAAGCTTGTCTATACTTACAGATAAAACAGGTAGAGATAGATATGGTAAGTAGCTCACCTCAACGTCATCAATATATCCGCTGACTGAAGTGCTAAGACCGCTAACGTCGGCGGTCGGCCTGCCGAACAGACTCGGGTACGCAAAGTGTCGGCAGAGCCTCCTGTCCCCAATAACACACGGCTTGTCGACTAGCTTCGTTAGAACGGTGGCCTCGTAGTACGCTTCGGGGATGAGCACGAAGTAGTCCTGAATGAGAAATAGGCATATAAGACTTTTTTTTATAAGTGTTAAACAATATACTTTTTTTGGTTAAGGCTTGTTTGAGGAGTAGTCCTTTTTTAGTTGCAGATGCTCTTCCGAGCATACTTTTATCTTATATAACAAATTCCTGAGCCGTCAATAGTCATTTAAAACGCCTCATTAAAAACTTACTTTTTTTAGTTATTATATTTTTTGTCAATTACATGCCAATGATACTACTAATACTCTTATCGCGATATTTACCCTCACGGAGATAGACTTATTTGTATCCACAGAATACAGTTATGTACTCACAATCATGACTTCTTTGTTGGTTTTAATAGTGACCATCCAGTTTCCAGGGTTCATAACAAACGGAGACGGCGCCACACCCTTTTCTCCGGCGACTGTCACCAGCTGGGGCTTGCTCGTGGGTCGGAGGGCAACGTTGAACCTGGAACATTAACATTAACTTGGCATTTCTGTTAATTGTATCCCTTGGTTTTCCAAGGTTTTCATATTTTGTTTATAGGGCATGTAGAATATAGAACTGTTAACCATTTTATATTTAATTAAGTAACTGATACTTGTTGATAGGGCTTGTCTGATACAGACTGTTAAAAAATGCTAACTGGGTAACCCTACATTTTCTTTCGTCAATGTTCCATAGTAATGTAAGTTTTATGTGGAAAAAACATTTTGATTTTGACCATATGTTGCATAAATTTTTCCTACAATGGGAAGTCAGCTTCTGTTGAAAATACATAGTTTGGTATGTCACCGTGCGTACTAGCCGTGAGTAAAAGATTGTTGTTTCAAGCTACATTCTGTACAAGACCACATTACAGCTCCTTTCACAAACAGTCTTTTCATTGGATATGTTATGAAATCAGTTGTTATTGTATGGACATGTGTTAGAAAGGAAGGAGGAAAATGTTGTAAGAAGAGAGGTTTGAGTATGATATTCGAAGGCTATAAGACTAGAGACCAACCAGACGAACCAGCATTGGGCCCGCGTTGTAGATTACGGCCTACTGAGAGGAGGACTCTGTCCCAGGAGTGTGAATATTATAGACTGATTATAAAGACTAGGCGAAGACCAAAGGAACGGTGGAAGAACTGTGTGGAAGATGACAGTGACTGATGAAGATGACAGAATGGCAGTGACTACCAAGCTATGTAGATGACTAATAGACACGTATGGCAAAAAAAAATCAATACCTCTACTTTTTTTTTTGGTACAACCTTGTGCGACCGCAAAATACACCGCAGACAAACTGGAATAAGGTAAGGAGGGTTCGTAGAAGAACGAAAGTCTCCGACATAGCCCAGCGGATTCGCTCTTGGAAGTGCACACATACAGCACACCGTCGGACATACGACCTCACCAAAATCACGGAAGCGCTGGATGCAGGCCCCTTCCAACCGGTCTTTTTGGAAATCGTATGTCCAACAATGGACTACCTATGGTTGATACTCGTATGATGATAATAATGAAGGTCAGGAGAAGGACTTACTGCTGCTGTATATCGACGACGCTGTCCGGTGTGATGACGATGCTGGCGATGACGGGGTCTTGCAGAGGGTTTGCGTACTTGAGCACCATGCGGTACAGCGACGACTTGGGTATCATCACTCTGTTTGTTACTTCGTTCTAGAAAAGATAACAATACATAGTAATTCCAAATTTTATATTCTACACCTACACCAACGCCGAGCTCGATAAAGAATAGAGGTAAATAAACCAATTTAGGGTTATCACAACTCACGTTTTACAAATCTCCTATTATCATGATTATTGCAATCACTAAAATAACATGCATATTAAATTGGTATTTCGAAAAACCATTAAAAAGTCGACATTAATTTTACGTGACGGCTCTACAAAAAAAGAAACATGGATGAAATCCAGGTATTAAACATATTTTGTGGAATTTAAAAAAAGGTGAATATCGATGGATGGCTGTTTGTTAAATATTTAATGCAGAAATTATTGAACGGATTTTGGTGAAATTTTACAGGAATCACAATAAGATTACTGTTAATCTTACTGTTAAGATTACTGTTAATCTTATTGTGATTCCTGTAAAATTTCAACGTATAACTTCCGACTTTCATGGAGGCGAAGCCCCTGACAAAAGCTATATGAAGAAAAGAGTGGATATACCACGATGTGTTGATATACATAAATTTTCAGATAAATTCGCTTTCTTTTGCTCTATAACCTGATATTACGGCGATGTTGGTAAGCGCAACATTTCAGTAAAATTTCGCCTATGTAGTCGCCCAAGTCAAAAAAGGCTAATACAGTTTTGCTCATACATTTTACCTAAAACAAATGTCAACATCAAACTGTATAATGTGGGTGTGTGTGGGTAAGAGGGTGTTCAAGGAACTGTATGTATTTATTTAATAGTGAGTTGACCTTTTAAAGCCAACATTTTACACACCATAGTTACTGACGCACCGATAATAATTACGTTAAAAAAATGTCGTTACGAAAAGAGGATGGCTCAACACATCATCATTACTTGATTTGAAGCAAATCTCCATCATTCTATGTCAAACGAATGATGAGGGCTAAAAAATTTTCAATTAAATCTATTGTATTGTACGCACCTGCAACATAGAGAACACGACATATCCCTTCCAAGAGAATCCAGGGAACACTTCTTCGGAGTTCCTGTACCTCACAGGGCCAGACTGGGTGTAGCCTTCCTCAACCTCGTATTGGAACTGATGGAGTGTCGGGAAGTAGTGCGCTCGTATGGGACGGTCGCAGCGCCGGCCTTCGATACGCGAGTGACAGCGGCACTGTCCTGAAGTTTTGTCACAGTTGTTGTCTATAGAGCCGCCGATGTCGCAGTCGCATTCTGGAAAAAGATAAACGAATTGTCATTTTGATAGCTGTCTTCTTGCATTTTTATAATTATAAACTGCTGTTTGCTTACCTCATGGTAAGCAGTAACGTTAATTGTAAAGCGCGATAGTTAATTAAGAGTCTATCCACTCATAAAACAAACTGAGTGAATGAAAAAGAAGACGGCAGTTGAGAGATGCAATGTTAAACCCAACAACAGGACCAACGATGCTGCGCCATAGGGAGATTGATCTAGAGACCCTCCACGACCAACCTCCCGACACAACAACATTTGGCGCATCGTACCCGGCACGCCTCGCAACACAACTGCTCAGATCAATCTTCTGTGCGGCTTCACCAGACATCATGCCGGAACACGACGAATCGCTTGGCGGGAAGACTTTGTCTGGTGGAAGCCAAAATGATTTCCATATTATGTTATTTAGCTTCCCACAACTTCGCCAGCGTGGGAGCTAGTAAGAACGAAAACAAAGTATACTAGCGCGGGCAGTTGACCGCGCCCATTTTGTAGACACCTTGGTATACGGGTAGGGGTGTTCCTTTGAATCGGACGTGTGCCCCACGGCACATCGGATCTCGGACGGATTCCGGGACCTTGCTGCGGAGCGATGTGAGTCGGCGGCTTTGTGTACGGCGGGAGCGCGGTGCTCCTCTCCGCCCCTCGCGGATAGGCCAGGGTTGGGGAGTGCGCCGCCGTCGACGCTGGATGACGATTGGCAGGTGACCCGGTCTCGCTCAGGGCATCCGAGGCTGCTCTCTCCCGCAGTGACGGCCTACATTGGGTAGATGGCCGCCCCGCCAACTGCAACCTCTTTTTAAATACGGTTTTTTATTCTTACGGTTACGGTTCGGATTCCGGATAAATCCACGGATGTTATGTTTGTAGCACCGGCTCTGGTGGACACGGGTTCGCGAGAGGTTGCATGTTTTCGGGAATTTGGCACGGCGGTTGGTCTTACCTATTATAAACGCAATGTTTACGGTATGTTTTTCGGTTTCGGGATATTGGCGATTGGGCGCGGATCCCATGGTTTTGAGAATATTATGTTATATTCATAACACATAGTAGTCACGTCGTTATTTAATAAATTAGTTATATCAATTCTTGGAGAACGATGACCTTAAAGTTCTTGGAATATGGTTTCTTTTTCTTTATTTTGTATTGAATGATTAAATTTGTATGATTATAAGTAACACTGCGATTTTAAAAGTCCAGTTTAAAATCGCAGTTTTACACAATATGACAATAATTTCCGTAATTTTAATTATTTTTGGGATAAAAAAACTACTTACCTATATTAAAAATGATATAAACCAATTCAGTAAACGATTCTGAACAAACTATTTTCAGGAAGTGCGTTAATTAATTTACATGTTGTATAATCCAAAAACGAAATAGATTAACATATTAGGTGCCTACCAGTACATCCAAATACATTGTTAGTATCCAGCTTATAGAATCCATCTTGACACTGGTTACACTGTCGGTCGCCTACGTTCATCTTACAGGTACACTGTCCGGAACGAGTGTTGCAGGCTCCCAGACCTCCCAGAGTACCCGCTAGGTGGCAGTTACAGTCTGTTGGAAAAAAAAAATTGTATGAGCAAACGACAATACAATTATGCAGCCTAAGACTATATCGAGGAAAATTTATCTTATCGTTATAAATCAGTGCTTGACTGCGATTCCGCCTGATGGTAAGCAGTGATCCAATCGTTGGTGGTAAAGCGCATTAGTTTATAAAGATCCTATTTAGTCTATTCTAGAAGACACTTACATTGCATACAGACGGGAAGATCAAATTCTGTTGGCTAGTTTAATCTTTAAGAAATCATTTAAACAACATTGGTTTTGTTTTGTTTTACGTAACATTAAGTAAGCATTTCACTAAATACCACTTTCAGGGTAATACAAACAGTGTCAGGCCATTTGTATTTGGTACGTTGTCTTCACAGTGCGGTACCGAAGAAGAACGGTGCTGTAGAAAATGTTTATACCATACGCTATGAAGACAAAACCAGCAATAACGATCAATATATTTACCTTCACATCCAAATGGATTGTACTCCTGCAGGTTCCAGAATAAAGGCTTGCAGTCGTTACAGATACGACCTTGCACTCGGTCCTTGCACTGACAGAGTTCGCCAGCCGGAACCGAACCGCAACCTGCACGAAAAAAGAAGGTTTAATCGTGACCCCCAACTTATTTAAAGGAAGAATAATTACGCACAATGCGCCCAGTTTTGCGACAAAAAAACTGTCGTTTTACTGTGTCCTGCGTTTCAGCAGGGCCGTAAAACGTTTAACTATTAACGTTCAGTTTTCATAAAAAGGTAACTTACCAGCAAAACTATCGATGACACCTCTCGGGTCACAGTTGCACTCCTCGCAAGCTGGATAGTTGTAGTACTGCTCTTTGCATTTGTCACACTTGTTGCCATCGAAGTTGGGCTGACAGTGACATTGGCCGTTGTCATCACACGTCGAGCCGATGGAGCCGGAGACGTCGCAGTTGCAAGCTGTGTGTATTGGATGAAGGTGTTTGGGTTGTTGAGATGCATAGTCAATTATCGTTATGGTAATAATGAGAAGCTAAGCTAGCGAGGTAAGGACGATCCACGGTTGACTGCCAGACATTGTTCCCGGCTGTAGACATTTCTTAGGTACGGGAAAAATCTCAGGAAGTCTAACATTCAGTTTTACCAAGGGTATCGTGTTACCCAGTTCCTGAGGCTTTTGAAAGTAAATAGAAAGGACGTTCCGTATCAAATACACCAGTATTTGTACCCATTTGGACTGAAAGCTGACTCCATTATGTAGTAAAGAAAAAGCTAGACAAATCTATTGAGTATGGTGAAATGATGATTCTTGTTTCAGAGGATAATGTTTGTCGAAATCCTGGATCAAACTAACATAAGAACATGGAGATTAGCAAAAGTACAGTTAGGACTTACAAGTAGACTCATAATGAGGAAGATGATGGATGGACACTTACGCAAACATTCCGGGTACTTATAATACCCTGGAGAACACTGGTCGCACTGTTTGCCGCCAAAGTTTGCGAGGCAGTTGCACTTGCCATCCGCGGAACAACTTGTTGAGGTGGACCCAGTAGAGTCGCAGTTGCACGGAACGCAGAGACGCTCACGACCACGGACTTCCATGTAGAACCTGGGGAACATGAGTAATGTATCTCTATCTCTTATTAACCTTTTGAACGCCACGCTAAAACGGCATATCCGTGCCCTGTACGCCAAGACCAAAAATCGATATATACCTAAGTAAAATGTAGGGATTCCAATTTTATATCGATAACTATTCTCAACCTTAGAAGCAGTAGTGTCGTATGTGCAAGTCGTCTGACCTGTACATACGACCTTAATGCGTCTAACGTCGAGCTTTAGATGAGCTCTAATGCTTTTAAGGTCAAGCATTATTATTACCTCCAAGCAATATTTGTCAACACTTCTAGCACAAATAAATTATCCTACTTTTAATTTGCTTGCGCTTGTCGAGTATAGCCGACATTGGCGTACAAAAGGTTAACATTCGAAAATTAGGTTGTAAGCGCACGCGCTCTTTAGTACTTTGTAGTAGACTGGCCGATGACATAGTCTGCTTATTTTCGTTTTATTTTTGAACTGATGAAGGAATAGCACCCTAATTGAGTAACACACTATTACTATCAGTTGGAAACATTTTCAAGCTTATTGCAAGTCTATTGGTCCATAAGTTCGAGAAATGTCTTTGCCTACTGTCATCTACTCGACAATGTAATTAACGCAATGAATTTTGTTGATCTATCAAACTGAAACCTATTACTAGGTACTGATAATGCGTTACGCAATTACTCTATAGGTATTTTCGGAAAATGCGAAATAAAGTCTGCTGTGACTAGACAAGTTACACATAACGTAACATCTCAGATTTAAGCAGAGAATTACCTATGTTACTTTGCCACGTTTCACCAGTTTAAGCCCCAAATAATAGGAGGCGGGCAAATTGCGAGGCTACTACAAAGAAATTTCTGATGGGAAAACCCATTATGACTTTACCCGACGTAGGACTACCTATTAACCAGGACCTCATGCTCAGCAAAAACTCTTTCAAGAGATAGGAGATATTGTGGGTAGTACCACCTATATGTAATTGTTGACTAATACTAATGTCGGTAGAGTAACTTTAGCATAAACTGCGTCAAATATTTGATCATTTATAAAATGGAGACATAATGTATCCTCTTACCCATTCAAGCATTGGTCGCACCGAGCTCCTCCGAATCCAGTCTTACAGATACAAGCCCCACTGACGTCATCACAAATGCTGGGCTCTGTGCCACTCACGTCGCAGTTGCAGTCTAAGAAACAGAATTAGTTTAGATTGTGAAACTATTCAGGACAAATGGAGACATCAATGTAAAAATATGTATAGGCACTAGGCAGCAACATCCCAATTGCGAACTTTCACAATCTGAAGTTTTTTGAAGTCAATAGGGTAGTTGACTAAAAAATACTAATTAGTCCGTTAGAAAGATTTCAAAAAATAAAAAAACTAAACACGTAGTTTTTCTCATCACTCCTTGCTATACTTTTTAGCAACAAGTGACGTCATCAGCCACTACTCCTGATCTTTGATTCCTTTTATATGATATGAATATAAAAAAAAAATGGCATTTTACCTAGAAGATCGTCGTGTAAGTCGTGGTGGCTTAGTGGTTAAAACACCAGTCTCTCAAGTATGAGTATGGGTTCGATTCCAGGTCAGGCAAGTACCAATGTAACTTTCCTAAAAGTTATATGTACTTTCTAAGCGCATTGAGCAAGCGTGTTGATTACGCTCAATCCTTCTCTGTATGAGTGGAGACCAGTGCCCAGCAGTGGTACGATAAAAAGGTTCTAAATCTGTCTAAGTAATACACTCAAGTGTAAAAAATAATTTGACGGTTCTACAGTTCTTCAAATATAAGAAGTGCGAAAGAAAGTTAAAAAAATCGATTACTACAATATCCGATTTATACGAGATATTGATTTCATTTATTTGTAATTTCTAATCGATTAAAAGTTACAGATTAATTTATTTTATGACTGTAAATGTCTGTAGATGGAATTCTCAAAATCTTTAGTTCCATCCAAATCTAAGCACATACAATGTTAAATATTATAAATTTTGCTATATACATTATTAAATTGGAGTTTCGTAATTTTAATAGAGATGACAATATATTAAAAAATTTCGCTCTCTGTTCGATATATATAGTTATCGATAGTTAAGTGTTTTGAGGGTAAATCCATACTAATATTATAAATGTGAAAGTGTGTTTGTTTGTTTGTCCTTCCTTCACGCCGTAGCTAAGCAATCAATCGACCTGTTTTTTGGCATACAGTTAGTTGAAAAGATGGAGAGTAACATAGGCATACTTTTGGTCCTAAAAAAACATCAAGTTCCTAAGGGAGATTAATGGAATATATGTACGTGTACACCAAATATATCCTTACTAATATCACATCGGAAAGTGAGTTTGTTTGTACCACTTTCACGCCGTAACTCCTGAACCGATTGCTTTGAAATCCGGATTAAAAAGCCGGAAAAAGAAGTCCGGATTAAATAATAGGGTACTTTTTATCCCGAAAAAATTTGATATTCCCGAGAGAAATCTAAAACGCGCGATATAACCGAAGTTAACGCGGGCGAAGCCGCAGGCGGAAAGCTAGTAAATTAAATAACGTAATTAAATAATAAAGAACGCTTTCATTGAAAACGATCGTTATTAGTAAGTTCGATTATTCGGTAATTTTTAACGATTATTAGTATAAAAGTGAATTTGAAGAGTCACAACACTACGGTATAGTACCTTACTACGTGACTTTGACACGACGTCGAGAAAAATACTATTTATTGTCTACATTGGTTATATTGCTTTGTTTAAAAAATATAATGGAAATTAAGTGATTAAGAACTGTGCAGTTTGTGATAAAATAAAAATAACTTTAAAATTACGTGGTTTTGCGGAAGAAATAAATGTCAATTTTTGAGTTCCGCATTTACAAAGTTGTGTCGTCCTGAAAAGTATGAAACGTCAAATTGCACTTCTTATATTTGAAGAGTAGTTATGTTGTGTTTGTTTGCTATATGTTGACAAGCGGTGAAATGTAACGAGCGCCAATCATCATAAACGTGTCGATCGCGTTAACTTAAAATAAACTCTCTCTAGCTACACTGATGGGTTTGGGTTCGTTACTTTTATCTTAACCAAAACTACAGTCAACGGTATCCAGCGTCTGATGTGAAATACGGAAGGTGACCACAGGAGTTCCTTCAAATGTCAATCATATGATTAACGACCACGGCCGAATTCTGTATTATCTACTGCGAAATCATACCACGTGCAAACCACGTCTATCGATCGAACCTACAGTTCAAACGCCAATTGCGTACTAGAGAATACGTTACTAGAAGTAGGGAGTTGTTAATTAGGTCATTCTGAAATAAAGCTCTGTGTGAATTAGATACTTTACAAAATACTCACGTTTGCACGTTGGATAGTTGAAGTACCCAGCCTCACACTGGTTGCATGTCCGTCCGCTATATTTGCTTTTACACGTACAATTGCCGCTGTTCTTATCGCACACCGGCGATACTGAACCCACGGAGTTGCACTCGCAATCTGTAGGAAAGAGATAACATTAATTAGGCATAGTCTAGGTATGTGTTGCATTTTGCCACTGGGTCGGAAGGCTTAGGACCAGTCGCGAGATACATAGTCTCAGGGACTATTTCCTAGAAACCGAGCATGCCTTACACCGTTCTCCTTGACTAAAGATAACTGGTGCAAGCCAGTAGTATTTGACACGAATGACCGCTTGGCAGAGCAAGGACCTTCACAGACACTTTTTCCGGGCCCTACACGGGCCCAATGTAGATCCAACAGCGTCCGTAGCCTAGCAGAATTTCTGTGACCTCTTTGGGGAAATCGAATGGTTTGTCTGTGTAATTATGATGACGAACAATTATCCGAGATTTATTGTGAAAGACGGTACGGTTGACATCTGTCGGGCGTGCAATGTTTGCTGACCAACCAACCATTCCACATGATGAGGACCTCGTGAAAGCCGACAAAGATTAACAAATTAAGTATCTTGACTTGGCTGAAGAAATTGTCGATATGTGGGATGTGAATTCAGCAATTGTACCAATATTAGAGACAGCCAATGGCCTAACAGACAAGAGCCTAGACTACCACCTCAGGAGGCTCTCGTCAGGGAGCTGGATCAAGGGCTTGAATCAAAAAGCGGTACTTCTGGACGCAGCTCGCATTGTCAGGAGGTTCCTCTCATGGAGCCCTGATCCTGTTCCTGATACCGGTAGGCCACTATATTTTTAAATGTTATTATATTCTTATGTGTTAATATTTAAACATGTAATTTATATGTATATAAGATAAAATAAAGAAATCACAATTTTATTCTTTAAAATTACAAAAACATTACTAGGTTATGTTGCGCCAAAGGCAAATAAATTGGGTTAACGGCAAGGAAAGTGTTTCAGATGCTGAAAGCTACAATACAAATCTATACACAACTACTTTGGTACTTACTTTTACATTCTGGTGAATAAAATCCATCTGCACAAATCTCACAGGATGTTCCAGCATAGTTGTACTTGCAGGGACACTGTAGGCATACAATATTGATATTATTAGTCTCTAGAGAAGTTTGGTAATGTTAATGTCTTGAATGAAAATCAACCAACAAAAGGTATTCTATAAGACAGGTAGGTATAACTGCAAGGAAACGGCCTAAGAGGACTCCTTAGAAAGGCATAGTGACCTTATTGTGTGGGTGAAGTTATTCAGAAAGGTCAAGTGGTTAACTGCTTGCAACCATGGACTGGATGAAAAGAAGGCCAATTAAAACATTCAAAATCGAGTGATTTCTTTTCAAAATTTAGTTAACTAATTTTGAAATATAAAACTTTAGGTAACTGATACAAGCCGAAAAATTGAGAAACTTAAGTGGCAGTGGGCAGGGCATGTTGCTTGCAGAAGAAATGGCCTATTATAATGGACATATTGAAAGATGTTGATTTATAAGGCATCCCACAAGGCGGGTCAATGACTTTGTATAACCTCAGGAATCTGTTCAATGTGGAGAGCACAGAATCAGCCAAAGTATGCTTGTAGATAAAATACATTTGATACATTTTTATTATCTAAGCCTTTTAGCAAAACAAAAACTTATACTTACCAGGCCATCAACGGGCGTGCACTGCTGTCCATCAGTTCCGTTCAGGTTACAAGTACAAGGCTTGCAATTGGGGTAGTCAAAGTACCCGTATGCGCAGGAATCACAGTTGGGTGGGTTGAACTCGACCCGGCACTCGCAGCGGCCTGACTCTTCTTCGCAGTTGCCGGTTGAATAGTGCAGGTCGCAGTTGCACGCTAAATAAAAAAGCTATTTAAATGGACATATTATGGGGATTTAGAGAAAGCAAATGTCTAGTCATATAAGGTTACTAAGGGTTCTTCGGGATAATAATCCTTACCAGTGTTTTGGTTCTCAATACAAGAAATATAATATAACTAGTGGCTGCCAGCGCCTTCGTTCGCGCTCCGCTCCTATTGGTCGCAGCGTGATGTTATAAAGCCTAAACCCTTCCTGGGTTAATGAGCTATCCAACGCAAAAAGAATTTTTCAAATCGGACCAGTAGTTTCTGAGATTAGCGCGTTCAAACAAACAAACAAACTCTTGAGCTTTATATATTAGTATAGATTATGTCCACTGATATATATTTTTAACCGACTTCTTGGTAACTATATTCTCGCCAAGCTCCATAAAGAATAGAGGTAAACAAACCAATTTAGGGTTATCACAACTCACGTTTTACAAATCTCCTTTCATTTATATGATTATCGACTTTTACATGCTAACTATTTATTAACAATTCCTATTGCAGCATATTTCAATAGAATAATAAATACCAATAAAAAAACCAAGTTATTATGCATGTTATTTTAGTAATAACATGCATAATAACTTGGTATTTCGAAAAACTATTAAAAAGTCGATATTAATTTTACGTGATAGCTCTACAAAATAAGAAAGATTAATGAAATCCAGGTATTAAACACATTTTGTGGAATTCAACCAATAAATAAAGTTGAGGCATTTCTCAATACAATTTTGCATATTTTAATTACTTTTAAATTAACTGCATAACACATGCATTGTAATACTTTCAAGTATGGTCTAAGTATAATATATATGTATAAAAAAAATTAACCTATTAGGAAATTAGCTTACATGTGTGTCAACATTTAGTCAAATCGGTTAAGCGTTCTATGTAAATCATAAATATTTAAACAATTAAATCGTCCACTTTAGTAGGAAGTAGAATTATTACTTTTATTAAAATCATCTATGTAGACAAGATTATTAACATCTGTCTTTTAGACGTAAACTACTCGTTGCCTAGCAACGGTTTGTTTACCTCTATTCTTTATCGAATTTGGCCGACATATAGAGTAATCGTTTGTTTACAATAATAAAACCTGAGTGACATTTTTAATGTTTGACATTTGTCAAAAATAGGGATGATACGCTGACGTATGTTTAATCTATTCGGTGAAAGGAATATTTGTATAAACGCTGGATTTGATGGAATTATAGAAAAAATACATTATTATTTTATTCATCGAGAGCTGTGAGAATAAATAAATTTGATCATGAATTTCATTGGAGTATATACACTATGTAACAAAAACCCTGTTGTTCTTTTCAGGGACAGATGGATTTTACTACAAGCACATCATTAATGAAATTATAATT
The DNA here is from genome assembly GCA_037179545.1 of Sesamia inferens. NCBI lineage: Eukaryota > Metazoa > Arthropoda > Insecta > Lepidoptera > Noctuidae > Sesamia > Sesamia inferens. The sequence continues at coordinate 23,481,804 of CM073921.1, forward strand.
TTAAAAAGAAATCATTGTTTAGTCGAGGCTCAAAATCGACACATTCGAAAAATGTTTAGAATATCTTTTTTTTATTATTAATTATAAACTAGCGCTTGACTGCAATCCCGCCTGATGGTACGCAGTGATGCAATCATTGATGATAAAGCGCGCTAGTTTATTAAACCCATTCACTAAAAAACTTAGTGAATAGGAAGAAAGACGGCAGTTGAGCGAAGTGATGCTCACTTATAAACCCAACAACACGGCCAATGATGCACGCCAGAGGGAAATTGATCTGGATGGACCATGATCAAACTCCCGACACAACATCATTTGGCGCATCGTACCCGGCAAGCTTCACAACACAACTGCTCAGACCCGTCCTCCGTACGGCTTCACCAGACATCACGCCGGAACACGACACGAATCGCTTGGCGGCAAGACTTTGTCTGGTGGGTAGTAACTTCTGCCGGCAGCCGATCTTATGGCCTACCACCACCTCTGATTTTATAAATCAAAGAGATTGCCGGGAAAACGATTTACAGCAGGAGAACGAACGACAGCAGGTCAAGCTACCCGAAATTCCCAATCAAACTTGAGCCTTGATGATTTAGAGATAAAGTTCAAAATCTAATCAACAAATCTGACAGATTGTAGTAGCTTTATGTATTATCGTCTGTAGGTACGTATGCTGATTCTTAAAACATAGGTAGAAGTAACAACGGGGTTTTTACTACATATTGTGTAAATTATACACACATAAACCTAAATTAATAATACCATTAGCATTATACATATTATTTTTTTCTGAGTAGGTAGATAATATTTTATGACTCTTTCTAAGAGATATATAAAGTCATCATTATCATCTCAGCGTTAATCCCAGTCGCATCCATAGCTTTTCAGCTTTGGAGTCTGGGGTCCGCTTTACCAGTTTAACTGCTGATTTTGGATAAACTTCGATATTTTCCGTGAAGCGACTGCCGTCTGACCTCCACAACCCGAAGGCGATATCTAAGCATTGCAGTTAGAACAATTGTTTGGGCTTTTGAGGGCTCCAACAACCCGTAACGACTGCCACTAGATGTTCGTATGGCAACCGGGACCAACGGCTTAACGTGCTTTCCGAGGCACGACCAGACCAGTGCAAATATTCATATTCATGCATACAAATATTTGCACTGTGCAGGGATCGAACCCGCGCCTCCCTGCGCAACGGCCGCGTTCGCTACCGCTACGCCACGGAGGCTGTGAGATATATATTATAAAGTATTAGTAGGTATTATAATTTTCATCTGGAACTTGAAACAGTAAAATCGACATAATGTTGAACCGAAAGTATGGACCACAGAGCAAATAATCACCACGGTATGGACGAGAGCAACCTTGAGATTAAAGAAATCTGACAGATTGTAGTAGCTGATATGCTGTCATATGTAGGTATAGATGATAGTACGTTAAGCTGCTATAATCTGTCAGATTTCTTTATTAGATTTTCAACTTTATTTTTAAAGCATTAAGACTCAAGATTGATTGGGAATATTTAACAATTCCGGGTAGTTTCACCTGCTGTCGTCCGTACAATAACATCAGCTAGTTCGTAGGTAAGTAATATAAATTATACTTACGCTGGCATACATCAGTTTCGTTCCAGCTCTTTCCATAGGGCCTAAAGAAGGTCGGCACGCATTTGTTACAGTTGATGCCCTGAGTGTTGTGCTGACAGTTCTTGCATACGCCACCACCTTCGTACCTGCCATAGATGTCAATGGAAAGCCTCTGTCTATCTACTTCGGGGTCGTACTCGCATTCCGTAGAGTGGCTGTGACAGTTGCAAGCTGCAAGAGAGTAGCAACAGTTACGTAGTTAGTTTTGTGTTGAACAGTCATCGTGTTTTCTATACAACATTATTTTTTGTTTATGCGTATTATACGTGTCCAGTATTTTTAAATAAAAATCTATTTATTATGTATGTAAAAAAAATCAAAAAAAGATAATGAGAAATCACAAAGTTATGAGCTTGCTATTCTACTTGGTTGTCCCAACAAAGATATGGCCTAAGCTCCGCTCGGACGGGCGAGCGTGATGTGTTGTCCTCTGGCGTCAGCTGTGGCGCGCGCGCTAGTACTACGATCTATCGTAACTGCTCGATAACCACTTTGCAACAATTTCTAAATGTATTTGGGAAAAAATATAATATGGTGTAAAAATGATTGAAAAAGATTCAATTGCTTATTCTGAACAAATAGTTTGTTCAGAATAAGCAATTGGTTTTGCATAAAACAAAATAACATTGTATACCCCAATATTTTGCCATAGTTCATAAGGAGAAATTAGTTTATACTACCTAACCATTTAGAATAATAATAATAGTTTATTGAACACTCCAAGAATCACAAATTTCTCTTATTCTATATACAAAATCATGGTAGTTATATATTCCTTATTTATAAGAGATAACGTTGACGACTATACTAGTATCAACTGTGTCACAATCGTCAGCGAATAAACCAGAAGCGATAATTAATAAAGGGATACATCTGAAAAATTTATACAAAGATATTTCACGAGATATGTACCTAACTTAATTTTCATTGGTGTTCCTTGATACATCCAAATTCATTTGGATGCCTCTAACTACGTTAAAGTTTAAGTAGAAAAGATTAGCATATATAAGGAACTGTAAATATGATTTTAAAAGACAAAAGAATAGAATAAGACGTGGGAAAAGAGCGTCCCAGAAAAAATGACAAGGCCAATGCCGCAAAAAAATGAGAGCGGAAAAAATAGAATTGGCGAAAATATAAAAGTAAAAAATGATTCTTGCCACGCAAGGAGAAAGAGACGACACATTAAAAAAAAAAACTACGTTAAAGTTCTTTTAATATCTAGCTAGTTCAAGTCCACTCACGTTCACAAACAAATCTATCCCAATGCTGCGAGATCCTCCACTTCTTCTGCTCAAAACCTGGGCAGCATTCCGCGCATTGAGGCCCGCATGTATTGTGTTGGCACACACACTCCAGTATGTTGGTGTTTGTGGCGGGGTCTGCAGGCTCACACGTGTCCGCGTGACCGTTGCACATGCAGCGACCTCCGATACTGATGTCTTTAATACTGTAGAAGTACTGGTGGGAGAAAATGGTGTATTACTTTAGTGTCCTAAAAATCTATTGGATTTTTACTGTCCGTTTAGTAACAACCTGCATTTTATGCTTTTGGAGACACAAACACCACTAAAGGGACTGATAATTTACTCTGCAGGGTAATTATGTAACACACTATCAGTAGCAATGGTTTTGATTTTGACAATTCAACAACATTCATTGCGTTATTTACGTCATTGGGCAAATACTTTTTTTGATCCTTTAGAGCAATGGATACGCAATATGTTTCAAAATGATACCAATTGACAGTAATAGTGTGTTACACAATAAGGGTGCTGTTCTTGTGTTGAGAAACACAATTCTCGACCTTACAAGCAATAGGTCTTATGTATAATGAAATGAAATGAAATAGTTTATTAAGCTATTAACTTTTTTCAAGTCCAGACATTAAAAATTAAAAAGTTTACAATAAATTAACTGATTTAAAAAAAAAAAAAAACAGTGTTTAAAATGTCATAATTATGCTTAGCAGAGCGAGCACCTCAGTCCCAAGCTTTATTGTCTTCTAAATTATCAGTTTTTAAATCGTTAAATGGGTAAGTTTCGAATTTCCATGGGAAGCTTATTGTAAAAATGTATACATTAACCTATAAAGGAATTGCCTACTGTGTGGTGACGAGTGTGATGTACAGCAAGATTGTGTTAGTTCCTGGTATTTATATTATTATGAACATCGCGTATATGTACGACGACCTATTTTATCATTCTCCGCTAGTCCATAGACAATCAACATGTCGGTAAGTACGGACGACAAAAAACCCGCCACACTTTTCCCACCCACTGCAACTCCTGAAAGCCAGAATCAACAGTGGAGACCGCCAGAAAAACGCCGAGCAATGAAGCTCGACGAGTTCCGGAGAAACGATTCAACTGTCTTCGGTCCCGCAACGAAATTAATCAGAAAAGAATAGCGGAGGAGTAAGAAAAAATATATTTTTTTCCACTTCCCTCCATAACAAGCAGGAGACAGAACAGAACTAGGCCAATCGGCACAAAGGGACATTATTGCAACTGGGAGAAGCCCAGATTGCCAAACACCACGGAATAAAAATTGATTAAGTTAATGGGTCCTAAGTAGGTATGTGCTGTTACAATTGATTCCAATAATAGGTATGGCAAAAGCGCCTGAACGCACGGAAATTGGTTCTGGTTTCTACAAGGTCCGTATAATAAACGACTCCGGATGTAACTTGTACACTATCCAACATAATATTGCGTTCATTCTGCCAAAGAACACACTCCCACAAGATGTGATGTGCGGACTGCTCAAATTCACAGTTCGATGTAGAACACTGACACAAAGGCGAAGGAAGTTTAAAAGAATACAGTTTACTTTTAAAGTACGAAAGTAGGATAGCAGGTCAAGCTACTCTAAACTGTCAAGTATTACCATTTGAAAATCTAATAGTCGGTCTCCGTGGCGCTGCGGTCAACACGCCTGCCTGCGACGTGGACGCCCCGGGTGCGATCCCCGGCCAGGTCATGATGGAAAACGGTCTTTTCCTGATTGGCCTGGGTCTTGGATGTTTATCTATCTATGTATCTATTATAAAATATAGTATCATTGAATTAGTATCCCATAACACAAGTCTCGAACTTACTTTGGGGCTAGCTCAATTTGTGTTATTTGTCCGTATATATTTATTTATTTATTTAATAGAGAAATTTAATAGATTATAGTAGCTTGATGGCTGTCGTCTGTACCTACCCCTTCCCATATCAACAATAAAAGTTGACTTTGGCGGTAAAACGGTAAAAGTTCCGTTCTAACTCTGAACCAAACGCACGTATCGACAGCTAAGGACCCGTTTGTTTTGCTTTTTGTTAACAGGTAGGTTACACGCTCACTGACTTTAAACTCGAAAAGTAGAAATACAATACCGGCTACCTGCATTTATTGGTATTTGTACTTTTCAAATAGCAGATGATCGTTAGTAATACAGTGGACTGTTTCAGTTAAAATTATTTTGCAGGTAAGTACCTACTAGGTACCTTAATGTTATTTTAGCCTTGGATATTAGATGCATAATTTAATACAATTATGCGTTGCTAATCTTAGTTTAGACTTTATAGCGAGTTAAATATTGGCAATATTCATATTCGACCTACAAATCATTATCTTACATAATTAAAAAACAAAAAATTATTTAAATCTCAAATGTATTTTTTGTTTTGTTTGTTATCTTGTGCCAAGGTATTACCATCTCTAAATTGTACATTTTACTTAAGTAATAAGATTGCGGCTTGAAGACACTTGTTATGGCGGCCGTCTCATACATTATAATGCGAGTTCAACTCACGCGTCTTGTAACAGTAGGATCCTGCCTGGCCACGGACATAAGATGTCCTCGTAAGTTCTTGGTTCTCAGCAGACGGAGCCGCACGTTAGTAGCCCTGGTCCACTCCTGGAGTACTGAGGAGTTGAAGTACGAATTCGCAGACGGACGGTAGTTCAGCAAGGATATCGGGATCTGGAAGCAGCGAAGAATTTAGCACCTCTACCTTATGAAATACCTATACTTAGATAATTTTACATATATATATATATATATATGTAAAAACAGATATGTAGTTGATCAATGTGCGATATATATATATATATATATATATATATATATATATATATATATATATATATATATATATATATCTATCGCACTTTGATCAACTACATATCTGTTCTAGAGTTAAGTAGTCTGACGGCTTATATCCCAATAGTCAGACAGTTTAATAAGGAGGTTCTAAACAATATATAATAATATAATAGGTGCAATGGAATTTGGACTTAGTTATTTAAATATTTATTTATATACTCTAAACATATCCTTATAGGCTAAACCTAATGCGGTATTGTAACACATAAGATTTAGATAGTTCTACAGTTTTTAATCGTCAAGGGAGAAGAGGGTCTCAATTCTTACTACTTATACTTTATCAAAATTTGTTAAGTTCTTTGGTTTTTAAACCAAAGTTACGGACAGAATTCAAGTAAACGAAAATGCGTCGTTTGCTTATCCCAACTAGTTTAGGGTTAGCGACCAGTCTGACTGGATGCAGCTGGAAACTAATACTTTTCACAACTAAAAAGTGTAAAATAACAACTAACTAACAAAAAAACCCCAACCGTCTTCTTAAAAACACTGCAGAGTGAAAAATAAATAATTTCGAATGTGGCAAATAACTAAAACTCAAGAACCAAAGACATCGAAATTTGTTATTTTTGACTTCGTAGTGATTGGGAGTTGCGTTTTCATTTTTAAAAATGTTTTTACTTTTTAAAAAAACTTTTTTCACAGGTAGCTGATGTAGTAAACTTATCCAAAATACAACAATAACTTAATTCAACTAACTTTTCTCAGTGACATTTTTCTATAAGCTTCCAAAGTCACTGCTTCCAAAGCAACTGCAGCCAATATACGGTTGAATATCCTCTTGGTAGCCAATAGATTAAAAAATACTAAGTCTGCTTTAAATTTTTTTTAAATATTTTTACGAATACAAAGAGTACCTATAACTATATCGTTAATTCCATCTGATACGAGAGAAGTTGATGGTGGGATTCTTAAAGAACAGACAGGTTTAAGTATACCCTTCAGATAATTCAAGTGTAAACCTAATCTTGTCTAACACTTATTAGAAACATCGACTTCTGTTTAAATTATGTAACTTCTTTATTTCTTACCTTAGGTACGTATGAAATAAAGAAACTTCATAGGTAACTAAAAGATTTTTACGGAATAGATACTGAGACGATGAGGAATATGCATAAACGTATTTTTATATATGTTTGTAAAAGCTCTTGACGTCTCAGAGATCTGCAATATTGTTTTTTTTTTTTTAATAATTATAAACTAACGCTTGACCGCAATCCCGCCTGATGGTAAGCAGTGATGCGATCGTTGATGGTAAAGCGCGCTAGTTTATTAAGAGCCTATTCACTCAGAAAAACTGAGCGAATAGGAAGGAAGACGGCAGTTGAGCGAGATGATGCAATATTAAACCCAACAACACGACCAACGATGCTGCGCCAAAGGGAGATTGATCTGAAGACCCTCCACGAGCAAACTCCCAACACAACAACGTTAGGCGCATCGTACCCAGCACACATCGCAATACAACTGCTCAGACCGACCGGCGAGGTCCGACCGACCGTCCGTCGTCCCGTGCTAAATAAATTAATCAAGACTTACCTCACCACCCTCTAGCGGCACAATTTTGGAGTATTCGGTGCTGCAGATGACCGAGTCATCTCTGGTGATGGGCTGCAGACTCTCTTTGCCAAAATAACGCTCGCAGTCCCTGTGGAAAGAATAAGCATTAGAATTCCAAAATTGTTTACAGTAGGTCTTGGTTAGGACCATTTAGAGCCAGCTGCTGTGGGTGAGGTTCTATTTTCTGAACATAGGCCCTTAGGCCGAGTTTCACCTAAGGCGTAGACAAGCGCAGAGGAGAAGAGACGTGCAGGAATCAACCAATCACAGAAAATAATACGCGAGAGCCCTGATGTGGATTTTAATTTATTGGACAAAACGTGCACGTCTTCTCTCCGACACGTTCGTGTTTGTCTTACTGGAAATTCACCTTACTCTATTATAGGATGTGGTTCGATCAGTATAGAGGCCCATGTTAGCCCATGTGCATTTAGTGAAGTGCACAACTGCCTGATCTTAAATTTCTCACCTTTACCTTAAAGTCAGGACCGTTACCGTTGCACCGATGTTCGCTAGTTCTCCTATTGAAAGGTCTAAGTTAGGTAGAAGGCAGGTAAGTTGCGAAAATCACATTCGATTGATAGGAGAGTTTTAGATTTTTTTTTGTGGCATAGCTGGCCTTCTATTATAAAATAAGAGCTTATAGGAACTTATCAAATTCAACAGGCTAAACTGGTTATCACCATAATCAGCTTATAATATTCCCACAGCTGGGACAAAGGCCCTCTCGTTGGCAGGGTGCGGGCAGTAGTCCATCACGTTAGCCCAGTGTGAACTGCTGGATGTTACATATGTACCTAAGTATTCTTGGACATACTGGTTTCCTTACGATTTTCTTTTATTTTTGATAGCAGTGGTGATGAAGTAATTTATATTAATTAAAGTATTTTACACCTAAAGCGAGGCCACCACTGCTTGTGGAATGCAGGCACTGAAAATCTCTTATGTAGCCTCTGGGAATGTACCAATGTCAAATCCTTGATGGCTTTAAGAGTCTCTGTGATGACAGATGATAAAGGTTAGAAAACTCTGATCTAGGACTCAGTATCTTTATTGCGTAAAATGATGGCCATTACTAATACCTACTAGCAATGTGTGTTACGTAATTGCACCGCAGGTCTTAGACTCATTAAGTACTCACTGAGGGGATTCGGAGAAGTACTGCCAAGGCTTGAAGGTCTTTCCATAATCTGTGGACTTCTCCAGCATCCAGAGACCAGGCCTGGGCGAGTTACCCATCTTCACGAATACGTACGCCACATGGAATTCCTGAAGCAAACAACATAGACCTTGGTTACGTAGGAACATTTCTTGACATTTTGGGTTAGTGAGCTAAAAATAACATACTAGCCCGTATATTTTGATGGCGAGAGGTAATACTTATAAAGAGGGATGTGTCCAAGTTATGAAAAAAAAAAAATAAAATTAGTCCGTCTTATAGATAACTAGCTACCTGCACGCGGCTTCGCCCGCGTGTAGTTTGGTTATATCGCACTTTTTAGATTTCTCTTGGGAATATCATTTTTTTCCGGAATAAAAAGTATCCTGTTATTTAATCCGGACTTGCAAGTTTACGTCTGCCAAATTTCAAAGCAATCGGTTCAGTAGTTATGGCGTGAAAGCGGAACAAACAAACAAACAAACTCACTTTCCTATTTATAATATTATATATAATATATAATTATATGAGATATATATATATATATATATATATATATATATATATATATATATATATATATATATATATATATATATATATATTACATAGATATCTTATAGATAGTAAAAAAAAAATAGACCAGTATTTTTAATTTTGTCGAAATTACGAAAAACTAGTGAGATATAGTGTATTAAAGCTAATTACGTCACGCCGTGGTACAAAATATACTATACCTACGTCATGTGATATTTCAAATCAATATATCTTCTTAAATATTTAAATGAAAGAAAAAATAAAAAATCCGTGTTCAATATTTTTTGTAAATCTATCTGATGGACATTAAATTAATTTTTAGAATACAATCCAGTTAAATCATATTTCTGTACGATAAGTTCAGCGTGCACGATGCGATGCAGATACGTGCGGTTACCATATAGGAAATAAGTTACCAGAGTCGTCAGATATAGTCGATGTTTAGTATACTAAGAAACTCCATCAGTTCCTTACTAAACTTCAACTATACCCGGTATATACAGGACCAACTCCTTTCCACTTTGGAAACGTTTGTCACGCAAACTATTCGGTTTAGAAAAAAATATTTTAGAAACCTCGATATCATTTTTGAAGACCTATCCATAGATACCCCACAAGTATGTGTTTAATGAAAAAAAAATTTTTTGAGTTTCAGTTCTAAGTATGGGGAGCCCCAATATTTATTATTATTTTTCCATCAAAATCTTAATGCGGTTTACAGAATACATCTACCTACTAAGTTTCAACAGTTTCGGAAAAAAATGTCTGGGACATACGGACGGACAGACGGACAGACAGACAGGGTTAGGACAGGGTTCCGATTTTTCCCATTTGGCTACGGAACCCTAAAAACGAATTGTTTAAATTTCATTGAGTTTTATATTTGTTTTTTAAAGTGTTAAAATGAATGTGCTATATTTAAAATTGTAGCGAAATGACTTTTTAGCAGCTTTTGCATAGCATATGGATCGGCCAGGTGCCTGTCCATTTCGACATGTGTAGGAATAGACCCTCCTGGGACAATTTCTTTTGGTGCCTACAACGTAAGTATAATGTACTTAATAGACTAATCAAGAGAGGCTTAATTGCGAACTGTAATTTCAGCAGGACTTTTGTAATAATCATTATACCTACACAGTACATAACTCTTTAATATTTCGAAAACTCAGAGATGTTCGGTGATTAGGTTCTGTGTTCTTAAACAATGTGTATTCGAAGGCTGTTTTCAAGTTTCCACTGATAAACAGAAATTAGAAATAAAAAGTCAATAAAATTGGTCGTAATTTTATTGACTTCAATGTATTTTACTGAATAAGTTTCTAACTATAACATAAATTAGGAAATACAGTAACACGATGGCAAAAACGTTCAGACGCACATAATTACGTTTCCATAACATCACGCCTGGTTATCAGAAGGGTTAGGTAGTGGTGTATTAAGTCTTTTGTTTGTAATTGTGTTGTTTTTGGAAGGGCTTGTGTCGTTCGGGTTGATCATTCTGGCTGTGATTCTGGTCAAGCAACGCTTGCAGACGTCCTTGCATGGGTAACCGTCTTTAAATAATATATCAAAACCCTTCCATGACTCACAAAAGCACCTTAAGCAGTAATATAGAGAGATAGTGGATCTTTGACAGTCATTACAGTTCATCAGAAGCCCGAAGTTTTCAGTTCTGTTCTTATAAAGGAGTATTATCCTGTAACTAGGTTGTTGAAAGCAGACAGGCAATCGTTTATTCAAAATAGGTATATCTATTTAGCTGCATCTATTTCTATAATTTAGCTGCATCTGGTTAGACCGGATGCTGACCGCAACTTAGTTTTTTTGGTTCCCAGTTTTATATGCAATAATTGTATGTACCTACGTCTATAAATGGTTAAGTAACATGAAAACCATGACATGACAGCAGCAGTACGTTCTCATAGCATTTCAAACGAGTAATAAACACGTGTATCTAATAAACTAAATTATAGGTTATCATAAAAATATGATTATGTATCTATAACATTTTACGAGTTGATCTATTTGTAACATGGGCACATAATCGTATTATGAACTAATAACCTCGCCCTTTGGGTACATAATTTTTTTTATCTCCTCACCCACGCATACACACATCCTCTTCGGGTCACGCGGACACAGAGTGATGTGATCCTAATGCCTGATTATAATAATGTGTAGTTAGACGACCTTTTGGAAGCAAAGTATTATTAATTAATACCCTACAGTTTTAGTACCACATAAGTAATCCACCTTTCTCCCCTGATAGAGGACATCCACTATCCTACAAAGAACTGGAACTGCATCATCCATTCATAATTACAAAAACCGATGAGAAGATGAGAAGTACGATTTAAAAATAAAGTATCTATAACTCCTGAACTAACAAAGTTATCTAAGCTGTTATAGTATTCCTTCAAAGTTCATCACATAGGTTACCATCACGATATTTTTTCAGATTTTCTTCCGAATATTTATCAAATAGTTTGGAATAGAATTGACAAGATGCAAGCAAGCCGCATGAAGCAATATAAATATTTTTTTTTATATTTGAGTTAGACCGGAAACTCAAATAAAATTTCTTTCAAACAATACTGTCTGCCAAAAAAGGTAACACTCGCTATCTTGTTAGCGTTAGGGCACGTCCCACATGGGCACTTAGGCGTCTGCCTCGAATTTTGCGCGCAGCGAGGCGGCGGCGGCAGCGGCGCGGGAGCCGAGCGGGCATCGAAGACCTGTTCTCGAAACTAGCGGGCTGATCGCGCGTCACTATAGCCTCGTAGTGTTGTGTTCACGATTGTGTCGACGAGATATTTGTTTTTATTCGCGAAAGAAATGTCTGAACAATGGCGGCAACATCTTTTTGATTCAAATTTATTCCTAACGCTTGATCACCGCTTGACTTAAAGTACACAGCTCGTTGACCGCCCGCTGCCCCCAAGATTCGAGCGCGAGAAGTACTCCGCTCGCTGCCCGCCACAGCCCCGCTGCCGCGCCGGTGTTTTCGAGAGCCGGTCCGTTTGATTTTACGCATAAGATCCTGCTGCTCACGCGCCACCACCGGCGCCGCCCCGCTACCAGCAAGATTCGAGGCAGAGGGCTTAGGGCATCCCATCTCTCTCCTTAGAAAACTTTATCCAAATTCGTTCAGTGATTTAGAAATAAAGAGGTAATAAGCGTACAAGCATTTAGAAATAAATATACAGACTCCAATTTATAATATTAGAATGGATAAATGTCGCAAACAACTGGTTTCATGTTATGGTTTTAAATCACCTGTTTAAGTTAACCGCCTAGCCTTTTAATTAAACGGCCGTTCAACTATTGCTATGTTAACATTACGTACGAGCCGACTTGGTGTCAATAACTAAGCCAAGGCACCCCGTACAAATGAGTTAGGTTACATTCCAATAGGGGTTGTGGAAGCAGTGTTCGTTCTCGTAACTCCCCGTGTAGGTGTGATATGGAACACCGGGGTGGTTTTTAGGCATAGGCAGTAAGAGTTTGACAGACTCCGCCGCACGCCACAGTGCGGCGGACATGCATGAGGATTTTCCACGCCAGAAACAAAAGAAAGGTACTTATAACTGTTATGAGATAACAGAGCGAAGCGAGAAGAACACATTTGGTAGAAAATCGCATGGCATATGTACAGACGACACCACATCAAGCTACAACAATCTGTCGCTTTTCTTTGTTAGATTTTCAACTTTATAACTAGGTATGTCATTAAGGTTCAAGGTTGATTGAGAATAACTGACAGTTTCAAGTAGCTTGATTTGCTTTCGTCCGTACTCAAACTACAAAGTTAGCTAAGTATTTGCTATTAGACACTTTAAAGCTTATAGGACGTCAGCAGTAGCTCATATGATAATTCTCGCTTAGCAATAGGTAGATACGGGAGTCGCGTCGCAGGCTGGTCAAATTTCGCATTGTCAATCATTAGCAGAGTGCATTGTATGCAAAAGCAAACAATATGATACTTATTTAAATATACACTGTGCATAAAAGAGGAGTCTTAATAATAATAACAACATAATAATAAGGCTAGATAAGAGTACGATCACAGAAATCATAACTCATTGAGATTTCTGTGGGTGCGATTTCTAGGGTAACATGCCAGCCTAATATGGCGATTTAGCCTAGCATTTTACCCTAGGATCTTGTAAAGTCATAGAGTAATGCGGAACGGGGCCGACTATGTCGGGGCCGACTTAAAATCTAACCGAGTGCAGCTGAATGAAATTTTACGTAGAGCGACTGCATATCTCACCGCCACAACCCAGTTACTGGGTAGATAATACCATATCCCTTGCTTAACGTGCTTTTTGAGGCAGCCCCTCTGTATCTCGTCAGTCGATAAGCAAAGAAAAAAAGTAACATTCGAAGAAGGAAGGTCACCCATTCGTGGATGGGTGACAACGGCGATAAGCGTAGCTTCGACCTGTGCGGCTATTATTATTTAGGCCCGGGCCCCTTTAAGAATACCAAGTGATACGGAAGCAAAACCAACCCTAAATAAATACCAGTTTAGAAGAAATTCAAAGGGATTCGTTCCAGCGAAAACATACGTCTAGCCTCATAAATATGTTCTATAATTATTTAATGTCTCACCATCGCATGCACCCGGGGTCGATGCTCTCACAAACGTTACGTTATTCCTGGAGTGTCCTGAATAGTATACATTGGACATATGGCACGAAAGATTATACGGAATTAGAAACAAAACGAGATTTACTTGGAAATACATAACGGTGCCGTAACATAATTATGCAGCAACAAAACATGAGTTTTTGATGTGAATGTAATGAAGTACCTAATTATTTGCAGGTACGCAACTTTACGGTTCGCAGTTAGGCAACGTGCCTTACGTTACCGTAACATCAGCTAAGACTTTTGCGATCTAATTCACAATACAGATTCATTCACATGTCTCAACTTTTTTGGTATAATAACAAGTTGGTTCCTTCGCAATGTTTTCCTTCACCATTTTGAGGACTTGGTGATGAAAAAAAGTTTTTAAATAAAAAATGTTTATTTCACCAACTCGTATTTCTTAACATTACTAAGTATAGGTACATCTTTCAAGTAAAGATTAGCTTGTTTTTGGTGGTTCCGCTCCTCCAATTATGTTAATTATACATTATGTGAAAGAAAATAATTAAACAATAGGTAATTTCACGGGCATCCTAAAAGTTATTAGCAAATACAATAATATGAAGTTTAATAATAAAATGCAATAAAAGTAAATAAATGCTGAATGCGTTTTGTATTTATGTGTGACGTTGGAGTGCGTATGTTGGTGTGAGAGGTGTAGTTTTGTTGGGTGTACCCAGGGGGGGCAGCTGCCACACACAATACCTAATGTTTCATGGGTATGTGCTTGTGTAGTTTGTAAGACAAAACAGCCGGCGAAAAATCTAACTTGCCCCTCCCGTAGCCCTGATTTGCCACCCTCCTAGCCCTGACATGCTTCCCGACCGGCCAGAGGCTGGTTACGCCTTGGATAGTTTTTATGTATTTTAGGAATTATGTGATTGTGTGGACCGATTTCTTCGCAGCCTTTTGTCATGAATCATTCAGCGAATAGCTTTTTGTAGTCATGCAAACCATGACTAGAAAAACCTTTTCACTGAATGATTATCGTACAGTATAATATGGCAAGCATTGAAAGAGAGTTACAACATTCGTTTAAGCGAGACTCCCTAAGCAAAATACGCGCATTGCTGTGAATTTGCAGTTGTGAGAAGATTACTTTATTTATTATCTTGTAGTAAATGCAATTTTGACTGGGGTTTCTGGAGGCCACTTTATAATTCCATCTTTGTATGCTAGGACTGGCGAAGAGGGAAGGATTTATACTTGCTTATAATATTAGTAAATATTATCAATAGCCTTCCGATTTAGGAAATCATTAACGTAAAATGTAAAATGAATGACTTTTGCACAGCACAATTATAGTAACAGATGTTTTGTGTGTATAAGTTATACGGTGTCTGGGTAATGCACGCTGTGTATGATGAGATAAGGATTATAATTGATTGTATTCTGATATATGAATTTCATGTGTATACGCGGCATTGTAAATATTTTGTTTTTACAGAACTACATGTTTAGTAGAGGCGCGGTAGTGCACATCGAGTTGTGATACACTTTCAAATACCGGACATCGATTGGTCGAATCATCTGCGGGTTTATGGGACCAGCACCCTTATTTCGTAATACACTATTACAATCAGTTGGAATAATTTTGAAGAATATTGCTAGTCCATTGGTCCGTATGTTTGAAAAATGTCTTTGCTCACTGTCCACTCGACAATGTAAATGAGGCAATGAATTTTGTTGAACTTTCAATATGAAACCCATTGCTACTGATAATGTGTTAAGTAATTACCCCACTGTTTGCATCCCTGCCATCGTGTTTTCGGTTATAAAGGCGATGTAAAGTAAGATGACGACTAATAAATAAGTATGGAATAAATAGACGTTGCGCCGACCTCAAAAATTGGGGAAAGGGGAGGAGAGTGGAGACGTCACTATCTGACCCTTCGGGGAACCCCGCAGGCATGAGATTGAGCAGGCAATTCATAGAAATATCTCAATGGATGATACATTAAACAAGATAACGAACAAACATTGCCACAAAGATGATGATATCATCGTACTAGTCTGGGATAAATCGACGGGAACAAACACTGCAGATTCCATAAGCTGCTTTTATGAATAAAGCGGTAACACACGTACTACGGTTCTGCGGTTGAAATGACGATATATATACATATAATATAATTTATATCATTAACGTTTCAATGAAAATATTGGTATTGTAGGTTTCGCAGAGAATTTGCTATTTCTATATTATACCTACTTTTTATTTTACAATAATAAAGTAAAGCAGAATAATTAAGTACTTGCTTTCCAAGACCTCCCAATATCCCTATAAGCTCTATAACAATACTGCCTGCATCGTGCATCTTTCTCTCTAATCTATGAAAGCCTGTTCAACCATTGTCTTTGTAAAGTCGTGACCTAAGAGAGGTCCCGCTTGGAATCTGAGCAATATTACTGACCGGAATATGACTGAAACTGACTTGATCACGATTGTTGAACGTGGGACTGGATTGGGTTCGATTCCCAGTCGGGAAAAGACACATTGGCTTTGGCCATCATTTTAAGTAGCAGCCGGGGATTTCTTTATTATATTTCTCTAGGCTTGCCTACACACCACACGCACTCCCTTACATGGAATATGGGAGTGATTTTATGTTTGTTTTTACGCACGGCGACATTTATCAAGTTATACACTTCCAGCATAAGCTGACTTCACATTGTGCGAAAAGTCTATACAATGCGAGGTCAGCTAACACTGAAAATGTAAAGAATAGTTATCTCAACAGAATTTTCTGACCAGAAGCACGCTTCATATGAATATCGATATATAGGGTTTAGTTTTCCTATAAAAATGAATATTCTCCGGCTGGGGTAAAACATAAGGAGCTGTCAGACTTAAGTAATAAAATACAGTATTTTTTTTTTCTACTACTTTGTTTCACAGCTACTTTACCTCGGATGTTGCCTGACAAAATCACAGTGATCTTTGCTGTTATTACAATAAAGTCGCTATTGAGGTAACAGTAAAATAGCGACTTAAGGGGTCGTTATTATGGCCACGCCACAATAGCGGCGGTAAATCCCCTCTTTGAGGAGTGGCTAGAGAGGCGCCACGGCGCTGTCGCCTTCCGCCTGACGCAGGTCCTCACAGGACACGGTTGTTTCGGGAGGTTCCTGTTCCGTATAAGGCGGGAGTAAACGTCAGGCTGTCACCTTTGTGTGGGTCGCCCTGAGGACACGGTGGAGCATACGGTGGAGGTCTGCCCGGCTTGGGTAGAGCACCGCCGACCCTGGTCCAGGCCATGGTAGGGAGCGAGAGTGCATGGCAGGCCGTCACCTCCTTCTGCGAAGCAGTGATGCTGTCAAAGGAGGAGGCGGCGCGCGTGAGGCAACGGGAATACCAACGCTCTCACGCCACTAGCCTCCGCAGGAGACGCCTTGGTCGGGAGACGACACCAAACTCACAGCCACCGTAGGCGCGGGCCTGCGGATGGTGAGCAGTGGGCAGCTCGCTGCTCGGTAAGGACCAGGCCCGAGTCGACGGCGCGTCGTGTTTCACGCGGGCCTCAAAGGGATGTTAGCACATCGTAACGGGGTCCACGAAGACCGATGCCTCCTGGGTCAGGGTTGCGGGTTGTTTAAACAAGAAACCGTGGCCCTGGCCGTCGCACAGGCTAGTGAAGAAACACGGGTGGGTTTTAGTCAGTAAAAGTCTGACACGCCCTTCCGCTCCGCCCAAAGCGGGAGAAGTCATTTGATGATTTCCCATCCCAACAAAAAAAGGGTCTTTATTAAGTTACCTCAATAGCGACTATTTTTATATGACAGCATTATTGCTGTCCGAGGTAAAAATAAATGTGGAAGGACTGTAGGGAGAGTTACTATTGCGTCACTTCTAAAATAAGATGACTAAACCCCTCATTGGTATCATCAATTTCCATGTTAGGTATAAAAACCTAAATCATCAAAATAATTATGAGGCAAAGAAGTTTTTATGCAGTTCAGCACTGCATAAAAACTTCTGAAACCGACATATTAACCATCTCTAGGGGGTCATCATTTGAAAATACAACTTGGACTTCTATACAAAAACTGCTGGGTAGCTCGATTTATGTGTACATACATCAATTTATAATCTATATATCAATTGCTTTCTTTCTTACCTGTCCAAGGTCGATGGTGAGGTTGACTTCATTGTATTTCATCCCTCTGGACAGCGGCGGACTCTGCCACCAGGTCTCTGAGCTGTCCACCGCGTACTCCGGAGGATGCTTCTTGGCTTCGTTCGTGGCATCGCAGATATCACATACCTGGGGATGGCATAGACACAACGGATTAATTAATTAGATGTATACATTTATTTAGACTTGTATGATACACTTAACGTAACGTAATTTACTGTATAATTTATGTAAATATGTAGTACACTGTAGACTACCTACATTATTTCTTTATCCATCCCCTTAGAATTCCATCCAAAGGTTGTCTGTAAAAGATCGCTCTTAGCGTTAAGACCACCCATTGTATCACCCTTTGTATAATCTTTTTATTTATCATCTGTATTCTATATGGTGTACATAATAAAGAGTATTCTATTCTATTCTATCACATCATACTGAGATCTATCCAGCATTACTGTCAGAACTATTGTTGCCAATAAGATTGATATATCTAGTGGTGATAGATCGAATATAGAGTTGCGCAATGATTGTTGGCATAACCGTTCCGCTCGTGAAAGCCGCAAAGGATAAAGAAAACAAGTATGTAGACTTGGCTTGCAAGGTTGTCGATATGTAGCATTGGACTCAGTAATCGTAGTGCTGATTGTCACAATAGGGGCTGGTTTAATAGACAAGAGCTTCGACCAACTCCTAAGGAGGGTCTCGTAGGGCAGGCGGATCAAGGGCTTGGATAGAAAGCGGTACTCCTGGACACGGCTCCCACTGTCAGGAGGTTCCTGTCTCTGAAGTCCTAAATCGAGTGCACGTCTTGTTCGACTGTAAATTGCTTCTGAACGAATCGGAATTTTTAAATGCATCATTTGATGTGAAACATGGACGCATTGTATTGATTTATACAATTAATGAATTGATTAAAGGAGTCTGACTGTTTAGATCAGTCGTTTCGTTTTCCTAGACCGAAAGGGTTCGAGCTAGCGAGGCCGGGTTTCCAGCAATGGAAGACAAAATCGATGATCTTGTAGTAACAGTTGCGAGCCCATTACAAAATAGTAGCAGCAAGTAAGCTTTTAAAAACACTGTACAAATGAATACTTTTCACAGCACAACATGAAGACGTCTGGCCCACTCTGGCCAGTTAACCTGCTACATACCTATTGCCTTGACTTGAATTTTACATATTCAACAAATAGAGACCATGTTATATTATCAATCCTGTAATGACATTTATGTAGGTATCAAAGCTAATCAATGGAACCAACTCTACACTTCCCATAGTTCCGCGGTTAAGCATTTGTATTCCACAGCATTCACAAAATATCTAATTCCAAAAACTCCTAACAAAAGCTCGCACTATTGTGTCTGCAAAAACAAAGAAGCTGTTGTATAGGATGCGCAAGAGCATTTGGCCGCCACATGTCCACAAAAAGGCCACGAGGTTTGCCGATGTTTGGCGAAATTCGCCGAACTCGCTCAGGACTGGGATCATTGTAAGAAATGATAGCTATTACGTATTAAGTTACATAGCAACCCAGATGTTTGTGAAAGGTATCCTGATAGTATCAACAAACAGTTCTGCAATATAAACAAGTTTATTATGTGTATGTACTAAAATTAGAACATAAGGGTTCATGCACATGAGGTCACAAATACCGTCTCACTAATGGCAAAAAAGAATTAACAATATTTTTAAAATTTTACATAATTATCCTACTCATCCTAATGTATTGGGTTTCGGTACTGGCTGTTGCAGTATCTCTTCTTTCTCTCTAGACCTCTCTCATCCCTGTCTAGCATATCGTCTTTCAAACAATCCATCTACAGTTTCTTTGGTCTTACTCTACTCTTCTAGCCATCCTCATTGATCCTACAGTATAAAAATATATTTATGACGTCATGTTACAAAATTATTCTTAGTAGACGTTAGAGTTTAAATGAGTAAGTAATTGTTACATTAACAACAACCCGGTCAAAAATATACACTTAACCATTTAAGAGATAAACGGTTCAAAGTTTACAGATAACATAGATATTTCAACTACTTACAAACGTTACATACATATCTATACCTACACTCTAAAAACTTTATTCTTTATGACATGTCATATTTAACTACAATTTATTGAATTACTTTATGATCAAAATTAATGTAGCGGCTTGTCTGTAGTTATTATCATTGATATCTTTCATACAACTCAATCGACATACGTACAATGACGTGAGCGCATCGAAGTGCACATTGATACAACCACCTCAATAGTTCAAAATTATGCTATCAAAACCCCACAATTAGACGATGCGTGGATCTTGATTCCAGAGTCACCAAGCTCAATGCTAATCGACACGAACAGTTATACCACCTTTTTTAGCACTTCCGTTCATGAAAAATTGAATGGTGTAATAATCAAGTGAACGATTTCACATCTACGACCTATATACATATATTGCATAAGTTTAAGAGCTTTCAGCGCCACCGGAGCATCGAACCCATTATCAGGCGGACGCTGGGGCAGCGGAACGGAGATAGCTTATCTCCCGCTTATCAGGCGGTAGTTGATTGTTTTACACTGTATTCAGTTTATTATAAACTTTCGTTCTTCAAATTAACTGTTTAGGCAGGTTTGCAGACGTCTTGCTTTCGGTTGTGTTCACATGGAACTTTGATTGGTTTAGCTTTAAGCTCCGAAAGTATCTCTTATATTCTAGCGTATTTGTGTTCACACTCATAAGCATATTATAAGAAAAAAAATGCGCTTGAATATGACAGAAATTTTCACTTTTCTTTACAAGAATAATCTTGAGATGGCGAACTAGTAGGGAAATGAAATGAACTCAAATTCTACGTGTACTACATTTGAACGCCTTAGAATAAATAAATAATAAATCCATTTATTGGATACTAATTAAGTACATTTGTTCGTAATATCGTCATACACACACACACACACACACACACACTGGGCATCTTACATACACTACTTTTGGGCTCGGTTTGAAGGAAGGTCTATCTTTCTCTTTCAGTGCTTCCAAATAAGGCCATAATTCCTGTCTGATACCTACCGTCATCAAGAAATTGTTGTCGTTGCCATGCACCTGCCCCATTAAAAAAAAAAAACTAAACCAAGTTTGTTTTAGAAATCTAGGTATCTAAGGTCCGTATTACAGAAGGAAACTCAAACATTGATCTCTGTTTAAACATTACTTAAAACTAGTTTCAACCAATCAAATGGCTTCAAACGAGACTTAGGCAGAGCTTGAGTTTTGAGTGACGTTCTGTAATACGGACCTAACTTGCCAAGTTGTCGTTGAAAACTTTAAAGTTACTACACAGATCATTGGGACTGATTCGTACTGAATGGTTTCAAATTGAGTTTTAACGTCATGCCCGTATTTTGGCCTTTATACACAATGGTCAATAATAACTGTTTGGTCCATTTGTGTTATCCTCGGCTGGCATAAAAACGCATTATGTTTAAAAAATATGGTCAACAAAGACCTCTCCTGTCTTTGTTGACCATTTTTTTAAACATAACGCTTTTTATAAGAAAAAAGAAAGTGTACGGAACCTTTACTAGAACTTTAATATACTATAAATTATGACAAAAAACAAATTTTTCATGGTCAATCAGTCGCGTATATCAGCGCGTGGGCGCCGGAAGGGACGGTTAGGTTATATTATAACGTTTGCTTTATAACATATAAATGATAGTATCCAAGTTTATACCAATCATTAGATACTAAAACACTGTTGCTCGCAAAGTGAGCAGCAAAGCTAGAACGCCATATCAACAATTGCCACTAAGCACTTAAAAACTTATACATATATCGGATCCACAGAATCGCTATCAAAATGTAGTCTTTAATCTTGTCATAGTAAAAGCTTTCTTCAGTCATACTCCCATTCATTTCATATACATAGTAATTTCGCTGCAGGTCAGTGGTATCGAAACAGAAAACCAACTTCTTATTCTATTAAAACTCCGTCCTACGATAGACCAGTTTAAGGATTAGTGTTACCACAGACGTGCAGTCGATTGTATAAAAGACCATTTATCAATATATTATGTAAGTGCCAAAAAAAGACCGAGAATAAACCGAAAAATAAAAATCACCCTATCTTGATCATCGCACAAAATAAGTAGACAATAACCCAAGGACCAAAAATCTATAAGGCAACCGAAACTACACAAAATTCATTCACACACAAAAATATAAACAATCTCACCTGTCCTTGAATCACATGCTCATCATGATCTGCGTTTGCGCCGACGAATTTACAGTAAAGCTCTGGTCCTTCGTCGCCGCAGGTAGCTGTCGCCGTAATCTTCTTTTTCGACGCTAAGTTAAAATATCTCGGTGTCAATACTTCTGTGTGAACTAGCGCCGTGTATACTAGTAGCAGGAACGCTATAAACACGCCAGCGCGCGCCATGTTGCGCGAACGGCGGCCCGTCGGCGAATGCCGGCTGCGCGCGCAAGGGTAGCGTGGTTTTTTTTTATGGATCAATTAGCTAGGGATTTGTTTTGTCCGTCTGTTTGGTGGCTGGCTGATATGGGATTAGTGACCGGATTCGTTCGGATTTGTTCAGTATTTGGTCCTCCATCCGAACTTACAAGTAACGTGTTTTATTAAAACAAAAAAAGGATAATTAATGCTGATAACAGGAAAGATTAAAAAGTATTATGGTAACCATAATAATTTTTAGTCTTTCATGTTGTAGTCAAACACAGTTTACTTATTACATACTTCTTCTCGTGTCAATGAAAGTTCCAATATTTTATCCAAAAATCCCTTTGTAGCCTGTTTCAATTACCATTCTGATATTTGCCTCATGTACTATGTACGAAGACCTAGCACTTAGCCTAGTACCTAGGTCTACAGGATTTGGTTGCGGAACACACTTTCAATCACATAGTGAATTATTTTATAGGATAATTTGCTTATCCCCTGTATATGTACTTACATAATCGAAAAATGCAACTGTTCACGGTACACTATTACTAAAACTACACTGTCCGTTTGTCCCCAAGCTATATCTCATGACCAATGATATTGAAATTTTTAGATAATGTGTTCCTGTAAGCAGAATAGTTCTTTTTTTTTTGTATAAATATGGTACGAAACTCTTTGTTCGCAAATACGATTTGCACTTAACCGGTTTTTCTTCTTCCTCTCGTGTATGATGATTGATGATTGTGAGTGATATAATTATAATGATTATACATATACTTTGTCCGACCAGCACGTTTAAACTCATTTTATATCTTGAGGGTGCAGATAACTGTGCCCAATCTTCTCTTTTGTTTCGTCATGCATAACGAGAAAAAATGTAGTTACTAGCGTAACTGCAGATCTGTGACATTTTTTTGTAGTTTAGTTCTAGTTTTAGTTAGAATTAAATTCCGTGTAGTTTAAAATGACATAACTCATCTTCAGACTCCAGTTCCGGCCTGTATTTTATTAGATACCGACAGAATTTATGTTTACGATAATTACTTCTAAAGTCTTACCGCAAAAGGAGCACTTTGTTCTATTTCAATAACACTAAATAAATTCAAGTACAGTAAGTAGGTACATAAAAATATTGTATTTACAATCATGTTCCTGATTCCACAAATTACCAGAGTACAACCACCACTTTCGCACTTCTGTACCTACGTATGCGGTATGAGGTCACTTCTTTCCACACTTTGTCTGTCATGCACAGATCCTGCAAACTCATAGTCCAAGTTCCAGGGCCGCCCGAATTCTTATTTTTTCATAAGAAAATATACAAAAAAAAAACTATGTATTTATAATACACACATCAAAAGTGTCTAGGGATCAAGCATTTTTATGCGGATTTCTTGAGATTGAGATGTGGCTTTGTAATAAATTTATGATTTTATAAATTTATATGGATCCTTTTTGGTGCATTTCATAATTTGAATCAGGAACTGTGAATCAAATTCGAGTAAAAGATGAAAATCAGCTGTCAATATTTTCCCTATAAAAACATACAACGCATTGAAGACATTATTAGTGCTACTGTTTCCCTACTACTGATTAAAACCAACGTTATTATGGAGCAGCGACGTCATTTAAGCAGGGAAGAAATGCTCAGAGCCGTGGGAATAATAGAAGCTGGTTCCCGGCAACGTACTGTGGCTTTAGCTCTGAATACAAGTCAGAGTGTTATCAGTCGACTTTGGACACGTTACCAAAGCACTGGTACCGTGGCTGAGCGCCATGGAGGACGGTATCGCTGCACCACACGGAGACAAGACCGATACATTCAAATCTTAACTCGAAGAGCTCCAACAATAACCGCCATGATGTTAGCCGTGAGGCTTCATCACTCTTCAGGGAACTTAATTAGCGACCAAACAGTCAGAAACCGCTTGCATGAAGTGAACCTTCATTCCCGAAGACCGCTACGGGTACCACCTATAGCAATGCACAATCGTAGGATTCGATATCAATGGGCTCTTGAACACAGAAATTGAGCAGAAGAACAATGGCGTTTCGTGTGCTTTTCTGATGAGTCTCGTTTTGGTATGAGACCGGATACAAGACGTATACGACACTGGAGAACCCCTGGACGCCAACAGCGATTAAAATCCTGCCAGGAAGTCCATCCTTATAGTGGTGGAACCATCATGGTATGGGCGGGTATTTGGATCGGCGGAAGAACTGAGTTGATTTGGATCAGAGGCAACCTCAACGCTCAAATTTATGCTGAGACGATTGTATCAGACGTCATCGTTCCTCTACAAGTGCAAATCGGTCCCTTATTTCAGTTAATGCATGATAATGCACGACCGCACACCGCAAGAGTTGTAAGACAGACTCTCGCCGCAGCTAACATCAATGTCCTGCCCTGGCCTGCTCAGTCGCCAGACTTGAACCCGATTGAGCATGCATGGGATATGCTACAGAGAAGAGCTCTGCCGAATATGGAGGGTATCCAGTCGCAAGAAGACCTTTTTTTGTTGTTGCAACGAACATGGGCGGCCATTCCACAGCGTGATTTGGATGAACTCATTTTGAGTATGCCAAACCGATGTTCTTGTGTTGTTAGTGTTCGCGGTAGAAACACGGATTATTAATTGTTTAAATTACCCAATAAAATTTTAGAGAAAACTGTTATTTCAGTCTTTTTTTCGAACTTTTGTGTTAGTGGTTCAAATGTCAAATATCCCTTTATTAGGAAAATGGCAAATTTCTTTATTAATGCAAAGGTGACTTGGTTTATCGTTACTGTGACAAACGAAAACACTTTATTTGATGAATCCTTAAAGAAAATTTTAATTAATATCAATCAGGAGAAAAGTTATTGCAAAAATATATGTTGATCCCTAGACACTTTTGATGTGTGTATGTAGGTACTTTGAGTGTAAGGATACCTGCTACTTCGATCTACAGGTACCTGTGGATTGGCATGCTAATACATAAGTATGTGGAAAAACTTCTGGCGGTACTAGGATTTAGCTCTAGTACTGGGATGTGAATAAATTGGTATTTGCCGATAAATATCTACTTTAAAAAATAAAAGGGTACTTATTAACATTCAGCATCATCAAGTTCAGGTGCCTATTATTTATTTGAAAACTGCCTCCCAGCGCGTGTTAGTGAAAATGGACCTAACTCCCGTCAAATCAAAATGTACCTAAGTCTCAAATTACAATTAAAAAACGATGTAATCATTGTTATTTGGCGTCATCATCATCATCAACAACCTTTTCAACGTCCCACTGCTGGGCACAGGTTTCCTCTCATACAGAGAAGGATTGAGCGTAATCACCACGCTTGCTCAATGCGGGTTGGCGATTTCAGACTTATAGTCCAGGTTTTCTCAAGACGTTTTCTTTCACCTTGTAATCAGTCATTGGTGTCCAAGATATACTAAGAAAGTACATATAAGTTAGAAAACCTGCACACTCATACTTTACAGACTGGTGTTTTAACCACTAAGCCACCACAACTATTTGACGTACCTACAATCTACATATATGTATATTTAACTTGCGGCCCGATACGTGCTTCGCTACGTATAAAGTGAAATAATAAAAATAAATTTATTGTGTCATTAAAATTATCTATTCAAATATAAAATATATTTTAATAGTTAGCAATTTTAAAACTTAATCCAAAACATTTAGATTATTAAACACACAAATGGGGGTACCGACTCTCGAACAGGCAACATAAAGTTGGCCATGTGAAAAACATGATTCCTACAAATTCAGACCACAAATGTGAAATGTTGCCATTGGGCTTTGTAGATGGACATAGTAAATGACAAACGCACAGGAAAATTGTAATCGTTTGAACTCAAATGGCAAATCAGTCGGGATAATAGGGATACGCGGTATCAAACAAACTTCTTTTGATTTCCAAGTTAAGATCGTAGCTTCAATTAAATTTGGCAATAGGTTTTTCACTGCCAATCCGGTACCATTACACAGTTTTGATGGATTATAAAATTGCAAAGAAAGTGGCCTTAATTCTTATATACACTGACGGACTCATAAACTGCATCAAAGTCATAAACGACTTTGAAATAAATATTTTAATCAAGTATGCAAACTTTCTATAAATATTGTTAGCAGAAAGAAGTTCGAATACTTGTAGCAACTCGCACCTACCCTGTTTATGCCTACTTCTACTATAAATCTATGCCTGTCTATTATAAATAGACAGCGATCTGATTGACAGACCCTTTTGCTCCTGAACTCTTGGACGGTAAGGTGGTTGAATTGGTGGTCGGTGCGATTTGCAGTAAGTCGGTCATTTTGTTGGTATTTCGCTGTAAATGTTGTTAAACTGATGGTTGTTTGTGTTAAAATCATTTTAAGGTTATAACATTGAGTTATTGATTATAAAACATTGTTTTTGATTTGTGTTGTACTTTACGTAAATCTCTCTCCTGATCCTAAAATCAGAAGTGGGATAGGCCTGTGCCTATACAAGCCTATTTGTTGTAAAATTAAAACAACCATCAATTTAAATCATTCCACGACCATCTCGCTCGCATAGCGGTAGTAGTACACGGGATACGCATCGTCGAAAGACGAAGCGGTCTCGTTGCAAGTCGCACCGGCACCGTCATAAGCCTCGCTGGCGGTCCCGTCGCGAGTCATGAACTTACGTTCTCCGTCCGTACGTAACGTATTCCGTTAAGGCAGTGCTAGATTCAATAATTATGCTATCGAGGATAATACGAAAAATAAAGCCCGTTACCATCTGATGTCAACAGATCTCATGGTGATGATGCAATGATGTCTCATTAGCAGCTCGTGAAAATGCTTACAAATGTCCTTTTGGCGATAGAAAAACCGAAAAATTATGTGTCAAACTTTGATGTGTCAAATTTTGAGGCGTGGTGTAGTGAAGTGGAACGTGCTAGTTTTGCAAATAATTGGGAGGATTCTGAGTGCTTATCACAGGTCACTAATTGTCTTATGGCAGATGCCAAATACTGGCTGGGTGACTGGACTACAGGTGAACACACCTGGTCCAATTTATATAAAGAATATGCATGCCTTTGTTCTCAAAAGATTGATTATTCCCAAACACTAGTCGACATGATGAATATTAGTTCAAACAAGTTTTCTACCTATACCGAGTATGCACGGCGTTTGTTATTAGCTTTAGTATTATACAAAGTCTTGAGTGGTCTCATGATTTCTATTGTGATACGTGGCATCACAGATGCGCTAGTAGGTACGCGTAGCAGCGGCAAATGCCAACAAAACTGCCAATAATTTAGCGTAATTTTTGGTTATTTATTATGTCAAGCCACAGTGAGTCGAACAATCGCTCAGCACATAGTTTAACAATAAATAAGAAAAGAAATTCAGATCAAACTGAATTAATGTGCTATGAATCTAAAATCACGTGTATTTTTTTGCAAAATGATAGGGCACAATGACAGTGTCACTTCTTCTACTTTCACTAAAAATCGTTGAAAATATAAAAAGTGTCAACTTGTGTAATGAGGTTGTACTCTGAAGGCGTAGTAGTGACATTAATACCGCAATTATACAGGGTATTCCGGTCGACGTTCTCATAGACAGATATCCGCCGGTATTTTAAAACATTTTGATTGTAATGGAAAACCTATGCGTCAAGTTTTCAAAGGCATACGTACAGTGAGATCGTTGCTCGCGAATTCGTTACACTAACAGTGCAATTTAGTGAAATTTCATCGAAAGTATATCAAGCCATGGTCAGGTAGACCGAGCTCTCAGAAGGTATAAGCTTCGATAAATACTCCGGTACCAAGTCACGTCAGACAGGTACGCCAATTACTAGGCCTGGCAGGATCCTTCCCATCTCACTAAAAGAACGTTAAGTTTGACTATGTCAATGAACAAGATAGGTTCGTCAATACTTTGTAGCGCGACTGACGTGTGAGCCTATTCTTGCAATTTCCAATCCGTGTCACCCGATAGAATTGAACACTGATGCAAGCAGCGTAGCGTATGGAATTGTCTTTATGCAGACAAATGAACTCAACGTGTTTTTGGGGAAACGTGATTTCTTTATTTAGTCCCCAAACTATTTGTTTTATTTATTTGATTCAATTTCTTAGTATTGTATAATTGCATGGAACACGTGTGAGCACAATATACTTGCTGTAAAGCATGTATTTGTTGGGTTAGTCTTTTATTGACTTGATTGTGCTCTGGCTGTTGAGAGTATGTCATGCTCACTCAAATGTCTCGCTGGTGGTGGCGTGTGTGTTGGATCATTAGGTTCCCTTCAATATGGTTGAGCTGAATGATGCTGATCCATACGTCATGTTCGTGAACGGACGCCGTCAGAGGGGACTGGTCATCTCTTAGCTGATACAGCGTATTTTAATTTCTGAATTGTTGTTTTTTCCATAATGGACGCTCTCAGCGTACAATATATTTCTGCATCGTTCTCACACGATTGATGTCAAAATGAATGATGTAATCAAATATTTGTATCAATAGCTTGATACGAGTAATTTAAAAGACTGTCCATGGAGTTTCTTGCCCGTTTTCTCCATTGGTACCTACTCTTTGGAATGAGCGACTAGCTTCACCTTACTGACTGACCGACCTTCTGACAATTCAAAAGTGCCTGTAACTGGTTTATTTGAAATAAATGCTTTGCTTTGATTTGATTTGATCTATTAGTTTGTGACAGAAGTCGTATGTTTGAATCTTCTTCGTTTCGCTTTGTGATATCCATGATCCATTAGATAACGTCTGAGATGCATCATGCAAGCGGCCAAGCTGAAAGTTATGCGAAGCAGTAGTCAACCTGATTCGGATTGAATTTTCAAATAGAAAAACGTCTTAGTAGTAAATATTTTACTGTGAAACCAATGCAGCATTCGGTTTTACAATTGTTGATCGGCATTAGCAGTCTACTTCTGTAGTGTATACATGCACTCGTCTGAGATGTTGCTGTAGAGTCTACGAGCCCTAATCGGGAGGCGTTGAGGGAGATCAGTAGAAGTCGAGCCAAAACTCTGTTGCACAGAAACCAAGCTAAACAAGACTCTTACGTGAATTGTCATAGACACCCTCCTCGAGCTTTTCATGTAAATGATCATGTATTTGTGATCAAATACTGTCAATAAACTTGCAAACTAGACCCTGATATGAGAGGTCCCTATCGTGTGACCAAAACAGACATGAGCATAAGCTGTTCAGTGGTTCCAGTGGGTTGCATGCTGGTGGATTTATCTGCAAGATTTTAATTTTGACACTGAATATCGAAAGGGTGTGATGGGTCTGGCTGATTACCTTAGTAGGAATCCACTAACGTTACAAGTCAATAACATCGATAAGCCACTAAATTGGGCGCAAATGGCTCAGTCTGACTCCGAGACAGTCGATCTTATTGAAAAACTAAGGGATGGTCATTTGGATACCAATAGGTATGTGTGTCAGAACGATGTGCTCTATTATCGATATTCACCTGTTGGTGAGGTACCGCGCTTACTTTGTTATATGTCTAAAGGACATAGACTCGGTTTATTACGAGTTTTTCATGATGAGTACGAGCATATCGTCGAGTTTTTAACTGCGCCATATCTTTATTTGGGACACATAGACTGATAGTTTGTGACCGTGGTCGCATGTTCGAAGTGGCAACTTTTACTAGTTGGGTATCCCAAATGGGTTGCGAAATTCATTACATAACGCCCGAAATGCACCATTCCAATGGGAAAGCCGAGCGTTACATAAGGACAATCCTTAATATGATACGTGTCGAGAGTAGTAACAAAACTTAAACTTGGTCTGATAGTCTATGTAAAATTCAATTAGTTTTGAATATCACAAAACAGAAAACCACACAATACTCAGCTTTGTACTTGTTATTTGGAACTAATGGGGATACTCCTGTGATTCGTACACTGGTCCGTGACGTAGCCGTCCAGAACTCTTGTCCAAATCTTGACGCTTTTAGGGAACTATACAGGAGTTCCGCTAAAACATCTCTTGACAAAAATAAAAGCAGTCAAGATTGTCGGCTAAATCGTCAGACATCCGCCAAAGGTATTCCAGCTCAACGATAAGGTGTTCGTAATTAAGTATTCTGTCCACGGGCAAGGTTGACTCTGGCATGAGGGGTCCATACCGGGTGAAGTAGTAATTACCTGGTGAACGTTACGAGCTGAAACTGATGAGTGGTGCAAGAGGCAAGACAACACAAGCATGTATTGTACATGATGCCTTGGGAAGAGAGTGGTGTCCCGAAAGCTGTAATGCATTTTTTTGAAAGTACATACGTCTAACATGCACTTTATGTTTCAGTTAGTTGTTCATTGCCTTTGTACGAGCTTGTGTAAATGCTGGATGGACTTGCATGAGCCTGGAAGTGAACATCGCGCTATGAGGTGCACTCAATTGCTGGCGCAGAGATCGCTCCGCGTGATGGTGCCGCTGCAGGCGTGCGCTGCATGCGTGTGCTGCATGCGTGTGCTGCAGGAGTGCGCTGCGGGAGTGCGCTCATGCGTGTGCTGCAGGAGTGCGCTGCAGGAGTGCGCTGCGGGAGTGCGCTGCGGGAGTGCGCTGCGGGAGTGCGCTGCAGGAGTGTGCTGCGGGAGTGCGCTGCAGGAGTGCGCTGCGGGAGTGCGCTGCAGGAGTGCGCTGCGGGAGTGCGCTGCGGGAGTGCGCTGCTGGAGTGCGCTGCGGGAGTGCGCTGCATGCGTGTGCTGCAGGAGTGCGCTGCAGGAGAGCGCTGCAAGCAAGCGCTGCAGGCGAACGCTGCAGGCGAACCCTGTAAGCGAGCGCAGTAGGCGAGCGCAGCCGGCGAGCGCAGCAGGCGAGCGCAGCAGGCGAGCGCAGTAGGCGAGCGCAGCAGGCGAGCGCAGCAGGCGAGCGCAGCAGGCGAGCGCAGCAGGCGAGCGCAGCAGGCGAACGCTGCAGGCGAGCGCAGCAGGCGAGCGCTGCAGGCGAGCGCTGCATGCATGTGCAGGCGTGCGCTTGCGATTGGACGCAGCGCTGGCGCTGGGCGAGCGACGGTGCTGAGACCGTTGCTGGAGGCGCGACGGTGCTGAGACCGTTGCTGAAGGCGCGACGGTGCTGAGACCGTTGCTGGAGGCGCGACGGTGCTGAGACCGTTGCTGGAGGCGCGACGGTGCTGAGAACGTTGCTGACCAGGCGGCTGGAGCAGCACAGTTGGAGTGCGCTCTGACAGCTGTCCTCCTGGTTCCTGAATGCCTGGTTTTGGCAGATGTGTGCCCAGTGTGGGTGTCGGGTGTTGTCCCGTGTTAAGCGTACTGTGTGTGCGCTCAGGTGTTGTCCTGGAAGTCGTGTTCTTTGAACGCGCATCGGGTGTTGTCCCGGGTTACGTGTACTATGTATGCGTATCAGGTGTTGTCCTGGAAGTCGTGTTCTTTGAACGCGCATCGGGTGTTGTCCCGGGTTACGTGTACTATGTATGCGTATCAGGTGTTGTACTGGAAGTCGTGTTCTTTGAACGCGCATCGGGTGTTGTCCCGGATTACGTGTACTATGTATGCGTATCAGGCGTTGTCCTGGCAGGCTGAGTCCTGGATACACGTTTTTAACGTGGGGAACTTTTACAAGTTCAAGTATGAGCAAGAAAGAGACATGTGTCTGAAGAACTATGCATACTTTTGAAAGTGAAGTGTCTTTATCTTGTTCGACAGTGTAATTTTGTACGAGGGCCTTGAACGTGTGAAGAGTGAAAGAATAGGCAATCTCAAATGTCGTCATGATGATTTAATGACTTTGTTTCATGCAGATTGCGATGGCGACAACCCCTATGATGCTGGTTAACCTCCAGATACTCCTGCTGGATGGTGCTGGTACTTCGAGTGCGCAGATGAAGTTGGCGAGCAGACGCTCGACGTGCTTCAGTGCTTCAGATGAAGATGTTGCTGGTGCTGATGCAGCCGAGGACGGTGCACGGTCAGGAGAGGCCGTGTTAGCAGAAAGAAGTTCGAATACTTGTAGCAACTCGCACCTACCCTGTTTATGCCTACTTCTACTATAAATCTATGCCTGTCTATTATAAATAGACAGCGATCTGATTGACAGACCCTTTTGCTCCTGAACTCTTGGACGGTAAGGTGGTTGAATTGGTGGTCGGTGCGATTTGCAGTAAGTCGGTCATTTTGTTGGTATTTCGCTGTAAATGTTGTTAAACTGATGGTTGTTTGTGTTAAAATCATTTTAAGGTTATAACATTGAGTTATTGATTATAAAACATTGTTTTTGATTTGTGTTGTACTTTACGTAAATCTCTCTCCTGATCCTAAAAATATATATATATATATATATATATTATAAATTGAAACCTCTAGATTGGTTTGTGAACTTTAAAACAGCGTAGGATCATTTCCTTAAGTTTAAGTTTGTGTACTGGGAGACCCTAACATTTTTTTGAATAAAAAACAGACATTTAAGGAAAATTGGTTTAGTAAATTAATTGGTTTTAATAATAGACACTAACTTTATGCAAGGATTTATTTATGATTTAATAAGGTGTATTACCTCCACGTGCCCTTATTATGGATTCTAATCGGTTCCGCATAGATTTTATTAGGGTTATTAAAAGATTTTGCGAAATATTGTCCCATTCTTCTGAATGTGCAGTTCTTAGTGCTGCCACTGTCGTGGGCACAGGATTTCTCGCATATACAGCTCTTTTTAAATTGTCCCAAACATGCTCAATGGGATTAAGATCCGGGCTGCGTGCTAGCCAATTCATTGTACGTATCCCAACCTCTTCGTAATATTGTCGAACTTGTGCAGCAGCGTGGGGCCGGACATTATTCTGCATTAAATTAAAATTTTCACCTATGAATTCCATGTAAGGCACCACGTGATCTTCTAAGATCTCTGTTATGTAGCGATGTGCAGTCAAACCCCCCTCTTTTATCGTTTTGACGGACCATGTCTATGAACACAAGTTCTGTTCGCCCGTTCATCGCTATGCCACGTCAGACACGAACCGCCTCCAAAAGGAACACGCTCCTCAATCCAACTTTGAGCATATCGCTCCTCACGTCGACGATAGACTCTTCTGCGACCATCTGCACCATATAAACTTGTCCTACACTTGTCCGTGAACAATACGAAATCCCATTGCTCATCTGTCCAATTTAGGTGATCACGCGCAAATCTTAAGCGAGTTTGTCTGTGAGCTACAGACAACTTTGGACCATTTGTTGTTCTAAAAGGGGTGATATGCGCTTCCTTTAACCTTCTTCTTATTGTTCTTGCACTCACGTTTACTCCACGCACTTCATTAAGCTCTGTTTTGTTTTCTGTGATTTCGCAGGGAAGTTGTAACAATAAATCGGTCATCACGACTGGTGGTTGCTCGAGTCCTGCCTGTACCACGTCTCCTTGTGTAAGAACCTGTCTCCACAAAACTTCGTATATTCTAGAAACCTGGTTTAAATTTAAATTTCTACCAATCGTTCGTTTATTCAAGCCCTCTCGCACCAGTGCTACAATTTGAGGCGCTTGTTCGGACGAAGTACCCATATTATGGTACAAAAACTCCTGATGAGTTAAAAAAACTAACCCAACAATTCTGCTGGTAACAATAATTCAATTGACAAATGAATAAAAAAATCAATGCGAATCAATTTAAAACTTTAGGTACTCTAAATAACACGCAATTCGATAGTACGAGTACCTAAATTTTCTTTTCCCGGCAATATTCATTTTACTTCAGTTCTATTTTTAAATTTTGTTTTTTTTTTTTAAGATTAAGAGCCAGTCTCCCCATATTTATATAATTTCATGTAAAAAGTTCGCATACTTGTTAAAAAAAAATATTTCAAATTTATCCTGAACTTTGATGCAGTTTATGAGTCCGTCAGTGTATATAGAAGTTGTATATAGTTAAATATATATATATATATATATATATATATATATAGAGACGAGATGATGATCCACCGTTCATTGAATTCATTTGTTATATAAATATAGTTTAAAAAACTAAAAAAACATGTTTTTAAAGAAAAAAAAAAATCATTTATGACAATAGTATAATACACATGGGGAACCTGTTCAAGAACACTGGAACAGGATCCAGGCAGCTATCACTGGGGCGGCGCGGGTGGTGCTCGGCGTCTCCAAGGGTGGCCGCAAACGTGACAAGGAGACCTGGTGGTGGGACGACACAGTCCAGAGGGAGACTAAGGTGAAGAAAGCTCTCTTCAAAACGTGGCAAGCGACCGGATCCCCTGAAGATCGCGACGCATACAAAGTTGCCAAACGTGCCACTAAAAGAGCTGTAGCCAGAGCCAGACGAGATCACTTGCAACCGCTCTACGAGAAGCTGGAATCGTCTGAGGGGCAAAAGCTCATTTACAAGTTGGCACGTTCTAGGGTCAAAGCGGCACAGGATATATCCAAGTGCCGCTGTGTAAAAGACCCTGTTGGCAACCTACTATGCGAAGACCTCGCGGTGAAGGAGAGATGGCGCTCGTACTTCCACGAGCTGCTGAATAAGCAGCACCAAGAGGTGCAGACACCGGAACTCCCTCCAAATCTTGGATTAGTGCCCCCGATAACGCCTGAGGAAGTCCATACGGCTCTTCGTCGCATGGCAAATCGGAAAGCTGTCGGAGCTGATGGAGTTCCCATTGAGGCCTGGAAGGCGATGGGTCCTCGCGGTGTGGGCATGTTAACTAGCTTTTTGAACCGCGTGCTCCTGACCGGCAAAATCCCGTGCCAATGGAGACTGAGTATTATTACTCCAGTCTTCAACGGCAAGGGCTCGGTACAGGAGTATGGCAACTATCGCGGTATAAAGGTCATGTCCTACACCATGAAGATCTTTGAGAGGATTATGGACTCCTGGATCCGACAGGAGTGTGCTGTCTCAGAGTGTCAATATGGGTTTTTTTCCAGGGTACGGAACCATGGATCCTATCTTCGCACTAAGGATCGCCATGGAGAGATACAGATCGATACAGATCGAAGAACACGCCTCTGCATTTGCTCTTTCTTGATATGCAGAAGGCCTTTGACTGTGTCCCTCGGGGGGTGATCTGGTGGTCACTGAGGTCTAAAGGGGTACCAGAAGCCTATGTTGACATAATACGAGACATGTACCTCAATTCCGATTCCGTTGTTAGGACCGCTGTTGGTGACACTAAACCCTTCCCCGTCACCGTCGGAGTCCACCAGGGTTCCGTTCTTAGTCCGTTTCTGTTCAGCGTGATATTAGACGCCTAGTCGGATAGCATCAAGGATTCACATGAGCAACCTCCTTGGTTGCTTATGTATGCTGACGATATCGCGCTGGCGGACGCGGACAGGGATCGGTTGGTGCGGCGTGTG
This sequence comes from Sesamia inferens, assembly GCA_037179545.1. Classification (NCBI taxonomy): domain Eukaryota; kingdom Metazoa; phylum Arthropoda; class Insecta; order Lepidoptera; family Noctuidae; genus Sesamia; species Sesamia inferens. The sequence continues at coordinate 23,517,448 of CM073921.1, forward strand.
AATGTGTGGAAGGACTCCCTCGAGAACGGAGGTCTGAAACTCAATGTGGCGAAGACCGTGTATATGGCTAGCAACACGACAGACCCCATGTCCGTGCGAATAGGCGGTGACATGGTCGAGTGCACAGACCAGTTTAAATACTTGGGGTCTGTACTCCACGCGTCCGGCGACATTAATTGCGACGTCAGGGCACGCATTTCCGCAGCTTGGGCAAAATGGCGTGAGGTGTCAGGTGTCATTTGTGACACCAAAATGCCGGTTAAGCTTAAGGGGCAGGTCTATAAGACCATCATTAGACCTGTTCTCCTGTATGGCAGCGAGGCGTGGCCTGTGCTTGAGCGACACAAGCAGGAGCTGCGTGTCACGGAGATGAACATGCTGCGGTGGATGTGTGGAGTTAAGCGGAAGGACCGCATCAGGAACTCCCGCATCCGTGGCGGCCTTCATGTCCGTGACATAGCGGAAAAACTGCAGGAGGGTCGCCTTCATTGGTACGGTCACGTCTTACGAAAACCGGCATGTTACGTGGGTCACAAATGTCTTGCCATGGCGCCTCCGCCGGGCCGAAACAAGCGGAGTAGACCAAAGAGGTGCTGGCTTGACGTTGTAAGAGATGGCATGCGTGCCAACAATCTCACACTACAGGATGCTAAAGATCGCGCGAAATGGAGGAAATTAAGTAGGAAAGCGGACCCCGGGCTCCAACGCGAAAGCCGCGGATGCAACCGGGATAAACGCTGAGATGATGATGATGATGATTATAGTATAATACACTAGTAAAATCAGAAAAAATAATAATACTAGTAAAATCAGAAAAAAGCGTTGTCATAAATTATATTTTAAAATTATTTTTAACTTTTTAGTTTGATATTCTTTAAAGGTATGTTTGTTTAGTTTTTTAAACTATATTTATTTTCAACTTTTTAGTTCAGTATTCATTTTTTAAATAATTTTAAGCACAGCCAGTAATTTATCATAACAATAATTTCTCTTTTTTATTTGAGTAATCTTGGACTTGACGTTCCATAAACGCTCACACTTTCTATATGTGTTAATAAAGTCTTCTATAGCGCTTTTGGAATAAACTTGCAAATCCATTTCTCTCAAAAACACGTGTTTCCATCACGATAAACAATAGAGGACTGACGCTTGCCGCGCGCCACTCGCAGTCACGTACTCACGTTGGAGTCAAGATTGACGGTTCGCTTCGAGTAGGTTTTTGGGCACGAATAGGCACCGTTGAGTTACATTTCATCTCTGAGTTCGGTATAAAATACTCCTTTTTTAAACCCTGCTGACCATTTACCAGACAAGCATCACATTATGCCAGCCAATAGGCTTCGGATATAAAATATGTACATGAAAAAGCACTCAGCAAAATAAAGGATATTGGATTAACACCGAAGGTTTTTCCGTGGTTGCAATACTCGCCGACACATACACAGACGGTATATCTAGCGTACAAGGAAATAGCTCTACTGAAGGGGGTCAGGGAGGCAGAAGGGCTGGTCATGCAGCCTTCCTTCAGTTCATGCATGGCTTTTTCCAGCATCATCATTCTCGAGGACACCAAACTCTTGCCCAACACCGGAGGCATCGTCCGGCAACCCCTCTCTTCGAAATACGTGCCAATGTCAAGAAATCGAAAGAAGCATCCACCTAAAAGAGAAACGGAATTCTTCAAACAGATAGTTTGAAAGTGATAAGGTGCTATGGGCAGTGCTAGCGACACCGCCTTACGAGTTGTAGGTCGTGGGTTCGAACCCAGGCAAGCGCTTACTTTGTGTACTTTATTTAATGACCTCTGCTTTCAAAACGGTGAAGGAGAGGATTGTGAGAAACCGACATGTCCTAGAACCAAAACATTCGATCAGACACACTGGGCCTGTGACCCAGTTGATTATGCTGTTATGCTCAGTAGCATAAAGCGAAACTTAGACCTTATGACTAAATGAACCTTACGTTATTGACACCGCTATTATCAGGATAAAGCGTTTCGCTTCGTCTTTTATGCCGCGTACATCGAGGGACTGTAACTATTTGAATTTGGTTGAGGCGGTCTCCCGTCTGATTACAATCAACGATTGCATCACTGCTTACCATCTGCTTACTATTTGGGATCGCGTTCAAGCACTAGATTACACATATATATTTATATTTACGCATACGCACAGTGTATTTGAAGTCAGTCAGTATATTTAGACAATTGTTTGTATACCCGCGTAATTTTCGATTCGGAATCCGAATCGGGATTTATAGTATCCTCTGTTAATCCAAGTCATAAATTACCCATGTACCAAATTTCAACCATATCCGTGTAGTATTGACACGCTTGTATCGCCTCTCATTTGGGACTGGTATAGTGCCCAAGTCCTGGAAGCTTGCCAATGTGCAGCCCGTGCCCAAAAAGGGTAGTCGTGCCGATCCTAACAACTATCGGCCGATTTCGATCACCTCCATACTTTGCAAAATTATGGAGCGTGTATTGAACTCGCGCCTTTTGGCATACCTGGAAGGTAACGATCTCCTCAGTGACCGACAGTACGGGTTTCGCCGCAATCGGTCAACTGGGGACCTACTAGTGTATGCCACTCACTTGTGGGGCGAGGCACTCGAGAGGAATGGGGAAGCAATTGCTGTCTCCCTTGATGTCTCGAAGGCCTTCGACCGGGTATGGCACGCTGGCCTTTTGAGTAAGCTTCCAGCGTACGGCATTTCCCCTAGCCTGACTGGCTGGGTAAAAGACTTCCTGACTGAACGGTCCCTCCGAGTTGTTGTCGACGGATGCTCATCTGAGCCCATGTCGACTAATGCCGGTGTTCCTCAGGGGTCTGTTCTCTCTGCAACTCTGTTTCTGCTGCATATTAACGATCTGCTGATGCTCGGTATCTATGGGTATGCAGATGACAGCACAGTTGTGGAGAGATACCTGCCGGATGCTCGGGCTAGTAGGGAATCAATCCGGTCCGAAAGAGAGGCCATGGTAGAGCGAACGAGTGTTGCACTTCAGGCAGTCTCCGAATAGGGCAATGCCAATCTTGTAGCATTCAATGCCGCCAAAACGCAGGCGTGTCTTTTCACCGCCAAAAGGAGCCCGTTCACCTTGGCTCCTACTTTTCGGAATGTATCCTTGGAGTGTACCGACCGCCTTCAGCTTTTGGGTATTGAGATTTCCTCGAACCTAAACTTTGGGCGGTTCGTTGAGTCCAAGGCCAAGGTGGCTGCCAGAAAACTTGGTGTAATCGCAAAGGTCCGGCAGTACTTCACACCAGGGCAGCTTCTAATGTTGTACAAAGCACAGGTCCGTTCGTGTGTGGAGTACTGCAGCCACATTTGGGCTGGTGCTGCTAAGTGTCACCTGGCCACTTTGGATTCAGTGGAGAGGCGTGCGAAGAGGCTGATTGGTGACCCTGATTTAACTCGAGTTGGTCTCCAAAGCCTAGAGCACAGGCGTAGAGTAGCCAGCCTTTCGGTGTTCTATAGGATACATTCTGGGGAGTGTGCGAGGGAATTGCACGATTTAATTCCCCCATTTCCGTTCCACCATCGGACGACCCGTCGTACGGCGAGTTTCCACCCTTATGTTGTTAGCACCTCTACGATCCGGACGAAGCGTTTCGCCTCCTCCTTTATACCGCGTACATCGAGGCACTGGAACAATCTGCCGGCGGCGGTGTTTCCGTCGGACTACAATTTGAGTGTCTTCAAGGCTAGAGTGAATAGGCTCTTAATAAACTAGTGCGCTTTACCATCAACGATTGCGTCACTGCTTACCATCAGGCAGGATTGCGGTCAAGCGCTGGTTTATACTTTAATAATAAAAAAAGTAGTTTTTCCGTGAAAGAATAACAAATATTACTACTTCTTGTACTAACTGCGCCCGCGGTTTTACTCGCGTACGTTTCGATATTATGGAAATATCCGGATAAAAAGTATCCTATAAGTATATAGGATACCTTTTATCCGGATATTTCCTTATCTTTTTCTATTTCGGATATTAACGGCTGGGATTTACCAATCCCAGTTATAAGCCATGTATGCCAAATTACATGCAAATCTTAGTCAACAATTTCTTAGTCAGGTCATAAGTATTGTCACACATTATTATTATTTTTTTTTAGAATGCTGGCTACAAAAAAGTTTATGGAATTCGAATTCAGAATTGTGCATGAAAATAATAATGTGTAGTTTTTAGAATTTAATTCATTTTATATGGAGTGGACTCTTAAAGAAGACCGTGTTGTAGTTATTGCAATGCATCGTTGCGGTTACGTGCCAATTAAAAATTTATGACATACTGAAAAAATTTAATATAAGCCAAAGGTTCGTTTATTGTACCATCAAACGATACAATGAAGAGTCTAGTGTAGATGACAGGTCAAGAAGTGGTCACCGTTAGGACTCCAGCAGTGATAAAAGCTATGAAGGCGCGAATTCCAAGAAATTCCAAACGTAAGCAGAAACTGTTGGCCCTTCAGAAGGTGTTAAGCAGAACCACGGTGAAGAGGGTATTAAATGAAGACTTAGGGCTTCGGGCATATCGGAGAAAAACAGAACATCGTTTAATAGATTTGAGACTGCAGAGATGTCACGCTATTTGAAGCGGTACGCGGGACAAAATATTGGGAAATACTTTTTTCGGAATGAAAATTTTTACATCAAAGAAAATGATAAGGTAAACGCACATAGTGGAGAAGAAGCGGTCAGCCGTATTCCGCGTGTCCAACGAGGTCATTTTCCATCCTTGCTCATGGTAAGATTGGGAGTTTCTAATTGGGGCTAAACTGAGATACTTTTTTTGTGAGAAAGGTGTAAAAACCAATGCATTTGTGTATCTAAATACAGTCCTGAGGAAGCTTGTGGAACCAGTTTCTCATACCATGTTCCATAACAGGCACTGGGTATTCCAGCAAGATTCGGGACCAGCTCATAGAGGGAAGAGCACACAAGACCGGCTAGCGGCGCGTGACATCGACTTCATCCAGCTCGAAGATTGGCCCTCCTACAGTTCAGATTTGAGTTCTTTAGAATACAAGATATAGCAACACTTAGAGGTAAAGGCTTGCTCAATACCTCATACTAATTTGGAGTCACTCAAGGCATCCTTATTTAAGGCAGCCGCCGTTATTGACATGGACCTCGTTCGTGCTGCGATAGACGATAAGCCGCGCAGATTGAAAGCCTTTATTCAAAATCGCGGAGGTCATTTTGAATAAACTTTATTATAGTAAGAATCTGTTTTGTTAAGTTCATTTTGGAATATAAATAAATTTGTCTGAATTATTTCATATTAAACATGTGATAGAATTTATAACCTGATTAGGTACATCCTCACAAACTTTCGCATTTATAATATTAGTAGGATAGGATAGTAAGATTATTAGGATAGGAATATATTATGTTCTTTTTTATAATTATAAACAAGTGCTTGAGCGCAATCGCGCCTGATGGAAAGCCGTGATGCAAACGTTGATTTTAATCAACTATTGCAAAGCGCGCTAGTTTATTAAGAGCCTATTCACTCAAAAAAACTTAGTGAATAGAAAGGAAGACTGCAGTTGAGCGAGGTGATACAATATTAAACCCAACAACACGACCAATGATGTTGCGCCAGAGAGAGATTGATCTGGAGACCCCCCACGACCAAACTCCCGACACAACAACATTAAGCGCATCGTACCCGGCACACATCGCAACACAAATGCTCAGATCCGTCCTACATACGGCTTTGCCAGACATAATGTCGGAACACGACTAATTGCTTGGCGGTAAGACTTTGTCTGGTGGGTGGTCACTTTTGCCGGCAGCTAATTTTATGACCTATAATCGAGGAAGTATGAAGCATATTAAGTAGGAAGTATGATAGGACAAGTATCATATGGGTGATTAAAGTAACAAACGGTTACCTTTGTACAGATTTTTCTGTTCACATTTTACTTTGCGTCTTAAGTAAAAATATGTATGGTCAATGGGTGAGAAGATTTGGGAACACGTCGGTGAGTCGGGGAAATCTACGGAATTCAAGCCACACTCGTAGCACTTCGTACTTTCGCCTTGGTTGCCGCCCGAGTCGTCTGGGCCTTCTTCGCCGTCTGGCGACTTTTTATCTCTCCGTTTATTTATTGTAGTTGTTAACTCCTTTGTTATTGTTGGCGCCAGTGTTGTTGTTGGCGTCTGTGTTGTTGTACCCTCCAGAATTGTTGTTGTTGCCCGTGTTGTTGGCGTTTGTGCTGTTGTTTTATCCTTTGTTATTGTTGTTGTCGACTTTGTTGTTACGTTATTTGCATCTATCGGACGAATAGCATTTTCGCCGAACATCTCCTTATTTAGGGGAATCGAATTCATGGTGAATTCAACGTTATTAGGAGTCTCCTCAACAATATCATCTTCCCCATTATCGTTTTGATCATCAAAATCTGCATTTTCTGTAAAAAATATTTATGTGAATATTGCTTTATGCATTATCGCCATAAGTCTCAAAATTTATTTGAATACTATTCATACCGTTTTTAGAAGATTCCAAAACGGAATCGTCTCTTGTAACTTCTTGATTATAAAAACCTGACGAGTATCTGTCTGACCTTAAATTGGGGAAGTAGCTAGCGAAAGTTCTTTTTGTTTTTCTCTTTGTTGTTGGTTTCTCTGTGCTAGTCAAAATTAGTACGACTTTTGGCCATGCATCTTCTTCTTCATCGAAATGATGCCAATAAGATTTTTTTGGTATATCCACCAAATTCTGACCTTCTGCTTGAGGTATGTACTGAAAACTAAACCTGGATTTGGTTCTCAATACTCTTTCTTGATTTGAAGAACCACTTTTTATTTTCATTGCCGTTGGTCTCCATAATGTCTTATGTCCTGTAAAAGGTTTACTATTTGAGGATTTGATCTGTTTTATTAAGAAATTAAGTGACCGAAGTCTATTTTGTTGTTGAAGTGGCTGTCTTGTGTCTATTTGATGATGATGTAGGTAACTCTAACTGTAGGTAGCTCAACTTCATGGTTTAATAATGCTTCATTTCAACAAGCTAAAAGCAGCTGCTGACATTAAGAGCAGTGAATGATAAAGTGGAAAGAGTGTTCAAATTAAAGCAAGGTTTTCATGGCAAAATCACATTCGAAAAGGTAAGGAAGTTTTCGAATGGGATTTTGTATGTGTTATGTTGACGTTTACTACGTTATGTACATTTCGCAAACCTGGATACAACTAAAACTATGTTTTATTTGTGAGTCGACAGGGGTTATCGTTATCTATTTTAGTTTTTATTGACAAATAGAAAAAAAAAGAAAAATTAAAGCTTATGCATACTTTAAATTGAAAAGTTTTTACTATTTGAGATTTCAGTTTTCACTTCTGTCGACATCAGTAACACGACTGCTAATTTTAAAACGATTACGGTGTCGGGTCGGTGACGGTCACGCGAAATCAATGCTTTTCCCCAACCAACAATTGTTTTTTGGCCTATTAACCTGGGACACCCTGCTCTCCACCTTTGCTAGCTTTATCAAACAATTGACCTTGAAATGATCTCTCAATATTTTTAAATAATTGGTCAGAAAATATATATTTTTTTCCTTATAAGTTATAAACTAGTGCTTGACCGCAATCCCGCCTTATGGTAAGCTGTGATGCAATCGTTGATGAAGCGCTAGTTTATTAAGAGCCTATACACTCTAGCCTTGAAGACACTCTTGAAGTACCTAATCTCTGTATTGACCCTCAGTAACTTAAAGAAATGTTTCCACAACCTCTATATCACAAAAGAGTGTGCCAAACAAAACTTCGAAATTCCTTAAAGCTTTGCAGCGGTTAGCCTTAAGGCAACTGACTTGGACCATAGGTGTTTGATCATTGTCCTGGAAACATCGCTTTACTCACTGTGTGATAAAACTGGCTTAAAATGAGTCCAAAAAGAACACTAACAACACTCATATACGCTGATAAATTAAAAGCTATAGAAACAGTGACAAATAGATTGAAAAGGAAAGAAGTTGCGGCCCAGTTTGGGATACATGAGATTACACTATCAATCATTATTAAAAAAGAAGCCGAAATGTTGATGAAACAAGAATCAGAAGAAAGTCTTCAATGTAAAAGACGAAAAATTGCCAAATTACCTAATTTAGAACAATTTGTTTTCGTGGTTCAAATATGATTATTTTAATTTCTGTATTTTATTGAACTTAATCCATCTGACATATACGAGTAAAAATAGGAACAAGAGTACATATACACATATGTACATACACATATACATGTACATACCTACCTCTATATTTACCTATCTCTAACATAGATCCTTGATACCTTAAAACCTCTATAACTTAAAATATTTTGTATTTCCCATGGACTTTAACTTATCGAGGTTCTACTGTATTTACATAGATCACTAGCTGGCCCAATAAACGTTATTTTGTACTAGTTATAATTTATAACAAAAATATCAATCTTTACAATGACCACCTACTCTCAGACCCACCGAATATACTTAAAAATATTATAAAAATCTCACTAAAATATCAAAACAGATTGTTGATACTTCCCGTGACCCAAAGGGCTAGCCATTTGCCTAGGCCAGAAGCTAAGCTTTTCCATACATCGCGGTAATATCACCAGTATCTTGGGTACATTACCTGTTGACAGCGATGCGGATAAACTTTTTGACGCTATATTTTAATTCGTGAATTTTATTCATTGATTTCGTATTGGATGTCATGTGCCTATGTGGATGTTCAATCAAAGAAATATTAAAAAGGATGATAGATATTATTTAATATTTGAAAGAAGGTAGTCACCCATTATATTACGCAACGATAAGAAATATGAATAGTAAGTATTTATTACCTATATATGGTTCATATCTATAAATATTTTCAGAACGCATGTAAGATCCTTCTGTTGTGGTGGTTAGAACATGTTCCACTGGGTTTTTGATACGCGACAACAATGAGCAATTAATATATTTAAAATCATAATGTAAATAAAAAAATATAAAATAAAAATTATATAAAATATTTGTAAACATCTTAGAAAACAAATACAAAAAGTAAACAAAGCACCCAAAAAACAAACATTGTTATTATATTCTTTGCTATAAGCTCATCTTGTGTATGACATCTTGTCATACTACAAAGAGTATCCTTATCCAATGTATTATAAATAAGAAAGTGTGTCCGTTTGGTTGTTTGTCTGTCTTTCACGGCAGAACGCTGCCACGAATTTACGTCATCAGTAGGCCTAGTATGAGTTTTCAATACGAAACTCGTTCGATCGTATCGAGCGCGTTTGGCGCTCTCATTGGTTGAGAGTTCTTACGACCTTGAAGCGGGCCAATCGCTGAGCCAAACGCGCTCGATACGATCGAACGAGTTTCGTATTGAAAACTCATGTTACCTACTACTGTATTAAGTGGCGATATATAGTTGTAGAGACGAAGATTGACATAGGCTACTTTTTTCTCTTTCTACCCTCCCCCCCATTTCTTTAAAATAGGAAGTGGAAGTTTGTATGGAACATTCCGGAATTTCAAGGTACAGTCGACAGTACATCAACACACACCACACAAGCATTAAGGCTCAAGGTCGTTTGGGAATATTTGTCAGTTACGGGTAGGTTGACCTGCTGTCGTCCATACAAAGCTAAAAATAGGGTAGTTCACTAAAAAAATTAATTAGTCCGTCAGTCAGATTTCCAAAAAATACTAGACACATATTTTTCTTTTTTCATATAAACAAAAAATGAAGACGACACAGTGCGTTGAAAACTCGTGTGACGCCATTGCACGCTACACTTTTTAGTGAGCAGTGATGTCACCACTCCTGATCTTTGATGCCTTTTATATTTGTCAATTTTTATTGATTTGATAAAACAAAATATACGTATCCAATATTTTTCTATAATCTGAATGACGGACTAAATAGAACTATTTTTTTTTTCACAAATAGTGCGCATAACAATAAGGATGTTCCTTATTTATTATTTGTGACTAACAAAAAATCGTGCATTATTTTTATTTGATAATCCACCCCCAACTCTTTAATAGCGGCTGTGTTTTTATATAGGACTTTTCCGCAGTTTACAAGGCAAGAAGTTAAAAATCGGTATACAAACTCTTTGTTACGAACCAAAAATACCTGTCTATTTTTTTTTTTTTTGGAAATCTTCCGCCAGTCCCTAAAATAAGGGATGGAAATTTTGGAAAGGAAAACCATTTTACCAGAGACTATGAATTTAACGTGAGCGAAGCCGTGGGCAAAAGCTAATAAATATATAAGAGTATACTCCTACCTCATCCAAAGAGTTATCATCATCAATAAGGTTAGTAACAATCTTACTTAATTTCTAGTGTTAGTAGGTTACAGACACGGATGTACTTACTACGGCTGATGAATATGCGACAGTGATGTAGATATGGAGACCAACATATCCGGTATGTGGGTCGAGGGGGTAGAGTTGATCACCGGGAGATTACGTGTTACACAGCACAAAATCGTAAGTGACGTTCCACAAGAGCGGACCTAAAATAGATAGGTCCGTTCTTGTGGAACCTCGCTTACGATGTTCTGCTGCGTACTGATCTCCCCGTTAGTGTAAGTGTCATTTGTTACGTGGATGACACGTTGGCTGGTGGGGACACCTTTGACGAGACCATTCGGCTTGTCGAGCTCGGAGTGGCAATAATCGTGGCGTCGATCCACGGGTTGGGCTTGGAGATAGCACCTCATAAGACTGAAGACCATCCGGTTTTGAGCATTTGAGCATTTTGAGCGCCTGATCAGATAGATAGAGGATAAGTTGAAAATCTAGATAAAGAAATCTGACAGTTTGTAGTATATAGAATGGGTCAATTATTCCCGATCAACTTTGAGACTTAACACTTTACAGACAAAGTTGAAAATCTAATGAAGAAATCTGACAGATGTAAAAACCTATCCTCGAAAACACTTCGAATAATGTTGGTGTCGCACCGAACACACATCTTTAGGGATGCGCGCGCATCTATTTCTAGGCAGCAAAACCATTAATTTTATTATCCACAAGCAATCCTGACGCACTAAAACACCGTGGCAGCTGAAACTAGCATTATTATATTGAATGTGTAGGTCACTGTATTAAATGTTACTTTTCTGGCGATACTATTTTATGCTGATACTGAAATGCTCAGACAACAGGTAATGTGTAATGTGTCACAGTCACGATGTGATTCATGGACAGCTTTAGACCATTTAAGTTGACTAAGATGTAACTAGAGCGGCTCACCTTTCTCCCATCTCCTAAGTGTGAAACTCTTCATACCTATTGATTTAGAGATTTCCAGGTGGGCAGTTGCAGTTCGTGGTCCGCTGGGAGCTTTTCCGCAGCCTCAATATAGGTTGTTGGTATAGGTATCTAAAAGCCTGCTACAGTAGCGACATGTAGATTTCTAACACATGCTTTGCATTACATTTATAGTATGAGAACAACTACTTAATAAATTCTACCGTTTCCAGACTATGATTGCACTAAGATTGTATTTGTTCCTACGCACAACTTGATTAAAAGGGCGACTAATCCTAATAAGTAATTTTTTATAAGTCGTTTACAGTTTCATATCTATATGAATTTCCCTTTGCCAAAATGTAAGTGTTAAAAGTAGTGCCGTAGACGCTTGGGTCTACGACTGCGTTTGGTAACGATTTTGTTGCAGTATGTGTTAGCATTAGTCTATATGGGATGGGTCTATAATTATATTATTTTAAGATATTCAAACAGAGTTTCTTCTCTCCTGTTACCCTATTTTGCTGTTCCCTACAGGGTCCATAATTGATCTCACATAAATTGTTACCACCCTTATATGAACTTATGGTAAAGCAATAAAGATATTGAGTATCGAGTATTGAAAAGTATGCATACGCAGACGATACGATCAAACGGCAAAAAAGCTACAGATTATAAACAAAATGTATTTCCGAAGCAGTTACGAAATAAAGAATTTAGCAATGACTCTTGCTACGAATGTGGAATGTTATCAGATTTTTGAAGGTCCGAGTAGGTTGAACAAACGTATAGTAAAAGATTATATTACCGAATGTTTTGGTGATTCATATATAGGTGGTTGCTATATGAGATTCCTAGATTTTGACGAGACTTACAATGAGAGAGGATGTAGGCACATTCCACCAATGGTCGGGTTCAGCATTGCCTCTAAAAGATTCACAAGTCTTGAATTAGTACTTGAAACAATCAAAAATGTATGCCCCACCAGTCCGTCCGCTGCTGTTGTACCGTTTAGCAGGGCTAAATCGCTGTACACTAGGTTCCATGTCTGTGTTTGTAATTCAAAATTATGCAATAATAGAATAGTTTGTCCCGCTGACCCCAGGAACATCGGGTTTTTACCTCTTCAAGGTAACTTGCATTGGCAGAAGTGGAAAAGAACAAAGTCATTATTACGAGTATTGTTGGGCTCGTATAATGTCCACTGACTGACATATGTATGCCTCCTCCAAGGTTTCTTCATTTACAAGTCATGTGCTTTTTGCACCGAACGAGTTCATGTGAGTAAATTTATCTACTACACCTACCTCTATTCCTACTTTGTTTGCACGTGTGTACCTACCTCTAACGAACACCAACACTGAGTTAACGCACGTGTGAACAAAAAGTGTTCGCTGTTCGCGTTCACCATGTTTTTGTTCCTTCGTGCATACACTGCTTTTTAGTCTGTCTGGGTTTCCATGAATAAAAAGCCAATAAAACTACAAAGTTGAACATTTATTTGAACTACGTGATGTAACAAAGTTTACAATGAATATTGATACTTGTGACCTTCCTCTTGACTCTTCTCTTGGGAATGTTTATTGTCATTTATGCTTTCCACACTGCTTTGTCGTCGTAGAGACTTTAGTTCTGGAGGTTTCCTTGGTTTTCCTTCGCTCTTTATTTTCTGTCCATTTTTATCGTTATTGTCTTTATGAGATAACACTTCTTCGTCACTTTCTGTGGTGCTTATAGTTATAACAGGTATAACAGAACCGATCGAGTCGGACTGTTTTGACTGAGTACTAGATTGTGAAGTCTGCTTTTCATTAATTTTTTTATCACTCTTTTTTTCTTTAGACAGTTCCTTTACAATTTTTGGTTTCGTTGATTCGTTGGCCTCCTGTATTTGTTTTTCAATCACAGCTTTTTTTTCAGTACGATCGTCAATTTTCTCGAGCTTAACTTTTAAGCCTTTATTAAATATTTCATTAATTTTAAGCTTTTTCCCCCCATCTGCTTTAAATTCAACACTATTTCTTACTTTTTTTTCGGGTTTGAGTATAACTATATCTTTTATTTTGAGAACTTCTCTTGGAAGAGTTTCGTGAAAGTCTGTATCAGTCTCATCATCCACATTATTTGGTGAAGTTGATGGACCATCTATTTCTGAAACGGCTTCTACGTCAGATTTTTTATCGAGCGCCATTCCTACTATTTTGGCAAAAATTCCACCTGGAAACAATACAAGTATCATGGATTTATAAATTTTATTTGAAGAAAAGATTCTTTGAGTAGGTATACCACTCAGAGAACATAAAACGTTCAAGTGTACCCATGTGTGCCTCCTTAAGTGATTATTTTATTCTGAATTTAGTATTTGTTATAATAGCGAGAACAGATAGGTCAACATATAAATATTTTAAAAATTAACTGTCTAGCCGTCACGGTTTATGGCAGCCTGGTGATAGACAGACAGTGGAGTTTTAATAATAGAGCCTTGTTTTACCTAACGGAACCATAAGATTACGTCCTCAGATAAACACATGCATACTTCACGACCACGATTCTATTAACACCATTCATTTACAACTTTACTTCCAGAGAACCAATTTTTTGCCTTATTCGAACAGAAAATGCATCCGACGCAACTTCATAGGTATAGTCGATGCATAAAGCATAACTGGTTGAGTGTGTAACATTGTGATGGTCGCGTAAGCCTATGGGCTTACGTGACCAACGATGCGCGACGCATCTTCTACCAAATCTATGACCATTCTAAAACTTGATTAAGAAATACATTAAAAGTCATACCCTTTTTCTTCGCCATCTTTATTGGTTCATTCATATCTTCTGTCAAAGTTTTACGGTCATCGGAATCAATAGATTTGCTCATTGGCAATGATGGTAGTGCTTTCTTCCATCTTGCAAAAGGCGTGTTGTCCATAGCTGTGGACCCAGCTCTTCTTCTGGTATCTGCTAGTTGGAACATCTTTCTCCGTTCTTCAGTTCTTTCACGGCGCAGCTGAATCTAAAATATAAGAATTAGTAAGCAAAAGTCGATTAGTGTAATTCAAAATTTATTAGAGCAATAAAAATTTTGTTTAGTCTGGCCGAAAAATTTATCAGAGTTGGATCATGCAAGACCACACTACACTTACATTTTAGGCTAGATTCATATTATTTAAAATTATCGTGGTGACAAAAACAATTTATTTTTTTCAAAGTAGGTATGTCAATCAATTGTTTACTAAAAAAATATGTTGCCTCTTGTTAATACATATGTATTTAGTTTTCCAAAGGTGTTGGATTGATAAGAGCCATTTTATACATAATACACTCGAAAAAAAAGTTTCGGACTCAGGGAATTTTTAAATGTAAACTTGAAGATATGTATTTTCTTATAATAAAATATTGAAGTGATAAATAAAATAGGAAGTCAAAGTAATTATTGCCCAAAAAGACAGTGTTTTGGGTTTTTTTTTTATACATTTCCGGAGGACGATACTTTTTTTCGAGTTTATAATGGGCGAAAAATGGCTCTTATCAACCAACCTCCTTTATCTCTAAAGAGTTAAGGTTCAAGGTTGATTGGGAAATTTTTACAGTTTCGGGTAGCTTAATCTGCTGGCGTCTGTACGTTACGACGACCAATTTTCGCAGCTTACACGAAATACTTACCTTTAAATCATTATTCGCTTCCCGTAAGGAGTTTGTCAATGACGTCAAATAGTAAATGATAAGTATCAACAGAACCAACAATGGTATAACGATAGCAGGCGACGCTATATACTCCAACGCAAAACTCAAGCTTTTCGGCAATATTTTGTAGATATTGATTGTCAATATATAATAAATCTTATCATATTCAGAAAAAGGTCCACAATGCCATGATGGTTTAACCCACACTATGGTATATCCGACTGGTAAGACACACAGGAAGAGCATTGTTAGCAACAGGGCTAGATAGAAATTGTTGCTCTTTGAAACCCTGAAAACGACTTCATGAGGGACGTTGCAAGTCATGACAGCCCATGAACGTAAGTACATCATGATCATTAACTTGACGACGTTTAACACAACGAGGCCAGGTGAGAAGAACATTCCCATCCAGACCATTCCCTGGTTATTGATGAGGTGTAGAATGTTCTCTGCGATTTTAAAGTCTCCGTACTCTGGGAACTTTTTCTCCAGATCCCAGCACCAGCAGCGATTCATGTATCGTACGAACAGTGCGCGGAAAAAGTCCATGAATAAAGTTCCGAGGAGGACGAACACCTGAAATAAGGTATAAAAAAAAACTATGATATGAAGTTTTACAAACTTGAGAATATTACTGGATTTTTTTCAGGGTATGCTTAATGATTTTCATATTTTTTAAACGATTCTTGCTTATTAAGCCTTGCGGCGCAGTGGGACTTTCGAGATAAAAAAATATCCTATGCGTTGTAGTGTGTAGGTATGTGTTGGGCTATCTATGTTCCAAATTTCATCTGAATGCGTACGATTTTGCGTGAAAAAATAACAAAATATCTATGCATACATACATCCTCACAAACTTTCGAATTTCTAATATTATTTCGATGTATAATATTGTTACAGCCTGGGGGTTTTAAAATACCGGTTAAAGGTTATGAAGTTTGCGAGCCCTTACAACAGCGGATGCTGTGGCCCGGGGTGGGTTGTCTTGGCGGTGTCTCTAGACATCGCCAACGCCTTCAACACCCTACCCTGGATTTGCAATAGAGAGGAATTCCGGTATCACGGGATGCCAACCTATCTCTGTCGAGTGATCGAGGCCAATCTGTTGGACAGAGCCGTAATCTACCCCGGTCACTAAGGAGTGCGGAACCGGCGAGAGATATCGTGCGGTGTTCCATAGGGATCGGTTCTAGAACTACATCTATGGAACATCGCGTACGACTGGGTGCTGCGCGCCGACCTCCCTATTGGCGTCAACGTAGTTTGTTACGCTGACGACACGCTAGTTCTGGCACAAGGGAGGGCGGCTGACGTAGCGATCCTCGGGGTTGCGACAATCGTCAACAGGATCCGGTAATTGGGACTATAGGTGGCCCTGCAGAAGTCTGAGGTCATGTGCTTTCATGGCCCTCAGAATGAGCCACCGTCGGGTTCCCACATAACGGTAGGAGGGGTTCAAATCAACGTCGGGTCGACGATGAAGTTCCTGGGACTCGTCCTCGACAGCCGGTGGAACTTCAAGGAGTACTTCCGACGTTTGGCACCCAGACTGAAACGGGCCGGGGCTGCTCTGTGGAGGCTTCTCTCCAATCTAGAGGGACCAAACACCTCCTGCCAGAGGCTCTACGCGGGAGCCGTGCAGTCGCTAAGGAAGCGACCAGCCCGATGCCTGACCGCGTCCCAGAGGGTCATGGCCGTTCGGCTGATCCGGGGATACCGCACGGTCTCCGCTGAGGCGGCGAGCCTCCTTGCCGGATTGTCGCCATGGGAGCTGCCAAAGACCTCGCCCACATGTGGGTGTGGCGAAAGGAGGCAAAACGCTGGGGCATTACTCCACTGCCGCGAAAAATCGCGGTACAGCGGACAGAGCTCCGGAGAGATCTCATGGCGACACGGAGCGTGCGATTGTTGCAACCCACTGCTGGGCACACCACAATAGCGGCGGTAAGTCTCCTCTTTGGAAAGTGGCTAGAGAGGCGCCATGGCTCCCTCACCTTCCGCCTGACGCAGGTCCTCACCGGATACGGTTGTTTCGGGAAGTTCCTGTTCCGTATAAGGCGGGAGGAAACGCCAGGGTGTCACCACTGGATCGCCCTGAGGACACGGTGGAGCATACAGTGGAGGTCTGCCATCGACATAAGGCGTATCCGTAAAAATATGCACCATTGCTAAATCAATATACCTATTAACAATCATTTTGGCGAAATGTGGGTGTACATTTGGAGTATGTGGAGTTTCGCTAGTTTATTTAATTTGACCTTGTATAGTGTTCACCTCTGTCAAACCCTTCGGGGAGTACAGGTTGATTTTCCAAGATCTGGACGGCCAGCACTCCAAATAATTATGCTATAAATTAGACTAAAGATAAATTAAGTAATGTTGCATTCTGTCATCTACAAAGTAATTTGCCTGGACTGAGAATCTAACTGACACAACAGCGCAAAAAGAACATCTTACATATTTATGGTAGGATACGAAAGATCAAATCTCTAACTAAATAAAGGCAATAGGCCACCCTTAAATTAGCACATATTTGTGTCATCTCATTATTTGATATAAAAATATTTAGCTGAATAAACTTGTTCCGATCTTCCGCGTAAATTACGAAAACCTAAATATAAAATAAACAGGCTAAAATTTCTGTAACTATCTTACACCTGTTAGTATAGCAATAAATATTTTTTTTATGGCCAGCACAGAACTTCAGACTTATGCCTACTAGACCTACTTTATAGCTACAGTACAAAATATATCTTACCAAATCCATCATAGTCAATTTGACCAGTTCCTGCCCAAACATTGTTTCCCAGCACAATTTCAATAATTTCTTCCTGGTTGGTGCAGACAAATTGTACATCTTCCTCTTATTGTCATCTTCGTACACCAGGTCTATTGTGGTGACATTAGTGCCATTCTTGGAATCAACGACTGCACCTAAATTTGCAGGACAAATTTTCGCATAGCAGACTCTTTTCACAATGGTACAGTTCGACATAAAGAATACTTGTTTTACATTTTTCCCGTTACAGTTGACTGTACAATTAAACGTAAATTCAGGACAAATATCGATATTTGCAATTGCTTTTGTGTTCAGAGTAGTTACACCAGCCACAGTTGATTCTGTTGGTGCTTTCGTAGCTATGTTATATTTCTTAGCTGTAGTTTCATGTTGTGGTGTTTTATACGAACTTGAAGTCTCAATTATATCGTAGTCAGTATTATATTTTAAAGTACTATCAGTTACATCGAAACTAGTACTTGTATCAGTGGTAGTGTCTGTTATTTCATTTAGTGATGTATCTTTTATTTCTTCAGATGTTAGGTCTAAAATATCAGTTGTTGTTTCAAAAAAGTTAAAATACGACGATCCAAATTCATCGTATGATCCAATATCGGTGAGTGTTGTTTCACTGTCTGTAGTTGTATCTGTGTGACTGCTGAAATCAGCAATAGTAAAAGGCGTTTCTGAGCTGTCTGTGACTGTTAAGGACTCGGTGCTAACACTATTGTCAGTAGTCGTAAAGTCCGATGAGCTGTAATCGGTCTCACTGCTCGAGTAGTCAACATTTGTATAATCGAATGTGGTATCGGTTTTTGCTCCAGTAGTAGATTCAATAGTATCATAAAATGTGTATTCATAATCGGCTGAATCTGATGTGGTGTCATTTTCATGTGTTCTGTTTACTTGTTCGTGAATACTTATGTTTCTTAACCTTTGTAGTTCTTTTATCCCCAACAAAATACTATTCAAAGTGGTGGTTTCTTTATTTTCAAAATTGATCTTATCAACTTTATTTGATGTTACAAATAAGTCTTCACGTGGACGTCTTATTTTAGGTCTGACTTTCAGAAATGGCACTGACCCTGTTTTCAAAATTATACCGTCTGCTAGACTCTGTGGTAGAGTTACTTGTGGGTCACAAGGTCCACAGGAGATTTTCTGCTCGATGCAAGAGTCAGGTAAAAATGTAGTAAAAGATTCACTTAGATCTAGAGTTTCATTCGGGATCATTGTTGCGTTCATACTCAGCGTTGGTTTTAATGAATCCAGTTCTTTGCTCATTCCCTCAATTTTGCTAAATAAAGCGAAGATAAGAGAATATAAATTCAGTAGATTCAACAGCATGATTCTACAACAATAAAAAAGAGATTAACTTATTATAAGATGTAAAAAAAAATGCAGAAGTAGGTGAACTATAAATACCTTGCTAATTGTAGTCGTAGTTGCTTTCTAGGATGATAATGTTCTAGAAACCCAAGCAACTCAAAAAATACAGGAAACGTGATGGAGATAACCGTGACGACTATAGTCGTCTCATTCTCACGCCACCAACTCCTTACTTTCAAGTAATCGTCAGAGCGAGACACTACCGTTACCACGGCGTATGCTGACACTGCCAGTAGTATGAGCACACAGATGTTGACTAGTGCACGTAGGGATATAATACGCCAACTGTAAGAAAGAAGAATGGGACTAGATGGTTCAAGATCTGAGCCTGAATAAATTCAAATCCTTCATTAAACGTAAGTTGTGTCAGAAAGCATTTTATAGTGTTAAAGATTATATTGACGACAAAAAGGCTTGGGCTTGAGCTGCGTCCGATTTCTATGCTTAAACTGATTGTTCTTTGATTTTTCCTCTTGTACTTTAAATTTGCAATTGTTTGTTTTTCTTTTTTAACTCAAATCCAGTACACACTACGTGGCCAGGCATATTGTACGTTACGGAATTGCGTCGCTGACAGGGGTATTCGGCACTGGTGCAGCTACACAGGAGCTAAACTTAGCATTCGGGAACACCGTTGGAGCTGCTGAACCTTGGACAAAACTGTCTTTGCATTGTGTTGATTCAATTTCCTATTATTGTATAATTGCATGGAACACGTGGGAGCACGATCTACTTGCTGTAAAGCATCTATTTGTTGGGTTAGTCGTTTATTGACTTGATAGTGCTATGGCTGTTGAGAGTATGTCATGCTCACTCAAATGTCTCGCTGGTGGTGGCGTGTGTGTTGGGTCATTAGGTTCCCTTCAATATGGTTGAGCTGAATGATGCTGATCTATACGTCATATTCGTGAACGGACGCCGTCAGAGAGGACTGGTCATCTCTTAGCTGCTACGGCGTATTTTAAATTCTGAATTGTTGTTTTTTTCCATAATGGACGCTCTCAGCGTGCAATATATTTCTGCATCGTTCTCACACGATTGATTTCAAAATGAATGATGTAGTCAAATATTTGTATCAATAGCTTGATAATTTAAAAGAGTGTCCATGGAGTTTCTTGCCCGTTCTTCTCCATAGGTACCTACTCTTTGGAATGGGCGACTAGCTTCACCTTACTGACTGACCGACCTTCTGACAATTCAAAAGTGCCTGTAACTGGTTTATTTGAAATAAATGCTTTGATTTTGATTTTGATGGCAACATGGTACATTTTCGAAATGCAATCCAGAACTTTTTAAAAGAGCAACCAGTATTGATTTAATGAAGGAAAGATCCAAGGTTGTCTACTATTTAGTAATAGGGCAAGAGCCTGAAGAAACTGTACTAAATTAAAATCATACTTTCGTTATAGTATAAAATCTGAATATAACGAAAGTATAATTTTAATTTAGTACAGTTTAGGGGTGTCTGGCAAGTTGTAGCAATTGTCAAAAATGTCCGGCAATGGATAACGTGATTTCTAAAGATATCCTGAAGAAAATATAAAAAAATTTAAGAAAAATTTAAGAAATTTAAGGTACTATTTTATACACCTTTACTACCTTTTATCTGCCCAAGTAACTACAATCGAAACTTGTGTTGGAGACATACACAGAGAAACTTTCAGCTTGTATAAAATAACGAAGGTCTGGCCGTCGTGGGCTTTATTTTAAAATTAAATTAATTAAAACTAGACTACTAAAATGAAACTCACTTCCTTAAATCCTTTTTCTTCTCAGCCTCCTCAAGCAGTGCTTCTTTGAATCCTAAAATAACTGAGGCTATCCTGTTGTGTGCCGTCTCCGTATTGCCAATCATGAAGTCCCAGCCGGTGAACAGTTTCCACGAAAATATACATTCGTCCTCCTTTTCGGACAACTTAGACATTCTGGAGTTCTCTGCCATTCTGTGGAATGGGATGTTTTTTAAAAGTCCGTCGTAAATGTTTGCTCAATTTACTAGATTTTAGTTTCAAATTAACAAAATACTGTACAATATCGATCTGCCCAGACTTTTCACAACTATTTTACATTCGCTTCCAGTAAAAACCGGGTTCAGAGGAATACCAGTATTTTATATGGCGCAACTACGTTCCTAATTTCTAAAACCCAGTTACTGGTTCTGCGATAGGTATCGAATAACCAGTAACTGGGTTTTCGTCTTGGCAAAACTGGTTGACGAACTTTCGATTTTCTTTTGTCAACAGAACAGTTGTCGGGACCAACAGCTTATAGTGCTTTCCGAGGTATGGAGGGTCTGAATGTGTTGAAATGGTCACCCATCTAGGTCAAACGTAGCTTAACCTGATCGGTACTGTCCCTAAAATACTATCATATCGGTATTAATGAAAGCGAAAATCGACATATAATGACGTGTAAGGCACATTCAACCTTAGGCCATTCTACGGTCGATAATACGTCATCCAAACTATAAAGTGTAATACATCTAAAATAACTAACTTTCTCAGAATGGCGACGAAGCTATAAATGTAGACAGCGAGTCCTGTGAGGAAGTATGCCAGCGGCATTCGGTACTGCGCTCTTTCTACATTACTGTAGTATCCGTAGAAGATGGGGGAGAATTTCAGGACCCCCTCGAATTCCCACAGAGTCAGAAGATTCGAGGCATTACGTTTTTCGTCGTCCATAATGATCTTTCTTTCGCCGTCTTGCAGTGGGTTAGCTGTTAGATACTGAAATGTTTAAATAAATGAGTACAAAATAAGTTCGATTAACAGAATACAGCACCTACAATTGGTTAACACACTTTTAATCACAATCTTGATGTACATCAATATTTTGATGTACATTGCTTGAAATGTCCGAAAAAATAATCTGTACAACAATATAAATAACGCAATATGACTGTTGTTGAGCTGTCATAATAAGTGTTGCTGACAGGTTTTACGCAGTTACTCTGCAAAAAAATAAAAAGTTTTTCTTAGTTTTTTTCTCAAAACGCGTATGAACATATGCTAGTATTTTTATTAAAATTGTCTTAGAACAGAACATCTCTAAAAACGAAACGTTCTAAATCAATTCACAATCTCATCTTAATGACAAACAAATATCAATAACTTTTTAAAATATGGGAAAATAAGTTGTGTTGCGATGTGTGCCGGGTACGATGCGCCAAAAGTTGTTGTGTCGGGAGTTTAGTCGTGGAGAGTCTCCAGATCAATCTCCCTTTGGCGCAGCATCGTTGGTCGTTTTGGCCTTGGGTTTAACATTGCATCACCTCGCTCAACTGCCGTCATCCTTCCTATTCCTAAGTTTTTTAAGTGAATAGGCTTAATAAACTAGTGCGCTTTACCATCAACGATTGCATCACTGCTTACCATCAGGCGGGATTGCAGTCAAGCACTAGTTTATAATTATTAAAAAAAAAAATTGGCAGATTAAGACTGAGATTAGAAACGTTCTGAAAATTACCTCCGTTCTGATCAAAGTGAAATAAAGATTGAAAAATATCGTAATTAAATAATTACTACCAAAATAGATAACGCAATCATTAAATGCCAATAGTTACAAACCTCAGGTACAATAACAAAAACAAGGAGTATGAATCCAATGACGAGGTTCACCCAGAACAGCCAGCGAAGGAAGGTGAAGTAGGAAGCGACCACGGAACCAAAGTGAGACTCGATCTCTTTGATACGAAGCTCCCACGGGATCAGCAGATTGGAAGTGTTGGCTGCCTCACGCTTCATTTGCTGCCAATACTAGAGGAAATAAAAAGTAACAA
Source organism: Sesamia inferens (assembly GCA_037179545.1). Taxonomy (NCBI): domain Eukaryota; kingdom Metazoa; phylum Arthropoda; class Insecta; order Lepidoptera; family Noctuidae; genus Sesamia; species Sesamia inferens. The sequence goes on from CM073921.1 coordinate 23,540,338, forward strand.
ATGAAGCTAGAGCATCATGAAAGTACTCATTTATCTTCATGTAAAACTATATGTCAGTTCTGAAGTGAGCTATTCGCTGCGTAGTACCCCACTTCTCACACCCACTGACCCAAGAATTTGTTACTAAACAGCGACTCCTTCATGTTCCGAGCCGACATAAAGTTTTCGTCATAGAACCAGGCTATCCGGCTGTAAAGTAAGGAAGATGCATGGATGGATACATGTCACGGATTATGTATAAAGGCGCGGGCCCACCGCGATGGATGCTTTGCATGGTTATGCGGCGCATTTTAGCTACGTGAAGGTATTTATTTGTATGACAACGTGGGTCTACGTTTCCACGGGAGTACACGAATAAGACCCACGACTATGTGTTGTAGCGTGGTACGATGTACGGAGAGGCTATGCACGTGCCACTGCAATCCTGAGGTTACATAGGGTCAATTCACACGTACCACAACCACACCACGTCGCAGCGACAAAATGTGGGCATGCTGTGGTTACGTGTGAATAGTGTCGCTGCGGCTTCTTGCAATTGCGTTGTGGTACCGACAAAATGCTGATGGGGTTGCGTTGTCGCTGTCGTTGCGATGTGGTAACTACGTGGTCATATGCAGCGATTGGAATACTCATCTGTCCTTTGATCCCAAATGCATGGCAAATTGCGAATCTCCTCGATAAACATATCCGTGTCAAAAGTCTCGGAGTCCGACATTTTAATTTTTCGCACAACCACGCTGCAACTCTAGGCGCACGCTGTTGATGACGTCATGTCGTGGCGATGTGGCGGTGCCGCCGCCGATGGAGAAATTGCCATATTACACAGGTGGTCGATAACAACGGCAAAATGTGGTACGTGTAAATTGTAATATTCATTTTCAGAACAAAATATACGCCCGACCACATTGCATCGTTGTGGTGTGGTTGTGGTACGTGTGAATTGACCCTAAGTGCCATGTAATGCAAGCAAAAGAAAAAAACAATCAAAATTAAAGTGTGACTCGCTTATTACTTCGTAACTCTGTACTTTTAACAAATAATTTATAATTATGATCTATTAACTTATGTATTTTTACAAAACGAGGGTTCTCCTTGGATACACTTGCATAGTGCATACTGCATACGTTGGCGTCTTATTTAATTTCAAATTGTCTAAGGGACTCTGCGAGTTGGCTTCAAACCTTTTACGCTTATCCGCGGCCCTAAGGTCCCGAGATAAACCAAAGGATCGACTAAGAATACTTACAGTGTTCAACAAGATGCTGAATCTAGCGTAGATGTCTCTGGTACTCTTGGACTGCGCAAGTCGTTCCTGCAGCTGGCCCTCGTGTCGCTTGATGTACGCTTTAGCCTGTCAATAATGATAGTGTAAATACCTTCAGAATCTGATAACGTCATCGAAGGAACTCCTGACATTTGGATGTAAAAACCGATAGCCGTAAGTGTCGTAACAACCGATGACGTTGGTATTAAGCACCTAATACACATGTATGCACATTATACAATGTGTAATTAATTACTCATGTATAAAATAAACTTTCTTCTTATTTTTTCTTCTTCAGCCTATTTAAGTCCAAGGCTTTCCACGAAGACTGGTCTTGTGCTGCCCGCATCCATCGGCTTCCCGCGACCTTCACCAGGTCATCAGTCCACCATGTTCGGGGCCACCCAACGCTGCGTCTGCCGGTACGTGGCCACCACTCCAGAACCATACTGCCCCATCAACATCGGTTCTACAAGCAATGTGCCACGCCCACTGCAACTTAATTTTAGCGACTTGAAGAGCTATGTCGGTGACTTTGGTTCTAGGTAAAATAAACTACATTTTATTTATTCTACATGAAACTTATTTGTAGGTATATTAAAACAACTTTAGGTACGTACCTACATTATAATTAGCTTTTTTCTACATTAACAAAGTCAGTAATTTTAGTTTGGATAACTTCTGCAGTGCGCACACACTTTGTAGTTCACGGGTGCTGACATGATTTCCCTGCATTTGAAACTATTCAATCGTTCGTAATAGACAAAAGTTGGCACTGTAAATTGTTATTCAGTCTATCTCTGTTCCTTATTTTGAACTTCTTGACTTGTTGTACAATGTTATTTGTTCAAATAAGTAATAAACTGACTGAGGAGAAAAGAGAAAGCGGGCTTTGGGATTCGATTATACTGCATAAACTTGCACTTTGTTTCTGAGAATAACAATATATCAAAAAACTCGACTCCTCTTGTTTACTCTTGCGATCTTAAATGATTATTTAGTGTGACAGATGTGGATACTGTTACTATCCACATGTTTACAGCTGGTTGTTCTAACAGACATGATTAATCGAAGATATCTGTAAAAGGTAATCGTTTAAAGAGATGTATCGTAATAAGTAAAGTCGTAAAAAACAGTATTTATAAGGCGTCTAATAGAATTCAGTCGGGGGCCTTTTTTTAATAATTATAAACTAGTGCTTAACCGCAATCCGGCCCGATGGCAAGCAGTGATGCAATCATTGATGGCAAAGCGCGCTAGTTTATTAAGGCTATTCACTTAAAAAACTTAGTGAATAGGAAGCAAGACGGCAGCTGAACGAGGTGAGGCAATGTTAAACTTAACAACACGACCAATGATGCTGCGCCAGAGGGAGATTGATCTGGAGACCCTCCACGACCAAACTCCCGACAAAACAACATTTGGTGCATCGTGCCCGGTACACATCGCAACACAACTGCTCAGACCCGTCTTCCGTACGACTTCACCAGACATCATGCCGGATCACGACGAATCGCTTGGCGGCAAGATTTTGTGTGGTGGGTGGTAAGTTCTGCAGGCATCCAATATTATGGCCAATATATATGTTTAAAACGATGTCGTTGTAAATAGTTTTGATTGTAGTTTAGTTGATAAACCTGAAAAAATATACTTATATTACTTTCTCTTTGTTTATGCGAAACCTGAATATAATTTGTTCGGAATAAGCAACTGAATCAATTCCAATCATTTTTACACCATGTTACATTTAATCCCAAATATATTTAAAAGAAATTGTTGCAGTGTGGGAACCAAGCGCGTCACGCAGCTTACGATAGCGCACACCCGCGCAACAGCAGACGCCAGAGGTCAACGCACCGTTCGCCCGCCCGAGCGGAGCGTGGGTGCATATTTTTGTTGGGATAGCCAAGTAGGATAACAAGCTCATAACTTTGTGGTTAGTCACGATATCTTTTTTTGAAATTTAGGCATAGATTCTTTACTTAAAAATACCGGACACGTGTTTCGATTTTGGCATAAACTAAAAATGGTGTTGTATAGACTTCAATTTTAAATATCACCTGATGCACGATCTTCAATTTCCTTCTCATACCAAGGGGCTGCTGCTTTACAGAGCCTAACACCTCCTTGTGCAAATGAATGTTTTCGAAGATCTGCTCCTGCGTCACCACCGTCGCCAGCTGAGCGTCCTCCATTGATATAGCGGTGCTATATAACAAAGTAACGTTTTGTTGTTACTTATATTATTAGTAAAGCGGAAGATGTTTATTTTTATTGTGAGTCAGTAAGTAGCGGTCTTGTTTGAAAAATCTTTTTGTATTTAAATTCGTAAGGAGAGTTATCTCATATGACGCTGCAACATTAGGAGTCGAAAAAAACAAAACTTTTAACGTTATCTAGACAAAATAATTTATGTTAAGCGATAAAGAAATAATAGGGCGTGCGAAGGAGCTTTCATATAAAAATGTGGCGTATACATATGGAACGATTCTTGGCAGACTTTATTAAAAAACTTAATAATTTTACAAAATTTTATATACAGTATGTTAAGAAAACCCTGTCCGACCCGTGAAGGTGTTGTTAGGTATAGATAACTGATTCTACTAATGGATACAAAACCGGGCTAAACTTAAAAAAAAATCCCCTAAAAAAATAAATATTATTTCGCAAAAAGTGGTACTTAACTTAATAAATGTGCGTTCACCCTTCCGCGGGCGGCGGGCGGCAGGGCACGCGGCACGTGGTCGCATCGCTATTCGCTCATAATAATACCGGTGTTGCCACTTTTTTAAAAATTACCAAATTTCGGGGAAGTTAGACTTAATTCGCGGGAAAAAAAGATTATTTCAAAATTCATTTGTATTAGTACTATGATGATTACGTAAAATTTTATATTATATTTAGTCATGTGTTTACCTAACCTTTATTATCCTTATGAGTCGGACAGGGTTTTCTTAACATACTGTATAAATAAGTACATACCTATAAGTACCTATAAGTAAAAGATAATTTATATCTTTAATATAGATTGTAGCTGACCACACTATATAAATAGAAGACGTAAATACATATGTTAATATTTACATATGTATTTATGTCTTCTGTTTATTGTAATAACAGACTAGGGTCCCTGCTTTTAAGTGCCATGTATATGTGTCCCTCGTGAACAATGAGGCAAATAAACACTTACTCTCCAGAACTGGTAGTAAAGACAGAAGACCGTCGTCTGGGTCTGTTCTCGTCAGGGAGAAAGGGTGATGATGGGCGCCTGGCTCTCCCCTTACGAGATCTTCTCACGCTCGCCCTGCGCTGACGCAACACTGCGCTCAAGCTCGCTGAATAATCTTCGTCCTCTGAGCCATCTGCGCAAAACAATTCATATATGATTACCCGCTAAATTCAAATTACAATAAAAATATTATGTTAATTTGTAGTAGGTAACCAAAAAGTAAGTATAAATCTAAGGTTATAGCGCTAGCGCTTTGTCCTTATCGTCTACGAAATTATAGTATTAGTGTATAGTGCTAATGTTTGAACCTCAATATCGAATGTATCGTCATCATCACGAAGTGGTAATCTACCTATCCTTTACTACGATTACTTTACGATAACTGAATGTAGCTGTTAGAAAGAAGAAGAACCAGTAGTTTAAATGTATAGAGTGACTGCAACATGCTTTTTTATCCATACTCCTCTTTTAGTCTTCAACTCGTCTTTACCCTTTAACTTGTTAGAAAGGGGTTCAGGCAATTATAAGCTATGCTAGACTTTAGTGGACCGGGACTGGCCATACGTGTCGCATGACATGGTGGGTTAACAATATGCTAGACATTTAGACAACACTCGGTGATCCCCAAATGGCAGACGACAAACGCGCGACAGACCAGGAGAAGTAGAAAGAGGGGAGAGAGCTGTCCTGTTAGTGCTGCAGGGAGACTGGAAGCTCATAATAAAACATTAAACGGAACTTATACATCACACCATGGTAATATTTATGATGTGCATTTACCTTAGAAAAACTTTTACCGTGTTGTGTTATAAGGAAAGTATGCAATATAGGTTTTGTGTGTATTTTTTTCTATTCTTGATATTTATAGCCTAGCTTAAAACTATATGACAGTAGCTTTTGAGAGACTGGTATCTGCACTAGGACTATCTGAACAGTAGTCACAAGGGTTTCATCATCTGGTGTGTAGGTAACAGTTCAATATTTAGTAATTATCCTTTGAACCATCAATGGAAAACTAAATATGGATGCAACACTTGGATTTGGCTCCAAGTGTGTTTAAACTCACAGAAGCATCTGGGAGTTTGACATGAAGTCAAAACGATCACGGGCATTCACATACAGCAGCTTAGAATATCTTGATTTAAAAGTTGGGTTTTCTTGCCCGTTCTTCTCCAAAGAGATTTGCATTTTGCAATGGACGTTATTAAGTTTCGAGTTTGGGTTTATTTGAGCTTAAACACTGAAGCTTTATGCAATTATATTTACTTACAGACTGAAACCGGATTTATATCTTCATCGAATTGTAATATTTACATGCGTGCAAAGCATTTAAATGAACGTAATTTATAGTAATAATATACTCGGTTCAATTCTTGATTAATGGCCTTTGTGGGAGAATATAATGTACTCTAAGTGACATAAATATAGTATTTATTTACAAGTGCCTATGTCATACCAATAGAAATGACAGCTTTCAAAATAAACCTAATACAGAGATCACAGCCAGTTCTAACTCAATTCCAATCCTATTTTACAGAGTTTTGACCACTTTTTCTGGTAATTCAGTGGCCCAAAGGATACTTAGGTACTCCAGGAATGTATGTGATTTTTGGAATGTATGGATGTGTAGCTAAAGAAAATGACTAACAAAAATCAGTAAGTACCTAAATTAAAAGTACCTACTGTAACACACATGTAGTCACAAGTTAAAATGGGACCTTTATAGGATCACTTCATTGTCCATCCTCCCGTCTATTTGTCTGTCAGTCTATCATGGCTTGCTTTCTCAGAAGCTCGTCATCTCTTGAAGATATAAATCATGTTTCTAAGTTTATACATTAAAAAATTCGCCATTTTTTTGCGATCTAAAACTTACTTTTGCTCTGACGTTTGTACATAAGACAGCACATCTACCTACTACAATCTGTCAGATTTCTTTATCCGTTTTTCAACTTTATCTCTAAAGCATTAAGGCTCAAGGTTGATTGGGAATACCTGACAGTTTCGGGTTGCTTGACCTGCTGTCCTCAGTACCTATAACGTCGTATGGGAGATCTTGTTTTTCAATTACAATATTGGAATAAATTTGTCCCAATTACGAAACCCTTGATTCATTTTTTCGTACGATTTAATATAGGAACATAATAATTAATGCAGCAATCTGTCGGAGAATGCACAAACCGTAGGGTCAACGGAAAAGGGACAAGATTCATGTTCCCCTAAACCGGTTGAATTTCAACCAATTCTCTCCACTAAACCTTAGCAAAAAATTAAAAAAGAATGCTATGAAAATAACGGAGGACTTGCGATGTTATTATTTCACATGAGCAGGCGCCAGCAGGCTGGTTACCCGAAGCTGTCAACCGTTTGCAATGAACCTTGAACCTCAATGCTTTAGCAATAAAGTTAAAATCTTATTAAAAAAAAATACAGATTGTAGTAGCTTGATATGTTGGCGTGTGTACACAAACGAAAAAAATAGTAATTTAATAAACATATTATTTTATTTTTATTCATGGTGTAAAAATCGCTGACCATGTCTGGCATTGCGAAAAATAAGTCGCAAATCGTTATGCTTATAGGTATGTGCATGCATACATACCTATACGTACATGCATGTGTATGTATTTACGACAGTAGGTCAAGGTACCCAAAACTGTCAAATATTCCTAATCAATAAAGAAATTTGCCAAATTGTAGTAGCTTGATTTACTGTCGTCTGTACATGCCACGGATAAGATAGTTATTTGTTCTGTGGTACATGTAATAAGATTTTATTACAGAAGATTTTATTTTATTTTATTTTTACAGTTTATTTTTAAAATATTAACCTTGTTGTCGTGATAAAAAGCTGAAATAGGATATTTGACTAAAACAAACTAATTAGTCCGTCAGTCAGATTTACAATAAATACCTTACTAGGTTAAATTTACAAATATAAAAGGCATCAAGAATCAAAAGTGGTGGCTGGTGACGTCACTGGTCGCTAAAAAGTGTAGCGTACATTGACGTCACACGAGTTTTCAACGCATTGTGTCGTCTTAATTTTTTGGTTATATGAAAAAAGAAAAAATACGTGTCTATTTTTTTTTGGAAATCCGACTGACGGACTAATTATTTTTTTTTAGTCAAATACCCTATTGTAATTCCCAATATTTCCTATCAAGAACTTTATTATGTGAACTATCTACACTTAGGTTCATTATAAGCGTAATTTGAAAGTAATTAGTATATACCCAGTTTTCACTCAAACATTAAAAAAATAACCTACTTATTGGATTTCGCCGAGCAAAATTACATATTCAGCAAAATATTCTCATTAAATAAATATGTAATAATGTAGATCTATACAGCCAGTAGCAATTCGTCAGAGACGACTTAATAACAATAATAAATAACACTTTGCCCTAAAGTATCTAAACGATAAATATTGAAACTCGTAATTCGAAATTATATATAGAATTTAAAAAAACTGCTAAATTTTTAAAGAGGTCTGAATTTTTGAGGAGGATCTATAATAATGCAACTGCATTAGCCGGGTAGCATGACTGCACACACGCATTAAGAATTCGCAAAGCATTATTATATATAATTTCGCTGCAAGTCATATATTTTATATTGCACCAATGAAATTATTATTATTATTATTATAGTAAAATGTACAAAATGACATTAGGTAGCTTCTTATACCCGCATTTTTCCATTAAACTTTTAAAAATTACTATCGTACAACAGAGATAAGTAGATGGAGAGAGATCGTACGGCGAGCTACCACGACGTCTCGAAATCAGTCATAGCGACCACGACCATTCTGTCAAGAACGAAACGAAGAAGAAGAACTTACCTCCGGCAGAAGGCGAGAATTTGACTTCGTTGCTGATAGGAGTCTCCGAAGGCAGGTGGAACAGGTTAACTCCTGATGAGGACATGCTGCCAGGGTCTGCCCAGGTAACCGACAGCCGGTCTACCGACGGCTGTGGGGACGACGGGGGTGGGTCACAGGAGCCCTATAGAAAAGAAAATAAGAGTTTTAGTGGATACCTATTCGTTCTATGAACAATCAGCGAAATGTATCATTAAATAAATAAATAAATAAATATATACGGACAAATCACACAGATTAAGCTAGCCCCAAAGTAAGTTCGAGACTGTTATGGGATACTAACTCAATGATACTATATTTTATAATAGATACATATATAGATAAACATCCAAGACCCAGGCCAATCAGGAAAAGATCGTTTTCTATCATGACCAGCCCCTTAATCGGCGAAAATATTTTTGTCAAATGATTGCGACTAGTTGGTATCAGTTGGGATCGTTCGGCCCGCCCATTGGTCCGTTCGGTCCAAACGATCCCAACTAGTCGCAATCATTTGACAAAAATGTGTTCGCCGATTAGGGGGCTGGTCGGGGATCGCACCCGGGGCCTCCACGTCGCAGTCAGGCGTGTTAACCGCTGCGCCACGGAGACCGATATTAAGAAATAGACAGATAAGAAACTTCATTTAAAATTGAAACAAAGTAGTAAAGTAGCAAAGAAAACGACGTTCAAACTGTTACATGATTTTTTCTAGCGGATCTAAAATCACAGGCTTTTAGATCCGCTGGAAAAATATATAGAAATAACTAAAAGAAAGTATAGAAATAACTGCTGCGCCCCGCGGTTTCGCCCGCATAATTTTCGATCCCGTGGGTGTATCGGGTTATAAAGTACCCTGCATATATGTCAATGCCGGTTATAAATCATCTGTATGCCAAATTTGATTCAAATCCGTTCTGTATTTTTTGCTTGAAAGAGTAAAGAACTTACGATGAATGAATTTTTATATTAGTAGAATACGGCGTTTATCAAATACCATTTCATAGAAAAGTACAAGCATTAATTTCTCGGTTAAAACAAGACATACCGTGGCCCTGGCGCACAGGCAAGAGAAAGGGGTGGGTTTTAGTCAGCAAAAGTCTGACATTCCGCTCCGCTCAGAGTGGGAGAGGTTTTCCATCCGGAAAAAAAATTAAGGAAGGGACGTTTTTTTTAAATCAGCGTATCTTTGTAAAGCTGCTTGGCGTTCAGCTCGTGTACTAAATCTACAGTAACACATGGCACGTCGATGTCAGATGTGCCTGCCTGTATAAGGACAAAATAAATAGATATTTATGAAATTTGCTAAAAAAAAAAATGTTTTTTCTGACTGTGCAAACACGTGATCAACCTGCTGATGGTAAAGGATTTCGGCCTTTTTAATCAGCAGGTTGGGTTGTGCTTCGTATTTATTAGGCATCTTTGTAAACTAGTGCTTGACCCCGATCCCCCTGATAGTATACAGTCAAGCAAAGGATCTGACCTAACAAGGCAATTAGAAAGAAAAACTTTTATAACTAGTCGAAATCTCATATCCATGACAATCAATGTCTAAGTACCATTCAGCTACAACCTGAGGGCTGATTCTACTAATTTTAAGAACGTTTTTTGACAAGTTTCCATACATTTTTAGGGACGACATTTTTCAGATTAGGCTGATGTGATACCCACATTATTAAGAATCATAGAAAAGGGGCAAAATCTACATCAATTTAATATCTAAAAAATCCGAAACTCTCGTAATTTTAACACCATTCACAGTCTGAGCTCAGTCTCAATCTGTCAAAAAATACGTCCAATTTCCCTACATTTTGACAAGTTTTTGACATTTGTTTCTCGCCGAGATGAGACTGCGACTAGGTTTTAAACGTTTTAAATTATGTACCTACGAGAAGTGGCCTTCTGGAAAAATGGACGACATGTGAGTGTCGCGGGTAACTCGCATAAGAAACAAGGTATGGCCTACAGGTAACTGTTTGTGTAATTATGTGAGTTTATATGTATGGCTATGCACGCCCTTAAAAAGGTAGCCTACGTCCCAACAGTGAGAATGTTATTAGCGAGTTTTAGCGGGAAAGTCAAGCTGAGTGTCACGGTCATTTTTCATTGGATTTTTAAAATTATTTATAGTGTTTTTTACTAAATACAGGTGCGTGATTTATATAGTAAAATGTGCATTCAGTAAATAATTCATAAAGAACAGTGAAATATCGCAGCATAGTGGCCACATCATGACTTTGCCTCAAACCTCCCTCGTTGACGGTTCACTCGCGCGTCTTTTTTGATATGAATAATTCATTACGTAACATTGGCTAAATGCATAAACCGCGCCAAAAACGAAAGAAAGAAGAACTTTTGAAGATTTTTCTTTTACTTTGAAATTGGCACAAAGTCATAACAAGTGCCACACTACAAAAAAAAAAATCTTAAAGCCATTAGTAATTAATTGATGTTGTCGCGAAAAATGTCAAAAAAGTAGGAAATCTAGATTTATTTTTAAGTTAAGATTATATAAGTTAATATTATAAAAGTATGGAGATTACCTCTCAGCAGTGCGATTCTTTAACAATGTAATCTTAAAAGTTGAAGTGATCTGTCATTCCAACTGATGCTACAATTGGTTGACAATATTGACAGCTTATTCTAAGTTTACTTCACCCAACTTTTCACTGCCAGATTTTTACAAAATCGACGGTTAGATCAGTCGTATTAAAATCAAGCCTGATTAGTTGTATGTGCCTGTAATTGGAACCGTTGATTTCACCGTTCAGCACCCTATTCATATAATCCGCGAGTTTTAAAAGTTATTGTTACCCTATTGCTTCCTATATTTAATAGGTTTTTAGACTAAATAAAGTACACAAGAAGTGTCAAAAAGAAAATCGAATTGAGATCAAATGCCTTATTTATCTTACTTTAGTATCTTTTTTTGTTTTCTTTATTCGAAAAAATATGTTAATTTTGTTAGCTTCAAAAATCAACTTTTAGGGTTTCGTACACGAACAATAAAAATGAGAACTTATTACTAAGAGTCCACTGTTTCTTGTTTTAATATTAATAAAGTAAACAGGGACGCTTGAAATATTCAGTTGTATTTTTTATTTTAAAAAGAAATAATTAAATTGATATAAAATAAATATTTAACGGGGGTTACCATAAAATTTATAGTTTTTACACCGTGTTCTAAAGAATAATGTAATCAAAAAATCCTAAAAAGATTTTATTGTCGTTCAATTCTCATTGTAGGTACCTACTATTGCTACTGTCCCCAAAATCGATTTCTAAACATACTGAAAAAAAAAATACATCCCGAGTACTAGATAAGCACAACTGCTTCCATAAGTACTCGAAAGCCAATGAGAATCATTTCAACATCGAGTGAAAAATATTTTATAAATAAAAGGAAAATAGTAAAACCTTGGTAAAACTGACCACTTAGTACCTAAGCCATTAGTAAATTACAAAAACAAAAGTAATTTATGTGATGTTGTTATTTTTTAATTTAGTTTCATTACTTAGCAAAACGGCGACAATTATTATCACTTAACTTCGTGTCAGATTTTAATTATACTTTGTTTTTAATTTTACGCTTATTAACTTTATGGTTTGAGTATCTAATCGTTTTTTGGATTGCAACAAAGGAATTAAAAGTACAACGACGAAATTATATTTGTGGCATTGTTAAAGTAAATGTATTAAAAAAAAACTGAATAATACGTTTGCAGTCTGTTTAAAAACGTAAACAAATTAGAAACTACCAAACAACGCATCATAAACAAAACTTTTCAAACTAATCCAAAGTACACCCGTGAAAAAAAAACTAAATTATCGTGCACAAAAATTCGAAAAATGAAATTCAATATTTGAACTCAGAGATGTTACCTTCCGTGTTCACGAAAAGAATAAAAATATTCAAACTTCGAACTGACAGATGTATTATTTAGACCAATCGGAGAAAGGTACTGCGGCGGATTATCGGGAAACGACTGACGCAAAGCAGGCCGCACACAAACAGCATGAAATCCTGCTGTTTATATTAACTACTTCAGAAGTCTTTCTTGGTGTGTGTAAGTAGAGTGGCGCTCAATCTGAATGGCGATTGTACACGCATTTTACCATACCTGCCTACACATTGTCTAGAAGTTGAACAGGCACTTTGATACTTGAACTTCTTTTTTGTCAAAGCAGAACAACCTATGTAGGTACTTATTATTCTAGAGTAGTTAGTGCATTGGTCAGTGCTTGGCGAGCCTCACCCTAATTACGCGACGCACTACCAATCAAAATCTAAATAATTTTGACGGATATTCTTAATCCGTTGCTTCTAATGTTCGATAAAATTGTCTGCTCAGCAATGTAAATAACGTGATGAATGTTGATAAACTGTCAAAATGAAAACAATTCCTGTTAGTGAGTTACGAAATTATTCCAAATGATAGGCTTCGTTGGTTATTGGATTTCTCTATAAGCATATTGATGAATATCCAAAGCTGCTTATTGAATTCAGGTTTTACACATATTTGAACCTTAACTCTAGGTTGATATAAAAGAGAAATATAACCGTCATACTTTCTAGAATGCAGAAACGTATAAATGCTTATGAACAATAAAAATATAATTTCATCTCAGGGAGCGAGGAGTACTATAGCTCGATACTAAATTAATATTGACTCTGTCCTGTTATTGCAAGGTGTGGTGAAGCAAATAGAATGTATAGTCGCGAACAAAATTGATATCCAGAATCGAAAATATACAAAATAATTTATTACTTTGAAAACCGCTTAAAAACCTTGTAATGTAATGCACTCAATACCTACTTATATGCATTAATTTCTGCGGGTAAGAAAAATCATTTCATTACTGTTAGGCTTTGTTCTGATTATTTTTTACAACACTCATCGACAATCAGCTCACAGACACAGTCCTCTAAAGCCAAGTTTCGATGACTTAGTGACATTTCAGTGTTGTTTTTTTTTTTTATAATTTATAAACCAGCGCTTGACCGCAATCCTGCCTGATGGTAAGCAGTGACGCAATCGTTGATGGTAAAGCGCACTAGTTTATTAAGAGCCTATTCACTCTAGCCTTGAAGACACTCAAATTTTAATCCGACGGAAACACCGCCGCTGGTAAATTGTTACAGTCCCTCAATGTACGCGGTTTAAAAGAGGAGGCGAAATGCTTCGTCCGGTATGCAATATTCAAGTTAATAAATTAATGTCTTAAAACTATAACAAACTATTACACATATGTGAATTTCATATTAAATGCATAATAAATGATCAGCACCAAAGTGTTTAGAACTTTCTGTTCTTATAGTATAAAAAAATATGTTCTTTTTACCCGACTGCCAGGAAAGGTTATGTTTTTAGCGCGTATCTTGTATGTAATATTCATTATTACCTTGTATCTCCAGAACCGCTAAACGGATTTTCACATTTGAGATATCGTTGGAATTGTCTTAATAGCCCAAGTGCTGCTAGATAGGTTACTTTAATTAAAATGGCGGATATTTGAGGCATATTTATTTATTTATTTATTCTTTATTGTACACTAATCAAACATCGAACAAAATACATGGAACAAAAACATACAATGGGCGGCCTTATCGCTAATGCGATTTCTTCCAGGCAACCAAAGAATGGACAGATTCTCCTGAACCACATATGGGACTGTCGTTGGTGTCAAATATCATGGTTACAATTTACTAAAATAGATACACAAATACATACATAAATACATAGATACTTTAATAGTATAAATAGCCATAAAGTGTTTATTTAACAAGATCATAACGACAAGTAGTGTTCCCTCACCAGTCTCTTGAATTCCAGTAACGATTGCGCGCGTTTAATTTCAATTGGCAATGCATTCCACAAACGAGGGGCCTGAACAGTGAAAGATTTATCTAGGAACGTTGTGGAATGCATGAGCATTTTGAGCTTTAAGTTATCTGATGACCTTAACGATTTAGTATGTGAGTTGCACAGAAATTGAAAGCGATTCTTGAGATAAATAGGGGTGAAAGGAGAAAAAAGCACATTATATAGAAGGGAAAGAATATGAGCATTCCGACGAAGGCGAATTGGTAACCACTTGAGCTTCACACGAAATTCGGATACATGGTCATATTTGCGCAGACCGAATATGAACCTTATACAAACATTTTGAAGTCGCTCAAGCTTATCTAATTGGTCTTGGGTAAGATCAAGATAGCTGACATCAGCATAGTCAAGGTATATCTAACAATCGCAGTTGGCGGACCTCTTAGCTAGATGAACAAGTGTTCCATGTAACAGTCCCCCAACTGCGATTGTTCAACTTGTTTCTGCCTTTTCAGTTCGTTAGATTTTTATGCAGGCGGGTTTTTTTGTTTTTAAATAATATTTTTTATTTCTATATTTTTTTCTTAGCAAATTTTGCTGACGCATACATAAGATCATCAAGTGTACAGGTGATTTTATAATACGGATGAAAAATCTTTAATGTTTCTAGTTCGAGGTCATTAAACTATTCAAATCATTATGCATAGTTAGGTTTAGTTTGCTTAAATTCAGTAGGGACTAACATTTATAACATTTCAATGCAAGTTACCTTCATTACTAATCAAACAAATACCCGCGACATTGAACCGTGGTCCGTGAGTAATTTAATTAAAATGTCATGTCACATAATATTTGTAACAACGCTGTCGGCGACTGTCCTCGATGATAAAGTTGTGGCCATCACGCACAAGCTACAGTCCGTCGCGGAATGAACAGAATTGCGAATTTAGTTTGATATATATTGATCTCGGCGATTTTTTTGCAACTTTGAGCTGATGTGTCCATGGGGATAACTGATTTGATTCTCTAAGTAAGACTGCACAAAGACTTTTACACATCAGTGAAATTAAAAGAATAACCAACGGAGGTCGGCGTTTTCTTTCTGACTACTTTGAGCAGAAAGGCCGGCTAAAACTCAGAGGTCACAAGGTCACAGTCTTAAAGTCCAAACATAAAAAAAACTACTCTATCAAATCATAAATATGATGGCTTAAATTTTGGTGAATTTAAATTAATAAAATTCAAGTTTATTGACAAGTTTAAAATACAAAATTAAAACTATTAGTTACTTTAATAAAAATTTGTTTTAACTCACAAATAAATGTGTAATTAAATAGATAAATTGTACAATAAGACGACTCAATTTACGAGTGGACCGAAAATGTAATTTGTAAGTAACTCTCACCAGCCGAACCCGGAGCATTGCTCGCTTTTTTTTGTTGCAGAATTCATGACTGTTATAGGGTTATATCATAACAAATTCTTTTTTTTTTATAATATTTATAAACAAGTGTTTGACCGCAATCCCGCTTGATGGTAAGCAGAGACGCAATCGTTGATGATAAAATGCGCTAGTTTATTAAGCCTATTCACTCAAAAAAACGCAGTAAATAGGAAGGAACACGACAATTGAGAGAGCACATGACCAATGATGTTGCAACAGAGGGAGATTGATCTGGAGACCCTCCACGACTAAACTCCCGACACAACAACGTTTGGCTCATCGTACCCGGCATACATAGCGCAACACAACTTCTAAGATCCGTCCTCCGTACGGTTTCACCAGACATCATGCCAGAACACCACGAATCGCTTGACGGCAAGACTTAGTCTGGTGTGTGGTAACTTCTGCCGGCAGCCAATGTTATGGTCTACCACCGAGAAATCCCATAATGTTTAAATAACAGTTGTTAAAAATATTACTAATTTTTTTTAACCGGCTTTCCCGACTCTACGGAATCGGCGGTGTGACGGTGTCATGTGTAGGTCGCTTTGACTGAGCGTTTTGTGGAAGACAGGAAAGATGGAGGTGAGACACAATATGTGATGCTGTTAGAAAATTTAAATCATGATCGTTCTAGTACCCTTCTAAACTTTGAACATAAATCTTCTATCCTATCCTTCCTTCTATATATCTAGACCTTCATTAGATCGTCGGTCCACCTTGTCGGGGGCCTACCCACGCTGCGTCTCCCGGTGCGTAGTCGCCCCTCGAGAACTCGTCGGTCCCATCGGGCATAGGTCCTACGGGCTATGATCCTGGCCCCTTACCACGAAGAATTGCAACACTTAGTTGCAATTCCTCGGGCTATGTTGGCTACTCTCGTTTTTCTTCGGATCTCCTCATTTCTGATTTGATTACGCAGTGAAACCCTAAGCATAACCCGGAGAGGGTTTGGCCTTTGAATGACCTTGAGCTTTCTTATAAGGCCCATTGTTACACCACCATATTCAGAAGTAATTTCTGCCAAATATTTCGCTTATCCAAAATGAAATGCAAAGCATGAACCACGCCCACAGGCAACAGAGGCCACGAATGGTCCGTAACGTGACACGCAGCAGTCTATCTTGTAGTGCCAATGAGTGCCGGTCCCGCACTGATTAGCTGCACAGGGCTGTTTCAAGAAGACATTTCATTTTTGTACGTTAATATTAACTTGAAAATAATTATCAATATTTCAGCTGACCGACCTTATGATTGTACTCTTATGGCGCAGCTTTAAATATTTCGTCATAATGATGTATTATAGGTAAATAACATAATCATCACCATCATTTCAGCCGAAAGACGTCCATTGCTGGACATAGGCCTCCCCCAGGGATCTCCACGACGATCGGTCGAGCGGCTCCCGCATCCAGGTACATATAAAGGGTGTATCTGACATCGACGCACAAACGAAAACCATGGATCCAGTACATGCTTCTGAACTCCCCAGTGGTGGAATTTTTCATCGGCTTTTTCATGATTTAAAAAAAATATATGTAGTTTTTTTCGCTTTAGACCGTTCATAATTGCTATACTTTTATAACCCAATAAGATTTTAAAGTAAAAATTAATTATTTCGCTAATTACACAAAAAAGTGCAATGAAAACAAAACTCCAAAAACTATCTTATCAGCTGATTTAATAGAGTTCACATCAGGGATCAACGTAATACCTGCAAACCCGCAGGGCGGCACGCTTGCAACGTTCAAAGGCCGAGCCGACACTTTTTTTAAACATTGTTATTTCTGTAACCGATCATTAACGACATAAATGACTATCATAATTTTATTAGTGGCATTCGATCTAGCCTTTTCGCGAAAGTTTGCGTTACGATCCTAATATTCAATAAAAAGCAGCCAGTATTTGTGTGTGGCACCCCTGAAGGTTCATTCCATTATCTTGCGCCCTCCCCCCATAGTTTATATCACTCCGAATAATAATTAAGAAGTGATTTTTCACCAAAGATAGCAAGCGATCGATATTCTACTAATTCGTGGAAGCTTTTTTGATACGCTTAGAGATAATATGATAATTTATTTAATCGTATCAATTCATGTGGCACGCACACGCATTACTGTCATATTTTAATATGTTACTACCGGTGCTTTACATTGTTTGCAGTCATTAGTTTCGAAATATTTTCTGGCCATTTCATTATCTGTCTAGCCTGCATATGCTGCGGATGCAGTTGAAAACTAGTGTTTTGTATGTAGCGATCTGCCGCCTATCTGACACGCACAACCCTATAATAAGGTGAACCAAGACTGGTGGTCAGACTTTGACATGCCAGCCAGGACCAGCGGTATAGCGTGTTTTCCGAGGTTTGCTGTTAGATTATTTTTACATAATTATTATTCAATTAAGTCCATTGACCCGTGTGGTACTGGGCCTAGAATAGTACCAACCCATATCCTCCCGTGGGTGTCGTAAGAGTCGACTAAGGGAACTCTCACCAGGAAAGCGGGCAGCGGCGCTTTTCTTGTGGTATAACAAATTACTGCAATCCCCAGCCCGCCTGTCAAGCGTGGGGATTATGGCAATGCCCCCCAATGGAATGAAAGCCTTGGGGAGGAATAGCAGTGGACCGCTATAGGCTGAGGAGAAGAAGTCCATTAAGATTACATAACTTATTAACCATTTTAAAACATTTCAGCCAGCCTTTCGGTGTTCTATAGGATACATTTTGGGGAGTGTGCGAGGGAATTGCACGATTTAATTCCCCCATCTCTGTTCCACCATCGGACGACCCGTCGTACGGCGAGTTTCCACCCTTATGTTGTTAACATCTCTACGATCCGTACGAAGCGTTTCGCCTCCTCCTTTATACCGCGTACATCGAGGGACTGGAACAATCTGTCGGCGGCGGTGTTTCCGTCGGACTACAATTTGAGTGTCTTGAAGGCTAGAGTGAATAGGCCCTTAATAAACTAGTGCGTTTTACCATCAACGATTGCGTCACTGCTTACCATCAGGCAGGATTGCGGTCAAGCGCTGGTTTATAAATTAATAAAAAAAAAATAATAATAATTAGAGGGTTCTTACCAGCTAGCACACTTACTAACACAACTCTGACTGACTGACTATTGAAAAAGTACTAAAATCTGTACTAATTAAAGTTATTCTTCCAAAAACACATGATTGTTTATATTTTCGATAATTAATCGAGCGCAGTATACGTACTTTACGCCAATTTAGAATATCTAAACTTAATGAAGCAGTGCTGAGTCATCGTATTTTTTTATGAAGGACTGTAGCTTAATTGATACAAGTGTAAACAGTTTTCAAGAATAATTAAAGACCTAATATTAACTTACATCTAGAAACTAGTTGTATTAGCATTATTATCAGCCGTCCCAACTCTTAGGCCACATGTGGGCATCCTCATAATCCGCCAAGTGGTTCCAGGGATGCTTAGTAGATGTCATTTTTGGTTTGCTCTGAAAATTGATAGGCATCTTAATGACTTCCCAGCGCGTGGTGTTTTAAATATTAATATATTAATCAGAGCAACAATCTTAGGGAACTCCTATATATAAGGTATTGACTTTTATCCCTGGATTCTGTTAATGAGTTTGTTTAAGTGGATTTTTGTCACAGGCTTTCTTTTGGGTCAAGGCATTTTATCAAATAAAAGCTTTCGGCAAACGGAATGGGCGATAGGTATGATAGCTGAAGCAAGCCTCATGGTAGCAGAAGTCATTCTTATTAAGTAAAACTAAAAAACAAATTAAGTAATAACAGTCGTGGGACTGATCGAAATAAGTGAAAACTGAAATAATTATTATGCATTTCTTAGTTATGGATTTAACATAGTATACATGTTACCGGAAATGTATGAAACCTAGGAATTATATACAATTACTAGGAAATGTATACAATTCCGGAGCTATATAGGAAATGTGTAAAATATTGTTCCAAACATTATTTAATACACACATATCCTGGGAAATGTATACATTTCCTAGAAATTGTATAAAATTCCTATATCGTATTAGGAAATGTATAAAACCAAGCTCTCTATGAATAATATTAATAAAACACGTTGTTAAACTTAGAAACAGATTTATTATTAAGACTCCGGTTGAAACAATTAGGTTAGGTTAGGTTAGGTTAGTTTTATTATAATCCCCGCATACTAATGGACATCTTTAAAGTAATACATTTCCGTTAGCTATTTAGGAAATGTATAGATTTACTAGGAAATGTATGTTATAAAATTTATTTCACACATTTCCGAGCAAATTTAGGAATTATATAAATTTCCTAGGAATTGTATACAATGACGCATTACATACATTTCCGTTAACATACATATGTATACCTCGCAGTAGCGATCATGGTGTCGGGTCGATCACGCTCACGCAAATTCAATGTTTTCTCCCCATCTAACGAAAGTGCTCAACATCGCTAAAGAAGTTTTGACTTTAAAAAAATAGGTTTATGTCAAACATATAAACGCAAGAAACCAGGGCTCTGGCGCACAGGCAAGTGAAGAAACACTGATGGGTTTTACACAGTAAAAGGCTGACACTCCCTTCCGCTCCGTCTGGAGCGGAAGAGGTCATATGATTATTTCCCATCCAAAACCCAAAAACGGTATAAAGGTAATGTCAACCACAAATTATATGTTGCTCTTAACTTAGCCTATGATAAATATGAGTGTTAAAGTGTATTCATAGATATTTATTTGCCCTTCTGCTAACCAATTCGTTGAACAAAGTTAGGTACGCAGTATCTACTGAGTAAAGTATAATTAAAACACAAATACCAAATCACAACAGTGTCCAAACGTCGAACACCAACTTTACCGACTGCGCAGGGTATTACATTTCGTTAATTGGCTCCGTTTAGAGGCCGGGGAGTGCCCTGATTGTCTGTAATTACACTTTGTGTACCTTTCTCAGTAATGGCGGCGGTGCTAAATTAATTCACAATTTTTTGGTATTTGAAAGTGCCTTGTATGTGGACTTTTGGAATGACCGAATTTATGCATCGTCATGAAAACTGTAATTGTTAGGGTTCCGTAGTAAACTAGGAAAGAACCCTTATAGTTTCGCCAAGTTTGTATGTCCATCCGCGGACAATTTCAGTGACCGTTAATACTAGAAAGCTGTTTGGTACCAATATGTAAATCAATCATGCCGACAAAGTGGTAAAATAAAAAGTATAAAATAATGTTTTATTATGGAGGTCCATACACTTAAAATGGGAGGATTTTTTTTTCTTTTCAACTCTTGACGTGTCAAATACATATTGTTGGAGGGACCCCCCTACTGAAATCATTTTTGATATTGTTAATATTCTCGGTGAAATATCAAACTTAGAATTTAACTTTACTTTAGACTTTCTAGGAAAATAATTTTGAACTCGATAGGTTGAAAAGCTTTTGAAAATTGAACAAAACAATTTTTGAACTGAATTTGTAATTTTACTGTATATGCAAGCATTTTTTTTTTGTTTTAGTTTAGCAAATCTTCATTCATATCTATAAAAAAAGAATTATTGAAAT
This sequence comes from Sesamia inferens, assembly GCA_037179545.1. Lineage (NCBI taxonomy): Eukaryota > Metazoa > Arthropoda > Insecta > Lepidoptera > Noctuidae > Sesamia > Sesamia inferens. Next base: position 23,561,513 of record CM073921.1, read on the forward strand.
CGCTTCACGCAATCCAAAATCACAACCGCATAATCCAACATACATAACATGTCTAGTTTGCATAAATTAGAAACCTACAATAATTTATCAAGAGTTGTAATTTAAGGATGTAATTTTAATTCGCGCTATTAAGATTTTTCCTGGATAGACTGGTCGGGATGGGAATGACCTATACAAAAGTTGGATTCTATTACTCTTCCGTTATCACCGTATTTAGTGGGCCCGTTTTTAGGATTCCGTACTTATGAGCATGTCAACTCAATGTAAAGCTCTTAACTGTTAAGTGTACACTTATTGTGACGAATAGGAAATTACGGAACTCTACACTGAGAGTGGCGCGTGCTCTTGGCAGGTTTTTATTTTATGATACTACTACTTAACTATATGTATACTGAACTACAGGTCTCCCAAAGTGATAATGCGCATAGAAATCTTCTTATATAGAGTGGTGCACTTAACCACTTTTTATGCACCTAACCACTCTAGGTGTAGCGTAATTTTGAACGCTCGGGGAATACGACCATTGCCGAACAGTGACGAAGTTTTCTATGCGCGTTATCACTTTGGGAGACCTGTACATATACAGGGATTCGGATTAAATAATAACAAAGAATTTGTTTCCTTTCAGACCGTATTCGGTCATTTGAGTGAGCTTCAAAATCAAAAACAAAGTTAAGTACCTATTTATTCAAATTAGGCTGAGTATCAGCACCTTTTTTTAATGTCGATATTGCATAAGACAGTACCCCAAAACGGCGGTCCTTTGCCACTTAAGAAATCATAACACAAACTTCAAAAAATCATATTTGTTTATTTCTGTAATTTTACAAACTAGATGTGATCGGTAGAACTGAGATTTACCACCAGCTCTTATTGCAGGGCTGAATTTGAACTGTACTGATTTACTAGTACTGATTTTAAGACTTGAGTAGTTATTCTCATAATTTGTAAAAACGTTGCTGATTTCAGTCTCAATCCATTAAACATACCTATAATTTCCCTACATTGATGACAAGCTTGTCACATTGATTGTGTCTACAATGAGAATGGGATTAAGATAATTATTTATAGAAAAACATTAATATGGAAATGAAGTACATACCTGTGGAGACAGCTCCGATTTTGTGGTGTCGATGACTACTCTTGGACGAGGCTCCAATTTTAAGATTCCACTCACACGTTCTCTACCCTGCACAGAAGAAGAACGAATCAGATACCTACTTGGAGCTGATGTTATAAGTCATAATTTTGAAATAACAGATAATTTCTTTTGTTAAAATTATGAATGACGAGTGACGAGTAAGTTAAAGTTATAAGTTTAATTTCCGTAATCATTTTTAGGGTAAAGAAATTTTTTTGTTTGTCATCAGGCTGTATATCTTATGAAGCCTCATAGCTAGACAGTTGGATTTGTCACAGATGAGGAATTTATATAACAACAAATACTAAAAATAATTTTCTTTGTTTTTTTTTTTATATAAGCAACGACAGTTATACGCGCTTAGAAGTCTAGTCTAGAACCTATGATGAATTCATGAACGTCGATATACCTGTTACCTTATTATACGAGGTTGAAAATAAACAAGTTTCTGCATTTATTGACAAAGGTAAACTTGTAAACTTTGCGGTGTTTCCGTCGGATTAGAATTTAAGTGTCTTCAAGACTAGAGTGAATAAGCTCTTAATAAACTAGCGCGGTTTACTATTAACAATTACATCACTTCTTACCATCAGGCGGGATTGCGGTCAAGCACTAGTTTATAATTTATAAAAATAAAACTTTTAATGAAAATTTATTTATTTAACATGTCATGTAATTTTCTCATCTTCTATTTGTAAAATCAGTGAAATTAATCCTACTATGACTAACAATGAGTTAGTTTGCGAGGATGTAGGATGGATGGATGGCTGCTTGTAACTTTTCACGCAAAAACCACAGAACGGAATCCGATATGATATAGAACAATATTTGTAATCGTATGCGGATTTTGATTTGGATGGGCGCATAGGCAGTTTATAATCAAGAATAACACAGAATGCTTTTTATATCGATGTTTCCACAGGATCTAGAGCGGTTACGGGAGCTACTTAGTTCTACTTTAATATTATAAACCTGTAAGTTTGGAATAATCTTTGTTACTCTTTCACGCAAAAAATACTGAATGGCTTTGGGTGAAATTTAGCAAACAGGTGGTTTATAATCAGGATTAACATATAGAAAACAAAACATGTTACTGTCCTAAACAAAAAAGCTGAAAACATGGCTTTGTCAACTTTCTAAAGTCACTAAAAGTCGCAAGTAGTACTAGTACACAAGTAGTATACACAGCAAAAATAGTTTACTTCATCACAGTATAAAACAAAAAAGTTTCGCCATGAAATCTTTTTAATTAAAAAAGCGTTGTTAGTACCTTTGCGTCCATCGTGTGCCGCGATGTAGACAGAGGTGGCGGCTACTGCTGTGAAAGCTTTTGGCGCGAGTTGTAGAGGCTGCCTGTGAAAAGGGGTATACGACGAGTTTTAAAATTTTCCCCCACTGAATTAATATACGAGAATAATCATAGAATTATACGTATCTGCTGGATCAAAAGTCTTGTAGTTGTAAAGAAGAAGCTTTTATAAAAGCTCCCTTAATTAAATGCAAGATAATACAATTATTAATCCAATCACTTTTATTATGACATGTCAACAAAACTAATAGCGTTTTTTTTTTGTTTTGAGCAGTTTTTTTCGAACTTATGAATCTGAATGATATTGAGATTAAAATTAATATGAGTGCCATTAAATGAGCACAATATTTACCATTACCACCACGAAAGACTCGATTGTCAATATTACCTTTATAATAATTGTTAATCAGTGTTTGCGATTATTACGTTTATAACATCCATTTACTTTTTTATTTTTCTCAAGGTGCCCATAGCTCACATTCTTATTAACCAGTTCTGGAATATCTTCTTGATTAAATTTTAACACACTCACGGAAAATCAAATTCACAGCCTAACCCGCTAGAAACATGATAATTTTTTCCACAATTTTTGAACCTTAATTTGTTAATGTGGCTTATGAGGATGAAAGTTTTTATGAATTTTGTCATTTTAGTGGATGAAAAAATTAACTTCAGCTCTCAGTTTGGCCCTATAAGGGGTGTAGCTTAAAAAAATCCTTTCTCCTTTAAAGTCTATTATCCTTATTATTATCTTTTACAGTAAGCCGATGAGTTTCGTTTTTGAAGTCTGTCGGTATCATACAAACGAATACGTGTTTTGCGAATTTGATCCTTATTAGTTACTATAAATTTTGCACTGTCAGGTGTCGGGAACGCATTCTCTCGACAGCCATACTGTTATCCTTTATCTCTGTTCACAAAATCCTGATTTATGTTAAGCATAGCCATTTTTTGGTAACTGAACTGTAAATATGTTTTATTTTTAAGCAACAACTTTTCAGAAAGTTTAAAGCACACGTGTTGAAAGTGTCAACGTAAACAATACTATGATACCATCCATTAAAGTGATTAATGTCGAGTGTATGTATGTGTGTCTATTATGTCATATTAATTCTATACGTCACGAGGGGAACCAAAACGGCGGCGAAACATTTACGTTCACTAGGTTAGTGGGTAGTCTACTGAAAAAATTCTGCTGGGTAACGCACTAATAGTAGTAATGGCTTTCATCATGACACTTTGACAGTTGAACAGCATTCATTGAGTTATTTACTTTGCCTAGCAGATAATTTTAGAACATATGAAGAAATGGAAAGTCTTCAAAATTATTCATTGTGCTTTATGCAATTAGAATGCTGATTAGCCTTGGTTAAAGCTACAATGCAAAAATTAAAAATAAGAAAGAAATCGTCGTTCTGGTCGTATTTTAACGTAAAAAAGAAACAGTTAAGTGAATGTTTTTTAAACTATATATTAATCAACAACGACAATTACTAAAATCAAATAATTAATTAAATCTGAAATAAAATCAATTAAAAAAAGTACAGAAAATAGGGTTATATCCTTTTACAGTCAGTCTTTCACTAATTAGTGGAAAACTGCGCAAAGGTGGGTTGTTAAAAGGGGTGAGACGAGCGGGTTGCTAAATATTGCACATCCACTGATATTAAATAAAACAACTTTTTGAACATGAGTCAGTAAGCGAGTTCTTGTTTTTATTTAAAAAAAACAAAAAGGAGCATTTTTTTTTAAGTTTTTACATTTTTAGGTAGGATCTATGGTCTAGAATCTTACCAATTTTCAATCATTGACTAAAAATTGGAGAATCTAAGTAGTACATATTGCAATCGCATAATATCGGAATTATACAAAACTTCAACTTACAGCAGACATAATAGTTTTAGGCTGTGCTTTGGTAGAAGAGACATGCTACCCTGAGAATAAATAAATTAATAAAGAGTCGTTTTTTGGCGGGAAACTTAAGCTGAGTGTCACGCTCATTTTTCATTGGACTTTTATAGTGCATGATGATATACGTGCGGTAAGTTTAAAATTACAGCCGGCTCGGACTGTAAGGAAACAGAGGCTGTAATTTTCAAAGCGCACGTATGTCGTACGTCGTTTTATAACATATTTGCGAGGAAATAGATAAAACTTTGATTTTATTTAACAGGCTTTGACAAAATTACTTGTTGAAGCAGTTATAGGCGCGCTTCAACTATTTTTTTAGGCCAAGGTACAAAAACAGCCTGTTTCACTTTAAATAAATTATTTATTTTATGTTTTTATTACAGATAAATGGTTGTAATTTATTGTCAAAATTAATTAAAAGAATTATTATTTATTTACTTTATTTTATCTCCCAATGTTAATTTTATTCATAAAATTTTGACCACTATTCTGACTTCAAAACTTTTTGCTGTGGTTTTTAAAAGTATCGTTCATTTTTATACGGAGGCCGTGCATATGTTACTTTATGACAAAAAAAAAACTCGTGCGTTTTACTTTACATTGTAAAGCATATTTCAATAGAATCACTAAAATAACATGTATAATAACTTGGTATTTATATACTTGGAAAAACCATTAAAATCGACATTAATTTTACGTGATAGCCCTACAAAAAAAGAAAGATGCATGAAATCCAGGTGCTAAACACATTTTGTGGTATTACGCTATTAGGGTGCTAGAGAAGGTCATGGCAACTTTTCCTCATAGAAAAAAAAAAATATAAAAAACGATGTAACACAAAATACACTCAGATGAAGTCGTGGGTAATAGCTAATTTCCTACAAAATAAAACTAAGAAGTACACAGTCCTAATGGATGGAAGACTACTCCATGTCATATCGTTTGTCGTCGCTGTCATGATACTCGTAAAGACATGGCTTTTGACATGTTATTCTTTGAGTTGGTGACCGCCAATCCACCCCCTGATTTTTAAATGGGTAAGCAGACAGAAAGGGCCGGTGTGTTAATTTTGCAATTCTTTTTTTAAATCTACCTGTAATCATAATTTCAGTACAACATCAGAAACCACTTCGAAACACGTAGAAAATGGAAAATGCAATGGCGTTGGAACTGGAATTTGTCGTCGGTTATCATCAAAAACCTATTGTTTCGCAGAAAAGTACAATAAATATACCAATTTTGATTTATTTGCTTTTTGATTCGGGGGAAACCGGCTTCTAGGGAGTGAGGTTATGGAGTGTGTGATTTTTACCTCATTAAAACCACCACAGTAATCACCCTCCATGCACAGGTTTGATCCCCGTTCCTATTAAAATACAAAATTCGGAACCCACCCTGCGCCAGGGTGTAAGGGATCCCTGGGGAGACTGTAAAGCGGCCTGCCCTAGGCCTGCTGTTCTGCAAAGCAGCACGTAACCACTGTGCCACCATCTTCCTAGGTTCACTTGGTGGGCGGCCAGTCTATGCGTTCGCGAAAAGTGCAATTAGGTATATTGCACTTTATGTGTGCAAAATGGGTACTAAAATTGTATTTTATAATATCGAAATACTTTTTAGAATGTTGTTAAAGTGAAACTTTTATTACATCGTCTCAAACTTTTTGTCTGTTGCATGTCGCGTGACGGTCGGCCAATATGGCGGCGCTTATAGTTCACAGCAGCTGACTGTGTAATGTATAGACTCATTTGTGCTAGTGCTACACGCTATCTTGTTTGTTTTTTTTTAATTATATATCTATGTGAAAAAGGGTTTCACTTTGACCGTAGTTTTATACAACCACACATTCCTTTTTTTCTTGTTTCAGAATCATAATCATGTATCCATGGCAACAGGTTGCACGTCTATGTCCTTGCCACCCTATATTGAAGACAGCATAAGACTGCTTCGGCTCGAGGAGTCAACAACAAATTTTCGATTTAACTACGGTTGAGGTGACTGGACTGGGCCTCTCAATCCAGTTTCTTCCTCAAAAAACCATCACAGGTATCAATTCTACAGTCTTCACGTGACCTTAACAATAGTCATCAGAAGAGACTGTGATCTTTCTCGGGAGAGTAGTCAGCTTGGAAGAGTCGAACTCATCTGGTTTAAAAAAATATGATTGGCTTGTAAAAGTGCTAGTATGTACGTACAAACCTACTTATAGAAAATAAATCATTTATCATTTACAGTATTAAAATAAGTTGATAAAGATAAATCAGATAGAAAATCAAAGCCTTTTTAAAATAGGGATTTTCAAAAAGACTTTGATTTTCTGTCCCTATCTTGGATATAAAAACACACAGGCACATCTGCAATAACCATTAAATTCTATGATTTAAAAAAATATTTTATAGAGTTATGTATACGGACAAATCACACAGATTGAGCTAGCCCCAAAGTAAGTTCGAAACTTGTTTTATGGGATACTAACTTAACGATACTATATTCATAATAGATAAATATATAGATAAACATCATTTTCCATCATGACCTGGCCGGGGATCGAACCTGGGGCCTCCACGTCGCAGGCAGGCGTGTTGACCGCTGCGCCACGGAGGACGACCGCGTTGTAGTTTTCGTTAAAAGGTGCTTGTAATTAGTATACCTAAATAAATTATTTTTAAGGAAAAATATCTTATTTCAGCCTATAGAGGACTGCTGGACCTCTATAGGGCTCTCCAAAGGCTTTCATTGCTTTTCTGTTGCTATAATCCCCAAGCTTAGCAGGCGGGTTGGGGATTGCAGTAATAACATACTTAGTAGGTAATTGGCTTGTATCCTAAAAATAATTTAATGTCCGTCAGATAGATTTATAAAAAATATTGAACACGTATTTTTTATATTTTCTTTCATTCAAATACTTAGGAAGATATATTGATTTGAAATGTCGCATGACGTCACGCCGTGGTATAAAAATAGCACGGCGTGGCCTAATTAATCCCCACTCCGTAACTTTAATACGCTATATCTCAGTAGTTTTTGGTAATAACGACAAAATAAAAAATACGGGTCTTAATTTTTTTTTTGTTATCTATAAGACGGACTAATTTGTTTTTTCATTTTCATACCTTGGATACATCCCTATTATTACATTGAGCAGTTTATTTCAACGCGCTAACCTGTGGAAACAATGAACATCATCAAAATTTGTACTAGCTGAGCTTCGGTATAACAACTTGCATGAGTTTCGATCCCGTGGGATAGTCGGGATAAAATTTTCCTATATATTAAGAGGGACTCTAGTGCCGAGGAATTTGGAAAATAGGTATTTGAAGAAACTATTGCCGTCGCGCTGGTTCCAACCTCTCTCGGTAAAGTGTGAAAAGGACAGTTGCAGTTGCATTTTATCTACAAAAACGTTGACCAAAAGACGTTTCGTATTCCGCTGTTTTCTTTTTCAAAACACGGTTGATCTCAATTATTTTACATCAAAAGTTAGAAGAAAAGTATACCTATGCTTCTATTTTATTTTTTTGTCAAAAACTTATCACGTTTGTCTAATAAGTCATCTGAACATCACGGTAAAAATGGGTTAGTTTTCGCGATTTTGAGGTATCGTATTTATTTTATTAATTTAGTTTCGGAAAAAATTAAATAATAGGGACACGTATAATAACGGTGTAAAATTGTAGAAAAAAAGAACAATTGCTTGAAAAGGAATACGTTTCTATAGAGAAAGCGCCACTAAATTTCCTTCTTAATTCCGTTTATAAACCATTTGTTTGTGAAATGCCACTGAAGTCCGTCAATATATCCAAACAATCAAGTTTACAATATTAGTCGGATTTAAGGGCACAATTCTTGAAGATGCCTATAGGCTACTTTACATCATGATAGAATTAGAAGGAGTTAAGCAAAAACAAGGAAAATGTCAGAAAGAACGATAAGCGAAAACGAAGTATAGCGCGGGCAGATCATGAGATGGGAAATGGTGGGCCGAGAGAACAGAAAATATCACGTATATAAAATCGAGGGCAGAAGTTAGTGATTAAATAAAAAGAGAAATCTAATCAAGGATAGCGCCATCTGTTTAGAATCTAACGAATAAAACTGAGGGTTGCCTTCTAATGGGGTGTGACTTGGAGGTAAGTTTGTGAGGAAAGCGTTGAGGGTGGCCGAGAGATTTATAAGGTGTACTAAAAGTTTCCAAAAAGACTATGAGATGGCGCTTACTATTTTCATTTTACAGCTTATTTTCTGTCTAGGCAGAGTGCACGCTTGTAAAAGAAAAATAGTAAGCTGTGTAGTATAGTAAGTATAATTCTAGAATTAGTATGTTTTTATTCGTAATTGTCCACAGTTTTTATAATGAAACCAAATTATTATTAAATAAAACAAGATAACTGAAATGTGCAATAAATAACAATAGTCCATGTCCCCATTTCATTATCATTGTTCAAAAACAGTAAAGGAAACCAGTAAGTCCTAGAATCGACGGTTTGAAGACACGTGACAATCACCAATCCGCATCAGCACCCTAATTTGAATGAAGAGGGCTATGCTTGGGGTTTCACTGCACGATCGAATCAGGAATGAGGAGATCCGCAGAAGAATTAGAGCAGCCGACATAGCCCGAAAAATTGCAACACTAAAGTGGCAGTGGGCTGGACACATTGCCCGTAGGACCGATGCCCGATGGGCCCGACGAGTTCTTGAGTGGCGACCATGCACCGGAAGACGTAGCGTGGGTAGGCCCTCGACAAGGTGAACCGACGACCTGGTGAAGGTCGCGGGAAACCGCTGGAAGCGGGAGGCACAGGACCGGTCATCGTGGAGAACCTTGGGGGAGGCCTATATCCAGCAGTGGACGTCTTTCGGCTGAAATGATGATGAAAAAATGATTAAAAGTCTATATAATATATAAATATATCTATCATCTTCTATTATGTAAAATTCCTCCAAAACGGCTAAACCGATTTTAATGAAATTTTGTATATATATTCGGTAGGCATGAGATTATATTTTCAACTATTTTTTATATTACTACAACTAACGCGGATGAAACCGCTAGTATAATAATATACGTGTATAACTTCGTTCGTTTCACAAAAATTGAATCATGTAAAACGTTTTAACATTCCAGGCGTGTTTGTAATTATATCATGTATAATATATACCTACCTCCCTACATATATATCGAATTCCAAATAATCACAAATCTCATATTTTCTTTATTAATTTGCTGATAAAACCAATTTGCTAAAAAAATATTCGAAATATGCGGTGATTTTAATGTTCTTTTTACATCCTACTTACTACAGGAAAATTAAAATTCGACCGTCATTGTAGTGTACCAAAGCGGGGAAAAATAGCAGTTCTTTTTCTAGGAGTAAAAGTGATTTTTTTTTAATTTTTATTTGTTATCCTCCAAAAAAGAATAAATCTATGTTCAGGAGTGGAATAATCATGAATGAAACTTGGCTAATTACAGTTTCATAAAAAAGAAGAACTTTTATTTTTGAAAATGGAACTAATTGAAACTGGATCTCTTCGGTAGATCGCATACATTGTGGCTACACAAGAAATTAAATAAATATAGGTATATAAGTATCATCTGCCTAATGTAAATCCTAATGTCGTGGTGGCCTAGTGGTTAAAACACCAGCCTCTCAAGTATGAGTGCGCGTGTTAAATCCCAGGTCAGGCAAAGTACCAATGATACTTTTCTAAAGTTATATGTATTTTCTAAGTATATCTTGGACACCAATGACTGAAGGTGAAGGAAAACATCTGGAAGAAACCTGGACTTTATAAGTCTGAAATCGCCAACCCGCATTGAGCAAGCGTGGTGATTACGCTCAATCCTTCTCTATATGAGAGGAGGCCTGTGCCCAGCAGTGGGACGATAAAAGGTTGATGAAGATGATGATGATTATCATCATCAGCCTAACCTTTTCCCACCTTTGTTAGGTTCTGCTTCCAGTTTAACCACATTCAGCTGAATACCAGTATTTTAGATGGGTGGATGGATGGATCTACTACATTTTTACTATATTTCTACTATATTATTATACATTGTTGTCATTAGAAACTGACAATTTAATTTACTATATTCTAGAGTACATTAAGTAATCTTTCTTACCATATAGCCTTATAAATCTAAAAGAGATTATACTGTAACAATGTCTCTGACCTCTTATCAGCGACGGTTTAAAAGCTTCCGTTAGTCTAAAATTAGGCGGTCAGGATTTATCTCACGCGATAACAAAAATGCGGGCTACGGCTCAATGACATTCTTTTGGGATGTGACTATCTCTCTTGGCTTTCTTTGTACGAAGCTCAACATCAGATAGTTTTTTTAAATAGTATGCTAAGCCGATTTGTAGAGGGTTTTCTTACGAGCGGCTTGGAACTACTCCCGGTTCGAGACATTACGTTCCGCGGGGTAATTGCGTATGTGTATAATTTTGACAGTTCGACAACATTAATTTCATTGTTTACGTTGTTGAGCAAACATATTTTTTGAGCATATGGAGCAATAGATTAGCTTCAAAATACCGTAATAAGTGTGTTTAGCATTACATGCGAACTCGGTCAATACAGAACATTCCTAATTCGGATAGAACTTGAATTCAGTGCGGACGTAATAGGAAACTTCTCTAAGGGTAATTATATGATCGGCGGCGATTTCTCGCGTCCGGCCCTGGTCCAGGTCATGGTCCGGAACTAGAGTGCATGGCAGGCCGGTACCTCCTTATGCGAAGCAGTGATGCTGGCAAACGAGGCGGAACACGTGAGGGAGGAGTAATCTCAGCGCCCTCACACCTTTAGCCACCGCAGGAGAAGCCCTGATCGGGAGACAACATCGAAATCCGACGAAATCGATGGCGATGATGATGATGATGTCAAAGAGATGTCAGCACATCGTGACGGGGTCCACGAAGATCGATGCCTGACTCAGGGTTGCGGGTTGGTCAAAAAAGAAACCGTGGCTCTGGCGCACAGGCAAGTGAAGGAGCACCGGTGGCTTTTAGTCAGTAAAAGTCTGACACGCACACGGAAGGACGTGTGCGGAAAGTTCCTTTGATGATATACCGTTCACACAAAAATAGGGTAATTATATGACGAAGATGCAACACTGCGATATTATAATGTCTCGAAGTCGATAATCACTCTTATTGCATATATTGCGGTAACCTTAGTTGCTCAATTGTGTATTTGAGCTGTACTCTACCTACCTACTCAGAAAAATAAGTTACCCAATATAGGTAATCACTACGAGCTAGGTCATTTTGCTACTTTCCTTAAACAGTGATATAAAATAAACATTTTGTTTTCACGAAGGCATCGATATAAACCCCCAAGTAGATCAATGATATGCCCCGATGAAATGCAGCATGTGCGTACGTGCATATAGGTACTGCTAATATACAACATGTAAATTAATTTATAACATATTTGCTCGTAAAGTGGCTGTATTTACAGTTACACCAATTTCAATATCGTTATGTATCTCATTACGTACTTGTGCTGTACCTAATGTAAAGTAAAACGCACGAGTTTTTTTTTTGGCATAAAGTAACATATGCACGGCCTCCGTCTAAAAATTAACGATACTTTTAAAAACCTTAGCAAGCAGTTTTTATGTGAGAGTAGTGGTCAAAATTATATGAATAAAATTATTTTTGCTACATAAAATAAAATAAATAAATATTTAATTCTTTTAATTAATTTTGACAGTAAATTACAACCTTTAAAATCTCTTCTTTGGCCTATAGAGGTCTACTGCAAAAAAAAGGTCTGCCCCAAGGCTTTCATTTTATTTATCCATTTATTTTAGGCCTCAAGGCCCATATAAATATATACAATACTATATTAACCTCAAAACTTAAAATAATTAACAACAACATTATTAACTAAACCTAATGTACATGTCGCAGGCAAACCGTATAATTCCGCCGTTTACATACGGCGTCGTCAGTTTTTAAACGCTCGCAGTTATGTATAATGCCGAAGGCAAATTGATGACTTGTTCAATTGCAATCATTTCGACGTTGGTTGTAGTTTTAGGGTTACCATGATAAAACACAGATTGGACAAATTAACTTTATTTCGACAATCAGGTAACTAATGAAGATTTCAAGCAAGATTAATATAATAAAATTATGCACTAAAGTAGTTAAAATATTTAAGTAACAAATAACATAATTAAAATAAGCAACATTGATAACAATATAATTATAACAACGGCACTTTTAAACAAATTGGTACTATTACCTAAATATTTTTGAAGACTTACATTTTCATACCTTAAGAGATCCAAACTAAACATAATTTCACCAAATAAAGAAAAATAAAAAAGATATTGGAAAAAATAATATGCTAAGAAAATTTTTAATCACATAAATACTAATTTGTTTATATATTTGGTTATTTCTTCTTAATAATCTTCATTACCAAGTGAAGAATATTAAGATTTTTTTTCACGCAATTAAGTAGTAGTAGTAGACAATTATTATTTAATTTACATCTTCTTAAAAAAACTATCACATCAAAAGAAAATCACTTGCTTATTTGTGCATTACACAGTTACAAAAATTTCTTAATTTCTCAATACTGCAATTACTACACATTCTGCAGGTGTCCTCCGAGAACCACATTCGATTGACACCCTAGCGTTTTTGAGGTGTCGGATAACCTCCAAAACCTTGTCATTTGTCCACGGCTTTTTTATTGTTTCCGCTTGAGAAGAATACAATTTTTTTTAGTTCTGTATAATAAATGTCTTTAAAATCACAATCTTTTTGTGAAAAGTCTGTTGCACACGTAATACTTTCACGGTTTTCACAAACTTTTTGTGTCACGAAATCACTGGTTGACGCCATTTTGCTTGTTTTGATTAGCAGCGACGCGCGTGGTAGGAATCAGAACTAAATTCTTCAATTTGCCGCGGCACTATGTATACGGCATTCGAAATGTCAATGAAATGTTTCGGCATTATATATAATAACACGGCAATACAGATTTTGCCTTCGGCATTATACATAGCTGCGTGCGTTTATAAACTGACGAAGCCGTATGTAAACGGCGGAATCATACAAATTGCCTGCGACATACACAAAGTGTCGGCGTCGTGTTTCGCTGACTGGTGTCACGTAGCTGGCCACGAAACCTTTGTGGAGTGGTGCAGTCTGGACACATAGAGCAGCGTCGTCGGTGCTGCTGGACGCAGCAGCATATATATTATAGTAATATTATTATAAAATTTATCTGTCATTCCAACAAAAGCTAGGGATTCACAATATTACAGCTCATGCTTATCACATCTGGCACGAATAACTTAGTCATTTTTTAACGTTGCGCCACACTAAGAATTTCTCCTGTATCGTGGACGGTTTTAGAAACATTTAAACTCACATACACAAACGGCCAGACTCGGAAAAACTACATGTAGGCTATACAAATATTTGCACCGTGCGGGAGTCGAACCCGCGTCACGCAACGCAGCAGTCGATCATTCAACCACTGCGCCAACTATGTCGTCTAATCTAAGTCTATGTCGTTTTTCTCATGTTGAGATGTTTACAGGACAAATCGGCAGATATTATATGGGTATTGTATGGATGGATGTGTTCTACTCTTCGCGGTAAAACTTCTAACTGGGTTTGTAAATAAGTTGCACAGAGAAGGTTTATAATGACAGCCTCCATGGCGTAACGGTAGCGAACGCGGCCGCTGAGCAAAGGAGGCGCGGTTTCGATTCCCGCGCAGTGCAAATTGTATTTGCATTGCGTGCATTGGCAGAGGCGGCGTAAGTCGTGGGGGACGTGGGGCCTCGCGCCTTCAAATATTTGTATGCATTGCTTCAAAGCGAGAAAAAAAAAAGATATAATTTTATTGGGATTTTTTTAACATATTCAGGCATAATCAGACACAAAATCAACAATTTAAAACAACATTTTAAACATTCAACATTTTAAAATATTTTAACAAGATATTTATTGATATTGTCATCTCCACCTAACAATACGACCTTTAATTTTTGATCAATTTTAATCTAATTTGTATTTTTATCAATAAAAACTTGGGAGTATTAATTGGAAAAGACTACAGCTCATGCAACTAATAAAATTATGATAGTCATTTATGTCGTTAATGAACGGTTACAGAAATCACAGTGTTTGAAAAACATGTCGGTTCGGCCTTTTAACGTTGCAAGCGTGCCGCCGTGCGGGTTTGTTGGTATGACGTTGATCCCTGATGTGAACCCTATTAAATCAGCTGATATGATAGTTTTTCGAGTTTTGTTTTCATTGCGGTTTTTTGTGTAATTGGCGAATTAATTAATTTTTACTTTAAAATCTTATTGGGTTATAAAAGTATAGCAATTATGAACGGTCTATAGTGAAAAACACTACATATTTTTTTTTAAATCACGAAAATGCCGACGAAAAATTCCACTATGGGGTTCAGAATCATGTACTGGATCCATGGCACTCGTTTGTGCGTCGATGTCAGATACACCCTTTACGATATGCGTCTTCAAATCGCCATGGAACAGGGCCTCGCGAACTTTGTCTTGCCCACATCAAATTTACGTCTTGCCCCGCCTCTGTGCATTGGTACGAGTATGCATGAATATGAATATTTGCATTGGTGTGGTCGTGCCTCAGAAAGCACGTTAAGCCGTTGGTCCCGGTTGCCATACGAACATCTAACGACAGTCGTTACGGGATGGAGCCCTCAAAAGTCCAACAATTGCTTTCGCCTATCGCCTTCGGGTTGCGGAGGTCAGACGGCAGTCGCTTCACAGAAAATATCGTAGTTTAGCCAAAATCAGCGGTTAGACTGGTAAAGCGGACCCCAGGCACCAAAGCTGAAATAGTTTCGATGCGACTGGGATTAACGCTAAGATGATAACGATGATAGAAGGTTCATAACCTGGATATGGGATATTTTTTATCCAAATATTCCCCCGAGGTCGAAACATAACCATGGGGCGCAGCTGGTGCTATATAAAAATCTTATATACAATGTATTTTTAAGACAACTATATCAATATGTAAGTAATTTATCTAATGTAACCACATAGTCAGATGGCTGACATCTGCTAGACGCAACTCCATAACACATATATCGGGTAGCCATGTCTTATACCTAGTTGTATTCGGAATGCGTCTGTATTTATAATCTAGAGACATTATACCTACCTATTTGCTGAGCCAGTGTCTTTGTCCTCATATTCTTAATGCCTCGGGAGTACAGGGATAGTAGCAATGAGTTTTATTTTTATTGGGTTGTTTACTTTGTTGGTCAATCACATTTTTCGAACATATGGAGCAAAGAAGTAACAATATGCATCAAAATTATTCCAATTAAAGGCGAATGCGTTACGCGATTGGGGTTAAGTCTTGCACCAATTTTTCTCTTAATCCGTTCAAATGAAATAGCATAGAAGGAAGCAAACATATACAAAAATACAATCCAATCAATCCTTTGCTAGCTTTACTAGACCGCGAGTTTAGTCTGCGATCCAGGATGAAAAGCAGCATGTTTAGTATTTCTTATTTATTTATTTATTTATTTTATTATTTATGTACACACAATAAAATACACATAGATACAACAAAATGAAGATCTGAGTACAAAGGTGCTGCTTATTTCTTAAGAAATTTCTTCCAGCAGACCTGCGAAAGGAGAAGTAAAACAGAAATGTAGACAATAGTGTGTAAGAACAAGGAGGAAATAAAATATGAATATGATAACTATTAAAGTAATAATATTAAATATACCTAAACATATAAACCAAAAATAATTATATAAGCCAAACCAATTTTTTTGAATTCAAAATTCTTACTGAATTCTAAAAGAATGCAATTAAGTAGTTCATTTACTAGACCGCGATTTTAGTCTGTGATTCAGGATAAAAAGCAGCGTGTTTAGTGTTTGTCGACTAAACGGCTATCCACTGATATACAAATAACTCCTTTTTTATATCATATACTATTTTCTTACTGAAATTTCTCGTCGACTGATCGACATTTCCGGGACTGTTAGGGCTGGGTTGTTCTTTGACAAAAGAAATAATATTGCCATTCAACTGGCATGACGTCTTTGTGCACGTTTCCTGATAATAGTGATGCAGACAAGAAGTCCGACCCCTGAGTGTCCTGTCGGGCTTATATTTTTTTATACTTTGCTTAAAAGTTATTCATTTAATTTAGTACTGCATGTAAATAGGCATATTGTAAAACTTGCTTATAAAATATAAAAAAACTCATATCTGCCAGTGTTTTATTTCGTACTTGTCTACATATTTTTTATTTCTACGACGAATCAACTGTTAATAAAGTTATGATAATAGACACGAGTGGTTTGGTCTATTGATGACATCGTTATTTTATCATTAACTTCTATAGTAAATGAGCCTACAGGTCACTGCGGGTCAGCTATCTGCTTAGAAAAAGATAAAATGCACAAAAACTGTGTGATACTTATTTCTGAAGCTGTTTGATTACAATGAACTACTGTTCTCAATCGTGATTCTGGGGAATTTTGTGTATTGAATGAATGATTAATAATTATAATCTGTGAATCTCATTATGAAATGTTAAGTTATATAAAAATTAATATATGGCACAAAGGCTATGGAGCCATACCACAAAACTTAAAAAAAAGTTAAGTGAGCGTGGTGAGCTTACAGTGTACTGTCAATAGTGTCAATCTCAATTCTTAACATTACATGGAATGACAGCTCACTCCACGCTCGTTTCACCTAAGTTTTCAGGGTAAAATGGTTACAGAATCGCACTGTAATATTTTCTCTAGGTACTTCTACATTCTTCTTAGTTACTTTCACAGTTCCCTAAAATCAACTGTTAAGTATTAGGTCTTTACCTATGAAATGGCCGTTTTGTATGAAAAAAAATAAACGAGGTTTTTTCATGTATTTTTTATTTCTATTAATCGAAGTAATCTCTCGTGTAATCAATGCATCTTTGCCAATGCAATGACAGTTTATTAATGCCCTTCTTAAAGAAGTCTGCAACAAAATCTTCAAAGCCATTTTGTATTGCCTCTCGGGAATTGATTTTTTTTTTTAAAGTAGTAGTCTGTAGACGGAAGGTCTGGTGAGTAGGGCGGATGACGGAGATCTTCCAACCACAGTTCTTGCAACTAGGAGATGTGTGATTTTCTCCATCATTGTGTTCAGTTCTTCACAGTATCCACCTGCAATTACTGCAGACGGGTACTGTGAAGTCATCCCGTTTGGTAAGAAGCTGTGATGAAACACACCGGCGCTAGACCACCAAACAGTGATCATCACTTTTCTAGGGGTTTTTAAAAGAAAAAATGCCCTAAAAGTTTTCGTTTAGGGCATTGTTTAGGTGCCGAACAAGGATCCAACCAACCTGCTGAGTGCTTGCATTTATCAAACACAATCCTTTTTTCATAGTAGGGTAACAATGCGTTTCAAAATTCCTTCATTTGTGTCTGTTGGGCAGTGCAAGGTACGTCTCGACGCGTACTTAGCGCTGGCGATAATTGTGTTTGTGGGACATCCATTTGTCAATCTTTTTCACCTTACCAATTTGACGCAAATGGACCAATATTGTTTTGACGCTAACGTCGAAAGCTGCTGCTAATTCAGTCGTAGTTGGTGCCTTCACAATCGCCTTTAATTGGTCAATGTTGCCCAAAGTCTTCGGACGACCGCGAGGTTCACATTTCGGGTCGAAATTCCCAGAACGGAAGCGAGCAAACCAATAACAGGTGGTGCGTTAGTGCGTGCCGCTTGTGCCGGGTTGTTGCCACAACGGTACTCCATAATTATCTACTCGAATTTTTACGTATCTATAATGACGAAAAAGATTGAAATGCGATGAAATTATAACTGTAATCAATAAACAAATGACTGCTTTTGGAAAAAGAATTCCATGTTTGTAAAATAAAATTAATTTGAAATTAGAATTCTTAGCCAAACCAAAATAATTTGAAATGGTCATTACTGCAGAACGGCATTTTCATAGGTAAAGATTGAAGAAATGATCTACATATAGTAATACAAAATATACGGGGGGCTAATAGTTTTAGTGGTAGCAGACGCTAAGTATTGCACATTCGCTCCTGCCGCCTGCGAGGTACTGCCGATCATTGAGACTTGGATTTCCATGTAAAGCAAAATATGATTAGGTTTATCTTTTGGGAACTTGTCAGCAGCTGCCTAGAGTCTGGACTTGAAAGGTTGATGTAGGTACATTTCCAGCTCCAGCTCACGGTTTTAATGCCCAAAGGGTAAGGCAGTTGTGTACGTTCACTTGGTTCCTACTGGTAGTACGGTCTTAAAACACCACAAATCCAGACTCCAGGCTGTTTTTAAGAAATTTGTGATGGAAAAACCAAAAACACTTTACACGAACTAGATATGAACCCAGCTAAAATCTCAGGCTCAGCAGTAAAGCTTGCAAACTCTAGGCCTCTACATTAACGAGGAAATGTGCCTCTCTTCAAATAATCCTAGGCAAACAAGGCAGGGACCGCGCCTGACACCTCTTATCAACCCTTCGAGGAAAAACTGTCTGACGTAGACCTGAACCAGTCTCTTAACAGGTACCAAGATTCATCTACAGTACTAAATTTAATAGTTACCAGCCTCAATCATTAAAGTTACCTTTAAAAATCAGTATCAATAGATACACGCAAACGTTTTTATCGCTTTTATAATTACTACGTTCAGATTATTCAGCTGGTTGATTCTGTAAAATCTCACCGGGAAATGGTAGGTGAAGTGAGCGAAGAAGAAAGTTTTTTTTTAAATAGTTATAAACTAGCGCTTGACTGCAATCCCGCCTGATGGTAAGCAGTGATGCAATCGTTGATGGTAAAGCGCGCTAGTTTATTAAATCCATTCAGTTAAAAAAACTTGTGAATAAGAAGAAAGACGGCGGAGCGAGGTGATGCTAATTTATAAACCCAACAACACGGCTAATGATGCTACGCCAGAGGGAAATTGATCTGGATGGACCATGATCAAACTCCCGACACAACATCATTTGGCGCATCGTACCCGGCAAGCTTCACAACACAACTGCTCAGACCCATCCTCCGTACGGCTTCACCAGACATCACGCCGGAACACGACGAATCGCTTGGCTACTTTAGAGTGAGTTGTCAGTGTCAGTTGGAATGACAGTCACTCATTTTTCACAGTGAGATGGTTACAGAATCTCCTTGCTACCCGTGAATAATAATATGGAGTGATTTGTTGTGGAACCTTTAAAAGTTGAGATGGATGAATCTTTTTATTTTTAACTGGCAAAAGCTTTTAACGTATCAGAAAAGGCGCTAAAAACATTATGTTTGATCGTTCGAGCAACACAGCCAACACAGGTCCCTGTGTTGCTCGAAGGTTTGATCATAGATTAATTAAAAAAAAAATATTACATATACTTAATGCTTTTGTAATGAATAATAAAGAATTTCTATAATTTGTTACACGTGTTATTGGCAAAATTGTGGTATCTAACCACAGAGGCCATTGAAGAGCTGAAGTAGTATTCACTCTAAAGAAAAGAAAGAAAGAATAATGATATTATTACCAAAGTCAAGTAACTTATAAATCGTTAGATAATTAATTAAAACTCTGCACATTTTTGCGTACGCTTTAAATTTGGCTCTACCTAAACATTAAGCCTTTGTGCAAGCGAGACGAGATTATTTGATAGAAAGAGAGAGTAACATGAATGACCTAATGCAATGGTACGCTAAACCGCCGAAGACTATTCATATGTTAGTAATGAAATAGGCAGAATGGGGAAACGACATAGACTAAGCTATTTGTTGCGGATATGACACAGTCGATCAAAAAGTACAGTAGGTATTTGGAATGAGCTATCAATAGTGTTTACCCCTAGCATTGGTTCGTATCTCAGCTCACTCCACGCACTTAAACTAAGTTTTCACGTTGAGATGGTTCTAGAATTGAACCTGGTCACTTTTTTAAGTTTTTGGCTGCTTATCATTAGAAGACCTACCTTAGTACGGATATAATTTAAATAATTTTAATTAGAACTGATGACTCTTATTTTATTTTGCCGTGAAACATTTATAGCATTATCATTTACTATCCAGACAATAATAACCAATTTGTTAGTAACTACTCTAATGTTAGTGAAATCTCGTCTGTCCATCCGTTTTTAACCGACTTCAAAAAAAGGAGGAGGTTCTCAATTCGTCGAAATATTTTATTTTTTATGTATGTTTCCCGATTACTCGAAGACGCCCGGAACGATTTGCAAATTTTTTTTTTGTTTGAAAGGGTATACTTTCCAATTGGTCCCATAGTTACCAGGTCAGGATCAGATGATGGAAGACCAGAGAAATCAAGAGGAACTTTCAAAAATCGTATGGCCTAGTCATGTAAATGCACTAGTCCACTTCTAAGTATTTTCATTAAGTATTTTAAAGCACTACAATGTAATAAAGGTCTGGGATAGATCTGATGATGGAGCCGGGAGACAGTCAAAGAAACTCCTCAACAATTCACAGCAGCTACCTAGTGTCTGTGCTTGATTAATTTGTATTGATAAGAAGTTTACACCTCGGTGGTTGTGACTATCATAAGGCCTCTGATGATGAAGACAAATGCCAGTTCCGGGAACTCCTCAGCGATTTGCAGTAGCTGCATTGTGTTTGGACTTAATTCATTTATATTGATGAGTACTTTACACCTATGTGGTTTAAAATGAAGATCTGCAGTAGATTCGATGATGAAGACTCTAGACAGTTGAGGGAACTCCTCAACGATTCACAGGAGTTACTTTGCTTTGTGCTTGATTAATTTATATTGATAGGAACTTTACACCAAGATGAATTGTGACTATTATAAGGGCTCTGATGACGAAGACAAAGGGCAGTTCTGGGAACTCCACAGTGGTTTGCAATAGCTACTTTGTGTTTGGATTTAATTCATTTATATTGATGAGCACATTACACCCGTGTGGGTTAAAATGAAGATCTGCAGCAGATCTGATGATGAAGACCCTAGATAGTCGAGGGAACTCCTCAACGATTCACAGCAGCTGCACAGCACTTTGAGTTTGTGCTTGATTAATTTGTATTCATATGAACTTTATACCTAGATAGGTTGTAACTGTCATTAAGGCTTTGATGATTAAAACAAAGGCCAGTCCGGGAAACTCTTCAACGCTTTACAGTAGTTACCTTGTGTTTGGTCTTAATTAATTTATATTCATGAGCAATTTGCACCCATAAGGGTTATAATGGTGACCTGCTAGGTGACCAATAACCCAGGCTTCTTCAAAAACCGCCTTCAGGCACAAGTCTCTTCCAATGGTGGAATATGAGTAAAAATATTGTTAAACCAATGTTGTGAGGAGAGAAATAAATATTATTAAATGAATGAAGGTCTGTAGTAGATTTGATGATGGAGTTGAGAGACAGTCGAGGGAACTCCTCAACGATTCACAGAAGCTACCTTGTATTTGTGCTTGATTAATTTGTATAGACAAGAGCTTTACACCTAGATGTATTATGATTGTCATTAGGGGTCTTATGATGAAGACAAAAAAAAAACAAGCAACTTCCAAAAAACACTACAAAGTTAAAAATAACTAATTTCGGAAGTTTGTAATATACAAAAACCAAAGACACCGAGTTCCGAAATTAGTTACTTTTCACTTTGTAGTGTTTTTGGAAGTTGGTTGTTTTTTTTTTTTTTTTTTTTTTAAAAACGTTTTTTAGTAATACTAATACACACATCAAAAGTGTCTAGGGATCAAGCATTTTTATGCGGATTTCTTGAGATTGAGATGTGGCTTTGTAATAAATTTATGATTTTATAAATTTATATGGATCCTTTTTGGTGCATTTCATAATTTGAATCAGGAACTGTGAATCGAATTCGAGTAAAAGATGAAAATCAGCTGTCAATATTTTCCCTATAAAAACATACAACGCATTGAAGACATTATTAGTGCTACTGTTTCCCTACTACTGATTAAAACCAACGTTATTATGGAGCGGCGACGTCATTTAAGCAGGGAAGAAATGCTCAGAGCCGTGGGAATGATAGAAGTTGGTTCCCGGCAACGTACTGTGGCTTTAGCTCTGAATACAAGTCAGAGTGTTATCAGTCGACTTTGGACACGTTACCGAAGCACTGGTACCGTGGCTGAGAGCCATGGAGGACGGTATCGCTGCACCACACGGAGACAAGACCGATACATTCAAATCTTAACTCGAAGAGCTCCAACAATAACCGCCATGATGTTAGCCGTGAGGCTTCATCACTCTTCAGGGAACTTAATTAGCGACCAAACAGTCAGAAACCGCTTGCATGAAGTGAACCTTCATTCCCGAAGACCGCTACGGGTACCACCTATAGCAATGCACAATCGTAGGATTCGATATCAATGGGCTCTTGAACACAGAAATTGGGCAGAAGAACAATGGCGTTTCGTGTGCTTTTCTGATGAGTCTCGTTTTGGCATGAGACCGGATACAAGACGTATACGACACTGGAGAACCCCTGGACGCCAACAGCGATTAAAATCCTGCCAGGAAGTCCATCCTTATAGTGGTGGAACCATCATGGTATGGGCGGGTATTTGGATCGGCGGAAGAACTGAGTTGATTTGGATCAGAGGCAACCTCAACGCTCAAATTTATGCTGAGACGATTGTATCAGACGTCATCGTTCCTCTACAAGTGCAAATCGGTCCCTTATTGCAGTTAATGCATGATAATGCACGACCGCAAACCGCAAGAGTTGTAAGACAGACTCTCGCCGCAGCTAACATCAATGTCCTGCCCTGGCCTGCTCAGTCGCCAGACTTGAACCCGATTGAGCATGCATGGGATATGCTACAGAGAAGAGCTCTGCCGAATATGGAGGGTATCCAGTCGCAAGAAGACCTTTTTTTGTTGTTGCAACGAACATGGGCGGCCATTCCACAGCGTGATTTGGATGAACTCATTTTGAGTATGCCAAACCGATGTTCTTGTGTTGTTAGTGTTCGCGGTAGAAACACGGATTATTAATTGTTTAAGTTACCCAATAAAATTTTAGAGAAAACTGTTATTTCAGTCTTTTTTTCGAACTTTTGTGTTCAAATGTTTAAATGTCAAATATCCCTTTATTAGGAAAATGGCAAATTTCTTTATTAATGCAAAGGTGACTTGGTTTATCGTTACTGTGACAAACGAAAACACTTTATTTGATGAATTCTTAAAGAAAATTTTAATTAATATCAATCAGAAGAAAAGTTATTGCAAAAATATATGTTGATCCCTAGACACTTTTGATGTGTGTATTACTTCAGTTCTTAATAATGTAGTCTTAGAAATAGGTCTGGGAAACAAGTTACACATAAGCAGTATAAACTGACTTCTGATTATACGAATAAACTGTACAATGAAAGGTCAGCGAAAAGTAAACTGCTCGGTATGTTGGAGACATTACGATGTTTCAGAAGTATATAGTTTTCCATAATTTATTTTAATAGAAACATGACCAGTGAACAACATATTTTTGCTGTTTATAGCTAAAGCAATAAAAATTATAGATAATGTTCAACAATAAACTGAAAACCAGAACATTAGCATTGGTACCTAATCCTGGTGCGTCATCTGCAGTTATTTAAATCTTTACAACAGTATTACATAAACATATCGGTCGAAGAAGGAGCGTCTCACTAAATAAAACAGTCTTTTGAATTATTTCTTAGTAATAAAGTTAAAGGAAGTAGAGCTAGTCAAGGTAATCATACATACATAGATAATTAAGAAAGTCTCGGTGGTAGGCTATACTATCGGCTGCCGGCAGAAGTTGCCACCAACCAGACAAACTCTTGCCGCCAAGCCATTCGTTGTGTTCCGGCATGATGTCTGGTGAAGCCGTACGGAGGACGGGTCTGAGCAGTTGTGTTGCGATGTGTGCTGGGTACGATGCGTCAAATTTTGTTGTATCGGGAGTTCGGTTCTGGAAGATCTCTAGATCAATCTAGTAGGTAGTAGTTGCACCAAATGTTGTTGTGCGGCAGTTTGGTCGTGCTCGTGCAGGGTCTCCTAGTCAATCTCCCTCTGGCGCAGCATCTTTGGTCGTGTTGTTGGGTTTAACATTGCATCACTTCGCTCAACTGCCGTGTTCTTCACTAAGTTTTATAAGTGAATAGGCTTAATAAACTAGCGCGCTTTAGCATCAACGATTGCATCACTGTTTACCATCAGGTGGGATTGCAGTTAAGCACTAGTTCATAATTATTAAAAAAAAGTATACTACTTTTTTTATAAGTAAAATAATCATAATAACATCATAATAACATTAGGAATAGTTTTAATTTTGACAATCCAACAACATTAATTAAATTCTTCATCGTCGTCGAGCTGACAAAATTTCGACTCTACATAGCAATGGATTGAAATGCGCAATTTTCTTAAAAATGATTCAGATTGTGATTGGATGATTTCGCAATCAGGGGCCCTAGTCTGCTATCACAATAGTGTCAGGATGGGGTTATATTAATGACAATATGGCAATGTCATTCTATCACCATTCCATTACTTTCAGACCGATAAATAATTGATCGAACTAGGTGTTAGTTGAGAACTTGTTTTTCGAAAATTTACAAAAAATATTAAGCCTTACAATCACTTTAGTTATAAGAATGAATAATGACCTAAATATTATTAAAATACTTAGAGTACTTACTATCTATAAATACCGATGCGACACTATGCATATCTCTTATGCACTCGTTTAGCAGACTTCAAAGGCAACCGATGACAACACATACCTATATGTATAATCTGTCTCCGAGGTGCTTATGGTAATCTGTGTTCGTTTAATGCACTTCATATAATTTTATGGAGTACTACATTTAAAAACGGAGCTTTAATGGTTTGAATTCTGGTTAGGCATTTTATTTTATAGACATTCATAATCTTAATTTAAATGTGGTCGCCAATCTTTGACAGTAAAATATAAAAAAACCCTTTGTATCTGACTCTAGAAGTTGGGTGGTTCTAGGAATTTTGCATTGTGGGGAAGAACGAAAAGGGGTTAAAAGATACGTTCAATATAAGCTACCTTTAGTATAAATATGATGCCTATAATGTTCCTACTGCTAGGACAGGTGCCGAGGTCACGGGGTCATGAAAGAACCATAAGATACATTTAAATTGTTGAACAATTAATGAAGACGTTACAACAATTCCAGATAAATAAAACATTTTATTTTCCTAAAATTATACTTGTTTCTAAAATTGGGAACATCGTGGAGACCTTTGCACGGCTCGCCGATTCCTGCCTGCTGACCGCACATGTTGGCATTCTAACAGAAAACAAAAGGCGAACCTTTTCAGGTTTATTCACAAAAAACTGTCGGTATGAGGCCACGTTCCCTGCCACGACTGGGGACGCAAAGAATAGAGAGTGCATAGATGTGAGATTTAGTTTGTTTTAATTTTGTGCGCTAACATGGTTTTTATACTTTATCATTTATTTTGAACCCTATAGTGTTAAAATAAACCATTCAGTGGAGAAATAAAATGTTTTATGTTATATTATAATTATGTGTTGTGAATAGCCAAAGTCTTGGCATAGTCAAAAATGTGAATTTGAAAAGTGATTCACAAGGAGACTTCTTTGCGTATACTTAAAAAGTATCTAATTTAATAAGACATCGACGCCTTCCAAACGAATCAATTATAAAATAATATCACAACAAACAAGAAGTAACAAGCAGACTCATACATTACACTCCTACATATGTATTAACTACATCGTCCAAATTCACACCTTGCAAAGTAACAAAACATGTTTCATCATCATCATTATCATCAACCTTTTTATCGTCCCACTGCTGGGCACAGGTCTCCTCTTGGACAGAGAAGGATTGAAAAACATGTTTAAAGATATATAAAATATCCAGACCCATAAAAACAGAAACAATCATACACATAAAATTACAAACATCCTTACTGACAAAGGACACTAATATTCAGAGTTACAAATCTTCAAATTAACAACATCGGAAGTCGTCTCAAGTTTAGAATCATTTATAAATTATTAGCAAGACAAGTCCAGGCTCTTTCTTCTCAGAGGCAAACCCATGTCCCGTCACAAAGCTACTTAATCTTTGGTCGAGTGTTGTGAAACCGGCGCGCGTCACTCAGTGCTGGCTCGAAGCGCGCGGGCTTACGTCGCGTCGCGCAAAATGGCGGACGTCCCCACACTATATATCACATTTATTTCTATAATACTATCTGTAACCGGACAGGATTACTACCACACGCCCCGGATAGGCTCAAAACAACTGGCTTCGTGTTACAATAGTGAAGGAGTCCCTCAAGTAAGTCGAGCTTTTAGATAACACTTATTTTTTGTCTTATTTGTTCGTCTTTTGAGCTTAACTGTATGTTTCGTTGTAGCTTTTAGAGTTTGTTGTGTTGTTCAAAAGTTGTGATTCTGAAAAGTTTATGTCAAGATATGTTGTTATTCTTTAAGCTAGACACATTGTAAAGTGTTTTGTGTACACTCGCGTAGGCAGCTTTTGTTTATGTGAGCTTTTTGTTCAATCAGTCTGAACATAGTTATGACCGCTAAAAGGGAGACCCATTAAAGAAACTTAATGTTAGAAGTACCTAGTTCAAGAAGTTTATCTCATACTTTACATCAATAAAGACTTATAAATGAATGGAATAGAAGTTTATTTTAAGTTAAAAAGCTCGTCAAAAGTTAATATTCCACATTTATAACGGAATGTATGGTCCTACAGTCGCATTTGGATCAATCATTTGCCGATTGACACACAATGCCTACTATAATATAACGCTTTGTACTTTACAGCATAGGCAATGCTCTAGCGCCTTAAACCATGTGGCTAGATACATATGTTTCAATTTGAACACTTCATGGTTGCTACAATGCTTGGTTACTACAATACAACAATAATCACATATCCATTGTGGATCAGAAACTTTAATTTACCTTTTATGGCAACGAGATGTTGTACCAATACAGAACCATGTACTTATTAATAGTATTAGTACTCAAAGACCCCTCCTTTCTGCATAGTCCTGTTGAGCTTCCTTGATATACGGCTGTTTATTTTTTAACTGCTAATATGCGTCATGTTCCTGCTGAAATACCTATATACCTAACGATCTCTCAACAACAACACGGGAGCTTGTTATCAATCTACTGTTGGATGCTGTGGTCCATTTGCCGATAATAAGCCCTTAGCCTTATTACGACACCAGAGGAGATAACGAAGCTGTTACTCTTAAAAATATATTGATAAAGTTTAATTTGTAGAGGTCGGTTCTGGGTCCATAGAGTTGCCCTAATGACGTCAACATTAAGACTTTACTAGTTGTCTGTACAAGACCTTATTTTCCAGTCATGAATTTATGTGCTACATGTATCTTCTATCTCCTTCTCACCTAACGCATGATCAATGTGAGGAAAAGGGAAATATCATGCTGCGCCGAGAAAATAAAGGTGGCCATAGGGTATCATATCATGACCGAGTCTTCAAGCTACGTTGGAACTTTTGGATTGCTGTCATAGCCGTACGAGATTAACCTGCATCGCCAAAATCACTGACCGTTTCATTACAACCCATCTCTCCACAACACGAGCGTGATAATCCCATTGAAACAAACATGAATGAACTATCACAGTAACCGATAAAATACCGATATAACTCTCTCAGTTGCTAGTTACTTTTAGGGGATCGTAGGTTATCTGAGGGAGTCGGGGCTCTGTAATGAGTTCGTTAGCTCTCCTAATGTACCGTTATCAGTGCAAACGGAACATACTTATCGCATCCGTCATGCTTATTTTATTGTCTACATGTAAATTGTGTCATTATTATTGTAGCTTAACGCTACCCTTTTCTTTTAGAGAGTAAGCAGGGAGCTATTATAAATATCCTTTTTTTTATATTTATAAACTAGTGCTTGCCCGCATTCCTGCCTAATGGTAAGCAGTGACGCACTCGTTGGTGTAAAACGCGCTAGTTTATTAAGAGCCTATTCACTCAGAAAAACTGAGCGAATAGGAAGGAAGACGGCAGTTGAGCGAGGTGATGCAATGATAACAACACGACCAACGATTCTGCGCCAGAGGGAGATTGGTCTAGAGACCTTCCAGAACCGAACTCCCGATACAACAACATTTGGCGCATCGTACCACACATCGCAACATAACTGCTCAGACCCGTCCTCAGGACGGCTTCACCAGACATCACGCCGGCACACGACGAATCGCTTGGCAACAAAACTTTGGGTGTTAATTTCTGCCGGTAGCCGATGTTATGGCCACTGTGAAAAAGATCCTGTTGGCGGCTTACACACGTAGATTTGTGATAATAACAGCGGACCTACCTATGGGATAATTCGGATAAATACAGATGAATAATTCAAACCTAATTATTGAATAATAACTACGAGAATCAGAACATACTTATTCATGAGAGTACTCTAAGTTGAAATCAGTGCTAAGCTCTAACGGAACCTCCGTTGTTTATACAAACAGCAAATCATGAAATTCCACAGGAATATTTCATAAGTTTGTCACAAACTTACGTATCCGATTTTAAGGTTAATTAAGGTGGGTCAAAAGATATGAGACCTGGTATAACCAAAAAATTATAAAAGATATATCGTTCCCCCAAAACCTTCATCAATAAATAGTTAACATTATGTGATTTACATCGTGAAGTCTTCCGAAATCCGTGCCTACTGGTGATAATGAACGTAATATATAAGCTTTCAATTCAAATGAATGTTATTTTAGGCCACCGGCATATAAGTTTTCAAAATTATTAAGAATAACATCGAATAGAAACTCAAAGACTGTCCGAGTGCTGTTGCTTAGATACAGTCCACTCTTCTCACAGAGAAGCACAAGGTTTACATCTTAGCCGTAGGACCTTTGTACCCCGATTATGCACCTATAACACGGATCAAGCTGACCGCCAGCGAATTCCGCCAACTTCGCAAAGCATCAAGATAACCTCAAACAAATGGGTATTATATTCTTGAACTTAATGCCGCTTTCTATCTATCTATTCTTGGTACATACAAAAACAAAGGACGTTTGTTTTGCATTCTATAGATTCTTGCATGTCTAGGAATACCTTAGACGCATTTATTGTACTCGAGTAACTAAGCTCCCTATTGTTCTTGCCTGATTGATCTAAGCTTTTATTTATTCTTATGATACTATAAACAATAAATTTAAAAAAATCTATTCTAAAAAAAGCAAAAGCCAAACCATTTTTCTCAGTTATGGTGGTTGAAATTTAATGATTATTTCCCTATGAAATATTAAAGAGATAAAAGACTTGTACATAAAAAAAATCTCAGTGCAATGACATTTGTAGATGCCCGACAGTTACGTATGTATATGATACATACATACGTATGTATAAGATAGAAGTAGGTACGTCACAACTATGATCCCGAAAGAGGCTTGTCACTCTATTATATATGTAGATACTGTAATGAAACGAGCAATGAAGTGATTATACGCCTCCTTGCTTTCTCATGTAACTTGAAACACCGGTAATGCTAACTTACAGATGCATCAGCAATCAAGTACCTAGTATGTAAGATATATAATATGTCGTGGGCTAAGCTTCTGCTTTTGTTATTTATAAATCGAAAGTGCGCTGTATCCTGAGAATAATCCTGGAATTAGCAAACCAGCTGGTTTGCTAATTCCGACAAACAGGATATTTGTTACGGGCAGTCGATAATCAGAAATCTCTATTGATCCCAGATGCCAATTCCAGTCGTTCTGAAGTATCTCTCGGGTGTCATTATTGTAGGCAATATAAATATAACTCCTAACTATTGTATCAAATACCACGAAAGGGATAATATAGAAAAAAGCTGACCAAAAACCTTTTAAAGATATTCAAAGATAGTAGTGAAAGACCAAAGAAATTATGCGTGGAGTGTGTAAAGGATGATATGGCTAGAAATAGTGAAAGGTGAAAGAAGTAGACATGTTGTGCCGACTTAAAATAGTTTTATATACTATAAGGGCAAGTGTATGATGATTGAATATCACCCATCCAGAAAGTATTTCAATGCACGACTGCAGGCTATTTTTGGAAGTTCAGGTGTGTATTTTTGTTCAAATTATTGTTCTAAGGTTTCTGATTAGGTACGTCGAGCAAACTGTACTCCTCTTTTATGTGCCAAAAATAGTCTTGTGCCCTCTTCCTTCCTATTCATTCAGTTTTTTGAGTGAATGGGCTTATTAAACTAGCGCGCTTTATCATCAACAATTGCATCACTGCTTACCATCAGGCGGGATTGCGATGAAGTACTAGTTTATAATTATTAAAAAAAAAATAAGCGCATAAAATATATTTATTGTAAACTCGTCATATACCTAGGTTCAATTCGATGTGTTTGTTTGTTTTATTTTAAGAGTCAATAAACGGTGCGTACACACTACTGTGTCCTCATTATTTTGATCTCAATTGACTTGGCTTAAATCTGTAAGCACTAATAATAAAGCTGTACAGTGTGCTTGTTTGAAGGAAGTAATATCTTGAATTTTTCTTTTCTTTCATCTCCGACCTAATTCTTGAGATAGCTATAGGCTAGATAACACCACGCGAAAACCCTGACGACCTTAGCAAAAACAGATTCAGAAATATCGCCAAACAAAAACGAAGTAATCGCGTGGGAATTTAATGTGACGTGAAGCGGTCGCTATTTGTAATAATTATAAAGTATAAGACATCTCTTTTAATATTATACAAACAAATCACAAACATACCCTTCAAAAAGCAAAGAAAAAATAAGAAAGACAAGGAAACTCGCTTCATATCGCGACACATGGTAGCAGCCAAAATAGTGCAGCTATATATAGCATCGACTCATAGGACATTCACCCATCCACCTTTCTTGCACTACGTAAGTAAGGATTTCGCGCTCACTATTACATCAGGGCAACCTAAACGTAAACTTATGAGTAAACGTTTTTACATAAGCGTGCTAGTTTACGTTTTAGTTTGAGTAGGTCGCGGAAATAGTGCATCCATATTTTGAATACTTAGGCCTATACCTATGTACATCTACTCGTAGATGCGTTAAAATAACCTGGTCAATAAATATCAAATAAGTAAAGACAAAACATAGCGTTTACTAACCATAAGTTAAAAACACACAAGTAAATCTCTCATTAGTTTTTGTGTATCAGCAATCAATTCAAAATTTAGAATTTGAATTTCATTACTTGTTAGGTTTTCCCAACTATTTTGTGATTGGCTTCCAATCTAACCAGCCAAATGCAGCTGAATAGCTATAATATTTTACATGGAGCGAATACCTATCTTACCTCCACAGCCTTTCACTGGGTAATACGATACTTCTTGGTATGACTGTTGGTCGGATTTTCGGACTTCTGACGATCCTTGACGACAGCCGGGACTAACAGCTTACTTGAATTTTGCGGGCTATTAACATTTATTGCTCTTGATCCAAAAGTTGTGATTACATCTTATATGTTTCAATTCACTACCGTAACAAATATTACTTTACAAAATAATAATATCATGAGAATCAATTTAACTTAAAGATTTACACCGCGAATTATATTTAGAACGACATACAGTCTTACTGACCAGCGGATTAGCTCTTTGAAGTAGCAGTGGGCGGGACACATAGTACGTAGAGCCGATGGTCAATGGGGCAGAAAGTCTCTTAAATGGCGACCACGTACCGGCAAGCGCAGCGTCGGACGCTCACCAGTCGCAGACAAGCGCTGGATGCAGGCCGCGACCAAATCAAAATTTTTTGGAAATCCTTGAAGGAAGCCTATGTCCAGCAGTGGACTACCTATGGCAGACATGATTATGATGAAATACCAAACTTGAATTATGTGGGTAAATCGTGAAATTAAAATTTTCCTAACTTTTTGACCGGATGCTTTCCTTTATTACTTTAAACTCAAATTGTATTAGGATTACTGTTAATACTAACAATATTGTTAACTAGTGTGAAATATAAATCATTATATTGGTATCTATATAATTATGGTTTATATTTCACCATAGTTAACAATATTGCACATAGCTTTGTAGGTACCAGCCCTATTTATATATTTTAAACATCGCAGCAACTGATAATTCCGGATCACGTTACTCATGACTACGAATTATTCCCGTTTCGACAAGACAGGTAAATAGGACGTTCTAAGAAATCGCCAGTTGAAGTCTAAATATTATTCACGCTGTAGTTATAATGACACTCGAACTCACGATTCTCGGCTGCGTGTATTGAGAATGGTTGGAATAACAATAAAGAAGGACATTGTTGAATGGACGAGTATTGTAAACTTTATCTCTCGTGGCGTAAAGAGATATGACAGCAAAATAGTAATGAATGAATAATATGCTAATAATTCGATTCTATAAAAATCTCACAGTGAAAAGCTAGGTGAAGTAAAGTTAGAATGAGTTGTCGTTAGAGTGGTTGACATATACATAAAGGGTGTATCTGACATCGACGCACAAACGAGTACCATGGATCCTGTACATGATTCTGAATCCCCCAGTGGTGGAATTTTTCGTCGGCTTTTTAATGATTAACAAAAAACATATGTAGTTTTTTCCACATTAGACCGTTCATAAATGCTATACTTTTATAACCCAATAAGATTTTAAAGTAAACATTAATTAATTCGCTAATTACACAAAAAAGCACAATGAAAACAAAACTCGGAAACCTATCTTATCAGCTGATTTAATAGAGTCCAAATCAGGGATCAACGTCATACCTATAAACCCGCACGGCGGCACGCTTGCAACGGTCAAAGGCCGAGCCGACACTTTTTTTAAACACTGTGAATTCTGTAACCGTCCATTAACGACATAAATGACTATCATAATTTTATTAGTGGCATGCGGTCTAGCCTGTTCGTGAAGTTTGCGTTGCAATGTCAGATACAGCCTGTATATGTATGACATCATCAATAACAGGTCATTCCAAACTGACTTCACCTAAGTTATCATGGCGGGATTATTACAGAATATCGCTATATACCCTTTTTTACATAATATCGCTAGTAGCACAGGAAATAATCAGCGCGCTATGGAGAGAGCTATGCTCGGCGTATATTTGAAGGACTGGATAGGTCAGGACGACCGGTGGGGCCGATGGGCCGTGGGAGTGGAGACCGCATATCAGCAAATATTGGGCTTCTTCCCCAAAATACTCATAGGTCTCTCTCTACTCGATCGTCACATGATCTGTGCAAAATTATGACGAGACTTTAGAAGAGACTGAATTCGTTTTACTGACTAAAACCTATCCGTGTTCCTTCATTTGTCTATTCACCAGGGGCCACGGTATCTCTTTCGAACAAACCGTGGCCCTGGCAGTTGAAAAAGTTCCATTCGACTTGACATTTATATTGTGTTTATATGTACATATGTATTATGTTTTGTGACAGAACATATGGTGTGTGTGTGTACTTACTAGCACTAGGCCTACGCTCTCTCTCGAAGAGAAACCTGTGTCCTAGGGAACAGTGTTAGCTGATTACGTATGCTCTGTGACTACTTTTATACCTACTAGATTTTGTTTTGGTACACTTCTATTAACTGCTATGGTCTAGGACGATGTAAAACAGCCTTCCATGCTCAGACAGTGTATGTCTGAATTCTCATTCAGTATCAGCAGGCATTTGTTTTTTATTATTTATAGTAACTCCCTAATTGCATCTTACTCGTATGTACGGACGACAGCAGGCCAAGCCTTGAACCTTAATGCTTTGCAGATAAAGTTTAATATCTAATAAAGAAATCTGACAGATTGTAGTAGCTTGATGTGATGTCCTCTGTACATAATAATTCTGTATTACTTACGACATATAAATTATTACCTCTTAAACAACATTCATAATATTCGTTCAAATGTCATGCTATAAAGGACAAATTTTTATCATCTCAATTATGTACTTGTTATGATAGAATGATTTATTTTAGTTATACATTTTGTCTGGCTGAGACTGGTCTAATCTCCGTGAGAAAGAACGAACTTTAAACCACTTGGTCAGATTTCAATTCCCTTGCCATTATAGAAGAGACGTTACCTACCGTCTACCGTACCTGGTTATTTTATATGTGATAGCAGCAACTTTAAAGCAACCTTATTAAAACGAAAATAAAGATCACCGTGGTGTTGACAGACTTGGCAATGGTATCAACCCAATTGAGGCCTTATTGATCTGACAACAAAGATTATTATGATTTTTACCGTGATATTAAATTACCGTGACTGGACTGTATTTTTCGAGCCCACAACTTATCGACTCGTTAGTTGTGTTCTTCTGGTATCACTGGGCCGACATCACTCTCTATTACACTCCCTATTTTCATACACCGTTACGTTATCAGTTCCCTAAGCTTCTTATCTTACTGATTCTCTCTTTCTTTCCTTATCTACAGAGATGTATACCAGAGTTCGAGAACGCTGCGTTTATGGTGCAGATGGAAGCAACCAACACCTGCGGGGACAATGGCAACAAAATCTACTGCATCCAGACTTCAGCTGGCACTTCTACTAGGTACATACATTTGTATCTTCTTTCA
Organism: Sesamia inferens; assembly: GCA_037179545.1. Classification (NCBI taxonomy): domain Eukaryota; kingdom Metazoa; phylum Arthropoda; class Insecta; order Lepidoptera; family Noctuidae; genus Sesamia; species Sesamia inferens. Next base: position 23,596,497 of record CM073921.1, read on the forward strand.
ACATGTGAAATTTGGTTATGTTTGAATTCCATCATCATCATTTGCCCAATCAATTAATCTGGATACAGCGGAATTTCAGAATTTAAATTGGAGCGATTGCCTATTTAACGTCTACCCCAATAACGGGATTCAGTGGTTCTAGAGGTTCTGAGTAAGTTAAAAACGGGCGTGTACCATTATAGATAAAATTGTAAACTACCCACCATAACTAGACCACTACAATTTCATGTGGACCAAGCATAAACGTAAGTCATACAGTTCATGCAGAAACTACAAAGAGAGAAGACCCTTTTCGAATTAATAGCTTCTTGACTGATGCCAGCTGTGTATTAAGATAACTGATACTAACTATCCGAAAACCAATCATGGGTTAGGGTAGTTGTCTAAAAAAGTGAGTTTCTTTTGTGTGAGTGCATAATTTAACACTAGGCTACGTCACCCAGGCCGGTACGATTGATCACAAAGGCATTAAAAAACCTGAAACCATTTCTTTCTATAGATCAACTTGCAGCAAACTGTACTGGGAGCCAGGCCTGCACATCAGCTTCTATATGCAAGCCCTGACAAAGAACTCGAGCTTAATCAACTTTCCTTTTTACAGGTCGTGCGACACCTGCCAATCGGGCCAGTTTTCCAGCTACTACCTTACAGATCTCCACTATGAGCAGGACAACCAGACCTGGTGGCAATCAGAGACCATGAAGGAAGGGATCCAATACCCTAACCAGGTCAACCTGACGCTGCACCTGGGTAAGTTATTTTGATAAAATACAGCCAACCGAAGACGTTTCGACGGTTTACGTTTCGTAAACCTTCATCAGCGGTTTGGAGCGAAGCAGAACCAAGTTAATCTATTGATTGGCAATACATATATTTTTCTCTTTGTTTTCTTAGATACGTAGCTAACTACCATTAAATAAAACATAATTACTAGGCATGCCTTTTAATATCTGTCGTTTCTATATTTCCCGGCAATTTAAATTTGTTCTATGTTCAAATGTTTAAATTTAGAAAAATTTAAACATTTGAACATAGAACCAAATAGTTGAAAGTATTGGATTAATGCTATTGTTTAGTTACTGCGTCGTCTGAAATCTGTCACGTTACGTACCTACGAAAATTAATCTTTCTAAGCAAAATGTTCGTGAGTGCACATTACTCGTAGGACCGATGGCCGATGGGACAGTAAGGTTCTGGAGTGGCGGCCACGAACTGGAAGACGCAGCGTAGGGAGGCACCCAACAAGGTGGACCGATAACCTGGTGATGGTTGCGGGAAGCTGCCGATGGATGCGGGCAGCAAAAGACCGGTCATCGTGGAAAGCCTTGGGGGAGGCCCTTGTCCAGTAGTGGACTTCTATAGGCAGAAGAAGAAGAAGAAGAAGAAGTAATTTTAGTACAACTTTAGAAAAGGCCTGACACGACGCCAGTGTCTTTACGAGCTAACATATGTGTTCAGTGATGAAGTCCCATGGCTGCGGACTTTTGAACGCTGGTATTTAGAATTCTAAAAGAAAGAAAGTACCAGTGTGAGTGACAAATCTCGCAAAGGACGCTCAAAAATCGCTTTCACTGAAGATAATGTCATGACTGTGAGACAACTAATTCTAGTAGGTTGTCATCTGACGTATTCAGAGATATAGGTTCTATTAGGCATATTTAGGACAACCGTTCTGATCTTGAAATGAAGCGTTTGGTGTACTGTGGGAAACTAGTTGACGATCACAAAAGACGGTGTAAGATAAGTCTGCAAAGGTTCAACCGAGGAGAGTCTGTATGTTGGATCTATGTACGCCTACGATCCCGATTCCAAACAACAGTTTACAATCTGGGTCTATCAAGACGATCCAAAGTTGACTAAAGTTGATGATGAAAGAAGATGGTGGCCACGTTCGTTGGGAAGTTACCACCCACCAGACAAAGCCTTGCCGCCAAGCGATTTGTCGTGTTCCGGCATGATGTCTGGTAAAGCCGTACGGAGGACGGGTCTGAGCAGTTGAGTTCCGATGTGTGCCGGGTACGATGCGCCTAATGTTGTTGTGTTGGGAGTTTGGTCGTGGAGGGTCTTCAGATCAATCTCCCTTTGGTGCAGCATCGTTGGTCGTGTTGTTGGGTATAACATTGCATCACCTCGCTCAACTGCCGTCTTCCTTCCTATTCGCTCAGTTTTTCTGAGTGAATAGGCTCTTAATAAACTAGCGCGCTTTACCATCAACGATCGCATCACTGCTTACCATCAGGCGGGATTGCGGCCAAGCGCCAGTTTATAAATATAAAAAAAACCGACCATTTTGCGACTATTGCACTTCAAGATCGTAGAACGGTTACTGCAGAGTGGTATACCACAGTTTGTTTATCACAAGTCATCGCGGCACTTCGAAAATCTACATTCTACGACAGCGCAAACTCACACAGCACTCGTCAAACGATGAAGTATTTGAAGCAGAAAAAAGTAGAATTTCTTGTCCATACTCCATACAGTCCTCACCTAAGCCCTGACTATTTCTTTACATTTCCTAAAATGAAAGAAAAGTCTTCGTGGTCAAAGGTTCCAGTCCGGTGAAGAAAGAGTCAACTCTTTCAAGTTAGCCATTTTAAACACCCCCACTTTAGAGTGGAATAAATGTTATAATAACTGGTTTTACCGAATGGAAAAGTGTATCAAGCTACGTTGTGAATACTTTGAGATACAATAAAGAGTACTGCTAGCTTCTAGTTGTGTTTTTTCTTCAAACGACAAAACTTGCAAGGCATGCCTCGTAGAATAGAATCTCTTTATTATGTACACCATGTAAATTACAGATCATAAATATGAAAATTTTACAAATTTTTATACGGACACAATAGGCAGTCTTATCGTGTCTGAACTTTAAAAGAGTCTGTGAGTTCTGAGTTTAATCAGCATTTCTTCTGAGAGAAGTCACAAAGAAAACCTAATGTTTAAAATATGATTAACTTATGATTTAATTGTACCCAAGCTATGTCTAGTTAATAAGTAGGAGAACTCCAAAAAGGAAGCGCTATCTAATGAAAAATATCATGCTGAGCCTACAAGCAGACTGTGGTCAAAGTTTTACACACAATGAAGATATACTAAATCAGTATACCATGCTAATCTAAATGTTGACGATTACAGGCAAGGCATATGACATTACGTACGTGAGGATTGTGTTCTACTCGCCCAGACCTCAGAGTTTCGCCATCTATAAGAAGACTGATGAAGAGAGGGTTTGGGAACCGTTCCAATATTTCAGGTAATACATTTTATGAGTATCTTACTAATCGTCGAGCATGATAATATCAGATGAAACGTAGTACGGGCAAAAAACTTGTCAAACCGTACAGATGAATGCAATATGTACGGTTTCTCAAATTTTGTGCCCCTAATCCATTTGAGCGGTGCTACCAGTACGGGATGGATCTGGGACTTCAGTCCCAGTCTAACACCGGTTCACGACACGCTGGTGACCCTTCCTTTTAATGCCAGGAAGTCAAAAGTTACTACATATTTACTACATATACTCTTCATATTCTTCTTTCTCGGTGGTAGGCCATAACATCGGCCGCCGGCAGAAGTTACCACTCACCAGACAAAACCTTGCCGCCAAGCGATTTGTCGTGTTCCGGCATGATGTCTGGCGAAGCCGTACGGAGGACGGGTCTGAGCAGTTGTGTTGCGATGTGTGCCGGGTACGATGCGCCTAATGTTGTTGTGTTGGTAGTTTGGTCGTGAAGGGTCTTCAGATCAATCTCCCTTTGGCGCAGCATCGTTGTTCGTGTTGTTGGGTTTAACATTGCATCACCTCGCTCAACTGCCGTCTTCCTTCCTATTCGCTCAGTTGTTCTGAGTGGATAGGCTCTTAATAAACTAGCGCGCTTTACCATCAACGATCGCATCACTGCTCATCATCAGGCGGGATTGCGGTCAAGCGCTAGTTTATAAACATTAAAAAAAAAGAAACATATATCCGTTTTAAAGGCATTTGTGGCCTATTTGGAACGCCTGCCACATACCATTGGTAAGGGTCCTAGATTAAAATCCAGACAGACAACTACTATGCGTAAATTATTTCATTACTAATGCTCTCAAAATGGCGAAGGAAAACATTGTGAGGAAACCGGCATGTTCTAGAATCAGATATTAGAAGACATGTGCACTAACTTACTACTCGCGCGAGTTAACTGTGCACCTCGCTGGAATGTGAACGTTCTCCCGATTCCACGCGCGGCGGTCCACATTCGTCGTAAGTGCTTAGTAGCGATAGCATCTTTGTTACAAGTGTCTAAATATGTACACTATAAATCCCCTGTTTTTATTACTGTTTCTGTGGAGTTTTGCTTTATTAAGTTTGTTTTTATTTTTTACATTTTCGACGCGTTAGTGAAGCCTGTTGGTTGCACCAACATTATAATTCAGTCCATATGAATCAATTTAATTGCAAAATGTCATGAGTAAAATGAACTAGTATTATGACGCTTTATCATCAAAACGGACTTTTATTAATAATAAAAATAAAAAATAACATACTTCTCATTTTTTGTAAACGGTACCGTCAGAAGAACGTCACAGAGCGAGATGCACAGTTAACTCGCGCGAGTTCCGACTCGCGCGAGTTAACTTAAGGCCCGCCTGGTATTTTACGGCCCACACAGCGGAGACGCGTATCCCAGCAGTAGGAACATTCAAGGCTGCTATGTATCAGCTCATGACATCTCTTCACCTCTCCACTTTTATGGAAACCAAGTATATTTACATAAATGTAATTCGTATTTTCATAATCGTTTAGTAGTCGTGCTGGCCTAGTGGTTAAAAAACCAGCCTCTAAAGTATCAACGTGCGGGTTCGATTCCAGGTCAGGCAAGTACCAATGTAACTTTTCTAAGTTATATTATGTACTTTCTAAGTATATCTTGAACACTAATGACTGATTACAAGGTGAAGGAAAACATCTTGAGGAAACTTGGACTTTAAGTCTGAATTCTGCAACCCGCATTGAGCAAGCATGGTGATTACGCTCAATGCTTCTCTGTATGATAGGAGACCTGTGCCCAGCAGTGGGACGATAAAGATGTCGATGATAATGATGAATTCGTATTTCTGTTCCACCAGTGCCTCGTGTCGCGAAACCTATGGCGTTCAAGAGCAGAGGGCAGCTGAGCTTGGTGCCGAAACTCGGGCCCTCTGTACCAGCGAGTACTCCGACATTTCCCCATTGTCCGGAGGAAACGTTCTGTTCTCCACTCTAGAGGGACGACCTTCAGCTTTCACTTTCGACAACAGTCCGGAGTTGCAGGTCAAGTATCATTATTTTCAGTTAGTGAAGCCGGAGCTATTAGTCTGAACTCAGCAACGTGACAGGACAGCAGGTCAAGCTACCCCAAACTGTCAGATATTCCCAATCAATATTGAGCCTTAATGCTTTAGAGATAAAATTGAAAATCTAATAGGGAAATCTGACAGATTGTAGTAGTTTGATGTGCTGTCGTCTGTACTATTACTCAGAGCGTCTGTACTGTTATTATCGATGGGAATCCTTTTGAAGCATATTGCTAATCCATTTCTGCATATGTTCGAAAAACGTGTCTGATCAACAGTGTATATAACGCAATGGATGTTGTTAAACTGTCAAAATTAAAGCCATTGATATTGATAGTGCGTTACCCAATTACCCTGCAGGTCATCTCTTGGTTGTGACACTTAATCCTAATTTTTGAAAAAAATGTCAACGTACACAAGTTCACATTATTACATCTACGTAAAAATACGCTAATACTTTTTATTATTTCAGAATTTCTTTTATATTTTTATTTTGGATAGTTTTAAAACGATATCATTTTAATATGAATGATATAACCAATATTTAGCAACTGTTATTATTATAAGAGCGTTTGTGCCTTTTTTGCTCGTTCTTCTCCATAGGTACAAACGACAGCATAGCAAACTACTAAACTCTGTCTAATTTCTTTTATTAGATTGCCACCTTTATCGCTGAAGCATTAAGGCTCAATGTTGATTGCGAATATTTGACCGTTTCGGGTAGCTTCACCTGCTGTCGTCCGTAGACACCTACGCTTCGTAATGGTTAAATAACATTTTTGATTGATCGACAATTCAAAAGCGCCTGTAATTGGTTGATTTCTACTAAATGCTTTGAAAACAAAAGTATGGAAAGAAAAATAAAAGAATCTTTATTAAGGTATTATAAGTAAGATTTTATAAAAACATGTTGGTATTTTATGTAAAAGATTATCATCGAGACTATACTGTGATTCCTAAACGTTGAGTTTTAGTACCGTCTTTCTTTGGGCGGTTTGCTTGAGATTCTTGAAGGCGTACAACCAACTTTTCTTTCAAATCCTTCCTAACGCTAGCTTACCTTTGTAAACAGGAATGGGTAACCGCCACCGACCTCCGGATTTCTCTGGATCGTCTGAACACATTCGGAGACGAGATCTTCGGCGACGTCCAGGTGCTGCAGTCCTACTGGTATGCTATTGCCGATGTGGCTGTAGGAGCTAGATGCAAGTGTAACGGCCACGCTTCAGTCTGCGAAACGCAGGAATTGTCTGATGGCACCAGGAACCGAGCTTGCAGGTACAATCAATAGACCAAAGTCAGAATAAAGTATATTTCAGTTAATTAATGTTGTTTTTCCCTAAAAATAATGCGTCGAACCCATAATTTATTAGGAAAAAGCTAGAAGAATAATGATTATAATCTTTAAAAAATATTTTTGAATTTGATAATTAAATTTAGTAAAGTTACCTACTTAACATCGTAATCAAAAGAAGTTCAAAGGATGCGATACAACAGGTTCAGGGAAATAAGTTATTTCATGAAGATTAAGTCACAGATAGAAGTTTTTTTAAGTTCTTGCTTACAGATAATTAAAATTATTATACACATTTATATTTACTGTATATTTATATGATTTCTGATTGTGAAATTCGCCACTTATTACTATTATTACCTTAAGTCCTATGTTTTGGTTATCGGCATTGTGATTTCAAAACGCGAAAGGAGTTTCATAAGTAATTCTTTGCTATAAAGATGAGTAGCATCCTGCGTTAACACTAAGCACACACAATTCCAATTTCGCTATTCGCCTCGGACGGCGCAGAGAACACCTACGCTTACGCACACGTAAATCGCACTTAAGCCCAAGTAAATGGCGTGTCGATTTGTGTGATAAAAATACTTCGCTTCGCATAGTTAGCATGATTATGCTTGAACAGTATTGATGTACCTATCTGTACAAATTTATTTTGCCTAGTTTACATTTATAATCTTGTCTTGTCTTCTCACGTTTGTTGGTCTACAAATCTACCATTTCAGAAGGAAATCATTTTACCAATTTGAAACTTCCAAATCTTTATAGATGCGAACATAACACAGCTGGTCGTGAATGCGAGAGGTGTCTCGACTTCTACAACGACGCGCCGTGGGGCAGAGCTTCGCCAACCAATGTGCACGAGTGCAAGGGTTAGTATCACATACATTGCTGGCAATGAGCTGTGCGAAATTTTTTTTCGATGCGAAGGTTTATAAAGCGTGGGTGGTGGATAGATTGCATGATTATTGATTCATTAGAGATATTCCGTAATTATAGTAATAATTAGAAGGACTTGAGCCTGTCTTTTGTAATTTTGACGTTCAATAAGTGCTGATTCTCAGCCTAATTTGACTTTGAATTACACATGATTGTTTTGCAATTTTGATATTAGATAAAATTACGTTATTGAAAATTACTTTTTATCAATTAGGTATTTTGAATCTTCAATTCATATTCAAAAACTTTTCATGAATTAAACTCCTAGCGTAGAATTAAGAGACCCAAGCGTAGAATTATGTAGATTATCAATAACAAATATCCTCTTTTATAGACAAATGCAATACATATGCAGACAAAAGTAATGGAACAGTCAATTATGTATATTTTATTAAGACAACTTTCAATGGAGGATTCCAGAATCATGTACTGTGATACCATGGTGACAGGTTTTGCATCAATGCCCCTGCCGTCCTGTTTTTTATTTTTCTATTGGGGACATGTTAGGCAACCCACCAGTAATTTAATTATGAAGCCAAATTGTTTGAATATCTACATCTAAAAATGCTTATTTTATATTCTTTATTTTAAAAAAATGCCTTGCGAATTGAATATTATGAATAATTTCATATTAAAAATTTTCATCGTAATCATGACAAATAGGAACGAGGACAAATATGCGATGGTAATGTTACAGAAGGTACAAAATTTTTGTGCTGTTTTATATCTTACAAATTTTTATAATTATTTTTCTTGTTTTATAAGTAACACATTTTATGATTTGCTCCAGAAATAACCAAAACTCTACGAAACATACTTAACACTTATAAAAGTTTTAGTATATTTTTATGTAAAGCTGTTGGTAAATCCGTTTTAAGGACATAGGATCCAAATCCCTTGTTCACAAACTAAACTTAAGTTCAGTACATTTTTAATCTCAATATCCACTCAAGCGACCGGGCCAACAAAGTTGCCTAAAAATTTTTGGCGTTATACGTTCATGCAACCATGGTGGCCTCACCGACAAGTACATGTTAAACGAGTTTTTATTTATGATATGTATCAAAGAGATTCATGAACTTCTTACTAGATGGTTCGGTATTAAACAACGGTTCTCGGATGGATAAACCAGTGCCCCACCTGACACATAAGAATGATTCTCAATCGTTAGTCCTGTCAAAATAGATCGCGGCTGACGTATAGAAGATGACATATTAGTCCTGTCAAAATAAGATACTCTATAGACAGTTTAATAATAATATCCTCGATACGGCCCGCATCGTGAGGAGGTTCCTGTCTCTGGAGCCCTAACCACCGGCAGCTTGGAACCTGCTCCCGTCATCGGTGGAAAATTATTTTTTATATTTTAAATGTTTATATGTATTTTTATAAATATTTAAAAATGTTGATGAATATGTATATGTAGAGAAATAAACGGAATAATAATATCTTTATTCAAGTAACATAGACTCATATTGTTAGTAAAGTTAGCCCTTTACTTAATAATTAAATTGATTTCATCCCGTGAGAGATGACATTGCAGTGATTCATATATAAACAATCGAGCCTACTAGCGATCATTTTCAGGATATTGTTGGAGCTATTGTATATTTGAGTTGTTGGAGCTGAAATATTTTCTTTCTTGAATATTCAGCTTTATAACTTTTAATAAACGTACGTAGGTACCTGGTATATCAGCCCAACTTCTATATTTCTATAGATTCTATATTAACTTGGGAATTCAACAAAAACTAGGCGGTTTTTTTTTTTTTTGTATTTTATAATAGCAACGACAATAGCGAAAGACAATATGATTACTTGGCTAAAAGTACTTATTAATGGCTTACTGAAAATCTTCTTTCTAAAAGTCCTCTTCGCCTTGCCATAACACGCTTACTAACGAAATGCTTTTAATTGAGAGACTTCTAAAATATTTATTGCATTGTTCTCGTGGTTGCCAAACAGACAATTTTATTTTTACATATACATTAATGATTAACAATTTCCTTCAAAAACTTTTTGATTTTGATCGAAAGTGTGGGTTCTTATTAATCTTCGCTTACAGCTTGCAACTGCAACGGATTCTCGAACAAATGCGAGTTTGACAAGGACCTGTACGAGCGAACTGGCCACGGAGGTCGCTGTAAGGATTGTGCAGAGAATCGGGACGGAGCTAACTGTGAGCGGTGCAAGGAGAACTTCTTCCAGGGTTCTGGAGACATCTGCTTGCCTTGCAACTGTAATCCTACTGGTATGTGGAAGTTTACGAACTTTCTGATATAAAATGGTCATAGCATGATCAGTGCAATTTTGCTACTGCAAACCTCCTTGTTTGTGTGACGGAGTAAGCTATAATTAAGCCTCGTGGACGAAAGCGCGCCAGTGCGCGATTGTGGATGTCACATATGATTAATAAAAAAAATATTTTTAAATATTTCCCCACACTTAATATTCTGTATCGTGTTTTTTTACTGGTAAGTAGGTCATTGATTTTAAGAGAATGCTTAAAGTGATGAGCCCTTTACGATAAGTAGGATATCTAGGAATAATATCTAAGATATACCTAATATCTAAGATAATAGATATAATGATATCTAAGATAGGTGTCTGGCTCTCTGTAGTAAAAAGCAACACATTATTTCATTATAAGCGTTTGAATTCACTCTATATATAGTTTAGACAGTCAATTCTTCACGGCTCGGGATTCAATAGTAATTGGCTACATTTAATTTACCAATTAAATCAAATTCACATGATTTTATCCCGCCATCACCGTTCCATCATCGCAGGGCTGGAACATTTATTAGCGGTGGGTTTTCAGTCATATCTCATGCTAAATCATTGAGTACCTAATCTGTGTTAAGGAGAAACACACAGAAATACGAACATTATTTATGTATACGATTATTTGTTTTTGTCTAGGATCACGCAGCCTGCAATGTAACTCTGAAGGCAAGTGTCAGTGCAAGCCTGGAGTGACGGGCGACAAGTGCGATGTGTGTGCACCGAATCACTACGAGTTCTCATCTCAGGGCTGCAAACCCTGTGGCTGTAATGAGTCCGGTTCCTACGTTAACACGCCGCAATGTGACCCGCAGACTGGCGTGTGTTTGTGCAAGCAAAACGTGGAGGGAAGACGTTGTAGAGAGTTAGTACTCATTTACATTATTTACATCATCATAATAAAGTGATGCACTTGTCTGTCTTCTAGTTACTAGTAGGTACACTTGGTACCTACTACTGCTGAATATTTTAGAACGAATTTCATCGAACTTATATACCTGGGATAAGCCTTAATCTAATTTGATTTTTTGTCAGTTTTCCATATTAGAACTGTCAGCCGTAAATTTTATTATACGGATAAAAATCTTACTTTGGTAAATTTAGGCCTTATTGGGTTCTGGGCTTCAATTTGACATCTTAAACTCTAGAGTCTGATATACTTCGATATAATGGAATCTTTAGTACCCAAAAATGGGTCAAACAACTATTGAGACGACATAAAAATGATTTGAGATACCCAACCCTAAAATTCCCTTTAACATGTCATACTAACACGAAATCATCTTTCAGATGCAAGCCAGGTTTCTTCAACCTTGACATCAGCAACGAGTTCGGCTGCACGCCCTGCTTCTGCTTCGGCCACTCCTCACAGTGCAGCTCAGCTCCCAAGTACCAAGCTCACGAGACCAGCGCTCACTTCATCAGAGATGCTGAGAAGTGGGCTGCGGAAGACGAACAAGAAAGACAGGCGAAATTGCAGTTTAATGCTAATACACAGAATATAGGTGAGGATTTCAGGATATCGATTTATATGTCACTGGGTGGTAATTAACTGGTGACATATCTGAAGCGTCGCAGGTGCATTGCTCAGTTGCCTATTATTATACCGGTAACCTATACCTTAGAGACTGGAACACAGTAACCCTTCTTGGTGTTATAGTGGAAGTAATACATAATTATATCTTAAGAGCTTCTGAACAAAAAGAACTCATCTATGATAAAAAAAAAAATATGTTAATAAAATGTTGCTTTGATTATGCGTCATAATACTAAGTCATTTTTCATAACGTTTTGCAATTAAATTGATACATATGGACTGAAATATAATGTTAGTGCAACCAAAAGGCTTCACTAACGCATCGAAAATGTAAATAACAAAAACAAATTTAATTAAATAAAAAAGAAACTCAACAAAGCAAAAACTCCACAGGAACAGTAAAAACAACAGGGGATTTAAACTTTATTTAGACAATTGTATCAAAGATGCTATCGCTACACAGCGCTAATGGCGTATGCGGAGCGCCGTGCGTGGAATCGGGAGAGGGATCGCATTCCAGCGAGGTGCACAGATTACTCACGCGAGTAGTACAGACATCAAGCTATTACAAACTGTCAGATTTCTTTATTAGATTTTCAACTTTATCTCTTAAGCATTAAGGCTCAAGGTTGATTGGAAATATTTGGCTGTTTCGGGTAGCTTGACCTGCTGTCGTCTGTACTTGCCATCTGTTGGCGTGTCTAGAACAAAACAGCAAAGAATAATGTTGTTTTTTTTTCTCCCATCTATAACTGACCAATAATTTTTTTTTTCCAGCTGTCGCTTCCCAAGGCGCCGAAACCTTATACTTCATCGCTTCAAGCCAGTTTCTTGGTGATCAACGACCTTCATACAATCACGACTTGAAATTCTCGCTGCGACTCGGAGAAATTCGTGGCTACCCTTCAGCCCAAGATATTATCCTCGAAGGACCTCGAGCCTCTGTATCTATCAATATCTACGCTCAGAATAATCCGGAACCTACCAACCAGGTATGTTTAATTTTTCAAGATTCTATATTTTGCTATGTGCGATTTTTCTTTTGCCAATGAATTAATTTATCCTTGAACATGGGTTTGCGAATTGTGTTTTCTATGGTCTGATTGAACTTGTCTATGCTACTCTGTGTTTATAAGATAAAATTATTATTATTATAACTGCGATTGATTTATTTTTGGAGATGCATTTGCAGGCAGAAAGTAATCGGGCAATTGTTCAAAATTGTCCTTAACACGGATATCAAATTTAAAAAGTCCTATGACTTTTTTATATTACAAAACAATTGATAACCATTTTCTACCATTGGTGGTTGTTATTCATCAATATGCTTCGCGGTCATTGATCACGATATTTCAATCTAGTCTAAAATTTACCACATTGCGAATGATATCACTTTTGACAGCCTCTCATCTCAAACATTGTTGCAGGCACAAGAATACACCTTCAGACTTCATGAGGACCCACGTTATGGCTGGTCACCCACATTATCCAACTTTGAATTTATGTCCCTACTTCAAAATCTGACTGCCATCAAAATCAGGGGCACATACAATAAGCCTGGTGAGGGATACCTGATGAACTTCAAATTGGAAACTGCGAAGATTGGCCGAGAGAAAGGTTCTGCTCCGGCAAACTGGGTAGAGAAATGCTCCTGTCCAAAAGCCTATGTGGGAGACTACTGTGAAGAGTGCGCGCCCGGGTTTAAGCATGAGCCCGCGAATGGAGGGCCTTACTCCACCTGCATACCTTGTGACTGTAATGGACATGCACACATCTGTGATACTGCCACCGGTGGGTCTCATAATAATATCACTAGCAGTAACTTAAGCATAGTTTTACTCATTTTGAGCTCGATCAAGCACAGAGTAGACCTGTACGGGTTGATGGTACATAGACAACCAATTAAGGGCTGATCAGATCAATTTCATCATCACATTCAAGGCCTTTGAAAGTGGGACGAATTTTGGCAGCTCAATCACCCTTTCCTTTATATAGCCGCTGAGCTTTAATCCTTTCAAAAATAGCACTTATGCACCGGTTCCGTGATTTAAAAACTAATTCTATATCTTTCGAAATCACCAAAAAAGCAAAGCATACATCAGGATTTAGGCAACTAAACAATGATTAACGTTAATGAGATATTGATACTTGAAATCTGTTTTACTTCATGTACCTAGCGCATTTTTCAATTTTAATTAAGCCATTAATCCAGCATAACACAGAAATTTTGTTGTTTACACTTTAAGTACACAGGTTACTGTAGGTTCACAATCTGAAACATGATTGCATTGATACGCTGATTAAAATGGATTATTTTAGTTTTTCCTATATTTATCCTATGATTTATTAATATCTAGTCATTTAATTGTTGCATTTAGACTGCACGAAGTTCTGCACTGCATTCGCATCATTGTCACATATTTTCCAGGTTTTTGTATCTGCAAACACAACACTACGGGCAGCAACTGCGAACTTTGTGCTAAAGGATTCTATGGCAACGCGATTGCGGGCACCCCTGACGACTGCAAACCTTGCCCGTGTCCTAAGGACAGTGGCTGTATCCAGCTTATGGATGGCAACATCGTGTGTACCGACTGTCCCGAAGGCTATGCTGGTAAATATACGTTAATCTGATAACAGGGTGAAATGTTGCCACCTATTATTATATACAATTAAGATTTTTACAAACAAAGAGTATAAGTTATTCTGAAATAGATTAGCTGTTATGTAAAAATTTTGGGTTAAACAGTCAAGAGTACAGATTGATTCATAATGCTTATAATAAAGCTCTTAGACTCCGGTATACTGACGACCATTGTCGTTTAGCCATCCATTAACGACGACGGTCAAATGCTGCGAACCGTAAACACACGGGAACGGTCTCGCTGGCGCGACTCCTGTGAGCAACAGTTGCAATGCAGCGTATGTCATCTGACGTGACATCACCATACGCTGTCTTTAGGTCTGACGTTAGCAAGAGACCCTAGTTTTCAGGAAGCCTCACCGGTCCGTAAAGACCTCCCATACTTATTTTGTCACATCATTCACCACTATCATTTATTTACAGGGCCAAAATGTGAGGTCTGTGCCGACGGTTATTTCGGAGACCCGACGGGTCAGTTCGGGCCCCCGAAACAGTGCGAGCTCTGTCAGTGCAATGGAAACGTGGACCCGAATGCTGTTGGCAACTGCCACAGGACCACCGGGGAGTGTCTCAAGTGTATCTACAATACTGCTGGAGAACATTGTGACAAGTGTTTGAGCGGTAAGTCGGTTGTAGAAAAACTATATCCAATTTTTTATAATAAAGCTGTAGAGCTTGTTTCTTTGCATGCGCTAATCTCTGGAAGAACCACTTATAAGGAAATCACTTTCATATTCATGTATGAACGTATCTTAGCCCCAATAAAGGTAAAATCCATCAATGAAACTGACTGAGGCCACGAGTTATAAAGCTCTTTCTTAGATTTCAATACGTTCTCGTCTTTATCTTACAATTATAGTTTGACAGTTGGGCGAAAGTGATATGAATAACGCATAGGCAAAATCATCACTTTCACTAAGACACCTTTTGTATTGTATTATATTATATTGTACACACCAAAGCCTTACATCGGCCCGATTGCTTACAGTTATTTTACCTGTGAGTTTGTATTACTATCAAAATCAAAGTGAAAGTGATCTTTATTGCTGTGGCAATAAAGTTGCCCACGCACAATAGTTTTAAATGTGGAAAGCAAACCCGTAACATCGAACTTGCTTTTGTGTTGTGCTCGCAAGCGTAAAATAACTGTCTAAGGCGCTTATTTTTAAAAGGAGCTCGGTGTGTACCTGTGTAGATAACCTAAGGAACGTTTATTCATAACACAACGTATACGTTTATCCTTAACACATACCAAAGTATAGAAGATTTATTTATTTAGGTAACCAACAGCAATACATAAAATATTTTACAAAATATGAGTGTCAGTTTTTTAGGGCCAATTATTTTAGGTTTTCCTGTGTAACTGGGATATTTATCCTTAAAGCTTCCGAACGGTAAAATAGTAAGAAGAAAATAGAAGAAAAATAGTCGTCTGTTAACGTCGTCGTGATGAGATATTAAATTATTCTTGTCAAAACTTTACACATCCAGGTTACTTCGGCGATGCGCTCGATCCTAAGAAGAAGGGTGACTGCAAGCCCTGCCAGTGCCACGAGGCAGGTACAGTGGAGAGTGCCGAGGGACCGCCACAGTGCGACGGTCTTACTGGATTCTGTAGCTGTCATCCGCATGTCATCGGCAGGAACTGTGACAAATGCGAGGTGAGTTGGTTCAAAAAACCGTCTCCAAAACTATAAAAGTGAGACTAGTGTGAAGTCACAGAATTAATGGTCCAGTACCCATTCTCGGGTGCGTGAGATTGAACACGTCCCGGTGGTGAAATGCAACTTCTGGAATGTTGTAGAAACCTTCTAGCTGTGCGAGAACGAGACGACGCGCACCCTATTTGTTATTAGCCGTGTGACCTCGTCAACTAAGCAGCGTACTGAATAATGATTCTTCCATAAAAAATTTAACGAACATTTAGCGGGTCCTGTGTGGCTATCATGAGTCTTCATTACGAGACTCGATCATACGCATCATACGAAAAAATGTATTTTCATAGACAAGTACAATAATTGTCTTAGCTATTTTTAATAAGTTCAGAATCATGGAAGTCTATTGTAACATTTTGCCCATACCATAGATAATACAGGGTGTATCTGACATCGTAACGCAAACTTCGTGAGAAGGCTACATCGAATGCCACTAATAAAATTATGATAGTCATTTATATCGTTAATGACCGGTTACAGAAATACAGTGTTTAAAAAAATGTGTCGGCTCGGCCTTGGAACGTTGCAAGCGTGCCGCCGCGCGTGTTTGTGGGTATGACGTTGACCCTTGATGTGAACTCTATTAAATCAGCTGATAGGATAGTTTTTCGAGTTTTGTTCAGATTGCGTTTTTTTTTTTTTTTGTGTAATTAGCGAATTAATTATTTTTTAACTTTAAAATCTTATTAGGTTATAAAAGTATAGCAACTATGAACGGTTTAAAGTGAAAAAAAAAACTGCATATATTTTAATTTTAAATCATGAAACAACCGACGTAAATTTCCACCTGTGGGGGGTTCAGAACTACTACAGAATACTCGTTTGTGCGTCGATGTCAGAGACACCCTTTATACGCCCATAATAAGTAGCACGTCGATATATGCTATCATTAGTTTGTCAAAATGCATGGATAAAATTCAACACCTAATCAATGTAGACTTTGCGACTAACTGATAAACCAAGCTCTAATTCAGAACATTATCCAATCGAATGACTCTTGGAAACAGGAAATTCTCAAGCATCTTCAGCAACCAACCGTAGTAATAAAATGTGTTTGATACTAAAGAGTGCAGTTTAATCTTCCACGACAGCTTTTAATCTTATAACAATTTTTGTTAAACCAGGATGGTTACTTCAACATCAACTCCGGTGCAGGCTGTGAGACTTGTGACTGCAACATGGAAGGATCCTACAATAATACCTGCGACCCGTTCAATGGGCAGTGTTACTGCAAGCCTGGTATCGACGGGTAAGGTTTATAACTGATCTATCTCTTCATTATTAGCTCTTCTGTCAAGTTAATTTTGAATCAACCAATTTGATTGCAGAGACACTTTTAGTACCTAAGTAATTTAGACGTGTTGTTTATGCAATTTAGATAGAAAAAGAAAAGAAATAAATTTGTTTATTCTGCACACACAAAATGTAAATAGAAAAAACATAATATTATAATAAAGTTAAAAGCGTCGTACTCAAACTAGAAAACTATCATCTCAATTAAACTTCGTTTTTTTTTAATTTATTTTTTAAATCGGCCTTAGATGTTCTATTAGAGCTAGCTACTATTTATTAGTAAACCAAAGTACTCCTAACAATGAATGAACATTGATGAAATTTGGCAAACTAGGCTTTGACTTGGGTAAGATATTGGCTTTTCATCTTCGATCGCCGACAAAGTCGCTGGCTACAGCTGGCAGTTCAAAAAACGACCGTCTTTGCCCACTTATTAGTGTTAGTTAGTGTGTAAAAACCTTCCCAGCAACAAGTTATAAAAACTGGATTTTATACTATTCTGTTCTAGTTTTTAAAGATTACGAAACAAAGGAATACATATCGTTGAAATCAATTATTTGCTAGAACATGCCAATAGGTACACCAACAAAACTATTGAATACTAAATTCAAGCTATACTGAGTATATTTACGATTTGCGGTCTCCACTTCAGAATGTCTTCTTTGGGTCAGGGTTGCGGGTTGATTAAAAAAGAAACCGTGGCCCTGGCATTTTACTGTATAATTGCATGGCACACGTGTGAGCATAATGTACTTACTGTAAAGCATCTATTTGTTGGGTTATTTTAATTTCTGAATTGTTGTTTTTTTGTGTTTTCCATAATGAACGCTCTTAGCGTACAATATATTTCTGCATCGTTCTCAGACGGTTGATTTCAAAATGAATGATGTAATCAAATATTTGTATCAATAGCTTGATAATTTAAAAGAGTGTCCATGGAGTTTCTTGTCCGTTCTTCTCCATAGGTACCTACTCTTTGGAATGGGCGACTAGCTTTACCTTACTGACTGACCGACCTTCTGACAATTTAAAAGTGCCTGTAACTGGTTTATTTGAAATAAATGCTTTGATTTGATTTGATACAAGCAAGTGAAGGAACACGGGTGGGTTTTAGTCAGTAAAAGTCTGACACACCCTCTCGCTCCGCCCAGATCGGGAGAGGTCATTTGAAGATTTTCCATCCAAAACAAAAAAAAAAAAAGAATGTCTTCTTTAACGGCGAGACCATTACCATTTCGACTGAGCCATGTCACTTCGCTCATGGTCCTTCCAAGAGAGAAACACTGCCATTTCGTTTTTTTTTTCTCATTGACTTGTCTGTTCTTTTATAACCAGCTAATGTTGTAGGACGCGGGCCTCCTCTCGGTTGAGGAAGCGGGCTGTAGTCAACCGCGCGAACCAAGTTAGTGATTATTTTCTTTCATCAAAAATGTTAATATTTCTTTATCTTCCAGTAAACACTGCGATCGCTGCCGCGCTTACCATTACGGGTTCTCCGTGGATGGGTGCAAAGACTGCGACTGTGACGAATGGGGGTCAACTAACTACCAATGTGACATGTCCGGGCAGTGCTCCTGCCAGGAGAACGTCGAGGGCAGGCGCTGTGACAGGTGAGATTCAAGCAAGTTTAAAGTAGCCTTTTAAAACCAGCATTATCCTGCTGGTTTTAAAAGGCAACAACACACAACAACATTCAATAACATTCATTACGTTATTTACGATGTTAAGCAGACACATTTTCGAACAAAGTCAGCAATGGAAGAGCAATAAGCTTCAAAATGATTTCAACTGATAGTTACGCAATTAGGATGCCGTTTACCAAATGAACAACAGGTGAACTGTACGTGACATATGATATAGCTAAAAGGTGACCACAGAAATTATCACTAATAGAAGAAAGAAATGCGACGCTAATCCGGTCTAAATACATTGAGATATGGGCAAGACCATAATGATAACTACCATATTGGGAAAAATTTAGTTGTTGAAAAAGTTGCGCCATTCATTGAAATCTTGTTGCGGCCATATATTTTTGAGTTACGTTTATTATAAACTAGCGACCCACCCCGGCTTCGCACGGGTGCAATGCTGATACTAAATACACTACAGAAAAACTTTGAACGTTGTATAAAAAACATATCGGCCCGCTGCTCCCGCCCCGGCCCGGCAAGTCCGTAAAAGCGACGACCCGCAATTTTTAAATCTGTAATATCTTCGAAAATATTCATTTAAATCATATGCGGTAAGAGGCGGTATAGATCTAAATTAAATCAACAATGTATTTAAGGATTAATTGGGTAAGAATTAATGCTGTGTTGGTTAAAATCGCTTCGAAAATTAGCTGGTATTTGTCCTAAAAGTAAATGACAAAAAAGTAATATCGTGGGATGTCCATAAGAGATAGACATATACCATCCCGGATTTTTTGTAGACCTTTTCAATGTGTACAATATTTAGTACGTCATTATTTTGATAAATAGGGGGCGTAGGGTTCAGGCTGCGTTTCACTGCAAACGCGGAAAAAATGTAATTATATAAAAGTCCAGGGTTCGGAAATATCCGATATTTATATCCATTTCTTAAGACTGTCATTTTATTATCTTATTACTATACGATTTGCGCAGCTACAGGACAATTTATTATTATGAAGTAATATTACAATATCACTTCACTTCACTTTTTAGGAGTATGTTGATAGATGATAGAATTGAAAATTATTTAGGCTCTTTTAAGTTGCACTATTATTATTGATCGTAGTACCTACTTGATGAATTCGAATTATTACGGTTTGAAGACAGAAAAAACGACGAATATGCCAGCAGCGCATCGGTAAAAGTACTTAAATGCAATATACATAGTAAATTTTGATATATATAACAAAAAATTGTTTGATATATATCGGATATATATCATGATATATATCAATTGATATTGATAGGGTTCGAAGGATATCTTCGAACCCTGTTTAAGACATCACATTAGAAACCTCAAAAACAATAGTATATCTCTACATTTTAATGGATGTTTTTATACATATAAACCTTCCTTTTTAATCATTCTATCTATTAAAAAAACCGAATTAAAATCCTTTGTGTAGTTTTAAAGATAGATAATAGGCAGTGACGTAACGCAGGCATGGCGCGCAATGCATTTTGGTTTGCTTTGGATAAAGAAATGAATTTGGCTCTCGATGTACCAATTATTTATAGATGTACACAATGATATAGTACTTAATTGGTACATATACAGTATGTTAAGAAAACCCTGTCCGACCCATAAGGATAATAAAGGTTAGGTAAACACATGACCAAATATAATATAAAATTTTATGTAATCATCATAGTACCAATACAAATGAATTTTGAAATAATCTATTTTTCCCGCGAATTAATTCCAACTTCCCCGAAATTTGGTAATTTTAAAAAAGTGACAACACCGGTATTATTATTAGCGAATAGCGATGCGACCACGTGCCGCGTGCCCTGCCCCCCGCCGCCCGCGGAAGGGTGAACGCACATTTATTAGGTTACCACTTTTTGCGAAATAATATTTTTTTTTTTGGGGGATTTTTTTTTAAGTTTAGCTCGGTTTTGTACCCATTAGTATAATCAGTTATCGATACCTAACAACACCTTCACGGGTCGGACAGGGTTTTCTTAACATACTGTATGAAATCAAAATCATGCGTCACGGTCGGTATGGGTCTGTGGACGTTTACCTTCAAGCATGTGTAAACATTTACAGGCTTAAAAATGTTTAAAACTGTTCAAAACCCACAATATTGAAATGATAATAATAAATGAATTAATTGATGTCACATTTCGTCAGGACACATTATTTTCTGTTCTATCATTAATTCTAACGTTATGCAAATTAACCCAATCTCTTACTCTTTAATCGCTACGAGAAATCGTTATGATCAGACGGTAACAATAAAAGAAGCAGAAGCACACGTTTCAGCAATGGCAAATAAAACTAAACATGAAAACTTAACGAGCTCCGCTATACGTAAGGAGGCACAGTTAATCTGATTCCGATTATCAATTGAAATTTCTGTATTGTTCTAGGAAACTGTAAAGTTTTATAACAGAAAGTGCTCTTTGACGAAAGTCCGAGAGATGAGGTGAAATTTTCTTCAAATAGAAAATCTTTAGTCTAGGTTCCTTAAAACACCTTTTCCATTGCGTACCCAGGGCGTACCCAGTTTCAGGCCTAGGGGCGGGGCAGGTGCTATAGTCGCATTCTGTTTTTTGGCAATTAATTCGTACATACTGTCAGCGTCTACTGTGTGGTTTATTTATAACTTAAGATAATTCCTCGTTTATACTTTATTCAGTCATTAGGGCAGTTCATACATGTTATGCGAGATTTCCAGGGGCAGCTGCATGGAAATCTACTTTCAATGAGATACTTATAACACACTCATTAATCACATGACGTTCTAGGTGTATGGAAAACAAGAAGCGTCGTGCTGACGGCCAGGGTTGCGAGGACTGTCCTCCCTGCTATAACTTAGTGCTGGATGCTGTCAATCAGCACAGGAGGGAGCTGAGGGAACTTGATGACGTGAGTACAACCAGCTCTTCTCTCGTAACCGCTCGAACAGTATAGATAGAGAGATATAGATAGAGAATATTTATCTGACAAAACAAAATTAAAAAAATAAGGTAGCGCTTGGTATTCTGATGAATGCTTAT
The DNA here is from genome assembly GCA_037179545.1 of Sesamia inferens. Taxonomy (NCBI): domain Eukaryota; kingdom Metazoa; phylum Arthropoda; class Insecta; order Lepidoptera; family Noctuidae; genus Sesamia; species Sesamia inferens. Next base: position 23,618,215 of record CM073921.1, read on the forward strand.
GCGAATCCTGCACCCCCAGCCATAGACCTCTCTGACACTCCAAGATGAAGGAAGACCACGTGGATTTCCATCGCTAAAACAAAATAAAAATCAAATGGTATTTTGATAGGGCTTGATACGATGCCACATACACTGCTACGGATATAAACCTCCTAGACATCACTAGAAGGATAAAATAATGCCTACAATTAATATGTAAAAGAATGTTTCGTTTATCAACCTGTATTGACCCATTGCTGGCACCCACAGCCTTGCACTCTTCCTTGTGTGCTGCTGTCTCTTGCAAATCTTCCAGAAATATTTCTATGTTGTCACCAAGTGAGATCTTGTGAATCCTGACATGATTACTAAGATATTATTGTGAGAGTGTCTCATTTCTTGCCGGTGGCCGGCAGCCAATATTATGGCCTGCCACCCGGCCATAATATTGGCTGCCGGCAGAAGTTACTACCCACCAGACAAATTCTTGCCGCCAAGCGATTCGTCGCGTTCCGGCATGATGTCTGGTGAAGCCGTACGGTTCTGAGTTGTATTGCGATGTGTGCCGGGTACGATGCACCAAATGTTGTTGTATCGGGAGTTTAGTCGTGGAGGGTCTCCAGATCTATCTCCCTCTGGCACAGCATCGTTGGTCGTGTTGTTGGGTTTAACATTGCATCACCTCGGTCAACTGCCGTCTTCCTTCCTATTCGCTTAGTTTTTTTAAATGAATAGGCTTAATAAACTAGCAACATTCTTTATATAATAATAATGACAGTTCTTTTCTTTATTATGGGAAATATATCCAAGTTTTCATATTGATTCTTTTATGAAATAAAATAAAATATGAAAATACGGTTACAGTTTTTATTTAGCTTCGTAAATTGGTGAATAAACATTAATTTAAATGTATAATATTATTTGTCGATAGGACATTAATCCCATCCCTACGTTTTACTATAGATACGTTATACATTTGTAGCGTGGCGCTGGAGGACACATCGCGTATTATGTAGATTGGCGTTCAAAAGGTTAATAAACTAGGGCGCTTTACCACCAACGATTGCATCACTGCTTACCATCAGGCGGGATTGCGGCCAAGCACTAGTTTATAATTATTAAAAAAAATATATTATGCCCTGGCCTTTTAATTACTTGTCCCTCTATCTTTTGTGTTCTATGTGCAGATTCTAGCAAAAATCTCGAAGTCACCCACGGTGGTCGAGAACGCAGACTTCGACAATGAGCTACAACATGTAAGAAGTGAGATTGAGCGCCTGGCGCAGGACGCCCAGGCTGAGTTGGGCAATGGACCTGGTGCCAGCCTGACGGATAACCTGGCTGAACTGGCTGACAGACTCGCCGACGTCAGGTAAAATAAGTAATTAATATATCGAAATAGTTTTATAAACATATTTTCTGTCCATTATTAAATTAATATTTAAAAGGCCTGGCAGCTGCGATCAGGTGCAATTTGAAACTGCAGTCACAGATGAAAGCTTAATGTTTTTTAAACATTGCCCCTCACTGGGAATTTCTCCTGCGTTTAGTTGCGTATACAAACGATTAAACTTGTGTAAGTCCAAATGGTTGTGCAATTTACAATTATACAATGTATTTAAAAATATCCTACATGGACAAACAACTTATAGATTTCGTTTTACCTCCAGAAACATGCTCTTCAAGATTGAAGATGAGAGTTACGATGGAAATGAAGCAGTTGAGAAGAGCAAGGGCAATGTCTCCAAAGCAGAGGATACCATTGAAGCCGCACAGAAGGAAATCAATGTAAGGCCAGGTTACATTCATAAGAATCAAATTTATATCTTGTAGTATTAAAGGTTGATTTTTGTTAACAATGGATTGTTGAAATGGATTTATTAAATTATCTTTCCTTTACGAAGTTTGCTGGTTATTAAATCAATGTTCATATGTCTCTTTGCTTAAGGTAATAAAATTAGTTTTTAACACAGTATTTTGCTTATTTAAAATAGGCTTTTCCAATTGCATGTCATTGAAGTCTATTTAGTCCACATCCATTTATTTCCAGCAATATTGCATGAGTCGGTTTTGCTAGAATCGCTTTTATGCTAATTATTTTAATTTCTGTCTTTACTTTCCCAGAGTGCCTTGGAATACATGGATGGTGAAGGAGCAGCAGCTTTGGCCAAGGCTCGTAACAGATCAGACCAATTCGGCAAGCAATCCGTCGACATGTCAGCTTTAGCAAAGGAATCCAGACTGTTGGCAGAAAAATTGGAAAACGAAGCAAAGAACATTCGAGAAATAGCCGACAAGGCGTTTAATACTTCGATTATAGCTAACAATATTGCTAAGGATGGAATTACTAAACAGGCTAACATTAGGTGAAACATTTTTCATTGTTATTTCAGCATTTTCCACGTCTGACCTTGTTATATTTTGAGAAATACTTAAATGTTTAGAAATTCTGGTTTGCTGTTGGAAGTGTTAAAACCACCTGTTCAGATAAACCTATAATAAACGCCCTTCTTCTTTTAGCAACGAGGTTCAAATTCTGACCAACGAGCTGAATGCAGCATCTGGAAAACTGAACAGCATGACAGAACTGGCTGACCAGGCGCTCAAGAGAGCTAAGGAGGTGTACGACGAAGCTCTCGGGCTGTACGCTGAAGTTAATACGACGCTGCTGCCGGATATTAAACTGAACAAACTCAAGGATACTGCGAGGGAAATGAATAAGACGGTAAGGTGGAGATGTTATTTGTTTACAACGAGGGTGTTCTTGTTACGACATCGTCCTGATTCCGAATCCATAGAGCATCGAGACTCCTCGGTGACCGCTGCTATAAAGCTCATTGTCAAGATTTTCTATACAAATTAAGAATGTACTCATTACAAAGTGACGGCTTTGAAAACGTTCAGTGAAAAAAATTGTTATCTGTAGTCGTTGATACTTGCGCAGCGAATGCGTGGTCTATGTTTGAGCCTTACAGTTCGATTTATAGGTCGGGCAAAGATTTTTTGAGTTTTTCCATTAGAAATTTCTCACCAACAACCCAGAGTTAAGAAGCTGGCTGTCTTACTCCTCGATTTCTCGATGCGCTCGGTAACTGTTAGTACTAATTGTGGTTTCATCGGTTAAGAAAGTGAGGACAGTATTATGTACATCCCCCACGTAGGTAGTTAGTTTCCTTTGAGATTGACCGTTATGGCCAAAACTCAGTCTGGAGTCCTCCCATTTTATTACTGGAGGCTTCTTTGTATCATTCAATTAACTTTAATTATGTTGTATTACAGATTGACGAGAAATCTTCAGAGCTGGAACAGCTTATGACAGACAACGAAAACACTTTAGACCAGCTAGAGAACGCTATCAAAAAGGGTCGTGGTCTCCTAGACCAGGGTCACGACAGACAAGATGAGTTGAATGACCTCCTTGCAAGGCTGGACGAACTTCAGGAACAGGCCAGAAACGATGTAGATCTCACCAATCAAACACTGAAGGATGCTAACGAGATATATAAAACTCTAAAAGGTAAATTTGAAATGGCTTGGTTGTGGCATTAGTTGTGGCATTTTTTTTTTCTGTAACTTTGACCCACCCTAGGAACTTCTCCAGTATCGTGGGTGAGTTTACAAACATATAAACTCACATACACAAACAACCAGACCCAGAACAAAGCATTACTTGTACATTATAGAAAACAAAAGACAGATCTACAAATAATGAAAAAAAAATATATAAAGAAACTACGTTTATTTGCGGTAAAAATGACGCAAAAAAGGAACAAAACACAAAACAGGAATAAGAAATGGTTGAGGGAAACATGCGTCACATCCACTCAAAACGGCTATCGCTGAACATATTGTTGTTACCTCAGAATATACCAAAATATTATTATCAATCAATCTTCTTAGCCTTTTATCAAGTATGTAGAGGTTGGCCTTACAGCCTTTACCTGTAGCTTCGGGTACAAATGAATACCTGAAGTAATTGAAGTGATTAAGCCACGAGCCAAATTATCCTCGTATAGCTTCAATATCTTTATCCCACAGAATTCAGCGATCAAGTGACAGAATCCCGTCAGTTGGCCGAGCAAGCAGCTCTGGACGTGCCGGCAGTGCAGCAGAAGATCGCGGCAGCTGAAGAAAGCATCAATAGTATCACGGAGCAGCTGTACACCGCCAGTGATAAGGCAAAAGAGGCCAGAGACTTGGCACAGAAAGCGCAGAAGGAGTACGCTGATAAAGCGTCGGAGGTAAACCATCATACAAATGTATAACTCGAGCGAGTTAAATGTGCACCTCGCTCTGTGACGTCATTTGGACGGCACCGTTTGCAAAAAAATGAGAATTATGTTAAAAAAAACATTTTTTCCAAGTTACTAAAAGGTAGTTTTGATGATAAAGCGTCATAATACTAGTTCATTTTACTCATGACGTTCTGCAATTAAATTGATACATATGAACTGAAATATAATGTCGGTGCAACCAACAGGCTTCACTAACGCGTCGAAAATGTAAATAACAATAACAAACTTAATAAAAAAAAAACTTAACAAAGCAAAAACTCCACAGAAACAGTAATAACAACAGGGGATTTAAACTATGTTTAGACAATTGTAACAAAGATATAGCATCTTTGTTACAATAATTGTCTAAACATAGTTTATACACTACCAAGCACTTACGGCGAAAGCGGGGAACCGCGCGGGGAATCGGGAGAGTTAACTTGCGCGAGTAGTATGTCCCCCAACTGTACAAACCTAAAGACGATTTCTGCCAGGGCCGCCGGTCTTTTGAGAGGGATACGTGGTCTATGGCACAGGTAAATGAAAGAACATGCTGGGCGGGTTTTGGTCAGTAAACGTCTGACACACCATGTGAAGTCATTTGATGATTCCTCAGTGAAAAAAAAGATAACGTATTATTCAAGCTTATTTCTTGTAAGTAGGTTAAATGTTTTTTATACGGTCGTAGTATCTCACGGGCTTGGATTTTAATACAAGATGTATCTCTGCTCGTCTTGAGGGAAGTATTTTGAAATTCAAATGATTTCAAGAGGTTTTTTCATAATGAATTAGAAAGAAAGAGATGTATTGAACCTAATTTCAGTTTAATTTGTGAACGGGATCGGCGCCGATGACTGTCGAAAGGAAAAATGAGGCTCGGATGGGTTTACAAGGGGTGTTGAATTTTATATAAGAGTTTTATGTGAGAGTGTTTTCTCGGTGGTGGACCATAACAGGCTGCCGGCAGAAGTTACCACCTACCAGATAAAGTCTTGCCGTCAAGCGATTCTGATGAAGCCGTACGGAGGACGGGTCTGAGCAGTTGTGTTGCGATGTGTGCCGGTTATGATGCGCCAAATGTTATTATGTCGGGAGTTTAGTCGTGGAGGATCTCCAGATCAATCTCCCTGTGGCGCAGCTTTGTCGTGTTGTTGAGTTTAAAATTGCATCAACTCGCTCAACTGCCGTCTCCCTTCCTATTCACAAAGTTTTTTTTATTGAATAGGCTAAATAAACTAGCGCGCTTTACCATCAACGATTCCATCACTCCTTACCATCAGGCGGGATTGTGGTCAAGCACTAGTTTATAATTATTTAAAAAAAAAGAGTAGGTGTTGGTTAATATAGTATTACAAATAATGAAACAATCGTGGGATTAAAAGACAGAAGTGAAAACTGAACTCAATAAAAACACAGAATAAACAAAAAGTAAAAAACTATCACGGTGTCGAGTCGGTTATGTTTCCTCGAATTCAACGATTATTCCCCATCCAACAAAACAACGGGCTAAACTTTGCGCTAAACAAGTTTTCATTTTAATAACCTATTGATAAGTAATTTTTAATTTTTCAGGCGGCGTTTGAAGTCAGGAAGAAGTCATCGACATCTAGGGCCGATGCTTCCAAGTTACGATTCGAAGCTGAAAAATTGTCCAGTGAGTATTCGCTAAACAACCTTTATGGCGGTAACGTGCCTGCCACAAAAGAATTTCAACAAGATTCAAATGGACTGTATTTAGGATAGCAATATATTAGACATCACAAGCAATTATATGATAGAATGATGCCTTTGGAGTATATCTCTCTGATTAAGGTACTAAAGGTGCCAACCACTTACTTCCAACCTTCAGATGCGGAGTTCGTAGGCCACCAGACCAGATCAGGACACGAGGCACGTCAACATAATTCACTGGCAGACTCCCTATCCCCCCGGGGGTCTCTCTAAATACACAAAAATAACTAGCGGCCATGACTAGCTAGCTTGACAGTTCGACAGGGAGTGATATTCAACAACCTCTGTAAATTGATAAATTACATATTACAAATACTTTGAGTCACTCTGGCAAGTGTCTTTACTGTGGTCCCGGATGGAACGGCGGGATAAGTTAGACTGCGTCATTATCTCCAGCGCAAGGTGATTGCATAACACACTGACAGCAGTAACGGCATTACTTTTGACAGTCAAACTACATTCATTGCGTTATTTATGTTCTGAAGCAGACAATTTTATCGAACATACTAGCTGTGCCCGCGACTTCGTCCGCGTGGAATTTAACAAAAAAATTAATTCGTTTATTTTTTATTTTAGTTATCATTTATTTTCAGTTTTTTGTATTAGCTTTATTGAAAAATTTCTTTATATACAATATTTGGTGTACGATTTTCTTGGGCTAAAACAACAACGCTACTGGCATTCCTCGCACGTGAACATGCGACGTATAGTTGCCCATGGGTAAAGCAACCTTTTGTTAAATCTATACCAGCTTTACTTAACGTTTGTCCTTGGGACTTGTTGATTGTCATAGCAAAACTGACATTGATCGGGAATTGCAATCTTTTGAATTCAAATGGCAAATTTGATGGTATTATAGGAATCCGTGGTATAAATACTATTTCACCTCTGCCGCATACGGATATTATACGACCTTCTATAACGTTTCTTTGCAACGACACTACTCGCAACCTAGTACCATTGCAAAGTTTCGGCGGATTTAAATTACGCAATAGCATGAAGGGCACGCCAACTTTAAGTTCTAGTTTGTGGGAGGGTAGACCAGCAGCCTTTGTGATAATGATTCGTTGGTGGGAGGCGTCCGATGGGACGACACAGTGGTGGCATGCGCGTGAGCTGCGCGCGGAACTGGACAGTACTTGAACATTTCAACATAACTTTATTTTTCTAAAATAAAAGATTTTTTTCTAAAATAAAAGTAGCCTAAGTTACTCCTTATTACATAAGCTATCTGCCAGTGGAAGTCCCGTCCAATCGGTCCAGGCGTTCCAGAGATTTTCTAAAATAAAAGATTTTTTCTAAAATAAAAGTAGCCTAAGTTACTCTTTATTACATAAGCTATCTGCCAGTGGAAGTCCCGTCCAAATCGGTCCAGGCGTTCCAGAGATTAGCCGGAACAAACAGACAGACAAAAATTGTAAAAAAATATATTTTAGTATGTGTACCGTATATACATTCATATGCATGTAGTAGGAAGCACTGGAAGCAGTTATTTTAATATTACAAACAGACACTCCAATTTTATTTATTTGTATAGATATAGATGTATGTATGTATTACAAATCTGGAGGGTCATTCGCTCACGGAGAATCTTGACACCGTGATTCAGAAACGTGACGTCAGCGCACAGCGCCATCTATTGAAAAATTTAAGAACTCTTTGCGAAATGTACAAATAGAGGTAGTAGCTTTATTTTTCTAAAATAAAAGATTTTTTCTAAAATAAAATTAGCCTAAGTTACTCCTTATTACATAAGCTATCTGCCAGTGGAAGTCCCTTCCAAATCGGTCCAGGCGTTCCAGAGATTAGCCGGAACAAACAGACAGACAAAAATTGTAAAAAAATATATTTTAGTATGTGTACCGTATATACATTCATATGCATGTAGTAGGAAGCAGTTATTTTAATATTACAAACAGACACTCCAATTTTATTTATTTGTATAGATAAAGCAATATTCTTATAATCAGGTTGTGATTCATAGTGTGTATCGAAAATAGGCCGCTGGTCCTTAAAGGCATTTAGTAGAAGCTTTGAAGTGGGCCAATACAAAGTAACTTTTTTAACAGCTCGCGTCCAGGAAACAGCCGCACAGATTGGAAGTCTGGAGAAGGAGGCAGCCGAGAACATGCAACTCACCCGAGATGCTAAAATGAAAGTACGTAACTTAATTTGTTAAACACGTGAGAACTGGTTAAATAGCACGTAAAGATACCTATTTTTACTTTTATCTATCTTTATTAGGTTGGACAAGCGAACACTGACGCTCGGGAGGCTGAGAAACAGGTGTCCAAGGGTCTGGAAGATTTAAAGGTCATCATGGATGAGCTGCAAAATCTGCCAACACTGGATGATCAGGCCCTCAACCGATTACGTGAGTAGTTCTAAAGTATTATGGCGGAATCGTCATCGCCAAATGCAAAATACGTAACTAGTACCTACCAGACCTCTTACAAAGCCTGCTTCTCGCTAACAGAATTAACTGGGCATGATTTGTCTTGAATAAGCCTGCATCCCACGGCCTGTGATTTGGATAGCATCCGCACAGACTCGTGGTCTGGTGTTGCCGCAGCCAGAGTCGCGAGTGCCAGCAGAAACTTTCTTCGTTTGCTAGGAACTTAATAATTAAATCAATTAAACGTGATGATGGCTTCGGAGAGTGACCACTCATTTATTCCACTCCATAACTGCATCCAGAAAATATTTGAAACACTGCTTCAAATAAAAATAAAGATACTAAGGTAATGAGGGACACGAACCAATGAAAGACGACAGATGACAACAGGTCATTAGAACACATGCTTTATCCGGATTGGTTTGCCATCGGTCGAACAACAAGCCTTTAAAGTTAGACGGATTTACCGGCGACAGTCTATTGGAAAGGTCGAGTATTCCAATCACTTGTGGTTTGAAAAACTTCGGTCAAATCTATATATAAATGCGTCAAGTCACAGGCCGTGGGATGCCAGCTAAATATACAATATCCGACATCTGCAGGGTTATTTTGTAACACACTATCAGTAAAGGGTTTTATATTGACAGTTCAACAACATTAACGTTATTTACGTTATTGAGCAAACACATTTTTGTTCATATGGAGCATCGGATTAGCAATATGCTTCAAAACGGTCGAAGTTGATAATAATAGCGTGTTACGCAGTTAGGGTGCTGGTGGGAGAGTTAAAAAAAATCAGACACAATTGGCTTGTATCCTAAAAATAATTTTATGTCCATCAGATAGATTTCTAAAAAATATTGAACACGTATTTTTTATTTTTTCTTTTATTGAAATACTTAGGAAGATATATTGATATGAAATATCGCATGACGTCACGCCGTCGTACAAAATATACCATGGCGTGACGTAATTAGCCCCCACTCCGTAACTTTAATACGCTATATCTCAGTAATTTTTAGTAATTTCGACAAAATAAAAAATACGGGTCCTAATTTTTTTTATTATCTATAAGACGGACTATTTTTTATTTTTTTATTTTCATACCTTGGATACATCCCTATTGTCTTTAGCACTTTTTAACCTTCACAGGATTTGTGCGGTGTTAGATAATTCTTCCCACCGATACGAATAATGTGTCCCAGCAGTGCAAATTTAGGCTGATTTTGCTGTAACCATACTAAAAGCGAATATAGCCAACCGCTAATGTGACTCATGATTTCGAATTATATAATTTCAGAGGAGAGCTTGGACAAGGCTGAGAGCGACCTCATAGCAGTCGACTTAGACGGCAAGATCAAGAGCTTGACTGAGGCCAAGAATAATCATCAAAGGTACGTAATAATAATATTACCAGTCTTAACTGTATCACATATTTTACATTACAAAAGACGAAACATCAAGCTAAATAGTTTCAGTTTTAGCTGACCCCGCTTTGCATAGGTATTTCATAGAAACAGAAGTCGATGCTCGATAATTTTGATGTGTAGCCATGCGATCTTTCTATTTTATTAACAAAAATAAACATCTTTTCAAACAGGTGGATGAAACAGTACGAGGATGAGCACGTCCATCTTAGTTCGGAGGTGGATAACATTAAAGAAATCCTCGCTCAGCTGCCCGAGGGTTGCTTCAAGCGGATTGTCCTAGAGCCGACTGAGGGCCCCAGTAGACCTGGCAACTTCAGGTAGATGTTGCGATAACAGGTGTGCCACCAACTAGAAGATATAAGAAAAACGGTGTTAAAAGCTGTGTATTGGGGTCATACTGAAAGGTTTATTGAATACCAGGGGTGCTGTGCAACACCATTTTTAAACGTAACTGTTTAAGTACACGTTAATGTATTGAAATTTTTTACTTATACTTTGGGCGTAAAATATTTATAAAAAAGGAATACAAGTGGTTTTCAAATATTTTGTTAAATATAAGCTAAAGGGATAGAATATTCCGAAAAATATTTGAAAAAAAAACTTGCCTTAAATATTACTTGTAAACCTAAAAGTGCCTTAAGTTACTATACATAGTTATAACTTTAATTAATGACTATCTGTAAAATATTAAGATTTCCCCAATGAATACATAGTTTTTCAAAAAAATAATAGTCTAACATTTTCACGATTCCCACTGTCGTATTCCCAAGTCTATGAGAGAAAAAATATTTTTTAAATCGTTTGTACTTACAGATTGCATTTACTACCTGCATTTTCGTACTTAGAATTATTTAAATAACTTGAAATAAAATAAAATAGAATATAAAGCATTCGTATGTTCAAATTCAAATTATTGTGCCATAATTTTTTGGTACCTTTGTAAATATAACATTAACTTAAGTACTGTTTTCGTAAGTGCCTTAAGTCTTTTTGAATTTGGTTTTTATAAAAGATATTCCTTTTTAAACTTCGCCAAAGAATTGACGATATTTGTGTGTTTATTTAGATTTTTTTACTATAATTTTTATATGTTTCTTTACTGAAGGATAATTTTGTGAGTAATATAATTTGTACTGTAGCATTTATAGTATTTATTTAAATAAAACATGGACAAAATACCACCAATATTTTTATTATTTTATATTTCCCCTAGTACAACCACTGCTTGAAACTTTGAGCACCAGGTATCGCATTTCTGAGCTTATGAAATAAATTCGAGAGTGTAAATAAAAACTACTTACTCTTCTCTAAGTTGTATGAATTAATTGAATGAATAACGTCCGAACATAAGGGACGATTTTATGAATCAATTTTTTCTTTTCTCGGTGGTAGGCCATAACATCGGCCGCCGGTAGAAGTTACCACCTACCAGACAAAGCCTTGCTGCCAAGCGATTTGTCGTGTTCCGGCATGATGTCGGGGGAAGCCGTACGGAGGACGGGTATGAGCAGTTGTGTTGCGATGTGTGCCGGGTACGATGCGCCTAATGTTGTTGTATTGGGAGTTTGGTCGTGGAGGGTCTCCAGATCAACCTCCCTCTGGCGGAGTATCGTTGGTTGTGTTGTTGGGTTTAACATTGCATCACCTCGCTCAACTGCCGTCTTGCTTCCTATTTGCTCAGTTTTTCTGAGTGAATAGGCTCTTAATAAACTAGCGCGCTTTACCATCAACGATCGCATCACTGCTTATCATCGGGCAGGATTGCGGTCAAGCGCTAGTTTAAATTTAATAAAAAAAAAAAAATCCATGACAAAATATCACTGACAGCTCATGAACATAGTTTCAACTTATTGATTGCGATTAGTTTGATTGTGGAGGGGTGCTGCTTACCATCAGGCGGGATTGCGGTCAAGCGCTAGTTTATAATTTATAAAAAAAAAAAAAATAAACCCAGCGCATACCACTGGAGGTACGGCTGAGCTCAATTGAAGATAACAATTTAATAAAAACCTTAACTACCTTGACATAGGTCTACAAAATAATAAATTCGCATGCGGCGCTCGGAGCGCCTTCAAGCTACTACAAGAGAATGCGCGCGAGTGCTCCAGTTGCCGCCATACTGGTAGAGATAGAGGGTAGATAGGCAATTACTATGTAAAATTCTAGTAATCAGTTGCGTTCGGTTAGACTGGACCCTATCATCGTGGTGAAGTTTAGGCAGATGTTCAGACTAATTGGTGCAATTCGACATAAAACTGCGGTTTTCGAGAAGACCGGTGCCTGCCACATAACTGCCGCAGTAACTATGAAAATGTTGACATCGGATTCTTAACTTTATTTTGTTAATAATGCTCTTTCCCAAAATACAACCTCTTCTTTTATCGCTAAATTGGGGACGGTTTATGACCGTCCCCGAAATCTTAATTGAACCGTAATTTAAGACAATTTCGAATATAAGACAATCTACTATGAACATCTTAGTAACACAATGATAATATCTCAACTATGTTACTATGACGTTTTAAAACCATCGTAGTTCCAGTGTAAGACAAAGATGGAGCTATAGGTACAGGATGAATATCACTATCCCTTTTTTACAACAACATAATGATGGCGTTAACACGTCATAGTAAGACCGTTGACTACACGAAATAGTTGTTTTCTATGGAAAGAGGCTGAAAGTTGAATAAATTAGAATTTGGTTCTGCAGCCAGCGAATAAAGACAAGGTAAAGGTGGGGAACAACACTTCTGCCGAAGAAAGGATCCATGGGGTCGCTAATGCCTAACAGCACGCTAACTGCTAGCCTGCAGGTTTATTAAAGCTATTATTGTCTCATTTATTCCATTCTATTTTTTTATTATTCAGTAAATCGCGCTAGTTTATTATAGGCCTATTCACTCTGGTCTTGACGTCACTTATTTAGCGGCACTTGTTTGGCGGCAAGACTTTGTATGGTGGTAACTTCGACCGGCAACCGATGTTATGGTCTTTTTTTTTGTAAGTGGGAAAATCCTCATGGATACCCTTTGCGAATAACGGAAGGTTATGTCGGACTCCTACCGACTAAAACCCCATTATTCCTTCGAATACCATGAGACGGTGGCCCGGGATATACTACTACATTCGCCGCACCCCCGTCTGTTATCAGTCCACCATCCCTAGCGGGTGCCATCACCAAGCGCACCCAATACCACGACCGCACGGACCACCACTAAGACGCACATACTGCATGTCCCCTCCTTGAGCCTTAGCGCTCGAGCGACGACACGGCCCCAATTTCGTCGTCCGCATGGTCTTTCCTACGGTGGCCGGTGATTGTTAAGCGCCCTTCGACGCCCAGCTGCTCTTCTGGTGCGAGTGGAGTGAGAAGCATGTTCTCTCTCGCTCTCCGCAGCCTCCTTTGCATACATCACCTCCTCGCAAAAAGAGGCCACAGCATCCCACGCTTCTTTGCTTCCGACCATGGACTGTACTACAATTGGAAGCGAGAGATCACCTGCACCAAATTTCGCGACGAGGGCAGCGCTGTTGGGCCCAAGCCGAGCACTCCTCCAGCGTATGTAGCGCCGTGTCCTCGTGGCAATTCGTGCAGTGATGACATATGGGCGACGCAGGTATTTACCGAAACATCCATGTCCAGTAAGCACCTGCGTCAGTCGAAAACTGAGGGCACCATGTAGCCTCTCCAGCCATACCTACATAACAGGCATTAATGCCATTATTGTGGCGAGGCCCCATCTGGGTTGCACCATTCGCTCCCTCCATTCAGCCACTAGAAACTGACGGAGCTCGGTTCTTCGTGCTTAGAATGCCCGGGGAACCGGGGGTTGACCACTCATGAGTTCCGCCTTCCACCAACAATATAGGGATGCAAGAATTTTCGCATCCAGATCCCAGGGCGTTGATCCGGCTAGGAGAGTTGCTGCCTCGTAGGAGATCGTACGGTATCCTGTTATCACCCTGACAGCCATCGCTCTCCGTGGCCTTCGCAATATTGCAACGATACTGGCCGTCAGGGTATCCGCCCATACTGGCGCACCATATAGGGCCATGGACCGCACAATTCCCATATACAATCTCCGGCAGGAGGCATTGGGTCCTCATAAATTAGGTAAAAGTCGAGCGAAAGTGCGACCCGAAGTCCCATTATCTGTCCAGGACAAGTCCAAAATATTTCATCGTCGACTCGACACCGATGCGGAAGCCTTCTATCACTATGTGTAAATCTTGCTAATAAGCAATTAATTGGCTTATTATTATTATTGGTGTATACATTGCATGTGGGTACATTGCATGGTATTGCCGCGCCTTTCACTGCCGCCGATCTATAGTCACTGCTAGGGACGGAATTACTAATAGCATTAGTGTCGGTGCAATGGTGCCTACTGACACGCTTGGTTTATTATAAAGTGTTCATAATGCCGTTTCTAGCAGCCAACTGGGTAATTGCGTCAGATACTAACAATAGCAACGGCTTTTATTTTGACAGTTCTACAATATTCATTGCGTTATTTATGTAGTTTAGCGGATATTTTTAATATCCATCAAAATTATTCGGATTGGGTTGAAAATGTGTTTCACAATTAATGAATTGTCATTGAATAAAATTAAAATATTTAGGTACTCATCATAAATCGTCTGTCTTTGTTGAAGGCGGCTCTAAATCTAATAGTATAGGTACAGCTGAATACCAGGATTTTACATGGACAGTGGGCAGCAGACATTATCATTTCAGCCGAAAGACGTCCATTGCTGGACATAAATCATCCCCAAGCGTCGACTGATACCGTGCTTCTTGTGCTTTAGCAAGGTCGCTGGTCGCTGATCTTCCAATACGCTTTTACCTCAGGTGTACAGCAATAATAATATTAAACTCCCATCTCACAAACAAAACACAACCGAAAATAAAAAGACGTAGGTACCTACACAGGATAAAAGCTTAAGCATCGGGCTCATCCAGGGTTGCACCACGCGGGAAATCATGTTCCACTGGCTGGGAGCACATAGTGCGCGCGGCCCTAAACGGAACACGTATGTGTGACGTATGAGCCACGTGTGAATGTGTGCGTAGGTTAGGGTGGCTATGGTTTTTGAAGAAAGGTATTATTTGTAAAGGATTTTTGGGGGGATGATTTGGCGAAAACAAGAGGATCGTACCAGAACAGCACAGATGTTTATTAAAAAATAAACTGCATATGGGATTCTGCGTCGTATCTCTTAGGAAGAATCCAGGATTATATATTTGGGGGCTTACTGCGTAAACCACATAATTATTTGATAATTGATGTTTAGTTAAAATGTGTTATGCAACACAACTAAAGATCTCTAATTCTCACTACTCAAGACCTTGAGTTAATAAATTAACATGTAATAACATAGGTACTTACTATGTATTTTGTAGAACGCGGTATTTCTAATAGATTCTAAATATTAAGTTAAAAGTATAACCCAAATAAATTATTAATAAAAAAATCGAAAAATAAGTTTATTTGTATATAAACTAAAATTAATTGTAAATTATTTTTATGTCACTGCAAGGACACCGCAAGACAAACATGAATCTGGATAAAGACTGTATTTATACTTATATAAGTATTCGTTTGGGTTTAGACTGAGTTCGCAATGGCTGAAGCGAACCTAAAATTAGATTAACACACAGAGTGTAAACAATAATTAAAATTTGATACTCCCTTAGTCATCAAACAAAATGACATCTCCGACAGATAAATATAAAATAAACTATGACCTCAATTCAAGTAAAATGATGCGCCCCCTACTCGGCGGGTATGCAAACGCTAGCTCCCACGAGCAGTACAATTTATGTCGGGCATTCCCTTGAATTTTCTTTTGTTTTTTTTTTCAAAAGTAACGCTTCTTCTTGGTTGGAGCCTCTAGGGTGCCAGTTATGTAGAGATGATTGAAATAATATTCACGTTTGTGTACAGACGGAACTGCTGTACTATACATACAGACATTAGGTTTTTAGGGGCAATTTTTTATGTAGGTATATCTGAGTCTGAAGGTTATATAACTTTAGTTACTTTCTTAGTATATGATTCGTTAAAGAGCAGATAACATTGCTCCTCGTTGCACTTCAACACCTGCAATCAATCTCCCCCCAAAAAACTACCCCCCTCTCAATCATTCATTTTTTTTTGCATCATGTTTAGTGCAAAGAAACATTTATCTTTCTTTCTACCTATATCAACTCTCTACTACCTAAGTATTACATTCACGACCAAGACACATGGAAAAAGAGAACTTTCAGTCTGTTGCTCAGAACGTGTAGGAGAATAATAAAGCAAATTACACTCTAAGCCTATCTTTAAATAACAGAGCTTGTTCATCAAAGCGCTGTTGCAAGTAAATTACGGCCGCATTTTTAGTGTTAAAAAACACGAGCCGCTAACAGGCGTTGTCACCGCAAGCCGCGAGGAAAACAAGCCGACAACAAAACAAATTTGCAACAATGAAATTAGCGAATATCTCACTGTCTAGGGGGCGCCGAGTTTCCGAAACACCGTAACTAAACTAAAACTAAATAAGTGGCCGAAAAATGTTGTGACAACCACCGTTTTGCACTGACCTCTCATCCCACAAACAAACGCCGTCAAAACCCCGCTATTTGTTAAAACGAAGGGGGGTCAGGAGTTCAAATTACAATGGTCGTTACAAGTGGAAAAACAAGGTGGTTAATCCGAAAACTTTCCTTAATTACGTTCGTACGAAACTAATTCCCTGAACGAATTAAGTGCGAGCTGAATTTGGGTGAAATCCTGGATCAGATTATGAATGTAGGTCCCGGGCGGCGGAAAACGCGCCAGAACTTTTGTTTAAAAACTGCACAAAGGGGAATGTGTGCTAAAAACTACATGAAGATGAAACATCGGGAATTATAAGCTATGAGAAAATAACACAGGTTACTTGTGGCTTACTATATGGAATTATTAATAACGTTATATTTAAGCTCACGAAGAGAAACTTTGTCGATTGTGAAGTCTTGATCGCTGGCACCGGATACATTGTTGAAGTTTATATCTATGTTGTTACGATCAGCAAAAAACTGAATTAACACTAGTTTCGAAATTTTAATAACTGAGCAAAATATTTTACTAAAATCGAAACCGAAGTGACTTTTAATTAAAGAACAGCATTATGATGGTTTTCTTTAACACTTGGCTTCTATTATAAGGTGGGTGGACCATGGATGGCCACTCTAACGAGTAAATACTTTTAATTCGTTTATTTATTGGATAAATGAAGGAAACAAATTATTAAGTAATACTTTGTTTTATTGTCCACCGTATATTTTTTTTTTTTTTTTTACCTAACTTTAAACAATATTTATTAAATTTAAGTTTTGTAAAGCTCTTCCAAATGGCTTTGCATGGAACACGGCTCCAAACAAGGCCAACATTATACCTACATCTGTTGTTAAACTTAAAAAAAGAGTTGTAACATTAAATATATCCGCTTTTACTAAAACTACATAATAAGCTCTATTATTTAAGCGAAGCATTAAATGCTCAATTTATTTTTATCATGTATAAAAATCTCTACGAACATTGCTTGAACACCATTCTATAACTAAGAATGTATTAATATAAATTATTTAAAAATATTAGTAATGAGTATTATATTGGCCTTAAATAACTTTCCATCAGATTTTATTATGAAATTGCAATCTTTTTTTTTATCGAAAATGGCCTTCTTATGGGTCCGTTCTTTGTAAGGCCAAAATTGATAATTATGACTATAACTTTGTCCTAATAATTATAATAAATAATAGATACTATAAACTTAATAAAATTATAAGAATTTCTCATTATTTATAACCAAAAAGTAAGTGTACATTTGTTCAGGATTTGTGAATGTTCCTTGTGGTTTCATGCACCATAGCAAGGCCAACCGTCAAATTTTTGATTGGCCTTATAAGAAACCACCGGCTTTCCTAGGAACACTACCAATATTTTAATGTAAATTGAGGCAAAGCTATGTTTTTTTTCTTTAGTGGCATAAACATGTACTAATACGACAATTCACATTAAAAAAACATGAAATAATAATAGGCTATTGACAAAAATGTACGGTTTGTTGTGCGCGCGAATAACAATTGCAACGTCAACGACCGAAGCCTACGAAACGTTGGATCGCACTGCCACAATAGCGACACAATCGACACGCTGCCACGTTTGTGGCCTTTAGTTTGTAGGATCTTAGTGTGTAGTAGCAGGAATATGTATTTAAATGTCAATAACTACGATTTTTTAATAGTTGGCCTTCAAAGGAGCATGGCCTTCCATGGTCCACCCACCTTAATAGATTTAAAAGATAAAACAATCAAAATGCTGTTCTTTAATTAGAATATGCTTTGGTTTCGATTCTAATAAAATATTTCGTAAATAAACCAATAATAAACAAATCTGAGAAAGATGGTGTAAACGATTTTATATTTTGCCTAAGTATGTATTCGTTTTTGTGATTCAAGGTAGACATTACATTACAAGAAGCCGTTTTAGCCTATGGTTGTTTGTAACTAAGTAGGTATACTTACAATTATCGACTACTGGCCAGCGGCAATAGTCGATTAACATGATATGATTCGATAATATACTTACTTTTTTGGCTTAGATTATAATTAATGAAACCAGCAAGTATAGATAATGTAAATAAATTATTAATTAATAATACCTAAAGTATATGATTGTAATAAAATATTTTACACCATCTTTCTCAGATTTGTTTATTATACATATACCAAATTTCTTATTTTAGTTCATAATTTTATTTTGTTATAATTGTTTGAACCTTTGTTTGTGTTTTTTTTTGTAATATGTACCTATTTGATTTATTTTATAAGTTGGTACTATTTACTCTCTTCATTTATGTTCTGCGTATTACTAAAGATTTGATGTCGTTACTTATTTTCATAAGTTTTGGTCAGGATGGAAAATCACTTAATGAACTTTTTTTTATATAAATTATAAACTAGCGCTTGACCGCAATCCCGCCTGATGGTAAGCAGTGACGGAATCGTTGATGATAAAGCGCACTAGTTTAATAAGAGCCTATTCACTCTAGCCTTAAAGACACTCAAATTGTAGTCCTACGGAATCACCGCCGCTGACAAATTGTTCCAGTCCCTCGATGTACGCGGTATAAAAGAGGAGGAGAAACGCTTCACTGCTACGCACACTCACCAAAATGCATCCTATAAAACACCGAAAGGCTGGCTACTCTACGCCTGTGCTCTGGAGACCGCTTTGGAGACCGTTTTGAGTTAAATCTGGATCGCCAATCAGCCTCTTCGCACGCCTCTCCACTGGATCCAAAGTGGCCAAGTGACATTTTGCAGCACAATCCCAAATGTGGCTGCAGTACTCCACACACGAACGGACCTGTGCTTTGTACAGCATTAGAAGCTGCCCTGGTGTGAAGTACCGCCGGACCTTTGCGATAACACAAGTTTCTTGGCAGCCACCTTGGCCTAGGACCCGATGAACCGCCCAATGTTTAGGTTCGAGGAAATCTCAACTCCTAAAAGTTGAAGGCGGTTGGTACACTTCAAGGATTCATTTCGAAAAGTAGGAGCCAATGTGAACGGGCTCCTTCGGCGGTGAAAAGACACGCCTGTGTTTTGGCGGCATTGAATGCTACAAGATTGGCATTACCCCATTTGGAGACTGCCTGTAGTGCAACATTCGTACCATAGCCTCTCTTTCGTACCGGATTGATTCCCTACCAGCCCGAGTATCCGGCAGGTATCTCTCCACAATTGTGCTGTCATCTGCATACCCATAAATATCGGACATCAGCAACAGAGTTGCAGAGAAAACAGACCGCTAAGGAACACCGGCATTAGCCGACATGGGCTAAGATGAGCATTCGTCGACAACAAGTCGGAGAGACCGTTCAGTCGGGAAGACTTTTACCTAGCCAGTCAGGCCAGGGGAAATGCCGTATGCTGGAAGCTTACTCAAAAGGCCAGCGTGCCATACCCGGTTAAAGGCCTTCGAGACATCAAGGGATACAGCAATCACTTCCCCATTTTTCTCGAGGGCCACGTGGCTCACACGTGGGGCGACCCACGAGTGAGTGGCAAACACTAGTAGGTCCCCAGTTCTCCCTCTCTGGGCAGAGCGGAAGGGCGTGTCAGACACTTTGCTGACTAAAACCTACCCGTGTCTCTTCACTTGTCTGTGCGTCAGGACCACGGTTTCTCTTTTAACCAACCCGCAACCCAGACCTAGGAGGTATCGGCCTTCGTGGACCCCCTCATGATGTGCTGACATTTCTTTGAGGCGCACGTGAAACACAACGTGCCGTCAGCCCAGGCCTGGTCCTTACCGGGCGGCGAGCTGCCCAGTGCTTACTGCTCGCTGCCCGCAAGCCCGTGCCTGCGGTGGCGAGAGGCTTGAGGGCGCTTGTATTCCCGCTCCCTCACGCGCTCCGCCTCCTCTGTTGCCAGCATAACTGCTTCGCAGAAGGAGGTGACAGCCTGCCATGCACTCTCGCTTCGGACCATGGGCTGGACCAGGCCCGGACGCGAGAGATCTCCGCCGATCGACACCACGAGGACACGGCGGTGCTATATGGTCTACCGTGTCCTCAGGGCGATCCCCACAGTGGTGACACTATGGCGTTTCCTCCCGTCTTGACCTGCGTGAAGCGGAAGGTGAGGGCGCCGTGGCGCCTCTCCAGCCTCTCCTCAATGAGGAGATTTACTGTCGCTTTTGTTGCGTGCCCAAATTATATAGCCCTTAATGTTCAACTATTAGCTAGGTACTTTCCAAGGCAACACAAAGTGACACAACATATTTTTCTTATTTAATACCGTAAATATCTATAAAAACACATATTCAACACACAAATAAATTTGGATTTGAAAACAAGAATAACTGAAAACAACATGGCAAACGCTATCATTCAACAAAATGCAAACACTGCGCCTCAATTCAATCTGTAAATATATAATGGTTTAAGCTTTAAAACACGTGCTACCGAATAAAATAAAAACTCTTTCGAAACTCGATTTGAAAAAATTGGCAAAAATTAATTGAAAAAAAAAATGGTAATTAAAAAACAGCCCGAAGTAATGAAATGGCGCGTAAATATTCCAATTATGGCGGGAACCAACTTCGGCGGTCGTTATTCGGGAGGCTTCTAAAAAAATTAATTAGCCTTTCGCGCCCAGTCCCTCCGACTTGTAACTTAATGTCGTAAAAAGAAATTAGAATTTTTTTCTTCGCCGACTTCAGAAAATAAAAATTCGTTGTCCCCATGTGGACTTATTTTCACTTGCGTTTAATTGGAGTTTACAGACGCGGGGAACTTTTTAATCTGTGGTTGTAACTTTTTTTTTTAATAAACAGAGGTAAAATTTTTTTATTGGCGGGGCACGCGATGGCTTCAGGGCGTGTTTGCGCCCCATCTTCTATTAAAAACTATTTTGTTTTCTTTGTGCGTAATGTTAAAGATAAATTAAAAAAACCGGCCAAGTGCGTGTCGGACTCACGCACAAAGGGTTCCGTACCAGTGATTTATGAAATTACAGGATTTAAGTTATTTGTATGAAAGATTACGCGGTAATAAGCGGTTTACGATTTACGAGGTATTAAAAAAAAACTATTCAATAGATCTCGTTCAAAACAATTTTCGTTGGTAGTTTTAATAGTAATGTAATCATATGGTTTTTTAGATTTTTCATTTTCTTATTTTAGAGGGGGGGGGGACCAACTTTTTTTCCACTTTGGAAGCGTCTGTCACGCAAACTATTCAAAAAAATATTTTAGAAACCTAGATATCATTTTTGAAGACCTATCCATAGATACAAAACACGTATGTGTTTGATGAAAAAAAAAAAATTGAGTTTCCGATCTAAGTATGGGGAGCCCCCAATATTTATTATTATTTTTTATTTTTGCATCAAAATCTTAATGCAGTTCACAGAATACATCTACCTACCAAGTTACAACAGTATAGCTTCTATAGTCTCGGAAAAAATGGCTGTGACATATGGACGGACAGACGGGCAGATAGACATGACGAATCTATAAGGGTTCCGTTTTTTGCCAAAGTGGTTTAGTGCGATTTTGAATTAAGCACAGAGGGTCAGTACAATTTCTCGGGTATTATTTTAAAGTATTTACTTACTACATGTTATCATCTGCCTAGCTTTTTCACAACTCAGTTGGAGTATGTTCAATACTGGTGTACTCGGTTAAGGAGGTCGTTCCATGTATGTTCAATACTGGTGTATTGAACATACATGGAACGACCTCCTTAACCGAGTTGGGTAAGACGAAACCACTTGGTCACTGCCCGAAAGTCGAATGGTCGAAAGTCGGACACTGGGGTGGGTGACACTTTTTACTTACCATAGAAGTCCCGTGCCTCGGAAAGCACATTATCCTTTTAGTCGAGGCTCACAGTCATTAGGGGAGTCACAAGCCTGAAAGCCTGACAAACAGTCTTACCAAGAGGTATCGTCTTATACAACGTAATTCTTCGTAGACAGGGTGTATGTGACATCGTAACGCAAACTTCGCGAAATGGCTAGACCGCATGCCACTAAGTAAATTATGATAGTCATTTATGTCGTTAATTAACAGTTACAGAAATAACAATGTTTAAAAAAAATGTCGGCTCGGTCTTTGAACGTTGCAAGCGTGCCGCCGTGCGGGTTTGTAGGTATGGCGTTAATCCCTAATGTGAACTCTATTAAATCAGCTGATAAGATAGTTTTTCGTGTTTTGTTTTCATTGCGCTTTTTTGTGTAATTAGTGAATTAATTAATTTTAACTTTAAAATCTTATTGGGTTATAAAAGTATAGCAATTATGTACGGTCTAAAGTGAAAAAAATTACATTTTTTTTTTAGCCATGAAAAAGCCGACGCAAAATTCCACTACTGGGGGGTTCAGAATCATGTACTGGATCCATGGTAATCGTTTGTGCGTCGATGTCATACACACCCTTTATACTAAACCCGAAATACATGTCCAGTATTTTTAAATAAAAAAATAAATAGGTAAAAGGATATCATGAAAAACCACAAAGTTATGAGCTTGTTATCTTACCTGGTCGTCCCAACAAAATATGGCTATCACCCGCGCGTACAGCGGCGCGGCGCGGAGGGGCCTGTCTCATTGTGTCGGTACTAGACACAATGAAACAGCCCCCTCCGCTATTCTGTAATCTGTGCTAGTACGATCTACCGTTAACTGTGTTGTGCGCTCGGTAACCATACTGGAACAATTTCTAATTGTATTTGGAAATAATATAACATGGTGTAAAAATTAATCATCTGTTTATTCTGAACAAACTATATTCAGGTTTCGTATAAAGAAAAGAATAGAATACTATGATTTCAGACCGGAGTCCATAAAGTTAGTAACAATTTTACTTATCTTTTAGTGATAATACAGACACAGATATAGGTACACACATAAAATTAAATATAGTGAAGCTGTATAGTAACTGAGGTCAGATAGACAGCTGCCCCATGTAAAATAATCAGCTGCATCTGGATAGGTTGGAAACCTACGCCAACATACATAGTTTGAAAAATACTAGCCATGATGACGAAGATTCCCCCGTTTAAAAAAAAATGTTGCACCGAACTAGTAATATCTCCTGTATCGTACTGTTATACTGTCTGTATACCATTACAATGTTAGTGTAATGGCTTAGCAACGCTCAGATGTGCCACGTCAACATTATTGGTTTTACAGGACGTCAACCATGAGCCTCGCAAGGCAGTTGTTTCATAATCTCGGTACGCGTCGGAGGGTATTGTACTATTTCCGTGTTCTAAATTCATTGGATTCTATTTTAGTTTAATTAACATTTTTTTTTTTAAAACAACAAGTTTCCCAACTCTCGTATAATTAGTATTTAGGACTTATTTTAGGTGTAAACAACATACATAAATGAATAAATCACACGTTGTGGAATTGTATTTTTATGACACAGAGTACCTACACGTCAGTTCTACAAAAGTGGACAGTGTTATAAAGACATAAAATAGGCTGTGTCAAACGATATAAATTGTAATACAAATCTTAACAGTATTTTTATTCCTTATTCTTTTTTACAGAAATTACACGTTGTTATGTCAAAGTACAGACGACAGCACATCAAGCTACTACAATCTCTCAGATTTATTTAATTGAATTTCAATTTTATCTATAACCCATTAAGGTTCAAGGTTGATTGGAAATTTTTGACAGTTTCGGGTAGCTTGACCTTCTGTCGTCAGTACATCAATTACATTAAAGATTCCTTCAGGCATGCATTACCTATACGGCTGCAGTCATTTTCCATTCTAGAGTGAGATATTGATGGACCTGTAACTGCTGTACTTGTTAAGGTAAATGGCACGCAAATGATACGTTCCTTTAGTGTTTCGTTTTGTTTGTGTGAATTTGTAACTGTTCTAAGTGATTAAGCCGATGAGTGTCTTATGCACACACGTTGGAGCATAAGAAATTTGTACCCGACGTGCCTTATGCTCCGACGTCGGAGCATAAGCGACATGGCTGATTTCACGTCGTTCAAACCTATTCCTACTGTGATTGGTTCACATAAAAATACTTCTATAGACAAGTGTGACACTTTAGCCAACATAATAACTTAAATTTTTACTACTTTTCAAGCGACAACATTTTAATCAAGCGCTAAATTCTAGTAAATGAATTAATTCAAGTTTAGGTAAACTTGAATTTCATTCAGCACTGAAGTTTTACACAGTTTAGTTGTTACATACCTACAAGTACAGTAAAGAAAACCCTGTCCGATCCGTAAAGGTATTGTTAGGTATCAATAACTGAGTCTACTAATGGATACAAAACCGGGCTAAACTTAAAATAAATCCCCCTAAAAAAATAAATATTATTTCGCAAAAAAGGTAACTTAATGCATGTGCGTTAAGCACCCTTCCGCGGGCGGCGGGCGGCAGGGCACGCGGCATGTGGTCGCATCGCTATTCGCTTATAATAATACCGGTGTTGTCACTTTTTTTAAATTACCAAATTTCGGGGAAGTTGGAATTAATTCACGGGAAAAAAAGATTATTTCAAAATTCATTTGTATTGGTACTATGATGATTACGTAAAATTTTATATTATATTTGGTCATGTGTTTACCTAACCTTTATTATCCTTATGGGTCGGACAGGGTTTTCTTAACATATTGTATAGATAATGAAGAAAAAAATTTAAAAAATCATAAAAAGTACTATGAAATTAATTTGAATAAAAATACAAGTATATATAATTAATATCCCGAGTGAGATATCCCTTTATTAAGGTAGCCATGACACTCGTTATGACGTTTGATTGGCGACTTTGACGGTTCTATTTTCCCGTTGTGTTCGTGTCGAGTGTTAATTTGAGTTGATTGTGTTTATTTAATAGGCCGTATGTTCGGAATTAATGTTTTGTTTTTTTCGCAGTCATATGGTAAATAATATACGATAGCCTTTGATACATGACACGTCAATAAAATGTCACTGACAAAATCTTATTTCGCTTATTGCTGACCACCATATTAACTAGTAGTTGTGTTGCACTCCTTGGCCGTGTTAAATTGAATCTGTTTAAAAACTAAGCCAAAAATATAGGAAATTAACACTAAAAACAGCTAACTATAGCGTAACTATAACTAGCATTAAGTGTACAATGTGCTGGCCCAGGCTTCATACATTTCCGAAACATCTCCTTTGTTTATGTTTAACAAAATGTAAGCTAACGTACCAGTTACCAATGACTTGATAGATTACCCTACTGCCTGACTAAAAGGTGGTGGGTTCAGTCAAAACTAAAATGAACTTTTTTTTATAATATAGTTTTGTTTCAATACTGATTCGATCGCAACTTCTAGCTGGTGATAGATTAATCAGGCGTGCTAGAATCTCAGACATACACTCGAAAAACCTTAAGTGT
Source organism: Sesamia inferens (assembly GCA_037179545.1). NCBI lineage: Eukaryota > Metazoa > Arthropoda > Insecta > Lepidoptera > Noctuidae > Sesamia > Sesamia inferens. The sequence goes on from CM073921.1 coordinate 23,643,970, forward strand.
AAAACATAAGTTTTACCGCCCACTTGACCTTTATTTCAAAGGTTGAGTAGACGGTAAAACTTATGTTTTTATTCTGCTATCCGCCACAGGCTTTGGTAAAATCACGGGCCAGCCTACTGAAGTATTCACATGAAAAAAACCTAATGAGCCCCGCCTGATCAAAATTTTATGCGGTTAAGGATGTACAGTGCTGCTTAATTATATCGATAATATAATAATATTATACAACACTGCTGACATGCTGAATTTCGTACTGCTACAGAATCATCAATACGAAATATATGACAAAATGTCTTATAATATCTTAATTTTTTTTTTCTTGAATTTTCCCATGTTCTAATAGTTATTTGTGGCCAACACAAATTAAAGATATAACTAAAAATCGGACCAGAAATTATATTGGATACCTATATTTATACGATTATTCATAATATAATTTCGCATTCTTCGACGTGTTTGTGTTAAACTTAAAATAAAGAATAAACAATGTTTTTAATTGTACATTTTTATAGTCCCTATAAATATTCCAAAACTATAAAGCCTTTTATAAGTATGTCAAAGCAAATCTTCCGAATAATTTAATGATAATGAGTTTTACCTGTATCAAATTTGATAAACAAATATCTCACTGGTTCGATAATTTTGAACAGTATTATTTATGTATCGATAGAGGGGTGGAATTTATCGAAGTTTTCCCTCCCTAGTCACGTCGACGAAGCTTGAAACCGAGTGCAGCTCCGTGCAAGTCGGTTTCAGCGTTCGTGAATAGAGGCTTAAATGTATTGCTGCATTATTTACAATTTCAAAGATTGGTTTAGCATCACTAATATTTTTACACAATTTTATTCTGATTTTGAAGATAAATATTTAGTTAAAAGTTCACTTAACATGATATTATGTATATCATTTTTTCAAACGTTGCACGCCACACTCTGTATCGAGAGTGCGTTTACAAACATATAAACTCGCATACACAAACAGCTAGACTCGGAACTGCTAACCGTAGGCCATGCAAATATTTGTTCCATGAGGTAATCGAACCCGCATAGTCGATCGGTAAGCCAGTGCGTCGTCACCCACAACCGTGACGTCAAAGCATTATACCTTAATACTTAAATGGTTAGACATAGGTGTAAACAATTTATATCATATAATATTAAGTTCCATACATACAGTAGTGTGTAACACTTTTACTTGCGATCAACCAGCCAATGTTACTGAGTGAAAAGTTATGTAGTAGTATATTCAATAAATGTCAAGATGACCAAAAATTTTTGCGTAAATACGTTTTGAATGTTTTCTTTTATAATGCATACCTTAGTGTCCATATGAAGCACCAATGACAGAGGTAGGTGTCGTCGACAGTCGTCCACACGGACGACTGTCGACCGATCCGATCTTTTAATTGGTAACCATTTGATAAGAGTTTTGGCAGGAAAGCTAAGACGAGCGTCATGCTCATTTTTCATTGGACTTTAAAATTATTTATAATGTCCTTTACTAAATCAAAGCGCATGATTTACGTAGTAAAAAGTGCATTCAGTAAATAATTCATAAAGAACGTTGAAATACCGCAGCATAATAGCTACATCATGACTTTGGCACAAACCTCCCTCCTAGACGGTTCACACGGCAGTCTTTGTGAAATAAAATTTTTAAAGAATATCTATAATTATATATATATATAATTTGTTACACGTGTTATTGGCAAAATTGTGGTATCTATTCCACAGGGGCCATTGATCAAGAGTTGAAGTTGAAATTGAACTACTTGCTAAAAATTGTGAGTAACGGTAAAAACTTGCATAAGTTTTTTGATAATATTTTAATTTATTTAATGGTCAGTAATGATTACTAACAGTTAATTATTTGACTACCTACTACTATCCGTTAAAGACAATAAGAAACAAAATTCTACTATTTAACTATCGATATCGTGGAGATTAAAAGAACCGGGAATGAAAATTCATACTAGACCTAGTTAGAATTTTCATTACGAAACTCGATCGTCGATATCGAGCACGTTTGGCGCTCTCATTGGTTAAGAGTTCTTACAACATTGAAGCGGGCCAATCCATGAGTCAAACGTGCTCGATATCGACGATCGAGTCTCGTAATGAACACTCATACTGGGCCTACTGATATATTATCAGTGACAACGATGACGGAAAAGGAAAAAAGTTATGCTACTAAAAAGTCTACCTTTATTTTTTTACTTATCTTTATTTATTTATTTCAGCCACTACTTTGGATCACATAGGTAACATAAAAAAATAAAAACAAATTTTTAAGGAATTGAAAATTATGAATTGAAAAAGTTAAAATGAATTTCGAAATACACACATCAAAAGTGTCTAGGGATCAACATATATTTTTGCAATAACTTTTCTCCTGATTGATATTAATTAAAATTTTCTTTAAGGATTCATCAAATAAAGTGTTTTCGTTTGTCACAGTAACGATAAACCAAGTCACCTTTGCATTAATAAAGAAATTTGCCATTTTCCTAATAAAGGGATATTTGACATTTGAACCACTAACACAAAAGTTCGAAAAAAAGACTGAAATAACAGTTTTCTCTAAAATTTTATTGGGTAACTTAAACAATTAATAATCCGTGTTTCTACCGCGAACACTAACAACACAAGAACATCGGTTTGGCATACTCAAAATGAGTTCATCCAAATCACGCTGTGGAATGGCCACCCATGTTCGTTGCAACAACAAAAAAAGGTCTTCTTGCGACTGGATACCCTCCATATTCGGCAGAGCTCTTCTCTGTAGCATATCCCATGCATGCTCAATCGGGTTCAAGTCTGGCGACTGAGCAGGCCAGGGCAGGACATTGATGTTAGCTGCGGCGAGAGTCTGTCTTACAACTCTTGCGGTGTGCGGTCGTGCATTATCATGCATTAACTGAAATAAGGGACCGATTTGCACTTGTAGAGGAACGATGACGTCTGATACAATCGTCTCAGCATAAATTTGAGCGTTGAGGTTGCCTCTGATCCAAATCAACTCAGTTCTTCCGCCGATCCAAATACCCGCCCATACCATGATGGTTCCACCACTATAAGGATGGACTTCCTGGCAGGATTTTAATCGCTGTTGGCGTCCAGGGGTTCTCCAGTGTCGTATACGTCTTGTATCCGGTCTCATACCAATACGAGACTCATCAGAAAAGCACACGAAACGCCATTGTTCTTCTGCCCAATTTCTGTGTTCAAGAGCCCATTGATATCGAATCCTACGATTGTGCATTGCTATAGGTGGTACCCGTAGCGGTCTTCGGGAATGAAGGTTCACTTCATGCAAGCGGTTTCTGACTGTTTGGTCGCTAATTAAGTTCCCTGAAGAGTGATGAAGCCTCACGGCTAACATCATGGCGGTTATTGTTGGAGCTCTTCGAGTTAAGATTTGAATGTATCGGTCTTGTCTCCGTGTGGTGCAGCGATACCGTCCTCCATGGCGCTCAGCCACGGTACCAGTGCTTCGGTAACGTGTCCAAAGTCGACTGATAACACTCTGACTTGTATTCAGAGCTAAAGCCACAGTACGTTGCCGGGAACCAGCTTCTATCATTCCCACGGCTCTGAGCATTTCTTCCCTGCTTAAATGACGTCGCCGCTCCATAATAACGTTGGTTTTAATCAGTAGTAGGGAAACAGTAGCACTAATAATGTCTTCAATGCGTTGTATGTTTTTATAGGGAAAATATTGACAGCTGATTTTCATCTTTTACTCGAATTTGATTCACAGTTCCTGATTCAAATTATGAAATGCACCAAAAAGGATCCATATAAATTTATAAAATCATAAATTTATTACAAAGCCACATCTCAATCTCAAGAAATCCGCATAAAAATGCTTGATCCCTAGACACTTTTGATGTGTGTAGGTAAATAAATAAATAATTGACAGTCAATCCTTTTGAAAGTGGCTGCCGAAACACGAAATGCTTAGAAAGTGATTTCCCCTTTGTTACGTTAGTTTTAAGTACCTACTGGTTTTAAGATTATTTCAACGTTGGTATTTTGCAGTAACCGCTTCGTGCAGCTGCCTTGGCATTGTACGAGGACTGTGCTCTCGGCACATTGTCTTGCGACTTGGCTGCCTTGTTTATACTGCTACAGTATTAGTCGCTCTTATTTGTTTTCATATCACCGAGCTACGCCCTACAAATATTGTAGAATATTATATTCTACTATATACACCAAGTGTAGGTTAAATGCCTTTAAATATTTTCAGTTATTCATTATACAAGAATAAATTGTATAATGACTAATGACACAAGAGATAGACATGTCTCAATTACTAGCCATGTCTGTCATTCTCGTTTTGACAGGAATCTGGTGAATAGCAGTGTGGTTCTGTAAACATCTCACCGTGAAAATCTAGGTAAAGAGTGTCATTGTCACTCCCCACTAGGAGAGAGCAGTGATTTAAACTAATGATAGGTATTGATACTGTTGACAGCTCACTCTATCTAACTTTTCAGCGTGACGTTAATACAGAATTTATTTATTTTTATTTTTTTTTTAATCATTATAAACTAGCGCTTGACCGCAATCCCGCATGATGGTAAGCAGTGACGCGATCGTTGATGGTAAAGCGCGCTACTTTATTAAGAGCCTATTCACTCAGAAAAACTGAGCGAATAGGAAGGAAGACGGCAGTTGAGCGAGGTGATGCAATGTTAAACTCAGCAACACGACCAACGATGCTGCGCCACAGGGAGATTGATCTGAAGATCTTCCACGACCAATCTTCTGACACAGCAACCCGTCCTCCGTACGGCTTCACCAGACATCATGCCGGAACACGACGAATCGCTTGGCGGCAAGAATTTGTCTGGTGGGTGGTAACATAAATGTAATTAGTCTTATATGACGAAGTTAGCGACGGCGGAGCGATACGGTCGTCAGCATCTTGGTATGGTAATAAAGGCTCGTTTCGTGGGTGAGTTTTAAATTAAAGTACGACGTATAAATATACCCTCCAATTTTGACAATAACAATTTAAAAAGGCAAACCAACAGTTTCGCCACGGAGAAGTGCCCTGGTCCGCGCTTAAAAGCGAAGTGACCGTTCGACGATCTCCACTTTCCAAAACGACTCTGTCCACGTGCCGCTATTACAAAATAACGTCACAGCGTTTGCCCCACTACGGAGGTTGATCATTTAATTTACGTTCAAATCATCAACCCCCATCAAAATGATACCGACGATCCACGACATAATATACAATATGTAAAGAAAATCCTGTCCGATCCGTGAAGGTATTCTTAGGTATCGATAACTGATTCTACTAATGGATTCAAAGCCGGGCTAAACTTAAAAAAAAGATGCCCCTAAAAAAATAAATAATATTTCGCAAAAAGAGGTAATTTAATACATTTGCGGTAAGCAACCGTTCCGCGGGCGGCGGTGGGCAGGGCACGCGGCACGTGGTCGCATCGCTATTTGCTCATAATAATACCGGTTTTGTCACTTTTTTAAAAATTACCAAATTTTGGGGAAGTTAGAATTCATTCGCGGGAAAAAAAGATTATTTCAAAATTCATTAGTATTGTTTCTATGATGATTACGTAAAATTTTATATTATATTTGGTCAAGTGTTTACCTAACCTTTATTATCCTTATGGGTCGGACAGGGTTTTCTTTACATATTGTATATAAAGCACTACGGTGAACTTATCATTTAAAGGTGTGCACAGCACTTACATATATGTAGTTAGCCTAATGGCTTTGATAAGTAATTAAAGCGATAAAAACAACAGTATAATCAAATAATAACAATAAAATCAAATAAATGTGTACTAAAATCAGAAAAGTAACAATAATAAAAACGAGAAAATGAGCAATTATCAAATTAAACAATTTGTAATAAAAATATTTTTTAATTGTCAATTTTAAAAAAATACACAAACGTAAGTGACGGTTTTGAAACAAAGTCAACTGTCAGCAATGTGTAAGTTGTTGCAAAAAATGCTGTTAATCGGCTGTTTAATTAGGTAACATCTTGTAAGCTTCCCTTCTCTATACATACAGACCAATAGTTCCTGGAGAGGGAGGAGCATTTAAAAACCAGATAAACAGACAATACCATAAGCTTCTTTCATAAACTATTTATCAGCTTCAATTAATGACACGTGACGTGTAAGAAAAACACTTTTTTTTACAAAAAATAAACCGACTTCCAAAAAATACTAGAAAGTGAATAATAACTAATTTCGGAAGACGGTGTCTTTGGTTTTTGTATATTAGTTTTTGACACCGACTTCCCGACTTTTATGTAAAAAAAGTTTTTATTTTCTCAATGTGCCCTTCGAGTCGCTAAAATTAAGTGGCAGTGGGCAGGGCACATTGCTCGTAGAACCGATTTTCCGATGTGGCAGTTAGGTTCTGGAGTGGCGGCCACGTACCGGAAGACGCAGCGTACGGGGGCCCGGCTGGTCCGGGTCCGCAGATGCGGGCCACACGAGGCCGGTCATCATGGAAAGCCTTGGGGGAGGCCTTTATCTAACCGTAGACTTCTATAAGCTGAGAAAAAGATGCGATAATGATAGCTATCATTATTATATTAACAAAAACATATGTAAAGGAAATTCATCGATTTCAAATAATAATGGGCACCTTTCTTTTTTGTCGTCATGGGAAATCATCAAATGACTTCTTCCGCTCTGGGCGGAGCGGAAGGGCGTGTCAGACTTTTACTTACTAAAACCCACCCGTGTTTCTTAACCAACCCGCAACCCTGACCCAGGAGGCATCGGTCTTCGTGGACCCCGTCACGATGTGCTGACATCTCTTTGAGGCGCGTGAAACACAACCCGCCGTCGACTCGGGCCCGGTCCATACCGGGCGGCGGCGCGCCCACTGCTCACCAGGCCCGTGCCTACGGTCGCTGGGAGTTCGATGTCGTCTCCCGACCAGGGCGTCTCCTGCGGGGGCTAGTGGCGTGATGGCGTTGGGATTCCAGCTGCCTCACACGCTCTGCCTCTTCCTTTACCAGCATCACTTTTTCGCAGAAGGAGGTGACGGCCTGCCATGCACTCTCGCTCCGGACCATGGCCTGGACCAGGGTCGGACGCGAGAGATCGCCGCCGATCGCCGCTACGAGGACACGGCGGTGCTCTACCCTAGCCGGGCAGACCTCCACCGTATGCTCCACCGTGTCCTCAGAGCGATCCACACAATGTGACACCCTGGCGTTTTTTATATAATGGGCCCCTTACACCTTCACAGCAACTGCAAAATGAAATACGCTATAAAAATCATTCTATTCTTCTTCTTCCCAAACATAGTTTCGTATGGAGAAGAGTATACAAGAAACTCTCTCAGTTACTCTTTTGAAATGTTTTGCAATTATTTTTATAATAAGTTAATATATTAGTTAGGTATCGCAGGGAAGCGCTGGATGCAGGCCCCGTCCAACCGTTCTTTTTGGAAATCCTTGGAGGACGCCTATGTCCAGCAGTAGACTTCATGTAGCTGAGATGATGATGATGATGATATTAATATTTTTTTAATATATTTTAAAAAAGTAAGCTCGAGACTTGTGTTATGGGATACTATCTCAACGATACTACATTTATAATAGATACATATATAGATAAACGTCCAAGACCCAGACCAATCAGACCAAAAGGACGACATATTAGTTAGGTAATACCTCGAATTAAATGACTATACCATAATAAATAAAATAACATGATTTTCCTGAAACACTAAGCAGTATTGTATTACTTAATTAAAGTAATCTGTTAAAGGACTAAACTAATATATTATCTTCTATTGTTTTCTTAATGAAGTATAAAGAAAAAGATGAATTGAATTTAAAATTAGATTAGTTTGTGAACAAGAGTATGACTTTTTTTTAAATTTATAAATTATGAATTAGTGCTTGACCACAATCCCGCCTGATGGTAAGCAGTGATGCAATCGTTGATGGTAAAGCGCGCTAGTTTATTAAGAGCTCTAGCCTTGAAGACGCTTAAATTGTAGTCCAACGAAAACACCGCCGCTGCCAAATTGTTTCAGTCCCTCGATGTACGCGGTATGACAGTCGAGACGAAACGCTTCGTTCGGATCGTTATGGTATCAACAATGTGACCACCAATGTAAACACAATACCACCAATGTAAACACAATGACATCGAACTTGTGTATGTTGTTGTGTGTTGTGTGTGTTGATTTCGTCTAAACTCTAGGTCCAGTATTTCAGGATTAGTATTTTCTAAGCATTTTCTGATCGCTAAGCAAGTAAGTCCAAATCGTCTCCCCGTTCTAAACTAGATAATATTACAACGAGATTCCTCTGACCATTCCTAACAGTACGTACATTCAACAATAACGGGTGATTTAGTGACACCCTCTAAGAATTTAGAGTTCCCCAGGCGAGGTGGACACCCCAAGCGGTTTTGAATTGATTTATTTATAGCGTAGTGAGTACGGGTTCCGTACCTGGTACACTACTTAGCTTTCTAAATTGAATTGATAGGGTGGCGTTGTTTTAGCCAATTTTCAAGACGGTGATATTGTGTTTGGGGAAGAAATTGGCTTGGAAGATTTATCAAATTATTTTAAGTATGAAACAAAATAATCGACGTTAGGAGTTTCGCTTGTATCGTTGCGCATTGCTACGTGTACAAACACATAATATAATCATAGCCTGATGTATGTAACTGATAAAGCCACTATTTGATTGTATTTGTATTATGTTACTCAGCAGATAAGATTTTGTTCACTATTTTTTACCGTAAACTTTCTTTTCCTTAGCCTATAGAGGTCCACTGCTGGGCAAAGGCCTCCCCCAAGGCTTCATTCAATTGGGGAGCATCGCTATAATCCCCACGCCGCACTATGGAAAATAAAGGTCTGTTTCTGATTAAAAATCAATAACTTTTTTATTTCTGAATATTATGTTCTAAAATTTTGCACAGATATAGAATAGTGTATATGGCTCCAAATCTAATATAATTTATTATGATTGAATGTAAAACCTTATATTAAAAAATTATACAAATTCAAAATTATAAAAAATGTCCAATATTTATTTTTTAACAATGTATACTATTATTTTAATGTTTACGAAAACCTAATATCATATAGTACATCAAAATACACATCAATTTAAATAATAATATATTTTTTTTTTATATTTATGATTAAAATCGGTTTTAATCGTAATATTTCATAAAAATGTTTTTTATGATTAGTTAATTAATTAATTGTAATCTTTACTAAATATTAGGTATGTTAATTATACTTGATGAACTTCGGGATCTGAAATTAATTCGTTTACTTTCAAAAGATCTAAGGTGTCTTCGTCAAGTTCCTTCACGTTTTTAGTATACGGTTTTCTAATGCTGGTTATGTATGGATCTGAAGTATAAAGAAGAGTATGAAATACATCCTCGTTTGTTGCGGATCTTGAGCATTTTCTAGCATGATGTAGACGAAATTTTTTATAATCCTTATTACGAGATTCTTGTGCATGTTCTGAAAGTTGACCAATAGGAAGTACTGCAAAATGCTTTATGACACTTTCTAAATGAATCAAAATTTTGTGAACGGAAGATGGCATGTAGTACCATTCATAATTGCTCACATAGATTCTGGCAGTCTCCATAGCATAACTGCCAAATTTTTCAGCATTTATCATTATACCCGATGAAAGAGCTTGCAGAATTATGTAAAGTCGTTTAATTAAGTTTACGAGTATATGCACTCCTGTAATTTCAGCAGAGCAGCTTGCATTGTGAAAAATCTTCTGGCAGTATTACCGTCATTAGAATTACCACTTACTTGTCTTGGTTTATCGATGATCAATCCTAGCTCTTCACGGAAACGCCTTTGTACCAAGGTTTTCTTCTCTTGCTTTAGTCGTTTCTCTTCTTCACTTGTGGCTGACCAAGTTTGAAAAGACAGATTATAGGAAATGTGTAAAATCATTTCCATACAACGAATCCAGGCGTGCAAAGTAGACAGTCCGTATTGATAAGAATCTTCATTTTCAGGCCTAGCAGTAACTTTAGTCAAATCGTTCATTTGGCGTGGAGTAGCTCCACATATTGTACATGTGGAAACCGAAGACGTATCTGTTAATACCTGAGCTACTTTGCCATCTATCATTGTAAGAAATAGATCATGCTTCACTTGCACTCCTTCACCTTCTTTGTTAATTAACGATGGACGCAAAGAATTTATTTGACCTTTTATTTCGTCCACAACAGCTTTAGTTTTCTCGGGAGTTTCTTTGCAAAATTCTATTACTATAGGCCGGCAAAAACGAACAAATGAAGGTACCGGATTTTGCCAAACAACATCACCTGTAAGCTCGTTAATTAACTTAATAGGCATCAAAGAAGTGATAAATAAATTTGCATCAGAAATTAGTTCAGACTCTTCTGGCAGTTTCTGTTTGTACTGACTTTGACCAGATGAGCCATCACAGCCCCATTTGCTGTATAGAAGTAAGTTATTCATTCCATTTTTATACACTGAATCTATTTTCAATATCCTAGCTGCAGTGTGATCTAATAAATCTTGAAGTCTTACTATTTTTGCACTTATATCTGTAATTTCTATAGCTGAAGATGGTGGATAGCAAGTAATTTTAGCTTCTTGCACTTTGAAATATGGTGGAAACACAAAACATTTTCGTTCATTCGTTACATTTCTCAAGTACAAATATTGTGCTTTTGTTAAATCCAAGTCAATAAACAGGCTCAATGCTTCTTCATCCGTTAAAATTTTTGTCTGCCTTGCATCTTCTATGAGACTCGAGAATAAGGTCTTATTATCACTGTCAGCAAACCTTAATGTTTCCACAAGATTAGCTTCTGTTCTTTCTCCTATTGAACGTAACCCTTGAAGATATGCATTATAGACGTGTTCAAATCCATATTCATTAAGTAACATTAGATTTTTTCTTCTCTTACTGGATTCTGACAAGTCTGGATAAGACGCGCACGGTCTCCCACGTTTTCCAAAAGAAGTAGATGGCGTGGAGACGGTTGTAACGTCTTCAGAGTTCGGTAAATTTACTGAATATTCTGATTCCAACCAGTTACTGTTTTTCGTTAAAAATAAATCCTTTTTCCGTGAAGCTTCTGTCCATCTTTTATTAAAAGTGGGAATAATATGTCTTTGAAAATCACTGAGGATGAAACATAAGTTGTCTTCAGATACATGATAATTTTCTTTTAAAACGGTTGATAATGCCTCCAACGATTTTCCTCCTTCGATATACGAAAGTATTATTTCACGTTTAGTACAATTGAAAGTAGACATTTTGAAGAGTTAACAAAACACGTAATTATATTGTATTGGTAACAATTACACTTCTTCTTCTTCTTCTAATTCAACACTATTCTGTTATTTAAAATGAAATGAAACCACTGTTTATATACTATATGAAATATGAGGGTAGTGTGCATCTTGTTAATTAATATTTTCACACGCAATATAAGTGCAAAATAGATAAGACATCCTAATATCAACGATAAATTACAAAACTTACCGCAAACTATTGATGTAAACAGGAACATTTCAAACCGCAATAGATAGCGAGCGGTTTTCTGTTTCCTGACTTTTATCACATTTTTACAAATTACTCCGAAAATCGCAAATATTCGCAACTTTTTTTTATTTTATGATGTTTATGGATAGCTAGGCTACAAATCAACATTAAATGTAAAGCATGGGTAAACGTGGGTAACTGTCAAAAGTCTCGATGAACTTTAAATAAACTTTTTTTTTACCATTATTTATTTTGAAATTATTTTAAGGTAAACGTTAATATAATATTAAATACATAATAGGTGTTTCATATTCTTCAAAAGACGAGGTTTCCAGAAATATATAATACATTATACCTTTTCCTGTAATGTATAACGATACAATCAATTTGAAAGTGATGAAGTGAACGGACTTAACATGGACGTCCGTCAAAACTATAAAGTTTGTAGAGTTGTAAAAAACACATTTCAAATAATATGTATAATTTTTTGATATTGTATTCTAGTTTGGTCCTTAAACTATTATAATAAATAAAGTATGCCAGTAGCGACATCGACAAAACCTATTTTTAATCAGCAGTTTTTCTACGATTTTCCATAGTGCGCCGGACAGGCAGGTTGGGGATTATCAGTAAGAAGAAAAAGTGAACATTTGCATTTTTTTTTTAATTTCTCGCCTTTTCTACGGTAGCTTGTCTGTCTATTGCCCAATGTCAGATTGTATGTTGTTTAAAATATAATTCTAGAGCGTAACAAATGTAACTAAATACTTTTTGAAAAATAATAATTCCCGACTTTACACGCAAAAGTTTTGTTCAACATACAACCATGATAAAAAATACCTGCAAATTACAAAAAACAAAATTAAGCGTATGTTTACAGACTTCAGTGCATCAAACTGACATATAATAGATTTTTAACTTTATCGCTAAAGAATTAAGGTTCTTTTTTAAACGAAAAAACGTTGAGGTTAATTTATAACACGTGTTGACGACTGTGCCTTTACTTAAATTTCCTAATTAAGTGAATATGTCATACCAATAATGCCTTAGTTTGTATGCAAATATACCTAGTTCCTTACTAATATAAGTGACCGTCAGCAAGTGAAGGCTGATGATAAAATGAACATTAATACTCTACAAATAATGTTCACATTCATATGTGACGCTTGTAATGTCAAAGTCATCATCATCATCTCGGCGTATAATCCCGGTTGCATCCGTAGCTTTCGCGTTGGAGCCCAGGGTCCGCTTTCCGACACTTACTCCTCCATTTCGCACGCTCTATGGCATCCCGTGGTGTGAGATTGTTGACACGCATGTCATCTCTTACGACGTCAAGTCAGCACTTCTTTGGTCTACCTCGCATGTTTCGGCCCGGCGGGCGGAGATGCTATGGCAAGACATTTGTTACCCACGTAACATGCCGGTTTTCGTAAGCCATGACCGTACCAGCGTAGGCGACCCTCTTGCAGTTTGTCTGCTATGTCACGGACACAATGACCGCCATGGATGCGGGAGTCCTGATGCGGTCTTTCCGCGTAACTCCACACATCCACCGCATCATATTCATCTCCGTGACACGCAGCTCCTGTTTGTGTCGCTCAAGCACAGGCCACGCCTCACTGCCATACAGGGGATAGGTCTAATGATGGTCTTATAGACCTTTCCCTCAAGCTTAACCGACATTTTGGGGTCACTAATGACACCTGTCACCTCACGCCATCTCGCCTAAGCTGCGGAAATGCGTGCCTTAACGTTGCAATCAATGTCGCCGACACAGACCCCAAGTATTTAAAGTGGTCTGTGCACTCGACCATGCACACAGACATAGGGTCTGTCGTGTTGCTGGCCATGTACACCGTCTATGCCACATTGAGTTCAAGACCTCCGTTCTCAAGTGAATTCTTCCACACATTAACCCGGCGCACCAAACTTTCCCTGTTCGCGTCTGCTAGCGCCATATCATCAGCCTACATGAGCAGCCAGGGAGGTTGCTCATGTGAATTCTTGATGCTGTCTTACAAAACATCCAATATCATGCTGAACAGAAACGGACTAAGGACGGATCCCTGGTGAACTCCGACGGTGATGGGGAAGGGTCTAGTGTCGCCGACAGTGGTCCTAACAACGTAATAGGAATTGAGGTACATGTCTCGAATTATGTCAACATAGGCTTCTGGTACCCCTTTTTTGGACCTCAGAGCTTGTAATGTCAAAGTGCGGTATGTTAGTCCTTCAATTGACTTTGACAATGAATATAGAAGCCAGTATTGGTCAATCTATATCTGTCTATTTCGTAAGGCACACATCACAGGTTTTGCTGGCTACCGAGGAGTGGCAATCAAGGGCATCTCCAATATTAAATTATTTAATTCGATGTAAACGATACTAAACGAGGGATGTAGATTTCCCCTGTGTTAGTGAAAACAGGTAATTTTGTTTTACGGAAGATTTGTTCACTAAAACTTCTGCGTTGCTGCGTAAATTTGGCTACCAAGTATTTTAATTATTACAATTAGTAAGATACATAAGATAATCATAATTAATATCTATTGGCCGGAATAACACAGAAATATTATAACAAAGACGCAATTTTGATGTATCTTTTATATACCTATTTGAAATAAATGAGTTGTCTTTGACTTTGCACTAAATCAAACTGCGTCGACTTCTGGCCACCCCTCAAATATTCATAGGGCAATAAAGTGGTAGATACACCGGCGAATTACCCTGTTTGTGTGGAAGCAAACAGTGGAAACCATTGTATGAATTATTATTATGGATAGATGACATATGGTTGGGTGGGTTGAGCACGGTGGTGCTAGATAAGATAGGTTTTAGAAGGTGAAATGTGTAGCTGGTTAGTTATGCCAAACTTGAGGTTACCACAGATGGCCTCGCTTTCTAGTGTCGTTTTCTTCAGTCAATTTCAACACGATTGACAGAAGTTCTAAGGTAGCATTTGCCATTCCATTATATATCTGACTATATCAAGGACCTCGAAACAGATAATGGTGGTGTGGTCTGCTTGGTGTATATATAGGATATAATAGTAAAAAAAAATCTACGAGACCATGACGAGAACAAGTGTGCAAAACATCGCATTTTTTAGCAAAACCATTCTCGTTTTAGATCTACATAGTCATCGGTATCACATCATGTACAAGTATGCGAGTGGACTTAAAATAGCAGGTTCACTACGATACTCCAATATTCCATCCCATTCCTATTGTCACATCTATCATCAATCTTTCTAATACCTAATATCAAGTGTCTTATTGTTAAATCAAAATAGCAGCTTTGATCAAATGCACATGAAAGTGTGTGTCCGTTTGTTCCAGGTGATCTCCATATCAACTGGACCGATATCATCGCAACTTTCACTCGCAGATAAGTAACTGAGTATCTTAGACTATTTTTATTTTAAAAATGAATTAGGGTTTAACAATTTAAAAACAGAGCATTTTTATAAGCACTAAGTACTCATATACCTTCGGATATCAATTTCACACATAACGCTGAATAATAACGGACACATATTCAACGGACAGCTTGAACACAAACCTCATTGATTAGCAGAGCACACAGTTCATCTACGTGTTTCGCTGGGTACTAACAAAAGCGGTATTTGAGCGATGGCTACCTATGTATAGAGCCTGCCTATGTTCGTGGGTACAACCCACAAGGGCCTGGTCCACAGAACGTGGAGCAACAATGGATGCAGTGTGTTTGATCATGATCAGACCCTAATATCGAATGTATTCCTGATCCATTGTTACACAAACACTATTTGGTTAATCTGCAGATGTTTACTCTGGCGTCTAATTGGATGAACCACTGTTTGTCAAGCTATGTTGTGGGGGATTGAATGCCTAAGGCTAATCATTAAGGGTAATGCTGTTTATTGAAGAAATGCGTAGTTAATATTGTAATTGAATGTGGGGATGTAGAAGATGTGTTTAAGATTTTGCTCGATGTAAGTTTAAATTTGGTTCGTACTAGCATCAACTTCGATGTCGTGTATGCGAAGTCACAATTTTCAAATTAAAAGCTACAATTTATGCTATCAGGGGCCCTAGTATTACTATTACAATAGTATAAGAATGGCCGATCACTGATCTCTATTATCTACTAACAAAATGGCGTCATTATGATTTTCCAGTGATCAATCACTGAAACTCCATCCATATCAATAAATGTTCAAATTCCGTAGTAGTTAGGTAGAAAATCATTTCTACTAAAGGGTTTTATAATAATGGCAATGTCATTCTATCACCATTCCATTACGAGATGACTGACCGATTATGAATTTAGGAAATTACCAATTTTTAGCACAATGACAATTCAATCGTGTTGTCAATTAACTAAATGTGCTTTATTGTACTGTTATTCTTAATAAAATTGCTAATAGTACATATAGTACTTATTGTTAATAAAGTTCATATTACGAGAAAAGTTGCTGCGGTCATGGATTTAATAGAAAGTGCAGTTACACTACTGCTTAGCTCCATATTTTTAAATTTTGTATATCAGTAAGCGTCGGAAGATAAAATTTTGTATACCTATTTGAAAATGTACTTCGTGATTTATACGTAGAATGCACCTTTCAATTTATAAGTCAAATGCTGAAAAAAGATCTAATATTCGGGGTTTATTGTGAACAACCCAGTTAGCACAAGTCTTTCGAACTAGGTTTTATATACTCTCTACTATACCCTGACAACATCAAATCATACAAAAAATCAGCTTATGCAGTGAAATTTTTAGGACCTAACACAATTTTTGTGTATTCGGTGACTGGTCTAGTAAGGGAGGAGGTATATAATCTTTTTTTTTTTCATATTTATGTAAACTCCTTAACTGGGTGTTTGATGTTTGTACACAAATCAGCCTTTAACAAACTGCTAAGCTTCACAACTCTCTGAATATTACCTAGAACTCCGGTTATTTTTTATTCTACTTACTTGACTAACCATATTTACATACTAAATGAAATTAAACAATGAAATGTAATTACTACATAAGTTAACAATGAAAATATATGGAATCAAAATACTCCCCACATCGCTGAACATGGTCCTTCGAGCCGGACGTGAATTACTAGTGTTAAAAATTTGAAAACATTCCGAGTGTGAATTACAACCTATTAACAGTAACCTAAAGATAATTTATCTTGTTAAACTAGTTAATTGGCTAGGATAATCCTAGCAAATTAACTAATTTAACTCAGTATCAAAACCGAAACGAAATTACAAAAACCGCATCGAGTTACTCAACGCAGCCAATAAATGAATACAAACAAATGCTCAACGTTATTTAAACTAGTTGAGCACGGAATTAAGAGGAGCAAACATGTTTCACTAGCTAAATGCTCGAGGCACTTTTACCATACAATTTTAATGCAAACGGGGCACTGAACAGTTTTGTATTATAAGTATACAATTTTATTAGCTTACGTGCCAATTGATTTGATGTTTGTTTTGTGGAATTTTTTGTTTTTTAGTTCCTTATTTCATTTGCATATACTATTTACCGCGACTTCATCTGTAAGCGAACTCTGTCGAAAAACGCGGGGTAGTTGAATAAGACACTATCTATTTATCTATATAAACGTGTTAATGAGCTATCAAAATTAGAGCAATAGCTCTATGAAGCAATGGATTATCTGGCAAAAACCTTCAAAATGGCTCAGATTGTGATCAAAGGTGTGTTATGCAACTTTAATAGCTCCTCTATATTTGAGACAGATGGCATACATATATGTAAACTTCTACCTACCTATACATAATCTGAATTTGTGACGTATGGTAAAATAACTTTACTTCCTACGAAATAGAAGGTGCTAATCACTTTGAAATCTTGTATGGCACACACACACACACAAGTAACGAGTTGTTCCGGGTCTAGTAGTTTGTGTATCTGAGTTTAAGTGTTTGTAAACGCAAACGCACCCATGATACAGGAGTAAATCTTATAGTGGGAAACATGAAAAAAAACTTATAATAAAAATAAAGTTTAATATTTGTTTAACTTGAAATAGGATGGGAGTGTGCAGCACCAAGCCTCTCACTCGGTTGTACCTTTCTTTGGTCTGGGGAAATCATCAAATTACCTCTATCGATCTAGGCGGAGCGTAATGCCGTGTCAGACGTTTACTGACTAAAACCCACCTGTGTTCCTTAACTTGCCTGTGTCCCAAGGCCAAGGTGCCTCTTTTATACCGACCCGCAAACTCGTGCTTTGAGTAGGTACACGTACACATCTGTGTGATATAGGTACTTATGAATTGTGAGTAAAATCTAAAGGCCTATGTCGCCGGGTTCTTAAATCCTAGCAGATATGACACAGAGAAACGTTTTTTTTTTTTTTGAAAAAGAAAACCTTGCGATGAGACTAAAAATATTATTTTAATGTATATTTTAAACTAGCACTTGACCGCAATCCTGCCTGATGGTAAGCAGCGATGCAATCGTTGATGATAAAGCGCGCTAGTTTATAAAGAGTCTATTCACTCTAGTCTTGAAGACACTCAAATTGCTGTCCGACGGAAATACCGCCGCTGGCAAATTGTTCCAGTCCCTCGATGTACGCGGTATAAAAGAAGAGGCGAAACGTTTTTTCGGAATCGTAGTGGTGTTAACAACATAAGGGTGGAAACTCGCCGTACGACGGGTCGCGCGATGGAGGAACGGAGATGGGGAAATTAAATCATGCAATTCCCTCACAGACTCACCAAAATGTATCCTATAGAACACAACAAAGGCTGGCTACTCTACGCCTGTGCTCTAGGCTTTGCAGACCGTATTGAGTTAAATCTGGGTCACCAATCAGCCTCTTCGCACGCCTCTCCTCTTAATCCAAAGTGGCCAGGTGACATTTTGCAGTATCAGCCCAAATTTGGCTGCAATACTCCACACACAAACGGACCTCTGCTTTGCACAGCATTAGAAGCTACCTTTGTGTGGAGTACCGCCGGACCTTTGCGATAACGCCAAGTTTCCTGGCAGCTACCTTGCCCTTGGACCCAATAAACCGCCCAAAGTTTAGATTCAAAGTGCCAAGGTGAACGGGTTCCTTTTGGCGGGGAAAAGATATGCTTGTGTTTTGGCGGTATTGAATGCCTCAAGATTGACTTTGCCTCATTCGTAGACTGCCTGTAGTGCAACATTCGTACGCTCTACCATAGCCTCTCTTTCGTACCGGAATGATTCCCTACTAGCCCAAGCATCAGGCAGATATCTCTCTACAACTGTGCTATCATCTGCATACCCATAGTCACCGGGCATCAGCGGGTCGTTAATATGCAGCAGAAACAGAGAAGCAGAGAGATCAGACCCCTGAAGAACACCGGCATTAGTCGAAATGGGCTCAGATGAGCATACGTCGACAACAAGTCGGAGAGACCGTTCAGTCGGGAAGACTTTTAAGCAGCCAGTCAGGCCAGGGGAAATGCCGTATGTGCTGGTAGGCTGGGTTGCAGCGAGAGTTAAACTCCTGCAGCCCCGGGCTTTG
The DNA here is from genome assembly GCA_037179545.1 of Sesamia inferens. Taxonomy (NCBI): domain Eukaryota; kingdom Metazoa; phylum Arthropoda; class Insecta; order Lepidoptera; family Noctuidae; genus Sesamia; species Sesamia inferens. Next base: position 23,663,008 of record CM073921.1, read on the forward strand.
CGGTGCTTCCGGTGCCTGGAGAAGGGGCACGTCCGGGCCAAGTGCACCGCTGAGGTTGACCGTAGCGATCTTTGCTATCGCTGCGGTCAGCCCGGCCACAAGGCGGCCCAGTGTTCCGCGGCGCTCAACTGCAGCTTATGTTCGGCTGCAGGGAAGCCAGCGGGACACAGAGTGGGCGGAGGGGCCTGTGGCACGCCTACCAGCAAGAAGGCCTCCAGGAAGAAGAAGAGGAGCTCTAAGCCTGCCGGGGAAATCTCGCCTCCCCCGCAGGCTAACAGCTCCGCGGCCGACTCCCGGCCCAGGACCGTTGCCGAGGGAATGGAGTGTCAATAATGGCACAGCTCCGTTTCCTCCAGGGCAACATCAATCACTGCGCCAGAGCTCAGGATCTTTTGTTCCAGAGCATGGCGCAGTGGTCGATCCAAGTGGCTGTGGTCGCCGAGCCGTATTTCATCCCTGCCCGTGACGACTGGCTGGGATGCATTGACGGCTTGGTGGCCATTATTGGCGGGACTCGTCTCGGGGCCGCGGCTGGGTTGCAGCGGTCTCGGGCGGCATCGTCATCGTAGGGGCGTATTTCTCCCCCAACAAGAGTCTCGCCGACTTCGAGGGGTTCCTTGTCGAGTTGGGCACAGTCGTAGGCCGCTATCACCCTCGTCCCGTTCTGGTGCTCGGGGATCTCAACGCCAAGTCATCGGCGTGGGGATCTCCGGTCACTGACCCTCGGGGCGAGGTGCTAGCGGAGTGGGTAGTGACGACCGGCCTGGTCGTCCTGAATCGGGGTTCGGTATACACGTGCGTGCGGCAGCGGGGCGGGTCGATAGTAGACGTTACTTTCGCTAGCCCCTCTGTCGCCAGCCGTGTCCGTGACTGGCGTGTCGCCGTGGAGGTGGAGACGCTGTCGGACCATCGGTATATCCGGTTCGACGTCTCCGCCCAGACCGCGAGCGGCCGCCATCCAAGAGCCCCGATTAACGACGGCCCGCGCTGGGCGCTTAAGCGCCTCGACAGGGAACTACTCGAGGAAGCTGCCATAGTCCAGTCCTGGGTTTGGGAGTCGGCGACGGACGGCCCCGTCGACGTCGAAGCGGAGGCGCTGCGGTTTCGCGGGGCGATGACGCAGATCTGCGACGTGTCCATGCCCCGCGTCCGCCAACAGTCCGCAAGGCGCAACGTGTACTGGTGGAACGACGACATTGCGCGGTTGCGCGTCGAGTGCGACGCGGCTCGCCGCCAGTACACGCGCTACCGGAGACGACGTCGACGGGATCCCGTCGAGGAGGCCGCGCGGTATGGGGTGTACCGCGCGGCCCAGGAGACTCTGTGGCTGGCCATCGGCGACTCCAAGTCGCGGGCCAGGGAAGAGCTGCTGGGGTCCCTAGATCGGGACCCGTGGGGGCGCCCCTACCGTTGGGTACGGGGCAAGTTGCGTCCCTGGGCGCCCCCACTGGTGCAAAGTATGCAACCCCAGCTGCTGGAGGCGGTGGTATCCACCCTCTTCCCTGAGCGGGCGGGACATGTTCCCCCGGCGATGGTTTTACCCTCAGCCACAGACTCTCCAGAAGAAGAGGGCACCGATGTCCCCGTGGTGACGCAAGCAGAGACGGGAGCGGCCGTGTCGCGGCTCCGGGCCAAGAATAAAGCGCCCGGACCCGACGGAGTTCCTGGCCGAGCTCTCGTCCTTGCTCTGAAGGAGCTAGAGCCCCAGCTGAGGGGGCTCTTCACGGCATGCTTCGAGCAGGGTCAGTTTCCCAGTGTGTGGAAGGAGGGGAAGCTGGTCCTGCTCAGGAAGGAGGGGCGCCCCGCGGACTCGCCGTCCGCGTATCGGCCTATAGTGCTGCTCGACGAGGCGGGCAAACTTTTTGAGCGCATAATCGCAGATCGCCTCGTCGGCCACTTGTGCGGAGAGGGGCCGAACCTGGACGACAAACAGTTCGGTTTTCGTCGGGGGCGCTCCACCATAGACGCCATCATGCGCGTGAGAGCCCTGGCGGAGGATACGGTGTCCCGGGGTGGGGTGGTGTTGGCGGTGTCTTTAGACATTTCCAACGCCTTCAACACCCTACCCTGGAGCTGTATTAGGGAGGCCCTGAAATACCATCGGGTGCCTCCCTACCTCCGCCGCATAGTAGGGGCTTATCTGGAGGACAGATGCGTCATCTATCGGGGACGTGACGGTGCCGGTCGGCACCAAATGTCGTGCGGTGTTCCACAGGGATCGGTCTTGGGACCGCTCCTGTGGAACATCGGCTACGACTGGGTGCTGAGAGGCGAGCTCCCGTCGGGCGCCGACTTGACGTGTTATGCGGACGACACGCTTGTCACTGCCCGGGGGAGCTCGTACAGGGAAGCGACGTTGATAGCCACGGCTGCGGTGTCACAGGTGGTGAACCGCATCCGGCGCCTGGGCCTGGAGGTGGCCCTTGACAAGTCGGAGGCCATGGTTTTCCATGGCCCCCGGCGTGTGCCGGCGCCGGGATCACATATCGTGGTCAGTGGGGCCCGGATAGCTGTCGAGTTCACCTTGAAGTACCTGGGATTGGTGCTCGACAGCCGGTGGGATTTCGGACCCCACTTCCGGCGGCTGGCGCCCAAGCTGATGGGTGCAGCGGGCGTACTATCAACGTTGCTTCCCAACATGGGGGGCCCGAGCGCCGCCTGTAGGCGGTTGTACGTGGGAATCGTGCGGTCCATGGCCCTGTATGGGGCCCCTGTGTGGGCGATGGACCTGACGGCCGGAACACTCGCCATTCTGCGCAAGCCGCAGAGGGCGATGGCCGTCAGGGTCGTCCGCGGGTATCGCACGATATCCTACGAGGCGGCTTGCGTCCTGGCCGGATCCCCGCCCTGGGACCTAGAGGCGAAAGTACTCGCGTCATTGTACCGATGGCGCGAGGAAGAGCGGACACGGGGTTCCAGTCCGGTGCAGCGGCAGATCGAGCTGCGCCGAGAGGAGCTCCGTCAGGTCCTGGTGGCGGACTGGCGGCAGAGGCTTATGCGCCCTACCGCCGGCCTCGCTACCGTCGAGGCGATCCGGCCAGTACTCGACGACTGGCTCGGGAGGAGGCACGGCTCCCTGTCGTTCAGGGTGACGCAGGTACTGTCGGGGCACGGCTGCTTCGGCAAGTACCTGCGTCGCTTAGGCAGGGAGCCGGACGCTCGGTGCCACCACTGCGTCCAATGCGGGGAGGACACGGCGCAACACACGCTCTCCGAGTGTATAGCTTGGGAGGAGCAGCGCCGTGTCCTCACAAATGAAGTAGGAGGCGAGCTGACGCTGCCGGCAGTCGTGCGGAGGATGGTCGGCAGCTCAGAGTCGTGGGACGCGGTGGTGTCCTTCTGCGAGGACGTGATGTCGCAGAAGGAAGCTGCGGAACGGGAGAGGGAGATATCAACTCCCTTCCCGGGGCGCAGAAGACGCACCGGGCGCCGAAGAAGGGCGGATAACGCCCTCTTCCGCCCCCCATGAATGGGTCCAGGGGCGAGGGACATGGGGAAGTCCCCGCCCCCCATTGATGGACCCCGAGGCGGAGGCGCGCGCGAGTGTCGGCGCGCGCCTTTGAGGCGATGCACGGGGTAGTTTAACACCCCACTACCCCGTGCAGGAGACGAGGCCCGGACAGACCGGGCCAGCACGAGTGTGTGGGGCCGTGGAAGAATTTAGACTCCCGCGGCCCCACGCGCGCTCGTGATAGAAGACACACCGGGGTGGTTTTAGTCAGTAAAAGTCTGACATACCCCGTCGCCCACCCCAGGGCGGCGGGCATCCTATGAGGATTTCCACCCCGGCAAAAAAAAAAAAAAAAAAAGGGGAAATGCCGTATACTGGAAGCTTCCTCCAAAGGCCAGCGTGCCATACCCGGTCGAAGGCCTTCGAGATATCAAGGGAGTCAGCAAAAACTCGCCACACTTTTCCCAACCACTGCAACTCCTGAAAGCCAGAATCAACAGTGGCGACCACCAGAAAAACGCCGAGCAATGAAGCTCGACGAGTCCCGGAGAAACGATTCAACTGTCTTGGGTCCCGCAACGAAATTAATCAGAAAAGAATAGCGGAGGAGTAAGAAAAAAGATATTTTTTCCACTTCCCTCCATAACAAGCAGGAGACAGAACAGAACTAGGCCTATCGGCACAAAGGGACATTATTGCAACTGGGAGAAGCCCAGATTGCCAAACACCACGGAATAAAATTTGATTAAGTTAATGGGTCCTAAGTAGGTATTAGCTGTTACAATTGATTCTAATAATAGGTATGGCAAAAGCGCCTGAACGCACGGAAATTGGTTCTAGTTTCTACAAGGTCCGTATAATAAACGACTCCGGATGTAACTTGTACACTATCCAACATAATATTGCGTTCATTCTACCAAAGAACACACTCCCACAAGATGTGATGTGCAGACTGTTCAAATTCACAGTTCGATGTAGAACACTGACACAAAGGGGAAGGAACAAGTTTAATAGAATACAGTTTACTTTTAAAGTTGCCATGACCTGTGAGAAATTGGGCAACGCAGTGGTCAACCTCCAGCCACGTCTTAGCCAGCCGATCGCCAACGGATGGAAAGAATAGATGGAGGTGCCGGCCCTTGATGGAATTATCCCACCTACTTTGCCATTCGGATAAGAGGTCCTCCCAGACTTCAGTCTGGGGTTTAAATAATCTAGAGATTTTATTAAAGTCGCGTTGTGTAACAAAATTAGTGTCCATGGCCTCCCCCCTCCCGGAGTAGTACATTGAAGCACGTCGCTGTACCTCAAGGTCGACTGGAAGTACACCTGCCAGTACCGGTAAGGCTTCAGTACTGACCGTTCTATACGCCTTGCATAAAAATATCAATGCCAAACGTTGGCTTTGAAGCAGTTTACGTCGTGCCGCCCCTATGCTGGCCCTATCGGCCCAAACAGGTGCACCGTAGCACATACATCCTAAGTAGGTAGCTCCATATATAGTTTTTAAAGTTAGGAATGATAGACCCCAAGTTGCTTTGGATATTCTAGTTAGGGCATAAAAGTTCCTTTTAGCTTTTTCACCAACTATTTTTATATGTTCTATAAATGAAAAATTCCTTTCTAAGATCATACCAAGGTAGCATACGGATTGCTGTTTTTTAATGGGAACGTTGTTAAATTTAATAGTAGGCAATGATTTAAGATTACCTTTTAGTAGAAGTTGATAGGTTTTATGTGGCGCAAACGCTAGGCGGTTACGATCACCCCACTGAGATATTAAATTTAAGCAAGTATTGGCCAAGTTCTCAAGTCCAGCTCGGGTACTTGACTGAATGAGCAGTAGGCCATCGTCCGCGTAACCAGTAAGTGAACAGCCGCAAGGAAGCGGGATCGCGAGGAAGTCATCAAAACCCAAATTCCATAAATAAGGACCGACAACTGAACCCTGAGGACATCCCATGGTTAGTGTTTTAGTACTAGAAAAATGACCGAGCTTAAGTACCGCGGAACCGTTTATAAAGTAAGAGTAAACGAGATTATATATGTTTCTATAGCAACCGCGGATTTTTAATTTTAACAACAGCATAGGCCACCAGGCGTTATCAAAAGCCCCAGAAATATCCAGGAAGATCCCAATTACGTACTTGTTTTCAGATTGGTTAACGGTTCTTCTGACAGAAAGCGCCGCGTCGACTGTAAATTTACCTATGGTGAAGCCATATTGATTATTATGGAATTTTGGACCGTTCGGTAGTAAACGTGGAACGATGAGGCGCTCAAGAAGTTTACCCAAAGATGGTAGAAGTGTTATAGGACGATATGACTTCGGATCATCCGGTGGTTTGTCACCACACTTTGGTATTATTCGTATGAAACCGCGTCGCCATTTACGAGGAAAAACGCCTTCAGCAATGCATCGGTTGTATACAGTTAAGATGGCATCACCCGCTGTTTTACACGCTTCTTTAATCATCCTATTAGATTTTTATCTTCACCTGATGATTTGTTGACCGGTAGTTTTCTAACAATATTTATAAATTCGTCATTAGATGATACGTCTGACATTGGTGATTCAGGTGGCACAGGAGCCCACGCTCGAATCTGTTGGTGGTAGTCGCTATCGTTAGCCGGTGAATCATCAGGGATAAGTGTATTAATTAGCACTTCTGTTATTTCCTCTATGCCTGTGGTATGCTTATCATTGACTTTAATGTTTTGAACGTATGCAAGGTCGACCGATCTGTTAGCTTTAAATTCGTGATATAAGGGAGAGCACGGACCCTCCCTGTCAAGTTTATCAACGATTTTTCGCAATAAGTTACCGTTAGATTTTTCCACCGATGCTTTGTAGCGTGACTTGGCAACTCTAAAAGCATTTAAAGCGAACGTAAGAAGATCTCCAGTAATCTTTCGGCTCTTGAGTTTATTTAACTGTCTACGCGCTCTGCGATATCTTTTACGCTGTTCAACTAAATAATCACTCCACCAGTCACATCTACGAATATTGGTCATAGATCCGCGACCAATGGCAATGTCAGCACAGTAGGTAAAGGTTTCTGACATAATGTCAGCACTTTCTTCGGCTGACAGCCCGTCCTGAGTGAATTCTTTGGCGTGACACGCAAAAAGCGAGCCGAAAAATTCCCAGTTCGCGCATTTACATCTATATCTGAAATTACCGGGAATATGAGACGGACCCTGAATATAACCAGGAACAAATTCGTACACGATCAGGCGATGATCACTACAAGACGCGTCCGGTAGGACACGCCACCTATCCAAACGTACGTCCGCACTTGAAAGTGTGACGTCAATACAGGATTCGCCCATTTGGCTGCAGAAAGTAGGTGGTGCATCAGGGGTATTATGAATCGATAGGTTCATCTCAGCAATGAAATCCTCAACAGCGCAGCGTCGTTCGGTATCGGTGGCCCGAACCTTGCCATACCACAGAGACGATGACGCGTTGACATCCGCGCCAACGATAACTTTGCAGCCCGCGAGTGACCGCAAGACATGACGGAGATTATGTATATGAGGAGTAACAGGATCTGAATATTGAAAGTAACAGCTTACAACGAATACTTTAAAAGAAGCTGATGATACTTCGGCAAACGCACAGTGTGGCGTCATGAGGTCACGTAAAGACGTTACCGTAAAGTTAGAAGACCGCGCAACATAAATTCCGGCTCGTGCCTTGCAATCCAGCTGCACTACCCTGTGACGTAAACGTGAGTTTTGATATTGTTCTTGAATGAGTACAAGGTCTAAGTTGTAGTCAATAATTAATTTATCTAACTCTGATGTCGCCACCTTATCGTTGTGAAGGTTTAATTGCCCTATGTTTAGACTATCCATCTTAATTAGTAATTAGTATGTAGGATAAGTTGTTCGAGTTTTAATTTATAGGTATCGCACTGTTCAGATCCGCAACGATGCTCAAAGGGCTTTTTATAACGTTTACACGCCGCGCAAACCGGGGTAAAATTTGAATCGCCCTTATGCGGGCAAACATTGGTTTCGTGAGCCTCGGAACAGACAGCGCAGGTTGGTGATTTATTAGCGCAATGCTTTTTAACATGACCGAATTGTTGACAATACGCGCAACGAACTACCTCGATATCATCAACAAAACGGCAAGTGGCCCAGTCAATAAATAATTTATCCTTGGTAGTCACAAGATGTTTACGTACCGCAGGTTCAATTTCTATGCCTATCAATTTCCGACCGGTATCGGTAGAACGCCTACGGACTATGTTTGTGGATTTAATAAAATCGTCTTCTTTTATTGGCAACTCATTTTTAATGTTTTGGCGGTATATAGCTTGCAAAAATTTTTTGCCTTCCATTGAGGCGGGAATGTCCTTAACTAATAGACGGGGGCGGCGACCCTTTGGTTTTTCTAAGCGGAGACCGGCAGACTTTATAGCATCTACCGATTCTAATCTAATAAAGGGAGACAGCAATCGCTTCCCCATTTTTCTCGAGGGCATCGCCCACAAGTGAGTGGCATACACTAGTAGGTCCCCAATTGACCGATTGCGGCGCAACCCGTACTGTCGATCACTAAGGAGATCATTACCTTCCAGGTATGCCAAGAGGCGAAAGTTCAAAATTTTGCAAAGTATGGAAGTTATCGAAATCAGCCGATAGTTGGTAGGATCGGCACGACTACCCTTTGTGGGCACGGGCTGTACGTTGGTAAGCTTTCAGGACTTGGGCACTATTCCAGTCCTAAATGAGAGGCGATACAAGCGCTTCAATACAGGAGACAACTCGGGGCACATGCCTTAAGAACAATCGCTGGTACACAATCTGGACCACTAGCCTTATTCACGTCCAGACGACACAGAATTCTTAGAACCTTTTTGTTATTAATGCGAACCTCGGGCATTGAAGGTCCGCAATGAGGTAAATTAGGTGGAGCAGCACTGCCAGTATCAAGACGCGAATTATGGGCAAAGAGAGATGCAAAGAGACCTGCTTTCTCTCTCGCCGTATGAGCCAGTGTTCCATCAGGCCTAACCAGCGAGGGCAGTGCGGGCCGACAGAAGGTTTCCTCGACCGATTTGGCAAGGAACCAAAAAGCTCCTTCTGGCAACCGAGCTACCGGATGGCTGCGCGGATAACTTGTTGCCAATATGGGTAATACGGTCAAATCGAGCCTTCATTAAGGTCTTTTTGTAGGACTTGGCAACACGGTTAAAGGCTCTCTTCTTTGAGCTTACATCCAGAGCTCTGTGGTCACGAGCGTCAACCCAGGTGAGAAATGCTGCGTGATTACGCTGTTCAGCTTGGACATTATCGGCATTGAACCACGGGCGTGCTGAGCCAACGACACCCACGTCACTGAAGCGGATAAAATACTCCATAGCTTGACGCATCACATCGGTTATAGTGTCCACACAGCTCGACGGATTGTCAGAAGAGAAGCAGACTTGCTGTCAACGATAAGACGCAAAGAAGTGGCACATCTCATCCTAATCCGCTAACTTGTATCGCCACATTCGCCGTTCATCATGTGAGTCGCAATCTGGAGGGGAGAAGGACGATACAGACCAGACAGTGGTTTGAAGTTCCCAACGGTGAGGAAACAGGATCAGTGGTCAGCAGAAGATCCAGACAATTGGCAGTATGACCAACTACATCAGGCACCCTAGTAGCTTGCTCTACCAGCTGCGATAAGCCCATGGAAAGCGCAAAGTTTCGCGGTTCTCTTAACGTGGTCGGTACTTTGGTACGGGAAAAGCCAGTCCTGCTGGCAGGAGTTGAAGTTCCCAAGAGCGACGAACTGTGCGTCAGGGTGCCGGTGCAACGCATTGTCAGCAACCTCACTGAGGTGGTCAAATAATCGAGTCGTCTCCTGATCACCGCTGTGCGATCGGTATACACAGGTGTAAAGAATTTTGTCCACAATAGTGTCAACCAACAGCCATAAGGACCAGAAATGAGGGTCTTCAAGATGACGGAGGCGCCGGCAACAGATGTCAATGAGGACATACACACAGACCCCGGTACGCTGCAGGAAATCCCAGCAGGAAATAGCTGAGGTATGCCGCATCAGACGGACATCTGATCTGGGTCTCCGTCAAGAAAAATAGGTGGGGCTTCTCAGTCTCAAGGTGGTGATAGACTGCAATGAGATTGGACTGCAGACCTCGAATATTAGAGAGGTGCACTTTGAATGACAGGACGTGCGTACGCTGTGTACACCCACTTTTATGATTGCTTTTCATGAGTTTAAATTGAGTGAATAGGATGTCTCTCATTCAATTGCCGTCTTCGTGAAGACAATTGAGTGAGGTGATGCAATGTTAAACCCAGCAATACGATCAACGATGCTGGGCCAGAGGGAGATTGATCTGGAGACTGCTGGGATGCCCGAACAGGGCATTTTCACTGAAATATTAGCCAAAATTTGCGTCAATAACAGCTATATCATTTGATTACATAGCTTTGGAAATTTGTTTTTTTTTAATTTCCAGGTTGACACGTCCTCCCGTTCCTGAAAATAAGGTTTTGATAAATGATAGACGAAAAACAAAGGGACCGTATAAGTGTGTATGTTTCCTTTAGAGATATGGAACCCTAAAAACGTTATTTCAAATTAAAATTATAAAATTGTGGCCTTCTTTTTCTTCTTCAGCCTATTGTCCACTGCTGGACAAAAGCTTTCCACGATGACCGGTCTTGTGCTACCCACATCTATCGGCTTCCCGTGACCTTCATCAGCTCATCGCATCAATTATGGCCTTACCATGCGTCAAATAATGACGAGTACGTAATTATTATTATTTAAGGTGGGTATATTACGTTAATAATGCGGTTCCAATATTCAATTTCCTACAGACATACAAAAACTAACTTAGACTGCATGCTAGGAATAATACAAAATATAAATCCTCCTACCCTTACAACTGCATGGCTAGTTGCTCTTGAACAAAGCCTATTACCATTAACTATACATGGCTGTGGCAGCGATGATTGTCGTCGTCACAAGAAGTTTTTTTTTTTTTTTGGGACAAACCCGCCACACTTTTCCCAACCACTGCAACTCCTGAAAGCCAGAATCAACAGTGGCGACCGCCAGAAAAAAACGCCGAGCAAGAACACACAAGAAGTTACTAACATGCTCATTAATAATGCTGAGCTCGAAAAACTGGCTATTTGTATGATAATGGCGCAGTCATGACATTTGAAAATAGACTCCGCTTTTATTATTACTCGTAGATTGTCTTTTAAATAGTAGCCACAACGTCAATTGAAATGAAATGTAATTAAATTTATTAGTTATCGTAAAAGTTCTACGCTATTTGGTAATTGGAGCCTCCAGTTAAACGATCAATGCTTGTGTCAGAGAAAGCTCTTCTGCCGCAGGAGACGTCCTAGTCGGAAACAACATCGAACCGCAGATTGCGGGCGGAAAACTAACCACTGCTCACCGGTAAGGGCCAGGCCCTGGTCGACGGTGCGTTGTTTTCCACCCGCCACTAAGTGCTGAGATAGAGAGATACCGAGGCTCTTGGCGTACAGGCAAGTGAAGGAACCCGGGTGGGTTTTAGTTATTAAAAGTCTGACACGCCCGTAAGCTCCGCTCAGAGCTGGAGAGTTTATTAAATGATTTCCCATCCGAAAAAAGGAAACTTAATTCAGACACTTATTAGGCATTAGACATTTCCATAGGCTGAAGAAGAAATCAAGATGAAATAGCGTTTGTAATATTTAGACAGACGTTACAGGTCATCCTTACTATAATATTATAAATGGGTAAGTGAATTTGTTTGTTTATTTGTACCGCTTTCACGCCATAACTACTGAACCGATTGCTTTGAAATTTTGCAGACGTAAATTTAGAAGTCCGGATTAAATAATAGGGTACTTTTTATCCCAGAAAAATATGATGTTCCCGAGGGAAATCTAAAAAGCGTGATGTAACCAATCCGAAGCCGCGGCCGGAAAGCTAATTAGATATATGGGTCAGAAGTTTGATAAAAAGGTGTGCGTCTTACTGAAATAAGAGTCTAAGCCGGTAATTTTGATTTCTCTGTGTCCCTCTACAGATGGAAGAGGATGAAAATGGACTACTACATATTTATAAGAGTGGTTAGTGAAGTGAAATAAAACTAAAGCTTAATGTGTTAAAAGGAATTTAGTGGGAAAAAATATACATGAAATTGAGAAAAAAGTAAACAAACACATAAACTAACTTTTGACAGACAGACCAATGAGGATAATAAAACATCATCAAATAAAAACCTTCTAAGAGGAGTTTGCAACACAGACATACATATTTCTTGCCGGTTAAAAGCGTGGTTTATTTGCCTAGACACATTTTGTCAGTGTTGCTTGTATCACTATTGAAGCTTGTTCACTAACAGGATATTTCTACAGCACGGTATACGCCGTTCCCTATAGCAACATTGCCGTGTATTAGGTCCTAACTGTTACAACAGTAACCGGCTGTTTAAAAGGTAAATCAAATTGAGGAAAAAGTCTATCGTGTCGTGTTTGTCATTCATATATGTTTCACGGTCTCTTTCTTAAGCTTCATGTGTCATTAGATACTATTGCCAAAATCAATATCTGACCACGTAAGGACTATTCCAGCTTGCAGCGCATTTATTGGTCGATCTGAAAAGGATCCTCTTTTGTTTTAATTAGTAGCCGTGGTCATGTGCACAGGATTTAGTTTTTATAATGGACAGATTTTCAAAATGGAAAATTTGGAGATACTATTACGTACAAAAGACTCGGTCTCACAGCTGGAGGCCAACAGTAAGTGAAATTCTATCAAAAGTCTTATATATGTTACAGCTTATGTCAATATAAACTGTCGAAAAACTTATTTAAATATATCCGATCTTTGCAAGCAGTTGTCGAAATACGAAAATCTGTAATTGCCTAGGCCTGCTTGTGGTAGTTGATTTCTGCCTACACCTTAAGTTTAAAGGTCCTACAAGTAGGTATATACATAATTAAGGCCATTCTGTGAATTAGAAACCGATCAGGCATTCACACAATATTCCAGGTGTCTGCATCTTTGAATCCTGCTAATAAAGATTCATAGTATACATATGTATAACACAATAGTTGCATCCCGCGGTTTCACTCGCATGGGTCTCGTTGAAACATCGGGATAAGAAGTATCCTATCCTATTCCCGGTTATAAACTGTCTGCATGCCAGTTTTCATCCAAGTCTTTTGAGAAGTTTTTACGTCAAAGAATAATAAACTTCCATCCATTCTCACAAACTTTAGCATTTATAATATGAGTAGGATTTTTTACGCAAAAACTACCGGGTTTGAATGATAATTAACTTTCTATTCCACCGTAATCGAACGGGAATAGTATATTTCATTACAAGCTCCGCACGCAAGTTCCGCAAGTTCCGCACGTGTACTGAACAACTATTTTTAATACAGTTGCGAAAAAATTAAGCAATTTATTAAAATAATAAAAACACAATAAACTCGCAAAGAAAATTTTTGAAAAATGGCGCAAACCGTAAAAGAATATAAGCAGAGATTTTTTTTTCTTCACCCATTCGATTAGGCAAAGGGAACTATGCCCATACAGCCAAGTCTTCAGTAGAATGTTTTTATTGATATGAAATGAAAATGAAATGAGATGAAATTAAATAAAACCTAACCTAACTCATTGAATTAAATCATTAAATCTGATATTGAAACAAATTAGTAGCTTCTTTTTAGAATTATTTGCATGAATCATAAAAACTTCTATGATTTTTTTAAAGTAAAAACTTCATGGTTGGTTTTTTTTTATTTTTAATAGACAATATTTTGACAGTTGCGAAAGAGAACGCACTTTTTTTTTTTTTTTTTTTATTAAAATATAAACCAGCGCTTGACCGCAATCCCGCCTGATGGTAAGCAGTGACGCAACCGTTGATGGTAAAGCGCACTAGTTTATTAAGAGCCTATTCAGTCTAGCCTTGAAGACACTCAAATTGTAGTCCGACGGAAACACCGCCGCCGGCAGATTGTTCCAGTCCCTCGATGTACGCGGTATAAAGGACGAGGCGAAACGCTTCGTCCGGATCGTTGAGGTGTTAACAACATAAGGGTGGAAACTCGCCGTACGACGGGTCGTCCGATGGTGGAACGGAGATGGGGGAATTAAATCGTGCAATTCCCTCGCACACTCCCCAGAATGTATCCTATAGAACACCGAAAGGCTGGCTACTCTACGCCTGTGCTCTAGGCTTTGGAGACCAACTCGAGTTAAATCAGGGTCACCAATCAGCCTCTTCGCACGCCTCTCCACTGAATCCAAAGTGGCCAGGTGACACTTAGCAGCACCAGCCCAAATGTGGCTGCAGTACTCCACACACGAACGGACCTGTGCTTTGTACAACATTAGAAGCTGCCCTGGTGTGAAGTACTGCCGGACCTTTGCGATTACACCAAGTTTTCTGGCAGCCACCTTGGCCTTGGACTCAATGAACCGCCCAAAGTTTAGGTTCGAGGAAATCTCAACACCCAAAAGCTGAAGGCGGTCGGTACACTCCAAGGATACATTCCGAAAAGTAGGACTAGTTCGGAAAAGGTAAAGAAAAAGCACGAGTGTGTAATAGCCCACTTTCCGAACGCTATACGTCCCTGTAATACACCACTTTTTGAGCAACTGTATTAAAAAGAATTTTACGTGTAAATGCAGCCCGGAGAGAACGTCATTGCGCGCAGGACTGATGAGCGTAGCGCGTGGTCTTTCCCTTTCCCTTCGCCACCCGTTATACCCGCGTTCTTTCGCGTAGGTTTCTGTTTTATACGCGATAGCATAAATGTTATTTAACTACCTATGAGTTTTTATCCCGATATTCTCTCGAGATTTAAACTTAAGTGGGCGAAGCCTCTGGTCGCTGCTAGTGGCGTATAAAGCTACTACTTAGCTTCTGCCCGCAACTTAGCCCGTGTAAAATATCTTTTCCCGTGATCCACACTGATGCATCACATCGTCTGTCCGCTCTATTATTTCGGTTTCGCGTTATTTCTTACTTTTTTTGTTCATCTCCTAAGCGTCTTAGCGTGATGTAAAATTCGCTGTCTCAATATTGGGCGGAAACTAATTTGACAGCCTCCGTGGTGTAGCGGTAGCGAACGCGGCCATTGCGCAAGGAGGCAGGGTTCGAACCCCGCGCGGTGCAAATATTTGTATGCATGAATATGAATATTTGCACTGGTCTGGTCGTGCCTCGGAAAGCACTTTAAGCCGTTGATTTCGGTTGCCATACGAACATCTAATAGCAGACGTTAAGGGTTGTTGGAGCCCTCAAAAGTCCAACAATAGGTCTAACTGCAATGCTTCGATATCGCCTTTGGGTTATGGAGGTCAGACGGCAGTCGCTTCACGGAAAATATCGAAGTTTAGTCAAAATCAGCAATTACACTGGTAAAAGCGGACCCCAGACTCCAAAGCTGAAAAAAAGAAGCTTCGGATGCGACTGGGACAAACGCTGAGATGATGATGAATATTGAGCGGAAACTGCGGAACGATTTCTTAAATTCAGTCCCAACCTTTAGGATTAAAAAAAAAATGAAAAAGTCAAGCTGAAACGAAGTTTTTTTAGACGCAAAAGCTAGTTTTATAATATACATTGACATTTAAATCATTTCTTTTTCTTCTAGCATAATATTCATGTATGTGATTTGGCTAGCATATCTGTAATAAATAATGTATAGTAGAAGTAGGTACCTAATACCTAACTTTATATATACATAGGTTCATAAACAGTACTTAACATAACAGGACGAAACAGGATGTATTCTGTATCTGTGGACACTTTAGGTTACAAACAAGTACCTATAGATACTTTAGGGTAAAAACAAGACATGTTTAGCACGACCGTAGCTATGACTACACATAGTTATATTGTATAATTCGGTGCCGTCCGACAATAAAATGTATCGCCCAACATCTCGGATGAAGCTTGCAGGACGTAAACTAGTGCGGAGAAGATAAGGCCAAAAAATTACGTGTGAAGGAGAAATAGTTTCTCTAGTGAGTTAGTGGAATGAAGAATGGTAAGCTGCTAACTTTCACTTTACTAACAGGTAATGCGTTTAGTATTAACAAGAGGTCCTGACAGAACGAGGATATGACACGATTGGCGTAGTGGCTGAGTGATCGACTACTGCGCTGTGTTTTGTTCTAGAGCTGTTTGTGTATGTGAATCGAAATGTTTGTAAAGGCACTCACGATACAGGAGTAATTCCTAGTATTGGGCAATTTTATTATAAAAAAAATACACTAAAGTGGGGATTAGGAAAGGATTCTGAAAAACTTACCAAAACTAGAGATATATCTAAAACAAAACTTGTTGGTTATTTTTACAAATCACGTACCTGAGTTATATCAATAGTTTTGTACTAGGTACGTCATATGAAGTCTAGAACAGTAGTGGTCTTATGGCAAAGGCTCGAATTGCAAATTGGGTTGTATCCTAAAAAAAAACTTTATGCCCATCAGATAGAATTACAAAAACATTGAACACGTATTTGTTTATTTTTTCTTTCATTCCAATAGTTAGGAAGATATATTGATTTGAAATGTCGCACGACATCACGCCGTGGTACAAACTATACCACAGCGTGACGTAATTAGTCCCCACTCCGTAACTTTAATACGCTATATCTTAGTAGTTTTTGGTGATTTCGATAAAATAAAAAATGTGGGTCTTATTTTTTTTTATTATCTATAAGACGGACTAATTATTTTTTTGATTTTAATACCTTGGATACATCCCTATTGTATGTAGGTTCAAACCCAGGTAGATGGTCAGATAATTTCATCACCACTACTCTCAAATCATTGAAGGAAATCACTCTAAAGAAGCAGAAGTGATGGAATTGCATGACTTAATTTCCCAGCCTCATTCCATCATCGGACGACCCTTACGTTGTTGACACTACTACAATCCGGACGAAGCGTTTTGCCTTATCTTTTATACCAGCTACATCGAGGGACTGGCACAATTTGTCAGCGGCGGTATTTTCGTCTGACTGAGTATTCACTCTAGCCTTGAAGACATTTAAATTATAAGCATCTTCAAGGCTAGAGTGAATAGGCTCTTAATAAACTTGCGCGCTTTCTCATCAACGATTGCATCACTGCTTCCATCAGGCGGGATTACGGTAAAAAAAACACACACTGAAGCATCCTATAACTAAAAAATTGAAAAGGCGTGACATATACCAAAGGTGAAGGAAAATAACTTGAGGAAACCTGGACTTAAGTCTGAAATCGCCAACCCGCATTGAGCAAGCGTGGTGATTACGCTCAATCCTTCTCTCTATGAAAGCAGACCTGTGCTCGGCAGTGGGTCGATAAAAAGGTTGTTAATGACGATGATGATGATGACATCTAAAAAAGCGCTGGGCCGTGAGCGAGATTGCCTCCAGCAGTATTATAGGCTTATTGTGCACGTGGAAAAAGGTATTTTTGTCTTATAAAATATCATACAAGTTATAATTTCTCATAAGCACATAACAACTCATTACGTTTACGTTAAATATAAAAAAAAACAACCCACTCCCGAGCTTCAAATTTAGGATTTCTCAAACTCACGTTTTGCACGGCCGAGTGAACCACGTCGGGTTACGTGCTATGCTCTATTCCCCGGAGGCGGGTGACGTATGGCGCGGGGCGGCCCTAACTCAGTCACGTGCTTACAGGAGTATGCCCACTATTGCCCAGTGTTGCCCACTACACCCAACTTAGTGGTACATGGAATTAACTGCACGTTATTCGTACGGAGCAACAACGAACACTGAGAAGTGAGCTTCCATGAAAATGGCTGCAAAACATTCTATATTTTTTTTAACTTTTGTAGAACTTAAAACTTTGAACTAATAAATTCTCATTGTGAGAGCTGTTGTCTGATCTTAGCAGGTGGTGTTCTGCAGTTTCTGCTAAACCCTGAGGAAAGTAAGCGACAGTTTATGTATGGATGTAACTCCTGTAATTCCCTACAGGGACCAGAATAAGCCTATGAGGTAAAAAGATTTGCTAACAGAAAACTAATTAACCTTTTTCCGACATTGTAACCTCCGTTGTTGTTCAGCATACGTGCTTCCGACCATTCACACTAGCCTAACGAGCTATATTTTACTATATTTATTTCAATCAGAATCTAATGAAAAGGCTAAAAACGTGGAAGAGGAACTCGAATCCCGCTCACATGGTTTTTAGGTTTTTGCCTTTTTCCAAATTAAATAAAAATGTAACTATAACTAACCAGCTGAGGCTATCTATACCTATATTATTATTTGTGTTCATCCGCAGCGCTCATAGTGATGTCAGATATACTATAGTATAATTTTCTACATGATCTGACTGAGAAACCATAAGACTGGACTTGAAAAGAGACTGTAATCTCGGAGTTTGTTTCGATGTTTCAAAAACGACCAAATCAGGATTAAAAATATTATTGACGAGTGTTTCTCTAAGTGTTTCTTTGTGTGTTAACGGGTGTTTATTTTGACTGCGTGTGTGTGAATTTTCTTACAGATAAAAATAATATAATTTATTCACATATTTATTTCATGTAGTATATTAAATTTACAAAGTCATTTAACTGCTATTCATATTGTTGGATATATATCCGACCAGCGCAGTAGTCAAATGTCAATATGAATCATTTAAATAAGGGAATGCAGGCTATTAAATTAATTTTATCTTAAATCTCTTTGTTCACAGTAAATCACTTTGTCGCAAATTATTTTACTGAATTATTTATTGTTTCATTTTGACAGTTTAAACAAATTACGCCAAACCTTGCCATTAAAGTGCAACCGTGATTTGCAAATTGCAAAAAAGGAGGTAACTACCGAATAGTGACGGGGTCCACTACGACCGTTGCTTGCCGCGAGTTTCATGAAAGAAATACCATTGCCCCAGGCCTATTACAGGCAAATGAGCAAACAGGTTCGAGTTTTAGGCAGTAAAAGGCTGACTCGCCCTTCCGCTCCGACCAGAGCGAAAGAAGGTATTTCACGAATTCCGTGACTACTGAGATGCTAGACTACTAGATGGCTAGTAGAAGAGTATATACTCGTATGTATGTAAAAAAGTAATGTTGCGCCGACTTCAAATTAATTGGCATTAGGACTGGACAAAAATGCTGATGATGTCCTGGGGCCTGCTATTACAATAGTGTCACAATGGTTGATCAGTGATCTTATAATGATAGATTTTCTTTTTACTTTTTATAAAATCATTTCTACTAACAATTGTTCGTAACTATACATTTAGCCGCGAACTGGAGGAGCGTAGGGCCTTCACGGAGGCCCCTCACCCCGCCAGTGAGCCAGATGTTGATTACCAGTGTCTGGAGAATATGCTCCCCGAAACTGTGGCTCAGCTACAGCTCCCCGCTCATCTGATTTACACAGACGGTAGTAAATCGGATGAAGGGGTCGGGGCGGCATATTCATACTGGCGGGATGGGTCCGAGATTCGGACCAAGCGAATGAGGTTGGAGCCGATGTGTACCGTCTTTCAGGCGGAGCTGCTCGCGATAGCCAGGGCTACGGACCTGGTTGTCCTGAGAGGCTTCGACTGCGCGGCGGTGCTCAGCGACTCTCGATCCTCGCTCGACTTGATCCGGAACCCGGAAACGCACCACCCCCTTGCTACCCATATTCGTAAGAATATCAGGGAGCAAGAGGGGAGTGGTAAAGTCCTCCGGTTCTTTTGGGTGAAAGCTCATGTCGGGATCCCCGGCAATGAGCGCGCCGACGAATTGGCTAGGCAGGCGGCGGCCCAGTCCAGGGTCGCCCCAGCGTATGACAGGTGTCCAGTCTCTTACGTCAAGAGACGTTTGAGAGAGGGCACAGTAGCTGTCTGGAATGGGAGGTACACCGGCGGGGCCACGGCTGGGGTCACGCGAATGTTCTTCCCCGATGTGGTGCGCGCACGCAAGGTCCTGAAGTGCCTCGACAGGACGTCTATCTGGGCGCAGATTTTGACAGGTCACGGCGGCTTCGCCGCGTATCTGCACCGTTTCAAGCTCAAAAATAGTCCAGCCTGTGTGTGTGACACACAGGCCAGTGAAACTATTCAGCACCTAATATTTGAATGCCCGAGGCACAACCGCGACAGGTACGACCTGGAAATAAGCACTGGAAGAATTTTGACGGAGTCTACCATCGCCGATCTTATGGCAGACAAGCACTCCAGGCCGTACCTGGAGCGGTTCTGCCTCAAAATAGCTAAAATTTGTATAGAAAGGAATAGGACGAGGGGCAGCACAGCCCCGCAACTGCCATCGGCAAGAATAGCCTAAAATGTGAATATTATATAGAAGTAAGTATAGAAGTAAGATTAGTACATAAGAAAACGTATAAAAATGAGATAAAAATAAGATAAAAGAAAGTTGACAAAAGATGATAAAAAGAATATATAGATATAAAAAAGATAACATGACGCAACGGGAAAAGAGCAACCCGAAAAGATGGACAAGCCGCAAAAAACTTGAAGCGGAAAAGATAACAGCTATAAAAGAAAAAAAGGCAAAAAAGAATTCTTGCCATGCAAGAAGGGACAGAAGGCTAATTCTAAAAAAAAAAAAAAAAAACTATACATTTAGCAGAACAAAATTAATTAACATGCTACGTTGATCTGTGGGCCTAAATAAGTAAATAGCAGTAGCTTTCAAAGAGTTTCGTATTTCTACAAAGACTTACACGTTAAGCATTCCATCACTTTTGACAGTCCTGTGACGAAAAGTTACTATGCCATTGCAACAACAGCAATGCAATAGTAACCGAATGAAAATAACTATGATTGTGATTTCAACAGACTTGATAATAGCAGCAGCCTAATAGCAACCGTATTGTCACCACAGTAAAGATCGTTGTGATATTGATGAGATAGAGAGATGTTAAATCAGAGATTAAGTAACTGTGTAGGTATGTGCAGGTTCTTGGGCCCAGCGACTTATGAGTAACATTTATGCTTGATATTTGATGCTAATACTTACCTAATGAGATATCGATTTATTGAAATTTTTCAATCAGTCAAAATACATCTTATTATCCTATATGTTAGACATTCCTGCTCACTGAGATGTATAGATTTTGAAAGTTTTTAACTACAGTTATTGACCTTCTGGTGTTGTTTGTAGTTACGTATATGCAGGTCCAGAGAAATCTCACCCCTAGAAATTTACAACAAACGCAGTATCTCCGTGAAATCGATGAAACTGCTAATATCTAACTAGAAATAAAATATTGACAGACCTCACGTTCATTCGACTCGATTGACTACTGGCGTGTCGACTGCAGGTTGATTGTCAGGCTGGGAACAAAGATTTGGTTTGCTTACAGGTACTTGTTTAAGTCTGGCTGTTTGTGAATGTAAATGTTTGTAAACGCACCCATGATACAGGAGAAATACCAAGTGTGGAGTAACGTCAAAATTAAAAACAAACTAAAACCAGCACCGGGGTTCTGCCTCATATAGAGTCGTAGTATTATGTCAAACGATGGTTACTTTGCGTAGATTTGACGCACTTTGCCGTAACTGGTCCTTTTTGCGTTTGTGTTCTTTCTCTTGCTCTTGTTTATGCGAATAAACGTATTTTATTATTGTCAATAGTCATCATCATCATCTGAGCGTAAATTACAGTCGCATCCGAAGCTTTTTTTCAGCTCTGGAGTCTGGGGTCCGCTTTACCAGTGTAAAGCGGACCCCAGACTCCAGAGATTCGACTGCTAATTGCTGATATTGGCGAAACTTCGACATTTTTCGTGAAGCGACTACCGTCTGACCTCCACAATCCGAAGGCGATATCGAAGCATCGCAGCTAGACCAATTGTTGGACTTTTGAGGGCTCCATCAACCCGTAATGATTGCCACTAGATGTTCGTATGGCAACCGGGACCAACGGCTTAACGTGCTTTCTGAGGTACGACCAGACCAGTGCAAATATTCATATTCATACATACAAATAATTGCACTACGCGGGGATCGACACCGCGCCACCTTGCGCAGCGGCCGCGTTCGCTACCGCTACGCCGCGGAAGCTGTCATTTTTATTATTGTCAAAAGTGTTATAACAATTACGAGATCGAGTATACCAACCATTATTGTTTACGCGCGCGTGGCGGCTCACTTACAGTGGAAAAGGAGAATGAACGTGAAGTCCTGCCATAAAACAATACTTAATGTAGAATAACGGCTGTCATCTCTGCCAGAAATGTCCGTCTGTCTGTCTTATGTCTGGTGAACGAAAAGCAGAGATTTTCCTTCGCGAAAATTGTAGAATCAAAATGTTTTATGTGTATTTAACCGTCTTTTCTTTTATTTAACTAAAACGCTCGAATCTTTAGATATTCATAAGTAATTCAATTATTTCGTAATTAATTCATTGCACTGGAACGTACTTTCGGGATATAAGTATTCTGTGACCTAAATGTCTACCTGTGAAATGTGTCTAAATTTAATTGTGGTCCGTTTAGCTATTAAGGTGTGACAAGTTAAAATTATCTTTTAACTTACACTACAACTACAGATAGATAGTTACTTTCATATTTTCAATATGTATAAGTACCTATAGCATTTCATAGTTTAAAAACGACATTTCTTTTAAAGTTGTATGTATGTATATTTTTATATAAGTATTGTTCAGATTTTATATAAATACATGCAAGCACACACTATCATCGAGTTAACTTCATCTATCGAAAAAAATTGTTTAACTAATTTATTTTACAAAACCAAGTGAAATATTTTTACAATCGTTACTAGAATGCAAGATGTGGAGGTGAAATTTTAGTAATCTGTTAAGCCGATCGAACACAATGTACAGACGACGGTACATCAAGCTACTACAATCTGTAAAATTTCTTTATTAGATTTTCAACTTCATCTGTAAGGCATTAAGGCTCACGGTTGATTGGGAATATTTGACAGTTTCGGATAGCTTGATCTGCTGTCGTCCGTACATATGCAACACATAAAAAATGAAAATAATCATAGCTCCTTGTTGAGTAGTCCGGGAAATAAATGCAGCTCTTTCTTGCCAAAATATACAATATGTAAAGAAAACCCTGTCCGACCCATAAGGTTAATAAAGGTTAGGTAAACACATGACCAAATATAATATAAAATTTTACGTAATCATCATAGTAACAATAGTAACGAATTTTGAAATAATCTGTTTTTCGCGCGAATTAATTCCAAGTTTTGATGGTATAATTATAAGCGGTGCGACCACGTGCCGCGTGCCTTGCCCCTAGTCGCCCGCGGAAGGGTTGCCTACCGCACATGTAGTAAGTTACCTCATTTTGCAAAATAATATATATTTTTTTAGGGGATTTTTTTTAAGTTTACCTCGGCTTTGTATCCATTAATAGAATCAGTTATTGATACCGAACAATACCTTCACGGATCGGACAGGGTTTTCTTTACATATTGTATATTAATAAGGATTACAAGTGACTAGTGAACTGTATACAAAGAGAATCGCGCGCGTCTGTGGTCTGGTAGTCTTCTTGATCGAATGTACGAGGCGCCCGCGCGGCTCGACCCGGCGGGCGCTCGGCGATTGTCGGGAGCGGTTTTGATGCTCCCCTCAGCCCACCGGTCGGTGGCGCAATCACTCCTATCTGTTGTTTTAAACCGGTCCGAGAATTTATTACATCTCTATTAAAGCTGTATGAATAAGTGATGTTTCGAATTCATTAGTGACACTAGGTAACTAATGAATGAAGGAAAATGGTCCTTCAACAGCAGAAAAAAATAAGAGAAAAACGTATTCTTTGACAATAAGCCCAAAAATGTTCTCTTTTGAAATGATCATCTAAATCCAGCAACATTCAGCATCAGCCGCAGCCTTGGTGTTTACGAAGTGGGTACATACCCACGTGTAAGAGCGTTCGGAGTAAGCGGAGCGCTTTGAGCTAATCAACTGTCTGCGAGCGATTACTAGAGTCTTTACGACCTGGCCGACGAAATTAGATGCGACGTGGAGGTAGGAAAGAAAATGGACGGAGGAAGTTTAATAATAATTTAACTATTTCCCAGGATTTTTGTTATACAGCTGTAATGTGTTTTGTTTCAGTGATTTGAAAACGTCATACCAGTATATTCTGTCCATTAAGTCAACCGATTTTTGAAAAATGAAACTACTTAGTGATTGCAGCAATACTTACACAATATATTGATTGATACGTGCACTGTACGTACTGTACAGCCACAAGAAGTCATAAATGAGATAATTTAATAAGATGAGACAAATTATATATTTCTTTTATTACATACTAGCGACCCGCCCCAGCTTTGCACGGGTGCATTGCTGATACTAAATACACTACAGAAAAACTTGAACGTTGTATAAAAAACATATCGGCCAGCTGCTCCCGCTCCGTCTCAGCCGGTCGGTACCGCCGTAAACGCGACACCCCGAAATTTTTAAATCTGTAATATCTTCGAAAATATTCATATAAATTATATGCTGTAAAGGTATTATTATTTAAGGTTTTAAATTGGGTAAGGATTAATGCTGTATTGGTTAAAGTCGAAATTTAGCCGGTATTTGTTGTAAAAAGTACATGACAAAAAAGTATTATTGTGGGATATCCATAAGAGATACACATATACCATCATGGACTTTATTGTAGATCTTTTCAATGTGTACAATTTCTAGTATATTATTTTGATAAATCTCGTAGGGTTCAGCCTGAGTTTTACTGCAAACGCGGAAAAATTTAATAATTTACGACATCACATTAGAAACAAACATAAACAAATGCTTATCGACAATTTAATGGATGTTATTATTCATTATAAACCTTCTTCTTTAATTACTCTATCTATTAAAACAAACCGCATCAAATTCCGTAGCGCAGTTTTAAAGATTTAATCATTCAAAGGGACATAGGGAAAGAGAAAGCGACTTTGTTTTATAATATGACAGTTGTAAAACAATAGTTATTCATCCATTTCAGATCCGTTAGGACAGGCAGGACACATTGCTTTGGATATAAAAGAAAATATTAGAAACAAAACTGTAGAACCGGCTACGCTTTCCGTAGCACACTCCACGGCGTAGCATCGTAGCTCTACGAAATTCAAAACATTTTACATTACAACATAGTATTTCCTTTGTTTTGTAAAAGCCGACTGTAATTATTCATACACCAAAATAATTATTTTAATAAAACAATAACAATACAAGGTACCTTTCAGAAAAGTTTACTAACTGTTAATTATAAGTTAATTATTATTATACTCACATATATTATTTTCAAATAAGTAAAGTAAATGTTTTGGTGTTTTAATGACGTAATGCTAATTTTACGAGTCATGTAAGTACAGCCGACAGCACATGAAGCTACTACATGTGTCAGAATTCCTTATTAGATTTTCAACTTTATCTCGAAAGCATTAAGGCTCAAGGTTGATTGGGAATATCTGACAGTTTTGGGCAGCTTCACCTGCTGTCGTCCGTACAATACAAAGTTGAAGCACATTTCATAAACATTAAAATTCTTTTACTTTGCAAAAAATATAGTGCCTTTTGATGACGTGGTGCTTTTTATATAATAAACTCATCATTATCATCAACCTTTTTATCGTCCCACTGCTGGGCACAGGTCTCCTCTCATACAGAGAAGGATTGAGCGTAATCACCACGCTTGCTCAATGCGGGTTGGCGATTTCAGACTTATAAAGTCCAGGTTTCCTCAAGACGTTTTCCTTCACCTTCAGTCAATGGTGTCCAAGATATACTTAGAAAATACATATAACTTTAGAAAAGTTACATTGGTACTTGCCTGACCTGGAATCGAACCCGCGCACTCATACTTGAGAGGCTGGTGTTTTAACCACTAGGCCACCACGACTTGTATAATAAACTCAGTGCCATATTATTATCTCATATCAACTTAGCCAACACATGCCCAATATTTATTTCGATATTTAATAACACCATTTGGATTTTCATTATAAAGTCATTACTTTGTTTTTCGTATTGGTTCTCTTTTTCAAATTTATTTTATTAAATTGTTTTTTGAAATTGACAAAAAATAAAGTTACTGTTTTTATTAATTTATAATTTTGCCTGTATTTTGTGCAACTCGTTAGCTGACTATAATATGTCAGCTAATGAGTTACACAACAATACACTATATATTGGTGGAGATATTATGAAGAAGATATTATAAGATATGGATGACAAACAATGACAAATTTTTAAACTTCATCAATATCATTTGGTATTCACAACTCCACGACAATGCGCGTATTCTGTGTTCCATCCTTGATGTTGTAGTTCCATCTTTCAGAACAAAACGCAGGTGTAACAATGGCAAGGCTACAGTCAGTGAAAATACTATTTTGAGCTTTATAAAAACTATATAAAGGCCAAACTTTGCAAAATGAGGTATTATAAAATCACAGATTATTTAGAAGACAAAAAAGCTTGGGACTGAGCTGCTCGCTCTGTTAAGCATTGTTATTAAGCAATATGCGTAATTATAAGGTAAATTATTGTAAACATTTTCATTTTTAATGTCTGGACTTGAAAAAAGACGATGATCCCTGAGTTTGTTTCGGCTATTTCTTCTCAGAGGTAGTCAGTTAGGAAATGCCGGCTTCATCTAGTTAAAAAAAAAACATGACGTGTAAAAGTGATTAGTGATCCTACTTTCTTAATAAACGATTTCATTTCATACAAAAAGAAAAAGAAAAGAGGCCGAGTCGAAGCATTTGGATTCTAGAAGCTTCCTTTTAAAATATGACTCGCGAACCTTTTGTTTTTTTAACATGTAGTAATTTCGCTTTTCCCTAATTCGCTTTTGTGCATCGACAATAGCATGCCATAGTTTCAATTCTTGGAAAAAATGTGAAATGGTATTTACTGCTAACATTTCAGGAACGAAATATATTTTTAGGGGATTAAAATCCAATCCTTTGGAATTTTATATTCACTAAGATTAAATATTTTTGTCTTTTTATCTGGAACTCGAACGAAAATGGTATCTACCCCTTTTATGTCATTTGATGCACTGTCTCTATTTAAAACTCTGCCATAGGGATTTGGACAGAATTTCTGTTACAAAAGGAATATATTCTCTGGCGTTAGGAAAGCAGACTAGGATACGAGAATATTCAGAAAAATAGTCGGTAAAGGGAAAAGATGAGAATTTTTCTGGTATTTGGATTACATTCAAAAGGTTTAGCAGGCAGCAGTCGATCACTCGGCCACAGCATTAACCGTTTCGGCAATGAATTTTTTTCTAAAAAGCTTTAATTAACGCAGATCTCATTAGCAGACAGGCAGATTCATTATTTTCATGGTATCCCAAGTTGTTATTACAATGCCTACTAATAATAAAGAAAAAGTCTTTAGTTAATATATGACGAAGCCGGAAATCTTATTATGATTGTCTCTTAAAACAAGTATTTAAATGAAGGCTGCTTGTTTAATTTATGTCGCGTATTAACGCGACTTGCAAAAAACTTATATTAATAAGTTTTTTGCAAGTCACCAAATACCAGTTACATGTCATAACTTGAGGAACCTCGGCTCCTAAGATACCCGCTTTTGCCGTTGTTTAAGAGGCATCAGTTCGCTTTTTACAGTGGCTCTCTGTATTATAGATTTTAAACCTGTGTATCTCTGTAAGTATTCTATGTATGCAAATAATTTTCTTATTATTCTTCTTAGTCTATAGAGGTCAAAGGCCTCCCCCAAGGCTTTCATTCCATTGGGGGGCATTGCCATAATCGCCTGACGCTTGGCTGGCAGATTGGGGATCAATTTTCTTATTACATTATATTGTTGGAAGATTCAGATACTTCTTACAATTTTATTATTTTGTCTAGTTTATGTGTTAATTTTCGTGATAATAAGAAGAATGAAACTATACCTCTGTTTTAAAATAATTAAATACCTGACCATATAAAGTATATATTACTAAAATATTTAATTAACAAAACATCTAAACGGCGTTAACACCATTATTTTCAATGCAATCAAGACGTTTGCGCATGGACTCTAAAAAATTACAACAATTTTAGGTTCTACGTCATCATGTCACGTTCCGTACCACACCTTCTTGCAATGTGTTACACCTCTCATCCTTCATCGACACTTTTGCACCAACAAACCCCAGATTTCCTATAGGATTGAGGTTGGGTGATCGTGCTGACTATGGGCCTACAATTATCTCTCGATGATACTGAAACCAATCGCACCAATGCTCGCTCGGTAAAAAGGTTTTTTTTATAAATCATTTATTTATTTATCCATTTATTTCAAGCATCAAGGCCCATAAAAATATATACAATACTATACTACGTAATTGACTGAGGGTAAGTAGTGGTACAATTGTTGATGGTAAAGCGCGCTAGTTTATTAAGAGCCTATTCACTCTAGCCTTGAAGACACTTAAATTGTAGTCTGACAGAAACACCGCCGCTGGCAAATTATTCCAGTCCGTCGGTGTACGAATAAAAGACGAGGCGAAATGCTACGTCCGGATCGTTGTGGTGTCAACAACGTAAGGGTGGAAACTCGCCGTATGCTGGGTTGTCCGATGATGGAACGGAGGTGGGGAAATTAAATCATGCAATTCCTTAGCACACTCTCCAAAATGCATCCTATGGACCACCGACAGGCTGGCTACTCTTTGCCTGTGCTCCAGGCTTTGGAGATCTTTCAATAATAAATGCAAATATAATACACATCTTTTAATCGAAAACATTCTCTTGAAATGTTTCATACAAACAAGTTATAATTATTATAGTTTCATTAGAGCCTTGAGTAAAAAATCTAATCGAAAATGAACAACTTGTAGAACTACCCTCTCGAACCACGGGCAATATACGGAAATAAATCGACTTAAACTGGCTCGACCGTGGCCGTGAAGTCGCTATGTCTATTTTGAAACCTCTGTCCTACATACAAGTTGTATCAGCATCGTTAGTGGACCATTTTTAGTCGACATGTTACATGTTGTGGCCCGTAAAATAATCGCAATGTCGTGGAGTTGCGGACAGCAGGCCGTATTACCTTACATTAAGGTAGATGTAGCAGTTACACACTTTTTATTATATCGATATTTTAGTAAAGACAAACTTCAAAAGGCATTTTTTATTTCAATTCATCAATTTTAGTTTCAATTCACGGCTTTTCCCAATTTGATTAGGTACCAACTCTAAAAAGGAACTTTTTTGACCAACTCCAAAAAGATACTTTTTATTTTAATTCATCATTTTTAGTTTCAATTCAGGGCTTTTCCCAATTTGTTAAGGTACCAACTCCAACAAAATTAACTAAAAAAGCCTTTGGTGTTGGTACCTAATCAAATTGGAAAAGCCTAAAATATAGACGTGAATTGTCAGTTAAGTATTAAGTACCGGGCGACCGAGCTTTGCTCGGCATCTTTTTTTTTTGTTAGGTACATCGCATGTAGAGACATGCATTTTCAAAACAAAAAATACATAACGAGCGAATTTTTTAAATAATATTTTTTGACTAATGTTTTTCGATCATACCGACATAATAATAAAAAAATATTATTAACTGTTATTTAAATATAAAATTACGAGTGCAATTTAGTTTAACATTTTATTATAAATAAGTACTTATAGTTTAACAATCAGTTACATCAGTTATATATTATCATCAATACATAGTTTAAGGTCTTAACCTAATACTTCCTTCCATACTATATTGCGGGTATGCTGAGGGTTTTCATTAATAATAATCATTTCACGTTCTGACGCACGCTGCCGCATATCTTGCAGACGTCGCTCCCGTTGCTCATCATTTTCGGCGGCCACACGTTGTGCTGCACGCTCTCGTGAAACATCTAAATCATAAGACCTTTCTGTTCTTAAAATGTTAGTCAAGTTTTGCAAGCATCTTACTTTAGCAGCACGTGTGGGATGAGCGGAAACCTGATGATTTTCATCAAGTTCTTCTTCAAATGGGTCCTCACTGTGCGAAGTCTGAAAAACACGTGTGGGACGAGCGAAAATCAGATTGTTTTCATGGAGGTTTTCTTCTGCTTCTTGAGATGAGTCACGGCTTTGTGGAGTTAAATAGTTTGTAAGCGTTTTTTTTAATGTTCTTTGTGGCATTTTCATCTAAAAAAAGACACATGATATTTTAAGAGCAATTTTCTGGGTCAGGTTAGACAAACCAAACATTGGCTTCGTGTACCATGAATGTAAACGTCATCTATATCAAATCAAAGTACTATATTAATTATCAGTTTAATTTAATTTAATTTTATTTTGGAATGTTATATGTTTAAAATGTATTTAAAATAGTTCATAAATAATTTAAATGTATTTTGTGTACTTATGTGTTTTTATGAAGACTATGAACAATTGTCTGATGTAAATAAATCAATAATAATAATTATAACAAAAAAAAAGATGCCGAGCAAAGCTCGGTCGCCCAGGTACTTCATCATTATTATTAAATCATATTATATGGATGAATTTTATTTTGCCTACTTTGAGGAGGTGCAAGGTATCATAAGGTTAGCAATAATAATAGTACTAATATTTCAGTTCGTGTTGTGGCAAGTCTGAAATGTTGACACTGTTGAGAAATTCTGTTGTAAATTCGACTGCTCCTTCAGGCTGATCTTTAAAATGAATGAGCTTCATTGTTTCGACTTCTCCTACACTTTTGTGCGACCCTGGTACCTTGCATCTCCACAAATAGGCAAAAAAAAATTCTTCCATTGATTTAATAAACAAAAAAGAAAATTCGTTGACGCCGTTTCCAATTATCTCCGTGGCGCAGCGGTCAACACGCCTGCCTGCGACGTGGAGGTCCCGGGTTCGATCCCCGGCTAGGTCATGATGGAAAACGATCTTTTCCTGATTGGCCTGGGTCTTGGATATTTATCTATATATGTATCTATTATAAATATAGTATCGTTGAGTTAGTATCCCATAACACAAGTCTCGAACTTACTTTGGGGCTAGCTCAATCTGTGTGATTTGTCCGTAAAAAAAAATATATATAAAATATAATAAAAAGCATTAGACAAAGCCATCATTATTTTTTTTAAACTCCAAAAAAAATAGGAAAAACACTATATATTCAGGGATTTGAACCCGAAGTCTACGAGCTCCGAATCAGAGGCCGAAGCCCCTCAGCTATTCGTATCACTAAGGACAGCGGCGAAATTTTGCTTCTTATGAGAAGTTTAGCAATTGTTCAGTGCCTCAAAACATTAAAAAAAAGACATTTTCTGAAAATTAAACCTAGCTAGATCGACTTATCGTCCCCGAAGCCCCCTGCACACAAAATTTTATGAAAATCGTAGGAGCCGTTTCCGAGATTCCAATTATATATATATATATACAAGAATTGCTCGTTTAAAGGTATAAGATAAGTAATTTTTTAGTTGTCTTTGCACTTTTACTGTCTTTATTTGTAGCCAAACTTTTGTCATGTAATGTCATAGTGAAGTCTGAAACAATATGTGTCATTATGTTTATACGAGCGTTTATCGTTATAATTTTAATTACGTCTCTTAAGACCGTTTTGTTAGGTTGTAACGCATGGTTACTCCCAACCTATTATATATTTTTTGTGTCTGTGTGCTTTTTGATGCTTGAAGTGAAGCATTTAAGTTTGCCCCAAATGAATGTGTATCTTTCTTTCTGCCAAATAGTGAAGGAATCTGACAGGTGAAAATGTGACAATTTCAGAACTTTCTATTATAGTTTTCCGCTTGTCATAAAAATGTGTTAACTTTTCATTTTTATAGAGAAATATGTGGCAGATTCATGCTGCCAGTTATAATAAGAGCGGCTGAAACTTTGTTAGCCTTTTGACCGCTCCCGTCAGAACAGTGAAACAAATGTTTTCGCGCGAGTACTCCCCTACTCGTATGTGTACCTACTTCTAAGAACCTGTATTGTTTTTTTTTTATTTTAAAGCACGACCCTTTTTAAATATATTATGGTTCATTCATGAGCTGTGAGCTATAGACAGGGCAATTAAAATACCTACTACCTAGCGGATAATAGGTTAATTACACTAGGCAACAAAAAAAAAGTTTTATTTTTTCCCAGAGATCTGATTATGTAATTCGAAATCACCATGCTGTAGGGAACTTAGAACAGTAAATAAAATATCTCAGTCACGTATAGTTTTTAAGAGAAATTTATTTTTAATTTTAAAATTTTTGATATCTATTTTGAAGTAAATATATTATTTAGACATAAAAAATAAACTTGTTTTTGTTCTTTTGGCTTGTCTCTTGTAAGAAGAGGTTGGAGTCTCTCTAACTAAAAACCAACAGTAGTCTGCAAGCATTGCAGTGGTCCATTTCCCCTGGTAACGCTTTTCTATTGAAGCGATTTCTTGGTGAAAGCGCTCACCGTGCTCATCACTCACAGCACCGAGATTTTCTTTAAAAAAATCTAGGTGCGAGTGCAGAAAGTGTGTCTTTAAGGACATATTGCAACCCAATTCTTTATAAGCATTTAACATTTGATTTATAAGGTTTTCATATTGAGGCGATCGTTTGTTTCCCAAAAATTTTTCTGTGACTTCAACAAATGCCAACCAAGCATTCTTTTCTTTATCGTTTAAGCTAGAAATGAACAACGGATCTTTAATTAATTTTCTAATGTCTGGGCCAATAAAAACACCTTCTTTTAATTTTGCATCACTTAAAGCAGGAAATTTTTCTTTTAGGAACTTAAAGCCTGAGCCATCTTTGTTCATTGCTTTCACAAAGTTTTTGATTAACCCTAGTTTAATATGTAATGGTGGTAAAAGTACTTTTTTTGGATCTACTAATGGGTAATTTTTGACATTTTTCTGACCTGGATCATAAGAAGTTCTCAGTGGCCAAGTTTTTCTAACATAATGCTCAGCTCTTGCACGGCTATCCCACTCACATAAAAAACAACAGTATTTTGTGTACCCAGTTTGCAATCCTAAAAGTAAAGCAACCACTTTTAAGTCAGCACATATTGCCCAATGATGTTTACTATATTCTATTTTATTCAATAAATGCTTTAAGACGTCGTAAGTTTCTTTAAAATAAGCACCATGCGCCACTGGAATGGATGGATATTGATTTCCGTTGTGAAGAAGCACGGCTTTCAAGCTAGTTTTAGATGAATCTATAAACAGCCTCCATTCATCTGGTGAATGCTGGTGATCCAATTTAGCCAATAAACTAACAACATCGTTGCAATAAATTAAATCTCCATCTTTAGAATAGAAATCAACGTAGGAAACATGTCGTTTACGGTATGCAGTAACGCGAACGTCGTGTTGAAGCAGGTTCCATTGTTTTAATCTTGAACCTAACAGTTCAGATTTTTCCTTAGGCAAGTCCAAGTCTCTAACAAGGTCGTCGAGCTCAGCTTGGTTGATCAAATGTGGTGATTCAGAAGTACTTGCCACTTGAATGTCCTCAAATTCATCATCAGAACCTGAAGTGGTACTTGAGTGTTCAACGTGACTTGGCGGCGTAGGTACTGGAAGATCTTCCGAATGAGGTATTGGTTTTGTCACGGAAGACACCTCTGGGTAATTTACTGTGTGCTTTGATTTCTTAGAAAATCCTTTGACATCCGTAAGACAAAAATAACAGTCACTCACATGATCCTTAGGTTCTCGCCAAATCATAGGTTGACCAAAAGGCATCTTTGTTGGTTTCCCATTGAACCAGTTAGTCAAATTCTTGTGACATGAGTAACAGCACATATGTGGCAACCAATATTTGTCTTGGTTGCGAATATCTAAACCAAAATATGCACGATAGCACTTAGTAATCAAAGGCGTTATGCGTTTTTTTTGACTCTTCGGCGAATATAAACCGCAAATAAAACAAAATAAATCCAGAGAATTGACACAACAGCGAGACATGGTGAAAGAACGAAGTGTATATTGTTACTTCAAAATATTATTGCGATCGTTTCTACGAAAAATTTCGAGCTACCCTCTTAAATTGATACAAAAAGTGACAATTTAAAAAAAAACTAAAATCTCATTTTCTATACGTGATAGAAATAAATTATTATTTTTATGATATTAGGTGAATGATTATCTACAAAATATGATATGTATTTCCCCCGGGAAATTTTGACTGTTGACTAGTGTTATTATTATCTTAAACTCTGTTCCGCTGTTTTGGAAAACAGGTTTATTTATTTTCCAAGAGACTATTTCTTTGGGGTCGGTTGAATATGTCTTTTTCTTCGAAACATATTTAAATTTTCTAATAAAATTTTCGTCTCCCTTTTTTCCGCTGGGTAATGGGCCCAGCTGGTTAACTGCGTAGGTAACACTCTGAGAGCAACTATGACAGACTATCATTGAGGCAGTTCAACAAAATTCATTCCGTTATACATGTTGTTGGGCAAATATTTTTTTTTTTTAAATAATATAAACTAGCGCTTGACTGCGATCCCGTCTAATGGTAAGCAGTGATGTAATCGTTGATGTTAAAGCGCGCTAGTTTATAAAGCCTATTCACTTAAAAGACTTAGTGAATAGGAAGGAAGACGGCAGTTGAGCGAGGTGATGCAATGTACCCAACAACACGACAAACGATGCTGCGCCAGAGGGAGATTGATCTGCATACCCACCACAACCAAACTCCCGACACAACAACATTTGGTTCACTGTAACCGGCACACATCGCAACACAACTGCTCAGAACCGTCCTCCGTACGCCTTCACCAGACATCATGCCGGAACACGGCAAATCGCTTGGCGGCAAGACTTTGTCTGGTGAATGGTAACTTCTGCCTGCAGCCAATGTTATGGCCTACCACCGATACATATGAAGCAATGCTGTAGCAATCCTTGAACACTATTCAGATTGTTGTGGAGTGTTACGCAATCAGACTTTTACAAGACTATTAAAAACGGGTGATGGTTTTGTAATCGTCTTCATCTTTTTCTGGTTTGGCTTCCTAATTGAAATATTGACAGGGGGATGGTCGAATGGTGTAATGAAACAACAAATGTTACTAATATTTCTATTTTCAATTTATTGTTTATTGGTTTTCGAAATAAGATTGTTTTCTTTTTATTATTAATAATAATAATTAATTAAGAATTAATAATTGCAAGAGAAACTTTTTCTAATGTCTACTTAAAATTATTACCGACTTAGTTATCAGAACTAATAGTAATAATCGTTACGTTCAGTTTATTATTAAAATTCTCGTTTTATTTACAAAGTAAAATAATTGATCAATTATTTTTGTACATAGCTTACGTCACAATTTAAGGTATGTTTTCTTATAAATTTTCAATCAAATCCAATCATTTATTTACAAGTAAGATGTTACTCTATTTCATAGTAAGAGTAGAATTTTCCTTTTCTACAATTTTCAGAGTTCACGAATGCACTTTTCCTAATCTACCATAAAAAATAATTTAACAAAAGAAAAGCGTAATTATTTCTAATTTTAACGCTGTAATATCACGAATCTTATTTCATATTAGGTTGAGTGGTGACGTAAGGTATTGTACATTTCTTCAGAATCTCAATAAATACTAAAATCTTAACAAAAAAAGGTACATCCTCGATCATAATATCTTAATAATTATATTTAAATATTGGTAAAATTGTACATTGGATTAAACAATTATTTAACATCAATAAATTATACAAATTATAAAGTCTGTCAAAAAATAACACAATAAAGATTTAAATAAATCTATGACTAGATAGATTATAAATAATAACGTGTGTTTTCACTGTTTGTGTTAGATCCCATAAATTCCTAGCAGTTATTATTATAATTACCGAAGTCTAAATTGCACGTTTCTTTGCTTAAGTCTGTATATTAAATCTATATTTACAAAATATCTTTTAAAAATATTATTTATAATTCGCAAAATTTTTATGTATTTTTTTTTTTCGGGTTTTGTATTACTTAAGCTTTGGTGCATAACACCATTTTGGATTCATGCAGAGAACAAACGAAAGTAGTCACAAAGTTTCCATTTAACTTCGTTATCATCAATACTTTGGCCGCTAATTCAATTTAGAATTTATTAACGTTTCAAATTAAGATTTTGGCATCGAGTGATTTTGTAACATCGCCTTTCCTATTCATCTAGATCAATACAAAAGTGACGGAAGAACAAAATGTTTTATGAGTTGTGCATGAATCCAACCGCATTGTACTAATTTCGTTCGTTTTAGTAACTATGTGTATTTAAACTAACGCCTACTGTTTAATTGAAAGGTGAGTTATTTACAAATGAATCATTAATACTATTTTGGCTAAATGTCACTAATAACCTCTTAAACTAGAAATTGTGCCATTTCGTGAAAATGTTAATAATAATACAAAATGAACATGAACAGAAAGTAAAACAAACATACGTAATATAGTACAAAATCCTACCGAGTATTATCTACAACTTAGGGTTGAAACTATAATTTCTTACAATTATTTTGTACAGTATCAATATAATGAGAACAAAACGCCTAACAAATTTATCATTAAATATTTAAACATTAGACTGCGCACAGACGACCGGCTGGTAACACATGCGAGGAGCTTATTCACTTCTAAATAATGAGCAAAGTCAGGAAAATTAATACTACATTTAAAAAGGTGCCTCGGCCTCGCATGTTACCTGTCCGGTCGGCGTACATCGCATCCGTGGGCACGACTCGACACCGGACATCCGGTTGTCTGGCGACTCCTGCGACTCGCAGCAATGAAGTTACTAACATTAAAACACAGAATATTGATTATTTGCAAGGCACATTCTCTTAAAAATCCTGAATTTCAATTTTTTATTCATGTACATACTCGATACTCCGAAAACATTGAAAAGGCGGCGGGCACGAACTGAACGATTGAAGCGACATCTACTCACTGTAATGATATGTATATAATCGATTATTATATACCCTGTGTCTCGAAAAATATATAAGAATCCGTGGAACGTGTATAGATAAACTTAAGAACGGTATAATATCTACACTAAAGACTAGTTGCTTGACTCGAAGGGAGTTTAAGAATGAGATCGGAATGAGATCCTTATTGCTGTTTGAGGGGTTGTGAGGGCGTGCCGGGGCGTGGCGCGCCGGAGCGGCGGTGCTCAGTAGCCATACCCGGGACCCGGGTACAGAAGAGCCGCGCCGCCGCCCGCCGGTCAGTGCTGCGCCGCAAATTTCATCCGTTTCTGTTTCTGTCGCTGGTTACAGAACCACACTCTCACCACGTTTTTCTTTAGGTCCAGTTTCTCCGCGATAGCAGTTATTTTCTCCCCAGATGGCCGCGGTTGCACTGCGAAGTATGCCTCCAGACTTCTCTTTTCCGGCGCTGCAATGGAAGTCCTCTTACGTTTCTTTTCTCCAGCTGGAAGTACGCTTGGTGCGTCTGGGTCTCGTCTTTTGTTCTTCGCCTGCGCCTCTGCTTCTTCGAGCCATGCCTGCAGTATCGGCTTCAGCGCTATCATGTTATTGTGACTTAGTGTGAGACTCTCGAAGCGGCAGATGGTGCTCTGGGAGAGGGCTCCTACTCCAGGAAGTTTAAGGTTTGCAAGTGCTTTGCCAACATCTGCTTGTGTGACGCCTAGTTTGATTCTCCGCTGTTTGAATCTTTCAGCAAAGGCCTCGAGCTCGCGGGGGTCTGTGTCGGTGTCGGGGTGAAGCGCTGCAGCAGGGTGCCCAAGATGTGCTGGTGGTGCGTGCGACAGGCCGCCGGCGTGGTGGTGGTGGTTCATGACGTGGTTCATGGCTCCGTAGCCGTGCAGCTGGTGGTGAGGTGGTGCCGCCTCTCCCATTGGCGCTAGGGTGGTCATCGATGACGAACTCAGTGGATCGAGCATGTCCAGCCCCTCCATGCCGTGGTGGCCCATCTGCGGACAGAAACACTCGTTACTTCCCTGTCAATATTTTAATGATTAAGAGGATTATGAGGGGCGCCGTCGCTATTATACTCGTCCGCTGTATTAACTTCTGCATTCATGTTAAATCGTACGTTTTATTGTAAATAAAAGGAGGGTGCTCGGCGCAACAATGGCGCTCGGGACGATATGGAAACATAAACAATCATTGTGCAGATTTGCACTCATTCTTTATGAGAGCAAACACTTGTTTTTTATAGATGGGGCGAGTGTTGTGACGTTGATTGGGAGTGAGTGTTCAGCCAATATGCTTAAGTTGTTGACCGGCATTGTTGCCGAAATGAATGTTTGTCGTGTAGTCGTCGCATATGCGCTCGCTATAAATATTGCAATGCATTCCCTGTTGGGTTAGACGCTTTGATTTTTTATGATGAAACTTCTTTTGTTAGTCAGCTAATCAAATATTATTGTATTCCACAGTAAATGAGCGCTAAAGATTTATTAATAATAGTGGGTATTTAAATGTTAGTGTTGCTGCTAACTTTAGAGTTGTCTCCTTCTTATGAGTTGTCTGGTCAGCAAACAGTGCGTCTATGATGGTCAAATATGTTTTGTTCTAGACATTATAAAGTGGGATGCACAAAACAGAGCATTATTTGCCCCAACAGAGGCACGGTCTTTTAAAACGAAAATTAAGTGTAAAAAACTACGCTAGAGGACAGTAAAGAAAAATATCACCGAAATTATTTTACTGCAGCTAAGATCCATACGCGCTTCCTAAATATTTACTTAAACTTTATAAGGACTTGTAAAAAAAGTTGTTTTGCTGAAACTTAGGTAATAGTGATTAACGCGGCAATTTTAACATAGATATAAATTACCTAAATATCGTCTTCACAATCAAAGGTCGCTTCTCGAAGGTTGTGTAGACCTACGGGGGAAAAAAGTGCACTATCTATCTATTACTCACGGTCCGATGTTCATGTCTGCCTGAGTCCCGAGGGCGCACTAACTCACAATTAGGAATCCGCACGTTACTGCATTGTTGCTGCACGAAATATATATTTTTTACGGTTTTCGGCGTTGGGTTTACTTGTTACAGTTTGTTTAGTGTCTTGATTTTAAGGCGTACTGATATCTAGTGGCCAATTGTGAGCATTAAATGACAGAAATTTGATATGATCACCAAATGAGAACAGTAACCTGAGACATCGGACATAGTTGATGTTTATTAAGAAATCAATAAATAATTTCTAATAAAATCTAATGCAATTAATACATAATAAACATTTCATTTATTGAATTAAATTTCATTCGAATATAAGTAACGATTTCTTAGTAAGCTCTGTCTATTTTGATGAGTGTACTTAAGAAAGTTCTGAAATTCATTGTTATATATGCGTCTGTAAAAATCATACCATAAAGAAGTGACCTTTAAATGAGCTGCCTTACTACCTGGTGCTAGGGAATTACACTATCGACAGTCCACTTGATCTTAGTTTTTATCGCCACATTGACCACACATGGACATGCAGTTACAGAAGCATTGCAGGTAGGTACGCTAACATCAAAGAAACAATGTTGCCGTGCTAAAACATTCATAGAGTCCGACGAATCTCTCTGATAGTGCCTTCCACAGACTATACACATACGGCATTTGTATTGGCAATCTCTAGAAAAAAAAAAACAATATTCGCTATAAGACTGGCTATGGCTGGGAGTCGTTAATGAAATAGTTGGCTTCGTTCATCCGTCACTCAAGCTTCTTCGTGTACATTAGGTTCACATTTAAAATATTTGTATGCCACTATTAGCGACGGATCTGAATATGTTCGTTGATACGTTCCTTTTACGTCGTTGATGCTTTTTTTAAATTTATACATCCATAAGTACCAACCATCTCTGTACTTAATAGAAATGAGTAAATGGTTCTGTTTATAGTTATATCTAATAATTATTTTCGTTAAATGTTATAAGTTAATTTCGGGATATTTAATGGAAGTTATTGTGAATCGTATAAATTACGTTTTGTATGTTGTTGTTTTAGTGTTTTATTTATAAAAATGTTTATATGAGCTTAGGAAGTTTCAGTAACATATGAAAAACTAATCAAAGAAGGATGTGTGTGGATTTGTCAGAATTTATTCCTTTTAGGTAATTAACGGTCTCATGGAAAGTTAACGGAAGTTAATGATCACCTTAACTTAATCCTTTACTGAAAATTAACAATTAACTTTGTTAATTAATGGTCATGTGCCCAGTTTTGCTATTGCTAATGTATTCAGTCGGAACACGGCAGATCATTGCAAAGAAGTAGTGTTTCTCTGAACAAAACCCTATGCAAGTAGCTTTATAATTAAAAACTGTAAAGTTCGATTCTGCTACTCGGGGCGGAATAATCCAGTAAATCAAAGATCATAACACTAGTGCTTCCAGCCGTTCTTGAGTTATAAATGGTGTAACTAATCAGATTTTAATTTATTGATAAATGTTATAGTCATGTATCTATTTAGAGACCAGTAAAAAGGAAAGTTTAAGTTAAGTGGGAAGTTACTTAAGTTTTATTCTGAGTAGTTTACTTAAGTGTCCCCACCACCATATCTCAAAAAAAAAAAAAAATTTGACTATAAACAAGCGTAAGTTGCTTTCAATTAGATGGTGGTGAGAGAGGGGAAATAAGTACCATTATTTCACTCACTGCCTTTCTATGTAGGTACTCCACAATACTGTTATTAAGCTATACCCCTTGGTAGGACTGGTTGTCAGACTTTTAAGGTAAAAGGACTGCCAATAATATATGAATCAGAGCCAAAACCAAAGGCTTGATGTGCCTTCCTAGGCACTGACGACGATGTGTAATCATCACCTTCATCAACCTTTTTATCGTCCCACTGCCAGCAGTGCCCAGGCACGGGCCTCCAGCCACCACGGGCCAGAGAAGGATTGAGCGTAATCACCACGCTTGCTCAATGCGGGTTGGCGATTTCAGACTTAAAGTCCAGTTTTCCTCAAGATGTTTTCCTTCACCTTGTAATCAGTCAGATGTGTAATGGTTGATCACAAACCAACCGCGAAAAGTGTAGATTAACAATGAATGCATGTTGTCAACAATCATGCGGCTGTAACGAACCACACGCCTAATACTTTGATTTTAGTAAATCAATCTAAATCATGTTTTTACACCGTTCTAACTTCGAAGTTACATGACTTAGACAAATCAATTAAGTACTTACAGATCATCAAATTGCAAATCATTTTCACGGTACCTCTTCTCGTTCACTAAAATTCATAATTCCTGAGTGTTATTTAAATCCTAAATACATTAGATTCACATGAGCAACATATGACTGTAATTCGAATGTTGCTCCCCTATTATTTGATACACGCGTGTAACTGGGGACACACGTATGTCATTTGTATAGTGATGGGACACGTTCACTTCCATTCCGTTCCATTATATTTTGCATTTTGGGATGCTAAATAAGCGTGACTTTTTAATAGATACCTAAATCTAAGAATCTGAATTAAAAATAAAAGTTGATCTTTTGTTCTTACTGATTCTTATTGCGATAATTAAGTAATTATCGCAATAAGAATCAGTAAGAAGCAGGGCGGAATGAAGTACTGATACTATAATGTTACAAGTGTAACATTATAGTATCAATCCTTCAGTCCACCCTGCTTCAGGTCTAATAAAGTGAAAACTCTTCAGGCCTTCAGCCGTCGTGATATTTTTGGACTGACCTATTGCAGCAATATTATGATGAATCGTATCAAAAACTTATAGTTTTCCAAGTAGGTCAGGCTATGATGACTTCAAAAGGTCGGCGCAATATTCGTGACCGGGCGAACACGTATAAAAAAATCCATGAATGTGAAAGAAACACCGAGGGTGTATAAAACATGTGGCATGGGAGTAGTTTGTTACATATCGTGATATTGTTTCTATTTCGATCGCATATCTTTCAATCATTAATGTTTGGCCTAATGCCCCAGTTTTGTAGCTCACTTACTGATATCTATTGAGAAATCTCTTTTATGCTGATACTAAGAACAAGAGCATGCCAACTCTTTCATTGCTTAATTAATATAAAATTTAATTCATACCCATGCATCTAAAAACCTTCACACTATTTTATGAATGAGGCGAAAATTATCTTCTTAAAATAACTTCTACACTGTCATAAAAATGTCATATTAGGACAGTTTCCTTTAATTCTACATAAAAGCAACTGTCCTGTAACTGTGCTGTCATAGCTAGCATTTGCATTTAAAATAATCTGTTTCAGTCAGGAACAAGGTCGTCTCTGGAATAGACGCTTAATTAGGTAGGTTTACTTTATCTAGGAATAGCGAACAAACTCGTTAATCCTAGATTGATTGAAAATTTTGTAGTTGTTAGAACAAGCTAGATCCTGTTGGCTTCCTTACCTCGTCTTACAAAATACAGTATTATTTCTAGTACTGTCGAATTTTTCTAACCAAGTCCAACAACCGAGTCGAAACTGGTATTATTTGATCTGTGGAAATGAATAAAAGTTTGTAATATGAAACCATTAAGGTTGTTTTCTATTTATCATTTTTCTATCCCACGTAACGAGGCTAAGTTCAATAGAGATCCGAGATCCGACACTTATTGTATATTTTTCAGATTACACAGATTTTTGGAAGTTCATAAATAATTTTCATAACAATTATAAAAGGCACCAGTAGGTGCCTTTTATAACTCAGTAAAGTAAAACGACAAATAACAATTAAATTATTTCAATTTATCGATATATTCTCCTCACTATACAATCCGGTCGCAAGTGTATATTAAATTAATTATATTTCTATAATAGTGATTTATATTGCAACATTATGATTGGAACAAGTGACCAAATTTATAACAGTTGTTTATTTATATAGAAATTACTTAGTAATATACAAATTTGTTGCCGTAGGTACAAAAGCGAAAAATTACAAACGTTTCTAAAAAACAAATTACTTCCAAGAAAGTCTACTACGAGATAATATTTTTGATTTTGGAGTTTTGTTTAGGTTTTAGAAGTTTACAAAACTTATCTTTCTATATTTTTTTTCTTTTGGCGCATCGCACCCGGCACACATGGCATCACAACTGCTTATACCCGGTCCCACACGGCTTCACCAGACATCATGCTGGAACACCACGAATCGCTTGGCGATTTGACGATGAATCTTTCCTTTATAACTTAATTACTGGGTAGTACATTACCTTTTGGTAAAACTGGTTCGTCAGACTTTCGCGCTTCCGACAACCCATAACAAGTTATTGTTAGATTATGAAGCTACACAAGTTACATTTAATGTATGTTTTAATTGTTTAATCCAAATAGTACGCCGTAGACTTTTTATTTCTCCTTCCCCTTGACAGCACATCCAAAATTTATTTGTAAAAGATTGTTCTTAGCACTAACACCAAAATTAATCAATGGATTTAAAAAAAATACTAATTGAACTCATTTTGACCTAAATATCAATGAATTTTATTTTTATTTTGCAAAACGATTATGGAATCCTAGTAATCCTTCTGCGTCCTATGAGAAGGTTTATAAAGTAGAGAGAAAATAGTTATGTTTATTTTTAGTTAGTTAATCACACCTTATAGCTTAGCATAGCTTAGAATGTAACAAAAACACACAGTTAAACTAGGGCCTGGATTAAAACATAGTATATTTTTATCCCCGTAAGTACATAGTACGTTGCCGTGTGATGATGACTTTCCGAACTCCATGGAATTAAAAAAAAATGTTTAAAATGCTTAAGTACCTTCATTAACATCAAACTTGCGTTATCTAATCTCATATTAACTTGGTTGATTGGGATATCACAGTCTTTCAAGTTCCTAACTTTTACACATATCAATTTTCATCTCAAAGAAATGCATCGCTTTGCTTCGGCATTCCATTACTCAACCAACTTTCTTCTTCTTCTTCAGACTATAGAGGCCTCTCCTGGACAAAGGCCTCCCCAAGACTTTCCTCGAAGACCAGTCTTGTGCTGCCTGCATCCATCAGGTTCCCGCGACCTTCACCAGCTT
This sequence comes from Sesamia inferens, assembly GCA_037179545.1. Taxonomy (NCBI): domain Eukaryota; kingdom Metazoa; phylum Arthropoda; class Insecta; order Lepidoptera; family Noctuidae; genus Sesamia; species Sesamia inferens. The sequence continues at coordinate 23,706,365 of CM073921.1, forward strand.
ATTGGTCCATCTTGTTGGAGGCCTCCTTACGCTGCGTCTTCTAGTACGTGGCCGCCAGTCCAGAACCTTACTACCCCATCGGCCATCGGTTCTACGAGCAATGTTCACCGCCCACTACCACTTAATTTTAGCGACTCGAAGAGCTATGTCGGTGACTACGGTTCTTCTGCGGATCTCCTCATTTCTGATTCGATCGCGCAGAGAAGGTCGGAGATATTGAACCTGCATAGTAAGCAAACTGCAATGTGATTCTATAACCAGCTCACTGTGAAAACTAAGGCGAGTTGTAATTCCAACTAATACTAGATTTCAGGATTCTAGAGGAGACTGATGGACTATTGACAGCTCACGCTAAACTCACTTCATCTAACTTTTTACTGTGAGATTTTTACAGAACCGATCGGCTGAAGTGGCTGTGAGGTGGCCGTGTATGTCGAACAACCAATGGATGATGGAGACGACGAGTCCTGGAGTCGAGACTGCATATCGGCTAGCGTAATGCGGGATGCCCCCAAGGAAATAGATCGATAGAACGATAGATGGACCACCGACCTCGAAAAGGTGTGTGAGATAGTCTTGTGGAGGCATGAGGAACAGGGGGTAAAGTTCACTGATCCCCCATAGAAAAGGGAGGATCCCCCACCAGAGGGGCGTTATGTCTGGCGGGCACTTGCCCAACGGTAGAAATTGGGAAGTTGTATATATGCTAGTTGCACGATAAACTCTGATTGCGAGATGTAGAATTCGTGTGAAGTCAGTATGACGCGTTATTCCATGTAGCGTTTGTAGGTACCGATATAGTCTGGATGTTGTAAGACAGGATGTTGTGGTACAGCATGGGATAGGCCTCTGTCCCGTAAGTGACAACATTATTGGTTGTGTAATTTTTCCACATATACCTACAAATATATGCATGAAAAATTCCGGGACTCCGCTGTGTTGTCGGGTAAAGGTAGGAAGAATGTCTATCAAACTCAGTAGATTGTACACAAAAAAAAAACACTACAACGCACTCCTGCTTAACCCCAAGCAATAAACCCTCCACATTACACGGTCGATTTTTAAACAAAAGTACAAAAAAAAACTGTCATGGAGGTCCCTTGTGACCACAGCGACAATTGCGCACTAAAATGCTGAACTTACCCTTGTGTTGTTTACCCTTTGGACAAGTTGTTTAAGTTCCAACGTTTGCAGCACGAATAGGGTTATCTTCACTCTTATATCTTAGAGGGTGGGCTGTATTAGAGCCGCGGCACAACGGGCTTCTAATGAAAGTGAATCGTGAAACGTGGAAAGGCGTAAATTCTAAAACTTTCTTAAAACCGTAAAAAGTTAGGTTGTTGAAACAGTTGAAAGAATGCTTCATTTTAAGTGGTTCAGATAAACAATTGTATTCATTTTATATAGACGTTAGGAAAAATAACTCCTTTAGCGATTTTTGGGATTTCTTAGTGGGTATTCCCGATAGACAACATTGTATGCACGGCTCCACATCAAGCTATGGATAATCACTATTGACTGACATTAAATTAAATTTAATTGTAATGTTGATCATATTTCATATTTTTGACGTTATCTTAATCCTCCATCAAACGCTGGACACTCTGCTTTATGAGTAGTCTCTGGTTAGTCCTAGTGGTATAATGTCGAGTTCCTATGTACTTACATACATAGATATACACATATCATCACACACTTTTGCTTGGCTCTTACACTATATAATAAATAGTTTTTGTAAATTTCGTATTGTGTTTTTTTTAAAACTACTGTTGTTGGCCAGTGAGTCGGAGAAAAGACATGTTTAAAATATGCAAACTTATTTCTTCAATTATTTATTGTTATATTTTAAAAAACGTTGCCCCACACTAGGTATTTCTCCTGTGTCGTGAGTGCGTTATAAACTCACATACACAAAATCCAGACCCGGAACAACGACTTGTAGGTCATGCAAATATGCCGAGACACGCAGTGCAGCAGTCGATTAATCAGCCACTGCACTAATCGTGTCCTCAAAAATTATTGTTGAAATTGCGATTGAACTAGCTGCACCCCGTGCTTTCGCTCGCATAAATTGGAATACAGAGAGAATCTTCTTCAGCCTATAGAAGGCCACTGCTGGACAGAGGCCTCCCCCAAGGTATTACACGATGACTGGTCCTGTTCTACCCGCATCCATCGATTTCCCGCGAACTTCACCAGGTCATGGGTCGACCTTGTTGGGAGCGTCCCATTCCAGTCTACAGTAGGAATAATGTTGGGATAAAAAGTCATCTGTATGTTAATCTTCCAAACCCGTTCAGTAGTTTTTGAGTAGAATTAGTAGTAAGTAGGATAATAGGATTATTTGTATATGCATAGTCATAAAATATTTACTACGATCTAGGTAAGAGAAATTCGCTTATGAACACTGCTAATCAAGGATTGAATGACATCTGTCACTTGTCATGGACACGATTAGAAACAAATTCCGTCTTATTACAAAAAAAAAAACTAACATCAGTTCAAGCTAAAAAAAGAAAAAATAAGAGAAGAAAAAAGGCTAAAAACATTTTAAAGTTTGTAGCCTAAACATTCAAAAAGTTATAATTCAGAGTTTGGTAAAGTTCTGAATACAAATTTGACAACTAAGACACGGGGTTGACAACAGTCTGTATAATCAGAACTTTTTTTTTAAGACAGTGCGCGCGTAGTTGTTTATTCCAAAAAGGCTCGATGACCTAGGTCTGAAGAAAACCTTGTGTTGTCTTTTCTTGGTAATGTAATAATAGGTAGGTATAAAATTTTAATTCGCAAATTACGTATTGGCGTCCCCAATTCCCTTGTTCACCAATACCAAATTTAAGTTCAGAGCATCTTTTTATTTCTTGTTATTTGAACATTTCATTTTAACCCCAAAAGAGTTGATTTCTATAGATACATTGTTACACTTCTAGATAATAATATACAGCATACATTTAAAATTTTTGATATGCTCCGCTACTATTGGTCGCAGCATGATGTTATATAGCCTAAAGCCTTCCTGGATAGATGGGCTATCCAACGCAAAAACATTTTTTTAAATTGGACCAGTAGTTCCTGAGATTAGTGCGTTCAAACAATCAAACGAAATCTTCAGCTATATATAATAGTATACATTAAGAAAAGGACAGAAGATAATATGTTAGTTAAGAACTGTCAAATTAGTCCGCGACGTAAATTGTTGTATTTTTGGTCGCCATGTTTATAATCGTGTCTATACTGTCTATGGAATATCTTAATTTGACAGGATTATAAAATGTTATTTTTCTATCCTTTTCTTAATGAAATAGAAAGAAAAAGATGCACTTGACTTAAAATTAGTTTAGTTTGTGAACAAGAGAATCAACGCCATTCTCTTGAAACAACTAAATGTCCTTTCAAAGTAATTTTGTATCATATTGTCTTTGGTAATATGGCTGCTGTCAGATGTAATTAAAACCGCATTCTCTCATCGATAGGCGTATAAAAACTTTCCGTAATTAATTGTCACAAGTCGATAAATGATCAATATGCAACTCACCTGCCAATTATATTTTCTCGACTGATTCAAATGAAGAGAAACCAAAATGCAGTGCCAATCTGAGTAACGACTCGTAGGACAATACACTCAAGACATGACGTTCTGCCAACAAACTGAAGATAAATGCCGCACACAACCAATCAGCTACATCTACTTGCAGTTTAAAATACCTTAGAATGTCTATATATTCAGAGGACACAATGACTCTCCACCCACTGAAAAAATACTCTTAAATTCACCCTGCATTAGGTTTAGATTCCCAGAACGGTTTCTGACATTTTAAATATTTTTTAATAGTGTGCACTCAATTCAACAATGGTCAAGGTATTAACAATGAATATTGTATTGCCCCCTTCGAGGTATTATGGTAGTGGCATAACATTGAATCGGCCTTCACCTGTAATAAGCGATATAATGCTAAATAATTGAAATCCTAGCCTAGCCATATTTCTTTTAAACCCGCTGGGGTATAGTAGCATTTGAATTTGGAACTTCAACAAAAAGACACCGCTTTATTAAATACATAATTTGGAGATCACAGTACGTTGTCTAGTATTTTTTTGAAATCTAACTGACGGACTAATTAGTTTTTTTTTTAGTCAACTACCCTATTGTCCCTCTGATGTTTAAAATGTAACTTTTTCAACGTAAGTAGTGATTGACTAATTTACTACATAAATATATTCCATTTATCATATAATTAATTAGGGAGTGGCGCCAATGATCCTGTTCGCAAACTAATTTTGAGTATCCATCTTTATCTTTCTATTTTATTACGAAAAGGTCAAAAGATATATATTTTTTTATATAAATAAAACGTTGCCCCACACTAGGAATTACGACTATGTCGTGGGTACGTTTACAAACATATAAACTAACATACACAAACAGCCAGGCCCGAAACAACTACTTACAAGGCATACAAATATATGTGGTAGGCCATAACATTGCATAACTTCTGCCGGCAGAAGTTACCACCCACTAGACAAGGTCTTGCCGCCAAGCGATTCGTCGTGTCCTAACGTCTGGTGGAGCCGTACGGAGGATGGATCTGAACAGTTGTATTGCAATGTGTGCAGACGCATCGTCGCCAAATGTTGTTGTGTCGGGAGTTTGGTCGTGAAGAGTCTCCAGATCAATCTTCCTCTGGCGCAGTACCTTTGGTCGTGTTGTTGGGTTTAACATTGCATCACATCGTTAAACTGCCGTCTTCCTTTCTATTCAATCAGTTTTTTTAAGGAATAGGCTCTTAATAAACTAGTGCGCCTTACCACCAACGATTGCATCGCTGCTTACCATCAGGTGGGATTACGGTCAAGCATTAGTTTATAATTATAGGGGAACAAAATATATTTGTTTCATGCGAAAATCTGCAACCGCAACACGTAGTGCAGCACTCAGCAGTCGATCGCTCAGCCACCGCAACAACCAGAAGGGTAATTGCGTAACACTATCAGAAGCAATGGGCTTCATTTTGACAATTCAATAAAATTCATTGTATTATTTACGTTGCTGAGCAAACACATTTTCGAACACGTGGAGCAATGGATTGGCAATATGTTTCGAAATGATTCCAACTGATAGTAATAGTGTGTAACGTAATTAGGGCGCGGTTCATAGAATATCAGTTTAGTCCTGTCAAATTAGTGACATATGTTTAGTCAGCTATGTTTTTAATAAAGTCTAAACTGTCTATGAAGCATCTTAATTTGGAAATCCTTTCAAATTATATAAAATTATCTCACCCTGATAATTCTATAAAGAAACATCCATCAAATACATCATCAGATCTACTGGATACCAGTTTACAAGGTCCCAACTACCCCAAACAACTACATTTACAGATTACAGACATACAGGGAACCCCAAACGGCTACCGTTTGGGTTCCGTGGGCAATAAAGAACGCATTACGTGGCATACAACCCTCCTTGGGAGGGGAAAGAGAAAAATTGCAAATACATTTGTAGTGCGTTAGTTTATCATGTTAACTCTATTATTTAGGTATAAATTTCCTTGTTGTATAGTAGTGTGTTTTGATGTGTGGGGAATGTTTAATTGTATTGATTGCACTTATAGCTGAAGAAAGCCTGTTGACTTTTGACGATTTCACATCAGGTATGATGATAGGTAACACAGAACTGTTACAACAATTACAGTTTTTGTTATTTCCAGTACAATATGGTGTCTATGCGGTGCGGTTCTAAAACAACTTTATGCTACTCCAAATACTTTTCAACACTTTCGAGTCGAAAATGACGCTTTGTGAATAAACACAACTTTAATCTTGTATCATCTATAACCATCACAAGTTTTCTACATACATGTGCTCAAACTGTAAATCATTTTTGGATTAGTTCTACTGCAACATCTTACTACAAAAACTTCTCCACATGAATTTCAGATCTATCTAACGTCTGATTGGTCATTTGTTTTCTCCGACCCGTCCAGCCAACTTTCACCAGATTCCTGGACATAGCATGGCCATGCTCCACATAATTTTAGTCCACAAATTATTATACCAGCCTATGAAGGTTAACAAAGCTTTACAATCGTTTACAGGCGATTGAATATCGAAATATCGAACAAAAAAAGGTATGTAAAGATGTTACGAGAAGTCTTAGAACAAATATTATTAACACTGTATTTCTAAGTACAGAAGGATTTTTAGCTGCCAAGGCGCAACTATTTTTCATTGAGCAGGAAATGGTAATAAATAATTTATGAGGTCGACATCCTCTCCGTTCTAATATTTCACCACTCAAAATGTTTCGTCTGCTTTTAATCTACAAATCTTGTTTTCTTCGCCCAAAAGATTAAGTTGTTGCTAAAAGGGGAGTTACTTAAGAGTAAAAGGAACAGCAGGGTTCAAGAAAAATAAGACCATTTGCTTTCAAATTCCCAAAAAACTTCGAAGATTCAAAACATTAAGCTTGAAATTATGATAGGGAAAGTTCTGTGCTCAGCTGTGGGATGACCGGAACAAGTAGAAGACGACGTACGAAATAGATGACAGGAGGAAGTAACCATTAAAATATAACAATACCAATCAGACACGCCGCCACATATTGAACTGGCTGAATGTGGTTACGGGTATTGCCTGATGGATGCTGGAGGATAATTTAGCCAGCTGAATCGCTTATTTTATTAACATGACACCACGCTACGCTAGTTTGGGCACGATGATATTATGTCGTCACCGTGCCTACAATGTGAAACTACTCTCTAAGACCGAGAACTATAAACGCTACATAGTGCTTTTGCTAAGCTTTAGTTCGATCACTGTCACACTTCTGTCAGTTCAGAACAGCAAGACATAAACAGGTATGTAGGTACGTGCGAGTACCGTTTATAAGTTTGGGCGTGAAGCTCAAGGACTCCACCCTTCTCCTTTCATTTCTTAATCACAATAATCCGACTCCTATTACTATCAAAACAAGCAATTCCATACGCCGTTACAGCGAATAGTGCATAATATTAGTTCATTTTTATAGCACAAGGCACATATTTCTTGCGTCCTCAGCCCCTCCGGTCCCCAAGGAGAGAGCCCCATTGGTTCGAAGATTTCCTACACGCATACAGAAATGCATTTGTTATTATTATTTATGTTGATGTCTTACTTTTTTGTGAATATATCTTGGGATGGTATAGAAAGAAAAAAAAAGTGTATTCTGCACAAAAAAAAATGTTAACATTTTTGAAGAGAGAAAGAAAGAAAAGAAACAGAGGACGCCTGCGAAGTGTCTGTAGGAGTAACTACAGCAACGCCACATACGAACAACGCGTAACACTGACGTCATTAAAATCCTGCAACTCGTAAGTAGCCGCGCAACTAACACGTGACACTAAACTTCCCAACATGACCTTCCGTGCAAATGCCAGACACACCACCCGTCTAGTAAGAGAATTCTCGCTTTTCTATGGAGAATAAGTGAACTTTACACCTCACACTAAGGATCAATGAATGAACACTGATCAAGGAAGTGTGAGGAACACCTCATACTTCCTTAATCTCTACTTTTTTTAAGAACTTTACAAGTAAGTTCGTTAAACTGAAGTCATCATATGCGTTTCCCAGCTGGGAAACAGCTAAAAATGTAGAGATCAGGAATGGTGAGCAACAATCTGTAAAGTTCACTTCGTTCGACTGGTTGGCTTCCAGTCTAACCTATCTAACCTAATCAAAAAGACGTATTGATCTCCACAATCTAGTTACTGTATTATGCAATAAGACCTTTGGCATGGCTGGTTATCGGGCTTTTTAATTTCTGACTACCCGTCACCCTATCAATGACGACAACGACACCCATCAACGGACAGATTGAGATAAAAACAGATTAATCTGATCCATGTGGTCGTTTTCCTTAGAACTGAAATGATTCAGCAAATTTTCTAAAAGTTGAGTGCCTAGCCATTGATCAGCCGAATTCTAAAATATAATGCATATTGCTGAAATCACCATGAAGATTGGAAGCTAGGGTGTTTTATGAAGGGTGGGCAGGCGAAGAGCAGCCGAATTTGCGAGGAGTTTCAACGACTTTATGATACCAACTCATTTTTATTGATGTTAAACTCGATTTTGTATGATATGTATGGATTTTATTGAGAGGGCGTTAGTTTAAGGCGTCAAGGGATATCTTATATGACTCGGTTGGTTGAGCTACGTAAGTTTAAGGCCCTTAGCACATGGGTTGTAGGCGTAGATGTCTGGTGCGCGTATCGTTATAATGCTACGCTTACGAGATGCGGAGTGTTCTACAAACGAAGTTTTGCGTAGACGTATCGTTTTCTCGGCACTCTGTCGCTTAGTAATATCTCAGTTGAAAATATGGCGTCAAGTCGACCAGAAGTGTTTGGGGAATTTATTGGTGACCTTACCTTCTCTTCAGACGAAGAAGATTTCTTGTAATTTGATTTCGTTAGAAGCAGAAAGCGACGTCCTTATTGGATCCATCCATACATAGCAAAAATTACAAGAGAAGATTATTTGTTGCTGCACGTGAACTGTCGGAAAATGATAATAAATTTCTTTGTTTTTTATCGAATGACAAAGGATACATTTACAATACTCATGTTTCGATTGGGTTGACAAATACAAAACTTTAAAAACTTTTGCAGTATACATTATAAAATACGCTTCCTTTTTAACGCCAGCACACTACGACCATCGTAATGACACTGAGCACCTCATACGATACGCTGCAACAGCGAGTCGTGTAAGAACTTCTTCGAACATGTACGTACTCGAATTGCACTCGTACTATGATCCACGATATGATGACGATACGACGCCATGTGCCAAGGGCCTTACTGTTTTGAACATTCATTTCTTTTTTATCATTGACACGACATTCCGACTTTCCCAAATAAGGCCTTTCACTTATTTAAGTTTTTGGTGTATTAAGAACCATAATTAAAATTAATGAAGGGGTATATGTGTTTCTTTTTAGCATAACAGAACAGAATATTAATTGTAATATATAACAACTCAGATCTAACATGAATGCCGAAGATCAGAACTTGGGTGTTTAAAAAAATCCTTGTAAGCTAAAAGTACAAAGAAAAAAAAACAATTCACAGAATAATCAGCTTATACCAATTCCCTCAGTCCAACATAAGTCTCCTTTATGTCAGTGGAGTTACATAGGATCACCACGTGAACCAATGCAATTTGCTGAATGTCATATATTTACAAAATTTTGGTTTTGGGACATGCCGTAGCGTGCCGTGTCCGGCCGTGTCCGGCTTGCTCAAGATGTTTACCGTTTTAAGAGAAATCCATTAATTACAATTAGATAGAACCCACCTGATGTGGTCTGGCATTGTGTGGTGAAGGGCCCCCAACCCCATGATGGTACACCATGTCATGCTTCAGCTGCGGCAGTGGGGGCCCCGGCTGCGGCCCTGATTGGTGCTTGCTGATGTCCACCGCAGCTAGCGCTTCAGCCCTGCTCAGGAGACCATCGTTGAGGCCCCCAAAGAGGTCACCCTGGATAAAGAAAGTCGTACATTGAGTCTGCCTGGTACGTAATTATACTTAATACGTATCACCGTCGACGAATAAGCGACTAGCACCGTGCCACAGATCTACATCTGACATTTGAGATTTTTGATCACTGACTTTTCACAATGCCAGCGACATCTCTTCACTTTGCCGCAGCGAAAAGAGCTATCAATGAAAATAGGACAACTTCTAATTGCCATCTGTGCTCGCTTTTCGCTTAATGTCGTGACCGTAGGACGTATTTTAAGCATGCAAATATTTTATTTTCAACATGTCTCCTCTATTTGTATAGAATATGTACCGCTACTTTAACCGTTAAATAAATGAAATGAAATGAAATGAAATCGTTTAAGCAAGTAGGATCACCGATCACTTTTACACGTCATGTTTTTTTTTTTTCTTTTTTTTCTTTTTTTTTTTTAAACTAGATGAAGCCGGCATTTCCTAACTGACTACCTCTGAGAAGAAATAGCCGAAACAAACTCAGGGATCATCGTCTTTTTTAAAGTCCAGACATTAAAAATGAAAATGTTTACAATAATTTACGTTATAATTACGCATATTGCTTAATAACAATGCTTAACAGAGCGAGCAGCTCAGTCCCAAGCCTCTCTATCCTCTAAATAATCTGAGATTGTATAATACCCCTTTTTGCAAAGTTTGGCCTTTATATAGGTTTTATATCGTTTAATGGGTAAGTTTCGAATGTCCATGGGAAGCTTGTTGTAAAAGTGTATACATTGACCCATGAACGAGTTGCCTACTCTGTGGAGACGAGTGTGATGTACAGCAAGATTGTGTTTGTTCCTGGTATTTATATTATGAACTTCGCTTATTTTCTTAAAATTAGATATATTTTTATGTACATACATAAGATTTTCAAATATATATTGCGAAGCTACAGTCAGAATGTTCACCTCTCTGAATTTTTCTCTAAGAGAATCTCTAGGACCAAGGTTGTAAATGGCTCGAACAGCCCTTTTCTGTAAAACAAAGATGGTATTGATGTCCGCACAAGTTCCCCAGAGAAGAATCCCATAAGTCATAAGACTATGAAAATAACTAAAATAAACAATTCTGGCTGTATTCACATCAGTTATCTGTCTAATTTTCTTAACAGCATAAGCGGCAGAACTGAGTCTACCCGACAGCTTCTCAATGTGAGGACCCCATTGTAACTTGGAGTCAATAGTCAATCCAAGAAAAACTGTCGACTCGACAGGGATCAACTCTACTCCATTCAGTTGAACATTGGTACTTAACTGCCTGACATTTGGCGTAGAAAATTTAATGAATTTAGTTTTTTTTTCATTCAAAAGAAGGTTATTTACATTAAACCAATGGACAACTTTCGAAAGTGCATTGTTAACTTCGTCAAAATTTGCTAGCTGACGCTTGACTTTAAACTTTCTAACTTGAAAATTACTTAATTAGATGTATATTTAAACTTTCATGAGATTTCGATCCAAACTTTGCATCGCTCTAGAGGAATGTGTCTCATTTCTAGTACTAAAATAACTAAGTGTCATTTGGATTAAATTACTAACACGGAAAAGAAAATCTAAGCCTAGATAATGCTTAAAGCATGGAGGAAGAATAAAACAATAAAATTATTAGGAAAAGTGATGAATTTCTCAAAATTGGGTTCAAATACCATTGAGGATTATCTGTTTAAACCCAATTGAGCAATTCACCTGTTGAATCTACTGTAGGCATATATGCAAATGGTAACAATGTGAAATTAAAATTAATATATATTTAATTAATAATCAAATAAATTGTAAAACGTAGGTACTTATTTACGAAACATGTATGTATGTACAATACATTTACAAGAATGAGAAAATTTCAGAATAACATAAATTAAAAAAAGAAAAATTGCTATACTACAGAAGGTTAGGTTAATTAGTGTACGAACATTTTATTAAAATGTAAATAGAAATTCGGCCACTTTTATCAAGTGTACCCGTTTAGTTTAACTAATATGTGTGTGACATGCATTCTACGTAAATATCGTATGTAATGTAGTTTATAATTCATGGGTTTTCCTGTACAAGGTTAATAGAGGCGTTGCTGTGACAATTATTTTACGATCATTTATTCAGCTTTTTAGGGTTCATAGTCAACTAGGAACCATTACAGTTTCGCCATTTCTGTCTGTCTGTCCGTCCATCATCATCATCATTATCATCCTTTTATTGTCCTACTGCTGGGCACAGGTCTCAATGCGGGTTGGCGATTTCAAACTGAAAGTCCAGGTTGCCTCAAAATGATTTCCTTCAACCTTTTTAATCAGTCATTGATGACCAAGATATACTTAGAAAGTACATATAGCTGAAAAAAGTTACAGTGGTACTTGCCTGACCTGGAATCGAACCCGCACACTCATACTTGAGAGGCTGGTGTTTTAACCACTAGGTCACCACGACTGTCCGTCCGTCCGCGATTAATGTCAATAAGTAATGCTTATTATTGCACTAGAAAACTGAAATTTTCTAGCACAATTTACATTAGTCACGCCAAGTAGTAAAATGAAAAGTGGCAAAAAATGTTTTGTTAAATAAATAAAAATAAATATATACGGACAAATCACACAGATTGAACTAGCCCCAAAGTAAGTTCGAGACTTGTGTTATGGGATACTAAGTCAACGATACTATATTTTATAATAGATACATATATAGATAAACACCCAAGACCCAGGCCAGTCAGGAAAAGATCGTTTTCTATCATGACCTGGCCGGGGATCGAACCCGGGGCCTCCTAGTCGCAGGCAGGCGTGTTGACCGCTGCGCCACGGAGCAGGATTAGGATATACGTGAAGTGAAAAGTGCTTTTTCTTTTTTCATTTCAACCCTAAAGTGTGATATATTTATTGCTGGATAGGTATCTAAAGATAAATAGGTTTAGGTTTATTAAAATCGTCGTCGTTACGTTGTAGTGTAAAACTGATTTACGTCCTTTACTTCACATCATCACCATCATCTCAGCGGTAATCCCACTCGCATCCGAAGCTTTTTCAGCTTTGGAGTCTGGGGTCCGCTTTACCAGTCTAACTGCTGATTTCAGCTAAACTTCGATATTTTCCGTGAAGCGACTACCGTCTGACCTCCACAATCCGAGGGCGATGTCGAAGCATTGCAGTTAGACCAATTATTGGACTTTCCTTCACCTCACATAAGGTTTAGTTAAAAACCGGCGTCAGGCACTAGTTGTCTGTAATTTTTGCTGAACCGGGCATTTTTGGTGCAGGCTCGAGACACACTTTGCTGCTATTTTTTAAGGATTTTACAAAGGGTGACACAATGGGCGGTCTTATCGCTAAGAGCGATCTTTTACAGACAACTTTTGGGAAGGAGAGAGACATAATGTAGGTAGTCTACAGTGTACTAATGTAGGTAGTCTACAGTGTACTATTTATTTTCTTTCTTGCTTTCTTTCTTTATTTTTCTTTCTTTCTTTTTTTGTATTTCTTTCTTTCTTTTTTTCTTTCTTTTTTCACAAACAATAACTCTATGACTAAAAAAAAGTGTGAATAAACTTCTGAACCATAAGTTTTAAAAATATAAAAAAAAACACTCAAAAGTAGAACCTTATAAAGACTTATTAGGATATTTAGTTTTTGAGTTTGATGGATTGAACAGTTTTTGAAAAGTTGTACAAAATAATTTCTGAACTAAGTTTATAAATTAATCAAGAAAGCATTTTTGTCATCTTAGTATCCATATTTTATTATCCTGAACTTATCTTCAAATATCATCATCATCATTTCAGCGGAAAGTCGTCCACGGCTGGATATAGGCCTCCCCCAAGGTTCTCCACGACGACCGGTCCTGTGTCTCACGAATCCAGCGGTTTCCCGCGACCTTCATCAGGTCGTCGGTCCACCTTGTTGGGGGCCTACCCACGCTGCGTCTTCCGGTGCGTGGTCACCACTCGAGAACTCGTTGGCCCCATCGGGCATCGGTCCTACGGGCACTTTAGTGTTGCAATTCTTCGGGCTATGTCGGTTAACCTCGTTTTTTTGCGGATCTCTTCATTTCTGATTCGATCGCCCTAGTGACCTTGAGCCTTCTTCCAAGGCCCATTATTAGCGACCACGTCTGAATTTCATACGTCATCACTGGCAACACAAACTGGTCGATGACTTTTGTCTTGAGACATAGCGGTGACTTCTTTCTCGAAGTTGGACCTTCCTAACTGGATAGTTTGTCCCAGGTATACATAGCTGTCAACCACTTCGAGAACAGAGTCTCCAATCTTTATAGGAGTCGGTACAACATGGTCATTAGACATGACTTTCGTCTTGTCCATGTTCATTTAAAGACCGACTCGCTCGGTGGCTCTACTGAGGTCTTCGAGCATTATACTCAGATCCTCCGCAGTCACTTCAACTATGTAATATATAAATCAAAGAACATAAGTTTATTTCAAATAAAAAAGAATTGTTAATATCGGATCATACAATCCAAAATTACCACCAAAAATCTAACATACCTAGCATGTCTAGTTTGTATTAATTACTAAACTAATTTTCCGGAACACGGAGCTGTACTTTAGGCTACATCGCCTGTTAAAATTTTCCCTGAGTTGAGGGGTTCGGCTATTAAATTGTCGAAGCGGTTGGTCTCTTGTTATTATTATTGTCATTGAAATTTATTCATTGTTCATAACGTAAAGATAATGGCATGCGACATTTATTTAGCCGTAGAAACTTGAAGTGACCGTCAAAATTTATTCAACATGTATGTATAATTTTGAAGAAATAGTCCGAATGAATTACCCGAAACAGTGTTCTGAAACCCCTGGCTTTGGTTTATGTGCAATGGTAAAACATAATTTAGAATATTTCGACCCGTGATCTAACAGAGAAATTACCGAAACTGAGTACAGTTTCGGTAAGTACTCACTGCAGTACTCTGTGAAGCGGTATTTATTGATGTAAACAATGTGAAGGAAATATAGTAGGTTCTATAAATATAGTTCTTGTATTAATTATATGTACATATTTGGAGATTTTTCTCGGTGGTAGGCCATAACATCGGCCGCCAGCAGAAGTTACCACCCACCAGAAAAAGCCTTGCCACCAAGCGATTTGTCGTGTTCCGGCATGATGTCTGGTGAAGCCGTACGGAGGACGGGTCTGAGCAGTTGTGTTGCGATGTGTGCCGGGTACGATGCGCCTAGTGTTGTCGTGTTGGGAGTTTGGTCGTGGAGGGTCTTCAGATCAATCTCCCTTTGGCGCAGTATCGTTGGTTGTATTGTTGGGTTTAACATTGCATCACCTCGCTCAACTGCCGTCTTCCTTCCTATTCGCTCAGTTTTTCTGAGTGAATAGGCTCTTAATAAACTAGCACGCTTTACCATCAACGATCGTATCACTGCTTACCATCAGGCGGGATTGCGGTTAAGCGCTTGTTTATAATTATTATAAAAAAAAAAAATATTTAAAAGTCTATCTTACTAACAGCAATACTACTGCATATTATAACTAAATGACGATGGTTATCACTCCACGTGACAATCCCTCGTATCCCTTGTATCTCGTGGAGGGACACAAATAGACAACATTTTTTCCAACTTTCCATGCGTATTAAGATAACACTGAAGATATATTTTTTTAACACTTTAGAGCGGAGAGCAGCGGTGGCCTAGTGGTATCGGCCGAGTCTTACAAGTTGTAGGTCATGAGCTCGATCCCCGTCAGGCGCTTTAGTTTGTATAAATTATTTCATAACCACTGCTCTCGAAACGGTGAGGGAAAACATCGTGAGAAAACTTCTCTTGGAAGCAAAACTACGAAGATATGTGGAATCTTCCGACCCGCACTGAGCCCGCGTAGTTGATCACGGCCCACTCCTTCTTACCGAGAAGAGGTTTGTGTACCAGGAGTGTGAACATTATAGGCTAATTGTGTTATGTACAAAAGTGCATTACCACTTTTGAACTTTCTTGCACTAACAATAAGTGTCAAAAGTGGACTTATTATGACGGATGGTAAACAAAGGAACCCTATACTGAGCGTAGGCCGATAAGCTCTAAGCTGATTTTTAGTGAAATTACGTCATGTTACCCTTTTTTTTTTTTGTTGGGATGGGAAATCATCAAATGACTTCTTACGCTCTGGGCGGAGCGGAAGGGTGTGTCAGACTTTTACTGACTAAAACCCACCCGTGTTTCTTCACTTGCCTGTGCGACGGCCAGGGCCGCGGTTTCTTGTTAAACCAACCCGCAACCCTGACCCAGGAGGGATCGGTCTTCGTGGACCCCGTCACGATGTGCTGACATCTCTTTGAGGCGCGCGTGAAAACGTCATGTTGGCCTCGACTGTAAAGTTGAGCTTCAGCCCTCCACAGGAGATCATCGTTAATAAGCGTATGCTTATTAGTAGGTGATCAATCGTGCCTTGTTTCGCACCGATTCGTTTCCAATATCAATAACAAAATAGTATAAAGTTAATGTTTTTTTTTATTGAGCTGGTAATTAAGTGCCTTTTTTTCTACAACATTCGAATGTATATTTGATACCTTCCATATTATCAAGTAGTTAATTCAAAACTGCGAATTTTCTTTTTGTACTGCAACTGAATCGTTCGAACAGATTATGTATTAACATTTACTATTCCAGCCCAACATTTTGCAAAGTTAAGTAATTACCTCATTCATAATATAAATTAATTTTCCAAATTCCGTACTAGTGTACACTAAAAAACAAGCAGACCTTCCGTAATTGTATTACACAGAAAATGAATTTCGTCACGAGACAACAAAAATTAACACTCAAAATATAGAGAAGTCCTTCACCGGCACTAATTTGGAACGCAATATGTGGGTACATAAATAAATAAAATACAAGTACCTAAGCCGGCCGCGGACAGGGGTTTTTCCCGGATTATTTTAAATAATTTATGAGAAATTCTGACCCATGAGTTACTCCGAGACTTGTTATTTTGCGCCGCGTTTACACTCGCCCAGACCCCGGACCCCAGATCCCGGACTACGGACTTGAAATTCAATTGGTCAGCGTAATTGATATTTGTTGAATTCGGATGCTATTTTGTAGGATTAAATGGATTGCTCATTGCATATATGCGTATTTAAATAAAGAGCTATCGTTTTTAATCACGTTTATGCGCTGTTTTCTGCGAAGTGTGATGCGAAACCAACTTTGCTTTAATAATATGAATAATTATGTGTTGAAACATTTTGACCGCAACGTTCAGATGATAGTAAAAATAAATTATTGTATTTCGAAATAAGAACTATAAATATAATAAGTTTTAAAGTTTCAGTTTGTAAGTTCAGGTCAGGGTAAATAATTATCGCATTTAGATATAGTATCAAAATAAAGGTAACCCTCTCTAAAATCTATCCTCAAAATTAACTTGATCCCAGACAATTTTCCTTAAAACCATTTAACATTAAAAAGTTCGAGTCTATTCCATAAGTCAAGTGTACATGTAGCTTGAGGCTGGATTCCCGAATTCCCGATAGATGGGCGCTGCGCGACCCGACTTCCAAACAGGCAGTTTTATGGCGGCAGACCTCTTTAACCGCCGCTAGTTCTCCGCTTTGCCAATGCCAGCACGTTTGGCAGTCGCAAGCACGTCTGCTAGTTTTATTTGGCAGGCCCCCGGTGATTTTGTTTGCATTGGAATTTTGTGGGCTTAAATCGATTCGGTTTTCTGTTTGCTCTCCGTGTTTTGATGCGATAATGGAAGTGGTAGGTAGGTAGGTTCATATGGTGGTGCCTTTCTGAGGAAAAATAAAAGGTTGATGGAAGTTGTAGGTCTTTCTTAAATTAAGAAGGATGGGTCGTTTTTATAATAAAACTTAAATAACAAGTATCTAGTATACCATGGTAAAAAAGTATATAATTAAATGTCATCAAAGAAAATGTAAACGCATATAAAAGGTAATAGTTTTTTTAGTGATAGGTATAATGTATTCTTTCATATCTGCTTTACTTCTTGTAGTAAAATGTTCTGTTATTGCATTGTTCCTTTATAATGAAGAAGTATCGTATGAAGAAGAAGTAAATAAGTAACAAAAAAGCCGTCAAAACTTTGAAGAATGGAGAGTGGAGTGATCTAACTTTTGAGACTTTTGATAGTTCACATCACTTAGTATTTCGATATTTTTACAGAATTGATAGACTGTTCTAGAATTTTTTTATTTCCAATTTACAGGGAACTGAGATTCGTTATCAGAAAATCTCACGTCCTTATTTCCACTTCTCTTAGTTGGTCATAAAGTTAATAAAGCACATACAAGTTAAAAGTTATTGAAATTCGACATCTAAAATATAATCTAAATCAATTGAGCGTGGGAATAAAAGGTTGTTCGCATGCCCTCACTGAAGCCATATAACCCCTCATTGTAATTGCTAACAAGTGCTCATTTGATACATGAAGCGTCGCGTAACTTGTCGCAAGGAGAAGGGTTAGGTGTAGAAATAAAAATAGAATGAGTGTTTGTTTGAATTCTATACAATTTGAAAACAGTGCTGTGTGCTTTTTAATTGTATAAAAAAATGTAGACGCTTTTAGCCTTAATAACTTTGTAGGTTCTCATGCTAATGAATCTACTGATATTAGGGTTATACCTGTTGTGTAATGTGTACTACTCCATTTCGGAATGAAGGAGCGTGATCATCACCATAAGTTACAAAATTATTTTTTGTTACGAACCAAAGAATTAAAAAAAACTAGTAGAAAGAATAAAACCTATTCAATTTTAAACTAACTAAGGTTCGAATGTCACATTCCAATTTAATAATAAACGAATCAATTCAGAATAAATTAGAAGCTATAATAAAAGCGCGCTAGATAGCTGTCGCCGAAACAGACAATACAAAATGCTACACGAATATTTTGTACCTATATTCATTTGGACTGCCAAAAATAAAGACTCTCTTTCAGGCAGCTCGAGCTGTGATCGCTATTTTAAAGTTATCGATGTTATGAACAAATTTGATTTGTCGGGAGCTTGGTCGTGAAGGGTCTCCAGATCAATCTCCGTCTAGCGCAGCATCGCTGGTCATGTTGTTGGGTTTAACATTGCATCACCTCGCTCAACTGCTGTCTTCCTTTCTATTCACTCAGTTTTTGAGTGAATAGGCTCTTAATAAACTAGCGCGCTTTACCATCAACGATTGCATCACTGCTTACTAGCAGGCCGGATTGCAGTCAAGCACTAGTTTATAATAATTAAATATATATATTGAATGACGTTCGTATTTTTATGATATTTTTGGAAAAAATAGTTTAGAAGTAATAATGTAAGGTGTAATAATTTATCTATATATGTACATCGCCTTACTTTTTAGGTGAACGGAGCAGAAAGTTATTGCAAAGAAATCGTTAATTTTTCAAAATCCTAAAATGAAACATATTTGTATGAAAAATAATATAAATAATAATGATCAATGAATTCGTAGTGAGATCCAATGTTTTGATGGAAGCCAACGGCCGGCTTTGAGTGAAAAAAGGTATTTTTCTTGTTTTATATTCTTTCGGGAGTGTATTTTCTAACCATTATATAGCCTGTTAAGTTTACTTTAGTATATTAAGGGTATCTATAATTTCTTACGGTATTCTATTGTAGAAATATGCTGCTGTAATTGGGATCATTTCTGATTTCAGAAGCGAGCATATCGATCAATTTATAAAGACACTCCGAGACTCACTCTCTCAGAAATAAATGTGCCTGTAATTTTTTTATTTGAAACAAATACTTTGAATTTGGATTAGAGTCTGAGTTAGTTATTTATGCTAATATTATAAATTATAAACGCTACGCGATATGTATAGAGAGGCTAGATTCTATCTTAGTATTTGTTTAGAACCCGCATAAGCCAGGCTCGATAAAGTTAAATTATGTTTTTGGCTATCTTTCGAATGATTGAGATTATGTAGGTATCCGGCTTAGAAATACGATGAAAGGTTGGGTACTCAGGGAGGTCAGGAACAACGGGATCACTTCAGCAGGCCACAAACAGTCGTGCTTTCAAAATACATGTATGAGTTTTACATCACGCGCGCAGTTTTGCTGCCGCAGCCTCGTTTTTTTTAACTGACTTTTCTCGATGCGCGGTGTTGTCAGCGGCGTGTAGATTTTGGCCGCGATTAGTGTTGCCAATTATGGAGGAATTGGATTGGATTAGGGAAGTATCTCAAAGCCTGTCCAGTATTTAATGATATTGACATATGATATTCCTATTTAACAATTATTTATTAGATATAATAAATAACTGACCAAGTAAAAAGGAAACATATTTTTATAGAACTCTTCTTACTATCTTTAAAAATAATCTTAAGAATCAATGAACTAACACAATCCTAATCCTACAAACACCAGCCTAATATTATCATAATTCAATCGAAAAAAATCACTCATTCAATACTGATTCATATTATAAAATAAACTGATGAAGTAGCATAAGTTAATCAGTTAGACACAACGCTCAAAGGGGAGCAGGCAGGGGTCCAGGCCTAATTCAATTGTACAGTAGGAGCCCTTGTCAAACAACAATTATTACTGTCGCAGTATCCATTGTAATTGTCATAGTAGATTTAATGAGAGGGAACTTGAGAGCTTATGTTAAATAGAAATTGCCTTTTATTACTCTGATATAAGACACTTTGGGAACGAAGTGGATTTGTTTTCGCTTGCATGTACATTGGCTTGCAAAACTGAGTACCTACCTACTACACATTTTTTATACAGATGTTATGGAGGTCATTTAGAGACTTCGTTTTATTTAGACCATTAAATTTAAAATATTCATTAATGACGTTTATAAAGGCAAACCAATAAAAATTGCTTAGCTTACTTACCTTAGTGTGAAAATTTATATGTATGTTTTAATGTCATTTAATTATTTATTAATAACGATATTGGCGCCGAATTCCTTTCTCACAAAATACCTAAACTAAATTTAAGATTACTGACAAGTTTGTGAACAAGTGAATTTTGCCTGCTAGGGCTTGCGCCCTAGCAGGCAAAATTATTATTATTAGTGTTATTTTTTAGCCTTGTGTATGCACACATGGCTAAAAAATAATACCTGTACAGACCAATTCATCAGATTAAGATACGCCTGGTTGGTTTATGGATGGGTGACTCTCTTTGCATACCGAGACCACTACCCCGAGCCTTTTCCTATGTTGGGGTCAGCTTCCCGAATAACCTATAAGATCCAGCTGAATACGATTTTACATAGACGCGATGCCGACTGCCTATTTGGCCTCCACTACCCTGGCTCTAGTTTTTGTATTGTGTTAACAATACCTATATACAATATGTAAAGAAAACCCCATCCGACCCAAAAGGATAATTAATAAATGTTAGGTATACACATGACCAAATAAAATATGAAATTTTACATAATCAGTGACAATACTAATGATTTTAGAAATTTTCTTTTTTTTTCGTGAATTAATTCCAACTTCCCCAAAATATGGTAATTTTAAAAAAAGTGACAACACCATTTGTTACTGAGCAATGCAATCATGTGCCGCCTGCCCTGCCTCCCTTCACCCGCGCATGTATGCTGGATGTGTTGCCAACCGCACATGCATTAAATTACCTCGCTTTTTCGAAAAAATATATTTTTTTAGGGGGATTTTTTTTTAAGTTTAACCCGGCTTTGTAGGCATTAGTAGAATCAGTTAACGATACCTAACAATACCTCCACGGATCGGACAGGGTTTTCTTTACATGTTGTATAAAACTTGCTGCCAGACTTGCTTGCTTTATTTACAGTATCTAAACACTAGAGTGCACGCGCGTTCTACTATAGTAGAACGCAGTTACTTATTTTATCGCTATCATTCATTGTTACACCTAACCTCCCTGGGTCCCCGGTAAGCCAAGTCGACAAAATCGCCGAATTGATTAGTACGGCGCATACGTACAGCGTAAGCGCATGTTCTTGTGATGAGGTGTCAAAGTTCGGCTTCTACTATTGTAGTACATGCGTGTATTGGCGTAATAAAAGTGCAATTAAGTTAACCTTTCCTTTTTTGACTTTTTTTAATTGTTATCTATGGAAATTGAATTTTTTAGTTTTGAAATATCAGCTTTATACAGTAATTGATATTTCGTACGTTATAGTGTGGCCAGCGGTCAACACGCCTACCTGCGACGTGGAGGCCCCGGGTTCGATCCCCAGCCAGGTCATGATGGAAAACGATCTTTTCCTGATTGGCATGGATCTTGGATGTTTATTTATATATGTCTCTATTATAAATATAGTATCGTTGAGTTAGTATCCCATAACACAAGTCTCGAACTTATTTTGGAGCTAGCTCAATCTGTGTGATTTGTTCGTATATCTTTTTTTTCCTTTTTTTAGCGAAAAAATGGACCACGTTTTGAAAGCTCGCGTGACCCAATGGTTAGATGAAGAATTTGAGGACGAGGAAGTGTTCCAAAGTAAATCGGACGATGGGGAAAAATATGTACTACCAATGGAACAGAAAAACAGGCATCAGATACAGGAAGTTATAAGTGGAAACCATGCATCATCGTCTGAAGATGGCATGCCTCATTCTGAACCTGCCCAAAACAATACACGCGACGACGTCTATGTATCTAGAAATGGAACACGCTGGAGTAAAGCATGTCCTTCTGCTACTCAGGCAAGATCTCAAAATATCAGATTTAGACCTTCAGGGCCAAAAGGTAAAAACGCTGAAACACTAAACAAAGGCCAAGAAAGGATTGTGAGACGTAAATCTCGTATGAGCTGGTGAAACCCCTCATGGCAAGAAGATTGACAGTTGAAAACCTTCCCCGCGAATTAAAGAATAAAATAAAATGGCTTTTGGGTCACGTCACTGCGCGATCGAATCAGGAATAAGGAGATCCGCAGAAGAACGAGAGTAACCGACATAGCCCGAAGAATTGCATCACTAAAGTGGCAGGGGGCTGGACACATTGCCCGTAGGACCGATGCCCGATTTGGCCGACGGGTTCTCGAGTGGCGACCACGCACCAGAAGACGTAGCGTGGGTAAGCCCCCGACAAGGTTGACCGACAACCTGGTGAAGGTCGCGGGAAACCGCTGGATGCGGTCGTCGTGGAGAACCTTGAGGGAGGCCTATGTCCAGCATTGGACGTCTTTCGGCTGAAATGATGATGATGATGAAACACTTGTACAAGACAACCATATTTATTAAAACTAGTTTAGTTTAACGTTTCCTATCTGACAACTCTAAGAAGACGGAGACTAACCCAGAGATTACAGTTTCTTTTAGAGTTCAGATATAATCCTGGTCAGATACTAAGACTACGTAGAAACGATGTCAGATATATATGATCATTTCATGAAAGAACCACTCAAATTTAGAAGTCTTGTCCAGTCAGTGCGCACATTAGTCGGAAGTCGTGCAACTCAACTCAGAACTTAAATAGCTCAAAGATTCGATAAACAAAACCAAAGAATTGATTGTAATTTGATTAAATTGGGCAATACAATATTTTTTTTTAATAATTATAAACTAGCGCTTGACCGCAATCCCGCCTGATGGTAAGCAGTGATGCGATCGTTGATGGCAAAGCGCGCTAGTTTATTAAGAGCCTATTCACTCAGAAAAACTGAGCGAATAGGAAGGAAGACGGCAGTTAACCCAACAACATAACCAACGATGCTGCGCCAAAGGGAGATAGATCTGAAGACCCTCCACGCCAAACGCACAACACAACAACACATCAACATTAGGCGCATCGTACCCGGCACACATCGCAACACAACTGCTCAGACCCGTCCTCCGTATGGCTTCACCAGACATCATGCCGGAACACGACAAATCGCTTGGCGGCAAGACTTTGTCTGGTGGGTGGTAACTTCTTCTGTAACAATGATTAATATAGATTTTCTACATATGTTTAGCAATAGGTAGCCTAAGCAATATGAGCTATTTACGTACCTATGGATGTTATTTATGTAATATAAATTTATACTATAATAAAGATATTCTAAAAAAATCGCACTCACACACGTATATACACGAAACTCAAATACTTACATGATAATCTATCCCTCTTTCAACCCTCAGATGCCCCTCAGATGCGACCGACCAACTGATCACTAAAAGCTGAACGCATTAGTCCCGGTCTAATCCTCGCTATTATTACTCTTCAGCAGTGCGTTTAAGGGTTAAGAGGCGGTGTGATCCCGGCTGACTGTATCAAATGTCACAGAGATATCGCGACTGGTCGATTACACCGCCCGAGTACTGTCGGCGACACAACGGTTAAGGCTCTTGAATTTAACGGGGTCTTTTTGGCATAGGCACTTTCCTGTTTATTCATCACTCTTTTTGTGTATGCCTTGTCTGTACTAAATAAATGTTTTTGTTTTCTTTTTCCCTTTTTTTATTACTCTGGCATTCCAATCTTAAACTTATTTTTTTAAATAATATTTTCCCTGAGTTTTCATTGAGACGGGATTTGTTTGGCGGTGAAAATGCATTTTTTGATGCATTTCTGTAAGGTAATTTGCTAGTGCAAATTTGTAAGTAGTTGCAAGAGTAAAAGTATTTGCAATGATATTTTTAAGTTGTTCGTGTTTTGGCTTTATTATCCACTGTGTCTGAAGACCAGCACTGAGGTCTGGGGCTTTTTCTTGCAAGGGGTAGTGGCATCACGCTGAGTGATGGCCGTTTTTTTTTGCGTTAATGCATATTTACCCTAAATTTGTTATATCTCTGCGTCATGTGTAACGTAAAATTTATTCATTGCCCACAAATCCAAACATAATTATTTTTTACTTAAACATAGCTGTTTTATTTTTGATTAGCTTCCACCAAAATATTAAAAAAAATGTTATCCCTGAATTAATTTGTAAGTATTCTATTGAACATTTACCTAGTAGACCACTAGGAAAATAGGATTACTCCAACAAAAAAAAAAATATACACTATTATGAAAATCGGTCTGAAATACTATTTTTTGTTGCATATCGCAAAAATCGGTCCATTTTCGTTGGAAGCACTTTACTCGACGAGTGTTCATCAGTCGTTACGTCTGGGATTACGCGTTCTGCACTTAGTACTTCAATCACTGGGGGAACTCAGAGGGAGACTAACTCCTACCCCAACGTAAAATATACAAATTATTTTGATAATTATTACGAATTATTCATGTATTTATTGTGTGCGATCTGTATTTTGAAAATTACAGAAGTACATGTACGGATATTTATTTTGTGCAAAAATAAAAGCTATGAAGTATTGAAAAGGTAGGTAGGTGTCATTTGAATGGGGTCTAAACTGTATCACAAGGTTAATATATGCTTAATGAAAATAAGCTCTGGGGTAGATTTACGGGGTTCACGTGTATGTCTGACTCCGTGAACGTAGATACGGATCACACCGAAAATAATTTATACATCAGAATAGGTGTCAAATTTATGTTTTCTACAACTGTCGACGATCATGGTACATTCCGGACCTCCAGAGCAATAACCTTACTAGCACTTTGCTGACTGGCTCATATTTTAAGCACAATATAAGAAGTACGCATCTTTGGTATAATAAATATAATCAGATAAGATGCGAGGTATATCTCGCAGCACAGAGAATACATTTATGAGTGGGTATTCCCTCTGCTGGAACACATACCTCCTGGCAGCGGTAGAGAAGAAGTGGGAAGTAAGCCCAGGAAAAAACCAGGTAAGTTAAAAACCAGTGCTGGTAGATGTCATATGTCTTCGATATATACCTAGCACATTACCCACAATGTGTTCCTTATTTTTAAATGGGAAGAATTGTTTTCTTAAATTGTGATGTATACGATGGGTTGAATTATGTGTAGTACAATCTTGCAGAAAGTGATTAATATCGACAGGAGCCCTCCCCTCGATAATTATTTTGGCTTTGATGAATAAATTTAAAATAAATAAATACGATCAAGGAGCTTTCTTAAGTATTTTAGCAGAACGACCATCTGGCGCAGTAAAGTCTATTTGAGAAAATATAGTTCTGCATCAATGACATCTCTTTTAGTTTATTACTTTATGATGATAATTAAATTTGAGTTAGAAAAGTTTAAGTTAGAAAAATTTAAAAATACATGTTGTCCCTTCACCTGCTTTTAGAGGACCACTCGTGTTAAAACAGATATACATAATGAATTAGATATAAAGTTCAATTAATGAAAATTATGTAATCTGACTATTGAAAAATTTGCCAAGTAACAAACTATAAAATTAAAAATATAAAACCTAATCTTATTTATATGCAGCATAGTTACAAAATATAAATATTTAATCATCATCATCATCGTCATTTCAGAGTTAATTCCAGTCGCATCCGAAGCTTCTTCAGCTCTGGAGTCTGGGGTCCACATTTGCCAGTCAAACTGCTGATTTTGGCTAAACTTCGGTATTTTCCATGAAACGACCGCCGTCTGACCTCCACAACCCGAAGGCAATATCGAAACATTGCAGCTAGATCAATTGTTGGACTTTTCTGAGGGCTCCAACAACCCGTAACAACTTTTGTATGGCAACGTGCTTTCCGAGGCACGACCAGACCAGTGCAAATATTCATATTCATGCATACAAATACTTGCACTGCGTGAAGATCGAAACCGCGCCTCCTTGCGCAACTGGCGTGTTCGCTACCGCTACGTCACGGAGGTTGTCAAAATATAAATACTTAATGTCACTAATAAAACGTTAGTTTTTAGGGTTCCGTAACCAAATATTACAAATGGGAGCCTATTACTAAGACTCCTGTTTGACATCACGCTGTACCTCATGAGCTGCGATAGCTAGTTTAAATTTTTCACAGATTTTAAGTTCACAAGAGGAGATCCGCAGAAGAACAAGAGTAACCGACATAGCCCAAAGAATTGCAATACTTAAGTGGCAGTGGCCCATAGGCCTGATGCCCGATGGGGCCGACGGGTTCTAGAGTGGACCACGCACCAGAAGAAGCAGCATGGTTAAGCCTCCGACAAGGTGGACCGACGACCCGGTGAAGGTCGCGGCAAACAACTGGATTTAGGAGGCGCAGGACCAGTCGCCGTGGATATCCTTGGAGGAGGCCTATGTCCAGCAGTGGACATCTTTCGGCTGAAATGATGATGATGAATGCCACATTTATTTGCATTCATTCCACCCTCAAGTTTAAGACTTAGTGACATCTCAGCATTGGGAACTGTACCCTTGTTGGAAGATAATATTTTGTCCTTTAAAATACATTACTTTTTAGTATAATATAATTTACGACTTCAAAGCTATCATTATATAATAAATATCATTATTATTTAAATTTCAAGAATTTTTATTATATTATAATGACAGTTTTTAACAACGCTGTTTATTATGTCACCAGAACAACCGTTCTTTCAAATCGTTGATGGTCTGTTATTTTATAGCTGACTAGAAGTCCAAACTAATCCAAAATTATGCATTTTTTCTAGCTAAAGCTTTTCAAATATCAACTTAAAAGACATTTGCGAGATTTCATTATAAATCGCGCAGAGCTATATATACTCCGTTCAAGTTTCTCCTCTAAAAAGAAACATCGGAGAGATCTGAGTCCCCAGACTTCACTGCTGTTGCCTGAGCCTATCAAGGGTACCATCTCCTGTTTGCTGAACCACTGCTGATGCCTGAACCTATCTAGGGGTACCATCTTCTGCACATTAAGTCACTGCTGCCGCCGAAACTAATGCAGGGGCGCCATTTCCAACTGCCGGGCACTGAACTGCTGCTGCTGCCTGGGCTGTCGGCGGGCCTACGTAAGCGCCCGCCAACGAGGTCCTGTTTTTGTAGCCTGGGCGTTCCCTATGTCCAGTTAACTTTGATACACCTTCAACACCCCATAATCATAAAATCATCTCTACACTTCCTCTTCACATAGACTGTGCCCGTCATTTTTTGTATACTGAACATCTGCTGTAAGTATACTTTTAAATTGATTCCTTAATTTTCTTTTTTATTGTGGTTTACGTCAAGATGGTGTGTTTCTGTTACCGCTATAACAATAATTTCATTTTTTTGTATAGGAGTAAGGAACCTTTTGTGCTCGAGTACGATTCGAACTTGGCCGGTTTTTGTCAGTCGATTCGTGGTATAATAACGAAACGTCTTATTACCCGCAGTTCGCTTGTGTTCTCGAAGCTGGCATATCACGACATGTACTAAGGTCAATTTATTTTCAACTACTTCCATGAAATCTCATGATTTGCTTCATATTACTTTTGGCTTACACCTGACTGACTGTCTGAAGTTCGAATTGATAGGGGTAATCATCGAATCATGTTGACATGCTATGCAACGATGAATTAGTAACTGGAATTCGAGAGAGACTTGCTCTCTTTCTGGCTGTTACCGAGCGTTAATATCTATATCATGTATATAGGTACCCAGAGTGTGCGCAAGCTGTCTGCACGTGTGTTTGAACCTCAAGACTATGTCAGTGCCCGCACGTGTAATCATATTCAGCAAATATTTACTTTAGACAACACGTTTTCCGAGTTGCACATTGTGTTTGAAATAGACGTCGAGATGGCGGCAAATGATTATTTTCGATTTTGATAGCGCGGCAGAGTTGGTTTACAAGGACTCTATTGTCGTTTGTCCCGGCCGCCCGGCCTCCACGAATGATTCCTGGATATTTGACAGTTGTCGGTGGTCGTTACAAGCCCGAATATCGGACTACCAGTCTAACCAAGGGGTTCGTGTTGCCCAGGTACCAACTGGTAACCCACTGGGTTGTAAAGCTCAAATAGACAATCACTAAGTACAGACTATACACTAAATACATAAGACAGCTGTGCTCAGCTTGTTACTCTAGAAGTCGACTCCAAAATAGTTGAGAAAATCCTATGCAGATGATAGTGATAATGGTGACGTAGTTATGTAGGAACGACAGCAGGTCAAGCTACCCGAAACTGTCAAAAAATCTTATTTAACCGTTCAAGGTTGAATAGGATTTTTGACATAGCACTAGGGTTGAAAATCGAATAAAGAAATTTTATAGTTTGTATTAGTTTGATGTTTTTTTTTTTATTATTAATTTATAAACCAGCGCTTGACCGCAATCCCGCCTGATGGTAAGCAGTGACGCAATCGTTGATGGTAAAGCGCACTAGTTTATTAAGAGCCTATTCACTCTAGCCTTGAAGACACTCAAATTGTAGTCCGACGGAAACACCGCCGCTGGCAGATTGTTCCAGTCCCTCGATGCACGCGGTATAAAGGAGGAAGCGAAACGCTTCGTCCGGATCGTAGAGGTGTTAACAACATAAGGGTGGAAACTCGCAGTACGACGGGTCGTCCGATGGGGGAACGGAGATGGAGGAATTAAATCGTGCAATTCCCTCGCACACTCCCCAAAATGTATCCTATAGAACACCGAAAGGCTGGCTACTCTACGCCTGTGCTCTAGGATTTGGAGACCAACTCGAGTTAAATCAGGGTCACCAATCAGCCTCTTCGCACGCCTCTCCACTGAATCCAATGTGGCCAGGTGACACTTAGCAGCACCAGCCCAAATGTGGTTGCAGTACTCCACACACGAACGGACCTGTGCTTTGTACAACATTAGAAGCTGCCCTGGTGTGAAGTACTGCCGGACCTTTGCGATAACGCTAAGTTTTCTGGCAGCCACCTTGGCCTTGGACTCAATGAACCGCCCAAAGTTTAGGTTCGAGGAAATCTCAACACCCAAAAGCTGAAGGCGGTCGGTACACTCCAAGGATACATTCCGAAAAGTAGGAGCCAAGGTGAACGGACAACAACTCGGAAGGAACGTTCAGTCAGGAAGTCTTTTACGTAGCCAGTCAAGCTAGGGGAAATGCCGTACGCTGGAAGCTTGTACACAGCAAACACATACTGTTATTGTAAACATTTTCATTTTTAATGGTTGGACTTGAAAAAAGACGGTGATCCCCGAGTTGATTTCGGCTTTTCTTCTCAGAGGTGGTCAGTTAGGAAATGTCAGCTAGTTTAAAAAAATATGACGTGTAAAAGTGATCAGGATCACTAATCACTTTTACACTTGATATTTTAATGAAATGAAATGAAATCGTTTATTATACTTGCATAATAAACGATTTCATTTCATTTCATTTTTAAATAATTCGGATGATTTATTTACCGGGCGAGGCACTTTGCCTTTTGTACCTAAAGAATTTCATCGCCACTTTTCTCAAAACAATGAAGTAAAATATCGTGAAGAAATAGGTATGATTCAAAATTTTGAAGACACGTAATAAGAAACGCCATTGGCCCCACGTGGTGAATTACACGGGGACTAGGCCTGGCCTAAAACGGCTTATAGACTGATTTTGCTTAAGGTTTACTTAATTGCATGTTTCAGGGTTGCCAAAATAGGTAAATATTCTGAATAAATATTTAGATATAGTTAAATGCATGCCCTAGTCTGCTATTACAATAGTGTCAGAATGGTCGATTAGTGATCTCATAATGATCGATTTTGACAAGTTTCGTAATCTACGTAGTAACAAGATAGCGTCATTATGACTTTCCAGTGGCCAATCACTGACAATCCACTGCATATTAAAAAAGATTCAAATTGAGGCAGTAGTTTTTAGAAAATCATTTCTACTAACAGGTTTTATAATAAGGGCAATACGGCAATGCCATTCTATCACCACTCCATTACGGATTCAAATTCAAGCAGTACCTAGTTTTTAGAAAATCATTTTTACTAACGGGTTTTATAATAATGGCAATACGGCAATGTCATTCTATCACGACTCCATTACGGATTCAAATTCAAGCAGTACCTAGTTTTTAGAAAATCATTTTTACTAACAGGTTTTATAATAATGGCAATACAGAAATGCCATTCTATCACCACTCCATTACGGATTCAAATTCAAGCAGTACCTAGTTTTTAGAAAATCATTTTTACTAACAGGTTTTATAATAATGGCAATACGGCAATGCCATTCTATCACCACTCCATTACGGATTCAAATTCAAGCAGTACCTGGTTTTTAGAAAATCATTTTTACTAACGGGTTTTATAATAATGGCAATACGGCAATGACATTCTATCTCCATTCCATTACGAGACGTCTGATTACAAATCACCGACATCGATCTGACAAAGATTAAGGCTGGCATGGGCGTACCCAAAAATGGTCAGGGGAGGCAGCTAACCCCCCCCCCCCCCCCCCTCTCGAATCTCGCAGAGCATGTACGAACTCCCCTAATTACTAAACAAAGTATAAACGAGGACTTATCTCTAACTTTTAAATATTATCTCTAACTTTTAAATATTATCTCTAACTTTTAAATAAACCAACAAGATGAGTTTAGCGCACAAAGATTGCCCACTCTTAAATTTGACTTGCCCCCCTTAGGCCTGACTTGCCAATAGGCCAGAAGCTAGGTACACCCATGATGGCTGGGCTTTAAAAGAAATTGTGACCTTTGAATTTGTTTTGGCCCCTCTTCTCAGAGTAGTCAAATAAAAAAAAAACAGCGGTAATCTAGATTGAAAAAAATATAATTGACTTGTAAAAGTATTTGTACAAACCTGTAACATTAGGTTAAGTAGTAATATGTAAATACCTTACAAGTATCGTATGTATTACGATTAAAATGCAAAATCAGCGTTTCTTTTTTCCAATGATAAGGTGATCGTTTATTAACGTTTAAATGTATATATAGTTTATAAAAAAACAGGTAAAAAAATAAACAACTAAAAATTTTGTCCGTAATGTTTTAAAGAAAGAAGGCAGTAAGTAGGTTTAAACGTTTCTTTAAAAAATCAATAACATACAATGGGATGGTTACTTAGGTAATTCACACTCTTTATTTTGAACGAGATCTGGTAAGTAGTTTTTTTTAATACCTCGTAAATCGTAAACCGCTTATTACCGCGTAACCTTTCATACAAATAACTTAAATTCTTTAATTTCATAAATAAATGGTACGGAACCCTTTGTGCGTGAGTCCGACACGTAAAATGATGTCGATATTATTGATCCATGGAAGTTTTAAAGAAACTTACTTACTTAAGTACGAGTGACGTGGTATTACGTCAGTAATGACGTCATACACGTGACAATTTCACGCCAAAGTCTAATCAACTATCTATAAAACAAAATATAAGTAGGTTTAAATCAGGCTAGTACTACGAAAACAGGTTTGGAATTACACGTTCAAATCTACAGAGGAAAGAAAATATCAAAGTGGGCACAAAATTACAATTCGGCAAAAAAAAAAATTTAATCGCTTGGCAAAACAAGAAAAAATCAGAAAAAGTTTCAGACATCTTTGGCCAAAGATGAACGCAAGCGCATTCGCTAGGCACGCAAAAATGCAACTTAGAAATTAGACAAATAGGGAATATTCTGGGTATTTGAATGTAATTTGTGACTTACGTTATGCCTCGGTGACCATGAGTTGCACATCAACGACGCATCTTCCAATATGCGACTCTGGAAAGAAAAATCTTCGTTCTAAATAAACACATGTTTTTGCATGCACCTTTTAGTTGTAGACATCACCAATTACTCTAAACGGGATTTTTTTTTATAAAGTGTAGTTATTCATGCATTTTAATTTGAAAAACATTTTAAAAGTAAAGTATATTTTAATTTGGTTAATTTGATATGTTTTACCAATTAGTGTTTTTAGTCTTCGTAATTTAATTGTTTCTAATAATCCAGTCTTGAATTTAAGGTTTCCTAAGGGCGGGCGTTTTGGGGTACCGTCTTATGTAAAATTGAAGTTCAAAAAGTGCTGATTCTCAGCCTAATTTGAATTGACTTTTGATTTTATTAAGTTTGCATTTGTATTAATATTCGGGTAAGTTACATTTATTAAAAAAAGATTGTTTTTAAAGCTATGCTATTGAAAATGGAAATCACAGTTTCCTTTCAACGGCAAAGATCGCAAATTTTATACTATTTAAAACATTCTGAACACAAAGAAATACATTATATAAAGCGGGGATAATCTATATCGGTGAATAAGATAATAAATTAAACGGCTTTCATCTAATGCCTTTCTCATTTTGCCTGCGAAAATTCAGTCAAATATATTCATTATTTTTGACATTTTAGCTAGTTAAAGTTTGGCAAAACTTATTACTTAGTTTGTTTAAAGAAATAATATACTTCTTTAACATCGATGCAAGAATTTATAAAGATGGTTCCGAATATTGAAATTATTTTCATTTGTTATCGTATTCTTGTCTCCACATTGTATATTAGCTACGTAACCCAGCATAGGTACAACTACACTTAGAGGTCCAAAACCCGATTACCGCGCGGTCCAGTATCCGACACAGAAAATATAAAGAGTGCACGAAAGACAACTACTAAAAGAAAATTTACTGCCTTCGCTCGGGATTAGACTTACTCTACACAAGATTAAACACTTGGTGACCTAATAAACAAACAACACCTTCTGTTAATTTGTTTGAACGAGACTGCTAAGAAATGCTAAGAGTATCCAACACAGCGTCTAAAACTTCTTTTGTTTCTTGATTAAACGTCAAAAGAATCGCTTGTTAAAGAAAGAAAGAAACGTTAATTTAACAAAGTACCCTGAACAAAGAACATATTATATAAAGCCTATAATGTCTTCTCTGTTGGAACACACTCTTCCTCTTTATAAGTGGGACTGAGTCGTAACCCACCACGTGCGCCCAGTGCGGGTAGCTGTCATATTATTATGTCCAGAATATTTGGTTCTAGAAGATGCCAGTTTCTTCAAGATATTTTACTTCACCGTTTGGATGGTAGTGGAGATAATATAATTTACACTAAACATACTGCAAGTGCCTGGAGTATGTGATAGTCGCCTACCTATTGTCGACTATCACACTGCCACGCATAACCCTGGATGTTACGTGTCTGTTGAACTATATGAACGCGCGTGGATGCGTTTTCTGTGTGTTGGACTGGTCGCGTTTTCTTTATAATCCTTCACCACATGCAGTGAGATAATCGCCATACTTGTTACCGTTACTGCTAGACCTCTAGTGGTCTAAAGGAATGAGAAACAAGTTAAAAACTACGACAGAAGAACATACGGGTGGACTACCGGTCAGATGGATACGACAGTACGAGGCCAGGCTGAGCCCGTTGGTAGCCTTAGGGTGCAAAATACTTAAAAAGCACCCATACCATATTTCGCAAGCTAAAGAGAATATTCTCTTTTTTTACATACATATTGCTAGTCCTCAGTTATACGAATGAGTAACGAATACAATAATGCTTAGATCAGACCTGGATTTATACAGCGACAAGGTAGAAGTATTAAAAAAAATCACACTATCCTCGCCCACAATTTTTTAATTATTTTTTTCAATATAGTTTGTTTCATATATTATTATTATTTTAGTTATTGTTTTTATTTTATATGTTCTTACATTTTGATCTAAATATTTGTTACTGTCTGATTCACTATAGACTGTCTTGTTTGTATTAGTTTCAGTTTAGTTTTGTACGCCGTAATTGTCATGTATCAGTCCTTTAGTTAATAAAATTATTCTAGCATAAGTTTAATGGATGTGTATAGCTGTGCTTTAAATAAATAAATATTGATACTGAAAACTGCGATAACTACTTCTACCTTGTAATGATACTATACAGTATGTTAAGAAAACCCTGTCCGACCCATAAGGGTAATAAAGGTTAGGTAAACACAAGACCAAATATAATATAAAATTTTACGTAATCATCATAGTACTAATACAAATGAATGTTGAAATAATCTTTTTTTCCCGCGAATTAATTCCAATTTCCCCGAAATTTGGTAATTTTTAAAAAGTGACAACACCGGTATTATTATGAGCGAATGGCGATGCGACCACGTGCCGCGTGCCCTGCCGCCCGGCACCCGCGGGCGGCAGGCGAAGGGTGGTTAACGCACGTTTATTAACTTACCTCTTTTTGCGAAATAATATTTATTTTTTTAGGGGGATTTTTTTTTTAAGTTTAGCCCGGTTTTGTATGCATTAGTAGAATCAGTTATCGATACCTAACAACACCTTCACGGGTCGGACAGGGTTTTCTTAACATACTGTATACTACTACTATAAATCGTATCTCTATTGAGAAGTCCTTATATATACTTTCTAACACAATAATCCATCAACAGAGTCTTTTGTAACTGTTCCTTTAAATACATACTATGAAACGCTTAATCAGCAACTTGAATAATTTAATCAGCACCGGCCGCATCGATACAGCGCGGTCGGACTGAAAATAAAAATTAGAGAACTAACTAAATGACCAACTTAGTGCTGCTTAAATTTTCATTTGGTTAACAGGCGTGTCTGGTTGCATTCGATACGTGAGTAATGGCTGTCCGTCGTTAACGTGTATTTGTTGGACCAATATATTCGTTTATTCTCTTAAATAATCAACGAGTTTACTTTTATACATTGTTAGTCATTGGCACATTTGTTTGACTTTATAGTGACGAGGTAACAAACGATAGTATCGTGCTTAGTGCTGACTTGAGTCAGGTCTAGAATCAAACCATAGCTACATTAAAGACCCATCCTTTAAAGCAACTTGTTTGTGATATCTCTATACATCTAACATCTATATAATTCCCTTTGATGGACTAAAACATTGTGAAGGCAACATTGTCGTTTTCCTCAGTCGTTTAGCTCACCATACTATGCATTATTAGTGCAACTTGTTACAGTAATGTCAATACAATTTAGTTCGGAATCATTTCACGAATAAACTATTACTCTAATGACAGTTCGTCGTTCAAGCGCCTAAGCCTATCTGCAGTTACCCTAATGTCCCTTAGAAACAAAGGCTTCTTAAATAATTGATTGACTAGCGGAATTTTTGTAATAGCCAGTTTTCAAATATGGGCAAATATTCCTTTGTAATGTCGTGCAATGCAAGACAAAAACGACACCTGAATAATGAAACAGCATGAAACGATGACGTAATACAGTAACATGATTGATTGCATTCTGTCAAGGTAAGAAGGACACACAGAATTTACCCTAACTTGTTTGAGAACTTATATTTGCCAGTTTAAGCGGCCAACGACAAATTGCCATCGATCTTATGTACATAGGGGTTTAACTCAAGAATTGATGACGACGCTGTCACGTAAGCCTTAAAGAATTTTCAATGTGAACATAATAATCGATTTATTTTTAAGTTTGTTATGGCAAGAAACGTTGCCTTTACACAATAAAATTCAACATAATTTCATATTCAACGTGCAAAGCTTTGCAACCGTGGAAGTGTTCTGGCCAGGTTTCCGGATGACAGCAATGCGGAAGAGTACTTCGAAGCTTAAAAATTCTTTTGTTTTTATATATTTTTAAATAGTCTTTCAATTTAGTGTCTAATGTACGCTAAGAGATTATGAAAACAAAACGTTTGGTGAATAATTTAATGTCATCCGTACGAAAAAGTTATCATAGAGACAATAATTGTGATGTTTTAATTGAAATAATTGTGTTTATTCAAGTTTCTGTTGATTTATAAAGATTCGTAATTACATACAGTGGCGGATGTGTGGTATTTACGTTCTGTTTCAGGTTTGGGTTCCGCATTTAGTCATTCCAGGGGACAATAGTGCGTGTGATGTATCATAATTATCATTCCAAAAAAATGTTTTGTAATATTTAATCTTTTTACGCTACATCTTTTTGAGCATAAACGGTTTGAATACTATCTATATTCCATTCTGGCTTGTTTTTGGTATCAATATTTAAATAAAATCCTTAAAATGCAAGTGTCAATTTATTTATACCTAAAACAGAATTCAGATTTTTTTTTTTTAGTTTCAAATTCGGTTAGACTGGAGGCTTATACCAATATAGTCGGGAAAATGCTAGACAGATCACAATTTTAATAAAAATAGGATTTATCAGCATAAAACATGGGATTTTATTCTATTTGCAATCAATCCGTATCAGATTATAAGCGAATTCGTTCAAATAATAAAGTGCGAATCATAAATGGCGTTATGGTGGTGAATAAATATAAAAACATAAAATATGTCTTCATATTTATGTTCATGTAACGAAGTTGCAAAAGTAGTCAAACCTGCAAGTTGACCATATATGTAGTACCTAATGACTTTACAAACTTTTAAATAAAATTATAATTATCTTTATGAGAACTTAATTATAAGCATAAATTGCATACATTAATTACAACTGCAATCAATACAAAGGCTTCAGTCTCAATCAAGTGAAAGTATCAACGAAGGTTGTATCGCGAAATATGACCATCTAACACTTTGAGTGACATCTTCCTGTTGTAACAAG
The DNA here is from genome assembly GCA_037179545.1 of Sesamia inferens. Taxonomy (NCBI): domain Eukaryota; kingdom Metazoa; phylum Arthropoda; class Insecta; order Lepidoptera; family Noctuidae; genus Sesamia; species Sesamia inferens. The sequence goes on from CM073921.1 coordinate 23,743,164, forward strand.
GCTCTTAAATAATTAATACCCAGCCCTTTGCCTCGGCTGTCTAATGGCGTGACTAAATAAGGGAGGCCGACCCTCCCCTCACTCCCCTCACTGAAAACTTTTAATACAGAACGTTTGTTTTAGGGCAATTTTGAGTGCAGGTCAAAGACCATCGATGGATGGGTTCCGTTTTACGTTAAAATTTTTTTGTGAGTGAAATTTTTGAGATAGAAAAGATTGTGAAAATTTCAAGTTTAGGGATAAGTGATATAAGTGTTGTGTTTTAATAACTTATGATAATAATGTTTGTATTGGAACAGTGGTGGTCTGATGGTGTCTGTGGCCCGGACTTATGAGTTGTATGCCGTGGGGATGAACTCAAGCGGATGTTTTACACTGTGTATTTAATTTCTTGCTCTGGAAACGGTGAAGGAAAACACCGTGAAGAAACCGGCCTGTTCTAGAATTACAAATTCGAAGACATCTGATATTTACCAGTCCACACGTGACTCGTGAGTTGGGCTATGGCTCACTACCTAATAAAAAGGAGGGCTGTACGCCTATACCTCAGTAGTTTGAACATTATAGTCTGGCATTTGGACAATACATGTAGATATTGTCCCAATGCAGAGCCTTTCGTTTTACTACTCTACTCGTTCCTGAGCAAATTTGGACCAATCGCCAACATAGGCGTCAAGATCTTCCCTACCGCCGTCTACGCCCGTTAATGAAATAACTAATAATTCATAAAAAAATGGGTTCTATTGTTTTATTTATGAAGCTTAGTTTTGACTTGAAGAAATAATTGGGGTTAACATTGCATCACCTCGCTCAACTGCCGTCTTCCTTCCTATTCGCTCAGTTTTTCTGAGTGAATAGGCTTTTAATAAACTAGCGCGCTTTACCATCAACGATTGCATCACTGCTTACCATCAGGTGGGATTGCAGTCAAGCACTGGTTTATAATAATGAAAAAAAAAAAAAATAATAATTACACTTCTAGTTATCAAAACTAATTTGAATGTTTTTCCGCATATTTAGTAAGCGTGTTGGAGATCTAGAATATATACATACGTTTGCTATAAAACGGATGAAAAGCAAGCACCAGTTTGGCGTCACGTTTATTATTTATTATCAAAATAAATTCTGTTATCCTTCTACGAAAAAAACTACTGGAACTGGTAGAACTTAAAATCGTCCTCTCGAGAGAAGGCTATGTAAATTGATTTGATGTCATAACGAAAATGCCACATTACATAAAATATAAAAGTAGATGAATGAAATAAAATCATTCTGTCGTTAAAGCACCCAGAAAGAATCACCTGAGCAACATCTGCGATTTTTCACACGAAACAATAAAAAAGTATCTCTCGAAACTCATTCTACAATTACAGAAACATAATAGTCTCGGAGAATTCAATCTGACACGACAGAATGAGCCTTAAATTCGACGGACTTTAACACAGACAGAGATAGGAATACTTAAGCTGTTGAAATCCAATACGAGCGAAGGAGACGACTATAAGATTATGATAATGATAAAAATGCCCGATGAGGGTGGTGGTACTTACGACCAATTTAAAGATATGTATTTAATGTTAGGAGCGGAGTTTCGGGAGGGGTATAAGAGGGATTTGAATTGATAATTGGTGTGCACTCTATTGCTTAGGTTTTTAGGGATTTTCCTATTCGCGTGTCGAGTGAGAACTTAGTTAGGCTTTTAGTCGGTAGCGAAGGGTTATTTTTCGAATTCCGTGTGTACAAGAATTCGTCGTACTTTGTACAGGATGTTTACTTATGTTTTACACAGAGGGGTTTTTATTTAGTTTTATAACTCGTAGTGCTTTGACTACTTATGAAATGTTCACTTCAGTTCAGTACGGTCTCACCAAGAGGTATCGTTTTACCCAGCAACTCAGCAGTCGCTCTGAGTAAAATACATACATACACACATACACATACAGCACACAGCTACATCCGATCAAATAGAAGCCAAGATTAATTAGACAAGTTATCTTTTGGGGTAACCCAAACTAATAAAGAAGTTGCATTTAAAGCACAAAAGAGATGTCTCAGGGCTTAAATTCAAAACCACCGAAAGTTGTAAGCCCTATTTGATTCAATATAAAATTTTGACGCTGACATCGTTTTATATTCTGGCAACAGTAATGTTTGTCATAAATAATTCTAATTTATTTTCGAGGATGGTAGATAGGCTTGATCAAAGTCAGCTTTGTCTGCATGGGAACAGGACAGCACTTATGCGCAAAAGTGTTTTTTGCATGGCTCCGATTATTTAGAACAAGTTACCTAAAAGTTGGAGGGAGCTACATAAAAAATGTACATTTGAATTATCGACTAAAGTCATATTTATTTGACAAACAATAAATTTTTGACAGAAGCATTTATATGCATTGTTATTTATTTTTCCTCGTGCTGACTTTTATTTTTATTTATATTTTTTGACATGAAATTTATAATTAAAATTATTATTGTTCATAATATTTGCACGCAATACTAGGTGGCAAACATGTCTGATATTATCTTTTTTTTATGTTTTTCCTGCATGCATATTCTTGTATGTACACACATGTTTTGAGCAAATAAATTAATCTTTATCTTTAAGCTTTTTGCTGATATTTTTTTTAATAATGATAAACTAGTGCTTGACCACAATGGTAAGCAGTGATACAATCGTTGATGGTAAAGCGCGCTAGTTTATTAAGAGCCTATTCCGGTAGTTGGCGCGGCCAACGATGCTGCGCCAAAGGGAGATGGATCTGGAGACCCTCCACGACAAACTTCCGACACAATCATATTCAGTGCATCCTACCTGGCACACATCGCAACACAAATACTCAAACTGTCTTCCGTACGGGTTCACCGGACATTATGCCGGAACACGACGAATCGCTTGGCGGCAAGATTTTATCTGGTAAGTGGTAACTTCTGCCGGCAGCCGATGTTATGGCCTACCACCGAGTTCAACTTTAGTGTCAATTCCAAATAAATACATGATTTCTGTCAATTTCTTTTAAAAACTGATAATATTCATTTATATCTTTGACCTCGGTTAATAAAAACGATATCTACTTTCCACTAAATATTTTGTTTCCTTAAGATGTTATTAATTAAGTAGTGTGCATAAATTATTAAATCTCTTCGTACATGCTATTACGCAAACTTTTCAGTGACAATAACCTAAAATACCTACTAGCTACCCATATGTACATACATAGTCCGTTACCCTGTTTACTAGAGCAAGCATTTACCGAAATCAAACGGATACTGCGATGTACAGTGTACATATCTATTATATCCTCCCTGGTTAATGCGAACGGGTAATCAGCAGGGAAGCTATAACAATAACGGTTAATGACTTTCATTAGAGACGCGCCATTCACTCCGCGATACAGTCGTGGTTTCTACGGATAAAGCTTCCCACACGCGGCGCGGCTAAATGTTTTTATACTATGTACTTGAAGTTGGTTCCTACTTATTAGTTCGTCAGTGGAGTTGATCATGTTCCTAGACTATATATTTGTATATCATTTCTTATTTTATTAACTACCTGATCCAGGCCTTCAGTGTCCGTCCATGCCTTTTAACACTTTAAACTGAGAATATTGTAAAAGCCATTAATATCTAATCGTGTGCTGTCTTGCTAGCCCTTAACATAACAAACGCCTACAACAACAACAACAACAACAACAAGTGCCTATGTAGGTGTATGTCTAATTATTTTTTTTTATATTGAGTCCATTCTCAAAATATTTATTTCATACATGTCTCGGCTTCATAGCCGAGATTTCTGTTTTTTTTCTACTTCTTTGCGATCGATTTTTCAATCTTCAATAACTTTTATTTGAAAAATAAATAAGCGGTTTGACAACTTTCATATACAGATTGTGTGAAACTATATTCTAGAGATTAAAGTTAACTAACAACTGAAAACTCACTTTTGCGTATGGTTGACACTATTTTGTTTGTGTTAAATAAATCATTTGACTTTTGATATAATTACTAAGTACTACAATATTGATGTGTAAGTACAGCCAAGCACACTTTATTATTACTTTGCAATTGACAGTGCCTTTATGTCGTTGCATACTTCAAAGTGCAAAAGCCTTCGGTATGTATGGTATGTCAGTCAAAACCGAAATCATTAACCCCTTAAAACCCAAATACCCGAGTTAACAATTTGAATCAATTCCTCGAAATGTTTGTATCGAAAACTATCAAAGGCTGCGTTATTATTATTGTGGCGAAGAATATCAATAACGGAAATCCTAGCTAACAGAGGGATCCGATGTGCTCATTGAATATTTAATGTACTCGCTCACGGCTATGAGTTGCGAGACGCGAAAAGACGCAATTCATATTGTGTCTTATAGCAAGTTTGAGCTCAAATTTTTAATATATTTCCTATCAATCATTATGTTGCTACATCACTGTTATTGTAAGCCAACTTACTGGCGTACTTAAAACCTACAACTCGATCATTAATTTCAAATTAGAGTTTATACAGCCTGATACCGGCGCGCGAACTGCTAATATAAATTCAGCACAAGACTCTCGAAGTAGAGTCAACAAACAACTATAAATTAACTTTTTGGCAAAAAAAAAAGTCAACTGGTAAAGAATTTCATCTCAACGGGTCGGACTTCAGTATCTACTTACATACATATAATGATTCAATGATAACGGGCTGAGCGTTGATGTCCCTTCCACCGTTTATAATAGAAGTAATGTTGAAGGATTTTACTTACATAGTGTTATTATTTAATACTTTGAGAGGAATTTCCTTCAAAAAAATAATTGAGATAAGGATTGAAACGTGATTATTCTAAATTAAAATGGAGACTGTATACACACTGCCTTATTTCTGTGCAATTTATAGCATATACTTATCAATTAAAAATGTTTACAAAACCACGTTCACATATGATATAATAATTATTAGCTCAGTTACAGAAGTATAATAATATCAAACCTTGAAACTTACACTGAAGTAGCCAAGATTAACTATTCAACGCATATCGCTCTATATATAGTGATGGTAGTAGATAGTATAGTGTACATGCAAAAGACTTTTCTGTGTCAATGTGCCACCTTTTTCCCATTCATGTTTGAGTTACCTTGCTAAGTGACCTCTATAACTAAGTTGCTGCGTAGGTAATAGACAGGCTTTAGTAAGACTGGTTATCGGGCTTCTAATTCCCCTTTGTGGCGGTCAAAAGTCTACGAAACACAGTAGAAACCAGCCACCTAACATGTTTACCGAGAAAAACATTGAAATGCTTCAGACTGTAATGTTAAGTAAATTGAATTCTTTTTTATCAATATTAAGAAGATTTTAAGTAAATTAACTATCCTACCTATAGGATTAATTCAAACAACAACTCAGCTTATCACAGCCCTGCTGGACACAGTCTGACCCCAGGCCTTTTTGTGATCGTCTGTTCGTCAGGCTGGGATATGTCCAACAATAGTCGTATTACTTACTAGCGTATTACTAACATTTTACCAAAAAATACCCCATACCCTAAACGGAACATCGAATTAAATACAAACTAAACCAGTCCCCCAAATACACTAATAATTACGGGTTTACATCCTCCCGACTTTTAGTCGCATAATCGTCAATCGCGGCTTGAGTGTCCCGCCTTACGATACGCGATAACGTTACATTAGCGGTTAACTGTAACGGTTAATGCTACAGTAATTGTTATTGCCGATGCCGTTACTGGTGCCTTGTTTGGCACTACAGCACTTATAGTGTTATCTTGGTACTTTTACACTTTTCTTCTAAGTATTTTGTTAGTAATTATGGTTGGTATAGTGTAACTACCACACCACCTGTTTGCGTGGGGTGTGTAAGGCTTTTCTTATACTAATTAAGAAATGTTATGCTAGGCTGAACCCAACCGACATAAAGAATTCACTAGAGGTACCTAAAATGTTAATACCAAGAACCCTGCACGCAAATTGCGTAAATAAGTTTGAAGGATAGTTATCCCAATACATGATTATTTATTTATTTATTTTATTACTTATGTACACACAATAAAATACATAAAGATACGACAAAATTAAGATCTGAGTACAAAGTGCTGCTTATTTCTTAAGAAATTTCTTCCAGCAGACCTGCGAAAGGAGAAGTAAAACAGAAATGTAGACAATAGTGTATAAGAACAAGGAGGAAATGAAATATGAATATGATAACTATTAAAGTAATAATATTAAATATACCTAAACATATAAACCAAAAATAATTATATAAGCCAAATCAATAAAACCAAAAATAAATATACTACTTAAATAAATACATAATACTAAAATATATAAATATGTATAAATAATTAAACAAATCAAAGAAAAGAACGCCATAAATATTACTGAAAGGTCAAAATGAAAGATATTTCTACTGTTAGTGGATTACGCAATCACCCCGCGCAATTTCCCTCTACTAAAAAATCTAATTCTAATTAATTTAACTGTACACATAGGTGATCATTATTGTGAAATAAAATTGTCAAAGAACTTCTATAATTTGTTACACCAGTTATTTGCAAAGTTGTGGTATCTATTCCACAGATCAAGAGTTGAGATTGAATCTCACCTTGAAAAAAAAAAAGAAGATAAGTTGATGTTGATTATTCTGCCATCTGCATCTCTTTTTCATAAATCCATCTCTACTGCTCACTTTCTTTACGAGGAACTCTTGCGCCTTCATGCTTCAGGCACGTTAACTGTTGCGCGTTGTCGGCCAGTGAGGGAGTGTAGATATGATTAATAATACAATATCCTTAAAATGATTTGATTGAAATTGATAGTGGTTAGCCGATTTGTGATTTCAAAGATCACATCGGCCTAAAAACGTCAGAAAAGTATCTATCAAAATTTTACATCAAGGCCAATTTTTTTCCATATAGTGTAAATTGATTCAACGTGTCCTATGATGTTGTTTTATCAAAATTTCACCTATTCATTTCGTAATACTACCAAGGGATAATAAGTAAATAAAAAATATAATTCACTTAAATTTAAATTCATATGAAATAATTATAAGTTATTTTTATCGAATACAATACAAAATTAAGATACTTGTCGAAGTCAATCGTTTGACTATTCGGAACGCCAGCGTCGTACCACGGACTGGCCTTAATTCGTGGGAATAGCTGAGAATACCGCTACAAAGCTGTGTAAGCCGGGCTCTCTAGATAATCGAAACATACGATTCCACACATTCCGATGACGATACGATGTACAGACGGCAGCACATCAAGCTACCACAATCTATCAGATTTCTTTATTATCTACTTTTTAACTTTATCTATAAATCATTAAGGTTCAAGGTTAATAAGAAATTTTTTTGGTTGACTGTCCGAGTTGTATACCTTTTTTTTTGTTGGGATGGAAAATCATCAAATGACTTCTCCCGCTCTAGGCGGAGCGGAAGGGCGTGTCAGACTTTTACTGACTAAAACCCACCCGTGCTCCTTCACTTGTTTCTTGTTTAACCAACCCGCAACCCTGACCCAGGATGCATCGGTCTTCGTGGACCCCGTCACTTGTCGTGCTGACATCTCTTTGACGCGCCGTCGACTCCGGCCTGATCCTTACCGGGCGAGCTGCCCACAGCTCGCCGCCCGCAGGCCCGGGCCTAGGTTGGCTGGGAGTTTGGTGTCGTCTCCCGACCAGGGCGTCTCCTGCGGCGGCTAGTGGCATGAGGGCGCTGGGATTCCCGTTGCCTCACGCGCTGCTCCTCCTCCTTTGCCAGCATCACTGCTTCGCAAAAGGAGGTAACGGCCTGCCATGCACTCTCGCTCCGGACCATGGCCAGGGCCGGACGCGTCAGATCGCCGCCGATTACCGCTACGAGGACACGACGGTGCTCTACCCAAGCCGGGTAGACCTCCACCGAGTCCTCAGGTCGATCCCGAGTTATATACCTTCAGCGCGTTATTCGCTAGTGTGACTAACTTGTTCGTAGATTTATAATGATTTGATTTATTGATGCTATTGTGCTATTTTATTTATTAATTATTTTTATTTTATAGTTAAATTTACAGCGCGATAGTTAAGTTCGCCTATTCCCTCAAAACAACTGAGAGAATAGGAAGGAAGGCGGCCGTTGGGCGAGGTGATGCAATATAAAAGCCAACAACACGACCAACGATGCTGCGCCAGAGGAAAATTGGTCTGGAGACCCTCCACGACCAAACTCCTGACACTACAACATTTGGCGCATCGTACCCGGCACACATCGCAACACAACTGCTCAGACCCGTCCTTCGGCAGTATAACCAGACATCATTGAACACGATTACAACAGTAATAGTCAACTAAGGTATAACAGTAAAAAACACATTACCACGAAATCATATTGACTTTACAAGAAAGAAGGAAACGGACGTATACAGTAAGGGACAGTATCTATGAAAAATAAAAGATAAAAAAGTAAACCTGAAAAATCACACAAACACGTCCCTTAATTTCAACGATACAGTCGTTGATAGTAGGGCTCTTAATAAACTAGCGCAGTTTACCATCAACGTTTGCATCACTGTCTACCATCAGGCGGGATGGCTGTGAAGCACTAGTTTATAATTACGTAAAAAATACAACGTCAAGACAGCGCTTCTTGTCCAGATTTAGTAGGTACGTGGCATAAACCATGTCACACAATAACATCATCAAGAACCAGCCATGGTCAAAGAAGACCAGAAAGTAAATATATACTTAGCCATTTTTCTAAATTTGTTCTTGTTAAGAGCGAAAATATCTAGCTTTTGTGGAATGTGAATTGTAAAAATACAATTGTCGTAAACGAAAATTACCCATAATTAATAATTAAAATATACATATTTCATAATAAGTAAATTTTATATTTTAATTTATTTTAATATTAGATAATTAAATAAGCTATGCTTATCTCTCGATCGTTACCTAACTTTTTAGTAATATCCTCCATTGACACTATAACCCTTTGAATAACGTTTGTTCTGTGTTTGTAATTACCCTACAATTACAACAGGTATAATTGCAGTAATATAAAAATTAAGTTAATTTTATGTTTCGTGCTTTAGTGTCACTTGCATAATACATGTGTGATTTTAATTATGTGTTGTCAGACAGGCATAAGTAAAATAATAATTAGGTATATATGTAGTTACTTAGATCATATGAGGTTTTTTTTTTTAACTTCATATAATTATGGCACAAAATAAAAAAAAATGTAGGTAAGTATTGTTGTTTTTTGACGTCTGTGTATATAAAAAAGTTAGCATATTTTTTTGGGACAACCAAATAAGATAACAAGCTCATAACTTTGTGGTATGTCATGGTATCTTTTTGAAATTTTGTACATAGATTCTTCCTCATATAAGTATGAGGTATAAATATAGCAAATACAACGTTATTTTTACTTTATACAAAACCTCAATATAGTTTGTTCAGAATAAGCAACTGAAACGATTCCAATAATCATTTTTACACCATGTCATATTTTACCCCAATTACATTTAGAAATTGTTGCAGTGTGGTTACCGAGCGCACAACGCAGCTGATGGTAGATCATAGTACTATGAAAGTACCGCGCCGCGCCGCTTCAGGCGCGGGTGGGCGAGCGATGCGCTAACCATATTTTTGTTGGGACAACCAAATAAGATAACAAGCTCGTAACTTTGTGGTTTTTCATGATATCTTTTTGAAATATTGTACATAGATTCTTTACATAAAAATACTGGATACACAGTAAACACAAAATAACATTGAAAAAAAAATCCCTTCTTCCTAAATTATAACAGTCTAGCTATGTACCTACTCTTTTCTGAAAAGTTACACTGTGGGAAAAACAACAAAAATACTAAAATTATAACTTAAAAGTGAAAGAATTTAATGATACTCTATTCAACAAGGCCCAATAACAAAGGCATATTATTAAATATGCCCTTTGTACGCAACTACCGACTATGAGGAGGTAAACTAAATAGAAAGAAACGGTTTACTACTAAACAACCAATGCTTACAGTAAGTGCTACTATTTAATGTGAACGGGAGAATGTGTGGGGGTGGATAGATTGATAGTTGTTACTCTTCTTCTTCTTCTTCTTCCTATGGAGGTCCACTGCTGGAGAAATGATTTTTCACAATGGAACAAACATCAGATCATCGGTCCACCCTGTTGGAGACCTCCCTACGCTGTGTCTTCCGGTACGTAGCCGCCACTCCAGAACCTTACTGTCCCATCGGTCATCGGTTCTACGAGCAATATTGCCCCGCCCACTGCCACTTAATTTTAGTGACTCGAAGAGCTATGTCGGTGACTTTGGTCCTTCTGCTGATTTCCACATTTCTGATTCGATCGCGCAGAGATTGTTACTCTATCACGCAAGGACTACTGAACCGATTTTTTGAAATTTCACAGTAATATAGAGCTGATCAAAGTCCCATTTTGATTCATCTCACACTTAAATAACTCTCTGTCTTTAGCACTTTTTATATATTATACTTTATATATTAAGCTTGTTTGTAAGGTTACATTCATGATAAACGTTTTATTATAAACATTATTATGGCTTAGGTATACGTCAAAATAATGCAGAGGGAATAATTTATAAAGAAATTGTATAGACTGGCTATATGGCCGCAAGCAAAAGCGTGAACAAAAACTTTTTATTTGGTTATTTAATAAACCTATGTCCGCAAATTCTTAGGAATTTACTTGTACCTATCGGTCAAACCAAGAGGGTTTGACGTAGATAGGACGCGTACCTACGCGTTTTTATACAACTTAATAGCAATTAAAATATAAATAAGGATTTAGGGCATATAATTTACCTAGCAAAGGAAGAGACAGCAATGTCATTATCACAGACAACGCAGGTTACACTTACAACGTATATTTTAACGTATAATTATTTTTTTACGCCTCATAGTATTATTAGGTTCGCGTGTTACCGTTATGCATGATATGAAGTTGTCTATCAAAAGCAGTGCCTAATAAGACGGTGTAATTTAACGATAAAATTATGACGTCACTTTAATAACTGTTGATTTTTAAAATAGATAGGTACATAAATAAACACAGATATACCTATATACAGATAGAGATAAATAAAATAAAAAAACGATATTAAAAAAAAGTTTTTGTTCTGAAACATTCTAAATATAAAGAAAAATATCTATAATACTTCTTCGTTTAAATAAAAATCTTCAGAAGGCCACCGACTGACCGAATAGCGGAGTAGGTAATTAAATTACCTTTGAATCGCAATGTCAAGTTTGTTATTAAGTGCATAAAATTCTTTAAACCGAGAAACAGCAGTTTCATAGTTGATACTCGTATGAAAAATAACATGAAAGCTCCGAAAAAATCACGTCCTCGAAGCTAGTAGAGAAACAGGAGTAAGTTCGGCGCACGGAGCAATTCAGCTCGTTTGGGCGGGCTCGATCGATAGAAGGCGTGGCCTAGGACGCTGCGTGCCTCATCTGCGCTCCCTGCTATAATTGATTGACACAAACGAACTGACGGGCAGACGCTGCGTTCGGCTTTTTATTGCAGAACCACTGGATTTAATTTCCACGCAGACTTTTTAGGGTTAGTACCTAGACAGGAGTGTTTTGTTTTTCGTCCTTTTTTGTTCTGTTTTTTATTACTCCGTTTGTTGTCTAAAATTGCTGATGTTTTTATAGGTGTGAATTAGTAATTTTGGAATGTTGTATAAAATTGGTAAGGGGTCTATGTTTGTTTTATAATATTTTAACTAAGGCATATTTATGAAAAGAGCAATAATTTTCTTTTCTTTATATTATAAGTAAAGATATATAGATAAGTAAGTGAACTTATAATAGTCTTAATATGAGTCTTTATAGTGTATTAATATAAGTAAATTTCTAAGAATAATCTACAATAAACCCTGAACGTTATAATCCATATGAATACTAAAGTCTTAACATATTGTTTCATAAATTATTTTGTTTATCGTGGTTGCCAATTAGTTTCCGTTGACAAGATTTAATTCAATGACATCCACATTTTAACTTTACGTCAATTTGAAGTATCATAAAACTGTCAAGAAATGACAATGAGAAATATAGGTAAGTATAAGCTTAAGAATAAAATATTTGACATCGGACTAATACATTATTTTATGATTCCCAGCCACCAACAGATTTGTTTTTCTTAAGCCTAGGCCGTGTTATTTTAAGGTTGTTTTAAACCTCACCAGGTTTTTGATACCTACTTACATCACAATTATTGCACAGTGGACCTATGTATGAAATCCTTGCCTGTACACACCAAGAACCCTTTCAGTTAACACAATTATCATAATCAAGTAACTTGTATAGACCGACAAAGTTTAAGTTAACACGATTAATCGCAAATATACGAGAATTACCGATATTTTTTTAAACCTGACAACACCTTTTTGACGGTATTATTATGAGCGTTACATTACATGACCTTAATACATGTGCGGGCAGGCATGCCCTGCCCCCCTTCGCCCGCACATGTATTAAGTTACCTCCTTTTGCGAAATAATATTTATTTATTTAAGGGGATTTTTTTAAGTTTAGTCCGGCTTTGTAGGCATTAGTAGAATCAGTTATAACCTAACCTAACCTAACAATTCCTTCACGGATCGGACAGGGTTTTCTTTACATATTATATAGGTAGGTATTTATTGTAACACTAAAAACATACATTGCTTAAAAATACGGTAACTATAGCAATTACTAGACGGAGATAACGGAATAAGCTGAACTTCTGTAATACTTAAATTATGATCTTTGTCAGCTCTGGAGAGGTGAAAAGTGAATAGGAAGGCCTTTGCCCAAATTAAATTACCTAACTGATTATCAAAAATCGTCATTAAAAAATTGGCTGTCTGTAGAACTCCGTCTACTGCCGATATTTGAACGTGATAACGTCTATTACATGGTAATTTTTTCTGGGTGCAATGAAATTATTTAAAATAAAGTAATGTATAACATTTATATTTTTATTTAATAGTTTGTTTAAATTTTCTAAAAAATAAAAAAAAAGCAAAAAGAAAAAGAAAAAAGAAAAAGAAAAATTAAAAAGGAAAAATTTAAAAATTAAAAAGGATAAAAAACGTCCGTTGCCGTCAGGAATCGATCCGCGGCACCTCTTGAGTGAGTCGATATTAATCCGAGCGTTTCACCACTCGGCTATCAATGCTTTAATCATGTATGCGAAAAACTGCTACTAATTGTTTACAACCGTGCTTTTAGGTAAATAATATTGCACTCTAAAGCTACAAGGCTAAGGTTAGTTTTAGTAGGCGTGGACTCCGTGTAGCGTCAGATTCGGCCGTTACGCAGTTTTCGCGAATGACTCCCAGCATACCGATTTAATAGACGTTATCACGTCAAAACTAATAAAACCATGCATTTTTTTTTTGTGTTGACGTTTTTCAACATCCTAACTTAAATTATCCGTATAATAAAAATAACATATAAGTAAAAATTACATAAAAAATATGAGATTCATCTTTACATAAGTAGAAGATTCCTGTGTCGCGTTTCTTGGAAAGTGCGTTATTAAGTTTGCTTTTATATCCGACAATTGATAGTCCATATATTGTTAGGAATAATTTATTAACAAGTAGTAAGTAATGTTAGTACAGAACTCTGATTTTGATGGTCTCCAAAGCCTATAGCACAGGCGTAGAGTAGCCAGCCTTTCGGTGTTCTATAGGATACATTTTGGGGAGTGTGCGAGGGAATTGCATGATTTAATTCCACCATCGGACGACCCGTCGTACGGCGAGTTTCCACCCTTATGTTGTTAACACCACTACGATCCGGACGAAGCGTTTCGCCTCCTCCTTTATACCGCGTACATCGAGGGACTGGTACAATTTGCCAGCGGCGGTGTTTCCGTCGGACTACAATTTGAGTGTCTTCAAGACTAGAGTGAATAGGCTCTTAATAAACTAGTGCGCTTTACCATCAACGATTGCAGTCAAGCGCTAGTTTATAATTTAATTTAAAAAAACAAACCTAAAATCACCTTGCCTTTGAATGAGCCAGTTTGCACCCTAATTTCGTCATAGACACTACTACTATCAATTGAAATCATTTTGAAGCGTTTTGGTAATCCATAGCTCCAAATGTTCGAAAAATATGTGTCCTGAACAACGTATCAAAGTACATAAATAACGCAATGAATGTAGTTAAACTGTCAAAATAAAACCCATTGTTACTGATAGTACGTTACGTAATCAACTTATAGGTCCCGTAATTTTTTTTTGTACATTATAAGCCAGTGCTTGGCCGAAATCACGCATAATCATTGATGGTAAAGTGCTCTAGTTTATAAGAGCCTATTCACTCTAGCCTTGAAGACACTTAAATTGTAGTCCGATGGAAACACCGCCGCTGGCAAATTGTTACAGTCCCACGATGTATCCGGTACAAAAGACGAGGCGAAACGCTTCGTCCGAATCGTAGTGGTGTCAACAACGTAAGGGGGGAAACTCGCCGTACGACGGGTTCTCCGATGATGGAACGGAGAAAGGGGATTTAAATCATGCAATTTCCTCGTACACTCTCCAAAATGCATCCTATAGAACACCGACAGGCTGGCTACTCTTCGTCCTCAATAATTATGTAACTTATGAAAATTATTGCAAAGTATTTTACACACACCATAGGAAAACTGCCTTTTTGAAAGGGTGACTAGAATCAATAATATGTATTGTAGTTGTAGACGTTCAGAATAGCCTTGTATGTGGCTATTTGAAATAAAAGCTTTTGGCTTTGAGGATCAGACAAGACAAATTTCGTAGTGTGTAAATTTTATAAAATATGAATATCCCTGACAGTGCTTGAAAGTTTCTTGGCTTGTTCCTTTTTAGAATGAAAATTCAGTTATTAGTTAAGCGTTATATAATAAGATGGCAGAGGATTGAATGTGGTTTGATTACGGCTATTAGACACATGCAAGCAGAATATAAATTCCACTACCAGTGTCGATTTTCCATTTGCACTCATAATTATGTCTGACACGTTCTGAATATCGCCTACTACAATTAGTTTCAATTGCTTGGAAATTGTTTTGTATTAGCACGTTCTTTGTGAAAGGAAATAGAATGATACGACGTTACCGAAATAGCTTGCCGAGTAAGCAAACTGCTGCCACTTCAGTTCGCTTACTCTGCAAGCTATTTAGGGCTGGCCATGTTTATCGTACCTCCGATGGCATGAGAAGCGGACTAGTTCAGTTGATCAATTCTGTAAAGACTCACCGTGAAAATTTGGGTGAAGTTAGCTTAGAGTGAGACTTAGTTACAATACTTAATATCAATCCTAAAGCATTAGTGTCAAATCACAGCGGTGCTAAAGAAGTGTAAGTACACTTCAAAAATAAAGTCCGCTCTGAACCCGCGTGCTGGATTACAGCCCACTCACCGAAAGAAGGGCTGTGTTTAAGCAGTGGGAACATTATAGGCATATTATGTATACGTATGATGTTAATATCTCTAATCCTTTGGAATGAAAGAAAGAAAGGAAATACATTTACCTATTTAGCACGTGAAGTCGTGGTGGCCTACTGGTTAAAACACCGCCTCTCAAGTATAAGTGTGCGGGATAGATTGCAGGTCAGGCAAATACCAATGTAACTTTTCTATTTTTAAGTATATCTTAGACGCCTATGACTGATTAAAAGGTGAAGGAAAATATCTTGAGGAAACCTGGACTTTAAGTCTGAAATCGTCAATCCGCATTGAGCAAGCGTAGTGATTACGCTCAATCCTTCTCTGTATGAAATGAGACCTGTGCCCAGCAGTGGGACGATGAAAGGTTGATGATGATTTAGCACAGACTAAAAGACATACAAACACAATACACCAGAAAAATGCATCATATATAAATAAATGAAATTCAAATAGTAAGTAACATAAGTAGCATCGTACTCTCTCCCTTTTTTTTACGTCGGTCGGCAAAAAAATAAGGGAGATTGCCTCGCGGCTGCATTAATAAGGCTCAGTTCAGCAAAAATATCAGACAACAAGTGTCTTACGTTGATTTTCAACTGAACCTTTTACAGGCGTGGTTAATGTCACTTTTACAAGTAAATATTTTGAGCAATATTTAAAAAACTAAAAAGCGTTTCCAGCATACTTATTCCTGAGAAGAAATGCAAAAACTCAGAGAGTCGTGTTCTCGTTTTAGTAGAAGGTAAGTTCTTCAGTAATTTTAAACTTTTTAGTTGACAAACTGTGTGCCCGATGGGATTATTTTCTATCGACCACTTCACAGGACTCGGGGAGAAAGTGTTACCGAATACAATAACAATACCACGATAAGTGTAAGTTTTTCTAAAACAAAAGTAAATACCAATTTACGGGTTTCGAATTTCAAAAATGACAATCAATTCAAGATTACACGGAATGCGGGAAAACTAGCAAGAAACGATTTCTACACCTTTCTATCGAGATCAAACTTAAAAATTCGTATAATCGAAAACTTTAAACATCCCAACAAAAAAATAGTTTTCACCACACACCTAATTCAGTTTTAATAAAATTAAACAGTATTCTACAAAACAAATTAATTACTTGATCATACGATAACATTGATAAGTGACCACTCGGCTACCAAAAAATCATAACATATGCGTGCCATCCAAGCCAAGGGGTGCTTATAATGGCATAGATAATTATCAAACCATAACTACCTGCAATACACTTGACATAATGTTTCGAGCACCGGAAGTCGGGGTGAATCCGGGTAGCGGTCACGTGACCGGCCGGCGGCCATCTTGTTTAACTACGTACTTCCGGTGTGGGTGAACTGTTTGCAAACATTTGGACAGCCGCTCTATTGATTCTCTGCTTTTTTGCTTTCTTTATAGTGGACACTGTTTATCGTTTTGAGCAATTGTTGGCGTATTTGTAAGATTTAACCGACACTGCTAGTAGGCAGTCGCTGAGAGGCGCCATGGCGTCCTCACCTTCCGGCGGCCACAGGTCCTCACCGGACATGGCTGTTTCGGGAGGTTAATGTTCCGTATAAGGCGGGAGGATTGCCATGGAGGATACAACAAGGAGAATCGTAATACCCAGTACAGTTGGTGGGTAATACGATACCTTCTTCTTCAGCCTATGGATGTCCAAGGCTGGACAAAGGCTTCCACGCTGACCGGTCTTATGCTGCCCGCATCCATCGGCTACCCGCGACTTTCACCAGGTAATCGGTCCACCTTGTTGGGGGCCTCCCTACGCTGTGTCTTCCAGTACGTGGCCGCCACTCCAGAACCTTACTGCCGCATCGGCCATAGGTTCTACGAGCAATGTGCCCTGCCCACTGCCACTTAAGTTTAGCGACTCGCAGAGCTATGTCGGTGACTTTGGTTCTTCTGCGGATCTCCTCATTTCTGATTCGATCACGCAGAGAAATTCCAAGCATAGCTCTTTTCATTGAACTTTGTGTGACTCTGATACCTACCCCTTAGTAAAATTGTTGGTCAACCTTTTATGCGTATGAATACCAGTAACGACAGTTAAAGATCTACGAAAGACAACCTGAACCAATAGCATAACGTACATTCCGAAGAATATTCTTTAATCAATATCACCGAAATAATTATTTAACTTATCTGTTGTTGGATGACCATCTTTGCCTCGGAAAACACATTGAGCCGTTGGACCCTGTCTCCAGTTTGTGGACCAGTTTTAGTAAGGGATATCGCATTACCCAATAAATGGGTTGAGGTGGTCAGCCTCTCTACCGTCGGTTAGACTGGAATCCGATCCCAATATAGTTGAAAAAAGGCAGACGACAATGAAATTAAAATTTAATTATTCCGGAAAACCACGAACAAAACAGACCAAAATACTTACTATCACCAAAAAGCCACAAATTACTCAAAAGAAATCAGTTCTCATATAGGTAAGCACGCGTCTCCCTATCATTTGAAATCCCATCTACCACTCAGATATTCCGAAACCCTATAAAACCATAAAGCGACAAGAAAATAAACTTAAAATCAAAAGTTTACAAAGATCTAAACCGGTTTAAACCATAACGGAGACGGACGACCGCAGTAACGGATCAGACCGGATTAGGAAACCAAATCTTCTGAAGTTCTGACCGAATCGATCCCAACCCCGACAGTTATGAAAAGGCAGCATTTGAGAGAAGAAAAAATAAAAGCCCGTAAGCCTCCTCCCGGAAAACCTCGGCACGTTTTCAAAGAAAAATATTTTCTTAGATACCGCACAAGTTTTGTGACATCCCTATGTTGGTACTCAACTAAATTAAACTAAACCTACTGTAGTATAGATAAGGTTGAAAGTTCCTTGTGTCGGTGTCTTCACTAGTTGATGGAAGCGTGTGATCGTGTAGCAGGGGATGTCAAGCCGGTCTTGTCACCGACTATCAATATCAGCCCTAAGTGATGTATGGGGTGGCAAATGCCTTAAATCGATATATTTCGTTCATCGGCTAGTTATAAAAGTTTGGACAAGTTTATTGGTTATATTTACAGCCTGACGACGTGCTGTAAGTTCGTTAGACGATCTTGAGTGATGTGCAAAGATCTTATTACTTTTCTGTCATATCAATATTATATGTATTGTTTATTATAAGTTTTGCTCTATATATAAAAAGAGGTATTAATTAAGGAGATGCATAAATAAGTATTGTGGTCTTGTTAGGAAATTAGAAGTTAGTGAAATATATAGTTGAATACGAAAAAGAACAAATAATGGCTTAAACTTTTATGCACACACCCCCAGAGAACGTGTCAACCAAGTCTTAACTGGCTTAACACGACACTTTCCGTTTCTACTCTACTGTAGGAGTTGAAGTCTCTTCTGCCGGAGTTCGATATCATAGCTGATCATAATCTTCATTCTGAACTCAGTGACATATTTACCTGATTATTATGGCACAAGTGGGACATCATTCCGTCATTCGAGGGGTAGTTGCTGAAATTTAGCGCCGTAGATGATAGGTTCGTTCGAAGCATTTTGCTGAGCAATGACCATGGCAGCAATTCTCGTAATTTAACAAAGAAAACGTTTACAGTTTGATTTCAGTGTCATTCTGTCAAAAATTACTACATTTAGTCAGAAGTTTAGTCAAGTTTTGACATTTGTTCGTCGCTGAGATAGAGGCCTCCTGTTCTGGCATAGGGCGCAGACGAGGCGCATGGCTTGATTGTTGTTGGTTTTAATAAAGAAGTACCTAATTATTTTTTCACTCCGTAATTGACATTTTAGTTTTGTTTTGTTGACAGTGGTGCAATTCAGTAGTAAAGTTCAGTGCTTCTATTTCTTTAAGTAAAAGATAATATTTTAGTTTAATCCTGACAAATTAAGAGATTTTACTAAAGTACATTTACCATAGACAGTTTAGACGCGATTATAAACATGGCGATCAAAAATACATCAATTTACGTCAGTCGCGGACTGACTTGACAGGTGTAAAGTAACATATTATGTTCTGTCCTTTTGTTAATGAAATAGAAAAAAAAAGGCACTAAACTTAAATTTAGTTTAATTTGTGAACAAGGAAATCGAGCCCAATGTCAGTTAATGTGTGTTGTGTTTGGTCCGGACATCAAGCAATGAAAATACAAGCAATGAAACCTTTGATAATGCGAAATAAACTATTGTTCCTTCTTTTTTTTTCGATGGGGCAACCATGAAAAAAAAAGATATTTCTAATTACAGAATCATACGAGAATCACCTCACTCAAATATTTAATGTGAGTATTAAATATTTAGTCAAAACAACCAGAATCACAAACACTAAACTGGAAGTTGATTCACTGATTTAACCGTTAATTAATTTTCAAAAGCGCTCCATCAGATATAAAAAATCAAAAAACACACAGATTACAAATAGTACTTGCAGAAATGAATGCAACCAATTCGACCACGTTTGACTAGATTAATACAGTGTCCGGTATCGCGTGCGCACAACCGGACGCGGCCAACGGTAGCGTCGGTGACCGCTCGCTACTAATAATCTAGTAGGAACCATATCCGTGGTCAGGACATCATACATACGTCATGGGAGGTGGCCATCATATATTAAACGTTTGGCTATTGCACTGTAGAGTTAAAACAGAGGATTCGGTTTTGCGGTGCAACGATTAAACTATGAACTATCCAAGCTAAAAAGCCACGGAAGAATAAATAACTAATTCCATGCTAGACGAAAATATGCTGAAGACAATAGAACACGGACAGGTACGCCTCAGCGGCCGCTGCGGAGACCATATTATCAACAATACACTGATCACTCATAGAACTTGACAGTGACAAATCCTGCAATGAATATTCGCAGCTAGTTTGCGCTCAGATGCGACATATTTAGACACAAAAATTATTGGTCTAGGCGTGTCTAGACTCTGCCACTCGATTATTATACAAAGCGTTGATCTATAGATCAACGCTATGTATAATAATCGAGTGGTGATGAAATGGTGATCTATAGATCACCATTTCACATAGCGTCCAATAATTCTTGTGCCATCTTCTAGCAGTGGAAACGATGTAAGCTGTTCGTTTTTATACATGGTATTAATAACGTTAGAGAAAAAAAAAGAGAAAGACACTAATGATTATGATTATTCTGGGTGGAGAAACCTTTGTATAATATAACCGAAAACACATTTACATAATAATTTCACTTCTACGTTTTCACGGTTTCAGTGGCGTTTCAAATGTGCAAGTAATTCCGAAACAGTCTAATCAGAAGCACGTCACCCGAATAGTGAATCAGTCATACCCGCAAGGGCATGATTGTTTCACTAACTTCCAATATCGTCAGATTCTATTTACAGCAACTTAGAAGATGAAGGAATAATTGATGTGACCTAGTTTGAATTGCAAGTACTACAATACAAGCAATAACACCTGTTAAATTATCAGAACATAAATTAAAAACAAGCCCTACTGCTACAGACTTTACCCTACTTTTCGATATAAAGCAGAAACAGTTATAAATCCGTGTGTGATGCGAGCGATCGCGTGCATGACACCGGAAGTTACATCCACAAATCAAGCACATGACACACGTGCGACTAATTGTCGCGTCGGCGAACGATCCTATCGACTGAAGGGCACTTCAAATGACGACGGTGTCAGGGGCGAAATATTGTACCTAGTAACTTAATCGTTATTATGTTGTTTTCAAGGATTTTATACTGTGCTGTCTTGAGTTGTTTGTATGTATGTCTTGAGCTGTTCATTTATATGGAGTGGAACTCTTAGCATGTAGTTTACGTTAGCTGTTACTTAGGTTTCTTTAAGTTTCGAGTGAAGAAGTTACTTCTAAGTATGGCGAGTGAAAGAGATGAGAGTCCAGCAATGAGCCCGCGGGGCTCAGTCACTTTTACAGATAGAAGAGGCCTTAAGAACATTATAGGTTTATTATGTGATCAGTTTCAGTTTGTGTACATTTATTACTTTCACATGTCATGTTTCGATCGAAGGCTAATCAAATTTAATCAAAAATATAAATGAATTCAATTGGGAATCAGTCCAACGAAGTTGGACTGCAAAAACACATAGGGGGAGACGGGGCACCTTGATACGATTTTTACTTAGACCCAATAAAAGATTATCTAATGATAGTTACATCCAATTAAATAACTATAATATATTCAATATATATTCAGTTAACTTGTTACATACAAATTAACCGATAGATTTAATCACAAAAAGTATTAGAGCCTATTTACTAAAAAAAATAATTTGTATCAATGTACCCCACATATGACGTACACTAGTACATACACTAGCACTTTAGTTCATAGAAATATTTCTACAAATTAAAAAAGTTTTATTGATTTTTCTGACCTTCATTTATTAATTATTTTAAATTATATTTATTCGCTGCTTTTGTTATCGATAATTTCCCATCCAACACGTCAGATATCACAGAAGCCACGGAAATTTCAATGATGGAACTTCTATTCATCATGCATTTAAATCATTAAAACATTTTTTATAAAAAAAGTAAAATATATTACCTAAGTATGTATTTAACAAAATATCGGGGTAACAATGTGCCCCAAGAGCAGCTATGTGCCCCTGTCTACTACAATCGAATTCAACATTTTATAAAAATTAAAGCAATAAATAATCAAAAAATTTAAGTCTATTTAATGTGATGACAGGTATGTACTTACCAAATGTCTTAATATAACACAGGTAACACTAAATAAATTAGAAGAATCACATCCGAAAGAACACTACGAAAATTTTGTTGCGAACATCAGAAACAGTTTTATACGTGCAAGTCGCTAGTCGTCGAGTGAACGTGGCTCTGCGCTAGTGTGCGTGTAGGGTTTATTATATACCTTCTTATCGGTGGCGGATGGCTCTTATGAATATTGACTGTATTTATGTGCCCCTTGTATCAATGTACCCCGTCTCCCCCGTAAAGATTAAAGACCACTGTGAAATCGTGATCTCATTATTAGTTGGGCCCTTGAACTAATTTTATGTCCAAATGTGATATAATTATGTGGTTAGGAATGGTTCCTAACTTCGGCCGATAATCCATAGTTTCGGCAATCTGTAAAGGTTGTCTGTAAAAGATTCCTGTTAGCGATAAGACCGCTATGTCATTGTATCACTTTTTTGTAAAATATTAATATTTATGTTCTGTAATTTATATGGTGTACATAATAAAGAGTGCCTGTGCTATTCTATCGCGCTTAGCTTATTGATCCCCTGAGCCGCTCTAACAGTATGTTAGATTCTTAAAATGGGTATTAAATATTTATCAACACTATTCACAGTTATTTACTGAAATTTAATGCAACAAGAAAATTAAATTTAGAATATTGCTGTCGCGTCCACACAACAGGACGGCAATAGGGGCAATGACAGTTTAAAGCTGTCAAAATATGCCGATGTCAAAGACTCACTATGTAAACTCCGGTGACACAACATGATCTAAAATTAGGTACGTCTAGACTTGTAAGTTATATGGCCTTAATTTTGTCTCTATATTTAATGTGCGAAGAAAAAGGAGGCAAACAATTTCAAAATCAGCACAGTCAGGTTCTTTTTTCTTCTCTCAATTTGACTTAATTATATGTATACGCATTTTATTTGTCTTAAATCATTCACAATTACTACACCCCTGATTTTGGATCTCAGTGGTCTTTATTCTAGTTGCTATAAGGCTGCTGATGGCTTGGCTAACTTTGAAGAGACCTTAGCTCCCTATGTATGTTTCCCGATACAAAACCCGTATTTTTTACTTTGTGTTCACAGGCATTGAAATTATAATTATGTAGTAACCCATATTGCCTAAAATGCCATGCCTCAAAAACATGATATCCTCTAATTAAAACCGAGCACGGTACTTATTTAATCATTGCAGTTCTATTACCTCTAACAGCACCAACCTAATATCAACCTTATTGCAATGATTATAAAAAATATCAGTAATATTTCACAAACCTTTGAATATCGATACGTAAACCAACAGCAACATTATTTCAATGACAATAAAGATAAGTGTGATTTTGACAGTGATGCAAACTCATGTAGTGCGGTATGATTTAAACTGTGGGTTTTCAAACTTCGTTCTCGAGTGACTACATTGAGTCTGCAAAAAGAGTTCTAGAGGGTCACCAGATACCATACCAGAACCGTCCCACTGCTGGGCACAGGTCTCCTCTCATACAGAGAAGGATTGAGCGTAATCACCACGCTTGCTCAATGCGGGTTGGCGATTTCAGACTTAAAGTCCAGGTTTCCTCAAGATGTTTTCCTACACCTTCAGTCATTGGTGTCCAAGATATACTTAGAATGTACATATAACTTTAGAAAAGTTACATTGGTACTTGCCTGACCAGGAATCGAACCCGCGCACTCACACTTGAGAGGCTGGTGTTTTAACCACTAGGCCACCAGGACTTTTTTTTTTTTTTGGAGCCACATTACAAAGAATTTATTGTCATGCGCTCTGCATTTTAACCGCTATTGAAGATATTGATAAGCCAATGAGGTGACTTCGAAGTGGCATAATATGAAGATTGAAGATGATATTTCAAAAAAAAACGGCGTCATTGAAACGACTAAGAAGAAGCAACTCACATGTTCTAAGACAGAAGGCCATAATTTCCCAGTAATCATAACCAACCATATAATCATCCTTATTGCTGAGACTCAAAGCAATAGGGAAATTATAGACTGATACTTATAATCAGTCCATAATTTCCCTATTGCTGTGAGTCGAAATTTGATGGCACGGTTGGCGTAGTCGTTAAGCCATTGACTACTGCCCTGCTTGTAGCGGGTTCGATTCCCGCACGGAACAGATATTTGTATGACCTACATGTAGTTGTTTCGGGTCTGGCTTTTTGTCATCATCATCATCTCAGCGTTAATCCCAGTCGCATCCGTAGCTTTTCAGCTTTGGAGTCTGGGGTCCGCTTTACCAGTCTAACTGCTGATTTTGGCTAAACATCGATATTTTCCATGAAGCGACTGCCGTCTGACCTCCACAGCCCGAAGGCAATATCTAAGCATTGCAGCTAGACCAATTGTTAGACTTTTAAGGGCTCCAACAACCGTAACGACTGCCACTAGATGTTTGTATGGCAACCGGGACCAACGGCTTAACGTGCTTTCCGAGGCACGACCAGACCAGTGCAAATATTCATATTCATGCATACAAATATTTGCACTGTGCGGGGATCGAACTCGTGCCGCCTTGCGCAACGGCCGCGTTCGCTACCGCTACAACACGGGGGCTGTCAGGTCTGGCTGTTTGTATATGTGAGTTTAGACATATGTTTGTACAAGCACCCACGATACAAGCGTGATTCCAATTGTGGGACAAAGTTGAAAAAAATAATAATATTCAACATTTGCCTTTTCCCAATTAGGTTGAGATTGGCTTCCAGCCTCAAAAAAAAAAAAAAAAAAAGAATTTTATTTCGAAAACATGTACAAACTTTTATAGTAAATCTTACGTAGGGACCTCCTTTTAAGTAAAAACTATACCTGTGCTAGGAGGCCCCGCTCCTCAATATTTGTACCGTCAGTCTGACCGGATTCAGTTGAATACCAGTATTTTACATGGAGCGATTGCCTATCTGACCTCCACAACACAGTAACTGGGTAATTCAATACCCCTTGACAAGACTGGTGGTCAGACTTTCGGACTTCTGACGACTCGTAGAGACTGTCAAACATCTACGAATAACAGCCATGACTAACAGCTTAACGTGCTTTCAAAGTTATACAAAGACATAACATACACCTCCGTAAGGTGTAGAAATGGTCACCCATCCACGGACCAACGGTGGCAACCGGAGCATAACCTGACCGAAAGACGTACCCCCTAATTGCGTAACAGACCATTACTATCAGTTGGAATCATTTTGAAGCTTATTGCAATTCCATTGCTCACTATGTTTTAAAATGTATCTGCTCAACAACGTAAATAACTCAATGAATGTTGTTGAACTGTCAAAATAAAACCAATTGCTACTGTGATAATGTGTTACGCAATTACCCTGCTGTGCGGATCATCATCATCAACCTTTTTATCGTCCCACTGCTGGGCACAGGTTTCCTCTCATACAGAGAAGGATTGAGCGTAATCACCACGCTTGCTCAGTGCGGGTTGACGATTTCAGACTTAAAGTCCTTCACCTTCAGTCATTGGTGCCCAAGTAAACTGGCTGAGCGGAAGATTTTATGAAATTACATATCTGAAATGTTGTAAGCAAGTTAATACAAAATAACTAATCCATCCTTAACGTTTGCACTCTATTTAAATCGTTTCGTAATCTGTTTGTTCTTTAATTTAACATTGGAAGTGTTTGTTTATTTACTAAAGAATTATACATTTTTTTTACCTTCAGCAAAATTCACTAAAACAACTCTGGAATTTTTTGTTGCCTAAAAAAAGGCTTAACATATCTATTGCTGGGGATCGATTCCGACAAAAGAAACGGGTTATTTCCCAAGAAATGGCACAATGATTCCATATTACTCCTTACAGTTAAAGTATGGTAAGTACTGACAGGGTTAGGGTGTCTATAATAACTATATTTGAAAGAAGAATTCGAACGAATTTTCGAATTTTCAAGTTATATTATTATTTTTAATTATGTGAATATTTTCAGTTCATGGAACCACAAATTGAAAGTCATACGTAATAAAGTTCAAATTCCAATGCAAATCAAAACTTACTAAGACCTTTTTGTAATATATGATTACTCAAAAATCAAGTTACTTATACATTTCCATAAAGTAGTTAACTGATAAAAAAGGATGTTGTTTATCCAAATTAGTATCTTCAAGTACCTCCGAAATTTTGTGATTCTAGTACTTTTGAACACGTGTAAACTGGCGAATCATATATTTAATACGTAAACGTAAACAATGCTGAAAATTCACGGGTGGACGTCAGCGTTCAGAATATTTTATTAATGTCTAATAAAATTAAGCTTGTCCTGCAAGAATTGCCTCGTGTGTATACACGCCAAAAACAATGTAGGAATTGTGGGATACCAACAAACTATTTTAGTCATTAAAAAAAAATCACCAAAAACAGTCGTGGTGGCCTAGTTGTTAAAACACTAGCCTAACAAGTATGAGTGTGCGGGATCGATTCCAGGTCAGGCAAGTACCAAAGTAACTTTTCTAAGTGATATGTACTTTCTCTACGATCCTTCTCTTTATGAGAGGAGACCGATGCCCAGCAGCGGGACGATAAAAAGATTGATGACGATGATGAAAAAAATCACTTATATACCGTAAAAAACATATCCTACAACAACCCCAAATAAATTAATATAAGGGTTCAGATAACCCTCCCCCCTATTGGGACAATTCCAGTTTATTATCTTACTGACATGTGACAGCCGATTGATCCTGTAAAAATCTCACTGCACTGAACTTTTCCCTAGCATTAGTTAGAATGACAGCTTACCTTCACCTAAGCTTTTATTATGATATTGTTACAAAATAACACTTCTGATAAATGCGGCCACTGACTGGATAAGTCAGAAAG
The DNA here is from genome assembly GCA_037179545.1 of Sesamia inferens. Classification (NCBI taxonomy): domain Eukaryota; kingdom Metazoa; phylum Arthropoda; class Insecta; order Lepidoptera; family Noctuidae; genus Sesamia; species Sesamia inferens. Next base: position 23,770,182 of record CM073921.1, read on the forward strand.
TCTTGCCGCCAAGCGATTCGTCGTGTTCCGGCATGATGTCTGGTGAAACCGTACGAAGGATGGGTCTGAACAGTTATGATGCGATGTGTGCCGGGTAAGATGCGTCAAATGTTGTTGTGTTGGGAGTTTGGTTGCGGAGGGTCTTCAGATCAATCTCCCTCTGGCGCAGCATCGTTGGTCGTGTTGTTGGGTTTAACATTGCATCACCTGGCTCAAATGCCGTCTTCCTTCCTATTCACTAAGTTTTTTAGGTGAATGGGTTTAATAAACTAGCGCGCTTTACCGTCAACGATTGCATCACTGCTTACCATCAGGCGGGTTTGAAGTCAAGCGCTAGTTTATAATTATTAAAAAAAAATCTGTACAAAATATACTGTTTTCAATTTTTTTGTTATAACTGTAACTGAAATTGATCATTTGTGAATTTTGCAACTGTTTAGCTATCACGGTGCACAACCTTCACCCTAATTTCGTGACACACTGGTACTATAAATTGGAATCATTTTGCAGCATATTGCTAATCCATTGCTTTTTGTGTTCTAAAAATTTGTCTGCTCAATAACGCAAATAACGCAATGAATATTGTTGAACTGTCAAAATGAAACCCATTGCTACTAATAATGCGTTACGCAATTATCCTGTTAAGTAAAACAGACAAACCGTCTATGAGTCTTACTGATAGGGTCCTAAGAATGTTCTATTCTCTTCTATCCTCACAAAAGCAGGTATGCAAAGGTAACAAGGTGCAGTATATTTTTTGCCACATGTCAGGAAACCACAAGTTATGATTATGAATGAATCTTCATTCATAATCATAACTTACTTACTTACTTAGCTATAAGAGTAGGAGAAGACCAAAGAAAAGGCGTAACTACTAAAATAACGAATATTAGAAAAGTATGGTAGAAAATAGCCACACCAATATTTCAACAAATACAACCAAAACTATACTCAAGTATTAAACCCGGACACCAAAAATAGTCATCTCAAATCGACGTGAGATGTTCAGAAGCCCGTATGATTATCTAGCGGGTCACGATATGGATAAGAATAGGAAAATAATGGAAAGATCAAAGTCACGAACTTTGATCTTTTTATTATTGAATTTTAGGCCACAACTGTATGTTGTGCGATATTAGGAATGCATAGCTTGTCCGGTTTAGTAGGAAATGCAACAGTAGGTAAGGGACAAGTGTGTACCTTTTCTTCTTCTTTAGAAATACGTACACATATAATACCAGTAAATGATATTAAAGTATTTATTACAAAATGCATATTAAAGTTTGTTTCAAGCACTATCATCAACGAACAATAGGTATTTCTGACTCTCTGCTTCCCGACAACTAGGTAGCATTTTCATGTTCTCCTCATCGCTGTTACTGTGGCAAAGTCGTCAACAGTTTTGGATACCACTGTCTCTCTTGCAGGCGAAATGTGGGTCGTTTAGCGCGGCACGCAAACATTGAGTGGGGATTCTAGTGCCGAGGAATTTGAAAAATAGATATTTGAAGAAACTATTGCCGTCGCGCAGCTTCCAATCTCTCCCCGTAAAGTGCGAAAGGGACAGTTGCAGCTCAGGCTGATTTATCCTACAAAAACGTTAACCAAAAGACATATCGTATTCCGCTGTTTTCTTTTTCAAAACACGACAGATCTCAATTATTTTTATATCACAATTTAGAAAAAAAGTATACTTATGCTTCTATTATTCTTTTTTGTCAAAAATTTATGACATTTGTCTAATAGTCGGTCAGCATCGCGGTAAGAATGGATTATTTTTCGGGATTAAAAAAAAACATATTTCTTTTCTTAATTAAGTTTTGAAAAAGTCAAATGACAGGAGCACGGCTAATGAAGGTGTAAAAAGTAGAAAAAAAATGCTCCAAAAGCGTTATCCAGGAAGAAAACAAGGGAATACGTTTGTATAGAGAAAGCTATACTGGAGTCTCCTCTTAACGACATCATTTGACGAGCTTTTGTCTCCCTCAGCGTTCCAGCTAGATTATTAGAACAAGGCAAGGGACAGTATGTCATTATTTCCATGGAAGGTGGGTTGTGGCATTTATTGTGGGATGCAACTTATGTCGATACTCCTGGGCCACCCAACCATCCAGGACCAGCCACCTTGCTGCGGCTGCGGGCCAATCTCAAGCGGCCTAAATAACCTTATTGTTAATTATATTTTCGATCCGTTCGGGATTAAAAACGTTTCTTGTTAAAAAACAAACGAATGTTTGACACTTCCTATGACTAGCAGAGGCTGAGCGTTGCCATACAACGTGGCAATGACGCCAGTCTCTTAGGTATATTACCAGTTGACAGCGATGTGGTTGAATTTTTCGACGCTTTATTTTAGTTTGTGTATAATTTTGTTTAGAAATAATTTTGTTATTTTAGTAGCCTGTAAATAGTGACCTTGTACGTACATATATGTGTTTATCCTGTGAAAATATTTATTGTTAGAGTAATAATCATATGACTATATACTAAACAATATTTTTTTTGGTTTTTCTAGCTGTCTTTCTGTTTGTTCCCTCTTATCTCCGAAACGTCCACGTATTCGAAGTCGCGTGCAAGAGCGGTTGTGTCTATTTAGTAATCAGCCCCTCAAGTATTGTATCAAAATATGTTCTTACTGAAGTTGAATAACATTTTCATTGAAAATGGAATTATGTATATTACATATTTCTAAAACTTCGTGGAGAACCTTATCAATTATTATTATACTTCGAATCAATGACTTTGAACTCTTGAAAGTAGTAAAGTATCTTTTAAGAACATACTATACGCTACAACTACTGACTTAGCTAAAATATACTCGGTTTTGTGATCCATGCCAGACATAGGCACTTCTTATATTAGACATGTAATTGCTATGCATCACTTTGCTTGGGGGAAGTCCGAATCATCCCACAGTAACACGACTAAGATAAGAAGTATACTGTGTGCAAAACCAGATCCTGATGTATCAATTCAGCTGTAACAGCGTGATAAAGCAAAAAATAGTAAGTATTTACAGAGAAAGTTGCATTTCCATTAATAATATTAATAACAGTTGGATCACGGGACCAAAACATGCGTCTCCTTTTTATGGAACTTTTTGAACGATTGATCGACAATTCACGCCGCGGCTGAACCAAAAGGCTGACTCGTTCTTTGGCGAAAGAATTAGCATTTCCGGGAGATATTGATACGGACGAGGACGCCTAACTGTCCTTTTGTTTTTTAGTACTTATTTGTATAGTTAGTTAGCTATGTAAAGAAAATCCTGATCGATTTTACTAGTGCCTAAAAAGCCGGGCTAAACTTAAAAAAAAATTGCGCCTACAGAAATAATTACTTTTTTACAAAAGGAGGTAACTTAGTAGAAGTGCAGTAGACAATACAAGCGCGGACGAAGGGGGAACGCGGCATGTGGTCGCATCGCTCATAATAATACCGCCGAAAAAGATGTTGTCAGTTTTTTAAAAATTACCAAATTTTGGGGAAATTGGAATTAATTCACGGAAAAAAAGATTATTTCAAAATTCATTACTATTGTTACTATGATGATTGTGTAAAATTTCATATTTTATTTGGTCATGTGTTTACATAACCTTTATTATCCTTATGGGTCGGACAGGGTTTTCTTAACATATTGTATAATATATGGATAGTCTCCACAATAACAAGGTTTTTAGATACTGAGATCTCGTGTGATATGTGGAAGATTGCATAATGAATAGCAGAAGCCTTGCATTACAGCCCACTCCCTCACACATAGAGCAGGCCTATGTCCCATCAGTGAAAACATTCATCATTATCAACCTTTTTATTGTCCCACTGCTGGGCATAGGTCTCCTCTCATACAGAGAAGGATTGAGCGTAATAACCATGCTTGCTCAATACGGGTTGGCGATTTGAGACTTAAAGTCCAGGTTACCTCAAGATGTTTTCCTTAACCTTCAGTCATTGGTGTCCAAGATATACTTAGAAAGTACATATAACTTTAGAAAAGTTACATTAGTACTTGCCTGACCTGGAATTAAACCGGCGCACTCATACTTGAGAGGCTGGTGTTTGGCACTGGCGTGGTGTGCACCACGACTAATAAAAACATTATAATCTGATAATTCTATGTTCAATGGAAGTGCAAACGAAAATTTCTAACAAATAAAATCTTTCCAACAAATAGAATAGGTACAATGTGTACCACATTGTACCTATTCTATTTGTTGGAAAGATTTACTCAGCACACCTATTTTTTTAATTTATAAACAAATGCTTAACCGGAATCCCGCCTGATGGTAAGCAGTGATGCAATCGTGGATGGTAAAGCGCGCTAGTTTATTAAGAGCCTCTAGCCTTGAAGACACTTAAATTGTAGTTAGACGGAAACACCGCCGCTGGAAAATTATTCCAGTCTCTCGATGTACGTGGTATAATAGATGAGGCTAAACGCTTCGTCCTGATCGTAATGGTGTTAACAACGTATGGGTGGATACTCGACGTACGACGGGTCGTCCGATGATGGCACGGAGATGGAGGAATTAAGTCATGCAATTCCCTCGCACACTTTTCAAAATGCATCCTATAGAACGACGAAAGGCTGAGTACTCTTCGCCTGCGCTCCGGCACACTGCACATAAGCAGTAATCCCAACAGTCACAAACTTGCCAGTACACAATAATCCTCGAAGCACATTACCTAAGTGTATTAACATTTTAAAATGGACGCTATTTGACATAAAAATAGAATCTATATTTCATAGTGAACAACAATGACTGGCAGGCACGCCGAGGGAACTTTCAAGCAACAAACGAATAAAAGTTTGTCCAATAAAGTGGATGGCTAAATAACATTTAGAGATCGAAGACAATAAATAACATTGAGAGCCAAGCCAGTTGATACGCATAGCGGACCAAAGTAGTGGACAATTCAGACGGTTGAAGGCGGTTGGAGATTTGTCACAACCGATATTTTCTGCTTTATCAAAAGTGGTGTCGTCTTAATTCCATACTAAATTTTGGAGTTTAAAGGCTTAGTCATTTCAAGAAGGTGCAACATGGGGATAGGTAATTATAAAAATATCCCTGTGACAGGATTTGAAGAATATAAACTTTTCAAGAGGGAGAAGAAAATTTTTAAATCCATGAAATTAATAAGACTTAGGCAAAATGTAAAAGTAATATAAGTGCCTACGTGATATCTTTAAACCCTTTTTGGGACATACAGAAAGTATTTAGAAAACATCACGAAATGACATCTAATGTTCATGTCTTTTCGATTTATGCTTAATCTGCTGCGATTAATAGTATAAAATAATTATGATTAATTGTATTTTTGGTTTTTTATTGCAATAAAATGGCTCATAAAAATTAGCAGTGTACAAAAGAGTAAATCGCAGTTAAAAGGCGCTCTTTCATAGTAATTCACATGTTCACAACATGTGAATTCAGATGCAGATGCATCAATTGATTCTCATTTCGCCTGCAGAACTAGATCCAATAAACACTCCATGGCCTATAGAACACAAATGAAACTGTAAATCCTATTAACATGTTAAACGTATTTTTTTTTTTTTTTTTTTTGTTTAAGGATAGATAGAAATGCTTCTTACTCTTTCACCCAAAAACTACTGAATGGATTTAGATGAAATTGGGATACTTTCTATTGCGATATTTTCACGAGATTGAACTTGCTGCGGTTGAAACCGCGGGGTCATACTATTTAATTATAAAATTATAGTAATCCACGAAAACTGAACCCTTCTCCAGAGCTCGGCAAACAGTTCTAATTGCTGGGTGTGCGTGACCAAACCGTGGGATATAACATATGCCAGCACTAAGCCAACTATTATAATCACAACACCGCCCGATAATTTGCCACTGGACATGGTATGTGCAATCGATATGACATGCTACGCCCAATTTTTGGTCAAGCTGTATGGGTAAAATGATTTAGAAAATGAATATCACTTCCCATTTCCAAGATAGGTAGGCTTGTCACTATCTGTTGTTACCATTATGGCGGCACGCGACCCAGGAGCTTCTGGTGACCTTAATTAAAGCACTTGTTTATTATGAGCCTATTCAGTCTAGCTTTGAAGACACTTTAATTATAATCAGATGGGAAGTCCGTCACAGGCAAATTGTTCCAGTCCTTCGATGTACCTGGCTTAATAGACGAGGCGAAACACTTCGTCCGGATCGTAGCGATGTCAATAAAGTAAGGGTGTATAGTGTATACTAGCTGTACGACGGATCGTCCGATGATGGAGATGCTGGAATCGTCATGTAATTCATATTACTCCACACTTTCCAAAATATATCCTATAGAATACCGAAAGGTTAGCCAAAAGCCTGGGCATATTGTTCTTAACTGAAATTTTCTTTAACCAAATCTACACCACTAATTAGCCTCTCAACAGATTCTAAAGCTGCCAGGTGTCATATTGCAATACCAGAACACATTTGGATGCAATATTTAGTACTTAAAAGACCTTTTTTATATTAATAAGGCAATGAGAAAAAGGTATTGTGGCTAGAGGTAACGATACCAGCCGATCGATCACGGAGGTTAAGGAACAATGACGGGGTCAAGCCGTGGGTAAGCTACCATTGTTTGCCATTCGAGAATGAGGTGAGAGTGTCTTGTCGAAACAGTTTAAGCGGCCAGTAGGCCATCACTAAGTTGACACACGACAGACTAACCTAGCCATAGCTTCCCTTGGCTGGGTTCTTCAGATGGTCTGTAAATGTGATGCTCAGCAGTGATAAAACCGTAACAAGTAGTTCAAAAACGTTTAAGTTGCACTTTCCAGAGCGAAACATTTTCATAGAAAAATAATAGCATGTTATAGCATGTTACGTAAACTGTCTGAGCCCACAATAGACGAACAAGTAGAACAATGTAATAGAAAAGAGACATTTAAAATGATCACAGAGTCCTTTGTGATGTCATTTTTCAACTTAATAAAGCGATGGAAGGCACAAGGTGAATTTATGACCTGATGATGACTACAGGAAACCGCTGAATGCGAGAAGCACAGGACTTGTCATAGTGGTGGTGGTTGAGGCCGATGTCCAGCAGTGGGACTTTTTTTGGCTTAAATAAAGATAAATAAAACGTTCCAGACAAGAAAACTACACAGTAGTTACAAAATTGAAGGTCCAACATACGATTTATGGCGAATTCTGCCAAACTTTTATACCTAGAATAAGTCTTATTCTGAGAAAAATAAATAAAATTTTTGTCAGTTTTTCCACACGAGGACTATCAAATGTTATTCCACAGATAACACATATACCTACAACCTTGATAAAATCAACTCTTAAGGGTGTATATGATAATGCATTTTAATTATTTTTTAGATTTACAACAGACCTACACGTTTGATAGTTTACTATGGCTAATAAACGATATAACTGCAACAAAACCTTCACCCTACTTGCTTTCCGTTAAGAATGCTAAAGGCCTTCGTACGTTGACATTGCATATGACAATGAGAAGTCGTTTGTCGTAGGAGGCGCGACCAGAAGTTGCATTGAGAATGTAAGAAGTTATTTCTGTACAATGTCGGCCCTACTAGTCTTCGCTTACTACAGTCATTTCCTTATGCATTTCGGTTCAAATATGTTACCGAACCAATTTGAACTTGTGTTGCACGAATATTGTTTCGTGCAACAAGTTCTTGTATTGTTTCACCACTTGTTATTTCTGTGATCGAGATGGGATGTTCGGCTATTAACACACGGCACCGCGTACCGCCGCGGAGGGCGGCGACGGTAAACGCTGGATTGAAATGGATATGGAAATGGATTTAACACGGTTTTGACCAGTTTGTTCACAGACACTGGCAAGAATCTTCTGATCTTCATTCTGCACGATGATCCCCGCGGCTATGCGGCGCCCCGTATGTGAGGTGCCGCTCCACCGTGCGGACGGTAGCGCGGAGGGGCGGTGGCGGCGAGAGTACCGCTCGACCGCGCGGTCGGCCGTGTATGTGTGTTAGGCATCTAAGGATTTAGTAAAGGGCAATGCGGCATGAAATCCGCTTCACCACCTACCGCGACGGTACGCGGAGCCGTGTGTTAAGCGCCTTAGTGGTGATTTCTGGATTTAAAGATGACTTACGCATACGAATAAAAAATTACGCAAAGGAAAAATATTTTAAATGTATAGTCACACACACATAAATAAATAACGCTGGAGCCAAAATCATATTCAATACATAAAACTCCATAGAATTACATAAAGAAATCGGTCAAAACCCTTCCACGCCCTTCAAAGCGAGGAGCGAAACTCGTAAAAATGATAACTCGTAAAACAAACATAAAAAATATGTTACTACGCTAAATATGCGATTCGGTCGAGGCGTGATTTCGATATGAATAATTCTAAATATTTTGCTCATTTTAGTTTCCCTTCAACGAGATATTTAATCATAAACCGTGGCTTTATTACATTTATTTCGCGGGTAGTGGTGAAGCTGGCTATCCGAATTTTAATAAATAATGATTAAATCAACACCTATTTGATTTGTACACCGATTGATTTCTGGGTTTACTTCTTTTATAAAGAATAATTTTGTCTTTTTGTTGGTATAACAATTTTGATTCCCATCAAAGTATTATAGCAAGCTATGTACAGCGTTTTACAGTTAAAATATAAATATTACCGTGTATTACTCTAATATCCTCCGAAGTAATACTGCTACGTTTAGATTTTTACATACATATATCGAATTTGATGACATTATAGATAGAATAGACCGATAAGTTTTATTTGAAGACTAAATTTGACAGTTTATATTCTATACAAAAGCTGGCAAACGGCAATAAATATTTATTTACTCTCAATTGCATTACACTTTTTCAAATAAATTCGAGACTGTATAAGACCGTTACAAGCCCTAACATAATACCCTGCCGCACAATAGTCTGGCGTTCCATCAACTTTCGCAGTTACCAAAACCTATTAAGTTCAAGACGTTGGTATTTTAATAAATGAGAGAACGTCACGGCAATTCTCCCAACTTGAAATTAACTTTACGCCCTTGGGACTTGTATGAAAGCTATGAATACGGTACCGCATACTGTGGAGCCATTGTTGGAGGCAGTAGACTGTAGTTCTTGAAGTTGCAACGGAACTTGGGTTTCAGAGGCGCCATTGTAGCCTTGTGGGCCGCCAAGCGTTGTTGGTTTTCGATGGTGCGTGTTAACCGCCTGTAGGTAATTTGTATTGAAGTTATGTAGATTAGTATCTTATTATATTGTGTGCAACGGCTCTTTCATCTACACAATGTCCTTTTTTAACTGTCAAAATCACACTGATCTTTATTTTCGTTCCTACAAGGTGGCTATATCACAGTTGCAGTTAGTTGCAAGTACAGACAAAGCAACAAATTGAAAAGGGGGATAAGCAGAAGCGCTGTACCTATAAAGACAGCCCGAAAGAGCAGGTCGACACGGATGGTTTTATCACGGTATAGGAGAAAAAAGGAAGCCAACCCAAACCAAGTGCGGCACTGCATCGACCAGAGCGAACCATTTGCTGCGTCCCGCTGTACCAGTGACGCCGCTGTATGTATCCTTGAATTTTGAATGAAATTTTTGAATGAATTTGAATGAAATTTATTAAATCCTGGTTGCTTTTACTCTATAAAATTCGAGGAGAATGTAGAGTATATACGGTTCAAGATGAGATGGACTTAGAGGGTTGCGAAGTTGGAGTCTCGTCACAGCGTGAATTTTAATTTCTTTGTAGTAGGAGTACCAACTGAGAATCTTGAAAAATTCATCTCTACAGAATTTTGGCCGAAAGGCGTTATTTTCCGGCGATTCCGTGACCGAATATTTGAAACAGCGACGACGATACACGACGCCGATGCTGCAAAAAATAGTGTATTAGTTTAGTTTTATGTAGATTTTATGTAGTTTAATATGTATAGTATTTCAAATTTGTTTTTATTGTATAGTATATTAACATATATTTTATCTGTTCTTGTACAATGTTTATTAATTAGATGTATATATTTAGTTAAACTAGTATGATACATTTAACGTACATATTTCTCTCTCCTTGCCCTCAGTATTCCATCCAAAGGTTGTCTGTAAAAGATCGCTCTTAGCGATAAGACCGCCCATTGTGTCACCCTTTGTAAAATCTTTATATTTATGTTTCTGTAATCTATATGGTGTACATAATAAAGAGTATTCTATTCTATTGTATTCTATTCTATTCTATTCTGTAGTATTATTATATTTTATTGTGGGTCTTTGTTCTATTCTATTCTATTTTTGTTTATGGCAATAGTGCCGATGTCGACGATTCTGCCAATGTCTAATGTGCTATGAGAAAACGTGCGAAGCCAGTGGGTCTTTGTTGCCTGAGCCAAATAAATAAATAAAAAAATAAGGTTCCTGCTATATAACACTATCAATACTACTACTTATACTGCACTGCTCTTAGGTTGCCAATTACATATGTGGCACAATAACAGTGACTTTCATTTTCGTTGGCATATGTAAAGTTACTCTTAGATTACTACCAATGACGTCTGTCAATCAGACTTTTTATCTTTGTAATCATTTCATTAAGTTGTTGGCTGGTGGAAAAAGAATAATGAAAATGTTTTGGATGTTTTTACAATTTTTTTAGTTTTAAATACGTATACAAAGATATATTTTTACTATTAATTCTCGTTAAATACCCTCCAGCGTTTGATGTTTTATTTAAAGTTCGTATGTGTTATTGGCAAAATTATGATGTCTCTTCCATATGGGTCATTGATCAAAAGTTGAAGTTGAAGTTGTTAGCTGTTGTTAGACTTAAATGATGATTATGATAGGAAAGAAGGATACCTTCCTAAATTATGTGTGCGTACCTACATCTGTGCTTTTTTATAAATTATAACTAATAAGCAGTGATGCAATTGTTAACGGTAAACCGTGCTAGTTTATTAAGAGCCTATTCACTTTAGCCTTGAAGAGACTCAAATTATAGTCCGACAGAAACACCGCAGCTGGGATTTTTTCCAGTCCCTTGATGTACGCGGTATAAAAAAGAAGGCGAAACTCTACGTCCGGATCGTAGTGGTGTTAACAACGTAAGGGTGGAAACTCGCCGTACAACGGGTCGTCATGAAGGCTGTCGGAGATAAACTTTACCTTACTTGTCTACGATAATAAGACTTGGTAAAGCTTTACTCAAAATCAAAATCATAAGTCATTTATTCAAATTAGGCTGAGAATCAGCACTTTTTGAACGTCAATATTACATAAGACAGTCCCCCAAAACGCCCACCCATCGACACTTCCTAGTGCTTTCGCTGGGAAGAAGAAGTGGCGGAACAAACTCCCCAGCAGCACAGATGTCTGTTCATTTAAAAAAACACATGATTTTATACAATACTATGTATAGTGATGAAAACAAGAAAATACAACAACAATGAAATTATTTATCATATGCCAGCTACCCACACAAAAATACCAAAATATAAAAATAATTAAAATGAAAATGCAAATAAGTAAAAACTTATTACCTAATTAACATACCCAAGTATAAAGGGCGTGACAGCTCACATATTTATGCATTGTGAAAAAAACAAATTATATTAACTCATATAATGTGTCAGTGAGCAAATTCTGGAGAAGGATAAAGTAAGTAAGTCTAAATATAAATATATAAATAGTTAATCAGAGCGATCAGCTATTCTTATCATTTAAGTAGTCATTTACAGAATAATATGCCTTTGAACAAAGCTTGGATTTGATTTGTGCTTTAAATGTATTGTAAGGCAAGTCTATAAAAGCAGAAGGTATCTTGTTATGAAAAGTTATACCAAGCCCAATCAAGTCAATTAAACTATTATACTATTTTTTTTTCTAATGAATGAGTTGTGTTGACGACACAGCAGCCATACGACACGGCAGCGTATACCGCAGAACCACCGTGTCTATTACACAGATAAAACACCATACAGTAACTGCTTCCGTGAAAAAAGTTTAAAAGAAAGAAGGAAAAATTAACTAAACTCAATATAAATAAAGATTTTTTTTATTATTATTTATTTTCCTTCTCTGCATGAGAAGAGACCTATGCCCAGCAGTGGGACGATGGAAAGGTTGATGGTGATGATGATAATGATGAAGATGAATATAAATAAAACGTCTTATACAGGATGTATCTGACATGGAAACGCAAACTTCGTGAAAAGGCAAGACCGCATGCCACTAATAAAATTATCATTCATTTATGTCGTTAATAAACACTTACAGAAATAACAGTGTTTAAAAAAAAGTGTCGGCTCGGCCCTTGAACGTTGCAAGCGTACCGCCGTGCGGGTTTGTAGGTATGACGTTGATTCCTGATATGAACTCTATTAAATCAGCTGATAAGATAGTTTTTCGAGCTTTGTTTTCATTGTACTTTTTTGTGTAGTTAGCGAATTAATTAATTTTTACTTTAAAATCTTATTGGGTTATAAAAGTATAGCAATTATGAACGGTCTAAAGTGAAAAAACTACATATATATTTTTTAAATCAAGAAAAAGCCGACGCAAAATTCCACCAATGGGGGGTTCAGAATCATGTACTAGATCCATGGTACTCGTTTGTGCGTCGATGTCAGATACAGCCTTTATATAATACTTTCATTACGTTATAAGTACATCATTAATGTGTAATATTCTGTTTTCGACAAATTTCAGCCAACCCATTTGAATGAAACAAATATACATTATTGGAATTTAATATTTTAATGAATTAATAAAACTTTGAAAATACATTAGCACCCACGTTTCGTTCGTGTTTTATTAGCATTGAGTTGGTAAGCTTTCCAATAAACATATAGATTGTGGAATCAAAACACAATGAAATATTATGATATTTTCTATTAATGATACAGCGTTCGTGGAACTGGAAATTTATTTACTTCGTGGTATCTGTTTTTAAACTAAATAAACTTCATAATGTTTCTTTAAATATTGGAACAATTCTATTTGTAGCTTGAAAATGTAAACGGGTAAACTGTTTTTCTAAGTAAAAATCATTAGATATAAACGTACTCTTATCCACTTCTGAGACTTCACACTGTTTGTCTGTCTTTCAGTGTATGTCTGTCTGTAATGGACACCACTAAATTGTGTAACCCTAACCAAAATACAAGTGTATACCAACTTAAACAGAGAAATCGTTTCAGTATCCACCCTCTACGACATCTACGGCGTAGCCGCGTAGCGCTACGCAATGCTACGTAACAATAGAATACTAGCACTGATTGTAATAATATACAATCAATACATATTAAAGAGAAAATAGTCCTAAATAGTGTTATAAGTTGTACATCTACGATATACAGTAACGCAGTATCTAATTTCTACAAATAAAGCCTTTTTTTGAGGATGTGAAACCATCCAATGACGGCGGAGCTGAAGGCATGTCATTTTGCAGATGTCGGACTTTTACTGACTAAAACCCACCCGTGTTCCTTCACTTGCCTGTGCACCAAGGACCACTGTAGCTCTTTCAAATAACCTGTGGCCCTGGCAGTACAAATAATTCATTGATTCTACGAGTTAAATTCAAATAGTGAAAAATCAGGCCTCCTCCTGAGATTTATCTACTTCTTTTCAAAATCGCAGAATTTACAGAAAAAATTCAAGATTAAATATTCATTATTTGTGGAAAGACGAGAAAACCACTAAATTTCACTAAATATCATAGTAAGTTGGCACCAACGACAGTCCCATATGTGGTTCAGGAGAATCTGTCCATTCTTTGGTTGCCTGGAAGAAATCGCATTAGCGATAAGGCCGCCCATTGTATGTTTTATGTTCCATGTATTTTGTTCGATGTTTGATTGGTGTACAATAAAGAATAAATAAATAAATAAATAAGTTGATAAATTTATACATTACAACATAATATTCAAATGTTCTTTTTACAGATAAATAAAGAAGAAACAGTCATAAATGCAGTATCAATTTATAAGATGCCAATTAAATAACAATTCTTTATTTCTCTCGGTGGTAGACCATAACATCGGCCGTCGGCAGAAGTTACCACCACCAGACAAAGCCTTGCCGCCAAGCGATTTGTCGTGTTCCGGCATGATGTCTGGTGAAGCCGTACTGAGAAAGGGTCTGAGCAGTTGTGCTGCGATGTGTGCCGGGTACGATGCGCCTAATGTTGTTGTGTTGGGTGTTTGGTCGTGGAGGGTCTTCAGATCAATCTCCCTTTGGCGCAGCATCGTTGGTCGTGTTGTTGGGTTTAACATTGCATCACCTCGCTCAACTGCCGTCTTCCTTCCTATTCGCTCAGTTTTTCTGAGTGACCTATTCACTCTTAATAAACTAGCGCGCTTTACCATCAACGATCGCATCACTGCTTACCATCAGGCGGGATTGTGGTCAAGCGCTAGTTTATAATTAATTAAAAAAAAACAATTAGGAAGAATGTCTATCTTCTTTTCATTATAACAATTTCCAACTTATACGTTACGTTAAAATTAATTGCAGGCTTGCCTACCGCACATAATCTAGCATTTTGTACGCAATAATAAAGCCTGCTAGTCTAATTCAAAGGCTAAACCGACCGTAGACGGCACGTCGCAACGCTGACATCACATCACTGGGAATTGCTAATGAAGGTGCGATTCCATTGACAGCGGAAATGCTTACCAAAGCCGATTTGAGGAGCATGCTCATGTGCGTGTAATACCGATTTGCTATTAGTTAATTATTACATAATAATATAAGCTAACAGTCGTGGTGGCCTAGTGGTTAAAACACCAGCCTCTCAAGTATGAGTGTGCTGGTTCGATTTCAGGTCAGGCAAGTGAGGATGTAACTTTTCTAAGTTATATGTACTTTCTAAGTATATCATGGACTGAAGTATACAATGACTGATTGCAAGGTGAAGGAAAGCATCTTGAGGAAACCTGGACTTTAAGTTGGAAATCGCCAACCCGCATTGAGCAAGCGTGGTGATTACGCTCAATCCTTCTCTATGAGAGAAAACAGGTCTGTTCCCTGCAGTGGGACGATAAAAAGTAGATGATGATGAAGCTAACAGACTTAATATAATATTACGTATCATTCCCTTGAAAAAATCATTTCCTTCATTCATTCCTTCTTCATTTCCTATTTTATATATGTATATAAAATAGGAAATGATGAAGGAATGAATGAAGGAAATGATTTTCATTCCCTATTTTTTTCATTTCCTATTTTATATACATATATAAAATAGGAAATGAAGAAGGAATGAATGAAGGAAATGATTTTTTCAAGGGAATGATATTTGGACACAGGGTACTTTTTGTTCCGATATTCATCTAGACTTTTACGTGTGAAAACCGCCGAGCACAATTATTTTTTTTTTATCAAAAAATCATTTCCTTCATTCATCATGAAGGAAATGATTTTTTTGTATAGTCAATCTGTATTGCCCAATTTTATCCAAAGTCGTTATAACATGAAAGGGTAACAAACAAACATACGAAATATCTAATTCGTGTAATATTTAATTTAGATTTTTAATAAAGAACTGGAAAGGCAGTACCTTCCCAATTTTTTTATTTTTTTTTAAGAGATTTTGAATAATAAGAAAATCATATTATTGTTCCGTCTTGTCTATCATACAGGAGAAATACCTAGTGTCGCACAACGTTTTTTTTAAGTCTTTACTAATATATAAAGCTGAAGAGTTTGTTTGAACTCGCTAACCTCAGGAACTACTGGTCCTAATTGAAAAATTATTTTTGCATTGGATAGTAGGCTTTAGTCTATATAACATCGCTGCGACCTATAGGAATGGAGCATATAAAAGAAGGCGAAAATAATAATATAATAATTAAGAATACTTTGATTCTTATAATTTTATTTTATAGCTATGACGACTTCGACATTCTGATTCGGCAAGTTGATATAAAAGAAAATTATACACACTGAATTTAACATGAAGAAACAAACGCTGAAACGGAGAGTAAAATGCTAATGTCCTTACACAAGTAACTTTGTATAAAATGTTTTATTAAAATTTGGAAACACCACAAGTCTTCAGGGATAAATGCGGAGAGACGGCATGTCAAAGACCTTTGAATTAACCTTGAAATGAACTTAAGTGCGTACTTCTATGTGATTACTTTATATTTATCCAGGATTTTATGAAAGGGTCCAATTTTTACTTTTATGCAGAATGTTGCAAAAAACATTGCTTTGTGAGAGTCAAGCTGTTGTCAAGGCAATTCAAACACAACGGTATGGCTGGGATTTCTCAGTGGTAGGCCATAACATCGGCCGCCGGCAGAAGTTACCACCCACCAGACAAAGCCTTGCCGCCAAGCGATTTGTCGTGTTCCGACATGATGTCTGTGAAGCCGTACGGAGGACGGATCTGAGCAGTTGTGTTGCGATGTGTGCCGGGTACGATGCGCCAAATGTTGTTGTGTTGGGAGTTTGGTCGTGGAGGGTCTTCAGATCAATCTCCCTTTGGCGCAGCATCGTTGGTCGTGTTGTTGGGTTTAACATTGCCTCACCTCGCTTAACTGCCGTCTTCCTTCAGTCAGCAGTCTCAGTTTTTCTGTGTGAATAGGCTCCTAATAAACTAGCGCGCTTTACCATCAACGATCGCATTACTGCTTACCATCAGGCGAGATTGCGATCAAGCGCTTGTTTATAATTATTAAAAAAAATAATAATAATAAAGATCCATACTTCGTACTCACATCCGATATATGCGTGTGTATTCATTACAAGTATTTAATCGTGAACAAAATATCCTTTGGAATTATTTGATTTTTATGAACACTTTAGGAGATAACATTATTTTTAAATAACGTCACAACGAGTCGCTAAACTTAAGTGGCAGTGGGCAGGACACATTGCTCGTAGAACCGATGGCCGATGGGGCATTAAGGTTCTGGAGTGGCGGCCACGTACCGGAAGACGCAGCGTAGGGAGGCCCCCAACAAGGTAGATCGATGACCTGGTGAAGGTCGGATGCGGGCAGCACAAGACCGGTCATCGTGGAAAACCTTGGGGGTGGCCTTTGTCCAGCAGTGGACATCTACAGGCTGAAGACGACGACGACGAATGTCACAACAATGTTAGTACCATCATGACGTGAAGGGAAGACGATGGCATGCGGGCTAGGGAGCGAAACGAGCGGCTCAGGCGCATGGTTGGCTATACGAAACGGATGTACTAGATTTTATATCTTTTTTTGAAAAAGATTATTGTGTTTACAATAACCTGCTACACACAAATGCTAGTTAGGGACCTAGCTTAGTGTGTCTACACTACGGTAGGTCCCTAAAGGGCACTTGCATGTGTAGGTGATGCAATTGCGGGGAGGAAGTTTCACGAAGAAGATATCGCGGGCAGAATATAAAAAAAACCAAAATGAATAACTCTTTCACGCAAAAACTACTGAATGGAATTGGATAAAATGTAATAATATATTAGGATATTTCTTCCCACCATTACCACGGTGTCGAAACTAATCTGAATGAGACCGCGGGGCGCTGCTAGTTCTTATTATAGCCCCTCATTAATGTTATAATTTAGAGGACACAGCACTTTAATCAAATTCACGAGGCTTTAATCAGAACTGCGATCTAACTATTAACCAAGCACCTCCATTTATGTCTAGTCATTTTATTTTCCTTCATACTTTATAATTACAGGAAATTGCAAGGTTTCCTGAATGCAGTCACTGTCTCCTTTGTTCGACAAATATATTTAGTAATCCTAAACAACACCAGTCACTTTGTAAATAAATGCTGAAAGTGTGGACTCCTTTTGTTTTGTTTGGGATGGGAAACCATCAAATGACCTCAACCCGCTCTGGGCGGAGCGGGAGGGCGTGTCAGACTTTTACTGACTAAAACCCACCCGTGTTTCTTCACTTGCCTGTGTGCCATGGCCACAGTTACTTTTTAACCAACCCGCTTCCCTGACCCCGGAGGCATCGGTCTTCGTGGACCCCAAAAGTGTGGACTCCTGAGACATGATTTCATAAAATATGGTTAAAGTGTAAAAGTGTTGGTTTATCTTAACTTATTGAAATAAAATTATTCATCATTTATACATTTTTAACTCCCAATAGTAACAAACCGTTATCTCACTGAAATCTCTTCTATAGTGTGTAAAAACCCGCTCGCGCTTATGACTAGCTCCGCTAACAGTTGTGACCCAAATCATCAATGCATGTAAGTCGGCTTGACACCTGGCTTTGCTATCAAACCGCCCTGACTGATGGCCGTGGCTCATCGCGTCTAGACTGCCTAATATAGAAACGATTAAACATCTCGTCACATAATGTTGATTTATATACGAGAGTACGGCCGGTCTCAATCCCTAACGCGTATGTACGGCTGATTGTTGAATGTATAGTCTGCTTATATACCTGGTACCATTATTAATAATAAGCTGTTAATATATATGTATGTATTCGGTCACCAAGCTTTGAGTTAAATGGATTTGCCATAGTCATTAATTATGGGATATTGAGTTATGTTGTAATAAAATTATTCACGCTTCTTTGGGATTAAAATAGGTGACAATGCTAGCAGTGGAAGAAACAGAAAGAAAGCATTGTGATTAAACCAGCATGTTCTTGAACCTAAAATTAAATTCGAAGTCAAATGACATCCACTAACGCGCACTTGCCCACGTGGTTTACTACAGCCTACTTCTTTTCTAAGAAAACTGATGACACAATTTTGCTAAAAAATCACATTAACACATATTTCATTGTTAGAATTTTTTGCATTCAATTGATAGCATGTGGTGTTTGTTAGGCATGTAGTCAGCATTCTAAACAAATGGATCAATTACTCTTTGCAATAGTCGACAATATTTGTTCTGGAAATAATGGCCACGTGTGGTGATCTCACACAACACATCGCTCGTTAAATATTAAAGGTGCAGTTAGCGACTGAGCCAGTTAAGCTGTGATTGGCTACAGTTACTGCTAGCACATAATTGAACGTACTAACTAGATACCCCAAACATAGCTTTTTGAACCGAAAAAGGTTTGAATGGAGGTTAGAGATTTCGTCTGCGTGTAAGGTTTTCTGTGTATTGTTTGGAAACTAATATGATAATATGAACTTATAGATACTTTCTTGTTCTTCTGTTTAATTAAAGGTATTATTCACTGAGATTCACGGTTGATCTTGTATTACAGTATATAGCGCTGAGTGCTCTCCGCTCTCTATCTCAAAAACGATTGACTTTATAAAAAAATGTTCAGAACAAAATTTGTCACAAATTGTATGCTATATAATTTTGATAATAGGTGCTAACATCATTGAAGCAATAGAAACGGAGATAATTGCAAAAAACCGATTTTCGTGCCCTTCGACCTCGAATAACTTACGACGCAGACACGAGATAACATGAGACTTTTCAGACAACTTTTAGAACGCCAAAATGAAGCTGTATACGAGTTTCCAGCTTATTATCTCAAATTCCGAGGTTTGCCGCTTTTTTTGCCAAAGTTACAGGACTACAGGACTAGCTAGGTGTGGCTGTGGTAGTGAATTGTGGCGCTAATTCCCTTATTCTCTAACTATAAATTAAATTCAATTTTTTTTTTTATGACTCTTTAAAAACTGCACAGAAGGTAAATATAAGTCTAGTCCTGTCAAATTAGTCAGCGCCTCGCGTAATTTTATATATATTTTTTTTTTACCACAAAGGCCATTAATCAAGAACTGAATTGAATTATATTTTTTTAAATTATAAACTAGTGCTTGACTGCAATCCCGCCTGATGGTAAGCAGTGATGCAACCGTTGATGGTTAAGCGCGGTAGTTTATTAAACCTATTTACTTAAAAAAACTTAGTGAATAGGAAGAGGGCAGTTGAGCGATTTGATGCAATGTTAAACCCAATAACACGACCAACGATGCTGCGCCAGAGGGAGAGTTATCTGTGTGGCTAACATGAGTTTTCAATACCGACCTCTATTGGTTGAGAGTTCTTACAACCAATCGATGAGTCAAACGCAGTCAATATTATTCATGCTAGCCACACAGGAGATCCTCCACGAAACAAACACACAAACTCCCGACACAACAAAATATGGTGCACCGTACTCGCTCACACCACAACAAAACTATATATTTAGTCGCCATGTTTAAAATGACGTCTAACTAATGTATGTTGTATCTTAATGTAACAGAACTAAACTAATGTCTATTTATCGCCCCTCCTTGTCTTAATGAAACAGAAAGAAAAAGATGCACTTCTTACAATTAATTAACTTTATGTACCTACAAGGAAACTGGCGCCATTGTAAACTAAGCTGTAGGGATTATTCCCGCGATATATTGAAGCGTATGTATTGTGTCTATGTGTTCATTTGAACTGCAATTTGACGAATACATTGGGCTTGACAAATTAACTGTCAGAGAAATTATGTTAACGTGTGTGTTTAATTTGTAATGTGCGTTGTTTTGGGTTGCGTATATGTTTTATCGTTGAATGGTTTCTATCTCAAATAGATAAATCTTAGCTTCGTTATGTCAAGTTAGAATTTTGTTTATTAAATGCTTAAGAAAGTATTTAGGGTACTTATAACATCTTTTTATATTTTATGTCTCTCTGTTTCTGTTTAGCTAGGAAACGGCTAAACTTAGATTTGACGGGACGATACTCACATATAGCTAAAAGAATGTTAGAAGGAGTAACTATTTTTTATTTTAGAGAAAAACTTTAGCTTTAAAATCTAACTCTACTCAACTCTAGCTCCATGAAATCATTTTCATGCCTTTTGACGCCTAAACCACTGAACACATTTCAATAAAATTTGGGAAGGAGATTGATGGCCTCTTGCAGAACTTCGGCTGCTTTTTTTCCCAGTAGCACTTTGCTATGGAATAATTTCGACCACCATGCGAGTGAATCCGTAAGCAAAAGCTAATATTAATTACCTACTAAATATATAATAAATAATTTAATTTATAATTAATAGCTGCTTTTTATGAAATAAATTATCGATTGTTTTACTAACAATAATATTTTTTTTTTTGGTTTAGGTTAAGTATTTTATTATTTAGTTAAATAGTGAAAATATTATTTTATTACAATACCTACTAAATACGTCATGCTATATCTTTTTTACGTTATCCAGACATGACAATATAACTAAACAGAATTTATCGGATAAAAAGAGGACAATTGTTTATTTACAGTCTTGAAAACTATAGAAAGTAGAGTGTATATATGTACTTACATAAGTGTGTATGTTCGCTTCCATGTTGACCTGGGGATTAGAGAAAAACAAGGTGTATCAGGTGCATGTATACTGGGGGGATGCCTTAAGGGGGGGAGAAGAAGAGAATAATTCTAAGATTGGAAGGCCATTAAAGAGAAAGAATCTTGGCAGTCGATACCTTGATTTTAACGAAGCACAGTATTAAAGAATTTTATTTATAGGGAGCGAATTTTTTAACAACTTTCAGTTATAATATGAGATCCAATCCGAGCTGAAGTCTACCTCATTCGTGCTTTTTTGGTAACTGAATACTATATGATATAGCTCTTTGGATGACGTAGAGAGAAATAATAGAACATTTTTGTTTCTTTAACTTATTTTTAGAGATATTGTTACTCAGTGGTAAAAATGTAGCTAACAGCTCATCAAAATATGTTTGTCAAAATAACAACCTTTTACTAAATGTTTGAAAATACAGCATAACAAGAAAAACATTCTTAAATTTTTATTTCTTTTGTTGCGTTTAATATGCGAAACGGCTGGACCAGTTTGGACAGAACTTTGATTTCTTCTCTTCTTCCATTATCCAATTGCATTGCATTAAGTAGGTGTTTAACGGGACTGGTTGTCTGGATGCAGTATTTGTACAGACAAAATAAAAATTTTCACAACACATTCGTTTTCGAAAATCCCAATTAGTGAGCAAAATATTTTATTAAGATCGTAACCGAAGTGACATCCAATTAAGGAACAGCACTTTGATTTCACTCTCTTCTTTAACTCTAAGCCTCTGTTATAAAATGTCAAAAAGCACATTATCGAACTATTGCCTAGCCTATCCCAAGGTAACTAATCTCTAACACACTGGATTTTCTTAAAGTCAATCTAGCTAGCTTTTGCCCAATTATCTCAGAATCATCTTGTCGAACAGCTGAATAATGTACCTACAATATTTTACATGAAGGGATGGCCTATCTAACTTTCGCAACCCAATCACTGGATAACACGATACCCCTAAAGCACAGAATGAATATGGAACAGTACGGATACTACCTACAAACGTTCGAAATGGCACACTCACACAAACATGCGTCTCTACCAGATCGCGTAACGCGCCTCGCAGTCTTATCAGTAGCGCGTGCCGCATCAAGACGAGTATAAAGTCATGTACATACATACCTACATGTCAAAAAAGCCACGAGCGTATTGCGTAGTATATGGCTCCTGGAACTCGGCTTTTTAAACATCCTAATGATCAGGAAAGTTAGGAATGATTTATTGTTACAATACATTTTCCCGAATTTTATTAAATCGGTGTGATCGATTATAATCAGATTGTAAAACTAAGCGGCCGATGGCTGTTGCAGCTTTTTCGTCTCGAGTGCCCATCATGATTTTCGAGGGTGTTGAAGCCGATAGTGGTGTCAAAATGTAAATAAAACATGACTGTATTTTCTTTTAAAATATTTGTGTGTTTACCTTCCTCCTAAGTTGTAAAATGTGGCCACCAACTTGTTCAAGTTGGTGGTCACTTTTTATGCGGGTGGAAAGCTAGTCCGTTTAATAAACAAAACGTTCGTTTTGTTTATTAAACTGACTAGTTTTCCACACGCGGCTTCGCCCACGTGGAGTTCAGTTATATCGCGCTTTTTAGATTTCCCTCGGGAATATCAATTTTTTCGGGGATAAAAAGTACCCTATTATTTAATCCGGACTTCTACGTCGGAAAAAATTCAAAGCAATCGGTTCAGTAGTTACGGCGTGAAAGCGGAACAAACAAACAAACAAACTCACTTTCCCATTTATAATATAAGTAAGGATTCCTATACCTATGTACCTATATATATATGTATAAATATATACGGACACAAACCATACAGATTGAGCTAGCCCCAAAAGTAAGTTTGAGACTTGTGTTATGGGATACTAACTCAACGATACTATATTTATGATAGATACATATCCCTTTATCTGTCACTAATTTCACTATGTTGCGGTCCAAGACGGTTACCTGTTCGAGCACCTTATGACATTCTAGTGTTGTGTTTCATCTCCTCTTTAGGGAATATATAGATAAACATCCAAGACCGAGGCCAATCAGGAAAAGATCGTTTTCCCTCATGACCAGGCCGGGGGTCGCTTGATATCTTGAGAACATTTGATGAACAGACCGCCTCAAAACTATAACGAATTTGAAGGACAATTTAATGCTACGGATATTCTAACAAAAACTCATCGCAATAAGCTCAAAACTAATTCACTTCGTCTACCAGATTCACAAAAAGAATATGTGCAAACATTAATAGAAGCTCCGAAATTGGTAAAAATATGTACACAGACAGAATATAATGTATTTCCCGTGTTTTAAACTATCGTTGTTTGCCGAGATTAACAGACGTGAAACCACGAGATTAGATTACCCATTTATTTGTAACCAACATCAAAATTTTCTTATCGTCCCACTGCTGGGCACAGGTATCCTCTCATACAGAGAAGGATTGAGCGTAATCACCACGCTTGCTCAATTGGGTTTGCGATTTCAGACTTAAACTCCAGGTTTCCTCAAGATGTTTTTCTTTCACCTTGTAATCAGTCATTGGTGTCCAAGATATATTTAAAAAGTACATATAACTTAGAAAAGTTACATTGGTACTTGCCTGGCATGGAATCGAACGCGCATACTCATACTTGAGAGGCTGGTGTTTTAACCACTAGGCCACCATGACATGACATATTTGTAAACTAGTTACTTATAGTTATTTCATCCATTGACTGATTACTATGGACCTTTTTTTTTCATAGAAAAAATACAATATTCGTAACATCAAAAGTGGCAACCCTATCATTTCAATGGATCGTAGGAAATTGTTATATCAACTGGGTTTAGTTTCCATCATCATCATCATCAACCTTTCCATCGTCTCACTGCTGGGCACAGGTCTCCTCTCATACAGAGAAGGATTGAGCGTAATCACCACGCTTGCTCAATGCAGGTTGGCGATTTCAGACTTATAAAGTTCAGGTTCCCTCAAGATGTTTTCCTTCACCTTCAGTCAATGGTGTCCAAGATATACTTAGAAAGTACATATAACTTTAGATAAGTTACATTGGTACTTGCCTGACCTGGAATCGAACCCACGCACTCACACTTGAGAGGCTGGTGCTTTAACCACTAGGCCACCACTACTACTTTCCATACTGTTTCATATTTATGGTTAACCAAGTTTTTGAGCTTCATACTACCAGTATAATCACAGCAGAGACCAACGGTTTTAAATGGTTTTCGAAGCACGGAGGGAAACACGGCAGTTAATGATTAGATTTTCATCCACGAACCAACCACGATGCGTAAACAAATCTGAACCTTAAATCGTCCCATAAGGTTTTACTAGGTTTATTATATCCACGAGCTGAATCCGAGGTTCTTAAAGACAACGAGTTTCAGTTCTATAAATCAACTTACTAATGCAAAAAGAGCCGGTCATCCGCACTGCAGTACTGTCGTCCAGCACTAAATAATATACATCTAGCCGACAAACAAAACTTACAAAAGGCTTTTTAACCCATCAAATAAACACTCATCTATAATTTATAAATGCCTTTCTGTAAAATACTTCCCCATTTAATAAACTCTGTAAGGTTCAATTTCATAGAGCGTATTTCCTTCTAACTCGCCTAAAAGCAAAGAAAGTGAGGCTGATAGTAGAAAGAAATTTCGACCTTATAAACCAAAACAATAGCCAGTATACGATATTAAAGGCTTGTGTGGTCAGATTGGAAGACAATAATAGACTCTAATACAAATATACAAAGATGATTTTAGTTTGCGATAAAAAATATATGACGAACCTGTTTTAAAAATGAAATATTTTAGAATTAATATGCTTATGTTTTCAAGGGATTTGAATGAAATAGGGAGTAAATGCTTCTCTAGAAGAATTGAAGGCGAAAGTTAGGTAAGTAACCTGGACTTGGACAAGGACGGAATATACTTTTGATCTCAGTTTAATAAAAGAACTAAGTAGTCATGTACGAGCCCCGTTCTCAAAAGAAGATTTCTATGTCATAACTATAACGCTACACCTTGTTAGACATGTTTCGTATATGATCTAAAATTAAAAAGAGATCCTTTAAATTAGACTTACATTAATTTATATTAGGTACTTGTTGCAGTCATGGTGGTCTAGTGGTTAAAACACCAACCTCTCAAGTATGAGCGTGCAGGTTCGATTCCAGGTCAGGCAAGTACCTACCAATGTAGCTTTTCTAACTTTTATGTACTTTCTAAGTATATCTTGGACACCAATGACTGATTATAAGATCAAGGAAAACATCTGGAGGAAACCTGGACTTTCAGTTTGAAATCGCCAACCCGCATTGAGTAAGCGTTGTGATAACGCTCAATCCTTCTCTGTATGAGAGGAAACCTGTGCCAAGCAGTGGGACGATAAAAAGGTTGATGATAAGGTACTTGTTTAACGGTCTTAGGAGGTAATACACACTCTGTAAAAAAATAAAAGTGAATAAGTAAGTACGCATTACGGTTCATGAGATACACACGCTGAGAGACATAAACAGACTTACAGCGAAGTGCGAGAGGTGACATTGGCGCCTTTAAAACTGTTAGGTAAGTACGAATCGGACTTCGCAGGTTTTAAAGAGCAGGAAAGTTTTCGTAGGTACCCATTATCAATAAAGATCACATGTTTTGTTTAGGAGCCCCAATTAAATATATCTAAGTTTTACTTTCTACGAACGACAAATGTTCAACCTACCCAATCGACTTTGAGCCTTAACGATTTACCAATAAAGTTGAATATCTAATAAAGAAATAGTACAGATTGTAGTAGCTTGATTTGCTGTCGAATTTATGTTCAACTTCATTATTTACCAAATATCCTGAAAAGCTGATGATACCCGTAACTGTCAAATATTCCCAATCAATCTTGAGCCTTAATACTTTAGCGATAAAGCTGAAAATCGAATGCAGGAATTTGGAAAATCTTTCTAAAATGAGCACCTGAAAATCCCTTTAAAAACATCGCCGTTTAAACTGCTGAACGAATCTGAAATTAACTAGTTAAGCCAATTTCGACTGTCAATATCGCCTGAAGTTGACCTTCAAACCTCAACACGACGATAGTAGAATCGATTATGAGAATTATACACAAGTGGATTAGTTTATTACTAATTGGTTTAGCTATTGTTCAAGAATATACTAAGTTATATCTGGCATTACTTACTTACATACATAGGTATAAGTATTATAATTAGTAGAATTTTAATTTTTCATCCAATATGTAAGCTAAAGAGTCCTTTGTTTGTACTTTTTTGTCAAGCCAGGACTCGTGACCTGATTGAAATCTCGTAAGACTGCAGGAGAGTAGACCGACATAGGAGCGCGACATAGAGCAATAGCAATAGAAGTAATATCCCCTTCTCTTTCTACCGCGTTGAATGTAGAACGTTATTGTTCACGTTTTTATTTCTGCCGGCACTCCCGGAGTGCAACCCTTTGTATTTCTTTTTTCTCTTTTTGAATATAGTTTTCTTTTATTCAGGTATTGGTATATCGGCTTTTAGGCTTCATATTCTGTGTCTCGTATTGTCTACTAATGGAATAAAATAAAATACTCCTACCTACTCTTTACTAGGAACACAATGTAAATTACAAACATAAATATACAAACCTACTATTGTATAGAAGAAAGTTTCAACTGAGCAGACATCTGTATTAATGGGGAGGTTGCACCTCTTTTTGATCCCCCCGATAGCACTAAGAAGTGGAATAAGAAGTTTGTTCGAAAAAAGCTGATTCTCAGCCAAATAGGGTAGTTGACTAAAAATTAACTAATTAGTCAGTCAGTCAGATTTCCAAAAAATACTAGACACGTAGTTTTTTCTTTTTTCATATAAACAAAAAATGAAGACGGCACAGTGCGTTGAAAACTCGTGTAACGTCACTGCACGCTACACTTTTTAGCGAGCAGTGACGTCACCAGCCACCACACCTGATTTTTGATGCCTTTTATATTTGTAAATTTTTATTGATTTGATAAAACAAAATATACGTATCCAATATTTTTCTATAATCTGAATGACGGACTAAATAGAATCATTTTTTTTTTTTACCCATAAAACATCCCTATTAGTGACATTATGGGTCTACTATACTGTACTCAATGGTTACCTTAGTACCTAACGCTTAAGTTCCTATAAACAAAAACAAAACATTTTGCAGTAGGTACCTAGCTATATTTTATTGCCTAAATTATTAAATATTATATTAAATTGTTTATTATTTATATTAAATTGAGCATATAATAGAGCGTAATCTTGGTGGCCTAGTGGTTAAAACACCAACCTCTCAAGTATGAGTGCGCGGGTTGGATTCCAGGTCAGGCAAGTACCAATGCAACTTTTCTAAAGTTATATGTACTTTCTAAGTATATCTTGGACACCAATGACTGAAGGTGAAGGAAAACATCTTGAGAAAACCTGGACTTTAAGTCTGAAATCGCCAACCCGCATTGAGCAAGCGTGGTGATTACGCTCAATCCGTCTCTGTATGAGAGGAGACCTGTGCCCAGCAGTGGGACCAAAAAAAAAAAATGTTTGCTTCAGAATGATAGGTACCTGTAAAAGTGTTACTTTTAACCGTAAAGGTCCGTTAGTTACAGGAATCTGGCCTTAGACCTGCAAGTGTTGGTCATTCTCTTCCAGAAGGTGACTAGGTCTACCAGCATAAAAAAAGAAACTTTCTGAATAGACTTGCTTCAAACAGTCTCCATTTTTAAAAAGATTTAGACGTCGGTTTTGGCTGAGATGAATTAGCGACTAGGATTATTGAATTAGAGATTGGGAGTTAGCCTTCAAATATTATACCTATAGGTACTATAAATGTGCTATACATAGGTACCTATATAGCTATAACTTAGAAACTGGTCAAAGATGGAACGGGATGGTAAAGAGAGTTTCAGAGTTAGTCATCTCAGAGAAAATTAATGCTAAACACTATCCCCCTTATTCATAAAAGATGTTTAAAGTTAACTAGTGATTAGCGATTCTTTAACCATACATTTTAGACGTTTGCATGTCACTTAACTTAATCTTCGTTTATGAATAAACCCCTTAAACACTGTGGTGTATATTCATAAAGGATGATTTAAGTTAAGTGACGTGAAAAGGTCAAAATTGAATGGTTAAAGAGTCGCTAATCACTAGTTAACTTTAAGCAGCGTTTATGAATAAGGGGGTATAAGTATAAGGTTAAGTATTAACATAAATTGTCCGAATATTCAAGTGACAGCTGTCACTCTTTGAGACAGGAATGTGGGAGCCACTAGAGTACAGTAAGTAGCTATAAGTACCTACTATAGATACCATTGGGTTGTACCTATCCTAAAAAATAATTTAATGTCCATCAGATAGATTTATAAAAAATATTGAACACGTATTTTTTATTTTTTCTTTCATTCAAATACTTAGGAAGATATATTGATTTGAAATGCCGCATGAGGTCACGCCGTGGTTCAAAATATACCACGGCATGACGTAATTTACCCCCACTCCGTAACTTTAATACCCTATGTCTCAATAGTTTTTGGTAATTTCGACAAAATTAAAAATACGTGCCTTAATTTTTTTTTATTATCTATAAGACGGACTAATTATTTTTCTGATTTTCATACCATGGATGCATCCCTATTGTAAGTGTCCTAGTGAACACTTCAGCTTTGAACATACGGTACTTAGGTGAACACAGCATAACTACATAACAATAAAAACATATATCCATCCTTATAATATTGCCTTACAGCATTCGAACATACAAATACAATAACTTGTTTACATATCTTCAAAGGTTACGATTCAATAAGTGCATTTTTTTTATTATAAGCAAGCCTCCTTTACGACCGTAGACGTATATAAGAATAACAATCGGTAGCGTTCCCTTCGCCCGCGTTTGTTCCGAGACGGCCTTTAGATACTTCACCCGTCCTTTTCACTCCCATTGTAAAACGGCTACGACTGTCTCTCGTTACGTCGGCGCAAACTTGAATTAAGTAACACTGCCGGTCGCTATCTGTCTCGCTCTTTTGTGGGGTTTCCGAACAAGTGTGAGAGGGACAGTGAGTGAGGGTAGAAATGCAATAAAACAGAGATGCCTCCATGGTAGATTTGTGCCTATACAGCGGTATAGTTCTCTCATGCGTGGTTGTTTTATTTGCCTAAAGAGAATCCGTTTGGAAGTGTTAATTTCCATTTAATTTGGTACAATTATGTTGTTTATTTGAATGCTGTGGTAAAAATCTATTACGAATTATGTTTGCGTTATTTTAAATGATTTGTTATGTTTATTATCGAATGGTGGGTAGGAAGTATACTTAATTTTTATATGACACTTACATTTTAACGGCTGTACCTAAGGTTTTCTGTGACGCGATGACAGTAAAAAGGAACATAACACAGCTTCATCCAATACTTAAACAATTTTCAGTCATCTTTTGAAATTGCTTGACTAAATGAAAGTATACGCTTTACTTTTTCACATTTCTATATAACCAAGTACTAAAATCGGAGTATTTACCTATATAGCGAGAAATCGAGAAGCGTCAGCGTCAGCGTTTGCGTCAGCCCCAGAATAAGAGTGTCACAAGAAGTAGGTACTTACCTGTACATGGTACAGAATTCAAAGTATGTAGGTATGCATTTGACATTAACTTAGGTGCATTTTCAAGTTCATGAAAACTTTATGCTGAATATGAATTTTAATAAAAAAAAGTGAACAAAATTCTGCAAAATTTTCTGACTCACAGAAAAATCTTCTTTTTCTTATTTTCTTTAGAGTGAATACTACTTCAACTCTTCAATGGCCTTTGTGGTTAGATACCACAATTTTGCCAATAACACGTGTAGCAAATTATAGAAATTCTTTAAAAAAATATTTCTCAATAATGGCGGATATCGCCAATGACAGTTGAAAAAACGGCCGCGTGAGCCGCCGACTAAGAGGAGATTTGATGCAAAGCCATTATGTGGCCACTGTGCTGCGATATTTCAATGTTCTTTATGAATTATTCACTGAGTGCACTCTTTACTAGATAAATCACGCGCTTTTATTTAGTAAACGACACTATAAATAATTTAAAAGTCCAATGAAAAATGAGCGTGACATACATCTTAGTTTTCCTGTCAAAAAACCTCCACAGAAAAATCTAGGTATTAGGTATTAAACTGTCTGTCTAGACTCTATAACTCGTCTACAAATGCCCGCTCTATGGCAATACCTACGTCACTTAAACCAAATAACATACACGGCATTTCATGGAAATATCAGTTGTTCAAAATTAAATGTCCACATCTGGACTTGGCTTTAAAAGAAAGACACGCAGACAGAAAAATCCTTAGGACCCTTTTTAATGTTCAATAATTTTCCAAAATAATGTAGTAGTTAAGTACATTTATATTCAAAAATTTACACTTAAAAAAGACGATTGGATTAAAAATGGCGATGTTCTAAATTCATAATCATGACGACATAAAAATAAAACAAAACACATCCATCCATTTTGTAAGAGTGATGTTCCAATTTCTAATCACCATTGTATGGTATACTTTTCAAATACTTTAAACCGTATGCTTTTATTCATTAAAGCTCATTTTTCGATCGACAGAAAATTTTATTCGTGTAATAAAACTGTCAAAAAATCTAAATTATTTTTCCATTAAAATGACGTTGAAAAAATCATTAACGATAACCGAATACTTTTTCTCGGTAAAAAATAAAGCTACCTGTCAACGAGACAGGTGTAGGTACAGTATTGAATAAAATCACGGCAGCCAGCAGATATTCGGTAATCGAACAATAACAGGTCGCATCGCGCCGCCCGTAATGGTGAATCAATTTTGCGTCAGTAGCAGTCACGCTAGTGAACGCTGTCACATTAAGGCTTGAATCGATTTTACCTAAACTGTTTACCCAATTTTCATAGGTTTCCCTGCATGTGGAAAATTATTCTTGATTTTACTTTGTGATTTTGTCCCATTTGGCCTTTCAAAAACGATGTTTGGTGAATAGGTATCTTAATTTTCAAACAGGACAATTTAAGTAACAAAAATACTTAATGATCTCTTATACTTTTGGCATTAGTTGTCAAACAGACAGATATGATATCGCGATTGGATTTTAAAGTATTTTCTTTTGAATTTCTTTTGGTCATTTATATAGGTACCTATTTGACGCCATTTATAGGTACCTACTTGATCCCTTTTTTTTGGGTAGGAAATCATCAAATGCCCTTTCCCGCTCTCGTGGAGCGGAAGGCGGTTTCAGGCTTTTACTAAGTAGAACCCACCCGTTTTCCTTCATTTACCTGGGTGCCAGAGGCCACGGTGTTTCTTAAGAATAACCCGTGACCCTTTCAGACTTCGGTTCTACTGGATCCCATCACGGGTGCTCACATCTCTTAAAACATAACGCCTTCGACCGCACCCTGCTGAGTGCGGTAATCCTGTAATACACTATCAGTAGTAGGTAATGGGTTTAATTTTTTTTTTTTTTTATCCCGCCTGATGATGGTAGGCAGTGATGCGATTTACTCAGAAAAACTGAGCGAATAGGAAGGAAGACGGCAGTTGAGCGAGGTGGTGCAATGTTAAACCCAACAACACGCCCAACGATGCTGCGCCAAAGGGAGATTGATCTGAAGACCCTCCACGACCAAACTCCCAACACTACAACATTTGGCGCATCGTACCCGGCACACATCGCAACACAACTGCTAAGACCCGTCCTCCGTACGGCTTCACCAGACATCATGCCGGAACACGACAAATCGCTTGGCGGCAAGACTTTGTCTGGTTGGTGGTAACTTCATTTCGACAGTTCAACAATATTCATTGCGTTATTTACGTTGTTGAGCAGACACATTTTCGAACACATGGAGCAATGGATTAGTAATATAGGCTTTGATATTATTCAAACTGACATTAATAGTGTGTTACGCAATTGCAGGTCCATACCGGGCGGCGGATTGCCGGTAAGTATCGTCTATGTGTCATTTGTATGTGTTTTCATTACGAGACTCGATCGTCGATATCGAGCGCGATCGGCGCTCTCATTGGTTGAGAGTTGTAACAACCTTGAAGCGGGCCAATCGATGAGTCAATCGCGCTCGATATCGACGATCGAGTCTCGTAATGTAAACTCATGGTAGTTATACTGAACCTATTTCGAAAAGATATACCTAAATTTAATGTTATTATTGTGTGTACTAACTAACACATGAATCGGCTAGATTCTAGAAGAACCAACACCGGTTGTTAGCACAGATAAATAAATAAATCCATACTAATATTATAAATGCGAAAGTAACTTTGTCTGTCTGTCTGTTACGCTTTCCCGCTTAAACCTCTCGACCGATTTTCATAAAATTTGGCACAGACAATCTTTAGACCTTGAGAAAGAACATAGACTATCTTTTTTGAAAAAAAAAAATGATATTCCCAAGGGAAATCTAAAAAGCGCGATATAACTGAATTCCACGCGTGCGAAGCCGCGGGCGGAAAGCTAATAATAAATAAATATATACGGACAAATCACACAGATTGAGCTAGCCCCAAAGTAAGTTCGAGACTTGTGTTATGGGATATTAATTCAACGATACTATATTTATAATACATAAATATATAGATAAACATCTAAGACCCAGGCCAATCAGGAAAAGTTCGTTTTCCATCATGACCTGGCCGGGGATCGGACCCTGGGCCTCCACGTCGCAGGCAAGCGTGTTAACCGCTGCGCCACGGAGTGAGTGTAGTTTGTTATGAGGTCACTGTCGTTGGCAGTGGGCCGCAGTCACACCGACACGGACGAGGTCGTTCTTTCAGTTTGGATTTACCTACTTTTAGGGTGGCTTAATTATAACAATCGTACGGTTCGATCGATCAGGTTAAACTACTCTTGCCGCGGAGATCAGATAGGTAGTCTTTCCATGTAAAATACCTATATTTTATTTATAGCTATTTAGGTTCAGCTTCTAAGCCAACCGAATGCAGCTATCACAGGACCTATCCTGTGATAGCTGCATTCGGTTGGCTTAGAAGCTGAACCTAAATAGCTGGGAAAAGGCTAAGCAGACGAGGTAGGTACTTTAAGAGATTGACGATTTTATCAAAAAAAAAAAACTTTTTCTTAACCATTACATTATCATACCTATAACTGTGCCTTAACAACCACTAAACCCAACTGTAAATATCTGTATGACTTATAATAATACTGATAATAAATATAGATGAAGAGTTTGTTTACTCATTAATTTCTCTGCAACGGAGACTTTAAAAAAATTCTCTTATTGCATTTGATAGCTAAAACAATGATGGCGGCAATAGGCTACTTAATACAAAACCTGGGCCTCGAAGCGAGCCATAGGAGCCGAGAAGAAACAAAAGACAAAAATAATAATAAAAGGTCGATGAAATAAAACCGCCGGTGTGCCGGACAGAGAGAAAATTAGTGTATCTCTATCTACATAGGTATGTACATATATTCCATATCAAACCAACAATGAAATACAACAACAAAATTATCTAACAATCCCTGAACAAAGTCTAACATAAAGGACGTTGACTTTTGAGAAGCGTTTATAAATTAACCTAGGAAGTTGAACGCGAATGACCTACTCCAGCGACATATCAACTATAATGACTGATACATTTCTAACAATACCGACTCTGCAACTACTCATTATAGCGACATTTACGAGAAGCATTCGAACACAGGAAGCAATGAATATCAAACGACTATGAATGTAAAATGAGACAGAGAAATTGCAAAATTACCAAGCTTCAATAATATACAGGGCTTTTTGATTTTCCCTTTAAATAGTTTTGATATTTGTTACGCCTCACTGTAATTTACTTAATCGTTTCACACGCCTATTGGAATCACGTATGAATATCATAAAGTGAATCGTCGAACATATACAGTTTTATTTCCGTTACTTTTTGTAATGTTATGATGCAGGTACTACTCGTGTTAAGTAAGCTAGAAAGACAGTGATAGGGTATTTGACTAAAAAAGAACTAATTAGTCCGTCAGTCAGGTTTCCAAAAAATACCAGACACGTATTTTTTCTTTTTTCATATTAACAAAAAATGAAGACGACACAGTGCGTTGAAAACTCGTGTGACGTCACTGCACGCTACACTTTTCAGCGAACAGTGACGTCACCAGCCATCACTCCTGATCATTGATGCCTTTTATATTTGCCAATTTTTATTGATTTGATAAAACAAAATTTACGTATCCAATATTTTTCTACATATAATCTGAATGACGGACTAAATAGAATCAATTTTTTTTTACTATTACAAAAATTGGCGATCTGGTCTAAGAATTCTTTTTTTTTTTTGCATTGACAATCAATTTGTTTTGGCAACTATATCGGACCTATGTTCCGATATTTTTTGCTACTAAACTGTACATATTTTACAGTAACTACGAATGTTGTAATGTTATACATATATGTATATATTTCTATTTAATAATTATAAACTAGTGCTTGACCGCAACCCCGCCTGATGTTAAGCAGTCATGCAATCGTTGATGGTAAAGCGCGCTAGTTTATTAAACCCATTCACTTAAAAAACTTAGTGAATAGGAAGAGAGAAGGCAGTTGAGAGAGCTGATGGAATGTTAAACTCAACAACACGACCAACGATGCTGCGCCACAGGGAGATTGATCATGACATTGAGCACATTGTACCCAGCACACATCGCAAAACAACTAAAATATTAGGAATGCGGAAGTGTCTCTCTGTCTTTTTGCTTTTTACGCCTTGACGACTGAATGTATTAGAATAACATGGGTTAGGTCACAGAATACTTTTATACCAGTGGCATGATTTAGTGGAGTAATTTTCAAATACAAAGCGACCTCAGCTTCGAGCTAAAGCTAGCTTATAAATTAAATAAAACTGAGTTTTTGTACATTGAAAACTGCAGAGTAATTGCTAAACACACTATTAGTAGCAATGGGTCCCATTTTGACAGTTCAATACTATTCATTGCGTTATTTACCTTGTTCAGCAGACATATTTGTTGAACATATAGAGCAATGGATTATCAATGTGAATCAAAATGATAGTACAGACAACTAACGACATATCGTCATCATCTCAGCATTAATCTCAGTCGCATCCGAAGCTTTTCAGCTTTGGAGTCCGCTTTACCAGTCAAACTGCTGATTTTGGCTAAACTTTGATATTTTCCGTGAAGCGACTGCCGTCTGACCTCCACAACCCGAAGGCGATATCGTAGCATTGCAGTTAGAGCTATTGTTGGACTTTTGAGGTCTCCAACAACCCGTAACGACTGCTATTAGATGTTCGTATGACAACCGGGACCAACGGCTGAACGCACTTTCCAAGGCACGACCAGACACTTACATACGACAGACTTATGAATATTTGTACTGACAAATATTCATATTCATGCATACAAATATTTGCACTGTACGCTGATCGAACCCAGCGCCTCCTTGCGCAGCGGCCGCGTTCGCTACCGCCACGCCACATAGGCTGTCAGATAACTAACGACATATAGCATACACAATGTGAAGTGTCGATTACCGACATCATTACGTCATCATACGGCAAGATTGCAATACATATGAAAGCATAAAGAATGGTTGCCCTATGGCTGACACCCTTATAAATGGTAAATAAACCATGGAGGAAAGACCACATTAATCCAATCCAACCTAACCCTTGCTGGACTCTTCTAGCGATACCCTGATCCGTCGTCCCCCACAGGAGGTGCCCTTAGGTGCCTTAGGTGCACTGCTGGACATAAGCCTCACCCAAGGCTCTCCACGACGACCGGTCCTGCGGTTTCCCGCGACCTTCACCAGGTCGTCGGTCCATCTTGTCGGGGGCCTACCCATGCTACATCTTCCGGTGCGTGGTCGCCACTCGAGAACCCGTCGGCCCCATCGGGCATCCGTCCTACAGGCAATGTGTCCAGCCCACTGCCACTTTAAGATCAAGCAGCAGATTTCAATTTAAAGAAACAACAATTGGAAGAAAGTCACTTGTAGTCGGTTTTGAAGTCCTGAGTGGAAACCTTGAAAGAACGAACATTCACTATCTGGAAGGCACAGAGGACTATATATATATATATAATATAGGCTTTGCTCTCAAGTCCCTGTTTTCTGAAGCTTTAACTTAGTGGAGGCGAGGAAAAACACAGCTAGATCTGTTCAGAAGGTTAAGGAGCATAGCCCTGTAGTTCATTCTTGGAACTTCTTCATGTTCTTCTTCATCAGCTTATAGAGGTCCACTACTAGATAAAGACCACCCCAAAGGCTTTCCACGATGACAGGTCTTGTGCTACCCGCATTTATAGGCTCCCCGCGACCCTCACCAGGTCATCGGTCATCGGTCGGTGTTGAGGGCCTCCCTACGCTGCGTCTTCCGGAACATTCTTGGAACAACATTTAAGTTATCGAGATCTTTTTGTATATCAAAAGTAACATGTTTCTATCGTAAATAAGTTAGTAATGGTGCCTCTTTGGCTCCCTTCTACATTATTATTATGTTGGGCGCCAATATGATTGTATTGGCGCCCAACATAATATACAGTATGTTAAGAAAACCCTGTCCGACCCATAAGGATAATAAAGGTTAGGTAAACACATAACCAAAATATATAATATAAAATTTTACGTAATCATCATAGTACCAATACAAATGAATTTTGAAATAATCTTTTTTCCCGCGAATTAATTCCAACTTCCCCGAAATTTGGTAATTTTTAAAAAGTGACAACACCGGTATTATTATGAGCGAATAGCGATGCGACCACGTGCCGCGTGCCCTGCCGCCCGCCGCCTTCGCCGCCTCCGCCGCCGCGCGCGGTAGTGTGGATAACGCAGATTTATTAAGTTACCTCTTTTTGCGAAATAATATTTATTTTTTTTGGTGGATTTTTTTTTTATTTAGCCCGGTTTTGTATGCATTAGTAGAATCAGTTACCGATACCTAACAACACCTTCACGGGTCGGACAGGGTTTTCTTAACATACTGTATATCCATCCAAATTTTTTACTCTTATACCAACACACATTGACGGAATATACTTATTATTTGGTAAATAAAAAAATAATTTTCTTAAAAAATATTATTGTAGATATTATTCAATTATAACAACTTGTTTCCGAAGAAACCTGAGGTGCCTTGCCACGCCGCCTGAGGACTGACCGACATTGCCTGATTATATGCCTGGGATGGGTTAAGCCAGATCATAAAGTGTTCTGTTATATAAAGTGCATCATTAAGCTATTGACCCTCCATAATAATATAGTGCACTAACAGTTTTTCAAATCTTTTATATCAAGGTGAATACTGCGCACAAAATTCATTGCATAGTATAGAATAACGAGATTCCAAACACGGATACACGAAAAGCCACTTTATTTTTATAATATGAATAGTAAAACAAGCGATGTTATATCGGATTCGGTCATCGACCTTAACAATTGATTTTTTTCAAAAATATTCTTGAGAAGGTTACACCTCGTTACTATTACTATACCTATTATATTTAAATACGTTTTATTGTTCTAGGGTCAATGTGTTTCATAGTGATTTAAAACTTTATTTACTTACTTCAAACTTACCTGCGTACTTAATAACTAATTTAATACTTAAGGTGGTACAAAAACAAAGCACAAAAAAACCTGACATAAAAAGCTAAAATATTAAAGCAATAAAACAGATACGATATAATTCTCAACATATAAAGGAACAATAAAATAAACGAAATAAACCATCTGTCTTTATTCCGTATTAACCAGTTCTAAAACATCCCCATTTCCCATTGTCTCTTTAGATACTGAACCAAAAAAAAAACATAAAAGACAAGAAGTCCGTAATCCGTTAAAATGAACCGAGCATAATTTTCTAACGTATATTTTAAGATAAGCGTAGTCATATTCGACTTTGATTTTGCTTGTTCAATTTTAATTAAAGCCTAATAGGATTATTGTTTAAATAATATTTATTACTATTGTTTTAACATAAAATAAAAATGTAGTCTAATAAAAGCAGCGGTATGGTCAATACGATTTTGTGTAAATAATTTCGTCACCACATCTCTCAAATCGGTCAAAGAAAACATCGGTAGGAAACCGCCTTAAGTTAGAACCAAAAAATTTTAGACTTGTTCACTAACCACGTTAAAGATCGCTCTTGATAAGGTTGGTGTCCGAGCAGTGAGAACCTTAAAAAGCTCATTATTATGCTAAGTAGCAATGTGCTTCCTGCTTTTAAATGGCAGTATTAATCTTATGTATTTGTGTAGAAGTTTCTTAATTTTGAAACATATTCTATTAATGAAATTTTTCTTATCAACCAGTATTCTTCACTCAACCGCGAGAGACCAATGTCGAAATAGATTTAGTAAAAAATTAAAAGGAAAATCCTATTTGAAAAACAAATGATATCTGATGCGAATTTAAATGTATCTGATGGCTATTTCTGTGGGTAGCAATTAGCGACGTGTCAACTTTTAAAAGGCCGCCTCCCGCCGGCTGGTACCTGAAAAATTTCATTGTAATTTACGCCAATCATAATTATAAGTGTTCACTTGCATAGTTTTCAGCCAATTATTCGTTTAAATGGCAGGACAATTAAACCAAATAATAATAGTCAATTGAAGACTTAAATATATGTTTACCGTTTTACTTTAAAGCGAATTCATAGATTAAGGTTTTACTATTTTGTAATTCCAATAAGTTTTAAATGCGTTAATATGTATTTTTAATTTTGATATAAAATCACTTCAACAAGCTAACAAATTGAGAAAAAAACATTTGCTTGACACTGTCAAAGAATCAAATATTTGATGAAAAAATGTTTTGCTCCGTAACGCCTTCATAATGGCGTCGGTCGACCGTAGGCAAAGTGCGCCGCTTCGACGCTACGGCGGGGCCGTCGCTACAGGCTACGGCGTAGCCGACGGCCGCTTACTTAAATCGCTCGCATTACAGTAATTTGTGAACAAAATTGTAGCTTATTATTGAAATTGTAGGCAGCCGTTGCTAATCGATGAAGATAACTCAAACGATCATTAGAAAATGCTTTGACTTTCAGTTAGTAGGTTATTGCATGAATTAAATCGTGTTATTTGCATATAAAAAGCCAAAATTTGGTACCTTTGAGGTGATATATTAACTATTAAACCAATTTTGCTAACGGTCCACGGCCGTCGGAAAAACTTTTTCACCGTTTTGAAACAAGTTGTTTCGAAGTACCCTACAATCGTATTAAAATAACAAGACAATTGATAATAAACTTTGTAACAATTTAAAGTGTAATGAGAGGGCTCTACTCGCCGCGGCACGTTGTTGAGGCCCCCTGTGAACACAGAGTCGAGGTGAATTTAAGTTAAGAACATTGAACCGGTACTAATCTACAGTCATATTTTTTTTCTGTACATTTTATTAACTCGGGATTTATTTATGAATATTTGGATACCTAGGTACATAATTGATAGATACCTACATAACATTATTTAAAAAAATAAAGATAAACCATAGATGGTTCTTAACAGATTTTATGGTATTATCTTTAAACTAGATTGTAATATATATTTTGCAGTTATATTTTTAATTTTACGGCAAGACAAAATTAATTGCTATCTACTGTTATTTTATTTAACGTTATTATATAGCTTTGACTTAGATTTAATTACAAAATTATCAATGAAATAGTCCTACCTAATTATTGTGAGCTACCGTTAACATTTTAGCGCCTATTACTACAAGTAAAATTTAAATATTTATCTATTTTTGTCAATAGTAAACCACTACATTGTTATTTAAGTAAACCTATAGCAATTCATGTTTGGTTGGTATAAAACCCTATTGTCATGCCATTCGTTTTATAAAAGGAAAAATGTCACTGAAAACTGCACAAGAACACACGGACAATTTCGCTGAAAAACAATCCCCCCATGGAGCTCCATGAAATCGCCACGGCATGCGCAAGCGGGATCACACACACATCGCTTGGCAACAATATATAAACATACATAATACGCTGAAAAAAAACAAATTAAACGTCCTGAAAAAATATTTTATTAGTATTTAACATTAAGAGCCTACAGGTGTTTTTTAAAGATTTATCCGTATTAAGATTATAAAAGGTTTTGTTGTCGGTTTCACTCGCCCATGTGTACCTACGACGTCAACAATGGAGACCTTCAGTGGGCGGTCGTAATACCTACAGTTCTAGTAGTAAAGCTGTAGTATAAAGCAGAGTACTCACGGACGGGTTGGGGACGCACCGGCGCGGGTCGGCACTCCGGTACGTAGGGCTGTACCGGCCCGGGAAGCACCCCGGAGGCGCCATGAGCCCCCCGCCGGATTTCATCTTATCCGGCGAGTACATCGCACATGACCCCCACGGGTCGTCCTCCAATTTCAACACCTTGGAAGGTGAGTGATACTGCCGGTCGAAAATTTTGGCGATTTTTATCGTACTTTCGGGTATAATAAATGGCGGCGGTTCCGCGACCGTCCGCTTCGCCGGGTAGTGACCGACTGAAGCAGGAACACAGTGACGTCACGGGCCACGCCCTCGCCCCTCCACTCGCCCCCGCCTACCGCCCCCCTCACCGTCTCACGCATGTTTACGTCGCCGGCGGCGGGTTCACGAATTACTGAATTATTTAATTGGTCCATTCACTTCTCCTGCTTGTTACCTTTTCACGCTTCTCTAAAAAGGTTGACGGATGGCCTGCGACGATCGACGCGGGCTAATTGTGCGACAATCGATACTCGAGGGAGCCAACTCGTGACGGTCGACAGACTATCATTATTATGTTATACATGGTACCTGGCTGCCTCTAGGTCTAGTGGGTAGCGAGGTTGGTCGTTTACCGT
The DNA here is from genome assembly GCA_037179545.1 of Sesamia inferens. Classification (NCBI taxonomy): domain Eukaryota; kingdom Metazoa; phylum Arthropoda; class Insecta; order Lepidoptera; family Noctuidae; genus Sesamia; species Sesamia inferens. Next base: position 23,811,341 of record CM073921.1, read on the forward strand.
AAGGATTCAGCGTCAATTCTGTCGTTGAGTTTTGTTAACTGAGGCATTTTGTTTTGGTTTCTTGATTCAATTGATAATATAATTTAATGATACTACTACTAATGTTATTATATGACTAGATTTATTATTGATTAATTATTTATGTTCCTAATTTTTTTTTTTATTTTTAATAATTATAAACTATCACTTGACCGCAATCCCGCCTGATAGTAAGCAGTGATATGATCGTTGATGGTAAAGCGCACTAGTTTATTAAGAACCTATTCACTCAGATTGAGCGAATAGGAAGGAAGACGGCAGTTGAGCGAGGTGATGCAGTGTTAAACCCAACAACACGACCAACGATGCTGCGGCAAAGGGAGATTGATCTGAAGACCCTCCACGACCAAACTCCCAACACAACAACATTTGGCGCATCGTACCCGGCACACATCGCAACACAAGTGCTCAGACCCGTCCTCCGTACGGCTTAACCAGATATCATGCCGGAAAACGACAAATCGCTTGGCGGCAAGGCTTTGTCTGGTGGGTGGTAACTTCTGCCGGCGGCCGGTGTTATGGCCTACCTCCGAGAAAAAGGAAGACACTAAGTTTACGTGGTCACATGTCAAACTTTTTGAACGAAATACTTAGGTATTATTTTGCGGTCACTGACTGCTGTATTTTCAACCGTACAATAAGTTGACCCGAGGAGGCTGCACTTAGTTTATTTAAAAACTTAGTTAATTTAAGTGTAAATATCGACAGACGAACTTAGGATCAGAGCAGTGGCAAGGTCGTGTGGCATTAATGCACCGACCAGACCGCAGACGCTCCTCGAAAGTAGGCATCATTTCACTGTAGAAAATACGCAATATAAAAATAGCTTCTGCCCGCGTAATTCTATTAGTTTCAACATAAATTAAAATCAACTCGTATTTTCTTGACCATTCGAAATTACCTTTTGGAATGGGCAACTAGAATTACCTAAATAAGATATTAAATCAAAATGCATCTATGTGCCTATTTGAAATTAATGCGGCACTTTTCTGCTTTAGGTACAATATCAATGGGAATAAATTTTCTGACAGTGACTTTCGTGGCGTAACGATAGCAAACGTGACCGCTTCGCAAGGGGGCGCAGGTTTGATCCCCGCGCAGTGCAAATATTTGTACCTATGCATGAATAAGAATATTCGTACTGGCTTGGTGGGTTCTCGGAAAGGACGTTAAGCGTTGGTCCCGGTTGCCATACGAACATCTAGTGGCAGTCGTTACGGGTTGTTGGAGCCCTCAAAAGTCCAATAATATAACAAAAAAAAAATACTCCAACCATCGAATGCTCTTAAAACAAAAAAGAATCGATTGGCTTTCCAACGGTAGTATTTTTATTTGCAAACTGGACATAAATACTTTCGGAAGCTAAATTTATTTCCGGGAGGACTGCTATGCAAAGGTGCGAAGGAGATCTTGGCTGCTTTATTGGAAAATATACAAAAAATTATAGGTAATTTTTAATCAATCAATCGTTTATTTTGTTAAACATAGGTATGTTTATAATGTATGTGATATGTGCACTGTTTGCCAATGGCATACAAAATTAAAATCAATTAATGATCAAAGATGGCATGTGAACATTATATTAGGTACAATTAAAAATCTTAATAAAGCTAATCTTTATAATTCAACTGCATGATAAATCCAGTATTTTTTATTGTTTTTATACGCCTCACGAATGGACAAACAGGGCGACACTCTGAGCTACGGCTGAGGGAGGGCATCTCCATCGATGTAGACCACAGCGAAGGTGGAGTGACTACCTGATGAATACCTGATCATACAAGACAGCCAGAGGCCTGTGTCTAAGCTTGATTGTACAAAGCCAGAGGCACGAAGGCCTCAGGTTCAGGCTCTTTTTGGTCCACCATGAGTGTATATTACCGCCACAGAGATGATTATGAATTTATCTCTGAAACAACAAGCAAAAAAGGCTATAATCCTATAACTTAATCTTAACTTACTTACGATTCAATCAGCTTACGTTCTCATGGTCTGTCTGATGTAAACAATGTGTATCCACTTTAAGGCTGAAACCAAACGAGCGTAAATTTTTGACTTTCGTGTTGCGTAATATCGGTCGTGTAATTTCTGCTGCATTCGGTTTCATATAAGCGTCCTATTTCATTCACATGGCAACGCAAAATCTCACACGCATTAACCGGACTGAATTGCGACCTGATGCGGACCGAGCAAAGCGTCAGTCAGGTACCCATATTTTCTTGAAAAACATGTAGGTAATGGCAAATGACAGTAATTTTCAAATATATCTGGATTTGCACATACACGTCCGTATAAAGTATGGAACTGGTGAAGCATCAGTCTATCGCTATTAAGCGAATTTACCCAGCATATTTTTGTAGCATTATCTACTTCTTCGTCCTCTAAACATGCTTCGGAAATACACAAAATTTTCAACGGTTCTTTTGTACGACACAAACATTAGCTATAAATGTTCAATAGTAACTGAATAAAATGCGCTCGTCTGGTATCCCAACAGAATTTCTGCCAGGCAGAATTTCTGCGCCAAAATTCTGCTACTCACGGCTCACAAAATTACGCTCGTTTGGCTTCGCCCTTAATTAATTATAGTAGTACTCTGTCCACTAAGTTACCCGTTTCTTCATAGATCGAACCGGTAAACAATTATTACTTTGTCAAAACGGTTACACGATCATTATAATTCAAGAAGTCAAGGCAGTTTACATTTTATTTAATTACTCATTTTAAAGTTAACTATCACGTAACCTGGAATTATGTATGTTCAATGACAAATGTCAAAAAGGTTATCCTAATGGATATCGTACGTACATACTTATTACCTACTGTTAATGCGACTGACCTGTGGTAGCCTGGTGGTATCTATAATATTTATATTAACTTTGTGTAAATTATTTCATCACCACTGTTCTCAAAACGGTGAAGGAAAACATTCCAGGAACAAACACAATCTTGCTGTACATCACACTCGTCTCCACAGAGTAGGCAACTCGTCCATGGGTCAATGTATACACTTTTACAACAAGCTTCCCATGGACATTCGAAACTTACCCATTAAACGACTATAGGCCAAACTTTGCAAAAAGGGGTATTATAAAATCACAGATTATTTAGAAGACAAAAAAGCTTGGGACTGAGCTGCTCGCTCTGTTAAGCATTGTTATTAAGCAATATGCGTAATTATAAGGTAAATTATTGTAAACATTCTCATTTTTAATGTCTGGACTAGAAAAAAGACGATGATCCCTGAGTTTGTTTCGGCTATTTCTTCTCAGAGGCAGTCAGTTAGGAAATGCCGGCTTCATCTAGTTAAAAAAAAAATACATGACGTGTAAAAGTGATCGGTGATCCTGCTTGCTTAATAAACGATTTCATTTCAATTCATTTCATTTCATTTCATCGTGATTTAACCGGCAAGTCTTAGAATCAAAGAAAATCTTCGAAGACATGTGGCATCTACCTACCCGCACTGAGCTCGCGTGGTAGATTCGGCACACTCCCTCTCACTGAGAGGAGGCCTCTGTCCCAGCAATAGGAGCATTAATTAGCATTATTAATAATGAGCATTATTTCTCGGTGGTAGGCCATAACATCGGCCGCCGGCAGAAGTTACCACCCACCAGACAAAGCCTTGCCGCCAAGCGATTTGTCGTGTTCCGGCATGATGTCTGGTGAAGCCGTTCGGAGGACGGGTCTGAGCAGTTGTGTTGCGATGTGTGCCGGGTACGATGCTCCTAATGTTGTTGTGTTGGGAGTTTGGTCGTGGAGGGTCTTCAGATCAATCTCCCTTTGGCGCAGCATCGTTGGTCGTGTTGTTGGGTTTAACATTGCATCACCTCGCTCAACTGCCGTCTTCCTTCCTATTCGCTCAGTTTTTCTGAGTGAATAGGCTCTTAATAAACTAGCGCGTTTTACCATCAACGATCGCATCACTGCTTACCATCAGGCGGGAATGCGGTCAAGTGCTAGTTGATTGTAATCATGATCCATCAGGACAGTTACACCTGATTGTAATCATGATCCATCAGGCTGTTCACGGTCAGCTGTCTCAAATGAGTCTCCTCCATCAGTGACTCATACTGTGGAGTTGTTTGACAGTCTCAGCAGTACTTCCCTCGCCACACCAAACACAGAAGAATTAATAATAACAAATAAAATGTTAAACAATAAAAACAAAATATTGATGTACTGCGATGAAATGGGTAAAAATATGGGTCATACACTACAACACCATTTAAATGACCAAGTAGTCAATTATTGTATGCCTGAAGCATCTTATAGTCAAATTATAGATAAAGTTATAAGTGGTAATTACAGTCCATCCACAAATATTGTTATTTTGATTGGGAGAAGGGGAAATGCAAACAGTGTAAAGATAAAGAAATATTTTGAAAATCTGGCCTCATTAAATGTAAACAAAATAGTTTTGTTTGCCTTTCCTTATGGCAATGGCCTGTCACAGACCGAAAACAGAATTAGATATAGATGTAATATGACATTACAAACTATGACATTGTATAATGAAAAATTTGAATTTATTGACTCTAATGCACTCATTAGTCAAAATTATTTTACGACCAAAGATAACTATTATCTTTGTAATTTTTTAAAAAGACAGGTAGCAGAATCGCTATCATACTATATATATAAGTCAGCCAAGTGTTTGGCTAACTATGCTGCTTCTATTGAGCAATTAAGTAATACACTTAGTGGTAATGAGCAGAGCTTGGAATTTGTTCCAAGTTATTTAAATTGCAATTTGAGACAATAGAGTCAACCTCTAGCACTATTTTGAATAATGAATTAGACATGTACCCATTATCAAGGGACATTGAGACAATAGAGTTGAACTTTAGCAGAGATGTGAACCTAGAAACATTAATATCACACCCAATAAATTTTAATTTTCAAAATCTAATCAATAATAATAACCTTAAAATTGTTCATCAAAATATACAGGGTGTGATAAATAAACAATTAGAATTGGAGTTGTTCATGAACTGTAGTTATATTGATATTGTTTGTCTTACTGAACATTGGTTAAAAGCCCATCAGTTCATGTTCAGCTTTAATAACCATCAGATTGGTAGCTCATTCAGCAGAGTGAATATGATAAGGGGTGGCTCCCTAATAATTGTTCGCAACAATATCAAATTTAAAGAACGGGCTGATATTGTAAGCCTCTCTGTTGAGCGAGTTATTGAAATTGCTTGCATCGAGCTCGAGCGGTTCATTGTAATAAGTGTCTACAGGCCCCCATGTGCTTCCTATGATATTTTTGGAAAATATATGGAGGAAGTTTTATTAAAGACTTGTCACAGTAACAAAACAGTGGTTGTCTGTGGAGACTTCAACATTAATATTCTAGAGAAATCAGCTACAGTGAATGAATTTATCTCATTATTCAAGTCCTATAATTTGTACGCAAGATTCTTTGAGCCGACTAGAATAACTGCCACAAGTGCCACCTGTTTAGACAACATCTTTTCTAACCTAAGACCTTCTGACCATTTAATTATAAATGAGTTAGACTCTGATCACTGTGGCCAGTTAGTTACTTTTCCTCAGAAGAGTGAAGTCAGAGCTCAAAGAAAACTTGTGAGTTTTGTTCCTGTAAATGAAAATCGTTTAGGACAATTTAAAAATAATTTAATTGAAAAGCTACCGGGCTTGCCTCATCACACCAACCCGGATCATGCATATAGTATACTATTTAACTTGATTAATTGTGAATTTATGAAAGTTTTCACAAAAAAAACATTGCCTGTTAGCGACCGCATTATATTTAGTGACTGGGCAACCCCAGGTATTTATAAAAGCAGGGAAAAAATGTATGAATTGTATCAGGAAAAAACATATAACCATGATGTAGCTTTTCAAGAATTCGTTAAAAAATATTCAAAAACTTTTAAGAGAGCCTGTTCCTCAGCAAAAGCCATACACATTAAAAATAAAATAAAATCTTCTAGAAATAAAATCAAAACAACTTGGCAAATTATAAATTCTGAAACTGGAAGAACCAAAGTACAAAATCGCGATTTCCATCTTAAAATTAACGACGAAGATATAAAGGCGGACTTGGAGGTAGCAACTGAGTTTGAGAATTTTTTTACTAGTATTCCAATAATAACAACAAAAACTTTGTCTTCTTCCTCCACTTCTGCCTACGCCATACTAAAAGAATGTATTCCAGAATGTGACAAACACTTTGAATTTACGTTTGCGACTGCTAAAGACATTATAGAATCTTTTAAGGATCTTGATGTAAAAAAAACTGCCGATCATTGGGGTTTGTCAGTATATACTGTAGCTTCAATAATAGATGTTATCGCACCTTTCTTAGCAATTGTTTTTAATTCTTGTGTCACATCTGGTATATTTCCTGATTTGATGAAACTTAGCAAAGTAATTCCACTGTTCAAATCTGGTAGTACAACTGATCCCACGAATTTTCGGCCAATTTCTATATTACCAACTTTGAGCAAAATTTTTGAAAAATTAATTTTGAAACAGTTGTTGAGACATTTCAACTTATATAATTTATTACACGTGAAACAATTTGGTTTTACAAAGGGTCGTTCAACTACCGATGCGGGCGTGGCGTTGCTAAAGAACATATTTGGGGCCTGGGAGGAATCGCAAGATGCTCTTGGTATTTTTTGTGATTTGTCCAAGGCCTTTGATTGCGTACATCATGATACTCTTATTAGGAAACTGTACCATTATGGTTTAAGGGACAGAGCTCTCGACCTTCTGACTTCTTATCTGAATAATCGAATTCAGAGGGTTGATGTTAATGGCAACAAATCTGCAGGATCTGAGGTCACCATGGGCGTTCCGCAGGGCTCAATTCTAGGTCCTTTCTTGTTTTTAATTTATATTAATGACTTACCTCATCACGTGAGGGATAATCACAACATAGTATTGTTCGCGGATGACACTTCTCTTATTTTTAAAGTCAAGCGTCAGCTAGCAAATTTTGACGAAGTTAACAATGCACTTTCGAAAGTTGTCCATTGGTTTAATGTAAATAACCTTCTTTTGAATGAAAAAAAAACTAAATTCATTAAATTTTCTACGCCAAATGTCAGGCAGTTAAGTACCAATGTTCAACTGAATGGAGTAGAGTTGATCCCTGTCGAGTCGACAGTTTTTCTTGGATTGACTATTGACTCCAAGTTACAATGGGGTCCTCACATTGAAAAGCTGTCGGGTAGACTCAGTTCTGCCGCTTATGCTGTTAAGAAAATTAGACAGATAACTGATGTGAATACAGCCAGAATTGTTTATTTTAGTTATTTTCATAGTCTTATGACTTATGGGATTCTTCTCTGGGGAACTTGTGCGGACATCAATACCATCTTTGTTTTACAGAAAAGGGCTGTTCGAGCCATTTACAACCTTGGTCCTAGAGATTCTCTTAGAGAAAAATTCAGAGAGGTGAACATTCTGACTGTAGCTTCGCAATATATATTTGAAAATCTTATGTATGTACATAAAAATATATCTAATTTTAAGAAAATAAGCGAAGTTCATAATATAAATACCAGGAACAAACACAATCTTGCTGTACATCACACTCGTCTCCACAGAGTAGGCAACTCGTTCATGGGTCAATGTATACACTTTTACAACAAGCTTCCCATGGACATTCGAAACTTACCCATTAAACGATATAAAACCTATATAAAGGCCAAACTTTGCAAAAAGGGGTATTATAAAATCTCAGATTATTTAGAGGATAGAGAGGCTTGGGACTGAGCTGCTCGCTCTGTTAAGCATTGTTATTAAGCAATATGCGTAATTATAACGTAAATTATTGTAAACATTTTCATTTTTAATGTCTGGACTTTAAAAAAGACGATGATCCCTGAGTTTGTTTCGGCTATTTCTTCTCAGAGGTAGTCAGTTAGGAAATGCCGGCTTCATCTAGTTTAAAAAAAAAAAAAAAAAAAAAAAAAGAAAAAATAAAAAAAAACATGACGTGTAAAAGTGATCGGTGATCCTACTTGCTTAATAAACGAGTTCATTTCATTTCATTTCATTTCATTTCATTTCATTTCATTTCATTTCATTTCATTTCATTTCATTTCACCACTTATACGTGTGTTATCTGTATATTATTAAAAAGATATATTATATATATTATTATTATTAAAAAGAATATCGAACTATAAAGTTGAAAATAAATATATGTAGTTCAAAAAACTAAAGGCGCTGAACAAAAAGCGCCTCACGCTTTTTTCTCATTTATACTAGTATTGTTTATATACTATTGTCATAAATTAAATTTTAAAATTATTTTTAACTTTTTAGTTTGATATTCTTTAAAAGCATTTTTTTTTTTTAGTTTTTTAAACTGTATTTATTTTTTATAGTATAATTATCATTGTCGAAAACATAGTGATCTTAGTATAATAAGGTAGCTGTTGGGTTACTGCTACTGATAGGTGTGACAAAAGCATTGTGAGTTTTATTCTAGTTACAATAAGGTTGGTGTTAAGTCATTGACGAAAGGCTATTAAAGGTGTACCGATATGTGAACGGACTATAGCACCCAGCTTGATAAGTTTACATGTTTCTATCATGATATATAATATTGTAGACTACGGACTGATTGTTCAATCACACGATAACTTTATATGAGGCATAATTATGAGAGTTATATCGAACAAAACTGGACAAATGTTAGTTTTAGGCAAACTTCGAATGAAAGTCATTTGGCGATGGAAAAATCAGCCAAATTATTAACCAAGTTATTCTATATACACGCGCTTTGTTTTATATCCGTAGCAGTTACCGCACCGATGTGTTATCAGTAACTAAGTAGGTAAATTTTTATTTAGCATTACTGTCTACTCTAAACTTTTATGCAAATCTTAGATTCTTGATTTTAGATGAACACCTCTCTACGAACTTAAGTTTATGTGTATTAACTCACGACGTTTTTCTTTCATTCACTCAAAAATGAAAAAGTATGATAGTGAAAAGAATGAAAGTGTATTTTTTTTTTTTAAGTAATGACGTAGGAAACGTGTCTTTAATAAAGAAAACTTTTCATGTTCTCATTTACATTTCAAAAACAGAACATTTTCAAATTACGCTTTCTAGGGCTAAGAAATTAATAAAATATTTGTGCATAAATAGAAAACGCCTTAAAGTGGCTATTTGTTCAGTGTTTTGGATACAATGCCGAAGCTAGATTGCACTCATAGGAGACCTATGAGAGAAGTCGTAGTTAGCCTTTTGTATCTGCACGAGCATATTCATTCGATATTCTTTATTTACACGAGCACTGCAGTAGAGTGACGTTTCCTGTCTGTGCTTCATACAATATTTCGTTGATTTACTGCCGCATAATGAATGGTCAAAGGAAAAAGATCGTCAAGAACAAGTGCCATCCGATTACATGAAGTTTTTATATCTTGTTGTACCGTAACTAACGAATATCTCTCAAAATTATAAAAAACAAACATGGCGGAGAAACCAGCGTGTTCTAAAATCAAAAATTGTAACAAAATATTCACGTAATGCAGTATTCCAATATTTTTTTCTGTAGTTTGTGTCTATATTTTTACTTCGTTAAAAACTGTAATATATGTATTCTGTCTATTCATAAAACTCACATTCATTTCACGCAAAGAAGTATTGAATGGATTTCAATAAAATTAGACACACAGATCACCTCCTGGTGAGGACCCGATACAGTTTGTATCTGCAAAGCAGCAAAAGTAGTTTTTATAGTCTAATTCCTACGGTATCAAAACGCATGTGGATGCTCGTAGTACCATAACCTAACATAATTAAACTAGAAAAGGGATTTGTGATGTAGGTACTAGAACGAAGTACTAATGAGAAAGTTTTCGATTAGTTATCAATTAAACCCTTATGATTTGCTAATTTATAATGAAAATATTCGTTTGACATATTGACTATAATGTGTTGTCACTGAACTTTGTCACATTATGTAGTAACGAGTAGTCAGAAATTCTGACTTCTGAATTCTGACTTGTCATTAAATAGGTATCTTATCCAGTGATTGTCTTGAGGATTTCAGATGATCAGTCGCTCCTTGAAATCCAGGTGTAGGTATTCGTTACGTTAATGTATATAATAAGGCTAGGCAGAACGGTTGTAACGCACATAAGCTATGAAGAAACATACCTTAAAACATCTAGTTTAATCTGAGAAACATATTCTGTCCGAATGCCCATTTTTAACACTCTTTGTCCAGGACAGCCTTACTGGCTGAGTAGTCAAAAGGACATCTACTTAATTGAAATGCTAGATTTCTCTATCAGAAATTTCTCAGCAGCTATCCGGAGTCCGGATCTGGTTATCACTCAAGCAGCATTTGATGATAAGTCGTTATCTCCGCCTGTACGACTCCAATGTTATGTGTCTCCAATTATCCAACACAGATCCTTTCTAAACAAAGCCAAAATCTTCTAATGCATTCCGTTCGAATTGAAACCCAGCATTGATGCTTAGTAAAGTTAGTTGAACGAAATATGCATGCTCCCAGATAGCTAGCAAATAGTTCTAGTGACTCCTTCCCAAATAGTTCTTAAGCTATCGCTGAAAGGCCTTTTTATAGTTCAAGGTACATCTAAAGTTTCTTGTTCAACCTAGTTCTGAAGTTTCCAATTCAAACTGAGTCGAATTTGTTAGTAAGAAAAGCGGCCAAGGGAAGTTTATTTTGAGGAAGTCGACACTGTAATAGTTAGTTAGTAACTTGTTGGTTATGATGTTAACCTTTGATAAGAGGGTCAATAGGGATGTATCCAAGGTATGAAAATCAAAAAAATTATCAGTCTGTCTTATAGATAATAAAAAAATTAGGACCCGTATTTTTTATTTTGTCGAAATTACCAAAAACTACTGGGATATAGCGTATTAAAGTCACGGAGTGGGGGCTAATTACGTCGTTGTATATTTTGTACCACGGCGTGACGTCATGCGACATTTCAAATCAATATATCTTCCTAGGTATTTGAATGAAAGAAAAAACAAAAAATACGTGTTCAATGTTTTTTTATAAATCTCTCTGATGGATATTAAATTATTTTTTATGATACAACCCAATTCCCGTAATTTTAATAATTTCACAGTGTAATGTCAGGCTCAATCTGCTAATATTAAATACAAACATTTTGACATTGGCACCGATTTCCTTAGTTAAAGACTAAATTAAATTTAAGTTCAGTGCGTCTTTTTCTTTCTATTTCATTAAGAAAAGGACAGAAGATAAAATGTTAGTTTAGACCTGTCAAATTAGCCGATCCTGACGTAAATTTGCGTATTTTTGGTCGCCATGTTTATAATCGCATCAAAAGCACAATGATCTTTATTCTCATTATAATAGCTTTCTGTTAAGTTGTAGCTGTCAGAGGTAAAATAACTGCGAACCTTATTTAAATTATATGTGCATCACAGCCATCGACATTTATAGTAATGGACATGTCGTACGCCAATAATCTGCAGTAATTTTTTGGTTTCAAAAGAGCGAGAGAGAGGGCCTATGCTTTCGGTCTAGCACGATCTCTTTCCTCATAGATTATGGATGATTTTCAGAGGGATAAAGATAGCCCGATACTTCGTTTCCTCTCTTTCTTTTGGAGTGCCACAATTCTCTTCTCTAAGGAGATACCATTAGTATACGTCGATGATCACAGCTGTCACTCCTGGATATGAAATGACAATTTATAAGTAAGCCGTAGCATCGGCCGCCGGCAGAAGTTACCACCCACCAGACAAAGCCTTGCCGCCAAGCGATTTGTGGTGTTCCGGCATGATGTCTGGTGAAGCCGTACGGAGGACGGGTCTGAGCAGTTGAGCAATGAGTCAGAGCAATGTTGTCGTGTTGGGAGTTTGGTCGTGGAGGGACTTCAGATCAATCTCCCTTTGGCGCAGCATCGTTGGTCGTGTTGGGTTTAACATTGCATCACCTCGCTCAACTGCCATCTTCCTTCCTATTCGCTCAGTTTTTCTGAGTGAATAATCTCTTAATAGACTAGCGCGCTTTACCATCAACGATGGCATCACTGCTTACCATCAGGCGGGATTGCGGTCAAGCGCTAGTTTATAATTATTGAAAAAAAAAAAAAACAATTCTATTCTAAAAGTTTTTTAGGTATGGCACCCAGAATTTAAAAATAAATATCAAAGCCTATAAGAGAAAAACACGAACTAAAAAACATTTTAAAAAACATTTTTATGATTTCCTAGCTCAAAAGGCATATTATTCTATTAATGAATACCTAGAAGACACTGAAAGATATGTAGATAAATATGTGGATTAAATGTGTATGTTATTGTTACTATTATTAAATTTTAGTTGTGCTCGATTTTTATATACTTATATCTTATGTGTTTGCAAAACTGTTAAGTTTATTTTAGATTATTATAAGTGAGTTAAGTATTATTACTTACAAGCTATCTTGTTATTTAAATTTTAGTTAAATTTAATTGTAACATGTACCTATTTACCTATTTCTACTAATATTTGTACGCCGTTAATGGCAAAACATAGAGATCACCATAATTATTATAACACCTATTTTATACTCACCTATGTTTTACAAATTAAAAACTTTGACTTTGATTTTTTTTTATATATATATCGTATATTTTCCTAATTATATAATAAATTAAATATTAATAGATATTTATCGTATCATTTACTATTTTATCAGCTCCTAAAGTTTGGTACAAAAAATTAACACCAAGATTCTGAATATATCAAAATCTTTTGTAGCTACTTGCATCGTTAATGACTGGCGTGTTCACAAAATCCACCATCGGACGAGCCGTCGTACGGCGAGTTTCCACCCTTACGTTGTTAACACCACTACAATCCGGACGAGGCGTTTCGCCTCCTCCTTTATACCGCGTACATCGAGCGACTGGAACAATTTGCCAGCGTCAGTGTTTCCGTCGGACTACAATTTGAGTGTCTTCAAGGCTAGCGTGAATAGGCTCTTAATAAACTAGTGCGCTTTCCATCAACGATTGCGTCACTGCTTACCATCAGGCGGGATTGCTGTCAAGCGCTAGTTTATAAATTATAAAAAAAACTTTAGTCTACACTGAGTCTTTCCAGGTAGTACCCCCACTAAAAAACAATAAAAAGGTTTGATCATAAATTTTCAAAACAATCACATACTCGTGACATTTCTCCATACTCACAAGCCTTTACCACTGACTACAAACTGTAAGCATCATCAATGCACCCTTTTGTTCAAAACATACTTCAACATACCTCCACGATACAACCATGTACTCTTTTTACTCGTCCCATTTTATCACAATGCTGATAAATTAGTGCCGGTGTATCAAACGCCCCAGTAATTACGCTCTCACCCGACAGATGGCGGGAGTTTTAATTTTTCGATTTCGGACCAGTCTGTATAATGCATGAGGCTTTTATCGCCACCGCGGCTCCTTCGGGGATTCATGAACTCGGGGCCGAGTAATGAGCGACAACAGTTCGCGACTTTTTCTAAATAATTACTAGGTACATAAGATTTTGTTTGTTGCTGCTGCAATATAGTGTTCACAAATTAAGTATTTCACGGAAACGCGCCAAAACGAAGACTACTTTCAGTTATCTAACATGGTACGAAATATGCCATGAATACTAATTTATTAAATTAGGAGACCCGGTAAGCAGCATGTTATTATTTATAACTATGAAATAGTTATGAAGTTTTCTCCCCGATTGCCGTTCAACCAGGACATTCATACAAAAAATGATATTAGGGGTAAAGTATGAAAATGCCGTTTAGTTGCAATAGGTTCTTTAAATTGACAAAGAATCTTCGTGGTTTGAAGTTTTAGAATGAAACTTTTTTCACATGGTTTCTATGATGACGGATACTGCGAAAATTCGAGTGATTTTTGACTACGATTTCCTACGCGGAAGAAACAGCTCGAAATATCAGTGTTGCGTTTGAAGAAGGGGTCTACTGATGAATGCAAGGTGCGATTTTGGGTTTAACGCTTTCGTGGCGGAAACTTCAACTTGAAGAACGAGCCACGAGGAATACCGCCTAGGTGAACAACAATGAATCAAGAGAGATGGTGGAAGCCGATCTCAGTTAAACTACTCAGGAATTAGCGGCATGGTTTAACGTTATCTTACTCACAATATTAACTCATTTGGGATAGTAAAATAAAATTTAAAAAAAAAACGAAAAATGGGTGCCTCGTGATTTCACTGATTAGCTGAAACTTGTGTTACCTTGTTGAATTGGTAGAGAAATGAAGGGATATTGGATGGAATTGTGACATGTGCTGAAAATTAATTAGATTCTTGATGATAACCGTAAAAAACAAAATATAATGGCTGGCCGCTGTTCAAACGCCACAACATTGTCCTAAAGCAAAACTTACCAATAAAAAGGTAATGGTAACTGTTTGGTGGTCTCAGCGTGGTGTGATTCACTATAGTTTTCTAAGATCTAGTCAAGCAATACCGGCAGAGGTCTATTGTGCCGAATTCCGAACAATGTTGGCAAAACTAGCAGTAAAACAGCCTCGATTCATGAACCGATCTTCACCATTATTCAACGCGAGACCTCATGCAACACGAGAAACTATTTTGACCTTTCTGGAACTGTAGTTAGAAACTATTCGTCATCCATCTTATTCGAAAGACCATGCTCCAACGGACTACATTTTTTTCGAGATTTGGACAATTACCTACGTGACAAGAAGTTTTCTTCCCAGGAAGCAGTGCAAAATGCTTTCACACATCTTGTGCAGCGGTCTAGAACCTCTGAGTTCTATCACAAAGGCATAAATGACCTTCCTATTAGATGGCAGCAATGTATAGATAAAACTGGTAACTATTTTGATTAATAGATTAATTGAAAATTCAAAAGTAGACAATTGGAAATTACAGTACAAAGCAGCAATTAACATACATTAACCCCTATTAATTTTAATAACGCAAAAGTAAGAACTTGATACAGTTTATCTAGAAATAAGTTTTTAATTTTCACGTCGTCAATAGTTGATGTCTCAAAGATAAAAAAAATAATAATATCAAAACTCCGAGATCTAGATTATTACAGAATTCAAATTAATTATATAGTTTATTTTAGGTACAATAACTTAATTACAATGTCACAAATTACGATAGCATGCATAATAAAAATCTTAAATTCATTCAAACACAACATGCAGCCAGTATTGCTGAGCCCAGAAGCATGGTTGCGCCAGAGTTCCTGCTCCATAATCGAAAAAAAAAAAACAAAATAATTAAGGATCATCCCGAAAGAACCTCTTAGAAGCTAATATTGCTCTCGCCATCTTCGCCTCAGCCCGGATCATCTGAGCAAAGTCTTGAGCTAACTCTCCTGGGGTATAATGTCTTAAAAAAGCTAATAGAGGATACATTTTATATGTAAAGCAGTATTTTTATTGATTGGGTACACGAGTTATTATAACCAAAAGAAAATTACAGTAAAGTGTTTAATGAACTCTTATGTTTTGGACCACACATCCACCACGTACCCTTTTTAGGGTACCACAGCTAGGCACGGAAGTACGCCTGGCCTGTTCTGTGCCATACTTAGCTGTCCATTAACAATTCTATCGCGAATTAGACCAGTAATTAAGCGTTTTCTTTATCACTGGCTTGGTCAAATGTTCCGATTTTCCGTATAGAGCAGCCATTTTTATTTTTAATTGTGTTTCACAGTGTCGCTGAAACTGTTTTAAGCCTGAGAATAGTGAAGTGAAAAAGTGAAAAACCTGTTAGTGGTTTGTTTTTAACAACAGTTTTTTTTTTTTTTGCAGGCTTTATTTTATGTTCACGTTTTGGATTATGAGTACTTCGGTTCTGTTTTTTTTTCGGTTTTGTTTTTGATTATGACCTGTACATGTCTAATAGAAATATAATCCAAATTTTTAGAGTTCTGTAAATCGTCCAATCAGTTGAGGATTGGATCCGCCTTGTGAGTGTAGGGGAATGTGGTTCACCAGAGGACATAGCCCGTATGTCCAAAGATCGATTTACGGTATAATCTCCACTTGGACCATCACGGAAGATGTTGATGTTGAGACTAGTCGTGATTATGAACCGATCCATTACTCTGCCAAGCATGTAGCCGAGTTAATCAAAAGAATGGCTATGGGGAAGTCTCCAGGACAGGACGGTTCCATCATCGGGCACCTCGAGATTGCACTCGAGGGTGCATCTAGTGTCAGTATAGTACCGATCGTGAATAAGACTAGGGATATGTCGGACAAGGCGTATTTCAGACCGATATCCTTGGCTAATGTAAAGGCCTAAGTGTTGAATGATCTTCTTTGCAAGGAATTTGACAAATGTGTGACAAAAAGTGCTATCCTCTCTCTAAAGCAGACGGTCCAATACTACAAAGAGAGGTACTCCGGTGTATGCCTGCTTCCTTGATTTCTCAATGCATTTGACCTTATGTTATATGATGGCTGTTGGAGTCAGAAGTTATCGGATTTCTTACAGCACTGGTAGTCTCATCAACTAAATCAAGGTCGCTGGGAAGGCGTTCTATTTGATATGTACAGGTATGGGATGAGACAGGAAGGGTTGACCTCACGTGATTTCTTCAACCGTTATGTATATGTTTATAAAGACTTAACTGTACATTATCGCTTGCAGATAACAATTATACAGAACAAAAATAGTGTACAGAGATGGATATAGTACAGTCAAGAAAAACAATTTGAGCCCTGTCTCCTGAACTATGAAGATCTTGTATCTTATGATTTAGTAGATCGTTAAACTTAGAAGCAGACCAGTTGACGTTGATGATGACAGATGGCACTAGCATCAATCAAGTCCAACGGCTGGATCAATAAGAGGAGATTGTGTGTCTGTGAAAGGCATGCGGTAACCCATAGCCTGTTAGACAAAGATATTTTTTTGTATAGGTATATGAAACCCGACACACGTTTCCAGTATTTTATATAGTATATAATTTCAAAAAGCTATCACGAAACATCACAAAGTTATCAGCTTGTTGGTTACCTGGTTGTCCCCACAAAAATATGGTCACCGCGCCCCTCGCAAACCCACGCAAGAAGCGGCGCGGCGTCATTTTGCGTTTATTGATAATAATTTCTGTTTATATTGTAATTATTTTTCATCACACTCGCCGGCTTTAGACTGTCGCAAGAGTCAAGTGTTAGTAGATATTATTATGTACTTTACTCGTAAATGCAGCCGTAAGTGATAAAATAAAATGTAGTATAATTTACTTAAAACATGTTGAAAAAAGTCTTGGTGGCCTAGTGGTTAAAACACCAGCCTCTTAAGTATGAGTGCGCGTAAGTACCAATGTAACTTTTCTAAAGTTATATGTACTTTCTAAGTATATCTTGGACACCAATGACTGAAGGTGAAGGAAAACATCTTGAGGAAACCTGAACTTTATAAATCTGAAAATCGCCAACCCACATTGAGCAAGCGTGGTGATTACGCTCAATCCTTCACTGTATGAGTGGAGACCTGTGCCCAGCAGTGGGACGATAAAAAAGTTGATGATGATGATGTTGATTTTACTTAAAACGTATTGTACACCTGCAAAACAAGACTAGGGCCCCGTCCCGCTGCATGCACGCCGCTATTACCACTATGATCTGCCGAGAACTGCGGTGTGCGCCCGGTAACCACACTGCAACAAATTTTAAATATATTCGGGAAAAAATGTAACATGCTGTAAAAATTATTGGAATCGATTCAGTTACTTAATCTAAGCAATCTAACTTCAGGTTTCGTACAAAGAAAAATAACGTATAATGAGATGAAGAGTGAATACCTGATCTGACACCGGTTTCATACAGGTCAATACCGGTTGCAACTGCAGTAGAGATTATATAAATCATCATCATCACCATCATTTCAGCCGAAAGACGTCCACTGCTGGACATAGGCCTCCCCCAAGGTTCTCCACGACGACCGTTCCTGCGCCTCCCGCATCCAGCGGTTTCCCGCGACCTTCACCAGGTCGTCGGTCCACCTTGTCGGGGGCCTACCCACGCTACGTCTTCCGGTGCGTGGTCGCCACTAGAGAACCCGTCGGCCCCATCGGGCATCGGTTTCGGCATCAGCATTTAGTTTATATAAATGATTTAATTTTCGATTTGAATTAACTTCATGTTTATTTAATGAATAGTAATGTATTCTAATTTATTTAATACTAGCTTTCCGCCCGCGGTCTAGCCCGCGTGGAATTTGGTTATATCGCGCTTTTTAGATTTCCCTCGGGAATATCATTTTTTTTTTCAATAAAAGGTTGTAGTGACACTTGACATAAGTGTCAACCAATGTTTATTGTTTATGTTAATTTTAACTTCTGCAACAATCCTAAGTTTGACATTTCAATACAAACAAATTTTATATATTAGTAGATATTTGATATTTGTTTGGCAGCCATATTATGACGTGCCCTATTGTTCTCTCGGCGAGTCTCACGCGCTATGAGCGAGCGAGACGGCACCATGATATATTTCACTCGCGCGCCCGCGCCGTCAGTCCGCTGACCAATACGTTCGCTGTCGCATACTAGCTCCTCCGCGCTTAATATTGTATTTATGTACTTTCGTTGTTTCTAATCTACGCTATAGTCTATTCTCCTTATCACTCCTTCTTCTTCTATGGTACTCTTCTGTGTTGTGTAACCTATTGTGAATGTGACTGTCTGCTGTGAAATAAACTATCTTTTCCGGTGTACCTTCGTGTATTATTTAAAAACAACAACACCTGAAGAACCTACATTGGTGACCCCGTCTTCGAACACTAGGATGGCGCAGAGCAAATCAACATTTGCACAGAATGACGAGGAGCAGAAAATAGCGGAAACATTCCGTGTGGGTGTGAGAATCCCACCGTTCTACCCGGAGAAGCCAGCACTGTGGTTTTCCCAGGTGGAAGCGCAGTTTATCCTCTCGAACGTAAAATCGGACGAAACAAAGTTTTATTACGTCATAGGGAACCTAGATCCACAGTACGCGGCGGAGGTCGAAGACATAATA
This sequence comes from Sesamia inferens, assembly GCA_037179545.1. Lineage (NCBI taxonomy): Eukaryota > Metazoa > Arthropoda > Insecta > Lepidoptera > Noctuidae > Sesamia > Sesamia inferens. The sequence goes on from CM073921.1 coordinate 23,830,400, forward strand.
GCCTACCCTCCGGCCACAGAAAGGTATGAAAAATTCAAAGGTGAGCTCATTAAAAGGCTATCGGCGTCACGTGAGAAAAAGATGAAGCAGCTTCTCATGCACGAGGAATTAGGCGATCGGAAGCCGTCTCAATTTTATCGCCACCTGCTGCACCTAGCTGGTCCAGACGTCCCAGAGGAGTTCCTGCGGACAATATGGACGAGCCGCCTACCTAGCAGCACACAGGCTATAGTGGCATCGCAGAGCAGGACAGACCTTCCCGAGTTGGCCGAGCTGGCGGACAGAATCCACGACGTGGTCGGCTCACAGTTGGCATCAACTTCAGCCATCACGACTGCTACAAGTACCGGTATAACTTCAGAGATAGCTGCCCTTACCCGACAGATGGAAAAGTTAGCAGAGAGGGTAGACAGACTGTCTCGAGGCAGAGAACGGTCCAGGAGTTCTACGCGTCGCCGTTCCAGTTCCAGCAGGTCACACTCCAGTTACCGAAATTTCCCCCAGTGCTGGTACCATCAGAATTTTGGGGAAAGGGCTAAAAAGTGCGTTAAGCCGTGCGACTTTCCTACGTCGGGAAAAGTGCAGGGCAATCAGTGATGGCGACTGATGATTGTCCGAGTGCTGGTCGCTTATTTGTTACCGATCAAAGGTCGAAGATGCAGTTTCTGATCGACACCGGAAGCGATCTCTGTGTCTACCCACGATCGGCAATATCAAAACGGTTAGAAAAAAACAATTACCAACTGTGTGCTGCGAATGGGACGACTATATCAACATATGGGTTCATAAATTTAACTCTGAACCTAGGGTTGCGCCGTGACTTTGCTTGGCGATTTATTGTCGCCGATGTTACAAGGGCAATAATAGGCGTAGATTTTTTATCTTATTATAATTTGGTTGTTGATTGCAGGAACCAACGCCTCACCGACAATCATACAACGCTCTCCACCCCGGCGTCACCTGTCCGTCGTTCTGATTACGTTTCCTCGGTGAGGGTAAGTTTGGGTGATTCCGCGTATACACACATACTACGGGAATTTCCCGACATCACTCGCCCACATGGTATACACCGCACTCCCAAACACAATACAGCACACCACATCCGTACTACACCAGGGCCGCCAGTATCCTGTACACCTCGTAGATTGGCTCCGGACAAACTTAAAATTGCTCAGGCCGAATTTGAGACCATGCTGAAATGCGGAACCTGTCGTCAGTCGGAGTCACCATGGTCGTCACCTCTTCATCTAGCGCCGAAGAAAGATGACGGATGGCGCCCCTGCGGCGATTACAGGATGCTGAATGCACGTACTATCCCAGACCAGTACCCTATCCGACACATCCAAGACTTTGCTCATAGTCTCTCTGGCTGTACCGTTTTCTCTCAGATCGACCTGGTGAAAGCTTACAACCAGATTCCTGTGCATTCAGACGACATCCCGAAGACTGCGATCACAACGCCGTTCGGTCTTTTCGAATTCCCTTACATGACGTTCGGTTTACGTAACGCCGGACAGACGTTTCAACGGTTCGTAGATGAAATGCTCAGGGGTCTGGACTTCACGTATGCTTATCTGGACGACTTCTTGGTCTACTCGAGAGACCAGAAGACCCACGAGCACCACTTACGTCAGCTTTTTGCGAGACTGAGGGACTACGGTATGGTCATTAATACTTCCAAATGCGTCTTCGGAGTAGCGGAGGTAAACTTCTTGGGCTACCACATCTCGGCCAAAGGCTCTAGGCCATTGCCATCCAAAGTCGAGGCCATAGAGAATTTTCCCGCTCCCAAAACCGTAAGAGAGCTACGGAGATTCCTTGGGATGCTCAATTTTTACCGCAGGTTCATCCCAGGCGCAGCAAACTTCCAGGCTCCCCTTAACGCCCTGCTTATTGGATCGGTTAAGGGTTCACATCCAGTCGACTTCACACACGAAGAGAACGAGGCATTCCAGAACTGCAAAAGGTGCCTATGTCAAGCGGCACTTTTGGCTCATCCTGACTGCAACGCTAAGCTGGCGTTGGTCACGGATGCGTCTGATAAAGCCATGGGCGCGGTCTTGCAACAACTGAACGCGGGAGCATGGGAACCCCTTGCCTTCTTTTCGCGAAGGTTCAGCTCGGCACAGGTGAAATATTCACCCTACGACCGCGAACTGCTCGCCATTTACGAGAGTGTGAAGTATTTTCGACACATGCTGGAGGCTCGTGACTTTGTGATTTACACAGACCACAAGCCTCTCACATTTGCCTTCCACTCTCGTAAAGAAAACTGTTCCCCACGACAATTTCGCCACCTGGACCTCATAGCCCAATTCACGACAGACATCAGGCACATATCCGGGAAGAACAATGTCGTGGCGGATACCCTTTCCCGCGTTGAGGCGATTACCCAGCCAGTAACCGCTGAAAGGATCGCTGCAGCACAACTAGAGGACCAAGAGCTCAAGCAACTCCTAACAGGGGAAAACGCTTTACGCCTGCAGCTAGTCAGCATTCCAGCATCGCTGTCACAAGTGTACTGCGATGTCAGCACCCCTTCGCCAAGACCTTTTGTCCCCAAAGAATTACGCAGGGCCATTTTTCTCAGCCTGCATTCTTTCAGCCATCCAGGCACCAAGGCGTCAGCAAGATTAGTTGCTGACCGATATGTGTGGCCTGGCGTAAGAAAAGACTGCCGAGAGTGGGTTCGCTCTTGTCTCGCTTGCCAGCGTTCAAAGACCACGCGGCACGTCTTTGCTCCACTAGGAGCCTTCAAACTGCCTAAATCGAGGTTCGCATTCATACATATCGACCTCGTAGGACCTTTGCCCTTATGCCAAGGTTTCCGCTATTGTCTCACAGCCATCGATCGCTTTACGCGATGGCCTGAGGCAATACCGTTAGCAGAAATAACTGCAGAAACAGTGGCAAAGGCTTTACTGAGTGGCTGGATCGCTCGTTTCGGCTGCCCATCAGATATCGTTACCGATAGAGGTAGGCAGTTCGAATCGTCACTCTTCAAATGCCTGTCTGAAATTGCAGGATTCCAACATCGCAGAACAACTGCATATCATCCTGCCTGTAACGGACTGGTGGAAAGATTCCACCGTCAACTCAAGGCCGCGATCATCTGCCATGCAAATGACAGTTGGGTGGAATCTCTTCCAATAGTCCTGCTAGGCATACGCAGCGCTTATAAAGAGGACGCCCACGCTACTGCAGCCGAACTTGTTTACGGTCAACCAATACGCCTGCCCGGCGAATTTTTCGACCCTCAGGCTGACGAGACCGGCGACATAACCACATACCTGTCAAGACTTCGGAGTATTTTCCGGAATCTGCAACCATCACCAACAAGCAAGCACAAAAGAAGTCCTAAAACATTCATTTACAGGGAATTAGCTTCCTCTACCCACGTTTTCCTTAGAGACTGCACTGCCGGTGGTAGTCTGAAACCGGCATACTCTGGTCCTCATAAGGTCATAGAAAGAGGAGAAAAGGTGTTTAAAATCGTGGTTAATGGTAAACAGGTAACCGTATCGATAGATCGCATTAAACCGGCCTTCACACTGTGTGATCCTGACAGTTTACCACCCTCACCTTATACCAACACTAACATACACCACAACACACCGCAGCCACCACTCAACACTAACACTCAACACTATTCACCCAACGCGGATAGCCGAAACTTGCCTTCGTCTGACGATGCCGTCGTTAGAACGACGCGGTCAGGACGTCGCGTTAAATTCCCCGACTATTATCGCCCTTGACGGTCTCTGGAGGGGGGTGATGTAGTGACACTTGACATAAGTGTCAACCAATGTTTATTGTTTATGTTAATTTTAACTTCTGCAACAATCCTAAGTTTGACATTTCAATACAAACAAATTTTATATATTAGTAGATATTTGATATTTGTTTGGCAGCCATATTATGACGTGCCCTATTGTTCTCTCGGCGAGTCTCACGCGCTATGAGCGAGCGAGACGGCACCATGATATATTTCACTCGCGCGCCCGCGCCGTCAGTCCGCTGACCAATACGTTCGCTGTCGCATACTAGCTCCTCCGCGCTTAATATTGTATTTATGTACTTTCGTTGTTTCTAATCTACGCTATAGTCTATTCTCCTTATCACTCCTTCTTCTTCTATGGTACTCTTCTGTGTTGTGTAACCTATTGTGAATGTGACTGTCTGCTGTGAAATAAACTATCTTTTCCGGTGTACCTTCGTGTATTATTTAAAAACAACAACACCTGAAGAACCTACAAGGTAGCATATATTCTTTCTCAGGGTCTAAAGATTGTCTGTGCCAAATTTCATCAAAATCGATTGAGAGGTTTAAGCGGGAAAGCGTAACAGACAGACAGACAGACAGAGTTACTTTTGCATTTACAATATTAGTATGGATAACTAACACTTAGTTGGTAAATTATTGTTTACTAAACATTGGACTATTGTTGTCAACTTTAATAACTATGTAAATTATTATTGAACTACCATCTCTTGGTAAGAGATAATGGGCCGTATCCACCAGCCGGTCTCAGTTTGGGTGAGAATTATGCCACACGTCTTGTTTCCCTCAAAGAACGATCATGTGATTGATAGGGACTACTTGTATGTCCCCCACAACCCAGCTACTGGGTAACACGATACCTCATGGTAGCTGTCAGACTTCTGGGCATCTGACTTCCAGTAACTGTAAATGATCTATAAACGACTGCCTGAACCAACGGTTTAACATGATTTCCGAGCCGGACGGATGTGTTTCGATGAGTAATAGATGGTCACCCATCCACGTACCGACCTCAGCAAGCGTAGTGTAACCGTCTACCGACCCGCCTGGTATTATTTAGCCACGATCCCCAGTACATAACGTACTATGTTGGAAAAACACCACATGTCCAGGTCAGTAAAAAGGGTGAGTCGAAAAACTTCCCTTGGGATACACAAAATACCCTAATTTTATACTCGTACGGCGGCGTTTTCGACGATTTTGTTGTGTATTCTGAAGTAAGGTCGTTGTAAAAAACGATACCGTAATATGAACGCGGTGTGGCTAACTAACGTCAACACGAATCTAAAACAAATGAAGATAGCTAAGCTTTAGATTGATGAGTGAAACAAACCAGAATTTAAGTCGAGCATACCTACACTAGTGATATGCCGATTAATTATACCCAACAAGTTAATCTAACACATTTAATTTTTTTTTTTAAAGATTTTGTCGGTTTTTGTATTAATTAAAAACAATTTATTATTCATAAACCATTATTCGATAAAACAAAGACTCAATATAATACAGAAAATTCATAACTCCTAAACTACTGCGTAACTACTGCGGCCTGTTATTTGCCATTTACTGAGAAACTGTAGCACTGTCTCACAAGACACAGACTGCCGTTTGATTATTTTCCAACGAAAGGCAAAACATCAACAATAGGTACCATTGGGTAGGTATTACATAACGGAAAAAGTTAAAGCAGGAAAGGTTTGAACGAGACGAGTAAGACAGTGAGGCTGCGGGGAGGGGGAGGCTTGTAGCTTCCGCAGGATGTGGTGGGGTGCCCCCACTCCCGCCGGAAGCGACCGAGCCCTTCCGACAAACGCAAAAGGTGGTAGCGTCAGAAGGAAAAGGTGTTGTTTATGGGTATTTAGAACAATTGTACCATCTGTATATAAAACATCTTAGAGATTATAAATAAAACCTTCATATCATTTCAATCGCCTACATTTCTCTTTACCGGCTTTACCCAATAAGTCTAAATCCTCCTTTAAGTTCTTACAGGTATTTTTCTCCTTTATTTAGAAATAAATTTACGAAAAACATGAAAAAATAAATATCTAAGCCATTTGTGGTGTTAGTAGTCCATTTCTCTAGACCAATACAATACATTCGTGATATATGTTTATAATATACTTACGCTTTTGAGACTTAATGACGTCTTCGTCATTAAGTCTCAAAAGCGTAAGTATATAATTTTTAATTGTCATCCAAACTCATTATTTAGGACAATAGAGTATTTGACTAAAAAAATCTAATTAGTCCGTCATTCAGATTATAGAAAAATATTGGATACGTATATTTTGTTTTATCAAATCAATAAAGATTGACAAACATAAAAGGCATCAAAGATCAGGAGTGGTGGCTGGTGACGTCACTGCTCGCTAAGGGTAGCGTGCAGTGACGTCACACGAGTTTTCAACGCACTGTGTCGTCTTCATTTTTTGTTTATACGAAAAAAAGAAAAAATACATATCTAGAATTTGTTGGAAATCTGACTGACGGACTAATTAGTTTTTTTTTAGTCAAATACCCTATTGTTAAATAGACGCAGGGAGTATTAATCTGGGAAACTAAATTACAATTTGATAATCAAATCCTTTGATAAACAAAATTGTCTTAACATTAATCGCGGAGCACCGATGAGCATATCGGGTTCCTTTGGTAACTACACGGTTTTATCAGTTTAACGTGAAGCAAAATACATAATACTTATATTCAACCTAGAATGTTTCCTTTCCAGGCTTTTGAGAGGGATTGGGTCGTAATCCACTACGCGAGCCTAGTGCCGGTTTACATCTAAGTAGTATACAATATGTAAAGAAAACCCTGTCCGATCCGTCAAGGTATTGTTAGGTATCGATAACTGATTCTACTAATGGTTACAACGCCGGGCTAAACTTAAAAAAAAAGATCCCCATAAAAAAATAAATATTATTTCGCAAAAAGAGGTAACTTAATACATTTGCGGTAAACAACCCTTCCGCGGGCGGCGGGGGACAGGGCACGCGGCACGTGGTCGCATCGCTATTCGCTCATAATAATACCGGTGTTGTCACTTTTTTAAAAATTACCAAATATCGGGGAAGATGGAATTAATTCGCGGGAAAAAAAGATTATCTCAAAATTCATTAGTATCGTTACTATGGTGATTATGTTATATTTCATATTTTATTTGGTCTTGTGTTTACCTAACCTTTATTATCCTTACGGGTCGGACAGGGTTTTTTTTTACATATTGTATATACCGGTACGATGTTTTCCTTCACCGTTTTAAGAGTTGGTGATAAAGTGATTTGCACAATGTGTAGCGCCTGACGGGTTCCGAACCTAGAGCTTGTCAACGTCGCGGCCGATTCCAACAGGCCACCACTACGGTGAACTTGAGAATCAATATTACATTTTGATAAGCAAATTTGGTAGGCCATAAGATCGGCAACCGGCAGAAGTTACCACCCACCAGACAAAGTCTTGCCGCCAAGCGATTCGTCGTGTTCCGGCGTGACGTCTGGTGATGCCGTACGGAGGACGGGTCTGAGCAGTTGTGTTGTGAAGCTTGCCGGGTACGATGCGCCAAATGGTGTTGTGTCGGAAGTTTGATCATGGTCCATCCAGATCAATTTCCCTCTGGCATCATTGGCCGCGTTGTTGGGTTTATAAATTTGCATCACCTCGCTCAACTGCCGTCTTTCTTCCTATTCACTAAGTTTTTTAAGTGAATGGGTTTAATAAACTAACGCGCTTTACCATCAACGATTGCATCACTGCTTACCATCAGGCGGGATTGCAGTCAAGCGCTACTTTATAATTATTAAAAAAAAAATCTTCTCATGAGGAGTACCGAAGAGCAAATCGGTCCCTTAAGTAACTAGACTGTTTTATGAGTTTAACGAGAAACATAAAAAATATCCAAATTATCTAAACACAAAACTTGTTTGCCGACGCTACCGACCCGCGCTCGCTCGCACAGACTGGGAAAATATGTTATTCGCGTATCCCAATTAAAATCATAATTAACTCCGTATTAAAGCAAGCGCTAATCCCAATTACAGAGCTGGCAGGTTTTACCCACTAATAATGTTACGCTATGTGATGCAACATTTGGCTAACTATAAACAGTACACAGACTAGGTACTGTGAAGGGCTAGATGAGACCTTCGAGGTACTTACAGCGAGAAATAAAATCAAACTACTAATATTTTATTTGAATAATTATTAACGTTCAAGTACAAGAAACATTTTTGCTACCTACGATATCAATGTAACTATATCGTTACACTCACCTATCAATAATAAATTCTCTTTGATCGCAACAGATATTTCTCCCAAAGAAAATACTGAACACGTTCCCCTTTGCTATTTACATTCAAATGTTTTTTGTTACTTTCTTCTATTCTAAATACATTGAGGGGTAACAATAAATGGAACACTTCTATCTAATGTCAGCCGTTAGAGTCACAAACCGGAACGATCCCGGATACGATTCGGATACGGCACGTGTCCGTAACGACATGCCGACACCACAATTGTGGTAGGAAATTGTTTTAAATGATTGTATTAAATTTTTAGGGGTTACATTTCGGTTACAATTTTCTGTTTCTCAGAAATCATATTTTAAAGAACTGTTTGTATTGGCTATATTAACTTATATTATCCGGTTGAATTTTGTAATTATAGAAACCATTGTTTTCATTGTGTCACGTTCACAAAAGGTTAAAAAATGTAATAGCTCTTCATCATCATCATCATCAACCTTTTTATCGTCCCACGGCTGGGCACAGGCCTCCTCTCATACAGACAAGGAAGACTATGCCTACTAAGGACTACTAAATAGCTCTTAACCCTTTAAAAATAAATCAATATACATAACTAAACATTTCTATTGCTATCTTTTTAACAATGACAACTTTAAAAAGTACTACAATACGTTTTGTTTTACGCTAAGAGTTATTGCATTTTTATAGGTAATGGCTTAGTAATCGCATCACGCGTGAGCGGATATTGACACGGTAAGGTTCTTATGAAAAAAAAAAATATAAAGGTGAGTGAACGTTAGAAATCACGACGGCATCGGCAACACTGACCACATATATACCCAACTAAGACGAGTGTTTTATTAGCGAATATATTAGTCAAAGTATGTAGCCCGATTTCATTCCAACTTCAGCGATCTGATGATAGTGTATTATACAGCCCATACAGGGCACATTTTTGACTAAAGATTTTAAAGGTTTCCTGTAGACAGGAATTTGGATGAATTTTTTGATGCCCTCGGATTATTTTATTTCCCTTCCTATTATGAATCTTTGTACATAAATTATTGTTTTAAAACTTATTAAATTAATAATTGAGTTGTTAGTCGTAATATAATTCCACAGCATTAAAAGAAACGGTTCTATGAGATGTCACCATTTTAGATGAGCAGCAAAAATATGCCTACAATACGAGTATGAAAATAATTAACTATGGTACTGGCGTATTCTTTTTTTTTTTTTTGGTAGCTAATTTTCGCCAATAATTCGCCAGCAATAACAATCAATGTCAATGAAATCCGACTAATTTACGCCTATGTAAAATAATTATATTTCAGTATGTACATATAAGTAGCAATATAGAATTTATGTAGTCTTTAATAAAAAGCATTTTTATCGAAAAACGTTAAAACGCTCAAATTAAATATGAACGTGTGAGTCAAATTGCAGAACGATAAATCTACAGAACTATTTTCGAAACAACTGCTCGATATTTATAATAGCAATACCCTCTGTATACATTACTTTATCTACCAATTTTTATCACTAGTAAATCAAAAATCGAATTCGTCTATAAGGTTTTCCCAAATATTGCTCAAAATTATAATGTCTTATGTAATATTGACGTTCAAAAAGTGCTGATTCTCAGCCTAATTTGAATAAATGACTTTTGATTTTTATTTTTGAAAAGTAAATGTTTAGTTGAACGAACGCATGTATCTTATAATATAGCATAAGTATAGTTAGGTGCAAAAACGTTGATGTGAACGAAATAAATTTCCAAATTCAAAATAAGTGACATAGAGAATTGTTGACATACAGGAATTCTTAAATTCGCTACGGTTTCTCTGGTTCCAGAAAACCAATCTATAATTAAAAATCGGTTGGGTCAAAATTATGTTGCGGAATATAAACCAGCCACGACTTTTAACGACACCCAACTTGCAGTGACACAATTAATGAACAATATCATCGAAGCCACAATTTTGAACGGGAAGCTCAAAGACGAAGATGTTTTAATTTTAACTTCACAGACTCCTTTGATTCCGAACAACATGCCAGATAAGCGGTTACAATTTCCATAGAGCCAAGTGTTTGTGACATCAATCCTGAAAATGTTTTGCACTTGTCCATTTGTATGTCGCCTGTAGCTGTGTTGGCATGCTAAATACCAACAAACCTAATCATATACGAGTACGTACCAAAAAAAAATAATAGAAGAATCGTATTTATCATCATCATAATCAGCCACTGGGACGCAGGTCCCAGGAATGAGAACATTACACGCTGATTTCACCGAGGTAATCTACCAGTGCGGCTGGGTAGATGTCACATGTCTTTGTAATATGGCTCACATGTCGATGTTCTCACGATGTGCAGTGATGATGAAATAATTTATACAAAGTAAAACGTCCTTCTCTGTATGAGAGGAGACCTGTGCCCAGCAGTGGGGCGATAAAAAGGTTGATGATGATGAAAACTTCTAATGGGGTTCAAACCATCGACTTGCAACTTTTTGCCGCGGCCGATATCACTAGGCCACCACTATTCTCGTAGAGCATTACAAAAATAAACATTAATATTTTTCAATAGTTTTTTTTTATCAATTCCCATTCAATTTAAGTCAGGACAACGTCTCTCAGGTCAGCTAGTTTTATATAATTCTTGAAATTACTCACTAATGGCGTCCTCTCAAATGCATGAATTTGCACAAATTTGTTTTACCTGAAAGCTTTCCTGCGGAAAAGCCTCATTAGGTGACCAATTTCTAATGATTTAATAAATTAAATCAGCTCAAACACCTACAATAGACTACCATTTCAGCAAAACATAAACATACATTTTTTTTTGTTTTCATTTTCTACATATTTTTTGTCTTTTCTAATTTTCGTATTGTTTGTGGAGTGTAAATATATATTCGTTTCCCTCTTTTATAGTGTTTAAATGAATTTAAAAAGTCTACTATCTCAATTGATACGTTTGCAGTAAAAACAATGTTTTGTCTGACAAATACTTAAATATTAATTCCATGAACACAAACCAGGTTTTTAGAAGCTTTTGTTATTTTTCGGGTTTCATAGGGGTCACATAATTGTGTGACTACAGTTAATTTAACAATTAATTAAACGTTTAATATAAGTATATTAAACAGAAAAAAATAGTACCTTTTAATTTTTTCTAGTTTCGTCATCTGTCTGTAAGATATCATTATCAAGTGTTACTCTTGTTAAACACCCAAATAATATATATTTACTGCTAAAAATACGAAGCTTCTATATCTATATATGGTTTGTATTACGAAATTGCACGTCTGGTCGACATTTCAAGTGATCAGAGGACTTAGACTAACTTGCACTTTGGACAAACCGATGGATATTTTCGAATAAATAAAATAAAATTCATAGAAACCAAATAGTTTGATTAACAAATTAAATTTCATTCGAATATATTCACCGTTTTCTTACTAAATTTCTACTATATGCAGCAAGTCTGGTAAATACTTATATCCTTTGGTGACTGTACAGACAGGTCAATCTACCCGAAACTGTCAAACACTCCAAATCAAGCATGAGCTTTAATGCGTTAGCGATAAAGTTAAAACTTAATAAAGAAAGGAGATTTTCAACGGATATATGGGGCTTGGTATTAAAACATAGCGTAATTATTATGATTTTTTCATGCCTAACATAATATAATTGAAAATGGAAGGGGCATTTTTACTAAGTGGAGGGGAAAATATACCGCCTTTTATCATAGTTTTTTTTTAAATAGTTACTTTATGTATGTGGTGGTGACAGCGGCATCTCAATAATCAACTTACGAATTTAACCTTTTCCGCAAGCGTTTTGATATTGCATTGTCATGATCATCATCATCAACCTTTATTTTTTTATCGTCCCACTGCTGGGCACAGGTCTTCTCTCATACAGAGAAGGATTGAGTACAATCACCACGCTTGCTCAATGCGGGTTGGCAATTTCAGACTTAAAGTTAACCACAAGGCCACCACGACTTATTGTATTGTCATGATAATAAATATTAATTGCTAAAATAATAATATAATAAAAATCAAAGTATTTATTAGTATGAACCACAATGTTAACTATGTACGAGGATATTTAAACAATAATATTGTATGTAAATGAATAAATAAAAACAATTAAAACGCGCATAGATGTAATTTTACAGTTTTTTACAGAACCTAAAATTTGTATTTTTTAATTTAATCAAAGATAGGTACTAGAAGTATAACAAATAAGCTTTCTAATAAGTTATATCACTGATGTTCAAAATTTGTTCTGCAATTCCATTGTTGACCTCCCCTTTGACAGATTAGTAGCTTTATGTGTTCTGAAAATTAAATAAAATTAAATAAATATGGAGTTACAGTTTGTCAACATTAAAAGTTTACCAATGCTTATTAGAAGAACGAATCTTATGCCGATTTTCAACTTCCAAATATCATCGCTCAAAGGAATGACAGTAGCTCCGATACCGATTAAAATTCTCACCCTCACACCAAAAAACCAACACTTAACAAATAATTATAATTCGAGACACCCTCAACAGGGGTGTCCAAATTCACATTTGATTATAATTTTTTTTTTTCAAGTTCAAGCGGGCATGTCTCTATTTGTCTGATTGCTGGTCACGTGGCCAAGTAAGTTTAGGGGATCTTTACTGCACGGGCGGGACATAGAGACTTACGCAAATAGGATTATACGCCAATTTGACGCGTAATTTATGTTTGGGATAAGAAGTAGGGTGAGTGAAACTTTACTAGCTGGGATTGAATTTCGCTGGACTTCTTAAGTTTATGATAAAAAAATGTGATGATAATTTATATAAAATGCAGAGAAAAACTGTGATTCTACAGATTCTTAATCATAGTTACACTTCACCAGATAAGCAATTATTTCTTAGCAAGCATACCTTCATATTACAACAAACAATTTTGTGCATTATCCTTATACGGCTGAAGTTCAAATCAATTCTCGAAGCAATTCAGGCCATTTCCGACCCACTGTAACATCGTTGTTAATTTCAAAAGCTTGATGCCTGAATTTTCAGTGACCATGCATAAACTAGATGAATTCCAAAATGATTCAATTCGAATCCGTGGTTTAAGACCGATCATTAGTAGTAATAGTTAAAGTTGATTAATTATTTGCTTTTTAACAAGAAGAAAACCAAATGCATTAAATTTACGCTACCTCTCGTAAGGCATAAAAATAATATGTGTCCTAAAAATAATATGTTTCCTAAGGTGTTCATGAAAGGCGAAGAATTTAATCCTGAAGACATTACAGTATTATTGGGCATAACAGTGAATGCTAAGCTTAGAGTGGTCCATATATAAAGTAATGTGTGCCTAGTTCGGCTACAGACGCCAACTGTATATCTTAATTAAAATTGTTGCCACATGTCGTGTCCATTAAAAAAACATTTTCGCTTTCATTCCTGCAGGATAGCTTTAGATGCTGTTCTGATTATTTTTTACAACACCGGGGCTCATTACTCATCCACAATTTATTTTATTTTTTTGCTGAGCTGTTAACTTTAATAAATAAATATAAAATGGTACTTGCTTACGTGGTAAAGCATTCCATTATTTTAATTATTGTGATTGTGAAACTCTATTATGTCAGTTTTGTCATTGTCTGGCAGTTTGAGTATCTAATTTACCTGTGTGGCGTACCCTTTGGTATTGGTCGTCGAATCATTTTTCTTCTTTCATTTCGGTATGCTTCTTTCCTCAAAATACCATTTCGGACATAGATCTACATGGTTTTCACATGATTTGACCTAGATTATGTTTGGACTTTTAAAATCGCCGTCTTCATCTAGTTTGAAAAATATAATTGACGTATAAAGTGCCAACCCGCACTGGGCCGGCGCGGTAGATTACGGCCCACTCCCTCTCGTCGAGAGGAGAGCCGTGTCCCAACAGTGAGAACAATGTAAGCTGTGTGTGTGTGTGTGTAAGTGTTTGTGGAAAACTAATTGCAAAATAAAATTATTCATTTAGAGCTTAATATCACTGACCCACCCACTCATTCTCCGATCATCAATTCTAATTTACTTCAAATAGACTCACAAACTTAAAATTTTGCACACAGTTAGTGCTTAGATTACACAGCAAAGAAAAATAAAAGAAACCTCGATTTCCATCCTTTTTTCTAGAAACGAACTATTTATTCCAATTATTAGATTATAAAGTAATAATTGGAATTCTTACAAATTTTCTTGACTATCTAGTATAAGTATATAGAATAGAATAGATTAAAAACCTCAACATCTGCAATAAAAATATGTTGCGATAAGTCGGGTCGATAACAATTACATTGCGGAATAGAAATTACCCAGGTCTTTGTGGCTGCATGGCAGTAGAAAAATTAATGAACAATTTCATCAAAGCCACAATTATTCTGAACGGGAATTACACAGGCGACGCTATTTTAATTCAACGTATTCCTTTGATTCCGAATGACATGCCATTCTTTGAACGGTTACAACGCCCATTACTAGAATTTGCAATGGCGATTAATAAAACACAAGAGCAGTCGCCAAGTGTTCAATTTCATCAATCTTGAATATTCATGTTTTTGAAATGGCCAGTTGTGTCCATGTCGCCTATCCTGTGTTGGCATATCTGTTGGTATGGCAACTAATCTATTCATATAGGCACCTAAAAATTAAACAAAGAAACTTAAGTAGCATAACATATAGCATGGTAATGCTATGTAATAAACAGTATGTATTGTCAAGACAGGACAACATCAGTCGGGTCACCTCACATATCTAATATATAAAATTCTCGTGTCACGGTGTTCGGATTTAAACTCCTCCGAAACGGCTCGACCGATTTTGATGAAATTTTTTGTGCTTATCCGGTATCTATGAGAATCGGCCAACATCTATTTTTCATCCCCCTAAATGTTAGGGGTAGTTCACCCCTAAATTTTTTTTTTTATTTTTTAGACAAAATTTTAAATTTCTATTTTTTTATGATACAACATACAAAAATACATACATTCCCCAATTTTCACCCTCCTACGATCAACCCTTATTTTTTAATAGCCATTTTAGTAATTTAATCTATTATTTATATGGCAAAACAACGTTTGCCGGTCAGCTAGTATGTTATATATATGTTTCGGTGCAGCGAAGACAAATGCAGTGATTAGAATCTTATGGATCTTATAGCAGGCGAAATTGAGTTAAGTAAGCATTTTTCTTCTTCAACCTATAGAGGTCCACTGCTGGACAAAAGCGTCCCCCAAGGCTTTCCACCATGACCGGTCTTGTGCTGCCCGCATCCATCGGCTTCCCGCTACCTTCACCAGATCATCAGTCCTCCTTGTTAGGGGCATCCCTACGCTGCGTCTTCCGGTACGTGGCCGCCACTCCAGAACCTTACTGCCCCATCGGCCATCGGTTCTACGAGTAATGTGCCCTGCCGACTGCCACTCAATTTTAGCAACTTGAAGAGCTACGTCGGTGACTTTGGTTCTTCTGCACATCTCCTCATTTCTGATTCGATTATGCAGAGAAACTCCGAGCATAGTTCTTTCCATCGCCCTTTATGTAAGTAAGCATTATAATGTCACAATATACAGTTTGTAAAATTCTTCATCAACTACGCTATCTATATTTACATAGCTAAAGACTAAAAACCTCTTGTACCTACCAATTGAATATAATGGTACAACATGTGAAATATAATGGTACAAGCCAGTACAATCACTGTGTACCAACACTTGATGTATTGTTTCCAGCTATCTAACCTAACCTAACGAGTATTTTTAGAGTAGGTAAATACTCCAAAAATACTCGTTGGATGACTTCAAGAAAGGGATTGACAGACAGCTTTGCTACTTACCGTACTGCTAGTCCTATAAGTCTTAGAAGACGACACCGTGGCAATTAAGCAACTGTAATCTGAAGATTTAATCTCTTAGTAATAAAGCTAAGCTATACGATACAATATATATAAGTTATATGTACTTTCTAAGTATATCTTGGACACCAATGAGTGAAGGTGAAGGAAGACATCTTAAGCCACCCGCCGCAGGTGTGACCGCCGAAGCGGTCCCCACTTCTGGTTTTAGTCCGCGCCGGTAAACCGGTAACCCCCATATCTGGGGGCCGTTCCCCTATCCACCACCTGGGGACGCGTCCGATGGCAGGCCAGAAACTGCACACGGAATCTTGAGGATACCTGGACTAAGTCTGAAATCACCAACCCACATTGAGCAAGTGTAGTGCTGTCAATCCCTCTGGATTGAGCGTAATCACCACGCTTGCTTGTTGGACTGCTGGGCACAGGTCTCCTCTCATACAGAGACCTGTGCCTAGCAGTGGGATGATAAAAAAAAGGTTGATGATGATGATGATACGATACACATGCATCAGCTAATCATCTGCCAGTGAATCGAATTGTTTCTTATCTGTGATGGATTATACTATGCAAACTATACTCGAATTAATAACATTTTGGATTCCAAGGACATTAAAGTAAAAACACCAAATTTCGGTCCTCGCTTAGCTCATGAAATAAAACGCGAAACTGTCTCGGTGTCCCTTGAGATCGAGTGTCATGAGTCACGCGTCGATCCGATAGCAAATAGATTAGATTATGCATTTTGAACGGACAGACGATATCGGTTTTCTATATACGGCCTTTTTATTTAACCCTACATTCAAGTTTTAGTATTTTTCACCCTTCGATGGGACGTGAATGATTGGGTTTGTATTTTTTTTTATATTGAATGACTGCGAGAAGAGGACGGTGTTCATGTATATTAGTTCCGACCATACATTACTTTCTAGGGTAGGTGCTGCTGTAGGTATTACGTCAGTAAATCAGCTGTCTATTCGCAAGTGGCACCTATTAAATGATTTTAGTGGTTGGTAAATCAATAGGCAGTCGCTCCGTATAAAATACTGTTACTACTGCAGCCGGTTGGACTGGGAGGCCTAACACAATTGGGAAATGGCTCGGCAGATTTTTGATGAACCGAAATTTTTTATTATTTCTGGCAGAAATTCTCAATAACTAAAAAACAATTTTATCGTATGGAGAGCATTAGTTTCATCGGTTTAATTTTTTCCTCGGTGGTAGGCCACAACATCGGCTGCCGGCAGAAGTTACCACCCACCAGACAAAGTCTTGCCGCCAAGCGGTTCTTCGTGTTCCGGCATGATGTCTGGTGAAGCCGTACCGAGGACGGGTCTGAGTAGTTGTGTTGCGATGTGTGCCGGGTACGATCCGCCAAATGTTGTTGAGTTTGGTCGTGGTTCTCTGACGCAGCATCGTTGGTCGTGCTGTTGGGTTTAACTTTGCATCATTTCGCGCAATTGCCGTTTTCCTTCCTATTTACTCAGGTTTTTTTTTTAGTGAATAGGCTGTTAATAAACTAGTGCGCTTTACTATCAACGACTGCATCACTGCTTACCATCAGGCTGGATTGCGATCAAGCACTAGTTTATAATTATAAAAAAAAAATCATCAGCAGTGACATTGTTAAAGATGTTGTATAATATAATAGATTCAACACAATATCCTACCTGCTGTAGGATAGGTCCTAAACCTAGGCCCTATAGCCGTCTGCACCATTCCGTACACACGGCTATACATCAAGTTAAACAATGAAACATTCCCAGTTTTAACTGAAAGCACATCTATAGGTTTTCATACAATCGGAAGTCAGTTTATACTGGCTGGATGTGTAGCTGTGTGTATCTACTAATGTGTCACTATTAAAAAAAGAAATTCATAATCAATCGAATAACCTATGTTATTACTTTTAAAATTAAGAGTATCAATAATGCGCCTTTATTTATTTGCTCTCGTATCTCATAAATATAGCTTCAGTAAGTCCAGTTTGATTTGTTACAGGGGCAGTAAAACTGTTTCGTCACCGTTGCCAGCTTCGAATTTACCAGGAAACCAATATCAATTTATACAACTTCGAAATATAACATACAACAGCATCTAAATTTTACAATAACTTCAATGCCTCAATTCGGCAAGATTGCGCTAATGTCCAAAATTAAACAATTTCAGTTAAGTGACGGGAACAAAGTTTACCACGGGTCTAGTGTTGTGCCTAACTGTCAAACCGCTATCACCAATTAGTGAGGTGACATTAATTGTGATGTAAACTTCGGCAGTGGAGGGGGAAATTCTGAGGCACGCGTAAGCCACGCGCCCAAATTTTGGGGCTTTTACCCTACTCAACTCAGCCAAATTTTCTAGAGCTCCCCCGCTTCCTTCCTACAGTACAACTTGGATTTAAAAATGGAAGTTTGTGGCACTTGACTGTTCAAGTTATACTGGTACTTTGTACTCGAACTTTAATGTAAGAGCACTTATCTGTTATTTCTTTATTGTTGTAATTTTCGGGGGCAGTTGAGTGCTTGAGACTTCATACATTTTGGCGTTGAACAAATTTTCGTTGATAGTCAACTTGATGGGTGCGTTAAAACATATTGCGCTTACAAATTGTTTCAGGAAACGGGTAAATTTAACTATACTTTTTTCTATTAATAGAACATCAATTTGCAGTATATTTGACATGAAATAACATTAAAATACGCTATGCTACAATCAGTATAACGTTTTTATTGGTTACAATGTTGCACTCAATATGAGGGTGTTCAAATTACAGATTTGAACTCTATACCTATTTGATGGATTTTCATTTTTGTCAGCTTTGATGTATTGTTTCAATGTTCATTCTATTAACATTTTATAAAAATGATTAACAAATTATAAAGCCTTTTTTTCTCGATATTAAAATACGGAGCATTTCCTTTCTATTGATGGGTTTTTCACTAAGGAGAAAGGTAATATTTTTGCATAAAATTTAATATTATCCTAAGTGCATAGGGTATAAGGTTATTACGTACTTATTTATTAAAAATTTTACCCACTATCCGCAATCAAGCAACAATTTATGGGAAAATTGGCGATGGAAAAAAAAGAAACAACCGTACCTAACCCTGATATTTAACATGGAGCCAGTCCATGTCATCTGCCTTATTAAGTCATTAGTTTATCGATAATTTCATGTCCTCGGGCTTATAGTGGAAGAAAGTGATCAATTCGTGTAGAAAACCCATTACAAAATTCAGGGATTTAATATTGATCAAGAAATTACATGAGAGTTATCTATTCTAATTGGATACTGAATAAGTAGTTATTTTTCCACAATCACCGGGCGTGGTGGGATCAAAACTCGCGCGCATTAAAATTCAAAATTCGCGCACAAAGGAGAATACTGTACGAGGCAGCGACTTGTTATCCTTGGGGTTTAATTATGTCTTTGTGGTTGAAAAAAAGGAATATTTCATAGTCCTTGGGGAGGTCCTGAGAGGCGAGGTTATCACTAGAAGGAAGGCTGACTAACTGAATAAGTACAGAAGTTGGTAAGCTTGCTATTACGACGAAGGGTCGAGTTCTTTGCGCTCTTGAATATTAAAAGCGATTGATACGTGTTTTTGGTAGCTAGACAAAGAAAGTTTTTCGAATAATTTCGTAGTTAACATGAATATATTGTTAGAATCATCACAAGTTTTTGGGGAATGTTTAGAATCCCTTATAATCAAAACTAGAAAAAACAGGAATACAGGTCCGTGTATTGTGATGGCACATAAGGTACAAAAGTTTTATTGTTAGTATAATTATACTTTTAGATTGATTAAGATCTTAATTAGAATAATTGTTATCGATGTTGTGTGACGCTATCTGTGCCTTAAAGTTAAATACATAGAGAGAAACAGTTTATCAAAAAAGAAACTCAATTGCGTAACGTCTATAATAATATGATCCATAATAGTCTGAATGATTTTCTATTGCTATTCTATTTCTTCATATGTTCGAAAACTGTATAAGCTCAACAATGTAAATATCGCAATGAATGATGTTTGCATTTGCGTATTAAGCGATTACCCCGCAGTTCCTTTGCTTTGCCTGAAAGGATTCAATAAACTGCTATACTGCATATCCACGAAAGTCTTGTTGTTTTAATTTTCACACAATCTACAATGACAGCACAACATCTCATCTTGAAACACTTTTAAACAAAAACTATTGTATGATAAAAAAAAGGCTCTTCCTCTCTCTTTAAACGTTACATTTACTTTTTATTCGCTCTTGGTTTGTGTTTACTAATAGATGCATATATTTATTGCAATTAGTATTTAAAACTTGATGTATAAAGGGTGTATCTGACATCGACGCACAAACGAGTACCATGGATCCAGTACATGATTCTGAACCCCCCAGTAGTGGAATTTTTCGTCGGCTTTTTCATGATTTAAAAAAATGTATATGTAGTTTTTTTCACTTTAAACCATTCATAATTGTTATACTTTTATAACCCAATAAGATTTTAAAGTTAAAATTAATTAATTCGCTAATTCCACAAAAAAGCGCAATGTTAACAAAACTCGAAAAACTATCTTATCAGCTGATTTAAAGAGTTCACATCAGGGATCAACGTCATACCTACAAACCCGCACGGCGGCACGCTTGCAACGTTCAAATGCCGAGCCGACACTTTTTTTTAAACACTGTGATTTCTGTAACCGCTCATTATCGACATAAATGACTATCATAATTTTATTAGTGGCATGCGGTCTAGTCTTTTCCCGAAGTTTGCGTTACGATGTCAGATACACCCTGTATATTTGTTGCATAATATTAATAGTACCACATAGACTACCTGCACTATTTATCTTTCCTTCCTCTTGGTATTTCATCCAAAGGTTGTCTGTTAAAGATCGCTCCTAGCGATAAGACCGCCCATGCCCATTATGTCACTCTTTGTAAGGTCTTCATTTTTGTGTTTTGTAATTTATATGGTCTTCAACTGTTTATAACAAAAGGTACATATTCCATTCTATTCTGATTCCTTATTCACTATTCTACAATACACTGTGAGTCATCTAACAAAATGGAATACAAAATAAAAGCACATAAGAGTTAAAATTTCGCGAACGCCGCAATAAAGTACAGACGAGCGACCGAAAAATTTTACAGCCCAAAAACTTAGAAACGCAAAATAAAAGCAACTGGAAAGTTGAAAGTAATATGTGTCCAATCTCTCTGCTATAAACTTGCGCTCCTCGCACCCGTGCCCCGTGATTTCTTCTTGATATTTTATTTAGGAGATTAAGACTCTTTCTGTAGGTCGTTAGATGGTACCCCCCATTATGCCAGTTTATGATCCCATTCCGAACTGGCAAGAACAAACCGTTGACGCATTCTTAGCTTGTTTTTTTCCAACAAATTAGGAAGCAAAGTTTTCCTTGTAAATTGCAATGATAAGCGAGAGTTGCGAGGAAATTTGGTTAACTTGTGTGTATGTGGCGGTAAAAAGCGAGTAATTTGGGAATCTAGTTGTTTTAGCTACTTCATCAACTATGTAGTTGCTTTATCAAGATTTATTGTGAAGTATTTACAGTTGTAGGTTTTCTTATTTTAAGGCTTTTACTCAGAAGCGCACCACTGGTCGTCGTGGATATCCTTAGGGGAGGCCTATGTCCAGCAGTAGACGTCTTTCGGCTGAAATGATGATGATGAAGGGTTTTCTTGTTTTTTGGTGGATTTACAATTGCTAAAATACAATTTTTCATAACATTCATGGTGTTCTTTAAGGTAGGTAAGTTTAGCTATTGAAGGACACTGAATGAGACCAAAGATTCATTGTTATTAAAATATTAGAACTTCAAGAATGTCACAAATCATATGAAGTTCATCTTTTAAGTTTGCTGGATGTTATTGTCTTTGTTAATCAGTTAGCATAAGTCTTCCAACTAAAATGAAGGAAATTCGGTGACTAAAAAAGATCAGAACCTTAGTAAAAGCCGATCTACCTATATAATATTATCGAATAAAATGAAATTAATGTAAAACAAACAGGTCACTTGAAAAAGTGTAACTTAACCAAACTGTGAGACATGTGGTAAAGTAGAAGCCGTCGTACATTTGTTGTCGGAATGTGTCTGCTTTTAGACTGAGAGAGAAAGATTGATAAAATACCTGCAGGTGAATAAAAATAACATTGGACTGTTTCTTGATAACCGGTGTCTTTGCCAGTGTCTGCTACTGCTTAAAGTCTATTCGAATTTGTAAGCCCACGTTTTAAATGAACTTAAGAAATTTATATAGTCTAATAAATTAATATATATAGGTACTTTTTGTATCGGAGCTGTAATAAGGTACGATGCGAATGACGTGTATTTTATATAAAACTCCCTAAATTAAATAAAGAAAATAAAATAGTTGATTTAACAAAGTAAATTTGATTCGAGAACAATCGTCGGCTTCTTACTGAGCTTCCCTTTGAAAAGTACATCAATTTATTTAAAATTGTACTGTAGCCAAAATTACCAAACAATAAAGTTAATCCTTCCATCCATATGTCCATACTTATGGATAGAAGAATGTTTTTGGCAGAATTATTATTTTTTAATTACTTTACGAAAAAATATATTAAGATACAAAAATGTATCAACACAAGAACTTGCTAACCTACTTACATACATGCATGAGCGTCTCACTCTTATTGCACTTTAATCTAATCCACTTATGGCTGCATACAAGTGTTGTTATTTAAATTTTAACCTAGCGCTATGTTTTATGTGAGATATTGCACCGTCTGGTAGCCAGTGACAAATAACCGCAGCACGTGGTCGGTCGCGCCGCTTTAAAAGAATATGTGGGGCAAGTCATAAGCGGTAGAAAGCAACATACAACAACAGACAGCAGTGTTGGGTCGCAAGCCTACTATTCAAATGTACATACTTATACAGGCTGTATCTTTTACAGACAACCTTTGGATGAAATACCAAGACCAAGGAAAGATAAATAGTGCAGGTAGTCTATGTGGTACTATTAATATTATGCAACAAATATACAGGTTGTATCTGACATCGTAATGCAAACTTCGCAAAAAGACTAGACCGCATGCCACTAACAAAATTATGATAGTCATTTATGTCGTTAATGAGCGGTTACAGAAATAACAGTGTTTAAAAAAAGTGTCGGCTCGGCCTTTTGAACGTTGCAAGCGTGCCGCCGTGCGTGTTTGGTATGACGTTGACCCCTGATGCGAACTCTATTAAATCAGCTGATAGGATAGTTTTTCTAGTATTGTTCACATTGCGCATTTTGTGTAGTTAACGAATTAATTAATTATTACTATAAAATCTTATTTAGTTATAAAAGTATAGCAATTATGAACGGTCTAAAGTGAAAAAAACTGCATGTTCTTTTTTTTTTTTTTTTTTAATCGGGAAAAAGCCAACGCAAAATTCCGTCCCTGGGGTGTTCAGAATCATGTACTGGATCCATGGTACTCGTTTGTGCGTCGATGATACACCCTTTATGCACACGGGTAGCACGTGTCAACGGCAGAGTAATAATAATAATTTTGTTTACCTATATTTGTATTTTTTTTCTTTTTTCTAATTTCTGAATAATTTATTTATTTATTTTTGTTCACAAAATGCACAGCGTAAAATTGTATCCTAAAAAGTATAAGTATAATTTTTTTTATAAATGTTGCCCTATACTAAGAATTTCTCCTGTATCGTGGGTGCGTTTATAAACATGTAGGTAAACATATACACACACAATTTAATGGCTATACAATATATGAAAACAGAAACAACATACAGAGTGATGACAATAATTACTACTAGCACTTTCTTAGCATTACTAAGTGCACAGTGTGAGTGGGTGTGTAGGAGTTAGTGTGCGGAGTTGCGAATAAATGTATGAAGAATAAAGTAAAGCGCATTTCAGGGTTTGAGCCTACTACTACTCGTACAATAGGGTATTTGACTAAAAAAAACTAATTAGTCCGTCAGTCAGATTTCAAAAAAATACTAGACACGTATTTTATGTTTCATCAAAACAATAAAAATTGACAAATATAAAAGGCATCAAAGATCAGGAGTGGTGGCTGGTGACGTCACTGGTCGCTAAAAAGTGTAGCGTGCAGTGACGTCACACGAGTTTTCAACGCACTGTGTCGTCTTCATATTTTGTTTATATGAAAAAAGAAAAAATATGTGTCTAGTATTTTTTGGAAATCTGACTGACGGACTAATTAGTTTTTTTTTTGTGAACTACCCTATTCGTAAAACCCGTCCGTTAATTCTTGGCGCTCCTCTTATGAAGAATACAGTACCCAGGATGCGCTTAGCAATAGCTCAGAGGCCTAATTCTACTAATTTTAAGAACGTTCACAGAAATACTTCTTCAATTTCCCTACATTTTGACCTTTTTTTTATATAAATTATAAACAAGTGCTTGACCGCAATCCCGCCTGATGGTAAGCAGTGATGCAATCGTTGATGGTAAAGCACGCTAGTTTATTAAGAGCAATGTAAAAGACGTGTTGAAACACTTCGTTCGGATCTTTGAGGTGTCAACAACGTAAAGGGGGAAACTGGCCGTACGACGGGTCGTCCGATGGTGGAATAGAGATGGGGAATTAAATCATGCAATTCTAGATAGTTTTTGTCGCCGAAATGAGATTACGACTAAATTTTGAACCTTTTTAATTACTAGAATTGGTCCTCTAGTCGATATTATGCCAAACACGTGGCCCAGAATAAAACATTAATAAAAATAATTACTTCATAAAAATAATATGAGGTTTTGGCGGGAAAGTCAAGCTGAGTGTCCCGCTCATTTTTCATCGGACTTTTAAAATTATTTATAGTGTTGTTTACTAAATAAAAGTGCGTGATATATGTAGTAAAAAGTGCATTCAGTAAATAATTCATAAAGAACAGTGAAATATCGCAGCATAGTGGCCACATCATGACTTTGTCTCAAACCTCCATCGTAAGACGGATCACGCCGTCTTTTTCGACATGAACAATTCATTACGTGACATTGGCTAAATGCACAAACCGTGCGAAGCCATAAAAGAAAGAAAGAAAAATAATATCGAAACCTCTCCATTCCACCTTATATCTTGTACCGTAATGCCAATGCACTTACTTCGGCACATACAAAGACATGAAACTAAGTAAATCTCCGTTACGTGACCAAAATTCGCTTTGATTTTCAATACTAAGAAGAGATTACAATTTCAGATTACAACTACTTAGTTATCCCTGTGCCGTCTTTTAAGACTCTTTTTACTTAAGTCTATTGCGTATAAGGCTACGGTTTGGTCTCTTATTATATTACATATTATAAACATTTTATTTCAGACCATGTCCATAATATGTAAGTGACAATGAAATTACGCTGCTTTCGGGAATCTACGTAGAATCATCTCGTCCGAAATACCGCAGTGTCTCAAGACAAAAGTCTTCGACCAGCGTGTGTTGCCAGTGATGACTTATGGAATTGAGACCTGGTCGCTAACTATGAGCCTTATAAGAAGGCTCAAAGTCACTCAAAGGGCAATGGAGAGGGCTATGCTTGAGGTTTCACTGCTCGATCGAATCAGGAATGATGAGATCCGCAGAAGAACGAGAGTAACCGACATAGCCCGGAGAATTGCAACACTAAAGTGGCAGTGGGCTGGACACATTGCCCTTAGGACCGATGCCCGATGGGGCCGACGGGTTCTCGAGTGGCGACCACGCATCGGAAGACGTAGCGTGGGTAGGCCCCCAACAAGGTGGACCGACGACCTGGTGAAGGTCGCGGGAAACCGCTGAATGCGGGAGACACAGGACCGGTCGTCGTGGAGAACCTTGGGGCAGGCCTATGTCCAGCAGTGGACGTCTTTCGGCTGAAATGATGGTAATGAAGAATGAAATTAAAAACTTCTGCTTCAGCCTATAGATGTCCACTGCTGGATAAAGGCCTCCCCCAAGGCTTTCCACGATGACCGGTCTTGTGCTGCCCGCATCCATCGGCTTCCCGCGACCTTCACCAGGTCATCGGTCCACCTTGTTGGGGCCCTCCCTACGCTTCGTCTTCCGGTACGTGGCTTACAGAACCTTACTGCCCCATCGGCCATGGGTTCTACGAGCAATGTGCCCCACCCACCACCACTTAATTTTTATTTTTAATAATTATAAACTAGTGCTTGACCGCAATCGCGCCTGATGGTAAGCAGTGATGCAATCGTTGATGGTAAAGCGCGCTAGTTTATTTACATATTCACTAAAAAAACTTATTGAATAGGAAGGGAGACGGCAGTTGAGCGTGGTGATGCAATGTTAAACTCAACAACACGACTAACGATGCTGCGCCACAGGGAGATTGATCTGGAGATCCTCCACGACCAAACTCCCGCCACAACAACATTTGGCGCATCATAACCGGCATACATCGCAATACAACTGCTCAGACCCGTCCTCCGTACGTCTTCACCAGACATCATACCCGAACACGATGAATCGCTTGGCGGCAACACTTTATCTAGTGGGTGGTAACTTCGGCAGCCGATGTTATGGCCTACCACCGAGAAAAGCGACTCGAAGAGCTACTTCGTTGACTTAAAAGTGTCGGTGAATTAAAAACTAGTGTTAGTATTATCAAACAAAAATATAAATTAAATATATACATGAAGCCGCCCCCCCCCCTTCGCAGCATGGGGGACTCCCACCAATCAGTAAAACACCCAGTATAGTGTTGGAACTACCACGAACGCAAGCAAGTAGGGAGGCGCATTTTTCTAATAATAGCAGCAAATTATAGGGCTAAGTTGAATTTCCAATTCTATTTTTATTTTTTAAAATAAACGTTGCCCTACACTGGGAATTTCTCCTGTATTGTTCGTGCGTTTACAAACATATAAAGTAACATACACAAACAGCCAGACAGAAAACTACTAATTGTAAGCCATACAAATATTTGTTCCGTGCGGGAATCGAACCGGCGACACGCAGCGCAGCAATCGATCGTTCAGCCAATGCGTCAATCGTGTCGTCCATTACATTTGTGGCATTGCTTGAAAAAATACACCTATAATCTAAACCTTTAATATTGTTGCATACCTAAACCACAGTGTGGCTACCCTAAGTTTTCATTACGAAACTCGAGTTGAGAGTTCGTACAACGCTGAAGCGGGACACTCGATGAGTCAAACGCATTCGATATCGATGATCGAGTCTTCGTAATAAAAACTCATGGTACACTTCTAGAGCAAAATAATATCAGCCACACAGGTCGAGGTAATAACTTTAACTTTTGCAGTAAGCAAAGTTAAACTACTATTGCCGTATTTGTCTGCGGATGAGTGACCCTCTTTAGGTACATACATAGGTTACATACCAGTCTTAACCAAAGGTATTACATCACCTGATAAATGGGTTGCGAGGGAAAAAAAAGATAGATAAACTTCAAGTAATATACTAATATTCAGATAAAGATCCAGTTAGATTGGACGCCAACCCCAACGCATGTGGTAAGACTAGATATTATACAAGCATAATCTCAGGTTAGTCTCAACGCTACTACAAGAAATTAGAAACAATCAGAATCTAGTCGTAATCTCATTAAGAAAGAACCATAGATATTGAGAGGATCTGTCCAGCGAGTGGACTCTAGTGCCGAGGAATTTGGAAAATAGGTATTTGAAGAAACTATTGCCGTCGCGCTGCTTCCAACCTCTCCTGGTAAAGTGCGAAAAGGACAGTTGCAGCTCAGGCTGATTTTACCTACGAAACGTTGACCAAAAGACGTTTCTTATTCCGCTGTTTTCTTTTTCAAAACCCTACAGATCACAATTATTTTTAAATCAAAATTTAGAGGAAAAGTAGACCTATGCTCCTATTATTTTCTTTTTTGTCAAAAACTTATCACGTCTGTCTAATAGTCATCTGAACATCACGATGAAAATGGATTATTTTTCACGATTTTGAAGTATCGTATTTCTTTTATTAATTAAGTTTCGGAAAAAATCAAACGATAAGGGCATGTATAATCACGGTGTAAGATTGTAGAAAAAAATATTGCTCTTAAAGCATTATCCACTTAGAAAACAGCGGAATACGTTTCTATAGAGAAAGCACCACTAAAGTTCCTTCTTAATGAGCTCAACGGCTCGACAATAACAAAGGAAAACATTTGGATAGCCCACATAAATTACTCAAACGGCCAAACCACTAACAGACTAGAAGAAATAAAAATTAAGAAAATTATGTTCATTTTCACTTTCACGATAACTAAAATAATAAAATACTTTACAAAGTGAGCAAATGCCATTTGTAGTCGATATAAAATTTATAGATACGAGTTTTTAAATTTTTAAAGATAATTTTTTGCTTTAAATTTAACTTAATTGTCTGTGTTTTGTTATGTTAGTTATTTAACAGAGATAGAATTGTACAAAGTCTTGTGTTTTTTAAATTAACACACAACTGTGCTGCTGAGGAGTTTGTTCCGCCATTTCTTTTTCCTAGCGAAATGACTAGGAAGTGGGGAAAGGCGGGCGTTTTGGAGGAGGTAATATTGATTCAGAAAAGTACTGATTCTCAGCCCGAATTAAAAGAATCGCCTTTGGTTTTGATTATAAATTTAAAAGGGTAAGTATATAAAGTTTCAGGCTCCGGACTTGTTCTTGAGGATCATGTAGTTCTAACACCCTAAATCTTTGATAATAATAACTAGTACCAAGTAAATATTGATGTTGTCTCGTTTTAGTATTTCTACAATACTGTCTACAAAAGTTTTTTGATAGCTTACCTAAATCTTATAAATCCAATTTTCCTCCATCCTGCACCGCTATAGAATATCACATTGTTTAGGTCCACAATACAATTACTACACATCATTTTCAACTCTTTTATCGTCCCACTTCTGGGCGCAAGTCTCCTCTCATTCGGAGAAGGATTGAGCATAATCACCACGCTTGCTCAATGCGGGTTGGCGATTTCAGACTTAAAGTCCAGGTTTCTCAAGATGTTTTCCTTCACCTTCAGTCATTGGTGTCCAAGATATACTTAGAAAGTACATATAACTTTAGAAAAGTTACATTGGTACTTGCCTGACCTGGAATCGAACCCGCGCACTCATACTTGAGAGGCTGGTGTTTTAGCCACTAGGCGACCACGACTTATTATTACTACACATGCAGGTAGATAATTACGTGGAATAAGAGTTACTACTTTAATGCAATAGAAACGAAGTTGTTATAGCAGTAATTGACCAGTATCTTGTTCGAAAGCGGGCGCACTACCGCATAACATTCTCGGAAAATATGAAGTAGGGGTGGTAATGATAGCGGGTGGTGGGTGGTGATACTATTGTTGGCTTCTCGAGGTGTATGTGTTTGTATCGTGGATTAAATTAAACAGAGGCCAGTGCACTGTTCGTTGCACGCAGTGAGAGGTCGTTTACTTATCGGTTCATGTTCTTTACTACTCGATGTCATGTACATATACGCATTCATCCAGACATAATTTCTGTACAAAGAGTTTATGGAAATATTTTTGTATATTTATTATAAATCTATTTGTATATTTTATATGTATTTTTGTTGATTAATGGACTCATGGCGTGATATATGAACTCCTTGTCTGTCTATGTTATTTATTTGTTTATGTTTTGACAAGACGTCGTATAATATAATACGTAATGTCTTGATTTAATGCACATGTTTTAAAGTTCAATAAAACCAAGTTTCCTTTTGGTTTTGTCTTTCTTTCGTATCAATTTATTGAACTTTAATTATATCTATAAATATATAATGTCGAAGAAAGAAACCCCGCTGACCGCGAGTTGGTCGTGCTATCTACGACCACAAAGATTTGAGATTGAACCATCCACCGCTGGTTCAGATCTGCGACGGACACACTGGCGGCACACGTTTGAAAACTTTATTTCCGAAGAAGCTTCTTCCACTACTGAAGACATCAAACTCAAGCTCCTAGCTAATCATGTGTCACCTACCATATTTAATATAATTAAGGAATGTTCGAAGTACTGCGACGCTATCAAACTCCTCAACGACACGTTCGAAAAGAGGAAGAATATTACACTGGCTCGGCACCAACTGACTTGCAGGAAACAACAGCCCGGGGAAACGGTAGTAGAGTACTGCAGGGCGCTTACCTCTCTAGCGTACGACTGCCACTACAAAACCGTCACTGCGGAAGAGCACCAAAATGAATCAATCCGTGGAGCCTTTATCGCTGGTCTGTCAACCCAACGAATTCGGGAACGCTTACTCGAGAAATCAGAAATGACGCTGGAAGAGGCATTAGATTTAGCAATTTCCCTCGAGACCGCAGAAAGTACTTCTCAAGCATTGCAATCAAATGCACTACCTGCCTCTACTAACATGTTGAATGCAGCGGCATCCATCGAATTACAAGAAAACCTTCATCAGCCGAATATTGCAGCCATGGCCTCACATTATAGCAATTCTAAACGACGCAGGTGCTTTTTTTGTGGCGGCAATGTCCATCCAAGGGTCAAATGTCCAGCAAATAACGCTGAATGCCAACTATGTCAGAAGAAGGGACATTTTGCCAACGTTTGCCGTAGTGCTGGACGAAAACAGCAGACCCTCAATACTGTGAATGTTGAACAAGAATCTCAAGAATCTCCTACCGCTTCCCTTGCATCTATCTGTGCCGCTGCTCCTTCCAGCTTACGTAAGGCCACAATCACTATCACTGTAAATAATCACAATGTTGATGCCCTAGTTGATACTGGAAGCTCTATCAGTTTTATAGATAATGCTTTGGCACTAACACTTAATCTTAAAAGGAAGCACTGCAATCAAGCTGTGACTCTCGCTTCATTAAACAACGTTTCATATGTCAAAGGTGTATGCCATGCTACTATTCAGATTCATAACCACATTTATAAGCAACAGGCGCTGCTCATTGTCGATAACTTATGTGCTGACATCATCATCGGTCACGATATCCTCAAAGAACACTCTTCTCTCGAATTACAGTTTGGTGGTGAAAAAGAAACCCTAAAAATATGCAACGTTCTCGAAGCCACCGTACCACCAGCATCTGTCTTTACAAACCTTTCGCCGTCTATCAAACCAATCGCCATTCGTTCCAGACGTCCCTCAGAAGAAGATCAAGCATTTATATCAACTGAAATTTCAAACCTGCTCAAAGACAAAGTTATTGAGCCCAGCATATCTCCGTGGAGAGCACAAGTTATAGTCGCTGGAGGTGGACATCACCGAAAACGTCTGGTAATTGATTACTCTCAAACGATAAATAGATTCACAGACCTAGATGCATATCCCCTCCCAAGTATAGATTCTATCGTCACCGCAGTCTCTAAATACAATTTGTTCAGTCAAATTGATTTAAAAAGTGCGTATCATCAAGTACCAATACTTCCCAAAGAAAAGATATACACAGCTTTCGAGGCTTGCGGCAATTTGTATCAATTTACTCGCATACCATTTGGCGTTACGAACGGTGTTGCTGCTTTCCAAAGAACCCTTCACTATATTATTCGTACAGAGAAGCTTAAAGGAACCTACGCCTACTTAGACGATGTAACCATCTGTGGAAAAGACAAACAAGACATGGCGTTAATCTGCGTCGATTCATGGAAGCGGCTGAAAAATACAATCTCACCTTAAACAAAAACAAATGCGTATTCGAAACCGACTCAATTAACCTTCTCGGCTACACCATTAATAACAATACTATCAAGCCCGACAAGTCGCGCTTAGAACCACTGCTAAATCTTCCCGCTCCGTTAGATGCAGCCTCTCTTAAAAGAACTCTTGGTCTATTTGCCCATTATTCTAAATGGATCAACAATTATTCCGCTAAAATTAAACCGTTAGTCGACACTAAGTTTCCCCTATCTAAAGAAGCAACTGAATGCTTCAATAAACTAAAATCTGACATCGCGAAGTCATCTCTTGCTTCAATTGACACCAAACAGATGTTCACCGTCGAGACTGATGCATCAGAATTTGCCATCGCTGCTACGCTTACCCAGAAAGGCCGCCCTGTAGCGTTTTTCACACGCTCATTAAATAATTCTGAACGGCGCCAATCCTCGATAGAAAAAGAGGCATGTGCGATAGTAGAAGCCCTCCGCAAATGGCGCCATTATTTGATCGGCCGATACTTCATACTTATTACAGACCAACAGTCAGTCTCCTTCATGTTCAATCAAACCCACACGAGTAAAATTAAGAATGAAAAAATAGAGAGATGGCGCCTTGAACTATCCTGCTATAAATATGATATAATTTACCGACCTGGCAAACAAAATGAAGCCGCAGATGCACTGTCCAGAGTTTGTGCAGTCGCATGTGGCTCTCTTGATAAACTTGCTGATCTTCATAGATCCTTATGCCACCCCGGCGTAACAAGAATGGTACATTGGATCCGCTCCAAAAATCTGCCATGTTCAGTAGAGGAGGTAAAAAGAATGACCGCTAACTGTCGTGTATGCGCTGAAGTAAAACCCAGATATGTCAAGAATGAAGGGCACCTAGTCAAAGCGACAGCTCCATTCGAAAGACTTAACCTTGACTTCAAAGGTCCTTTACCATCGATTTCTACTAACAAATACATCCTAACTATAATTGACGAATACAGCAGGTTCCCGTTTGCTTTCCCTTGTAAAGACATGTCTTCAGCAACTGTTGTTAAGTGCTTAAAAGAACTTTTTTGCTTATTTGGTACTCCTGCATACGTGCATACGGATAGAGGAACTTCTTTTCTCTCAGACGAAACAAGAACATTTTTAACAAACCTTGGCATCGCTTGTAGTCGGACTTCACCGTACAACCCGCAGGGTAACGGATTGGTTGAGCGTCTAAATGGTACATTGTGGAAGACAGTTCAGCTTTATCTTCGCTGCAATAATTTAGGAATTTCTGAGTGGGAGAAAGCCTTACCTATCGCCCTACACTCTATCAGATCTCTATTATACACAGGCATTAACACCACTCCTCATGAAAGGATGTTTAGTCACCCTCGTCGCTCTACCAATGGTTCATCTTTGCCAACGTGGTTGTTATCGCCAGGTCCTGTCTTTATGAAAAGAAACGTTAGAAATTCTAAATATGATCCAGCCATTGAGGAAGTAGATTTGTTACAAAGCAATCCTGATTATTCATTTGTGAGATTGCCAGATGGTCGAGAAACCACCGTCTCAAACAGGTCCTTGGCTCCAATACCGGAAAATGACGATATTTTCCTAGATGCCGAAGATACTGAAGAAATACCTGTACCAAACTCTACCACAGAAAATACTCAATCCCTGAATGAAGAACCTGGCCCGTCAGAGTTGACAGATGACCGCCTGCCTGGCCGCTCTACCCAAGAAAGTAGGCCTCCGCCCTACCTCCGATCTGCCCAAGAGCGTAGGCCTCCGCTCTATCTTCGAGATTACGTCTCGTCTTAAAAGGATGGGGTGAATGATATATGAACTCCTTGTCTGTCTATGTTATTTATTTGTTTATGTTTTGACAAGACGTCGTATAATATAATACGTAATGTCTTGATTTAATGCACATGTTTTAAAGTTCAATAAAACCAAGTTTCCTTTTGGTTTTGTCTTTCTTTCGTATCATGGCGTTATCACAAAAAAGTGAAAAAGATTGCCATTTATTGTATTATGTAAACAAAACAAACCTTTCGTAAACCACAAAAAGAAAAACGGCAAAGAAAAAACTTTTTTATGTGTATATTCTTTTTTTGTTTTTAAATTACCTACACTGCCCACCGCTAAAAAAAGGTCTCCCACATATCAGAAGTCATTTCCTAGAGCCACATTAATTAATCAGAACTTTTCATAAATATATTTAAGAAAAATTCTCCTATATCGTTATCAACAGTAATAGTGCACAAAATGCGTTTTATCGATTGAAGCAACTATTTATCGATTGAAAAAATCACCCTCTTTTCAAATAATTTTAAGTATTTCATGGAGGTTGCAGTAATCTCTGCAACTCGTCACAGAGTAGGGAACAGAAACAATGAAAATATTTCGCTGCATCTTCCTAACTGTCAGTCGGTGTCAATTGAATGCAGCCGTCGACGTCCGCGCACAATGTATGTCAATGAATGATGATTAGCAAAAAATTCACCCCTCACAAATGTACTCATATGTGTAATACTAATAACAATGAAATTAGACGCGCACCGCCCTATCGTTTGTGTGGTCCTCTTGGATGCGTACAACAGGAATTGAATGTGCAAAAGCGTAATGGACCATTTCCACCATTTGTTCAGAATATTTTCTGACCTAACCTTTAATTAGAAGTACCTGCGTATTTATTATTAAATATATAATGATGCAGCGCATTATGAACTTCTACTCCGCTATGTAAGATTCTTATGTTACTATTTATTTCGAAGCCCATTATTCCCTTTCATAATTACTAAAGTGAATATTGCCATGAGCATCCACGACATCACGAAAACTTAGGGTAGCAAGTAGTAAGGAATATAGAAATATATGAAGCCGCCTCTAAATTTATTTCGGAGATAACGTGAACGCGTCCAGCTTTTCCCCAGCTATGTTAAGACTGGAAGCTGACCCCACTTCCGCAACCTTATTGCGTAAAACACCATTACTATCTGTTGAAAACATTTTGAAGTTTATTGCTATTCCATTGCTCCCTATGTTCGAAAATATATCTGCTCAACGACATAAATAACGCAATGGATGCTGATAAACTATCAAAATGAGAACCATTACTATTGATAATATGTTATGCAATTACCCTGCTGGTTAAACGGATTCAGCTGAATAGGTATCAGTATTTTACATGAAGCAACACAAAAACAACAACATTACAACAAGTTTTCTCGGTGGTAGGCCATAACATCGGCCGCCGGCAGAAATTACCACCCACCAGACAAAGTCTTGCCGCCAAGCGATTCGTCGTGTTCCGGCATGATGTCTGGTGAAGCCGTACGCAGGACGGGTCTGAGCAGTTGTGTTGCGATGTGTGCCGGGTACGATGCCCCAAGTGTTGTTGTGTCGGGAGTTTGGTCGTGGAGGGTCTCCAGATCAATCTCCCTCTGGCGCAGCATCGTTGGTCGTGTTGTTGGGTTTAACATTGCACCACCTCGCTCAACTGCCGCCTTATTTATTTATTTATTTATTTAGGTTAACCAACAATTGTTTACACTGTACATTATTATGACTTAATGACTAAAGCAATACTTGCAAGTGCAACAATTAATTACAGGTTAACTCCACATGGACAAAAAAAAACGGTTTACATTACATACTTAATTAAAACTTAATTGATATTAAAATTGAAAAACATACATACAAAAAATAATTAAATAACGATTGGCGGGAAGTAGAACAATAAATAACAAATTTAAATTCTGATAAAATATTAATTATTTAACAATTATATTAATTATTGCCTTCCTTCCTATTCACTACGTTTTTTAAGTGAATGGGTTTAATAAACTAGCGCGCTTTACCATCAACGATTGCATCACTGCTTCCCATCAGGCGGGATTGCAGTCAGGCGCTAGTTTATAATTATGAAAAAAAAAATAAACTATCGGAGATAACGTGAACGCGTCCAGCTTTTCCCCAGCTATGTTAAGACTGGAAGCTGATCCCACTTCCGCAACCTAATTCCGTAACACACCATTACTATCTGTTAAAATCATTTTGAAGTTTATTGCTATTCCATTGCTCCCTATGTTCGAAAATGTATCTGCTCAACGATGCAAATAACGCAATGAATGCTGATGAACTATCAAAATGAAACCCATTGCTACTGATAATATATTACACAATTTCCCTGCTGGATTAAACGGATTCAGCTGAATCATCAGCGACCAAATCGTCCCACTGCTGGGCACAGGTCTCCTCTCATACAGAGAAGGATTGAGCGTAATCACCACGCTTGCTCAATGCGGGTTGGCGATTTCAGACTTAAAGTCCAGGTTTCCTCAAGATGTTTTCCTTCACCTTCAGTCATTGGTGTCCAAGATATACTTAGAAAGTGGCTCGAAGCGTTTTCTGTGTCATAATGATGGTCACTCATACACAAACCAACATACACGTATTACAATCTTCTTCTCCTTCAGCCTAGAGATGTCCACTGCTGGACAAAGGCGTCCCCCAAGGCTTTCCACGATGACCGGTCTTGTGCTGCCCGCATCCATCGGCTTTCTGCGACCTTCACCAGGTCATAGGTCCACCTTGTTGGGGACCTCTCTACTCTGCGTCTTCCGGTACGTGGCCGCCACTCCAGAACCTTACTGCCCCATCGGCCATCGGTTCTACGAGCAATGTGCCCTGCCCACTGCCACTTAATGAAGACTTATGTCGGTGACTTTTGTTCTTCTGAGGATCTCCTCATTTCTGATTCGATCGCGCAGAGAATCTCCGAGCATAGCTCTTTCCAATGCCCTTTGTGTGTCTCTGAGCATTTGTTGAGACCCATTGTGAGCAACCACGTATTGCAATGGGTATATTTTATAGAGGTGCACTATAATATCGAAACATAAGAAATCATGAAAGCGCTAATTCTTTTTAACTTAGTCATTAAACTCATAACTAAAACTTTTCAGATATCTGGAAGAGTGTTTACATTCATATCCATATTAGTTCAATCTAAGGTACCAGCAAATGGCCATGCAGTCCGTACAACTATTCGCACGTCACACATCAAATGTGCCAAAAACAAAAGTCCAATCCAAATTAAACTCTATAGCGTTAAAATTAGAATTCTAAATAATTATAACTAACATTTGGTGGGGTTAATACAAAAATAAGTTTTAGGGTGTATAATCGATTATGCTTTAATATATCTCGTTATGGGATGAGGGGTGAGCAGAAAGGTCGCGATTATTTGTTTTTGATCGTGTTAATTTTATGCTCTTAAATATATTGATCGAGTTCTTTTTAACCATTAGTAGTGGAGCTTTGTGTGATTAAAATTAACATAATTGTTGTGAAGGGTACTTATAAATAGGTTAATGTTTTAAAAATTATTACAATTGTCATTTATATTCAACTAGCTGAACCGGCGAAAAGAAAATGTATGAGTGAATGAACTATTTTAATTTTTTCCGTGGATTTTTTCCGTGTTTTAATAGTTGCACTATTTCTCGGGCCGGGGACAAATCCAACAAACCATAAAAAAATCATTCGGCTTTTTCTGTGTTGTAAAAGCTGTCACTTTGTTTTATTCAAGACTGATTTTTCACTACCAGTTTTGTTCGGCACAGAATTTCAAATTTTATTCCTCGAATAAAGTTATCAGATGTCGACAACTAATAGTAAAAATATCAGCAGTAATTATACCAATATCCTAAAAACATTTCAGATACCTACAATCACCAACATTCTAATGCCTAAGAGACTATAGAGAGTTGTTATTTCCTAAGACGATTTATTTTTGGAAGCCTCTTCTGAATCAGTTTTATTTAACTTGGCAACATTTAACATTGATTAATTGTCGTTATTCTAAGTAAGCAACTGTGTGGAACTTGCCGATAACTATTTTAAACTTTTATGTAAGTACAAAAAGCAATGTTTTTATATAAATAAAAGCACTATACACAGTATTATTACAACACAATCTTCAAATCGCTTTCAAAGATCAATATAATCAAACTAAAAAGTTTTTATAACAAAGTTGTAAGTAACGAGTGATAAATAGGATCATAGGGCCCCTCAGTGATCCTTATAAACAATCTTACGTCACACAGCGTTATGTCAAAATGATCGCAAGCTACCGTCTTTAATAAAGTTGCCGGATTGAAAAAGGATTCGCGGCTGTCAGAGGGAAAGATATGATCGGTTAGAATTCAATTAGAATTTGTTTTGGTTTATTTTTATTGAGTAAAATTGTTTGAGAAGCTTCTCTTTATTTTCCTTATGTGAATTAAAATTTTTTTGATGGCAATAAAGTGATTAGCAAACCCTTTTGCCCGCTGTTTTTATTAAAATAAAAAACCTATAAATCTAGATACTTCCTAAATATTTCTTACTAACGGCCGCCAGCGACTTCGTTCATGTGGAGTTAGTTAAGCTTCGCTCTTATTGGTCGCAGCGTAATGTTTTATAGCCTAAAGCCTTCCTGAATTAATGGGCTATCCAACGCAAACAGAATTTTTCAAATCGGACCAGTAGTTTATTTTTTTTTATGTCTTTATTTAGTTTAGGGACTTTTACACAAATGTGTATGCCAGTCCCATGGACCAGTAGTTCCTGAGATTAGCGCGTTCAAACAAACAAACTCTTCAGCTTTATTTATTAGTATAGATTCAATTTTCATTTTACTATATAGGTAGATCATGATTGAACATACACACAATAATACCATACGTGTAAATAGATATTTTTGTACACATCAAATGTCCAAAAAAATGGGAACCTTCAAAAAACACAAGTCTAACTCAAAGCCCATACAATCCTTGTCCAAACAATATAACCACTGGGGACTAGGGACTGGGGACGGGGGCTACTCGCGCAGAACCCAACTGAGACCGCACCAGATCAAAGGCACCATAAAAATCCAACTAAGTACATTATTATACCCGTGAAATGCCTACATCTGTTGTTTTTTTCCTATTAGACACAAATAAGCATTGATCTACCGGTCACCCCTATTTAAGCACCCATCTACATTCTCCCATAGAAATATCAACCTTGATGTTTAGTGGTAAGGATAAATTTCTTTTGACGCGTGATTAAATAATTTTTCAATGGATTTTACACTCTACAGAAAGAGAATTAAGGCAATATTTGGGCCAACCGTCGGCTCGCAATGGGTCAATTCGGTGCCGATTCAATTTCACTTGATGTGCCCCTGATCTGATTACCCTGTTAGCGGACGTGTGACGTTTCGCTTTTGCCTTTAGGCGGATGAGCGGCGGATTTGTTTAAACCGATTGAAGAATACTGTGCTTTTGGAACCCTAATTTCTCAAGCACTACGAAATCTCTTACGTGCTACGACGTAACAAGGCGCGAACTGCTACATCGAATGTGGTTACGAATCTGCGCTGTAAGTCTTCTACGAGTCTACGGCGTAGTACAATTGCTACGTTGGTGTTTCACTGATTTTAATGCTGTTCTAATTTATTTTAATAAATCTACTAACTAAAACTATTGCAAAAGAAAACACTGATGAAGGAAGTTCTTGCTGGATATACAAAAAAAAAACTTGTAAGATTAAATATTTGATTACGAGTAACAAAGAATCTACTTTCCTAGAAAAGCAAGGGCAATATCTCCGATTATGCTACGTATACGTTCTTCTTCATGGCGTGTCGATGGCAATCTAACTATAAAATCCCGTATCCTTTCTAAGTAATTAAACTCACAAACATTTTCTCATCCATAGGAACAGACAGAAACACAGAACTCCTGCTACAATCCTTACACACTAGTCTTTCACTCTTTACATTCATACATCTAGCCATAAACACATGCTGGTTGAACTTTCAAAAAAGTCAATATATATCCTCCTTCGGCCTCCTTTCCCGATGTTTCTACTCACATCTGCCTTTTAAATCTCTTCTCAATTATAACAATGTGTTCAGTTAAAAAGGCTTTCGCGTCAACACAAGCACGTCTTCTACCTAAGTATAGCTCAACAGCCGAAGCGCACCTAAAAACACGGGAAAAGCATTAGATACAGAAGCACCATGTTTAATATATGAATGAATGCAAAGTATTCTTAGATTTTTGTCACAGTACAATTGAAAGGAGTAATTGATAAAACTGCGTGTGTGTTAAATACATTTTGAATGTTTAATTTTCATTGTAGAAATGTGGAATAAAATGTAATAAAATAACTAATTTCTATTCATGTGTACACCATAAACATCTATCTACTTTATATTTATTTATTTTATTATTTATGTACAGGTACACACAATAAAATACATATAGATACAACAAAATGAAGATCTGAGTGCAAAGGTGCTGCTTATTTCTTAAGAAATTTCTTCCAGCAGACCTGCGAAAGAAGAAGTAAAACAGAAATATAGATAATAGTGTGTAAGAACAAGGAGGAAATAAAATATGAATATGATAACTATTAAAGTAATAATATTAAATATACCTAAACATAAAAACCTAAAATAATTATATAAGCCAAACCAATAAAACCAAAAATAAGTATACTACTTAAATAAATACATAATACTAAAATATATAAATATGTATAAATAATAAACAAATTCTCACAATATAGAGGAAAGGTAATGCTCTTTTAATCGACGCTTAAAATTAGAAATAGTGTTTAAATCACGAATGTTAGGCGGGAGTGAGTTCCACAATCTTACAGCATGTACAGAGAAGGAATAGAATATTTTTATAGAAGCGCCGTGAATTAGTCAAGCAAAAACTGGAAAATGGATCGATTGATTGTTATAAAACTATACAAAAGATGTTGATTGTGCGCCGAAGACTGGTTAAAAAGTGACACACAAAACACACCCTGGGCATTGGCTAGGTATATAAAATATAGAAAAGTCTAGATATATTATTTAGACAGAATGGGCGATCTTAGAATTAAGTAATATTGTATATAGAGAATAAAAAATACAAAAAATTAAACTGTTTCAAGAAACGAATTCATAAATTTTTCGTTAAGAAGAACTCTCTGACACATGGTTCGTCTGGGTGATACTTAGATTTGGAATACTTATACAGCACGCTCAGCTGCTTACAGCACGAATAGGATTATAATATACTTAATCTATTGTAGAAACAGATAGTTTCCTTGGACATGCACCGCAAATTATTTTTTTAATATTTTAGATGCCTTAGCCTAAGGTAGATATTATGACTTACCATTCGCCGTACACGACTTGTAATGTCTGTATACGCCTTAAGCCAACACCCTAATTGCACCTTAATAGCAATATCGCCTCAGCTGTAATTTTCAACTTACAGTATTTATATCATAATGTACTATTAGAGTTATTTGATTGGTTGAAAATAGCTTGTAATGTTTGAGGTTTGAGTGAGGTTTTGTAATACAGGGCTTAGTGACACTACTACGGAATTACCTTCCAGGAAAACGTGAAAGAAGCGGAATAATTTAGGTATCAATCCGGTGAAGCCAATGCCTCGTACACTCCGACATCGAATCCAGTCAGTATCTTTAATACCTCGCTTCAACATCAAAGTTCTATTAAAATGCAGGAAAAATTAAACCCTTATCTCGTAATAATTAAAAGAGTAGTTTTATGCAAAACTCTGCTTAAAATTGAGACAGCTTGTCACTACCCTCTTCCCAGACAATACACGCGAATCACTAAATATGTTCCAAATATCAAAAATACAATATTAAATATCCTTTTCAGTTAAATTTGGCTAACTATAGTATAGTTTACATTAATTTGCGAACGATCCGAAAACTGTTTAATGGATCCATATGTTCAGAAATGTATACCATGCATTACCAACTTTTTTCTACAGTTAAGAAACTGGAACACCATCTTTTTGTGTTTGTGATAAAGTTTAAAATTGCTTGACTATTGTTTTGTCAACAGCTTTGTTTTGAGGGTTTACATTCCCCATCATATTTCGATAGATTATTACGAGTATTATTTTTGTTCGGAGTTTTTGATACGCGAGGGTTATTCATTTAAGTACGAACTTATTGTTTATGGTACAGTGTGATATTTATGATGTGCATCGTTGGTTTTCATGGCTTTGATTTTTTTAAAACGAATGTTTATGTTGCTGGATCGTCATGTTAGAAACTTGTTTCTTTATTCTAGTTAGCCATTTGGGTATCTACTATTTGCCTGTTTGTGAGACAATTAAAAATAGATAATGTGTTTTGTAAAAGGTTTGTTCAGGCAACCTTACTTCATAATTATGTGACACCGGCTGGTTTATTTAGTGAATTCTCACTGTGAAACGGCGAAGCAACAATGGGGCTTACACTGGCAGATATCTGGTATTGTAAGGAGTAACGTTAGGCTACTGTTGTTGTAGAAAAATAATTAGGGCTCAATGCTAGATATATAAACCCATGAAATCTCATTATTTCTCCACGATGCACGCCACGTTATTTGAAAGAATAGAAGCATTTAAAATATCAGGGAAATTTGTGTATTTATAAGTAGGTAGGTAACTGCTATTAGATAAAAGGTTCACGGAACGAGACCTTTCCATCCCTTGCCTTATTGCTACAATTTCAAGAAATATCGTTTTATTGTTTCAGGAGTAGGTATCCTTACTAACGCCATTTAATTTAATGCAAATAGCTGTCATAACAATCAAATATTATGTTTTTATTCGCAGATTGGTGTGTTCCCTGCTTAGAGCCCTCGTTTTCCTACCCCCCATTAGGTAAAGTAAGAAGTGATCCTGAATATGGTACTACGCGAAAATGTAGTATCTTGTAGTAAAAGGCAAGATACAACATTTCAGGGCATAATAGGGTATTTGACTAAAAAAAAACTAATTAGTGCGTCAGTCAGATTTCCAAAAAATACAAGACACGTATTTTTTGTTTTATAAAATCAATAAAAATTTACAAATATATAAGGCAAAGATCAGGTGACTGGTGGCTGGTGACGTCACTGGTCGCTAAGTGTAGCGTGCAGTGACGTCACACGAG
This sequence comes from Sesamia inferens, assembly GCA_037179545.1. Taxonomy (NCBI): domain Eukaryota; kingdom Metazoa; phylum Arthropoda; class Insecta; order Lepidoptera; family Noctuidae; genus Sesamia; species Sesamia inferens. The sequence continues at coordinate 23,872,926 of CM073921.1, forward strand.
TTTTCAACGCACTATGTCGTCTTAATTTTTTCTTTATATGAAAAAAAAAATACGTGTCTAGTATTTTTTGGAAATCTGACTGACGGACTAATTATTTTTTTTTAGTCAAATACCCTATTCGCAAGTCTTCAGGCCAGAGTGAATAGGCTCTTAATAAACTAGTGCGCTTTACAATTAACAATTGCATCACTGCTTACCATCAAGCGGGATTGCGTAGTAAAGTAAATTTTATATATATTTTCTATATATATTTTATATAGAGAATAGAGATATTATAAAAAAAAATCCTGCTCTCCTATTTTCTCCTTAGGGCTATAGGGCTAAGATAAATAAAGAAGAAATGAAACAAACAAAATACATAAGATAGCAACAAATAAAAATGAAATAGTAAGTAAGAAGACTAATCTAAGAAAATAGCGTAGAGTGTACCTCGTGAGTGCACCAAAAAGGGCCAAATTACTAAAAATGCCAAACATTATTTAGTACTGGAAGTGAGTAGATATTGTTGCTATTGGTTATTGCGCCTGCGTTATAGGTCGCAGGTGTAGACTAATATTTGAATGGTCCAGCCATTGGATAGTTGAAGTTACATCATTTTCTTCTTCATCTTTTCAGTCGAAAGACGTCCGCTGCTAGACATAGGCCTCCCCGAAGGTTCTCCACGACGACCGGTCCTGCGCCTCCCGCATCCAGCGGTTTCCCGCGACCCTCGCCAGGTCGTCGGTCCACCTTGTCGGGGGCCTACTCACGCTACGTCTTCTGGTGCGTAGTCGCCACTCGAGAACCCGCCGGCCCCATCGGTTATCGGTCCAGGATATTAACAGTTACATAACATAACACTATATCAGTCATCCAAAAAAGGTTGAATATGAACCTACCTATAGTACATTTCAGCAGATATGTTTTAGTATAAAGGTCAAGTCTATTTATTGCTAGCTACCAGGAACAAAGACTACGAGCTGCTACTGAGAAATCTGTGATAAGTAATAAGTCTTGGTTACTTTGTTATTTAAAGCAACTTAAGCTCACTTCCTTCACGCCAGCTTTAGAAAAAAGAGGTTCATAGTAACAGAGATGTACAATATTTAATTTTCCATATTTTATTATACCTAAGTAATGGTTTCAATATCAATATAAAATTTTAACAACTCTAAAGATAATGTTAACAATGATAGCAAAATTATAACACCTAACAACTAAACTAGCATGCAAAAAACAGGTAATATAGTATTCACAAGACAAATGAACGAATATCAAACAGCTAGATTCATATTATGCCGGAAGCTATTATAACCCAAAACATTTCACATTTGTTAGACTTATAGCAGAATGTAAACTTCGTCCTTTCCAGGTACTGAACACCCCTGATTCCCTTAGGTTTTATAACATTGACACTAGTAGTTTCAGTAATAACTAAATAGTATATTTAATTAAAAACTTTCTAAATACAGAATATAGATAGGTAGTTAAAATTAGATGATTTTAGTACCTATAACAGTTAGTGTATAGGTTTATTGAAAGTTAGCATCAATCTTAACTGTAACAAAGCACAATATACATATATATTGAATTTTATTACAAAATGTACCCGAAAAACGACCTTTTTTAACTTCTGTCTGCTGTTATGTTTGGAGTAGGGTTGTAACAGAGCTTCGCCTCCGCTTCCGCACAATTTTAGAGTAGTTATAACGGAGGTTTATTAACGTATTTATAAAATAAATAACGCACAAGCTGCGACGCCCGACGACCGTCCGGCCGCGTTTGAGCGCGAAATGGTCAAGAATCAAAGACATTAAAATTATATTTACAATCTCTTTGTCAAGAATCAACTAGTGCGAGACGGGAATACGGCAATTACAATTTGTTTCTCCTTAATTTTCATTACGAGAAGGTAATATTTTTATACTATTAATATTATTATAACTATTAATATACGTATTTAAAATAAAAAGGTGAAACTCGTCGCCTCCGCCGCATCCGCCTCCGCTTCCGCAAACAAGGCCTCCGTTACAACCCTAGTCTGGAGTAGAAGTATTAACAGGTTAAATGCTTATCGAATATATTTAAAGGATTAGACTGTTTAGGGTATTTTACTTTACCACTTCTTCAGTCCCATTTTACTAACATAACCTTAAAAACAAACGAATCCCTGTCAAAAGAGCGCGCGCAAATACGTTTGACATCCATCAAGGTTTTCTTCCCTCCAAGATGGCTACCGTGGCGGTGCGACCGAGACAAATAGCGATCATTACACCGACTCCAAGCTTGTATTAAAACAATCGTGTGGTTAACTAACTCATTATTGTTGGTAACGACGCAATTTCACTTAATATAGGAAGACTGGGGTACAAAACTAAAGTAGGAAGTACAACGAATGTTTGGGTAAGATGAAATCTAGTGGGTACTTTTTAAATTTGTTTTGTAGACTGTGACTCAATTTCATATTTTTTGTGGCTAAAACTGTAATAATATCGTGCATTTAGACATAGGTAATCACAAAATGTGTAGATAGAATACTTCACTACATTATTATAAAACAAAATCACTTTCTCTTTCCCTATGGCCCTTTGTATGATTAAATCTTTAAAACTACGCCACGGATTTTGATGCGGTTTTTTTTTTTAATAATTATAAACTAGCGCTTAATCGCAATCCCGCCTGATGGTAAGCAGTGATGCGATCGTTAATGGTAAAGCGCGCTAGTTTATTAAAAGCCTATTCATTCAAAAACTGAGCGAATAGGAAAGAAGACGGCAGTTGAGCGAGGTGATGCAATGTTAAACCCGGCACACATCGCAACACAACTGCTCAGGCCCGTCCTCCGTACGGCTTCACCAGACATCATGCCGGAACACGACAAATCGTTTGGCGGCAAGGCTTTATCTGGTGGGTGGTAACTTCTGCCGGCGGCCGATGTTATGGCCTACCACCTACCATCTTTTTTAATAGATAGAGTGATTAAAGAGGAAGTTTTATAATTATGTATATTAACATCCATTAAATAGTGGAGAAATACTATTATTATTGAGGTCTCTAATATGATGTCGTAAATTATTACATTTTTTCCTGCATTTGCAGTGAAACGCAGGTAGAACCCTACTAGATTTAACAAAACAATGTTCTAAATATTGTACATATTGAAAAGGTCTACAAAAAAGTCCCGGGTGGTATATCCGGGTCTATCTTTTATGGATATCCCACAATGACATTTTTTTGTCATTTACTTTTTATGACAAATACCGGTGAATTTCCGAAGCGAATTTAAATACAGCACTAATCCTTATCCAATTTAATACCTTAAATAAATTGTTGATTTAATATAGATATATATCGCCTTTTACAGCATATGATTTAAATGAATATTTTCGAAGATATTAGGTACAGATTTAAAAATAGCGGGGTGTCGCGTTTGGAGTGTCGGTGCGCGGGCCGCTATGTTTTTTATAATTACAACGTTCACAGTTTCTGTACTGTATTTAGTATCAGCCTTGCACCCGAGCGACGCCGGGGTGGGTTGCTAGTATTATATAAATTACAGAACAGTGCATGAGAGACCAGATGATAGGTACATTTTCCTGCTCTTTGACTGAATTCGCAAGAGTTTTAATAGGTAAAAAAAAAAGAGTTCAATATTATTTTTTGTTAGGTATGTCAGGTTGGATAAATTATTGTCTAGTTGATAACTGTACTGTCGCATTAGTTTTTGTCTAATAATGATAGTTGTAAAAATAATATATAAATAGATATAAGGATCTATTTTTATCATAGGTACATAAGTCAGCAACGATAGTCAGATAGCCATAGAATATGTTATGTCATACCGTACTAGAGCCGGATTAGCAATAACAGAGGGCGATACATACGAGCTAAGGAGGCTCTATAGGATATATTCGAAACGCTAATGGTACCTATGTCAAGACTTGGCTAATTAACACAGTTACGTACCTATCGTCTTGTCTCTTTCGCTACCGATAACAATGACATGCCATACTACTTCCACGTGTCACTGTTACAGTATTTACACAATGCTGTTTTAAAAATCAAATGTCGGGTAGTTAACCCATCTTCGACTTTTTAGGATTAAGTAGTTCACGTAAGTCAGTCCACGGCTTACTTTAAAAACGGTTAGTGCCAGAAAGATGAAACTTTGCATGAATGTGTGTGTGCATTGACCACTTCACCAAAGAGCTAAAATATAATCACGAAAAATGTTTTAGTTTTGTGTATCTAACTACATTCCCTTTACATGAGGTTGCTAAGACGATTTTTTGATTTGTTTGCGATATATTAAACTTTAAAGAGTGAGTAAAGTAAAATAGGGCGTGTCTTCACGACCTCTGAAAGCTTAACAGCTTTCTAGGTATATCTGAAAAAAATCAATTCACACTGCTAAGTAAACATATAAAAACGGTTACTTGTTCTACATATTGACAGCCTCCGTGGCATAGCGGTAGCGAACGCGGCCGCTGCGTAAGGAGGCGCGGGTTCGATCCCCGCGCAGTGCAATGTATGCATGAATATGAATATTTGCACTGGTCTGGTCGTGCCTCGGAAAGCACGTTAAGCCGTTGGTCCTGGTTGCCATACGAACATCTAATGGCAGTCATTACGGGTTGTTGGGGCCCTCAAAAGTCCAACAATTGGTCTAACTGCAATGCTTCGATATCGCCTTCGGGTTGTGGAGGTCAGATGGCAGTCGTTGCACGGAAAATATCGTAGTTTAGCCAAAATCAGCAGTTAAGACTGGTAAAGCGGACCCCAGACTCAAAAGCTGAAAAAGCTACGAATGCGACTGGGATTAACGTTGAGATGATGATGACTTGTTCCACATATCATGTACTTAATGCGACTTAACTTAAACTTTCAGCTATCAAAAATAGAAAGTCACTTATTAAACGACCACGAAAGGTTTTAAGTACAGTGAAACTCTATATCCAGCCAAAAACTTCCTAAATCCACATTTGACACTTGGGATTTTAAATGGCTGCACAGGCACATTACACTTAAAAATCACTAGAAACAAAGCAATATGGCTTTACCTCTACGCCACGACGAGCTTATTTATATTTTTGCATTCTCTCGCCCTCATTCCGCGCAGAGGCGTATGATCGCGCTTGGGTTTCTTCGCTTTCAAATTAAATAAATAATGCATACAATTTGTGAGCAATAAAGTTTGCGAAGTGTAGGTGTGTCGGCGTAGTGCGCTGAATTTCGCGCGCCGCTCCGCTGGGAACAATAAAGGTTGGCGCTGGCGATAAGATCGCGCTGCTGCTCTAACCTAACTGAATGTACTTTCATGCTTGAAAACTTTCTACCAAGCATAACAATGTAACGAGTAAAATAAAGTATGGATCTACAAACGAAAACATATCAAGCTATCGTTACCTAACATAAGCCTAACTTCCATTATACGTAAAACCTATATGTATAATGAAAGCTCAGCTGAAACTGGAAGTCCATAGATTGTTATGTTGTCAACATTTGGTGTGTGGAAAAACAAGAAAACGAATGCGGTCAGTTTGTTTTTCAATATCTTCGCAAAGAATTCCACAACAATTAGCAACAGCTTCCATCTGTCAAAAGCAAACGGGCGCCTATCGGCGTCTCGTCGTCACGGACCAGTGTAAGTTTATCAACTAGCTAAGTTTTAACGTGCCACTTGCGGAGTGGCCCTACATTGTTAGACACATAAAATCCTAATGATATTATGTTAGAAAGAGCCATGATCTCTGGGTTTGTGTGTTATCTCAGGGATCCAAGGCCATCTAATTTTAAAATGTGGTTCAACAAAATATTAACTTCTACTAATGTCGTAATTAAAAAGCCTGCTTACAAAAAATAATGCTTTTTTTTTTATATCTCCCTTTCTAATTCACTATTATTTCTTCTGTGTACTTTTGCAAGACAAATGTTTTATTTTCTGTGAGATAAATTTGTACAAACACAAAAGATAAATTTGTACAAGCAAATTTTTAAATGACTCATCTCAATGTTAGAGAGGTGATCTCTTTTTTGCTTTTGGTTTTACTCCACCTGTTTCTCTCAGAGGACCAAGACAAAATTACATTTTATCAGCGTTAGGGTTCGTGGAAAGGTCAATAAAATGTAAGATAGACATATGTGTACATATATATGAGCGGCACGCGTCAACGCCAGATAGAAATGCACCCATCGACATACGTCATTGGGACTCCGTAGACGCGGCCCCGCAGTCTGCGACTGCCGTCAACCACGTCCCGCTCGTTTTTGCATTACCGTATTTGAGTACCGTTGTTGATAGCTACCATCGACTCTTGTCGGTCCCCAGCAGTGGGAACGCACTTATGTTGCCCCGAAATGACCCGCATGTCACAAAACATTTCCCATCAACTTGTTCGATGCTAAAACCAGCTCTCAGAGCTCTCAGATATCTCCTAATTATGGAACCTTTCCACTTTCTCGTAAATCCTAACTTTCCTCGCTCACTTTAATTAACTTAAGAACTTTGTTACTTAAGCACTCAAGATAAAACTAATCTATGCAGTAGCCAAAAACAAAAGAAAAACGCGAGCGCTATTTTAACACCCCGACATCCGTACCTAAAGGTGTATTCACATTGGCGTACACTGAAGCATTGTCATAGTTCGGGGCACGAACCCAAGTTTGAATAGCAGCGGTTCACTCCTATGTGGCTACTTCCTTTGTACTCCCGTTTACAGTATATAAATAGTAAATACGTATGCTTGTAAACAAGCTTATAGGAAAGTTTTATTACACTTACGGACAAAGTGTGGACGATATTTTAGTTGCAAAAGAACAGACGAGTTTGGTTTCGCATTTTTGGGTTTAATCAAACTTGTCTATAAAGTATAGTGAAATGTATTTATCCCAGCTTGTTAAGTAAGGGATTCAAAAAGTTGTTTGTATTGTATCCGAGATAAATAAATTGCTAGTAGGCCAACTCTTGAGGATTTCCAGATTCATGTTTATATTTCTTTGGCAGAACGGACGTACCAACAAAAAAGACGTAGTACGCGACGAACCCGCACTGGGCCAGCGGGGTAGATTACGGCCCACTCCTGCTCACCGCGAGGAGCCCTGTGTCCCAGCAGTGGGACTATAATAGGCCTATTCTGATTATGAAGCTGCGAAGTATTGCGTTAAACCCTGCCAAACAGATTGAGATTGGTCTAATATTGCAAATATATTGCTTTATATTATGTTCGAAGAATTTGTCAGCACAATAGGGATGTTTATTGGGTAAAAAAAATTGATTCTATTTAGCCCGTCATTCCCCCGTTTGCCCCGTGTGGTACCGGGCTTAGAATAGTACCAACCCATATCCTCTCGTGGGTGTCGTAAGAGGCGACTTAGGGAACTCTCACCAGGGAAGCGGGCAGCGGCGCTTCTTCTGTGGAATATCAAATCCTGTTAAATATCAGATCCCCAAGCCGCCTGCCAAGCGTGGGGATTATGGCAATCCCCCGCCCCCCCCCCCCCCCCAATCATGCCAAGGCCCCTAGTCCCCGGCAGCTCCGCTGTTCCTGGTCATTGTGGTAGCGGCCAAGGTAACGGCGGGGCAAGGGGTGCGAAGAATCTCCGGAAGAGATCCGGCTACCACAAACAACGACGGATCGACCTGGCAACACTGAACATGCACACACTGCGGACCGACGAGAGGGTTATTGGACTGGAGGATGAATTGAGCAAGTTACGATGGGGTATCCTGGGATTATCAGAAGTCCGAAGAGAGGGTGAGGACTCGATCATCCTTAAACCCGGTAACTTGCTCTATTTCCGGGAGGGCGACCATCAGTCCCAAGGTGTGTCGGGTTCCTCGTCCACAGGTCCCTTGTGGATAATGTTGTGAAGATCGTGAGTGTGTCGGTAGCGTACCAGGGTAGCGTTCTTGGTACTCAGAATAACCAAACGGTGAAAGTCATTCGGGTATACGCCCCGACCTCGGCACACTCCGACGATGAAGTAGAGACATAGTCTCTAAAGCCATACATAGCTCTAAAACTCACTACAGTGTTATCATGGGGGACTTCAACGCTAAATTTAGGAAACGGAGCGGTGAAGAGCTCGGACTGGGAAATGTTGGATTTGGGCGTCGGAACCACCAAGGCCACATGTTAGCTGGCTTCATGTAGAAGGAGGGACTCTTTATGATGAACTCCTTCTTCAAAACGCGTGAAGAGCGGAAGTGGACTTGGATCAGTCCCGACAGGGTCACTAAGAACGATATAGAGTTCATTATGACGACAAAAAGGCACATATTCAATGATGTATCAGTGATCAACTCGCTCAAATGCAGCAGCGATCACCGTATGGCCAGAGGCACATTGAATCTGAACATAGTGTCCGAAAGATCTCGCCTGATGAAGTCCACGCTCCGGCCAGCACACATCCAGATCCACAACTCCGAAGGTTTCCAGCTCAAGCTCCAAAATCGCTTCGAATGCCTAAGTGGCGACGTGGACGAATACAATGACGGGTTTATAGAAGCGGTCCGTACGGTCGGGACTAAGTATTTTAAAACCCGCCGTACAAATAGAACTAAAAAGCTCTCGGACTACACTCTCGAGCTCATGGAGGACAGACGTGAGATGGTTTTGCGTTCGTCAAGAGTTGCTTGCAGATACTGGCAGCTCAAGTATCTGAAGCGCGACCTACGTCGGTATAATACCGAGCATATAACGGACACTATAGAGCGAAACAGAAGCTCTAAAGTTTTCGCTAGGGTTCTGACTATTTGGGCATAGCCGGCTAAGCAAGCTGAAGACTGACGACGCCAAGATCATAGCGTCCGGGCCCGAGCTTTTGAGGGAAGTCGAAAATTTCTATGGACAGCTCTACACTTCAGCCACAAAACCCGCATTAAATCTTGCTAAAGACCCTAGAGCAAGATTAACCCGACGTTACACCGAAGATATCCCGGACGTCAGCCTGCAGGAGATTCGATTGGCTCTGAAACAGCTTAAAAACAACAAGGCGCCGGGCGTGACGGAATAAGGCAGAGCTACTGAAGGCGGGTGGTGAACCGATCCTTAGGGCCTTTCAGAAGTTATTTAATTTCGTCATAGTCAAGGGAAAGACGCCACAGGCATGGCACAGAAGTGTGATGGTGCTCTTTTTCAAAAAGGGTGACAACACCCTTTTGAAAAACTACAAACCCATCTCACTTCTGAGTCATGTCTATAAGTTGTTTTCGAGAGTCCTCACGAATCGTCTCGCCGCAGGTTTGACGACTTCCAGCCTCCCGAACAAGCCGGTTTCCGAAAGGGCTTCAGCACAGTAGACCACATACATACGCTGCGGCAGGTTATACAGAAGGCCGAGGAGTATAACCTACCCCTTTGCTTGGCGTTTGTGGACTACGAAAACGCCTTTGATTCGATCGAGACCTGGGCTGTACTGCAGTCTCTCCAGCGGTGCCAAGTAGACTATCGGTATATTGAAGCGCTGAAGGGTTTATACGAAAACGCCACTATGTCAGTCCGAATACAGGACCAGACCTCGAAACCAATACCTCTGCAACGTGGTGTCAGACAGGGAGATGTTATCTCCCCGAAACTGTTCACCGCTGCATTGGAGGATGTCTTCAAGGTCCTGGACTGGAAAGGGCTGGGCATCAACATCAATGGCGAGTACATGACACACCTTCGGTTTGTTGATGATATCGTAGTCATAGCTGAGACCGCGGAGGACCTGAGTACAATGCTCGAAGACCTCAGTAGAGCCTCCGAGCGAGTCGGTCTTAAAATGAACATGGACAAGACGAAAGTCATGTCTAATACCCATGTTGTACCGACTCCTATAAAGATTGGAGACTCTGTTCTTGAAGTTGTTAACAGTTACGTGTACCTGGGACAAACTATCCGGTTAGGAAGGTCCAACTTCGAGAAAGAGGTCAATCGTCAAATCCAACTCGGCTGGGCTGCTTTCGGGAAGCTACGTAGAATCTAGTCGTCCGAAATACCGCAGTGTCTCAAGACAAAAATCTTCGACCAGTGTGTGTTGCCAATGATGCCTTATGGAATTGAGACGTGGTCGCTAACAATGGGCCTTATGAGAAGGCTCAAAGTCACTCAAAGGGCAATGGAAAGGGCTATGCTTGGGGTTTCACTGCGCGATCGAATCAGGAATGATGAGATCCTCAGAAGAACGAGAGTAACCGACATAGCCCGAAGAATTGCAACACTAAAGTGGCAGTGGGCTGGACACATTGCCCGTAGGACCGATGCCTGATGGGGCCGACGGGTCCTCGAGTGGCGACCATGCACCGGAAGACGTAGCGTGAGTAGGCACCCGACAAGGTGGACCGACGACCTGGTGAAGGTCGCGGGAAACCGCTGGATGCAGGAGGCGCAGGACCGATCGTCGTGGAGAACCTTGAGGGAGGCCTATGTCCAGCAGTGGACGTCTTTCGGCTGAAATGATGATGATGATGAGTCCGTCATTCAGATTATAGAAAAATATTTGATACGTATATTTTGTTTTATCTAATCAATAAAAATTGACGAATATATGTATAGTGTGACGAATATATGAATATGTGTATAGTGGCTGGTGACAGTGACGTCACCAGCCACCACTCCTGATCTTTGATGCCTTATATATTCGTCAATTTTTATTGATTAGATAAAACAAAATATACGTACGTACGCTCGCTAAAAGTGTAGCGTGCAGTGACGTCACACGAGTTTTCAACGCACGGTGTCGTCTTCATTTTTTGTTTATATAAAAAAATACAAAATATGTGTCTAGTATTTTTTGGAAATCTGACTGACGGACTAATTAGTTTTTTTTAGTCAACTACCCTATTACGTAAGTAACGCAGCGAATGTTGTTGAAAAGCGTCATCACATCATCTGATCTTTTAGTCGATCACCTCGCTGGTCTCCTGAAAAGTATTGTACATCAATTACCAAAAGCCTTCGTTCACGCAATAATCCGTCATGTCGCTTCCTGATCAAAAAAATTCAATATTTTTGACGATTTTCGTCACGATTCGATAGTACCAAAACCAATAAATTATTTTCTTGTACCTTTTGATCTCTTTGGTATTTATGTGCATGTCATAATATTTCAAGGGCATTTGAAAAATCTCTCTTCAGAGATGATTATCAACCTTTATTAGGGCTCTCACGTTAGTGTCAACACTCTCAAAAACTGGTGTCAGTTTTCCATGGAGGAAAACAGAAACAAACAAAAGCACCCTACGAGCACCCAACATCCCTTTAACTGTAATTTTACCTGTGATTATGCATCACTGCCTAAATCATAATGATGTTTATTGTCATTTTACCAGAGTTTCTGTTTGGTTGTTGCTGGTCAAAAGAGGCCCAATATACAATATATATATATATAGGAATGGTTTGTTTGTATTATACAATATCAAATTGTATAATACAAACAAACCATTCCCAAATGCTCTGTTATACAATGTTATCTCATTTATTACACAGATATTACATATTTATAGCCATAAATAAGTACCGTTGACATCTCAGTCACCACACGATCTCCAATACATGTCGTATGGTAAACAGAACGGCTTTGGAATATCTTATTGGTCATGTCCCATTGGCTACTCCAGTTTCGTTAAATCCTTGAGTTATATCATACATCGCTGCTTTAGATCTCGCATTGATACAAATAAATAAAATGAAAGTGTCTGTTTGTAAGGTCATAATAACAGTTTTATACTAAAAGCATATGAGAGCATATACAGTGCCCTCATCATCACCGTTCATTATTTCAACCTAAAAACTTCCACTGCTGGACATAGGCCTCCCCCAACTCCCAAGCGTCTCTAAAACAGGCAGTGCCTAGACGGTACCCTATAGGGCATCGTCAGAGGGTTTTCTTTACATATTGTATACAATATGTAAAGAGAACCCTGTCCTATCCATGAAGGTATTGTTAGGTATCGATAACTGATTCTATTAATGCCTACAAAGTCAGGCCAAAGTTAAAAAGTCCCCAAAAGAAATAAATATTATTTCGCATAAAGAGGTAATACATGCACGGGCGAATGGGCACACGGTCGCATCGCTATTCGCTCATAATAATACCGTCAAAAATGGTGTCATCAATTTTTTTTTAAATATCAACTTTTGCCGAAGTTCGATTTAATTCGCGGAAAAAAAAAATCATTTCAAAATTCATTACTATTGTTACTATGATGATTCTGTAAAATTTCATTTTTTATTTGGTCATGTGTTTACCTAACCTTTAATATCCTTATGGGTCGGACGCCGTTTTCTTTACATATTGTAGGTATAACAAAATAACATTTTATTTGTCTTTCTGTCTATTTGTTCCGACTAATATCCAAAACTGATTTGATCTGGACTATCACTGGCAGATAGCTGATGTTACAAAGAGTGAAATTAAGCAAATCATTATTTTAGAAAATCAAAGGTATCAATGTGACACGATCAAACTGGCTGGCAGCAGCTAATGGCGGCTTTTCTTTTGTTCACAAACTAAACTAAATAGTATTATTTTCTGTCCCTTTATTAATGAAATTTAAAGAAAAAGAAGTATTGGACTTAATTTTAGTTTATACCAATGCCAAGCTCCATAAAGAATAGAGGTAAACAAACCAATTTAGCGTTATCACAACTCACATTATACAAATCTCCTGTTATTTACATGATTATCGACTCTTACATGCTAACTATTTATTAAAAATTCCTATTGCAGCATATTTCAATAGAATCACTAAAATAACATGCATAATAACTTGGTATTTCGAAAAACCATTAAAAATTCACATTAATATACATAATGTGATAGCCCTACAAAAAAAGAAATATGGATGAAATCCAGGTAAAAAAACACATTTTGTGGAATTCAACCAATGAATAAAGTTGAGGCATTTATCAATACAATTTTGAGTATTTTAATAACTTTCGAATCAACTGCACACATGCATTCTAATACTTTCAAATATGGACTAAGTATAATATATATGTATCAAAAAATGTAACCTATTAGGGAATTAGCTCACATGTGTGACATATTTCATTCAAATCGGTTAAGCGTTCTATGCAAATCATAAATATCTAAACATAATAATATAATACCTTGTTATCGCATTGAGTCTTATAACCTGTAATGTTAACAGAGAAAGGATAAATAAGTAAATAAACTGTTTACATTAGTAGGAAGTAGGATTATTACTTTTATGATTATCATCTATCTAGAAAAGGTTGTTGACATCTGTCTTTTAGGCGTAAACTATACTCGTTGCCTAGCAACGGTTTGTTTAACTCTATTCTTTATTAAATTTGGCGTTTATATATTTTGTGAACTAGGGATTCGGGGCCAATACCCTACTATAAAATTAAACGTGACAACCAGTTTGGATGTTTGTTTCTTAGTCGCACTAGAATAGCTGAAGGGATTTTAATGCAGATGTAGACCTTAGAATGGTAAGTATTAAGCACAAGATGTGAAAATGGACCCTATCATTATGTATCTAGAACCAGATCGTATCTCATGAACAACTAGACAGTTGAAATTTTCACTAATAATGGATTTCTTTTGTCCGCTATAACAGCAAATACTAAGAACAAAATCGAATAAATGTTTAAGTACCTAGCTCTGCCAGCAGTTCCATACAACAAACGTGATTTTATAGATAACTAGGTTTTCGCACGCGTAAATTTCGATCCTATGGGAATATCGTTATGAAAAGTATCCTACGTGTTAATTCTGGTTATCAACTATCAGTGTGCCAAATTTCATCCAAATTTCATATATACATCTTCAAAACTTTCGTATTTATAATTATCATCCCAGTTACACAGTTACACCTATAATTGACTATAAAAAATGTAACACTCATATTTTGAAAAGTATATTAAGTATTTTTTTTACCTATAAAATAAGTAAAATTAGTAGGATAAGAACTAGGATTAATAGGATCGTACGAAACCTTTCGTACGCAAATCCGAATCGAAGTTGGCCAGTTTTTCCTTAGTACTTAGTAATGCAAGTCGTAGTATTTATTGCATTCCCACCCAGACACACTAGATTATTCTTCAAGTTATGAATAAGCATAATCTAGACATTTTAAACTCGTCTCAAATTACCTCTAAAACATTGTTTTTATTGCTCATTTCCCCTTTCAGCTTCATGTAAAAAACAGACGCAATGTACAAAAAACAAAACTTTAACACAAATGCATAAGTTACTAGATGTTCAGCGTTTTACGCACCCAAACCACGTCTTGTAAGGGTGGGCAGATGACAAAATGTCGTATAAAATACAAGGCACGGATACGTTTTGCATGTTTCATAGACCATCAGAAATATGTGTTTAGTGTTTCTACGGTTTTTCCTTTAGAATTTCGTATTGTCGCTTTTTTGACACTACGAGTAAAGAGTACCTATTCTCGGGATGTATTGTAGAGGATTGGAATCTGTATTTGTTTCGGGACGGTGTTTGGGAGATTTAATTAATTAAAGTTCTATTAACTCATTTACTTAGATTTTCTTTTAGCAAACAGACTGCGCCCAGTGGGTCTCTATTTTTTGTGCTTCTTCATCTGTTCGTGCTGATGGTACTGTTGATATTTTGTTGTTTGGGTTCAGTACCTTAATTTTTGTGTTGATCCCATGTTTCTGTGCCCATCAATGGCCTGATAGTTGAAAGCCTCGATCATCATCGGTCGAGGCTCTCGTTAGGCAGTTGGATCAAGGGCATTTTTTTTTAATCCTTTTAAACTAGCGCTTGACCGCAATCCCGCCTGATGGTAAGCAGTGATGCGATCGTTGATGGTAAAGCGCGCTAGTTTATTAAGAGCCTATTCACTCAGAAAAACTGAGCGAATAGGAAGGAAGACGGCAGTTGAGCGAGGTGATGCAATGTTAAATCCAACAACACGACCAACGATGCTGCGCCAAAGGGAGATTGATCTGAAGACCCTCCACGACCAAACTCCCAACACAACAACATTAGGCGCATCGTACCCGGCACACATCGCAACACAACTGCTCAGACCCGTCCTCCGTACGTACGCATGATTCAAAAGATAATACGACTCGATGCACATCGTCAGGAAGTGCATCTTTTTCTTTCTATTTCATTAAAAAAGGACAGAACATAATATGTTAGTTTAGAGCTGTCAAATTAGTTCGCGCTTGACGTAAATTGATGTATTTTTGATCGCCATGTTTATAATCGCGTCTAAACTGTCTATGGAATATCTTAATTTGACTTGTCTTCTATCCTTTTCTTCATGACATAGAAAGAAAAAATAGCACTTCATTTAAAATTACTTTTATTTTTAATCAAGTAAATCGGTGTCAATGACAACAAATTTCTCGCCACCAAACAACTGACGTCTTGTATCTCAATCCTTGGGCGCCTTTGGAAGAGTTGGCGTTTTGGGGGACTGTCTTATGTAATATTGACGTTCAGAAAGTGCTTATTCTCAGCCTAATTTGAATAAATGACTATTGATTTTGTCTTATTTAACCTTTATCACGCCTACACCTACATGTACTACGCCTTGTCGGGTGTCCTGCCAAGGTTCACTTGAGTTCCATAATACGCTTTCCTCCTGTAAGGCGAGCATGAAACACTCCATGGGTCTCTTAATAGACCGCAGCTGTGGCTAATGGATTTGGCTTTGCTATTACTATACGTGTTTTATAACTTCATTAGGACGAGGAGATACACATGTGTACCACAAGCAGTACAAATTTACACCAAGCATCCCTGAGTGGGCACAGACTGCCAAATAAGCGCCCAAGCCAATATAATAAGCCACTTTTTATGTATTTGGGTGGACAAGTGTTTTAGACTGAAGAGAGGGTGTACTGTATACGGTAAGTTTAGTTTTGTCCAGCTGGCAATCATTATTTAAATATCTGAGCATAATAACTTAAGTGTAGAAAAAGCAAGGAAGACACACGTAGACGGCCAGACAGTTGTAGGCCTCCTTTATAAACCGAATACATACATACAACTGACAATGCAATATTGAGGGACACATACGAAGTATATAATTATACTATTCCAATTAATATTTTATTCTGAATTAATAGCTGCCAATTATTTCGTTGTAACGTTTTGTAATAATTAATAAACAAATAATTTTGTAATTTGGTGTTTTGAATTTAATTTAATTATTTAATACAAGCTGTGCCCGCGACTTCTTCCTCGGACATCGATACTTATCAAAGATTTTTTTCTGTAAAGTGCCATTTGTGTAGTACTTTATCTATCCACCATACCGGTATTAACTTCTGTCCCGAGGCGGCGCTTTGTGGCTAATTACAATAGAAAATCAATTGTGTCTCGGATGTCTTTGCTGTATATCTGTACGGTATCGCTAGCGTTCTGTATTTTTTTTCTAGTACATTTCTACTATGGTACCCCTTTAGCAGGATAACCGATAGCGAAGCTGACGTTCATTGCAATTAATGTTCACAAAGATAATGGTAAGGACAGATACTCACCGTATGACATCAATTGAGAAATTCAGCATACCTACATGATATTGTCATAGAGGACTTCCATTACGAAGAAGAATTATAGAAACACCAATTTTTTACTTTATTTTAGGAACACGGCAGGTCAAACTACCCGAAACTGTCAAATGTTCCCAATCAACCATGAGCCTTAAACCTTTAGAGATAAAGTTAAAAATCGAATAAAGAAATCTGATAGATAATAGTAGCTAGATGTGCTGTCGTCTGTATGCGAGGAGCGAGGCGGAGCGACGGAAAATCCAGGTACATTTAATATACCACATAAATTACTTGAGACACATATTATACACATTTTAAATACCGACAATGTAGGTACATGACGTCCTAACCCACTCTTATCTAAAACAAAAACAGCAACATTAAATTTAACCCTTTCTCCACAAGATAGGTTCATAATAAATTCATTGCGAATGACCGACACAGCGAAATTACATATAACAAACCCGCAAAATTAACAATGAAAATAATGTTACATCTATTAATCCCCCAAACACCCTATTAACAAGGGCGGGATTCGTATTAAAATGATAAATGGTTCTAATCATCATTTCTTTCTGACCAAGCTTTCTAGACCCTCCACGCTTCCCTCTCCGCACCAATTATTCCTAGCTTCAGAAGTTGGAGCTTAGTCTTTGAGGTGTCAGACTAAAATGGTCAGTTTTCCCTAAGTTTGGCACTCAGTGAGTTAACTTTTACAAATTGCCACAACAATAGAGTGTGTTAGGCAGCTGAGAAAAGAGATAGATTGTTATACTGATCTGTTTCCTCTTAAAATATTATGTTCATTTAAAGTTGGAGTTGAGATAGATGGTGGACGGCGCTAAGTGGGAGGTAATTGAATGACGTCACACAAATTGAGTGGGAGAGGTGTATTCTTTTGTTTGAAGAGTGCTGAGGAGTGTTTGTGCTGTTTTTACGATCATGAAAAGTTTTTATAGCTCCACATTTTTCTGTAATCAACTTGAAATTGTTGGAAACGACTTGCGTCTCATTATGCCCAGTTAAAAAACGTGAAAGCTTTCAACACTGGAAATAATTAATTCGGCCAATTCTAAATCCCAAAATAAGCCTCGATGAAAAAGTATCGGTAAATAAGTTAGTCAATTTCCCTTTAAGTGAAAAACCAAATCAGAGTAGAAATGTTGATGTAGGTAAGTACTTATTTTTATCTAGCTAGTTTATCTAGATGCTTATCTGGTCTGGTCGTGCCTCGTAAAGCACGTTAAGCCGTTGGTCCCGGTTGCCATACGAATATCTAGTGGCAATCGTTACGGGATGTTAGGCCCCCAAAAGTCCAACAATTGGTCTAACTGCAATGCTTCGATATCGCCTTCGGATTGTGGAAAGTCAGACGGCATTCGCTTCACGGAAAATATCGAAGTTTAGCCAAAAATCAGCATTTAGACTGCGGACCCTGGGGTCCCTCCAAAGATGAAAAAGCTTCGGATGCGACTGGGATTAACGCTGAGATGATGGTGATGATGAGTTTATCTAGATGCCAGTCGGTAAATGCGTAGGTGAAATGAATTGTCAATAATGACCTGCCAATCCCTGGCCACTTTGGATTCAGTGGAGAGGCGTGCGAAGAGGCTGATTGGTGACCCTGATTTAACTCGAGTTGGTCTCCAAAGCCTAGAGCACAGGCGTAGAGTAGCCAGCCTTTCGGTGTTCTATAGGATACATTCTGGGGAGTGTGCGAGGGAATTTCTCGATTTAATTCCCCCATCTCCGTTCCTCCATCGGTCGACCCGTCGTACAGCGAGTTTCCACCCTTATGTTGTTAACACCTCAACGATCCGGACGAAGCGTTTCGCCTCGTCCTTTATACCGCGTACATCGAGGGACTGGAACAATCTGCCGGCGGCGGTGTTTCCGTCAGACTACAATTTGAGTGTCTTCAAGGCTAGAGTGAATAGGCTCTTAATAAACTAGTGCGCTTTACCATCAACGATTGCGTCACTGCTTACCATCAGGCGGGATTGCGGTCAAGCGCTGGTTTATATTTTAATAAAAAAAAAAAAAAAAGGTCAGCCAAATTTGACGACAACTTTGGTGCCATGGCGGAGCGATCGACTGCTGCGCTGCATGTCTCAGAACAAATATTTGTATACGTAGTTGTTTCGTGTCTGGATTTTGTGTATGTGTGTTTAAATGTTTGTAAACTCACCCACGATACAGGAGTTTACATTCATAGTGAGGGGGCAAAAGAAAATATATCCTTCAAAAATATCACCGAGACAAGAGAGCTTAACGCAAAGAAGTAGGTTGCTGTCCACCTGATGCTGGCTACGGATTGACATTATAGACGAGACGTTATGCTCCCTTCACCTTCACCTTCCACGGTAAGATTTTTACAGAATAAATTGACTAGTAATCTTCATCATGACAACAAAGCGAGAGGAAAAGCAGCATCCCTAGCGGTTTGATATTATTAAAATTAAAATTAGATTAAGCTTTTTCGTTTAGAAGCCGTTGTTTTTGCCGTAATTATAAGGGGTTGAATATCTGGTGATTAACATGCCACCTAATTCGATAGCTTATGAAATATTAACGAGTGTTTCTCGGCTAAACTTGGTTTTGTTACGTTTTTGATTGCAGTTCACTCGCCTTCATAATTGCCTGTGGGATAGGGTTGCGGAGGCATGCCTATAGGATGTTTCAAATCTACGGGCTGAGAAAATGTAGCGGCCGTATACTAAACATGGTTTTTCCCTTGACATGGTTTAAACTATGCAGCTGTTTGTTGTAATAGGAACAATCATATCAATCATCAGCATCCAGTTCTGTACAAAACTGTTAATTTAAACCGATACTATAGATAGCACCCTAATTGTGTAAAACGTTACAAAACACAATATGAATAATTTTGAAGGATTTTCTAATCCATTGCTGCATATGTTTGAGAAATATGATTGCTCAACAATGTAAATAACCCAATGAATGTTGGTTTACTGTCAAAACTAAAGCCAATCCTACTGTTAGTGCGTCATCCAATTTGGCTTCTGAACACAATAAAATTATGTAGCTTATTTTAGTTCTGCGCTACATTTGAAACAAATCCCGAACAAAGGACAAACAGGACGTACTGCGGCAGCATCCTGTACCCGCGTGTTATTGTTATTGTGATTAAGGGCACAAGTACGTACAGCAGCCGCCCGTGACAGTTACCCTCAAACGTGCATTAATATTAGAATGGCTACCACGTACCGTGAGGTGGTAACTCGCTCGGAGTTACATTGGAAAGGCCGCCTCGGGAGCCGTTAGCTAACTTTCTTGGACGGTACAGGTGAGGTAGAAGTATTAAGTATTGTCTCTACCTCCGTGTGGGCGAAAAATTAAGTATTTCATTATAATACCAGCCTATTATTGTCCCACTGCAGAGGAGAGAAAAAAATAAAGCAAAATACACCTTAGACCTACAAAAAAACAGAATAAAATGATTATAATGTCAAAAGGGCTGAAGCTCAGCATAATGTCAAATGACACAAGGTGTACCACATGACTCTGATCTCATTTGATGTCCAGCAAGACGTGTTGGCATATCTGGTTCCGTATTTCCTCACGACATTTTTACTTCACAAATGTCAATAACAACATCAAGATTCAAAAAGTTCGCCTCTATTGAACCACACGTGTACTTAACTGCTAACCCAGATTTTAACCTTTGGCTTCACACATGAGAAGCGAGGTCTTACTCAGTAGTAGAAGTCCGATGGCTCAGTAGCCATCAGAACGAACTTACAGGGTTTTAGGTAGTTATTGAAAAAGTTTTTACAGGGTCATTTCGAGTCTGGTTATGGTTTGATCTAGATACTTTTTGGTTTCAAGATCCTGACGACAGTAGGTCAAGTTACACGAAACTGTCTAATAATCCCAATCAACTTTGAGCCTTAATACTTTATAGATAAAGTTGGAATTTTTATAAAGGAATCTGACAGATTATAGTTTTGCTGTCGTCTGTATCTTCAAGTATGCTGACCTATTTTTTTGTGTAAAGTGTTATACACTGTAAGGTGGCAGGAGTTTATACGTACAACCTGTTAGCAATGATTCAGTACTTCATTCTGAATTCCAAAGCGTTACAATTATTCGTCTACTAATATAAGATTACCTTTCCATACATTTTCACTATGTAGGTATTGCAGTTTATTTATGAAACAGTCGGTAAGCGCTGACGAGTGACCAATTTATTTTACGGTAGGGTAGTTAAATTAATTTGAGTAATACATAACTACGTTTTCCGCGACGAAGAGGTAGACATTGGCGCGATTTTGAGCGCAAACTGGGAGAACCAGTTTTCATTAGATCTACATGTAACTTTGACACCAATTATGATAAAATGGCAGCCGATGAAGGCCACATAATCAACCTTTAATGTTTCCTCCAGGTCTTTTTTTTTAATAATTATAAACTAGTGCTTGACTGTAATCGCGCCTTATGGTAAGCAGTGAGGAAATCGTTGTTGGTAAAGCGCGCTAGTTTATTAAGCCTCACTTAAAAAAACTTAGTGAATAGGAAAGAAGACGGCAGTTGATCGAGGTGATGCAATGTTAAGCCCAACAGCACGACCAAAATTGCTGCGCCAGAGGGAGATTGATCTGGAGACCCTTCAGGACCAAACTCCCGACACAACAACATTTGGTGCATCGCATTCGGCACACATCGCAACACAACTGCTCAGACCCTTCATCCGTACGGCTTCACCAGACATCATGCCGGAACACGACGAATCGCTTGGCGGCAAGACTTTGTCTGATGGGTGGTAATTTCTGCCGGCAGCCGATATTATGGCCTACCACCGATAGAAATGTCTCATCCTTGTGAGAGAGGGTGCACCATATTCCACCACGCAGACCCAGTGTGGGTTGATTGTTAGGTTTCAAATTTTTGTTTCCAGGACATTTCGGCTTCCTCAAGATGTTGTCCTCCATCTTTTTGAGATGAGTGCTAATGAAACAATTTATAATGTATAACCCATGTTTGTGTTCTTACCTTCTACTTACAACTCATTGCCGTTACCATTGGACCGCCACACCTACGCCGCTCCTTCACTTTAAATTCAGTAGGTAGGTACCTATCTCACACAAAGAACAAGTAGATACAAACACAAGCAAATTGTGAACAATTTCCTATTAAGCACCACTTAAAATTCCCATCCAATTATCGATAGCTAATTCAAACACACTCCAATCAAATTGAGCACTGTCGAATATAAGCTAAAAACCGATTTGTACCAGAAGATATATTACATTGAATTATAAAATTAAATTAGTGAGTCCATGACCCCATCAAGTATCATCTAATCGGCATCCTATGGTCTCTATAAAATCACATTAGGGCCGATGTGTTCGCCTCGGGGCTACTGAGGGCCGGCGGGCGCAGCAATAAATCGCGCTGGATGATACATTAGATCGATGAGTTTTGTTCCTAGTTCTGGCGGTTGGCTGTGGGTAAGTTAAACTACTATGAGCATAAAAAATAGTACATTGAGGTATAGTAGATATTATAAATTGCTATTCTTGTCTACCAGTTTGACCAATTTTGATGCGGTTTTCAAGATTAATTTATTTATTTGAACTTTCGCACATGAATTGTAGGTACAGAGGCGGATTTAATGCCTTAGGTATTCTCTACCAGTCAACCACGGGTGGTGAAGGGATTAGATAATTTATTACGAATGGTATAGAAATAAATAAATCCCAACATTTAGTCAAGTAGTAAAAACCGTCCATAAATGGGAACGTGTTGTTCATTATCGTATTAAAACGATTTTCAGTTAAACGTGTCACGTAAAGTCGTACAAAAAGCAAAAAAAAAACGTTTAGAATAGGTAAATTGATCAATTAACTCAGCCTGCTGGACACAGGCCTCTCCAAGGCTATACCACAAAAGCCTGTCCTCTGACCTCTTCCGAATCCAGTTAATCCAACCGTCTTTTTGAGGTCTTCGGTCCATCTAGATATGAGGCATTACGATACACGGCCTCTCCTTCAGTCGATCTATTCTGTAAGAATGTCACAGTGAAAAGTTAGGTGAAGCTTAGATTATGCTATCAATAGTATCACTTCCTAGCATTAATTGGAATGACAAGTTTGAATGACAAAGTAGATGTTTCAGAAATGTATGGAGCCTGGGCCAGCACATTGTACACTTAATGCTGGGTATAGCTACGCTATAGTTAACTGTTTTTAATGTTAATTTCCTATATTTTTGCTTAATTTTTATACAGATTCAATTTAACTCTGCCAAGGAGCGCAAGACAACTACTAATAAATATGGTGGTCAGCAATAAGCGAAATAAGATTTTGACAGTGACAATTGATTTACGTGTCATGTATCTAAGGCTATCGTATCTAGGTATATTATCTACCATCTGACTACGAAAAAAACAAAACATGAGTTCCGAACATAGGGCCCATTAAATAAACACAATCAACTCAAATCAGCACACGACATGAACACAACAGGAAAATAGAACTGTCAAAGTCGCCAATCAAACGTCATAACCACTGTCATGGCTACCTTAATAAAGGGTTATCTCACTAAAGAACGTTTCAAATAATGAATTATATATACTTACTTCTATTTTTATTCAAATTAATTTAGTAGAATTTTTATGAAATTCTTTTATTTTTATATCGTACGTATATAGTGGTGGTCTAAAATGAAACATCGCCTTTGATTACAGAATCGCACTGCACGACACATCAAACATGGCCAGCCTACTGTTTTTTTATCATGCTTACTCTGCAAATGAGATCGGTAAAGTTTTAAAAAAAATACTCCGGTTCGTTACCAGATAACTTCATTTGAAGGTTTTTGGCGGGAAAGTCAAGCTGAGTGTCACGCTCGTTTTTCATTGGACTTTCAAAATTATTTATAGTGTTGTTTACTAAATAAAAGTGCGTGATTTATGTAGTAAAAAGTGCATATAGTAAATAGTTTATAAAGAACAGTGAAATATCGCAGCATAGTGGCCACATCATGACTTAGCCCCAAACCTCACACGTAAGACTGGTCACGCTGCAGTCTTTTTCTACATGAATAATTCATAATTACTTGACATTGGCTAAATGCACAGACCGTGCGAAGCCAAAAAATAAAAAAAGAAAAAAAAAGAACTTCATTTGAAGCTTCTGGTAGGTAAATACCTTTATTAAATCTAAATTATTACTCACACCCACTGATAATTCGGATAGCACCTTACAAAGGATCGCCGTGACGCTTCCAGTAACTTTACGTCCTGCTAATCCATCTTCTACTCACGTTTTTGCAGATTAAAAATATAATTAATTTTTTATTGCTTGCTCTATTGGCTTGTGCAAATGCTGTGTGTTATTTTTAGGTCGCAGATACATACCTCGGGAGACCGTGGCCAGGATTATAGGATTCAGCCAGCTCCGCTCCATGATTAGTTTACATTACATTTTGGATCGCTGAATATTTTTTTAGGGATTATTTTTTAGTACGACAATCTTTTTCGTAGGGAGTTTTGAGTATTTTTGTAAAACATACTACATAATAGAGTGCTAGTCTAGTGGTCGTGTACCTAGCGGTTACGGCCATTGTCTGTGCTAGTGTTAATTTGTCTGTGTGTATAACTTATACAATATTATCAGCTTTTACAAAATCACTAAACCTAACCACCGAAACTAGCTACTGATTATAAATTTCTTACAATACAGCCTTGAAAGTTGCCAATCCTGCAAACTACGTCGTTTCCAGTATTTCATTGAACTGTATCCTTGATAGTCAAAATTTCAAAAATATAGACGTTATTGTCCGTAGGTACGATAACGGGAATTGGCTTTAATTTTGACAGTTCGCAACATTTTTTGCGTTGTTGAGCCTTTTTCGATCATATGTAGCAATGATTTAAATTAGGGTGCTACTGACTCGCGCATGGCCGGTTGCAAAGCTACCTTATTGGTGATGCCACTAGGCCATAGTAGTCGTCAGGTTTAAATTATCTAAAAAAAAAATATGTAAAACATTTGTTTGTAGGTATTTTGTACATAAGTATCACAGTTGGCGCAGAGATTAGCATTGCTTAAAAAATTTAAGGTTGATTAAATACACAAACTTGCTACGTCACCCCATTTGGTCGGTGGGTCCTCGCTTACTACGACCAAAAACCAAATCAGCTCACGCGTAATTTCTATCTTTTGGAACTTATATGTTCAAGCCGTTTGGGATGAAAAACCAGGGCCACGGAGATTGAGTGCCCACTTAGTTTTTCGAAACAAGGGATTATTAGCTTAGCACAGCGGTTAAGCTATTGACTGCTGTGCTCCGTGTCACGGATTTGATGCCCGCACGGATCGAATATTTATATGACCTACAAGTAATTGTTCCCAGTCTGGCTGTATGTGTAGAGTTTATATGTTTGTACGCACCCACGATACAGAAGAAATTCCTAGTGTAGTAAAATCTTAAAAAAAAAAATAATAGTCAAGTTATTTGTTAACTCTTCATGTGACCAGAAAGTTGGTTATTTAGCCAAGAAAGCCTGTAATATCGCACCCTCGATGCTAGACAGTCACTTTCACAAATGTTGAAAAAATAGTTAAATAAGTATCCTGAAGTAAATAAATAAATTGATTATTTCTTAGCTTTGTACATAATTTTTATAATAATTTTCTTAATTTTAAATAGCACTGATGTATAAGTTGCCTGAACTAGGTAGAACCTGTGCTTCAGGCGTAAAAGTGCTTATTATAAACTTTTATTTTGCAATACGTTAACAATAAAAGTAGTAGGTACGTAAAAATCTAGGACACAACGGAAGTATACAGTGTTATTATTAGTATCCTATTGCTTACATAGTATTATTACTTAGTTAATGTAATGATTATTTCTAAATTTATTTACAAACTGTAAGTAGGTCTTCAGTCTGCTAATATGACAAACCTTGTAGATAATTAGAAACAACATTGTTACAGCTAAAATTATTCAAGTTATAAATATTTAATACTCTATTTAATCTATTGTATAAAAAGGGCCCTAAAAACGTAAAGAATTTGTGTGTAAATGCATATTTAGAGATACATAGAGCTGCACACTATATCATTCCGCCTTTTGTTAATTATATTAGCGTTGTAAGTAAGCGTAGCATGCTGTTTTAGTGTTCAGTGCAATATATACAGATAGGGGAAAAACAAGGTAAAGAATTTGCTACATTTAGAACAGCTCTTTGTGTACGTTCGAGGGATAGAAGTATAGATTTTGATGTTCCACCCCATGAAGTTATGCAATACTGATGTATAGATTGACATAGAGCAAAATAAACTTGTTTTTCTAAGTTGGTGTCTGCAACGGAGAGCAGTTATTTGAATACAAACATCAGTTTACGTACTCTAATTGTAACCAAACTTTCATTATGTTGTCTATAGGATAGTGTGTTGACAAGAAGTGATAGACAGTTTGTTACAGTGGTGAGCGTATAAATGGCAATCAATTGTTTTGTTATCAACATTGCGCTTAGTGAAATGAATATATTTTGTTTTCTCAGCATTCAGTGTTAATAAATTACAACGAAGCCAGTTAAGAACGCAGTTAAACCCTGCCTGTGCTATGCTATACAACTCGGAAATCGTATTGGCGGTGAAAATGATCGTAGTTTCATCGGCGTACTATATTATTTTGCCATTTACTACATTAAGTTAGATAAATCATTAATGTATATAAGGAATAAGGATGGGCCAAGAATGCTGCCTTGTGGAACTCCAAACCTAGAGTTTTTTCTTCGTTACTAGTCATATATTCGATTCGAACACATTGCGATCTATCGCTTAAATAATCTTTGAAGAGTTACAGCTGTGCACCTCTTATTCCTAAGGCCTCCAGTTTATTCAAAAGCAGAGGAACAGATATGGCGTCAAAAGCTTTTGCTAAGTCTAGGAAGATATTTAAGACCTGATTTCCATCACCGAATTGTTGTGCAACGTGGTCTGTTAGCTTTTGTACAGCATTCGCTATAGACAATTTGCATCTAAACCCGAATTCGTGAAGGAGACAATAAGTTGTTCGTTTCTATAGTGCAGGCAGTATAAATTTTGGTCTATAATTATTCACTACATCTCTACAACCGCTTTTAAAAATGGGGATGACCTTCATTTTTTTTCAAACTTTTAGGAAAAATTCCTTCTTTGAAGCACATCTGAAATATATACGTTAAAGGGCGTACCAAAATGTGTTTAAAACGCTTTAGTATTTTATTGTCAATATTGTCCCAGCCTACCGCACAATCATCCTTCAGCTCTGAGATAAATTGTTCTATTTCAATTTCGTCCGAATCCAATAGTGCAAAAGATTTAACACAGCTCTTTAGAGATGTCTGATAATGTGCCGCATATTCATTATCAGACATCTGGTCAACGTGGTTCAGAACTGGTTCAGCGAGGGATTACCCTACGTTCACAAAGAAGTTTAAGTACTTTCGTGATACAAATAGTTTCCGTAAAATGGCGTGAATGTCATTATGGTTTTGGCGCGAATCACGTTTGATATCAAAGTTTTAAATGCTTCTCCTGCAAAAATACGATCTCGCACCGTGGGTGCTTTAGATAACTTGTACTTGTTTTGCACTTGTTACGAGTATAGTTAGTAATAAACGCATCCTTCTTAAGTTAAAGCAACACAAAGCTATAATACGGAAAAAGTAAGTAGTGCTCCTGAAGTAGCGTCGTTGTCTTACTTGTCAAATATCACGGGACACAGACTATATGTAAATCATTAGTATATTTTCCTACTGGATTTCATTAGTTATTTTCCGATCCCGAACCCTCCTGACGAGCGTGGGGTTTATGGCAATGTCCCCAATGGAATGTAAGCCTTGGGGGAGGCCTTTGTCCAGCAGTGGACCTCTATAGGCTGAAAAAGAAGAAGAGAGTTATTATGTGTTTTACAGTTTACCTAACTTTTTTTTTTTTATTAAAATATAAACCAGCGCTTGACCGCAATCCCGCCTGATGGTAAGCAGTGACGCAATCGTTGATGGTAAAGCGCACTAGTTTATTAAGCACTCTAGCCTTGAAGACACTCAAATTGTAGTCCGACGGAAACACCGCCGCCGGCAGATTGTTCCAGTCCCTCGATGTACGCGGTATAAAGGACGAGGCGAAACGCTTCGTACGGATCGTAGAGGTGTTAACAACATAAGGGTGGAAACTCGCCGTAGGACGGGTCGTCCGATGGTGGAACGGAGATGGGGGAATTAAATCGTGCAATTCAAAAAGACGAAAGTCATGTCTAATGCCCATGTTGTACCGACTCCTATAAAGATTGGAGACTCTGTTCTCGAAGTTGTTGACAGCTACGTGTACCTGGGACAAACTATCCAGTTAGGAAGGTCCAACTTCGAGAAAGAGGTCAATCGTCGAATCCAACTCGGCTGGGCTGCTTTCGGGAAGCTACGTAGAATCTTCTCGTCCGAAATACCGCAGTGTCTCAAGACAAAAGTCTTCGACCAGTGTGTGTTGCCAGTGATGACTTATGGAATTGAGACGTGGTCGCTAACAATGGGCCTTATAAGAAGGCTCAAAGTCGCTCAAAGGGCAATGGAGAGGGCTATGCTTGGGGTTTCACTGCGCGATCGAATCAGGAATGAGGAGATCCGCAGAAGAACGAGAGTAACCGACATAGCCCGAAGAATTGCAACACTGAAGTGGCAATGGGCTGGACACATTGCCCGTAGGACCGATGCCCGATGGGGCCGACGGGTTCTCGAGTGGCGACCACGCACCGGAAGACGTAGCGTGGGTAGGCCCCCGACAAGGTGGACCGACGACCTGGTGAAGGTCGCGGGAAACCGCTGGATGCGGGAGGCGCAGGACCGGTCGTCGTGGAGAACCTTGGGGGAGGCCTATGTCCAGCAGTGGACGTCTTTCGGCTGAAATGATGATGATGATGATGATGAATTCCCTCGCACACTCTCCAGAATGTATCCTATAGAACACCGAAAGGCTGGCTACTCTACGCCTGTGCTCTAGGCTTTGGAGACCAACTCGAGTTAAATCAGGGTCACCAATCAGCCTCTTCGCACGCCTCTCCACTGAATCCAAAGTGGCCAGGTGACACTTAGCAGCACCAGCCCAAATGTGGCTGCAGTACTCCACACACGAACGGACCTGTGCTTTGTACAACATTAGAAGCTGCCCTGGTGTGAAGTACTGCCGGACCTTTGCGATTACACCAAGTTTTCTGGCAGCCACCTTGGCCTTGGACTCAATGAACCGCCCAAAGTTTAGGTTCGAGGAAATCTCAACACCCAAAAGCGGCAATCAATAATGTGTGGCAATCATATTATTATTATTTGCAAGTTACGAGTATCACTTCCGCTATCCGACCATCTTTTTTTTTTTTTGTTCACCACGTGGAAATCTCTACCAGACCGTCCTCCGTCGGGGGGTCGACGGAGGGTGCGCCGGGCTTTCACCGGCTAAAACCACTGGAGCGTTCCTCTTCTTGCCTATAGCCGGGGGTGCGGGGCCTAGTTTGCCATTCACCGCAGCCCCGGCAGGGCTATCCGACCACCTAAAATGTTAGTGTAACTAGTAGGGAACTTGCTAGTTACACTTAAGCTGAATCTACCTCTTATTTAAAAAAAAATCTTAATTTTTACGAACATACAAAACATTTTTTAAGATATAAAAGACGGCAGAGACAGTATCATATTCAATTTTGTTGAATTTGTTTCCAATAAACACTACAAAATAAAAAATAAATAATTTTGAATAACTAATACCGCTGGTGAAAACGAATACACATACATTTTATGGACATGGTGTTTTGGATTATAAATAGGTATTCGTTTTTGCCACCGACATCCGAAATTAGTTATTTTTCACTTAGTAAGTAGTGTTTTTGGGAGTCGGTTTTTTTTTTTTTTTTTGTTAAAAGGTTTTTAATTTACACTTATGAGTTGTAAAAAGTACTGTTCAGCTGCATCCGGTCAGACTGGGCGCTGCCACCAACATAGTTGGAAATAGACTAGGAATCAAACGACGCAATTTTTTTTTACTTGAAGAGTACAAATCTCTTAATATTGGTTTAAATACCAAACTACTAAACTGATTATTATAAAATTCGTCTGGGACCTGGCTGTAGGTATGTGCGAGCTTTGCTAGAGATGACGTGATTACGCAACTTAAATTTAGTCTCTTGATTTTCATTGATTGTCACATGCGACAAACAACAAACAGTAGTTTGTCCTACCTTAAAGTTGAATGCTGTAAATTGTTGAGGAGTTCCCTCGACTGTATATGGTCTTTATTATCAGATTTACTACAGACAACCAGAATCCCTCAAGGTGTATAGCTGTTATCAATACAAAATAATGAAGCACAAACACAAGGTAGCTGTTATCAATCCTTGAAAAGTTCCCTCGACTGTCTCTCGGCTCCATAATCATTTGATTATCATATAGGTTTCTAAGTTCTTAACGATATAATGAAATAAGTCCAAACACAAAGTAGCTACTGCAAACCGTTGAGGAGTTCCCTGAAATATCCCTCATCATCATAAGACCCCTAATGACTATCAGAATTCATCTAGGTGTACCTAAACCTCTTATCAATACAAATCAATCAAGCACAAACACAACGTAGCTGCTGTGAATCGTTGAAAAGTTCCTTCGACTGTCTCTCGGGTCCTTGGATGAGTTGTTCCCTTAATTGACCGTTGTCTTCATCATCAGCTTCCTAATGACAGTCACAAGTTAATCAAGCACAAACACATGGTAGGTAGCTACTATAAACCGTAGAGGAGTTCCCTCACCTGTCTCCTGGCTCAATCGTAGATCTATCGAGCCAGGAGAGAGATATTCGCTAGACCTATTCTTTTTAGACCTTTATTAAATTGTAATATCTTCTTCCCAACAAAAAAAGAATTATCAAAATCGGTTCATAAACGACTAAGTTATCCCCGAACAAACATAAAAAAGCATATATACGGTCAAATTGAGTAATTGAGCCCTAACATAAGTTATTCGGCGATGGTTGTCACGCGGAAGCTTAAATATGACACTCCGGTCGTGCAGATGGGTGGCGTTGACATCTCGATGGTGACCGAGCTCAAGATCCTCGGAGTCATCGTCGACAGTAAGTTGACCTTCAACAAGCATATTTCATATGCTTGTTGCAAGGCAACTAACCTGTATAGGAAACTGTCGGCGATGGCTCGGGTGGATTGGGGCTTGTGTCCGGAGATCATCAGGACGATATACACCGCAGTCGTCGAACCGACGATCCTGTACGGCGCGAGCTCCTGGGCGAAAGCCGCCGAGAAGATCTCTGTGCAAAGAACCTTTGCTACCGTCCAAAGGGGCTTTGCACAGAAGATCGCCAAGTCGCATCGTACGGTGTCGCTCAATGCAGCACTCACGCTGTCGGGTCTCCTCCCGCTCGATCTTCGAGTGTTGGAGGTCGCCCGGCTGTTTGAGTGCAAACGGGGACGCCCGATTGAAGAGCTGGAATCCCGCGAACTGGTGAGCGTAGGGCCTTCACGGAGGCCCCTCACCCCGCCAGTGAGCCAGATGTTGAATATCAGTGTCTGGAGAATATGCTCCCCGAAACTGTGGCTCAGCTACAGCTCCCCGCTCATCTGATTTACACAGACGGTAGTAAATCGGATGAAGGGGTCGGGGCGGCATATTCATACTGGCGGGATGGGTCCGAGATTCGGACCAAGCGAATGAGGTTGGAGCCGATGTGTACCGTCTTTCAGGCGGAGCTGCTCGCGATAGCCA
Source organism: Sesamia inferens (assembly GCA_037179545.1). Lineage (NCBI taxonomy): Eukaryota > Metazoa > Arthropoda > Insecta > Lepidoptera > Noctuidae > Sesamia > Sesamia inferens. The sequence goes on from CM073921.1 coordinate 23,904,165, forward strand.
GGGCTACGGACCTGGTTGTCCTGAGAGGCTTCGACTGCGCGGCGGTGCTCAGCGACTCTCGATACTCGCTCGACTTGATCCGAAACCCGGAAACGCACCATCCCCTTGCTACCCATATTCGTAAGAATATCACGGAGCAAGAGGGGAGTGGTAAAATCCTCCGGTTCTTCTGGGTGAAAGCTCATGTCGGGATCCCCGGCAATGAGCGCGCCGACGAACTGGCTAGGCAGGCGGCGGCCCAGTCCAGGGTCGCCCCAGCGTATGACAGGTGTCCAGTCTCTTACGTCAAGAGACGTTTGAGAGAGGGCACAGTAGCCGTCTGGAACGGGAGGTACACCGGCGGGGCCACGGCTGGGGTCACGCGGATGTTCTTCCCCGATGTGGTGCGCGCACGCAAGGTCCTGAAGAGCCTCGACAGGACGTCTATCTGGGCGCAGATCCTGACGGGTCACGGCGGCTTCGCCGCGTACCTGCATAAATTCAAGTTGAAGGAGAGTCCAGCCTGTGTGTGTGACACACAGGCGTCCGAGACGGTCCAACATTTGTTATTTGAATGCCCGAGGCACAACCGCGACAGGTACGACCTGGAAATAAGTACTGGTAGAACATTGACCGAAAGAACAATAGCCGACCTTATGGCGGATAAGCACTCCAGGCCGTACCTGGAGCGGTTTTGCCTCAAGGTTGCAAAAGTGGCCATTGATAGGAACCGGACGAGGGCAGCACAGCCAAGCGCTGTGCCGTCGGCAGGGATCACGTAGAATTAGTAAGTGAAATTGTAATTATAAATAAAGTAATAGAAGTAAGAATATATGTAACAAAGCACTAAAAGATGACAAAAGAAAAGAAATGACGAGGGAAAAGAACGACCCATAAAGACAAAGCCAATGCCGCTAAAAGAAAATAGGCGGAAAAAAAGGAATTGGCAGAGAATAAAAAAGTAAATAAGAATCCTTGCCACGCAAGGAGTAAACTGAAGGCAAATAAATAAAAAAAAAAAACATAAGTTATTCTTCAGATATTTAGTGACAAACAATTGTCAAAATCAAGGGAAATATGAGTGATTTTTGGAGATGCTGGTTGTAATCATACTGTGAACATTCTTAAAATTATGAGAATTGACCTGACTATTATTATCAATTGAAATAATTTTGAAGCACATTATTCATCGTACGATGAACATTAGTAATTGGTCGAACAATGTGTCTGCTCAAGAACGTAAATAATACCGTAATGAATGTTAAAATGAAACACTTTGCTACTGATAGGGTGTTATGTAAATATCCTACTGGTTTCCATCATTATCATCATCTTAGCGTTAATCCCAGTCGCATCCGAAGCTTTTTCGCTTTGGAGTCTGGGGTCCGCTTTACCAGTCCAACTGCTCATTTTGGCTAAACTTCGATATTATCCTACCCCCTACCCCTATTACCCTACTACCCTACTGATACCCTTCTAGATACCCTATTGGTTTAAAATGTTTTTTTTTTTTCATAAGTAGCTTTTGCTCATTGGTGGTAGTACTTACAGATAGAGAACTAAATTTAAAAGGGCTCTGAAACAGATGTAACATTAGTATTGTTGCTTTAGGCCAAGATAGTATCTACATATTTAATTAATGTCCACATTTAGTTTCCATAAGGGCCGCTTTCATCTATAGGAGCACATACGCACTGAAACGAGCAGTTAGCTTCACTTCACTCAAACTCTCTGAATCCTTAGTAAATCACAATTCACTAAATTTATTACAAAATTTAAGTTCCACTGTATGATTAAAATTAAGATCAGTGGCGCCATCTCATTGCGCAATTGCGCAAAATTCAGAGGTCGCAGGGTCTGCGACATCTATGGACAAAACAGCAAATGGAAGTCAGTTGCAAATCAACATGAAAGACGCCATCTCAAAGAGTATAATAATACTAGGGAAAAAGAGAGCCCTCTCGAGACGTTTTTATGCAAGCTATTTTGAAGCTCCATCTAGAGTTCTTAACCGAGTTATAGGTATGCTATACATACGTATACTTAGCTATATAAGTATTCATAAGCATAGTTCCATTCCCAATAACAAGTTATTATGTTTAATTTTCTTGTTGTTATGCTTTGACAAACATTTGTAAAACATTACAATAACAAAATTAAACAAAATAACTTGTTAATGGGCATCGGGTCTTGTAGAATCAAATTTTTTTACGCTAAGGCAATTAAAATGAAAAAGTGGCCATCTTGTGAATAAGGTTGCCAACTAATTAACTATACATTCTACTTTATTTTTGGTAATTCTACTTTTTGACAAATAAAGTATGCAAAAATACTTTATTTTTAACCTTTACTGTGATGCGTAAAACAAAATACTCATTATGGGTACTTAACGTTTTGTAATTGCTGAACGAAATGTTTAAAACCGATAATGGAAATAATTTGGAATGAACAAAATATTTCTTACCTACTCTCTGTTCCTGCGATTTTAGCGTTCACTGAAGGAGTTTTTTTAAATAAATCTAAAGTGGTGAGAAGAGAGAAATAGAGTATCAATAAATTTAATCCAAAACGAGTTGGTAATTTATTTAAAGGAGAATGGCTAAAAAAGCCAGGCTCGGTACAAAAGTTTTATATTTCAGATTTTAGATCTGATTTAGTAAACAAAACTTCTGATTAGCGTCTGATTTAGTGATCATAGCTAAATTTAGTGGCTAACATATTTTATTTGCCTATAGTAGTTGCTTAGCTGGCGCTTGAGGCAAACAATGTTTTTTTTAGTAAACTTATCAATACCTAATTCACATTATTTATTATGATTATTGTATTAGGTAAGTCTGGCCATAACAATAAAATAAGCAAGTAATTAGATACGTGGATGTGTGTGAGCTAGCAAGATAGTGACGCTAGACGATGCAAGCGAGAGTTGTTGTGTAATATAATATTCTAATTATCTTATGTATCTTGTATTACCATTGTAAAACTTTTGTAAATAATGTTCTATTAAATACAATACTACAATACTTTTGTTATTTTTAATATGTTTATAGATAAGTAGTGTTACATGCATTGTTAACTTTCTAGAGTCCTATGAAATAATGACAATTTATAAATAATACATTGTTTTCCTTGAGCGCCTATGCTAATTAATAACTTTTAATGGCCCAAAACATGTTAGCCACTGAATTCAGCAACGATCATAACTCAGAACAACTGTACTAATTTTAATTTAAAATCTGATATATTAAATTTTTGCGTCAGGCTTGGGTTTTTTTTTTTTTTGGATGGGTCATGGCCGTTCTCCTTTAAATGTTAATTGTCAAGCAAGCTTTGTAACCTTTAAAGATGACTAAAAATTGTTAGTATGTGCTAAAAGCACACAAAAATACGTTTGTAATGTAATAAAAATTTAAAATTTCTTTTTTCTACCTAATACTTTATTTTTTTCCTATCCAAACCACTTTATACGTTTTTTTGTGAAAATAGTTAGTAACCCTACTTGTGAACCATGTTAGGTTCCTATTACCAATTAACAAAATGATCTGATAAGGTTGCCAGAGCAAGGATTTTTAAAAAGGAAATTTAATTGAAATTGGTAATTTAAATTATCTCCTTCTAATTATTAAAAATTTATCGTATTTTTTCATAAAAATTCAAAATATTTATTTTTCAAATTGTTTACAGAGACATCTATGATATGGTTTTAGGTCAAGAACTCTAGATGGCGCTACTTTCTTTGCTACACGTTCGTTCAAGGGGACTGTCTCCCCCCAGCGCCATCTGTATGTACTACATAGATTACGCATCACATCCGTGGAATTCACTGGGGCAATAAGTGGAACCAATTATTATTTTAAACCTAGCAACATTTCAAGAAGATAGAAGGTTTATGTAGCGAAACTGGGTATTGTAACAAGCGATGAATGCAAAGAATGCAAAACTCCAAAAGCGGACGCAGAACATATGATTTTCTTCTGTCCTAAATACAGTATGCAGACTGATACTTGCCAGTGAACTTAATGAAATAATAACTTGTAATTCCTCCCGCCACTTGACTGATTTATTAAAATTGAATAAGTGTTACGAATCATTGTACAAATATATTAAAAACACTGTTGGAAAACTTTGAATGATGTGATCAAAAAACACAATTTCGATGTGATATCAAGTCCTAAAGTGAAGTGAACCTCAATAATTTGTGAATTCTATTGTAAATAAGAGTGTACTCAAAATAATGACTTGGCTTAAAGGTCCAGTAACCGAGCCAGAAAAAAATAAATAAAAAAGAAGGTTTATGTTTATTTATTTTTTTCTATTTCAGACACTATTTCTCTCATTTCACTTCAAAGAGTATAACAATATTTATTAAATATTATTATTTCCCTTGAACAGAATGAGTTACCTATAATAGATGAGCGCTAAAAAAATCTTCAGCCTCTTCAAGACAATATATATATTTTTTTTTTCGTTTTGGATACTTTACTTACTAACTAGAATTTTATTATCATCCAAAATTCCAAATCTAGTTATAGCACTTTTCCTGTTAGAACTGGCGCATTTTGTGATCTTTTGTTGCGAAAATAGAACGGCAGCCTAATCGGCGAACACATTTTTGTCAAATGATTGCGACTTGTTTGGACCTCAGTTGATATAGTTTAATCCCAACTAGTCGCAATCATTTGACAAAAATGTGTTCGCCGATTAGGATCCTACACATTCAAAATGGTTTAGCCGCTAAACCATTTTGAATGTGTAGGATCCTAATCGGCTGGAAAGCGCTAAACTTTAGCGCTTTCCAGCAAATTTTTTGCTACTTTTTTTTTTAATCTTTACTGGCGGAATTTTCAAATCATTTTTCTTTATAGAACGGCAACACTGAAATCTTTGAACAAAATACAATTAGTGATGTGCAAACTCGGAAAAAACTAAACTCGATTTAGCCTGAGTTAAAATCCCCGTAACTCGGTTGAACTCGAAATACGTAACTCGACTTAACTGGATGGATAAGTAAATGTATTTTTTTTAGTTTTTTCCAAATTATTTCCTCAGATTGGCTTAAATACTTAAAAAAATTTGGAACAGAAAAATCATATTTTTATCTGTTTTAATTCTTTATTTTTTTATATTATTGAACTCTGACATTCCTCGATGGTTTTAAATGTGGCTTAATAATGTGGTCGTATTTCCATTATATTTGAATGAATCTTTTTTTTTTTTTTAATAATTATAAACTAGCGCTTGACCGCAATCCCGCCTGATGGTAAGCAGTGATGCGATCGTTGATATTAAAGCGCGCTAGTTTATTAAGAGCCTATTCACTCAGAAAAACTGAGCGAATAGGAAGGAAGACGGCAGTTGAGCGAGGTGATGCATTGTTAAACCCAACAACACGACCAACGATGCTGCGCCCAAGGGAAATTGATCCGAAGACCCTCCACGACCAAACTCCCAACACAACAACATTTGGCGCATCGTACCCGGCACACATCGCAACACAACTGCTCAGACCCGTCCTCCGTACGGCTTCACCAGACATCATGCCGGAACACAACAAATCGCTTGGCGGCAAGACTTTGTCTGGTGGTGACAATGATGCGAATACATCCCAAACAGAACAACAACATACAACAGAACATAACACGCGTGAACTAAAATAATAACAGGCACTTTAAAGTTAAGATAACCTCAAATCTACATGTAATCAGTAATGACTCTTATTTGTTTGTTAAGAATAGATGAATTTATATGAGCGAAATTAATATAGTCAGTTCCATTCATTTTTCGAACTCGAGTAAGCGAGAATTCATCTCGAGTGGATTCGACTTACGCTCAACTCGAGTTGACTCGAGTTAGGTACTCGAGTTAACCATCAATAAAAGTAAATACAACTAAGCCAATGGCTGCTGTTAGTTCTGTTGTGGTGACATATTAAATAATTTTTAATTAATAATTGATACGAATCATCATTTTGTATAGTTTGGGCTTTGAGTTATTCAAAATGTATTTCAAGTTGATCGGGCTGATTTTCGCTGCGACTTGTGCCGTTTTTGTGTCTGTAAGTATGAAAAATCTATTTTTCAGATGTGATTTTCTGTTTATTGTTTTGAGTTATTTAACTACTTTTTTATCAGTATTTGTAACATTCGTTTTATTGATCAGCTTGTGATGTTAAAATACTCTAAGCTGCATATTCTGTTGATATTTTCTTTGGTATCGTAGTGTCGTTTTTCTGCGCAACTTTCAATACCTACTCTTCCGTCCTTTCTTTCATCTTTTACTTCAGTGAGTCTCACAACCTTTGTCTCTTTACTTCTTCAGAACGACCCTTAATATGTTTTTCCTTCATTTATATGACTTGGTTAAATCTTACCACTTTAGTTGTAATTACATATTTAATTAATTTCAATCATAATAGTTACTTTGCAATAGACATTGTTTAACTTTACAGATATAGGGAATATTTCTTAACACTAATAATAATTAATGATACTTCAAGATTTATACATCATTACCATCTTATGTAAACTATGTGTCCTAGAAAAGTAATAAGATCTCTTAGTAATAAGATCGCCCATTGTGTCACCCTTTGTAAAATCTTTATATTTATGTTTTTTTAATCTATATGATGAACATAAAAAAAGAGTGTTCTATTCTGTTCTATTCTATTCTAAAGGGTTGCTTCAGAACACTTATTATGCATGTAACTAATTTTTGCAAAAGTGACAGTCTCAAACAGTGTGTGTGATTTGCTTTTCATGTGGTAGCTAATCAGATTCATGGTATTAACTTGAGGAAATAGAAATAGCATTACATAATAACAGATTTTCAACCTTTTTAATTGTTAAAAAAGCCACTGTGTCTTGTATGTATCCTTGTTCCTTAAATATTTTATGAAAGTTTAATAGAAAGTTGAAATCTAAAACTGTTCGTTTATATTTCGCATCTGTTCTTTTATATATACCTAGCTGGTTAAGGTACAATTGATGAGGTGATCTGTAGATAGTTGACCATATTTTACCTATCCTTCTGTGCTTCTGAAAGCATCTTAATCTGATGGTCCTGGCTGTCATTCCATTTCCTGATTGTTTGGCTTTGACAGTTGTTATGGATATGGATGGGTCTGAAAACCATTCTTACCAAGGAGTATTTATTACATTTGTATTAAAAATATTGCTATTCGGCTGCATAGTATTACACTGGAAGCCAATCCCAACATAGATGGGGAAAACTAGACAGAATCATGGATTAGTACTTCTTCAGCTTATAGAAGTGCACTGCTGGACAAAGGCCTCCCCCGAGGCTTTCATTACTTTGGAGGGGTTTACTATAATCCCTACCCTTGCCAGGATCGCAGTAATTTGATATTCCACAGGAGAAGCACTGCTGTCTGCTACCCTGGTGAGAGTTCCCTTAGTCTCCTCTTGGGACAATATGGATTGGTACTACTCTAAGCCCGGTAACATACCGGCAGGATTAGTACTTATCTAGTTTTAAACTTGCATTCAAATCTGCCTCAAAACCAACAAAGCGGTTTATTATTACAATTATTTTATGCTCACTCAGTGAACTTCTTGTTAGAATAGGAGTCAGTCCATTTTCAAAATATCATAAAAGGGCATTCTATTCAATATTTATGAGAAAATTAATCATCTTGGGTTTTTTTTCTCCTGGATTTTTCTGTTTTTCATAGGTATGAGTTATTTGAGATGGTGTCAAGTACAACAAATCAAAAGTCACAAAGGGTGTATCTGACACCGACGCACAAACGAGTACCATGGATCCAGTAAATGATTCTGAACCCCCCAGTGGTGGAATTTTGAAATAAAAACTATCCTATCAGCTGATTTAATAGAGTTCGTATCAGGGTCAACGTCATATATACAAACACGCACGGCGGCACGCTTGCAACGTTCAAAGGCCGAGCCGACACTTTTTTTAAACACTGTTATTTCTGTAACCGCTCATTAACGACATAAATGACTATCATAATTTTGTTAGTGGCATGCGGTATAGCCTTTTCGCGAAGTTTGCGTTACGATGTCAGATACATCTCCTGTATAAATAGGATAGGCCCTTCATGAGCATATTTTTTAAACTTTATTTTATATATGTATGTAGATGAGTACAATAATAAAATCTAACGTTATTGTGATTACCAAATTACAGGGACATTCTTATGAAGATAATCGTTGCAAATGTGTATGTCCAAGCCCAGCGGCTGTGCTGTCCAACACTGCAGGTGCTGACCGAAGCCCTTTCATGAAATCTGCCAATGTACCACCAAACAAATGGTAAGGAAGTAATTTAACTATCTAGTGCTGATTTTTCAATCATCCAAACTTTATGTGGAAATATAATCTGTACAAAATGATATGTTACATCAATTTTATTTAATGGTGATGGAAAAATCTGCCCTCAGATAACAAGTAAAGCTTTTATATTTTTAAATAACGTTTTATTATCTAGCCTGAAAGCTGTTTTTAAATTTTCTTTGCTAAATGCTATCCTTATATTATCACAATGTCATTTTGTCCCAGAGGTCACACAGCCTATTTACTTGCAAGACTTTTTTATGATATAAAGAAGGTGTATTCTGTACATTAGAGTTATCTAAAAACACTTGTAGTATCCATTGATATGTTCCAACAATCCGGCGGTTGAAGCCGCAGGCACAAGTTAATTTATAATAAAATGAAATAACAACATAATATGCCTATGTCAATGCTCTCTGCTGCGCTTGAGGCAACTCTATAGTTGAATGGCTCAGAAGATTTCTCAATCAGCAATGCACTGCCTATGCTATTGTAGTCACGCTATTAGTTCAATTGGCCTGATTGTAGATGCATTTTGCAATTTATTCTCATGATATATTTTGCAATTGTGTTCTCATTCGCTTACTGTATTTTTATATGACCTCTTTAATCCTAACTGCAACATTTAGTCACAGGTCTCTAAACATTACTTAGCTCGTATTTGAATTTGTCATATAATCCTTAGCCAAAATGCATGCGAAGTAGGTAAAGTTTATAGATTTCTCCATTTATGCTGCATTTAACTAATTATTTGCTAAGCGTATTTGATTATGGGACTTCAGTATTTTTTTAATAATAAATTAGCATGCTGATCTCTGTCAATGTCGTAAAAGGACGCTGGGTGTATTAACAGTAATGAAATCCTTCCTTGCTCTGAATAACACATTACAAAAACAATATTATTATAGTCTTACAGTCATTCGATTGAACCAACCCTGTATCATTAATGACTTGTCAAAGACCAAGCTATAATACGTTCAACAGTAGATACATATTGTAATTGATAGTTATTAGCTGAGCGAATGAAATCAGTATCTTGAATATTTCGTTGGATGTCCTGGGTCTGGTGAGACCGGTAGCAGCTGAATGAAAATAATCTATCAACGAGTATGCCAGTTTGACTTTTGTTTAAAGAGGCCTATACCAAATAGAATGCTTAGTTATATGATGCTATTAAATTAGATGCAAATGCTTTTAATTTTGTCACTGCTAGCGCGAAGAATTTTAATTCAAATCAACATGGATTAATATTCCATTTATAGAGCAACTATAGTCGTTTAGTTTCGAGTTGATTGCAACATGAAACGGGATACTATGATTCACACTTTTTACAGCACTCGTGTAATTTCAACAGATAGGGCGCTTCAAATGTGCAACTGTTCTAAGTGGATCTTTATCTTTCTATGTGTTCTGCATGGCTTAGCAATGTGATTGGACCGTGTCGTCATATTATACAAAGTCTTTGTATCTTTAGTCTTCTGAACAGTCTCTGTTATTGTAAAAGCAACCAATCTATTTGCGTAACACACCATCCATTGCTTGTGCGAAAAATTTATCTGCTCAACAACGTAATTAACGCAATGCTAGATGTTGAACTGTCAAAATTAAAGTGATTACTATTGTATTACGCAAGTACTCCACGGAAGAGATCAAAAAAAAAAAAAAAAAAAAAACATCAAGTGCATTCTGTAGTACACAGAATGCACTTGATGTTTTTTTTTTTTTTTTTTACTTACAGTGTATATTACACTGATGTGATGATGTGTGTTGACAGCCTCCGTGGCGTAACGGTAGAGAACGCGGCCGCTGCGCAAGGAGGCGCGGGTTCGATCCCCGCGCAGTGCAAATATTTGTATGCATGAATATGAATATTTGCATTGGTCTGGTCGTGCCTCGGAAAGCGCGTTAAGCCGTTGGTCCCGGTTGCCATGCGAACATCTAATGGCAGTCGTTACGGGTTGTTGTAGCCCTCAAAATTCCAACAATTGGTCTAACTGCAATGCTTCGATATCACCTTCGGGTCACGGAAAATATCGAAGTTTAGCCAAAATCAGCAGTTAGACTGGTAAAGCGGATCCCAGACTCCAAAGCTGAAAAAAGCTTTGGATGCGACTGGGATTAACGCTGAAATGAAGAAGTGTAATATGATGTCATTGTGTTGTTATAGTATTGTATAAAGTCATGTGTTTTTTTTTTTTAATGAACAGACAGATGTGCTGTTGGGAGTTTGTTCCGCCACTTCTTCCCAGCGAAAGCACTAGGAAGAGTCGATGGGTGGGCGTTTTGGGGGACTGTCTTATGTAATATTGACGTTCAAAATGTGCTGATTCTCAGCCTAATTTGAATAAATGACTTTTGATTTTGATTAGTTGCGTTCATATTTTTGCGCCTGCTAAAACGCAAATTGAACTGTTTTCTTGATTTTTCGGACAGCAACTGTGAATCGGTGATCCTACCGCGCGTGGCTGACCAGATCAAGGGTCGGGAGCAAGAATTTTGTCCCCGCTGTGAGTGCAAGTATGAGAACAGGAACACAACCATTATCAAGGTACGTTGGTATCCTGCATTCAATTGAATGTAACAGTTGAAGCATCTGACAGTTTGTCGTTATGTAACAACGTACCTTTAATCTAATCTAATCGTTGTTAGTGTCATGGGAGGCTACTATGTCGTGTTAAAATCATCATTACCCCCGTTATGAAAAAGGGATATCGCCATTCATCCTGTGTAGCTCGCATCTTTTTTTAACACATGAACCATGATGGTTTTAACACATCATAGTAACCCCCAATTTTTGTTTGGAATGGGTAATCATCAAATGGCCTCTCCCGATCTGGGCGGTGCGGAAGGGCGTGCCTGACTTTTACTGACTAAAGCCCACCCGTATTTCTTCACTTGCCTATGCGCCAGGGCCCCACTGTTTTCAGGCGGCGTGCTGTCATTGCTCACCGCCCGCAGGCCCACGTCTACGGTGGCCGGAAGTTCGTTGTTGTCTCCCGATCATCATAGTAACCCCCTTAAGGACAATACGGCCGATGAATCATGGATGGCGGGTCTGAACACCGGCTCTTCGTACTTGCGTACTACCGCGCATGTTCTCTCACTCACACTCGCCTTGGGTTTTCATTTAATTCCTACACAAAACGTTTTGGCCGAAGCCAAAGCCATGGTACTTAGCCGTGTTATACATGCGAGAACATGCTACTTGTATATTTTAGCACAACGCCCAAATACACAAACGCCACGATGTCGCGCAGCATGAGGCATACATACATGCCTATCAAACGAATGAGGGGTTCAAAAGTATGCTCCGCTCCGCTTCGCTCCATTCCACTACACTCCGCTCTGTTTCAGAGAAACCATTGACCACTTTGCACCGCTCTTCACCGCTCTTCTCCACCCGCAGAGCTGGGTGGAAACACTGACCACTTTCACCGCGGATACGCGGCCTTACATACCCCCTATCGTTGAGTATTAATTAGACTTCTGTTACGTTACACAATCATCTTTAACAAACTATTGCAACCCTACGATGTTCGTAAAGATCAGCTTCGTCATACTGGGAATAATTAATACGAGTACATCACGCTTTTGGTAATACGCGTTATTTAACAAGAATAATACCATTAGCAGATCCAAATCGGTTGCTGTAGTAAAGTGGGCTTCTTAGCTAATGTAAAAGCTAGACAAAAGTTACTTTTTTAAGTTTATAAACTAGTGCTTGACTGCGATCCCGCCTGGTGCTAAACAGTGGTGCAATCATTGATGAAAAAGCGCACTAACTTATTAAAGAACTTTGTTCAGTCTAGCCTTGTAGATTTACATACATAACATAATAAGCCTTGAATGTTTCCACTGTTCGGACATAGGCCTCCTCTTGGTTAGAGAGAGTGGGCCGTAGTCTACCACGCTGGCCTAGTCCCGGTTGGTAGATGTCACATGTCTTCAAAGTTAAAGAAGATTTAAATGATTAATCTTATATAATAAATATTAAATTATCACAAAAATAACAACTAATTGGTTCCAATGCAACATCGCGGCATATCAAGAAAAATGTGCGACGAATTTGACTCCTACCAAATGCTAGTCGCAAGGAAAAGGGAGATAGACCTTTTGACCTTTGTCCGGAAAGAGGACATTGCCTCCAGCATAGCCTATATTGAAGCCAAAATGGTAAGGGTCACGGAAATCCGCGGGATGCTGGCAAATCAGGACCAGTAGGCCTAGTATGAGTTTTCAATACGAAACTCGTTCGATCGTATCGACCGCGTTTGGCGCTCTCATTGGTTGAGAGTTCTTACGACTTTGAAGCGGGCCAATCGCTGAGTCAAACGCGCTCGATACGATCGAACGAGTTTCGTATTGAAAACTCATACTAGGCCTACTGTAGTTGTGGAGACGTCTCTAGATATCTTATCTACAGTAAAGGTCTTTCTCAAATTCTGATGCTAGAGTGAAAGTACTATTTTACATCCATACATAAACTCACGCCGTCTTCCTAATAGGATAGGCAGAAACTACAAAACTAATCCAGCTATGATTCTTTTTGTCTCGGTAAAGTTAATATATCTATCTGATCATTCACACTCACCGGCCGCGAGTACTATGCGCCTGGCCTTATAAAGAACATCATCAATATGGTTAGTATTTGTCCTAGGGCGTTCACTACCGGCGTTTCAAGTAACATCGGCCATGTACTACTTTATAAAAAGAAATCTCATCTGCTGTCTAACCTTTTCATAATGATATTGGGGTTGGCTTTCATTATAGCCGTTTGCAGTAGCATGCAGCGACAGCCTATTTCACCTCCACCAACCATATGTGTGATATGAGACCCCTTTGTGAGATTGGTGGGAAATTTCAAACTTGTGACTGCCCAGAATGACTTTTGAAGATCTACGAATGGCCTTCTTCTTCTTCTTCTTCTTCTTCTTCAGCCTATGGATGTCCACTGCTGGACAAAGGCCTCCCCCAAGGCTTTCCACGCTGACCGGTCTTGTGCTGCCCGCATCCATCGGCTTCCCGCGACCTTCACCAGGTCATCGGTCCACCTTGTTGGAGGCCTCCCTACGCTGCGCCTTCCAGTACGTGGTCGCCACTCCAAAACCTTACTGCCCCATCAGCCATCGGTTCTACGAGCAATGTGTCCTGCCCACTGCCACTTAAGTTTAGCGACTTGCAGAGCTATGTCGGTGACTTTGGTTCTTCTGCGGATCTCCTCATTTCTGATTCGATCACGCAGAGAAACTCCGAGCATAGCTCTTTCCATTGCCCTTTGCGTGACTCTGAGCCTTCGTATGAGGCCCATTGTGAGCGACCACGTTCCAGTTCCGTAAGACATCACTGGCAACACACACTGGTCAAAGACTTTAGTCTTGAGACACTGTGGTATTTTGGACGACGAGAAGATGTATCGTAGCTTCCCGAACGCTGCCCAGCCGAGCTGGATTCGATGAAACACCTCTTTCTCAAAGTTGGACCTACTTAGTTGGACCGTTTGAAGAATGGCCTGCTGAGGCATAAATTTTGACCTAATCGAGACATACATATAGAGGTATAATGTTTAAAATGTGACACAATTTCAGGTGGTGGTGATTATTGTAATTTGGGTAATCATGTTGCTGGTGGTGTACATGGGTTTCCTCATCTGTCTGGACCCGCTTATCAACAAGCGCGCTAAGGCATCGTACCAGGAGCACACCAATGAAGATGTAAGTGTACTTAGATCTATTTGAGTTTAAGAAAGGCTATACCGATCAATGACCTTTCTCCAATATAACATACTCATGTCATACCTACATACTCATATGATTATAGCACAGAAGCAGCCTCAGCGGACGCAGCTAGAGACAGCATTATCAACACTTTCCATATAAACAAGCAAATCGCCGTGTAGATTAGATTTTGTCAAAATACAATGGGTATACATTAAAAAAAACTTATAAATTTGTCGACTGCCACAGATAATAATATGTTCGAAACAAAAGCAGTACCGCGACAAAATAGCATGCTGTACGGAGGTTTAACTGGTTTTGCAACTGGTAGGCGATATCACACGGGAAAGAAATTGAATCATTTTCAAATCTGTTCATAAGAAGAGGCAGTTTTATGGTCAGGTCATGGCTAAATTAATAATGCGGTGCATCTCCACCATTCGCCCGAGTGAAGGGGATGACTGGAGCTTAGCGGTCAACGCAAATTCGACATCATGATTTTTGTTAGTATTGCGGTCATCAACACAACAGTTCTGTACTCTGTGAAAAGTGCTTGACCTAGTAGTCTAAAAGTCTAGTGAGGTGGGTGGACCATGGAAGGCCATTCTCCTTTAAAGGCCAACTATTAAAAAATACTACATACTAAGATCCTACAAACTAAAGGCCACAAACGTGGCGGCGTATCGATCGTGTCGCTATTGTGGTAGTGCGATCCAACGTTTCGTAGGCTTCTGTCGTCGACGATACAATTGTTATTCGCGCGCACAATAAACCGTACATTTTTTGTCAATAGCCTATTACTATTTCATGTTTTTTATTGTGAATTGTCATATTAGTACATGTTTATGGTACATAAAGAAAAAAACATAGCTTTGCCTCAATTTACATTAAAATATTGGTAGTATTCCTCGGAAAGCCGGTGGTTCCTTATAAGGCCAATCAAAAATTTGACGGTTGGCCTTGCTATGCATGGAACCACAAGGAACATTCACAAATCCTGAACAAATGAACACTTACTTTTTGTTTATAAATACTGAGAAATTGTTATAATTATAGTAGTTTGTAGTATATATTATTTATTATAATTATAAGGACAAAGTTACAGTGATAATTATCAATTTTGACCTTACAAAGAACTGACCCATAAGAAGGCCATTTTTGATAAAAAAAAAAGGTTGTAATTTCATAATAAAACGTGATGGCAAGTTATTTAAGGCCAATATAATACTCATTACTAATATTTTTAAATAATTTATAATAATAGATTCTTAGTTATAGAATGGTGTTCAAGTAATGTTCGTAGAGTTTTTTATAGATGATACAAATATATTGAGCATTTAATACTTTGCTTAAATAACAGAGCTTTTTTGTAGTTTTAGTAAAAGCGGATATATTTAATGTTACAACTCTATTTTTAAGTTTAACGACAGATGTATAATTTTGGCCTTGTTTTAGAGCAGTGCTCCATGCAAAGCCATTTGGAAGAGCTTTAAAAAACTAAAATTTAATAAATGTTGTTTAAAGTTAGGTAAAAAAAAATATTTTATACGGTGGACAATAAAAAAAAGTATTAAGTACCTACTTAATAATTTGTTTCCTTCATTTATCCAATAAATAAACGAATCAAAAGTATTTACTCGTTAGAGTGGCCATCCATGGTCCACTCACCTTATATAGTCTTGCACGCGTAAATATGGACCAGAAAATTAAGTTTCATACCATTTTGTAAATAGACTACAGGCCCATGTCCAAAATGGATGGGTCATATGAACCACCAGGTGACGTATATAGGACGATTTAAGAGCATAAAATAATAAGATTCAGCTCTATGCCGACACTTGTAAGCTGTCC
This sequence comes from Sesamia inferens, assembly GCA_037179545.1. Lineage (NCBI taxonomy): Eukaryota > Metazoa > Arthropoda > Insecta > Lepidoptera > Noctuidae > Sesamia > Sesamia inferens. The sequence goes on from CM073921.1 coordinate 23,920,018, forward strand.
AACTGAGTGCTGGGGACAATTCAAAAGCGCAGGTAGAGTGAGTACCTTTTGGGTCATATATTTTTGTACGGCATTGCAGAATAATGGATTAGAAGCTAAATTGAAACACAATGAAACTGATGCCGTACAAAATAAAATGACCAAAATTACCCTGGAAATTGTCAGAAAATAAAAAAAATAAAAATACCGACTTCGTGGCGTATCATTTTTTACGACACTGCGCGCTTTCTTATTATTTTTCATGGATTTACCGATGGTAAAAATGCCGTACAAAAATATATGACCCAAAAGGTACTCACTCTATCTGCGCTTTTGAATTCTCACCAGCACTCAGTTGAACAGCTTATAAGTGACGGCATAGAGCTGAATCTTATTATTTTATGCTCTTATATCGTCCTATATACGTCACCTGGTGGTTCATATGACCCATCCATTTCTGGACATGGGCTTGTAGTCTAAAAGGTGTGCAAGTAGAAATTGCATATTGGTTCCGTTCCAACGATTTATACTTGTCTGGTCTAAATAAGCAGATTCTGTAGCCGGAAAGAAACTAGCGGTCACTGGCATGTCATAAAAACTAAATAACTACGGGAATTTAAAAGAAAATATAGACCTTAAAGCAACTTTTATTATTTTTAATATTAGAGTGTAACAAAAAGTTGTATTGTAAATTTTGAACGCGTCAAATCGGCACTGCCTACGTATAACTGAACTCTTCAACTAAAAAAAAGTACGCATAAAATTATGAATATTTTAATAGTCACCTCTTAAATACGTGGGTGAATCGAATTTGAATTTATACAACATCGTGAATCTCAAATTTACGAATAATAAAACTTAATATTCTGTAAAAACAAAGCAACTCAGCAAATTTATAGATACGAAGGTTGTGTTGAAATGGTTTTAATGTAAATGAGGCCGTTTCCTATCTTAGGCCTCGGTAATGGAGTCCCGGAGCATAGCGCGGCGCTTGAAGCGGTGTGTTGCGCGGATCGCGACGCGGACGGTCCGTTTGTGTCGCGTCCGTCGCGGAGCGGGAGTGGTCTCTTGCGTGCTCCGCTACGGAGCGCGCAGTCAGAACCCCAGCTGAGTCTGCCGGGTAATAATTAAGTGGCGTAATCAGCCTATAATGTGAACTTTGTTGGGCCTCGGGCCTCCTCTTCCAGAGGGAGGATAAGAAAATAGGTGACACTTGTTTGGGTCGGTACGATTTTGGACAGCCGGACGGCAAAATAGGTATATTGCCGCCAGACTGTCGAATCATACCGTCTTGAACGAGTCTGTAGTAAGCGATACTTATTTTAATTGCGAATGGTTATTAGAAAAACTGAAACGACAACAGTAGATAATTCAGCCACTCAGCCGTGTAGTCAGCTGCATATTATCCTACCCTAGCTTCTACCCGCAACTCCGCGTGATTTATTTGTTCCCTGACCCATCCCGTCGAATAGAAGCGCTCGCTCGACCTGTTGCTTTGTACTAACGTACTTTACCTTTGTAAATGATTTTCTTATTCTTCGGCTCCTAAGAATAGTACCGTAATGTTAATGAAATTCTTTTGAGAATTTGGCTCTTAGGTAAATTCGACTGGTAGGTCCAGATCTCAGTGAGGCAAAATAAACAAACTTATCGTTGTTAGTATAGACATACGCAAAATAATCGAATCATCAAAATGTTTCTCCATAAACGCTCAAATAATCATCATGCCACTTATTCAGTTTACGCCTCGTGTTCTGTACATCCTTAAAAGGGTCTTCAAGCTCTTATTACAAAACGTCACTCAATACTCAAACATTAGTAATAAGCATTAAACTCTTTTAAATAGTAGAAACTCGTCTTGCTTTAATTTCGAGTAAGATTCTGTAATAAGTCTCTTAGAGTGGATACTAATCATTACAACCGATCATCCGGGAACTATTTTGTACCTATAGTCACGAATATAAATACCTGACAGTTAAGCAACATTCAATTTAGTTTCATATAGACAAAATTCAGCTTTTCTCGTGAAGTATTGAATTCTGCGTGGGTATAAAATTTCGAGCTTCAAAAAGATACTCATACATGTGTGACTGATGCTTTACAACAATGGCAAAATTTCAAAAAAGGTAAATTTCCGACGTGAAAATCGGTGTTTTATGGTCTATTCCTAAAGTATTGATTAAAATGTAACAAAGGAAACGAATTTGTAGTGCCACTTACAAATTGAATGTGTATGTTTATTTTTGATTACGTTACTCATTATATACGCCATTAATTATTAAATTACAGACGAGAGAGATATTATTTTATACATATTAAATCCCAAAATTTTAATTTTAAATCAACTTGAAAGATATTTCTCATGTTAAAAATTGAGGATTCGCTGTTGACTTTTTTCATTATTATTAATGTTATTCAAACTAAAATGTTTGGAAAATGTGTTGAGATGTATAAATTAAACCTTCTAACGAGATAGATAGAATAAAATAATCTTTATTATGTACACCATATAAGTTACATAGGAAGATTTTTCAAAGCGCGGTCTTTTACAGACAACCATTGGTTAGATTACCAAGGCGAAAGAGAGACTAATACTGCAAGTAGTCTATGATGTAGATTATTATACAGTATGTTAAGAAAACCCTGTCCGACCCGTGAAGGCGTTGTTAGGTATCGATAACTGATTCTACTAATGCATACAAAACCGGGCTAAACTTAAAAAAAAAATCCCCCTAAAAAAATAAATATTATTTCGCAAAAAGAGGTAACTTAATAAATGCGCGATAACCACCCTTCGCCTGCCGTCCGCGGGGGGCGGGCGGCAGGGCATGCGGCACGTGGTCGCATCGCTATTCGCTCATAATAATACCGGTGTTGTCACTTTTTAAAAAATACCAAATTTCGGGGAAATTGGAATTAATTCGCGGGAAAAAAAGATTATTTCAAAATTAATTTGTATTGGTACTATGATGAATACGTAAAATTTTATATTATATTTGGTCATGTGTTTACTTAACCTTTATTATCCTTATGGGTCGGACAGGGTTTTCGTAACATACTGTAGAATAAATTAATATATACATCGTTAATATGCTCATTTAAATATAAATATATCCATTAATATACATAAATCAAGATCAAATTATATTATTAGAACAATTACATATATTATTTTTGTGCAATGTACGGAAATCATAGATGACGGCTATGCAATGGATCCTTTTACACCCTTTGTAAAACAATTGTTTAGCAATATTCTTAAAATTACGTAAGTTTGTTACGCAATTCAGGGTGCTGAACAGTGTTTGTTTATACATTAAGCTTGAACTTGTCGAACCGACATTAAATATAAACTTGTTTGGTTTTCAGGATGAGAGCACCCTCGGTGGGCCATCACAGCAAATGGGAGCGCGAGGCAACGTGCTCAATAGAGTGACGCACCAACAGGACAAGTGGAAGCGTCAGGTCCGGGAGCAGCGCCGCAACATATACGATAGGCATACGATGCTGAACTAGGACCCGCTTCATACCTCATCCGTGGCGTAGCTAGACTAAGGTAAACGTTTACCGGGGCCCCGGTTTTTATGTAGATAGATGTAGGTAAGGTAGCGCCAATGTGACATGTGAAATTATTATTATTACTAAAATTCTCAATGTTAAGGATGGCATTATTGACTAAAACGATCAACATGTCGCCTATGTAGAGTAGTGGTCGCAGTGGAGCTTATATGTAATACAATCATATCCATTCATATTAATAAGGATGTGTTTTAAACATCTGTTGTAATAAATTACAATTGTATTTGTTAAAATATCATACACCAACGACAGTCATGAAAACTTTTGTAATACAACTTACGTTGGACTAAAAAAGTTGAAAAAGGTGGTATGTGGAAAGTAAATATTTTTATTTTCTATTTTTATACGCGAATTCATCACAATTTAAAAACACACATATTCTGAATGAAAGCAATGTATGTCCATACTTACATGTCTGAGATTCCCTCTCTGTCAAAATTCAGAACGATCGGTCCTACCTATATAATTTAGGCGTGAAAAGATGACGCAACGAACGCACGTACTTTCTTATTTATAATGAATGGATTAATGATTGTCTTATAGTTGTTGTCAATGAAAGGAAGCTAATTTCGTTTATAAATATAGAAGAAGGCATTTTACATAAGTGCTAAAGTACTCCTGTTCGAATTACCTGGGCCCTTCACTTGCTACGTTGCGTTTCGATGAAGGTAGAGAAAAAAGTATTTAAAAATTCGATACTTCGAGGACAGATAAATATATTTTGAAATAGCTAAACTACACCAATAAACAAGTAGAGAAATAGGCTCAATAAAAGCCACGATAACAAAACAAAAACAAAAAAAAAAATATCAATGTAAGTGTATAATATGTAATATGGTACGTTAGTTATGTAATGTGGTAGACAATTTTAAAATGTATACAAGTTTAATAATAGGTAAACTTGTATACATTTTAAAATTGTCTACCATATTAAATAACTTTTATAAAATCATATACAGCCATGTCTTTTATACTTGTTGCTTAATATTTAGTATCAGTACATTTAAAAAAAAGTCATTTATTCGATAGATATAGATATTTTCATATTGCATCTATTCATGGAACTATTTAGACTTTAAACTGATATATTCTTCGTGTCACTAATATGACTCTCAGCACAGTCACCTGAATTCATCTTTTTCCACGGCGTCGTCGGTTGCAGTGGTTTCTAATTACATATATTTGGACATAGTTGGCAGGAGGTCGAGAATAGTTTGGGCTCTAGCTTGCGGCTATAATGTCAAAGAATCCCCACTTTACCAGATTTGAGTTAAATTTATCTCACTTGTCTCCGGAGATGGTTCCAATAGTGCGGTTCATAACCATCTCACTCTGAAACTTAGGTGTGAAGTGGGTTGTAAATAGGTTGAATCTCTAGTATTAATTAGAATCTGCCATTCTAATCTCACTCCACGCTCCCTTTACCAAAGTTTTCATGTTGAGGTTGTTACTGAATGGCACTATAGGAATTCCAAGCACCATGTATGGTTCTACAGTGAAGTGCCCGTTTAGTGATAAATATTAAGTGGTAGGGGTAAGAGTATTCTACTACTGTATAGACGCTATCGACTGTAAGAAGATTTTATATTCTTTTTGGTATTATTTATAATATAAAGGCTTATTTATTATTATTATAACTTCTTGATTCATTCATGAACCAGTGTTTCTCGCCAATTCCTGAATTTTCGTGACAGCTCGACGGATTCTATTTTAGATCAAATAAAGTTTATTTAGGGCGTTATTATCTTTTTCTCTCGTCTACTAAGAGAACAAAACTAAAATGAGTAAACTCTCAAAGAACTTCATTAAAATTTCAGTCATTTTTAGTCTAAATGCTAAAATATATTTTGGTTCTGGGCCTGTCACATTTTGGACAAAACGTCACCATCATCATCATCTCAGCGTTAATCCCAGTCGCATCCGAAGCTCGTTCAGCTTTGGAGTCTGGGGTCCGCTTTACCAGTCTAACTGCTGATTTGGCTTAGCTTCCATATTTTCCGTGAACCGACTGCAGTCTGACCTCCACAACCCGAAGGCGATATCGAAGCTTTGCAGTTAGACCAATTGTTGAACTTTTGAGGGCTCCAACAACCCGTAACGACTGCCATTAGGTGGCAACCGGGATCAACGGCTTAACGTGCTATCCGAGGCAAGACCAGAGCAATGCAATTATTCATTTTCATGCATACAAATATTTGCACTGCAGTGGCCGCGTTCGCTAGCGCTACGCCACGGAGGCTGTCAACAAAAAAACGTTACCATAATACGGTTATAACATCTCTACCAAAAATACGTCAAAGTTCGAGACGTTAACAAGTTTGAGGGTTTTATGCTTTCCGGAACCAGTGGATTCTAAATTCATGGGTCCACATTGTGAGACCGTCGTCCTTACAATGTTTCGTCTTCCGGTACACGCTCGCCACTCCAGAATCTTTTGGCCCCATTGGCCGTCTGTTATACGAGCCATGTGTCTGCTAGTAAAAAATATCAATGCTCTAATTAAAGTTACAATGGTAGAACATGAAATTCAGCACCATTAAGCCTATTTATCTTATACTAATAAAAATTGTTCCAAAATTTCACTACTTCCTTTTACCTCTTTTATCTAAATCACCAAACTTCGATTATATTATCAGTAGGTAAGATATAGACATAAGGTTTACTAGCATTTAGCTTAATTAAACCAGATTTGGTTAGGTTACGTGCGGTAAATATACTAACAAATGAAAGACAAGAACTCTACTTAGTGAAAGTTATATCGTACTAATTAATTATATTAAAAGTGTTATATATGAATCTAAGATCTTAGAACTGACTGAAAGTTATCGAAGAGAAATGCCACGAAAAAATCTTCAGCATAATTGAACTCGACAAACAGTTGGAAATCTTATTCCAATATCTACAAACAAGAACGTACTTTATCTAAGCATTATACCTGTCAACTACATGTGTTAGACAGAGACGGGAACATGCTTAGTCGAAGTAAGAGTACATATCGTTTATAGGTTGTGGCCTTAGTGTATATTTCGTTACTTGTTTGTGTTGATAAACAAATGTAGACTGGAAACTGTCATCATTTATCACTAGCGGCTGAATGTCTGCTGCTGTAAAAGCATCATCATCCTATAGCAATCTACCTCTGAACATGGCCTCCCCTTTATTGCACGCCATGCAACTCCATTTTCGCTAATTCTCATCCAGCTACTACCAGCTATCATGTGAAAATCGTCGCCCCTATAGCCTGAGGGTATCCCATCATACCGTTTACCGATTCACGGTATCCACTTAAGAACACATCTATCCCAATGGTCGTCGGTTCTTTTTTCAATTCCAGGACTGGCATGACATGTTCCCATCTCTATCTTGCACTTGTAATTAGTCAGTTGTGCGACAGTGACAAGAGCTTACAGCGTAAGGCCCTCTGTACACACACGTTTTCCTTGCCACAATAAACTACGGCTTATTCGCCGTGTGGGCACGGGCGTCAGTGTTATACAGCTCACTGTGGAATCTTGTCGACACAAACGGTATTTGTAAGGTGGGTTTATACCCCGAATCGCAATAAAACCTGCTGTGTACAAAGGGCCTTAGTCACTGATCGTATTATAAACAAGTACGCTTTGGGGCTGCCATGAGTTTTCATTACGAGACTCGTCGATATCGACCGCGTTTGGCGCTCTCATTGGTTGAGAGTTTTTACAACCTTGAAGCGGGTCAATCGATGAGTCAAACGCGTTCGATATCGACGATCGAGTCTCGTAATGAAAACTCATGGTAGGCACACTGGACTTCATACTATCGATGACAAAATGAAGACATATAATTGTCACCATTTTGGCTCTGCCAAGAACGTGAACGTCTATGGAACTAATGTTTTTATAGCGATTTATTCAAAAACGCATAGTCTATAAAAAATGTTCTAAACATCTCGTAGCTAACACAACATAAGCCAATTCTACGAAATCTACCTACAGCATCGAAGACGTACCAATACAGAATGACGTTCAAATGACCGTCATGTGGCTTCGTCCCTGAGACGCTCGAGCATTCAATTCAATCGACATAAAAAAATCAACTGTCATTTCGTATTGTATATTTAGTCCAGCGGACTTGTATAACATAGGTCAATGACCTAAGTAAATGCAGACTTATCTTCTACGCACTACCTCATTGCTTTATTCGTCGAGTGTCAAAATAAAACAAGTGAAGAAGAATACACTTAAAACTCTGAATAAATAATGGATATCATAGACTGGCTAGTAATCTGGCAACACTACGACTTCTTATCATTCGATGCAATCAAATGATGTGAAATGAAATGGTACAATTTTATCAGGTTTAAATTCTATCGCGATGTTAAGCACTAGTAATAAACCTCACTCCGCAGTGAAATAAACCTCGCTCTTCAATAAAGTAAGCCTCGCTGTGTAACGATAACATTCGTTATATATTTTTCTTTAATATAAAACATATTATGAATATACATTTTAGATATATAAGTCACGGTTTCTTGGATGATATCCAACAATATTAGAAGGATTATTATTATCTTACCTCTACATGTTCGAAAGTTATAATAATTTTTAATATGTACCAGAAATCGGACATTTCAAATTGATTTAAAGACATCACTTATCGTGATAATGGCAAATAATGTGAAAAGTGTTTAACCGCCGTAGTGTGGTGATACCATGGAGCAAATATAGAGAGGAGGCGGTCTAAGTACCTGTGCACTGTGATTCTCAATAGGCCCTGACGTCATCATAGTGGGCGTAGCCTTATTCAGTGTACTGTCGTCGTTCGTTCTGTGCACAACGGCGGTTTTTTGTGTTATTTTCAATTTATTAAGTAAAAAAGGATGAAGTGTTGTGTTTTATCTTGTAAAAATTACTCTGACAGACGTTCTGGTGCTACGAAAGGCATATTCAAAGGCATTTCACGTGTAAGTAATTTTATTCATAATTTAATAGAATAGTTCTAGAAAAATGTCTTATTTTGTGGGCGTCTTCAAACATACTTATTCTATTTGACAATAGATGGCGACATTTTATGTCATGGAAATTAAAATAAATAGGTAATCAGAGCAGTATTAATATACTTTAATAATCATACGTACTGGAATTCGTTCTATTGACATCCCTAAAGACTATTTAGCTGCCAAAATATAATTTTTGGAGTTTTTATAAACATTTTTAAACATGCCCGTCATCTATCTTGATCCCTTGAATTTAACAAAAAGACAAGATTTTTCATGGATTTACCGATGGTAAAAATGCCGTACAAAAATATATGACCCAAAAGGTACTCACTCTACCTGCGCTTTTGAATTCTCACCAGAACTCAGTTGGACAGCTTACAAGTGATGGCATAGAGCTGAATCTTATTATTTTATGCTTTTATATCGTCCTATATACGTCACCTAGTGGTTCATATGACCCATCCATTTTTAGACATGGGCCTGTAGTCTATTAGAATCCAATTATTTTACCAATTTTTCCACGGCTAAGGAAAGTACTTTGACTAAAATATTTAATACTCAGGAAATGAAAATAAGCCTCCTTTAGATTAAATATTCTATCTACATTATTCAAAGTACTTTCTCTTCGTGAGACAAGTATCATAAAAGGTTTTGTTTTAGATTTCCATTCGAAGAGATCCTTAAACAGCAATGGATCACTAAAATTAATAGATAAGACTAGACACCGACAAAATATACAAAGATTTCGTCTTGCCATTTTAATGATGAAGACTTCTTGGTGACAAAAAAAGGATTTCGGTAAATTAAAGAAGGGAACATTATCTTGTATAAAACTAGAAATATCGATTCGTTTCAATGTGGTTTGTATTACCAGTTTCATTTATTTTGGGAGAAAGAGTTAGTTTCATATTTTTTGTTTTATTCTTTATGTTACAGCTTCGAAGAAAATGTCCAGAGCCCATAATATCATCACCAAAACCTACCACAAGTGATTTAAATAAATTTTTGATAGTTCATGATTAGCCTAGAAAGAAAAAGTTAAAGCAAGAAATATAACAATTTCATAATTATTGTTTATTGTAGCGAGAGCTATCTTTGTTCGATGATGAAAGTGTCTAGTACGAAAACTTAAATGAACAGAAAATATTGATAAAAATAAGTAAAATTTAAAAACATTGTTGTCAATAATCTGAGTCTAATAGAACCATAATATAACTTAGTCTTTTAATAACATTCATATAAGTAAATACAGTTAACGATCAGGTTACTGCATTAGTCAATAATCTGCATTCTTATAACTAGTTAAAAATGAACGTTATGAATCTATAGACAACACAATATTTTGCTTTAGGTAAATCAAATAAGTACTGGTATAAAATTTGATTCTTGGAACTGAGATAAATAAATTAGGCGCGCTCACAGGCCTGTGTAAACGGAATTTATAGTTGTTTAGTCTCAACTATCTACCTACATATTTATATGAGGTAGGTTCCGTTACAGTTGGGGGGGGGGGGGGGGGGGGATTCCCATGTTTTCTGTACACGGCGCTTCGTACATATAGCACTGCACGCGCCATCTGTAGTAGTATATTCCTACATAATAGTGTTTGTAAATGAAATTTAGTTCGATATAATTTGTTTATTATTTATTCTGCCTCTGAAATTAACATGGCCATATATAGACACAGCTTCATTTGCGTTATGCTACTTTTGATTTTAGGAAAGTATTACTTGTTTAGGTATATAATAAGTAATGGTTCGAAAATTCTGAGTACGTCCCTGTAGTAATAGATGTTATGACATCTAGTGTGAGATAGTTAAACTATGTAGTAACATCGATACAGAACGAAGGAAGCAGTTTTGTTCTGACCCGTAGATGGAAAACGAAAAAGGGGACAGGATCTTGTTAGATCGCTTTTTGTACCCCTCATCCCGCAAATTGTCACGCGTTGTTTCTTTGAGAAATGTAATTACAACACCTACTCTATATTTGCTCCATGGGTGACACGTTTTTTTGTGATTTAAATTGAAGAAGTATGAAACCAAAATTGGGAATTCTTGAGAATATTTTATTTTGAGTTCGAATTAAATATAGTGATTCTATACCAGCTGTTATCTTTAGTGCTTAAGGATAGCAATAGGGTTTGTTATATATACATATGTATTTATTATATATACATATGTATTTATTATATATACATATATATATATAGCGAAATAAATCCATGTATTGTGTCTTATAAGTATACAGCGGACAAGATGGTTGCTGCTATGTGAATGCAAGGGAGATTTGAAAGGTCGTATGTGTGGAGATCAGACCATCTTCCGCGTCGAAGGGATTGACTAGGATTATGCAAAAATTCAGAAAATGACCTCAAAATTAAATATTTATTGTCTTCGGGCATGTTTAGATTTTTAAATAATAACACTCATTGCATACCTACTACAAAAAACTATGGGCTTATTGTTAATTATCACATTTGAATAGCCGATCTGTCCTCGAAGTTAGGTATATGTAGGTGTATATTTAGAATAAATATGTACACGTTTCAGAATTTTATATCATAATAGTAAGTGTTGCTTGTTGCCATGAGTCTGATACTCAGTCGGTCGATTGTTGGCGTCTGAAATGTCTTGCCAACCACGCAGAATAAATTTGTTGAGAGAACTGAAATTAGACCTACTGGGATTGCAGTAATAGTATTATAAAGTATTAGTGCCGTCATTATTCCAAAGACGGTATGTTGAAATACCGCATGTAAAGAGTGTATCTGACATCGACGCACAAACGAGTACCATGGATCCAATACATGATTCTGAACCCCCAGTGGTGGAATTTTTCGTCGGCTTTTTCATGATTTAAAAAAATATATATATGTAGTTTTTTTTCACTTTAGACCGTTCATAATTGCTATACTTTTATAACTCAATAAGATTTTAAAGTTAAAATTAATTAATTCGCTAATTACACAAGAAAGCGCAATGAAACAAAACTCGAAAAACTATCTTATCAGCTGATTTAATAGAGTTCACATCAGAGATTAACTTCATACCTACAAACCCGCTCGGCAGCACGCTTGCAACGTTCAAAGGCCGAGCCGAAACTTTTTTAAACATTGTTATTTCTGTAACCGTCCATTAACGACATAAATGACTAGCATAATTTTATTAGTGGCATGCGCTCTAGCCTTTTCGCGAAGTTTGCGTTACGGTGACAGATACACCCGGTATATAACTCCGTCTCTCTGGAATCATAATGGCATGAATCCGTCATGATACGGCATCAGGACACCACATTCCAGGGCTATCAACAGAGTTGTGCGATTTCTAGACCTTACATGAATCAATGTCACCTCGAGACAATCAAGCCTTTATTATATTCTAAATCTTGTCGCTTTAAAAACAAAAATCTGCTATCTAAAATATTCTTTATAGACAGTTACACAATTTAAATCTGTATTTAATGAAAAAGTTATGCTCTGTTTACGGAAACATTTTTAGATCTCTTTATATAACCGTACATTATATAGATGCTCAGATTTAGGTGTAGATGAATTTAATAGTTTTGATATTACAAAAGGTTTATTAAGACTATTAGGCAGCTTATTTCAGGATATTCTAAATAAAACTATTATACTGTTTCATGCTTAATGTTGAAAAGTCTCATATATGCCGTAGTGCCGTAATAAGAATAATTAATTGGTATATTGTTACAAAACAGAATTATTTCAATATACCATGCTCTTGCACCTAGAATTAATAATTATTAGCCTATCCAAAATTAATCTATAAAGTTTATTATATGATATATGTATAGGTATTTGTTGGAATTAAAAATCAAGAAAAAAAATTCTTTTTAAAGATTGCTAAAAACGATGCATCTGATTAGACTCACAGGGTAATTAATAACTGACAAAAAAATATTTTGGCTTTTGCTACACACTATGCTTATAGTATAGGGGTATAGTAAAAGTCGAAATTAGTGTATTCCTTGTATGCACGTTTTAGCAGTTTAATATAAAAATATATTCAACATAATTGTAAGTATTTATATCAAGTTAAGCAGTAGTACCGAGTTAGTGTGTTAACTTATCTCTTCAGCCGTTTCCCAACTTCAAATGAATCATGTCCGGTTCTTTAGGCAGAATAGCTTTCATAATGTCACCGTGGCTAGTGTTAGCACATATTCAATGACCTGTAAGAGCATTTTGGGGAAAATAATGATAGTAACATACTTTGAACATACTTTGTCTAAAAGAAATCCGTTTGTGTATATTACCCGCGAATCTACATCTCCGCTGCACCTCTTTCTCTCATTTAAGATATAAACCCAACTCACATATTCTTGAACTTTTATTTCATACCCAAAGTATTTAGTTTAGAAAGTGGGTTGCTTCAACGATTACATCTCCTATCTTAGTATGTTCCTGATCACTAATTGGTTCTCAGTCAGATGTCTATTATCACTATTTTGAATTTGCTGTAAAGGTATATTAAACTGTAGTGTGGCTTCACAGCTTGGCTGTCTAGTTGGAAAGTCATATATATTCATTATTATTTGTATTAAATTTTGTATAAATTTGCTCCAAATATGTTTTCAGTATAAATTATGTAAGTAGATATTGTAGTTTGTATAGAAAAACAACATATGAGATTTTACTCATAAAATGCAGGACGCGCACCTATAAAGAATAGTATAAATTATAATTCAAAATTTAATGTTTATTCATTAACAGTAGTGCTGGGATATGATAGTAAGATGGTCATAAATATATTAATTAAAATCATTATTAAAAATGCACTTTAATATATAAATATTATAATACATTACTACATATTATTATATATTGTAACATGTTCATAGATTTATATTCATCACTTCCTTTACTATTTCTTGTGTGTACAGATGTTTATGTCATATGTTTCAATGTTTTCTTATTTGTTTTTAGAACATCGATTACTATTTGACTGTAAAGGGTTAAATTAAATTTTATTCTTGATATACTGAAAAAATAAAGAAATATATTTAGTGGTTAATCATCGCTGGTAGTTATTGCTAATAATATATATATGTATTTTTTTCTAATTATGTAAACTTCACTACATACGTGATGTGTATTTTTCACACTTAAAGTACAAGCAGTTTTAAACCGCAAATATCTACTAAAATGTTAATAAATCTAAATTATACCCAACACATTTGCGGAAATTCTCTAGTTAATTTAATTTGGCCCTGTATACAGTTTTAAAACATGAGATCACTGGCATTACGCCAGCGTCTTGGAGTTTAATAAAAAAATATACGTAAGACTAGAAAAATCCAACTAAACATGTTCAGAAGTATCTACTCTTTCCATCTGAAATGATTGCATTGCTATCTGATCCTCATCTACAATCTCGTCCTGTATATTTAAAAAATAAGAGCGTGAATAGAATTCAAAATTCAAAGAAAATATTCGGCATCTATTTCGCTGTGTGTTTCGTTGTATTTTTATTTTATAACTTGTAAAATAGTGCATGATCGCAATCCCGCCTGATGGTAAGCAGTGATGCAATCGTTGATGGTAAAGACAGCTAATTTATTAAGGGCCTATTCACTCTAGTCTTAAAGACACTTAAATTGTAGTCCGACGGAAACTCCGCCGCTGGCAAATTGTTCCATATAAAGATTAAAACCGCTTTGTACATTATTATATGTGATTAGTTTTAGCATCGTAACCGTCTTTGTATTATTATAACATTATTATTATGTAATTTCTTAGCAATTTTGTATCAAAAATATATCAGTACATCCATAAATATGGTTGTTTTTTTCACATACACAAACTATACGACAAAAGGGGTCAGTAGGCTTAGTATGAGTTTTCAATACGAAACTCGATCGTCGATATCTAGCGCGTTTGGCGCTCTCATTGGTTGAGAGTTCTTACGACCTTGAAGCGGGCCAATCGCTGAATCAAACGCGCTCGATATGAACGATCGAGTGTCGTAATGAAAACTCATACTAGGACTACAGGTCTATAATGGAACATGGATAAATTAAAAATAAATAGTGACTAATATACATTAGTTATTATTTATTGTTAATTTATTACATGATGTGTAGCGAAGTTCATCAGCATCACCGACAGGCTATATATCTAGAATTTGTATTCAAGCCTTAACTAATAATTTCTATATCGAATCTGGGCCACAATGACGGAACATGACGTATAGTTGTTTTATAGCTAAGTACATTAACTGCTGAACCCAAATAACGTATTGACAGATCGCTACTGATCCATACCCAGCAGGATGATTACTATTGGCTATACAATATGTATAGCCAATAGTAGTGAATAGCCGCGGTGGCCTAGTGGTTAAAACACCAGCCTCTCAAGTATGAGTGCGCGGGTTCGATTCCAGGTCAGGCAAGTACCAATGTAACTTTTATATACTTTCTAAGTATATCTTGGACACCAATGACTAAAGGTGAAAGAAAACATCTTGAGGAAACCTGGACTGTAATTAAGTCTGAAATCGCCAACCCGCATTGAGCAAGCGTGGTGATTACGCTCAATCCTTCTCTGTATGAGAGGAGACCTATGCCCAGCAGTGGGACAGTAAAAAGGTTGATAATGATGATGAATGATGATGATATAATATGTTAAGAAAACCCTGTCCGACCCATAAGGATAATAAAGATTAGGTAAACACATGACCAAATATAATATAAAATTTTATGTAATCATCATAGTAACAATATTAATGATTTTTGAAATAATCTTTTTTTCCAGCGAATTAATTCCAACTTCCCTGAAATTTGGTAATTTTTAAAAAGTGACAACACCATTTTGACGGTATTATTATAGCGATGCAACCACGTGCCGCGTGCCCTGCTCCCCGTCGCCCGCGGATGGTTGCCTATCGCACTTGTATTAAGCGACTCCATTTTTGCGAAATAATATTTATTTTTTTAGGGGGTTTTTTTATGTTTAGCCCGGCTTTGTATCTATTAGTAGAATCAGTTATCGATACCTGACAATACCTTCACGGATCGGACAGGGTTTTCTTTACATATTATATAAGCCACCTTCACACACATGATGACGAGCTGACTATGAGTTAAAGTAGTCGCCATGACCGAAATCGGTCGGAAATCATCATCATGTTCAAAAAATGAAACCCTAAATAACGCAATGAATGTTGTTGAACTGTCAAAATGAAACTTATTACTAGTACAATTTATAACTGCCGGTATAATATAATCATACAAATTGCTACTAACTTAGGTTATTGGGACGTTAAAACCTAAAATAGATGGTTGGCCGATAGCTAAGTTGTGTGGGTTCGGCCGTTATAGATCTGGCGCCATTGATATAATCTCCCTTATTCATAAACGCTGTTTAAAGTTAACTAGTGATTAGCGTTTCTTTACCCATACATTTTAGACGTTTGCACTTCGAGAGACCCGGACGAGACGGGATATAGAAAAAATAAAATTTATGGTTAATTAAAACATTTTTTTTTTTATCTATACTAATATATAAATCTGAAGAGTTTGTTTGTTTGTTTGAACGCGCTAATCTCAGGAACTACTAGTCCATTTTTTTTTTGGGTTGGATAGCCCATTAATCCAGGAAGGTTTTAGGCTATATAACATCACGCTGCGACACACTTAGTAAAAAAATATTACCTTCTAGTAATGAAAATTAAGGAGAAACAATTTGTATTTGTCGCATTACCGTCTTGCACTACTTGATTTTTGACCATTTCGCGCTCAAACGCGGCCGGACGGTTGTCGAGCGTCGCAGCTTGCGCATTAATTTTATAAATACGTAAAGAAACCTCTGTTAAAACTCCGCAAAAATTGTGCGAAATCGGAGGCGGAAGCGAAGATACGATTTCTTGCGGAACTTCCGCAGTAACGAAAGCGGGGGCGAAGCTCCGTTACGACCCTAGTTCAATACTCAATGTGTTTTCATCTCATAATTAAATGTTTGAATAAATTTGTTTCATAAATTATATGTATGGCCTTTTAACTACTCCACTATATTATAACTTAGATGCCATTAATATCTATCTGTGTACACATTAGAATCGTCATATTTTTTGCTTTGTATGAAGTGAAAATGTTTATATTGATATACATCAATATCATTGGCCGAAGCAAGGATAACCTGTTGATGATGCATTCTCGCCGCACGTAAACCCCCACTGTCCGCCCCTACTGTGGCCGGAAGATCGATGTTGTCTCCCGACTAAGGCTACTGCGGTGGCTAGAGGCATCACTGCTTCGCAAAAGGAGGTGATGGCCTGCCATGCACTCTCGTTCCGGACCATGGCCTGGACCATGTTCGATTGCCGCCACGAGGACACGGCGGTGCTCCGCCCGAGCTGGGCTCACCTCCACCGTATGCTCCATCTTGTCCCGTGAGGACCTGCGTCAGACGGAAGGTGAGGACGCCATGGTCCCTCTCTAGCCACTCATTAAAGACTCAAGCAGACATACCGCCGTTATTGTGGGATGCCCAGCACTAGGTTGCATCAATCGCAGTCTCCATTCAGCAAAATATTTGAAAATATTATACTTAAAACAATTGACTTTTTAATTTCAATAACAATACGGGTTCAAAAAAGCTCATTCGACTACATATGCGGGTGTTGATCTACTGAAACACATATTTGTCGCATGGGAGAGGTCGCCCATTCTTGTTTTTAGTATATATTAATGATTTACCATTCTATTTAAAGGATATCTGTGACGTTGTGCTGTTTGCAGATGATACCTCGCTAATTTTTAAAGTAGACAGGAATAGACATGATTTTGACGAAGTAAACAGTGCACTCTCAACAGTTACGGATTGGTTTACGTCAAATAACCTAGTTCTTAATACCAAGAAAACGAAATGTGTAAAGTTCGCCTTGCTAATTGTTAGAAATCTAGGACCCAACATCGTTTTAGATAAAGAGGTGTTTGAAACTGTGGGCTCAGCAGTTTTTCTGGGAATAACAGTAGAAGCCAAACTTCAGTGGGGACCACACATATCAACCCTAGCAGCAAGTCTGGATGGACGGTCGTGACCGCAGAGCTATGGATCTAAGCTCAAAGAGGAGAGCTTTTAACCATGCTGCTATGCAAAAAGGCGCTGGCAGGCGCTGAGCTCCCTTCGACCGCATTACCCGTATTGGCAACAAGCTATCTGTGCAGCCATCCGGTAGAAGATCTTTCTGGTCCATACTAGCTCCGCTGGTTAGGCCTGATGGAACACTGACTCATACGGCGAGAGAGAAAGCAGGTCTCTTTGCCCACAATTCGCGTATTGATACTAGCAGTGCTACTCCACCGAACTTACCTCACTGCGACACTTCAATGCCGGAGGTTCGCATTAGGAACAAGGAGGTTCTGAGAATACTGTATCGTCTGGATCTGAATAAGGTTAGTGGTCCAGATGGTATACCAGCCATTGTTCGTAAGGCATGTGCGCCCGAGTTGTCTCCTGTATTGACGCGCTTGTATCGCCTCTCATTTAAGACTGGTATAGCACCCAAGTCCTGGAAGCTTGCCAACATGCAGCCCCTGCCCAAAAAGGGTAAACGTGCCGATCCTACAAACTATCGGCCGATTTCATTAACCTCCATACTCTGCAAGATTATGGAGCTTATATTGAACTCGTGCCTCATGGCATACCTGGAATGTAACGAATTCCTCAGCGGCCGACTTTACGGGTTTCGCCGCAATCGTTCAACTGGGGAAGTCCCCAGTTGACCGATTGAGCTCCACAAGCGAGTGGCATACACTAGTAAGTACTAGTGTATGCCACTCGCTTGTGGAGGTTGATGTCCCGAAGGCCTTCGGTCGGGTATGGTATTTCCCCTGGGTATTAAACTTCCTGACTGAACGATCCCACCGAGTTGTTGTCGACGGATGCTCATCGGAGCCCATCATCATATCGAGCGTATAATCGTTGCATCCGCGGCTTTTGCTTTCGAGTCCAGGGTCCTCTTTCCTACACTTACTCCTCCATTTCGCACGATCTCGAACATCCCGTGATGTGAGATTGTTGGCACACATGTCATCTCTTACAACGTCAAGACAGCACTTCTTTGGTCTACCTCGCTTGTTCCAGCGCGGCGGAGGCGCCATGGCAAGACATTTGTTACCCACGTAACATGCTGGTTTTCATAAGACGTGACCGTACCAGCGTAGGCGACCCTCTTGCAGTTTGTCTGCTATGTAACGGACACGAAGACTGTCACGGTCATTACATGGGGTCTTCCGCACACATCTACCTCTGCATATTCATCTCCGTGACACGCAGCTCCTGCTTGTGTCGCTCAAGCACAGGCCACGCCTCATAGAGAAGAACAGGTCTAATGATGGTCTTATAGACCTGTCCCTTAAGCTTAACCGGCATTTTGGGGTCACAAATGACACCTGTCACTGTCACCTCACGCTATTTTGCCCAAGCTGCGGAAATGCGTGCCTTAACGTCGCAATCAATGCCGCCGGACGCCTGGAGTACAGACCCCAAGTATTTAAACTGGTCTGTGCACTCAACCATGTCTCCACCTATGCACACAGACATAGGGTCTGTCGTGTTGCTGGCCATGTACACCGTCTTCGCCACATTGAGTTTAAGTTAACAAAGGAAACGTTGGTGGAGGAATTTTCCACACATTCATCCGCCGCACCAACCTTTCCCTGTCCGCGTCTGCCAGCGCGATATCGTCAGTATACATGAGCAGCTAGGGCGGTTGCTCATGTGAATTGCTGTGCTGTCTGACACGACGTCCAATATCACGCTGAACAGAAACGGACTAAGGACAGATCCCTGGTGAATTCCGACGGTGATGGGGAAGGGTTTCGTGTCGCCAACAGCTGTTCTAACAACGGAATCGGAATTGAGGTACATGTCTCGAATTACATATATCAGGTTTCTGGTACCCCTTTGGACCCCAGTGCCCGCCAGATCACCCCCCGAGGGATACAGTCGAAGGCTTTCTGCATATCTAGAAAGAGCATATGCAGAGGCGTGATCTTCGATCTGTATCTCTCCATTGTGATCCTTAGGGCGAAGATAGGGTCCATGGTACCGTACCCTGGAAGGAACCCATATTGACACGTCGAGACAGCGCACTCCTGCCGGATCCGGGAGTCCAAAATTCACTCAAAGATCTTCATGGTGTGGGACATGACCTTACCGCGGTAAATACCACACTCCTGTACCGAGCCCTTGCCTTTGAAGACTAGAGTGATAATACTCAGCCTCCATTAGTTCGGGATTTTGCCGTTCAGGAGCACGCGGTTCAGGAAGTTCGTTAACATGCCCACACCGCGACGGCACATCGCCTTCCAGGCCTCAATGGGGACTCCGCCAACTCCGACAGCTTTCCGATTCGAATATAGTATTGTATAAACTTATGCTTTTTTTAATGAACAGACTGCTGGGAAGGAGTTTGTTTCGCCACTTTTTCTTCCCAGTGAAAGCACTGGAAAGTGGCGAAAGGTGGGCGTCTTGGGAGACTGTCTTATGTAATATTGACGTTCAAAAGGCTGATTCTCAGCCTAATTTGAATAAATGACTGTTGATGCTGCTAGCAAAGAAGGAAGCTAGGAAAGAAGGAGGCGGAGCGGGAATCCCAGCGCCCTCACGCCTCTAGCAGCCGCAGGAGACGCCCTGGTCGGGAGACAACATCGAACTCCCGGACACCGTAGGCGAGGGATCTGGCGGTGAGCAGTAGGCAGCTCGCCGCCCGGTAAGAAACATGCTCTAGTCGACGGCGCGTTTTGTTTCAAGCGCGCCTCAAAGAGATTTCAGCACATCGTGACGGGGTGGTTAAAACAGAAACCGTGGCCCTGGAGCACAGGCAACTGAAGGAACACGGGTAGGTTTTAGTCAGCAAAAGACTGACACGCCCTTCCGCTCCGCCTAGAGCAGGATAGGTCATTTGATGATTTCCTATTTAATAGTAAGTAGTAGTGAAGCAGCGCAGCGGTCATTTGGATTTTATGTGCACTGTGCCAAGGAAAGAAATGAACTCGGTTTTCAGAAATAAAACAAAGTTTTATGCTCAAAATACATTTTAATGACAATAACTGTTACGCTGTAGTTGTGAAATTTCATGAAATACTATCGCAATCGCGAGCGTACAATCGCAATAACCGCAAAGAAATTCGCATTTTGCTGCGGGCTTAAGCATAACAAAAGACTAGCCAGCGGCTTCACCCGCATGGAGGTCGAAAATTATCCCACAGGAACGTAGGAATTCCGGAATACATTGTCATCAAATACATTGTAGGTATACCTAGATTAGCACATTTTTGTGTCACATGATTTATGAAATATACCTATTATTATCAATCACAACGGTGCAGCCGTTTTCGTTAATTGAGTAACAAATATTCAATGTATGTTTGAATATTTGTTATAATACTAGTATGATGAATCTGGTACATTAAAATAAAATTCTGTCATATTATGTAACATAGTGAATATAATCATAAAGTGTTTTAAAGGTCCGTGGCACCGGTCCACCATTTAATATGTAATTTTTTTTTCAAAAGGGCTGTCATTTAGCCTGGTAATTTATGCTCATTGAAGACTGGCAGCCGCTTATAAGATAAAATTAAATGTTTATACATAATCGACTTCCATGGGCTATTTTCCGGCATTCACACAGGCATCAATAGAATTATCAATAATATTATTTATTTAATATACATTTCTAATAACATACATTTTGATCAGTGTCGTGAGTGCTTGTGCATAAAATAGTTAATTTCACGGCTATTTTTTCTACTAAGCTTAAAACACATTATAATAGACAACTACTAAGACGGACATTTACTTTAAAATCGCCAAAATATTGTACATTATGTAGACACAAGGAAATGTTCAAAAAGAAAAAGAAAGGTATAAGTAATTCATATATAATAAATTGTTTTCATTTTGTTTTAGTTTTTATGTTTTCATATATTTTCTCTCTTTATTTCTTACATTTAGGTTCTTATAATAATAATAATGTAAGTATCCACGTATTAAAATATATTTCCATACCATCATTACATGGCGGAATGTGTCTTTTTACTGTTTTATACATTTGTATATTATGCCAATAACAATTTTGAATATATAGTTTTTTTTTTAATAGATACTTACAAAATAGTAGCAGCGTGACAATTTTGGCGGGTATAAGTTACACAGATTCGAAAGAAATATTTAAAAAAAACTTTTTTAACGGAACTTATAAGTATCTTACGGGACATTCTCGTAATTTCAGGAACGATTACAGTCTGGTTCTTAACATAAGTTGAGGTGACCACTAGATTTAGAAAGTTTTTAATTAAAATAATAGTACCTACCTAATATATTTAGTCTTATCGCAATTGGCGTAGCATAAACAATATAATACAAATTAACTATATAAAGTAAATATAGAATATAATCTTAATACACACAGTACAGACGACAGCACATCAAGCTACTATAATATCTGTCAGATTTCCTTATTAGATTGTCAACTTTATCGCTAAAGCATTAAGGCTCAAGATTGATTAGGAATATCTGACAGTTTGGGGTAGCTTGACCTGCTCTCGTCCGTACAAAACAATTGTAGATTTTTATTTAACTAAGATACAACAATATAAATTAAATGTAAAATGTAACTTACCTACCCTACATAATTCAGTCCGTGAGCGAGCCTCAAGGTTCATTCCCACTTGTGTAAACTTACCCTGTTCTCAACATCCCCCTTTTAGCCGGGAATTGTGCCTACCTACGCTAACTCAGACTGAATAAAATTATTTTGACCGTAAGGAGAATTTAACTGATATTACACAATCATTAAAAACTGATCAAGTTTAAATATTTTTAATTATTTTTTGCCATAGGTTAGTAGGTAAATAGTTAAGGACATAATAATTTATGTAAATAAATAATAATATATTTATTTATTATTTATTGGACACCAAAAAAATACAGTTTTATCTTTTTATTATTTTTACGATTTCAGATTAAGAATGAATTTAATAATGTTGGATCATTATAATAGCACTCACACTACTACTTTTATTTTGCTTTAATTGTTTACAGCTTTTGGTTAAAAATAAACGATTTATTCAATAAAAAATCACAACCTTCCTTTGATACCTAATGCCTAAATGTTTTGTAATGAATTTTGAACAAAACAGAACCAAAGAAAAATAACAAATGACAGAGTAACTATCAGAAGCTACACATTTACTTACTATTTAATATATGTAAATAGGTATATTCTCTAATTATACAGGGTGTCCCGAATCTGAACGTGAAAAGGTTACGGGGCGATAGGCTGGAGGGATAATGGGGTTACGTTTTCAGTCTAATCTCAGCCTCAATCTGTCAAAAAATACTCCAAATATCGTTCTATACAATACTTCTAAAATAGAGGGACCTTTTGACAAGTTTTTGACATTTATTTGTCATCGGGATGAGACGTGGTCTGAGATGAGGTGAGTCGTGGTGACCTAGTGGTTAAAACACCAGCCTCTCAAGTATGAGTGCGGGTTCGATTCCAGGTCAGGCAAGTACCAATGTAACTTTTCTAAGTTATGTGTACTTTCTAAGTATATCTTGGACACCTATGGCCGATTAAAAGGTAAAGGAAAACATCTTGAAGAAACCTGGACAATGTTTGAAATCGCCCACGCGTATTGAGCAAGCGTGATGATTACGCTCATTTCTTCTCTGTATGAGAGGAGACCTGAGCCCAGCAGTGGGACGATAAAAAAAGGTTGATGATAATGATGATGAAGATGATGAGACTGCGACCAGATTTTGAACGTTTTAAATTTTGAGCAATGGGGCCTAGGTTTTACTAATGGTCTGCCGGGAGGAAAATGAGCGGCATACTGCTTGGGAGGAGCCGTACCCTCAGTTCAGGAGTAGACAGTAATCGAGTTGATGGTCGGCAGCAAGGAATCGGAAGATATAATCTTTACAAAACGATACAGTCCATCTGGGTAACTTTGATTGGTTCGGGTAACATTGACAGTGAGACCATGAACTAGTTTCGATTTTTTTTTTGGTTCGATTCCAGGTCAGGCAAGTACCAATGTGACTTTTCTACGTTGTACTTTCTAAGTATATCTTGGACACCAATGACTGATTATAAGGTGAAACCTAGACTTTAAGTCGCAAATCGCCAACCCGCATTGAGCAAGTGTGGTAATTACGCTCAATCCTTCTCTGTGTGAGAGAAGACCTGTGCCCAGCAGTGGGACGATAAAAAAAAAGGTTGATGTTGATGATGATACCAACACAATTTACAAATACTTCTTGTAGCTTTGTATTTTTAAACTAGCTCCAGAAATGTTAAATATTTTTTCTTTTTATTATTTTAGCTTCTTTTCTACTTAGTTATGCAAAAAATTTAGTCTCAAACGTGTTTTAAAGGTTTTTATATGCTTATTTATACTTTGTACAACAATGCCAAACGTCTTAGATTGATTATTGATTATTTTATAAAACATAGGTATAAGACAAAACTGGAAATTAATGGTTTTATTTCATCAGTTACTCACATTTATAAGAAAAACATAAATGTTACCCAAAGTATCTGTCATAGTTCCCCAGATTGATGGTACAGTACTTACCTATATAATATCGTTTTATTTTGAAAAAAGATTCTTCTCAATTATGAAGCTTTCGTGTAGAAAAAGATTATTATAGAAGAAAGATTGTATTAGTGGGGCTAGGTAACCAGGAAGAGAACATTACTAGCTATTATTGAATCGTTCGGTGGGCAATCGAACAGTGGTTATGACCATTTTGTGATTTGTGTTAGTTGAGCTCGATTCAGGCCTGTTGAGGCGTCGGCCACTGTCGGTTCCTATGAAAGTATGACCCATCATTTACCTAAATCTGGAACGGTAGTAAGTAATTTACATAAAGGGCATTCTCTTTTTGATCACAGACACATCTAAATATTGAAATTCAATTATTACCTGTTTTATTTAGAAAAAAATATAGTTTAGTCAAAGCTGTACCTACTGACGTTGAGTTTCGGGGCAGCCTGTATAAGACTAAACGATCTAACGAACACTAAATGATCAAGTCGTCAATTTTTATAGCGTCAGTCGTTGTACTAAAAGTAAGTATGCCTAATAGGGTGCGTCTATTTTTTTTACTGAAATTTCTTTATAACTTGTAAGTATTTATGACATTTCTATGAATTTTAAGTATTTGTGATATTTGAGAGAATTCTAAGTAAGTAGGTTAATATGTAACAAACCGTTAAGCCGTGTCATCTTTTGCTGTGTCTGCGTCAGATATTTTTTTTTACTGGTCAGCATCCCAATCCAATAATCCCTCCTGCAAGTTTATCCATTGTAAGAAAACATCGAATACATGTTAAATGTTCATATGGAGAGGACACAGGAAAAATATGGGCAAAATCTGCCCAGCAGCGGGATAATGAACGAAACAAGTTGACGGAAAGAAATAAACAAAAGACAAGGTGGCAATACGATCTAGATGTCAGCGTAGCTATTCTCAACCATCCGACAGACTGTCGTACTGAAAATTATACATATCGAGAACCTGAAGGCCAATTCTCGCAATTTAAAACGTTCAAAATCTATAGTGGCAGTCTCATCTCAACGACAAACAAATGTCAAAATGTAGAGAAATTAGATGTATTTTTTCATAGATTCAGACTGACATCACACCGAACGTTCATAAAATTACGAAAATTGCCCCTCTGATTTACTTGGCCCCAGACAGCTAACAGTTGTCGGGAAAACTACTGCCCTATATTCGATTTAAACTGGCAAGATGTTCGGGTTTTTGTCTCATAACAGCATTTAGAGGATTCCTACGATAGTAAGCGCATCGTGTGGTTCTGAATGATTGAGAGAGGCGTTTGTTCAGTAGGTCTTGCATGGAGGTCACTAAACATACATTAGTAATATTAAGACATGGTAATTAAGTACTTTTGTCTATCGGTCAGTATGGTGAGATGTCCAACAGTGAACCAGTGGTACATATTGAACCTCCCTTCTTACTTTGTGAATGCTACGTTTCCAAACCATGCTTGGACATGAATATACTCAGTTTTTACTGCGCCACCTGCTGGTAAGTCGGGAACTAGCTAGCGTCAAAGACGTTCGTGTGGCGGATCGCAATACGATTTTCGGCGATAAAACGTAAGTATAACCTTTTCGTATTACTTCTGTTATGTGTACTTTTAATATGTGACATTTATTATACCTAATGTAGCGTTTATTTGGCTATCATATAGGTACAACTGAAATTACTACAGTAACTTTTTTCATTTGTTTTTAACATCACCTTAAACTTTGAATGGTATGGTGGATATAGTACACAATGAACCACGAACATAGTTGGATCAGTGAGCCAGTTAATTTTATACTTGACTAAAATTGTTGTTGTTTCAGCATAAGGCGAATCAAAGCAGCGCCTAGGAAAATTGGAGGCCACATAAAAGAACACATGTTGCAAGCCATGTTGCTAGTAAAAAATGGACGTTTCATATTTAAAAATAAAAAAACATTATCAAAATCATTTAATTAGTAAAGTTGATTACTTAGTAAGATTTACAAGGCGTTTTATTGCTTTACCTTAGTTTTGTAGCATAAACAATCATAATTTACTGTAAAATAAATAGGAATCTTCACTGTGTACATATTGGTTCACTGTTGACCTGGCCCCGGTTCAGAGTGTCCCACGTGGTGGACTCAGTGAGCAGTTTGCCATCTTTTAAAAACTTTAATATATTCTATCTTATTGCGTTTGGTTCTTAAATGAATATGCAAAAATATAGCCAGATATATGGGAAGTCCTCTAGTAAAAAAAAATCTTCATTATCTTAAAAACAGCTGAACTATGAATGAGCAACTTTTTCATGGTTCATTGTTGGACACCTCATCCTATAGCTAAATCTAACGAAATAAGTCGATATATTGTATTAAAGGGTCGTTAGTTATCTTGACACTGCAAATATGGGAACTAAGCTTGAGTTTCTAACTTCCCACAACAATCAGTTAGGTCACCTCACAGTAGGTATAGATGGTCCAGACTGTAGTCCCTCAGCTTTGCGCTCTAAAAATCCTACTCTTGTTTTCAAAATTATTCGCGTCGTTCGTTCAAGCGTCGATTTATCGATCTAAGCATCTTTAGAAAGAATGCTCATTTTCATTGGTTGATAGGGCTCGAATGCTGGATGTGGGTGACATAGAAATGAATGCCATAAAGCCCGCATACGAGAACCGTTCACATTATTTGATAGGGCCCACATGTGGTTTGCAGGCGGATTCTGTAAAGCATGCCTGCATGATATCAAACGGTCTCACTAATAGGTACAAGTACTAATAAAACCGTTCTCATTAGTCGATAGGAAATGATTTTGGTATAGGAAGGACCTGCACTGCAGTTACTTTTTAATAAGCTTTTGTTAGCTTCACCTGTAGGTATGTATGCATGTTTGTTTGAACTCGATTTTGACTCACTTTACATGGTTAGATTTAATTTAAAGTTTGTACAATTATCAATAACACGGTGACAGTAAAATAATTTGCTAAATATAGCAAATGAACTAAACTTAACCCCAGCCAGATTTTATCGAAAACTGACATTTAAATTTTATAGGTAATTAGTTGCCTAGATTCTGTAATTGGGTTGTATCCTAAAAAATAATTTAATGTCCATCAGATAGATTTATAAAAAATATTGAACACGTATTTTTTATTTTTTCTTTCATTCAAATACTTACCACTCCGTGGTACAAAGTATACCACTCCGTAACTTCAATACGCTGTATATCAGTAGTTTTTAGAACTGTGACAAACCGTATGTATTCGTTACTGAGTAACGGGTGCGCTATCTAGTATGAAGTAACGAAACGTTACACTCGAATGCATTTCGTTACTCGTACTTTTCGTATGAGCATTGAGCACAGCTACACTGTTTCAGTTCACGCAAGTATAATGCATCAGAAAAGTCATGAAATTAATTAATGGCGCCACTGCCGCTTCCGTCATAGAGTATTGTAGCCTCATTGGCTAAAAATCCGTTCTTATGACTTTCTTGACGCATTATACGAATTCAGTCGTATTGCGTACTTGAACAGTACGCGTCTGAATTCGTTACTTTACAAAGCGTGTTATAAGGTGTCGGAAGTAACGAGTAACGTAACGATACGATAGTAACGAGTACTAATTGTTAAAGTAACGAATACATGCGGGTACACTTTTTTTCGTTACTTTTACACCTCTGGTAGTTTTTGGTAATTTCTATAAAATAAAAAATACGGGTCTTAATTTTTTTTATTATCTATAAGACTAATTTTTTTTTTCATGCCTTGGATACATCCCTATTGTTGCCCCATTACTTAATTCATTGCACCAGTAATTTATAATATTAAAAAAAAAAACAAATCTTGCTGCGGTAACGTCAACGTAGCCAGATGCTTTTGTATGCGAATTTTGAAATAAATGTTAGCTACATAATTAGTTGTCTAGGCGAGGTAAATGTTATATTTTGTATTTGTACTTTCTTCGGTTGCGCAGTTATTCAAGTTTGTGCTGGAATAACACATGCGGTTTTTCTGGATTTCTGAAACGTCTTACTGACCGATAAACATTCGTCACCACGGCAACGCGCGCCACGGGGATTACTATCAGACGGTAAACCGACCGCGTCATCGACTAATGAGAATGAGTTGCGAGTTCAGCGTTGTATTTAACTGACTACCTATAAAAGCATGCCTAAGGTGGCAGGCATTTATGTATATGATAATAGTAATTATTAGTAGATAATAGTCTGGTCGTGCCTAGGAAAGCACGTTTAGCCGTTGGTCCCCGTTGCCATAAGAACATCTAATGGCAATCGTTACGGGTTGTTGGAACCCTCAAAAGTCCAACAATTGGTCTAACTGCAATGCTTCTATATCGCCTTCGGGTTGTGGAGGTCAGACGGCAGTCGCTTCACGGAAAATATTGAAGTTTAGCCAAAATCAGCAGTTAGAAGAAACATAATACGAAAATATTAATATGTTTTATTAAATTAGTGACATAGATATATTGGGACCCAAAAGTTTCATTAGCCATTTAGATAACTGCGATCTGAATAATATTCAATAAGGAATTAGATATTATTCAGGCCGCAATAAATAAGCCAGGGCATCTCGGCTAAATGGGTTAGGATAAAACTGGGATTAATCGCCTGTGAGACCAGAGAGCGAAGCGAGGCGAGCTTCCGTAGGCCAGGCGGTTGACAAATCGGCTATTTAACCAGTTGGCTATGACATACATGTGGACTACCGTTCAATAAACAGGCAGTAAAATTAGTATCAATGTGAACGATCGTCCGTCTATCATACTCATCATCATCCCAATGTTAATTCCAGTCGCATCCGAAGCTTTTTAAGCTTTGGAGTCTGGGGTCCGCTTTACCAGTCTAACTGCTGGTTTTTGGCTAAACTTCGATATATTCTGTGAAGCGACTGCCGTCTGACCGCCACAACCTGAAGGCCATATCGAAGCATTGCAGTTAGACCAATTGTTGGACTGTTGAGGGCTCCAACTACCCGTAACGACTGTCATTAGATGTTCGTATGGCAACCGGGACCAACGGCTTAACGTGCATATTCATGCATACAAATATTTACACTGCGCGGGGATCGAACCCGCATCTCCTTGCGCAGCGGCCGCGTTCGCTACCGCAACGCCACGGAGGCGATCGAATTCATCTATCATACTGTCTATGTTAATTTCGGCAATGCCTGAAAACGTCAGAAAACAAATGGTGCTATCTCTTAAGCGCTCATTCCTCTATAGACAGATGGACGTTAAATGGTGCTACGCAACGTGGGGTAAATAAATACGAGATCAATAGTGTAAACATTGCTTACCTCCTCGCTTCCAGGGTTCTCATCACCAGCCCGACGGTTGAAATCGCGGTTGAGGCTCAATTCGCGCTTGCGTTCCAATTCCAGTTTACGTTGTAGTTCGCGTTGACGCTGGTACTCACCGCGATGTTCGCGTATGAAGTCGCGTTCAGCTAGATTGGGTACCTGACGGCTCCTATTGTATCTTTCGACTAACATCCTTAGCCAGATAAAAGATACGATGTAGAGAATTGCCAAGCTGATACCCATCAGGAGCATGAATACAATTGCCTGTAGGAAATAATCAGTGTTAATGACTAAAAGTTTTATAAAGCAAACATTGGTGACGTAATCAGGCTATCAAGTTATTTGATACAGTCTGATTCAAGGCTACGGTGAATAAACTCATAATAAACTAGTGCGCTTTACCATCAACGTTTGCATCACTGCTTACCATCAGGCGGGATCGCAGTACAATAATAAGAAAACAAGATTTGGACTTTACTGCGACTAGGAACATGAAGCGAGACGGTGCGCAGTAACATATTCACGTGTCAACGGAGGTGAAGGGAAGTGCACTTCAGAGCCGCCAACAAATTAATTGCATTGTAGTAGGCAATAAAAATGCCTTAGAAAAAACCGAGGTCAACACATTCTGTCCATCTAGCTACATGTGGTAGAAGTAAGTGATGGAAGTATAAAACTAAATATGTGCTTCTAGGCTTGGTGATGTGTTGTACAGATACGATACACAAACATTATGAAATCCAAACCATACATTGAAAATGTGCTTTGAAATCACGCGCAAGATACACATACTGCTTAATGCACATAGAATTGTATACCCCTTAAATATATTTTTTTATCAAATTGGCAACCAACGTGTTACAGAATAAATGCAAGAAGTAAGTAATTTCTAGAAGTAATTTGTTCAGAACAAAGTTTAATCAATCAAAAATAAAGTTAAAATAGTTTAAATTCTACTTAATACCTCCAAGAATATGTGTAGGTATACGTAAACACGTAACAAAGAAACTGCAATTCAAATTTCAATAATTATAAATATAAAATTTTAATATACAATATGTAAAGAAAACCCTGTCCGATCCGTAAATGTACTGTTAGGGATAATTGATTCTACTAATGCCTACCAAGCCGGGCTAAACTTAAAAAATCCCTCTAAAAAATAAATATTATTTCTCAAAAAGAGGTAAATTAATACATGTGCGGTAGGCAATACATGCACATTGGTCGCATCGCTATTTACTCATAATAATACAGTAAAAACGGTGTCGTCACTTTTTAAAAATTACCAAATTTTAAGGAAGCTGGAATTAATTCGCGGAAAAAAATTGATTATTTCAAAATTCATTAGTATTGTTACTATGATGACTAAGTAAAATTACATATTTTATTTGGTCATGTGTTTACGGACGGGGTTTTCTTTTTTTGTATATACAACATTATTTTTTGCTTATGCGAAACCTGAATATAGTTTGTTCAGAATATGCAACTCGATTCCAATCATTTTTAAAACATGTTTTTTTTTTTCAAATACATTTAGAAATTGTTGCTGTTTGTATACCGAGCGCGCGCACGCAGCTTTACGATAGATCATACGAGTAGTAACCGTGCGCGCAACAGCTGACGCAAGAGGTCAACGCCCCGCGCTCGCCCGTACGAGCGGACGTTTGACCATATTTTTGTTGGGAGAACCGAGTAGAAATAGTAACCTCATAACTTTGTGATTTTTCATTATATCCTTTTGAAATTTTGTACATATATCATTTACTTAAAAATACTGGAGACCTGTTTCGGGTTTCGCATAAACAAAACATAATGTTCTATATTAAATTCTTCTGTCACAGTGTTTGTCCTCGAACTCCTCCATAACGGCGATTTTAATGAAGTTTCGTACAAGTATATAAATTCGTTAGGCATGAGAATACGTTTTTATCTGTTTTTTATATTACTACTACTTACGCGAGTGAAACTGCGGGGTGCAGCTAGTATAGTATATATAGTATTTACATATATATATACACAATAGGATTTTAATAAAAAATAAGGGTTGTCACCTAGTGCGCAATTCGATCAGTGTCAAATTAATACAATCAATAAAAATTAATTACTTTCGTAAATTTAAAATCTCAACCTTAGAAGCATTAGGTCGAGAAATATGGTACTCATTTATAATAATACAATAGGCTGTCTGAGTTCTTGAACTTATTCTGAGTCACGTGGAATTAATAATACTAATCAAGCAAAGCTCACCTTAGCTCGTGGGAAAGGTATTATTACATTCACTAACTTCGTCATGAACCTATCCAACCTGCCTACCACCCCTCTATAGCAGTGCGGTAAAGGTATCCTTTTGTAAAGATCCTGTCGCCATTCGGTAAGCATTGCAAATAGAACACATAATTAATAATCTCGAATACTGGTGAAAATGACTGAATTGCATGACGGTCAGAGTAATATGGCGGAACCGCTTTCTTAGGAAAGCGAAACTCTACAAACACTGACAAAAGACTTACACTGAGATTACTAATCCGTCCTCCTTTTCCTGTCATTCTGTTTTTTTTTCCTCTGGCTGTTTTAATATAAATAGGCCGGCTTATATCGAAAAGTTTTATTAAACCGGTCTGCAAAAACCGTCACCAAAGCAGATAAGTAAACAGGGTCGTCGAATATAGGTAGTTTCAAGTTACGAAGGTTAAATGAAAGGTTTGTTTACTATAAATTAAAAGTTTTGTTTACATCAATCGATTACTTACTCAATTTCTACTATATTCGACGACCCTGGTTCGTGTCCTCTTTGGTGACTGTACATAGTAATAGTGATTTTCATAAAACATCATTATACAGTATGTTAAGAAAACCCTCTCCGACCCATAAGGATAATAAAGGTTAGGTAAACACATGACCAAATATAATATTAAATTTTACGTATTCATCATAGTACCAATACAAATGAATTTTGAAATAATCTTTTTTTCCCGCGAATTAATTCCAATTTCCCCGAAATTTGGTAATTTTTAAAAAGTGACAACACCGGTATTATTATGAGCGAATAGCGATGCGGCCACGTGCCGCGTGTCCTGCCGCCCGCCCCCTGCTGGCGGCAGGCGAAGGGTGGTCCACGCACATTTATTAAGTTCCCTCTTTTGCGAAATAATATTTATTTTTTTTAGGGGGATTTTTTTTTAAGTTTAGCCCGGTTTTGTATGCATTAGTAGAATCAGTTATCGAAACCTAACAACACCTTCACGGGTCGGACGGGGTTTTCTTAACATACTGTATTTTGGCGTGTGGTTGAAGCCGCATGAGTTTTGATTACTGTCACGTCTTTAGTGGCTCTCACAAGATTAAGACAAATCGATTGACGTAAGAATTATCAAAATCCAGGCCCACGCGTTTGTTCCCTAGGTGTTCAAAAACGCGTGGGACAAAGGGAACAAATTTTCTTATATATATACTCGTATATAAGACGACAAATGTATTACTCAAATCGGTCGCACAGGCGGGTAAAAAGAGAGAAAACAAATGCTTATGCCAAAATAGCTTAGCTTTAGCGCAGGCCAGGGGCCTACAGATATGTACTAAAATATCTCTTACCATAATCAGAGTGGTGTTTCGGGTTTCGTAGACGCACTCGCACCTGGGGCAAAATATATGTAGCTTTCCCTCAAGTTCCTTTCTGAGCACAGGTAAAACGACGCCCTCGCAATGGCTGAGAACATAAATAACGTCAATTTACTATTAGGTATTATTACGCCTGCTCCTCCGCCATATTCCTAACAATTGTTGAATTTGCAGAATGTTTGGCTTTCATAAGCGTCGACTCAAGCTTTGAAAAAATAGACTCTTTTGAAAGGCTAAAAGATAAAGCGGCAATTCTATATTTTAGTTTTGCTAAATTAAAAATTATATAATTTATGTTTATTTACAAATTTGACAGTACAAACTGAACAGTACATCCCGCAAGAGTTAAGACCCCAACGGCTCTCTCTCGACCTTCACGAAATTACCACACTCGCCATCGATGCTTCAGACCGCGGCCTAATGTCATCCGAGCGAAGTCTCGGGCTAACTTTTACAGGTTGTAAACTAAACGAAAGTCACAACAAATATGTAAACGCGTTATTAATAACTCTTTTAATTTTGTTGTTTTAAGCAGCTCTATGTGATCAGTGACCAAAGAGATTGTATCTGCTTTTGCTTTTGCTAGCGAACCGCCCCGGCTTCGCACGGGTGCAAAGCTGATACTAAATACACTACAGAAAAACTGCGAACGTTTTATAAAAAACTTCCGCAAACGCCGCGCCGTGTACCTACCGCCGGAAACGCGACACCCCGCAAATTTTAAATCTGTAATATCTTCGAAAATATTCATTTAAATTATATGCTGTAAAGGGCGATATAGATCTATATTAAATCAACAACGTATTTAAGGCATTAAATTGGATAATGATCAATGCAGTATTGGTTAAAATCGCTTCGAAAATTAGCCGATATTTGTCGTAAAAAGTAAATGAGGAAAAAATTTTGTTGTGGGATATCCATAAGAGATAGACATGCACCATCGCGGACATTTTTGTAGACCTTTTCAATGTGTACATTATTTTGATAAATTTCGTAGGGTTCAGCCTGCATTTCCAAACCCTGAGTTTTAAAATGCGTAAAAAATTAAATTATTTACGATATCACATTAAAAATCTCAAAAATAAGAGTATTTCTCCACAATTTAATGGGTTTATCATACATATAAACCTTCCTCTTTCATTACTCTATCTACTAAAAAAAACCGTATCATAATCTGTTGCGTAGTTTTAAAGATTTAATCATACAAAGAGACATAGGGAAAGAGAATGTGACTTGACTTTGTTTTATAATATGTAGTGATATATTTTTTATACATTTCTCAATATGCGAATGAACTGTAATGAATAATTTAATGAAATAAATGTCTTTAAACCGAAAAATCTAACTTTCTTTTATACTAATACTTTTATAAACATACCCAGTTTTGAGCTAAAATAACCGATTTATTTCTTTTTTAGATAGTGCTTATATTTTACTATCATAGGTATAATTGTCCAACCGCCGAAAAATGAAATTACAGCCCGTTATTTAACTTTTTCTAAAGCTTGACGTTGTGCTACCTTACCTATACCTAAGTAAGTTTAAAAATGCCTGTACGTTAATTTTATTCGATTTTTAAAATGTTACATTAGACGAGCGATTTCCAATTGTGTTTTTTTTAACTTAAGTCATTTGGAGTCGTATTGAGACTATTTCAAGTTTTTCGCCGATTATTTTCAGGGTAAATTGACAAAAACTGGAAAACATACGATGACGTCGCTTAAAACGCTCATGAATTGATTTATATATAGACTGCGTATCTAGTGCCTATTAAGGCATATTAGTAAGACATTCGAATACTTTCATAATATTTTGCCGTTTATGTCCGATATAAAATATCATAAAAAAAAAATAGCGCTGAAAAGCTTTCAGTAGATCTGAACTCTTTTGAGCGATTTTTTTTTTCAATTAAACAAACAAAGCTTGTCACAAGGTCGGGTGTCTATATAAGGTATCAGGTATCATTATAAACACCTTGAAATTGTAAAATATTATAATTGGTAATAAATTTTTGTGGTAAAATTTTTGCTTGCCGCCAAAAGTTGATTTATTGCTTTCAACCAAGTGAGCTAGGCTTGCTCATGCTTTTTCAGATTTTATGCCGTAGTTTAATTTTTTATTGTCGTACTATTCTACAAGTAATTTATTCATCTATAGTGTAAAACTTTATTGATTAACAACAATAGTAAAATTATATTCTAACTTAACTAGAACTAATTATTCACAAACTAAAATATATTGGCACTGCAAATTGACGTGCATAACTTACACCACCCTAATTAAGTAAAACTCTTAGTCGTTATTTTAATATTGGTAAACCTTTGCAGAAATTATACCTTTGCAAATTATCGCCAATAGTCAAAATCTAACAAAATTAACTGAATGCGATATAGTTTCTATTCATGATATGCGTCACGGAAATGCGAATGCCACATGACCCCCGGCTATTTTACCTATACTTGTAGTATTGTGACATAAATACATATATTTCCCCGTGTTTAAAAGATATTTACCCGTCGGCGAGAGACCCAGCAACACATATTATACAAAGATTTTGTATCATTGGTGTTACTAACAGTCTGCAACGGTTACCGCTCTAATTGCGTAACATAATAGCCATTATCTTGGCCCTCATTACTTAGCTATAATTATGATAAAACTAAATATGTTAAAATAAAAAATGTACTGGTGTATAGGTATAATTTGTATGGTAATAAACATTTGTTTCTAGTAAGAATCTACTGATGATTTAGCTAGATAGCTAGATGATAATGTAATTAAAATTAATATTGAAAAATGTGTGCTTTGTAAAATATTGTTACACACCTGATATTCGTATTATTTTTAATAGAAATCGGATTATTGTTTAGGAGCTACTCACATCAAGTAAAAGCTAAAACTGGTAAAATATAGCTTGATGTGTGAAGAATATGAGGTAGCAATGTTATCATGGCAACAAAGCTCTTAATTTAATTTACAATAAAATTTTATTCCGGGGTCTCTATGGCTGCACTATGCGAGTATTGTCAAGTTTTTTTTTAAAGCTTTGTATATTCGATATTTATAAACATCGTTTTTTATAAAATATAGAGAGAGATAATGCTCAATATTTTAGATAATAGCATACTACAATATTGAGTCCTCGTTATTCATCTATGTGCATATATGAATAACGAGGATCGATCGATCGAATCTTAGGTCCGTATTACAGAAGGAAACTCAAGCATTAATCTCTGTTTAAACATTACTTAAAACTAGTTTCAACCACTCAGTTGGCTTGAAATGAGACTTAAGTAGAGCTTGAGTTTTGAGATGAAAACTATTCGAAGGCATGTTTACTCGATACCGACTACGGTAAGATGGTGTAGTTTTTCGATAGTAACTCATGGTAAGGGTACTGTAATACGGACCTTAGAGTGTCTTAGACTACTCTAAGATCTAATTAAGACCGACCTTCACCCATCTGTTTATTGCATGAAATGTAGTTTGTATAAAAATTGATACATTCATTAATAATATATCGCGAGTGGGTTGACTAAGTACATCTTGGCCAAACTATTATATATTAATTAAATTTTTAATGTTAAAGTATGAAGTCCATAGAATATAAAAAGTCTGGGTTGGCTATTTGTTTCCTGGCATAGCTACGGGTTGGCAGGTATACCAATAGGGATGTATCCAAGGTATGAAAGTGAAAAAATAATTAGTCCGTCTTATAGATAACTAGCTGACCCGGCGAACTTTGTTGCGCCTTAAAGGCAATAAATATCACATGATCACATTTTTTACTTTTTAAATTAGGAACACAGTAAATAAAAAAAAAAAAAGTATTCCATGATTTTTTTATTTGTCATTTATT
Organism: Sesamia inferens; assembly: GCA_037179545.1. Lineage (NCBI taxonomy): Eukaryota > Metazoa > Arthropoda > Insecta > Lepidoptera > Noctuidae > Sesamia > Sesamia inferens. Next base: position 23,956,925 of record CM073921.1, read on the forward strand.
TAGTGTAGCACCTTGTGAAAGAAATAAATTTCTACTTGTGCTTCGTAAATTATCTAGCTATTGATCTCTGAGATGTCGTGGTGGCCTAGTGGTTAAAACACCAGCCTCTCTTGTATGATTGCGCGGGTTCGATTCCAGGTCAGGCAAGTATCGATGTAACTTTTCTAAAGTGATATGTACTCTCTAAGTATAATATCTAGGACACCAATGACTGAACGTGAAGGAAAAAATCTTGAGGAAACCTGGACTTTATAAGTCTGAAATCGCCACCCCGCATTGAGCAAGCGTGGTGATTACACTCAATCCTTCTCTGCATGAGAGGAGACCTGTCTCCAGCAGTGGGACGATAAAAAGATTGATGATGATGATGATGATCTCTGAGGTTTGTTCGCCGATTTCACATTGTCAACGGAACAGTTTCACGGACTGCCGCCTCCCTTTGCTCTTGTGAGTGAGAAGCACGAAGTCGAGTCATAGTAAGGCGGCGCTCTGCACGTGCAATTTCTTGCTCTTCTTCAGTGCTTTCATTCAGAATGTTTCGATTTACTCTTGCATTACCGCTTTGTCGAGAAAGATTTGATGGTCTTGGTCACGGCATGATATTTTTATTGATGATAAATGGCACAGCAATACAATATTAGAAATTTTGAAGTTGAAGTTGGCTTTGTAGTTTTTTATTAGAAACTTTAAACCAGCAGAGAGTATTTATATTCTTTGCTTTAAACGATTGCTTCAACCGGTTAGACTTTTTTTTAAATATGCTCAGCTGTCATTTGCTTTTTGTTATACCATTTTTGGTATATGAATTGCTGACTTACACTTTGAATGAGTTGGACCATGTCTTATGTCACGTCACACGGGAACGACGGGGATGGGTTCTTAACTACCTCCCACCAATATTCAGCTAAATCGGTTCAGCCGTTCTTGAGTTATATATAAATAGTGAATAAGCAACTGAATCGATTCCAATAATTTTGACATCATGTTATATTTTGTCCCAAATACATTTAGAAATTGTTACAGTGTAGTTACCGAGTGCGTCACGCAGCTTACGATACATCATCATAGTATTGTGCGCGCGCAACAGCTGACGCTAGAGGTCAACGCACCGCGCTCGCTCGCGCGCGGATCTTTGACCATATTTATGTTGGGACAACCAAGTAGAATACTCGTAGCAAGCTTATTATATCTTTTTGAAATTTTGTACATAATATTATTAACTTAAAAATACTGGACACGTGTTTCCTACTTTGTGGAGGTGCAGGGTACCAGAGTAGCACAAAAGTTTAGGAGAAGTCGAAACAATAAACCTCATTCATTCGTCATTATCAAATAATCGTAATACATGAAAGAAGGTTTATTGTGCATATTTTTTGACGTGCAAGGTAACAGGGTAGCATAAAAGTGTAGGTGAAATCGAAACAATAAAAAAGCTCATTCATCATTATCAAATCACCATAATACATGAAAGAGGTTTTATTGTGCATATTTTTTTGACGTGGAAGGTACCAGGGTAGCACAAAAGTGTAGGAGAAGTCGAAACAATAAACCTCATTCATTCATCATTATCAAATAATCATAATACATGAAAGAAGGTTTATTGTGCATATTTTTTTGACGTGGAAGGTACCAGGGTAGCATAAAAGTGTGGGAAAAGTCGAAACAAAGAAGCTCATTTATTCCCACAGGACCGACGGGGAGCGGCATAGAAAGTATCCTATGTCCTTCTCCCAGTTCTTAGCTACCTCCTTACCAATTTTCATTCAAATTGGTATAGCCGTTCTTCAGTTATAAATGATGTAACTAACACGACTTTCTTTTATATATATAGATAAAAAAAAATTAAGATTCATGTTTTAATTTTGTCGAAATTACCAAAAACTACTGAGATATAGCGTATTAAAGTTACGGAGTGGGGGCAAATTACGTCACGCCGTGGTATATTCTGTAGCACTGCGTAACGTCATGCGACATTTCAAATCAATATATCTTCCTAAATATTTGAATGAAATAAATTGCTAAACCATTGCTCCATATGTTAGTAAAATGTGTTTGGACAACAACGTAAATAACGCAATGAAAGTTAAAAAAAAAACTAAGCAAAATCTAAACTGTGCAAAATGACACCCATTGTTACTGATAGTGTGTTAGGTTATGTCGAAACTATTATCTACACCTATCTTCCTCCGTTCTTATTGTATCCTCTACTAATTAACGTTGTTAAAAGTTATGTATTGAATACTTGCCGACTGTTTAACCTTTCATTTGTGGCTTTCAGACGCTACTTATCTTGAATTATCGTTTATAAATAGACCAAAATTAAGAACTAATTTTATAATAATAAAGGTTGAAAACGCTCTAGGCTAGGTAGACTGAATTCGACACTAAAGAAGGCAGTTGTAGATGTCCAAAAAGCTTCAAAAAGCTGACTTCCCGGTGGTCTACAACCGAAAATGATTTTTATTGACCCCGGAAGAGTATTATTGGTTATTAGTCCTAATTTGCTTTTCCGGGCGACAACCAAATACCAATCAATGTTGATTTTTATATGTTATAGTTATTTTTAGCCTGTGTTTTCCATTTCCACTCTGTCATGACTGCTATGAGCTATTATGGCAGAATATTTTTATTTATATTACAACTTCAATAACACAAAACTGTAAGCACTTTTCTAAAAAAAACAACATAATTATTAACTACGAAAAAAAAAATCAGAAATGAAAGGTAATTAAGAAGTCTATTTTTTTCAATCATTGTGATCCTCTGGTGGATATTTTCTGAATATAACAATTTAAAGTTTTGATTATTCGGCGAAGTATTGATTACTTCGTACACGGTCGATATATTTTTTGTAGCCGAAGATGAACATATTTCCGAAAATCGACCAAAACCAAGTCATTTGACCGAAACCCGAAAATCTATTTTGTATTAGCACAAGGTACCATCCATCGCAAGCAGTTTTGATACCACTTTATAATTGAACGGCTATACCGTGGGCAGATCGCAAACTATTGAAAATTAAGCTGCACCACGCGGTTTCACACACGTTTTTTTATATGTCCCGCTCCTATTGGTTGTATTGTTATGTTGTTGTTGTCCTGTTGGATTGTATATAGCCTAAAGCCTTCCTGGATTAATGCGCTATCCAACGCAAAAATAATTTATCAAATCAGACCAGTAGTCCCTGAGATTAGCGCGTTCAAACAAACAAACTCTTCAGCTTTATATATGTATTAGTATAGATAATAATGCGTTAAATTTGAAATGGTTTGTACTCTTGCAGTACCTACATTATTTATGGATAGTTATAATCTCGCGAGACAGGTTATAATCTAACGGTGTTCATCATTTTTTCGTAGGTACGTTCTATATAGGCCTACAGGCAATATGGTACATCTATATGATATAATAATATATGCGTTCATTGTCTTCTAAGCTAGAAACTATATTCTCGCCAAGTTCCATAAAGAATAGAGGTAAACAAATCAATTTAGGGTTATCACAACTCACATTTTGCAAAATCCTGTTATTTACATGATTATCGACATTTACATGCTAACTATTTATTTACAATTCCTATTGCAGCATATTTCAATAGAATCACTAAAATAACATGCATAATAACATGATATTTCGAAACACCATTTAAAAGTCGACATTAATTTTACGTGATAGCCCTACAAGAAAAGAAAGATGGATGAAATCCAAGTATTAAACACATTTTATGGAATTCAACTAATGAATAAAGTTGCGGCATTTGTCAAAACAATTTTGCGTATTTTAATTACTTTCAAATTAACTGCATAACACACGCATTGTAATACTTTCAAGTATGGACTAAGTATAATATATATGTATCAAAAAAAATTACATATTAGGAAATTGTATCATGTGTATCATATTTCATTCAAATCGGTTAAGCGTTCTATGCAAATCATAAATATCTAAACAAATAAACTGTTCAGAATAGTAGGAAGACGAATTATTACTTTTATGAAAATCATCTATCTAGAAAAGGTTGTTATCAAATATTAACATCTGTCTTTTAGGCGTAAACTACTCTTTGCCTAGCAACGGTTTCGTTTACCTGTATTCTTTATCGAATTTGGCCGACATATAGAATGAGACACACAGCTAGGCTTCAATCAACATACCATGTCTGCTGCTTACATGTCCCACCCCCGTTCCTGCCTTCGACCAAAACCAGTAGAAAAAAGAATGTGGTGGTATCACACGAATGTATTTTATTTTGTTAATGCTCTCATAACACTTTTCATCAGTAATGATTAATGAAATTATCTAAAACTCATCTATCCATAAAAAAAAAAACTAATTTTATAGTCTGTCAAAGTTACCGTCATTACATGGGTAACTTTGACATACATCAAACCATTGATAGAAAAGCAGTACCTACCTAATAATTTTATTTTAATTTAATTTGTGTCACATTGGTTTATGTTTTTCTTATAAATGGAAGTAACTGACGAAGTAAAACCATTCATTTCCAGAAGATGTTTGGCATTGTTATAGAAATTTTAAATGAGCATATAAAACTTTTAAAAACAAGTTTGAGACTAATTTTTTTTTCAGACGAAGTAGAAAAGAAGCTAAAATAAAAAAAAAACAAAAAAAAACGTTTATGGAGCTAGTTTAAAAATACAAAGCTACAAGAAGTATTTGTAAATTGTGTATCATCATCATCAACCTTTTTTTTTATCGTCTCACTGCTGGGCACAGGTACCTATACCTACATACAGAGAAGGATTGATAAAATCACCACACTTGCTCAATGCGGGTTGGCGATTTCAGACTTAAAATCCAAGTTTCACTTTATAATCAATCATTGGTGTCCAAGATATACTTAGAAAGTACATATAACGTAGAAAAGTTACATTGGTACTTGTCTGACCTGGAATCGAACCAAAAAAAAAATCGAAACTAGTTCATGGTCCCACTGCCAATGTTACCCGAACCAATCAAAGTTACCCAGATGGACTGTAATCCATTACTTATTTCCTAAAATTATCACCAAATTTTCTTTGAATATGATTTAAGTTATTCTTTGATAAGTTATTTTTGGACATGTCAAACCATCATAAAATGAACAGAGTACCTAAAACCGGCCAAGTGCGTGTTGGACTCACTCACAAAGGGTTCCGTACCATTGATTTATGAAATTAAATTATAAAGGATTTAAGTTACTTGTATGAAAGATTACGCGGTACAATTTTCGTGGGCAGTTTTTATAGTAATGTACATCATATATTTTTTTTAGATTTTTCATTTTCTTATTTTAGAAGTTAGAGAAGGGGGTTGCTTTTTTCCACTTTAGAAGCGTCTGTCACGCAACAAACTATTCGGTTTAGTAAAAAAATATTTTAGAAACCTCGATATCATTTTTGAAGACCTATCCGTAGACACACACACGTGTGTTTGATGAAAAAAAATTTTGAGTTTCAGTTCTAAGTATGGGGAGCCCCCAATATTTATTATATTTTTTTTATTTCTGCATCAAAATCTTAATGCGGTTCTTAGAATACATCTACCAACCAAGTTTCAACAGTTATACAGCTATATAGTATAGCTCTTACAGTTTCGGAGAAAAATGGCTGTGACATACGGACGGACAGACAGACAGAATGACGAATCTATAAGGGTTCCGTTTTTTGTCATTTGGCTACGGAACCCTAAAAGGGTGTTATTTATTAGATATTCTTAAACTAAAACCTATTCTTTATGTATATGCTTTTGCCCGCTATTTCGCCTGCGATAAGTTCTTGTCCTCCGCCCCAGCCCCGTCGCAATGAATAAATCCCATCCGTACCTACTATTTCTTCGTTTTCGCTTAGCATTCATGCCGACTCTCGTTATTTTGATGTAATAATGTAATATACTCTATAACATGCAATAAAGTAAGAATTTGACGAACAAAGACAAAAAGAAATTTTCAAATGAAACAGTTCCAAAGCTTAGTGCGTTTAAACTAACAGCTCTTCACGTTTAATGTTACGAGGGCTGCTATTTATATACCATAGGTCAGTTACAGAACAATATTTAAAAAATAATGATTACCTACTTTTACAAATGGAACTATTTAGCTGAAAAATTTAATTTGTTTCATGTATTTTGCTGTTATTTGATTTCCCTTTGTAGTATCATTTTACAAATTCCGTGTCTTTATTACCATGGATTTAACTTGTCAAAATGTTTATGCTTATGATTTATCACAATTTTATACGATTAAACTCGCTTCGCCTTTGGAAGACGAAATGCCACTCACGGTCGAATATAAAGAAAGTCACCCTAAATCGGTTGTTGTATCTCAAGAAGATTGAAGTTGTGCGTGATCTAATAATGTTACGTATAAGAATGATGAATATTTAGAATATAAAGCAATACTATAGCTGTAAAATAATTTATTCACGTTGTATACCGCACAACTTGAGAATTCACCAAAAACAGGGTCGTGTCGATTGGTGTAAAAAATATTACAAAAGTACAATTGGGTTGTATCCTAAAAAATAATTTAATGTCCATCAGATAAATTTATAAAAAATATTGAACACGTATTTTTTTTCTTTCATTCCAATACATAGAAAGATATATTATTGGGCACGCCACAATAGCGGTGGTAGGTCCCCTCTTTGAGGTGTGGCTAGAGAGGCGCCAAGGCGCCCTCACCTTCCGCCTGACGCAGGTCCTCACCGGACACGGTTGTTTCGGGAAGTTCCTGTTCCGTTTTAGGCGGGAGGAAACGCCAGGGTGTCACCATTGTGTGGATCCCGAGGACACGGTGGAGCATACGGTGGAGGTCTGCCCGGCTTGGGTAGAGACCGCCGTGTCCTCGTAGCGGCGATCGGCGGCGATCTCTCGCGTCTGACCCTGGTCCATGCCATGGTCCGTAGCAAGAGTGCATGGCAGGCCGTCACCTCCTTCTGCGAAGCAGTGATGCTGGCAAAAGAGGAGGCGGAACGCGTGAGGCAACGGGAATCCCAGCGCCTTGGTCGGGAGACGACGCCTATCTCCCAGCCACCGTAGGCGCAGGCCTGCGGGCGGTGAGCAATGGGCAGCTCGCCGCCCGGTAAGGACCAGACCCGAGTCGACGGCGCGTCGTGTTTCACGCGCGCCTTTAAGAGATGTCAGCACATCGTGACGGGATCCACGAAGACCGATGCCTTCTGGGTCAAGGTTGCGGGTTGGTTAAACAAGAAACCGTGGCCCTGGTCGTCGCACAGGCAAGAGAAAAAACACGGATGCGTTTTAGTCAGTAAAAGTCTGACACGCCCTTCCACTCCGTCCAGAGCGGGAGAAGTCATTTGATGATTACCCATCACAATAACAAAAAAAGGAAGATATGTTGATTTGAAATGTCGCATGACGTCACGTCGTGGTACAAAATATACCACAGCGTGACGTAATTAGCCCCCACTCCGTAACTTTAATACGCTATATCTCAGTAGTTTTTGGTAATTTCGACAAAATAAAAAATACGGGTCTTATTTTTTTTTTCATTAAATTATCTATAAGACGGACTAATTAATATTTTGATTTTCATACCTTGAATACATCCCTATTAGCGATGCTTGGAACACTGTCTATACCTATCTATATACTATCTACACAGGTGATGAATCCCAAGATTGCAAGATTATTTTCATATTCATACGCATATAGTAAACTACATGAAAATAAACAACAATCAACGGTTTAGGTGTTCCAAGATGCAAATGGTCGCTTGTTTTGGTATACTTAAATGGATATGCGGCTACAGTAGGTACTTATCACTAGAGAGAGAGATTTTAATTCTGAATTCTGGTACACGAACATTTGTTTGCCAGAAGTCTTTGAAAAAATAAAAAAGAACAACAGACAACGCAGAATCCTTCATCATGACGATGCTAGCTGCCACACATCGACCGAAACAACTAGGTAATTGGTAGGACAAAAAATCGAATCAAGTAGTTACTTGCCGTAGATACCGCTCCGACTTGGCCCCCGCCAACTACTGCGATTTCTAACGCCATTGATGCGTTCAAAATGCACATTTTCTCGGTGGTAGGCCATAACATCGGCCGCCGGCAGAAGTTACCACCCACCAGACAAAGTCTTGCCGCCAAGCGATTTGTCGTGTTCCGGCATGATGTCTGGTAAAGCCATACGTACGTCGGTTCTGAGCAGTTGTGTTGCGATGTGTGCCGGGTACAATGCGCCAAATGTTGTTGTGTTGGGAGTTTGGTCGTGGAGGGTCTTCTGATCAATCTCCCTTTGGCGCAGCATCGTTGGTTGTGTTGTTGGGTTTAACATTGCATCACCTCGCTCAACTACCGTCTTCCTTCCTATTCGTTCAGTTTTTCTGAGTGAATAGGCTCTTAATAAACTAGCGCGCTTTACCATCAACGATTGCATCACTGCTTATCATCAGGCGGGATTGCGGTCAAGCGCTAGTTTATAATTATTAAAAAAAAAAGAAGATCATCATGGCAAATATTTTAAAAAGCAATATAACTATAAGTATGTTTGTTTTACTTTGTTATTCTGGATACATAAATAGCAACGCTCCTAGTAGGTACCTATAGATAGATAGAAATAAAATAGCAATTCAATATGCATTTTTTTGCATTGATTGATTGGCATAAAACCGATCGTCTTTGTCTGATTTTAGGCGGTATGTAGGTAGATCCGACACACAAAGAAATAACCGAGGCATTGCTAATTAGAGAAATATGCAAGACTTTATAAACCCGGTTAAAATTAGCAAGTCCTAGTTTTTTCTTTAATATTCCTACAAACACTAAAACATGTACCTATGTACTTAGTACTTACCACTGATTTGGTGGAACGTTGCCGGTGTAGATCTGCCTAGTGTTGGTGGTATTCAGCACTACAGCAGGGCTGGGACAGACGCACCTGCAGCGCCGATCCTCAAAGAACTGACCCTAGGAAAATAACACTAGTTATTAACGCCAACCGTCCGCACTATTGATTTTCCTTATATAAATAGACGGAAAATGACAGGGTCGAGATGCGCAACACCCACTCTTAAAACTCCGAGGAATTTTCTTTCAACGAATCCTTCATTTGTAGATAATTATTTATTCTAGCAATCTTTAGAATTTATTGCACAGGCAAAATGAAAAGCTAATCAAAACTTTAATGGAGCGCGATAGATTCACAAAGATCGCGCATCCTTGCCGTTGTGTACGCACGAACCACCGCGAAGTATGCATTATTGATTGCGGCGCCGGAGCACGAGGTAAAAAAAATGAAATCCAAAAATGCAACATACACATGTCTAGTATAATCCCCGTTTTATATTTTACAGAAACTACTTCGCGGATATAATAAAGAGTTTACCAGGAAGTAAGCCGAAGTCGGCCGGGCCACAACCCAGCCGTTCGGGTGCACGGCGTGATTTCTACTGAAGGGACGAGGCACGCCCGGGAAATCTTACGTGTCCCGTTCTCCGCTACTACCCCAGACACGTCCTCCCCGCGCTCCTTGCGCTAACCTACAATGCGGTAGGTGGGGAAGCAACAAGCTTCGCACCCCGCTTCCCTAGCAACCGCCCCCTAATAAATATGTAAATGAAATCCGGAAGGGGACCTACGCTTTACTTATGTAATATATAATGCACCCTAACCAAATCACCACCCGCGCCTATTTTATGGACTTATGCAGGCTCAATATATTTAATATGATTTGCATTGGTTGTTATATTGACATGGGCTTAGATTTAATTACAGTCGCTTTATAGAAATTCTTTAGTTTTTTTTATGCTCTTCTTTGAATCAAACTTAACAAGTAGCCCTTTCCGAGCTCAGTGCATTCACTGAGCATTGATAGCAACCCTATGTCATTACAAAGGGTTCATTGAGACCGTTTAGTTTCTGTGACTTCTTGGTAGACAGTTAAAATATTAAAATATTTTGCTTTTTAACAAAGGGCTAATATAGCCGGAATAACCGGTGTCGTTCAATAACCGGCAGATGTACGAACGACAGCAGCAGAGTAACACACTATCAGTAGGTAGAATGGGTTCTGTTTTGACAGTTCAACAACACTCATTGCCTTATTTACGTTGTTGAGCAGACACATTTTCGAACATTTGAAACAATGGATTAGCAATATGCTTCGAAATGATTCCAACTAATAGAAATGCCTAGTGTGTTACACAATTAGGGTCCGGGTTAAGTTACCCGAAACTGTCAAATATTCCCAATAAACCTAGAGCCTTAATGTTTTGAGATAAAGTAGGAAAAATTAATAAAAACAATTGCCAGATTGTAGTAGCTTGATTTGCTGTTGTCGGTACATTAAATAGTAACTTCCCCTCGGTCCCGGTCTCGGTCGGTATTGTATAGACCCCTAGGCCTTGAGATATTTTTGAGATATTTTAAAAGATCAAGATCTTATTTATTTTAAGTAGGTAGGCCTATTTAAAATAAGTAATAAATAATCGTTTTAGATAGCGAGTCAGATAGAGTTGCATTTTTTAAAAAAAAAAAAAAAAAAAACACTGACATCAAGTTTTGATTGTATGCACAAAAACAAACACGAACAGTTGCAGAACTATTTTAGTAAATAAAAAGAAACGCGTGCATTTAAAAGCTAAAATAACGTGATGATGTCAAACGATACGATTTTACTGACAAGCTAGCACAATTGATTCCCGACAAGGTTTTCAGTTGCATAAAGTTTAAAAGAGCTTTTCCCGAAAAGTATAAAATAGGCAAAATTAAGTTTTTGGATTGTGTGCTAACCCATCCAACTTAACACCGCCTATGCTTGATGGATACATATATATAAGTAGGTAGGTAGTATGTAGATAAACGCTAGTTATCTCAAGCTTTTGTACTTACCTATTGTGACTGTACCTTTGAATAAAATACATTTACGAAATACTGGCTCTTTTCAATACGTCGCAATATAAAAGTAACAACACAAATAAAAATTAAGCAGACTTAAAACCGACAGGCTACCCCTCGTTTGAAAATGTGGCTATCACATAGAAGCACACTGTTACAAAACAATTGTTGTTATTTCTTCTAATATGTCTGTATATAAAAATGGTATGTAAAAATGTTGGAAAATTTACAGGCTACTTATCTTTCAGAAGAACCCATTGTAATTAGTGTATACTAACTTTTGCCAGCGGCATCTCTCGCGCTGTGAATAAAATTATGCGCAATTTTTTTTTTTCTTACTCTCAAATAGTCAGTATCCGCAATTTTGTGGGCACAAAGCCAAGAATTGTCTTGGCTTTGTGCCCACAAAATTGCGGATTGCTCGGCCCAAACTTCCACTCCCACATTTTAGGCAAGTGGGGGATTAGAATGAGACAAAAGTAGCCTATGTCACTCTACATCCCTGCAACTATCGCCACTTAACAATCACGTCAATTCGTAGCTCTGTTTTGCTGTGAACGACTGATAAACAAACTGATACACACACTCCCCATTTTTATAATATTAGTATGGATTTTAATTTCTGATAATAAAAGGTTACACCAGTAACTGAAATAAATAATAAATAAAAATAGGAGACCAAAGGCAGCGACGCAGCGTGGCGACAACGTCACACACAAGGCAGTCTCAAACAAAAGAAAATGACATGTAGCCACAGTAATTAATTAACGCACTTCCTGAAAATAGTTTGTTAAGAATCGTTAAATGAATCAGTTTATATAATTTTTAATATAGGTTTTTATCCCAAAAATAATTAAAACTAGGTACGGAATTTATTGTAATATTACACTGTTGTTTGTACAAACTTTTATAGTCGCGTTTTACTTGTATTCATAATTTAATCATTCAATACAAAATTAAGGAAAATAAATCTTATTCCAAGAACGTTAAAGTCTTCGCTCTCCAATAATTGGCATAACTAATTTAATAAATAACAATGCATATACATATTAAATTAAAAATGCAGTGTATGTATTATGACTATAACATAATATTCTGATTGGGGTGTTTGAGGGTGTGCGGTAATTACATTACATGTTGTATATATTAACAATTAAGGATGTTTAAAATAGTAATAATGACACTACACAATTAAGAAATCCCAAATGATACATACCTGACCTCTCAAAATGGGAACTGACATGACAGGAAAATTAATTTAGATCCCTAAAATGCCTAGAAAAATAAGTTGATCCCTTAATAAAATTGATCGCGCGCGTCTGAATCTTTTACACGGGGGTTATCTACTAGAACATTGATTGAGACAATATTGCAATATAAAATCACCCTATTTCTTTGGTGTAAAATAACATATCAAGAAACCACAGACAATATACTGAACTCTTAAGAAGTTCTGAAATTTTAAAATAGGTAAATTTTTAAAACAAAAACTTTATAATATTTTCTCGAAATTTTTACGACAAAAGACTTTTAAACACCAGTTCAGTCAATTAATCGGGCAATTAACAATGAAATAGGATAAAGGGTGCAAAATAAGGAAATATATGCAAATCTTACCGCTTTCGAAGCCGCTCGTTAACTGAATGGGCGATGGGCGGGTAAGGGCGGGCCTTGCAGCGGCTCTAGTCGATCAATAACATAGACGAGCGACATTCACGAAACTTTTACGTATAGAATACTCGATTTGAATATTTACCTGATCTAAAATAAATCAATAACAATACATATAATAACTCACCTTAACACAACTTAAAGATAACAGCACTACTACGATAATGAGACCCATTGTTTTCACTTCACCGGCTACAGGAAGTAAATGAATATTGTAACTGCAGGGTGTGTTGAGTCTGTCAAACTACTGTCAAACACGATCTGAAAGAAACAAATAACAGAAGTGAGTTATGAGATTTGCCCAAAACTAATAGCCACCTTTATTGCTTAGACCCTAGTGTTCATATTTGACCAACTTATGAAACTGTGCGAGAGAGCAAGCAACTGGAACCAGGCTCAATAACTTGCGTCAGCAAAATTATACCTATCTATTTCTATAATATAGTTCGCCTCGTATTGCTTACCCGTAACCGATCGGGAACATGACATGTTAGTAAAAATATCTAGTAGGTACTTATTTTCCTTACCCAACGTATCGTTTATTTCCATTTGGATTTATCGAGACAGATTAACGATAATCCTATCGATAACTTTGTAAAACAACATAAAACTGTTAGTCAAATCTATTACCTAGATATAGGTCGATATTAAGGTGATACCAAAATAGTTAAGTAAGTATGTATAGATATTAATTATATAATATTAGTGATTCGCAGTCAAACCGCATTCTGGAGGAATTCCGTAACATACTATCAGTAGTTATAGCTTTTATTTCTAAAACTTTCATTGAGTTATTTAAGTTCTTAAGCAGACATTTTTTTTTTCTTTTTTTTTAATAATTATAAACTAGCGCTAGACTGCAATCCCGCCTGGTGGTAAGCAGTGAATGCAATCGTTGATGGTAAAGCGCGCTAGTTTATTAAACCCGTTCACTTAAAAAACTTAGTGAATAGGAAGGAAGGCGGCAGTTGAGCGAGGTGGTGCAATGTTAAACCCAACAACAAGACCAACGATGCTGCGCCAGAGGGAGATTTATGTGGAGACCCTCCACGACCAAACTCCCGACACAACAACACTTGGCGCATCGTACCCGGCATACATCGCAACACAACTGCTCTGACCCGTCCTCCGTACGGCTTCACCAGACATCATGCCGGAACACGACAATATCACCGCGGACCACCAACACCAAAGATGGCGGAGTAATGTTATACGGGGGTATACCGTGGGTAACGGGGGTCGTTTAAAGTTAAATAATGATTGATGATCGTTTAACGATGGCGCAGTAAGTACTCTTTTTTTACTTGTGTGAAATTGTTAATACATAAAATTATTCACATTTAATTTGTGTCCGTCCATTCGAAATCGTACATGGCCGTATACCCAAGATAACGGATAATACATATGACGTTCAAAAACATTAGTAGGTCTTATTGGAAGGCTAGATTGTTCGAAATGAACTGGCAAACGACATTGAAACAATGGTGCGTTGATAGAGATCAACAGAGTAAAAACAATGTCCAGCAATAACTAATAAAAAGTAAAAAATACATTAAAAGTAAAAAAAAAAAACTTTTTAAAAGCAGACTTTAATATAATCCCTTAAGAATAAAAAATAAAACACTTTTACTGTTTACTTATAACGTCATTTCACATTTAACACAGTTCATACAGTATTAAAGCTTGTAATTTAAAGCAAGAAGCAAGCAAATAAATTAAATAATTTGACGTAAATATTAATAAACAAATAGTAGAATAAATATCAAAAATTTCAATTTAAGTAAATACGAGTAGGTATTTAAATATCGCGGCAATCTTTTATATCAAATAACGGTAACCGCTTTATTACAAAACAAGGATTTTGTTTAACCCAGGTTTAAATCATCTAAATAGTCATTGAATTATAAATTTAAGCGTTCTAAATGCAGTTCGCTCTTATGTAAAGTGACAACTTAGTTCGTCACTTTAGTACCTATTAAGAACATTGCATAAATCTAAATTAAGTTCGAAATACAAATATTGGTCCCGATTCCCTGATTCACAAACTAAATTAAATTTAAATTCAGAATATGTTAGTTCAGAGCTGTGAAATTAAGTCACTCCTAACGTAAATTGATGTATTTTTAACCGACTTCAAAAAGGAGGAAGTTACTCAATTCGACCGTATATATGCTTTTTTATGATTGTTCGCGGATAACTTCGTCGTTTATGAACCGAATTCGATAAATCTTTTTTTATTGGAAAGAAGACATTTCTAAGGTGGTCCCAAGTTAGGGACATCAGGGTTTGATGGTGGAAGTCCACAGAAATAAAGGGGAACTTTCAAAAATTGTAGGGGCGGCTAATGCATTTGTAAGTTTTTTCATTAGGTATTTTAAAGCACTACAATTTAATAAGGGTCTGGAGTAGATCTGATGATGGAGCTGGGAGACAGGCGAGCGAACTCCTCAACGATTCACAGAAGCTACCTTGTGTTTGTGCTTGAATGATTTGTATTGGTAAGAACCTTACACCTAGATGGGTTGTGACTGTCAATAAGAGGCTGTTGATGAAGATAAAGGTCAGTTCAGGGAATGCCTCAACGATTTACAGTAGCTACCTTGTATTTGGACTCAATTCATTCATATTGATCACAAGTTTGCATCCATGTGGGTTATAATGAAGGTGTGCAGTAGATCTGATGATAGATCCGAGAGACAGTCGAGGGAACTCCTCAAAGATTCACAGCAGCTACCTTATGATCATGTTTAATTAATTTGTATTGATAAGAACCTTAGATGATTTGTGACGGTCATTAGGGTGCTGATGATGAAATCAAAGGTCAGTTCAGGGAATTCCTCAACAATTTACAGCATTGAAGTTTAACGTAGGACAACCACTAGCCACTGCTACTCGCCATGCTAATGCGACAATCAAAAAAATCAAGAGACTGTAGTACCTAATTTCGGAAGTCGGTGGCAAAAATCAATATACAAAAACCAAAGACACCATGGATCGTGAACATGTGTATTCGTTTCTGCCACCGACTACCGATTTTTTTTTTTATATTTATAAACTAGCGCTTGACCGCAATCCCGCGTGATGGTAAGCAGTGATGCGATCGTTGATGGTAAAGCGCGCTAGTTTATTAAGAGCCTATTCACTCAGAAAAACTGAGCGAATAGGAAGGGAGACGGCAGTTGAGCGAGGTGATGCAATGGTAAACCCAACAACACGACCAACGATGCTGCGCCAAAGGGAGATTGAACTGAAGACCCTCCACGACCAAACTCCCAACACAACAACATTTGGCGCATCGTACCCGGCACACATCGCAACACAACTGCTCAGACCCGTCCTCCGTACGGCTTCACCAGACATCATGCCGGAATTCGACAAATTGGCGGCAAGACTTTGTGCGATGGGTGGTAACTTCTGCCGGCGGCCGATGTTATGGCTTACCACCGAGAAATTAGTTACTTTTCATTTAGTTCTTTTTTTATTTTGTAGTAGTGTAGCAAAAAATGTTTTGATCGGCTTATTTATAATCGCGTCTAAACTCTATGGAGTATCTTAATTTGACTGGATTAGACTAAAATGTTATCTTCTATCCTTTTATTAACGAAATAGAAATAAAATGATACTACTTAAGTTAAAATTAGTTTAGTTTGTGAACAAGATAATCGGCGCCATTGACTCAAGTTCAATGCTAAATTTATTCAGATTTAGTTTTGTAATACGACGGTAAAGATTGTATAAGGTGAAGGAAAACATCTTGAGGAAACCTGAACTATAAGTCTGAAATCGCCAACCCTCATTGAGCAAGCGTTGTGATTACGCTCAATCCTTCTCTGTATGAAAGGAGACCTGTGCCCAGCAGTGGGACGACAAAAAGGTTGATGATGATGATGTCGAGTTAATTTTCTTCTTTTTAACGTATTTAAATAAAATCATGTTGTTATGTTATGCATGCAAGTATGTCATGTAGATTGTACGCTTCTTGGCATAACAAAAATCGACCTATTAACATGAATTTAGAACTGTATTCACTGCCTATATTACACAAATAAAATAAGGTTTTATTATTTATAATAATTCATTCGATATTGAATCATTGATATTGTCTCGCAATAGTGTCCAAACTGCGAATCATAGGATAGGTATGTTTACTCGCCGACTGGACAGACAGTTGAATGACATAGACAAAGGTTAAAAATTCAAACGCGTGCGGTTTGATAACGTTCAGTCCAGGCAGTCACGTCTACTAAACAATCATAGAAAATTTTTCATTGTAAACCTGTCTTAAAATACTCCTTACTCCTTACAAGCAAACGCAGGTGGGTGACAATAATCTAAAAGTTGAAAGTGCCGTTGTGTCGTGGCAACAGGCTTCCACATGTACAGGCACATGAACCGACTCTACATGTGCTGAAACAATATGTGAAAAGAACAAAGGTTGGAGGATCATTCAAAATAATTTGTTTTTCGAAAAGAAGTGATTTTGTTTCAATCAAAATATCAATTTTGTTCTAAGGAACTTTAAGCTTGGGCACACAATAGCATCGGTATGTTCCCTCTTTGAGGAGTGGGGCCACGACGTCCTCACCTTCCGCCTAACACAGGTACTCACCGGATATGGCTGTTTTGGGCCAGGGGAACACCACTGTGGGATCGCCATGAGGATATGGTATGTGTGAGAACACGGTAGAGGTGTGCCCGGCTTGGGCGCAGCACCGCCGTGTCCTCGTAGTGGCGATCGACGGAGATCTCTCGCGTCCGGCCCTGGTCCAGCCCATGGTCCAGAGCGAGAGTGCATGACAGGCCGTTACCTCCTTCTGCGAAGCAGTGATGCTGGCAGGAGGAGGCGGAGCACGTGAGCGAGCGGGAATCTCAGTGCCCTCACGCCTCTAGCCACACGAGACAACATCGAATTCCCGGCCAACGTAGACGCGGAATGCGGGCGGCGAGCAGTGGGCAGCTCGTAAAGAACCAGGTCCGGGTAGACGGCACGTTGCGTTTCACGCGCGCCTCAGAGATATCAGCACACAGTGATGGGGTCCACGAAGACCGATGCCTGGGTCAGGGTTGCAGTTTGGTTGAAAGAGAAATCGTGGCTCTGGCGCACAGGTAAGTGAAGGAACACGGTTGGGTTTTAGTTAGTAAAAATCTGACACGCCCTTGCTCCTCCGCCCAGAGCAGGAGAGGTCATTTGATTTCCCATCCACTCAAAAAAAGGATCTTTAAGCTACTCTCAAGTCACGATTGCATTGGATATCTTAATAATCGAATTCGTGTACTTAATAGGTGTAACCGCAACACAAGACGTCACTAATTTGTTGAAAATGTCGCAAGGTTTTGAGGTGCGGTTTCGCGTTCTTCTAATTAATATTCAAGAGATTTTTAATTCGCAATAAAGATAAAGGTATTTTTAATTGCACCAAGAGAACTCATCGTGTCATCGTGCGATCTACACGATCGATAGAACGACGCCTTCCTGCGCATTTACACCTATAATTTTGAAAGTTGATAAGTCTTCTTTTTTTGTGGGAGGGACAGGGCCAGAATCCATCATGCGGGTACAATTCGGGTTGGTATTAGTTATCTAGGTAACAAATTACTACAAAACTAAGTACGCTCTTATGAGGCTCGCCTGAGCCCCATTTATTGATAAAATAGAAACTTTTAAAATCTAGTGGTGATCTCATATCAGCGGCAACCTTTTTCTAAGATGTAGTGAAATTAAAAACTGACGAAATGTTGTTGATAAAAAAAAAAAAACGAGAATTGCCCTCTGAATTGTTACATTACACTGAAATGCTTCAGATAAGCGACTACCTACCTACCTTTTAAGATACGATCGTTGTCATGACATTAATAATAGGTATGGCCTTAAGATTTTAGCCATAAAGTTGAAAATCTTATAAAAATATCTAACAGATTGTAGTAGTTAGATGTGGTCTGTACGTCACTGAGTCGTCAAAACGCCTCCGGTGACCGGGGCCAATGCGATGTTCACAAAGAAAACTAAATTCAGGTTCAATGCATCCTTTACTTTATATTTTACTTGCTGCGCCGCACGGTTTCAACCGCGGTTTTAATATGCCCCGCTCCTATTGGTCACAGCATGATGTTACAGCCTAAAGCCTTCCTGGATTAATGGGCCATCCAATGCAAAAAGAATTTTTCATATCGGACCAGTAGTTCCTGAGATTAGCACGTTCAAACAAACAAACACTTCAGCTTTATACAGAGTGGTGCTGACAATACGACAATAAATGAAAACACGAACAATGCTGGTTCATAGGAATAATCCTAAACCATAGACAAAACCTAGCATCAAAAATAAAAAAAAATAAAATTTCAAACAAACTAAATCGCATAAAATTACAAACGGAATAGAATATCCTTTAAAATTATTGGGTCACTGACCTCCATCGGCGACAGCGCGATCCTGTATCGACTTGCATTTTTTCGCGCCATTGTTATTAAAGTTTGGTACCGCAGGATGCGGCGGTCATTAACCTGTAAGCGCTTCCTTATCAACATGTACATCATGTAGAAAATGTGAAAAATGAAAAATAATTTCCTGTGACTAAACTACTGGACATATTTATATAATTTTTTATGGATAGACTGAGAATGTGTTGAGGTACACGATATTTAATTTACTGTCGTATTGTCAGCACCACTTTGTATATTAGTATAGATTAAAAAAAGGACAGAAGATAAAATTTTACTTTAGTTCTGTCAAATTAAAAAACATTAAAAGACAATTGAAACGCGATTAATAACCTGACTAAGTACTAAAAATACGAAATGCGCTGACTAATTTGACAAGACTGAACTAATTTTTCTTAATCAATTAGAAAGAAAAAGACGCACTGAACTTAAGTATGGTTTAGTTCGTGGACAGGTAGACAGCCATTTTACCTACTTAAATAGATACAGCAATGGCCTTATTTTGTTTCATCTTTTAGGGTTTATCAGTGGAAACTTGTCAATGGCCTTCACTTTCATATTGTTTAATATGTATAACAATTTATGAGTTAGTTGTAAGGAACCCAAATGGAATAATATAAATATATTTCAGTACATCTTTTTAGAGTTGACTGTACCTAATGTAATTGGTGCTCTTGTTTACAGACGGTTCTGCAGCCGCCAGCATATCAAGCTCTGTCAAATTTTGTTGAATAGATTTATAAGAATGAAGCATTAAGGTTCAAGGTTGATTGGAAAAATTTGACAGTTCCAGGTAGCTTGACCTGCAGCTGCTATCTATACATAAGTAATATATTTTGTTATTGGTAAACCAAACAATTATTCAAATACCAACTTACATTAGAATTATATAAATGACTAAGTATATTCATATTCCCTCATTCTCTTGTCAAAAGAATTTTATACAAAAGTGATAACAGATTAACTAGCTGCTGCCAGTAACTTTGTCCAAGGATTTCTCACACTCCACCCTCACTAAGTTACTGTCGCTTCGCATCACTGTCTATTTATACTCATAGAATTGCATTATTTAATTTAAAGCATTATTGAAGCACACAGTCTTTGGTGGTAAAAGTTTTATCTTGAGGAGACCTCAATTGGATAAGAGGCTGGCTTGCTGTACAGTAGACTGCTAATGGTAACAGTACCATTAGCAGTCTACTGTACAGTTCATGTACAATTATGTAGTTTTTTATATTGTACAAAATATTGAATGCCTTATACAGGCTTGAGATTAGAATATGATGCTAAAAGCTGTAGTGTAGTGTTCTATTATAGTTCCAGGCCCTAGTTTTAAACCCAGATGAACACTTTAGATTAGTGTTTACTTTAGTTCCAGGTCCTGGGTGTAAACCCAGACAAGATGCATTATGTTGTGTTTTTATTACCCGACAGGCAAAGAAAGGAGGTAATGATTTTTTTATTCCTTCTACTCTTAAAATGGTAAAAAAAAAACATTGGAACACATGTGAACTCAGCAACACATACTGACACTGTGTGGTGGATTATGGCACAGTCCCTTCACTGATAGGAGGACCAAGCACTGGGTACATTATTTGTTTGCCTATAATTGTTACACTACTAGGCAAAGGCTCGCCCCATATTCTTCTTATAACCTGCCCCCTAATCGGCGAACACATTTTTGTCAAATGATTGCGACTAGTTGGGATCGTTTGGACCGAACGGACCAATAAGCGTTCCGGACGATCCCAACTGATGTCAACTAGTCGCAATCATTTGACAAAAATGTGTTCGCCGATTAGGGGGCTGGTTATACTGAGCTTTAACAATGTGAGCTTGTTCATTTAAAAAGCAACCAAGCTCAGACTTTGCTACAGCTCTAAACAAGAAAACGATTTTAGCCTCTTGTAATCCAAATGTATACTCCAGAGTAATGCTCAAGCATGAATCTCTATTGTGAAAATAGGTTTACACATGGGGACATGAGCTCACAAAGTTTTTTCAATTGCCTACTATTGTTTTATTTATCCTGATTTAAATTTATGGGAGACAGAATCAATCAAGATTCATGCTTATCACTCTAAAATACTATGTAAATATGATATGTTTTGTGAGTAAACAAATTTAATACATACCAATTGCTTGAGACTAAACAATCTGTATGTGTTAAACATATGATAGGTGTTCATTTATAAACAAGATTAAATGTTAAGTGATATTTAAATGTTAAAAAAGGAATGGTTAAACAGTTGCTAATCACTACTTAACATTAAGCAATATTTATGAATAAAGGGGATGATCCAAAGTCTGGCAATGTTATTGACTCGCTTAAGAATTTGCAATTTTAATATTTGATAGAACAGCAATTGGCTCACCCTAGTGCTTGGATCTGAATGCAGTCTTCAACAGAATGTGAGTGTAACTACAATAATACACTTTTGCCTACACCTTTGACCCATACCTCACTGAATTATAACAATTTCATTTTAAAAAAAGTAATTAAAACCTATACTGTGTTTCATTGCTATTCATACAATATAATTTCTAGCCTCCAAGACAGATTAGTTTGCTAATACAGTTAGTTAATAAACTTTTAACTGCGACTGTTGTTAGTAAATAGGATCAAAAACAACCCTGTTCAATTAACATCTGCTTGCTAATCACCCACAACCACGTCTACACATTGAACTATTCCTATTCCTTTTCGTTTATCCAGTCATATTTTCGGGAAGATAGTGTCACCGTCTATTTATTGAATCATGCTAAACGTGATTATCATTGTATTTTATACCTATAAACTAATATTCGCTAGCAAGGATCACATCATCACACGAACAGCCTACATATTTGACAGGTTTTTGATTATTATGACACCCAAGTCTGCACTCTGCAGCCGTGACTATGACAGTTGTTTTTTTTTATAGAAGTTTTTGGCTTGGTTGCTAAGACCTTTGAGCCATTTCTTCGTTATTCTTGTTTTCTTTCGTACCTTATCCTAACTTATCATAAACTTATCCTAAATTAACTTAACATATCTCCTTGTGATTCCCGCGTGAGCCGACTAAGAGGAATTTGGGGTAATCAGCATCATGATCATGATGTGGCCACTATGCTACAATTTTTCAATGTTCTTTATAAATTATTCACTGAATGCACTTTTCACTACACAAATCACGCGCTTTATTTAGTAAACAACACTATAAATAATTTTAAAAGTCCAATGAAAAATGAGCGTGACACTCAGCTTGACTTTCCCGTCAAAAAACTATGACAGTTGACGATAGGGATATTCACTTAACATCGATATATCGAATTTATTCGATGTTTTCTTTACGATATATCGGATTTATTCGATGTTTTGTCAAATATTTATTGTATTCGATATATCGATATATTTATAGAAACATCGAATATTTGTTTTTTTATTTTCTTTTTGTATAATCTACTAAAAAACGAAATAATTTTAACACTACTTGATGACTTGGATTTTGGATTTTAAATATGGTTCAATAAGGTAGTGACATCTGTGAGTGACCAGCTTAATCACCTAATCCATTCCATCCTGACAGATCGATTGATTATTCACTCTAAATTTCTGATGAATTATCAATGTACTTGCGTAGTCCAGTAGTAGGAATGCTCAATGAGAATCCTTTAGAGATTTGGCAAGATCTAAAAATTCAATTTCCTAAGCTTTATAAGATTGCCTTCAAATATTTAACTATTGTCGGGACTTCTGTTCCATCCGAACGATTATTTTCTAAGGCTGCTCAAATAGTTAATCAACAAAGAAATAGAATGAAAGGTAAAAGATTAAGTAAACTTTTATTTTTGCAAAGTTTGTCTAAAGAGCATTGGTTTTAATTAAATAGGTAAAGTGAAAGTAAATTTTTGCAGGTACATACCTAGATTAAGGCTAGTACTAAATATGTCTTTTGTTTTCTTTTACTGTTTTGAAGTTATGTGATATGTAATAAAATATTTCTATTAATTTGTCGTTTATATTTCACTTGCAAATGTAGGTATAACTCATCTCAGTCATCTCACCATTATCTTAGTATTACAATTCTATTTAAGTAACTATGTAATGATAGTGATTCTCATAGAAAATCACTATCATTACACTATTAGTTTAGCTATGTTACTCTGGTATCTGATTCTACATTCACACCTGCAAAATCAAAGACCACAAATTTTGCGCATTTCACTGGAAAAAGGTAATATTAAACTTTTGTGGAAAGTATTCGATAGTAGAAAAATATCGATGTTTTCTAGCGATATATCGATAGACATCGATGCTGGAATCCGATGTTTTACGTCGAATATAAATATCGATATATTTTTTAAGTGGACACCCCTAGTTGACGAATTTTTATGCCATAGATAATTTAACAAAACTCTTAAGAATTCTACCTTCTTATCATTATATTTGCTTTTACAATTTTTATTATCATACATCACATAAAATCACAAATTAAATTAAATTGCTATATAACTGCAACGTC
The DNA here is from genome assembly GCA_037179545.1 of Sesamia inferens. Classification (NCBI taxonomy): domain Eukaryota; kingdom Metazoa; phylum Arthropoda; class Insecta; order Lepidoptera; family Noctuidae; genus Sesamia; species Sesamia inferens. Next base: position 23,980,404 of record CM073921.1, read on the forward strand.
CTATGAAGTGTGCTGTCGTTTTTTGCATAATACTGGGTGTTGACAAGTTTTCAATGCCAAGTTTAGCTTTGCAAGTCATAAAAGTGCTCAATCAAAGTCATAAAAGTATGTGATGGAAAATTATCCTGGGTCAATGTCACCTGTAAGTGCTCAAGCTGCAAGGGTGATCATCATTTCATCACCACATCATCACGTCCTCTTGTGTGGAGAGATTAGGTACCTGGTATACATTTATTATTAATTAGTTAAAAAAATATAGAATTGAAAAACATTTAATACAATTCTCAATTGTTTGCTGACGAAGCACTCGAACATGTAAACTGAAATGTATTTAAAATCATAATTTGGAGTGTGTGACTACCTTTATGGAGCTGTCAGATAATTTTTCCACTTCTTAAATAAATTGCAAAATTCTATCTAGTCTATGTTTCACGGCTGCTGACCGATCATGTTTTGAAGTGGGTAGAAGATAAATGTGTTACTTTTGTGATGACTGTACGAGTTATTTGTAAGGTAATTACAAAAAAAGATTGTTTGCACAACATCGTTGTACCCCCATTTAATTTCTACAAATAATAAACTGAGAATCATGGCGTGTTCAGGCCACCAGAAGACTGCCTAGGTGGCAATTTTCAGATGTCATAATTTTTGTAGAGTGTCTACTTTTTACGTATTATACCTAATAATGAGATTTATTTAAAGGAATTTAGTCACTATAATGTTGTATAATGTATGGAGTATATTGTAGGTAGCTTAGCTGGACGCTTAAAATATCAATTTATAGGATATCGTCATGATCCTCAAATGTTTAAATTTTCAATATCATGGTGAATATTTTACCATATTCATGTTGTTATTGACTTTGAAAATGTAATATAAGACCTTTCCTTTTGCTTGCGATATCGTTTAACATTCATCAAGTCCAACTAGAATAATTTTCATGAAAACATGCATTATTCAATGTATTATAAAATCAATGTATGTAGTTTCACTTTAATATGTCATTATTCTTAGTGTCTGTAATCTTTTGGTTAATATTTTTGTGTTATTTTATGTCAATATAAAAATCTGTGATAATGACCCATTATTAAGGGGTTTGTATTGGCTCCAAGACTCATAATAATAATCATAATTCCTAACTCTTGGTTTCTCTAAATATGTGTAATATGTATTTGTCAATTTATAAAAAATGTTGTTATTTTGATCAACTAATAATATCGCTTCAAGGAACAAGCTTTCTTAGCAGACATGCTTATCATTTACAAGGTCATGTATTCTGAAATTGTATTTTATGTTACTGTAATTATATGGTGAAACAAAACATGATCTCAATTTTGTATAAAATTGGTTCTTGTAAGTTAGGTACCCTCTAAATCTTTGGGTACTACTTAACTTCTTTGTCTATCAAAACAGATTGAAAAATACTTGATTAAGTGTAACAAGAATTTCTGTGTTATGAGCAATTAGTAAGAGCTCATGAACTCAACTGTCACATTTTAAATTGACCGATAAAGTAACCATTTAAAAACCATATATTGTAAGTGGTTTGCTATAGTGATAGTTAGAACTATGTTCAGCTGTGAATGTCTTTTTTGGATCTATAATATTAGTTTAAAAACTTCTTGGCAATAGCCAAGGAAAACAAAACATTTACAAAGCACAAAACTCAATGAAGAGCAATTTAAACACAGCCTTGAAAGTACACAGATGTTGTCATAATATCCATTATGATTATTCCTAATCAAGAAGTTTAGATGATGATGATGATTACATTCATATTTATAATTATGCATATGCGAATGTTTTCGGAATGTATCCTTGGATTGCAATGACCACCTTCAGCTTTTAGGAGTATAGTATTCCTCGAACCTTTGAACGAAGATGGTTGCCAGGAAATTTGGCATTATCACAAAGGTCTGGTGGTACTTCACACCAGGACAGCTTCTAATGTTATACATAACACAGGTCCGTTCATGTGTCAAGTGGGACTGCAGTTAAGCACTCGTTTATAATTTATGAAAAAAGAAAAAACCCCACTGGGTCTCCATATCTTGAATGTGATTGAGGAGTCGTAAGCCAACTCGTAGAGGCCCCCTTAGATGATTTTATATGTTGAAGAGGCGTCAACTGCTTGAGTGACTATTCTTGTTAGCTGAATATCCATGTATGTTCAAAGTACAATATGTACCTACATATATTATACCAATTAGCACATTAGTTATTATTATGTACATCAAATCTGTTGGCTTATCACCTATTGCCTGAATACAAATTTTCTTTATTGCCTTAATTTAAAGTACCTGTTATGGAAGAATGAGAAAACTTAAGTTTCATTGCTCATATCTTCAAAAGCAGAGGAAGACCCTGAGTAGTGAGATTGTGTGGAATAATATACCTATACTTGTGCCAAGCTCAATAAAAAATAGAGGTAAACAAACCAATTTAGGGTTATTACAACTAGCATTTTAACAAATCTCCTATTATTTACATGATTATAGACTTTTACATGCTACCTATTTATTAACAATTCCTATTGCAGCATATTTCAATAGAATCACTGAAATAACATGCATATTAACTTGTTATTTCGAAAAACCATTAAAAAGTCGACATTAGTTTTACTTGACAGCCCTACAAAAAGAAAAACATTGGATGAAATCCAGCTATTGAACACATTTAGTGGAATACAGCCAATGAATAAAGTTGATGCATTTGTCAATACGATTTTCCGTATTTTAACTACATTTTAAATCAACTGCATAACATATGCATTATAATACTTTCAAGTATGGACTACATATAATATAAATGTATCAAAAATTTAACCTATGAGGAAATTAGCTTATATGTGTGTCATATTTCATACAAATCGGTTAATCGTTCTATGCAAATCATAAATATCTAAACATAAATAAACTGTTTACATTAGTAGGAAATAGGATTATTACTTCTATGAAAATCTTCTATCTAAAAAAGCTTGTTAACAGATGTTAACAATCTTTTCTAGGTAGATGAATTTGCCATGTAACAATTTGTTTACACCTAAAAGGAATCTTGAAGGTGTCCCTTGCAATGGTTTATTTATTTACCTCTATTCTTTATTGAATTTGGCCCAAATATGGCTAGAAAGGAGTTTACTACAGAGATGACAACTAATAGAGAAGGATGGAAGGATAACACATGTTGTTTTTGTACAAAATTAGGATCTGGGCAAGAGAATGATGAATTTCAGATATAGACACTGTCAAGCTGTTACTGCACTCAGTTATTCTAAAAATCTGCTCCCTAATTGCGTAACACACTATTGCTATCAATTTGAATCATTCTGAAGCATATTGCCATCCATTGCACTATATGTTCGAAAAGTTTGTCTGCCCGACAACGTAAATAACCCAATGAATTTTGTAAAACTCAAAATAAAACCCATTTACTGATAGTGTGCTATGCAATCACCCTGCTGACATAATGCCAGATAGTTAATTACTGCCAAAATATGCACCAGTATCTCTGTCTGAGCAATGCATTATTTGACACATGATCATCTGCCTAAACTTATTTCCAACTGTGACTCAAAAGCAACTCATCACAGAAAACTATGTTTTCTTTTGTGTTGTCAGTATGTCATACCTTTTATCACTGTCATCAGGCCAAGAAAGATATAATGTCAACACTGCTTTGCTTTTTGTTATCACTGTAGTGTAATGTTACAATAGACTATAGTAGATGAATTGATGGAGAATTTCTTTTATACATGAATTTTTTATACTTTTATCTGTCATATAGTCCTTAAAACTTGATTTTGCAAGTATTGAAGAGATGTTTCTTTATACACATTCACATTTCACTCTGGTGAATCATTATATTATTTAAGTATTTATATACTATGCACATCACACATTTTACAATCAATTGCTGTTACATGAAGATTGCAAAAGAAAATACCTGTATACCTCATTATTTTTATTAAAATCTAAAAGTGTAATGGAAGGAAAGATATCCTAAACAATGTGACATAACGTTACTTATTTATCATGAACCAACCTAATTGGAGATACTGATTAGTAGGTAGCAGAAGTGATGTAGGGTAATGATGATAAACTGAGTAAATAGCTGCTAAGAATAAATTTAAATAGATATTTTACATAATTTTTTACTAATTGTCAAGCGGTAATAAACCAGAATAATATTTGTTTATGTTGTCGGAGGAATTGAAATGTATGAATGTTTTTTTTTTTTTGAGATAAGATTTTTTGTATGCATGTGTTTCAGTCCCAAATAAAACTAGTTAACTAGTTAAGTTATAATTACCCTTTTCAACTAAGTAGTTGAAAAGGGTAATTAAATGAACAAATTAATTATCAGATGTACTTACATATGTATATGTCGTATGTATCTGAATATAGACGTCAGTACCGCCGAGGTGGGCCAGAAAAATATAGCGAGAAGACCTGGTGAACTGTTGTTGTGAGTTTGGAAGTATGTTTAACTAGCTGCACACCCCGGTTTCAACCGCAAAAGTTTCGATCCCGTAGGAACATCGGTATAAGAAGTGTTTCTATTTTTAAATATCTTTGTAATATTTCTGTTTATGGACTCTGTGTGCCAAATTTCATCCAAATCCGTTCGGTGTTTTTGCGTGAAAGAGTAACAAACATCCATCCATATCTACACACTCACAAACTTTCGAATTTTATTATTAGTAGGATCTGGTTATATTACTATAAATTCTTTTAACACTGGACGGAATATTTTGGAAGTTTATTATCAGTTGTTTGTATCGGTAAAGAATTACATATTCGTAGAAGAATGTCACAAAATTTACTTTTTTTTTTTGTAATCAAATTATTTTATTGTCACCGACTCTTGATAAGTGTACGAAGTTGAAAAGTAGGTATATCCCTGTAAATCGAGTCCAAAAGGGTGTACCACAAACAAATATGTATACCTTCACATCCTCATAATTGATGTCGGTGGTGTGGGTGAATATTTAATTGATGGTACTGTAGGCCTAGTATGAGTTTTCAATACGAAACTCGATCGTCGATATCGAGCGCGTTTGGCGCTCTCATTGGTTGAGAGTTTTTACGACCTTGAAGCGGGCCAATCGCTGAATCAAACTCGCTCGATATCAACGATCGAGTTTCGTAATGAAAACTCATACTAGGCCTACTGTTGTGGCGGTGTGTACAAAAAGTACGCCTCTGCCTGACTCTTTAGAGAGAATACAGGCGTGATGTTATGTTATAATTGATGTATCATATCTGTCCTATTTTCTTTGCGTGGCATTTGATCACTTGTTTTGCTCGGACAGTGTGTGGTGAGAAGTGATATACCTATAAATACGTACTCGTATATATATGTAGTGTGACGTTTGCTACGGGCATTGATATCTCTACACAAGGATTGCCTTTCTTGTTTTAAGATAAATGCGGCGTGTTACTCAGGGCAGTGCAGCGTCATCGCGGTTGTTTAATTTATTCCAGGATAATTACAACAACGCATTAACTTTAAGACTTTCCGTGCGCGTACCCAATTTCTGTTGGCCCGTCGGTGACCTGGTCATCCGACGCTTCCTTAGACAAGTACCACAGAGCAGCTCAAGAGCAAGCTAGTGATGTGAAATTTTGTAGTAAAATATGTATGTTTAGGTTAAGGTAGTTATGGATTTTGTTTGGATAAGAAATGTCCGTAGACATATACAAATGGACATGCCGTACTCGTATAATCTCTAGCACTATGTCTTTCCTCATAGATGATTGATGACTTTGAGAGAGATAAAGATAAACGAGACTTCGTTTCCTCTCTTTCTTTCCGAGTGCCACAATTCTCATCTCTAAGGTCAATGACCACTGCGGATGTGTCAGATTTTTACTAATCCATATGAGTTCCTTGGTTGCGCTGTGCGCCAAGAGCCCCGGTATCTATTTCGAATAACCCACCTATAATGTATGGGCTATATTTGCCTTGGAAAGCACGTTAAGCCGTTGGTCCGTCCGACAGTCGTTATAGGAATGCCGAAAGACTGATAGCCAGTCTTACCAAGAGTTACCGTATAACCCAGGGTTAGGTTATGGCGGTCAGATAGACACACTCTCCATGTAATATACTGATATTCAGCCAAAACTGATATATGATACACTTTATGTACATATTTATTGTATAATCTATATAAACAGTACACTGTACATTACCTACTTTATTTCTCTTTCCTTCCCCTTACTATTCTATCCAAAGGTAGTCTGTAAAAGATCACTCTTAGCGATAAGAGCGTAATTAATTCTGTAATTTATATGGTGTACATAATATAGAGTATTCAATTCTATTCATGAGGGTTTTTATTTTTTGTACTCTTACAGGAAGATTACAAACTAAACTCACACAGACAAAACAATGTCTTCATCTTAATCTCAGCGTTAATCCCAGTCGTATCCGAAGCTTTTCAGCATTGGAGTCTAGGGTCCGCTTTACCAGTCTTAAATGCTCATTTTGGCTAAACTTCGATATTTCGAAGCGACTGCCGTCTGACCTCCACAATCCGAAGGCGATATCGAAGCATTGCAGTTAGACCAATTGTAGTACTTTTGAGGGCTCCAACAACCCGTAACGACTGCTATTAGATGTTCGTATTGCAACCGGGACCAACGGCTTAACGTGCTTTCCGAGGCACGACCAGACCAGTGCAAATATTCATATTCATGCATACAAATACTTGCACTGCGCGGGGATCGAACCCGCGCCTCCTTGCGCAAGCGGCCCCGTTCGCTACCGCTCCACCACGGATGCTGTCAGACAAAACAATGTGTATTATGTCAAAAAAAAAAAAAAACGACCAAAAGAATATTAAAACAGAAAGTCCTATGCGAGGCCAAAAGGCTCCTTTCTCAGCATGCGATTTACGGTACGCTAGTGTAGTGGTGAATGTTGGGTGTGGCTAAAGCGGTTTAAAAGTTGAATAAAGACTGTGGATATCTGTTTCTTGCGATGTATGTGTGGTGTACCTATGAATGATATGAAAAGACAACATTGCAGTTTAAAAGACCCAGTGAAAAAAATAAAACAGTATGTTTAGATGATAGTTTGCTCATATTGAGAGGATGAATTGAAGGCGAACAACAAAAAGTACTTACAAGGCAGATGTAAATGCTAACGCCGGAATGATACCCTAGAAGAAATTTTGCTAACCTTATTGATGATGTTTTTCAGAAAGGTCAGGTGAGTAGTACTCTTAACCGGCATGTGTGTCTGTATGTTCAGATGGTACATAGGTACTATAGTAAACAAAGCAATTAGAGTAGGTATGTTGGGATCGTAACAGTTTGCGAGATGAGAAATAGTCGTCTATGTATGAAAATGTTGTATTGATTTTTATGAAGCGATCGAATGAAATCTCTCATTTATCTGTGTTTTATTTATCGTAAATTTTATGAACATTCACAGTCTAATCAAATCCTCAAAGCCTCAATCTGCCTAAAATACATCTAATTTGGATTGGTGATTGAAATGTCATGTTGTCAACTTGTGATTGTATTGTCTAAGGGTCGAGTTGTCTAAATACCAAAGGGCATTTCCGTGTAATACAGTATTGTTTTGTTTTTATGCAATATTTATGCGTTCCTTATCAACTAAATACGATTAAAGAAAAGGACGTGAATACTTATTCAGTGTGACTGTTGGCAAATTGACAAGTATCATATACTGTGCTCCTTGCGCTTCGCTTGTCTACCGTCAAAACAATGAACAGCTTTATTTCTAATCTTATGTTTTATACGAAAGGGTAACTAAATAAAACTTTGAATCTTGTTCATGTGAACAAGATGGATTCAGGATGAACTCCGAAAGTGCAAGGAGTAAAATAAAATCCGTTTTCTTGAATTTTTGTACTCCTGATTATAATATCTAAATACCCTACCCCTTATTCATAAACGCTGCTTAAAGTTAACTAGTGATTAGCGACTGTTTAACCATACATTTTCGACGGTTTGCACGTCACTTATCATCGTTCATGAATAAACGCCTTAAACACTATGGTGTTTATTCATAAACGATGTTTAAAGTTAAACGACGCTAAAACATCAAAAATGTGTTAAAAGTCACTAATCACTATACCAATGCCAAGCTCCATAAACTATAGAGGTAAACAAACAAATTTTGGGTTATCACAACTCACGTTTAACAAATCTCCTGTTATTTACATGATTATCGACTTTTACATGCAAAATATTTAATAACAGTTCCTATTGCAGCATATTTCAATAAAATCACTAAAATAACATACATAATAACTTGATATTTCGAAAAACCATTAAGAAGTCGACATACATTTTATGTGATAGCCCTACAAAAAAAGAAAGATGGATGAAATCCAAGTATTGAACACATTTTGTGGAATTCAACGAATGAATAAAGTTGAGGCATTTATCAATACAATTTTGCGTATTTTAACTACTTTCAAATCAACTGCATAAAACATGCATTGTAATACTTTCAAGCATGGACTAAGTATAATATATATATGCATCAAAATTTAAACTATTAGGAAATTGGCTTACATGTGTGTCATATTTCATTCAAATCGGTTAAGCGTTCTATACAAATCATAAATTTCTAAACATAAATAAACTGTTTGTATTAGTAGGAAGTAGGATTATTACTTTTATGAAAATCATTTATGTAGAAAAGGTTGTTAACATCTGTCTTTTAGGCGTAAACTACTCGTTGCCTAGCAACGGTTTGTTTACCTCTATTCTTTATCGAATTTGGCTCAAATATAGTTAACTTTAAACAAACTTTATGAACAAGGGGGCCTATTTCTGAGTTAAGAATTTAAAGTTGAAAACTTGTCCAACAGCATGGAATACATGACATGACAGTCCGCTATGTTAACCTACCCTTGAGTACAGATTTTATAATAATGGCTCATCAAAATATAGAGGCGATGAAGGTGTCACGCAAAGCGAATGGAAATTGGAAGTCGTATTCGACTTCCTATCGCGACAGATTTTAAAAAGTATTTGTATGTACAGACCACAGCACAAGCTACTATAATCTATAAAATTTCTTCTTTAGACTTTAATACCGCTAAAGCTCAAGGTTGATTGGAAATATTTGACAGTTTCGTGTAGCTTGACCTGCTCTCGTCCGTACGTCATTGTTTAAGTACTAATCGCGATTATATGTATGTACAATATTGTGTGTCACCATCATTGGAATCTGAAGGGCTGTTTCCATATTTTGAAGAACGTTTGCAATCTAATCTGTCAAAAATACCTTCATTCTAACTTTAAATTTTAACAAGTTTTCGATTATCACTGGGATGAGATTTAAACTAGATTTTGAACATTTATAGCAAGTGGCCCTCAGTTCCATTCACTGCTGAATTTAGACCAAGCGTAACACACTAACAATATAAATTTGACAATATTAAAACATTCATTGCATTATTTCCGTTGTTAAGCACTGACGTTGTTCGAACGCAGAAGCAATGGATTATAGCAATACAGTAATGTGTTACTGTACTGTATTGCTAATCCATATCCAATCCATGCTGTAGGGACTGCTTAAGTTTCCCCATCATAATTTTCATATTAATTCTTTTGTACTGTTTTGTAATGTTTGTGTCTCATTTTGATGATTAGCTATGCTTTCCTTGATAATAATCGTTTAGTCCAAAATTCTAAAATATAAATGATGGTTTGTTCTTTTTCACATTCCTTATTATCAATATTAATTCTTAGGAATTTAAGTGGTTGACGTCTGATTAGCGTTTTGAAATATTTTATTTAAGAATATTTTTAATGCCGGTTAATTGACCTGTGGATTATTAGTGCAGACAACTTTCCTATTCTTATTGCTATTCATATTAATTATTAAACCATTTGTTTCAGAATGCCAATACAGGCGCCTCAATGGACGGATTATTTGAACTGTCCAGTGTGCTGCCGCGAATTCGGCGCACCGCCGCGCAGCCCCATTAGCCTCGGATGTGGCCATACACTATGTAGACACTGCCTCAAACACTTACACAGAAAACAATGTCCGTTCGACCAGGTACGTATCTACTTAACTAACGCTGAGATGATTTTTTGCTTTTTGTATTCTCAATGCTCGGCTCAACACTTAAAGTTGAAAATGTAGTGCAACTTTTGTTAGCCAACCAAAACGAGGTTCTATAAAAACTCGGGGTCTGCCCGTGTATGACTGATTATCTTCTAATTATGAATACGAGAGATATTACGTACCTCGGAAATACCGTTTAACCGTTGTTCTCGGCTAGTATTTGTAGATTTTTGACAACCAGTCACCAAAGGTTATTTATTGTATTACTGGTGGTGTTTGTATTACGTGTCTAACGATTATAAAGTGGAATAAACGTAGGTATAATAACTCAAACGTAACGTAAGTTTGTCAGGCCCGTTTAAAAATAAATCGATTTTAAAGTCATCCTTCGTCATACACTACTTAGCCTTGGATTTAAACTATGATCCACTATCAGATAAACATTTGCTGATTTCGGCCTAAGAAACTTGTCTCCTTAGTTACCATGTAATTTTAAGAAATACGTATTATTGTATGTAATTCTACCTAAAAACAAAAATAAACTTTTCTGTAATAAGATAGCTTACAGAAGCAGCAGTTTTCCATCCGTGAGTACTTTCAGACAACCAGAATACTAGAATCTGGAATATCCGGAAATAAAATCGATCATGGCTTAAAACAACAACTTAACTAATTACCCTGTTGTATTTAGATGCCAATAGAACTTCAAAGTACTAGACTATTAAATAATTAACTTGTTAATTTATACTTCTCCAAAATGTACGGTATATTTTTGACGTGAATCTAAATTGAACGTCAAGTTGTTATAGATTTGGCCTAAAATCACCTTGAGTTTAGAATATATTGTGTAACTAAGGAGCCATCAACGGCTTCCCTTGTGTCTATTACTTTGGCCAAAACCTAAAACTTCCCACAAACAGTGCTGATTGACCTCGCCACAGACCAAATCCAATATTCATTTGTAAGGTAGGATAATTCTAATGACAGGCCGTCATCCAACAACTTCAGATATTTCAGCCGTTTGTATATAATCCGTAGAAGCCGTGCCCTTGGTATGTCTATACCCTTTCCTTTATACGTTGCATATAAGATCCTTGCGATAAGAAATTCTAAGCTCTTCCATTTTTATATGACGGTTCGCTACAATTGGCATCGGAGCGGAGGATCTATTGAGACAACTAGGAATTGGGTCAGCGCAGCGGCTCTGCACTCAGTAACGCGTCCGTCAGCGTTTTGTGCAGTTTAGTCGTTCAAAACGTTCGTTGCTGGCGAAAAATTTAGTTTAGTTTAGCCTTGTGACCGCTAACCGAAGTCGAATGCTTGGGCTCTTTGTACGAAGCCTTTGATCTCTCAACAAGCATATGTGTCGGCGCGCCTGCTCGCACATGTTCTTGTTAGCTCATTACTAGCCTGTTTATGGTGCTAATCTTGAAGAGAGCACATCGGCGTGACCATCTGGCACGAAGATATGCTAGGCGTATTTCTCTGTCTTAGTAGTATAATAATCTTATTATTGATTCGAGGCGCTATACTTCTTATGGTTGGATTTCTGAATCTTTTTATCGTTCTTTTAAACCACTTTCAAAACTACCGAACGATGCCTCCACCTCTAGCTTACCACCTTAGCTAATTGCAGCCAGTGTGTACTTACAGTGTGACCTTAAGCCCGCGAATTTCGTGTTAAATGCTTCTGATGCGATTGTTTTTCGCAAAACACGTACCTATTGCTTTGCGGAGCGAAATCCTACAAGCGTTCCAAACAGTACCCACTTACATGCGTCATGTCAAGTGGATTTTATCCGAGCCTTGTCGTAATAGGGTAGTTGATTAAAAAATCTAATTAGTCCATCAGTCAGATTTCCAAAAAATACTAGACACGATTTTTTCTATTTTTAAATAAACAAAAAATGAAGACGACACAGTGCGTTGAAAACTCGTGTGACGTCACTGCACGCTGCACTTTTTGGCGACGAGTGACGTCACCAGCCACCACTCCTGATCTTTGATGTCTTTTATATTTGTCAATTTTTATTGATTTGATAAAACAAAATATACGTATCCAATATTTTTCAATACTCTGAATGACGGACTAAATAGAATATTTATTTTTACCCAGGCAACTCCCTATTGTCCAATATTAGAGTAACCTCGTTATATGTGAAATGAGTGAAAACATCGTTAAGATTGTGCTCAACCCTAGTTGTGTAGACTTATTGAAAAAAAATAAATAATTGATGCACGAGGAGTAAAAAGCAAACCGTCGTTATACTGTTTTGAGCTGCACGCTCCTACACCTAATTAATAATATAATTCAAAAAGGTCTGTATTTCGATTGATACGTACCTATGTGTCCTCCAAAAGAAACAGATATTGTGATGTCTTCGATATTTCAAATCTTCAATTTATTTTCCAATCCGTTCCCGACTTCCTGTCAATTTCCGATACTTCATTCCAAGGAATTAAACAGCACAATATTTCAGGAAATAGGCATTAGAAAAGGTAATGGCAAATCAACTATATTGGTAGTTTACTTGTCGACATGACTATAAAATGGCTGACAGATGTAACTCACTCGACGGTTAAATTTCAATTATCGGCATGATCATGTTGCGCATATGTTGGTGTAGCGAAGGTTTTTTAGGAATAGATGACATTCTGTTCCCTCTGCAACTCTGTTCCTGCTGCATATTAACGATCTGCGTATGCCCGATATCTATGGGAATGGAGATGGCAGCACAGTTATGGAGAGATACCTGCCGGGTGCTCGGACTAGTAAGGAATCAATGCGGTCCGAAAGTAACGGTATGGTTGAGCAGACGAATGTTGCACTACAGGCAGTCTCCGAATGGGGCGAAGCCAATCTTGTAGCATTCTACGCCGCCAAAACACAAGCATTTCTATTCACCGCCAAAAGAAACCCGTTCACTTCGGTTCCTACTCTTCGGAATGAATCTTTGGAGTGCACCGACCGCCTTCAGCTTTTGGGAGTTGATATTTCCTCGAACCTAAACTTTGGGCGGTTCATTGAGATCAAAGCCAAGGTGGCTGCCAGGTAACTTGTCGGTGTTCTAAAGGATTCATTTTGGAGAGAGTGCGAGGGAATTGCGTGATTTAATTCCCCTATCTCTGTTCCATCATAAGACGACCCGTCGTACGGACAGTATCCACCCTTATGTTGTTGACACCACTACGATTCGGACGAAGCGGCCTCATCTTTTATACCGCGTACAATGAGGAACTGGAACTATTTGCCAGTGGCGTTGTTTCCGTCTGAATACAATTTAAATGTATTCAAAGCTATAGTGAATAAGACTCTTAATTAACTAGTGTGCTTTACCATCAACCATTGCATCACTGCTTACCATCAGGCGTGATTTCGATCATGCTCTAGTTTATAATTATAAAACCTTTAAAACATACATATCAACAGAATCTAGGAACATGAGATATCTAAAAATCGATATAGAATTTTCCCATGTTATAAATGGAAGAATGATGCCATTAATACAAGGTCGTAAATAAAAAATTAAAAAATATGTGATTTTTTTATATTTTATTTAAGATGTTAAGTTAGTATAAAAACTTTCTTCTTATAAAACTGCAGTGGATCCACGGTAGTCAGACAAACATTTTGCAGGGCAGTGTCGAACTATCGAATTTGTCGGATTGAGTACTGCCTAAGATGTCCGAAGAAAACCGTTTTTTTTTTACAAAAGAGTACCTTGTAACCCGTCAACTTACAGTTCCCCAATGATAAGATTACAGATCATACTTTGTTATGTCCATCAAAATTAGTAAATTAAACAACAGAATAGAAAGATTACTTTTTATTATAAACTAGCGACCCGCCCCGGCTTCGCACGGGTGCAATGCTGTTACTAAATACACTACAGAAAAACTGTGAATTCATACTAATATTATAAATGTGAAAGTGTGTTTGATTGTTTGTTTGTCTTTCCTTCACGCCGTAGCTAAGCAATCAATCGACCTGATTTTTGGCATACTGTTAGTTGAAAAGATGGAGAGTAACATAGGCTTAGTAACCTAGACTTCTGGTCCTAAAAAAACATCAAGTTCCCAAGGGAGATTACTGGAATATTTGTATGTGTACACCAAATATCCTAATATTATAAATCGGAAAGTGTGTTTGTTTGTTTGTTTGTTCCGCTTTCACGCCGTAACTACTAAGCCAATTGTTTTGAAATTTTGCGGACGTAGAGTTAGAAGTCCGGATTAAATAATAGGGTACTTTTTATCCCGGAAAAAAAAAATATTCGCGAGGGAAATCTAAAAGCACGATATAACCGATCTCCACGCGAGCGAAGCCGCGGGCGGAAAGCTAGTGTTGTATAAAAAACATAGCGGCTCGTCCCTCCAGGTCAGCCTGGACGCGACGCCCCGCCATTTTCAAATCTGTAATATCTTCGAAAATTTTCTTTTAAACCATATACTGTAAAGGGTGATATAGATCTATATTAAATCAACAATTTATTAAAGACGTATTAAATTGGATAAGGATTAATGTTGTATTGGTTAAAATCGCTTCGAAAATTAGCTGGTGTTTGTCGTAAAAATTAAATGACAAAAAATGTTATTGTGGGATATTCCTAAGAGATTCTATCTGTATAGAAGTCTGCGATAGACCTTTTCAATGTGTACAATATTTAGTACATTATTCTGATAAATCTTGTAGCGTTCAGCCTACGTTTCACTGCAAATGCGGGTAAAATGTAATTATTTATGACATCACATTAGAAACCTCAAAAATAATAGTATTTCTCCACTATTTAATGGATGTTATTATACATATAAACCTTCCTCTGTAATCACTCTATTATTATTCTCTATCTATATAAACCGCATCAAAATCCGTTCCGTAGTAACGTAGTTTTAAAGATTAAATCATACAAAGGGGCATAGGGAATGAGAAAGTGACTTTGTATTATAGTATGTAGTAGTCATCAATGCTATAGAATTTACATCAGTGCGTACAAGCTGTAGCTTGTTCAATCGTGAATTAGCTAATACATATTGTATGTAATAGACGATGTCGGATTACCGGGCCTCCACTGTATTTATTGTAATTAAAATTGTTAGTAATCTAATCAATGTTGCCACATTAATTACTCATGGACATCGATTGTTCATACTTAAAATTAAATTGTAAATGTCTTGCTGCGGTGGCGTCGTCCTAATTGGCGTAGATCGCACGATGACACGCGACACGAAGAGACGCAAGAACGCATCGCCGTTCTCTTCGTGCGATGAGTTCAATCATACAGATTTTATCAGATGCATACGATCGTTATTAAGCATTTCATGTGCTCGCGCGAATAGGTGCGAGGTTCAAATTAGTATAACAAAACCCATCATTTGTTTCATCATTGTCATTCTTGGTCACAACAAAGTCATTTTTTTCAATAGACCTCCATAACCCAGTTACTATACTTGAGCCAAATTCGATAAATAAGATATAGAATAGAGGTAAACAAACCGTTGCTAGGCAATGACTTGTTTACACCTAATAGTAAGATGTTATGAACCTTTTCTAGAGAGATGATTTTCATATAGTAATAATCGTACTTCCTATTAATGTAAAAAGTTTATTTTTGTTATAAAAACATCTCGTTATACACAAATATCCTAACTTTATTTGTTGACATAGTCTAAATTTCACAAAATGTGTTTAATACCTGGATTACATCCAGGTTTCTTTTTTTGTAGCGCTATCACGAAAAATTAATGTTGATTTTATAAGTTTCAGTGATTCTGTTGAAATATACTGCAATAGCAATTGATAATGAATAGTTAGCATGGAAAAGTCAATAATCATGTAAATAATAGGAGATTTTTAAAACGTGAGTTGTGATAAACCTTTGTTTTTTTTTTACCTGTATTCTTTATCGAATTTGGCATAAGTAACATGATTCCATTTGGTAAGACTGGTTGTCAGGATTTTGGGCTTCTGACTACGTGGACCGCCGAACCCACCGACTAAAGACTGATAAAGATTACATATGACAGCTGGAAGCCACTGCTTAACGTTCTTTCCGAGATGCGGACAGCTCTCGATTTGAAGTGGATAGTCATCCATCCATGGACCTCCCTTGCCACGCACTGCTTTATCTTGAAAATCGGACCCTGCGACTGTTATCATTGAAATAACAGCTTCAGCTTGCCAACACTTTATCAATAAATGTATTCTCTCGCTCTTGCAGACAGTCATCCAAATGGACCCCGAGGAGCTGGTGGTAAACACTGCGCTCCTCCAGCTCGCAGGGTACACACCACCGGCGCAGCCCTACCATCCACCTTCCATCCAGGCCCTCCCAGATCATGACAAACAGGCGTACGACTGCATCGTCAAGTGCATGGAACATCTCGCAGCCTACCTCAAGTACTGTGGCAATAGTGAGTACAAAACTCTTTAATTAAGTCAATGGTTGAGCTGGCAGATGATGCGTCATGCGCTCTATGCGTAATGTTAAACGAGCGCCATCAGATGGAATCGGTCATCATAGACACCTTAAATTTTTTTTTTTTTGTACGGTACACGTCTTTTTACATCAACAATGGATCAAAATAATTGCTCTTTTCATATGTTACTTTTATGTCACAATCACATAAAAGTAACAAAGGAAACAACGGCAGTATTCACAGTATAAATAAAAACATTTTTAGACTTTTAATAGGTGTACAAATAAGTTTCCGCCGTTGTTTCAACATTTTGACGAGCATTATCATGTAGGAGAATAATTTTGTCATATCAGGACTGATAGAAGGAAGAGGAAAAACGCACATATTACTTTACTACTTACATTGTTTTGTTTGGGTTGGTTAATCATCAAATGACCCTCCCGCTCTGGGCGAAACGGAAGGGCGTGTAAGAATTTTACTGGCTAAAAACCACCCGTGTTTCTTCACTTGCCTGTGAGCCAGTGCCACGGTTTCTTTTTTAACCAACCCGCAACGACGCGGTCAGGCATCGGGCTGGTCGCTTCCTTAGCGACCGCGCCCACAACGGTGCCCCGTAAAGGGCCATGGACCGCACGGCCCGCGTAGAGCCTGCGGCGGGAGGGGTTTGGTCCCCTTAGATTGGGGAGGAGCCGATTCAAGGCAACCCCGGCCCGTTCCAGTCTAGGTGCCAAACATCGGAAGTGCTCCTGGAAGTTCCACCGGCTGTCGAGGACGAGTCCCAGGTACTTCATCGTCGACCTAACGCCGTTCTGAACCCCACCTACCGTTATGTGGCAACCCGACGGTGGCGCGTTCCGAGGACCTTGAAAATACATGGTCTCAGACTTGTGCAGGGCCACCTCGAGTCCCAATTGCCAGATCCTCTCCACGATTGTCGCAACCCCGTCGGTCGCTTCATCGGCCACCGCCAGGTGCTACTTCCCTTGTGCCAGAACTAGCGTGTCGTCATCGTATTTAACTACGCAGACGCCGATAGGGAGGTCAGCGCGTTGCACCTAGTCGTACCCGATGTTCCACAGATGTGGCCCCAGGCGGTCCTGGCGGTCCTGGTTCCACAGGGCCCGGTATCCCTGTGGAGCACTGCACGACGTCTCCCGCCGGTTACACACTCCTTCGTGGCTAGGGTAGATAACGGCCCTGTCCGTCAGATAGGCCTCGACCACTCGACAGAGATAGGTCGGCGTCCGGTGATTCCGGAATGCCTCCCAGATGCAACACCAGGGTTGAAGTCGTTGGCGATGTCTAGAGACACCACCGAGACAACCCCACCCCGGGCTACAGCATCCCCTGTCGTAAGGGGCATGCACATGATGGCGTCCACCGTAGAGCACCCCCTGCGGAAGCCAAACTGTTGCTGTTTGTCGGCCTCCGTGGCGCAGCGGTCAACACGCCTGCCTGGGACGTGGAGGTCCCGGGTTCGATCCCCGGCCAGGTCATGATGGAAAACGATCTTTTCCTGATTGGCCTGGGTCTTGGATGTTTATCTATATACGTATCTATTATAAATATAGTATCGTTGAGTTAGTATCCCATAACACAAGTCTCGAACTTACTTTGGGGCTAGCTCAATCTGTGTGATTTGTCCGTATATATTTATTTATTTATTTTATTAAACTGGCTCTCCGCCAAATCCGGCCCCGCTCGCCTGAGTCGCCCAACGAGGCGGTCTGCGGTGACTCTTTCGAAAAGCTTGCCCACTTCGTCACACAGCACGATGGGCCAGTAAGCGGACGGGGAGCGGATGGATGGCCTTGCGTTCGTCTTGCGTTTATTGATAGTAATTTTTGTTTGTTCATTTGTAATTAACTAGTAATAACATTTTCCATCACACGTAGTTTAATTTACTTAAAACATGTTAATTTTACCAACGAAAGAAAAAATAACGTATATACTTAACTAGCGACCCACCCCGTCTTCGCGCTGGTGCAATACTAATACTAATTACACTACAGAAAAACTATATATATAAAAACATAGCGGCCGGCCGCTCCCGCCGCCTCAGCCGGTCGGTATCGCCGCAAACGCTACTTTCAGCAATTTTAAATCTGTAATATCTTCGAAAATATTCATTTAAATCATAATTTTTTTTCATAGTTATAAACTAGCGCTTGACCACAATCCCGCCTGATGGTAAGCAGTGATGCGATCGTTGATGGTAAGCGAAGCATATGATGCAAAGAGCCATATATGTCTATATTTTAAATCAACAATGTATTTAACGTATTTATTTTTTTTTTTTTTTTTTTTTTTTTATTAAAGTATAAACCAGCGCTTGTCCGCAATCCTGCCTGATGGTAAGCAGTGACGCAATCGTTGATGGTAAAGCGCACTAGTTTATTAAGAGCCTATTCACTCTAGCCTTGAAGACACTCAAATTGTAGTCCGACGGAAACACCGCCGCCGGCAGATTGTTCCAGTCCCTCGATGTACGCGGTATAAAGGAGGAGGCGAAACGCTTCGTCCGGATCGTAGAGGTGTTAACAACATAAGGGTGGAAACTCGCCGTACGACGGGTCGTCCGATGGTGGAACGGAGATGGGGGAATTAAATCGTGCAATTCCCTCGCACACTCCCCAGAATGTATCCTATAGAACACCGAAAGGCTGGCTACTCTACGCCTGTGCTCTAGGCTTTGGAGACCAACTCGAGTTAAATCAGGGTCACCAATCAGCCTCTTCGCACGCCTCTCCACTGAATCCAAAGTGGCCAGGTGACACTTAGCAGCACCAGCCCAAATGTGGCTGCAGTACTCCACACACGAACGGACCTGTGCTTTGTACAACATTAGAAGATGCCCTGGTGTGAAGTACTGCCGGACCTTTGCGATTACACCAAGTTTTCTGGCAGCCACCTTGGCCTTGGACTCAATGAACCGCCCAAAGTTTAGGTTCGAGGAAATCTCAATACCCAAAAGCTGAAGGCGGTCGGTACACTCCAAGGATACATTCCGAAAAGTAGGAGCCAAGGTGAACGGGCTCCTTTTGGCGGTGAAAAGACACGCCTGCGTTTTGGCGGCATTGAATGCTACAAGATTGGCATTGCCCCATTCGGAGACTGCCTGAAGTGCAACACTCGTTCGCTCTACCATGGCCTCTCTTTCGGACCGGATTGATTCCCTACTAGCCCGATTTAATTAGATAAGGATTGATACATTATTATGATAAATCTCCTGCGTTTGCAATTTAAGCGGAAAAATATAATTATCTACGACATCACATTAGAAACCTCAAAAATAACAGTATTTCTCCACTATATACTGAATTTTATTATACATATAAAAGTTCCTCTTCCACCACTCTTATGTATTCAAAAAACCGCATCACAATCCGCTGCGCAGTTTTAAAGATTTAAGCTTACATTATATCCCTATGTATGCTGGGACAGAGAAACGGACTTTGTTTTATACTATGTAGTGATACGTAAAATGTTAGAACAGTTACAACTGCATTTTTCCCTATGAAATAATTTTAAGTTTCCTACATGTATATGCACTAGTATGTGTCATAACAGTCATTTGTTATACAAGGGCGCAAAGTTGCTTTTTAACCGTGTACTCAATTTTCTATTATTATTTTCTATCGATACTAAAATTAGAATCCTGAACGATAGCGAGCGAATCATAGACCACAAGGTGAAAAATTTTGCACTCGAGTGCAACACGTAACATGATAAAGTTGTTTTTCGACACCATTAAGGTAGAAGTAAATAGACTTAATGATATTTAGAATTCACAAGCTGAGTGCATACGAAACATTCATAATTCAATTTTCTGTGTCCCCTAGCGGATCTAAACGGTTTTACACTCGAATATCAGCGACTAATTTCATTTTCCAAGACGGTCCGAGATGGGGACGAGAATAATATTTCGGTATTACAAATTAGGTCATGTTTATTATTTGTTGCTGTAGGTACAATGGAAATACACACCCTATTAAAAAAATAAATTGTCTGTCTGCAAAAACGCGGAAAACAACACAATTCTTGTATCAAGACCTCCTTTATTTTTTAACTTTATAATATTATTGCCATTCTTTGTCATAGCGGCAATAGGTATCAAATCAAAGCATTTATTTCAAATAAACCAATAGGGATGTATCCAAGGTATGTAAATCAAAAAAATAATTAGTCCGTCTTATAGATAATAAAATAAGTTAAGACCCGTATTTTTTATTTTGTCGAAATTACCAGAAACTACTGAGATATAGCGTACTAAAGTTACGGAGTGGGGGCTAATTACGCCACGCCGTGGTATATTTTGTAACACGGCGTGACGTCATGCAACATTTCAAATCAATATATCTTCCTAAGTATTTGAATGAAAGAAAAAATAAAAAATACGTGTGCAATATTTTTTCAAAATCTTCCTCATGGACATTAAATTATTTTTTAGGATACAAGCCAATTACAGGCACTTTTGACTTGTCAGAAGGTCGGTCAGTCAGTAAGGTGAAGTTAGTCGCCCATTCCAAAGAGTAGGTACCTAAGGAGAAGAACGGGCAAGAAACTCCATGGACACTCTTTTAAATTATCAAGCTATTGATACAAATATTTGATTACATCATTCATTTTGAAATCAATCTGTGAGAATGATGCAGAAATATATTATACTGCGCTAAGAGCGTCCATTATGGAAAACACACAAAAAAAAAAAAACAACAACAAAAAAGACTAACCCAACAAATAGCTTTACAGCAAATACATTGTGCTCATACGTATGCCATGCAGTTATACAATACTAAGAAATTGAATCTACACAATGCAAAGATAGTTTTGTCCAAGGTTCAGCAGCTCCAACAGTGTTCCCGAATGCTAAGTTTAGTTCCTGTGTAGCTGCACCAGTGCCGAATACCCCTGTCAGCGATGCAATTCCGTAACGTACAATATGCTTAGCTACATAGTGTGTACTGTCTTTGAGTAAAAAAAACAAACAAACAATATAATAAAAAACAATCCCTACCAATTTTAACTTTACCTATCATACGAGACAGCCTGCTGACAGTTACACGGACGGACGGACAACTAAGATAATGATCTAACAGAATTCCGTTGGGTTACCTATTGGACACAGAACCTTTAGAAAGATCATGGTCTAACCACCAAAGTCTTTTTTCTCGAAATTAGTTAATTTTGTATTCTTATGTTATTTCTAATTATTTAACAGAAATTCCTCATACGTTGACGTCAATCTCTCATACTATACGTATCATACAAACATCTGATGACGACACGAGCCGCGGATTTGATATGTTTTTAGCATTGATCTCATTCAATATATTATATTTTACATAAACATGGCATATCAGAAGCTTAACGGTTCGGAATTATCGTTTCCTATGGAGAAGAGTCGTAAAGAAACTCCACGGCTACTAAGTACTACGGCTAGGAGAAATTCCTAGTTTTCTCCTGTATCGTGGGTGTGTTTACAAACCTATAAAGACACATACACTAACAGCCAGACCCGGAACAACTAATTGTAGACCTTACAAATATTTATTTCGTGCGGGAATCGAACCCGCGACACGCAGCGCAGCAGTCGATCGCTCAGCCACTGCGCCAATCGTATCGTCAAAAATTTAGGCATTAGATAACGTATCCTCTAAATACTCACTTATTAACCTTCTAATGATGTACATATCTACATTTTCGTAAATTAAACCGCCTAACAGCTCTTTTAAAAAAATGTCTACAATGTTTTCAGATTACTGGGTTTATAGGTAGATGAGAACTATGTATGAGTGTCTATCTGCGGCATTAAGCTTGAAACATCATTATCATCAACCTTTTTTATTATCCCACTGCTGGGCACAGGTCTCCTCTCATACAGAGAAGGATAGAGCGTAATCACCACGCTTGCTCAATGCGGGTTGGCGATTTCAGACTTAAAGTCCAGGTTTCCTCAAGATGTTTTCCTTCATCTTCAGTCATTGGTGTCCAAGATATACTTAGAAAGTACATATAACTTTAGAAAAGTAAAGTAAGAAAAACCCGCGCACTCATACTTGAGAGGCTGGTATTTTAACCATTAGGCCACCACGACATTGGAAACTTAAAACATATGAGAACAATTGGCTTGAAACATATGAGCGTTTATTTATTTGTTCCAGTCAACAACAGTATGGCCGGCAGCCGACTGTCGCGGCCTATGCAGAGAAAGCTCGTGATGCTGCTACAGTGTGCGATCACTGACGAGGAGGGCCAAGGGAGGGCGGCACGTGCGGCGCGCTCCCTCGGCGAGCGTACCGTCACCGAGCTGATATTGCAGCATCAGGTAAACTATCGCTACTGACTTCACACTCATACATAAACTCTGAAGTCCTTATTTCCAATTGATGGTAAAGAAACTCTAAAAGACAGTATTACTAATCAATAATTTAAACTAATGCCAACTTATTGTTGGTGCAAATTATGATCATTTTAGATTGACAAGTACTGTTGGTATGATTATAGAGATGTTAGCAATTCTAACCAAACCTGAACCTCTCCCTATGTGTAGATGTTAGTTTGTTTTCTGAGTGTTGGTTTTATTGATAAATCTAGAAAGGGGTGACCACTGCGATAGACATGGACATAAGAACTCTCCAATAAATTGCGATGAGGGCTAAAGATGGCCATAGGTTTTTGATTGAGCACCCCTGAAATGATTCGATACATATGTCTTACTGTCTGGATAAGAATTTAATAAAGTTTATTGCATTGTCCAATTCAGGAAGCCCGGTAACTGCAATACGGCTATTGTGAATATGTCTTTGAATTGATTACAAGAAAATCCTGCATATGAAAGTAGGTGGTCTAGTTACGATCGTTACTTCATCCTCTTTTATCAGGTCACTCAGAAAGTATTGCAACAAAAAGTTTTTATGTATTAGAAAACGGCCAGTTATAATTTATTAAAAAAAAAATATGATTATTTATACCCATAAAGAAGTTTCTTTCTTTCTTTCTTTTTTGGCTTCGCACGGTTTGTGCATTTTATATCATTTCATGTAGAAAAAGACGGCCGCGTGAACCGTCTTACGAAGGAGGTTTGAGACAAAGTCATGATGTGACCACTATGCTGCGATAGTTCACTGTTCTTTATGAATTATTTACTCAATGTAGTTTTTACTACATAAATCACGCACTTTTATTTAGTAAGTACATTCCAAATTCAAAACTTCCCTCCACATTTTTTGCGAGCTTATTAAAACCATCGTCTCTTTGAAAAATGGATTTGCGTCGAGACCATTTTCGCGCTATGATTTTTTACGATTTGTAATCTCCTCTGAAAGTAGACGAATCGTACGATAGACTTCAAATGGCATTCATGGATGAATTCCTTTCTAAGGCAACCGTGTATCGGTGGTATAATGAATTTAAGCGCAGTCGACTAACTTTGGGGCATGAAGAAAGAAGTGGTCGCCCGTTGACGGCTGTTACAGAAGAAAACTTACTACTAACTAACGTACCGTACGGAGGACGGGTCTGAGCAGTTGTGTTGCGAAGTGTGCCGGGTACGATGCGCTAAATGTTGTTGTGTTGGGAGTTTGGTCGTGGAGGGTCTTCAGATCAATCTCCCTTTGCCGCAGCATCGTTGGGTTTAACATTGCATCACCTCGCTCAACTGCCGTCATCCTTCCTATTCGCTCAGTTTTTCTGAGTGAATAGGCTCTTAATACACTAGCGCGCTTTACCATCAACGATCGCATCACTGTTTACCATCAGGGGATTGCGGTCAAGCGCTAATTTATAGGTAATTATTAAAAAAAATACTAGCAGTGAAATGTTTGATCCAAGACAATAGACTAATTACATACCAAGAAATTCAGCATAAACTGCAGATTGGATCAGGAAGCCTTTACGAGATTCTACACGTGCATCTTCGGTTGCGAAGGATAGTTTCACGCTGGATGCCGTACAATCTTACCGACTCTCAGAATCAGGCACGGGTGGAATGGTGCCATGTTATGATAAACAAATTTGAAGCAGGCTTGTCTCGGCGTTTTTACGACATCGCTACAGGTGATGAATTTTGGTTTTATCAATACGATCCAGAGACGAAGCGCTAGTCGACGGTTTGGGTGTTTCAAAACGAATTAACGCCTACGAAACTGAATGGATCTAGAAGCGGAGAGCGAGCTTTTTCAGTTTGACTGGCTACGTGGAGTCAATTCCTTTACGAAACCAAAGAAGCATTAACACTAAATGGTAAACTTCCAAATGCTTGACGAGAAGTTTTCTCTGTTGTGAGCAACAAGCGACCAAACTCAGAGCTCCGCGGGTTACTGCTTCACAACGACAATGCACCCCACACCGCAATCAAAACGAGGGACTTCCTGGACAGAACACTGGTCAAACTCCTGGGTCACCCTCCTTACAGCCCTGACCTAACACCGTGTGACTTCTTATTCCCAAAAATAAAAGATCAGCTCAAAGGGAAATTTTCGTCGCCGGATGATGCGCTGTCAGCGTTCGAGCAGCTGTAAACGAGTTATCTGCGGCGGACTGGAAAAAGTGATTCGAAAACTGGTTCAGACGCATGAAACTTTGTATAGAGGCCGGTGAAGAGTACTTTGAAACGATGTAATAAACATATATGTATCAATAGAACATTTTTTTACTATCGCACAACTTTTTGATTATCCGCCGTATGTCAGTTGCAAATAATGCACACCAAAAGTCACCAGTCGGTTGTGAGGGGACCATTTTAACAAGGAACTGACCGGAAACCTACTACATTAAAAAAAGTCATGTGTGGTGTGCCGCCTCTAAATTATACAGTTAAATAAAGTATTTGCAATATCATATAGGAAGAAGTACTTTGGATAATTATAGATGTAACATTGTAACCGGTACTTGGTAATTTTAAGTTAATCGCGGGTCGCATGCTGTTCGTTTCAGTCTACAAAAGAAGGAACAATACATAATTATTAGCGTATAGCGTTCCCGCTGTTGGGACACACAGGCCTCCACTCTTTTGAGAGCGAGGGGAAAGTAATTATGCAGACAGATAACCACAGCCCATTTACGTGCTTATTTGTTACAACTGTCATTGTTTTCAGTG
Source organism: Sesamia inferens (assembly GCA_037179545.1). NCBI lineage: Eukaryota > Metazoa > Arthropoda > Insecta > Lepidoptera > Noctuidae > Sesamia > Sesamia inferens. The sequence continues at coordinate 24,005,977 of CM073921.1, forward strand.
GTCTGTCTTGTTTTATTAAAGCTATAAAATGTTCCACAACAACATGATGATGTTAAAACAGACAGTGTAGTGGCCTGTCTGACCTTGACTGTTTTTTTTTGTCTTTTTTCTTTTAAATAATTATAAACTAACGCTTGACCGCAATCCTGCCTGATGGTAAGCAGTGATGCGATCGTTGCTGGTAAAGCGCGCTAGTTTATTAAGAGCCTATTCACTCAGAAAAACTGAGCGAATAGGAAGGAAGACGGCAGTTGAGCAAGGTGATGCAATGTTAAACCCAACAACACGACCAACGATGCTGCGCCAAAGGGAGATTGAACATAAGACAAACTACCAACACAACAACATTAGCCGCATCGTACCCGGCACATATCGCAACCAGATCCGTCCTCCGTACGGCGTCACCAGACATCATGCCGGAACACGACAAATCGCTTGGCGGCAAGGCTTTGTCTGGTGGGTGGTAACTCCGCCGGCGGCCGATGTTATGGCCTACCACCGAGAAAATGTGAAATTCCTTGCTATCATTAGCCCGCGCTGTTATAGAATATAATACTCCTTATTATGTACACCATATAGATTACACTAAATAAATATAAAGATTTTACAAAGGGTGACACAATGGGCGGTCTTCTCTTGGTTTCAGACGGTTTTGGTTTTAGCCGGCTCCTAAGCTTGTCCTGATGACTAGCCTATCCCCATGAAGACTATCATATACAAAAAGAACGTATAAATTCCGATCGACACTTAACCATCAAATAAATTAACTCTTCAGCTTCGTTATTAGCAACTAGATTTCCGGTCGCAGCTTCGTCCGCGTGAACTTCAGTTATATCTAGATTTTGATTTTGATTTTTAGATTTCCCTTTGGGAATATCAAATTTTTTGGGGATAAAAAGTACCATATTATTTAACCAGGCCTTCTAACTTTCATCATCATTAACCTTTTTTTATCGTCCCACTGCTGGGCATAAGTCTCCTCTCATAAAGAGAAGGATTGAGCGTAATCACCACGCTTGCTCAATGCAGGTTGGCGATTTCAGACTTAAAGTCCAGGTTTCCTCAAGATATTTTCCTTTACCTTTAGTAATTGGTGTCCAAGATATACTTAGAAAGAAGTTACATTGGCACTTGCCTGACCTGGAATCGAACCCGCGCATTCATACTTGAGAGTTTTAACCACTAGGCCACCACGACTTACTTCTAACTTTACGTCTGCAAAATTTCAAAGCATTCGGTTCAGTAGTTACGGCGTGAAAGCGGAACAAAGAAACATACAAACTCACTTTCCGATTTATTATATTAGTAAGGATACTAAAATTCAACGTCACGATTGGCGCAGTTGTTAAGCGACAGACTACTGCGCTGCGTGTCGCAGGCTCAATTCCCACATGGAACAAATAAATAAAAAATAATAAATAAAATAAATATATACGGGCTAATCACACAGATTGAGCTAGCCCCAAAGTAAGTTTGAGCCTTGTGTTATGGGATGCAACTCAACGATACTGTATTTATAATAGATACATATATAGATAAACATTCAAGACCCAGGCCAATCAGGAAAAGATCGTTTTCCATCATGACCTGGCCGGGGATCGAACCCGGGGAGTCCACGTCGCAGGCAGGCATGTTGACCGCTGCGTAGTAGTTGTTCCAGGTTTGGCTGATTGTGTATGCGAGTTTATCCCCTTTATTCATAAACGTTGTTCAAAGTTAACTATTGATTAGCGAATGTTTAACCATACATTTTAGACGTTTGCACCTCACCTTACTTTAATCATCGTTTATGAATAAACCCCTTAAACACCGGTGTTTATTCATAATGTATGGTTAAATAATTGCTAATCACTAGTTAACTTTAAGCAACGTTTATGAATAGAGGGTTTATGTTTGTAATACGCACCCATGATGCAGGAGAAATTTCTAGTGGGGGCAACGTTAATTGAAGAAAAAAATATATTGAAAGATAATTATTAATTAGTCATAGATGGATGGATGGACTTCCCAATTTCCTTGAAAGAGAAACGTTTGCCGGAGAAGTGCGTAAAGTCAATTCATGTACCTACAGTCAATCTCGTACTTACGACTAGGGTTGTAACCGAAGAACGGAGGCCTTATTAGCGGAGGCGGAGGCGAATGCGGAGGCGACGAGTCTCACCTCCGTGGATGCGACGAGTCTCACCTCCGCGGATGCGGAGGCGGAGGTGAAAGTAGATATAGAAAAATTTGAAATTTATGGTTAATTAAAACAAAATTTTAATTTTAAATACGTACATTAATAGTAGTAGATACACTTAGTAACCAAAATATTACCCACTAGTAATGAAAATTTTGGAGAAACAAATTGTATTTGCCGCATTCCCGTCTCCCTCTAGTTGATTCTTGACCATTTCACGCTCAAACGCCGCCGGACGGTTGTCGAGCGTCGCAGCTTGCGCGTTATTTATTTTATAAATACGTAAATAAACCTCCGTTATAAGTCCGCAAAAATTGTACAGAGTCGGAGGCGGAAGCGAAGGTACGATTTCTTGCGGAACTTGCGCAGTAACGGAATTGGAGGCGAAGCTCCGTTACAACCCTACTTACCACCGGTCCGCTGCTGGTAATACCGAAGTGTTCAATGTAAAGATGACGACTAATACAGAAGTCTGAAAGAAAAGAAAAGTTTCGCCGACCTCAATTAAACTGGGCACTACACAGTAAGGGCACTAGAATGACGACATTTTTAGCCGATTGATTTTTTGATAAACACACTCCCGACGGCTCCCGCGCGTTGCGTGTAATAAATACATGTCATCTATCAGCATCATATGTACAAAGCCGTGTGGTTAGTAAGGCGGACAAGACCTGCATTATAGACTAAAGGGGTAAAGAAAGACCTTCCCTGACTTGTGATTGCCTCGAAAATTATATGTCATTATATGATCATTTTTGATGTAATTTTAAGGTAATTGGAAAAGAAAATGATTTAGGATCGGTGGTAAAATAACTCGTTGTTAAATGTTGCTGTGCCAATATTACGCTATAGTCAACTTTTTTTATGGTATGCTATCATTTAATTTTGGCCTTTGTTGTGTCACTGTCAGGGCAAAGGCCAACATTTATCCCATTCATGCTTCTCGTATTTTGAGCTAGTGTTGGCCAATACTATCTGTAGGCATCGAGCTAGTCCAGCCATCGTCTCCCGTGTCTGCCTCAATATTGTTCAATAAAATTATCATTTTAATTACTTTTTTCATTAATATTTATAATATTTTATAATTGATGTAGCTATACGTAAATTACGTCATTTATAATGACAGTAGTCTTTATTTCCTTAGTAATCTATACAAACTATGCAACGTTAGTATTTATTTGTGGATAAGACGTCATTTTTGCGTCACCATTGTCCTGTTTTGGACTTGTCACTTTTTGTTACTAATCCGATGATGTAACACCGCCTAGTAAAGACTTCCCCTAAGTACTCTTCTTTTGGTAGTTACTAGGTAATGTTTTCTTGTAACATTAAAGTGATTAAATTAGTTCCTTTAGCTCTTAATTAATGCAATACGTCCATCTTTGACTGGGACCGGATCTGTTCGCATGAAATAATATGAACTCATTTCACATCTTGAACCGCATGCCATGTCCACTTGAGAACCTAATGACTGCATTAGTGAACGGTAATACCGTTGCCCCACACTAGGAATTACTCCTGAATCGTAGGTGCGTTTACAACATTTAAATTCAGAGAGACAAACAGCCAGACACGGAACAATTACATGCGGGTACGAACCCGTCGCCAACCCGTACCGACTAATATTTAAAAAAAAAACCGGCCAAATGCGTGTCGGACTCGCGCACAAAGGGTTCCGTACCATTGATTTATGAAATTAAAGGATTTAAGTTATTTGTATGAAAGATTACGCGGTAATAAGCGGTTTACGATTTACGAGGTATTAAAAAAAAAACTACTTACTAGATCTCGTTCAAAACAATTTTCGTTGGTAGTTTTTATAGTAATGTACATCATATGTTTTTTTCTTAGATTTGCATTTTCTTATTTTAGAAGTTAGAGGACCAACTTTTATCCACTTTGGAAACTTCTGTCACGCAAACTATTCGGCTTAGAAAAATAAATATTTTAGAAACCTCGTTATCATTTTTGAAGACCTACCCATAGATACCCCACACGTACGTGATTGATGAAAAAAAAATTTTGAGTTTCAGTTCTAAGTATGGGGGACCCTCAATATTTTTATTTTTTTATTTTTGCATCAAAATCTTAATGTGGTTCACAGAATACATCTACCTACCAAGTTTCAACAGTATAGCTCTTATAGTATCGGAAAGAAATGGCTGTGACATACGGACGGACAGACGGACAGTCAGACATGACGGATCTATAAGGGTTCCGTTTTTTGCCATTTGGCTACGGAACCCTAAAAAGGCTAAAAGAATTAAGAATACGATTTATATTTCTTTATTGTTTTCTTCCTAGTTAATAAGTGTGGTAAATAAATATTCGTTTCTTACTTGTAGAATCCGCAGCAGCTCAGTGCAAACTTATGGGCGGCGGTCCGCGCGCGCGGCTGTCAATTCTTAGGCCCGGCAATGCAGGAAGAGGTCCTCAAATTGGTGCTGCTTGCGCTAGAGGATGGCTCCGCACTCTCTAGAAAGGTGATACCCACACATTTCATGATAATACCAGCCAATAATATACTTAATAAAAATTTTAAATATCTTCCCCGATACACATACACTTTTGCTTAAGAGTTCTCATGAACGTATTTGAGAATTACATAACACATAACCTATATAATCAGCTTATTATGTTCCAACTCCTGGAACACACCTCTCGGTGAGAGGGACTGGGCAGTAATCAACCACACGTGCCCAGTGCGTGTTGATAGATGTCATATGTTTTCGAAGTTTTGCCTCTTGGACATGCCGGTTTCCTCACAATGTCTTCCTTCGCCGTTTTGAGAGCAGTGGTGAAGAAATATGTACACATAGTAAAGCGTCTGACGGGGTTCGAACCTAAAACCTACTTGTAAGTCGCGGCCGAAATCCCTAGGACACCACTGCTCAAAAAATTGCCAAATTGACCATTAGCAACGTATATTTAGTGCATGCTCATTTTTATTTTCGTGTCCAGGCGGTACTTTATTTGACTATTATTATTATACAGTATGTTAAGAAAACCCTGTCCGACCCGTGAAGGTGTTGTTAGGTATCGTTAACTGATTCTACTAATGGATACAAAACCGGGCTAAACTTAAAAAAAAAAATCTCCCTAAAAAATAAATATTATTTCACAAAAAGAGGTAACTTAATAAATGTGCGTTATGCGCCCTTCCACGGGCTGCGGGCGGCAGGGTACGCGGCACGTGGTCGCATCGCTATTCGCTCATAATAATAACGGTGTTGTCACTTTTTAAAAATTACCAAATTTTGGGGAAATTGGAATTAATTCGCGGGAAAAAAAAATATTTCAAAATTCATTTGTATTGGTACCATGATGATTACGTAAAATTTTATATTATATTTGGTCATGTGTTTATCTAACCTTTATTATCCTTATGGGTCGGACAGGGTTTTCTTAACATACTGTATAGAGTGACTCAAACAAAATAATGACTATTATTATAGTGTTTGAGTGACTGAAACAATCGAATCCGGTACAGACGACTGCACAAGCTACTACAATCTATCAGATTTCCTTATTAGATTTTCAACTTAACCTTTAAAGTATTAAGGCTCAAGATTGATTGGGAATATCTGGCAGTTTGGGGTAGCTTGACCTGTTGTCGTCCGTACATGGCAAAGTTCGCTGAAAAAAACATTTAGCACTGTGCTACTCTGTGGTTCTCCCATAACACTGCATCATATTGAGTAGCAGCCAGTCACAGTTATATCATGCCGCTGCTGACTATTTATATTTTGATTATACATTACTCATGTGTTTTTCTGTTTACCTACTCGAGTTCGCTATCTTTTTGACTACACCCATTTCAGTGACAAATAAAATTTTGATACTTTTGTAGTGCATGATATTCGAGCTGACTTAAAAAAATTACCAACGATGTCCGTATTGGTTTCTGTTGCAGGTGTTAGTGATGTTTGTTGTCCAAAGACTGGAGCCACATTTTCCGCAGGCTTCGAAAACTAGCATAGGCCATGTCGTCCAGCTCCTATACAGAGCTTCTTGTTTTAAGGTAAGATGAAAATCATGTAGAGGGTTAATTTAGATGTTGAGGCTAAGCTGGGAAACGTGAACAAATCATATTATCAATCCAACGTCATTATCTTGGATACCTAGAGACCCTTATTGGATTGCAGTCAAGCACTAGTTAATAGTTATTTTAAAAAAATTAAATATATACTGTTTTCTCTCTTTTTAGGTATCAAAACGCGAATGTGACTCATCTCTCATGCAACTAAAGGAAGAATTTCGAACGTACGAGTCATTGCGGCGAGAGCACGACGCGCAAATAGTTCAGATAGCCACTGAGGCGGGGCTTAGAATAGCGCCCGATCAATGGAGCGCCTTACTGTACGGAGACACCGCCCACAAGAGTCACATGCAAAGCATTATAGGTGAGTAGAGGATTTTGACATGCTCAGGAGTTGGCGAAGCTAGTTTCAAAATTGCAGTCTCTTTATATGAAAATAGTGGCTGCCCGCCACTTCGTTCGCATGGAGTTAGTTATTTGAACATTTTATTTTAACCTCAAAATACAAGGTGTATCTGACATCGTAACGCAAACTTCGCGAAAAGGCTAGACTGCATGCCACTAATAAAATTATGATAGTCATATAAGTCGTTAATGAACAGTTACAGAATTCACAGTGTTTAAAAAAAAGTGTCGGCTCGACCTTTGAACGTTACAAGGGTGCCGCCGTGCGGGTTTGTAGGTATGACGTTGATCCCTGAAGTGAACTCTATTAAATCAGCTGATAAGATAGTTTTTCGGGTATTGTTTTCATTGCGCTTTTTTGTGTAATTAGCGAATTAATTAATTTTTACGTTAAAATCTTATTAGGTTATAAAGTATAGCAATTATGAACGGTCTAAAGTGAAAAAAACTACATATATGTTTTTTAAATCATGAAAAAGCCGACGAAAAATTCCACCACTGGGGGGTTCAGAATCATGTACTGGATCCATGGTACTCATTTGTGCGTCGATGTCAGATACACCCTTTATACAGCATGCTTTTTAAATTTTTTGGTATGCTCCGCTTCTATTGGATGCCATCTCATATCGCAGCGTGATGTCATATAGCCTAAAGTCTTCCTGGATTAATGGACTATCCAACGCAAAAAGAATTATTCTACCACCAATACCAGGGACCAATAGTTCCTGAGATTAGCGCGTTCAAACAAACAAACAAACTCTTCAACTTTTTTATATTAGTATAGACTTCGTATACAGAATAATCAAGATTAAGACATATGAACTAACTGACTGGAAGCATTTACTTCAAATAAACCAGTTAATAAGGAAACCTGATCTCAGACTGGTTTCCCTATTTCCTATTGTATTGGCGGGTTAGCATCTGCGCATGTCCCGACAGACGCTGGCAGACAATAGGGATGTTCCCTGGGTATAAAAAATTGATTCTATTTAGTCCGTCATTCAGATTAAAAAAAAAATTATATTGGGTACGTATATTTTGTTTTATCAAATTAATAAAAATTGTCAAATATAAAAGTCATCAAAGATCAGGAGTGGTGTGACGTCACTGCTCGCTAAAAAGTGTAGCTTGAGAACTTTGTGCGTGATACAAACATTTATAATACCTAATAGTAGGATGTCAATTCTTAGAACTTAGGTCTCTGGTCGAGGTTGCGGGAATCTGCTGGACGCGGTAACATGTCCCGTCTTTATGGGGGGCTGCGTGGGGAAGGTCTATGTCCAGCAGTGGGCATAAATCTACTGAAACGATGACGTAGTTAATTTCTTTACAGATAAATTGCAGACACCACAGTCGTTCGTGCAGTCAGTCCAGGAGTTGTTCATCGCACTACAAAGGACGGGGGACCCGGCGCAACTTATCGTCATGAGCCTGCATCTGGACAGACTAGCTAACATTGACGCCAGTCCTGGTACGTTTGTAATGTGCTGTGACCACTATTAACCAAAACTGCTGCAAGATCTACTAGGTCTACGAATTACAGCCAACGGTTTAAACTTGTCTGCCTATCAAATTAATAAACTCCATAGACAATTTAGACCTGATTAAAAAGATGGCTACACAAAATATGTCAGTTTAAGTCAGACTGTCAGGTGACTAATTTGACAGGACTTGCTCGGAGTTTCTCTGTGCGATCGAATCAGAAATGAGGAGATCCGCAGAAGAACCAAAGTCACCGACATAGCTGAAGAGCTATGTCGGTGACTTTGGTGTCGGTGGTTTTGCCCACTGCCACTTCATTACATCAACTCGAAGGAGTTGATGTAATGAAGTGGCAGTGGGCGTGGCATGATGCTCGTAGAACCGATGGCCGATGGCTCAGTAAGGTTCTCGCGTGGCGGCCACGTACCGGAGGACGCAGCGTAGGGAGACCCCCAACAAGGTGGACCGATGACCTGGTGAAGGTCGCGGAAAGCCGATGGATACGGGCAACACAAGACCGGTCATTGTGGAAAGCTTTGGGGGAGGCCTTTGTACAACAGTGGATCTGTAGAGGCTGAAGAAGAAACTAATATTTATCTTCTGTCCTTTTCTTAATTGATTTTATGAACTTGTCTTCTCTCCTTTTCTAAAATAAGTTCGCGAACTCCTTTAAATTTTCATCACATCATTATTTATACAATATGTAAAGAAAACCTTGTCCGATCCGTGAAGGTATTGTTAGGTATTGATACGAGGGTGTATTGAAAAGTACTCAGCCTAACCAAGAAAATAAACACATACTAAATCAGTTATATTTTTATTTTTCTACATAATCACCATCAAGTTCAATACACTTTTGCCACCTCCCCTTCCAAGCATTTAGACCGTTGAAAAAAAATGATTCTTCCTTAGAGTCAAAATATGCGTCTACAGCTGCTTTGACCTCGTCGTTTGTCGAAAATCTTTGACCTCCCAAGTGTTTTTTTAGGTTAGGGAACAGAAAGAAGTCTGATGGTGCCAGATCAGGTGAATACGGCGGATGCGGTAACAGTTCAAAGCCACAGTTGTGAATTTCAGCCATTGACTGAACTGACGTGTGAACACGGGCGTTATCTTGATGAAACAGGACTTTTCTTCTGAGCATTCCTCGACGTTTCTTTTATTTCCTCTCGTAAACGACGTAGTAAGGTGCAGTAGTAATCAGAGTTTATAGTCTGACCCCTTTCAAGATAATCAATCATAATCACACCTTTCGAGTCCCAGAATACTGAAGCCATCACCTTATTTGCCGACAAAATCGACTTAGCCTTTTTAGGGGGTGGTGAACCAGGTCTTCTCCACTGTTTCGATTGTTGTTTTGTTTCCGGTGTACAGTAATGAACCCATGTTTCGTCCATAGTAACAAAACGATTAAAAAAATCATCTGCATCGACTTCAAATAACTCCAAACAGTCGCGTGAAATAGTCAATCGTGTCCTTTTTTGTTCGACTGAAAGCAGTCGCGGAACCCACCTCGCAGACACTTTGTGGAAACCCAACTCGTTGACAATGATGTTCTGAGTTCGTTCATAAGAGATGCCTATAATCTCGGCTATCTCTAATTTTTAATCTGCGGTCTCCCATTATTAAATCAAGTACTTTTTAATATTTTCGTCAGTAGTTGACGTCGAAGGCCTTCCAGAGCGGGGTTCATCTTTCACACTCTCTCTACCACGCTTAAATTCTGCTATCCATTTTTTGACGGATGAATATGACAGAGCACAATCGCCTAATGTACTGACCATGTCATCATGGATGGCTTTTGATGATAGCCCCCTTCTTATGGAGGTACTTAATGACGGCACGCTGCTCGATTTGCTCCATTCGCGGAAATTATGTCCGATTACTTTGTTAATAAATTTATAAAATCACAACTAATTATCGCACACGTTTCGAACTTCACACAATGAACTAGTCTGAATTGAACTAAATAATGTGGGTAGATTTGATTTTTAGAATTGAATGGATCTGTGTTAGGCCGAGTACTTTTCAATCCACCCAGGTAACTGATTCTAATAATGCCTACAAAGCCGGGCTAAACTTAAACACCTAAACCGGGTTAAACACCTAAAAAATAAATATTTTTTCGCAAAAAGAGGTAACTTAGGCACGGCACGGCACGCGGCACGCGGTCGCATCGTTATTCGCTCATAATAATACCGTCAAAAACGGTGAAGTCACTTTTTAAAAAATAACAAATATTGGAATTAATTCGCGGAAAAAAATAGATTATTTCAAAATTAATTAGTGTAGTTACTATGATGATTATGTAAAAGGAGATGTTTCAGAAATGTATGGAGCCTGGGCCAGCATATTGTACAGTTAATGCTAGGTATAGTTAACTGTTTTTAATGTTAATTTCCTATATTTTGGCCTAGTTTTTATACAGATTCAATTTAACTCGGCCTAGGAGTGCATCACAACTACTAGTACATATCATAGTCAGCAATAAGCGAAATAAGATTTAGACAGTGACATTTGATTGACATGTCATGTATCAAAGACTATCGTATCTATATTATCTACCATATGACTGCGAAAAAAACAAAACATGAGTTCCGAACATAGGGCCCATTAAATAAACACAATCGACTCAAATCAGCACTCGACACGAACACAACGGGAAAAAAGAACTGTCGCCAATCAAACGTCATAACCACTGTCATGGCTACCTTAATAAAGGGTTATCTCACCAAAAACCGTTTCAAATAATTAATTATATATACTTGTATTTTTATTCAAATTAATTTCGTAGTATTTTTTTGAAAATCTTTTATTTTTTTCCTTTTTATCAATATGGCGTACATAGTGGTGGCCCAATATGAAACATCTCCTTTCATACAGGGTGTATCTAACATCGTAACGCAAACTTCGCGAAAAGGCTAGATCGCATGCCACCAATAAAATTATGATAGTCATTTATGTCGTTAATAAATAATAAATAATTTTTATTTCGGACATAAAAATCCATAAGAGTGTTAGTAACATACAAAGAAAACAAAAACTTATTGCCTAGTGTTAGTAATTATTAAAGTGTGCACAAATTTTTTAATTATTGGAGAGCCGAAGCTCTCAGCTACAGTTTTCAGGATGCTGTTCCGACTGTCTCTCACTCTTCTCAGCAACGACGCGGTCTTTTTGCGTATGATTGCTTGAAAACCGTCGGTACGGGCTTGCGCAAACATTCCGAGGCACTACAGTAACGAGGCAGTCTCAACAACATCCTGAAAGCATTATTATATTGGACACGCAGGACGTCCAGCGATCTCTTAGTGTTTAAAAAAGTCTCGGTGGGGGTTTTGAACGTTGTAAGCGTGCCGCCGTGCAGGTTTGTAGGTATGATGTTGGTCCCTGATGTGAACTCTATTAAATCAGCCGATAAGATAGTTTTTCGAGTTTTGTTTTCATTACGCTTTTTTGTGTAATAAACGAATTAATTAATTTTTACTTTAAAATCTTATTGGGTTATAAAAGTATAGCAATTATAAATGGTTTAAAGTGAAAAAAACTACATATATATTTTTTTAGATCATGAAAAAGCCGACGATAAATTCCATCACTGGGGGGTTCAGAATCATGTACTCAATCCATGGTACTCGTTTGTGCGTCGATGTCAGAGACACCCTTTATATTATTCAGTCATGTGTTTACCTACTTTTAATATCCTTATGGGTCAGACGGAGTTTTCTTTATATATTGTGTCTATCACTGCACACTACAATCATGCTCTCATACCATGCCGATACCAAGCCATACGATTTCCTTTCAATCTATCATTGCTGCTATGTGCATATACACTACATCCAAATGTAATCCTAAATTCTCCAACCATTTCAGATGCCAAGAATCCATCATGGCAGCAGCTAGCTGAGGTGATGACGTCACTGAAGGAGGTAGTGGCGGGGCTGATACACTACCTACAACAACAGGCGACGGGCCGGGATTCGAACCATAACCAGATGCATACTATGCCCGACCGGTGTATTGATAACAATACCAGTATGTGTTTATTACCTGTTGCTTTTCTTAGCCAGTGTCTGGAGAGCTGGTCTGGATTCCCAGATGCTTTGTTTCTATATATTATCTTTCTATAAATGCATACAACAATGTTTTCAAAACGTTTTGTTCATCTTTACACCTAAGACAAGTAATTGAAAAGATAATTTGTAATACAAAAGTTGTAGAATATTGTTCAAAAATGTCCTACAGGCGAATGGAAGAACACTTAGAGTTGCCTGGGATATTAACACGAAAACTTTTTTTTTTAATTTCTATAAACTAGTACTTGACTGCAATCCTGCCTGATGGTAAGCAGTGATGCAATCGTTGATGGTAAAGCGCACTAGTTTATTAAGCTTATTTACTTAAAAAACTTATAAATAGGAAGGATGACGGCAATTGAGCGAGGTGATGCAATGTTACCAACGATGCTGCGCCAGAGGGAGATTGATCTGGAGACTCTCCACGACCAAACTCTCGACACAACATTTGGCGCATCGCACCCGGCACACATCGCAACACAACTGCTCAGTCCCGCCCTCCGTACGGTTTCACCAAACATCATGCTGGAACATAATTTAGCACATGATCCTAGATTCGATGCATAGAAAATTTCGTCGGTTATAAAGAAACTGTTTTATAGGAATGTGTCTATGCGGTCAGTGTTTGGGACAACCAATTCCTTTTTTAATACCTCACACAACTTTAACGTAGGGGCTTTGAGAATCGTGTACTTTATCCATGATAACAGAAGGCCAGTTATGAAAATTGAAAACATTCAAAATCTACTTACAGTCACATCTCTGCGACCAACAAGTGTCAAAATGTAGGAAAATTGAACGTATTTTTGACAGATACTGCGAGAATTGCCCCTCAGGTAGCACGTCGATCTCACCACCACTCTCTATGATCTGTAGGCCTAGTATGAGTTTTCAATACGAAACTCGATCGTCGATATCGAGCGCGTTTGGCACTCTCATTGGTTGAGAGTTCCTACGACCTTGACGCTGGCCAATCGCTGAGTCATACGCGCTCGATAACGACGATCGAGTTTCGTAATGAAAACTCATACTAGGCCTACAGAAGAGTATGTATTTCATTCCAAATGTTCATCATTTGCTCAAACCATGCTATTTACCCACAGGCCAGGGATCGCCGCAGACGGCAGCATCGACACCCACCCACACTAAGTACAAAGTGTCGATGTGCAGAGACGCGGCCACTCGTTCCTTCTGTCCGAGAGGCAACTCCTGTACCTTCGCGCATTCCGAAGAGGAACTTGAAAGGTATACTTTTGTTGTTAATTAATTTACGGAAAGAAAATGCCATGTATCAGTATGTATATCTATACAAAACTCAAAACATTGAGTTCTTTACCACTTTTGACAGAACCTTTCATTAATTTGAAACATTATAAAAGTTTTAAGTACCATAAAACAATTCGACAGATAAAACTGTTTAATCATCGCTATGTTCTCAAAAACCTTTTATAACATGGTACTGAATTTCTAGCCTTAACTTTAGCTAACTTTAGCACATCTACGTATAATCGTGTCTCGAGTAATTGCAATTAATGCGATTGTAAAAATTGCCACACTGCCCATGTTAACTTAAACACTATCAGAGACCTATCCCTACTTCTTTCGAGAGAGAGTGAATTCAATCTTGTAGGCATGTGTAGTCAACTTCATTACTAGGACAGAATCCACCTTAGGTGTATATTTTTTTTTATCAAAAATGTCAAATTATCATAACAGGTCCTACTGAGGAACTTTCGGTGTTCGTTTTTTAGGGTTCCGTACCTACCTAAAAGGTAAAACGGAAGACTATTCATGAGACTTCGCTGTCTGTCGTCCGCCCGTCCGTCCGGCCGTCTATCGTGACAGACGTAAAAGCTAGACAGTTGAAATTTTCAGAGATTATGTATTTCCGTTTGCCACTATAACAACGAATACTAAAAATAAAAAACATCCCATACAACAAACGTGTTTTTTGCCGTTTTTAAAGACTAGCGGCCGCCAGCGGGTACGTTCGCGTGGAGTTGTTATGCTCCGCTCCTATTAGTCGCAGCGTTATGTTATATAGCTTAAAGCCTTCCTGGATTAATTGGGTATCCAACGCATAAAGAATTTTTTAATTCAGACCAGTAGTTCCTGAGATTAGCGTGCTCAAACAAACACACAAACCCTTCGGCTTTATTTATTAGTATACATAATGGCACGAAACCCTTCGTGCCATTATCTTTCTTCTACTCCGACTTGCACTTGGCCAATTTTTTTTTATCATTAGAAGGTCAAAAACGTTGAAAACATGATCGCGAAGAATATCGGACTGTTGTCTTTTGGTTTTATTAAATAGACCGCTTAACGTGTAAGGGATCAAACAAAACACGGGACGCCCGGCAGATGTTTCATCATTGAATACAAGAATAATACAAAAAAATAAATGTACAGCCAGACATCTCCAGACAACTAACAATGGAAGATAACTTCTCCATGACCAAGGTCTTGTATAGAGCCATTATCACAACAAGTAGTGCAGCAAGTGATGTCGATAAACGGTTGCAGGCACTCGTCAGTCGACGCAATAACCGGTCTCACTATAATAGCCTGCTTCTACGTCGTAGTCGCATCACAAAAGCACAATCACTCTCATCTCTAGGTGCAGCTTGCCGTACCTCGATTGGCTATTATGCAATCCAAGAACTGGAAATGGTGTTTTTGCGAAGTGACTTCAGGTTTCTTCAATGAATTGTATTATTATTTATTTTGCAATGGTTTTAGGCATGTATTAAAAGTTTTTAACATCCGTCGTGATATGAGAATATAAAAATGTGTAGGACCGACTACGCATCTTTTCTTGTGTCAATCGGTTGGTTTGTGAAACAAAGGAATCGAATGTTTTAGAAGTTCTTCGGCAACGACTATTCAGGTGCCCTAGCCAATGTAACATCGCTTCATAACGAAACGATTGACCACGTCACGCGATAAATCACGTTGTCAATCTTTTTCGTTATTGGTTGGTTTGGTATTCGTAGTTCGTTTCGATATGAAGCGATGTTACATTGGCTAGGGCCCATGCGCTCCGCGTGCACCGTTTTCGCTTCATTTTCGCCGAGTCTCTGTTTATGGTTCTGCCTAGTAACTGAATTGTGGAGATCAGATAGGGTTCTTGTAAAGTATTGGTTACATCATTCATGTTAATAAGTATGCATACAAAGCGTCCCTAAATGCCATGGTAGCAAAGAGATGATCAGTCCCAGTAAAATATTGGGATTGTATTCAGTCGCATTCGGTTAGATTGGACGCTGAGTTGTGTTAGCAAAAAGCAGGCAGATTCATTGAGTTGTTATTCAAATTATACATATATTTATTTATTTTATTGTACGTCTCAACACTACATAATAGACAAAATGAACCTATGTCTCTCTCTTCTTTGTTACGCCAATTGTAGGACGCGAAACAAATGTAATACTATTTTTTTATTTTTTTTTAATAATTATAAACTAGCGCTTGACCGCAATCCCGCCTGATGGTAAGCAGCTGATGCGATCGTTGATGGTAAAGCGCGCTAGTTTATTAAGAGCCTATTCACTCAGAAAAACTGAGCGAATAGGAAGGAAGACGGCATTTGAGCGAGGTGATGCAATGTTAAACCCAACAACACGACCAACGATGCTGCTCCAAAGGGAGAAGCTTTAGGTCGTATCTAAAGCTCGACGTTAGAAGTATTAATTAGGTCCTATGTCCGACGATCTACACATACGACCTACTGCTTCTAACGTCGAAAAATATTGTTATTACCTTAAGTTTGAACATTGCAAGAAAATTATCCAAAACTAAACATTTATTTTAAATGAACGAGAAAATATGTTGTTCCTCGAAAAATAATATTAAAACCACCATAAGAACATCTACAAACCACTAACAAACATTTTCTTATACTTTCAACATAATCACCGTTTCGTTACCATATCTTTAGTTTATTACGTACTTACCCTGAGTTCTATACTGAGTATATATTTAATTAGTAAATACAATTAAGTATAAAAGTAACATTCAATATCATATCATGATAATAAAAGAGAGATTAAAACTTGTTTTTTTTAATACTTATGCCAATTGTCGTAGAAGAAATTCTACTTAATTAGTTAACGAAGATAACAAATAGCTACTTCCGTACTTAACTAAAACTATGACTTCTATTTACATTATTATTTTTACTATTAACAGCCGCGTGCAACGATTACACCTGTGTTAGTTTCGATCCCTTAAAAATATCGGGAAAACTTATCCTATTTGTTAGTCCTAGTTATAATGAATCTGTGTGACAAATTTCACCCAAAACTGTTCTAAACCTTTGTTAGAGATCCACATAAAATATATACAACGTTATTTTTAATAAAATATATGCAACGATATTTTTTGCATATGCGAAACCCGAAACACATATCTAATATTTTTAAGTAAAGATCTATACAGTATGTTAAGAAAACCCTGTCCGACCCGTGAAGGTGTTGTTAGGTATCGATAACTGATTCTACTAATGCATACAAAACCGGGCTAAACTTAAAAAAAAATCCCCCTAAAAAAAAAAATATTATTTCGCAAAAGGAGGTAACTTAATAAATGTGCGTTGACCACTCTTCGCCTGCCGCCAGCGGGGCGCGGGCGGCAGGACACGCGGCACATGGTCGCATCGCTATTCGCTCATAATAATACCGGTGTTGTCACTTTTTAAAAATTACTAAATTTCGGGGAAATTGGAATTAATTCGCGGGAAAAAAAGATTATTTCAAAATTCATTTGTATTTGGTACTATGATGAATACGTAAAATTTTATATTATATTTGGTCATGTGTTTACCTAACCTTTATTATCCTTATGGGTCGGACAGGGTTTTCTTAACATACTGTATACAAAATTTCAACAATTCATCATGAAAAACAACAGAGTTATGAGCTTGCCATCTTACCTGGTTGTCCAACAAAAATATAGTCAAGGACTGTTAGTCCGCCCGCGCCGCCAGCGACGCTGCGTGTGTGGAACTCAAATGTCTTGCTGTTGTTAGGACATTTGGTTCCCTTCAAAATGGTTGAGCTAGGTGGGGCTGATGTGCGCGTCATGCTTGTAAACGGGGGCCGTCAGTGGAGACTGGTCATCTCTTAGCTGCCAGTGGGCTTAATTCATTTTCTATCTTTTAATTAATTTTTATATTTATACATTGTGCTCACATGATAGAAGCAACAGAAATATGTAACGAACAAATGTAATTCATACTATGATTTTAAAAGAGTGTCCATGGAGTTTGTTGCACGTTCTTCTCCATAGAGATCTACGCTTTGGATCGTGCAATTTAGCTTCACTTTTCTTGGCCTGACCGACATCGACTATTCAAAAGCACCAACGGATGGTTAATTGGATATAAACAATTTTGATTTGATTTTATTATGATGTGTTGCGCGCTCGGTAACCATACTGCAACAATTTCTAAATGTATTTGGGAAAAAATGTAACATGGTGTAAAAATTATTGAAATCGAATCAGATGCTTATTCTGAACAAACTATATTCACGTTTCGAACAAAGAAAAAATAAGGTTGTAGAAGTGAAAGACTAACAAATATACTTACATCCATACATTCGAACATTCGTATTGAGGTGAAACCTAATAATGACAACAAAACAACGACCTAACAAAATGATATCAAAACTATTCAATTCAATTATAGGTTTAATATTACGTCGAAAAATTCATCCACGTCGTTGTCGACTGGCGATATACCCATTATAACAATATGTAACACATTGTATGGCAATACTCAGCCTCCGGCCAAGGCTTGTAAATGATTGCTATTCGGTCTGCAATTAGCAGTAGTAGTATTTATGTAATTATAATGAAACAGTACCCTAACTGCGTAAATAAATAAATAAAATAAAAAGCCTTTTATTTCTTGCTTTCCATAGTACAATAAATATCAATAACAGTGTGCATGCAAAAATTAAAAGTAATTTAAAATTAATATGATTATCATAAAAAAATAATTATAAATAAGATTAATTAATTATTGCTGTATTTGATGTTGCTATTTAAAATGACATTATAATAATATTTAATAATTTAGCAAGAACCCTCTCCATGAAAGGTAAAGGCCTCCTCCAGAGAAGACCAGTACTCTCTGTGGGCCTAGTATGAGTTTTCAATACGAAACTCGATCGTCTATATCGAGCGCATTTGACTCAGCGATTGGCCCGCTTCAAGGTCGTAAGAACTCTCAACCAATGAGAGCGCCAAACGTGCTCGATGTCGAACGATCGAGTTTCGTATTGAAAACTCATACTAGGCCTACTGTTCTCAGCCGCTCGTGACCAATGTGTACCTGCTACTTTTACGATATCGTCTACCCAGCGTGCATTCGTTCTTCCTCTTCTTCTCTGTCCTAGTGGGCCTGTCCATTGTATTGTCTCTCTTGTCCATCGATTATCGCTTAGCCTCGCTACGTGTCCAGCCCATCGCCATTTAAGCTTTTGTGCGTGGTTGAGAGCATCAATGGCCTGAGTTTTCTGTCTTATGCGAGTGTGGCGGATCTTTTAGATTTTCCTTATTTTCAGAATGCTCCTCTCCATACTCCTTTGACTGGATATAATTTTGTTTATTACTTTTCTGGTAAATTTCCAAGTTTGACAGGCGTATGTTAGTGAGGGGATTAGGCAGGTATACATGACTTTCGTTTTCATTCGTAGGGTCATTTTACTTTTGAGTATTTCTTTGCTAACCCTAACTGCGTAACACATTAATATTATCATATTAGAATCATTTTGTAGCATATTGCTAATCCATTGCCCCATAATTATGTAAGAAAAATGTGTCTGCTCAACCACTTAACGTAATGAATGTTGTTTGAAATGCCAAAATGAGACCCATTACTACTGATAGTTTGTCTTTAAGCTGCTGATTGACATTTGCGAACTTCCCAAGCACAGCGAAATGTTATTTTTCAATTCAGAACATTCATTTGTTTTGAATTGTGCGAAATTTTTCATGATCTTTCTACACTATCAATGCTGTTGCGCGGGTTATGTAACAAACTTTTTTCCTTTTTCCTTAGAAGCTATGATTTCTTTAGCTCAGGCTCCAACCGAGGATGGACATTTGTACTGCTTTTTTGTGTTCATTGTTCAGTAGTTCAGTTTTTGGCTGCCACACAAAGTATTCTTGTACAGCTCCCATCAAGCTAGTACAATCTGTCAAATTTCTATAATCGATTTTCAACTTTATTGCTAAAGCGTTAAGTTGAAGGTCGTTTGTCATAATTTTACCTTTTGGGATAGCATTAGCATAACACACTTGCGTCTGAAGTTACTGTTTTACTACGATAGTTAGCTTGGTAACAAAAAGGGCACATCGATACCAAAGTATTAAAAAACAATATCTATTATATATAGTTTAAAGTTAATTATCAATTGCTCAAATTACAATTCTCACTACGTTGCCTAAATGACCATCTTTCCTAATCAAAAAACGTAATTTACTCAAAATATCATCAGTCTCTTGTCCCTTATCTTAATTTATTTGGGTTGTTCGCACAGCATGTATTTATCGTTCATATTCTCGTCATCAATTTGCCCATTATAAACATAACGAAATAACAAGAACATTAACTACTCACCAACACTAACAACTACAAATTCTGGAAAGTTCTATCAAACAATTTATTTATCTTCATATACCCTCAATTTACATTACTTTATTCCTGCGCCCGTAGGAAGTTCCTAGGTGCTTCGTACTTGTCAATCTATAGTTGTAGGTATTCAGTGATTTCTAAAGGTAAATGCTCACTGCATGATGTTTACACATGTGTTTTTTTTTTTTACTATAATCCCCACGCTTGTCAAGCGGGTTGGGGATCGCAGTAATTTGATATTCCACAGGAGAAGCGCTGCTGCCCGCTTTAGAGTTCCCTTAGTCGCGTTTTAATTTTATCAGTTTTGTTTCCTCGCGTTTTTTTTAACGTGTTTTCCTGAATGATTTCCCTCTCTTGTGTTAGGCTAGCTTGTTCGTTAACATTAGAAAAGTAATTGTGTGTCTCATTAGGGACAGTTGAGCTCTTACATAGCTCGGTGGTAGGCCATAACATCGGCCGCCAGCAAAAGTTACCACCCACCAGACAAAGCCTTGCCGTCAAACGATTTGTCGTGTTCCGGCATGATGTCTGGTGAAGCCGTACGGAGGACGGGTCTGAGCAGTTGTGTTGCGATGTGTGCCGGGTACGATGCGCCTAATGTTGTTGTGTTGGGAGTTGGATCGTGGAGGGTCTTCAGATTAATCTCCCTTTGGCGTAGCATCGTTGGTCGTGTTGTTGGGTTTAACATTGCATCACCTCGTTCAACTGCCGTCTTCCTATTCGCTCAGTTTTTCTGAGTGACCTATTCACTCTTAATAAACTAGCGCGCTTTACCATCAACGATCACATCACTGCTTACCATCAGGCGGGATTGCGGTCAAGCGCTAGTTTATACATATACAAAAAAAAAACCTATTAGAAATAGATATTTTAGCCTTATTTTGAATCAGTTAGTACTATATACAATTACAATTCAGATAGGCTTATGATTTTTTTGTTTTTACACAGGATATTATCCTTTGTAGACAATAAAAAGAAGACTTCAAATATTGTCCTTAAAAAAAGTTTTATCGTTTTTTCTAATAACATTGCATTTGAACGATTTTGTTCACTGTTACTTCTATTGGTCATACACTTAAACAATGAATGAAACTAATATTGTACCTGCTTATTATTTTTCCACAATACTACCAAGCCCATGCTGCAGTATGTCATTATACCATTCACAATCTGACACTACAACATTGCAAAAATGCATGCGAAGGTAACCGAGCATAACTGCCCCTACAGCGGCACTAAGTACCTAGTAGGTGACGGGTGCCATTATTGATGCCTCGTTAGCAACAAGCTCATTGGTTTAAATTCCTGCAGTTACATAGAGGGCCTACCTATTCGATAATCAGACCTCCATAGCGAAATCACTACGTATTAGGTAGTAATCCTGGTTGATCTCACATCTCTTATCTGCCATAATATCAACATGCCTTTCCTCTCTCTAGCCATTTCATCTTTCCAACAAGCCAGCCATAGGTTCTTTGGTCATTGCAATAAAATTATCGATGGAAAAAAATATCACATAAAATCCTGGACAACACATTTTCCACTGTAGACTTAAAAACGAACGAGGAGGGTCGCCTCTCCTTATTTCGAATAGGGGACATGGAATGAAAGTACTTATTCACTAAGCGCTGCTTTTAACAAAGTCATATGTTTTTTTATTTTTGGAATAATCAGAAATATTCAACGTCATATTCAAACGCTTCATGGTGTTGACATATCCCACCTAACAATATTTGTATATTATTTTTGATGGATCAAGCTCTAAAGACATTTCACGCTAATTATGCAGCTTTAAAAACATTGTTAGTTAAGATTTTAACTTGTTTTATCTACGTCTACATATTTAAAACAGACAAACATATTTACATAAATTAACTTTAATAAAATGAAAACGTTTGAAAGTTTTAATAAAATGTCTCCCTTATACAGTATGTTACGAAAACCCTGTCCGACCCGTGAAGGTGTTGTTAGGTATCGATAACTGATTCTACTAATGCATACAAAACCAGGCTTTACTTAAAAAAAAAATCCCCCTAAAAAAAATAAATATTATTTCGCAAAAGGAGGTAACTTATTAAATGTGCGTTGACCACCCTTCGCCTGCCGACCGCGGGGGGCGGGCGGCAGGACACGCGGCACGTGGTCGCATCGCTATTCGCTCATAATAATACCGGTGTTGTCACTTTTTAAAAATTACCAAATTTCGGGGAAATTGGAATTAATTCGTTGGAAAAAAAGATTATTTCAAAATTCATTTGTATTGGTACTATGATGAATACGTAAAATTTTATATTATATTTGGTCATGTGTTTACCTAACCTCTATTATCCTTATGGGTCGGACAGGGTTTTCGTAACATACTGTATATAAACAATTTATTTATCATAAAAAATTAAAACTATCCATTAAATTCTCAACTTTATTTTCAAGTTTAGTATTAAAACACCAAAGGGAACCAAAAATATGTCAAATCGTTTAAGAAATATAACCGATGCAGTGTGTGATCAACTTTACTGTTTATCCATATGCAATGGCAATTTAAGAGTTAAAAAATACCCTGGCGTACACCAGTTCGTTTAGCAACGAGATTCTGAACGGTCGTTTCGCTGGCTTACTGGAACATCGTAGCCCGGTAAGTGTTCTTATAACATGTGTCTCATAACGTGTGATATGGTAATTTTTATATCGTAAAATGCATTTTACGATTCTGCACGAGTTTAAATTATGAATTTAAATCAATAATATGTATATATTTTACCAATTTTTGATCTGGAATGTTACATGAGTGGAATGTTTTGTGATTCGCGAATTAGCTGAAAGCGTCCTTACTTTTTGTTTTTAGTTAGTGATTACTATTTCTTATGGTTCCTTTTCTTTTTAATGTCTCTGCTGTGCGGTGTTGTGTATTTACGCGAGCTTCATACGGTTTTATCTTAACCATCAATTAAATTGATATTAATTTATAAATTATCTTAAGTGTGTATTTCTTATATTGTGGTGTGTGGGTAGTACATGTGGCGTACATTGTATGATTTTGAAATTCAATATCAACATTTCTTCGATTTTTCTCTTTATCGCTTAGCAGCCATTTTGTAAATTGTCGTTTGTTTACGCGTCATGCATTTGACTTATATTTATTTTTTCGTTTACGTTTTGTTATTAAGGAAATATACTATTATAATAATATTTGTGTTTGCCAACGTGTCTCTTAACACGAAATACGATGTTATAGGCTAATTATGCTATTCAACCGCTCCGCAGTTTTAATTATCATGCTGTCTCTCCTCACACATCGCGCGCTCTCTCTCGTACAGCGAGACATCGAACAAAATAAAAGAAAACGCGGAATGTCTAAATCGCGTTATTGCTACAATTTATCCGTAGCAATTGTGTCTTTTGTCAATTGGGGGTCAAAAGTATAGCAAAATATATGCTTTCTAGTTATAGCATTTTATTTGTTACATACTGTTTTCATCATATTAATATTTGCCTTGCAATATATTACAGTAACATAATGCACAAATACATGTGATCCTTATACTTAAATGCTACGATTGCGATTGTTTCAATGTTAAATCATAATAAGTTCTTATAAATCTTATGTAAACATAAACAGTGGCTACTGAATATCGCTAATCGTTAACAGAAATGTCACATCATTTGCTTAGCGTTCTCCCAATTATCTTGGGATCGCCATCCAGTCAAATCTGGTGCAGCTGCATAGTATTTTAAATGAAGCGACTTTCAATAGAAATTATTAGCCCCTTAGTAACTGGGTTGTACTGCATGTCATCAGCACAACTGAGTTAGGTATTAAAAAAATATAGTCATTAGCTACTATTTTTAAAAATTGCTTAAGTAGTTACCAAAAAACCGGCCCTAATTCATGTTCAATGTAATGATTTAAGTACTGCACTTTAGGGCAAAAGTCTGGTTTGATTACAGTCTTACCACATGCAGCAGCTGAATACCAGAATTTTACATGGAACGAATGACTATTAGACGGTAAACTTGGCTGTCAGATTTTAGGGTTTCTGAAGACTCTTAGACTGTCAAAGAACCACAAGTGCCGGGACCAATGGCTTGACGTGCCTTCAAGGCCCGGGTGGATCTTGGTATGTAAAGATAATCAGCCATCCACAGATCAACCACGACAAGCGACGCTTAACGTGATCGACGCACTTTGCACGCCTGTATCCAGTAATACTAGACCCTTATACAAATATCGCACAAACGTCACTAAAGCAAACCCCATTGTTACAGGTTTAGAATGAACGGGTCTTACCATTACGGACACGTGAATCAGAACCAGCAGATCCCGCAGCCTACGCCGGGTGCTCCATTCCCAACATCTGGCGTTCCCGGTGTTCCTGGAGTACCTGGAGTTACTGGAGTTCCAGGAGTTCCTGGAGTTCCTGGAGTTCCTGGTTCAACTTGCGTACCTAACGTCCCTTATCAAGCATATCCACCAATGCCGCAGCAGCAACATAACATTGACGGTCTGAATTACAACGTATCGCGTAAGATATTCCTTAAATTTTTATAGGTACCTACACTATTGCCCGTTTTAACAATTAGTGTTACACGCGACACAAGCTCTATTTGAGTCACTAAAATTAAGTGGCAGTGGGCGGGCCACATTGCTAGTAGAACCGATGTCGATGGGGCAGTAAGGTTCTGGAGTAGCGGTCGGAGAACCGATAACCTGATGAAGTTGCGGGAAGCCGATGGAAGCGGACAGCACAAGACCGATATCCGTGGAAAGTTTTAGAGGAGGCTTTGTCCAGCAGTGGACAAAGTCAAGACTCTGTGGGCTGAAGAAGAAGAAATTAATACTTAAATAAAATCACACTGTCGTATGTTCATCGCTCGGCTTATCGGCGAAAGTGGAAAACGAACTCACAGGTGACGAATTGTTCCTAGCACTATATAGCACTATACAGTATGTTAAGAAAACCCTGTCCGACCCGGGAAGGTGTTGTTAGGTATCGATAACTGATTCTACTAATGCATACAAAACCGGGCTAAACTTAAAAAAAAATCCCCCTAAAAAAAAAATATTAATTCGCAAAAGGAGGTAACTTAATAAACGTGCGTTGACCACCCTTCGCCTGCCGCCAGCGGGGGGCGGGCGGCAGGACACGCGGCACGTGGTCGCATCGCTATTCGCTCATAATAATACCGGTGTTGTCACTCTTTAAAAATTACCAAATTTCGGGGAAATTGGAATTAATTCGCGGGAAAAAAAGATTATTTCAAAATTCATTTGTATTGGTACTATGATGATTACGTAAAATTTTATATTATATTTGGTCATGTGTTTACCTAACCTTTATTATCCTTATGGGTCGGACAGGGTTTTCTTAACATACTGTATATTTTAAAAATAACACGTGTTGTATTGGGCTTCCAATAATTATAACTTAATTTTTATTTGTTGTTTTAATAGCTGTCATGTTTTACACACTCTGTGAAAATTTCATCTTCGTCTAACCCGGTTCGGGTTGCGGACGCTAGTCCGGATAAAGTTCTCTGCGGATACCTAAGAAAATCCTTAAGTATTCGTATTCCAATTAAGAAAATCCTTAGATGTCTCTTACGCTTTACAACATGGAATTCATTATACAATGTAATGTACTCTTATATCTCTACCGATTATTTTATTGTAAACAAAATAACCAGTGTGGTAGTGGTGCTGGGCTTAGAATAGTACCAACCCATATCCTCTCGTGGGTGTCGTAAGAGGCGACTAAGGGAACTCACCAGGGAAGCGGGCAGCAGCCCTTCTGTGGAATAACAAATTACTCCCATCCCCAACCCGCCTGACAAGCGAGGGGATTATGGCAACCCTCTCCCCCCAGAGCAATGAAAGCCGCCTTGGGGGAGGCCATTGTCCAGCAGTGGACTTCTATAGACTGAAGAAGATGCAAAACACGTAATAATATGTATTCTATGCAAGTGCACGAGATTGCCACGTGAATTAAATAATAGCTGCACAATAATGCATTGGTTGAGGCCTGAGTAACTACGTCTATTATTACCTAGTTGAGTGTCGTTTGACATTGTCCTTCAATTCTCAGCGAACATCTCTGTAGTAACAGGCTGCCAGGGCTGGTAGTGTGTGGTCAAAGTTCACTAGTTACTTGAACATGGCTGGCAACAGCTTCTAGTAAAAGTGCGCACACCCCCATCGCATTTCAAGATAAACTCGTATCAACTTTATTTCAATCTCCATTAAGTTGATTTCAGAGTGATTAGGACTATTGAAAAAGTTGTTGTAACTTTAATTGATCATTATTGTGTGGGAGTTAAAAGTTTTCTATAAAATCTTATTTGTTCTCATCACAAACGTCACAAATGCAGATTAGATTCTAGAAGTACACGTAGGTATTTTTACAAGTGTAGAGAAAATTGCAGTAAGAAAAGGATTTTGAACCGTTGGACTTGACAGTTTTTGAGAAAGCAATTAGAATTGTTTCCTCTTTATACTTTGCTTTGTGTTAATGTGCTTTGTCTTACACAACCAGTGTTCACAAAATTCCTCTTCCTCGTCTATCTCAGACCCGAAATCACGATTCTCATCATCCTCAGTGCATAGTTTTGTCAAAAGTGACTGCCCTAATTGCTGAACACTTCTGACCCTCGTGACCCCTACCTTGACCAGGAATAGTGAGTCCATCAGGAAATAGGGGCCGGTATTTTGTTCCTAAGAGGTTTATACCCACCGTACTGGGCAAACGGGATGCTGGTCACAGAGTACTTTAATTAATCCTTCCGCCACGAAGACGCTCCTTTAGTTTAGTTTAGGTTGGCATGTTGGACAGTAGGTACTGCCATCAGTCGTCCTCTTCATCTTTAAATTGACATTTTCGGAGACTGGTTGTCCTTAGTTCCTCTTCATCATTATCATCATCATTTCTGCCGAAAGACGTCCGCTGCTGGACATGGGCCTCCATGGCCAAGGATCTCTACGACGACGGGTCCTGCGCCCCCCGCATCCAGCGGTTTCCCGCGACCTTCAGCAGTAGGCCTAGTATAAGTTTTCATTACGACACTCGATCGTCGATATCAACCGCGTTTGACTCATAGATTGGCCGCTTCAAGGTTGTAAGAACTCTCAACCAATGAGAGCACCAAACGCACTCGATATCGACGATCGAGTCTCGTAATGAAAATTCATACTAGGCCTACAGGTCGTCTGACTGTCGGAGGCCTATCCACGCTGCGTCTTACATCTTGTTCCTCTTACATCTTTCAAATGAATTTCTAAATTCAAGTATACAGAATATCAGCTCATCTATTATTGGTTTGCAGCCATGGGTCCGATGAACATCCCCGAGAGAGGCGAGCACGTAAACAATGGGCACCCTTCGATGTAAGTACCTAATTGTTAATTTGTATGTAACTTTTATCTATCATAATATTTATATACAACATGTAATGTAATTAACGCACACACCAATTAGAATATTAGTTTATAATCATATACACTGAATTTTTAATTTAACATTAAACATGTATATGCATTGTTATTTATTAAATTAATTATACCAATTATTGGTGAACTTGGTTTATTTTTCTTTATTTTGTATTGAATGATTAAATTTGTATGAATACAAGTAAAACTGCTATTTTTAAAATCTGTACAAACATCAGGGTTAAATGGCAATAATTTCCTTAGTTTTAATTATTTTAGGGATTAAAAATTACCTATATTAAAAATTATATAAACCGAATCAGTAAACGGTTCTGAACAAACCTACTATTTTCAGGAAGTGCGCTAATTGATTTACGTGTTGTGTAATTCTTCTGTACGTGTGCTTGTATTGTTTCGTAATGGGCAGTATTACGAAAAAACACAAGCACACGTACCCACCCGAACGTATTCCGAACCATGAAATACTGTGGTTAGTGTTAGCCGTATGTCGTGGAACTTTGGTTACATACAAATAATGAATAGTTAATTTGGACACAGTTGTAATTGTTTCATCCCTTTTAACACTAACCATACTTTCATTCCAGTAACTACCCTGCTCATCCTATCATCATAAACCAGGAGATCTTTATCTCTAGTACTGGCAACCGGTATTTCACACGCTACAACGCACGCCTGCCTGAGGAGAACCATGGGCCGGTGCAGTACCGCGCCTTTGTGCCGCAGAACAACGTGCCGATCTACGGCCAGGAGGGGCCCGCACCGAGGGAAGATCTCTTCACTCGTAAGTATTTGCCAGCCAAAGTAGACAAACCACAAACACGACGCCTGCGGGGTTACAGTTCATCCCCACATCGGACCGTATGCAACAAATGTATTGACGTGACAACTTCTTATGATTTGATGGAGCCGGCTGCACGCACGGAAAAACATGAATCCATCGGTGTTACCTCGCTCTGAGGCGTTCCCCATTCCATTCCGTAACCCATTTTTATTCATTTTTACTTTAAATGAATAAGGTCTTGAAAATAATGAAATACGTGTTTTTCCTTTTTTTATTTATTTGCTAAAATATTGAATTACTTAAGAACTACAACTGAAATGTGTGATATTATAGCGCTACCATCGGAGATCCACCCGGACTATCGCGTCAACGCCAACACTTACGGTCCGCGCCCCGATGCCGTTTGGGCTCCTAACCCCGGCGAGGTAAGTCCTAAGTAAACATTATGATTTATTAAATATTATTTATTCCATGTACACACAGGGTAGCAGGGACATCGACGGTAAAATTTAAACCATATATTCAGCACATGATTTATAAATAAATAAAATATTTTGGAAATAAAAGTTGCATTTCTGACTAAAAGCGTAATATTTTATTTTATTAGAAAAACATTCACAATGGACAAATTTGATAAATAACTCAATTATTATTTTGGGAAGTCATTGGGTTTTGTCGTGGGCGGTTATATCCAGTTTGTATTTTTGAGAAGCAGCCCGCTTATGTTAATGCGATTATTTTACATGACTCATAAGTTTTTTTAAATAAATCGGATCCAAGTATCGTACGAGTTGCCAGTATTGACGCGACAAAAACGTACCGAATATTCAAACTACTATAAAATTGATTTTCACAGCGGTTAAACGGTAAATTGTATTGTCCTCAGATCTTTACTTTTGGAGATATGCTCGCTTCACTGCCGCCCCCTCCTCCTCCTCCGCCATTGGCTGCCGAGGTAAATATAATATTATAATATGTTTAACAATATTTATGCCGATAAACAAGTAAACATGCTCATGAATCAGATAAATGCTCAATATCGCCACCAAGGACATGTCAGATTTAGTTTTATTTACATTTGACATACATGGGGTAGGTAAACGAATATAAATGTTATCGGGATATCAAACATTGATTGACAGTGCCAATTTTGACGAGATTATTATTTTTTAAAGAGTGTTCACTTTATTGTCCTAGTCAAAAAGAAAAAGGAAAGAAAGGTTTGTTGGTTTTAGGAATAAATCCATATAAAAAAAGATGTTTCTCATTTGATGATGCAGTTAGAACTGCTAATGTTTGCAATGTTTAGCCAAAGATATTGAATATTTCCTGGAAAGAATTATTGAACTTAAAAAAACCTTTTTGAACAAATCTTTTGCGGTTATGAAATTCCATAAGATGCAAAATCAAATTGATGTTCAAAGAATCTGTTTAGTTTCGAAATAGTTTGCTAAAGCTAGTGACATGATTGTTTTTTACAAATTATTTGAAAGCGAAAGTAATTTTGTAATGGGGCTGTAATTTTCATTACGGAAACACCGCCGCTGGCAAATTACCCCAGTCCCTAGTTGTACGCGGTATCAAAGACCAGGCATACTAGCGCTTGACCGCAGTCCCGCCTGATGGTAAGCAGTGATGCGATCATTGATAGTAAAGCGCGCTAGTTTATTAAGAGTCTATTCACTCAGAAAAACTGAGCGAAATTTCAGGATAAGTTTTTTTTATGAAATAGGTTGGTAGGTACTACGTCTTTTAAAACATAGGTTAAAAATATATATAAGAATAGATTTAGATGGTTTGATAATGTTGAGAGGATGCGCCCGGGTGGAAACGCCCCAGGAGGACATTATAGCGACTTTTTTTTAGCTTTCTTCAGAAAAGGCAGTTATCACTCTCACCGGTGGGCGTGCAAAACTATTCTTTAAAAATCTCACCGTGTTACCGGTTCTCACCAGATGCTAAGGGGTATTGACACGTCACTTCATCTCAGTTTGATGTTGACTTATGTTTATATACGTAAGTGACGCAAGAGGAATTCTTAAAAAATGTAGAATGTGGCATTCTGTTGTTTCTGCCAACCCCTATGGAAAGAAAGCGAGAGTTGTACCTGTGTATACACAAGTAGATTCTTTTGAAGTTATTTTTATCCTTTCAGTACAGCCGATTGAGTACGCTTTGAGCAATTTACATTTTTGTTTTTAATATCATGGCAGTATTATACCGATACTACCCTGGCCTGCAAAACGAAGGAAGTATCTTACTTATTTTATTTTATTAAGATATCCAACAGCGATTTACATAGATGCTTACACTAAAACAAATATAATTCATAAAAGCCAGTAACAGGATATCATAGCTAAGTATAACATAAAAATGACCTTAACTTATAAAACAATATTGTATCGTTTTATTTTTTTTAATATATACATGCAGACAAACACTCGAACACACACACACACCCACCCACAAAAGCTCCCGCTGGATAATTCATGTCGACAGCCTCTCAAGCACTTGCAACTTAAATTTTGATTTCGAAACGGTATAAATATCGATATCGCTAAAATATTTATTAAATGTTTTAATAGCTCGTGAAGTGAATTCGTTGTTCCCGTAGTTTGTTTTCTTCAATGGAACATGAAAAACATTGTGAATGTTATATCTAGGACGACATCGAGGTATGACTAAAGATATAAGTGACGTCAAAGAAGGGCAGTCGAGATTTGTGTTAACTATATCGTGAAGAAATGCTAAGTCAAGCATAGTTCTTCTGTTTTGCAAAGTGTCAATACGATAATGCTTACATGCTTCTTCGTAAATGGATAAGTTAATTTTTTGTCTGAAGTTTAAATGTTTCATAAAAATTTTTTGAAGATGCTCTATTTTATTAATGTGTATATTGTACTGTGGGTAGTTTAATTGTGTATAAAAAACTTTATAGTCGAGAAACTTCTTTTGAAATGTATGAAAACAAATAAGCCAAAAAGCCAACAGGTCACGGTGGAGCTCTACCCAAGACCTCCACCGCATGCCACACCCACCGTGTCCACAGCTGCAAACCATCCTCAAGGCACTAAAATTGGCCCTGTTTGCTAAATGAGAGAATATTCTCCGAAAACTCGTTTTAGTATCCCAAACTGGCTCGAAGCTGTAATCAAAGCCAAAGAAGGTAATACCAGTTATTAAAAATTAAATAACATGTAATATATAGTTATAAATAGTAACTGTTTATTGGCAATAAGCTAAAATAGCTATTTTTAGCTTAGTGTTAAGGTGTTTCGGTATGTATTTATTACTTTTTTTAAGTTAAAATTTTTATTAATGTATAGTTATCAAACTTCAGTAGTTTATAAAAAAAATAAAAATTTTATAAGTATACATATACTCAGTTTTGCAGGCCAGTGTATTTTAATTATAATTTGTCGATGTGAGTTCAAAATCAAATCTTTTTGTTTCTTTTGTAAATATTTCCCTCTAGCATCATTCTAACATCTACCACGAACATTGTGAAATTTTCTGTCTGTACATAGTCGACGCTTATTACCAAGCAGAATAACCTTAATGTGTAATAAGAGGTATTTCTGGTATGTTGAAGAAAACACATATTATGCTACGTATCAATAATCAACCCCTTTTATTAGTTCATATAAACGGGCGTCTGCCAAACGTCATCTATAAGGGTCATTTGACACGTACCACAACCACACCACAACGACGCCACGTGGTCGGGCGTATATTTTGTATTGAAAATGAATATTACAATTCACACGTACCACATTTTGCTATTGTTATCGACCACCTGTGTAATACGACGACATCGCAATCACATCGCGACTGCAACGCCACCACCGGCGGCCATATCGCCACGACATGACGTCATTAGCAGCGCGCGCCTATAGTCGTATTTTTTATTAGACCAAGTCAACTGACGTTTACTGTCTTGTCAGTTTTTGATGAAATAAAAATAGTGTTGTGACAAAGTGAATGAAGGACATCGTAACCACATCGACATTTTGTCGGTACCACAACGCAACTGCAAAAAGCCGCTGCGGCACTATATACACGTATCCACAGCTTGACCACATTTTGTCGCTGCGACGTGGTGTGGTTGTGGTACGTGTGGATTGAACCTAACTCTCACATCTGGGCTAGCAGTTTAAAGATGTGAATGTAATTGCGTCTGAAGCTTGACCCACATCTTCACCTGTAGCTACATTTCTTATCTTGCAAATTATGGCCACGTAATTCATTCATTTTATAAAGCTTACTTTTGTTGAGAAGAACCATCTACATCAAAAGGGAACTCGCATCTTCCGGTGGCATTTTGGAACCTATGGACTTCTTCTGTTCTCCTTTATACATTTTCATCTCATCGTGGCCTCTCTCTCTGCCACGTCTATCTAAAATGGGTCATAGGTAGCATGATATTCTGATGCTCCAATTTTCGACAGGTATTCCCACCTGCAGGCCGCCAGGTGATCATCCCCTTAATCCGCTGCGACCGTTCCTCTCCCATGGAGAGCGTGGGGGCCCGTGCGGTAGGCGGCCCCGTGTCGGGCCCCGGGGCCACTGAGATCCCCACGGTGAGCGCCAACGGCCCGCCTACTGTGGCCTTTCCAAGCAGACTGGCGGTGGGCGCTGACCGGCTTGCCAGAGAGAGGCCGTCGGTTACAGAGCGGCTCGCAGCCGCTGCGAATGCGTATGAAGCTTCCGGTTTCGATGATGTGAGTACACTTCTTGCTTCAAAGATATCAAATAGGTTCTTGAGGCAACCAAGAATAAAAGTCAAACGTAATCAAGTACTTAATATCATATGGAAAGGAAGCAATTGCGAGCCTTTCAATTCATTTTTATTAAAATATTTTTAGGTTTTAGGCTTATTTCTTTCAAAGAGAGGTAGGGAGTGTGCCTGTCCGAAAACTTTCCCTGTGATATATATATATATATATATATATTGATAGGTGGCAGGGGTAGATACTTCTACGGCATTCGAGTGATAAACTTCTGCACAAAATAAACTGGTTTCTACCAATGACGACCTAGTACTTTGTTTTATTTAACATGCAATGTATCCTATCGATTGCCCCCTAATTACGTAACATTATCTGTCTCAGTCTGAAACGTTTTTAATGTTATTGCTAATCCATTGCTTCATATGTTCGAAAAATGTGTCTGCTCAACAACACAAATAAAGCAATGAATGTTGTTGAATCTCAAAATGAAACTCACTGTTATCTATAGTATGTTACGCAATTACCGTTGTGCTTGATGATAACCGGGGCATACGGCTCGAATGGTAACCCAGTGGCTCCAGCAACATAATGTGGCAACTCAAGACTGACCCGCGCAATACGGTAGTTGATTAAAAAAAAACTAGTCAGTCAGTAAAATTTCCAAAAAATAAAAAATTTGACACGTATTTTTTCTTTATTCATACAAAAAATTAAGAGGATACAGTGCGTTGACTGATGATGACGTCACTACTTGCTACACTTTTTAGCAACGAGTGACGTCACCAGGCCCCAATCCTGATCTTTGATGCCTTTTATATTTGTCAATTTTTATTGATGTCATAAAACAAAATATATGTATCCAATATTTTTCTATAATCTGAATGATGGACTAAATAGAATATTTTTTTTTTAACCCAGGAAACAACCCTATTAACACGTGTGGAATACCCTCCAATAACAAAATTTTCTCGAAAATTAGACTACTCACCTATCACGCATCTTATTTAACAAGGAGACCCTGTTTTAAGTATGAATAATCGTTGCGAATGTCTGAATAATCGTTATTTACATCCGAGGTGTTTTTAAAGATCATTACCTATTGTTATTTTTTTGTTTAATTTGGATTCTTTAATTAATCACCTAAAACACTGGCACATTTTTGTACCTTATTATAGTTCTTGCAATTCACGAACGCGCGTGGCTCTTAGTTGTGTTCAAGTCGTATCTGTATACGTGTAAATGTGTGCGTGAGCGTAGACGCGCTACGGTTAGCATACAAATAATCAATGTTAAAATTATTTTTTGTTTGAAACCAACAATGATAATAAAACAGAAGTTTTAATAGTAAGTTTTATTAAAATTAATTATTATTCATCGTCAGAAGTGTCACTATCTTCAAACTCTTCAGTGTCGCTATCAGTTGATTCTACATTAATCGTTAACTCGAAGTCCAAATCGAAATATTTTCTATATTCTTCTTAAGTTTTTCGACATGCTTGCAAGTTTTACGCCAGGTATCATTGTCGATATCGTTCATACACTCATTTATTAAATTTTGTAAAATAGTCATATTTTGCCCGATATTTTTAGTTGCAATTTTATTTTTTTAAATTCCCCAGATATTTTCGATACAGTTCAACTCAGGGTGATAGGGCGGCAAACGTAATATTTCAAAATTCTTGCTTTTAACTATTTCGTCGATTTTGAATGTTATGAAACGATGTTTATTATTTTTATTAAATCATAGAGTTCGATTTTTTTTAATCGTTCGTCACATAAAATTCCGTTATCAGTTAGCCATTTTATCATATCGCTCTTCCTTGAACAGGACGTAGGAATTTTACTGCTGCGGGCGTTATGATAGGACGCGTTATCCATCACAATAACTGCCCTGTCTGGCAAATTTGGCATAAGCTTCTCTTCTAGCCACTTCTTATAATTTTCAAAACTCATATTTGAGTGATAATCTCCAGTTGTGGAGGATGCTTTATATACCAATGAGGCATTTGGAATGAATCCATCTTTAGTACCTGCATGCACTATAATAAACCGGCTCCCAGTACCTAATTTGTTCATAAATGGAGTATCTTTATCCTTTATGCCCCATGTATTTTGTCGAACGTGTGACGTTAAAACATATGTTTCGTCAGTGTAAACAATAGGACGTCCTTCTGCACGGCACTGAGAAATCTTTTTCAAATATTTTAAACGCCATAGTTGTAAATCATGCCTTTCATGTCGTCGGTTACTGCTAATCTTTCGCCATTTATAACCAATTTTTATGAGCAATGAACGTAAAGTGCTTAGACACCCGTCAAAGTCTATCTTTTCTCTGAGAACTGACCGAATTTTGTTTAAAGTTGGAATTTCCTTGTGTTCGATGTGATAATTTTGAATTGTACTTCGAATCAAATTAGTGTCGAAATTATCAAAATCAAATTTGCTACTTCTTTTACGACGTTTTTTCATTGGGGATAGAAACTTGGCAGATGTAGAGGGCATCTCTTTTTCTTCTTTCAAAATAGAAGTTACAGTAGGTACGTTCACTGACCTCTGTTGCTTCGGCGGTTCGTTTTCTTACGTTAGCCAAAGGACTCAAATCACAATTATCATTATTATTCGCCTTCATGAAATTATATTCTTCTTGATGAAAATGAAAAACTCGGGCGATAATTGCACGACCCTACAAATAATAAAGATAATATAATGTTCATGATCGTTGATCCATACAAAAAGTTTAATATTAAATTAACGCTATAAATGCATATTTAAATAACTCACCTCACTACGAATAATTTTTCGCTTTTTATCGTTATTTGACATGCTGACGGTACTTCGTGGCGGATAGCGACGTGAAAACAATAAGCACAAGTGACCTGAGCGGGCGACCGCTCCGTCAGGCACACACACTAACGCATTGTGCATGTACACAACATACCACAAGCAAGAGTCACGCGCGCTCGTAAATTGCAAGAACTATAACTTGTTTTTTATTTCTACTAAAAAGCCATTTTGTTAAAGCTAGATTTTTTTTAAATTATCTGTTACAGTATAAAACTGCGCATTTTTGAAATAAGCGTGTTATAAGATTTTTTATAACAATAGTTTCTGTTTTATTTATATTCTTTTAATATTAACACGCTTGTATAAAATAGGCTATTTGACAGAAATTTCTATCTTGAATTACTTCGTTACGGTTAAGAAGTTTACCGATGTTATTATTATTTTATTTTAAATAAGTATTTCGTAAGATACATGCAGATAATAATTCAAATAAGCCGCCAAAACCCTTTATTCAGCAATATGGCGTCGCGCTTTGTTAGTGACTTCACAAGCATATAAACGATTTTCGGCTCCGCAGTGGTGTTTGTATTTATCTGTTATTTGTTGCTGTTTATCTAATAAAATGGTTTACAAGTGGTGTGCTGTACCGAGTTGTACAAATACATCGATTTAAACCCCCGAAAAACTGTTTATAAGTTTGCCGAAAAATCAGAAAATTCGTAAATGATGTCATCGTGACATTAGCCAGTCCGGATCTTTTCACAATATGTGGCGCGAGAAACAAAAAGCCAAACATATTTTTGTGTTTTTGGATGTATTAATTGTTATTATTTTTTTTTATTAAAACTTGTGTAAATGACATGTATAACCCTCATTTTAAGCATTTAAAGCAAATAATCACAAAAAAAATGCATATTGTCAAAGAGCCTATTGTGTACCAGTATCTACACAAGCTACATGTGAACAACCCGTCATACTGATGTCAGACGGATCCTGCGTCTAGCAAGGACTGTTAACCGTGCAACTAGCACAACTTAAATTTCACTTTATACGCAACCTGAATATAATTTGTTCAGAATAAGCAACTGAATCGATTCCAATCATTTTTTCTCAAATACAACACAGCTGATGGTAGATCATAGTACTAGACGCGTGCGTATAGCTGGGCGTATAACTGTAGAAGCAAATGGGCGTGCGGTGCTTTGCCCATATTTTTGTGGAACAACCAAGTCAGATAACAAGCTCATATCTTTGTGGTTTTTCATGTTATTTTTTTGATATTTGAACATAGACTCTTTACTTAAAAATACTGAACACGCGTTTCGGGTTTCGCATAAAGAAAAAATTACTTTGTATACAACTTCCTAACATCAACCGTTGGACAAGTGCTCGCCAGGCACAACACCTGTCTGGTCGAAGGATCCTTCTTTTTATATGGAGGATTAGTCAAAACTTTACACCCTGATCGTCATATCTCTAAAATTTTTATATACCTACATAATTTTTGTCTTTTTTTTGTTACAGCAAGAACTTGAAGAGGGTCTGCAAGCGCTTGAACGTCGTATCGACACTGAATTCAAGAACGCTGACTAAAATAGTCATTATATTGTATTTTCTTTATTAACTTTGCCGGTTTATCGTGACGTGAACACCATTGAAAAGTATTCTCATTTTTTTTTTTTTTTTTGTAATGATATTTTTGATAGCATTCAAACGTTTCAGCTTGTCACTATCGCCGTTCATGTTTATTTAAACGGATGCCTGTATTTCAAAATCGTAAGGTGAGCTTTTGTATAGACGTTTGGAGCTGCCTCTACATTTTGTATTTATGAAAACGCTTTTGCTCATGCAAAATAACAGAAAAAAAAGCAATTATTTTAATCATGCTCATGAAATCCATTTTATACATCACAAAAAGTTCTTTTTATATATTTTTGTTCTCTAAATTATCTACTAAATGTAGTTTTGATTCTTTTGAAAAACTAGGTTGATTCACATTGACCATTAATCCATCTGTACCTAAGTGTTAGCGAGCTACAAAAGCAGTCCCTATTAAAAACTCACCGCATACTTGCTGTTAGATCAAGACGGCTATTGACGTCACATCATTTAGTTCTAGCCCCATGGGTCACATTGACACACCTCAAAATAAAAATTAAAGAGTATTTATATATTTATGATATCGTTATTTTAAGTCCAGTCTTGAAAACTTCGGAATCAAACAAGTCTAAATGTATTTGAGTAAAAATTTCATGTTTGTTCAAAAGACATAATATACTCAAATAGCAGACATGTGCCAATTACAACAATGCAAATGAATTCTATTAGCAAATCTAAACAAGATCAGTTGGTGTCTATTTTTCATCTCTGACAGCTAATAGACGCGGTTTAGATGTGTTATATAGTTTGCGTTTTTTCGCACTAATTGTATATCGAGGCTTTCCTGCACTGGACTATAAGGCCTCTTTGCTTGACGGGGCCAGGCGATTGTACAGTTTCTAAGATCCAATTTCACCAATAAGTATGTACTGTACGCGAACGGTACATCTAAACTGCTTTGCAAAGCCCTAAGTGCTATGATTGCACAAATGTAACGTAATAATGACTTCGTCAGATGTGTAGATGTGTTGGTCGCATTCAGTCTCATCGGTGAAATTCACCATAGTTTAGCGACAATAACCGAAGTTCTAGACTGAAAAGCCGTTGCGATACTAGATGACGCTGGTGGGTACGACATCTGATGAAACCGTGTTTTCTATGATCCGTTGATAGTTACAACATGATGTTACGACGACGTTTTACTGCGGCCTGGTCATAGACTGCCTACTATAGAGTCAGTCTCACCACTAACAATGGGTTGAAGTTATTATGTTAATTTATTTGCTTATATATGAGTATTATTCGTTTATTGTTGACATCACATGCTTGCTTTCATTGGTGAAAGCAAGCAAGATGTGTCTTATTCTAACTGATTTATCCTGTTATCATCGACGTTTCTGTTTAGTGGTGAGACGGGCTGATGTTTGTTTGTCTCTTGTTTGACTGTTCAGCCACTAAAATTAACTATTTATTTCACGATGAAGGGTGTCAGGGTATTTTTTTACGGTCTGTTTTGTTTTCCTTTGCATCACAAGTACAGATTTGTTTTGTTTATAAGTACATAAGTTATGTACTATTTTTTTTTACTTTTACATTGTTGTTTCTATTTCTTTAAATTTCGGGATAGAATTATATCTTTGTTGTTTCCCTGTTTCCAAATCAATTACATGTTAAATTGAGTATGAATTAAATTAATGTATGATAGAAACCTCCACTTCAGCGGATGTTTTGAGCGTCCAATATATCTTGTTCTGTTAAGTCGTGGCAACTATTAGTGGACTGTTAGCCATTGTGGGCAATGTCTTATGTCATTGCTGCAGGCCGGCTTTCATTTTTATCACCTTGTCCTCGGTCAATGTTCCGTCAAAATCTTGTCCCGTCTATTTTCCTCTCTCCTATAAATGTATCCTGATAGTCCTCCGTCTCTGACCTGTTCCTCCAATGTATAACCTAAACTGACTGACTGACATTAAGATAAATGATTTTATACGGAAACCATTTTCGTAGATTTCATTAAATCCGCTAGCAACTCCGATAGTATTTTTGCATATTTTACTAAATAAAGTCTACGGTACCATCGCCTTATGAAAACGTGGATCATTAATGAAATATCTCAGTGACATATGTATTAATTTTTTATATGTTGTTATTCATCTAATGTAATGTTACATCCAATGAAATTTAGGAAGTGAAATGCTTTCCAATATTGTTCGGCAATTCACCAAATGAAATAACAAGTAATGTATCTGCATACTTTTTCTAGCATTAACAATTTTCTAAGTTAGGTCATGGTTTCCATAGGCTGAATGTACCAAAACAGAATGTATTTAGACCTTGGAAAAGTAGTTCTTTTTAAATTGCATATTTGAATGACACTCTAGATTCTTTGAAATTGAACTATTGCCTCAAATTATCTGGTATCATATGAAAAAAAAACAACATTGAGATGTCCTATAGGAATATATTTTCATTAGCCGTATCGCAAAGTTTTCATTATGCAATAGAAAAAGGTCGATTCTTTTTGAGGGACTAATTGAACATTTTAATATAAGAACTAGTTGAGAGGAATATTAGAAGTATAATAATTAAGATAATCTGATGTTGTTATATCCTGCATGTTAATTCGTTAGAACTCTTGTGAGACCGCTGAGCGAGACAGAACGATATTTCAGCCTTTGTTTAAAATTCCTGTAACGCGTTCGAGTACACACAAGTGATTATTTATAAATCCTCAGATAATAATGCCCTATATAGTTATTGTCATTCATTCTTATGTGTATATCATAATATAACGCGTTGTAGATTCGCCTTCTAACGGTTAATCGCTTTGAATATCGTATGGAAATGTTGTATCTGTTTTAGTAAGCTCGGATTCTCTTTTTTTTTATTTCGGCGGTCACTGACAAGATGCTTATTGAGCCTTATTGAGGTGATGACGTTTTTAAACGTCGTGACGTCAATATGTGATGTGCTGTCATTCTGATGCAACTAGTTGTCACCTGGAGTCGAAGGAAACATAATTATGACGTGGACACAGAGCCCCAAAACTGGCGATCGTTTAGGATACGAAGCCCGATATGACAAAAATAAAAACTTCCTCGTTGCTGATTATATTATAAACTACTGTAAATACAATTTTCTGTGAAAACAGTCCTCGAAAAAATTAACCAGACTTTAGAAAAATATAACAGTCACAATTGTAACTACTATTTCCATAACACTCAAACTATGCCAAGGAACCGAATTGGCGTTGATATTTAAATCAGTTCCGCCTACTCCTCCAACAGAACTCCAGCTATTGACAGCTCAATATATACATAAACATGATATACTTTATACGGTACATAGACAGTCTGAATATGAACTCGTACAAATTGTTTCGATTATAATACGATTCGACTTTAAAGTAGATACGCATGCCGTTTAGTACCTATTACAATATTAATATAAATTTCCTCCAACAGTCTTCCCAAATTCTTCCTGTAGTATGTTATAGCAAATTGCGTGTCCACGTCCCAAACCTCAATATTTCCCTATATAAAATATTTAGCGTGGTTGTTAGTTTAGATGAGTTAGCGTTAAAAATGTTATTTTTTTTTCTACGATTATTTTTATCCGCTTTGCTAGTCCGTTACGATCCCCAAACTTTTCCGATTCGTTGATGAGAAATTAAATTGTAATAAATTAATACCGTTGACAGGTAAAGAGAAACAGCAGTTAATTAATTTAAACACAGATAATAATCATCATAGTAGAACCCAACACTGATATGTCGCGTACTGTGACAATTAGAAATTTTAATAACAATTATTAAATATATCCCATAATTATAATTAGAAAACGTGATATGTATTAGCTATAAATAAAACAAATTAAGATATAAAAATATTATTGCTAGTTCCTTATGTCCTTCTGCGTACTCGCGAGGCCTGAATGAGATCGTAGACCGTCGGCCCGTCACGGAAGTTTAGCTATGTGTAATATAGTATCCTCCTTTAGTTGTAGACAGTCCACGAAGTCATCGCGTTAGCCTAACCGTGCTCTCACACGGCACACGTCATGTCCGAACATGACTTATGCTAGCAAGCGCAGCGCCTTCCTTACGCAACTTATCGTCGCAAATCACTCTCTGTATGCCTAGTATGAGTTTTATTACGAGACTCGATCGTCGATATCGAGCGCGTTTGGCGCTCTCATTGGTTGAGAGTTCTTACAACCTTGAAGTGGTCTAATCGATGAGCCAAACGCCCTCGATATCGACGATCGAGTTTCGTAATGAAAACTCATACTAGGCCTACTGATCACACAACAATATGGTTGCTCAGCATGTTGAGTACACTTAACTTGTCGAAACATAAACCCGATGGATATTGTTAGGCTGGTTTCCACAATACCGAGAGTTATTCAATCGGGGTGCTGCCCTTGCCATCAAATTGTAACCTACTAGCAAAGCTCGCTTCATATAACTAATTATTCTAGTTTTAAATAAACAATACCTTTTGATATCTAAGGCTGGTGATACATCTATTTATACTTTAGAAAAAAAAGTTAAAACAAAATATGTAAGGCTGTAATATAGATATAGCTGAGAGAAACAACTCAACGCCCTAGTGTTTTTTTTTTTTTTTTTTTTTCTTTTGTAATTTATAAATCCGTGACAGTTTTAGCTGTAGATGGAAAACTATGGACTCGCTTGAGATTATTCATAGCTTTCCTGTATACAACTGTTTCTGAATTTTAAGACTATTATGTCCTAGTGATTCCTTTGTGGTTCGCTAATTAGTTACAATTAAACTTAGTGCAATTATGAAATTGCGTGCAATAAGTGTTTGTGGTGCGGATCGACTTGGCTCTCTCGATGTTTTCAGTATCTACATCTCTGAAGCATAGTCGCCTATACAATTATATAAACGATATAGCAAATACCATATCGCTGAGGATTTGTCGGGAAAACTAGAAAACATTCTTAGGAGACAATTGGTAATTAATGAAATTATTTTTTAATTCTATTTCATACAATCTTCTTCTATGTATTTCTTTTCACTCTCGATAAGACAACTTTGGCAATTTGAAATTTTATTGATTAATTCTATCACATAAATTGTCCACTTGAAACCAAACTCGTAACATAGAACATAGGTAAATTTTTTTTTTTTTTTTTTTTTTTTTTTTTTTTTTTTTTTTTTTTTATACGGACAAATCACACAGATTGAGCTAGCCCCAAAGTAAGTTCGAGACTTGTGTTATGGGATACTAACTCAACGATACTATATTTTATAATAGATACATATATAGATAAACATCCAAGACCCAGGCCAATCAGGAAAAGATCGTTTTTCCCATCATGACCTGGCCGGGGATCGAACCCGGGGCCTCCACGTCGCAGTCAGGCGTGTTGACCGCTGCGCCACGGAGACCGACAAATTAGTTTGTAGTCAACGTTTAAAAATACCTACAATAGTATTTTCTCAATTTGTTATTTAATAAATATTGTAATGTCATCTCAAAAAGCCCTGTCAAACTGCCGCAACTCAGAACGACATCCTAGATAACTACCAATCCATATGGAGCGGCGGTTTGATGTAGCCAGTGGATCCGCAACACAGATGCTGCAAAGGAGATCTATCGATAACAATACACGATCTCTTTGCATTTACTTTATATGATTTATGAACATTAAAAAGTACGGTTCGCTTGTAACTAATGTTTGTATAAAGGTGAATACCATATTTTGGTGTTTTTTTTCCTAGGAAAAGTCATTATTTATAAATAAAATGGTCTGTTTAAAGACTTGTAATAGGACTTGCGCACACAGTGCGATTAGCGAATATATTTTTTTGTATAAAAGATCACCTTTTTGCCTAGTTAAATAAATAAATACTAACCTTTTTGTTGAGTTTTTTTTATTTTATTTTTATACACGACCCCTCATGTGACACACCACACACATCCCACGACACTTCTGTTAGAACCGATATTATGTGCTTCTACACTGCTGATCTGCACTATGGTTAAATCGTGTCCGAGCTAAGTACACACGGACACCCAATTTTTATTCAATTCTGACATACACTCGCGGAGTTTTCTAAGATAATATTCAAGTTTCACTGAAGCGACGCCACAGTTTCTATTTGTGTCGGCCTTATGATGAATGATTTTAGTAAACCGTCTCTGTGCTGTCTCCTATGTGCAGTATCAATGTGTGCGAGCGCCGAAATCCGTCCGCTAGTACAATGATCGGTCTGAATAGTCGTAAATACATATCACGCATTGCAGAGCTTTGCCATCATGTTAGTTTTGACTGAACATCTCTGCACTGTAGACAGATCATGTTATTTTTAATAAGTTAGTACAGACAGCTTGCAATAGAATTAGACATGCCTTGGATAAAGTACAACTTACCGACGATATTTTATTATAATTTGTGGCTTATGTGGCTACGTCCATTGGCGTAGCTAGAATTTTTTCCTAGGGTCCTTACATGGCCCCAGTTTCTTTGCCCAACATGCTCCCTCCCCACTCTCCAGCTACGACTATGACAACGTCGCAACTCGCGTATTTTATATAGAGATTGTTTGTTTCTATATTGCCACAATCCGGGAATGCATAAATACTTAAATATATATTTATGCAAAGCCCGTTGATATATTATTATACCTACCAATTTCTGAATAAGTACCTACATCCTTTGCCTGTCAAGTCATCAACACTATACACACATTCATATATGAATTATTATTTTGTTTTATAATATATAACATAAGGCGCGGACGTCATATCTGCATAATATCTATTACTTACTTTGGACGCCGCGACCAAAAAATTTGGTTTGAGCTAGGAATGTTGGTCACTACGACCATAAGGGTCGCGTCTAAATCCTGCTTCAGCGCGGGGTTGAGTCTTTCAGTAGTAATTTTATAGGATAGTGAGGGAATTTTATGTTCAACACTCATGGTTGATTCACATAATGTACAGATGTATAGTAATAATTTCTTAAATAATATTTAGTATTAGATTACCCACTTTGTTAATTTTTAGGTTAAAGCCTAGCTGAAAGTGTATACAATAAAGCACTTCTATATAAGGTCAAATTAAATTAGTCTGCGAAACTACGCACACGTTATGGTTATTGTATCTCTAAAGTTGACAGAAAAATATCATTTCCGGAATCCAAAATCAAGCCAACCTACATTTCTTGTATACATGCCTATGGGTGTTTAACAGTGCTGAATTCACACGGTGTCATAAAAAAACCAAGTTTATATGCAAATGCAAGGTGGGTCGGTTTTGGAGTCCAGTAGTATGTATATTTGATAAGTTGATCTCATTGTAAATGTTCACCAAGTTTTGCTTTTAAAGTCAATGCCCAGACACACATGAGGTAATGGAGTTTCAGTAGCTAATGTAATTTGAACCTGGTAGATTTCTCAGCCAACTGGTTCAATTAACCGTTTAGTGAACCGCCTGCCCTTGAGTTTGGAAGTAGTGTTCTTCTCGCTTCGATCTCGCGGTCGCCCCTGGCTGGATGGAGGCTTTAAATTCATTTAAGGCAGCCACATGATAGACTGGTTAAGTAGTCACGACCTCTCAAGGTCAACTACGAGATGCCATAGTCGAAAGCTCTCTGGGCTTGCACCACGATCACAGTAGCCCCGATTGCCTTTACAAACTAAACTAATTTTAATTCCTGTGCAGTAGTAGTAGTTGTAGTTTAGTCCTGTCAATTAGTCAGCGCCTCACGTA
Organism: Sesamia inferens; assembly: GCA_037179545.1. Lineage (NCBI taxonomy): Eukaryota > Metazoa > Arthropoda > Insecta > Lepidoptera > Noctuidae > Sesamia > Sesamia inferens. The sequence continues at coordinate 24,050,878 of CM073921.1, forward strand.
AATTGACGTACTTTTGACCATCATATAGTTAATCACGTCGAAACTGTCTATGGAATGCCTTACTTTGGCAGGACTAAATTCATATTTAGAGAGAAAAAGATGTATTCAATTTAGTTTACTTTGTGGACAAGGGAATCGAATCGATGCCAGTTCCAACCTATATTATAGATAATTTATTAAATATCATTTAGTCTGTTAGTTGAACGACCGCCGTTTAATTAAACCGCGGTGGTCGATTAAACGGCTCATTAAACCAGTAAGGCTGTGACATATATATTGTGGGACTCATTTCGGTGCTACAATAATCAACATAGGTATTTATATTTATTTACTAACTTCGTTAGCGGAGGTTGAAACTAAAATTCTCTCTCTGTATTATCGAGGCCCTAAGTCCTGATGATGAATGCATGGCTGCATTTGTTTAAGAATGCATAAATATTAATTTTCATATAAATATCTTAAAAGCTCGTTCACAAACGATAGTTTGTAACTTATGTATAAAATAACATATAATGCCTAAACATAATAGGTATGTATGTCATGTCTTCATTTTGCACGAATATTTACAAGTCATATACAAAAGCAACAAGACTACCTACTAACTTAATATAGTACAGTATTTTTATAAATCATAATTTAAAGTCAGTTTAATGTGTGGGTGTGATTACAAAAAAGCTCTGCTGCCATCCGTGGGAATCATCGCTTATAAAGTGTTAGTTTCCAGAACCTATCTAGTCGTGTCGACGTCGTGCATAGTGAAGACAGCTCGTGGAAATGGCTAAACTTAACAATCCCCCAAATTGGAGAAATGTACAAAATACCTACTTCAGTTGTCTCGTTACATCATTGGTGTATCTTTGCATGTGTATCTGTGATAACCAACTATTTGTTCACTTAACCCTACACTAATCGAATTAGATTCGGTAATCGATTCTCCTGTTTAGTGCGAACGAGTGGTTTAGCCAATTAATCGACTACAGCTTGGGGGTGTATTAGTACTTAGTGAATTTGTGACGAGATTTTAATGAAATCAGTAAAATAATTGAACATTTTAAAAAAATTATGTAATCCTTTGTCTTAATCGTTGGGATGTTTTGTACATTGTATTTGGACTATGTTTGTTTGTCACATTTTTATACATGGCAACAAAAATAACTGTTGTGAGGTGGCTACACTTTTTTCCAAATGTATATAGAAGATATTTATTTATTATAAGACTCCGTATCTTAAACTTGGTGCATTTAGGATAAAAGAAATACCTTCCTCTTGAATATAACTCGTACAGCATACTTACTCAGGTACAGACAAGTAAAAGTCCCGAGAGCCAATACTCTAAGTAGTCATAAATAGTTATTAAATATAATAAAGTGCCTAGTTGATTCAGCCGAGTAGTGTGTATCTCTCTATTATTTATCCACCCCTGTATTGCAGGCTCAAAGAGGGCATCTGAGTTCTGTCACAGAAGTCTCCGACAGAACTGCGATGTTGTCATAGCTGAAATAGGTAATAGTTATATTGGATAAAAAATCGCAGACTAAGGGACAATCAAACAATCCTCGATGCTTTCTTACCAATCTCAACTGTGTAAACACGAACATGATAATTTCTATATAGCCTAAATTGATTCGGGGAGTACTCAGACTTATTCCGCTTCGGTCCATAGAAAACCACAATTTTGTAAGGAGTGCGTACCTGGCCGTAAACTGAAAGGAGGTGTACGCGTTCCATACAAAATCGTTCGAACAAAACAAATAAATGTGTGTCTTCCCTTAATTTTACAAATTCCTTCAATAGAGGCAATGAAATCAATGTCAAGAGTTGGGATTTCGGTCCCGATCAATTCTAACCATAGTCTTAAAACCAAAGATTTAATATATGTAGGTGACAAGTAGCAGTCAAAGTCTAAGAAGCCTGAATCGTACTAAACGTGTATAGAACATGTGACATACATACATACAGAAAGGTCCGTTGTAAATATGTGGGTATTTAGAAGATCGACGATTATTATTGGTGTTTCTAGAAGACTAAATTATATTTTTATTGCACTTTCCAACGAATCAAATATCTATGTCTTTTATTTCTTGTGGCAACCAATGACAACTGTTCTGTTATTCTTGATATTACAATAAGAATAATGGTAAAAGAATCTTTTGACGCGTCGGCAAGTCGGAACTACCACCGCCAATTAAGTTTTTGCAATACATTTCACAAAATAATTATTCAAATGTTTTCCTGTTAATCGTCCCGATACCCTTGATAACAAACTAAACGAATTTTAAATTTAATGCATCTTTTTCTTTCCAATTCATTAAGAAAAGGACAGAAGGTAAATTAATAGTTTAGTTCTGTCAAATTAAGATACACCCATACACAGTTTAGACGTGACTAAAAAACGGGATCTAAAAATTCGTCAATTTGCGTCAGGCGCCGACTAAAGTAATATTATATCTATTGTCATTTTATTGGTGAAAAAGAAAGAAAAAGATACATTGAACTCGAAATAAGTTTAGAAAATCGACACCATTGTCATTCAGGCGTCAAAAGTTCCTTGTAGGTATCACTGTATTAAATTCTGTAAGATTTTTGGTCATATCGGTGAACAAAAATCTTCATTACAAGTCATTATAACAAAATCTTTGCCCTGGCTTAAACTTTCGAAACAGTTTCTGTAATTTGAATCTTGTTCCGACAGACAAAGTCCTTAGATGCAAAATTCTCTTTAGCTTCATGTTAGTTCAGAATCATTCATTTGCTTCATGTTGGAATGTTTAATAAAATCCTCTGTGGATAACAATAGTCTTCTAGTTTCCTAGTAACTCCAATCAAGTCGGGCTTATAGTTTATCAGTAGGTATAGGCAATAAATTGCCCGTAATTTTATATCCTAGGCATTGCAATTTGGTTGCCTTGTATAAGCTTAGTAGGGTTCCGCGGATAAGAACCGTAATGTAAGAAGGCGACGGAACTCAGCGTGGAAGACACGCATGTCAAAATTATTTATATCATATAATTTGTGAAATAAACAGTTTTGTGGTAAACATTTGTATTTTATTTACTTCAATCTACCCTTTATAGCAGAACTTTTTAAATGATAAATATTATTGTTTAGCATAACAGCGGGTAGCATAAACTCCATTGAAAAATGAAGTAAATGAGTGTGTGCACTCATTTGTCGTACCTAAGTACAAAACTTCTACCTTGGTATTCAAAATCATCTTTAGGCATACTTATCATATCCATAATCATTAAAAGGCAAAACCATCGTATCACAGATAATTTGCAATCAGAATCGTCTTTTGGCATACAATTCATATCCCTCATTAAAGGACTAAGTATAGTCTGTCTATAAAGTCGTGAAAATATTCGAGGGCGCTGCGGTGGTACATATAGCAACCCTGTTGGCTTGACTGAAATCATTTTGATACTAGCACATTTTGTACTAGAAGCACAACTGGTTTTAATGAAAACACAAATGTATACTCTCTTGCATTTAAATAAAATGGGTAAAACAAAAAAATCATTCATATTTATATGTTTTAACCATCGATCACTTATACACTAGATTCGCAATCAGCGTATAAAGATGGTTGAACTGAACAAGCACCCAACACACCTTTAGGGTGCTCTTTTCATTCGAACACTCCGACAGTAAACATGCCTCAGTGCTCGTTTAAAATTTGTAAAAATCACACATCTAGGACGAAAAAAAGGATGGAATATCATGTTTTCGGTAAGTATTAATTTTATCATTGTGTAATTATTACCATTATATTGTATTTATTGATACTTCGTCAAGAAACCATCGTAAATATAGGTTTTTTTTTTTTTTTTTTAATACGGCATCTCGTAGTTGACCTTGAGAGGCCGTGACTACTTAACCGGACTTTCCTGTGGATGCCTTAAATGAATTTAAAGCCTCCAGCCAGGGCTACTCAAACTAAAAACTAAGCGACTACGCGCTAAGGGCACCCCTTGTGGGGAACGAACCTCGGCTTAGGGCGTCGCTGGAGAGAACAGCAAGGGAAGGCTGGATCGAATATTTGGATATAGGTTGTAAATTAAGTCATAATAAATCAGCAGGACGTATAAAGCAGCTCAATTGTAAGTACTCTTACTAACCGTACTTATTGCAATATTGAAAGCCTACTTAATTTGTTCAGATGACATGCGTGCTCTACCATAGATGCAATGGAGACGCTATTGTTTTTTTTAATAGGTTTTTTTTGTTACCCGTATACAGAAGGAGTTTATGTTTTTCGAGAGTATGTATGTACATATTGTTACGGGTTAGGGGTACTAAAACGCCGGTTAAGGGTTCCAAATTTATTGGCAACGAAGGTACAGTCGATCGTAGGCAATGACAAGTAGAACGTAGTTGATGTCGCACCGAAGTCTTCTCTTACCTCCAGGAAGTCCGTGTCGTATACACACAATAACGCTACAGATGTTACTTCGCGTAGTATTCTCAAAAATCGCTTCTTAACTGTCGCTTGTTTTCGTATCGCTAGTCGAATGCAGACTGACTACGGGCTGGCGTCAGGGGGTTTATATAAATCAGCTGATCGAACATTCCAGACCCGTCCAGAATCAATAATAATAGCGCATAATTTCGAGTACATTCCGTAGGTAACTACAGAAAAAAAAAATAAAAAGAAAAGACAAGGTACCTACGGTAATTCATCGGAGACGAGTTTCTAGAAAATTCGATGTCGACACTTTGATGACAATATTTATGAAACCTGTACATTTCGATAGGCCACCCTAGGTCTAGCAATGCGTTTTTATATTGGACTTTCTACAGTGCCTAGGTGTCGCGATTTAGGGCTTATAAGTTATGTACTGCATATCACGTGATATTGAACCTTACGCCATCGACATAAGGTGCATTCGTAACATTTCCCCCTTCTTAATCGTGCTCGTCCCGAGCATGACTTGATCCGTAATATCGAGCTAGGCGGTCTATGTGTACCATCTTCAGCTTCCCTCTAGGTCCTTTCTTTATTCGGTAGGTGATATCGTTTATTTTGGTTACTATCGTGTACGGACCCTTTCATTTGGCTTGGAACTTTGGACTCTTTCCTTTTCTCCTAATGGGATTATGTAACCATACCAAAGTTCCCTTCAAATCCAGGCACGTTAGCTTTATGGTCGTATCAGATCTTGATTTTCTCGCTAGTTTTCAGACCGTTTTCTCTCACTAGTTCATGCATTACATCTAGCTTGCGCCGTAGGTCGGCCACATAGTCGACAGCTAGGATGGGAATATCGGGGGGTGTTCCGGTTATCCGAATGGCCCAGCTATATCGACAGCGACTCTTTGCCATGGTGCTCTAACACAAGGAGCACTTTCAGCCGACCTCTGGCTTTTGTTTGCGATCCGTTTATTGAGGAGTCTACACATTTTCTGGGTGACAACTATCTGTAAAATGACCTCCTGTCCACTGGGTGATTCTCATTTCCTCTTGAGAACTCTATTATCAATTATCAGGATGTCCCATTGAGCCCAGTATCTTTTTGCAGTAGGGTTAAGAGCTGATATTTCGCCCCAAGCGGGCTTTTGACCACGTTTCTTCCATTCAATCACTGTCTTCAAGTCACTGTCTTCCTTCTGTGCGTCCTCCATTGATTCATTATCCCAGTTTTCATCCAGAGCGTTCACCTGGATATTCCGTACGTTCTCTTTCTATTCCAGTTTAGCACAATGTAGGCAAGATTCTTCGCAAGGCCGTCTAGACAAAGCGTCAGCATAGTTATGTGACTTGCCTTTTCGATGTTCAGTGACAAAGTCAAATTCTTGCAGCTGCTCTATCCACTTTTTTACTTGTCCTTCTGAGTCTTTGAACTGAAGCAACCACTGTAAGGCAGAATTGCCAGAGACCGTTTCCAGGACTAGTGGTGAAAGCAGTCTTTTCTTTATCCTGCTGACAGATTTCCACTTGCCAATAAGGTTAAATGTGGAGAACCATTTCATGCCACTTAGCAAGTCCAAGGTGTCATCTATACGTGGCAGAGGTAACTATCCTTTTTCGTAGCATCGTTTAACATCCTGTAATCAATGCAAAACCTAGTACTGCGATCCTTTTTCTTGACTAGGAAAACTGGAGATGACCGAGGGCTGGTAGATGCTTCGATAATCCGGTTTTTCTCCATATCTCTTAAGATTTCTGTGACTTCCTGTTCTCTTGCAAATGGGATACGACGTGATCTCTGCCTTATCGGCTGTGTATCATCCGTATCTATGTGGTGTTTGTCGAGCCCGGTCCTTCCCACGTCACCGTCGGTCTTCGAAAAGATATAATGAAAGTTGTGCAACAGTTACTTAACCTTGTGACTTTCGCACTTGTTTAAATTGTCCTTACAATTTTAGAGGAGTGTCGATACATGTTCCTGCCACTTCTTACCACGGTCCTTTTCGTGCGACTCTGTTTTTCTCAAAGATGCTATATTATCGTACACACCCACCATGCAATTCTTTTAAAGAATAATTTCTTTGTTACTTACATTGATTATGCGTATTTTTGGGTTATCGGAAATCATCATCAGTGTCCTTGCCGTTATCCAGTCTGGGTAATCTCCAGAATCCTATACTATTATGCAACGTTTGCGGCATCATTTTGGTGAAAATCTAATACTTATAGAATCTAATGGTAATACCGTTTTCCTTAAACAGTACACTGACCCTTGTTTTGCAACTTGAAGAAATACTTCTTGTTCTGGAAAATTCAATACTCCTTTTGCTACATTAAGGACGCATTGTTGTTTCTTCAAAAAGTCCAGTCCTATTATGCAGTCATTTGTAATGTTCGCTACTAAAACAGGATGCGTAAATGTCTTATCACCAATTTTCAAGGTCACATTTGTTTTACCAAGGACGAGTACTGGTTGGCCGGTGGCTGTTTGTAATCGGCATTGTGAAGATAGATCCTCTTTTCCGTACTATCAACTGAGGCAATAGCTCTGGTCGTGCAATAGTTCTTGATACACCAGTATCCAATGTGAAATTTCAAGATTTACTATTCAGTTCTCCTTCTATAATGAGACTATTTCCGTCACCCACTTGTGATACTGTTATAATAAGGGCTTCGTGACGACCAGCCACTACTCGCCCCATAGCCCTGGCTGTTCCTAGTTTAAATTCTCGGCTTCCACCTGTGTCCCAGAAGTACTTCTTCCCTTAGACTTCCTGGGACAATTGATCCGAATATGACCCTTTTTGCCGCACTCATAGCAGGTTGGTCCTTGTCGGGTTTTTATTTGTGCGGTTACCTCACGAATACAGTGGTGGTGTCGGCCGTCTTGACGTACTGCTTCTACCTCCAGAGCGTGTATCAAGGCTGCCTTCAGAGTCTGATAGTGACCCAGACGAACTACAGCCCTGACTTCTGCATCTCGGATTCCATCCGTAAAGGCTTGCACATTAGTAGCGTCAATTAATGCCGGTGTTGATGCATACGCCCTCCGAACAATACGTTCTATTTCCGTCACCCATTGTTGCAAACCCTCACTGCTCTTCTGTGTGCGGCCGCGAAGTTGAGCCCTGAAGACATGTTCGAGGTCTCCCCGTATCTAGACTCTAACGCTTCTATCAAACAGGCTAGGGTATTGCAATCGCCGGAAATATTCTCGAGGATTTGTACCGCATCACCACGCCAAGCATAAGAGCGGTAACCGCTTGATCGTCGACCCAGCTGTGTCACGTAGTACACAAAGTTCTTGTTACAGTTGTCGCAGGAGGTATTCTCAAAGATCGCTTCTTAACTGTCACTTTTTTTCGTTACTCTAGTCGAATGCAGACTGACTGCGGGCTGGCGTCACGGGGCTTTATATTAAACACAAGCTAGTCGTCTATAAAGTCGTGAAAATAAATGAGGGCGCTGCGGTCGTGCATATAGCAACCCTGTTGACTTGTCTGAAATCATTTTGATACTGGCACATTATTTTGCCCTAGAAGCAAAACTGGTTTTAATGAAAACACAAATCTATGGTCTCTGGCGTTTAAAAAAAAAGGAGCAAAACAAAAATAAAAAAATCATACATATTTATTATTATATTTTTATCATGTTTTTACCAGTGAAAAGTATTCCAAAACATAATAATTGCTTTCATCTTCTAATTTCAAATATTCTTCATTAAAAAGTAGTTTTGTCGTGGTGGCCTAGTGATTAAAACACCAGCCTCTCAAGTATGAGTGCGCGGGTTCGATTCCAGGTCAGGCAAGTACCAATGTAACTTTTCTAAAGTTATATGTACTTTCTCAGTATATCTTGGACACCAATGACTGAAGGTGAAGGAAAACATCTTGAGGAAACCGGGACTTTAAGTCTGAAATCGCCAACCCGCATTGAGCAAGCGTGTTGATTAACATGATTAAAAAAACAAAATTACAAAAAATAAATACGGGTAACACTTAGAAAGAGACAGAGGGCTACTGGGACGCTTTCTCCCTCGGATCGTGTTCTCTTCAAATAAAGTGAGTTATAGATTATAGAAAATCTATAACTCACTAGTGAGCAAGGAAATTACACACATCAAAAGTGTCTAGGGATCAAGCATTTTTATGCGGATTTCTTGAGATTGAGATGTGGCTTTGTAATAAATTTATGATTTTATAAATTTATATGGATCCTTTTTGGTGCATTTCATAATTTGAATCAGGAACTGTGAATCAAATTCGAGTAAAAGATGAAAATCAGCTGTCAATATTTTCCCTATAAAAACATACAACGCATTGAAGACATTATTAGTGCTACTGTTTCCCTACTACTGATTAAAACCAACGTTATTATGGAGCGGCGACGTCATTTAAGCAGGGAAGAAATGCTCAGAGCCGTGGGAATGATAGAAGCTGGTTCCCGGCAACGTACTGTGGCTTTAGCTCTGAAAACAAGTCAGAGTGTTATCAGTCGACTTTGGACACGTTACCGAAGCACTGGTACCGTGGCTGAGCGCCATGGAGGACGGTATCGCTGCACCACACGGAGACAAGACCGATACATTCAAATCTTAACTCGAAGAGCTCCAACAATAACCGCCATGATGTTAGCCGTGAGGCTTCATCACTCTTCAGGGAACTTAATTAGCGACCAAACAGTCAGAAACCGCTTGCATGAAGTGAACCTTCATTCCCGAAGACCGCTACGGGTACCACCTATAGCAATGCACAATCGTAGGATTCGATATCAATGGGCTCTTGAACACAGAAATTGGGCAGAAGAACAATGGCGTTTCGTGTGCTTTTCTGATGAGTCTCGTTTTGGTATGAGACCGGATACAAGACGTATACGACACTGGAGAACCCCTGGACGCCAACAGCGATTAAAATCCTGCCAGGAAGTCCATCCTTATAGTGGTGGAACCATCATGGTATGGGCGGGTATTTAGATCGGCGGAAGAACTGAGTTGATTTGGATCAGAGGCAACCTCAACGCTCAAATTTATGCTGAGACGATTGTATCAGACTTCATCGTTCCTCTACAAGTGCAAATCGATCCCTTATTTCAGTTAATGCATGATAATGCACGACCGCACACCGCAAGAGTTGTAAGACAGACTTTCGCCGCAGCTAACATCAATGTCCTGCCCTGGCCTGCTCAGTCGCCAGACTTGAACCCGATTGAGCATGCATGGGATATGCTACAGAGAAGAGCTCTGCCGAATATGGAGGGTATCCAGTCGCAAGAAGACCTTTTTTTGTTGTTGCAACGAACATGGGCGGCCATTCCACAGCGTGATTTGGATGAACTCATTTTGAGTATGCCAAACCGATGTTCTTGTGTTGTTAGTGTTCGCGGTAGAAACACGGATTATTAATTGTTTAAGTTACCCAATAAAATTTTAGAGAAAACTGTTATTTCAGTCTTTTTTTCGAACTTTTGTGTTAGTGGTTCAAATGTCAAATATCCCTTTATTAGGAAAATGGCAAATTTCTTTATTAATGCAAAGGTGACTTGGTTTATCGTTACTGTGACAAACGAAAACACTTTATTTGATGAATCCTTAAAGAAAATTTTAATTAATATCAATCAGGAGAAAAGTTATTGCAAAAATATATGTTGATCCCTAGACACTTTTGATGTGTGTATATCTAAACTGGAATGTAAACTTACATAAGTCTCTTATTTAAAAGAACACTCTATCGCAAGAGCAATAAGGTCGATCGGAAATACACATCATCGATGGGTAGATATAATCTTATTATGGGCCTTTAATAACACTTGCCTACCTAAGTGATGCATACCAGCTTCCCGGAAAACCAGGTAGGTACTATCCGACAAATATTTGCAGAATTTACCAGAGCGCATTACTTCAGTAAACTGTAAATCCCACCCGAATGAAAGCCGCTTAACTAACAAGGCATTTGGTTATACGGTAATCACCGACCAGTTTATGTGCGAAATATCTCCCGATTGGTTCCAGAAAGCATTTCTATGCAGACAGAATTTGCTAAAAAAAAAAAAAAAGACGAGTGTGCTTATGACCACCCGACTGAAGTGAAACTTCTTTTGCACCATCTGTATGTATATATATATATATATGTGTGTACAATATACAGGGTGTAAGGAGAACGCTTCCGAAGCCAGAACGTAGATTATATACAACCTAAATGCAAACGGATACCAATAACCTTTCGCTTTAAATTGATTATTTTCAAGACTTCATATTTCGTAAACAAGCATTGGATAGCGTACGAAACGTGAGGTCACTGACACGCAAGGCGACGTCGCACTACCGCGCCCGCGCTTAAAAGAGCCGCCGCCGAAAAGAGCCGATTTATACGCAATTTACAAACATCACTTTCAAAATCGCAATTGTAGTCCATTGTAAAAAGCTGACAGAGGCATTTTACGTACCTGTCTAAATCCTTTGCGACCTTATGAGGTTTGGCTCGAACTGAGTTCCATTCATTTCAATACAAAGCCGGGCCCGTCGCTGTGTCGATCCGTGAACACATTCTTCACGTAGTTTATTAAAAACACTCACTATTCTGCCCCGCATTTCATCAGCACTGTCACATTCCCGATCAAACACTCTTTCTTTCACATACCCCCATAAAAAGAAGTCCAACGGCGTTAAGTCGGGTAAACCCCAGCCTTCCGATCCAGCAGTCATTAAAAAGCTCAGTGAGACACTCGCGGACGAGACGCGTAACATGCGGTGGAGTGCCATCGTGCTGGAACCATGCTCGAAGAAATTCAGCCACAGACACATTGTCTAGCATATCATTTAAATGTCCATTTATAAAATTAAGATATGCTGATCCATTGAGGCGCGGCGGTAGAAACACTGGTCCTAGAATTCGTCCATTAAAAATACCAGCCCATACGTTGACGGACCATATTCACGAGCACTGTACACGTATGCCTCAGGCATCGTTTAAAACAACAAAAAGTTATAACTAAAAAGAATAAAACAGCACTAAAAACGTAACAATACCTAATAACTAAACACAAATTTAAAACTAACAAAACAATAATTAAATAATTTGTTAAAAACGTAACGCACAAGCTCACGAACCGAGTCGCATGGAACACTATTATTAACTAAAGAGGTACTATGAACATGAAGATCAAACGCTTTGGGGAGTCCCCGCGGCAAAAGCGGTGTGTTTACAGAGGCGAAAATGCTAAAAGAATAATTACGAGATCAGAAATCAATTCATTTTAATTGTTAGGAAATTGTACTTATGCTTTATTACAAACTGTTTTCATTTTCTAACTTTTAAATAAGATTTAACTGGTTTCTTAGATTCAATTAATTTAATTATTCACTTTAAATTGATTAGGTTTACTTACTAAATGAAGGATCCAGTTCTTGCAATAAACGAGCACGCATCGTGTGACTTTAATTACATTGTTATAAAGTTCAAATTCAAAAACTGTACATGCGATGAAAATTTTTTAGTTAATTACAGCTGATGTCAGCGATCTTTTACTTTATTTCATTTACTATCGATTATCGACATAATACAAAACTGTTATTAAATTCACGATAGTGCATCAATTTAAAACTATTGTCTTTTTATCTAAGTACCTTCGATATGGACCTCAAGGTTAAGCGCGTCAAGGTCAAGGTAAACCGTAGCGTGTCGCGATGTCGGTGACCGCACGCGGTCTTTGAACCCGAGTTCAGCTGTTAAGTATTTACGAATACATAGCTTGTTAGAGTTGTAAAGAAAAAAAAAATGTTTAATCGCAAATAATGGTTTCATTTAACTCATTTAACTGTTCCCACAGCATAGTGTACGAAAAATGCTTAAGTAAAATTGTTTAAAAAAATCCTCATTTTTTGATGGTATCGTATCGAGAATCACTAGCCTTATCACCTGTCTTCGTTTTCGGAAGCGTTTCCCTTACTCCCTGTATACATGTATACACATATACATATATTAATTTTCTATAAATATTTAAATTTATTTCATGCTTTCATTTATAAATTAATATTTTTGCATAGACATCCAATTGAAAAAAAAAAAAAAAAAAAAGTGGATTCCCTCGGGGCCAAAAGGTCGGGCTCCTCCTGATTCAGGGGACCCCAAACTCGGGTAGTCCACGACCTCTGGTTCCCGAGATAATCCACGGGGGGTGAGGTAACTAAAGGGGGGGGGGGGTAGATTTCGTGGGGTTGCGGGGGGTAGGGAGGAGGGGGAGAGGGGGGAGTGGATTCCCCCGGGGCCAAAAGGTCGGGCTCCTCCTCCTGATTCAGGGGACCCCAAACTCGGGTAGTCCACGACCTCTGGTTCCCGAGATAATCCACGGGGGGGTGAGGTAATCAATGAGGGGGGTCGGGGGGTGTTCGCAGCGTCATGTTCTCGAAGAAATTCATAGTTCTTAATCAATCAAGGTACTTAGCTTAATAATTGAGCTTATGAGGCTCGAAAGCAATTTGTACTTTGTGTCCAATTATCGTATTGTGACGATATCTTAAAGCTTCTATACTTTCAATTATATCAGAAATGTTCAGCAAAAATATATAAAACAATATAAAGGCCAGAACAGAACGAAATTTATAAATTTATTTGTGCTCTTAGGTAATCAATTGTTAACAAATCTTAAAAAGATCCAAAAAATATATATTGCCTTCGGCGAGATGCGAACTCACAACTTCATACTCGACTCAATTGTTAACAAATCTTAAAAAGATCCAAAAAATATATATTGCCTTCGGCGAGATGCGAACTCACAACTTCATACTCGACTCAATTGTTAACAAATCTTAAAAAGATCCAAAAAATATATATTGCCTTCGGCGAGATGCGAACTCACAACTTCATACTCGACAGGTCATGCAATATTTACATGAGCCAACTCCTTGTTTGTATTACAGACGAAATAGGACTATACTCTGCTTCCGTTCGCCTTCATCATTTTTTTTCCTATCATTTTTCGTAACGCTTTCGCTAGTTTACTCCCCAAGTCAAGCGTGCCTAAAGAAGTTTCACTTCAAAATATAAGTAAAGTGTAGTCTGTAGTTTAATGATTCCTTTTCTGAAAAATTGTTTGAGCGAGATTCAATAAAACATTGGGCGGTTAACTGTTTCATCGTTCAAGAAGATATTTGTATGAATGACTATAAAACTATCACCATCCTTATTTATAATCAAAGCCTTGAATAATTAAAATATCACATAAAAATGTACTCTGTAGACACACTTGGCGTTATTGAGAACATCCGGCAGTACCTACTTCACACCGGTACGGCTTTTAATCTGATACAAAGCGTAAGTCCATTCGTGTGGGGAGCAGGTACTGTAGCCACATTTTGGCTGGTTCTGCAAAATGACACCTGACATCTTTGTATTCAGTGGAGAGGCGTGCGATGTGGCTATTTAACGACCCACATTTTGTTCAAAACGGTCTGCAAAGCCTGGAGCATAAGTTCTATCATCAGACGACCTAACGTACGTTAGCCGCAGAGATGAGATTGCGACTAGATTTTGTACTTCTTAATTACAGGATTTGTTCTTCAGGAGTTCGAATTTGATTCCGTCATCACCGGCGCCAGCCTTTCTAAACCCATGCATATTGATGTCATTGGTATAATTTCGGGTCAATAAGTTTCAGATACGTAATGAGGTTAGGTACTACTAAATGTGTAGATCTGTAATGAAAACCTCTCGATCTCCCGGTACAGTTAAGATTTGAACAATATGATTCTGCCGGCATCAGTCTTCAGGGTCGTAAGCTAGCCCTGCCCAATAGACAAGCTCCAACTCGTGTAATGGTTTCGTAGCAATTATTCCACAGTATCGCGTTGCGTTCTTAATACGTCGGTATTATCTAATGCGATAAAGACAGCCCTATACACGTACACTACATGTAGCCCTATTAGGCTCCGTTACTAAAATTTCTATCTATTTGTTTGATAAAAATACTGATATAATGTAATCAAAACGTTTAATCGCATTACGTTACTTCGATGGTCCCACTTTATAATTTTTGTGGTTATCATAACCCAGCATTCTATAAATACATAAGCTGTAAAATAAATACGAAAGCACTAAGGAGTGGTCACAATGTTTAACGGTACAATTAATCACATTTAATCTACTTAATTAGTAATTACATTTAGCTTGAACTGACATCCGGCACTAAACAACTTCAGCATTCTAAATGATGTTATGTTATTTTACTTACTGTTATTGAAATTGCTTTGTTAGTTATAGTAAGTACTGGGCACAATCTTACAAACGGAATTCAAACCACTGCTTTTCTCTTATGGATTGGAAATTTTCACATTCTCCACATGCATAATATACCAAGGCGTAATATTCAGAGTGATGCTGACAATACGACAATAAATGAAAACACGAACAATGCTGGTTCATAGGACATAATCCTAAACCATAGAAAAAAACCTTTCATAAAAATAAAAAAAATAAAATTTCAAACAAACTAAATCGCATAAAATCGCAAACCGAATAGAACATCCTTTAAAAATATTGGTTCACTGACCTCTGATCGGCGACAGCGCGAACTCGACTTGCTTTTTTCGTTCCATTATTATTAAAGTTTGTAGTACGTACACGTAGTGTAGTAAGTACCGCAGGATGCGGCGGCCATTAACCTGTAAGCGCTTCCTTATCAACATGTACATCATGTAGAAAAGGTGAAAAATGAAAAATAATTTCCTGTGACTAAACTACATACATACAGGACATATTTATATGATTTTTTATAGGGAGACTGAGAATGTGTTGAGGTACACGATGTTTAATTTATTGTCGTATTGTCAGCACCACTCTGTATAGTAATTTATTTATTTTTCTTTATACAACGTTATTTTTTCTTTATACGAATTCTGAATATAGTTTGTTCAGAATAAGCAACTAAATCGATTCCAATCATTTTTACACCATGTTATATATCTTCCCAAATAAATTTAGAAATTGTAGCAGTGTGGTTAACAAGAGCGCAGCTGACGGTAGATCATAGAGCGTGTGTCAGCACCCCCCTGGTATATACTTTATTGTACACCAAATACATGCAACACAACAAAATATACAATGGGCCGCCTTATCGCTAATACAAACTCTTCCAGGCAACCAAAGAATGGACAGAGATTCTCCTGAACCACAAATGGGACTGTCATTGGAGCAAATATTATAAATACAATACATACATATCCAAAATTATACATAGATAAATAAATACATACCTACATATTGCGTGAACAAAACAGAAATGCGAAGACGCAGCGTGGGTAGGCCCCACACAAATAAGGTGGGCCGACGTCCTGGTGAAGGTCGCGTGAAACCGCTGGATCCGGGAGGCGCAGTACTGATCGTCGTGGAGATCCTTGGGGAAGGCCTATATTCATTAGTGGACGTCTTTCGGTTGCAATGATACTGAAATAAAGCAAAAATTTGTTTGTTGAATAAATAAATAAATCAATAATCTTCATTTAAAAGAGTGTCTTTCGTGGTTCTTGCCCGTTCTTTTCCTTATAGATCTAATTCGTTCCATCTATCTCGTTTTGGTAACTAGCTTCACATTTACTGACTCTTTTACCATTCAATGGTGCCTGTGGTTAATTCTGGGATAAATGAGTCAATTTACAAGTATGACAAGCCGATCTACAAAATATTTTTATAAATTTTCTGGAAACAGAAGTCGTTCGAGGTAATGAGCATGATTCACCCAGGTGAGCGAGGTGACTCACACGTTAACCCCTATAATAACAATTCAACCCCATTGATACACTCATTTTAAAATTCCCCCATCGAATTTATACCTAATGTCTATCATTTTGAAGTTCTTTTCGTATTGATGTCTGTGATGAACCGATGACCTATATTGTCAATTAACCTTATTAGGTAATGAATTTACATTTGAACGAAAAGCGTAACAAAGGAAGTTGCCCAAAGCTGCTAGCTTGCATTAAGTAATGCATTGTTAACCTAAGCTTTGTAAAATTGTATTTATTTGTATAGGTTGTTTTTGAAATACAGTATGTCAATGTAACTTGGTATGTTATTAACTGTATTTTAAAATTTTATTTAGCCGTTTAATTAATCGATGAATATTTATTTCAAGCATTTCACAGTTACCAGTGAAAAGAGTCATCAGTATAAATCCTTTTTTTTTTATCTATTTAGATACCCATCACGAAGGCGGGGTTTACCTAATATAATTTGACTCGCACCCTAGTTGCGTAAACTATTTTAAATGGGAACAACATTGAAGCACATTGCTATTCCACTGGACTATATGTTCGAAAATGAATCTGTTTAATAATGTATATAACGCAATGAATGTTGTTGAACTGTCAATATGAAACCCAATGCTATTGTCAGTGTGTTTTACCGGTTGAACTACCTTCATAAGGATTAAAGACGTTCAAGACAAAGCCAGTACCAATCCTTAACGAGTAACCAAATGCCGATGCTAAGCTACTGGAACTTTAGGTCATTCGTACCAGTCTCTGTTCTCTAGAGAACGGAACGAGTATGCTTAACAATTATAGTACAGACGACAGCACATCAAGCTGCTACTATCTGTCAGATTTCCTTATTAGATTTCAAACTTTATCTCTAAAGCGTTAAGGCTCAATGTTGAATGGGAATATCTGACAGTTTGGGATAGCCTGCTGTCGTCCGTACAACATTTCTTGAGGGCTACTAGCTAAAAATTTGCTTGCGAAGATTATCTTCCTAAAACAATAGTAGAAACCTATGGTTCACACACACACACACTTCATAGTCCTCCTCTCTTCGAGATGGAGTGGGCTATAACCTACCACGTAGGCCCGATCTGATCTGCAAAGGCGATAGCTGTGTGACTGTAACCAATCAGTAGAAGAACGTTTACTGTGTCCAATTCTATATTTACGCAGCTGAATCCCAGTATTTCAAGTGGAGCGACATACTGGGTGATATCGGACCCCTTGGTAAGACTGGACTGACTACCGTCAGCAGCCCGAAAGTCTGACAACCAGTTTGATAATCGTTACTTACCCATTACGACTATCAAAGATCCAGCAATGAAAGTTGGAACTGTAGATGGGTGAACATCTTTAATCGCTATTGATAACTCGCGCAAGTTAACTGTGCACCTCGCTGGAATACGACCCCCTCCCGCTTCCCCGCGCGGCACCGCTCAATCGCCGTAATCGATAAGTAGCGTTAACATCTTTATTCTTCTTCAGCCTATAGGTGTCCACTGTTAGACAAAGGCCTCCCCCAAAGGCTTTCCACGCTGACCGGTCCTGTGTTGCCCGCATCCAACGGCTTCCCGCGACCTTCACCAGATCATCGGCCTACCTTGTTGGGGGCCTCCCTACGCTGCGTCTTCCAGTACGTGGCCGCCACTCCAGAACCTTACTGCCCCATCGGCCATCGGTTCTACAAGTAATGTGCCCTGCCCACTGCCACTTATGTTTAGCGACTCGCAGACAGTCAGATGTTGGTGATTTGGTTCTTCTGCGGATCTCCTGATTTCTGATTCGATCACGCAGAGAAACTCCGAGCATAGCTCTTTCCATTGCCCTTTATGTGACTCTGAGTCTTCGTATGAGGCCCATTGTGAGCGACCACGTCTAAGTTCCGTAAGTCATCACTGGCAACACACACTGGTCAAAGACTTTAGTCTTGAGACACTGTGGTATCTTGGACTACGAGAAGATGTAGCGTAGCTTCACGAACGCTGCCCAGCCGAGCTGGATTCGACGAGACACCTCTTTCTCGAAGTTTGACCTAGTTGGACTGTTTGTCCCAGGTATACCTACTCGTCAACAACTTCCGAGTGCAGAACAACCAACTAGAATTGGAGTGGGTGCGACATGAGAGTTCGACATGATCTTCGTCTTATCCATGTTCATCTTTAGACCCACTTTTTGGGAAGCTATGCTGAGGTCATTGAGCATTTTGCCCAAGTCTTCCAGGGTCTCAGCCATGACCACGATATCATCTGCAAAACGGAAATTAGTGATGTACTCGCCGTTGATGTTGATGCCAAGTCCTTTCCAGTCCAGGAGCTTGAAGACATGTTCTAACGCAGTAGTGTAGTGAACAATTTGGGAGATATGACATCACCTTGTCTCACTCCACGCTGGAGTTGGATCGGTTTCGAGTCCTGATCCTGGACACGGACTGACATGGTAGCGTTTTTGTACAAACACTATATCACCTCAATCATTGAGGCTCAATGTATCGATGGTCAATTTAGCACCGCTGGAGAGACTGTAGCACTTCCCAAGTCTCGATCAAATCGAAGGCCTTCTCATAGTCCACAAACGCCATGCATAGTGGTTTGTTATACTCCTCGGACTTCTGTATAACTTGCCGCAGCGTATATATGTGGTCTATGGTGCTAAAGCCTTTTCGGAAGCCTGCTTGTTCGGGAGGCTGGAAGTCGTCGAACCTGCGAGCGAAACGATTCGTGATGACCGTAGAAAACAGCTTATAGACATGGCTCAGGAGGGATATCGGTCACCTTTTTTGAAAAACAACACCACCACGCTTCTGTGCTACGCCTTGGGCGTCGCCTTTAAGAATGACGGAATTAAATAGCTTCTGAAGCGCTTTAAGAACCGGTTTGCCACCCGCTTTCAGAAGCTCAGCCGTAATTCCATCATCTCCAGTCGCCGTATCGTTCTTGAGCTGTTTCAGGGCCATACTAATCACGTACAGGCTGACGTCCGGGATATCGTCGGTGTAGTGTCGGGTTAGTCTGGCTCTAGGATCATTAGCCAGGCTTACAATAGGTGCAAATGACTAAATACAGTTTAAATCCCCTGTTTTTATTGCTGTTTTGTGGAGTTTTTGCTTTGTAATTTGTAATAAGTAATTTGTTTTTTACATTTTCGACGCATTAGTGAAGCAAAACGTCATGAGTAAAATGATCTAGTATTATGACGCTTTATCATCAAAGCAACCTTTTATTATCTAACATAAAAAAATAATCTGACATAATTCCCATTTTTACAAACCGTACCGTCCGAGTGACGTCACAGAGCAAGGTGCACAATTAACTCGCGCGAGTTGTAAACATGGTCACTCATCCACAAACTAATCGTGGCAAGCGTATCTTAACCTGATCTATTGAGCTGTGCAACGTTTATTTAGGCACGCCCGGGGGCCCTCTCGCCCCACCCGACAAGACACAAACGCATTTAATAAATACGACAGCTTTACGTCTGGTCAAAGTAAGAGATCCAAATACACAAGACAGCTCTGCTCCTAGCAATGCATACGACAGATGTTTATCTAGTCGTATGCCTATGACACATAGACGATGCCTTGTTTGCTAATGAAGCTAAATCGGCTTACATATGTAGTTCAGAGAATCTAACATAGAGTAAATACAAGCAAATTATTACTGGGTCACTCAGTACTTCAATCAATGCTTTTGATGAGAACAGTTTCGGTGTGTATGTAGATATATTTATTATTCAGGTTTTTATTGATTTTTGAATACTTCGCCACCGGCGCCGACACAGAATAAATGGTATAAAACTCCGTGACACATAAAAAAACTGGCCATAAGCGTTTCGCCCCACGCTCAGTGTAGGGTTCCGTAGTATCCCGTTGGTCGAACTAAAGAGTTAAAAAAATGGGCTATTTGTTACATTGAGTTGACTAAGTACGAAGTCCTAAAAACGTTTCATAAAACAGTTTAGTTAGTGCAATTTGCTCGGACTATTTCTTCAAAATGATTTCTAATTAAATGAATCTTGAAAGCCACTACAAATCTCTAAGGCTAAATAAATATAGCATGCCAATGGCGTCGATTCTGTTGTTCACAAACTAAGCTAATTTTAAGTTAAGTGCAACTTTTTCTTTCAATTTCGTTAAGAAAAGGAACGAAGATAACATTTAAGTAGAGATGCAACGGATATCCGGTAACTATCCGGTATCCGGCCCTACCCGGCCGTCCTAATACTATCCGGCCGAATACCGGATAGCCAATATTCAGCTGATTGTGTATCCGGTGAAATAATTTAAAAAACTGGATAAAAGAAACATATTTTTGAGTTATTATTTGCTTTATTTAGTTAGTCTCACTTTAATATAATTAGTTTAAGTTTTATATTTTTAATCACACAATGGTAAATTAATGTAATATAAAGAAAATGAATGAATTAGTACTCATACTACACTAAGGGCAAATTATAGTGAATAAATACTAATTTCTTTGCATTGGAAGGTAGCATTCGGTTGCGTTTCCCTTCATACATAAGCCAGCCAGCTTCAGAAAAAAGTCTTTCGCTATACACACTGCTGCAAGGTGCAGAAGGTAGATTTTAACAAACTTTGTAAAATTTTGTTGCCCACCAAGAAGATGGGTCGCAATTGCAATCAATTAGCACTGACTTGAGATTCAGCTCACAAGTCATCGCCGCCTGCGCAAACGACTAAGTTTCGCCGGATATCCGGCTATCCGGCCACATGGTCGCCCGGATATCCGGTATCCGGTATCCGGCCAAACTACTATCCGTTACAACTCTACATTTAAGTTTAATCCTGTCAAATTAAGATATTCCATAGATAGTTTAGAGGCGATTATAAACATGACGACGTATTTTTACGTCAGGAGCGCACTAATTTGACAAGTCTAAACTGACATTTTATCTGCTGTCCTTTTCTTAACTAAATAAAAAGATATCAATCTGCGGATCGGTTACTACACATATCCTGTAGGCCTAGTATGAGTTTTCAATACGAAACTCGATTGTCGATATCGAACGCGTTTCGCGCTGTCACTGGTTGAGAGTTCATACGACCTTGAAGCGGGCTAATCGCTGAGTCAAACGCGCTCGATATCGCCGATCGAGTTTCGTAATGAAAACTCATACTAGGCCTACTGTAAGTGTTTACGTAGAGGTTGTACGTTATGAACAATGAAAAAATTCCAATGATAACGACAGACGTAATTTAATAGTATTCGGCATTTTAATAGCTAATAATCATCCCGACCCAATCTACTCAGGAAAAATCTTAACACCTAAGACCTTCGAGATATCAAGGGAAACGGCAATAGCTTCCTCATTCTTCTCTAGGGCCTCGCCCCACAAGTGGGTGGCATACACTATTAGGCCTCCATTGGCCAGTTGCAGCGAAATCTGTACTGTCAGTCTTTGAGGAGATCCCCTCTAGGTATGCCGAGAGGCACGAGTTCAATACATGCTCTATAATCTTGCAGAATATGGAGTTTATTGAAATCGGCCGATAGTTGACGAGGATGTCTACCCTTTTTGGGCACGAGCTGCACGTTGCGTGCAGTCGAAGCGAGCCTTCTTAATTGCTTTTATGTAGGACTTGGCAGCACGGTTAAAGGCTCATTTCAAAAACTGCAAATTTTCAGTGTTCAACCCATTAAGTTCAAAATAATTTTATATACATACAGTCTTTATACAGTTACACTTTTAAGATTTTATTAAATTCATATTTTAAATATTAAACTTATGGTTCAAAAGAAGGAAAAAAAAACACCCCACTTTACATGTACCGGATAGCTTAAAAAAACTCTTTTTCCCTTTTTATTTTACCACTTTGGTCGATTGATATACATAGATATTGATACCAAATTTCAGCTCTGAGATTATCCGCAGACGGACGGACAGACAGGCAGATTTGGAAACTGGAAACTATAAGGGTTGACACGGAATTATCTGTTCTGTGAGAGTTTATAACGGAACCCTAAAAAATTGCTTTGATTGCAATTCGTCGGCTTCAGCGCGCGACAATTTTTATACTATAGGGACTTAGGAAAGTACAGACGATAACACATCAAGCTATTACACCATGCCTGATTTCTATATTACGTTTTCAATTTTAACGACACAGCCTTAAGGCTCAAGGTTGATTGGAAATATTTGACAGTTTCGAGTAGTTTGAACTGCTGTCGTCCGTACATATACACTCGATAAAATGTCCCTATAACAATCATATCAAACTTTACAATCTTCACTCCCTTTGGTAGTAATCCCTTACTACTGAACAAGTCTTCCTAATTGTAATTGCACGTATGCACATTTAATCAAAAGGGTTTTAATGAACTTGCGATATGTCGGAAGGGTCCGACCCCTAGCTGAACCACCAATACCAAAAGATCCTTGTTAATACTAATTTTATGTGTGAAGAAAGAGCTTAAAACGGTGGTGACTCATATCAAACGTGTGCACTTCTAAAAATAATGTAAATTTCTAAATATTGTTACGGACAAGGAATACTAAAATGCCGTTTAAGGGTTATTAGCTTTATTGACAACGGTGGTACAGTCAATAGTAGGCAGTAACAAGTGACAGCTGATGTCCTCGAACTTCTGGTTACAGTTGTCGCTGTAGATGTTCTCAATTATCGCTTCGTACTCATCGCTTGTTTCGCTTCGATAGTAAAATGTCGACTGACTGGTGTCAAAATCAAAATTCATATATTCAAATAAGGCTGAGAATCAGCACTTTTTGAACGTCAATATTAAATAAGACAGTCCCCCCAAAACGCCCGCCCATCGCTACTTCCTAGTGCTTTCGCTGGGAAGAAGTAGAGGAACAAACTCCCCAGCAGCACAGCTGTCTGTTCATCTAAAAAAATACATGACTTTATACAATACTATGTAGGTACAGTGATGAACACAAGAAAACACAAAAATAATGAAATCATTTATCATATGCCAGCTATCCACGCCAAAATACCAGCAAAAAATAAAATATCATTAAAATGTAAATGTAAAGAAATAAAAACTTATTACCTTAATAAAAGCCTCAGGTATGAGGGGCGTGACAGCTCACATATTTATGCATTGTAAAAAAGCACGAAAAAACACAAACATTATCTTGAATTAATCAGAGCGACCAGCAATTCTTATAATTTTGCAAAAAGGAGTATTATAAAATCACTGATTATTTAGAAGACAATGAATCTTGGGACTGAGCTGCTCGCTCTGCTAAACATTGTTATTAAGCAATAGGTATGTGTAATTATGACATTTTAAACACTGTTTTTTTTAAATCACGTAAATTATTGTAAACGTTTACATTTTTTATGTCTGGCCTTGAAAAAAGACGATGATCCCTGAGTTTTAAAAGTGATCAGTGATCCTACTTGCAAATAAACGATTTCATTTCATATGTAATTATTGTTGCATGGGGAAGCTAGCTAATAAACCACAGTGGTCGGATGTTAAGTCAGTTAAAACAAATTTACTATCGGCATTACAATATTTACAATTACTTAATATATTATCAAGACAGGTTGACGAAGATGCCGTGATCCGAGTAGCTTAAAAAAACAAGTGAATTAAATTATAAGATAATAAGACCTCTTGAAATTGAGAAGTCTAATAGTTGAAGGAGTTAACATCTAATAAAATAATATCGAAATCTCCACATAAAATAATACTTTTGTTACTCGATTTCAATCCATTGACTGAATCCTCCATTACCAATTCAAAACTAACAAAATCGCCAGAGGGTGGCCGATATATACAAATTATAATGTATCCCTCAAGTTCAACACAAGTCAACTCAATAGTGCGCTTAATAGAAAGATTAATTAAATGTAAACGTTTTCACATCAACCTGTTTGAAACAAGAATTAAACAGCTACCGCGAATAGCACTTCATTCTCATTCAAATTCTCACAAATGCACTTTGCACTGTAAAATTGCCACCTATACTAATATATAAAGCTGAAGAGTTTGTTCGTTTGTTTGTTTGAACGCGCTTATCTCAGGAAGTACTGGACCGATTTGAGAAATTCTTTTTACGTTGGATAGCCCATTAATCCAGGAAGGCTTTAGGCTATATAATAACACGCTGTGACCAAAAGGGGCGGAGCATAACTACCTCCACGCGAATGAAGTCGCTGGCGGCTGCTAGTTACTAATAAACACTACTTCATGTTCCTTCAACCAGAGTTCAGTCAAACATAATACCTGATCTTCTATCAAATCATAATATTCTATAAATAAACTTGACTCTAGCTTTTTGCCGGACAGACCCTGCATATTTTGGTATACAACATCCAATATAGGCGGCTGACCCATTGTCGCACCTAATAGTTTAAAGAAGCATTAGTATCAATACTAACAGTAATCGATGATACACTACGAGTGCCTACCAGTATCACCTCTGTACAATATATGCCAAAAGATTAGCAATTAGCAGGCAACAACAGCTTGTTAATTTACAGTCAGAGATAAATTGATTACATTCAAAATACAAAATAGTGTCACTGTGATGACAAGTCCTTATTATCAATTAACATATTTAAATTATAAATATGCCAATTTTGCTCCCTGGTTAAGTAGCGTGAGCAAGGTAATGTACAAAAAATCAATTTACAATTATTGGTTTCACCAAGATGTAAAATATAAATATAAATATATACGGACAAATCACACAGATTGAGCTAGCCCCAAAGTAAGTTCGAGACTTGTGTTATGGGATACTAACTCAACGATACTATATTTATAATAGATACATATATAGATAAACATCCAAGACCCAGACCAATCAGGAAAAGATCATTTTCCATCATGACCTGGCCGGGGATCGAACCCGAAAATCAAATCGATAAATTTAATTAAATCCTTTTTTCTGACATTTATACTATCCCCATATACAATAGTTGAACTGGGGTTTATTTTTGACAATTTCATATTGCTAAATAAATAATTGGCTCGTACTGGCACCAGGAAAACAATTATTAATTACAAATTGTTGAGAATACTGACTTAATACGTATGTTGAAATCTGTGTAATTTCTGGTATTGTGGAATTATGTTGAAAATAATAAAAAATAGTAAAACAGGATACGATGGTTGCTATACTCAAAACCTTGACCAAATTTGTCAGCGAAAACATAAGTAGCGCTAATCAATCAAAAATTGTTTGTACTATTGGTATCATAATTAGTACAAGTACCTTCTGGCTAATCTGTCAAGGGAGTAGGTGTAATAAGTTGAGGCTGGGGTGGCTGGGAGCACCTAAAGGAGAGCGTATTTATCAGAGACTCATACCTGTTCGCATTGTACTAGCCTCCTTTTTTTTCTTTTTCTTTTAATGGGACAAAACCCGCCACACTTCTTCCCACCCACTGCAACTCCTGAAAGCCAGAATCAACAGTGGAGACCGCCAGAAAAACGCCGAGAAATGAAGCTCGACGAGTCCCGGAGAAACGATTCAACTGTCTTGGGTCCCGCAACGAAATTAATCAGAAAAGAATAGCGGAGGAGTAAGAAAAAAGATATTTTTTCCACTTCCCTCCATAACAAGCAGGAGACAGAACAGAACTAGGCCAATCGGCACAAAGGGACATTATTGCAACTGGGAAAAGCCCAGATAGCCAAGCACCACAGAATAAAATTTGATTAAGTTAATGGGTCCTAAGTAGGTATGTGCTGTTACAATTGATTCCAATAATAGGTATGGCAAAAGCGCCTGAACACACGGAAATTGGTTCTAGTTTCTACAAGGTCCGTATAATAAACGACTCCGGATGTAACTTGTACACTA
This sequence comes from Sesamia inferens, assembly GCA_037179545.1. Lineage (NCBI taxonomy): Eukaryota > Metazoa > Arthropoda > Insecta > Lepidoptera > Noctuidae > Sesamia > Sesamia inferens. The sequence continues at coordinate 24,076,830 of CM073921.1, forward strand.
TCCAATATAATATTGCGTTCATTCTGCCAAAGAATACACTCCCATAAGATGTGATGTGCGGACTGTTCAAATTCACAGTTCGATGTAGAACATTGTAACAAAGGCGAAGGAACAAGTTTAAAAGAATACAGTTTACTTTTAAAGTTACCATGACCTATGAGAAATTGGGCAACGCAGTGGTCAACCTCCAGCCATGTCTTAGCCAGCCGATCGCCAACGGATGGAAAGAATAGATGGAGGCCCTTGATGGAATTATCCGACCTACTTTGCCATTCGGATAAGAGGTCCTCCCAGACTTCAGTCTGAGGTTTAAATAATCTAGAAATTTTATTAAAGTCACGTTGTGTAACAAAATTAGTCATTAGCCTCCTGCATGCGCTTTCTCAGGTCTTGTTGAGTAGCCTCATATTTATTAAAGATATCCTTTAGAATATATTCCCTATCAAACAATTCATGTCGCGTGACTCTGTCATGCATATTATTACAGAATTCCAATTCTCTATTACAATCTTTTAACTCTTGTAAGTATTAAATTGACTTGTTTATGCCTTAGTTGTGTATTTAATTTGTTAACTTTTAGGTGTTTGAAGGATTTTTGAGTCTTTTTAATGAATCTATTAATTTTAATATTTTTGTTTCTTGTTATGGCTAGAAAACAATTTGCCTTTGCTGATAGAATCATTAATTAAGTCTATTACAACTGACTCAATACATGTGGAACTCGAGCCGCTACCGAACAACTCTTCATTAATACTGCAGTATGCTGAGTAATACTGCATTATACATATATGCGAACAGAACTAATGTTCCAGACCTATCTCGAAGTAATAATAATAATGTTCCATTTCCAGAATATACCTATTTACTAACCTGACGGTTCTCAGGAAACGAAGTTTCTAGTAAATTCGATATTGACCATTCGTTGTCAATACTGATGAAACCTGTACCGTCCGATAGGTCACCTTAGTCCTAGCAATGCATTTTTAGATCATACCTCTACAATGCCTAAGTCTCAAGATATAGGGCTTAAAAGTTACGTAAGGCATGTCATGAATTGTTGAGTCTATCTCATTGACATAAACTGCAGACGACAGCACATCAATCAAGCATCATCAAGCTACTAAGCTTGACTTGCTGTCGTCCGTATATTGGTAACAATACCTACTTTAATTATTTATTCGACGACTCGGTTGGCGCAGTGGTTAAGCAATTAACTGCTGCTCTGCGTGTCGCGGGTTCAATTCCTGCACAGCTATTCGTATGACCAACAAATAGTTGTTTCGGGTCGGGCTGTTTATGTATGTGAGTTTATATGTTTGTAAACGCACCTACGATGCAGGAGAAATTCCTAGTGGAGAAGCGGCCTAGAGTCGGTGCCGTAACGTCATACTACATACAATTTATTTACTATGTAATACGTTGTCACACCGCGCGCTGGGACGCCGCCGTATAATACGCCGTAGCACCGCAAGCTCTCCGGACTTCGCCTCGCCTCGTCTCGTCAGGTCACAACCTGACGAGACGAGGCGTGGTGATGAAAGACCGATCATCCGGACGTACGCGTGAAAGAAGAATGTGACATTTAGGCACCCTCTGCTGTGACTGCCTTACCATCGTATTATAAAAGGGGACTAAATTATAATTCCATAATAATCTATCTATCTCTTTCAATCATAATAATCTTGGATGTTTATCTATATATGTATCTATTATAAAATATAGTATCGTTGAGTTAGTATCCCATAACACAAGTATCGAGCTTACTTTGGGGCTAGCTCAATCTGTGTGATTTGTCCGTATATATTATTATTATTATCTATTTAACTTATTTTTCCGATTGGTCTCGGGCGTGGTGGATACCTACATGTCTATGGCCACCGTGTAACGGCACAACGCCTCTGCCGGGAGACGACACGGCATCGGCGGTTCGGTGCACCGCGAGTTCACTCGTGTTAATTAAATTTAGATGTCTACTTTTAATTTCACTCATGGAGGCACCTTCCGTTCTCAAAGGACAAGACAAAGGAGAATTATAAGACCGAAGACCTGTTTATTAGATCCCTTACTAGTGTTATTCGATCGCTGTTTCTCGAAAGCGACCACTCAGTTCAGAAGGCCTTCGAAAACTGTTCTCGAAAATGTAGATAAATTAAAAGTATTTTTGACAGATTGATACTGAGATCAAAGAAATTTTTTATTGATAATATGTTCTATAATTTAAATGAATATTTTGGTAAAAAGTAATAATGTAATTTAGACTTGTCGTATTTTTTATAAATCTTTTATTCCTTTGATATTGCATGTCCGACTTGGATAGACTGTTGATCATGTAGAAGCATTGTATTTACAGAATTAAATAACATCAATATGTACACAGTTACTGTGAAAAATTATAAGTACACAAGTGGTAAAGGACATCGGAGCCGAATCTTTTGTTCACAAAGTAAACTAAATTCTGGTTGAGTGCATCTTTTTCGGCCGAACTAATATTTTATAACTAGTATTTTATAATAGTGAAATAGAAAGAAAAAGATATTGTCCTGATTTTAAATTTAATTTTGTATTTTTTTGTCTTTATGGTATAAAACATAAACCTGTATTAAGACAGTATGCAATTTTTTTTACAACAACTTATTCCTTTATTTAGCACTACAAATTATATATAATTATTTATATCGTTGTTGTTGTTTTAACCCGACTAAAGATGATGATAGATGGGAAGAGATCAGACAGGATTACACCAGACAGAATGCCCTAAAACTTATACAGCCCTTTGGTGTTCGACGCAACATGTGTGTCAACATGTGTCTATACCCAGGCGCCATCTTACTAATTATACATATAGTACTCCAGACTGTGAAGGTGCGTAAAACCTCAAAGGCTAAAAAGACTAGTGTGACATAGGATCTGAGTGTCCACTTGGATTTTGGAGATCTATCCTATTTTCATCATCATCATAATCAACAACCTTTTTATCGTCCCACTGCTAGGCATAGGTCACCTCTCATATAGAGAAGGATTGAGACTACTTTATGTCCAAAAAATCAACATCGTGATGCAGAAGAATTTTTTTATGCGTTATAATAATTCTTTCCCGTCCTCTACAGTATGTTAAGAAAACCCTGTCTGTCCCAGGCGCGTGCGCTCCATAGAGGCAGATAAGCACTGTATACCCTAATAATTTTCTAAAAAAATATATAATAATTTATAATATACTACAGTAAATACTACAAACTTAAAACTGAAAGACTTTGTTAATCAGTTAGTGATAACACTGCCATCTATTGGGGCTAGTGCTAACTACAAAATACATTACGCGCAACTCGCCTTCGTCGCGACGCCCGCGCCACTTCGCGTAGCGGCGTAAGCAGTTACAAAATGTGCCTCTTCCGTATGTGTCTGTGAATAAAACTATTTGGCTGTGTGCCTAAACTGTTGCGTATGTAGGCGTGTAATTTCATTGGGTTTTTAAGGCCAGGATAAGCACAGCTTCTAATAATGCGACGAATTTTAGAAGTTCACAAATATAGCATGATTGTTGTTCGTTCAAATACCTTTTTATTTTAGCAGCTTATGTTGTTTCGTTATTGGTGTATTTGGTTAAATATGTACCTATATTGGTTGTTTTAAGCGGAATTGAATATTCATTTATTTTAGAGTTTTTGGTTTGACACAAAAGAAAGGTTGTCTTTATAAAAAGTATTATGATAATTCCATGTTAACCACATATAATTATCATAATACTTTTTATAAAGACAACCTGCAGGCTGTGTAGTGTGTACACATAAATAAATTGTTTTGTTTCTCGTGTAGGTATATTATTTTAAAACATGGCATTGACAGTTCGTCGTTATAAAAACTTAAAAGACCTTAAGTTTTAACCTGCTTGCTTTTGAGTTTCAATACTATATTTATATTGTAATAATTTTCCTGAAGTTTACAAATTAGCTAAATATAATAGTTATGATTCCAATGAGTAGTGCATCACGCATATTTATGAAACACACAGGGCCAAAGCAGACTCACAGATTTATCTATATTTCCATTGAAAAAGAACTTTTAGCGATTTTAAAACGATCTTATGTATATTTCATTTTTACAGAGTTATTTAAAAAAAGATAGACGCGTTGATTTAATTTATAGACAGTAAAATATTTTTATTACTTTTTTGAGAAATAAATTATTACTTATTTACAGTTGAGTTAGTAATAGCATTCCATTGTATTTTGACAGCCTCCGTGACGTAGCGGTAGCGAACGCGGCGCTGCGCAAGGAGGCGCGGGTTCGATCCTCGCGCAGTGCAAATATTTGTATGCCTGAATATGTATATTTGCCCTGACCTGGTCGTGCCTCGGAAAGCACGTTAAGTTGGTCGTTGGTCCCGGTTGCCATACGAACATCTAGTGGCAGTCGTTACGGGTTGTTGGAGCCCACAAAAGTCCAACAATTGGTCTAACTGCAATGCTTCGATATTGCCTTCGGGTTGTGGAGGTCAGACGGCAGTCGCTTCACGGAAAATGTCGAAAAGCGGACCCCAGATTCTAAAGCTTTGGATGCGACTGGTATTAACCCTGAGATGATGATGATGATGATTTCATTGTATTCATTTGGGCAAAAAAAAAAAATACCTCAAATCCCACGTATATCATTTATTTGACTTGTTCTTATCATCAATCACATACTTAGATGTTCATTGTAGCCACGCACAAACAACAATTCAATGTTGACATGCGAAAAAGTACGCGACTATGTTAAATTGAAACTACGTCTACGTTACGTTTTTTAAGTTTTACCATATACCAGCACAGAGATTTGGGTAGTGTATGTATGCATACCTTCAACAAAATCTCTGTGCACGCCCCACTCCGACCCATAAGGATAATAAAGGTTAGGTAAACACATGACCAAATGTAATATAAAATTTTACGTAATCATGATAGTACCAAAACAAATGAATTTTGAAATAATCTTTTTTTCCCGCGAATTAATTCCAACTTCCCCGAAATTTGATAATTTTTAAAAAAGTGGCAACACCGGTATATTATGAGCGAATAGCGATGCGATCACGTGCCGCGTGCCCTGCCGCCCGCCGCCTGCGGAAGGGTGCTTACGCACATTTATTAAGTTACCTCTTTTTGTGAAATAATATTTATTTTTTTAGGGGGATTTTTTTTTAAGTTTAGCCCGGTTTTGTATCCATTAGTAGAATCAGTTATCGATACCTAACAACACCTTCACGGGTCGGACAGGGTTTTCTTAACATACTGTATACAGGGATTTCTATTTCTATTGCGCAAAAAAAATGGTTGGCTCAGAATTAATAACAGAGCAAATCTGCAACGGTAGTTTAAAAAAATGGTTGCCTGTAAAGTCGGTTTTACGGGCGAAGATTTTACGTGACAACGTCTTTTTCTCGGTAGAATATTTATTGATATGAATATAATTAAATTGCACAATAGGAACAAGGAATTGAATGAAAATAAGAATTGCACAAATTTTAACTATAGAAATATATTTTGTTTACTAAAACATCGGTGACTCATCGTAACGTTACCGAGCGTTACACTTTTTCATAAGTGACTCCCAGCCGCAACCTAATTTAAGACGTTGTCACGTCAAAAAAAAACATTCTTTTATCCGCCCTGAAATCAGCAAATGATAGACACCAATTATTCTTATCAATGTCGTAGTATTAGCACCTGATGCGCGGGCGCGGTTTGATTGTTACTATGCACTGTATTGTATGTACTGTGTATACCTACATATGCTCGTACAGCGCGCTGCCGTCGTCCGTACCTCGCGCTCCCGCGTATGGCCCGTAGGCCATAGCTCGTTGCGACACCGCACGAAAGTGACACTCGCGCGCGCTGGCCTGACGGGTGTTTCAATATTTCGCGCGCAAATTTCTCTGCCACAGTTAAGGTGATAGATACCCGTGAGCGTCCAAAATCGCTCAACTTTGGAAGTTTATTCCTCAAGAATGCCTTGTTCAAAAATTTTGAAAAAAATATGTTATGATCATAGATTCAAGCACAACATATTTATTGTTTATTATTTTCTATACGGCCTATATTTACGTCAAAAAAAAAACATTTCTACACGACGTTTTTAAACTTAAAATCGATATTTCTCTTAAAGCGCTTAGACTTTTGTAAATATTCTTACTCGCAGTAACGTGTACCTGTAAGAACTTTAGAATCATAGTTTTATTTTAAAATTAATGAAATATTTAATAAGAATAGTAATAAAAATGAGGTTCCGCATGAGTTTCCGCCTTACGAAGTTCAGAGGGGCTCTATGCGGGACGCGGGCGCGGGTGGCCGGCAGTCGCGCGCCAGCGCTCGTGAGAGGAGACTGTGTCACTTTTTGCTCCGCGCACCCTTGGATACCGACTTCGAGTGCAACGAAGTATTTTAGTGATTTTGTGTATGATTATTGAATTTTTGCATTTATTGCTGCGCTTGGACGCTTTACGTGATTTTATATGACGTTTTATTTCGATATTCTGATCAGTGTAAATAGTTTTGTTACTGCGGGTGTATAACTAGATGTGCCGTTGACTGTACCTATATTTTTGCCTGTAGTCTCATCCGCTTAATTTTCCCGTTTCGTTTCGTTTACTTATAACACGATTATTTTAACTAGGCGCATGATGCTGTCAAAAAAATCAACCGCGCGCGTAACCGGTCGATTTCAAGGCGGGTTGTTGGAGTTGGGGTATACGCTCCATTTATGAAACGTAAAGAAAAAGAATAAAACCATTTTTGGGAACAAAATTTTTTTTGAGTTTTTAATTTTCGAAAAAAAATAATTGCATCATAGAGGGCGTCAAGAGGGTAACTTTTTATTCGGGTTATTTTATAATTTCGGATCATTTTTATCGGGTGGTTAAAAACCAGACTCGAAATTTCTCCAATTTTTTTTGGCGGCATGAATAGGGGAAGGTCTAAGAAAGAACTTTGTACCCTAGCACTTTTTCGCTGCGACGTACCATTTTCGAGATAAAACGGCCCACGACGTGGGGAGTCGGACCCCCCACACCCTATTCATTCCGCCAATAAAAATTTACCCTTATCGTGGCAAGATTCTTTGTTCGAAGAAAAGCAATATATATATATATATATATATATATTAGCTTTTGTGGGCTATAAGGAACGTATAAAAAATAAGGGAAAAAAATCATAATATGAAAATTTAAAAAAAAAACAAGACGTAGGTATATTAATCTATACATTGCTACACGTACAATGAATATTGCAATTTTAGTGATGTATATTATGCTATACATTGCTATGTTTAGGGAAAAATCTAAATCAAAATTGTTTATTTCAAATTAACCACCCGTTGGTGCTTTTGAATAGTCAATGTCGGTCAGTCCAAGAAAAGTGAAGCTAAATTGCACGTTACAAAGAGTAGATCTCTATGGAGAAGAACGTGCAAGAAACTCCATGGACTCCATGGAAAGTTTGAATGTTACTGGTAGTTTTGAACATTTACTAAAATATCATTGTAAATAACATGATTTTAAACAAAAATAACTGTCTTAGTGGAAGAAAATTGATTTAATAAAATAAATCTCTCTTAAACAATTTTTTTTTTATAAATATATATAACATAATAATTCAGATATCCTATTGCTTGCGGTGGTACTCCAAAAACGGTTTCTATTCTTCACATAACAAAGATGAACCTTCCATTTGTGCACATCGTACTTGCCTGGCCAGCTTTGCAGTACTTGCACCTCTGATATCCAGTTATTTGTGGCCAATGATCATATTTTTCTTCCCTTTCTACGGTACAACAATTTCGTCGATACTAAAAGCATTTTCTTCTGCTACGAATAAACACTGTGTTGGAATACGATCAATTACAGGACGTAGTTTCTAATACCTATCTGATGTATCGGCTTCAGAATTGTTGGTAAAATGTAAAAATCGCCTGATTTTATCAAATCTCTTTAGGAGCATTATGTATGCTAATGCTTTGCATAACGAAAATACTTTTACCAGTAATATTTGTAGGATGGTATAAGTACATTACCCATGATGACATTTATTGCCAAAAAATCTAGTATTTCTTCCCTTGAAACTATTCTGGATCTTCCTGTTCTATGTACGCTGTATAAATTTGTGTGACTGGTGATAATATTTACTAAGCCTTCAGTGAAAAATCTATAAAAATAATCTAATCATGACCAATCGGAAGGCACATTTTCCAAAAATGTAGTTATTGCTATTTCAGCCTTGTGTTGAAATTGTGCTTTTTGCTAACGAAAAGATACGTTTAGTCTTCTGTTACATTGTCTTTTTATTTTTCGTTCAACGATGGCAGAAGCTTTGGGTTTCATTTTTTGAGCGCGCGACAAAGTTGTGCCGACAGGCGTGGATGGAAGTGGTTGATTAGAAGGCAAAGATGAAATTTAAGGTAGAACGCCATAATTACTTTCTGATATATTAGGAAATACCTAAGTAAGAATAGGTATAAGAGGCACTTCGGTTGTATCAGCATAAATATCATCTGCACGCGTTCCTATTTCATGATCAGTTTGTGGGAGGTTTAACACTTGAGACTGGAATTTATCGATGGTGCTGGAAAACTTTCTGCAAATCCAAATATTCTACTACTTCACCGCTACTAGCTCCGTTTTGTGTCAGAGTCTGCATCCTTCATCAGGCACCAAGGCTTAAATGCGCCTAGCTCATAGCAGTCTAAAGCCAAGGCAAAAGAAACATGCAAAAAACCATCACCAAAGCAAAACCAAACCATATTGTAATATAGCTAGGTAGATAATGTGTGTAACGTTATTTGTCCATTACCTTTATTAGGTAGTGCATGACTACCTAATAAAGGTAATGGACAAATAACGTAAAGTAATAATAATATTATTTAGTATATATTGTGGGAATCAAACCCACAACTTTGTGTCACTTTCTACAACCACTATTTCAACGAGGCAGTCAAATTTTATTACAATTTATTTTATTTAATTTACATGGTTTAGTATACGGTATGTTATAAAAACCCTGTCCGACCCGTGAAGGTGTTGTTAGGTATCGATAACTGATTCTATTAATGGATACAAAACCGGGCTAAACATAAAAAAAAATCGCCTTAAAAAAATAAATATTATTTCGCAAAAAGAGATAACTTAATAAATGTGCGTAAGCACCCTTCCGCGGGCGGCGGGCGGCAGGGCACGCGGCACGTGGTTGCATCGCTATTCGCTCATAATAATACCAGTGTTGTCACTTTTTTAAAAATTACCAAATTTCGGGGAAGTTGGAATTAATTCGCGGGAAAAAAAGATTATTTCAAAATTCATTTGTATTGGTACTATGATGATTACGTAAAATTTTATATTATATTTGGTCATGTGTTTACCTAACCTTTATTATCCTTATGGGTCGGACAGAGTTTTCTTAACATACTGTATAAGACAACACACATGCAATTAAAATGTTATACTATAAATATAACGGAAGGTAAATTACTGCAACTCTGGTGATGTCTAGTATAATTCTCACAGCAACAACAGCAAATATATCAAAATGTGTAGGAACAAACATTCAGGCATACGTATTAGTTAATAAACATACACATACACATATAAAAGTCGTGGTGGCCTAGTGGTTAAAACACCAGTCTCTCAAGTATGAGTGCGCGGGTTCGATTCCAGGTCAGGCAAGTGCCAATACAACTTTTCTAAAATCATATGTACTATGCCCAGCAGTGGGACGATAAAAAGGTTGATGATGATACACATTTAGGGGTATAAACAAAAATAAAATAAAACTTACCTTAGATAAAACTGAGAGTCGCATCTAGACTAGACAGTTACTTTTCACAGCTAATTTAAAACTATGACAGATAACCCACTATTTTTATTTTTGACGAGAAATGTCATGTGTTTAATAAAGGTGAAAAATTATTTTATAGTGATCGTATATTTTTATAAAGTTGTATGTATGATATACTATACAAAATGAAGATAAAGGACATCCCAAAAAAAAAAAAAAACGGCAAATTTTTGCTAAGTCCAAAACATTTTTTTTCCTTCCTTAAAAATATATATATAAATGGTATAAGTTCATAAGTCTCAGGTGTTCATTACCTAAAATTTGGTCAGCTAAATTTTTAAACAATAATAATATATATAAGTTTCCAATGTTTCAATGGGAATTATACCAAAAACGCTAAATGCTAAATAATAACTTTAAAATAAACCGGTTCCCGATTTGCATTAATCATTTTTATAAATAAATATTTGTTTTCCCTTTTTTAAATAAAAAATCCCTGCAATGCGGTATCGAAAACAACATAATAAAAGTAATTACATAATATGTTTCACTTTAGGGCATGAGTTTAGATACCACGTAATTTTATATTAGGTACTTTTTAGACAGAATACTATGAATTATACGTTTGTTGCGAGACTACTGCGCGTGCAGATGAGAATACTTTTTAGACATGTTATGGCATTATAGGTACGTTTGTTGCGAGACGTCCGCGCTCGAAGCAAGCGAGTAGGAAATGTGCACGTAAATATGTTGCGGGGTACGCGGGGGTTTCTGCATAGCCCCGCCCAGATGCGCAAGGTCATCGTCGTAACTAATCGCCTTAACGGGCACCGTTTATGAATTGTGAATCTCTTAAAACATAAAAACGCAACGGTCACTACGCCAGACTACACGAACCGCGAGTTTTTCGAAATGTTGCGAGTGTACTTAAAAAGTGGTGAAAGTTTACGTGCAGCCCGGAGACTGTACGCTGACTGTACTGTTGGAGAGCATACCTAGGATACGAGCTCTAGGAATTGCAAATCCCACTGTCCCAAATGCAAGGACTGTTTTCCAAAGGTTGCTCGACCATGGACAGTTTCGCAACCCGAGCCACTTACAAGGGTCTGGCAGACCACGACTGGCGGTCGATATCGAAGACCAAATTATAGAATTTTTCAAGCGAGATCCCAGATCCAGTACTTACGATGCGGCACGTCGCTTTGGTGTTAGTCAGAATACAGTACGGAAGCTGCTTAACACTTCTGGACTACCAGCTACCAGCCCGTTCAGAAACTACATGACCTTGATCCAGTACCACGTCGAGACTTAAGCGAGTGGCTTGACCAATATCTTGGATGGAAGAAGCGTTGTTCACTCTACAACGTGCACAATGATCATTGGTGGTTTTTTCATAACGCACATTTGGTGCGAGAGACGCATCACCAAGTGCGTTTTAGTGCCAATCTGTGGGCAATAATTAAAAATAAAATAATTGGGCCCAATTTCATTGAAGGTGCCTTGACCGGGCCAAAGTACCTCGAAATGTTGGAAAACATAATAGAGGAGTTAGTGGAAGAAGTTCCGGTGTGCTATCACTGCAACTTCTACTATCAACACGATGGCGCTCCGCCTCACTACGCTGTACAAGTACGCAATTACCTGAACGTCGTGGTGGCCCTGTACCGTGGCCTGCCACCTTACTGGATCTTACCTCTTGTGATTTTTATTTATGGGGTGAAATCATACGTCGGGTGTATGTGGAAGAGGCTCAAAGCCTAGGTGACCGAAAATCTAGGATTATAAACGCTTTTGACGAAGTGAAACATGACACTAGTGTTTTAAATAAACTAAATGACAATTTATTTAAACGTGCACGTTTATGCCTACAAAGAGGTGGACTACATTTGGAACAATTATTAAATAAAATACAGTGATTGATATAAGTTTGATTGTCATTATTTAGGGGTAAGAATTTTTTTACTGTTGTTGTTGAACATTATTGTACATAAGTAGAGTTGGGTTGTGGGGTGAGGCGAAAGGCTTTTTAAAAATGAACGAGAGGTGTGTTCCGCTTGAAGAGCTGATTAAGACTAACTTTATTTCATATCAAAGCTTATAAGGTAAGTACAGATAACAAGGGGTTGTTATGTTAAGTATCTTCCTGATATGGCAGTACCAGGAAATTACATAATACAATGCATTATGTCTAATTATAATGATTGCTACTGTCTAATAGTCTTGATATATTTATACGTATTCCTGTTATCTCAATACCAAGAAGTTACATGATAGTGCTTATCTCCTAATTACAATGGAGGCTATTGTCTAATAGCCTTGTTACATTTATATAACTGTAGTTGATTCCAATTTTTTAAATGCGCCTTATGCAGAAATATGGACGCCAGCTGGTCAAGCTACTGCAAAATATCAAACTTTCCCAATCAAACTTGAACCTTAATGCTTTAGTGACAAAGTTGTAAATCTATTACAGAAATCTGACAGATTGTAGTTGCTTGATGTACGGCGACTGTAAATACCTATGCGTTGACGTGATGCCAAAAATTTGAATTCATTAAGTTTTTATTCAAATTGCACTAACACATTTTCTCGATAAACGCCAATCCTTAACGCGTTGTTCATAAGAAATAGTTTTTAAAAACATTGCAGTAGTCTCTAATTTTGTATTCATATAATTGTGCCTTATGAGCTACACTTAAAGGAAAAAAAAATAGATTAGAATTGCGTAAATTGAGCTCTGAGTTGCTCAGCCGTTTTCTATCTCTTTTGTTTATTGTCAATCGAAGCTTTATTTTCTGCATTTCGATGGTCATAAGCCCATAAAAGTATGAAGGAAAAATTGGAATTACTCTGCAAATAACATTACAGGGTATTAGCCTGCGTAGTGAACATGCGGGCGGCGCGGAGGCCTTGTACTGTTCCCGCCGTCCGTACTCCGCCGAACGTGAATAGCAGCGCGCGCGGTGACCATAACATCGATTTCAAAATAAAGATCTTTCGTTATCAATAACGAAATATGTATACATACATAAGGTGAAGTTATTAATAAAAAAATTAAGCTAAAACACAAAAAGTATAAAACAAAAAACCATCCCGTTGGCAGGTCGGTCTGTCTCACGCGAATTCATTTCTTTTTCTCCTTCCAACAAAAGTGCTCAAGACTACTAAAAATTTTGCATAAAATCTCTAATATAAAAAATTGTCTATGCACCCAACTTGCGCATTTTTTGCAATCAATAAGCAATCAATAGTCGACTCATCGGCCATCGCTAAAAATTTTATAAAAAGTTTTAGCAAAGGGTTTTTCAATAGGGACACTCGAACTTTGACAGCGCATAGCGGCTATCTTGGTAATGCGATAGCTGTCAAATTTGGCATGAATACATATTTAGTCGTGAAATTTCACCATGGAACGCTACACGCTTCAACAACGCGTAGGAATTATTAAAATTTATTATCAAAATCAGTGCTCTATTCGCCTAACGTTCCGTGGCGACCAATATCGGACGATGATAACAAATTTTTTGTGGCCTAGGCTAGGTGGTATGGATCTTACAAACATATGGTTCCAACAGGACGGCGCCACTTGCCATACCGCACGGGAAACATTAAATTTATTAAAAGAGAAGTTCGAGGGTTTCGTCATATCGCGTGGTGGCGACATCAATTGGCCCCCGAGATTGTGTGACTTAACACTGCTCGATTATTTTCTGTCGGGCTACGGAAATCTCTAGTGTATGCAGATAAACCACAGTCAATTGCTGCCCTAAAGGCCAACATAACTCGCGTTCTTCGTGAAATTGAGCCCCATTTATGCGAAGACGTCCTTAAAAATTGCTCTACCAGAATACACCATGGCTGATATTATGTTCCACACATAATGTCATTGAATATTTTTTTAATGTAATAAAAATTGTGGGAATATCACTTAAACAGATTGTTTTATTTCATTCCAATGTTCGAGCGCTCTTAATGAAAAATCCTGTATATTATTTTTCTCTCCGGACAGCCCTATTATTCAGTCAAACGGCTTTGATATAATGTGGACGAGAAAGGACACAAAGTAATAACAATTCGACGATTAAGTGCAAAAAATGTATCTTCTGTACGTCAGTAAGTACTATAATTTCTCTATGGCGCAGGTTTAATAAAAAATACACCACAGCAATGTGTAAAACACATCCAGCTGTCCTCTTTCCAATATTGTAGGCTTGTGCAAAATTAGAGGCTGAATGCATTTCGTCCCTCCAGTGACCTTTCAAAAGACGAGACGTTCAGTAGGCCTAGTATGAGCTTTCAATACGAAACTCGTTCGATCGTATCGAGCGCGTTTGGCGTTCTCATTGGTTGAGAGTTCTTACGACCTTGAAGCGGGCCAATCGCTGAGTCAAACGCGCTCGATACGATCGAACGAGTTTCGTAATGAAAACTCATACTAGGCCTACTGGAGATTGAATCGAAAACATTTTCTCATATGCTTAGGCTCCCAATTAACTTAGATAACAAACCTACAGGGAACATCTACCCTTTAGAACATGTGTGTACTTAAATTATATCGATATATAGTTTTTCTTGTTTGTATTTTTTTTTAATAATAAACTAGTGCTTGACGGAAATCCCGCCTGATGGTAAGCAGTGATGCAATTGTTGCTGGTAAAGTGCGCTAGTTTATTTTTCTAAAGATATCGATAAATCTGATATTTAAACTTGTGTGCCGCTATAGTAATAGTTCCTTATCTTTGGTCTGAAATACTGACAGACATAGATTATTTTTTTTTTTACTGGCTAGCTCTTTAGATTTTGAGCCCAAAGATGGAAAATGCTTAATGCAGAGCCCACACGTAGTGTCTAATGCCGATATGCAATATGTATCTAAAGGAAAACCTGCCCGATCCGTGAAGGTATTTTTAGGTATCGATAACTGATTCTACTAATGCCCACAAAGCCGGGCTAAACATAAAAAAGAAATCCTCCTCAAAAATAAATATTATTTCGCAAAAAGAGGTAACTTAATAGGTGTGCGGTAGGCAATCCATGCGCGGGCGACAGGCGACAGGCGCATCGCTTAAGTGTAATAATACCGACAAAATGGTGTTGTCACTTTTTTAAAAATAACCAAATTTCGGGGAAGTTGGAATTAATTCGCGGGAAAAAAGATTATTTCAATATTCATTACTTTTGTTACTATGATGATTACGTATATTATAATTTGGTCATGTGTTTACCTAAACTTTATTATCCTTATGGGTCGGGCAGGGTTTTCTTTGCATATTGTATAAATTGGTTATATTATATCACAGAAAAACATCCGTTCGTCTCAGACATTTATTCCGAACTACATAATATTTTAAACTAGCTGCGCCGCGCGGTTTCATCCGCGTACGTTTCGATATGTTTTTTTATATGCTCAGCTTCTATTGGTCGCAGCGTGTTATATAGCCTAAAGCCTTCCTGGATTAATGGTCTATCCAACGCAAAAATATTTTTTCAAATCGGACCACTAGTTCCTGAGATTAGCGCGTTCAAATAAAAAAACAAAAAAACTCTTCAGCTTTATATGAAACTAGCGGCCGCTAGCGATTTCGTTCGCGTGAAGTTGGTTATGCTCCGCGTTTGTTTGTTTGTTTGAACGTGATAATCTCAGGAACTAGTGGTCCGATTTGAAAAATTCTTTTAATTCTTTTCTTTTTTTTTAATCGTTGATTAAGCAAGTAGGATCACTGATCACTTTTACACGTCAAGTTTTTTTTTTTAAACTAGATCGGTATAAGACAATGAAGTCACTATAAAATAAAATAATATCAACTGCGGTCCAAACGATCCTAACTAGTCGCAATCATTTGACAAAAATGTGTTCGCCGATTAGGCTGCAGGTCACAAGTACCAAAACATACACAAGTGTATATGCACCTTTGTACACAAACACATTTTACTCGACTGTACTCGTACTTACATCTACACATTACATAAAACCAAAGAAAATAGACAAAGCAGAGATTTTACCATTACAAAAACACAACCACTTTCACTTAATTAATCTCGTTAGAGCTAACTTTATCTTGGGGCTGATATAGACTTTGTTAACATATCTGCCACAATTTTTTATGATGGTACAAACTGCATCTCCAGCGCCTCATTCGATACTGCTTCACGAACATAGTGAAAGCTTATGTCGATATGTTTCGTTTTAATATGTGCAGACTGATTGTCTTTATAAATGACTACGGGTTTGTCGCAACTAGCTCTTTAACAAACTCCTCAATTAAATTGCTTCCTTCGAAGCTTAGCTAAGACCTATGTACTCTGCCTCGGTCGAGGACAGAGCAACATACCTTTGCTTGCGACTCTCTCATGTTATTAAACTTTCGCCAAACTTTAACATTAGACTTCCCAATCCGCATCCACGTAGACAAGAAGTTCGAATTTACCTGACTTTCGGAAAATAAGCGCATAATCAGATGACCCTTTTAAATATCGATTTACATTTTTACTTTAAGTGTGCAAAAGCATACTTAAAGTAAATTTTATCGTAACACGAATTAAACTGTGCTAGCGTTCTAGCACAGTTACAGTGCACAGTACAGTAGTATAGATACTATTTTGGGCTAAATGCTTCAGACATCCTACCAGGTTCTGATATGGCTACCTACAACCGGAATCCAAAGCCTTCTCCAGTCTAAGATCAGCTTCCATGGGAGAAATGACAGGTTTACAATTCGTCATTTTAAATTACTTTAACATGTTAATAGCATACTGTTCCTGATCAAGGTAAATGGTGTTTTCATTCCTCCTAAGTCTCATACCTCTCATGTCTAGCTCGACCTAGATCCTTGATCTTGAACTTTTCAATAACTCGACCTTTAATTTCTCCTTTTCATTTTTATGTACAGAACTACAAAAAATAAAAATATCTTCAACGTATATAACTATAACTATCCTACCCTTATCCCCTAATACGAGGGTCATGCCAAAAAAAGTAAGTAGATACTCAAAAATTACAATATTTAATATTTATTACTCAAGTTTATCTTTTCAAAGTATTCACCCTGGCATGTATACCCTTATCTATACGTTTAAACCACCTGGAAAATACCTCTGTCTACTCCTTTTCAGATACCTCTGAAATTTCCAAAGTTTAGGCACCTAATGCATCTTCCTTGTTCTCGAATCTCCTGCCTTTCAACTTTTCTTTAATTTTAGCCAATAGGTAAAAATTGCAAGGAGCTCAGTCAGGGGAATATGGTGGGTGAGGCAGGATAGGTACAGTGTTTTAATAAAAAAAGTCAAATGTTCTGGCGGACGTGTGAGCCGAGGTGCTGTCGTGATGCCAAAGAAGGTGCCGGATTCCTGGACTTCGGTCACTTGTCACGCCATGCTGATAAAACAGCTGGGACACAAACTGACACATATCACTCACAATTGACTGTTTTTTGATCTTCGAGTACCACATTTGGGATATGACCGGTCTTACAAAAAAACGAGGCGATTCTTTGTTTCTGCGAGTTGTGTGCACGGCGACATTTTGTCGGCGTTCGTTCATCTTCAAAGCACCATACAGTCGATTGTCGTTTTGTTTCGGGATGATAATTATTCAGCCATGTTTCGTCTTCGATAAGTATATAGTATAAATTTTTTTTCTTGCCTCCGTCAAATGTCTCAATCATAAATCGGCACCAATCTACGCGTCGTCGTCGCGCGTCGGTCAGTTTTTGCGGTACACATCTTGAATAACGCTTCCGAAGAGAAAGGTGATCATGGATAATGATTTTCAGCGCTGCTGATTCAATACCCAGTTCTCGTTTCAGCCCTACGTATGTAATTCGCCGGTAAACTTTTCAATCGCTTCAACGTTTTCTTGAGTGACTGCTGTTGGCGCGCGACCCGATCTCACTTCATCTTCAAAGCTTCCCCTCCCTCTCTTGAAATCAACAAACCAATTAAAAACTGATGGTCGTGAACAAGCAAATTCACCAAAAGTAGCCACCAACACTTCAAAACATTCTTGTAGTTTTAAACCTTTTTTATAGTCATAGTAAATCATAGCACGAAAATCACGTCGACTGAGTTCCACTCTTGCTAGCAAATTCCAGCCGAACTCTTTCAAAATGAGCCTCTTAAAATAAAAAGCAAATGAATTCAAGATTGTTCCACATTTAAATTCATCACTAAATAACCAGTGTTTACGTGTATTACTTGCCAGTATCAAATTATTGAGTAAAGAGTATCTAAAAACTTTTGGCATGCCCTTCGTAACTTTTGGAACAAGCAGGCCTCTATCTTCGATTGCGTGAAACCTAAACAGAGCATCTCTCGGTCAAGTTCATGAAACCAAGCTTTCTACACTTGCTTCAGACCATACAGCGACCTATTTAACTTGCAGACCTTCATCTCCTGACCCTTGGCGATAGCTCCTACAGGCTGCATCATATATCTTCCTTCATTTAACCGTAAAGGAAAGCAGTCGTTACATCCAACTGATCTATGTCCCAATCATAGGTATTCTACGGCTAATAATAAAATAGTATAATAATAATATAAAGAATAAAAGACGCAAAGTCGTTCTCCTAACCATCGGAGAATAAATTTCGTTATAGTCACACGTACCTGAGTAAATCCCTTCGCTACCAGCCTAGCTTTATATTTTGAGACCTTACCATCGGCCATCGCTATCTCGCTTAATCTTAAATACCCATGTATATATTATCGGTTTCGTTTGACTCATCGATTGGCCCGCTTCAATGTTGTAAAAACTCTTAACCAATGAGAGCGCCAAACGCGTCGATATCGACGCTCGAGTCTCCTAATAAAAACTCATGGTAGCCACAGAGAAATTCCAAATTTGAGGTTTGTTTTCTATGCTGAATGATTTTTTTCAAAAACTCAACGGGGCGGATGGGGTGTCCCTTTGTGTAAGTATGGGTCACCACTTTTTCCGTTATTCAGAGCTTTCCTAAAATTGTTACGTATATTACCCCATATTTTCTGGCATTCTGAATAAACCTAAAATAAAACATAAGCAGGTAAAATAGTATAGAACCAGAATAAGCAGGTAATGGGAAAAGGCCTTAAATAGTGACTAGGCTATGTTTATGGGATTATATTGAGCTAATCTTTTTCTAAGTAAAAATTGCCACTGGTATTACGGTGAAGGAAAATATCGTGAGGAATTCATAATTACATATAAATACATATATCGTAGTATTTAATTGACTTTGTTTAACTACGCCCTGTCTCTCAATCTGCTTCACTACGGAATGTAGGTTCAAGTCTCTTGGTTACAGCTATCGTATGGGGTTTAGAACAGTGCGCTCTATAGTACCTAAACCCGAGTGTTATGCCAAAACCAACAAGGGAAAAATGGATGCGAATCGCGATGGAATTTGAAGGAAAATGCAATTTCTCGAACTGCATCGGTGCAATAGATAGTAAATATTTCAGGATAAAGGCATCTCGCAATAGTGAAATTCTCTACATAAACTATAAAATGTTTTTTAGTATCGTACTACTAGCGGTGGTTGATGCCAATTACAAATTATAATATGGACGAAGTAGTAATGGAAGTACATATAATGCAAAACTTAATATTTGGAAAAAAATTACTTCTAATTCCCTTGGTATTCCCCCAAAAAAACGTTTACCGAGGACATATCTTGAGTTGTCCTGTTTTTGTAGCAAACGAAGCTTTTCCGTGAACCGCAAACATTATGAGACCATTTAGTGGCGATCGATTGACAGATAAATCAATGAAAATATACAATTATTATGAGAGCCAGGCGTGTTGTCGAAAATGCGTTTAGTATAGGTACCTATTTCAAGAACGTGTGAATTATGTCAAAAAGGAATTCAGGTTCAATCAAAAATATTGATAATATCTAATATGAATGACCACGCGTTAGATGGTATGACAGTACGGGGGATGTTTAAAGATTACTTTAAGTCTGATGAGGGCTCGATTCCATGGTAAAACGATATTGTAAATAGACATTAATACCGTTTTAAATCTTAAATCTTAAAATATAATTATATTGCAAAAATATTTAACTGTTTTATTATTATTATTTTTTTATTACTTAAAAACTAGTGCTTGACTGCAATCTCGCCTGATGGTAAGCAGTGATGCAATCGTTGATTCTAGTTTATTAAGCCTATACCCAACAGCACGACCAACGATGCTGCGCCAGAGGGAGATTGATCTGGGGATCGTCTACGACCAAACTCCCGAAACAATAACATTTGGTGCATCGTACCCGGCACATATCGCAACACAACTGCTCCTCAGATCCGTCCTCCGTACGGCTTCACCAGACATCACACGACACGATAAATCGCTTGGCGGCAAGACTTTGTCTGATGGATGGTAGCTTCTGCCGGCAGCCGATATTATGGCCTACCACCGATAAATTATTAATAATTAATTATTAATATTATTAATTATTAATTTTTATTGTATGAGAGGAGACCTGTGCCCAGCAGTGGGACGATAAAAAGGTTGATGATGATGATGATTCATTTCTATTCCAATTCTTTTTCACGCATTGTTCTTCATTTGAGTGTTCATATAATGTTTTGATGACATATTATATAAATAGTCATAGGCCTGAACTAAAGTTAATAATTTTTCCTCCATGTTGGAATAAAAAACGCAAAAAACTGATCTCCGAAAAAATTACGTAGGTACACAGTCGTCAAAGACGCGGGCGCAAATGGATGGTCAATCGTGTGCATCCCCCACTTCTCTACCCTCGCCGCCGCACCCCGCAGTATATCCATGTCGAGTCAGTAACATGCCGTTGCCTATCACAGTATGCCACGCAAAGACATTTAAATTATATTTTGATGCCACAGCATCCCGCCACGGGAGCCTGTCAATGGTTTCAATGCCACGGCATCGTTTTAAAGCATAGCAATTTATGTCGTAATTCTGTAACAGTACTGTTGAAAAATATTAGTAACAATTAAAATCCCTTGTCATGCCGTCCCAGTCTGCGTAAGCTCCAATGCGCCAATCTTCTATGCCATAACTTTGACAGAGATTCAACATTTGACAATGTTGCGTTGACATAGTTTACGTTTTAATTCAATTTGAAAATTCCGTCAACTTCATTGCACGTCGCAACTATTTGGTTGGTTTTGTTCCTGATAGTAGGTTGCACTATTTGCCAAAATTAACCGCGAAATCTCTCTTAACAACATCGCTCACTAATATCAGTTTCAAGTTTAGGCGAGGAATACACATAGAACACACACAAGGAACAACATTTTCCAATGTGAAATTTGAACTTTCGCTAACTTTTAGCTTAGCATTTCGTCTACCTTGAACTGACATTTCTTCTCCTGCCGTTTGCCGTACTCATGCACTCACCGAGTACACTAACATTTAGCTTCTTACGCTTAGCTGCCTTGTGTCCTTCTTTGTGGCGTTTGAAGCACTTGCACACTGATTCACGAGCTTGTCTATAAGCCACCTGACGTATAAGAGAACACTTCGCGCCGCCACCTCGGGTGATGTTTGGGTGGCGACAGATGTCCCCGAGACTGTCGCCCCTAGACCCATTTAGGGGGGCTGGAAGAGGGCGTTATCGGGCCGGGTGAGAGGATGAGATTTTCCCTCACCCTTTAAGCAGCCTTCTTGTGCGAGACAACTGTTTTGCAGAAGGAAACCATCGCTTCCCAGGACTCTCTCTGCCTACAACAGAGATGGGGGCATGGTGCAGCTTCTCCCAAGCGGCACATTCTTCCAGCATGTGCCGCACCTTCTCCCCCTGGCAATCGACGCAGTGCTGACATCGGGCGTCCGGCGCGGCTCTACCCGACCCGAAACGTCAGGGCGCCGTGCCTTCTCCCGAGCCAGTCCTCCAGTGCCGGCCGGTTCGCCTCGATGATGGTGAGACATGAAAGCCTGTCCCGCTATTCCGCCACCAGGACCTCGCGAGTGATATACGTCTACCCTAGCCTTTATTCTCTGAGCCTGTCTTCTTTGAGTTTTGCAGTGACTTCCTTGGCTTCTGCAGCCATCCACCAGCTTTTACATACCAGGTAGTTTTTGATTTGGAATTTCCAAATATCAAATTCATGTGCACCCCAAGCTTCTTTATGCCAAAATTGGAACTCTGAACATTCGACATCATGGCAGTACTTATATCCCAACTTAGAGTTTAATATACCGGCAATTATTGGGTCCATAATCTGATGGAAAATGCTTAGTACAGAGTCCACACGCAGTACCTAATGCTGATACATAAATTGGTTATATTATATCACAGAAACTATATTATAATATACATATTAAACCTCCAACACCCAACATTAAACTGAAAATTTAAAGAGCCAGCTATATTAGAAGTTATAAAGTAAATGATATTAAATTTTTACCTTTAATTAAGAACTGATTTTTCTAACGTTGGATAATTTAATCTGGCGTACAAAAACTATCAGGCTTCATTTTTATTCCAAGAATAAAAATTATCTGACTATTGAAAAATGAGTTTATCCGGACTTTCGATATTTCTCGGTACTGTGAATTTACTAGAAGCACAAATTGAATGCAGAACAAAGCTCCAAGCATTCCCAATATATTTCAGTATATAGTATTGTTAGTCCAAAGGACCTTGGAAGCCCACTTGCAATATTAGTGGTTTTGTGATGCTGTATGTTAGATACAGTGCATACCCAAAGACGAAAGCAAGGTCTTCGTATCTGAGAAACTAACCAGCGGATTTTTCCAGACACTTAATTATGAAAAACTTATCGTGTTTTACATTATAATTATAATACCTATACATATAAAATTCTGTAACTAACCTACATCTACATCATTTAAACATAACAACGTATAAATGATGTTGGTACAACAACAACAATGTTTAAAAAAACTTATTACATAGTTGCTACTAATAAGTTTTTTTAGATAATGGCGCAGATGCTCTTCTTGTTCACAAACTAAACTAATTTTAAGTTAAGTGCATCTTCTGCTTTCTATTTCATTAAGAAAAGGATAGAAGATAAAAAAAATTTTTCTTACTGTTTTGGCTTCGCACGGTTTGTGCATTTAGCTAATATCACGTAGGTAATGAATTATTATTCATGTCGAAAAAGCCGGCCGCGTGAACCGTCTTACGAGGGAGGTTTGAGAAAAAGTCATGATGTGGCCAATATGCTGCGATATTTCACTCTTCTTTATGAATTATTTACTGAATGCACTTTTGACTACATAAATCACGCACTTTTATTTAGTAAACAACACTAATTTTTAAAGTCCAATGAAAAACGAGCGCGGCACTCAGCTTGACTTTCCCGCCAGGGCTCCGAAGATAACATTTTAGTTTAAACCTGTCAAATTAAGATAATCCATAGACAGTCTAGATGCGATTAAAAAAAACACGGCGACCAAAAATACATCAATTTACGTCAAGCGGGGACTAATTTGACATGTCTAAACTGACATATTATGTTCTGTCCTTTTCTTAATGAAATAGAAAGAAAAAGATGCATTTAACTTAAATTTCGTTAAGTTTGTGAACAGAGGAATCGGGGCCATTGTTAACGTTTACATGAACCAATATAAAAACAAATTTATTAAACATGGACCTTTTTTCGTGGACACGTGATTTTTTTCTGAATTTAAACTAGAATAGATTAGACTCCTTATACCATCAACTTCCTTCAGCATCAACAATCTTCCTGTGAAATTCGCATCAACATCGGTCCGATAGTTGCTTAGATGCGCCGATCCATAGAGACACGTTTCCGGATGTCAATGTTGTGGACTTGTAGACGAGAACTTCGACGCTATGTACATACCTATATAGGTACATATTTTACATATTTGTTAGTTAAGTTAGTTAGTTTATCATTTTATTTAATTTTCTTCTTCTTCAGTCTATAGATGTCCACTGCTGGACAAAGGTAATGCCCGCATCCATCGGCCTCCCGAGACCTTAACCAGATCATCGGTCCACCTTGCTGGGGCCTACCTACGCTGCGTCTTCCGGTACGTGGCTGCCACTCCAGAACCTTACTGCCTCATCGGCCATCCGTTCTACGAGCAATGTGCCCTGCCCACTGGTACTTAATTTTATCGACTCTAAGAGCTATGTCGGGGTCTTTAGTTCTTCTGATAATCCCCTCACTTCTGAAACTAGCATCCTTAGCTCTTTCTATCGCCCCATATGTAACTTTGTGCCTTCGTATGAGGCCCATTTTGAGCGACCACGTTTCAGTTCCGTATGAGACGATTTGTAATGACCAGCTTATAGACATGGCTTAGGAGCGATATCGGTCAGTAGTTTTCAGGAAGGTATCATCACCTTTCTTGAAAAAACAATACCACCACGCTCCTGTGCCTTAGCTTAGGCGTTTCGCCTTTAAGAATTACAGAATTAAATAGCTTCTGAAGCATTTATTTAATACCTAGTGTGTAAATACTTAGTTAAACTTACATTCAATAAAGTTTGAACTTTCATAATATGTATATACATATTAAGTACACACAACTATATATTTGTATGCATGATAAAATCGCTGAATATCTATTTATTACTAATAGCGTATCAATTATTGATATACAGGACCACGAAGTCAAACAACAGCAGAATGAGGGGGCGACCCACCCTATCCTTACTGGCCGCCCTGCCTGCATTTACCTGCCGGGAACGGAACGCACCGGTGCAAACGCAAACTGTTCTCCAATCTTTGACGAGGCAGGACGTGTGCAGTTTGCATCGAAATTATTCTGAATTTATTTCAAATCAGTGATTAAAAGTGGTGAAGATGCAGCTCGTGGTGAGTTTATTTTAATTTATTTTATTACTGGTTTTTTAAATTTTATTTTGCCGAAATTTTATAATTTTTCTTTGTTTATTTTTGCTTCTTTTTTGGGTTTTAATTTTTTTTAAAGATTGAAGTGATTCTGTGGTTTTAATTGTACCGAATAATTGAAATGAAAAGTTTTTGTCAGTGAAATGTGAAAACGAAACGAAGTTTTTTAGTTAAAAAACTTGGCCTAGTTACGTTCTTCGAAACGTCAAAAAATAAATTAAATTTTTAATATTTTAACCGGATTGTAAAACTATATTTTATTGCAGCTATAAAATAAGTTTAGTAAAACTTAATCAATACTTACTTAATTCTGTCCATTTCTTTTCATTTCATTTTTATTTTTAAGGTACAATGTTGCTACTACCTAGAGATTTCTGTAATAAATTGATTTAATAAAATAGTGCAATGCCAAATAGAGAAATCAATTAAAAAATAATGTCGAAATAATTTTAATAAAATTAAATGAATAACTTTTTAAATCATAATTTACTCCCCGTTCATTGTCTTGATTAATACTTTTGAAGTTTTTCCCCTTGTAGTTTATATTATAAAGTATTATACCAACCTAATATCAACATAATTAGTTAATGAAAGTAATTGGTATTGGTAGTGAAATACTGTGTAGATTGAAGAAGAAAGTTTTATAATTTTTATTCCGTTGCAACAGACTAGCTGGAAGATAATTTAATTTTCTATTTAATTGAGTACGTTTTTCTTGATAAACGGAGCGAAAGTGAAGTGGTTTTTCTATTTATTCGATTGGTAGTTTGTTCAATCACGCAGTTATATTTCATAGTTAATTATCGTATCTTCTATCCTTTTCGTAATGAAATAAAAGAATACACTGTGTTATAGGATTTCGGAACCCACTTAACTGTTACTTGGATTGAATAACTAAAGAATCATACATTAAATATTCATATCTGTAGGCCTAGTATGAGTTTTCATTACGAAACTTGTTCGTCGATATCGAGCGCGTTTGACTCTGCGATTGGCCCGCTTCAACGTCGCAAGAACTCTCCACCAATGAGAGCGCCAAACGCGCTCGATATCAACGATCGAGTTTCGTATTGAAAACTCATACTAGGCCTACAGCTATCTAACAAGTCTAGTTTTCGAGTTGCATGCCGATTCCTATTTTTACTAATCTCGGCGTAAAAGAAATAGTTAAATATTGTTCTCGATGTATTGTATTTTTTATTATTTTATTTTGTTTAGTAATCTTTTCGGTTCGATAACATTGACAACTTAGTATACATTTATTTGAAAATCCAGTATGAGTACTGGACTAAGTGGTCATCAACTGGTTATATGATAAGTTTTGCTACTTTTACGGAATATTTTGTGAAATATCAATTAAAAAATCTTATTCGAAAAAGTGAAAAATACACATTTACCTAATATATTTTAGACGTGCTTATAAACAAGATAAACTATGGATAGCAAAGCTTTTTTGTTTTCTTTTTCATTGAAAATTCACTTTTTCATTGAAACTTTCCTCATTTTCATTTTACTTTTTTTTCATCTAATCTTTGTGGGGTCAGTCATCAGCAGGGTGAGAGGTATTTCCAGGATGTGCTTGAAGAACGATTACAAAGCTGTTAGGAAACTTCTATATATGTTAGGTGATTACTGTTGGCGTTTAGGACAAAAGAAAAAGTTTCACATTTCACGATATTTTGTGTTCAAATTTTATATGACGATGGCTTTTGAATTTTGTTTCGCCTGAATAACAAAAAAAATAAACTTTTAAAAATGACAAAAAATACTGCTTGGTGTAATTAGATTTATTAAAATTTATGTTTTGACCTTTTAATTTTTAATATACAGGATGTATCTGACATCGTAACACAAACTTCGCAAAAAAGCTACACCGCAAGCCACTAACAAAATTATGATAGTCATTTATGTCGTTAATGAGCGGTTACAGAAATAACAGTGTTTAAAAAAAGTGTCGGCTCGGCCTTTAATCGTTGCAAGCGTGCCGTCGTGCGTGTTTGTAGGTATGACATTGACCCCTGATGCGAACTCTATTAAACACAGCTGATAGGATAGTTTTCTAGTATTGTTCACATTGTGCTTTTTTGTGTAATTAACGAATTAATTAATTTTTACTTTAAAATCTTAATGGGTAATAAAAGTATAATAATTATGTATGCTCTAAAGTGGAAAAAAACTGCATATTATTTTTTTTTTATCGGGAAAAAACCGACGCAAAATTCCGCCACTAGGGGGTTCAGAATCATGTACTGGTTCCACGGTGCTCGTTTGTGCATCGATGTCAGATACACCCTTTAATTTGGCACATTTTCACGTAAGAAAAATGAGACGTGCAGAAAATAAAATTTTGTATGTACGTTAAAAAAGAAATAGGCAGAAACAAATAAGAAACATGTCATTTCAAAGCGGGTACCTACTCATTTTTTTTAACCTAACATAGGAAAATTAAGATGCACTGAACTTAAACTCAGTTTATGTACTAAACAAAGAAATCGATGCCGAAACATATTCTTAAACTCAGTTTATGTACTAAACAAAGAAATCGATGCCGAAACATATTCTTAAACTCAGTTTATGTACTAAACAAAGAAATCGATGCCGAAACATATTCTTAAACTCAGTTTATGTACTAAACAAAGAAATCGATGTCGAAACATATTCTTAAACTCAGTTTATGTACTAAACAAAGAAATCGATGCCGAAACATATTCTTAAACTCAGTTTATGTACTAAACAAAGAAATCGATGCCGAAACATATTCTTAAACTCAGTTTATGTACTAAACAAAGAAATCGATGCCGAAACATATTCTTAAACTCAGTTTATGTAGTAAACAAGGAAATCGGTGCCGAAACATATTCTTAAACTCAGTTTATATAGTAAACAGGGAAATCGGTGCCGAAACATATTCTTAAACTCAGTTTATGTAGTAAACAAGGACATCGGTGCCGAAACATATTCTGTACTTACATCAAACTAAATAATTTTCATCATCATCATCATTATCATCCTTTTTATCGTCCCACTGCTGGGCACAGGTCTCATCTCATACAGAGAAGGATTGAGCGTAATCACCACGCTTGCTCAATGCGAGTTGGCGATTTCAGACTTTAAAGTCCAGGTTTCCTCAAGATGATTTTCCTTCACCTTCAGTCATTGGTGTTCAAGATATACTTAGAAAGTACATATAACTTTTTTTCACTCATACTTGAGAGGCTGCTGTTTTTACCACTAGGCCACCACGACTTCTAAACAAAATAAATAACTTTGCGCAAAAACAACTGCTGTGCAATCACTATCTATTGTTTTTGGTGTAAAACCACGTTACGCAACTTTTCGCACGCACAACATTGTATTTATGGAATGTGGGACATAATATTTAACATTTTTCGTCACAGCACATAAAAAAGGAACTTCCTCAAAAACTTTACTCCGATTATTACGAACTTTTAAATTGAAGCGCTTAGTGCTCATGAATCGATTTTTCGTTTTTATTTATTGAGTCGAATGTAAAAAAGCTTAAAGAAATAAATAAAATAATAAAGCAGTAAAGGAACTGAAGCATTCAATATCTCTCTAACTGGATCAAAGCAAAAAATATCATACGAATGAACAGGTGAATTCTGTCTTCTTTAGCAATGTTTTATTACACCCTTTTTGCTATCCTCTTGACTCTATTGTACCACCTATCTGCCTGACTTTTAAAGTACGAGTGGTGATGATTCAAACAGATTCATGTCTGTCTCATCTTTAGAATACCTAAGTATCAGAGCCGCGTTGTAGGTTCGATTCCCGGAGGGCCGGGCACATTGCCCGTAGGACAGATGCCCGATGGAGCTGACGGGTTCTCGAGTGGAGACCACACACCGGAAGACACAGCGTGATTAGGCCTCCGACAAGGTGGACTGACGACCTAGTGAAGGTCGCGGGAAACTGCTGGATGCGGGAGGCGCAGGACGAGCTGTCGTGGAGATCCTCGGGGGAGGCCTATGTCCAGCAGTAGACGTCTTTCGGCTGAAATGTTGAAGATAATGATATTGAACATACCTCTGTTAACAAAATTTCAATGTTCATTAACAAATGTGAATGTAACATGAGTTTTTATCAAAGCTCAACGGAATACAGCAAAAAATGTTTTTAGTTTCCATAAAATTTTTATGTACATATTGAAACCTCTTTTATTCTATTTAAAAATAAAATGAAAACGAAATACAGAATACGGTAGCAAAATTGTTACGTAAAGTTAAATTTTTGTTTCATTAATATCTGTTATTTATTAAATAGGGATTGGGTTGTTTTTTTTTTTTTTTAATCTAGATTGCCGTGTGGGCTTTAGGAGTGAACTTTTGAGTCCCCATGAATTGTTAAGATCCGTGGGCATGTAATAAAATAATGTTATATAACGTGTCCTTGCCAAGGCATTGCAAAAAAAATAGTTGGTGAAAAAGCTAAAAGGAACTTTTATGCCCTAACTAGAATATCGAAAGCAACTTGGGGTCTATCATTCCTAACTTTAAAAACTATATATGGAGCTACCTACTTAGGATGTATGTGCTACGGTGCACCTGTTTGGGCCGATAGGGCCAGCATAGGGGCGGCACGACGTAAACTGCTTCAAAGCCAACGTTTGGCATTGATATTTTTATGCAAGGCGTATAGAACGGTCAGTACTGAAGCCTTACCGGTACTGGCAGGTGTACTTCCAGTCGACCTTGAGGTACAGCGACGTGCTTCAATGTACTACTCCGCGAGGGGGGAGGCCATGGACACTAATTTTGTTACACAACGCGACTTTAATAAAATCTCTAGATTATTTAAACCTCAGACTGAAGTCTGGGAGGACCTCTTATCCGAATGGCAAAGTAGGTGGGATAATTCCATCAAGGGCCGGCACCTCCATCTATTCTTTCCATCCGTTGGCGATCGGCTGGCTAGGACATGGCTGGAGGTTGACCACTGCGTTGCCCAATTTCTCACAGGTCATGGCAACTTTAAAAGTAAACTGTATTCTTTTAAACTTGTTCCTTCCCCTTTGTGTCAGTGTTCTACATCGAACTGTGAATTTGAACAGTCCGCACATCACATCTTGTGGGAGTGTGTTCTTTGGCAGAATGAACGCAATATTATGTTGGATAGTGTACAATTTACATCCGGAGTCGTTTATTATACGGACCTTGTAGAAACTAGAACCAATTTCCGTGCGTTCAGGCGCTTTTGCCATACCTATTATTGGAATCAATTGTAACAGCTAATACCTACTTAGGACCCATTAACTTAATCAAATTTTATTCCGTGGTGTTTGGCAATCTGGGCTTCTCCCAGTTGCAATAATGTCCCTTTGTGCCGATTGGCCTAGTTCTGTTCTGTCTCCTGCTTGTTATGGAGGGAAGTGGAAAAAATATCTTTTTTCTTACTCCTCCGCTATTCTTTTCTGATTAATTTGTTGCGGGACCCAAGACAGTTGAATCGTTTCTCCGGGACTCGTTGAGCTTCATTGCTCGGCGTTTTTCTGGCGGTCGCCACTGTTGATTCTGGCTTTCAGGAGTTGCAGTGGTTGGGAAAAGTGTGGCGGGTTTTGTCCCAATTAAAAATAAAAAAAAAAAGGCATTGCATACGAGGCAAAACGTATTATCGAGGTTGTGGTCCCGTTATTACAGTACCGGGAATGTGGCTGAATGGCACGTAGGCAAATATTGTGTTACTACCCAGAATCAGGATCGATTTCTCCAAATGACCGCCGGAAGACAAGCCAATATCACATGATGCAACTACATATGTAGTAACAATGGCTCGACGGAGATTGCATGAGGACCCTTTATACACTATAATACGCGTTGCGACGAGACCATCGTGGTCGACGGTTTGAACACCAAGGAGAGTTAGTCGTCTACGGAGCCCTCTGGAGGGCACATCATACCAAGGCGGGACAATCACGGTGTGGGCAGAAATATAATCTTTGCGGAAAAACGCATCTCGTTTGGATCCAAGACACCATGACTGCACAAAAATACTTAGAGGAGGCAGTAGAGTCTGCTATTGTCATAAAAGAATCTAGTCTCAAATGGGCAAGGAATTTTTTTGTCATGGACGATAATGTTCTTTACTATACAGAACTACTAGTGTTGGCCGCTTTCCGTGTCCACGATATTCAAGTTTTAGATTGGCCAGCACAGCCGTACGACTTAAGGCAAGGTTGTACTACTTTTTCACTTTTTACAACAACAACAGCTTTATAAAAACTTCTATTCATTTTATAATAAGAAATGGGTAGTAAAACATCATATAGAAAATTGATACCTATGCAATATCGATACTGGCAGACACAATATGATCAATACCAATATAATTTCAAATCATTTACTGTAAGTATCATCATCAACCTTTTTTTTTCGTCCCACTGCTGGGCACATGTCTTGCTCAATGCGGGTTGGCGATTTCAGACTTAATGTCCAGGTTTCCTCAAGATGTTTTCCTTCACCTTCAGTCATTGGTGTCCAAGATATACTTAGAAAGTACATATAGCTTTAGAAAAGTTATTTTGGCACTTGCCTGACCTGGAATAGAACCCGCGCACATGAGTGCGCGGGTTCTATTCCAGGTCAGGCAGTCAAGCATGCAGCAGGCTCTCAAGTAAGTATGAACTTGAGAGGCTGGTGTTATAACCCACAAACACGTAACTGCTACCTGGCTCCTTGAAAAATAACTTTCGCAGGCTACACCATACAAAAATTTCCCTCACTCGCACACTGCTGATCTTAGTTACTCAATCACGTGTCACATTACTCCAACACTCCACACAAGATCACCACACTCACTCATCGTCTCACAACATGACTCCACAACTAATTCTGCAATATTATAGGCAGGTATTTCTTATATTTATTAGAATTATTTTTAGTATTACTTTTATCTGTTAAGCATGTTGTATATTTATAACTTTTATTTTGTTATGCCTAATATTTCTCTGTTACTCTTGCACGGTATCTACATTAAAGCTAATTCTAGCAATGGAAGGGGCCTGGTGACCTGTAACACAGGTTTTTCTTCAAATACCTATAGCAGGCACCAGTCTCTCACAAAGGTGGAATTCAGCTGATACTTTTTTTTTCTTTTTTTTGTACACACTATTACAAATCAACTTTGTGAAGAGAGAATAAATGATAAATTATTATTATATTATATAACCACTAGGCCACTACGACACTGTAAGTATATAAGTAGCTTACCGTAAATTATTTAGCTTAGACGTAAAGTTCTACAAATTATTTAGTTCAATATTTTTTTTAGGAGCGCCACAATACAAAAAAGTTCGTACGGACGACAGCAGGTCAACCTACCCGAAACTGTCAAATATTTTTAATCAACCTTGAGCATAAAAGCTTTAGCAATGAAGTTGAAAATCTGAAAAAGAGAGGAGATCATTCACACTCCATACAGTATTGGGCTCAATGGTCAAAGTGCCGGCAACTACAATAAATACTTCAGAATTCTTGGGTATGTTACTCCGGGCGCTTTTCATTATGGCACTTAGTCTCTAAGTCCACTATTTCAAAAGATTGCTTAAGACGAAAAAACTGGATTTTAAAAATATTCTCACCTATTGACGTAATAACTAGTAAAAGCTTGTTCGGATGACGAACTAGATCAGGTATTACAATGTCTCCTAATATCCTTATATACTTTTGACAGATCGTCTAACGGTAGACAGGCTGTCAGTCATTACTACTGCACTTGTAATTGTAACATTGGCAAAAGGACAGTAGGGTGTTGTTCGCACGTAATGTGCATTGTTTGGTACATAATTTATGCAAGACATGAACCGCATATGATATAAGCACACCTTCATTATTTTTGATGATATAATGGTACGACCATTAACATCCAAAAATAAAGATTTTTTGTGAATTCATTGTACTATAATAGATTAAACCATGTTTAATAGTTTTGTTATTAAAGTTCATCATCCCAATGAGCTTGTGTTACATTTTTGTGTAGTATTTTCAGCAACTATGAAATATTTTTTAAGTAATATTTCATATAAAGTAACATTTTCTAAATCAAATAACATTTCAAGGAAGTATTATACGTAGAGACCTGTTGCCATATTAAAAAATACTCCGAATGGCCTCCGCAATAGAGGTGACACCATTATTTTTGTTGGCCGGTACCTACTTTGACTTTTAGGCCCAAAATGAAGGATCTCCCTTGAGAGATTGTAGTAGCTTGTTTGAAAAAAACTGATTGAACTTGATCAAACGATTGTTTTGTTTGTTCGATAATTTTGACATATCGTATTATAAAATATCCTTTGAATTCAAGGTACATTTTTAACAACGTAAAATGTAACAAACTGCATATATTTTGTATTGCAGAGCTTCAATGAGAACAAAAAAGTAAAAAATCGTAGGTACTAACTTCTCTAAACCTTTCCTTTTGGTACAATTTATTGAATAGTGAATATCTGAATAATCAGTTGTTTGCGATTTACATAACTGTACATTATTATTTTTATTTAATGTTAATGTATTGATGTGATATAATTAAGATATTGTATAATTAATTACGATACCATTACAGTATGCATGTATACAAATACATACAGTATAAAGAGGGAAAAAACAATAAAAATAGAGAAATAAACTATGAATAATGAAAACAGATATAAGAGAAATAAAAAAAAAATTTACAAGTCAAGGAAAAATTACACGACTGTCAAATTGATCACACATATTACAATTGATTAGAATAATAATAATTTCACAATTAATTGGAGAAAATTGTATTTTATGGTAGTTAAATTCTTTTTGTATTTTAAAATGAAATGTAAAATGATACAAAACTAAAAGCAATTTTATTTCCTTGCCTTACCTACTGCAGTGTCGACTGTCGCTTCTTTCATGTTCAACTCTTAGCATAGGCTAGCTCGGCGCCCGTTGCTCATGCTCGCTGGCTGTTTCTACGCTCGAGTTCGACACATTACTATTTGGTGCGGGGGGGGGGGGGGGGGAAGGAAGTGTGCTCATATCTACACACCGCTCTATAAGAGGACCTTAAGTCCTATCAAACATGTCTGGAACATGTTACAACGAAAAGCTCTGAGAGGTTTCTCGACAAGATGATGGAATTACAAGTTTACAAACAATTTCAAAGAATGTGGGAATTCATACTGCAGTAGTATAAACATCTGAAGTGGATTAATATTTATTGTAAAACAACACTGATTCATTAATACTTGATTAGATTTTATAAGATTTTTTATTTATTTTATGTAAAATTAACAGTTTTATTATTAATTATAAAAAGAAAAGTTATTGATGAGAAAATTTTCTACGTCGATTAAAATAAATAACATTTAAATTTAAAACGAAAACCATCATATTTCTTTATTAACTTATCATTTAACCACTATATCAAAAAAATCTTGTTTAGTTTTTAAATAGGTACATTTTTGATAAAATATGATATATAAGTAGATTCTGTATGAAATAAAATTCAAGAGAATTTTACTTTTGAATTTTTTCATGCTTAATATTAAAGCGTATAAAGTTATAAGGAAATTAAAAATAAAACATATTACTCGTCATGTCAATTTGCTCGCTCTAGCAAATAAGCAGAGAAGATACTTTCCAATACTCTTTATATATTTACAGTTTATTTCATATCAGGCAATATTGATATATATTGAGGTAGGTTTATTTGTGCAGTTACGATTACGAGTGAGTTACATTGCGCCTCGTCACATGTGTGTTACAATCCTAACTTTGTTTTGTATAAACTCTGGCTGATATTGATTGATTGACATTTTCAATTAAATTCAATGTTCAAAAATAGAATTTAATTGAATATGTCGAATCCGTAGAATACAATTGTTAATAGTAGGTAGTTGAATAATTTACAATTATATAGTTATAGGATTTTTTCACCGACCTATTTTTGGTAGGGGACAATCGGGTTCGCGGCATCAACATCCTGTTATAATTGCAGTCATAGATTTAGGGTTTTTCTTCAGCATTATCTTTAATTCTACGGCAGTCCAGTTGTATGCTTTTTTATTACTTAACCCCCAAAATGGACCCGTCCTACCCGCATACTTTTGCCGACTATAAGATCATACCTTCCTGTTTACTGAAAAGATTCTACTTACCACAATTTACCTATACTTAGAAGCCAATAACAATTATGGTAGGCGCAAAGGACTGCTTCTATGAACCTCTTATGTCCAAAGGGAAAGGGAACAGAGTAGGTATAGTAAATTACGTGAGTAACTAAATAATATTAACTATTTAATTAAAAGCCTCATTAATTCTGATGATAGATACTTAGTCGAAATGTTTTGATTTAAGTTTTTTTTTTTTATAATAAAGTATACTGCTTACCATCAGGCGGGATTGCGCTCAAACACTTCTTGAGCGCAATCCCGCCTGATGGCAAGCAGTGATGCAATCGTTGATGGTAAAGCGCGCTAGTTTGTTTATTAAGAGCCGAGCGACTAGGAAACTTTACAAAATCGATCATTATGAGATCATTGACCAACCATTTTGACACTATTGTAATAGCAGACTAGGGCCCCTGATCGATCAGGTTAAACGTCGCTTGCCGCGGTTAGTCTGTGAATTGGTGACCACCTCTACAAATCAAATCAAATCGCAGAATTTATTTCAATTAAATCAATTACCTTTTGAGTTGTCGAAACTATGTTCATGAGTTCCCTTTGAGAAAAAGTGCTTTGCTTTCGGAAAGCACTTTAAATCAGTGTTCTCGTTTGTCATTCGTATCTCTTTGAGAATCATTTAGTGCTCTAGGTACACACCAAAACCACCGGCCCGGCGGCATATGTCGGCTACATTTTGCGGGCGGGCTAAGTTGCCATTGGCTTCAGCCATTGCAAGTCGTAATACTTTGCCGACAGCATGTCGGCGGCTCGAGATCAGAAACTTATTTGGCAGTTAAAATACTAGCACGTCGCTACAGCTTAAATGTCACCGGGCAACTGAGCGCCTGCGTACACAACCCGCCGACGTGTCTGGCGCGGGCGAAGGTTGCCGACATGTATCTTCCAACATAAGCCGGGTTGTGTCGGCGGGCTGTGCCGCCGACTATGGTGTGGAGAGCGCCTTACATTTAGTCAGAAGCCCGAGATTGTGACAACCTGTCTTACCAGGGCATATCGTATTACCCAATAATTCTGTAGGTGAAAGCTAAAGGAGCTTAAGTCACATTTTATAAATTATTCAGTAGAGCTCATTAAAGACGTCTATGCCTGAAGTTAGATATTAAAATCGACAGTGTATAAAAAGTAAATAGTGTGTCTTTGTAGAATAAAAAGTATGATTATGGAGTTTTATTAACAAATAAAACTCCAAATTATAAGCTAATAAATTTATATAATCGATTTATTGTTTAAAATAGTGAACTATATTAAGTGATCGTACGATCGTTTACTTTTTTAGGCTTAGGAACATAATGTTGTTTATAATTTTATGTCTACGGAATTAGTGACTGTAGGACTTGATGTCTTTTAACATTTGATCAATACGGGTATACTGAATAAGAATGTTTGAAAAAACAAAAATGACAAAAAATGGACTAAAGGTCCTTTAGCTTTCACCTACAGAATTGGGTTGTGGAGGTCAGTGTGGTTACCATGAATTTTCATTACGAGACTCGATCGATCATACACATCGATCGCGTTTGGCGCTCTCATTGCTTGAGAGTTCTTACAACCTTGAAGCGGGCCAATCGATGAGTCAAACGCGCTCGATATTGATGACCGAGTCTTCGTATAATGAAAACCCATGGTAGGCACACAGATAGGCAGTCGCTCCATATAAAATACTGGTATTCGGTTAGACTTGAAGCCAACCAAAACAAGTTGGGAAAAGGCAGATGACGATGATGGTACTTTACCTTATTGTTTAAAGCCATTTGTCATGATATAAGTATTAAATATTATAGTTTAGGTTCTTTTCCCTATTTAGTTTAGTTCAGGTAATATAATTCTTGTTTAAAACAACTCTAGTTGAGGTTATTGAGAATTATCCGATACGATAATTGCTGCATTCCTTCCACATTTATGGTAGATATTATTAAATACCTGGAACTCAGAAGCAATTAGCTAGAAGGATAGCTTGACAAGTACAATAGTAGTTTCTATTTGGTACGTATTAGGTATAGTTTAAATCTGTAGGTTTCCTGGATTGATATAATTTCTAATAAGTTAAAGATTGATAGTTCCGAATCAATATTCCTCTCGTACTTGATACTAATAACAAAGTTAGTAACAGCAGAGTAATTGCTGCTGACTATCAGTAGCAATAGGTTTCAGTTTGACATTTCAACAACATTCAATGCGTTGTTTAAATTGCTGACGAGGCACATTTTCCGAACACACGGAGCAATGGATTAGCAATATACCTACTTCAAAATGATTCCAATTTATAGTAATAACATTAAGTATCCGCGAAATAAAATTGATGTCTGATAGTTCTAGTGTGAAAAACAGTAAAAAAAATCAAAATTTGTTTACAGGAAAATACATACTTAGTATAAAAATTTGTAATACAATTCACCTTAACAGCACGATAATTTTTGTGCAAAACTTTCGAAAATTTTGAAACTTTAGTTAGATCATTGAAATGGACATCATGACTAGGATAGTGAAGTCAGTGCGAGTACAGTACGACGTTTCAGTATCATTATAATCTAAGTGACATAATTAGCCAACTATGACGAATGACATTCTTCAAGTCCAATACTTACAAAATTATAGGAAAGTAGACAGACGTCTGCTTTCCTACAATTCCAGGCCAGACAAGTACCAATGTAACTTTTCTAAGTTATATGTACTTTCTAAGTATATCATGGACTCCAATGACTCATTAAAAGGTGAAGGAAAACATTAGGAGGAAAGTTACCAACCACATTGAGCAAGTGTGGTGATTACCTACCCTCAATTCTTCTCTGTAAGAGAGGAGGCCTGTGCCCAGCAGTGTGACAAGAAAAAAGTTGATGATGATGATGAAACTATAATTTTGAGTAATAGGTTACTGAAAACTTTCGCCCTTTTAGCTTAACTTTTTGCTAGAACTTAGACAATGATATATGGTATCTAATAATTAGTGTCCGACCGAAATTTCGGTTTCGGTTTCGGTTTCGGCCGAGTTTCGGCCAAAAATCAAGTTTCGGTGGCAGTTTCGGTTTCGGCCAAAATAGGCCGAAACTTTTGCCGAAACCGAAACTTATTTCGAAAGTTTCCGGACGATCGCGTTCGCCCAACTTCGTTTCCCGCGGCAACGCCTTGACGGACGCTGTCGGTCGGCCCTGTTCGGGAATTGTCGTGCGCCGTTCGGATGGCTCTCTGTAGCAATAAAA
Source organism: Sesamia inferens (assembly GCA_037179545.1). NCBI lineage: Eukaryota > Metazoa > Arthropoda > Insecta > Lepidoptera > Noctuidae > Sesamia > Sesamia inferens. The sequence goes on from CM073921.1 coordinate 24,114,815, forward strand.
CTTAGTGCCTGTGCGCCCGACGCGACGTAAACATTGATGGAACTGGTTACAAGTAAGTTTTTGTTTTGTTTCTATACATAAATGATTTATATAGTAACTTAATTAAATATTGAGTCAGTAACTTTGTATTAACAAATCAAGTCACATGTAAAAAAGAGATTGTAAATGAAACATAATTTCAAATTATTGATTTGATTATTGTGAAATGATTAAAATTTTGCTATGAAAACTTAATTTGTCGAAATAATAAAAATGTTATTATATTATATAATAGATATATTTTTTTATATTACCTATGTTAAATAAATAATTACAACAAACTTAATATACTGTGTTGCCATTTCATGCCCTAATTAATGCAAAATAATAGGTACCTAAAATTCTCCAAATTTCAGTATTTTAAGAAATTTTATACTTAGACACGTGAGTTTCGGTTTCGGTTTCGGTTTCGGCCGAAACTGAAGCCCTGGCCGAAGATTCGGTTTCAGTTTCGGTTTCGGCAGAAAAACCAGTTTCGGTCGGACACTACTAATAATGGACTTTCCCCTGTGTTTCAACAGTTTCTACAACACTTTGTTTCAACAGAATCGATGTTACTTCAATCATGGTTGTCCCAACAAAAATATCTTCAAACCTTGTCTAATGCCCCGTCTACACGCTCCGTCTTACCTGCGAGCCCGCCTGTGCAAACCAGTTTGCGCAGGTAAGCGCGTGTGTGTGGACGGCAAGACGATAGCGCGCAGTCCCGAAAGCGCGGCTTGTGCAATCGTTGACATGCTAAAGATTTGGACTTTGCAAACTTGGCCTGCACGGTATTACTTGCACGTGTGGACGGCCATTCAAGCCGCGCATCAGTCCTACGAATTATTTTACGACAAAGTACACATCACAAATCCAAAAATGACCGATGTTAGGAGTTATTCTAAGGAATTTTTTATACAATTCATAGAATTGTATAAATCGTTGCCAGCGTTGTGGAAAATAAAAACCAAAGAATACTGAGATAGAAACAAAAAAAAAAAATTAAGCATATCATTTAATGATTAAAAAATTAAAAGAGGTACATGTGTATTTACACGAGCTCTCAAAACACAACTAGGATTGCACAGTCCAGTTTACACTAGCTTACCTGCACGTGTGGCTACTATACGGTGTTTCGTCTTATGGTACAGTCATACTCATGATTGCACATGCCTGGACTGCGTAGGCAAGACGGAGCGTGTAGACGGGACATTGGTAAAACTTCTTTTAATGGCATCGCATCGTCTTTCACAAAATTTTATTTTAAAAAAATATATAAACTTGTTCTACAAAAAGTTTTTAATATCTGTCATTATCAGCCTATCACAATCACCAAAAAAGGTTATTCTTAAAAGCTAAACATACCACATTATTTTTTGTTTATGCGAAACCCGAAACACGTGTCCAGTATTTTAAGTTGAGAATCTATGCCCAAAATATCAAAAAGAAAACTCACCAAAAAAAAAAAACCACCAACTTATGAGCTTGCTAGTCTACTTGGTTGTCCCAACAAAAATATGGTCAAAGGTCCGTACGGGCGGGCGAACGCGGGCGCAGACAGACCTCTGGCGTCAGCTGTGCTGTGATCTATCGTAACCGTTCGGTAACCACTCTGCGGTCTCACTCTAAATGTATTTGGGAAAAAATATAACATGGTGGAATACTGATTGGAATCGATTCAGTTGCTTATTCTGAACAAACTATATTCAGGTTTTGCATAAACAAAAAATAACGTTTTATAGAATGTAGAAGCCAAATTCCAAAACGTGTTAACTCTATTTCTATTTGTTGTTTTTTTTATATATATATAAAGTGTATCTGATATTGACGCACAAACGAGTGCCATAGATCCAGTACATGATTCTGAACCCCCCAGTGGTGAAATTTTTCGTCGGCTTTTTCATGATCTAAATAAATATGTATTTAGTTTTTTTCACTTTAGACCGTTCATAATTGCTACTACTACTTTTATAACCCAATAGGATTTTAAAGTAAAAATTAATTAATTCGCTAATTAGGTACATAAAAAAGCGCAATGAAAACAACACTCTAAAAACTATCTTATCAGCAGATTTAGTAGTGTTCGCATCAGGGATTAACGTCATACCTACAAACCCGCACGGCGGCACGCTTGCAACGTTCAACGGCCGAGCCAACACTTTTTTTTAAACACTGTGAATTCTCTAACCGTTCATTAACGACATAAATTACTACCATAATTTTATTAGTGGCATGCGGTCTAAGCTTTGCGAAGTTTGCGTTACGATGTCAGATACACCCTGTACGAGTAATAATTAGATACTAACTATGTGAAAAAGTGTACTCCTTAACCTTAAAGATGTAGGTACACTTTTCACATAATTAATACATTTTTAATTATTCATTATTAAGATCTCAAGTAAAATTTAAGTAACAAAATTTTGATTTGAATTTATGTCTCTCAGTACCGACTCGGATATGACTTACTATTTATTAATACCATTTCAGAGAAATTTACCTAAAAGGTGTTAATTTCTGCAACGTTGCATCCTTTCAGAAATGTAGTTGATTAAGTTCCGTTGTAATATCGACAACGGACTTCCCTTGAAAGAGATTCCTTGCATAATTTTAGAGGAATACGTCGACTTCTGTAATACAGTATCTAACTAGCTCAGGAACCACGGAATCTAATTTGTGCTTGTTTATTAATGAAAAAGAATTTTACAAATCATAAGCTGCTTGGACTGGTTAGATTTGTTGTTATTTTTCTGATGTTAAATATTTTTTATAGAAAGAAATTGTAAATAATAACAGTAATTGGATTTCATCGTTATCAGAATGGTCACATATGATGAATTACTGAAATAATAGTCAAAAAGCTTAGCACAGTTGCCGATGCTCGATGGAGCCGACCGGTTCTCAAGTGGCGACCACGCACCGGAAGACGCAGCGTGGACCGACGATCTGGTGAAGGTCGCGTGAGACCGCTGGATGCAGGAGGCGCAGGACCGGTCGTCGTGGAAATCCTTGGGGCGGCCTATGTCCAGCAGTGGACGTCTTTCAGCTGTAAATGATGATGATGATGCTCAGTACAGACGTTTATTAATGCATTAGAAAACTGTTTCGTAAAATATCACTTGATTAGGCCTATACGTTCAGATGCAAACGTGGAAACGTGATGAATTCTGTACAAGATAGAATAACAATGTTTCGTGCGTCACGACACCAATTCTCGAAAAAAAAAAGTCTAATCTGTAGAAATATCCCCTTGAAAACTTAGGTGATATGAGCTTAGAGTGCGCTAGCAGTAGGCCTAGTATGAGTTTTCAATACGAAACTCGTTCGATCGTATCGAGCGCGTTTGGCGCTCTCATTGGTTGAGAGTTCTTACGACCTTGAAGCGGGCCAATCGCTGAGTCAAACGCGCTCGATACGATCGAACGAGTTTCGTAATGAAAACTCATACTAGGCCTACAGTAGTCTCAATTACATACATTGGAATGGTCACTTCATACTCTCTTCATCTATGTAAGTTATCACGGTGATAATCGCATTTCTACTCCGTGAGATCTAACGTGAGGAGCGTTCACTAACCACAAACCATATACGAGATGATTGTCAACTGACAAGTCAACCGTCAACCCAATGTTCTTTCTTTTCTTTAGAGTGAATACTACTTCAGCTCTTCAATGGCCCCTGTGGTTAGATACCACAATTTTGCCAATAACACGTGTAAGAAATTATAATGTTGTAACGCCATTATGGTGAAAGAAATTCTTTAAAAAATTTTTTTCGCAATAATGGCGGATATCGCCAATCCAACCCAATGTTGCGTTTCCAATGTATATCGACCTCACACAAGTGTCTACTCGACGTTTCTAATCAGTAATAATTAGATGATGTTATTAATCGCTTAAAAATAAATTCGGTACAATTAATAATTGTGTTCATTACAGTTTCAAGGAAACGGCGCTGTTAAGGCGTTTACCTATTTTTTTATAGCATCTTAATTAGGCAAGTTTTTTAGATCGTTTACGTTTAACTACTTCCATAGCCTGAATTGGCTAATGGTTTGCTGTTGTTTATTGTGGTTTTCGAAAATATGAAATTGGGAAAAAGCATGTTTATTAACAACTTTTGCAGTAGGTAAAAACTGCACAGTAAAATAAATAATAAATGAGTCATAACAAATATTTAAATGAGAAGTTAATTTTTCCGAGAAAAAATTATAAAAATAAATTCTTAACCTCCAGTCTGCTTTACGCTAAGTTTCGTCTCTACAAAGAAAAAATAATTAAACAAAAGTATTAAATCCAAACACTTTAATTAAAGCACATTTACACATTCCTAACGTGTATTTCATTCCAAGTTTATATTTAGTCACCTACCCCGATCTCGTTATAAAAGTATAAAATATGTCAATGAAAAGTGAAAACGAGCCTGATGTACAGTTAAGCACAAAACTTATGCAAACAAATATTTAACAGGTTTCGGATCGATAAATTCTGTCTGACATTTTTAGTTTTTCTGTTCCGATGCTGCAAACCATTTTTTTTAAGTTCGGTAATGTTCTTTTGATTAGATTGTCAACAGCGCAATAGATTAAAATAGGTTAAAACTGTCGCACAGGATACCAGATTTTTTTAATCGTAACTTAATTTGAAGACGCTTGATGACGTGCCTACACCGGTGTCTTCCTGACCCTTGACCTAGATTGTCTACTGGTGTGGATGTGTCAAATAAGAATTTGTTTTTTCTCGGACTAAGGACGTATTGAGCAGTAAGTGCTCATTCCGTATTACTATACTTCATCAAAGGCGAGGCAGGGCACAAATGGACAAATACAGGGGATATAAAATTCATGTCATCAATCTACATTGGGAAAATTGGTTCCGTTTATCACCACTATGAACGACAGGGTATTACTAATGGGAAAATAAACGAAAAAAGCGATACAGTTCAGTTCATCATGTTAGCAACAGTAAGTCCACTGCTGGGCATAGGCCTCCCCCAAGGATTTCCAAAAAGCCAGATTTTGGTCAGGTCATCCGACCACCTAGTCGGTGGGTGTCCGACGCTGGACGCTGCGCTTGACGGTACGTGGACGTTATTCAAGTTCAGTTCATATGCACTAAAACCGATGAAACTTTCTCGAACGTCAATGGAAATGTGTATTATTTTACGCGAATATTTGTGTTTAATTTGTATACCCACAGTTATTACTACGATATTTAAATATAAGTCGATACGATACGATATTTAAGTTTAAGTATTCGTAGGTAAAATAAATAAGTCGGCTGTTTATTTATTTTACCATTTATAAACAAAAACAGAACAGAGAAAAGGTACAGCGGTGATGGTTATTTAATAAGAAATCTTCTTCTGCATACCTGCTTGAAAATAGGTGCCAGTGTTTAATTTCAAAGGTCTTTCAGAGCATTTGCATCCCTGAACTAAAACCTAGAACCGCGCTAGCTTCATTAACAATTGTTTGTTAGTTTTATGTCCTTCTATATATTAATGTGGTCATTTTTCAAATTTAAAAAAAGAGGCTACCGACGTGACGATTTCTATCATAATTTTTTTTTTTCACGATATTGTGGATCCGCGCGCTCAAAATTAATCTACCCAGCACAACATTGACTGACTGCCTATTTTAACTCCACGGCCATTCATGCATCATGTTTTGATACTAGAAAATATATGAAACCCCCTTCTGTTGCCCAAGAATTATATCAATGTCTAGAATCATGAAATTTTTCAAAGTACTGGAAAAAGTCCGAAAATCGTTATATTGTTGTTGCAGTCTTATGATATTTTGGCTTTTGCAATGGCGAATTTTTATTTGGAGAATTGTCTCTAACGATATATCAATATATGGGTGAACATTTTTTCATCTATAAACTTTGTTCTTGTGTGAAATGTGTCCCCCTCATTGTGCTTAGTCACACAATATTTTTATCCATCATCATCATCAACATTATTTTTATCCATCACAAAATAATGTTCACTTCAAAACTATTAAATAAAAAAGAAGTTTTCACTTCAAAAATCCGATATCGGTCCATTGAGTTATAACGTAGTACATCGGTCGCCGTGGTTTGGAATAAAATGTTTACTAAACATGCACTGCATTGTGCACTTACGCATGTAGTAAACACTCCGGGGATTACAGACGCGATGTTATAATTTTCATACAAAAAACAATACTATTTTTATTAAGCCAGTAAAACGGTGCGATTCCGCTCTCCGCAAAAGTGTTGAGTTTAGTACAGTTAAAATAATATGTCACCCTAAAATCGACAAAGTTTTCGTTCTGACTGTACTAATACGTGTTCATTAACAAATCGGAGCTTTCTAGTTTATTACGATCGTTGTACGACACAAAGCGACATGAGTCACCCCAGGGAAGTTGCGTGTACAACTGCTACTACCTCCCCATCGTAACTTGACCTCTCGACCCCTTCATCCGCTAAGCTGTTGGTTATCATGTCTTTGCTGTCGACAGCTCAGCTTACAATGGGTACTATATGCAGATAGGGCTGCGCGTTGCTTTAATTTTTTTGTTTATTTGTATGAGTCATGATTCAGAAATTCTTGGTATGGTGTGTTCGGTTAATGAATTACGCATATTTTGAGTTTAACATGCTGTGTGTTTTTATGGATTATTTGAAAATAATCTAATTAGCTTTGCGAATTCCCTTATTGTATTGCATGGCAACGACAACAATAGGGACGTGCGATGCGTTACGAAATGCAAACGTCTGTATTTTGTCTGTAGCACCTTGCGAATGAAGAAAAATAGCTCAGTAGGCGTCAAAAGTCATGTCAATTTAAAAAGAGAAGTAAAATTAAATTAACTGGTTTAGACTTCCCAGGAATGTTTTATGATATTTTCGAAGATAAAGAATAAGAGAAAAAATATATGAGCGGACGTATTTTCAAAGAAAATTACGAGATTCAAATATCTTTCAAAATTTATCATAATTTCAGCGATAAAAGCGGGATGGAGCCATCTCAATTATTAATATTTTTAGAAATAATAATTATTTTTACCTAAACAGACAATCATTTTATATATGTAACTAGAACTGCATTCCCTTAACAATGCGGCCGACGAGAGAATCTTATTTTTTCTTATTTAAGAGCGTACGCGACGTTACCAGTCGTACTAGGCACGACGGGTAACGTCGCTATTTAGTGTCATAATTCGTGGTTTTCAATCTTTTTTATTTAATTTTAGCAATATTTTTAAAATGTTTTCTACTAACTACTTAGAATTAGGTGAAAAGTGTGTAAAAGATAAGAAATCATTGCGTTTATACATAGTTAATAGTTATAGATATTCATAGTCACTTGGAAACTTGCAAGGCGTTATTTTTAACTTTTAACCGACTCCAAAAAAAGGAGGAGCTTCTCAATTCATCATAATTTTTTTTTATGTGTGTTCACCGATTACTCTAAGACGCCTGGACTGATTTGCAAAATTGTTTTTTGTTTGAAAGGATATACTTTCCAGGTGGTCCCATAGTTACCAGATCAGGATATGATGATGGAAAACCAGAAAAATCAAGGGAAACTTTCAAAAGTCGTAGGGGCGACAAGTGTATTTCTTAGTATTTTCATTAAGTATTTTACACTACTTCTACTGCTAGCACTACAATTTGATAAAGATCTGGAGTAAATCTGGTGATGGGGCCGAGAGGCAGTCGAGGGAACTTCTCAACGATTCACAGCAGCAATCTTGTTTTTGTCTCAACTTTACACCAATGAGGGTTGAAATAAAGGTCTGCAGCAGACCTGATGATGAAGACCCTAGACAGTCGCCGCAATGGAAAATACAGCTCTATCTAAACTGATTGTGTTATCGGCACCCTAATTACGTAACAGACTATCAATCGGAATCTGCATCATTTTGAAGCAAATTCCTAAATCATTGCTTCATAAGTTCGAAAATTTACCTATCAAATTGAAACCGATTCCGATTGATAATTTAATGTGTTACGAAATTGCACCGCCGGGTACCTAACTTTCTCGAAATTTGAATTAATCAGTGTGTATACAGTATGTTACGAAAACCCTGTCCGACCCGTGAAGGTGTTGTTAGGTATCGATAACTGATTCTACTAATGCATACAAAACCGGGCTTTACTTAAAAAAAAAATCCCCCTAAAAAAAAATAAATATTATTTCGCAAAAGGAGGTAACTTATTAAATGTGCGTTGACCACCCTTCGCCTGCCGACCGCGGGGGGCGGGCGGCAGGACACGCGGCACTTGGTCGCATCGCTATTCGCTCATAATAATACCGGTGTTGTCACTTTTTAAAAATTACCAAATTTCGGGGAAATTGGAATTAATTCGTTGGAAAAAAAGATTATTTCAAAATTCATTTGTATTGGTACTATGATGAATACGTAAAACTTTATATTATATTTGGTCATGTGTTTACCTAACCTCTATTATCCTTATGGGTCGGACAGGGTTTTCGTAACATACTGTACTATATATTGTAATTATATGTAGAATGTCGTGGTGGCCTAGTGGTTAAAACACCAGCCTCTCAAGTATGAGTGCGCGGGTTCGATTCCAGGTCAGGCAAGTACCAGTGTAACTTTTCTAAAGTTATATGTACTTTCTAAGTATATCTTGGACGCCAATGGCTGAAGGTGAAGGAAAACATCTTGAGGAAACCTGGACTTTAAGTCTGAAATCACCAACCCGCATTGAGCAAGCGTGGTGATTACGCTCAATCCTTCTCTGCATGAGAGGAGACCTGTGCCCAGCAGTGAGACGGTAAAAAGGTTGATGATGATGATGATATATATATGTACAGTTCATTAGCAGTAAGCTAACTTTCACATGTAACACTAACAGGAACGCCGAAACGCGATGCCCCTATTATAACGTTGAATGCAGGATCTCGGCCGTTGCCACAAGCCTCTAGTATAAGCCTAAAAGCCTCTCACAGAAATAGCTATCGGTAAATTCAATTCGCTACATAGGCATTTATATATATAGGTATACCAACCGTCAATTTGCGTTACCTAGAACTGCCTGTATGCACTGTAATTATAAATTAATCCTCTTATGTTAATGACAATAACATATATTTAGTGGACAAACCTAGATCGAATCTAACAATGAAACCCATTACTCACACACTTATCTGATATATAGAGAGGCATGGTATGATTAATAACATCAAACTGTATCCTCAAGCAATATAATTTTGAAAATAATCTCAAGATCTCGTACACCATGTTTGTTTGACAATTATATCGACTTAAGGCGAATTCCACCAAACTTTTGTAAAATGATACATATATTAGGAATATTTTTTCTTTTTAACAGTTTCCCTTACTAGACCTGTCAAACATCAACTTACCAGAAGTAACGTAATTTCGTCGTTCAAAAACTAGTCGCAATGTCATCAGATTGAGACTGAGTTTTGGTCAGACTGTAGACGTCCGTAATTACGATGCTACCCCTTTGACTAAGCCCTAAGTGGATAATATAATAGAGCAGTAGTCGTGCTATACTTCATCTCTTGGCGAAGATAATTCTGTTAACTGAGCAAAATGTAATTGAATTCCTTTGAGATGTACCGTGGCAATAGTAATCCAAACTATCTATAGATAATCCATAGTCCATATTTTATCAGAAGTTCTAAGTATTCATTAACTCGCTGGCATTTAGGATCTCATGTTACGAAGCAACCCAACAAAGTATACAGGCTGTATCTGACATCGTAACGCAAACTTCGCGAAAAGGCTAGACCGCATGCCAGTAATAAAATTATGATAGTCATTTATGCCGTTAATAAGCGGTTACAGAAATCAGGGTTTTAAAAAAGATGTCGGCTCGGCTTGAACGTTGCGAGCGTGCCGCCGCGCGTGTTTGTGGGTGTTACGTTGACCCTTGATGTGAACTCTATTAAATCAGCTGATAGGATAGTTTTTAGAGTTTTGTTCTCATTGCGATTTTTTGTGTAATTAGCGAATTCATTCATTTTAACTTTAAAATCTTATCGGGTTATAAATGTATAGCGATTATGAACAGTCTAAAGTGAAAATAAACGCATATATATATTTTCTAATCAGGAAAAAGCCGACGAAAAATTCCACCACTGGGGTCTTCAGAACCATATACTGGATCCGTGGTACTCGTTTGTGCGTCGATGTCAGAGACATCCTTTATAAAGGAGTCTAGTCTAGAATTCAAAAACTAATTAATACTGTTTCCTCATTGTTTCAGAATTTGCTGTCGAATACTATTCTAGTATGTCTGGCTCTCTCCGTTTCAGGAGATGAGAAAGGTACGTAGCTACTGTCTTGTATATCATATCACTGTACTTACCTACTTCTTTACAAGGTAGAAAAATCTTCGTAAGGCACCAGGTAATTTTTTGCCACCTTTTAAATACACACATCAACAGAATATTAAATTATTATAACTTAATTTTAAATTATTAAGTAACAAATTTAAAGTTCAATATCTTTTTAGTATTCATAAAAACTTTATACTTACAGGATTTTTTTTTATTCAGTGCGCTACCTTTGTCAACGTATAGTTAAATATTTTTTATAGATAATAGTGAATTATCACTATTATCTATAAAAAATATTTAACTATACGTATATATAAGGTAAATAATAATATGCACATTAGTGCATATTATTATTTTGACATATTTTATTTAATACACAAAAGTAGTTATTGATATCGAAACATGTTTATTTTCAAATATATTTTATCTACTCTCATATCAAAAAATTAAAAATATAAAACTAAAAAGGAGTTTATATTGACGTACTTTACCCATAGTATATCGAAAGGAAATTAAAAAATTAAATTATAACATTATTTCTCTAACAAAATAATGATATAATAATTTTTTTTTTCATTACCGTACAGATTACAAACCATAGATAGCACTATTTCATTTTTTTATCTGTGGCTGCGCGCGCTTTGATGCAGGGTGCAGAATTTTGGCGCCAAATACGTTTCTTTGCATTGCGAGTCGTTGTTGTGTTTCGCTGGACACATGATTATTATTGTTTCTTAAAATGTATGAGATTAGATAAAGTAGTGTATGAAACCGTACATAATTAGGTATTACACACTAGTGTGATACTATAAAAAAACTCGCTTCGCTCGTTTTTTAAACTCACACTCGTGCATAATATCCCTCATTATGTAACAGTTTCATAAACTACTATTATGGTCACCGCGCGCGCTGATATTGTGTGGCGGGTCTGACTGGCCACAACCCTGCCGCCCGTTCCCGGCGTAGATTTTCCCCTGATGCATTACGCGCACGCGTCGCCTAAGATGCGATACGATACTGTTAACATTACTTAGTGTCCCTCTTTTTTATTTTAGGTAGGATAAAACTTGTTTTTTTAAACTAATCATGCAGATATGTTCTGTTATTGATTTTGAGCCGGTCATTTTTTTCGCTCTGCTTTAAAATTTTTCCCTGTATACAAATTGAAACCTCTTTTACATGAAACTTTAACAAGAGAGGAAGGGATTAAATTAAATACCATTGAAATAAAATAAAGTACTTGAGGAGACGATTCCAAAAATATAACGCACTGAATGGTATTAAATGATATAAGTCCATATTAATATACAAAGATGTTCCCTGGCAAACTGATTTCGAAAAGAGGTGATATCCAATGGCCTCCGCGCAGTCCATACTTGACGCCTCCTGACTTTTTTTTGTGGGGATACCTCAAACACAAAGTCTACACCAATAATCCGAGAAACATCAGTCAGCTCAAGGAGAATATTCGTGGTGAAATGGCAGCAATCACACCAGCACTACTTAAGAAAGTTTTCGGTAATTTCCGTTTGCGGTTAGAGGAGTGCCAACGTAGAGAGGGTCATCATTTAGATGATGTTATTTTTAAAAAATAAACTTCAGTTATCACTTAATAATTGCTTAGTTTTATTTTAACTATACCTTTTGTATTTATTTTTTAATAATTATTTTAAAAATGCACGTTCTATTGCGCCACCCTGTATTATCCAATCCCAACTGCAAATAAAATTGAAAACTAAGTCCGCTACCCATGAGTCTGATGCAGATGCTGGTATGGAATTTGATATTTATCTAAACTTATGCATTTCCATCAGAGACACAGTATACAATATAGTTAATGGACTAAATCTAACATACTAACGGGCGGCGACTGAACTTATGAAGATAGAACTATTTGGTCGACTTGTGCTTTAATAGAAAAAATCTTTTTTTATTAATTCAAGCCACTAGGGCCCTTACAAAATACTATACAAAATATAACATAAAACCACTTGTAAACTAATATACAATATGTAAAGAAAACCCTGTCCGATCCGTGAAGGTATTGTTAGGTATCGATAACTGATTCTAATAATGCCTACAAAGACGGGTTAAACTTAAAAAAAATCCCCCTAAAAAAAATGAATGTTATTTCGAAAAAGCGAGGTAACTTAATGCATGAGTGGTAGGGAACACATTAGGCATGCGTGCGCGGGTGAAGGGGGCAGGGTACGCGGCACGTAGTCGCATCGCTATTCGCTCGGTCACAAATGGTGTTGTCACTTTTTTTTAAATTACCAAATTTTGGGGAAGTTGGAATTAATTCGCGGAAAAAAAGAATGCTTCAAAATTCATTAGTATTGTCACTATGATGATTACGTAAAATTTCATATTTTATTTGGTCATGTAACAACCTAACATTTATTATCCTTTTGGGTCGGACAGGGTTTTCTTTTCATATTGTATAAAAATATCACAACTAATACAATACTATTAAAACTTAAAAATACTATAAATACATAAAACATAACAACTAAAATTACTGTACACGGATCATCGGCAATTCGGCATCGTGTTTCGCTGACTGGTGTCACACAGCCGACCACGAAACAGGCGGTACATAACACCCTTCGACCACAGCTCTTCTTTCAAGAACTTGTCGAGATCATAATATATATTTCCATACCTACGACTTTCCTAGATGACGTTATAAAGTTCAAATCACATTAATGATGACGTGAGGAGGGACACAGTGGCGGGGCAGTAGGGGTTTTCTGAAATATCGTACGTTCCCGCGGCCCTCGACGTAAGTGTAAGATGAAACACCGGGATCATTTTCATTTAATAAAAGACTGACAGATGCCAGGTAGACGCACATGAGTTTCCACCCTGAAACAAAAAGGACAGGTTTGCATGATATATAATTTGATGTTACAGAACAGGTGGTTTGAAGAAATATAATTATAGTAATCATAAATGCTTACAATTCGGTAAAACCATATTTATACATGTTTAAATTAACATATGCACGTCACCAACATCTTTTAAATCTCTCTTAATCAAAGATATTCTCTATAAAGCAGAGTTGATTAAGAATAGTTCTAGCTGTGAAAACAATATTAGCCGCGCAACAGGTGGTAGCGAGGCTGGCGGACCAGGCAGCTTCTGGTGTTCTTAGAATTAGGTAGGTATCGCCTAGTGGTAGTTTAATGCAACAGAGGATTTATTAAGAGTATAATCTTAAAAATAAAATAAAATTGATTAAGAATCTGTTCGGACTGACTCAATGTTGCTGATCTAGAAGTCACAAAATATTTCCTAATAAAAATGTTAATAAATTTATATCAGCTTTTATTTTTAATAATTTAATAGCACTTGTCGTATTAATATATTTCAAGTGTAACGTCCTTTTAAAATACTCGAATATCCTATTTTACAAGCCCCTTTGTGTACGACACAAGAGAAACGGATGTGCTTAGTTTTCTATCAACAGTTGTAGATCGTAGTTCCTTAATTTCATAAAAATACAAATAAATGGAAACAAGGAATGAAAGAAAACCTTACAGTTTTCACGTATTAAAGTCAAACGAAAGTTATGTACGTGTTCACGATGCCCAAGGACTCGGGCCACATGACATCCATCAATGAACCAGCAATAGACGGCTTCCACATACGACAGGGATTATAACATTTAATCAAAAATAAATTATTTGCATGAAGGATCAAAATTGAATGCCACTACATATTTAAATAGACGTCACTCAGGTGCACGCAGATGGAGGTCAATTATTCATACAAAGGAAGATTAGGTATTGAACTTTTGAACTAAATTCTGTTCTGTTGACTTACTAACTTTTTTTGTTGTGTGGATGGGAAATTATCAAATGACCTAACCCACTCTGGATGAAGCGAAGGGCGTGTCAGACTTTTACTGACTAAAACCCACCCGTGTTCCTTCACTTGCCTGTGGAGTAGTGCCACAGTTTCTCTTTCAATCAACCCGTAGCCCTGGAAGATATCGGTCTTCGTGGACCCCGTCATGGTGAGCTGACATCTCTTTGCGGCGCGCGTGAAACACAAGCGCCGTCGACCCGGGCCCGACATGGGCCTGGTCCTTACCTTACTTGCGGGCGGCGAGCTGCCCACTGCTTGCCGTCCGCAATCCCGCGCCTATGGCCGGGAGATCGATGTTGTCTCCCAACCAGGGTGTCTCCTGTGACGGCTAGAGGCGTGAGGGTGCTGAGATTCCCACTCCCTCACGCGCTCCGCCTCCTGCTTAACAAGCATCACTGCTTCGCAAAAGGAGGTGACGGCCGGCTATGTACTCTCGCTCCAGACCATGGCCTGGACCAGTGCTGGATGTGAGAGATCGCTCCAATCGCCGCTACGAGGATACGGTGGTGCTCCGCCCTAGCAGAGCAGACCTCTACCGTATGCTCCACCGTGTCCTCAGGGCGATCCTCACAGTGGTGACACCCTGGCGTTTCCTCCCGCCTCATACGTATCCGGTGAAGACCTGCTGCAGCCAGAAGGTGTGGGCGCCGTGACGCCTCTCCAGCCACTCCTCAAAGAGGGGACTTACCACCGCTCTTGCGGCGTGCCCAGCACTGGGTTGCGATAATCACAATCTCAGTTTTTCTCGACAATTTAAATACGTGCCTGGTTATAGAAGTCGCGATACTTCGTGCGGTGCGCGGACGCGAAGCCCGTCTCCCTTGCGGTCCCTCGAAGGTCTTCCTTGACGGTCCCGACTCCTACGTAATCTGGCTGAAGAATGACCGAGAATTCCGCTACAGGTATCCTGTCTCAAGCGAGAAAAGGTAAGTGACCATAATGTTGTAACGCTTGCGCTTTACCCACATTTCGACCAATGTTAATTAATAATGCGAAATTTATGTGCACAGTTTTGCAATAATATTTTGTTGGCAGTCGACCACTCTTTAGTGGTTACTTTGTTGACCTTTAATTGGCTTGGCGTACTACAAAATGTCAATGGAATAAGGACCATTGAAAGAAGGAAGGATTTTTGTTACCACCGCAAATGCAGATGTTTGTTGTGCTGTTGCTAAAGCTATTGACTTCTTGAATTTCGCGTTAATCATTTTCATTATACCTTACTATTTGGTATTGTAAAATATGTATAACAAGTAAATTATTAATAAATTGTTATTTTTCTGTTGGTTAAGTAACTAAATACTGTAGCATTAGCAAATGCTAAGTTTAAATTTAATCACCATCGACCGTTTTTAGAGTACCTAAATTGGGCCTCATTTTTGTGATTTCGCTGAAACGTTATGTCCGTTTTATATTAATAAGAAAGTGTTATGCTTTTTTTGCCTACCAGATTATTTAATTCGAAGTATTTTTCTGCGACGCGACCAAAGTTTAACAATAAGACACGACGCTTAAAGAATTTTAATTTGAACTAAATAATAAATCCTGTATCTACTGCATATATTAAATGTTACGATTTACCTTTAAAAGACTACCGGTTATATGATAAATACTGTATACGTCATCGATCACTTATACCTACACTAGATTGACAATCAGCGGAAAAAAAATTGGTTAAACTGAACAAGCACACAACGCAGCACTGAATGGTTGTTTCATTTAGTACTTACTTTATAATTCTGACTTTAATGCATGCGTGTAAGGTTGAATTTTGTTTGAAGTCAGACTCGGTCGTAAAAAATAATGGCTTTTTGTACTGCTTTGTGATAAGAACTTTATACACTGCACTTAAGGCTGATTTTAAATTAATGTATATTTATTTTGACTACTTTGGACTGCTTAATACTTGTCGCCATTTTTGATGAGTGTTTTGTTCGAGTCTGTGTATCTAGTGTATAAGTGATCAATGATGTAGGTATACCAAAGTTGTAATTCCGGAGAGTTCGCTGCTGCGCTAACGGTTTCACCTGCGTAACTGTCGATGCCGCTGAAATATCTGAATAAAAAGGATCCTAAATCTTATTCCTGATTATAAAGTATTTGTGTTCCAAATTTGAAAAGAGTAACAAACATCCATACTCTCAAACTTTCTCATTTAGTAGGCTCTTTCTCTTTGCCATATTATGCAGTGATTTTTCCTTCAGAACTCACTCTATTAAATAGCAATAATAGCTATATACCTCTACTCCGGTGTGATAGCTTTCCGCTGAAAATTTAGTAAAAAAAAAAACAAAGTAAAATAGGGTTGCCTGGAAGAAATTGCATTAGCGATAAGGCCGCCCATTGTATGTTTTGTTGTGTTAAATGTATTTTGATCGGTGTGGTTTAGGACAGCAAGTCAACCTACCCGAAACTGTAAAAAATTCCCAATCAACCTTGATCCTTAACTGTTTATAAATAAAGTTGAAAATCTAATAAAGAAATCTGAGAGATTGTAGTAGTTTGATGTGCTGTCGTCTGTACAATAAAGTTGATATAAATAAATAAATACGGAAAGTAGGAATTTGAATTATCATTTTTCGTAATTTTTTGTAGATCCTATTCTGAAGGCCCAGATTCAATTTCAGATTGAGATTTTTTTTTTTTATAACAAAACTTTGATGTTATGGGCATCGAAATAATTAATTATCGTAATCTTTAGATATATATAAAAAAAAGAATTGACGTTGTGCTGATTTTACTCATAATATTCCTCGCGATACGACTGCAAACGAATCCTACTCAACCCTTTTACGAGTAAAACTAAATTTTATAATTAATTAACTATATATTTTTCTGTTATATCAGCCTTTATGAAGATTACAAATAAGTTGATGATTTCGAGCTATTGATATAAGCAAGAGAAGTAAATAGTAAGGAGACAGCTGTCAATTGCTGTCGAAAAACTATCAAGAATATTTATTCTAAGAATAATAATTATGAATGTTATTCTAAAAGTTTTTAAGCTATTGCATAGCTTCTATCGCGGGCCTTGAGCGCGGGGACCGAATCCAGAAATTCCGTATTCCGTATTCCGTATTCCGACAGGCACGGAGGTGTGGCTTGAAGGCCGTACATCGTCTAACGTCGTTTCAGTTCGGCAGTCTTCGGCACGGTATGTTTGTGTGCGTGCGACTACATCTTTTGAAAACAATTTATAGATTTTCAAAAAGAGCATGCATATTGCAGGGCGCGAACTCAGTTCTACACACTTGCCATGTTACTGATAGTCGCGATGTGCTAAACTTGCGATTAATTTTCTCTCTGAAATAGGTCTTCTATAGAGATATGTCATAGACGTCATCGACGTTGTCATGGATACCTTAAAAACTTTTCATATAATTAATTATTAAGTACTTTTACATCATAGCCAATGCCACGTAATTATGAATTATTCATGTCGAAAAAGACGGCCGCGTGACCCGTCTTACGAGTGAGGTTTGGGACA
Organism: Sesamia inferens; assembly: GCA_037179545.1. Lineage (NCBI taxonomy): Eukaryota > Metazoa > Arthropoda > Insecta > Lepidoptera > Noctuidae > Sesamia > Sesamia inferens. The sequence continues at coordinate 24,132,504 of CM073921.1, forward strand.
AAGTCATGATGTGGCCACTATGCAGCGATATTTCACTGTTCTTTATGAACTATTTACTAAATGCACTTTTTACTACATAAATCACGCACTTTTATTTAGTAAACAACACTATAAATAATTTTAAAAGTCCAATGAAAAACGAGCGTGACACTCAGCTTGACTTTCCCGCCAAAACTCAGGATGCTAATCACGAAAATGATTTCATTTTTGAAATCCAAGATGGCCGACATCATATTTCATGACTTTCTGACATGGGTGTGATAACGAACATGACGTCATTTTTAAGCTATTGCTTAGCTTCTTTCTATCTCTTTATCAAAGTCGAACAGAAAACATTGAATATAGTTTAATCGCTTAATCGTCACCATTTTTCGCACTCTTTTGATGACGTTGTTGGTAAAAAATAAATAAATTACAAAACAGAAAGAAAATTTGAATTGATATCAAAGAAAAAAAAAACAAAGGATAAATTACTGTATAAATAAAATAAATAAATAATTATAATTGCAAGTTATAGTTGATAAAAAAAAAGGCTATGCAATAGCTTTACCGCGGCAGTCTCCGAGTGCCACACGCCTTTTTTATTTTTTTTACTGGAAAGGTAAGATGAGTGTCACGCGCATTTTTCATTAGACTTTTAAAATTATTTATAGTGTCGTTTACTAAATAATGATTTATGCAGTAAAAAGTGCATTCAGTAAATAATTCATATAAAACATTGAAATATCGCAGCATAGTGGCCACATCATGACTTTGCCTCAAACATCCCTCATAGAGGGTTCACGCGGTCGTCTTTTTCAACTGTCATTGGTGATATCCGCCACTATTGTGAAACAAAATTTTCAAAGAATTTCTATAATTTGTTACACGTGTTATTGGCAAAATTGTGGTATTTATTCCACACAGGCCATTGATCAAGAGTTGAGGTTGAATCTCACCTTGAAAAAAGAAGAAGAAAGAAGCTATTCTAAAAATATAGATTTTTTATTTTGAAATTAATGGTACTTACTCGTACATACGCGTTTTAACCCGGTAAGTAACCTCGTCACCCATACACACTTAAATAATTATTTTACATATTTCAGCCATAGTTAAATGCATTATAATATCGTAAGGTTTCATTTACATATTTAACAATATGTCAAAAAATGTGTAGCCAAAATATGATTTTCTCGCAGCTTATTGATATAATTGTAAAATGGTTTTCGGTTAAGTTCTCTGATCTGTTTGTTAGGGACCAATATGCATTATTTCGTGGTATCTGATATGATGGTTATACAGTATGTTAAGAAAACCCTGTCCGACCCATAAGGATAATAAAGGTTAGGTAAACACATGTCCAAATATAATATAAAATTTTACGTAATCACCATAGTACCAATACAAATGAATTTTGAAATAATCTTTTTTTCTCGCGAATTAATTCCATCTTCCCCGAAATTTGATCATTTTTAAAAAAGTGACAACACCGGTATTATTATGTGCGAATAGCGATGCGACCACGCGCCGCGTGCCCTGCCGCCCGCCGCCCGCGGAAGGGTGCTTAATTCACATTTATTAAGTTACCTCTTTTTGCGAAATAATATTTATTTTTAGGGGGATTTTTTTTTTAAGTTTAGCCCGGTTTTGTATCCATTAGTAGAATCAGTTATCGATACCTAACAACACCTTCACGGGTCGGACAGGGTTTTCTTAACATACTGTATATACATACATGTACCTACATATGCTCGTGAATCCAATAAGGTAATGTGCGCCTTTTGTAAAATGTGTGTAGACAGAATTCTCGTGAAATGCGGACATGTACGAACACTCAATACGACCATGTATTCATGGAATCTATCGCGTATAGAACAGTCGTGATGACCGCGGCTTAGAGTAGGTCAGTGTAGATCGTAGGTTCGAAGCCGAACAACCACTTTCCATTGTGTAAATTATTTTCTCACCACTGCTCTCAAAACGGTCAGAGATAACATCGTGAAGAAACCGGATATGTCCTAAAACGAAAAAATCCAATAAATACGTATGTATGTGAAATCTAGCCGCACTGAGCCTATTGCGAGTTGCTAGGTCTTCGTAGAGTAAGTGGAAACAATCTCTTAAATCAAGAGGTGTGCGTTCCATTATAGGCTAATATTAGTAGGGACTCTCTCTCTTTTCTCGGTGGTAGGCCATAACATAAGCATACGGAGGATGAATCTGAACAGATGAGTTGAGATGTGTGTCGGTGTGTGTGGTACGAAGCGCCAAATGTTGTTGTGACGGGAGTTTGGTCGTGGAGGGTCTCCAGATCAATCTCCCTCTGGCGCATCATCATCAATCATCGTTGGTCCTCTTATTGGGTTTAACATTGCATCACCTCGCTTAACTGCGGTCTTCCTTCCTATTCACTCAGTTATATTAAGTGAATAGGCTCTTAATAAACTAGCGCGCTTTACCATCAACGCCTACATCATTGCTAACCATCAGGCGGGATTGCGCTCAAGCACTAGTTTATAAATATAAAAAAGCCAGAATGTTCAGACGATAGTACATCAAGCTACTACAATCTGTTAAATTTCTTTATTAGATCTTTAACTTTATGTCTAAAGCGTTAAGACTCAAGGTTGATTGGGAATAATTAACAGTTTCGTGTAGCTTGACCTGCTGTCATCCGTACAGGTATTCTTATTAGTAAGGACCCAAGTAACATTTCATATTTATATCTATAGCGTCAGGATGACCATGAACTTCAGGTTATAAGTCATTCGAAAAGTAATTCACTGCTCTTAAAAATTACCAATACCAAACGATTTCATTAAATTCAAGCATAACTTAGAGAGATCTATAAGTTGAATAACTATTTCATGAAATCGTAAGGGTATTGTATACCTACTTAACGTTGTTGTATTGGTGATTCCAATTAATTATTACAATTCTGTAAATTCATACACGTTACGTTCAGGAATCACGCCTACTTTAACTAAGGCGATTATCACACGGCCGCGCACCACTCAGCGTAGCGAATGAATCTGTTTTATGAATATGTGTGAATGAATCTATATTATTTTAAAATAACCAAGTATAACTCGGTTTCCACAATACAGACATAATTTTAATGTGAACCGTTAAATACTGTAACTTTACCTGCATTTTGACTGTGGAAGCACGAGGAGCAGGGAGTAATGTTCACTCATCCTCCATAGAAAAGGGAGGATCCTCCGACCAGACGGGTGTTATGTCTGGCGGGCACTTGCCCAATGGTTGAAGTTGGGAAATTGTATGTGTGCTAACTGCACCGTGAACTTTGCTTGCGAGATGTAGGATTCGTGTGACGTCAGTGTTACACATTATCTTATTTGTGGCGTTTGTAGGTACCGCTATATCACTCCCCTCCGGAGATCGGAGGTCGATAGTGGGCTTAGTTTTCTTTCTTGCGATGCTTGCCAGGCCAGCTGAGGTTCCAGTGAGTCGGAACTGATTGCCGTATAGTTCACGGTGCGGTTGAACTGTCTACGGAGATTCCCCAGTGAGTCGGGATGGTGGCGCTGCGTTATACTCCAGTGCGTCGGATGTTGTACACTGCCGGGTGGAGGCTGGGTGCTGTGTCGACCAGGAGATAAGGCTCTTTTTGTTGACCGGCCGAATGTGCAGTATGCTGTGCCGAGGTTGCTGATGAGGCTTTGGGTCATGACCAGGTATGCGCGGTCGCTGCATGCTTGTGGTCAGGATACCCGTTGAAGCCATGTGTGTTGGCTGGCTAAATACCTGGTCATGACCCAAAGCCTCATCAGCAACCTCGGCAGAGCATACTGCACTTTCGGCCGGTCAACAAAAAGAGCCTTATCTCCTGGTCGACGCATTACGGTTGAAGTTGGGAAGTTGTATTATGCTATTTGCACGGTAAACTCTGATTGCGAGATGTAGAATTCGTGTGACGTCAGTATGACGCGTCGTTTATTTGTGGTGTTTTTAGGTAGGTACTGCTACATTGAGATATTTTTTTCATATCTCTGGCCCTAATTGGCTTGTATCCTAGAAAATAATTTAATGTCCATCAGATAGATTTCTAAAAAATATTGAACACGTATTTTTTATTTTTTCTTTTATTCAAATACTTAGGAAGATATATTGATTTGAAATATCGCATGACGTCACGCCGTCGTAAAAAATATACCATGGCGTGACGTAATTAGCCCCCACTCCGTTACTTTAATACGTTATATCTCAGTAATTTTTGGTAATTTCGACAAAATAAAAAATACGGGTCTTAATTTTTTTTTATTATCTATAAGACGGACTAATTATTTTTTTGATTTTCACACCTTATGCCTTACAAAATAGCAATCATTTTAAAGTAATGCGTCATTTCCAAGTTAAGAGCACTCAAAGTTGCAAGCAAAGTTGTACTTATGTAAACGATGCTAAATGGCGTAGAGGAATTACTTAATGAATATTATGTTGGCATTTACAGTATTTTTCCAAGAGCATGCGGCACTGTGGTTCTCCCTGGCAATTAATTAACTGCCATGAAGTTAAATATTTAATTTTAGTAACTGCTAATAAGCAAAATTGTAACAGTAACCACAACTTCCCACTAAAAATACCGTTGACTGTAGGGCTGTCATACAGATTATTATTTAATTAATACTTTTATTAATCAACAAAAAAAGACAAGGAAAGAAAAGACAAGTTGCTATGTAAGAGTAAAAATAACAAATGACTTTTTCTTTTTCTTTCTTTCTTTTATGGCTTCGCACGGTTTGTGCATTTAGCCAATGTCACGTAATGAATTGTTCATGTCGAAAAAGACTGCGTGATACGTCTTACGATGGAGGTTTGAGACAAAGTCATGATGTGGCTACTATGCTGCGATATTTCACTGTTCTTTATGAATTATTTACCGAATGCACTTTTTACTACATAAATCACGCACTTTTATTTAGTAAACAACACTATAAATAATTTTATCTACTCTCATATCAAAAAATTAAAAATATAAAACTATAAAGGAGTTTATATTGACGTACTTTACCCATAGTATATCGAAAGGAAATTAAAAAATTAAATTATAACATTATTTCTCTAACAAAATAATGTTATAATAAATTTTTGAAGTGAAACTTCTTTAGAATCGTTGTGATTTCAAACCGGATGCAACGAAAAAACGACAGGTAAGAGACACAAATACAAAAATGTGTAGGATGAAGCCAGGGGAAAGAATGAGACAGAAATATATTTTTTTTTTTTTAAATTTTGAGACACGGATACACTTATTTATTTATTTAGTCCCTCCTGTATCCCCCCCTCCCTTACTCCCCCCCCCTCACCTCTTAATATTCCCACGAAACTAACCCCCCCCTCACCCCTTAATATTCCCACGAAACCTAGTCGTGGACTACCAGAGTTTGGGGTCCCCTGAATCAGGAGGAGGAGCCCGACCTTTTGGCCCCGAGGGAATCCACTCACCCCTCTCCCCTCCCCCCCTCCCCCCGCAACCCCACGAAACCTATCCCCCCCGACCCCCTTTAGTTACCTCACCCCCCCGTGGATTATCTCGGGAACCAGAGGTCGTGGACTATCCGAGTTTGGGGTCCCCTGATTCAGGAGGAAGAGCCCGACCTTTTGGCCCCGAGGGAATCCACTTTTTTTTTTTTTTTTTTAAATTGGAGGTCTATGCAAAAATATTAATTTATAAATGAAAGCATGAAATAAATTTAAATATTTATAGAAAATTAATGTATGTATATGTCTATACATGTATATATTGTACACACATATATATATATACATACAGATAGTGCGAAAGAAGTTTCACTTCAGTCGTGTGGTCATAAGCACACTCGTTTTTTTTTTTTTTCATTATCGTACAGATTACAAACCACAGACAGCAATATTTCATTTTTTATATGTGGCTGCGCGCGCTTTGGCGCGTGCGCGTTGATGCAGGGTGCAGAATTTTGGCGCCAAATACGTTTCTTTGCATTGCAAGTCGTTGTTGTGATTCACTGGACACATAATTTATTATTATTATTTCTTAAAATGTTAAGTGACAATGAAGAAAATTTGACGCCGCCCGATATTTTAAGAGGCTGCGACAGCAGTCAGTTTTAATTTACTACCAATTAAGTCAAGAAAATTATACGATAAATGTTATCAAGATTTTTTAACATAGAAAAAATTAATAAAAGTGCTACTTCATATATTCAATACAATGTATGAGATTAGATAAAGTAGTGTATGAAACTGTACATAATTAGGTATTATACACTCGTGTGATACTAATAAAAAACTCGCTACGCTCGTTTTTTAAACTCACACTCGTGCATAATATCCCTCATTATGTAACAGTTTCATAAACTACTATTAAAAGTCCGATGAAAAATCAGCGTGACCATCAGCTTGACTTTCCCGCCAAAAACCCCAAAATGACTTTTTCAATGAAATGACATAATTTATACTATACTAATATACTAAGTGGTGCTGACTATACGACAATAAATGAAAACACGAACAATGCTGGTTTATAGGAATAATCCTATACCATAGAATAAAACCTAGCATCAAAAATAAAAGAATGAAAATTTCAAACAAACTATATCGCATAAAATTGCAAACGGAATAGAACATCCTTTAAAAATATTGGCTCACTGACCTCCAATCGGCGACAGCGCGATCCTGTAGAACCTGCATTTTACGCAATGGACTTGCATTATTATTGAAGTTTGGTACCGCAGGATACGGCGGTCATTAAACTGTAAGCGCTTCCTTATCTAGTTGTACAACATGTAGAAAATGTGAAAAATGAAAAATGATTTCCTGTGACTTAAGTAATGGACATATTTATATGTTTTTTATGGGTAGACTGAGAATATGTTGAGGTACACGATGTTTATTTTATTGTCGTATTGTCAGCACCACTCGTTTGAACACGCTAATCTCACGAACTACTGGTCTAAAAATTTAAAAATTCTTTTTGCGTTGGATAGCCTTACAATATTATAGCCGATAATTTTAATCCGGATATTAATCCTTATCCAAATAAACTAAAAGTATTTAATTTTTAACAAAATTGCCCTTGACATCACTTAATTTCGATTAACATCTTTTAAGATATTACAATATTAAAATAACTCTTTTGGGGTTAAAATAAAATGTTTTGGTAATAAGTAAACATATATAAAAGATAATAATTACAAAATCTTAATAGCTACCCGTTCGTACTAAATCGTATATATTATTTATTGTACTTATTTCTAGATACAATTTATAAAAAATATATTTTAACATAAGTCTATAAAAACTATCAAAAATGTAATTTAAAAATTTATTATTGGACAAAAAAACAGTATTAAAAATATATTTATAAGTACGTATTTTTAATACAAACTTTTATTTAAAAATACAGAATAGTATGTGTTGAGTAGTCCGGGAAATAAATGCAGCTTTTCTTGCCAAAATATATATTAAATAAGGTTTACAAGTGAACTGTATACAAAAATAATCGCGCGCGTCTGTCGTCTGGTAGGCTGCTTGATCGAATGTACTTACGAGGCGCCCGCGCGGCTCGGCGCGGCGGGCGCTCGGCGATTGTCGGGAGAGATTGTGATGCCCTCCTCAGCCCGCAGACCGCTGGCGTAGACAGTATGAGAAATGAGAGTGATTTCATCATAGAAGCTCTACTGTAACGTTCTTTTCAACTGAGAAATCAGCATAGGCAACCCTCTGCCATCAACATCAATGGCGAGTACATGACACACCTTCGGTTTGCTGATGATATCGTAGTCATGGCTGAGACCGCGGAGGACCTGAGTACAATGCTCGAAGACCTCAGCAGAGCCTCCGAGCGAGTCGGTCTTAAAATGAACATGGGCAAGACGAAAGTCATGTCTAATGCCCATGTTGTACCGACTCCTATAAAGATTGGAGACTCTGTTCTCGAAGTTGTTGACAGTTACGTGTACCTGGGACAAACTATCCAGTTAGGAAGGTCCAACTTCGAAAAAGAGGTCAATCGTCGAATCCAACTCGGCTGGGCTGCTTTCGGGAAGCTACGAAGAATCTTCTCGTCCGAAATACCGCAGTGTCTCAAGACAAAAGTCTTCGACCAGTGTGTGTTGCCAGTGATGACATATGGAATTGAGACGTGGTCGCTAACAATGGGCCTTATGAGAAGGCTGAAAGTCACTCAAAGGGCAATGGAGAGGGCTATGCCTGGGGTTTCACTGCGCGATCGAATCAGGAATGAGGAGATCCGCAGAAGAACGAGAGTAACCGACATAGCCCGAAGAATTGCAACACTAAAGTGGCAGTGGGCTGGACACATTGCCCGTAGGACCGATGCCCGATGGGGCCGACGGGTTCTCGAGTGGCGACCACGCACCGGAAGACGTAGCGTGGGTAGGCCCCCGACAAGGTGAACCGACGACCTGGTGAAGGTCGCGGGAAACCGCTGGATGCGGGAGGCGCAGAACCGGTCGTCGTGGAGAACCTTGGGGGAGGCCTATGTCCAGCAGTGGACGTCTTTCGGCTGAAATGATGATGATGATGATGAACCCTCTGCCAATATACTACATCACATTAAATAACATACATAATCAGCCTATAATGTTCCCACTGCTGGGACACAGGCCTCTCGGTGAGGGGAAGTGGGCCGTAATCTACCACGCGGGCCCAGTGCGGGTTGGTAGATGTCACATATCTTTGAAGCTTTTTGCCTCTAGGACATGCAGATTTCCTCACGATGTTTTCCTTCGCCGTCCAGAACATCACATTACCACGACTGCAACCCCTAAGTGTTAGGCAAACCTCCTCTATACTACATTACATTTCATTAGTAATGATTTCTAAGTATTTATAAATAACTAGCGGCCCGATACGTGCTTCGCTACGTATAAAGTGAAATAATAAATACAAATTTATTGGATCATCAAAATTATTTATTCAAACATAAAATATTTTTATTAATTGCTAGCAATTTTAAAACTTAATCCAAAACATTCAGATAAACAATATTCTTTCAACGACTGGGGGTACCGACTCTCGAACAGGCAACATAAAGTTGGCCATGTGAAAAACATGATTCCTCCAAATTCACACCACAAACGTGAAATGTTTCCCTTGGGCTTTGTTGATGGACATAGCAAATGATAAACGCACAGGATATTGTAATCGTTAGAACTCAAATGGCATATCAGTTGGGATCATAGGGATACGCGGTATCAAAAAACTTCTCCTTTTGATTTACCAGTTAAAATCGTAGCTTCATTTAAATTTGGCAATAAGTTTCTCACTGCGAATCTGATGCCATTACACAGTTTTGGTGGATTATAAAATTACAAAGAAAGTGCAGAGCCAGCGCAGAGTCAGTCTGCATTTGACTAGCGACAACCCAACGAGAACTTTGAGGACTACGTGAAGTAACATTTGTATTGTTGTTTTGCGTGTACTACGTGGACTTCGTGGAAATAAGGGGAGACTTTAGTGCGACATCAGCTACATTCTACTTGTCATTGGAAACCCTTAACCGGCTTTTTAGCCCGTAACACTAACAATACTACACTTTTGACATAGTACTCGTGGTACTCATAGCACTTCTACCTACCTAAATATATAAATTTTATAAAAGACAAAAAAATATCGGTTACAACTACACTCTCTGTAATGAAACTTAAGTTAAAGAAACTAATATCAGAGATTTAGGATTTTTCTTCTTGATTGTAAATTTCTTTTGAATCTGCATATTGACAAAATCATTTCCAAAGCGTTTCAACCTTGTTGTAAACTATAACAGATTTCATATACTTGAATCTGTTTAATTCATTGATGCGCCCTCAATAGGGATATATCCAAGGTATGAAAATAAAAAAAAATAATTACTCCGTCTTATAGATAATAAAATAAATTAAGACCCGTTTTTTTATTTTGTCGAAATTACCAAAAACTTCTGAAATATAGCGTATTAAAGTTACGGAGTGGGGGTTAATTACGTCACGCTGTGGTATATTTTGTACCACGGCGTGACATCATACGACATTTCAAATCAATAAATATGTCTTCCTAAGTATACGAATGAAGGAAAAAATAAAAAAAATACGTGTTCAAAATTTTTCTAATGGACATTAAATTATTTTTTAGGATACAACTCAATTACAATATGCTTTTATGGTTTGGGACCCTTATTACGATAAATATGTTAAAGCAATTGAGACAGTTCAGCGTAAGTTCCTTAAAACAATGCAGTACATATGTCGTATTAAACATTTATATTATAAAGATTCCTTGATTAAGTATGCCTTGCTCCAAGTTATGATGCTACATGGACTGCTCCATAACAAGTTTGATTGCTCATGTTTCATAATACGACACAATATTAAATTAATTAATAAGTTGTGCTATATTGTACCCAGAACTGTTCTGAGAAGAGAAGTGCGCTCTGCCTCTTATGCTCGCCCTCTTTGCCGTAGCTTCTTGTCGTAATAACGCGGGTGAGAGAGTGCCGCTTCGGGGATTAATAGAGACATATACCTATGTAACACTCATTTTATTGATGTAGATATATTTGCCTTTACAAAAATAAGTTTAAAAAACAAATTGTTATGTGTCTCAAGGAGATGTTTCGTAAATAAAACGTAGATTAAGTTTACTATAGTATGCATGTATTACCTTTCCTACTCTAGGTATCTTAAAGCCTAAGTAACCTGTGGAAACGTAGTGGATTATGCATTTATTTAAAGCACTGTATACCTAAAATCATGTAGTGTACAATTGAATGTTTTTCCCATTAAAATAAAATAAATTACTTAAATCCACTTTGTCGAAAGTAACAATGTAGGTAAGTATGCCACTTGTAGCATACTTACATTGTAGTTTGCACAGTAGTGAGAATATACACTCTTACTGAACTCAGGTTAAAAGACACTGGACTGCAAATTAAAAGGGTCGGCCAGCTCACTTTACGTATGGGCTGGGATTTCTTGTAAAAACCTCAATGAGTTAGTAGTGATAGAAAATAGCACTCTTAACTCCAGAAAGACATGCCATTGAAATCTCAATTGACTTCGTCGGGTCGTTTTAGCTAACATGGGCGAGAATGCCATATTAATCATTTACCATATACAATACAATGGCGCCGATTCTGTTTTTCACAAACTAAACTAAATTTAAGTTATATGCATCATTTTCTTTTCATTTCATTAAGAAAAAGACAGAAGATAAAATGTCAGTTTAGACCTGTCAAATTAGTGCGTTCCTGACGTACCTAAACTGGCGTATTTTAGTCGCCATGTTTATAATCGCGTCTAAACTGTCTATGGAGTATCTTAATTTGACAGGATTAAATTAAAATGTTATCTTCTATCCTTTTCTTATTGAATTAGAAAGGAAAATATGAACTGAACTTAAAATTAGTTTAGTTTGTGTACGACAGAATGGGCGCCATTAATAATTATGGTAGGCGCAAATGACTGCTTCTATGAAACTCTTATGTCCAAAGGGAAAGGGAACAGAGTAGGTATAGTAAATTACGTAAGTAACTAAATAATATTAACTATTTAATTAAAAGCCTCATTAATTCTGATGATAGATAGTTGAAATGTTTTGATTTAAGTTTTTTTTTTATAATTATAACTATACTGCTTACCATCAAGCGGGATTGTGCTCAAACACTTCTTGAGCGCAATCCCGCCTGATGGCAAGCAAGAATATCTTAATTTGACAGGATTAAATTAAAATGTTATCTTCTATCCTTTTCTTAACGAAATCGAATGAAAAAGAAGCACATAATTTAAAATTAGTTTAGTTTGTGAAAACAGTCATATACTAGGTAGTATTTGACTGTTTTTGAGGAGTCGGCAACTCGAATATCGAGTGGGGAACACACAACCTCGATCTTAATCCCATTGAACATGCATGGGTAGAACTGGGACAATGTGTACACCAGCGGAATTCGCCACCAATCATGTTATGCGAAATGAAATAAGTACTTAGGATTGCACAATATTGCGCAACATCGTCTCAAAACCCTAGCAGAAAGTATGCCAAATTCGCATAAGAGTAGTTACTAGAGCTCGTGGAGGCAAAAAGTATTAAAATGCGTGTTAACAACACATTTGTAACCAAACTAAAAAAAATGTATTTTTTTTAGTACTGGAAAAAATACAAATTTTTATTTATCTTACAAATTAACTAAAAATTAAAAGTTTAAAATTAATTTTCATTTAATCTCATTACTTTAATTTCGTTTTTACTTATTTCATAAGGCTCTGCCAGTGCCGCGGTTTCGTGCTTTAATGTTGGGATGCACAAGTTTCCAAAACCCTACACAATATTGCCTACTAACTTTTAATTAAAACGAGTTATTTTCTTTAAATAAAACCATCGATACAGAAATTATACAGTTTTCTTAGCCTGAGAAGTTATTTCTACACGCAAACAGAATTTCTGACGCAAAAACTGCAAACTTGCAGGACCCAAAAAACAACCTCTGGTATGTTTCTCCTGCAACTGATAAAGTAAGTTTCTATTCAAAAAACTAAAAAATTCCAAATAATATAAAATTACTTATCTACTATTAAACGACGGGAAACTATAATAAAACAAGCAAATACGAAAATCATGGTTGAAGCGAAATGCGCATTTGATAGCAATTTGGGCTTAGTTAGTACTTAGGGAACATTAATACTCTGGTTTCGATTTTTTTATCACGCACCGATGACGTGTATTGATAATTTTTGGTAATTATCAACTTCAAATTCAGTTACGAAATTCGTACGGATGTCGCATTCAATTAGGAACGTTTCGATGTAAAAAAAAGAAAAATAAAAACGGTTGTTAAATAAAAAATGATTTGGTAATTCCATGAGAAGGTCTGATGTTTTATTTTATTCTTATATGTATTCTAATTTTTTTGTAGTTAGTTAAAAATCACCTTCTACTAAAAGTCACCTTCGATCAAATCCCTTTGTTCTAGATATCAAAGTTCTATTTCGATTTTTCATTTCATGGCTTTACCTAATGGATTTCCTGGTCTCTGAATTCAGCCTGCACTTTGTTATGATATTCACGAAGAGACATCAAAAACCTTTATGGTGGTATAGAAATGGAACGTATTGTTTAACTCACGTTCCGCATAACCTACATACTGAAAAAAATAACATAACGCCAACATTCCACGAAGGAGGGTTGGCAGGGGTGTATATTGTCCATAGTCGATGTTCAACAGTAAGTTAGTCCCACATATGTCTTCACTCTAGATTCAAGCGGAGAATTGCTGATTTTAAAACACAATAACACTACTCACAGAGGAACTGGGAATTGGAATCGTGTACTCGATACTTTTCATTCGATACCAACTATTTATTAAATCGAATAAATTTTGCGATACATACTCGATATCGAAACATAATTACTTGGTATCAAATCGAATCAGCTTTACATTATTATAATATTCAATCATGAATAGAAATTACAATTGAGAGTGTAGTGGCTCCAAATTTGCTGTGGAAATGGAAACCTTAAATGAGCTTACAGCTGTATTAAAGCCTTTTGAATACGTAACAAGAGAATCATCAGCCAAAAGTATGGAACAATCTCCAAAATTATACCAATGCTTAATGGCTTATCTACGGAACTCCAAACTCTGTTATCGTTAAAGAATGTAAGGATGTTTAATTGAGAGAGCTGAAAATAAGGTATGGGATCATTGAATTAAACAATCATACACCCATTGCAACAATTCTAGACCCAAGGTTTAAAAACCTGCATTTCCAAGACCCCTCTGAAAGCGGAAGAGCTGTTCAAAAACTTAGAACTATGGTTGTCGGACAACTAAGTAGCCCAAGTGAGTCATAGGATTGAACAGAAGATTATGTCTCATCTACTGTACCACCTGAATACGATTTTTGGAAACATCATAAGGAGTTAGCACGTGGAAACGAGAAGGAAAAATAATCTCATCAGGGAGATGAAGTTTCTTTATTTAGGAGTAGGTAGTTTCTCAGCAACCCATCTACAGAATGAGATGACATGAAGTTTGTGTTTCCTTGTCTGTACAAGTATGCACAGCAATATTTAATTGCTGCTGCAAAGCCGGTGCAACAATGTGTCAAAGAAGGAACAGATTGTCTCCAAAATACCTTGAACATTTACTGTTTTTGGAGAATCTTAATGTTAACGAGTTGTTTGTTTTGCGTGACGTGCATACTTTATATGCACGTCACGCAAAACACTAATAATAAATAGCTATTTTGTTTTAATTATTGTCCTTCAACGTTCCTTGCTAGCAAACTTAAAATAAAGAAAAAGTACTAAAAAGTATCGATATCAGTAAGTATCTATACTTTAGGAGTATTTGTTTAAGTAGTATCCAAAAATGATTTGAATACTATCGAAATGAGTAGGTATCGATACTTTAATGGTATCGGAATATCCCTAACTGGAAATTGAACGAGAGCTTAACATTCGCTCTTACGTTCGGTAAATGTATTTCATTTAATAATTATGATTTAATAAAATTAAAATGAAATACATTTACCGATGTATTGTTGACTAAAAGCCACAAAGATTATACAATAGTGTATGTAAAAGCAGTGTAAACAGTCTTTATTTGTATTTTTTTTTCGACTAGCTACTCGCCATTCACAAAAGGCATACAAAACGCGCCGCCTTAATTAAAACATGTCCATGCTACATTAACGACGAATATGATATAAAATCGATGTAATACCAAGTAATATCACTGAAATACAAGGACATTTCTCAATATTCGTATAAATACAAAATAACATTTATACAGAATGTGATGCGCTTTAAATTTAATTGAAGTGACTGCGAATTTTATTTAATGGGTATGGCGAAATTTCATAAATGTTTGGGACGGACTAACCTATATGTATTGCAACTACTATTTAATAAATTATTATGATACAATATGTTATCTCCAATATGGAACTCTATTTAAAAACACAAGTTTGATAAAAACTTTAAAAGGATTACAAGTATGCGACCACACTAGGTCTCCGGAAACGCCTGGCGTCGTTGTCCGCTGTTCGGCTAACCATATTTGCCTGCGTGGGCATACCGCACGTCCCTGTATGATTGTTCGGTTGGTAAATATTAAAGACTTTAGATAATTAGACTGGTTTATTACACTTGTAGAATTATATTATATTGGAAACGACCTCTTCTAGGTCAGATCCTAAGTTACAATGACAAGACAATAGACTATATTCATAGACACTAATACATAGTGATGGTATTAGTTACTCGACTACAGAGTAGTGATGTATGATACAACATCCCCCCTGTTTAAGTTTAAATTAACCCTTGACAAACAATGTTATAGAAACCTGACTTAGTTACAATTTAGACAATGACTTAAGACTATGGTTAGGTCTTAATCTAGGATACAATGTTCTACTTAATCTATTTCATCAATTAGCCTTCTGGTTGGCTTTACAACTCTTCCAGAACGAGTTACATGTTGACTGACTGAGGATTGAGATGAGAGCTCTTGAGGTCTAGACTCCTGCCTGTTACCTTCCTCTCTCCCCTGCGACGAATTGGATAGCATAGGAGAATATTTGTGTCTTAAATGAACCCTATTCCTCCTATACCTAACTCCATTGACATCCTCAACGACATATGACCTATTATTAGCCAACCTTAGCTTGACAATGGCTTGTTCCCAATTGCTATCAGGCTTTCTTTTAAAGTATACATGATCATTGGGATACAATAATGACAATGACTTTGTATTTCTATTATAATATTTAGACTTATTTTTATTATTTTGCTTGACACATTCTTCATAATTTTTGAATGTAACCACTTTAGGTTTTAATTTCTTATAAGACATAGGAATGTTATTTCTTAAATTCCTGGACATTAACAATTGAGCTGGAGATGGTAAATTATTCTTAGGTGTGTTTCTATACTGTAATAAAGCTATGTATGGATCAGATGAGTTTCTTTTACATTTTTTTAACATATTTTTGATAATTTTGACTGAACTCTCTGCTTGACCATTTGACTGTGGATGATATGGGCTAGTTACAATGTGTTCTATGTCCCATTCATGCATAAAATTCTTAAATTCTGAAAAGGAGGACCACCATCAGACACTAAAGATAAAGGTATTCCATGACGAGCAAAAATGGACTTTAAATGTGTTATTACATTCTTTGCTGTACTGTTTTTATTTAACAAAGCTATTTCTATAAATTTAGAATAATAATCTGTGACAATTAAATAAGTAAGGTTATCAAAATACATCAAATCAACACCTACTTGTTGCCATGGATATTTATTAATTTCAAAATTTTTTAGTGGTTCCTTTGGATTATTAGGTTTAAATTGTGCACATACATAACATTGTTCTACCAAGTTTTTAATATCAGCTGACATGCTTGGCCAGTACAAAGACTCTCTAGCCAGTTTTAAGCATTTATTTATACCTTGGTGACCTTCATGAATTTTACCTAACATTTCCTTATACATTGACTGTGGTACTATTAATTTTGACCCTTTGAACAACAAATCTTTGACTACATGAATTTCAGCTTGTATGTTCCAAAATGGTTTTATTGACAGACTGACATTATTTTTATTTTTTGGCCAACCTTCATAATAATACTTTTTTAACAATTGCAAAGTATCATCTTTCTTAGTGTTCTGTAACAATTTTGTACAGTACTCCTTTGTGACTGCTAGACTTGAATGCATTAAATTGACATGACAAGATATTTCTGACTCATTCTCAGGTATATAATGTTCTTTCAATGCTGCTCTAGACAGAGTGTCAGATATAAACATTTCTTTACCTGGAACATGTATAACTTCCAAATCATATTTTTGTAAAGTTAACATCATACGTTGCAATCTTGCTGGTACATCATGTAATGGCTTTTTAAAAAGATAGACTAAAGGTTTATGATCAGTATGAACAGTTACTTTATGACCGTACACATACTGGTGAAATTTTTCACAACCAAACTGAATGGCTAACAATTCTTTCTCAATTTGAGCATACCTTGACTGAGTTTGAGTTAATGTTTTTGAACTATAAGCAATAGGTTTATTATTCTGCATAATGACTGCTCCTAATGCTGACTTTGACGAATCGACTGACAAGACTAATGGTACATTGGGATTATAATGAGCTAAAACTGGTGAATTTGTAATTTCATCGATTAAACTCTTAAGACATTGACTATGATTTTCATCCCAAGTCCAGACTGAATCTTTCTTCAAAAGATTTCTTAAAATTTGAGTTTTTTGAGACAAATTGCTAATAAAGGGACCTAAATAATTGATCATACCTAATATTCTTTGCAATTCTTTGACATTTTTTGGTGTGGGCATATTGACAATTGCTTTTACTTTCTCTTCATCAACCCTAGCACCATCTTTACTAAAAACATACCCTAAAAAACAGACTTCTGATACTAAAAATTTACATTTAGACTTATTGAACTTTAAATTGACTTCACGTGCTCGTTGCATGACTTTATGTACTCTCTCATTATGTACTGACTCGTTTGGTCCATATACCAAAATATCATCGATGAATATTAGAACTCCTTCTAAATCACCGAACAAATTCATCATGACTCTTTGAAAAATTTCAGACGATGCATTAATACCAAAAGGTAACCTTAAATATTTATATCTACCGAAAGGTGTTTGAAATGTACATAAATCAGAACTATATTCATCTAGTTTAAGCATCCAAAATCCTGAAAATGCATCTAAATGAGAAAAACAAACAGCTCCTGCTAGTTGAGATCTGATCTCATCTATTGACTTAAGTGGATAAATTTCCCTTACAATATTCTTATTCAAATTTCTAGGATCTAAACAAATTCGTAACTGACCCGTGCTTTTGACTGTTATCACTATACTGTTCACCCATTCTGTAGGTTTAAAAACCTTTTCATTGACCTGCATTTTCTCCATGCGATCCAATTCATCGCGCAGTTTGTTCAGTAAAGCGAAGGGTACTCTTCTCGGAGCATCCACGCATGGCACTGCTTCAGGTTTGAGTTTCAGGCGACAGACTTGAGGTAGACATTCAAGACCCTGAAATACATCATTGTATTGTGTAAGAATTTGTTCACTAAAATTTTGTTGAGACACAGAGAAAACTCTTTGAATTATACCTAATTTTTCACAAGTTGGTAGACCTAAAACATTCGGACAAACTAAATCTGTGACTATAAACACTATATTTACACTAATAGTGCTATTATTTAAAGATAAACTACATTTTACATTGACTTTGCCCATAATGGGTATTGATATACCACCAAACCCACTAACGTTTATTTGACATTTCTCAAGTGACATTTGACTTTGACATTTCAAAGATTGAAAAGTTATCTTTGACATAATATTGATCTCAGCTCCTGAATCAACAATGCAATTAATTTGTGTATGACCAACTAAAATGTTTATGTTCCATGACTGTTTAGAATAGTATTTGTTTTCTTTTGACTCGACTGTATTGACCTGTTTACTATGTGTTGACTTTGCTGTAATAATTCTACAAGTGTTTGTTGTGTGAGATTCCTCAGACTTGTGTCTGTACTCATCATTAAGATATGAATCTCGGCTAAGACTTTTTGACTTTTTTGACTTGACTGTGAATCTCTCAGACTGTTTAGTGTTTTCATCATTGAGATATGACATATGACAAGATGAGTCTTCATGAGATCTCTTAGACTTATCAGTCACCAGCCTTTTTTCATCAGTGAGGCATTTTTTATTAGACCTCTCAGATATGGCATTATCACCACTTTCATCACAGAAATATGACACAGGATATTTTTTATGACAAGATGAGTCTTCATGAGATCTCTTAGACATTGACTGCGACTGGCCTATGTGCGACCTGACCGTTGATTGTAACTTAGGAGCTGACTGTGTGTATGACAACCTGCTATGTCTGTAATGATTTTGATTGTGATGACTTTGTGACTCTAAATGACAATTATATTGACTAGACTTATGACTATGACTGAATTTATGACAATTTAAAATTCCAACAAAATTATCTTGACTACCAGTTGAACTAAAAGACTCTAAATGACTGACTTTTTTATTATTGGAGTAACAAAATTTTGCAAAATGACCATAAGAGTTACATGACCTGCATTTAGCTCCCTGCGCTGGACATTTGTAGCGGTGGTGTTGTCCACAGCGGCTACACGTCTTCGAGCGCTTCTCAGGACTGGGACTTGACTTTGACCTCCCTGCGCTGGATCCCTGCTGACTGACTGGTGAAGCTCGCCGTCGCTGACGCTCCGCTCGACCACGGCTCCTCCGACGCAGATGCATGACTTTTTCAGACTCTTGACTAGTGGACCTCTTGACAATTTGGTCTGCATCCTGCTGTGCGACGATGAGTGTCCTAGCTAGCTCTCGCATCCTCTGATATGTCAGATCAGGTTCCTGCAGCAGTCTCTGACGTACATGTGCTAAGTCCAAACTCAAGTTGGCGATAAAAATATCTCTGATAAGAGATTCTCTGAGCGTTCCAAATTCGCAATCTTGGCTCTTATTTTCGAGATCGGTTAAGAAATCCTCGATGCTTTCCGATTTCTGTTGACGTGTGGTAAAAAACATGTAACGATACATGGTAATATTTTTTCTGGGTTGAAAAAATTCGTCGAATTTGGCTTTGACGTCATGTAATGTGCTTTCTCCAATATTTATGTTGAATGTGTTGAAAATATTTAAGCATTTTTCACCAATGTGATGTAATAAAATGGCGATCTTGCGTTTCTCACCGGACTTGTCCAAGCCCGTTGCCAACAAGTATAATTCGAACTGTTGCCACCAGCGCTTCCAGGTTTCGTAATTGTTGTTTGTTGCATCTGACGATATTTTAAGCGCCTTCAAGCCACTGTTCATTGCAGCTCCGGTGTCATGGCCGCCACCGACGCCATCCGACTTTTGCATTTTATGAATTTTCTTTCTTCGTATTGGGTTTTTTCACTCTTCTGACACCATGTATGATTGTTCGGTTGGTAAATATTAAAGACTTTAGAAAATTAGACTGGTTTATTACACTTGTAGAATTATATTATATTGGAAACGACCTCTTCTAGGTCAGATCCTAAGTTACAATGACAAGACAATAGACTATATTCATAGACACTAATACATAGAGATGGTATTAGTTACTCGACTACAGAGTAGTGATGTATGATACAACAGTCCCTACACTGATACCCTCTTTTTTAATAAGAAAAGGAACAAAATTAAGTATTAGTGTATTATTATTATTATTACCTAGTATTAGTATGTTGAACTCGCACCTCTTGGCTTACCTGTGGAAGGTAATGATCTATTCAGTGACCGGCAGTACCGGTTTCGACGCAATCGGTCAACTGGGGACCTACTAGTGTATGCCACTCACTTGTGGGGCGAGGCCCTCGAGAAAAATGGGGAAGCGATTGCCGTCTCCCTTGATGTATCGAAGGCCTTCGACCGTACGGCATTTCCGCTGGCCTGACTGGCTGGGTAAAATACTTCCTGACTGAACGGTCCCTCCGAGTTGTTATCGACGCATGCTCATCGGAGCCCATGTCGACCAATGCCGGTATTCCTCAGGGGTCTCTTCTCTCTGCAACTCTGTTCCTGCTGCATATCCAGTCCAAAAAAGAGGCTATGGTTCGAGTGCTGCACTACAGGCAGTCTCTGAATGGAACAAAGCCAAACTTGTAGCATTCAATGCCGCCAAAACACAGGCGAGTCTTTTCACCGCCAAAAGGAGCCCGTTCACCTTGGCTCCTACTTTTCAGAATGTGTCCTTGGAGTGCACCGACCGCCTTCTGGTTTTGGGAGTTGAGATTTCCCCGAACCTAAACTTTGGACGGTTCATTGAGTCCAAGGCCAAGATGCAAAGGTCCGGCAGTACTTCACACCAGGGCAGCTTCTAATGTTGTACTAAGCACAGGTCCGCTCGTGTGTGGATTACTGCAGCCACATTTGGGCTGGTGCTGCGAAATGTTACCTGGCTACTTTGTATTGAGTGGAGAGGCGTGCGAAAAGGCTGATTGGCGACAGGTTGCTTGCATACCTATTGTGCGTTCGTTGTTCCGCTACAGTCTGCTAGACTGAAAAACGGATAAAATTTAATTTATCTGAGAGAATAAATTTTTAATGGAAAATAATAAATAGTTCAGGACATAAATTTTTGGATAGCGCAATAAATGAAAATTCAAATAATAACTAACTATTAATTTATTGGTACATTTTTACCACATAAATGATAATACTTTTATACTGATAAATAAAGCAATTCATGCCAATTTATTTCCTAACTATTCTAAAATATGTTAAAATGCCCGAAGTGCAACCAGTTGTTTTTAAGGCCTGCGTGGTGAATTACGGCCTACTCTCTCACAGAGATTACAGAGAGAGAGCAGAGGCTTATGTACCAGCAATTGGAATATTATGGAATAATTTTATTTTTACTCTAATCATAATAGGGAATGACTTCCCAGGGAGTGTATTCTCTAATATGATTATGACATATCACGTCAGCATTGCAAAGTCGGATGCTATCGTCCTCCACCTTCTTTCTTTGTTTTCCGTTTTTAGTGCCCCTATCTTACAGTTCTTCAAATATAAGAAATGCAATTTGACACTTTCAACTTACTGAAGAATAGGGAATTGGGTTAAAATAATCGACTACTACAATATCCGATCTATAGAAGATATTGATTTCATTTCTTTGTAATTTCTAATCGATTAAAGTTACAGATTTATTTATTTTATGACTGTAAATGCCTGAGTTTTAGATGAAAGAAATTCTCAAATTCTTTAGTTCCATCCAAACCTGAGCAACATTGTATTACATACTATGTTAAATGTTATTAATTTTGCTTTATACATTATTAATTGTAAGTTTCGTAATTTTAACAGAGATGACAATATATTAAAAGTTTTCGTTCTCTATTCGATATCTAAGTGTTTTGACAGTAAATAAATGAAAAAAAGTAATTATGTACTTAAATAATAAAGGACGCTTTCATTGAAAACGATCGTTATTAGTAAGTTAGATTATTCGGCCATTTTTAACGATTATTGGTATACAAGTCAACTTGAACAGTCACAACACTACAGTATAGTACTTTACTACGTGACTTGACTTGACACGACGTAGAGAAAAATACTATTTATTGTCTACATTGGTTATATTGCTTTGCTTAAAAAAATTTAATGTTATCACAAACTGCACAGTTCTTAATCATTAAGTGATTAAGAACTGTGCAGTTTGTGATAAAATAAAAATTACTTTAAAATTACGTGGTTTTGCGGAAGAAATAAATGTCAATTTTTGAGTTACGCATGTACAAAGTTGTGTCGTCTTGAAAAGTATGAAACGTCAAATTGCACGTCAAAGTGCAGTTGACAGTTGACAACTGCCAAAATCTAAAAAGAAAACATAACGACACGGTTCGGTATTTCAGAACGATTTAGGCCCTAGGATTCAGTGTCGTAGAACCTTTTGACAAGCCGTCAATATATTTTACCTAGGTACTACTTTACACACATAAGACAATATCTAAGCCATGGTGTTATCATACATTCGTAAACACATTAAAACCATTTTTATTTGATGATCATTTTTTTGGAGTCAAAAAATTATATCTTACTTTTTGGGCCAGATAAACAATCGCTGTACATACTTATCGTCTGTACAGCATACTTTTAAGCTGCAGTGTAAATAGGTTTCAGTTTTGATCAAATAAATATCTTAAATTATTATCTACACATTATCTATATACACCATTGCCTTTGCTCGGGGATTACTATCGTAATATTATGTTATATGGCAACGTCATTTTGTTAAGAATTATATACAGCGAGTTCAGTACATAATTAAACAGCACTCTTGCTGCTGCCTCTGGAATCCTCATGAGGCTACTTACACACTATTACTTGAAAATTTTCAAAAGGCATTTTTGAGATTCCAATATTTATATCCAACTAAATTTATCTCGGGATGTTTGGGGTATAATATGTTAGAAACTAGGAGAGCATATGCCCAAAGGAAAGTATTGCTAAAATTTTGTAGAGATGCCAGTGATCTCCTCAATGACAAGATTCATCTTCACATTCCTGGTAATAATCTCCGCGGTCGCAGACACCGCCTGCTAGATGTGCCTACATGTCGCACTGAATAGCCTCATGGAAGCTAACCCAAACTGACTATATTCGCAAATGAATTCAAAATTTTACTGCGCGCTTGCTTAGCGTTATGTGAAAACAAAATTTAATTAGTTAATTTTTTGTATTTTTTTATATTAAGTAGTTTTTTTTTTAATATTGTTACTCTGCTATGTTCATTTTTTTTTCTGTTTATGTTTTGATTTTTTATTACCTAAAATGTCAAATTTCGTTGAGTATCTTCTCTGACACTGATCCGATCCTTTGCAGGATTATTACCCGTCACTACTTATACGACACGTCCTGTGAGTCCGGATTCTGCCATGAAGACACCTCACTAATCATCAAGAAGCCGACTGACAAAGATGAGGGACTCTATCGCTGCAGAATCCACTACCAAGCCTCGCCATCGGTGGACTTCGTCATCGATTTCAAACTAGTTGGTAAGTTCTACATACTATTTGAGAGTAGGTACCTGACGCTTTTCTCCAGAAACGTCTGGTTGTGCTTAGTACTTGCAACCGGCTTGCTTGTATGTGTGATGTGTTAACGTACCTTAACCATAGAAAATAAAGAGGGAGGAAACGCTAGGGTGCCACCACTGCGCCTTTAGGACACGGTAGAGCATACGGTGGAGGTCTGCCCGGCTTGGGCGGTGCACCGCCGTGTCCTCGTGGCAGCGATGCGGCGATCTATCGCGTCCTGCCCTGGTCCAGGCCATGGTCCGGAGTGAGAGTGCTTGGCAGGCCGTCACCTCCTGCGAAGCAGTGATGCTAGCAAAGGAGGAGTTGGAGCGCGTGAGGGAACGGGAATCTCAGCACCCTCACGCCTCTATCCGCCGCAGCAGATGCCCTGATCGGAGACAACATCGAACTCCCAGCCACCGCAGGCGAAGGTTTCCGGGCGGCAAGCAGTGGGCAGCTCGCCGACGGCAAACCTGCGCCTGTAAGGTGCTGTAAGGACCAGTCCTGGATCGGGTGGCTTTACACGCGCCTCCAAGAGATGTCAGCACTAGAAATACCATGGTCCCTGACGTAAAGGCAAGTGAAGAAACACAGGTGGGTTTTAGTCTGTAAAAGTCTGACACGCCTTTTCGCTCCGCGCAGATCGGAGGAGTATGTCCGTAAGTTTTTTTTTTATATAAATTATAAACTAGTGCTTGAACGTAATCCCGCCTGATGGTAAGCAGTGATGCAATCGTTGAGTAGTAAGGTAGGTGCGGCTAATAAGGCCTAGCTAAGCGCAAATTGAAAAAAAAACAAAACTATTAACATGAATCAACAAATTTTAACGTTTATGAAACATTTATAGCAATTAACATCCATTATAAAGAAAAAACTGGTGGATTTTCCAAAAAAATAGTCAAAATAAAGTATTTATAAAAACACTATATTTAAGCCTAGTTAAACTATGGTAGGGTAATAAGGCCTAAGAGTTTAACACACAAAACTAAACAAAATATACGTCTTATATTTGAAAATTGAGATCAATAATTAATAATTAAGTAATAATTACAGTGTTCAGACTTAAAAATAACACAATTTTTTATTAGTTTCACTCAGGACACTCAAAATTGCCAACGTCCTCCGCTGACAAACCAACGCACTCCCCATGATATCACTTTCTGCATTTAAAACATTGCTTCATAGCAGCCTTTTCGTCCTGCTTACATCCGTGACAGTACCAACTCTCATGGTTTTCTTTAGTGCTAATATTATCTCTATTCTTTTTTATTTTTTTAGTGTTTTTTCTATTTCGTTTTTGTGGAACAGGTCTTTCGTCAGTGGAGTTTCTTTGTAATTGATGGCCTCTCTTCTTACTGTTGGTGTCTTTTCAGTGTTCTTAACTGGGGTAGCCATGAGCTGCTTAAACGCTGTTCTTTTAAATTGGGCAAGCGGTATATTATCCTCATCACCGTTGGAACTGGAACTACAGTGTTCAACCGTCTACACTGGACTACTCTTACCGCTTCCAGGTTTTCCTCAGACCACAATGCTCGTTTTGGGGGCATTGTTGTTATATGCCCTAAATACAGTAAACAGTAAAATAAAAAAAAACTGAAAAACAGTCACCTCATGATGAAAAGGAGTATAATAAGGCCTATACACGTATTTTGTAGGCCTTAATAGGCGTTGGGCAATTTTGCAAAGAAAAGTTAAAAATAAAACAATTCATTTTACATTATACTATTCTAACACCACAGTCTACTGAAGCATGAACTAGTTGACAATTAAACAATAAAATTATGTGGAAATATAATATAGTATTACAAAAAACACTTACGGTTAGATTTCCTGCGGTATTATAATTTAAACTGAACATCCGTTGACCATGATGAAAGTGGCAGCACTGGTGACAACAAGCAAGCTAGAGGGTCGTGCCACGTTTGGGACGCCATCTAAGATTATTAGCTACCTACGACTGTGACCACGAGTGATAGCGGTAATTTTAAGTTGTATTTTTGTTATTTAGGCCTTATTACCCGATAGGCCTTATTGGCCGCACCTACCTTAGTATAAATAATATGTTAAACGATTTTTTACATCAGCTGTATCCTCTTTTTCGCAACTTACACGAAGTATTTTTCTTGTAACAATAAAAACAGTATTATAAATATCCGTTTATCAATATATATGTGTAAATTACGGGTTATAAGTGTGATTATTTAATTTACAAGTATATTTTTACACTTGTACTTATTTGTGATTTTGTTCATCAAAAAACTTTTTAATTTCAATTTGTGTTTAGTGCCAGAATAAGTTTTTAATGTGCTCAGGAGATTCAAGTGATGAAGGAATTATGTAATTATTAGAATTACGGTTAAAAATTTCTTTGAGAACATCGCACGGTGACATTTCAACACACATACTTACTTCAGGTTACTTAGTTCTTGTTTATTGTTTAAGCACAAAAAATTGTTTCACAAAGGCACTTGGTTTAAAAAAAAAAATTA
Organism: Sesamia inferens; assembly: GCA_037179545.1. NCBI lineage: Eukaryota > Metazoa > Arthropoda > Insecta > Lepidoptera > Noctuidae > Sesamia > Sesamia inferens. The sequence continues at coordinate 24,158,614 of CM073921.1, forward strand.
AAACCTGTAGTGCGATTCTGTACCTATTATCTAATCGTGAAAACTCAGGTGAAGTAAGTGCACACGCACTAAACTTTTCACGGTGAGATTTTTTCACGGCTGGACTTTGTAGGTGACATTAATATTTGTATGTTTACATTATTTTATTGCATTGTCCCATATATGGAACTAGGTACTAAAGTTGTACTTGTCGTCCAACAATTAAAAGCAATTAAATCTTTAACACACTGACGTGCTTAAAGTATTAAATATGTGATGTCTTTCGGAAAGAATGTCGTGGTGGCCTAGTGGTTAAAACACCAGCCTCTCAAATATGAGTGCGCGGGTTCGATTCCAGGTCAGGCAAGTACCAATGTAACTTTTCTAAAGTTATATGTACTTTCTAAGTATATCTTGGACACCAATGACTGAAGGTGAAGGAAAACATCTTGAGGAAACCTGGACTTTAAGTCTGAAATCGCCAACCCGCATTGAGCAAGCGTGGTGATTACGCTCAATCCTTCTCTGTATGAGAGGAGACCCGTGCCCAGCAGTGGGACGATAAAAAGGTTGATAACGATGATGATGTCTTTCGGTCATTCAAGCACATCATCACACATACATACTTACATGCTTGTGACTATAGACTGCTACGCAATAGGCTTCAGTTCTATTCGGTGATTATGCTCGTCTTGAGTGCAGCTGATATCAAAAACTCATACTAAATTATACTATACACACTGCAATTTACTGAAATTTGCTACTACATCATTAATACTCACTACATTATTAGTGATTTATATCATTAATGAAGTTACGCGCCATACGAGTAAGTACATTTAAAAGACGCGGATAAGAGACGACGGATTTGAGATAAAATTGTGACTCACACTTAAACGACACTGCTCCCATCCGGCAAAAAGAATATTATTCAAATATGGGCTTTAAATGTTGCATTTTAAATATATTTTACATTGGCATAATTAGCAGACAGCGCGCTGATAGCGAGCTTACCGCCGTCAGACTGCTCGGTAGTTAAAGTAAAATAGGTATATCTAAGGTGCAATATTTAAAGCCCATATTTGAATAATATTCTTTTGGCCCGATGGGAACAGAGTTGTTTAAGTGAGCTATGACCTTTATACATAGCTTGTAGACACCGCAATCTTAAATGGTAAAGATACGCAAAGCAATCAGTGGACTACATATTATAACATGACATTATCAAACATGTTTTCGCGTTAGATTTATATCTACCTGGAAGAATGCTAGTATATCTTTTTTCTTGGTGTGAATGGATAATAATTATTTAACGGCAATAAGAAAATATTTTGCGGGCTAAATCAAAAGCCGGATCGGGCCGCATCCGGCTCGCAAGCCGGGTGTTGCCGATAAGTTGTCCTAGAGCAACGATAATTTCTCAATCTTCTAAAATTATACAGGTAGGCAGGGATATCGACGTGCGTCCTTATACCATAGAATCAGTTCATGATTATGGATACACTTGTTAATTAATAAAAAAGTGATATCACACGTAAAATATTAGTAGAATTTGAATCAAATTTAATTTATAAAATCTGTCTATTTTAAATTAGCATAGTAACTAGATTACGATATATAGAATTTTATCTACGGGCGTAAGACAAAGAAATTGACGACAGTATTTCGGCTATAATTTTCAGAATCGCCCGGATTTCCCAGGATTTACACAAGCGAGGGAGACCGGCTCAAAAATGGCTTCATTGGACCGCTTACTCTTGACTCCGACGTCGACCTGGTCTGCCTAGTGGACACTAGTAAGTATTAAATATATAAGTTAGTGGAAATATTATGTAGAATTTAATAGAAAATATTTATTTATTTACTACTAAGGTCTTATAAATAAAGTTATAATCTTACATTTAAAATTTAAGAATAATTAGAATTTCGTACGTATTTATACTCAAAAGAGGTTCATAGAAGCAGAAAGGTACAACATCTAATTTTCAACAATTCTAGATAATATTAAATAATATCTAATAAAAATTACAATAACGTATAACTATTGTATAAGAAAAACAGAGAAATAAAATGTGCTCGCGCACTGCTTTTTATAATTTCTTGCGTATATCTCACACTCAACTCCCGTTCGCCTCACCAGATCACACTTTTCGTCACGCGTTCGCCAGCTTACTCCCCAAGACAAGCTTGCTTAAAGAAGTTTCACTTCAAAACTTTTTCGTAACACATGTATTTTATACATAAGTACATTTACAATAAATTTAATAAATAATTAAAACTAACAGAGTGACTACTAGATAGGTGTTACTATCTAGGGACTATGCCTACTCTAATACTTTTACTTACATACATCACTAATTGATCTCTCACACAACCATACTTCAATAACCTAAATGCGCGCAGGCATCGGCCGCAAAGCCCACCTTATCATACATGGAAAAACTCCTACACAATACTTACCTTCCACTACATGTACTCACACCGTCGCACGCATACTCTCATATCACAACTAAAACAGAATAACTTAAATTATTGCAGCGGTAGAACTCCACAGTTGAAAATGAGCATAGTGCATAAGAATGTTGTGGTCATTTACTGTTTCTCAAAATACAGTTTATGACCTAGTTGTAGAGTCAGGGTTTTAAACATTTCAATGCAGAAATTACAACAAACCTAAATAATTGAAACTCTCTATGGGGCTATTGTTGCTGTGAATATACGTATATGTTACGGGCCAAAGCCGATTTCGAGACAAACTAGTTTTGCCTAGGCTAAACTAGTTCTTCCTATATGCGATAGGATATACCAGTTTAGGCTAGTCCAAACTAATTTGTCCTAAGCCCGAGAGGATAGACCAGTTTAGGTTAGGCCAAACAAGGCCAACCTAAACTGCCTAACTAGTAACGAACATACATGTTCATACTGTTAGATCTTGATATAAATACGCAAACTCTAGAAAGTCAAAATAAATAGATAAGCTGGATAAAATAACCCTTAATCAGAAAAATAATCAAAGAGGAAGTCTAAAGTCCTACTCTGAGTTCTATTTTTTTTTTTTTTTAATAATTATAAACTAGTGCTTGACTGCAATCCCGCCTTATGGTAAGCAAAAATGCAATCGTTGATGGTAAAGCTCACTAGTTTATTAAGCCTATTCACTTAAAAAACTTAGGAATGGGAAGGATGACGGCAGTTGAGCGAAGTGATGCAATGCTAAACCCAAGACCAACACGACCAACGATGCTGCGCTAGAGGGAGATTGATCTGGAGATCCTCCACGACCAAACTCCCTACACAACATTTGGCGCATCGTATCCGGCACACATCGCAACACAGCTGCTCAGACCCGCCCTCCGTACGGTACGGTTCTATTCTAGATAATGCCTTGTATGGCGATTGTTTTATCCCTGAATGGTAGGTGCGGTTTTTCTTGAATTGAGTTCTGACAGATTGGCAAGACTTCCTCATTGATTATTTTTCCAATTAAGGAGTATTTTATTCAGCTTATCTATTTATTTTGACTTTCTAGATATACTAGGTATAATTTTTAGACTAGGCCATATCAATTTATCCTAGAGTGTGCGTATTTATAACAGGATCAACTAGTTTGGCCTAGCCTAAACTGGTCTGTCCTATCGGGCTTAGGACAAATTAGTTTGGACTACCCTAAGCTAGTTTATCCTATCGCTTATAGGAAGAATTAGTTAAAAAACTAGTTTTTTTCTGAAATCGAGTTTGTCCGGTAACATATATATTATATGTAATAGTTAATAAATAGAGATAAATTATTATTTTATAGAACCAAACGAGCTCAACACGACGCTAATGTGGCATCGGGATGGCGTGTTAGTAAATCAAACGTCTATGACTCATCCTGGCCGCACACTGCGTGTTGACACTAGTCTACGCAAACTCTCTAGGGGAGATCTCAACGCACATTACGAGTGCTTGGCGCAGAATGCAGACGTCACCGAACCTCTGGTGGCCAGTGTATACATCAAAATGTATCGTAAGTATCAAGGGAGATTTTTGGGAGTGTTTAGCAACGTTTTGGAATGGAATAGGCATGAAATTCCGAATATACTTACAGGGTGTATCTGACATCGTAACGCAAACTTCGCGAAAAGGCTAGACCGCATGCCACTAATAAAATTATGATAGTCATTTATGTCGTTAATGAACGGTTACAGAATTCACAGTGATTAAAAAAGTGTCGGCTCGGCTTTTGAACGTTGCAAGCGTGCCGCCGTGCGGGTTTGTAGGTATGACGTTGATCCCTGATGTGTTACTCTATTAAATCAGCTGATAAGATAGTTTTTCGAGTTTTGTTTTCATTGCGCTTTTTGTGTATTTAGCGAATTAATTAATTTTTACTTTAAAATCTTATTGGGTTATAAAAATATAGTAATTATGAACGGTCTAAAGTGAAAAAAACTACATATGTATTTTTTTGAATCATGAAAAAGCCAACGAAAAATTCCACCACTGGGGGTTTCAGAATCATGTACTGGATCCATGGTATTCGTTTGTGCGTCGATGTCAGAGACACCCTTTATGTAATAAGGTGTTTGTATTAGACTAAAAAAATTCAGTTTCTCGTTTGTCCATACAGAAACGCCTTGCTTATTATTTGACTTCATTCCAGTACCCCCTATAACAGTGGAGATCCGCATGAACAACAACTATAACTTCGAGGCAGGTCAGCCGCGCGTTGTGGATTGTGTCGTGGTGGGATGTATACCACCGCCGATCATCAACTGGAAAATCGGAACTAGAACGGTGCGACCCTCCGTACATAAGGTGGGTAAAATCTACTAAAAACTTTTAGGCACCTCATATTCGCGTTAAGATTAGACATTTAAAGGAACATTTTAAGGTTTTTTAATGGCTGTTCAGCCGATTTTAACTTACTCGTATATTCTGTAGGCAGAAGAATGCCTTTAAACCAGAAAATGCGTTAAAAACCAACTAAGTAAGTAATTACGCCGCCATTTGTCATTTACCAACACTATAAACAGTTAAAAATGTTTTCTTTGTTATTTTTAACGAAGTACCTATAGCAATCATCATCACCAACTTTTTATCGTCCCACTACTGCGCACAGAGGTCTCCACTCATACAGAGAAGGATTAAGTGTAATCACCACGCTTGCTCAATGCAGGTTGGCGAATTCAGACTTAAAGTCCAGGTTTCCTTCACCTTTTAATCAGTCATTGGCGTCCAAGATAAACTCAGAAAGTAGGTACATATGTATAATTTAGAAAAGTTACACATTGATACCTGCCTGATCGGGAATCGAACCCGCACACTCATATTTGAGAGGCCACCACGAATATAGAGCATAGCAAGCACGAGTATAGCAATGATTGCAACTAAAAAAATAACTATGATAATAAATAATAAATTCATATCTATACTAATTTGACGTAAGTTTGGTGGCCATGTTGTTAATCTCATAAGAAAGCTCAAGGTCACTCAAAGGGCTATGCTTGGGGTTTCATTGCGTGATCAAATCAGAAATGAGGAGAACCGCAGAAGAACGGAAGTAACCGACATAGCCCGAAGGATTGCAACACTTAAGTGTCAGAGGACCGGCCATATTGCCAGTAGGACAGATGCCCGATCGGGCCGACGGGTTCTCGAGTGGCGACAAGGTGGACCGACGACCTGGTAAAGGTCGCGGGAAACCGCTGGATGCGGGAGGCGCAGGACAGGTCGTCGTGGATATCCTTCGATGAGGTTATGTCCAGAAAAATTATGATGAAGACGATGTTTTTAATCACGTCTAAACTGTCTATGGAATACCATATTTTAACACGACTAGACAAATATATTTTATCTTGTGTTCCTTTCTTAATTAAATACAAAGAAAAATATGCACTGAACTTAATTTTAGATTAATTTGTGAACTGTGGATTCGGGACCAGTAGCTTAGAATCTGTCAGTAGTTAATTTATTCTAATTTCTCCTTCATACCGACCCTGATCACAATCTATTCATTGACACCTTTCCAATGAGCCTGAAGATTAGGCGATACCTCTACTGTAGGCCTAGTATGAGTTTTCATTACGAAACTCGTTCGCCGATATCGAGCGCGTTTGACTCAGCGATTGGCCCGCTTCAAGGTCGTAAGAACTCTCAACCAATGAGAGCGCCAAACGCGCTCGATACGATCGAACGAGTTTCGTATTGAAAACTCATACTAGGCCTGCTGTACCTATGCAGCAACGACAGTCCCGTTTGTGGTTCGGGAGAATCTGTCCCTTCTTTGATTGCCTAGAAGAGATCGCATTAGCGATAAGGCCGCCCATTGTTTATTTTTTTGTTTTGAATGTTTTTGTTCGATGTTTGATTGGTGTACAATAAAGAATATATATAGGTATATTTGCAAGTATGTTGGGTTCAACATGTTCTTCTTAAATAATCGATAAATTTCATTCATGAACTAGAAAACAGCTGATAATCATCAAACTATTGAATAGATTTTATTGAATCATAGATAACTAAGAATATTTCGTTAAAAAAAAAACCCAAATCGATTCAGCTATTTGGTAGTAAATGCCTCAGAGTTACGAACAGATACACTGTTAAATGCCGTCTGTTTCACATTATAATAAATGAGTTTAAAGTACTCAACCACACCTACTTTAGCACTGTTCCCACCAGCAGCATGGAAAGTGCAATGACACTTGTCGAGCGCACATCGGCCATCTTGCCAATAAAGCTGCCCCTCCCTACAAGTAGCTTGTCACATAAATCTGTCGCGGTATGTGCAGTAGGCTCGACAGCCCGCCATCCACTCACAGCCCGCATCTTACTGATCCAAGCTCAACAACGCCACGCCCTCAAATCAAATTTATGACATCATGACAGCTCCTAGTTTCTTTTGCTTCATTGGAGTGCATAACAAATCTTTTTTTTTTGTGTACTGAACATTTGTGATTCGTCCATGACTAGTAGTCATGTCATGACATGACAAGATGTAAGATGTAATGTTTAATATGACCAAGTTTAAAAAAAAACACACACACACACACTCACGATACAGGACTCAGGAGTAATCTAGGAATTACTCCTGAGTCCTGTATCGTCGGTGCGTTTACAAACATTTAAAGTCACATACAGAAACAGCCAGACCTGGAACAATTACTTGTAGGCCATACAAATATTTGTTCCGTGCGGGAATCTAACCCGCGACACGCAGCGCAGCAGTTGATCGCTCAGCCACTGCGCCAATCGTATCATCAAAAATGTAGGCATTAGATAACGTATCCTCTAAATACTTACTTATTAACCTTCTAATGATGTACATTTTCTTAAATTAAACCGTCTAAACAGTATTGGGTTTTCTACATTTGTCCGTAGTATAATGTGTAGCGATTAGTGTACCAACCGAGATCAAATGGGTTAGGTTGGAACTTAGAGCGACCACGCGGAGCTGTGCCACGGGAGCGAAGTCAGCGAAGTCGCGGAACCGAATCAAGCGATGCAGCGACAGAGACGTGCCATTTCTGAGGGCTTTTTGAACATCTTAATTTCATAATGCACTATCAATGTCAATGTGAATTATTTTGAAGGATAATGCTAACCCTTTGTTCGAAAAACGTGTCTACTCAACAACGTACGGATGACAGCAAATCAAGCTACCCGCTAACTGTCAAATATTTCCAATTAACTTTGAGCCTTAATGCTTTAGAGATAAATTTGAAAATATAATAAAGAAATCTGTCAGATTGTAGTAGCTTCATGTGCTGTCGTAAGTACCTAAAAACGCGAACTATCAAAGTTAAATCTATTACTACTGAAAATGTATTACGCAAAATTTACACTGCAGTGTTCACATTCGTCTGTTCGTTCCAAATAAGTCTCGCCATACAATTTTTAAGACAGAAACTTCTTAGCGTGTTAAAAAATTCATCAATTTAAGAGTCTATTTCAACAATTTTTTTGTAAAATAAAATGGTGTTTTGTATAAAAAGAACAAAGCAAACATTTTTACAAACAAAGAAACAATATTTTGTTTCCGCCGAAACCGCTTATACAAACTGGAATCTTCCAAAAACTCAATTATGTATGTTTCAAACGCAGGAGTTACACGACGGGAACTATACGATATCATCGCTATCGCTGGCGCCCTTCCTTGAAGACGATGACAAAGAACTGGTCTGCATGGTCCACAACACCTTTATACCATACAAGACCTACCAGGACAAAGTTACCATAAATGTTGGATGTAAGTACCTACCCACTCCTTTTTTTTCATTTAAGATGGGAAATCATCAAATAACATCTCCCGCTCTGGGAAGCGCGAAAGCGCGTATCATACTTACTGACAAAGGTCCGTATTACAGAATGTCACTCAAAACTCAAGCTCTACTTAAGTCTCGTTTCAAGCCATTTGATTTTTTGAAACTAGTTTTAAGTAATGCTTAAACAGAGATCAATTCCTCATAACATTTTATGTTATGATCTGTGACCCCGGCAAATGTCCGCTGCACGACAATTCTCTAAATACAGGTTCTTCTAAATGGTAATTAAATGGTAGTTTCTAAAAATGTAAGTAACTTCGTTAATAATAACATTTTATGAAAATAAAATCTCTTCATGAAGCCAAAATGTAACAAAGTAGGTATATGTGTTTTCAGTTAATGTCGCCATTATCGCGCCACGTTGTATAGACAAATAAACATAAATGAAAATAACGTAATGACAAATTAAAGTAGTTACATCACTATCACTTCTGAGTTATCGGCCTCTAGGTCCTCGTGTTTTAAGAAATATGTCCCCTAGTTACATCATCCACAATAACCATATTTCCGCAGCCCGCCCAACCTGCCACAGTTGTACAGAAAGGATAGGTGCTGTGGACCAGCAGGCAGAGACAGTAGAGTGCATTGTCGAATCATCTTCTGCACCAGTTCAGTTCAGTTGGACCTTTGCTAACTCAAAGACTGTGTATACCAGATTTACTGTAAGTATAGTAGGTATAGCATAATAGCCTATAATACTAGAAAGGTTTCTACCCAAAAAGCAACCTACTTTCCAATTAAAACATTCTAGCCAGTGGGAATTGTTTATTATTGTACGGAGGACAGCAGGTCAAGCTATCTGAAACTAGATATTCCCAATCAACCATGACCCTTATTGCTATAGACATAAAGTTGAAGATCTAAGAAAGAAATCTGACAGATTGTAGTAGCTTGATGTGCTGTCGTTTGTACATTATCACAAACTTACAATGAATAAAAAAATCTAATGTTCCAGTTGTCTTGCCATGTTTCCTATAACCTAAAATAAAGACCAAAAATACTAGGCCACCTAGACTAGCCGCTAAGGCTAGAATAGTAGCTTTTTGTGAAACTCGAATACATCTTAAAATTTCAGCAAGAACAATTCTGATACAAGCCCTTGTATTACAGAAAGTCAGAGAATACCCTAACCGCTATATATCAACACTTTCATGGGTGGCCCAAAAGGGAGACATTGGTTTACTGCACTGTCGTGCCACCAACGCCCAAGGAGAACAGAAGAACCCATGCACAGTCATCGTATCTGCTGGAGGGCCCCCCGATATGCCTGACTGCAAAGTGCAGAGGATTTGCCCAGACTCTCTGAGGGTGCAGTGCGAGAAAGGTGAGATATTATTTCTGACAACAACAAAAGAACTGGTTTGAAAGCAGCATTGTTACCCATAAATGCAAGGTTCGGACAAAACATTTAGATAATTACAATAAAAATCCTACTTCATAGTGATACGGTGGTAATGCCGTAACACACTAACTGTAGCAATAGCTTTCAATTTGACAGTTCAATAACTTTTACTGCGTTATTGACATTGTTGAGCAGAGAAATTTTCCGAATATATGAAGCGATGGTTTAACAATGCCTTTCAAATTTATTCATACTTTGGGTTGCTGTTGTTGGTTAAATTTGTGCTAAAATACCAAGCCGAATGTCCACAGGTTGGGACGGCGGCCGCCCCCAGACGCTTCACCTAGATATAGTAGACAAAGATGGCGTACGTACCAAAAAGCTTTCCAACAACACCGGCCATTTCTACGTGCGCAATATTGTGGACGAATTCAACCAGACTGTTGTGTTGTACGCATCCAATACTCGTGGCAAAAGTAAGAAGAGGGTCCTCTACCTGCACACTCTGCCTATGATCTCAGAAGGTAAGAAGAGCATCACTTATTGATAACCGACATCGATATCTGTATAACACGATCTAATAAAATTTTCATACATTTCTTGATGTTGAGAACAGTCGTAAATTCGAACTCGAAAAGGCGCTTACTTTGTATAAATTACATATATCAACATTACTGTATTGAAAACGGTGAACGAGCACGTCGTGAGAAAACCGAAATGTCACAGACAAAACAAATGAAGGCATGTGACACCTACCAACCCGCACTGGGCCTGCCTGGTTGATGACGGCCCACTCCCTCTCACCTGAAGAAAATGTCTAGCGCGATATACTTATTAACAAAGATTTTTTTAATTTGTGTAACAAGTATTTATTAGAAAGTTAATAATGTTAAAAAAAATCATCAATACAAACATTTATGTTCATATAGGTACTCCTATTGAATTCATATTTCATTAAATACATTAACGAACAACCAGACACTGACCTGTAAACTGTTAAAATCGTAAGAAAATTTAAATTTGACTGGTAACTCCTGACGTTTTCCTTCCTGTCGTCCGTGCTTCGTTGGCCTTCCGCAGTGAAGAAACATCGTTTTATTTTAAAAGCATATTATTATAAGGAATATAATATATATAATCTTTTCACAGCAGCCACAAGATCAAGTAATCATTTTAAGTTTCTTCTTTTAGAGGTAGAGACTAAATCCAATGAAAATAAAAGTGATTGGATGCCGTACATCGAAGCTTTCAGCGGAATAGTGGGGGTGGCCATTATCGCGACAGTCGTTAAAATAACCGTCAAGACTCTAGTAGCTCGACATGCCAGCAATGAGACCAGTCTCGACATCGCATCTCAGCCCGATGGTACGTTTCTTTGTGTTTTCCACTACCTTTTCTTTATGACTACATATTTGCATCTGCAAATTTAAGTATTAGAGAACGGTTTCGAAGTGAAGGCAAGCGGACCGGTGCGTAGACGTGCAGGCGTTGACGAATCACATTGGTGGAAGATCACAGCGCGCCCCTCGTCTCCTTTACGATAGGTCGATTCCTGCACCGTCTCAGTTGAAAGATTGCTTGTGAGCTCTGGACAGAGAGAGGTGGAAAGAAAGTAAGGACGCCTTTGCCCAGGAGTGCGACTAACGGTTAATAAAAAAGGATCCGGATATTGCCGGATAATACGGATTTTTAATATAATGGGTGTACTGTTACTGTCAGAGAACAAAAGTTTCCGACATTCAAAAATATCTATATCAAATTTGTCTTTTTTTGAAAACGTGCTTATTACATTTAAGTATTCATTATACAATGAGTATAATAAAGGAATCGGTCCTAATATTCCGCGAGCATATAATATTTCATTCGAAACATTCAGTAGTTAATTTTTAATCAAATAAAATTGTATCTATGTTTTTATGACAATGATAACGACTTACAATCTTCTCGTCCGAAATACCGTAGTGCTCAAGACAAAAGTCTTCGACCAGTGTGTGTTGCCAGTGGAACTGAGACGTGGTGGCTAACAATGGGCGTTATAAGAAAGCTCACTCAAAGGGCAATGGAGAAGGATGTGTTTGGGGTTTCACTGCCTGATCAGAAATGAGGAGATCCGCAGAAGAACGAGAGTTACCGACATAGCCCGAAGAACTGCAACACTTAAGTGACAGTGGGCCTGCCATATTGCCCGTAGGACAGATGCCCGATCGGGCCGACGGGTTCTCGAGTGGCGACAAGGTGGACCGACGACCTGGTAAAGGTCGCGGGAAACCCCTGGATGCGGGAGGCGCAGGACAGGTCGTTGTGGATATCCTTCGAGGAGGCTATGTCCAGCAGTGGACATCTTTCGGCTGAAATGATGATGATGATGATGTTTTTAATCACGTCTAAACTGTCTATGGAATATCTTGACACGACTAGACAAATATATTTTATCTTGTGCTCTTTTCATAATTAAATACAAAGAAAAATATACACTAAACTTAATTTTAGATTAATTTGTGAACTGTGGAATCGGGACCAGTAGCTTAGAATCTGTCAGTAGCTAATTTATTCCAATTTCTCTTTCATACCGAACCTGATCACAATCTATTCATTGAATTCAATGAATAATAATGTCGTCGTGGAGATTTTTGGGAGAGGGCTATGTCATGGTTATGTCCAACAGTGGACGTCTTTCAGCTGAAATGTGATATTTAGAGATTTAATGTGATTTCAATCGCCACACTGTATACATATAATTTTAAACAGGGTGTCTAAAAAAATATTTAAAAAAACAATAAAAGTCCTATCGCTAATATAATAATAAATATGTCGTGTCTACCTATTCTTATGCTCCATTCTTATTGTCCGTTTGTACATATGTGTGTCCTTAGACTTAAATGATAATTAAATTGACTATACCGGGTGTACCAGGGTGTATATTTGTATCAATAGCTTGATAATTTAAAAGAGTGTCCATGGAGTTTCTTGCCCGTTCTGCTATATAGGTACCTACTCTTTGGAATGGGGGACTAGCTTCTCCTTACTGACTGACCGACCTTCTGACAATTCAAAAATGCCTGTAACTGGTTTATTTGAAATAAATGCTTTGATTTGATTTGATTTGATATCTGACATCGACGCACAACGATTTCCATAGATCCAGTACATGATTCTGAACCCGTCAGTGGTGGAATTTTCCGTCGAATGTTTCATGATTAAAAAAAAATAATTTTTTTTTTCACTTTAGACCATTCATAATTGCTATATTTTTATAACTCAATAATATTTTAAGTAAAAATTATTTAATTCGCTAATTACACAAAAAAAGCGCAATGAAAACAAAACTCGAAAAACTATCTTATCCGCTGATTTAATAGAGTTCACATCAGGGATCAACGTCATACCTATAAACCCACACGGCGGCACGCTTGCAACGTTCAAAGGCCAAGCCGACACTTTTTTTAAACACTGTGAATTTTGGAACCGTTCATTAACGACATAAATGTCTATCATAATTTTATTAGTGGCATGCGGTCTAACTAACCTTTTCGCGAAGTTTGCGTTACGATGTCAGAATTCAGATACACCCTGTACATTATGTACCTATCTGTATTTAGGTATATGTATCAATAATGTTACCTAACGTACCTACTATTATTCTCTAATGTATTATTTATTCATAATCTAAAGAACCATATATTTTTTTGTTCTTAACAACATTTTTCCGAATCTTAGCATTGCATATCACTACATTTTATTATAAAACAGAGTCACTTTTACTTTCCCTATGTCCCTTTGTATGATTCAATCTTTAAAACTACGCAACGGATTTTGATGGTTTTTTTTTAATAGATAGAGTGATTCAAGGGGAAGGTTTATATGTATAATAATAATAACAGTCATTAAATAGTGGAGAAATACTATTACTTTTTATTTTTCTAATATGATGTCGTAAATAATTACATTTCTTCAGCGTATCCAATGAAACGTAGGCTTAACCCTACAAAAAGAGAAAAAAATACGGAAAAGATCGATAAAAAAGTCCGCGATGATATACGGACAACTCACACAGATTGAGCTAGCCCCAAAGTAAGTTCGCGACTTGTGTTACGGGATACTAACTCAACGATACTATATTTATAATAGATACATATATAAATAAACATCCAAGACCCAGATCAATCAGGAAAAGATAATTTTTTCCACCATGACCTGGCCGGGGATCGAACCCGGGGCCTCCATGTCGAAGGCAGGCGTTTTGACCGCTGCGCCATGGAGGTCGTCAATATATATATACAGTATGTTAAGAAAACCCTGTCCGACCCATAAGGATAATAAAGGTTAGGTAAACACATGACCAAATATAATATAAAATTTTACGTAATCACCATAGTAACAATACTAATGAATTTTGAAATAGTGTTTTTTTCTCGCGAATTAATTCCAACTTCCCCGAAATATGGTAATTTTTAAAAAGTGACAACACCGGTATTATTATGAGCGAATAGCGATGCGATCACGTGCCGCGTCCCTGCCGCCCGCCGCCTCCGCCGCCTCCGCCGCCGCGCGCGTTTGTGTGGATAACGCAGATTTATTAAGTTACTTCTTTTTGCGAAATAATATTTATTTTTTTAGGTGGATTTTTTTTTCTTATTTAGCCCGGTTTTGTATGCATTAGTAGAATCAGTTATCGATACCTAACAACACCTTCACGGGTCGGACAGGGTTTTCGTAACATACTGTATATAGGTATATATGTCTATCTCTTATGGATATCCCACATTAACATTTTTTTATCATTTACTTTTTACGACAGATACCGGCTAATTTTCGAAGTAATGTTAATCAATGCAGCATTAATCCTTATCCGATTTAAATGAATGTTTTAGATGATATTACGGACTAGCTTTCCGCCCGCGGCGTCGCCCGCGTGGAGCTCGTTTATATCGCGTTTCCAAGAGATCTCTTCTAAAGTCTGAAATCAAAACTATCCTATGTTATTTCTCAAGGTACAACTCTGTCTGTTTACCAAATTTTAATAAAATCAATTCAGTGGTTTACACGTAAAAGCATAACAGACAGAGTTACTTTCGCATTTATAATATTTGCGCCGGGAGTGGCGGGCCGCTGTTTTTATACAACGTTCACAGTTTTTCTGTTGTGTATTTAGTATCAGCATTGTACCCGTGCGAAGCCGGGGCGGGTCGCTAGTACCTAATATGCTTAAATTTATGTCATAAGTATTGCAATCAATAATATATTAATTTATAGGTATACAAATACAAATATTTATTGGGACAAAAAATACATTTTAAAATTTTTTTGTACCTACATTAATACTGCATTACAATAGGTACAATAGGTTTATCCCTGTGCCCTAAACTAGGCTAGGCCTGTATCTCAGGGGGCAGTGTCCTGCTATAGTATGATATATAATGCAATTGTGGCAGATGTGCCAGTGGACTATCAAGTTCTTGAATTTTTACCTTGTGTCAAACTTTAAAAATATGAGACGTTCTGGGCGGAGCGGAAAGGCGTGAGATTTGGAAGGCTTTTAATGGCCTATACCCGGCAGTGCCTTTGCTTGGCTGTGCGCCAAAGCCACGGTTTCTTTTTTAACCAACCCGCAACCCTGACCTAGGAGGCATCGGTCTTCGTAGACCCCGACACGATGTGCTGACATCTCTTACCTTACCTGCCCACTCAGCTGCGCACGATTTGGTATCACACTCGTGTTAGATTGATTCAGTGTGTAATAGAAATGTATCATGTATGTGCCTACATATTATTACACAAATATACCTAAACTTTGTATATCAGAATAGTAGCTAGCTATATGTCGGCCAAATTCGATAAAGAATAGAGGTAAACAAACCGTTGCTAGGCAACGAGTAGTTTTCGCCTAAAAGACAGATATTAACAACCTTTTCTAGATGGATGATTTTTATAAAATTAATAATTCTACTTCCTACTAATGTAAACAGTTTATTTGTTTAGATATTTATGATTTGCATAGAACACTTAACCGATTTTAATGAAATATGACACACACACACATGTAAGCTAATTTCCTAATAAGTTTTTTTTTTTTTTGATACATATACAGTATGTTAAGAAAACCCTGTCCGACCCATAAGGGTATTATTACCCTTATGGGTCGGACAGGGTAACCTTTATAGGTTAGGTAAACACAAGACCAAATATAATATAAAATTTTACGTAATCATCATAGTACTAATACAAATGAATATTGAAATAATCATTTTTTCCCGCGAATTAATTGCAATTTCCCCGAAATTTGGTAATTTTTAGAAAGTGACAACACCGGTATTATTATGAGCCAATAGCGATGTGACCACGAGCCGCGTGCCCTGCCGCCCGGCCCCCGCGGGCGGTAGGCGAAGGGTGGTTAACGCACGTTTATTAAGTTACCTCTTTTTGCGAAATAATATTTATTTTTTAGGGGGATTTTTGTTTTAAGTTTAGCCCGGTTTTGTATGCATTAGTAGAATCAGTTATCGATACCTAACAACACCTTCACGGGTCGGACAGGGTTTTCTTAACATACTGTATATTATACCTACTTAGTTCATAATTGAAAGTATTACAATGCACGTGTTATGGAGTTGATTTGAAAGTAACTTTATTCATTAGTTGAATTCCACAAAATTTGTTTAATACCTGGATTTCATCGGACGGAGCCTCGGAGCAACGGAGTCCTGTGCGGGTATTGAAATACATCAACATTATACACATTTATCTAACCAAATCAGCATTCAGTACTTAAAAGTTGCGAATACAAAAACTACGAGGGTTCACTGAAACCATCACCTCAACTCTTTGAATGTTGTTGCAATATAGGTAATTGAGCATTTGAGCCACAACCCAGATCCGCTTATGTTCTTTCTAAAGCTTTTACTTTCATTTTAAGGGTGCTACCACCGGGAGCCTGACTTCAGCAGAGAAGAGCGACGCATTGGCAGTACGAATATTACTGTAAACCAATCAGCACCCTGTCAGAACGTAAGTACAGAATTACAAACATACCTATTCGGCTACTATAGCCTCAGAGCAATAATACTTTAGTGAGTTTGGTAGATATTTTTGGCAAATGCATGCTTAAAAGCCTAAAAAAATAACTTGACAGCCTCCGTGACGTAGCGGTAGCGAACGTGGCCGTTGCGCAAGGAGGCGCGGGTTCCCGCGCTGTCAAATATTTGTATGTATGAATATGAATATTTGCACTGGGTATGGTCGTGACGCGGAAAGCACGTTAAACCGTTGGTCACGGTTGCCATACGAACATCTAATGGCAGTCGTTACGGGTTGTTAAGTCCAACAATTGATCTAACTGCAATGCTTCGATATCGCCTTCGGGTTGTAGAGGTCAGACAACAGTCGCTTCACGGAAAATATCGAATTTTTTCCAAAATCAGCAGTTAGACTGGTAAAGCGGACCCGAGGCTCCAAAGCTGAAAAAAGGGATTAACGCTGAGATGATGATGATGATGATGGCAAGCTTAAAAACGTCAAACAAAATTTTTGAACTTAAAATTGATGGTTTTTATGGTGGGAACCACACACGCACACGCTAGTACGCCCACAAGCACACGCAACAACACATCCACACGTACCCACGCTAATGCATCCACAAGCGCCCGCACCAACAATAGGTATGTTACCCCTAACACAGCTTGCTTTTAAGTGCTTAACCTTTTTTTCCTGGGTGCAAAATCCTCATTGATGTCCGGCGCCCTGGACCGGCCGAGGGGTCTGTCAGACTCTTACTGACTCTAAAACCACTCCGGTGTGTTCCATCTCACACCTACACCGGGGTTGCGAGAACGCACTGATTCCGCAAGTGCTTTAGGCCTTAACTTAACCTAACATTTAATATCTGAGCAGCTTTTGCCCACGTCTTTGCCCGTGTGGATCTCGGAAGTTATCCCATGGGGACGTACTACTCAGGTAGGTATATCTATTGCCTTGCAGGTGTTACATAGTGATAATCCCGATATTAGTATTTTAAGAGAAACCGGGAATACCCTTGTGATTTGGGTGGTTTTGGTGGGATTTGGAGGGGTGGGAAAGTCTAATTTCAAAAGAGTCGTCCAAAACTTTCCACTGAAAACAAAAAAGGTCTAGGATCTATAAATCGTATTAATCTACGTCTTTTTGATTTTTTTTGATGAATTGATTTCATATATTTTTTTTTTGTTTACTTCTTTCCGTTCAGAGGAACGGAAAAGGCAAAGGCATAATACGCCATACAGCCTAGTCTTAAGTAACTTTTTTTCTTCAGTTCATATCCTAACTTATCCATTTTTTTTTTTTTTGACGCTGTGGGAATGCGTTTACGCACCATACCCCGAAGGGCGTGTGTGGGACTCGCCCAGCCGGAGCCGGGAATACCCACTAAACCCGAACAGCGGCACACCGACATCGCCTTAGTGGTGGGGTCATGAGAAATAGCAAGCCTGCCTACCAATCCCCCGCTGGCGATTCCCGCCAGAAGGCGGGCCCACAGTGGGCCCTCCATAGGGAGGGGCCCGGCTGGGTACGTCTTCTTGTGCGAGAAGATGCAGCAGCCAAGGGTTTTTTAGCGAGGTGTCCTTCCTCTTAGCCCCACTCGTTTGCCCGGAAGCAAACGGGGCCCCCAGCTCCTCTCAATGAGGACACCGGGTTGCCCGACGGTGACCCGGAGTTCGGGACACGTCAGCCACCTGGAGTGGTGGCCGACCCGCCGCACGTGGTCCCCACTTCTGGTTTTGGTCCGCGCCGGAAAACCGGTAACCCCCATATCTGGGGGCCGTTCCCCTATCCGCCACCTGGGGACGCGTCCGATGGCAGGCCAGAACTGCACACGGAATCCTAATTTATCCTACCTTATCCTTTTTTTTTTTTTTTTTTTTTTTTTTTTTTTTTTTTTTTTTTTTTTTTTTTTTTTTTTTTTTTTGACGCTGTGGGAATGCATTTACGCACCATACCCCGAAGGGCGTGTGTGGGACTCGCCCAGCTCTGTAGCCAGGAATACCCACTAAACCCAACAGCGGCACACCGACATCGCCTTAGTGGCGGGGTCATGGGATGTAGCAAGCCTGCCGTCCACAACCCCGCCGGCGATTCCTGCCCGAAGGCAGGCCCACAGTGGGCCCTCCATAGGGAGGGGCCCGGCTGGTCACGTCTCCGTGTGCGAGAAGACGCAGCAGCCAAGGGTTTTTTAGCGAGGTGTCCTTCCTCTTAGCCCACTCGTTTGCCCGAAGGCAAACGGGGCCCCCAGCTCCTCTCAATGAGGAGACCGGGTTGCCCGACGGTGACCCGGACTTCGGGTCACGTCAGCCACCTGGAGTGGTGGCCGACCCGCCGCGCGTGACCGCCGAAGCGGTCCCCACTTCTGGTTTTGGTCCGCGCCGGTAAACCGGTAACCCCCATATCTGGGGGCCGTTCCCCTATCCGCCACCTGGGGACGCGTCCGATGGCAGGTCCAGAAACTGCACACGGAATCCTACCTTATCCTAGCTTAACTTAACTTAACCTATATCCTTTCGCTTCCCACGTGAGGCCGACCAGGAGGGGTTTGGGGTAAAGACATGATGTGACCACTATGCTACAATATTTCACTGTTCTTTATGAATTATTCACTGAATGCACTTTTTACTACATAAGTCACGCGTTTTTATTTAGTAAACGACACTATAAATAATTTAAAAGTCCAATGAAAAATGAGCGTGGCACTCATTTTGGCTTTCCCGCCAAACTCCTCAAAGAAATTGACGAACTACGGTGGCACATAGTGATGCGTTTTGAGTTTCTTATCCAATGTAACTTTTGACTCAGAGAATTTACCACATTCGTTCTTGTTTCAAATGTGAGCTCTTGGAAAACCTATAATATGATATATGATTAAACATTGATAAAACATTAGTGTATCATTCTGATTGTGACTATAAATTAAAAATATAAAAGAAATAATAAAAAAAAAGATGTCAGCCTATTAAATTAAATTTCATTTATTTCGTATAACTAGATCCATATGACAGATAATTAATCAATTATCATAGATATAGGTACATACAACATTATTTATACTTTTAGGTATTTCAGTTTGTTCAGAATAAGCAACTGCTGAAAAATATTACACATAAAATCACAAATAAAATCTTATTTTGCCATGAAAACCAATGAAAATCAAAGGCTGAATGAACATCACGTATTTTTTGTGCATACTGGAAGTTTGAAAGTGGCTGACCATGGGTTTCGCATCTCAGTATTTTCAAATAAATATTAGCTATGAACTTTTATCCCTACATATGCTTGCTAATAAACCTTTCATGTCCTTAATAATGCATACCAGGTATAAACCGTGTCAAGTATTCGCACATTGATTTTCAATCGTATTTTTGCTTAAAACCACTGAAATTTGAGTAAGTAAATATTTTTATATTTTTCGTAACTAGTAAGTAAGTATTTTTATATTTTTCGGGTGTAGCGGCCCAGAAAAGCTTTAAAATGTTGCCTCATTTATGTATATGAAATATGAAGGAAGTTATGATATACCTACCGACAAAAAGCCCTTGAAAAATAAGCAAGTAGGTAATATACAGAGTGGTCCTGATAATACGACAATAAGTAAATGAAAACACGGACAATGCAAATTATAGGAATAGTCCTAAACCATAGAAAAAACATAGCATCGAAAATAAAATAAAAATTTCAAAGAAACTAAATCGTATTTCCAGCACAGTCCTGTATCGACTTGCTTTTTTCGCGCCTTTATTATTAAATTTTAGTACCTACCCACCGCTGGATGCGGCGGTCATCAACCTGTAAGCGCTTACTTACTTGCTTAATTCCTTCCGCACTTGTTTAATTAAGGTACGTATTCCAGAAGGAAACTCAAGCATTGATCTCTGTTTAAGCATTACTTAAAAATAGTTTCAACCAGTCAAAAGGCTTCAAACGAGACTTAAGTAGAGCTTGAGTGTTGAGTGACGTTCTGTAATACGGACCTTATTGTCGTATTATCATCACCACTTTGTATACAGAGTGGTGCTGACAATACGACAATAAATTAAACATCGTGTACCTCAACACATTCTCAGTCTACTAAAAAAATAAATATAAATATGTCCATTATTTTAGTCACAAGAAATTATTTTTCATTTTTCATATTTTCTACATGATGTAATTAATGACCGCCGCATCCTGCGGTACAAACTTTAATAATAATGGCGCGAAAAAACAAGTTGATACAGGATCGCGCTGTCGCCGCTCGGAGGTCAGTGAACCAATATTTTTAAAGAATGTTCTATTCCGTTTGCAATTTTATGCGATTTAGTTTGTTTGAAATTTTCATTTTTTTTATTTTTGATGATGGTTTTTTTCTATGGTTTAGGATTATTCCCATGGACCAGCATTGTTCGTGTTTTCATTTATTGTCGTATTGTCAGCACCTGTATGTTGATCATGATTCTACCTACAGGCAAAGGAATGTTCTAGCAATCACCAAAAGAAGAGATGGTGATGATAAGATGGCTAGACTATTCTTTTATTTGCGCTGTTGTATTTTTTGTAATATTCTGTACCTAAATGATTTGTGACTATTGTTGTTCCAGACGTACTCCTCATCTCACCTACCAACGTGCCGGTTGATGGGTGGCCACGAACCGCTGCCTCGACCCGAAGGGCGTTCGTCTAGTCAGCATTCTTATTACGTCTAAATGACCTTAAATACATCTGTCCTGAACTATATGTTACTACGTAGGGTGAGATGTCCAACAGTGAACCAGTGGTACACATTGAGCCACCATTCTTACTTTGTAAATGCTTCGTTTTCAAACCGTGCTTGGACACGAATATACTCAGTTTTTACTGCGCCGCCTGCTGGTAAGTCGGGAACTAGCTAGCGTCAAAGATGTCCGTGTGGCGGATCGCAATACGATTTTCGGCGATAAAACGCAATAAAACGTAAGTATTACCTTTTCGTATTACTTCTGTTATGCGTACTTTTATTATGTGACATTTATTATATCTAATATAGCGTTTATTTGGCTATCGTATGCAACTAAAATCACTACAATAACTCTTTTCATTTATTTTTAACATCACCTTAAACGTTGAATGGTGGGTGTAGTACACAGTGAACCGCGAACATAATAATAAAATTGTTATTGTTTCAGCATAGGGCGAATCAAACCAGCGCCTAGGAAAATTGGAGGCCACACAAAAGAACTCATGTTGCAAGCCAAGTTGCTAGTAAAAGATGGACGATTCATATTTAAAAATAAAAAACATTGTCAAAAACATTTAATTAATAAAGTTGATTACTTAGTAACATTTACAAGGCTTTTTATTGCTTTACCTTAGTTTTGTAGCATAAATAGTCATAATTTATTGTAAAATAAATAGGAAGCTTCACTGAGTACATATTGGTTCACTGCTGACCTGGCCCCGGTTCAGAGTGTCCCACGTGGTGGACTCAGTGAGCCATTTGCCATCTTTTAAAAAAACTTAAATATATACCATCTTGTTGCGTTTGGTTCTAAAATGAATATGCAAAATTATAGCAAGATATATGGAAAGTCCTGTAGTAAAAAAAAAAACTTCATTATCTTTAGAAACAGCTGAGCTATGAATGTGCAACTTTTTCATGGTTCACTGTTGGACACCTCACCCTACCATAGAGAATTAACACTTTTTTTTTTTTTTTTTTTTTTTTTTTTTTTTTTTCCATAATGGACGCTCTCAGCGTACAATATATTTCTGCATCGTTCTCACACGATTTATTTCAAAATGAATGATGTAATCAAATATTTGTATCAATAGCTTGATATTTTAAAAGAGTGTCCATGGAGTTTCTTGCCCGTTCTTCTCCATAGGTACCTACTTTTTGGAATGGGCGACTAGCTTCACCTTACTGACTGACCGAACTTCTGACAATTCAAAAGTGCCTGTAACTGGTTTATTTGAAATAAATGCTTTGATTTGATTTGATTTGATTTGAATGCTTCTCTCTAGTCATACTTAGTAGACACACCCAAAATATCAATAGTAGAAAAGTTATAACAATTGTATAACAATTTTGTTGCTTGGCGATAGCGCAACCAAGCGCATTCACCCCACGTTCAATCATGGATGACACTTAGGTAGGTAGTTAAATGTTGTCGTAGGCATAGCTGTAGTAATGGCAGTAGTTATGCCAAACCATATATTCAAAGAACCATTTACTTGTAGTATACATAATGGAAAAATTTTAATGTAGCAACAATAAAGTTCGATTACTTACATAAATATATTATATTGTAACCGTTTTCCGAAAAGTTAACTAGTTAATCGCACCATACCTACTTCTATGTTTATCGTACAAGTACGAGTATATTAATATTAATCTAGTCAGTATTAGCTTAAGACTTTAGCGTATTATCATGCGTTTTTCATTGAGGAATGGACAGTGCTTGTAACTTGTAAGTCAAATTAGTTAATATGATGCTACATATTTGCATTGTCGACGTGTACATTAGAAATGAGCTCCTCGATGAAAAATACGCGAAGAGTCGTTAACATTATAATAATTGTAAGTAGGCTTAAAGATGTTATTAATTAGAGGCAGGTATTTATTATCCATTTGCTTTAACGAGAGATCACGACAGTCGATGACCTGTCGCCTCCGTTATTTGCGATGATGTATTACGCACTATATTAATCAATTGTTGTTGTATAGAAGCACTTATATAAATTAAAATTATTTAAATGTGAAAGTCGCTGTTTAATTTAAATCCATAGTTCAGTAACTTACAGCTTTACCACAATTAAACAAGCTTATTTTATGTTTTTTGGTTATTGATAAGCGAACTTTAAAATATAGACCAGCAGTAACATCCACACTGGTCGATCGATCAGATTTGCCGAGGTTAATCCGTGGATGCGTGACCGCTGGTCCCGGTTTCCATTTGACTATAGTCACAAGGCAATCGCTCTATTTTAAAATATATTGTTATTTATATAAATTATTGTTATTTCATTCGTTGATAATGAGACCCAAGCAATCAACAATCCATTCATGGGCGTACAAAGCTTCTGGCCTAGGGAGGGGTAAGTCAGGGCTAGGGGAGGGCAAATCAGATGTTTAGGGTCAAATCATCACCGGCTATCTTGTCTTATATACTACACAAGCACATCTACATAAAACATTAAGTATCTGTAGCGTAGTCTGTAGAGCAAATAGACGCAAATGATCCTGTATAAGTCCCCGTTTATGGGTACGCCCATGAATCCATCGTTGCATCGTTCAAAAAAGTTTTCATTTTATAAGTGTTTGTAAGTGGTACTACTCAAAACTTTCCTCCTCGAGCTTCCTTTGTGAGAGAGGTAGTTACGTTAAGTAAAACGTTATATCCTCGTAACCTCGTATCGACAGATCAAGAGACTTGTCTTCAACAGATTATCAATGATATTGAAATCATCTCTTCTGAAAAAGTTAGTCTAGGAAAAACATCTTGGTAGTCCCATAAAATAAAAACTACTGGTTACCCTATTCGTTAAAGGTAACTTTGTCCCCTGTCAAGTAGAAGGTTCTTAACGAAGACATTAAGAAGATGTTAGATTTGGGAGGCATTTGTCCTTCACTTCCCCCATGACTTTTGGCCTGGCTGACCTGCTGATTCCATTCGGTTTTGCGTTGATACTATAAAATTGAATAGCGTAACTATCAAAGATTCTAACCCACTTCCCCGGTTAAGTAAACGATATACTTGACTGCCTTCAAAGAAATCGATCAGGGAGGTGGATAGAGAGAAACGTACTAGGGAGCTTTGCCCAACAGTGAGACACGACAAAGCCAATTAAAAAAGTGGAGGAAAATACCTTAGCTTCGATGCAAGTTGAAGGAAAGGTAGCTGTAGGTATACAGACATTAGATATCTATTGACAAAGGGTCTAACAAAGAATTAAGTATTTTACTTTGTAAAGAATTTCTAAACCTGTTTTAATATGACTTGTACCTACTCGAGAGTTTTTATATAATTATCGGTTCCAAAAAGAATAACCTCGCTAAAGGATATGTTTAATTGTTTAGGTAAGTTACAGTCAGCAACAAAAGTCGAGTAATATTTGCAGTGAAAAACTTTTTTTTTTAAATAAAATTATAAACTAGCGCTTGACCGCGATCGCGCCTGATGGTAAGCAGTGACGCAGTCGTTGATGGTAAAGCGCACTAGTTTATTAAGAGCCTATTCACTCTAGCCTTGAAGACACTCAAATTGTAGTCCGACGGAAACACCGCCGCTGGCAAACTGTTCCAGTCCCTCGATGTACGTAATTAAATCATAATTACAGAGCAAAATCCATACTAATATTACAAATGCGAAAGTATCTCTGTCTGTCTTTCACGCCAAAACTACTGAACCGATAGTACCTAATGAATTTTTTCCATTATTGCTTCATTCAATTCATTTCCAACATATCATAAAAACTGCAATAAATTATTGTTTTGCAGCCACACAGAATTAATAATAATAATAATAAATATATACGAACAAATCACACAGATTGAGCTAGCCCCAAAGTAAGCTCGAGACTTGTGTTATGGGATACTAACTCAACGATACTATATTTTATAATAGATACATATATAGATAAACATCCAAGACCCAGGCCAATCAGGAAAAGATCGTTTTCCATCACGACCTGTAGGCCTAGTATGAGTTTTCATTACGAAACTCGTTTGATCGTATCGAACGCGTTTGACTCAGCGATTGGCCCGCTTCAAGGTCGTAAGAACTCTCAACCAATGAAAGCGCCAAACGCGCTCGATACGATCGAACGAGTTTCGTATTGAAAACTCATACTAGGCCTACTGGCCGGGGATCGAACCCGGGGCCTCCACGTCGCAGGCAGGCGTGTTGACCGCTGCGCCACGGAGACCGACAAATTGGGGAAGTTAGTAGTGATTTATTGCTAGAATTAGACTACCTACCGATTTATTAATGCAACAAATTAAGCAGAAGCCCTTCCAGTTTTAAATTCTGAGCAAAAACCAATTTTTGACACAATAATTCAAAATGTTGCCAGTGGCCGAGGTGGTTTGTTCTTTTTAGATGCTCCAGGAGGTACAGGCAAAACCTTTATTTTAAATTTATTATTAGCTCAAATCCGGAAGGATAAAGGAGTTGCTGTTGCAGTTGCCTTGGGAATAGCTGCTAGGTCCATTATTTAGCGGAGGACGAACAGTGCTCTCAATTTTAAAGTTACCATTGAATTTAGCTCATGAAGAAAGTATGCAACATTATTAAAAGCAGTGAGCGCGAAAGAATGACACAGCAGTGTAAGTTGTTAGTTTAGGATAAATGTACGATGTCCCACAAAAAGGCAACTGAAACATTACGATTGCACAATGAGAAATCGCCAACCTGCATTTAAGCAAGTCTGGTGATTACGCTCAATCCTTCTCTGTATGAGAGGAGACCTGTGCCCAGCAGTGGGACGATAAAAAGATTGTTGATGATAATAATGACTACAATAAATAAATAAACTAAATTAATATGCAGGTACTATATAAACACTGAAAGTGCAATTTTAAATAAAACAATTGGAATACCTACATAATTACCTACCTAATGAATGTATGTATTATATGGCAATTTTACTTGTTGCATTATGACAGAAAAGTTAACAAAGTATTCTATTTGGAAATATTAGTAAATAAACGTGTGGAAAGGGGATAATAATTAATGTATTGACAAATGAAACAATTGGGAGCTTTATAATACTTAATTTATTGGACGGATTACATGTTACTTTTATATGCCATATTCAAGATGCTCTAACATTGCTACAAAAACACCAGTTCATTTTATATAAAGATTAAAGCTTAATCATTATTGTTTGTGCATATCTACTGAAGTATACATAAATACTTAATAGGTACATGCTACATATTAATATCAGTACTTTAACAATATTATTATATGTAAAAAAACAGTCATGTAAATTAACAAATAATGATTTACAAAATAATAAATGTATGCTTATATTAAAAAAACTTCTAATATAAAATAATAAAAAACAGGTTAAAATGGATGGAATTGGTACAAATTCACATAATAAAGAAATAATAAAAGTACATAAAAAGAAATATGTCTATTTTTAATGCTAAAGAATCACTATCATCATTGGGAATGCAAGTTAGAGATTAATCTAAGAACACATACCATGTATATGAAAAAAACATTCAGATCTTTACTATGCATAGGACACTTTTTGTTCATATGCATCATCATCATTCCAATAGTCTTGATCAGACATTGTAGTGTGACGAAGTTTACACCAGCGAGCTCCAAACCTTAAGATCAAAATAATAACCATCAGTACAAACAAAGAGAGAACTGCTACTGCAGGATACAACATTAAAAAGGCCATGTTTATATATCACTCTCTCGCTTGTGGAGTTCCAAGTACTCTTGTGAAGAAGTTAGCGGTTGTTGTGAGACAGATGAAGGGACACTGTGCTTGCGGATGTCACGGAACTCTTCACTATCGTCACCGTAAGGATGCACGTAATGAATGTGTTGTAGGTTGCTCTCTAGCTCAGTAAAGTCTAGAGGTGGCTGCTTGTGTGGAGTGGTAGACCAGATTGAAACAATCCAGCGGTTTCCTGTGTGAAAACAACTTATTAGCAGTGAATAGGAATGATAAGAGGGCATTATAACAAATTTATTCCCATTTAATACACTTTATTTATTGAGTTGATAAAATTATTCCGATTGATCATAATAACAATTAACATATTATTCAATACTCAACATCTTTATTGCTTTACCATAACTTCCTATAAGGGTGGTAACAATTTATGTCAGATCAATTATGGACCCTGTTGGGCACAGCAAAATAGGGTAACAGGAGAGAGGAAACTCTGTTTGAATATCTTAAAATAATATAATTATATTCCATATAGTTTTCTGAATACTCACCTGTATGTCTATCTAGCCAGTAGTCAGAGTATCTTGAGCAACAGCATACAATGTTGAGTATGAGTAGAAAGCCGAGAATCACCGAGCAGATTGCAATTGCTATGTAAAACGGCGTGAAATCGCCAACTTTTGATATAATGGGGTTTATAGCCTTGTACGTCCCATTCCCTGTAAAGTAAGTGTTAATTTCAGATGCCGACATTCTTTACAAACTGGTGCCAACCTGTTGAAGAAAAAATCCCAGTGATGAACTAATATAGAGCACTTTTTAATTTATTGAATCGACCGAGCCTAATGTTCAACGGTTCTTTAGAATGTTGGGCGTGGTGTGTACAAAATATAATCACAATTTTACACGGTTAATGTCCACCATTAATGTCAATAATCGAGCGTTGTTTAACAGAAGTAGGGATTAGGGAATAAGGTTAAATTTATTTCAGAGATATTTTTAATTTCTAATATGAAAATGTAAGCAAGTACCGTTTCAGTTCAGATAACACACAACTGCAAGGCAAGTGAAGGCAAGCGTCTGTTTGTTGCATTGACGTAGATACCAGTGTTGCCAACTCTGATTTTGTAAAAGGCGTAGACCTGTTAAGAAAATTTCGTAGATTTAGTAAATGACTTACCTACTAAAAGTTCGTAGATCTACGTTTTTTTTTTCGAGGTAAAATGAAGAAGTTTGGGTAAGTGAATTTAAATAAAACGAGTATTTTGATATAGAAATTACTTACTTATACTTAAATTAAATTATCTATGAATTTTACGTTTTATTAAATTTATACATCATCAAGCTTTTTTATTGTCCCACTACTGGGTACCTGGGTACAGGTCTCCTCTCATACAGAGAAGGATTGAGCGTATCACCACGCTTGCTTAATGCGGGTTGGCGATTTCAGACTTAAAGTCCAGGTTTCCTCAAGATGTTTTCCTTCACCTTGTAATCAGTCATTGGTGTCCAAAATATACTTAGAAAGTACATATAACTTAGAAAAGTTACATTGGTACTTGCCTGACCTGAAATCGAACCCGCACACTCATATTTGAGAGGCTGGGGTTTTAACCACTAGGCCACCACGACACACGGAATATATTCCATGTGTTCGTGAGTAGGCTCAATGTTTCTTTTCAGGTCACTTTTGGACGGAAAAGTAAGCCTGTTAGCGTGTCAGTAGTAAGTCTGTTTCTGATGTCATTTTTCATTACATTGATCGTCTGAAATCATTACAGGTACTGACGAGTCCTCTTTTTATGTACCTAATTAAAATATCGGTGCCAAGAGGAAGTGCTCTTCGTTGTCAAAAATAGATTGTCACTTACAAAAAATAGAACCAAAGCCGATCTATCGGTTGAATTTTGAAATTAAATACTTCTTTGAATAGAATAAACACCTATCTATGTTTTGGATAGTTTGGCGCGGCCTCTGACAGAACAGAACATATTATGTAACTGCAAATTTATCCCGTCTGATGGCGCCGTAATGTTTCCGCCAACTGTTACTGCCAATTTCATGTTTTTCTAGTGATAAACTGTATTAAATTTCTGAGAAGACATGTTCAAATAATTAAATGTTATACCAGTGTTTGGTTAAAACCACTGGATAATAATAATAGTAAAAGAGACCGAAAGTCTTTGAATGACAACAACGTTTGATATAGACATTTAGTGTAATTACTCGTGGCGCCATCTGTGATAAGCTTTGAGTGGCTGGGGAACCATTGGAGGAGGAGCTCCTTTTAGGCGCGACGAAGAATTGCTTTTGGTTAAATCACGTTAAATACAGGAAGTATTTAAAGGAAAAGCAAAGGTTTAGAGTCCATATAGTCAAATACATAGACACTAGAGCCCCGGTAACAGTGAGAAAGACAGTAATTTTTGCATCAGTTTAGTTACTTTGCATACTTTTACAAATTGACTAAAAATACGTAGATTCTGGGACTGAAAGTCGTAGGTTTTCAGGAAACACTTAAAATACGTAGATCTACGTAAAAAGACGCAGAGTTGGCAACGCTGGTAGATACATTACATTTTTTTTTTCTTTGGTTCACTTCCTTCCGTACTTTTGAACGGAAAAGGCAGCCTAAGAAACAGCCTAGTTAGTCTTTAGAAACTTTTTTTCTTGAGTAAGTTTATATCCTAACTTATATTTTTTTTTCCCATCCCCGCCCCCGCCCGTCGGGGGACGGGAGGGGTATGTGGGACTCCCCGGGAGATAACCTCCCGGTAGGCCCACTAAAAACCCCAGCGGCACTCCGGCGTCGCCTTAGTGGCGGGGGACTGGGAAAAAGCGGAGCCTTGGCTACCAGCCCCCCACCGGCGGAATGCCCGCCTAGTACGGCGGGCCCTCATTTGCCCCTCCTAAGAAGGGGCCGTGGCTCCTACGTGGTGAGCGGTGCAAGGCGAGCGTGGGCACCCCCGTACCTCACGCCCACCGCTCACCTCAGGGAGGGAGAAAGCGGGTGAAATCCCGCCTCCTCCTACCCCTACGCCGCCTGCGGAGCGCCGGAGCGAGGGGATCCTCCTCTCGCTCGCGCTCCGCGGCCTCCTTCTTCGACATCACGACCTCGCAGAAGGAGGCCATCGCCGCCCAGGTCTCCTCGCTCCTCACCATCGCTCTGACGATGGCGGGTAGCGAGAGGTTCCCTCCTACCGCCGCGACAACATCGCGGCGCGGCACGGCCCACGACGGGCACACCGCGAGGGTGTGTTCCGCCGTGTCCTCCGCCGCACCGCAACCGTGGCACGACGGTGTCTCCTCTCGTCCTATCCGGTGCAGATACCTGCCGAAGCAGCCGCGACCGGAGAGTACCTGCACCAGACGGAAGGAGAGGATCCTAACTTATCCTTTTTTTTTTTGCGCTGGGGAAAATGACAATTACGCATCCCCACCCGTCGGGGGATGGGAGGGGTATGTGGGACTCCCCGGGAGATAGCCTCCCGGTATACCCACTAAAAACTCAAGCGGTACTCCGGCATCGCCATAGTGGCGGGGGAGTGGGAAACTAGCGGAGCCTGAGTTACCACTCCTCCGCCGGCGAAATCCGCCTAATAAGGCGGGCCCTCATTTGCCCCTCCTAGAGAGGGGCGGTGGCTCCCACATGGTGAGCAGTGCAAGGCGGGCGCGGGCACCCCCGTGCCTCACGCCCGCCACTCACCTCAGGGCGGGAGAAAGCGGGCGAAATCCCGCCTTCTCCTGCCCCTACGCCGTCTACGGAGCGCCGAAGCGAGGGGATCCTCCTCTCGCTCCCGCTCCGCGGCCTCCTTCTGCGACATCACGACCTCGCAGAAGGAGGCCATCGCCGCCCAGGCCCCCTCGCTCCCCACCATCGCTCTGACGATGGCGGGCAGCGAGAGGTCCCCTCCTACCGCCACGACAAGATCGCGGCGCGGCACGGCCCACAACGGGCACACCGCGAGGGTGTGTTCCGCCGTGTCCTCCGCCGCGCCGCAACCGTGGCACGACGGTATCCTAACTTATCCTTTTTTTTTTTTTTTTGACGCTGTGGAAATGACATTTACGCACCATACCCCGAAGGGCGTGTGTGGGACTCGCCCAGCCGAAGTCGGGAATACCCACTAAAACCGAACAGCGGCACACCGACATCGCCTTAGTGGCGGGGTCATGGGAAATAGCATGCCTGCCTACCAATCCCCCGCCAGCGATTCCCGCCCGAAGGCAGGCCCACAGTGGGTCCTCCATAGGGAGGAGCCCGGCTGGGTACGTCTTCGTGTGCAAGAAGACGCAGCAGCCAAGGGTTTTTTTAGCGAGGTGTCCTTCCTCTTAGCCCCACTCGTTTGCCCGAAGGCAAACGGGGCCCCCAGCTCCTCTCAATGAGGAGACCGGGTTGCCCGACGGTGACCCGGACTTCGGGTCACGTCAGCCACCTGGAGTGGTGGCCGACCCGCCGCGCGTGACCGCCGAAGCGGTCCCCACTTCTGGTTTTGGTCCGCGCCGGTAAACCGGTAACCCCCATATCTGGGGGCCGTTCCCCTATCCGCCACCTGGGGACGCGTCCGATGGTAGGCCAGAAACTGCGCACGGAATCCTAACTTATCCTTTTTTTTTTTTTTTTTTTTTTTTTTTTTGACGCTGTGGGAATGCATTTACGCACCATACCCCGAAGGGCGTGTGTGGGACTCGCCCAGCTCTGTAGCCAGGAATACCCACTAAACCCAACAGCGGCACACCGACATCGCCTTAGTGGCGGGATCATGGGAAATAGCATGCCTGCCTACCAATCCCCCGCCAGCGATTCCCGCCCGAAGGCGGGCCCACAGTGGGTCCTCCATAGGGAGGAGCCCGGCTGGGTACGTCTTCGTGTGCAAGAAGACGCAGCAGCCAAGGGTTTTTTAGCGAGGTGTCCTTCCTCTTAGCCCCTCTCGTTTGCCCGAAGGCAAACGGGGCCCCCAGCTCCTCTCAGTGAGGAGACCGGGTTGCCCGACGGTGACCCGGAGTTCGGGTCACGTCAGCCACCTGGAGTGGTGGCCGACCCGCCGCGCGTGACCGCCGAAGCGGTCCCCACTTCTGGTTTTGGTCCGCGCCGGTAAACCGGTAACCCCCATATCTGGGGGCCGTTCCCCTATCCGCCACCTGGGGACGCGTCCGATGGCAGGTCCAGAAACTGCGCACGGAATCCTAACTTATCCTACCTTATCCTAATTTATCCTACCTTATCCTTTTTTTTTATCTTGACGATGTGGAAATGCCTTTACGCACCATACCCCGAAGGGCGTGTGTGGGACTCGCCCAGCCGAAGCCGGGAATACCCACTAAAACCAAACAGCGGCACACCGACAGCGCATTAGTGGCGGGATCATGGGAAATAGCAGAGCCTTTCTACCAATCCCCCGCCGGCGATTCCCACCAAAAGGCGGGCCCACAATGGGCCCTTCATAGGGAGGGGCCCGGCTGGGTAGGTCTTCTTGTGCGAGAAGACGCAGCAGCCAAGGGTTTTTTAGCGAGGTGTCCTTCCTCTTAGCCCAACTCGTTTGCCCGGAAGCAAACGGGGCCCCCAGCTCCTCGGTTGCCCAGTTGCCCGACGGTGACGGGTTAAATTACATACGTTAAAAAACGAATTGATCACACAATACACCAAACGTCTATACGGATGCAATGTTTACGCGAAACTGATAATAATTCCAAGTAAAATTATTTTTATTTCATAAAAATAATAAGTACACAGGTGGCGGTATTCCAAAGAATAGCATCTCTACTCAAAAGTAGAGATGTATAAGTGTTCAAAATATTAACGGATCGATATCGATACGATTTGATCGTAACTGTTATGGTATAGATTTAGTATTTAGTATTGCAAGCTCATGCATGGATTCAATATTTCACAAAACTCAATAACATTCCAGCCAAAGTTTTAATTACAGTTTCTGTTTGAATGTCGATGATATTGACCGTTAAAATGCTTTACATTGCTTATAATACTTTACTAAAAGAGTATTTCGTAAGACCTACTCCTTTCTGTTTACTAATAGGTACTTTTGTTATAATATTGTTATTAGTAATTTATCGATATGAAACGAAAGTACTTTTACCATTAGGTAATCTGTTTTTACAATAAATCATTCAACCAGCATTGTTTTACACTAAAATTATACCAACTGCGGTCCAAACGATCCCAACTAGTCACAATCATTTCACAAAAATGTGTTCGCCTATTAGGCTGCAGGTACAAGTTTCGATTAATAGCGATAAAAAAAAAACGTTATTGCGCAAAAAATAGTACATCCCTAGTTTCATATTTAAGGACGCCGAAAAGCTCGCCACGCGGCGGCTTCACAGACGAGCGCCGCCAAACATCGAGCATAAATTGATGCATTAATATCCAATAAAGAATCGAATGTCGAGCTCTCATGTCGCACCCACTCCAATTCTAGTTGGTTGCTCTGCACTCGAAGGTGTTGACGAGTATATATACCTGGGACAAACAGTCCAACTAGGTAGGTCCAACTTCGAGAAAGAGGTGTTCGGGAAGCTACGACACATCTTCTCGTCGTCCAAGATACCACAGTGTCTCAAGACCAAAGTCTTTGACGAGTGTGTGTTGCCAGTGATGACTTACGGAACTGAAACGTGGTCGCTCACAATGGGCCTCATACGAAGGCTCAGAGTCACACAAAGGGCAATGGAAAGAGCTATGCTCGGAGTTTCTCTGCGTGATCGAATCAGAAATGAGGAGATCCGCAGAAGAACCAAAGTCACCGACATAGCTCTGCAAGTCGCTAAACTGAAGTGGCAGTGGGCAGGGCACATTGCTCGTAGAACCGATGGCCGATGGGGCAGTAAGGTTCTGGAGTGGCGGCCACGTACTAGAAAACGCAGCGTAGGGAGGCCCCAACAAGGTGGACCGATGACCTGGTGAAGGTCGCGGGAAGCCGATGGATGCGGGCAGCACAAGACCGGTCAGCGTGGAAAGCTTTGGGGGAGGCCTTTGTCCAGCAGTGGGCATCCATGGGCTGAAGAAGAGAAGAAAAAGAATCACTTTACCGCCGAAAATGGTGATGTCACATTTTAAAATTTTACGTAATTTTGAGGAAGTTGGAGTTAATTCGCGAAAAAATTAAGATTATTTCAAAATTCATTGATATTGTTACTATGATCATTATGTAAAATTTTATATTTTATTTGGTCATTTGTTTACCTAACCTTTATTATCCTTATGGGTCGGACAGCAGGGCCGTGCACAGAGATTTTGTTGAGGTAGGCATACATATACCTACTACCCAAATCTCTGTGCTTATATATGGTAAAACTTAAAAAACGTAACGTACACGTAGTTCCAATTTAACATAGTCGCGTACTTTTTCGCATGTCAACATTGAATTGATGTTTGTGCGCGGGTACAATGAACATCTAAGTATGTGATTGATGATAAGAACAAGTCAAATAAATGATATACGTGGGGTGTTAGGTATTTTTTTTTTTTTTGGCCAAATGAATACAATGAAATCATCATCATCATCTCAGGGTTAATGCCAGTCGCATCCAAAGCTTTGGAATCTGGGGTTCGCTTTTCCAGTCTAATTGCTGATTTTGGCGAAATTTCGACATTTTCCGTGAAGCGACTGCCGTCTGACCTCCACAACGCCAAGGCAATATCGAAGCATTGCAGTTAGACTAATTGTTGGAATTTGTGGGCTCCAACAACCCATAACGACTGCCACTAGATGTTCGTATGGCAACCGAAACCAACGGCTTAACGTGCTTTCCGAGGCACGACCAGACCAGTGCAAATACTCATATTCATGCATACAAATATTTACACTGCGCGAGGATCGAACCCGCGCCTCCTTACGCAGCGGCCGCGTTCGCTACCGCTACGCCATGGAGGCTGTCAAAATAAAAAGAAATGGTATTACTAACTCAACTGTAAATAAGTAATAATTTATTTCTCAAAAAAACAAAAAAAAATTTACTATCTAATATCTATAAATTAAATCAACGCGCTTATCTATTTTTAAATAACTCTGTAAAAATGAAATATATATAAGATCGTTTTGAAATCGCTAAAAGTTCTTTTAAAATGGAAATATAAACAAATCTATGAGTCTGCTTTGGCCTTGTGTGTTTCATAAATATGCGTAATGCACTACTATTGGAATCATAACTATTAAATTTTGCTAATTTGTAAACTTCAGGAAAATTATTACAATATAAAGTATAGTAAGTATTAAAATTCAAAAGCAAGTAGGTTGAAAAACTTAAGGTCTTTAAAGTTTTTATAACGACGAACTGTCAATGCCGTGTTTTAAAATAATATCTATATATACCTACACGAGAAACAAAACAATTTATTTATGTGTACACACTACACAGCCTGCTAACCACTTATAATTATCATAATACTTTTTATAAAGACAACCTTTCTTTTGTGTTAAACCAAAAACTTTAAAATAAATGAATATTCAATTCCGCTTAAAACAACCAATATAGGTACATATTTAACCAAATACACCAATAATGAAACAACATAAGCTGCTAAAATAAAAAGGTAATTTGAACGAACAACAATCATGCTATATTTCTGAACTTCTTAAATTCGACGCATTATTAGAAGCTGTGCTTATCCTGGCATTTAAATCCAATGTAATTACACGCCCACCTACGCAACAGTTTACGCACACAAGCAAATAATTTCATCCACCGACACGTATGGAGGAGGCACATTTTGTAACTGCTTACGCCGCTACGCGAAGTGGCGCGGGCGTCGCGACTTAGGCAAGTAATGTGTTTCCGTGTTTCGTAGTTAGCACTAGCCCCAATAGATGGCGGTGTTATGACTAACTGATTAACAAAGTCTTTCAGTTTTATGTTTGTAGTATATAAATTATTATATATTTTTTTAGAAAACTATTAGGGTATGCACAGCTTATCTGCCTATATGGAGCGCACGCGTCTGTCGGACAGGGTTTTCTTAACATACTGTATATTGTACACTCTTGTGGATCAACTAGAGCGATTTCTCTGGCTCATTGGTTATGTATTTTATTTTTCTTTTTATCATTTCCCACTAAAGTGTTAGCATGTACACTATTATTAATTTTAATGACAACATACACACACACACACACACACACACACACACACACACACACACATACCCGTCAGTCATGTACTTACATGTTCTCTCACACGCACACTCATACACCTTTTTTATAAATAATAATCTAGAATCAATTTTATCGATGTTGTTATAAAGATACATGGGCAGCTCTATTAACGGCCATTTTATATGCATTTTGATATGCACGTTTTTTGGTAGGTATGGCAGGTCTATGTTATACTATTACGTCTATGGTCTGGGGAAAGCTAAGATGAGTGCCACGCTCATTTTTCATTGGACTTTTAAATTATTTATAGTGTCGTTTACTAAATAAAAACGCGTGATTTATGTAGTAAAAAGTGCATTCAGTGAATTATTCATAAAGAACAGTGAAATATTGTAGCATAGTGGTCACATCATGTCTTTACCCAAACCCCTCCTGGTCGGCCTCACGTCGGAAACGAAAGGAGATAGGTTAAGTTAAGTTAAGCTAGGATAAGGTAGGATACCGTCGGGCAACCCGGTCTCCTCACTGAGAGGAGCTGGGGGCCCCGTTTGCTTCCGGGCAAACGAGTGGGGCTAAGAGGAAGGACACCTCGCTAAAAAACCCTTGGCTGCTGCGTCTTCTTGCACACGAAGAAGTACCCAGCCGGGCTCCTCCCTATGGAGGACCCACTGTGGGCCTGCCTTCGGGCGGGAATCGCTGGCGAGGGATTGGTAGGCAGGCATGCTATTTCCCATGACCCCGCCACTAAAGCGCTGTCGGTGTGCCGCTGTTCGGTTTTAGTGGGTATTCCCGGCTTCGGCTGGGCGAGTCCCACACACGCCCTTCGGGGTATGGTGCGTAAATGTCATTTCCACAGCGTCAAAAAAAAAAAAAAAAAAAAAAAAAAAAAAAAAAAAAAAAAAAAAAAAAAAAAAAAAAAGGATAAGGTAGGATTCCGTGCGCAGTTTCTGGCCTGCCATCGGACGCGTCCCCAGGTGGCGGATAGGGGAACGGCCCCCAGATATGGGGGTTACCGGTTTACCGGCGCGGACCAAAACCAGAAGTGGGGACCGCTTCGGCGGTCACGTGCGGCGGGTCGGCCACCACTCCAGGTGGCTGACGTGACCCGAACTCCGGGCCCCTCCCTATGGAGGGCCCACTGTGGGCCCGCCTTCTGGCGGGAATCGCCGGCGGGGGATTGGTAGGCAGGCTTGCTATTTCCCATGACCCCGCCACCAAGGCGATGTCGGTGTGACGCTGTTCGGTTTTAGTGGGTATTCCCGGCTTCGGCTGGGCGAGTCCCACACACGCCCTTCGGGGTATGATGCGTAAATGTCATTTCCACAGCGTCAAAAAAAAAAAAAAAAAGGATAAGGTAGGATCCGTGTGCAGTTTCTGGCCTGCCATCAGACGCATCCCCAGGTGGCAGATAGGGGAACGGCCCCCAGATATGGGGGTTACCGGTTTACCGGCGCGGACCAAAACCAGAAGTGGGGACCGCTTCGGCGGTCACGTGCGGCGGGTCGGCCACCACTCCAGGTGGCTGACGTGACCCGAACTCCGGGTCACCGTCGGGCAACCGGGTCTCCTCACTGAGAGGAGCTCGGGGCCCGTTTGCTTCCGGGCAAACGAGTGGGGCTAAGAGGAAGGACACCTCGCTAAAAAACCCTTGGCTGCTGCGTCTTCTCGCACACGAAGACGTACCCAGCCGGGCCCCTCCCTATGGAGGGCCCACTGTGGGCCCGCCTTCTGGCGGGAATCGCCGGCGGGGGATTGGTAGGCAGGCTTGCTGTTTCCCATGACCCCGCCACCAAGGCGATGTCGGTGTGCCGCTGTTCGGGTTTAGTGGGTATTCCCGGCTTCGGCTGGGCGAGTCCCACACACGCCCTTCGGGGTATGGTGCGTAAATGTCATTGCCACAGCGTCAAAAAAAAAAAAAAAAAGGATAAGGTAGGATAAATTAGGATAAGTTAGGATACGCGGTCGTCTCCTTCTGCGAGATTACATCCTCGCAGAACGGCCGAACGGGAGAGGGAGGCACTGAGCACTCTCCCGACCCGCCGACGACGCGCTGGCCGGAGGAGGAGGGAAGCCGAGGTCGATCCGCTTCCTCCATAACGAGAGGCCGACGGGCCGAGGACCGGGGGGGTCCGACGTCCGTCACTAGGGCCGGAGTAGGCGTGTAGAGGCAGTTCCGACACGCCTACCTGATGGAAGGAGGGGAGGAAGAGGGACCCGCCGAGCTCGCGCCGGCGGGTCAAACCTGCCGGGGATGCGGTGAATGGCAAACTAGGCCCCGCACCCCCGGCCATAGGCAAGAAGAGGAACGCTCCAGTGGTTTTAGCCGGTGAGAGCCCGGCACACCCTCCGTCGACCTTCCGACGGAGGACGGTCTGGTAGAGATTTCCACTGGGTGAACAAAAAAAAAAAAAAAAAGGATAAGTTAGGATATGAACTGAAGAAAAAAGTTACTCAAGACTAGGCTGTATGGCGTACTATGCCTTTGCCTTTTCCGTTCCTCTGAACGGAAAGAAGAGAACCAAAAACAAAAACGCCTATGGTCTGTTCTGTCGTGGTTTGCGAGTTTGCCACAGACTTTTTTTTTTTTGGTTCATTTCTTTCCGTTCAGAGGAACGGAAAAGGCAAAGGCATAGTACGCCATACAGCCTAGTCTACAGTATTTTTTTCTTCAGTAAGTTTATATCCTAATTTATCCTAAACTTATCCTAACTTAACTTAATCTAAACAAACTCCTTTCGATTCCCGCCTGTAGCCGATTAGGAGGGATTTAGCGTAAAAACATGATGTGGCCACTATGCTACACTATTTCACTGTTGCCACAGACTATATGGTTTGCTTGCTTACCTCTGTGTGTGCGCAGTTGCCAGAGCTAAAATCCAAAACCCGAATATCCCACTATAAAAGTCAGGTAATATATTTAGCATACCTACGCAGGGGACCTCTAAAAGCAAACTGCTGTATTACTTTTTTATTGTTAAATGTTAAAAATCATAATCGCAATGTCATCAATCATCAATCACCGACAGTCGAATGTCGAAATCATTGACATTTATACTAATGGACATGCCTTAGAGATGAGAACTGTGGCACTCCGAAAAAAAGAGAGGAAATGAAGTTTCGCCTATTTTTATTTCTCTCAAAATCGTCAATCATCTATGAGGAAAGGGATGCCGAAAGCATATGCCAGCTCTTTCACTCTTTTCAAACCAAAATACTACTGCAGATTATACGTGTACGGCATTTCCATTAGTATATGTCTATGGTCGAAATCACATACTTTGTGAATATTATTTGAAAATCATTGTAATCTTTTTGAAGATTGTAATATTGACAATTTGACATTCTCGTAATGTTACGAACGTTCATAGTCTGATCTAGACTATTTAACTACATTTTGAACTTTTACTTTTAGGACTACTTAAAAAATGTTTGCCTTTAGTAAGTTTCAGAAATGTTTTATTAAACCTTACTTTTATTTTCAACTTTTTAGTGCAATATTTTACTTCTGACATTGTGAGTTCTTTTGACTATTTTCTAGCGCCATTGTCAGACCTTGGTTACCTTATTGCTATTAGTTATTAACTATTACATAGTATAATATTATCTTACTCTGAACTCTGATTTTAATTTCGCATATACGAAACAATCAGCAAACTTCCTACGTTTGTCAAGAAGATTAAATATTTGTGATTATTATTCGATATTGAAAAAATAACGATGTCTTGAATCGATATATCAAAAACATCGATTTCGTGATTTGATATTTAATACATAATCGATATAATATTATACAGTACATCCCTAAGTTGATGAATCTGGAATACAGACTAATTTGAAATCTTTGGTTGAGAGTTTGGCGGGAAAGGCAAGATGAGTGCCACGCTCATTTTTATTGGACTTTTAAATTATTTATAGTGTCGTTTACTAAATAAAAACGCGTGATTTATGTAGTAAAAAGTGCATTCAGTGAATAATTCATAAAGAACAGTGAAATATTGTAGCATACTGGTCACATCATGTCTTTACCCCAAACCGCTCCTGGTCGGCCTCACGTGGGAAACGAAAGGAGATAGGTTATGTTAAGTTAAGCTAGGATAAGGTAGGATTCCGTGTGCAGTTTCTGGCCTGCCATCGGACGCGTCCCCAGGTGGCGGATAGGGGAACGGCCCCCAGATATGGGGGTTACCAGTTTACCGGCGCGGACCAAAACCAGAAGTGGGGACCGCTTCGGCGGTCACGCGCGGCGGGTCGGCCACCACTCCAGGTGGCTGACGTGACCCGAACTCCGGGTCACCGTCGGGCAACCCGGTCTCCTCATTGAGAGGAGCTGGGGGCCCCGTTTGCCTTCGGGCAAACGAGTGGGGCTAAGAGGAAGGACACCTCGCTAAAAAACCCTTGGCTGCTGCGTCTTCTCGCACACGAAGACGTACCCAGCCGGGCCCCTCCCTATGGAGGGCCCACTGTGGGCCTGCCTTCGGGCGGGAATCGCCGGCGGGGGATTGGTCGGCAGGCATGCTATTTCCCATGACCCCGCCACTAAGGCGATGTCGGTGTGCCGCTGTTCGGTTTTAGTGGGTATTCCCGGCTTCGGCTGGGCGAGTCCCACACACGCCCTTCGGGGTATGGTGCGTAAATGTCATTTCCACAGCGTCAAAAAAAAAAAAAAAAAAGATAAGGTAGGATAAATTAGGATAAGTTAGAATATAAACTGAAGGATAAAAGTTACTGAAGACTAGGCTGTATGGCGTATTATGCCTTTGCCTTTTCCGTTCCTCTGAACGGAGAGAAGCGAACCAAAAAAAAAAATCTTTGGTTTTTCTCTCTGTCTCTCTCTCTCTCTACTTATTCTGTGAACTGTCTGTCACCCACCCTAAAAAGTAACAGATTTACAAAAACGTCTCTTTTTCTATTCGAAGATTAGCATTATTTGTTTACCCTTGACGTTTTATTTTATTTCGTTTAGTATGCCGTGACGTAAGAAAAATGTTACTAATGGACTAATAGGGTTTTCTTAGGCTGTTGTAATATAAATTCGTTCGGAGGAAGTGACATTACGCATAGTTTGGTTTACGTACATAAAGTTGGTGATAACGAAAGCAAAGGGGTGTGGGTGTATTTACGATGGAACCCGATCATCAGCCAAAGTTGAGTCCAGTGAGAGCTTTTCAAGGTACGGAAAAACATTTCAGCAATCGGGTGACCTATGTATGTAAATATTAGCGAGAATGATGTTATTGTTTAACTTATCAGTGCTCCATGGCTGCAACCCTGACCCTGAAGAGACATACACCAGCCTCTCGGAGTACCACGACTACGAGCCGAGTTTGGAATTCGATGATTCTGAACTTATTCAGACTTCAGGACTAGGTAAGATACAAAAAGTGATAAAGTTTTAGTTAATTTGTACAGTAAACAAGAGATTATTGTAACACTTAATTTAGGCAATTTGTTTACGCAATTGATTGTTGCATGTTGAATTTCTTTGTTTTATAAGGTAACCATTCAACCAACCTGCACTCATTCAACAATTTTAAATTAATAACAAATGAAACTGAATTTCCTATAGGCAAACTACTTAGTATAGTATACCTTTCTCTACTACCCAGTGGAATGATTAGTAGGTAGTTACAAATATACTTATTATAATATCACTGCAGTCATATAAGTTAGCAATACTAATGCTACACATACAGAAACACACTAAAGAATGTGATGGGGTCAAAGATCTTGCATGTTTAAAGTAATATTTTACTGTTGATTGTACTTCAAAAAATATAATGTTTTATTCATATACAAGTATAAATAAGAGTGTGTTACTGTAATCAATAATGGCCATCTATTATGATTGTGACTCAATGCAATTGATGGTTTTATATTGGGCATTTTTGTGGTTGGTATGGTTTTAAATGCCTAAAATCAAAACAAACAATGAAATATGATACCTACACACAAATGAAGATGAGATAAAAGATATATTTTTTTTAATAGGGTACTTAGATTCAGTCATATTTTAACCGTAGGTATACAAAAGCTACAAAACTATAACTCTCACTAACTAACTAAATACTAAACTTTAATAAACAAAACAATCATCATCAGCCTAAAATGTTCCCACTGTTGGGTCACAGGCCTCCTCTCAGTGAGCGGGAGTGAGCCGTAATCAACCACACTGGCCCAGTGTGGGTTGGTAGATGTCACATGTCTTGTACATATTTTTTTAACAAAACAGTAAATGTAAAAAATACAAAAATTCCTATTTTAAACAAGCAACAAAAGTAGAGTTTAAATTTTCTTATCAGTCTAGAATTTTGTCTTACTTATAGTATGCAATGTATACTGTAGTAAGACTGAAACCTGTCAAATTGCTTTGCAGCCTCTTTTTAAATAAGAATGGGGGCAATTCTTTCCGACTTGTAAGCATTTTATCATATATGACTGTAGCAACACAGTAAGCATTTTTCTACATTAGTGCTGTATTAACAAACTGATCACAATATTATCACGTCTATTATGTGAACTACTTGCCAATGTACCTAATGTAATGTAATGTGTAATGTGCACATTACCATAAACTTGCACTGTCTTCCAATGAGGGTCTCTAGTAAGAACCAAATCTTATATCTTTAATTGTATTTTTTTTTGCTTTTCCTCTTTTATTTATATATTATATATGTTCATAGTATATGCACATCAGGTGCAGGCAAGTAATATAATAGTAACATAGTAGGTATACCATTTTCCATTATGAATAAACAATGCAAAATTGAATCATTAAAATTTAAGTTTGAACAAACTTCATGTACCATGACTAACTTAGAACAATGCTTATGTTGCTGCAGGACCTTTTCCTTACCTTAATACTTAATGGAGTGGAGACAATAGTGCATTCAATTTGATTGGTTGGCTATGGTGTAATAGAAACCTTACAAGGCTGGTAATAGATGCACATCAATGATGTGTAACATAACTAAATATTGCACCTTGTGGAATCAGTTAAGGTCTGGAATTACCTTTTAAAATGTATAGTCATAACAGTTTTTTGTTCAAATTTTTCAAGATTAAAAATAATTATAATAATGCCTTCCTTGACTTGTCAAAAGCTTTTGACCTGGTGTCTTATGACTTGCTATGGGAACAGCTTAAGAAAACGGAAGTGCAGCGTCTCTTCCGCTACTGGTATGCTAATCAGACAAATAGTGGGCAGGTACGGTTGGAGTGTGGGACGAGACAAGGTGGGTTGACTTCTCCCAAGCTCTTTAACCTCTATATAAACGAGTTGTTGGTTGAGCTCAGCAGCACGCGTGTTGGATGCTCGGTTGATAATGTTTGTATTAATAATATCAGCTATGCTGACGACATGGTGCTGCTGAGCCCAGCTGTTGGTGCGATGAGACAGCTTTTACATGTTTGTGAGAGTTATGCGAAAAAACATGGTCTCATGTATAACTGCACGAAAAGTGAGTATTTGGTCTTTAAGTCTTCTGGTAAATGCCCATCTAGTGTGCCCAAATTGACCCTAAATAATAATGAAGTCAAGCGGGTAAATTTTTTTAAATATTTGGGACACTATGTTATTGAAGATCTTGATGATCAAATGGACATTGAAAGGGAGCGCAGGTCACTGACGGTTAAGACTAACATGCTGGCACGCAGGTTTGCTCGTTGCAACGAGAATGTTAAAACCTCTCTTTTTAAAGCGTACTGCCAGACTTTTTACACGAGCAGTCTGTGGTTTTGTTATACACAGAGATTGCTCGGTACCCTGCGGGTCCAATACAACAATGGTTTCAGGATGTTGCTGGGGTTTCCCTGTTTCTGTAGTGCATCTGGCATGTTTAAGGAAGCCCATGTAGATGGCTTTCATGCCATTATTCGCAAGGGAACCACCTCCTTGCTATGTAGAGTATGGGGTAGCATTAGCAGCATTTTGAAAGTAGTCGCTGATAGGATTGACTCCAAAATAATGCAGTGTTTCATGCGGGGCCTAGTTAGACAGTAAGGAGTGTTGTGTGAAATATTGTCTTACTTTTATTACTACTAACATAGGCTTATAATTTTTGTAGTACTAACCGAATATGGATACCTTCTGTCCGAAATAAATTATTATTCTTATTATTAAAATGTCTAAAATCTGCGTACCTATAAGTAGTGATTTCTTTTCATGCTTTTAACAGTGAATTTGTCACCAATTCATGTTTACCATTCTTGTTACTATTGTAGTTATACTCACTTATTGATTTTACATATCTACCCACTATATTTTTAATATTGGGTTTGCAAAGAAACAGATTTAAAACTTTACCAACTTGCACTACAATACCAGCCTGCCAATCGATTCTGTGAAAAACTCGCTGTTAAGCTTAGAGTGAGCAGTCTGTGAATATGTATTGAAAAAGTCACATTACTACCATCCCAAATTTGAATCCTTTCTTTTTTTACTTTATTTGAATGCCAAAAGGAAATGTAAATAAAATCTTTGATTTATTTATTCAACCTCACACTGGAACGCCATGATATAGCAATCACACAAAATACAATGGAACAAAAAATCACTTCATGTGCTGCTTTCCATCCATCCTATTTGTGGTGGACATTAATTGGTTACTTTAATGGTTTCCATAGTGCCGAAGGAAAGAGATTTGTTTTATTTATAATTTACACATTTTATTAGCATTTTCATGGAACATGGTAATGCTGCCAGTCTTCTGGGCACGTTTCCAGATCACAGCGATGAAAAAGAATACTTCAACATGAACCTATCCTTTTATTTTGGTATTTATTA
The DNA here is from genome assembly GCA_037179545.1 of Sesamia inferens. Taxonomy (NCBI): domain Eukaryota; kingdom Metazoa; phylum Arthropoda; class Insecta; order Lepidoptera; family Noctuidae; genus Sesamia; species Sesamia inferens. The sequence continues at coordinate 24,203,536 of CM073921.1, forward strand.
ATATTGGTAGTTAATTAGTCTTTTAATTTACACGACAGATATGATTTTACGATTTTAACTAGACGGATATTTATTTTCATGCTAGCATTGCCGGCCACCTGTTCGCATTTAGCTGACCAGGCATTTTCGTTAATTTTGAAGACATGCTCTAATTTCCAAGCATGTTTGGCAAAAGTGAATTACTTGATTGAGTGAATTGTACAACATACTCGTAATATGAATTGTAAGCCTCTAAAGGTGATGTGTACGTACAAAAAAATATTTAGCAGGAAGCGCTACAGCAGCGGTGCAATTTATGCCACTAGTATCACAAAGGAGTCGTTACATCCAATGATTGGAAAATTGCACTCACTCTTACATTCATAGCGCTAACTGGTGTGATTGACGGCTAGCTGACCTTGCACTTGCTGATTGGTGCATATTATCTCGAAGGATATATATGCTAGGAACACTTTCAAATGCAATTTATATACTAGCACCAGTGGAGAATGTTGCCGGCTTGGTTCTAAGTGTCGACGGTAGATGGCGTTAGGTGTTCTCGTTTACTTGCAAAATCCCTAAGTACTCGGTAAGTTTTGAATCTTGATTTTTCTCATAAATATGATTTGGTCGTGAATATTTCATTTTGTGGGTCTGCTAACTTAACTAATCTTGGTTGATATGAGTTAAATATTTTAATTAGGTAACTAAGTGTATTTTTATGTAAGAATAGCTTCTGTGCGCAAGTTTGTCTGCACGAAATTTCTTAGAGAGATTACTCCAGTTTGCACGTATACAAATAAACTAACAAATTTCACCTCTTTTTAATATCCTACTATAAATTTTCCAAGCAATATTACGAGGGTCAAACTGAAAGTTCTTAGAACTGGCCACTTATAAACAATATAATATAAAAATAATTCTAAAATTTAAAAATAGAACTCTTTGGCAATATTACTGAGTATATATTTCATTCATTTGTCATTAGTTATACGATTTGGCGGCAAATTGAAAATTGTCTGTGTCACGTCAACATGAATTTAACACGAGAAAATTTTCGTGCAATGATTTTTTATGACTTTCGATGTCATTTAAGTCAACAAGAAAGTTATGATAGACTACGATTGGCCTTTCACGATGAAGCCCCATCTCGTGCGACTGTTTACAACTGGTTTAATGAGTTTAAACGTGGTCGCACTAATCTCACTGATGATTTCCGTGAGGGACGGCCTTCTACGGCGACGACTGAAGATAACATCTGTGTTGTGTGGCGTATGATAGAGACTGACAAAAGAGTGACCTATCAGCAGATTCGGACAAGCTTAGCATCGGTATGAGTCAAGTGCACAAAATCCTCCACGAACATTTAGCGGTCAGGAAGCTTTGCGCCCGGTGGATACTTCATTATTTGACTGAGGCTCAAAAACTCCATCGTGTGGACTGGTGCCGTAAAATGATTGAAAGATTTAACGGAGGTGACTCAAATGCTGTGTTCGACATACTAGCAGGTGACGAAAGCTGGATTTACTGTTATGATCCTGAAACCAAAAGACAATCTGCTCAGTGGGTGTTTCCTTTCGAGGAGTTGCCAACTAAAGTGAAGAGAGATCGAAGTGCGGGAAAAAAATGGTGGCCTCGTTCTTTGGAAGGATAGGTCATTTCGCAACAATTGTGTTAGAGGATCAAAAAACAGTTTCTGCAGAATGGTACACTACCAATTGTTTGCCATTTGTCTTGGAAAAAGTTCGAGAGAAACGACCTCGCAGTAGGATCCTCCTTCACCACGACAACGCCTCGTCGCACACCGCCAAGCGAACGATCGACTATTTGGCGACATTAAACGTTGAATTACTGGGTCACCCGCCGTATAGTCTCGACCTCGCGCCTTGTGATTTTTATTTATTTCCAAAAATTAAAGAAAAACTTAAAGGAAAGCGGTTTATGAATGCTGAAGAAGCGGTGGCTGCATATCGCGATGCTATTGAAGAGACCCCTAAGGACGAGTGGGCAAAGTGCTTTTCCCAGTGGTTCCATCGCATGCAACGGTGTATTGACGTGAATGGACAATATTTTGAAAAGATATAATAATACTAATAACTGGCTAATGTTATCAGTTTTTGATTTTCTAAGAACTTTCAGTTTAACCCTCGTACTGGCGTAGCTAAGCTTAATTGAGCCCTGGGCCCTAATTTAGTAACTTATACTAAAAAACCTCTATCTGATTCATTTTAAAACATATTGCTATTTCATAGGCGTACAAGAGTCTTTTACCCTGGCTGGGTAAAAGACTTCCTGACTGAACGGTCCCTCCGAGTTGTTGTCGACGGATGCTCATCGGAGCCCATGTCGACCAATACCGGTGTTCCTCAGGGGTCTGTTCTCTCTGCAACTCTGTTCCTGCTGAATATTAACGATCTGCTGATGCCCGGTATCTATGGGTATGCAGATGACAGCACAGTTGTTGAGAGATACCTGCCGGAAGCTCGGGCTAGTAAGGAATCAATCCGGTCCGATAGAGAGGCTATGGTAGAGCGTACGAGTGCTGCACTACAGACAGTCTCCGAATGGGGCAAAGCCAATCTTGTAGCATTCAATGCCGCCAAAACAGGTGTGTGTTTTCATCGGCAAAAGGAGCCCGTTCACCTTGGCTCCTACTTTTCAGAATGTGTCCTTGGAGTGCACCGACCGCCTTCAGCTTTTGGGAGTTGAGATTTCCTCGATCCTAAATTTTGGGCGGTTCATTGAATCCAAGGCCCAGGTGACTGGGAGAAAACTTGGCGTCAACGCAAAGGTCCAGCGGTACAACACCAAGGCAGCTTCTAATGTTGTACAAAGCACGGGTCCGCTCGTGTGTGGAGTACTGCAGCCACATTTGGGCTGGTGCTGCGAAATGTCACCTGGCTACTTTGGATTCAGTGGAGAGGCGTGCGAAGAGGCTGATTGGTGACCCAGATTTAACTCGAAACGGTCTCCAAAGCCTGGAGCACAGGCGTTGAGTAGCCAGCTTTTCGGTTTTTTATAGCATGCATTCTGATGAGTGTGCAAGAGAATTGCATGATTTAATTCCCCCATCTCCGTTCCACCATCGGACGACCCGTCGAACAGCGACTTTCCACCCTTACGTTGATAACACCACTACGACCCGGACGAAGCGCTTCGCTTCCTTTTTTATAGCGCGTACATCGAGGGACTGGAACAATTTGCCAGCGGCGGTGATTCCATCTCACTACAATTTGAGTGTCTTCAAGGCTAGAGTGAATAAGCTCTTAATAAACTAGCGCGCTTTACCATTAACGATCGCATCACTGCTTACCATCAGCCAGGAATTCGGTCAAGCGCTAGTTTATAATTAACTAGCGACCCGCCCCGGCTTCGCACGGGTACAACGCTGATACTAAATACACTACAGAAAAACTGTGAACGTTGTATAAAAAACATAGCAGCCCGCCCACTCCCGTCGTGAAACGACGCCTAACGCGACGCCCCGCAATTTTTAAATCTATAATAACTTCGAAAATATTCATTTAAATCATATGCTGTAAAGGGCGATATAAATCTGTATTAAATCAACAAAGTATTTAATTTCTCATGCAAAAATTCTATTTCTTTTCCAAACTCCATGATGGTACTGTCTAAAGATAAAGATAATTTATTTTGCAAATATGGGTACAATAATGTCTAGTTTCTCTATACGCGCATCTTGTTTGTCTATTGTTGCTCTATACGGTCTTGCTGGTCCATACGGGCAATTTGTTATGCCGTTTTTATTTTAAGCTCATTAACCTCTTCTTTGGTTTCTTTCCACTTTTCATTTAGTTCTAATACTAGTTGCTGGGATTTAGCCTGGTATTCATCTATTTTTACCTGGGTTTCTGCCTGGGATTGTTTTATTTGACCCTGGATTTCTGCCTGGGATTTTTCCTGGGATTGTTTTATTTGTACCTGGTTTTCTGCCTGGGATTCTGCTACTATGCCTTTTATTTGCGCCGTCAAGTGCTAGCCAGTAACGCCGATAAATCGCATCCGCTAGTTACGGGAATAGTGGTGGTACTAGGCGCACTCGTATTCTTCGGTGTTACGACGATTTCGACGTCACCCCTTACGTCCACGAAGTCCGTGTCGTACTCACACAATAACACTACAAATATTACTTCACGTAGTCCTCAAAGTTCTTGTTACAGTTGTCACAGTAGGTATTCTCAAAGATCGCTTCTTAACTGTCGCTTGTTTTCGCCTCGGTAGTCGAATGCAGACTGACTGCGGGCTGGCGTCACGGGCTTTATATAGATCAGCTGATCGAACATTCCAGACCCGTCCAGTATCAATCATAATAGCGCATAACTTCGAGTACATTTCGCAAGTACCTACGGTAATTCACTGGAGACGAGTTTCTAGAAATTTTGATGTCGACAACAATATTGTTGAAACCTGTACCATTCGATAGGCAACCCTAGGTCTAGCAATGCGTTTTTATATTGCACCTGTCTAATACCTAGGTCTGGAGACATAGCACTTAAAAGTTATGTACTGAATATCACGCAATATTGAACTTTATGCCATCGACATAAGGTACATTCGTAACAGTATAAACGAGGCGTTATCTCTAACTTTTAAATAAACCACGTAGTAGACACTGACTAAATGTACGGTGTAATTGCCAAAAAAAAACGGCGTGCGATCACGCAAAAAGTTTGACTTGCCCCCCAATGGCTTCACATGAACCAGGCCTGCCTTGCCACCCCCTAGACATGACTTGCCCCAAGGCCAGAAGCCGGGTACGCCCTTGTGCTATTTCATTGTTTCATATGCTCGAACCGAACAATCGGATGTGATGTGTTGCGATAAATTTAGCCTGTAGGCCTAGTATGAGTTTTCATTACGAAACTCGTTCGATCGTATCGAGCGCGTTTGACTCAGCGATTGGCCCTCTTCAAGGTCGTAAGAACTCTCAACCAATGAGAGCGTCAAACGCGCTCGATACGATCGAACGAGTTTCGTATTGAAAACTCATACTAGGCCTACTGATGTGCGAGACCAAAACCATATGGAATCAGGCTCGAGAAATTACGTTTATCAATTGAATTGGAAATCTAGATAGTAATCTTTACTCAATACTCAATATTTTTATTGTTTTCCACATGTATTCTTAGATGGTAATACTTAAAATTAGTACACGTGGACCCTGTCGGGCATCTATATTAATGAATGGTCAATGAAACTTCTATTTATTAATTTCATCTGGTCTTTATTTCTTAGTCATCTTACTTGATTTACAGCGGCCTCCAAAACTTAGTGATTGATAAAGTGTTACGCTTGGGTGAACATTTAACTTATTTTGTCTCTTTAGCATCGTAAAACTTACTGACGAACAAGCTATCACCCAACTATTTTGACATATAATACAAATAGCAGGATGCTGCAGTACCGCTCATATAAAACTATCCACTGTGGATGTTCTAGTATTTTGCAGTTGATTCCTACCATGAGGAGTCGTTGCATAACTATAGCTTGCTAAGTAATTAATCCGATACGGTATTCCTAACATGTTCCTTCGGACATTATTAAGACTGTGTGTGTCTTGAACGGTATCTAATGTTCAATGAATAGACTAAAAATATACACTAATGTCGAAATTGAATTGTGATTTGCATTCAGTTTCAACATAAAAAATCACGTGTTTTAATCTTCAATTTTGTTCACAGCGCCACTCCCACCTGAACTTTTAGACATACCTGACGATCTTCTGGAACGTTCAGCCAGTGATGGTACAATAGAAGAGAATTTCGAGGAGGAGCTTGCAACCGCACCTGAAGTATATGCAGAGGTACGTTCAGTCAAAAAGAGATATAGGTAGACTCAGAGAACTTTCGGAAAGAACAACGCGTTCGTCGCGCTCCTCGACACGCATGACTATTCACTTTCAAATAACGAAATTTTTATCATTAAATTAATAATAGGGTAGTTGACAAAAAAAACTAATTAGTCCGTTAGTCAGATTTCCAAAAAGTACTAGACACATATTTTTTCTTTTTTCATATAAACAAAAAATGAAGATGACACAGTGCGTTGAAAACTCGTGTGACGTCACTGCACGCTACACTGTTTAGCTTTCTTTGGTGCCTTTTATATTTGTCAAATTTTATTGATTTGATAAAACAAAATATACGTACCTATCCAATATTATTCTCTAATCTGAATGACGGACTAAATAGAATAATTATTTTTAAACCAGAAAGGGACGTTCCCTTTCCTACTTATATAATAAATAAAAAAATTAAGCGGAGATTTCGATGTTTTGTCCACCTTGGAAAGCAGGGTAGGCTCTCTAGTATGTGTAGACACAGATACAATCATAAACTAATTACCAAACGACACATACGTTTTTAAAATCTTTTATTCGTTAAGGTATATTTTACGAAATTAAACCTTGCAGCTTAAGACTTGGGGTATTAAAATTAAGCTGCGTTTAAGGACTCAGGCGAATAAATGAAAAGATCTAGTCAAACGTTAATTATGTAATATCTCTTGAGATAAGTAATGTGTTTGTACTAACAATAAGTTTAAGTGCCCATAACTATAAATCAGGGTAACCTACTACCCACTCTACAACGGCGACTGGCCCGAAACCTGACCGCTTCTCAGAGTGTCATTGCTTTCCGGCTAGTCCGGGATATCGCACGGTCTCCGCTGAGGCGGCGAGCCTCCTTGCTGGATTGCCGCCATGGAATCTGGAAACCAAAGCCCTCGCCAACATGTGGGAGTGGCGAGAGGAGGCAAATGTTGGGGCATAACTCCGCTGCCACAGGAAATCGCGGTACAGCAGCAGAACTCCGGCGGTATTTCATGGCGACATGGAGAGTACGATTGACGCTACCCAGTGCTGGGCACGCCGCAATAGTGGCGTAAAGTCCCCTCTTTGAGGAGTGGCGAGAGAGGCGCCATTCCGGATAAGGCGGGAGGAAACGTTGGGGTGTCATCACTGTGGGGATCCCTCTGAGGACACGGTGGAGTCTTTCCGGCTTGGACGGAGCACCGCCATGTCCTCGTGGCGGCGATCTCTCGCATCCGGTCCTGGTCCAAGTCGTATCGGAGCGAGAATGATGGCAGGCCGTCACCTTTTTTTGCGATGCAGTAATGCTGGCAAAGGAGGAGGCGGAACGCGAGGGAACGAGAATCTCAGCGTCCTTACACCTCTAGTCGCCGCAGGAGACGCCCTGGTCGGGAGACAACTTCGAACTCCCGGCTACCAAAGGCGCGGGCTTGCGGCCAGCAAGCTGCCCATTGCTCGAGAACACATTTTTGTCAATTAATTGCGACTAGTACAATTGTAGTCGCAATCATTTGACAAAAATGTGTTCGCCGATTAAGGGACTAGCCCGAGTCGACGGCGCGTTGTTTCACGTGTGCTTCAAAGTGATGTCAGCACATCGTGACGGGGTCTATGAAGACCGATGCTTGCCAGGGCTGCGGGTTGTTCAAAAGAGATACCGTGGCGTAGGAGTGGGTAGGTAAGAAGCCGTGGCCCTGGCGCACAGGTAAGTGAAGGAACACGGGTGGCCTTTAGTCACCCACAGAGGGAGAGATCATTTCATGATTTCCCTCCTACAAAAATGGGTAACTACTACCCTCTACTTTTGAAATTTTTTCAGACATGACGATTGCAACTCTTTTATAAATAATGTGTACTGCTAACCCCCAGCTACATCCGCGTGGACTTCGTGCTTTTCCCTTCGACCTACTCTTAACGCAAGCCCGTTATACAATTAAACAAGTATTTGTGACAAGTTCCAATGCCTGGGAGAAAGTAATTAGATTTTTCATTGAAACTGTGTTTCCCCTTTTGACCATAACAGAGATTTAATTTTTCTAAACTCGTGTTTTTTATTTCCATACAATTTTCCCTTATAAAATCCTTTTTAGTGAATCTCTACATCACTTAAGAAATCCTACTGTCCTGAATTTCTACCTTACACGTTCGAGTAGTCGGAACTCTTATTATTTTTGGAATCTCACTTAATTACTACGGGAGTGTGTAGACACTATTTATCGGTATAGTACTCTAGTGGAATAAACACAGCTTCTACAGAGAGCATGCAAGATCAGCGAAAAGCGCTACACAATTGCTACGAAACTGCGTAGCAACAACTCCGTTTGGACATAGTGATACCACCGCTACGATAACGTAGCAATTTAAATTTTTTCCTTTTACTGTGATTGCGGTCAAGCGCTAATTTATAATTATTAAAATAAAATAAAATAAAAAAAAAATACTTCTGGACACTTCTATTGGCCCACCTTAGAGTTTAGGTTTCGATGGCTCCTACCGAAATATGATTGCTAGATTGAACAAAAACTATTGATGCAGTTTTAAACCTGATACATTTTACATCTTTTTCGATCGTATTGTTTTAAATTTGAATTTAGAATACCATACGACATGGAGCTACGCCTAACAAGTCGGATATGCGCCTTGTTAAAGGCAACTGATTTTTGAATAAAAAACATGTTTTATCAAATAAAGGTTTAATTTAATAACGGGTGTTGTCTCCATGGGCATCTACCACAACTCTCATACGATTAGGCATAGAGTTTATCAACAGTTCTATGAAATTTTGGGGGATCATCTCCCTTTCCTCTTCTATGGCAGTTTTCCAACTCCTGCATCGTCTGGGAAACTGGCTCGTCAGCCCTAACACGTCTTTTTAGCTCGTCGCACATGTGCTCAATGGGATTCATATCTGGGCTTCTGGCTGGCACGAAGATATTCCCTGACGATGCTGGCCGTATGGGCTCTTGCATTATCATGCATAAAAAGGAAATTTGGGCCCACATAGTCCAAGTGAGGTTCTAAGCACTCACGAATGTACCTTTCAGCATTTAATGTTGGCAGCCGTGGTCCTGTAACAATCTCAAGTTGAGTTTTGCCGCTCGCGGATATACCGCCCCAGACAGTCCATGAGCTACCGTCATAAGCAACCCTCTCTTCAAAGCAGCATTGTGCGATACGCTCTCCCTTAAGTCGGTAGACCTTCTTCCTTCCATCATTGCCATTTAACACAATTTTAGACTCATCAGAAAAGAGTACACGGCTCCAATCTTGCTGTGTCCCATTTAAATGAGTGCGTGCGAAATGAAGGCGGGCTGTTCAGTGGGCTCGCGTTAGTTTGGGCCCATTAACTGGCTTGTGTGGTACGATATCGCGTTCTTTTAACCTTCTCCGAACAGTTCGAGCGCTCACAGATACTCCGTGGAAGTCGCGAAGTTGGTTTTGTATCTCAATGGAGGTAAGGTGACGATTTCTCAGGCTGGTCGTCACGATGAATCGATCCTGCCTTTCAGTTGTGACCCGAGATCGTGGCCTTCCTTGGCGATGAACAAAGCCGACAGTCTCTAGGTACCTCCGATAAACATTTCGGACCGCAGATCAACTTAAATTAAGTTGAGTACTCACATTTCTTTGGCTGTGTTCGGCCTGAATAAGTGCCATAGCTTGGGCGGCGACTTCAGGTGAAGTATCCATAGATTGACAGAACCTCACCTTAATGTTAAGAATAAGTAATGTTTGTTTCAAAACCGAAGATATCAATCACTTTTTCAAGAATTAAATCCAAGCAAACCAATAAAATCAAGTTTCTTAGTATTCGATTTTTTGATATCAACAAACAGGTTCCAAATTGTCTTTTGTTTCCTTAAATTCTGTGTTCGAAATTCAAAAAAAGATTATTGAATGAAATTGTGAATGTGCCAGGTTCAAAACTGCATAAAAACTTTTTGCTCGACCTAATATAAAATTTTAGCTAGGACCAAACGAAACTGAAAATGCAAGGCCGGCCAATATTGTCCCGGTCAAGGCACCTTCAATGAAAATGGGCCCTATATTTTTTTTTTAATTACTCACACATTGGCACTAAAACCCAAATGTGGGTTATGAAAAGACCACCAATGATCGTTGTGCACGTTGTAGAGGCCTACACGAGTGAACAACGCTTCATCCGTCCACAAGATGTTGGCGTCGCGATGACTTATAAGCCTTTCCCATAAGTCTCGACGTGATACTGGATCAGGGTCGTGGAGTTTCTGAACGGGCTGGTAGTGGTATGGGTGTAATCCAGAAGTGTTAAGCAGCTTCCATACTGCATTCTGACTTACACCAAAGCGACGTGCCGTATCGTAAGTACTGGATCTGGGATCTCGCTCGCAAAATTCCATAATTTGGTCTACGATATCGACCGCCAATCGTGGTCTGCCAGACCCTTGTGCGTGGCTCGTGTTGCGAAACTGTCCATGGTCGAGCAACCTTTGGGTAACTGCTAAAACAGTCCTTGCATTGGGGACAGTGAGATTTGCAATTCCTAGAGCTCGTATCCTAGGTACCAACATTTCGAAAAACTCGCGGTTCGTGTAGTCTGGCATAGTGACCGATGCGTTTTTAAATTTTTAAGAGATTCACAATTCGTAAACGGAGCCCGTTAACTGCAGCAGAGTTTGCGCGCGAAACACACCGTCAGACCGGGGCGCGCGTGATTCACTGTCGGGTCCCACCGACCTACGGCTTACGGGCTCTAGGTAGGTGGAAGGCGCGTGGGATAATGACCGCGCCCGCGCACGCGGTGCTAATACTACGATATTGATAATAATTTGGTGTCTGTCATTTGCTGATTTTAGGGCGGATAAAAACATGTTTTTTTTTTTTTAACTAATGATGCAGATTTATAACAGAACAAATCTGCATCATTAGTTAAAAAAAATTGATGATTCTGAGCCGCCCATTTTTTTCCGCACTAGAAATAAAAATTCCCTGTATAGTATGCAACCCTTCCCTCTACCTTCCCCTACCAATACATACGGAACAGTATACAAAACAGGTTGCGAAACACGAAACTCTTAAGACGCTGTTACACTTGCGTTTAGATTTCTTCGTCACTGGACGATTCCTTCGCGGAACTCAACGGGACTGGTCTGGTGGAGGTGGTTGGTGACGACGAAGTCGGCCGCCGCATCATCGTGGTGTCAGCTTGCAGACTACCTCCCAGCAAGGACTTGCATCCTGATAAACTACTCAGGTATGAGAATTTTTCGACGAACACCTACCTTCTTGAAATTTTAAACTTTGTAGAGCATTGGTAAGAACCACGTCTTACGAGTTGTATGTCGGGGGTATGAACACAAGCGGGAGACACTCTGGGAATTATTTTATCATCACTGCTATGAAAACGTTGAAGGAAAACGTCGTGAGGAAACCGGCAAAATTCGAAGACCAACTACCAACTACCAACCCGCACTAAAGGAGAGGAGGTCTGTGTCCCAGCTGTGGGAACATTATAGTCAGACTATATGTGTGAATTGGTATGCATTGGGAAAATTTTAATTGATTCATGTGTTAGTTATATCATAATGTGTGAACTCATGAATTCTGACTTTCTAGAGTGTTGGATGCTCGAAATTCATATATTATTTTCCTACCATGGCTACGCAATTGAAGAACCCGACTAAAAAGGTGACAGGACAGCCCAATTTTCGACTGTTTTCGTTACTACGTCTGTAGGCCTAGTATGAGTTTTCAATACGAAACTCGATCGTCGATATCGAGCGCGTTTGGCGCTCTCATTGGTTGAGAGTTCTTACGACCTTGAAGCGGGCCAATCGCTGAGTCAAACGCGCTCGATATCGACGAACGAGTTTCGTAATGAAAACTCACACTAGGCCTACTGTTCTAGTAAAGAAAATATAGAAAACTTGCAAATGCACATTAAAAGAGACGGGTGTATATAGGATACACAAATACGTCAATAAAATGACTATGAGTCGTTTCCTGAATATGTTGTAGCTTATTAATTATTTGTTCATTCAAGCGGTTGGCATTCCGATTCCTTGTCGTTATCAAGACACCATATCCACGTGGTTGGCTTATGGGAAAATTTGGCGAAATAATAAAAAAAAAATAGTGCAGAAGTGAATTCTGGGTATCTCGCGGAAAATTCAAGTTTCCTAGTAACCTAGAACAGAACAAAAGCTGGCTGGTGGCTATTGAAGGGTAGATAAACGGAACTAACCCCATTCTTAGATCTGTTTGCTTACCAAATATTCTTTAACTGCAGCCGTTGTCCGTATCGCATATCCTAACAGTGAAACTTGCAAGTTTCTTAGTCTTCAGCATCGAAGTAGAGTAGGGCGGACTCAGTGAAAGTCTAGAAAGTTCATTTAATTATTATTAATGTCCCCATAAAGGCTGGTGGTAATTCCAAGTAAGGCCTTGAAGTTTCATTCAAACTGACCTGTTTAAGTTCGGGTCAGTACCTAACCTACTTATGATAGGTACTTAACATAATTATTCCTTGATTTTATTAATAGATACTTTCTCTTTTCATAGCTAGTTTCCGTTAGTACTCAATTCTGCGAATGTTAAGACTTTTCTCCCTACCTATGTGATCTGTTGATGATGTTTATTAGAGCGGCAATTCCTGAATCTTTAAGAACATTCACATTCTAATCGCAGTCTTTCTTTGTTTTCTTTACAGTGAATATTCAACTCTTCAATGGCCTCTGTGGTTAGATACCACAATTTTGCCAATAACACGTGTAATAAATTATAGAAATTCTTCAAAAATTTTATTTCACAATAATGGTGGATATCGCCAATGACAGTTGAAAAAACGGCCGCGTGAGCCGCCTACTAGGAGATTTGATGCAAAGCCATGATGTGGCCACTATGCTGCGATATTTTAATGTTCTTTATGAAATATTCACTGAATGCACTTTTTACTACATAAATCACGCGTTTTTATTTAGTAAACGACACTATAAATAATTTTAAAAGTCCAATTTAAAATGCGCGTTACACTCATCTTTGCTTTCCTGTGAAAACTCAAAAAAAAAAATAAAAAAAAAATAATAATCGCAAAGTCAATCTAAAATGTATTTTTGACAAGTTTTTGATATTGATTGTCGTTGTGACTGCAATTTGATCGTTCATTAAGTACGAGATTTGACCTTCAGATATTTTCATCCTTGCTATTGTAATCGTTTCAGGTACCTGATTTTCACACTGGACAAATACGTCGAACAGGACTATAGCGTCGTGTACTTCCACTGTGGTCTGACCAGCAAGAACAAACCCCCTCTTTCCTGGCTTTGGAGGGCCTATAAGGCATTTGATAGGAAGTACAAGAAAAATTTGAAAGCCTTGTATCTCGTACACCCGACAAACTTCATACGTATTGTATGGCAGATGCTAAAGCCGGCCATAAGCGTAAAGTTTGGCAGGAAAATGATGTACGTTAACTACCTACATGAGCTGCAGCAGTATTTGAATCTGGATAAGCTGTGCATACCTGACGCGGTCCTAGAGTGAGTATTTAACTACCCTAAATTTTATCAGACTTTCTAGTGTATCTATTATATACTATCTTATCATGAATATTTCTATTCCATCCCCACTTAATTAATTATCTACTTTAGTTAAACGTATTTTAAGTTGAATTTTGAGTGCCAACTTTTGGAATCTAAAGCTCCTTATTTTTAAGCTTTTTATTGCAATGGAATTTGAACTTTGTTAAGGGTGAATTCAGTTTGTTGTGCCACTACTAAAACAAAAATATTTCAACAATAGTCAATACTTCTGTTATGATGTTGGGAGACCGTATGGCCTGCTTCAGTGAAAAATGCTATGATAATTCTTCAACTAGTCTTCGATGCATGCGTGATGAACGTGTATAGTACATTTAATTATATTTCATTTTTAAAATCTGAGGATTTTAGCAAATATACCATAGAAAGGACCTTTAAGTAGGTCGCATAAAGTACTTAAAACCAGACATGTTATTTTATATATAATAAAAGAAACATTTGGGTTAAAAATAATACTTCCAATCAAAGTTAAAGTTGCGTTCCATAAACTGTGGCAGCGCGCCTTACCGCAGAATACCTTAAAGAAACTGCATTTCGCTGTGAGAACAGCCCCTTAATTGATCTACAGGACTATAGCGTCACTTACAAACCTCAGCCCGCGTTTGCAGTGAGCGGACTTCCCGCTTCCGGTCCGCGTAGTTAAATCAGTTCCTCTTATATTTTTTTAAAAACCAGGGAATGACCTGCTTTCTCACCTGTTGTGGTCTAAATAAGTATGTTTAGTGTTTTAAATTTATGTTTAACTAATTTAATTATGCAAAATAATTGAAACAAAAAAATACTAAAATCTGTGTAAATTGTATGCGTAATTTCAAAGGAAATATTTACTTCATCGAATAAAAATTTGTGAAAACATCCGCGGCAATTTTTTTTAACTTGTGCCAGTTTTAAACAGCTGTAACAAAACTATTTTTTTAATAATAGGCGTTGTTTTACTAAAGTAATATTTATATTCTAGTTTTATAAAAATATAGGTAGTTTGCTCGGATTTTAAAACTAAAATTGATTCGATTTCAAGTTGTTATATTTTTCTTCAAAACCGTTAAATATGTTTGTACAATAAATAAAATCCAAAATAGATATAATTAGTACCACAGCTGAAAACAAAATTATAATCTGTGCATCTAAAATAAACTAAGCTTTATCACGAAGCAATAAGATTCATTTATATTGCACACAGTCAAAAAGTTTGATTTGTCTTACAAAATTAAATGATAAATGGTATTTGTGCTTAAAATGTAATACTTTAATGTAGGTTATCAGTTTGGTTGGTATGGTTGGTTATCACTTCATCTGATATTAGCATCTTTCAGAAGACCCATTTCGCTCATCATCTTGCCCTAAGACAATTCATTGATTTGCTGTTTTAATAAATAAACTAAATTGACTAAAAGCAAGCCCAAAAGAGAAGCAATGTAGCCTCGATTTATGAGTTGTAGTAGTTGTAAACCCATTCAATCTTTACTTTATGTAAATAAGTGTATAAAACCAAATTTCAAAAAATTCATTCAAGGGTCTGCCCCCTAATCGGCGAACAGATTTTTGTCAAATGATTGCGACTAGTTGGGATCGTTTGGACCGAACGGACCAATGGGCGTTCCGAACGATCCCAACTGATCCCAATTAGTACCAATCATTTGACAAAAATTTGTTCGCCGATTAGGCTGCTGGTGTAGTATATCACAGAGAGGAAGCCAGTGTCCCAGCTGTGTGTACATTAGGGTAATTATGAATAGACATTTGGGAAATTTATTTTCAATAGGTTTCTAAAACTCCATATTCATCTCAGCTGAATATTATATTTAAGCAATAAATCCAAATTTGCAATTGTCTTCTAAAATATATTTTGTATAAGTATGGCGAAATTGTTATAGAATGAGTTCGAAATAAAAAGTTTCTGATTGTTAGAGCCATTCTGGGCTTCAGAAGTGTAGTTTCAAATAACATCGCGATTCCTCTTATAGTTCTAACCTTTCTGGGCTTTAGGAGGGTAGTTCACTAGGTCACTAGTTAATGAAGGTCACCAGGGTTAAAGATATAATTACCATTTAACTCTGATTTAAGCTGAATATGTTTTTGCTAATCACTGCTTTTTATCGATAAGAAAATAGGCAAGTCAAATTTTTTGAATGAGCAATCTTTGTCAGCTATAGTCGGACACAGTTTTTTGGCTATTACACCGTACAGAGGAGAGAGGAGTTCATTCATCTTCTGCGTGATTTCCTTATATACGATACAGCATAAATTCCTATTGTGGAGCAACATTAAAAAAAAATGAAGAAATATAAATCGACAGTTTCATGCATGGCCATTTTGAAAAATATCAGAATGTCGGATCGATCGACATGCCACGGAACTTCAAAGCCCTTTGTTATAAGTTATAACTACTATTGGTCTGACCGGAGCATAATGATTAATAATTATATACTTTGACTCGACTGGACTCTTTTATACTTTGCACACATTTTCTTACCTACGTCATTCGAAATTTAGGTCAATTTTTATTTTACTTTGAAATGCCAGATAGCCCAACTCTGCGTGAAATATTAGTGCATTATCCATTCTTTCTTCGATTCAAAGATGGAATTCTTAATTGGTTACTGATTTTATTACAGTTGAAGACTAAAAACGATCTGAATCTATTAGTCATATGATAAATACTCGATTTACTGACCGTTATTCAACAACTGGAATTGATTCCTTGTTGCATGGAGAAGCAAGTGCTTTCTCCTTCGGAGCACCTTTCGTGCCATTTCTTGAAAATAGTTCAGTTGTTCACTATATATAACGTTGAGACTTCTAAATAATGGGCAATAATAACCAACACACAGCATCTGTTTCGCCGCATAAACGTTACAGATTACCGCATCCCAACCAAAATCAAATAGGTGCTTTGTCAATTAAAGTAAAAGAAGCAGCCGCTTCGCATTTTAACGTTCACGATCTGCGGAGCATGCAGCTATGCAGCTTGATCTAACAAAACCTGTGCCAGCTGAACGCTTAGTTTTTTTTTTTTGGACAAAACCCGCCACATATTTTCCCTCCTGAAAGCCAGAATCAAAGGTGGAGACCGCCAGAAAACGCCGAGCAATGAAGCTCGACGAGTCCCGGAGAAATTATTCAAATGTCTTGGGTCCCGCAACGAAATTAATCAGAAAAGAACAGCGGAGGAGTAAGAAAAAGATATTTTTTCCACTTCCCTCCATAACAAGCAGGAGACAGAACAGAACTAGGCCAACCGGCACAAAGGGACATTATTGCAACTGGGAGAAGCCCAGATTGCCAAGCACCACGGAATAAAATTTGATTAAGTTAAGGGTCCTAAGTAGGTATGTGCTGTTACAATTGATTCCAATAATAGGTATGGCAAAGCGCCTGAACGCACGGAACTTGGTTCTAGTTTCTACAAGGTCCGTATAATAAACCACTCAATTCGGATGTTACTTGTACACTATCTAACATAATATTGCGTTCATTCTGCCAAACAATACACTCCCACAAGATGTGATGTGCGTACTGTTCAAATTCACAGTTCGATGTAGAATATTGACACAAAGGCGAAGGAACAAGTTTAAAAGAATACAGTTTACTTTTATAGTTGCACATGACCTGTGAGAAATTTGGCATCGCAGTGGTCAACCTCCAGCCATGTCTTAGCCAGCCGATCGCCAACGTATGGAAAGTTGGCCCTTGGTGGAATTATCCCACCTACTTTACCATTCGGATAAGATATCCTGCCAGACTTCAGTCTGAGGTTTAAATAATCTAGAAATTCTATTAAGGTCTCGTTTTGTAACAAAATTAGTGTCCGTGGCCTCCCCACTCGCGGAGTAGTACATTGAAACACGTCGCTGTACTTAAATATCAACTGGAAGTACACCTGCCAGTTCCGGTAAGGCTTCAGTACTGACTGTTCTATACGCCTTGCATAAAAATATCAATGCCAAACGTTGGCTTTGAAGCAGTTTAGGTCGTGCCGCCCCTATGCTTGCCCTATCAGCCCAAACAGGTGCACCGTAGTACATACATCCCTTCGAGCTGTTAACTCACCAAGATCAAGCGGTGTCTTTGGCTACAGTTGGTCAGGAGATCGGTAGAATTAAGCTTAGTAATGCGTCTCCTCTAGCCACTCTCAGAATTGAGGACACCCCCGAGCATGTAGACACACATAGACCATCGTGGAGCTCGAAAGCTTTTGAAGCCATTAAGAATTTAAAATTTCGACTGTAACGATCAAAGCATGACATCTGATTTCACATTCTGCCTTCAACTTCCAACTTTCTATACATTTATTTCCATTGTAAACAATAATATTCCAATTCACTTTTATTATCTGAATACAGTACCTAACTGGAATCAATGTTAACAACAGAATATTTGTTTTAGGTACGACAAGCTGCTGCTGTCGAAGAACCCTCGAGCTGCCGAGTCGGCTCGTCAGAATGTGGCCCCGACTGAGACATCGCCCATTGCCAAGTTACAAAAGAAGCCAAAGTGTAGCCTGTCCCCGCCGCCAACCCAACAGTTTGGCGTTTCTCTAGCGTTTATAAAGGAAAATAATGCTAATATGGTGGGCGCTATCCCACCAGTCGTGAGGCAGTGCGTTGAATTTCTGTCGCAGCCTGATGGTAGGTGAATAGGTTCCTTACTGGTTTTTTTAGCGGTGTACTACACTAGGACATCATGCCACAATCACAGCCATGGATTGTTCGTGATTGGGTTGATGGTATTGCAAACAGTGGTTTCCTAAACCCTATTTGCCTATTATTATCAGATGCATATTTTTATCAGATGTTAAACCAGCTAACGCGAATGTTTCAAACCAATTTTGACAGCAATGTGGCGCTCGCCTGCATAAAATCTTTCTAAATCACTAACATACATTCAATCTTTGCTAAATATTCTTAAGAGTGCTTACATGTTCTTGATTTCACTTTCCTAATAGGTACAGCAGAGAATAGGAAATTCCTATCCTGTGCTGTACCTGTTACTGTATCCTGTGCTTGCATAATATTGTCCGTGGAAACTTAATTGGCTTTCTTTCACTATCTTCTACCTGCATTTATCATTACTGTAAGTTTAATTAAAATGTAAAAAGAAAAATAAATAAATTACAAATATATTCAACAGTTTATAGAGATGTTTTTTGTTCGTTCTTGGGGAAGCAATATTTTGTAAAATTAGTCGTATATTTTTAGCTCTGGAGACCGAAGGTATATTCCGTCGGTCGGCCAACATGTCAGTGATAAAGGAACTCCAACGGGCCTGCAACCGCGGCGAGCCACTTCGCTTCCGGCACGATCCTCACAACGCAGCCGTCTTACTGAAGACTTTCTTCAGGGATCTGGAAGAGCCGCTTCTCACCTTTGATCTGTATGACGAGATTATGGATTTCCCGAGTAAGTATTTTCTACGATGTACAGATACAGCGTTTTTCAAGATGATTTTATGACGTCAATATAATGACTTATGTCACCTCGCAGAATTAATGTTTAAGTTTGCACTATCGTTTTCCACAGGATTTGTAGATAATTTTAGTTAATCGGGCCTTAAATACTCAGGAAACTGAAATGATGCAATTTGCTTCTAATTTTTATTTTCCTTTTTAGACTGGTCAGCACGAGACAAGCCGCGCAAGGTTAAGATCCTGATTTTGGAGCGCCTTCCACTGGATAACTACAAGTTGCTGAAATATGTATTCCAGTTTCTGTGGAAGGTCTGTGCTTACTCACTATTGGTTCGAAAAGACTTATCATAAATCGCTTGTCAAAAACATGATAAATTATAGCGTGGTAGTTTACAGCACACTCCCTCCTGAAAAGACGAGCATTAAAGAGGAGCAGAGCCCTGCTCATTAGATTATTAATTGTAAAACACTGTAGATAAAATCTATTTCTCATTATTAAATTCGCTTCTCCCATAGGTACAAGACAGGAGCTGCCTCAACAAGATGACTACGAACAACCTCGCCGTGGTATTCGGGCCCAACCTCGCTTGGCCGCCAAACGGACAGATGTCGCTGTTGTCGATCGCACCTATCAATAACTTTACAGATTTCCTCCTAGCACATCAGGAATCTATCTTTATCATCTAATCTAGTAAAAACTGATCAAATCGTAGCCGAATTATATCTCACGGCAAAATATAAATGTAGTAAGTATAGTTAAAGAATGTTTTAGTACATGCCAAATTTTTTTAGACGGCGTTTCGTAGGAGTTCTATTTTCAGAATGTTTTCATTCCTTTTTAGAAATGTCTTGTCCTATCTAAGTACGACAATTTTAATAATTGTGTTTGAAAATAGGTGACACACGGACCAGAATCTCTATTTATATTGTCATTGGTGAAGATTCAATTGTTGACAAAGTAAATTAAATTTTAGTTATTTGCGCTTATTCTTTCTCTTTATGAAAAGGACAGAACTTAAAAATTTATATAGTCCTGTCAAATTAAGATAGACGACCAAAAATACCTCAATTTCTGTCAGATAAACTAATATTTGTTTTCTGTCCTTTTCTTAATACAATAGAAAGAAAGAGATGTATACATATCTTAACTTGAGTTTATTTCGTGAACAAGGAAATCTGCGACGTTACCTTTTACATTTTTAAATCCAAGGTATAATTTTATGATGATTGCACTTTGTGTATTTCAAGTTATTATAATAATAGATGTAATTAATGTTGCAATTTAATAATATTATATGAGATATATAAAGATCGCTTATTAATGATGCATGTGCCAACTGCTTTTCACCTCCTATCATAATAATATTTATGTAGGAAAGTCTTAGTATCAGAGCGTAAACTTTAAGTGGGTTTCAACTTGGTTTGAGCGTAGAGCACACTTCAATAATACATTATCATACGATGTCCTCTTCCCTTACAACTTCAAAACTTTTCGTAATTATAAAACTAATCATTTAATTATACTTATACACAATAGTGTAAACATGTAACAACAAGAAATAGTGGAGTTCTTCTGCTCGGCCCATAGAGTTCCACAGCTGGACAAAGGCCTCCCCTAAGGCTTCTATTCCATTGGGGGGCAATGCCATAATCACCACGCTTGGCAGACGGGTTGAGGATTGCAGTATAGATTTGGAATATCGGAGTTATTGCGTAACAAACTGACAGTCGCGATGATTGTTAGCTTTCATTTTGACAGGTCCACAACATTCCTTTTGTTATTTACGTTGTTGAAATCGACTTTTTCTATTATATGAAGCAGTGAATTAGCAGGTAATAGGCAAAAGTAACTATCCGATCCAGTTTTCAATTCCATCCGTAACAGAAAAGTTTCGTCCATCATGCTAGACCATCTCTTTACAACTTAAGGTTCTACCCGAACGTCAGACATTCTAAAACAAAAACCTAATTCATAAACTTTGCTTAAAGTTAACTAGTGATTAGCGATTCTTTAACCATACATTTTGGACCTTTTAACGTAACTTAACTTTGATCATCGTTTTTGAATAAATACCATAGCGTTTAATAGGTTTATTCATAAACGATTATCAAAGTTGAGTGGCGTGCAAACGTCTTAAAGTGTATGTGTTAAACAATAGCTAATCACTAGTTAAGTTAAAGCAACGTTTATGAATAAGAGGGAAAGTGTTTTAGCGTAAAGTTAGATGTGTTTTGGTACATATTACAGGCCAGTAATACACTGTGCGTATTGTCAATTATTCAAAAAAAGTCGGTAGAAGAAATCGCAGAACAGCTAAAATTTTTTTTTCGTCGCATATATTCTGATACTGTTCAGCTTAGGCTGTTCAATTTTACGTAATCATAATACAGGGAATTTAATCAACAAAAAAGCGGTGGATAACTGCCATCAATAATTTATTGCCGAACGTAAGTATGCTTGCTACATCACTTTATTGGCAATACACAACGAAATGTAAACCAATGTGAACTAAGATTGAAAGTTCCACGAGATGCCATGTCATCAAACAAGTTTTCTATATTATTCGGTATCTTGATGCGTCCGTATGACCTTGAACCTAACTGCATACATACGACCCTACATTATTAAGGAATCGTTATGTTTGCAAAATCGAACAACTCTGAATGCATGTATTCCATTATCCCTATATATGTTCACCAACTGTCGAATTTTAGGGAGGCAATTCGTTAACGCCCAAACCCTGCACGCTTATTACTAAATGCTTATTTGACTTCTACAGTTAAATTGTTAGGTCTCGTGTTCATAGTACACTAAAATAGCACAATATTGTGTCAATATTACGTTTTTGGTTTGCTTTTAACATCGATCACTCCTGATGGAAACTGATCATGCCTGTTCACTCTTGCTTTTAAGGCCGACGGATTAAATTTGGAAGGGAACACGGATACTGGTTAATTTATCGATTCGAACTTTAAGCAATAATTCCGCGAAACTTTTTTGTAATGTGAACACGAGGCTTGACAACCCTTATGGTTGTAAAAATTTTTGCCTTACGGTATTTTTTTCAGTGGTATATATAACGCCTCTCAAGTCAGTGACTCTTTTGGCGAAAGCCTCTTCTAACAACTTCCAGTAAGGTCTATCTTTTGCGCTGTTGCATTGCAGAGGCTTAACGGAACCTAAATAAAATGCCAATTGTTCTTATAAAAAAACTAGCTAACAGCGTAAATGATATCATTCACTGTTGTTAGTTATTTCAGTTAATCATAGAAGTTTACATGAGTTCTGCAGTCTCTAAACTAACCTACTCGCTTGTAAAAACTGGATGTAAGCAGACAACGAATAAAAATATGTCAGCTGCATCTAAATTATTCTTGAAACCATAATATGAACTACATTTTCATGGAATTCGCACAAGCTTAAAATACGGCTTCTTCGTAGTGATTGAGATGTACAAATTGTTTTCTTAAATTTAATATATTTGAATAAAATTTTAAGTAAGATGTGGAATATGTTTATAGAATATTTTAATGCTGTAACAGTTTGGATTATCAAACTTTTTCCTTGGCACCAGTTTCCATAGTGGTCCATGAATAATGAGATAAGTAACGACGTAGTGACGTATGTTACAAGAAAATGTATGGTATGTCCTTTGAGTCTACTTGTCAAGTAATGTAAAGGTGGCACACCAAAACATTACAGACGTTACGAAACATTATATTGAAATAATCATTCCTTTTTATGATCTATTGTTAAAGCTTAATTGTCCGGCACTTAATGAGAGGCATTTATGTACAACTATATGCTTTTAAAACCACTATTCCAATGTTTTATTTAAATTCATAAAAAGTGATGTATAGTACCTGTTTTTAGTAACATTACCTGAATTTCTCTTAGTTAATTTGTAGATTCTGTAATTGAATTTACAGTGGAAAAAGTAAAGGTTTGTACTACATTGTACGCAAATGTAATGGACTGATAGAAATTAATGGATCTGATGATACAGGAGTGTGTGTTAATCTGTGTATAGACGTAGAGCGGACCTCATACGGACTACATTAACTTAAACTAGACTATATCAAATGACAACTGAGTGGCATTCTAGTAATTTTAAGAACATTCACAGTCTGAATCTCGTGCTGAATCTGTCAAAAATACCTTTAGTTTATCTACAAAGTTTTTGACATTTGTTTGTTGCCAAAATGAGACTGCGACTAGACTTTGAATGTTTGAAATTATTTGAATTGACATTCAGAAATTGTTTTCATGTTTACTACTATTTACTATTCAGAAATATCTTTTAATCAGTGTAGTCTGTGAGAGATTGTAAAGGTTTTTACAAGTTTTACTAATGTTTCTCCTTTATACTTTCTTCTTGTAGTATAGTATAATAATTAATAATTTTTTAGTATGTCATTTCATATGAATATTAACACAGTATCATAAGTATGGGGTCTAGGAGGGTTAATTAAAGTTAAGACCCTTCGATGGATGTATACTAAGTTTACTACAGGTAGTTTATTGTAAGTTATTTGTAGTTTATAAGTTTATCTTAGACCTCTCCAACATTGGTAAAGGGAACCATCTTTAGGACTTCCATAAGTTTGTAATCTCCAGCCTGTCTTACGGGAAAATGATGATCAGTACTTGCCTTCTCGTTTTGAGAAGAGCCCTTTCCCCGACAGTGGCATAGTGACAGGCTGGTATTATTATCGGATTGAGTTATGGCGTTTGTCTAAGATTAAAACAAATTAATCCGTTGTTATATTGTATACAGCAAACATAAACAATTAAATTAATTTAGCTAAACTTCAGGCGCGTGTGTTAACATCTGCGAGGCTTGTTTGATCAACTTAACATGATCTGGAACATTTTATATAGCCAACATTGCGTGGACAAAGCAATGAAGTTATTTTCTTGCTGGATTTCTCTTTTTTTTATTACATAAACACAGTTTACCTAGTACAACTGTACCGGATAAATGGCTTCCAAGGTAATTGCATAACACCAAGAGAAGCAGTAGGTTTCATTAAGAGTATTCAGCAAAATTCAATGCTTAATTAAGTTGTTGAACATACACATTTCAAACATGGATTCGTAATATGCTTCAAATCATTTAAATTGATAGTAATGGTGTTTTACACAATTGTGCTGATTACCCTACCTACCCTGTAACCTACTGTAGATGCATGTGGACAGATTACAAATCCAATGTAAACACCCTGGTGCAAGATTCTTCTTGGGTAGTTACTATGAACGCTCCTAAATACCTCGAAGCATCTAAATACCAAGAAATATTACTCGCCTAAAGCGATTAGGTACTTGGCATGTCTTCATGCCTAAAGATCACTTCGCGCGTAGTGTGAAATCCAGATGTAAGTTTATAGTTTTTATAGTTTAACAAACCATTCTTGACCGAGGCTTACAATATAATCATATGGATTATCGTATGAACATATTAATATTTAAATAAATAGTTGTATTATTAAGATTGTATACCAAAAATAACAAAGAGTAGTGGTTATGTAGTTTTAAGAACACATCTTTATTAGTTCATAATAACTAACAATTTTCTGTATTAGGTGTTAGGGCCTCATTTTTTATATGTAACCGAGAAATTAAGTTTCATTGAGGCCAGTACTTGTGTGCTATGCGGGAAAATGCCCCCTACTTTTTGATCTATATAGGTATCTACTTATTAGATATCTACATTTGAAAACAAAAATAAAAATATCTAGTGATAAGTATAGTTTCCTTGACGATTATATACGCAATCTGTGTTTTTTTTTTAAATAATTTTTCATATCTACCTTAGTTTTGGCTAACTACCGGATTGTATGTCCTGATCAATTGAACTGGGCTTTGCTTGTATATAAAATATGAGACCAAAACATGAATGTAAGTAAGATATATTTATTAAAGCATATTTACCAGTATTCATAACGAGTCTCACGGAATAGCAGTGTCATAATGTGACGTTTAATGAAATAATTTCTTTTTTTTTTCATGCGTAAATTGAAACATCTTTCGTTTGCGTGTAGGTTGTGTTGATGTATGTAAACGTGCTTGGTACTGCAATGATTATTATATAATAACGCTCCGAGACCCGAGGCATAATCTTTCTATCAAGCCAGTTAGCGCGGCAATTTATCACTCTGCTGCAAAACTTGCATGACAAAATTGTCTGCAACTGACTTTGTTGTACCAGTTATTTCGATTTATTTATCTGTGATGTTTTGCTGATACTTACAAGACTACAACATATACCTGTACGATATGCTATTCGTACAGATGTTTATTTTACGCAAACCAACCAGAATGTAACGAACCGTGCCATTTGTTACGAAGTACCAAACTATCAACGTCACAAACAAATTCCTGTATTTGTACTAGCATAATAAATTAATAAACTACTGTTAAATATGTATAAACCCTTGTATGATATCAGTTACTCATTTTAGTAAGAATAACTTCCCCAGACAAGTGTCATGTAACATGAGACGAGTTTGCGTAAGGTACCGATAGATGGCGTTAGGTTTAATTTATAAATGACAACTAATGTGTTGGCGTGTGAGTCAGACTCGCAGCGAACCGGTTTGTCGTGCACAATTTTAAAAAATGAAAGTAACTACGTCATTATACCATCGGAATCAGCCTACGGTAGTTCTAAAGCGCCAAATGTAATCGAATGAACAATGACCTGATTTGGGTAATTCTTAAAATTACCGCATTTCGGTGTAGGTATTTATTTTAATTATAATTAGTCATCATTCCATGAGGAAATTATCTTTCTTATTAAACAACGAAGGTTTTTAAGTACTTCAAATAATGATTTTGTAAATTAATATTCTGTAACCGGAAAGGGTAATTTATAAGATTTAGATATTAAATATGTATTGGAAAATGTTTGTAACAAAAGTAGTTATATTTCGTTGGATCTGCGGCTTTATAAAAGCTATAGACTTGCTAATAAAATCTGTATAAAATTCACATTAAAAAAAAGAAAAGAAATTACAAAAAATATTTAAAGATACTATACAACTGTCCTATATTTAAAGGCACATTTCTTATACTTAGGGTACTACATAAATTATGATCCTTAGTACTACTTCAGATAATTTTGTAAACTTTGATACTTGTACATTTTTTATTAGTAAGCTGTAAGAAGATAATCATGGATCATTATTTTAATTTTGATGTAGTTTTGTATTTTTAGAGTTAATTGTTTAAATCTTAATATATAAACTGTTAACAAAATAAAACTGTAATAACTTGAATAAAAATTTATTAGTATCAATGCAAGACGTGTTTTTTTTTCACCTAATTCCTGGATTATTTTTTACAATCCATCGCTTCGTTGATCGTCGTTGCAAGTGCACTACGAACTCCGAATGGTTTAGTAGATTGATTGATTGCTGCTTTGATTAAGTAACAGTCCAACATGCGACATGCGAATATAACGCACACAAACAGTGCAGCCACTAGGTACTTTCTCCAGTGTGGAAATATTTTAAGAGTAAGTACTGGAATGTTAGAAAAATCGAATTATCCAAGTTGTAGGCTTCATTTAACCTTTAGAAAAGGGAGCGTGGCATTGTTATCTTGTTTCGATCGGTCCATATTTGTTTTATTTTTTTCGATATCTTTTTGCAGATTACCCTTCATCTTGTGATGCATTTTTCAGAAACATGAACATGACCTACTTATACAGCATAAACGAAGTGATAGTTTTATGTAGAAATAAACGTCCATAAGATAATGTATAATAACATGACTATAATCTAACTACTAAGATCTATATATATAAAAATCAATGCCACTTTCATTGTGATTTTATAACTCAAGAACGGACCCACCTATCTGAACCAAATGTTCAGGCTTTGTTTTGACTAATTAGTAGATGGTTTATGTGAAGTTTGAACAGAATCGGTCAAGCGGTTCTTCATTGTAAGACATTTTTTTTTGTAACAAATGAATTCAATAAATGGTGGTCAACTTTATGTTGCCTGTTCGAGAGTCGGTACCCCAGTCGTTTGTTTAATAATTTAAATGTATTGGTTTGATTTTTTTAAGTAGCTAGCAATTAAAAAAATATTTTACGTTTGAATATATAATTTTGATGATCCAATAAATTTGATTTTATTATTTCACTTTATACGTAGCGAAGCACGTATCGAGCCGCTAGTAATGTATAAATATTGAAAAAAATATTCGGTCGGTTAACAAACATTCTGTCAAAATTGATATTTGTTGCAGGTTCTTATTATGGTTTCGGGGACGATCTTCTTTCTTTCTTAATTTTTTGGCTTCGCTCGGTTTGTGCATTTAGCCAATGTCACGTAATTATGAATTATTCATGTCCAAAAAGACGGCAGCGTAACCCGTCTTACCAGTGAGGTTTGGTGCAAAGTCATGATGATGTGTTCTTTATGAACTATTTACTAAATGCACTTTTTACTACCTAAATCACGCACTTTTATTTAGTAAACAACCCTATAAATAATTTTAAAAGTCCAATGAAAAACGAGCGTGACACTAACTCCCAACGGGACGATTTTCAATTCAATTCAATTCTTGATTAATGGCCTTTGTGGTAGGGGAACGATCTTTAGTATCATTATTTTTTCTGTATCATGTGAGATTTTAAATGACATTACAGCAAACAATGAGTTTGTCTTTTGTGAAGATTTTACTTCCCAGTACTGTAGGTATAATTTATAACAAGCACACTAACAGTTTCTAACGGTATCAATCAAAATCTGAATAATTTCAAAGGTTATTGATAATCCATTGCTTGATATCATGATCATCATCTCAGTGTTCATTCCGGTGGCATTCGCGGCTCTCGTGTTGAAGCCCGGGGTCCGCTTTCCTGCACATTCTCCTCCATTTCGCGCGATCTTTAGCATCCTGTGGTGAGAGATTGTGGCACGCATGTCATCTATTACAACGTCAAGCCAGCACTTCTTTGGTCTACCCCGCTTGTTCCGGCCCGGCGGAGGCGCCATGGTAAGACATTTGTTACCCACGTAACGTGCCGGTTTTCGTAAGACCTGGCCGTACGAGCGTAGGCGACCCTCCTGCAGTTTGTCTACTATGTCACGGACACGAAGACTGCCCCAGATGCGGGAGTTCCTGATGCGGTCGTTCTGCGTAACTCCACACGGATGTGCGGTGGATACCGCAGCATATTCATTAACGTAACATACAGCTCCTGCTTGTGTCGTTCAAGCATTGGCCACGCGCCGCACTGCCATACAGAAGGACAGGTCTAATGATGGTCTTATAGACTGTCCCTCAACCTTATCCTGATTTTGGGGTCACAAATGACAACTGTCACCTTACGCCATTTTGCCCAAGCTGTGGAAAAGCGTGCCCTAACGTCGCGATCAATGTCACCGGACGCGTGAAGCACAGACCCCTAGTTTTAAAACTGGTCTGTGCACTCGACCATGTCTCCAGCTATGCGCACAAACATGAGGTCTGTCATGTTGCTGGCCATGTACACGGTTTTCGCCACATTGAGTTTCAAACCTCCGTTATCGAGTGAGTTCTTACACGCATTCACACGCCGTACCTACCAACCGTTCCATATCCGCGTCTGCCAATCCGCAATCCATTGCTTCATATGTGGGAAAAAATTGTCTGCCTAACAATGTAAACAATGTAATGAATGCTGCTGAACTGTCAAAATGAAAGCCATTGCTACTGATGTGTGATATGCAAATACGCTGCATATTTTTCATGTAATTTTACCTACCATCGATCACTTATACACGTGTATAAGTGATCGATGAATTGTACCTACTCTAATTACATTAAAAATATGTTGTGGGTTAGGTACATTTTACCCCAGACAAATTTCCTAGTTCACTTATAATAACCCCAAGTAATGGCCATTTTTAGCAAAGCCTATTTTTAATAATTTCAGAATGAATGTCATGCTTTGCAGTGTAAGAGTACGTATTCAAACAAGAATGTGTTAAAATAAGTCTGCACGCGGACGAAAACGGGAATAACCGTTGATGCTTTCTAGAAGTTTATTTCAGGTGTCAAGAAAGTGTCCTGTGTTGCGTGTTTTCTAAAATAAGTAATCGCCATCATTAAAGTTAATTATCAACCCTAGAAGGAAGGATCAGTTCGACCGCCTAGGCCATCAGGAAAATAAGACAATACACTGACGTTGATACAGCTCGTTTAGTCTATTTTAGTTATTTCTACAGCGTTATGTCCTACGGTATGCTACTGTGGGGTAAAGCTGCTGACATACAAAAAATATTTGTACTACAAAAACGTGCTGTCCCAGCAATTTACCAGCTCTATGTAAGAAATTCTTTAAGAGATTTCTTTAAAGATGTTGGTATTCTCACGATAGCTTCGCAATTTATCTTAGCCAACATCTTATATGTTAGGCAAAATAGATCCATAATTTTAACACCAGAAATAAGGACAAACTACGAGCTTCCTATTCACCGACTTCAAAACGTTCATAACTCTTTTGTTGGGCTTGGTATAACTTTTTATAACAAGATACCCTCTGCTTTGCTAGACTTGCCTTACAATGCATTTAAAGCACAAATCAAATCCAAGCTTTGCTCAAAGGCATATTATTTTGTAAATGACTGTTTCAATGATCAGAATAGCTAGTCGCTTTGATTAAGTCAAGAAAATCTTACTGACACATTATATGAGTTCATATAATTTGCTTTTTTACAATGCATAAATATGTGATCTGTCACGCCCTTTATACCTGGAGCTTTTATTTAAGTAGTGAGTTTTTGCTTGTTTGCATTTCCATTTTGATGATATTTTAGTTTTTGTTTTTGCTTTGCTGTTATTATGACGTGGCTAGCTGGTACTTATATGATAAAAAAAATCATTGTTGTGTTTTTTTTGCTTGAGTTCATTACTGTATCTACATATGTAGTATTGTATAAAGTCATGTGTTTTTTTTAATGTACAGACAGCTGTGCTGCTCGGGAGTTTGTTCCGCCACTTCTTTTTCCCAGCGAAAGCACTAGTAAGTGTCGATGGGTGGACGTTTTGGGGAACTGCGTTCAAAAAGTGTTGATTCTCAGCCTAATTTGAAAGAAGAAATCTTGGTCCAGCTCTAGTTTGCCTTTATTGGCGGGCTGGAATAATGTCGAGGAACTCAGCTCCCTTTCTTGAATGGAGACTAGGAAGAGCAAACGTTCTCGGGCAAAGAAAGTATGTATTCCAGTATCAGCCAGTATGTGCTCATAGGCAGCATCTTCTGGCCTCTGAGCACTGGCACTGAAAAACATGTAATAACCCTCATATTCAACTGCGTATAAGAATCTCAGGACATGTTGCCCCCCTTTTTACTCCGCCACTACGTGCTGGCGACAGTTTCTGGGGGGCCTAATTGAATGTGCAAGTAACACCCTGCTATTTTATCCATGTTTAAGTAAGCTTACAGTCCATTTTAACCACCTACGCCCATAGTCTTTTGTATTTTTCCATATTCTGGAATTGTCCGACACCAACCGTGGGTGCTCTTCAACAATGTTTTTAGGGATTGCTGTCGGTTGGTGCCCCATTTAAGTAGAATTTCCTAAGGGGCCTCTGCGCATGGGCGTACCCTGGCGTTAGCTGCCCCCCTTGGAAATCTTGCATGACATGTATCAATTCCCCTAATTATTAATCAAAGTATAAACTTCTGGTCACGAATTTGCCAAGACTGTTCATTTTCTATGTTATTATATGTAAAACTATAATTTCGTACATAATGCAGGTTTGTTGTTAGAAAAAGTCATTCGATAGCTAGGGCAACTGATGATTCATCATCATCAACATCATTTCAGCCGAAAGACGTTAATCAATTCACTGTTGGACATAGGCCGGGAAGCCGCTGGATGTGGGAGGCGCTGGACCGGTCGTTGTGGAGATCCTTGGGGGAGGCCTATGTTCAGCAGTGAACTGATGATTACATAATATATTTTTTAAATTATTATACGTAAGAAAATTTGAATTTCGCGGGCTACTTTAATTCATTGACCTTATTCTTCGGGTTTCCAATATTCAAAGGGTATAAACGGAACCATATTACTAAGACTCCACTGTCTGTCTGTTTCCAGGCTGTATCTCATGAACCGTAATAGGAAGACAGTAAAAAAATTCTTTTGTGATAATATTTAATGTTCCAGTTACTGCTATGAAAAAAAAATAACAGATTTTTTTATATAAGAGCCCGTAATTCTTCGTTTTTTTTTTATGCAGTCTAATAAAAGATACTTTTTTTTTTAAAAGTCGTCTTAGTTTTGCCATAGAACCGTGAATAATGCGGCCATCTTGTATTGCAGAATTGACCTAGTTTTCTTTACTAGCAATCGTAAAAATGATACCCGTTATAAAACGTCGTAATTATTCGCTCGATAATATTTACGCAATTGTAAATTTAATTTTGAAAATACGTTATTGTATTATAACAAGTGTTTTTTTGTGCAGATTGTACCATTACAAATATAGAAGCTAGATTTTTTTATTATTCATTAGTTAATACTAAAAAAACTAAATATTCTTAAAAAAAATCATGTCTTATATTGACTTGGTTGGTTAGTGTTTTTCATTAAACGGTTCAAAAAGTTTTTGTTGTTCTATTAACCTGTTTAACATATTTTACGTATAGCAACATTATGTGACGACAGCGCCAACTGGTGACAAATTTTTGTAACTTCATATTGATATCTCTGGCTCTATGTTCATGTTGTAATTTATTCTAATAATTTGTGCTACTTGTTAACAAATCCAATGTTTATTAACTATGTGCTCGTGTTTTGTTTATTCTTGGCTTTGAAGAATTAAAAATCTTGTCTCCATGTATATGTTATGCGGCAAGTTACTTTCAAAACCAATGACATTAGATGAACTCGATGTGCGTTTTGGCCATTTTACTTGGCTTGCGTTGGTGATTCGTACATAGTCACGTGACCAAAGTAGTTTTTGGATCAATGGCGCCAAATGTCTGTTGCAGAAAATGTATGTGAATTATGAGGTATTTTAACATAGTACATTATTGCAAATTGATATACAATCGACATATTGTATACATGTTATACATTCATAGCGAAACGATGGAGAAAATGATGCGTAGGACTCACGTCAATCTGGCAACAAAACAGTGCTGCTATCTATGTTGTCAACTTTGTTATGTAGCCTACAATGGAGACTATTCGTGAGATAAATATTTACGGTTAATTGTTGTAGAATGAAGTTATTGGATTAATTGGTGGTGCTCAGTGAGTGTATTTTCTATATTATTGAAGGCTTTGACTGAGGTTGTTTACTGGCGGCTGTTCTATGTGGTTCGCCGCTATTCACAATCTAGGCCCGACCACTGGCCCGCCATACATTTTACTCGTGCAATAAAGTGAAACGTCAAACGGGATTGTTATTCATTTTCATACATATGCACTAAAATACAGATCGACTCGGTATATATTGATCGTAACTTGTATCAAGTAGTGTTAAAACACGATCGCAATGTTTAACACCTGTACACTACATTGCTGAATCTTCAAATTGACATTTTTGTTCTGTATGTCAAAATGCTTTTGTACTGAATAATTCTAAATATTAGGCCCTAATACTGTTTATCAATGCCAGATTACTATAATTAGTGTTAATCTTGCATTTTGCACATTGTTTTGTTGTTTGGTCCATTATGCTCTTTTATTTTGATCTGTCAAAATTGCAGTTGGATTGTGTGGAGTGGTCTATTGGAATCATAAAATAGGCATATAGTTACACTCATCTCAGGGCAACTGTTGATGCAAAATGTTAAAACCTGTTGGTTTTAACATTTTGCTCAAAGAAAAGTGCATATTAAATATGTATGTATTTCCTTGTTTCCAGGTTTACAGAACGCAAACTGAAGTGCCATGTAGTGAATGATGTGACATTCTACACAATGTTGTTACCGCGTTCTAAGTGTAAAGCAGTAGAGGGATCGTGAACATGTAGGTTGTGGACAACTAAGTAAGATGTCGTTGAGGGGCACAAAGCGGGCGTCTGGGATGCGCGGTGATGAAGCCGGCGCATCCAAGCGCCGCAGGACGGAGCCCGAGGATGCTCTCTGGCAGCTCCGCCCTGTCAGTGACCTCAAGATGTCATCGATATATAACAGGAGTGCCTCAGAGGCACCCGCTGAACTATTCAGGTTTGTGTGGCTTGATTAGAATGGGTGCAATCATTAAATTATTTATAGAATTATGTTAAGTTCAATACAGTTCATATCATGTGGTTGTTTAGAGTATAAAATTTTACAGTGTTAAGCATCACACAAACCTCTGGTTTCTGAAAGTTGATTCAACATTTGTATGTTGTTATTATAGTGAACTTCATTACAGCTAACATAAATTGTCATGAAAAGTGACTAATCTAAAACTTTAAATCTGACTTCCAATGCCCAAGGGTTTATTAAAATCATTGATCAATAGTATATTGTATTCTATTATCGTTATCAATATGTATAATTATTTGTGCCATTTGCCATTTCTTGTTTCCAAGCATTCGCGACTACATTTATATGAAAGACACTAATAATATGGTGTGATTTGTGGAATTACATTTTAGCTATGCCAAAAAAAATTCTCCAAGTTATAAAAATTCAGCATAATTAACAAATAAAAACAATCTTTGCTGAATCTCCAAGGTCCTGTTGACTGATGAATATAAAAATTGCTAAAACTTTTCCAAAGATTTCTTCTTATAGCATAATTTGACAGCACCTATAAGCACATCTGCATTGCGATTCAAATAAAAATATTGGTAAGCAGCGCTTGGCTCCATGATCGCGGTTAATTTACAATGTTTTAGAATACAACAGTAAATTTATTCAGAAAAAGTAAACATGAAAATTTTGCTCAAACTATGAAGAATTAAGGAATACCCTTTCATAAAGATTTCATTAAGTACTTAACTGATATTTTACAATGATGCTGTGCGCTGTATAATCTGTTATGTTTTGTAAACTAATTCTTAACATATTTTTATGGGAATATTTAAAAAAAAAAATTACTTAGCAATACATTGCATAATTCATTGACATTGTTTCTTAAAAATGTTTTATTAAATGCATTTTTTATGTAATTCAATTTTTAGGAGGTAATAATATATCAGATTTAAAGAAATAGAAAGGATTGCGACTGTTGATTAAATTATTAGTAAATCTGTCATGTGCAAAATATTTGAATGTTTTAATGTACTTACAATACTTAATTTTAAGACTGGAAATGGGAAGATGTGCCTGTGCCATGTAATAAAACTATGTTTGTTATGTTAAGGATTACAAAAGGCTTAAAAGTAGTATTTAAGAAAATGTAATATAGATTATAAGTTTCTAACTGAATCAAATACTATTGCATTCTTCAAAGGTCCTTATTTCATTTGAGGAGTAGAAGTTGGAAGTTGCTTACAAAGGAAAATTTCAAATTGATGGCAACATTGTCAATATTTGAACAGGAGCAATATTATTTTTTTATATTGCTCAACTGTATGCCTGCCTGTGTTCAGTGGTTGTAGATAGGAATAAACAACCAAAGACTTGCCAACGAAACAGCATAATATTAAAAATAACAATTTTTTAGGTTTGTTATATTATTTATTGGAATAGTCTGAGCTTATACTTTTAAGTATTATCTAGATTAATTTCGACATTATCATCTAACATCATTAAACTTTTTGAACTTTAGGCATTAAATGACAATAACCAGACAATCCCAGAATTTAATGTATGTACATATATTAATTTATTTAACAAACAACAAAATAATTAGACTTGGATTTGAAAGTTTTTATATGTAGTAGCTTAAAGTGCAGTGAACATTAAAGTGATTTTTTAATAGAGTGCTACTAATATTTTACTGAGTTTTAATCAGAATCATAACCCTCCTTTGGCTTCGCTGAAGTTGGGCAAAAAATGAATCCCATTTTGTCTCTTTTTAATCATTAAATTCATTTATTTTTTTTAAATGAACCTGGTTAGACCATAGCTGATACAATTATATACATTTATTTATGGCTGTATTTAAATGAACTTAAACCAACATGCAATGTTACCTATGGCATTACCATATTAGAATGTGTTAGTGATGCAGTGACAGAAAACTAAGATTTCTAGGATAGAAAAAATTATAAATAAGATCTTCATGGGAGTATTTTCCAACAAACAGGCACAGAAGCATAACAGTATGTATCTGCTTGTATACATAGCGGCTTCCTCATATCTGTTAATGAACTTGCATATCCATGATTCTGATGGTTTGAATGTAGTAGCCACAACCAGCGAACTGAAAATAAAATAATGATGACTTCTATTGTTTTGCTGCACAGAATGAACCTTAGGTGTAGCCTTTTTGTATATTGAGTAATAAGAATGTTTGTGAAGGTAGGTAGTGGCTGAACATAAATAAATTAGGATTAGATAGTCAGGAGAAATAAGAGTTGTACCTTTTTTCCAATAATTATCTTGATAATTGTTGATCACATTTCTTTTGAAGTGGAGTTTTTTTTACCTCATTGTTTTGTAGTGTGCAAAGCTTCAGACGAATTACTGGAAACCTGTTACTTTCTCTGCTGTTGCTGAAATATTAAAGCCAGCATTTAAACTGTAATTCAATAATATTGGAACTAATGGGGACTGCACACTAGGACAATTTCGGTTTTGATGCAACCAACCATCAACCGAGTAATATTTTTTGTATAAAAAGATACAATTGACTAAAATTTACATTTTAAATAAGTACTATTATAAATTAGCAAACCTGCCTTTAGTTTTAAATTTTTAATGGTTTTGTTACTACTTCTCTAGTCTAGTGTTGCTGTGCGTGCCATTTTACTCTGTAAGGATTTGATTGTTGTATCCTTTGCGAACAATTGTATTATACAAAATGAATGTTTAATTGGTTCTTAAAAAAGTTAATCATTTTACATATACTGTTTGAAAGAACCGCCTATCCTTATTATAATTTATTAATAAATATATTTTTTAATACTTATACAAATATAGTGGCTCATCTTAATCAGTAAAGACATTCTTACGAATTTATGTGGAATATGAAGGTAGTTCTTCATATTTTACTGAATGCCTACGAATGTATTTTTTTTTATATTTTTAGCTAGCAATTACTTTAACACTCTGCTGCTGGACTAGATGGTTACTATATTTGTGCAGCAGGAATAATATTTGTGATTTAATGGGACAAAACCTTGGGTATTATTATTTTGAGTTTTTGTTCATTCTTGTTCATTACTTTATCAATAGACTGTACAGGATATCGACCAGTCCTATCGCTATTGTTAAAAACGAGCTTGTGCTGGCGCAGGAAAGATCAATGTAAATTGTCTTTTTCTTTAATCTGTCCTAATGTGCAGATCCAAGTTTTATGTTTTTTGTAGTGGGGAAAATAAAAACCATAAGTTGCATTCTTTTTCAATAAACATTCTGAATAGGCACATCTTCTCATCATCTGCTGTACATACTGTTAATGGCGAGATTGCTGGTGCCGAAAGTATGATTGTACAAATATGTAGATATAATTTTAAGCGAATTTGAACCTTAAGTCATAAATTGATGGAGAATTGATCCATTCTAACTTTTAGCGCAAAAAAGCGCAATTAGGATTTATTATTTACTTTAAATTCAGAACAAAATATTGTATTGCACTTGTATTTATTCAAAAGTTAATTAGGTTGATTAAGACTTAGTGTCATCTTACTAACATTGATTGTTACTTACTAAATTGATTTTACTTAGGATGCACATAATAATTCATTCACCTCGTATATCTTTGTAACCATATCAACATAACAAGCTTTAATCGTAGATACCTACATAGTAATCTTTTCTGTTAATTATCTATCATTAAAATCTCATTGAATGAATTTCAAACATAGGTTACAATGAAGCTTTATAAACATGTCAAATTGTAATTATTCATTTAATCTTAACAAGTACATAAGCATGATTAAAATAATAATTTCATTACAGTGCTCAGCTGATTTAATTTTAAACCAAATATATAAAAATTTGCAACCTACAATGCGATAGCAATCATAACAGGAATGTATCACATCTATTTGATTTATGCAAATAGATTGGCACAGGTATAAACAAATGCTGAGCATCAAAGCATCCTCACTGGACCCTAAGTTTAGTGAGGGTGTGGGAAAGGGCTGAGAGCCCGCTTATTAGTTAGATATTTCACTGAAAAGATTAATATGTATCAGAGGTAAAATTATTTTACAGACGTCGCACTTCCACCGAAACCGTAAAATAGTATGTCGTCATTTAAATGAAATTGGTAATGTATCCTGATTTTTGATATCCCTAATCTGAATCAGGTATCTGTTTATTGTGTTGTCTGTAAATTTGTTGACATGGGTATTGGTTTTAACTTAGTGAATCGAACTCATTAAATGGTCACTAACCGGGCTTTACATCTATGAATTTCAGAAAGGACCTTATCAGCGCCATGAAACTGCCGGACAGTGAGCCACTTACACAGTCTTCGTACTGGATAATCACCGACACGTGGAAACAGGACTGGGAGAGAGGAGTACAGGTGCCAGTAAACCCTGACTCTCTCCCCGCGCCTAAAGTCAAGATCATTGACAATCCACCACCACCCAACTTTCAGGAATTCAAATTGTGAGTCAATTTTTAATCATAATTTTAACCAAACATCTTTTACTTTTTTTCATTAGTTTATGGAAAGACTCCGTGGCGTAGCGGTAGCGAACGCGGCCGCTGTGCAAGCAGGCGCGGGGTCGATCCCCGCGTTCTGCAAATATTTGTATGCAAGAATATGAATATTTGCACAGGTCTGGTCGTGCCTCGGAAAGCACGTTAAGCCGTTTATCCCGGTTGCCATACGAACATCTAATGGCAGTCGCTACGGGTTGTTGGAGCCCTCAAAAGTCCAACAATTGGTCTAACTGCAATGCTTTGGTAAAGCGGACCCCAGACTCCAAAGTTGAAAAAGCTTCGGATGCGACTGGGATTAACGCTGAGATGATGATGATGAATTGACAGAAACAACATAAAACAGTAAAGATGGGCACTCTCAAAACTCATTTTTAAAATATTTGAAACTCATTTATACCCAGTATTTTTTATTGCAAAAAAACATAAACCGCGCTGTTTTTCTTGAATGAAATGCGGGTACCACGAAAACGTTTTCTCATTTTTAAAATTAATATATAGCTTAAATTCTTAAATAAGTAACATTGTGTAGTTAAAAAAAGAATCCATAATCGGTTACATTGTATAGTTAAAAAAAGAATCCATAATCGGTTACATTGTATAGTTAAAAAAAGAATCCATAATCGGTTACATTGTATAGTTAAATAAAGAATCCATAATCGGTTCATTAACTTCTGAGATTACCCCCTTACAACCTCACAAACTTGATCTCTTTATTCTTATTTGTTATTAGTAAAGATTAGCTGTTTCCATCTTAATTTCCATTCCCACAGAAAAAAACACAGTGTTCCTGATGTTTTCAATATTTTCAACTAAAAATCTTATTCAGCTGATTACTAAAACAAAAAAAAAAAAACCGGTTTCACATACCAACACCAAGCATTTAATTTTATTTATTTAGATATCGACACAACTCACCTTTAATGTCCCCAAGGAAAAACAATCCTAATCACAGGACTCGGCTTGCAGAATTTCGTACTTAAAACTATTATTACTGAAATCGTTCTTTTGTGTTTGACAGGCCTAAGGACAAATATCTGCACCTTAGTCGCGATGTTCACTACCAGCCAGACAAACACATACTGAGTCAGACACCGGCGTGTGCCGAGGCTGCTTGTAGCTACGATCTGGATGCCACCGACACTGCGTGGCTGAAATTGTTAAACGCAGAGCGTGCAAGAGCTGGCGCTCCACCGGTTACTGAAGACCAACTGGAAAAGGTCATCGAGGAGCTTGAGGTTAGTGCTAGAATTCGTTATAAATAATTTTTGTTCATAAAGTTTTATATTATTTTCGATTGCGCTCCGGATACTCGACTTTAAGGAAGTGGGTTACGAAAAACGTAAAAAGTAAGCCGATTATTTGTGACATATGTGAAGTTTCGTAAGGTTTATAATTGTTCACTCTCTGAAATGCGTTTTAGGAAGGGATGAATGTAACTATGATGAACTAAATATTTTGAATTAAAGACGAATAAAAAAAAAACTATTTTATCTCGATCACCTCGCCTAGATATGTATATACTTATGCTGACGTATCAGAAGCGACTTTTAAAAATTTTTATACCCGATTCCTAAACGTCGGATTGCTGAAAACCATACAAACTATTCGTACTCTATTGAAGAAAGATGAATACCTATAAATATGATTTCTTAACATTCAATGTATGTAACTAGATAGTTGATTGAGTTAGTCGTAGAATAGTTTTCTAGTCGGATCATATCTAGCTCAGGTTCAGGCTTACATTACAATTGATAGATAAGGCAAACAATCAGTTTTTTTGTATAGAACCAAAGAGAACAGTGGTGACCCAGTGGTTACGATTGCGGCTTACCGAGTTGTAGGCTCGTTAGTCTAGAACTCTGAAAGGCGCTTTGCATTGTGTAAATTATTTAATGACTACTGTCCTTAAAACGGTGAAGTAAAACGTAGTAAGGAAACCGGCATCTTTTAGAACTAAAACATCGGAAGCATGTGACATCAATCTAACAGCACTGGGACCACCTGATCGATTACAAACTCCCTCAAAAAAAAAAAAAAAAATGGAGAAGGAGAATATGTTCCAGCAGTTCGAAAATTGTAGAATGTATTTTTAATAATGTAACTTCAAAAAAATTACCAAACAGGCATCTGTGTGATTGTAACTAAAGAATATCGATTCCACTCACCTCATTGCGGATTAATATCTGCTGAAGACATTATTATAGGCGGTACGTTGCCGAATCCGAATACATAATTAAAGGTCGAAATGTATACAAAAATCCAACTTTCAATGGGACACTATGAATATAGTCGAATATCGAAGAACACGAATAGTGAAGACAGCACAATATTCTTGAGTATAACTCTGGATGCTAAGTTTCAATGGCGTCCACATATAGAAAAATTGACAAAAAAGCTGAGTTCTGTTGCATACGCAGTTAAAATAATTCGTAATTTGACTGATATTGAGACGGCCCGTTTAGTGTACTTTGGCTATTTCTAGTGTAATGTCGTACAGCATTCTGCTGTGCGGAAATGCCGCTGATATTCAAAGAATATTTGTTATGTAGAAACGAGCTGTTCGTGCAATTTATAAATTAAGTCCGAGACGCTCTCTCAGAGAAATATTTAAAGATTAATGTACTGACCGTGCTGTCTCAATATATTTATGAAAATCTTTTGTAGGCTCATAAATATATAAAATTGTTTAAAAATACAGTGATGTCCATAATATAAATACTAGGAACAGGCACAAATTTATTGTACCTACAACAAGGCTCAAGAAAATAGGTGGTTTTTTCAGATGCCAATGTATAAATTTTTACAATAGACTTCCAGAGCTGGTTCAAGATCTGAGCCTGAATAAATTCAAATCCTTCATTAAATGTAAGTTGTGTCAGAAAGCATTTTATAGTGTTAAGGATTATATTGAGCAGGGATGTTACGGAGCTTCGACTCCGACTCCGTTAAGTCGGAACTTCCGATTACTATCATACCTTCGGGTTCCGACTTCGGTTCCGATACTTTTAAATCGGAGGTTTTATTCGGAGGTTATTAAAGCATAACATAGTGGCGGCGGCCTGCCGACTGTTATGAACAGCGGTGTAATTGCGTTTGCACAATTTTGAAACATATTGCTAATCCATTGCTCCATATGTTCGATAATTGTGTGTACTCAATAACGTAAATAACGCAATGAATGTCTTTCAACTGTCAAACTGTAATCTGATAGTATGTTACGTAATTAGCCTACTGGTTCATACATATCACGCGGGGAATTCCCTGACTCCTGCTACGTGCACTCTAATCTCTATAGTCAATTATTTTTTCACTTGTTATTTGCTTTGATTTTTCGCTAGTTTTGGAGTCGACACATTTGGTTTAATTTGTTTAAAAGCTTTTGTTCATTTAATTTAATATGCTACTTTGGGTTTTAATTCACTTCATTTAATTTCTTAAATGAATTGGAAATATGCCAATTTTTTTTTCAGTATTTGTGTTTAATTTTGCAATAAAAAAATTAAATGAAATAATTGACTGAATAATGTTTTTTTGTGTTTAAATAAAAAACTCTCCTACTGACCCTGCCTCCGCCTCCGGTTCCGACTCCGATAAATCAAATTTAAAAACTCTGACTTCGGTTCCGACTCCGATAAATCAAATTTAAAAACTCCGACTCCGGTTCCGACTTCGATAAATCAAATTTAAAAACTGTGACTTCGGTTCCGATTCCGATAAATCAAATTTAGAAACTCCGACTCCGGTTCCGACTTTGATAAATCAAATTTAAAAATTCCGACTCCGACTCCGGTTCCGGTTCCGATATAACTACCTCCGTTACATCCCTAACATTGAGGACAAAAAGGCTAGGGCTTGAGCTGCGTCCGATTTCTATACACTGATTGTTCTTTGATTTTTCCTCTTGTAGTTTTAATTTGTAATTGTTTATGTTTTTTACTCAAAGCCAGTATTACACACTATGTAGCCAAGCATATTGTACGTTACGGAATTGCATCGCTGACAGGGGTGTTCGACACTGGTACAGCTACACAGGAGCTAAACTTAGTATTCGAACGCTGTTGAAGCTGCTGAACCTTGGACTATCTTTGTGTTTTGTAGATTCAATTTCTTAGTATTGTATAATTGCATGGCACACGTGTGAGCACAATGTACTTGCTGTAAAGCATCTATTTGTTGGGATAGTCTTTTTTATTGACTTGATTGTGCTCTGGCTGTTGGGGTATGTCATGCTCACTCAAATGTCTCGCTGGTGGTGGCGTGTGTGTTAGGTTCCCTGCAACATGGCTGAGCTGAATGGTGCTGATCCATACGTCATGTTCGTGAACGGACGCCGTCAGAGGGGACTGGTCGTCTCTTATCTGCCACGGCGTATTTTAATTTCTGAATTGTTGTTTTTTTTTGTATTTTTCCATAATGGACACTCAGCTTACAATATGCATCATTCTGCATCGTGCTCACACGGTTGATTTCAATATGAATGATGTAATTAAATATTTGTATCAATAGCTTGATTATTAAAAAAAGTAGTCCATGGAGTTTCATGCCCGTTCTTCATAGGTACCTACTCTTTGAAATGGGCAAGTAGCTTCATCTTACTGACTGACCGACCTTCTGACAATTCAAAAGTGCCTGTAACTGGTTTATTTGAAATAAATGCTTTAATTTGATTTGATTTAATAGTTAAGTCTAATAGTTGTTGTTACAAGTTTACTCATTTTCAGTGTAAACAAATCTATAATATCATAATGACAGTGACTAACGCGCAAGCACGGAGTGATCTTATCACTTCACCCGATTCACGAACGAAATATCATGAATCAGGAGAAACGGTCAAGTCAGCCGAATTACGGTCGGTTTGAATTCTATGGTCTGTCCGTCAGGCATAACGACTAGCTCTTGATGACTTGCCACTCGGTTATGACTTCTTATTGAATAGATTTGCGTAAGTAACAGCTGACCATAATCGCCGTCCACAGAATTCTAAATAATAAGGCAATAGAAGTCGTAAAGACGCGTTACCTTATCGTCGAGCATGTGTCTCGGAGACACATGTGCGAGAGGAGCGTTAGTTGCGGATACTTGTGTTATTTGGGCCCCGGAGACGTAAACACGGTGTTTTGCAGCATATCCAACTACGGAAACTTTTCCTCAATTTGTAAATTTACATATAAATGGGCTAATATTTCATATGTAAAAACTTAACTGTCGAAATAATTTAATTTTTTATAAAAATAGTCAAATCAAATATTTTTCACAATCACCACTACCATTAAAACAGAAAACTATTTTTTCTCAATTCAATAAACATTAATACATTCGGTTTTTCATGTCTACTATTACAAGCAATAAAATTATGGTCATGCGCAATAAACAATATCGCCGTTTTCGTAATTATTATATTCCAGGAACATGCCGGATTCGTTGGCCCGGTAATTAATGACGCGCTACTACTATTTTGTGTCGATAATTATATTAATTATATAGCTTAATACTTAGTTTTATTGAAACTGCTTGGCTTGGATTAATGCTTAACGGAAAATTATCGATATGGGCATTACCGGTTTTGCACTGCACTATTCCTAGATGAGAAAGAGCGCGCGATGTATATTTTTTTTTTGCACACGTTTATTATTGGTTGCAGGAGAAAATATTACGTAATGTCATTGCCCAAAAGTTTAATTTTCTTGCAACGATACAACATGCATAGGTGGTATCTATAGTTTGGTTTTTATGATGGTAGCTGCGATCGGGCACCGTGAGTCCCCGTATTAAAAGACAGTAGATATTCCTTTTACCTTGTTTATTGAGATTTCTGTAACGCAGTCTTTACTAGACTCGTTCTAGAATCGGTCCTAATAAAAACAATGTATATGCGTATTTTCATCAGTTTAGAAGCTGTACATGGTCACAAATCAAGCTATATAAGGAAATCTGAATGTTTTGACAGCTAAAATACTATTTTTGAAATTGTATAAAAAGTGCATTAGAAGCGGCATTTTTTTGCCCCACACTTTAAATTACTCCTGTATCGTGGTTGCGTTCACAAACTCACATACACAAACAGCCAGACCCAGAATATCTACCATACAAATATTTGTTCCGTGCGGGGATCGACCCGCAACACGCAGCGCAGTAGTCACTGTTCACTGAGTCACTGCACCAACTGTCTAAACTTTTTCTTTAGTAAATAAATAAATCTCGATTATGATTGTAAATTTTTGCTTGGTCAATCCCTAGTATCAGTGGGATGACACTGACAGGTTACTCGTCGCAAAGTTTTTGCGGTGTGGTTTTATTGAGTCGACCTGCTGCATCCGGTCAAACTTCGTCGGTCAAACTTGTAGCCGACTCTAACATAATTGGGAAAAGGCTAGCCAGATGCAGATTGGTCTCAATTTAAAATATCTGAAGAAAAAACCGGCCAAGTGCGTGTCGGACTCACGCACAAAGGGTTCCGTACCATTGATTTATGAAATTAAAGATTAAAGTTATTTGTATGAAAGATTACGCGGTAATAAGCAGTTTACGATTTACGAGGTATTAAAAAAAAAAACTACTTACTAGATCTCGTTCAAAACGTTATGGCTGTGACATACGGATGGACAGACGGACAGACAGACATGACGAATCTATAAGGGTTCCGTTTTTTGCTATTTGGCTAAGGAACCCTAAAAAGTCAGTGCGTGTCCTTATAATGTAAATACAATGAAATTAAGCGAAATAATGAAACTTATCTACCTTCCATATAATATCAGCCGTCTTTTATCATTTCGTTTACAGTTGGTTGTTACTTTTCACAGGTGTATTTTAAGATGGCTTATGTGAACTCAGCTACGTTGGTACTGATACCGTCAGAATAATTTACAGAATAACACAATGAAACATACAGAATGCTACAATGACACTTGGGTTATAGTTCACTAGAGAAAATATTCTTTGTTCGACATTAAACGCAGGGAAGAAAAAGTTTTCGATGGCAGCTGCTTGGCGACATTATTAAATTACCTGTTACATCCTGAGCAACTAGAATACTATTTAATATAAAGAGTGTCTCTGACATCGACGCACAAACGAATACCATGGATCCAGTACATGATTCTGAACCCCACAGTAGTGGAATTTTTCGTCGGTTTTTTCCTGATTTAAAAAAAATATATGCAGGTATTTTCACATTAAACCGTTCATAATTGCTATACTTTTATAACCCAATAAGATTTTAAAGGAAAAATTAATTAATTCGCCAGTTACACAAAAAAGCACAATGTAAACAAAACTCGAAAAACTATCCTATCAGCTGATTTAATAGAGTTCAC
This sequence comes from Sesamia inferens, assembly GCA_037179545.1. Lineage (NCBI taxonomy): Eukaryota > Metazoa > Arthropoda > Insecta > Lepidoptera > Noctuidae > Sesamia > Sesamia inferens. The sequence goes on from CM073921.1 coordinate 24,248,370, forward strand.
ATCAGGGGTCTACGTAATACCCACAAACACGCGCGGCGGCACGCTTGCAACGCTCATCGGCCACCGGCCACCGGCCGGCAAAATGTGCCGGCAGCCGACACATTTTTTTAAACACTGATTTCTGTAACCGCTCATTAACGATATAAATGACTATCATAATTTTACTAGTGGCATGCGGTCTAGCCTTTTCGCGAAGTCTGCGCTACGATGTCAGATACACCCTGTATATCGTATCTAACTTTATACTTTTTCTCGGTGGTAGGCCATAACATCGGCTGCCGGCAGAAGTTACCACCCACCAGACATGGCCTTGCCGCCAAGCGGTTCCGGCATGATGTCTGGTGAAGCCGTACGGAGAATGGGTCTGAGCAGTTGTGTTGCGATGTGTGCCGGGTACGAAGCGCCAAATGTTGTTGTGTCGGGAGTTCGGTCGTCGAGAGTCTCCAGATCAATTTTCTTCTGGCGCAGCATCGTTGGTCGTGTTGGTCTTGGGTTTAAGATTGCACCACCTCGCTCAACTGCCGTCATCCTTCCTATTACTAAGTTTTTAAAGTGAATAGGCTTAATAAACTAGTGCGCTTTACCATCAACGATTGCATCACTGCTTACCATCAGGCAGGACTGCAGTCAAGCACTAGTTTATAATTATTAATAAAAAAAAAAAAAACTGAAAGCTGCCTGTATTGCTGCATTGGTAAATGTAAACAAATGTTTAGATTTATTAAAACTTACCCAATGCCGATTCGTAATTCCAAAACCAATATTCTTTCAATAATTATTTGTTTCTTTGAAAGATGGAAAAATAATGCTATTTTGCACAGGGACACCCCTGTGCAAAATTGCACAGAGATTTTGTTGAGGATATGCATACATACACTACCCAAATCTCTGTGCTTATATTATATGGTAAAACTTAAAAAACGTAACGTAGACGTAGTTTCAATTTAGCATAGTCGCGTACTTTTTCACATGTCAACATTGAATGGATGTTTGTGCGTGGCTACAATGAACATCTAAGTATGTGATTGATGATAAGAACAAGTCAAATAAATTATCATTTATAAGGGATGTTAGGTTTTTTTTTTTTGCCCAAATAAATACAATGAAATCATCATCATCATTCCAGGGTTAATCCCAGTCGCATCCAAAGCTTTGGAGTCTGGGATCCGCTTTACCAGTCTAATTGCTGATTTTGGCGAAACTTCAACATTTTCCGCGAAGCGACTGTCGTCTGACCTCCACAACCCGAAGGCGATATCGAAGCATTGCAGTTAGACCAATTGTTGGACTTTTGTGGGCTCCAACAACCCGTAACTGCCGACTGCCACTAGATGTTCGTATGGCAACCGAGACCAACGGCTTTAAGTGCTTCCCGAGGCACGACCAGACCAGTGCAAATATTCATATTCATGCATACAAAAATTTGCACTGCGCGAGGATCGAACCCGCGCCTCCTTGCGCAACGGCCGCGTTCGCTACCGCTACGCCACGCAGGATGTCAAAATACAATGAAATGTTATTACTAACTCAACTGTAAATAAGTAATAATTTATTTCTCAAAACAGTAAAAAAAATGTTTTACTATCTATAAATTAAATCAACGCTTTTTTTAAATAACTCCGTAAAAATTAAATATATATAAGATCGTTTTAAAATAGCTAAAAGTTCTTTTTCAATGGAAATATAGACAAATCTGTGAGTCTGCTTTCCCCTGTGTGTTTCATAAATATGTGTGATGCGCTACTCATTGGAATCATAACTATTAAATGTTGCTAATTTGTAAACTTCAGGAAAATTATTACAATATAATAATAATAATAAGTTTTATTGACATAAAAGGAGTTACACTAAATTTGAAGCTCTGACCCCCGTGCTAGGTAGTACCTGTGTTACAGGAGTCAGTGTCTTCACCCGTTATTTGTACAATACTTTTATGTAATATAAAGTATAGTATTGAAATTCAAAAGCAAGTAGGTTGAAAAACTTAGGTCTTTTAAGTTTTTATGAAGACGAATTCTCAATACCGCGTTTTAAAATAATATACCTACACGAGAAACAAGACAATTTATTTGTGTGGACACACTACACAGCCTGCTAACCACACATAATTATCATATTAAGAAAACCTTTCTTTTGAGTTAAACTAAAAACTAAAATAAATGAACATTCAATTCCGCTTTAAACAACCAATATAGGTACATATTTAACCAAATACACCAATAACGAAACAACATAAGCTGATAAAATAAAAAATTTGAACGAACAGCAATAATGCTATATTTGTGAACTTCTTAAGTTCGTAGGTTTATTAGAAGCTGTGCTTATTCGGCCTTCTAAACTCAATGAAATTACACGTCCACGTACGCAAGGTTTACGCACACAACCATATCATTTTATTCAAAGACGCGTCTGAAAGAGGCACATTTAGTAACTGCTTACGCCGCTACGCGAAGGGGCGCGGGCGTCGCGACGAAGCCGATTTGCGCGGGCTGCATTGTAATGTGTGTTAGTAGTTTGTACTAGCCCCAATTGATGGCAGTGTTATCACTAACTAATTAACAAAGTCTTATAAATTATTTTACTGTAGTATATTATAAACTATTATATATATTTTTTAAATTCTTAGAGTATGCAGTGCTTATCTGCCTCTATGGAGCGCACGCGCCTGATTTTGCACAGTTTCCGCCGCAAAAAAATATATTGTAAGATGTTTTGCCTGCCTACTGAGGCTGTGCCGGTTCTTCTCAAGAGTAGGGGAATAGGAAATTTCAACTTCATCAATTAAAAAGGGATTCCTTTATTTGAATCTTGTGTAACAATAATAATAGTATAATGGCGGTGTTCGAACCCTGCACCAGTAATATTCGCACGATAAGTTGTTTTTCTGAATCCTGTTAAAGTCTGTTTTCGCTTGGAAGAGCTCCCCCTCAAAGGAGTGAAACTATAGGTACTCCACTGAGTTGTTATACAAATAACGAGCAATACGTTTCGCTATTTACCTGTAATTTATTTGTGAGTTTGCGACGCGATTGCAGGCTTATGAAACTTGCATAAAGTTGTATGTAATAACGGATGAAGATTCTTTTCATTACAGTTTTAACTAACTGTCGTGTCGGTAAGAAATTATTTTTTATAACGTTAGGGTTCAAGGCACATAATAAAAAGCACGAGTATAGAATCGACACGTCGCGCAACAATAAATAGAAATAGCGACTTAAACGCGAAATTCACTTAAACGTTGTTTGTCTTTTGTAACGCGTAACTCTGTCGCCGTCTGGCGCTAGGGTTGTCGCCTTGTTAACGTTATTCTTTGTTTATGCGAGACCTGAAACACTTCTCTAGTATATTTCAGTTAGGAGTCTATGTACAAAATTTCAAAAATATATCATGGGACAACCACAAAGTTTTAATCTTGCTATCTTACTTGGTTCTTCTTTGTCCTAGCCACTTTCCATTATTTGAGGTCGGCTCTCCTTGTTCTTTTGCGCCACGATGATCTGTCCTGGGTTGTCGAGATGTTTAGTTGGGCACGCTCTAAGTCCTTGGCCACTGTGGACCACCAGGTGGCTAGTGGGCGTCCTCTACCTTTTTTGTTATCTGGCAGTGCTAGGGCCCGTTTCACGACATGATCTTCGGGGCGTCTCATGATATGACCGAACCATCGTAGGCGGCTTTCGATGAGATTTTCTGCTATGGGCGCAACCTTGTAACTTCCTCTGATGTGCTCGTTTCGCACTTTATCTAGCTTTCTTTATAGCCCAGCATTCGGCACCGTATGTCATGGCTGGTCTAATTGCGGTTTTGTAAATCATGCCCTTGGTTTTAACAGGCAATCTTGCGTCACATAAAACCCCCGTCAGAGCCCGCCACCTCTGCCACCCCACGCTAATTCTATGGGTAACATCGGCCTCAATGGTCCCGTCGGCTGTAAGAATCGAACCCAGATACTTGAATTGGGATACCTTTAGCAGTGGCATCCCATCGATGTGGATTGAGTTGGGGTTGTTGGTGCTACCACTGAACGCGCATTCCAAGTATTCCGTTTTATTTCTATTGATTCGTAGGCCGTTGCTTTCCAGCGCGCGTTGCCACTTCTCTAGGGTACTCTGGAGTAGTTTGGCATCTTTGTCTATGAGGACTATGTCATCTGCGTACAACATACAGCATGGCAAGGGAGACTGAATGCCCTTTGTTTCTGAATCCATTACCATGTTGAAGAGAAGCGGGCTTAGGGCTGAGCCTTGATGGACGCCCACCTTAACTTCGAAGCTTTTGCTAAGTTCAGCCAAGCTTCTCACACTTGTGCAGCTTCTGCAGTACATGTCCCGTACTATGGCGACATAGCATTCAGGTATACCTTGTGCTCTCATGGCCTGCCACATCAGTTTCCGAGACACTCGATCAAATGGCTTCTCGAGATCGATAAATACAAGATGTAGGTCTTCGCGGTTTGCCTGATGCTTCTCCATGATGATTCGGGTGGCATGGAAAGCGTCCGTAGTACACTTTAACGGTGTGAAGCCATATATATTGGTTTTCAGATATGTCAACGTGTTTAAAAAGGCGAATGTTAAGTATTCTCTCCCAAATTTTGAGGGTGTGTGACGTTAACTTAATCCCTCTATAGTTTCCACAAACACTGACATCCCCTTTGTTTTTATAAAAAGGTATTAAGTAGCTTTGGCGCCACGATTCTGGTATGGTGTATAAGGTTAGGATGGCATTGAGCAGCCTCACCAGCCACTCGCAACCTATGTGTCCTAATCTCTTCCAGAAGTCTGCGGGTATTTCGTCAGGGCCTACGGCCTTGTGGTTTTTCATTTGCGCTACTGCGAGTTCCACCTCAGCTATATCAATTTTGGGTACCGGTCCTTCAATGGGTAGCAACGGATGAGCAGTCCATTTGCGTCTCGGATGTATTTATTGATCTTAATGTCCAGTGTTGACTTGTGTCGCTGTTTTGCTAATTAATATATTTCAGAATCATTTTTAGCGTCTTCGATCCTGTTATAGAGACTCTCCCTTGAGTGCGCAATTGATCGGGCCACTACACGCTTCGCCGATTTCTTCGCTTCTTTGTAACCGGTGTGATTTTCTTCAAGTTGCGTCTTTTGCCACAGTTGGAATAGTTTCCTTTTTGCTTTTACTGCCTGTCTTACGTCGTCGTTCCACCAGGTAGGGTCTTTGTTGATGTTGAGACCACCTTTAGATACTCCCAGGACTGTAGCTGCGTTTTTTCGACACATTGTTCCGAAGTTTGACCACATTAGTTCAGCGCTGTTGTTATAGTCATTGTCCATATCTTCTTCCAAGTATTTCACCAGTTTGCTCGCTAGTTTATCGCCCTGAGCACCGCATAGTTGTTGCCATTTAATTTTTTTGTTCTATCTCTTATTGTTTTAATAGGGTTTGGCAGTGTGAAGCTTCTGACTAAAATCCCGTGTTGGGAGGTAAGTCCATGGCTGGGGATTACTTTGCAGTCTTTAAAGTGTTTCAGTGAGGTCCTGTCTGCCAAAATATAATCTATCTGTTTACTATGACCAGAGCTTTTGTACGTTATTAAATGTTCAGCCTTTTTTTGGAAAAATGTGTTTATTATCGAAAGGTTATGTCTCACACCAAAGTCGAGAACTTCCTTACCCTGCTTATTAACCGTGCCGTAGCCGAAACCCCCGTGCACGCCTGGGTACAATCGGTTGGCAACACCTATGTGACCGTTTAGGTCCCCACCAAAATACTTTGATTCGTTGGGTGGTATTTGGTTGATGAGATCATCGAAATCTTCCCAGAACTGGTCTTTTTCTGCCTCTATACAAACAGTCTGTGGGGCATAGGCCGAGATGATATTTAGTGGCTGCTGCTTATCTACAGCAAGTTTCTCGGAAATAAGACGGTCGCTTTTCCTCTCTATGTGGACAATCCGTTGTTTAAGGTGGGGGTCTAGCACTATACCCACGCCATTCCTTGTGTTAGTCACACCATGGTGGATAAGTTGATAGCCCAGTCCCATATCTCGCGACTTAAAGCCCTTCCATTTAGTCTCCTGTAAACAATATGCATTTATAACTCTTCTATCTAATATTTTGCTTAGTTCCTGGCTTCTACCGTTGAGAGAACCGAGATTCCACGACGCCAATCTGATCTTATGAAGAGTAGTTTGCGAATACGATTTCGTTTTCTTGTCTGAATCGTCGCTTCGGGGGTACGCCCTAGCATTTTCATTAGCAGTCGTATTCGTATCCGAGGATGCATCCACGTCGCTTACGGGGGACGCCCTAGTGTTAGACTTATTCCTTATGGTTTTGCTTATCATTTTATTTTTGAACGAGGAGGTGTAAAATTTGGCTTAGTTTTACGGCCGGTTGCCACCTGACGCCAAGACTGTCGTTCTGCTGCAGAGCGTGAGCGCCGCCGTTGGTCCGTTTAGACGCATCCGCTGCCATCTCTTCTGTGTACTCCAGCCCAAATACACAGCACTACTTTCGGCCTCGCTTCCGAATATGTCGAAAAAGCCCGGAACAGGGGTTTGATAACGGAGTTACCATCTCCGGCCTGTTGGTCCGCGGAAGCTATTTTATTTCGCTCCTACCCACCTGGTGCCTCTTACGTGGCACCAGGCGAGTGTTCCATTATCCGCCACCTGTGGACGCGTTCCCTAGGGGTGAGGCTCCCCCGAGAAACGAGCACCACGGCGCGTGCGCTCGCCCGCGCAACAGCTGACGCCACATATCAACGATATTTTTGTTGGGACAACCAAGTGCTATCTTACTTGGTTGTCCCAACAAAAATATGGCCAACGCTTCGCTCTGGCGGGCGAACGGTGATCTGTGGCGTCAGCTGTTGCGCGGGCGAGCGCACGCGCCGTGGTGCGCTCGGTAACCACACTGCAACATTTTCTTGATAGGAATCGATTCATTTGCTTATTCTGAACAAACTATATTCAGGTTTCGTGTAAAGAAAAAATAACGTTGTATACCTACTACTTGACCACATAATATATTTTTTATTTGATGCGTCTGATTACACGGTTAATTAGGTAGATAGACAATGGACCCGATTCCCTTGTTCACAATCTAAATCAAATTTAAGTTCAGTATATCTTTTTCTTTCTATTTTATTAAAACAAGGACAGAAGATAAAATGTCATTTTAGACCTGTCAAATTAGTCGGCTCCTGACGTAAAATGGCGTAGTTTTGGTCGCCATGTTTAATTATAATCACGTCTAAACTGTCTATGGAGTATCTTAATTTGACAGGATTAAACTAAAATGCTGTCTTCTATCCTTTTCTTAATGAAATAGAAAGACAAAGATACACTTAACTTAAAATTAGTTTGTGAACAAGATAATCGGCGCCAATGAATATTAAATTTCGTCTCAATTATAGACGGACCGTTTAAATGAGTCTTCGCACACGGGGTACAGGGACGCGGGGGTATGACGAAAGCGGGGCCGAGAGAGGTGCGGGCGGTAGGCCCACTTAGTGTGATACACAAGAGATGAAATTCATATTGGTTAGGTCTTAATGTCTTAATCTTATGTGACGTCATATTAGTTAACGATGAAAGTGTGTTTTGTTTATTATGTAGTTAATTGACGACTACAGATTTGTATTTATTATTTACTAGCTAGTTTCCCCGCGATTTTTTCCAGGCAAAAATTTGCCTATTCCTTTTTTATTTATATTTTTCATTTTAATCGATACAGAAGTTTTAGTGTGAAAGAGCGACAGACCGATAGATAGACAAATAAGAGTTATTTCCGCATTTAAAATATTAATTATTGTTTTATATTACCTCAGTACGAATGTAAAAAGCTTTCTCAGGAATAAAAGGAAGAAAAAGCAAACAGATCATAAAATACAGTGATGTTGTTTAATTTGACTACCTAATAGTGCCAGAATTACTTTAAACAAACAATGAAATTCCTTAGCTTTATTTTATTACAAAATAAAAGTATTATTTATGACAATAAAGCGACAAAATAAAATATTGTGTAATGTAATCTTGCACTATAAAAATTATAAATCAATCACTTATTTCCATATCAACATCACTAGAACTTCGATTCTTCACTTTCGAGGCTACCATCATCAGAATCATCAGGATTTTCCTCCACATTTATAATAAAAGCAACAACATCATCTACAATATTGTCATATTTGCTGTATTCGTCCTCACATTTTAATTACGTGGTTTAGACAGTGCTCCCATTTCTCTACGGAATATTCAGCAAATAACCTCTCTAACCTAACCCTCTGCAGCGTGGTGTCAGACAGGGAGATGTTATCTCCCCGAAACTGTTCACCGCTGCATTGGAGGATGTCTTCAAGGTTCTGAACTGGAAAGGACTGGGCATCAACATCAATGGCGAGTACATGACACACCTTCGGTTTGCTGATGATATCGTAGTCATGGCTGAGACCGCGGAGGACCTGAGTACAATGCTCGAAGACCTCAGTAGGGCCTCCAAGCGAGTCGGTCTTAAAATGAACATGGGCAAGACGAAAGTCATGTCTAATGCCCATGTTGTACCGACTCCTATAAAGATTGGAGACTCTGTTCTCGAAGTTGTTGACAGCTACGTGTACCTGGGACAAACTATCCAGTTAGGAAGGTCCAACTTCGAGAAAGAGGTCAATCGTCGAATCCAACTCGGCTGGGCTGCTTTCGGGAAGCTACGTAGAATCTTCTCGTCCGAAATACCGCAGTGTCTCAAGACAAAAGTCTTCGACCAGTGTGTGTTGCCAGTGATGACTTATGGAATTGAGACGTGGTCGCTAACAATGGGCCTTATAAGAAGGCTCAAAGTCGCTCAAAGGGCAATGGAGAGGGCAATGCTTGGGGTTTCACTGCGCGATCGAATCAGGAATGAGGAGATCCGCAGAAGAACGAGAGTAACCGACATAGCCCGAAAAATTGCAACACTGAAGTGGCAATGGGCTGGACACATTGCCCGTAGGACCGATGCCCGATGGGGCCGACGGGTTCTCGAGTGGCGACCACGCACTGGAAGACGTAGCGTGGGTAGGCCCCCGACAAGGTGGACCGACGACCTGGTGAAGGTCGCGGGAAACCGCTGGATGCGGGAGGCGCAGGACCGGTCGTCGTGGAGAACCTTGGGGGAGGCCTATGTCCAGCAGTGGACGTCTTTCGGCTGAAATGATGATGATGATGATGATGATGAACCTCGTTAAGATATTTTTTTTCTGAACCAAATTAAGAGTCGATGCTTTGTAGTGCTAATTGTCCTTTAATATCACCCCAGACTAACTCAATCGGGTTCAGATCTGGGTGATATGGAGGCAAACGTAATACTTCATGTCCGTTTCTTTTTAATAACTCATCGATTTCGTAAATTTATTCTGTGACATGTCTTTTTATTAATTTGTATAAGTCATCCTTTCTAAGTTTGTCATCAAAAGGCACATCATGACGTCGTAACCAGTCTTGCATAGCTAATTTAGTAGAAACCATAGTCGGCTTTTTCTCTTCTCGAACGGAATGGTAAGCTGCGTTATCCATGACTATGACTGAATTTGGTGGTATATTAGGCATGAGTTTTTCATCCATTTGCTGAAATTCACGAAGTTTATAGAATCGTGATAATCACCTGTTTTGCATTTGGATTTGAATATCACAAGTGCTCCATCGACAAATCCAGTTTGGCCTCCACAATGTAACAATGATCAAACGATCCCCTTTACCGATATGAGATAGCACGCCGTGTTCATCCTTTGACTGCCAACATTTTGAGACATTATGTGATGCATTTACATACGTTTCGTCAAGATATAAAATATGTCTTCCTTCTCTACGATATTTTTTAATAGTTCTTAAATAATTCCACCGCCATGATGTTATATTTGGCTGTTCGATGAGGAGTTTCCTTTTAGATCCGCATTTCTTAAATTTAAAATCCAGGTCATGTAATAATAATCGTAAATATTCCCTGCCGCAGTGTAATATATCCTCTGCTCTAAGTACAGTATTTAAAGTTTGCAATGTGGGTATTTTTTGTTTTAATTGTGTAAAACTGAGTAACTTTTCTCCTTACCACTCTTTTTGTGTAATCATCTATTTCAACTCTTTTTTTTTGCGAATTTGTTTTTCCCCTGTTGTGCAATTTTAGATACAGACTTTTCCGATATTCCAGTAACCTTGCTACAGTATTGTTTAAATTTATATCTTGTTGATATTCAGCACAATTTGGATCCAGTTTCCTTTTTCTAAAATATTCGTATACATTAAAAACCACTTGCTTACACTGACTATTAATTTTATGTCCGAAGATAATTCGACTCATCTTGAGAATGTAATCTCGTGTATAACTTGCACAGACTGTCCGCAACTGTCATACGCTGAGTTTTGGTGGGAAAGTCAAGCTGAGTGTCACGCTCATTTTTCATTGGACTTTTAAAATTATTTATAAAAGTGCATTCACTAAATAATTGATAAAGAACAGTGAAATTTCGCAGCACAGTGGATACATCATGACTTTGTCACAAACCTCCCTCGTAAGACGGTTCACGCGGCCGTCTTTTTCGATATGAATAATTCATTACGTGACATTGGCTAAATGCACAAACCGTGTAAAAGAAAGAAAAAAAAAACACATGCGCTCGCTAACCGCGTAGCGAACGAAATGAACGAACACGGGAAAGCGCATGTCGCCCGCACCTCCCTCGGCCCCCGTTTTCGTCATAACCCAGCGTCCCTGTACCCGGTGGGCGAAGACTCATTTAAACGGTCCGTCTATAGTAAGTAACAAATGAAATCAAACCTTTAATATTTAGACTTCCTCGATACCTTCTTGTTTCAAATACTTGTATAACCTATAGTTAATTGTTTCGGGTTTGGCTGATTTTTTTTTTAATAATTAAAAACTAGCGCTTGACCGCAATCCCGCCTGATGGTAAGCAGTGATGCGATCTTTGGTGGCAAAGCGCGCTAGTTTTTTCAGAAAAACTGAGCGAATAGGAAGGAAGACGGCAGTTGAGCGAGGTGCTGCAATGTTAAACCCAACAACACGACCAACAAAGCTGCGCCAAAGGGAGATTGATCTGAAGACCCTCCACGACCAAACTCCCAACACAACAACATTAGGCGCATCGTACCCGGCACACATAGCAACACAACTGCTCAGATCCGTCCGTACGGCTTCACCAGACATCATGCCGGAACACGACAAATCGCTTGGCGGCAAGGCTTTGTATGGTGGGTGATAACTTCTGCCGGCGGCCGATGTTATGGCCTACCACCGAGAAAATGTTTGTGATGTGGGTAACATTCTTAGATTTTGCGCGAGTTAAAACGTTCGTACAACGGAAACATCAAAAATTCTAGGTAACTATACTTACTAATACTTAATAATTTCCTAAACGCGCAGATCGATTTTTAAATGGTTATAGATCTATACCCCTTTCATTGGACACTAAATTGTTAAGTTGAGATATTCTCAACGAACAAAAAATCACATTTATAAGTGTTTCTACCATTCTTTTAAAAATTTTACGTAAAAACTACGATTAAACTTTTGAAGTCAAACTTCTTTACGCACGCTTGACTTGGGGAGTAAGCTGGCGAACGCGTGACGTAAGCGTTACGAAAAGTGATCGGGCAAGGCGAACGGAAGTTAAATGGGGGATATAAGCACAGAGGCGCCCGTGGCGCGAGCTTGGTACTACAAGGTCTAAAACGAGGTTTTTTTTTTTTTTTTTTTTCAATAAAAATAGAAGATCTATGCAAAAATATTAATTTACCAATGAAACCATGAAATAAATTTAAATATTTATAGAAAATTAATATATGTATATGTGTATACATGTATATATTGTACACACATATATATATATATATATATACATACAGATGGAGCGAAATAAGTTTCACTTCAGTCGTGTGGTCATAAGCACACTCGTTTTTTTATTTTGTTTTATCGGCATATAGGTTTAGTTTTTCAGTTTTATATCCTACCTACATACCTAACTTGTTAACTAATTAACTTGTCGATGGAGGTTCTTTGCAGACATAATGCACACGAAAATGAAGGTTTATCATAATTTTTAAATGAATTTGAATTTACTTTTCCTCATCAAAAATTGCAACTTTTTGATATCATACAGAAAGATATCTATCATACAATTAAAGATGATGAATGATGATGATCAATGATGAGATGATGAATTCGCACTTGCTTTTGATGTGACGTGAGCATTCTCAGCACCCCTCTTGCAATTTGAAAATTTGTATTGAAAAGTAAAGAAAGGATTGATTTTCATTCCGCAATCCCCATGCAAACTTTCAAACTTATTCACTTTTTCTTCTGTAAAAGCAGTAACTAGGCCGTCCGAATGAGTCATCGTGAGGAAAAACTTCGAAGACATTTGCATCTACCACCTCGCTCTGGGCCCGCGTGTTAGATTACGAGCCACTCCTTCTTATCGAGAGGAGTTTTGTGTCCCTGGGGTGAGAACATTGTTGTGTCCTCTTATATTAGTTGAAGTTGTGTACCGTGGACTCTTCAATGAAACTCCGTAAACGCATAACTATTTATATTTAAGACACATACAATCTGTACAGAGGTTATTGATCGACTGCCTTATAAATTTACCTATCTGTAATTGAGTAACGCGAGTCTTGAATTCTCATCATACTAAAAAAGGAAATGTGCTGCAGGCACAACATTATAGGCTGTTTATGTTCTGTATTGTGTCATAGGGAGGGTTACTAGGAGATGTCGTGATTATCTCAGCTGTTGATGTGATTTCTAAGTATCCCTTTGGTAGTGAAGTAAGGTCCTGATTGGATTTCTTCTAGTCTAAAAAAACTTTTTTACATAAAAATTAACTAATTTCGGAAGTCGCTGTCAAAAACGAATAAACAAAAACCAAAGACACTGCTTCCGAAATTAGTTATTTTTCACTTTGTAGTGGTTTTTGGAAGTCGGTTGTTTTTTTTTTTTTTTTGTAAAAAAGTTTTTTTTAGGGAAACGACGTAATTTTTGTTTACTTTAATTTTTACCCGTAATTTTGAAGAATTCCCTCGACTGCCTATGGTCTTCATCATCAGATTTACTGCAGACCATTATTTTTAACCCAATGGGTGCAAAGTTCTCATCAATATAAATGAATTAAGTGCAAACACAAAGTAGGTACTGTAAACCGTTGAGGAGTTCTTGGAACTGGCCTTTGTCTTCATCATCAGAGCTCTTATGCCAGTCACAACCCATCTAGGTGTAAAGTTCTTATCAATATAAATTGATCAAGCCAAACACAAGGTAGCTGCTGTGAATTGTTGAAGAGTTCCTTCGGCTGTCTCCCGGCCCCATCATCAGATCTACTCCAGACCTTTATTAAATTGTAGTGCTTTAAAATACTTAATGAAAATACTAAGAAATGTACTAGTCGCCCCTACGATTTTTGAAAGTTCCCTTTGATTTCTCTGGTCTTCCATCATCAGAGCCTGATGCCCTTATCATCAGACCACCTTGGAAATATCTTCTTTCCAACAAAAAAAGAAATATCAACATCGGTTCATAAGTGACGAAGTTATCCGCGAACAATATAAAAAAAGGATATATACGGTCGAATTGAGGAACCTAGAGGTCGAATTTTTCAAGTCGGTTAAAAATGGCTTCACTTTTATAACGGAGCTGACCCATCCTTATTCTTCTGAATTTTTAAAGTTTCTTGCAGACCACTGGCTTGCTATTAATAAACCGACTGGCTTGCGTCTAGCAATTACGCTACAACCCAGAATAGTTTGACTAATCAATGCACCCTTTATATACTAGTCAAAATAAAATAAGAGCCACCACGTTTTTATATTATTCTCATGAATTCATGAGGTTCAAGGGTTGATTAATGATTAGGTTCGATAAATTAGTTGATTTTTATTGTAAACAGCAACATTAAGCTACTTGAGAACATCTAAAAATAAATTATCACTTCCGCTGTTAAAATTAGTATTGTTTTGTTTTGACTAGTATATGTATATTATATTAGATTATATGCCATCGATATACCTCTCTTTTAAATACTGTGTTAAAGAAGTTTTGTTCAAATCACATCACATCATCACAAACGGTTCCTTATACTGAGACATACTCGTAGTTATGATTCTAATTCAACGGTTTCTGATTTAATTGCCACTATCTTAGAAAGCTTGGAAAAGTAACTTGAAAATTTAATCATAGTTCATTCAGGATCTTGTTCAAATGTAAATTTTATTACTTATTTTCTACTAATATAATATTATAAACGTGAAAGTTTGTATTTAAGGATAGATATTTGGTTCAGGCATAAACTAGTGAACGAAATTACCAGAAATTTGCCATACAAATGGTTTATAACATATGTATATGATACTTTTGCTCACGCCTATAAAATTCCCACGGGTTCGAAACTTATGCGAGTGAAACAGCTAGTAAGAAACAAAATGAATGGATAAACACCTCCACTGGCATAGCTATAAATAGAAGTACGCCTTATCAACGCTCCAAGATGAGATATTCCTTTATATTATCTCTAGCCGACGGATCACCTCCACCCTAAGGAAGAGAATAATATTTCTACATAGAAAGTGCGCTGTAATATCGGGCTTTGAAAGTCAAATATAACTAAATAATTATCCTTGGACTGACAAGCAAGCGACGGTCCAACAGATTAAAGCGGTTATTACATAACATAGTAGGTTGCTTTTACATTTTATTTACTAAATCCGTTCATGACCTACACCAATATCCGTTGGGTGGCTTATAGTTCGCTAAGGATAACTCTCCCAAATTAAATGATTAATTTTAATTGTAAAACAAAAGTCCAAAATTGGCTTCAATCTCACGATTATGATGCCACTGAGAGACTTTTGGAAGTGATCTCATAATAAGCAACTCGACACGTCCTACCCACACACACACACACACACTTCAAACACACTCACACACCCCCATACACACACATACACACTTCACAAATAGACTTCATAACCACACCCACAATCAAACATCGACACGAACATACCCTACTTTGCTGTCAAATCTTTTAAAATTATATAATTATTTACTTTGTGTTTTCCTTTATGCATTTTTTTGTTTTTTTTTTTTGTCAATTTTCTTTCATCCCATATTCTTTGTCATTTGTTAGTATACGTTTGTATTAGTTGTGACACGACCGTGTAGTCAGGAGGCCTGGAGACCTGTAACACAGGTTGTCCTAGTACAGGCTCCAGTTTCCACTACATCATTAGGTATATCTTGTATACTTTATTATGTGGTAAACTTATGTTTAATTCTGTGGTGGAAAAAATAAACGTTTATTATTATTATTAATTAATCGAGTACCTAATAGAACTGGCGTGACTTTTTCCTAATGTTTCCAACAATGATTTTAGCGTGGGCGAATCGCGCCATACATCACAACAAAAGACCGGGCAAAAATAAACAAATCAATGTTCAGTTCCACGAAACAGTTGGCGGCCGCAGCTCTCTTACTTAAAGCAATGAAAAATATGCAACGCAGTTTATTTTTATTTTAATATTAAAGTTTAGTTCAGCAGACCTTAATTAATTGGAACAATTTAACCGGAAAATGTCGAGTGAATACCGAATTCGGAAAATTATAAATTTACCTTTGGCAGAAAACATAATTTGAAGTTATGCACGCATGGCGGCTTCAGTTGATACAGGGATAATTTATTACTGTTCAACAAAGGCACAGATCACGGCTGAGATTAGTTTAAAATTATTTCACGATGTGTTGTTCAGGTTGGCCTGGTGACCTGCTAATCGATATACTGTTATTTTAATAACTTAAAAATTATATTCGCGTGCATTCTTGAGATGGGCTACGTGATATGTTTTTCGTTCTGGCTCTTACATCATACTTGTAACTTCCGCAGAAGTCAAAAGAATTCTAATTGTTGTACAACTTGTATTTATGGCGATAAATATTTTTTGTATTCTATTGTAGTGATATACAAGCCAAAGTAAAATGTCAAATGTTATCTTGTTACCTATACTCTAAAAGATCCGGTTGGAAAACTGCAACACGTCACAAACACAACCTGGGTTTATTTCCGTTCAGGGCCAGTCTTTGAAGATTGTGAGGGTAACTCAGTGTCCACCTTTGAAGATGGTAAAGTAGATTCAATTTCTATCAATTTGTTTGAGTCAGGTTCTTTACAAATAAACTCTAAGTAGATTCGCTCTTTTGACCTATGTTGCATCTAGTATAATAAAGTTGATTAATTCTAATCAATCCGTGACTTCTTTGAAATTTCTTTATGGAGACTTAATAAATTGAGTATCGTTTCCTATATCAACTCGGGCAAGATCTAATTAAATTATCTTTATGTAAGTTGAAAGATATTGCTCTACTTTGATTTCCTCGAAGGAAACCTTAGCTTATATTCGTTCTGCGATGGTATCAATTACTATCGTTTTTAATTTTTAACAAACTCATTTTTAAGCAGAATAACTACATGTAGGCAAAGCCAAACGTTTTTTTTTCTGTATATTTATACAAACGCTTTTTATACGTCATCTTTCTTTTTTAAACGAGGCTTCTATCCTATTTTGACATAGTGAAAAAAAAAAAACGAAAAAAATACTCTGCCGTTATTTATAATTTCCTTGCTGCCTTCTTGAGCTAGATACTTACAGGGTGGTAGTGACGCGCTACCTCGTTAGTTATTAAAAACAAAGAGCGTGTGTGCACTAGTATATACTCGTAAACTTCTTTTTGACATATCATTTTTCTACTATTTACAACTTTACAGAAATTTGATACATGACTTTTAAGGAAAATAATTTAATGTTTACTGTATTGACTGTTTGAATTTTAATAGATTTATATATTTTATCTACTGACACTTACTGTTTACGCCACAATTGATTTCTATGAAATCTCTGCCATAAGTCTATAAATAAATTTTACTTCAAAAAGTCGATGTTCGCGGCACCCGCTATATCTTTCATGGGTTCGAAGATCGTGAGGCTGATCATAGCGTTGCACAAGCGACATTGCTGGCCCAACCATTGTAAAATTTGAAATTTCTGAAATACGTATATTAATATGTACAACGTTATTTTTTGTATACGTGAAACCCGAAACACGTGTCCAGTATTTAAATGTAATGAATTTTTGTACAAAATTTCAAGAAGCTATCATGCAAAATCTTGTCTTGTCAAAAAAAAAGTACGAAGTAGTATTACGAGCTTTGCAGCATTGTTATGTTATCTGGTTCTCCCTACAAAAATATATACCGCTCGCCCGCTGGCGCCTACAGCGACGTGGTGCGAATCCGCTGAAAACTGAAAAAATATAACAAGGTGTAAAAATAATTGAAATCAATTCAGTTGCTTGTTCTGAACAACTATATTAAGGTTCCGTATCAAGAAAAAATCATGCTGTATATATTTACAGCATTGACCAAAAGCATTGAGCACGCATGTGACACCTTACAATTTTTTATCACGGTCAAACCGAAATAAAATGCAACAATTCGTGTAAGTTTTATATCCTTATTTATTAATATATAATCAATACTAGCTGTTGTCCGCGACTCCGTCCGTGTGGACTTCAGTTTACAGCGCGCGGTGGTTCCCGAAAATTAAAAAGAGCTCAGTTGATATAAACTAAGCGCCTGTTAAAATAATGGGAGCAATATGTAGTACGTCCGCGTTAGCTCCGGTTTTTGCAAAATTTTTTGTTACTTCTCTGTTCCTATTGGTCATAACGGGATGTTATATAGCCTATGTCCTTTCTCGGGCTCTAGACTATCTGTGTACCAAATTTCATTACAAACGGTTCAGTAGTTTTGGCGTTAAAGCCGGACAGATAGACAGACAGAGACACTTTCGCATTTATAATATTAGTATGGATTTTGTGGGTCCACCTTTTGCATTATTTACGGCACAAATTCTTTCTTTCACTCCAGACGCAAGCAGCGTTTTAGCTTTTGTTTGTTGTTTGTTATGTGGCGCCGGACTGGTCTTTAATAAACCCTATAAATGGTCTATGGGGTTTAGGTCCGGGGACTGGGCAGGAAAGTTGTTGAAAGCGAGCAGACTTGTGGCACGGCGCATTATCCTGCTGGAATTTAACGCCATCCATATTTGTGTCTCCAAAAAGTTTGGTGAATGAAAGTAATAACGCACATTCTAGTACATTTATATACTTTTCAGAGTTGAGGCGGTCCTCACACACGAACAATTCGCCAACTCCACAATCAGTCATGCTCCCCAAACCATTATGCTGCGCCACCCTGTTTTACAGTTGGAACCGTGTTTAAATTCTTCACCTACCTATATTGAGTCCCGGAAAATTAAAATAACTTTATCGAGGCATGTTTTATTTTCATACTGTTTATTAAATATTATAAGGACATCAAGTTAATTAACTTACCTCAAAGTTTGATTCGTATATATTACTTCGCTACATACTTCGTATGTTTTAAAGCCCATTCATATCGAGCTTTCTCATGTCTTCTTTCTGGCTTTACACCCTCTCAAACCATTTTCCTGAAGTAGAATTTGACAGTAGCGCTTTTTAGAATGTCTACGGGTAAAAACGAGGCCCTATTGATAAGATAAGACGCTGTCCTGTCTGTCTCTCACCAGGCTGTATCTCATGAACCGTGATATGTAGACTATTGAAATTTTCACAGGTTTATTTCTGGTGTCACTATAACAATAAATATATAATTCTGAAAACAGTTTTTTTTTTGTATAGATATAAAGAACCCTTCGATTACTACATTGATCTCTCCAAACTTTTCCGTCTCACCAACTTCAACTTTACCTTCGTTTTAATGATGCGAAATTTATTCGCCGTAAATAATGGGATCAAACACGTTCTCAGCATCTACATAATAAACAGACCACGTGGATCTATTCCTTCTCTAAAATGAAGATGTTTACTTATTATTTACAAATCACAAGTAGTTGTTTATTAATTTGTGTATGATAGGACACGAGCTACTCACTGCCAGTTGAATGCAATCAATTGAACCAATCATAAATTTGTCAACTATACACTTGTAACATTGCTGCTTATTGACAGTCCGTAATACACACGACTTTAAAGTTTATATGAAGTCACAAACGAGTGCTACAGTGAAAATCGGTCTAACAAAACTATAGTGAATCCTAAAAAACTTAAAAATAGAAATAATTATGCTCAAAGTTTGAAAACATGCTAAGTTTAAAACTTAGAATTTTTCAATTTGACTAAGTTTGTTTCAGAGTCACTAAGATGCAATTTTTACTTTCAATCAATAACTTTTTTTGATATTTAACGGATTGATTGTAATAATAATTGTATAGATCAAATCGAATCAATTCAAATCGAGTAATGATTCAGTATTATGCTTTGAAAGTGAATAGAGAGGCTGAAGCCTTCGCGAAGGACCTTAAACTTCCCCTATACAAGCATATAATTTATTTGATTTCTAAAATAATTTGTCATAGCAGTACAGACTCTCCGCATTTATGAAATAAAGCGATATGCAGTTTGTGATCTGTGATGTAAAGCGCGCGCATCTCAACTCGGTCTAAACGCACCTGAAGTCATCTGAGTCGGCTGCCGTCTCACTTTCCCGCGCTCGCTTTCAGCGTCGAGGACGCGCGTACTGCACTATTGGCAATTGAGTGTTCGCTACTAAATTTTACAAGTTTCGTTAGTTGTTTTTAAATTTAAATAATTATTCTTTTCATCATGTTTGTTACATATACTTCTGATCGCTCTATTGTGTTTAACTGTTGTGTGCATTTGCATATTGTATTATTTTCTTCGTAATTCTCATTTCTTCTGATATTCTTAATTTTTTGTACTTGCCGAAAGTTCCTTGTTTTTTTTTTTTTTATTTCTCGTCGATACCTGTTTAAAGATGAGAAATTGTGCTCACGGACCAGACGGCACGATACGAGATCCACCTTATGTCCACCATAGACTACCCGTGAACCTAGTGAGTATAATAATTATATTTTATATGATAGTAGTATCTTATATTTTTAATTGGTGCTGGTTAGGTTGTGGTCGGCTGGTACGTTCAACTTTCCTGTTGGTCTTAAACTTTAAATTCATGTGTTTTTTTTTTAACTGAACAGACAGCTGTGCTGATGGGCAATTTATTATGCCACCTCTTCCCAGCGAAAGCACTAGGTGGTGAAAGGCGGGCGTTTTGGGGGACTAACTTATGTAATATTGACATCAAAAAAAGTGCTGATTCTCAGCCTAATTTGAATATATGATGACTTTTGGATTATTATGATTTTTCCTTTCCCATTGCCGAAAATTGAGCTTTTCCATTACGAATTTTTAGCAGAGTTAGGAAGTTAGCGGTATGATACACCAGTGCTTTGAAAGCACATAAAGCGGTTGATTGCTCCTGATTTGTTTTCGCCGCTCATCGGTACTATGAGAGTGAGCGAAGAATGAGATCCTGTGTCTGTGCACGCGCTTGTAAACTGCAGTATCTCCCCGACTGAAAAATAGTTTCCATTAAGATTGCCCCCCATGGCTAAAATATGGTCTTAAGTCTGCAAAACATGTAATCTGCCTTTGAATGATGCATGGGGGAAGGTATGGCAGAGAATTGTAAAAATTTAAAAAAAAGGAAAACCGTTTAAACTTTTTAATACTTTATCAATATATTTTGTCAAGACGTAATTCTTTTGTCAAAATTTTTTATAAGGTGTCCTAAGATCTATTGATTTATTATGATTTAACGGAACAATTTCCCGCATTTTAGTTGAGATTTTACTGTAGTGAATTTGTCAGTAGCCTCACACGCTTAGGATTAGTTTCAAAGTTTGATCTAAATAAAGGCTCAAAATTATGTGAATATGTATATGTATGTATTATGTACAAACAGATATTTTAGACACACGAAAAGCAAAGTTTTATAAAAATAGAAATTGTTTTTTTCTAGTTGGACTTATCGTTTGTTCCCTTCGGGGTTAGTATGCATTTTTAAATATATGTTGTAACACGAAATAATGTATTTTAATTGTTATGGCAGTTTTTTTTTATCCTTCTTCTTTTTTACCCCCCAACGCGTAATTAAAATTTTCATATGTGTTTTGCAATTTACTGGCTAGTGTCAGGTAGAATATGTTGATCAAAATACGATTTGCGAGCTTAACATGTATTTTATGTATTTTAATAATTAAAGTCATCAGTACAACGCTCTAAATTTATATAACAATATTTAATTACTATGGACAGGTAGTGATATTTCATGAAATCATTTTCAATCTTTTTATCGTCCCACTGCTGGGCACAAGTCTCCTCTCATTCAGAGAAGGATTGAGCGTATTCACCACGCTTGCTCATTGCGGGTTGGCGATTTCAGACTTAAAGTCCAGGTTTCCTCAAGATTTTTTCCTTCACCTTCAGTCATTAGTGCCCACGATATACTTAGAATGTACATATAACTCTAGAAAAGTTACATTGGCTCTTGCCTGGCTTGGAATCGAACCCGCGCACTCATACTTGAGAGGCTGGTGTTTTAACCACTAGGTCACCACGACTTCGAATTTTAACATTATCTGGCAAACTTTTCCAGATTTGCTCTTCATAAAAACCTTTTAAATTTGGAACATTTAAAAAAACAACCAAGCCGGTCCAGTGGTCCAATAGTGATTCACGTACAACGAACGGCATTTCATTTTTAGGGTTCCTTAATCAAATGACAAAAAAAGGAACTCTTATAGATTCGTTAAATACAAGATATATTTTTCTTTTCATTTAGTTGGAGTATGTGGGCAGGCATTTTATTGTAACATTTTAAATATTAGGTCCTCACATTTGAAATTGAAGTTTTGTATGGGAGGAATAAGAGTCGCTTATTTTTTTAATATAATATATTTATTTAATCAAAGTAGGATCCATTGCTATCTAAGCACTTCTGCCATCTCATAGGTAGTTCGTGTATGCCTTTTCCAAAAAAGCATTAGGTCGGGAATAAATAAAATCTTTAAAGGCGGTTTGGACTGCCTCATCGGAGTTGAATTTTTACCCCTGCAAAAAGTTATCCAAATTTATAAAAAAAATGGTAATCTGTTTGAGCAAGGTCTGGGGAGTACGGTGGATGTCTTAAACATTCCAGTTGAAGCTCCTCTAATTTGGTAGCGGTCTCTTGTGCAGTGTGTGGTCTCGCGTTTTCCTGAAGCAACAGTGGCCTTGTGCGATTGACCAGTCTCGGTTGTTTAGCGGCTAGTTTATCCATCATTATGTGGAGCTGCTCACAGTAGAGATCTGCAGTAATCGTCTGGCATTTAAGGAAGCTGTAGTGCACCGCACCGGCACTAGTCCACCAAACGCTGACCAATAACTTTTTTCTAGTCAATTTTCTCTTGGGGCAGAATTTGGATGGTTCACCGGGGTTCAGCCATCGCAACGTGCGCTTCCTATTGTTTTAGAGCACCACTTTTCATCACAGGTAATGATTCGATTTAAAATCCCTTCATTAGTGTGCCGATTCAGTGATGTAACGCAGCAGTCGACGCACATTTGTCGCTTTGCTTCACTCAATTCATGAGGTACCACCTTTCGAGCTTTCTTATCTTCCCAATTTCTTTCAAGTGGATCGTTTTATCACTAACACCGCAGCTTGCAGCTAACTCGGACGTAGTTTGCGATGGATCCTCTTCCACAATAACCTTCAATTCTTCATTGTCGACTTTGATGTCCGGCCGTCCACGGGGATTATTCTGTAGGTTGAAATTTCCAGAAAGAAAACGTTGGATCCAAAAACGCACTGTGCTTTCTCTAGGGACACCACTGCCATACACATAATTAATATTTCTTCGAGCCGTTTCTGCAGCACTGGTGCCACGGCGGAACTCGTATTCGTAAATAACGCGAAATTTTAAATTATCCATTTTGTAAACTCAATGACGCAGAGAAAACTAAAAAAAAAAAAAAAAAACAAATAAAATGCGGTTTCCGAGACACAAATTGATGAGTAAATAGCTGTATAAAGGAGATGTTTCAGAAATGTATGGAGCCTGGGCCAGCACATTGTACACTTAATGCTGGGTATAGTTACGCTATAGTTAACTGTTTTTAATGTTTATTTCCTATATTTTGGCTTAGTTTTTATACAGATTCAATTTAACTCGGCCAAGGAGTGCAACACAACTACAATAGGGATGTATCCAAGGTATGAAAATCAAAAAAATAATTAGGCCGTCTTAAATAAAAATAATAAAAAAAATAAGACCCGTATTTTTTATTTTGTTGAAATTACCAAAAACTAGTGAGATATAGCGTATTAAAGTTACGAAGTAGGGGCTAATTACGTCACGCCGTGGTATATCTTGTACCACGGCGTGACGTCATGCGACATTTCAGATCAATATATCTTCTTAAGTATTTGAATGAAAGAAAAAATATGTGTTCAATATTTTTTTAAAATCTATCTGACGGACATTCAATTATTTTTTAGGATACAACCCATTTAAATATGGTGGTCAGCAATAAGCGAAATAAGTTTTTGACAGTGACATTTGATTTACGTGTCATGTATCTAAGGCTATCGTATCTATATTATCTACCACATGACTGCGAAATAAACAAAACAGGAATTCCGAACATAGGGCCCATTAAATAAACACAATCAACTCAAATCAGCACGCGACATGAACACAAGGGGAAAAAAGAACTGTCAAAGTCGCCAATCAAACGTCATAACCAGTGTCATGGCTACCTTAATAAAGCGTTATCTCATTAAAAACGTTTCAAATAATTATTTTATTCAAATTAATTTAGTAGTATTTTATGAAAATCTTTTAATTTTCCCTTTTTATCTGTATAGCGTACATAGTGGTGGCCCAAAATGAAACATCTTTGAATTTGGAATTCAACCCAGAGAGGAGATATTTGAGATCAAAGTGGCCAGTACGACAAAACGTCAATTTCATATGTAAGGACCTAATAGTACCCCGTGGAGGATGATTATACTTAAGCCAGTCTACTGCTACTAATTGATCTCTATTTCTCTTTTTTTATATATTTTTTAAATTATTATTATAAACTGGTGCTTGAGCGCAATCCCGCCTGAAAGTAAGCATTGATGAATCGTTTATGGTAAAGCGCGCTACATTATTAAGACCCTATTTACTCATATAAAACCGAGTGAATAGGAAGGAAGACGGCAGTTGAGCGAGGTGATGCAATCTTAAACCCTACAACACGACCAACGATGCTGCGCCAGAGGGAGATTGATCTGGAGACCCTCCACGGCCAAACTCCCGAAACAATAACATTTGGCGCATCGTACTCGCCACACATCGCAACACTACTAGTCAGACCCGTCCTCCTTACGGTTTCACCATACATCATGCACGACGAATCGCTTGGCGGCAAGACTTTGTCCTGGTGGGTGGTAACTTATGCCGGCAGCCGATGGTATGGCTTACCACCGAGAGAAAATAATTATAATATTATTAATTTTTTCCTTACGTAGATGATGTTTTCATAGATTTATTGACTAGGTAGGTACGTTAATATCTTAAAACAATTCTCTTAAAGATTCTCGCCTGTGGAGGCAATATGTCGCTCTAATGGCTCTATTCTGCAGAATAAAAATGGTTTCAGTATGTGCAGCCCGTCCCCATAGAAAAGTACTTTAAAATAATAATACTTTAAAAGTAACTGAAATAGATCAGCCTCGCGTGTCTATCATATCTACATTAGTAAATTGTCGGATTGTTTTTATATCGTAAGCTGCTGAACTACGCAATCCTTCAAGAGATGTTAAATGAGGACCTTATTGCAGCCTTGAGTCGATGGTATGGTCTCTCCCCAGGAAAATAGTATTTTTGTTCAACAATGAGAAACTAGAATTCGTCGATAAAACTATGTCACAATTACTACTTTTAACATTCGGCAAAGCAAATTTTATGCATTTTTTTTCCCCCCTTTAATACCATATTATTAGCAGTGAACCATGTGTTATGTACCTGCAGTAGGGGCTCATTTATGTTGTCACGATTTGACGCACGTCCATTTATCTTAAAAATTAAGTGTCATCAACAAATAACACCATTTGTGGTTGTTTTTTTTTTAATAAATGGGGTAGGTTATTAATGTATACTAACAAGAGAATGGGACCTAATATCAAGCCTTAAAGAACACCCCTTTTTACGTTTATGTGAATTATGATGAATAATAAAATTATAAAATTAAGGTTTCAGTCAGATACCTTTGAGTGATCACAAAAAAATCCTATTGCATCTTGACATTGATCCCACTCTATAATTATGTGCTTTAATAAGGTAACACAGCGTCAGTAGTACAACACCTTTGGTGAAATAATATTGCTAATCATATAAGATTTTGTTAGTGTTAAAAAACAACTTGCTGAATACGGGCAACACGGAAACTGATTTTAATATTGTCTGTGTCTATATTTAAGATGTCCCCATATTTAAGAAGTATAAACCTTACTGTATTTCATTAAATCCGGGACGACACCTTGGTCCACACATAAATTAAATATCAAAGCTAAGCATGGTGCTATAGTTTCGTTTATGGATGTCCAGACTTTAATAGACATTCGCCATAATTTTTAGGTCAATTTCATTTTGATTTGCCTAAAGGCCAACTATTATAGGGTATATATGTTGAAATTCTATAGAGCAGGCTGGAACATCATCATCAACCTATTTTTTATCGTCCCACTGCTGGGCACAGGTCTCCTCTCATACAGAGATGGATTGAATAACCACGCTTGCTCAATGCGGGTTGGCGATTTCAGACTTAAAGTCCAGGTTTCCTCAAGATGTTTTTCTTCATCTTGTAATCAGTCATTGGTGTCCGAAGATATATGTACTTAGAAAGTACATATAACTTAGAAAAGTTACATTGGTACTTGCTGGAATCGAACCCGCTCATTCATACTTGAGAGGCTGATGTTTTAACCACTAGTCTACCACTACTGGCAGGCTGGAACGTTAGCTCTTAATATATGAATTATGCAGTCGCATCAAAGGTAATACAGACGTTTTGTAATTACATCGCATCCAAGCGCTGGGTCCGTGAAATACTTAATTTGATACGTACGTCGTTGCATACTCCGTCGATTTAGTACAGGTGGTAAATAAATCTAACGAGACGTGATCTCTTTGTTATACTTTCTTTGAACGCAGACACCCTGTTTGCCTCTACGAACCCTGGCTGCTGTTGTCTAGTGCATTAACTGCGTTTATGGATAGTTCAAACCGGACGCAATAGCTGGTGCGTTGATAATTTTGTTGGTGGGTAATAACGATATTTAGTGTAAAGCTAACTGAAAATCCCAATATAATTAATTAATAAACAGATTGGTTGCCGACACAAAACAGTTTGCCAATTAGTTTAAGCATTACGCAAAACCACAATGATATCATTGCATTGCCAGCTAACTACCTGTAATATTAATATGTTACCGTGTCTAATTTAGCTTGGTATGGCCGGTATTTTACGGTTGAGTAAGTTTATACCAAAAGCTTTGTGCATTGTTTTGAGCAGAAGCGCGCGTTTTTCATTAAGCGGGAGTACGATCTAACACGTCCGTTTTCAAGTTTAATATAATATTAATTACACTTACCTGGAACCTACTTATTAGAAAAGGTTGCAAAAGAAGACAGTATTAAATAAGTAATATTTTTAGACAGTAGGTATATTATGAACACGGGAAATGCTTAGTTTTATAGAAGATATGTAATTTTATTGGAAACTCTTTCGTCCGTCCCGTCGGTTCTAATTTCCGCAAAGCGGTAGGAAGTCAAACATTCAATTAAAAAGAAAATGTTATTTGTGTCTAAGTTCTATTGTGTTATAGACGGTTTCTGCGTCTAATAAACCACGCTTTTATGACAGTCGAATTCCCTGGATTTTACATTAGGCGGTATCACCCAGTGGTTATCCTCGCCGGGAGGGCAGGACAGTTCCTGCCCCCCCCCCCCCCCCCATCCCGTATTATGGAACGGCGCGACATGGTTTTCCAACAGTATTGCTAAAGGAATGTATGTTATGTCAATTTTAAAAGGTTTAGCTCGGATCCAGTGTTATTATTTCCACTTGCAAATTTGTCGGAGAGTTTAGGTTGGCTGTAATGGTTCAGAGTCAAGGAGCAGATTGAACGTTGATAACTGGTTTATATCTGAAGTATCTGGTTGATAATTCGGTAGTCGGTCCGAGTCTTATGAGGGAGGGATTCAAGGGTGGAGTCATTTTGAACCTTTAAAGGGGAGC
The DNA here is from genome assembly GCA_037179545.1 of Sesamia inferens. NCBI lineage: Eukaryota > Metazoa > Arthropoda > Insecta > Lepidoptera > Noctuidae > Sesamia > Sesamia inferens. Next base: position 24,275,610 of record CM073921.1, read on the forward strand.
CATACCAATGGGGAGGGCTTTAGAGGGGCGGGGCTTACATCTTTTCGAAAGGGCAAAAAGTCGTTAGTGGTAGGGATAAAAATGGGGACACGAAAATTAATTTAAAACAGTACAGGTCCGGTACCCAGAAATAACCTTGTGATAATTATATTTCAGTAATAACTTTTCGTAATTACCAGCTTTAACTTTGCATATTTCGATTCCAGTCATCATCATCATCCTCATCTCAGAGTTAATCCCAGTCACATCCGAAGCTATTCAGCTTTGGAGTCTGAGGTCCGCTTTATTTCGATTCCAGTAAATAATATTAATTTCATTTAAGGTTTAATTAAATATTACGTTAGTTCAAATTTGTCACAACAGTTTTGTCTATATCAGCAGCGATCTGTATGATTATATTCTATTATGAGTTGCTTAGTAGGTATCTGTCTTTAACTGAAAATAGAATATTGGGTTCGATCCTTAATTTTGTTACTGACCGTGATATAATAACAGTCTGAGAATCATCCGGACTAGGACATAACGTGGCTATCCTTTGGCATTCCAATTTAATTACTTGAAAGCGAGTTAGCACGAATGTGGCGGAAAAATCTGTAGAAACGAGCTTTCACGCATGTAACGTGTTTTGTTTTTATTCAATTCTCTAGTACGCTGAACTGAAATACGAATATGTATAAGTGGGACATTTCTCGTATTTATAAGAATGTTTGCATTCTGAGAGGTATATTCGTAATTTTAGGAACGTTCAGTGTCTGATCTCGGTCCCCATCTCTCAAAAATTCTTCTAATTTCCATACATTTGAGTGTTTGTCATTTGTTTGTCGCCCAGTTGAGACTTCGACTAGATTATGGATGTTTTGAATTACTGGAATTGGCCTTCGGATCTTTCCTACAATTTTGACATTATCGCTGAGATAAAGTTACGACTAGATTTTGAACGTCTTTAATTACGATATTGAATTATTTTTAAAGGAATTTCATTAAGTGTACCATTTATCTAGTATTTGTTGTTAGTGAAGTCATAGTATAATATAATCATACTTTATTTTTATACAATATCAAACAGTTTTATTTAGGTTTAGTTGCATTGTTGACATTTTGAATTTTAAACAACTGCGCCCCATGGCTTTTCGCGCATAAGTCTCGGTCCTGTGAAAATATCGGTATAAAAAAATATGTCCTAATCCTTTCCAAAAATTGTGCGGGGTGTGGAGTTCAAACATGTTTTTATGGCAGTAAAGTTTACCCTCACTTATTGCTATATACTCCTTTATACCGCGAACATCAAGGGACTGGAACAATTTGCCAGCGGCGGTGTTTCCGTCGAACTACAATTTGAGTGTCTTCAAGGCTAGAGTGAATAGGCTCTTAATAAACTAGTGCGCTTTACCATCATCGATTGCGTTACTGCTTACCATTAGGCGGGATTGCGGTCAAGCGCTAGTTTATAATTAATTAAAAAAAAAGTTATCTTCAATCTTATTTAACAAATTTATTTATTTGATTGTCGCTTCAGAAATCACAATCGACCTATGCTATGTATGAGCCTACCTAATAAATAATCTTGCTAGATGCACAATACTGGTCTACACAACTTAGACAATCCTAGTGCTATTCAAATATTGTAATTTTTATTCTGAACAGTAATGGTTCTGTGGAAACTTGAGACTTTAGGTTACCATATTAATTGACATTTTTTGTCTCCTACGCATACATTAAATTAATAGTGCAGTAGTTCAATAAAAAGCTCGTACTGTTATTTATACCTATTACTAGCGGCTCGATACGTGCTTCGCTACGTATAAAGTGAAATAATAAAAACAAATTTATTGCAATTTTTTAATTTGTTGCAAAACATTAAGATAAACAATATTCTTTGTTTTTCCATTTCTAGCACATATAAACAAACGACTGGGGGTACCGACTTTCGAACAGGCAACATAAAGTTGGCCATGTGAAAAACATGATTCCTACAAATTCACACGACAAACGTGAAATGTTTGCCCTTGGGCTTTGTTGATGGACATCTTCTCCTTCTCCTTACCATCGTCGTGGTCACTATGACTGAATCCGAGACGCTAATGTTACACGTCGCACGATCTCTCCACCTATTCCTGTTGGACGACAGTCTGGAGCATTTATTAATAGGTCCTCCCACTGCCGACTTGATTTGGTCGGTCCACCTCATCGGTGACCTTCCACGAGGTCTGTTCCCTTGTACTCTGCCCTGGACGACCAAACGTTCTATGGAGTCACTATTACACTATTGGACATAGCAAATGATAAATGCACAGGATATTGTAATCGTTTGAACTCAAATGGCATATCAGTTGGGATCATAGGGATACGCGGTATCAAACAAACTTCTGCTTTAGATTTACCAGTTAAGATCGAAGTTTCAAGTAAACTTGGTAATAAGTTTTTCACTAACAATCTGATGTCATTACACAGTTTTGGTGGATTATAAAATTACAAAGAAAGTGATATTGAGATATAGATGAGATAATGATCCACCGTTCATTGAATTCATTTGTTACAAAAATGTGATAAATGAAGAACCGCTCGACCGATTTTGTTCAAACTTCACATAAACCATCTACTAATTAGTCAAAACAATGCCTAAAAATTTGGTTTGGATACGTGAGTCCGTTCTTGAGTTATAAAATTACAAAGAAAGTGGCAGTGATTTTTATATATATAGATGAGATGATGATCCACCGTTCATTGAATACATTTGTTACGAAAAAAGTGATAAATGAAGAACCGCTCGACCGATTTTGTTCAAACTTCACACAAACCATCTACTAATTAGTCAAAACAAAGCCTAAACATTTGGTTTGGATAGGTGAGTCCGTGCCTACTTGAGTTATAAAATTATAAATTAATGCTACTTGTATTAGATTATACCGTTTCGAAATTTGAGCTAACGTATACAGTATGTTAAGAAAACCCTGTCCGACCCGTGAAGGTGTTGTTAGGTATCGATTACTGATTCTACTAATGCATACAAAACCGGTCTAAACTTAAAAAAAAATCCCCCTAAAAAAAATAAATATTATTTCGCAAAAGGAGGTAACTTAATAAATGTGCGTTGACCACCCTTCGCCTGCCGCCAGCGGGGGGCGGGCGGCAGGACACGCGGCACGTGGTCGCATCGCTATTAGCTCATAATAATACCGGTGTTGTCACTTTTTAAATATTACCAAATTTCGGGGAAATTGGAATTAATTCGCGGGAAAAAAAGATTATTTCAAAATTCATTTGTATTGGTACTATGATGAATACGCAAAATTTTATATTATATTTGGTCATGTGTTTACCTAACCTTTATTATACTTATGGGTCGGACAGGGTTTTCTTAACATACTGTATACGGGTACGCATTTTCAGTCTTGTCTGACCTCGCAATGTTTAGGTTTTTCGCACAATGTTATATTCGTAACCTACAGCTTGATGATATAGCCGTGCTTATAATAAAGTGCAATATAAGTTCTCGGAAACTTATGCTTGTTAAATGCACTAAAGATCATTTTAAATATCCCGGATTGCTTTGGAAGCTTTTCAGACTACCTTCCTTTAGTTGGAGAAATAATTACTTTATTACAAAGGACAGCGCTCTTATGAATTTCTAGAATATCTTTTGAAGTTGACTACATATACAATGGGTAAAAGGAGGACACATTGTCCTAACTAATATCAAATGCACAAAAATCAGTTTGCTACACTTTTCAACTGATTTACAGAAATTTGGCATACAAATACATCTTGACTTTGGTAAGGACATGACTCATGTTGTGTTTAGGTTTTAGGTTTTTGAGAAAACTACCTAAGTTTTGGGCTTAGTTAATTGTAACGCGAAGCAGGACATATTTCGAGCTCCTTCAAGTTGTCTAATCTCTGCAAGGCGGGTCGCTACCGTATGGCATATTGTGGCTCTGGAACACTATTATATAATATTTATTTTCATCCGATACTCGCAAATGACAACTTTCATTAGCTTAGAAACCGTTGCATCATTGCAACATCGCGCTAGGCGAGAACTGAGCTGAGGTAATGCTTGCAAGTGTGCACATTAACTCTCACTATATTAGTGTATCTCGGTACAAGGTGAAGGCTTTTTCATCAATGTATGTCCGGCCCACGTGTTGCCAGCCGCGCGATTTTCACCGAACACCGGGCGCCGAATACGAAAGTTGTCTTTAACCGCCACCTGTTAACAACTTACCTAAGGGGTCTTTCAGTACCGGTATCTTTTGAATAAAATAAATTTATAGTAAAAATATTTCGTAATCTTTGATTTAAAAAAATACTCCATTGAAGTACTTATTTCATACTGTCTGGGTTTTTAAGCAGCTGACAGATGGTCATTTACTGCAGCCTCACTAAAGGGGTCGTTTATAAAACGTATGAGACAGATGCAATATAAAACGCAGTGATGCTGAGGGGCAGCGGGATTCAAATGATAATTAAAACTTCAAGGTCTTCGTTTTGTGTATCGATCGGATAACGATTATATTTAGCGCCATCTGGCTGCTGCTATGAGAATGCGTCTATAAATTTGAGAAACTTAAAATATATTAAGATGACGTAGGTGGGACTGCTGCGTTCGACTCTACAGAAAAGCATAAAATACAACAATGACGTGAACCTAAAACAACCATTTGTATAGAAATGTCCCTGATCCCGGCTGGTTAACATGAACCACCAGGTTTTTGAAAAGTTACATAATTGTATTTGTTCGTTTTTGTTGGCAAATAATGTAATTATATTGTCATGCTTTGATTCCGTTACATCTAAATTAACATGTAATGTTCCCAGCAGCACAGGCCTCCGGATGAGAGAGAGAGTAGATCGTAATCCACCACACTGGCTCAGTAGGGTAGGTAGATGTCTCGTGTCTCCAATTTTTCGACTGTGGGGCCTGCCGGTTTCTTCATGATGTTTTCCTTGACCGTTTGGAGAGCAATGTTGACAAAATTTACACAAAGTGTCTGGATTCTCGTAACTACGAATGACACACAGTTACAACTCTAAGTTACGGCCGTTTCAACTGGGCCACCTCTACTCTCTTGCTTTATACAGGATGAAAAGTTACAGTTGCGACAAATAAAAATAAATTTAGCGTGCAGACGCAGATCGTGTTCAAGGACGTACGGAAGTACGTTTTGAAGTTCGAAAAGTGCTGATTCTCGGCTTGATTTGAATAAATGACTATCAAAAGCTTAGCACATATTTTACGTGCATGCAGGTGAGCGATTTGCAAAGTCGTGGCGCACTCGAGTTTCCTAGAAACATTCAAAATTAGCTAATATCGCTACATAGTTCAACACGTTCCCAACTTGTTTCATAGTTTGAATTCAGCGATGTGTTTATCTGTAGTGCGCTAAAGTATTTTACTTAGTTTTCCCTGTTCATTGTGATAATTTTAAAATGAAAATAATTTCAAAGTTTTGTAATAATGAAACGCGTGGATTGTGAAAAAGAGAGTGTGTTGTCCAATGCAAAAGTATAATAAGCATAAATGTTCTGTTCAGTCCGTTATACCGGCTTTTTTCGCGTGTGTACCGGTTCCATAGATTTTCGGTTCAATGATTTGATCTCCCAACTTGTATTATCTCTTGCGATGCTTTATATTGGACCACTAGAACTATGGATTTTTTATTCTCTTTTTAATTCAATCCCCTGTTCGAGTGCAAGTTGCAATACTTAATGCAGCTCGAGAGTCCTTCTGCGGCGGTGTCAACCCCTGTGACTACGAGTCTTATTGTAATATTTATAAAACAGGTTGCCGAGGACGATAAAAAATATATTTGTAAACATTTCTTGTTGGAATCCTATGAGAAATGTTTTTATTCCAGAATGAAGCTGTAACGATTTTGCTTACTCTTTATTAAGTTTTCACTTGAAATAATGAATTAGTTGATGTATTTTAACGAAAACAGAAAAGTTTAATGTGACTACTGTACACTGAAAAACGAATAGTACCTACATTTGTAAAGTTTCTGCTAAAAATTGAAATTACTTTTCTAAGGGATGGGATGATTTTTAAATACCAGATAATTTAAAATTTTTGGCATCCAAAGGAATAATTTAGAATTTTTGACTAGTATTTTCGTACAAAAATTTTCAGAAATTAATATTATTCCACTAAGTCTCTTAGTCATCCAAGTCGGATTAATGTTGTTTTGATAATTTACTTTATTTGTTACACGTAGTTTTAATTGATCTCTAACCAAATTATTTAAAACTTAAGTAGAGCAGATTATTCTAATGACGTATTTTTTCCCTCCACGGTGCCCACGGCATGCGTATCGACATCACAATGGAAACAAAAGGAAAATATGTAATACGAGAATCTTTTTGAATTTTCGAATATGTTATGTATTTGAAGTTTTTATTTAATTTTTAGACTCATTATTAATTCATGCAGAATTGCGCTTAGTTCGATATATTTAAAAGGGCGACCACTCTTATTATCCGTAGTAGTATTATCCTATTATTCATCTTTAAACAGGATCTCCCCACTTTTGGTTAATACATAACGTATTCTGGGCTGTTCCAGTACCAAAGTCCCGGCAGTCCTACCTGGTTAGTGAGGGATGAACTCACGGCTGCTTGCCCGAAAGCCGATCGAAGTTCAAGCTCGAATCTTTTTTCGAGTGCTAAGCGTGCTTAGTTGTGGGTTGATTGATCGCGTTGACATTTCTTTATTTTTTTTTTGTGAATTATGACTAAATAAGTGAATAGTGATTGTGTCTTTCATTGCGTTACTGATTATGTATAAAATTTGAAAAATCTACTTTATTTATAATATAACAATTTACTTAACTAATTCTCGCGATTTTCTTCGCATTCTAACTTACATCATTTTAAAATGTTTGCGCACTGCTTCGGATCCGATTTTGAAATCCGAGTGTAATCCGTATTAGGTACTTATAAAAGGTGTATCTGACATCGACGCATAAACGAGCACAATGGATCCAGTACATGATTCTGAACCCCCCATTGGTGGAATTTTTCGTCACCTTTTTCATGATTAAAAAAAAAATATATACGTAGTTTTTTCACTTTAGACCGTTCATAATTGCTATACTTTTATAATCCAATAAGATTTTAAAGTAAACATTAATTCATTCGCTAATTACAAAAAAAAAGCGCAATGAAAACAAAACTCGAAAAACTATCTTCTCAGCTTATTTAATAGAGTTCACATCAGGGATCAACGTCATACCTACAAACCCGCACGGCGGCATGCTTGCAACGTTCAAAGGCAGAACCGACACTTTTTTTAAACATTGTTATTTCTGTAACCGTTCATTAACGAAATAAATGACTATCATAATTTTATTAGTGGCATGCGGTCTAGCCTTTTCTCTAAGTTTGCGTTATCATGTAGATACACCCTGTATACTCCTACTTTGGACTGATATTCGGATTCGTATACAGTACGCAAACGGTAAACGGTAAAGATTTTGGGCTCGGCAATTGGAAGATATAAAAATAAAATCGCTATGTACCTTAAATTACAATATACAGGCTGATTAGAATGAAATGCTATCAACTCCAATCATTCCCTGTATATTGTATGATTGATTAAATTGGTGACTGGAATTGGGTGCACTTCTTGACATGACACTAGAGCAAATTTACTAATAATTTTGACCCGATAACTAGGGGTCCAAATTGGAAATTGATTCGACCATACACCGTAATGAGACATGTTGTCCGCTCCGCATGCTAAACAATTTTCCCATTTCTGATATCTCACGAACGAATGTTTTTTTACTTTGTCATATTTCTATTTTTTGGTGCAGGCTGTGCGTCTACTAAACCATATAATTATTTTATGTATAGCCTAACTGTGCTTGCTGCTCCGCTCACTGTTTATTTTTTTGTTACTACATCTATCAGCTCATAGCCAAAGAACATATTAACACCCCCGTAATAAGTCATTTATGTGTGTGGGAATCGAAAACGCTGCGAAGCAGTCTGATTACTCGGCTACTGCGCCAGTCGTGTCTTCAAATGTAATGTGGTCAAATGTGGAGGGTTTTTAAAGTTAATAATTTGACGTGAATTGCAAACGCGCTAAAGTCACAATAATACCATAATAACAAAAGACGTTTATAATGAAAAAGCATTATTTTTTAGGTTTACCTGTCATAAGTTGATATCGTAATTGATTACACAAAAAATGCTTCATTTGAGGTATAAAAAAATAAACACGTGTACTGTACAAATCGTGGTTTTCGATTACCGACTATTGCTTAGGGGCATCATATTATCATCATTGTGCTCTTTCACAATTAATTTGGCCTCGGCGCATCTTTTCAGCATTTAGCTCCACTGCTAGGACGAAGAAATATATTATTATTTTGAAGAAGAAGCTTGCACGGCGATCTCATATATTTTTTCTTTATTCTATCATTTATGTACACACGGCGATATAAAGTGTGTATCTGACACACGCAGACTTTGACGCACAAACGAGTACCATGGATCCAGTACGTGATTCTGAATCCCCCAGTGGTGGAATTTTTCGTCGGCTTTTTCATGATTAAAAAAAATATATATGCAGTTTTTTTCACTTTAGACCGTTCATAATTGCTATACTTTTATAATCCAATAAGATTTTAAAGTAATAAATAATTAATTCGCTAATTACAATGTAAAAAAGCACAATGTGAACAAAACTCGAAAAACTATCTTATCAGCTGATTTAATAGAGTTCAATCGGTGATCAACGTTATACTAGTGCGCTTTACCATCAACGATTGCGTCACTGCTTACCATCAGGCGGGATTGCGGTCAAGCGCTGGTTTATATTTTAATAAAAAAATAAAAATAAAAAAAAAAAACATACAACACGGCCACACGGCGGCACGCTTGCAATGTTCAAAGGCCGAGCCGACACTATTTCTTAAACACTGTGAATTCTGTAACCGTTCATTATCGACATAAATGACTATCATAATTTTATTAGTGGCATGCGGTCTATCTAGCCTTTTCCCGAAGTTTGTGTTACGATGTCAGATACAACCTGTATAGGGATATGACATAATTATGATTTGAGTACAAAAGTTTTTATTTATTTATTTATTTAATCTTTCGCACATGAAATGTATAGAGGCGGACTTAATGCCTTAGGCATTCTCTACCAGTCACAGGTGGTGAAGAGATAAGATGGTAGGGGATGGTAGGTTATTAACTTTTTTGAGTAAGTTTTAATAATACGTCTTTCAATATACGAATTCTGGCGAAACAACACAAACACATGCTCCGCGGGTTCCATAATGACAATTGAGTGAAAAAAAATCCTATGTCATATAAATTACAAGTGGTGCACAAAAGACTGTTGTCATCCTTTTTTTACGAAGGGTTGATCAAAAATATACCCTTATTCGAGCGGCTACCGGAGAGAGAAACCAAATCGTCATCGATAAATAAATAGGAACAGCGTAACCCACGTCCTTAAATTCGCGATCAAGTTTTTGAAAACAATATAATGGCGCGGCACAAACATATAGAGGATATATAAAAACATTAAATGTCTTTATAGATTCGTAGCTGGGATAAAATTCAGGCTATCGTAAAATCAGAAGAAGGCCTTGGCATCGAATACGATGAAAATGTCATTTGTGACGTTTGTCGTTCTCCTGATTCGGAGGATGGCAATGAGATGGTATTCTGCGATATGTGCAACATTTGCGTGCACCAGGCCTGCTATGGTATCACAGTGATTCCTGAAGGTGAGTTTTACAACACAGCTTCACCTTCTTTTACTTGAATTTTATAAATATATTATGTCTCCGTCCGGTCAGGTGTACAAGTTATTGACTTAATATTGACCCTTCCAATTACAGGACAATGGCTATGTCGGCCGTGCGGAGACGGTGCCCAGCCGGAATGCGTGCTGTGCCCCAACAGTGGCGGCGCCATGAAGTGCACGCCATCCGGGCACAAGTGGGCGCACGTTAGCTGTGTGCTCTGGATACCCGAGGTGTCCATCGGTTGCGCGGAAATCATGGAACCTATTACTAAGATATCTTCCATACCTGGATCCCGATGGGCTCTCACCTGTGTATTATGCCGCAATCGCAAAGGCGCTTGCATACAGTGCTCCGTAAAGACTTGTAAAACTGCATACCATGTCACGTGCGCATTCAAACATGGTTTAGAAATGCGTGCTATTATTGAGGACGAAAACGCTGATGACGGTGTAAAACTACGTTCTTATTGCCAAAAGCATAGTGTTAATTCTAAAAAAGAAAAGGTATCCGGCTCCGGGGAGGGGGAGGAGGAGGAAGAGGTAAAACGAAAGCGTAGGAAGGATATGACATCAGAGGAAAAAACGCAAGCTCGAGCCGCTCGCTTGCATGAGATTGAGAGAGAGTTCGACAAACACGTGAGTGTCAAGGACATCAGTACTCATCTTCTTGACGTCGATCAAGACTCCATCAATTACATCTTCAACTACTGGAAACTGAAGAGGCGGTCTGGGAAGAACCAACCGTTGCTGCCACCCAAGTCTGACGACACCGAAGTGTTGACGCACCGACAGGAGCAGGCCGACATCGACAAACTGAAGATGTTCGTGCAGCTCCGCCAAGACCTCGAAAGAGTTCGCAATCTGTGTTACATGGTGAGCAGGAGAGAAAAACTGTCCCGCTCATTCTTTCGTATGCGAGAGCAAACCTTTCACAAACAAGTGGCTGTGCTGTCAGCAGCTGGCAGTGATATCCCACCGCAGGAGTTGTCTGCCATAATTGAGGCTAATCACGGACCTTCAATATATGATAGACTTTATTCTCATGATAATGCTCCAGATCACAAAAATGACTTCGAAGAGCTACTAGCTCGCATTGCTCCACCAGAATCTGGTGACGAGAAGAAAAAGGATCGCAACGGCCTAGTGAAGGGTTCTAAGTCAGCGAATCCTTATAAGAAGCACTACGTAAACGGATCGCGGCGTAGCGGCAGCATATACAGCGGACTGTCTAGCGAGGAGAGCGCGCCGGAGATGCCGCGTACCAGTAGGTTCCGCAAAGTCATCGGCTCTAGCACCGATGATGAAGGCAGAAGAGCTGGAACCTCACCAAAGAAAAAGGTATCTCCGAAAGGTAAAGGGACAGGGAAGAGATCTCCTAAGAAGACTGAACGTAAGAAGAAAAAGGTGCCGCAGTCTAAGGCACTCATCGAAAGCAGCAGTGATGATGAGTCTTTAAATTCTAGAGTTAATAAGGATCGATCTCGCAGCAAGACGCTGCAGCAAATGGAAAAAGAAATGACTGCTGGAAAGATGGGTCAATCTGGTACAGACAGCGATGACCTAATGCCGATAAGACCCACCATGAGAAATAGCAAGTTCCCGATAGACATTTACTCGGACAGCAGCGAGGACAACAAGCCTGAGGTAAAGTCTGAAAAAGTTAAAGCGGAAAAGACAAAGGCCGATAAAGATAAAGCTAAACCGGAAAAGTCACCCAGCGGTAATGACTCGCAACAATCTCTACCGAGAACAAAAGCAGCTATGAAAGAATTTATTCCAACTCAACCTGAAAAGAAATCTACCGCCCCAGAAGAAGCTAAACCTGGCCCAAAGAAGCGTGGCAGAAAACCCTCTAACAAAGACAAAAAGGTGCCGCCTGTTAAGGCGGAATCTGACGATGAAGCTAAAAATAAAGAAAACATCAAAGTCTCCAAACAAAAAGACCACCCATCGGATCTCATTGTACCCCAAAGGCAAGCTGCTAAGAAAGCTTCTGAAAACATGCGTTCCACCACAGTAGCTAAGAAAGATGAACCGGTCCCTGAACAAAGAGAACAAAAACAAACAAGTGGCGATGATACCAAATCCAAACCGGTTGTGAAACCGCAGAAGACAAAGGGCAAAGAAATAAAAGATGCACATTCCTCGAAAGTCGGCAGGAAGAAATCTAAGGAGGCGGAGAAGGAGCCAATTTCATATGTACCGCAAAGACAGGCTGCAAAGAAAGCAGCTGCTCACATTAAGAGTGGATTGGGCAGCAAAGCACCCGCTGCTGAGAACGAAACCGAGAAAAAGAAAGATGAGAAGCCTGAGACAAGCCAAGCTAAATCGTCTCCTAAGAAAGAGAAGGATGAGGCTAAAAGCTCTAAGTCCGTTCAGAAAGAAAGCTCGAGTTCTTCTTCCAATTCAAGTAGTAGTAGCTACTCTTCTTCGTCCAGCTCTGAGGAAGAGCCTGAGAAGTCCAGCATCAAGCCTACCGCTAAGGCGCGTGAGATCAAACCTTCTACGACCACACGCCAGCCATCAATGTTCTCACCTCCCGGCTCTAGACCTACTGTGGACTTGCCCTTTCTCGACAGGGTGTCAAGACCACTGTCTTCAACTAGTGCCTCGAGTGAATCTGAGAGCTCTAAAGCGTCCGACGGATCCAGATCCGGAAGTCCATATCCCAAGCGACCACGGCGAAGGCGAAAAGGCAAGAGTGTATCCACTGATACATCCCCACGCAAAGCACCGCCAGATAAGAAGCTTAAAACTTCCGAACGGCGGTCCGAGTGTAGGGTACCATCACCGACTCTTGAAGGAGAGGAATCTAGCCGACCCAGTAATGCGCGTGCTGCCACACGTGCTCGGACCAGAAGCATTACTTCAGGCGGAAATATGCCTAATAAGTCTGATGCCCGACCCAGAAAATTATCTAAAGACGACGCCAATACCGCTGGACCCAATAAGACTTCCAAAGAGAGTGGCCAGTCCAGTGAACTTCCAACTGCGGAACGGAAAGAGGACGAGGAGGTAAAGGAATTGGTGAAGGAGAAGGAGGAAGTTAAGGAAGAAATTAAGGTCGAGGTCGCCATCGATATACCTAAGAATAATGCTAAAGCAAAAACTAACAAGGTGAAAAGACGAAGCGAGTCTCACGACGAAAAAGAAAAAGTCAAGAAGGCAATTGAAATTGAAGTTCCCCAAGTACCCAAAGAAGTGAGTCCTAAGAAAACTACTGAGCCCAAGCAAAAATCATTGGTGAACAGGCGGATGAGCGTAAAGGAAAAGACACCCAAAGAACGCTCCACATCTAACGAGACTCCGGAACCAGCCAAGAAAGACCGCCGGCTCAGTGTGGCCCATAGCGTCGCTGGCTCCGATCGGATCACGACGTCACCTAAGAAGAAGTCAAGCCAAGCAAGGATTGAAGTAGAGGTATCACCAGTACATTCAATTATTGACAAGAAAAGTCCTCTCCGTATTAATACAGACTATCATGACAATGACAAACATTGGCTACCGAAGGCTCCGAGCCCAAATGCTATTCCGCCACCAGTAGAAAAGCCAGGGGGCAACGAGAAATACATTGACGACAAATCAATGGACTCTGATTATGCTGATAAGAGCAGCGTGAAAATGATAGCTAAAATACAAGCTAATCTCAACGAAAACACTATGATTAAGTCGCCAAAGACGCCTATGGATGCGCGAACAATCACTATTGAACACATAGAGGCTGAGAACGTCTCGAGAAACATGAGGAAGCGCTCAACAGAAAAGAAGTTTATAACGCAAGATGCCAGCCATGTACAAGGTGTCGAAATATCCAAGAGTGCAAAGATTCCTTCGGCCGTAAACCCGTATCCAAACAGATCCATGTTCTCGCCGCAGTCCAAAGACAATGAGTTCCTAGATTTTGAAATGATGGCCGTCGATGATGGGTTCAATCACGACGATATCATCAAACCGTTTGCCACTTATCCAGAATTCTTTTTCAAAGAAGATACTAAGCAGGGTGTGCAGGAGACCCTTAACTTGGTGGATCGGCTGAGATTTAGACTTAGTACCAAGAAGGTGCCGGCCGAGAACCCCGATCAAGACGAACCGATCGTGGTGACTGATGACAATGATCCTATAGAGAACGAAATCAGCGCCCCTTGTAACTTAGTGAAGGCTGAAGAAAACAGTCTGCTTACCCAGAAGCACACTCCTACCGATAGGCAAACCGACCGCTCGCCCCCGAAAGTGTCACGACATTCTCTCAACCATGTCCCAAGACGGGCTGCGTCTATTGACAGAGACTTGCCATCTGGAGATACAGCGATGGATGCTAAAGAATTCCAACCTACTGCTATGGCAAGCACGGAGAAATGGGTTAGCGAGCCGGTGTCGGAGTCACAATTAGACACGCAGAGCCAGTCTGCCAGCGACCAGAAATATGAGCATTCCAACTCGTACACGGAAGACGTTAAAGAACCTATTAATGTCGAGTCAGTTCAGTCTGTGTCAGAAGTCGCTGAGACTATCTCAATATCGAAACAAAGCGATGATTCACAATCTTTGTCTGTAGTCGACCATTCCGTTCACAGTAATGATGTGGAATTAGTCCATGATAACCAAAACTATGACAATAATGAACTGATACATTCAGATTGTGCCACAATATCATCACCACAGTATGTAAGCCAAGACAAATGGCGCCAGAGCAAGATAGCAACGAGACGATCGTCCGCTTCTAGCTCGAATTCTGACGTCTCTGTGCGCTCTCACAAACATGCCATAAAATCTCGTATGACTGCAAGTGACCACCTTCGACAGAGTAACGTGATGCCAGATATCGATACATATCCGCCAATCCCCGCTTACTCGCGACCTGTAGAGCCGTCCATGCCGCTGAACCAGTACGCCACCTACCCGGCCGAGGCGTCGCCGTTCTTGAGCTCGCTGCCGCTGTTTGCGGGTGCACTGCCGTCGCCTGGCCCGCTCTACGGCGTACCATACTCCGCCGCCACGCCGCTGCCGCTAAAACCAGCCTTCTATAGTGCGGCATTCACATCTTCCTCACAGAATATTGCACTCACTACAGCAATGATTGCTCCGCCCACACCGAAACCTTTAGATTCGCCACGGGATTCAGGCGATTACGATGTGTCAGGAACTGGAAGCGACAAGACCATACACGTTGTGTCTAGTCCCAGTATAAGCGTAGATTCCTACGACACGAACAGCAACAAAGCTCCTACTAAGATGTCGAACGACAGCAACGAAACTACGACTAGTCTTCATCCACAGGAATCGAAATCTCCTCCAAAATTGAGCAAAGCCATCACTAAATTTCCAGTCAAGTCGCCGGGCAAGAGCCCCGGTATATCGCCCAAGCAGAGTGATGCGCCTAAGGGCACTAAGCGTCCCAGCAACCGCAGTAACAGAAGCCAAAGGGGGCGTGGCCGGTCTAAGAGCCGCGGACAAGGGTTCCCCGTCGATTATACCGGCAACTCCATCCAGAGCAAGCTCGTCGGCACAGTATACGACTTCGATGAAGAGATCGCAAACGATGGTGTGGATTTGAAAGCTCTTCGTGACAAACGAAAATCCATCGATCTCCGTGATGATAGGAAATCTGAGCACTCGTACAAGGATTCCTCTCAATCACCTCGCGTACTCACTCCTCCTCCGACAAAAAGGCCTCCCACGTCAGAAGCTAAAGATGTTAAACCTCCTCTATCTCCTGAACCTACTGACGCAAACTCGTCTCCTACGTGTTCGGAGCGCGGTGCAGGCTTCTCTCAAGTCGCGCCAGTCTTACCTGGCCCTGTTGATATGCGCACATATCAACCTTTTGAAAATCCTGCACCCGCGACTGAAAACGCTTACCATTTACTAGAGTTTGCTAGTGGCGCAGCTGACCAACACTTGCCCGAAATCGACGAAGAAGTAGAGAAGCAATTGCATTCTGCTTTAATGGCTAGTAATCCACAGACAGGTTCACCGACCCAACAACCCGCCGAACCAGCACCACCCCCTAAAGAAGTTTTTGTTCCCCAACTACCAAAAGTGTCATTATCCGATTCCAGAAACCAACTTAAAGTTAAAATCAAGGGACCGTTCTTGGACGCCAACTACTCGGCAAGCTCATCCCGAGCGGTGAGCGAGGTGGTTCCGCCGCCACCGGCGCCCGTGAACGAAGCCAGCACCAGTGCGATGAACCCGAGCAACGCCGCCGGCGCCTCCGCCGGCACTTCCGGCTCAACCAACTTGAGACGTATGCGCAAGAAGGAGCTGCTGCGCCAGTACTGGACGCAGGACATGAACATGGACGACCCCAACCACAATGCTAACATAGGTGCGGTGCCACCGCCGGCCCAGCCCTCACCTCTTACCCGCGCCGTCATCACCATCCCTAAAGCCGTCGCCTCCATGACGAGCATACCTACGCGAGAGGATTATAAAATCACCGACAGCCCGGTAGAAAAGAAAACCAAGCGCAAAACTACCTGCGGTCTATCGAGGGAACTGAGACATTTGGAAGTTAGCATGAATGATGACGCTGATCCGACCGATGATGTGAAATTGTCGTCGATAGCTAGCACGTCGGGTCAACAAGCACACAAGCGACGCGGCCGTACAAACACTAAGCCAAACAGGACGAACGCTACATCACCAGTAGCTCCTAAACTGAAAATCAAGCTCGGAACAAATACGGTGCAGCAGGTGCCGGCGCCAACCTCGGCCACCGCTGAGGAGACGGCCGGTCCAACAATCTACCGCCCTCCCAAGAAAAGGATCATAGCAAACAAACCAAGTCTGGAAGACTTGCGTCGCGAAAGCATGAAGTACCGTAAAAAGGTGATGGCTGACTTCGAAGAAGATGAGAAAACGACTGTCAAGAAGCCTAAGAGTGAAAAGAGTGAGAAACGTAAGAAGAAAAAAGACAAAAAAGCGGAAAAACTACAAGTGGTAAATAGTGAAAGTGATAGTGCTACAAAGTTAATAATCAAAATAAAGCGCACCAAGGAGGAGGAGCAGAGCGGGAGTGCGATGGCCGGGCCGTCTGCAGTTGAACCGGCTATCGACCCCTTCGAGTACGACCCGGCGGCGCCCGACCCGCTCGCCATCGACCCGCCCTCCTACTCCGAGGCGTCTGCCGCCATGCGCCGCGTGCGCACTGATAAGGTCACGCCCATCCGATTAAAACTAGCTCGCAGCTCCGAGGGCTCGGGCTACGTCATGAAGGACTCTGCTGAGGGCGACGCGCGGCCGTCTTTGCCCGTCAATAACAATAAACACTGTGAAGTGAGGTGATATAAGCCGCGCGGTGCCGACAGCGTCAAGTGTACCAAGGACAACAATAAGAACTTACCGCGTAAGAAAAAAGTAGATAATAAGCCTAAAAATAAGAGAGCTGCAAATAAGGCTAAAAAAGCTAAAAAGAAGTAAGGACTATGAATAAATGAACTATGTTACAATAGAACAAGTATAAAATCTCCTGTGTAGTTAAACTAAATACTGATATTGTGTCTGTATATTTTTAAAACAATATTTTACCTTTATTATGATGTAGTTTATTATTACATATATTATTTATTTGTATAAATTGAAAGCTCAACGATTAACTTAAAGTTATTCTAAGGTATATAAAATTGTGCATTATGCTGTGCACAAGTAAATCTTATTATAGTATAGCCTATATATTTTTGTTAAAGTTACTGTTTTACTTTGTGCCTCATATGGAATCTCATTAATTTTCACGAATTAATTGTGTAATTTTTGAAAATAAGTTACGTATGTTTATTTATATACGCTTCACAATCATGAATCATCACATACTTTCGTTAGATTATTATTTGTACAACACAACTCAGCAGTACATTCAGATCCACACTTGTCGCAGTGCGCAGTGTATTTCACCGCGCATATACACCTGTCTGTGCGAGAGTCGCTCTCTGCGTAATAGCGGCGAGGTATAAGTAGTTCCGCTTACTCGTGAGCGTGTTTCGATCGTTTTCTCTGAGATTCTTAATTTAATAGAATATCAAAGACATTCAAATCTTTAAAATGATTAATCATTTCATAGCCTCACCTTTATTCCGTAGAGAGGCTTTGGCCTTATTGACTTATTGTTGTCACTGATAGCAAACATGATATAAAACACAGTGCTAAGGCAGCACTGGTGGCAAATAAATAACACGAAACTATACGTAATCAGATCATGGTTCGCATTTAACCAAAGATTGATTTAAAATCAAAGTTACTGTATAACGGGCATTAATACTGATAATTGACATTTGATGTGTGTCCTGCAACACCTTACGGAACACATTGACGCTCACACTTCTGATACATAGAACATACACTGATATGTCTGTTCTGTTCATTTTACGCAGAGCTTGTCGCTAACTTAAGACATATTCAAGTACAAGTTTAACCTGACAGTAAAATAAGCAGAAGTTGAGATAAATAACTAAATGGGAGCTGTGTGTCATTACATAACGATTACTATAAAACAAAGTTGTTGCCATCAGTCGTTAGTTACTGTCTGAATAGATACATGGCAATTAACATTAATTGAAATACCTAAATTGATATAAGCTTATTCAGTCGAATGTAATGTAATAATTTAGCGGAGGCCGTCCGTGATCGATGAACCACGCATCTAGACATAGGGTACTATACGTTACAGAATAGAATTTTGTGTTAGTGCGTACGGTATATAGGTATACTATTCATGTAACTTAGGTAAACCAAGTATGGAAATAATTAGAAGTCTATGAGCACATAGCATGTAGACAAATGCTATAAGTCCTGTTGTCCACTGCTCTTTAACTGTATAACTATTGTTGTTTCACATCTGCGATGTTGTGGGGACAGCATAGTGGAAACACCTCTATATTAATAATAATTGGTATTCTGTTTTCTTAATAGAAAGTAAAATGTTGTAAATATTTTTGAGATTTCATGACTGCGTGGTCGTCTATTACGTATGGCCTTGTAACATAACTATTTGCTAATTGCCTATTCTTCATATCATTTTGTTAACTATCAATAATTATATTTAAGGTTGATTTAAATTAGATTTCAACGAACTGAATATTTATTTGATTAAAATCAACATATTTGCCATACATATTACACGACGCTGTTACATCTAATGGTTGCTTCATTTCTATATATACTTGTTAAGTTTATACTGGTCAGAAACAAGATTGGTAGTATAATACGAACAGGAGGCCTGGGTTCAAGATGTCAGTTTTCAAACAACACATCAACAACTGTTCAAACAGGTCTGATCTCTCAAGATTTTTGGATATGTAGAGAGGGGAAGGTGTTCTAAATTAAAACTAAGTTATCAAATTCATCAAGATGGTAATAAAAAATCTTTTAATAAAGCTAAAGCAATAATAATAATTAGGGTGAAATATTTCTTTCTTATTTTTTAAATAAAGAATTTAGTGTTACTGTTTCAGAAAAATGAAAATGTTTTGACCCCGAATCACCGTCAATTGCTGCGAAGCAGCGCTATTTGTGCTGGAACAACTTAGGTACTCTGAACCCTGTCTCCTAACAAAATCATATGATGCTGTCACAGGCTCGTTACATAGAATATGGTAAATATGTTTTAATTTATTAGTGATGTCACCACAATATGATTATGTTTGTGCAATATTCGGCAATACTCATCGCGTAGTCAAGGATTGATTGACCGTAGGCATTGTGTGTTAGTTTTAAGTGCATGTCCGTTATAAATAAGTATCTCATTTTCGTTCCCCTTGTAAATAAAATATTTAATAGTGATCTAAGGCCTTGTCCAGATTTGCGATTGAAAATCGACTGATGCAGATTATGTATAAAGTTCGCTTTGTTCAGTTTTCGCGTGGATGATGTGTTGAATATGAATAGAAAAGATTTTTACGGTTCAGTTTGTCTTATGTTATGGATTGTTTATTTGGTTTGATTCACAGTTTATTTTACTATTAAGTGATTTGAATAATTAGGACGAATTACTTAGGTCCGTATTACAGAACCTCACTCAAAACTCGAGCTTTACTTAAATCTCGTTTGAAGCTATATGATTGGTTGAAACTAGTTTTAAGTAATGCTTAAATCTTGAGTAAGATTCTGTAATACGATCCTTAGAGAATTGCAGATTTTCTTCTAAATTTTTTATCTTACGTATAGTATTACATCTGGACAGTGCCTTAGCAGGAGATAACTAAATGGTGTTAGAAAAGGCCGCACCTCTACAGTACCGCAGCGGCGCGTCTGTAAAGCGATAGATAGCGGCCTATCAATGAGCTTAGTATAAAACTAAATGTTTAAAAATCACATTTTTCATAATATTAAATTATGTAAGCTTAGTACCAATCTGAAATTAGTAATTTCGACTTCAATGTACATGGTAATTGTAAAATATTAATAAAAACTGTGTGTAAATAAGTTATGTTCTAGACAAACTAATGAATGTCTAGTGCAACGGGAAATTAATTTACTTGTTTGGGAAATAGAAGTAAATCATGTTGTGCTATCACAAAACCGAATTAGGTTGTAGGCTGTGCTTAGTTTCGCTTTATTTATAAAACATCCATGGAAATAATCCAAAAAATTTAAACATCCTATATAAATTGTGAACGCATGTTTACATAAGCGAGAAGCTTACTGATTTTTTTATACTTTTATATTTTTTAATATGAACTAAAATCTTTATTTATTACCTTACCAGACCTAACTCTTAATTCGATGAAATCTACTAACACTATCAGTGATTGCATTTAAATACAAATGGAAAATGAATGGTGCCTGTAATGACGAATAAACTAACCAGTATAATGAGATTACATTGCATTGTAACTGAGTTATAGAATTATTATTAGCAGCAGCATAAACTTTCAAAAAATTTCAGTATCTTGTCACTCCATCAGTTGTCCTGTTCTAGTGATGAATATTTCAAACTCGAGATTTAAATAATCACAATTGAAATATCATAGCTTACAAGGGTGTAAATATTATACGGTCTGTATAAGTATTCAAGTAACAAATATTACAGAAATCGTTTTAAAGAGTAAGTTAAATGGACAATTCTCCTTAGTCCACAATCGACACGAGATTTAATTTGATATTGTGTACATGTTAAGAAAAAATGTAAATATAATTAATCCATTACCTTTATTGTAGCCTACGTACGTTCCAAAATGGAAAATTTAAATATCAATAATAAGCAAATATAAAAATATGCTTAGTTATTCGTGTCTATGTAATCAATAACTTAATCCATAAATATAAAACAAAGTTACCATACTTTTAAATTATTTATATTTGTAAATAATCTGGTTGCAACTATCTTCATGGTCGGCAATTATTTTTCCTGAAAACGTAAATCTACATAACGGCACGATATAAATTTTATTTTATATACTGACATTTTTTCTTACAATCTTATGAGCGTGGGTCCTATGAAGAGACGGTGTTTTTTTATCCTCCATTATCGAATTATGTATGTAAATAATTTACACTGCTGTCACCTTGATTTTTGGCTGTCACAGTAACATAAGATGATTTTAATTAATAGCCTTAAGCCTAACAGTAACTTTTTTCCTAGTAATCAGTCAAAATGCGGTTTATTGTTTGAGGCGAGTGTTCCTGCTGCCATTGACGTCCCTGGTTTTGCGTCACCCTCTCTCGGCTTTATGTTTCTGATCCAGATCCGTAAACATTTTATATGAGTAAACAGTTATCACCGTTACTGTAGGAAGCTGCTGCCGTATTTATTACCCTTCATAGAGCCATAGTCCATTTGCATCGCTTGATAACTTCAAGACTAATGAATTCACTCATAAAATGTTTATACCCAATGGTTTCTGTTGACGAGTGTGTTAAAACAATAAATAAACATGTTGCGTTCTGAGATAAATTAGACTCTAAAAGACGACTTAACTTTAAGTCAATCAGACCTTGTCGAATCATTTTGCTGCAGTAATATTATCGCGCAGTCCATGGTGTATCTCGTTTCATAGCTTCAATTGACTGTACGGGCAAACTCCGGATTAATCAGGGTGGAGCTCATGTTATTTTAAGGCACTTTTTAAGTCTCAATATTTATAAATAAATAATTATGTAGTTTTAGGTACGTTTTATATTAAGAATAAACTTTGGAATCGTATTTATTGGTAGATTAGTGAATAATGTTAGTAAGACACAGTTTGTCCACACCTGCAAATCTTAAACATTCTGATATATGTAGTACAGTGTTGACATTGTTTGGCAATATTAAGATGTCAGCTGTAACTATCGGATTTCGGCCATCACGCTGAGCCTTTAGTGCATAGCGATCTTGTAGCCACGTTGTGTATATTTAATACAGTCGATAAAACCCATTGTAGAGCTTAAAAACCCGTTTTAGTATTTACTACAGATTTTTTAAAGTATAGACAATGTGTACGTTGTCACGCGTTTAACGATGAATTTTAAAATAAATAAGATCAAATGACACAAGAAACTACTACTTTGGCACCATTCTTCTAAAAAAAATAATATTTTAAAATAAATGGTTAGGTTTTAATTAATAATCTAATTTATCCAGACGTCGGAGCTCGCGAACAACTATTATTTTCGAAACAATACATCATGTATGTACTCAAAACTTCTTTTTCCTAATAGTGAACTATAATTTTGAGAACACTGACAACCCTAGGGTGCTTCTCATAATACCTTCATTCAACAGCTATGGTTTTAGCGTGAAACATACACGATAATTTTCTCTATAATGCCTAGGACCCCCTAAAACAACACCTGAACCATTCTGCATCTATAAAATTACGTTTTGATTAGTCTTCCTATCCAAAGTTATTTTTTGTATTACTAAAGAGCGCTGAGCGCTTTTCTTGTGTCGTTCTTTAAATGTAACGAATAAGTGCAATTGCAAAAGTAAAATGGCGAAACAAAGATGCAAACAAATCAGGCTACGGGGATGGGCGTTAATGATATTGGGTCTTACGTGGTTACATTTGCACTTCTGTTGGTCTTTTTACTGTTGCTCTTACAAACTCGTACGCACAAATCTACTAAATGAATGGCATGAGTATCAGCATCACATTTCAATACTTTTGTGTCGATCATTACCTTGTTACTGTGATTTGTTTTAATTTATGTAATAAATCAAATACACTTTAGATATAATTTTTATATTTTGAGATTCCGACTGCAGGGAATAAAAAAATAACATTTGAAAATGTACATATGTTTAAAAAATTCTTTTGTTGATAAAATATTTTTTGGTATAAGTAAGTGCAAGTAATTTTTAAAAATATTTTGTCGATATAGAAATAATAATAATGTTTGTATTTTTATTTAAAATTTAGAAACGTTATTAATACTACGCTTTAAGCGCATTTTGTAATGAGTTTTTTTTTAGTTTACCGATTTAATAATCAAGTGTTCTACGGAATTGTAATTTACAATGTAATGTAATATGCTAAGTATGTGTGTTATTGACTTGTTTATGTATTCATTACTTGTATGTTATATATACGTGGCGCGCGATCTAGTTATCTTACATAGTGCGGGGTCACTAACGCCCTAATATAGTCGTGTTACTTTACATTCAACTATTGAGACAATTTCGTCAGTAGCAGTAAGTAGTAGTCGAGCCTGTTGGTTCCGGTGTCTGTAGTAGGAACGCCGCGCGGGCACGCTCGCAAGCACGCTTGCGTGCTGACGTGATGGCGCCGCTCGCAGAGTATTCAGTGTTAGCCATGGTGAGCGTCGCACCAGTCATTAGCTTATAGAGAAAATTCAATACATATATTAATTATATTATTTATATTGTAGACTCTATAATCAGTTTTAAGTATTAGCTTTTAAGAGATTAAAATAAAATTCTTATACCATTATCCGTATAAGTATTATGATCAACAATATTTCCATTGTTTTAAAGTTAGTGTTGTTAGTTTATGAAATGTAACATTTAAGAATAAACTTGTACAAACTACTTATGTACAGTGTGTAAATTAAGATGATGCTGCAGAAATGGCGCATGCGCCTAGCCGAGTGAGGACAGATGTATCGTGGGTTTGTAAATAGTGTACAAGTATATTGTAATATAACAAGTGTTTTCAATGTGCACATAGTCGCCTCATTCATTAATAAATTTTTTAGATCAATTAATCTTTCCTTTTGATTTTTTTTGCCTTCTGTCTCTCCATTTTGGTTTTCTACTAAACTTTTCTCTACGGGAAGTACAACTTACTGTGTGTCTAGATGTTTCAGACCGAATAAAAAAATATATTCAGCATTCATAAATCTTTATTTTGTCTTTATTATATATAAACAATATCATTGCGGACTTCATCTATATCACAAATTTTAATTAGTTTCATAGTAGTCTGTTATACTCTTGTCACTGCACCACAATGAGTTGCACATATTACATTTCAATAGTAATTTAAATCATAGAAACTGGACAAGTCCCTGGTATCACACTGAGTTCTAATTCCCGAATCTCCTCTAACTAAAACTAAAACCCATTTTAATGATTTGAGTACCTGTGTCGAAGTCCACGTTGCACATAGTTTACGATCCTAACAGCGATCAATGTTTGTTGGAAGTGTATGCAACATGGAACCTGCGCACAGGCATCAACTTTTACACTGTTCATCCATCATGTTCCTTTTTTTTAAGCCATTTATCTTCTTATTTCCCAAACTGAAACCGATTTCGAGAAGGGAAAAGATGTTTGTTTTACTGCCTGGAACTAAGCAATTATATCTTCTACTTCATCAAAATCCATTTTGAAGTCGGTTTTTTTTATTGATTTTTTTTATTATGCCGCTTAGTTTACCATCATCAAATATTCTATGGCTAGGTAAAGGTACCTTAAATATTTTTTCAAGAGTCAGACTTAAATCCTATTTTAAATTAGGTACATTAAAAAGAATGCATAATTTTCAAATCAAATATTTCTCGTAATTTCTTTTGTTTTATCTGCATTGTCTGATCACTGTAATGCCTACTGCGATAGAGCATTTAAAATGTTTGTGTCTAGTTTTATAAACTTATAAATTCTAATTAGCAAAATAGAAGTCGACAATTTTCGAGATTATACATATCTCAGTTATCAGACTTAAACAAGCCAAACCAGCGGATACCTTTGCTTAACCTGGGATAAAACTGCGACTGCTGCTGTGCTCTCCAATCCGTTAAATGACGTGAACAAGAACTTTAAATTATTCAAAAAAGATATGCCAAGACCGGTCTTTCGGACCATATATCGCTTAAAACTTCTAGAAATTTAATAAGCGTGTTTCAAGTAAGTAAACGTTAAAACTGCTCGGAGAACTTATGACTAGTCTAGGCACGGCATTTATACCATGAAATGAAGATGTATACTAAGTGAGCATCAAACTTTTACTTTTATTTACTTGCAACTTGATGTCTTAAGACCATTAAGGATTTTTTGCTGAAAATAAGAGAAACCGATGTGCACGAGCAAGGCTGTTGGGGCACGATGCATCAATTCATGAAATTGTTAAATAAGTCTAGTATATTTCCAAAAAACTTATGTTTAAATCTGGATGTCTATACTCGGCATTGTATAATGATTAGATAATGGAAAATTGTGTTAATCATGCGATTTTCGTACGATATGGCACCATCACTTGCATTCGTTATGGGCGACATACCCTGCTACCAAGCATTCCACTACCTGCACATTGGTAGATTTTTCAAATAAACTGGTAGTCTGGCTTATTTCACTATTCCCCCGGGAAGTAAATCTCGGGCCATTTACATTTATGCCTAGAAATAATATAATTACAAGCCAGCGTAAGAATGTTCATTATAGAATCAAAGAAAATGAATGATATCGACGGTTCTTAAGATCGTAATTACTTCCCTATAAGAGACATTTTATCTGGTGCTGGAGGTGGGTTAAGCTTAGGTAATACAGAGAAAGTAGCAAATAGGCCTATGTTCCCAAAGAATCTTGGTAATACGGTATGATTGGGCAAAAATGATGAATTGGATTGCAGCCTGGAAGGAGACGAAATTGTACCTAGGTATTTAGTCGAGGTTACATAATTATTGGAAGTTTCGAGTAAGTATTTGTTCTAATTGTAACCCCATCAGTACCTATCATCTGATACATTTTGTAGCCTAGAATAATTAGGTACCTATATATTACACAGATAAAGATAATTTTATTACCACAATCTTTTCAAAATTATATTTAGGTTAGAATCTGTCTCATTTTTCGTAGGTACCTACATAAAGCTCCTACGTGACAGCTGGGACACAAATACCTACCGCCTAGAATTACAATAATCTTTGATAGTTAGATAGACAATGAAGCGAGTGGTGCCTGATAGCAGTGTCATGTTGCTCCGTGACGATGATGCTGTAAAAAGGATGGATAGCCTTTCTTTCGGAAACCATACAACACAATCTAGTTAATCTAAATAAACGTTCTGGTAGACGTGGTCTACCTTGGCCCAGTGTAATATACTTACAACTTATTTCAATGTATACCAATAAATGTACTTTTTAATAAAAAATAGCCACATTGTTTCTCTTGATACTTTTTCCCTGATTGGTTACTTGAAACGAGCGATTTAGGTGGATATGTATTGAAACGTACCTATAAAAGTTATACCTATAGGATATATCCACTGACATATACCTAGCTAAACTTGAATTTAGTTTAATGAGACACTGATTCACATTCGGCGTAAGCAATGACATGGCTTATACTCTCTAGAGAACTGGGTGAGGCACTGAACTAATCTGGTTTCGCGACTACCTAAGGAAAATACAAGGTACTCTTATCAGCTTTGTGGGTCCCGGCGAGGAATACGCCACCATACTCTTTTTTTCGTAGATTTCATAAAACTATATACTATAATAATGTAGAAAGAGGATTATGCCATGACACGGATAGTGATAAGACCGCCATCTATGGTGAATCCGCTGGAACTAGCCACAGTATATGATTGAATGTTAAGGAAGTGCTGGGGGTTTCTATGACGTGTTAAAACCATCTTGGTTCCAGTGTCAGACAAAGATGGAGCTATACAGGATGAATAGAGCTATCCCTTTTTCACAACGATTTAATGATGGTTTAAACACGTCTTAATAGGCCTTCTGATAGTTGATACGAGTGATCGGAAACGCAACTAAAGCTTGTCAACTATTTTTTTTTTTTAATTTAATTTTCAACGAATTTTCTTTTTTCAATAAATTAATTATTCCCAATTACGTATTGGTATTACGTATTAACTTGAACTCAAAATAGCATTTTCACAACTATAGGCGTCTTGTAGTTTCTTTTATTTTTATAATTATTACTAAGGATTCTCCTCATTTTGCCGCAGCGTAGCGATGTAAAGCATACGTGATGTTATAGAAAAAAGTGCGCCTTTGTCTACATACTCTACTTGTACAAGCGTGCAGGCAGGTGTTTATATAAATATGGTCTGCCAGGGTCGCGAGTTTTTTGAAAGAACTTGCATGGCTCCTGGCGCACAGGTAAGTGAAGGAACACGGGTTTTATAAGTCAGTTAAAGTCTGACACGCCCTTTCGCTTCGCCCATAGAGGATATGAGGTAATATGATGATTTCTCGTCCAAAAAATTGGCGTTCATATAGCCTCATTATTATATTGTTATACTACCTTGGCCTACTTTGGCGCTTTCATATGGCAGTAAACACACCAATCTCTTCGTTCAAACCCTTTCAACACACTTGACACCTATTATAAAACCTAATAAAACTACTTATTACCTTCCTCAGGGATAGAATTTAGGGACATTATTTTAGTATGATTAAATTGACTGATACCAAGTTAAATTAAAATGAATATGAACAAGTTTATGAGAGAAACTTCATCAATTACCTGATTTATTAAAATAGTTGCGCACAGTTTTGAAGTCTCCATAAAACCACTAGATTTTTAATTTTGTTGTGTAATCTTGTATTCATAACTGTACTTACATAGTATTGTACAAAGTCACGTTGTTTTAAATGAACAGACAGCTGTGCTGCTGGGGAGTTTGTTCCGCCACTTCTTCTTCCCAGCGAAAGCACTAGGAAGTATCGACGGGTGGGCGTTTTGGGGTCTTATGTAATATTGACGTTCAAAAAGTGCTGATTATCAGCCTAATTTGAACGAATGACTTTTGATTTCGACTATTAGTAGGTAAGTATAAAAGACTCCTCCATTCCTGGAAAGGACGTTAATCCGTTGGTGTAGACTGTTATAGGATGGATCTAACAACCGTTATTACCGGTCATGCGCATCCGGTTAGACAGGTAGATCATGGATTCAGTACAAGATTCTGAACCCCATTACATGTTTATACCGTGGCTAAATTTTAGTCTGTATTCATGGGCATACCCAGCTTCTGGCCTGGGTCGGGGCAAGTCAAATTTTTAGAGTGGGTAATCTCTGTGCTTAGTCGCACGCATTTTTTTGGGATTACACCGTACATTTTGTTAGTGTCTACTACGTGATTTATTTAAAAGTTAAAGATAAGTCCTTGT
Organism: Sesamia inferens; assembly: GCA_037179545.1. Taxonomy (NCBI): domain Eukaryota; kingdom Metazoa; phylum Arthropoda; class Insecta; order Lepidoptera; family Noctuidae; genus Sesamia; species Sesamia inferens. The sequence continues at coordinate 24,303,889 of CM073921.1, forward strand.
TCCCCCCTGGGTATGCCAATGTGTTCATTACTGAATTCTCTTGGACTACAATAAGTTATTCGTACCTAGTTCCTCGAAAATCCTGCACAGTCGTTAGCAGTATTTAGTTGAAATTCTTTGGACACTAAAGGCGTATGACGATAGTCTGTAGGTTGGTATTAGTTCAGTTCTGAATCCAATAGCATGTAATCTTAATCCTATGCACCTCGCAAGTATACTGCTGTGTGCAGTTGTTTAAGTACCTAAGCTTCTATAAGCTACCATTAAAGTGGAAATTTATCCATGCAGAGGTTCATGGCGATAGGTAGGTACTCATCTATGGCCTTTTTCACCCTGTATACCTAATATATATAAACTTATATATAGTATGCGAGAATAAACATAATATAGATTAGAAATATGTTTCAGAAGTGGAAGACTCCAGACCAGGCAAGTAAAGTAAGTATTACTATAGGGAATACAGCATATTTGGAATACTAGTTTGATTTTTAAGTATAAATTTAAAGATAAACGGGATGGGTCAATAAAAAATACATTGATTTATTGTCAAATTATTAAAATTTAATAAAGAGAACTGTTAACTATAATAAAAACCAGAAAATTTATCATAATGCCTACCAAACTAAAAAACTCCCAAAAACGAGATTTGGCTTAGGGTGCAGGCAATTAGGAATATATGTATTCCAAATTATATTCACATTTTTTCTTTGACAATTGCTAACTCTTTTTCTTAGCAACTAATAGTTTTCTTATCTTTGTAACAGTTTTAGTCTTTAATTCTCTAGATAAACAATCTTTTTTTAAACAAAATAACATATAATTATTAAGTGGTCAGTCACAATAAACACAGATCATCGTATGTCGTATGACGTTATGTTTACGAAAAAAAACATAGTTGGCGTGTATATGAATTTAGATATCGAAGTATTCCAAGTTACCTGCAGTATTCCAAATATGCTGCACTTCCTCTACTATATTATTATTATTGCATTATTACTTTTGGTGAAATATTTCTTTCTGTCTTTTCTTTTTTACCTATCTGAATGAAAGTAGACAGTTCTTTAACCAGATTAAAATTTTAGAAGCTGTTAGAAACTACTTATTAAGGTCATATGCATTGTTACTCAAGTTAATCCCTGTCGGAGCCAGTTTACAATGAAGAACGCTGTGGGTTACCTGGACTTTTTTTTATTAAATTTCTTCAGCTGACTTAGACCACTCTAAGTATGCATATTTACACCTCAACCAATAACTAAACTACTATAAGCTGACTTCTGAGTGTATGTACATTGTACAACCCATATAATGCAAGATCAGCTAAGGTTGGTATTGTATGCATGTGTAGCAGTGTAGTTTTTTAGCCGTGTGTAATGGTCATTTCATTAGTTTTACCAAGTTCACTCATTCTACACACATCAAAAGTGTCTAGGGATCAAGCATTTTTATGCGGATTTCTTGAGATTGAGATGTGGCTTTGTAATAAATTTATGATTTTATAAATTTATATGGATCCTTTTTGGTGCATTTCATAATTTGAATCAGGAACTGTGAATCAAATTCGAGTAAAAGATGAAAATCAGCTGTCAATATTTTCCCTATAAAAACATACAACGCATTGAAGACATTATTAGTGCTACTGTTTCCCTACTACTGATTAAAACCAACGTTATTATGGAGCGGCGACGTCATTTAAGCAGGGAAGAAATGCTCAGAGCCGTGGGAATGATAGAAGCTGGTTCCCGGCAACGTACTGTGGCTTTAGCTCTGAATACAAGTCAGAGTGTTATCAGTCGACTTTGGACACGTTACCGAAGCACTGGTACCGTGGCTGAGCGCCATGTAGGACGGTATCGCTGCACCACATGGAGACAAGACCGATACATTCAAATCTTAACTCGAAGAGCTCCAACAATAACCGCTATGATGTTAGCCGTGAGGCTTCATCACTCTTCAGGGAACTTAATTAGCGACCAAACAGTCAGAAACTGCTTGCATGAAGTGAACCTTCATTCCCGAAGACCGCTACGGGTACCACCTATAGCAATGCACAATCGTAGGATTCGATATCAATGGGCTCTTGAACACAGAAATTGGGCAGAAGAACAATGGCGTCTCGTGTGCTTTTCTGATGAGTCTCGTTTTGGTATGAGACCGGATACAAGACGTATACGACACTGGAGAACCCCTGGACGCCAACAGCGATTAAAATTCTGCCAGGAAGTCCATCCTTATAGTGGTGGAACCATCATGGTATGGGCGGGTATTTGGATCGGCGGAAGAACTGAGTTGATTTGAATCAGAGGCAACCTCAACGCTCAAATTTATGCTGAGACGATTGTATCAGACGTCATCGTTCCTCTACAAGTGCAAATCGGTCCCTTATTTCAGTTAATGCATGATAATGCACGACCGCACACCGCAAGAGTTGTAAGACAGACTCTCGCCGCAGCTAACATCAATGTCCTGCCCTGGCCTGCTCAGTCGCCAGACTTGAACCCGATGAGCATGCATGGGATATGCTACAGAGAAGAGCTCTGCCGAATATGGAGGGTATCCAGTCGCAAGAAGACCTTTTTTTGTTGTTGCAACGAACATGGGCGGCCATTCCACAGCGTGATTTGGATGAACTCATTTTGAGTATGCCAAACCGATGTTCTTGTGTTGTTAGTGTTCGCGGTAGAAACACGGATTATTAATTGTTTAAGTTACCCAATAAAATTTTAGAGAAAACTGTTATTTCAGTCTTTTTTTCGAACTTTTGTGTTAGTGGTTCAAATGTCAAATATCCCTTTATTAGGAAAATGGCAAATTTCTTTATTAATGCAAAGGTGACTTGGTTTATCGTTACTGTGACAAACGAAAACACTTTATTTGATGAACCCTTAAAGAAAATTTTAATTAATATCAATCAGGAGAAAAGTTATTGCAAAAATATATGTTGATCCCTAGACACTTTTGATGTGTGTATTTTAAACGATCTTTTCTCATTTTATATAGACAGGACGAACACCCTTTTTGTATTGTGAAGCAAGGCATAATACACTTTTACTTACATCATTGCTACGGTATCAGCTTTGGCGCTACGCCTCGAAACGCCTCTACGCGGCTACAGACAGCTACGAAACTACTGTAGCCCTGCTACGACTAAATGGTAATCTAAAAATAGCGTTTACAAATTATTGTTTTCATTAACTTTCTATCAAGTTTGTATACTTAGAAAGAAATCCAAGAATAGACAATGACCTACTGTATTTTGTACATACGATATATACTATTATTATGTTTTATGAACAAAGTTTGTTTTGGACACTGTTATTACGTATGCATATTCACGAGAATTAAATGATCTTAAATGGAGCCAGCTTTTAACAACTTTCAAAATTATCAAGCAAAGCATAAGTGGCTCACTCAGCTTAAAGTTTGTCAGAGATGTATGGGAAAGATAATGCCTTTCAACCACATTCTGCAATGGTCTACAGAATGTGTTTGACAGGCATTATCTTTCGGCAACGGGTAGTGCCGTATAACTTTAGGAAAACGAAGATAACCATTCTCAAGTAACACCAGTATTCTCGCACATAGCTGACCTCACATACCTCGCATGTTCGCGATTTTAGTTCAATTAATGCTATTCAAGTTTTATAATTTCGGATTAACTTCGTACAACGTTAGACCAGCAGTCTAATCGGCGAACACATTTTTGTCAAATGAATGCGACTAGTTGGGATCAGTTGGTATCGTTCGGGCCGCCCATTGGTCCGTTCGGTCCAAACGATCCCAACTAGTCGCAATCATTTGACAAAAATGTGTTAGCCGATTAGGGGGCAGCTCAAAGTTATAGTGTAACGAGTAACTAGTAAACTACTGATCATTAGTGACTGATTAATCATCATCATTAGTGACTGTGTGCTTATTAAAAACATATTTACTCATCATAACAAACAACTTCCCAAAAAACGATTTTTTTAGATTACCAAACACATGAAACACATTTTGATTTTGATTTCATTACTTCAATAGAAGCGCTTAGTCTCTATGTTGTTAAAAATAGCTTTGTTTGTAGTTAATATGGGATTAAATTAGAATAGCTGGTAATGGCCTCGATTCCCTGGTTCAAATACTAAATTAAATTTAAGTTCATCTTCTTTTTTCAATTTCATTAAGAAAAGGACAAAAGATAAATATATTACTTTAGATCCGTCAAATTAGTCCTCTCCTGGCGTACCTAAATTGACGTATTTTGCGTCGTCATGTTCTGTATAATTGCGTTTAAACTGTCTATAAGTATTTTAATTTGACAGGACGGAACTAAAATGTTATCTTCGATCGTTTTCTTAATGAAATAGAAAGTAAAAAATGCACTTAACTTAAAATTAGTTTAGTTTGTAAACAACTAGATCGGCGCCAATATATTTTTCTTTTTAACTCAATATTCTATTATACTATTTTGAATGCAGTCATGCGCGTGGTACGTATATTAAAAAAAAGTTTCTTTGGGAAAAGTTTTAATATATGATATGTACACATCATGTGCGCCACAGTTGGTGCAGTCACTGAGCGATCGATTGCTGGGCTGCTTCTCGCGGGTTCGATCGCCGCTCGGAGCAAATATTTGTATGGCCTGCAGACAACCCACGATACAGAATTAATATCTACTTACCTGGTGCGTGGCAAAGTTTAAAAAAATATATAATAAAAAACAAAGTAGGGGAGAGGAGGTGGTTACCGTACACTTAAGGAATAACTTCTATAAGTAAACAATTATTAGCTTTACGCATTACTTATCGAGTCTTATTAATAGAGAAAATACTAAGCTACTGTGTACTGATTCAAAATACAAAAGAAACAATTCATTTTTAACAGTTTTATTAAATTTTATAAAAAATTAAATGTACGGTGCAATCCGAAGCCTTCGGTTAATTTCGTACAATAAGGTCGAGTAACTTAACAATCAAAATATGGTTTCAAAAACAAAGAAATTTAATTATGTGTCTATTTATCGTTACAAAATCCACATATGTACTCTTCTGGCATGTTTTTGTCGCTGCACAAAGCATGTACCCATTGCCCACATACTATACAGCGATACCAAAGCTCTCCCTTTGCCAAATTCCCCACAAATAAGGCAAAGTTTGTCTATAATATTTGTTTCCCCTTCTACATAGTATTTTTCATCATTATTATCACTTTGAGCAAACATTAGAGACTCATTTGTATCTTCACTACTGGAACTATTTAGATTTTTTTTTCTATCCCACTTGTTGATCGTATGGGCACCATGATCTCTTCGCTTGCTTTCTCTGATATACCATGGTCAGTTTGAAGCATCCCTATGGGCGTTGCGTACTGCTTCTTGTATAGCAGTAAATGCAGGCTTCCATCCTAGTCTAGGTGTATATTCAGAACCTTTCTTTACATAGTCGTGCAGTGTCATTACTGGTACTCCATATTTACGTAATTTGGAGCCCACCTGTACTTCTTCTATAGCGAGCCTCATTTTTCGAGGTGACCAGGTAAGCTTCTTTCCTCGCAGCATCTAAAAATAAAGACAATAAATTGAAATTGAATTAAATCAAAACATGCGGGTGATACCGTACAAAAATGTACGAACTGACCCGAATCGGCCATTTTTTATATAAACAGATTTTTTAAGAAAATAATTTGTGATTAGAGCATGAAATTAATGTAAATTGAATCTTAAATCATTATCCTTCAACTAAATTGAATAAATAACTCAATTTAAGAAAAAACAAAGTACTTACATCGTAAATTGTTCGCCACACTTTTAATAACAAATGTTTCGAAAACGTGACACATCCTCTACGCACGAGTCCAGACGAATCACTGGCGCGGGTGGAAGAGGGGACACTATGGTAACGTCGGGCGTCCTCTAGACAAGGATTGATCTATTCTGTCATAGTTCCTTCCTTGTTAAATACAGTGTACGGTATCGTCCGCTGTACGGAATCTGCCTCCGCTCCGGGGAGAGGAGGTGGTTACCGTACACTTAAGGAATAACTTCTATAAGTAAACAATTATTAGCTTTACGCATTACTTATCGAGTCTTATTAATAGAGAAAATACTAAGCTACTGTGTACTGATTCAAAATACAAAAGAAACAATTCATTTTTAACAGTTTTATTAAATTTTATAAAAAATTAAATGTACGGTGCAATCCGAAGCCTTCGGTTAATTTCGTACAATAAGGTCGAGTAACTTAACAATCAAAATATGGTTTCAAAAACAAAGAAATTTAATTATGTGTCTATTTATCGTTACAAAATCCACATATGTACTCTTCTGGCATGTTTTTGTCGCTGCACAAAGCATGTACCCATTGCCCACATACTATACAGCGATACCAAAGCTCTCCCTTTGCCAAATTCCCCACAAATAAGGCAAAGTTTGTCTATAATATTTGTTTCCCCTTCTACATAGTATTTTTCATCATTATTATCACTTTGAGCAAACATTAGAGACTCATTTGTATCTTCACTACTGGAACTATTTAGATTTTTTTTTCTATCCCACTTGTTGATCGTATGGGCACCATGATCTCTTCGCTTGCTTTCTCTGATATACCATGGTCAGTTTGAAGCATCCCTATGGGCGTTGCGTACTGCTTCTTGTATAGCAGTAAATGCAGGCTTCCATCCTAGTCTAGGTGTATATTCAGAACCTTTCTTTACATAGTCGTGCAGTGTCATTACTGGTACTCCATATTTACGTAATTTGGAGCCCACCTGTACTTCTTCTATAGCGAGCCTCATTTTTCGAGGTGACCAGGTAAGCTTCTTTCCTCGCAGCATCTAAAAATAAAGACAATAAATTGAAATTGAATTAAATCAAAACATGCGGGTGATACCGTACAAAAATGTACGAACTGACCCGAATCGGCCATTTTTTATATAAACAGATTTTTTAAGAAAATAATTTGTGATTAGAGCATGAAATTAATGTAAATTGAATCTTAAATCATTATCCTTCAACTAAATTGAATAAATAACTCAATTTAAGAAAAAACAAAGTACTTACATCGTAAATTGTTCGCCACACTTTTAATAACAAATGTTTCGAAAACGTGACACATCCTCTACGCACGAGTCCAGACGAATCACTGGCGCGGGTGGAAGAGGGGACACTATGGTAACGTCGGGCGTCCTCTAGACAAGGATTGATCTATTCTGTCATAGTTCCTTCCTTGTTAAATACAGTGTACGGTATCGTCCGCTGTACGGAATCTGCCTCCGCTCCCCGGAGAGGAGGTGGTTACCGTACACTTAAGGAATAACTTCTATAAGTAAACAATTATTAGCTTTACGCATTACTTATCGAGTCTTATTAATAGAGAAAATACTAAGCTACTGTGTACTGATTCAAAATACAAAAGAAACAATTCATTTTTAACAGTTTTATTAAATTTTATAAAAAATTAAATGTACGGTGCAATCCGAAGCCTTCGGTTAATTTCGTACAATAAGGTCGAGTAACTTAACAATCAAAATATGGTTTCAAAAACAAAGAAATTTAATTATGTGTCTATTTATCGTTACAAAATCCACATATGTACTCTTCTGGCATGTTTTTGTCGCTGCACAAAGCATGTACCCATTGCCCACATACTATACAGCGATACCAAAGCTCTCCCTTTGCCAAATTCCCCACAAATAAGGCAAAGTTTGTCTATAATATTTGTTTCCCCTTCTACATAGTATTTTTCATCATTATTATCACTTTGAGCAAACATTAGAGACTCATTTGTATCTTCACTACTGGAACTATTTAGATTTTTTTTTCTATCCCACTTGTTGATCGTATGGGCACCATGATCTCTTCGCTTGCTTTCTCTGATATACCATGGTCAGTTTGAAGCATCCCTATGGGCGTTGCGTACTGCTTCTTGTATAGCAGTAAATGCAGGCTTCCATCCTAGTCTAGGTGTATATTCAGAACCTTTCTTTACATAGTCGTGCAGTGTCATTACTGGTACTCCATATTTACGTAATTTGGAGCCCACCTGTACTTCTTCTATAGCGAGCCTCATTTTTCGAGGTGACCAGGTAAGCTTCTTTCCTCGCAGCATCTAAAAATAAAGACAATAAATTGAAATTGAATTAAATCAAAACATGCGGGTGATACCGTACAAAAATGTACGAACTGACCCGAATCGGCCATTTTTTATATAAACAGATTTTTTAAGAAAATAATTTGTGATTAGAGCATGAAATTAATGTAAATTGAATCTTAAATCATTATCCTTCAACTAAATTGAATAAATAACTCAATTTAAGAAAAAACAAAGTACTTACATCGTAAATTGTTCGCCACACTTTTAATAACAAATGTTTCGAAAACGTGACACATCCTCTACGCACGAGTCCAGACGAATCACTGGCGCGGGTGGAAGAGGGGACACTATGGTAACGTCGGGCGTCCTCTAGACAAGGATTGATCTATTCTGTCATAGTTCCTTCCTTGTTAAATACAGTGTACGGTATCGTCCGCTGTACGGAATCTGCCTCCGCTCCGGGGAGAGGAGGTGGTTACCGTACACTTAAGGAATAACTTCTATAAGTAAACAATTATTAGCTTTACGCATTACTTATCGAGTCTTATTAATAGAGAAAATACTAAGCTACTGTGTACTGATTCAAAATACAAAAGAAACAATTCATTTTTAACAGTTTTATTAAATTTTATAAAAAATTAAATGTACGGTGCAATCCGAAGCCTTCGGTTAATTTCGTACAATAAGGTCGAGTAACTTAACAATCAAAATATGGTTTCAAAAACAAAGAAATTTAATTATGTGTCTATTTATCGTTACAAAATCCACATATGTACTCTTCTGGCATGTTTTTGTCGCTGCACAAAGCATGTACCCATTGCCCACATACTATACAGCGATACCAAAGCTCTCCCTTTGCCAAATTCCCCACAAATAAGGCAAAGTTTGTCTATAATATTTGTTTCCCCTTCTACATAGTATTTTTCATCATTATTATCACTTTGAGCAAACATTAGAGACTCATTTGTATCTTCACTACTGGAACTATTTAGATTTTTTTTTCTATCCCACTTGTTGATCGTATGGGCACCATGATCTCTTCGCTTGCTTTCTCTGATATACCATGGTCAGTTTGAAGCATCCCTATGGGCGTTGCGTACTGCTTCTTGTATAGCAGTAAATGCAGGCTTCCATCCTAGTCTAGGTGTATATTCAGAACCTTTCTTTACATAGTCGTGCAGTGTCATTACTGGTACTCCATATTTACGTAATTTGGAGCCCACCTGTACTTCTTCTATAGCGAGCCTCATTTTTCGAGGTGACCAGGTAAGCTTCTTTCCTCGCAGCATCTAAAAATAAAGACAATAAATTGAAATTGAATTAAATCAAAACATGCGGGTGATACCGTACAAAAATGTACGAACTGACCCGAATCGGCCATTTTTTATATAAACAGATTTTTTAAGAAAATAATTTGTGATTAGAGCATGAAATTAATGTAAATTGAATCTTAAATCATTATCCTTCAACTAAATTGAATAAATAACTCAATTTAAGAAAAAACAAAGTACTTACATCGTAAATTGTTCGCCACACTTTTAATAACAAATGTTTCGAAAACGTGACACATCCTCTACGCACGAGTCCAGACGAATCACTGGCGCGGGTGGAAGAGGGGACACTATGGTAACGTCGGGCGTCCTCTAGACAAGGATTGATCTATTCTGTCATAGTTCCTTCCTTGTTAAATACAGTGTACGGTATCGTCCGCTGTACGGAATCTGCCTCCGCTCCCCTACATTACACGCACATTTAATTTGCAAACATGACTATAGAGTAAAACAATATGACAATTAAAAAAAGTAATAAGTATTTCATAGCGGCATTTAACGTAGATGACACAGAGCACAGTCACCGGACGCTTTATCAGAGTAATGCACAAAATATTTTCTAAACTGATTATTATTTTAGCTGCTTCCATCGCATAATTAGAGGCGTCACGATTTTGCAGAATCGCAGCCAATAGTAACCCGCCTGTGATCTTATATACTCGCACAGCTATGGATACTTATTTCACGCCTCTATGCGTCTTAGGCGCAGTTTTAAAACGACTTGAAGTGAGATAACACGACACTCTTTACAGACACTTTTGAAACCTTACTGTACAGCCTGAAAAAGATAAGTCGCAAAGAACTCATTGTTTTGTTTACGACGTTTGTTCCATAAAATATTATAATGCTGCTCAAAACATATAACAGTTTATATAATTAAATGAATAAATAAAAAAAAATAAAAAGCCTTTTATTTCTTTCTTTCCACAGTACAATTTCAATAGCTGTATGCATACAAAAAAAAAATGTGTGATTAACAAATTTTAGATTGTATAGTAGGTATAGTAGTATATTCAATACCATTACATTTCTAGAAATTCTTTTTAAAAAAAAGTAAAAATAAGATAATTATTGGTATATTTGAATTAAATGTTGTAATTTGCATTTTATACAATTAATTGTAACATATTGCAGTATCTCAAGAAGAAACTCTTTGACTGCAACGTGATCGCTCACAATGAAGCGTGTCCTGTCAACTACACCTTACAGGAACTTTTGGACACTGCGGTTGGCGTTAAACTATAAATGGCAGTATTCTGGACTGAGTGGATTTATGATGCTAACGAAGTAACGACATATTAAATCTGAAGCCACCCAAAGGGCTAGGAGTTTCCCTTCGTAATCGAATCAGAAATGATGATATCCAGGACAACCAAGGTAACCGATAAAGCCCGAGGGATGGGGTCGAATGAAGGCGATAGTAGATTGCTTAACCAAATGGTTCGTAGGATAAAAAGCGTCATAAATTTGTTTTCATTTTACATAAAGGCTACAGTAAGCAAAAGGACAGTGCCGTATCATGTCTGTAAGTTAGAAGCCCATCTTTTCGAACACGACAAGACTAATCTTTTTTACGATTTTTTATATATGTATATACAATATATAAAGAAAACCCTGACCGTTCGGTGAAGATATTGTTAGGTATCGATAACTGATTCTACGAATGCTTACAAAACCGGGCTAAACATAAAAAAATCCCCGTCAAAAATAATTATTATTTCACAAAAATAGGTAACTTAATACATGTGCGGTAGGCAAAGTGCGCGGGTGAAGGGGGGCAGGGCACGCGGCGCGCGGTCGCATATCTATTCGCTCATAATAATACCGTCAAAAATTGTATTTTCACTTTTTTTAAAAATACCAATTTTTGGGGAAGTTGGAATTAATTCGTGGGAAAAAAAAGATTATTTTAAAATTCATTCTTCCAAAATTCATTAAAATTCAATTCGTATTGATTCGTAATCATCATAGTACCAATACAAATGAATTTTGAAATAATCTTTTTTCCCGCGAATTAATTCCAACTTCCCCAAAATTCGGTAATTTTTAAAAAAGTGACAACACCGGTATTATTATAAGCGAATAGCGATGCGACCGCGTGCCGCGTGCCCTGCCGCCCGCCCCCCGCGGAAGGGCGCAGCGCATATTTATTAAGTTACTCTCTCGGTACTTTCTGCGAAATAATATTTATTTTTTTAGGGGGATTTTTTTTGTTAAATTTAGCCCGGTTTTTTATGCATTAATAGAATCAGTTATCGATACCTAACAACACCTTCACGGGTCGGACAGGGTTTTCTTAACATACTGTATATAAAAAGGGAACTTTAATTAAGTACCCACACAATCTACAGATATCTACTGGAAATTCCTCAAAACTTCGGCGATAGTTTGTCCACACTCTTTGACTGCTTTGGTCAGATTGTCGAGAGCCCTCACGGTTTTACTGAAACCATTTGCCTGCTCGGCTACGGCAGCAGCCACATTCTCTTCGATGTTGATGAGACGTCTCCGGTCTATCGTCGCTTGGCTGCGCTGGCGACGGAGCCAGTTGCGAGGGCGTCGGGATAGCACTGTAAAAGTTAAATAAAAAAATCAGCAGACATGTGACATCCACCAACCCAATCTGGGCCCGCTTGGTGTATGAATGTTTTTGGAACTGTGGTTTCCTTCAGGCCCGCCGTAAGCGGGCGTGCAAGGCGTGCAATGCACGCGGGCAGCGTATCCAGGGGGGCGGCAAATCAAGCAATCAACGACCAAAATTCAGAAATTGTCACATCATAATACTAAAAAAATATCCAACCAAAAGAAATATGAAGCGGCGCGCAATTATTTTCTTTTGTATTAAACAATGCCATCTATTGAAATTCAAGAGAACAAAGATGCAACACGTAGCACTTGTTGGTAAGGTGGGCTCGGGCCGGAGGACGGCTGCCGCCAGAAAGTCGACATATTGTTTATGGTCGTGCTAGGCTCTATGCTATGAAACGACGACGACGAAATACGGGAATCCCCTCAGAGTTTAATTCTCATTCCTCTTTTTATAAACATGCAAAAGCGATGCGAAGTCGAACAGATTAGTGAACAACACGCTTCAATTATTTCGTTTAGTTCTTAATAAGTTCCGTAAGGAGTGGAAATACGTAAAATTAATGATATTCTGACTTGGTTAGTGTGATTATTATTCAGAGAATTATCTATTTCATCCGTCGGCGCCAAAAATCGTATTATGGTAAGTAATTCCGTATATAAGCCTGTGGGTCGATTATTGCAATTATATGAAAGTTTTACTATGGGGTATGGGAAATAAAGTTAAGTAATCTTCCGATACATTCCAGGAACCGCAAAAAAGGAAAAAGCTTTCAGGAGCGCAATTTCGACAGCAAAAACGAGAAAAAGATGCACAGAAAAAAAAATTAGAGGGCTCTCTAGAGAAATTTTTAAGCAAACCAGAAAATAGGGAAATGGAATGTCAAGAAAATGTTGGCGTAGCTTCAACAAGCGCAGCCTTAAATTTAGAAGTTATGGAGGTATCTGAAGAGAGAAATATTAGTCCTTTAGAGGCAGACTTCAGTAAAACTAAAACAAGAGAAAGTACTGCTCAAGAACCTGTAAGCAATTTATCGTCGTCAATAAGTAGCTGTTTAGATTGTGGTGATGATCCCGGTTTATGGCCTGCCAGTATGACTAATAATCTTGTTAATATTTTGGTAAGTCGTGGTCCCGTACAGCTGTTTAACTACAATTTTCCTGCTAATGATGACGGAAGAAAATTTGCAAACAGTTATTATTCTAGAAATCTTCCCAATGGAGAAAAAATTAACAGAGAATGGCTTGTTTACTCTACGTCAAAAGATTCAGTCTATTGTTTCTGTTGTAAAATATTCAGTAACACTGTAAGTAGTTTGTCGGCTCCAAGCGGTTTTTTCGACTGGCAACATTTGTCATCCACCTTAAAACGACACGAAACAAGCGTTTCTCACAGTGAAAATTTAAAATGTTGGGTACAACTAAATAATATGTTAAAAACAAAACTACTGTAAATCAAATGCAACTGAGACTATTGGAATCTGAAAAAAAACAATGGTGTGATGTATTGGAAAGGATCATAGCTGTTATAAAATTTTTATCCCATCAATGTCTAGCGTTTAGGGGCTCGTCAAAAACATTATATGAGCATGATAACGGTAATTTTCTCAAAGCAATAGAAATGATAGCAACCTTTGATTCAGTTATGCGAGAACATATTCACAGAATTCAAGCCTCGAAATTGGATTCAACTCGCATGACTCACTATTTAGGAGATCAAATTCAGAATGAAATCATTGATTTACTCGGCACGACCATAAAAAATTATATCTTGAACAAAGTCAGAGAATCAAAATATTTCTCCATTATATTAGATTGCACACCAGATGTAAGTCACACAGAACAAATTACAGTTATACTCAGGTATGTCATTTTAAACAGTGAAACTAAAAATGTTACGACATGCGAAAGTTTTATTGGTTTCTGTCCGATCACCAGCTCCACAGGTGAAGGACTATTAAATTTCGTTTTAGATTTATTTTCGCAATTAGACCTGGATATTAAGAACTTACGTGGTCAAGGTTATGACAATGGTTCTAATATGCGTGGAAAACACAACGGATTGCAAAAAAAAATATTGGAAATTAATAATCGCGCATTTTACGTTCCATGTTCGGCGCATAGTCTCAATTTGGTCGTTAACGATGCGGCAAATATTACGCACGACACCGTAAATTTTTTTAATATAATTCAAGAAATTTACGTTTTCTTTTCGTCATCTACAAAAAGGTGGTCGATAATTTGCAAATATTTACCAGATTTAAAATTAAAAGCATTAAGTGCCACGCGATGGTCTAGCAGAATCGATGCAGTCAAACCTTTACGGTATCATACCATCTCGAAAAAATATTTGACGCTTTGCTAGAAATATCAGATAACAATTCGTCGGAATGGGATTGTACAACATCTCATAAAGCTCATTCGCTTGCTTTAAACATTCAAAATTATAGATTTATTTGTTCGGTTGTAATTTGGTTCGATATTTTAAATGAAATTAATGCTCTCAGCAAAATGATGCAAAACCCCACAATAAATACTCAAATCTGCATAAATTTGTTAAACAAATTGATTGATCAATTCACCGAATATCGCACGGATGAGCACTTCGAAAGGGTGTTAGAAGAAGCTACCAATGTGGCTCGGGACCTTAATGTTGAAACAGATTTTCCGCCTATAGACACAGTTCGTCCACGAAGGAAACCAACTCAATTTCAATATGAACAGAGTGACGAAGTTTTACTTGACCCCAAAACCAAATACAAAGTAGAGGTATTTTTTAGAATCCTAGATCAAACGTTGACTTCTTTAAAGGATAGATTCGAGGAGTTGGAAACTTTTACCGACGTATTTGGCTTTTTCACCAATAATAACTTATTTAGTTACTCCAAAGATGATTTAATGAAACATTGCAAAGATTTGAATTTGAAGCTAAAAGACAGTTCCAATAGTGACACAGATATTGATGGTATAGATTTGTTTAATGAAATCAATGCTTTAAAGTTGCATTTTACTGAACACCAGTCCAATGATCCACAAACCTTATTGCAATATATTTTTGCAAATGATTTAATGTCAACATTTCCGAATATAGCAATAGCACTAAGAATATTACTTACGCTGCCGGTTTCAGTTGCATCTGGTGAAAGGTCCTTTTCAAAGTTAAAAATTATAAAAAACTATTTGAGATCAACAATGCACCAGCAAAGACTAAGTAATTTAGCCATAGTTTCAATTGAACATGAGATATTAGATAGCTTAGACACAAAAAAATTGATAACAGATTTCGCCAACATTAAGGCAAGAAAGGTACAATTACTGTAAATTAAGTAAATAAATAGTTTTTCGTTGTAAAGTATTTCTTATTTTTTCACATCCTTAACCTAGTTTTTTTTTTACCTAGATCGTGTAAGGTAGACATAGTTAAACGGGGGCGGCAAAATGGGAATTGCACACGGGCGTTCGAACCCCTAGCGGCGGGCCTGGTTTCCTTTATAGTTTTGAGAGTAGTAAAGGTATATAATTAAATTAAAAAAGAAACACTGAAACACAACAAATCAAAGTAATATTTTTGAATTTCATTATATTTTCGAGCAGTTATTATACACAAGAAATCTACAAGAAAAATCAAAGAGATTAATCGAATTTATTTAATAAAAAAAAAAAAAATGTAAGTAACATAAATTGTTTAACCTAATAAAAGACTGGCGAACCGGAGGTGAACTGTCAAGTATCACATCCGATAAAACTGCAAAATTATGAAACTGGAAAAACTGAACTCTAGGGCCACATGAATAAAACCAGTCATACCAGTTTGGCAGTGCAGGATTGAATGCCACATTGGTGGAGTCAGAGCACTCATCGGTAAACTAATCTGCTTTAAGTAGGGTAATAATCGTCCTAGAGTGATGTGCTTTGCAAGACGTGCGATCTCAGGTACAAATACTAGCTCTCAGAACTATAATGCCCATATCACAAAGCATCGACTTCCTGAAGCACAAAGTATATGCATGGGTGAACTGTATTCGTCTGTATAAACGCCGAGTAGAACGGTATACCCAGAATCGCACCTTCTAGAGCGATAACAGGTGTGTTTATAAGAGCTGGGAACGACCAGACCACGGTATGGCTGACACGTTCCTACCGGAAGATGACGCCATGTGTTCATTCTGGAGCAATATCTGGTCGATGTCAGTCACACCGAAGGTGATTGGATTCGGGATTTTGGGGAGCTTGCGATCCAATACCAAATGGGGGCTATTACCATCTGCCCCCATGATGTAGCTCGTGCAGTCAGTTCGTTGCCTAATTGAAAGTCTCCAGGGCCGAACGGGCTGCATAACGTTTAGATCAAATGGTTTACAAGGTAGCGAGCTCGCTTGGCATCTCAATACCAGACTGCTTTAGAGTCTGGTTCGCTACCCCAGATTCTAATGACTGGAGTAACCCACCTGCTCCATAAATGAGATAGCACCGCGGAACCCAAAAATTATAGGTCGATCACTTGTTTACCGACACTCTATAAAGTTTTTACATCCATTTTGAAAGCTAAAATTAACAAACATACTGACAGTAACTCTATCATGTCTGCCTCTCGAAACTGATGTAGTTTCAAAATGGATGTAGGTAGGTTCCACGGAACTAAGGAGCTACTCCTTATTCATATGGCTAATAGCTAACAGGTTCCTAGTTCCCGAAAGGATAACATACATGGCTGATGCGGGTGTTAGAGTTGAATCAAGTAATTACAACTCTGCGTACCTTCCTGATGGCGGGTATGGTGGGCAATGGAGAATGGTACTTCGCTATCCAGGTTGTTGAAATATTCAGAAGAATAGCGAACCGATAAGGATCAAGCGGGGTATATTTCAGGGCGATAGCTTGAGTTTACTATGGTTCACTATATTTAGCTTTGAATCCTCTAAGCAAACTGCTGGCGGATTCAGGTCTAAGTTGTAGGCTGAGGGGAGGTGGTCAGGCTATATCGCACCTTCTCGACATTGATGACCTAAAACTCTTTGCTCGCAACAATTTGCAACTGAAGCAACTAATGAAAATTACTGAAACTTTCAGTAGCGCCATTAGCATGGAATTTGGTGTGGATAATTGTGCGGTCATGCATATAAAGTGAGGATAGATTGTGGAATCCGTGGAAACGAATGAAAATTAGAATTTTAGCACGAAAATATTAAAGGCAAGTAATGGCTGCCCCGAGCCATCATTATTTTGGGTTTGGCTATGTTCATCACTGTTTCCTATAACCAAACGACATGAATATTTTCGTGCAAAAAAATTGTAATACATCAGTCGGTGTCCGTTTCACAATGTGTCCATTTCATTGCATATTTCCCTCTACGCGCTTCCAAAGGTTGGGTCGTACCGGTTTCGACTTACTTACTCTTTAGGTATACTCAAATGTACTCAGAACGAACTCGACGCCCTGGATACGAGGGTCCGTACGCTGCTGATTACCTATGGATTGCATCACTCACCCACGGTCATCGGTAATGATGAGGCTGTATATCTGGCGTAAATGTGGAGGTCGAGCCTTTTAAAACGCTGAGACCTTCCACATTCACGAGGTATGCAATCTCAGGGAATATTTCCTAAGAACTGACGTAGGAATGCATCGAAATGTTGTCGCAGTTGACAAGGGTCTCATTCCACTTTCCTTGGTTAAAGAGGACTGGTGCAAGCCAGTAGTGCTTGACAGTAATGATCTCATGGTATGGCAGAGTAAGGAGCTACACGGACGCTTTTTCCGGCCCTCCACGGGCTCGATGTAGTTTTAACAGCGTCCGTAGCGTAACATTTTGTCTGTGCAATTATGGACAAAGTTATGATGACTAACAATTACCGGAGATTTATTATGAAAATGGGACAGTTGACATCTGTCGGGCATATCACCGGCCGGGGGAATCAATCAGACACATTATCTCCGGGTGTTATCGTCTAACTAACGGAGAGTGCTTGCATATACTTTACTTACTCTTAAATATAACTTTGTGGAATCAGAGGTGCCGAACTACACGTATATGATCGACCCAGTTCTCGAAAATGGCAATATCTCATTTTATGTACTAGGATCGATCCATCATCACTGACAGTACTATTGCCAATAAGCCTGATATGTGATGTGTACCTGTGGCATACCGATAATTATTGATTATAACCATCCCACACGATGAGAACCTTGTGAAAGCTGAGAAAGGGAAACAAATCAAGTATCTTGACTTGGCTCGCGAGATTGTCGATATGTAGGATGTGGATTCAGCAACCTTTGTACCAATAATTGTGACAACCAATGGCTTAATAACCAAGAGTCTCGACCAACACCTTTGGAGGGTCTCGTTAGGCAGCTGAATAAAGGGCTTAATTCAGAAAGCAGTACTTCTGGACATGGCTCCCGTTGGCAGGTGGTTGATGGGTCACCGTTGGAGGGTTTCTCTCTGGAGTCCTGACCGTCGGTAGTTTGGATCCTGATCCCGATACCGGTAAGCTACTAATTTTTATATTTTAAAATGTTTTTAATATAATAAGAGTTTTTAATATTTAAAATATAATTTGTATGTAAATTTCTTGAAAAACAGTAATTATGATTAACACAAAGTTTAACTCCTGACTGGGACTCGTAAGCCACGGCCGTTATCACAAGGCTGCTGCGCTATTATTTACTTAGTTAAATGAAAGTAATTATATTTACAGGGTAAAAGGTGAATACTTACAGGATGTGGAGTCCGTTTGCGAACCCTCATGCGAAACGAAAGGCGAAGGGCGTCCCGACTGCGACTCACGAACAGGGTTACGTATCTAATAATAAAATACAAAGACATCATTTTATCTATATGGCAAAATTCAGCTCAAAATAAAGTTTAGCTGTGATAGCACAGCCAAACAGTCAGTAAAAACCTAGGTCGATCCCCAGGGTTCGCTTCTACGTATACGACTCTTTGTCCCACAGGTGTGTTTAAATAAACAAACTCTAATTATTTTACATAGACAGATATTAAAAATGAAAAGTTGTTAGTTGGTAAGAGCATCACATATAAATAACTCACTGTAGGCGTAGTTCTCTTCATTTCGGACCATGATTCGTCGCAACCCACAATATGAAGGATTCTCCTTTCCAGTTCGGATAGCGGTGGGCTTATGGGATAGAAACCAAATTTCTGGCGACCTGCAACTGCATTGCGTCGGTATGACATCTTCTTCTTGAAGTGGTACTTCTTATCGGCCCAGAACTGGAAATATTTTAAAAATTCTTAACAACCAATAGATGTGATATGTTTTCCTGTACCCATGAACACATGTAAAGGTACTTTGAATCCATTCTTACGTATATTAATTATGTTTTAACAAGCATGGATTCAAAGTGTCTTTCATTTAAACAACAAAATTGCTTGCTGGCTGAGGCTTGCTTAAGAAATATATGCATAGGTTTTTTAGAAACAAGGAAAAAATAAGACCGAGCCGAATTCGTATTGAACCGTTTTTTTTTTAAACTAAGCAATTCCTTGTATCCGACTGGTTACAGATATATTATTAAAGTTCCAAGCCTTTAATGTTTGCTTATAATATTGTATAAAATATTTTCTCTCGCAGAAATGTTTGTAATATTTTATTCGCTATTTTATCCTAAAAATAGAACACATTTCCCAGCATAATAACTTTCCTCAGTATTATTTAATTAAATCATTTATTTATTGGCTCTTCCAAAAGACAGTTTCACATATCAAGATTGGCCAAGAAACTAAACCGCTACTCTTTCAAAATATTTTGTATGTTAATTTTGATTGATTATTTTCAGACATTTGCAGACTGCCTGAGTGCGAAGATTCTTTTTAGGATTAGATTCTTTAAAATGGTCTTCGGGTTCTTTAAGATGGTTGTGCCCCGGAAAGCACGTTAAGCCGTTGGTGCCGGTTGCCATAGGAACATCTAATGGTAGTCGTTGCAGGTTGTTGGAGCCCTCAAAAGTCCAACAATTAGTCTAGCTGCAATGTTTCAATATCGCCTTCTTGGGTTGTGGAGTTCAGACGGCAGTCGCTTTACGGAAAATATCGGAGTTTAGCCAAAATCAGCAGTTAGACTGATAAAGCGGACCCCAGATTCTACAACTGAAAAGCTTCGGATGCGATTGGGATTAACGCTGAGATGATGATGATGATTCTTTAAAATCAAAATCATAATCCAAACCATTTATTTCAAGTAAACCAATTACAGCCACTTTTGTATTATCTTTGGAGGTATGAGGAGCGGCGTGTAAAGTTCACTCATCCTCCATAGAAAGGGGAGGATCCTCCGACCAGACTGGGATTGTCTGGCGGGCTACGCCAGCCGTTTGATGTCGTGAACTTTTATGCGTGCTACTTGCACAGAAAGCTCTGCTTGCACGATGCAGGATTCGCGTGACGTCAGTATGACGCGTTT
The DNA here is from genome assembly GCA_037179545.1 of Sesamia inferens. Lineage (NCBI taxonomy): Eukaryota > Metazoa > Arthropoda > Insecta > Lepidoptera > Noctuidae > Sesamia > Sesamia inferens. The sequence continues at coordinate 24,324,302 of CM073921.1, forward strand.
TTCGCATGTTGCGTTGTAGGCACCGCTACATATAAAACTATCGATCAGTCAGAAAGATGAAACTCGTTGCTCATTCTAAAGCCTAGACGCACATATGGAGAAGAACGGGCAAGAAACTCCACGAACTTTCTTTAAATCATAAAATAATTACAAAATATTTGATTACATCATTCATCTTGAAAATAATCATGTGAGAATAATCAGAACCGAATAAATAGATGGAATCTACGACTCCTTGCGCGGCGTCAGCGTTCGCTACCGCTACGCTACGGAAGCTTTCAATGTAGAAAGGTATACATTTCAAAAGCCTTTGTTATAAAACTGAAAAACAATTCAGAAATTAAAATAAGCCGTAGATTAAATAAGTGGCACTAAGAGATGACCAGTCCCCACTGACGGCGCCTGTTCACACACATGACGTATACCATTTCGAAGGGAACTTTATGATTTAACATGCTCGCTACCTCCAGCGAGACTAGAGGGAGAGTACATTTAAGTCTATGCAATACGTACAATGTAAAGATAGTAAAGATAGATAGGTACAGTGAAAATTTCCTTCTAGTACAATCTTTCTGACTTACTTTTGACCATTGCTTTGGGGTTTTCTTCAAACCTTCCATTGAATTCAATATCGTGCTCAGTTCTTCCCACTCCACTTTGGTCTTGTAACGTCCTGTAGCGGTTCGCGTCCGGTTTCTGACGAACTCCGGATACTTCTCCATATATCCGATCAACGTCTCCATTTGCGCGTTCGATGGATGTATGCTCATTGTTATTCTGAAAGGAAGCAGTGAGATTTACCGGAAACTAGCAACCCGAAGTGATGTTCAAATCCGCTGTAAAATGAGGTTTGAGATATCTTTATTTCCCATAAGAAATTATTCACTTACATGAGAAATTTTTAAATACTAAATTAAACAATATTTAAGACGTACAGTAACAGTTCAGGAAAAGACACTATACAAAAATAAAAAAATATTAAAAATATCTAGGGTAGATTGCTAACACAACATGGAGCACGCCCAACTAGATGTGGCATGTACTAAGGTGCGCTCGCTTGATTGTATATATGCAATTTTAAATGCTTTTTAAAAATTGACATAGACTTTGCGTTTTTAATTTTTTTTGGTAATATAGGTATTGTACAATGCTGCAACCTTCGTACATTACACTTTTTTGCCATAGTTAGTGCGTGGTGAGTATAATTGTATTTCGTTAGCATTTCAAAGCCCAATTTTGTGTATTTGATGTTTTTTTGTGAAATATATTTGTGTATGAATGTTTTTATTGAGTATCTTTCTAATTAATATGCATGTATGTTTGTGATATATTCATTAGCTTGGTTTCATCGTATATTTTTGTGTTAGTGTACTGTAATCACAATGAAAGGGTTTTTTATTAACTTATTTTGTGCCGTTTGTAATGCTTGAATATTTGTCTTGGCTGATTTCCCCCATACTTCTATCAGATAGTCCAAGTGAGGTTTTATAAGAGCGTTATATACATTATATCGTACTTGACGTGGAAGAGACTGGACGACACTTCGTAGGGCTCCCGTGAGAGACGTCAATTAGTCCTGACCTTTTCTATATGCGGTTTACAGCTTAAGTTCTTATCAAAATTAATACAAGATACTTTTCATGGTCAACTTTTTTGATTGGTTGGTTATTTATCGTTGATTGTGAATTATACAATGTTTTTTATTCTTTACAGCTAAGATTATGAAGTTGGTTTTGGGTATATTTATGGTGAGTAGATTGCACTGAAACCACATATTTAAAAGTTGTAAGTCATCCTGAGCGTCACACTTGACAACGGGCACGGAGTGTCCAAAGTAGAATAAAGCTGTACCGTCTGCGTACAACGATACATCGCCGTTCAGTCCAATTGCATATATATTATTAATGTAGATCAGGAATAATAGCGGCCCTAATATTGATCCCTGTGGAATGCCAAAATTTACGATTTTAGGACGGCTTTGTGTTTCATTGATCTTAACGACTTGATAACGATTTGTTAGGTAAGATTTGAAGATATCAAATGCGGTACCAGTGACGCCAATGTCATTTAGTTTCTTTAATAACAACTCGTGACTTATTGCGTCAAAGGCCTTTTTCAGGTTTATGACGCTATCTGGTTTTTGTCAATACTTAGTTTGATTTTTGTTATTAGATCTATTGTAGTGTTGGAGTTTGGTTTAAAACCGTATTGTTTGTCAAAGGGAAAGTTTTGTGCTCTTAGGTGTTTATCGAGGCGGTTGTATAAAACACTTTCAAGGATTTTTGCCAAAACCGGCAAGACTGAAATAGGAGGATAATTTCCTGGATGCGATTTACTTCCATTTTTGTAGATGGGGTTTACTTTGGCAATTTTGAGACTGTCTGGGAAAGTTCCTAGCTGTAGGTTTTTATTTATACAAATTGTGAGTTCGCTAAGTATTAATTCTTTTAAGCATTTTATTGATTTTGTGTTTATACCATTTAAGCCGGAGCTAATGTTTACCTTTAGGTTATCAATTATTTTTGCAATTTCATCAAAGGTGCATGGAAAAATTAAATTATCATTTGTGAAAGTTGGGTCAAGTTTTTAGTTGCCTGAGTTCCTTTAGTGTGTGTTAGATTATTTTGGTATCGTTTGGGAATTTGACTAGCCAGAACTGATCCAATATTAGAAAAGAAATCATTACAACACTCACAAATGTCAGTCTGATTAATCAAAACTCCAGATGGCGTTAGGAGTTTACTCGGTGTTGGTGACTCTCTAATCTTGATCCTAGACAGATCATTTATAAGACTCTACATTTTTTTTTGGGTTTCTCTTGGATTTGTCAAATCATTTAGGTAATAAGTACTTTTTGTTTGTTGTAACTTGACTGAATTCATTTCTTTTATTCACAAATTTTTGCAGCAATAATTGGTCATATTTGTTTCTTTTGTGCAACCTCCATAATGCATTTCTTTTATTTATCATACTTATGATCGTTTTATTTATCCAATCTTGTCGCGGCGGATTCAGTACTTTAGTTTTAGTTATTTTACTGCTAGTGATATTATTCAGTAACTTTTTCTCAAATTTTTGGTACAGATTTTCTTCATTTTTGTATTTCCACTCTCTTACAGTATTGAACAGTTTTTCATAATTTATAGCTTCATATTTTACTTTTCTAGGTGGTTCTGATTGATATTTCTTACCTTCTAAATATATTTGATTATGATCTGACATAGCAGTTGCAATTACGGCAAGATGAAACTTGGTGTCAGGAAGGTTTGTGCAACTATTATAGTTTTCGTTGTAGCAGTTTCACGGGTACAGTATTTCTCCTCAGCTTTGTTTATAACTCTATAACCACTAGTTTGTAGTTCTTCTTTATATTTGTTGGTAGTCTGATCCAAACTCAGTAGATTAATATTAAAATCTCCCAATATGATAGCTCTTTTTCACCCATGCAATTGTCTGGTGTAAGTTTCAAGGAAGTTTTTGATGTTAGATACGTCTGGTTTTCGGTAGATGCCAGCTATGTCGAGAAAATACTTATCAAGATGTATCCAGAAGTGGAGGAGAGAGAGAGTGTAGAGGTGTCTTCTGGATCTTGATATTAAAAATATGAGACTATTCCAATCCGACTTTCAATTAATGCTCCGAGATCTGGACAAACTTGTATTTTTGTTAATATTTTTCTTCTTTGCTGGCTATGTTAAATTAGTGGCTAAATTACACATACACACATCAAAAGTGTCTAGGGATCAACATATATTTTTGCAATAACTTTTCTCCTGATTGATATTAATTAAAATTTTCTTTAAGGATTCATCAAATAAAGTGTTTTCGTTTGTCACAGTAACGATAAACCAAGTCACCTTTGCATTAATAAAGAAATTTGCCATTTTCCTAATAAAGGGATATTTGACATTTGAACCACTAACACAAAAGTTCGAAAAAAAGACTGAAATAACAGTTTTCTCTAAAATTTTATTGGGTAACTTAAACAATTAATAATCCGTGTTTCTACCGCGAACACTAACAACACAAGAACATCGGTTTGGCATACTCAAAATGAGTTCATCCAAATCACGCTGTGGAATGGCCGCCCATGTTCGTTGCAACAACAAAAAAAGGTCTTCTTGCGACTGGATACCCTCCATATTCGGCAGAGCTCTTCTCTGTAGCATATCCCATGCATGCTCAATCGGGTTCAAGTCTGGCGACTGAGCAGGCCAGGGCAGGACATTGATGTTAGCTGCGGCGAGAGTCTGTCTTACAACTCTTGCGGTGTGCGGTCGTGCATTATCATGCATTAACTGAAATAAGGGACCGATTTGCACTTGCAGAGGAACGATGACGTCTGATACAATCGTCTCAGCATAAATTTGAGCGTTGAGGTTGCCTCTGATCCAAATCAACTCAGTTCTTCCGCCGATCCAAATACCCGCCCATACCATGATGGTTCCACCACTATAAGGATGGACTTCCTGGCAGGATTTTAATCGCTGTTGGCGTCCAGGGGTTCTCCAGTGTCGTATACGTCTTGTATCCGGTCTCATACCAAAACGAGACTCATCAGAAAAGCACACGAAACGCCATTGTTCATCTGCCCAATTTCTGTGTTCAAGAGCCCATTGATATCGAATCCTACGATTGTGCATTGCTATAGGTGGTACCCGTAGCGGTCTTCGGGAATGAAGGTTCACTTCATGCAAGCGGTTTCTGACTGTTTGGTCGCTAATTAAGTTCCCTGAAGAGTGATGAAGCCTCACGGCTAACATCATGGCGGTTATTGTTGGAGCTCTTCGAGTTAAGATTTGAATGTATCGGTCTTGTCTCCGTGTGGTGCAGCGATACCGTCCTCCATGGCGCTCAGCCACGGTACCAGTGCTTCGGTAACGTGTCCAAAGTCGACTGATAACACTCTGACTTGTATTCAGAGCTAAAGCCACAGTACGTTGCCGGGAACCAGCTTCTATCATTCCCACGGCTCTGAGCATTTCTTCCCTGCTTAAATGACGTCGCCGCTCCATAATAACGTTGGTTTTAATCAGTAGTAGGGAAACAGTAGCACTAATAATGTCTTCAATGCGTTGTATGTTTTTATAGGGAAAATATTGACAGCTGATTTTCATCTTTTACTCGAATTTGATTCACAGTTCCTGATTCAAATTATGAAATGCACCAAAAAGGATCCATATAAATTTATAAAATCATAAATTTATTACAAAGCCACATCTCAATCTCAAGAAATCCGCATAAAAATGCTTGATCCCTAGACACTTTTGATGTGTGTATTTAGTGACGATACACAAATACATTCATTTTACACCCCAAAGAAAAACTACTTACACATTACAAACAAACATAACGTACACATACATACTCCATTCCACTGTTCCTTATTTTCAATGAAAAGCGATTCTGATTCCATGCACCATATAAGTCAGCCACCGGAACATATTACTGACGTTTTATTTGGGATTAACTGATTTTTTTTAAATGGCTAATATTGACAGCATCAATTACGACCTTGATAATCTGAATCTCGAGAATTCGTTTACGTGTGACCCTCAAGAGTTTTTAAAACACATAAGTACAACTAATAGTAGCGTTAAACTGTTGCATATAAATATATGTAGCCTAAATAAAAAGTTTGATAGTCTACAAGCATTGTTGTGTCAAATTAATATTATTTTTGAAATGATTGTTTTGACCGAGTGCTGGCTGAGTACAGTTAATAGCATCCCTGTTTTAAACGGGTACCAGTCTCACTCTACCAAAAACATAATGAATCAGAATGACGGAGTAATTCTTTATACTAAAAGTGGCCTAAGTGTAACAGTATGGGAACCAACCATAAGCTTCGCGAACAGTCTAATATGTCAAGTTGATAATAAGATCTCGGTTGTTGCAATATATCGTTCCCCTTCTAATACTACAAAAGACCGTTACGATGGTTTTTTGACCAGTCTAAGTCATATTTATGAGGAGATATCAAGTTCGCCAAATATTGCTATGGTAGGTGACTTTAATATAGATATAAAATTAGGGAATAGGAACGACCGGACGCTAGACTACCTTATTTTAAACGCATCCCATGGACTGTTACCCACCCATCTTTTACCCACTAGAAATGAAAATTGTCTTGATCACATATTACTAAAAACAAAGTTATCAGCTACAAGTTTGGTAGTGGAATCTCACATCACGGATCACAAACCAACTGTACTTGCAATCTCAAATACAAATATTAACAGTAACAAATGTTTCACTATATCTCGCGTTAATACAGAAGCAATCAAAACAGAATTAGAACATGCAGATTTTACAAATATTTACATGGCTGAAGATGCGAATGTCGCCATGAATGAACTAGTTATATTATTGTCATCTACTATAACCAAATACACAGAACAAACCAACGTACCTAGGAAACTAAGAATTATAAAGCCTTGGATAACTACGGGCCTATTGAAATGTATGAAGCACAGAGATAAATTACACATGACAGCCAAGAAGTCACCAGACAATTTGATATTACACGTGACATACACGCGCTATAGAAAATTTTGTAATGCGCCTTTGCGTAAATTGAGGGTTGCATATGAGAAGAGCGTACTTGAAAAATGTAACGGTAACCCAAAATTGCTATGGAAAACTATTAAGGAAATTACGAATACCGGCAAAATACACTCCAGTCCAGATGAATTATTAAAAATATCCGATAATCCTAAAGCTTCCTTAAATAATGTTTGTTCTTTCTTTAGCAGTATAGGTAAAGACATGGCAGAGGCAATACTAAACGACCCTATTATAACACCTCTAACTCGAGATAAACTTCCAGATTGCGTATACGTGTCGCCGAATACGGCCATCAATTCACTTGCTATACTATAAAGGTTGACGTCAGTGATGTCAATGCCATTCTATCTAAACTTCGAAGCGACTGCGCAGCAGGTTGGGATGGAATTCCGATATCGCTTCTAAAGACATGTGGCCACACTCTCATACCAGTGATTACACACATATGTAATCTTTGCATAGATACAGGAGTCTTCCCAGATTCTCTAAAGAAAGCCGTTGCACACCCAATCTATAAAGGCGGAAACAGGAACTGTGTCAATAATTATAGGCCAATATCTGTTCTGCACTCGATCTCGAAAATTATAGAAACGATTCTAAACAATAATCTTAGAAGATTTTTAGATAGGTTCAAAATTATTGCTGACAACCAGTATGGCTTTAGGTCTGGTGTTTCCACTGAAGATTCTGTATTAGATCTCACGCAAACTATAGCAAAGACACTGGACAACAAAACTAAGTGCCTTGGCATATTTTTGGACTTGTCGAAGGCTTTCGACACGGTTTCTATTCCCAAACTAATAGCTAAGTTAGAGTGTGTAGGCGTGCGTGGTATAGATTTGAAATTGTTTGCTGATTACTTGACAAATCGTACCCAGCGAGTTAAAATAGGTTCGAGGCACAGTGATGACACTTTGGTGTCTTTTGGTGTGCCTCAGGGAAGTATATTAGGTCCCACGCTCTTCCAAATCTATATAAATGACATCTGTAAGTTGATGATACCTGATGGAAAGATCTATACATATGCCGATGATACGGCAATTGTAATTCATGGGCCAAGTGCAAACTAGGGTTGAAACAGCACTAGCATCTGTGATGACCTGGCTTCACCTAAACTTGTTGACGTTAAACCTGAATAAAACTCATTACATGCCCTTTGCAATCCAACGTGACTGCTTACCCCTAAACAGTTATTCTATTACAGCACACTCATGCCAAAATCGGCGGATATCGTGCGCTTGTGCTGCCATTGCTAGAACTAATAACGTGAAATATCTGGGGGTGCATATAGATGATAGGCTGAGATGGGACAAGCAGCTTGATGTTCTAACCACCCGAACTATTCGTCTCATTCACATCTTTAAATGTCTGCGGGAATCGGCTGATTGTAACATTCTCAATATGGTTTACCTTACTTTGTGCTAGTCAGTCCTCGGATACTGTATAACCGTGTGGGGTGGAGCAGCGAAGACTTTTATTCTGAGAGCCGAGAGAGCCCAAAGAGCTGTGTTAAAGGTGATGATCGGGAAACCTTTTAGATACCCCACAGCAAAGCTCTATTCTGACTGCAAAGTTCTGACGGTACGTCAGCTGTTTGTTTTGCGATGTGTTCTCAGAGTCCATGGCTCTCTACTCCCACCTGACCCTAGAAAGCGTACATATGTTGCCCCAAGTGTAAAACACAAAACCTCTTTTGCAAAACATCAATACTACGTGTTAAGTTCTCCCGTATACAAAATTGTACATAAAAATCTAAATATGATAAACCTAAATTAATTCGATTTGAAATCTAAAATTAAGGACTGGCTCTTTCAGTAGGATTACAATAACACTGAATCCCTATTGGCATACATCGCTTAACAATTACATAACATTATTCAATTTGGAACTCAAACTGTACATATAAACAATCAACTCATAACACACAACACACACTATCCAATTAACTCACATTACACTTACGAACACACATACTCTCTCTACTCCATACTCAAATAATCTGGAATTGAATGTTTACACCTATTTTTGTAATTAAACATATAATAAATTAAATTACTTTAACTTATATTTTTATTTCTCTATATATATATTTGTTAAGATAGGATTGGATGTAACATCGATACTCGAAACCAAGGGCCCAACATGTATGGACAGTTCGAATTACTGTCTCCTAAGATACAGGTATTCCCTAGTTTAGGAGGCAGGATTTATTGTTTTGTTACATAGAAATTTTTTTTAAGGCATATACCTGCAAACTTTATCTATGTATGTTTTTGGTCAATAAAGTAATTATTATTATTATTATTATCCATAAATAGTGGTTGTCATTTAGGGATAGTTCCTCAATCAAGTGATGTTTCATATTGTTGTGAGCAAAAATTGATACTCCACCACCCCTTGCACCGTTTCTGTAGTTGCAGTAGTGTGTATAACCAGGTATTTGAAGTCTCTTAGCTTAATCATCAGTTTTTATCTATGTTTCAGTAAGTATAATTATATTTATGATACTGCGAAAAGATTCAACTACACACTTTAGTTCATCCAATTTTCCAGGTTTAACAATGCTACAAGAATTTTACATTACATACAAGAATTTTATAGATTTGTTGCTCGTAATGTTGTCGTTGTAGTTGTCACTTATTTAGTAAGTTATATCGTTAAATATGGGTGAGTTTTGAAGTTGGTTATTAGCAGGCATTTTTGTGACCACTTTCACCTCGACATTTTATTTCATTCTTGAGATTTTTCAGAAATTGTTGCTTGGGGTGTCTTATCTGAAAATATTTTGATATTGTTATAGTAGATATCATTTTTGCTACGAAATATAGATGTTGCAGTTTCCCATGATGTGAAGCATACTTTCAAAGTACGATTTTTGCTGGGGTGGTATTTACCGAGACGGAAAAGTTTTTCAGGAGAAGTATTCACCCCTGCCATCATTATAATTTTAAGAGTTTGCTCCATATCTGACTCGGACCTTTCGTCTTTTGAGGCTGAGGCTGGCTCGTTTATTCCCACAATTATAATATTTTTTCTCCTTAGTTCACGTTCTCTAACCTCGGTCATAATAGATTCATACGCATCCGATGTAACGAGCCATGGTATAGCGGAATTTGAGTTCTCCTTAATCGCATCAATCTCAGATTGTATCTTTTCGAGCTTTTTGTGAATGGCATTTGCTTTTAATTGTACTTTAGAAATATCTAATTTCAATTTGTTTTGCTCTATAGCGAGGTTACTTATAGTAATTTTTATATCATCCACTCTTTCCTTTATGGTTGAAATATCCCCACACACTTTATCTATAAATTCTTTTTGGTTAGCTGAAATTGTAGCCATCATTTGCAACATTGGTACTCTGAATTCGCTTAATTCTTCCTTAGTGTTGTCAGTAAACTTTCGCTTATTACGGAATGTAACTTGGCTGGGATTGTTCTGAAGACCTGATACTGTTTCAATGCCGACAGATTAGGTTCCGAACCACTTAGGCCACTTTCAGGCGGTGACCGTTTTACGCTCATGATCAGTGGTACAGATGCTCGTTTATCAAGTTGAGCGAATAGGTAAGAAATAATGTGCCTGTCTCTTTTCCGCGACGAGGTGCTGAGCGGTTACCTTTGCTTGGATGTCGAGCTCCTTCGCAGCTAAAGATATAAAGTCCCACAATAAGTGCAATAGGTTTTAAAACTTGAGTAACACAATTATAAGTATTATATTCGGTTAATGTTTATTTTTAAGAAACTTTTATATTTGCAAATTGTTTACAACACGTCTGTACTGTACGCAGTTCACAGAGAGAACTGAAATAAAGACGAGATACAATAAAATATTATATTTAAAGCGTTGGCAAACAATCAAACAAAGCAAACAGCAAACACGGACGTGTGGATGGGTGTTTGTCTTTGTTTGCCTGTTTGTGTCTGTGTTGGACAGTGTTCGGCATAGGTGTCGGTTTTTCTTGCCAGATCGAAGGATATTTGGCAAACAGTTTACGAGGTATCCACACGTTTGGCAGCGATCAGTAATGCGTATGAGCTTTCGAGAGACGGACGTATTTACTAGGTACACTTTTCCGTTAAGCAAAAAAAAAAAAAGCAAAAAGAATTAGTGATTGACCAGCACCTACGATTCTGTCATTTTTGGAGGCTTATCAAAATGAGTCATGTCTCTGTAATTCTAAAGATGCCAATCACAAAAATCGGCAAAAGGTTAATGATGGATGGATTCGAAGTAGCATTATAATGAATAAAAGTGTTAAGGAATTGAGGACCAAAAATTAAATACTGATGGCTATCATCATACATCTGAAGAAAAAAAAAGGATAAAGGATAGCAAATACTCAAAATCTGTGAAACTCATGCGACAGGAGTTATGAAACTCCCCTGATGGTTCGTGAAGAAGCTCATTAAAATTTTCTTCTTTAAATTGCCTGAAACCAATAAAAACTTTTAAGCAAAATTAAATAACATGGCAAATTAAAGCCCAAATAATAGGTCTAAAGCAGACACCTTGTACGATTTTTATGTATTTGAATCATTCACCATCGTCTTCGCTTTCTTCTTTTTTTTCTTTCTTTTTTCGCTTGTTTTAATTTATAATAAAAATATGTGAACCCGAAAGTAATACTTGCCACAAGCTCGACGTCCGCCATGTTTGCCGATTCGGAATGTAATGAACGTTCACCAAGCATGTGGATGTCTGTTTGTGTTGGGTGATTTTTGTTGGATGTTTGGAACTTTGTTTGCTGTTTGCGGTGTTTAATTTTATATTAAACTAGCTTCCACCCGCGACTTCGTTCGCGTGGAGTTAGTTATTTGAACATTTTATTTTAAGCCCAAAATATACAGCATACATTTTAAATTTTTGTTATGCTCCGCTCCAATTGGTCGCAGCGTGATGTTGTATATAGCCTAAAGCCCTTCCTGGATTAATCCAAAACATTTTTCAAATCGGACCAGTAGTAGAAATTAAATTCATTCGCTTTCAAACAAACAAACATACAAACTCTTCACCTTTATATATTAGTTTCTATAGATAATATTTTACTAGTTGTTTAACCAACCATCTTTTTAAAATATTTTTATTATAACTGATGATTATATTACAGGTCGTTATGTTGACTACGCTGGGCCAGTGGGATTGCCACCACGTGATCTGGAGGCCAAAGTCCTCGCCCACATATTGGAGAGGTGAGAGGAGGCAAAATGCCATAACATCGGTATAATTCCACTGTTGCCAAAAATAGCGGTACAATACTAGTAGGTACATACATATTATATCGGGCAGAGTTCCGGCGGGATCTCATGGCAATACGGAGAGTGCGGTTGTCGAAAATGTGAGACGGTTACCTCTTTCTGTGGGGCGTTATTGCTTGCAAAGGAGGAGTCGGAGCGCGTGAGGGATAGGCAGTTTCTGCGCCTTCATGCCCCTAGTCACCACAGGATACATCATGGACGTCAGGAGATGACAACTAACTCCCGGCCACCGTAGGCGTGGGTTTGCGGGTGGCGAGCAATGAGTAGTTCGCCGGCCGGTAAGTACCAAGACCGGGTCGCCCGTCGCGGTGCCGAGAGTGTCACCAGTCTGTCAATGTTCTATAGAATGCATTTTGGAGAGTGTGTTCGGGAATTGACTTAATTCCCCAATTCCCGCTCCATCATCGGACGACCCGTCGTACGGCGAGTATCTACCGTTACGTTGTTGACACCACTGCGGTCCAGATAAAGCGTTTCGCCTCGTCTTTTATACCGCGTGTATCGAGGGACTGAAACAATTTGACAGCGGTGGTGTTTCCATTTGACTATAATTTAAGTGTATTCAGGGCTAGAGTATCACTGCTTACCATCAAGCGGGTTTGCAGCCAAGCACCAGTATTAAAAAAAAACTTTATTATTATGTAAAAAAAAAGAATTTATTGTCACGCTTGCATATGTCCTTAATTTTAATTCATTGGTCTTCGAACAGATGGTTTCCTATCTAGCTCGCACTCACTCTTACTCCTCTTTCTACAGACTATCGAATCATCAGCACTCCCTTTCACCTTTAACCGGACGGTAGTTTTTATCAGTAAACCTAAACGATGAAGCCAACAACATGCGGTTGGATAGCTGGTTGAGAATAGAGATGTTTCCTGGGTAAAAAAAAAATATTCTATTTAGTCCGTCATTCAGATTATAGAAAAATATTGGATACGTATATTTTGTTTTATCAAATCAATAAAAATTGACAAATATAAAAGGAATCAAAGATCAGGAGTGGTGGCTGGAGACGTCACTGGTCGCTAAAAAGTGTAGCGTGCAGTGACGTCACACGAGTTTTCAACGCACTGTGTCGTCTTCATTTTTTGTTAGTCAACTACCCTATTCAGCATATCTCATTCATTTATTTTTCAGTCATAATCATTCTCTGCCACAGGTAAAATCATGGTGATTTCATGCCAGATGTGAAAGTTGTAGTCTTTAGGCGGGTGACGATAGTGTCCGACCTAATGACGAAGAAGGGCTATATAAATACCCTACGAGGCGAATAGCCTGAATAACTCCGCCATTTAGCTAAAAGACCAGGCAGTTAATAGAACGGCTAATTAAGCTAATTGGCGGCGATATACACTTACAACAAAAACATATAAATATATACTATGTTTAATCAATTGAGCTATCTCTGAATGTTTCTAATCCTGTAAAGATCAGAACAAACTAGGTATTTTTCTTGTCCGATTCATATTAGATATCAATATAAACATAAAAAATAAAAACAGGGAAAGATTGCTTATAATAACTATATATAACTTGATATTTACACAGAGTGAGGTCAGCTGGAAGCTAACGTAAAAGCGAATAGAACTTAACTGTAGAAAGAAAACCAACAAGAACCATACAAATTTATCAACCAGTGTATCAAGGCATTTTATTCAGGTATGTTTATTTATGGAGAAAAATTGTAAAAGCATATTGCAAAACGGTAAAGTTTGTAAACTAACTTTTATTGCTTCAGAAATGAAACAATAGGTGCTTATAAAAAATTGCTTTCGTCCTTCAAGCGATGTAATATTTTTATATAAAACTAGCGACCCGCCCCGGCTTCGCACGGGTGCAATGCTGATACTAAATACAATACAGAAAAACTGTGAACGTCGTATAAACAACACAGCGGCCCGCTGCTCCCGACCCGCCCCGGCCGGTCGGTACCGCCGTAAACGCGACGCCCAGCAATTTTTAAATCTGTAATACCTTCGAAAATATTCATTTAAATCATATGCTGTAAAGGGCGATATAGATCTATATTAAATCAACAATGTATTTAAGGTATTAAATAGGATAAGAATTAATGCTGTATTGGTTAAAATCGTTTCGAAAATTAGCCGGTATTTGTCTTAAAAAGTAAATATCAAAAAAATGTTATTGTGGAATATCCATAAGAGATAGACATATACCATCGCGGTCTTTTTGTAGACATTTTCAAAGTGTACAATATTTAGTGCATTATTTTGTTAAATCTCGTAGGGGCCTGCGTTTCACTGCAAACACATAAAAATTAAATTATTTACGACATCACATTAGAAACCTCAAAAATAGTAGTATTTCTCAACAATTAAATGGATGTTATTATACATAAAAACCTTCATTTTTAATCACTCTATCATATGAAACAGCCGCGTCATAATCCGTTGCGTAGTTTTAAAGATTTAATCATACAAAGGGACACAGGGAAAGAGAAAGTGACTTTGTTTTACACTATGTAATGATATAGAAAAATATTATAAGTGGCTAAGTATTACCAGCCGTATGACCGGTCAGGTTAAATTACTCTTGTCGTGGTTCGTTCATGAATGGGTAATCATATTTTCTGCACCGTGCTATAGAAATAAGTGGGTTGTGGAGGTAATTTAGGGGGTTGCTTCATCCTTCGTTTGCGAGTCAGTCTCGCGGTTGGCTGTTTTGTGACCAAAAATAATTTACAGGCGTTACAACTTGGAACTCTAAAGTTTAAAATCATTATAGTTTTAAATGTTTGTAATTCCAAATATCTAAGCTTCACAGCTGAAGTGGAGAAATGTTAGCTTTTGGAGGTCATTTTAAATCAAGTAAGATGAATATAATAAATGAAAACAAAGTGAAGTTAGTAAATAGTAGTTTCATTAACCATTCCTTACTATGTTAAATATCTAGATTTGTAAGTCCGTTGATAAATGTAAATTCTAAAGAGGCATCGTACACCTAGCGAAACTTATCGCAATACAAGGATCCGATTCTCCCAAGAATCCACGATCCATGGCTGTATCCATAAAAACAAAAACAATGACAAAAAATAAAAATATTTTTTGCGGCCGCCACATTGGATTTACTTTTTGGCTTCACCAACCTCTAAAACTATAAAAACGACATCCATGATGAAAAATTCCAAAATTTTCACATCAGCCATCTTTGATTTTGATTTCGATCTTACTATTGATTTCACCAGTCTCTAAAAGAACGAAAACGACACACAAACGAATTTTTTTAAAATTTGTCAGCCGTCATCTTGAGTATTTATGACCGCATACTGTAGGTACCTAAGGCTTATGCGAGCATCAACATCTGCAGTTACAAAATTAATACAGTGGTTCCCCGGTAGACCGACAAACATTTTGGAGGACAGTGTCAAATTTTGTCGAACTATCGAATTTGTCGGATTATAGAGTACCAGTCCGATTTTTTTTTTACAAAAGAGTACCTTGTAATCCGACAAATTACAGATCCGATGATAAGATTGCAAATTATACTTCGTTATGTGTGTCAAATCCTTTTTATCGTCCCACTGCTGGGCACAGGTATCCTCTCATATAGAGAAGGATTGAGCGTAATCACCACGCTTGCTCAATGCGGTTTGGCGGTTTCAAGATGTTTCCTTCATCTTGTAATCAGTCATTGGTGTCCAAGATTTACTTAGTACATATAACTTAGAAAAGTTACATTGGTATTTACTTGACCTGGAACCGAACCCGCACACTCATACTTGATAGAGGATACCTGTGGGACATAAAGGCTGGTATTTTAACCACTAGGCCACCACGACTTTTATTAGTTAAGTTTATTTTCCAATTAATTTCAACAAATATTAATATTGTTTTTCTTACGTGTCGTCCTTAATAATCAGAATTATTGACAATCGCTAATCTCTCTAACAGATAGTGATTGTTTATCAAACACAACAATAACAGTGGAAGTCCTTGCACCATATCAGTTCGATGATTACCTTTATCATCGTAATATTACTAAGACAGCCGTCTAAACTACACAGTTAACTAAGAAATATTCACTAACTGAATTACCGACATTTTAGAAATGGTTTATTCCTATTATACTTAGTTTTAAATTATTATTTCTTTCTTTGACATGACATGTTTCATTACCGAGTGTAAACAATTGTTGTTTGTTTTTGTGTCACTATGTGTAAACAGATATTTGTTCAGTTAATTTAGTTTATAGTGTTTTAGTTTACAGTGTAATTGTAATAGTGTGCACGATGAGTTATTACGAAAGGAAATATGGAACTGCTCGCAGAAAGCGGAAAGTGTTGGTAAGGAAATAGGTACATTGCTAAGTTTTCATCTGAAATTAAGTTGATGATGAAAAAATCGATGTGCTCTTCGGGGGTCGATAAATTCATCCCGGTCACAGTCAGTGGAAAATGTGTCCTAAATGCTGGCAGTCTTGCCACGTAGCATGGTGATACTGATTCTTTGCAAAATAAAAATAGACCTTCTGTTCATGTGAAGATTCGACAAATTTAATATTAGATATTTTTAGAAAATAGATTGTGAAATCATTGCTGCGAGGTGAGACTCGGTCAAGACCTTGCAGCAGCCTTACTCAAATCTTTATGTAGAACTTAAAATTCCTTTATATACATTTGATTGATTGAAACTAGTAGTTTTAAATAAAACTCGTGTCTTGCTTAGGTAAGTTTCTGTAATAATACCCTAAGTTACGTTGTTCTATTCTACACACACCTTCACAAACAGCCAGATCCAGAATAACTACCTGTATGGAATTGAGACGTGGTCGCTAACAATGAGCCTTATAAGAAGGCTCAAAGTCACTCAAAGGGCAATGGAGAGGGCTATGCTTGGGGTTTCACTGCGCGATTGAATCAGGAATGAGAAGATCCGCAGAAGAACGAGAGTAACCGACATAGCCCGAAGAATTGCAACACTAAAGTGGCAGTGGGCTGGACACAACAATGCCCGATGGAGCCAACGGGTTCTCGAGTGGCGACCACGCACCGGAATACGTAGCGTGGGTAGGCCCCCGACAAGGTGGACCGACGATCTGGTGAAGGTCGCGGGAAACCGCTGGATGCGGGAGGCGCAGGACCGGTCGTCGTGGAGAGCCTTGGGGGAGGCCTATGTCCAGCAGTGGACGTCTTTCGGCCGAAATACATGTAATATGATGATAATGATTAGGCCATACAACGATTTATTCCGTGCGGGGATCGAACCCGCTACAAGAAGAAGGTGTTTCTTCTATTGTACTCTTATGTGTTGTATAACTTTAAAATTAAGTTGTATATTTTTGATTAGTGATGTGGCTGAGTTATCGACTGCTCTATTGCGTGTATAGGCAAATACTAGATAGCGAAGAAGAGAAATGCCGAAAGCTTACTAGATAAGCTAGAAAGCTAGAAAATATCGTTGCGGTCAGCGGACCGACGGTGGGGGCGGACGAGTGGGACATTACATAGGATATTGCCGGACTTTAATAACTATCTATAAATAGATGAAATATGTTTGTTTTGATTATTTTAAACAAATAATTACTACTTAAATATTTATTAATTATTTTACGCGTACATATTTATAGCAAGTTCGGACGCAGTTGCGTGGGCGTTTATTGAGTGCGTAAGCCTATCAAAGTGCATAGTGCGAGGTTATATTCGTCTATCTGATTTGTTCGCCGCTTAGGTCCTCCAGATGTGTTAAAGCGATCTATTCAATGGGCATAGTTTGAGTAATCTCCTCAAAGCCGGAAGGGTATGCCGCCGGATATCAGTCGTGAACTGGACCCAAGAGCCAGTCGGCATTGTGGTACGCTCAAATGGAGGTGTGTCGAGATCTATTAATCCTATCGAACAATATCGATATATATAAAGTCAGACAAAAGTCAGGGTAAAGCGGACCCCAGACTCCAAAGCTGAAAAGCTACGGATGCGACTGGGATTAACACTGAGGTGATGATGATGATGATAAAGTCAGACGAAAATAAAATCCACTACATCACAGGTAAGTTAGATTCACGATACGTGGCAGATATCGAAGATATCAGCTACTCTCCGGTCACTGAAAAATGTCAGAAGCTGAAAGGTGTTTTTATTAAGAGATCGAAAGACATCGCAGCTTTGTCACCTACAGCCCCTAGCCGACCCACCCAAAGGAGTTCCTGTGGACAGTATGACGAACGGCATTTTTCTCGGTGGTAGGCCATCGATTGCCGGCAGAAGTTACCAGCCACCAGACAAAGTCTTGCCACCAAGCGATTCGTCGTGTTCCGGCATTATGTCTGGTGAAGCCGTACGGAGAACAGGTCTGAGCAGTTGTGTTGCGATGTGTGCCGGGTACGATGGGCCAAATGTTGTTGCATCGGGAGTTGTCTTGGAGGGTCTCCAGATCAATCTACTTCTGGCGCAGCATCGTTGGTCGTGTTGTTGGGTTTAACATTGCATCACCTCACTCAAATGCCGTCTTCCTTCCTATTCACTCTGGTTTTTGAATAAATAAGCTCCTAATAAACTAGCGCGCTTTACCATCAACGATTGCATCACTGCTTACCATCAGGCAGGATTGCAGTCAAGGACTAGATAGATAGGCTGTTATGGAGTGCCAATAAATGGCTCCATTACATTTCCTCCAGGCGAACATCAACCAATGCACTTCCGCTCAGGACTTGTTGCTCCAGAGTATGGCGCAGTGGACAGTCAAGAGAGGACAGGGTTGGGTAGCAGCACGATTCGCGGAGATAGGTGGGGGTATACTTCTCCCCGAGCCGAACTCTCGCCGAATTTCACTACTCTCTTGCGGAGCTGAGGGTCGTCGTCGTAGGGTTCCGGTCACTCCCCGTGCTCGTCCTCGGGGACTTCAATGCCAAAAATGTGGCTTGGGGTTCCCGGCTTACGGCACACGGGGCAGGATGGTGGAGGATTGGGCTTTGGAGACAGGCCTGGTCGTCCTAAACAGGGGTTTGGTTCATGTGTGCTGATGTGGGGTGATTCAGTGGTAAACATAACGTTCGCTAGCCCCGCTTTGTCGCCGCATGTCCTTGACTGGCGCGTCATGGAGAAGGAGGAGACCTATTCCGATCACCGGTATATCCGGTTTGACGTCTCCGCCCAGACCTCGAGCACGCCGGTCTGACCGGCCGTGGACCGCGGTGGGCGCTGAAGCAGCTGGACTGGGAGCTCCTCCTGGATGCTTCGATCGTGCAGGCCTGGGTGTCCACCGAACAGGCCTGCTGACACCAACGACGAGGCGAAGTGGTTCCGGGAAACTATGTCCGACCTATGCGAAGTAGCAATGCCCCGAATCCAGCTCGGACGCGCCTGGCGTCCGGTGTACTGGCGGGGAGTGTACGGCAGGCCGCCACCTCCTTCTACTAAGCAGTGATGCAGGCAAAGGAGAAGGTGGAGCACCCTCAAACCTCTTGCCGCCGCAGGAGACGCCCTGGTCGGGAGACAATATCGAACTCCCGGCCACCGTAGGCGCGGGCTTGCCCGGTAAGGACCAGGAACGGGTCAACAGCGCGTTATGTTTCACGTGCGCATCAAAGAATTGTCAGCATCAGCACATCGTCACAGGGTCCACGAAGACCGATGCTCCTGGGTCAGGGTTGCGGATTGGTTCAAAGAGATACCGTGGCCCTGGCGCACAGGCAAATGAAGAAACACGGGTGGGTTTTACTCAGTAAAAGTCTGACATGCCCTTCCGCTCTGCTCAGAGCGGGAGAGGTCATTTGATGAATTCCCATCCAGAACAAAAAAAACGTCTCACTGAGAATCTTAAAACGCCCTCCACCCCTATATCGTATGTCCGTAGTTCTTATAAATATTGTGTAAGTTTTTCCTTAACAAGAAGTAAAACAATACAAAAGAAAATACACACATCAAAAGTGTCTAGGGATCAACATATATTTTTGCAATAACTTTTCTCCTGATTGATATTAATTAAAATTTTCTTTAAGGATTCATCAAATAAAGTGTTTTCGTTTGTCACAGTAACGATAAACCAAGTCACCTTTGCATTAATAAAGAAATTTGCCATTTTCCTAATAAAGGGATATTTGACATTTGAACCACTAACACAAAAGTTCGAAAAAAAGACTGAAATAACAGTTTTCTCTAAAATTTTATTGGGTAACTTAAACAATTAATAATCCGTGTTTCTACCGCGAACACTAACAACACAAGAACATCGGTTTGGCATACTCAAAATGAGTTCATCCAAATCACGCTGTGGAATGGCCGCCCATGTTCGTTGCAACAACAAAAAAAGGTCTTCTTGCGACTGGATACCCTCCATATTCGGCAGAGCTCTTCTCTGTAGCATATCCCATGCATGCTCAATCGGGTTCAAGTCTGGCGACTGAGCAGGCCAGGGCAGGACATTGATGTTAGCTGCGGCGAGAGTCTGTCTTACAACTCTTGCGGTGTGCGGTCGTGCATTATCATGCATTAACTGAAATAAGGGACCGATTTGCACTTGTAGAGGAACGATGACGTCTGATACAATCGTCTCAGCATAAATTTGAGCGTTGAGGTTGCCTCTGATCCAAATCAACTCAGTTCTTCCGCCGATCCAAATACCCGCCCATACCATGATGGTTCCACCACTATAAGGATGGACTTCCTGGCAGGATTTTAATCGCTGTTGGCGTCCAGGGGTTCTCCAGTGTCGTATACGTCTTGTATCCGGTCTCATACCAAAACGAGACTCATCAGAAAAGCACACGAAACGCCATTGTTCTTCTGCCCAATTTCTGTGTTCAAGAGCCCATTGATATCGAATCCTACGATTGTGCATTGCTATAGGTGGTACCCGTAGCGGTCTTCGGGAATGAAGGTTCACTTCATGCAAGCGGTTTCTGACTGTTTGGTCGCTAATTAAGTTCCCTGAAGAGTGATGAAGCCTCACGGCTAACATCATGGCGGTTATTGTTGGAGCTCTTCGAGTTAAGATTTGAATGTATCGGTCTTGTCTCCGTGTGGTGTAGCGATACCGTCCTCCATGGCGCTCAGCCACGGTACCAGTTCTTCGGTAACGTGTCCAAAGTCGACTGATAACACTCTGACTTGTATTCAGAGCTAAAGCCACAGTACGTTGCCGGGAACCAGCTTCTATCATTCCCACGGCTCTGAGCATTTCTTCCCTGCTTAAATGACGTCGCCGCTCCATAATAACGTTGGTTTTAATCAGTAGTAGGGAAACAGTAGCACTAATAAAGTCTTCAATGCGTTGTATGTTTTTATAGGGAAAATATTGACAGCTGATTTTCATCTTTTACTCGAATTTGATTCACAGTTCCTGATTCAAATTATGAAATGCACCAAAAAGGATCCATATAAATTTATAAAATCATAAATTTATTACAAAGCCACATCTCAATCTCAAGAAATCCGCATAAAAATGCTTGATCCCTAGACACTTGATGTGTGTATCTACATTTTATCGGCACAAGTATTATATAATAATTTTTAAAAAGTTTTATAACTCACTTTCAAACGGATCCAAGGCTGATTCCAAGCGAATGGCAAAAATAAAATACGAAATTAAAATATGTTAGCTGAACACTAATCAGGTCATCACAGTAAACTCTATACTTCGTAACGTTACGTTGACCGTCAACTTACCCCGCGATCTCGACACTTGTTAAACCCGTAAGTCGACAGTCGGCGGTGACGGTAAGCACTTGCTTCACGAATGAAAGCCGTACGTTCTCTAACACTGTCACATTGATTTTACCTGAGGTAGAAGTAACAAGCTAGCAATAAGAAAATAAATAATAACATTAATTAGTTAAAGCAAAATTCCGGTACCGGATGCCGGGAATTTCTCGATTGCTTATTAATTACGTTACGTAGCTTTTTATATTTAACGGTGTTGCCGTGTGTTGCCCATGGTCCACTCGATCCTGATAATCACAGTAACAATATCTATTTTTAACCCAATACGGAAAAACGACGGTGTATATAAGAATGTCTTTGTTTATGTGGCTTCGTAGCTGCCGGGCGGATGAACCGATTTAGAAAGGTGTATTAAAAGTGGCCAGCGCCAAATATGGCGTATTACATATTAATTTACAACAGCTCTCTCAATATGGTTATCAAATGAAAGGGCTTGACTCCCTAGTACAATACTTTCTCGGTGGTAGACCACAACATCGGCCGCCGGCATTAGTTACCACCCACCAGACAAAGTCATGCCGCCAAGCGATTCGTCGTGTTCCGGCTGATGTCTGGTGAAGTCGTACGGTGGACGGGCTGGGCAATTGTGTTGGGATGTGTGTTGGGCACGACGTGCCAAATGCTGTTGTGTCGGGAGTTTGGTCGTGGAGGGTAGCGGGATCCGAAGCACGGAGCTCCGCTGGCCGACCGCAGGTAGTTGGGGGCCTATGTAGTGTGTTAGCCACACACGAAAGGCTGCCTCGCCAGCTGCGAAAAATCCTTGTGTCTACCGATCGCACAGCGGTGACCAGGAGACAACTCGACTATTTGACCACCTCAGTGAAGCTGCTGACAATGCACTGCATCGGCACTCTGACGCACAGTTTGTCGTTCTGGGGGACTACAATGTATGCCACCAAGCCTGACTTTCCCATACCAGAGGATCGACGACACTGGGAGAGAAGCGCGAAGCTTTGCGCTATCAATGGGCCTCTCCTAGCTGGTGGCGTCAGAGTACAATTTGAGTGTCTTCAAGGCTAGAGTGAATAGGCTCTTAATAAACTAGCGCGCTTTGCCATTAACGATTGCATCACTGCTTACCTACATCAGTCGGGATTGTGGTCAAGCACTAGTTTATAATTTATAAAAAACTACTAAATACTTACCCTATTATGGGCTTTTTAAAACACAGTGTTACCGGATGAAGAAGTTGAACTGCTGTCAGTATAAAATGATGTTTACCTCGGGATTGCGGAAATCCTGTAAATAGTAATGTTATTCGTACGATTTTTTTTGGTCTTTGGACAATACAATACTGGTATCTTAAGTTTCGCAAACATTGAGAATGTTGGAAAGTTTGGGATTGCAAATCTATTAGCACGTGGTCATTTTAGATCCTCTTAGGAGGTAGAATATCTTGCCTTAGTAAGGAACACTCATCAAAATGGGGCTAAATATATCCTCCCAAGTATATAATAAAGACACAAATAATGATTTCTAAAATGGAAACAATTCTCTAATAGAAGCTCAGAATTTAATAAATTTGCTGTCTTTCAAAAATTATGCAGTATCAGCGGATCACCTGTGCTGTTGCTGAGCTCATGACTCGCTAAACTTATTAGATCAGAAAAAACAGAGAGAAAAGATCTTCCGCTAACCGTTCATTAGATCAAAAATGGTACTTAAAAGCTGTAAATTACAGCTCGACACCAGTAGTCAATAAAAGTGTGATTCACTTCTTCACCACGAATGCTGAAGACTTCGGATAGAAAGGTCAATTAATCACATATCAAAAGCACCATCAACATTCATCAGCGGATGTCTCTGAAAGGTGAGGCCATTCATATTCTATTGGATAACAGGACCCTGGTTGTATACCTCAAAAACGAGGGGAGGGCAATACGCTCCCTACTAGGATTGACAACCAAAGTTCTAAAACTTGCAGAACAGTAACATTTAAGTTTATCAGCCACTTACCTCGCGGGAAGTCTAAATGAAATTGCGAATCAGCTATCAAGTATCAGTGGCATCTATTTATGTATATATAAATGGTTCATTGCACGAAACTCATTTGCAAAAACAACGGGCACTTAGGTGCCCGTTGTTTTTGCAAATGTCCCAATTTTCGTGCCCCAAGCCACGTAGGCTATATTCATACTGTGGGGTGTCCTAGATGGCTGTCATACCAAAATACGGAGCATTGTATACCCAATATCGTTCAGCAGTCGTGAGTGCGACGCATTCAGCCGAAAATGGGACTATCAACTAAGGTGGACATTTCCCTCACCCAGTTAATACTATGAGTTCGGGCTCATCTAAACAATGCAAAGGGAACTTACATCCTAATAGCACAAGAGTAGACCAAATGTTGTGTTGTGTTTTAGTGGCTGCTCAGCCTGCGAGCGAGAGCCACAGTAGCCACTTCCGATAGAAGAAGACCCTATGACATGGATAGTTTCGCGCCAAGCATCCTTCTTTTTTATAAAAGGACGCATGTTGTTTAGAGACAGAGACAGGTATAAAACCATGGGTAATTCGGTAAGTTTTTAACCCTACAAATCAATATAAAGGCATGTTTACATCAGCTTCTTCTCCAGCAACACTTTGTGTTTTATCCACACCTGTCTTTTTGGAATGCATCATCGTCATCATCTCAGCATTTAATCCCGGCTGTATCTGTGGCTTTCGCGTTAGAACCCAGGGTCTGCTTTCCTACACTTACTCCTCCATTTCGATTTCTGGCATCCCGTGATGTGAGATTGATGACACGCATGTCATCTCTTATGACGTCAAGCCAGCCAGATTTCTTTGGTTTACCTCGCTTGTTCCGGCCCGGCGAAGGCGCCATGGCAAGACATTTGTTACTGTCTTGTTGGAATGCAAACAGTCATATTATAAATACCAAATCCGAGATGGCTGCCACAAGAATATGGCGATTTTTTTTGCAAGGTGTCAAAAAATAAAATCAAAATATTAATGAGTCCCTACATAAAACAGGACATCAAAAATTTAAAAAAAAAACCTGTTTTTAAAATAATAAATGTAGTATGAAAGTAAAAAACCAAAAAAAAAAAATAATGAAAAAGCTATTAAAAAACATTTTTTTTTTCTATAAAAAGAAAAAAAAATAACCTTAAAATTATGGACGTACGAAATTGGTTTAAAATTCGTGCGTCGGCGGAAGTCTCTTTATTGCTGTTTCTGATGATTTGAAGCATATTTTCAGAAGACGATTTTTGATGGGGTGGTATTTACTATTTACCGAGGCAAAAAGCATTTTATTTAAGGTATTCACACCAGTCATCTTTATAATTTCAACACTTTTCTGACTTCTGTCATAATAGATTCAGCATCCGTTGCAACGAGCGATCAATCTCAGACTATGTTTTTTCAGCTTTTTTTTAATGGCAGTGGCTTTTAATTGTACTTCGGAAACGTCTGATTTGTTCCATTCTATAGCGAAGCTATTTATAGCAATTATATCTATAACGATATCGTCCATTATTCCATTTATTATTGCAATATCCTCACTTACTGTACCTATAAATTAATTTTGGTTGGTTGAAATTGTGACCATCAGTCAGTATAATATCATTTATTGCCGTACGTGTAAAGCGTATTTTAAAAACATGATACTGTTTTATTACTCAACAGATTCGGTTCCGAACTACTTAGGCCACTTGCAGGAAGTGATCATCAGGTATATGTTCATTTATGTCATGATCAGTGATCGACTCGTGGAGCGACTTGAGCGATCGGGTCAAAAATAATTCACCAACGGTGTGAATAGTGCTTACCTTTGCTGGGATTTTGAATTGTTAAGGATAAAATATATACATATTAAGCCTATAATGTTCCCACTCCTGGGACGTAGGCTGCCTCTCTATGAAAGGGAGTGGGGCGTATACTTGCCACGCGGGTCCAGTGTCGGTTGGTAGAAGTCGAAGTTTTTGCCTCTAGGACATGCGGGTTTCCTCAAGATATTTTGTTTCAGCGTCTTGAGAGCAGTGGTGAAGAAATAATTTACACAAAGTAAAGTGTCTGACGTGGTGGCCCAGTGATTAAAACACCAGCGTCTCAAGTATGAGTGTGCGGGTTCGATTCCAGGTTAGGCAAGTACCAATGTAACTTTGCTAAAAATTATATGTACTTTCTAAGTATATTTTGGACACCAAACCAATGACTGAAGGTGAAGGAAAACATCTTGAGGAAACCTGGTCTTTATAAGTCTGAAATCTGATGAGTGAATCTGAGATCTGATCTGAATGAGTGGTGATTACGCTCAATCCTTCTCCGTATGAGAGGAGACCTGTGCCCAGCAGTGGGACGATAAAAAAAAGGTGGATAATGATGAATGAAAGCGTCTGACGGGGTTCGAACCTAGGACCTACAACATCTAAGTCGCGGCCGATAACACTAGGCCCCCGCTACCCTCAAGGATAAAATAGATACAAGTACAACAATCAGTGTAATGAACTTAGAAACTTGAGTGACAAAATTATAAATATATATATTTGCTTAATAAATATTTTTAAGTATTTAACTTTTATATTTTGCGAAATGTTTGCGACACATCTGTACTGGACGCAGTCAGTGGACTTTCTTCAAATTAAGGCAAATTCTCTTAATTCTACTGACAGCTATGTTGCTGGGAACTTAGTTGCGCTACTTCTTTACAACTGTTTTGGGGGTAATATAAAAACTATATAAAGGCTAAACTTTGCAAAAAGGGATATTAAGAAACACAGATTATTTAGAAGACAAAAAAGCTTGGGACTGAGCTGCTCGCTCTGTTAAGCACTGTTATTAAGCAATATGCGTAATTATAACGTAAATTATTGTAAACATTTTAATTTTTAATGTCTGGTTTTGAAAAAAGACGATGATCCCTGAGTTTGTTTCGGCTATTTCTTCTCAGAGGTAGTCAGTTAGGAAATGCCGGCTTCATCTAGTTAAAAAAAAAAAAAAAAACCATATGACGTGTAAAAGTGATCGGTGATCCTACTTGCTTAATAAACGATTTCATTACATTTCAAATCTCGAGCAGATCTTGTCGATGATTGGGGACTTGTTCTTATAGGCTCATTGACATCGTTACTTCTTCTCCTGCATTTAACGCCTGTATTTTGTCATGTACAGGGCTTTTTGGAATATTATATCGAGTTGCAGCTTATTGTACACTAAGTTCTTTGGACAAAACCTTCCCGATAGCAGCTCGTAAGCTCTGCGGCTCCCACGATCTTCTTTTTTCTTCTCTTCCTTTTCAATTCTCTTTGGTCATCTATACTCTAAAACACAATGAAAGAATTAGAATAAATAAAGTAAATTGTCGCAAGAAATATCAATATGTTTACTGTTCGGTACTAAGGGATCACTTAGTGTCCGGTGCTAAGGGACAGACAACTTCGTACATGAAGTGGAATCTACAAAAAATGGTTTCAAAATCTCATAATCTTTTACCAGTTTACAGATAATAAATAAGTACTACTTTCATTTTCAATACAATTCAAATGTAAATGCATTTATTTGCCAGAATCACTTACCTCGAATTTTATGTGACGCCGTGATTTCCTGCCAAAAACAGCAAACGACTCGCTCGACTCGAGCCGCGTGTGTGATCCTGTTGCTATGTATTCCCTGCGCCCCTTTCATTTATATTTCAAATCGATCAGCTACTTGCTTAAATAATACGAGTGTCGGCGGTAGGTGCCGTCCGGCGTTACGGGACTTCCCCTTACAGCCATCATTAAAGGTAACCTTAACCTAATGCAATGGTCGTACCATTTAAATATATTTATATCTAACTATACACACATACCATGCAATACAATACAATATGCACATACTCATCAAAAATAAAAATACATTAGTAGTTACCTACAACATAAGATCATGTGTATACAACACATGATCACTTACTTAATGCAATTTAAACACAACAGAATACATGGCCTTTGTGAACACACTAACTGAGCACGAAAATAAATCGACCCGAGTGGACACCGTATTGAGCACACGCAGCGTACGCGTCAGTGGCGCAAATTGCAACAAGTTTGTGCGCGCATGCGGCACCACCAGGAGTGGCGGCCGTCTCCGTCGCCCTATGTATTCATCCGGGACACACAACTTTACCAGTGAGTTGAGAGCTCAATCTGTGTGATTTGTCCGTATATATATATTTATTTATTATTATTATATCCCTATTATGCTTAAAACTGTAAACTTTGTACTTGAAGTTTTAGCGTTAGGACAAGTCAGTTCCCTCACTATGTTTACCTGCACCGTTTTGAGAAACCCACCGTAAAACACCCTGGTGATGAAACATACTGCCTGTTTCGCACGGGAGTAATTAAAGTTTTAATGACTAATTATACTTAACTCTGGTATCTTTATTGTTTATGGCCAATTGTTTACAATCTTCAATGTGAAAACTGATGATTTCCTATTTATTTTTATTTCTAATGTCAATAAAGTTAAGCTTTGTTGAAATGAAACTAAATACTCGCTTCGATATTGTTTGTGTAGAATAGGTATTTCTTTTATTCAAGCTTCATAAATGTCAACAGATAATGGAATTGTCTATATTTTCCTGTAACAGCATATGATTTAAATGAATACTTTCGCAGATATTACAGATTTAAAAATTGCGGGACGTAGCGTTTGTGGCGGTACCGACCGGCTGGAGCGGCGGGTGCAGCTTTTTTTAAAATTGCTCACTTTGTATAGGGATAAAAATTCTTAATAATAATAATCGTATAAGTTAACTTAATGTAGACTAATACATAACATAACCTGTCAAAGTTACGTTCTAAAATTAATGTTGGGACCACCCGAAATAGGTTCATTTAAACCTGATCACACTAACATATTCTCTGCATTTCAGTAATCTCTGCAGTTACATTGTTTAAAACAAAGTTAAGCAGCTTAAAATAGTTACCGTGCATGAGGCCGAGCTTAAAATTTAACGCGTCATTTTAGTTTGAACGCAGTCAATATTTGCAACCGTGATTATTAATTAGTTAATTTATTGAGTAACTATTAATCCTTTTTCCAACGTCGCAGTTAATGGACTGAGTTTTGAAGTGAACTTTACGGATTTATTACAGAAGCAATTTTTCATTTTGTGGTATTTTATAGCAGAATTTTGTGTTGTGTTTATTGAGAACCAGAGATGTACAAAATGGTTTTAAAAAAGCATTAAATAAATAATGCAAAATACTTTTCAGATTTACTATTTCAAATGCATAATACCAAATAGTTTTACGTTTTGTATTTGAAATGCTAAATGCAAAATAGGTATTTTCAAAATACTTTTTCAAAATAAAATAATTATGACCAAATCCCAGATATTTTTATTTATTTTATTACGCTTTTTAACAATACCAGTTGTTCGAATACCTCATCACTCATTTTTCTTCTGCGAGGTCTCATAACCATCCCACCGTACGAAAAAAGTATTTCTACTGGCGCTGAATTTAGTAAGGATGTGTTGTATGTAAAAAATACATTTTTTTATTGTGGGATAAGCGTTTAGCATCTCCAGACTTATGCACTCATCCTTTAAATGTTGTAGGGTTTCCAGGTCAATTGTAGTGTTGGTATTGACACTACCACCCTCACTGGTTGCAAAGGAGTCTGAATCCTAGAACGTGTAGTAAGACTCGCTTTTTTCTTTTCTTCTTTCTGATGTCTGTGATTGGAGGTCACTTTTTAAATTTTCATTTTTAAATTTCCTGACTTCTGTGATAAACAGTCCTTAACATGCTCCTTCCTATTTTTAGGCACCCGCTTTAATTTGAAGAATCTTGGATCTTGGGTCATCTAAATCAAATTTTTGGAAACGCTTTTCAATACTTTCCTTTATTATTTCGATCAATGGTCTACAGTATACTGGGTTGTCCATGTGCAATGAAGCAAATATTTATTGCATTCTTATCAATTCGGGTTGTAGAGATCCATAATATATCTTTTTATCACATCTCTCATGGCTGGGCAGTTGGTGTAAATCATTTTCTTGAGGTTCAGGAAACTCAAGTGGGAATATCATCATTATCAATACCATCTTGCCGATTGTTATTGTCAGTGTTTTCATTTATGTTCATTTCAAAATTTTCTAAATCAACATTCAACAGAGGTCTATCGCTTGTATCAGTTTCCCAAATATTTTAAAAGATTTTACTATGTTAGAGCCATTATCTGTTACTGTTTTAGTTATTTTGGGCAATCTTAAGTCATATTCTTCATGTATTTCAATTATGAGTTCTGCTATCTTATCGAATGTGTGGGACCCCTTGAATCTTCTGCAGGCAAGAGAAAAACTGTTCCTTGCAAATGTGTCCGAATCTGCGTCTCGAAGATGACCAAATATCGGCTGTGGTACAGACATATTGAGCAGCTATCATTTTTTTTAGATTACCTTTATATTCTGTATATTGTTGTAAAACTACTTGGTCTATTTGGTACTAAGTACTTTTTCATTTTTTGTTCTAATGTCAATGTAAAAAGAAACAAAATTATTGACTTTGAATACAGCAACCATCGTATACTGTTTTCACTGTTTTTTATTCTTTTCAACATTATTCCATAATACCAGAAATTACACAGATTCCAACATATATGCATCAGCAATTTTATTATTACATGTACGTCGGCACATCAATTTCGGTGGAAGTCTAAGTTGCTGAGCTCCGTCAATTAAAGCACAGGGGCCATTGATCAAGAGTTGAAGTAGTATTCAATACTTGATCGTAAAGAAGACGAAGCAGAAGTAAAAATGGCGCGAATGGCTAGCAGGCGCCTCTCCGCAGGTAATGTTGGCTAAACTTAATCACAAACTATTTTCCATTTTGAAATGAATATTAAAAATGCAAAATATATCTCGAAAGGTATTTCAAATAAAACACAAAATGCTTTTTACTAAAAAGCATTTAAATGCAAAATACAAAATAACTATTTTGCATTTTGTTTTTGCATTTCAAATAGAAGTAAGTATTTCAAATAAATCGCATCTCTCTTCAGAACTACTTTTTGTCTTCGCGCACGTTGTAGTCAAACCCACTTGACACTCGGCTTTGGTGTCGCTTTCGTTTAATAAAATTCTTTTTAAAATCGGATCATCTCATCTATTTTGTGGAAAACTCAACATTAAACCTTTAGTGAGCTGAAAATAGTACCATTCAAGTATAAAACTATATAAATGCCACTACATAATACTATGTAAATTATTAAGAAATGAAAACACCATAAAGTATATTTATAAAATAAGACAGTTTTGCAGGAAAAAATCTTTAATCGATCAATATAAAAACACTACAAAATTAATAATGCATAGGTTTTCTTTTTTTCATCTCTATTTTTCAATACTAGATATTGCCCTTTTCACCTCTAATAATCGCTGTAATATGATTTGAAAAACTTTGAACTACGTTTCTCACACGAACTTGCAAATGTCTTCTTAAGCTGCAAGTGAAGTATTTCTTAGTTAGATCAGACTTTATAAGTGGACTTTCGAGAGGTCGGATCGTGCAATTGTATAATGCCAACGTCTTGAATTTATTCTTGCAAAATGTGTTTAAGTGTTACATAATCAGCCTCGGTGGTAGGCCATAACATCGGCCGCCGGCAGAAGTTACCACCCACCAGACAAAGCCTTGCCGCCAAGCGATTTGTTGTGTTCTGGCATGATGTCTGGTGTAGCCGTACGGAGGACGGGTCTGAGCAGTTGTGTTGCGATGTGTGCTGGGTACGATGCGCCTAATGTTGTTGTGTTGGGAGTTTGGTCGTGGAGGGTCTTCAGATCAATCTCCCTTTGGCGCAGCATCGTTGGTTGTGTTGTTGGGTTTAACATTGCATCACCTCGGTCAACTGCCGTCTTCCTTCCTATTCGCTCAGTTTTTCTGAGTGACCTATTCACTCTTAATAAACTAGCGCGCTTTACCATCAACCATCGCATCACTGCTTACCATCAGGCGGGATTGCGGTCAAGCGCTAGTTTATAATTATTAAAAAAAAATATTGGTCCCACTCCTGGCACAGGGCCTCCTCGGTAAGAGATCACTGTCCACTGTGGTCCACTGACCACGCGAACCCGGTGCGAATAAAAATGAAATCAGCAATTATTAAGCAAGTAGGATCACCGATCACTTTTACACGTCATATATATATTTTTTTAACTTGATGGAGCCGGCATTTCCTAAATGACCACCTCTTAGAAGAAATAGCCGAAACAAACTCAGGCATCATCGTTTTTATTCAAGTCCAGACATTAAAAATGAAAACGTTTATAATCAATTACGTGACTTTAAAAAAAACCGTGTTTAAAATGTCATAATTACGCATGTTGCTTAATAACAATGCTTAGCAGAGCGAGCAGCTCAGTCCCAAGCTTTTGATTGCGATTGATTGGGTTGGATTGGATCTAATAACATGTCTTCGAAGTTTTCGGCTCCAGGACATGCCGGTTTCTGCACGATGTTTTCCTTCACCGTTTTAAGAACAGTGGTGTTGCAATAATTTACACGAAGTAAGCGCCTCTCAAGTATGAGTGCGCGGGTTCGATTCCAGGTCAGGCAAGTACCAATGCAACTTTTCTAAAGTTATATGTAGGGGAGCGCGGGGCTGGTTTTAACGGAGGTAGGTATTAACAAGCTTATTCCCGCCAAACGCGAAGTGTCAAAAATATGATACTCGGTTTAGAATACCCTTTATACACAGCCGAACGAGTCCTGACTTGTCAGTGTTCGACCGGCCGTCGCTAGTGATAGTTGTGCACAGGACCCTCGGATTTACAGGTAAACGAACTTTTCGTACTTCGTAATAAATTGATTTAAGATTTATTTATTCGCTAAATTGAATCAAAGTTTATCCTAAATGAATCTCTATTCTATTGACTTTAAAACTATTATAATGGTTTGTAATTATTTATACTAGATTATTTTCTGTAATTGATGAAGTATAAAAAGTGACCTTGGGGCTAAAATTAACAGATTGAGCGGGGTAAGTATTAACATGTTAATACTTACCCCATATGTAGGTATTTGATATTAAACAGTTGTTTTGTGCAATAAGTGTGTTTTGTTATAGGATGAGAAATTACAAAAGGAAGAGCACACGAGGTTCGACGTCTCAAGAAGTATTTGAACTGGCAGCAGAAGAAATTCTATCAAAAAATAGAAATTTTAGAGATGTTGCTACGGAATATGATATCTGTCATGTAACACTGTTTAAATACGTAAAGAAAAAAAAGGAGGGGATTCCTGTTGAAGTGGGTTATAAAAAAAATCGTCTCGTTTTCAATCCTGAGCAAGAAAAAATGATAGCAGATTATTTAGTGAAATGTTCTAATATCTATTTTGGATTGCTACCAGATGATGTCAAAAAATTAGCTTATGAGCTTGCCATTGCTTACAAAATAGATAATATTCCAGAATCTTGGAACAGAGACGGGAAGGCTGGCAAAGATTGGTTCGCTGGTTTTATGAAACGCAACGCATTCTTGTCTATTCGGAGTCCTGAGGCGACAAGCTTAAGCAGAGCAACATCATTTAACCGTACAAATGTTCATTCATTTTTTGAAAAATATCGAGAAGTTCTTCAACGATACAATATATCTCCGAGTAGAATCTGGAACGTAGATGAAACGGGAGTGACGACGGTGCAGAAACCCAAGAAAGTGGTAGCTCAACGAGGTTCCAAGCAGGTAGGAGCTGTCACATCTGCAGAACGGGGTACTCTCGTCACAATTGCGGCAGCGGCAAATGCTATTGGTAATTTCATACCATGTATGTTCATTTTTCCACGGATCAGATATAGTGATTTATTCATCCAAAATGGGCCGCCCGGGTGTGTAGGTCTAGGAAATAGTTCCGGCTGGATGTCTGAAAAAGAATTTTCAAAATTTATTGACCACTTTCTGAACCATGTTAAAACATCACAGCAGGAACCAGTTTTATTGTTGTTGGATAACCATCATTCTCATGTCAATGTGGAGGTGGTCACAAAGGCAAAGAACAACCATATCATTCTTTTGTCTTTCCCTCCACATTGTTCGCATAATCTTCAACCACTGGATGTCGGTGTGTATGGACCGTTTAAGAATTATATTAGCCGACAGCAAACGAACTGGATGGTTAATCATCCTGGGAAGACAATGACGATCTACGATCTCCCTGGAATTGTGAAAGAAGCATTTCCTCTGGCATTCACTCAAAACAATATCATCAACTCATTTAAAAAAGCTGGTATTTGGCCGTGCAATGAAGATGTATTTCAAGACTGTGACTTTGCGCCATCATTTGTGACTGATCGTCCCGATCCAAATACCGCTTCGATGGAAAACCAGGGATCACTTCAGCCAGGAGATAGTTCTATCAATCCAGAAGAAGTATCACTTAATTTAGAATCTTCAATTCAAAATGAAATTTTAGATGACATGCCTGACATTCACATAAGTGTTTCAGAGGTTATTGATCAGCTATCGCATGTTCCATCGAATGATCCGGGACCATCAAATGAACAGCGACTGTCGAGTGAACCAGGGCCGTCAAATGAATCAGTACTGTCAAATGATTCAGGACCATCAAATACGAAGCCTATAGAAAAATTTAATATAGAAACAGTAAGACCGCTTCCAAAAGCTCCTACACGTGTTGAATCTAAACGAAAGCGTTCAAGGAAATCCACTATTCTCACTGATACTCCTGAAAAATTGGCCTTAGAGGAAGAAGCAAAATTAAAATCATCTAAAAAGATAAAAACTAGTCAGACTGAAACTAAAAATAAGGGTAAAGGGAAAGGGACAGCTAAAGGGAAAGGTAAAGGTAAATCAACCCGGAGAGTAGAAGTAGAAAAAGTGAAGAAGCATATTCTTCAGGATGACAGTGAAGAAGATACCTGCTGCTGTTTAGTTTGCGCCAAGTCTTATAATGACGATACATCTGGACTTGACTGGATACAATGTATTTTATGCAAAGGATGGGCTCACATCACATGTATTAAGGGTGATATCAGAAAATACATATGCCTCAACTGTTTCTCAGATGATGAGTATTCTGATTAATTTTTGACAAAAACAAACTAGACAGGTACATATTTCCTGTCTACTTTTAAGTACAAATTAGATAAAGATCATTTAAACTAGTATAACTTAAAGACTGTCTGATACTAAAAAGTATTAATTAAAGCTGTGAGAATTGTTGAT
The DNA here is from genome assembly GCA_037179545.1 of Sesamia inferens. Taxonomy (NCBI): domain Eukaryota; kingdom Metazoa; phylum Arthropoda; class Insecta; order Lepidoptera; family Noctuidae; genus Sesamia; species Sesamia inferens. Next base: position 24,358,977 of record CM073921.1, read on the forward strand.
AAATGTAGATTTCACTACTTTGTTGTTTAAGGTAACTCATTGACATTCTTTAAAACTGTTGATATCAAAAACTTTATGTGACTGATTACGTAATACATAATTGTTAAGTTTAAACTATTTTAACAAATGTTTGAAGGCTTAAAAGTACTAATACTCAGTAGATATGGTAGTTAATTTGTATTGATTTATAAAAACTTTAAAGAATGTTGATTATGAAAAGTTTAGTAACTTTAAAACGTTAAGATTACATTGTGTATTAACATTTAATAAAATATTTTTATACATGTATATGATGTTTTATTTGAGTATTTCATAAAATTTTGTCTCTGTTAATAGTTGCCCCTTACGTTAATACGTACCCCAGCTCCGTTAATATTTGCCCCAAATGCGGGGCATGTATTAACAAATGATTTTTTTGGTTTTCACGGCTCTCTTTCTGAAAGCACTTACATACCGGATGTATTTTACAAAAAACCGACCGCCCCGACCGATGTATATCTAAAACCTATAATTGACCTGCAGAAGTAGTGACCTATCATATTGTATTATGGCACATTGCATATAGGAACGTGCTATCACCACAACAAATTTCACGCCGTAATAATCGCTATTGGTAGCCTAGTTAAATAAATAAAAAATACTTGGTAGATTAATGCTACAGCCAGTGTAGTAAAAATATTTGTATATAATACGTTGTATAAGTACGTATAGTGTATAAAATACTGGTACCTATTTAGCTGCAACCAATCCACTCTAACTGAAATCGGAAGCCGCCCCCAGTGAAATGGGGATTTGAAGCCTGAATGAGCTTTATACATAGAATATGGTGCATCTATAATCTTTGTAAATGATTGACTATAAGAGGATTTATTTATTGGAAATTTAAAGGAACATTTACAATATTGTACGCAGTTTAATATGTTTGAAATGGCTGGAAATTCATAAAATCTTTTCGTGCACGCGACGGACTAGTCTATGTGCTGATTACTTGTGTGTAACTAAGGCCCTTTGAAACTAGTTAACATGGCTTGTCCAAATACTAATTAACTTAGTTATCACTTGTTGTACTAAAAAGTAGGTAAATGATGAGATTTGTTAGCTTGTCCATAATATATTTTCCGACGCCATTTAATTTTATCGGAGGAATAATTTTTAATTTTCGACAATTATTCCACACAAATTCTGTTAGACGTAATTTTTAATCTATTGTGGAGGCATGAGGAATAGGGAGTAAAGTTCACTCATCCTCCACAGAAAAGGGAGGATCCTCCGATCAGACGGGCGTTATGTCTGACGGGCACTTGCCCAATGCTTGAAATTGGGGGAAAATGGTAGTTGCACGGTAAACTCTGATTGCGAGATGTAGAATTCGTGTGACGTCAGTATGACGCGTTGTTTATTTGTGGCGTATGTAACTACACTATTAATAACAATAATATCCTTGGTTTAAAATATCGGATCAGTCCTACGTCTATCGTTAGTTTTGTTACACATATGGATCTCTTTTATTTCGTGAAAGCACCGTGTCCTACTTTCCTCTGTCTCTGCCATTCTTCAAGCAGTTTTGCCAGAAACTTTCCCGTGGTTACGTAACAACAGGCACACTTGTCGAACGATCAGGTTAGGTTTCGCCTGCCTCACTCGGTCCGTGAATGTTTGACTACCTTTTCATACCAACACATCTCTGTGACTCGGAAAACACATTAATGCGTTGTTATCTATGCTTAGATCTTTGATGCTCATTATGGGTCGTTAGAAGTTAGAGAGTCTGACTAACCGTCTTACCAAGAGGTATTATCTCACAAGTAACTAGGTTGTGGAGGTCAGACAAAATACATTAGCTCCATGTAAAATAAAATTATTCAGTCGGCATCGGGTTTAACTAGAGCTGATGCCAACATCATCGAGAGAAGGCTAGGCAGTTTCTTTTATGTTCAACAAACCAAGAAATGAAAATCAATTGCATATGAACTTCTTTACAGTCTGTTTAATGGTTGAACTAAAATTGCTGCATTAGAAATAATATTTGAAGTTTTCAAATAATACTTTTGTAGGAACTGGTGCAAGCCTAGGATTATGGTGCCATTAATCGCAATATCCTGTTGGCCATTTCGTAGAGGCACACTAAATGGTTGATCAAATATTTAACTGCTCATTCTCTATATTCGTTTCTTTTGTATAGGTAATATGAATAAAAAATCATATTGTGGTTTTCATGTTCGTATTTGGAAAAAATCAGAATCTTCTATATCTATACTAATATATAAAGAGTTTGTTTGTTTGTTTGTTTGTTTGAACGCGTTAATCTCAGTAACTATGGGTCCGATTTGAAAAATTCGTTTTGCGTTGGATAGCTCATTAATCCAGGAAGGCTTTAGGCTATATAACATCACGCTGCGACTAATCGGAGCGGAGTATATAAAAAAAAAACATTGAAATGTACGCAGGAGAAACCGCGAGGCGCAGCTTGTTTTCATATTTGTAAAAAAATTATTGTATCTGTACCCGAAGGTATGTTCATAGCTAAATAATAGACATTATTCGTCATTGGCTAACACAAAACGAGGAGTGCCAGAACAAAAAAAAAAAAAAAAAAACAGACATTACAATCATAAACATAAACAGATTCAACCTGCATACAATTTTACGACAAGTTTGCTATGTAACACAACCCCTGTAATTATTTTTGTGCAAACAATGATAGTTAGTTTGGTGTACAGAATGCGGAGTTGAAGGGTTAGTGATATGTGTTTTTTACACTTTATGCATACCTATATTTTATAATAAGTTACGTAAATTATTATCAAAACCATACTGCGAGTTAAACGCTGTTCAATATTCTGCATCTGTAAATGTACGGTATTTATGCTTGCACAGTCGTTCCTATATGTTTAAAACGAATGCCATCACGCAGTGTTCAAATATTTTCCTCTGTAAATACGTTCACGCTTTCGTTAACGTATCTTTACAGAAAATAAATCAAAACAGTACTCATCAATTGGCTTGCGAGAGTGCTGAACACATCCCACAAAGGCTATTTTAAAATGAGAATTTATTTTAAATTCACTTGGAATAACATCACGAATAGTTTTTAAGCATTTTGAATACAGGTGACTTGGGACGCTTTCTGCATTGTTTAGGAATAACCTTACTGTTGTTTTGACAATATTTTTCTTCCAATTTATTCATAGGTCGGGTGCCTTTTGAAGGTTTCCCTCCGAAAACAAAGAGAAAAAGGTATAGGATGATCTTGTATCATGATCATCTGCCTAGCCTCAACCCAATTAAGTTGTTGTCAGCTTCCAGCCTAACCGAATGTAGTAGCTAAATTAAATCATGACTTTATATGGGGCGATGGCCTATTCAACCTATATATAAATATAGGGTGGACGCACACACAATGGTCCACTGGAGGGACTGGGTGCGGAAACCAAACCAGTATCATAGAACATAGGGTGGTCTTTCATATAATTAGGTTTATATAAAGTAGTCGTTAAACACTGTTTGTAATCTGCTGGATATCTTTAACAACAGTAAGATGAATAGTTACGTGTATTCGTAGATTTTTGCATTTTAAACTGTCTACCTATTTTTTACAAATAGCACGAACATCCTGTGACATCTAAGAACCTTTCAACGGAGACCACCCTCCATACCTCCCTCACACAGAGAGATCTGTGTCCCAACAGTATAGACTAATCAAGTTTATGCTGTCGCCTGATATTAAAATTAAGTCAATACTCAAATTAGGGTATCTTGATTTTATAATGATCACAAAATCACGACAAAAATGTTGATATTTCTCACTAGATATTTATTTCAATATCATTAATATCATATTTATTTAAATATATCAGCGAAAGCACTAGGAAGTGGGAAAGGCCGGCGTTTGGGGGGGGGGGGGGGGGGGATAAGACTGCCCGTCTTATGTAATATTGAAGTGCAAAAAGTGCTGATGCTCAGCGTAATTTGAATTTGACTTTTGATTTTGCTTTTGATTTTTGATTATTTGGTATTTTAGAGCATTTATTATTTTCTTATTATTATCCAGGTTATGGCCGTAAGACTTCCTATTCAATAAGTTTTTACACCTAAAAACTTAGTGAATAAGAAGGAAGGCAGTTGAGCGAGGTGATGCAATGATAAACTCAATAACACTACCAACGATGTTGCGCCAGAAGGAGATTGATCTGGAGACCCTCCACGACCAAACTCCCAACACAACAACATTAGGCGCATCGTACCCGGCACACATCGCAGCACAATTACTCAGACCAATCCTTCGTGGTTTCCTGATAGCGTAGAAAATAGTTTATTACATGATACAAAATTTATGAAAAATCTGGAAAACACGCACAAATGTACGAACAAACTATTTGTTAGTTAGTACATAAATAATTTTTAAAGGCTCCTAGAAGTTATCTGCTGAATTTTTTGATGTTGACACTCATTGCTCTGGTTAAACGAGATAGCCTGTTATTTGACAGATAAATGTTGGCCAGTGGGTCACTAATGAAAAATCGATGTCACAAAAGTGACATTTTCCATGGTATGATGTTTCTATAGTGCAATAGAGTGATCCTTTATTAAGTTGTCGATAGCTACGCAGTAGTTAATTTCATAATTATAAGCAATAGAAATTGCTTTCTTGTAGCAAGCAAGCACTTTTGAATTAAAAAATAGAATATATTGCAGAACGCGCGCGTTGAATGACGTGGTGTTCCTGCCTACTTAGCGCTGTTGTCGTGTATGATTTAGTATTTAACAATAAAACGGTACTTCTAAGTGTAATATTATTACAAGTATTTTGAAAAACATTTCGCAGTTATCAAAAACATAGGAAATGTTAAGGTGCGTTTTCCAGAATAGAGATTCCCGGTACGTGTTAGGGGCGGCTTTTGTTAGCCCTCGACCTTTTAAGGTGGCCTTGGTGGATGAGAATTGTCGTGGTGTCTACGCGCGCGCCACGAAACCTGCCACGAACTCGTACAAGCGCTGAATCGTAGCCCATCTAGTATATAAAACAATCTGTTTTCCTTCTTCAGGATTTGAACGTTTTAACGTAGTATCCTTTGTCTAGAAATAATTCTGGAAAAATAATGTCGTGTCTTCTTAATACTCGAAATAATTTTATAAAAAAATCTTATGTTGAAACAAAACGTGCGCGTAGTTTCTAGCCGTGTACGCTCGGTAGAGGGCATGCGCGGCTCAGTCCCGTAGGGCAAGCAGACGCGACCGCTCGGCAGAGGGTGGAGACGCGTCCGGCGCGCGACATCGATCCTTACTTCCTCGTGCTTCAAAACTCAGTCGCCGACGGTCCGGCGACGAGCGTCAACATGCAGCCGCCACCGCGGAAGGTAAGTCAAATAATCCAACAGGCACACGACCTGGTACAACTCTTCCTAAACCTCACACAAACTTTCCAAAAGTGCCGCAGAACTGTGAATGAAGTATTTTCCTCAACGCGTCAAATTTCGTGTCGCGTGTTTCTATGAAATTATATAACTTTATGTTATGTTTATATTTTAATCATTGGGGGCATCGCTTGCTACATTTTTGGGGCTGGATTTATTTATTATAAACATTAAATTAAGGATATATTGATGCGTGTGTAGTAAACTCGTAATGCAACGTTGTTCTTATTAAATACCAAGCGTAAGCTTTGAGGATTTAATCAATAAACCCCTAATCTCGTATAAACAGGCCTTAGCGATGGTAAACAGTGCCACGGAAAAAAAAATTATTAAAAGAAACTGAGATAATAATTAGCAATGTTCAAAATTTGTTAAGGAACAATATCCGTAGGTACTGAACTCAGAACATGAAAGAAAAATCTGATCGCAACGCTTCACAACGTTCCCACGGTAGTCCAAAAAGGATGTGGTTCTTATATTTTGTAAAATATAAGGGATTTCCGTAAGAAGTTTTGTTCTCCGAAAAAGGGGTTTTTTATAAACCGATTAGATAGATTGTCAAATATCTGCTTTAATTTGTTAAATTGTTTCTATTTCGATTGTTTTAAATCTAAATAGTAATTGGCTACGTTTACATTATAATATAATGTATTCAATTGTTTACAGCCCAAAATATTATTTGGGGCTGTAAACAATTGAATACGTTTAGTGACATGTTAGGCACTGTTTTTGTTTAAGGGTGAAGATTTAATTTTCATACATAACCTGACTTTTAAGAAAAATGGATTTCTCTTTACGTGCAAGCCTCATTTATAAAAGAGAAAAGAAATAGAATACATAATGGTTCTGTTTCGGCTCACAGCTATTACTCGTACCTAATTAGAAGTTTCTCATAACCGACCTTTCAGTATTAATTATGTAGGTAGGTAAGGAAGTACGAGCCTAGTTAATAACTATATTACAATACCTGTTCTCACTAACAGCTATGAACGAACATGACTTGTGTAGGTTTTCGACAATCAATCGCGTAACTCAAACCAATATATATCAAACCATACTGCTGCTAATTGGACGTAGTTATGCAAAATGGATCCAACCCACAAAAACAGTTTTTTGAATTACTGTCATAAATGTCTAAAATCTACACATCAACTTTAGTTTATGTAAGAAATATTAAAGCCGCAAAAAGTTCAGGAAAATTCCTATCACTTAAAAGGAAATTTAAAACTACTGTTATACTATTTTAATATAAAAAAATTACTTCAAACTCTATTTTCTCAAAAGCAGATTTGCTGGCTGGATCCTTTTTGCATAACTCCGTCCAATTTAGCTTAGATTTACCATCTTATGATTATCATTAATTTATAATGGTAGTCATAAGATCTTTAGTCTATTAGTAAGATAAATAATATTTAAACCATAACAATTTTTATCATAAAACCAGTCTAATATAATTGCAATTCAATAAAATATCAACCAACTGAGAAGTTAATGCTAGGTAGGCGCGAAACTCTACAATTTCTCAATTTAGGTTAATCTTTTAAGTAGGCATTAGTATCTAGTAGTATGCAATAATGTAAATTGTAAAATTCTAGTAAACTACGTGTTGCTGTTAAGTAACTTCGAATGAATAATTAATTTACTAATGAAGTTTACACACAAAGTTTTTTATAAGAATGTCTGCCTTCAAAAAGCACCTATGTACTAAAATCACTGATAATGACAGATCAAAAACTGCAACCAGCACGAGTCATCGTGTACATAGCAACAACATTATTATATTTACAAACAGACCGCGATAACCATACTTTTAGACCGTTAGACTATTGAATTAGTAGATGCAATGAACGAGAGAACGATGAACTGCATTCATTGATCGGCCCACAAGTAACAAGTAAATTGTAGTACGATGCGCTCTCGGAGCGACACACACGTACATATTTGATTTGACGATACTATGATGCGTAGCACAACGATTTTGTATACATTATAACGTCTGGAACGCGTTTCAGGCTAAATAGGGATAAATTCATCATCATCAACCTTTTTATCGTCCCACTGCTGGGCACAGGTCTCCTCTCATACAGCGAGGGAGAAATTATAGAATTTAATTCATAAATTTAAAACTGACACATTAATCCATATTTTTGTTAGTATACTTATAAATTATATATAATCAGCATACATAATTATTCAGCCTATAATATTCCCACTCTTGGGAAACAGGCGTCCTCTCGATGAGAGGGAGTGGGCCATAATGAAGTGAGGTTTGGATTGGGTTGTTTAATTAAGTTATAGCCAGACACTAATAACATTTTACAAAAATACTAGCTATTATTACAGATAAATTAAATAAACGAAGTACATATATTTCTTTAAATCTATTAAAAGAATTAACATCATAAAACAACCCTCATCGTCTACCTAGTCTTTTCCCAACTATGTTGCGAATGGCTTCCAGTCTATTTGGATTCAGGTCAACACCAATATTTTACATGGCACAACTCACAACCCAGTTACTGGGTAATATTGGTATTGGCTTTAGGACTCATAACGACTTTCAAAGATTTACGAATTGTAGCCGAGGCACGGATAGCTCTCCATATGTAAAGCCATCCACAGACCGACCCCGGCAAGCATAGCTTAACTTCATCGATCGACTAATATGTCTGTTATTATTTAGCCACAAGCTTATAAAATATGTAAATAAAAATGTAAACCACTGAAAGCAGAATTAATTTTCTATCATGGTTCGTTTAAATAAAAGATCCTTTTGGTTTGTACTCATTTCATTCTCACAATTTTTTAACACGTCATAAAAGTATAACCACGCCGTCGGTTCTTTTCCTTCTACCAAATTTTGTAAAGGTCGTGTGTCCCTGAACTTTCTTCTGATAAATCTGTTTTATATTTTTGTATTGTTATCAAGCTGGAGCGTTTTCAACTTGAGCGAATATCAGCGGTTCGAAAAGCAAATTCGTATGATATTTTCCTCTACTAAACTTTGGTTAGTAATAATTAACATAAACTACATTTACTCTAGACGATCAATTATATATTAATCGGGAGTATAAAATATGGACGGAAGCCAATTATGGTTATTAAAAAAAATATTACAGTAGCCCAAATAATTGCACCAAGTGTTAACCAAGATTGTAAGAAAATAATTAAGAACAGAAGGAGATTAACAGTATTTTATTAAAATAATAAGTTATCGAATCGTTTTCATGAAACTACATGCTGTTGCATTTAGTTGAAGTCTGGCGATAGCAGAGCAACACCACAAATTAAACGCGGTGTGAGTTTGGTCTGTGGTGTGTGGTTCTTTTTTCGTCGGCTAAAAAATGGAAATAATATTGTCGGATATTGTGGAACTGTTGCAGTTTGGTCACCTAACAAATATTTACGTTCTGCGTCTAAGAAACATTTTTTTTTGTATTTTACGACTAAGGGAACTCTCATCAGGGAAGCGGGCAGTAGCCCTTTTCCTGTGGAATATCAAACTTCTGCGATCCCTAACTCGCCTGCCAAGCGTGGGGATTGTGGCAAACCCCTTCGTTGTAATGAAAGCCTTTGTCCAACAGTGGACCTCTTTAGGCTGGAGAAGAAGAATATTTTTTGCTATAGCTATGCGCTGATGAATAAAATAGTCAGAATGACTCCTCACCAAGACCGAGTATCTTATCTAAACTAATACATATACAGTATGTTAAGAAAACCCTGTCCGACCCATAAGGATAATAAAGGTTAGGTAAACACATGACCAAATAAAGTAATATAAAAATTTACGTGTTCATCATAGTACCAATGCAAATGAATTTTGAAATAATCTTTTTTTCCCGCGAATTAATTCAAATTTCCCCGAAATTTAGTAATTTTTAAAAAGTGACAACACCGGTATTATTATGAGCGAATAGCGATGCGACCACGTGCCGCGTGTCCTGCCGCCCGACCCCCACCGGCGGCAGGCGAAGGGTGGTCAACGCACATTTATTAAGTTACCTTCTTTTGCGAAATAATATTTTTTTTTTAGGGGGATTTTTTTTTAAGTTTAGCCCGGTTTTGTATGCATTAGTAGAATCAGTTATCGATACCTAACAACACCTTCACGGGTCGGACAGGGTTTTCTTAACATACTGTATAAAGATGAATAGTTTGTTTATTTATTTGAGCACGCTAATCTCAGCAACTATTGGTCCGATTTGAAAATTCTTCTTGTGTTGGAGAGCCCATTAATTCAGAAAGGCTTTAGGCTATATAATATCACGCTGCGACCAGTATGAGCGGAGCATAACAAATATTTAAATTGTATGCTGTCTTTTTTGTGGTTAAAATAAAATGTTCAAATATCTAACGGGAGGCCGCTAGTTAGTAATACAGCTCTCTATAAATAATCTAATTGAAGAATGTTGCGACTATTGAGTCTGCTTAAGAGATTTTGAAAGTTCTCATTCTTGACAAATGCTTGCACTGGAGAGGTCCACTCAAATCTGTCCTCAAAAGATCTCTTGGTGAGAACGAGTAGGCCTTAAGCCACCACGCAGGGCTAGAGCGGGCTTGTAGTCGTCACATATCTTTGATATTTTGCTTCTACAAAACGTTGGTTTCTTCACGATGTTTTCTTTGACCCATTAACGAGCAGTGATGATGATAATTTATAGAAAGTACATACTTACTTCCTTCACTGTATGAGAGGAGACCTGTGCCCAGCAGTGGGAAAAGATAATACGGTTGATGACTGACTGACTGACATACTTACAATTCCCCTTCAATCTCCCTCTGGCGCAGCATCGTTGGTCGTGTTGTTGGGTTTAACATTGCATCACCTCGCTCAACTGCCGTCTTCCTTCCTATTCGCTCAGTTTTTCCGAGTGAATAGGCTCTTAAGAAACTAGCGCGCTTTACCATCAACGATTGCATCACTGCTTACCATCAGGTGGGATTGCAGTCAAGCACTAGTTTATAATATATTAAAAAATATATATTATTGCTTGTTTCACTGGGCCACCACTTCTCCATAGACGCTAAATACATAAGTACAAAATCATATGATTGTAAGCAGATTAGTAGGTGTGTAGATTTGTGAGTTTTCGGATAATACGTACTCTTATGTGCTGATCTGTTTATGATGGCGACATCAGTTGCGCCGGCCGCCGCGGGAGTTACGACGAGTCCGATTTTTTCTATGATATCTGGACCGGTATAATCTCTCATTGATATGGATATGATACGGATTCATCCCACATGTAATTTATTCTCTTTCTCTATCTATAATTTTTTATCTCTCTCTACTGTTTATATTTTGTATTTATGTATTTATTATACTTTTTTTCCTCTTTTAACGTTAATATCTTTACACCTACCATGTTTTGCCAAATCAATTTTAATTATAATATGAAAATAAACAATTAGGAAATACTGGAATATAATTTAATTTGAATACCTGAAAAACATATACGAACGATTTTATTCTAGCTATTCTTTTTTATGTGGGACTATTTCAGACTAGCAATTTAGTACCGTATCAGTTCGCATCACGTGTTGTAAGCTCGCTTTTGTGAAATACGTAAGCGGATTGAATCGTTTCAGAGTTTGTCAGCGTGGGTGTGCGAGCCCGCTATGTATGTATGACCTTTCATTTCACTATAGCTCCCCTGTTCATTACTCTTCTTAATTATGCCGTTTTTAGATGGAGGCGAGTAATTTTGGACATTCGCTTACCTAGAAGTTTCGTCTACATTTTCAATCACTCTTTTGTCCCGCTAGTTTTGAAAGCGAGAGTTATTCAACTTCAAATTTATTAATGGAGTTGGTAATTCTGTTAGTTAGACTTGAGCTTCTGACGACCTGAAAAGTATGCCTCAAAGGTCCATTAATGCAGCCGAGAACAACAGGTCAACTTACTTTCCGAGGCACAGAGTGGCGTTGGTATGTAAAACCTGCATCGTAATTGTGTAACACACCCTTACTATCAGTTTGAATCATTTTGAAGCATATTGCAAGTCCATTGGTCCATATGTTCGAAAAATGTCTCTGCTCACAGTCCACCCGAAAATGCAAATAACGCAATGAATGTTTTTGAACTGTCAAAATGAAATCCATCGCGATTGATAATGTGTTACGTAATTACTCTACTGGACGATCAAAACGTTCGGCTTCAATTCATGTAACAGAAAAGGACAGGAGGTCTAACAAAATGATTAATGTATTTGTAATTTTATTCCGCAAACAACGACATTTAAGATAGGTATAATTCTTAAACAAAATACATACCTAGGATATATGTAGAACCGTAGAATATTTTATCTTCTGTCCTTTTCTTAAAGAAATAAAAAGAAAAAGATGCAATGATTTTAAAATTAGTTTCTGAACAAGAGAATCGGCGCCATTGTCTTTTTTAAAACACAAGATCCTCAACAGGATTCTTAAGACTAGAATTGATCACAGTGGGGATCGCCCTGAGGGCACGGTGGAGCACACGGTGCATCTGCCCGGCTTGGGTAGAGCACCATCGTGTTCTCGTGGCGGCGATCTCTCGCGTCCGGCCCTGGTCCAGGCCATGGTCCGGAGCGGGAGTGCATGGCTGGCCGTCATCTCCTTCTGAAAAGCAGTGATGGCAAGTGAGGAAGCGGAGCGCGTGAGGGAACGGGAATCCCAGGGGGCTCACGCCTCTAGCCGCCGCAGGTGACGCACTGGTCGGGAGGCAACATAGAAATCCCGGCCAAAGTAGGCGAGGGCTCGCCCGGTAACACGGTGAGTCGTGACGGGGTCCATGTCGAGACCGAGCCTCTTGGTTCAGGGTTGCGGGTTGGTTAAAAAAGAAACCGTGGCCCTGGCGCACAAGCAAGTGAGGAAACACGGGTGGGTTTAAGTCAGTAAAAGTCTGACACGCCCTTCCGCTCCGCCCAGAGCGGGAGAGGTCTTTCGATGATTTCCCATTAAGAGCACAAAAAAAAAAAAAAATTAAAAGAATGTTTTATAACACTTTCCTGCTTTCGCTGGAATACAACAGAAGTTCAGTCGAGGTACAAATGCTTTCATATACCTAGCTAGTAGTTTAATATACGTACAGTCGTTTTGTGAAATGCTAAATGAAAGTAGAAATGAAATGAAATGAAATCGTTTATTAAGCAAGTAGGATCACCGATCACTTTTACACGTCATGTTTTTTTTTATTTTTTCTTTTTTTTTTTTTAAACTAGATGAAGCCGGCATTTCCTAACTGACTACCTCTGAGAAGAAATAGCCGAAACAAACTCAGGGATCATCGTCTTTTTTAAAGTCCAGACATTAAAAATGAAAATGTTTACAATAATTTACGTTATAATTACGCATATTGCTTAATAACAGTGCTTAACAGAGCGAGCAGCTCAGTCCCAAGCCTCTCTATCCTCTAAATAATCTGAGATTTTATAATACCCCTTTTTGCAAAGTTTGGCCTTTATATAGGTTTTATATCGTTTAATGGGTAAGTTTCGAATGTCCATGGGAAGCTTGTTGTAAAAGTGTATACATTGACCCATGAACGAGTTGCCTACTCTGTGGAGACGAGTGTGATGTACAGCAAGATTGTGTTTGTTCCTGGTATTTATATTATGAACTTCGCTTATTTTCTTAAAATTAGATATATTTTTATGTACATACATAAGATTTTCAAATATATATTGCGAAGCTACAGTCAGAATGTTCACCTCTCTGAATTTTTCTCTAAGAGAATCTCTAGGACCAAGGTTGTAAATGGCTCGAACAGCCCTTTTCTGTAAAACAAAGATGGTATTGATGTCCGCACAAGTTCCCCAGAGAACTTCACAAAATTTACTTTACCACTACTTAGGGCCTTAGCATACCTCCGCCACTAATGCAATGATGGGAAACCGCCGATTAGTACATTATGTTCAAAACAAAAATATTTGCACTTTATAACTCGCTGACAGTCACAGAAACGTGCAAAACAACCGCGGCACCGGATTAATATAGATAGTGGACTGACCTCGGAGGTCCTTCTGGCATCAGAGCAGATTTGTATAATTACATGGAAAAGAATCGCAATCAAATTACACAAACGGAGTGTCAGGACAGGCAGATTAGCTTCCGTGTCACTTGTCGTACATGTCATGAATCACATCTAAGATTTCGCAGCGGAGATGTGATACACCCAAAAAGAATGGACCTATAGACTTTATCGATCAGATGTGATAGTGGTGGATTGTGACAGAATCAAAGATCTAAAACATAAATTTTCGGAAAGGTTGACTAGTTCACTTATTTTCGATCCTTTCTTAGAATCATCAGCATCGTCACGCAGCAGCATTCCTTGTTTGAAAACAAACAGCGCAGTGCTATTTATTTTAACGGAATTATATGTATAAGAAAGTAAACGAAACAAAAAGATAATGTGGAATTCACATGAGATAACGGTCTGTAGGTTTTGCCGTTTGAAGGTATGTGTACTGCCTTTGTAGTTTATAAGTGGGAGATATTCTATTATATTAGTTATTTATATTTAGTTTAGGTATTATATTATATGAATTCTATTTGTATATTCTACTTGTTTAATCTTTTTCTCTGGTGTGAAGATCTAAATAACACATTTGTTCCTTTCGACAGGATTCGATGAAGCCTGGTGGTAATTTACATTCAATTTTGCCGCTCGGTCAGCCTTCGTAAGAATTGATTATTTAGATAAAATATAGCCAATTACTAAGATTAATGTCTAGGGCGCACCACACTTAGGCATCAATATTTTGATTAGTTACATTAACTATTACTGATCGTTAACTCTATGCTACCTGATGGGATTAAGTTCAAACAGCTATGATATAACGCACGGCAAATGATATCTAGTGCAGACAGCCGTACGAACCAATCAATGTGCATGGGCATTGTAAAGCGAACGCAGGTGCTCTGTAGCCGGATTACAGCCATCAATGCTTGTATGTTATCCGCTCAATACTCTGCTTCGTCATTCATTAAATTTATTACAGCAATGTATTTATATAATCTATAAATTGTTACTCAATGAATTTCTTGGAATATGCAATTTGAACGTTGCAATATAAAAAAGTATGCATAATTACAGATTACTTTCTCTCTTGTGCTAAGAAGCTGGAGAAGCTGCTTCTATTCCATACTCTCAAAATTTTATAGCTTGTGTTTTTTTATTCTGTATGTATACACATGTTTAGGCAAATAAAATGTCTTAATTCTTTGACGAAAGCTCATTCGACATTAAATTCTGGCGCATTCTCTCATTAAAAGTTTTTAGAAACACAATAATATTTGCGACTTTATGTTCTCTTCACTTTTTAAAACGCTTTCATTCAGTTCCAGTTGTAATTATGATACAAACAATGTAATCAATTAACTTACCTCTAATTGTTGTATTGAAATGAAACTTTGTACGAACATTTATGCAGTTCGGGTGACAAAGCTATAACTTTTGGTATCTATTTATTTATGAAACAAGGAGGTAGATACTAGGTGCGGTGAATGATTATGTGAATCCTGTACCCTCGACCATAGGAGAGACACCCTAGTGGTTTTAGCCGCTAAGAGTTTATGAGGATTTCCACTGCGAAAATAAACAAATAGATAAAAGATAGTGGAATTCTTCCGTGGTTAGTAGAAAGTTACTTATATCCGATTAACCATACAAGAAACGTGTTTGTTTACTATGTACGTATTGTTAAACTAATTGTGTAAATCACTTCATCACCATTGTTCTCAAAACGGTAAAGGAAAATATCGTGAGGACACCGGCACGTGCTAAAGACTTTGAAGACATATGACATCTACCAAACCGCACGGGGCCTACGTGGTAGATTACGGCCCACTCTTTCGCATCGAGAGGAGGGCTGTGTCCAAATAGTGGGAACAATAGAGGCTGCTTATGTATGTATTAAAGTAAGGTGGTACCCTTCGTGTGCTAACCCAACTCGGATTACGGTTGTCAGACACTAAAAACACAAAGTGTGACCGCGGAGAGAACAGACCGAGTAGCCGGTAGGAGTCCGGCACTGCCCAGACTGGTTCATTAGTGAGGCAGTCTGAAAAAAAAAAACAAAAAAAAGAAAAAAACTCGGATTTGGTCCGATTTTTATTCTATTCCTTAATGTATGTATCAGATAGTTTCGTGATATTCCTGTGTTCAATACTCAATATCTTTATTGCTTTATCATAAGTTCATATAAGGGTGGTAACAATTTATGTGAGATTAATTATGGACCCTGTAGGGCACAGCAAAATAGGGTAACAGGAGAGAAGAAGCTCTGTCTGAATATCTTAAAATAATATAATTATATTGTAAATTAATTTAATAATAAATAAAATATATACGGAGATTATTAGCATCATTTTACTTAATTTACAATTTATGGATTAATTTAGTTTTGGTATCTGACTAATTTTACTTAATTTATTTATTTCCTTATTTGTACATTTGTGTTTAAATTATGAATAATTATAATGTTTTAGACGGTATTTTTGTAGTATGTTCAAGATAAGTATAATTAATTATATATTTAATTTAAATTTTAATTATTTGTTTTTATCGCTAAGATATTCATTTATAGTGTAGTAACATTTGTTTATTAGAAGTTTTTTTTTTAATTTATTTACAAATATATTTAACATTTCTTCTTCCTTTATTATGTCCGGTAGTTTATTATATATTTTAATTCACATTACGTAGGGGCTTGTAGAATGTAGTTTCAGTTTGGATGTTGGTATATTTAATCTGGAGGGGTGTCTGAGTGTGTAGTGTGTTTGGATGTCTTCTCGCTATGTGTAGAATTACTACGAATTATTACTTACGGACAAGTTTCTAGAATGTAAAAACTTGGGAGGGTTAAAATATTATGTCTTATAAAATACGGTTTACAGCTGTCAGTTTGTTCAATATTTGCCGGGATTCTAATTTTTTTTTTTTTGCATAGTAAAGAGGGTCGGTGCATCTGTACTATTACCCAAATTATATTCCCAAATGCTCAAGACTTTTCCTTCACTGTTTGTAGATTAGTTGATTTCCTCTCAGTGTCAGAGCATAAATAGAACTAAAACTATCCAAAATCACAGACGTGAATGCAGGCTAAACAAATCAGTCGTGATTTAGGAAACAAAGCAATTCCCGGTAGTCTTGATAAAAGCAAAAGCATTCCTGAGTTGAATGGAGTGCCTCAAGGAAATGTTCTAGCCCTTATACGAGGTATTAACTATAATAGAAGTTAGACCACCGTTGCCAGTTATCTAGCTAACAAATGCGGCTAGATTCACTGAAAAGCTTTTCTGGCTAATCTGATAAAACAAAGGAAGATCGGAGGGTAGCCCATTATATTTGAAATAGTTATTTGTGGAGTCGCACTGCGAATTGGAGCCGTGCAACGAGCGCCTGGTTTTTTATAAGTGCTCTTGTAGCGTTTTGTGAAATAAAATATTTTTTATTTGAGTTTGAAGTACTATCAGGTTGCGGGTTTTCATTCGATAAAATACAAAACTTATAAAACTTGCAATTAAAGGATTACTTTATCAGATGAAAGCGTTCTTTAGTAATACGGGTTAAATGAATTTGCTTATTTGTACTGAAAATCTAATTTTTTTATAGTTTATTTTTAATTTTTAACTAATTTATTTAATCAAAATTGTTACCATTATTATATATATTACTGCCATCTAATAGGAAGGTCATTTATGCCTTTTCGATAGAACTCTGTGGATCTAGACTGCAAAAACTGTGTGAAAGCATTATCTACTGCCTTCTGGGAAGAAAACTTCTTCTCACGCAGATAATTGTTCAAATCACGAAAAAAATAGTACTCCGTTGGAGCAAGGTCTGGCGAATACGGAGGACGAATGGTTCCTAAATGCAGTTCCTGAAGGGTCTAAATGGTTTCTCGTGCTATATGAGGTCTCGCGTTGTCATGGAGCAATAATGGTGAAGATCGGTCAATGAGTCGGGGCTGTTTCACTGCTAGTTTTGCCAACATTGTTCGGAATTCGGCAATAGACACCAGCCGTTATTACTTGACCAGATCGGAGAAAACTCGTGAATACACAACGCTGAGACACCAAACAGATACCATTAGCTTAATATTGGTAAGTTTTGCTTTAAGGCCCTGTTGTGGCGTTTGACTTGGGGTCAGCCATTGCAATTTTCTTTTACGGTTATCATAAAGACTCCACTTTTAATCACATGCCAATATTCCTTCATTTCCGTACCGATTCAATAAGGCAATACAAGTTTCAACACGCGTTTCTTCCTGCAGTTCAGCCAAATCATGAGCCATCCATCATTCGTACTTTTTATATTATTGATTTGACGACAATGAGTCAGGTATTGTGGATAAGGTAACTTTAAAACATGCCGCTAATTCCTGAGTTGTTGATGCGGATCCTAGTCAATCCGCATCCACTACCTCTCTTAATTTATTCTTTTTACACATGTGTGGGCGCTCTTTCTCGTGGCTAGTACTTCAAGTCGAAGTTTCTATCAAGAAAGCGTTTAAACCATAATTGTGGTGCGTTCATTATTAGCCCCTCTCAAACGCAACATTGATATTGTGGGATGTTTTTGCCGCGATTGCGTCAGTATCCATCTTTCTGGTCTAAATTGAAGAACAAAAACAATTGAAAGTCAATATTCATGTTTCATTTTTTTTTAAAGAAGAACCTCATAGAAGCCGTTTAAAAAATGTTTCATTACAAAACTGACTTTCACAGAAAACCAAACATGCACGCAAAAGCTTATTTCATTCGCATAAGACGTCACATTCAGGGTTGGCCATCAGAAGGGCACTCAGCACCTTTAGACTACGACAGACCGGGAATTCAGCTCTGGCTACCGTTTTTCCGGGAGTTGCGCAAATAGATTGTGCCTGCGGCTTTGGCGGTGGCAGGTGTATTTATCAGTCACAAATAGTCGGCAGAAAAGACCATGGAGCTCGGGGCAGTCTATACGTCCCCGCAATGTCTCACAGGTTACGGTGAGCAGGTCAAAGTTTCTTTTCACCTCGAACGAGTAAAATCTCGACATCCCTAAGAAATAGTTGGTAGGGTACATATAGGGAAAAAATGATATAACCTCTGGAAGAGGCATCTACGAAAAGTTTTCTGTACCCTTTACAGCATTAGTGTTTGGGTTGTGTTATAGGGGTGCCAGATACAGGTACCAGACTCGAGTTTGCTTCGAACCTACGCCTGCCAACGGAGCTGAGTGCCACTTCTAACGTAACTATAAGTAGTTTTCTGGGTCTTGTGGTTTTTGTAAGTGAGCTTATATGTTAGTAAATGCACCCGCGATACAAGGCGAATTCCTATTGTGAGGCAACATTAAAAAAAAAATGAAGGAACAACTAATTGTAGGCCATCCAAATATATGTGCCGCGCGGAAATCCCGGGACAAGCGGCGCAACTGTCGATCGCTTAGCCAATACACCAATCGTGTCGCCATAAGATATAAATATCTTATATCATTCACATCGACTCAATTTTCTAGAAACAAATGTAGTTTTTGCCTGTGGTTAAATCTTTTTTGAAAATCTGAAAGCAGGCCTTTAATGTAACCTGAAATTTTTGATGAAATACATTATTTCTGAGGTATATTATAGTACCTACACCCTTTTTTGTCCAAATATATGTAGTCGTATACATTTTATGTAAAAAATGTCGGACAAAAATAACTACATAGAGAGTATTTAGTTTCATTTATCAAGAATACTTTATTGATGTTACAAGAAAATATCTAATAGACAATTCCATTATCTTTTGACATCTATGAAGCTTGAATAAAAGTAATATTCTACACAAACAATATCGAAGCGAGTATTTAGTTTCATTTCAACCAAGCTTAAATTGACGTCAGAAATAAAAATAAATACGAAATCACCAGTTTTCAAATTGAAGATTGTAAACAATTGGCCATAAACAATTACGAAGCCAGAGTTAAGTTTAATTAGTCAGTAAAACTTTAATTACTTCCGTGCAAAACAAGCAGCTTGTTTCATTAGCACCACGAGGCAGTACAAAATGCTTTCACACAGTTTGTGCAGTCTAGACTCACAGAGTTCTATCGCAAAGGCATAAATGTTTCATGTCTGCTGTGTATTTGTATTTACCATGTGAAATTATGGCTATCTTACCTGAAATAAATTATTATTATAAATAACCTTCCAAATAGATGACAGCAATGTATAGATAATTAGTCGTGGTGGCCTAATGGTTAAAACACCAGCCTCTCAAGTATGAGTGCGCGGGTTCGATTCCAGGTCAGGCAAGTACCAATGTAACTTTTCTAAAATTATATGTACTTTCTAAGTATATCTTGGGCATCAATGACTGAAGGTGAAGGAAAACATCTTGAGGAAACCTGGACTTTAAGTCTGAAATCGCCAACCCGCAATGAGCAAGCGTGGTGATTACGGTCAATCCTTCTCTGTATGAGAGGAGACCTGTGCCCAGCAGTGGGACGATAAAAGGTTGATGATGAATGTATAGATTATAATGATAACTATTTTAATTAAATAAATTAGTTAAAAATTAAACAATTTCGATTTTCAGTACTAATCGGCAATTTCATACGTCTACCTGATTACGATCTCACGGCAACAACAAGGGCGGCCGTTATGACAAGGATGCGGTTGGAATTTACGCTATCAAAAAACAATCTTGTTTAGTATTATATAATACTTCTCGAGTATGACGTCACTGAAACTTTATTCATTAAAGTTTCAGTGACGTCATACTCGGTAAATTGCCGACAATCTCATAAATAATAAGAAGAACAAACGAGAAGGACAGAGTAGTTTGATATCTAGCTTTTCTTCAGATAGAAAATTAAATTGCTGTCGTCGATCTTACACCAACACACGTTACACTTCAGGAGTTTCGAGTACACTTCCGAAGCAATCGTAGATTTTTCTCAGTGAAACAGTTCTATTTTTGTTTTGAGCAACGATTTAAATACTACCGTCCTGATGAGGAGCCAACATCTAGAAACGGACGGTCTCTCCATGTAAATAAACTACATATCGCACCTTTAGAGCAATAGAGACCTAATTCAAAATTTGGAGATTTGAATGTTGACTCATACAATTAAGAGTACCTTGCAAGACTATCTTCATCAACTCTTAATAAAACAGAGACGGTTATTCAGGAAAAAGACGTGTCCTTTTCTTGAACAACCGTCTCTATTTTATTGTTCAACATTGTTGCAACAAGTTGCAACAAGTTCAACATATCAACATTGAAATCTTCAAATTTAGAATTAGGTCTTTATTGTTCTAAAGGTGCGATATGTATTAGTAGATTAGGAGATAACATAGTAACAAGGTTGTGGAGATGAGATACAGATCTTATCCTTCAGCCTATAGTGATCCACTGCTGGACAAAGGGCTCCCCCAAGGCTTTCCACGATGACCGGTCTTATGCTTCCCGCATCCATCGGCTTCCCGCAACCTTCGCCAAGTCATCAGTCCACCTTATTGGGGGCTTCCCTACGCTGCGTCTTCCAGTATGTGGCTGCCACTTCAGAACCTTACTGCCCCATCGGCAATAGGGGGGCATCGGGGATAGGTAGTTGCTCCATGTAAAATATAGCTATTCAGCTGCATTTTCCCCAAAATTATGGGGAAAATCAAATCATATCAGTTTTTTTTTTGGAAAATATCCATAGCTAACAACAAACTAACCTTATAAACAAAACACAAACTTATAAACTAAAATACTATAATACATATACTTAATTGAAAAAACAAACAAAAACCTCACACTGCAGCAATATGTCTGCCGCAGCATTGCTGGATGTAAAGACAACCCAGTCGATTGGCAATCATCGCGAGGACGGTGTTGTCACTGCGCCGCACTCTGTGCACCAGAGACGCGCACCGCTTGCGTATTGTGGCGTGAAAGCTATCGGTATGAGCCTCTGCGAACATGCCCGAGGCGCTGCAGTGGCGGGGTAGCCTCAGCACCGTCCTAAACGCATAATTGAACTGGACGCGGAGGACGCTGTATGCTGTAGGGACGTACAGTAAGCTCTAAAAAGCGTTATCTATACCTCCTACGAACAGCGCACAAACCTACGCGCTATCATATTACCCCTAACTGACAACGCCCTCCGCTCAATGTCCAGATCGCCTTTCAGGTCAGCTGTAAGAATGTGACCTAAGTATTTAACTAGCATCACCTTCTCAAGCGGTGCTTCACTTATAAATAGAGGAGGCACACTCTTCAGCAAATTAGCCCAAAACACCATGAATTTACTTTGACCTGCATTATATTTTAAGCCATGGAATGAGGAATACTCTTCACAAGTCCCCAACAGTTTCCTAAGACCGCAGACCGATGCGCTCAGCAGCACTATGTCATCAGCATAGCTCAAATTATTGACGCATACTCCGCCTACATGGCAACCAACATGTTGACTGCTCAGTCTAATGACCAGGGCGTTCATTTAGAGGTTGAAGAGCGCAGGAGAGGTCAACCCCCCCTGTCTCACCCCACACTCCAATTTATAGGGCTCTGACATTACACCCGCAAAAATTAGGTAGATGATGAATACGGTAGTCTGAGTGTACTATCACTCTAATCATCTAAAAAATGACGATTTTCATACTAGCTATAGCGATTGAAGTATCAAAAATCATTAGTTCCCATCTAAGTACAGCCCCGAGTATAAGCTACTACACCCAAAGCTTTAGTCGATGCCTTATCTATCAGTGCTGATGAAGCCTCATTAAGATAACATGCTACTTCTCCCACAAGAGACTACATCACTGTTGTCAGTGGCGGCTACTATTTACTATTCTCAGGCAGTAAGGGGTCTAAATAAAGTCCGGTTTATACAGATGATTAATCCGAAATTCTAAAATTGATACTAGTTCAGTCTGCTGAATGAGTACACAGACACGTAACTCATGCATTTTATATACGCCAGTCGTCGTCGTCCGACACATTTAAATTAGAAAACTTTTATAATAATAATAATATTTATTTATTTAAGATTCTTCATCCATATCATTTATTATAACATAAAAATTAGTATCAAGTAGTAAATAAAATAAAATTAAGATGTTATTATTTAGTCTAGAAGGCATCTCTGATGACGCTATGAGTCGCTATTTAACAGCGTGTAGCCGTATCCACCGGGCCAACATCGGAGAATCCCACCGATCTACCGGTGTGGCCAGGATGGTGTTAGGACTACCGCGCGTGCGGCGCAGGATTGAAGCGCAACGTTTGCGCATGATTACCACAAAGCTGTCGGTCTCAGCCGCCGCTAACATCGCGGAGGCGCTGCAGTAGCGCGGCAGTTCCATCAGCACCCGGAACGCGTTGTTATACATTTCTGGACACATCTATTGGCCCACCTTAGAGTTTAGGTTTCGATGGCCCCTACCGAAATATGATTGCTAGATTGAACAAAAACTATTGATGCAGTTTTAAACCTGATACATTTTACCATCTTTTTCGATCGTATTGTTCTAAATTTGAATTCAGAATACCATACGACATGGAGCTACCTTTCAGCATTTAATGTTGGCAGCCAAGGTCCTGTAACAACCTCAAGTTGAGTTTTGCCGCTCACGGATATACCGCCCCAGACAGTCCATGAGCCACCGTCATAAGCAACCCTCTCTTTAAAGCAGCATTGTGCGAAACTCTCTCCCTTACGTCGGTTGACCTTCTTCCTTCCATCATTGCCATGTAACACAATTTTAGACTCATCAGAAAAGAGTACACGGCTCCAATCTTGCTGTGTCCAATTTAAATGAGTGCGTGTGAAATGAAGGCGCGCTGTTCGGTGGGCTCGCGTTAGTTTGGGCCCATTAGCTGACTTGTGTGGTACCATATCGCGTTGTTTTAACCTTCTCCGAACAGTTCGAGCGCTCACAGATACTCCGTGGAAGTCGCGAAGTTGGTTTTGTATCTCTATGGAGGTAAGGTGACGATTTCTCAAGCTGGTCGTCAAGATGAATCGATCCTGCCTTTCAGTTGTGACCCGAGATCGTGGCCTTCCTTGGCGACGAACAAAGCCGCCAGTCTCTAGGTACCTCCAATAAACATTTCGGACCGTAGATATTCGATTCTTTGATATCAACAAACAGGCTTCAAATTGTCTTTTGTTGCTTTAAATTCTGTGTTCGAAATTCAAAAAAAGACTATTGAATGAAGTTGTGAATGTGCCAGGTTCAAAACTGCATAAAAACTTTTTGCTCGACCTAATATCAAATTTTAGCTAGGACCAAACGAAACTGAAAATGCAAGGTGGGCCAATAGATGGGTTCAGAAGTGTATTTATATCAGACAGTAATCCTTAACATCATCATCATCAGCGTATATAAATATTCCCTCTCTTGGGACACAGGCCTCCTCACAGTGAGAGGGGGTGGGCCATAATCTACCACGCGGGCTCAGTGCGGGTTGGTAAATGTCACATGTCTTCGAAGTTTTACTTCTAGAACATTTTTCAGTTTCCTTACGATGTTTTCCTTCACCGTTTGGAGAGCAATGGTGATGAAATAATTTACAAGTAAAGCGCCTGGCAGGGTTCGAACCTACGAATCTACATCTTTAAGTCGCGGCCGATACTATTACGCCACCACTGCTGTAACTGCTTAATCCGTAAGGTTATTAAGATATGAAAGAAAAAGACATCCAGACAAGCCCATTCTGTAACAACCTGTCATTCCATTTGATGCACGAAGTTGATAGTTGTGCGATTGTGTAACTATCTCAATGTGAAAACATTGGTGAAGTAAGCATGAAGTGTAATGCTAGTGTAGAGTAACTATACTATTAAAAACACTATTTGAAAACACACTCTTAGATCGTCATTATCAACCTTTTATCGTCCCACTGCTGGGCACAGGTCTCCTCTCATACAGAGAAGGATTGAGCGTAATCACCACGCTTGCTCAATGCGGGTTGGCGATTTCAGACTTAAAGTCCAGGTTTCCTCAAGATGTTTTCCTTCACCTTCAGTCATTGGTGTCCAAGATATAATTAAAAAGTACATATAACTTTAGAAAAGTTACATTGGTACTTTCCTGACCTGGAATCGAACCCGCGCACTCATACTTGAGAGGCTGGTGTTTTAACCACTAGGCCACCACGACTCTTAGATCAGTTCGCTTAAATTGTTGCAAACAAAAATCTCATATGTAATAAATGAAGTTAATTTGTTACCACTGAAACTGCTAATGCTCTATTATTGAAAACAGCTCTACTAATAGATATTTCATTTGCCGTGTCTGGTGACTGGCCACAAGGTAAAAAGTATGGTGAATTATTGCGCCTAAACTGAAATCCCTTTACTGTCCTGTAGTATATTGCTTCTAAATGGATAAATGCTTTGTCGGAAACGACCATCGCCGGAGTTATGGCAGACAAGCACTCCAGGCCCTATCTGGAGCGGTTCTGCCACAAAGTTGCTAAACAATCCGTAGAGAGGAACAGGACGAGGGCGGCACAGCCCAGCAACTTGCCGTCGGCAAGAATAGCCTAAGAATGTAAGATAGTATAGAAATAAGATATATAGGAATAAGACTAGTACATAAGAAATGTATAAAATAATGACATATAAAAGAGATAAAAGAAAGATGACAAAAAGAATATAGACACGGGAAAAAAATAACCCAAGAAAAAACAATGACAAGCCGCAAAAAGACGTAGCGGTAAAAGAATAAAAGAGGAAATATAAAAACAATGGCAAAAAGAATTCTTGCCAAGCAAGAAGAGACGGAGGGCTAAACTAAAAAATATAAAAAAATAAAAATGGATAAATGCAATGATTTGAATTTACAGTGTAATTGCGTAACACACAGTAGTAATGGCATTCACTTTGACAGTTCATCAATTAACAGCTTTTATTACGTATGTTGTTGAGAAATAAATGGTTAAATTACAATTTCAAATAATGAGGACATTTCTTAATAGCAGCGTTTCTTTTTTAGTTTTCATCGTTTTGAAAATTGTCGGAACTTTTCAAATACACAGAAACAAATTATAAAACAACTGCTTTTTAGGGTTCCGTAGCCAAATGGCAAAAAACGGAACCCTTATAGATTCGTCATGTCAGTCTGTCCGTCTGTCCGTCCGTATGTCACAGCCATTTTTTTCCCGAAACCATAAGAGCTATACTATTGAAACTTGGTAGGTAGATGTATTCTATGAACCGCATTAAGATTTTGATGTAAAAATAAAAAAAAAAAAAAATTGGGGGCTCCCCATACTTAGAACTGTAACTCATTTTTTTTCATCAACCACATACGTGTGCGGTATCTATGGATAGTTCTTCAAAAATGATATCGAGGTTTCTAAAATAATTTTTTTCTAAACCGAATAGTTTGCGTGACAGACGCTTCCAAAGTGGAAAAAAATGATCCCCCCCCCCCTCTCTAACTTCTAAAATAAGAAAATGAAAAATAAAAAAAAGAAACATATGATGTACATTACTATAAAAAACTACCAACGAAAATTGTTTTGAACGAGATCTATTAAGTAATGTTTTTTAATATCTCGTAAATCGTAAACCGCTTATTACCGCGTAATCTTTCATACAAATAAATTAAATCCTTTAATTTCATAAATCAATGGTACGGAACCCTTTGTGCGTGAGTCCGACACGCACTTGGCCAATTTTTTATATATATCTTATTTAATAGCAACCAAAAACGATTAATGTTTAAACTTGTTATCATGAGTGGATAGTGGCTGATTGAATAGATTACTTACAGTATACTAGATATATTTACAATGGGTCATTTTATATGTACGGTCGAAAGCAGGTCACGCTACCCGAAACTGTCAAATACTCCTAATCAACCTTGAATCTTAATGCTTCAACGATAAAGTTCAAAATCTAATAAAGAAATCTGACTGATCTTAGTAGCTCGATGTGCTGTCGTATGTACCTATGAGTTATTGTCGATACAATTAATAACATCTTTAAGTCCATTAATTACCTATTCAAGGACTCAAAGATGTTATTAATTAAATCATAGAACCATTCCTACAGAATACTTAAGTAATGTTGCCTAAGTTCGTTGTGTTTAATTGCTTAGGTTAAGTTTGATATTTTTATGTGTAAAATGTTTGATTAATTTTAAAAGTCTCGGTATAATAAACCTAGTTTACCTATAGTTTGTTCTCTATACGCAATTCCGACTTAATTTACTTTTTTCTTATCTGCTAAAAATATTTGTACCTATGTAGCAATCGGTGTTGTTTCATTTCAACATCATTCCATTTTTGAAAACTTTACATCTGATGTATAAAGTTTGTTTCTACTTACTATTAGAAACTGAAATGAAATATGAAAATCTAAAATTAAATTGAAAAATTATATTGTTTTAGACAACATGCTTTTTCTTTATTTCACAACATTTCACATTTGTACGGAAGACAACGGCAGGGTGATTACGTAACACTATCAGTAGCAATCGGTTTTATGTTGGCAGTTCCACAACATTCATTGCGTTAAGACGCTGTTGAGGAGACACATTTCCCAATTAACCTTGAGCCTTAATGCTTTAGAGATAAAGTTGAAAATGTAATAAATAAATCTGACAGATTATAGTAACTTGATTTGTTGTCGTCTGTACAATATGGTATTTTTTAACTGTCAACTAGGTAGTCTACTTGAAACGTCATAATTTTTTAAAATACACAAAAAGAAGAAATCTATTCGAGAGAGAACTTAATTCCTTAAAAATCCGAAATTATCAACGAATTTTGGCGTGATGTTTAAAGACAAACAAGAACTAAATCTAGTTAATTTTGGAATAGGTTGTAGAGGTATAAAGTCTACTGATGAACTAATTCGGTGGGTCGATATTCGGTCCCTAGTGAGAGGGGACGACCCCGTCACCATTAGAAAACCCCGGCAAAGTTACCCCTTATTCATAAAATGATAGCTGTGTGTTTCTGTCATTTGCTATGTGTTTATTTGCCAACATAATTATTGAAACGGTTTTTTAGTAACGGACGAACAGAGCCATAAAGTCGGTATTGGCATAATTCTTGCACCAATTATTCGTTGAAAACTTCTCAACACGATAAAATATTAGCGTACCTAAACTTGAGAAAAATGACGTTATCATGTCAAAAAAAGGAACTGCTTTTTTGTATGATGATTAAATTATCTAATCATCAATCAACATTTACAAACAAACAAGAAAATACGGGCAAAGTATGAGCCCTACTGGCACACCAAGGGTTAATTAATAATATGCACCTTGGTAGGTCAAATAACGATTGACAAGCTTGTTCGTAACGTGTAGAGAGGGTATAGATGACAGGAATGGTATTTTTACGGACATTTTCCATGGTTAGCCAAAACTTATATGGCATAATTGACGAAGTAGTTATGGTGTATCATCATCAACCTTTTTCTCGTCCCACTGCGGGGCACAGGTCTCCTATCATACAGAGAAGGATTGAGCGTAATCACCACACTTGCTCAATGCGGGGTTATGGTGTATAAGGAATCATTTTTAGTGTCTTAGTACCAAAACCTCATTCGTATCAGCGGAAATGTATTATTGATATTATTTTGTGTCAGTATTTCATTTTTCTTTTTAGGTCCACGGCGTTTTTTTTTATTCATATTTTTTAAATCATGTACATTATTTCTTTTGTATATATCCCTTTTTGTCCCCTGATACGCAACTAAACTTGACAAACCAGGTAACAAAATGCATAGAATTTATTAGAGATTCTGCTTTGTGTAGTTTACTTTCATGAATATTATTAATTGTTCCATTAAGTTACTTTATAAAACGTCCGCTCTGAAAGCGGGCGACGGCCGCTCGTGTTTATAATTTTATTATAGAAGATGTTGCTTTATTGTAAGTGGATGTGGTATACACCTGTAATTGGTTCATTGATAGCTTGCCTTCTCTCTTCAAGAGGGGGGAAAGTAGGTTTTAATCTGCCATGTGGGTCCAGTGCACCTCGTCCTACAACTCGTAATTGGGACCATTGTACTCCAATCAATATGTACTGTAGGTACTGTTTTCGTACCTTTTAGGTACATAAACTTTTATGATACATCATTATTAAGGCTTATTAGCGGACCGATATTTAGTATATAGTTCCCGTTGAACATCACAACCGCATAAACGAGCGTTGAATTCCTACCGAATCGAAAATGGTTGCAAATTGCAAGAGATCTTTAGGTACGGAAAACAGCAGGTCAACCTACCCGAAACTGTCAAATATCTGCTAATAATAATCTTGTTGCTTTAGCGATAAAGTTAAAAATCGAATAAAGAAATTTGAGAGATTGTAGTAGAACTGTGATAGGCGATGGGAGAAATTAAGTAGGTATACAATTTAGCATATATTTTCTTTGGTACATCTATCCATCGACATATATTAATGACATGCCGTACGCGTATAATCTGCAGTGTTTTTTTAGTTTGAAAAGAGTGAGAGAGATGGCCTATGCTTTCGGTCTAGCACCATCTCTTAGCTCATAGATGATTGATGATTTTGAGAGAGATAAAGAAAGGCCGAAACTTTGTCTCCTCTCTTTCTTTCGGAGTGCCACAATTCTCATCTCTAAGGCATGCCCATTAGTAAATATATGTCAATGTATCTATCTATTTGACAGCCTCCGTGGCGTAGTGGTAGCGAACGCGGCCGCTGCGCAAGGAGACGCGAGTTTGATTCCCGCGCAGTGCAAATATTTACATGCATGAATATGAATATTTGCACTGGTCTGGTCGTGCCTCGGAAAGCACGTTAAGCCGTTGGACCCGGTTGTCATACGAACATCTAATGGCAGTTGTTACGGGTTGTTGGAACCCTCAAAAGTCCAACAATTGGTCTAACTGCAATGCGTCGATATCGCCTTCGGGTTGAGTTGGTCAGACGATAGTCGTTTCATGGAAAATATCTAAGTTTAGCCAAAATCAGCAGTTAGACTGGTAAAAGCGGACCCCAGACTCCAAAGTTGAAAAGCTTCGGATGCGACTGGGATTAAGGCTGAGATGATGATGATGTCAATGTATCTATCATCCTGGCAGATGGGAATTACGACCCATTTTCCAGTCATCATAAGCCCAGTCTTTACACAACTATGTTGGGACTGGCTTCCAGTTAAAACGTTAAGCTGAGTATCAGTATTCTACATGGCGTGACTGAATATCTGACCCCCACAAACTACGGGTAACACGATAATCTTGGTAAACTATTTCCTAGTCACGTGAACAAATAAGGTACCATTCACGGGAGTCCTTAATAGGACGTAAGAAATAAATATTTGATTTCAGTTACAATATAAAATGAAATAAGTTTATTGGAACAAAAACACGGAAACTGGAAAGTTAGTGATTTGTTAGCGCATTAGTTTAAAACATGTCTTTGTAACCACATTGGTTTAAAGCATGTGTTGCCGTCTTATGTTTCTTTTATGTCTTGTGATTTAAATAAGCAAACGGGCATTAAAGCTCGATTCAAACTTTATGACGGCTCGGAACTTGAGGCGAGTCGCTGTGCAGTAAGATATTCACGTGTAAGTGTCCGTAAGGCACACTTCAGACCTGTAAAGTAATAAAGTTTGAATCCCCGTATGTATTTCCCCGGTTGTCGTGCTGTTCTGTAAAGTACACTTTGAATCTATAAAGTAACCGGGCAGAACTCTAACTTCAACAACTTTATTACAAAACATGGCTTTTATTTAGATCAGGTTTAAACCACCGTTATTGAATTATGCATCGTAACTGTTATAGAAAAGCAGTTCTTTACATAAAAATTAATTCGGTACTAAGTTATCACTTTTGTATTAAGAACTTTGACTTAATCTCAATAAAGTTCGAAATACAAAGACTGTCTCAAAGGTTAGGTTAGATTTGGTTTTATGGGGGAAGTCATACACCTCACGGAACAACTACTTGTAGGTCATACAAATATTTATGCGTAAGTTAATAAGGCTTAACTACTATTGATGTTCTACCTTTTCTTAATGAAATGATAAAAAATGCACTGAAGTTAAATTTAGTTTAGTTCGTGAGTAAAGGAAACGAGACCAGAGATAATATTAAAATCTGTCAATTGAGCCAAGAATGGAAATAGCTATTTTTATTACATAATATCTAACAGCTCGGGGGTTATTCGAGGACATTTGTTTTTAAACAGAGTAGTGTGACATAAGAAAAAGTAAAGTTGAGAATTATAGCAGAATTACATTAACATCACGACTATTTTCCTCGAACGGTAACGCAGAGATCGTCTAATTTAAAAGTGCACGCCTCTTCATTCAAATTTTTAAAGGAAATCTAGAACGTTTTCCCAACTGCTGGGTCACAGGCCACACAGGCCTCCTCCACGCAAAATGGTAGATGTCACCTGTCTTTGAATTTTTGTGTTCTAGAATAAGCCGTTTTCTAAATGAAAGGTGCAAAAGAAAAGAGTCTTTTCAATGTAAGAAAGTGCCTTTTATGGCCTACTTTAAATAAATGTTTAAACTTTGGCTGTGTCTCTTACCATCTCAGCGTTAGTAAATTATTTAACAATGGCAAGGAGTGGAATGACTCGCAGCGAGCCAGTCATCGTCTCAATCAGTCTATTATCTAATCAGTTGAAGTGTTACAACAGAGTTAGCACACCGTATAGGCCCCGGCAGATAGAACTAACAAAGATGGAAACATTGAAATGCAAAATATTGTAAAAGTCAATTGTTTTTAAAAGAGTACCTAATCGTTGAGGTTCTTTTCAGAAATTCCCATTATAAAACGACTAATCCAAGCTTCTGACGTTTCTAAAGTAATGGCTATTTTCAGTAACAGTCAAGAAACAGTAAAAACTGTAACGTGAAACTGTATTTGTATTTCTATTTTATATTTGAAGGTTTTAATAGATTCATACCAATCACGTCTGTAGAGTTAATAGGACTTTCAATTTAATAGGACGGCTTCCTGGGAGGCAATTATCGTCATTGTATGAACGTTCACAGTCTGATCTCAGTCTCAACCTGTCAAAAATACGTCTAATTTCCCTACATTTTATTTGTATTATTTAAATACAAATTTAGAATATCAAGTCAGAAAATATACGAAGAAATAAATATGATGAACATTTTCCAAACATATAAGTACTATATATGTGTACTATTACGGAAAATACTACATAAAGATATTCACACAACACTCAATTTCACAAAAAAAAAAAAACATGAAGTACATAAAATTAAATTACGAAACTCCAATTACTTAGTAACAGTCAATTACGGAAAACGAAGTATTGAATTTGAAGGTGTTAACATGTACAATAAAATACTCATGGAAATAAAAGAAACGAAAAGTATGTCAAGTTTCAAAAATCAACTTAAATCGTATGTCGTTCAAATTTAAATTGTGTGTCAATAGTAATATATACATTTTTTAAGAAAAAGTGTTTAATTTCAGTCGTTCTAAATTCGTTAATATAAAAAGCAAACAACTAGTACATTTATTTGTCAGTACACTGCCATGAATGCCACATCTAGTAAAACATATAAATAATATACACTTTAGATCCATGTTTGCTCGGTTGGTGTTCAGTTGATATTTGCTCTTTATTTTAAAACTGCCTTCGAATTCAGTATTAATTTACCACTTTTAACGACGATCTTATATGTACGCTCGCAAACATTTTATGTATATTTAGTTTTTCAGTTAGTGAATTGGTTTTAATTCTTCATGAAAAATAATAAAGATCTTTAACCATACATTTTGACTTGTTAATCGCCGAGATGGGACTGCAAATAGATTTTGAATGTTTTACATAACGAGAACTGACTTTCTTTTACCACGGCGCCGGTACATAATTAAGAAACTGAAATTACTCGGAAGTAAAAAAAAATTCTTCTTTTTAGGTACATTTTGGTGGCGTTAATATTGAACTTTCAATGAAACGTTTTCTATTCTTAACTAATATTAGGATATATTGTTATACAATATACAGTTAAAATGCAACGGGTTTCAACTTGTCCTCTATTTTTGTGAATTATGTTTATTTTCTTTTTCATTTGTTCTTCACCATTACAAAAATTAAAGTGCTACAGCTCGTAAGTCGTGTTCGCTACCACTGAAGCTGCTCTGTTACTGTAACTGGCTGTCACTGTTCCGGGACATTATTATTAAAAAAAATACTATGTATGAATTGAAAAATCAATGAAAAATTATATCATAAAGTCTAATAATAATAATTAATAATATTTTGGATTAAGGCAAATAAACAATTAATGTAACCTTACAACTTTACAATACTTTTGAATGGCGCTGCAAATTACAGCAGACGTTTTCTGGTCTTTTTGTATGTACATAACACATTTGCATCGGTAAAGTACATCTATAAAAATAAGAAATATATACATCATCATCATCATCATCTCAGCGTATTATCCCGGTTGCATCCGCGGCTTCCGCGTTGGAGCCCGGGGTCCGCTTTCCTACACTTACTACTCCATTTCGCAAGATCTCTGGCATCCCGTGGGCTGAGATTGTTGACACTTCTTTGGTCTAAATCGCTTGTTCTGGCCCGGCGGAAGACATTTGTTACCCACGTAGCATGCCGGTTTTCGTAAGACGTGACCGTACCAGCGTAGGCGACCCTCTTGCAGTTTGACTGCTATGTCACGGACACGAAGACCATCACGGATGCGGGAGTTCCTGATGCGGTCTTTCCGCATAACTCCACACATCCACCACAGCATATTCATCTCGGTGACACGTACAAGAAATATATACCTCAGATATTATCTAAGTAGTGGTTAAAGGTAAAACATAAGTTTCTCAATGAAACCAACCAACAAACTCATGAAACCCACCAAACCATGAAACCCTACCAACTCCTGAAATTTATTCGGGAATGAGTGAAATTGTAGTTTAAAATAAAATCACCTGATTGACATTTTTCACGGCTGTCTGGGAAAAAATACATTCGTCCTACACTACCTTCGTCTTTTTAAATTAGTAATTGAAGCTGTGTTAGTGGGCGTACACCTACACAGGATACATAAAATTACTGTTTTATATTACAAAATATATGGCAATTTTCAGTAACGTGAAATTGTATTGGTATTTTATATTTGAACGTGTTTTTAGATTCAAGTCTGCAGAGATTTGCTATTTCATTTTGTTTTATACAGGGCGCGCCAACTGAGAGGCAGTCAAAGTATATTACCAAGTTATGTAGGTATATAATAATTATGCTTAGTTCGCTCCCTAATTGATATGAAATTAGAACGTGGGCATAAAGTTTTACTTTTTTTTTGGATCCCCGAAGCAGTTTGTTGACTTGCCATAAATTAATCTAGCTATTTGCGTTAACGTTTTAATATGACATGGTTATAGGACTTAAGAAGTTTCTAATCACCATAATACAACTGTTTCAGTAATTCAATACTAACCGCCCCTGCTCTCTGCGTCTGGTCAGAGGGTCCTCCCTTTTCTATGGAGGATGAATGAACTTTAACTCTGATCCTCATACCTTTAAATTGGTGACCCCGACGGCTTTGGCGAATTGACGAAACATTTAACAGCCATTGCTTGGCTGGAGAGGCCAAGCAATGGCTGATTTGATTTTCTTGTGCCCATTAGCAAGCTCCTTTTTGTGTCGCTGTGGAAATGCCTTTACGCACCATACCCGCCGCTAGCTAGGCGACGGGCGTATGTGTGGGACTCGCCCAGCCGAAGCCGGGAATACCCACTAAAACCACAGCGGCACATCGACATCGCCTTAGTGGCGGGGTCTTAGGAAATAGCAGAGCCTGCACTACCAAGTCTCCGCCGGCGATTCCCGCCTAAAAGGCGGGCCCTCAGTGGTCCCCCCATACGGAGAGGCCGGGCTGGGTACGTCTTCTTGTGCGAGAAGACGCAGCAGCCAAGGGTTTTTAGCGAGGTGTCCTTCCTCTTTGCCACACTCGTTTGCACGAATGCAAACGGGGCCCCCAGCTCCTCAGCCACCTGGAGTGGTGGCCGACCCGCCGCACGCATGACCGCCGAAGCGGCCCACGTCTGATTTTGGTCCGCGCCGGTAAACCGGTAACCCCCATATCTGGGGGCCGTTCCCCTATCTGCCACCTGGGAATGCGTCCGATGGCAGGCCAGAAACTGCATACATACCATTAGCACGCTCCTGTGCCAACCTCATACACGTTTTGGTTGACATGGTAACACAGTCGTCGTAACTGAAAAGAACTACGCTGTCATACAGATGCACAAAAAGCGATTTCCATTTACAATACCTCCCCCCAAACGTATGTATATGTAATACATACGTTTGGGGGGACTATGTAGGAGTTAAAAATAAGTATAGGATGATTTTTCTATGAGAAATTTCACAGTAGCGGCTAGAAACCTTGAGTTCATGCCCGGTTGAAGGTAATAAATAGACTATGGCTTTCCTAATTACAATCACATGACGAATTGCGAATCATCTACAGGTATCCGCCTAATCCTTTAAAAAACAGGACGTTACGTTTATGATAGAGGAAGAAGATAATGAAAGTCTTAGCAATTCATTCATACCAAGTCAAGAACATTTTGTAAAGTTATTTCAATAAAATAAATAAAAGTTTCATCCCGGACCTCGAGAAAATCGTCATATCGTAACTCCTCAGTTAAGAAACGCTGCATTTTAATTCCTTCTTGAAGGCATATCTGCACAAAAAGACAGATTGCAGGCGTTTTGCAAGCGAAGGCATGCGACGGCTTAACTATAATAAATGATGGTCGTAATTTTCTTCAGCAAATTGTCAACGATAATGAGTGGAGCTGCATCTGGTCTTGCTTTCCTGTTTATCTGGGACCTAAATGCATTTAAAAAGCTTCTCCATTATTGTTTTCTATAAACATTGAGTAAATAACACGTGTGTAGCTTCAAGCTTCGTTTTGAGGAAGTTCTTCTAGGAAATTATTTGTTACTATCATTAGTCATCAATAAAGGTATAATAGGTACCAAAAGTTATGGTTTTTCTAAAAGAAGAGCACACACCGCCACAGAACATTTAAATGTATGACGTCACTGAAAGTAAGTTTGTTTTTTTCCTAGAGAGTTTTTTGACATTCTAAAGTTAAATTATTTTCATAACTTTTTACGGCCGTAGTGCAAACGGACGGAATTGCACGTTTTGATTCCCCCTTCTCCGTTCCACCATCGGACGACCCGTCGTAGGGCGAGTTTCCACTCTTACGTGGTTGACACCACTACGATCCGGACGAAGTGTTACGCCTCATCTTTTATACCGCGTACATCGAGGGACTGGAACAATCCGTCGGACTACAATTTAAGAGTCTTCAAGGCTAGGGTGAATAATCTCTTTATAAACTAACGCGCTTTACCATCAAGGATTGTATCACTGCTTACCATCCGGCAGGACTGCGGTAATTTATAAGAAAGAAACACCATTTTAGTGGGAAACTATAACATAAGTCCTAATTTATATCGTCGTGGGTAAATATTTAGTCCTGTTAGTAGGTTCGTACGGACGACACCAGGCTAAGCTACTCGAAACTATCAAATATTCGTGATCAACCTTGACCTTCTATGCTAGAAATTGGTACTACAAAACACTTTTACAAATCAAATATATTTTGCTTTGAAACTGGATGAGTTTGGCGTTTTCTATCTGACCACTTTGAGAAGAAATGCCGATACAAACTCAGAGATCACGGTCTCTTTAAAGTCCAGAAGACCACTTAGAATCGATGTGAAACTACATTACAAACATTACAAACTACATTACTACATTACAAACTACATCTACACTTCAATTCTAAATGAATACGTCATTTAGAATTGAAGTGTCAGATGATTTACGCAACCCGTCTAGTTGACTCAAAAATAAAAATGTAGAATTCTATTGTTTCGATATCACCCAGTCTAATTACTGGGTGACACGATACCTCAAGTCCTCAAATATACATAAAATAAGCCACATCTAAGTAACCATTAGAATAATAACGAACGTTAGGTATTCATACGTGTCTTTAGGTGGATTCTGTGGAGTTTAGAAAAGCATTCGATATTTCCGAAGCTTCATTTTTACAGATTCATTCATTCATTTCATTCGTGGAATAAAATTGACATCTGGCAGACTTTATATTGGAGAACTGTCAAAAAATATAAGATTATTCCGCCGATAAAATTATCCGACGTTGTAAATATCGGCCCTATATCGTTTTGATTATTTTAACCGTTTTAAGACAGTTCTTAAAACGTACATATTCCAGAGTACGTAAAAGTTAACCTTAAAATGCGTATTAAAATAAGTATCTATATAGCTTTATCTTATTGAATTATCACTATCCCTTTATCCCTATGTATGCTTAAATCTTTAAAACTGCACAACGGATTTTGTTGCGGTTTTTTAAATAGATAGAGCGATTGAAGAGAAAGGTTTATATGTATAATAACATCCATTAAATCTTGAACAGTACTGTTATTTTTGAAGATTCTTATGTGATCTCGTAAGTAATTACATTTTTTCCGCTTAAAGTGGAAACGCAGGCTTAACGCTACAAGATTTATCAAAATAACGTACTAAGTATTGTACACATTGAAAATGTCTACAGAAAACTCGGCGATTGTATACGAGTATGTCTATCTCTTATGGATATCCCACAATAACATTTTTGGTCATTTACTTTTTATGACAAATAATGGCTAATTTTCCAAGCGATTTTAACCAATACAGCATTAATCCTTATCCAATTAAATACCTTAAATTAATTGTTGATTTAATATCGATCTATATGGCCCTATACAGAATATGATTTAAATGAATATTTTCGAAGATATTACAGATTTAAAAATTGCGGGATGTAGCGTTTGCGACGGTAGTGGTTAGCTGGTGCTATGTTTTTATATACAATGTTCACAGTTTTTCTTTAGTGTAATTAGTTTGCATTGCACCCGTTCGATGCCGGGGCGGGTCGCTGGTTTTATATATGGCTTCTTACAGATATTACACTGAACCATATCCGTACCGTAAGTTTAATACCATACGCGTATAAATCAATTTGTTGCTGCAATAACTAATTCTATGTTTCGAATAACATGTTTGCGGCAACATCAATTAAGTGAAATAATATTGAATAAACTGACATGTAACTGTCAAAGGACTGTAAATAAACATTGCAATGAATAATAAATTCAAAATCATCCATTTCCAAAACCATCGCGCTTGTTAGTGTGTGGTAATTGAGGTTAATTACCAAACGTGTAGGTAATTTAAGGTTAAATTCGAATTAATTGTGAAATCCGAATGTTTATTTATATGCTTTGGTACAGTTAGTCTACAGCAGACCTTTGCTGAAAATTTCTACTCAAAATGTCTACTGCTCATCATCATTATTGTCACGAACAGCCTGCTAATATGGAATAATATTAGTTTGAACGATTTTAGATCACTCACATACCACACACTGGAATATACATTAATTTTTGTATTGATGTTACGGTAAGTGTGATTAATTGAAAAATATTAATATTAACCAACAATTATTAATAACTACCAAAATTTACTTTACTGACATACTTAAATTTACTTTACGGCCGTTACTTTAGTAAATAGGGTCGCAAAATAAAAATAATCACTAAAAGCTCCGAAACTCAAACAATTCAAATCAACACTCACCACGGACGCAACGGGGAAATAGAATTGTCAAAGTCGTTAATAAAACGTCATAACCACTGTCATGGCTACCTTAAAAAAGGGTTATGTCACTAAAAAACTTTATATATATGTTAACGTAAATGTATGTAATGCGTCATTGTATACAATTCCTAGGAAATTTATATAATTCCTAAATTTGCTCGAAAATGTGTGAAATAAATTTTATAACACACATTTCCTAGTAAATCTATACATTTCCTAAATAGCTAACGGAAATGTATTACTTTAAAGATGTCCATTAGTATGCGGGGATTATAATAAAACTAACCTAACCTAACCTAACCTAATTGTTTCAACCGGAGTCTTAATAATAAATCTGTTTGTAAGTTTAACAACGTGTTTTATTAATTTTATTCATAGAAAGCATGGTTTTATACATTTCCTAATACGATATAGGAATTTTATACATTTTCTAGGAAATGTATACATTTCCCAGGATATGTGTGTATTAAATAATGTTTGGAACAATATTTTACACATTTCCTATATAGCTTCGGAATTGTATACATTTCCTAGTAATTGTATATAATTCCTAGGTTTCATACATTTCCGGTAACATATACATTTATTCAAATTAATTTAGTAGTATTTTTTATGAAAATCTAAAATATTTTTCCTTTTTATCTAAGTAGGTATAGGTACATATAGTGTACATAGTGGTCGCCGAAAATGAAACACCTCGTTTCTAAAATAACTTACATTAACCATTTCTTTCAACCTACAACCTTTAGGCGCGGTGAGATTCCCAATACAACTTGTACTGTAAGAGAATATCTATGCTCGCTAGGATTCAAATGTGTAGTGATTGTAATTCTTTCCGATATCAATACAAAAAGGTGCACGTTCTTTACAATCCAATGTGTCACTAAAGCTGTTTTCGTAAATATAAATCTTAATTTCTGTTATTTAATGTTAATTTAAAGATTCTTACAAAAATAGTAATTTCTGTTACTCATTTAAATTTTGATCATATAATTTATTACTTTAATTGCTATTAAATATTGACTAACAGATTGTTTCTTGTTTGTTTTATTACTTTTTTTTATTATTAATAAAAATCAGTAAAAATGGTGAATTTCACAGATTCCATCACATTTACCAATCATGTGGTAAGTATTAATAATTACTGGTTATTATTAATAACAGTAATACATTTACCGTAACATTGACACAAAATATGCCAACGGTTTGCTAAATATCATCCAAATAGATTCATATGTTGATATTCTTTTACCAATACCATATGTTCAACCTACGACTACAGCTTAACGTGTCGTGCGCTCCAAGGCACAAAGGGATCTTGACATATAGATACCTAAAGGATGGAGACCTATTCACGTATGAGCCACGTCAAACGTAAGCTTAAGCTGTTCGATCGACCTGTACGTCTGTTATTACTAGCTAGAATTACCTCTATGGTGTGCTAAAGGTCACGCAAAATCCATTCATCTGTTAATGCTCTTATTCCAAGCTTAGTTTCGATCGCACTAACTAGACACCAAGCATATATAAGCATACGTATAGATATATATCAGCTTGTTATCATGCCGGTAATACATAAACAGGCGGTTAGAGAAAGTTACTAACGTACGTAGGTGGTATTGCGAGAGAAGCAACCTGTCATTAAAAGTATCTCAACTGTTCTCTCCGTACATAAAGGGTTATTTTAGTTCGAAGAGATCATTCGCTGGTCTGTGTATTAACGTGGTACATAAATGCATATGAACTCTGTTAACAAGGATTTATGCAGGATAAACCAT
Source organism: Sesamia inferens (assembly GCA_037179545.1). NCBI lineage: Eukaryota > Metazoa > Arthropoda > Insecta > Lepidoptera > Noctuidae > Sesamia > Sesamia inferens. The sequence continues at coordinate 24,398,807 of CM073921.1, forward strand.
AATGAAGCTAGTTTTAGTGGCTTTGCCGACTGTTTGCTTCAATAACACAATGTTGATACTCAGAATATGTTCCACAAACAGCTAAGCAGACCTGTGAACTACACTAACGTTTGAGATAATTCGAGGTTCATATTAGCGGAAACCTAATCGAAACATTTACTTATAGTAGTAACATAATAACCAATCCGCTCTAGGCCTGCTTGTATACAGTATGTTAAGAAAACCCTGTCCGACCCATAAGGATAATAAAGGTTAGGTAAACACATAACCAAATATAATATAAAATTTTACGTAATCATCATAGTACCAATATAAATGAATTTTGAAATAATCTTTTTTTCCCGCGAATTAATTCCAATTTCCCCGAAATTTGGTAATTTTTAAAAAGTGACAACACCGGTAATATTATGAGCGAATACCGATGCGACCACGTGCCGCGTGCCCTACCGCCCGCCCCCCGCGGGCGGCAGGCGAAGGGTGGTTAACGCACGTTTATTAAGTTACCTCTTTTTGCGAAATAATATTTATTTTTTTAGGGGGATTTTTTTTTTAAGTTTAGCCCGGTTTTGTATGCATTAGTAGAATCAGCTATCGATACCTAACAACACCTTCACGGGTCGGACAGGGTTTTCTTAACATACTGTATAATACACGACGCCCGCGTGTATTCTAAGAATTATGTTGATCATCATCATCAACCTGTTTATCGTCCCACTGCTGGGCACAGGATCACACATACAGAGAAGGATTGAGCGTAATCACTACGCTTGCTCAATGTGGGTTGGCGATTTCAGACTTATTTCCTTAAGATGTTTTCCTTCACCTTCTAAATAATCATTGGTGTCCAAGACATACTTAGAAAGTACACATAACTTAGACCAGATCAGACAAGTACCAATATAACTTTTCTAAGAATTATGTAAATAGATATTGTATATACAGGGTGTATCTGACATCGTAACGCAAACTTCACGAGTAGGCTACACTGCATGCCACTAATAAAATTATGATAGTCATTTATATCGTAAATGAGCGGTTACAGAAATAACAGTGTTTAAAAAATGTGTCGGCTCGGCCTTTGAACGTTGCTAGCGTGCCACCGCGCGTCTTGTGGGTATGACGTTGATCTCTGATGTGAACTCTATTAAATCAACTGATAGGATAGGTTTTCGAGTTTTGTTCACATTGCGTTTTTTTGTCTAATTAGCGAATTAATTCGACGAAAAAATCGGCGAAAAATTCCACCTGTGGGGTTTCAGAATCATGTACTGGATCCATGGTACTCGTTTTTGCGTCGATGTCAGAGACACCCTTTATGTAAATATAATTATATAAATATAGTTCTTAAAATATACACAAAGAAAAAACAAAACATGTAAAGACATATTCTGTAAACTATAGTTATAGAAACATAAATGTAGGTTTATAGTTAGATAACTTTACGCCCACTCGCTCTCATGGAGAGAAGGTTTGTTATCCAGCAGTGGGAACAGAGGCTGATTATGATCATGTATCTTTTGGTGAAACAAATTAACTGTAAAATTATTTTTACTCATTGTTTTCATTAAACATATACTACAAAATTGTATCCCAGCTAAAATACTAAGCACAAGTAGGTACACAAGTAGGTATCTTCTCTCAATTTTGGACCTACATGGTGGTAGAGACTTCGACACGCAACCTATACATTAACTGCGAAACCTTTTCAATTTTAATTCGAATCTTTTTCAAATGTATTGCCAATCCATTGCTTCTTATATTATATATTCTGCTCAACAAAGTAATTATCGCAATGAATGTTACTGAATGTGTAAAGGAACACCATTGCTACTGTGTTACACAATTACTGCGCATTTATCATGGATTCTGTACATGATTTTGAGTTGCGTTGAAAATTTTCCTATTATACGTAAACAATAACGTCTGTACTCTGATATGCTCATGTTCATGTAGCTCATTAGTTTCCACCCGAAAGCAGCAACAATGATATCAGCTTGCAAGTCGTTTACTTAAACATGCTGTTTAAATTCTCGTTACTCCAAAGAGTCATTCCGAGTAAGCAAACCTTCTTGCCTTGTGGCGAACTTTTGAATGAAATCAAGATTCCATTTGTGTTTGTCTGACAATTATGTTTGCACACAATTGACGGCGTTATCCAAACTTAATATTATAGATGTGAAAACAAATGTGGATTTATGTATATGAAAACTAAATGCACATTAGAACTAAACTCAATCTTAAGCTGCGAAGACAAATATTTATTCAGAAGCCAGACGTTAGATTTGGAGGACGGGCATATGCCCGTACCCACCACCCACCCATATGGGCACCCATATGGGTGGGTAAATGATTACAGCTGCAAGGGTAAATTGAAGGTTAAGGTATTTTTACCACGGTGGCCCAAAATTCTGACCAAAAGTATAATGTTCCATATTCAAATATTCTGTTGTTCCATATAAAATACCGGTATTCACTTGCACTCGATAAGACTGAAAACCATGTTTTGTCGGTATCGATTAATACATTACCAAGTTTCATAGCAGCATCATTAAACAGTATACCTTCAATAAAATAGTTCTTAGAAACTTTGCGTACGTAAAAAAAGCTTTTTCCAGTTTTAAGCCAATTACGTTACTAAAGAATTTAAGTTGAAATTTTTAGATAACTTTCAAGTAGGTACATTTCGCACTGAATGAAGGGCGCGGGCAATGCCAATTACCCGAGAGAACGCTGGGAACCGACATAAGTATCACACAAGTTCGAGGATACCTATATTTAAAACATGCGATTGATTATTGAAGGTAGACTCGTGGGTAAGAAATATAAGCCAAACATGTTTACAGAAGGTTAAGCTACGCTTGATGCGATTGATTCGAGGATGGGTCGTCATCCTTTGTACATAGAGACTCTTCCGTGGCTCGGGAAACTTATTAGGTAAGCTATAGAACCCTGTCGCTTGTATGTCTTCGACAGTTATTACGGTTACATGTTTTTAACCGATATTAAAAGGAGATGTTTTAAGTAGTCGACGCAAATACGTTTTTGTAAAGAGTAGTAAATAGTCCGTGGTACATTACACGACACTTCTTATATCAAATTTTTTATCCTCTGTAACATTCATTAAGTCCGCCTTTTTACATTTTTGAACAAAAAGTTTATGGTTTTTAAAACTAAACAATATTTTTTTTTATTGTTGATAATTAGAAAGAATTGCATTACATTGTACTATAAGGCCACTGCTTTAACTAAATTAGTAAGTACAACAAGCTAGAATGTAATACTGTAGTACTAGATACCTACTGAATAATTTCCTGGATCAATTTTAACAAATTCATATGACACTTATCGACGCCAAGAGTCATTTGTCGTCCTTATCACGCGGACCTTCTGATTACGAAAATATTGAAGAAAGTCCCAACTTTGAGTAAGGTTTTTTGGAAATACAATTTTCTTTTTAATGTATAATAATACGCCCATAACTCCTGTACTGCTGCATGCACACATAAACTGCATTACTTTGTGGAATACCTTAAAAAGAAGATTTTCTGAAAATTGACTTAATTGACGAAATTATAAACTTGATAGTGCGAGTAAATACTGTACCCCTGCCTATCTCTTTTGGGACAACAGGTTTGATGTTATCTGAAGAGGTTATTTGTTTTAACGCGATAATCTTTGGAGCTATCAGTAGTACTTGAACAATTTTTAGTTTTGATAGACCAATTTTTGAGAAAGGAAACAATATAATACAATAGAAAAAAAAAGAAAGAACGCCAAGCGAACGTTATACCGCCAGCAGGCGACGCGATGCAATGCGACGGGGAATAAGAAATCCTACGCGGACAAATTCCATGAGTAGAAGCTAGTTAGTTAATAAAATCATTGTAATGCATTTAGGAACGTTTAATCCAACATTTTCAATTACCCAAAGAACTATCGACGCACAAATGGACATTACGTAGGTAGGTACCCAACTTGCAACTTGGCACCAATGCAATGTTGGCATTCCTGTAACAATTTGGCGCTAATTTGATCTGGAAACTATAACATGCGTGTAATGTATTGGGAATTGACCCATTTGATTATATAGGTCGAAGCTAACCTGTACATGCGTCATGAAACCCTAACGCTAAGCTAGGTTAGGGCCGGATTCCAAATTAATCGGATGCAGTTGAATGCCAGTATAATACATGGAGCGACTGCTGATCTGAGGAGGTACTTGTTAAGATCGGTGGTCAGAGTTTCTGGCTTCTGATGATGCGTAACAACTTTCAAAGATCCACAAATGACAGCTGGGACCCAGCTCCTAAATTTTCTTCTTTCTTTGTAGATAGCAGCTACAGCATAACAACGAAAATAGAGATTACTGATTTTTACGGGCTTGTTCATGGTAGCAACCCAACAGCTGTCGTATTGCAAAGAAAATAAAGATGATTGTAATTTTAAGCACCGGTGAAATAACTCCAGAGGGACTGTAGGTAAATTTTCTTTAGGATAGTTTATTAGGTAATCTTGAAAACATTAGGCACTCATAATGTTTTATAATTTTAATTTTAAATTAACTACATATTGGCGCCGATTATCTTGTTTACAAACTAAACAATATTTAGTTCGGTGCATATTTTTCTTCCTATTTTATGAAGAAACGGATAGAACATAATATTTTAGTTTCATCCTGTCAAATTGTGGGTGCCATAGATAGTTTAGACGTGAATATAAACATGGCGACGATTTACGTCAGGCGCGAATTAATTTGACAGGTCTAAACTAACTTATAATTTTCTGTCCTTTTCTTAATGAAGTATAAAGAAAAAGATGCACTCAACTTAAATTTAGTTTAGTTTGTGAACACGGGAATGGGGGCCATTATGGTATTTAGTTTTATTTGTAATATTCAAGAAACTAATTTTATATTGGTTTCATATTACATTTAGGTACGTAATATGTGTAATATGTGCAACTCAAACCGAAGACAAAGAAGCTTGGTTTCAAACAAGAACAGAGCTTTTGGGAAGTTCTTGTGGAATGGAATTTATTTTATGTGTTGTTTTTTCTTTGTCATAGTAGTAGTGACGTAGGAATAGAAGAGACGGTTTCATTAAATGAAGTTCAGATGATGTTTTGATGATCAATTAATGATATGTTTTCACGAATAAATAATAATATATGTTGATCAAAGAAAACCTAACATTACTTATCAATTAGTTTATTTATAAATTTGTCAGCGGCGGTGTTTCCGTCTGACTACACTTTATGTGTCCTTAAGGCTAGAGTAAATAAGCTCTTTACCATCAACAAGCACTTTACCATCAACGATTGCATCACTGCTTACCATCAGGCGGGATTGCGATCAAGCACTAGCTTATAATTAAAAAAAAAAACAGTTATTATATCCATAACAAAAACAAAAACTCCCTTTTGAAAACAAAGAATAAAAAATGTCTCTATTCCGGGCGAAGCTTAACTGACTAAGTAGGTTCTGTAAGTATGTAGGTATGTGCCAGAAAGTTCCCGACGCCAAATGTTTAGAATAACGTTTTGCAAACTTGCAATTCATAAATACATATGAAGCGGATTTAAAACTGTTGAGTACTGTAAATGTTGCTAGCAATAAAATAACTCCTTACATTCGAACCGCCAGGCGAGTTTAGAATAAGCTTTAAAAATTTTGGTTGAAAGAGTGAGTGATATCAAACCCACCATGACCATCAATAAGTCCGCCTTTGTACCTCTTTTAGTGCAAAAAGAATAAATAAATGATGTTACAGCTACAGTAATGTAAGGATATTTGCTTGGCGTAAACCCAGAAAATGTAACATTGAACATGAATTTAAAACATGCCTCTGCCACATAGGTAGTATATAAAAATAAAAAAAATATATATTTTATTTCATATAAATCAACTTGGTCACTTGTGAAATGGTTGAAGTGTGCACGGTACCGATTGATTATAGAGCAAAATCAGTAAAGACTTCCACCGCTACTCTTTTTAAAACTATTGGCTTTTACAAACCCTCGAAAGAACTAATAATATTAAATATTTGGGCATCAGCATTGACTCCCTTCTTTACTTTGAATATCACTTTGATGCCCTTGTTCCGAGGATCCGTAAACTTATATACATCTTTAAGCATTAAGAAACAAACACTGCAGATCGAAAGACCATCAAAATGGTTTATATATATTTAGCCTATAGATGTCCACTGCTGGACAAAAGCCTCCCCCAAGGCTTTCCACGATGACCGGTCTTGTACTGCTCGCATCCAAAGATTCTCAGTTACAGTTTGACAAATTAATCAATAATCAACGACGGAAGGGAAGAGTCTGCCCCTCACTCCAATTCAAATCTTCTCTCCTCCAGATGTTTTTTGCTTCCTAGGTCAATTCTTGTACAACAAATTAAATGTTACTCTAAATTTGTATTCTAAAACCATCTCCTATTATCAAAAGACAGTTAAAACTTTTCTTAAAACCCTTGACTATCAAAAAACTGAGAACTTGCTGACAGTTCCACCAAATAGACTTCCGCCAACTTCTCTTTTGTGGAATCTTTTGGGGCTGGTGACCTGTAACATAGGGTTCTTCAGAAACCTACTTTAGGTACCAGTCTCTTCCAATGGTAGAATGTAAGAAAAAATGCTATTAAACATTAAGGAAACCAATATTGTGAAGAGAGAGAGATAAATAAATAATAACAATGTTTTTAGGCTTCTTAACAAGCAATAGCAGGCACATGACGAAATAAGAAATGGCCCATAGATCTCAAGTCTGCCTATAATATCATGAGATGTACAAAATATAGAATAATCTATGAAAAGAATAGATTAAATATTAACACCTGTCACCTAGTAACATGTTAGCCGTTTCAACCAACTTTACAACACAGATTGGAAAGCGAACGTTCTAACTCAGATCAAAACAATAATCGCATATCCTGTGTAATAGGATTGAACCAAACTGTATCGTGTGTACTCAAACGAGCATTCTGTGTTCATGCATGAAGCTTAAGCTAGTTCTGTTAGATACACAGATGCATGTCGAGAGCATTGTTTAATTAAGACCAAAACATGTAATAGACGGGAAATTCTGATACTATTACGAACCTTTTCCTACATATATTTAACATTGATGCTCCTACTTTTCGAAATGTATCCTTGGAGTGTACCGACCGCCTTCAGCTTTTGGGAGTTGAGATTTCCTCGAACCTGAACTATGGGCGGTTCATTGAGTCCAAGGCCAAGGTGGCTGCCGAGAAACTTGGCGTTATTGCAAGGGTCCGGCGGTACTTTACACCAGGGCAGCTTCTAATGATGTACAAAGCACAGGTCTGTTCGTGTGTGGAGTTCTGTAGCCATATTTGGGCTGGTACTGCTAAGTGTTACCTGGCCACTTTGGATTCAGTGGAGAGGCGGGCGAAGAGGCTCATTGGTGACGCATTTTGGGGAGTGTGCGAGGGAATTACACGATTTAATTCCCCCATCTCCGTTCCCCCACCGGACGACCCGTCGTACGGCTAGTTTCCACCTTTACGTTGTTAACACCACTACGATCCGGACGAAGCGTTTCCCCTCCTCTTTTATACCGCGTATATCGAGAGACTGGAACAATTTGCCAGCGGCGGTGTTTCCGTCGGACTAAAATTTTGAGTGTCTTGAAGGCTAGAGTGAATAGGCTCTTAATAAACTAGTGCGCTTTACCATCAACGACTGCGTTACTGCTTACCATCAGGCGGGATTGCGGTCAAGCGCTAGTTTATAATTTTATAAAAAAAAAGAATAGCGCTGTGTTACTGCTAAATGCCTTCAGATTCTGATATTGAAATCCACAAGCTATAAGCAACTACTACGGCCACGTACACAAAGATGCAGCGTAGGGAGGCCCTCAACAAGGTGGACCGATGAATGCGGGCAGTACAAGACCGGTCTTCGTGGATAGCCTTGAGGGAGGCCTTTGTCCAGCAGTGGACATCTATAGGCTGAAGAAGAGGAAGAAGATAAGCCTTTCAATGGTCCAACGCCCAACACCCAGTTCTCCGCCTATTGTATGCAGTCTGTCCCAGCCACCTTCTTTAGGTTGTCCGTCCATCTAGCAAAAGCTATAGAAGCTTAAGATACAACTAAAATGCTGTCTAAAGCCTAGATCAAAGGGTATAAGAACAATAGAGTTGGGTTTAATGCAGGACACTTATGTTTTATATCAATAGTGTAACGGGTGCACATTTTTGTTTTTTTTTCGGCGCGAAACGTTCAAAAGGCACTCGAGTACCCGACCATTGGGGAGTGAGCTCGAAAAGTGTGGGATTTTCAGCTCAATAAAAATACCCTGTGTACCTACCATCAATGTTTTTACGGAAGCTAGCTTTAAAAACGTTTTAAAAATCCTTTGTTTGCATTTGACGCAATATGCGCTGTCAACGGACATACCTAAGCTTCCTTTTTTATGTACATATAAAGCCGTATATCGGATATTGATCAAAATTAATTTAAACTTGCCCAGTAACGCTCGCGTGAATACAAATACGTTTTATTAATAGAATCAAATTACAACTGTAACCAAGTAGATATTGATATAAAACACAATGAAATATTCAGTTCGCACCTTTCATCATGGAGAGCAATAAAGAATTAAATATGAATAAAAAGTTAACAGAGTAATTGCAAATAAAAATAAATATTTGGTCATTTTTAATTATACAGATAATTAATGACTGGCCACTTCGCTTTTTGGTTGTGAATTTCTGTTCATTCCGAGAATATATAATAAAGCCAGTAAATCTATACTAATATATGTATGAAGCTGAAGAGTTTGTTTGTTTGTTATATATATATAAATATATATATAGCGTGATGTGTGTATAACATCACGTTGCGACCAATAGGAGCGGAGCATATAAAAAAACTAACAGCTAGTTCGGGATAACTATGATTGTTCTGGTATTATACCTACACCAAAACACAAGTGCGTCTATCTACCTTCAAAAGGAGCCCGTTCACCTTGGTTCCTACTTTTCATAATGTATCCTTGGAGTGCATCGACCTCCTACAGCTTTTAAGAGTTGAGATTTCCTCGAACCTAAACTTTGGGTGGTCCATTGAGTCCAAGGCCAAGGTGACTGCCAAGAAACTTGGCGTTATTGCAAAGATCCTGCGGTACTTCACACCGTTCGTGTATAGACTATTGTAGCCACATTTGGGCTGGAGCTGAAAAATGCCACCTGACAACATTGGATTCGGTGGATAGGTGTGCGAAGAGAGATTTGGTTCAAAACGGTCTCCAAGGCCTAGAGGCCTTAGAGACACCTGCCTGACCTGGAGGCCTGCAAACTGCAGGCCTGCAGCCTGCAGTGTACATCGAGGAACTGAAATAATTTGCCAGCGGCGGTGTTTCCATCTGACTACAAATTAAGTGTCTTCAAGGCTAGAGTGAATAGGCTCTTAATAAACTAGCGCGCTTTACCATAAATGATTGCATCACTGGTAATTATCAGGTGGGATTGCGGTCAAGCACTAGTCCATTTTTATGAAAATAAAATAATATTTATTAAACATTATATATAATTATGGGTAATTAATTATAAACATTATATATTCCAGGGGGAAATGATAATGCTTTTAACAATTTATTTTCAAGTTAATCAACGAATACCTACGATCTTGTGGCGCTCAGAATACTGAATATCGATGTTTACTGCGAAATATTTCACTATTCCTAGAATTCGTTCTTTAGTAACCAAATATAGTATCGGAAAAAGGTCTTGTCTGGTAATAAAATTAAATAAATTTGCAAATATGGATGATAATGACCTACCGGTTCATGGAACTCATATTGCAAAGGAGGTTGAGACTTAAAAGTTAGAGTCAATACGCCTGCCTGCGACGTGGAGGCCCCGGGTTCGATTCCCGGCCAGGTCATGATGGAAAACGATCTTTTCCTGATTGGCCTGGGTCTTGGATGTTTATCTATATATGTATTTATTATAAAATATAGTATCGTTGAGTTAGTAGCCCATAACACAAGTCTCAAACTTACTTTGGGGCTAGCTCTATCTGTGTGATTTGTCCGTATATATTTCCTTGTCACTGGTAAATAAATTACGTCAAAGATGAGGAGTGTTCCCATATCTACTGTTAGTTGGTCTTTCAGAGCATCAGAAGGAGCTTTCAACAGTAGAAACTTGTAACATGGATAAATTTCACCTCACGAAACTTTAAAAAGTTGCTCGATAACAGACCGTCAAAGATTGCAGGTAGAGCTTATCAAAGGCTTTGTTAAAGTAACATCATCACGGACAACGATAACTTATTATCTTTATTGGTGTCTTAATGTGCTCTTTTGTTTGATTGGCCTTCTTGCTGTAAGGGTAATTATACCATTAATGTAACTGGACACTCTTGTTTTGGTTTGGTAGTTAATTTTGGTTTGAGATTCCCGATTCGAGCAAAGTTTTATTCAGGTTTTCTGTCAGTTGTAGCCCAATGTCTGGATTATACACTGTTGATAGCTGAAGGGGTGATCTGAAAGTCACATGTCAAGTCATATGACTTAAATTAAAGATTAAATGTACACCTCTGCCTAATCCGCGGAGGAATACAGGCGTCATGTTAGTTTAGTTATGTTTAATAACAATAGTAAGAAAAATAAGTTTATGATCTCGTTACTTAGTGTAAGGATAATTTCGATGGACTACATTTTAAAAACCTATTGATAGATAGCTATTGGTGGTGTAATTATAACTAACAGTATAACATCATACAAAGATAAGTTTTACACGCTAGCATAAATATGTACGGTGGTGGGTGATGGTGGTGGTGGTAATGGACGGAGGTTATATGAGTAATGAAAACAGAAGCATGCAACTAGAACATGTCGGTTTCTTTACGACGTTTTCCTTCACTGGTTTTGAAAGCCTGAGACTGGTTCTGAAATTGAAATGGTGTTGAAATTATTTATACAAAATAATGCTGAGTTCGAACTGATGACTCGTGGCACAAAGAAGTAAGAGAAACTGAGCCTAAGTACGGAAATCAAACCCGTATAATAGAACATACTTGTAACCACCGACTTACGTACAAAGATGGACAGTGTAACACTTGTATTCAAAACCTTTATTCATTTCATTCATCTTTATTTATTTCTTTCACAAAAATACCTTTACTCACTAGCATAAATATGTATGCTCAACGAAAAAATGTCATTCCTGAATTGTTTTTACATTTTCTATAAGGAATGCATTTAAGGTGCACGTATTTGCATCATCTCGCATGGACAAATTCAACGTGAATAATGTCATAAAATATTTTGCAATAACGGTTCGTAGACCGGATAGTCTTTTAAAATCATAAAGTTACAGACTATAGACAAACCCTACGGAGTTTATCTGGAGTCTGTACCTCGCTTTGCCGAAAGGGAGAGGGAGACTACTATTTGTTGATGTTATCGAGGTAATTTAATTCGTAGTTTATAAAGAAAAGGATTTTTGTGCCAAAAAGTTGCTATAATAATATCACTAAGTATCATAATGACGCCGAATCTCTTGCTCACAAACTAAACAAATTTTAAGTTAAGAGCATCTCTTCCTTTCTATTTCATTAAGAAAAGGATTGAAGATAACATTTTAGTTTAATACTGTCAAATTAAGATGTTCCATATACAGCTTAGACGCGATTATAAGCATGGGGACCAAAAATACAGTATACGCGCAGTGCAAATATTTGTATGCTTGAATATGAATATTTGCATCATGCCTGGTCATGCCTCGTAAAGCACGTTAAGCCGTTGGTCCCGGTTGCCATACGAACATCTAGTGGCAGTCGTTACGGGTTGTTGGAGCCCTCGAAAGTCCAACAATTGGTCTAACTGCAATGCTTCGATATCACCTTCGGGTTGTGGTCAGACGGCAGTCGCTTCACGGAAAATATCGAAGTTTAGCCAAAATCAGCAGTTAGACTGGTAAAGCGGATCCCAGACTCCAAAGCTGAAAAAAAAGCTTCGGATGTAACTGGGATTAACGCTGAGATGAAGAAGATGAAGACTAAACATACACCAATTTACATTAGGTGCGGACTAATTTGACAGGTCTAAACTAACATATTATCTTCTGTCCCTTTCTTAATGAAATAGATAGAAAAAGATTCAGTTAACTTAAAATTAGTTTAGTTTGTAAATACTCAATCGGGGCCAATGTCGTCTGCCGGCATTGAACCAATATTGTTTATTTTCGGAAACGAAAATAAAGTTGACCACTTTGAGACTACTACAGCATTGATACTGCGACCGAAATGTGAACAAAGCGAATTTTAAGATGAGCAGAATACCATGTTTTAGTCTATTCACAATGTCATTGCATTTCAGTCTCCTGTTTTTCATATTGCTTGTTAATTACGAGAATTGGCTTCTGATATCTTTATAAGTTAAGTCATCGGGGTAATATACACGTCGTAGCGTGGTGGTTTTTTTTTTGTTTTATTTATTAATTTTTAGATTTTTAGAGTACACTCATTCAGTAAATGTATGATATCTTCCAGGGTGCCACACACCTCACAACTTGGTGAATCATTTTTTTTTTCATTAGGAATCCAAAATTATTCAGCGGCATATCTCCAGATCTCTGTCTGTGGGCTACAACTATAATTTTCCCGATTAGCCTAGCGTTATTAAACCACGGTATATGAGGAGATTCCGAAACTATAGATTTGTACCAAATCCTTATATATTTATCTTTCGACATTTTTATGTAATTATGTAGTTCTAATATTTTTTCCCTTGCATCAACAATACCCAACTAAACGCTAAAGCTAAACGGTCAATAAAATATTAATTTGTGTAGACAGTAAAAGTGCTTTACAACATATAGCTCGATGCGCTTATGGTTACAAAGGTGCACCGAAGGCTTATGAAATTTTATCTAAAATTTACTATCTATCTTCAAGAGATATATAACTGAAGTTGCAATGGGTTCCCTCACATGTAGGTATTAAGAAATAACTTTATTATTGACGTAGTTCAGTCTTGCATAACGAAACTTAATGAAAAATTCAAAAACCAATTTCAATTTAATTCTGTAACACACTTCAATTATGAAGTAATTATTGAAGTGAATGATATTGAACTGTCAATATGAAAGCCGTTGCTAATGTTAGAATTACAACAGTACCAAGCAGGTCTTAATTCCATCAATATATTTTTAAGAATGTTCTCCTATCATTGAATTTATTGGAATATCCACAGAAATTACAGTTAAAACTCAAGAGACAGAGGCAATGGATATCCCAATTGCGTATTAATGTACCGAGAGGCTGTAAATAATTATTTCAAGGAGACTGACAACATAATATAATATCGCTAACTTATTTACTATATTGTTACTACTTATATTATTTCAGTATTTATTAAATGAATGTTGGCTAGACGTAAATAAACCTACCCCCGAAATTCAAAACTATTGTAATTATGCTTCGAGTAACCATATAAATCAGTGTGATGGCGTGGCAATATATATCAAGTGTAATCACAAGGTAAGTGTGAAGGAAATAATATTAACTCACGCATCATGCCTACAAATAATAATGCCTGATGTTGTCGTTCTTGCTATCTATCAATCCCCCTCAAATAATAATGCTGGCAGTTTTATTGAATCGCTGAATGATCACCTTGTCTCTCTTAAATCATATCACAATATTATCATTACAGGCGATATAAATATAAATTTGATTTATAGACCTACTGAACATACGAATGAGCGCACAAATTAATTAAGATTAAACTATCTTAATATGCTTGCAATGCATGGATTGTTACCAGGACATTATTTACCAACCAGAGGTGAAAACTGCTTAGACCACTTTATCTTGAAACTTGACAAGACTAGAAACGCTGCTTCTATTGCTGTTTTGAATACCACTATTACGGATCACTCCATGATTTTCATTAAGTTATCAAATTTAAAAAATTGCAAGAAAGGCTTAAAAACAAAAACAAGAGTGGATTTTTGTAAAGCGATATCGTCATTAAAGCTAAGTAATATTTCTGAACTTAATTTCATCAATGATCCAGTCTTGTTATCTGTACAATTAATAGACTTACTACAAAATTGTCTTCAGCAAAATACTATCACTACTTTAGTTTCAAGAAATAATCGAATAATTAAACCATGGATTACTTTAGGTATTTTACGTTGTATTCAAAACAGAAATAACATGCAAAGAAAGCTAAGATCTGATCCTCATAACAATGTATTATTAATTATGTACAGAAGATATCGCAACTACTGCAATGGTTTAATTAAAAAGCTTAGACGAAAATATGATAGGGAGCAACTTATGAAGGCAAATAAAAATCCCAAACAGTTATGGAATACAATTAACACTATAACTCATCGTAAACCAAAAAAAAATTGTTACTCGGAACTATTAGAAATAAAGACTACTCCACATGATTCAGTGGACTACGTAAATGATTACTTCTCTAAAGTTGGCAAAACATTGGCTGAAGAAATTACTACTGCAAATCCACCAAAACAATTTCAACACGTTTCTGACCAAATAATCAACTCGCACGCTTCTTCCTTTGTGCTTCTGGAAACCGATCCTAGAGAGACCTATAACGTGCTAATGAGTCTTAAATCTGATAGTGCACCCGGTTGGGATAATATTACAACTAGGTTTTTAAAACTGCCCATGAATTAGTAGTACCCATTATTACGCATCTTGCTAACTTGTGCTTTAGTCAAGGAACATTTCCACAAGCTTTGAAACAAGCCATAATTACTCCGGTGCACAAGGGTGGAGACGGAGATAACGTTAATAATTATAGGCCTATCTCTGTCTTACCTGTAATATCAAAAATTATTGAAAAGCTTATTAATATCAGACTAATCAGCTACACTGATAAATATAACATTATTTCACAAGCTCAATATGGTTTTAGGCAAAAAATATCTACGGAAGATGCAGTGACGGCTTTAACCACTCATATTGTTAAACTAGTAGATACTGGAAAAAAATGTCTTACTGTATTCCTTGATTTAAAAAAGGCCTTTGATACCGTTTCCGTCCCCATTTTTGTGCGCAGCTTGGAAGGTATAGGCATAAGGGGAAACCCGCTAGAATTACTAACAGATTAACTGCGGGATCGTAGGCAAAAGGTAAAAGTAGGAGTTTACCTAAGTAAGGAGGCTCACGTGACCTACGGCGTCCCGCAGGGCAGCGTATTGGGTCCGACACTATTTCTGATATACATCAACCATCTCTGCCAAATGATACCGGAAAATGGCCGCGTCTTCTCATATGCAGATGACACAGGTATTGCATTTTCTGGTGATACGTGGGAATCCGTATATCAGTCTGCTGAGAACGGCCTGTTCGAAATTGCTAAATGGTTAAACTCACATCTTCTAACGCTGAATATTTCTAAAACTAAATATATTGCTTTTACAAACTACAACAACACTCAGCCCGGACCTAACTTAACTCTCAAAATTCACGGATGTCTTGACATATCTAGCACCAACTGTAGCTGTAAAGATATTGAAAAAGTAAAACAGATTAAATATCTAGGTATAATTGTGGATCAGCGATTATCTTGGCATACTCATGTAGATATGGTCATGACTCGCACGAGAAATCTTATATGGATTTTTAAAAACCTTAGACATGTAACAACTAAAAAAATGTTAACTGAAATCTATGTCTCTCTGGCTCAATCAATACTTACCTACTGCATATCTGTGTGGGGAGGTGCGACAAAAACGAAGTTCCTTGAGCTTGAGCGAGTACAGAGATCTCTTATCAAGGTCATGCATACCAAACCGTACAGATACCCAACAAATGAGTTATACCACCTAAGCGGTATTCTCACAGTCAGAACATTATACATAATAAATATTGTCTTAAAATTACACAAAGTACTACCCTATAATCATGACTTTCAGAAAAAAAGACGAAAATATACCGCTGCACGAATGGATTTTGCTAAGACTGCATATGCCAGAAGACAATTACATTCCAGATCCGTTGCCATATATAATAAAATTAATAATTCAATCAACATATATCCTATGTCTACTAATGACTGCAAAAAGGCAATTATTGAATGGCTAAAACCAAAGACCTATGATGACATTGAATTATTGTTACATACATAGTTTATTTGAGCGAATTCATACGCACACAAACCCACACAACAGACACACGCCTCGTTACACTTCACACACACACACGCACCGCTACACAACATACACACACACTCAGCCCCACTCAACAAACTGATCTATACACTTACTCATCACTCCTTACCTTTCCACACCCACACAAACTCACACTATTATAGCATTACATACTAAGCATTTCTAATTATTATTATTCTCTTTTTTCTTTTAATTAGGAGTTGTTATCCAGACCCAATTTACTTTCCTTTCTATATTTTTTTCTTTTTTTTATTTAAGTTTTGCTTTATGTTATTTTATGCACAACTTTTATTATTTTAAAACAAATATTGAGGAGCGGGGCCTCCTAGCACAGGTATAGTTTTTACTTAAAAGGAGGTCCCTACGTAAGATTTATTATAAAAGTTTGTACATGTTTTCGAAATAAATTCTTTTTGTCTTTTTGTCTTTTTGTCTTTGTCTTTTGTCTATTTGTACTTCTACAAATCAGTTTCTCTCCCGAAAGTTTCCACATCCGGAGCTAAAATAGATGTCCGTGATCTAAGCTGGCCTAACCGCAGACTGTGTTCGTGGCTTGGTTATAAATAACTGTAAGCTTGACCTAGACTTTTAGCGGGACCTAGAACCTTTGAGCTATCTTTATTTGAATCGCCGTCTTTTTATACCCCAATAACATTTCTGGAGAGAACCCGAAGCCATTTACTGTGGATAGTTTAAGAATTGAATTGGTATATAGGCAAGCTGTAGCTATAAAAAAATATTTTCTTAAAATTCCTATGTATATCTATAGCCATTCAAAATATCATGTAAAATTATTCGGAAATATGCTAGTCCTGCTCCATATGACAGCTCATGTAAAATCTTAGAAAGTTGTAAAATTTACCT
Source organism: Sesamia inferens (assembly GCA_037179545.1). Lineage (NCBI taxonomy): Eukaryota > Metazoa > Arthropoda > Insecta > Lepidoptera > Noctuidae > Sesamia > Sesamia inferens. The sequence goes on from CM073921.1 coordinate 24,415,854, forward strand.
CACACGCTGATTTATTCGACCAGAACTGCGCTGACTACCGCTTTGCAGCTACTGCAGCTTTGGACTCACTGGGGAGGCGTACGAAGAGGCTAATTCGTGACCCAGATTTGGTTAAAACTAATCTCCAAGCAGCATGGGTAGGCCCTTGATAAGGTGAACCGACGACCAGGTGAAGGTCGCGGGAAACCGCTGGATGCGGGAGGCCCAGGATCGGTCATCGCGGAGATCCTTGGGGGACGCCTATATCCAGCAGTGGACGTCTTTATGATGAAATGATGATGATGATGTATCATCGATAGCCAGCCTTTCTGTATTCTATGGGATTATTCATTTCGAAGAGTGTGGGCGGGAATTACATGACTTATGTAATTCAACCATCACCCTTTCATCATTGGCCAACCCGTTGTACGGTGAATATCCACCCTTACGTCATTGACACCGCTATGATCCAGACGAAGCGTTGCATCTCGTCTTTTAAACCTTTTATACCGCGTACATCGTAGGACTGAAATAATTTACAACTTAAGTGTCTTCAAGACTGGAGTGAATAGGCTCTTAATAAACTAGTGCGCTTTACCATCAACGATTGCATCACTGCTTACCGTCATTAAAAATATATGGTACGGTGGAGTTTCTTATTACACTACATTATTTACCTTTTCGGAAGGGACGGCTAGAAACTATTCTATTTTTGTTAAGTTTTGACGTAAAAACGTGCCTTTTACATATCTATTTGAAAATAAAAATCTTTTTCTGACAGTGCAATGGAAAAAGGAATGCATACGCCTGTATACAAAACTCTTTGTTCAATCGAACACTCAATAATACATTTCCCCATAGCCGCTTTGTTAGTCAAGCGTCTATTTTCAAATCATAAGAGTATTATTTCTAATGGATATAATAATAATAATACATGTGGAATCCAGATATTAAATTCTTATTAACTGACTTATAAAGCTCATGGCATAACTTTAAAGTGATTCCTGAGATACCGATTAATAGAGAAGTACAAAATAAAAAGACATGTTGCGTCGACTCCAAGTAAATTGTGGTAAGGGCAGGCTTCTTCAAGGCTTCTTAAGTACGGTGGTAGGCCATAACATCGGCCGCCGGCAGAAGTTACCACCCACCAGACAAAACCTTGCCGCCAAGCGATTTGTCGTGTTCCGGCATGATGTCTGGTGAAGCCGTACGGAGGACGGGTCTTAGCAGTTGCCGTGTGAGTGCCGGGTACGATGCGTCAAATGTTGTTGTGTTGGGAGTTTGGTCGTGGAGGGTCTTCAGATCAATCTCCCTTTGGCGCAGCATCGTTGGTCGTGTTGTTGGGTTTAACAATGCATCACCTCGCTCAACTGCCGTCTTCCTTCCTATTCGCTCAGTTTTTCTGAATGAATAGGCTCTTAATAAACCAGCGCGCTTTACCATCAAGGATCGCATCACTGCTTACCATCAGGCGGGATTGCGGTCAATCGCTAGTTTATAATTATTAAAAAAAAAAAACATGGCCTTCTAATATATGTTTTACGGAGGCAGAAGTTAGCACAATCTGCTTTATTAACTGAATGTGTTGTTAATTGGTCATCCATAGCCTTCGGTTTCAAATAGACAGTGCAGATACTTTCCATCAGGGTAAGAGAAGTTAATATAGTAAAAAAAAAATATTTGTTTCGTTTTCGCTTGTGTGAGCCTAGAAGACGGTAGTCATCCTGAATGTCTGTACAATCAGTATTACCTGGTACAATGTGATCCCTAGTTATTGTGATGTGTTATTGTGAAGGTCGATTTAACTGTGCACGCTACTGCAGTTCCTGTGTATGCACATTAATTTTTTTTTTCTACAATTCAATTGGCTTATTGTTCTCGACGTGGCCGCCCATGCAGCAAATAGGTTGTTGCGTTTAACGTGGCACGCCTCAAATATGTAATTAAAACCCTTTCGTCAGTGCAGGGGCGACCTGATTTAAATACAGATTCGAGAATTTATTACACATAAACCGCCTTCATTAATATGGCAGGATTACTCTGCAACAGACCTATCAATCAGATTTGTAGTCTCTGCAAATGGTTTATTATAATTTAGGCTGATGTGCATTTAACATTGCTGTGGTTCGTCGTACTTCGCATAAGTTATTTTATCACCACCGCTCTGAAAATGGTGAAGGTAAATATCGTGAGATACTGCTCCTTACCGAGCGGCGAGTTGCCCACTGCACGCACTCCGCAAGCCCACGACTACCGCGTCTCCAATCCCACTCCTTCTCACAGCGAGGAAGTCTTTGTGTTCTTTCAGCTGTATCATCAGAGAATCATGACGGTAATTTCGTGGTTTCTTATTTTACAATTTATACCTATACATTGTAAAATTACTTCAGTTTAACTTCAGTTTAACTTTTCATACAATTCAGCCCAAGAAATTCAAAATTTACACCTTTTTTCGAGAGTATTTATGTACTTTCGTACTATAGAGAAAATGTGTAATTGATTTTATTACTTTATTATAATTGAATTAATGATCTGGTAATCGCATTTATTAATATCCATTTTATTACTACATTTACTTTATAATATTTATATTTCTCATTTTCCAGATTGTGGGTAATAATCGTTTTTCAGTTTGATATAGAAAAATATAACCCTTTATTAAAGCAAACCTCAAGTTATTACAATCAGACGCAGTCACCGCTCGATAGCGTCGCCTTACGTTACAAATGTCAAAGTAAAGTTTGACGTCTTGTCAAGTGACCACAAAGTGGTTATCGGTAAGCCTTTGGAGAGTACCCAAGCCTGACTATTGACACAATTGGACTAGGTAAGCACCGCTTTTGATAGCTAGCTTACGTGGCTGTAGTTCGTTCCTTTGAGCGTAAAAGGCAATTCCTGGTATAGGCCATAGATCTGCCGTATGTTTAGTTTCTTTGTTAATATCTGAATAGGTATATATTGGCCTTCAGAAATCGAGCCCTCAAATATGCAATCACTTTATTTGACAGTTATTTTATATAGATGTCATCGCCATTTTTTTTTTTGAGTAGGTAACATGAGAACGTTTTTTTTTTTGTTTTTACCTCTTGATTTGATTGATAGAATGAAATACCATTCAGCATACTAACATTTACATAATCATTTACTTAGATCTAACTAAAAGCCAGATCCATCGCTCAATTCGGAGGATTCTTTTCTCTGATAAAACTCAGTTACGCTATAGAAGACGTGGATTGTTCATAAGAGATGCCGTGGCCCTTACCGTGAAGGAACACGTGTAGGTTTTATTCAGTAAGAGTCTGACACGCCCTTCAGTTCCGCCCAGAGCAGGAAAGGTCATTTGACGATTTCCTATCCGAAAACAGAAGTTATACTGTAGTAAGTTTTATTTATAACAAAATATTATACACATCAGCAAGGTTAGCACTTAGTTATTTGTTGTAAATAATTGGGGCCGGGTACCTACCGTAGAAACTTTTACATATAAAATTATTTTGAGATTATTATGAGATATGACATTATTTACGGTGGTAGGCCATAACATCGGCCGCCGGCAGAAGTTACCACCCACCAGACAAAGTCTTGCCGCCAAGCGAATTGTCGTGTTCCGGCATGATGTCTGGTACGGAGTACGGAGGATGGGTCTGAGCAGTTGTGTTGCGATGTGTGCCGAGTACGATGCGCCTAATGTTGTTGTGTTGGGAGTTTGGTCGTGGAGGGTCTTCACATCAATCTCCCTTTGGCGCAGCATCGTTGGTCGTGTTGTTGGGTTTAACATTGCATCACCTCGCTCAACTGCCGTCTTCCTTCCTATTCGCTCGGTTTTTCTGAGTGAATAGGCTCTTAATAAACTAGCGCGCTTTACCATCAACGATCGCATCACTGCTTACCATCAGGCGGGATTGCGGTCAAGCGCTAGTTTATAATTATTAAAAAAAAAAAAGATATTTATATACATAATTTGAATACTATTGTCACGCTTATATTTTGGAGACATACTAGCTTCACGTTCAAAACTACTAGAATTTTGCTTTACTATCTTAGCTTTTTAAGGCCATTTGTTTCAAACAAATAATATACGCATGTAAAAAATAATGAACAAAAAGGCAACAATTTTGTTATTGTTATTTGAATCAGCGTTTTTTGGTTTAATTATAGTACTCATACATGCGTCAAGAGTCTCGTTTGGTAGGTTGACAAGCAGAAATAATTGGCACTTGGGCATAAATATGTACATATATTCTTCAGACTATCAGAAAACTTTTACTTCATTACAAGTTTTCAAGTGTTCGTTACACAGTATAGCTTTCGTCAATAAAACCAGTAGTTAACGTTATACTTCAAAGCTAACTACTGATGTGCTTTCAAATTTCTGTTATTTGCATGCGACACTCAGTTGACTTTTACAGGAACAACAACTGGATACACAGTTTAATATCAACAATGCAATATCTGTGTTCAAATTTTAGTACCTACCTGCGTGGGTAATAGATGCAACTACTTGGTGGGCGTAGACGCTCTCTCTCTCTTTATGTTTGGGTACACTCCAATTACTCGGATCTTTTGACCTGTGTGCTGTCCAAAAGAGTACTTGCACTGAAATGTCAAGTCCAGAATATTCTAAATTTATTCAATGCAGTGAGCACCGGTGGCCCAATGTGGTACAAGTAGTAGGTCGTAGGTTCGAACCCCTCAGGCGCTTTACTTTCTGTAAATTATTTCTCTACCACTGCTCTCAAAACGGTGAAGGAAAAGATCGTGAGGAAACCGGCATGTCACAGAGCTAAAAAATGAAAAATACCTAAGACATGTGACATCTACAAATCCGCACTGCGTCAGCGTGGTAGCTTACGGCCGCCTCTCTCCGAGAGTAGACCTGAGTCCCGTTCTGAGGCCGTTTCGCGCAACCTTCACTAGGTCGTCGGTCCACCTTAACGTGGGCCTGCCCACGCTACGTCCTCCGGTGCGAGGTCGCCACTCGAGAACCCGTCGGCCCCATCGGGCATCGGTCCTACGGGCAATGTGCCCGGCCCACTGCCACTTTAGTTTTGCAATTCTTCGGGCTATGTCGGTTACTCTCGTTCTTCTGCATACATTATAGGCTGATTATGATTCAACGCAGGCAATTCTCTATCTGGCATATTGAATAGATCTTTACTGATTACTCTCTGATGAACTCTTTTTGGTATAAGGTAATTTTCAATGAGAATTTTCTATGTATAAGTCGCTTATCAATCTATCTAACTTTACACAGTTATACAGTATGTTAAGAAAACCCTGTCCGACCCGTGAAGGTGTTGTTAGGTATCGATAACTGATTCTACTAATGCATACAAAACCGGGCTAAACTTTAAAAAAAATCCCCCTAAAAAATAAATATTATTTCGCAAAAAGAGGTAACTTAATTAATGTGCGCTATGCACATCTATGCCCCATTACGCGGGCGGCGGGCGGCAGGGCACGCGGCACGTGGTCGCATCGCTATTCGCCCATAATAATACCGGTGTTGTCACTTTTTAAAAATTACCAAATTTCGGGGAAGTTGAAATTAATTCGCGGGAAAAAAAGATTATTTCAAAATTCATTTGTATTGGTACTATGATGATTACGTAAAATTTTATATTATATTTGGTCATGTGTTTATTTAACCTTTATTATCCTTATGGGTCGGACAGGGTTTTCTTAACATACTGTATAGGGGTCGGCTTCTATTTTAACTGATGCTATTAAATACCAGTATGTTACGTGAAGCGACTGACCATTTTATTTATCATTAGATTTCATCGGCACTGCCCTCAATACGGTAAAGGCAAACTGGTCAGTAGTCATCTCGAAAATTGCACTTTACTTAATTATAAAACGTTACCGCTGCTATGTATCCATCATTCTATATAAAACATGACATTATTATAAAATTTCATTCAATTACCTAAGGACAAAAAACTAGGACAGGATAATCAATATAGCAATAATTACCATACCATAATCCGATACTAAATTATGCGTCCAAGAATCCACAGCTGAACAGTAGTAGTTGTCATTTATTGAAAAGCCAGGTCGCAATACGCCATTAATGATTATAAAAGGATAGAAATGCGAGTGAAAAATTATTAATACGCTTGATTGAAAGTCTATTACTGTAATACATTCATGAAGCCGTGCTAGAAATATGCTTCTACATCAATCAGACGATGGAATGAATCAATTATGCCTGCCCTTCGGTCCCCAGTTTTGGGATTACGGTTCTCGGATATCCGCATTGTTGTTTCAGTTTGACATTGTAACGTACAATGGTAGAAATGTACGTGCTCTAATCAGTGTAGTAAAATGATTCTGCATTACAATTCCTATGAAATTGATATTAGCGCTAATCCTCTTGTTTACTAACTAAATTAAAATTAAGTTCAGGTTATCTTTCTGTTAAGGACAGAAGATAAAATATAAGTTTAGTTCTGTCAAATAGAGATACTTGGCATTGACAGTTAAGACTTTTTAAAAAATGGCGACTATAAATACGTGATTTTATGCCAGGCACTAACTAATCTTTGTATGAATCAATCTTTAAAACTACGCAACGGATTTTGATAGAGTTTTTTTTTATAATAGATAGAGTGATTCAAGAGGAAGGTTTTTATGTATGTAACATGCATAATATATAAAAAAAACACTGATATTTTTGAGGTTTCTAACACATGTCGCAAAATAAACCCATTTTTTTTTTTTTAAACATTGTAAACGCTGGCTGAATCCCATGAGATAGATCAAAATAATGTACTACAGTATTATAGACCTTAAAAAAGCCTACTATAATTTCTTCATTATGACTACTTTTTTATGTTTGAAATTAATTAAAATGTCAGTCGAAATCAGAGCCCACTATTTGTTCCTTATTATTAATCGTTATCCAAATAAATTACGTCATATCAAAGTTAATTTTAGTAGCAGCAGATCTCTTTTTGAATTATTGAAATTGGTTGTTTCATTCAGGAGATATCACGATTTATTCAAAACTAAACCAGAAAAAATCCGCGTGCCGCTCGCGTCCCTGCCGGCCGCCTGCTACTTGAGTGTGTCTCTGCCTAAACCGCGGAGTGAGTGGCCCGGAGCAGGGGATCATTATTTCGAACAAACTTGCTACCCCGGTAGGCTTTCATTCTGTTTGAAGGTGGTGGAACTGGCTAGCCATGGACAATAAGTTCGATGTATCTTGCAGAGTCAGATATTGGCTGAAGGACGGCACAGTATACATTATTTTTATTGAACGGCCACCGTCTCTTGAGGATGGCTTAGGTACCTATATCATTAACCACGTGCGAAGCCGGTGCGGTCACTAGTATTTGAATAAAACTATATGTATGATATTATAGATTATCCTACTTATTGCTGTATAAATGAAAGCATTAATTGTATTTAAGTAGTACAGACAGCACATCAATATATCAGACTTCTTTATTCGATTTTCAATTTTATCTCTAAAGCATTAAGAATGAAGATTGATTGGTAATATATGTCAGTTTCGGCTAGCTTGTCCTGCTGGCGTTCGTACCTACTTTTGTTAATTTAGTCATATTCATAATCCGCCTATTATGTTCCAACTGCTGGAACACTGAGCGAGTGAGCCATAACCCACCAGGTGGGCTCAATGCGAGTAGACAGAAGTCACGAAGGCTCAATTTTGGGTTTACCTACAACCTACAATTCGTAAATCACGTTTGTAAATATTGAGGCGACCATTGTTAAAATGACACAAATAAAATACTCATTTTATCTGAATGCACTCGCGTTCATAAGCAGGGGGCTAATGAACGCACTCACTTTATCTATGTCCACGCGAAACTGCAGCTTATTTTTAGTCATTGTTCCAGTCATCCATGAAATTCGTCTGTTGTTTTTGACTATCGGCTTGGCGACTAGTTTTTAAGCTTATTAGGGATATACCCGGTTCGGCGTTATACTCAGATAACATGCTTTCATAACACTGATTACGTGTTTTGTGATCCAGAGTACTGTGATGCGTCAATAACTGATGATTTTTATTATAGCAGAGCATTGAGAATTTTTTAAAGCTTTTTTCGATTGTTGATAAACACAGAGTTCGAGGTCGCCTTGGCAGCCTCTTCTATACGGGATAATGCAAAACTTTTCATATTATAAACTGATACAGCCTGCCCTCTAGTGTCGCCCTAAGCTGCAAAGGGGCGCTCCTTTGGGATTCGGACCTCAACTTAGCCTAGTGTAGCATGAAGCCGCTTAGTTTTTCAATCGACTTCAAAAAGAAGGAGGTTACTGAATTCGAACTTTTAACCGACTTCAACAAGGAGGAGTTACTCAATTCGACCGTGTATATGCTTTTTTCATGTTTTGTAAATCTGGCTTCCCTTGGTTCGTGTTCTACCGGGCTTAGAATTGTATCAACCCCTATTCTCCCGTGGGTGTCGTAAGAGGTGACTAAGGGAATTCTCACCAGGGAAGCGAGCAGAAGCTTCTCCTGTGGAATATGAAATTATTGCCATCCCATTATTGTCGTCCTCTGTGGCGCAGGGGTCAACACGCCTGCCTGCGACGTGCGGGTTCGATCCCCGGCCAGGTCATGATGGGAAACGATCTTTTCCTGATTGGCTTGGGTCGTGGATGTTTATCTATATATGTATCTATTATAAATATAGTATCGTTGAGTTAGTATCCCATAACACAAGTCTCGAACTTACTTTGAGGCTAGCTCAATCTGTGTGATTTGTAAAAAAAAAATACCCGCCTGCCAAGTGTGGGGATTATGGCGAACGCCCCCAATGCATTAAAAGCCTTGGGGGAGGCCTTTGTCCAGCAGTGGACCTCTATAGACTGAAGAAAAATCCCTGATCTCCACAAACATATCTGATTAAGCTCGCAATAACCTCATAGGTTGCGAGATATCATTCAATGTCGCATTACAACTCAAACGACGTATCTCAACTGACGGCTTTGAATGGCGTAGTGACAGAAATTGTGCGTTCAACGCACTCTCGTCGCCTCGAATTCAACAAACAATACAATACTGAGCACTTGTGTTGCGATATGTGCCGGGTACGATGCGCCAAATGTCGGGAGTTTGGTCGTGGAGAATCTCGAGATAAATCTCCCTCTGGCGCAGCATCGTTAGTCGTGTTATTGGGTTTAACATTGCATCACCTCGTTCAACTGACGCTTTCCTTCCTATTCACTCAGTTTTTTTGTCGAGTGAATAGGCTTAATAATTAATTTAATAATTATTAATTATTTAATTACCTTAATTCCCCTATCTCCGTTCCACCATCGCACGACCCGTCGTACGGCGAGTTTCCACCCTTATGTTGTTAACACCACTACGATCCGGACGAAGCGTTTCGCCTCCTCCTTTATACCGCGTACATCGAGGGACTGGAACAATTTGCCAGTGGCGGTGTTTCCGTCAGACTACAATTTGAGTGTCGTCGAGGTTAGAGTGAATAGGCTTTTAATAAACTAGTGCGCTTTACCATCAACGATTGCGTCACTGCTTACTTTCAGGCGGGATTGCGGTCAAGCACTAGTTTATAATTTACTAGATTTCCGCCCGCGGCTTCGCCCGCGTGGAATTCGGTTATATCGCGCTTTTTAGATTTCCCTCGGGCATATAATTTTTTTTTTTCAATAAAAGGGAGCCTATGTTCTTTCTCATGGTCTAAAGATTGTCTGTGCCAAATTTCATCAAAATCGGTCGAGAGGCTTAGGTCGGAAAGCGTAACAGACAGACAGACAGACAGACAGAGTTACTTTCACATTTATAATGATATTAGTATGGATAATTTGTAATTAAAAAAAAAAAAAACTTGAGCACTTTACTATAAACGATTGCATCTCTGCTTACCATCAGACGGAATTGCGATCAAGCACTAGTTTATAACTATTAAAAAGAAATACAATATTATCTACCTAGTCTTTTTCCAACTATGTTGGGGTCAGTTTCCAGTCTAACCGGAGACAGTTGTACACCAATATTTTACACGGAACGACTGCCTATCTGACTTCCACAAACCAGTTATGCTTTCCGCCCGCGGCATCTCGCCCGCCTGGGATTCGGTTATATCGCGTTTTTTAGATTTTCCTCGGGAACGTCAAATTTCTGTGCGATAAAAAGTACCCTATTATTTAATCCGGACTTCTAACTTTTCGTCTGCATAATTTCAAAGCAATCGGTCCAGTAGTTACGGCGTGAAAGCGGAACAGACAAACAAACTCACTTTCCGATTTATAATTTTAGTAAGGATACCATACCCCTTTGTAAGTCTGGTTATAAGACCTTCGAGTTTCTGATTACCTGAGATCCACGAATGAAAGCCATGATCAGCGGCTTAATGTGCTTTCTTAGGCACGCGTTGGTTTCTAGACATGTAAAAAATGGTCACATATCCACAGACCAATCGCGTCAAGCCCAACTTAACCTGATCCATCGACCTGTGTGACTGTTATTGTTTGGTACCGTCCTCTCATGTATAAACACTAAGAATTCATAAAACAAAGCAACTGACACATAAACTCAAAACCTAATAATATACAGTCCTAAGGTTAATTATTTATTGCACTTTGTACATTTTTACTAGACCATTGTCCACTTTTGAATGAAAATGATAATTAGAAAAAGTCATTAGTTAAAAAGTTATTAGTCCGTCATTTGGTAAGGTTTTTTTTAAATTGCCTTTGACCGAGCATAATTAGGTGTAGTATTTTTATCTCGCTAGTTGCGACGTAGCCTTATTTGTTGTTACCAAACACACAGTCGCGGTACTGTGTGTTTAAGCGCAGGAACTCTCACTATCGTCAGAGTCAAAGGCGAAGTGAAAAGTGTTTGTGCATATTTGTTATATCAACTCATTTTCACGCACACATCCACAGCATGTTTGCACACTTAGTTACCACGTGTAAAGCGCACGGTGCTTGGTGAGATAAAATAGTGTACATTATTATTATTGGGAATGACAATACTTAAAGAAACGTGAGAGAAGAATTTTGAAATCAAACCATATGTTAATGGATGAAAACCGAGTTTTTATGACCTGGAAAGGTAGAAAATGTATTTATTGCGACTCGTGCAGGCAGAATAAATACATTCAAATATAAAAATTTAATTATATGTATATAAAAAAACAAAGATAAAAACCACAGAAATTCTTATTAGACGTCAAGAGACTACTATATAAATCGATCGATTAAATTCTCACTGTTAAAAGTTTGTTAATGCCAACTTGGAATGACTTGGCGATAGGACCAAACCCGTACTATTAGTTGGAATGGCTCACCCTAAGCACACTTCACAAAAAAATTCACTAATTCCACTGATGATTAGGGCTGACAAAGATTACTTGTTCTAGGTGGAAATATATATTTGAAAATCTTATGTATGTACATAAAAATATATCGAATTTTAGGAAAGTACGCGATGTTCATAATATAAATACCAGGAACAAACACAATCTTGCTGTACATCATACTCGTCTCCACAGAGTACCTAGGCAATTCGTTCATGGGTCAATGTATACACTTTTACAACAAGCTTCCCATGGACATTCGAAACTTACCCATTAAACGATTTAAAAGCTATATAAAGGCCAAACTTTGCAAATAGGGGAATTATAAAATCACAGATTATTTAGAAGACAATAACGCTTGGGACTGAGCTGCTCGCTCTGCTAGGCATTGTTATTAAGCAATATGCGTAATTATCATATTTTAAACACTGTTTTTTTTAATTCACGTAAATGATTGTAAACGTTTCCATTTTTAATGTCTGGGCTTAAAAAAAGACGGTGATCCCTGAGTTTGTTTCGGCTATTTCTTCTCAGAGGTAGTCAGGAAATGCCGGCTCCATTTAGATTTAAAAAAAGGTGTAAAAGTGATCAGTGATCCTACTTGCTTAATAAACGATTTCATTTCATCAAAAAAATCAATTATATCTTTGTCAGTAAGAATCACGGATGCCTGGAGCATTATTTTATTCATTGTAATTATCCGAAAAACAATTTTGTTAGATATTATCTCTAGAAGTTGGTTACGTTGTTTACTGTTTACACAAATACACCGGATGTTTAGTGAGATTTTCTTTTTGTAATTAGTTCTACATATATGATCAGTTAAACAAATATTATCTAAATAAGATTACGTATTTAATGGAAAAAGAAAATAACACTCTGGAGTTTAGAAGTTGGCGGTATCCTCGTGCCTCCTAAAGCACGTTAAATCATTGGACCAGCACACTGAGCAGCAATTTTCGTAATTTTAAAAACGTTTACATTCTTTCCAGACAAATCTTCGAATTTCGCCTGCATTATATCAAGTTTTTGACATTTGTATGTCACCGAGATAAGACAGCGACTGGTTTTTGAACATTTTACATCACGAGAATTGTTTTTCTGATCTCTCTCCGGCCATGTTAGATTGCCGTCCCATTGAACTTTGGGAGTAAAGGAAGAGAGAGTGTACCTGAGCTTTCTCATGAGCATATGAATCTAAATGTTATCAAAGAAAAAAAATCTGCTCTTTCATAGAAAAATAAGGAAATTTTAAGTTCAAGAGTTTCATTTTTATCATTGTTCCTTTCAATCACCTGTCATCTAATCTCATCATTACTCATGGTAGTGATGAAGTTTAGTTGATGACTGGTAGAGAATTCTTAAAGCATTTATTTCGAATTTGTACCTTTTTATACGAAAGTTTAAATAAATAATAAACGTCATTGCAGTACCTCCACGTTTAAAATGAATCCAACATTTTTTTTTAATATATTTTTCTGTATAATACCTATCTCCCACGAAAATGATTTCTTTAAGTAGGTTTGTACAAGTCAATCACATTTTTTTTTAAACTAGTTGACTTCGGCGTTTCTTATCTTACAACTCTGAGAAGAAAGTCTGAGACAAACTCGGAGGCCAGTTACTTAAAGTGCAGACATAATATTGGTCAAATCATACGAAGACCTTATAGAATCGATGTCTGAGTTGCTTTTATGAGGAAAGAACCACAAAGGTAAAGAGGATTGATCTTGTCAGTGCAAGGATTTGCAAGAATTTGTACAGCTCTAATCAAAGGTTCTTAAGGAACTCAACACTATTTAATTGTGTGCCTGGTTTTAGTTGAAAAAAATTCAAGTTCCTAACTTGTATTTTTTTCATATATAGAAAGGACATTTGGGTTGGCTAAATAAATAACTCAAACTGCTAGACCATGACAAAAACTAACGGAAAAGAAAAATTAAAAAAAGTAGTCTTTACAATCACAGTAAATAATGGAATACTTTACAAAGTAAGTTGGAGATTGTAAGTCCTCCAGACCATATTTCGAGTGCACCCTTTATCTTTAGATTTACCTCTCTGCTGAAAATGTTTTTCAAACTGATAATGATACATGTAAAAAATTATTCTCGATGCCGTTTCAAATGACTAATGTTTCAAGGGGTGTGAGCCTGGAGATCTGTATCACAGGTTCCGAACCTAGTTCAGACTCCAGCTCTCACAAAGGTTCGAGAATACGGCAAAATTGTATTTACACACTATTTATTGTAACAATGTTCCTTGGTGAGAGAAATAAACCATATTATTATTATTTCGGTCGCTATAGCCTAAATACGGTCTGGAGAACTATCTGCATGACTATCAGACTTCTATTTAGACCAACAATAGTTTTGTTATGAAAATCAAATTTCAGTATCAAATATTACCAAAATCTATTCCAGTTTGAACTAGCTTGCTCAGACGAAGGCAAATTACTATGTTTGTTGAGAAGAAGTTTTCCTACACGGTCCGAAGTACTCCGAGGTATCAACTTCACGGCTGGCCGATTGTTCACAGAACATAGGTTGGTTGGCTAAGGGTGTCAGTTACTAACTTTGAATATAGTTTGGCCTTATGAAATTAGGCTTTCAGCGAGAAATGTAGGACACAACTAACTGCTTTCGTGAATACGCCACGTCAAGTATCTAAAGTGTAGAGTTGGTGCGAATTATCATTATTCTGTTAGAATCTAATATTGTAGGTACCTATTGCTGATAGTTTTTGGTCATAAAAGAGTTGGGCGCTGAGTTCTTTAAGTTCTGAGTTGATACGTTATACGATGACCCGGAACCTGACTGGACAGGTCTACTTTGTGTGGTTCGATCCTCAAAAGACTTTCAGATGATCTTTTTATGATCTCACTAATATTTATTCTGGACTTTAAAATCATTAAGTACGTAAGAGATGCCGTCTCTTACGTCTGTGAACTTAATTTAGTACCAAAGTAATGCTCACATTCATTTAAAACACTTTCTCAGGTCGAATGAGTAGAGAATGACCGCAAATTCTGTTTGGTGCCACAAGTCAACAAGTGGTGACTATTTATATCTATGTATAATGTATATACATATTTGTGTGAAAAATGACCAGTAAACTCCTATCCTTTTAATTTCGTTGCTTCATTTATTGAAACAAATGAAAGCCGCTAAAGCTACTGATAGTATTACACAAGAGCCGCACAGGGCCGTAAAAATAGATGTCCATTTCCATGCACTTACATTCCGTATCCATATCTGTAATTACTACATAGATAGGTTTTTCCAATATGGTTTTCCACTGGCGCCGATTTCCATGTTCACAAATTAAACTAAATTAAGTTCATTCTTTTTCTTTCAATTTCATTATGAAAATGACAGAAGGTAAAATATTTGTTAAGTCCTGTCAAATTCAGATGTTTATAGACAGTTTAGACGCGATTAAAAATACGGCGAGCTAAAATGCGTCATTTGTCGTCAGTCGTCACGCGCCGACTAATTTTAATTATCGGGACTAAAATAATAATTGTCTCCTGTCCTTTTCTTAATGAAAGAGTGAATCAATAAGATACACTGAACTTAGTTTAGTTTTTAAACAAGGGAATCGGGCCAATGTTTTCATTTCAAGGGAACCTAATGGATCAAGTTTCAAAGACAATGCAGAGGAAAACTAAACTTTTTAAAGAACGTTGTTTCTCGTTTCAGTACCAAAAGAAAATAATGAGCGTTCAGATACAGTTCATTTGTTGAAATTAAAACTACTTATATTATACTAGCTTTCCGCCCGCAGCTTCGCCCGCGTGG
This sequence comes from Sesamia inferens, assembly GCA_037179545.1. Taxonomy (NCBI): domain Eukaryota; kingdom Metazoa; phylum Arthropoda; class Insecta; order Lepidoptera; family Noctuidae; genus Sesamia; species Sesamia inferens. Next base: position 24,430,936 of record CM073921.1, read on the forward strand.
AATTCAGTTATATCGCGCTTTTTAGATTTCCCTCTGCAATATCATTTTTTTTTCAATAATAGGTAGCCTATGTTCTTTCTTAGGGTCTAAAGATTGTCTGTGCCAAATTTCATCAAAATCGGTCGAGAGGTTTAAGCGGGAAAGCGTAACAGACAGACAGAGTTACTTTCGCATTTATAATATTAGTATGGATACATATCGATGCAAACTACATAATAAGAGTACCTACCATGCATAATAGCAACAAAAATATTATACAGGTCTCCTTAAAAAAGTATAAACTATATTTACCCATCAAAAATTCATCCTATCACTCTTAAAGTGAAAATAAAGATCCTGAAAGAAAAAAGATGCCACTCGCGCACAGAAAGTTCCGTAGAACGGAGAAAGAAAAGAAAGAGGGTAAAAAATATTTTTAATAGATGATGAAACTAAAAATTTACGCTTTTTATTTATTAATATTCTCCTTTCGAGATACGGAACCATAAAAATGCTGAAAAGTCAAGATTACCGTGTTGAATAACAACGCTGGTTCTATGACCACAGAACAGACAAGTCATTCAAACCGAAAAAATCGATAAGTTGCTACTGCTGACATAAAAGCATCAGCGCATTGCATCCGATCCGATTCGAAAAAATTACAATCTAACAAAACATCACAAAATGTTTTATAGCTGTACATCTTTTGGCTGTTGGCCTAAATCGGAATTTACCGCGATCTTTTTTTTTAGTATAAGTCCAATATGTAAAGAAAACCGTGTCCGATCGGTGAAGGTATTGTTAGATATCGTTAATTGATTCTAATAATGCCTACAAAGCCGGGCTAAACTTAACAAAACATTCCCCTAAAAAATAAATATTACTTCGAAAAAGCGAGGTAGCTAAATGCATGTCCGGTAGGCAACACGTTAGGCATACATGCGCGGGTGAAGGTGGCGCTTGGTCACATCGCTATTCGCTCTGTCAGAAATGGTGTTGTCACTTTTTTAAAATTACCAAATTTTGGGGAAGTTGAAATTAATTGGCGGAAAAAAAAAGATTATTTCAAAATTCACTAATATTGTCACTATGATGGTTACTTAATTCGTAATTTATTATCCTTTTGGGTCGGACGGGGTTTTCTTTACATATTGTATATACATATGTACTTATATACATAAGTGTACGCGTCGACATTCATCTAGTTTCCAGACGTCTTCGAACGTTGTCGGTTGGGGAAGCATTATGTTTCTTGTATGTCTTGCTCGATTGGCCGACGACAACCGAGCATAGTTCAAGCGATGATAGACTAGGTTTACTGTAGCTGACGTTCAAGCTTCAATAATTCAATAGCTCAAAGGGATGCCTAGAGAATCAAAGACATCGAACATCCGCGCTCCAAGCATGGAGCACCTGCAGATTGAGTTTGAAATTGAGGGAATTTCTGGCCTTTTGTTGTACTGAGATTGCTCGTCAATGTCTGGTACCTGTATTACCTGTCGTTACAAAGGGGAGACCACACGAACGTTATGAGAAACGATCAATATTGTTACATTTGAACAGCTTTATATAACAGTTTGATCTACATTTGAGAAACTATATATTGCTTTCTGGTTTCTATTAGTAAATATTATGTATTTAGAACATATGTTGCACTCATTATAGTATATTTATAGTCAGAATGTGGAGTTGTTTTTTTTATAATTCTATGTACTAGTCCCGCTAATGTAAGAAATGATGAAAACTTTATTACAAACACTACACTTCGACACTAAAATTAAGAAGAAACACTCAAATTATGAGAATAAAACTTAAGTTCTTAAAACTTATTTTCTTAAAACATAAGTTTTTCGAGTTGTTCTTGTATCATACAAATGCAGTATAAAATATTTTCTACTAGCGGCCGCCCGCGGCTTCGTTCCCGTGGAGTTACTTATTTTAACCCCAAAAGAGTTACTTTAAAATTGTAGGAGCTTATAAGATGTTATGTAATCGAAATTAAGAGATGTCAAGGACAATTTCGTTCGAAATTAAATACTATTAATTTATTTGGATAAGGATTAATATTTGTTCTTTTTTATATGCTCCGCTCGTATTGGTTGCAGCGTGATGTTCCTGGATTAATGGGCTATCCAACGCAACAAAGAATTTTTCAAATCGGACCAATAGTTCGTGAGATTGGCGCGTCCAAACAAACAAACAAACTCTTCAGCCTTATATGTATATTAGTAAAGAATAGAATATAGATTAGTATAGATTATTTGCTTTCTGTAAGCTCGGTGTCGTCATATCGAAATTCAGTCAAGCCGCAACTAGGATTCTTTAAAAAAAACGCAGTAACAACAGTCCGCTAGTTTTTTTCATAACATAATGTTAAAAATCAGTTAATTTACCTAGCATTTGCAAACTGCAACATAAAAATAAATTACTAAAACAATTTCATTTTTATATTTTCACATAAAAAACTACACGCAACATCACACCTAGTTTGGGGTTGGGCAGAGACGTTACTATAGTTAACTTACATTTCAGTACACGTTTAAGTCCTATGTACTGTGTCTTCATCATTCGGGCATGACCAGCCACTGCATTGGGCTGCTACTGAGGATTTCCAGTTATAAAAACAAATATATTTTTTTGCAGATTTTATTTGGGCTTGTGGTTTGACATGTATAGTCGTAAAATTATTCTCACAATCCATCAATTATCTATACTTTTAATAAAGCTGAAGCTGACTTTATCTATACTTTATAATAAAGCTGAAGAGTTTGTTTGATTGTTTGTTTGAACGCGCTAATCTCAGGAACCACGGGTCCGATTTGAAAAATTCTTTTTGCATTTGATAGCTCATTAACCTAGGAAGGCTTTAGGCTATATAACATCACGCTGCGGCCAATAGGAGCCGAGCATAATAACTAACTACATGCGAACGAACGACCCCCCGGCCGCTAATAACCTATAAGCATAAGCATATCTACCTAAAATGTGCCCAGTGGGCTTTGGTAGATGACACATATCTTCGATTTTTTGAGTTTTTTTGAATTTTTTATACCGTTTTAAGAGCAATGGTGATGCAATTATTCACTCAAAGTAAAACAAAATATTCGCTATCTAATCTACATATGTGCCATAACCGACGCGTGATATTAACTTTACTATTTCGAGAAAAACAGCAGCTTAACTTCAAATAGATGATGCACTATATGAAGTTCAGCTGTGAAGCTGCTGAATTTCTCCGACAGATGCCATTTACGTAATAAGTTGAAAGTTTAAGAAGTTTTCGACCTCAACCAAGCCTCAGCCGTTAGCCATCTTGGTGACTTTACAGACCGAAGTTTCGACACTGATGGGGAGGGGGCCGGCTGATCTAAAAGGCGCGATTTTTAACTTCTACCTTGAAAATAAATATTTATTCAAACGATACTAAACGCTCCACAACTTGATCCCACCATCTCCCTTTAACTACCAGACTATTAAACCTTCTGAAGATTCCTCTACCATCCACGTTTGGTCAATATACGTTTATAAAGTTGGTTGTAGCAGTGGCTGAGTGATCGACTGCTGTCCTGCGTGTCGCGGGTTCGATTACCGCATGAAACAAATATTTGTGTGGCCTAGGTACAGGTAGATGTTCCGGGTCTGGCTGTTTACGTTTGTTCGTTTAAATATTCGTAAAGGCAGCTAAAATACAAAAGTAACTCCGAGTATGCCACGCTATAAAAATAAAAAAGTGCCAAACCAAAGCGCTGTCTGCTGCGAACTCTGTATCAGCGTCTGTGTTCCCTTCCACATATAACCCGTATTCAAAATGTGAGTAAATAGGTATCTCCTGGGCTCGCACTTTCCCTCATAGACCTCAAACGTCAGAGGATATTAAAGTATAGAGCATATGAACAAAACATCATTTTATTTTTTTTGCAAAAGCTCATTTAAATACACTTGAATAATTTACATAAGAATAATTCTATTACTACTAAGTTAATGTTATGTGCGAAATATGTACTTAATTTCAATTTTAAAACCTTTCCAACAAACTTTACATTTACTTTGAGCTACAACGTCACTAGTAACAAAGTCATTTTCAACTTCAACTCTTGACCAATGGCCCTTGTGGAAGAGACACCACAATTGCTAACTGTTAATGAACCATCAAGCGCTGGAGGGTATTTAGCAAGAAGAAAGTATTTAGTAAAAATATATCTTTGTATTTAAATTAAAACTAAAACAAAATTAAAAAATCTTCGCAGACGCAGACTGACAGTAGTATTAACAAAGTCAATAACCACAATTAAACAGACCTAGTTAAGTGTCATCTTGGCGAGCGAAGGAGGATACATTCTATAGAGATTTTATTGAGTGTGTTTTTCAACTACTTCTTTAAATGTGTTAATTAAATTCCATCCACATCCTTGTTGACAGCCAGACGTTACGTACTTTCGCATTTATTTGAAATACTACTTATTGCCGGCGACTTCGTCCGTGTGGAATTTCTTGTTCTCTCAACCCACACCCTCTCTCACCGCATCGCTGGCGGTGCTATTACTTTGTTTTCGCTTCTTTCTTATTTTTTTCCTTTTTGCTCTGCTCTTAAGGGTAATATTAAATATCCTTCTTTAAGAACCGGGCTATCAAATGCAGAAATAGTTCCGGCTAGTCTAGAAATAAGTGTGTTCAAAAAACAAACCTAGATCAATCTCTTATTTTTAATATGACAAAGCCTTGCCGCCAAGCGATTTGTCGTGTTCCGGCATGATGTCTATTGAAGCCGTACGGAGGACGGGTCTGAGCAGTTGTGTTGCGATGTGTGCCGGGTACGATACGCCTAATGTTGTTGTGTTGGGAGTTTGGTCGTGGAGGGTCTTCAGATCAATCTCCTTTTGGCGCAGCATCGTTGGTCGTGTTGTTGGATATAACATTGCATCACCTCACTCAACTGCCGTCTTCCTTCCTATTCGCTCAGTTTTTCTGAGTGAATAGGCACTTAATAAACTAACGCGCTTTACCATCAACGATCGCATCACTGCTTACCATCAGGCGGGATTGCGGTTAAGCGCTAGTTTATAATTATTAAAAAAAAAATCTGTCTCTAAGTAGGTTCGCACAATTATTTTTTCCGTCATTCCTATTTTAAAAACTAGACGAGATCAGCGTTTCCGATAGGTATGACTAATCTGAGAAGAAAGGTCAAACCAAAAAGACGTCTCAAAAGAGGAAGAAGTGAAGAAAATCTTCTCTAAGTGCTGATGAGCTAAGAGATCTATGATCTTGGCAGAAAGATTAACTGCAATTACTTTTGAAACCAATTTGTGCATTAAGCCGTTAGTAACTAATTGAATCACTGGACGCTGCGCAGTATTGTTTCGAACATTCGATGGAGCTTTAATTAATTTAATTTAACTCCGATGTCCGCTACTATTGTGAACAAGTCTGATACAGAATGGCGGTGACACCGACGCACTAGTTAAAACGTTGATTTTATTTTTTTATTTTTATAATTATAAACTAGTCCTTGACCGCAATCCCGCCTGATGGTAAGCAGTGATGCAATCGTTGATGGCAAAGCGCGCTAGTTTACTAAAAGCCTAATCACCCAAAATTGCACCAACCCGCACTTGGCCTGCATGGTAGATTATAGCCCTCTCACCCAGAGGTGGCCTGTGTCCCAGGAGTTTATATACTCTGATGATGATGAATCACTCAAAAATACTAAGTGAATTGGGATGAAGAAGGCAGTTGAGGGAGGTGATGCAATGTTAAACCCATCAACACGACCAACGTTGCTGCTCCAGAGGGAGATTGATTTGAAGACCGATACGGATACTATCAAACTCCCCACACAATTACATTTGGCGCATCGTACCCGGCACACAAATTGAATTTAATTTAACGTAGAAATGTTTCATAGGTTTCATTGAACACAAATTTCTTCTGTTTCATAGAAAACTACAATAATTAAGGTCAAAATGTATAAACAGTTTTTTTTTTTTAATACTGATTAGTAATAAATTTCAACGCAGTGGGTTTCAGAATCCTGTGCTGAATTTATTATAACACTTTGCGCGGGCATCCTGCCACCTTATATAATATCTAATAAGGTTTAAAAAGCAGAGTGAGTTACGAAATCAACTTTACAATGTGCACTATCCCACAGACCATCTTCCTTAGCCTCACATCACTCCAGTTCCTCACCCATGGCTGGGTGTAGGCCTCCAATTTCTTCTGAAATAGTTTTCGATGCCATGCGTTTCTCATTCATGTGTTTCATTCGTCATCAACCTTTTTATCGTCCCACTGCTGTGCACAGGTCTCCTATCATACAGAGAAGGATTGGGCGTAATCACCACATCAGTCATTGGTGTTCAAGATATTATACTTAGAAAGTACATATTATTAACTTAGAAAAGTTACATTGGTACTTGCCTGAACTGAAATCAAACCCGCACACTCATACTTGAGAGGCTAGTGTTTTAACCACTAGGCCACAACGACTAAATTCAGTGTTTCATTATTTTTAACATACTGTTTTGTTCAACTGAATGCTTATCGCAAGTTTAAACTTAACCTTAACCTTCTAACGTTAATCCTCTCTTTATTACAGAGTAACTACACGAAATTTCTCAAAAACCTGCACACTGAGCAGATTGCAAAACTCCATGCAAAGAATCAGCATGAATGCGACTTGCTCGAAGACTTGCGCACTTACACCATCAAGCGGTCAGCAATCGAGAAGTCTTACTCCGAGGTACGTATTGAAGTACTTAGTTCGAGTGTAAACGGAGCCTGTAAAGTATGCATTATGCAGGTAAGTGCAGGTAGGGACGGTACCAAGAAATAGGACTTACGACTTTGCACTTTAATGACTTTTTCACTAAAACATACACTAACAATAACTGCATAGATAATAAGATAATACATAGACTATAATAGGTATAGAACTAAAATGAGTTATGTTCTTTTAGTTCGGAAAGGGTTACTTACTAAAACCGTATGCAACAAAAACATTACGCCTCGACCGATTAGCGATAAGCCGATTCTCTTGTTCATGAACTAAACCAAATTTAAGTTCAGTGCGTTTTTATTTATCCAATTATTAAGGAAAAGGACAAAAGATAAATATTAGTATAGTCCTGTCAAATTAGTCCGCGCTTGACGCATTTTTAGTCGCCATGTTTTTAACCTCATCTAAATTGTCTATGGAGTATCTTAATTTGACAGGACTAAATTAATATTTTATCTTCGTTGCTTTCTTAATGAAATAGAAAGGAAAAGATGCATTGAACTTAAATTTAGTTTAGTTTGTGTACAAGAGAATCGAGGCGGGTCTCCAGATCCATCTCCCTCTGGCGCAGCATCGTTGTTCGTGTTGTTGTTGGATTAAACATTGCATCATCTCGCTCTACTGCCGTTTTCCTTCCTATACGCTTAGGTGTTTTTGAGTGAAGAGGCTTTTATTAAACTAGCGCATGCATTCTGGTGAGTGTGCAAGGGAATTGCATGATTTAATTCCCCCATCTCCGTTCCATTATCGGACGAACCGCCGTACGGCGACTTTCCACCCTTACGCTGTTAACACTACTACGATCCAGACGAAGCGTTTCGCTTCTTCATTTATACCGCGTACATCGAGGGACTGGAACAATTTGCCGGTGGCGGTTCCCGTCACACTACAATTTGAGTGTCTTTAAGGCTAGAGTGAATAGGCTATTAATAAACTAGCGCGCTTTACCATCAACGATTGCATCACTGCTTACAAGCGCAAGCGGGATTGCAGTCAAGCACTACATTATAATAATAAAAAAAACTTACAAGGATAGCCTACTTAGATATGACTTCAAATTAAAATGTTAATAATAAACAAAACATACGATCTTTTTTACTTGCTTTTTTTTCTTTGAGAGTCAAATTAAATCAAATCAAAGCATTTATTTCAAATAAACCAGTTACAGGCACTTTTAAATTGTCAGAAGGTCGGTCAGTCAGTAAGGTGAAGCTAGTCGCCCATTCCAAAGAGTAGGTACCTATGGAGAAGAACCGGCAAGAAACTCCATGGACACTCTTTCCAATTATCAAGCTATTGATACAAATATTTGATTACATCATTCATGTTAAAATCAACCGTGGGAGAACGAAAAGTCGTTTCGGATCATAGTCTGGGTATCGTCACTAACTCGTTCGGTATTTAGCTGCATTCGCTTAGACTGTATAGTTAAGAAAGGCTAGGTTGATAATAATTAGTAAGGAGGCTATTAACGGGATATATACAAATATATCATGATTATCACCATGTTTCAATAGAAAATTCCCACACATAAAACTGGCTTATAAAGAAGCCAGTCTAGTTTGTCACACGTTCTTACGAGGCCTGTATTGCTGTTTATGCAGTGTTTCTGAAATTTGGGCCCACTGTGCGGTAGTTTGTGCACACAGCCAAAGGCATGTCGCAGACGTTACTAGCCCAGTTCCATTTAAGCTTGGCAGCTGCATGGCCTACATCAGCGACATGGATTGTAGGGCACAGATCTTTATGTAACTAACAAGTTTAGAAATAAAGAATATCGTTGAGAAATAAACATAGCATATGAATACAATGTTTTAACAATAAGAACACTGTAGTTGTTGGAACGTTATTCTTTCCTAATAATACGTAAAAAAGTTCAATTTCAGCAAAATTGCTCTTTCTTTTGCTTGACCCTGAAAGAAATCTGCGCCGGAGATCTACTGATCTCCGACACAGATTTATTTTGTCCTGTTGGCTAGGATTGCCAGAGAGGTAGAACTCGCGAACAGCAATGCAGTTCACGAGTTCTGCCTCGTTGGTTTAATAGTTTTCGGTGCTACTGCTACTGCGGAGATCCTGATTCCGATTTTCTGAATAAGCAAAAAGTTATTGTTTTCTTCTAACAAGAACGTCTCAGTAGTAGCGTAGAGCCTGAATTTGTACCTGTTTGATATGTTCGTCATCTATGAAACACGACTAGCGAAATGTGCGTCTACTATGTAGAAGTGCCTATCCCTTCGGGTAACACAAACGTGCTAATATATTCTGTGATTTCATTATCCATGTAAAAAAACTGAAATCCTCGCCATTTCTAATTTGTACAGAGTAGCCAATTTAAAAAAATATAAAACTTAATAAAATTCTCTCCCGTGACTACAAAGTCTTAGTAGCTTTTAGAGCGAAAGGGATTTTTATTGGACATTTATTGAATACGGAAAGCTTTTACACTGATCCAGGAGTAATATCGAAAAAGTAAAGGAGGCGTTGTAACTTCTATATTTCGGTACTATGAGAGAGAAACTCAAACAAAATATATTGTATTTAACTGACATGTGAATTGCAAATAACGTAAGAACATATTCGTGGGATGTTTCATTACCGAATACTCATAAAAACACTACAGTTCATGCATTAACATACTTCATTTGCTAGCGTTAGACGAAATAGGTTGATAGAAGCAGAGATTATTATTTAAATCTTTATTTTAAGGGACTTTTGAACACACTTCACGTCAGTTCCATCATAAACTAATCTTAATTTACATAACAAAAACTTACTATTAACCAAAAAAAAAGCTTTAATGAATAAATCATTTTAGCCTCACGGGACATAGGCTGGGAAAGATAATTATTAAATATACCTAAGTCTAACCTATTTATATCTAATTCTTTAATAATTCTATTTCTCTCAGACTCATTCCTGACAAACTGCACCAAAAGATGTCGCACAAATTCTCTTTTATTGCAAACCTAAAGATAATGTTTACAACTATTAGAAAACAATAACACAACTACTCGACTCATTTTTTAAATTTTCAACCAAAAAACAAATATCGGCAAAAACAGATTACATGGCATTCACAAGTGTCGACAATTGAATGACAATTATGTAAACACAACGACCTATTTTTGCGGCAGTTCTTATATAACTAGTCTATAATGTTGCCACTCCTGGGACACCGGCTTCCTCTCGCTTGAAAGGGAGTTGGCTGAAATCTACGTCGCGAGCCCAGTGCGGTTGGTAAAGAAGAAGCTACCTTATCATCATCAGCCTCTACTCGTCCACTGCTGGACATAGGCCTCCTCCATGGCACGCCAACAAGCTCGATCCTGAGCAGTTCTCCGCCAGCCGCTACCAGCCACCTTTTTGATGTCGTCGCTGCATCTCGCCCAAGGGCGCCCTACGCTACGTTTGCCGAGACGCGGCCTCCACTCGAGGACTCGTTTACTCCAACGGTTGTCGGTCCTGCGGCATATGTGACCAGTCCCCTTATAACTCGGCAAAATTAAAAAATAAAAGTCGGCAAAAATCTGCTACTACGTATTACCGGTTTTTTTTTTTTTTTTGTAAAAAACTTTTTAGTTTACGCTTTTTAGTTGCGAAAATACTATTCAGCTGCATCCGGTCAGACTGGACGCTGATGGTAATATAGTTGGGAAACGACGTAATTTTGTTTACTTTTTTATGTTAACCAAACCTACTGAACCGATTTCTAAAAAAAATCCTATGAGACCAAACTGAAAGGAAGAAAAGCAATGATAGACATGACGCGATTTAATCGAGTAAACTTCAATTCAGTCACTTGATTTTAATTGATTGTTTGATTGTTTTATATGCGTAACGAGTAGATAATGGTTGACCTATATTAATGCTGTAAATTTTTGAAGAATTCCCTCGACTGCCTATGGTCGTCATCATCAGATTTACTGCAAACCATAATTTTAACCCATATACATGGTGCAAAGTTCTCATCAATATAAATGAATCAAGCCCAAACACAAGGTAGCTGCTGTGAATAGTTGAGGAGTTCCTTCAACTGTCGCCCCGTTCCATCATCAGATCGATCACCAGACTTTTATTAAATTTTAGTGCTTTAAAATACTTAATGAAAATACTAAGAAATGCACTAGTCGCCCCTACGATTTATGAAAGTTCGCCTTGATTTCTCTAGTCTTCCATCATCAGATCCTGATATGCTTATCATGCGGCCACCTTGAAAACATCTTCTTTCCAACAAAAAAAGAATTATCAAAATCGGTTCATAAACGACGAAGTTAGAAAAAATAAAAAGCTTATATACGGTCGAATTAAGTAACCTCCTCCTTTTTAAAGTCGGTTAAAAATGTTAGGTGTTTCGGTAATAACCAACCTTGATTTTTTTATGTTTATAATATGGACAATAGTAGTGTTCGTAAAAATTAAGTAATTTAATTATTACATATAATTAAAAGCCTCAGAGACATATATTGGCCTCAAGACATGCAAGCAATAACAGCCTTTTTTAAATTCTGTAAAGCTATCGCATATTAAGTATAGACTGACGATATTTTTTTTAAGTAAACAAAAGTCAGGGTAAGAATAATTCATTGAAAACCAATTATGTATAAAGAATTACAGTTGCGTTTTGACTATATGGACAAATTAAGTTGTCCATATAGTCAAAACGCAACTGTAATTCTTTAAGAGTAAAAAATCTGTACATTTGCAAGGTCTGAACACAAACAATTTTGAAGGTCTGGGGTGCCATTGGGTAGGACATGCAGGAAATAACGTATGTAAATGCTTACATACGTTATTTCCTGCATGTCCTAAGTTGCATGAGCATTCATTCAATCGGCTACGGAAAACTTCGCGAGCATTAAAATATTGCTAATGAAGGCTGCGGGTGGACAACTGTACTTCGTTTTCTATTGCAGTCCTGACTCTCTCTAAGTTTTGACAGTTAAGATCAAAACTTCCAGCGCACCACATTTAAAAGAGCTAGTGAGCCATTAGCCAGTTAGTCATTACATTTCTTGTATTTAGTTCGTGTAGACTTACAAACTAGACTAACTTTAAACTCCATACTCTCCAATAAACATTTCATTCACAACAAACTTTTGCCTGAACATGAAACATATCAAAATGCAATCATACATGTCAATCATACCTTGACATAAAATACCCACGCTTGCTGACCATTTTCCCATAAACGTGTGCATTTTAAGTGAGGGGCAATCATTGTTCTGACGCTACGATGAAGACTTGGCTTTATACCTCATGACGATAATGGCTTCATACAAGAGATACTATATTCACTCGGATGATATTACATCACATACATTAAACTCTCATCTGGCCAAAATCGATTGCAACCTTGACTCACCATATCGCATCGCATCGCCTGTCAGCTTGATTAGTTCATTCGTGTGTTTGGTTACTTTTTCTTTTCTCTCGGCTTCTAAATGCCATAGCGTAATATTGAATTATGGCTTAATAAATTCTTGTTAATCGTGCCGTCGAAACCACCTCTGAGTATAAAAAAAAAACAAAAGAAAACGATGTCTGAAATAGATTTTTCATTTAATTGTTGAATTAAATATTATTACAAGATCAGTGGTAGCCAAGCGTCTACTTGCGAGTATGTAAGTAGACTCTTTACTGTTTAAAATTACCAATTCTATGACCACTGATCTTAAAAAGGGTAACAAATACAAAATGTCCTGAGGAAATATCGTCCTAGAAACAAAAATTCGAATATATAGGTACTTATATATTCGAATTTTTGTTTTTGAATTTCGAATTCCAATATATATTTCTTTCTTTATTTTTTTGGCTTCGCACGGTTTGTGCATTTAGCCAATTTCAACTAATTATGAATTATTCATGTAGAAAAAGACTGCAGCGTGTCCAGTCTTACGTGTGAGGTTAGGGGCAAAGTCATGATGTGGCCACTATACTGCGATATTTCACTGTTCTTTATAAACTATTTACTAAATGCACTTTTTACTACATAAATCACGCACTTTTATTTAGTAAACAACACTATAAATAATTTTAAAAGTCCAATGAAAAACGAGCGTGACACTCAGCTTGACTTACCCGCCAAAACTTCAATATATATACTTATAAATATGTCATTTATCAACCCGCACGCGCCCGCTTGTTGGGTTTCGATAAATTTCCTCCAATACAGAGTAAGCCTATTTTCAGTAGTGGAAACGTTAAAGGCTGATTATGCAACTTATTTTTAAATAACCCACGATCCCTGTTCCGCTGCACACATAAGCACAATGTATAGCATACGTTCTATAGCACACTACCGTAAATAGAAAATTTTCACCCAAAACTATTGTTACGGGCTAGGGGTACTAAAATACCGGTTAAGGGTTACGAAGTTTATTGGCAACGAAGGTACAGTCGATTGTAGGCAATGACAAGTAGAATGTTGCTGACGTTGCACCGAAGTCTTCACTTACGTCCACGAAGTCCGTATTGTAAACGCACAATAACACTACAAATGTTACTTCACGTAGTACTCACAGTTCTCGTTACAGTTGTCGCAGTAGGTATTCTCAAAGATCGCTTCTTAAGTATCGTTGTTTTCGTCTCGGTAGTCAAGTGCAGACTGACTCGGCGCCGGCGTCACGGCGCTATATATAGGCCAGCTGATCGAACATTCCAGAATCGTCTAGACGTAATAATAATAGCGCATAACTTCGAGTACATTCAGTAAGTACCTACGGTAATTCCCGGAAATAGGTTTCTAGAAATTTCGATGTCGTCACTTAGTTGACAAAATTGATAAAACCTGTACCATTCGATAGGCCACCTTAAGTCTAGGAATGCGTTTTTATATTACATCTAGACAATGTCTAGATCTCGAGTTACAGAGCTTAAAAGTTACGCACTGCATGTCACGCGATATTGAACCTTATGCCCTCGACATAAGGTGCATTCGCAACATTGCCCCCTTCTTAGTCATGCTCGTCCCGAGCATGATTCGATCCATAATAGCCAGCTAGGCGGTCTACGTGTACGATCTTCAGCTTCCCTCTAGGTCCTTTCTTTATCCGGTAGGTGACATCGTTTATCCTCGTTACTATCGTGTACGGACCCTCCCATTTGGCTTGAAATTTCGGACTCTTTCCTTTTCTCCTAATGGGATTATGTAACCATACCAAAGTCCCCTCTTCAAATCCAGGCACGTTAGCTTTGCGGTCGTATCGGATCTTCATTTTCTCGCTGGTTTTCAGACCGCTCTCTCTCACTAGCTCATGTATTCTATCGAGTTTACGCCGCAGGTCGGCCACATAGTCGACGGCGAGGATAGGGGTATCGGGGGGTGTTCCGGTAAGGGCATCTATGGGTAAACTAATTTCTCGGCCGAAGTTGACTTTCGCCGGTGTACAATTTGTGCTATCATGTGTTGCAGAGCGGTATGACATTAAGAAGAGTGGAATGTATTGGTCCCAGTCCCTCTGGTGTTCTTCCACTACTTTGGCCAAATGATTCTCTAGCGTCTGGTTGAATCTTTCGACCATTCCATCTGACTGAGGGTGATATGGTGTTGTACGAGTCTTATGTATCCCGAGTAGTTGGCAAACCTCTTGAAATAGAGAAGACTCGAAGTTTCTACCCTGGTCAGAGTGTAACTCCAAGGGAACGCCAAATCGACAGAACACCTCGTGAACTAGCTTTTTGGCGACGGTATGAGCTTCTTGGTTGGGTACTGCAAAAGCTTCTGGCCATTTGCTAAAATAGTCTTGCATGACGATGATATACCTATTCCCTTCTTCAGTGATAGGGAATGGCCCAGCTATATCGACAGCAACTCTTTCCCATGGTGCCCCAACATTGTACACCTTCAGCCGACCTCTGGCCCTCGTTTGCGGTCCCTTTACTGAGGAGCAGGCTACACATTTTCTACACCAGTCCTCTACGTCTTCGCGGCAATGCACCCAATAGAATCTTTTTCTCACCTTCTCCAGAGTTTTCTTTACTCCTAGATGTCCTCCGGATACTCCGTCGTGCACCTGTCTTAGCACCGACGCGACCTTATCACAGGGGACAACTATCTGTAAGGCGACCTCTTGTCCACTAGGTGATTCCCATTTCCTCTTCATAACTCCATTATCAATTATCAGGCTGTCCCATTGAGCCCAGTAACTTTTTGCTGTCGGACTAAGCGCTGATATTTCACTCCAAGCGGGCCTCTGGCCACGTTTCTTCCATTCGATTACTGTCTTCAAGTCACTATCTTCCTTTTGTGCCTCTTCCAATGATCGATTATCCCAGTCTTCATCCAAAGCGTTCACCTGGATAATCCTTACGTTCTCTTTCTTTTCCTGTTTGGCACAATGTCGGCAAGATTCTTCGCAGGGCCGTCTAGATAAAGCATCAGCATTATTGTGTGACTTGCCTTTTCGATGTTCAGTGACAAAGTCAAATTCTTGCAGCTGCTCTATCCACCTTGCTACTTGTCCTTCTGGGTCTTTGAACTGAAGCAACCACTGTAAGGCAGCGTGATCAGTGCGAAGTGTAAACTGTCTCCCAATCAAATATTTCTTGAAGTGTTGTAAGGTCTTAACAACGGCTAGAAGTTCTCGACGGGTAACACAGTAATTTCTTTCTGGCTTGGAAAGACATTTGCTGAAATATGCAATAACGACCTGCCGATCTCCTTGTGTTTGAGAGAGAACTCCTCCAATGCCAACATTGCTGGCATCCGTGTCCACCAGAAATCGGCCTTCCCGACTAGGGTAACCTAATACAGGAGCCTCACACAAGTGAGTTTTGAGTAGCGCAAATGCCTGTTCGCAGTCGGGATTCCATTCAAATTGACACTTTTCCTCTGTTAAACGATGCAACGGTTTCGCTAACTCGGAGAAGTTCTTCACAAACCGACGGTAATATGCACACAGACCCAAGAAAGAGCGTACCTCAGTTTTGTTACGAGGAGTAGGCCACTTCGACACGGCTTTTATTTTTTCAGGATCTGTTCGAATTCCTTGCGCCGAAATAATGTGTCCTAAGTATCCAACCTCTTTCTGGAATAGTGTACACTTACTAGGACTGAGTTTTAAATTCGCTTCACGCAGTTTTTGGAACACTTTCTCCAAATTGCGTAGGTGCTCTTCGAAGCTTCGTCCCATAATGATGATGTCATCCAAATAGACCAGGCATGCATCACCAAGCAACCCCACCAAAATGCGCTCCATTAGGCGCTCGAATGTAGCTGGAGCATTGCACAGTCCAAAAGGCATGACATTGAATTGCCAGAGACCGTTCCCAGGACCAGTGGAGAATGCGGTCTTTTCTTTATCCTGCTGACAGATTTCCACCTGCCAGTATCCACTTTTGAGGTCAACTGTGGAGAACCATCTCATGCCACTTAGCAAGTCCAAAGTGTCATCTATACGTGGCAGAGGATAACTATCCTTTTTCGTGGCATCATTCAACATCCTGTAGTCAACGCAAAATCTTGTACTGCCATCCTTTTTCTTGACTAGTACAACTGGAGATGACCAAGGGCTGGTGGATGCTTCTATAATCCGGTTTCTCTCCATATCTCTTAACATTTCCGTGACTTCCTGTTCTCTTGCAAAGGGAATACGACGTGGTCTCTGTCTTATCGGCTGTGTATCACCCGTATCTATATGGTGTTTAACTAGCCCGGTCCTTCCCACGTCACCGTCAGTCTTCGCGAAGATGTCATGGAAGTTATGTAACAGTTGCTTAACTTTGTGACTTTCGAACTTGTTCAAATTGCCCTTACAACTTTCGAGTAGTGTCGATACATGTTCCTGCCACTTCTTATCACGTTCCTTTTCGTGCACCTCTGTTTTTCTCAAAGATGCTACATTATCGCACACACCCACCACGCGATTCTTTTCGAGAATTATTTCTTTGTTACTAACGTTGATTATGCGTATTTTTGGTTTATCGGAAATCATCATCAGTGTCCTCGCCGTTATCCAGTCTGAGTGATCTCCAGAGTCTTCTATTATAATGCAACGTTTGCGGCATCCTATTGGTGAAAATCTAATATCTACTAAAGTTTCTGACCTTGGTGGTAATACCGTTTTCCTTAAACAATACGCTGACCCTTGTTTTGCACCTTGAAGAAATACTTCTTGTTCTGGAAAACTCAATACTCCTTTTGCTACATTAAGGACGCACTGTTGTTTCTTCAGAAAATCCAGTCCTATTATGCAATCATCTGTAATATTTGCTACTAAAACAGGATGTGTAAATGTCTTATCACCCATTTTCAAGGTCACATTCGTTTCACCAAGGACGAGCACTGGTTGGCCGGTGGCGGTTTGTAATCGGCATTGTGAAGACCCTCTTTTCCATGCTATGGTCCGAGGAAATAGCTCCGGTCGTGCAATAGTTCTTGATGCACCAGTATCCAATGTGAAACTGCATGACTTACCATTCAGTTCTCCTTCTATAATAAGACTGTTTCCGTCACCCACTTGTGATACTGTTATAATGGGGGCTTCACGTCGACCAGCCAGTACTCGCCCCTTAGCCCTGGCTGTTCTTAGTTTAAATCCTCGGGTTCCACCTGTGTCCCAGAAGTACTTCTTCCTTTAGACTTCCTGGGACAATTGATCCGAATATGCCCCTTTTCGCCGCACTCATAGCAGGTTGGTCCTTGCCGAGTTTTTATTATTGGGGTTGTTACCTCACGAATGCGGTGGTGTTGTCGGCTATCTTGACGTACTGCTTCCACCTCCAGAGCGTGTGTCAAGGCTGCCTTAAGAGTCTGATGGTGACCCAGGCGAACTGCAGCCCTTACTTCCGCATCTCGGATTCCATCAGTAAACGCTTGCACCGTAGTAGTATCAATCAATCCCGGTGTTGATACATACGCCCTCCGAACAATACGTTCTACTTCCGTTGCCCATTGTTGCAAACCCTCACTGCTCTTCTGTGTGCGGTCGCGGAGTTGAGCCCTGTAGACATGTTCGAGGTGTTTCTCTCCATATCTAGACTCCAACGCTTCTAACAGACAGGCTAGGGTATTGCAATCGCCGGAAATGTTCTCGAGGATTTGTACCGCATCACCACGCAGAGCAAGCGTAAGAGCGGTTACCGCTTGATTGTCGTCCCAGTTGTTGGCTGTTGCGACCTTTTCGAATTGAAGGCGGAAGGCCACCCATGATGTTGTTCCGTCAAAATGGGGTACTAGGAACGTCGGCAAAGCACTGGATACAGGCATCACTCCTTTAATACCTCCTTTTTGTACTCTTTCTATTTCTTTCCCAAACTCCATGATGGTATTGTCCAGTTTCTCGAAACGCGCATCATGATTGTCTATACGAGCATCTTGCTGGTCTATGCGCGTATCTTGCTGGTCCATACGCGCATCTTGTTGTTCTGTTTTTATTTTAAGCTCGTTGACCTCTTCTTTGGTTTTATTCCACTTTTCATTTAGTTCTAATACCAGTTGTTGGGATTTATCTATTTTTGCCTGGATCTCTGCCTGGGATTTTGCCTGGGATTCTGCCATACCTTTTATTTGCGCCTGGGTTTCTGCCTGGGATTCTGCTATGCTCAGCCTTATTTGCGCCGTCAAGTGAGCCAGTAATGCCGATAAATCGCATCCGCTGGTTCCGGCAATAGTGGTGGTACTAGGCGCACTCACATTCGTCGGTGTTACGACGGCCGCATCGTCTATGGGTGCAGGGACACTAAGCGATTCTTCCTCTTGACGCGCCAAATCCATCGCTGCTTGTCGTCGCGTGCGAACTCTTTCGTCTTCCCTTGGCGTGACCGGCATTCCGCTTCTGACACCAATTGTTACGGGCTAGGGGTACTAAAATACCGGTTAAGGGTTACGAAGTTTATTGGCAACGAAGGTACAGTCGATTGTAGGCAATGACAAGTAGAATGTTGCTGACGTTGCACCGAAGTCTTCACTTACGTCCACGAAGTCCGTATTGTAAACGCACAATAACACTACAAATGTTACTTCACGTAGTACTCACAGTTCTCGTTACAGTTGTCGCAGTAGGTATTCTCAAAGATCGCTTCTTAAGTATCGTTGTTTTCGTCTCGGTAGTCAAGTGCAGACTGACTCGGCGCCGGCGTCACGGCGCTATATATAGGCCAGCTGATCGAACATTCCAGAATCGTCTAGACGTAATAATAATAGCGCATAACTTCGAGTACATTCAGTAAGTACCTACGGTAATTCCCGGAAATAGGTTTCTAGAAATTTCGATGTCGTCACTTAGTTGACAAAATTGATAAAACCTGTACCATTCGATAGGCCACCTTAAGTCTAGGAATGCGTTTTTATATTACATCTAGACAATGTCTAGATCTCGAGTTACAGAGCTTAAAAGTTACGCACTGCATGTCACGCGATATTGAACCTTATGCCCTCGACATAAGGTGCATTCGCAACACTATTAAATCTTTTTCCAGCAATTTTTTTTTTCACGAAGTTATTTCGCTTAATGTACGGAAAGTTACTTTGTTTAATGTATGCAATGCATAGATGACGACCCAAACGGCAATCTTTTGCATGAAGTAAGCTCGTTTTATGTATGGAATGAATAGATGTCGTCCCAAAAGGTAATCTTTTTGTACGAAGTTACTTCATTTAATGTACGGAATGCATAGATGACAAGCCAAAAGGCAATTGTTTTTCCAAGAATAATTGTAGGTTCTACGCCTATTTGCATTTCAGAGTCGATGGCAAGAGCTCAAGCGATGGAAGTCCATCCGCATTCTATGTCAACGACGTGACGCTAATAAAATGTAACAAGAGTTGAAGTTTATATCGATTTACGATTACAAATGGACCTTTTCACATCGATCCGGAAATAAGCGAACGTTATGTTGATACATTTTATTTTCGTTTTCTGAATTTAATGCTCGAAGTACTTAAATATTATTGAGTCTTGGTGGATCATAATTTTCGACGACGTGCTAAAAGCTTATGTAAAAAGTCACTTCGTAGATGTTTTCCCGATCGATAGTTTAACTACTTACAACGTCAGTGTATGTTAGCCCAATTTTTGAGGCAGGCTGTAGGCTACTTAACGATTATTTTTAATTTTATATTTTGAATTGCTTATTTGGTTTTGCATTGTTCTTACATATATAAGCAACAAGAATATATTACCTAGAATTTTATAATAATATCTTGATTTAAAAAAGTGTACTTGGAGTTTCTTACCCATTCTTCTCCACAGAGATCTGCCTTTTGGAATAGGAAACTAGCTTCGACTTACTGACAATTCAAAAGTGCCTTTAGGATAGATTAGTTGAAATAAATGCTTTGAATTTGATTATAATTTAAATTTTGACTAGGTATAGCTTGTCTATAAAGTGTGAAAATGGATGTTTCATGAACTAACAATTTAAAAAGTAGGGCAACACTAAATCTTAGTAAGTACAGTACATCGAATGTCATCGATTTGTTTTGTGACTTGTTGTTTATTGAAATTTGTATTACTTTTCAATTCTATTTAGACAAAACATCGAAGAAATGTGTTAAATATGAGAAAAACACACCGGAGTGGAGCTCGGGAAATTATTTTTAAAGTTATCATCAATGTTTGTTAGTACACCAAGCTGAACAAATTTTATCAAATATGGATGATATTTCTGCTTGAACAGTTTCTAAAACAGGTATGTAATCATGTTACTGTTTGTTTTTATCAACTAGAAGTTTTAAATTTACTAAGTAAACGATTTTAAGACTAAAATAAGTATTGTTTACATTGCGCATTTATAGGTTAGACTGCAAGTATAAGCAGACCATATTGTAGTGCATTTTGATATTTTAGATTATTTAACATACCGCTGATTTTAAAAATGAATTATATCATGTTGGGAATTAAAATAAGTGCTATCCATCTTCTGATAGAAATTACATATTATTATTTTTAATTTTTCAGGAAAATGTGAGAGTGCGCCCTATATCAAGATATAGATGAGTCAGTTATTCGCCTAAGCAAATGTAGCAGGCTGATGACAGCAGAAGCGGTGACATTGTTAGTGACGCAGCTGACAATGAAAATACTTTTTAACGATGAATATTTGGAACCAGATTATGAAAGCAATTATTATGTTTTGGAATACTTTTCATTGATAAAAAGACGTTAAAAATATAATAATAAATATGTAAAATTTCTTTTTTGATTTACTCATTTTATTTAAACGGCAGAGACCATAGATTTGTGTTTTCATTAAAACCAGTCGTGCTTCTACTACAAAATAATGTGCTAGTATCAAAATGATTTCAGACAAGTCAATAGGGTTGCTATATGCATGACCGCAGCGCCCTTATTTATTTTCACAAGTTTATAGACAAACTATACCTACAATATACAGGTGATAGTAAATAATATACAGATACTAGGGGCATATTCTTCAATAATCTAAGGGTTTTACATTAGCCTTTTCCGTTGACAGGTTAAAATATAATTACTATGAACGGCTGTATAAATTCTGTAGGTACCTTGGAATATTGTGTGTGGGCGATAAAATCGAAAAACGTTATATTTAGTGCGTTTATTTTAAGCAAACTTACCTAATAATAAAAAAATTAATGCTCTTCGCTGGACTGTTCGAATGCAGACTTATTGGTGGTGCCAGTACTACGAAGCCTACAAGGTTTCGAAGTGTTTGAATTGTAAAATTCATAAACTGAACTTTTTATTTCGTTTAGTAGAAGGGTTGGTAAAGAGTGGAAAATTGAAATATGTAATTGAGAATTCTGTACTCTAATATTTATCTACTTGTGTTCCAGTTAGACATCAATTATTTCGATAGATTACCTAGAAACCATTCGTTTTCCGACATAGTGGTAGGCTTTTCTGTCAAAAGCTATACAATAGTGACAATAACAGATTTCATGGTGGCCGTTACTATCTGAACGTATCGAATTACTATGCAACCATAGATTGACATACGAGTGTTATTTTTTGTATCGCGACATATTTAGATAATCTGTAAAGTACACTACAGATTTCACTTAAATGGCTCACAATGCCAAATCGTACTCATTTGTTTTTGATTCAACTCTTCCATCAAACGCCGGAAGCTCAGTTTACTGAGTTATGCCAGTATAGGAATTAGACATACACACTGTCACATACATTTATTTTCAGCCTCTTCACATAAGTTCACATATAAGTTCATATACTCTACAAAAAATTATATTTAAGTCGTTTGTTCAATACAATAAAACGTTCAGAGCGGCCGGGCTGCCCCGCTTCTGGATTGCCTCGGGCCACTTCTGTATAGTCGGTGCGCGCTTCTGTAAACATACAGAAGCGCGCACCGGCTAATATATAATATGTTTTAATAAGCGCAAACAGTGCACGTTCTTGGCGCGCAGGGTTCGGGGCAGTTCAAAAATGGTTCTGGCGACAATTGCTGGAAGGTTAGACTGCCCATACATCGGGCATTGTGGCAGGCGTAGCATGTGGTTTTTTTATATAATTGTATACTAGTACCTGACCGCAATCCCTCCTGATGGTAAGCAGTAAAACAATCGTTGATGATAAATTGAGCTAGTTTATTAAGAGCTTATTCACTAGCCTTGATTACACTTAAATTGTAGTCAAACAGAAACACCGTCGTTGGGAAATTGTTTCAGTCCATCGATGTACGCAGTATAAAAGACGAGGAAAAACGCTTCCTCCGGATCGTAGAGGACAACAACGTAAGGGTGGATACTCGCCATACGACGACGGGTCGTCCGATGATGGAACAAAAGTGGGGGAATCAAGTCTTGCAATTCCCTCGTACTCTCCCCAAAATGCGTCCTATAGAACACCGACAGGCTGGCAACTCATCGACTGTGTTCTAGGCTTCGAAGATCGTTTTGCAGCAAATCTGGATCGACAATTAACCTCTTCGCTTGCCTCTCTACCGAATCCAAAGTGGCTAGATGGCATTTTGCAGCACCAGATCAAATGTGACTGCAGTACTCCACACACGTACGGACCTGTGCTTGTGTAGGTTGTAGCAGGCATGTTGCTAGCTGCGTCCGGTAACTTTTGTCTTTTGTCTTGTATAGCGTGTGTGTATGTGTTTTGGTTTCTGTATGGGTGCTTTTGAATTACCTGAAATAAGTTTCACAAGAATATTTCACGAAATTCTGAGGATTGTGTCACCTTTTAATTAAGGGAACACACAACCTCATGTGAACACACCGTGCTCAACAAAAGGATTTTTTTTTTCCTAAAAAAAAATTGGAGAAGTATCCGATGGAAAAACCAGCGTAGCTGTTATTTGTTACTCTTAATCCTCTGCACAGGACCAGCACATGTGCATATGTAGGTATTACTAAAAGACATTTGCTCGGATTGGTAAATAAAAATAATAAAAAAGTACTCAGCTTTTTCCAGAAATAAAGCCTTGCTTTCACAGTGGACGCAGGATTTGTCAGAATAAAATCGATAAAGCGCTTGAGAACTAGGATGCAGTGGAGGGGAAAAGAATAGAACATGTGGTCATGTGTAAATAAACTGCGATGCGAGCAAGAAAACACTATTTATGTTCGTACCCCATAAGATAAAGTCTACATTCCTCATAACCCCTTACCCATCACACAATCAATTACAATCTGAATTTTGAAAGTTATTGCTAATACATTCACTCATCATATGGCGGGGAAAGAACTATGCTCTACAAAATAAATAACGCAATAAATCTCTAAATGAAAACTTTCCAGTGTAAACAGCAATGCTGTTAGATGTTTTAATTCAAATCCTGTGTGTAACTAACACATCCGTTTTACATATTTTGTAGCCATAATGCAAATATTGAAATTTCAAACATGTGCGCTTAATAAAGCTCATTAGGTACATAGAAAGCCATTAGAACATTTTAGTGAAAATGTTTCGTTAACGGAACTGAAACAGAGTCCTGGTAATATTTTAATGCATGTTTACGTATCTACATAAACATATGAACCAATATGTACACCGTGGCATCAATTTGCTGTGGTTCAACTGAGTAACTTCATTACATCGGAAATAAATTTTTACTAGATATTTGAGTTTCTCGTTGGTAAATTTGTAGTATATATTGTAAATTACTCATTGGTAAATGTGTAGGTTGTAAAATCTATGTTGTTATTACAGGAATTGCCAGCCTGACAGCATTTTATAGGATGCACATTGGAAAGTATGGGCGGGAATTGCATGACTTAATTCCGCCATCAGCGGACGTCCCATCATACAGGGAGTATCCACCCTTATGTTGTTGACGCCATTACGATTCGGACGAAGCGTTTCGCCTCGTCTTTTATCCCGCGTCTATCGAAGGATTGGAACCATTTCCTGCGGTGGTTTTCCGTCTAAATATAATTTAATTGTCTTCAAGGCTAGAGTGAATAGGCTCTTATTAAACTAGTGTACTTTACCTTTTCATCATATCATCATACGATTGCATCATTGCTTACCATCAGGCCGGATCGCGGTCAAGCGCTAGTTTATAATGCTAAAAAAGAACTTTAGACCTACTTCTGACAGTTAATTATTGTACATGTTATAAGAAACTCAATGAACCTAAGATGTAAAACTAGTTGGCTTGCTTAAACAACATGGACTTTATTTATTTCTTAGATACTCAATCGAAGTTACCAATCAGGTACATACCTGATTTGGTAACTTTGATTTTTGTTTTTTTGCCAAATTAGGTATCTTTTTATTTTTCTATTTTTGCCAAAGTCGTGGTGGCCTAGTGGTTAAAACACCAGCCTCTCAAGTATGAGTGCGCGGGTTCGATTCCAGGTCAGGCAAGTACCAATGTAACTTTTCTAAAGTTATATGTATTTTCTAAGTATATCTTGGACACCATTGACTGAAGGTGAAGGAAAACATCTTGAGGAAACCTGGACTTTATAAGTCTGAAATCGCCAACCCGCATTGAGCAAGCGTGGTGATTACGCTCAATCCTTCTCTGTATGAGAGGAGACCTGTGCCCAGCAGTGGGACGATAAAAAGGTTGATGATGATGAGGTATCTTTTTATGAGAAAATGATACCTAATTTGGCAAAAAAACATGATTTATATATATGTGTATAAATCAGATATTTAGAGTTTGGGGCGGCTGCTGCAGGTGCACAAAACATGTGGCGGTAGGCGGTTGTACGTGGGAACAGTGCGGTCCATGGCCCTGTATGGGGTATGGGGCCCCTGTGTGGGCGATGGACCTGACAGCCGGAACACTCGGCATTCTGCGCAAGCCGCAGAGGGTGATGACCGTTAGAGTCGTCCTCGGGTATCGCTCGATTTCCTACGAGACGGCTTGCGTCCTGGCCGGATTCCCTCCCTGGGACCTAGAGGCTAAAGTACTCGCGTAATTGTTCCGATGGTGCGAGGAAGAGTGGACACGGGGCTCCAGTCCGGTGCAGCGGCATTCCGAGCTGCGCTGAGAGGAGCTCGGTCAGGTCCTGGTGGCGGACTGGCGGCTGGCTTATATGCTTATACGCGCGCGAGTGTCGAGGCGTGCCTCCGAGGCGATGCACGGGGTAGTTCAACACCCCACTATCCCGTGCAGGAGACGAGGCGCGGACAGACCGGGCCAGTAGGAGGGTGTGGGGCCGTGGAAGAATTTATACTCCCACGGTCCCACGCGCGCTCTTGATAGAAGAGACACCGGGGTGGTTTTAGATCTGACAGACCCAGTCGCCCACTCCAGGGCGGCGGACATCCATTGAGGATTACCACCCCGGAAGGAAAAGGTGCATAAAACATAGTGAAAATATTCCAAACTTATTGGGAGCTTTCGAAGATTCAAGCTGAGGTTCAAACACTGGTGCCATAGGGTCTAAGTACCCACTTGCTTGATATCGCCAAGCAGTGGTCGACCCTTGGGGTTGATATTTGGCCAATGCATCGCTAAACAAAAGTTTATTCCACTGTTTCCGATAAAAATAACCTGGTTTTAAAACTGAGTCTTACTTGCAAAGTGATATAAAAAGTAGACTCAATTCTACCCCATTAGCAACGAGATTTTTACTATTTTAAGAATGTTTTCTTTCTCTGTATTCTGAAGCTAAGTTAAAATGGAGTCTCGTAACTGGGGACGTTATTAGTTGGGTATCAAGTCGTTTTAGGTTTTAAAAACTTAGCTGGTTTATTATCCCATCACATCACCTTTAAAACGGTGAAGGAAAACATCGTGGGGAATCGTCATGTCCTAGAATAAAATGTTCAAAGACTTGTTCCATCTCATTGAAAGGAGGCCTCTGTCTCTGAAGTGGGAAAATTATAGGTTGATTATGTTATGTTATTATGTTGTGTTATTAGGTAAGTAGGCATAGGGGAGACCCATTTACTGTATCCCCAGCGATGTGTCGTACGGGCGTTGAGCAGCGGGGGGAGGCTTCTGGAATTGGTCTTTTAAGAGGAACCAGGACCACTCCTTTGTGCAGATAGCGATCACCAGGGTGGTTTTAAAGAGATAAAAATCCTACACTACCCGACCTTATTCCCTGAAGGTCTTGTGCCTTGAAGCAGCCCCCCTCTCCCCTTCAAAACGTACAGGTTGAGTAACTGTACATTTATAAAATAAATCATTCGATAAATTCTGTAAAAATCTCAACATGAAAAGTTAGGTGAGGCCTGTGTTTCAAGACAAAGAACTTGACACGCTGCTTATGCTTTTTAAAAAATACCTTATACTCTTCCCTCATATATGGTGGAAAAACTATGAAGTATTCATCGCAAACCGCCCTATGCATAATTCCAATCTTTCTCTCCTCATAGCATTAAATAATGCTCGCCTAGCGCCTGTAGGTACAATGCTACTACATTCCTGTATCTAATTAGGACTCCATGTTGTGGAAAATAAAGTGACGTGTAAACTTAGGTAAGTGGCAGATTTAAAACTTCCTTAGATATTAAAGTCGTGGTATTAAACATGGCTTGAGCATGGACGCCATGGTAAATGTCATTATTTCATCCATATTTTCTCCACCAAAACCTGTATTAATAAAATCACAATACAATTACAAAATTTAAACACATAAATTCTGAAAGGCATATGGTTTACTCACCCAATCTCTAAAAGTACAAAATGTACAAAGGAAACAGAATCACCATTTTTATTTAGTAATTTCCTAAGGACAAGAAAAGAAAGGAATCTAAAAAAAATGGTCATTCTTTACAAAAACCTTAAGAAGTATGTTTTTTATCTTAAACTTACTGGAATAAATTCTCTGAACTATATTGAAAACCCTAACAAAATACATAGAAAAGTTAAAGAGAATTACGCGACTACACATAAACCAGTTGCGAGCTTTTCCATTCATAACTAAAGAAATTAAAATGTTTTATTAATAGATTTGCACAGGGAAGACGAACAATAAAAAAGCACATTTAAATCTCACAAAATCATGAATAAAATAAAATATAAAAATATTATAAGTTCGTAGAATAAAGTTCTATAGTTAACATTACATACATAAGAAACTGTTTAATCTCTAAATTAGATAAATACGCTAGGAAACCGAGCAGTGCCGAGCAAAGCCCAAAGTAGAAAAGCTTTTCAATTTAATCTATTCTCATCTGCTTATAATGAAAGGAAACCCCGCGAAAAATCCTGCAATCCAATCAGGTTCTATCTGACTTTCTTCAGATTCATGTAAGTGAGTACGAGGTATACTGAGGGCTGTATGCTTGAATCTTGAGCAAGGCTTCTGTAAAGCCTTTCTGAAGATTCAAGCATTACTTAAAACTAGTTTCTCCCAGTCAAATGGCTTCATTAGAGTTTTAAGTACTTCTTGAGTTTTGAGGAAGGCTCTGTAATACGGGCCTAAGGGTTCTATTTGTTCCTGGTCGGGAGATAACATCGGACTCCCGGTCACCGTAGGCGCGGGCTTACGGGCGGCGAGACGTGGGCAGTTCGCCGCCCGGTAAGGACTAGGCTTTGGTCGACGGCGCGTTGTGTTTCACACGCGCCTCAGAGTGATGTCAGCACATCGTGATGGATTCCACGAAGGCCGATGCCTCCTGCGCCAGGGTTGTGGGTTGGTTAAAAAAGAAACCGTAGCCCTAGCGCCCAGACAACTGAAGAAACACGGATGGGTTTAAGTCAGTTAAACTCTGACACGCCCTTCCGATCCGCCCAGAGCGGGAGATGTCATTTGATTATTTCCCATCCAGAACAAACGGAATATATTTGTTTATTAAGAATCTGACATGGGAATTCCTGTCAATCTCTTTCCAAAGCCTCTTTCTCTCTCTAAGGTACTTGTATGGTGGGTGATGATGAGGTGCTGGTAGCCTTAGTACCGAGGAAAAATACTTTTAACGTAACAAAACTTTTCTTCTAAGAGTAGCAAATGTCCATCCATCCTTATTACGTACCATATTACTTGGAAATAAGAAATTTATTTTCTTTCAGCCAACCAACATCAGTCTTTATTGCGTGTGTTTTGGATCAGTAGATATTTCGTCAAAGAGTAACCAATATCCATCCATGGTTATTACAACATTAGTTGGAAGTAGGATATGTAACAAAGGTCGACTAATGCGCTAAACATTCTCTTTCAGCCAACCAACATCAGTCTTTCTTGCGGAATGGATTTTTCAGTATTTTTTTTATCTCTATGGGCTATATTATAATTGTGAAACTTTGTATGTTTTGAGGTTCAGATGTTTGTCTTGTAAAAATATCAGTAGGGAATCGCATATCATTTGGCACACAGTTAGTTTCTGTACCTGAATTACTCATAGGATGTTCGGTAGGTAGTACGTTCCGGTGGGATCATTTCCGATATCGGAGTAGCCGTAGCCGCAAAAATATTACCGCAAAAAAAAATATAGAACCGTAAATTCGAATACTTATGACATTTACCAGCTTTGTTCTACTAATATTTTATACCTGAAAATTTGTGTAGTTCCTTGTTTTTACTGTCACGCAAAAAGTAGTGAACGGTTTTGGATGTTAGCACATAAATGATAGATTTATAACCAGCGAGACCACATTTGCAATGACTTTCCATAATATTCAATGCGATATTTACATTGTGGAGCAGACACATATTTTGATCATATGAAACAATTAAACACTTTAATGCTTTAAAATATAACACCATTGATAGTGAGTTGCTTAATTTTTCAGCCTATGGAGGTCCACTGCTGGACAAAGGGCTCCCCCAAGGCTTACTTAATTAGGATGCTGGATTCCCACACGGGTGAAACTACGGGGCTCACCCCGTTGTTTCACCCGTGTGGGAATCCAGCATCCTAATTAAGTAAGCCTATATTATATTATATTAGCGTTATATTATATTAGCTGAGGCTAATATAATATAATCAAGAAATTATTTACTCTTATAATGCACCTGCACGTTTCCCTACTTCAATTTATATTGTAAACCAAGGCGAATATGAAAATTTCTCATATTTTTAATCTCTTTGATGGCTCAGTAGCAGCAAAAATGTTTTAATTAATGCTAAGAGGTTTTTAGTCCGCCTCTACAAGTTCCACTTGCCAAAGAGAATGTTATATGCCATATACATACCATTCTATCCCAACCAGCCAAACCGTCTCATAACTCGCACTTTTTAAGGTGGTAGGCTTAAAGCGCTTTAATATATGTTCTAGAACATACCACCGATCCTATATTACTTTTAGACAAGCCGATATCACCCCAAGAATGCTCATTCTCATAACTAAGTCTCATATATGTAAATATGAGCTTTAACTAAGATTAATTATGGGTATTTTCTAAGCTAGTTTGATTTTATATTAAAATTGCTAAATGCTACTGTAACATGTTACACTAATATCACCACAACATAAGAGTAATGTGAATATGCGTATTTCTGATCTTATTTGAAACTAATATAAGATCAATATTGCGCTGGATAAGTATGATATTAGAGTGATATGGATCAACATATTTACAATACAAAAGACAAGACCTATATAAGAGCGTTTGATGTTAGATCCATTTTGAATATAACTAATTTTTATAGTTTTAAAAGTAATAAATACTGACCATATTTTATTTTGAATTTTTAATATTAATAGTAATAATGGATTACAAAAACTGGAATGGTTTAAGGAAACTGGTGGATAAAGACAATCTATGCAGCCTGCGAAGAATGACTGTGTCGTCCATGTTAGTGTCGGTGTCTATGAATTGACTTGGGAATCATTGTGCTGACCGTGTCTTTCCTGGGTAAGCATTTTGCAGCAACATCCACGCGGGCGGAGCTGCAGGTGGCCGCTATGTAGTATAAAACAAACTTTCTCTGTCCCTATATCCCTATGTATGCTTAAATCTTTAAAATTACGCAACGGATTTTGATGCGTTTTTTTAAAATAAATAGAGACATTCAAGAGGAAGGTTTATATGTATAATACATGCACCCGTGCGAAGCCGGGGCGGGTCGCTAGCCGAATATAAAGTAATTGCTATTTGTTATTTTCGATTTTTTGTTGGAAAAACCTTAACCGTAGGACGTGCAGATTTCACCCGTTACACAAATCACTATCTAAAAAGTTTAGTCACCAATTCGTAGAGTCCTGAATGTTATTAAATTGTAATTAATTGAACTGCCTGCAAAAGAACCTGCGCCAGTATTTGAAATTGGAAATGGAAAACATTTTCTAATACTACATTCCCAAAGGAATCCGGTATTAAAATGAATCGCAATTTTCAATAATATGATCGAGGTGCACTCAATCGAATTTACATTAATCGATCTAACGTAACGTCTCGATGTTCTTTTGAACGTAAACTTAAAATTCGTACTGAAGTCCTATTTTCAAACTAGAATTTTATTTTTCAATATTGGACACTTTTTCCGTTTTCCGTCGAGCTGATAGAGTTTCTGCAAATAAAAATGATTAGTTGAAGTTTCTATTTACTTTTTAGTTTGCATTTGTGTTGTGTTTTGTTGAGTTCGGCAGTTGCAACCCTACGTTGTAAGTGATATTTAAAATAGATGTTTTGAGGATTCAGAATTGAGCTGGATGCCTTTTGAAACTTATAAGTGTATGTTGCCTTGAGGGACCTTTTGAGTTATTTGTTTTTTTATGTAAGTTTTTATTACACATTTTTAGCTGTTGTGGTACCTTCTCACGGAAATTCGTGCACCTTCATTTGCGTATTCTTTATTTGAGTTCAATATAATTATGTGATATGTATACCCTAAGAGATACACTCAATGGAACACTTAATAACACTTAGACAGACCTATGAATCGATCCGAGGACTTCACACTCAGAAGTTCCGTAGTTGTATCCGGAATCAAAAATACTTCGCTTAGAATTGTTTGATTAAATACTGTTTCTTGTTCTATTTCCGTTCTGTGAAGGTAATCTAACTTCCTGAGCTGGGGCCGACGTAGATAAATGTAATATCCTAGTACTCTGCTTCACAACGTACAAAGGGAAATGCGATTGAACTGTCGCCTTTGAACAAATATATAATATAGCGAGACGTAAGAAAACTTTCCAAAGAACCTAAGAAGACCTTTCCTTAAGAAAATATCTAAAGAAGAGGTTAGTAAAATTTACTGATATTAATAAAATTCTCGTGTCACAATGTTAGTTACCATAATCCTCCGAAATAACTTGACCGTTTTTTTATGAAATCTTATATATACATCTTCAGGAGTCCTGGAAGTCAGCTCCAATCTATTTTCAAACTGGGGTCCACCCCTAACATTTTTCTTTTAAATTTTTGGTCATTTTGTTTTTTTAACTTGTGATTGTTGTATGTATTTTTAAAAATACATACTACTTTCTCCCTTCTACGATCAAACTCTGTTTTAACGACGATTTTATTAATATTTTCTAGAAATAATGTATATGGCAAAATAACGTTTGTCGGGTCAGCTAGTATACATATAATAGCTTGCATTATTTAACTGCAGAAGCGGGGAAATGGAATCCTTTGTCAAGTAGTAGATAACAAGATTTTGCTTTTCTTGTACGTTATAAAGGTCGTTCGAGGTATGAGTTGCCGGGGAAAGGAATCGACATGCCCGAGTGGTCTTCAATTAGAATGCACAATTCACTGGGTTCAATTATGAAAGGAAAATTGTTGTTATTGGTAAATACATACTTTTCTTTTGCGAATAATACATAAGTCTACTGCAGATCAAAACAACAGTTTCGATTCGAAAGGATCTTCGTTCGGCCTAATAGGTGAATATTTTATGATTGGTTGGTATTTGTAAGTATAAAATTTAAACGTTGGTAAAGTAAACAGGATCAAAGGGAATATCAAACAAAGCATTGCTCTGAGGATTTCAATAATACTTTCATTGTACATTAAATAAAAGGTAATTTATACAAAATTATTTTTTTGTATATGCGGAACCCGAAACACGTGTCAAGTATTTTAAAGTAAAGAATCTATGTACAAAATTTCAAAAAGATATCATGAAAAACCACAAAATTATGAGGTTGTTATCCTACTTGGCTGTTCCAATAAAAATATGGTCCACGCTCCGCTCAGGTGGGCGTACGGAGCATTGACCTCTGGCGTCAGCTACTGCGCGGGCGATGTTCGACCTAACAGTTTGTAAATGTATTTGTGAAAAATATAAGATGGTGTAACAA
Organism: Sesamia inferens; assembly: GCA_037179545.1. Classification (NCBI taxonomy): domain Eukaryota; kingdom Metazoa; phylum Arthropoda; class Insecta; order Lepidoptera; family Noctuidae; genus Sesamia; species Sesamia inferens. The sequence goes on from CM073921.1 coordinate 24,463,241, forward strand.
TGATTGGAATCGACTTAGTTCCTTATTCTCAACAAACTGTATTCAGGTGTAGCATAAACAAAAAAATAATTTGCGCGAAAGGTGTGATAGCTTTACTAAATTTCCATGAAACATACATACATAAATTTCCATAATATCCTACACAAGTTTTAGCTAGTAAAAAAAATTAAAGCTGTAATAATTTTACGCTTCCTGTGAGCATTAAATTTTAAATTGAATTGGTAATCTAAAGAACAAAGCACCCAACCCAACCTGTGCTGCATCACATTTCTATAAACCTCACACGTCAATGACGTCATTATATAGCATAACTTTACCTATAATTATGTTTTCCACACCAGGATGAAGACCCTTATGCCAAACAACATGATACCTGATGCAGTTGCTGCGTTTGATTAGAAATTTTATGCCCATTTCAAAGGAATCTATAAAGGGCCATTTAAAATGGCACATTAAGAAGATACTTATCATCGTTACCATGATCTTACATATAAGCAATGTATAACTTAATCACGTTTTTTTGAAATTTTATATTACGTTTTTCCATATTGCTACTGATTTCATTGGGTTAAAAAAAAGTTCAGTAGGAGCATAGAGTTACTTTTGGCGCATAGAATGTTGAGAGTTTATTAAACTAATTTGATTGTGGTGTTACCAATTTGACTACTAAAACAACGAATATATTCACGAGAGGAAGCCAGGGAGCGGCACCGGTGACTGAAAAGTTGATTGGATATCGTTTGTCATGAGAAGGGTATGTGTCGAGGAAAGGTTTGAGTATTGGTGTGGATGCCTGGAGTAATGAAACCAGGAGAAATGATAGATGACATGGCTAGATATGGAGTTACCATCGAGATATCTACTCGTAGTGAAGTATGGATGAAATTGAAATGTTGCCCGATCCTAAATACATAAATAATGGGTTAGTGGTTTACACCCGTGTAGTATATCTAGATTTATTATTCATTAAGTAAACGTTGATAGGTATTCATTGCGTCGCAGAAGTTTAGAATACTCAATCAAAATTTAATTTATTCAAATCTATTACAGAACATATTGTAATGTCGACGTTTGAAATGGTAATTAAATTTCACTTTTCCGTACATTTCGACGGTGAAGATTTTACACGTTTGTGTGAAACACCAGATATTTATTATAAGGTCAAATGGGCAGACTTATTATCATTTACACGCACGCGTTTGTTCCTGACCTTTCTGAAGAACATCTCCAATAAGGTCACTGTACCTATGTTCTTTATTTGAGTGTAATAAAATAATAATGTACTGTAAAAGACTGATTTGAATATGCGTAGTAAAACATTTTCTAAATGTAAGTCTAATAACAAATTAACGATTCTTATAACAAATCAAAATCATAACATACCAGACATCTAATTCTACTTTAGACATAGTTAGCATCGAATTTGTAAAGAAAATAAGCTTATGATAAAATAAACCTACGTTCATAAAAAAAACAATTTTAGCCCTAATTGGTTGTTTTGAATAGACGTAGGTAAGTGGATAATTCTGGTTTTTGTCTACAGATTATTGCTCAAAATAACTGTAACAAATTGAAGTATTGCGCAGAAAATTATTTTGGGCGCAACAAGATAACCATTACTTTCCCAAATAATTGTATTTTACACTGGGCCGCAAAAATAACGGGTCAGTTAGAAAAACCGCACAGCCTCCGTGACGTAGAGGTAGCGAACACGACCGGTGCGCAAGGAAGCACCTTCGGGTTATGGAGGTCAGACGGCAGTCGCTTTACGGAAAATATCGAAGTTTAGCCAAAATCAGCAGCTGGACTGGTAAAGCGGACCCTAGACTCCAAAGCTAAAAAAGCTTCGGATGCGACTGGGAGTAACGCTGAGATGATGATGACTTAGAAAAACCACGACATCTCCCAAAGTTATGTACATAGATCCATAAATACATGTATAAATAATATGTCATAGGCAGATAAGTGGCGCCATTTCAAAAAGGTTCCATTTGGAATAAGCTACAGCTTAAAAAAGATAGAAATAATAAGTTTTGAAAAATATTATATTTCAATTTTTTTATAAAATGAAAAATTTTTGCTTTTGTTTCAAACAGAGCTGTCATAAACAGCTTTTTGGACTGGTCACAGTATCTTGTGCACCAAAATGTCAATACCTCCTGAATAATGTACACGAATTATCACCATGGTACAAGAAGGAAGGAGTCGGCGGAGTATTGCTAGAACAGTAGGTGTTCTTTATTTACAGTCCAAAGAATACTCCAGCGATTTGAAGAGACCGTCATGAACATCAAAAGGCCAAGGAATGGCAGGCCAAGGTACATAACTGTAAACTGTCACTTCGTGAAGCTGATATAAAGCCCTTTCGGCCAGCAAATGGCCCTAAACTGCTCAAAGAACATCGAGTTGCCAGGTTGCGATTTGCTCGAGAACACATTCGAGGAACAGATGAAGATTGGTCCAGGGTTATGCTTTGTAATGAGTGATTTTGTTTATTCACACACGATGGAAGTCGAAGACCATTACATTCAAGCGTCGGCATCACCCGCATAGATTGGCCAGCTCGAAGGGACTAAAATCCCATAGAGCATTTATGGGACTAGCTCGGGAGATGGTTTAAACAACGCTCTCCACCTGCAGCAACCTTGCGTGAGTTAAGGAGTGCGCTAGTGGAAGAATGGTCAAACATAGACCAAAAACGTATTAGAAATTTGGTTTACAGCATGCCACATCGTGTTAATGAAGTGATACGGCCTCGTAGTCCTCCACGCTATTGAAATACAAGCTATTAAAATGTCAGAAAAGTTTTCTTTTTGCAGATTAACTGTGTTGTTTATTTTTGTCATCAAAAGTTAGAAATGTTTCACTTTTTAGTGTTCAAACAAGCGACCCGCCCAGGCTACGCACGTGGACGAATGATATAGGTACCTAAGCCTTACGGCCCTTCAATAAAAATAATGTCTACTGTGCCGTCCATCAGCTAATATCTGACTCTGCAAGATACATCGACCTTATTGTCCATGGATAGCCAGTTCCACCACCTTCAAACAGAATGAAAGCCTACCGGGGTAGCAAGTTTGTTCTAAATAATGGTCCCCCGCTCTGGCTCACTCCGCGGTTTAGGCAGAGAAACACTCAAGTAGCAGGCCGCCGGCACGGGCGCGAGCGGCACGCGGTTTTATTCTGGTGTTTAGTTTTGAATAAATCGTGAAATCTCCAGAATGAAACAATTAATTCCAATAATTCAAAAAGAGATCTGCTGCTACTGAAATTACCGTTCATATAACGTAATATATTTGGATAAGGATTAATAATAAAGAACAACTTTTTAAACATAAAAAGTAGTCATAATGAAGAAACTATAGTGGGTAGACACATGGTGTCGCAGATTTTTTTGTAGGCATTTTTAGGTCAACAATACTGTTGTACATTATTTTGATCTATCTCATAGGGTATCGTTTGCGTTTGCAAGCTCAAAAAAATGGGTTTATTTTGCGACATATGTTAGAAACCTCAAAAATTATCAGTGTTCCTCTTATATATTATACATATTATATACATAAAAACCTTCCTGTTGAATCACTCTATCTATTAAAAAACACTCTATCAAAATCCGTTACATAGTTTTAAAGATTTTATCATTTAAGGGAACATAGGAAAAAAGAAAGTGACTTTGTTTTATAATATGTAGTGATAAAATTATTAAAATTACAAACATGTATTATTAAAATTACAAACATGTATTTTATTGTTTTGTTGTGTATTTAAAAAAACTATCACACTTTTTCTAAGCGACCCGGAATTTTTGTGGCCCAGTGTAATTGAAACGAGTTAAATATTTTATCGTTTCGGTGAATATAAATAGTACTTTTATTTTTATATAACTTGGTCAGAATATGCAGTATAAAATAAATCTACACTAATATTATAAAGAGGAAAACTTTGTTTGTATGTTTGTTTGGTTGTAATGAATAGGCTGAAAAACTACTGGACCATTTTTAAAAATTCTTTCACCTTTCGAAAGCTGCATTATTTACGAAAAATATAGGCTAAATTTTATTTTGGAAAAATATAGGTTTCCGTAAGATATTTGGGTTTTCTGTACACAAGGTGTAAAAAATCAACCAGAAAAGTTACTTATTTTGAGTACGCTGCCTAAACTATAAAAGTTAGAACCATAAAATGTTCTAATTAATTGTAGATCTTATAAATATTTAGAAATAAGTTCGTAATACACAAACCTATCTATGTCGAGTGAGGCATAACAACAGATTTTTTTTTTAAAATCTTGAATTTTTTTAACTATATTTAAACGCATTATTTTACTGATGCTATTAATCCTTATCAAAATAAATTATTTCATCTCTAAGTACAGTTTATGTAGATAACATTTGAATCATCAAAATAGGACGTTTGGTTTTGAAGTTATGGTGAAATTAAAATATTACGGTTTCTGCTGCACGGCCCGTTGTGAAGTAAGCGTCACCAAGAGACGCAGTGTACTACCCCGAAGGAATTTTTGAATTCTCTGAACCCCGCTGGGCTCATGAACTGTCGTTAAAAGTTGGCACGCCAATAGTTATCACAAATTTAAGCCCTCCCAACATGTGTAATGGCACCAGACTTCTTATAAAGGAGCTAAAAGATAATTTAATACTAGCGAAGATTATCACCGGCCCTACAGGTGGTGAATTAGCTCATATACCAAGAATACCTATGATTCCTACTGATTTGCTTATACCCTTCAAAAGGCTAAAATTTCCAGTAAAAATTTCTTTCGCACTAAACAAATCCTAGGACCAAACATTCAAATTAGTAGAAATTAATTTACAAAAAGAATGTTTTATGTGCTTTACATTGCCCTATCACGGCTCGGAGCTCCCGAACATCAGTATATTTTGTTACCTGAAAATAATTTTACGTCAAATGTTGTTTATAGAGAAGCTCCTCAGTAATCTTTTTAGTTATCTATCCTAAAATAACAGGTGCACTCCGGGACTGACAGAAGTGAAAACTTACTATTAATTATATTTAAATATTTTCATCATTAACAACTTTAACGTCCTCAAGTTTATGAGGATGTTAAAGTTAAGTTGGCTGCATAGATTGTGCTTACAATCCATGCAGCCTGCGGATAATGACTGCGTCGTCGATATTAGTGTATCATAGACACCGCTATGAATTCACTTGGGAATCAATCGTGGGCGGAGCTGTGGGCGACCGCTATGTAGTATAAAACAAAGTCGCTTTCTCTGTCTTTATATCCTATGTATGCTTTAATCTTTAAAACTACGCAACGAATTTTGATGCGATTTTTTAAATAGATAGAGTGAATCAAGAGGAAGGTTTTTATGTATGAAATGAAATGAATAGAAATGAAATCGTGAAATGAAATGAAATCGTTTATTAAGCAAGTAGGATCACTGATCACTTTTACACGTAATATGTTTTTTTTTTAATCTAGATGAAGCCGGCATTTCCTAACTGACTACCTCTGAGAAGAAATAGCCGAAACAAACTCAGGGATCATCGTCTTTTTTCAAGACCAGACATTAAAAATGAAAATGTTTACAATAATTTACGTTATAATTACGCATATTGCTTAATAACAATGCTTAACAGAGCGAGCAGCTCAGTCCCAAGCTTTTTGTCTTCTAAATAATCTGAGATTTAATAATACACCTTTTTGCAAAGTTTGACCTTTATGTAGTTTTTATATCGTTTAATGGGTAAGTTTCGAATGTCCATGGGAAGCTTGTTGTAAAAGTGTATACATTGATCAATGAACGAGTTGCCTACTCTATGAAGACGAGTGTGATGTACAGCAAGATTGTGTTTGCTCCTGGTATTTACATTATGAACATCGCTTATTTTCTTAAAATTAGATATATTTTTTGTACATACATAAGATTTTCAAATATATATTGTGAAGCTACAGTCAGAATATTCACCTCTCTGAATTTTTCTCTAAGAGAATCTCTAGGACCAAGCTTGTAAATGCTCGAACAGTCCTTTTCTGTAAAACAAAGATGGTATTGATGTCCGCACAAGTTCCCCAGAGAAGAATCCCATACGTTATAAGACTATGAAAATAACTAAAATAAACAATTCTGGCTGTATCCACATCAGTTATCTGTCTAATTTTCTTAACAGCAAAGGCGTCAGAACTGAGTCTACCCGACAGTTTCTCAATCTGAGGACCCCACTGTAACTTGGCGTCAATAGTTAATCCAAGAAAAACTGTCGACTCGACAGGGATCAACTCTACTCCATTCAGTTGAACATTGGTACTTAGCTGCCTGACATTTGGCGTAGAAAATTTAATGACTTTAGTTTTTTTTTTCATTCAAAAGAAGGTTATTTATATTAAACTAATAAAAAACTTTAGAAAGTGTATTGTTAACTTCGTCAAAATTTGCTAGCTGACGCTTGACTTTAAAAATAAGAGAAGTGTCATCCGCGAACAATACTATGTTTATTTATTTATTTTATTATTTATGTACACACAATAAAATACATATAGATACAACAAAATGAAGATCTGAGTACAAAGGTGCTGCTTATTTCTTAAGAAATTGCTTCCAGCAGACCTGCGAAAGGAGTAGTAAAACAGAAATGTACACAATAGTGTGTAAGAACAAGGAGGAAATAAAATATGAATATGATAACTATTAAAGTAATAATATTAAATATACCTAAACATATAAACCTAAAATAATTATATAAGCCAAACCAATAAAACCAAAAATAAGTATACTACTTAAATAAATACATAATACTAAAATATATAAATATGTATAAATAATAAACAAATTCTCACAATATAGAGGAAAGGTAATGAATGCTCTTTTAATCAACGCTTAAAATTAGAAATAGTGTTTAAATCACAAATGTTAGACGGGAGTGAGTTCCACAATCTTACAGCATGTACAGAGAAGGAATAGGAATAGTAAATCGTTTTATGAGGATGAGATTTAAGGATGGATCTTAGGTGTGATCTACAGGGTGCGTCGCTAGAGCGCGCGTAAGAAAAACGCTCACGCAGGTAGGAAGGATAAGACGGGTTGTGTAAGATGTTGAAAAAGAGACATAAAATCCTAGTATTCCTGCGAAGGCGAATTGGGAGCCACTTGAGTTCCTTGTGAAGGTGAGAAACATGGTCACACTTACGAAGACCGAAAACAAAGCGAATGCACAGGTTTTGCAAGCGCTCAAACCTTGTTTAACAACTCCTCAGTAGCATCCAGGTAACAGGCATCGGCATAATCTATAATCGGCTGAATAAGGGTTTGTGCTAAAGAAATTTTAGTCTTCAAGGGCAGAAGACCCTGAAGGCAAATGCCTTCAGAGTGAATGAAAGGAAAAATGTACCCTTCGACTGACCTCACTGACCTGAGCACGCCACAATAGATTGGAGTCTATAACTACACCCAGGTCTTTGGCAGTTTCAGTAAAGTCAATTCGTACACCATCAAGATATAAAGGCAGGAGAGATGTAATATTGGCTGCATTGCGAACGAATCTGCTGCCTATTATCATAGCCTGGGATTTAGTTGGGTTAATTTGTAAGCCAAATGACTTAGCCCAAGCGCTAACACAAGCCAGGTCATGATTCATTGCGGCAATTGCAGATCTCGTGTTGTCTGCAGAAGAATGTCGATAGAGCTGCAGGTCATCTGCGTAGAGATGGAAACTGGAGGAGATTACTCTAGTAACGTAACAGAGTTAATGAAAATTGAAAAAAGAAGAGGAGAGAGAACTCTACCCTGAGGAACACCCTCAGTAAGATTACACCAATCGGAGAAGGACTCCTCTAGGCGAACACACTGAGAGCGTCCCCGGAGATATGAGCTGAACCAGGCTAAAGCGGAAGAAGAGAAATTGATAGAATTGAGAATGCCTAGTAAAATGTCGAAGTCCACTGAGTTAAAGGCGCTGCTAAAGTCAAGCAATACAAGGACAGTCAGTAATTTATTCTCCATTGCCCAGCGAATGTCGTCAGTCACCTTCAAAAGCGCGGTTACGGTACTGTGACCCGAGCGAAAACCGGATTGAAATTGAGATATTATCGAGTTTGACGCCAAGAAATATGATAATTGCCTATGAACTACGTGCTCAAAAACTTTAAAGAGGAATGGGAGAATAGAAATAGGCCTAAAGTGGGTTAATAAAGTAGGATTGTTATTTTTAGGTAATGGTATTATGTGAGCCTGTTTCCAAACTGACGGGAAGGAGCAAGAAAAAAATGAATGCGTGAAGATGTGAGTTAGAACAGGGAGTAATGAAGAAAGGATAGGAGTAATCATTCTTGAGCACAACTTATCATTACCGACTGCCGAAGAAGTAATTGAATGTATAGACTTCTTAACATCATCCTCAGAAACATCGTTAAGTTTGAAGAGAGAGTATTGTGGTAATGGCAGACTAGCAAGACTCTCTAGTGTCGCAGCCTTTACAGAAGGATCAAAAGAAAAGGGAAGGTGGGAGTAATGTTTGTTAAGATCATTGAGGTTCACATCTTTGCACTGGTTGGCAGGGGACTTGCCTATGCCCTCACGTGATGAGGTAAGTCATTAATATAAATTAAAAACAAGAAAGGACCTAGAATTGAACCCTGCGGAACGCCCATGGTGACCACAGGTCCTGCAGATTTGTTGCCATTAACATCAACCTTCTGAATTCGATTATTCAAATAAGAAGTCAGAAGGTCAAGAGCTCTGTCCCTTAAACCATAATGGTACAATTTCCTGATAAGAGTATCATGATGTACGCAATTAAAGGCCTTGGACAAATCGAACAAAATGAAAAGTTGGTAATATAGAAATTGGCCGAAAATTCGTGGGATCAGTTGTACTACCAGATTTGAACAGTGGGATAATACATGCACCCGTGCGAAGCCGGGGCGGGTCGCTAGTATTAACATAAAATATCTGTACAGATCACTAAAATACTGTTTCGTTAAAATAGGAATGAAATACTGTTTCGTTAAATGTATTTCCAGCATTACTTACACTAGGAGTATTTCTATGTTCTGATTCCATTATCTAGTTTTCTAAATATGCTTGTTGTGCAGGTAATCTGTATATATAAAGGTAAAGTGAAGTATGCAGGAATTTCGTGGATTTAATCCTGGAATGCCGAGCATAATAATCTGAAGCAACATTGCTTGGAATGCTTGATTTCAGGACATTATATAATATTTAAGGAATTTTTGTATAGTTTTGCAAAGTTTACTCGGTTTGGTTGTGGTTTGACTTGGAAGAAATTTTTAGTTTCAAGTTATTAAACGTTTCTTCCACTCTCTGATTAAAACATATCCGTTGTGTTGGTTTCTCTAACAACGCAGGAATATTAAAAAACAAATTAGTTATTACCTTTATCTAAAATTAAATTTGCATAAGTAAACAAGCAAATAGAACAGTGACACACTAGAGAAGTAGATACGATAAGCTGCCGTTTAGACCAACCATGAGCCAAAACACATCAATGCTTGCCTTCGAACGCGATGTAACTACAAAATGGTTTTTCTTACCTACACTTAAGCATTGACGTACATCATGTGTCGGAGTGAAATATCCTTTAGCAAGTGTGAACGTGTCGCAAGATTCATGGAGAGTGACTTCGAGATGGAGAGCCAAATTGCAATCATGAGGCACCGCAGTGAGGCATTTAATTAACCTTACTCTTCACAGATTTATACCTCGTCTTCGTTCGAATTTTGAAGAGATGTATGATAAATGTCACCACAGATATTTTTATATTCTTATAAACTCTAAATTTTGAATATCGGCTTCAGTCTAGTTTCACTACGGATCATAAAATAACGAATAATAGGGGTAAGGATAATAATATTGCATAATATAATCTATACGCACGTTTTGACTGTTGTTTTGCTTTCGTCGCAGACGACCAACTTAGATCGCTATAGACATGTTGTAAGCTAAAGTATTAAGGTAAAAGAAATAAAATACATTTATTTAGCAAAGATTAAAAGACCCACGGATACACCAGGTAAAAACAAAAAAGATCAAATAAAATGTGTAAACTAGCAGGAGTGTACTTCACTGCTGCACCAAAAATGTCAGACAGATAGTGCCTGATAGTGGCTGGTGCAATGACTGTTTCATAAAACATCAATCAATGAATAGAACAATGAGAGCTTTGAGATTATATATAACATATTTTATTCAACATTCTGACTGCTCTACAAAATGCGAAAAACGTAAAAGAATTTGCAGGCTAGCTACCGCAGCCCCCGTAACGAGTATCCTATTGTCCTCTATGACCAAAGATAGATTATGACTGATGAACCTTCTGCCCTGGGTTACTAACTTCCATATATTGTTTGTAACAATACGGTCTCGTTACCAGACCGATGGTCAGAGGTAAAAATAATAAAAAAGCGCTACCGGTAACGAATCGTTTGTTTCACTATTTCATTTATACCATATAACATAACTATCATAGGTAGGTACTCGGCTTTATACAAAAGCGATTGACCTACAACTGTTTAATGAAATTTTATATTGTGATAATCATAGAATTTTATAACCCATAGTTTTATAATTACAAATAATGTTTCGTATTTCAACGTTCCAATGCAACTTATTTCAATTGAAACAATTAGAAATCTCAACTGAAAGTTGAGATGTTGGTTATCGTGAATCCACCGTTCGAATTTAGAAAAATAATTTATAAAAATTGTGGAGGCGTCTTTGAGTGGGCTTACGGTATTAACTCATGGCTAAATACTATCAGCCACTCGGGACACGCATGCTGCGCTCGGCCGTACATATTACGAATACGTCTCCGAAAGCATGATAAGAAGTTGGTCACGTCTGTCATTCATCATGGTAACGTGTATTATGTTCCTACATTGTTACTAAAGCTCGTGGCTCGTCAGCTCGTGGCTAAATATTATCAGCCACACGGGACAGGCTTACTGCGATCGGCCGTATATATTACGGATATGTCTCCGAACGCATTACAATCCGTTGATCACGTTTGTCATTTGTGGATACTCGACAGTTGTACTTAGTAATTGGGCTGTAGAAGTCAGATAGTAGTAATACTAGTATTTAGTTGTATCTGGTTAGATTGGAAGCTGACCCCAACGTGTTTGGGAAAGGGCGAGGCAGACACGCACGCAAAGGGCTTTACAATATCTCGTGACCTGCCTGGAGTTTACTTCGAAACCAATGTGAAAACATTTTTTTTTTGTTTGTACATTACAATCGAACGGCAAGCATCGATATGATGTGGCTATCAGTAAAGTCAATTTATTCACTACTGATCGTATTGCGAAAACCTATCAACAAATATTAGTTGTGCACAATGCAGTAGATAAGTTGCACTAGTAGTAGCCATCCTTTTCCGCTTGTTAAATTAATTTATCGTCATTGTCACTATTTAGACAGCATGTTCTTCTGGAGTAGATAGAGTACAGCACTAACACACGACTGAGCAACTGAGCTTTCCGGTACCACTAAACTGACGTGTTCGCACAGCCATCCGTGTGGAAATAACGAGTATAGACATCGAGGTATCGACACAGCGACCTTATTTCAAGTAACTTTATATAAATACGCTAAGGCCCAGAATAACTAAGAGTACTACTTAACGCCTCAGCTTCGAATATAGTTCCCGGCATTAGTATCAGCAATTAAAACCATTGTTTATCATCGCGGATTACGAGATTGAACATTTAAATGAAAAATATTTTCAATTGGTCATCATTGAGACTGATTGAGTCATGATTGAGACTTTAAAACATCTTGATTAATAGATTGACATCAACATTTTTATCGTCCTACTGCTGGGCACAGGTCTCCTCTCATACCGAGAAGGATTGAGCGTAATCACCACGCTTGCTCAATACGGGTGGGCGATTTCAGACTTAAAGTCCAGGTTTCCTCAAGATGATTTCCTTCACCTTGTAATCAGTCATAGATACTTACAACAAAATCTAGTAAAGTATATAAATAAAAATATTCCCACTTAGACATACTGAACACTTGAAAGAAGATACCAATACAACAAAAATATTAAAACAATGTTTTTGGTAATCATTTTTCACGTTAAATAATATCTATTGATACAATATCCTGAAGGTCAAGCAAATGTTTGAATCGGATTCAAGTTCTAATGAAATAAAAGTAAACAGTATTCCGTTTAGAAACAAAAAAGCATCTGTTATAACAGAAATGTAAAAAAAAACAGCGCACGTTAGGAGCACCGACGGATGGCGCCGCGCCTCAGTTAGTTTTTCAGACACGTTAAAATCCGAACTTCAATATGATTTGCTTCCATTCCGGCCAATATGGCATGCGCATATTTTGGTGGGCCCCGCTGGAACGTATTTTGCTCTGTCAGGCAACATGTATGTTTTGGTATTTTATTTTATCATTACACAGTATAAAACAAAGTCGCTTTCTCTTTCCCTATGTCCCTATGTATGATTAAATCTTTAAAACTACGCAACGGATTATATTAATGCAGTTATTTTTAATAGATAGAGTTATTAAAGAGTTATATATATATATATATATATATATATATATATATATATATATATATATATATAAATATAAAAAATATAAATATATATATTTATATTTTTAACTTTTAATAACATCCATTAAATGCTGGTAAAGTAAATAATTACATTTTGTCCGCGTTTGCTGTGAAACGCAGGCTGAAGCCTACGAGATTTATCAAAATAATGTACTAATTATTATACACATTGACAATTACATTTTTTTACCACTTACTTTTTACGACAAATACTGGCTAATTTTCGAAGCGATTTTAAGCAATACAGTATTAATCCTTATCCAATTTAATACCTTAAGTACATTGTTGATTTAATATAAATCTATATTGCCCGTTACAGCATATGACTTAAATGAATATTTTCGAAGATATTACAGATTTAAACATTTCGGGGCGTCGCGTATACGATGGTACCGACCGGCCAGGACAGCGGGAGTGGCGGGCCGCTATGTTTTTTATACAACGTTCACAATTTTTCTGTAGTGTATTATTTTATTACCAGCATTGCACCGTGCGAGGCCGGGGCGGGTCGCTAGTTTGGGATAAAGCACAGTTATGCGTTATAAAAACAAACTCATTACCCGCACTATTGTCTAAGCAAATAAGGAAACGGAAAGAGACAGTATGAAAAAAATAAAAGTAAACCTAGAAAGTCACACAAACCACCTCATAACAGCGCTCCCCATCCCGATTTAGTCCGTGGGCATAAACCACGTCACACCATAACATCAGCAAGAACACTCATCCATCATCCAGAATCACTAGAAAGTAAATAAATAGCCATTTTTTTTATTATTTTTTTAATAATTATAAACTAGTGCTTGACCGCAATCCCGCCTCATGGTAAGCAGTGATGCGATCGTTGATGATAATGCGCGCTAGTTTATTAAGAGCCTATTCACTCAGAAAAACTGAGCGAATAGGAAGGAAGACGGCAGTTGAGCGAGGTGATGCAATGTTAAACCCAACAACACGACCAACGATGCTGCGCCAAAGGGAGAAGGAAGGCTGTCCGTATATATTTATATATTTATTATATTTGTCTGGTGGGTGGTAACTTCTGCCGGCGGCCGATGTTATGGCCTACCACCGAGAAATATTATATTATAATATTATATTATATTATACTCTTGCCAAAATCTAGATTTATGAAACGTGAGTTATACGTTTCAAATAATAGGCGAAGAGGAGCACTCTCCCAAGGATTTGTTCTACATTGCTCTGTGTAGAACAAGCGGGTTGCGCGCTCTTCCTACTACTTCATGTATTTGTAAAAACTAATATGCACCTATTTCATGCATTGAATGATACGAGGATACGGACAACTGCCATGAGATCAAAATATCAGAATCTATTATGTACTGGGAGATTTAACACTGCTTTGCTTAAAAAAACATTATTGGTATGGCACCAGTTATATTTAATAAATTACCAAATTGTTTAAAGGATCAGCCCGTAATAAAATTTAAGAAACTCCTGTCATTGTTGCTGACAGAAAAATGCTATTACACTGTTACTGACTTTATAAATGATGACTTGTAATGTTTGCTTTATTTTATTCTAATTAATAAATGTAAATGATTATTATTAATGACTATGTAAATGATTTTAGACTTTGGCATGATCTCATTTTTAATTTGACTAAGTAACTAGTTTGTAAATTATGTATAATTGTACCTCTATATTTTTGTATGCCAAAAGGCAGAATGTACTGGGACTATATCTGACGAAAACACCATTATTGTAACACCTGCATTCTAGACAAATAAAGAAATTATTATTATTATTATTCATTTCTCCTAAAACTTTCCTGTAATTTTATGGACGCTATTTTTTTCCACTATATTTTACATCAAAATAACTTCATATTACTACGCTTGTTCAAAATGGGTTGGCTATTTCAGAATTGGATAAAACTATTATAAATAATAGACATAAATTCATAGTTATGTTATTTTTTAATTTGGAGAAATAGCATTGTGAACTCACAAAGGTTCACACCTGAACATGAGGGTTCAGGGTTAGTAATGTCTAACATGAACTAAGAAAGTAGGTTCATCATTCACAACTCGACTTCAACCGCCTCACAAGGCCTCTCTTTTAATGGCAACACATCAAGCTACTAAGTACAATCTGTTAGATTTATTAATTTTATTTTAAACTTTATCGCTAAAACACTAAGGCTCAAGGTTGATTGGTAATATTTGACAGTTTTGGGTAGCTTTACCTGCTGTCATTATCAACAACCTTTTTTTTCTCCTGCCCACTGTTGGGCACATGTCTCCTCTCATACAGAGTAGGATTGAGCGTAATCACCACGCTTGCTCAATGCGGGTTGGCGATTTCAGACTTAAAGTCCAGGTTTCCTCAAGTTGTTTTCTATCACCATGTAATCAGTCATTGGCGTCCAGGATATACTTAGAAAGTTCATATAACTTAGAAAAGTTACATTGGTACTTACCTGACCGGGAATCGAACACGCACACTCATACTTGAGAGGCTGGTGTTTTAACCGCTAGGCCGCCACGACTACTGTTGTCGTCCGTACGCTCCTATGGCACACTCAATCAATCTCTTTTCTGTAAAAGCAGAATCACAGAATATTCAGAATGTGAACATGTTCAAAAATAAACTCAGGGATTTGTTAACAATAAAGCCTTTTACAGTATAGACGAATTCTGTAATGACTTTAAACTATATTGGCGTGTACCCATTGTCTGACTTATAAATATTGTTTTTATTTTTGAAATTAATCTTCCGACTTAATTTTATTTTTGCTAGGAGCTTTGCTATGTATAAATTAGAAAATTAAGTTTAATAAGGTCAGTTCTTTTTTATATTATTATTTCGTTTATTTCTGTCTATATATATACATTAAATTAATATTATTTTAAAATTTTACGTTGCTTACATTATAATACTTATGTTGCTTCCATTTGTGTACCTAATGTAAAAAAATCAACTCGAATGTATTTTTGTTATGAAATAACAAAGTTAAATTTGAACTTGAACTATCGGGTTTTGTACGCGATGTCAACATTGTCATCTGCCAATTTCGCCGCAATTCTGAACGGCTGAAAATGATGATCCTTAATCTTGTTCCTTGAACTTCGGTCAAGGACAAGGCTTATAAACTTTGGAGGACTTTCACTTCAACGTGACACGAACAAGCGAAGTAAACGAAACTAAAAGCTCCCGCAGACAGGTGCGACGGTACGCTCATAGAACAATTTCTCTGAAAACTTCATGAGAATTGTATGTAGTACAATTGCATCGTCCGTTCACATAACTGATAGTTGTTTTTATGAATTATAAACTAGCGCTTGGCCGCAATCCCTCCTGATGGTAAGCACTGACGCAATCATTGATGGTAAAACGTACTAGTTTATTAAGAGCCTATCCACTCTAGCCTTGAAGACACTCAAATTGTAGTCCGACGGAAACACCGCCACTGGCAAATTGTTTAACAAAACTATCATATTTTTATTTTCAGTATAATTTTTGCATTACGCACTAACAGTACATTGTAATGTCTTTCGTTTTGACTATTCAGCAACATTCATTGCGTTATTTTAATTGTTGAGCTGACATATTATTCCAAAATATGAAGCAATGGATTAGCAAAACGTTTCAGATTATGATTGATAGTGTTTACGCAATTAGGGTGCTGTTCCAATGACACTGCACGAGCGGTTATTTAAGTTCAGATGGTGTTATGTTAGAAATACACAAGTTTGACAGATGAATGCGTGTTGTCAACCTAAATCTCTTCTCTGTATTGCCGACATACACAATTCTCAAAGTATTCATTATTATTATTCATTCATAAGCTTGAAAAAAAAGCTAAAGCATATTGGAAAGCTAAATTCGACTTGTATCCAATTTATAGTATAGTTCTTTTTTACAATCCCCAAACAAATCCTAGTACCTTGATCATAATCAGTCTAAATGATCCCATTTCTAGGACGTGAAAAAGAGTGGAGAAGACTCCTTTTCCATTTTTTTCACGTCCTCCACCACTCGCCACTCCACCACTCGGCTAAGTGCTGGTTCGTACGTACATGTCTTCGAATTTTTGGTTCTATAACATGTTTCCTTGCGATGTTTTCCTTCACCGCTTGGGAAGATGTAGTGATGAAATGTTTTACAGGACACCATCTAACCTACGGCGTACAACTGGTATGTCGCGGCCGTGACCTGCATACATCAGATATAGAGAGCAGTAGCTCTGCTATAGCTATATTTGAGCGCCTTATTATATTAGGTCTTTAAATATGAAATTGGCGTTTTGTATGGGTAGAATAAAAGTCGTTTATTTTTTAATGTAATATATTTAATTAATCAAAGTACGATCCATTGCTATCTGTGCACTTCTGCCATCTCATAGGTAGTTCGTTTATACATTTTCTAAAATAAAACATTAAGACGGGAATCAATAAAATCTTTGAAGGCGGTTTGGACTGCCTCATCGGAGTTGAATTTTTTCTCCTGCAAAAAGTTATCCAAATTTCTAAAAAAATTGTAGAATGTTGGAGCAAGGTCCAGGGAGTACGGTGGATGTCTTAAACATTTAGCTCCTTTAATTTGGTAGCAGTCTATTGTGCAGTTTGTGGTCTCGCGTTGTCCTGAAGCAGCAGTGCAATTGACCAGTCTCGGTTGTTTAGCGGCTAGTTTATCCATCATTATGTGGGGCTGCTCACAGTACAGATCTGCAGTAATCCTCTGGCCAGATTTGGAAGTTGTAGTGCACCTCGCCGGCACTAGTCCACCAAACACTGATCAATAACTTTTTTCTAGTCAATTTTCTCTTGGCGCAGAATTTGGATGGTTCACCGGGGTTCAGCCATTGCGATGTGCGCTTCCTATTGTTGTAGAGTATCCACATTTTATCACAGGTAATGATTCGATTTATAATCTCTTCATTATTGTGCCGATTCAGTAATGTAATGCAGCAGTCGACCCGCGTTTGTCAGTTTGCTTCACTCAATTCGTGAGGTACCCACCTTTCGAGCTTTCTTATCTTCCCAATTTGTTTCAAGTGGATTAAAACAGTTTTATCACTAACACTGCAACCTGCAGCTAACACGGACGTAGTTTGCGATGGATCCGTTTCACAATAGCCTTCAATTCTTCCTTGTCGACTTTGGTGTCCGGCCGTCTACGGGATTGTTCTGTAGGTTGAAATTTCTAGAAAGAAAACGTTGGAACCAAAAACGCACTGTGCTTTCTCTAGCGACACCACTGCTATACACATTGTTAATTCTTCGAGCCATTTCTGCAGTACTGGTGCCACGGAGGAACTCATATTCGTAAATAACGTGAAATGTTAAATTTTAGATTTTGTAAACTCAATGACGCAAAAAAACCAAAAGAAAAAAAAACAAAAGAAATACGATTTTCGAGACACAAATTGATGAGTTAATAGCTGTATACATTTGAATTTGGAATTCTAAACCAAAAAGGAGATATTTGAGATCAAAGTGTCTAGTACGACAAAACGCCAATTTCATATGTAAGGACCTAATAATTGTATGCCGACATTTAGACTATCTTTGTTAAGAACTAAACTTAAAAACACTTAAATAAGTAGGTAAGTAGGTACATAACTTGTTTTTATGCTTCAAAAACTGTGTAAATAAGTTACTATTTGCTAATTTTTGAATGCAACAAAAATCCGATGATATTCAAAACTAAAACACAGTCTGGTCATAATTAAACAATGTTTGTTAGTTTTGGTGGCTAAAGTTTGACAGCGGACAACACTGTTATCTGCCCAAAAGTGTACTTTTCAGGCGACTTTTTGTTTTAATAATTATAAACTAGTGCTTGACAGCAATCCCACCTGTTGGTAAGCAGTGATGCAATCGTGGGTAGTAAAAGGCCTTTATCTTGTTGAGCTTGCTTACAATTTATGTAAGTCATATGTAGATTTTATTATTGCAAGTTAAGAGCATTCTATGGGAAAGCGGTGATTACCGACTTGTATAATCTCGATATACCGATAGATATTACTAGCAATAACTTCTGAGGGGCTTGTTGTTGTCGGCCGGTTTATCATCCTTAGTTAAGTCAAATTTTTTTTTTTTTTTATATTTTTTGTTCTTATATTTAATAATTATTTTTAAACTAACATTTAATGATTTCATCATTAGCATTGATATTATATAATTAATTATATAAAATGTGTTTTATGATAATTCGTATAGTACCAAAACACTACGATTTATCTCAAAAAACACATTTTACTTACATTACTAAAGTAATACTTTTACTTAAGGCTTCTCTTTCTTCTTTAGGCTTCTCTGTATGAGAGGAGACCTGTGCCCAGCAGTGGGACGATAAAAAGGTTGATGATGACCCCTATAGGCTTAGAAAGTCAGTCCTCAGAAGTGTATGGGTACTTTGCACACACGAACAGTATATTTATGATTTCTTCAGGAGTTTTCGCTTAGGTTGTCTGTAGCGTATAAATATTCAAGTGCAGGTCAGGGTAGTAGATGCTCTTGGGGTCATACAAAGTATGAAGGTAGTAAGTACTGCTTTTATGACTGTCTTCTTTATAATTCTATAAAAATTCTAGTTGGCGCTGTTGAATGTTCGTTGAAGGTTGGCCGGATTCTGAGTCAAATACCACGCGTTTCCAGTTATTAATAGGAATTAAGAATTAAATGTGTATTATAGTAGAAACACACCATTTCCTGTCACTACTACGAGATCATCATAACAGTCAACTAGTAAACGAATAAATAAATTACTAGCCCTTTGCAGCTGGTTGAGATTAGATGCAGAAGCTGGTTAACCGGGTGCACTGTGCACACGTTTGCCTTAACAAAGGACAGCATCTGACTTGCCTGATTGATAGATTGATTGCTCCCGATATTCAGTGTTTTCGCTATTCATGGAGCATCCAGTCAATTTATGGTTCGGATATCCATTAACTGGATAGAATAGTTAGTTAAAATAGAGCAGTGATGGCCAAGTGGTAACGACCGCCACTAACGAGATTGGGTCGCGGGTTGGAACCCACACTGGCCGGTTTTTGTGTTTACTATCATATCACTACTGCTCTCAACGCGATTAAGGGAAATATCATGAGAAACAAGCATGTATTAGAACAAAAAAATAGAAATAATGTGACCACCAACCAACCCGCACTTGAAACATAACATCATGCCTTTTTTCCAAGGGTTGGGCAGAGTATAAGTATAGTTAGTACACCCACATTTCACCAGTTTGGTTTACGTCAATAATTACAATATTTTAACAGTGAATATAATTTAATTCACAACTTATATTTGTCTATCTATTAAGTTTTTTTCCAGAGTTCTACGGAATATTTTCATGTAAAAGATACGTTTTCAATTCCGAAACATACTCAGCATTTTCTTAATTATTATTTCCAAAGTCACATGACAAAACATCACGCCTTCTCCTCGAATTGATCTCCAGAGTTCTACCTACCCTACCCACAATTGATGGTCACCAACAGATCCTGGTTAGCCAAGTGATCGCAAACGCTACTGCTGGGGATGAGGCCCCGGGCTAGGTCAGGCAAAATTTTATTAGTGTTTTCTGCCTCGCATCCTTGATAACACTTGAACATAATAGACAATATAAGGGTGGATTATAGGTACACTCATTTTAATAAACAGAGTAGCAAAAACTACTATTGTATGAACAATATTAAACAAGTTATAAAAAAAAAAACATTCCATACGATATAAAAGTACGTACGCGGAACGCAGTCCAATTTGTGCTGGAAACAGGAACATTGCCCAAGTTCCCAGTTTCCACATCCACTCGTTAGATCGTCGAAGGCTGGTTTAATTACTATGAAATACCTGAGGCCCCAACACGAACGCTCGCTGTAAACCTAAAGTAAATTTGAACTATCCTTTTGGCAGAGGTCGCTCAGCTGTACCCACCCTGATTTACGAGGCCGTAGTGTCTAATCCTGATAGGCGCTTTACTGTATGTAATTTTATCCACACAGCCCTGTTCTCAGAAAGGTAAAGGAAAATATTCTACCAAACCACGCTTGGTCGGCGTTGTGGATGACGGCCCACTCCCTCACAACAAGACAAGGTCTATATTCCAGAAGTGGGTCATATACTGCAGAAGTGAATAGATTACATATACACACATACTTACACTATCTATTCTTATGAGAATATAGGCTTGTTTATAAAAGCAAGCATGAGTTAGCTGCCGGTCCTTGAAGGATATCAAGGTTAGAGGGAATAAACACTACAAACACTTCACATGTTCAATGTTGTTGTGTCGGGAGTTTGATCATGGTCCATCCAGATCAATTTCCCTCTGGCGTAGCATCATTGGCCTGGTTGTTGGGTTTATAAATTTGCATCACCTCGCTCAACTGCCGTCTTTCTTCCTATTCACTAAGTTTTTTAAGTGAATGGGATTAATAAACTAGCGCGCTTTACCATCAACGATTGCATCACTGCTTACCATCAGGCAGGATTGCAGTCAAGCGCTAGTTTATAATTACTAAAAAAAAAAAAAAAAACATACTATAAACTGCTTAGCTATTAAGTTTATAACGGTCTTTCCTTTAGTTTTTTGTGGTAATGCTCTCTGATGGATGTCGAGAAAGGTGTAAATATGTGTGTATATGCAGTCTATTCACTTCTGCAGTATATGACCCACTTCTGGAATATAGACCTTGTCTTGTTGTGAGGGAGTGGGCCGTCATCCACAACGCCGACCAAGTGTGGTTTGGTAGAATATTTTCCTTTACCTTTCTGAGAGCAGGCTGTGAGGAATAACATTCTTTCTTTTCAACTTTCTTCCGTCTTTGGCGTGATAAACGAGGTTTTTGGTTATATTATATTTTATGTCCGTTTTTTTTGTTATTATTTACTTACAATGTGAGTACTTTTTTGTCCGTATTATGAACACTCAAAACTTTCCATATTATTGCTGGAAAATTTTGCGCTGACCGCCGAAAAGCAGCCGTAGTGTTAGCTAGTAAATTCGAACCCCACTACCGTCATTGTCATAAGTTATAATTATCCGAGTGGAGTTTGAGTTTATGATGTCAAAAACGCTCACTAAAAACACAACAATTATAATAAACAAAGTAGTATAAGTTACGTAATTTTGCAAACACCGTATGAACGGTCACTGCTCTTTTACTAAACTGCTGTTTTAGAAACACCAACTTATTTCCTTGAAGTAATGTTTTTCGCCGATAAATTAAAGACGATATGAAGCGGCCACCGCTCTAGATAATCTTAGATTTACAGTCTGATAGTATGGTCAGCAAATGTCGCAGTTCTTTTCTTAATTACGAGAAGGAAAAAGCATGATTGCGGCGCTTAGTTTGGCATTTGTTGCTGCGGTCTCATAGAAACTTCGCATTGTTCCATTCTGTACGTAATGTCGGTGCCCTCTCGACTTCCTATTGTTTACGACTAGTTCGCAAACTGGAGGTGGATTGCGCTTTAGAAACTGTAATGGAGATTTTATAACTAAAGTGGGTAACTATACAGTATGTTAAGAAAACCCTGTCCGACCCGTGAAGGTGTTGTTAGGTATCGATAACTGATTGTACTAATGGATACAAAACCGGGCTAAACTTAAAAAAGAAATCCCCCTAAAAAATAAATTTTATTTCGCAAAAAGAGGTAACTTAATAAATGTGCGTTTACACCCTTCCGCGGCCGGCGGGCGGCATGGCACGCGTCACGTGGTCGCATCGGTATTCGCTGATAATAATACTGGTGTTGTCACTTTTTAAAAATTACCAAATTTCGGGGAAGTTGGAATTAATTCGCGGGAAAAAAAGATTATTTTAAAATTCATTTGTATTGGTACTATGATGATTACGTAAAATTTTATATTATATTTGGTCATTTGTTTACCTAACCTTTATTATCCTTATGGATCGGACAGGGTTTTCTTAACATACTGTATTTTAGTAATAAATGATGAGCTTAATGTCAAACTCTCATATCAGTACCAGTACTAGAAAAATAGCTTAAGTTCTCGTTTTTATTAATAACAGGAACTTTATAAAATAGAAGGCAGAGATAACATACTAAAGTAGTGTCAGCCTACACGTTCGAATAATGGAGACGTGACGATCGTTTGTAGGATAAATCACGTATGACTATCCGATCAGCGTGCAGCGTGCGGCAAACGTATGTCTATATTATTATACCTATGTTCACTGTATGGATTGTAAGCCCACCGCTATATACAAAACCAACAGTCAACTATTCAAACTAGGCTGTGGATCAGCGATTTCCGAAATTTCAAAATGACATAAGCACATCACTTCAGTAGCAGAAGCTGTCTGATACATTCCATGCAATACATCCGTCCACATGTCAATATCGTCGCATCCGTAGCACGACTACGCCGTAGCGCACCTACGCCGTAGCAATGTAGCTTTGGTCGTCCCATCCAGCACAATTTTGCAGTAAGTATCACTCTAATAGGCGCTACCGTTGCAACTTTATAGAGTTGGGAAATATTTGGCTTGATTGTGTTATTCCAAGTAGACTCTGTGTATGTGTGTGTTACTTTATAAGTATCAATATATTGCTGAGTATATTAAATTATTTCTGTTATATTAAACCACACATATTTGTGCACCATGCATTATTAATATAAAAAAGTAAAACTTTAAAAAAAAGTCGTATTTCATTAGAATAGACTAAAAAAAGAGGCAACAGTCACAAGAGAGGGTTCTTCTTTTTTTGCCTTTACTGCCAAAATTTTATTTCAGAAATTTCCGATGTCGAAAGTATATTGCAAATAATACTTAAACGCTTTTTTAACATGTTTACTTATTATTGACCTCTGTAATTACACTCGATTAATGAGTATAACACTAGCCTCCCAAGTATGAGAGCGCGGGTTCGATTCCAGGTCAGTACCAATGTAACTTTTTAAAGTTATATGTACTTTCTAAGTATATCTTCGACACCAATGACTGAAGGTAAAGGAAAACATCTTGAGGAAACCTGAACTTTATAAGTCTGAAATCGCCAACCCGCATTGAGCAAGCGTGGTGATTACGCTCAATCCTTCTCTGTATGAGAGGAGACCTGTGCCCAACAGTGGGACGATAAAAAGGTTGATGATGATGATGATGATGAATCAGATGCGCCTAGGTTCGCCCATCACGCCTGCCAATACGCGGCCTCCACTGGAGGACTCGTCTGCTTGAGCGGTCAACGATCCTTAGATAAATACTGTTAGCCTATAATTTAGTAGCTTGCTTCAATAATGTTTTATAGTCAACCTTTCTCGACATCCATCAGAAAGCATTACCACAAAAAACTGAAGGAAAGATAGTTATCGTCTTAATACATAAGCAGTTGATAGTATGTGTAGTGATTGTAGTATTTATTCCATCTAACCTAAAGGACTATCTTATCCTTCAAGGACCGGATGCTTACTCGTGCGTGCTCGTATAATCAAGCACGCTATTAATAACATAATTGCACAGCCGCCATAACGACCTAACCAACTTTGAGTTGCACATCCACTTAACGATGTAATGAATTTAAAAATTACGTCGAAATTAACTGAAATTTCTAGCACGATCTATTTTAGTCTACAAATGAACATATTTGAAAAGGATAATTTGATACTATGATAAAGACACAACGCACGGAAGGAAAATTCACGAGTCTCTCTACATATAATAAAGTTCCAGAGTCTATTTCTTTGTTTGAGTGAGCATATGGAACTAACAACCAGGTTTGGTATCTTATAATAACTTTTTGAATCTGAGAGCACAAATCTTGAGAAAGGCTATAAGATATTTATCATCACGATAAAATATTAATTTTGAAATACATTTACAATTCAATCATATTTTTCATGACTAGATGAGTGAGATGAGTTTGGCGTTTTATAACTGACTATTCTGGGAAGAAAGGCCATGCTGGGACTATTGAGAACAGTGGTCAAATAATGATTTGTAGGTTGTGGGTTCCAACCCAGAAAGGCGATTGACTTTATCTAAATTATTTCATCACTACCTACTGCTTTGTGAAGGTCCATATCCTAGAACCAAAAAATCGAAGACATGTGACATCTACCTTCCCGTACAAGACCCGCGTGGGTGGGTGGTGGTGGCCCACTGCCTCTCACAGAGAGGCGGCTTGTGTCTCAACAGGGAGTTTAATTCCCATCCCGTCGCATCGCCTATTCGTGGCAGAATCTGAAACCAGAAATTTACCGCATATGAATATTGCGATTCGGTTCAGAAATTAAAATCGGACAAAAATAGACCTACCAAACCATGTAACCTGTTGAGTGTACGAAATGAGAGAAGTTTATCATGATTTGTTTCTCCGACGTCAGAGTACGTCGACTTGGAATCGAGCGAATTTAATATCTTTTGACATTAGATTAAGTTCGTGGAAAGAGATTAAATTATCTTAAACTCTCTGCGCTGCACATTTTGATCTGTCTACTAAATTTGCTCCAAATCCGTTCAGTAGTGTTTGCATGAAAGAATAACAAACATACATCCACACAAACTTTAACTTTATAATGTCTAGTAGAACTCTTAACTCAAAACATACTAGGTACAGACCTCAACTTAGATTACGTACTTATATCATCTATATAATTTAAAATAACAATGTGCGCAATCCTACAAACAGCCGACAAATGTCGACAATTCACTTCCAGTAACAGGCGATGATCTTTCATCAGAAGGATTACTCCAGTAGACGTGGTTGGAACTGAATGTCGAAGTGAGCAAGCTAATACCGCGAGATTATGACTTAGTTTGTACATACAAGAGGATGCGCCAGGAACGGAAACTAATAATATTGAAATTGCCTAGGAATGGAACGCCACATCTGCGCGTCGCTGATTAATAAGTAGACACTTTTCATGAATTATCACAAAAAGAACAGCGGTTTCACAGAAAAGTGTAATATACTTAAGCGTATAATATTTTTTATAACAACCTATATCAAATTTCAATGCATGAATAATGATTAGTGCACTTGTTCAAAAATTCTTTAAAAAATGTCCACACTAGCAATTACTCTCGTATCGTAGGTGCGTTTACAAACATATAAACTCACACACAAACACTCATACTCGGAACAACTACCTTGGTGTGGCAAAGGATCGCTCAGCCACTGACCTTTACCTGACTTTTTATATATATAAATAATGAACTAGTGCTTGTACGCAATCCCGCCTGATGGTAAGCAGTGATGCAATCGTTGATGGTAAGGCGCGCTAGTTTATTAAGAGCCTATTCACTCTAGCCTTGAAGACACACAAATTGTCCAAGTCCCTCGATGTACGCGGTATAAAAGAGGAAGCGCAACCCTTCTTCCAGATCGCAGTGGTGTTAACAACGTAAGGGTAGAAACTCGCCGTACGACGGGACGTCCGATGGTGGAACGGAGACGGGGGAATTAGGTCATGCAATTCCCTTGCACATTCACCAAAATTCATCCTATAGCACACCGAAAGGCTGGGTACTCTACGCCTGTGCTGAACATACAATGACCCGACATCCTTCTTATATACTTATATTGTATGTATTATATGGAGATATTAATAAGTGACATCAAATCCGACATGTCAGCGTCGTTGTACAAACGTAATCATAACCATAAATCTTCATTTATCTCAACATCATATTACAGACACCGGATAATAAACTGCACAATCTTTAACAGACAAAGGTGTCAGAGGAAGGATGGTCCTGAGTTACAATGATTAATGTTTTGTTATAAACGCTTATTTTGTATTGAAAACTAGCTGTGCCCGGTTACATCTCGGGCCTTAGAGAACATGTAACACTTTATTGATAAGGAAGAATTTTTTTTTGCATTCGAGAATTTAGTTTTTTTTTTTTGCGAGGTATTCGTTTTTTTTTGAGATAAAAGTAGCGTAAGTTTAATTTATTATTTTTTAGTATTAGCTTAAGTACAAATCTATATAAATATAACATCAACTATCTGCCAGTTCAAATCGGTCCTACCTATTCGAAAGATTACCTGAAACAAAAAATAAGAAATGAAAAATAGTTTCGTACATACTTTCTTTAAATGCATTTAGTAGAAAAGCTGTATATTGCTTATGGTGTGTTGAGAGTCATTTGCTTCTTAACTCCATGGAGTTTACAAGTAAATGGTATTTTTTTTAAGCTATTGCATAGCTTCTATCGCGGGCCTTGAGCGCGGGGACCGAATCCAGAAATTCCGTAACGAAAAAACCTCACGCTCCCCACTCCGACGGGCGCGGAGGTGTGGCTTGAAGGCCGTACATCGTCTAACGTCGTTTCAGTTCGGCAGTCTTCGGCACGGTATGTTTGTTGCGTGCGACTACATCTTTTGAAAACAATTTATAGATTTTCAAAAAGAGCATGCATATTGCAGGGCGCGAACTCAGTTCTACACACTTGCCATGTTACTGACTGTCGCGATGTGCTAAACTTGCGATTAATTTTCTCTCTGAAATAGGTCTTCTATAGAGATATGTCATAGACGTCATCGACGTTGTCATGGCTACCTTAAAAACTTTTCATATAATTAATTATTAAGTACTTTTATTCAAATTAATTTAGTAGTGTTTTTATAAAATAGCTTTTTTTTTAACGGAAAAGCTAAGATGAATGTCACGCTAATTTTTCATTGGACTTTTAAATGATTTATAGTGTTGTTTACTAAATAAAAGCGCGTGATTTTATAGAGTAAAAAGTGCTCACGCGGCCGTTTTTTCAACTGTGATTGGCGATATCCGCCATTATTGTGAAATATTTTTTTAAAGAATTTCTATAATTTGTTACACGTGTTATTGGCAAAATTGTGGTATCTATCCACAGGGACCAGATCAAGAGTTGAAGTTGAAGTTTTTATTAAATAAAATATTACAGAAAGATGTCGGTGAACAATGTTAATACGAGTACATTTAAGTGTACGAGTTGTAATATTGTTATCTCCGAAACGAAACAACGAAAGTTTAATAAAGATATGCTCGTCGGCTTTTTCTGAGGAAGACATTGATGAGGCAAAAAAGTTATTGTTTGTTTCTACGAAGACAAGACAAAAACATGTATCGAGGCGTAAGAACAAAAAGCAGAAAGACCTAAAATATACGACTACGGTGTTTAAAATCACGGATCCCGAACAATCCCAGTTTTTGTGGCACATGACCTTCACAAATTGCCACCAGTTTGCTTTGACTACGTAGAACGTACGTAAAGAAGTTGATGAAGGATTTATTAATTCTACGGTCAGATGTTAACGCAATCAGAAGTGATTATATTACTAAAGATCAGCTCGAAAATATTAAATTGATAACAAATAATTCGACACCGACGCCGTTCATCATCAACAACCTTTTTATCGTCCCACTGCTGGGCACAGATCTCCTCTCATACAGAGAAGGATTGAGCGTAATCACCACGCTTGCTCAATGCGGGTTGGCGATTTCAGACTTATAAAGCCCAGGTTTCCTCAAGATGTTTTCCTTCGCCTTCAGTCATTGGTGTCCAAGATATACTTAGAAAGTACATATAACTTTAGAAAAGTTACATTGGTACTTGCCTGACCTGGAATCGAACCCGCGCACTCATACTTGAGAGGCTGGTGTTTTAACCACTAGGCCACCACGACAAAACAGTGGGGTATATTGAAAAAGAACCTCGGAGTATTTGAGTATATTTCGTGGTGCTCCCTGTGCGCCGTTTCCGAGTCAACGAAATACCAGTTGGTGGAGTCATAAGGATACTATAGCTGTCTTGCCTGCCCCTCAGTGCCCGGCCGGTCTTGCGATTGCACCGAAACAGCACACAATGACAGAGATTATAAGTAATAGCATAGACAGACCTTACGGAGGAATTGCCCTATTGTAGAGGAAGTCCGCTTTCTCAAAGGTATCAGTGTTGTTGTGTAATAGTGATCGTTTAGTTCTCACACGGATCGTTCTATGTTAGTTTTCTCATTTTACATGCTTACTGACTCGAGTGATAACTGTACTTGTAAAATTTGTGTATAAAGTGTTTTGAATATGAATGAACAAAGTGCATTTATTATTTATTTATTTAATAAAAGAAAAATTTGTTTTCTTATCGGTCACCACGCTCCAAAAGTGTAACTTGAATTAATATCAAAGAAAAAGAAATACTGCATAAATAAAATAAATAAATAATTATAAGAGTCGTGGTGGCCTAGTGGTTAAAACACCAGCCTCTCAAGTATGAGTGCGCGGGTTCGATTCCAGGTCAGGCAAGTACCAATGTAACTTTTCTAAAGTTATATGTACTTTCTAAGTATATCTTGGACACCAATGACTGAAGGTGAAGGAAAACATCTTGAGGAAACCTGGACTTTAAGTCTGAAATCGCCAACCCGCATTGAGCAAGCGTGGTGATTACGCTCAATCCTTCTCTGTATGAAAGGAGACCTGTGCCCAGCAGTGGGACGATAAAAGGTTGATAATGATGAATGAATGATGATGAATTGCATAAATTGATACAAAATGCTATGCAATAGCTTTACCGCGGCAGTCCCCGAGTGCCACACGTCTTTTTTTTGGATCGCTATAGTCCCTGGTAGAGTCTCTACTCTACCAGGGACCTGGGTTCTTTGAAAAAGAGACCGCGACCGTGGTGCACAGGCAAAAACACGGGTAGGTTTTAGTCAGTAAAAGTCTGTTACGCCCTTCCGGTCCGACCATAGCGGGAGAGGTCATTTTATGATATACCGATCCAAAAAAAAAAAGCATTTACTTGTAAACTCCATGGAGTTAAGAAGCAAATGACTCTCAACACACCATAAGCACTATGGAATCGAAATATAACCTAGGTACCTATGTAACCTCTGGTACCTAGGTACCTAGGTTATATTTTGATTTTATTCATCAGCAGTTGAATGAGAACCCTTTGACGTACACGGATTAAGACATATTCCGATAATACCGGACCTGTTCTGACAGGCGCGGTATTATCGGAATATGTCTTGCCTTTGCCTTTACACATTACGATGATTGATGATTCAGCTAGAATCACGCGAATTCACCCAAAGGACTAAATTGCGAAATCTATGAACTATATGAATATTATTTCCTTAACTCGAATTATTCATAACCCTTCTATAATCCTGATTAGCAGTGAGCAGATATATTATTCTTCAAAGTTCTGTTTGAAATGCAGCCACCAAATGATGAGACACAGGTTTCCTTTGATCGAGAAGGAGCCACTCCTTAAATCACACAAACCACGCGAGACAAGTGTGGTAAGTAAATATCACCACGTGTCTTGGAATATTTAATTTTAGAAAAGTCGTTTCTCAAGAAGTTGTCCTTTACCGTTTTGAGAGCAGTGGTAATTAAATTATATACACAAAGTAAAGCCCCTGTCTGGGTTCCAAAACAAATTCACTTTAACTTTTTTTTTATTTCTAATAAATTTACAATTAGGTTCACAATTTGTTTTAGCCGCACAACGAAAACCTCTCAGGGTTAAATCTGCATGTCGGCGAGCCGCTCATAACTATACCATAAATGCAATGCTAACAGGTTATAGGTATATTAATACCTGGGTACAGTCGCCGCACATCAAGCCACCATAACCCGTCAAATTTCCTCTATAGATTCTCAACTTTATAGTTAACGTTACTTTATTTTTAACTAAATTTTTATATTACGTGGTTTGATTTCACTCGCGGATTCCCATGCATACGTATAAACCTACTTTTTTTTTACCAAAACTAGTAAAGATTACGTTATTTAACTGATAAGTACGAAAACAAAACACATGATAATTATAAAGATATCATGTAATAGGTTTTCAGATTTTACCTCCAATTATTTCAATCAATTTAATACACATTTTTCATTTTTTTAAGTATCGCCAAAATATACATCCACCCATTCTACACTCATCAACAATCTACGGATACCCTAATTCTAAATTATTTACAAATTTATAGCTTAAAATAGGATTCGTTTCAAGCAATTATGTCTATACACTGCTGGTTGTTCACGTATGGTGTTACTTCCTGCAATATGTATTTCCTGTATAAGGTTGCATACATACGAACAGCACAGGCAGAGGTAACTGCACCCGCACACGTGTCGGACGTCTTTGGCAGCTGCCGACGCGTCGACACTTACGGGCTCTATGGCTATTCAGTTTGCTCTCGGCCGCCGGAGAGGGTGCACATACAAATTTCAAACCAACAGTTTTGATCGACCTTTTGTTCTACCTTCTAACATTAATTTTGTTATTGTTAACAGGCACTGCTGAAGATATCTTCGGCTTATCTCAACAAGAAGATCCCTAATATTCCTGACATAAAGGTGGACGGAGCCGAGGAAAAATGGTGAGTACCTAAAAGAGCCCTCTTTCAGTGTTCGGATAACGACTTTCCATAAATATATCTCAGGCGCATATAAAATAAAAAAATATTATGGTTTAATGTTTTGGTAGAGAGATCTACACGGTAACTAGAATTTTCAAATAATTCTAGTTTTCTGCGTAAATGATTGTCTGAAATTGATTATTGTCCAAGAGAAACATAGTCGACTTGCTTCTAAAGTTAATATTTATGATGTAATAATGCTTAGCATGTAATGAATTTGCTTGTTTCGATCGTACATAAATAAGATGTGTGTGTTTACAGAAATTGAAGCTTGCGTATTAGATACATAAACAACGTTAGATTATTAAAAATTAGAAAATGTATTGTTTTTTTTTTACGCGATTGTTGTTGCTGTCGGCGTGGCCTACGAACTGGGCCCAACATATCTAACCAAGAACAATAATGTATAGCTTTGCCATTTTTGAAAAAGACAGTTGAATGAAACTGTCGAAACAATCCTACGTGCTAGATATTAATATAATAATAGTCTTATTTACAAACACTTGCCTAAAGTCTTGTTAGACCACAAGTGCTTCTGCTGAGCTCAAGCTGTAAATTCACTTTCCACGTCAGGTGTTGTTCTTTTTTTGGATTTTTTTCTGCTTGGCCGAAGGTTATATAGACTCTGCAATAGGTAAAAGTCTCATTTCTTAAACATAACTATAATGAAATATGGATGTACAATAGGTACATACCTAACCATTTGAAATAGGGTTATGTTACCTCAACCACCCAGATCTAGCCATTCAAATAATTGTTTCACGCGGAAGTTTAGCGACACACACCGCAAAAGCCAATCTCTCAGCCATAGTGCTGTGCGTACCGTATTGCTCATAAATGCGAATGTCTGTTGCAATGACGACTATATACGACGAATACTTTCCACTAACAGTTATTTTACCTCTGATTTTGCATCAGTCAGCGCAGTCGAAATCATAGTGGCCTTTTTTTCTCATTGTTCTAACAATTACCTTTAATGTTGCTATTGGTTTTCGCTACTGACAATTCTGTCAAAATTATAATTATCTTTATTTTCTTTCCAGTAAAGACTTTGTTTGATTGCTGCTATTAGAGATAAAATACTGTGAAGGAACTGAAACTAGATCACTACAAGGATATTTTGGCACTTTAATAACATTGATGGGCATTGTTGGTGATCATTGTCTTTTGAGGAAGTCAAGATGGACGTCAATTCCGATTTTGGCCACGATAACCTTGTAGCACTCTTTAGCTACTTCAAGATTACTTGATTGATTTGTCCCTTTTGTCATTATTTATCTGTTAATGATTTTCATGCAATGAGAGAGAGGGCGACATCAGCAATCCTCCTTACTGATGAAGCCTTATGGCACCATAATATGTCGAACCACTGTAGTTATTCATTTTCGAAAGGTTTGTGTATATTTTACCCATATTGTTTTCAAGCCGTTGTTACTAATACTATATGGATTGTGTGTATTTTTATGTGGTCCGCAATACACGATATTATTATGTTATTACTGTACATTACTTTAATGTTTTATCACTTAAAATCGCTCTAGTAACTCGCCATATCAATTGAAACCATTGGCCCCGATGCCTGTCCTTACTTAAACAGTAATGTTTACGTTTAAATAATTTTATTTACTAGCTAAATTATCAAGCTATACAGAAATAGCTACTTTAGGGGCACATTCAGACGCCTGGATGTGTTTCCTTATTTAATGATACTGATGTATAATAATACATCTCTGCATAACTGTTCAGAAATAATAAGCTTAATGTTAAATGTCATATACAAATCCTATCAAATTATTTACAAAAATTTTGAGTATGCTACCATTGGTCCTAACTACTTAAACTTTGCAGCCTTCAACTACAGGTATATCTATGCCTAAATGGAGACTCCTTGACATGTAATGTAAGCCAAATTGATATGAAATAAACTTATTATTAAAATTATTACTTTAAAATATGCTCTATAACAGCTAGGTCTAACAACTAACAATTCAATCAAGAACTAAGTTGCCGGCCACCACCAGGTCACCTTCAGCCTAAAGGTTATCTAAAGCCTTTGTTGGGTCAAAATACTGATTCTTACATAGACCGACAGCCTCTCTGACCTCCACAACCCAATAGGGTAGTTGACTAAAAAGTCCGTCAGTTAGATTTCCAAAATACTAGATACGTATTTTTTCTTTTTTCATATAAACAAAAAATGAAGACGACACAGTTCGTTGTAAATTCATGTGTCGTCACTGCACGCTACACTTTTTAGCAAGCAGTGACGTCACCAGCCACCACTCCTAATCTTTGATGCCTTTTATATTTGTCAATTTTTATTGATTTGATAAAATAAAATATACGTATCCAATATTTTTCTATAATCTGAATGACGGACTAAATAGATCTTTTTTTTACCCAGGAAACATCCCGAAACCCAGGAAATATCCGAAGTTACGCACTACTAAGTGTGGCACGCAAACTTATGATCATTAAGAACCACCAAAACTCATAACTTACATGCCTAATATCAATAACTTAATTTTAATTAAAATTTACATTGGATTAAAATCCTATTATTTACATTTTGTGATTGCAATGAAACATATCGCATTTTAATTTAGCTGAGAGGTACCTAAATGCTTAATTTTAATGGCTAACGGCGATGGTTATAATCTAAGCCTAGCTAAGCTCAAAATTTTCTAAATATTTCGCGAACTCCATATTAGAATTGAAAAAGAAAACAAAGGAATGGAAAATTTCTGTAGTTTCAGGGCTGTTTCCAATCTAATTTCAATTACTTTCTAACAAATTGTTAAAAAGCAACCTTTGACAAAATTTTGATATCGATTTTCGCTGAGATGAGTTTTCAATTGAATTTATTATTTTATGTAAGAATCACTGTTCAAATTCAAATTAAATGGGCCTTCAGAAACTCTGCTTTTGATAAATGTCAAAAGTAAACTGAACCATACAATAATCTTAAAACCATAGATTTTAGATTATGCTTAAAACATACTTAAGTAAAATAGTTTCTCTTACTGTATAAAGTAGTGACATCTATCAAACACAGTCCTAATCAATTGCACTTGAAGCTAAGTTGTTATACTTACGTCATTAGTAAAGGCGCTTACACATAAGGTAAATTTTCCGCGCATATCACGCAACCGTAAGAAGCATTAACGTAAAATGAATAGGATCAATATCAATGCTTATCGCACTTTATTTGTAAACTAGTTGATTTTTTGCTTGTTTCTTGTGAATCCTTACCAATTTACTGTGTAAATAAAAATAAATGTAAATAATCTGTATTTTTTTAAAACCCGCTTAAGAACAGGATTAATAATTTCCTCTGCCTCCGTATCAAAGTACCTCAAAACTGAAATTCAAAATTTACTATATACTATACGTAGTAATGTTTATAAAAACGCTATTTTTTCCTTTGGTAACCTCTGTCAAGTGTAAAGGTGCCTTTGAAAAATACGTTGTAAATAATAGATGATATGCATGTTGCGTCACTGAAGTTAGTTCCGTCACTTTTATGCAGATGGAGCTAGTATGATCGTTCGTAGCATTATCGTAGCAAACGCTACGAAATCTCGTAGCACAGACAGGGTTATATTTTATGTCTTTTACTAATAACTTACTATGTTAGTATGTAGAATAATTTATCTAGAACCTACTATAAAGAGGCCCAATACAGATATAAACGACCATAATTTTAAATTAGTGTTACAAAATATTTTTAATTACATTTTTATAAACTGGTCTTTGACCGCAATCCCGCCTGATGGTAAACAGCGATGCAATCGTGGATGCTAAAGCGCGCTCGTTTATTAAGAGCCTATTCACTCTAGCTTTGATGACACTTTATTGTAGCCAGACAGAAACAATGCCGCTGGCAAATTGTTCCAGGCCCTCAATGTACGCGGTATAAAAGACGAAGCGAAATGCTTCGTCCGGATAGCAGTGGTGTCAACAACAGAAGGTAGATACAATGGATCACCGTACAATAGGTCGTCCGATGATGGAACGGAGATGAGGCAATTAAGTCATACAATTCCCTCGCACACTCTCCAAAATGCATCCTATAGAACACTGACAGGCTAGCCACTCTTCGCCTTACATTGTATAAAGCAGTAAAGTAAAAGTTATACAAAAATTTAAAATATATTGAAACTGCAATTATAAGAAATGTGAAAACTTAACAATACTGAAAAGTGTAAACTAAAACATAATTATGTAAATCAGAACTTTGGACAGAATAATAAAATTTCTTTAATCTTCAACAAAGAGATCTTCCCTCTTATTCATAAACGCTGCTTAAAGTTAACTAGTCATTAGCGATTTTTTTAAACATACATTTTAGACGCTTGCACGCCACTTAACTTTAATAATCGATTATGAATAAACCCCTTAAACACTGTGGTGTTATTCATAAAGGATGATTTAAGTTAAGTGACGTTAAAAGGTCAAAAATGTATGGTTAAAGAATCGCTAATCACTAGTTATATTTAAGCAGTTTTTATGAATAAGGGGGCATAAGTACGAGATGAGACTTATACACATCCTTCTGACGATTTCGAGGTTAACGGCCGGCCGTGACCGTCCGTTCCTTTTAGATATATAGATATCAGATTTGTTCTAACTAGTTGGCCGAACTCGCCCCTATTTAATTATGCTTATCCATCTGCTATACAAGTAACAGTAGTTTGGACAGATACAGCGTATATACAATATGTAAAGAAAACCCTGTCCGACCCATGAGGATAATAAAGGTTAGGTAAACACATGACCAAATATAATATAAAATTTTACGTAATCATCATAGTAACAATACTAATGAAGTTTGAAATAATCTGTTTTTACCGCGAATTAAATCCAACTTTCCCGAAATTTGGTAATTTAAAAAAAGTGACAACACTATTTTGACTGTATTATTATAAGCCATGCGACCACGTGCCGCATACCCTGCCTCCCGTCGCCCGCGGAAGGGTTGCCTACCGCACATGTATTAAGTTACCTCTTTTTGCGAAATATTATTTATTTTTTTTGGGGGGATTTATTTTAACTTTAGCCTGGCTTTGTATCCATAAGTAGAATCAGTTATCGATACCTAACAATACCTTCAAGGATCGGACAGAGTTTTCTTTACATATTGTATATCCATTTAATAAAAAATGTATACAGTAGATTTAAAAATGTGATTTTTATTAGCAATCTTAAATTTAATCAATCTCTCTCTCACTGGCAAGTAATACGCAGTCTAAACCACTGGCTCTAGAAGCATGAAATATTTCTGAAGATTTTTAAAAACTCATTCCTTAATGAGACTTAATAAGAAGAGATTTTCCTGTAAAGTCGTCGTTTTAGCCTAAAGAAAATCTCTTCAAGCTAACAGCTTGTACAAAAAAAAAACGTATTGCACTCCGGGAGAAAATTAAAGATGTACATATTTTAATATGTTGTAATGGTTAGGTTAAACGACTGTTTAAAAGATAAAAATAGTTGGTCGCCCTAATTAACTCAAGACAGCATTTATGTTTTTGCTCTTGCTTACTGAGCGGTTCTTTGAGTTCATAAAATTGTTTATTTTTTTAACCCGGCAATGCGAAAATATTTAAGCAGTCACGCTCTTTATGCATTGAGGCTTTTTGATGAGGTTATAAGTTTTTACTTACATTTTTTTAATTTTAATGACTTTTCTTTCCTTTTTTTTTTGGTCTGTTGGTATATTGGCGTTTCTAACTGACCTATATTAAATGATTTAATTGTAGTTTTAGTTTAATTGCTTAGTTACAAATATTTCTTACTGTATACAATTATATAGTCACAAGTATTTTTAACTGAACAGCGCTGCTGGGGAGTTTATTGCGCCACTTTTTCCCAGCGAAAGCAAAAGGAGGAAGCGAAGGCGTTTTAGGGGACTGGCTTATGTAATATCAACTTTAAAAAAGTACTGATTATATTATCAACCTAGTTTGAATAAACTGACTCTTGATTATGATTTGTGTCACACTCAGAACGTTATCTAATTCAACTTCTATAAATAAAATAACTCAGCGTCAGGCACAAATTCAATTAGTGTCATTTGATATTTCATATAAAATTCCCTCGAGGCATCACGTTGATTTCAGTTGACGTTGGATCCAGTTGCAATAAGATGCATAAAAATCACAAAAGGTTTTCGAAACAATTTATAATTAATTATATTTTAAATTATTATATTTATGGATGAATTATATTACCAATTTATTTATATTTCGTGTTCCGGCATGATGTCTGGTGAAGCCGTACGGAGGACGGGTCTGAGCAGTTGTGTTGCGATGTGTGCCGGGTACGATGCGCCTAATGTAGAGTTTGGTCGTGGAGGATCTTCAGATCAATCTCCCTTTGGCACAGCATCGTTGGTCGTGTTGTTGGTTTTAACATTGCTTCACCTCGCTCAACTGCAGTCTTCCTTCCTATTCGCTCAGTTTTTCTGAGTGACCTATACATTCTTAATAAACTAGTGCGCTTTACCATCAACGATCGCATCACTGCTTACCATCAGGCGGGATTGCGGTCAAGCGCTAGTTTATAATTAATAAAAAAAAAAAAATATCCTTTTCTCTCATAGGAGAACTTTTAATCATAACTGACGGCTGCTTTCAACTGAACTGAGGGCTAATTCTTCTAATTTTAAGAACGTTCTTAGAATATGTCTAATTAGGGAAATTAATAATAAAATAACATTTTGACAAGTTTTTGACATTTGTTCATCATTGTGTGCCGAGATGAGACAGTGATTAGATTTTGAACGTTTTAAATTACCGCTCTCTGATCAATAGGAAGAAAATTTAAAGCATATTTTTTTTCACGGTGGTAGGCCGTATTATCGGTCGCCGGCAGAAGTTACCACCCACCAGACAAAGTCTTGCCGCCAAGCGGTTCGTCGTTTTCCGCCATGATGTCTGGTGAAGCCGTGCGGAGGACGGATCTGAGCAGTTGTGTTGCGATGTGTGTAGGGTACGATGCGCCAAATCAATCTTCCTCTGGCGCAGCATCGTTGGTCGTGTTGTTGGGTTTAACATTACATCACCTCGCTCAACTGCCATTTTCCTTCCTACTCGCTCAGTTGAGTGAATAGGCTCTTAATAAACTGGCGCGTTTTACCATCAACGATTGTATCACTGCTTACAATCAGGTGGGATTGCAGTCAAGCACTAGTTTATAATAATTAAAATATATCTAATATATAAAATTCTCGTGTCACGGTGTTCGGCTTTAAACTCCTCCGAAACGGCTCGACCGATTTTGATGAAATTTTTTGGGCTTAACCGGTATCTATGAGAATCGGCCAACATCTATTTTTCATCCCCCTAAATGTTAGGGGTAGTCCACCCCTAATTTTTTTTTTAATTTTTTAGACAAAATTTTTAATTTCTATTTTTTTATGATACAACATACAAAAATACATACAATCCCCAATTTTCACCCTTCTACGATCAACCCTTATTTTTTAATAGCCATTTTAGTAATTTAATCTATTATTTATCTAATATATAAAA
This sequence comes from Sesamia inferens, assembly GCA_037179545.1. NCBI lineage: Eukaryota > Metazoa > Arthropoda > Insecta > Lepidoptera > Noctuidae > Sesamia > Sesamia inferens. Next base: position 24,501,702 of record CM073921.1, read on the forward strand.
TTCTCGTATACATATATATTTGTACGAGCACTCATCGATCGTCGTTTCGTCTAGAGCGTTACTATTATATAATCAGCCTACATTGCTCCCACTGTTGGGGCTCAGGTCTCCCCTCGATGAGAGCCGTAGGCCGTTATCTACCACGTTGGCCCAGTGCGGGTTGGTAGATGCCACATGTCTTCGAAGTTTTTTGATACTATTACCTCTTTATATCTGTATACCGGTTTCCTCTTGATGTTTTCCTTCACCGTTTGGACAGCAGTGGTGATGAAATAATTCACACAAAATAAAGCGTCTGATGGTGTTCAAACTTACGACCTACAAGTTGTAAGTCTCGGCCGATACCACTAGGCTTTTTTTTTTTTTTTTTTTATTAAAGTATAAACCAGCGCTTGACCGCAATCCCGCCTGATGGTAAGCAGTGACGCAATCGTTGATGGTAAAGCGCACTAGTTTATTAAGAGCCTATTCACTCTAGCCTTGAAGACACTCAAATTGTAGTCCGACGGAAACACCGCCGCCGGCAGATTGTTCCAGTCCCTCGATGTACGCGGTATAAAGGAGGAGGCGAAACGCTTCGTCCGGATCGTAGAGGTGTTAACAACGTAAGGGTGGAAACTCGCCGTACGACGGGTCGTCCGATGGTGGAACGGAGATGGGGGAATTAAATCGTGCAATTCCCTCGCACACTCCCCAGAATGTACCCATATTATTAATATTCTTGATATTATTATCAAGGATATTGAACAAAAGACGTCAAGCAGCCATCAGACTTATACGACTTTGAAATAAACGGTACCGTAGGTTAGATGACCGCGAAGGATTGCTTACGTTCCGAAGCTAAATCCATTCTCAACAGAGTTTAATTGTGACAGTTGTTATTTAAATTGTGAGACCATTTTAAGGCTGGATCGAAGACCTTAACTGGTTTCTAGAATACCTCGCTCGATTAGCCACTGTAAAATGAGATATTCTGATACAGATACTTACGTAACTGTTTATTGAATCTAGCAGACAATTGTAGCAATTAATGGTTACGTTTGTGATGGTTTGACATTGTTTGGTTTCAAGAGAGAATCTTGTGGTAACGGCAAACTAGTAAGACTGTCTATTGTCAAAATAGACTCTCTATTGTAGAAATAGAAAGATGAAATATCTAAACTTAAATTGAGTTTAGTTTGTGAACCAGGGAAGCGGTTCCATTATTGGCTGATGATAGTTAAGAGATTTTCCAAAACTACAAGGTTTCAGTTAACTGCATTATAATGGTGCCAATAACTAAATGCTACTTTCTTTTTTATTTAAACTTGATTTCAAATTATATTTTATATAAAATATAATTTAAAAGATTATTTAAAATTTTATATAAAATATAATTTAAAATCAAGTGGCGTGGCGCAGCTATCTCATGGGAATATTGAGATAAAAAGTATTAATATAGTCTCTTCTTCATCTCAGCGTTCATCCCAGTCGTATCCGAAGCTTTTCAGCTTTAGAGTCTCCGCTTGGAGGGTCCGCTTTACCAGTCTAACTGCTCATTTTGGCTAAACTTCGATATTTTCCATGAAGCGTAGTATTAATTTAGTATCTATGGTAATCCAATTATATGTTTGCCAAATTTCATGCAAGTTAGTCCACTAGTAGCGACATACAACATCCATACACACATTTATTATATAATTAGGAGTCTGTAACTTAGATACACGTGTCTATGCTTGAATGTTTTTATTCAGTCTTTTTTAGTCATGAATGTTTAAGCAAATAAATTGGATCGTAAATTAAACATTCACGTTCGTATAATATTCAAAAAGTAATTCCTATGGGAATTTGATCTGTAAGGGCATTCAAATGATAGGTATTTTTGAACGAATATTCTTTATATTACGTCATAGGTGACGTGCGATTGGCAGTTAATTTTTGAAAGCAACCATGCTTTTATACAACTTAACTAAAATAAGATTTTGTAAAAAAAATGGAATATAACACCAGTTTACAAAAAAAAGAGGATGAATATGAACTTATAGCCTTTTACAACTTAGAATAAAGGAATATTAATAGGAACTGTTTCTGCTGCATATTAACGATCTGCTGATGCCCGGTATCTATGGGTATGCAGATGACAGCACAGTTGTGGAGAGATACCTGCCGGATGCTCGGGCTAGTAGGGAATCAATCCGGTCCGAAAGAGAGGCCATGGTAGAGCGAACGAGTGTTGCACTTCAGGCAGTCTCCGAATGGGGCAATGCCAATCTTGTAGCATTCAATGCCGCCAAAACGCAGGCGTGTCTTTTCACCGCCAAAAGGAGCCCGTTCACCTTGGCTCCTACTTTTCGGAATGTATCCTTGGAGTGTACCGACCGCCTTCAGCTTTTGGGTATTGAGATTTCCTCGAACCTAAACTTTGGGCGGTTCATTGAGTCCAAGGCCAAGGTGGCTGCCAGAAAACTTGGTGTAATCGCAAAGGTCCGGCAGTACTTCACACCAGGGCAGCTTCTAATGTTGTACAAAGCACAGGTCCGTTCGTGTGTGGAGTACTGCAGCCACATTTGGGCTGGTGCTGCTAAGTGTCACCTGGCCACTTTGGATTCAGTGGAGAGGCGTGCGAAGAGGCTGATTGGTGACCCTGATTTAACTCGAGTTGGTCTCCAAAGCCTAGAGCACAGGCGTAGAGTAGCCAGCCTTTCGGTGTTCTATAGGATACATTCTGGGGAGTGTGCGAGGGAATTGCACGATTTAATTCCCCCATCTCCGTTCCACCATCGGACGACCCGTCGTACGGCGAGTTTCCACCCTTATGTTGTTAACACCTCTACGATCCGGACGAAGCGTTTCGCCTCCTCCTTTATACCGCGTACATCGAGGGACTGGAACAATCTGCCGGCGGCGGTGTTTCCGTCGGACTACAATTTGAGTGTCTTCAAGGCTACAGTGAATAGGCTCTTAATAAACTAGTGCGCTTTACCATCAACGATTGCGTCACTGCTTACCATCGAGCAGGATTGCGGTCAAGCGCTGGTTTATACTTTAATAAAAAAAAAAAAAGGAAAAGGCATAGTTGGAAAGATTCATCTGAATCTACTTGTACGAGTATACTAATATATAAAGCTGAAAAGTTTGTTTGTTTGTTTGAACGCGCTAATCTCAGGAACTACTGTTCCGATTTGAAAATATATTTTTGCATTGGGTAGCCCATTAATCCAGAAAGACTTTAAGCTATATAACATCACACTGTGACCATTAGGAGCGGAGCATGACCAACTCTACGCGAACGAAGTCACTGGCAGCCGCTAGTTTGATGATATTTTACATAGATCGAGTACCTAGATAGGCAGCTGGGTAAGTACTGGGTTGGGCGACTGCATTGCGTAAACTGGTATAATAATATTAATCAGTCTGTATAGTCTCATTGCACTGAGCCTATATAGCACAATCCCTAATACGCGGAAATTTCATTCCGCCATTCACGCCTGGGCCTTCCGTTATGCCCACAATGGATCCGACACGCGGCAAACCTGTTCGGCCTACTCCAATTTGAGATTGGCTACTTTTTAGGTAACTTATGTGATTGTTGTTAGAGTTGTATCAATTTCAAAATTTTGATGAGTATCATTCTCTAATCACGGTAATGCCTGATCTTGAGTTTTTCCACGATAAGTTGCGTATATTTAAAAACAAAATAAAAAGTGGACATTGATTTTAATTCCTAATCGTTAATCATTTGTTGCTTTATAACTGATTTGCTGTTACTTGATATTATATTGACATTTCATTTTTTTTTATATGATATTAATTATACATTCATTTTAATATTTCAACAATTGTTTCTGTATTATATATTAAATTTAAATTTCAAAGTATGTTTCCATTAGGTATTATTTATTTTTCTTAATTAATTATTGAATTCCATCTTCGAGCCGATGATCTGCCAATGTTATGTACGCCATTATTGTCACTGACATCAGGCCATAAATTAAATAACATATTTTAAATTATTCTAAATGTTAAATGTATTTGATGTGGCAGTAGTTTTTTAAATAATTAAAATCTATCCACTAGTAGCGACATCTAGGTTAGAGTACGTAAACTAAATGTTTGTAAAAAAAACGTGTTAAAGTTAGTCTGCACCAAGGAGTAGATATAACAATATAAGTTTGTCTGCACAGAATGGTCAAAGTGCTAGCGATCGACCCGTGTTGCTTTTATTAATTAACCACAAGCCCCTGGCCTCATATTCCTACTATCAAATAGAATGGCTTCCCAACGTTTCTTAAACAATGCATCTGCTTTATTTACATAACTTTTCTTCCTTCATTCAGTTTTGAACCAACTTCTATCTTCGTCCCGTTTGATCAATATCAGAAGTTTAAATTACATTCAACGAGATTCTGGTGAGGTTTCTTAGTTATCTACCCATACTATAAATATAAGCCAAGTTTAAACTAACAAGACCACGACTAAGTTAGGACAGCGACTAAGTTAGTTAGGAAAACCGAGGCGAGCTTTGACTTATAAAATTAATATCGCTGAACTCTTGATAAATGATTAGATAAATCCTACTATATTAGTATAGCTGCGACAGTTCTATTCAAAAATCAAAATGATTTTAATTCGAGTATCACTGACTCATGTAGAAATAACACACTCATAATTACATTACAAAGACATACCTACAACAATCAATCATACATTCATAAAAATGAATGCATATTTGTTACTCTTTAACTCACAAATTTCAGAATCAATATGAATCAAATTTGGCACACAGACGGTTTATAGCAAAGATATTACATAGAATAGTTTTGATCCAGATATTCCGAGCAGGTGAATCCGCGGGGCGCTGGTAAAGGTTTATAATACATATTATGACTGTGACTTTAGAATTATGACTGGCTTCTCGTCATGACTTCGTCTGCGCGAAATCTTTTGCACTCTGACTCACTCCGTCGAATCGCAACGCCTGCCCGCGTTATTACCTAGTTTTCGCTTAAGCTTAGCGTTCTTTCTTACATTTTTCTTAATGCTTGGCTCTTAAGTGTGATGTTAAGAAGAATTATAGAATATATTATAGAATTGGGCTGTCAAATGTAAAACGTTTTTTCCGACGAGTTAAGATAAAAAATTATTCAATTTATCTTTGAAATGTTTTTTCCTTTTTATTAACGCAAATTAAACTTCTTCGTAGGTCTACTGGTAGCAGTTGTTTCTGCTGAGCTTGAAGTTCAAGTCTCTAGCCATGTAAACGTTCACCTTTCTCATTTTAAGCCTAACTCATTGTTACAAACTAGTTTTAAAGACAACCGCTGATAAATCAAGCGCCAGACTAAACTTCGATACAACAATATGCTACGGTAGTTACAGGTAAGCATCAAATATTTTGAATTCTGAAACTGCTTGATCACTGAATGAAATACCAGCTATTGTTGACGGTCGGTGGATAGTTTTGGTCAGCGGTTTTGTTTCATTGGAAACAGCTATCACTACTTAGTATAAAACAAACTCTCTTTCTCTTTCCCTATGTCCCTATGTATGATTAAATCATTAAAACTGCGCAATGGATTTTGATGCGGCTTTTTTAATAGATAGAGTAATTAAGGAGGAAGGTTTATATGTATATTAACATCCATTGTATAGTGGCGAAATACTATTGTTTTTGAGGTTTCTAATGTGATGTCGTAAATAATTACGTTTCTCCGCGTTTGCAATTAAACGTAGGCCTACGAGATTTATCAAAATAATGCATCTACTAAACATTGTACACATTAAAAAGGACTACAAATACTCCGCGATTGTATATGTCTATCTCTTATGGATACCCCACAATAACATTTTTTTATAATTTACTTTTTACTATAAATACTGGCTAATTTTCGAAGCAATTTTAACCAATACAGCATTAATCCTTATCTAATTTAATACCTTCAACACATTGTTGATTTAACATTGATCTATATTGCCCTTTACAGCATACGATTTAAATGAATATTTTCGACGATATTACAGATATAAAAATTGCGAGGCGTCGCGTTTGCGGCCAACCGGCCTGCCGGGGCGGTGGCGAGAGCGGCGTTCACAGTTTTTCTGTAGCGTATTTACACTATTTACATGGTATCAGCATTGCACCCGTGCGAAGCCGGGGCGGGTCGCTAGTTAGAAATAAACAGCTAAACATTTATAGGACTACGAACGTCAGGGACGCGTGCAATTAGTGGCCTTTGTGCAATCAACATGGCTTTCAGTTCAATTATAAATCGCGCTTTGGTGAATTTTAATGTGCGAACATTGATATTCTAAATTCGTTTACTGTGCGTACATATGTATTGTCAAGGACTCAAGACGTTACGTTATTTATTACCTGAGGGACAGATATTGTATCGCCAATCTGTGACAAATCATTGGAGAAAACAAAGCAATTTTTGTATTTTAAGACTTAGGTCTCGTTCCACCAAACATATATCAAAAGTTATTAGACACATTATTATTATCTGACGCATAAATAGAGAGCTTCGACAATTTTTGTATAGAACATACATATTTCAAACTGTAGTATTTATTCTTCAGTTAGAAATTACTATCTGACTCTTAAAGAAATCAGCTCTCAAAATAATGATAATTTAGAAAACAATGGCCCTGATTCCCTTGTTCACAAACTAAATTACATTTAAGTTCATTGCATCTTTTTCTAACTATTTCTTTAAGAAAAGGACAGAAGATAAAATGTCAGTTTAGACCTGTCAAATTAGTGCGCTCCTGACGAACTAGCGTATTTTTAATCGCCATGTTTATAATCGCGTCTAAACTGTCTATGGAGTATCTTAATTTGACAGAATTAAACTAAAATGTTATCTTCTATCCTTTTCTTAACGAAATGTTAAGAAAAAGATGCATATAACTTAAAATTAGTATAGTTTGTGAACAACGAAATCGGCGCCTGTGACTTATTTTTAAATTTATAATACTTACAACTTTTTTGGAATAGGATCATTAACTCCGAATAAAGAAACTTTTACCTTTTTTACAATATTACTATAGAAGTAGATATAAAAAAAAAAAACAAAATAAAAGATAAACTCACAAAATATTCCTAATTAACCTTGAGCCTTAATGCGATAAAGTTGAAAATCTAATAGACGAATTTGAAAGTCGTCTGTACATACTATCTAACTTATACTTAGTACTGATTAAATAATCAACTTTAAAGCAGTATAACATTAATAATTAATTTAGTAATGAATTATATTACAATATGATTTCTAAAATAGCATGGTATTTTTCTTCAGTAAATTAATGGAACAATGTTGGGATATTGCTGCACTGCACTTTATGTAAGCTTCTTTTCTAGTTATTTCCTTTCAGTATATTGTTACACTGAGAGGAACTAACTAGAAAAGAAGCTTACATAAAGTGCAGTCCATGTTCAATCAGCCTAGTATTCTTTTTTTTTTTTTGTTACATTGAAACTAAAGAATTGACTATTCTTTGTTTAGTTTAAAAATCCTAAAGAATGAATAGCGAATTGTTTAGTTTCTAAGCTGATTACAGACGAACTGCACTTTAAACTGCTTAAGCTTCTAGAGTAAATTGAAAACATTTGAATTTAAAATTATTTTCTTGTGCCAATTTTCATTTAATATAAAACCGTAATTGTTTTTGAAAGCTCCGGTAAGTTGATATTTAATTTATATTTAAACTTCAATAATAGAATGGAACTTTAGTGAACAATATATTTAAATTTTTCAGACAAGCGTTTTACTATGTGTAAATAAGTTTAATATGTGTTAAGCACCGCGACTCTCAAAATGGTGATGGCAAACATTCATGAGGAAAGCGTGGTGTATTAGAACCACAACATTTGAAGACAAGTGACATCTACCAAGCCGAATTTGGCCCATGTGATGGATTATAACCTACTTTCAATCACTGAGAGGAGGCCAGTGTACCAGCATAAGCCTAATTCTTTAAGCACAGTTCGCGGTCTACGTTTTGAGACGGTTATAGTGAAACCTTTTACCCCCTTTTTACTTTTACAACCCGTATTTTGCCATCTAAATAGTTATTGAATTATGAACTTAACCGTTGTTGAAATGCAGCTCTTTAATTTCTCTCATTCGAGAACTTTGCACACATTTAAATAAAGTTCGGTATACAAATAATGACTGAGAGGTTAAATCTAAAACTTAAGTTAGATTTCGTTTTGTAATAAGACGCTTAAGGTCCCTTTTTTGTATGGATGGGAAATCATCAAATGACCTGTCCCGCTAAGCGGAGCGGAAGGGAGAGTCAGACTTTTGCTGACTAAAATCCACCCGTGTTGCTTCACCTGCCTGAGCGCCAGGGCCAATTTCTCTTTTGACCAACCCGCAACCCCGACCCAGTCATCGGTCTTTGTGGACCCCGTCACTATGTGCTGACATCTATTTGAGGCGCGCGTCAAACGCAACGCGCCGTCGACCCGGGGCCTAGTCTTTACCGGGCGATGAGCTGCCCACTGCTGCGCCCACAAGTTCGCGCCTACAATGGCTGGAAGTCCGATGTTGTCTCCCGACCAGGGCATCTCCTCCGGCTGTAAGGTTAGGGTCCCTATTTACATTTGTTTATTTTTACACCACATCGCCAAGCCTGAACGCGCTACATACACAAACATTAACGCGTATTACACGGAACAGCGTTAGTAAAAAAAAATGGTTGCCTGTAAAGTCGGTTTTACGGGCGAAGATTTTACGTGACAACGTCTTTTTCTCGGTAGAATATTTATTGATATGAATATAATTAAATTGCACAATAGGAACAAGGAATTGAATGAAAATAAGAATTGCACAAATTTTAACTATAGAAATATATTTTGTTTACTTAAACATCGGTGACTCATCGTAACGTTACCGAGCGTTACACTTTTTCATAAGTGACTCCCAGCCGCAACCTAATTTAAGACGTTGTCACGTCAAAATCCTAATTGAGTTTCAGGCTGAATATCTGTTATTTTTGCTAACATATATTGAAGAGAAACTTCATATTCGCTGAGTTTCAGTTTGCACTTGATAGAGCACTTGTTTTGAGTTTACTAAAATAAAAATATTACTACGTTGTATATTGAGTGGGTGCTTGTAATAGTTTTATTTCCAGAACTTGTTCCAATCCGTGGCGATGAAACAACATTTTCCGGAATGTTGGAGATCGTTCTATTTATTTTGCCAGAATTTCAGTTACAAGTATTCAAACATGCAAACTTTTAACCTATTGCAAATATAACCGCTGCGAAGTGTTTGCTTATATACCTAAATATTTGCACAAATACGTTTATACATTTATCTCGGTTGGCATTTGATACTGTGTGCTTCCTGAAAAACTTTTCGCTTCTTGGTGATCCAGTCATATTGGCATCAGTCGAATCTGCTTTGAAAATCTTCTATGATTTATAAAGAAGAAATTATTCCGTTCCTAAGATAATGCATATGTAAATGAATTAAAGGATTTAAATATGAAATTGAATTACAGGCAGGTTAATCCCCGATGCGCAGTGTGACATAAATAGGAGTAGTGGTTGCATGTATCAGGTCGTTAGTGCGAATCCAAACAGACGTAAATTATTTCATCTCCACTACTCTCAAAACTGTGATGGACAACAACGTGAGGATGACAGCATACCCTAGAACCGAAAATTCGAAGACATTTGATACTCGTATCTACCAATGCACACTGGGCCCGCATTGTAGATTACCTACGGGCCACTTCCTCTAACTGAGAAAAGGACGGTGTTCAAGCAGTGCGTGAAATATTAAAGTATTGACTGTACGTTTTACGTTGACTTATTTTAGAAAGGAGTCCGAACAACAAATATTTTATTGGTACATTTTCCCGGTCAATGATTTAATCCGCACTGTAGCTGAACAATGTGAAACAAAAGTCTTGAGAAGAAGTCACACAACACTTTTGTTTCGTTATATTTCATATTTTTATGTACCATTTGAGCGTGAAGGGCGGAGTTTAGGAGGATTTTCTTAAGTAATATTGTCGTTCAAAAGTGCTGATTCTCAGCCTAATTTGAATAAACTTTTGATTGGTTTTATCTTATTTTGCTGTTTATGCACATATATGCATATACACAAATAGTATAAATATAATAAACAGAAAAACATGGGTATAGAGGTGCTGATCATTAGATCCTGACATATGAAATTGGCGTTTTGAATGGGAAAAATAAAAGTCGTTTATTTTTTTTTTATAATATATGTATTTAATCAATGTATGATCCATTGCTAGTTCGTTTATGCGTTTTCAAAAAAAAAACATTAGGAATCAATAAAATCTTTCAAGGCGGTTTGGAGACTGCCTCATCGAAGTTGAATTTTATCGCCTGCAAAAAGTGTCAAGTCAGCAGTCGACGCGCGTTTGTCGGTTTGCTTCACTCAATTCATGAGATACCCACCTTTCGAGCTTTCTTATCTTCCCAATTTGTTTCAAGTGGATTAATACAGTTTTATCACTAACACTGCAACCTGCAGCTAACTCGGACGTAGTTTGCGATGGATCCGTTTTCACAATAGCCTTAAATTCTTAATTGTCGACTTTGGTCTCTGGCCGTCCACAGGGATTGTTCTGTAGGTTGAAATTTTCAGAACGAACGAAAACATTGGAACCAAAAACGCACTGTGCTTTCTCTAGCGACACCACTGCTATACACATAATTAATTCTTTGGGCCGTTTCTGCAGCAGTGGTGCCACGGCGGAACTCATATTCGTAAATAACGCGAAGTTTTAAATTTTTCATTTTATAAACTCAATGACGTAGAGAAAAAAACAAAAGAACTACGGGTTTGGAGACACAAATTGATGATTAAATAGCTGTATAAATTTGAATTTGGAATTCTAAACCAAAGAGGAGATATTTCAAAATGGCCAGTACGATAAAACGCCAATTTCATATGTAAGGAGCTAATATTTCATAAGAAATCTCTTCCAACATATCTAGCAACAGGAAAATAGACACAAAAAGTAGAAAACGTGAAAGATAAAACAATTGTAAGATCAAAAACTAATTCACTAAAGCTTAACGTAAATTATGAGAGTACACTATACATTCATAAAATGAATAACTCCCAATTTTCTTACCTTTGCCAACTCTTAAACTTCAAACTTAGACAAAATCGAGTCAGTAATGTCTAGTCGTTGCCTTGTGGTTACCAAATGTACAAGCACGTTGTCATTGTATGTGTAATGTAAGCGCAGCTATAAGAGACAACGGCAAAGTCGAAAGTGTGCGAGTGTGAGTTAAGTGCCGACTTTGCTCATCCTCACGCTCTCATTTACATCGTGTTTGTACACAAGATAATCATTGGAAAGCACGTCCCTTGTAAGTTAAAAATACGTATCTAAAATTCGTATTAAAACGGAAGAAACTCTGGAGAATTTTCCGGTGAATACTCGCTTACCCATAAAGTAGTGATAGTTGAATGCTGGGAAGTTGTGGTAATGAGTTTTCGATTCAATATCGTCTATTTAGTTACAAACTGTTTTACTCAAACAGTCGGGAAGTCTGGTTAGAGATCGGTCAACAAGACAAGATTTCATTACGTGATAGTAAAAAGAAAATTTTAACATTATTTCTGTTGTTGTATAAATATTTGTAAAAGCTAGATTTTATAAGTTATAAATATTTATGTTATGTATATAATTAGTTTCTTGACTAATTATTATCAATTGTAAGAACTTGAATGATAAAAAGTACCTTGTATTGACTTCATGTCATTGGCTGAAACTTTGACAATATTTCATAACATTCATTCAAGCATGGACATTGGTGCCAGTCACTTGTTTTTTTATTGCCAATTTGAATTTGATCTCTGTAACTACATATATGTATAACGCTATTTTATCTTTATACAAAACTTAAATATAGTTTGTTCAGAATAAGCAACTGCATCGATTCCAATCATGTTTACATTTTTCCCAAATATATTTAGAAATTGTTGCAGTGTGGTTAGCGAGCGCGTCATCCTATTATTTATATAACACAGCTCAGATCATAGTACTAGATTCGTGAGAAAGGTCAACGCACCGCCCCCCGCGCCGCGCCGCTGCAGGCACGGGTGGCATATTTTTGTAGTTTTTCAGGATATCTTTTTGAAATTTTGTACATAGATTCTTTACTTGAAATACTGGATACATATACAAAAGATTAAAAATAACGAGAAAAATAACGTTGTATAATAAAGTTTATATGCAAACACAATGTTTTCATAACCAAAGTCCTTGCTTCTGAGTGCTGAACCAGTTCATATCTCAGAAGTGAGATTATCAATATAGTAAAGTGATCGATGTATAGTGCCCAAGAAAGGATCGGAGACATGCTAAGTATTAATTTGGCGAACGTAAAACTCATATATGTCTCTTGGTTATTGAGCTGCCTACCCTCATGAAAGAAGAGAAGAGCAAAAGTAGCTTATATTTAAATCAAATTAAATCATTTCTATTTTTTTCATTTTTCAAGAAAGAAATGACGAGTGATTTAATTTTTTGGCATCATACTCTGATAGAAGCTTTTTGGTCTGGTATAGGACTTTCTTATTTATTTTTATGACATTTTGATATTTTTTTCATATATTTGTATTACATATATACATTTATATTTGTTTTCTTTTATATTTTATTTGTGTCCAGTTTTATGATTTGCCTGCAAGAGTCAAAATAAACACATGTGTTTTCTTTGTTTCTATTTCTGTAAGAGCTAATTATTCCAAGGGCAGAATAAATTTGAATTTCAGACAGTTCATCACATAAATCCCAGACTTATTTTTTTTTTCCACCTATAAAAATTATCTATCAATTGAAGATTTAAAGAAAAAATCTTTGCGCCACACTAGGAATATCTCCTGCACCGTGGGTGCTTTACAAACATTTAAACTCACATACACAAACAGCCAGACCCGAAACAACTACTTGTAGGTCATACAAATATATACGTACCCGCGACACGCAGCACTGCAGTCAATAGCTTAACCACAGCGTCAACCGTGCATTAGCCCTAAGTAAGGTTTGTAGAAACTTAGTGGAAGTCGCCGCTTCCTCCGATTTTGAGAAGGGCCTAAACAAAGTCTAAGGTCACAGTCTCTTTTAAATGGGACTCACACTCAAAGGACTCAAACTCGACAAAACACATTATCATAATTTATAAAAAAAAAACGATAATGTTATACACCTACATTTACCTACCTTTTTTAGGGTCGGATTCCAGACTAACAAGGTGCAACTGAATACCAGTGTTTTATACGGAGCGTCTGCCTATCGCCAACTGCATAACCCATATCCTCCCGTGGGTGTCGTAAGAGGCGACTAAGGGAACTCTCACCAGAGAAGCGGACAGCAGCGCTTCTCATGCAGAATATCAAATTACTGCGTTCCCCAACTCGCCTGCGAAGCGTGGGGATTATGGCAAAACCCCCAAAGCAATGAAAGCCTTGGAGGAGGCCTTTGTATAGCAGTGGACCTTTTTAGGCAAAAAAAGAAGAAGACTGCCAATCTGACATCAACCACCCAATTACGTGGGGTAATACGATACCCCGTCGTAGATGTTGTCAGTGTTATACTGGTTGTCAATATTTCTGACTTCTGACTATCCATAACGAGCTATCGACAATCAAAGATCCGCTAATGGCAGCCGGGACCAGCGGCTTTTATGTGTACGAAGCATGGAGTGGTTATTTATTTATCTAACAATACTCGAATGTATTCGAAATAAGATTCTAACAAACCTGACAGTTGAAAATCCCGTCGCGAAATTAGTAAGTCTTTGCGAATGAGGTTTATCCCTTGCATAGAAAAGATTAAGTCAAAAATTATTTTGACGTCGTGTCACAAAAAATATTGCCACGGTGCTAAAACTGAATGAGAAGTTAAAGCGTGTTATCACATGGTCACAAAAATGGTCATTTCTATCGTCACACCAAAAAAGTGTTGTTTCACATTAAAAATAAAAATGTATGACCCTGACATACGCACTTACGTTACACTAACGAACCGTGTGAAACAATACTTTATTGAGCGATACGAATTACTTTATTGTCCAACAGTTTGGACGGCTTTCATGCTGGCAATTCAACAACAATCATATAGTATTATGCTAGTGCAATAAATACTATTGCACAATAAATACTATTGCAAATGAATTATATTTTATTTCAAAGCAAAGTTAGCAATTTAGGAGACTAAAATTTAATGACACCACTTTTCACCGGCGCCAGCGAAAAATTATTACACACATCTTCATTACATTATACTTAAGTACTGCTTGCGGTTTCATTGAAAAATAAAATAAAAATTGTAATGCTTCAATTAGCTTAATGATCTACCATCTAAGGTTCTATAATTATTGTAGTTGGCGTTTTCTTTTACTTAAGCTGAGCTGATTTTGCTTGCGCCCATCTCTCTTTTTTACAAAAGCATTGTAAATTGTGCTTTATTGGTGACGACAAACATCCATCCTTTTTTTTTTTTGGTGGGATGGGAAATCATCCAATGACTTCTCCCGCTCTGGGCGGAGTAGAAGGGCGTGTCAGACTTTTACTGACTAAAACCCACCCGTGTTTCTTCACTTGCCTGTGCGACGGCCAGGGCCACGGTTTCTTTTTTAACCAGCGCGCAACCCTGACCCACGAGGCATCCCAGGAAGCTTGAAATTGAGCTGCTCGCTCTGCTAAGCAATGTCATTAAGATCATGCGTAATTATGCTACAATTAAAGGATTGCTACATTTTGATTTAATGGCTATGTAGCCATGTGATTTAATAAAAACAGTGATTAAAATGTTTTAATCACTATTTTTGTTAAATCACGTAAATTATTGTAAACATTTTCATTTTTAATCTCTGGTCTTGAAAAAAGACCAGAGATCCCTGAGTTTATTTCGGTTTTTTCTTCCAGAGGTAGTCAGTTAGGAAATGCCGGCTCCATCTAGTTTAAAAAAATATGACGTGTAAAAGTGATCAGTGATCCTACTTGCAAAATAAACGATTTCATTTCATTTCATCCGTCTTCGTACACCCCGTCACGATGTGCTGACATTTTTTGAGGTGCGTGTAATACACAACGCGCTGTCGGCTCAGGCCTGGTCCTTACTGGGAGGCGAGGTGCCCACTGCTCACCGCCTGCAGGCCCGCGCGTACTGTGACTGGGAGTTCGATATTGTCTCCCGACCAGGGCGTCTCCTGCGGCGGCTAGTGGCGTGAGGACGCTGGGATTCCGGCTGCCTCACGCGCTCCGCCTCCTCCTCTGCCAGCATCACTGCTTTGCAGAAGGAGGCGACGGCTTGCCATGCACTCTCGCTCCTGACCATGGCCTGGATCAGGGTCGGACGCGAGAGATCGCCGCCGATCGCCACTACGAGGACACGGCGGTGCTCTACCCAAGCCGGGCAGACCTTCACCGTGTCCTCAGGGCGATCCACACAATGGTGACACTCTGGCGTTCCTTATACGGAACAGGAACCTCCCAAAACAGTGTCCGGTGAGAACCTGCGTCAGGCGGAAGGTGAGGGCGCCGTGGCGCCTCTCTAGCCACTCCTCAAAGAGGGAACTTAGCGCCGCTATTGTGACAGCCATCCATCCTGGTCTCAGAGTTAAAGTTAAGTTAATATGAGATATCATAAGTTTAGAAATAGAATTTATTCTATATAACAAAGTTCTTCTGAGACCTAATTCTAATAAAGCTAATCACTACATTGGCTAATAACGTATTCTCTATGAGACAATGATCGAAATTGCATTAAAAACGAAACTTTGGCATGGGTTGAAAAGTTTTGACTTTTCAACCCATGCCAAAGTTTCGTTTTTAATGCAATACCCCGCTTGAAAAGAAACAAAAAGTGTGGTGAGATTACTCTAGAAATAATAACCACCATACAAAATTGGGCCCCAGAACAGACAGCGATGCTGCTCGAGAGTTTGTTCCGCCACTTCATTTTTACCAACTTATTAAACACTTTTGAAAACTTGTTTTACGTAATTTGACCTCCTAAAAGTTTTGATTCTCAGCATAATTTGAATAAATTACTTTTTATTTTTATTTGAGAAAATGTGACCAAAACGTCACATTTCAACTTTTTCTAAAGCTCGTTACGTCGTATTTTCCAGCTGGGTGCTGTTTATATTTGTATTCTGTCGACTCCAACCCAATATTTTGTTGCCAGGAACATGTGGAACGTCTGGCGCACTGTTCTGGAGGAGAACGAGAAGCTGGCTCGAGCCAGACTGGCAGCCGTTGAGGTGTTCCAGCAGCAGATCGCAGACGAAGCCAAATTCTTGCGCCAGCACAAACTGAACGTAGCTAAGAAGGTAGGACTTTGTTTTTTAGTTCATTGTGACAGAATAAGCGTAAGTCCTCAAGAGAAATACTCGGAATTTTTGAGCGTTTCGTATAGTTAGTGAATTTCGCCGGGTAATAATATAATTGAAATTGCATTAGAGAGAGCACTGATGGTCTAGTGGTAACTACAGACGAGCACTTTACTTTGAGTACATTATTTCATCGTGTTAATTCTCGAAATGGTGTAGAAATCCAGCATGTCATAGAAACAAAAAAAAAATTAAGACATGTGACGTCTACGTCGCATTGAGCCTGCATGGTGAATTACGGCCCACTTCTCACAATCTGTCACAGAGAGGAAGACCGCCTCCCAGGAATGGAAACATTTTCACACTGGGTGCTTGAAGTCTTCCGCTCATTCTGTTATAACTTTTCAGATTATTAAATTGAGAGAAGGAGATTTCAGCTATCACGATTCTAATCGTAAGATTCAGAACTCCTTTATAAACGCCAACCCAAATTGAGTCGTCAACAAGTTTCTTCTGATAAGACATGGTTAATATTCGTTTAAAATAGCTTAGGCAACTCGAAAGAGGTAGTCCAGAAAATTTGGTAAATACTTAGATTGACGAAATTTAAAAAAAAAAGTTGCCCCTCACTAGGAATTTCTCCTGTGTCGTGGGTGCGTTTATAAACATACAAACTCACATACAAAAACATCCAGATCCGGAACAATTACTTATAGGTCATACAAATATTTGTTCCGTGTGGGAATCGAACCAGCGACACGCAGCGCAGCAGGCAATAGCTTAACCATTGCGCTAACCGTGCAGTCTCAATATTTTAAGGTTTTATGTTTTGTTACATGTATACATTTTTGTTGTAACTTAAAATAGATTATAATTTAATATTTCTTTTTTTTTTGTTGAAAAAAAAAAGAAATAGTTCTTGTATAATTATTAAATTATAATCTATTTTTGTTGTTACTTAAAATAGATTATAATTTAATAGTTATACAAGAACTATTTCTTTTTTTCAACAAAAAAATATTTCTTGTATAATTATCAAATTATAATACGGGGTTCGGGTCACGTCAGCCACCTGGAGTGGTGGTTAACCCGTCGCACGTGTGACCGCAGAAGCGGTCCCAGCGTCTGGCTTTGGTCCGCGCCGGTAACCCCCATATCTGAGGGCCGTTCCCCTATCCGCCACCTGGAGACGCGTCCGATGGCAGGCCAGAAACTGCACACGGAGTCCTAAACTTATCCTAACTTAACCTATCTCCTTTCGTTTTCCGCGTGAGCCGACTAAGAGGGGTTTGGGGTAAAGTCATGATGTGGCCACTATGCTACAATATTTCAATGTTATTTATAAATTATTCACTGAATGCACTTTTTACTACATAACACGCTTTATTTAGAAAACAATACTATAAATAATTTTAAAAGTCAAATGAAAAATGAGCGTGACACTCAGCTTGACTTTTCCGCCAAAACTCTCATCATGACTGATATACTGTAATGTCAATAGTATATATATATATTTACTGAGAGTAATAAATAGTTTCTAAAGATATATTGTCTTTCTAATTTTTAATATTTACAATATTTATTTATAAATTTCCATTGATTACATTATTACTATTGGTCAGTATGTCACCCAAAGGTTGACTCTTAGAAAAAAATGCATTTGACATTAAATCTGCCTCTGTACCTACATTGAAAGTTACATTAATTTATAATAACAATTACATAAAATAGACTACAAATTAAAACTAGTGTTACAATTAGCAAGTCCGAAGGAAATCGTCACACGAGGGTACGAGTAACACCGGGAGATTTGGAGTTTAGGCTCGAGCGGCCATCACAAAGTCTATGACACGTTGTGTTCTATTTACAACCTGTTATAGACCGTGTTTTGGTCGCTCAGTGCCTTTAACATCGAAGAGTATCGAAGACATCAAGATTATAATATTTATTTAATTAATATTCCGCAGTACCACGGCTGTTTCAACTGCCATTAGCTCGTCTTTGTACAGACGAGAGCACAACGAGATACTGTCAGATTTCTGTATTCGATTTTCAACTTTATCTTTAAACCATTAAGGTTCATAGTTGATTGTAAGCCCACCGCTTTAATATAAGCAGTTGTTTCACACGAAATGACCACAATATCAAAAAGGCCGCACGGTGCCTTGAACATCGAAGACATCATTAGAATCACTGAAAAATAAACCAATCACAAATTACTCATTTCAGTAATATATAGAGATATCTGAATTTTTGAAGTGAAACTTCTTTACGCACGCTTGACTTGGGGAGTAAGCTGGCGAACGCGTGACGTAAGCGTTACGAAAAGTGATCGGGCAAGGCGAACGGAAGTTAAGTGGGGCTACAAGGTCTACAACGAGTTTTTTTTTTTTCAATAAAAATAGAAGATCTATGCAAAAATATTAATTTACCAATGAAACCATGAAATAAATTTAAATATTTATAGAAAATTAATATATGTATATGTGTATACATGTATATATTGTACACACACATATATATATATACATACAGATGGAGCGAAAGAAGTTTCACTTCAGTCGTGTGGTCATAAGCACACTCGTTTTTTTTATATATCACTAAACTATGAAATCCGCTGGGCTATGTCGGCGACTTTAGTTCTTCTAATTCGATCACGTAGAGAAATAAGATTAGACGGATTAGCTCTCTGAAGTGGCAGTGGGCGGAGCACATAGCTCGTAGAGCTATGCTCTACGAGCTATGTGCCCCGCCCGATGGCGCAGTAAGGCTCTTGAATGGCGACCATGTACCGGCAAGTGCAGCGTCGGGAGCCCACCGACGATTTTGGTCGGATGATCTGACCAAAATCGCTGGATGCATGCCGCATCCAACCGTTCTTTTTGGAAATCCTTTGGGGAGGCCTACGTCCAGCAGTAGACTTCATGGAACTATGAAAGCTCATATTAGTGATATATAAAAATGCAGATTGTTCTTTATACGGTAAGCACCGTATAAGGAACATTCAAGTGGCTAATCCAATATCTAAATATTTATTTTGTTTTCGCCTATTAATTCGCAAATTTATTCTAGATGTCTTTTTTTAGATTAATTTCCCCTTAGATTAATAATTTATGTATTCGCCAAGGAGAAAGTGTCGCAGCATCTGTACCGGGACCGTGCGCCCTCCTTGATCTCGTTGTCAGGTTTTTGTTGTACGATTTGGCGACGGCATCAAAGGGGTCGCGCGGTACCATTTCATCTAACACCAGAAGAAGACGAAGAACAATGGATCACCGAGATATTTTATTTTTCACAACTAATTTGTGTCTTCAAGGCTAAAGTGAATAGGCTAGTGTTTAGAAACTAGCGCGCTTTGCCAAGCACTAGTTCAAACATTAACATATTATGATATATGTACATAAAGGATGTATCTGACATCGACGTACAAACGAGTACCATTTTTTTTTTTAATAATTATAAACTAGCGCTTGACCGCAATCCTGCCTGATGGTAAGCAGTGATGCGATCGTTGATGGTAAAGCGCGCTAGTTTATTAAGAGCATATTCACTCAGAAAAACTGAGCGAATAGGAAGGAAGACGACAGTTGAGCGAGGTGATACAATGTTAAACCAAACCACACGACCAACGATGCTGCGCCAAAGGGAGATTGATCTGAAGACCTTCCACGACCAAACTCCCAACACAACAACATTAGGCGCAACGTACCCGGCACACATCGCAACACAACTGCTCAGACCCGTCCTCCGTACGGCTTCACCAGACATCATGCCGGAATACGACAAATCGCTTGGCGACAAGGCTTTGTCTGGTGGGTGGTAACTTCTGCCGGCGGCCGATGTTATGGCCTACCACCATGGATCCAGTATATGATTCTAAACCCGCCAGTAGTAGAATTTTGCGTCGGCTTTTTCCTGATTTAAAATGAATAATATGCAGTTATTTTCACTATAGACCGTTCATGTTTTCTATACTTTTATAACCTAATATGATTTTAAAGCAAAAATAAAACATTCTTTAATTACACAAAAAAGCGCAATGTGAACAATACTAGAAAAACTATCCTATCAGCTGATTTAGTAGAGTATGCATCAGAGGTCAACGTCATACCTACAAACACGCACGGCGGCACGCTTGTAACGTTCAAAGGCCGAGCCGACACTTTTTTTTTAAACACTGTGATTTCTGTAACCGCTCATTAACGACATAAATTACTATCATAATTTTGTTAGTGGCATGCGGTCTAGCCTTTTCGCGAAGTTTGCATTACGATGTCAGATACACCCTGTATATTATATACTATGTGCACATTTTGTACAGAAATACAAATAGAAATTTATAATACTGGTAAAGAATTGCTGCGGTGTCTTTTGAATGCGCTTACATACACATTTACACAATAAACTATTGCATTAGGCGTGTCATATAATGTGTATTGTATTTGGAACAAAGATATTGTCAATACATGACCTTTTCATTATTACATTTCTATATGCAGGTGAATCTTGTATACATCTCTATTCTATTCTGTAATAAGATTGAGATCATAAGAGAATGGGAAGGCTCTTTTAATGAGACAATCATGTGTGTAATAGTTCCACAAAAAACAAATTCATCACTTCAAATTTAATGAATATTGTAGTCTACGAGTTCGTTGCACGATGTGCTACGCCGTAGTGCTACGCTGTAGTGCTACGCCGTAGCATTCATAACAAAGTTTACAAAATTTACTTACGTTCTGCTAACATATATTTTTTAATTAACCCGATAAAGTTCATGCTAAAATTCGACGGAATACTGCCGGATATTGTTCGCTACCCGCCGTATTCAATCACTTAAGAATAACAATCATTGATACTGCAATATTGGATTAATAAATCATCCTGAGCAGAGAATGAAATAAATTAAATCCTGGAACAATTGTGCCTTCATATGCAGACGATGCGTTAATTTCATCTATGTACCTTTATTTCATTTATTGAATATCGCAATTTCCACTTATGCTTACCTTTATAATATACACTGCCAACATGAGCATGATGCCTACATATGTTCTGCAGTTGACGTTTCCATAACTACATTTTATTGATTTATGGTACTTAAAATAATCAGTCTATAATTTTTCTAACAAGTTTCCCTATGTAAGAGAGAGGTTTGTAGATATGCCGGTTTTCATCACCGTTTTGAGATCAATGCCGATGAAATAGTTTACACAAAGTTCGTGCTGGTGTTCGAACTCCTAACCTACAACTCGATAGGTAGTGAACTTTACGTAAGTTACTGGACAGATTAGTATTTTAAACAGTTTTCCCAAGGCCAAAAAACGGGGTAAAAAAGTAAAACACAAAATATATAACTTTTTATAATAATTCTAATTCCCATTCTATTCTACGTGCAGTAGATGTTAATGTGCTGTGAGAATCTTCGTACATTTTTGACAGCGGTGGTCCCTGCGTACAGTTTATTCGTGCGTCGGTCAGGACCTTGATGGTGTACCGTGGGTCTTCTTCACCTCCGATCGCAAGAGGTTCATCTCCACTTTTATAGAGAATTTTGTAAGCGCTTTATTACCCAGCTGCAATGGAGCCCGCGCACAAGGAAGCCAAAATTTTTCATGTTTCACCAGTACTCATTTCTGTTATAATGAGCTGTCGGACAGGCAGTACTTAGTTGCATTTAGATCGACTGTATGCTGACTCCAACATAGTTCGTAAAAAAACAAGTAGGTGGTAGATTATGATGAGATGTCAACTACAGTGCACTGGTCTACATGAGAAGCTCTTGGTGCCTGTTGCTCATTTCCTCGACCTTGGTTCCGTGACTTTGCACCTGCATTTGCAAGAGTATTTCCTCACCAAAACTTTTACAACCATTTTGCAAGTCTTAAATCCCTTTCGGAAAATAAGTGTATATTTCGCGATGACATTTAGGCCAGTATGGTTCCGCATTCCGTACTCGTGCGTCTACCGTGCAGTTTGAATTGTAACTGGAAAATACTATTGACTATTTTCTTTCTAGGCTAAAATTATGATACATTATATAATTCAGTTATTACCTTCAGAAACAGATGACGTATTCTTACCTTAGCCGTAAGGGCAGTATTACACATATAATGATATTTTGTAACCATTTATTTTGTTTTAAAAGAGTATCCCAGAGGGTTAATTCTCGTAATTAAAAGAACGTTTACAGTCTTTTATTTATCCTTCTTTTCGTTTATTTAATGTTGCCCTACACTAGAAGTTCCTCCTGTATCGTGAGTGCCTTTACAAGCATTTAAATTCATATACACAAACATTTGGACCCAGAAAAACTACCTGTAAGCCATATAAATATTTGTTCAATGCGGGATTCCGATCTCAGTCTCAGTCTGCTAAGAAAAAATCTAATTTCCCCACATTTTGACAAGTTTTTGATATTTATTAGTGGCCGAGATGAGACTGCATTTAGGGGTTTTTGACGGGAAAGCTAAGATGGATGTCACGCTCATTTTTCATTGGACTTTTAGATTACTTATAGTGTCGTTTATTAAATAAAAGCGTGTGATTTATGTAGTAAAAAGTGCATTCAATGCATAATTTATAAAGAACATTGAAATATCGCAGCATAGTGGCCACATCATGACTTTGTATCAAATATCCCTCGTAGACGGCTCACGCGGCCGTTTTTTTCAACTGTCATTGGCGAAATCCGCCATTATCGTGAAATAAAATGTTCATAGAATTTCGTGTTATTGGCAAAATTGTGGTATCTATCCACATGGGCCATTGTTCTAGAGATGAAGTTGACTGCATTTAGATTTTGAACGTTTTAAATTACCAGAAATGGTTTTCCGTTATGGGATCTAGCTTTAACTTTCTAACTGACCAGCCGCGGTCCCTTGACTAATAAAAGTACCTGTAATTGCTTTATTTAAAATAAAGGGTTTGAGTTTCCGAAGCTCCTATAATTTGACACAAATTACCTTGTTAGTAACGACATGACAGTATGCTACTAACAGCCCCGGGCCGAGATTGCTCAATAATAACGCTATCTATGTCGAGACTGCAGCCCTTGATCGATACATATTACAAGCGATTGAAATATTTAAGCTGTTTTATTTCACTGTGTGAATAAAACTCTCACTCCTAGAGTATACTTAGTAATTTAAAACTGACACCATAATATGAAGTAACACACCTTCTCTTTTAAGTTGTCTTTTTTTTATTCGTGTTAATAATATGAATTGTAGTTTTATAAGTAATCTCTTATATTAATGTGTATTTTATAGTTGGAACACCCTATAATTATATGCGAGTCCAGTCCGTGTTTTTCGTTCCAAGGGTGCGCGGAATGTAGGAGCGGCAACAGTTTTACCATAGTCCATTCACCCTAACTCATAAATTAATAATATTTTTTTAATTATTTAAAAATATTAATTTTTAGTATGTTAAGTAGACATGGGATAGATGAATCGGACTGTGTAAGTCCGTTAATACAAAATGAAACATTTATTAACACATCTCTTTCTATGTCTAGTGCACCGATACCCTGGCCCAGGCTCACAAAGAGCTACAAACCACGGTCGTGGATGTAGACAAAACCAAGAAGCTGTACTTCGATGAGGAACACACTGCGCATGACGTCCGTGACAAGGCCAAGGATATTGAGGAAAAGTAAGTCTTTGAAACGTATTTTTATATTTTATTTTATTTTTAATAATTATAAACTAGCGCTTGACCACAATCCCGCCTAATGGTAAGCAGTGATGCGATCGTTGATGGTAAAGCGCGCTAGTTTATTAAGAACCTATTCACTCAGATTGAGCGAACAGGAAGGAAGAGCAGTTGAGCGAGGTGATGCAATGTTAAACCCAACAACACGACCAACGATTCTGCGCCAAAGGGAGATTGATCTGAAGACCCTCCACGACCAAACTCCCAACACAACATTTGGCGCATCGTACCCGGCACACATCGCAACACAACTGCTCAGACTCGTCCTCCGTACGGCTTTACCAGACATCATGCCGGAACACGACAAATCGCTTGGCGGCAAGGCTTTGTCTGGTGGGTGGTAACTTCTGCCGGCCGGTGTAATGGCCTACCACCGTATTGTCCTACTATTTTGATAGAGTTTCATTATCATCATTTGCCCTGTCACAAATACATTTAATGATCTTATGACTGCATCAGAAAGCGGAGTTCGCGCATCCAAACCTTGGGCAAAAGATCTTTTCGTCATCAATATGCTAGGAAGAAGATTAAGATTTCAGTTGAAAGACATCCGTGACAGCTGAAAGCTTCTCCAAAATCTCCATTTTGTAGGTACAATATCCGGCTCTTAATATGGCATATTAAGTTTCATACAGGTCTGTTAGTTGTCATTACATTTTCAATCTTTATAGTTGACATTTTTATATCAAATGACAGCGTGAAGTAAAAACACAGAACCAAAGTAGTTAACCATTAAAGTAATAAAACCGAATATAACTTCTGATAAACAGCAAAATTGCCGTGACCAACTGGTATACAGGACATAAAATCCGATTCTACATTATCAAGCATCACTTCCCGTGTATTCTGCCGTGAAAATGCAATATATCTAGTCCATGCTGTGTATGCATTGCAGAAATGCGCGAAATTTATTCGCAAGTGTCGAGTTTCCATTCAACAATAAAATGTCATTCCTTTGACAGGAATTCTACGCGATCTTCGTCTTATCCATGTTCATCTTTAGACCCACTTGTCGGGCAGTTCTACTGAGTTCATTGACCATTTTTCGCAAGTCTTCCAGGGTCTCCGCCATGACCCCGATATCGTCTGCAAATCGGAGGTTAGTGATGTATTGGCCGTTGATGTTGATGCCAAGTCCTTTCCAGTCCAGGAGCTTGAAGATATCTTCCAACGCAGCCGTAAACAATTTTGAAGATATGAAATCTCCTTGTCTCACTCCACGCTGCAGTTGGATCAGTTTCGAGTCCTGAATTTGGAGGCGGATTGACATAGTGGCGTTTCTGTATAAACACTTTATCACCTCAATGTATCGATAGTTAATTTGGCACCGCTGGAGAGATTGTAGTACCGCCCAAGTCCGTCAAATTCACTCAACTGCCCCTAAAATTTCTCAATCTCATCCAAAAGTTCGGGCTTATGAGTGACGATCCTACCATCTCCAGTCTTCAGCTCCGCAAGTAGGTTCTGTTCAGCTGACAAATCTCCTCAGAAACACTCTCCTTTCCTCAAAAAGCACGATGACCAATTGGTCTTGGTTGTCCTACGGCTGTTGATAATCATTACGCAAATTGTTAGGTTTCTTTGAATAGATCAAATACTTTCTTCTGCGGATCGTTTTAATCACTGCGACAAATTTAATTATAATCTATAAGGTGTCAAGAACAAAGACATTAAATTATCTTAAACCTCCTTAGTCAGAAAAAACAAATAAACAGACACTATCTGACTTATAATAATATTGGTCTGACTAAGTAGACTAACCCTAACAGACACAGTGGTTGTAGAATAGGCGGGCGATGTAATAACAATAAACAGCTTTTAAGCATTTTTCCGCGTTTATCGGAATTTACATTCTCTTGTTCGGTTTATTGTATCAGCTTTTTCGATATTTTATGAAACAGTGTTCGGTCCTGAGAAGGATTGAGCGTAATCACCACGCTTGCAGAATACGGGATGGCGATTTCAGACTTAAAGTCTAGGTTTCCTCAAGATGTTTTCCTTCGCCTTGTAATCAGTCATTGTTTGTCGGTCTCCGTGGCGCAGCGGTCAACACGCCTGCCTGCGACGTGGAGGCCCCGGGTTCGATCCCCGGCCAGGTCATGATGGGAAACGGTCTTTTCCTGATTGGCCTGGGTCTTGGATGTTTATCTATATATGTATCTATTATAAAATATAGTATCGTTGAGTTAGTATCCCATAACACAAGTCTCGAACTTACTTTGGGGCTAGCTCAATCTGTGTGATTTGTCCATATTTATTTATTTATTGGTATCCAAGATATACATAGAAAGTACATATAACATAAAAAAGTTACTTTGGTACTTGCCTGACCTGGAATCGAACCCGCAAACGCATACTTGAGAGGCTGGTGTACCACTAGGCTACCACGACGGTTAATTTTTTACAATTTTAATAGTCGGCTAAGGTATACAAACTGACAGAAAACAAACTGATATGCAGTCAGCCTTCATACATTGTATTTGCTGAACCATTTTCTAAGCTATACTTGCCCACTGTTACCTGTAATGTAATTGATGTTTGTTTCTTTGTTTTACCGTCTTTTCTTTATGGCGCTGTTCTAGATACAGTAAGTATAAATAGCCCAATATAATGTCTATAAGGTCAACAAACTCTCTAAGGGAAAATGCTAGTAATTTTAAAAACTATTCTGAATCTCAGTCTCTAGCTGTTAAGAAATCCTCGAAATTTTCTACATATTGCCAAGTTTTGACATTTTCATGGACGTTGTCCATGAAGATATAATAAATTGGAACCTTGTAAACATTCAGTAGCTCTTTATATCGAAAGCTAAGATACGGTACTGTTACCTATGGTAACAAGACAAATCCAACAAAAGAAACTATTAAAAAATACCGATAGTGTTTTACGCACAACCGGTAGTAACATAGCGACCGCATTGACGCCATCACCCAGCCCACAGTTTCAAGCACATCTTTATCTAAAATGATGTTGGGTCCTAGATTTCTAACGTTAGGCAAGGCGAACTTTAGACATTTCGTTTTCTTGGTGTTTAGAACTAGGTTATTTGATGTACACCAATCCGTAACTGTTGAGAGTGCACTGTTTACTTCGTCAAAATTATGTCTATTCCTGTCTACTTTAAAAATTAGAGAGGTATTATCTTCAAACAGTACAACGTCACAGATGCCCTTTAAATAGAATGGTACTAAAAACAAGAATGGATCCTGTATTGAGCCTTGCGGTACAAAAGTGATGATGCACGCAATCAAAGGCTATGGAGAGAATAACATTCCAATAACATTTTGCAACCTCTCCCATGCGTTAAATATGTGTTTCAGTAGAGCAACATCCGCATCCATAGTCGAACGACCCTTTGTGAAACCATACCACTATGTAGGAGATTATTCAAATTAAAATGTCTTAGCAACTGCTTTTGTAAGTATTAATTTTTCCAATATTTTATGATAAGTTGCGGACGCTATATGGCGGCCACCACACTCTTCGCCTTGACCTACAAAGGGAAACACGTTTCATGTCATAAAATGTATTTACATATTGTGATAATAAATCATATTATACTAACCATTACAGATTAGGAATGTAAGTTGCAACTTATATGGACCTTCTTACGGCATTGTGGTTGGAGCGTTGCTTACCCTATTATATTGTCATACTCTTTGGTTTTCCAAATACGCACACATCCCCAAACGTCAAATAGGTAGTGTTTGTTTAATCTTTTTATTAGACTAAGGCCCTTTGTACACAGCACGGCTTCTTTGCCACATATATCCATACACTATTGATCCAGTAGTGACCAGTGTCGGTGTGTATACTACAATACATGTCAGTCTTACATGTGTATACTACAATATTGTTATTTAATAGAAATAAATTCAGTTATATAAGACTAGACTCGAAGTCGACCTACGTTTGTCTCTTAAGTACACCCGATGACACATCAAAATAAGCAGTACATTTCCTGTACTCCAAACTTGCTTTGTATACAGGCTTCCGAAGTAATGACATGGCACATACCGAAAATATATATCTTATGCTATGTGCCACGTGCCTGGCTTATGAATACAATCTATAAGATACGAGTAGATGCAGAATGCATAAAAGTTTTTAGTATTCAATATGATTGAATGTACAACTTAGTCTCGAAAATTGTCATACCTTGCCGATTTTGTGAACGTGGTTGAGTCCACCAAACCAAACCAAAGCGGTTGTGTTCATGTATGCAGATTAATTGTCTATAGTGGGATATAATCACTGTCAAAATTGTATAATACTACCTATCTGTCGGTTTTGGCGGGAAAGTCAAGCTGAGTGCCACGCTCATTTTTCATCGGACTTTTAAAATTATTTATAGTGTTGTTTACTAAATAAAAGTGCGTGATTTATGTAGTAAAAAGTGCATTCAGTAAATAATTCATAAAGAACAGTGAAATATCGCAGCATAGTGGTCACATCATGAATTTGTCTCAAACCTCCATCGTAAGACGGATCACGCCACTTTTTTTGACATGAAGAATTCATTACATGACATTGGCTAAATGCACAAACCGTGCGAAGCCATAAAAGAAAATATATATAAGTACCTATCTGTCAATCTGCGAAGAAATATTTTTATATATTTTTTTTAATAACAAGAAATATATTATTATTATTTTAATTCGCGCTAAATACTCTCCAGCGTTTGATGGTTTATTAATCGTTCGCACGTGATATTGGCAAAATTGTGGCGTCTCTCCCACAAAGGCCATTAATCAAGAATTGAATAATGAAAATTGTATAATTGCAGAAGGAACGTTATAACCATTATTATATAATAAAAATGATTTTTGTTCCTAAAGGCTGAAGAAAAAGAAGGGCTCTTTCTTCCAATCCATCACGTCACTACAAAAGAACAGTGCAAAGGTGTCCTCCCGTCGGGACCAGCTCGAGGAGAAGTCTACAGGGGCCAGGAACGATTACCTTCTCAGCATCGCCGCGGCCAATGCACACCAGGTCAGTACATTGTCACAATCAAAAAGTCATCACAAATGGAACCCGAACGAGTCAGAACCTATAAGTCATATATGTAGTCTTGATTCTTTACTTTGCTTGTACATGAATCAATAGAATCCGAAACTAAGATGATTACAGTATTAAACTCTTCATAAAAATTCGGTTATCCCTAAAGTTATAAACACTACAAACGGAAAAGTCTGTCCTGGTTTCTTTTACTGTAATAGCACATTAACCCTATAAATACTACTGCCATGCGTGTGACAAAACGAAAATGAGAAATAATAATCCTGATGTTCCTGACACTCGCCGTTCGAAGAAACAGACCACATACTCTTGAAAGAGACAATAACTCAGTGTTCCTTTCCTAGAATCGTTACTTCCTGGTGGAGCTTCAGAACTGCATGCTAAGCATGGAGGCGGCAGTCTACGAGAAGGTCTCTGAGTTCCTTACCTTCATGGGACGCACGGAACTGCTGACTTGTTCGGCAACACAGCATTCCTTCGGCAAAATACGGGACCAAGCACAGCAGCTGACTCGCGAGTACAACTTGCAGTGCCTGTACTTATACTACCCGGTGCTGAAGCAACACATTCAGGTACTGTACCATTGAAGATAACGTAACTAATTGTTGTAGTCCCAAACTAATAGTTAAAGAGGGCTTTTTATAAAATGTTTATCGTCAAAGCAAAGGGTTGAAAGTTGTCGAAATTTTTCGATAACCCGTATACATATACAAGTCTTATTCTGTGAACATTTGTAATTACTCGTGAAAAGTAGTGGCACAGCTACTGGCATGAATAAAATTAGGAACTTAAATGTCATTCTATTATTTTCTTATTGCTTATAAGAGGGAAAAATATATATATAATTATATACATGAATTATGGTATATGGGATTAGTTTAATAGAATCATCGCCCCACACTAGGAATTTCTCCTGCATCATGGGCGCGTTTACAAACATTTAAGCTCAAGTACACGAATTGCCTGGACTTTAAGTCTGAAATCGCCAACCCGCATTGAGCAAACGTGGTGATTACGCTCAATCCTTCTCTGCATGAGAGCAGACCTGTGCCCAGTAGTGGGACGATAAAAAAGGTTGACAATGATGATGATACAAATTGCCAGACCCGGAACCACTACTTCAAGGTTATACCTTCTACCTTCAACCTAAATGCGCCAACCGTGCCGACAAACTCCGTCAAAATCTCTGTAGATACAAATTTTAACTCTGTTATTTAGGCTAAGTACAACCGTTGCTTTAAAAAACCTAATGAGACACGTTTTTTTCAAACAGTACGAATTTGAGCCGTGCGACAACGACCCAATTGATACGGTGACCATCGAACATGAGTCCGTTGCGCAGACTCTGGGGCAAGAAGCCCGGCGCTGGGCCACGCGCGTCTTGCGAGAAACGTCGCTGGTGCGAGACGCTACACGCAAAATGCACGTCTATCAAGCTATGCGAGATGCTGGGCAAAAGGTGAGCTTTCTTTGTTGTTTGTTTATATAGTTCCTTCTGCATAGAGATGGAAACTAGAGTAATACAGGTTATGATAAATTTATGGTATGAGTATATAAGTTTATGCTAAATTGAAAAGCGAAAAGAAGAAGAAACGCTATCGCAAGGAACGCTCTTGATTATAATAATAATTTATTCTGTCTTCACAAAGTTGATTTGTAATAGTGTGTACAAAAGTCTCAGCTGAATTCAACCTTTGTGAGAGACAGGTGCCTGATATAGGTATTTGGAGAAAAACCTGTGTTACAGGTCACCAGGCCCCTTCCATGGCTAGAATTAGCTTTAATGGAGATACCGTGCAAGAGTCACAGACAAATAAGGCATAACAAAACAAAATAAACAATTTATAAGTAAACAGTACGCTTAATAGATAAAAGCAAAAGTAATATGTTATAGTAAAAATAATTCTAATAAATATAAGATAGATCTGCTTATAATATTGCAGAATTAGTTGTGGAGTCATGTTGTGAGACGATGAATGAGTGTGGTGATCTTGTGTGGAGTGTTGGGAGTAATATGACATGTGACTGAGTAATTAAGATCAGCAGTATGTGAGTGAGGGTGATTTTTGGTGTGGCTTGCGAAAGTTATTTTTCTAGGAGGCAGGTAGCGGTTACGTGTTTGGGATTAGTCAAAATTAGGTTTATTTCAGAATGGTCAAAAGATTTTCGGTTTTGTGATAGTCTAGGGTTTTCAAATATTTTTTAATTTCTGTGATACAGCTTGATCGAGTTTTTGGATATAGGTTTAGGAGTTGATTGGTCACTTCCACTGATTAGTGTAGCTTCAAAACGAAAACACTTAGAGCAACCCCGTAAACAAGGATAAACCAGGATAGAGCCGAAGGAGAAAAGTGGATTGATTTGAGGAAACCTGTAAACTGTCGAAATCCTGAGAAAGGCGCTAATAAAGTAAAGCAGTACAAACGCATGACAGTTTCTAAGCACATGAGATCGATCTGCGGAGTTTCTTCCGCCACTTCTTCTTCCCAGCGAAAGCACTAGGAAGTGTCGATGGGTGGGCGTTTTGGGGGAGTCTTATGTAATATTGACGTTCAAAAAGTGCTGATTCTCAGCCTAATTTGAATAAATGACTTTTGATTTTCATTTTGATTTTGATCAAAGTGTAATTTTTTAATCACCTTCTTCTCGTTCTTGTAGCTGTAGCACGCTTCACCACCACGAATTACCTCCTCGAGATACCTCGAGATACCTCCTTTTTCAATTTTTAGGGTTATTTTTTTTAAGTATAGCCAGGCTTTGTAGGCATTAGTAGAATCAGACATCGATACCTAACAATGCCTTCACGGATCGGACAGGGTTTTCTTTACATGTTGTAAAGTGAGATGCTGACTCATTGCGATCAAAATTTTGATAAACGAATAAAATGACACTAGAGACCTAAAAATAAAATACATAACACGACAAAAAATTGTATTACGGTAAAAAAGGAACAGTAATAAAAAAAATAACTTCAATGGAAATTACTTTTTAATTTTATTTTTTAACATTTGGACAAATGGAAACAAAGATGTGTTATTTTTAAATTATCCCAAAGCGTTTAATAAAGGTTAGACTCTAAGTTAAAGAATGGCTGCTAGTTAATAATATATACCTAGTAGGATTAATAATAATTACGTTAACATGAAATTATTCATAAATCTTTGTCATGTTTGTGACCATTAAGATATTTTTTAACTCCTCTTTACAAATCATAATAATAAGTCTTTGCTCAAAAATGAATACCTAAGTATAAATAATTTAATGTTGTCAAAAATATCGATGCCCACCAGTTTTTGTGCTAAAAGTTCTTACAACATCATACAAAACGTCATCATTTTTACCAAGAACATTGTAACTAAACATTGTTAAAAATAAATATAAAGAAAAATGAAATGCAGAATACAGCTCAATACTCCAGCACTATTAAGTAGCATGAATCTTTAATGACGCCTATTGGGTTCCTCGAAGTTAGTTGCGCGCTGCTCACTCCTTTGACACACACGTACTGCACATCCTTTCATATTAATTTGATAAAAGTATTTTCTTTGTGTAATCATGGGTAACATTTCGTCTCTGTTATATTGTTGTAGGAATTTAGTGGTGAGATACTGTACATATTGGTCGCGAGTGTATCATCTTTGTGTTGTATACATATACTTTTCTCACATCACCTTTGATCAAAGTCAAATACCATCATTTCAGACAAATAGCACGACGCGAAAAATACTACAGATCAGTCTTGTCAATCACAGAAAAATCATAATTCGATTGTATGTAGTTTCATATTATTAAGTTCTTATAATTTAATTTAAACTATGTGTTGTCTCTATGTGTTGGGCTCGTGTAAGTGTAAGGATTTGAATTTGTTAAAGTGTTAAATAAACTTGTAGCTAAAATCGTGATATTTTTATTAGGTGGACCCGAACGACCCTAATGGCCCCGAGCTTGAGGTCCGTTTGGATGAACTGCGTGCTACTATACGTCGCTCGGAGATCTCGAAGGCGAAGTACGAGTCCCGGTTGGAATGTCTTCGTGTGAGCGGCGCTCCTGTCGATGAATGGTTGAAGGAGGTAGACCTGTTGGCAGTGGCGGAACCCTTGGCTAGGAGCAGCAGCCTACTAAGCGTCCGCACCGATGCTTCTGGTGCAGCTGTGAGTACTCAAACAAATTATAGTGAAAAGATCTCGAATGTTATTTATTTCTTCTTTTTTTTTAGTAATCTGCTGCGCTGCCCGTCTTAAGAGAACGTATTTTGTAGCTACTGCTTTTTTACTTTTATGCTGTGCATAGTAACTTTGTTGTATTTGCCTTTGGGATGTTGGTGACCGCGACGGGATGCTAGCCGTCGGCAAAGTGCTAAATAGTGATTCAATAAAGTGGGATTCAATCTTTTTATATCTAATATTATCATGTTTAATTACATATGCGCTGAGCCTGACACAGCGAACTATTCAATGGCGATGTTAATTTTTCTATTGCTTTATTAAAATTACTTATTTTCTGTTGGTCTTGGAATTTGAATTTTTATATAAGCTGAGCGCCTCTCTTATCGCACGTGATTTAAAAAAACGTGTACAAGAGGGATGAAGTAAATTTAAAATATGTTTTAAAATATTTGATGGAAACTTAAAAAATCATCCGTTGTGAGGAATAACGTCGGAGAGCTTTACATTTGTGTTAAGTTTCGAGCACTTTATATTCCAAAACAAAAGACACGAGACAATTTAGACACATTTCAGTGACTTCAGCGACGGCGACGCGTAAATGCGGCCATGCAAATTGTTCCTATTTTATATGCAAGGCTTATTTTTCTTATACTAGTTCTAAGCTCTTGTATTTCTTGCAATATTATTATTAAGCAGCTTAATGTTTTTAATTGCTTAATATGCGGCTTAATGTTTTAGCGTAGTTTATTTTTTCGTTCAGCGTTTTCAGATTCCTTTCTCTTATTGCAAAATGTTATCGAAAAGAGGGGCGCATCAAGGAGAATACACGAATTTCCCTTAAAAAATATTTGCCAAGTCGTAAACCGTTACAATATATCAACATTATAATACAATTTTCATCAAGACTCTTTCACGAATAGTATGAATAATATCATCTCAAGCAATAAAATAATGTGATTATTGGCTCGTAGTTTCATTATCTGCACAAAAATAACAGGCCATTTTCCCCGACCAGGACCAGCCCAGCTCGGACTCATTTTACGACAGCGACAACACCGAGGGCGAAGGTACCTCTGCTTCTGCATCCGCTTCAGCTGCAGTCGCCTCCAGCAGCCACCAGCGCACCACGTCAGGCTCGCAGAACGAAGACGAACATGACGAAGATGTCGATGGTAAGTACCAGTTTCATAAACCTAGGAAAATTTCAGTAGTAGTCTGATGATGATTTGGGCAAATGACTTTGTTGGCAAAACCTGGAATGTATTGGTTGGGCCTATGACCAGTAGTAGGTGCAGTCGGGCTATGAATGATAATTATGAGGAAAACATTACTTTAGAACATTGCCATGCTAAAAATTGTACGACTTTGTTACAATTAGAATCTATCTAAATTCTAATTGTAACAAAGTCATTGTAACAATGTGAACTTTGAAGTTAACATATTTTTGTAATTGGTTTAAAGAATTGTCATTATATTCATAATATCTGTTCTTGACGCAATCAGAAACCAAGTAGGTAAGATTTAGTACTACCTACTTGGATTTAGATCTGAAAGGATCGAAAATAATTAAAGACTTGTAGATAACACGGAAATAATGACCATATTTAGAAAACATCCAAAATAAACGCAGTGAAACCTTCGATGACTTTATATACATACTTCCTAAATGAAAAGTTTACCACAGGCCCGTTCAGCAAATTTTTAGGTTTTTAGCGCAGCTGCAATTAAATTTCAACGTTTTCGTGGATTTTCTTAGCTTTGCTGGAGGAAGATCGCATGCGCATCGAACAGCTCACTGTGGGTTGGGATGACCCCACTCAAGTAAACTGGGATGAGGGTGAAGCCGCAGGCGCCGAGGCCGTGGTCGTACCCGCGGCTCCGCTTTACAAGTGCACTGCGCTTTATTCATACACGGTACGTATACCGGGCTCAAGGAATATGGAAAATTTTATCATATGCATTTCAGACTATTGCTCTACGGCCCGGTCAAGCGGTTAATTTAGTTCAATTAGAATATTTTGCAGTGACAAATTTCGTTTTTAAAAAAAACTTTCAAATTCTGGTCACAATCTCATCTCGACAGACTATCACTGTAAATGTTTTAGGCATATCTGAGTGTTTTTTTTTTATCAGACTGTATTTATAATGCTAACTTTCATAGAAATATGAGAATTGCGCCTCCGATAGTGTACACTGCTTTAGGATAGGGACAAATCTGCGTTGAAAAACACAGCAGGATTTCGCACGAGATTCGAATTGTCGCCAATAAACGCGTTCTTTTCACTCAGATAGTATTTTTGGAACATTTTACTTAATTTTGAAACTGTGATTTTAGCTTGTGAGTGAACGGAACATAGACCAAGAGACCCAGTATCAGGGTTTTTCAATCAGACTTGTCCCTAGGCTTTTGATGCTAAATCTGTTGTTTCTCATTTATTTATAATGTCATTCTATCTATAATTCGTTAAGTATATTATAAGATAGTAAATAATCATTTTAAACCTATAAAAACAAATATATTCACATGTTCAAATTAGGTTTTTTTTTTATAACAAGCTTTGTTTGTAGTTAAATTTCTGTCAGGCTACTTCGTCATATGATAATTATTAAATGTCATTGTTAATTAATTTAGACGTAAATCTAGTACTAGTAAAATTGCTTATTGATTGATGTGTTCTTACAGGACTTAGGCTTAGGCTATAACATTCATTGTATGACCTACATGAAATGTAACAAAATAAATAAATTGAAATTTTACTATTAAAATGCTAGGAGTTTATGCAGCACCTATTACTTTTTTTTACATTTACCTACCTAAAAACAGGTACCTAAGTAATCTAAATATATAAAAAGTCAGTAATAAGAAAAGACAATTAATCGTATACATTGAATCGAGGTTACTTCTTTCCTTCTTCCTTCCTTTCTTATTCCTTGCAAAGGGTACCAATGTCCAGAAGGGCTGACGAGTGCATTCGGCGTTAATCCATCAAGCGAAGTGCCTCGCAAGCGACGTACACAATAGTTCCATCGGATCGGAGTAAGCGAGGCAGCTCGTGTATCTTAGTTGTTTGACCCCTCGCAGGCAGTCTGCTGCCAAACATTTCGATCACGACAGTTTTAACCGATTGCAAATGCATCATGATAGGTAGGTACAGGTTCAGGTGAACCTATACCTGCTAACTTATGCTTATAGTAAAAAATACTTGCCGCCGAAAACTGCAAAGCTACACTTATTATACGAGTGCTTGAGGCTTTAAAAGGGAGAATTAAAATAGGAAGTCACAATAAACACTATATGAGAAATCTTCGCAAAACAGCAGCCTTACAAAAGCACCTACCTCTGCCTACCATTGCATCACAAGTTAGATTATTCTAAACTATCACATTATTACAAGAGTGAACTGGAAGAACAGTATTAGGTTGGCTCAGTTGGAAAAAAGTAAACTTCGTAGCCCCAGCCACGACTGCTTTGAAATGGTTTTTGGGACAATCCTCTTTGCTCTCCAACAATTTCTAACTTTATTTACTGAATCTCTAAATTTGTTTTTTACTACTAACGACTAATTACTTGGATTGGTATTCGTAAGTTACCAATTTTTACTATTTTTTCTGAGTTCATATTTATTGCATAGGCCTTTGCACTGCAGTGGGATAATACTGGCTTGTTAGATATGTAGATTTGATAAATGATTGCATAAACAAAGACTATTGTTACAAATTTCCCTAAATAAGAGTAAAAAGTTTGTTCCTGTGTATACTGAGTGAGTGATAATTTGACGTTTTCTTTCGATGACTTGACAGTTGAAATTGTTGCAAATGGCGATAGATTTGCAACAATTTCAACTGCAATTGAGCACCCCATATGAATAACCGTAAATTAATGAAAATTCTCTACAAGTCGTTCCGTTTTGTTGTTTTTTGTCAGTTATATTTTTCGTTTTACTTTCAATTTGAACGGCATTCATTTCTATTCTAATGGAACCTACTACTTTTTAAAAATCTTTAAAGACAAAGTAATTCTCTTAAACATCAGACAGTTGTTGGAAGTTAATGTAAGAATTTGATTAACCTTTTCATAAATCATCTACACACATGAACTTTGACACAAGTTATCTTAAAATGTTACTAAGTATGACATTAAGCGTACAAATTTCGGAGAAAGCACGTTCGATTAATCAGCCATCCCAAAAAATCAGCGGCACAAAAAATAAGGTATTTAAAGATAAACTCCTTTTATCCGCAAATACACCATTTTTTTTTTAGTAACTGAATAATTTTTTATATACTCTAAATGGGAGTATCAAACCTGTATTTTTTCAAACCAAATAGCTCGTACAGTCACGTCTTCTTTCAGTCAGTCTTTTACTCGTAGTGCAGGTGGGTCGACTCATTACCGGGTCCAAAGGTCGTAACAGCGATTTTTCCTGGACTTCTGACTATATCGTCAGATAAATAATTACAAACATAATCCTATTGATCAAATATAAATACAGGGCATGTTGTAATTTGTAGGATATTTTTCTGATTTGTTCCAGTCGATAATGCTCTCAAAGGTCGAATTTGCAAACTGTTAAAATATTTTTAAATTACGTGCTAATCGAATTAACTGGTTTGTCATCCTTTCCTACAAATTGTTGTACAATAAAAATAATGTGTGATAATCTAATTAATTAACTAGTTTATGTTACCTTATCCTTACCAAAAAGAAACCATTCCCATTTCCTACATCATTTAGCCAGATTCTTGCCATCAAATGCTAGGTAATACGCAACTTTCCAGTAGTTCATATGAAACTTTCGTGAATACGCAATTTTCGAGTGGTTAACATGCAATTTTCGAGTGTTGAATATGCAACTTTCGAGTGTTATACGCAACTTTCGAGTGGTTAATACGCAATTTTCGAGTGGTTTATATGCTACTTTCGATTCGTTAATATTACTCTTAATTGATGAGCTAGTCACTGATCAGTTTTTTTTAACATTATATACTAGTGTTTGGCTGCAATCCCGCCTGATAGTAAGCTCTAATGCAATCGTTGATCGTAAAGCGCGCTAGTTTATTAAACCTATTCACTTAAAAAATACTTAGTGAATAGGAAGGAAGACGGCAGTTGAGCGAGGTGGTGCAATGTTAAACCCAACAGGACGACCAACGATGCTGCGCCAGAGGGAGATTGATCTGGAGACCCTCCACGACCAAACTCCCGACACAACAACATTTGGTGCATCGTACCCGGCACACATAGTAACACAATCGCTCAGACCCGTCCTCCGTACGGCTTCACCAGACATCATGCGGGATCACGACGAATCGCTTGGCGGCAAGACTTTGTCTGATGGGTGGCAACTTCTGCCGGCGGCCGATATTATGGCCTACCACCGAGAGGTGTAGTTGTCCCTTGGAAGTATTTTGTATTTAAGTTGAAAATTAAAACTTTTACTCGCAGTAGGTTGAAAACACGCTAACTTGCTAGCTAATCGACTACGAATAATACTTATAACTTGGAAAATTGTGTGCTACCTTGCGCCCTAGTCGCGGTGACCTATGTACACAACGTAGGAATTATTATCATCATCATCAACCGTTTTAACGTCCCATTGCTGGGCACAGGTCTCGTCTCATACAGAGAAGGATTGAGCGTAATCACCACGCTTGCACAATGCGGGTTGGTGATTTCAGACTTAAGTCCAGGTTTCCTCAAGATGTTTTCCTTCACCTTGTAATCAGTCATTACGTAGGGATGATTTTTAGTTAATTAGAATATCACACATTATTTTTATTATTTAAGCAACTTGCAAATTAAAAGAATACAAGCAATGAAGGCAATTCAAATAGAGTTATGACAGATGTAACATTTAATGACTAATTCTGTAGAATTTGAGCAACAATACATAAAACATGGGGTTTTTCAAAATCCATAAATTTCCACCTGGGTTACCTAATTTTTGCAAATGGATCACACTGTCTCGTCCTGGAAGAAATACGTCATTTTACCAGTTACCCTGTATAAATTGATTTTATTTACGACGTAAATCCAAATATTTTATATTATATTTAGCTGGTTAAGTCCTCTACGTATTGTCTACCTGTGCTGTCCAGTAGTGCACAATGGACAGGACAGAGGCGTAGGCTCGCTGGTTACCAACCGTTTTACGGAGGCTTTGCACAGTAGTGAACATAGAATCCAAGTACGTATGACGGTCGGTAACAAAAGCATCGTCAACATTGGTAATGCGTAGAGGCTTAGCTTTGCGGCTAAACATAATTCATACTTATTCTAACAAACAAAAACCACAAATGACTGAATACGCTTGAAATCGACCAGCTCTTACAAAACTATTTTCAAATAGGCTCAAAATCCTGATGAACTCTCTATTATTGAGAGCGAACAGTTGGAAGTCGTGGGAGAAGGAGACGGCGACGGCTGGCTTCGAGCCAGGAACTACCGCGGGGAAGAAGGCTATGTGCCCCATAACTATCTGGATGTGGACAGGGAACAGGTAATTATGGTCATCGTATGAATTAAATACACTCGTCGTCAGAAACTGTCAATAAATAGGTACTGGTTTACAATAAATATTTGAAACAGTGTGGTTTATATAGTCTGGTACTAGTAAGTATAATTTTACAAATTAAGGTAAAATAACAAAGATTTACAAACGAACTGAATCTGGCGTTCTTGCTAGGATACATGGTAATGTATATAGGTCCATCAGCCCAGGTCCACACTGGAGTACAAAAATAAACTGAGTCTATAAAGTACAACAGATAGAGAATGTACAAAATAACAAACATGCTTAGGGCACTGATAAGTTCAAACATTATTAGTATTAAAAAAAAGACTTAAATGTACTAAGTAACAAACAGGTTTAGGGCACTGATATTGGACCCGATTCCCTTGTTCACAAACTAAATTATATTTAAATTGAGTACATCTCTTTCTTTGTATTTCATTAAGAAAAGGACAGAATATAACTATTAGTTAAGTCCCGTTAAACTAAGATATTAATAGGATTAGATGTGAAAAACTTGGCGTCTAAAAAGGCGTCAAAATACAACGGACGCTGACTATTTTGACGAGACTAACTTAATATTTATCTTCTGTACTTTTCTTAATGAAATAAAAACAACATGCACTGATCTTCTCAAATTTAATTTAGCTTGCAACAAGTGAAATGACGCCTAAGACAACCTAATTAGTTTCGCGAAAGTTTTAGTCTTGTTGGTATTGAAAAACAAAGACATAAATGTACAAAATAACAAAAAGGTATAAGGCACTGATAAGCTTTTGGTCACGGTACTATGTACATGGTACTGGAAAACATAGGTTAAAATATACAAACAAACACAGAGGCCAGAGGCATTGATAAATTGAATTAATGAATGAATAGAAAGAGGCTGCATCTACCAGTATTTTCAAAACAATTATCTCGTTACCTCGAAGTATGACTTTCCATCAAAGTGTATGGAAATTTACGAGTCTAGATTAGTTACCTCAGTTCATTGACTACCGGCAGCTTTTACTCGAACTGCATACCAGTTAAGAACTTGCGTTTCAGAGTTATATCGATCGCTAAAGAAAATCGATAGTAATGTACTAGACTGACGACATCCACACTGCACTAAAGTTAACGCAACTTATTACAGTATAACAATTTAACAAAATTTTGTAGGTTACTTATATACATGAGTACACTTCCACCCGTACTTTATTAAAATAAATAAGCGCATACTTTCCTGCATGACGCTGCACTTATGTGAATGCTCAGTTGAGTAAATTGCACTTTGGTTTTTCCGCTGAGTCCTCTATAGAGTTCACTGAATTTGAAACCGAATGGAAAAAGCCCTCTTTTTTAATGTTGAAATTCAAGGAATCGCATTCATCAATATTCATGCACTGTGCAGAGTTGTTTCAAGAAAAAATCGTTTCGTGAAAAAAAAATGTGCAGTTATACTCGAATATTATTGCCATTCAATTTCCGTAAAGTTTTAACGTTGTTTTAATTCGACTGATTGTAACTCACACACTATCTTTAATTTCTGCGTAGCCCTGCTCAAGCACTGGCGCTCCGGGCCTGGTGTCTCAAATCTCGTTCTCGTCGGTTGATTACACCGTGGAAGGAGAAGATGCTGATGTAGTCCAGTCTCCTGATCAAATCTCAGTGATCTCAGCTCCTACTGCCAAGCCGGAAGAGCCGAAAACCGAGGAGCAGCCTCAGGCCGAATCTTTCGTGGCCGAATGGCCAACTACCGGTGTCGCAGGTGCTGTACCTGACTCTTCAAAAGTGGTGTCGCCAAAATCTGATTTGCCCACTCTCGGTCATTGCTTTGCTCTATATGACTATGATGCTGAATGTCCTGATGAGCTGAACCTAGAAGAGGGACAGGTGAGATCAATTTACATGACACATGGCCGAAGTTTTTCTATACCTACTTAAATAGAGTTTTCCTTAATGTCTTAAATATTTGTCCAGATAATCCGCATCGTGTCCCGCAACGCTCATGACGTGGATGATGGTTGGTGGCGCGGAGAAGCCAATGGAGTGGTCGGCAACTTCCCCTCACTTATCGTGGAGGAGTGCGATGAGGTGGGCAACCTTCTGAGCACACAATAAAATAAATGCGACCTTGTATTTTGCACGTTTTTTTTTTATTTT
This sequence comes from Sesamia inferens, assembly GCA_037179545.1. Taxonomy (NCBI): domain Eukaryota; kingdom Metazoa; phylum Arthropoda; class Insecta; order Lepidoptera; family Noctuidae; genus Sesamia; species Sesamia inferens. The sequence goes on from CM073921.1 coordinate 24,543,581, forward strand.
TCCTTGGAACTTTCCTAACTTTATTTTTGAAATCCCTGACCTATTATAAGATTTTTGTTACGAACAACTGTTATTCTTTAAAAAACCTTGTTTTTCTTTGGTTAAATTATTTTTGTTTGGCTTCCCTCGTGCAATTGTTGAAGCAGTTAAGCAGCAAGTTAAAGTTTAGTTCACGTAAGTAATACTTCCACTTCTTCAAACGGTTTCGTCGAAAGGCTTCCAAGACAATCTTAAATGCAGACTTCACGGAAATAGTACATAACAGTTACAGGGAAGATTTTATTAATATGAGCTCCTATAATAACGACTGAGTTCTTATGTACTAACCATTTATGTTCTTCTCGATCTCTACAAACTTTCTTTTACAGTTTCCTTAAATGCCATGTATTAATTTTCGTATAACTTTCAACTCTTGCCACAATTATAAAGGTAAAGCGCAGTTTATCGTTTTGTCAACTTGTTTATTTCTTTACCTATCGCTTATCGGGAGTCTCTGATTTTAAACATAACTTTGAATATAGAACGGAGAACCGTTGAGTGGTGCTGAAGAATGGCCACCACTGAGCGCGGCGCCCCCGGTGTTCGCGTCGCCACCACACACCCCGCCTGAAGCTGCTGCTGCCGAGGACCGTAAGAGGCATTTGCTGTAGCTTGAAGGCCACTTGAATCGGGACAACTTTCTTCCTTTTTTATTTTCATTAGACCCGCATTTGAATTTAGACATTCTCTTGGAAAATTGCAACTAATAGTCGTGGTAGACTATAGCCCACTCCCTATCGAAGTGAGTAGGCCCGTGTCCTAATATTAAGAACAGTATAGGCTTATTATGCTATGGTCGAAATAGAACGTTAACAATAAATCAGATTTGAATCGAATGTTTCAAACTCACTTAATGATATCTATAATGCCATGCCGTAAACGATTTAACACTTGGATGTTCATGTTTTTGTCGATGGGAAATGCCGGCGATGACACGCCTTGCAAATTCCCTTTAAAATCGAAGTCGGCGTACTACTCAAATATTCACGACGCTACCCCACCTTAACATGGACTGACTTTTTAATTAAGTCACTTTTATTACAATTGTAGGTATTGTTGCATCGCCTTGATCCGCTTTGCGACATAAATTGTATAAGTGTGGTATTACTGTCAGTTTCAAGGAAACACCATTATTTTACTTTATATTTTATTAATCGGATTTAAATAGAAAATTAAGTTATTTGTAGTAATACTTGCAAACTTTTTTTTTTTTTTTATAGGTAATAATGATATTAGAATCATGTAGCATTTTATCGTTGTCGTTGGGTTGTCGGGATTTTGGTATAGTTAACTAAACACAAACTTTTGACATACCTAACGACTGTATTCTTTTAAACTTGTTCCTTCCCCTTTGTGTCAGTGTTCTACATCGAACTGTGAATTTGAACAGTCCGCACATCACATCTTGTGGGAGTGTGTTCTTTGGCAGAATGAACGCAATATTATGTTAGATAGTGTACAAGTTACATCCGGAGTCGTTTATTATACGGACCTTGTAGAAACTGGAACCAATTTCCGTGCGTTCAGGCGCTTTTGCCATACCTATTATTGGAATCAATTGTAACAGCTAATACCTACTTAGGACCCATTAAATTAATCAAATTTTATTCCGTGGTGTTTGGCAATCTGGGCTTCTCCCAGTTGCAATAATGTCCCTTTGTGCCGATTGGCCTAGTTCTGTTCTGTCTCCTGCTTGTTATGGAGGGAAGTGGAAAAAATATCTTTTTTCTTACTCCTCCGCTATTCTTTTCTGATTAATTTCGTTGCGGGACCCAAGACAGTTGAATCGTTTCTCCGGGACTCGTCGAGCTTCATTGCTCGGCGTTTTTCTGGCGGTCGCCACTGTTGATTCTGGCTTTCAGGAGTTGCAGTGGTTGGGAAAAGTGTGGCGGGTTTTGTCCCATTAAAAAAAAATACCTAACGACTCCATTTATATCTTTTTTTTTTTTTTGTAAATTGATGTTGTCCCCTTTCAAACGGCAAATTTAATTGAATTATTCACAAACCATATATGGTAGCTTTGGCTGATTGGGTTAATATACAGTGATTTTGTTCCCAATTGGCATGTTTCTAACGCACGGCTAGCCGCTCGGACAGACACATCGTCACTATAGCGCATGAGTTGCACGAACTAAATAGTGTATAATTTTAAGTACATATGTTTGATGGTCGCGATCGCTACGGTCGTTTATAAATAAAAGTTGATCGATTAAAGAGCTTAACAATAGTTTTAAACTGTTAAGGTCACTTTAGAACACAGTGAAGTCATGACACACTAATGTGAAGTCTTTTGTTTCAAGTTTGACCTAAACCGTCCCAGATTCGTAAGTCGAAACTATTCGAAATCGGAGTAGTTTTCTTTTTTGAGAAATATACTCTCAAAAAAAATATAGTATATATTCGTATTTTTCGTCGAATCTTTGAGTTCCTTAAGTTTTAAGTTGAGCTGCATAATTTCTGACGCAATGCATGCACGCAATGACGAATTGCACTGATAGGACAAATCCTCTCAATCTGTGTGATTCTTTTCTTAAAAGACCTTCGTTGGTTGGATTGTATGGCGACGAGTAGTGGGCATCTTGCCGACCGGTAAGGAATAGCCCTGGGATAACGGCGCGTTGTGTTTCACACGCGCCTGAAAAATATTTCAGCACATCGTGCCGGGCTCCAGAAGACCGATGCCTTCTGGGTCAGGGTTTCGGGTTGGTTAAAAATGAAACCGTGGCCCTGGCGCACAGGCAAGTAAAGAAACACGGATGAGTTTTAATCAGTAAAAGTCTGACACGCGCTTCCGCTCCACCCGGAGTGGGAGAGGTCATTTGATGATTTCCCATTCAGAACCAAAAAAATCGTAACGATTTTTTTTTTGTTGGCGACTACGTCTTCATATGAGCTCACCTAGATTTAATAACGAAGTCAAAAGTGCATGGAGAATTTCAAAACAAAATCGTTTGTCCAGGATTTTATCACCTTAGTAATATGTCTTGGGAGACATAGATGGCGCTAGTATAGTAGTTGAAAAATATACATTTCTTGTCAAAGAATATTAACTTGTTTTTACTAGTTACAATATTACTTAATTTCAGAACGAATTCTTCTAAGACATTACAAATCTTCTAAAGCAACGCACGTAATAACTAGGATTCGAACTCGGTAGCATAGAATTTATAGATACCATTAGCCATTGGACCATTGTGTCATTACGCAATGAGTTAAAATGAAAAAAGAAAACTCTTTATTATATCGAAGCTGTTTAGCGACTTTAACCCGTAACATAAATCTCAAATGAATTGAGGGTAGTTAAATATTGACTGTATAAAAATTAAATCGTACAGTTATAACCTTCTTTAATGAAAATATATTTAGACAAATACATATAAATATTTTATTATTTCTTAGTAATTATTTCAGGTTTTAAAAAATTTATTATGTGCCCCTGTATAATAAGGTTTTTAAGCTATGCAGTTTATTTTCATTTCAGTAGTTTAAAATCTTACAAGCAAAAGTCTACCTTAGACTCTCCATGCACTTTTGTCGTCATTGCTCAATATATCTGAGTTTTTTTTTATAATTATAAACTATTGCTTAACCGCAATCCCGCCTGATGGTAAGCAGTGATGTAATCGTTGATGGCAAAGCGCGCTAGTTTAATAAGAGCTTATTCACTCAAAAAAACTGAGTGAATAGGAAAGGAGACGGCAGTTGAGCGAGGTGATGCAATATTAAACCCAACAACACGACCAACGTTGCTGGGCCAGAGGGAAATTGATCTGGAGACTCTCCACGACCAAACCCCGACACAATGACATTTGGCGCATCGTACCCGGCACACATCACAACACAACTGCTCAGACCCTTCCTCCGTACGGCTTCACCAGACATCATACCGGAACACGAGGAATCGCTTGGTGGCAAGACTTTGTCTGGTGGTAACTTTTGCCGGCAGCCGATGGTATGACCTACCACCGAGAAAAAAGCTTTCAGTCTGTTTTCTCAGAGTAGTCAGAAATAAAACTGATATATGAATGAGGAAATATGATTGATATCTAAAAGTGTTTGCACAAACCTAATCACAGAAAAAAAATAATTTGTTATTAGTACCTATAACACTACACTGTCACCTTTTAAAATAACATGTTACTTTATGTACAACATCCAGTGTAAACAGTTGTTGGTGGACCAAAATAAATAAATAATGGATTTTGTATAACGTCAAAGACTATTAGGCGAAATCTTTAAAAATCTCACAACTCTATCGCTAAGAAACACTAAACCACAACTACATACTATATGTAAGTCGATAGCGACCATCTAGTACACTGAGAAGTTTATTTATTCTTAACCGTTGTTTAAAGATAAAAGTTTATTCTTTTTACTACTTAAAACAACATTTACAAATAACCCCCTAATTAATTAACAAATAACTAGGTTTTACGAGTGGGACTCAATTCAAGTGGGAATTAAAGGTCCTTGAAATAATTTACAGAACAAAGGAAGAACTTTGATCTTTCGTATATTTCCGTGAATTATGATTAGTGATGTCCCCCTACGGAATTATTTGAAACTGTTCGTATTTGACAGTATTTAAATAAAATTCAGAAAACTGATCCGATTTAGTAGGTACCACTGCGAAGTATTATTATGTTAATCAAAGGCTCAAACTTGTTGCGCACTTAATTCCACGCGCTCCACAGATTACTAAAAATATAATGTAGGGGGACGGGAATCAGTACTCGCGAAATTCAAGTATTCTAAGTTTTTTTCAATATGTTATTTAGTACCAATAATATTTTGATTAAATTATAATTACCGACTGTAACAAATATTAATTTACAGAATTATAAGCATAAGAATCAGCAATACAACTCCTTGCATAAGAATTAGCCTCTAATGCCGTGATTTAATGACATGGGTTATGAGAACGTATTCATGATGTATTGAAGAGCTGTATTAATGATTTTTATTATTATAATTGACTAAATAAATATTTATTTCGACCGCGAAACATATATATATATATATCCAGTAATTTTAATACAGCATGCATTTTTTTTTTCATAGGCTTTTGCGTTAAAGCATTCTGCTTCTGTTATCATCAAACAATAGAAGGAAATAGAACGCAGATCTATATATCCTTATAGCATTCGATGTATTTATTAATTTGTCGTATAAGTGAGCATTGATTGCCAGTGCAGTAGTGCTATTCTGTAACCATCTGTAAAACCTAATTATGAAAAGTTAGTTGAAGCGAGCTTGATATGAGCTGTCAGTGTCAAAAATCTCTAGAATTACATAGTATTAGCGTCACCTCACTTCACTAAAGGTTTCATGGTGGGATTGTTACAGAATTGATCTGCAGTATTAATACTTTAATATCTTGTAATACTATAATTGTTTATTAGCAATATACTGATTATTTCCAAGCTTAAAATAAAAACAACATTTATCAATAGGTACTACCGGCTAATATACTGAAGGCTCTTGTAATTTACTGAACATCTGAACATTTTCTAATACCCGTTATAGTTCATAGGGAGACATCTCAAAATTTGTTTGTAAATAAAGCTTGTCATACAGCATGTCTATGTTTGACCATCGATTCGTTTTCATAGAAACGTTGCGAGTTCTCAGAACAAGCCTCAATAGCATCAATACTACCACTTCCACTATTAAAATAACAAGCGACAAATGCTGAATTCGAAGCGATCATCTAATTATCTTCATAGGTGCATATTTAACGAATCAATGGCAACATGTAGGGACGGCCGAGAAAGTGGTCTATCATTATTGACAGACATAGCTATTAAAATAATATCTATGGTGTGCAAAAGGAATATGCGATTGTATTGAAAATTTCTGTAAGGTTGACAAAGGCAAACAGTTCTGTCACCGCAATTAAAACCAGGAACTTATGAGGTTACTTCAATGCAAAAAATAAGAACAGCCTTAATGGTTCATTTTCAAAGAAATTGAATATTTAATGGCGAATTTAAATCAAACGTGGTAGACAACTTTCTAGCCGACCAACCGTAGCAACCCCAAATTGGATGAGCCCACTACTCGTGGCATTGCATGTCAAAATTTGCACTGATCCTGTTGTGTGGCTGAACTGTGTATTTCTACGGACGCTGCCAGAGATCCGGAATGACAACAACAATACTAAAGGTGCTGCGCCCCCCGACGCGCCCCCGCCGCCCCCGCCCCCTGCCCTCGGGGACTCCATGGATAGCCAACCTGACTTCAGCTTTAATCTTGAGCTTAGCAGGAACCAGCAGGAGCAATACGGCACTCAGTTCGCCGCGCCCTCGGTTACTATTGTTGGTAAGTTCGACAATGACGGCCAGGACTTTGGAATTTAGGACGCCAAGTTAAGATTTAAAAAACGCTACAATGATCTCAGCGTTTATGAGTAATGAAAGATTTGCCACACGAAAACAGTTAATAAAATGTTTATTTCCATTAATAGAACTTTTAAAACGTCAACATTTTCAAACCTAGTTGGCGTCGGAATTTCCTAGATAACTGATCTCGTAGATGAACACCCAAGGTGGCTTTTCTTGTTAACATCTCATAATAGCGAGACTACAGCAGCGTTCGTAACTAAATAAAGACTTGACTTTCAAGTTGAGACTGCTGTTGTAAATTGGTTCTTGACAATAAAGATGCCTCATTCTTTGAAGTTGTTTAGATTAAAGTTATAATGAATTCAAGTTTAGAAAGTAAACTAAAACACACCGTGTTTTCAATGAATTAAGTGGAAGACTTAGCTTAAGGTGCAATTGACCTTAATTTACAAAGAAAATGATAAATCCAGACATCTACTCGAAATTATTAAAGTCGTAGTGTCGTGTTATCCTAATAATTAATTTTCTAAGTAATTTTGTTTCATGCCTTTTGCAGTCTCTACTTGTAATTACGTCAAGATTTCTAAGGTACGACTGATATTTAAGTTAATGAATCAATCTAGGTCTTGGTCTAGATAGACGGCAAATGTAACATAATGAATTATTGTCATCTGTATATCTGTCAATATTTTGATATAAAGCTATTTTATTCAGTGGAGAACCCCGTTGAATAAAATGACCCATTTTGCTTTGCAACTTGGGGTAAAAAATAAAAAAAAATATTTGAACAGTATCGGTAGTAGAAACATTTATTGTACGGCAACAACAACGCTGTAATGAATTTGAGAACACAGATCTACAACGATCTTACCTTCCGATCCACTTCCAAGTATGTATAGGTAATATACATAGGTGTCTCCGAACTCAAATTGCTCTCGACTGTGACACCTTAGTAAGAAAAAATGCCTTAAAGGAACCTGAAACTCCAAAAACATGTGTTTTTATTTATTTATGTCCGCCAAAAAAAATATTATTTATCCTAGAATGGGTGATATTCTTTTGTAATTTTAATTTACAGAGAAGGATTTATTGAGCAAACTATGAAACTCACGTGGACGAATTGGTGGAGATAGAGTTACATGTATTTACAGCAAAAAAAAAAAAACGAAATCCTTACGCAACCTTTTGGGTTGATCCTATTCTACAAAAAAAATCACACGTAATTTTTTTTCACATGTAATTCACATGTAATTTTTTTTTCGACGTTTTTCTTTGTGCATAAAGTTTTAATAAATAAATATCAGCGACTATACCGTTAGCTACGACACATGTGAAAGCATTTATTAGTAATTTTGAAACTACCAGTGCGACGGTATCGTGTAATTATCGCTATTATGTAAAAACAGCAATTCTTATCAGAATATTCAAACAAGAATCTTAGGGAATCATACTGCAATATTCAGCCACCAGAGTGCAGTACTAGCGCATACAGTAAATATTTTAATGGCCCTATGAAGTAGTATAGGCAGTCTTTAAATTAAAAATATCTCATTTTTCTTTATAATGAGTTAATAAATTGTTGTGTGTATGATAACACTACAATTTTTATTTTATAAACTAGTGCTTGACTGCAATCCCGCCTGACGGTAAGGAGTGATGCAATCGTTGATGGTAAAGCGCACTAGTTTATGAAGTCTATTCACTTTAAACACTTAGGAATAGGAAGGATGACTGCAGTTGAGCGAGGTAATGCAATGTTAAACCCAAAACCAACACGACCAACCATGCTGCGCCAGAGGGAGACTGATCTGGAGACTCTCCACGACCAAACTCCCGACACAACAACATTTGGCACATCGAACCCGGCACACATCGCAACACAACTGCTCAGACCCGTCCTCCCTACGGCTTCACCAGACATCATGCCGGAACACGACGAATCGCTTGGCGGCAAGACCTTGTCTGGTGGGTGGTAACTTCTGCCGGCAGCCGATGTTAGCCGATGGCCTACCACTGAGAAAACACACACAATTCAATAAGTTATTTTTATTTTCGGAGCTTACCACCAAATCTTTCTTTGTCCACTTCAAACTCGCACCCCGTTTGCGTAGCAGTTTCTTTAGATTTTATCCACTTTTAAACGGCCACAGAATGCCATAAAATACAAAAAGTTAAAATGCCAAAATTATGAAAATTTTGATATACCTTCACAGAATACTGAATGCCAAGTTCTTACATTTGAATAACTCAGGACGACAAGCATACGAGATTGTGAAATATGGCGGTTTATTTACTGTATGAGCTTGTGGAGCTTTTTGCTGAATTTTGCGTAATCTTCCCTATAGATAGTCTAAAGACTGGACATTGATATGTATTTAAGCAGCTACATACGACTTTGCCTCTCTCATTCATGTATTACGGATTGAATTTACCGCAGCCTCTGTAATCGAAGTAGCCGAAACGACCCACTATCTATCCTTCGAGGCTTGCACGCATCAGAAACCGAAGCGAAGTAGGTAATCCCTGGACAAAACTTTATATAAAATATTAACGAAGATAGAACGTGTTGGTAGTTAGAGGATTATTTGTGAGCGTTGTGTTCAAATGAATATTATTGAAAGTTCCAGCAGAGCGATATTCATTTTGTTCATTGGAAATCTCAGAATTGTAGTCCGGAATGAAATCCCTTAGTAACGAAAAAGATAACTCGCTTTCGAATGGCAATGGATAACGGTGATATATCCGAAAGCATATTTAAAAAAAAAATTGTCGCGTAAAAAGAATTAGTGACATACAGCTGCAACATGCATGTTTTATTAATTTGACAAATTTAATTATGTGGTCTATTATCAAGCATGGCAGTTTGTTTTAAATAAGTATTTTAAAGGAATCTGTTTAGGACAAAACGCGACCGATTAATAGTCGAGTTTTCACGACATTTGCTTTACATTTTATAGTAACCTTGTACCTGACAAGGCTAGTTCCTATGAATACGTAATAAAAAAAATGTCTTCTGAAAACTGTATTATATTCTTTTTTTTTAAATCTCTGGTATATACCTGTTTATATACAACGTGTAAAGAGAACCCTGTCCAATCCATTGTTACTGGTAACTGGTTCTACTAATGCCTACTAAGCCGGGCTAAACTTAAAAAAAAAATCCCCCTAAAAATATAAATAAGGAAAAGAAGGTAAATTAATATATATGCGATAGGCAATACGTGCGCGGGCGAAGGAAGGCACGGCACGCTGCACGCTTTCGCATCGCTCATAATCAATACCGGCGAAAAAGGCGATGCCACTTTTTTAAAAATACCCAATTTTGGGGAAGTTTGAATTCTCGAAAATAAAAAAGATTATTTCAAAATTCATTAGAATTGTTACTATGATGATTATGTAAAATTTCATATTTTATTTGGTCATGTGTTTACCCAACCTTTATTATCTTATGCCGACCCATAACTTCAGGGTTTTCTTTACATATTGTATAAATGTATATATAGCCTACACATATCGCGTACTATGAGAATAACCAATAAGTATTAGGTAGGTACACAGATACCACGTTATAAAATGTGATATATGAGGAAATAATTCATCACAGAACACAGTTCCAGGATGTTAATATTCTTGTTGCTTCCGCTGTAATTATTTATGTTTTACGGATCTTAATGTACCTATTTCCTTGTAACATTTATGTGTTTATGTCTTAGTGTTAACTGAGTGTGAATTCTTTTTCATGCTTCAGTCGACGAAGTGATCGGTGAATGCTGGGAAGAGGTTTGACTCCATCATACAAATCTATCCCTCTCTGTATTATGTGTTCTTACATGTTGCTTGCCGGAGACTGTTCACACGACTTGTAGCTTGTGGCTATTGTTTGTTTTAGACTTCATTTATTAATCTCTCTTCCAGGAATTATGAGTGAAACTATTTTGATTTATTACTCTTTTCGAATTGAACTACTTTCGGTAGCTCACATCATCATGGCATGCCGCTTCAATGCATGATTTCAGTTCATTTTCGGAATGCCTGTTCTCAAGTTAAGTACTATTTATTCAGAAACGTGCAACTATCCCTTTTTGAATATTTTGTTACCTAGTCGGCGTGTCTAAAAACAGTCTTTCCGACCACTAGGAGATCCCGGAGCCGGTCCAGGCAGTGCAGATTGAGCAGACCGAAGAAGATTGCGGGCTCGGGGTGGCTCAAATAGTCATCACCGCAGCCACACCTATGGTGGAGGAGCCCGAACAGCCCTTCCCTCCACCAGAAACAGAGGTCGACGCTGAAGCCAACGGCGACGTTGAGCCCGACTCGGAGGCGCTGCCCGAGCCGGAGCGCGAAGAGAATGACGACGACGAATCCTCGCTGTCGGAGCAGACGGCCGTGTGCCTGCGAGACTCGGACGACGGGCCGGCGGATTCCGCGCCGCACCCGCAGTCAAGCTCGACTGCATCGGAGGGTGAGTCAGGCTGTGCATCCGTAGCGTCGGGCCCCCCCACTGCGCCGCAGTCACCTCCAGCGGCACCGCGCGGTGGCCGCGCCAGCATCCCCGACGAGCTAGAGCCCGCGCAGCTCGCTCGCCTCACAGACCTTAAAGAGTCCAACGCCTAAGGCCTAACTCGTCTACGACCGACATCCACTTTACGATGCCGGCCGACCAGCGATCGATCTCGATCGTCTACATTAGACCGTTTCTCTGCTGTAAGTTTTTAGGGATCTATACTCGCAATAGCGATCATATATTAATGCAGTATTATACTTATGTATATTATCTATAAATAAATTATTCAAGTTTTTATGTGTGTATTCACACTATATTTGTTTTCAAAATAAAGTCGCTGAAAGTTATATGTATGCGAACCCAAATAATCAGATTTATTAAAATATTAAAGTAGATCTAAATGTTTAAAATTATTTACCTAGTAAATTATATCGATCTGACTAGATGTTTTATTAGCCGATGTTTATTGATGTTAGTAAAATTATCTGGATGTAACATTTTGTATTGTTTATAAGAAGTTATAAAGAAAAATTGGGAAATTAAAATTTGCGATAGTTGCCGGTGATCCGTTATGCGTAGAGGAACGGTCGGGACATGTAGATTGTACTGTATATAGGTTATAATACTTATTACTAGTTAATAAGTTCAGGAGCACGTTCTGTACCTGCGAATAGAAGGTATGTTAGAGTGACGCGCCGTGTTGACTTGTGAAACGTCTGCCACAACCTAACAGTTACCAGCCTAGAGGGAGCCGTAACAGCGGAGCGCACTTTTTATATCACCTGCACCGTATCTATTGTGCAGCGCGTAGCGAGTGTCAGCGCGGGTTCCCTCGGCGCGGTCAACACGCTAGTGTAGCGTTGTAACTAAGCTCCATCGCCGAATATTCGCGCACACTCTACGTGCGCGTGAGTTTTCAGCGGCGGACGGTAGGATTAGGAAGATACAGGGTGTTACTAGCTTCTCTTTCGTTTATCTCCCCTGCGACACCCTGGGCTCCGGCGCGGAGCCATTACATCGGTCGGCCGCTGCGACCACCAGCAACGGCGGATGTGGAGCGCAACCCATCCTCACATTATGCTGTCGTGATGAGACAATATACTACTTCTTCGTTTTGGTTCACTCACTAATTTACTTGGTATGAATAAGTAAAAAAGCTAAGGTATTTCGTTCATATATCTAAATTTAAGGGAATCGAGGCAGCCTCGCTTTTATTTAAACCATAACAGCACAGATAAATCACGTTTATTTATATAATATTAAGTAGTCTAACATTCGCTTATATTGACTAGTTGGATTTCTAATAGTTTAGTATAATATAACAATTGTCTCATCGTGACAATACTTCACCTATGTTATTATTTTATTTATAATCGCACATAACAGTCATCGCATATTCCTTAAGCCAAATAATTTCTGCTTTTTCCTACAACTCGACGACTACATGTTCCTTTCTACGGGTCATATTTATTGGAAATGGTTGAAGTATACAACTTGGAATTATAGTCGTCTTACAAAGACAGCCCATTTCTTCTATCCAATAACTAAAAAACTGTGACTAGTAAAAAATGTAATTTAAAAAATCTGCTTTTGTATAATTTATAAATAAAAATACTAATCATTAGTATAACGAATGACCTACATAGTTTAAATCACCGCGAGAGGTATGCGAATATGAATGAAATGCGGAATGGAGCGGCGTTATCTTTATTTACCGAAGCTTTTACACAACTCAAAAAAGAAATAGATATATTTGTAGTCATTGAATAGATGAAGTGGGCTCTCATTGTAAGACTACTAAAATTCCACCATGTATATTTAATTATAACTAGTTAACGCAGACACGTTTTAGATCACCGCGAAAGATTTTGGCTCTAGTAAATTTGAATGGATATTACCAACATACTCGTATTGACGTTAATACCATCTGAATACATAATGTAGATGTTTTAACATAATTATGTTAACAATAGTATCACATATTGAATTTAAAAGATTAATCGGCGTTCGTAGATAAATGTTACCGAATAGTTGTTAGCTGTTTAATGATGTGATCCATGTGTTGTGTTATTTTAATATTTATATATCACTAGTCTATATTATTGTTAGTGCTGCATTCTATTGAGAACCCGTAAAAACAATGAAGGTTTATCAAAATCATGTCATTTTCGATTGCGCCACCTGCATGTTTTCAGAAAGGATTTGATCAGAGTTAGTTCATCGCGATACAAGAATTGTGTTTTTACGGGTTGATCCACGTTTCATAAAAGAAAAACATGTTAAAAAATTACAAAAAAAATGAGAACTACGTAGCACTCTGTGTAGATTAGTATGTATCAAATGATGCACAGAATATAATGTTGACTGTAACTTTACTACAAACTTATAGTAGTTTGTGATACCTACACTATATCGAATACAATATTAAGTGTTGCTTTTTCTTTAGTGAACTGAATTGATAAAACCGTTCGTCTGCTGGGATTATATGAACAACTTCACTAACTTGTTACTATTTAATTTATCTTTGTTGTTAATCGAATGCCATTGACCTTAGCCCTGTGTACCAAACCTATGATTTCCAATACATAAATGCCTACATCACATAAAATAAAGTTGACAACATTGGTAACACAATGTTATGAAAAATAAAAGTAGAAAATATGAAATTGAGATATTTTATCATATATGTAAGTATGTTTAATGTAAGATGCGAATCGGAAACGAGATTTTAAATATTAGGCCCTTTTTGTTTGCTCAGACGCAGGAGGTATATATATACCCAAATAAGTCTGTATGACGATTTTTACACGTACCGGCAGATTTTAAACGTGTAATTGCATCGTTAGGCCAAACGTGGGAAAAGGTCATAAGTAAAAAATAAATTAAAATGTAATTTGTTAGGTATGATATAAAATTACATGCTCAATGCTTACGCAGAAGTCAGTGTACATAAAATATTGGCACAAATATATAAGTCAAAATCTTGTAAAGGAATCTTGAAGGAATCTTGTAGTATGGAATGAGGAATTGTACCTAGATCAGGACCAAATAGAATCGGTAAATGCTTTCTTGTCTACTAATCATCTAAATATTGATTGATGGCTATCCTATCTATGAACATATAATAATTACGATAGTACAAAAAGTCTTGAAGATTTGCTGGTACCTATGGTGTGCATTACAGTAGATATGAAATTAAATATCTACACACTTCACTATATTTGTATAGAACTTACCAAGCTTGAAAGCTATCTATGCCACTACGCGAGACTCTTCTCTAAACATGAAAATTATAATTCTAAATAACGTACTACACATGGAAAACCTCAATATTTATCTTCAATCTTCAACTCCGTCAAACTATAATTTAACAACAGTGGCCCTAATGACTCGTGTAATAATTATAATAATGTTTATTTTTCACATAATCTCAGCATATCGGACTTATAATAACTAGAATAATAGAACAATTAGTATTCAAATATTTATACTATTTAAAGACTATTGTAACTATTATTAAACGAGATTGCAGAAAATGTGAGGTACCGTATGCAATAATAGAAAAAAATAATTAAAATAATTCTGTACTTTAGAAAGAGTTTTGAAAAAAAAAAGAAAAGTAAAATGTTGAAACCTTTTTAATGTTATCCAGTGAATGATGCAACTTTTGAAATATTTATGAAGCCATACTCATGATATTTCTTATGTAAGTATTAGAGCTTTGTGTGGGAGACCTCGCTCGGCGACGTATTACTGCCATACCTGTTTCTACTATATTACGGTTTGAAGGGTATGGTTACCGGTGAAGTTACAGGCACACGAGACATTTCAGCTGTCTCTAGGATGGCAACGAGTCTGTGATGCTCTAGTATTGCGGGCTTCCAAGTTGAAGGTAACCACTCACCAACTTGTGGGCCGACTGCCTTGTCATCCCAAAAATATTATTTACCAATTTTCACTGAAAGTACCACAATTCCTTTTATTGCTGTTATTTATTCCCCAATATGTTCTTCTTTAGAGGAGAGGCAAGGATGCCTCCCCTCTAAATATTGAAACGACGCGAAACGATTGTACATTATTGAGTACGACCTTTGAGGTCATACTAAATAATGTACAGTCGTTTCGCTTAATATCGGTAAATAACGTCCCCTCTAACTGTCCTGTGCCTTGTTGATGTAGTATGTTACAACCAGCGCCACACTGCCGAAAAACAGTTGTTATTTAGTAAATAGTATCTTATGGTGCCTTCGCATTAGGCAAGTTGTTTACATCATGCGCTTCTATATAAGCATCGCGGTCGCTTCACCATCCCTGATTTCGGTCCCTCTTGGTATTATGGCAGCGACTACGTATGGTTCGCGTTCCTTGGACCCCCAATGCGAAGACATTCTACAATGTCTTTGACATAGATAAATAGTTATTAGTTAGAAAGATAGTCAAAGGCAAAAAGGCAAAGGCATGTTAAAAATTTAGTAACTAAGTTTAATATTATTTGCTAATAGGTACGGTTTGCTGCAACTTTTTCAAAAAAGTTGTGCGACTCTTTTAAGTTGAAATTCTATATTTATTTTTGACTGTTTGACCGCTGAGTATGTGACTAGAAAATGAGGGACGTGCTTTTTGATAACCTTGTCAGTGGAGACATGTAAACAAGCGAAGGGGTTTGACGCACAGCCGACATTTTTGGAATACGTCGCAATACTGGTTTTTTTTTTTTTTTGATATGGCATCTCGTAGTTGACCTTGAGAGGCCGTGACTACTTAACCGGACTTTCCTGTGGATGCCTTAAATGAATTTAAAGCCTCCAGCCAGGGCTACTAAAAGCTAAGCGACTACACGCTAAGGGCACCCCCTGTGGGGTACGAACCTCGGCTTAGGGTGTCGCTGGAGAAAACAGCAAGGGACGGCTGGATCGAATTATGGGGTTAACACAGTCTTTTATATTGCAACATCTATTTATGCAACAAGGACACGTACAATTTCTCTCTCCAAAGAATTCAACTCCATAATTTAAGTCCTCGTGGTACTTTTAGTCCTTAGTTTCTGTTTAAATTAAGCATATAACATTTTGATTTTTTAATTTAATAAAAGGTAGTTCAGTTTAATGAATTGCATACGGTACGGTGTGTAAGTAAAAATATAAAGGTAAATAGTAATTAGCGGCCGCCGTAAGGTCGCGGGTTCGATGTATGGTTGCTTTAATGTTCCCCCAATGCCTTTTCGACCTGCAAATAAAAACTTTCTAAAATTGAATCGGTGTTGTTTATTTATTTATCCCCTTTTGCCTTCCTTTTTTAGCGCATCGGCGGCAAACTGAATGCCAAGGATTTCACTACGAGTTATTCTGATTATTCACCTGAAAAAGTCCATCAAGGATATATTATATACCTATATCTGAGAATCCTCCCCAGGCCCAGTTAGCTAGTGATAGATTCTCAGTCATTAGTTACCGTGTATCCACCAGCGCGGGATAACAAACGGAAATCCACAAATTACGGCATAATAAACGGAATAAACACTTTCACATCTTCAGCAGCGTCTATTAGTTTCTATAACATCTTTCATCACCTTTTATTCTTAAACTGAATTAGATCAATAGCAATGTTTCCTGGGTAAAAAAAAAATTATTCTATTTAGTCCGTCATTCAGATTATAGAAAAATATTGGATACGTTTATTTTATTTTATCAAATCAATAAAAATTGACAAATATAAAAGGCATCAACGATCAGAAGTGGTGGCTGGTGACGTCACTCCTAGCTAAAAAGTGTAGCGTGCAGTGACGTCACACGAGTTTTCAACGCGCTGTGTAGTCTTAATTTTTTATTTATATGAAAACAGAATAAATACCTGTCTAGTATTTTTTGGAATTCTGACTGACGGACTAATTAGTTTTTTTAGTCAACTACCCTATTCTGCCTAAGAAATTCTCATCATAAGAATACAATAATAAACACAATAGGTATATTGTTCTCCTCTGTAAGCACAGTTCACGTAATACATTCTTCAAGGTGATGGGTAAGGACCCAGATACATAATTAAATGCAGCATACAAATTTGATAAATATTTTCAACATCATCCCATACATTGGACCTGGTCCAAAATTATCTTACAAATAAATAGGAACTTCCGATGTTAGCGGTTGATATGCAATTAATACACAGTTTATTTAGAAAGAAAATTATTTCTTTCGACTAAAATGGTGGTATTCTTGCACTGAAACCTGGATTTAGTTGGTGGTCAATATAAAATAAAATACTGTTATATGCATCCGATTAAACTGGAAAAACATAAACTAGTGAATATTGATCAAAACAAAAAATAAGAAAACGCAAGAATCTGGTAAAAACACATGCTTTGGTTCTAGCGTGCGCGCCAGTAAGACGTCTATCTACGCTATTTGGAACCTATGAGCCTTACCATGCAACGTGCTACGCATCGAGCTACGAGTATGCACACCAAGCTACGTGCACTACGCGGTCGGACATTGCTACGAAGATCAAAGAAGCTTCCTTAACAACACACACCTTATACGACTTTAGACGAAATTTATAATGAATTTTCTTGCTAGAACACAATCGGAACAAGAAACTTAACGGTAGTTTAAGTTGTTATTATACATTTAAGCCCAGTTAAGATGGCTGCCAGGAAACTTGGCGTTCTTGCAAAGGTCCGGCGATACTTCATACTAGCTCAAGTTGTAATGTTATACAAAGCGCAGATGCATTCGTGTGTGTACTGCAGCCACATATGGGCTGGAGGAGGAGAAGCATGCGAAGAGGTTAATTGGTGATCCAGATTTGGTAGGAGTAATCTCCAAAGCCTGGCGAACAGACGTAGTTCAGTATTCTATAGGATGCATTTTGGAGAATGTGTGGAGGAATTGCATGACTTAATTACGTTATCATCGGACGACCCGTCGTCGTGCGACGAGTATCCACTCTTAGGCGTCGTACTAATTGGCGGAGATCACACGATGACACGATGCGTTCTCTTCGTGCGATGAGTTTAAAGTTTCAAACATACAGATTTCATCAGAGTGCCCTATGTGTACGATCGTTATTAAGAATTCCATGTGCTCCCACGATAAGTTGCGAGGTTCAAATTAGGATATTCTGATGAAATCTGTATGTTTGAACTCGTGCGATCTACGCCAATTAGGACGACGCCTTATGTTATTAACACCGCCACGATTCGTGCGAAGCATTTTGCCTCGTCTTTTATTTTGGAGAGCTGGAACAATTTGCCTAAAACGATCTTCCCATTTGATTACAATTTAAGTGTCTTCAAGGTTAGAGTGTTAGTAGGCTCTTAATAAACTAGTGCGCTTTACCATCAATAATCATTGCATCCCTGCTTACCAACAGGCGGGATCACAGTCAAGCACTAGTTTATAACATCTATTATAACATCTATTATATTGCTTACCAATCTACTATTGGTATGCAATATAAAACAACCTCTACGTGTCTACGTTTCTATGCGTCTTGCTACATGTCGACTTAACGGTTGTTTTAAATAAACATGTTAAGTTCCCTGAGATTATGTACGGGTCAATGACATACTGCACATATACACACAAACATGTGTGTGTATGAACACACTGAGACACAGAACGAGTAAAGACAGTAACATAAATCGCAGAACAATTATCATCTGACCTTTCCTCCACTATGTTAAATTTGTCTACCAGTCCTACCGGATTCACTTCAGAGCCCGATGTACGAGTATGTCTCAATCATGACAGAATGGTGACAATAACCAGGGCGCTACTAATGGCGTATTTCTGAACTACGTGGTAGTACTGACACCTGCAGTTCTATACATTTTAGCCCAACTAAATACATTTACTTTTATATCAGAATCTATACTCCCAATTGGTAGGGAAGATAAAGCACGCATTACACGTTAACACGTTTGTGTTCGTTATACACAGCTAAGCGTTAATACACAAAAAAGACTGAAGGAAAAAGAGGAGTGGGTTACCTTTTAAAAAAATATTCACTGTTTAAATTGGTTTAACAAAGTAATATAGGTAGATACATCAAAACTTAATCATTCTGAGTACGCAACATGTAAGCTCCTAGCGACTATATATACATAATTAGAAGGATAAACTTTTAGAATCTTAAACAACTGTACCTGAAGTTGTAAATAAAATTTATTTCCAGCTTTATTTACTTTCTATCGTCTCATCTAATCATCTCTTCTGCTGGATAGCGGCCTCCCCAGACGTCGTCATCACCAATGGCACATAAAAAGCCAGCCTATTACAGAGAAGGCACGAACATTAATCATCACGCTTACTTAAGACGAGTTTTGTCACGTTGATTTTCTTTAACAATACATAGCTCTAAAGCTTATCCGAATTCCGAATTTAGATATTACATACCTACTAAGAATTCTCTATAGGTTTTTTGAAATGTTAACATTTTACAAATAAATTCCTAGCCTTAAAAAATGCACCAGTGACAGACCAACTTTCCGTTTAAACTTTTAATAACAACGTTGCTCGATGTACTAAACCTGCTTACCCCTCCGCGTATGTTTGATTCCATTGTATGTATTATGACTAACTATTTAAATCAAAACTTTTTTTTACAAATATTTATTATAGGTGGTGCTGAGAGAAGAGTTCATATGGCCACCTTCGGCTCCACATCAGACCCAAAGCAAGACATAATCGTACACTTTGGATGTGTATTACACATATCCAATGTATTCAAACACAACGAAGCTATATTGTTCAGTCGAGGAACTCCTGCGGTTACCATCGAGCGCATGCCAAGTTTCATCTCAATATGTTGCCAGCAAGTGCTTGAAAAGTCAATGACAAATACGCCACAATCATACTATAACTTTACCATTGCTCAAATTCAAATATCCTCTTGTTGAAAACACCCCGCGGGCTTAGTGCGGTTTGGTAGATTTCACATGTCTACGAATATGTTAAGAGATTTGTTTTCTCACCATGTTTTCTTTCACCGTTTCGAGAGCACTGGTATTGAAATAATTTACTCAAAGTAAAGCATAGGTATTATCTACGATCGACCCTTCTACACTTAGTTCTTCACTTGGCCAACACTGTACCCAATAAATACGATTAATTAATTCGCTAATTTCATAATCTTGCTTGGTAGAGGCGATTTCTAATAACGTGATTTTATATTCTGCCTACGACCAATTACTATTACAAATTAAGATAGGTAGGTACTGTTGGAAAACCTGGCACTGACTGTCCTTTATAACTTCCTGCAACCTTTATACAATGTTACACATGACCCGAAAGTGGAGTATGTTAGTAGGTATTGCAGACCGTTGGCAATCTGACACATCTGCATTTTATCGATTTTCATAAACTACGCACTGGTTATTATACAATCGCCAGTTTTATACAGCGTGCTGGCTAGTATACGCCCTTTGAAGACAGCAAATATTTCAGTCTTTTATAATACAGAGACAAATAATATTCGTTTGCAAAACGTAAATTAATTAAAAGTTATAAGACTTTTAATTAATTTATGTTTCTTTAATCATAGTAGGTAATAACTTTGATTGGCTTTGTAAAATTAATTTCACCACTACTGTTTTCAAAACGGTGAAGAAAGACGGCATTTACTACAAAAAAATCTAATACAAGCTACATTTACCAACCTACACTGAGCCCACGTGGTAGATATTAGAGAAAATTCTCTCTAGAGAGAAGAGGTCTATGACCCATTAGTAGAAACATTATAGACTGATTATGTAAAAGGAAGATTGCGACTAAGAGAGAGAAGACAAGTTTGTATTGCTGGCGGTTAGAACTGCAGTGCGACTGTAACCATCTCACCGTGAAATATTGGTAGTTTAAGTTCTAGGTGATGTGAGGGTGAAATGTCATTCCAACTAATACAAAGGACTCTAAACCTCACTTCACCTAAGTTTTCACCGTGACATTTTTGAAGTGAAACTTCTTTATCGGCGTTGGAAAAAAATTGACCGTCACATTTTTCCGTTACGCGCCATCTTTTTATTAATTTTTTTACTACACACATCAAAAGTGTCTAGGGATCAAGCATTTTTATGCGGATTTCTTGAGATTGAGATGTGGCTTTGTAATAAATTTATGATTTTATAAATTTATATGGATCCTTTTTGGTGCATTTCATAATTTGAATCAGGAACTGTGAATCAAATTCGAGTAAAAGATGAAAATCAGCTGTCAATATTTTCCCTATAAAAACATACAACGCATTGAAGACATTATTAGTGCTACTGTTTCCCTACTACTGATTAAAACCAACGTTATTATGGAGCGGCGACGTCATTTAAGCAGGGAAGAAATGCTCAGAGCCGTGGGAATGATAGAAGCTGGTTCCCGGCAACGTACTGTGGCTTTAGCTCTGAATACAAGTCAGAGTGTTATCAGTCGACTTTGGACACGTTACCGAAGCACTGGTACCGTGGCTGAGCGCCATGGAGGACGGTATCGCTGCACCACACGGAGACAAGACCGATACATTCAAATCTTAACTCGAAGAGCTCCAACAATAACCGCCATGATGTTAGCCGTGAGGCTTCATCACTCTTCAGGGAACTTAATTAGCGACCAAACAGTCAGAAACCGCTTGCATGAAGTGAACCTTCATTCCCGAAGACCGCTACGGGTACCACCTATAGCAATGCACAATCGTAGGATTCGATATCAATGGGCTCTTGAACACAGAAATTGGACAGAAGAACAATGGCGTTTCGTGTGCTTTTCTGATGAATCTCGTTTTGGTATGAGACCGGACACAAGACGTATACGACACTGGAGAACCCCTGGACGCCAACAGCGATTAAAATCCTGCCAGGAAGTCCATCCTTATAGTGGTGGAACCATCATGGTATGGGCGGGTATTTGGATCGGCGGAAGAACTGAGTTGATTTGGATCAGAGGCAACCTCAACGCTCAAATTTATGCTGAGACAATTGTATCAGACGTCATCGTTCCTCTACAAGTGCAAATCGGTCCCTTATTTCAGTTAATGCATGATAATGCACGACCGCACACCGCAAGAGTTGTAAGACGGACTCTCGCCGCAGCTAACATCAATGTCCTGCCCTGGCCTGCTCAGTCGCCAGACTTGAACCCGATTGAGCATGCATGGGATATGCTACAGAGAAGAGCTCTGCCGAATATGGAGGGTATCCAGTCGCAAGAAGACCTTTTTTTGTTGTTGCAACGAACATGGGCGGCCATTCCACAGCGTGATTTGGATGAACTCATTTTGAGTATGCCAAACCGATGTTCTTGTGTTGTTAGTGTTCGCGGTAGAAACACGGATTATTAATTGTTTAAGTTACCCAATAAAATTTTAGAGAAAACTGTTATTTCAGTCTTTTTTTCGAACTTTTGTGTTAGTGGTTCAAATGTCAAATATCCCTTTATTAGGAAAATGGCAAATTTCTTTATTAATGCAAAGGTGACTTGGTTTATCGTTACTGTGACAAACGAAAACACTTTATTTGATGAATCCTTAAAGAAAATTTTAATTAATATCAATCAGGAGAAAAGTTATTGCAAAAATATATGTTGATCCCTAGACACTTTTGATGTGTGTATATTTACCCACCTCGAAGTCCTTCCCCATATCCCTACCTAAAATCCCGGATATCTCTGAAACGGCTGGGAATTTCAAAATTCTGACAAAATTTCCCCCCCCCCCCCTTACTAGCCCTCCTCCCAGCCGGAATCTATATTCAGATAGGACCCCTAGACCCCCATTTTGACCCCATAGTACCTGACCCCCAATACCCATATAGCACATACATTCCGAGATTCCAGTGTCCTGTCCCCTCCCATTCTCCCCTCATGTTGTGACCCCAGGTGGACAGGATTCTCCCAACACTTAGACAACCCCCCCTCTCACCTACCCCTCCCCCCTCCCCCTAGACTCAACCTAGGCTCCCCACCCCTCTCCTCTACACCCCCCCCCCCCCCACTTGCTCCTCAGGCCACCTCACCCCCCCGCGGCCTATCTCGGGATCCGGAGGTCCTAGACTAGCCGAGTTTGGGCTCTTCGGAATCGGGAGGAAGAGCCCAACATTCTGGCCCCGGTGGATTCCGCATCCCGCATCCCGCATTTCGCATTCCACACTGACTCACCTGGTGCTGGCGCGTGCAATTGTTGGGACATACAGGCTGTATCTTTAGGTTAGTTTACTTTTAAATTTGGTGTTGTATTTAGTCGTGGACCGTCCCCCTATTGGGGACGCTAAGTTTTAATCTTTATTAATGTTATTTTACGCGCCACGCGCGTTACGCGCCATCTTTTTCTAAGAAGTTTCACTTCTTACGTGTGTACACTAGTACACGCACACATTTTTTTAACAATCGATCGGCAGGTACCTATTTAGGCAGGTAGATATATTATAGGTAGCTATAATAGTTACAATGTTGGAGGTATTAAAGTTATTAGACGGCTCTTGAAAAAAATATCTGTTAATGTTCAAAACACCCGATATAATATAATATTAATGGCCATAAAAGTCAGCTACTAAGTACCTACATAAGTAGGTAGGTACTACAATTACTGAAAGAACTACTCCACTGTAGAGGATTTTTTTAAATTATAAACTAGTGCTTGACCGGAATCCCACCTGATGGTAAGCAGAGATGCAATCGTTGATAATAAAGCGCGCTAGTTTATTAAAAAAAAAAACTGAGTAAATAGGAAGGAAGATGGCAGTTGAGCGAGGTGATGCAATGTTAAACCCAATAACGCGAACAAGGATGTTGCGCCAGAGGGAGATTAATCTGGAGACCCTCCACGACCAAACTCTCGACACAACAACATTTGGCGCATCGTACCCGGCACACATCGCAACACAACTACTCAGACTCGTCCCGCGTACGGCTTCAACAGACATCAGAATCTGTTGAAACAACGTAGCGTATCTATGTGAATTTATTAATTTGATTATATCATGGTAAAATGACTTACCTATTGGGCCAATTAACTGTATTAAAACTTGCAAGGATTTAAGAAATTCCTTAGCGACCTCAATAGGAACCTGACGTAGGTATGTATTTGAATCAGCGGCCTCTGTTGTGAGCCTTAAGAACTTTTTCGTATAGTGGCTGGTCAGGTCAGGACTAATGTAGGTGCACCGCCTATCCCTTCAGAATGACTTGTCATATCAACGATGCAGGTCACCATACATAAATTCGAAAATATGTATTGCCATTTTTCTTTTTCCTAAATCCGCGATCCTTAAGAGCCATTACGCACTGCCGAGTGGTCGATGACGACTGTGACTTACCAGTTTAAATAGGTGCTTATGCACTTGGTCGACAGTCTTTGCCTGTGTTTTGGTTGTTAAGGGACTAAGTCTTTGGCGACCAGTCGACAGTGTGTAATAGGTAGCTGTAAGGCCTTCTTTTTGCAAATTGTTTTTACAAAGCGTTTAAAGACATAATTTACTGCCAAAACACCTCTAATGTTCCTAAATCTTGACAAGCTTTAGACATTTATTTGTCTGCGATTAGATGTACCTAAATGATCTCGGTAACTGCATGACGAACAGTAAATGCGACGAGTAGTTTGCAGAGGACACTAATAAAAATCCGCAAACAGCATGCGAACACTTACAACTCGACCTGGATGGTCTAACAAGACGGTTTCACAATGCTGGCTTAGTACATACGCAAGCAAAACTATTATTATTAAATCTCCATTCAATAATAACTGCTTTTACGGAAATGAATACCATCAGGCGGGATTGCGGTCAAGCGCTGGTTTATAACTTATAAAAAAAAAAATCTTTTTCTTTATATTTAATTAAGAAAAGGATGGTTATAATACCTGTCAAATTACATAAACTGTATGGAGTACCTACCTAAGGTACTCCATACAGTTTAGACGCGATTATAAACATGGCGACCAAAAATACTTCAATTTACGCCGTGAGTGGAATAATTTGACAGGTATTATCACTATCCTTTTCTTAATTAAATAGAAAGCAAAGATGTACAACTTAAATTTAGTTTAGGTTGTGAACAAGGAAATCGGGGCCATTATCAACAAATAGATTTTATCTTTAAAAAAACATATCTTTGATAATAGACGATATGATTAACTGGATTTGTCACATTGAACGTGTTTGCGATAGACTTCGGCAATTTCTCGCTTTTATGCCTATATTAGAAAACAATTTGAAGGTGCTTAAGGGAAGGTCTTTGTCCAGCAGTGGACGTCTTTCGGTGATGATGAAGCGTCGGTAATAAAAAGTCAAAACATAATTTAATAACATTTATAATTATATTAATAGAAGTAACATTCATTTTTCCAAACAGCGTACTACGCAACATCAAATTGCTAATACAAAATTTCAAATACAATCACATCGAGTAGTCTTAATGTAAGAGAAGAGGTAGTTGGCGATAGATAGCAAGAGTGGCTAAGGTGGGGTAGGTCAAGTGGAAAGATGGATACAACATTGAACATTTAAGTTAACTAACAGATACATCAATAAAGTCAAAAACCGTCTAACAACACTTATTGTTTAATCGCTATGTTATTCATTTACTTAAGTAAAAAAAGCAAACTTAACAGAATTATTCCCATAAAGTATCAAAATAATGTAGTGTCAGTTTAAACTCGTGTTAACTTTATTATGAAGAAATAAGTGAAAAACATTAGAATCAGTGTCGGATGCCTCGGGAGTCTAGTATAGCGTACGGTACAATGCGAGAGGTTTACTAAGGGGCCATTCATTTATTACGTAAGACTATTTTCGCTAGTTTTTGACCCCTTCCCCCCCTATTATAAGAAAAAATAAGAGTAGGCCGACCCCCTCCCCCTGTTAAATATTTATTACGTAAGAATCTAAAGGAAAAAAAAAACAATTTTTTTGAGTAACAATTTTTAGAAATGTTTATTTGTACTTTACAAAGGTGCTAATAATTTTTAATTTTTGGTAGTAATAAACTTTGTTTGGTAATCTGACATCGTCTTCATTCTGACATTCTAATCGTCTTCAGATTCAGTTTTACTTTCAACTTTTTCTACTTCTGGAGGATTTGATTGCTGGGTTGTATTTAAATCTGTTGTTGTTACAGGTCTTTGTCCACAAGATGGGTAAGAAATACTTGCCTTAGTAAAAAACTTCATTGAGTTAACTTTTTTCGTCGCATATTTTTCATTTAGGCTTCTTATTTTGTCCAATATTTGGTTTTGGAAACTTTTAATATCTTTACCGTGATTCGCCTTTGCCGCTTTCCAAAACATATTACAATCTTCTTGGATTTTTTGACCGGAACGTCCCGAATACGTATAACATTTTTTGTATGCATCAAATAACCTTTTATATAAATCGGCGTTTGACAAGGAATCCATGATTAAAACACAATAAAGACACAACACTATACTACTGACACTGGGCAATTGACATACATCAATAAAAGAAACTATTCGCACACTTCAATAATTCAATTACTATTTAATTACAATATTAAAATCATTAACGCAATAAACGAGTATTGTTTACGCAAGCAAGTGACGACCACAGAACACAATTACTCCTAGCGGAGGTGACGACTAATCCACACAGACCCGCACCTCCCGCACTGCGCCTCGGGGGAACTCCCCGCTTGTGTGGATCCGTTGCCATGGAAATGGATATTGTACCTATACGCATACGCAAATCTCGGCACGCGCGCAGTGTCCCGCGCTTTTTAAAAGTATAATTGCAACATTGCGCATTTGTGATCTTACGTAAGAACTATCAAGACTCCCTCCCGCCTCTTTGTAAGAAAAAATAAGACATGGCCGATACCCCTCCCCCCCTAAATCGTCTTACGTAATAAATGAATGGCCCCTAATTAAAAATATATATTTTTTTTTTTATAAAAAATCTCAGTCGATAGGGTATAGAACTACTCGCAAGTCGCAATAAAAGGCGATACAAAGTTTTAAGTTAATATCGTACCGTATAATATAGAACGAAATACCGTCCTCAGTCCTACCCTTGCCGGGCTCAATAAATTCGACGTACAAAATGGACGATATTCGTTTCAGTTTGTCAGTGAAATTTATATATCTCATAGACCCACTATTTAAGACCAGATATATTCGTATTATAACAACTACTAGATAAGATATAAGATTTAGTTTTTTTTTTTGTCGGGTAACATTTTCACGATTTTAATTCGAAATATATAGATCACAACCCGCGAGTCTTTGAAAACCGCGATATATTAGCCCCTGTTTTGTAAACTTCAGTCACAATAAGTTTAGTTAAGTTAATTGAAAATTATAGTACATACAACTAATTGTAGATGTAAAAATATTGCAACAAAAAATGCCCGCAGTTGAATTAATATTTCTTAAATAAAGTAGCAATTAAAAGTAATTTAATGTAATAATACAGTATTCGACAACAATCGTACAATGTTAACTTTATAAAATGCATTGCGTGTATCAGGTCATAGAAACGTGAAACCTTGTCTTTAGTAAGTTGTAACCAGTCACTTACACTATCATAGTATGGTGAAAACTCGAAATTCTTACTGTTCGGAAACAGTATGAGCTCTAATGTAAGTGTATATAATTTTCATATCATCTTGGTATTCACTGACACACATAATTTTTCAATGTGAAGCTATTAGAATTCCAGATTGGTTGATTCTATAATACAAAACAAGACTCATACTTTTGACAAAAATTAAATCATCATTTATGATCATGATTATTAAAGCTACCATACAATGAGCATTACAACCTTCAAATTTGCGTCATGTCTTCAAAACCATGTGGCTGTCATGCCTTCACGCGTGCTTTGGCCGAAGCTAACAGTCATCCAAAATCATGAGAACGATACATTCGTGATTCTGCACCTGTCCATTCAATCTACATTAACGAGTTTCGCGACCCCATGTACAGTAGTATTCACATACAATAATAAGTGCAGAATATTGATTTATCAATATAAGCGAGTCTAATCGTTGAAAACATCTATATTTGACTTAAAGACGATTTATGACTATGACTATAGTAACACATTATCATCACAACCTTCAAGTTTGGCCCCACCCCATGTCTTTCAAATTCGTTCCATGTGGTTGTCACCCATTATGGAGAACCACTTGATTTGATTGATGAGTCCGGTCTTTTCGGGCTTGTGCACGCATCCAATCAAGCCAAACTAAAGCTAATCAGTTAATTCAGTTTGACATCTCTATGTAGAGTGAGTTTCACAGACAACAATGAAGTGGAAAACATTGATTACATGTTGAATTACTTGATAACATCTAAATTTGACATAAACACGACTCTTGATTATGACTATTAACGATACCGTACATGACTAATACCTTCAAATTTGACTTAAGTCTTTAAAACCATGTGGTTGTCATGCCTCAAAGCGTATGCGCTTGGGTTGGCCGAGGCTGCCACTCGTCCTCTCTCATTTCATCTCATGAGACCGGTTCATTCGGCTCCGTTGTGCTTACGCACGCATCCAATGAGGCCAAACTGACGTAAACGAGTTAGTTCAGTTTGGCGTTCGGTTTTACACGCAACAATGAATAATTTGAAAATATTGATTAAATGTTGAATTACAGGAAAACATCAAAATTGGACATAAGGTCGTTAGTAAAGATGTTGTATTTAAACTTGACCTAACCTGAGCCACGGATGTGTTATCTAGCTGAAGCTGTTAGTTTTATACTGCTCGTAGATCTCTTGGAACATGTTACGGCAGTTCATCTTAATCCTTAGCTTGGAGCAGAGCAGAAACACGCCAGAGAGCTTGCGGTGAAGCGAGTATATTTCTTCGGGGGGTGGGCAGAGGCGATGTGTCAGTATGGTGGGTACCAGCGCCTGAATGCGACGTGTAGTCTGTTGAGTGCTGAAGTCGAACTCGCCTGAACCCTTGCTGGTGAACACCTCACCCATTATCATGACGGTATCGATATGTGTCTCCTCCATTACCTGTAAGTGTTAAGTTTTAAATTAAAATGTAAGATGCTGTGTTGCTTTGTATTCAAAAAACAAGATCAACAGCTTTAGTCCGGTATTGGCAGCGGAGGTCTTTTTACAGCTACATATACTACTAACCTTGGATTCATATCCAGTCAAGAACTTCATTTGCCTTGACATACCCAAGATGGCTTCCCGGTCGCCCCGTGAGGCCGCGTGTATAATCTCGATGTACTGGTCCATGAATTGCTTGGAATACTCGCGTGTGGCGCCAAAGTCAAGCAGGATCACCTGTTCGGGACAAACAAGATTTTGGTCTTTGACTACTTCTTCTGTTCACAATTATCTTACCATCCGATACTCCTTTCGCGACGGCATTAAACACAAGCTAAATAAGTTTGTTTTCAAGGTAGACTATACTTTGTAATAATAGTACAATATAAAGGGTGTATCTGACATCGACGCATAAACGAGTACCATGGATCCAGTACAGGATTTTGAACCTCCCAGTGGAGGAATTTTTCATGACTTAAAAAAATGTATGTGTAGTTTTTTTCACTTTAAGCCGTTCATAATTGCTATACTTTTATAACCCAATAAGATTTTAAAGTTAAAATTCTTTAATTCGCTAATTACACAAAAAAGCGAAATGAAAACAAAACTCGGAAAAACTATCTTAACAGCTGATTTAATAGAGTTCACATCTGGGATCAACGTCATACCCACAAACACGCGCGGCGGCACGCTTGAAACGTTCAAAGGCTGAGCCGACACATTTTTTTAAACTCTGTTATTTCTGTAACCGCTCATTAACGATATAAATGACTATCATAATTTTATTAGTGGCATGCGGTGTAGCCTTCTCTCGAAGTTTACGTTACGATGTCAGATACATCCTGTATATTGTCCCTTGTTACAATTTTAATTATAATCAATTTATGTACCTAACCTAACCTTACATCAACTCATTTGAATCTCCCATTTCAATTTTTCTGAATTTATGAAGCTTTTAAATAATTCAATTATTGAGTTTTTACGCAAGGTACTAGTGTAGTTAAATACCTAATGGAATCAGAGGTGCTCAGTACTCAGAGCACTATATTTTACTATTTAAGTAAACCTAACCTGATTTTTTTCCTAATAAGGTCATATATTGTGGCAGCAGTTTTTTTTAAATTTTTTTTTCTTAAAATACATGCTGTGTTGAATCGTCATTCACTTGTCCATTCTTGTAAATGCTATCTTATTTGGTTCTAGCCAATTTTCGTTAATGAGTTGTTTTTTTTTTCCTTTGATATTTATTAAAATTATTTGAACTTATCTCGAAAATTAGATATTTTACATTTTTACTTCTATGAACCTCTGTTGTCTAAAGCTAATGAGCATGAAGTATAGCCGTGTTAGACACACAACAAGGAGTTTATCTATAAGAGGAACTTCTGTGCACAGTTTCATGCTTTTAGACCGAGTGGTTTACGTGATGTGTAATTTGTCATCAGTAATGGATACAAGATTTGAAAGTCTAGTTACCTGCTTGGTAGTTGGGTTATAGAAGAAGTTGGCCCAGTTCGGATCGGTCTGCATGCAGCGCAATACGAACATCTCACGCAGGCACAGCTGCATGATCTTTTGTGCGATGTCCAAGCGCACCTCGTATTCTGCGTCAAACAACTTGTCCAATGGCACGCCATCAATGAATTCTGTAGTAATCACCTCCTGACCACACAGCTCATCTGGCGATAGGAAAATAAGATCATAAATAGCCTGCGACATGATAATCTCTCTTACAACTCGCGCAAGTTAACTGTGCATCTCGCTGGAATTTGACCCCTCTCCCGCTTCCCCGCGAGGCGCCCCAACTTCGCCGTAAGTGATGAGTAGCGTTAGCATCTTTGTTACAAATGTCTAAATACAGTTGTCAGTTGTACAGTATCTAAACACTGTGGAGTTTTTGCTTTGTTATTTTTTATTAAGTTTGTTTTTGTTTTTTTACATTTTCGACGCGTTAGTGAAGCCTGTTGGTTGCACCTAAATTATACTTCAGTTCATATGTATCAATTCAATTTAATTACCCGACTACGGCAAAGCAAATGAAGGGTTATGATTTTGACAAGCTATGTAATGTATGTATGTATGTTCATCTGTTCCCTCGTATCTTCAAAACTACTAATCAGAATTCGACAAATGACATATCATTAGAAGCATCTTAATTGTCCGCTGGTTATAGGCTATATAGGGTTTCACAAAATTTAATGTAATGTGACATAAGCTGGGAGTAGCTCCAAGCGGTGAATGCGGAAACAGTTTGATAACTCGCTTAAACTCCCATAAAATGTCCTCTGCACTATATGCCTTCGGGCTTATGTTGTTATATGTGCGTCTATCTATCTGCCTATTCGTTGTGTACCCGGTAACGTAGGGAAGCAACCACAGCCATCCTACTTCGATATACTGTTAAAATTTTGTCGAATTAAATAAATAATAAAAAATATTGCTGGTATCGTACCAAAAGTACCAGGTATAAGTATAGTCTAGTAAGTAGCAGTAAAAGTTAGTAGTAGTATTTTATAGTATAGTTAATAAATATAGAAGTAAGAAGTAATAAGTAATATACTAAGTCATCATCATCATCTCAGCGATAATCCCAGTCGCACCCGAAGCTTTTTAACAGCTTTGGAGTCTGGGGTCCGCTTTACCAGTCCAACTGCTGATTTTGGCTAAACTTCGATATTTTCCATGAAGCGACTGCCGTCTGACCTTCACAACCCAAAGGCGATATCGTTTTGCATTGCAGTTAGACCAATTGTTGAACTTTTTGAGGGCTCCAACAACCCGTAACGACTGCCATTATATGTTCGTATGGCAACCGGGACCAACGGCTTAACGTGTTTTCCGAGGCACGACCAGACCTGTGCAAATATTCATATTACCATATTATTATTCATTATCGAACCCGCGCCGCTACCGCTACGCCACGGAGGCTGTCTTGGAAAACCGCAGTCACACGTTGTCAAAGTGCTACGGTAGGTAGGTATATGTAACGTGTGACTACGCCTTTCCAAACATGAAAATTTATCTCAACATCGTGAATATTGCATACTTCAGAATAGTATTGTACATATGACATTATTGTCAATTTACAACGAAGGCATCTTGGTAGAGTCAACTGTGTCCATTTACTTGCAACTACATTAGCAACTTTGTTCAGTTCATTATTCTGAAAATCTTGTTTTATACTTTTTCAGCGTCGTTTTTTGTCGTAGTCGGGTTTTTTTTTACTTTTTATTATTGCAAAACTTCATGAGTAAAATTATCTAGTTTTATGACGGTTTATCATCAAACGACCTTTCCTTAGCATTAAAAGAAAATTGTAATTTATGTTTTTTTAACATAATTCTCATTTTTTACAAACGGTACCGTCCGAATGACGTCACAGAGAGAAGTGCACAGTTAACTCGCGCGAGTTGTAGTTTACGTAGTGACTGTAACTAGTATATCCCTTACCGATGACAGCAGGTACAAAGTACTCGGGATATGGAGAAAGCAGTCTCTTGAACTTCCTGGTGCACTCGGCCTCGCGCACGTAGTCCACTTCCCATGCCAGCTCCTTCTTGGCAACCTCCACGATGTTGTCTATAAACATGCCTTTGGGGAACATGTTCCATACCTGGCAACATTAAAAAAAATAATAAATAAATAAATAAAAAAAAATCAAAAGTCATTTATTCAAATTAGGCTGAGAATCAGCACTTTTGAACGTCAATATTACATAAGACGGTCTCCCAAAACGCCCACCCATCGACACTTCCTAGAGCTTTCGCTGGGAAGAAGAAGTGGCGGAACAAACTCCCCAGCAGCACAGCTGTCTGTTCATTTTTAAAAAAACACATGTCTTTATACAATACTATGTATAGGTTTGAACACGATAAAATACAACAACAATGAAATTAATTACCATATGCCAGCTACCACGCCAAAATACCAGCAAAGCAAAACAATATATTTATATTTAAATGAAAATGTAATTAACTAAAACTTGTTACTTAACTAAGAAGCCCCAGGCATAAAGGGCGTGACAGCTTACATATTTATGTAATGTAAAAAAGTAAATTATATGAACTCATATAACGTATCAATAAGCTAATTCCTGAGAAAGAACACAAACATTGTCCTGACTTAATCAGAGCGACCAGCTATTCTTATCATTTAAATAATCATTCACGGAATAATATGCCTTTGAACAAAGCTTGGATTTAATTTGTGCTTTAAATGCATTGTAGGGCAAGTCTAGTAAAGCAGAGGGTATCTTGTTATAAAAAGCTATACCAAGCCCAACAAAAGAGTTATGAACCTTTTGAAGTCGGTGAAAAGGGGCTCGCAGTTTGTCCTTATTTCTGGTGTTAATATTATGAATATCACAGTTTTTGGTGTACACGTGAATATTTTGCCTAACATATAAGATGTTGGCTAAGATGAACTGTGAAGCAACCGTGAGAATACCAATGTCTTTAAACAAATTTCTCAGAGAAAATCTGACACTGAGGTGGTAAATTGCTCGGACAGCTCGTTTTTGAAGTACAAATATATTTTGTATGTCAGCGGCTTTGCCCCACAGTAGAATACCGTAGGACATAACGCTGTGGTAATAACTAAAGTAAACTAAACGAGCTGTATCAACGTCAGTATATTGTCTTACTTTCCTGACGGCGTAGGCGGCCGAACTGAGCCTTCCTGCTAGGGTTGATATGTGTGGTCCCCACTGAAGTTTGGCATCTACTGTTATTCCCAGAAAAACTGCCGAGCCCACAGTTTCAAGCACCTCTTTATCTAAAACGATGTTAGGTCCTAGATTTCTAACGTTAGGCAAGGCGAACTTTACACATTTTGTTTTCTTGGGGTTAAGAGCTAGGTTATTTGACGTAAACCAATCCAAAATAAAAAAATAGTGTTTGTTAGGAGTGACTATCGGATTTCTTAAGTCTATTATTATATTTAACCTTTCCCCTTCTCAAACTCGATGTATTACATTAATGTCCTAAGAAGTGTGCAGCGAACTATAATAGTAGTGGGTAATTATTAACTCGTACCTTCATTACTCCTACAAGATTGTCAATGTCGCTGTTGATGCCCTTAGCGACTCCTGGGTACTGCACCTTGATTGCCACCTCCCTTCCATCGTGCATCACGGCCAGGTGTACTTGACCTGAATAACAAAAAAGTAGTATCAAGTCTGAGCCACTGGTTTAATAGTCACAAGACTACTGAGCGTGGGATCTGGATTGGGCAATGCGTAAGGCATATTTCTCAATAGCAGACTGGATTCAAGATAGGTAAATTTCAATAGGATTGCCTAAATTTCGACATTAGAAGCGAGGTCGAGCTACATATAAACATACGACCTATTGCTTCTAGGGTCGAGAAATATTACATGGGATTTGTTACATTACTGACAAAATATGGGTGCCCTCAACCTCGATGATTTGTGTTCTTCATATTATGGTACTTCTACGTTACATATCATAACGATAAGTCGCCTTCCAGCCGACTCTGCTAGGCCGGCTGGGCCGGGTTGGGTATACAGTATGTTACAAAAACCCTGTCCGACCCGTGAAGGTGTTGTTAGGTATCGTTAGCTGATTCTACTAATGCGTACATAACCTGGCTAAACTAAAAAAAAAAATACCCCCTTAAAAATAAATAACTTAAATAAAATAAATAGGTAATTTCATGGCAACACAGGCACAGGTCATGACCTCAGTTGACCTCATGCATGTAGGTATTGGTAGTCTAACCACGTTTATCGACTCTAGAAAGAAACAATGATACCTACTTAGGCAGCTCGTGAAAAGAACTTTTTTTTAAGTAGGAAGGTCGTCTGACCCTCCGAATGTATCTTCGAATTTCATTCGATGAGCACAATGGCTGTGGCGGAGATGTTGTTCCATATTTCGTTCACTAAGAACGATACCGGCCTGGCACCGTCCCACTCCCACGAGATTAGCACGGTGTTTCACAACGTTAGTCCACTCCTACCAATCCACTGCTCGCCGAACTGATAGTGGAGGTACTCACGTACAGGTCGGCAAAAATATGGTGGGGCACCGTCATGCTGGAACCACATTGACCAAGAAGTAGTCACATCCGAATCGTTCAACACCTGAACACAACACAACACAATTGCAGTTTTACTAGGTACCTTCCATCAGCAGGTTACATTACGTTAGAAAACTATATGATCACACAATAAACGATACGTCTACACGGACGCGATGTCTACGCGAAACTAATAAATTTAAAATAAAAATTATTTTTATTTCATAAAAATAGGTACTCTAACTGCACGGCGGTGCCCTTTGACCAGAGGTGTGAAAGTATTCAAAATATTTCTCGTATCGATTTTTGGTATCAATTTTGTATTTCAGAATTTCACGCATCGATTCAACATCGCATGGCATTCTTTAGATTTTAGAACTTTCACATAACTTAAATCAGGTGAACTTAAATGCTTTACATTGTTTATAATATTCTCCTAAAATCGTATTTCATAAGACCTTTCTAGTTCCTATTTACTAATAATAGGTACTTGTGTTACAATATTGTTATGAATAATTAATCGTTAATCAAAAAAAGTACTTTTACCATTAGGTAATCTGCGTTTTTACAACAAATCATTCGAGCAGGTAAACGTTTCGAATAGTAGCGACAAAAACAAAACGTTATTACGCAAAAACTAGTACAGCTCTAATTATTCTTTTGCGCGTCGGCGGCTAGACACACTGACGCCGCCGGCAGTTATAAGGTCTAAAATGGTGTTTACACTTTTTTAAATTTCCCGAATTTTGGGGAAGTTACAGTAAATTCGCTGGTAAAAAAGATTATTTCAAAATTCATTAGTATGGTTACTATGATGATTATGCAAAATTTTATATTTTATTTGGTCATTTGTTTACCTAACCCTTATTATCCTTGTGGGTCAGACAGGGTTTTCGTAACATACTGTATACAGAGTGGTGCTGACAATACGACAATAAATGAAAACACTGACAATACTAGTTCATAGGAATAATCCTAAACCATAGAAAAAAACCTAGCATCAAAACAAAAAAAAATGAAAATTTCAAACAAACTAAATCGCTTAAAATTTAACACGAAATACAACATCCTTAAAATATTGGTTCACTGACCTCCGATCGACGACGGCGCGGTCTTGTCGCGACTTGCTTTTTTTGGTCAGATAAACTCTGGTGTTCTCATACCTCTGTCGGTATTTCCGTAAAGTCATAGCGGCATTACATTGACACTCGCTATAAATTAAAATCATGCCCGTGTACTAAGAGGTTGTGTAATTATAACGCGGTATTATTATTTACATAAAAGAAAACACTATGAATAAAACTATTAAATTAAGCGTCCAATTTCGCACTAAGTATTCATTTAACTAGGTAGTTATTATTAAATAAGACAAATTTTTATGTGTCGTCTCACTGAAATAAAGCGTCCAATATCGAACTATTCACTTAACTATTAAATAAGATAAAATGTTGTCACGAAAATAAAGCGTCCAATATCGCAATATACCGTCAATACCTAATGTAAACAAACTAACACGGCGTCTCGCGCACAGAGTAATTACACGTAAAGCGTCATAGGATTGCACCTACCACCGACACACTGACCTGTGACCGTGACCTTAATTTCGAGTAATTTCGACAAAAAAGCGATTTAATAAACGAAACTAGATTTATCTCTTTCGCACAAACCAATTTTTACATTAAAATGAGTGCAAAGAAACGGGACAGTAGCGAGTTGGCAACGAGTCTAGCATAATGTAGGTACCAACGCCAGTGCTACCTAAACTGCGGCCCGCAGTGACGTTTTTATTAGCCAAGTACCTAAACTAGCTGCTCCTCAATTTTGCCTACTTATTAATAAATTTCTTTTGAATGAATAGGTTGATAATTAGTACAATTAATTAAATATTTCGCGTTCGCTTATCTCGTGCCTTCTATTTTTTTAACCATAATACTTTTTCCTGTTCACTAAAAGCAAGAGCGTCAGAAAATAAAGCTCGATTAAACGATGCGACCATGCATCACAAGAACGCGCGATGGCAAAAACTAGGATTATCAAGGGAACATCAAGAGTCAAGGCCGAAATGTGTTTCATCAACAACCTTTCTATCGTCCCACTGCTGGGCACAGGTCTCCTCTCATACAGAGAAGGATTGAGCGTAATCACCACGCTTGCTCAATGCGGGTTGGCGATTTCAGACTTATAAAGTCCAGGTTTCCTCAAGATGTTTTCCTTCACCTTCAGTCATTGGTGTCCATGATATACTTAGAAAGTACATATAACTTTAGAAAAGATACATTGGTACTTGCCTGACCTGGAATCGAACCCGCGCACTCATACTTGAGAGGCTGGTGTTTTAACCACTAGGCCACCACGATTGGAAATGTGTTTGCGGCCCCATAAAAAGAACGTTTGATCACCGCTGGATGCGGCGATCATCAACCTGTAAGCGCTTCCTTACGAACATGTACATCATGTAGAAAATGTGAACAATGAAAAATAATTTCCTGTGACTAAACTAATGAACATATTTATATGATGTTTTATGGGTAGACTGAGAATGTGTTGAGGTACACGATTTTTAATTTATTGTCGTATTGTCGTCACCACTTTGTATATAATCTTTGTGTGGCTATTTAAATTATTATAAACCGTAAATTTTGGCATATATAGTAAGACCGTTTAAATGAGTCTTCGCCTGCGGAGTACAGGGACGGTACGACGAAAACGGGGGCCGAGGGAGGTGAGCGCGGCATGCGCTTTCCCGTGTTCGTTCATTTCGTTCGCTACGCGGTTAGCGAGCGCATGTGTTGTTGTTGTTGACAGTCTGTGCAAATTATACACGAGATTACATTCTCAAGATGAGTCGAATTATCTTCGGACATAAAATTAATAGTCAGTGTAAGCAAGTGGTTTTTAGTGTATACGAATATTTTAGAAAAAGGAAACTCGATCCAAATTGTGCTGAATATCAACAACATATAAATTTAAACAAAACTGTAACAGAGGTTACTGGAATATCGGAAAAGTCTGTATCTAGAATTGCACAACAGGGGAAACTATTATAGGACAACGAAAAGTTTAAATCACCGCGTAAGCCAAAACAAATTGGCAAAAAAAAGAGTTGAAATAGATGATTTCACAAAAGGAGTGGTAAAGAGAAAAGTTGCTCAGTTTTAAACAATTTTTAAAAAAAATACCCACATTGAAAACTTTAAATATTGTACTTAGAGCAGAGGATCCTCCTCATCGAACAGCCAAATATAACATCATGGCGGTGGAATTATAAAAGAACTATTAAAAAATATCGTAGAGAAGGAAGACATATTTTATATCTTG
Source organism: Sesamia inferens (assembly GCA_037179545.1). NCBI lineage: Eukaryota > Metazoa > Arthropoda > Insecta > Lepidoptera > Noctuidae > Sesamia > Sesamia inferens. The sequence goes on from CM073921.1 coordinate 24,581,828, forward strand.
ACGAAACGTATGTAAATGCATCACATAATGTCTCAAAATGTTGGCAGTCAAAGGATGAACACGGCGTGCTATCTCATATCGGTAAAGGGGATCGTTTGATCATTGTACATTGCGGAGGCCAAACTGGATTTGTCGATGGAGCACTTGTGATATTCAAATCCAAATGCAAAACAGGTGATTATCACGAATCTATGAACTTCGTGAATTTCAGTAAATGGATAAATGAAAAACTCATGCCTATTATACCACCAAATTCAGTCATAGTCATGGATAACGCAGCTTATCATTCCGTACTTCTATACATCTTCTTCTTGGTCTTACTATACATTAAAACAGTGATTCCCAAAGTGGTCCAGGTGGACCCCCAGGGGTCCACGGGAGACTTGCTGGGGTCTACGTAGGCGTGAACAAAAAATGGGGGTCCATAAGATGTTAATGGGGGTCCACGAAAATTTATCTGCTTTTGATAGTAAAGAGCAAAATGTAAGCATAGTTTTTATAAGGGCCTACCTACATTGTTTTAAGTACCTATCTAAGCAGATAATATTTTAATAAGGCAAGCGACTGCTACTTGTCCAAACTTGCGTATTCGATATTACGTACAATTTCGTGTACAGACTTGCAAAGCGCTATCCGCCCGACAATGCTTAATGCTTGTTCAGACATGAACTTGATCACCACTATAAATACTTGATGCCAAAGGCAAACGTTTCGTTTTCATTCGTTTCCGGAATTTCGAAAAAAGGCGGAATTTGGAAAAAAAGTTGTGAGAAAATTTATATCTGTGTTTGCTAGTGCCGGAGAAAAGTAAGTAACCTACCTTTTTTTTTGTTATAGTACTTAAGTATTTTGTTTACGTGTACTAGTCGGTTGATCACAACGGCCTGTATAGATAGGTAACTTAGTAACTTACAGATATTTTAATTGTCCTCTTTCGATTTGAAGACAAACACAGCACGTTTTATTCAATTGTTTTTTCACGAGAGAAGCACTGCCCCTCTAAAAAGGCCGAATAAGCAATATTGCAGAGCAATTAATTTTGTAATTTTTCTTGCAAATAACTACTAATTTTATAAAACAGTAATTTCATAATCATTTTATATTGATTTTGATGTAACTTTTTTATCAAAACTATTCCTTTTCGGAAAGAGCGAGCGGTGCGCGGGCGACGGGAAAAGGGCGGGGCTTGAACTTCGATGCCAGTTTGTCACGTTTTAACAATGAAGCCGCAGACAAAAAATACGCAAATACACGGAGCGCGTGAACTCATTGATTTAATAAAATTTTAGTTATCGTTTTTATGGACAATTTTGGGATTTCGACTTTTATTTTTTCCTACACAAATATGATCAGTATTCGATACTGAGTACACCAATTTTTATTTATACTATTAAAAATTAGTGGTAAATTATGTACTTTAAAATTGATACCGTTTTGTGAAAACGTCTGTATTTGTCTCAGCGGTTTATTACTTGGTCCCTTTACAAGCCGTAATTCTATTTCCGCGTGCTGACAAAGGCTGCGGTGTGATACCTATATTCAGAAAAAAACTTGGTTACTAAAATATTTTTTTTACAGGTAAGGTAACTGACACGAAACATGGCTACAGCAAAGAAAAAATGTCGACAATATAGTGTCGATTATTTGAAATATGGTTTTGTTCCATCAGAGGCAGACAAACAATTGCCCATGTGCCTATTATGCAACAAAGTTTTGAGCAATGACTCTAGGAAACCATCAAAGCTCGAAGATCATCTAAAAAGGTGTCATACTGATAAAATAGGTAAAGATTTAAAATATTTTCAAACATTGAAAGAAAAATATGGAAAGAGACCCACCGTGCACAGTATGTTCGCTTCAACATCTCAAAGTAACGATGATGGCTTGCGGGCATCTTACAATATCTCATTACTTATAGCAAAATCTGGAAAACCGCACACTATCGGAGAACAATTAATTTTACCCGCTGTTGAAGAGGTTTTAAAAACTGTTTTGCACAAATCTCCATTTGACGTACTAAATAGAATCCCATTAAGTAACAATACTGTACAGACGCATTGATGAAATGAGCTCTGATATCGAAAGCTTTTTGTGCAATCATCTGCAAAAAACTCATTTTTCTATACAACTGGACGAGTCAACGTTACCCAGTAATGAAGCATTACTATTGGCATATGTCCGATTTATTGTTGAGGAAGAAATTCACGAAGAATTGCTATTTGCCAGAACTTTGGAGACTGACACTAAGGGCGAATCAATATTTAATGTCCTGAGTAATTTTTTTACGGAAAAATCGATCCCATTTACAAACATTATTTCAGTGGCAACAGACAGAGCTCCTGCAATGGTCGGGCGATATCGTGGGTTTATAAGTCATCTCAAAAGAATTATACCAGGACTTACAGCTATTCATTACGTAATCCACCGACAACATCTTGTGGCAAAACATTTAAGTGACAGGTTGAACCAATCTCTTCATTTTGTAATAAAAGCTGTCAACAAAATCAGAAGCAATGCATTGAATACGCGTTTATTTGCTCAATTGTGCGACGAAAATGATGAAGACTTCCAACGACTGCTCTTACATACTGAAGTACGCTGGTTGTCGAAAGGTGCATGCTTAACGAGATTTTACTCTGTTTTCGATTCCATATTAGAGTTCTTAGAAAGTAGAGATCCAGATTTAAAAGAAAACTTGATCAAATTCAAAGCAGACATTGCGTATTTGCCAGATTTGTTTAAAAAATTTAATGATATTAACTTGCAGTTACATGGGGACAGCCTGAATTTAATAAAAACAAAGGGGACAATTTCGGCTTTTCTTGGGAAATTGAAATTTATGAAGCAAAACATTAGTCGGCGCGAATTCTCTCAATTTCCAAACTTGTCGCAGGTAGAATGTATTGATGAGGATATCCATACCTACAGTCAACATTTAAGTGCCCTGCATGATGACTTCGAAACCAGGTTTGAAGATATACTGACGATGGATATACCACCATGGATCATAAATACATTTGATGAAACGGAAGTGGCCAATGTTGTATTACAAGAGGAGCTGCTCGAGCTAAGCACTAATGAGGAGCTGAAGGTGAAATTTAGAAAAGGCTACCCAACATTTTGGCTGCAAGCAGAAATACCCGAAAAATATCCTGGACTGTGGGAAATCGCAAGGAAATTTTTAATAGCTTTTCCCTCGTCATACCTCTTAACAAAAAAAAGGAGCAAATTTAACATCACAGAGCGGGGGTTTTGCGGTTATTGCTGACAAAAATAAAGCCAAACATTGATCGTTTGCTGACACTCCCTCAGATACATCCTTCCCATTAATTAAAATTATGACCTGAACCTATATTACCTTAATATTTTTTTCTTGTAATTCTATTCTTTTAATAAATAAAGTGATATAAAATGTACCATTTTTCGTTTTTATTTTACATATCGGAATATAGGGACAGAACTCAGAAGTGACACAATTTTTATTTTTTGGCGACTTTAAGAATGTGGTAGAAATGTAGCAGCAGGGGGTCCACCGAAACCAGTAAAATTTTGAAAGTGGTCCACGAGAAAAATAAGTTTGGGAACTACTGCATTAAAATTATGTGGGGTCCAAAAACTGACACAGAATTTAAGTGGTGTTGGTAAATTTTATGTCAATTCATGTAAAGTCACATTAAAAAAATAGTAAGATGTTATGGATGTTTCTGAAGGTGAAACTGAATTAACAAGACCACGTAACCAAATAAAACATGAAAATGTTACAATAATGTTTCTATTTGTACACAGACAAATAGAAACATTATTGTAACATTTGTTGAACAACAGATATCCAATTTACAACACGGTTGGTGCAGTGGCTGAGTAATCGGTATCAGTAGCGCATGCGGTATACATATATAGTCAAACCACCTTGCTGTTTCCAGCAGATTCATAGGCCATGGTCATTTCTAGGACAAATCCCTAGCTATTCCAAAGCCTGTTTCTAGAGCGTCGGAACTGTTTACGTAATAGGGCTGACGAATCTCATGCGATCATTAAAAAAGAAAGTCGAATCATTAGTAATTCAAACACGAGCCAGTAGCAATAGCATTCTGAAAACAGTAATATTAAGTTGCTATTCTCTCATATATTTGTAGAGAAGATAGCCTCACTTGACATCTTCTGTCCTTTACCTACTAAGATATTGCTTAAATTATGGATACTTCTTATCTGTTTAAATAAATAAATAATAATATGCATTAGTAAAAATTAAATGTTTGGTAGGTATATACGAAAACGGAGACATTTCTCATTGCACTCATGGTGAGGTCCGGTTAACATCAGACTTCCTTCCTAGTCTTGCTATATAAGATACATGTATATACATAATTATACTCAGAATAAGCCGTTACCAATAGACGCAGCGGCGAACGGCTTATCCTCAAAAAAGGCGACTCTGCTCCTCCACTCAGGACCCAGATGGTCGCTCATGACTTGTTCCACTTGCCAGGAAGGCATGAAATCTGCAGACTGGCGCACACGCTGGAATATGTGCTGCAGTTCCGGAGAGATCATCGAGTCATCCTGGAGACTTAGCAGTTGACCCAATTTGAGAGCCGCGCCTAAAAAATAAAGATTATTAAATAAATTGATGTGCTATTTTTTAATTTTAATTAAGTATTAAATTTTAGATGGTTTTATTTAAGTCGTATTTGAATTCGGAAACATAATGATCTGGAGCTACAGTACATTAATTAACTACCTCGAACTTTGCACAGAGTATCAACAATCCTTTCTGCGTTTGCTGGCGACAAGAATGCATTGGACGACTCATCGACCTGACCCGTCACGGACTGGAATGTGTTCCGAGCATATTGGGCCACGGTCCCCACTCCCAAACCAGCGGCCAAGGAACCGAACGAAAACATACGGGCGAGCCGCGATGACGGCACCACACGTTCTTTAGAGTTCTCGCTTAGCTGAAAGCATACATTATTTATAACTATATTCCTTTTACTAGGGCGTAAATAATATAAAATTACAATACGACCAAAAAATCTACGCTTTCATTCAAGTTGCGCAAATTAAGTGATACTTACAGAGACTCTTGTCTTCTTCTTGGCTATAGGCTTCGCTCCCGCAAACCCTGCGCCTCTTACCAAGGACGGCTGCAGCGGTTCAGAAGACGACACGGCTTCGATTAATTTTTCAGCCCTCTGAAGTTCTGCGTCCTGCATTCTCTTATGCAAATCTTCAATTGGCGCCAAGATTTGTATAGTTGGAGAAACCGGGTCTGATGGCTCCCTGCTTGCTGGCTTGACCTCGGTTTGTAGATCGTCCATGAACTGGACCTTCTTCAAGGTGTTAAAGGTTCTGTTAAACTCCTTATTAAGCTCGTCGATCTCATCTTTCATTTGCTGGTCCATCGCGGGGCTTGCTGTGCTATTATTACTCATGTTGGGTACATGCATAATCGCGAACTGCCTAAAGCCGTGTGCGACTACCAGGGCTCTGTCCACCAAATCTTTAGCAGAAACAGGGTTGGGATTGTAGGTGAATAGGTTAGTCGGGCAGTTGAAAAGCAAAGGCTTCACGCTAGAGTTATTCCATATTAGACTTGACAGTTCCTGCTGTGTTTTGACTCCCGCTTCCACCACTAACCGCAGACCTCTTAATACGCTTATTAAATCATTAATGTGAGACATAACCTGAAAGTAAATGTTAGTTTGGTTACATACATAGGTTAATATACTTAATAAGTTGATTATAGTTTTGCAAATGAGTACAGTGAGATTGAGAGTTTACAATTTTTGTAAGAACAGATATCGTATTCACAAGAAACCTGTCCCACAGTCGACTTAAAAATGTTTAAATGATTGTATTGTAGGTAAGTAAAATAGGTACTTATTTTAACATTTGAACGCCAGAGCACATACACATCAGAATACCCATACTTCATGAGAAGTGTTCCACAAATTCAGTGAAATAACCAAAAACATTATCTATAAAGCACTGAGATTGTTAAGGCTGTAATTTTCGCTACTCATGTCATTTAAATTTTATTTAACCTTGCATTACTTCCCACTAAAACAATCATTACGCGTAATAATTAAATCATATTATAAGGTACAGCAGTTCTCGATCTGCGATATTATAACAATGGCATGGCCGGCCTGCCATTATTGTGAGTTTTATACATCTGAATTAGAGATTTAGCAGTTGAGCATGTCGCTTATAGATTATATCTGGTATGCTTTATATAATGTACTATTCGTAAAATTTTCAAAATCCACGGTATAATTTAACTCATTTCGACTGCGGACACGAACTTAATTTTTTACGGTATTTAAATAAGGACACACCAAATTAATTGTTTTAATGTTTAGGTATTTCATGTTATGGGGCTCCGTATTTTTGCCACATATTTATGCCGCTCGGATTTCTTTTTTTCCCATGTATATTTTTTTTAACTTCTTTGTGTGGCAATGGCGATCAAAAGTCTATTGAAAATAGGAAAGTTGACTACCCTATACTCGTTTGTCGCAATGATATGAGCCATCAAAGACGCTAAACGACGCCTGCTAGGCGGGCAGAACATGAGCTAAGTCACAAGTCGACATCAGTTCGGGCGCAAAATTATCGCCGAGGTTTTTCACGCACTGTATTGTCAACTCTCAGTGTTGAGCATTGAGAATCCAACATAACGAATACTAACTACGCCCAGCGACAGCAGTGATGGTCGGTTTTAATTGCTACCTTTACTCGTAAATCGACGCCCGTGGGACAGGTGTCTCAAGATCATTTTTATGAATAGTGGAAATAGTTTTGACTGTTTTAGATCACCATACAATTATTCCAATTAAAATATTATTATATACAGGATAGCGATTTAAGTTAAATGGAAGCCTCTATTATTATAAACAAAGAGACATTTTTTAATAATATTATACTAAAACTAAGCCTCAAATGTTATATATGAATGCAATATTATGTACAATATCGAAATTATATAATGTACTCTTATGCTACAGGAAAAGGTTAGGCACTTAAGTCACAGGTAAGTATGTAAATCGTGGCTATAATGTTAACTCTTCAGGCGCTCTCTCTGAGAGGTAATTCTCGTCATTTTAAGAACGTTCACTCTGCACCCTAATGGCATAACACACTATTTAGATCAGGTGCAATCATTTCGAAGCATATTGCTAATCAATTCCTCTATATGTTCGTAAAAGTGTCTGTTTAAAAATCAAACCAAAATGAAACCTTTTGCCTGAGTGTGTTTCGCAATTACCCTGCTGATATCAGTCTAAGGTCCGTATTACTGAACTTCACTCAAAACTCAAGCTTTACTTAAATTTTGTTTGAAGCGATTTGATTGGTTGAAACTAGTTTTAAGTAATGCTTAAATCTTGAATAAGGTTCTGTAATACGGTCCTGAAACTGTGAAAAATACCTCTAACACCCATTTTTTTAAATTACGATTTTGGCCTTCTGTTAGACAGCGAGACGTCGGGCCCGATAGCATTAGAGTATTTTGATCTATTTATAATTTATCAACATCTACTTTAATTTTATTTACAGTTGACCATAGCATAAGCAATTGAAAATCGAAATGCGACACGTAAAATGCAGGTAGTTTAGTAGTGGTAGTTCGCACTTATCGCTTCAGCACTCGCAAGCAACGGAATCGCCAACGCAAAATATCTAATGTGCGGCGATCCTTAGATCCGAAAATCGCGCAAGCGTGCTCTAGCTGACCCGCGGCCCAGTTTGAGCTGCGGCTGGCGCATGCGTACTAACGCTGACCCCAGATGCAGCTCGTATTGTTGAATTTTCTAGATGAGTTCATATTAACATAATACAAAAATAAATAGCTCACATAGCCAATAACAATATTACAAAGACAGTTCTATAAGACTCTGTATCTAGATTTTCAGGCCTCTGGCATTGTTAGCTAATAATGGTTGTTTATATTTACTGGCCAGTTAAACTAATTTCAGAATTTAAGAAAAGTATTACTAACTGCTAGCAAGGTTTTTGAAGTTCAAAATCCAATTATTACAGTAGTTGTGATAATTAGTATTTTATTCACACTGTAGGAAATAGGCACAATAATTGAAATATATAAGTATTAGCTTTGGCTGAATTGTCTAGCATATGGTTCAGAAACTAACAGCGAAATTGGTTTGATTTCTTGATATTAACTTTGAATTGGATTCAACAGGTGGGATGCACAATTAAAAATGTTTTACTGTGCAGACCGAATTTCCAAAGTGTTCTTTGTACTTGTTGAATAATTTTCTAAACACTTGATATTTGTTTTGGATAAATTTAAAACTCAAAGTTAGAAATCAGTATCATTAAAAATGCCGGGTAAAAATTCAGCAAAAAATCCTTTATAATACTCACCTACAAACGAAGACCTCACCAACTGCTTTTCATCTTTTTGCATTGAATTTAGGATATTCACTACTGATGGAGGAGCAATAGTAGTGGGAATTTGAACTATTATTACAGAAATCTCAACTTCTTTAACCGATGTCTCCATGATGAAAAATTTATTAATTTATAGGTAGACTGAATTTATTGGAATGATTAATGAAGTATTTCCTCAAACTAAATGCAACAAAATTTGTTTTACACTTTAACTTAATTGATTCCAATACAATAATGGTATTAGGATACTAAAACATGAGATTTAGCAATTTTCAGAACAAAACTATTCAAGAGAACTTCCAATGTAGCTCTTTCAAAACTACTTGAAAAATCAATACTGAGTGCCTGGCTGAGGGAACAGATATATTGACATTTCCCTATTATTTAATTGCCATAACATGCAGATGTTATCTCCCACAGATGCACACAGACTAGGTAGGGCTTGTTGCACTGTAGGAAGTGGTCACCCCATTTTAAGGGTAAAAAATAAGGTTAGTTTTAAATAAATATTTGATAGTACAGTTCTGTATACAGTTTTTAAATTATCTTGTTTTAGTGGTCACTTGAAAGTCCATTACATATAAAATATTTAGTTAAATAACGTAAGAAATTGTTCTAAATAGGTACTGCACAAAAATGCATAACTTTAAAACTGGTTAAAACTAAAGATTATTGTTTTATGGTCCTGGTCATTAACAGATGTTGCATTTGTCTCACAAAAATGTTATAGCGCCTACGCTACAACTTAACAAAATGAATCATTTCGTTAAGTTGTAGCGTAGGCGCCAGCAATTCAATTTTCAAGGTTATAGTAAATATTGCATAACATATATAACATAGAATTTTACGTCAATATTGTTATCAATTTACACAATTACTATTTTATTATATTTATCTTAGAAAATATATATTTTTATTGAAAAATGTCACAGCATAAATATGCATGCCTGTATTGTATTATTGAAACTGTTAAATTACTTACTGTTATAAGACTGCAGCCACAATATGAAACAGTTACAGTTTTTGAAATTTAGTATCAGTGACAATTCATTATTTAAAAAAGTAAACACTCGTGTGGTTATGAATTTATTTTATTTACTCTACAAATTTTATAAACATTCAACTTTTACTACACCTAAATGTCAGTAGTGACTAATGTCACTCTGCAATCCAAACGAAAATTCACTTACTTCCTTTCAGTGTTGCCAACTCTCGAAACATTTATCCCTAAAGCTAAAAACACATTGCGCATATTTAATTAATAAGCCCTGTTGCGCAGCTATCAGCTGGAAATATGAAGATTCATTTATATCTCAAACATTTTGTAAGACTAAAACTGTGGGAGAAAGCTATTCTAAAAAAATCTTGAAAGGTCCGAGTGCACACCTGTTATTTCGAGATATCGCCAAACGTTTAATCTACTCTTCACGTGACCAGAGGGCTGGGCTACAAAGAATCAGCATCGCCATACAACGTGGCAATGCTGCCAGCCTTTTAGGCACGTTTCCTGTTGACAGCGATGCGGATGAATTTTTTGATGCCGTCTAGATATTTACATTCCTCTTTTTACATTTATTTCTTTAGCTTTTTAATATATTTAAATATTAACCATATATATACAAAAAAAATCTTTAGATTTCATCAATAGTATGTTACACCCTGAAGAGTTTTATGACAAAAATTCGTAAACACGATGTGCAAGACTGTTTTCAAAACCTACAGGTACTTCTAGTGTATTAGTCAGCAGAGTACAAAAGGTAGATTTGTGTTAAAAATAACATTGATAGAAATAAAGGCCTATAAATTATATTGTGATGTGTGCTGGGTACGATGCGCCAAATGTTGTTGTGTTGGGAGTTTGGTCGTGGAGGGTCTTCAGATCAATCTCCCTTTGGCGCAACATCGTTGGTCGTGTTGTTGGGTTTAACATTGCATCACCTCGCTCAACTGCCGTCTTCATTCCTATTCGCTCAATCTGAGTGAATAGATTCTTAATAAACTAGCGCTCTTTATATCAACGATCGCATCACTGCTTACCATCAGGCGGGATTGCGGTCAAGCACTAGTTTATAATAAAAAATACATTGGTTTACATTTTAGTAACTTTGCACTGCTTTTGACCAATGTTTTTGTTTTGTAATCTACAAATATTAACATATACAGTGTCAACCTCAATGCTACACAAGAAGAGCGTTCAGTTTTAATCACTATACTTGATACCCCCTAAAAACTTAAGTATATTGTAAGCATTTTAATAGTATTTATATAAAATGACAGGAACCTGATCCTTATAGAAGCAGAATGAAAACTATAGAACTGCAATATTTACTCCATTTGCTTCAGGTCTATCATACATCAGCTAATGCTGGTGGCGGATAATTATATATTAAGGCGCAAATTCATGAGTCGATACGGCCCGCATAGAGATTTTTGGAACGCGTGCCACAGGGCTCACATTCGAGGAACCGTTTTCATTAGTCAATATGGCCCGCATGCCAGGTGCTATACTAATAAATGCAAAAATCTCTAAAATCATAATAAAGCCTCTGAAAAATTCAACCCTAAATTTGGGGAACGAAGTCAGAACTTGAGATCCCAGGAGTCACTGACAGTCTCATTTGACATTTAATCACTTGATGTGTTTATTTCTGTAACGAATACTAGGCTTTTGAGGCAATGGATTCACTGAAATATTTTGGAAAGACATCGCAAAAAGGTTCTATGTTTCGTATAGCACGGAAAAATAAAAACGGCCAACATTGAATCAAAATATTTTTTATTCTTAATACTATTTCATAAATAAATAAATAGGTATCAAAATATAAACCAAGTTAGACACCAAAAAGAGCATTAAAGAGAAAACGAAACTTTATTATATTTAAACAAAACCGTAATCCACAAGAATGTATAATAAAAACTAATATTCAAAACATATAGCGAAATAAATTAATGTCACTCACTTTAAAAAAACACTTCTTAATTACTGTATCGATACAATAAGTATAATAATTAGTATAGGTACCTACTGTAACTATATCTAAACTGTGTTTCACGTGGGCGATGCTTAAGCGAGTAAATTATAAAACCTGTTATGATAAAACCTTGTGCAAGTAGCCAACGCAACAATGGATTGTGTTGAATATTTGAACTTCTTTATTTCAAAATGTCGTTCATAAGCCAGTAGTATGGTGTTATTTTACCGAAATAAACATGACAAAACGGGGGTTACTTTATTAAATAAAATCTGTATCCTCTAGGCACATACCTAGCAATATTTGTCATTTGGCACAATGATAAGAAAAATATACATAAATGCAACAAAAAGTGCTTCCGTCTAAAAGTCTATCACTTCCAGAAACATTAGATATTTTAATAGGCAAATCATTTGATTCATAGATTAAAACTAATATTCATAGTCATATTTTTATCGCGAAAGGACTATACTATTTTCGTCAACGATATCCGTTTCAAAAATTTATTAGGTGCTTTACAATAATTATGCTAGTGTATAGCATTGTTTTAAAAAAATCTCACATAAAAATTAGTTTTCCTAACGCACAGCAATTTTTATAAAAATAATCATTCAATAACCCTTATATAGGTAAACGCATCAAGTACTCGCTCGCCCATGTTTGTCAGAAGATTAATAGGATACCATCTAAGAGTAGGTTTATTTGAAAAGTATTAACTACATACTTACGTTGTGTACCATAGATCATATAAATAAATTAGCCTCTTTTTACCTTTACCTTGCCTTTATATGATGGCATTTAAATGCTTACAATCACCATTGTCCAATTTGAATAACATCCCTAAAACAAATTAACTTATCGGAGCAGGAGAGTCGGTGAGCCAGGCTAATTTTGAACAACAAAACATCGGTAGTAGACCATCGACAGAGATATTTCTAGAAAACAGAAATACATCAACAAAAAAATTTAAAAAAAATCGGAATTGTTTATTAATTCCCACCACCCATTACGTCGTGGTGGGGTTTGCGCATTCCGAAGTTAAGGCTTGTGGCGGAACAGGTCTACGGAGAGGACTCAGACCCAAGAGAAACCTGTAGGGCAGCATGTGGCGAGCTGTTGGCTATGCCCGAGTCTTGTTCCTCACTTCTAGCCTGTCTGAAGTAAACTATGGCGAAGAACAAACTTCTCACTTTCTTCCTGCCTTTATTGGTCGGGTGGAGTGGAGATTAGCAAGAGCAAACGTGCTCGGGGAAGGAAGTATTCTAACAAGATGCTGGTAGCGATCTTGTTTATAATCTTGTTCATTTTACTCAAATTTCAACCAAACCCAATATATATATCTTAGCTTCTATATCTTGCAATAATTTTACACTAACTGAGGATTGTTCTTGGCGCAGTTGGTGCCTCATTTCATTGAAAACATATAACGGGCCTATGTTAGTTTACTTCAGCCCCTTGTACGCTTTCCAAAGGTCTGGAACCACGGAATCTCGAGATATGTCAAGAAATAATGTTAATAAAATTCTACGTGTAATGAAATTTAAGAGAGTAAAAATGTTTTTCACTATTCTTGCTCAAACAAATCGTCATTTTTTAATATTTTTGACAGTTAGCTACAAAAAAAAAAATAGAAAACTCTTAATGCAGAAGTAGATTAATCTCGGATAAAGAGTCGAGTTATGAGTTATTACCGTTTCATAAAACAAAACCTTTATTTTTGAAAATGGTTCTAATAGTATTGGTCCCTTTGGTGGAATGCGTCCATTGCGTTGCGGCTATAGAGGAAATTAAAAAAAAAAGACATCAGGCAGATGATGTCTTTTTTATTTCAGTCTTTTTAGCCTTTTACCACCTATATTAGGACCGGCTTCCAAGCGTCTAACCGGATGCGGCTAAATATGAATATCGGATTATAATAATATTAATTGAATGTTATATTTGAATATTTTTCCTAAACCTTTAGAAATTTTCTATAATCGCAAATTTTGTGTTATTATTATTTGGTGGCCGTAATTTAATATTGTGTTGTATTATTTAATTTTCTCACAATCGTAGTGATAAGTAGAGTGTAACATACGGCGCTAATAATACATTACAAGACACAAGTGCGGTAAGTTGAAAATTACACCCTACGCGATATTGCTAACCCGAGCCGCAGATGAGGTCTACAAAATAGCAGAGGTTGTAATTATCAAAGTACACGTAGGTATGTCATACAATGTTTTTAACATATTTGCGAGGAAAAAATAAAACTCGGACTTTCTTAAACGAATAAATATTGAAACAAATAAAAACAATACAGCAAAAATAATAAATTAAATAATTAAGTGCAATAATTCTGAATTATTCACAAATTAGCCATGCGAGCGCATCAGTAATTTTTTAAAAGCAATTGCACAAAAAATGCCATTAGCACTAATAAGATAATTTAATATTTTTTTTACACATTATAAAACATTGTCAAAATTAATTGAATTAAAGAATTAAATATTTATTTATTTTATCCCCCAAAGTTAATTTTATTCATAAAATGTCGTCCACTTTTCTGACATAAGAACTCCTTGCCAATATACATATACTAAAAGTACCATTCATATTACACAGCGGTTTTACTTATAGTCTTTTTACATTACAATAACGTACAAGTGCGGTGTTTTCCTCTGACTACAATTTAAGTGTCTTCAAGGCGTAGAGTGAATAGGCTCTTAATTAACTAGCGCGTTTTACCACCACCGATTACCTCACTGCTTCCCACCATCAGGCGGGATTGCGGTCAAGCATTAGTATATAATATGCATAAAAAACGATATACAATACTATATTGCAATTAATGCAAAAAGAGACCCTTTACAAGCAAATTGTGTTATAAAAACTCATTATAACTTGGTTCTATTATCACCTTCGTTATCGCCCGTGAATAAATTTACTTCGTATATAATGGGTCATTAAACCCCTCCTGTAACAATCTATTATTACATCGTTAACAATATTAAGGATTTTAATTTATTAATTGCATTGTAATAAAGGAATAAACTGTGTTGCAGGGGACGGCGCTGACATTTACATTCTACATGATACCAAATTAAAAAATGTTGAATACGTCGCTTCGTGGTGTAATCCAAAACGTCTAGCCTGTCTCAGCAATGTGTTAACTCTAATTGATAGTGTGTTAATACAAATTCAGAAATCTTAATAAGGCAATAGAAGCCGCAAAGACACGTGACCTTGTCGCTGCACATGTGTCTCGTAGGACACAGGTACGCGTTTGTTGATTATTTATCTTGTTAGAGCATGGTACTAACAGACAACCTCCGTGGCGTAGCGGTAGCGAACGCGGTCGCTGCGCAAGGAGGAGCGGGTGCGATCCCCGCGCAGTACAAATATTTGTATGCATATGAATATTTGTACTAGTCTGGGCGTGCCTCGGAAAGCACGTTAAGCCGTTGATCCTTGTATACGAATAGCTAATGGCACGGGTTGTTGGATCCCTCAAAAGTCCTACAATTGGCCTGGCTGCAATGCTTCAATATCGCCTTCGGGTTGTGATCAGACGTAATCGCATTAGGGAATTATATCGAAGTTTAGCCAAAATCAGCAGTTAAGACTGATAAAGCGGATCCCAGACTCCAAAGCTGAAACAGTTATGGATGCGACTGGGTTTAACGCCGAATTGATGATGATGAGAGCATGGTACTAACTGCGGTAACTCTTCCTAAATAAAGTAACTACATAAGTAAAGGGATTAAATTTCACATGTAACACTTATTTTTCGAAATATTATCGATTTTAATTAATATAGACAACTCAAATATACTCACAACCACATTCTATCTAATGCTATTATTACAGGTTTCCAAAAGAACTGTATATACCTAATTAAAACTTGCGTTGCGAAAGCTTCAGCGATTATTTTGCATATGAGCATTATGAGCTTATCATTACACTATTTAACATAAGAGTGAATTCAAAATCAAAAGTTATTTGTTCATTCAAATTAGTAGTTTTTGGGCGTCAATCTTTACTAATATTATAAATCGGAAAGTGGGTTTGTTTGTTCGAAAGTGGGTTTGTTTGTTCCGCTTTCAAGTCGTAACTACTGAACCGACTGCTTTAAAATTTTGTAGACGTAAAGATCGAAGTCAGGATTAAATAATAGAAAACTTTTTATACCGGAAAATTTGATATTCCCGAGGGAAAGCAAGTATTACATAAGACAGTACCCCAAAACGCCCGCACTTCGCCACTTCCTAGTGCTTCCGCTTGCAAGAAGTGGCGGAACAAACTCCGCAGCAGCACAGCTCCCTTCATTTAAAAAAAACATATGACTTTATGCAGTACTATGTGTAGTAATTAACACAAGAAAAATACGAAAAGTGAGCGCGTGATATCATTCTCCACTCTTCGCACATGTAGGTATAGGTATTATTGGTTGCAGAAGCCGCGCCTGGTGAAATCGTGTTTTAGAAAATATTACATAGGTAATATCATTGACCAAAAGTTGCAACAATATAAAATGTATGTGTAGGAGATAGTGTGTATCTATTATTTATGTGGTGGTACCTGCGAACCAGGATAGGATTGTGATAAAGGATTTCTATTGCCTTATTATAGAGATTTCTGTGTTTAGTAATCAACAAAAGTGAAAAAACGGCACTATCAGAAAACTATTCGATACTCGCATCAGATTTTTTCCAATTCTTCAAATACTGATAAAAGTTTCAACACAATTATTTTATGAGCTGATTTTATCACCACGAGATAATTTCATCGGAGGGGATGATTTTGGATTTTTGACAGTCCTTTGATAAAAAAAACTTATTCACTATACGTCAATGTTATTATACGAGTTAAAATTATAGGTCGATGGAAAAATTTGCCTTAAGACAAAGAATATAGCCATGTCCACTGGTAGATAAATATAGGCCCCATATCAATTTTACGCAAGACAGGGGCGACTGTTCTTGTAAAAAAATAACCAGACAGCATCTGTCTTCACAATCATAATTATTAAAATCTGCTGACCGTAATGGTCGCAAAAGGTCATACACCAAAAACTACAATATCATGGATTTCCACAATTTTAGCCGCGATCTAACATCGATCATGTCAACCTATAGTAAAAGATACACATGCAGGTGGTTCCGTTAAGCAAATGCTTTTCATATAGAAAAATGTGTCTCTTCTCTCACAAGACATTTTAAATGGACTTGTCCATTTTCTTTTAAATGCAGGAAACTTTTCGGATATATCTGTCCATCAATTTACTTATGACATGTCTTCCAAACTAACCTTTCCTTCACATAAAACGTTATACGTGCCATAGTTCTAAGGAATAATACGTAAGCACGGCGGATTAGTGTTTCCAAATACTAAGACTACAAGTTGTGACTGACAAAATACGATAAATAAATTAAAAATATATTAAGAAATATTTTCACCACTTAAGCTCATGACGTGCGATCGACCGAGGTGCTGGATGAAGGAACGTACCAATAGGCTAGTTCCGTAAGTCATCGCCAAAAAATAATCACACAGCTCTTTACACATGCTCTATACCTATCTAGTATATTTCGATCAAAACGGCGTTTTGATTCTTAGGTGCATTAAAATGTAAGCCAGGGGAAACATTATTCCCGCTTTTCAGCCTCAATACGGTCCATTATGGCGGCGAAGTTGTTCTCTGGCAGCGGAGTGCAGTGTGATGATTTGTAGTCATGCATGTACCGGTTGATCTGTAAAGTCAAGCAATACATATATTAAAGTATGGACAAAGTAAAGCATAATCAGCGTCCCAACTGCTGGGACTGAGAACTCTTCTAGTCAGAGGAACTGGGCGGTAAATCACCACGCCGGCGCGGTGCAGTTTGGTACTCACCTGTCTTATTTTTTTTTAGTGTCAGAACATGGTGGTTGCCTTAGATATTTTCCTTCAGTTTTGAAAGCAATGCTGATGAAATAATTTACATAAATATAAAGGACTTACAACTCGTAGGTCGTCGCCGTTGCCTCTGGGCCACTACTACCCATGATCATTATTAAAAATTTTATGGGGTTTCCGAACTTTCACAATTATATAGGTCTACATAACGTATTTATGTACGCCTCATTAATTACATAGTTACATATCACAGTCTATTCAATATGTAGACATAGGTATCTATCTAGTCATACTCTTCTATCATAAGTATACCAAAACTATAAACTTGAACCTCCAGTCTCTCTATACAGTCGTTAACGTCTGATTTTGTAAATGTCAGTGATCTTTTTCAGACTCTAATAAGGTTGCTGCCACTGACAAATCTGTCAAAGTCATTGCGATACAATAAGGTAAGGTAAGGTTCTTCTCGCTACAATAAGGTTGCTGTTATCAGAAGTAAAATGACAGAATGGAGTGTACATGTAAATTAAGCTTCCTTTCAACCTCGCAAACTGGCTAATATGTTAACCACGTCACGATTATTTCACCTCCTTATTAACAAACGTGGAGTTAAGTCACTTAAGTTAGTTCAACCATTCCATTTTACAGATCTATTTGGCATAACTTTACTTGGCTATTGAGCAAGGCGCAGGACTTGCACCCTTATTTCACAATGTTTCAATATTTTTTTCTGCTGGACATATTAAACAACTCAAAACTGTCAAAATTAAAGATTCTATCTAGTGTGTTATGCATTTATCTCGCGGTTGTCTAGGCACAGTTTGGGAGAGGCCATCTGCAGCTGTGAACTGCAATAGGCGGAGTGGATTAAATTGGTGGTTTTACTCCGGGTTTTAATTTTAAGGCGATTATAGTTCGTGCCAGTACGAGAAGTTTATAAGTTAAACATGAATGATTTACCAAGGGCAGCAGTGGTCTTTCAATATCTTGGATCTCAGGCGAGTTCAGAGCACTGCGCTGATTTTCTGCCAAAGCAAGCATTTTCATAAGCGCCACCTTTGCGAACGGATTCTCGACCAAAGCGGGGTGCCTTTGCTCAATCAGCTCCATCAGAAGGTAGTTGCCACGGTTTGTAGAGAGGATCCCTTGTCTGAAATACATTAGTCAAGTTGGACAGACGATCGGATACGCAATAGCGTTGATCGAACGATAAAAAGTCGGGTATTATGAAGTATTATAATACTGGTCTCAAATATCATGGTTTCATAAAATAGTAATTTTTTGGGGTAATTTGAATTTAGAAGATTCAATTGAAAATTTTTAATATTATAATTCTATAAATAAATATTTGTTACGGCCATAAATCATATTAAGATCAACACACAGCCTGACGACAAAAAGCAAGGGTTTGCGAAATCGTTTTTGAGGCATCCGAAAACGCTACAATATTTTTTCCCCTTTTTTGAAGTCATGATACTCGTAATAATTAATATTATGGTAAGTGGCCGGCGAGAGTTGACGAACGCAAGCGGTCATGTAACTTACGCGCGTGCTCACAGTCACGCGGCACAGCCCGTACTACCGCCACGTTATTCCCCCTTATATTATGCCAGCATGTGCGTGAAATCGCGTGCCGACACGGCGCGCGGCGCGCACGCAAACATTCAAATCGAGAGCGGTTTGGATGTTTGCGTGAAGACGTGCTTAGACGTTTGTATGAAGATGTCTTACTGCTCTGTTTACAGTGACAGAACTTCGGGTTTATGGCGGATTTGCACGATGTGCTGTTACCATAATTTCAGGACGTGATCCTAACTCACAGCGTAGAAATTAGCAAATTTACTATACCTAGACGGTCAAAATGTGTGGAACGACGAAAAATGTTAAAACTTGTGGGTAAAAATCATGTACCGAACTCAAGGAAACAGCGTACGCATCAATTTCCTTTACTCCCTTTATAGATCATCAGTCACCTCAGGCTTTTTCAGTGAAAGGAAACATGATAGTAGTACTACTTCATAATATGAACCTAGGTCGTGGAGAACCGAAGGTGCTAAAGCAAATAGTCTGCAATCAATCGATTTTCGTAATGCATACAACTATTCAGCGAATCGAGGTGAATAGGGAATCGGGAGTCAATCGGGACGAAATTTTAAGTTATACAACAGGCGTTTCCACTGCCGGGACACAGGGCACAGGGACACATTACCGCTCTGTGAGTGGAAATCGATCGACAATACCACGCGGGCCCTGTGCGGGTTAGGAGATGTCACATATATTCATGTTTTTAGTACTATAATATGCTGATTTCCTCATAATATTTTCTTTCCTCGTTTTTCGAGAGCAATAGTGATGTAATAAATTACACAAAGTAAAGCGCTTCCATGGATTCAAATTCACGCTCTACAACTCGTAAATCACAGCTGTTAAGTATCACTGCCCTCTGCTTGGTGCTCAAAACGGATTTAACATTGAAATTACATAGTTTGTTGGCAAAACGGACTAATGTATTATCACTAACGATTATTGATTATTGAGATGTCCGATAATTAATAGATAACCTCTTAAGGGTTCATTATAATCATCATTATGAACAACTAGTACTATGGCACCAGACCTGAAATCGCTAAATCAGCTATTTCCTACATTCTCAGGACTTAAGTATGTGAATACAAATGTAGGGAAACGGCTGGCTATTATAGTTATGAACAGAATATGATTTTTATCAATCTTTGACTAGTTATAGTGAATAAACTATTGGACATTATATTTACCTAATGGATTTTTTATGCTGATTGGGAAACGGTTCAATTTGTTGATATATTATCGACTCTTCCTTGTATACATATCGCAGCTAACTGATTAAATTAGCCGTTTAGTCAGCCGCCTGACCTTTTGATATACTTAGTAGCCTCGCTTCGCTTTTTCGGCTGGCACGTGATCGTTTACAGTTCTAATTTAAGTTATATTATCGAATATCATCCAGACCGTACGCACAATGGTCCACTAGACGGACTAAATGCGGAGACGGAGCCCTTAACATACAAAATAGAATGCTTTTCAGGTCTTTTTGTTTTTGTTTGTCTTAATTGCACCGTCGCCGTTTTAACGACTAATTAAACCTAATGGCAGCGACATTTATCGACCTAAGAAGCAGTAGGTCGAGCTACACATACGAACTAATGCTTCTAAGGTCGAGATTCACATAGCACAGCTTCTGGCCTAGAGGGGGAAATCAGGCCTAGGGGTGGACAAGTCCGGCCTAGAGGTGGGCAAGTCCGGCCTAGAGGGGGACAAGTCAAATTTTTTGAGTGAGTAATCTTTGTGCGTGGATTTGGACACGGTTTTTTGACAATTACACCGTACATTTTGTCAGTGTCTACTGCGTGGCTTATTTAAAAGTTAAGATAAGTCCTCATTTATACTTTGTTTATAAGGGAAGTTCAACCATGTTGTGCGAGATTTCCATGGTACGCCCATGGCCGACATTAGTTTCGATATCTCAACGCGAGAAAAAATTTGTAGCACAGTTATTGTCCGTTCACAGTCATTTTACCTCAGGCAGCTTAACAGCAACCTTATTATAACGAGAACGGAGATCACAATGATTTAGACAGAAATTAGAGTGGCAGCAAACTAAAAGCAACTTTATTAAATCGAGAACAAAAAAATCAAAGGTAAAATAACTGTAAAGAGACTGTTTTTATGAGCATAGATGCTACTAGGGGCAAGATTCACAGACCACATGTTAGTATGCATAGTGTGCAAATGAACAATATTAATTTTAGCATAAGGCTCATTGTAATATGGAATGCTTTTTACAAAGTGTTGATTTTTCAATCATCACACAACTGAAAGCCAATTCTCCTAATTTAAAATTTTCAAAATCTCGTCGCTATCTCATCTCCAACTGACAAATGTTAAAAACTTGTCAAAATGTAAGGAAATTTGAAGAATTTTGAAAAGATCACAGATCAAACCGTATACGTTCTTATAAATTACGAGAATTGTCCCCCTTTTTTCTCAAGAATAAAAATAGCTATTTGACAGCTTTTGTATAGGGAATATGTCAAACCGCCATTTTTTATTCAGAAGTTAAACTTTATTTGACGATTGAAAACCACGGCCCTAAACAAAGTATAATCAAAGTGTTGGTCTGTTCATCCCGCCGTAAAAGCTGAAGCACTTACCTGTCGCTGTTCAACCTGAACAAAGGGTTAGATGCGTAGTCCTCGTGATAAGAAAGCATGTGTAAACAGATGGAGTGTGTATTTAAAGCAGAGACATAATTAGATACTTCAAGCGAGGTGGATCTATTGTACCAAAAAAAGTAACGTACTTGTAAACAACATTTATTTATAATAATCCATCAAGATTAGCACAAAATGACTCAAGAAAGCAACGAGCTGTTCTATATTTTAGTAAACCTGTTTTATTCCTCTTCTTCATTCACGGCTTTATTCGTAGTTTATATTTATTTACTACAATAGTTATTCAGCAAAGCATCGTCTTAATACTAAGTAACATTTATTATAAGTTTAATAAATATTTAATTATTTTGATATATAATAAGTAAATAAATTAATGTATTATATAAATAACAGTTAAAAGATTTAATTATTTACATCAGGATGGTTTTAGGTATCTTCACAAAAACCTGCCAAGAACACGATAAATATGCTACAAAATAAGATATTTCTATCACAATATATGATAAAGGATGCAGAGATAACAATCTCTGGGAACATAAATATTAATTCGTAGATTCTTTATTTATATAATTGGACTTAATGCCTGAGGCATTAACTACAAATAATACAATACTGTTTACCAGTCAACCTTATAATTATTAAAACCTACTTTCAAACGTTTTATTGTTCCATCACAATCGAATGATAACAATATTCTGATCCGCTGATTGATCTGAGTTGCATATTGATATCCCGATATCACACTTTCCCATAATATAAAGCAATATTTATTTTGGTTAATTAGAGTTTCGCGAAGAATTATACAATGTTTACAGATTTACGATTAAAAGCTAGCTTTACATGTTTACACGACAAGTCCATTATAACACTACTGCACACGCAGATATATGATTTATAAAACCCCCAGTTTCTGAAAGTTAAAGTCACGTATACACGTAAATCTGCTGACAAATCTCATTTATTAATTGGATATAATAACAATATGAATGAGATCAGTGCAATAATCATGAAAAATTGGGCATTGTAATGTGGCATAAATATGAATATTACAGATGAATATATTAAACTTTTATATCTACACCAAAACGATGACTGAAATATGGATTTATCGTTCCAGTATGGCAAAAAGATCGGGTGTATGAAAATACTCGTAAGCTGAGTGTGTGTACGACCAGATGTATGAATGAGGACAAATTAGGAACAGTATGTAAGGATTGTAGCATGTCGCGTTCTGTCTCTTCCTTCCCCATGGGAAGAAGTACGTGGTAAATACGTTCATGTACAGGTATTGTAAGATTGAGTTATCATGATACTCTGAGGGAGGTTTGAGTGGGTAGACTTTCAGAAACAAGGCGTATGTGTCCCCAAGCCGTGAAAGAAGCCAAGAAATGAATATTCGTATTACTGACCGCAAGCTAATAATTTCGTCCTCCGTGCGCCTGATCAGCTGAACAGGGCCTTGGTAGCCAGCAAGCAGTTCCGCGATGTTCAAGTTCACATAGGAGCGAACCACTTCCTTTACCAACAGCGACCAAGACTGTGGCATCTGGTTCTGTGCGAGGAACAGCAGATCATCGAAGGTAGCGTCCAGGATCTGGAGTGTGAAAGTTAGAATGTTATTTATATTATAACAGTGTGAGTTTAATTGTGGTCTCAGACATATGTTTAATTTTTTATTAAGGTACAATCAGTATTGGGCAAATTTAATTCGAATGACGAATAACGAATGAATGAATTGAAATGAAAATGCTATTTTGTTATTCACGAATAACAAATAATTTATTTTATTCAAAGGAAAATTATTCGAATGACGAATAAATTATTTTATTCGTTAGTCAGTTAATGCATAAAATTAAAATAAGGAATAATGGCATTTATATCTAGTGATCACCGCTGCTATGCACCGTCTGTATTTCCAAAAGCATTACACATGCCCAGTTACCGTTCTGAAGAAACTGGAATGTTCCTTGTCTCATCATACTGTCTCATTAGGGGTCTAAAATTTCCCTAACCATACAGAATCCAATTAATTTACATAGCGAATATGCATCATGTACATGACGTATAAGATCATGAGTAGGGTAAGACTAGAAAAAACGATGGATGGACAGTGAATTAAAAAACATTATATGAAAATGGGATAAGTACTAAGAATGCTATTACAGCCCACATAATTTGAGTTGTGGGACAAGAGAATAAAGAGAATGAGGAGATCCCCAGTTGATGGTAGTATTTACTTATTTTTATTGCCATCAAGCATTACGAACACCACCTCGTGAGACTGGGGAAATGAAGGTGTACTATATGTTACTCCTAACTAGCCCTTTGGTGAATTCAGGCCTTTTGACAATTTAAATATATCTGTAACTGCTTTAACTGAAATAAACGCCTTAAAGTTTTAGTTTTAAGAAGAATTTAAAATAGTAGTAAAGTGAGTTACCAAAGCGGCGACGGGGTAGTTAACGGCGGCCCAGGTGGCGGTGTATCCGCCGATGCTCCAACCGAACATGACGATCTTATCAGGCGTAAAGCCCAGCTCGTTGATAGCATACTGCACGACCGCGTCGATGGCGTTATGCTCTTGCGACGGGTAGGGTTTGCCCTGGAAGGAAAACGAAATAGTTAAACCGCTGTTGCCTGAGGTATCATCTTATGAGAAACGTGAAAATTAAATTTTATTAACACAAAACAAACAGTTGATCAATTAAATTAATTTTCTTTCGAAATCATTCATTGTTTTTTTTTTTTTTCTAAATAACAACTATATCCGACGACCCTGGTCACATGTCTTTTGGTGATTATATGTGTGGCTTAGGACATGGATATTGAAAATTCCAGTGTCTATTAGTACTTATCAGCATTATAAGAGATTTTGCAGATATACCACTGATTATATCACTATCTACATAGAATCAGTACCCACCTCTGCTTCGCAATGTTTTTACGACCCAACAAACAAAGATTCGTTTATTTATTAGTGTCAATGTTTCTTTTTTTAACTGTTTGTATTTCTTGGATGTCTTAAGTTATTTTTTCCTAGTTCGCACGTGGCGTTATAGGTACAACCGATAAGTATGTATATTACCGAACTATTGAACTGACAATCTCAACAGAATGACGTAGTAGTTTAGAATTATAAAAGAAACGTCTAGCACAGCAATAATGTGAGGAAAATAGGTCACAAATACACAAAGAATACAATTAAACAACAATCACAATTTAAATACAAAAGGCATTATGTATGCAGCCAGTATCCGTATAGACATCTGTGCAGATCATATAAAAATACCTATTCCTAAATTGTGATACTTTATATTTTCGTTTGTTATCATAAGGTTTTTGTTATCTGCTGAGTTTTCACAACAAATAATATTTGTTAGCTTCTCATAGATTCGTTCGATTTCATCTATCGATCTGCTAACTTTTGTTGAATATAAAGGTACAAAAAAAGAGCATCAATTTTAGGTTTCTCGATTTGAACACCACTATCCACGACGTCAATCGACTGATGCTTGTTTAATAACACAAGTCTATTGTGAAAAGGCACTATTAAATAAAGAATAACCTAATACAATTATTCTTTTACTGTATCAAAAAGCGACGAAATATACTTACAGTGCTTCCACCGAACCCAGGATGGTTCCAACCTAATGCCGAGTAGCCGGACTTAATCGGAGTGTTTATAATGCCAATCTCGTAGAACCCGGAGTTACCTTCGCAGCAGATTACCAGGGTTCGACCTTTCCTGGAGCGCGACCGATTGTCTATGAAGATCGTGTCAATTTTGTTACCGTCAGCGGTACCTATCTTTGCACGTTTTCCGTCATAATTTTCCACGAGCGTAGTTCTGCCTTGGAACAATGTACCCCCTGAAACAATGCCATGTATCTCTGAACAAAATTTTGATTATCATTACTCAGTTTTTAGGTCTTTTCATAGTAAGCAGTATTGTAGTGTAGGTACTAGCTACGTTAGATACTTACAAAGCAAAGTGTGGACCACACCAAGAGAACCAGGGTAGATGAGTCGAAGTCCGAAGCTATGGGTAGCGCAATAGGCCAGAAACTGAATGGGCACTCGTAAGTACACCGGCAGCTCGGGGTTAGCACAAAACTTGAATGGGTGGTGATGGAACCATGGCAAACTAAAACAAAATGTTAGTCGTATTAGATTTGTCTTGCTATGAACACTATTATCTGATAGGTACAAAATTGTAAATCAACCTTATTCAGGTTCATTTCTTAGGGATTTTTTGAAATTTGTATTTAGAAGGTATCAAGTTTATATCTCATCATAAACATTGAGGTTATTGTATTATCGTCAGTTGTCAATTGAAAAAATCGCATGATTTAAAATTATTATTTCAAGTTTTAGTCAATATACAAATAATTCAACCAAGCACTCAAAATGGATATGAGAACATCCTTGGTATGTTTTCTGACTAGGTCTTTGGAACGGACTATAAAGGCTCTCTATGCACCATACTCTACGTCCAGATTGACTTCATGATAAATTTGTACCGTATGGCTAATGCTTCAAAGTCTAAGCATTGTGTGATGGTACCGTACATAGGTACGTGACTGAACAAAATCACATTAACGTAGAACATGTTGTTGACACCCTTGAATTAATTAATTAGGTAACTGGTTGGCGAGATTCATATATTTAAGAGATTTTCATGCGGGTTAACTAATAGAGACAGCTCTCTACAAAGTTCGTGGTTTAGTAATAACATCCGGACGTGGTCGCTAACAATAGGCCTTATAAGAAAGCTCAAAGTCACTCACAAGGCCAATGGAGAGGGCTATGCTTGGGGTTTCACTACGTGATCAAATCAGAAATGAAGAGATCTGCAGAAGAACGAAAGTAACCGACATAGCCCGAGTAGCCCTACAAAAAGGCGCTTAAGAAGGCTCGCTTCGACCGCATTACTCATATTGGTAACAAGCTCTCTGCATTCCGGTAGCTGATCTTTCTGGTCCCTAGCCAAATCGGTCGAGGCGAACTTCTGTCGAACTTCTGTCGGCCCACACTGCCTCCGCTGGTTAGGCCTGATGGAGCACTGGCACATACGGCGAGAGAGAAAGCAGGTCTCTTTGCCCATAGTTCGCGTCTTGACACTGGCAGTGCTACTCCACCTAATTTACCTCATTGCGGAACTTCAATGCCGGAGGTTCGCATTAGAAACAAGGAGGTTCTGAGAGTAATGTGTCGTCTGGACGTGAATAAGTCTAGTGGTCCAGACCAGCGATTGTTCTTAAGGCTTGTGCGCCCGAGTTGTCTCCTGTATTGACGCGCCTGTATCGCCTCTCATTTAGGACTGGTATAGTGCCCAAGTCCTGGAAGTTTGCCAAAGTGCAGCCCGTGCCCAAAAAGGGTAGTCGTGCCGATCCTACCAACTATCGGCCGATTTCAATAACCTCCACACTGCAAGATTATGGAGCGTGTGTTGAACTCGCGCCTCTTGGCTTCCTGGAAGGTAACGATCTCCTCAGTGGCCGACAGTACGGTTTTCGACGCAATCGGTCAACTGGGGACCTACTAGTGTATGCCACTCACTTGCAGGCGCGTGCGCTCCTTACAAGCAGAAAAGCTCTGCATACCCTAATAGTCTTCTTAAATTATAATATACTGTAAAATAATTTATATACTACAAAGTTAAAACTAAAAGACTTTGTTAATCAGTTATTGATAACACTGCCATCTATTGGGCCTAGTGCTAACGAGACACATTAGTTGCCTTAGGCGCGACACCCGCGCCTCTTACGGCGTAAGCATAAACAAAATGTGCCTCTTCCGTATCTGTCTGTGTATAAAATTATTTGCTTGTGTGCCTAAACTGTTGTGTACGTGTGCGTGAAATTTCTTTGGGTTTAAAGCCCATGATAAGCACAGCTTCTAATAATGCGACGAATTTAAGAAGTTCAGAAATATAGCATGATTGTTGTTCGTTCAAATACCTTTTTATTTTAGCAGCTTATGTTGTTTCATTATTGGTGTTTTTGGGTTAAATATGTATTGATTGTTTTAAGCGGAATTGAATATTCATTTATTTTAGAGTTTTTGGTTTAACACAAAAGAAAGGTTGTCTTTATAAAAAGTATTATGATAATTATATGTGGTTAGCAGGTTGTGTAGTGTGTACAAATAAATTGTTTTGTTTCTCGTATAGGTATATTATTTTAAAACACGGCTTTGACAGTTCGACGTTATAAAAACTTAAAAGACCTTAAGTTTTTCAACCTACTTGCTTTTGAATTTCAATACTATACTTTATGTTGTAATAATTTTCCTGAAGTTTACAAATTAGCAAAACTTAATAGTTATGATTCCAATGAGTAGTGCATTACGCATATTTATGAAAAGCCAAAGCAGACTCATAGATTTGTCTATCTGTCCATTTTAAAAGAACTTTTAGCGATTTCAAAACGATTTTATATATATTTGATTTTTACAGAGTTATTTAAAAATAGATAGGCGCGTTGATTTAATTTATAGATAGTGAAATATTTTTTTTTAGTTTTTTGAGAAATAAATTATTACTTATTTACAGTTGAGTTAGTAATACCATTTCATTGTATTTTGACAGCCTACATGGCGTAGCGGTAGCGAACGCGGCCGCTGCGTAAGGAGGCGCGGGTTCGATCCTCGCGCAGTGTAAGTATTTGTATGCATGAATATGAATATTTGCACTGGTCTGGTCGTATCTCGGAAAGCACGTTAAGCCGTTGGTTTCGGTTGCCATGCGAACATCTAGTGGCAGTCGTTACGGGTTGTTGGAGCCCACAAAAGTCCAACAATTGGTCTAACTTCAATGCTTCGATATTGCCTTCGCGTTGTGGAGGTCAGACGGCAATCGCTTCACGGAAATTGTCGAAATTTCGCCAAAATCAGCAATTAGACTGGAAAAGCGGACCCCAGATTCCAAAGCTTTGGATGCGACTGGTATTAACCCTGAGATGATGATGATTTCATTGTATTCATTTGGGCAAATAAAAAATACCTAATACCCCACGTATATCATTTATTTGACTTGTTCTTATCATCAATCACATACTTAGATGTTCATTGTAGCCACGCACAAACATCAATTCAATGTTGACATGCGAAAAAGTACGCGACTATGTTAAATTGAAACTACGTCTAAGTTACGTTTTTTAAGTTTTACCATATATAAGCACAGAGATTTGGATAGTAGGTATATTTATGCATACCCCCAATAAAATCTTTGTGCACGCCCCTGCTCACTTGTGGGGCGAGGCCCTCGAGAAAAATGGGGAAGCGATTGCCGTCTCCCTTGATGTCTCGAAGGCCTTCGACCGGTTATGGCACGCTGGCCTTTGAGTAAGCTTCCAGCGTACGGCATTTCCGCTGGCCTGACTGGCTGGGTAAAAGACTTCCTGACTGAACGGTCCCTCCGAGTTGTTGTCGACGGATGCTCATCTGAGCCCATGTCGACCAATGCCGGTGTTCCTCAGGGGTCTGTTCCTGATACATATTAACGATCTGCTGATGCCCGGTATCTATGGGTATCAGTTGTGGAGAGATACCTGCCGGAAGCTTGGGCTAGTAAGGAAACAGTCCGGTCCGAAAGAGAGGCCATGGTAGAGCGTACGATTGCTGCACTACAGGCAGTCTCCGAATGGGGCAATGCCAATCTTATAGCATTCAATGCCGCCAAAACACAGGCGTGTCTTTTCACCGCCAAAAGGAGCCCGTTCACCTTGGCTCCTACTTTTCAGAATGTGTGCTTGGAGTGCACCGACCGCCTTCAGCTTTTGGGAGTTGACATTTCCTCGAACCTTAACTTTGGGCGGTTCATTGAGTCCAAGGCCAGGGTGGCTGCCAGAAAACTAGGCGTCATCGCGAAGGTCCGGCGGTACTTCACACCAAGGCAGCTTCTAATTTTGTACAAAGCACAGGTCCGCTCGTGTGTGGAGTACTGCAGCCACATTTGGGCTGGTGCTGCGAAATGTCACCTTGCCACTTTGGATTCAGTGGAGAGGCGTGTGAAGAGGCTGATTGGTGACCCAGACTTAACTCGAAATGGTCTCCAAAGCCTAGAGCACAGGCGTAGAGTAGCCAGCCTTTCGGTCTTCTATAGGATGCAAGGGAATTGCATGATTTAATTCCCCCATCTCCGTTCCATCATCGGACGACCCACCCGGACACCCTTACGTTGTTGACACCACTGCGATCCGGACGAAGCGTTTTGCTTCCTACTTTATACCGCGTACATCGAGGGACTAGAACAATTTGCCAGCGTCGGTGTTTCCGTCACACTACAATTTGAGTGTCTTCAAGGCTAGAGTGATTAGGCTCTTAATAAACTAGCGCGCTTTACCATCAACGATCGCATCACTGCTTACCATCAGGCGGGATTGCGGTCAAACACTGGTTTATAATTTATATATATAAAAAAAAAGAAGAATTGCAACACTTAAGTGGCCGTTGGCCGGGCACATAGCCCGTAGGACCGATGCCCGATGGGGCCACCGGGTTCTCGAGAGCCGACGCTTAGGAAGACTTAACATAGGTAGGCCACCGATAAGGTGGACTGACGACCTGGTGAAGGTCGCGGGAAACCGCTGGATACGGGAGGCGCACCGGGCGTCGTGGAGATCCATTGAGGAGGCCAATGTCCAGCAGTGGACGTCTTTCGGCTTGAGATCAGATTAAGCTACGCTTGCCGTGATTGGGTCCTATCTTTAGATTATGGGATATCTCCGTGCCTTGGATAGCACGTTTCCCCTTTGGTCGAGGATCTTTACAAGTCCTTACGGATCGTCAGAAACCCGAAAATGTGACAATCAATGTTACCAAAACGTGTTGATACTGGGTAATCCCAGTTGCAAGGTTGTGGAGATCTGATTGGCAGTCGCTCCATGTGAAATATTGGTATTCATCTAAATCCGATTAAACTAGAAGCCCATCCTAATGTAGTTGGGAGGTGGCTAGACAAATAATAATGGATGTACCCTCTTCACACTATACGGGTGCTTTCTTAATTGGGTTGTATCCTAAAAAATAATTTAATGTCCATCAGATAGATTTATAAAAAATATTGAACTCGTATTTTTTATTTTTTCCTTGATTCGAATACTTAGGAAGATATATTCATTTGAAATGTCGCATGAAGTCACGCCGTGGTACAAAATATACCACTGCGTGACGTAATTAACCCTCACTCCGTAACTTTTATACGCTATATCTCAGAAGTTCTTGGTAATTTCGACAAAATAAAAAATACGGGTCTTAATTTATTTTATTATCTATAAGACGGACTAATTATTTTATTGATTTTCATACCTTGGATACATCTCTATTACTGTAACATCCTTTCTTTTATAATTGTAAACTAGTGCTTGACCGCAATCCCGCTTGATGGTAAGCCGTGACGCAATCGTTGTTGGTAAAACGCGCTAGTTTATTAAGCCTATTTATTAAAAAAAAAAACTGATTGAATAGGAAGGAAGACGGCGACCAACGATGCTGCGCCAGACGAAGATGGATCTAGAGACCCTCCACAACCAAACTCCCGACACAACAACATTTGGCGCATCGTACCCGGCACACATCGCAACACAACTGCTCAGACCCGTCCTCCGTACGGCTTCTCAGGACATCATACCGGAACACGAAGAATCGCTTGGTGGTTGTTTTATTCCAACCCTCAATCGTACTAGTAGAGGTACACGTAAGGTTAAAATTAAAGTAGTGAGTACTATAGTCGGTGCTCGGTATTTAGCGTCTGGTCTTCTTTGTGTATCATAAAACAGCCTGAATTAGTAAGTAAGTTGTTTATCCAGTATTTCAATACCATCCAGAATTATAGAAGATGCACAAGTGGGTATGTATAAGCAACTGTATAACCGCATGCACAGAGATTATTATAATATAAATGAGCATTCTTGTTTTGTAATATTATGGCCAATTGTGCCTTAACATTGCAGAAAACCTAGCTATTCGAAAACTACTAGTCATGCATAATACATACTAGAGCTGCACTTGACATACCTACAATTAGAAAAAAGACGAAGTTTTTGAGTTTGTTATTCACAAAAATTTGCTTTTGGTGTAACTGAATCAAAGATATTCTTACAATTCATTACATTTTTTTCTTCTCTTGGCTCAGATTCCCACGGGCGCATTTTTCATGTGGCAATTTTACTTTTCGCGCTTTTCGCGAAAAGCGGTTTTTAGCGCACTCTTTAGCGCCAAGGTTACAAAATTCTCAACGCTCTGTTGTACATCTAGAGTTCAAATCCAGTGTGCGATAAAATCATGCTGCGATATTTTTACTTTTAGGCGTAAATCGCCAAGGTGAAGCTTTCGAAATAAGATTACGTTCAAATTTTCGTTTTTTCGAGAAGGGCAAGCAGATATAATTTCCTCTTAGGGTACTTACCCTACATGAATAGGATCCATCTTTATGATAGGATCGCGTGAACTACTGAAATAAGACATCCAGAATTAAACACCAATATTTGATTTTTTTTAAGTGATTAGTGGTAACAGGTATTTAAACTGCCATGCATTGCCAAAAAACAGTGTTAAGCAAGTGTGGTTTGGAAATACCACTAAGCTAGCGTATTAAAAATAATATATCTACATCCAAAGCCGTTAACTTAAACGCCAATAATTCAGGTAAGTGCATGTAGTAAAGAGATCCTAGTATATATCGTTGGCTCAAAATAACAACACCATTCGTTATTTTTGCTGATTTGTGATTTAAAGAAATGACCAGTCGAATAGAATAAATTTATAAAATCTCAAATATAGGTATATTAAAATACATAAACCAATTAGATCAATTATTTCTGTACTGAATTTTGATAGCGATAAGCCACTATGGCTTATCGTTATCAAAATTCAGTACAGAATAAATACTAAATATTATGTATGTTATTGTACAACTGCAGCCATCGATGATTGTCGACCTGCAGTTGCCCCACGTCTCGTATGGACACTAGGTTTTAAAGCTACTTAATCGTTAGCTAATTAGTTGAGCTGCATTTTAGCTGTCATTTTTCTACACTATAACATTGCTTTGTAGTTAACGAACTTCTTAAATTTTGCATCGTCTCTTCACGTTATTGCTTCGTTTTCGCTTATCGTTCTATCTAGCTTTTATATTGGCTTCGATGTTAGCGTAATATTATAATGTCTTTTTGCTTGGCTCTTAAAGCCTTTCTGAAGGTCCAACAAATGCAAAAAGATTTTTAGAGTCTGGCCGGCGTTAAAACAATCAAACAAAATGTTATTAAGAGATGCACTGTCCACAAAGTAAACATAACAGTTAAACATTTAATCTAAACAAGGTTTTTTTGGCGGGAAAGTCAAGCTGAGTGTCACGCTCATTTTTCATTCGACTTTTAAAATTATTTATAGTGTTGTTTACTAAATAAAAGTGCGTGATTTATATAGTAAAAAGTGCAGTCAGTAAATAATTCATAAGAAACAGTGAAATATCGCAGCATAGTGGCTACATCATGACTTTGTGTCAAATCTCCCTCGTAAGACGGTTCACGCGGCCATCTTTTTCGACATGAATAATTCTTTAGGTGACATTGGCTAAATGCACAAATCGTGCGAAGCCAAAAAAGAAAGAAAGAATCTAAACAATATGTGAATAATGGGGTTAGTAAAATTACCATCCGAGGCCAAAGTTGGAATTTTGTTCAGTTAAAGATAACATGCTTGGCATACTACTTCGACTATTTTATAGGTACCATAAAAGCTGAGAAAATAGCTTAATTAGTTATATTTAACCCATCTTAAAATTTCACTTTTTTTCATCTACTAGGAAAACCTCGTATGGTACACAGTGGTGTAAGAACCCTCTTACATATAATAATCATCATGCATACATATATATATATAATGTCTTATAATGTTCCCACTCCTGGGACACAAGCTAGCTCTCGGTGAGAGGCCGTCGTCTACCACGCGCCAGTGCGGGTTAGTAATAATCATCGCCACTCACCTTTCCCTGGTAGCTACGCTGAAAGTGGTCGGCCAGAATTTGATGTCAAAATCATATTTCCTAATTTCCGTCATATAGCTTTGAAGATCAGCAGTCGGATTTTTGAGAGCCCTTATGAACTGCACGTATTTAGGACTGGATGTTCTTCCATACGCTCGTATAATAAACGAGAAAGCCAATATACAGGTGATTCCGCCAAAGAAACGTCCAAGTGACTTCATCTCCTCCATAGTGAAGAAACCACGCTTCATAAGGTACATTAAGATGAAAGGCGATGTGTACACGCTGATATTTAGCAGCGTATGAGCCTAAAATAAAGAACTTAATTTTAATTTCATGTCTTTGATCGTCGTGTTTATAAAAACGCCGATACAAAAAGGACATACAAGTAATTAATAAGATATCTAATTAAAGCCTTACCGTCGAAATAATCATGTCGCCATATCTCTCCAATCCTTGGGGCATGTACAGAGACTATAACAAAAGGAATGATTTAGATTTACAATAACTGACTCTAAATTCATTATGTAATTTTTGTCGGTGATCCTCTACCTAGTGGAGTAATTGCGAAGCACACTAACAGAAGCTATCTTTTTATTTTGACAGTTCAATAAAAAAAATTGTGTTACGTTTCACTGGGCACACACATTTTTAGGAAATATAAAACAGTTGATGAGAAGAAATATTTTTATTTATTACTTTTTAAATGTTTTAGATTGTGACTGATAGTGTGTTCCACAAAAGTACAGCGTCTGTTGTCCTTTAAAGTGATGCTTGGTGCATCAACCCGAAACCGCGCCATGACAGGATGACGAGGCCGGCTCACGGTACTGGTAGTTTATTTCAAAATAATCTGACGAAAATGTAAACAAATAGATCTGAAGATTAATCAGAATTTAATACTGCTTTTCCGACAATGATTGATGGGAAAAGATATAAAGTTGAAATCTTCTAAATTCCGATGAAGTTAGTGAATGTATCCTTTGTTTGTGTAACCTGAACAGGGTTTATTAACACTCTATGAGCGGGCTATAGTATAATGGGCTCACGGCTTTTAAGAGGTTTGATATTAAACTACATATGCTATTGCTATAAGCACCACTAGGCTTGACTTGCCTTTCTTGTCAACCAGCCAATATTGCTGATGAACTTCGAGCTAGGTTCGTCCGTCCGTCGTGTAATAATACTCCAACCTAACCGTCCTCTTACAAAGACGAGGCGTATCCTAGCAATGGGGAATATCGTAGGCTGATTAAACTAATCTCAACCGTAGAGAAAACAATTGCCATAGTAAACATATCGAAGGATCTACGATTTGCGATTATTGCCAAAGCAACAGGCTTGAGGGTGTCTCAGAAATTATGAAAGAAAAAAAAACAACCATACGCGTTTAGGACGCTGTGGACGCTGAGTTAAAATAAGGCCTTAAAAAATTAAGGGCCTAAAAAACTTAACAACTAAGCGACTCCACACTAAAGGCCCATGTGGGGTACGACCCTCGGCTTAACAGAGGCGCTACGCTAAAATGGATCCGACCGAAAAAATGACTGAAATTATTTACGGATGAATTTAAAACTACAGGCTCAGCAGCATTGGCTGGCTCGACCTACGATCGAGGCGAGGCGAGGCGAGGCTTAGGAATCACTTTATCATACTGTAATTGGGATGAATTTATCCCAGAAATAAATTTGGCATTGTAGTTGTAAAACATGTTCTGCCATTCGTCATGGTCAGTTCTCCAACTGCAAATGTGAGTTTATAATGGCAAAAAAAAAATTATAAGACTTATTTTTCCTTTACTTGTGCTGTAACTGTAAGACTTTGCTTCTTTGCCAAATTTCAAGATGCTAGTCTAACAGGAAGTACCCTATAGGGATATTTTTAGAGTTTCAAGGGACCGGACTTACATCTTTATAATTAATTTCAACTCGATACCTCCACGTGGTCCTGAGAAAAAGGGTCTTCGCCGACTGATAGACGGACAAAGACTTAGTGATCCTATAAGGGTTATGTATTTTCCTTTTGAGATACGGAACCTTAAAAAATATAGGAAACATCGTTTCAATTCGAAATAAATTGTAGCACGCTATAACGATAAGAAAGCGTATAAAACAAGTGATAACATTTCCTGAAAGCAGAATTTAAAATTAAGTAGTATAAAAAACGTGTTCCAATTTTACAATTGAAAAATTATTCTGCAATTTGATGGTACGTTGCAACCGCGCGCATCCTTCCTGTGCGACCGCACCACGCCCCACGTGCGCCGAATGGCCTCGCCACGCATTGCGCAGTACTTGAGGACTCTCCGAAGTCCGAAGTTCCGTCTATGTGTAATCGATACGCAAGTGCAAGCTGGATCCACCTTTAGTTAAACACGTCAACGTTTTTTGAATTCGGAAGATTGGAATCAGTTTCTTAACACTTCCATTATTTGAGTTAAATTTTCAAATTTATTTTATTACTTGTGCACTTTTGGACAAGTAATAAAATAATTTGCTATTTAATTAGGTGTATTCAAATGTTAGTTATATCTGAACAAAAATATAACAGAAAACTAGCCTTTAGATCGTATTGAATAGGAGTTTGGCAGTTGCTCTTTTTTCTAATAGTAATAGGGTATTCTAATAGTTTTTGCCTAACAGTCAAATCCCACTGTGACAGAAATGGGCTTGAACCTAAAGTTATAATAGACAATGCCCGAGGACTTGACTATTCACAACATAGAAGAGGCTGGGAAGGAAGTTAAAAAGAGTTGTTTGGGACAATGGTAACGGGGTGTGGCGTAATCTTTGGCCAGATGTAGTGGAATCACCGTCCAGATGCAGAAACATGTGCTTGAAAACATTGCTGAAATGACTGAGGGGTCTAAGATGTAGAGGTAAACGATCATCTTGCAGAACTTGTAGCAACATACTACAATCCTCTCAGCAATAAAGGTCTGATTGAGTTACAGAATAATCCTATCTACAATGAGGAAGAACAAGTAGAAGAGAAAGTTTTATCTTCAGTGGGAATATGAAATGTTCTTTTATAAATTTATTCAGATTTGTACATATTGCAGAGGATAGACAACAATGAAGACCGTGTGTCAAAAAATTGATAAGAGTATTGGCTATTATGAACATACATATTTTAGTCACAGTGACCTAATGGTTAAAACACCAGCCTCTCAAGTATGAGTGTGCGGGTTCGATTCCAGGTCAGGCAAGTACCAATGTAACTTTTGTAAGTTATATGTACTTTCTAAGTATATCTTAGATGCCAATGACTGAAGGTGAAAGAAAACATCTTGGGGAAACCTGGACTTTTAAGTCTGAAAAAATCAACCCGCATTGAGCAAGTGTGGTGATTATGCTCAAACCTTCTCTGTATGAGAGGAAACCTGTGCCCAGCAGTGGGACGATAAAAGGTTGATAATGATGATGATGAAGATGATTGCATAAAGTGCTCTTAGAATTAAAGTGTTTAATTAAAATGATTCATATTTTTTGAGTTAAATTTGGTTTGATTGTAAACCTCGATAAATGTGAATATCAGTTAACATGATTTTTTCCGGAACATATACGCCGTGCGTATTAGTAGGTATGACGTTGACTTCTGATGCGAACTCTATTAAATCAGCTGATAGGATAGTTTTTCTAGTATTGTTTACAAATTTTTTGTGTAATTAACGAATTAATAATTTTTTACTTTAAAATCTTATTAATCTTAAAATATAATTATGAACGGTCTAAAGTGAGAAAAACTGCATATTATTTTTTTTTTTATCGGGAAAAAGCCGACACGAAATTCCCCCACTGGGGGGTTCAGAATCATGTACTGGATACATGGTACTCATTTGTGCATCAATGTCAGTTACACCCTTTATTGTGTATACATGTCAACAATGGCACAGACAGTTATGAATTGTTCCATGCTTGGCTTAAAGCTGAAATTGAACTTAGCTCTAAAGATGAGGCTCTGAAGAGGATGATCCGAAGTCACACAAAAGTTCAAAAAAATTTAACACAAGTAATCCCAACTAATATTATAAATGCGAAAGTGTGTTTGTTTGTTTGTTTGTTTATTTGTTTGTTTGTTTGTTTGTTTGTTACCTCTTCACGCTTAAACTACTGCACCGATCATCACGAAAATTTGCATACACATAGTCTAGGGTACGGGGAAGGATATCACATTTTATCCCGGAAGAAAGTAGCTACTGTTCCCGTGGGATCGAAATTAACGCGGACGGAGCAACGACGGGCGGAGCCACGGGCAAGAAATAACAATATAATTATTTAATAATATT
Source organism: Sesamia inferens (assembly GCA_037179545.1). Lineage (NCBI taxonomy): Eukaryota > Metazoa > Arthropoda > Insecta > Lepidoptera > Noctuidae > Sesamia > Sesamia inferens. The sequence continues at coordinate 24,619,578 of CM073921.1, forward strand.
TAATATTTGCATACACATAGTCTGCGGAACGAGAAAGGACATAGGACACCTTTTATCTGTTCCCGTGGGATCTAAATTAACACGGGCGGGCTACTAACAGTGTAATTATTATTTGTTTTTTCTCTTTAACTTAGTCTGTGGTACGGAGAAGGATATAGGATACATTTTATCCCGGAAGAAAGTATCTACTGTTCCCGCGGGATCCTCTTTAACTGTTACCTCTTTAACTGTTTTCTTCACGCTTTATCTACTCAATAAATCTTTTTTTCACATGTACAACGTGTTAATAAAAAAGCGCAAAATGAGAAAACCGTTTCTCCCTTTGGGGTCACTGACTCCGGGAAAAATACTTAAAAGTTCAAATTCTCAACTTCATTTTTTCATTTTTCATACAAATCCAAAACTCGACTCTGTCAATTTGTATGAAAAATCAAAAAATAAATGTAAGAATTTGAACTTTTTGTTGTTTTTCCCGGGGTCAGTGAGCCCAAAGGGAAAAACGGTTTTCTCATTTTGCGCTTTTCCATTAATACTATGTATGTATACAATTAAGAGTATGGACAAGGGTACTTTTCATCTCGAAAATGTTACCCGCAGCTTCGTCCGCGTGGATTTTCGAAGCACTGCTATAGTTATTCCTAAACGAACTTTCAATCTTTTCGGGATACAATGTACCTAGCCTATATATTAATCCAAGATATAAATCATCTTCTTTTCAAATTTCAGCCAAATGATTTCAGTCCTCCATCCAAACTTAAAACTTTAGCATGATGTATATTAAAGTAAGATAAAATTTGAGCAAAACCGATGTATTGCTCAAAGATGACGCTAAATGCTTAAGACACTAGATGGCGTTGACTATATTTTAAATCGCGCTATGGTTATTTTTTCCCAGATGATCAGACAGACACTTACTTCACTGGCGCTAGCTAGCTTCGTTCATTTGTCTTCGCTCGCTAATAAATACCTTCGTTTGGTCATTTGTTTTCGTACACCAAATATATCCTTATTAGTATTATACATCAGAAAGTGAGTTTGTTTGTACCACTTTCACGCCGTAACTCCTGAACCGATTGGTTTGAAATTTTGCAGACGTAAAGTTAGAAGCCCGGATTAAATAATAGGGTACTTTTTATCCCGAAAAAATTTGATATTCCCGAGAGAAATCTAAAACGCGCGATATAACCGAAGTTAACGCGGGCGAAGCCGCGGGCGGAAAGCTAGTAAATAAATAGATTTGGGAATGGCAAGTTATGACGATGACAGGTAAAATCAGGCAGTGATTTAATCTGCATCTGCCAAAAACAGGAATTAAGAATGGTTTTGTGAAAGTGAGATGGGTGGAACAGATTGTTGCCTTTAAGCCTGGATTTTATGGATCTTGGCGAAAGGTATGAAGAAAAAGAGGCTGATGCCTAGCAGGGGGTGACATTGCTTTAAGTATCATGAAAAATTTAAGCCCCAACAAATGTATGTTAAAAATAATCTTTCAGACCTATCAATTAAAGCATACACTCAAGAAACTAAAATACAATTTTCTTATAATAACAACAAATTATTTAAGACTCTAGTATGAAATTAGCACAAAATATCGATTAAAACTTACATCTTTCGGCCCATCCTTGTACACCTTATAGAGACGAGGAGAAAACATACATTGCCAAAATAATTTCATGGTGCCGGTGAAACGATTAAATGCAATTTTAATACGAATTCAAATCTAATAGCAGAACAACCGTAACAATCGCACAAGTAACTATTATACCACCGAGTTAGCCCGGCGTTCAATAACTTGACCGATAGCCGCTAACTAGTATACAGATTATTAACCGATATGTTAGGTAACTTGGTTTTGTCACTTTTATACGAATTACATGACAAAAATGTGAATATCTTATTTTATGTGTGCAATAGGAATCGGCCGTGCACACAAAATGTCATGACCAAGACCAAAGACCAAATCTTTGAAATGTACTCTATGCTGTACCAAAGATTAAGTCAAAAATCAATAATCTCCTTTCGTCATGAACAAACGACTTGTTTTATCTGCTCAAATACGAGCCATTTTGTCAACACTGTGACGTCGGGTACAAATTGTCACTTGTCATAATAAATATCGTTCTATAAAATGAGTATGCTATTTATAAAGGAAGTATTTTAATAAAACACTTGTGAGTTTTTCCGTACACGGGAATTATTAGACGACAATTCATGTGTAAGGAAAAACTCACATCTGTTTTATTTTCAAATTAGGAAAAAGGGAATATTTTACGTTTCCATGGAAGAATCTAAAAGTAACATTATAATATTGGAATAATATGCTTTTTGTTTTTATTTTTAATTCATTCCCCAAAGAATTAAAAACGAGTATTGAAAGTTTCCAAGTGAAGATATGCTTGCTTTGATCAAGAAAGATCTTTCCCTTTTACGGACTACAAATGTCTCCTAAATCACCATTAAAGAGTTTGAGACAATGATGTTAAGGTGAAGTACTACGCTGTCGTTCATATTCGGGGTAACCTTTAGATGTATGAGGTATAGCATTATAAAGTTCACTTATCCTCCATAGAAAAGGAGGGATCCTCCAATCAGGCGGGTGTTGTGTTACGCGGACATTTGCCCAATTGTTAATGCCTGCAGTGTTCCCCATTTACACACTTGTGCTTATTTATTTACCATAAAATGCGTGTGTGTGCACCTTTACGTTACTTCAGGGGCCTTACCATGAGCTCTTATAGCAGGGCAGAAACAGTCCTAAATTAGTTTTCTGTACCATGACGTCTTATTAGCAGGCCTGCAACAGTCCTGTTGCGTTGACGTTTACAAAAACTGTTCACCTTTTTTTTTGTATAGAATTTCGTACCATGACCTGCTATTTGACAGCAACAAAACTAATATTGAACGGTTGTAATGTCATCTTGAATAAGTTACTATTATAGAAGCTTAATCAACATTGTTTTGATCATTTTTTGATAATATACAGTATCCATAGAAAACTTATTTTTATGTTTATGTGTAATAAAACTCAAAATTATAAATTACTCATGCTGCACATCAATGTGCAAGGATTATATGAAATAAAAACCTTATTCGTTCGTTTTAAACCACATATAATCGTTAGTTAACGAGTGCCGGGAGGATTTTTCAAGAATGTCAAGAAATACCCGCGTTATTGCAAACAATAAAGATATCAGACAACAATTCCTACAAATCCTATCTAGGATAATATCACGCACTTACCAAAGGAAATCACAACAGAAGCAGAATACGAGAAATGCCTATACAAACCTAGAAAAAGCCATGCCAGAAATCTTGGATGTGTATGCGGAACTGCATCATGAAAACAACAGTACCTGAAGTATATAAATGAATTAAACCTTAGTACTCTGGGATATCCTCGATTGGGATACATAACGCAAGACATAATGAAGACTTGCTGTTGCTGCACCTCCATAATTTTACAACCACTGAAAAGAATGAAAATGAACCTGGGAAATAAAACATATATTCTGTTATACCTATAAGAAAGTAAATAAGCCTCTTGAAATGAATATTTTTCTTATTTTAACCTTAATATTTACACATACTCATGTTAAATAAGTACCTTATTTCTATAGCAATCTAACAATCAAACAAGGATTCAATGGGAAATGTTTTAGTAATCAAACCCATAAGTTGCTTCTAGCCTATGTAATGCATTGCTCTGGGAATTTATAATTGCAGAAAACCTATACTTTAAGAACATTGTAGTTTAAGGAAAAAATACTTCCTTTGGGTGCACCCACTGACTTAACAGCTTTGTCAGCAGAATTTAAGAGGTTTTTTTGCATAGAGCTCTCTCACAATCCTCCAAAAATTGTGATACCTATCATATTGTTATACTCTTTGTATAACATCTATCTATTAATTAAATGCATGTTTAATTGTTCCAAGTCAAAATTGTGGTATATTTAACCTATGTCTAACAGGAATATTGAGAAATATGACAATAAGGAACCTAAAAAATCATGAGCAGTGTGTAGTTTGGACCCCTTTTAGAATTTAGTACAATAGTTCACCGTTCAGATACAAATAGTAGAAATAAGGGCTGTTTCTAACGGTTCAAGAAATGAAAAATCAGATTTTAGCAAAATATTTTATTACTCTGAGTACTACTTCAATTTTGGTGTCAGATAAAAACATAAATAACGCATGCTCAATATTAGGTACAGTACATGAGCACAACAGCTAACAATGTCTTCGCACATTGTTTTGAACTCTTACAAAACAATTAACACAGCATCCTTCTGGAGTAAATGCTGAAAAGAATGAATATGAACCTGGGAAATAAAACATCTATTCTCCTATACCTATAAGAAAGTAAATAAGCCTCTTGAAATGAATATTTTTCTTATTTTAACCTTAATATAATCACACATACTCATGTTAAATAAGTACCTTATTTCTATAGCCATCTAATATACTCAAACAGGGATTCAATGGGAAATATTTTAGAAATCAAACCCATAAGTTGCTTCTAGCCTTTTATGTACCTAATGCATTGCACTGGGAATTTATAATTGCAGAATAACTATACTATAAGAACATTGTAGTGTAAGGTAAAAAATACTTCCTTTGGGTGCACCCACTGACTTAACAGCTTTGCCAGCAGAATTTGAGAGGTTTTTTTTGTATGGTGCTCTCTCACAATCCTCCAAAAATTGTAATACCTATCATATTGTTATACTCTTTGTATAACATCTATCTATTAATTAAAAGCATGTTTAATTGTTCCATGTCTAGATTGTGGTATATTTAACCTGCGTCTAACAGGAATATTGAGAAATATGATAATAAGGAACCTAAAAAATCCTGAGCAGTGTGTAGTTTGGACCCCCTTTTAGAATTTAGTACAATAGTTCACTGTTCAGAAACAAATAGTAGAAATAAGGTCTGTTTATAACGGTTCAAGAAATTAAAAATCAGATTTTAAGAAAACATTTTATTACTATGAGTACTACTTCAATTTTGGTGTCGGATCAAAACATAAATAACACATACTCAATATTAGGTACAGTACATGAGCACAACTGCTAACAATGTCTTTCCACATTGCATTGGACTCTTACAAAAACAATTAACACATCATCATTCTGGTGTAAATGCTGTACCATCTTGAAAATACCATATTCAGAATAACCAAAATATCAATCCTATGCATTAAAAAAAAAATGAGAATTTATTTATTTATCTACTGAAACTATCTTTACAGGCATTACCTTAATGTGACAGTTCAAACATTTTAACATATTGTATACCTTAATACTATTTAACGAAATATAAACATACACAAACACTTATATTATAATCTTACTAAATCTATAATATATATAATTAGTAACAAAAACTTTTATTATGTATAAAACATAGAATAAACAGCAGTGCTTTGGTCAGTTAACACCTGCCACATGTATCTCATTGATGGTGTGCGCAGCTCTGGTTAGGGGTGGCTTTGCTAGCAGATTAGTTCTGGCTATAGGCACCAGTTGCAGCGGCGGACGAAGTCTCCTCCACACGTAGTGGTGCGGCACAAACAGACTCATGCGCTGCAATAGTTTGTCTCCATTCCAAGAACCACCTTCACCAAGTAGACAACCAGAGTAAATTCGCGTCTGATGACTTATGATTGATTATAATCAACTATGCCCAGAACAAACAGAGTAGGGTAGATCAATGAGTAAAACGGATATACTCCGTAAAACTTCAAGTACAAATACTAAGAGTAAAATAAAAATGTATACAAATGAAAATATTATAAGAAAATAGGTTATAGTTTTGTTGTCATTTCACACTTGCATGTTGACATTGACAATGTCAGATAGTGTTGATGCTTATAACTCGTTATCGTTAATCTAATTAAGTTTCGATTCGATATCCAATTGATGTGCCTGATGGTTTAAATTAGTATCACCAATACACACTACATAACTGTCGTATTAATTCTATAATTAAATGCGATGGTAGATTATAAACCAGAGAATAGATATTATATATTTATTAAGATACACTACACGAAGTTTCGATGTATATGTTTTCTGGTTTTATACAGTTATTTCACTTAAATGCTACGCGATGTTGATATTAACCGTCATAATACTGTAATGAAAATTATACAGTTCCGTGAGTTAGTTCTGTCTATTCTACACGTAGTCAACTGATGAACTGACAGAACTAAAATTTTCATTAAAATCGTTATCCTAACGTCATTGATTATCAGATGGACAGTGGAATGTCAGTAGGAGAATAAGATCTTTACAAAGACGAATAAATTGAATGTCACTGAGTATGGATCTTGCTATAAAACTTTATTTTAAGTTATTTTATTAATAATTGAGATAATCGATTGCCGGTAGAGTCTAAGTAACAACACTAATGTCGAAACTAACGAGAAAACAAAAACTGTAATCCGTTTCACGCTGATTTTTACCTACCCATTTCACACGAGAGTAAATCAACTAAAAATGGGTTTAAACACACTACACTGTCAGCGATAAATTATTTAATTTTTAAAAGTAGATTTAAGTACCACCTTTAACTGTAATTAGGTAAAGAATTAGTTTTTTTTAAATACGAAATCGTTTATAACGTTTCAATACAATTATTTATTACATTGACAATACGACGACGACGATAATTATCAACACACTTCACACTTCTTTTTATTCTGAATCTTGATCATGATTAGACTTTACGTAAAAAGAAACGACCAATAAGTACACCTTATAATACAAGCGGCCCAAAAATACTATATTTTCTCTGCAACCCTTTTCTACATATATAAAATTTCCTATATAAAATTGATAAACTGCAATTATTGGGTTATACTAACACAAAGACTTGTACAGACGACAGCACAGTCAGATTTCTTTATCCGATTTTCAACTTTATCTATAAAGCCTTAAGGCTCAAGGTTGATTGGGGATATCTGACAGTTCCGGGTAGCTTGACCTGCTGTCGTCCGTACATGTATCAAAAATAAATTCAGCACATGAATCATAATTACTCTCCTCAGCGACATTCCAACTAAAATTCTTAGCAAACAAACTTAAGACATTGTACTGAGTTTATATTGAATAAAAAATACAAATATTGGCGCGCTACAATACTTTTTTATTGTTGCATGACATGTGTAAACACGTTCAAAATCACGTTGAATCTTTCAAAGTTATAAAGTTGTTTTTAAAGGTAAATTGACCTTTGCAGTGCTTTTAGATAATGAATCTAGGTAAATAGTCCCACATAATCATAGTTAAAATATGTATATACCCAAGAATCTAATGTTTTTATTATTAAAAAAAAAACCGGTAAAGTGAAAATATAAGTTTTTGAACGATGCGTATTAAAGAGCCAGTGGCATTACAGCAGGCCACAGACAAGCATGACGATTCAACATTGGTGAACTTCGTTCAATAATCGTTCAATTTTAATACTCTCATGGTACGATTTATTAGCAGCGCTAAATTAGGCCTAAATCAAAACTGACTGGAAACTGAACGTTTTGTTAAAAGGTCATGGTAAGCCCCCTGGGATCCATAGAAAATTAATTCATAGACAATCTATGTTGTCTGAAACCAAAGACAAACATTATACATTTTATTTGCATGAAACTTACCTGTCGTGTTTATCTCCGTCACTGACTGAGGAAATGTTTTTGTGAAGTATTGGTATTTTGGACAGTAAAGAATATAATTTAATTAATAAAAATTAATGCCGTCATGAAACATGATTCGTGTCGTGAAAAAAGCTGTTTTGTGTATCTTGGTGGTAGCTGCAACTGTATCGTGTAGAATACACAAACTGCAACTGTCGGTAAGTTATATCTATCATTTCTAACTGTAGGAAAATTATGATAGTTACAGAGCAATGAATTCATTAAAACCATATGGTAATTAAACAAGCTTATTGCTGCAGTGTTATTGGAATTAATATAAGTCAAAAAAGTTAAGCCTTGTTTTTTCGAACGTAAAACATCGTTTCATTTGGAGCAGTTTTGTGTACAGTGTTTTGTGTATAGTTCCATAAGTGAATATTAGAATCAAAATAGTAATATTTTCACATATAATCTAGCTGAAGCTTAAGATTGAATGCTATATAAAAAGTTAACTAAATAAAAAAAAAAAAACAATATCTCCTAAGTAGTAACTTTAATTCATCTCTGAAATTAAATGGTTGCCTCATTTTTATTGATAAGCTTGTATGTTTATTACTCAGGGATCACAGTTATCTCAAATAGTCAATTTGACCATTGAAACTCTTTGTCTTATCTTAAATAATATCTTAAAGGGTCTTTATTTAATAATTTAGTTTAAAGGAGTAAATAATAGTTGAAGTTAAAATATTATTTCACTTCACACAATCTTACACTGTTATAGTATTTATATCTTACATAGTTCTGTCAGTTCTGTGTACTCTTTTTGTAGTAAACGATTAGAATAATATAAATGTGAACACAACAAAACATACATCACCATTAATCTATGGTTCCAAGAGTTCCAAAACTTACCTCATACACACACCACATTCACAATGTGTATGTTTGGTAACACAAGTAAAGAGCACATTAATTTGTGAGATAATTATATGCAGTGTCAACTCTCTGTAAGGACACTTGATTTAACAACAAACTCTCTAAAGTGTCGAAATCACAGGCCTCTGGTTGGTTTAACTTATCTACCATACAATGATACACTCTACATAGCATCACACCCACTCTCAATAACGACAACAATTAAGTAGTAAAACACACCTGTGTATGTTCTTTTTATTTTTTAATAATTATAAACTAGCGCTTGACTGCAATCTCGCCTGATGATAAGCAGTGATGCGATCGTTGATGGTAAAGCGCACTAGTTTATTAAGCCTATTTACTTAAAAAACTTAGAAATAGGAAGGATGAGTTGGTTGAGTTACAGTAGTTACATTACCTACAGTTGAGCGAGGTGATGCAATGTTAAACTCAAGACCAACACGACCAAACTCCCTTACCCTCCAGGGAAGAAAAATATTTTATCTATACTAATATATAAAGCTGAAGAGTTTGTTTGTTTGAACGCGCTAATCTCAGGAACTACTGGTCCGATTTGAAAAATTCTTTTTGCGATGGATAGCCCATTAATCCAGGAAGGCTTTAGGCTATACATCACGCTGCGACCAATAGGAGCGAAGCATAACTAACTCCACGCGAACGAAATTGCTGGCGGCCGTTAGTATATAGATAAGGCAGGCCCACAATTCAGTAATGTTCGGAGTCCACAACTCCACATCAGTGCATATTGGAGATAAATGTGTTTTTTTTTTTCATATGGGTATGGTAAACAAATTCAATTCACTCCAACTCCTCAGGGAGAACTCCGGTTACTACAATGACTTAAAGTGCTTTTCGGGGCATGGAGGAGTCGCAATATGAAATCAAAGAAAGTCAGAATTTTAAGGTCGAATCATTCCCGCTATTTTGTCTTACAAACTACACAAGAACATCTACATTACACATTAGGTATTTGTAGGGTAGTATGTAGGACAAATAGACGTAAATGTACATATGCTGGATACGAGCATTGACCAGCTATGCCCATGAAAGACAACAGCTGTGTCATCGGCATAGGCAAATATGCTTGCATTGTAACTTTTAAGTTACAAAGGTCATTACTTAATGTAAGTTAGAAAAAGTGTGCGACCCAGAACACTATCTTGCGGTACACCAAATGACAAATGTAATGGTTGGTTCGTGAGTTAGTGACCGACAAACGAACTGCGGCAAGCGCAGCTGATTTGGTACTATAGATCGCACGTCGCGCTATGGGAACGTTGAGCGGGCCTAGTGTAGATCAGTTTGAACAGAATGCGAGGTCAACCTATATTGGCTTTGTTGCCACTTACGTGCGGTCTGCTGCACCAACACTCCATCGATAGCCATCTAAGTAACAAACTACGAGCTCTACGATAATAATTAAGAAACACCAATGTCAAATGATAGCTGTTTACGAACCTTGCTACACGTTCTATTGTACTAGTTACGCTTCAACGCTTAGGTGACTTAGAGTCACCGCAGACACACCTCATTAACCATAGTCTTGTTTTTCATAGGTTTCTGAATACCCATTGCCTTGCAATTGTAACATGATTGGGCTGTTTTCAGAGAACAAACCATTTTCCTTGAATCAATTAGTCTACCGCAGTAAAGTGCTGGATATAATAGCCTGTGCCACCAAACCCTGACCTCTGGCTTCCCGTATGTGTCTAGTCACCTTTTTGACATCGCTTGGGCGTAAATTGTGAATACCTAATTACAGGTCCTTTACGTCTAATTCTGTTTGCAGCCGACAACCACTTATCCAATTGACGTATTTTAAGTTTTGGAAATGAAACTTCTTAGACCATGGCGCCTATTTTCTTGTTCACAAACTAAACTCCGAATTCCGAATGGCGCCAAAACACAGGCGTGTCTTTTCACCGCCAAAAGGAGCCCGTTCACCTTGGCTCCTACTTTTCAGAATGCATCTTTAGGGTGCACCGACCGCCTTCAGCTTTTGGGAGTTGAGATTTCCTCGAACCTAAACTTTGGGCGGTTCATTGAGTCCAAGGCCAAGGTGGCTGCCAGAATACTTGGCGTCATCGCAAAGGTCCGTCGGTACTTCACACCAAGGCAGCTTCTAATGTTATACAAAGCACAGGTCCGCTCGTGTGTGGAGCACTGCAGCCACATTTTTTTTTTTTTTATTAATATATAAACCAGCGCTTGACCGCAATCCCGCCTGATGGTAAGCAGTGACGCAATCGTTGATGGTAAAGCGCACTAGTTTATTAAGAGCCTATTCACTTTAGCCTTGAAGACACTCAAATTGTAGTCCGACGGAAACACCGCCGCCGGCAGATTGTTCCAGTCCCTCGATGTACGCAGTATAAAGGAGGAGGCGAAACGCTTCGTCCGGATCGTAGAGGTGTTAACAATATAAGGGTGGAAACTCGCCGTACGACGGGTCGTCCGATGGTGGAACGGAGATGGGGGAATTAAATCGTGCAATTCCGTCGCACACTCCCCAGAATGTATCCTATAGAACACCGAAAGGCTGGCTACTCTACGCCTGTGCTCTAGGCTTTGGAGACCAACTCGAGTTAAATCAGGGTCACCAATCAGCCTCTTCGCCCGCCTCTCCACCAAATCCAAAGTGGCCAGGTGACACTTAGCAGCACCAGCCCAAATGTGGCTGCAGTACTTCACACACGAACGGACCTGTGCTTTGTACAGCATTAGAAGCTGCCCTGGTGTGAAGGACTGCCGGACCTTTGCGATAACGCCAAGTTTCTTGGCAGCCACTTTGGCCTTGGACTCAATGAACCGCCCAAAGTTTAGGTTCGAGGAAATCTCAACTCCCAAAGGTGAAGGCGGTCGGTACACTCTAAGGATACATTTCGAAAAGTAGGAGCCAAGATGAACGGACTGGTGCTGCGAAATGTCACCTGACTACTTTGGATTCAGTGGAGAGGCGTGCGAAGAGGCCGATTGGCGACCCAGATTTAACTCGAAACGGTCTCCAAAGCCTGGAGTACAGGCGTAAAGTGGCCAGCCTTTCGGACTTCTATAGGATGCATTCTGGTGAGGAATTGCATGATTTAATTCCCCCATCTCCGTTCCACCATCGAACGACCCGTCGTACGGCGACTTTCCACCCTTACGTTGTTAAGACTACTACGATCCGGACGAAGCGTTTCACTTCCTTTTTTATACCGTATACATAGAAGGACTGGAACAATTTGCCAGCGGCGATGTTTCTGTCACAGTACAATTTGAGTGTCTTCAAAGCTACAGTGAATAGGCTCTTAATAAACTAGCGAGCTTTACCATCAACGATCGCATCACTGTTTACCATCAGGCGGGATTGCGGTCAAGCGCTAGTTTATAACTTATAAAAAAAAACTAATTTTCAGTGCATCTTTTTCTTTCTATTTCTTTAAGAAAAGGACAGAAGATAACATTTTAGTTTAATCCTGTCAAATTAATATATTCCATAGACAGTTTAGACGCGATTAGCGCAGTGCAGATTGATTGCACGGTTAGCGCAGTGGTTCAGCTATTGACAGTTGCGCTGCGTGTCGCGGGGTCGATTCCCGCACGGAGCAAATATTTGTATGGCCTACAATTAGTTGTTCCGGGTCTAGCTGTTTGTTTATGTGACTTTATATGTTAGCAAACGCACCCGCAATACAGGAGAAATTCCTAGTTTCAGGCAAAGTTTTTTTTTTTTAAAAGATTATAAACATGGCGACCAAAATAGATCAATTTTTGTTAGGCGCTGACTAATTTGACAGGTCTATACTGACATATTATGTTCTGTCCTTTTCTTAATAAAATAGAAAGTAAACGATGCACCGACTTAAATTTAGTTTAGGTTGTGAACTAGAGAATCGGGGCCAATGTTACGTTTTTTAACAAGAATTGAGAATGAAATTTCAAGGACGCGGATAGGCAAATTTCGTCACATGAGAGAGAAGAGCGATATAACACACTCTCTCTCTCTCTCTCTGTCCCTCCCACTTAATCTCACGAGTGACTGACACGTGTATGGCTAGCGCATTTTTTTATGCATGGAAACATTTTTGACCCAGATTTCCATATCATGCACACGGGTGCAGTTGCAGGTACCTACTTCTGATATGTATTGTCGTAGACAGGTAAATTTCTGCTAGCTTCTATGGCATCCTTACTAATATTATAAATCGGAAATTGAGCTTGTTTGTTCCGCTTTCACGCAGTAATTACTGAACCGATTGCTTTGAAATTTTGCAGACGTAAAGTTAGAAGATCGGATTAAAGAAAAGGATACGTTTTATCCGGGAAAAAATTGATATTCCCGAGGGAAATCTAAAAACCGAATTCCACGCGGGCGAAGCCGCGGGCGGAAAGCTAGTTCTTTAATAAGCGACAAATATAGCTGCATTTGTAGTGTTTCTTTTACGCGGTATAATTGTATCGTCTGTGTTACATAATTTTTTATGTCCTTGATTTATTATGCGGGCAGTCGTACCGGCAGACAATTTCAACATGCCTAGTTAATTATCTTTTCTGTGTTATTCATACATTTATAACTTTCAAATAGCACCTGATATTTGTTACTTGTACTCCTCATACCTGAACAAACGAGGTTTCGTTGAAAACGTCATCTCGTTCCGCAGGTTATTGGCTATACGCAGTCACATAAAATTCAATATGGCGGAGGAAAAGGTCCTAAAGGAAGGGCACTTTCGTGACACTGAAAACCCATCTAAAATCTATTTAGTTTGTTTAACAAATTGGAGGTATCAAATTCTATTCGCTATTATTTTACGCCATTCGCGATAACCTAATACAAAAAGATTAAAACGAAAACCCACATCATAAACGCCATCTAAAAGGGAAAAGTAAACAAGATATCGCTTCCAATTTTTCTAGTCTAATCATTTGTATGCAAAATAGTCATAATTCAAAATAATTTCTTAATTGCACAATTGGTTAGTACGTAAATATCATCAAGCTACAATGTTTATGGACCTACACATACTAAAGATATAGTGAGCTACCGGTTTAGAAATAACCTTTTTTTATACTATCAGAACTTTTTAAAACTTGCTCGCAATAATTAAGCTAGGTCATCCCGAATCTACGACCAAACAACTAAACTAATATGGGTCGTCGCTCGATCCGAACTAATATTATTACTTACCTACTAACTTATACCTAATTATAGTATAATAATTCCTCAGATTTATCATTAGAGTGATTACAAAGTAAGGAAGAGAACTATTTGTCGTTTTAACATTGGGAACTTAGTTCAAAGTTGAACTTCGTAAATGGATCAGAAGGGTACAGTACCATACCTACATATGTATAATATATAAAAAGTTCAAGCGACTATCCTACTAATATTATTATATAAACGCTTTTTGCGCGCAAAACTACTGCACCGCTTTCGAAACTTTACAGGTTTACCTTATAGATCAGAATAACATAGAATAGAATAGAATACTCTTTATTATGTACACCATATAGATTACAGAACATAAATAAAAAGATTTTACAAAGAGTGACACAATGGGCGGTTTTATCGCTAAGAGCGATCTTTTACAGACAACCTTTAGGTGGAATACCAAGGGGAAGGAGAGAGAAATAATATAGGTAGTCTACAGTGTACTATTTACGTAGATTACACAATAAAAATATACGTTAAGTGTATCATACTAGTTTAAATAAATGTATACATCTAATTAATAAATATCATACAAGAGCAAATAAAATATAATAATATGTTTAAATAGAGAGGAAGTGCTTCTTTATCCTAGTTCTAAAATTTGACAGTGTTTGAGCACGCCTTACGGACACGGGCAAGTCATTCCATAGCCGAACTGCTTGTACAATAAAGGATTTATCATAGAAACTAAAGTTCTTCAATTATAAGAAGTGCAATTTGACGTTTCATACCAATAATCGTTAAAAATTACCAAATAATAGAACTTATCAATAACGATCGATTTCCAATGAAAGCCTCCTTTATTATTTAATAGGGTATTTGACAAAAAAATAACTAATTAGTCCGTCAGTCAGTTCCAAAAAATACTAGACACGTATTTTTTTTTTAATAATTATAAACTAGTGCTTGACTGCAATCCCGCCTGATGGTAAGCAGTGATGCAATCGTTGATGGTAAAGCGCACTAGTTTAACTTAAAAAACTTAGGAATAGGAAGGATGACGGCAGTTGAGCGAGGTTGATTTCTAAATGTCAACGAAAACGGATATTTAAAATTAAACATATGTATTAGTTATTATAATTTTAATAAGTCTTTGTAAGCAAAATCAGTCATGTCTCCACCCCTCCAACTTTTTCCAATTTTTTATCCAATACTTTTTTCATTTATTTACTCTCAAAACACTTATATGTCGAACAGAGAACAAAACATTTTAATATATTGTCATCTCTGTTAAACTGTTAGACAGCCTCCGTGGCGTAGCGGTAGCGAACGCGGCCGTTGCGCAAGGAGGGTTCGATCCGCGCACAGTGCAAATATTTGTATGTATGAATGTGTATTTGCTCTGGCCTGGTCGTGCCTCGGAAAGCATGTTAAGCCGTTGGTCCTGGTTGCCATACGAACATCTAGTGGCAGTCGTTACGGATTGTTGGATCCCTCAAAAGTCTAGCAATTGGTCTAACTGCAATGCAAAATATCGCCTTCGGGTTGTAGAGGTTAGATCATCGGCAGTCGCTTCACGGAAAATATCGAAGTTTAGCTTAAACAGCAGTTAGACTGGTAAAGCGGACCCCAGACTCCAAAGCTGAAAATCTATGGATGCGACTGGGATTAACGCTGAGAGGACGATGATTGTCATCTCTGTTAAAATTACGAAACTCAAAATTAATAATGTATAAAGCAAAATTTATAATATTTAACATTGTATGTAATACAATGTTGCTTAGGTTAAGATGGAAATAAAGATATTGAGAATTTCTTTCATCTAAAATTCAGACATTTACAGTCATAAAATAAATAAATCTGTAACTTTTATCGATTAGAAATTACAAAGAAATGAAACCAATATCTAGTATAAATCGGATATTGTAGTAATCGATTTTTTTTTAACCCAATCCCTATTCTTCAGTATGTCAGAAGTGTCAAATTGCACTTCTTATATTTGTAGGAGTATAGTGGAATGCATCGGCATCTTTAATGTCAGGTTATCCGATGACCTCAGATATCTATTATGTGTGTCATGAAGGAATTTGAAACTTACTTTAAGATAAGAGGGGGTTTTAGGGTTAAACAAAATGCTGTAGAGCTGAAATAGTATATGAGAATTCCGGCGAAGACGTATGGGAAGGCACTTAAGCTTTGTACGAAATTCAGATATGTGATCATATTTACGCAGGCCAAATATAAATCTTATGCAAAAGTTTTGCAGTCGCTCAATTTTATCTAGTTGTGCTTCAGTAAGATCTGGATACCTGACATCTGCGTAGTCAAGGATGGGAAGTAAAAGTGATTGTGCAAGTATAGTTTTAGTGGCAGTAGGAAGAAAGTAACGCAGCCGTCTAAGAGACTTATCAGATGCAAAAATTGTGCGACTGACATCCTGTAGCTGTGGATCTCAGGAAAGATACTTGTCGATCCAAACCCCAAGGTTTTAACCTTCTCACTGAACGGAATAGCAGTTCCGTTAAATTTAACTTGGGGAAGTTGCGACCAGACTATCCTGGGGAGTATCCTTGAACTGCCAATAACAATGGCCTGAGTCTTCGATGGGTTAACATGCAACCCATGCGCCTCACTCCACTCACAGATTGAGAACAAATCCTTGTTGATCATTTGAATGACATCAGCTAAATTTGAATGTCCAGCTTGTTTATAAACCTGCAAATCATCTGCATAAAGGTGGTAGGAGGAAAGAAGGTTTTTGGTTATGGAGTTAATAAAGATTGCGAAAAGTAAAGGAGATAAAACGCCGCCCTGAGGTTCTCCGGCAGAAGTATAGCACCATGAAGAGCAAGACTCTTCTATACATAAACGTTGCCGACGGCCATACAGGTAACTACGGAACTAGTCAATCGCCGTTGGATCTCCAACGGCGATTGACTGGTTTCGTAGTTTCGTAGTTACATGCTTCGCTCGCTTAACATATCTATGTTAAGCGAGCGAAGCATGCCAAGTAGGATATCGAAATCGACAGTGTTGAATGCATTACTAAAATACAGTAAGCACAGAACCGTCAAATTTCCCTGCTAAGGAGCAGGGAAAGGTAAGGACCCAATCGCATGTTATCAGTGACATTAACTAAGGCTGTAGTGGTACTGTGACCAGGACGAAAACCAGATTGGAAAGGATTCAGTAGACTATTCTTACAAAGAAAAGTACTGAGCTGATTAAGGACAAGGCGTTCTAGGACCTTGGAGAGGAAAGGCAAGATGGATATGGGACGGTATTCAAAAAACGAAGTTGGATTGGATTTTTTGGGTAACGGAATGATTTTGGCATCTTTCCATATAGATGGAAAGGCACCATAGTATACAGAGTGGTTAAGGATGTAGCAGAGGACGGGAAGGATCTCGTCGAGGACAGGGAGTACCATTTTCCGACTTACACAATCACTACCGATTGCAACATAGGATACTTTCATTCCGTTATTTCTTCCGAATCGTAACTTATTTGAGTGAAACCTGTTGCTTCTTCTTTTTCTTCTTCTTTTTCAGCCTATAGAGACCCACTGCTGGACAAAGGCCTCCCCCCAACGTTTTTCATAATGACCGATCTTGTGCTGCCCGCATCCATCGGCTGATAGTATATTGTAGTTGAACAACCCGTGTCGGCTTAGCACTGCTGCAATTTACATATGACGGCTATATTCTGTTCTCGATTCTTAACATGCAAAAATACTCTCGTATTTGTTTACATAATATACACGTATAGCCTATGTTCATCTATCTATGTCAGCATAAGTATTGTATTTGCCTTTCAAATGGTAAAACAATTTATCAAATAGGAGGCGCGGGTCTTGAAAAAAACCTCTACATTTACAGAAAATCCACTTAGTAAAGGTGTACTTCATAATGATGTACCAATTCATGAGTTTATTTTTTAGTTAAACAAAGTAAACAATATTGATTTTCAATCTAAATCTGAATTGTTCACTTCGATGGCTCTTTATTGGTAACCTTAGACCACTTTAGAATTGTAACCTATCACGCTACATGCAAGTTACATTTTTTTTTCCAAAGACCAAATGTAGGAAGAAAGATAATGGCGCCGATTCCCTTATATATAAACAAACTGTTTAGTCCTGTTAAATTAAGATATTACATAGAAAGTTTAGATGTGATTAAAATACAGCTACTATTCTAAATATACGCCAATGTGCGGACGACAGCAGGTCAAGCTACCCCTAACTGTCAGATATTCCCAATCAACCTTGAGCCTTAATGCTTCAGAGATAAAGTTGAAAATCTAATAAGGATCTCTGACAGATTTTAGTAGCTTGATGTGCTGTCGTCTGTACGTTAGGCGCTGAATGATATGTTTGTTTGATTCATTGACAATTCAACAACATTCATTATTTTATTTACGTTTGAGCAGACAAATTTTTCGAACATATGAAGCAACAGATTAGTAATATCTTTCAAAATAATTCAGGTCGTTATTGAAAATGTGTGGCCCGATTAAGATCCAGACCAGACATTTTCGCTACTTCTTGCATTTTCGTCAACTTGCCCAGCCAGAATACCTTGTTTCATTCAATACATGTCTTTGGATATACTTAGTGTGGACAAGGTCAGGTTGTTTTTCTCAAGTCAAATTATTTTTAAATTGATCCAACTCAATAAAAAAATTTCATAGCTGTTTGAATAAATCCATTTTCTTCAGTCACAATTTTAACACGGATAATAATTCTTCAAACGATCAGTAACTTCGAGTAGGTAAATACAGTATGTTACAAAAACCCTGTCCGACCCGTGAAGGTGTTGTTAGGTATCGTTAGCTGATTCTACTAATGCGTACATAACCTGGCTAAACTAAAAAAAAAAATACCCCCTTAAAAATAAATAACTTAAATAAAATAAATAAGTAATTTCATGGCAACACAGGCACAGGCCATGACCTCAGTTGACCTCATGCATGTAGGTATTGGTAGTCTAACCACGTTTATCGACTCTAGAAAGAAACAATGATACCTACTTACGCAGCTCGTGAAAAGAACTTTTTTTTAAGTAGGAAGGTCGTCTGACCCTCCGAATGTATCTTCGAATTTCATTCGATGAGCACAATGGCTGTGGCGGAAATGTTGTTCCATATTTCGTTCACTAAGAACGATACCGGCACCGTCCCACGAGATTAGCACGGTGTTTCACAACGTTAGTCCACTCCTACCAATCCACTGCTCGCCGAACTGATAGTGGAGGTACTCACGTACAGGTCGGCAAAAATATGATGGGGCACCGTCATGCTGGAACCACATTGACCAAGAAGTAGTCACATCCGAATCGTTCAACACCTGATCACAACACAACACAATTGCATTTTTACTAGGTACCTTCCATCAGCAGGTTACATTACGTTAGAAAACTATTATGATCACACAATAAACGATACGTCTACACGGACTCAATGTCTACGCGAAACTAATAAATTTAAAATAAAAATGATTTTTATTTCATAAAAATAGGTACTCTAACTGCACGGCGGTGCCCTTTGACTAGAGGTGTGAAAGTATTCAAAATATTTCTCGTATCGATTTTTGGTATCAATTTTGTATTTCAGAATTTCACGCATCGATTCAACATCGCATGGCATTCTTTAGATTTTAGAACTTTCACATAACTTAAATCAGGTGAACTTAAATGCTTTAAATTGTTTAAAATATTCTCCTAAAATCGTATTTCATAAGACCTTTCTAGTTCCTATTTACTAATAATAGGTACTTGTGTTACAATATTGTTATGAATAATTAATCGATAATCAAAAAAAGTACTTTTACCATTAGGTAATCTGCGTTTTTACAACAAATCATTCGAGCAGTTAGTATCGACAAAAACAAAACGATATTACGTAAAAACTAGTACAGCTCTAATTATTCCTTTGCGCGTCGGCGGCTAGACACACTGACGCCGCCGACAGTTTCAAGGTCTAAAATGGTGTTTACACTTTTTTAAATTTCCCGAATTTTGGGGAAGTTACAGTAAATTCGCTGGTAAAAAAGATTATTTCAAAATTCATTAGTATTGTTACTATGATGATTATGCAAAATTTTATATTTTATTTGGTCATTTGTTTACCTAACCCTTATTATCCTTGTGGGTCGGACAGGGTTTTCGTAACATACTGTATAATTAGAATTCTCGCATATTGAAGCCATAATATAGGTAAATAACGGATCGCTTAGAAAAACCGCGATATCTCCCAATGTTATGCATATCCTTAAATACATCTATAAATAATATGTTATAGGCAGATAAGTGGCGCTCATTTCAATAAAAAGTTTCTTTTCAACAAGCTATAATTTAAAAAAAAGATGTTCTGAATTTTGAAAAATATCAAATTTCAGATTTTTTATAAAAGAATATTTTAGCTTTTGTTTCAAACCGACCTGTCATTATAAACAGCTTTTTTTCTGGAATTAAACTTAATAAAAACTTTAAGTTTCTTTAAATAGACTAATACAGATTTTGGTCTTCTGATTAAGACATTGTGTTTTGATCATAAGTTTTACCTGATCATTAGATTTACAAATTGGGCTTCTTATACCAGTTAGATAATATTCTCAAGTATCTAAAATGACGTCGACATTGTTAAAATCTATACTGGTTTATATACATCTCGTAATAGATATACCTATGTCGATGATATTTTGAGAAGGTCTGATGTGAAAGTTCTCTCCAATATGATACAGGGAGCTTCAATCGTTTGGAACATACACGCCGTGGTCAAATCGGACCAGTTTTTCCTGAGATTACCGCGTTCAAACAAACAAACAAACTCTTCAGCTTTATATATTAGTATAGATAACTCTGGTTACGATATTTTCTATTCGTTACGATACGATATACGGTTACGATATATTCTTCCATTTTCTCTGAAATATTTCAGTGTATATTATGAAGGCTGAGATTCACAGTTGTTGAATGTATTAATTGCGAAAACGCAATCGTTGAATGGCAGGTGGAGGGAAAGGATTTTTAGCTTATTTCAACACCGAATAACTTTTCCCCCGTGAGCTACAGAATTGTCGCCATACAAAATATATACATATACATACGATGAATCCGTACGGAAGACGGGTCTAAGCAGTTGTGTTGCGATGTGTGCCGGGTATGATGCCCTAAATGTTGTTGTGTCGAGAGTTTGGTGGTGGAGGGCCTCCAGATCAATTTCCCTCTGGCGCAACGTCGTTGGTCGTGTTGTTGGGTTTAATATTGTATCACCTCGCTCAACTGCTGTCTTCCTTCTCATTCACTCAGTTTTTTTGAGTGAATAGGCTCTTAGTAAACTAGCGCGCTTTACCATCATCGATTGCACCACTGCTTACCATTAGGCGGGATTGCGGTCAAGCAAGTATGCGTGCGTCAAGGTAGTATAGAATTATAAAAAAAAAAAACATATATGTATTTTAAAGACCCTTTGAATACAAGTCTCAATTTGCTACAAGATGGGTAGATTTTGTTAAGTGAAAACAAATTGAAACTACCAATTGATCAAAAAATTCATTTCTACATAATAAATGGTTCAATTACTTTACTAAGTAAATAATTTAAGTAGTTTGCATTATCAAACGTTGATCCATCGTATGATGTATACGAGCCGAATATCTCATTAGTCTGTTATTGGTTATTTTTTAATACTTCACCTTTTGAGTAACTATGGATTTTGTTTTCATTTTACTTCATACGAAACTAATTTTCTATAAGTGCGTGTGCTATTTTCAAAATTGATTTTTAATGACATACTTGAAAGAAATGATTTGACTGATTTCTCACTTAGTTACTTATGTATGTCTTAAGAGTGATAAGAACCACGTGCCGATACTTGCAGTGAAATTGTTGTTATGAATTCATTATCCTTTATTGCTTCGAGCGATGTTCTAAATTCTATTGTATTACATGCTAAGCTCCTTGGTTTTACCTACAAAATTAAGATGTATAAGGGATGAAAGGTATCCTATGTATCACATTTTTTTCTTTATAATATAACAGTTAAGTTAGCATTGTCTATAATAGAATTCATGCCTCTGCGAATATACATCTATTCAATAAGTGTTTACAATGTAAATGGTTCTTTTCCTGTTATATGCGCAAGTAAGAATGGCAAATGGTTTGCCTGATAAGAAAATACGCAATTGTAATGTATCACCTTTGAAAGGAAAAATGTACAAGTTTGACATTAAATTACAACGTAACATTACGCGGGCACGCATAATATGAAGAAATCATAATGATAAAGATGTTTGCTTTCATTAGTACTAGACAGCATCTAAATTAATGCCTAAATAAAAACGTGCTGTGCTGTTCAGAGTTTTGAAAATCGAAGAGCATACCTTGGTAAGAGTCATAGAAATTTACTTAATACACATACAGTATGTTAAGAAAACCCTGTCCGACCCATAAGGATAATAAAGGTTAGGTAAACACATGACCAAATATAATATAAAATTTTACGTAATCATCATAGTACCAATACAAATGAATTTTGAAATAATCTTTTTTTCCCGCGAATTAATTCCAACTTCCCCGAAATTTGGTAGTTTTTAAAAAGTGACAACACCGTTATTATTATGAGCGAATAGCGATGCGACCACGTGCTGCGTGCCCTGCCGCCCGGCCCCCGCGGTAGTGTGCATAACGTACGTTTATTAAGTTACCTCTTTTTGCGAAATAATATTTATTTTTTTAGGGTGATTTTTTTTTTAAGTTTAGCCCGGTTTTGTATCCATTAGTAGAATCAGTTATCGATACCTAACAACACCTTCACGGGTCTGACAGGGTTTTCTTAACATACTGTATAAAAATGTTTGGATAATAATTATTTAACAACATGACTAAAGTAGAAATTTATTATTCATTCGTTTATTTGCATTTCACAAGCTGTTTATGAAAGGCTTAGAACTAATCTAACCGGTTCTTAAAAATTCTACAGGAAAAGTAAACAATTCTATAATTGGTAGGTTACTATTTAAAAAAAAAATACATTACAATATACATATTTATGTTTAAGGTAATATAAATAGGCAATATAAATACTGATTTAGTAAGAGGTCTGTTTTACGCGTATCACAATTTGAGATAATTTATAGATTCAGTAGATTTTCTACCGACTTATGCAGGAACATTCTAGCAAAATTGTATTTGTAGTTCTAGTTTTCGTTATCATGTTTCTACGTATAGAAACGGTAACACGCTATGTAAACTTACATGTATTTGCAACTGGATGTTAGTTCTAGATACATGTAAGGTACATAATATAAATATGTAGTTCATAAGAATATATGCATAATATTTCTTGACAGAGAGGAGCTAGCGAGAATGACATTACAATGCCATTGTTTATAGTGCTTGTGCTACCATCACGCCTGATATTTATTCGAAATTATATTGTTATATAGAGGCATGCCACTATAAAAAATAATCTACATACACTTAATTTTTCCGTCGAAGGTAAACATAGCAATTAAACCGGCATGTCTTACAACCAAATTCCGTAGACATACAACGCTATTTTTTGTATTTGCAAAACTCTAAACACGTGTCCAGTATTTCCCGCACGAAGTCTGTTTGGTAAACTATTGCTCGCCCTCAAAGAGAGGAGGCTTGTATTCTAGTATGTACATGTTATTTAGGCTAATTATGCGTGCTATGCTACGTAATTGTCATTTTTACAAACTTTCATCCCCTATTGAACCTCTTTTAGGTATTAATTTTCTTGCTGCTTGCCACTTTCATGTGCGAAATTTCATGACTTTGTGGCTAAGTTTGTGTGTGTTTGTCAGTGAATGAAGATGTACTAAGCACATGGTGTTTTTAGCTTCTCATTTTTTTTTTGCTCTTACTTGCTAAGTGTCGCTGTGCCTGCTTATGAGTCCCTGCGTCTTGTGCTACATTCGTCCACCTTGCCTTGCGAATTTCTCTATCAGTTTATAATGTTAATCATGTTTAGGGTCGAATTTTCGGAATTGCATATTTTGCGAACGCTACATATTATCGATCTCTCCCTTGATAAAAGTGTACCTGCGGCTAAATTACAATAAGATCCAGTACCTCTTTATTAAAAAATAAGGTTAAAACCTCATCTTTAGTTGAAAGAAAATTATTCTTTTTCAATAAAACAATCTACATTCACATAATACCCTAAAATATACTAACCGAGAATTGCGAATGGCAAGTGGCAATAACTTGTATACTATTCCAGATAACTTACAGCAATTAGTTACCTATGACTGGAAAAATCTATTTTTGATAAAATAGATAAATCTTACCTTCAGACAGACGTCTTTATTGGATCTTATTATGATTAGGCTAACTGGGTGCTGCAATAGAGCTTATTTCTATCTATTATTCTGTCGAAAAATTATAGACATGTTTTTATGAAATTGTTGAAGCGAATCTGTATTATACCAAAGTTTCACTCAAGCGAAGAGATTACTATAGAGATCTAAAATGACTTGCCCCACCACTGCAGATGCAAACGCATTATACATATATGTAGTAACTGCTATTACACAGGGTGTATCTGACATCGTAACGCAAACTTCGCGAAAAGGCTAGACCACATGCCACTAATAAAATTATGATAGTGATTTATGTTGTTAATGAACGGTTACAGAAATAACAATGTTTAAAAAAAAGTGTCGGCTCGCACTTTGAACGTTGCAAGCGTGCCGCCGTGCGGGTTTGTAGGTATGACGTTGATCCCTGATGTAAACTCTATTTAATCAACTGATAAGATAGTGTTTCGAGTTGTTTTCATTGCGCTTTTTTGTGTAATTAACGAATTAATTAATTTTTACTTTAAAATCTTATTGGGTTATGAAAGTATAGCAATTATGAACGGTTTAAAGTGAAAAAAACTGTATATTATTTTTTTTTAAATCAGGCAAAAACCGACGAAAAATTCCACAACTGGGGTGTTCAGAATCATGTACTGGATCCATGGTACCTACTCGTTTGTGCGTCGATGTCATATACACCCTTTACTTACTGCATGTAATATATCAGAGGGACAATTCTCGTGTCTAATTTAAAGAACGTTTAGTTTGTTCTCAGTTTCAATTTTTCCCAAATCCTGGCACTTCTTACCGCCGAGATGAGTCTGCGATTTGATTTTAAACGTTTTAAATTAAGAGAATTAGATGATAAGAAATAGATGTGAGTTGTTAAAGTCTGAAATCTGTAGAAGATTTGGGGGTATTTTTTCTGCCCAACCTTTATCGTAATACATTTCCCTATAGCCATCATGTTATGTTGTAATACTGATCCTGTATGGTGTTACAGGACGATGAACGTCGCTACGTGGACCTCACAACCTTCGGGTTCTTCAAGGGCGGAGTCCTCGATGTCAAGATGGTTAATTTTATAATGCCTTCGGGACCTGTTTATGGGGAGGTAAGATCACACATGTTTTATTGCAAATGTGTAGGACGCCTGTATAGACTAGTTAGTCACTATTTTGCATTAGGTACACGTATTCCCAAGTAGTTATTTACTCGTCGTCTCTCCACTTCGCCCAGTGTACTATTACTAACATAAACTCGTCATTTTTTGTCTATTATTTAACAAAACATGAATAAAGCGCACATGTGGGCGACTGCAAATATTCGGCTTATAAGGGTAATTACATGGCAATGATGCATAACTGTGATCGCAGTTTAGCACACCTCCATGTAAAACTTGGCTGTTGGCTTGGCTTGACTTGTTGGCTCCTGCTAAGCATGTGGCGCTTCTCCGCAGAACAATGAATCACCTATCTGCGCCGCCATCATGTGTGCGTGTGAGCTCCAACGGCTGCGATAGCAAACGGTATACGCGTTGGTGAATTAAGAGGCACACATAAAATAAATGCGATACTTACTTTTGCCATGGGCACGCTAAGAGAAGGAGCTTCAAGGAAAGATTGTGGACTGACAAGAGTACCTAATTCGTGACAGAAACATCGCTAGCCGAACTTTTTAAACCTCAAGGAGCATTATTTTCAGCTAGTTCTTTTATTCGCTTTATTTGGCGTGCTGCATGCAATGACTACGGGTATGAGCATCAATAATTCATCAACTGTTCGTTCGGCCAATTTGATCAATAATGTTACGATGCACTGGTCACTCGTCTAATTGACATTGTATCGATTCGATTACTTGCATAGGCAACTAGAGCATTCCAATAGGTCTATAGCTTACATACCTAATACTTAATACTTGTAGTTTGCCACATACCTACGCTCTGTTTCATTTTATTAGATTGTAGAATCGGCCGACACTAGGCCGATTTATTTAGCCTAGTTTTAAATACTTTTACAAGGGTACCTTATTGTGTTGGTAAAAAAATAAGATGATAATTATTTTACGTAGGTAATATTTTTTAGCATCAACATCATGAATCGATCTGCTGGTCAGTAGGCGTCCTCTCCGTTTCTAAAATGGTCTGATCTCCACGTGTAACCTTTTGTAACACACTATTACTATCAATTAGAATGATTTTAAAGCATTTTGATAATCGTAAACAACGTAAACAACCCTATGAACGTTGTTGAATTGTCAAAATGAAACCTTTGGCTGTGTTTTACGCAATTACCCTGCGGTAATGCTGCCCTAATTCACTGTGTACTACTGTCTCAAAACTACTACTATTCTCTATGAATAAAAACGCCTTAAATGAGAGCAAAATTTGCGTGAACCGTCAAAATATATTCTCCGAGCACTGATTTCAACCGTAGGGAATTATAATTGAGTACCATACATAACTCTGGGTCAGGATCCTGGATTTACCCCGAATCTAGTTTACATATATGTTATTCATTACATACGTATTTATTTACTTATTTAGAAGACAAAAGCTTGGGACTGAGCTGCTCGCTCTGTTAAGCATTGTTATTAAGCAATATGCGTAATTATAAGGTAAGTTATTGTAAACATTTTCATTTTTAATGTCTGGACTTGAAAAAAGACGATGGTCCCTGAGTTTGTTTCGGCTATTTCTTCTCAGAGGTAGTCAGTTAAGAAATGCCGGCTTCATCTAGTTAAAAAAAAAAACATATTACGTGTAAAAGTGATCGGTGATCCTACTTGCTTAATAAACGATTTCATTTCATTTCATTTACATTCGGTTACGTGCCATAAAATATGTTTGATACACAAAGGTAACATGCAAAATATATTGGCATGCAGTTAATTAATACCACGTCCTTTTGGGTATTTACCCTTCACTTTACAGATTTATCATATTAGTTTATTTTATTCTTTCACAGTATGGCTTCACGTTAGACCGGACGATAAATGCCGCGATAAGTCCGTACCTCGCGCAGTCCAACTCCGCAACATGCTTCCTCAAGGAAAGCGATAACAGCATACTGTCGCCGCAACATCCAGCTATCGTGTTCTTAAAGATGGACTTCAAGAACCTCAGGTCAGTTCTTCTAAAACTTTAAATTTATTGATAAAAGATAATGTTAATGATTTTTGTCTAGGCCATTTGGGGTACTTAATTGTTGCAAAGATGTCACATTAAGACTTCTAGAAAGATATGCGATGATTTTTGAGACGGGCCCGTAAGGGCAGGTTCTTTTAACTTATAACTTAAATAACTACAGGATAACATCCTTCGGAGGCTGTCAGTCTCAGTTTTTTATAAGGTAGTAATACCCTTCTGGACCAAGAAGAATATTAATACATTATAAAAAACATTATTAACTTTTTATTTATTGAGTATGGCTCAACAACGATATATTTACAAGCGATATATCTGCAAGGATAATAAAAAAGCAAGTATAATATAATTTATAGGCATGCACAACATTCACAATAAGAGTTTGATAATTCTTTAAATAATTATTATATTGATTGGTATCATAAAAATAAACATAGAATAGACCTATTTCTGACTGACTATACAATTTTCCTAAATCTGTTTATGCAGTTAGCAAAGTTAAGGCCCCTAAGAACTAGCAACACTACTGTTACTGTTCCTTCCCAAAAACTAGCCTTTATTGATAATTAAAAAAAACAGAAGCTTATTAGGATGAGTGATTCAGTGGCGGCGAGTTGATCAATTTCTGAACAATTAATTTCTAATATCGCCAGTCTCCAAAACCTAATTGAAAAAACATACATACCACCTTCACAGTAGGGTAGGGCGGGGCTAGTTGAGCAATTTTTCACTTGAGTGGATATAGCTCCTCAATGATAAGTCTCAATGAGTTGTTATGCGGCTTAATGGATTAGTCATTTATCCCTTAGCAAAAGTGTCCATAATAATTTTATTGCAACAAGTTGAATTTAAGAGCTACAGCAGTTTTAATGCAGAAAGTCATGTATGCTCAATGTACCTCATAGGTGAGGTAAGTTGAGCAAGGCTTGGGGCAAGTTGAGCACTAAGAATGTCTAGCTAAATCATGGGTTCAATGTTGACTAGAATTGAAGTAAAATATATGTTAGACAATAATCTCTTTATTTAATAGTATTTTTATGATAGAACCACAAAACTTAAAGAAATTTTCTTTGAATAATTAACCAAAACTAGAATCAACAAAACATTAACGTATCTCAAAATTAACTTAACCATTAGATCCAGTCTTTTTTAAAAAAATCAGACTTAAATGTTTATATTATTACACATTATAGCTTATATGTTAAAAATAATAATCATTAGAACTTAATAGTTATTGTCACAGTTGGAATTGACAAAACTCAAAGTATGTTTATATAGACTAGTGACACATGAGCAAAACTTAAAGTAATTTTCTTTGAATATTTAACTGAAAATAGAAAAAACAAAAAACAACGTATTTTAAGACAACTTTAGGATTAAATTCAGACTTTGTTTCTTTAAAAATATTAATAAGATCTTAGCAACTTAATCATCGTTGTCACTGTTGCAATTGACACAAAAGAAAGTAAGACCACCTGGAACACATTTTGTATGTGCCCATTCCCTGCAAGCTTGGCACTGGATCCAGTTTTCTCCTTAAATCTTCAGTAGTATAAGAACATCTGCTAGTCTTCCTCTTGTAAGTCCGCATCCTAAAAAAATAAAACATTCATTACTTTAGTAGTGTAAGTCGTGGGGTAAGTTGAGCAACTATAGCTCAACTAACCCCAACCCGGAATTTTAAAACAAAAGTGAGGTTATAAATAAGTCGTTAGAATTATGCCTAGAATCTTTCTACACATCAAAACTACAATAATTATCTAGAAAATTAACACTTACCTCATTGAAAACAGACAACAATTGACTCATACAGACGAAAACTTGCGATAATCAACTTTTTTACTTTTTAGGAACAAAAAAAACAAACCCACGTGCACTTTACTCGCTCGTCCAGCGGCAACTAGCGATCGCGTGATGAATACCCCTCCCGCGACCCCTTCTTTCCGCCATATGATGCCTATGCGTACGATGAATAGTTTGCGAGATATTTCGATTGCCCAACTTACCCCTATGCTCAACTAGCCCCGCCCTACCCTACAACTACTTTTCGCCAGTTTTATTTAAGTTCCAAGTAATGCGAAAATAAATATAGAACACTCATTTGCATGACCAGGATTGAAAATTCAGCCTCCTACCTAAATTGTCACAAATTAATTTCCTGATGCAAAAGCCCAATAATAACACTGCCATAACTGGTGATGAAACCTGTGTGCGAATTATCTATAGTGCATTATTTCTTTAAAAAAACATAGTTTTTTTTTTTTTTGCAATATGTTACAGATTAAACGTGACGTGCAAAGCTAAAGTCTTGCATCTGTTTCCGAATAAATCTGCGATACCAAATGGTAAGTTAATTGTCATCTATTTCCGTCATTACTGGTTGTCAGAAGCCCGAATATCTAACAACCAGTCTCGATCGAAATCGATTCTACGGATCTCTAGGCAGATGATGACCTTTTTTTTTATTCTGGATGTGAAATCATCAAATGACCTCCTCTTCACTTGCCTCCTTGGCAGACATTTGTCCTCGGTTTTACTCACTTAGATGAAAATATACCATAGAAACGAACTACCGGTATAAAATGTTTATGCTGTCCTAACCTAAGTCCTCGTCAACCTGGTAAGAATAGCCCAAAAATCTTCTTGATCGTACTTTTGGGCTTCTAATGCCCTATACAGCTGCCAAAGATCTACCAATAACAGCCGAGACCAACAGATTAATGTGCTTTCCGGGGCAAAGAAGGATATTCGTAATTATAGGTACCCTACGGCAAGCGTAACTTAACCTGATCAAAAATAATATAATAAACTTGGCCACTTTCGTATTCCCCATACTCCATTGCTAGAATTAGACAATGAATATGGTTTAAATGACAGTTTTTTTTTTATTTTTACAGAAGTACCTTCTGAGGAAAAGTGCTACTATTCAGTCCTACCCATCACGAAGGAGACTAGAAATGGATTCGACTATTACAATACTAGCGTGAGTTTCATAATCTTCTTAACATATGTTTCCAAAATGCTACTTATTTATACAGATGATGCTTATCATCTGATCAGCTTGTGGAGCACCAAATACATTACCGTGCTTTTGTGTGACAGATCTCGACGTCAAAGTCAAGTCAGTCAAGTCCAAACATATGTGGCCTGTCCACCGCGGAATACCCATAGGTTTTTAGAATATACGAGAGGAACTTCTATATTATTAAGAACATTTACAGTTTCATTTCATTCTCAATCTGTCAAAAATACTAACTTAATTTACCTAGTTTTTGGTCATGTTTTTAACATTGTTATCAAGAATCTCAACGAATTGCTAATGCTATTCGGAATGCCTACATTCTGATGGGAATGGGACATGTGCCTTATCATCTGATATCGAGTAGTTCCTACACTCTCGCTAACAAGCTGAATAACGCCGTATAATCCCCAAAGGAAAGTTCAATTTCAGAAAATTCAATCGTACTAATAAATATCAATCTATCGTAGAAGAAGCTAATCCAGACTGTGCAAACGTAGGTACGTTTACTGAATGCTCGTGAAACCATCGTATCAAATCGCTATTTAGCACTATTATGTCAAGACGGAGAAAATATTCAAAGTGAAACAGTTGATGACCAATTAACTGTTTCCATTCCACAAATTGAAGTTCCTGATGTCGACGTGCCGCTTATAACGGAGTGCCATCCCGAGTGCATGATAATACGCAATACAATTTATTTATTATTCGCAAGAAAATATAGGATAAAAAGCATGACAATTCAGGATAATACGCTAGATAATGTAGGATGAAAAGCATTACAATACAGGATAATGCGCACTCTTAGAGTTCCGGCTTTCAACAAGAGAACGCAGACCGAATGTACGTTTTGGAGATTACGTTGTCTAATAAGAAGATCGGAAGAATGTGGTAATAATACCAACAAAACTCTTTAACGAAGTGAGCATATGGCAACTTCGTAGTGTGTGAACTTCGTGTAAGACTGGTTTACGGACTTGGGTTTATTCCATAACTATTGTCAAAGATTCACGAGTGATAGCCGTGACAAATTTCTACGTGCTATCTGAGGCATGTGATATTGATGTGGAAAGGTGCTCAACCACCCACGGATCCAGTTAGGCAGTCAAATGAGGTGTTTAATATTATTTATTGTTTCAGTTCGCTCTGTACGTGGCGTCTCAAAAAGAGGAGGGTCTTTACAATCTGTACTTGAACAATTGTCCGAACGCCGAGTCAGGGACGACCACAGTCAACACGATAGTAAGCGTTTCTTTTTTATTACAGTTTAAAGTTTTATCAGGAGCTGATTTTTTTTTAAATTAAATTATAAACTAGCGCTTGACCGCAATCCCACCTGATGGTAAGCAGTGACGCAATCGTTGATGGTAAAGCGCACTAGTTTATTAAGAGCCTATTCACTCTAGCCTTGAAGAAACTCAAATTGTAGTCCGACGGAAACACCGCCGCTGGTAAATTGTTCCAGTCCCTAGATGTACGCGGTATAAAGGATTAGGCGAAACGCTTTGTCCGGATCTTACTCAAACCTAAATCCTGGGCGGTTCATTGAGTCTAAAGCCAAAGTGGCTGCCAGGAAATATGGCGTCATTGCAAAGGTCTGGAGGTACTTCACACCAGGATAGCTTCTTATGTTATACAAAGCACAGCCGTTCGTGTGTGGAGTACTGCGGCCGAATTGGATGCTGATGCTGAAAAAGTCTGGCAACTTTGGATTCAGTGGAGGCTAATTGGCGATCCTGATTTGGTTCAAAACGGTCACCAAAGCCTGGAGCCCAGGCGTAGAATAGCTAGCCTGTCAGTGTTCTACAGGATGCATTTTGGAGAGTGTGCGGGGAAATTTCATGACTTGATTCCTCCAGCTCCGTTCCATCATCAGACGACCCGTCGTAAGGCGAGTATCCACTCTTACGTTTTTGACACCACTACGATCCAGACAAAGCGTTCCGCCTCCTCTTTTATGCCTGGGACTGGAACATCATGCCAGTGGCGGTCTTCTAGGCTCTTAATTAACTAGCGCGCTTTACCATCCACGATTGCATCACTGCTGACCATCAGCCGGGATTGCGATCAAACACTAGTCTATAACATAAAAAAATGACATTTAGTAGAATAATATGAACTTCATATTACTCTATTGAATGACAATTCCATTCATTCAATTCTAATTTCATCAGACCAATTCCATCTTAAGGAATTAATTGTCTTGATGGTTCTATTGATTACCTATAAGTATTAAAAGCCCCGTTACGGTCGCCAATCGTATTTTAATTTTTTTTTTGTGTGCCCCTTTTAGATGTTTATAACAGTAGTAACTAGTTTCGTAGGTAATAAAAACTTAATAAGCCTTTTATCTTAATTTCAGATACAAATTTACGAAAGCAACGACGGCAATTTTCTGTCAGCCGGCGAGATGCCGCTTCCTGTGTTATACAGCATGATGTCTTTAATATTTCTGATGAGCGCTGCAATATGGACATTCATACTCCGGACTAGTCGTCAGCCTGTGTACAGGATACACATCATCATGTGTGTACTGGTTTACTTGAAGGCGTTGTCACTCGCCTTCCACGGAATCAACTATCATTTCATACAGACGAAGGGAGAACATGTGACTGCTTGGGCGATTCTTTTTTATATTACGCATTTGTAAGTATTTTGTTTATAGGGATTACTTTAATAAATTATGGATTTACGAACGGATTATGTAAGTAGGAAGACGACTACGATCTTAGTCAAAAGAAAAAGAACACGTAGTTTTTTTTTTTTTTTTTTTACGGACAAATCACACAGATTGAGCTAGCCCCAAAGTAAGTTCGAGACTTGTGTTATGGGATACTAACTCAACGATACTATATTTTTTATAATAGATACATATATAGATAAACATCCAAGATCCAGGCCAATCAGGAAAAGATCGTTTTCCATCATGACCTGGCCGGGGATCGAACCCGGGGCCTCCACGTCGCACGCAGGCGTGTTGACCGCTGCGCCACGGAGACCGACAAACCGACAAGTTACGTTTCTCTCGCTTTAAGTTAAAAACAATTACTAATGAGGTGAAAATATTCGGTCACGGCATGAAGCTATTTCTTACCTATGGTTACAGCTTGTTCCCACTTTTCGGGTATCGGATTCGTATATTAATCGGTTGTCGGCCACGTTCGAAGATGGTGCCTATTTTAAGCACTCTACGCGAGGCGACTGTGCACGATGAATGTCGACGAAGTCCTTGTTGTTTAACTTAATAACAGATTTCAGGAGTGACGAAATTAAGTTTTTCAATTAACTACATTCAACCATCTATTGGCACAAATATCAGTGTCAGTTATCGGTCCCGACATCAGGCGAATGTGAACAGTGCCATTCTTGATTATAGGCCAGCGAGATCCGCTACAATTTTTTTTCCGGGCGTAGAGGGCTGGCAAAACACACGACATTTCTTGTCGAGGCCGACACAAAATCTGTTTCCGATAAGCGTGAATAGCTTCATATATAATGCTCTGCCACTATAATCTCCGATTAATATACGGATCCGACCCCGACAAGTGGGAACGAGCTCTTACAGGAGATACAGATATTCATAAGGATATTTCATATAATCCGCATTTCGCCTTTAAAAATGGCGGGCCATGTTGTCTATAGTATATCGCATTACTATTGGATAACTTTGCTCACCATCATAACTGTTATAAAACAGCCTCAGCAATAGTAATAACAATACAGTGTGTATCTGACATCGTAACGCAAACTTCGCGAAAAGGCTACACCGCATGCCACTAATATAATTATGATAGTCATTTATGTCGTTAATAAACGGTTACAGAATTCACAGTGTTTAAAAAAGTGTTGGCTCGCCCTTTGAACGTTGCAAGCGTGCCGCCGTGCGGGTTTGTGGGTATGATGTTGATCCCTGATGTGAACTCTATTAAATCAGCTGATAAAATAGTTTTTCGAGTTTTGTTTTCGAATTAATTAATTTTTACTTTAAAATGTGATTGGGTTATAAAAGTATAGCAATTATGAATGGGCTAAAGTGAAAAAAACAACATACATTTTTTTTTAAATCGTGAAAAAGCTGACGAAAAATTCCACCACTGGGGGGTTCAGAATCATGTACTGGATCCATGGTACTCGTTTGTGCGTCGATGTCAGATACACCCTTTATAATACTGTTCGAGCGGTTTTGTATATCATGTTATAAATTAAATAGTGTTTTCTCCATCACGCACAATTCACTTTTATAAGTGCACCAAACTTTGCTTTCGAAAACGCTACCGTACTCGGGGAGTTACAATAAGTTACTAAGTGAATTTAGTTATACACACGATATACACTATTGCGGGACATATGATCTATTTTCCACCAAAGTCTATCAATGCTTCCATAAAATGAAGGTATTTTTGCAGTTTATTAGTTTATAAATTGCTCTTAGGGCTAAGATATCCTTGGGTGGCAATGTTGTCGTATGTCACGGTATTTACTTTCTGCTACTACCAAAATAACGTACATAATAACGTTTCCAGATTGAAAGGTGCGGTGCTATTCGTGACGATAGTGCTGGTGGGCACCGGTTGGAACTTCATCAAGCACATCCTGTCCGACAGAGACAAAAAGCTCTTCATGATTGTTATACCGCTGCAGGTGGGTGTTTATATTACTACAGTGTTTCCATCACACAAACATTCATGATGCGCGCTATACTTATTGTAATAATGTGTAAAAATACTCTGTGTGCGTGAAGAAAAGTAGCGGCAGCACGTGACTCGTACGTATTTCCGACATCGCCATTGTCTCAGATGGTACATGACTTATGCTTACAAAATATATCTGTGTGTAAGCGCGAGAATCTTCACAGGCTTACTTACACACTGATTCATCGTATACATCCAAATACATATTCACTCGCTTACACACACACACACACACACACAGCGTGTTGTTGGAGAAGGGTACACCCTTCTGGGATTGTTATGCTATTGTATACTATTATACTGTTTATCAAGAGAAAAATAAATGATAAGATAAATAATCTCAAACTAGTGTCTTCTATGCTTCAAGGCTAGAGTGGCTCTTAATAATAAACTAGCACGCTTTACCATCAACGATTGCATCTAGTTAATAATTTTATAAAAGAAAAAAACAGACAGTGCTGAAAATAAATAACAGTTATATGATAAATAAAAGTAATATAATAAAAATCATATGGTTTTATTTTTCACAATAAATAATATCATAAACAATCTTATTTATTTTCTTCCTTTTCTTCTATGTATCTGGATGGGGTTCCCTTATGGATGCTATTGGTATCGTACGGAAGGATAACTTAATTGAGTTTTTATGAACTATTGCAGTTTATACAATATGTAAAGAAAACCCTGTCCGACCCGTGAAGGTATTGTTAGGTATCAATAACTGATTCTACTAATGGATACAAAACCCGGCTAAACTTTAAAAAAAATCCCCCTAAAAAAATAAATATTACTTCGCAAAAAAGAGGTAACTTAATAAATGTGCGTTAAGCACCCATCCGCGGGCGGCGGGCGGCAGGGCACGCGGCACGTGGTCGCATCGCTATTCGCTCATAATAAAACCGGTGTTGTCACTTTTTTAAAAATTACCAAATTTCGGGGAAGTTGGAATTAATTCGCGGGAAAAAAGATTATTTCAAAATTCATTTGTATTGGTACTATGATGATTACGTAAAATTTTATATTATATTTGGTCATGTGTTTACCTAACCTTTATTATCCGTATGGGTCGGACAGGGTTTTCTTAACATACTGTATATTATGTTGTGCGTTTGGTTTGGAACAAGTTCACAACGGTACACTTTGTACCGACCATCGTGACGCTGCGAGCGGCTAGCTTTTGTTTAGAGCCGATGGCATTCACAGGCTTTAAAATAACGGTGGACTCTATCCCACTCTTAGTTCATTTTCTTGTCAGTTAGCCTTTACCCTGAACTTAGATTTGTTGTGTTGCAGGTGTTAGCAAACGTAGCAGAGATAATATTAGCGGAGAGTGAAGAAGGAGCGGCGGAACACAACGCGTGGCGTGATATCTTCGTGCTGGTCGAGTTACTGTGCTGTGGAGCCATTATGTTCCCGGTCGTGTGGTAAGAAAACTATTTATAAAGTTAATAAAGGATGTGATATTATGTAATTTATTTTGTTTTCGATATGAACGTGTCTAATGACAGTAATCTCAGGTATCACCCTCGGTTTTCGTCATCAGCTCCGTCGAATCCCATCATGTGTGTACAATATTACAATGGTGTCCTCTCATTCCAGGTCAATACGGCACCTGCAAGATGCCTCGAGCACGGATGGCAAGGCCGCCATCAACCTTCGGAAGCTGAAGCTGTTCCGACACTTCTACGTCATGGTCGTCTGCTACATATACTTCACCAGGATCGTCATCTCCATATTGAACGTAAGTCTAGTGTTCGCTCTTACTCTTCCAAACTTGTAATATTGTTATTAGTAATTGTTGTTGGTGGTGTGGTTAGTTGTTTGTTACTCTTCCACGTTTTTATAAATTGTATTTTAAATCTTGTAATACTGGGACTAAATATGGTTCCTTTGTTCCCAGATCACAGTGCCGTTCCAGTACGCGTGGATCGACGAGATGTTCCGGGAGATGGCCACCCTGGTGTT
This sequence comes from Sesamia inferens, assembly GCA_037179545.1. Classification (NCBI taxonomy): domain Eukaryota; kingdom Metazoa; phylum Arthropoda; class Insecta; order Lepidoptera; family Noctuidae; genus Sesamia; species Sesamia inferens. Next base: position 24,656,428 of record CM073921.1, read on the forward strand.
CTTCGTGATGACGGGATACAAGTTCCGCCCGGCGGCCGCCAACCCCTATTTCACGCCCACGCATATTGATGACGTGGAGCCTCAAGTGTGAGCACATTGTTGATATATTGGTTGCTAACGCTACTGCTAAGCGTGACGTATTTCGCAGGTTGGCCAGTGTTATTCGCCATTAGGAATTCCTCAGTATCATTCCAGGGATTGTAAGGGTTGATGTCAATAGGCTCGCCACGCTATTACATGAAACTTAAACGAATGTGACTAAAATGAACTTAAGTGTCTTGAAGGCTACATTTATTAGGCTCTTAATAAACTAGCGCGCTTTACCATCAACGATTGCATCATCGCTTTCCATCAGGCGGTATTGCATTCAGGCACTAGTTTATAATACGTAAAAAGAAAAAAAAATCGTTAAATATCATGTCATTGGTACTAATTCGGACTCATAAGCTAATAAAGAGAATGGAACCGAAAAATCCTATTAACACAGGTCCAAAACACGATCAGTTGGCCATTCCCATTCAAAGTCAAGTCATAATCTCATCTCAACGACAATCTCAAAAACTTGCAAATTAGACCTTTTTACAGAGCCTTTTGGTCATACCATGAACGTTTTTAATAAAAAAAAAAACATGATTTGCACTTAATCTCATCTGTTAACATGTTGGTCTTTCAGAGACATAGTCAACAACTCACAGTCTCAGCTCTGCCTTTTATAACACCATAGAGTCATAGAATACAAAACTGACAAAATTATTTGTTTGTCCCCAGTCTCTCAGATATCGGAGTGCTTGAAGGAGTGACTCGGATATCTAACCGAGGCGACAGGAAACGGGAGGACCTACAACCACTCATGCAGGAGACTAATTATAATTCTGACTAGCTGTAAGTTTAGATTTAACATGTAGATAAGTAAATGCTTGGGGAGGGTCAAGCCATAGATTGTATTAATACAACCCTCGCAATAACAAAACATTGCGTTATATGTTTGAGAAATGTGATAGTCCAGCAATAATAATTACGTAATACATATTGGTGAACTGATATACATCGGTCACCTTGCACATCAGGTCCAGTAGAAAACTGGCGTCAACCACTAAGTGTCGGGCATTTTTGCTGAATTGGACCTTTTCAGTGAAGCCGTAAGGCACACTTTTCTGCTATTTTCTTACATCGAACTATCTGATTCTTATTGATATCTTATTTCTTGCTATCTGATGTATGAATTTAGTGTATGGTGTGTCTTAGTTTGTACTATATAAAGGTATATTTTCTTCTTTAACTGTCGTAATAAAAGGAATTGTCACTGTTGATCGTGTTACGCAATTTGGGTGCTGTATACTAAGTAGTCTCCTCGTATTATAGATCTAGGCTTCCCTTAAACATTGAACATTGATTAAGATGAATTTGGGCAGGCTTTGAGAAACCAGGGATAAGTAAAATGTGTCTAGTATACCCTATTACTCTCATTTTAAAGTTCAGTGGGTCAATTTCCGTGTTTTCAAGAACGGTTGTAATCTAATCTCATTATTATTCTCTCAGAATACCTCTTGTTTTTCTCTGCTATTTTGACATCGATTGTCACATTTTTATGTTCGAGTATTTGCCTTGGGGTGACAGGATGTTCGGGAGGCCTTTTGGTGACTTTCGGAAGGCCTGTGAGGGCTAGAAGTCAAATCTCAGATGCCCCTTAGATATTGATAATATGTAAGAAAGTTAATAATTTACAGCCTTATAAAAAAATTAATAAGTGCAGTGTGATTTCATAGAACGTTATTTTTTCTTTTTACAAAACCTGAATATAGTTTGTAAAACTGAATCAATTGCAATCATTTTTACTCCATGTTATATTTTTTCCCAAATACATTTAGACATTGTGTTGTTACCGAGCGCTCAACACAGTTGACGGTAGATCATAGTACTAGGCGCACAATGGGTTAGGGCACCCCGCGCCGCGCCGCAGCTGGCGCGGGCGGGCGTGCGGTGTGTTGAACATATTTTTGTTAGGACTACCAAGTAGGATAACAAGCTCATAACTTTGTGGTTTTTCATGATATCTTTTTAACATTTTGTGCATAGATTCTTTACTTAAATATACTGGACACTTGTTTAGGGTTTCGCATATGCAAAAGATAACGCTGTATGTAAAACATAAAAAATTCCTGTGACATAGGCATCCTCTCTGTGTGGTGGAGTGTGACCCAGTGCAGGCTGCTGGATCTCACGTGTCATTGAATTTTTGTTTCTGGGTCTATTACATGCTGTTTTCCTCATGATTTTTGTCCTTCACCGGTTTGAGAGCAGTAGTGATGAAATAATTTACACAAAGTGGTTGCTTGGGTTCGATCGTCGACTGGGGGTCGAGTTCGTTGCTACTCGATCACCACCGCTCTTCTACATATGTATATAGTTAGTTATACAATACTTATATATTATTATGTATTGGCGCCGATTTCTTGTTCACAAACTAAATTAAATTTTAGTTTAGTCCATCGGATACAAGAGAAATATTAATTCGGTGTTATCTAATTAAAACATTCCGTGCCACCTACTCGCCCGGAGAGTTTATGCGGACTCTCCGGTCGAGTCGGGGGCACTGAATGTGTTCACAAACTAAACCAAATTTTAGTTCAGTCCATAGGATAGAATCTGTCCTATAGAAGATAAATATTAATTTGGTGTTATCTAATTAACACATTCCGTGCCACCGACTCGCCCCAAAAGTTTACATGAACTCTCCAGGCGAGTCGGTGGCACTGAATGTATTAAGATTGTCCATAGACAGTGCTAATTCTCTTGTTCAAAAGCTAAAGTAAATTTAAGTTCACTGCATCTATTTTTGTCTATTTCATTAAGAAAAGAACAGAATACCCAAAAATATACTCCATAGACAGTTTAGATGCGATTTAAACAAAAATAGGCACGGAATAATTTGGCGGGACTAAATCAAGATTATGTTCAGGCATTTTCTTAACGAATTGGAAAGAACAAGGTGTATTGAATTTAAATTTACTTTAGTTTGTAAACATGGGAATTGGGGTCAGTTGCTGGCTAATTTGACAGGACTTGAGTCATTATTATTTATGCCTTTTTATTTATGAAATGGGAAGAAAAGGTGCATTCAACTTAAATTTAGTTTGTGTACAAGCGATTGGGCGCCAGTATCTACTAATTGTGATAATCCGCGCATGGATGTACCTTCCCCAAAGCAACGTTAATCCTAGTCCCTTTCTGACAGCATTTCTGCACATTATATGTGCAAGCTGCAGAAAAAGAAGACTTTCCAATTAACAATCTTAGTTTAAGGGCAATCACCGAATCCATTAATATATAATTTTGTTTAGTTTTTAGTTTCTTTTATTACACTTTTATATTTAATACCTATGTGAATGTTCTTAAAACTATTTAATAGAAAATATACATTTTTATTGATATTCCTTTTTTTATAGTTAGCAAATATTTTCTAGATAATCTTTGTTTAAGTATAGACAGTCGTAAGCCACTTCAAATAAGGTATCGATTAAGATAAATTCACTACTGTTTCTGTTTCGGACAGTATTAGGAACTATGCCTGTTGGAATTATTTTACCTCTGGCAACACCACACCACATCACACAATATCAACCTTATTTGTATTAACAAAAATAAAGGTCATTGAGATTTAGACCGACGTAGCAGTGGCAGCACCTTATCATACGACTATAAAGATCATTTTAACATTCATGCAAAGTCAGAGGAAAAATTACTGAGCGGACTGCAAAAAAATAATACCACCGCGTGGTCGGAATGATTCTGTTTTGTTTTACAATCTTTTTATTAAATTGCTTCGTTTATACATCTTTCCGTTTACTGTGTGTATCATCCTTTTTTGACACCAGAGATGTGTAGAATGTATCATTACTGAAAATCGAGAAAAATATAACAAAATAATAAAAACACACATTCCTGTGCTGCTGCTTTGTTATGTAAAAATCACACCGTCTAAAATTAGCTGTGGTGATCTTGAACTGTGCATATTGTCAGTTCCAACTATTAGGTAGAATGACAGCTTTTTTCTAGCTTATATTTCACGTTCGTATTCACGGTGTGAAGATTTCGGCATAACTCCTTATTCGGGACGATTACTTACAGGCTGGTCGGATGATTAAATCAGTAAGAATATAGAAAAATTAATAAACACACACACAGAACGTAGCCATCGCGAAGAAAACTTTTGTAACAGTATATAAATAAATTACAAATACATTTTACAGACGTATTTCAAAATACTCTTTAAGTAAATTTTGTTTCAGAAATTCAAAATTTGAATCGTATTGTGGAGGTATGAGGAACAGGGAGTAAAGTTCACTCACCCTCCATAGAAAAGGGAAGATCTTCCGACCAGACGGGTGTTATGTCTGGCGGGCACTTGCCCAACGGTTGAAATCGGGAAGTTGTAAAGGGTGTATCTGACATCGACGCACAAACGAGTACCATGGATCCAGTACATGATTCTGAACCCCCCAGTGGTGGAATTTTTCGTTACACAGTTTTTCCCTTTAAACCTTTCATAATTGCTATACTTTTAGAACCCAATAAGATTTTAAAGTAAAAAATAATTAATTCGCTAATTACACAAAAAAGCGCAATGTGAACAAAACTCGAAAAACTATCCTATCAGCTGATTTAATAGGGTTTACATCAGGGGTCAACGTCATACCCACAAACACGCGCGGCGGCACGCTTGCAACGTTCAAAAGCCGAGCCGACACATTTTTTTAGACACTCTTATTTCTGTAACCGCTCGTTAACGATATAAATGACTATCACAATTTTATTAGTGGAATGCGGTGTAGCCTTCTCGCGAAGTTTGCGTTACGATGTCAGATACACCCTGTGTATGTGCTAGTTGCACGGTAAACTCTGATTGCGAGATGTAGAATTCGTGTGACGTCAGTATGACGCGTTGTTTATTATTGGCGTTTGTAGGTACCGCTACAGTATGTTTATAAGGGTCACATACTACAATATGACTTATAAAAAAAACGTTAATTCAAGTGAGCAACAAAGCTTCTAACTGGTGTTTCAAAATTCTATAGTCGTGTGTATAAAACCTCTTTGAATTGCAATGTTGAGAGGTATACAAACTAACAACGAGTAGCAAATTCTTAATAGAACAGGGTGAGATGTTGAGATGGAAATTCTTTGAATTTGATTAAATTAGTTTTAGTTCCCCCATCTCCGTTCGACCATCGGACGATCCGTCGCACGGCGAGTTTCCACCCTTACGTCGTTAACACCACTACGATTCGGACAAAGCGTTTCGCCTCCTCTTTCATAACGCGTACATCAAGGGACTGGAACAATTTTCCAGCAGCGGTGTTTCCGTCGGACTACAATTTGACTGTCTTCAAGGCTAGAGTGAATATGCTCTTAATAAACTAGTCCGCTTTACCATCATCGATTGCGTCACTGCTTACCTTTATGCGGGATTGCGGTCAAGCGCTAGTTTATAATTTATATATAAAAAAATAGCCTCAAATATTTTCTTCTACTCGACGAAAATATGTAGATATAAACAAATGATTTAACAATTAACAGTTTCATTAATCTGTAAAAAAAAACACGTTGTCAATCAAAATATGATTAGTTTTGAAGGATATTGCTAATCCGTTGTTACACCTGTTCACATCTTCAAAAAAATACTGTTCAACAGATAAATAACGCAATGAATGCTGTTTTACTATCAAAATGAAGCTCATTAGCTACTATTAATGTGCTACGCAATTTCCCGGCGATTAGTCGAGACCAAATAGACTAAGTACACATTTTATAGTGGGTTCACATCACGAAAATACTTAGGTATTATAATGAAAATTTAAGACTATAGCAATTTTTGTCCACTAGTTTCAGACGGTGAAAAATGAAATAATAGACGGTACAAAATGCTCAGCCGTTCTATGTTAATGTGCATAAAGATGACGTCATTTCCTACTTTTATTGTACCGCCTCGAATAATTATGTATCTATTATATCGAACATGATTTAATTAATACATTTTTACGTAGAAAACTAAAATTTTCTTCTTTTTGTTTTTATTTAGGTTGTGAAATGTTTGTGTTATGATTTAATTATTGCTTGAAAAATAAGTACTTTTTTTATTTTTCCCGAAGTTTTTAATGACTGGTTGTAAATAAAACTATCACGGTAAAATTAAAAGTAATTATCACTACGCTATCCTTTGTAGATTTAAAGTAATTGAGCGTGTGTAGGGTATAGTATCGATGTGCGATGCGGCGGATGATAGGCGTATGTTTTAGTGTTATTCAATATTACGAACGTATACTTAACGCAGAACGTATTGTTGTATTTTCTACAATCGAGGTTTTGGCAACACAATGGCGTCGGTAACTGGTAGATACTTTCCATAGAAGCTAAATTAATGTGTCTACAAACCTGGCATCGTTAATAAAGTTTTATAAAGGCTATCGGTAGCTTGAATTCGTCAACTTACAGCAAGGGTTGGTACCGGTACAAAAAGCATAGGTTCTGTAGCAATTCTTTCCGGTTTGGTATTTGACTACCGGTTCTGGACGGATACTTGTATTAATTTTAGTATCTGGCGTGTACAACAAATCTCATTTGAATTATTATGAAGTTATTTTTGTAATGCTCATTAATTATCCTTTTTACTTACAATATCTACTGGAATTAGGTGGTTGGACCGGTACAGTGCCGATACTGATTAGAAATACTTATAGTACCTACAGGTATTGCATTTGGTAGCGGTAAGCGGTAACACGCCAAAGGTTGTATTACTCCTTTGAAGGAGGAAGAAACGAGTTTACAAAAGCGCTGAAACACATAATGCCTTATTTCGTAGCTAAATATATTTGTATATTTGAATTTTCATATTCCAGATTTTTCTGTATTCCCGCAGGATCTCATCTCCTTGCCAAATTGTATCGAAGTCTGGTGACCGCTTTACGTTTGAAAAGAATACATACAAAGAGATAACTAGTTTCGAATTTATGATATTAATAACATATACTTAATTTTAGTATGGATGGTTTATAGTGGGTCAATTCCAGCGTTGACAGTTTTTTTTTTTTTGCCAAGTTTGGAACTTTTTGATTAAAAAACAGCGAAATTCTTTCGTCGAAAGCGAGACATATTAAAAAAACTTATGTAATCAGAAATTTTAAAATGTCTATTTTTTTATTTGAATTAAAATTATATTTACGTGACAATAGATAGCAAAAATAGCCATAAATAATGTATTTTAATAAAAATATAATATTTTAAATCAGATTTACCCTATCGTTAAATAGCTGAGACTGATTCGTCTTCAAAAAATAAAAACAGAAATCAAAATAAAAAAATATTTATTAGAAAAAATATGGGTTTCAAACTACAGTAGGTATGTGGAGTGAGTGTTACAAATTGCAACTTACAATAATATAAGAAAATAATCAAAGTGAAACTTTTATTACATCATTTCAAACTTTTTCGTCTGTGTGCATGTCGCGTGACGGTCGATCGCGGAATAGAGATAAAGTGAAAGGCACTCGTAAGAGCATCCAAGGCCAATATGGCGCCTATGGCGCAGTGGTCCGCGTATAAAAGTTTCATTTTTACCGTGGTTTCATAAAACCACAAAATCCTTTTTTATTTATAAGAATTTTCTTTTTTTGTTCACTTATTCATGATATTTCTGTGAAGATTTCAGTTTTTTTAGTTTCCTTTTTTTCTTAGGTGAAGAAGTCTTCACAGAATAGTTGTAGTCTAAACTGGATGAGAATTCTGCTTTCATTTAATTTACTATGCATTTATTTCTGACAACTATACCACCCACGCACTTTTCCTCAACACGCTGCGCGCACGGTAGAGTTATGCTCGAATAAGGGACAGATCACGTCGCGTGCGGGACATTTCATTTGGATTTAAAAATCGGAACGTCCCGCCCAAATCGGAACGTCTGACAACGCGGTCAGTTCCAACACGCAATAGGCATGTCATTTGCTTTTCATATGCCAGGTAAATAATAAGAAGATTATCTGTTATCACAGTGTTTGTATTGTCCAAGCCCATCATAGTTATTTACCAAAGTAAAATCTTGTAATTTGTTTTTGGGTTTATTACTAAATGTGGAATGCGCTAAGGTACGACATAAGTTTTTTTTTTTGTAACTTGCATGTTTGTGTCTGGCATAATATGTTGATGATTCATGATCATAAAAAAATTATATGTAATGCCTTACATTACTACATTCTCTAGGAATCATCAATACATCTTTCAAGTGAAAATTAGCCTCAAATGTCATGATTTCTTGAAAGACATACTCTGAAGTAATTTGAAGTTGTAGACTTGTATATAAAATTTAATTAAGTGAAACTATTAATTTGTATAGTTACTAAAGAGACGAAATTGTGCCCTTAGCGCTTATGAAGTTGCATTAAGAAATTGTAATGTGTGTGATGTACCTACACCTTTAGTATGTGCCTATAATGTAGCAAAGTAAAGCACAGTATACATGCAATAAGTATGGTAGGTACTCTGATTACAAAGTACACTAAAACATCATTTTTTGACTTCTGTCTAATGCTATCGTGAATGAAGTTGTTTTTAAAACGAAATAAAGAAACACAAAATAAGTTAAAACGACTTATGGTGGGTATTAATTTTCTTTCACAAAAGTGAAAGAATATTGATTCCCAGTGCGATATTTTCTTGTCAATCTTTAGTAATGAATCGAATTCAATTTGTTTTATTGAATGCGCTAATCTCTAGAACAAGTCTACTTGAAAAATTATTATAGAATTTAATAGTCCAATTCTTGATTAACATCACGCTATTACCCTTAGTAGTAGAGTAAAAATAAACAATAAGGCTAAACGGTGCGAAGTAAGGCGCGGACGTTCGATGAGAATAAACGAGATGGGTCGTGGTAACAAAAAATCACGCAGAAGAAGTCGTGGGCTAGCTAGTAATTATTAGGTACTTTACCGAATTGCAATATTAATTACAATAATTATTTATAATTAGTTTAAGCACTTTGTTGTTGCTAAGACAGGGCCCTTCATTACGTCTATACTTATTTTGTAGATATACAGGAAACCGTGTTAGATGTTGGATTTGCGATATGTATCATAAATTGTACAAAATAAAATGATATTGATTAATTTTAAGTTTTATTGAATACCTTTCCTCCATGTTCATCCTTAAAACTCCTGTGACCATCTCGCTGTCATACATTTCCCAGAACATTTAGTTTGAGTACACAAGAAAGTACGAGTTTTGCGTTGGATCTTCAATAAACACTCAAACTCCAGTGGCATCATACTAAGGCTTACATCGCTAGGAACTAAGCTAGCGCGCCGCTAGTGCGTGTACGAGTGATGTCTCAACGTTAACACACTCTAATGAACTGTCATTGCACTACGAGTAATAAAATTATTATTATATTTCTGTTTCTTTTAGAATAGCCATCATTGTGGCGACCTGCTCTTACCATTGCATTTTAAACATCCCGTTAATGTATATAGGTTACTTGTTTGAACAACGCGTTTAAGCAACGGGTTCACAATCTTTATAAAGATGCGTCTTGTTTTTGTTTCTTAGAAACTTCAACAATATTTAGAGGTCCGTGGTCTCCCTTATATCACGAATTTAAAGCTAACAGATCGGTCGACCTTGCATACGTTCAAAACATTAAAGTCAATGATAAGCATACCGCAGGCATAGAGGAAACAACAGAAGTTCTAATTAATACACTTATCCCTGATGATTCACCGGCTAACGATAGCGACTACCACCAACAGATTCGAGCGTGGGCTCCTGTGCCACCTGAATCACCAATGTCAGACGTACCATCTAATGACGAATTTATAAATATTGTTAGAAAACTACCGGTCAACAAATCATCAGGTGAAGATAAAATATCTAATAGGATGATTAAAGAGGCGTGTAAAACGGCGGGTGATGCCATCTTAACTGTATACAACCGATGCATTACTGAAGGCGTTTTTCCTCGTAAATGGCGACGCGGTTTCATACGAATAATACCAAAGTGTGGTGACAAACCACCGGATGATCCGAAGTCATATCGTCCTATCACACTTCTACCATCTTTGGGTAAACTTCTTGAGCGCCTCATCGTTCCACGTTTACTACCGAACGGTCCAAAATTCCATAATAATCAATATGGCTTCACCATAGGTAAATCTACAGTCGACGCGGCGCTTTCTGTCAGAAGAACCGTTGACCAATCTGAAAACAAGTACGTAATTGGGATCTTCCTGGATATTTCTGGGGCTTTTGATAACACCTGGTGGCCTATGCTGTTGTTAAAATTAAAAACCCGCGGTTGCTATAGAAACAAATATAATCTCGTTTACTCGTACTTTATAAACGGTTCCGCGGTACTTAAGCTCGGTCATTTTTCTAGTACTAAAACACTAACCATGGGATGTCCTCAGTTTTCAGTTGTCGGTCCTTATTTATGGAATTTGGGTTTTGATGACTTCCTCGCGATCCCGCTTCCTTGCGACTGTTCACTTACTGGTTACGCGGACGATGGCCTACTGCTCATTCAGTCAAGTACCCGAGCTGGACTTGAGAACTTGGCCAATACTTGCCTAAATTTAATATCTCAGTGGGGTGATCGTAACCGCCTAGCGTTTGCGCCACATAAAACCTATCAACTTCTACTAAAAGGTAATCTTAAATCATTGCCTACTATTAAATTTAACAACGTTCCCATTAAAAAACAGCAATCCGTATGCTACCTTGGTATGATCTTAGAAAGGAATTTTTCATTTATCGAACATATAAAAATAGTTGGTGAAAAAGCTAAAAGGAACTTTTATGCCCTAACTAGAATATCCAAAGCAACTTGGGGTCTATCATTCCTAACTTTAAAAACTACACACATCAAAAGTGTCTAGGGATCAACATATATTTTTGCAATAACTTTTCTCCTGATTGATATTAATTAAAATTTTCTTTAAGGATTCATCAAATAAAGTGTTTTCGTTTGTCACAGTAACGATAAACCAAGTCACCTTTGCATTAATAAAGAAATTTGCCATTTTCCTAATAAAGGGATATTTGACATTTGAACCACTAACACAAAAGTTCGAAAAAAAGACTGAAATAACAGTTTTCTCTAAAATTTTATTGGGTAACTTAAACAATTAATAATCCGTGTTTCTACCACGAACACTAACAACACAAGAACATCGGTTTGGCATACTCAAAATGAGTTCATCCAAATCACGCTGTGGAATGGCCGCCCATGTTCGTTGCAACAACAAAAAAAGGTCTTCTTGTGACTGGATACCCTCCATATTCGGCAGAGCTCTTCTCTGTAGCATATCCCATGCATGCTCAATCGGGTTCAAGTCTGGCGACTGAGCAGGCCAGGACAGGACATTGATGTTAGCTGCGGCGAGAGTCTGTCTTACAACTCTTGCGGTGTGCGGTCGTGCATTATCATGCATTAACTGAAATAAGGGACCGATTTGCACTTGTAGAGGAACGATGACGTCTGATACAATCGTCTCAGCATAAATTTGAGCGTTGAGGTTGCCTCTGATCCAAATCAACTCAGTTCTTCCGCCGATCTAAATACCCGCCCATACCATGATGGTTCCACCACTATAAGGATGGACTTCCTGGCAGGATTTTAATCGCTGTTGGCGTCCAGGGGTTCTCCAGTGTCGTATACGTCTTGTATCCGGTCTCATACCAAAACGAGACTCATCAGAAAAGCACACGAAACGCCATTGTTCTTCTGCCCAATTTCTGTGTTCAAGAGCCCATTGATATCGAATCCTACGATTGTGCATTGCTATAGGTGGTACCCGTAGCAGTCTTCGGGAATGAAGGTTCACTTCATGCAAGCGGTTTCTGACTGTTTGGTCGCTAATTAAGTTCCCTGAAGAGTGATGAAGCCTCACGGCTAACATCATGGCGGTTATTGTTGGAGCTCTTCGAGTTAAGATTTGAATGTATCGGTCTTGTCTTCGTGTGATGCAGCGATACCGTCCTCCATGGCGCTCAGCCACGGTACCAGTGCTTCGGTAACGTGTCCAAAGTCGACTGATAACACTCTGACTTGTATTCAGAGCTAAAGCCACAGTACGTTGCCGGGAACCAGCTTCTATCATTCCCACGGCTCTGAGCATTTCTTCCCTGCTTAAATGACGTCGCCGCTCCATAATAACGTTGGTTTTAATCAGTAGTAGGGAAACAGTAGCACTAATAATGTCTTCAATGCGTTGTATGTTTTTATAGGGAAAATATTGACAGCTGATTTTCGTCTTTTACTCGAATTTGATTCACAGTTCCTGATTCAAATTATGAAATGCACCAAAAAGGATCCATATAAATTTATAAAATCATAAATTTATTACAAAGCCACATCTCAATCTTAAGAAATCCGCATAAAAATGCTTGATCCCTAGACACTTTTGATGTGTGTATATATGGAGCTACCTACTTAGGATGTATGTGCTACGGTGCACCTGTTTGGGCCGATAGGGCCAGCATAGGGGCGGCACGACGTAAACTGCTTCAAAGCCAACGTTTGGCATTGATATTTTTATGCAAGGCGTATAGAACGGTCAGTACTGAAGCCTTACCGGTACTGACAGGTGTGCTTCCAGTCGACCTTGAGGTACAGCGACGTGCTTCAATGTACTACTCCGCGAGGGGGGAGGCCATGGACACTAATTTTGTTACACAACGCGACTAATAAAATCTCTAGATTATTTAAACCTCAGACTGAAGTCTGGGAGGACCTCTTATCCGAATGGAAAAGTAGGTGGGATAATTCCATCAAGGGCCGGCACCTCCATCTATTCTTTCCATCCGTTGGCGATCGGCTGGCTAAAACGTGGCTGGAGGTTGACCACTGCGTTGCCCAATTTCTCACAGGTCATGGCAACTTTAAAAGTAAACTGTATTCTTTTAAACTTGTTCCTTCCCCTTTGTTTCAGTGTTCTACATTGAACTGTGAATTTGAACAGTCCGCACATCACATCTTGTGGGAGTGTGTTCTTTGGCAGAATGAACGCAATATCATGTTGGATAGTGTACAAGTTACATCCGGAGTCGTTTATTATACGGACCTTGTAGAAACTAGAACCAATTTCCGTGCGTTCAGGCGCTTTTGCCATACCTATTATTGGAATCAATTGTAACAGCTAATACCTACTTAGGATCCATTAACTTAATCAAATTTTATTCCGTGGTGTTTGGCAATCTGGGCTTCTCCCAGTTGCAATAATGTCCCTTTGTGCCGATTGGCCTAGTTCTGTTCTGTCTCCTGCTTGTTATGGAGGGAAGTGGAAAAAATATCTTTTTTCTTACTCCTCCGCTATTCTCTTCTGATTAATTTCGTTGCGGGACCCAAGACAGTTGAATCGTTTCTCCGGGACTCGTCGAGCTTCATTGCTCGGCGTTTTTCTTTCGGTTTCCACTGTTGATTCTGGCTTTCAGGAGTTGCAGTGGGTGGGAAAAGTGTGGCGGGTTTTGTCCCAAAAAAATAAAAAATAAAAATATTTAGATGTCAACCTTGAACTTGTTAGGTATTTAATAATAATCATCATTATTTATTTCAGACACACGTCCATAAATTACATAAAATGAGATAAATTGAAATTAATAACAATCAAAAAATAAATTAATATTATCAAATGCCAAAAATATATCAAAATAATCAATATACACAAAATCAGAAGTAAAAATAAAAAATCCTAAAACAAAAAATAATCAAAATCAAAATTTAAATAACAATAGATAATAATTAAAAACTAAAACCACATTAATAAAATTACATTAAATAATAATCGCAGGGGCTAGCATGCACTGCAGCCACTATGTTTACCTATTTATGCTGTACACATGGAGCTTATTGTTTTAATAATAAAATAATTAATTAATTTATTACATTCTTATTAATTAATTTATTACATTCTTTATTATGACACGCATGATTCATACATAAGAGAAGATGTACAATATAATATGAAGAAATATCGACATGAATCTATAAACATCATGTCGCCCTGACTCCTAAACTAGGTATTTCTGTATCTTAGGTTCCTCCATCTTTCATTTATAAAAAAGAAATATTAGTTATTGCATTATTATTTACTTGTAAAATTAAGTGATTATTTATTTATCTTTTTACTGTCGACTGGGAATTCTACCCTCATCCCTCTTCCATATTTGTAATGCCATTAAACAGTATTTCTCAAAAAAGTGGAATAGCTTGTCTATAAAGTCTTGAAAATGGATCTTTCTGAAACTAACAATTTTAAAAATAGGCAACACTAAATCTAAGTAAATACAAGTACATCGAATGTCATCGGCAGTCATCGATTTGTTTTGTGACTTGTTATTTATTGAAATTTGTATTAATTTTCAATTCTATTTAAATAAAACATCGAAGAAATGTTTTAAATATGAGTAAACAAACCGGAGTGGAGGTCGGAAAATTATTTTTAAAGTTTATCATCAATGTTTGTTAGTACACCAAGCTGAACAAATTTTATAAAATATGGATGATATTTATGCTTGAACAGTTACTAAAACAGGTATGTAATCATTTTACTGTTTGTTTTTATTTACTAGAAGTTTCAAATTTACTAAGTAAACGATTTTAAGACTAAAATGAGGATTGTTTACATTGCACATTTATAGGTTAGATTGCAAATATGTTTATGTATGATTTGCAAATGTTGATACTTTAGGTGATTTAATTTACCACTGATTTTAAAAATGAATTATATCATGTTCGGAATTAAAATTAGTGCTATCCATCTACTGATAGAATTTACATATTATAATTTTTAAAATTTCAGTAAAATGTAGTGAGTGAGCCCAATATCAAGATATAGATGAGTCAGTTATTCGCCTAAGCGAAGGTAGCACGCTGATGATAGCAGTAGCGGAGACGTTGTTAGTGACGCAGCTAACAATCAATCAAAATCAAAAGTCATTTATTTAAATTAGGCTGAGAATCAGCACTTTTTGAACGTCAATATTACATAAGACAGTCCCCCAAAACGCCCACCCATCGACATTTCCTATTGCTTTCTCTGGGAAGAAGAAGTGGCGGAAGAAACTCCCCAGCAGCACAGCTGTCTGTTCATTTAAAAACACATGATTTTATACAATACTATGTATAGTGATGAACACAAGAAAATATAACAACAATGAAATTATTGAAAATATGCCAGCTACCACGCCAGAATACCAGCAAAGCAAAACAATATATATACGAGTATATTTAAATGTAAAAGAGTATATTTAAATAACTAAAAACTTATTACTTCAATAAAAGCCCCAGGCATAAAGGGCGCGACAGCTTACATATTTATGTATTAAAAAAAAAAGTGAATTATCTGAACTCATATAAATGATAATGATAATGCTATTTAACAAAGAATATTCAGTCGCGCGCGACGCTTTGTAGCGAGCAGATGCTTTACTCTGTTATCTATATGTGTGTTTTTTCATACCCTCAAATTAGAATACTCGTATAATAAAAATGAGTAATAACTCAGATGGAGATAGTTTAACGAGTTTAAATAGTGATGAAGAATCAATTGTGCGTGCGCAACAAGTTTTAAAGGAGGTGGTATGCAGTAATAAAGAAGACAAAATACAGAGCGAGATAGAAATTCGGTAGTAAGGAATATTCCTTTATACCAATAACCGAGAAGAGAATGAGGGAAGATTGCGAAGAAAATATAGATGACGATGAATTTATAACTGTGTGAAGAAACCCAAAACGGCTAAATCGTAGTTCCTCGTTGAACTATACTATTAACCGTACATTGGAAAACAATTATGAGGTTTATATTTCCTCAAGGAATGTCTACCAAAACAAATTGGCCTTGACAAGCTCTTAAGATCCGAAAATATTCTGGGTACTACCAAAATTAATTATAAAATATCGTTTAGAGTACGTATACAATTTGAAAGCCGGCAACATGCTGAGAAACTATTGTCTTGCGAAATAATGAAGGAATTGGGTTACAGGTGTCAAAATAATAGTGAAACAGTTCGCATTTGTTTTAAAGGCCCTACGGTACCCCCCGACGGTTAAGGTATACGACTGCAAGTTTAAGGTGAAATCATACAGATTTCCAGTAACACAATGTTCGAACTGCTGGCGTTTTGGTCATCTACTACGTCAGTGTCCTAGTAAAAGGCTATATGCCCAAAGTGTGGTGGATTTCATGCGAACTGTGAAACAATGCAATATCGATTTATCAATTGTAAAGGTACACACATATCCTTCAATAAGATTTGGCCCATTTTCTTGAATGAAAAAGAAATACGTCGAATTATGTCTACTATGAATTCCACATATAAAAAAGCACTAAGCCCAATAATCATTTGGGGTGTTATTATCATTACTTATAATTATAAGTAATGCTAATAACACTCCAAATGATTATTGGGCTTAGTGCTTTTTAGTGCTTAGGGATTGATTGTCAACAAACCCCTTCCTTTAGGGACATTTTAGTAGGAGAAACTCAAAAACCAAAGGCACTAGACTATGAAAAGAAAAAGACTGCCCAATTAAATACAACATCAGTTAGAAAGAAGACAAAAGGAAAAAAAATGAGTATGAGCACAGCGAAAATATGATTATTGGGAAACAGGGTGTTGAAGAGGAACCTGTAGGAAGTCAGAATGATGAGGAACAGAAGCAGATTGATGGAGAGTCTAGTCGGAAGAAAAACAGACTGGAAAATTATTTGTTTCGGCAGTTAATGAAACGGATTAAAGACATCATCCTTTCAAGGAAACAGTTAGATGTGAAGGTCACTGAAATATTGAAATTAGTTTTTGAAACTCTAAAACACTTCTTAGGAGAAACAATGAAAGGTGGAGAATGTTTAAATAAGCTATTCAATGGATAGTCCCCCGCACGAGTCAACTTTAAACATACTGCCAAAATTAGTAGAATTTGAATGCCTACTACCTGCCTACTTCAAGAAAAAGAAACGTTGCTATTGTTAGTGAAACATAGATTGAGCCGGAATCTTACAGCCACATTAGTGGTTATACCTAATATATTTAGAAGAGACAGGTGCGACTCATACGGTGTGTCTAGCAATTATCACTCATCATTCCATAAAGACACAAGTATCGTGTTTCATACTGATTGAATGCAGCTATTTTATTTTACAAAATAGTTTATAAGGTTTTGAAGTCGGAATAGTGTAAATCTTGTATTAGGTTACGATGGGGCTGGCATGGTCGTATTGTGACCAAAGGCCCCTAAATTTCTAGTAAATAATAAAAAAAAACGAAGAATATTTGGAATCAAATGATGAAACAATTATTATGTTTTGGAATAATTTTCATTGGTAAAAACACGTTAAAAATATAATAATAAATATGTATGATTTTTTTTTGTTTAACTCATTTTATTTAAACGCCAGAGACCATAGATACGTGTTTTCATTAAAACCAGTTTTGCTTCTAGTACAAAATAATGAGGTAGTATCAAAATTATTTCAGACAAGTCAACAGGGTTGCTATATCCACGACCGCAGCGCCCTAATTTATTTTCAAGAATTTATAGACAGACTATATCAAGAAGCTTAACAAAATACTAAAGTGACTTCATTTTTATATCTACAGTAAAATGATATTTATTTAATATGAAATAAAAAAAAAATTGTATTAAGCAGCGTTTAAAAAATACTAAAGTGACTTCATTTTTATATCTACAATGTAATGATATTCATTTAATATCATATTAAAGTATTAAAACTCTACATTCATACTTATATGCAATAATAAACACTAATTATGAACAAATCGTTAAAATGATAAATTACAATCACTTTTTGATAATAATTATACATGTGTATATTTCTTTAAAACTAGAAGCACTTAAGTAAGTTAAATGACAAGCTATGAAATTGTGAGATTGCCTATGCACTTTTCGTCGACACTGTAACGGCCAGACGTAGTTGGAAGGCGACTCTTGAGACTTTTAAACCCTTAAGCGTGATAATTGGTAGCTAGTTTATAAAAATACACCGCGGTGTTTCTCACCCAACAACAACCAGGGTTTCTTCACAGGCTTCATTGGCGCAGATAGATAGCTATGTGTATCTATAATCGCGTCTAAACTGTCTATGGAATATCTTAATTTGACAGGATTAAACTAAAATATTATCTTATATCCTTTTCTTAATGAAATAGAAAGAAAAAGACCCACTTAACTTCTTATTCAGCCTATAGAGGTCCACTGCTGGACAAAGGCCAAGGCGCTCCACATTGGGGGGTTTGCCATAAACCCCACGCTTGGCAGGCGAAGCGACACAGGAGAAGCGCTGCTACCCGCTTCCCTGGTGAGAGTTTCCTTATTCGCCTCTTACGACACCCACGGGAGGTTATGGGTTGGTACTATTCTAAGCCCGGTACCACACGGAGACACTTAAAATTAGTTTAGTTAATGGACAAGAGAATCAGAAAGTCATTGTCGTTACAAGACAGAGATGAAGTTCGATTCGGACTTGAAGACAAGGTAGTAAGCATCTATTGCAAACGTACCTCCACACAAGTCAGCGTCAGTAGTACAACGAAGTTATATACGTCATGGTACTACTGACGCTGCTATAAAATTAGAAGCATCCTAAGTAAGTTAAATGTCAAGCTATGAAATTGTGAGATTGCCTATACACTTTGTGACGGCCGGACGTAGCTGGAAGGCGACTCTTGAGAGATAAAATTTGTTTATAAACAAACAAATAAATACACACATCAAAAGTGTCTAGGGATCAAGCATTTTTATGCGGATTTCTTGAGATTGAGATGTGGCTTTGTAATAAATTTATGATTTTATAAATTTATATGGATCCTTTTTGGTGCATTTCATAATTTGAATCAGGAACTGTGAATCAAATTCGAGTAAAAGATGAAAATCAGCTGTCAATATTTTCCCTATAAAAACATACAACGCATTGAAGACATTATTAGTGCTACTGTTTCCCTACTACTGATTAAAACCAACGTTATTATGGAGCGGCGACGTCATTTAAGCAGGGAAGAAATGCTCAGAGCCGTGGGAATGATAGAAGCTGGTTCCCGGCAACGTACTGTGGCTTTAGCTCTGAATACAAGTCAGAGTGTTATCAGTCGACTTTGGACACGTTACCGAAGCACTGGTACCGTGGCTGAGCGCCATGGAGGACGGTATCGCTGTACCACACGGAGACAAGACCGATACATTCAAAACTTAACTCGAAGAGCTCCAACAATAACCGCCATGATGTTAGCCGTGAGGCTTCATCACTCTTCAGGGAACTTAATTAGCGACCAAACAGTCAGAAACCGCTTGCATGAAGTGAACCTTCATTCCTGAAGACCGCTACGGGTACCACCTATAGCAATGCACAATCGTAGGATTCGATATCAATGGGCTCTTGGACACAGAAATTGGGCAGAAGAACAATGGCGTTTCGTGTGCTTTTCTGATGAGTCTCGTTTTGGTATGAGACCGGATACAAGACGTATACGACACTGGAGAACCCCTGGACGCCAACAGCGATTAAAATCCTGCCAGGAAGTCCATCCTTATAGTGGTGGAACCATCATGGTATGGGCGGGTATTTGGATCGGCGGAAGAACTGAGTTGATTTGGATCAGAGGCAACCTCAACGCTCAAATTTATGCTGAGACGATTGTATCAGACGTCATCGTTCCTCTACAAGTGCAAATCGGTCCCTTATTTCGGTTAATGCATGATAATGCACGACCGCACACCGCAAGAGTTGTAAGACAGACTCTCGCCGCAGCTAACATCAATGTCCTGCCCTGGCCTGCTCAGTCGCCAGACTTGAATCCGATTGAGCATGCATGGGATATGCTACAGAGAAGAGCTCTGCCGAATATGGAGGGTATCCAGTTGCAAGAAGACCTTTTTTTGTTGTTGCAACGAACATGGGCGGCCATTCCACAGCGTGATTTGGATGAACTCATTTTGAGTATGCCAAACCGATGTTCTTGTGTTGTTAGTGTTCGCGGTAGAAACACGGATTATTAATTGTTTAAGTTACCCATTAAAATTTTAGAGAAAACTGTTATTTCAGTCTTTTTTTCGAACTTTTGTGTTAGTGGTTCAAATGTCAAATATCCCTTTATTAGGAAAATGGCAAATTTCTTTATTAATGCAAAGGTGACTTGGTTTATCGTTACTGTGACAAACGAAAACACTTTATTTGATGAATCCTTAAAGAAAATTTTAATTAATATTAATCAGGAGAAAAGTTATTGCAAAAATATATGTTGATCCCTAGACACTTTTGATGTGTGTAGTATATTTAGTTAGTGAAGCTATCTACGAAAGCATTTAAAGAAACACGGGTTTCTAATATCCATAATGTTTTACGACACGGAAGTGGAGCATCTGAGACAACATCCTAATGTTAAATAACAAATAACTACCTACATAAATAATTTATGCTTGAAATAATTTTATTATAAAATCTTTATTTTTGTCAGTCTTCTGCCTCGTTGGTCTATTGGTCGAAAGCGTGAGTTGTCCTAGCGAAAAATGTTATTGGACATTCTCAGCAGCAGCCCGCCTTATAACTGTCACCACATTTTACAGTAAGTATAAGTAAGTAGGTATACTTAAGTATAATAAAAACCTAGGTCTAAACGCTTTCTTTTCTATAAAATTGTAAAGCAGAATTCGTTTAATTGTAACTAGCAGATGATTTAAGCGCTGGCGTAGCGCCAGTAGTAAGCACTGGGCAACGCACACCTACCTACCTACTACTGTGGCTGCACTAATACCACGTTAACAGAATTCTTTTACGCTAAAGAGCTCCTAATTCTTAATATCAAAATCCGGCCACTAATAGGTCATGTTACCGACCCGGCGCACAAGTGGTCATGGCCACAGAGTAGGTACATTATACTAAAGGGTAGCCGTGGCCAACTTCGCCAACCTTAATTAGCCTTCATAAGGTGGTCACAGTAAAGACAATCTCCCACAAGTGGGGGTTCTTGACCGATGTGTATGCGGCGTCCCTCCACATAATGGCTCATCCTCCATTTTGCGAAGAATCTATACCTACTCATTATTCCATTAGCCCACGCACAATGGTTTACTATAAGAACGAAGTGCGGAAACCGAACCCTTAACATAGATCATATTACATTATCGCTAATATTGAAGGGTAAATTAGAAACTACAATAAGTTAGTTTAGCTAAAAGACTGTACTAGTATGTTACCGTCTAACCTTTTCTTAATTAAATAGAAAGAAAAAGATGCACTGAACATAAAATTAGTTTTTTTTTTTATAAATTATAAACTGGCGCTTGACCGCAATCCCGCCTGATGGTAAGCAGTGACGCAATCGTTGATGGTAAAGCGCGCTAGTTTATTAAGAGCCTATTCACTCTAGCCTTGAAGACACTCAAATTGTAGTCCGACGGAAACACCGACGCTGGCAAATTGTTCCAATCCCTCGATGTACGCGGTATAAAAGAGGAAGCCAAACGCTTCGTCCGGATCGTAGTGGTGTTAACAACGTAACGGTGGAAACTCGCCGTACGACGGGTCGTCCGATGGTGGAACGGAGATGGGGGAATTAAATCATGCAATTCCCTCGCACACTTCCCAAAATGCATCCTATAGAACACCGAAAGCCTGGATATTCTACGCCTGTGCTCTAGGCTTTGGAGACCCTCTCGAGTTAAATCAGGGTCAGTTTCGTTTGTGAACAAAAGAATCAGTACCAATGAATCCAATGACTATGAAAACGCAGTAGCGATCACAATCTGCATAATTTTGAAGAATATTGCTACTCCACTGATAAATAGATTAAAAAACGTGTCAGCTCAACAACGTAAATAAGGCATTAAATGTTGTAGAACTGCCAAAAGAAAAGCCATTGCTTTATTGTGATGCGCAATTGTTCCGCTGGTGCTGCGAAATGTCACCTGGCTACTTTGGATTCAGTGGAGAGGCGTGCGAAAAGGCTGATTGGCGACCCAGACTTAACTCGAAACGGTCTCCAAAGCCTGGAGCACAGGCGTAGAGTAGCCAGCCTTTCGGTCTTCAATAGGATGCATTCTGGTGAGTGTGCAAGGGAATTGCATGATTTAATTCCCCCATCTCCGTTCCGCTATCGGACGACCCGCCGTACGGCGAGTTTCCACCCTTACGTTGTTGACACCGCTGCGATCTGGACGAAGCGTTTAGCTTCCTCTTTTCAAAATCAAAATCAAAGCATTTATTTCAAATAAACCAGTTACAGGCACTTTTGAATTGTCAGAAGGTCGGTCAGTCAGTAAGGTGAAGCTAGTCGCCCATTCCAAAGAGTAGGTACCTATGGAGAAGAACGGGCAAGAAACTGCATGGACACTCTTTTAAATTATCAAGCTATTGATACAAATATTTGATTACATCATTCATTTTGAAATCAATCGTGTGAGAACGATGCAGAAATATATTGTACGCTGAGAGCGTCCATTATGGAAAAAAAAAACAACAATTCAGAATTTAAAATACGCCGTAGCAGCTAAGAGATGACCAGTCCCCTCTGACGGCGTCCGTTCACGAACATGACGTATGGATCAGCATCATTCAGCTCAACCATATTGAAGGGAACCTAATGACCCACCACACACGCCACCACCAGCGAGACATTTGAGTGAGCATGACATACTCTCAACAGCCATAGCACTATCAAGTCAATAAACGACTAACCCAACAAATAGATGCTTTACAGCAAGTAGATCGTGCTCACACGTGTTCCATGCAATTATACAATACTAAGAAATTGAATCTACACAATGCAAAGACAGTTTTGTCCAAGGTTCAGCAGCTCCAACGGTGTTCCCGAATGCTAAGTTTAGCTCCTGTGTAGCTGCACCAGTGCCGAATACCCCTGTCAGCGATGCAATTCCGTAACGTACAATATGCCTGGCTGCATAGTGTGATACTGGCTTTGAGTTAAAAAAAAAAAAAACAAACAATTGCAAATTTAAACTACAAGAGGAAAAATCAAAGAACAATCAGTGTAAGCATAGAAATCGGACGCAGCTCAAGCCCAAGCCTTTTTGTCGTCAATATAATCTTTAACACTATAAAATGCTTTCTGACACAACTTACGTTTAATGAAGGATTTGAATTTATTCAGGCTCAGATCTTGAACCACCTCTGGAAGCCTATTGTAAAAATGTATACATTGGCATCTAAAAGAGCCACCTATTTTCTTGAGCCTTGTTGTAGGTACAATAAATTTGTGCTTGTTCCTAGTATTTATATTATGGACATCACTGTATTTTTTATACAATTTTATATTTTTATGAGCATACAAAAGATTTTCATAAATATTATTTTATATCGCGTACATCGAGGGACTGGAACAATTTGCCAGCGACGGTGTTTCCGTCAAACTATAATTTGAGTGTCTTCAAGTCTAGAGTGAATAGGCTCTTAATAAACTAGCGCGCTTTACCATCAACGATCGCATCACTGCTTACCATCAGACGGGATTGCGGTCAAGCGCTAGTTTATAATTTATTTTAAAAAATGCGTTTGTTGTGCTTAGGCAGTCGCAAAGAATGGATATTACCTATACCTATGAATAATAAGAAATCAATCCGAAAATTGGCCATCGCAATACCTATGGTTTTTCTCTTAGTTTATATGTATAGGTAGGTATTATAAGTTTTATGAAAACGCCCTAACTTCTTATAGTACCTACACGGGATTAGCGAAATGATCGTAATAAATAATACCACCCTTTATTACCGACATGAAGTAAACACACTGATATCCGAAACGTGTATGTAAACATCTTAACGTCAGATGTAACGTTTTAAAATTAAAACCGAACATTAAATTGTGTCTGATTTACCTATGTGATTTTCGTGTGGACTGTAAAAATAGATATATAAAGGGTGTATCTGACATCGACGCACAAACGAGTAGGTACCAGGATCCAGTACATGATTCTGAACCCCCCAGTGGTGGAATTTCTCGTCGGCTTTTTCATGATTTAAAAAAAGATGTATGTAGTTTTTTTCACTTTAGACCGATCATAATTGCTATACTTTTATAACCCAATAAGATTTAAAATTAAAAATTAATTAATTCGCTAATTACACAAAAAACGTAATGGAAACAAAACTCGAGAAACTATCTTATCAGTTGATTTAATAAAGTTCACATCAGGGATCAACATCATACCTAAAAACCCGCACAGCGGCACCCTTGCAACGTTCAAAAGGCGAGCCGACACTTTTTTTAAACCCTGTGAATTATGTAACCATTCATTAACGACATAAATGACTATCATAATTTTATTAGTAGCATGCGGTCTAACCTTTTCGCGAAGTTTGCGTTACGATGTCAGATACAGCCTGTATAAACAGAGGTAGTAGAGTTAAAAATATTTTTTATAAAATATGCATGCGATTAAAAAACGAGATGGGCATAAACGTTATGGTTCCAGATGGGTATTCTACTCTACTCTTCCTAGAGGCACCAGTACTAAATTCAGGTTAATTTATACCCGTTGGGAGGGTGACGACACTCAGTTGGAACTAAGTTCCAAATGAGTAAGCAGAGTAAGTTCGCTTTACGATTTACTCGGTCTAGAAACATACGTAAGTAATTTACATAGGTATATTGATAGTTGATCGCTGATTGTTCACATAGCAAACGGCTGACGAGTACGTTAGTTGCTGTGAGAAACACTGCCAAATTGAGTACCTAATAGCTCAACGACCCTCGTTTAGCGGAAAGAACAGTCGCCGAGTCTCACGCCTGGTACGGACGACAGCAGGTCAAGCTACCCCAAACTATCAATTATTTCCAATCAACATAGTGCCTTAAGCCTTTCAAGATAAAGTTGAAAATCTAATAAAGTAATCTAACAGATTCTTCTAGCTTGATGTGCTGTCGTCTGTACATGTGCACGCCAGCGAGAAGTCGCTTGTCCTTACGCCACAGTAACCAGTTTTTAGTTGCTAACCCTACTCGTTTTTCTTTATTCACCGGCGCGGGTGGGGCAGGACAAGTGGATACACCTGGCAGCCCAGAAGTGGAGAATCACGATGAGGCCGGGTGTGTTATCACCAGAGATGTTACGGAGCTTCGATTCCGACTCCGTTAGGTCGGAACTTCCGATTATTATCGTACCTTCGGTTCCGACTTCGGTTCCGATACTTTTAAATCGGAGGTTATTAAAGCATAATATAGCGGCGGCGGCCTGTCGACTATTATGAGCAGCCCCCTAATCGGCGAACACATTTTTGTCAAATGATTGCGACTAGTTGGGATCGTTTGGACCGCCCATTGGATCGTCCGGTCCATACGATCCCAACTAGTCGCAATCATTTGACAAAAATGTGTCCGCCGATTAGGAGGCAGGTTTACATATCACGCCGGTAATTCCCTGACTCCTGCTACGTGTACTCTATCGTCAATTATTTTTTCACTTGTTGTTAGTTTCTTACCACACGACACGTTCATAGGTTATAGACATTTGTTTTGATTTTTGGCTAGTTTTGAAGTCAATACATTTGATATAATTTGTTTTAAAGCTTTTGTTCATTTAATGTAATCCATAGGTACCTACTAATAGTATAAATGCGATAGTAACTCTGTCCGTCTGTTACGCTTTCCCGCTGAAACCTCTCGAGCGATTTTGATGAAATTTGGCACAGACAAAAAGAACATAGGCTACCTATTATTGAAAAAAAAAAATGTTATTCCCGAGGGAAATTTAAAAAGCGCGATATAACCGAATTCCACGCGGGCGAAGCCGCGGGCGGAAAGCTAGTATAATATGCTACTTTGGGTTTTAATTAACTTCATTTAATTTATTTTTCATTTGGAAATATGCTAATTTTCTTTCCACTGTTTGTGTTTAATTTGACAATAAAAAATTGAAATGAAAAAAATGACTGAATAAGTACTGTTTTTTGTGTTTAAATAAAAAATCTTTCTCCTACCACCACTTCTGACCCTGCCTCCGACTTCGGTTCCGACACCGATAAATCAAATTTAAGAACTCCGACTCCGGTTCCGGTTCCGGTTCCGATATAACTACCTCCGTTACATCCCTAGCTATCACAGCGGACGACATGGTTTACCTTATAGCTTCACTACTAGGTCACCAGTAAATGTAGGAGGTGTTAGGGGCGTGTCCTTTAAAGTTGCTTCTAACCATATAATCGGTTTTTATTACTTGGGGCGTCGTACAAACGTATACCGATTGAGTGGTACAATGTTCGTACCTACATATATGTTACAACATTGTCTTCTGATGGCTGTGCTAGAAAAGACAACAGGTGGGTGGGTCTGATTATGGATAACTTCCTACAAAAACATATTCGATAATGGTCAAAAGTCGAGTAGCTTTCTCACTAAGCGTTAGACTGACACTTTTAGTTATGAATTTCATTTATTGAATAACTTCTCACAAACAAACAACAAAAAAACACACTCTCACATTCGTTTGCAACTGATTGTATTTCATAAATCATCTATAAATAGGGTAATATATAACTAGTACACTATCAGGAGGGCAATCGCGCTAAAATAATTCAACCAAAACAGAATTGGATCGCAACCAAACCATAACTTTTGTTATGTTTCGTATCGCGCTAACGGTTTAAACATAACTGAATTGCAATTGGAACGGAACCATTGTCAAATGAAAAAGTTGAAACAAAGCTAACTTTTTCTATGCCATGTCAAACTTACGTCTAAACGATTAGATTTACTTATAATTGATTCAGTTTTAATTATTATATCTATGTTGAACTTCTACTGTTTTATTTAGCGCCAGTAGATTTTATTTTGACAGTTCAACTAAATTCATTGCGATATTTAACTAAAGTTGAAATGAACATACTGGCAGTGAGCAAAATTGTAGTGTACTACATACCTATAAGTATTGTTACAAGGTTACTCCACATTTTTAATAACGTGGGAAGATCTTCTATTTGCTAGAGTACCCACACTCAATGGAATTAGAGCACAATATTATTATAATCTTCTTTATTTTATATTATTAATACTAAGATATAATATTTCTATGGGTTGACTAAAGTTAGTTGTGGTAGCACTTAGGTAGTTTAACTACTTAATTCACATCAATATTTTTTGTTATATAGGTAACATTTTTATTCATCGGTCATTTTAACGGTTTGGACTGCCTCATCGGAGTTGATTTTTTTCCCCTGCAAAAAGTTATCCAAATCTATACTAATATACAGAGTGGTGCTGAAAATACGACAATAAATGAAAACACGAACAATGCTGGTTCATAGGAATAATCCTAAACCATAGAAAAAAACCTAGCATTAAAAATAAAAATAAAAAATTTCAAACAAACTAAATCGCATAAAATTGCAAACGGAATAGAACATCCTTTAAATATATTGGTCCGATCGGCGACAGCCCGATCCTGTATCGACTTGCTTTTCTCGCGCCATTATTATTAAAGTTTGGTACCGCAGGATGCGGCGGTCATTCACCTGTAAGCGCTTCCTTATCAACATGTACATCATGTAGAAAATGTGAAAAATGAAAAATAATTTGTTGTGACTAAACTAATGGACATACTCATATGATTTTTTTATGGGTAGACTGAGAATGTGGTGGGGTATACGATGTTTAATTTATTGTCGTATTGTCAGCACCACTCTGTATAAAGCTGAAGAGTTTGTTTGTTTGTTTGAACGCGCTAATCTCAGGAACTAAGAGTCCGATTTGAAAAATTCTTTTTGCGTTGGATAGCCCATGAATCCAGGAAGACTTTAGGCCAGTGATTCCCAAAGTGGTCCAGGTGGACCCCCAGGGGTCCTCGGGAGACTTGCTGGGGGTCTACGTAGGCGTGAACAAAAAATGGGGTCCATAAGATGTTAATGGGGGTCCACGAAAATTTATCTGCTTTTGATAGTAAAGAGCAAAAATGTAAGCATAGTTTTTATAAGGGCCTACCTACATTGTTTTAAGTACCTATCTAAGCAGATAATATTTTAATAAGGCAAGCGACTGTTACTTGTCCAAACTTGCGTATTCGATATTACGTACAATTTCGTGTACAGACTTGCAAAGCGCTATCCGCCCGACAATGCTTAATGCTTGTTCAGACATGAATTTGATCACCACTATAAATACTTGATGCCAAAGGCAAACGCATTCATTCGTTTCCGGAATTTCGAAAAAAGGCGGAATTTGGAAAAAAAGTTGTGAGAAAATTTATATCTGTGTTTGCTAGTGCCGGAGAAAAGTAAGTAACCTACCTTTTTTTTGTTATAGTACTTAAGTATTTTGTATACGTGTACTAGTCGGTTGATAACAACGGCCTGTATAGATAGGTAACTTAGTAACTTACAGATATTTTAATTGTCCTCTTTCGATTTGAAGACAAACACAGCACGTTTTATTCAATTGTTTTTTCACGAGAGAAGCACTGCCTCTCTAAAAAGGCCGAATAAGCAATATTGCAGAGCAATTAATTTTGTCATTTTTCTTGCAAATAACTACTAATTTTATAAAACAGTAATTTCATAATCATTTTAAATTGATTTTGATGTAACTATTTTATCCAAACTATTCCTTTTCGGAAAGAGCGAGCGGTGCGCGGGCGACGGGAAAAGGGCGGGGCTTGAACTTCGATGCCAGTTTGTCACGTTTTAACAATGAAGCCGCAGACAAAAAATACGCAAATACACGGAGCGCGTGAACTCATTGATTTAATAAAATTTTAGTTATCGTTTTTATGGACAATTTTGGGATTTCGACTTTTATTTTTTCCTACACAAATATGATCAGTATTCGATACTGAGTACACCAATTTTTATTTATACTATTAAAAATTAGTGGTAAATTATGTACTTTAAAATTGATATCGTTTTGTGAAAACGTCTGTATTTGTCTCAGCCGTTTATTACTTGGTCCCTTTACAAGCCGTAATTCTATTTCCGCGTGCTGACAAAGGCTGCGGTGTGATACCTATATTCAGAAAAAAACTTGGTTACTATAATATTTTTTTACAGGTAAGGTAACTGACACGAAACAAGGCTACAGCAAAGAAAAAATGTCGACAATATAGTGTCGATTATTTGAAATATGGTTTTGTTCCATCAGAGGCAGACAAACAATTGCCCATGTACCTATTATGAAACAAAGTTTTGAGCAATGACTCTATGAAACCATCAAAGCTCGAAGATCATCTAAAAAGGTGTCATACTGATAAAATAGGTCAAGTTTTAAAATATTTTCAAACATTGAAAGAAAAATATGGAAAGAGACGCACCGTGCACAGTATGTTCGCTTCAACATCTCAAAGTAACGATGATGGCTTGCGGGCATCTTACAATATCTCATTACTTATAGCAAAATCTGGAAAACCGCACACTATCGGAGAACAATTAATTTTACCCGCTGTTGAATAGGTTTTAAAAACTGTTTTGCACAAATCTCCATTTGACGTACTAAATAGAATCCCATTAAGTAACAATACTGTACAAAGACGCATTGATGAAATGAGCTCTGATATCGAAAGCTTTTTGTGCAATCATCTGCAAAAAACTCATTTTTCTATACAACTGGACGAGTCAACGTTACCCAGTAATGAAGCATTACTATTGGCATATGTCCGATTTATTATTGAGGAAGAAATTCACGAAGAATTGCTATTTGCCAGAACTTTGGAGACTGACACTAAAGGCGAATCAATATTGAATGTCCTGAGTAATTTTTTTACGGAAAAATCGATCCCATTTACAAACATTATTTCAGTGGCAACAGACAGAGCTCCTGCAATGGTCGGGCGATATCGTGGGTTTATAAGTCATCTCAAAAGAATTATACCAGGACTTACAGCTATTCATTGCGTAATCCACCGACAACATATTGTGGCAAAACATTTAAGTGACAGGTTGAACCAATCTCTTCATTTTGTAATAAAAGCTGTCAACAAAATCAGAAGCAATGCATTGAATACGCGTTTATTTGCTCAATTGTGCGACGAAAATGATGAAGACTTCCAACGACTGCTCTTACATACTGAAGTACGCTGGTTGTCGAAAGGTGCATGCTTAACGAGATTTTACTCTGTTTTCGATTCCATATTAGAGTTCTTAGAAAGTAGAGATCCAGATTTAAAAGGAAACTTGATCAAATTCAAAGCAGACATTGCGTATTTGACAGATTTGTTTAAAAAATTTAATGATATTAACTTGCAGTTACAAGGGGACAGCCTGAATTTAATAAAAACAAAGGGGATAATTTCGGCTTTTCTTGGGAAATTGAAATTTATGAAGCAAAACATTAGTTGGCGCGAATTCTCTCAATTTCCAAACTTGTCGCAGGTAGAATGTATTCATGAGGATATCCATACCTACAGTCAACATTTAAGTGCCATGCATGATGACTTCAAAACCAGGTTTGAAGATATACTGACGATGGATATACCACCATGGATCATAAATCCATTTGATGAAACGGAAGTGGCCAATGTTGTATTACAAGACGAGCTGCTCGAGCTAAGCACTAATGAGGAGCTGAAGGTGAAATTTAGAAAAGGCTACCTAACATTTTGGCTGCAAGCAGAAATACCCGAAAAAGATCCTGGACTGTGGGAAATCGCAAGGAAATTTTTAATAGCTTTTCCCTCGTCATACCTTGTCGAAAGGAGTTTTAGTGCCGTTACAAACCTCTTAACAAAAAAAGGAGCAAATTAAACATCACAGAGCGGGGGGATTTGCGGTTATTGCTGACAAAAATAAAGCCAAACATTGATCGTTTGCTGACACTCCATCAGATACATCCTTCCCATTAATTAAAATTATGACCTGAACCTATATTACCTTAATATTTTTTTCTTGTAATTCTATTCTTTTAATAAATAAAGTGATATAAAATGTACCATTTTTCGTTTTTATTTTACATATCGGAATATAGGGACAGAACTCAGAAGTGACACAATTTTTATTTTTTGGCGACTTTAAGAATGTGGTAGAAATGTAGCAGCAGGGGGTCCACCGAAACCAGTAAAATTTTGAAAGTGGTCCACGAGAAAAATAAGTTTGGGAACTACTGCTTTAGGCGATATAACATCAGCTGCAACCAATAAGAGCGGGGCATAACTAATTCCACGCGAACGAAGTCGTTGGCGGCCGCTAGTTTCTAATAAAAAGGTAGTCTGTTGGAGCAATGTCCGCGGAGAACGGTGGATGTCTTAAACATTCCAATTGAAGTTCCTCTAATTTGGTAGCAGTCTGTTGTGCAGTGTGTGGTATCGCGTTATCCTGAAGCAGCAGTGGCCTTGTGCGATTGACCAGTCTCGGTAGTTTAGCGGCTAGTTTATCCATCATTATGTGGAGCTGCCCACAATAGAGATCTGCATTAATCGTCTGGCCAGATTTAAGGAAGCTATAGTGTACCACACCGGCACTAGTCCACCAAACGCTGACCAATAACTTTTTTCTAGTCAATTTCCTCTTGGGGCAGAATTTAGATGGTTCACCGGGGTTCAGCCATTGCGATGTGCACTTCCTATTGTTGTAGAGTATTCATTTTTCATCACACGTAATGATTAGATTTAAAATCCCTTCATTAGTGTGCCGATTCAGTAATGTAACGTAGCAGTCGACGCGCGTTTGGGGGTTTGCTTCACTCAATTCATGAGGTACCTACCTTTCGAGCTTTCTTATCTTCCCAATTTGTTTCAAGTGGATTAAAACAGTTTTATCACTTACACCGCAGGCTGCAGCTAACACGGACGTAGTTTGCGATGGATCCGCTTCCACAATAGCCTTCAATTCTTCTTTATCAACTTTGGTGTCCGGCCGTCCACGGGGATTGTTCTGTAGGTTGAAATTTCCAGAACGAAAACGATGGAACCAAAAACGCACTGTGCTTTCTCTAGCGACACCACACATCATTAATTCTTCAAGCCGTATTTGCACCTACTGGTACCTTAGCTTTTTCATTATTATACCTTTTTTGTGTCGATGGGAAATCTTCAAATGTCCTTTTCTGCTCTAAACCTCCTGCGCTAAACCGCAACCCTGGCCCAGGCATCGGTCTTCGTGGATCCCATTACGATGTGCTGAAATCTCTTTGAAGCGCCCGTGAAATACAACGCGCCATCGACCAGGGCCTGGTCCTTACGGGGCATCGAGTTGCCAACTGCTCGCGCCTACGGTGGCCGGGAATTTGATGTTGTCTCCCGACCAGGGCGTCTCCTACGGCGGCTAGAGGTGTAAGGGCGCTGAGATTCCCGCTCGCGCACTCGCTTCGCATTCTCCTTTGCCAGCATCACTGCTTCGCAGAAGGAGGTCCGCTCGCTCCGGACCATGGCCTGGACCAAAGCCGGACGCGAGAGATAGCCGCCAATCACCGCCACGAGGACACGGCGGTGCTCCGCCTAAACCGGGCAGACTTCCACTGTATATTCCACTGTGTCCTTAGGGCGCTCCTCGCAGAAGTGACACCCTGGCGTTCCCTCCCGCCTTATCTGGAACAGGAACCTCCCGATACAGCTGTATGCGATGATGACCTGCGTCAGGCGGAAACTGAGGACGCCGTGTCGCCTCTCTAACTACTCCTCAAAGAGGGGACTTACCGCCGCTATTGTGGC
This sequence comes from Sesamia inferens, assembly GCA_037179545.1. Lineage (NCBI taxonomy): Eukaryota > Metazoa > Arthropoda > Insecta > Lepidoptera > Noctuidae > Sesamia > Sesamia inferens. The sequence continues at coordinate 24,689,068 of CM073921.1, forward strand.
GTGCCCATTCTTATATTCATAGTCTACCCAGCTAGCAAAATAAATCGTAAAATAGTCACTAGCACCTTTCTATTTCAGCTATTGTTTGTGAGATGGATCTTCAAAGTGTCGATGTCTGTGTATGTTTACTCAACCCGATTTGGACGCACTTCTCTCTGCTTTAAATGATGTAAATATCGTAAGGTTATTAATAGCCAAATAGTAAAAATAATATAGCAGTAATACCAAATTTAAGTACCAATACAAACCATTTCTAGTCTAGTAGGTTGGGCACGCCACAATAGCGGCGGTAAGTCCCCTCTATGAGGAGTAGCTAGAGAGGCGCCACGGCGTCCTCACCTTCCGCCTGACGCAGGTCCTCACCTAACACGGCTGTTTCGGGAGGTTACTGGCCTACAGGCAAGTGAAGGAACACGGGTGGGTTTTAGTCAGTAAAAGTCTGGCACGCCCTTCCGCTCCGCCCAGAGGGAGAGAGATCATTTGATGTTTTCCCATCCCAAACAAAAAAAAAAATGATAGGTACAAAACAAATAAACCTGTAATAAGATTATGGCATTAATAAAAATATCTCAACTCTTACTTTACTAGTACTATAATAGACATGTGTTTGCTTCTTTCGCATATCAACTTTTCCTAAAGGAAGCTCTTTCGTTCGCCTTATTTATTGTAATGCCTATAACAGTGCAATCACTCCTCTCTCAGAACATGTAAAACAATCAAGCAACAGATATAGTCCGTATTATTTGTCTTCAAACATTCAGAACATAGGTACATAAAGCGTTGTGTTGTCTGTGTTGAATGTACATAAATATTTTGCCATAATACGCCAAATTTATTGGTAGATAATGACCGTACAGAATTTACTCATGTACTGGGTTGTCGGAACACGAAATGATAAATACTGCAGACTTTTATCTTTTTTCGTTTTTTCTTGGACATAGAGCACAGTCAGAGAATATAGTGAACAAAACGATACAATACTTTTTTCCTATATTTTGGATACTTTTATTTTGTTTTTTACCCCACACTACGCTTGCTAATTCGCGATCTCCACTAGGACTCTTCTACTGCACCGGCTATCGGACCGGACAAGAATGGCCAGTCTATTCAGTTTGCTTGCTCTGCAAGCTATGTCAGTAACTCTGGTTATTTTCCGAATAATTTGATTCCTGATTTTGGCCTTTAAACTCAGAGCTCGCTCCATAGCGCGCCTTAGCGACTTTGAATTTGTGGTCCAACGCGACCGACAGTGTCTACCATCTTCACTTAAGCTACCCTTCTATAACCTATATAATATAAGAAAAAAGCGGAACCGAGAACACAGTGTATAAAACCTTGTTTTTAAAAACATAGATTATGTTGATATACACGATCCTATATGCACTGTCTTTAAATTGCAACAGACGTTAATTTCTCGCACCCTTGAACGGATCTGAACTAAGGACGCAGCCGCTTTCAGTGTTACAAGTGTATTTACTTGACTTTTAAAACGGACAACACACCATTAAAACAATAATAAAAATATATGTGAATTTTACTGAAATTTTTGCAGGGGTTTGTGTTGTCTTGTGTTTGTGTTTGCAGCAGTTGCACGGGTAGGTCGATCAAGGTAGGCCACTCTTGCATTTTGGTTGGTTGATCCAATCACAAACCTGATGCGCATTCAGAATTATAAATTAAGTTACTCCATAGAGAGGCTGGATTAAAAACATGACTAAACTAAAAATAGGTATGTCAATTAACGTCAGGTGCTGACTAATTTGACGCAAAGATATCGCTTCAATAATTAATAATTACATACCCACTACTTAAATCAAGTCAAAGGACATACCCAGAACGGTCAGTTTTAAAGTAAATGTGTGCAGTGCTGCATACCCCCACTCTATTCCAATTTAAATAAATATCAACTTTGTTTTAAAGACAATAAAGTTGATTTTTGATTGGAAGTCGTGGTGGCCTAGTGGTTAAAACACCAGCCTCTCAAATATGAGTGCGCGGGTTCGATTCCAGGTCAGGCAAGTACCAATGTAACTTTTCTAAAGTTATATGTACTTTCTAAGTATATCTTGGACACCAATGATTGAAGGTGAAGGAACACCTTGAGGAAACCTGGACTTTAAGTCTGAAATCGCCAACCCGCATTGAGCAAGCGTGGTGATTACGCTCATTCCTTCTCTGTATGAGAGGAGACCTCTGCCCAGCAGTGGGACGATAAAAGGTTAATAATGATGATGATGATGATGAAAGTTGATTTCAGTGTGACTAGCAGTATTGAAAAAGTTATAAATATGTTTGGAGTTGTAGCGTAAACTGAACTTCAAATTAAGTAATAATCTCTAAATTCAAACGCTCCTTAAAAATCGTTTATTTTTAAGTCTAAGCTGAAAATCTTACGGATATGAAGGAACTGAAAGCAACCAGCGTTCACCACTTCAAAGTGTAAATTCAAGTTTAGGCTTTTTTCCCAGCCAAATACATACGTATGTGGCTGGGAAAAAAGCCTAAACTTGAATTTACACTTTACAGGAACATTAATAGGTACTATACGCGAAACTCGAGCGAACCGTGTGAGTCCGTATTTTATGGGGTTCTATGTTAATAAGTATGAATACTTGAATACTCTTTACATCCTACATAAACTACCGTTTTCTTCTACAATCCTAGCACACTCCTGTTGCCACGTTTCAGTTCATTACTTTACAGATTACTATGTAGATTTTTTTCATCACCATTGCTCTCAATACGGTGCTGGAAAGCTTCGTCAGGAAACCGGTATGTACTAGAATTAAAACCTCGAAGGCGCGTGGTGGTTTGTGGTCAACCTCTCACAGAAAGGAGGCCTTTGTATTAGGGATGTTTCCTGGGTAAAAAAAAAATGATTCTATTTAGTCCGTCATTCAGATTATAGAAAAATATTGGATACGTATATTTTGTTTTACCAAATCAATAAAAATTGACAAATATAAAAGACATCATAGATCAGGAGTGGTGGCAGTGGTGCGTTGACGTCACACGAGTTTTCAAGGCGCTGTGTCGTCTTCATTTTTTGTTTACATGAAAAAAGAAAAAAATACGTGTCTAGTATTTTTTAGAAATCTGACTGACGGACTAATTAGTTTTTTTTAGTCAAGTACCCTATTGTAATACAGGCACGCCGGCTGCAAGTATTACACACCTTAGAATATTTTCTGCTTAAAATATGTGTTTGTACTCTAAGCAAACGAACAGCTAGTACTATAAGCTGCTAGTTCTATATATATACTAGAACTATAAGCAGAACTCTTGTACTTCCTTTAATAAAGCACCAAATACCTCATAGTTAGTTAGTTATCACGAATAAAATTAGCTTACGATTCTATATACCTAATATGTGCAGCTTTCCAATAACAAATGCTAACATTGGTAAGGAAAATGATTAATTTTTGCTTATACATAGGGACCGAGCATAAGAGACTAATATTCCTTTTTAAACTTCTGTTTTGGTTACAAAAAGCATAACTCCCAACATCATTCGGGCGTGTTCGCTCACCGCATGCTTTAAATTATTCACCTGAGTTTTACACTGACACCCAAGAACTGTTTGACATTGAGGCCTTCGACAAATGTCGTCATCCATCAGTCAGCCAAAACGTTCTGGAGTCGAACGTTAAAAACATTGACGACTAAATTACATGCATATAAATTCTACATGATTAATACGCTGGAACATTTGGGCCCAAGTGGGAGTGATGCCCGTTGGCCTACCGCCATCCTCAGTCGCAGTGAGGAAGCCGGTGTAAACAGGGCTATTTGCACGTCTTGATCTTGGCCAGATCTTGACCTATTAACACGCAGTCCACGCAGTGGATGTCAGTGAGTGTCGCTCCGTGTATTTATAGATTGGGGCGCTGAAGCTTTTTGTTTCGAGTTCGCGCGCAATCGGGGTACGGACGAAGTGCAGACGCGTCGCGTCGGAAGTAAAATGTCCGCAAGAGGGATCAGACGGAAGAAATCGTCGCTGTCGGAAGTGAAAGTCGCTGTGATCGGTGCGCCATCTGTCGGAAAGAGCGGTACGTAGAGTGTAATGTTTGTTTATTTTTAATGCAGGGTTGTTTTATTATATTGTTGACATTTTAGCGAATATTTAAAACCTTTATTTTTCTCTTTTGTTACTTTAGGAATTTTCATAAAATTAAAAATGGTCCCGTTATAGTGACTCATCGACATACAAACTCATGTTCCTTATTGTTTTAGTTTATATATAAAAACAAATAATACTTATTCGTAAATCCCTAGGTATTGCTTTCAAACATCTTTGCTGAAATAACGTTGATGGAGAACAAGTGTTTTTGTCTCAAGGCCCTGAATATATTCAGATCATAAATGATACCAATAAAACGCGAGGGATCGATGAGTAATAAAACAGCGGAATTTATCATTGCCTGATAATACACAAGACGTTATGCTAAACATAAAACTTTTTTAGCTGTTGCGAGTTGCCAAATTTAATTCAGAAAGCGTTACTTAATTTCATTTGCTTTTGTTTTAAAATCCCATGCAGAGGAGGTGGCTGTGCAATCGTGATAATTGTTGGTATTGATGAGATTTCACTTATTCAGACACTATTTTAATGGGGCTAGTTGATGAACTTAATAATCATTTATAAGCGATGGGTGGCTCCAGCTATCTTTGATGATGATGACTATACATCACTATAACGCCCGTGCTTCATTATTGATAAAGGTAGTGGAAAGAACATTACCTTTATCAAGATTATTGAAAGAATCGGCCTGTAATGATCAAATTCTTCGTGAATTTTTGGGAAATCACTCATCGAAATTGCAAAAATATTAGAATAACAGTCTTACCACAACAGTTCTAACGATTAAAGTTTTGAAATTTCACGTCATGACTATGAGTTAGGTAGAATTCTTTGGCCTAACATCTTCTTACCAAAATCAAATATCCCTTTTCGCTGTAGGTACTGTAATCACACCCACAAGAGACATTACAGTTCTATCTCGAGAAATGGCACATTATCGAACTCAAAACCTACTCTCTCCCTATTGAATTCAAAACAATGGAGAAAATGGGTCGTAGCGTGTAATTTAGACGTTCAGATAGTGCTGATTCTCAGCCTGATTTTCATAAATGACTGGATTGAAGCGTTTGTTTAAAAACTATTTGCGCCTCGTGGTTCCGCTCACACATGTTTCGATCCCGTGGGAATATTCGGAAAAAAAATAAGTTACATATATGGTAATCCTGTTTATAAATCATCTATGTGGCTAATTTCATCTAAATACGTTCAATAGTTTTGCGCAAAAGAGTAACAAAGATATGTCCAAACTATTAGTAGAATGAATAATTTTAGGCACTTTTGAATTGTCAAGTATTCCAAAGCGTAAGTAGTAGGTTCTTATGGTATAGTACAACTAGAAACTCCTTTAAACCGTTCATCTGCAACCTGCAATATATACATAGGTACCTATGCTACTATAGCAGTGCGTTTCTGTAGCCATCTCACCGAGAATAACTAGGGCAACTGAGTCTTAAGTGCGCTGTCATCCCAATTAAAGCTCCTTAGCTTACACTATTGACAGCTTACTCTAAGCTCACTTTACTTCACATTTCACGTTGAGAGTTTTACAGAATTGATTGGCTGTCGTCTACATATAGGTCGCATCGGACAGCCTAATGGTATTGGCCCCGACTTACAAGTAGTAGGTTCACTCCCGCTCTGGCACTTTATTTTGGGAAATTATTTTATCACTACTACATGAAAACGTAGTCGTGGTGGCCTAGTGGTTAAAACACCAGCCTCTCAAGTATGAGTGTGCGGGTTCGATTCCAGGTCAGGTATCCAATGTAACTTTTCTAAGTTATATATACTTTCTAAGTATATCTTAGACAGCAATAACTGATTACAAGGTGAAAGAAAACATCTTGAGGTAACCTGGACTTTAAGTCTGAAATTGCGAATTGTAACACACGGGCATACAGATGTCTACAAGACATGAAAGAAACATGACAGCTTTCATTTTACAGATGGCATTGTTGGTATAAAACATAAATATTTGAAAGTTTTTTTTTAAGACGTTGCTCTATGTACCATAGGAATTTGTCCTGCGTGCATTTACAAACATTTTAGCTCCCATACATAAAAAGTCGAGCCCGAAATTATTACTTCTAGATCATACAAACGAGAATCGAAACCGCTACACGCACAGCAGCAACCGTACAGACGTCGTAGATTTTATCTGTCTTACTAAATATTTTGAACGTGAAAGTTTCTATGGATGTATGTAACTCTTTCACGCAAAAACCACTGAACAGATTTCGATGAAATTTTACACACAATTTTTTATGGTTTATGACCAGGAATTATATTATATAATTTTTATTCAGTTATTCCCACGGGATCAAAAATTTATGCGGGTGAAACCGCAAAACGCAGCTAATTTCAAATATTTCAGCATAAAACTGAATGAAACCACTTTACAGCGCACATTTCATGGCATAACTCAGTGGTGACGTAGATTAGTATTGTTCGTATATTTAGAGGCAATCACGGGCTTTTAAAAAGTTGGTTCGTGTTTATACTGCAGAAATGACGCATGATTCATAGTTCCGCATAGTTTTTTTTAAGAATTTTAGGCAGTTGAATTCCCGTCTTACGGTCGAATCCTACTGATATTCTAAATGCGATAGTTTGTGAGGATGTGTGTATGGTTGGAAGTTGGTTATTCTTTTACGAAAAACCTATTGAATGGATTTGTATGTTTATCACACAGATGTCGTACATCTCGTAAATCGGGGCCGCCCGTAATTCGATTAGGTCCAAACGGTACTTAGTTCTAATAACTATACAATATTGTGGTACTTAAGTACATATATCTGGGAAAACAGATAGTGATAGGGAAACGTAGATGTACGAGTATGTACATACGCGTACTTACAAAAAATCGTTTGACATAAAAGTTTCTATCTAAGATCCGTCTGGAATAATATCATATATTATGTGATAATACGTGATATTAGATATGTGATGTAGTTAAGGAATGATAAACATAATATGTAATTATATTATATTATGTTATCAAAATCAAAAGTCATGAGGCATCAAAGTGAGACAGTCCCCCCAAAACGAACAATAACAATAATAATTATTATTATTTTATAACAATAATAATAATTCCCCTTCGCCACTTCCTAGTACTTTCGCTAGGAAGAAGAAGTGTCGGAACAAACTCCCCAGCAGCACAGCTGTCTGTTGATTAAAAAAATAAAAACAAATGACTAGCCACGCCAAAATACCAGCAAACAAAAAAAAAAAGATTTAATATCATTAAAATGGAAATTTAAATAAGTATAAACTTATTACCTAAATAAAACCCCAGGTATAAAGGGCGTGACAGCTCAAACTTTATAATATCAGTTCTAATGTAGGTACCTAATAAATTGTATATTGGCTTATAATACTAAGCCAATATACAATTTATATAGTTGCGAAATGTGCGAAACGTTATGTACGTTACATACGGCAGCCTTGTTCAAATACACAAAAGAACTACAGATTTTGCTAAATTAATGATTATGATAGTAATAAAATATTACGATTGAGATTTAAATAAACGTTTGTCACATTTTTTGTTTTAACATCCGATACGAACATATTCGGATAATTTCTATTTTATATGCAAACTAGCCTATAATGTCTTTGACCGTGTGGGATTTCTTGGTCACCCATCACACTCCATCGCACCGCACTGTCTTCTCGCGCTATAAAACCACTTCGTTTTACAAAGAAATTTAAATAAAGAAGATTTTTTTTTCTTTTTCTCGGCTCTTCGGGGTTTAGCATGATCTTTAAAAGCTTTGCCTTCCTCACAAATTGGGCTACCGAAAGCAATATTTATGGTCCTTTTGAGATTAGGGCGTTTAAAGGAACAAACTCTTCAAATTTATTATATACTAGTATGAATTAAGTTTTCATTGTATAGATGGAATGCATTTTGTGGTATAATTCTCTTACTTATTTATTCTATTTCTGTCGTTTGGAGGCATGATAATGGCAACATTGGCCATCATGGAACTGAGTCACAAGATGGTAGAATGATTTAGTGGCCTGTAATTACTCTGACTATATACGTAAATTAAACTTTATGAACTTTTAACCCTCCAAATTTGAGCCAAATGCGATTTAATGTAGTGGCCAGTACTAATTTTAACTCCGGCTATTCCATTAGGGTTTCGTAAGAAGTGTAATGTTAAGAACACGGTTGGAACGTTAGGTACATGGAACTTACACAATATTTTTTCAATTATACTCTGTTTATTATAGTTCTAAACTTAAATATATAAATTTAAATATAATTTTATAAAGTAAGAGGAAGTGCGTATTAGTATTATTTATGCTCATAATCTGCGTTTTCCCAATCTTTTCACAAATATTCCAATCGGATGCAGATGAATACGTGTATTTTACATGAAGCGACTGCATGAAATTTCTTTATTAAATTTTCAACTCTATGGCTAAAACATTAAGGCCTAAGGTTAAGTTGGAATATTTAACAGTTTCGGGTAGCTAGACCTGCTTTCGTCCGTACTTTGAATTACGACACCAGTTGATAAGACTTGTCATCGGACTTTCCAGCTTCTGAAGCGACCTTTCCTGTCACGTTTGACAAATATCCAAGAATTACAGCCGGGATGAAGATTCTTGTGCTTTCCGAGGTACGAAAAGGTGATATATGTAAATGCTCATCCATCCACGGTGCTACCGCAGCAAGCGTTGCTAAACCTGTTCTATCGACACGCGCGGCTATTATTGGTCACATGCCTCTCCACATTGTTATTTATGCTATATCTTTAAAATAATTACTAATTATCGATATAATGCTCAGCGATTGTTGTGCACAGCGAATGTTTGGAAATAACATTTTTATAGGTAGCAATTAGGTGCATTCAACAACAAAATTTCATTAGAGGCTGACGTAAATCTGTAGGACTACGGGCCGCACGGCATGAACATGCAGAATGTTTGCATTGCGGTGCAGCCCGCACCACTATTTCGTACTTGTTGTATGAACTTCTCTCTCTGATCTCTCTCCTCGGGGTAATTGCGTAAATATCCAAGGTTTTAATTTTTACTGTTGAACTATGTAGGTACATTCGTTGATTTATTTACTTTTATGGCACTGAGGACCGTCCGCGACTTCGTTCGCGTTTTTTATAATCTGCTCCTATTGGCCGCAGCGTGACGTTATATAGCCTAAAGCCTTCCTGAACTAATGGGCTATCCAACTCAAAATTTTTTTTCATATCGGACCAGTAGTTCCTGAGATTAGCGCGTTCAAACAAACTCTTCAGCTTTATATATTAAAGTATAGATTCAATATAAGTTTAAACATCGGAAACAATAACTAAAATTCCTGTTTTACTTCTTCCATAAAACACGGACTGTAACTATAGTTATTTGTGTCAAACATTGATTTTGGTAAATACCTACTTGTGTCACAAAGTATTGAATAAAATAGCCTAATTATACGGAAACGGAATTTGAATGATTTGATTTCATAACGTTTTCTAGCTGTTAAGAATGCTTGAGAAAATATTATTACATCGTTAAATCAATGTCTACTCTCGCCTACAAAATTTCTAAATAAAATCTTCTAGTATGGATAAAGTAATAATTCATCCTGCTTGGTGACCGACATGTCAAATCCAAAATTTATTTTGTGATATCATTTTCTTAATGATTCTATATCTGTCCTTTCGAAGTACGATAATGGCAACATTGGCCACCATGGAACTGAGCCTCAAAGTGGTACCTGCTATGATTTAGTGGCCTATAATTACTGTAGGTAGTAGTCGGTACTAATACATAATTAAATCAATATGTAAGTAAATACTGCTGGTAGATTATCCAAAAACGCAATTTTACTTAGACTCAGCACGAAAAATTACTAAACCAGAAACGCAATTTACCTAGTAGAAGTGAAAATTGGCATTCAGTTTATTACAGAGCCTATTACGGGAAGGCATAATATAGTACAGCAAAGAATTCGGCGGTTATTTATAATATTTGGGAAGGACAGTCTAGATTTGAGCTGCTTCCTGATATTGTTGACAAAACGCTTCAAAACCTGTACCATAACAGTCACATCGAGCATTGTTCCACTATTTCGAGTAATATTTGTTATGACAATGAAAATGTAACTCGAACCAGAAAAAAGATGGTTTATTCCATATTTTGATATTGATATTCTGCTTTTTCTTAGAATATAAGACAGTAGACACGTGTAATATATATGGGAGAGTATATAATGTTATTTACTGTGTGTATTTGTTAAACGCGTCCTCATAAGGATTAATTCTATGGGTCGACCACAGTTGCTTTTTCAAAAGGATCAAGTCAATGATTTCCTTGTTTAGCATAGACTTTTTAGTATGTCGCTTTTTATTTAAATACTTTACCTATTTTGATACACACTTTTCTAGTGATAAATAAAGTACAACTATTAATTTTAATTAAAGTATAACTAATTTAATTAATTAATTTTAATTAATTTTAATTTTTAGTACAAAAAGTAATAATTTTAATTATTTGTTATACTTTTTTGTGAGATGCTGTGAGATTTCCTTGCAATCTGTCTTATAAAAATCTTATGCATTCGGTACCACTCTGCTCGATAGGGTTTGATTTAAGACACAGCATCTTACTCGATGGGATTTTACGAATTTCGTCATGAAATTCAGAAATTTACAACAATTTTCACCATTTAAATTTATTAAGAAAAATATGTAATACGGAACATTGACCCTTTCATTTATTTTTTTAACTTGTTGTTTATGCTAGATATCTTTACAGGATTTATTCTAGTGAATGGGTTAAGAACCTTGATCTAACAACCTAAGCCATATATCTAAGTAGAATAACCAAATTTAAATTAACAGTATTATTAAATTTTACATTATTAGGTAAAACGCGCAACATACCTAGTACACATTTACTTACATCACACATATTAAGTAAGTACAGACATAAACACTAATATGGTTCCATACTTTCGACACAAGACAGCTACATTCTTTCAAATAAATAATGATTTTTTTTATCGTTTTTCATTCGTTCCGTAACATCATTGATTAATTAAATCATATTTCTTTATTGCACTAATGTGTATGTTACATTCAGTTTTTATAGTAATGGTAATTCCAGCATGAAACCAGGTTACGGCAAGGCAACATAATAATATTATGACCATTTTTTTGGGATGGGAAATAATCACATGACATCTCCCGCTCTGGGCGGAGCGGAAGGGCGTGTCAGACTTTTAGTGACTAAAACCCACCCGTGTTTCTTCACTTGCCTGTGCGACGGCCAGGGCCACGGTTTCTTGTTTACCCAACCCGCAACCCTGACCCAGGAGGTATCGGTCTTTGTGGACCCCATCACGATGTGCTGACATCTCTTTGAGGCGCGCGTGAAACACAACGCGCTGTCGACTCGGGCCTGGTCCGACCCGGGCGGCGAGCTGCCCACAGTAGGCCTAGTATGAGTTTTCATTACGAAACTCGATCGGCGATGTCGAGCGCGTTTGACTCAGCGATTGGCCCGCTTCAAGGTCGTAAGAACTCTCAACCAATGACAGCGCCAAACGCGTTCGATATCGACAATCGAGTTTCGTATTGAAAACTCATACTAGGCCTACTGCTCACCGCCCGCAGGTCAGTGCCTACGGTGGCTGGGAGTTCGGTGTCGTCTCCCGACCAGGGTGTCTCCTGCGGCGGCTAGTGGCGTGAGGGCGCTGGGATTCCTGCTGCCTCACGCGCTCTGCCTCCTCCTTTGCCAGCATCACTGTTTCACAGAAGGAGGTGACGCCCTGCCATGCACTCTCATTCCGGACCATGGCCTAGACCAGGGTCGGAAGCGAGAGATCGCCGCCTTTTTCAGAATACGAGTATTTGAATTTGAGGCACTACTAGTTGTAGCTTACTATGAAGTTATCCTTCCAAAAAATGATACTTGCTTACATTTCTGGCGAACCAAGTCACATTGTTATTTTGGTACGACCGAGTGAAACCATTTTAGTGTTAATAATTTCCCTTAAGATTTTGTTACATTTATTGAAAAACTGTTCTTCTTTTGTTTATCCCGCTAATTTGTTGAAAATGTTTGCTGTCGTTTATAATATAGTGTATAAAGCATTTTGCTCCAACTGAAACAAGATGTCCTCTCGTGCGCTAATCCATTGCTCACCATTAATTGGCATCTTAACCTCGTATATCGATCAGTCTGCGCAGGCGCCATTAGGAACGAATGCCACGGTGTAAATAACAAGAGCATTGACAACGGACGTGTGACGACGGACAATTCGCAAACAATGTAAACATTTGGCTGTCTCCCAGATTGTTCACATATTTCCCTTTTTAACCAAGAACAACGTGGAAAAATGTGGTTATGCATTTGGCGAATTTTTTGTGTTCACTCCGATATCTCCATGGCTACTGGGCAAAAATATGTACTGAATCTTTCTTTCGTTTGTCAGAGGAAAACTCGCGAATGTAATTACTTTTCTTGTGTGGTTTTTGAATCAGATTCAATAATACATATTTTCTTCCATTTACTTCATTACCATAAAATAGTGTTCATCTTATAAACACGACATTTTTATTTGAACTTTGACGTAACACTGAACCTAGACGCACGCCGTATAAGTGTTTAAGTTTTTACAGAAAGATTGTTTAGTGTTTCTTGACGATGTCTTATAAGTCCTTGTTACTATTTCATCTGCCTAGCCTTTTCCTGTCTATGTCGGGTTCGTCTTCGATTCTCACCTGTACAGATTTAGATAGCTGAATTCCAATATTGTACATAACACTTGTGCCTTTTTTTATTGGGATGGGAAATCATCAAATGACCTCTCCCACTCTGGGAAGAGCGGGAGGGCGTGTCAGACTCTTACTGACTAAAACCCATCCGTGTTTCTTCACTTGCCTGTAGGCCAGGGCCAGGGTTTCTTTTTTAACAAACCCGCAACCCTGACCCAGGTGGCATCGATCTTCGTGGACCTCATCACGATGTGCTGACATCTCTTTGAGGCGCGCGTGAAACACAACGCGCTGTCGACCAGAGCCTGGTCCTTACTGGAGCAGCTGCCCGTTGCTCACCGCCCGCAAGCCTGTGCTTACGATGGCCGGGAGTTCAATGTTGTCTCTAATAAGATTAGATCTGTGTCGCACTTAAGTTAGGCCGTTAGCACACTGATATTTTGTATGTATACTTTGTAATATTTTTTATTTGTACATGTTAGTGTTTTGTTGTAACGGTTGCCCTTAGCTTTGGTCCCCACACGGTCTCGCGGAATTTATCGAGTTATTTACGCTTGTTTTTGTTGCTTTCCGCGCGTTCTTTAATTGAATTTAATTTGTTAATTTGAATTAAAGGCTTTTATTTGAAATGGCTCCCAATCCGCTTACTAAGACCAAAGCAGAAGTTCAAGCCGCATTGCGTTGGCGGGTGCGGCTGCCCTGATTGCTCGGCCGGATCGGGTTCAGGCATTGTTGACCAGTTACGAAGGGTTGCCTGCGCGCATGCAAGGGTTGGAGCGACACGTTGTCGACTTCCATGCGTACGTTTTGGATCACCCTCCAGCGGATGAAGCCGTAGTGGAGACCTTTACAAGGGATGTCGACCAGGCGTACGAACTGGCCAACCAAATTACGGAGTCGGCAGAAGGGCTCCTGGCTGCCCGTAGGGGAGAGCCGACTTTGAGCGGGGAGGTTAAACCGACCCCGCCGGTTTTGTTAGGGAGACTGCCCACATTGGAGATTCCCCACTTTGACGGGGACCTCACGGCTTGGATGGGCTTCATCAACCTGTTCGACAGCTTGGTGGACTCCAGGGAAGATTTGTCCCCCAGCCAGAAACTGGCTTATTTGCGCTCCGCCCTCCGCGGAGAAGTCAGTGCAGTGGTCCAGCACCTGATAGTCAGCGATGCTAACTACCAGGTTGCGCGGCAGTTGTTGCTGGACCGCTACCAAAACGTCCGCTTGCTAGCGGACACCCATGTGGCCGCCATTTTGGCCTTACCGAAGGCAACGCGGGTTTCCTCACTAAGGAAGGATTTGGTCAACCCGCTCTTGACCGCTATCCACTCGTTGCGCCGGCTGGATTTGCCGGTCGACCAGTGGTCTTTTCTGCTTCTGCACATCGTCCTAACGAAATTGCCCGCAGACGTAAAGGGTCGATTTGAGCAAAGGTACGGGGGCAATAGCGCCTCGTACCTCCCCCCCTTCTCGGATTTGCTTCGTTTTTTGGAGGACGAGTGCAGAGTTCTGGACCAGCTGACCGACCCCACACCGGGAACGAGCACAGGTCGTCCGGTGGCGGCGAGGGGGCAACCCCGCCGCCCGACCAAACAATACTCGGCTGTCCGAAGGGACTCCCCCCCCGCACCAGGTAAACGGTGCCGGTATTGCCGGGGGGACGGACATGACGTGCGTGCTTGCGAGAAGTTCGAGGGCCTCCGGACTGCCGGACGAAGAGCCCTCGCCAAGCAACGCGCCTGGTGTTACCTGTGCCTGGGGGACCACCTCCAGTCAGCGTGCCGCCAGGCTAAGGTTTGTCCACATTGCGGCGGGAGACATCACGCTCTCCTGTGTTTGAACCGCAATGGTGGCGGGTCCGAAGGGGGCCCAGATTCCCCGCACACGGGCGGGGGCCCCAAGGGCGGGGGCCCCACGGGCAGGGGCCCCCCGCAGATTGTAGCGGTGGCCGTCGGGGGCTCGGGGAGGCGGGCGGTACGCTGCTCCCCCCCCTTGATTGAGTACCCTCGACTGGGGCGTTATGTTCCCCCGTACGCGGCCCACGGTTATTGGCCCACACCCCGGAGTAGTGTTGGAAGGAGTCCCGATGTTGCGGAGTGGGACCGTCTCGCCTGCTGTCGGCGATCCCCTCCGATCTTGTCGACTCAGTTCACCCGGGGTCCAGGGGGGCAATCACCCCCCCCGGGTTTTCATTAATGCCACTGTCGGGCGCAACCCCCCCACCGGAGTTTGTGCTGTTGCCAACGGCCTCCGTGCGTGTTTGGGGCCCCAAAGGTGATTTTGTCACAGTGCGTGCCCTTTCGGATTCAGGGGCCCAGGGTTGCGTAATCTTTACTTGGCTCGTCCGACAGTTGGACTTAAATATTGTACCGCATAGGGAATCGGTACGGGACGTTGGAGACCTGCGGATTTCGGATCGGATCGGTCGGGTTTTGTTCTCCTTCTCCCCCCACTCCTCCTCAACGCCGAAAATCGGTACTTCGGCGATTGTTGTTGTAACGGTGGTCGGGCCGCTTCCGCAAGTGCGAGCCCCACACGCCGCCGTTGAATTGTCGGCTGGATTGGCTCTGGCTGATCCTCACTTCCACCGACCTGGCCCGATCCATTTGTCGATCGGTGTGAATGTGCTAGGTCGTTTGCTGTGTGGGAGCGAGCGAGTTTTGCAGGCAGCCGGTTTTGTAGCCATATCCACCTCTTTTTTGTTGGGTCATGTAGTAATGGGATCGTTTAGGGACGTCCCAGACCCCCCTTCGGCAGACAGCGACCTCGCTGTTGGTTCTGCTTTGTCGGACATCCTCCAACGCTTTTGGGAGGTTGATTTGGCACCACGTGCCTGGCGATTTGAACCCCGCAGCTGCGAGGCGCCCGAACTTGTGAATCTCCAGCTGTGGTGGGGTCCACCATGGTTGTTACAGCTGGAGGGTTCTTGGCCCCTTACCCCCGCAGTGGTCAGGGCATCCACGCCAGGGGTGCATGTTCACGCCACCGAGACTGTAGCGGCTCCAGATCCGGAGTTTTTGCTTGACCGCTACAGTTCTTTGGATAAATTGCTCGGCGTCACCGCCTGGATACGGCGTTTCCTCCACAACTGTCGTAGCCCTCGTGGCAAATTTGAGTCTCCGGTCCTCTCACCGCAAGAGCGCAATGACGCTCTGCTATATTGGGTGCGGATTGTTCAAGAGAGTGAATTTGCATCGGAGTTGGAAACCCTCCGTCAACGCACATCCAATCTGAAGGGACCCTTAGGGCGCTTGAATCCCTTCTTGGATGATCAGGGTTTGATGCGTGTCGGAGGTCGGCTTAGAAATGCTAAGCTCCCCTATGGGGCTCGTCATCCATTGTTGCTCCCCAGGAGCGGCCCCTTGGTGAGGTTGTTGATCGCAGACCGCCATGTGAAAAATGCACATGCCGGATGCAACGCCCTTACTGCGATCCTCCAACGGGAATTTTGGATTTTGTCTGCGCGGAGAGTGATCCGATATGTTATTTTTCGTTGTCTCCCGTGCTACCGCTTGAAAGCGGACATCGTGCAGCCCAAATGGGGGATTTGCCTGCCGATCGAGTCACTGAATCGATGCCCTTTGCCGGAGTTGGTACGGATTTTGCGGGACCATTCATTGTAAAAGCTTCGCGTCTCCGTAACGCTAAGACCGAGAAGGCTTACTTGTGCGTTTTTGTGTGTTTAGCTACTAAAGCGGTCCACCTCGAGGTGGTTAGTGCTCTCACAACAGAGGCGTTCGTCGCTGCTCTTGGCAGATTTGTTTCGCGTCGCGGACTGCCGTCCTTGATTCGATCCGTCTGTGGGACCAACTTTAAGGGTACCGATCTGCGGTTCTGAGGTTCAAGCAACGGCCCCGTACGCGGCGGGGTCCAAACACGTTGTTATTTCAAGCAAGACCGCTGCCGGCGCGGTTCCAAAAACGTTGTTATATTTCAAGTTCAAGCACACGCTCACTCACCGCCCGCAAGCCTGTGCTTACGATGGCCGGGAGTTCAATGTTGTCTCCCGACCAGGGCGTCTCCTAACGCGGCTAGAGGCGTGAGGGCGCTGGGATTCCGCCTGCTCCTTTGATAGCATCACTGCTTCACAGAAGGAGATGACGGCCTGTCATGCACTCTCGCTCCGGACCATGGCCTGGACCATGGTCAGACGCGAGAGATCGCCGCCGATCGCCGCCACGATGACACAGCGGTGCTTTACCCAAGCCGGGCAGACCTCCACCGTATGCTCTACCGTGTCCTCAGGGCGAGTGCGATCCATACCCTGGCATTTCGTCCCGCCTTTTACGAAACAGGAACCTCCTGAAACAGACAAACCTGCGTCAGGCGAAAGATGAGGGCGCCGTGGCGCCTCTCTATCCACTCCTCAAAGAGGATACTTACCCCCGCTATTGTGGCGTGCCCAATGACATTTTGCCTGACCTCTACAACCTAGTCTTTAAAAAGGTAATGCGATACACCTTGGATACACTTCGCCTTCGATACACTTTCGAGTTTGTGACGATCCGTAACGACTGCCAAATATAACAAAAGTGACTGACAGTATACAAGTATGTTAAAATAATCGTGTAAAACATCATCATCATCATTACCATAGTCTATAATGTTCCCACTGTTGGGACACTTCCCTTCTCTCGGTGAGAGGGAGTGGGCCGTAATCTACCACGCTGGCCCAGTGCGGGTTGGTAGATGTCAGTTGTCTTAGATATTTTTTTGGCTCTAGGACATGTCGGTTCCCTCACGATGTTTTCCATCACCGTTTCGAGAGCAGTGGTGGTGAAATAATTTATACAAAGTAAAGTGCCAGATGGGGTTCGAACCTACGATCTACCACTAGATACCACTAGGCCACCGCTGCTCGCAACTGCTCTTGTAGAGCTAGTAATTAAATTCGAACAGGAATTCCATTGATCTGAACTAGGTGCTGATTATTCCAGCTGATGGCATGATTAATATCCGGCTTACCAAAGCATTTTTAACCACTGACTGTAACTCAAATAGGAGATGAAAGCTTATTATCTATTGGTGTTTTTGTTATATTTAATGGGAGGCATAATTCCTGACTTGTGAAAAACTTTTCGTATCATATAATCAGACAGTTGAGAATCGTTGGCAGATAAACTAGATTTTGTGACCAACTTATTACTGTACTGCTGGGAAGTTTATTAGGCACTTTCTTTTCCCAGCGAAAGCATTAGGAATGTGTGAAGGGCTGTCGATTTGAAGGACTGTTTTTTTTGTTATTCTGCTGTCCGAAAAGATTTTCAGGCTACACTGAATAAATGACTTTTGATTTTTTATATTCTATGGGAGTTTTGAGTTCAATGAGAATAGATAAAAATTAGCTTAAAACAATATATTGAAATTGTGTTTTCATCTGATACATATTGTGCTGAGCAATTTTGGAATTATAATGTTAGATTTCAGTTTAATAATGTATATGTATTTTGTTTTCTTTATGTTAGCGATTAGGGCGTAGATTGCCTATCGAGAGTAGGTGCCTATTAGAGGAATTATTTCTCTATAGGTAAACTACGCCTTAATCGCTGTGAACATTATGTTAAATGCAAATGTAACTCTGACTGTTTACCAGTTTGTTTTTACGTTTACACGTATTTTAGGGTGCACATAGGTTAACCATGACCTGAACATACATGATCAGTCTATAATATTTCTACTACTGTGACACTGGCCTCCTCTATTCAAGAGGGTGTGGGCTATAATCTATCACGCGGCCTTACTGCGGGTTGATAGATGTCATGTTTTCAAATTGTTCATCTTAAGACACAACGATTAATCTCCCGATGTTTTTCTTAATTTTTAGTAAAGCAGTGGTGATGGCCGTGTTCTGAGGTTGGACGGCTTTTACCTTAGATCCGGTAGTAAAATCCCGTGGTTTATACTACTCGTGGTAGGTACATACAGTACACATCGGTGATGTATTAAGTCGTAGGTCCTTTATCGAATGCACCAGCGGGCTCATTATGTAGTCACAGCACAATAAAATCCTACCCTTTTTAAATTATCAGGAAGCTTTGAT
This sequence comes from Sesamia inferens, assembly GCA_037179545.1. NCBI lineage: Eukaryota > Metazoa > Arthropoda > Insecta > Lepidoptera > Noctuidae > Sesamia > Sesamia inferens. Next base: position 24,707,921 of record CM073921.1, read on the forward strand.
AGTAAATAAATCACGTTATTAACCTCTTAACTGCACCCATATTAACACATAATGATGCCAACTAAGATAGTTATGAAAATTTATGGGCTCGCAAACGTCATACATGAGTATTATTTACTTAATTTAGTACAGTAGGCGTTTATTTCTGTTGCTACACGTGGAATATAATGGCTCGTCTATTAAAAGCGAGCTAAGAATAATGTTCCCGCTTCGGGAAGCGAAAAGGGATCTTAATTTTTAATAACCTTGATTGATCCTAACGTGTTTATAACCAGGAAAAAGGAAATCAAAAGCGTTTTCATTCCTGAATTATAATAACAGTTGATGCTGTTATAATTGCTTTTTTAGAATGTCCATAAAACAAAAAAGCGAAAAGAAAAAACAGAGTTCAGACACATTTATTTTTCAACGTGCGAGAAAATGAGATACTTACGAAGCATTACACAGTGACAGTAACTTCTTCCCAGCGAAAGCACTAGCAATTTACGAAGGGCGGGCGTTTTGGGGAGGCTGTCTTATGTAATATTGACGTTCAAAAAGTGCTGATTCAAAGCCTAACATGAATTAGAGACTTTTGATTTTGATTACACAGTGTTTTTTTTAAGGGTTTACTTCTACCTAGTCATCTTCCTAGCCTTTTCCCGACTATGTTGGGGTCAGCTTCAAGTTTAACTGGATTTAGTTGAATACCAGAGACTACTATCTTAGAGTTTTACTTCTACCAAGTGTGAAACACTTCTTTTTTTAATCGAGAGATATTTTACCTTCGACGACATTGACGTCTGACGGATTTTAAAAGGAAAAACTGCCAAAATAACTGTGTGACGAAGCTACTGTGATAAAATTATCTGTAGTTGGAGAAATCAGCTCTTATAAATAAAATAATGAAAATGTCCACAAAAAAAAAAAACACCTTAATATGGATGAATGTGTGGTAATTGCACGGACGACAGCAGGTCAAGCTACTCGAAACTGTCAAATATTCCCAACCAATCATCGAATGACCTCTCCCGCTCTGGCCGGAGCGGAAGGGCGTGTCAGTATTTTACTGACTAAAACCCACCCGTGTTCCTGCACTTGCCTGTGCGCCTTGGCCACTGTTTCCTTTTTAACCAATACGCAAACCCTGACCCAGGAGGCGCTGGTCTTCGTGGATCCCATCACAACTTGCTGACATCTCTTTGAGGCGCGCGTGAAACACTACGCACTGTCGAGCAGGGCCTGGTCCTTAACGAGTGGCGAGCTGCCCACTGCTCGCCGCTCGCTAGCCCGTGCCTACGGTGGCCGGGAGCTCAAAGTTGTCTCCCGACCAGGGTTCCCAATCCACCTTAAGCCCTAATGATTTATTGATGAAGATGAAAATCCAATAAAAAAAAATCTGACACACACACAGTAGTAGCTTGATGTGCTGTCGACTGTACGTTGTTACATGGATAGTTAGTATTTCAAAGTATACTAAATACTTTAAAAGCTCTTTATGATTGAGTTTAAGTTAAGTACAGTCAGCCGATATACACAGTGTTGGTAAACAGACCTCCTATGATGGATAGAGTGGGCTGGACCCAAAACGAAAGCCCAATGCGGGGCTTATATTTTGTTTGCTCATGTTGTGCTATAGTTTGTTTATATAGTTTCGAACTTACTTTGGGGCTAGCTCAATCTGTGTGATTTGTCCGTATATATTTATATTATATTATAGTTTGTTTGCTACTTTGATCTTATGACTGTGAAGGGCATGACATGGCTTTTTACCTTCAGGGAAACATTATGTTTTTAAAAGAAACAGGTCATTTTAAAATATGACAGTCAACACCCACTCGTCCCAAATGATAGTCTCCTGGTCAGTTTCTGCAGCCTATTTCGATCAATCGGTCGAGACAGACTTATTTTCGTCTTATAATTTCTGTATCTCGCTACCTACGTAAAAATGTCATGTGAATTTCGATGTGGAACAAAATTATGGATTAAGGTAAAGGTTAGTTTTATTTAGATATCGGAGACATGTGCCAGAACATGTGTAGGTACCAGATGTTCAGTATTGGCACTATTGGGAATACACATTCGATACTGTCGAGAACAGAAATGTTTTTAGTATTCCGTACACATTCTTTTTTATATAATTATGAACTAGTGTTTGACCGCAATCTCCCCTGATGGTAAGCAGTGAGGTAATCGTTGATGATAAAGTGCGCTAGTTTATTAAGAGCCATTCACTCTAGCCTTGAAAACACTTAAATTGTAGTCGGACGGAAACACCGCCGCTGGCAAATTGTTTCAGTCCCTCGATGTACGTGGTATAAAAGATGAGGCGAAACGTTCCGTTCGGATCATAGTGGTGTCAACAACGTAAGTGGTTACTCGCTTCTCGCATACTCTCCAACTTTTCAAGAGGAAAAATAGAAGCCATAAAAGATTACTACAATGTCCGTTCTTCCATCTATTTATTCTTTGCCTAAGTAACGCGTGTTCTCCAAATATAGTTGAATAAATTTTCAAATACGTAGGTCTGCGGTAAAAATTTAGGTATGTTCATGAGTGGGCACGCCACAATCGCGGCGGTAAGTACCCTCTTTGAGGATTGGCTAGAGAGGCGCCATGGCTCCTTCACCTTCCGACTGACGCAGGTCCTCACCGAACTCGGTTGTTTCGGGAGGTTCCTGTTCCGTATTGGGCGGGAGAAAACGCCATTGTGTGGGTCGCTCTGAGGACACGGTGGAGCATACGGTGGAGGTCTGCCCGGCTTGGGTAGAGCACCGCCGTGTCCTCGTAGCGGCGATCGGCGGCGATCTCTCGCGTCCGACCCTGGTCCAGGCCATGGTCCGGAGCGAGAGTGCATGGCAAGCCATCACCTCCTTTTGCGAAGCAGTGATGCTGGCAAAGGAGGAGGCGGAGTGCGTGAGGCAACGGGAATCCCAGCGCCCTCACGCCACTAGCCGCCGCAGGAGACGCCCTGGTCGGGAGACGACACCTAACTCCCAGCCACCGTAGGCACTGACCTGCGGGCGGTGAGCAGTGGGCAGCTCGCCGCCCGGTAAGGACCAGGCCCGAGTCGACGGCGCGTCGTGTTTCACGCGTCCCTCAAAGAGATTTCAGCACATCGTGACGGGGTCTACGAAGACCGATACCTCCTGGGTCAGGGTTGCGGGTTGGTTAAACAAGAAACCGTGGCCCTGGCCGTCGCACAGGCAAGTGAAGAAACACGGGTGGGTTTTAGTCAGTAAAAGTCTGACACGCCCTTTCGCTCCGCACAGAGCGGGAGAAGTCATTTGATGATTTCCCATCCCAACAAAAAAAAAAGGTATGTTCATGAGTGGTAATATCCACGTGGTTATTCTTGAAGGATAATTGAAAAAGAAAACTTAATCGTTTTCAATATCTAATAATGAAATGCCGCAACGACTAGGCAGTAATTGCGGTGTTACATAGCAAAATAGAATGAACCAAATGGAATGATGGTTACAGAAATAACCAAATAGATGAAGTACTCAATTCCACGAGCAACTTTATTGTTCAGCAACTTTTCTGTCTCTGTTGCTTTCTCCTCGCCGAGCATTACAGATGCACGGGAGAAACAGCAACGCAACTTTTTCTTAAACTTTTGAGCAGCAACTTTCTGACTGGCAACTTTTTTGTTTTAGTTTGATCGATAACTTATACACTAGATAAAGAGTCTTGGACAAAAATGGCAGTAAGTAGTCTAAATTAGTCAAAATAAATATACATTAATTTAAAATCAGCCTTAAGTGCAGTTTAAAAAGTTCTTATCACAAAGTAGTATAAAAAGCCATTATTTTTTACGGCCGAATGTGACATCAATACAAATTCAACCTTACACGTATGCATTAAAGTCAGAATTATAAAGTAAGTACTAAATAAATGAAGCACCCAAGTGCTGCGTTGTGCGCTTGTTCAGTTCAACCATTTTTTTACACTAATTATGAATCTAATGTGTGTGTAGTGATCGATGCTTCCTTTGACAATTGCGTCGCAGGCCTGTCTCCGAAACCGCGGACAAAAAAAAATCCCAGTTGTCGCTTTGCTACTATACCACGTATTTTGAATTTTAAAGTGCGCTCCTTCTTAGTCGGTATGCTCTTGCTAGAGTGGTCGTTATCATAATTATGAATCACGATGAGTGATGATTTTAGTTATGTGGCGCCATTCAACACGGACTGCAGCCTTCCTGACACATTCACAAATTGAGCACTAATTCGGACCTTTGATCTGGTCCGTCTTACCTACGAAAGTTAGGTACGGCAAAAGGGAGCCAGGTGCTTTTTAGGGTCCTTACCTCGAATGGAAATAAACAAGACCTACTTATATTGAAATTTGGCACAATGAACTTTTCTTTTAGACGTTGGTCTAAAAGAGAAGATATTGAAAACATTTTTAAAGATTGGTCACAGATAAAGGAATAATTGCGAAAACCTTATTTTTTTCGTTATACAGTATGTTAAGAAAACCCTGTCCGACCCATAAGGATAATAAAGGTTAGGTAAACACATGACCAAATCTAATATATAAAATTCTCGTGTCACGGTGTTCGAACTTAAACTCCTCCGAAACGGCTCGACCGATTTTGATGAAATGTTTGTGCTTATCCGGTATCTATGAGAATCGGCCAACATCTATTTTTCATCCCCCTAAATGTTAGGGGTAGTCCACCCCTATTTTTTTTTTATTTATATGGCAAAACAACGTTTGCCGGATCAGCTAGTCTAATATATAAAATTCTCGTGTCACGGTGTTCGAACTTTTAAACTCCTCCGAAAGGGCTTGACCGATTTGATGAAATTTTTTGTGCTTAACCGGTATCTATGAGAATCGGCCAACATCTATTTTTCATCCCCCTAAATGTTAGGGGTAGTCCACCCCTAAATTTTTTTTTTATATTAATGGCAAAACAACGTTTGCCGGGTCAGCTAGTATAATATAAAATTTTACGTAATCATCATAGTACCAATTCAAATGAATATTGAAATAATCTTTTTTTCCCGCGTATTAATTCCAACTTCCCTGAAATTTGGTAATTTTTAAAAAAGTGACAACACCGGTATTATTATGAGCGAATAGCGATGCGACCACGTGCCGCGTGCCCTAACAATACCTTCACGGGTCGGACAGGGTTTTCTTTACATATTGTATACAAGTTTATTTTTTTTTTGTACATGCGAGACACGATACACGTGTTCAGAATTTTTATGTAAAGAATTTAAGCAAAAATTTGTAAAAAGCTATCATGAAAAATCACAAAGTTATGAGCTTGTTATCGCGTCCGCCGCTCGCCCGCCCGCGCTTCTGCGGCGCGGCGCCGTCTTGCGTTTATTGATAAATTATATCTTTTTGTATTGTAATTAACTAGATATAGCATTTTCCATCACACTTGCAGGCTTTAGACTGTAGTAACGGTCAAGTGTAGGTGGATATTATTATGTACTTTACTCGTAAATGCTGCCGTAAGTGATAAAATTAAATGTAATATAATTTACTTAAACTATGTTAATTTTTCTTAGAACATATTGTACCCCTACACTACGAGACGGGGGCCCCGGCCTGTTGTGCGCCCGCAACTAGGACACTATATATCTGCCGTGGACTGTGTTGTGCGCTCGATAACCACACTTCAACATTTTTAAAATATATTTGGGAAAATATAACATGGTGTAAAAGTGATTGAATCTATTCAGTTGCTTATTCTGAACAAACTATATTTAAGTTTCGTGTAAAGAAAAGTAAACGTATATATTTATTAATAATTAATATTTTATAATAATTTTTAATTTACTAACCCCTTTTCTGCGTTAGGCACTCCCGGGGCACGAGTTCGCACGTTTGGTCAGTTTTTTATTAAATAACTGTGATTATCAATTTTATTAGAACAATGAACATGAAGCATTTCGTAGAATTAAGAAGGAAAATTAAACGAACAAAATATGCTGTTCAAAGAAACGTTTAAAGTGCTTGTAAAACCGTGTACGCACGAACGAACAATAACATGTCGAACACGAACATCGATAACTTTGTTAGCACGTGCGTACCACTAACGAGCACAATGTTTGATGTTCGTAAGAGGTACGCACGTGCGAACAAAGTAGTCGATGTTCGTGTCCACTGTGTTTTTGTTCGTTCGTGCGTACACGGCTTTACAGTTCAAATGGTCATTAAAAATAGAACGTTTCATAACTGAACTAATTTTAGGCGTTAACATTGTTACCGCGTGTTCGCACATATAGGTCAATGGCTATGTACCACGATAACACAGCGGAGATAGGGGCAGAGGAACTGCTTTACACAAACTGCGATAAGGTGCAATCCCTATCATCATCATCAACCTTTTTAGCTTCCCATGCTGGGCACAGGTCTACTCTCATAAAGAGAAGGATTGAGCGTAATCACCACGTTTGCTCTATGCGGGTTGGCGATTTCAGACTTAAAGTCCAGGTTTCCTCAAGATGTTTTACTTCACCTTTTAGTCGGTGTCTGTCATTGGTGTCCAAGATATATGTACTTATAATAATAATAATATATTTTTTTTTTTATTAAAGTATAAACCAGCGCTTGACCGCAATCCTGCCTGATGGTAAGCAGTGACGCAATCGTTGATGGTAAAGCGCACTAGAGCCTATTCACTCTAGCCTTGAAGACACTCAAATTGTAGCCCTTTAATCCGAACATTTACAGTGTTTGTGTTGCTTTTATAAAATGTCCCTCAGTTCGGTGTGTCTTTTGACATAGGCCTCCTCCAACTGCTTCCATTGCACTCTGTCTATCGCTACTCTGGTCCAGAAAGGTCCTAACGCTAAGCGAAAGTCATCTTCCCACCTTCTTGTTTGACGTCCCCGTTGTCTGCTTCCGTCTCTTGGGTACCAGAGTGTTACCTGTCTACTCCATTTTTCTGTCTTACAACGTGGCATGTCCTGTCCAACGCCATTTCAATTGGTCCAATCGGGTAAGTATCGGTGACTTAGGTTTTGTTCCTTATTTCTGCTGAGGTAATTCTGTAATTTAGTTTTATTTTGAGCATGCTTCTCTCCATTGCTCGCTGACACTTTACTAGTTTTTCGCTGTGGTTCTGAGTGAGGGACCAGGTCTCGCTTCCGTATGTAATACAGCGGAGGATACAGGTATTAAAAGTTTTTCTTTTAATCGATATGCTTACTTCTTTACTTTTCATTATTTCCTTTAGTGACCAGTATTTCCGCCAGCCACTAGCAATCCTCTTGTTTATTTCTTTTGACATTTGGTCTGTAAGGGGCGATTATCTGGCCCAAATACACATACTCTTGTACGTACTCAAGCTTCTTTCCATCTAGTACTATGTCGATCTCTGTTGAGTTGGTCATTATTTTTGTTTTCATTTTATTAATTTGAAGCCCAACATCATTGCTCTTATTGACTATAGAGATTATCATTTTTTGGGTTTTACTTGGGTCCTCTTCAAGCAGGATAAGATCGTCTGCGAATCTCAGATGGTTGAGACGGCAGCCATTGATGTTGAGCCCATTTCCCTCCCAGTCTAGACTTCTGAAGATATTCTCCAACACTGGTCTGGGATTATGTCTTTGTTAAGAATGTTGTTGAAAAGATTTGTTAAGATCGGACACATTTCTATAACTGTGCCTCTTATAATTTCGTTTGGTATGTTGTCAGATCCTGGAACTTTTTCCATTTTTTGTTAATATATGGCTCTCTGTATTTCTGCCTGGAGTAGGGGTGGTGTGTCATTATTAATATTTCTTGTCTTAACGTTTGTTTCTGATTCTTCGTTTTTATCTGTCTTTGAGTAGAGATGTCTGTAGAACTCCGTAGCTATTCTTTGGATTTCTTTACGTTTTGTCTCAACGCCTGATTTCGAACGCTTTTCAGCTTGAGAACCCATTCCACTCCGTAGTCTCTTAACTCTCTTAAAGCCTTTTTGGTACCGCCAGTTTTTTCGATTGAGTCTTCTAATTTTTTGTTATTTTTGGCTTCCTATCTTTTCTCATACTTTCCCGTATAAGTTTACTAAGGGTGGCAATGTATTTCCTATCTTTATTTTTGTTTAATATTAGTGTTTTCTTTCTTCTAGTAGCGTTATTGTTCTGTCACTAAATTTATTGTTGTCTTTTTTCGTATCTGTTTTCTTCAGTTCTGACAACTTTTTATCTAGGAAATCATATTTTTCGCGGAAACTCAAATCAGATATTACAATTTCAAGAAGCGGTTTGATGTCAGATGGGTTGATTATTTTTGTGTACTCTTCTGGTGGCAATGTTTTGGCGTTGGTTATATTGAGTTTTTTGTAGGCTGCATCTTAAGGCAGCTGCGTACCATACGATGATCAGTATTAAAGTTTAGATTTTGTATGATATGAGTGTCGTTGAAGTGTTTGGCTTTGTTAGTAATTATAAAATCAATTTTGTTTTTGTTTTTTCCGTCTGGGGATATCCAGGTCCATTTGTTTTTTTGCCTTATTCCTGTACATTGAATTGAGTAGTGCTAGGTTATTTTCTAAAAGAAAATCAATTAGTCTGTGTCCATTAGCACTCCTCCCTCCATAGCTAAATTTTCCAAGTACATGTTCTTCCCCTACTAATCTGGTTCATATTTGTGCGTTAAAATCGCCCATAACAATGAGATTATTAAATTTGTATTTGTTTATTGTGTCTGACAGCTGGTTGTAGAAGTCATCAATGTCTTGTTTAGCGGCTTTTTCGGTAGGGGCGTAGATTTAAATAATGGTCCATGGGTTCTTATATCCAGGTAGATTTATGTTAAGTACTGCTGACCTGTCTGAAATACCTCTTAGTTCCAAAATTCCTTTTAGGGATTTCTTGATAAGAAATCCGACTCCTCTCTGGCCTGCGATAATTCCTTTTTGAAATAGTATATAACTCTCGCGTTCCTCTATCTTTTCGTCTAGCCTTCTCATTTCACAAATTCCTAAAATAGTTTATGTTTTGTAGGGATTTTTCTAGTTCCAATACACTTTCTACCGTTCTCAGAGTTCTATTATTAAGTGTTGCAATTTTAATGGTTGTGCGATTTTTTGTTGGAGGGGTGTGGTCTAGTAATCCCGCGGGGACCGGCCGTGTTAGAAAATATTTGGTTTGTTGTGATGTAAGTTGTTCTTTTCCTGTCTTTCCGGTTGCTGTTAAGGTTGATTCGCTTGAAGTTGTTGTGTTTTTACTTAGAAAGTACATATAACTTAGAAAAGTTACAATGGTACTGCCTGACCTGGAATCGAACCCGCACACTCATACTTGGGAGGCTGGTGTTGCACGACTTCAATCAATCAAAACAATCCGTATATATTGATATAAATTCCGTAGACTTGCACAGACTGTACCACAATACCCAATTCCATATTTCTTTCGAATTTTAGTTGGAGGACTTTGCGTACTACGCTTGAACAATCGCGGTCTCCAGTCCACCACTTTCTGCTTTTCAGTTCTGCTTGTTTACTCTGTAAGCTATGTCGGAAATAAAGATGTCGTATGAATTTCGTAATTTGCCCCTTCCTCGGTCTTTGTGTTCATATTAGTATGTATATAAGTTTACATAGATTTTATACTTAAAACTATCCCCTGCAAAATATTTTTAACGGCTTGCTTGTCGGACCAGAAATTTCTCTCGACATCTCTGTCATCATCATCATCAACCTTTTTATCGTCCCACTGTTGGTTAGGTACAGGTCTCCTCTCATTCAGAGAAGGATTGAGCGTAATCACCACGCTTGCTCAATGTGGCTTGGCGATTTCAGACCTAAAGTCCAGGTTTCACCGCGTAAATCCTGGTGAGCAATGTTGTTACCGACCCCGACATACGAGTTGTTGGTCGTACCAGTAGGTACCGGTTCGAACCCAGATAGTTTAAATAGAACTCAAAGTGGAACTTCTCAATCGATTTCTTGGTGCAATAATGGTTCATATAGTATTGACGCGCAATCACACTAACCAGAATATTGAAAAGCGTTGTGAATGGTCTTGGCAGACGATTGGTGAACATTGAGGCGTAAACCAGAATCGTGTTTACTCTATTTTAGTATATTTAGTTCAACTTTTACTGAACCAAATACTAGTTGAATATTATTACTGTTATAGTTAGGAGCTAAACAGGAGTATACTACACACATCAAAAGTGTCTAGGGATCAACATATATTTTTGCAATAACTTTTCTCCTGATTGATATTAATTAAAACTTTCTTTTAGGATTCATCAAATAAAGTGCTTTCGTTTGTCACAGTAACGATAAACTAAGTCACCTTTGCATTAATGAAGAAATTTGCCATTTTCCTAATAAAGGGATATTTGACATTTGAACCACTAACACAAAAGTTCGAAAAAAAGACTGAAATAACAGTTTTCTCTAAAATTTTATTGGGTAACTTAAACAATTAATAATCCGTGTTTCTACCGCGAACACTAACAACACAAGATCATCGGTTTGGCATACTCAAAATGAGTTCATCCAAATCACGCTGTGGAATGGCCGCCCATGTTCGTTGCAACAACAAAAAAAGGTCTTCTTGCGACTGGATACCCTCCATATTCGGCAGAGCTCTTCTCTGTAGCATATCCCATGCATGCTCAATCGGGTTCAAGTCTGGCGACTGAGCAGGCCAGGGCAGGACATTGATGTTAGCTGCGGCGAGAGTCTGTCTTACAACTCTTGCGGTGTTCGGTCGTGCATTATCATGCATTAACTGAAATAAGGGACCGATTTGAACTTGTAGAGGAACGATGACGTCTGATACAATCGTCTCAGCATAAATTTGAGCGTTGAGGTTGCCTCTGATCCAAATCAACTCAGTTCTTCCGCCGATCCAAATACCCGCCCAAACCATGATGGTTCCACCACTATAAGGATGGACTTCCTGGCAGGATTATAATCGCTGTTGGCGTCCAGGGGTTCTCCAGTGTCGTATACGTCTTGTATCCGGTCTCATACCAAAACGAGACTCATCAGAAAAGCACACGAAACGCCATTGTTCTTCTGCCCAATTTCTGTGTTCAAGAGCCCATTGATATCGAATCCTACGATTGTGCATTGCTATAGGTGGTACCCGTAGCGGTCTTCGGGAATGAAGGTTCACTTCATGCAAGCGGTTTCTGACTGTTTGGTCGCTAATTAAGTTCCCTGAAGAGTGATGAAGCCTCACGGCTAACATCATGGCGGTTATTGTTGGAGCTCTTCGAGTTAAGATTTGAATGTATCGGTCTTGTCTCCGTGTGGTGCAGCGATACCGTCCTCCATGGCGCTCAGCCACGGTACCAGTGCTTCGGTAACGTGTCCAAAGTCGACTGATAACACTCTGACTTGTATTCAGAGCTAAAGCCACAGTACGTTGCCGGGAACCAGCTTCTATCATTCCCACAGCTCTGAGCATTTCTTCCCTGCTTAAATGACGTCGCCGCTCCATAATAACGTTGGTTTTAATCAGTAGTAGGGAAACAGTAGCACTAATAATGTCTTCAATGCGTTGTATGTTTTTATAGGGAAAATATTGACAGCTGATTTTCATCTTTTACTCGAATTTGATTCACAGTTCCTGATTCAAATTATGAAATGCACCAAAAAGGATCCATATAAATTTATAAAATCATAAATTTATTACAAAGCCACATCTCAATCTCAAGAAATCCGCATAAAAATGCTTGATCCCTAGACACTTTTGATGTGTGTATATAAGTGACCTAGGATAGCGTTGTTAGAGTTCGGATGACCGAATTTTGTTCAGTCATTGTTCTGATTGTTTCTGTTGATCTTTAACCTATATAATTTATTTAATTCAATATTTTTAGTTATTAATCCACTGTACTATGCTAATTAAATTGCGCAATATCATTATTTCGTTCGTCGACGGCAACTAACATCTTTGAAAGAATAACTATTTGCACAGCTGTACTTATACGTAAGAAAGTACAAGTTTTTGTAGCGATACTGCTTACTCTTCTTGCGGTACTTGGATGAGAAGTCAAAGTTATATTGCAAGGATGCGACACGTTTAGATACAATTCGTTACTTTAGAGAAAGGAAAGATGTAACATCCTCATTCTTCTGCATTAGACGCCATTTAGGTAGTTACCCCTTTCTAACCATATCATAATAAATACATACTATCCATGGTTTCTCTGGTCTTTTCCCAGATATAGCCTCCGCCTTATAGCCATTGACATTCACACTCAAAAATACTCCGGGCGACATTTTTCTCTTTCCTCCTGTGTTTTTTTAAGTAGTTTTACATGTTTTTGTGGTAAGGATTTTCATGCGATTTTTTCAGTTGAGGTTCTAAACTAACTTTAACTGCGGGTAATGATGCAATTGAGTAAGCTCAATATTATTGTGTGACTTTAGTATAATGCTTTAATGACCTGTTTTAGGATTACCCGTAACCCGAGTGAGTTTATGTACCATCCATTTTTTGGGATGGGAAATCATCAAATGACCTTCCCCGCTTTGGGAGGAGCGGAAGGGCGTGTCAGACTTTTATTAACTAAAACCCACCCGCGTTCCTTTACTTGCCTGTGCACCAGGGCCACGGTTTTGTTTTTAACAAACCCGCAACCCTGGCCCAGAGGCATCGGTCCTCGTGGTCCCCGTCACGGTGTACTGACATCTCGATGAGACGAGGCACGTGAAACACAACGCGCCGTCGACCCGAGCCTGTTACTATCCGGGCGGCGAGCTTCCCATTCCCCATTCCAAGTTCCCGCTCCCTCACGCGCTCCGCCTTCTCTTTTGACAGCATCACTGCTTCGCAGAAGGAGGTGACGGCCTGCCATGCACTTTCGCTCCGGACCATGGCCTGGACCAGGGTCGGGCACGAGAGAACGCCGCCAATATCTGTATTAATCACGCTGACAAAACTAATAAAAAATGGAAAAAAATGTTTTATTAGGAATAACCATAATAAAACATTTTTCCACTTTTTACTTTTTAGAGATATTTTAAAAATCACAAATGATAGAACTTTATAAAAAAAGTTCCAGGAAAATCATTCTGTACTTGATGGGTAAAACAGTTTAAAAAAAAATACTAAATAATTTCTAAACTAAGTTTGTAAATTAAACGTATATGCAGGCATTATTTCTATCTTAATTTACATATTTTATTATTCTTAATGTACATTGTTGCAAATAAAAAAAATATTAAATTCACAGAAAGGAGGTAATGGCCTACCATACATTTTCGCTTCGGACCATGGCCCAAACCAGGGCAGGATGCGAGAGATCTTCGCCTTGTTACCATCCCTTAACTAACAAGACGCAGATAAGTCCAACGCATTATTTCTTTTTAATATTTATTCCGATAGTGTCATGATACTGTTGTCTGGGTAGTAAGACAAGATGGTAATTATTGAACGTGTTCGATTGCCAAGAAATAGAAACGTCATTGAATGTCTGAGAAATACATTTCTGGATCGCTTGTTCGGGTGGAAGCTCAGTTTTGTATGCATTAGAATTAAAAAAATACGGATGTTAGAGAAATTCAATTAATCCGCGACTTAATATCAGCTATAGGTATGCCTGCTGCCTTTAATCTGCTGCGTAAATATATACACTAGCCCTGGTAATTATTTGTCAGAAATGTCAAAACGCCACCGTTAGTAGGTACCTACACGGAGTAGTGATTACGCGGCGCAGGCGCCGATGTAAAATGAAATATTATATTGTTCCATCTGTTTCGATTATATTACGTATGAACCGTAGCCATAACCTCGTACATTTGGCTTTATTTGCTGAATTATTTTGGCATATTTAATATTAGAAAGATTAGAAGAACACGAAAGTGTTCTAGAAATAAATGGCCTTAGAAGAATTCGCAATTAAATTCATACATACTTTTAATATTTCGACACCATATTTTTAACAAGTGATTAGGGATAAACACCATAGTATTTAAGAAGCTTATTCATAAACGATGATTAAAGTTAAGTGACGTGCAAACGTCAAAAATATATGGTTAAACAGTCGCTAATCACTACTTACCTTTAAGCAACGTTTATTTTTTTTTTTTATTAAAGTATAAACCAGCGCTTGACCGCAATCCTGCCTGATGGTAAGCAGTGACGCAATCGTTGATGGTAAAGCGCACTAGTTTATTAAGAGCCTATTCACTCTAGCCTTGAAGACACTCAAATTGTAGTCCGACGGAAACACCGCCGCCGGCAGATTGTTCCAGTCCCTCGATGTACGCGGTATAAAGGAGGAGGCGAAACGCTTCGTCCGGATCGTAGAGGGGTTAACAACATAAGGGTGGAAACTCGCCGTACGACGGGTCGTCCGATGGTGGAACGGAGATGGGGGAATTAAATCGTGCAATTCCCTCGCACACTCCCCAGAATGTATCCTATAGAACACCGAAAGGCTGGCTACTCTACGCCTGTGCTCTAGGCTTTGGAGACCAACTCGAGTTAAATCAGGGTCACCAATCAGCCTCTTCGCACGCCTCTCCACTGAATCCAAAGTGGCCAGGTGACACTTAGCAGCACCAGCCCAAATGTGGCTGCAGTACTCCACACACGAACGGACCTGTGCTTTGTACAACATTAGAAGCTGCCCTGGTGTGAAGTACTGCCGGACCTTTGCGATTACACCAAGTTTTCTGGCAGCCACCTTGGCCTTGGACTCAATGAACCGCCCAAAGTTTAGGTTCGAGGAAATCTCAATACCCAAAAGCTGAAGGCGGTCGGTACACTCCAAGGATACATTCCGAAAAGTAGGAGCCAAGGTGAACGGGCTCCTTTTGGCGGTGAAAAGACACGCCTGCGTTTTGACGGCATTGAATGCTACAAGATTGGCATTGCCCCATTCGGAGACTGCCTGAAGTGCAACACTCGTTCGCTCTACCATGGCCTCTCTTTCGGACCGGATTGATTCCCTACTAGCCCGAGCATCCGGCAGGTATCTCTCCACAACTGTGCTGTCATCTGCATACCCATAGATACCGGGCATCAGCAGATCGTTAATATGCAGCAGAAACAGAGTTGCAGAGAGAACAGACCCCTGAGGAACACCGGCATTAGTCGACATGGGCTCAGATGAGCATCCGTCGACAACAACTCGGAGGGACCGTTCAGTCAGGAAGTCTTTTACCCAGCCAGTCAGGCTAGGGGAAATGCCGTACGCTGGAAGCTTACTCAAAAGGCCAGCGTGCCATACCCGGTCGAAGGCCTTCGAGACATCAAGGGAGACAGCAATTGCTTCCCCATTCCTCTCGAGTGCCTCGCCCCACAAGTGAGTGGCATACACTAGTAGGTCCCCAGTTGACCGATTGCGGCGAAACCCGTACTGTCGGTCACTGAGGAGATCGTTACCTTCCAGGTATGCCAAAAGGCGCGAGTTCAATACACGCTCCATAATTTTGCAAAGTATGGAGGTGATCGAAATCGGCCGATAGTTGTTAGGATCGGCACGACTACCCTTTTTGGGCACGGGCTGCACGTTGGCAAGCTTCCAGGACTTGGGCACTATACCAGTCCCAAATGAGAGGCGATACAAGCGTGTCAATACAGGAGACAACTCGGGCGCACATGCTTTTAGAACAATCGCTGGTATACCATACCTCCTTGTTCCGAATGCGAACCTCAGGCATTGAAGTACCGCAGTGGGGTAAAATAGGTGGAGTAGCACTGCCAGTATCAAGACGCGAATTATGGGCAAAGAGAGATGCAAAGAGACCTGCTTTCTCTCTCGCCGTATGAGCCAGTGTTCCATCAGGCCTAACCAGCGGAGGCAGTGAGGGCCGACAGAAGTTCGCCTCGACCGATTTGGCAAGGGACCAGAAAGATCTGCTACCGGAAGGCTGCGCAGATAACTTGTTGCCAATATGGGTAATACGGTCAAAGCGAGCCTTCTTTAGCGCCTTTTTGTAGGACTTGGCAGCACGGTTAAAGGCTCTCTTCTTTGAGCTTAGATCCGGAGCTCCGCGGTCACGAGCGTCAACCCAGGTGAGAAATGCCGTGTGCTTACGCTGTTCAGCTTGGGCACAATCGGCATTGAACCATGGGCGAGCCGAGCCACCGACGGGCACGTCATTATAGGGAATAAAATATTCCATAGCTTGACGCACCACATCGGTTATAGCATCCGCACAGCTCGACGGATTGCTAGAAGAGAAGCAGACCTGCTGCCAAGGATAAGACGCAAAGAAATGGCGCATCTCATCCCAGTCTGCTGACCTGTATCGCCACATTCGCCGTTCACCACGAGAGTCGTGATCTGGTGGGGAGAAGGTCGACACAGACTTCACCAGACAGTGGTCTGAAGTTCCCAACGGTGAGGAAACTGTTACGACACACCTGTCCGGATCACTGGTCAGCAGAAGGTCCAGACAATTGGCAGTATGAGCAACTACATCAGGCACCCTAGTCGCTTGCTTTACCAGCTGGGAAAGGCCCATTGAAAGCGCGACGTTTCGCGCTTCTCTCCCAGCGTGGTCGGTCTTCTGGTACGGGAAAAGCCAGTCCTGATGGCAGGCATTGAAATCCCCCAGAGCGACGAAGTGTGCGTCAGGGTGCCGCTGCAGTGCATTGTCAGCAGCCTCACTGAGGTGGTCAAATAAACGAGTTGTCTCCTGATCACCGCTGTGCGATCGGTAGACACAAGTATAAACAATTTTGTCCACACCAGTGTCAACCAACAGCCATAGGGACGAGAAATGAGGGTCTTCGAGGTGACGGAGGCGCCGGCAACAAATGTCATTGCGGACATACACACAGACCCCAGCACGCTGCAGGAAATGGTGCTCCAATGCGTATCCCGGGTAGCTGAGGTATGCCGCATCAGACGGACATCTGATCTGGGTCTCCGTCAAGAAAAGTAGATGGGGCTTCTCAGTCTCAAGGTGGTGATGTACTGCAATGAGATTGGAGTGCAGACCTCGAATATTAGAGAGGTGCACTTTGAAAGAGAGGACGTGCGCCCGCTGTACACACCTACTTTTCTTTTTAGACCTTTTCATTAAAAAAAAAAAATTGAGTGAATAGGAAGGAAGACGGCAGTTGAGTGAGGTGATGCAATGTTAATCCCAACAATGCGACCAACGATGCCGGGCCTGAGGGAGATTGATCTGGAGACTGCGGGGACGCCCGAACCCCCCCAAGGATCGCCATCGGGTCCTCTCGTACGGTCGCCAACCGGCACGATGGGGCCACCCTGGGATTTTTCGCAGTTGGCGAGGCAGCCTTTCGTATGTGGCTGGCACACTACTTGGGCCCCCAACTACCTGCGGTCGGCCAGCGGAGCACCGTGCTTCGGATCCCGCTACCCTCCACGACCAAACTCCCGACATGACAACAATTGGCGCATCGTACCCGGCATACATCGCAACACAACTGCTCAGACCCGCCCTCCAAACGGCTTCACCAGACATCATGCCGGAACACGACGAATCGCTTGGCGGCATGACTTTGTCTGGTGGGTGGTAACTACGCCGGCGGCCGATGGTGAGGCCTACCACCGAGAAAAATTTATGAATAAAGGGGAATATATCTTAATTTTAATAGCTTGTTAGTTTATGTAGTGTTAGGACTTTGATCTGTTTAATAAATGATAATTTTAACATTGAAATATCCTCTTTGTTCTCTAAAGAGTTCCGAAGAATGACGAAGGTGTTAATGTAAATGATCAAATGTGATATTATACATCATAATATATCTGCTTCGTTTAAAGTTGCCCACGTATAAAGCCCACGCTGTGATGATCGTCACATTTTTTTATTATCAAATAAAATAGTCTTGTTTTCAATGCTTCGACCGGCAACGGATAGGCGTTTTAGTGTATCAATTTTGAGATGAAAAAATGCGAAGTTATTATTAGATGCGAATGTTATATTTTTAAATAAATTAATGTGTTTTTTATTAGTAGCGTGTTGCTAATGTCAAGCGAAATTGTGACTCAACTAAAGCGTTCCATGTATTTTTGCGAAATGGCTCGATTTAATTATGTTTGACGCTCTAGTTAGCTAAAACGTGATTTACCTTATTAAAATTAGCTTTTCAGTATTCCGTACCTCAAAAGTAAAAGTACCGCACATCCTTTTGGCGTTGTCGTAGCCGGGTAAAAATGATATCCCCTATTGGGTCATTTCTTTGTCCATCCATCTGTCTGTCGTTGAATTGAAGATCATTTTTTTCGGAAACAGGTGGAAGCACCAACCTTTTCGCGGCCTCCTTTTCGAAAAATAGTCGAGATATTCGAATGTTATTAATTAATTTCAAATGCGTATGTCTACAGTCCCTTGGGGCCCTAATAAAATCCAGCATAGGCGACCAGGCAAGATAAGGCCGTCTATGCGAATAATTTTGATACTCACAAGCTAATCAAACCTTATATTAGGTCCTTAAATATGAAATTGGCGTTTTGTATGGAAGGACTAAAAATCATTGATTTTTAAGCTATTGCATAGCTTCTATCGCGGGCCTTGAGCGCGGGGACCGAATCCAGAAATTCCGTAACGAAAAAACCTCACGCTCCCCACTCCGATGGGCACGGAGGTGTGGCTTGAAGGCCGTACATCGTCTAACGTCGTTTCAGTTCGGCAGTCTTCGGCACGGTATGTTTGTGTGCGTACGACTACATCTTTTGAAAACAATTTATAGATTTTCAAAAAGAGCATGCATATTGCAGGGCGCGAACTCAGTTCTACACACTTGCCATGTTACTGATAGTCGCGATGTGCTAAACTTGCGATTAATTTTCTCTCTGAAATAGGTCTTCTATAGAGATATGTCATAGACGTCATCGACGTTGTCATGGTTACCGTAAAACTTTTCATATAATTAATTATTAAGTACTTTTATTCAAATTAATTTAGTAGTGTTTTTATAAAATAGCTTTTTTTTAACGGAAAAGCTAAGATGAATGTCACGCTAATTTTTCATTGGACTTTTAAATTATTTATAGTGTTGTTTACTAAATAAAAGCGCGTGATTTTATAGAGTAAAAAGTGCTCACGCGGCCGTTTTTTCAACTGTTATTGGCGATATCCGCCATTATTGTGAAATATTTTTTTAAAGAATTTCTATAATTTGTTACACGTGTTATTGGCAAAATTGTGGTAGGTATCTATCCACAGGGATCAGATCAAGAGTTGAAGTTGAAGTTTTTATTAAATAAAATATTACAGAAAGATGTCGGTGAACAATGTTAATACGAGTACATTTAAGTGTACGAGTTGTAATATTGTTATCTCCGAAACGAAACAACGAAAGTTTAATAAAAATATGCTCGTCGGCTTTTCCTGAGGAAGACATTGATGAGGCAAAAAAGTTATTGTTTGTTTCTACGAAGACAAGACAAAAACATGTATCGAGGCGTAAGAACAAAAAGCAGAAAGACCTAAAATATACGATTGCGGTGTTTAAAATCACGGATCCCGAACAATTCCAGTTTTTGTGGCATATGACCTTCACAAATTGCCACCAGTTTGCTTTGACTACGTAGAACGTACGTAAAGAAGTTGATGAAGGATTTATTAATTCTACGGTCAGATGTTAACGCAATCAGAAGTGATTATGTTACTAAAGATCAGCTCGAAAATATTAAATTGATAACAAATAATTCGACACCGACGCCGTTCATCATCAACAACCTTTTTATCGTCCCACTGCTGGGCACAGATCTCCTCTCATACAGAGAAGGATTGAGCGTAATCACCACGCTTGCTCAATGCGGGTTGGCGATTTCAGACTTATAAAGCCCAGGTTTCCTCAAGATGTTTTCCTTCGCCTTCAGTCATTGGTGTCCAAGATATATTAGAAAGTACATATAACTTTAGAAAAGTTACATTGGTACTTGCCTGACCTGGAATCGAACCCGCGCACTCATACTTGAGAGGCTGGTGTTTTAACCACTAGGCCACCACGACAACATAGTGGGGTATATTGAAAAAGAACCTCGGAGTCTTTGAGTATATTTCGTGGTGCTCCCTGTGCGCCGTTTCCGAGTCAACGAAATACCAGTTGGTGGAGTCATAAGGATACTATAGCTGTCTTGCCTGCCCCTCAGTGCCCGGCCGGTCTTGCGATTGCACTGAAACAGCACACAATGACAGAGATTATAAGTAATAGCATAGACAGACCTTACGGAGGAATTGCCCTATTGTAGAGGAAGTCCGCTTTCTCAAAGGTATCAGTGTTGTTGTGTAATAGTGATCGTTTAGTTCTCACACGGATCGTTCTATGTTAGTTTTCTCATTTTACATGCTTACTGACTCGAGTGATAATATAATAGATTTCATGGGTTTTTTCTTTATTTCTTTATTTTTTGGCTTCGCACGGTTTGTGCATTTAGCCACTGCCACGTAATTATGAATTATTCATGTCGAAAAAGACGGCCGCGTGACCCGTCTTACGAGTGAGTTTTGGGACAAAGTCATGATGTGGCCACTATGCAGCGATATTTCACTGTTCTTTATGAACTATTTACTAAATGCACTTTTTACTACATAAATCACGCACTTTTATTTAGTAAACAACACTATAAATAATTTTAAAAGTCCAATGAAAAACGAGCGTGACACTCAGCTTGACTTTCCCGCCAAAACTCAGGGTGCTGATCACGAAAATGATTTCATTTTTGAAATCCAAGATGGCCGACATCATATTTCATGACATTCTGACATGGGTGTGATAACGAACATGACGTCATTTTTAAGCTATTGCTTAGCTTCTTTCTATCTCTTTATCAAAGTCGAACAGAAAACATTGAATATAGTTTAGTCGCTTAATCGTCACCATTTTTCGCACTCTTTTGATGACGTTGCTGGTAAAAAATAAATAAATTACAAAACAGAAAGAAAACTTGAATTGATATCAAAGAAAAAAAAAACAAAGGAAAAATTACTGTATAAATAAAATAAATAAATAATTATAATTGCAAGTTATAGTTGATAAAAAAAGACTATGCAATAGCTTTACCGCGGCAGTCTCCGAGTGCCACACGCCTTTTTTTTTTTTAATATAATATATTTATTTAATCTAAGTATGATCCATTGCTATCTATGCACTTCATCTCATAGGTAGTTCTCTTATGCCTTTTCTAAAAAAAAAAAAAAACATTAGGACGGGAATCAATAAAATCTTTGAAAGCGGTTTGGATTGCCTCATCGGAGTTGAATTTTTTCCCCTACAAAAAGTTATCCAAATTTCTAAAAAATTGGTAGTCTGTTGGAGCAAGGTCTAGGGAGTACGGTGGATGTCTTAAACATTCCATTTTACAATTTAGGCTCCTCTAATTTGGTAGCAGTCTGTTGTGCAGTGTGTGGTCTCGCGTTGTCCTGAAGCAGCAGTGGCCTTGTGCGATTGACCAGTCTCGGTTGTTTAGTGGCTATTTTATCCATCATTATGTGGAGCTGCTCACAGTACGGATCTGCAGTAATCGTCTGGCCAGATGTAAGGAAGCTGTAGGGCACCACTCCGGCACTAGTCTACCAAACGCTGACCAATAACTTTTGTCTAGTCAATTTTCTCTTGGTGCAGAATTTGGATGGTTGACCGGGGTTCAGCCATTGCGATGTGCGCTTCCTATTGTTGTAGAGTATGCATTTTTGATCACAGGTAATGATTCGATTTAAAATCCCTTCATTGTTGTGCCGATTCAGTAATGTAACGCACCAGTCGACCTGCGTTTGTCGATTTGCTTCACTCAATTCATGAGGTCAAGGTACCTTTCGAGCTTGCTTATCTTCCCAATTTGTTTCAAGTGGATTAAAACAGTTTTATCACTAACACCGCAGCTTGCAGCTAACTCGAACGTAGTTTGTGATGGATCCGCTTCCAGAATAACCTTCAATTCTTGTCGACTTTGGTCTCCGGCCGTCCACGGTGATTGTTCTATAGGTTGAAATTCTCAGAACGGAAACGTTGGAACCAAAAAACGCACTATGCTTTCTCTAGCGACACCACTGCCATACACATCACTTCAAGCCTTTTCTGCAGCACTGGTGCCACGGCGGAACTGATATTCGTAAATAACGCAAAATTTTAAATTTTCCATTTTGTAAACTCAATGACGCAAAGAAAAACCAAAAGAAATGCGGTTGTCGATACACAAATTGATGAGAAAATAGCTGTATAAATTTGAATTTGGAATTCTAAACCAAAGAGGACATATTTGAGATCAAAGTGGCCAGTACGACAAAACGTTAATTTTATATGTACCTAACCACCTAATATGATTAGCATAGAATCATGAAAAGCAAGAAGCAAGGTCTTACAACTCAAGTAAAGAAAAAAGTGAACCCTTAATTTTACAGTTCTACATCTATAAAGCTACAAAGTAAGGTTTGATCTTGAGATAAATTGGACACGGCGATGCTCCACCGTGTCCTCAGGGCGATTCCTACAGTAGTGACACCCTGGCGCCCTCGCCCCCCTTATCCGAAACAGAAACCTTCTGAAACAGCGCAGTCAAGGTGCGCTTAAAACACTCTGTTTGCCAGGTAGGCGTCCATTGTCAGTAAAGTAGGCTGGAAAAGCTAATAAACGCAAAGCATTTGCATGCTA
Source organism: Sesamia inferens (assembly GCA_037179545.1). Classification (NCBI taxonomy): domain Eukaryota; kingdom Metazoa; phylum Arthropoda; class Insecta; order Lepidoptera; family Noctuidae; genus Sesamia; species Sesamia inferens. Next base: position 24,730,411 of record CM073921.1, read on the forward strand.
AAAGCGCGGTGCGGCCAGTCTGCGGTGTGCGTACCTACAAAATATACGAAACAAAAATAAAGTAAGATGATTTTTGCAATGCGTTGCGGATCGCTCTGATATATACTAGACTAAATAAATTTCTTTGTAACCAACCACGTCAATGGCATCAGTAGCCGGCGCCACTGATGACGCCACGTGCCTAAAGGATCTGTCAATATGTGGGATTATAAGACCGCCTATGATTCGCTGCCACATAAATACAAGACTTGAAGTTGTATAAAGTTGACACAACTCGGCGCATCTTCCTGATAACATGTATGGGGCAGTGGAGGTCGGTCCTTCGCTATCCACGATGTCAAAATATCCAGAGCTTGGCAGAGTCAGATCAGGATTGTCAGTCACTTTTTGCTAATTATAAGATCCACAGTCGATGGCTTTCGAGAGTACGGAGCCTGAGAGAAAGAGCTTAGAACCCGAAATCCTTCAGTCAGAAATTAGAGCTGCTATTAAACATCTCAAGAATGGTAGGGCGACAGGTACTGATTCAAACCCAATTGAGATAATCAGAGCTATGAGAGAATACGGCGTTACTATCTTTCATACCATTTGTAATAAGATATGGATGCCGGGACAGTTGCCGATGGAATGGGCCCACATGGTTTTTATTCCTCTTCATAAGAAAGACTCGACCAAGAAGTGTAACAACTATCGTCTTGTTGCTTTCATAAGCCATACGAGCAAAATATTGTTACACATCTTAAACGAATGACTGAAAGCCTACCTTTCGCCTGAGATCGCACAGGAGCAAACTGGGCGCGTAAAGGGAAAGGAAACCCGAAAACAAATTCTTATAGTGCGCCAAGTCATCGACAGCTCAAGAATTCAACAAGCCGACCTAGATATGCTTCATTGATTTTTCTAAAACGTTGAGTGAATAGGCTCTTAATAAACTAGCGCGCTTTACCATCAACGATCGCATCACTGCTTACCATCAGGCGGGATTGCGGTCAAGCGCTAGTTTATAATCATTAAAAAAAAAAAAGACCAACTTAGTGGAAGACGCTTCTTGAAACGGGCATACCAAAGCGTCTCGTGCACGGAGACTCTAAGAAGAAGGAATTGCATCTGTGTGAACGGATGAGCCTCTTTAAGTTCGTTCCATCCCAGCACGTGTATCCGACAAGGATGTATCATTTCACCACTCCTATTTAATATCTGCACTGAACTTGCGGTGTGAATTACATAATATTCAGGAGGACTGGACCGGCGGTTACAAAATTACAAACCTGCGCTACATGGAAGATTTGCTCCTCAAGATGGAGCGCGTAAATCTTACGTTTGGATAAAAAATAAATCGGAGTAAGACGAAAATTAAGATCGTCGACTATCGCGAATTGACATATGTGCATGTATGTAAGTATAAGTAAAGCGATTGTGGAATCCCTTAGAATTCCGCAACCTATAAATATTTGGATATGTCGGAAGCATTGGGTATCAATATTACTAATTGAAGTACCGCTTCGTTGGCCGCCTGATACAGTATTTAATAGTATTGTATAGGGCTGAAACAAAGTGGGCACCTTGGACGGTCGGATCATGGCGATTTTGATGTAAGAAAAAAGAAAGAATGAAAAAGTATTTATTGTGACTCTTTTAGCATACTCAACTGGACTCAGATCGAAATGTAAGAGGGTCTGTAAACTGCTCAAAGCAAATCGCCCACAGTCATCGGTAGTGAGGTAGTCGTATGTCGGCTGAGTATGGTCGTGGTTTGTTCGGAAATATTGAAATAAGCTTATCGCTACAATTTTGTTTTATCTTAGTTTTCGGATTTCCAGGTAGGCTTTTGCCCCATAATGCCCAAATTAATTAGATTGCGATTGAATGAGCGTGAATTTAGGGTGCTGGGTACGAATGATGGTTTTGCGTGGATGTGACGCATGTTCTATTTCTTATTTTTTGTGTTTTTGTAAACTTTTGCGTCATGTTTAACCGCAAATAAACATTTTTCTTTCTTTCTTTTTTTCTAATAAACATTGTTACCGGCTGACATTTTGTAGACCTTTAATAGTAGTCACGGGCAGTCCGTACCCGTAGCCCAAAAGTATGACAATCTGTCTTAAAAACGTATTACCTAGTAATTCAGCGGTGGAGTTTAGAAAAAGGCTAAACAGTTGATGATATCTTATGTGTTAAATGTTGGCACATTATTATCATTACCTATTAAGATAGAAACTGTTTTGACTAGACTATCTGTGTACGCAAACCTGTTGAATTTTAAGACATTATTATTTCACTCAATAGACACAGTTATTAGGTGAACCAGACATATTGTGTAAATATTGCAGGAGGTGTTGATGATCAAATATTTGTATGTATACAATCGCAAACAAGTCAGACAACGTGTGGTCTCGTCCCAATAAGAATAAACAATTCATTCCTTATTGTGTACATTCTAAGGTACGCATGCCTTACTAATGTAAGCTGACTTCAGATTGTATGAAAACCTATAGAATGGTCAGCTAAAACTCTGACGACATGCATAGTTTTATATGTATCTGCGTTAACGAATTTTTTTTTTTAAGAGTTTGTGTATTGCGAGTCGGAATCACGCAAGAATGGCTGCATATCGTAGTAAGGCTTTACTCGTTAGCCCTCTATAACCCCTGAACCAACAAAGTTCTGGATAATTTGGTAGGTAACTAAAATTCCCAAATGAATTTCCAATACAATCGTGTGTTCGGGTATTTTGATTGAGAAACTCCCGCTGACTCAGTCTGAAAATAATACAGGTTTGAGTTTCCGATTCGGCACGTGTTTATACTTGTAATCGACAAAGTTGCCATAAAAGTTTCAATATGATTACTTTACCGTCGTATTTATGAAAACGATTGCTGCATCTATTCAAACGAATATATCGATTCCATATGTTTTATATTTACATAATACATAAGACCACTTTTATAATACATAAGACCGAATAAGTATGCGTTGGTCCCTCTGGCTTCTAATCACTTGATACTTCATCATAATCGCTCGGTGGTAGGCCACAACATCGGCCGCCGGCGTAGTTACCACCCACCAGACAAAGTCATGCCGCCAAGCGATTCGTCGTGTTCCGGCATGATGTCTGGTGAAGCCGTACGGAGGACGGGTCTGAGCAGTTGTGTTGCGATGTGTGCCGGGCTCGATGCGGCAAATGTTGTTGTGTCGGGAGTTTGGTCGTGGAGGGTAGCGGGATCCGAAGCACGGTGCTCCGCTGGCCGACCGCAGGTATTTGGGGGCCCAAGTAGTGTGCCAGCCACACACGAAAGGTTGCCCCGCCAACTGCGAAAAATCCCAGGGTGGCCCCATCGTGCCGGTTGGCGACCGGACGAGAGGACCCGATGGCGATCCCTGGGGGGGTTCGGGCGTCCCCGCAGTCTCCAGATCAATCTCCCACTGGCGCAGCATCGTTGGTAGTGTTGTTGGGTTTATCATTGCATCACCTCGCTCAACTGCCGTCTTCCTTCCTATTCACTCAGTTTATCAAAATGAAAAGTTTTAAAAAGAAAAGTAGGTGTGCACAGCGGGCGCATGTCCTCTCATTTAAAGTGCACCTCTCAAACATTCGAGGTCTGCACTCCAATATCAATGCAGTCCATCACCACCTTGAGACTGAAAAGCCCCACCTACTTTTCTTGACGGAGACCCAGATCAGATGTCCGTCTGATGCGGCATACCTCAACTACCCGGGATACTCTTTGGAGCATCATTTCCTGCAGCGTGCCGGGGTCTGTGTGTATGTCCGCAATGACATCTGTTGCCGGCGTCTCCGTCACCTCGAAGACTCTCATCTATCGTCCTTATGGCTGTTGGTTGACACTGGTGTGGACAAAATTGTCTACACTTGTGTCTACCGATCGCACAGCGGTGACCAGGAGACAACTCGACTATTTGACCACCTCAGTGTGGCTGCTGACAATGCACTGCATCGGTACCCTGACGCACAGTTCGTCGCTCTGGGGGACTTTAATGCCTGCCATCAAGACTGGCTTTTCCCATACCAGAGGACCGACCACGCTGGGAGAGAAGCGCGAAACTTTGCGCTATCAATGGGCCTTTCCCAGCTGGTGGAAGAAGCGACTAGGGTGCCTGATGTGGCTGGTCATACCGCCAATTGTCTGGACCTTCTGCTGACCACTGATCCGGACAGATGTGTTGTTACAGTTTCCTCACCGTTAGGAACTTCAGACCACTGTCTGGTGAAGTCTGTGACGTCCTTCTCCCCACCTGATTGCGACTCGCGTGGTGAGCGGCGAATATGGCGTTACAAGTCAGCAGATTGGAATGAGATGCGCCACTTCTTTGCATCTTATCCTTGGCAGCAGATCTGCTTCTCTTCTAGCAATCCATCGAGTTGTGCGGACGCTATAACCGACGTGGTGCGTCAAGCTATGGAGTATTTTATCCCCTTCAGTGACGTGCCCGTCGGTGGCTCGGCTCGCCCATGGTTTAACGCCGACTGTGTTCAAGCTGAACAGCGTAAGCACACGGCATTCCTCACCTGGGTTGACGCTCGTGACCGCGGAGCTCTGGATCTAAGCTCACAGAAGAGAGCCTTTAACCGTGCTGCCAAGTCCTACAAAAAGGCGCTTAAGAAGGCTCGCTTCGACCGCATTACTAACATTGGTAACAAGCTCTCTGCGCACCCTTCCGGAAGCAGATCTTTCTGGTCCCTAGCCAAATCGATCGAGGCGAACTTCTGTCGGCCCACACTGCCTCCGCTGTTTAGGCCTGATGGAGCACTGGCCCATACGGCGAGAGAGAAAGCAGGTCTCTTTGCATCTCTCTTTGCCCATAGTTCGCGTCTTGACACTGGCAATGCTACTCCACCTAATTTACCTCATTGCGGAACTTCAATGCCGGAGGTTCGCATTAGAAACAAGGAGGTTCTGAGAGTATTGTGTCGTCTGGACGTGAATAAGGCCAGTGGTCCAGATGGTATACCAGCAATTGTTCTTAAGGCTTGTGCGCCCGAGTTGTCTCCTGTATTGACGCGCCTGTATCGCCTCTCATTTAGGACTGGTATAGTGCCCAAGTCCTGGAAGCTTGCCAACGTGCAGCCCGTGCCCAAAAAGGGTAGTCGTGCCGATTCTACCAACTATCGGCCGATTTCAATAACCTCCATACTCTGCAAGATTATGGAGCGTGTATTGAACTCGCGCCTCTTGGCATACCTGGAAGGTAACGATCTCCTCAGTGACCGACAGTACGGTTTTCGACGCAATCGGTCAACTGGGGACCTACTAGTGTATGCCACTCACTTGTGGGGCGAGGCCCTCGAGAAAAATGGGGAAGCGATTGCCGTCTCCCTTGATGTCTCGAAGGCCTTCGACCGGGTATGGCACGCTGGCCTTTTGAGTAAGCTTCCAGCGTACGGCATTTCCGCTGGCCTGACTGGCTGGGTAAAAGACTTCCTGACTGAACGGTCCCTCCGAGTTGTTGTCGATGGATGTTCATCTGAGCCCATGTCGACCAATGCCGGTGTTCCTCAGGGGTCTGTTCTCTCTGCAACTCTGTTCCTGCTGCATATCAATGATCTGCTGATGCCCGGTATCTGTGGGTATGCAGATGACAGCACAGTTGTGGAGAGATACCTGCCGGAAGCTCGGGCTAGTAAGGAAGCAATCCGGTCCGAAAGAGAGGCCATGGTAGAGCGTGTGAGTGCTGCACTGCAGGCAGTCTCCGAATGGGGCAATGCCAATCTTGTAGCATTCAATGCCGCCAAAACATAGGCGTGTCTTTTCACCGCCAAAAGGAGCCCGTTCACCCTGGCTCCTACTTTTCAGAATGTATCCTTGGAGTGTACCGACCGCCTTCAGCTTTTGGGAGTTGAGATTTCCTCGAGCCTTAACTTTGGGCGGTTCATTGAGTCCAAGGCCAGGGTGGCTGCCAGAAAACTAGGCGTCATCGCGAAGGTCCGGCAGTACTTCACACCTGGCCAGCTTCTAATTTTATACAAAGCACAGGTCCATTCGTGTGTGGAGTACTGCAGCCACATTTGGGCTGGTGCTGCGAAATGTCACCTTGCCACTTTGGATTCGGTGGAGAGGCGTGCGAAGAGGCTGATTGGCGACCCAGACTTAACTCGAAACGGTCTCCAAAGCCTGGAGCACAGGCGTAGAGTGGCCAGCCTTTCGGTCTTCTATAGGATGCATTCTGGTGAGTGTGCAAGGGAATTGCATGATTTAATTCCCCCATCTCCGTTCCATCATCGGACGACCCGTCGTACGGCGAGTTTCCACCCTTACGTTGTTGACACCACTGCGATCCGGACGAAGCGTTTTGCTTCCTCCTTTATACCGCGTACATCGAGGGACTGGAACAATTTGCCGGCGTCGGTGTTTCCGTCACATTACGATTTGAGTGTCTTCAAGGCTAGAGTGAATAGGCTCTTAATAAACTAGCGCGCTTTACCATCAACGATCGCGTCACTGCTTACCATCAGGCGGGATTGCGGTCAAGCGCTGGTTTATAATTTATAAAAAAAAAAAAAAAATAATCATCAACCTTTATTTATAGTCCCACTCCTTAGCGTAATCGCCTGATTGAGCGTAATCACCACGCTTGCTGAATGCGGGTTGGCGGTTTCAGACGTAAAGTCCAGGTTTCCTCAAGATGTTTTCCTTCATCTTGTAATCAGTCCAAGATATACTTAGATAGTTCATATAACTTAGAATAGTTACACTGGTACTTGCCTGATCTGGAATTGAACCCGCGCACTCATACTTGATAGGCTGGTGTTTTAACCACTAGGCCACCACGACTTGACACTTGGTGCTATTTAATTATACTCCATGCATTCAGCTGATTTTTAATCGTATTAAACCACCAACGGAATGACAAATTGCGGCTGCAATAAATAGTTGGCATTTAACGACTTTTTACTTTTAATTTAACAGACAGTAAAAAAGGTTTCTTTAAATGTCTAAACTTAAAGAGATAGCTTATATTTGTGGCATAACATAAGTTGATACAACTACATAAGTACAGGGTCCACTGCCGATAAGAAAGCGGCTTTCAAAAAATGTTTGGTTAAAGTTACAGGACAACTCGTACGGCCTATGTGTTAAGATGGAAGTTATATAGGTATGTTGTTTCAATTCAACTTTATTCTATGCCACCAATATTAAATGCGACATCATTGCTGAGATGGAACATAAAATACCTTTATTTCTTATTTCTGGCGTCAGGTTCTGTTTTCCTCTAAAATATCTCCACAAATAAATTCAGTTGTAATTTATTTTGCATAATGAATGAGATGTCTGTAGTGTCACGTTGCATCAAAAGCAAGTCAAATGAGGTGGAACAGTATATAATAAACGAGGCAAACAAAACAGACTCTGTTCCATAATATTTTATGGTGGATGGACGTTCAATACACATTTCCGATGGAAGGTTTATTAATTATTATTCTTATTGTTCATACCTACTTAAAGTGTAATGAGAAAAAAAATATGTCAAAAATATTATAGAAAATATAAATATTATCTTTCCATTTTCATAGAGCATTTTTTTTATAAGAATGATGATGTACATCATTCTTATAATAAACAAAAAAAAAAAAATTTTTCTGAATATTAGTTATAAACTATTTGCTGTCAATTAGATATACCTACAGTACACTTTGAGTTAACACTGGTTTGAATAATCATTAATTCATTGCTGTTTTGTCGAGTTGTTCATGAAGTGACATACTGGTAGAGAGTTGGCTTCCGCGGTCAAGAGTGGATATGACGGAAGATTCTTTAGAGATAGAAGAATAGAAGTGAAGAAGGGAACACAGAAGGTTCAGTCAAACCCTCTGAGTTCCTTTCACTTATTGTGCATACTACGCCCTGAGCTCAACAGCTCAACAGCTGACGTAAACTCATCGCAATCACATCCAGATTACAAAACTCTGTTTCATCCTCAGCGATGAAGGAAACCGTTACACTATAGTTATTCTTAGATCGATAAATCTATGATTTCTTCACATAACTGTTACAAAGCAATAAATATCGGGGTCGTATTATTTATTTGATCCAGACACTGTTTGTAAGATTATTAATAAAACCTATTTTCGTTGGACACGGTCAGTGCTAGAGTTAAATCAGCTGTAACGAGAAGAATAAACAATTAGTCACAATAAGAATGAGATTATTTTATTTCTACGGGGGTCCTATATATAACAGGCGAAATGTAGGGGTACCAAAGGTATCATCTGTTTAATCGGTGTGTATGATGTTATAATTGTGTTTAACTCAATATACACTTCTGGACACATCTATTGGCCCACCTTAGAGTTTAGGTTTCGATGGCCCCTACCGAAATATGATTGCTAGATTGAACAAAAACTATTGATGCAGTTTTAAACCTGATACATTTTATCATCTTTTTCGATCGTATCATTTTAAATTTGAATTCAGAATACCATACGACATGGAGCTACGCCTAACAAGTCCAATACGAGTATGAGCCTTGTTAAAGGCAATTAATTTTTTAATAAAAAACACGTTTTATCAAATCTAGGTTTAATTTTATAACGCGTGTTGCCACCATGGGCATCTACCACAGCTCTGTGTATTTTTATTTTTAAAATAAATTTTGTTTTGTCTCGTTGATGTTGTGTGGTCGTAAGCTATTACTATACATGAAATCATGAGTTCATTTGCCGGATCGAGCAGTGTATTTTCTATGCTATGGAAATTCTCAATATTAGCCCCTCATTACATAGAACTGAAAAATATCTTATGAAATGTGAATCATATCTACACACAAACACATACATACACATCTTAAGAAAAGAGGGGGATATTTTAAACATAATTAAAATATAATAATGATTAAACTTTGATCTAACTCTAGGGTAACATAACATTATGTTAACTTGTTTTCTAATAAAAAGTTTTATGTAGAACACTTACATTAAGCCAGTCGTAGTACACACATAGGGCCTATGTTATAGGGACGAGCACTTATCATAAAATAATATCATAATCATCTGCGTCTTACCAACTACATATGTCTGCGTCGGCTTTAAGTATAATGTATAAATAGGATGCAGCTTAATGCCAGAGATCTACATGGATTAATGGCCAGTGTGACCGCCATAACGCCGAGTGACTGGGTAAGACGATACCCTTTGGTAAAACTGGCTGTCAGACTTTCAGGTCCGTCAAAGTTCTTCGAAGGAGAGCAGGGAACATTATCGTGCTTTCTGAAGTATGACGAGATATAGCTGTATCCGGTAGACAGCTACCCATGCACGGCACTATGTGCGTTTTTAGAAATCATAAAGGAATATTTTCTAATACGATAAAATACCTCTCGTCTAAGTTTTATTTTAGGAAGTGCCTTGGAAGCACATTGTTGTAGTTTTGAAATTGCGAGCTAGACTTCATAATAGTGTTGCTCCGAAGTGCTTAGAATAGTTAGAATAAAGCTGATGATACACAGCTGTGCAAAGTGACATGACGTTGACATGTTAAGGGCAGCACGCCATTGAGCGTGTTCTTGACTGAACTTCTCTGATACAAACCTGTTTATTTCAGGCGAGTCGTACAACCTGCGTAAAGTTCAGGAGTCGTTTTTTAACCGACTTCAAAAAGGAGGAGGTTTCTCAATACGACCGTATGTAGGTATGCTTTTTTATGTTCGCGGATAATTTCGTCGTTTATGAACCGATTTTGATAATTCTTTTTAAAGAACTTGTCAGATAAATGAAACTCACAAATTACCATGGGGACCAATCTGTCAGTGTTTGAGATTTATTACACGGTTTTCTGCTATAATCGGCACTGGGGTAATGTGACAATTCCTGTTGTCCTATAATCGGTAACGACTATATAGGATCAGCGAATGGCAGCCAAGATCACCTGCTTACTTATTTTCAAAGACACGAAAGGGTTTCGTTGTGTTACAAATTATTATCTACTTCACTCGACTTCAGACTTACTAACTGTATGGCTACAATTCAGTTTCAGTCGTTTATTGCCTTTAACTGTTTTCTTGACGCAATCAAAGTGCATGGGAAATATCACGATAAATGTTATAAATTAAATGTAATGCACGTGTGTTTGTTTGGTTAGGTAAGACATTATTTTTTTGAAAAGATTCTTTTTATTTAAAAGGTAAAATTTGATACGCTTTCTAAGTTTATCACTTAATATATACGTAAGTCTAAAATATCCAAACCGTGATGAGCAACCATGTGAAGGGAAAATTTGTAATATTTGTTCCATTTTGACAACGTTACATTTAGTTACAGTAAATCGTCAAAACTCCAGTGGCATGTTAAAGACCACATTGCTATGAACTGTCCGAGCGCGCTATCATGGGCCCTAGTCTGCTATTTTCACTTATTCTAACATGTTTCCATTGTCATTATGCTAAAAGTTCGCAATCTGCTAAATTCATAAAGATCGATCAATTTTATCGGTCAGTTTCGTGATGGAATAGTAATAGAATGACATATTGCCATTAGTATAAAACTCGTTAGTGGAAATCATTTTCTAAAAACTACTGAGTACTCAATTTGAACATTTATTAATACGGAGTGGGGTGTTAGTGATTGAGCACTGGAAAGTCATAATGACGCCGCTTTGTTAGTAGATTTCGAACTTGTTAAAATCGATTATTATGAGATCACTGATCATTCTGACAGTTAGTGTCAAATAATAATGGCAATACAGCAAAGTCATCCTATCACCATTTCATTACGAGACTGACACTTTTAGCACAATGACAATGGAATCGTGTTGGGATGTCAGATTTATAAAAATAACAGACTAGGGCCCCTGGTGGCTGATAGTAATAAATTGTTAAAAACGTCCGTAAACTTGAATTTCTCGGAATAGTTATCTGAATACTAATAAAATAAATTTAAGTTGAAATGCGTAACAATCACAGATAATAGAAATAGAATATTTTCAAAATATCTTTGTATTTTGTTCACGCTACTACATAAATATTGGGTATAAGTAGGTAGTGTAGGTCTACTAATACGAGGGTCAAACTGAAAGTTCTTAGAACTGGCCACTTATAAACAATATAATAAAAAATAATTCTAAAATTTGAAAATAGAACTCTTTAGCAATATTACTGAGTATATATTTCATTCATTTGTCATTAGTTACTACGATTTGGCGGCAAATTGAAAATTGTCTGTGTCACGTCAACATGAATTTAACACGAGAAAATTTTCGTGCAATTATTTTTTATGACTTTCGATGTCATTTAAGTCAACAAGAAAGTTATGATAGACTACGATTGGCCTTTCACGATGAAGCCCCATCTCGTGCGACTGTTTACAACTGGTTTAATGAGTTTAAACGTGGTCGCACTAATCTCACTGATGATTTACGTGAGGGACGGCCTTCTACGGCGACGACTGAAGATAACATCTGTGTTGTGCGGCGTATGATAGAGACTGCCAAAAGAGTGACCTATCAGCAGATTCGGACAAGCTTAGGCATCGGTATAAGTCAAGTGCACAAAATCCTCCACGAACATTTAGCGGTCAGGAAGCTTTGCGTCCGGTGGATACCTCATAATTTGACTGAGGCTCAAAACTCCATCGTGTGGATTGGTGCCGTAAAATGATTGAAAGATTTAACGGAGGTGACTCAAATGCTATGTTCGACATACTAACAGGTGACGAAAGCTGGATTTACTGTTATGATCCTGAAACCAAAAGACAATCTGCTCAGTGGGTGTTTCCTTTCGAGGAGTTGCCAACTAAAGTGAAGAGAGATCGAAGTGCGGGAAAAAAAAATAGTGGCCTCGTTCTTTGGAAGGATAGATCATTTCGCAACAATTGTGTTAGAGGATCAAAAAACAGTTTCTGCAGAATGGTACACTACCAATTGTTTGCCACTTGCCTTGGAAAAAGTTCGAGAGAAACGACCTCGCAGTAGGATCCTCCTTCACCACGACAACGCCTCGTCGCACACCGCCAAGCGAACGATCGACTATTTGGCGACATCAAACGTTGAATTACTGGGTCACCCGCCGTATAGTCCCGACCTCGCGCCTTGTGATTTTTATTTATTTCCAAAAATTAAAGAAAAACTCAAAGGAAAGCGGTTTATGAATGCTGAAGAAGCGGTGGCTGCGTATCGCGATGCCATTGAAGAGACCCCTAAGGACGAGTGGGCAAAGTGCTTTTCCCAGTGGTTCCATCGCATGCAACGGTGTATAGACGTGAATGGACAATATTTTGAAAAGATATAATAAAACTAATAACTGGCTAATGTTATTAGTTTTTGATTTTCTAAGAACTTTCAGTTTAACCCTCGTATCTACATAAAAACTTAGTAGATATAAGATATTGTTTATAAATCACATATCAATGGAAATAATAATATTGAATGACAACACAATGCAGTAAAATGCTTAGTGTAAGTCCTAAAGTTTAAAAAACATTTCTAATGTTTATTTTATTACATAACTCATTTATGTAATAAATTAAACTTAAATCACTTAAAAAATTGCATCGTATGATCAACCATTACGTATTTTTCTCTATAAGAACTTGTTTGTTTGCCGCAAATAAATGTACCAGCCTATTTTCTTTCTATTATTTTAAAGATTTTCTATTAAATAAGTATTTTACATTTATTGAACAACTCTCACGCACTCGATAATTAATTAGTGCGGGAGCGCACGCGTATTCTAGAAGTCGAATAATTATGTAACGACTCTTGGTTCGTGTATGCAATTGTGAATGTAATAGATACATAACAAAAACCGAAAGATAATAATAATAAGTTTTCCATAGAACCAACACGTAACTTGGCAAAGGAATTGTAGTGAGAAAAGTTCGCGCGCAAACTATTTCGTACATTTTTACATGCGAAAACTTCCCCAAATACAAAATCTCTTGCCAACATACGTACTGCACTTCCTAAAGACTTTTATTTGATTATCTCTTTAGTTATTTTATTTACTATGCTAAAATTGTACAGTTTCATAAAGGAATTAAACAACTAATTAGTAGCACAAAATTTGGTTAAGTATAACCCACATAGAGGAATAATTTGGCCCCCGAAATTATTCCACGCGCAATTACTAGCAGAATCCCAAAGAAATTATAATATAATAACTTCTTTGCCGAATCCTAATGAAAGCCCGTGTGCAAAAAGGGTAGTCGTGCTGATCGTACCAACTATCGGCCGATTTCAATAACCTGCATACTCTGCAAGATTATGGAGCGTGTATTGAACTCGCGCCTCTTGGCTTACCTGGAAGGTAACGATGTCCTCAGTGACCGACAATATGGGTTTCGACGCAATCGCTCTACTGGTGACCTATTAGTGTATGCCACACACTTGTGGGGCGAGGCCCTCGAGAAAAATGGGGAAGCGATTTATGATTGCGAGCGGTGTCTCAAGACAAAAGTCTTCGACCACTGTGTGTTGCCTTTGATGACTTATGGATTTGAGACATGGTCGCTAACAATGGACCTAATAAGAAGGCTCAAAGTCACTCAAAGGGCAATGTAGAGGGCTATGCTTGGGGTTTCACTGCGCGATCGAATCAGGATTGAATAAGCTTCCAGCGTACGGCATTTCCTCTGGCTTGACTGACTGGGTAAAAGACTTCCTGACTGAACGGTCCCTCCGAGTTGTTGTCGACGGATATTCATCTGAGCCCATGTCGACCAATGCCGGTGTTCCTCAGGGGTCTGTTGTCTCTGCAACTCTGTTCCTGCTGCATATTAACGATCTTCTGATGCCCGGTATCTATGGGTATGCAGATGACAGCACAGTTGTGGAGAGATACCTGCCGGTAGCTCGGGCTAGTAAGGAATCAATCCGGTCCGAAAGAGAGGCTATGGTAGAGCGTACGAGGGCTGCACTACAGGCAGTCTCCGAATGAGGCAAAGCCAATCTTGTAGCAATCAATGCCGCCAAAACACAGGCGTGTCTTTTCACCGCCAAAAGGAGCCCGTTCACCTTGGCTCCTACTTTTCAGAATGTATCCTTGGAGCGCACCGACCGCCTTCAGCTTTTGGGAGTTAAACAAAGCCTAGGTCCGCTCGTGTGTGGAGTACTGCAGCCACATTTGGCCTGGTACTGCGAAATATCACCTGGCTACTTTAGATTCAGTGGAGAGGCGTGCGAAGAGGCTGATTGGCGACCCAAATTTAACTTGAAACGGTCTCCAAAGCCTGGAGTACGTCGTCGTACGGCGATCCACCTTAAGTTGTTAATACCACTACGATCCGGACGAAGCGTTTCGCTTCTTTTTTATTCCGCGTACATCGAGGGACTGGAACAATTTGACAGCGGCGGTGTTTCCGTCACACTACAATTTGATTGTCTTCAAGGCTAGAGTGGATAGGTTCTTAATAAACTAGCGTGCTTTACCATCAACGATCGCATCACTGCTTACCATCAGGCGGGATTGCGATCAAGCGCTAGTTTATAATTTATATAAAAAAGAAAAACTTCACATATACCTCAAGATGGTTTCAAGCTACAAAATGATATTCAAAGTAAGACTCTAGAACTGTTATTCAGAGTGTTAGGTCCTATTGAAGCGTTTTTATATCTGGTTGAATAATTTTAAAATGAGAGATAATTTTGTGTTTATTATTGCACAACCAAAACTAATTACTAAGAAGTAATGTACAAAATATGATAAGAATCCGCCGAACCGTTTCAGCGATCCAGGAAAACCGCAAACGTAACTCGAGCAAAAATTTGAGTGACTTCGCAACCGAAGAATGTACAAATACAAAAAATAAGTAGTGCTTGGTCCGAAATAAAAATCATTTTATTTATTTATTTACCTCGTCTAGACAACTAATTATATAGTAAACATTGATTTCAAAATTCCCATCAAAAAAGTATCTGGCTGCGGTAACGTTACAAACGTTAACGCAACAAGAGTTGTCTTTTTAAAAAACTAAAAAAGGCCACAATTTCTAAATTTGTTACTTCTGTTGCGTAAAAAAAAATTGAAATGATAGATAAGAACTACTGAAGCTAGATAAGTAATTATTTACCTATAAGATTTAAATGTCAATTTTCAACTAAATCTGGCTGGGGTATCGGACGCCGTTGGGACTCGTTTTAAGTGACGTCCAGCTGCCTAGATGGCGTTAGCGTTGAATTAGAAGTCGCTATGAAATAGGTCCTCGCTGTGTTTGAGTTTACGCTCGTTATCGTATCATTAGTACATAGTACTAATGATAGAATTTGATAATACTGTGAATATAATGGAAAATTTAAATTTGCAAAAAGGTAATGTAGATATGGATAATCTTTACACAGATATTACTGTATTAAACCAACTTCATAATCAGTTATGTGCTTCGAAGGATTTTGCAGAACTATCAACTGCACAAAAATGGCAGCAAGTTAGAAGTGACGATAAATTTTGAAACTAGTATAAAGTCATTTCATTTTTATTGTCTATTTCCGCCACGTCAGCATTTACAGAAACAGTGTTTTCTGTGGTGAATAGCAAATGGCGTGACGAAAGAAACAAAGCGTCTCTGAATTTAATAAAAAAAATAATTACTTATTTACTTTAATTTAAATGTAGATTGTAAAGATGCTGTGCAATTATTCAGCAAAGATGCTAATTTGATACAAACTGCAAAAAGCAATAAAAAATGTGTTTTTAAACATAATAATGAAAAAAATGAATTGTACTTTATTTTCATACTATGTACTTTTTTTCTTGTCTATAATAACCAATGTACTTTAATTGCAAAATAAAAAGGTAGCAAGTCTAATTACCTAACAGTTTTTAAGCCAAAAAATGTGTAATTTTAGTGATATTTAAGAAGAATTCTGGTTTTACACACACATGATGTCTGGTGAAGCCGTATGGAGGACGGGTCTGAGCAGTTGTGTTGCGATGTGTGCCGGGTACGATGCGCCAAATGTTGTTGTGTTGGGAGTTTGGTCGTGGAAGGTCTTCGGATCAATCTCCCTTTGGCACAGCATCGTTGGTCGTATTGTTGGATTTAACATTGCATCACCTCGCTCAACTGCCGTCTTCTTTCCTGTTCGCTCAGTTTTTCTGAGCGCGCTTTACCACCAACGATCGCATGACTGCTTACCATCAGGCGGGATTGCGGTCAAGAGCTAGTTTATAATTATTAAAAAAAAAACACAATTTACACCATTTTTTTTAAATGAGTCGTCATAAATACACTCTTAGAAATTTTTTGATTCAATGAACTTTTTTCTCTATTAATGATGTAATTTTTATTTATCAACAAAATATTTAATAAGTTAACGGTCTGAAAATCATAACATGCACAGCTGTATAAAAAAGAGGTGATATAATCAAAGGGCATAATAAAATTTGTCCGCATCTCTCAATAGGAAAGGCGTATAAAAGATTGGCAGCATTGCCACGGTGCATGGCAATGCTGATTCTTCGGTCAAACAATAGGTGGAAAGTAGAGTCGACCAACCGATTGGCGATGTAAATTATTTTTTTAGATATTCTTGCTTGAGTCATTTTGTAATGAAGAGAGAAATGATTTATTTGGAGTTTTAGAATAAATGTCACGATAATTTAAAATATACCTTATTATTGATGAATGAATTATTGATTTTGGGAATTTTTTCTTATTAATTTTGACGTACGAAAAGTGCTGATCGAGGTAAATCAGCACTTTCGTGAATTGAATAAATAACTTTTAATTTTTAAAATAGAAACTGTTAAAATCCATATCAATCTACTACTACAAGAGAGACTTCCAAAATATATAACATTGTTTGTATGTTGATGTAAGGAGTAGGTAATCCCCGGAACTAAGTTACTAACAATATTGTACCTACATATAACTTCAAACATACCTGCCGTTCAGTTATGTACTTGTTCCAGTTAACTTTTATACATATATTATGTACGAAACCAGCGTTTATTTTTGATTTGTAATTGTATTATGTTTTTGAGAAATAATTGTCTTACCTTACTACCATTCGAATATAGCAACATATTTATGTATTTGATAGCCCGATCAATGAGGAAGGTTATATATAGGTGTAACATCAAGCTAGAACTCTAAGCTTGGCCAATCTAAAAGAAAAAATGTCAGACAGAATGCTAAGCAAAAATGCATTAATGCTTAGGCACGCGATGCGATGCGTTGTGGTGGGTTGGTTAAATCAAGCATTTATTTTAACCCTCACTACTGTAATTTAAGTCAGCGTTCACTCTCAAAAGTTTACAATAACTAAGTCATACATGGAAAGCTACATTACCTCAAAGTCCAAATATGTTACAGGCATAACAACCTCATGTTATATAAACACGATTCCTATTAAAATCTATTGCAACACTATGAAACTTAATAGTCCATACTTTTGTTTAGGAAACAAGGAACATTGTTGCAACATTGCAGTGCTGCTTATTATGTTTCGTAGAACAGCTAGTTATAGTTAAAAACGAATAAAGATGACGGAAACTTTTGGCATTATAAATACGTGAGCTGTAGTGAATGATAAATGTCATATTTATGTATTATACATATAAAGGGTGTATCTGAAATCGGCGCACAAACGAGTACCATGGATCTAGTACATGATTCTGAACCCCCCAGTGGCGGAATTTTGCGTCGGCATTTTCCCAATTAAAAAAAAAAATAATATGCAGTTTTTTGCACTTTAGACCGTTCATAATTGCTATACTTTTATAACCCAATAAGATTTACCAAATTTCGGGGAAGTTGGAATTAATTCGTGGGAAAAAAAGATTATTTTGAAATTCATTAGTATTGTTTCTATGATGATTATGTAAAATTTCATATTTTATTTGGTCATGTGTTTACCTAACCTTTATTATCCTTATGGGTCGGACAGGGTTGTCTTTACCTACGAGTATTGTATACAGTATGTTACGAAAACCCTGTCCGACCCGTGAAGGTGTTGTTAGGTATCGATAACTGATTCTACTAATGCATACAAAACCGGGCTTTACTTAAAAAAAAAATCCCCCTAAAAAAAATAAATATTATTTCGCAAAAGGAGGTAACTTATTAAATGTGCGTTGACCACCCTTCGCCTGCCGACCGCGGGGGGCGGGCGGCAGGACACGCGGCACGTGGCCGCATCGCTATTCGCTCATAATAATACCGGTGTTGTCACTTTTTAAAAATTACCAAATTTCGGGGAAATTGGAATTAATTCGTTGGAAAAAAAGATTATTTCAAAATTCATTTGTATTGGTACTATGATGAATACGTAAAATTTTATATTATATTTGGTCATGTGTTTACCTAACCTCTATTATCCTTATGGGTCGGACAGGGTTTTCGTAACATACTGTATACCTACCCAGCTATGTATACACTAGCAGAGGTACGAGCAGTGGTGGCCATGTGTTGTGTTAGATTCATCATCATCATTTCAGCCGAAATATGTCTACTACTGGACATAGGCCTCCCCCAAGGATCTCCGCGATGACCGGTCCTGCGCCTCCCGCATTTAGAGGTTTTCCGCGACCTTCATCAGGTCGTTGGTCCACTTTGTCGGGGGCCTGCCCACGCTGCGTCTTCCGGTGCGTGGTCGCCACTCGAGAACCATTGACCCCATCGGGCATCGGCCTACTTGCTCTTAAATATTGCAATTCTTCGGGCTATGTGGGTTACTCTCGTTCTGCTGCGGATCTCCTCATTTCTCATTTCGTCACGAAGTGAAACACAAAGCATAGCCTTCTCCATTGCCCTTTGAGTGAAAAGAAAGGACTAGGCATCAAAATCAATGGCTAGTACATTAGACTGTTTCGGTTTGCTGATGATGTCGTAGTCATTGCTGAGACCACGGAGTACAATGTTCGCAGACCCCAGCAGAGCATCCCAGCTAGTCAGTCTTAAAATGAACATGGACAAGACGAAAAACATTTCTAATGCCCATGTTGATTGTTGTACCAACTCCTATAACGATGGGAGACTCTATTCTCGAAGTTGTTGACAGTTACGTATACCTGGAACAAACTTTCCAGTTAGGAAGGTCCAACTTCGAGAAAGAGGTCAATCGTCGAATCCAACTTGACTGGGCTGCTTTCGGGAAGCTACGTAGAATCTTCTCGTGTTAGATTATTTGTTACAAGCCTACAACTCTTAAGTCAGTCAATACAGATCTTTATTTTATGTACTTACATTCTTTCATCACTACTGACTACTGTAAAGGAAAACTTCTCGAGGATGTCCTAGAACCAAAAATTCTGAGACATGTGACCTCTATCAAACCGCAATGGTATGGGACCGCATGGTGGATTACAGTTTACTCTCTCTTTCTCGCCGTAATGAGGCCTCTCACTCAACAGTGGCAATATTGTCGACTGTTTACATTATCCTTCGCGGTCACGTTTCTTCGTTTTGTTTCATAATATCTGTCCCCGACAGCTGTAAAAAACCTGATAATTACTTACTGAAATTATAAACAGTTTCAGGAAGGATTTTAGCACAGAGCCAGAGAAATTAATTGCTAAGAAGCCAGCCATCGTCAATATCGAATCATAGCCATATATATTTTAATGTTACACAGTTTACTTATTTTGAGACTATTCACTCTACCCTTGACGACACTTAAATTGTAATCAGACGCAGCAGGCAAATTACTCCAGTCCTTCATTGTACGCGGTATATAACGAGTAAGTACTACGGGGGAATACTACGGGTACCTACTACTCGCCGTACGACGGATCTTCCGACGATGGACCGCTGATGGTCGAATTAAGTCAAGAAGTTCCCGCGCACACTCTGCAATAAGCGTCCCACAGAATACCGAAAAGCTGGTTACCCTAAACCTGTGCTCCATGGCTTTGAAAATTGGTCTTAACCACATCCGTATCACCTTTTGTTTTCATTGAGAGGGTGCGTCCGATACGTATTGTGAGCGGTCATGTTTAACTTTTTACTTAGTCAAAAGTTGTTAGTAGGTGCTTAAACTTTCAGTATTAACCATATAGTAAACTCTCTATCCAGTGTTGAAGTAATTTTCTAATTCATCCACGGGGTCCCGAGATACAAACCAAAACATTTCAAAACAATAAATTAACCGCGCTTCATCACTCGTGCTGCCTGCGGCGTCCTAGCTCCTACGCATGCGCGCACGGGTAAGTCCCGCCCCAACGGTACTTCGAGCCGAAAACTTCTGAAGTTCAGTAGGCCTAGTATGAGTTTTCATTACGAAACTCGATCGTCGATATCAAGCGCGTTTGCCTCAGCGATTGACAGCTTCAAGGTAGTAAGAACTCTCAACCAATGAGAGCGCCAAACGCGCTCGACATCGACGATAGAGTTTCGTATTGAAAACTCATACTAGGCCTACTGACACCTCGCGTCTCGCCGTGCGGCACTAGCGCCAGCGCGTGTTTAAACCAAGAACCTCTACCTGTTTACATCTCAAATAAAACTAATTCCGCGAAAATTAAAATGCCTAATTCATGCAATGCAAATGAAATTCTATCTTCAAAATACATGGAATGTTTTGTATGTTTTAGTAGATTAGTAGCCTGTTGTATTAGTAGGGCTGTTGTATAAATAGCAGAGCGAAATATTTAGGCGCGCTAACGCAGCGAGGGCGTCTATAGTTCGAGGGTGCAATTGATGCTTACACCCGAGTTAACTACTCTGCTTTACATCTCGATTGTGAGGTAAGTAGAAAAAAACTAGCATTTCAAGAATAATCTCTCGTTAGAACTTTCAGACAAAATATTGTTAATTGCTGCTTCAACTTCCATTTTCATTGAATCGGGAGTGCGGTTTATATCTTCATCACTTGCAGAACTCATGTATTTTTACTTATTAGCACGTAACTATAAAAAATCCCAAAAACAAACAATATTTAAAGTACAAGTTTTCTATTCCCGCCTTTTTTCATTATTTTTTTTTAATTATTTTTCAAGTACCTACGAAATTGAGCTTCGCCGTCCGATATTTATAATTGATGACTATTATACTTATATGAAGAGAAGGCTGAATAGCGAAGCGACCTCTTTTGTTCGACCTCTTCTGTTGCCAGTATGATGGTTAGATATACGAGAACTTTTTGAAATAATGGATAGTTTTAATTTTTTAATTACTTACAGGCCTTGGGCTTTTCTAGCTACATTATTAATTATCCTAGAGCGCTAATTGATCACCTACAAGCCCCATTTGGGGGTAATCAGGACCTATAACTCGCGCGAGTTAACTGTGCACCTCCCTGGAATGCGACTCCTCTCTCGTTTCCCCCCGCGCCCCGCATTCGCCGTAAGCGATTGGTAGCGTTAGCAATTTGTTAAAAATGTCTAAATACAGTTTAAATTAGAGATGCAACGGATATTCGGTAACTATCCGGTATCCGGCCTATCCGGCCGTCTTAATACTATCTGGCCGAATACCGGATAGCTAATATTTGGCCGGATGTCTATCCGGCCGAAATAGAACAAACTGGATAAAGGAAATTTTTTGAGTAATTATTTGCTTTATTTAGTTAGTATAACTTTAATATAATTAGTTTAAGTTTTATATTTTGACGTGATAACGTCTATTAAATCGGTATGCTGGGAGTCATTCGCGAAAACTGCGTAACGGCCGAATCTGACGCTACACGGAGTCCACGCCTACTAAAACTAACCTTAGCCTTGTAGCTTTAGAGTGCAATATTATTTACCTAAAAGCACGGTTGTAAACAATTAGTAGCAGTTTTTCGCATACATGGTTAAAGCATTGATAGCCGAGTGGTGAAACGCTCGGATTAATATCGACTCCCTCAAGAGGTGCCGCGGATCGATTCCTGACGGCAACGGACGTTTTTATCCTTTTTAATTTTTAAATTTTTCCTTTTTAATTTTTCTTTTTCTTTTTTCTTTTTCTTTTTGCTTTTTTTTTATTTTTTAGAAAATTTAAACAAACTATTAAATAAAAATATAAATGTTATACTTTACTTTATTTTAAATAATTTCATTGCACCCAGAAAAAATTACCATGTAATAGACGTTATCACGTTCAAATATCGGCAGTAGACGGAGTTCTACAGACAGCCAATTTTTTTAATTACACAATAGTAAATTAATGTAATACAAAGAAAATGAATAAATTAGTACTCACACTGCACTAAGGGCAAATTATGGTGAATGAATACTAATTTCTCTGCATTGGGAGGTAGCAGGCGCTTGCGTTTGTCTTCATAAATAAAATCAACTTCAGAAAAAAGTGTTTTCGCTATACACACTGCTGCAAGGTGCAGAAAGGTAGATTTGAGCAAACTGTGTTAAATTTGGGTATTGTTTGGCGTTAGCTGCCCACCAAGAATAAGGGTCGCAATTGCGATCAATTAGCACTGACTTGAGATAAAAATCCAGCTCACAGGTTATCGCCGCCTGCGCAAACGACTAAGTTTCGCCGGATATCCGGTGGCCGGATATCCGGCTATCCGGCCACATGGTCGGCCGGATATCCGGTATCCGGCCAAACTACTATCCGTTACATTTCTAGTTTAAATCCCCGGTTGTTAATACTGTTTCTATGGACTTTTTGCTTTGTTAAGTATTTTGGGTGGATGGGTGATAATTGTTAATCTGGAATAAGTTAGGTCATTGCTATGCCCAACAGTGGGACGATAAAAAAGTAGGTATAGCATAAAAAAAAACTAAGAAATTAATATAAACCATGGCGCTAAGAGATGATTAGCCCCAACTGTTAGCACCCCCGAACATGGCGGATAGGTCAGCACCAGTCAGCTCAAACAAATTTGAAGATAACTAAATGAACACGTGCCACCGTCAGCGAGATATTTGAACTCAATGTAATATAAAATCACGGACAGCCAACAATATTAAATTTTTAAGTGTTTTTATAAAAGTGAATTCGTAATACGCGTAGTATTTTCGCCAAGCCATGACCTCGAGCGCATGGTTAAGAAAAATAGTATTCGGATGTAATATCACAACTGTCGTATGAATGTTTTTATTTTATGAAAAATATTTCGCATTGGGATGTTTCTTGTTGTTTATTTTAATAAATCTCTTACGCAGAGGGTATTTAATAGTATTTTGACATCTACATAAAATATAGCAAGCATTCCTAATAAATCATCTAAAAACGGATAGGTAAATAATGAATTTTGAAAGAATTAAAGCATTTTTTTGGAATGTTTTATTAAAAGAACCAGGTTCTTAATAATTAAGATTGTGTAGCCTAATGACTTAACAAGGTTTAATTATACTTAATTTTGTACGTGTTAATTATACATAGGTATATTTTCCTTACAAATTTGCATTTGCTTATGGACAAAAAAGACGGTTGCAGCAATATCGGCAACTACCAACCTGACATCTCATCAGTTGAAACATTCGGTGGTAGACCATAATATCGGTTGCCGGCAGAAATTACCACCCACCAGACAAAGTCTTGCCGCCAAGCGATTCGTCGTTTTCCGGCATGATGTCTGGTGAAGGCGTACGCAGGATGGGTCTGAGCAGTTGTGTTGCGATGTGTGCCGGATACGATGCATCAAATATTGTTGTTGTATGTCTCGGGAATTTGGTCGTGGAGGGTCTCCAGATCAATCTCCCTCTAGCGCAGCATTGTTGGTCGTGTCGTTGGGTTCAATCAGGCGCGATTGCGGTTAAGCACTAGTTTACTATTACTAAAAAAAAACACTAGAAATTAACACAGAAATCAATAAACCGTTTCAGGCATTCGAAGACGCTGCAAAAACTTTTGATAGTATAAAACATTCAGAAAGATTCATATCCCTAGAACACTATAAATTTGAATATGATAAGGGCCTCGATTCACATGTTCACAAACTAAACTAAAATTTAAGTTCCGTGTATAATACTTGTTCATTAAAGGTAAGATAAGGATCAGAGCTAAATATTAGTTTCAATTATTTCTTTTTCTGTCAAATAAATCTGCATCTGACGTAAATTGTCGTAAGGTATTTTGGCAGCCATGTTTTAATCACTTTTAAACTGTCCCTCTCTGTCCTTTTCTTAATGAAATAGAACGAAAAAGATGCACAAAACTTTAAATTACTTTAGTTGGTGAATAAGAGATTCGGCACCATTGACCTCTTAAAAATAATTTAAAACGGCATTATACATACAGTATAGTACGGCACACGTAACACACGGCAAAAATAAAGCTACGGCACGCTTAAGGAGTGGCGTCAGTCACAGTCACTGCAGGCAACCTCTTAGACGAGGGCATTGATGGGGCGAAGAATTCTCATGGGAGACCACATCAAACTCCCGCGGCCATCGCAGGCGCGGGCTTGCGTAGGCTTGGTCCTTACCGAGCGGCGAGCGATGGGCAGCTCGCCGCCCGGTAAGAACCAGGCTAGGCAGGCGTGTTTCTCGCGCGCCTCAAAGAGATGTCAGCACATCGTGACGGGGTCTACGAGGACCGTTGCCTCCTGGGCCAGGTTTGCGGGTTGGTTAAAAGAGAAACCGTGGCCCTAAGGCAAGTGAAGTAACACTAGTGGCTTTTAGTCAGTAAAAGTCTGACACGCCCTTCCGCTCCGCCCAGAGCATCATTTGATGATTCCCCACCCAGAACAAAAAAAATGGCAGTAGCTAAGTTTTTGTGGTATCATTCTTGAAAATCCATGTTTTCCACATGACCTGCATGCTGCCTTTTCCCATGTCGAAATACAAACAAAACTATTCATATACATACGCACAAGAAAAAAAAACTAAGAATAATACTTTTTGGGTGATTTTTTATTAATCATTCCAATTTGAATTTAATGTTCATAATGAGGACAGGACAACGTCTGGTCGGCTAGTTATGTATAAAATTAAATTTTGTAATAAATACAGTTGGCTATTTGCATTAGGCGCCCTCCTCGAATTATGCTGAGTGTACGTTGTTACAATGCTCGACGGACAGCGCAATAGTGGTTGTTGAGCAATCACAAAGTCGCTTTTAATCTGTTTCAGTTTAGACAAAGTTTAAGTTTATGTTTTCAGACAAACTTACGGTTAAAACTTTAAAATACAATACAATCACCTCTTCATATCTGTACTCCTGATATATCGTGTTCCCCAACGAGTTTTAAGTTTTTACAAGTGCTTTTTTCTTTTTCAGCTCTTACTGTCCGGTTTTTGACAAAGAGGTACATTGGAGAGTACGATCATCAACAAGGTAATTGTTGTTTCGTTATTAATCTGTGACAAGACAGTGTGTGTCCTTGGAATTACACTACTACATTTTAGAATTGGCAACTACAACATTCTGGCAAACTTAGTGATAACTGAGTTATTTAATTTTGACAAAGCAAAAACGCCTATAAATGGTTTCATTAAAATAAATGCTTCATTAAAAAAGTACATAGTTTTTGTTTAGTCGAGCCATCTGTTTTTAGGGTTCCGTAGCCAAATGGCAAAAAACGGAGCCCTTATAGATTCGTCATGTCTGTCTGTCCGTAAGTCACAGCCATTTTTTTCTGAAACTATAAGAGCTATACTGTTTAAACTTGGTAGGTAGATGTATTCTGTGAAACGCATTAAGATTTTGATGCAAAAATAAAAAAATAATAATAAATATTGGGGGCTCCCCAATACTTAGAACTGAAACTCAAAAATTTTTTTTCGTCATACACTTACGTGTGGGGTATCTATGGATGGTCATCAAAAATTAATGAGGTTTCTAAAATTTTTTTTTTTCTAAACCGAATAGTTTGCGTGACAGACGCTTTCAAAGTGGAAAAAAGTTTGTCCCCCCTCTAACTTCTAAACTTAAACCACCCCGGTGCGGTGATCAGTACTTCCCTGGGGTCACTTGGTACCTACTTTACATACTTGAAGCTAAGAAAATAAAAAAGTGTCCGTACCTTTATATTATATTATATGTATTCGGATACGGAACCCTCCTAAAAGCGACTGAAAATAAACTTTGTTAATAATAATTTGCCGCTCCTAATTTAAATTTTATTTCTCGATACTTCACGTCATTATTCTGTTTACAGATAGCAAATACAAACACGAAGCACTGCTGGATGGCGAACCGATACTCTTCGAAATCCTGGATACTTGTCCAAAGGTAAAAAGCATTTTACTACTACTTAATTGAAAAAAAAAACGTACTTCAGTGCAAATCCGTAACTGTCTCACCCTAAAACTTAAGTCAGCTGGTTGTGGAGTGAGCTGTAATTCCAACTTTTTCTAAGTATTGACACTACTGACTCTAAGTTCACTTTTCCTAACTTTATATGGTGAACTTATTACAGAATCGTAAGGAAGTAGAAAAATAAATTTCTAAGACATGTGACATCCTGCATCTACCTACCCGCAATAAACCCACGTGGTGGATTATGACCCACTCTCTCCAACAGAGAAGAAACATATATCCCAAGAGTGGGCTGATTTGACGTTTGTGGTATGGGAATATAGGGATAATTATTTATTTTTAAGCTGTTGCATAGTTTCTATCGCGGGCCTTGAGCGTGGAGTGAAGACCGAATCCTGAAATTCCGTAACGAAAATAACCTAACACCCCCACTTCGACCGACACAAATAATATAATAACAAATTATAGATTTTCAAAAAGAGCATGCAACTCAGTTCAAAACATTTGCCAAGATGATGATTGTCGCGATATGCTAAACTTGCGATTAATTTTTATATTGAAATAGGTCTTCTATGAGATGGAGAATTATAAAATACAAAATAGTTCGTTACGACGTCACGCGGCTGACACCAATTTACAGACTTTAAAAAGCAGGAGGTTACTCAATTCGACCGTACTTATATATGCTTTTTATGTTTGTTCGCGGATAACTACGTCGTTTATGAACGATTTTAAAAATTATTTTTTTTTGTTGGAAAGAAGACATTCCCAAAGTGGTCCGACGGCGGACTCAATTCATTTATATTGATGAGAAGTTTGCATCCTTTCGGGTCATAATGGAAGTCTGCAGTAGATTTGATAATAAACACCATAGACAGTCGAGGGAAATCCTCAACAATTTACGGCATTGAAGTTTAATGTAGGACAACCACTAGCCACTGCTACTCGTCATGCTGATGCGACAATCAAAAAAATCAAGAGACTGAATTTAAGTCGCTTAATCAAGCAATGCTCATACATTCAGTTCGGTCCCAGAGAAATTTTATAAAAATCGGTTCAGTAGTTTGGTATTTAAATAAATTAAGGGTAACAAATTCAAGTAAACAAAATGCGTCGTTTGCTTGCTAGCCTATTCCCAACTATGTTGGCGACATCATCCAGTCTGACCGAATGCAGCTGAACAGTACTTTTTGCAACTAAAACCTGTAAAATAAAAACTTTTATAACAAACTAAATTACACAAAAACAAATAATTTTAAAAAAAAAAAAAAAAAACAACGGACTCAAAAAAAAACACTATAAAGTGAAAAATAATGAAGTAACTCTAAAAAGTAAAACTAAAAAGTCACTAATAAGTGAACACGTCTATGTGTTCAAAGTTACACATAGACTCTTTTGCGCATTTTTATGAGCATACAGAATTGCGCGCGGGAAAGCCGGGGTCCCTAGGCAATGTAACATTGCTTCATAACGAAACGAAATCGAATTTCGTCATCGTCTACTTTATTAAGCCTATTCACTGATTTTTTGTTTTTCAATTTTGACGAGACTTTTATTGGCAGGTAGCTGATTTAATAAGGAGTAACTTAGCCTAAGCTACCCTTTATTAAATCACTTTCGATCGAAACTTAAGCAAGTGAAACCGTGAAGCGCAGCTAGTGTACATAATATATCCTTATTCTATTCTTAGTAAAGTTACACAATCACATTCATTTTAATAGTCAATAAACAAACAAAACAGAATGCATGCCGTCTTCCTTCCTATTAACTCAGTTCTTTTGAGTGAATAGGCTTAATAAAGTAGACGATGACGAATTTCGATTTCGTTTCGTGTTAAAGCAATGTTACATTGGCTAGAGCCCCTGCACGATCATGCACGCGCGATTACCTTTGTTATGATAAATGTTTACGCTACCATACTTTCGCGCGCGATTACTCGTGTTTGATTTCCTCAGCGGTAAGGCCGCTGCCTCGAATCTTGCGGGCAGCGCGGCGGCGGCGGCAGTGGCGCGGAAGCCGGGCGGGCTTCAAAGACCCGTTCTCGAAACTAGCGGGCAGATCGCGCGTCACTATAGCCGCTTAGTGTTATGTTCACGATTGTGCCGACGAGATATTTGTTTTTATTCGCGAAAGAAATGTCTGAACAATGGCGGCAACATCTTTTTGATTCAAATTTATTCCTAACGCTCGATCTCCGTTTGCTGCCCGCCCGCTGCCCCCCTGCCGCGCCGCTGTTTTCGAGAACCGGTCCGTTTGATTTTACGCATAAGATCCTGCCGCTCAGTCGCCGCCGCCGTCGCCGCCCCGCTGCCTGCAAGAATCGAGGCCGAGGCCTGACAGCGGCCGTGTGATGGCTAATCACGCGGGATAGATCACGCGAAACTTGCGCGTGTTGGAGTGTCTGCAGTTCACACAGTTTTACTGAAAACACGTACCTAGGTGAAAATGGATATTAAATATCTTGTGGTATAAGTAATCATGTTTGCTGGTAAGGTTCAAGTTCAACTCAAAAAAAGAATCGGTTAGTGTGGGAATCCTTTTTCTTAACAAAAGTAAATTATTTTATTATAAGCTTCGTCTTTAAGAATTTTGTTTTTATATTCATCGGACTTGATTTTCCAGAGGCAAGGAAATATTAACTTTCTGTTTCATCTTAATCGAACGCAAAAGAGTTTTACGTGTAAATGCAGCCCGGAGAGAACGATTGATGAGCGCGGCGCGTGGTCTTTCACTGTCCCTTCCCTATCCTTTAACGCGCACGACACGATTGCTGTTTCAATAGACTGTGTGTGTAAATGCCGCTATTTACGACGGTAAACAGTTAAATTAAAAAGGAATCCATTAAAAAAATAATTGGTTAATTTATACAAAATATGTTCTTTGCCAAAACGTATTTCTCATAGTCTCACTTAGTACCTACACGGTACACACGGTTACACTTCAACCTTAACATTTCCAGTATATACTGGTCTCATATTGTCTATATTTAATATTACTTTCCGTACTACGAGAGATCACGAGAAAGTGGTCGTAGCTATGAGGCGTCTGCACGCGTTCCATCTAATAACGTTTCATAGTATACGTTTGGCACGACAGTCCGGTAGTTTTATGCGACTATTATAATCTTGTTCAACAATGTCTAATGTGTTTTTTTTACTGTCTACAACCTTGAATTTGATTTCACTTTGAATACATGTTTGCTTTTTCGAATTAACGTTATAAACGTAATAGAGCGTTTATTCTAGTATGCATATGTCACCGCACGATTGCTAACATCTTACATGTAATTATGTATCTTGCGAGATTTTCAACGGTATCGTACTGTTTACAATATAATTTTTTGAAGGAGATTTTATCTGTCCATAACAATATGACAATTTGTGGTATCAATCTTGTTGGCGACGGATCTCACCTTGCCGTAATACTAAACACAAAAGTAACGCGACCAACTTGGAATTAAAATTACTGCTTTTAACCTACGCCGGACCTGACTAACGTGACAAGAGCAGCAAATTCAGTTCAGCTGCAGGTTCAGTTGAAAACCAGCGTCAGGCACTAGTTGTCTGGCATTTTTGCTGAACGGTTTTGGTGCAGCCACGAGGCACACTTTGCTGTTATTTTTTACATGAGAGATTTTTACTTTTTATTTGTTTTTTTTTTATTTAATTTTTTTATTTGGTTTTGTATTTTATGATTATTATTATTATTATTTTGTTGCTACCCGATGTGTGTTTATGCTAGATGTATTGTATTGTGTGTCAAGTCTATGCTGAATAAATGTATTTTCTTTCTTTCTTTCTTTCAAACGTACGGGCCCCGCGCTTTGGGGGCGCCGCACGTACAAAAATAAGTTCCTTTTACCACAATTAGTTTCATTGATATATTAGGTAAAAATAATCAAAAGAAACCCAAGCTTTCTTAAATGGGATACGTAAAATTTTCGTACTCGCTTCCCGCATTCTTGCGTACATAGTTCTCTTATAACCACTCGCATCACTGTTAAATCATCCGATAAAAAACGAAAACAAATCCTGTATTTTTTAGTATTATATTGAACATTATCTGAAGAATTTAATGGCTTACTTCATCCAATGTGGAATGGAAAAGTACGTATCTGTCAAGATACGTTGATTTGACTAATAAATAATCACAACACTACTACTTTTTGTTCTGGATGGAAAATCATCAAATGACCTCTCCCGCTTTGGGCGGAGGGGAATAGCATGTTAGACTTTTACTGACGAAACCCACCCGTGTTCCTTCACATGCTTATGCGCCATGACCACGGTTTCTCTTTTGACCAACCCGCAAATTGCCGAAACCGCTGTTCCAGGCATCGGCCTTCGTGGACCCCGACACGTAGTGCTGACATCTCTTTGAGGGGCGCGTGAAACAGAACGCGCTGTCGACCTGGGCCTGGTCCCTACCGGGACCGCATGCTCACGCCTATGGTGGCCGGGAGCCCGATGTTGTCTCCGGCGGCGGCTAGAGACGTGAGGGCGCTGAGATTCCCGCACCCTCGCGCGCTCCGCCGCCTCCTTTACCAACATCACTGCTAAGATAAGCTTATTAGAAGGAGGTGACGGCTTGCCATGCGCTCCGGACCATGGAGTGGACCAGGGTCGGACGCGAGAGATCGCCGCCGATCACCACCACGAGGACATGGCGTTGCTCCATCCTAGCCGGGCATTGGTGACACCCTGGCGTTTCCTCTCGCCTTATCCGGAACAAGAACCCCCCGAAACATTCATGTCCGGTGTGGGCATGTGTCAGGCAAAAGTGAAGGCGCCGTGACGCCTCTTTAACCACTCCTCAAAGAGGGGATTTACTGTCGCTATTGTGGCGCGCCCAGAACTAGGTTGCGACAATCGCACTCTCTATGTCGCCATAAGATCCCGCCTGAAGTCTGTCCGCCATACCGCGATTTCCCACGGCAGCGGAGTTATTTCCCGGTGTTTTGCCTCCTCTCGCCACTCCCCCATGTGGACGGCAATCCGGCAAGAAGGCTCGCCGCCTCAACGGAGACCGTGTGGTATTCCCGGACCAGTCGAACGACCATGACCCTCTGGGACGCGGTTAGGCGTCGGGCTGGTCGCTTCCTGCGGAAGCCAAACTGGCTCTCCGCCAAATCCGGCCCCGCCCGAATGCGTCGCCCGACGAGGCAGTCTATGATTCTTTCAAGGAGCTTGCCCACCTCGTCGAGCAGCACGACGGGCCGGTAAGCGGACAAGAGTCCGCAGAGAGCCCTGGGAGTGCTACCATATTCTGACTTAATCCGGCACTGGTTGTAACAAGCTGCGACGTAGTTATTATAAGCCTATGTTATGACGCTGCAGAACAAATGTCCTACTTTTATTTACCGTCTGCTATGTAATATCACTTAGAATCATTATAACTGAACACCAAAACCTAGTTTGCCAAAACGAAAAAAACCACAACCACAGCTAAAACGAAAGAAAAAACAACAAGAAGTGCAAGAAAAGTAGCAATTTCTTAAATTAATTCCAATGGGCTCAACAAGAGCCCTCAAACGTTAACGAACCCTTTTTGTTTTCAGAGTATAGAAGAGTTGCCGGGTAACGAGATAGCTCAATGGGCAGACGGACTATTCTTGGTGTACTCGATCACTGACCGGGAGTCCTTCAATTATGTACGGCGCGCGAAGCAGAGCTTACAACCAGAAATACCGCTTGCCCTCGTCGGGAATAAAGCGGATATGGTGCATTTGAGACAGGTTATTTTTTGTTTTATTGTTTATTGTAAATAATTAAATAATAAAACTTTATTTTTCAAAAATATTTAAATATCAATATAGCATTAGTCGGTATGATTCGAGTTATGAGGCTAAAATAACCTCGTGATCTTCCAAATAAATAAATTTACTAAATATAAGTATGTATTAAGTCAAGGTCAAGGAAAACATCTTGACGAAATCTGGACTTTAAGTCTGAAATCGCCAACTCGCATTGAATAAGCGTGGTGATTTTCTCAATCCTTCTCTGTGTAAGAGGAGGCCAATGCCCAGCAGTGGGACGATAAAAAGGTTGATGATGATGTATTAAGTTAACTTAAGAAAGTATTAATTTTAAAATGTAGCAATATACCACAGACATTGTTTTTGGCCTTTTATTATTACTGTGGTTGATAAACCGGAATAGCACCCTAATTGCGTGACACGCTATTTATCAGAACCTGAAGAATTTAACAGGAAATTCAATAATCATTGCTTCATGTTTGAAACAAGTACAAAATATGTGTCAATCATCCTCATCATTATCATCTCATTACAGGTCAGTCCAGAGGAAGGTGAAATCCTGGCTAAGGACTTCGAATGTAATTTTGCTGAAGTCGCCGCCGCCGAGCAAGTCAACCAAGTTGGTGAAGTCTTCCACGAGCTCTGCCGCGAAGTCTTAACACATAGACGGAGGGCAAAACACAGTTTACTCGACAGAATGCTAGGATCCAAAACAGCGTACAGAGTTTACTCACGAGGGAAGAGTGATAGCGCGCTACCGAAAGACTAGCTGCATTTAACTGTCTTTGGGAAAAAATACAATGTTAAGGAATATGCAATGTACGAAGAACTGAACCGGACAAGGACACCGAACCCAGGGCTTATTTTGTACCTATTTGGTATGAGACTACCCTAAAAATGATATTGCAAATATAATGGCATATTAGCTAAGTTGTAGAGGGGCTGTATATTCCCTTATATCTTAAGGTGTGCCCAAACATTTCGAGGCATGCGCCGCATATGCATTTTTATGTGTCCGATACCTTAATCTTTTTACATTTCTCTGCAAGTATCATATGTGATTGAAGTACATGCTTATTACTGTCTGAACGCACCGTCACATCGAATATTATTACATGAACTAATAAAAATCTTTATTAAAAAATCAAATTGATGAGTAGAAAATTATAATATATTGTGTACCTATATCACGGTCAGAGGCAAACATTATGCTTCAACGGCCACCCTGTTTTGTGCAGGGGTGAAGTGCTCCCCTCTTTAGAACGAGTATCAGAAATCGACTCAAACGCTCAGTTGAGAGTAGAGAGGATGACTAAATTCAGTATCTAAGCGGTCGTGACCATGTTCCGCTCGTTAGACAAAAATAAATTAATAAAAAAATGTGTTTACAAAGCACTATGTTATTGTTATATAATTATTAGGTGACAAATAAAATTCTGTAGACATATGTAGCGATTGCTTAAGTACTGTGAAAAAATACATAATTATGTAGACATATGGATTGCTAAACTTAAATATTCTAAGCAGAAAATGTTAATAATATATTAATAGCAATAAATAAGCAAAAAATGTTAATAATATACAATATGTACTGAATTGTTGTAGATAGGTGAATTTCGCCAATATATATCCTATACATTTATGTGAGACTATTTTACAACCTTATTACAAAACTATGTTTATATTTAGCCTCCGGTTTAAACTTTTGAGCGAAATATAAGCACATATAGTTTTTATCACAATGACTGACGTTAAACCCAAGTCAATTTTGCATTAAGAACTTTACGTGTGCCTTGTACTACAAAGCATACTTACTGCCTTGAAGGTTTAAGCTGGATCTAAAGAAATCGTTTTGTTGTAGGTGAAGTGGTTAAAGTTATTTTGCTCGCAGATGCAATGTATTACTTATGAGTCGTCTATATTATACGTAATCATGTTTAAAATTAGGACACTGGCCTTAAATAATTGATTGTGTGATAAAAACAAAAAAAAAAAATCATGAAAATATATCCAAACATTTGATTATTATTCGTTTGCTAAAGACAAAAGCGAATTTAGTTTTGTACTTAAGTTGTGTTGTTATGTTAAACTGAAACCTGCTGTGGCCAGATGTAGTTCTCGCTATTTTCAGGTGATACATTATGACCATAAAGGAAAAGTTCAATGGCAATATTAATGCATAAGAAGCCTAGAATAAAGCCTAAATAAATCAGATAACAAAAAGGGATATAGGGCTAATTTATCAATAGACAGATAATTTTTATTTATTTATGGAATAAAATTGTCAACTGTTAGATTTTTCATGTAAGAACTGTCAGAAATGTAAATTATACCGAGGATAAAATTATCTGGCGTTGAAAAACAGCCCTTATTCATTTTTCAAACAAACTCAATACCTGATAATAAATACATAACGTTGCTAATTAGCCTGAATTAAGTTAAACCTATGTGTCAGGCTCATGAAGTAGTGATGGCTCGACTGTTATAATGTTGATATGTTTTGCTAATCTTTGACTTTGACTAGCTATAGAGCTATAGTGATTATTAAATATATTTAATTAAAGCAAAAAATAATGGTATAGAGACTGAGCTCGTCATTAGATGTATGTACGCTGTTCAGTGTAGTGTCGTATTGTCACCTCCACTTTGTATTATGTCCATAC
This sequence comes from Sesamia inferens, assembly GCA_037179545.1. NCBI lineage: Eukaryota > Metazoa > Arthropoda > Insecta > Lepidoptera > Noctuidae > Sesamia > Sesamia inferens. The sequence goes on from CM073921.1 coordinate 24,764,864, forward strand.
AACATCCGTCTACCGCTTACCGCCACCCTAAACGTACGCTGTATAGCAACATTCACCGCATTGTATTGCTCACCGCAAGATGTCAAAGGCAGTATCTAAATTTTGTTGTATAACAATTAGTCTCTCTGTATATATTTTAGCTATGTTTAATTTTTTATTCTTCCATAGCCCTATGTGATCACCGACTTAGCAAAAGTAACGAGATTGTAAAAGCTCTATGCTCAAAACACAAACCATGTCGATAAAAAATGGGCTGCCGTAAAATAAGATGAAATACAAAAAAGCCGCAGAACCTGTAGAAATTCAAACCATCCCTTTATACATCGCAAATCAAAAGACGGTCAAAGGTTGTTTAGTACTTTTGTGCAGTTTCACATTTGCCCATGAAGACGACCTTGATCTGAACCAGATTTAAAATCTTTGAAAGACTTGTCTTACACTTAACATAGACAAATACTTCTGTGCGCGACCGAAATAGGAAATAACTGTTTGTCGCTATCTTCATGCTTATATCAGCAATCATCATCATCATCATTATCAACCTTTTTATCGCCCCACTGCTGGGCACAGGTCTCCTCTCATACAGAGAAGGATTGAGCGTAATCACCGCGCTTGCTCAATGCGGGTTGGCGATTTCAGACTTTAAAGTCCAAGTTTTCTCAAGATGTTTTCCTTCACCTTCAGTCATTTGTGTCCAAGATATAATTAGAAAGTACATATAACTTTAGAAAAGTTACATTGGTACTTGCCTGACCTGGAATCGACCCCGCGCACTCATACTTGAGAGGCTGGTGTTTTACCACTAGGCCACCACAACTTCACCACTAGGCCACCACGACCACAGGCCATATCAGCAATGCGATTCTCTAACTCTCTCTGTGAAAACTTAGGTGAAGTATCGAGTGAATTGTTATTGCAACTATTGCTAACGGATTAACACTTTGACAACTAACATCACTTCACCTAACTTTTCATGATTCTGTTTCGTGTTTTCCAAAGTCGCCACCAGCAGTCGAAAATGATTAAAAGTGCTGGCAATATATTCTTGAAAGTTAATCGTCATTCATAAGCTTTTCTCTCGCACTGTCTACGCCTTATACCTAACTGCAAACCGGATCACAGGATGGACCTTTGTATTCTTCATTTCTTCTGACTTATTGTTTCTTGGTAGTATGATGTGTATACTTAGTCTATATTAAGAGATGCACGAGTGGGTGATGTTTAGATAACGTGGCATTTTGTTAGAAAAAATGTTGTTGTTTATTTTAATAATATGACTATTTGTAACAATAAAGAATATTGTAAAATCTCCGTATATTATTTTAGTCAACTAGCTACCTTATTATACCTTTGAGAACGATCTTAATTAAATCTACACTCCGCATTTGTATGAATAACTGCCTATAAATCACCCACTGTTGAGACACAGCCCCATGCTCTCTTCGTGAGTGAATAGGTTGTAATCCACAAATCGGCCCCAGTGCGGGTAGGTAGATGTGATATGTCTTACCATTTGATTGATTTAAAATATTTTACACGAAGAAATAATCCGAACGATCTTGCGCCATTCTCCAATAATAATATCCACAGAAGTATAAAAGTAAACGCTATTATCTGAAATAAAAGCTGAGATTATTTAAAATGTCCTCGACATGATGGAAAAATTCTTAGAACTTGTTCTACCTGAATCGCGTCTCAACGGCACGTGTCTCGCCGTCAACTGCACGGTAATTAGTGCAGAGTAATCCAAATACGGCCTGTAAATATTTACACTACTACTTTACAGGCAAGTAGATATCTCCAATTTCAATGGCTATTAATTAATGTGAATTTGAATGTTTAAATCTACATTTAAGCGGACCCCGGGCTCCAACGCGAAAGTCACGGATGCAATCGGGATTATACGCTGAGATGATGATTATTAATTAATCTGAATACTGCTGAATGCTAATTTTTAGAATTGAGAGTTGCCTGAATTAAACGATTCTTTAAATGACCAAAAGTCCTTCGCAATTGAACCAACATCATCATCATCATTTTAGCCGAAAGACGTCCACAGCTGGACATAGGCCTCCTCCAAGGTTTCCCGTGACCTACACCAGGTTGTCGGTCCACCTTGTAGGGGGCCTAAATATTTAACTAATTTACAAATATTTTTTTACGTACGTAAAGTACAAAATTAGTAGGTTAACATCTTAACTGTTCATTTTCGAACTTGACGATAGAAAATGCGGTGCATCGTTTGTTACTGATCCTACAACGGCTGCAACCAAAACCCAATAGAATCCCAACAAAATAATGATGAACGCTATACCTATCTACCCCTAAAAGCATCACAGAATTGACAAACAAAGAAATAATGATCTGCGATTAAAAAATGACTAGCTAGTCACAAAGGCAACCCCGGAGTCACACATACAAAGGGCAAAGTGGCCCTAAATTAAAATACAAATGCTTCCCCCAAAGCTGTGCGTCAAAAATGGACCAATCAGAGCACTGATTTGATTTTGCGTTACACTTTGACAGCGCAGTGACATATTTTAAAGATGGCACCCTATTCTTATTGTTTGTGGATGCGGCTGGCCTTGCATTGTCTGCAGTATTTTATAGTGGGGTAATATTATCGGCACTCGATCCCCGATGCACTATTTTGCTATTACGCATTTTGAAACTAATATCAATGTTTGATAAAATAATACGAATATTTGTACGAATATAATAGATGTCCGATATGGTATGGCCTGATTTAGTTTTTGAACATTTATCAGGCGTTTCACTAATTTTAGAAAAGGAAAGCACTTTTCTGAGGTAAACTGAAAGTTTTGTAAAAAGTTTATTTCCTATACTTGTCAAAAAACTATCCCATGAATGGTTCGTCCGCGTGCATGTCAAACCCCACGCACGTTAACATTCAGTTACTATTTTCTTATTGCTCGGTTTACACCTTCATTTAAAATTATTTCATTGGGCTATCAAATACATATAGATTTTCTCAAATCTGACCTTTACATCAAAAGATTAGCGCTTCCAAACCATCAAGCAATCTCTTCAGCTGATTACTGATTATTAGTATAGATGACACGGTTAGCGCAGTGATTGAGCGATCGACTACAGCGTTGCAGGTTCAATTCCCGCTCGGGACAAAAACTTGTGTTGCCTACAAATATTTGTTTCCGGGTCTGCGGGTTTGTGTGTGTGAGTTTAAATGTTTGTAAACGCACCCAAGATACCTACAGGAGTATTTCCAAGTACGGCAATGTTTTATCAAAAAAAAGGTGTAGGTTTCATAAAACTGTAAATTGATAGATACTGTAAATCGATATATATTCTAAGCAGTTGATCACTTAGACTAAAAGGCCCAGTAGTCTTAAAATTAAGATGGTAATTATGGTTTTGACGGCACGGTAGGCGTAGTGGTTAAATGATTGACTGATGCGCTGCGTGTCGCGGATTCGAATCCCGAATGGAACAAATATTTGTATGACCTACAAATAGTTGTTCTGGGTTTGGTAGATTGTGTATGCGAGTTTATATATTTGTAAACGCACCCACGATACAGGAGAAATAATTAGAGTGGGGCAAAGTAAAAAAAAATGCGCTTTCAGGCTCAGGTACTTCCCATAGCAACCATACCCTGACAGCATTACAACTACGTCACGAATTCGTCAGAGAGCCGTGCCTCCTCTTTGTAGTTGGTTAATGGAGAACACGTAGGCAATCAATCCATCTAAAATACTGAAATTCACCACCACAACATAGTTGTAAAAACTCTAGGTACATGATGATGAGAGACGTAACATCATACAATCAGAACTAAGGTCGCATGGTGGATTATGGCCACTCCCTTTCACAGAGAGCAAGCCTGTGTTTCAGCCGCGGTAAGCATCCTCAATGCTCGTCGATTATTCAAACAATAATTGTTAAAAAATGATGATACGTAGAATTGAAACTTTCTAAACGCATTCAATAAAACATAAAAATCCCTACCTAACTTGTAGATTTTAATTTTGGCTCCATTTCAATTCATGACCCTTGCTTGTGCTTAATTATATTTAGCATTTTTAGTCCTCTTCAAATAGAACTCTTTCGCTAAGCTTCACAGTGCCCAAACACCTACTTTTCATGAAAAACATACAGTTTCAATAAACCTTCTACTAATTTAAGAAATTTCCTGTGAATGAATTCGCGGCTAGAACCTTATACTTATTTAACTAATCTATTATCACAACTTTAATTCATGCTTAAATAAACTTAATTATTTCAATTATACGGCAATTCATATTATCAAAAGTATATCTTCTACTTTTAGGAACATAGTGTGACCTATTTATTACACTACAAACTAGACCAACATAATATCTACATATGAAAAACGGCCCACTCAGCACCCTAATAGCGTAACAAACTATTATTAACAATTTGAATCATTTGAAACATCTTTTTTCAACACACTTGCTCATAAAGTGGCTCTATGGTAACCGCAATTAGGCACATAATGATACCAATAATCACACTGTGATAAAAAAAAAAAACTATAATTCACTTGTGAGTTAAAGATTTTAGAAAATCTATAACGCACTAGTGAGTCATAAATATTTTTTTAAAATTTAATTGGTTGTTTGTTCAATTTGCCAGTGCATTGCATTACACTGAGCAGGCAAAGGTAGCTTAGACCATTATAGCTTCGTCTTGAATTAATATCTTCTTATCATGAAATGTACGAAAATGATGAAATGAAATACGTCTTCACAAAATGGCGTCTTTCCGCCAATTATTTATTAAATACATTGGTTGAGTAACTTTGTTCAAAAGTATTTATCTAAAAAAAAGAATACTTGTTCAATAGAACAAATAAATTAATGTTCCTATTGCTCATTTCATGCAACTTCTTATATAAAAAGATAATTTAAACTCGTAGGTGTTTAATAAATAAAACTTTCACTCATATATAACTTTTGTTTTCTCTTTAATAAGAGAAAACTTTAAATTCCCCAATCTGTACATGGCAGAATAGGCGCAAAACCTATGCGCGGAAAGTTAAAAAAAAAAAACCTCATTCCTTTAGTCTGTGGCCGATTGCAACGCGCACGCATTGGAAAACTGATTATTTTTCCCGCCATAGTGAAACATAAGGTGGGTGGACCACTTCTTTGAAGGCCAACTATTAAAAAATCGTAGTTATTGACATTTAATTACATATTCCTGCTACTACACACTAAGATCCTACAAACTAAAGGCCACAAACGTGACGGCGTGTCGAACGTGTCGCTATTGTGGCAGTGCGATCCAACGTTTCGTAGGCTTCGGACGTCGACGTTACAATAAATTGTTATTCGCGCGCACAACAAACCGTACATTTTTAGTCAATAGCCTATTATTATTTCATGTTTTTTTATTGTGAATTGTCATATTAGTACATGTTTATGGTACTAAAGAAAAAAAACATAGCTTTGCCTCAATTTACATTAAAATATTGGTAGTGTTCCTAGGAAAGCCGGTGGTTCCTTATAAGGCCAATCAAAAATTTGACGGTTGTCCTTGCTATGGTGCATGGAGCCACAAGGAACATTCACAAATCCTGAACAAATGAACATTTACTTTTTGGTTATAAATAATGAAAAATTGTTATAATTATAGTAGTTTGTAGTATCTATTATTTATTATAAGTATTAGGACAATGTGGTAGTCATAATTATCAATTTTGGCCTTACAAAGAACGGACCCATATGAAGGCCATTTTGATTAAAAAAAAATTGTAATTTCATAATAAAACGTGATGGCAAGTTATTTAAGGCTAATATAATACTCATTACTAATATTTTTAAATAATTTATTTTAATAGATTCTTAGTTATAGAATGGTGTTCAAGTAATGTTCGTAGAGTTTTTTATAAATGATAAAAATATATTGAGCATTTGATGCTTCGCTTAAATAATAGAGCTTTATTATGTAGTTTTAGTAAAAGCGGATATATTTAATGTTACAACTCTATTTTTAAGTTTAACGACAGATGTATAATATTGGCCTTGTTTGGAGCCGTGTTCCATGCAAAGCCATTTGGAAGAGCTTTACAAAACTTAAATTTAATAAATGTTGTTTAAAGTTAGGTAAAAAAATATATTTTATACGGTGAACAATAGAACAAAGTATTACTTAATAATTTGTTTCCTTCGTTTATCCAATAAATAAACGAATTAAAAGTATTTACTCGTTATAGTGGCCATCCATGGTCCACCCACCTTATTTCACAACTCGGTTTCACTCTTGAAATTAATATTATAGTTATTTATTAATTAAAATGTCTACAAGTACTAGATGCGAAGAAAATGATTTATGTTATATACCGCCCGATATAAAATGTAAAACCCTTAACGTTATGCAAAGTTTACTACCTGAAAACTCCAAGGAAAAATATCTAATGGCGTACCAAAATTTCATAAAATGGCAAAACAGCAAGAATACGCAGTCTTTTTCAGAAAATGTGTTCATGGCTTACTTTAAAAATTATCTTCTTACTATAAACCAAGCTCTTAATGGTGTTTATACTCAATGTTAAAAAGTACAGTGCGAACAAAGAATGGAGTGGACTTGAAAACATACTCTAATTTGTCAGCTTATCTAAAGAGACTATCCGATGGATTTAGAAGCAAGAAATCAAAGGTTTTATCATCTGACGATATTGAAATCTGTATTGAATCGATATTGAAACGAAATTGAATGTGTGTTGTGTGTTGAACTTAATTATTATTTCTTTTTTTCAGGTTTCTTTAATATTTGGTGTAACTGGTGCCTGTAGGATACAAGAATTAACAAATATAACCGTAAAAAAACATAGAGAACCCTGGCCAGATACTTTTAGTGAAGATACCTAACACGAAAAAAATGTTATGTAGGTACTAAATAAAATGAGTTTTTGTTGTTATTTTATTCACAAGTATGTGTGTATGAAAAACTTCGTATAATATATGTGTGTGTTTTGATGATTACCGTCCTCGGCTCTCTTAAGACCCTCGCCTACGGCTCGGATCTCAATAGCGGCTCGGAGGTAATCACCAATGTTACACACTAGTACCATAATGTACTATTAATGTATTAAGTACAATATACATATGTTTCAAAAATGTGTCTTCTCACCAACGAAAATAACGCAGTTAAATTGTCAGTTCCATAAATGAAACTCATTCTTACTGATAGTGGGACATGGAGATTTTTTCAATAGTGAGAATGATTAGGTACAGCTGACCTCTCTTTACAGGAACTTTCTTGAAACTTTTTTTTTATTATAAAGCCTATTTAATATTAAATAGCGCGTTGATCAAATTTCAGGCCATGGCATACTAAGACAGACCCCAGAGATCTAATCGTGTGCTTGGCTTCAGTGGAAGGACCTTGTAAGTTATATAATAACTAAATAAATAATTAAAAAAAAAAACATTCCATACACTGGATCATGGCGAAAATAACGTAAAGTACAATGAAATCGAAAACTTTACTTTCGTTTTTGATTGACGCAAGCAGGTATACTCAAATAATGAAAATAGGTCTCATTCGGCAGTGTCCTAGTTTAAAATTCAATCAATCGAGGGTTACCGAAAACCAGCGTCGAATAAACTGTTATCTGTAGCATAAACACTTGATGATTAGACTGTGACGCGAATAATACTGTTAACAAATAAAATAACAACATCAATGATACAAAAAATATCTAATATTTCACTCGTGATAGTACAAACAAATTAAAATTACTGAAACATAGAAATTAAATATGTGACAGTTTTCAGAGGATGTAAGTAGAACCGATACATATGCGTCTCGTTTCCACTCAGGTCAGCAGATTGTAAATGCACATTTTGTCGTACACGACGGATTGGACATCTCGTTACTCAACCACCTGCCCTAGATAGAGCTACACCCGCCTGGTAAGTACATTTACCAAATTATATTTCGGTTTAATAAATGGGAAACTAGCCTTAAAATAGGTGTTAGATTGTACCTAATTAAGGTCCAAACATTTGTGGATACAATTTTCGTAAAACCTTTTAAAGTTTTCTATTTTATTGGCACAACTATGACGTCTTCTTTGTTCTCGATTTTTTTTTTTACATTTCTTTCCTCAGATCGGGATAATCAAACAGGTGTCAATCAAAGGATAATAACAGCCAATTGTTTAGACTCGATTTTGTTCGAATGGGGTATTCAAAATTTGTATGGTGTCCCTGAAATGATCGGAGGAAATTAATGATTTTCAGTCTGCACCACCCACCACCCCCTGCGTAGGCTTCAGTAGGTCATTCAGCAGTCCATCTTTATCATCGTAACAACAACTACATCCGTGTTACTAAAAATTAATATTATCCTAAAATTATTATATACAGTGATAGTTCATTATTATACGAGTGATTAGTATTGCAATTATTGAAACATTGATTCGACGTGTGTGATCTGACACAGAATAAAGACGTAAGTTTTAGAGCCTTGACCTACTTTTTCGTGTAAATTATTTTGAATTGATTTTATATGGTGTTATGATTTTGATTCTGAAATTATTTTAAGTTTTAATTTGAACGATTTATCTTTGTTAACAAATAAGTAGTTATTGGTACTAATAGAAGAGTTAGTTTGATCGAAGTTTTCAGAATATTATCACTAATTAATGTTCACTGTTTCACAGGACTTCATTATTCAATATTTGCGATCGCTGTTACGTAATAGATAAATATTAATTAAACTTTTTAATAGTTGTGACTTAGGTACGTAATACCATTACATAATATTACATAATAGTACACCAAAAATATTTTTAGGCTTTATGGATTTGCTTTCTAATCATAAAGACTTAACTATATTTCATTATACTTTTCAGGCAAGTTACATTTCTTTATGAACTTAGATAATTATCTGTGATTGTGACTGCGTTTAGTGAAAACATAACAAATAGTAATAGATTTGACTTTAATGGTTTAACATTTCGTTTAAATCCTCGTTCAGGTTTTAAATAGTGCATATGTGTTATGTGTACCTAATTAAGAAATCTTAAACACTTTCTGGAGCAAAAGTTTTTTTTTTATATAGGTATATCTGATATACTTACATTGATAATTAGAAAATATCGTTTACGCCCACGCAACAATTTTATAAGTATTGGGCTTCGCGACATAAACCGGCCATTGTTTAAGCCCGAAGTTGTAATTATCAATTTCTGTTTTTCTCTTTGTCTTAAAAAATGTATTTACATTTGTTTTTCTTTAATCTTATATTAATATTATAGATATTATACTTATGTATTATATATAATACATAAGTATATTCACAGGTAATTCTTAACATATACATACATCAACTAGTTATATTTTCTTTTTTTAAATGGTATATCTTTGTCACAAAGCTCATCAATAAATCATTGATCGTTACAAATATGAATGACTTCAAATGGACAACCCTTAGGGCGTGCCGCGCGCCCCGCCGTTGTCGCCGCCCCGGCCAACCCCGGCGGCCTGCGCAAGCGTCACTCTATCACCAACCACCCTCTGACGTAAACATTGACGTAGACAAACAAATCAATTATTTTTCCTTATTAATTTTAATGATAGTGAAGTGCAAATTACTTAGTGAGGACTTTACAAGTGAATAGTGATATTAGAAACGTATATTAGTTAAGAAAGTATTGAGAAAATAGATAGGTGCTTATCCAAACAGGAGAGATAAGCAACACATATTATTATTGCGATTATTGCTCTTATTGCTGCAGAAATCGTGAGTGATTTTGACAATTTACCGCTTTAATAATAAACATTGCTTATATAAAATAATATACATAATGACATATATAAATAATAATTTGCGACTGCTGGACATTGTTAAAGTTTAAACATACCTAACTTATTTCGAATTATCCTGCGATATTAACAACAGCTGTATAAATTATGATAAAGTTTTCAGTTACCAAAAATACATAGCTTAGCATGATTAGTTGATAACTAATGCTGTGCGTAATAACAGAGCCACTCCTTGTTCTTCTAGTTGTGTGTGTGTAATTTGTTTTTTTTTAAATACTTTTTAATTATCCCTGCAAACCAAAATACACTTGATAATATAAGCCAAGCAATTTATCGTATAATGCTCAGCAATTTTCATTGATTTTGAAACAGCAACTAAGTATCTGTAGGTACCTAGTATTAGTAGGTAATTAAAGTTTGAAGATCCTTTAAGTTTGAAAATTATTGTTTGGAGAACTATGTATAGTTTTATGAATACCCTCATTGTCACTCATGGGGGATTAGTTGCGTAGTTTCTTCTTAACAGCAAAGAAGAACGGCCAATTTTCGGTCAAAAGTGTTGACTCGGAGCTTAATGAGTACCTATATATGACTGTTGATTTTGATTTGATAATTCTTCAATTGGCATAATTTCTGTTCTGTAGAATACGAGAAAACTCGAACTTTTTAGTAAAATAAGTAGGTATAGACATGTAAGTATTGGTATATTAACCTGTATATGTTTATCCCTTTCCCCACGTGTTCCCATGTTTCCTTATCCCTTTTTCTATTTTTTGTATTTACAGTATTAGTTACTTACACTGTCTTTTCGGAAACCTTGATATAATGTGTACGTTCTAACTCTAATATAATTTACTTTATAAAAATAAAAACTTCTGTCCGCTACATCGTTTGCGTGAATTACGGCCCCGACGCATCGCGTTCGCGTCGAATCCGATCGCTCCCTTGTGCAATTATGCTTAGTGTTATTTCTGTTATTTATTTTTCATTTTGATCATTTTTAACGGCTCGTTCTGCATGTTGTTACATAGCCTATAATATAACGTTCCTCAATAAAAGGGTTAACAAATGCAATATTTTTTTTTAACTATGGCTGGTAGTTCCAGAGCTTTCAGATGTCCTATTTACTAACATATAAATAATAAACAATTTTACCTCCTCATAATATTAGTACAAATGTACCAAGATACATTACTGTTTTGTAAATAAATACTTGTAACCCACGGCCACGACGAGAACGGAGTCTGTAATGTATGTAAACATGACACGTAAGGTATATAAGAATAACTATTACGACATTACTTTTCTTGCGGTCTTTCCAAGAAACTCGTAATTTTCTTTATAAATATTTTTAGTTTTAGATTTTAAAATATTTGGTTGTAAGAACGTCCAAAATCTTTAAAAAATGTCAAATGTGTTATTTATTTAGGTACTAACTACTGGCGAAATTATTATTTCTAATCTTCTAATAGGTATATTTTCACTGGATAAACCTCTAATGTGACTGTTTTTTTAGTAGTATATATTTCTTAACTGAATAGTAGGTATATACAGCCATGTGATAGCTTTTGTAAAGAAAATAAAAATCATCTACTATATTTGAAAAACCTTTCTCTAACGAAAAATTCTGTGTTAAAATAAACTAAACAGTTAAAATATGGCGTCGAAAAATTATATTAGATTTCATGTACTAACGACACTTATCTGCTTCGTTCGGCCTCTACTACTACTTAGACAACGTCGATATTTCTTTAGCTATTATCAGGAAGTATGATAGTAACAATATATTAGGCACTTAAAGCAAAATTTATGGTAAAATTTGGATCAATATTCTTTGCCCAATTTTTAAGATTAACACGGTTACAAAAAATCAGCAATAAGTAATTTATAATGCAGTGCGAGTTTTTAAAATGAACACACATCGAAATAAATTTATCTAGGCTTAATTTTATTGACAGCAAAAATAAAAAAGGAATCTGTATTTTTTTATCTTTGATATGGAATTTAAAAAAAGAATGAATTGCTTGTCCCTAACGTAGGCAAAACGGTATAATACAATTTAAGCGTTTTTATATAATGCCAAAATAACAGCTTTTTAGTAAATGCACATGAAAGTAAATACATCTAGATTTCACTAGCAGATAGCTGATGTTGTGCTTTAACTATACTTTTTTTTAAGAATTAGGGTGCCGTGCAAATAATTACATACCTACTATGATGAATTTGTTTTCCGACATGCACGCGACCGGTGTCGCGGAAAAGTTAGTCTTAATTATTTTAAGATGTTTATTCACCACCACCTATTATAAGCTGCGGTAGGTCATGCCTCTGCTGTCAAATAAGCTATCAAATACATGCGGGTATTATTGGGAGGGTTAAAATGTGTTAGGTACTTCTGACGAAATATGATATTTTCCACTTGATGCGAGAGTTGAAAGGTTGTGTTCCTTATGTTATGATTCTTGACAGATTTGGGTAAATCGAGTATAGTTCATTATTCTAAAGATAGCGAAATAACTGTGCATAATGATGTGGCTTTTGCGTGAAACCGTTTTGAGTTTCATAATTTTCGCCCCAATTTATTAGGAGTCGGCGTAACATTTATTTTACTTTCATAGTATTTTACTTCTTTATTAACGGTCATCGCGGTAGTCACCCCTTTATAGATATGTGTATCGTTTATCGTGCTGTCCATCCATCGTTTCTTTAATCTTCCCCTACTCTTATAGAGATCCATTTTTCTCACTTTTTCTCATCATGACGTCCGAATTTCACGTTAGAGTTTGAATGGCATTTTTATATCATACCGAAATAGGGCCTTTTAGTCCGGGTATTGCAAAAAAGTAAATAATATATTATACTGTCGATCCACTGGTAGCTACAGCTGATGGTGACGGCTGCTACTCAAGCTGCTAGTATGTAGTAGGCTGTGGGATCCGCCCCAGACAGTTGTTCTACTGTGTAGATAAATTATTTCATAACCATTTCTCTTAATACGGTGAAGGTAAACATCGTTATTAAATCGACATGTAATAGAACCAAAAACAATAACAGAGGACGGGTCTGTGCAGTTATGTTGCGATGTGTGCCGGGTTGTTGTGTCGGGAGTAGGTATGGTCGTGGAGGGTATCCAGATCACTCTCCCTCTGGGGCAGCATCGTTGATCGTGTTTTTGGGTTTAACATTGCAAACCTGGCTCAATTGCCGTCTTCCTTCCTATTCACTCAGTTTATTTTTTTGTGAATTGGCTCTTAATAAACTAGCGCGCTTTACTATAAACGAATGCATCACTGCTTACCATCAGGCGGAATTGCAGTCAAGCACTAGTTTATAATTATTAAAAAAAAAATTGTACATATATGACATTTACCAACTTGTATGGGACCTGTGTGGTAGATTACAGTCTATTTCCTCTTAAAAGGAACATTGTAATCAGATTAGTTAAACAAATTTGCAAATTGGCACTGTTCCGCTGAAAAATTACGTAGGTACCTAAAAATACAATAATATGATAAATAATAATATGTAGGTATTTTAATCTTCCCAGTAGAATTTCGAAGTAATTTACGAGAGCATAGATACTAAAGCTTTTAAAAAATGTTTATATAGTTATTTTTAATGTAACTTGCAGTTAAAGTAAATAAATGGCAGCATGAGGCCGATTTAAAAAATCCTAATATATACAGTACAACAGTATATAATTATTGGTTTATTTTATCATAACCAGCTTAAAATGTCTCTAGAGTCAAAAAATCCTACAGAAAAAAATGTGTTATAATCGATAAAAAAGTAAGCAAATATTTATAAATGGATAATTAATTTTAATATCCACACAACAAAAGTTAAAAATACAAACATTTACATAAGTTTTTTAATAACTATCAAAAAGGTTCTAGTCATTCTGAGTACACCTTAACTGTTATTAAAATAAATTTGAAGTTTGTGTACCTTGAGATAATGTGGAGGTATCAAGCATCTGGTCTCCTCCCGTCGGTCGTAGGTACCTTACATTAGTTATGCAAGTACATTTATATATCCTATGTGTAAGTCGCGCTTTAAGTCACAACCATTTACATCATAAAATGTCTGCATGCGTCCCAATATTCTCAGGATCGAATTCGGGAACCAATGATTATGTAATCAGTGCAGCACCTACTACTGTGTGTTTATTTACATCTACAGGTATAACATAATATATAATTATGTTCTGCTCCTATAAACAAAAACGAATCATTGTTAATCAATGGTACCTAGCATGTTTGCTGCCAAATTACGGATATAAATAGATTCGTACGCTAGGTACTATAACTAATTCCTCCTGAAAGCAGTTACTATGCAAAGCTAAGTATGTATGAGGTCTTTGCTTTATACAAGAGTTTAAATAACCGATGACAGTCCGTAAGTTGCAGGACAGCAATCAGTAATTAAATTTAGTACTTAGTGTGAATAGTTGGTTGTGTAATAATTGCAAATGTATCTAATCAAACCTTTTAAAGTCTCTAATCTCCAATTATAAAAATGTAATTTTAACCGAAGGTGGCGTTAAATGAATTTTCCGATAGAAAAGTATAGGTAACCAAGCCGTTAATGCTGAAATTAATTTTCGCTTATTTGTCAAGTTGTTAAAGTTTTCTATTAATGTGCTCTGGTCACGCTTATTGGCTTAATTTTTAATTGTTTTAACACGTCAACACGTTTGTTATCGGTTCTTTTGTGGCATTACATTACACGGGAGATCTTGTGAGGTAGCGTAAGTCAGTTTCATAAAACGATTTCTTTGTATTTGATATTTCTTCAGTCATTTCCACTGTTTTGCTTCTTTAATTGTATCATATTAGGCCTACTATATCTAATGCTTAGACAAATGAATTTCATAAAAGAGAAAAGCGACGCTGTCCTCATTTCTGTAATCAGTTCATAACGCATGGTATTAAAGATTTCTACTTTTGATTTACTTTGGTCTTAAAATATTAAAACGAGTTTAAGAGTTGGTTAGTTGTCATATTAATATTAAAAACATTTTATGTAGCAACCAAGTGCGACTCGGACTATTGCCACGCCAAATATTGCTTATCATATAATAAAAAAACTCCAAAGAGAAAGTTATTTTTAATTTTATGATATTGTTTGTTGCAAGTGTCGGAAAAAAATTGCCTGAGTACCTATTACGGTTCAAGAGATACAGCTGACAGTTGACAATCAGTTGGGAGGACGGGAAACGGAGCCTTAGTAATAGGATCCCGCTGGCACCCTTGGGTTGTAACAATAAAAATAAAGTATCTAGATAAGACTCCTTACTTCGGTTGTGTTTACTCATCATTATTAACATCTTTCAGTCTCTTCACTGTCCCTATACAATCATTTAGTTCATACGGAATCTATTTACGTAAATATACGTAATCAACCTATAATATTCCCGATGCTGTGACTTAGGCCTCTTCTCACCGAGAGGGAAAGGGCAGGCGCGGCAAAGTGCAGCTTGGCAGATGCACATGTCTTACTAATTTTTTATTTTAGAACATTCTAGGCTGGTTTAGCTTCGATTTTTTCCTACATCATTTTGAGAGCAGTGGTGATGAAATTTATTAACACAAAAAAGCGCTTGTCTTTGTCCGAACTCACGACCAACAACTCGTAAGTCGGTGCCGTTCCCACTGGGCCAGTGGGCCACCACCTCTATCATTATTCACTTATAGCACGTCTTAAATATTACAGATTAATATACTCATACCGTATATGTTTGTTATTACAACAGCTGCATAAAGTCAAACTAATAAAAAAAATGATCCGCAAATTCTCTTCGCTATTTAGTCCCAAACATTCAAAAAACGTATTAGTGATTTTTTGCGCCATCTCAATTGTAAAAGCAAGAAGCTACCGACTTTCCGATGTTATTATTGGTTTCGCTTTTGTTGTTAACCCTCCGCACACCAGGCCTTTTGGGCCGGTCCATAGTCCTGGCTCATCCGATCCTTTGTCCCGACACTTACCAGGATTATCCGAACGTAATTACCTATTCTGCGAGGCCATAATTACGTTTACAAAAAATATGAAATCCTAACTTCTAAGTGACCGACATACAAGTAGTGATAAGTTCTGCTACTGTGGCGCGGAATCCGGGACTTCGCAACATTGTGCTTGACGCAAACACCATGATTATTTCGAAGAAATTGTTTTGTCTCCTTTGAGTAACTTCTGTTTTGTTATTGTGCGCTAATCTGTACTATTTTTAAGTTTTTTTTTTTTTTATTAACTTACCTTGTATTGCTATTTGTGTAGTAGGTAAAGCAATATAAATTCTTTAAAACATTACGATATGATCATATGTATATATTATAGTCATATGCAAATGCGAAATGCCATTTTATTAGTTACATATATTTATAGCATAATCTTAAATTAAGATAGATATATTTATAGCATAATCCTAAATTAAGCACCTGCAACTTTTAGTCATCCAGTGCACAAGACCATGCAATAAATAAAGTTCAAAAGATTTCCGTCCCAAACATAATAAATAATTAATTGAAACGCAATCATACAATTTCCGTTCACACGAACATACATTGTAGTATAATAGTAAGTGTACCAAATCAAACGGCGGTACTTGAAGGCTTTCAATAGCAATGGCCGTTTAAAACAAGTGGCCATAAAACAATGAACAAAAATACAAGTAGCTCTCAGCTTTGTGGCCAAAAGATGTTAGCTACAAAGCCAATATACAATGGAACTTTATTTTCTTACATTTGTTGCCATTCCTGATTGATTCTTTTCTTTGCATTGGTCTTGGAGTGCTCTTGAAAACCGCGAGCGAAAGATTTGCACTTGAGAATTAGTACGCGCGATGGGTCCTGTGTGAAAATGTTTCCGATGACTGTGAGATTATTTTTAAAGTTATTTATCTATTTTCAGAGAGAATGACCGAATAACAAGCAGCAGTCACCATGCACTCCGTTGCGGCTTCCTCAAGTGAGTATTATTTTACACACAACTTCTCTATTGCAAATATTTTTAAAGTTTGATTGTATTAAATATTCCAGCCTACTTACACCTTTCTAGAATTTGTGAGTGTTCCACCGTGTGACAAATCTACTAAAGTCCTCTCACTAAACAAATAGCCTCTTCACTAGTAATATACCATTTTATTACCATCACTCGTTCCCCATCCATCGCTAATTAGCAGCGAACGAGATGACGTGTCCGGGCCAATTTGTCCCATCCACGGTATTCCCACGAGGTGCGTGTGCGCATCTGCCGCTTACACTCCCCCACCTTGAACTGACTCAGTACCTACTGATACCGTATATTAGCGTTATTGAAAAGTAGACTAATATTGAGAGGAGAATTGTTTATAGACTATAACTTATTAAAAAAATATGTGAAAAAAAAATTCAACCACAAAGTTTCTTTTTAAATTCGGTATTTACATTTTGGCCAGGAATAATCGAATTTTCGAAATATTCGAATTAATCGAAATAAACATCGAATGTTACATGATTTTTCTTGAAGATCTTCAATTCTTCATAAGTAGTGAACTGAATTTACTTAATAACTTAGTAAGTAGTATAAGACAATTTTAGTCTATTAAAAATTACAATTTTATCGTTGCTACATTACACGGCTGTAAACGTCTTTTCCTACAGTCATCCTTCTAACAAAATAATACAATGATTACCATAAAGCTTCCGTTTCAAAAAACGATCACATACATATCATTTTCTCAAATAGGGTTGGCATTACTCCCGAAAGTCACACCAAAATTGGTGTGGGAACTTTATTACTAGATAGTTCAAATAAATTGTAATTTAAATAGCATCCTTGATTAATAATCATGCGTTTGTTTTGACCCTAAGCCATCGGAGTCACGCCATGGCCTGGGATCGGTCCATTTGACACAGGTGGGCGTTCGCACGGCCGATAAAAATCGTTATGGATGATTCGGAAGCGATAGGCCTAATAACGAACGTGTCATAAAAAAAAATCCGGTTTTAATTGACAACTCATTTAATTCAGCTAAGATTAATTTGCAAAGTCGTAAGGCGTTCTTTTTATGGTTTAATTATTTCACACACAACTATATGGGTATGCAATGTGCAGTAATTTTAAAACTAATCGATATTCGTTGAAATCAATAATGGTAGTTTATTTAAAATCTATTTCCAAACCTCTTCAACAGCGATCAAGTGCTTGAGAAACAGAAATAAATGGACAAAAAAACAAAGCCGAGTCCCTCAATACACGGTTTTTATTATGTAAGTAGTTGTCTTTGTATGAGAACCTATAATTATCTATCTCCACCGTTTTATTCCTTCTCTGATCGTGAATTGTTAAGCCCGTTTTTACCGAACACTCGACACCGCGTTTCCTGTATCGCAAGTGCATTCACGTATTGAATAATGGAATGTCTTATTCAGTTTGCCTTTATGCCTTTTCGACTGGTCGCTTTTGGGCGGCAAACAAAAATGGCGTCTTATCTTCGCGGTCGTGAGATCAGTGTTTTGTGTTGAGTTTAGGGTACCGTAGCGAAGGGATGTGTTCCAATAATTGGTGTTTGGTATTTGTACTTGATCTCGTGCAGCAATTGTTTAATTTTGTATAACCATTATCTTTTTGCATATTTCTAACGTTCTTATAGACTAATCGTTAAATCTAGACAATTTATGAATATAGAATAAGGAGTAAATATATACTTTTTTATTTTGGCCTTATTGAAACAGTATTGAGTAACATCTTATGACTAGCTTGAACAACAAATTACTTAGGTAATTCAGTCATTTTTCTTTCAATAGAGCTCTTTGTAGATTACAAGACGTCTGAGTTATTCAGGTAAATAAGTACCAATTACGTATAATAAGTTTCCTTTCACTGAGAAAATCTAATGCAGCGCCCGCCAGCGCCTGCAGAGGCGCGGACATTGTCTAGCGGTTATTGATAATAATTTCTGCTTATTTGTTTGTAATTAACTAGTGATCCAATTTTCCATCACACTTGCAGGCTTTGGACTGTCGTACCGGTCAAGTATAGGTAGATATTACTATGTATTACTTTACTCGTAAATTCAGCCGTAAGTAATAAAACAAAATGGTACTACATTTTGTTTTATTACTTACAAAAACAAAATGGTACTACATTTTGTTTTATTACTTACGGCTGAATTTACTTAAAACATGTTAATTCTACCTAGAACGTATTTCACCCCTGTAAGAGGGGTAGGGGTCCTGTACCGCTGGGAGCACGCGCATACCTATTATCACTATGATCTGTCGTGAACTGTGTTGTATGCTCGATAACCATACTGCAATAATTTCTAAACGTATTTGGGAAAAATATAATATGGGGTAAATATTATTGGAATCGACTCCATTGCTGGCCGAAACATTAAATTAATTAATTCGTTGAATATATATAAAACAAACAAACTCGAACTTAGCAATTTTTTATTCCTCTTTACAATTTGATATGTCATTTTCAAATAAAAAGGAAACGATATAAAAAACAATAATTTTATAAAAAAAAAGGTTCTAAATAATATAAAAAGTATTGCTTAGTCGGCAATAGATGTAGTCGCTTATTCTGAATAAACTATATTTTAGTTCAGGATTCGTATAAAGAAAAAATTATGTTGTATACAAAACACAGACAACAGCAACAGCTTCATATAAAGCAAATGAAAAAATAGTGACACTTTCTGTCCAATCCTTACTCCAACAAACGAGTAGATTTTACACAGAATCCAAGTACCAAAGAATCCGCCATTGACTTCAGCTAGCGTACTAACTTTTTACAAAAGTGCATTGAATGCCTTAGTACCGTCGGTTTTTCACATTAATTATGCCTTTAGAACAAACAATGTTCAGAAAATATTTTGACATGATGGTTCCTATCCTTTGAACTAAACATTTTAATAGTCAGAGAAGAAAAATACTGAGATATTACGTATTGAAAAGTACCGAAAGCATTTTAGCCGAATACCGAATATCCGGCCGCCTAATATCTAATCAAGCTAGATTTGATTCATCATAAGGCAATGGGAATTGATTGCAATTGTGACCCTTATTTATAGTGGGTAGCTAATAATGCTTACTAAGCAATACCCAAATTAAGAAAGTTTGAGAAATTCTATCTTTCAGCACTTTGCAGTAGTGAGTACAGCAAAATACTTTATTCTGAAGTTGTCCCTATTTACGGAGACAAACGCAGCAATTTATGGCAGAAAAAAATAGTTCAATATATTTTTTTTTTTTTTATAAAACGTAAACGTCACTAGGAACTTCTCCTGTGTCGTGGGTGCGTTTACAAACATATAAATTCACATACACAAACATCCAGACTCGAAACAACTACTTGTAGGTCATACAAAAATTTGTTCCATGCGGGAATCGAATCCGCGACACGCAGCGCAGCAGTCAATAGCTACCGTGCAATATACTCTTAAGTAGAGTACTAGCTAGGTCTTTCATTTTGGATTACTGGTTATATCTAAAGTGATTTCCTGCCATCTAATCTCTTCACCATCCTTGGTTGACTGTTAGAAAATGCTTAAGGCTTTAAGTCCATATTTGTACCTTTGTGCGAAAAGTTTAAATAAATGAACCATTTAATTAGTTATCCGGAAATCGGCGCGTTAGTATTCAGGCCGCCGGATAGGATAAAGGATGTCCGTTCTATCTCTATTCTAAACATATTCAACTTAACTTCGCTTTTCGTCAATGTCCGTATTAAAGCGCTGTCCATCTAAACCACAGATTACAAAATACTACGATCTAAACTATGCTGTGGAATTCAATGCTGGTTGCATCTCATTTTGAGAGCTTTTCCGGAAAGTTAAAGGAAATCGATTATACATATAATGCATCAGCATAACAAACCACTGAGAGTAAATCCTAAGAAATAATGGTAATAACGCTAATTAATAAAAATAATATAGGTAGATAATATCACGCCGACCCTTACTAAACCCACAATTCCATAAACCCTCCACAAATCTAAGAAAAAGTATTCCTATGGACACGGCTAAGACTGGTACAAAATATTTCGAATGGGCTAAAAACTAAAAAAAATATAATGAAACAAGTGAACATCAAACAAGCGAGCACAAAATTTAATTGCCAGCCAATTGTTTTGCATTGACAATAAAACGCGCCGGGTGTCGATAAATTATGCCTCCCCAGAGGCGGGACCTCGGACCGAGTCGGTGCTCAATTAGAACTTGATAGGAGGACTTGGTCTCGCACTGTGTGCGATTGTTAACTTTGATTTATTAGTGGGCGGTAGCTTTTGTTATACAAGAGTAGATACATAGATTTGTGAATAATGGAATACGTAAGACAGTTGTTTACTTTTTGTTAAATAATTATTTCAGTATATAAAAATTACATATTTATTACATACAGTATGTTAAGAAAACCCTGTCCGACCCGTGAAGGTGTTGTTAGATATCGATAACTGGTTCTACTAATGGATACAAAAAAATATTATTATTTCGCAAAAAGAGGTAACTTAATAAATCTACGTTAAGCATCCTTCCGCGAGCGGCGGGCGGCAGGGCACGCGGCACGTGGTCGCATCGCTATTCGCTCATAATAATACCGGTGTTGTCACTTTTTTTAAATTACCAAATTTCGGGGAAGTTGGAATTAATTCGCGGGAAAAAAAGATTATTTCAAAATTCATTTGTATAGGTACTATGATGATTACATAAAATTTTATATTATATTTGGTCATGTGTTTACCTAACCTTTATTATCCTTATGGGTCGGACAGGGTTTTCTTAACATACTGTATATACCTGCGTGGCGATTGTTAACACAGTTTTATGTTTGTCTCTAATTGATTATTCCGAAGAAACTATATGACGCTTGCCAAAGTACCTAATCATGATAAATATGTAATTAAAAAAATATAAAAGCCTGTAAATAACCATAAATAAAGGACGCGCAATTCTCAAAAAGCAAACCTTATATGCTAATTAATGAAATCATCAATAAATCTAGTCTTTCTTCCATCAGGCCGCATTCTGTACGACGTGCCATGTGCCGTCTGCCGTGATCACTCATCTGGGAAGCACTACGGCGTCTTCGCCTGCGACGGCTGCGCAGGATTCTTCAAAAGATCCGTTCGACGCGACCGGCGTTACGCCTGCAAGTCCCGTATCTCGGGGGGATGCATCGTGGATAAGGCACATCGGAACCAGTGCAGATCCTGTCGTCTCGAAAAGTGTCTGCAATCTGGCATGAATAAAGATGGTAAGTTTAGATTTAATCTTTATATGACTTTACAACTAACATCCTAGACGTTTTTCGGCTGAAATGATGATGATGATGATTCTACTTATAAAGGAAGGGGGTGATAAAAAGATAGGGGTAGGCTTAGCAATGGAGGGTTAGTACAGTGAGGGCCCAAAAGTGGAGTACCACTTTTGACACTTATTTTTAGAGCAATAAAGTTCAAAAGTAGTAATGCACTTTTGACCCTTACTGTACATAAGTAAACAGAATTTCTGCTTCTAATACGTAATTAGTTGGATTTGATATTAATATATTAATAATGTAGTTGAAAAGTGTGTTTGTTTGAATGTTTCAAGGCTTCTGAATTTCTGGAACTAAACTCTTTTAAAAATATTTTTACTTTTGAAATCCATGTTGATTTTTAGATAGTCTTTATTATTACACTAAGGACAAGCTGCTGCCTTAAATCATACCTAAACGATATATGTTATTAAGTGTAAATATCAAAAGTCTTTGATAGAAATCAAGTATACTTATTATAAATTTAAATATAACACAAACGCAGTTGGATTACCCCAAGGCAGCGTGATGGGATAGTTTTTATTTTTGCTATATATGTTAACGGAAATGTATGTAATGCGTCATTGTATACAATTCCTAGGAAATTTATATAATTCCTAAATTTGCTCGGAAATGTGTGAAATAAATTTTATAACACACATTTCCTAGTAAATCTATACATTTCCTAAATAGCTAACGGAAATGTATTACTTTAAAGATGTCCATTAGTATGCGGGGATTATAACAAAACTAACCTAACCTAACCTAACCTAATTGTTTCAACCGAAGTCTTAATAATAAATCTGTTTCTAAGTTTAACCGTTGTTAAACTTAGAAACAGAAGAACAGAACAGAATTTTATTCATAGAAAGCATGGTTTTATACATTTCCTAATACGATATAGGAATTTTATACAATTTCTAGGAAATGTATATATTTCCCAGGATATGTGTGTATTAAATAATGTTTGGAACAATATTTTACACATTTCCTATATAGCTTCGGAATTGTATACATTTCCTAGTAATTGTATATAATTCCTAGGTTTCATACATTTCCGGTAACATATACATAATTCCGGCTAAATGCAACTCGCCAAAACACAATCTTATTTGCTGACGCTACGATGCTAGTAATAAAATGTAATGACAAAAATAAGCCGAAGCAGGACGTTAATTAAGCAAACAAAGATATCAAGATATAATCTGACTTAATAATAAAAATTTTAAAATCAGTTTAAATAATAGAAAACTAATTTAATTATTAGCATCAAATTAGAACAGTAACATTAAAATTAGTACCTTTTATTCTAATTTTAAGCTAAAGATGTTTTCACTTCATCTACGTCAATGAACTAATTATGTATGCTAGTAAGGCAGAATCTGTACTATTTTCTGATGCAATCAGAGGTAAACAAAAAAAATGCTTTAACTCGAAATAAATAGAAATACCTACGAATTAAATGTGCCTCAATGAAGATTACAAATATATATGAGAAATGTATATGCTAGTGCCAATCAGGTATATAAAAAAGCTGACTAGTTTTTTATAGGATATCTTATAGCTTTTATGAAACTGGTGATTATATGGTAAAATGAAAAATCCAAAATGGATCCAGCATGGGCAGTCTAATATTTTATATTAATTATAAATATACGCCTGTCGAAGCTGCTCTAAGCAGCATGAATGTTTATCTCATATTTATGCCACCAATAAGACACTCTCGGAGGTCACTCGCTCAAACCATGTTAGGTTATAACAGACTCAAAATGAAAGAATCGAAATGACAACATGGAACTTAATTTTACCTATCTTTCTACCGTTCTATTACCGTTGCATCTGCTTTAAACCGTTTTCAAATAATTGCCTGTAACTTACACTTAATCCAAAGTTCTTTCTAGTCCGTTTACCTTCTTGTTCCATGAGTATTTTTCTTTTATTAACCAGTGGGTAGCGTGAAATAGCATTAAGGACTTTGTGATTTCTTATCATAAAAGAGGTTAGTACATAAAAATTAACAATATACCTGCACCTAACTCAAAATGATCATAAAATTCACAAAGATCATTGTCACTCACTCATTTAGTTCGGTTAATTTTTTGTAATAAAATCATCCGTATACTTTTGATCACCTACAAAGTTATGTTTATTTATTTCTTCATCGTAATCATTCCTCTTCAGTTTAGTTACCTATTGGTTTTTCCTTATGGTCTCTCATATTATTTCTTATGATAATGCTTTTCTTTTTCACTAGCAAACAGTTCTTTCTCATTTTTGACATTAATGCACTTTGCTTATTTGATAGCTGCGCTTATCATCATTATCATCGCTTATTATCATTAACATCATCATAATCGTCATCACTGCCTTCTTGGCAACTTTGGCCTACATCTAGTGGGTTAATTTCTGTTCCGCTAGAAAATAAACGAGAATCATCTAACCTACAAATGTCGTAAATGTTTTACTTTTGCAATGTTCTTTTATTTTGCAATTTTATTGTTTGCAATCTTAAATGCTTTAAAAAATTATAGCTGTTAGTACAGACAGCACATCAAGCTACTACAATCTGTCAGATTTTTTTATTCGATTTTCAACTTTATTTCTAAAACATTAAGCCTCAGGGCGATTGGAAGTATTTGACAGTTTCAGGTAGCTTGACCTGCTGTCGTCCGTACATACATTTACAGTGAAATTGCAAACCTGGTGTAAGCTAATAAACTTTGGAACTATTTAGAAGTATATATATTTTTTTACAGCTGTCCAACATGAAAGAGGCCCCCGGAACTCAACTATTCGTCGTCAAATGGCTTTGTTTATGCATGACTCTCCACCACACCCTGACGTGGGAGGACCTGTCCCACCACCATTGAACCTAACTTTACCGAAGCACAACCTAGTACCGCCGCCACTGCAAATCTATAACCCTTGTAGTTATCCCATGCTCTTTGATCCTCCGGTGCTACCTCAACCTCTGCCCGCCTCACCAGTACTGAGTCCAATTCTCATCAACCCCGCGTCGATCTGTGAAGCCGCTGCCCGACTGCTCTTCATGAACATTAGATGGATCTCCAACATTCCGGCATTCGCCAACCTTTCCCTGGAAGACCGACTCATCCTTATAGTAGAATCATGGCACTCCCTTTTCACGCTTGCTACTGCCCAATTTCTATACCCGGTAGATTTAAACGTGCTTATAGATAGAAATAATTCAATTGTAGACAACAATAAAAAAGAAGTTGAAATTTTTGAATCAGCTTTGATAGAGATTTGCAAAGTAAATCCAGATGCCAATGAATATGCGTGTCTCCGGGCCATCTTTCTATTCAAAACATGTTTGGATAACGATGAGGGGCGCAGTTCTAACAACATAGATACGGGGAAAAGAAAACTAAAGAATCCGGCTGCCGTCGCTGTCCTGCATGATCAATCAGTGTACATGTTAACAGAGGTAAGATCCGTTTGATTGAGCATTAGATTCGAGAAGAAGTTGTTGACACTTCGAGTTACTTAACTTCCAAAAGAAGTATGTTGGTGTGAGGAACAGGGTATAAAGTTCACTCACTCTCTACTATAAAGGGAGGATCATCAAACCAGGAGGGTTTTGAGCCTGGTGAATTACTGCCCGACGATTAATGTAATAACGTTGTTTATATGCTTGTCAGGCAATAAACTCAGCTTGAGAGATTCAAGATGTTAGGCTTGCCACCACGACGTCTGATGAGTAGTTGGAATGTGGCTTTGTAGATGCTGCTATAGAAGAATTGATTTCAAATAGCAAAAATACAAATGATTCAGGCGGAAACCCCTTAAAATATCAAGAAGTACCATTACTCTTCTTCAATTTCAATCTAAAACACTATCAAACGTTTGATTTCCAGTATTGTCGCCGCACTTACCCGTTGCAGCTGACCAGGGCCAGCAGACTGCAAAATCTGCAGCCCATCATCAAAAGCGTGCCCAGTTCTGCCATCGTTGGACTGTTTTTCAAAGCCACTGTTGGAGATACACCCATAGAACGTATTCTTACCGATATGTACACAAGCAGCAAGGAACAATTGTGAAACCATTTCGAATCAGTCTGCTGTATTCTGGCAAACTAACTGTAAAATTTCTACATTTATATCTATAAATATGTTGTCTGTAATACAGAGTATATACATATATATATTCTAAGTATATTTGAGATTCACATGCAACGTTCATCGAACATACAGACACACAAAAATAACGTTTCTTTGCGAACATAGTTTGAGAATTACCAGGATTGTAACAGATAACCAGTTAAGCGTTTATGAAAATTAATTATGTTAAACTGAAATATTCTGAAACTGACTGTTATATGTATCTACTTGTCCACCTCAGTTGAACATGTTATATTTTATCGCTGTTGTATCAATGTTAGTAGGGAAACAAATTTTGAATTATCGTAGATAATATTGCAATATGAATATTTACTAAAAGAACTGAAAGATCTTAGTGTGTAATAAAATATTGACAAAAAGTGCACTTTCTTGAAATATTACTCATAATATACTGATTGTTGAAAATTTTGTTAAGATAGAAAAGATTTTCCTTCTCTCCCATGGGTCATGAACTCTTATAATGAACAGTGATATATGTAAAATTTTATCTTGCCGTTTTTTAAATATTATATTGTACGATCCGATCCGCGTTATCAGTATGGTGTATCCCAGGCATACCAGGTATGATGGCCGGGGTATAAATTTCGCTCATCCGTCATGAAAAAGGGAGGATCCTCCGACCAGGTGGGTGTTGAATATGGCTGGGGGTAGCCTGGCTTAGTTGCTGTGACCAAAACTTCCAACTTTTTTTTCAACAATTTTTTTTAAAAGGATAGACAGTAACTGAGTTGCTAATTAAGTTAATATAAGTAATTACACATTAGCATATCCAAATTAAACATTGGAATCTATTTTCAGGGTTGTTTTTAGCTGGCTAAAGTTTTATTTAAATGTGGCTTTAATAAAACTACATATTTATAATGTCGCTGTTTTTGGAATTGGATCAACACAATACTTATTTCGCGTTTTATCAAAAATCTATATAAGTACAACTTTTTTTTTTTTTTGTAGATGCGAAACCCGAAACAAGTGTCCAATTATTTTTTAAGTAATTGTTCTATGTACAAAATTTCACAAAGATATCAGGAAAATTCACAAAATTATGAGCTTGTTATCTTACCTGCTTGTCATAACAAAAATATGGCCAACGCGCCGTCGCGCCCGCCCGCACGCGTCTGCCGCGGAGCGGCATCGTCTTGCGTATATTGATAATAATTTCTGTGATAACATTTTCCATCACACTTGCAGCCTTTGAACTTTCGGAACGGTCGAGTGTAGGTAGATATTATTATGTACTTTACTAGTAAATTCAGCTGTAAGTGATAAAATAAAATGTAGTATAATTTACTTAAAACATATTAATATTACTTAGAACGTATTTCACCCCAGGGCTCCTGTACCGCTGGGAGCACGCGCATAAAAAAAGTTAATATTAATATTTAAAGTAAGTAAAATTAATATTTCACACAGAGGGGCCCTGGGGGTGGGGGGCTATCCCGATGTGCCCACGCACCTAGTACCACGATCTTCCGTGAACTGTATTGGGCGCTCGGTAACCACACTGCAACAATTTCTAAATGTATTTGGTAAAAAATATAACAAGTTGTAAAAATGATTGGAAACGATTCAGTTGCTTATATATTCTGAACAATCTATTAATAATATTCAGGTTTCGTATTTAATAAAGAAAAAATAACGATGTATATTGATGCATCCTAAGTGGTGTGTCCAATGTGACAATCTCTAACACTCAATCTGTCTAATATAAGTCGACTTTGCTATATTTTTGTACGAATAATTTTTCTACACCTAATCGTGTGTAGCATAATTAGAAAAGAAAATTTCGAATAGTCATATATGTATAGGTAAAGGACGGTCTAGTCAAAATTGCCCATTTTCTTAAATTAAACATTCCACCAAACATTCCGTTTTACTTACTTCAATTTTGTATATTTTACAAAATTGTTTTGTACATCATAATACTAGTATTTTGTCATTTTAATTTTTAGTTAGGTTTGAAAACTTAAATCGTGACCAAAATTATTATTACTTGCCATATTATATTTTATGATAGAAGTCAGCAGGACTTATGGCAGGAAATTAAGGAGTTAATATTGACAATTAATTATGCAAAGATCTCTCCGTATAAAGTAAAACTCTTTCGATCCAGGGTCACCACTGGACGTTTGTTTTGACAAGCTCATCCCACTATTTTCTATGGGGTCTGCCGCGATGCTTTCTACATGTGTCAAGGCTCCATGTGGAGGATATTTTGCCCCGCAGCTAATTGGGCCTATGGCAGACTAGGCCAGCCCAATCCCACTTCAGCTTAGCAGCTTTTTAGGCAATGTCAGTAATCTGTGTTGGAAAGAGCAGTGTGGTGTTGCGAATAAGATCTGTCAATCATCAATATATATATTCTAGGAGTCAAACTGACACCTAGAATATTGCATTCCATTATACGTCGGCAAACCTTGAAGTTGGACTTTTGAATGTTTGTTAAAGACGATTGATGTACAAGTCCATAATTATGGACGTTATGTATTACATAAATATATTTATACCTAAGTGTTACTATGAAGACTATTGTAAACATTACTTCGTATGTCCCAAGCTTTAAAATAAATGTCTATTATGTATAAATTGTGTTGTTAATTATAATAAGCCATAGGACAAATTAAGTTGTAATTCTTCTTCAATCAATTATCATTGAGATTAAAATTAACTTAAGAGTTATATATTCCGGAGTTTATCTTTTTATAATGTTTATAGTAGTATAAGCAGTTATAAGCATCAAGTCAAACTAGGAAGGTAGGATACTAACATATGATTAACTTTTTATTTCATTGTTCTACATAAAACAAATAAATCTTGTTGTTCTGTCAATAATAATTACTTACTCTAAAACGGCTTCTATTTTAGAAGGAATCCACGTGAGATTTTTTTTAAAACTTGCGTTGAATTTCGGAACTATTATTTAGTACCGACTACTATTCACATTAATATAGGTAATACCTCTAGAACGAAATGTATTCAGAAAAGCAGTGCAAAAAAGAAAAAGATACTCTATTTGTGTGTTATATATACCAGGTCACTCAGAAAGTATTGCGACAAAAAGTTTGTATGTATGAGAAACTGGCCAGTTACAATTTGTTTAAAAAATATCATTATTTATAACTAATAGTAGGTATGCTCCAAATTCAAAACTTTCCTCCACATTTTTTGCGAGCTAATTAAAATTATCGTGTCTCTTTGAAAACTGGATTTGCGTCGAGACCATTTTCGCGCTATGATTTTTTACGATTTCAAATGTCGCCTGAAACAAGACGAATTGTACTATAGACTTCAAATGGCATTTATGGATGAAGGCCCTTCTAAGGCAACCGTGTATCGGTGGTATAATGAATTTAAGAATTTGGGGGATAAAGAAAGAAGTGGTCGCCCTTTGACGGCTGTTACAGAAGAAAACGTGCTATCGGTGAAAAGTTTGATCCAAGACAATAGACGAATTACATACCAAGAAATTCAGCATAAACTGCAGATTGGGTCACAAAGCCTTCACAATATTCCGATGGATAGTTTCACGCTGTGTGCCGCACAATCTCACCAATGCTCAGAAGCAGGCACGGGGGGATTGTGCTATGATATGATAGACAAATTTGAAGCAGGTTTGTCTCGGCGTGTTTACGACAATCGTTACAGGTGGTGAATCTTTGATTTATCATGATGATCCAGAAACGAAGCGTCAGTTGACGGTTTGGAAGTTTCCAAACGAATCAACGCCTACAAAGTGAAGAGATCTAGAAGCGGAGATAAGATTTTGATCGCGAGCTTTATTAGTTTAACTGGCTACTTGGTGTCAATTCCTTTACGAAATTAAAGAAGCATTAACAAAAGTTTTTTCTGTTGTTAGCAACAAGCGACGAAACAGAGGGCTCTGCGGGTAACTACTTCACCACGACAATGCGCTCGCAAAACCGCAATCAAAACGAAGGACTTCCTGGACAGTACACCGATTAAACTCCTGGGCCACCCTCCTTACAGCCCTGACCTAGCACCGTGTGACTACTTCTTATTCCCAAAAATAAAAGATCAGCTCATAGAGATACAATTTTCGTCGCCGGATGATGCGCTGTCAGCGTTCGAGCAGGCTGTAAATGAGGTGTCTGCGGCGGACTGGAAAAAGTGTTTCGAAAACTGGTTCAGGTGCATGAAACTTTGTATAGAGGCTGGTGGAGAGTGTTTTGAAAAGATGTAATAAAAAATATTTGTAACTATAGATTTTTTTTACAATCGCAAAATTTTTCAGAGTGTCCCACATAGTTATACATTTTTATATTTGTAGATTTTCTAATTACACAGTCGCTCATGTCTATCTGTGTAACAGATAGATTCTTCAAAGCTGCGCAACGGATATTAATATTGTCTGCACCGCCATTTAGCGAGTTTTATTCCTTAATATTACCTAAATTTACAAATATTATTTGTGGATTCGAGAAAAGAAATCTCGATTTTTGGGCAAGGTGTACAAACCGTTCGAAGAGGGAAGGTAAGTACGCCATCCCCATAGGCATAAAAAGTAATGAATGTAATCATTAGGTCAAATTATTACAAAAACGTACCTAATACCTATTGCTACGAGTTCCTGAATAGCAGTAGGATTTTGCCAGTTTAATTTCATTATAGTGAGAAAGCCTTTCGTGCATTGTACACAAATTCAGACTACTAGCTGCAACTGAGAAATTCAAATTTTAATATAATAATAATGAACAGGCTTATAGACACAGTACACTACAAAGTTTGCGAATTCAAACAAGTGAACGTCGCGCAAGCTAGTGAACTCTTGGTTACGTGTCATATTGTTATTCACACTAACTCAAACATTCGACGATTTATCACTCGACAGTAAAAACGCCGGGTGTAGATAAATTGTGCCTCCCCGGGGGCGGGACCTCAGACTCGAATGTCTTGGGCCGTCATGTGGTGATAGTTACTTCTTTGTTAGTGGGTTTGGTTATTCAGCTATTGTTGGAGATTTGGAACTAATGGAATACATAAGATGCTTGTTTACTTTTCGTTGGTTTAGTATATCAGAAGCAAAAATTATAATTATCACATGACTGCCTAGTAAGGTAGTATACATTCACTAGTTCCTGCCCGTAGCTTCACCCGTGTCGATACAGGCAATTATCTAACGAGAAAATGGTACTGAGATAAAACATAGCCTAAAACCTATTCAGGCTTTTCGTCCTTTTTTGTAAACGGAAAGTAAAATATGTAATTAAATATATGTTTCCCCATAATATAAGAAGCCTAATTCTTATAATATAAAATTCAAAATCTACTCGTAATGTCATCTCGGCAGTAAACAAATGTTAAAAACTTGCCAAAACGTCCCTACGTTTTGGCAAGTTACCTCTAATTTCCCTAAATTAGAGGTAATTTTAACATATTGACACTACAATCGGAATGACACCTGTTAATCCGCACTGGACCCGCGTAATAGATTGCGGCCTACGGCCTACGGCCGGTTTTTGGTGGAAACATTATAAGCTGAAAATGTAAACAATTGTAGAGCGGTAGTTTAAAAAAATACTTTCTTTCTTGCTTTCCTTTCTAATATTTATGGAAATATTTTAACAAATTGTTGATGTACGTCATTGATATAATATTAAATTTTAATGTAAGGTATATCAATGAGTTAGGGTAGTTGACTAAAAAAACTAATTAGTCCGTCAGTCAGATTTCCAAAAATTGTAATAAGTTTAAATTATAGTAGTAATTATTACTAAGTTTAGTGGTTACTCTTCACAAACAACGTGCCTTCTTAATATTCCAAATTTCATGTATCTAGGCGTCAGCGATTTAGGCTGTGCGTTAATAAAATAAATAAATAAAATAAAATGATTTTTATTTCGGACCAGATAATCCATACAGTGTTAGTAACATCAAAAAGAAAAACTACTTATTGTCTAGTGTTAGTACCCAATGTATCAATCATATTAATGTATCAATCAATCAACAAAATATCAATCGATTAATGTATCAATCAGTCAGTCAAGACATGTCATAGATGTTCGATGTTTTGTATACATATAATGATGTTTAGATTTTCGTTTGCAAGTCGAATCGAAATAACGCCTGCCAAAGCAAAAATATTCATAAAAATTCATAAACTGTAAAATGCACAAAAATGTGACTCAAGGATCAAATATCGCAGTGAAACATTGATTTTCCTTTAATCAAATAATCCCATTAATAAATATAGATTTTCTTCCAGCTAGCAATCCCATCAGCGTTCCATGTGCCGTCTGCAGAGATCGTTCATATGGCAAACACTATGGCGCTTTCGTGTGCGACAGCTGCGCAACATTCTTCAAGCGATTTATGGATAGCAAACCGCGGTACTCCTGTAGAGGACAGTTTCCGGGGGAATGCCCCGTGGAGAAGGTAAATCGAACACAGTGCCGATCCTGCCGCGTCAAGAAATGCCTTCAATCTGGAATGAAAAGAAAGGGTAAGGATCTTGTGTATTGAAGGAAAATAATACTACAAGCGTTATTGGTTTTCTATGGTTTTTTTCTCAAGTTATATTTTGAACGTCTTTCTACTAAAATAATGATGATGAGTAAACTAAGTGCTCATACACATGAAAGGCACGTGACGATTGATCCCGTCGTCACTCGTTGGTGGTAGATAGAAGGTATCCACCGTATACATATGAGTACTCAGATCGAGCACGCCGGTGTGTTTATTTGTGTACATACTAAAGTCTATTCAAATTACTTTAAGAAAACAAGGCAGCAGTACATTTTCAAAGTTTAATTGCAAGCCTGGTGTACCTAAGTAAAGCTTCGAACTATTTATAAGTATAATTGTATTCACAGCTATTCAAGGCAGAGCGGGGCCTCGAAAGTCAACCATTCCTCGTGAAATGCCTCGCCCTGTCGTCGTGGAAGCTGTCCCACCACCAGTGAACCAAACTATGCCGAAAAAGCAAGTACCCCCGCTTATGCCACTGTATAACCCTTACCGAACCTCTGACCCCAATTCGGTCAGCGATACGGCTGCTCGGAACGTCTTAATGAACATTAAGTGGAACATAAATAATTTCGCACTCGTCCACCTTTGCCCTGAAAAAATTCTCGCCCTTAAAAAGGATACGCTGGGAAAACTCTTCGTTCTTGGAGGTGTACCGTACCTGTTACCGATGGATTAAAATGAGACAGGAATATTTAAATTTATATAATAATACAAAATAAACTGCTATTTTTCGTCTGTTTTTAATAGAAATTAAAATTGAAACTTCTCTATATTAAAGCTATACTTATATTTATACCAGTATATAAGGTGTCTAGGTACAAAACAGAGTATTCTATGTATATTTGTTATTTACATGTTCACATGTAACATCTGTTTCTTTGCGAAAACAGTTTGGGAATTATCAGGATTATTGATAACAGATTAAGTATCTGTCGGTAGGCCTTTATGAAAATTTATCGTGGCATACTCTAACATTGACTGTTATAGGTACCTATGTAACAATACAGTTGAACATGTTATATTTTATCGGTGTTGTTATCGATGTTAGATGAGGAACTCCAATTAGAACCTGTTTAATATTCAAATAGTAAAATATGAAAATTTACTGAATTTGCACTAATACTAAGCTACGAGTATATGGTAAATATGATACAATGCTCATTATGAATGAACTACTAAGGCTATGTGGTAAATATGATACAATCATGGGCATGGCCAGCCTTGGGTTTAGAGTGGGGCAGCAGTCAACCTTTCCCCCCCTCTCCCGGTTTTTAATATATTTTTTTTATTTTATTAGGCATCTTATAGATCAGAGCCAGGGTGGGGCAAGTGCCCCAGCTTGCTCCAGTGTGGCTACGCCCATGGATATAATGCTCAGTACGAAATACGAATGAACTACTAACGCTATGTGGTAAATCTGATACAATTCTCATTACGAAATACAAATGAACTATTAAGGCTATGTGGTAAATCTGATACTATGCTCATTATGAATGAACTACTAAAAGCTATTTTGGTAAATATGATACAATGCTCATTACGAAATACGAACGAACTACTAACGCTATGTGGTAAATCTGATACAATGCTCATTATAAATTAACTAGTAAGGCTATATGGTAAATCTGATACAATGCTCATTACGAAATACGAATGAACTACTAAGGCTATGTGGTAAATCTGATACAATGCTCATTATGAATGAACTACTAAGGCTATTTGGTAAATATGATACAATGCTCATTATGAATGAACTACTAAGGCTATATGGTAAATATGATATAATGCTCATTACGAAATACGAATGAACTACTAAGACTATGTGGTAAATCTGATACAATGCTCATTATGAATGAATTACTAAGGCTATATGATACAATGCTCATTACGAAATACGAATGACCTACTAAGGTTATATGGTAAATATGATACAATGCTCATTATGAATGAACGTTTAATACTTCACTATATTTGTAGAGGAGGTTAATGGGATAAAAAAGGGACGGAAATAGATGCTTCGAGAATTGTCTTCTGAGCTCTCTCGATAGTAAATGACATTGTTTTACCCACTCAACTACATGTAGTTATCCAGTATGTTAATCTAGATAAAAGCAGAGGAAACTTGTAAAACCATTTTTGAATCTACAAGCGTTACTTTTAAAAAACAAATATCTAAAATGTTGTTAAAAAATTAATATGTTTTTAGGTAAATGAAAGTGTTTCATCTATCATAATTTCCAAGTTACTTTACTGTAACTTACTTAAAGAGCAACACAAAGGATGATAAGCTAGTGCTTTACTCAAACGGAGCGTTTGTTAGGAGATTGGGATTTTAACTGAAACAGTCATTTTAAAGTATTCGTTTTGGTAAAGATCTATTTCAATATTTGTTGTAAAATGCAGCTTAATAAATTTACCTAAATACATAATGGAGATTGTATAGTTAATAAATACGTTTTAAAATAAAAATCAGTGTCGTTTTCGTGGTTTAAGTATTAGTATACAGGGTGTATCTGACATCGTAACGCAAACTTCGCATAAAAGCTACACCGCATGCCACTAACAAAATTATGATAGTCATTTATGTCGTTAATGAGCGGTTACAGAAATAACAGTGTTTAAAAAAAAGTGTCGGCTCGGCCCTTGAACGTTGTAAGCGTGCCGCCGGGCGTGTTTGTAGGTATGACGTTGACCCCTGATGCGAACTCTATTAAATCAGTTGATAGGATAGTTTTTCTAGTATCGCTTTTTTGTGGAATTAACGAATTAATTAAATTTTACTTTAAAATCTTAATGGATAAAAGTATAGCAATTATAAACCGTCTAAAGTGAAAAAAACTGCATATTCTTTTTTTTAATGGGCAAAAGCCGCAAAAGCAAAATTCCACCACTGGGGGGTTCAGAATCATGTACTGGATCCATGGTCCTCGATTGTGCGTCGATGTCAGATACACCCTTTATACAAGGTGTCTCAAAAGTAAGTTCACATTTGCTTATCTTATTACGCGAAAGCAACTATTCTGAGGGGCGCGGGGGGTCAATGTCAGTCGGTAGTCTGGCTCTTGGGAATTTAGTCGCTATGGAGCGTTTCTCTGGTGCGGACCGTGCGTTGTGCGTACGTGAGTTTTACAAAAACGGTAATTCGGCGACTGTAGCGCGTAGAAAATTCTGCAGTATTCGACATATTCGTCACTTAAATGATGCGCCTAGCACTCGTCTCATTGCAAAATGGGTTGAGAAGTTTGAAGAGACTGGGTCAACTCTGGAGAAACCAAAATCTGGGCGACCAAGAACATCAAGAACAGCCGAAAACGTGGACAGTGTTACTCAGTCTATTCGAGATGATCCAAACTTCTCGATTCGGAAGCGTGCTGTTGCTTTAAATGTGCACAGATCTTCATTATGCCGCATTTTACACAAAGATTTAAAGCTGCACCCGTACAAAAT
Source organism: Sesamia inferens (assembly GCA_037179545.1). Taxonomy (NCBI): domain Eukaryota; kingdom Metazoa; phylum Arthropoda; class Insecta; order Lepidoptera; family Noctuidae; genus Sesamia; species Sesamia inferens. The sequence continues at coordinate 24,800,999 of CM073921.1, forward strand.
TCAGTTAGTGCAAGAACTGAAGCCTCAAGATGCTGGTCAGAGGCTTGCCTTTGTAAATCAGATGATTGAGCGCTTTCCAACGTTCACCAACATCTTGTTTTCCGATGAAGCCCATTTTCACCTGAATGGGCATGTAAACAAGCAAAATTGTCGTTACTGGAGTGCAACCAACCCAAAACAAAAACATCAGAAACCGCTACATTCACCCAAAGTCACCGTATGGGCAGCGATGTCGGCGCGAGGAATTATCGGCCCTTACTTTTTTGAAGATGGAAGGGGACGCACACTCACAGTGAATTCAGAGCGTTATGTGGAGATGTTAGACGAGTTTTTCGTACCCCAACTGCAAAACTTTCCTAGTTACAACCAAAGAACATGGTTCCAGCAGGATGGAGCAACTTCACACACGTCCAACAGATCTCTGCCTCGAGTTCGAGAAATTTTTCCGAACAAATTAATCTCCAGGCGAGGTGACATAAATTGGCCTCCACGGAGTCCCGATTTAACGCCTATGGATTTTTTCCTGTGGGGTTATGTCAAATCAAAAGTTTACGCTAATAAACCGACTTCCCTGGCACAATTAAAAGAAAATATCCGTCATGAAATGGCAGCCATCACGGAGACTACCTGCCGAGCTGTCATAGGCAATTTTAGTGCCCGACTAAATGAATGCCGAGAGCGCAACGGTTTACATTTGGACGATGTTATTTTTAAAAAATAAATTCCCAAACAGTGTACTTCAATATAAAATAAACATTTTTTCAATAAAGCTAAGACTTTTCTTTTAAAAAAAGATTTAAATGTGAACTTTCTTTTGAGACACCTTGTATTTAGGTATGCGATCAATCATCTACTTAGTTAATGTTACTAATGTTGGTAGTTTTGTCGATTCTTATGTAGTTGTGTGACCACTTTACCCAAACAAAATATTATCCATACTTACTAATATTATAAATGCGAAAGTAACTCTGTAAAAGTAAGTAAGACAGATTTTGATGAAATTTGGCACAGACAATCTTTAGACCCTGAGAAAGGACATATGCTACCTTTTATTGAAAAAAAAAAATATTTCCGAGGGAAATTTAACAAGCGGGATATTACGCGATGTTCTCGCGGGCGAAGCCGCGGGCGGAAAGCTAGTTAGAATATAAATTTAAAAAATCTGTTTCGGAACTGGCAATTAAAGAAATAAGAACTTGGTTACTTAGGATAAATTTCTGTATTCGTTGTGATGTTCCAAAGTGCTTGACTGTAAGTCTAAACCTGTCGTCCTATCCACATCAAAGTATTTTTATATATTTCGTGTAAGTGTTTAATAATAAATTAAAAAAAAATTAATTATGTATGTTCAAAACGTTAATGTAAAATATTATTTTGATTGTTTTATAATACTAGTACCTATTATGTGCTTTTAATTTTAAGTTAGGTACTATCAAAAATGCGGCCAAAATATGACAATATACATAGGTTCATATTAAATTTAATTCAATTTATGCGTTAATATTAGTAGCAAATAAATATGTTTAGTTTTATTACTCATTTACGTATTTATTATATAAAGATCTTTATAAATGTTACTATGTAAAACTATAGCAAATATATTCCAAGTTTTAAAATAAATGTGTATTAGAAATTGTGGTATTTACTATTTTAAGCCGAAACTTCTTCTTCAATCAATTTCAGTTAGAGTAAGTACCTATACAGAGTGGTGCTGACAATACGACAATAAATTAAACATCGTGTACCTCAACACATTCTCAGTCTACCCATAAAAAATCATATAAATATGTCCATTAGTTTAGTCACAGGAAATTATTTTTCATTTTCACATTTCCTACATGATGTACATGTTGATAAGGAATCGCTTGCAGGTTAATGACCGCCGCATCCTGCGGTACCAAACTTTAAAAATAATGTCGCGAAAAAAGCAAGTCGTTACAGGATCGCGCTTACGCCGATCGGAGCTCAACTCAGTGAACCAATATTTTTAAAGGATGTTCTATTCCGTTTGCAATTTTATGAGATTTAATTTCTTTGAAATTTTCTTTTTTTTTTATTTTTGTTGCTAGGTTTTTTTCTATGGTTTAGGATTATTCCTATGAACCAGCATTGTTCGTGTTTTCATTTATTGTTGTATTGTCAGCACCACTCTGTATTTGTAAGTACGAACATAGGAACATTAAGACATTGCAGAGTTTATATGCTATTTTTTTTTTAATAATTATAAACTAGCGCTTGACCGCAGTCCCGCCTGATGGTAAGCAGTGATGCGATCGTTGATGGTAAAGCGCGCTAGTTTGTTAAGAACCTATTCACTCAGAAAACCTAAGCGAATAGGAAGGAAGACGGCAGTTGAGCGAGGTGATGTTAAACCCAACAACACGACCAACGATGCTGCGCCAAAGGGTGATTGATCTGAAAGCCCTCCACGACCAAACTCCCAACACAACAACATTTGGCGCATCGTACCCGGCACACAACTGCCCAGACCCGTCCTCCGTACGGCTTCACCAGACATCATGCCGGAACACGACAAATCGCTTGACGGCAAGGCTTTGTCTGGTGGGTGGTAACTTCTGCCGGCGGCCGGTGTTATGACCTGCACCCTAAATACGATAATACACCCTACACACTATTACTATCAGTTGAAATCATTTCGAAGCACATTGCTAATCCATTGCTCCATGTGTTTGAAAATGTGTCTGCTCAACAACGTAATTAACGCAATGAATGTTGTTGAATAGGGTAATTGACTAAAAAAACTAATTAGTCCGTCAGTCAGATTTCCAAAAAATACTAGACACGTATTTTTTCTTTATTCATATACCTAAACAAAAAATGAAGACGACACAGTGCACTTCACTGCACGTTATACTTTATAGCGAGCAGTGACGTCACCAGCCACCACTCCTGATCTTATGCCTTTTATATTTGTCAATTTTTATTGATTTGATGAAACAAAATATACGTATCCAATATTTTTCTATAATCTGAATGTCGGAAGAAATAGAATAATTTTTTTTTACCCAGGAAACATCCCTATTGTTTTATTATTTTATGTATATCTATATCTGTAACCTACTAATACTAGATGTTAAGTAAGATTGTTACTAACCTTATGGACTCCGGTCTGAAATAAGGTATTCTATTCTATTCTATTCTATTTTCAAAATGGAGCCCATTGCTACTAATAGTGTGTTACGCAATTACCATGCGGGATGTTATAACTTTATTGTGTACGGATCAAAATCGTTTTCATACATACTTACGTATGTTTCTATCATTTTGCTTCCCCAGGTAACCGTAATGCCATAAACGTCCAAAAAAGGAAACATAGAATCAACGACACCAAATGATATTTCTCTTTGGTTTTTAAACTACGATTGCCGTTTCATGATCCAAAGTGACCAAAAAAAGCTTTCAAGGTGCTATGTAGTTTTCTAACGTCATCAGACATTAACCAAATGAATTAAATACCTACGTAAAAAAAGGTTTAATTTAAAGGTAAATTTATTAGTAAAATTATTAAAATTTACGGCGCAAGCTTATTCTTTACTCAATCGTAAAGCGTCTTCAAAATTGGTCCACATTTGATTAAAATATCGAGGAATATACAAGTACATAAAAACACATACAGAATAAGATAAAACATCCTCCTTGTTAGAAGTAGTTTTAAAAATTTAAACTAACACCTAACTTAGGTCGCATTATATAGGTAGGTAGGTACATACCTACCTATTTAGATCAATAATAATGATGTGCCCCCATGACAATATGACGGACAAACAGTCGAACTACACCACGTCAGCGGCATGTGTGTGTATTGTGCCCAAATCCCCGATTAATCTCAAACTTTTATGAGCTTTTGTTCACTCCCTATAGAAAATTTTTTGTGGGCTCATTTTATCAACAAAAGAATCCTCCCATCTTTGCAAATTACAACTTTAACTAACAACAGTTAGAGGTTAGTTTTCTATTACATGCAAACACGGCAGCACACGCAATTTTAAGCTCTGAGTTCCACATGATTAAGCCTATGTTGTTCTGGCAAGTCTGTGCTGCATGCGCGTATTAACTTTTAAAGTTTATAGATTTCGGTCGCGTCAATCTCTGTATTGTCATATCAGACATAATAGCTATCCCATCCTCACGGATTTATTGGTTGAAACTCGATGACAGTTGCTATGGTCTTTGGCAAATTTGTTTCTGCATCCCTTTCGCACGAGGAAGCATTTTTGTTTGAGAGAGGGATGGGAACACAATAATGTCAAAATGAAAGACCTACTTAGGAAAATATCGCTGTTATTGAGTGAATTTAATGAAGTATAATAGGGTGACAGTCCTTTATGTCTGTATCACCGTCAGGGTACGTGACAATATTGCTGAAAGTGACTTATTGTCGTCGGTTAATGCGCCCCAAATATATTGTACCTAACCAATTTTATGAGTCACGTTTTTGTCGCTTTGGGTTGCTCTTGATGCAGAATTAAACAAATGGGACCTTCTACTACTTATGTAAATCTAACATTCTATAGATCAAGCTTTTGGGGACGTTTGACTTCCGAATTTTAATGAAACTGGTTGCTATACAGACATATCTTCCCATGTTAGACTAAATTAATAATAAGTATCGGTTTCTTAGTAATCTTGACCGCAAATGTTGACTTGAGGTCCAAAACGCAGGTTTAGGAGGTCAGCATATCGAGCTACCTGAAACTACAAAACTTTGGTTATCCATCTTGAACCTGATGCCTTAAAATTTAAAACATCTAGTACAGAAATTTCACAGATTTCAGTAATGTGGGCTTGAACTTATAAAAAATAAAAGCTCTAGCGTATAGATGTATCGCATGATTATTCTAAAACCTATTTTGTCAGCTAGCTATTTGAGGAAACGGAGTAGGTACTTACTGCATTCTGATTAGCCCTAACCCAGATCTTCTGGTAGCACTAGGGATAGTAGGTACATTTACAAAATAAAACACGAATATATCGAATGGTTTCGAAACAGTTGTAATAAAAATCTAATAAATAAAATTCTCGTGCCGCGGTATCTGTGGTTAAACTCCTCCGAACGGCTTTCCTGATTTTCATGAAATTTTGTGTGCATATTGGGTAGGTCTGAGTTTTTTTTATCCCTCTAAATGTTAAAGGTAATCCACCCCTATTTTTTTAAATATAGATCTATATCGCGGATACGGCGGTCATTAACTTGTAAGCCCTTCCTTATCAACATGTACATCATGTAGAAAATGTGAAAAATGAAAAATGATTTCCTGTGACTAAACTAATGGATATATTTATATGTTTTTTATGTGTAGATTGAGAATGTGTTGTGGTACACGATGTTTAATTTATTGTCGTATTGTCAGCACCACTCTGTATATCATTCATTTCTGCAGGTCATAATACGCATTCCAGTATTATGAGGCGCTCTTCTGATTGTGATGATTAATGTATTAATAAATAAAGTAATGGTATAAGTACGGGCACGAGGCGCGAGGTGGGGATCATTAATTCATTAGCAAGTGGACCACAAAGCTAGCTGGACGTATAGCACGACTATCATTAATAGTACTTATGGCTATAGTACAATATACAAATGCTTACCCTTGTGACAAGTGGACGTCACAACTGGCGACGAGGACGGTGTATAAGCACCAGAAAAAAAAAGGAGAAAAAGGGACTAGTGACCTAACCAACTTGTTTAAGAAGAAAGAGACATGTCCCAAAAGACTTTAACTCGGGTAGATGATACATACAGTTTCATTAACAGGGACCAGCATAAGATGAGCTCCGGCAAATATTACCAGAAAATAAATTTAATCATTTATTGCGCAAGTACATTCATACTCTATTGGCAATAATTAGTATTTATTTTTTTATTCGGTAACGCGGAAGTGTTTGCAATCACATAAGTGGTCGAAACTTGTTCTGAATTCTTGTGTGGCGACCTGAGAGCTATACGAGTATGACTTAATGCCACAACATGCTGTGTCATACTATAAAGTTTCAACTGCTGGGGCCTCCTCTCTTCGAGAGCTCGTGACCGTAATCCTCCACGTCGGCCGACTGTGAGTTGGTTCTAGGATATGGCGATAAAAAAAGGTCTGTGGTTCATCCACAACGACAAGCCTTTGGAAGATGGGGCCGTTATTGCTGGGCTACCACTGCTCTCTGTTTCTTGATACTTTGCATTGCGTAAAATAGGGATGTATCCAAGGTATGAAAATCAAAAAAATAATTAGTCCGTCTTATAGATAATAAAAAAAATTAAGACCCGTATTTTTTATTTTGTCGTAATTACCAAAAACTACTGAGATATAGCGTATTAAAGTTACAGAGTGGGGGCTAATTACGGCACGCCGTGCTATATTTTGCACCACGGCGTGACGTCATGCAACATTTCAAAACAATATATCTTCCTAAGTATTTGAATAAAAGAAAAAATAAAAAATACGTGTTCAATATTTTTTATAAATCTAGCTGACGGACATTAAATTATTTTTTAGGATACAAGCCAATTGTCCTATACCTCTGATGGCAGCACCATCCTTGAAGAGTGAGGTAATGGAAACTTAACTAATGTTTGTAGATGATTCTGCAACTAGTAAGAGTAGCTAAATGAATATATCTAGTAGCTGTCTAGTAATTTCAGTTTCGATCTATCAAATTAGTGTGCTCCTGGCGTAAACTGACGTATTTTTAGTCGCCATGATTATAATCGTGTCTAAACTGTCTATGGAGTATCTTAATTTGACAGGATTAAACTAAAATGTTAACTTCTAACCTTTTCCTAACGAAATGGAAAGAAAAAGATGTACTTAAGGCCCTGTTATAGTGCGATGTGTAGGTATGAACGCGCTTCCTCAGCCCCCGCAAAATAGATAAGAGTCGAGCGTATAGACGCAACGAGAGAGAGCGCGCGCCGCGCGCCGTTCTCGTCGGTACTAGCATTTGAACATGCCACAAGGCAATATTGCAGTAGGTAAGGTATGAAAAAGTATCGGTTTCGGAAATATTGACGGAAGAGGAAACAAAATTACTGTTTTGTTTTGTTGGTATTGTTTTGTAATCAAATAAACATTTTCATTTTACATTTCCTTTAAAAATACAAAAAGAATCTAACCACGTTAAAATACACTTTTCTCCAATCAATTGTGAATTAATTATCGTACAAACCAACTGTAATATGGATGTTCAATCTTGCCAGTCATGTAATATTTTTCCCTTAAAAATAAACATTTATTTTCTCAGTATATTTATATACTTTAAAAAAATATTTCAGGAATTATTATTCATAAAATTCCTATATCTGTTTTCATTATTCTATTATTATATTTTTTATCGTTTATTTTTATGCATATACATAGTTAGATATACAATATGTAAAGAAAACCCTGTCCGATCCGTGAAGGTATTGTTAGGTATCTATAACTGATTCTACTAATGGATACAAAGCCGGGCTAAACTTAAAAAAAAACATCCTAAAAAAATAAATATTATTTCACAAAAAAAGGTAACTTAATACATTTGCGGCAAATAATCCTTCCGCGGGCGGCGGGGGACAGGGCACGTTGCACGTGGTCGCATCGCTATTCGCTCATAATAATTCCGGTGTTGTCATTTTTTTTAAAATTACCAAATTTCGGGGAACCTGGAATTAATTCGCGGGAAAAAAAGATTATTTCAAAATTCATTAGTATTGTTTCTATGATGATTACGTAAAATTTTACATTATATTTGATCAAGTGTTTACCTAACCTTTATTATCCTTACGGGTCGGACAGGGTTTTCTTTACATATTGTATGTATGTGCATACTAGAGTATTATATAATTGCCTATATTTGTTTTCATTATTCTATTATTATATTTTTTATCGTTTATTTTTATGCATATAGTTAGATATATGTATGTGCATAATAGAGTATTATGTAATTGAAGCATCATGTATAAAATAAAATATCCCTTTTTATTATTCTGATTTATAATGTATAGTTTGTCCCAAATAATATAATATGTGTATACATAATATGTAGTATCAGTAGACTTTTTCACCAACTAATACGAAAATAGAAAATAAGCTAAATAGAGAGACCATACCACCACCAGACCGGACCAGAGACATGTATAAATAGAGAAACCAGATAGAGCAAGCAGAGGTAGCAAGTTTGAATGGAGAAAAAAAAAGGATTTGACCGCTATCCTTAACTTCTTTTGCTCCCATTGAAGCGCGGCGAATATAAAATTTATGTAGTTGTTACTTCACGTTGTTAAAATTATACCCAGAATTTACAAGAAAAATACTTTATAATCCTATACGATAAGTCTACGTCATTGAAAAAAAAAACCGGCCAAATGCAAGTCAGACTTGCGCACAGGTTCCGTACCATTATCTTTATTCTCTTTAATTTTTTTAAATTTTAATTTAATTATTTATTTTTAATCTGAATTATAACCCTATATTCTATGAACATTTCAAGCGTCTATCTATTTCCGTTATTAATATGGAGCAAAAAACGTCAAAAATCGCGCTTGTTGTAGGTATACATAATCTCTGAAAATTTCAACTGTCTAGCTATTACGGTTCATGAGATACAGCCTAGTGACAGACGGACGCACAGACGGACAGCGAAGTCTCATGAATAGGGTTCCGTTTTACTTTTTAGGTACGGATCCCTTAAAACAAAATTATCGTTTGATCAAATTCAATCTGATTTGTATATACGACATACATACGACAGCACATCCAGCTACTAAAATCTGTCAGATTTCTTTATTAGATTTTCAACTTTATCTGTAAATCGTCAATCCTCAATGTTGAATGGGTATATTTGACAGTTTCGGGTAGCTTGACCTACTGCCATCCCTAAAAACTTTATTTACTGTGGCGCGTCTAATCAATGATTGTAAGTACATAAATAATGTTTGGAACTTTTACGCCAGTGATTCCCAAAGTGGTCCAGGTGGACCCCCAGGGGTCCACGGGAGACTTGCTGGGGGTCTACGTAGGCGTGAACAAAAAATGGGGGTCCATAAGATGTTAATGGGGGTCCACGAAAATTTATCTGCTTTTGATAGTAAAGAGCAAAAATGTAAGCATAGTTTTTATAAGGGCCTACCTACATTGTTTTAAGTACCTATCTAAGCAGATAATATTTGAATAAGGCAAGCGACTGTTACTTGTCCAAACTTGCGTATTCGATATTACGTACAATTTCGTGTACAGACTTGCAAAGCGCTATCCGCCCGACAATGCTTACACCAATTTTTATTTATACTATTAAAAATTAGTGGTAAATTATGTACTTTAAAATTGATACCGTTTTGTGAAAACGTCTGTATTTGTCTCAGCGGTTTATTACTTGGTCCCTTTACAAGCCGTAATTCTATTTCCGCGTGCTGACAAAGGCTGCGGTGTGATACCTATATTCAGAAAAAACTTGGTTACTAAAATATTTTTTTTTACAGGTAAGGTAACTGACACGAAACATGGCTACAGCAAAGAAAAAATTTCGACAATATAGTGTCGATTATTTGAAATATGGTTTTGTTCCATCAGAGGCAGACAAACAATTGCCCATGTGCCTATTATGCAACAAAGTTTTGAGCAATGACTCTATGAAACCATCAAAGCTAAAAAAAAGCAAAAGTAAAGATTTAAATTATTTTCAAACATTGAAAGAAAAATATGGAAAGAGACCCACCGTGCACAGTATGTTCGCTTCAACATCTCAAAGTAACGATGATGGCTTGCGGGCATCTTACAATATCTCATTACTTATAGCAAAATCTGGAAAACCGCACACTATCGGAGAACAATTAATTTTACCCGCTGTTGAAGAGGTTTTAAAAACTGTTTTGCACAAATCTCCATTTGACGTACTAAATAGAATCCCATTAAGTAACAATATTGTACAAAGACGCATTGATGAAATGAGCTCTGATATCGAAAGCTTTTTGTGCAATCATCTGCAAAAAACTCATTTTTCTATACAACTGGACGAGTCAACGTTACCCAGTAATGAAGCATTACTATTGGCATATGTCCGATTTATTGTTGAGGAAGAAATTCACGAAGAATTGCTATTTGCCAGAACTTTGGAGACTGACACTAAAGGCGAATCAATATTTAATGTCCTGAGTAATTTTTTTACGGAAAAATCGATCCCATTTACAAACATTATTTCAGTGGCAACAGACGGAGCTTCTGCAATGGTCGGCCGATATCGTGGGTTTATAAGTCATCTCAAAAGAATTATACCAGGACTTACAGCTATTCATTGCGTAATCCACCGACAACATCTTGTGGCAAAACATTTAAGTGACAGGTTGAACCAATCTCTTCATTTTGTAATAAAAACTGTCAACAAAATCAGAAGCAATGCATTGAATACGCGTTTATTTGCTCAATTGTGCGACGAAAATGATGAAGACTTCCAACGACTGCTCTTACATACTGAAGTACGCTGGTTGTCGAAAGGTGCATGCTTAACGAGATTTTACTCTGTTTTCGATTCCATATTAGAGTTCTTAGAAAGTAGAGATCCAGATTTAAAAGAAAACTTGATCAAATTCAAAGCAGACATTGCGTATTTGACAGATTTGTTTAAAAAATTTAATGATATTAACTTGCAGTTACAAGGGGACAGCCTGAATTTAATAAAAACAAAGGGGATAATTTCGGCTTTTCTTGGGAAATTGAAATTTATGAAGCAAAACATTAGTCGGCGCGAATTCTCTCAATTTCCAAACTTGTCGCAGGTAGAATGTATTGATGAGGATATCCATACCTACAGTCAACATTTAAGTGCCCTGCATGATGACTTCAAAACCAGGTTTGAAGATATACTGACGATGGATATACCACCATGGATCATAAATCCATTTGATGAAACGGAAGTGGCCAATGTTGTATTACAAGAGGAGCTGCTCGAGCTAAGCACTAATGAGGAGCTGAAGGTGAAATTTAGAAAAGGCTACCCAACATTTTGGCTGCAAGCAGAAATACCCGAAAAATATCCTGGACTGTGGGAAATCGCAAGGAAATTTTTAATAGCTTTTCCCTCGTCATACCTTGTCGAAAGGAGTTTTAGTGACGTTACAAACCTCTTAACAAAAAAAAGGAGCAAATTAAACATCACAGAGCGGGGGGATTTGCGGTTATTGCTGACAAAAATAAAGCCAAACATTGATCGTTTGCTGACACTCCATCAGATACATCCTTCCCACTAATTAAAATTATGACCTGAACCTATATTACCTTAATATTTTTTTCTTGTAATTTTATTCTTTTAATAAATAAAGTGATATAAAATGTACCATTTTTCGTTTTTATTTTACATATCGGAATATAGGGACAGAACTCAGAAGTGACACAATTTTTATTTTTTGGCGACTTTAAGAATGTGGTAGAAATGTAGCAGCAGGGGGTCCACCGAAACCAGTAAAATTTTGAAAGTGGTCCACGAGAAAAATAAGTTTGGGAACTACTGTTTTACGCTATGAAACGAAATATTAACGGTAAATAAGTACGTTACCCATTTACTTATTTATTTATACTAAATTATTAGAAATTATGTAGGTACTTCATAATACATTTTCTGAATGTTCTTTTATTTTTTTTACTACCCATTTTTGATAATAAAATTAAGTTTTTATAAATAAATATGTTCACTTATTATAATGCGCAAACGCAGGGGAATTTTTGAGAAAAATCGGCGTGCGTCCAACCTCGATAACGCCTCGGCGGCCACTGGCCGGCTGTGGTGAGCTCTTGAATGCTTGATTTTGTGTAATAATTGTTTTTATAGAAAATTATTGTATGAAAATTAAAAAATGTGTCTTCAGCAATCTCTAGAAAAAAATGATGCCTATCTTTTGGTATAACTTTTATATGGATTTATAATCTAATTTCTTCAAGGTAGACGTTTTAAATATTGATTTAGTGTCATCTTTATGGTTTTTTTCTGTCGAGCCAATTATTTAAATTCACGTTTCTATCTTCACCAAACGCTAGGTAATATGTTCAACTTTCCTAAAATATTTTTATTTCTCGCGAAATGTTTTATTTTGTTAAATTTACAGAGGTTTAAAAAAGTTAAAAAGTACTGCAACCTGGCCTTAACTAGTATCGTTTGTGAACAACAGAATAGGCGCCAATACAGTAAGTAAATAAATAATGAATAAATACTTTCAGAACTTGAATCTGGCATATATTTATAATCTATGTATATACAACATTATTTTTTGTTTATGCGAAACTCGCGTCCAGTATTTTTAAGTAAAGAATCTATGTACAAAATTTCAAAAAAATATTAATGTAAAACCACAAAGTTATGAGCTTGCTATTCTATTTGGTTGTCCCAACAAAAATATGGTCACAGCTCCGAACGGGCGGGGGAGCGCGGGGCGTTGACTTCTGGCGTCAGCTGTGGCGCGCGGCGCAAGTACTATGATCTATCGTAACCGCTCGGTAACAACACTGCAACAATTTCTAAATCTATTTGGAAAAAACATAACATGGTGTCCAAATGATTGGAATCGATTCAGTTGCTTATTCTGAACAAACTATATTCAGGTTTTGCATAAACAAAAAAAACTTGTTAATAGATTACGCCATTATGAGACATACATACGTACGCACGTCGATAGGTAGTAGGTATACCTAAGTCAATACTTCCTTATTCTATTTATGATATTTCACCTAATATAATTATGTTGTGCATCACGGTCCAGTCTAAGCCTATTATGTCACCGCGTTATAATAATATTAGGTATCGGCAGACGAACAGAACTGTCACCTGGCACAGTGGTCGGTTTACTACGTTATCTACATGACAGTTGACACTGAGATGTAAGTAACAACAGTAAGTAAGTAGTAACCTACTACAATAAACTGTTTTTAGGAGTTTTGGCGGGAAAGCTGAGTGTCACGCTCATTTTTCATTGGACTTTTAAATTATTTATAGTGTCGTTTACTAAATAAGAGCAAGTGATTTATGAAGTTAAAAGTGCATTCAGTAAATAATTCAGAAAGAACATTGAAATATCGTAGCATAGTGGCCACATCATGACTTTGCCCCAAACCTCCCTGGTAGACGGTTCGCACGGCCGTCTTTTGCGACTGTCATTGGCGATATCCGCCATCATTGTTTAATAAAATTTTCAAAGAATTTCTATAATTTATTACACGTGTTATTGGCATGATTATGGTATCTATTCCCCAGGGGCCATTGATCAAGACTGGTAGTTGAAACTGTTTTTATTTTTTACATAGACTCTTCATTATTTTTCATAACTAGCGAAATGTTCGCTAGATATGAAAAATAATAATAGTAAAGGGAACGCGGAGTGAGCTGCCCATTAATGCTAAGTAATTGACACTGGTGGCCTAGTGGTTAAAACACTAGGCACTCAAATATGAGTGTGCGGGTTCGATTCCAGGTCAGGCAAGTACCAATGTAACTTTTCTAAGTTATGTGTACTTTCTAAGTATATCTTGGACAGCAATGACTGATTACAAGGCGAAGGAAAACATCTTAAAGACACCTGGGGCCCTAGTCAATGTAACATCGCTTCATAACGAAACGAAATTGAAACTCGTCATCGTCATTCGTAAACGATACCTTATTAAGCCAATTCACTAATTTTTTAAATTATTTTGACAAGACATTTATTGGCAGGTACCTGCCAATAAATGTCTTATCAAAACGATACTTTCGAAACTTTAGCGAGTGAAACCGGGAGGCACAACTAGTGTACATAATATTTATTCATCCTTATTCTATTTTTAAAAAAGTTACACAATCACATGTATTTATAATAGTCAATAAACAAACAAAACAGAAAGCCGTCTTCCTTCCTATTCACTCGGTTCTTTTTGAGTGAACAGGCTAAATAAAGTAGACGATGACGAATTTAGGTTTCTTTTCTTTATGAAGCGATGTTACATTGACTAGGGCCCCAGGACTGCGTTGAGCAAGCGTGGTGATTACGCTCAATCCTTCTCTGTATGAGAGGAGACCTGTGCATAGCAGTGGGACGATAAAAATGTTGATGATGATGATGATGATGATGAATTGATACTATTCACAGCTCACTCGGCTCACTCTAAACTCACTTCAGACAATTTTTCACGATGAAATTTTTACTTTAAATCGACTTATTTTTACACTTATTTTCGTGAAATTCAGCCTTCCATAAGTACAACGCCTAAATTTCACGAAGGGCAATGGTGAGACAAAGAAGAAGCGTATTGCTAATCCATTGCTCCATGTGTTCAAAAAGTATGTCTGCTCAACAACGTAAAGAAGGCAATGAATACCTATTGTTGAACTGTCAAAATGAAACCTATTGCTAGTTTATTAATACACGATCAACGATTATAATGCCATCTGTAACTATAGTGAAGAATCTTTATTGCCTGCTGCGTAGAGCTAGTGACATCTATTATTTTATAATCAAACTAAAGATTTATTAAGTCCTTGTAGTCATGAATTTTTAAAGTTTTAAATTAGTTTTGATACTTCTTATAATAGGTACCTACTTATATAAAACTTATTTTTTTAGTAAAAACTTACTAATTTGCGCGAAGCAAAATCTTTAACAAACAGCCAGTGTTGCCATTTTATAACATATTCATTGAATTATAAAAAGGAAAATTAGAAATTACTTTTTAATAGATACTGAATTCCCTACTATTTATATCAATCTGACAGGAAGATTTTCAATGTACATGTATTAAACTTAACAATTCATGTAAAGATGTTAAAAAGATAATATATTTTAATATCGCTCATAATCATGGTAAATATTTTTATTAAGAAATGTTTTCTTTGGATTTGTCGAAGTTTCAGATTCCTAAAAATAATCATCATAATAAGTTCAGGATTTTTTGCAATAGCATTTTTCACGCTGAATTTTTTTGTTGGTAATTTTTACTATAGAGCACAGATGGCGTTAGTTCAAGTCGTTGGCACACAAAAAAATAGAGCAATGAATACAGTTAGAAATTGGAAATATATCTGCACTTTAGTTAAATTTTATTTCATAGGCATTTAGGTTGATATTGCATTATTCATGTAAAAATAAATTTGTTTCGTCGAATAGTAGGACAAGGGTACAGTAAGCTTTGGGGGTATTCGTTCTTGTCCATGTAAGTGTGTGTCTGTGTGCGGCAGTGCGGCAGCAAGTAGCTGTCAAATAACTACTGCGTGAAAAACGAGTTCGCTTTTTCCTTTAAAAATGATTTCTGTTACGTTAATAGTTTAACCTAGAGTTATGTTTGCCTCTACATGCCCGTATGAAATTATATTACCTTGTTATTTAACAAGCAGTACTTACACCAACTCCAGGAACCATGGTTCAGTGCCATCCGCCGTTGCAACTAGAGGAAATACCAAAAGAAGATGAAGAAAGGCTAGAGAAATTATTTTCTAAATTAGACACTGATGGAAATGGGAAGATCGACATCCATGACCTGTCCGCCGCCCTCAAAGAGCTGGCTCCGCACATCAACCGCACTTACGCTGAGGTTAGAATGTAGACATTCCCTATAATTTTTGCTCTAACGGTTTCACCTGACGGTGTGTTTGATAGCCTGTCGACACGTAAGCCGCAATAAATCTGCTATTCCATGTAACTTTATTTCATATAACTTTACTTTCTAGAAGCACTTCATTCTAAGCCCAAGATTTTTCTTTTTCGTTACTGAAAACTTCGAGTTAACACCTACTTTTGTTTTGCAACTTATTAGTTTGAATGATTTTTTATGCGTTTAACGTATTGTCAAATTTTTACTTTAAATTTAACACTAGATTGTAAATTAGGTCAGAATTGTTCAGTATAAAAGGCAACACCCTAATTTATGGTTATTTACGATTATATATATATATATATATACATATATTTATATTGTATTATGCCTGCTAGTGTATGCTAAAATGTTCTAAATTTGAAGGATTAGATGGTAAAAAAACGATAAATCACTGATAAAATTATCTTGTGTCAAGATTTATTGTTATGAGTCTATTGACAATAGATAATGTCTCCTCATCACTGTTTCCTCAAAGAAATATTCATGTCAGTCATTCAAAAAGATGAGTTTCATGAATTACATTTAAATATGAACTGATTTTAATAACAATGAAAAGAAAGGAAGTGATTTTTCTAAGAACCATTTAACCTTACTATTAGCATAGCACAACCTTTAACACAGTTTCCATAATGATTTTATTTAGAGAATATTTTGTGATGCAACTTCATATGGCACAATTCACGACTCCAAATCAGCAACTTTTATTATTCCAAGAGAATTATTTTTTTTCTTAGTAAGGGAAAATTAAAGAGTTTCAATATTTTCCCTTCTATAATAATGGGATCATTTGATCTACTGTCAGTAAGGTGAAAAATGAGCAAAAATTAATTTATTATAAAAAGATACTTGAGGACCACTACCGTCCTACTTTTTAACAATCTCTTTAATTCATTTATCCATTTAACTAAGAAGACTACTTACCTTCTCTGATACATCAGGCATTGCTGGCCTTCCTTTAGGATTTGAGGTGGATCAAATAATTGATTTTACCACAAGTTGCAGATACCATTTTATATTAATATAGATGGGGTACCTTATGGAATTATATAGATAAATATATATTGGGAATTATTAATTCATCTTACCTAATAAATTTGCCAAGTATTAAAATCATTGTAAGACTTTGTTTAATTGAACATGGTTGTAGCAATAGACGTTCAAGTGATTCATTTCACATTTACCTAATAATATTTTTTATCGATTTCTATATACATATATTCACTTAAAAAAAAACAAAATTGTTACTATAAATATAATTTATACTTTTATACATAGCAATTTAAATATAAACAATTTCATTGTAAAAGTGAACAGTAATTAATGCTTAAATTGAACTTCCCGCTTCAATGACTTTGGTCTAGATAATTTCATTTCAAATGCATAATGTTAGTGGCTCACACTTGGAACATGTTATAACAACCTGTAAACACCAAGAGATGATGAAATTGTTATTAAATTTTAATTAGTTTTAAATTGTAAACATTTGTGTAAAACTATCCATTAACAGTAGTACTGGACATGTACTCTCTTGTATATACAAGTACTTTATTATGAATGTGCACAGAATCAAAGTACATAAATTAAGTTGTAGTAGTAGTCACTCTTTCAGAGAGTACAATATTATATATGTAGAGCCATTACAACCAGCGTGTGAGTCAGATTCTCAGACAGATTATTTGGTACAATATACAACATATAAAAAAATAGAGTTAAATATTGACAATGTACATTATTTACCTATATTTTTATTATACATTTCTTTTGTGGGGAAGCCCCTTTCATGTTAATACTATTATTTTATTTTTTGGTGTGTATTGCTATTGGCACTATAACACCAATAAATGTGTGTGAGTGTATCCTCTGTCCATCTGTTTGTCTATCAAAGGGCTGTGAAACACAAAATAATGGATAGAGATGCATAGTAATAAGGTATTGTTACATTCTTTGGGTACAGAACCAGCCAAGGGTGGTTTAAACTTGCACATTAAAGAATTTGCACCCTATTGAGTTTAGATATTTAATTACTTGTCATGAAACAAGCCTAGGGTGACTATTCTGAGAAATTATCACTGGCTGCCGCTCACTTTTTCCTTTGACAGATAGAGAGTGAAACTATAATAACAATACATACTACAGGATTCTCTCTGTCAGTGTTTCTAAGCTTTGCTTTCCTAAAAAAAAGCGATGGGCCGTCATACAATAACTGCTATACAAATACAGAGAATTTTGTGACGCCTTAATGTCAGTTACTAGTGAAAATGGGAGGTTTTTGAACGGCCGTTATAATAAGATTTAATCGATTACCTGAGAACCAAAGTTATGGAATACATAGGTAGTTTTCTCTAACATCTTAATCTTCATTCATTTTTCGATTCTTGAATTCACGCCCTTACTATTCATATACAAAACATAATTAGAAGTTCTAAAACTTTTTTTTTTAATTGTTTTACCTACAATATTGCCCTATTTAGCGTCCAACAGCATCCCCATACAAATATGCGAGATGATGTAACAATGTGATTCATTTGAAGCTCATTGTGTCCTCGTAACCTCACTGATTTTATTAGTTTATATTATCTGTCAGCTCCCGTAAACGATAATTAACTGATTTTGGGATGCATCAAGCAAATACTAAACCCTTTGGCAAATGACTTGTTAACAAAGGAAGCAATGGATGGCTAAGGTCTATATATGTATTATATTGTCAACTTTAGAATAATTCAGAATAAATTATTTAATTTTCTTACCTTTTTTATGCTTTTTTTCTGATTTCTACTTACTGGGTTTTTGTTATATATGCGGTGTTTTCCGTCTGACCTTCAATTATTTATCGATATATTCATCTTATGTGGTCACTTACAGTTGCATTAGCATAAAATATTGTTACTGACGGTCTTCCGTGTTCATGGGCGAGATAAAATACAATGTTTTTTTATTAGAATTTAGTTAACACCATGAATAATGGAATTGTTTAGGTATTATAATATTTATATACTTGATGCCCTGTGCCTGCGGTTAGCTTAG
The DNA here is from genome assembly GCA_037179545.1 of Sesamia inferens. NCBI lineage: Eukaryota > Metazoa > Arthropoda > Insecta > Lepidoptera > Noctuidae > Sesamia > Sesamia inferens. The sequence goes on from CM073921.1 coordinate 24,819,622, forward strand.
AATAAACGATATAACTTCCCGTATGCTGCAACTAAGTATGGGAAACTACCTACTCGTTTTCTATGTCAGGCGAATTATAGAAGCTTCAATTTTCGAGCCGTTCTTAGCAATTAATATTATAACAGAGAAAACATAATACCCAGTATGCCTCGTCCTTTATCTTCAATTGGATAACATTTATATTGTTGATTATGTAATTTCGCTACGCCCATACTAAAATTAATTTCTTTTTTTTTTCAGAAATTCCTGGCTAAGCCCGGCTGGAAAGATGGCGGTGACGTCACTCTATCGGAATTCATCCACTACGTGCGCGAACACGAAAAGAACCTTAGACTCCAGTTTTCCCATCTCGATAAAAACCAAGATGGTAAATATGTCACAATAAGTTTAGCAGTGCTTTAGTTAAATCAAGCTGCCATCATTATTTCCGTTTACCATAATTGCCAATTTACAACATAGAAATACATATATTAGGAAACCAAAACCTTTTTAGGATGTGTTGCTATGCTAACAAGGGTAGCTTGATCTGGGCCGACGATATCGAGTCGTTATCTTCGCTCGTTAACATTGACATTTCTCGGACAACATCAGTAGTTTAGGCATTATACAGTCGATTGCTGATCGTTAGACCCATGTATATGATACATACCTATATAAACTTTAAGTCTATGCAAAAGATAGATGACGTAGCTCGCCCTAAGGCTTCGTCCCTTGACAACTGTATGGATTCAAACTCACATTGATATTTTGTCTGATATACCTACATATTTCTTTCAAGAGACGGTTTTCAAAGCCGCCTGAAAATCAGATTTTCAAATTCAGCTGTAGCTATTTTCGTTCGGAGCCCAGTCTCAATAAGGGGCATTCATGTTTAATGGCCGTTCGACTATTTCTGCTAGTTGTTCGTGATAATTATAATGTTACTAATTCGGGGAGACTATACGATAGTTGATTTGTTCAAGCGGGCACCCAGACAGTAGTCTATACTTTCTGCAACTTTCAGTAATTTATGGACGCAGCATGTAGTCTTGTTTTAATTTGGACGAGTGCCCATTTCGGTTGATACGACGCTAGTGATTCCACAACCGTTTGATTTTCATTTTGTACACTTCGCAGACAAAATAGATGCGTGACATTCGTACGTCCATTAATAGAATGGATTAAAATAAGTTGCATAATTATTTTGCATATAATGCACTCATGGCTCATTTGAATAAACTAGAATATATTTCTTTACGTGTGCCGTACGCAGTGTATCAGATGCACACATGCACATGCAGTATCGTGGGATACTGCATGTGTGCATGTCATTAATCAGGCATCAATGTTAACAGACTATGACGCCCAGCGAATGCCGATGACGCCTTAGTTTATGCCGACGAACTCCGCTGATTGCGTAGTCTAAACATATGGTTGACATTGTTTCACTCAATGCCTTTGTAACAATGCATAGATAAAAACTGTTACCTACTAATACTACGAGGTCTTATATAATACAATTATATAAATCAAAGGTCATTTATTCAAAGTACCTAAGCTGAGAATCAGCTTTTTACATAATGCAGTCGCCCAAAACGCCCGCACCCACTTCGACACAACAAACTCTCTAGAAGCACAATCGGTTTGTTCAGTAGAAATAATTTGATTCTTTAGGTACCTACAATAGTAAGTTATATTACGATATTTACACAAAAGATTAATTTCAATTATTTTCCATATGTCAGCTAGCATAAGCCAATATTCCAACACGTAATGTAAACCCCGAATTAGAGATATAAAGTCGTACTTTGTATTCTGTGTCAAGACGTTTCGATTCTTGACTAGGTATGATAGACTTGAGCAGTTTCAAAATTTATGTAGGTATATGGTTCATATTCGGTCTGTTCAAATTTGCCTATATTTCCAAATTTCGTGTGAAGCTGAAGTGCTTACTTATTTGCCTCCGCGGATTTTTCAATTTACATGATCTTAATTTGTTCGAATAGTCGCCGCCCCAAATGGCAGACTATCTATGGCAATGGCAGACTAAAATATGGGGGAAGTTTACGAAAAAATATAATTGGACATAATTCATATTCTGAGGCGGAAAATAGACGTAATCCACAATTGACAAAGCTAACATAAATGGGTTCTTGTTCTGGATTTTCTAATAATATGTTTTTCCTTTTTTCCAGGAAAAGTGGATCTGGAAGAACTTATATGCGCGTTTGCCGATATGGGAATTGTGGTTGGCAAAAGCGAAGCTACTAATTTGCTGAAAAGGTAAAAATGCATGTGATGGCGATATGTTAGGACTTTAAAGCACCGCGAATACAATATTCTTGAGTATTTATTTTTAGTTTTATGGTTTGCAATAGCGATTTTAAATAATATCGATTTTTTGTTATCGAAATATCCCAAGTTTTGTTATTTTTTAAATGTATCTTTTAACTTTAAATACAAAAACTATATGCACAAGGCCATGAAACCAAACAAGTAAAAAATAGTATAAAATAAATGTTTCAGAAAAGCTGTTTGGCCATTATTCTGGTGGTAAGTCGAAAAACCACAAGGTAGTCCATGGCTTAGATTTGCTAAATATATACGCTAAGTTCAAGACATCGTCATTACGTAAAGGTTTAGTAAAGATTTTTATGTTACTGACCTTTGATCGAAGCCTTCGACAGACATATGACAATCATTGACATGTCATTTGAATTTCGAATGTGACGAATTTTTATTTCTTTTTTTTTTTTATCAGCTAATGCCATATTTTCACACTTATATTTAAAATATGTCAATACAAGTTGCTTGGACGAATTCTTTGTAGTAGATTGTTGCGATTTAACATACTTAATTATTATTTATTTAATTATCATATTCCAAGCATTTTGTAAATATAAAACAGCCGGGTAATTACATAACACACTATCAGTGGGAGTTCCTTTTTGACCGTTTAACAACATTCATTGCGTTATTTACGTTGTTGAACAGACACATTTATCGAATATACGGAGCTATGAATTAGGCCCTAATCCATAGCTCTGTAGTCATCTCATAGGCTCATAGCCCTAATCATTAGGGCTTCAAAGTAATTCCAACTGATAGTAATATTGTGTTACGCGGTGCTGTTCAGAAATTACAAGCAACAACATAAAATCACATAATATAACTGCTTTACATTTCACTGTATAATCAAACGTGCGAATGTAGGTAGGCTTTTTCATGATTTTTATTTTATTTATCGTTTGTTAATAAAAACTTGTTACCTATATTCACCTTTTTATATCAACTACATAATATCTCGTATGGCTTCTGTGGCATTATCATTGAGAAGGGCCACACGCCTTCGTCGCAGAAAGTATCGTACCAGTTCAACTGCGCGTAAAATGTCGCTCTAGCGTACTTAACACTAAAATTAGCCTCGTTCCGCATTAACGTTTCTAACACGTGTGTTAGTAATTAATGCGATAATTTTAGTTAAACCAGTAACAGTTCTATTTGGGGTCAAAAACTGTTATTTTTGAAAATAGCTCGCACGTCGTGCAGGGTACCTCTTATTTTTTATGTCTTGCATGGCGTCTCTCTCTTGTATAACATCAATAGTTATGGTTGCAACACTTTTGGGGAGTAAGGAGCTCCTAAGGTCCACGCATATGCTACCGCAATGCGGAGCAGCACGTAACTCATGTTGTCAGGGACATCGACGCGCAACCTGTTACCGTTTATATGATTCTGATGTTTCTATGATAAAAAAGAACTATTCTATACATTTTTGTCGCATGTATGAAACTTTTTGATAACCGGCGATTATTTCCAGATTCATATACTGAAACTATGGTAACAGTTTGTGCATCGATTTGCCTGTCACATTCTATATTACTTATTTTTTCCATGGGTGCACATTCACAGTCGTTACGCTTTCGTTTTTAATTTTGAAAATTTGCCCCTTGTTTTAAAGATTAAAGAGTCCTATAAAGTTCTCACAGTTCAATATTCATAATAGCAAATACATTATATTTTCACTGCTTATGTTATTACATACAGGAAATATTTTTCTTTGTTACTCTTTGTAAAACTTTTAATTTCCACGAAAGTAAGTAACTATAACTTCTAAGACCTAAACGTGCGGCCCATATACAAGCTAAGCTTCCCTTATTTATTTAATAATTGAAAAGCATCAAGCTTAATTATACACGATTTCTAGTTCTAGTTTAAATGTACCGGCTACACCTATGCTCGCTTCTAATCATCCTATAAATAAATAAACGTCGTGATTGATTTTAAAACGTTGGTGGTGATAAAGGAAAGGCAAGGTAAGGCCAATAAAGCGTCAAGCCTGCCTTATCTTATTGTGCGAGTTTCAATAAATTTAAGAGTCCGCCAAACAGAAAGAGAATGTTCGAAATATTATGAATGTTGCAAATTACAAAGCACGATGCACTTGTATGAAATACTGCACAAAATAAAACAAAGCACTAAAAAATATTCTTACTCCAAATAACAATAAAGCAAGTTATAAAAAATTTTCTTTCTTCATACGTAATACAAACAATATAAATACTAACAGGAGTACAGCACGGGTTGATCGATTGTTGTCGCTGTCGGTACGTGGACATGTGACACCTATTACATAGTAAGACACCACCTCGTAGATCACATTAAACCATTGGGTCCGACTGACAATCAAATCGTAACAGATGTGAAGCCTAAAAGTTAATAAACCGTTCTCACCAAGGGGTGTCGTGTTTCCCAGTTGATTTTAGAGGCGGTTGCTCCATAGTATTCAGTTACATCCAATTATGCTGGAATCCAGCCCCAAAATTCATACTTGTAAGCTTATTGTTTTTTTTTATATAAGCCCTTAAGGTGGTATATCTATTTCTAGTAATAAGTACTCTATATGCTCGATATATGATTGTTTAAATTTAGAATTTTAATGTGCATTACTCAATCATACAAACATTTAACTAATATCATCTCATTAGCAGAAAAAGAACTGAACACAAAGTATAAATAATATCTATACATATATTTTACACGCACAGGCCTTGAATGTTCTTGCACATCAATAAGAATGTCATTTAAATAGACACTGATTCCCAATAAATTGTTCAATTAGGGAAATCATTATTCTAATAAATTGTCATATAATTTTTATCACTTGTGCCATGGTCATGTTTCACTAAATTGGTTTAACAGAAAAATTAATCAAATGAATAGATGTATTTTTCTTACCATGAATTATTAAAACAAATGGCTGACTATTATAAAATTTCAAGAAATATAATCATGTCGAGTGATATGTTTGAACTCAAATAGATGTCTCACTCTCTTAAAAAGTTTTTGTGCTTTGCCCACTTTTTTCTCCGTTCTCAACTCTCCCAATCTTCTTCTTATCTCGTGTCTCACGTCCAACATGTGTTCTTCACACGCTAAGAAACTAGGTTCTTCTAACGACCTTCTCTTACTCTGTCCTTCTCATACGTCTGGCTTTGTTCATTATTTAATTAATATTCAGTCCATTCTTTTCGGAATGCGCTCAACCACTCTATCTCTTAATTTTGTAGAAGTACATAATTATATTATATAGTAATAGCCTCTTTGATGTATTTTTGTACATTTTTTTTTATAAACTAGTGCTTGACTGCAATCCCGCCTGATGGTAAGCAGTGGTGCAATCGTTGATAGTAAAGCGCACTAGTTTATTAAGCCTATTCACTTAAAAAACTTAGGAATAGGAAGTATGACGGCAGTTGAGCGAGGTGATGCAATCTTAAAAACACGACCAACGATGCTGCTCCAGAGGGAGATTGATCTGGAGACTCCACGACCAAACTCCCGACACAACATTTGGCGCATCGTACCCGTCACACATCGCAACACAAGTGTTCAGACCCGTCCTCCGTACGGCTTCACCAGACATCATGCCGGAACACGACGAATCGCTTGGCGGCAAGGCCTTGTCTGGTGGGTGGTAACTTCTGCCGGCAGCCGATGTTATGGCCTACCACCGATTTTTATTTTACAATGGACCACAAACTAAATTAAATTTAAGTTTAGTGCATCTTTTTCTTTCTATTTCATTAAGAAAAGGACAGAAGACAAATTAGTGCGCTCCTGACGTAAACTAGCATATTTTTAGTCGCCATGTTTTATAATCGCGTCTAAAATGTCTATGGAGTGTCTTAATTTGACAGGATTAAACTAAAATGTCAATGTAAATGTAAATGTGAATGTAAAATCCTTTTCTTAACGAAATGGAAAGAAAAAGATGCACTAACTTAAAATTAGTTCAGTTTGTGAACAACAGAATCGGCGTTACTGTCTCTCAACCAAAACACCTGCCATCTAATATTTTCACCGCCCTTGGTTGACTTTTAGAGAATACCTAAAGCATTAAGTCTGCCTTGCCTTATTGTGCGAGTCTCAATAAATTTAGACTCCGCTATACATAGAATGTGAATGTTCGAAATATTATGAATGTTGCAAATAACAAAGCACGATGCACTTTTATGAAATACTGCACAAAATAAAACAAAGCACTAGAAAATAATTTATAAGTTTATTATTAAATAAAACTCTTTAAATAACACTTTAATTTGTTCTTAAAACCTTAATATAACTTTCCGAATATTTTATGTCTTCTTACATCGTTAATAAAACTATCTGAATATTTTTATAAAACAGATTAGATTAATATATCTACTTTACTTCAAAATCCATATTTAATGGCCTTTTCATCACATCTTTATGTATACATATATATATTTTATAAAGTAATATCTTATTTATAAAAGCATTCGATATTTTTGTGTATTTACAAAAGAAATATGTAACCCCTTCCTCCCCATTCACAATTAGTAGGAGGACCTATAAACATCTGTCTGTGATCACTAATTCAATTTGTCCACAGGATGGACCAGGATGGCAGTCTCACCATCAGCTACGATGAGTGGCGGGACTACATGCTGCTGGCGCCGGCCACAGACATACACTCGCTCATACATTTCTGGAGACACTCTACTGTGAGTACTAGTTTTTAAGAGAAAAGGGCAAACCACACTCTTCCGTGCTTCCAGTCACGGCTCCAGTACAATATGATAAAAAGTTTAAAAACTTGTCACATCAGTGACACTGCATGGATGAGTGTGGTTAGTCCTAAAAGCTCTTTTTGGTCTGGTGCAGCGATAGCCAATCTAATAGTAGCATGGTATGCAGATGACTTGGCGTTGTAGTAGTATAGCCAGAGTCACAATAGTGCCGGTGAAAACCAGATGATTGGGTATCATGTTGGCATAGTTGTTTTAAATTCATTGATGTTACTGGCAGTCAAAATATAATGTAAAAGGTTCAGCCGATCGATTTTGTAAAAATTTCCCGGTGAAAGTTAGGTGAAGGTCACAGTGAGCTGTCGGTGGGATGGCTACAAAATCACACTGCTGTTTTGAAGATCATGTGTTATTTTGTAACCATCTTATACTCAAATCTTAGGTGAAGATAGCGTGGAGTGATCTGTCTTTGATAGCTCACTGTAAGCTCACTTCATCAAACTTTGCATTGTGAGAATTTTACAGAATCTGTCGGCAGTTCATAAATGCTAACTCACACACTACACACTAGAGAGAGACAAAATATGTATATATGCCGCCGATCGGTACACGTAGATAATATTATGTATGCCTATGTATAGGTTTTGTTTATAAATATTTCTAATAGTACCAGCAGATGGCATATAACAAGGTAATTCGTTATTTTTGAAGAAAAATATATTTTTGTTGTAAATTATGATATAAATATGATTTATACGACGTTTGAGAGTACCTAGCTAAATGAAAAAGTATTACCGCAGGGCTTTAGGCAGTACAGTATAGATACTTTACTGCCTAAAGACATGAGGGAGTCACTGGACTTTTGCATGTGTGCACGCTTATGAACACATGCAAAAGTGTAGTGACGATAAAAATATCCTATTTTTTTTATTAACCTGGAAACCGATAGATGGCGCTAGTCCCTCTATATATCTCTATTTAAAATAATAAGTTTCACAGATTCTAACAAATTACAATAATTGTTTATTGTATTTTGTTAGAATCTGTGAAACTGTTATATGTATAAGTATTTGTTTGCTTGTGCAAACAAATACTTATACATATTATGATAATTAATAATCTATACATACGTCACGACTATGAGTATGCGCGGAAGTATGACATCGGCATCACACAGCGCAATAAAAGGAGTCGGTCAAAGTTCATAGAGGTCAAAGATAAAATGCCTAACTATCAGAGACTTACCTGCTGCGTATGGATGATGCATGCAAATGTATTTGGTTTACTGTTCACTCCAGTGTATAATGGGAAAGTTAGCAGAGCCGTACTTGGAGATTTACTTAAGTTTTCTGATTTTAGGTTTGTTTATGTGAGCTTAAATAACTCTTCGCATAACATCAGAGCAGCATTGCCATGTAACGTGGCTACACTGCACTACCAGGATGTTTGCTAGTTTTTCCACTGACAGCGACGGTGACGTTTTTTTTAACACTTCTTTTTTTTTTCTTTAAATACTTAAACTTACGAAAACCCCTTTATTCATAAACTTTGCTTAAAGTTAACAAATGATTGTTCAACCATACGTTTTTTACGTTGTAATCACTTACCTACTTTAATCATCATTTATGAACAAACCCATCATCATCATCATCATCATCCATAGAGTTTCAAACCCATAGAGATGTGATCTGGAATATATACATCTACGAGTATATGTAATATGTATATATTTTAGTATTTGAATAAACAGGTTATAAAAGTGATTTTCTTCTATAACTTAATTCGTTCGCATGTTACCTATTGACAAAATGAATGAACAGGCGGGAGGGATCATTTTGTTTTAAGGGTTTTTTTGAACAGTTCACCAACTGGTTAATAAATATTAACGGAGGTGGTGGCGGAGGTGAAAGTAGATATAGAATAAAAAATAAAATGGTTAATTAAAACAAAATTTTTATTTTAAATATGTACGTACATTAATAGTAGTACATTTAGTAAAAAAAAACCTTGTAGGTAGTAATGAAAATTAACAAGAAACAAATTGTATTTACCCCATTCCCGTCTCGCAGTTGATTCTTGAAAATTTAGCGCTCAAACGCGGCCGGACGGTTGTCGAGCGTCGCAACTCGTAGCTTGCGCGTTATTTATTTTATAAATACGTAAATAAACCTCCGTTATAACTCCGCAAAAAATGTGCGAAGTCGGAGGCGGAAGCGAAGACGCGATTTCTTGCGGAACTTCCGCAGTAACGGAAGCGGAGGGGAAGCTCCGTTACAACCCTACTGTATAAGTGTAGACTATGACTATAAATAATAATATTTATGATTTTAATTGAGATTTTGTTTGACCTTATTTTGGGTCAAAAGTCAGTCAACATCTGTAAAATATATAGATAGATACTTTTGTTAAAATAGTACTTCTATACACGAACTCTCAACGGATGTTCATAAACCGTAAACAGTTTTTGTTGTTTACCTTTTCACGCCTAAACGGAATTGGTACAACCGGAATAAGGTCTATCTTGTCCCGGCTGATCGAAGACCTTTGATCTAAACGTCATAAGAAACATGATCACAATGCCGCATATATCAATTGTTTACTAAAAACAAGTATAAAATACAATTGATCTGCCAAGTCATTGTAGTTTTTAATATATAAGAATAACCGACGTATCAACCGCATATTTTTTTTTTACGATGTATAATATAATGACGCCGTTATGAATATGACGCTATTACTTCGTCAATAAGACTAGGTCACATGAAAGTTCCATTTTAAAAAAAGACAGTCTTTTTTAAACTATTAAAAAAAATACATTTAATGCTAGACTATTTAGATATCTAAGTATTGTTCATCATTATTATCATCTTAATATAATATAATGACGTCGTTATGAATGTACAATATGTAAAAAAACCCTGTCCGATCCATGAAGGTATTGTTAGGTATCGATAACTGATTCTACTAATGCAAAGATAAACTAAACTTAAAAAAAAAATGCCTCGGAAAGCACGTTAAGCCGTTGGTCCCGGTTGCCATACGAACATCTAGTGACAGTCGTTACGGGTTGTTGGAGCCCTCAAAAATCCAACAATTGGTCTAACTGCAATGCTTCGATATCGCCTTCGGGTTGTGGAGGTCAGACGGCAGTCGCTTCACGGAAAATATCGAAGTTTAGCCAAAATCAGCAGTAAGACTGGTAAAGCGGACCCCAGACTCCAAAGCTGAAAAGCTTCGGATTCGACTGTGATTAACGCTGAGATGATGATGATCATATGTAATGACACTATTTTACTTCGACAATAAGACCATGTCCTAGAAAGTCGACTATCGGGTGAAATCGCGATTACGCGATCATTTAGTTAGGGTGTGAATTATTTATCATATATATTATGATGAATTTAACACGACTTTATTAATCGCGCGAGTTTCTATGTCACATTCATATAAACGCCGATTAAGACACAGGGTCACGGTTTATATTGATGCTGTGTGCCATTCGGACCAACGACCTGCAAGGTGATTGCGTATTGAGTCAGGGTTGCGGGTTGGATAAGTAATAAAGAAACCATGACCCTGGCGCACAGGCCAGACCAATTTACCAGCGGCGGCGTTTCCGTCGGACTACAATTTAAGTGTCTTCAAGGCTAGAGTGAATAGGCTCTTAATAAACTAGCGCGCTTTACCATCAACGATTGCATCACTGCTTACCATCAGGCGGGATTGCGGTCAAGGACTATTTTATAATTTACAAAAAAAAGGCAACTGGAAAAATGCGCGTGGGTTTTAGTCAGTATAAGTCGGACACGCCCTTCCGCTCCGCCCAGAGCGGGAGAAGTCATTTGATGATTTCCCATCCTGAACAAAAAAAAAAACCTAATTGCGTAATACAGTAATAGTAGTAGCTTTTATTTTGACAGTTCAACAACATTCATTGCGTTATTACATATTTTACAACATACATACCTATAAAGCAATTGATTAATATATTTCTAATTGATAGTGTGATACGTACGCTTTTTTGTTGCTGCTTCGGTCGTAACAATCTGCGGTGGGCGTTGTGACTTATATCGTTATTATCGAGAATTATGGTTAAGGCAATCGGTAGTAATACGTTTTGGACGTGCATGTAATATTCATTTTTAAATTCTTGTTGGTAGGTACGTGTACATTTTTACGCCCTATCGTGCTTCAAAGCGTTTTTTGTTTCATTAATGTTGGAAACTTTTACTGCAAGCCTTAAAACAATAGTAGCTTGCATGGGCTTAAAATGACCCAGTATATACGAGGTAGTTTTACTCTCGAACTAACGAGGTATTAAATAGAAACCAACTTATTATCGGTTTACGGTTTGCACTTTTACGCTACGCTTGCGAGAAAACGAAACAATCCACTACAATATTAAATAAATTACAAACATCTATTACAATATACTTAATATGTAATAGAAATGGTAATCAGAAGAAAACCTTCCATTTTTAAAAATGAATGTTGTTATTTTTTTTTTTAAACAGTAATAAGTAACATTTTTTTATTTATGATTATTATAAACCTTATAAATAAATATAGTCTTTGTGGGCTAAAGACAATACCAACAGACAAAAATTAAAAAAAAAAAACCTTTAGAGGAAGATATGATATTTTTTCGTCGCTCTTAGGTTCTGGGGTGGCTGCCACGTACCGGAAGACGCAGCGTAGGGAGGCCCCCAACAAGGCGGACCGATGACCTGGTGAAGGTCACGGGAAGCCGATGGATGCAGGAGGCAGCCGACCGGTCATTGTGGAATGCCTTGGGGGAGGCCTTTGTCCAGCATTGGACCTCGATAGGCTGAAGAAGAAGAAAAAGCATCAATCATAATTATCTAGGCTACTGATGTTGTCTATGACATATTATATACGATCATTATAACGGAATACCTTCCAATTTATTTCTATTCCTTTCGGAAAAAAGAACCATAACATTCTTTTTTTTTTTTTAATAATTACAAACTAGCGCTTGACCGCAATCCCGCCTGATGGTAAGCAGTGATGCGATCGTTGATGGTAAAGCGTGCTAGTTTATTAAGAGCCTATTCACTCAGAAAAACCGAGCGAATACGAAGGAAGACGGCAGTTGAGCGAGCTGATGCAATGTTAAACCCAACAACACGACCAACGATGCTGCGCCAAAGGGAGATTGATGTGAAGACCCTCCACGACCAAACTCCCAACACAACAACATTAGGCGCATCGTACTCGGCACACATCGCAACACAACTGCTCAGACCCGTCCTCCGTACGGCTTCACCAGACATCATGCCGGAACACGACAAATCGCTTGGCGGCAAGACTTTGTCTGGTGGGTGGTAACTTCTGCCGGCGGCTGATGTTATGGCCTACCACCGAGTAGAATTCAATTGTACAAAGCTTTATTTTTGAAAATGTATTTTCCTCGTTATTCTCTTGGCTTTATTGTAAGTTCTTGCTAGCTTGAACGTTTCTCTTTGAGATAAACGAAGCGAATAAATTCCACCCACGTAAAAAAGAAACCACTTTGTCGTCGAATTAAAGCTAAAACAATCTGTCCTGTCATGTACAAGTTGCAATTTGCATCGTGCATCATTTATAGCTATTTATGCAATTTCCTGCCATTGCGTTTGATCTCAGTGGTCCGACGGAAACGGGGTGTGGATTTGATTGTTTGTGACGGGTACAACAGTTTTCATATTGAACGCCCAGGGACGGATTAAAGCGGCCCCTTTGGAGTTGAAAATATTTCAATCGTTTCACAATAAGAAAGTGTCTAATAGTAATAAAATCGAACAGTGAACTTGTGTTTTTATAAACAGCTCCACCTTGTTTGCTGAACAGTTAGTAATTGTGTTTTCGCTAGTGTCTGCCAAAACGTCAAAAGTAATAACCAGGTTGTAGGATCTTTCTCCGTAATTAAAATGGTTCAAAATTTTGTGAGTTTTTATCTCGGCGACAATGAATGTCAAAAATATGAAACTGAAATTAGACGGTGAACTTTCTTATAATTACAAGAACGACCCCACTGTTTGGGAATAAATCACGGTCACAATCATGGTCTAAATTCACCTCTGTACGGGAGGTGTGAGCTGTGGCGTATGTATTAGGTACGAGGCGACGATTTTCTTATGACGACGTTATTCACCACTCGTTAGGGCTGTGCAAACCTTAACTTTATTAAAACAAATAGTGTTCATGAACACGAGCGGCAAGAGCCGAGGCAATTGTAGCCGACCGATCTTGATTTTAATATTACAAACCCAACCTATTTGCTAATAATTAATTAAAAATTTTAAAGACAGCGCAAAGGAAAATTGTGTTGATTTTATAAGTTTAAAGAAGTACTTTTAGCTGATTTGGGAAAATTAAACAGAAACTAGCTAGAAAGGGCGTTTATTTCCCTAACAGTCATTATAAGTCAAATACAATTGCCCAATGTCAAGGAAAACCAGTTTTTTTATTCCAGTTCAACGTGGCCTTAGACACGACAAACTCCGTAAATATTAAAATAGAGTAACTTCTACTGCTTACAGACTGAATAGGTATTTGCCACGGAATAGATAACTAAGGTCTTTTATCTCTTCTGTGGTATTAGACGTAGGTACGATCCAACGCGTGTCGGCAGCTGCAGTTGCCTTACTAATATATTATACTTAATTCCAAAATGAATAAGTAAGAGAATAGGGTACAAAAATATTATGATTTGAAGTTAGGCCGCGTGTGACGTCATACATAATTTAATCATACATGTGTCATACATACATAAACAGCCTATCATGTTCCCACTACTGGTAAGCCGTAATCCACAACGCGGGCCCAGTGGTTTTTTAATTTTTTTTTGATATGGCATCTCGTAGTTGACCTTGAGAGGCCGTGACTACTTAACCGGACTTTCCTGTGGATGCCTTAAATGAATTTAAAGCCTCCAGCCAGGGCTATTAAAAACTAAGCGACTGCGCTCTAAGGGCACCCCCTGTGGGGTACGAACCTCGGCTTAGGGCGTCGCTGGAGGCCCAGTGGGGACTGGTAGATGTCTTCGAAATCTTTGGCTCTAGGACTTGGCGATATTTTCCTTCACCGGTTTGAGAGCAGTGGTGATAAAATAATTTACATAAAGTGAAGCGCTTCGAACCTACTACCTACAACTTGTAATTCGCGGCCAACTTGTAATACCACTAGGCCACCGCTGATCCACTAACCCTTACTGTTATAGATATTCATCCACCAACACGCGCAACGGAGCGACTCTGTATAGTATAAAGTCTTCACATGAAAAGAGTTTAACTAAAAAAAGGAATAACTAGCATGACTCATGTTTTGACATAGTACATGTAGTACTTAGTTGGTAGAGTACTTTCATGTCGTTGCTGAAGTTTTGTACCGAGAAAGCCGAAGTCTTCGTGAGTTTGGCCCCGATTTCATCAACTGCTCGTTGTAACTTAACAAGTGGAATTAAATAGATATCAAAATGTCCTGGGTAAACCCCAGTTATTTGCCAACGAAGACCTATCAAAATTCAAATCATGCGTTCTCTGAATATGATTGTAGCCTGTTCAGACACCCCGCCTCGCACCTTGGTTATGCTACAACAACAATATTCTCAATTCTTTTGATTAAAATAACCTAAGTTTTCACACGTGATGCCGAATTGAAGTTATTAGTACCCATCGCTAAGTCCATTGGAGCTTCGAAGTTATTGCGCAATGAATTCGACCAATTCAAATCCGATGTCCGGAGTTATTCAATGAGATCGGATCACTTAACATGCAATATGAAGATAGGCCTTTCCTTGAACATATTGTAGCTTAAAACAATGATAAATAACGTTGTGAATAAACACTATGCATACACGCGATGTTTCCAGAACCTACAGAATTCTTCGAAATCTACGAGCGATAAAAAAGAAGTCAAGTCATGACTTATACCAGTATATGTATATATGTTACTATAAACAAGGAGCAAACAAAGAAGATAAGTAATAGTTTGGATAGATGAGACTATAGAGATGATAAAAAAAGTATAAAGCAATAAAAAAAGAATGCTTTTTTTATAAAAGCAAAATAAGTTGCTTTTTTAAAAACACAGATCAACTTTTTGTTATGGTAATCCTACCAATTTGACTTATTAAGTTGGAAAGTGCTTTTGCGGACCAACTTTTTCGTAATTACGTATAACTTTTCTTCCATTTATGCTTTATGCTTATTTATTTAGTTGCTTTTGCTTTTTTTTTTACTATAGTGTGTTTTGAAATTGTGAAAGACTATAGGTATTAATTGAGTAGAGTTTAATTATAATTTTTCGTGCATTTTTAGGTTAAGTGTAAAATACTTTGTAAAAAATATTATTTCATTTAGACTTTTATAAAATGTCTCGCAATCGTAATAATAATGAAATTTGGAACTTTTTTAAAAGAAGTTCATATTCTGACAAAGTCGCGGAATGTAATTTTTGTAAAAAATCGTTTTCGTATCGTCGTCGGTTACCAACGGTTATTCGTTTTTAATAAAAAAAAGCATAAAGTAAATAGCAAACAACAGTCATTAACATATACTTTTTGCACTAGAAATTGCTTTCATAGTTTATAAGCAAATAAGCAGTTACCATAAGCTGCTTTTTGGAATAAGTAAAAAGCATAACTGCTTTTTAGAGTTCCGTAGCCAAATGGCAAAAAAACGAAACCCTTATAGATTCCTCATGTCCGTATGTCACAGCCATTTTTTTCCGAAACTATAAGAGCTATACTGTTGAAACTTGGTAGGTAGATGTATTCTGTGAACCGCATTAAGATTTGGATGCAAAAATAAAAAAGTATTAAATATTGGGGGCTTCCCATTCTTAGAACTGAAACTTGAAATATTTTTTGTCATCAAACACACACGTGTGGGGTGGGGTCTCAATGGATGGTAGGTCTTCGAAAATTATATCGAGGTTTCTTAAATATTTTTTTTATAAACAGATTAGTTAGGAAAAAAGTTGCCCCCCTAACTTCTAAAATAAGAAAATGAAAAATCTAAAAAAAACACATTTGATGTAAATTACTATAAAAACTACCAAAGAAAATTGTTTTGAACGTGATCTAGAGAGTAGTTTTTTTTTTAATACCTCGTAAATCGTAAACCGCTTATTACCGCGTAATCTTTCATACAAATAACTTAAATCCTTTAATTTCATAAATCAATGGTACGGAACCTTTAGTGCGTGAGTCCGACACGCACTTGGCCGGTTTTTTTTATTTTTAAGCACTTAGTCTCAAATCTAGATGAGAGGATTAGAGATAAGGGAAATGTCCACGGCCTGCAGAAAACATCTACAACATGACTAATTTATCATATTTATACCTATCATAGGGAACTATTTTATTATTTACATAATACAGTAAACCGTCACCACAACGCAAGTTCGAACAGACGGCATGAGTAGCTTAAAATATTACTGGTTAAAGTGAGTCTTAAAATAGACAGTCTGTATCTTATGGTTCGGGGTTCTGGAGTTGGGATTATAATAGCTTTTTGTTGTCCTACTACAAGTAACCACGGACGACAATTAGAAGGTACTAATTTGTTCCTTTCAGAAATATACGTTACCCATCTTTGTGGGGCTGTCAACATGTATGGTGTCGTCAACCTTTACAGAATATTACCCACAGTTTGCGCACGCAGCAATTCATTTGGATGTCGTGCGTAACAAATTATTTACTATATTATTAGAACTGGATAAATACATGTATATTACATATCGAATACGAAAACTACCGTGAAACTAAGCACTTGTCCAAAGAAAGAATCAATACTATTTCTACTTGTTAACTTTTACATTCCATAACTCTCTAACTTACCTTGAGTATCGAGCCAGTTAAGCGCTTAACTACAGGTCAATGGATGTACCATTGACCTGTACATAAGTGGTTAACTTAGTTCAGCTAACTCGTCTAGGTTACCTTTTATGCAAATACATATATGTAATTTACTGTCTCACAGAGTCACGCATGTACATTTATGGCTCGTGGTGATTCTAATAAGTTTAGTGCCTGCTTCACATTCAGTGAAAGTGACCACGAGGGCTACATTACTCATGATCGTAAACCTATTGAATACTAACGATAATATAAATTCACTTTAGCATCACGAAGTCTTGTACGGCTGACAGCAAGCTACCCGAAATTGTCAAATATTCCCAATCAATCTTGAGCCTTAATGCTTTAAGTATAAAGTTGAAAATCGAATAAGGACACTTGATAGACTGTAGTAGCTTGTTGAGCTGTCGTCGGTACTTAAATATGGTGTCTAAAATGAGTACCGTTTTTAATTTTCCTTTTTGTCGATTCAAAAAATTGTGTTTTCAATTATTGCCATCGTTCGGCAATACTTGCATTAACAGTACATATTGAAGTTTAAGTTAAAGCGATCAAGCGATAGACACATTATTATAATAAAATTCGCGCTAAGCCTTGTGCCCGTGCCACTAAAGGATGAATATAGCGTAATAAAAAGTTGTAGTCGTTGCAAATACTTTAAATTGTTGGAGAGAGCTTGTTAGTTACTCACTCTGTTCTTGTATTATATGACGTCATTACTAAGCAACAAGGCAAGGCTATGTTGCTTTTGAAATCGTTTGTTAAATCTGTCGCGTGTGATGTTTATAGCTCATATAGCCTTTAAAATCAATATTATTTTATGAAAATCACAAACTTGTCATGACAACTACGTTGTTTGTGGTTTTCTGGACAGCCCTAGATATAAAAATGACATCTATAATTCTGTAATTGGCTCGTCCATCAAAAATGGAAGGTGTGGCCGGTCTATGACTGCGAACTGCGTAGCTATACGTCACAATTCGAACTGAATTTATAACAGAAAGTATAGACGGCCTAACAGTGTCGTTCTATATTATTGGAGTGAAGAGAGAATTGGAGTAAATTATCGGCTAAGTAGAAAGTCTTTGTAGGAATACGAAACGTTATAAAAGCGATCACTATTTGTCAAGCTTACTTAATTAGCTTATTTGCTTAACCAGATTCTTCCAATTTTGGCTTCTTATGTTTGAAAAAATTGTCTGCTCTAAAGGTAAATAACGTAATTTATTGTGATTTTGATTTTGTTTTCTCCTTTGTTTTTGATTTAGGTTGACTGTATTTAATTATTTTTTTCTGCTTAATGGATGTTTATTTATTATACCTCCATTAAATGATTTTCTTATTATTGTTAATGTTTCAAATCACTAACGACAGTAAATGAAGACACTACGGTGTCTAGAATCATGTACTATTGTAAATCCACGGAAATAGGTTGCGCATCGATGTCACTACCACCTGTATAATTGAAAATTATTTACTAATAAACATTATCAAAGTTTATGTTACATGATTTCCTCAAACTCGTTCGTTGAGAGACTACGTCTATGAAACCAAGTAACGCAATTACTAAGGATAGCAAAACCAATCTGCAGCTACTGCCTATGATGGAACCTCATCAATTATCCCGCAAAATTAGTTAATAAAACATTAATTTGAAGCTCGAAGCATTCAAAAAATATCCAATTTTAATTATTCATATTAGCAACACTACTTTGTTTGTTTAAATCTATCCCTATTTTAAATGTGAGAGCTCAAATTGAAACTCAGCACTGTTGCTTACTGTTAACTCATATAATATTAAGTTAGTATTAGTAGTACTATCGGCTTTAGAAGTCGTGGTGACCTAGTGGTTAAAACACCAGCCTCTCAAGTATGAGTGCGCGGGTTCGATTCCAGGTCAGGCAAGTACCAATGTAACTTTTCTAAAGTTATATGTACTTTCTAAGTATATCTTGGACACCAATGACTGAAGTTGAAGGACAACATCTTGAGGAAACTTGAACTTTAAGTCTGAAATCGCCAAACCGCATTGAGCAAGCGTGGTGATTACGCTCAATCTTTCTCTGTATGAGAGGAGATCTGTGCCCAGCAGTGGGACGATAAAAAGGTTGATAATAATAAATGACTATCGGCAACGAGTTACAGGTACGTAGTGATTTCGAATCCAGCACTTAGTGTGTTTAATTTCAATTTATTAAATCACACTGCCCTCAAAACACTAAAAGAAAACACCGTGAGGAAATCTGCATGTCCTAGATCCAAAAACTCGAGCTTAAGGCGTACAAAGTAAGCATACTTAGCTAAGTATTGTTTGTAGTGTTAAAAAGAATGTCACAGCAATTTTAGAATGCCGCTCATTTTCCACAGTGTTTGTGCAAAATGAAACCGTACCTATATAAAAGAGAATGATAATGTTTTAAAAGAGAATGATAGAGAGAGAGAGCCTTACATTCGATCAATGACCGTAATTTCGAAAAAGCGTATTGTTAAAAATTTACAACTTTCCAATGTGATTTTCGTCCTTTCATTATAATTCGTATGGAATAAGAAAATAAAATCAGATCTTTCACACGTACGTTTTGTAGTGCTGAATACTGAACCAAAAAACAAACACAATAGGTGCACATACACAATAGATCATAAACTTTTGAACCTGTATGGCTTTTCATACTCCATTTGAAAAAGAATTCATTCACAGTTCTTTATAGACTAGTCTTTGACCAGTGTGTATTGCCAGTGATGGACATACGGAACTGGAACGTCGTCGCTCACAATGGGCCTTATACGAAGGCTCAAGGTAACAGGATACATTCTGGGGAGTGTGCGAGGGAATTGCACGATTTAATTCCCCCATCACCGTTCCACCATCGGACGACCCGTCGTACGGCGAGTTTCCACCCTTATGTTGTTAACACCTCTACGATCCGGACGAAGCGTTTCGCCTCCTCCTTTATACCGCGTACATCGAGGGACTGGAACAATCTGCCGGCGGCGGTGTTTCCGTCGGACTACAATTTGAGTGTCTTCAAGGCTAGAGTGAATAGGCTCTTAATAAACTAGTGCGCTTTACCATCAACGATTGCGTCACTGCTTACCATCAGGCAGGATTGCGGTCAAGCGCTGGTTTATACTTTAATAAAAAAAAAAAAAAAAAAAAAAAAAAAAACATAAAGGGCGATGGACAGAGTTATGCTCGGAGTTTCTCTGCGCGATCGAATCAGAAATGAGGATATCTGCAGAAGAACCAAAGTAACCGACGCTAAAATTAAGTGGCAGTGGGCGGGGTACATTGCTCGTAGAACCGATGGCCGGTGGGGTATTAAGGGAGGCCCCCAACAAGGTTGACTGATGAGCTGGTGAAGGTTGCGGGAAGCCGATGTAGTTGGGCAGCACAAGACCGGTCATTGTGGAAAGCCTTGGGGGAGGCTTTTGTCCAGTAGTGAACCTCTTTAAGTCCAGCCTATAGAGGTTTATTACTGGACAAAAGAAGTAGAAGAAGAAAATGTTCTTTATAGATTTGGGTCCCAGGGTAAATAAAATGCCTGTTTATAATATTTTGCGATGTTGTTATTATCTTGAAGTTATTTTGCATTACATTACTTATTATTATATCATCACATATAACTAAACTAACTATATCATATATAGCTAAAAGGCCAATTCCCATAATTCAAAATCTAATCGTAATTTATAGATAACCAAATAAGGCTAGAGTGAATAGGCTCTTAATAAACTAGCGCGCTTTACCATCAACGATCGCGTCACTGCTTACCATCAGGCGGGATTGCGGTCAAGCGCTAGTTTATAATTTATAAAAAAAAAAAAAACCATTTCAGAAGTACGTATTTTGTCAGACCGAGACTTCCTCATAATGTAAACTATTATAAAATTATAAGAATTGTACCTCCGTCCCATATTTTCTTCTATTCTCAAAATACGCATATCCCATGCGTTATATAAGTCTGACGCTTACTACATCTATGTAATAACCAAATAATATGATAGATACTTTGAAACCGGTACATGGTTCAGGCCATTTCCTAACAAATAAATTCTCTATTTAATGGGTAACAATCAAGAGCCAATTACCAGTTTACAATTTGAATACAATAACTCAAGGAATAGGGTAGTTGACTAAAAAAAAACTAATTAGTCCGTCAGTCAGTTTTGAAAAAAATACTAGACACGTATTTTTTCTTTTTGCACGCTACACTTTTTAGCGAGCAGTGACGTCACCAGCCACCACTCCTGATCTTTGATGCCTTTTATATTTGTCAATTTTTATTGACTTGATAAAACAAAATATACGTATCCAATATTTTTCTATAATCTGAATGACGGACTAAATATTTTTTTTTTTTGCCTAGGAAACATCCCTATTCTAAAGAAACTTGTAAATCATCAGTTTTAACAAACAGTACTAGCATCTCATATGGCGACCATAACGTGCGCGTGTGGGATCCCTAAACGAATGGTTCGTTAAAATTATAATAAATATACGTTTATTTCATTATCTTATGCTAATCAAATAATAGAATACTCTGCGTGTGCATCATCTGGATAGTACCGGCTATAGATGTTTACTTGTATCAATATAGGTCTGCAATATCTTATGGATGAGCAAGTTTCATTTTTCCAAATAACAATATTAGTTGTCTCATCTATGAGTTTAATGGGTACAAGTGAAGCAATAAAAAGGTTCGCACCTGATATGAAATCGCTTTCTTCGGGCAAAACTTGCTTGTATTCACTTTGCGTCTTATGCAATTGAGACGAGGTCGCTAACAATGGGCCTTATAAGAGGGGCTCAAAGTCACTCAAAGAACAATGGAGAGGGGCGAGGGCTATGCTTGGGGTTTCACTGCGCGATCGAATCAGGAATGAGGAGATTCGCAGAAGAACGAGAGTAGCCGACATAGCCCGAAGAATTGCAACACTAAAGTGGCAGTGGGCTGTACACATTGCCCGTAGGACCGATGCCCGATTGGGCCGACGGGTTCTCGAGTGGCGACCACGCACCGGAAGACGTAGCGTGGGTAGGCCCCCGACGGTGAACCGACGACCTGGTGAAGGTCGCGGGAAACCGCTGGATGCGGTAAGCGCAGGACAGGTCGTCGTGGAGAACCTTGGGGGAGGCCTATGTCCAGCAGTAGACATCTTTCGCCTGAAATGATGATGATGATTCACTTTGCACTGATGACCCATCACAATCCCATTTGCAGAATAGTTTCAACTGTCTTAAACGGTTTTTGTAAACTGAACTAATTAGTAATATACGTGCCACTCACCCATAACCAACCTGTTTTTAATTTGACCCTAATATATAAAGGGACCATATTTTATCAAATAAGGTGGTCACAACTATATCAAAACCACAAAAAATTATTAGTAATACTCATCACTGTAATGACCATTTTATCAATTTAACCTTAATAGAAGAATAGAGAAAAATAAAAGAAGAATAGAGAAGTAAAAAGATATTGGAAAATATAAAAAAATAATCTCGCGATATGTTTTGGCACCGTGTCAGAAAAGGCGCAAATATGAGCAAATTTTTTTTCTCCTTGTGTAAACTAATGTATAAAGATCGTAAACAACAAATATTTCGACATCGGCAACAACGGCAAACGGGTAAGTCTCGTTAAAAATAAAGTAACCCGAAAATTATACCATCTTAAACTGTATTGGTTAATTTTAATTAATTTATTTATTATACAGCATGGAGATTATAAGCATTTCAAAAATGTATAATACTTATACATTTATATCAAAAAATTTCGAGTAATGTGGCGTTGAATTGTAGTGATGTATTGTGCCAAAATCACATCATTGAACATGATTTAGCTTTGATGCCTTTTTATATACATTCCCCCTTATTCATAAAAGCTGCTTAAAGTTAACTAGTGATTAGCGATTCTTTAAACATACATTTTTGACCTTTTAACGTTATTTAACTTTAATCATCGCTTATGGATAGACCCATTAAACACTATGGTGTTTATTCATAAAGGATGATTTAAGTGAAGTGACGTTAAAAGGTCAAAAATGTATGGTTAAAAAATCGCTAATCACTAGTTAACTTTAAACAGCGTTTATGAATAAGGCGGATTATGGTTAGCAAAAATAATTTAAAAAATATAGAAAAGAAAGCTTATTTATAAGATTAAATTAATTAATTAGTTTTACTCCATTACAACGACTTTCACGTAAAACGGTTTTGAGATGGCCTCGTATGGGGCTTTTCCATAGTGAGTCGGGCCGTCAGCACGATCCGTGGATGCGTAGCAGGAATTGACGGAGAGTTTTAGTATTCTTTACTAATCCCAAAAAAGAAAACAACGCAGCTTAAGAAGTTTTCACTTCAAAAAATGGATTCTTCTTGGATTTTCAACTCTTGACGCTAAGCAGAGCGTTGTAAATCGCTGTGCCCACCTGGGTTTATATAGGATAAGCATTCTCTGTCTCCAATTACTCTCCTTTTTATACTTGTCTACGCCCTTGACATTCGTTGAAGCCATATTTGCTGATTGTTGAGTAAATAGTCGTAGTGTTTGTAGAAGCATTAGCTTGTTATTTTTAAACTATATCTTGTGTGTCAACAGCACTTGCACTGTGCTATATTCTCATGGGATTTTATAGCTTTGACCATCCATATCTGTCTATCTCTGAGAGTTCTCGACTTAGTGTCCTAAAAGGACTGTCAAAAAGAGTTAATACTGATAAATCTGTTTCAAATAACTGTCCGGATAATGATCGTGAGTCTCTTGCTCATCGAGTAAGTACTATCGTACCGACTATAATAGGTGTAAAGGCATTACTTACAGCCTACTATGGCTTAACAGAATCCCATTTACAAGTTGGTGTCATTTTTGTGACAACTCAACAGAATAAACACGGTGTTCAAAGCGCAAAGGAGATGCGTGCGAAACATTTTTTAAAATTAAGCTTACTGACAGTAAGTTGTGTGCCTTACTTTGCCCTGTATTTGCTCAGTTTGCTATACATTGTACATGGTTTTCATTAAAACAAATACAAATACACATTGATCTAAAGGATTAAACGAAGTAGTCCCACGTAACAAGCGCGACAACTCTTGCTGCGAAAACATTCTTCACCTTCATGTTTATATGGCTCCTATCATATTTAATAAACTAGCTGCGCTCCAGAATTTTCCATCCCGTGTGTCCCGTGTCATCCAAATCAGTTCAATAATTTTTGTGAAGCAAATATTCATCCAGCCAAGGAGGATCTATACCTCACAAACTTTCGCAATTATAATATTAGTAGTATTACTTTAAACTTGAAGAGCCTTTGTAACTTTTCAATAATGAGCTAAGATATTTTTTTAGTCTTTTGTCTTACAATGTTCTAGATTTTTTTAATGAAAAAGACTTTTGTTTTGTATTTTATAATAAATTTTAAAACTAGGTATATGTTAAATGCAATTAAATGTAATTTTCATACCTATAAAATTTGTAGGCCGTTAAGTATTGGCAAAACATGGACGCTCACAAAGTCACATCAATAATTCAATACCTTGCATGTAGCCCGTTTATGTAAACACATGTTTAACAAATAAAATTATCTTGATCTTCTCTTTACTGTCGCTTACGAAAGCATTGACTCTTATCCTTGAGTCGAAGTTTTAAAAATATCAGAATCATTTAGAAACATTAGTTAATTACCTATATTTATGAATCTAGGTAATAACTGTATGAACCTCACGTGTGCGCATCTAACAATGAATAAATAATTGCCACGCGAGCGAAAGAAACGTGATCGATATACAGTTTTTTCCATGCAACCTTTTTAGGGTTCCGTAGCCAAATGGCAAAAAACGGAACCCTTATAGATGCGTCATGTCTGTCTGTCCGTCCGTATGTCACAGCCATTTTTTTCTGAAACTATAAGAGCTATACTGTTGAAACTTTGTAGGTAGATGTATTCTGTGAACCGCATTAAGATTTTGATGCAAAAATAAAAAATAATTATAAATATTGGGGGCTCGCCACACTTAGAACTGAAACTCATTTTTTTTTTTTTTCATCAAACACATACGTATGGGGATCAATGGATAGGTCTTTAAAAATAATATCAAGGTTTCTAAAATATTTTTTTTTCTAAACCTAATAGTTTGCGTGACAGACGCTTCCAAAGTGAAAAAAGTTGGTCCCCCCTTTCAAAATGTAAAAAAGACATATGATGTACATTACTATAAAAACTACCAACGAAAATTGTTTTGAACGAGATCTAGTAAGTAGTTTTTTTTAATAGGTACTACTACCTCCTAAATCGTAAACCGCTTATTACCGCGTAATTTTTCATACAAATAACTTAAATCCTTTAATTTCATAAATAAATGGTACGGAACCCTTTGTGCGTGAGTCCGACACGCACTTGACCGGTTTTTTTTATTAATATCTTCATCATTATCATCGACAGACTCCATAAATAGCAATATCACATTGTACTGGGGTCGAAAATGGCAATATCACATTGTACCGGTATCTGAAATGGCAATATCACATTGTACTGTGATCAATCCATTATCACTGACAGGACTAGGATTGCAGTCAAGCACTAGTTTATAATTATTTAAAAAAAAAAAAACTATTGTTGCCAATAAGCCTGATATTGTGATGGTGGATCGATCAGAGCGGTGTGCAATGATTGTTGACACATGATGAGAACCTCGTTGAAAGCCGCTAAAGATAAACAAATCAAGCATCTAGACTAGGCTGACCATAGGCAGCTGGAACAAGGGCTTGATTCAAACGGCAGGACTCCTCGATACGGGCCGCATCGTGAGGAGGTTACTGTTTCTGGAGCCCTAACCACCGGTAACTTGGACCCTGCTCCTGACTTCGGTGGATCCACTATTTTTTTATATTTTTCAATTGTTTTTATATTAAAATGTTTAAAAATATAATTTAATATGTATATGTGATAAAGGAAACAATAATAATAAATTCATTCATTTTCTCTCACAATAATTTTGTAGAAATTAACAGTTTTGAACTATGTAATAAATTCACATTGTGAGAGCTAGTGCCTGAAGTAGGTTTTACGAAAATCTGTTCAAAAGAGATAACATGGTCCCTGGTGCACAAGCAAATGAAGGAACACGGGTGGGGTTTTAGTCAGTAAAAGTCTGATACGCCCTTCTTGCTCCATCCATACCGAGAGAGGTCATTTGGTGTCATTTCCCATCAAAAAAAAAAAAAGAGTTGAATTCGATTATAGTGTCTATACCAATGTATAGACACTATAATAGAATTCAACTCTTTTTTTTTTTTTAATTAAATATTAACATATTTAATTAAAAAATGTACGTACAACGTACGTAATAAAAAAGTAATCTCATTAGCGTCAATTTACTGTTACTTAATCTATAAAAGTTCGCTACTGCCCTGAGAAATACACGTGAAACGTTGCTGTCGAAGTATAACATGAATTTCTGTTTTTTAAGAAACCCTATAGATATTGCTGTCGTCTGTCTGTCGATAGGACAATGATCGCTATAGGGTTTCTTGTATCAATTTATGACGAATGCTTTGTTTAGGGCTCCGTTCCAGTTTGACCAATGAAATAATGTTAAATTGTTGGAATTTGATATTCCAACATACGATGAGAAAACTGATCTTGGTTTTAATATGGCCATAGGTAGTTTTACCGACTTCATATTTTATCTTTTCCATTATCATCGTTCTCTTGCCCTTAACCTAATTAATTAATCATCACAATAACTACTTATTGTCTTTTTCTTCCATGCCTGCTCGTCTCTTTAATCGACATGACGGTATTTATATAGCTATTTTCAACGTATTATTCGATAGTGTACTTTTTGTTTTATAGGAGAAGAAGCCAACAGTTAAAGAAGGGAGAAAGAATCTCAGTGTTGTTACCTAATTAAATGTGACTTTTTCGATTTAATAAAATATTTTTCCTTGTAATTCCATTTATGAAACACATATCCAATAAAGATAGTATTTGATTTCAAAAACAAGAGTTTATATAATTTTGTTGCTAACTGTACCTAGCGTAATGACCACTAACCTGCTAGTTAAATAAAACTGATAAACTCCCCAGAGGTCATCGTTATCTTTTATAGCATAATTGGGAGGCTCGCATTGTTGGTATTCGACGATTTAATTATGACAAAACTCAATATTTTTGAGCTTGTTGCCTGTTCATTCCCAATTATTTTACAAATTCTATAGACCTTTTTATCTGTTTTTGCGTTTATTCAGATTATTAGGGTGTGTAAAAATATTTTCGGTATACATACAAAATTATGTATTATTTTCTTTCCGTTATACCTTTTCATAACTTGCGGTTAATTAACTCTGTTTAATTGCAATAATTATTAGTAAAAAATCACTAATTAATAATTTAATAAATAACTTATGATTGCGTCTCTTATAAATATTAATCTCCATATCGCAAGCAAAGCAGTGACTTAACAATGACTTGGTATCTAAAGCAGACAGAAGGCCGCATGCACTAGGCCATTTCAGGCTTTATGCAACCCGGTTATGTCCTAGTTACAGCGACGACCTGCGACGAGAGGGACGGCTTTCGGGATCGACGCCGTTATCGGACCGGCTCTCGAAAATATTAAACTACTCGTTGTTTTGACAAAAATGTATACTTAGTAATATTATTTTAATTCGTTCTGTACCACTTTCTATCATTTTGAGCAAATTCTAAAGTTTTTGCGTTAATTTACGGAAGCTTTCAAAAAGTTAGTGACTGATTGTGAACAATTAATAACTTTATGAAATTCACTAAAATTAACTATTACAAGATCCAAAAAAATATCAAAATTACGAGTGACTGACATAGTGAACAACTCATTTATTTTTATTTAATAAGGTTTTTTTTGTTCTTATTCATTTTTGTTATTTCCTAATGCCATAGTGATACTAGTGGTGGTCAATATCGAGACAATCGCTGGCGAAAACTAAACGCAACAGGTGACAAAATGATACTGTTATTAATGTTAACAAAAGCGGAGGACATCTTATCCAAAGAAGAGGTAAATGTAGAATGATCGTGTGTGTTAAATTTGTTATAGAATGTTGCCAGTATTTTTGAATAATGTAAGTAGGTAGTGTATTTTTAATTAGTGTGAGTTGGACTTTGTTTAGAAATTTATAATTATTTTTAATTAAAGATTTTATTATTTGTTTTTATCGGTTGTTTTATTTGTAGTTCAAAATTAATTTTTGTGTAGACAAGATACTCGTAAGCATGTTTTATTTAATTTTGAATTGATTTATTAACTTACCTATTGCATTATTATAATTTTTTGCAATAATAAGAAAGATATTATTGCGCATCTTTCAAGATTTAGTCAGCGGTTATAGTGTTGCGGATTTTTTTTAGAAAATCCAGATAGTGATGTTACAAACCTAAACATGCTTCGGGGATTGTGGGTTGAGTGGAACTTCCATCCAGCCAAACTTAGCTTGGGCTACGGAATGACGCCAAAATCATGTTCGAACTTCAATTATGCTGCTGTTTGCGCACGGTTGGCTACACGCATTCACTTGTCGCGAAATGAGTCGAACCGAATTTCCCCATCTCATTATTCACAATGCAAATGAGCTCATGGTACGGTATTCTTCTTTTACATTTTACATTTTATCGCAGACTCCAGAAATAGTCCATCTTTTGCACGCTGCATCTCTTGCTCTTTTGACGTGTGTTAAAATGAGACGATTAATCGATGAGCATTGAAGGTTCCCTTTTTGCATATTAAGGTTAACAAATAATTAAAGAAAGAAGAAGAGAGAATTTAAAATGTATCTTTTTCTGTCTTTAATTGACATAATGTGAAAAATAGAGAATAATGGACATCTTCAATTCCATAATAATGTTTTGCTATTTACAACCAGTGTGGTTTTGCTATCTTTTTATGTCGTTTTTCTAACGTGTATATGACCGGTTATTATGGTCACCTAATCACCAAATATTAACAGTTTAAGATAGAGACCAGAAAAGCACCACAGGTGATAAAGCTTAGATGTAGATTCCTTTGGGCCAGAGTTGCGAGTTGGTTAAAAAGGAAACCGTGGCCCTGGCGTACATGTAAAGAAAGAAAGAAAGAATTTTTTTTTATTCCGCACAAACAAAACGCACTGTACAACTAAATACCAGAAAATTATAATAACAAACAAAATACAGAAAACAAATAATAGGTAATATCACCAAAAGTCTCGTACTCTAACATGCAAAACTGCCAAACTATAAACAAAGTTGATTTGATGTCAAACCCAGGGTCATAGACCATAGACGATGGAAGTAATAAGTACGACGTACAACGTAGTACTTACTACTTATTACCTCCATGCCATAGACATTAGACAGCACACATTATTTGACAATTCGAACCGCCTGTCATCCGTAATGCGCCCACGACACTGGCTGGTGTCAACAAACCAAACAGCAACATAAAAATACAAAAAAATAACGAAGAATGAATGTGTGTGTAGAAACACGGGTGGGTTTTAGTCAGTAAAAGTCTGACACGCCCTTCCGCTCCGCCCAGAGTGGGAGAGGTTATTTGATGATTTCCCATCCAGAACAAAAGTTGTAGTTTAGTGTATTCAGTGTTCATTCAGATGATTAGCAGATGATAATTCATCTTTCTCTGCTGCTCAATTAATTGAGCTTCAATGCTGATATTTTATTTTTGTTTTACATATCTGTCTAGCCGTCATGTCAGTATAATTCAGAATTCACTTTTCAAATATCACGCTTCCGGAGCCGACATAATGCAGTCAGTCTAATAAAAACACATAAAGTGCACTCTTTCTCGCCCACTTCATCCGAGGTCGTCGTCGACATTTAATATAATCAGCAAAAGGGCTGCACTTCTGTATTATTCTGAGAAAAAAAGAATAGGTAGTTTATGTTTTCTTCAGTTCCATTTATTGTTTAGCTGTCTTGGCCGTCTATAACCTTCAACACATAATTTAATCACAATGTAAACTGAAGTGGTTCACACTTAATAGAACATGAAGACCCTCCAAGTATCATATTTCAGAAGTTGTTCTAAGAAGTAATTATTATATCAGCAGAGCTTTTCGACAAAAGTACGTTATTGTACTTGCTATTTAAGATCTAAGGCGCTTACTCTCGCGGTCATAGGTAGACTACAGGTGTACAGAGCACCTATGTTCCGTAAAAGCTATTCCAATCTACATAAGGAGATTGTCGGTTAGTCTTAGAGCACACGGCATATAACGCATACTCGCACACATTGACCTCGAATCCCTTATTCAAACTAAAATAAATTTAAGTTCAGAATATCTTATTCTTTCGGTGCCATTGACTAATATTTATCAATATCTTTACTCATAATATAAAATTATAAATAGATAAATATTCGATGTTTCTTTGTAAGGAGTAATAACCTAAAAAAAAAAAAATTTAGAACTTGATAGCGTAATTCTTCAAGGTTTTGATAGGAGCCCAGCAATACAAACATGTCCGTAAGATTACAAGCGAAAAAGAAGTAGGTAATAGCAGGGGCCAGCGGTGGGACGCGCCGCCATGTGTCATAGGCAGAGAGTCTTTCTGCCTTACGTGCCTTCTGACTTTAATGTAAGACACAAATGGGTGGCTTGAACTTAACTCTAGAAACTAAGACATCAATGACCACCCCAATGGTTCGTTAGTCACTGTCAGTGACCAGGGTCAGTCCACGGTATTGTTAGAAAACCCCAGTGAGCAATTAACTAATTATTGTCAACTGATTAGATTAGTGTATCAGCCTTTTATCTTACTGGATTGTTTGTTTTTATATCTATACAAACTGCTGTTTGATAAGTACAATGAGGGATTAACCATGAAAAATCGTTAAAATGTTTGCTTATTAAGTATACAATTTATAGACTCAACTTCGGCGTATTCTGCTACATAGTACATGCTGGAATTTAATCCCTATTTTGCTTCCATTGTAGGACTTGTGTTCGTCTCAGTGGAGATTTACCATGTTCCTCATACAAAAAAACCGGCCAAGTGCGAGTCGGACTCGTGTACGAAGGGTTCCGTTCCATTATCTATAATATGTCTGTTGTATGAGAGCCTTCTTAAATATTTATTTTGATTTTAGTATTTGCTATTACCGCGGCAACAGCAATACATCATCTGTTTAAATTTCAACTGTCACGGTACATGAGATAAAACAGTCTGGTGACAGACAGCGGAGTCTTAGTTATAGAGTCCCGTTTTTACGCTTTGGATACGGTACCCTAAAAAGGATTAAAGTTTGACACGACCCATGTTTTTTGTCATAGACAAAACCATTTTTGGAACTTTTTCCATTTTTATTGTAGATTTTAAACCTAGCGTTTCCTGCTGTCGGATCTGCAGCATGACTTTTTCTACAACTGTTTGCAAGCAGTATCGCCATTAGACAACTTTCCAATTTTTCTGTCTTTTATTTAATTTGTTGTAGTTAGGCATAGTCTTCTTGGTCTTCTCTGTATGAGAGGAGACCTGTTCCCAGCAGTGGGACGATAAAATGTTGTTGATTATGATGATGAAGGCACAGACTTTATTATCACAAATATAAGCTGAGTATCAATACATTGTATTTACCTAGTGGACGCGAAGTAATTGCTTCCTGGCCTCGCGATCCTATCAGCAAAAGATTGTTTATGGGGCTAAAAGTCAAAGACAAAAACATTTATTTTAAATTAAAACATTAACAATAAACAAGGTGTCGGTCGATTACTTGGAATATTGACGTCTACAATACTTAAGACAGTTTAAACATAGATCTAGCTCTTTAGATTCTAAATTTGTTCAGTATTTTGTCAATATTTTAGTGTTCCGGATATGTTTTTTGTCCAGTATGTGACATTTGTTGCTTGTTGCGTGCACAGGCTCAGGACAGTCATAGCCAGTCTTATTGTAACGAGGATAAAGATCATAATGATTTTGATAGACTTGTCGATAACAGCAAAACAACTGTAGGCCTAGTATGAGTTTTCAATACGAAACACGATCGTCGATATCGAGCGCGTTTGGCGCTCTCATTGGTTGAGAGTTCTTACGACCTTGAAGCGGGCCAATCGCCGAGTCAAACGCGCTCGATATCAGCGATCGAGTTTCGTATTGAAAACTCATACTAGGCCTACAGCAACCTTATGAAAATGAGGATAAATTTCACTGTGATTTGGACAGTGATGCTAAATCAAAGGTAAAATTAGTACGTGAATTCGAAGGGAAAACAAATGTCATGATCTGCAAATGCAAACTATCATAAACTTATTTCATTAAAATAAATTGCACTTTATGTAGACTGGTGTTATCTCGAAATGAATAAATTATTCTTTGTGAGTTCACGCGAAATGGGCCCATCCTCCCAGCTTCGCATCAAGAATCTCGCAATAATGAATTTTCCATTCCATTAACTATTAATAATTACTAATTAGCACTTAGCTGTGGCGATTGCGTAGGTCGATTGTACGTAACGATAATGCACGTGTCATCACAAAGACCCTTTACAAGCTAACATATATATAGTATACTTACTAGCTGTCGTGGCAAACGTTGTTTAATCATATAAAATATATATATATATATATATATTGGCCGATTCATTACTTGTATGATTCACCAGATCAGACAGCAATCGCTATCTGATTGTTTGTATGCATTTCGGGTAGGTAAATTAATGAGTTATAAGCTTTATAGGCCTATATGCAGCAGTGGACGTCTATCTGGTAGGTATCCGATATGCACACATACAAATCGGTCCACCTGTTTTGGAGGATTTTGGTAAAAAAAAAAAAATAACACCGGTACACGAGAATTTTGTATATTAGAGATAATATTAAAATATATTAGGTACTCGCGTACAAGAAAAGTTTTGTATGTTCCGACTGTCCCCAGAACGACTAGAAGGTTTTTTGTTTTGGTATGGGAATACCCCGAACACTGGGAATGCATAACATAAACTACTATTAATCGACATATCTGCGTGTGATGCCGCGGGCGGAAACGTATTACAAATTTACAAGATAAGAATAAAGACTATAGCACACTTGACAGCCTGCCACATGGCATTTTCTTTCAGTTGTTACTAAACTACATTCTACTTACAGTTGATCTTCATCGATGGCACGCGTCAGTCGGGGCTTGCAGTAGTTGCAGTTAGGTTATACGCGCATGACCTGCCGCTGTGCACCACTAAGTCCTAAGTACAGCCTACATTCTAGATAAACAAAAGAATCATAGATTGGATGCAAATAATGATAGGTGCTCTATGAAGGTCGCGGTGTTTTTGGAAAACTCGTCGATGCCAGATTAGTAGTCAGGAGTAGTAGTGACCCAGTGGTAACGACCCTGACTTCCAAGTAGACTGTAATCCACCACGTGGGCACTGGGTCCGCTTGGTGGATATGAGGGCCTACTTCCTCTTCTAGAAAGTTCTGACTTATGTCCCAGCAGTGGACAATAATATTACATACTGATTATGCAGTCACTATTGCATTGAACTTCCTAGCGCCGTATGTTGGCCGCCAGGTTAATAGGGTTTGTGTGTGCAGCCGTATTGTTATTGCATGGATAACTCGTCCATTATTATTATCATATTGTGTACGTCAAAACCTGTATTGGTATGGCATTCCCATATATTTTATTGACTCTCCCATTCCTTGGCAAAAGTAAACTGACAGTAACTCGTTAATTTACCTTCCAAATTAATTGTTAATTATTTGATGAAAGAAGAATGAGTTTACGTCAACAGTATTCACGTGACTTGATATATGTACTGGGTTAGCAACTAATAGAATAGACACACTTTCTTTATTTGCATAATTAGTGATGCTAAAAATAAATATGCACAATTTATTTGTATAGAAAACGTCATAAGATCACAAACGATGCAAATGTTAAATGTATTAACGTGCATGTACCTATGTTGCCATAATTTAATATTACAACTTACCCGGATCAAATCACTTAAGTTGCATGTGTAATGGTTTAATTGGAATATGAGTTGTTTTAAACACATTTGATTTGACTATGAAATGGCATTAAAGTTACGTCCAGTGTGGTGCGCGACTTGAAATAATTTCAAGATTTTTTTTCTATTCCTCGGTGAATTATTAGATTATGAATTTGAATTTGATAACTAATATACAGAATCATACTGTAACCATTAATTCAACACATAATACTAGGCACATTAATTTAGAAATTGTGTGTATGTGCTCATACATACATGCTCATACCCTTACAATTTCATTAACTTGCAGCGATTGGGCGGTTATGCATCCAGTGTCCATCGGTACTTTTGCACATAGATATAACTGTCTCCTGGACACAGATTCAATCAATTCTAGTGACTCCTAATCCGTTCTGCATCCTCCACACCTAGTCTCCTCCTCATCCGCATTCATAGCGGCTTCTGAAGGCTTAGCTACTGCTACTGGTTACTGTGAAACAAATCCGAACACTTCGGTGTCGGAAAAATTAGAGACGCATGAGTACCTACATATCGATTTCAGTTTTATCTTTAGTGCTTCAGGTATTTATTGGTGGCATGATCACCTTAGGTACAAATAGGAGCCAATATTTGTTTTCTACCCAGTAAAAATAAAAGAGCAGTACCTACTTTCTCTTGATCTCTGCAAATTATCATTGTAGATTTTTTTTGTGACTATTGTTAGGTTAGATTAGGATGTGAGACTATGGGCCCCTCTGTAGACATATAGATCTTTGGTAGTAGTTCCAAAGAACTACTGGGGACAAAAGGTCATCGTGCTCTCCGCGACACGGAGGGGTCCCGATATAATATGTATGGTAACCGATCTATCGCGGTAAGTGTAACTTAACCTTCAATCGACTTTCATGATGTGACTTTCGTGATTTAGCCACAACCTCTCGAAAATAGGAAAATTTCCGAAGAAAAGTATGATCAATGTTTCTATTAATAATGGACATACCGATTAACCTTTGCACAGAAACACCGAGAGACGTAGTTTCCTATTCACTGGGTAGTAGATAACGGTATTGCCAGTAATTGTTTGTTGTGGAAATTTCTGTTCGCAGACGGGGCCAATCCTTTTTTGTAAACAGACTTTGCTTCCCTATCCTTTACTCTGACCGCACTTTGAATCAACACTTATTAGATGCTTCATAATCATCATCATCATCATTTCAGCCGAAAGACGTCTACTGCTGGAAATAGGCCTCCCCAAGGTTCTCATTAGATACTGGTTCATTGAGATTGATTTTATTTCTTTTCCGTGTACTAAGTCCCTACTTCCACAGTTGCTCTTATTCGCAACCTATTTTCTAAACATTAATTAACATAACATTACTCCTGTATTCCCCGACAGGTTAGGCAGAGGTTTATTTTTTGAAATATGTAATTGTTTCATAGGTATTTTATCCTTAAGGAACTTACTGCACAACATTGTGACATTTTGATTTAAAGAGAATTTTGATTGTATTTATTAAAAAAAACAAACATTAGGCACGGAATTAAAGGCACTGACCTGGCCTGACGCCACAGTGCTGCCATCTAGCGAAGGTCATTTTAGAAAACCCTCATTAATGAACACTTGATATAACCGTTGGATAAATTGCATTAGAACTAATGTAATTGGGGGGAAAGTAATTAGTAAGTAGTATTGGTATTAACCGTGTCAGAGAACTAAGGTTTTTCTGCCACCGTTGGTTTAGCGCATGTTTCTTGAATTTTAGTTTGTATGTTCTTCTTGATATCTGCGAAGATTACTTCGGTACCTCACAGATTACTGTGAGGCCACCGGTCAGATTAGAGTTCTGTATTCCTCGGGCTTTTATTAAGTTAAGTAATCTGCCTTTTGTGAAAAGCCATTCCCAAATTTGCACTATAGGGAATTGATCCTCAGCTTTTGGACGGAGTTCAGCTTTCCTTCCTCTGGAATGGTACAAACTTCATTCAGGCATGATTCAATTGAGTCTGTATTTATACCCTTCGTATGGCGCCATCCAGACGGATATAGCTGAATTCCAGAATTTTATATGGGGCGATTGCCTCACTTTGTTTTCGAGTAGTATAATTTCATTTTAGTATTCTAGTAATTTTAAGAACGTTTAGTCTGATCTCAGTCCAATCTATCAAAAATACATTTATTTCCCAAATTTTTTAACAAGGTTTTGGCATTACTATCGTTGAAATGAGATTGCAATTAGATTTGGAACATTTTTAATTACTGAATTTGCATTTTGTACTGCGAAGCCAATTCTAGAGGAACGATTTTCCGGTCTGGGTCTTTGTACTAAGTTCTTGGTTTTTCCGATCCTCAAATTATCATTAGCTTCTACCGTTTGCTGACACGAACAGATCTCAGTTGACAATTATTTTACTATTTTTCGAAAGAACATTTCTTGCCAGTGCGTGTGACCTCCTGGTGATTGCTTGAAAATAAGTGTTGATTTACATAAACAAAAAACAAAAGACGGAAAACAACTTTATCAATATTACTGTCTAGTTGGCAATTAATGGTATTTTATAAATATAATTCGAAAAATATTTAATAAGTACCTACTGAATGTATCTATTTTCATCGTCAAAGACAACAATTACAATTTAATAAAATAACAAATTTATATCGTAACTTAAGCAAAACTATTCAATAACTAAAAATGTATAGCGTCGAAAGTTCATCCACATCGCTGTCGACTGGTAATGATCCCAAAAGACTGGCAGCATTACTACTAAACAATGATAGTTACATGTAACTACAGAACAGCTAATAGTAGTAGCTGTGTCAGGACCTAAGGTCCTTGG
The DNA here is from genome assembly GCA_037179545.1 of Sesamia inferens. Classification (NCBI taxonomy): domain Eukaryota; kingdom Metazoa; phylum Arthropoda; class Insecta; order Lepidoptera; family Noctuidae; genus Sesamia; species Sesamia inferens. Next base: position 24,856,316 of record CM073921.1, read on the forward strand.
TTTCTCGCTACTGACATAGCCCTCGCGTAAAGAATAGATCATTTCAAAACCGATTTTACTTACCCGTCAGACTCTGACATCTTAGGTTTCCCTTCGCCGTGATGATGATTCCAAACTAATATACAAACAAATCAGCACAACTCATCCACATAGATAGCATTAGCAGTAACCTCTTAATGAACAACATAGTCAGCTATTGCGAGATGTTCGAAGTCTTTCTACCGATCTGTCCAGCCAAAAGCCAATTGCCATCAGCGAGCGTCACCAATGTAAATCTGCAGTCAAACAAAACACTATTGAGTGTGCTTATAACACTTTTCTATTTCACAATTCTCTTGTTTTATAAAGTCGATAGTCCAATAGCGAACAAACTAGCAAAACTCGTTAGGTGCAACCAGGCCAAAGTCAACCTTGCCTTTTAGATGGGCGAAGTCATTGACATACGAATGTATATTCTCATAATATTGTTATGCTAAGCCGAGACTGTCTGTGAACTGACCTTTGCCCGAAACGTGATCACTTATTAATGACAAACATATTTGTAGGACACACGAGACCTTGCTGGTTGCTCGTAGGCATGGCAGTCGTGATTTTTCAAATTGAAACGCAGAAACACAATCACGATCATTGCGGGTTTCCTATGATAGTCTCACCGAAACGCTTCGAATACAACCGAACCATATCGCACGCTAGTGCCGCATATTGCAGCAATGTAAGCGCGTGACTTATCTTTGTGTTAATTGTTCCCGTGTCGCTATGCAGGCGACGGTTTTTCAATTTTACTGAGGGTATTAGTTGCCAATTTTGGATGACTTGACGAATTATGACAACAATTAATCCAAAAGTCGAAAGGTTAATTTGTTCATCAGAATGATAATAATTACTGAGTAGTCAGATGGTATTTATGACAGCTGGAGTCTTTGACATAATTATGCAGTTAAATAAACTTAAATTATTGTACTCAAACTATTTGACCAGCAAATTATCATGTATTATTTCCATTGACGTCAGCTGGTAGTTACAACTATAATCAATACGAATAATAGTAATTGAGGCAAAGAATTACCTAAAAGAAATTCCTCCCATAAATTGTTAATCGTAGTCATTGAGTAAAAATAATGGGCACGTGTACAAATAAACTAAAAATATCATTTTGTTTTGACCTTAACTTCTGACATTAGTGGGAAAAAGGAGAGATGAAGGTCGTTCTAAAATGGCCACACTCTTATGACACGTCGCCCATACGTCACGTGACATTTGAACAGCTGTTTATTACATACCCCATGACTGACAGTTGCTAACTCAAGGATTATACTTTTCCTTTGCAAAGGTTGTGTCGTCAATCGCGTTGATAGGTTGGTAGTCTAAAAATTTTATTTGTGAAAGGTATTGTTCAAACTTTTTTCTGACTTAGATGTATGGGGACGTTGTGTGATCTTCGCTTAGATCTTTATGAACTTCTTTACTAGTAGGTTTGCAGGTTTCAGGTATTTAGCGTATTTATATAGCGAACTTCACCCCTTCCTAGTGTTTGTTAAATGTATATGTGACCTCTACATATCGTTTCCTTTCTCCTTGTAATTTTTTCTCAAGTAAAGGCATGGCCGTGAAACCAGCATTTCTGACGTCAAAAGCGTAAACAAATTTCCTGCATGGCCTTCCAAGTCGATCGTTATGTAATGACGTATTCATTTTTCACGGAGGTAACACGAGTCAGTTTAATTTGAGAATTTTCTAGAAAATTGCTGATTTTCCTCTAGCAATGAGATTTTAATCAGTAAAATGGATGAAGGATTTAACTTTCAATTAAAAGTTAAAATTACTTCTACTAAATCGATTGTGTAATTGGTTTTGTCATATTATTTTAAGGTTTTTCTGGGCCCGGGGCAGAGTGGACAAGTACTATCAATATTTCTCTATTGAAATTTGACACAATTCTTTAAAAATTGGCGTAGTATGAAAAGGTTTACTACTTTTTATTAATCACTACCTTCACCCTAAAATAAAATCACATGAATTATATCTTGAAATAATTAATAATAATTTCGCAGTGCTGACCTCACATAGATATTTCGAGAAAAAGTCACTTTTTTAATGTTGTACCTTCGAAAACGTAGATAGGTTCACTTTATACAATCAGAAAGGCAAATGGTAGGCATATTACGTTTCTTTTTATGTCCGCTGTCTGCTCAATGCATAAGCATAATATCTCTAGCCATATGCACATAGAAGCATATGGCATATGAGATAGTTTTTATATGTAAGGGAAATAGCCACTAACATATAAAAACTTAGTATTATTCAGGAATCCCTCTATTTACTTCTAGTGTATAAATAAACTATACAAAACCGAACTTAGCATTTCCTAGTTCTTTACGACCGCGTCATTCGAATCGTTTCAAAAACCTTTCATACACAATTGAATAATTAATCCGCTACAGTCTACTTCACTGTTCCGGTTGTAACTGGTTAGCTGGCAAGTTGCCGAGTGACGTCACTTTTGACATTACGTTACGTTACGGCGGCTCGACGCGAAGATTGGCGCGTGGCTTAGAGCAGTTATAGAGGACGACAAAGATCCGTCAAGAGGCGTGAATCAATGAACTACACATCGACTCACTCAATAATTATCTCAACACTCGACATATCTATTTGTATATCTTTGTAGCAGCTTAGTACTTTATCGACGTACTGATCTATGTATCATTCTTAACCGATAAGTAACAGCCGAAGTTCTATCTAGTATGTTCTCGAAATAGGGCAAAAAAAAAACCGGAAAAGTGCGCGTCAGACTCGCGCTCGACGGGTTCCGTACCATTATTTTAAAAAACGGCAAAAAAATCACGTTTGTACAACAAACGTTATTTTTGGGGAGCTCCACTTCAATATTTATTTTAATTTAATAACCAAATATTCTGTGTCTATTTCCATTATTAATACGGAACAAAACACGGTAAAAAATCTCCTTAATTTTTTTATTTTTATTATTTGTTGTTATAGCGGCATCAGAAATACATAATCTCCGAAAATATCAACTGTGTAGCTATTACGGTTCATGAGATACAGCCTGGTGACAGACAGACGGACAACGAAGTCTCATAAATAGGGTTCTGTTTAACCTTTCAGGTACGGAACCATAAAAACCACCTGCCGCCCGTGCAGCACCAATTATTTAGTTACTTAAGCTATTCTATAAAGCCTGTTTTTTATCTACGTACAATGCTACCTATATGGACATATCGCACATTTTTCAAATCTCGACCATAAAAGCATTAGGTTCGACGACCTATACATACGACCTTCTAAGGTCGAGAAATAAGAATATGCTAGGATTATTAGTTGAAATTAATTGTGAGATTATAGCATAACATTGAAATTACAATCATACGAGGGGATTGTGTTCGATTGATCTTGTTAAGCTATACTTGCCGCGATTGGATCGCATATGTGTAGTGTGTATCTACCATCATTTCATACCAAGACCCCTCCGTGCCCCAAAAAGATCCCGATTTTCTATCAAGGATCTTTGACAGTATTTTAGGGTTGTCAGGAGCCTAAAAGTCGACCAGTATTTCCAAGTGGTATCGTATTACCCAATAACTGGGTTGTAGAGGTTTGTCAGGCGGACAGCTCTGGTTGAGCTCTTTGAAGGGATAAAAAAATTGTCTGTAAAATTTGAAGCGGCTTAAGCTCAATCTTGTGCTAATCTTAAACGGTATAAAAGGTTTTCTGACACAAATTACGTTTTAAGAATGATTTAAATTTATAAAAGCCTACATTTTGAACTAGGCCTGGAAGTTTGTAAAAACGTTTAAGTACCTTGGCTTCTGAAAGAATCACCTGTTTTCTTGGCCCTTTTTGTAGGTGCACCTTTATGTTTGTTCCTAGTAACTATATTCTGGATATAGGATTATGTATATTACTGTATGTTTAAAGAATTGTGGGCATATAAAAGATTTTCATATACTGAAACAGCTCAGTCATTACATTGATCTCTTAAATTTTTCTCTTAGAGTGTGTCGGCCTTATTTTGTAAATTATTTGAACGCTCGCTTTTCCAAAACGGAGATCTGTCTAGTCTGAATATCAGCGGCAATTCACCTGAAGTAGAATACCGTACAACACTACACCATGAAAGAACTAAAAAACTGTTTATATATCAATTAAATTAGGTTTTTTTCTTATGTGGACCCCATTAAAAATTAGCATCCAGAGCTATTCTCCGTTATTTGCCCTTTATCATTAGTTTTCGTCTTTCTAGCATAAACTACATGTATTTCGATTTTATTATCGTTTTGAAACTAATTATTATTATTATTATTGAACCAGATGAGTACTTTAGAGATCGTGCTATTTGCATACATCGTCAATAACCTGCTGCTGACGGTTTAAGTTTAAACAAAAGTGAAGTGTCATATGCAAATAACACTGTCATGATTATTTTTTATGAGTTACGGCAAGTCATTAATGTAACATGAAGGGACTAAGAATTAAGCCCTGGAACACCGATTAATTAGTACTATAGATCCGGGAAATCTTTTCCCATTAACGTCAACGCTCTGATTTAGGATATGTTCAGAATTGAGTAAGTACAGTGATCCCACTTAGGGTTAAAACGATCATAATGTAACTGTTTAAAATTCGCAGTCCACTGATTAAATTAGGTTTAGTCATCCGCCTGGCTTTTGGTAATAATGTTCGCCCTCCTTTATTTTCTCAGTTCGCACGCGATTCACAGTTCTAACCGAACTCATGGGGTCGGGGTGCCCTGGCTTAGTTACTGTGACCAATTCGGCTCGTATGTGATTGGTTACAGTTCCAACATAAACTATAAATTTTTGAATATGATTCAGGTCGTTACTTGAACGGACGACAGTTCAGTTCAGCGACATTAAATCAGTTGGCTGCGAAACATAATATTTTGTCAACCTCGAATCCTAATGTCGCACTGCCGGATAAGGTTCCCCATAACTTTTCACTGTTTCTTGTGTGTCGCTTAACCGGCAGATCTCCCGTAAACTCATATAAAACTAATATGTTCTATGGATACTACTACATTAGACTAACAAGTGTTAACTCGCTAAATTAAATAAAGATGCGTAACAATACAATCTTATCGCATAAAGTAATATTTTACTGTCGAACCAGACGAGACGTACAAATATTCCAGATTAGATAATTTTATGATAAATTAGCCGGAAATTAATCCAGGTATGAAGAACAAACCATAAGCCACAAGTCTAGTCATTAGGCTGTGTAAGTGTCTACCAACAAAAGGGTTATTATGATATGAAAATAAATGAGTTACTGCTACATATTATAAACTTTACTTACTGTTCGAAGATCCATTTTAAATACTGGTTAATTTATTATTTGATTAGGTATAAATGTTATATGTTGCAGCTGAGTGATTGTTCTTTTTTTCGTTCTTATAGTGTTGTAGAGTTTGTTTTTACCTCTAATAAAAAAAACTAAATAAATATCCAGGTATTTATTACCAGAAAATTGATGATTCATTTTTTTACACTTGGAAACTTTTGTGAAGAGAGGAGATCGTAAACTTATAGATAAATTAATAACTTCAGAACTGTAATCTATTCGTGAACGTATAGATTACAATTTTAAAGTTATTAATTTTAAATATATTTTAATACTGACTACAATTATCTGTACTAGAATGGAACTATGAATTTTTTAGATTCATAAATTCTAGACTTATTTTTAAATATAACTTTTAATTTAAACCTAGTCTAAAGTACAAAAGATAATAAATCTCTTGTACCTTGGACTTAGACAGTTGACCTTAGGAAAACGTAGATAAATATTTTATAGTGATAATGGCTCCGATTTCCTTGCTCACAAACTTAACTAAATGTAATGTGCATCTATCTTTCAATTTCATTATGAAAAGCATAGGAGATAAATATTAGTTTTGTCTTGTCAAATTAGTCAGAACCTGACGTAAATTGATGTATGTTGTATGTATTTTTAATAGCTATGCTTGACTATTGAATAAATAGTTTTGAAATAATCCTGCAATCATTTCTTGGAATTTAGGGATTCGACCACATGCCCACTAATTTGAAATATCATAATTAACTTAAGTGATAGCAAAACATTTAATTTTAGCTTTAGATAACCTGCATACTTTAGAGCCAAACTATAGACCCCGAACGAAATGCTTCAAATATAATTGCATAGCTTGATGCTCAATTAGTAAATGCCCACATTTCCCGCCAATTTGCAAAGGCGAAGTTCTGCACAGGCATTTCCATTTCTATTATAAGCTAGAAAATCAGCTGAAATACAGTCATATAAAATGGCTGACAGGGTGACGTCGTTGTCATTTCTGCGACCAATTTTCCATTTCTCGTTTTCATGAGCGATTCTCAAATTTTCGCTCATACATCTGAAAGCTCGCGAAATATAATAAATATCTCGAGAGGCTTCGAAAAACAGTGATAAGTGTAACAACATATTACTTACATAGATTTACTGATTGAACTTTAATTAAATTGCATGTGGCATGCCTATCGTTTGGGATTAACGATAACACTGGTGTCTTTAATGAAGTAATCAATAGGTACACACTCATTAGAATCGCCATGATAAATTAGATACAAGTGTATCTTGACAATTTAGCAAACAGCCGTTGCCAAATCCTGACAAATGGTATTTTATGGTCTAACCGCAGTCAGGACTTTAAGAGATTAAAATGTCAGCCGCTTCATAGCATTAATACATGGATATGATGAACTAAGTGTCTTGTTTAGGAACAACTCCGAATATATGGCTTCTCATATTTATTTCCTAACTATGCTGGCAAGCATTTACAAACTGCTGACTGTCTGATCTTCACAACCGAGTAAGACTAATCTGAAATTTGGGAATAAGCTATAATAAAACTGATGATGTTAGTTCTATATAACATAAACTACATACCAACATAGCTATGGTTTGGTCCTTTTATCCGAAATCATCCAGCGATGTAATGGATCATAAACGTAGTACAATTAAGATTGTGTCATACATACAAACGTAGCCTGTTATGTCTCCTGGTGTGGTAGTCTAAACCGGATTACATCAGCAGTTAATCGGCTTTAGCGGGTTTGTCTAATAAAGGTCTTTTGTGTAGGTAGGACTTCTTGCTCAAAACAATAAATCTTTCAGATCAATTTTTCTTTGCCTAGATATGCGATAAAACTATACGGGTCTATTTAATTCCTTATACTGCTTATGACTTCGTTTAGACCTTATGGAAAGCTGTGGATGGGTTATACGTTGGAACGAGCGTGTCCAAAAGATGCTTGTTCATTCTTGATGTTTCGAGTGCCGGAGAAAACTTGTCCAAAACTGATTAACGCAAAGGGCCTTCAAGTCGATAGCATTGAGAGTGTGTGCCAAAATTAGTAACTCTTTGTTATAAACTAATTAATATTGTGAACACTAGATTCGTGAATTTATTCCATTTAACTATACTCAAATACGTATCTACCAATTACAAATGCCTGTGAAATCTGCACACCATAGTACTGCAACAAATTTCGCAAGAATTTCTCGTAATACTCGAACAAAATAACTAAAATATTTCAATATACATATTTGTTTGGTTTCGATATAATTTTACTAAATGTAAAATGAAACTGAGTACATAAAAGCAAAATTACGGTTATCACGTTGTTACAAGTTTATTGGGGCAATAGCGTTTGCGTTTGACAGGGTTTATGGCTTATCTCATGTGTTGACGGCACGTGTTCATTAACTTGTGTAATTACTGGAGATTAAAAAAATATTACACATGTGTCAACAACGCGCGTTGCCTATCACTACAGCCCACACACATTGTAATGTTATGTTTTAAGAACATTATTAATTGTCATTAAGAATACTACATTTACACTATAATTAAATTACTGAGAAACTATATTTACGTACATACAATGTTTACGAGCGTATAATAATGTTGTTAAAAGTTTTAAAACAATGAATAGCAACACAAAGATAAAAACAGGATATATCAAATGATTAAACACGGATCTAAAATAATTTAATTACTGACAAATAAAGATCTGAAGTTTAATTTTTGAGGCTCATTACGACCACAGTCCATTAAGAAATTCCAGAATTCCAGAAATAATAGTATATTTATTTCTCAAATCATTACACTCGAAATTATTGATAGTAAAGACATAAACAATTTACAACCCAGGATGTAGAAGATACACACACATATGATGAAATTTTATTCCATTCTTTGTACGGATGACAGCAGGTTTAAGCTACCCGAAACTGTCAAATATTCCCAATCAAATCTAATAAAAAATTCTGACAGATTTCAGTAGCTTGATGAGAACATCAAGCTACTGAAATCTGTCAGAATTTTTTGATGGTACAGAAGACAGAAGTCTTCTGTGTTCTATCCATCACTGTTCGTTGTTGAAATCCAGTAGATATTGTGACAGAAGGATGTTAATAAAAATTTTAGCGGTTCATTGAGTCCAAGGCCAAGGTGGCTGCCAGGAAACTTGGCGTTATCGCAAAGGTCTGGCAGTACTGCACACCAGGGCAGCTTCTAATGTTGTACAAAGCACAGGTCCGTTCGTGTGTTTAGTAGTGCAGTCACATTTGGGCTGTTGCTGCTAACTGTCACCTGGCCACTTTGGATTCAGTGGAGAGGCGTGTAAAGAGGCTGATTGGTGACCCTGATATAACTCGAGACGGTCTTCAAAGCCTGGAGCACAGGTGTAGAGTAGCCAGCCTTTCAGTGTTCTATAGGATGCATTTTGGGGAGTGTGCGAGGGAATTGCATGATTTGATTCCCCCATATCCGTTCCACCATCGGACGACCCGTCGTACGGCGAGTTTCCACCCTTAGGTTGTTAACACCACTACGACCCGTTCGATGCGTTTCGCTTCTTCTTTTATACCGCGTACATTGAAGGACTGGAACAATTTGCCAGCGGCGGTGTTTCCGTAGGACTACAATTAGAGTGTCTTCAAGGCTAGAGTGAATAGGCTCTTAAGAAACTAGTGCGCTTTACCATCAACGATTGCGTCACTGCTTACCATCAGGCGGAATTGCGGTCAAGCGCTAGTTTATAATTTATAAAATAATAAGAATAATAAAAACTACACTACTAAACCTAGGAAACAGCTTTTGTAAAACAAATTGCGAGAACCTTCCCCAGAGCCCGATTCCGTGCCTCATGAAGTGCCGGGGGAATACCATAATTTATTCAATAAATTCTATTTATTCTCTGGCATGGAGTGGAACCCACGATAAAAAGCATTACTATCTTTTAGGTCCATCGAGGAAAATACCCACAGCGTTTTCTATTCTATCTAGCATATCTTCGCAATTCTAAGTGATTGCACTCTTGGGAATGCGGTATTGACGTCCTGAACAGTCTATAAACATTTGCTGAAATAAAAAGTTCATTGAATATAACGGTAGTACTGACTCAAATTTATCAAATCGTCGACTAACAACTTGTCTCTACATTTGGTTATTCTCCTATTGCAATAGTATCAGAATAGTCGATCAATGACCACATAATGATCGATTTTGTCTACTTTCGTAGTCTACTAACAAAATAGCGTCACTATGACTTTCCAGTGGTCAAATAATAACACTCCACTCCATATTAATAAAGGTTCAACCAGTTTTTATAAAAATCATTTCTACTAACTGGTTTTATACGAGTAATTATGGCAATGCGGCAATGACATTCTATCATCATTCCATTACGAGATGGCTGACTGATAATTGACCGATCATTATGAATTTAGCAGATTACGAACTTGTATCTTATTGACAATGGAATCGTGTTGGAATGCCAAATTTATAAAAATAGCAGACGTTTGCCCCAACAATATAGATTTAATTGTTACGGGCGACATCGCTGTGATTTAGGATAAGGACTAATAGTGACAAAAGAAGTGACTAATGATAAGGACAGACACAAGTGTTTAGATATAAGTAGGACATGAGTGCTTAGTATAGTGATTATTATAAGTAGGATTTACATTGTAGTAATTGTATAAGTTAAATAGCACATAGGAATTGTAGTAAGCTATGTAAGACGTCGTAGAAAGGGATTAGAAAGAAACTAAAGTCGGATACACCCCATCCCACAGCGCTACCTGCTACGCGCCTTTAACGCACTCTATAAATGGCGACTTGCTTGCATATGCATTGTGCCGTCCGTGTGTCCGTCCGCACGTCGTCTATGCAGTCTACTGCATTCACTGCTCAACCCGCGTATCTAGCTGTCTCTCAAGTGTAAATTCCGCCTGTACAGAGCCCCATCATGACATGTGCCTGTATAGGACACTCAAAAACCGCTTCCTTCGCTAGCAACAAATGCACCTTGGTTCGTCCGAAATGTGATCCTCCATCTCGATCTCAAAATCCCCACTATCCAGCAATTCATGAAACGCCTTTCCAAGCATTTCATTGACACAGCCGCCAAATATCGTAACCCTCTCCAGAATTACTAAGCTTCGCCGACCCAGGCACGTTCTCACCGACACTGATGACCCCTGATGAACCCTCCTCTAAGAGGACACTAGCACAAAATACAAGCCTTCGGATCTCACCGCGGAGGACCAACGCGGGGCGTTTAACGTAAACGTTATTTTACAGTTTTAGTTACCGCAATCCCGCCTGATGGTAAGCAGAGATGCAATCGTTGATGGTAAAGCACGCTAGTTTATTAAGCCTATTCACTCAAAAAAACTGAGTAAATAGGAAGACGGCAATTGAGCGAGGTGATACAATGTTAAATCCAAAACACGACCAACGATGCTGAGCCAGAGGGAGATTGATCTGGAGACCCTCCACGACCAAACTCCCGACACAACAACATTTGGCACATTGTACCCAGCACACATCGCAACACACCTGCTCAGACCCGTCCTTCGTACGGCTTCACCAGACATCATGCCGGAACTTGTCTGGTGAATTGTAACTTCTGCTGGCAGCCACAAAATCACTTCTGATGGTATATTTCCCGATCCCGACCCTTCAAAGGTAACATGCCTACATAAATACCCTCTCCCACAGAATGTAGACGAAGTCAAGAGATTTGTTGCATTCGCTAACTATTAAAGCTGTTTGATTCAAAAATTTTCTGAACTAACCTATCACCTATCTTTTGAATGCTTTATGTACGAAAAACGTACCATTCGTGAGGAGTGACTAATGCGAGAGAGCATTTTATAAGTTAATTACTACGTATTTATTAGTCCGACTGTACTGGACTAAGACAAGTCAAGACTTTAGTGACAAAAATACTTTTACACTACAAAGTACAAACTGACGCATCCAAACTTGGATTAGGCGCCGCCGCCTTACATAATAGTACATAATGTATTTTTCAGTTCACATTTTAGACCTTATTTATTAGTCCGAAATATATAAAAACTGATCATAAGCCATTGATTTACTTATTTAATATGAGCGGTCCTTCAAGCCGTTTAATTAAATTATAGACTTCAAAGACCTTAAGCTGAAGCAAGAAACAATTTGTTAATAAGAAATTAAGAAAAATAAATTTTGACAAAACTGTTAATTCAGTTGAATAATGGTAATAAGAAATTAAGAAAAATAAATTTTGACAAAACTGTTAATTCAGTTAAATAATTTAAAAAAGGAGATTTAGTATTAATTAAAAATCAAGTTGGAGATAAGTTAGATAATATTTATTTAGGCCCATACGAAGTTATAGATGTCTCACCTAATGTTAAAAATTTAAAGGATAATAAAGCATATACATAATTAATAAAAATAATGCAAAAAAAGTTGGTAACTTAACAATGTATGCTTTATTATCCTTTTTCCCAAACCGAATTATTAAGAATTTCGATACCCACAGGCGGTACCCTTAACGTGTTGTCGCTTAGTTTATAAATGCCCTTGGCTGAATGCTTTAAATTAATTTAAGGCAGCTACAGGATAGTCCGGATAAGTAGCCAACAGTCAACTCGACCATCAAGCATCAAGGTACCGCCTGGGACTGCGGTACTGGTTGTATCGCGAAATAAAGGATGTAAGACATTTCGAAGTTTCAGTCAAGATTAACATCCAGTACAGCTCAACAGCTTGGTCTTTTGGAAGCTGGATCAAGATTTCAATTAAGTATCCAGCATAAAGCCATCTACAACTAAATCTAGAAGTGTTACTGCGTGGGAAGAAAAGTCTAAGTCAAGCGTCACTACCCGGGAGAAAAAGTTAGAAGCAGGCTACGATAGCCGCCAAACCTAGATAGAAGGGAAGAGGGTAGAAGATTCGCCTAGATTGCCGTCGACCATCGCGTCCGCGCTCCCGCGCAACCCACGTGGCGCTCACGTGGTTGGAGCCGAACTCGCTACGCACGAGGTTCAAGCCGACCACGCCGCGCACGTGGACCCGGGAGGAAAAGTCAGAAGCAGGCTACGATAGCCGGCAACTCGACCATCGCGTCCGCGCTCCCGCACATCCCACGTGGCGCGCACGTGGTTGGAGCCGACTAGGCCGAGCACGTGGTTGGAGCTGACCTCGCCTCGCACTCGGTTGGAGCCGACCACGCCGCGCACGTGGACCCGGTAGGAAAATTCAGAAGCAGGCTACGATAGCCGGCAACTCGACCATCGCGTCCGCGCTACCGCACATCCCACGTGGCGCGCACGTGGTTGGACCCGACTAGGCCGAGCACGTGGTTGGAGCCGACCTCGCCTCGCACTCGGTTGGAGCCGACCACGCCGCGCACGTGGACCCGGGAGGAAAAGTCAGAAGGAGGCTACGATAGCCGGCAACTCCAGACATTTGAAGATTCGCCTAGACTGCCGTCGACCATCGCGTCCGCGCTCCCGCGCATCCCACGTGGCGCGCACGTGGTTGGAGCCGACTAGCCCGAGCACGTGGTTGGAGCCGACCTCGCCTCGCACTCGGTTGGAGCCGACAACACCGCGCACGTGGTTAAAGCCGACCACGCCGCGCACATGGTTGGGAGGTTGGGACCGCACCCGCGCCCTCATCCGGAACCCCCGCCACCCCCGCAGCATACCTCCGACGAGCATACCTCGAGGTCGGCGCAACGCTCCCCGCGAGGCGCCGACCTCGATGTATGCTCGTCGTCGTAGCTCGCTCGTCCTACGCGCCGCTACACCTGACGAACAAATCAGAAATACAGGACTCGGTTAGAACTATAATAGCTGCACACGATATACTGGATACAGGAAGTATGACACGTTCTTGAAGATCGTACAATAGTGACGTGGCACGAGTAAAGAAGGCAGAGTCCGAGGCGCTGAAAAAGGATCGCTGCCATTAGGAACGAACAGCTAGAACTTGAGAAGGCACTCATTAATAAACGTTTGGAGTACGAAATATCGAGAATCGAAGCGGAAGCCGAGGCTCGAGAGGCGGGATCGGGATGAGTGGCATCAAAATATTGACCGAAGACACCCCACGGACGCGAATCGGCTACACGCGGAACAGCCACCACGTCCGATAACCATCCACACCGCCGCCCTGTATACCACCAACAACGTTGAACCTGCCACACGTGCCGCCAGGGACCGAACGAAACAAAGATCGTCCTGTCGGTCGCCCTCCAGACGAGAACAAAGGTGAGGGATAGAACAATAGGTCGACACGTTGAAGAGAATAATCCACGTGCGCCCGCCGCCACGACAAGTAATCGAGCCAGGTTCAGTCCAGATTCACGGGGGCAGCTACTGAGTGGCTTTTTTTTTGGCTTGACCGTTTAGATACAAGTAGGACTAAGATGTAAATAGGACATATGATTTGTATTTTAGCATATAAGAAATGTAAGGCGTCGTGGAAAGGGAACAAAGAAAACGTAGAAAAAGAAGAAAGTCGGATACACGCCATCTCACGGTGCTACCTGCTTTCCTTCCTGCCGCCTTTAGCGCATTGTATAAAGATCGGCTTGCTAAAAAAAAATAGCATTGTGTTCGCTCATCAACTCGACCATCAAGCAGCAAGCCCCCTGGGTCAGAGTTACTGCTTGTACCGCAAAATAAAGCTTGTAAGACACTTCGAACGTTCATTCAACATTAACATACAGTCCACCTGAATACAAATGTGATACATATTGTTACGGGCTAGGGATTTTAAAATACCGGTTAAGGGTTACGAAGTTTATTGGCAACAAAGGTACAGTCGGTAGTAGGCAATGATAAGTAGAATGTAGCTAGTTGCACCGAAGTCTTCCCTTACGTCCACGAAGTCCACACAATAACACTACAGATGTTACTTCACGTAGTACTCAAAGTTCTCGTTACAGTTGTCGCAGTAGGTATTCTCAAAGATGGTTTCTTAACTGTCATTTGTTTTAGTATCGCTAGTCGAATGCAGACTGACTGCGCTGGCGTCACGGCGCTATATATAGGTCAGCTGATCGAACATTCCAGATTCGTCTAGACGTAATAATAATAGCGCATAACTTCGAATACATTCAGTAGGTACCTACGGTAATTCACCGGATACGAGTTTCTGGAAATTTCGATGTCGATACTTAGCTGACAAAATTGTTGAGACCTGTACCATTCGATAGGTCTAGCAATGCGTTTTTATACGGTACCTCAACAATGTCGAGTTTCGAGTTATAGGGCTTAAAAGTTACGCACTGCATGTAATGCTATATTGAACCTTATGCCATCGACATAAGGTGCATTCGTAACAATATAGATGGTTCCCGGCTCTCACTCTTGCAGTGCACTAAAGTCTTAATGTTCATTATATGTATATACATATACATATGTATTTACATTTATGAACATTAGGCGTTAGGGCCGATTCTAATCTATTCAACGGATTTAAAATTCAACTGAATACCAGTATTTTACGCGTCAGTCTTTCGGGGTACTGACTACCCTTATCGCCTGTTAAAGATCTACGAATTACAACGGCTTAACGACTCGCAAACAATACCAAAGAGCTGACATTTTCGTATGCCTCTATTCAAACTGTCAAATTATTATAAAAAAAAAACTATTAGAGAAAAAAGCGTAAAGCAACATAAATATTATTCCAATATAGTATATAATAGTAGTAGTACACGCCACAAAGCCTTGTTCATTGGCTTAATAATAGCATATCAAGAAAGGCCGATTGTTTGCTGGGCAGCCTTAGCCTTATCATATGTGCTCATCATGAATGAATTCTATACTCATTAGCGGAAAAGATTAAGCCTACCATTAGAAAACAATGCTCGTGCAGTTCCAAGGAAGGAAATAACAAAGCCTACGTACGATTCTACGAAACAATATGGTGCGCCATATTTTTAAAACTCAGTAGTTTGTAACGTTGCTTTAGTTCTGCAAGATTGTGCACAACGAGTAACGGATATATCATGGTCATTTCTGCCGAAAGACGTCCACTGCTGGACATAGGCCTCATCCAAAGAAGTCGTGTCCTTGTTATGTACCCTGTCCATTATAAGTTGTGTATAGTGCGTTTGTTAGACTTCTTGTTTTCATTACGAAGGGAATAAGTTGAAAATTGGTAGTTGGAAGAACTTGCTAACCAAGACCGCAAATTATCACATCAAATGAAGCTACCTACATACCTCTCCAGCTGCACCCGGATAGCATTAGGATATGGACATTTTCATCATATCTGAGCACTTAAATCAGTTTATGTTATGCAAAAACATTAACCCAACATTTTGTTGCTATTTTATAGCAATAGGTAAGCATAATTTTGATGTTCACTTAAAATTTTCTGCAAATCAAGTCAACGTTTATTTAATGACATCCCCGTTTCTGCGTGAGGTAATTATGCAAATTGATAAATTAGTGTATCAAAATCCATTTTTGTTTCCAGTTCCGACAATATACAAACATTACGCATATATTCCTAGTTCCACAAATTCATTTTAATAAGTTAATAACAAACAATCATTACCTACGTCAAAAGAAAACACCGAATCAGCCTTGTTGGTGACAAGTTGTGATTCTGCCAAACATTCTTTTCCTATTTGTGTGTTGTCTGTAACCTTAGTCACCTGTCATTACTGTTACGACATTATTGTTATTACGATAATAGTGAGGTAATGAAATGGTTATTCTATTCATGTTTCATCGATGGCGTTCATTCTTAACTCTGTGTTCCGACTTTTGACCTAATTGGTTTATTGCCAGGGTTTGTTCTTGGACTAGCTGTTCTGGCGCCCGTTCTTCTTTTATTTTTCTTTAGCAATTAGTTCGTTTGATTCATGTTTCTGTTTTAACGACGTCTTTTCAGCGACTTTTGAGCCATCCGCATGGCAACTTTTTGTTTAAAAAAAAACCTTGAGTATTTTCTGAGTAAATTCTTGTTTGCCGAAGTGGTAACTAGCGACAAATGAGTTCATCCAAAAATAAGAGTTTACACGAATAAGGTATTACAAATGAGTCTTTTGCGGAATGGAGTATTATGAGAAAACGTAACGTTCTTTGAAAGAAGAATAAACCATTCGAAGAGCAGGTCCTTATTACGAACAGTTCCTACTCGTATATCTACTAAACCGCAATTCCGTAATGATAATATTATTGTATATAATGGAACCTTGAAATGACTTATAACAAAACTAACATTGACAACAACGGTATATACATAGATTAATTGAAGTACTATCTTGAGATGTCTCAGGTGAGAAGGAAGGTGGGGGAACAGCGCGGTGTCATCTCCCATGCGCTAAAAGGTGCATCGTGCGAAACAGCCACCCAATGTTTTCATAGTACCTATACAAAATTTAAACGCTCCTCTATAAATCTAACTCAAGATACACGGTATATATATTAAATTCTGTCTGTATCTGTCTGTCTATCATCAGGCTGTATCTCATGAACCGTGATAAAATAAACTTTAAAAACAGTATTACTAAGAGCTTTGGCGAATTCGATTAATAAATTATTAAATTCGCCAAAGCTCTTTGTAATATTTTACGAAGGAACATCAGCCACGGTGATTATAATAGGTTGTGATCCGAAACCGAGGATACAAACAATATCTGCCAGGATGAACCATTTTGATCATGATTATGATACAAACTACTGTCTAAATAGGTAACTTCAATAATCTTAAAAGTGAATTTTAAACCTTATTATTGCGTATAAATGGACGCAGTTGAACAGAAAAGATTCAAACTACATTAATATGTTTTGAGTCCTATCTGTTTCACTGCGTCCAAGTCAGAACGATGTTTTAAATTCGCTTTCCATTTATTTACCATAGTGTTGTTGTTGTGTAAAATATTATTAACGGTATTATTAATAGTACTATTTTAAAATATTATTAATGTCTTGCCATATCATAGACGGCACAGTTTGCGCAGTGGTTTAGCGATTGACTGCTGCGCTGCGTGTTGCGGGTTCGATTCCCGCATGGAACAGACATTTGTCTGACCTACAGACAGTTGTTCCGGGCCTGGCTGTTTGTGTTTGTGAGGTTATATATGTTTGAAAACGCATCCACAATACAGGAGAAATTCATAGTGTACAATACCATTAAACTATCATTAATGGTAATAAAATCATTATACCAATAATAATATTTTACGGACCGGCTTACATTTGAATGACTGGTACGTATAAAGTGACTTGTTTGTGTATTATGAAGCCGGACATGAAGATTCATTTCTTTGTATGCACAAGTTTGCAAATTCCTGTAACCTTTCTGTACATCAAAGCTTTCAACATAGGTAACATCAAGAATATTTTAATATTGTTATGTAGTGAAACCTCTGTAGGTTTATTAGTAATAACGTTTATTTGAACTCAATATAACGTAGTCTAATACAGTAATATCCCTAAGAACTAGATAAAAATAATTTAGGTGAGTAGAAAAAAAACTACATACTAAAAATCTGTATCCTGGAAATCAGTGCTCTTCCGTGGTAGTATAAATGTAAAAAGAATTTTATTTAACAACTATGTGCTAAAGGGCTTGCAAATAAACACATGCAGACGACTTTACGTCACCAGTACACCACTTCGTCATTTTATTATCAACACGTGTCAAAGATTCGATAACACTACAGGTGTGACGTTAAACATGTGTGTTTAATTTTCTCGGTATCGGCTTTATATCCACAAATCTATTATATTTCATTATTTGTCCATCTACTTCATGACTCGGTACTTCTTAGCAGTCTCATGATTTTAGTAAGACTAGTCGAATCACAGACCATTATTTCATCTTTACCAACACATTCGTGTTAGCCTAAGTGAATATGATGGAGCCGTAATTTGAAGCAACGCTCACGACTGGATCAATATATACTATAAAATTAAGTAGACGTTTAGGTACAATTAAAAAGGCAACTCACGGCAATGCATAAATGTAAGGGACGTTGTGCAATATCCTAAACAATAGCATTCATAACAAAAAATGAGATAAAATACATAATGCTACTGAAGAGTTTAACCGGGTCCATTTTTATCTATCTTACTCCGTTAAAAAATGCCTTAAGTACGTTTAAACAATTATGTAAAGGTTCACCTTAGCCGAATCATTCTAGTGAGTAATATAGCATTGTTCTGGTCTAATTTCTTAACATGTGTCACGCGTTACTTTCATCTTCGCTCACATTGCTTGAATACCAAGCGAAGCACAGTTGCTAACCAGCAGCACAGTACTTTGTCCTATCGCAAATCAAAATACGTATGGGGCGAGCCCCCAGTGAACTTGTATATCGACCGAACGCGCCTTCATTATCAGCTGTTTTTCTACCCGTACCACTGTATCTGAATTCGCACCAATTTCATTGCATGATCGGGTCTACCAGCGATTTGGAGAGCGCGCGAATCAATCCTTGGTATCGGGGGTTCGGTATTCGTCGACCACATTAAACCGGTGGTACGCGGTTCTCTGCCCGATCACAATGACGAAACTGTATCGTTCATCGTGTACTTCACGCTGTGAGTGCCCACTGTTCGTGTTATCGCGTTCAGTGTGAGGCTGGTCGTTGGCCGAGTAAGACGCGTGGTCGTGTTGCCAAAGCCGTGCGCATACTCGAATTTTAAATATATGATCTGATATAGTTCCAAAGAAGAAAATCGTCTGTGATCTTAGTTTTAAATAGTATTATTATATTTGTCTTATTTACAAAACTGTAACTTGATAAAATGTCTCTGGAAATGGAGGAGTTAACTGTAACCACCGGCGATGTTTTCGAGGAGTTCCTGAACGTCTTTCGTCGCAGTTTGGCAAAGGTAAATGCATTCTAAATTCGGGTTAGCTAGGACAGCTGGTCGAGACTATGCCAGTTACTAAATACGTTTCGTTGGGAATAGGTCTATAGTTTCGTAGTTTGACGACTACGACTTTAGCACAGATGGATATGGAATCTTACGACGACGCTTGGGAATGGTTTTCGAAGGTATGACTTAGATTAACCTGTCGATTCTTTCAATCTTACATAAGTGCTTGCAGTTTGAAATATTTTCGAAGGTTCAGAAATAAAATTTTGTATTACGTGCAAGAAAAATTCATAAGTCCCGCTATTTGTAAAGCGTGTTATCACTATCACACCCAACGTGCGGGTTGGGGAATATCCAATAACGGCATAAAGCGGGAAACACGTGTTAGTTTGGTTATATGAAGTTGCAAAGTAGGATCTTTAGCTTCTAGTTCATTGATAAAATGTCATGCACTACCTGTATCTAGAAACAAATTATAATTATTCCGTTACCTCTCAAAATGTTAATTTCAACGTTAACCTTGGAAGCGTGGCATTTTCGTTGCCTAGGCAACAACGGGCATGCGTACGGCCTGTATAATTTTTGTTAAAAAATTCTGGATTTATCTTTCCATAATCACATGATAACATATATTTAAGTTTTATCAATGTTGTAAATGTTATCATCATCATCATCATCATTTATCAACCTTTTTATCGTCCCACTGCTGGGCGCAGGTCTCCTCTCATACAGAGAAGGATTGAGCGTAATCACCACGCTTGCTCAATGCGGGTTGCCAATTTCAGACTTAAAGTCCAGGTTTCCTCAAAATGTTTTCCTTCACCTTCAGTCATTGGTGTCCAAGATATACCTACTTAGAAAGTACATATAACTTTAGAAAAGTTACATTGGTACTTGACTGACCTGGAATCACGCACTCATTCTTGAGAGGCTGGTGTTTCAACCACTAGGCCACCACGACTTAAATAAATGTTATATGTAGTTATGTATATTTGTTCATCACTTACATTTTATGCTGGGCGTGGGCGCTGCTATGCGAATTCGCGAATCTTGATGAACTTTCTTTGATGATTATATGTTACTTTCACTTTTCTCTTTCTTAAAATTTTGTGCCTCGAATCAATATACTTTGCTTTTAATTATTCTTCGTCATAATTAAAATTATATAATTATATAATCATATTTCTTATCTATCGAGGACATCCGGGTTCTTATTTCTAAAAAGTACCATGAAAAACTTTCATTACTTAATACTTTTTCTGTGAACATAGTCAAAGACAGCTTTGTTGTATTTGTATGTTGATTGATTCTTTACACTCGTGTCAGAATTGCAATGTCAGTCAGCAAATTGGTTTTTGTTTATCCTAAAAAAATTGTTTGAGCGTACAAAACTGACACGCACAATATTAATTAGCCGCTGCTGCTCTGGATGCTGCGCGAATTTCTTAGACTTGATACCAAAACACAAATCGCAGAAACCAGTTACCTATACAGTAAAATATTTCCAATGGCCTGCGTTATTAGGTTATTACGCAGAACATTGTAACTATTTTACCTATTCCTACCTTATCTTTTCTTTGTTGTTTTATTCCATATTTTTAGTTTATTTTGAATAAATTCATACAATAAGTATGACAATGAAGGTAATTTAAAATTCCATGCTATGATATGATCGCCTTCTTTAGAAGGTTCTAGATACTATCCATACTCCTTCGTTTCTGAATTTTCTAGAAGGTAGATGACTATATCAGCAATCATTGATAAAACATTGGCTTTAAAGTGTGAGAATAATGTCTGACATGGTAAAAAGCTGAAATTTTCACTTTGTAGTTCATAATTTAATTCTGCTAGCGAATTACATAGATCATTAACTTTAAGTAGTATCAGCGCCAAAACGCATGCCCTATACATATGTCGCAACAGGTACCGTAGTGATAACACGGGTAGGTATTTGTTAAATAAATACCTTCAGTCAATCTACACTAACCATACGATTATTAAATTGATGACGACCATCTTAAAATTGAAATCGATGAGGATTGAATCAGTGTATACGATATTTCAAATATTCTTGTATTGGCTATGTATTATACATATGGGATAGGATTTGTTACACAAGGTATCGATTTATTACTAATTTATTTTAACTTAATTCTTATCGGTGTGTCACCAGGATGTAACGTTGGTAATGTCAAATTAATCGGGGGCGAGCATAATTAATTGTAAATTATATGAATCACTTCTCTCAATTATATTAATGTTATATGAAATGGTATAAAAACAAGAAAATAGTAATATTTAAATATAACAAAGTGAACGTTAATCAGTGTTTATGTAAACAAAAGCCCATAAACTTTTTTTATGGAAAGTCCAATTGACAGAACAGAAAATTTTATAAAATATGTATGGCTCTGTATACACGTTTCTTATCATTTACTCCTATCTCTGACTTTGTAAGTATTATTCATATCATCGTTATTTTAAATTACATCATTCTGTTTGATAAATTTTCCCATTATTATTAAATGTTTTATTAATTATTATAGGCGAATTAAAATGTCTCGACTGCAACAATTTTTGTTGATGTGCTGCAGGCACATTGTATTAAAATATGATGATTTCATAAACACTAACTAACGACTCTCCTTACTTTCGTATATTATCATCATCATCATCAACCTTTTTTATCGTCCCACTGCTGGAGCACAGGACATACAGAGAAGGATTGAGCGTAATCACCACGCTTGTCCAATGCGGGTTGGCGATTTCAGACTTAAAGTCCAGGTTTCCTCAAGATGTTTTCCTTACCTTCAGTCATTGGTGTCCAAAATATACTTAGAGAGTACATATAACTTAGAAAAGTTACATTGGTACTTGCCTGTGCTGGAATCGAACCCGCACACATACTTGAGAGGCCGGTGCTTTAACCACTAGGCCACCAAAAAAATACAAGTATATACTATAATTAATTATTTGAAACGTTTTTTACTGAGATAACCCTATATTAAAGTAGCCATGACACTTTTTATGACGCTTGATTGGCGACTTTGACAGTTCTATTTTCCCGTTGTGATCGTGTCGAGTGTTGATTTGAGTTGAATGTGTTTATTTTAATGGGCCGTATGTTCGGAATTCATGTTTTGTTTATTTCGCAGTCATATGGTAGATAACATAGATACGATAGCTTAGATACATACACGTCAATCAAATGTCACTGTCAAAATCTTATTTCGCTTATTGCTGACTACCATATTTATTAGTAGTTGTGTTGCACTGCCCAAGTTAAATTGAATTTGTATAAAAACTAAGGCAAAATATAGGAAATTAAGTTAATTTCCTATATTTTGGCTATAGTTACATATAAACGAAAAAAATATATAAAACGAAAATTATATATAACGTAACTATACCTATATACTAGCATTAAGTGTACAATGTGCTGGCCCAGGCTCCAAACATTTTGGAAACATCTCAACATTCAACTTAAGCCAAAAAAATTAGTCAACATTCACTTAACTATAATATTTGATGAATTTTCTTCTTAAACTAAAAACCGAAAAGTAAGATAAGTAATTAAATAAAAAATTTAAAAAATAAACCACTGTTGCACTTCTAGACTGCCTTAACGTTGCGAATTTTTGATAATTTTGGAGTGGTGCGGGAATAATTTTGCATGGATTGCTTTATTATTTTATACTAGCTTTCCGCCCGCGGCTTCGCCTGCGTGGAGGACGGTTATATCGCGCTTATTAGATTTCCCTCGGGAATATAAATTTTTTCCGGGATAAAAGTGCCTTATTAGTTATTCCGGACTTCTAACTTTACGTCTGCAAAATTTCTAAGCAATCGGTTCAGTAGTTACGGCTTGAAAGCGGAACAAACAAACTCACTTTCCCATTTGTAATGTTAACATATTAAGTAAGGATACAAGAATTTTACAAGTTATAGCCATTAGCAGTCACTATCCGTGGATGCGCGTAGCAGGCTTTAGTAAAAACACGCAAGCGCCCTGCGCCGCTTAAACAGCAGACGACAGCAGAAGCAGGCGTACATTTTCGCCCCGCTGTCAAAAGAGGGGGGTTGTTACTTCTACTCCTACGCCGCGCCGATGGTCTACTCTGCCTCCATCTTGCGAATTTTCATTCAAGTTACGTATCCTGATGCGACATTATCATTTCACCTGTCTCTAAAAAAATGCACAATGCTGCTAAAGAAGTCTTTATTTCAAAATTTTGTGAAGAACCTTTTTATTTGCTTTGAATATACATGTTTACAACCAACAATAACCTGAACTGAATTCCTCATTCCCATCAGAACATATGTTTTTAAAGCTCCCATATCTCTTCAATAGCAACCTCCAAACAATTTTAATATTGTAATGTCGAATTGTCTATAGAGGATCAGTGTATGTATAATTGTATAGCGAATCTGAACGTATACGACGCATGCTTCGCGACAATGACGCGTCACCCGAGCGTATTGCGTCATGCACCCGAGTAAGGCGACATATGACATTCATTAGACACGTCGGGGAAATCCTAATAATATATTGTAGGACAGACATCCTTATCACAGTGATTCACCACTTTCCTGTACGACTTGTTGCATTTATCAATTTCTTCGAACAGCTAGTGCAAACGCAGGGCAGTTTTCATTTAATGCTCGAGTCAAAAATTTCTAGATCTAATTTAAAAAGCAAAGTCTAGTGGCTATTTGAAAACATTTTGCTTGAAATTGGGGCACATCACTCGTCACTATCTAGAATGTTTACAATTTGACGTAAGGTAGTCGCAGACAGGCAAACAATTCATAATTATTTACAGTCTGTAAACGATTGTTTACAGACTGTAAATAATTATGAATTGTTTCGAATGAAACAATGAATGTGATGTTTGAATTGAAACAAGAGCTTGATAGCAAGTAACACAATGCCCATAATAGTGATGTATTCAGCGTGGTGACTGGTGAGTTAGTGAGTAATCAATATCGATCACGAATTCCAATAATCAATAGTTAGCCATCGGAAAAAATGATGATGACTACTTATAATCTTGTCTTTTTATTGATAATACAATAATAAAAAATAAATCGTATTTTAGTATTAATACGATTTTTATGTTTATAAATTAATATATGTAAATCAAATATAATAAAATTCCAAAGTGTTTATTTTAGATTGAAATCTGTATTTAGGATGAAACTACAAGTAAACCGTAATCAATTAATATATGTAACTGGTACTTGCATGATCACATTTGCGTTAGAGTTACAGTATTTTTATCTCACGAACAGTCGCGTACTTTTGTTGTGATTACCTCGTGTAAACAGACCCCAGCAAATCAAGCCACTATAATCTCTTAAATTTCTTTAAAAGACTTTCCACTTTATCTTTCAATAAGTAAGGTTCAATATTGCTTGTGAAAATTTGACAGTCCCGGGTAGCTTGACCGGGTAGCAGTAACATTTGCGACACGGCTGAATTTGGAAACACTTGCGACTTCACCTATGTGACGACTAGTAGTTATAAGATATAACACACACACGTGTCTTATGTCCTACCGCCACTCGTCTTCAGGCTTACATTTAAAGCGTATTTATATACAAACATACTGCAATAGCTAATTATATATCTCGGCCTTTGACTGCCATTGCGTCTGTCACTTAATGATAATAACTTGTAAATATGTGGAATAAGTATTCCACCGTTATGCTTTTTCGTACATAGATCACCCATATTTAAAATCTTATTGCGTGCCCACATTTGTTCACGTGACATATTTGAGATAGGATAAAAATGTTAAGTATTTTGTCGACGATATTATTAGCATAATGTCATGCGACATATTCATAAAGATCTCGTTTAATACGAAACGTATAGAATATTAATTTTCATATTATACAAACTGCACGTGCTGCAGTGACAGTTGCTATGTCCTGTTGCTGTTGGTGGTGTTATGTTTATACGATTAAACACCTGTTATTGACCTTACAGGAAACTGAAATTTTAGATCATGCGTGAATGTCATGACAATGAACCAAGCTGTAACACACTGTAAATTAACACATTAGCGTAACAATAGGCTGTTACATAACAAAATGATCATTTTCACGATGCCACGTAGAAGTACACTAAGTGACAGTCAGTAATTGATTATACTTTTAATAACTGCTCACGGTTTCAATAGTGTAAGTATATCAAGCTGGAATAGGGTATTAGTTTGAATGACAACTCACTCCACAGTCGTTTGCGCTTCTTCTTTGACGGTGCGATTTTTACAAAATCGTTCGGCAGGTTGGATGGACTATCACTTTAAACTCACTTCACCTAACATTGGCTGAATAACATTCACGTTGATTATAGTCATCATCATCATTCCAGCTGAAAGACGTCCACTGCTGGACATAGGCTTCCCCCTGGACCATTCTCTACATAGGCCTGCGCCTCCCGCATCCAGCGGTTTCCCGCGACCTTCACTAGGTTTTCAAGAATGGGTTAAGTATTTTCGCGTAATTATCTCTTTGGAGTTTTTCGAAAAGATATGGTAAATTAATTATGTATGGTAAAGCAACGGCTTCGGGTTTTTAACTTTTTTACAATTTCTACGAATTTTCAATGTTTTTAATGGCTTTATCTGAATGACATGACATTTAGGTAAACTGACAAGAGGTAAAAATTTATTTTTGGATTTGAAATGCATCTTATGTTTGTCAATCCTACTAATATACAAGTTAGAAAATTAGGTTTGTGGGGCAGTAAGGGGAAGTACCTTATCTGTTGCAGCTACGCTAAAATAGTGCTAAGGGACTATCCATTTAAGGAATTTTGGTCCCCAATCACAGATTTAAAAAATGGCAATAAAATAGCTAGTTACAATTTTTTTAAGCCAATTATCCTGTTTATAATACTGATCAAAACTTAAGTAAAATAAGCAAATAAATAACTTAAGTTAAATCTTTGGAATGCACTTTATACAGAATTAAATACAAGAAATTAATATGACAAATAATCACGTAGAAGGTATCTAATTTTACTTACGTGTATCAAAAAAGGGGTAAAATTTTCTTAACCTTTCTTAATGATGTCTTGTTGCTTCTTGTCCTACGATATTAGCTGCTCGAAGCGACCGCAATTTTGATGAATGCATAATTTATTCGTATATGTGCCGACTGCCGAGACAATTTATTTAGATAATTCCCAAATAAAATAGTGCTTATCGAGTAGTAGATCGTGAATTGCTTTTTGTAAACCTCAGTTTTCAAATAGACCCTAATATAATAAAAATAAATCTAGTCACGTTAGATGTGGACTACGCGTTGGCCTAATATATGACCACATGGTCCTACTCCTGGGCCTGGTTCTTATCCATTGATCATCAAACTGTCGGTTCACGTCAAAGTAGAACGCGTACTGCGGCTGTTGTAAGGTGGATCACCATTTTGTTCAAAAAACATTCTTCTTGGTTCGGACAGTGGCAAAACATCGACGAGGCTTTCAAGATTGTCTAAAAAATGTTGTTGAAAAGAATTCACACTGAATTCCAAAATTTACCTTCATAAAATTCCACCATTAGCACTCGGTTCCACATTACACTACACTGACTACACCAATAATTTAAAGAAAATTTAACTTGACTATGTGTTTCGAGAAACCATTTTATAAGAAATTTATATTCAAAGTGGTAACAGCCACACAGAATGACCTTTATTTAACCTTATATGACCTGGCGATTGATTCTGTAAAATGTCTTACCGTGAAAAGTTGGGTAAAGTAAACTCAGAGTGAGTTGTCAATAGTGTAAATCCCTTAGAATTAGTTGGGATAACCGCTGACTTCACCTAAGTTTCACGGTGAGATGGTTACAGAATCGCACTGCTGCTGTTTCAAATAATTGATGACATATCTTTCTAGTATAGAAAGGCAATTCATGAGAAGCCAGGAAACTGGGTACATTAAAAGTCAATGGATAAATGGAATGAAATGATGAATGGTATAGAAATGTTTCTACCAAAAGCGTTTGGTCACCTGTGCATGATCCTTCAAAGAACCCAAGAGCAACTAAGCATCGAGTCTTCTTTTGTTTATCATTGCTGCTTCCAACAGGCCTCTTAGCAAAATTTGTAAATATAGAAATAACTGCTACACCATAAACAAGACGTTAGCAAATTTTTAAATCCAGTCACGTTCCAGAGGTCCAAAATCACTGTTCAATAATAAAACATTCCCTCTTCTTACGATTGATGATACAAGACATTCCGGCCGGCGCGCGGCGGTCGTTTGTACCTAGTATGCTGCCTTTGTCGTTTTACCCTTGAAAGACTATAGCACCTTCTTGCCTATATAGCCAAATCGCAATGCCTGTTCTAACTCAAAAATAATTACAAACTTCAGGGGCTTCGAAAATAGTAGTCTCAAAGAAGAGCGACCAGTACCGACATTACATTTAGACGCGCAAGTACTTCTCTATGACATTAGGTGCCTCATTTCTATATCGATTGACCAATCGCTTGACTTTGACCGCATTACCTAAAAACTAGTATCACAAGGTTAAGTTTAATAACGCTGAGAAACTGACATGATATTCTATTGTCATTAAAATTATACAAACATATAGGCAGCAATATAACATGGAAAATATTATTTCCTTCATGTTTAATGAAAGTGAAGTTATTTCACAAATAATATTTGAACTACATGGTCTAAATAATAGCGTACTTGAATAACACTTTTCAAGAACGCGGTGACATTCGATCTATGCCGCTTAGTTTTTCATTGATCATCACTATTGTTACGAATAACTCAATGCAATATTATCAAAGGTGTTTAATATTTAACCTTACCAGCGTTAGGCAATGAGTCACAACCGAATGCGGACCCACTGACGGCCACCCTTGACATCATTTGCGCACCGGACCCACAGCATTAACTAGTAGAATGAATAAAAATATTTATTCAAACTCCAAAAAATAAGTTCCTCAAGTTTTGCTCTTGCCGGAGTGTTACTGAAAATCTTTAACTAACATCCCAAACGGTACTGAAAATTACGTGTCACTTTCCTTAAAGCGATAGAAACGAAAAATAACGGAAGGTGTCATCACCCAGGCACAGTTTGTGCGCACTCCTTATCCGATCCCGTGAACTAATTTTTCAATGATTGATAAGTTATGTTGGATAGGATAGAATATGTTTAAAAAGACGTCACAAGACCGTCTATCGGATTACATATTTTGTAGGTCAGTGGACACGATTACGGGTTAGCACTATGATGTCAAATTCATGCTATTAGCTCTTGAAATGTTATGGATAAGGAGCGTACATTTTAAAAATATTTTTTTTTAAAAAGTAGACATACATACCTATGCAGTGTGTTGGTGGATACACTGCGAATATATGTGTGTATCATCATCAACCTTTTTATAATCCCACTGCTGGGCACAGATCTCCTCTCATACAGAGAAGGATATGTATGTATGTATACTAAATGTTATTGTTACTCTTGTTAGCTTTACTATTTTGAATTTTGTCTAGTGAAAGTCTTATGCTCAAGCAATTTAATGTGTTTTGGAAAAATAATAGTATTGATAAGTTTTTAACAGTTTATCTTCCCCTTAAAGAATTAGAAGAAACACGCATTTTAACTTTCTAGTTAGCTCTCGCACAATACGTAATCAAAGAAGATCAATTATCTTCTATGTACTTATCTGCGAAACCGGATCCGCATATACACTCGGCGTCAGTAAAATCGCACCAAACTGCAAGCGGGCTCGCCGATGCACTGCGGTCAGTATTGGATTTTCTTCTCCCTTTGTCTTCGTCTAAACATAGACGGTAGAAAAGTTACGTT
Organism: Sesamia inferens; assembly: GCA_037179545.1. Classification (NCBI taxonomy): domain Eukaryota; kingdom Metazoa; phylum Arthropoda; class Insecta; order Lepidoptera; family Noctuidae; genus Sesamia; species Sesamia inferens. Next base: position 24,885,349 of record CM073921.1, read on the forward strand.
TATTCTGCGGGCCGCCCGGAGCTACTGTTGCAACTCAACGGTATTAGAGAACCAATTTCTCAGAGATGTCGATACGATGAATCGATCGTCTCTCTCCGAGGTGCAGCGACGTCTAACAGACCCATACCTCCAACATAGCCACCGGTCTCCTGGAACCGCTGGCATACTCTTCAAACCGAAAAATGGCTCAAGTTCAGTTTCCGACCGACCACACACTGCCGCATCTCTGATTCCAGTAGTGCAATCACTTGACTACTTGAGCAGTTTCATCAGCAGCGGTATCCATCTTCAAGTTGTGTTTGATCTTCTCGTGTGTCCTCTTCAACGGTTGGATAGCACATGACCACATTAAGCCTGTATTAGCTCTTTTATACCCACTAATGGTAGCGCAAGAAGTGGCCGTGCTGAGGAGCAAAATTGGCTTTTTTTGACTGGGATTAACGCTGAGGTGATGATGATGATTTAATGGGATTTCAAATGACGTCAATATTGACGGGGTTACACGCGCGTGTTAAGGGTTAGGTAATAACGCTTGAAAGTTATTTTCACGAAGATGAGATTTTTTGACGCCGAGTGTGGAAGACAATAATAGTTATATTTAGTTACGTTGCCCAAATAATTAATCAAGCACCCATAAACACAGGCTTTTTCACAAGAAAACCTAATAATATTTCCTATAAGTATTTATACTTTCACTGCATCAGCTTAGCTATATATTAAGGTCACGAAGCCATAAACAAGTCATAGTCTTAACTTATACAACCACTAATTAACTATATTTACCAGAATTTTACCTCCTATGCTCAGTCATTATGGTTAACAAAACCTCATAACGTTTTTAAAAAACTTAACGCCACTGAGAATGATTTTGACATCTTTCACTTAGGTTATCTGTCAAATAGTCATCATAGACCATATAACAATTCAAAATAAATAAAATGATTGTTTTCTGACTCTGATAGTCTAAATTACGTCAACAATGAACAGGACAACCCAGTATATCCTGAAATTTTTCGTTCATACAGGCTTACTCAAGAATTCAAAGATGCGTTGGAGACTATACGTTGCCCTTCTATCACTCACGTTGGATTTGGAATTAAGGAAGCTGCGCCTCTACAAAGATGCGGCGGTAATGGCTGTTCATTAAAAACTTAGCTCTGTTTAAGAGGCTGTCTTGTCCAGTGATAGACTTTTTGGATTTGTTTACTTGTAATGGAGGGATCTGTTATCTCTGTGGCGCCACACAAAATGATAAAAAAGTTATTTAGGGAGGTTTGTGGTTAAGCAGAAGAAAAGTTATGGATAGATGTTGCAAATACAAATTGATTGGATCATCCAATTTTTATCTATTATGAAACGGAAGTTTGTAACTTAAACCGATAAAGGTTTTTGTAAAATGAAGTAAAATTTGCAGGGATGGAGCTTGACTTTCAATAGACTATTTAAATGAAATGTAGCAATATGATATAGTTTATATAATATGCATACAAATAAATTAATGCTATCAGTATTACGGCAGGCGGAACAACTTAAATATGAGACCAAAATATGGAACTTTAAGAAACCTGAAGAGAAAGAAAAAGAACCGGAGCCAAGGAAAAAGGGAAAAAAGGCTCGTATTACCTACACACACAATACTTGAAAACTAGATAAAGCCATTTCTTGGTCGGTTAGTGGTTTTAAGTAATGATAGTATTGTGGTTTTATCACTTAGTTTGTAGCGATCATCTAGAATGGATTATGAGTTTGTAGGTAACAATTAAAGTATTACCTTAAACAAATTAGTCGAAACGCAAGCTGATTTTTAGGAAAAAGCTTCATCATCACTCTCCCCTATCCCTATTCTTAAAGGTTGTCGCAACATTTCTTTTTGTATAGTAAGTTTGTTGTTTCTTTGGTATTCACTTAGACTCTTAAATCTTTATTGTAAAGCACGGAACTCATCGAGGTGTTTGGGAGTGTTTAACGATTAAGATAATTTGACCAATATACATATTAAGCTATTGTGTTTTCCTCAATCAACATTTTATTAAAAACTATGTAGATATAGATACAAAGAAATGCCTTTGGCAATTGAACTATTTGATTACAGGTTCGATTCTGGTAAAATTTACTTTGATTCTTATGGTACTTAAGTCCTTAAAATACTGACATGCTCATATTTCTTTCCAGTACCTGGATATTGGCGAGGATATGAATGTGCCAGATGACTTCACACCAAGTGAGTTACAAACGGGAAAGTGGTGGCGCCATCTATTGGCAGGAGGCATTGCAGGCGCAGTCAGCCGGACCTGTACAGCACCTTTAGATAGACTTAAAGTATTTCTGCAGGTATGTGTGAACTATGTCTCGAAAAGGTGAAGGTTGAGCTTACACGTAGTTTAATGAAATAGCTTTGCACGAGTGTAGGTGAGGTCGCTACTCATACGTATTGCTATTTGCCGTCTTCTAATTGATTCCACGCAGAGGAGCGTATTCATGTACAGACGTCAGCACGTCAAGCTCTACAAACTATCGTATTTCTTTCTTAAACTTTCAATTTTATTACTAAAGCATTAAGGCTCAAGATTAACTGGGAATATTTTACAGAAAAGGGTAGCTTGACCTGCTGTTGTCCGACATCAAAGACCATTTTTATTTCCAGTTTGAATAATGAACATTTCATTAATCAACATTTGACTGCAGTACCGGCGATGCTTGGGGAGGCCTATATCCAGCAGTAAATGTCTTTCGATAGATATGATATCCATGTAAACAACTTCATAATTTTAAATTCTGACATAATATTTTAGCAAAACGTAAAACTTACAGTTCTACTTCAGTGTGCCCTTAATATAAAGACATTCAGAAGCATTCCATATCAGAAAATAATAAACTAATATCGAATGTTATATACTTTCAGGTCAACCCTGTTAGAGAAAATATGAGAGGATGTTTAGCAAAAATGATTTCTGAAGGAGGTATACGCGGTTTATGGCGGGGGAACGGCATAAATGTAATTAAAATAGCCCCAGAATCGGCACTTAAATTCGCCGCTTATGAACAAGTAAAAAGATTAATAAAAGGGGATCTGAGGGACAATCACCCGTTAGAAATTCACGAACGTTTTGTGGCGGGTGCCACGGCCGGCGCGATGGCCCAGACTGTAATCTATCCGTTGGAAGTGTTGAAGACAAGATTAGCTTTAAGAAAGACTGGCCAGTATACTGGGATACTGGATGCTGCAAAAAAGATATATTTAAGGGAAGGGCTAAAGTGTTTCTACAAAGGATACATTCCAAATATTTTGGGAATAGTGCCGTATGCTGGGATAGACCTCGCGGTGTACGAGACGCTGAAGAAGAAGTACATATCCAAATATCAGGCTCACAACGGACAACCGGGAATGTTGCTTCTACTGGCGTGTGGCAGTACCTCATGCACGCTGGGACAAGTCTGCTCGTACCCTCTCGCGCTAGTGCGGACGCGGTTACAAGCTCAAGGTAATTTATGTTTTATTTCCTTAGCAGTATGATCGATTGTGCGGAAAGGTGCCTATAAAAATGTAGGGTGCTACATTATAGGTCTTAAATGCAAAGTGTCGCATTTAAGACTAATTTAGAAAGATCCGAGAGAGTATATCGTAAACACGTATCCAGAATATAGGTACTATAGATTACTCTACGCCTTTTGTTCAATATCTATACATCTTCAATTCAAAGCCTGGAAATCTCTGTAAGATTTCCAGGCTTTGAATTGAAGATGTATAGATAATCTTAATACACCGAAAATAAACGTAGGTACTATAGCGAAATCCACCACCCCACCCCAAAACAAAAAACGGTAGAAACTGTTTACTGTCGACCCCTAACATCTCCGAAGTATTCTGTATCGTTTTAAGTTCTATGTTACGCGTTTCGTTTCCTCACTTTGTACTTCAAGTGGACCATGGTACGTGACCACCTGCCTCCAAAAGCCTACAAAGTCCTGACTTGTTGAGAACATCTGTGTAAGATCTTGGTGTCCCGAAGGTTTCAGTTATAATCTGAGCTATGAGCACATCTGCAACGGTCTCATAAGTTATGCTCATTTTTGTGAAAGTCTTTGTTCAGCGGACGGTGACGGTGATGGTCCCCGTCATCAGTCACTGGTCTCTCCTGTTCAGGCGTAATAATATGTTGGCTAGTCTGTCATCCAGGAATGCCATGGTTTCTTTGGACTGTCTGCAGCCCGGTGTTGAGGACCACCAATTCCCTGCTTGTGTGTGGGTGTCCTTAAGGCCAGCTCTTCAGCTACGTCATTACCTAATGATCCGCTGTATGCCTGTTACCGTGATCGTTGTCCTGATCCCAGGACAGAACAATCAAATTATCCTTTATGCCGAGGAGACCACACATTAAGCATCAAATACAGTTCAATCAATATTTGACCTCGACACATTGAATCGTATCGTAACCAATCAACGTTCAAGTACTGATTCGATTTGTATTGTTAAGAACACTAAGTGATCGATTTCTTTGTCGAGTGCAAAGAGGAAAGGCTTTCTTTTGTGTACACAGGGGTCTTTTATAAACACAATGAACTCTACATATTATTTTAATAATTATAAACTAGTGCTTGACTGCAATCCCGCCTAATGCAGTAATGCAATCGTTGATGGTAAGGCGTGCTAGTTTATTAAGCCTATTCACTTTAAAAAACTTAGTGAATAAGAAGAAAGGCGGCAGTTGAGCGAGGTGATGCAATGTCACACCCAACAACATGACCCACGATGCTGCGCCAGAGAGAGAGATTGATCAGGAGATCCTCCACGACCAAACTCCCGACACACCAACATTTGGCACATCGTACCCGGAACGCATCGTAACACAACTGCCCAGACCCGTCCTCCGTACGACTTCACCAGACATTACGCCAGAACACGATGAATCTCTTGGCGGCAAGATTTTGTCTGGTGGGTGGTAACTGCCGGCAGCCGATGTTATGGCCTACCAATTTACTTAAAATTACTGGTCACTTGTTATGGGTTTCGCATAACATAATTACATATTGCTTGTTAAATCTGCGTATGAATGTGGATCCACGCGAGGCACAATGACTTTATTGCAACAAATCGCCAGCTAAAAAATAACTAGTTGATAAAATTTTGGATCTAGAATTTCCTCACGATGTTTTCCTTCTCCATTTTGAGAGCAATGGTGATGAAATAATTTACACAAAGCAAAGTACCCATCAGCGTTCAAACTAGAGCCACGACTGCCCCACACAGATCATTATCAATATGAAAAACCTTTTTATATGATCCAAAAATCACTAAACTGATAACGTTTTCACATGTCTGTCTTCGCATTGATAACAGCGTTAATTGGCACTTCCTTGTCCACTGAGTACATACGTTATCAACGTGTGGCAACGGTAACTACGCATAACTTAGTAAAAAAAATCATTAGAATATACATATATACTTTTAAATACTCGTGAAAGTTAGGGACGTCAATTAGGAACTTTGTTTTTTATGACTATCATGGTTTAGTCAATATGTGATAACGTGTGCACTTAGCAGCTATTTTACTTTGCAGATTTTTTGAAGTAACATCAGCGGCGTTGTGCATTTTTTCTTTTATTTTGGGAATGGTAAAAAATTTTAAACTCGCGTCACAACACATCACCTGATTGAAAATTCGTAGACGGAGGGAGAGTAGACCGCATAGGAGAGGCATTGTTACCCCTCTATTACCGCGCGGCGAAAATGTACCTTTTTACTGTTTCGTTTCACCGAAGCAGTAGGCCTAGTATGAGTTTTCAATACGAAACTCGTTCGATCGTATCGAGCGCGTTTGACTCAGCGATTGGCCCGCTTCAAGGTCGTAAGAACTCTCAACCAATGAGAGCGCCAAACGCGCTCGATACGATCGAACGATTTTCGTATTGAAAACTCATACTAGGCCTACAGGGCGCTTGTGCGAGTATGCATATGTGTTTATTTTGTACTACAGCCTGCTACGCAGATAGTTTCATAATTGTCATGTTTGTGAACGTTAATCCAAAAAATGAATATTGAATTTTACCACGTAAATTATAGTACTTTTAAATAATGTAAATAATGATTATAAATAATGATTTCTGATAAATAATTCAATGAAAAATTCCCTAATCATTCCTAAATATTAAAAAATGCACAACGTTAATGTTCAAATTTTCACTTCTGCCAGCAATCCCAAAGATTAAGCCGCTGTTTTTTTACGCAGGAACACCTAGTGTAAATTTGTACAACTAACTGAAGGAGTGCCTAAATGTAAACTTTAACCTTAGCTAGCCTTTTAATTTTGACTAAGCTCGTTTGAAACTACATCAGTCGTTTTTGCAGACACTAGAGACGAATATTATGTAAACACATAATTTTTCGTTACTTTAACCAAAGTGGTAATTCCTGTTGTTTTAAAAAAGTTGACAGCCGTTTTTCATCTTCAGTAATGTAATGTATTTCCCTCTAATTTTGACAAGTTTTTGACATTTGTTTGTCGCTGAGTAGAGACTACGACTAGATTTTGGTCGTTTTAAACCACAGGAATTGGGCATCCGTTCAAACTGCTCTTTGCTAGTAAATAGATTCGGTGCATGTATTTTGAACAATCTTTAACAAAACTTTCTTGTTTTATTTTTCAGAGAAAGCAGCACAAGGCGCGGAGGGCACAATGCGCGGTGCGTTCCGCGAGATCGTACAACGCGAGGGCGTGCGGGGCTTGTACCGTGGCATCACACCCAACTTCATCAAGGTTATCCCGGCCGTGTCCATCTCGTACGTAGTGTACGAGTACGCCAGCCGGTCTCTCGGTGTCAACATGACGTGATCACGTCGCGCCTCTCCGGTCTATGACGTCACGCGGACGGTCGCCACCGAACCGCCCTAACGCTCGAGCTCAAACTCGCATCACATTCTAATTTAAGCATATTCGCAAATTGCATTTCGTTCTACACAGCTCTTGTGAGTGTTAAGTCTTATTTATTCTACATACGTGACATATTCCAATTATTTTAATTGTTTTGAACGGATATTGTAATCTTTTAAGCTTGTACTTGTGTAGCGAAACATTGGTTGCATTTGATGATAAATTGAGGTGGATAGAGTAAAATGATACACCGATTGAATGTCGGTCTCATAACTGTGATTACAATAAATTATCAATTTTTTTTAATTTTATTTTATTTATTTCTATTGATTACCTTCAGCGCTCTCTCTAATTAAACCGTCCATGTTGGTTACAATATTTTAAGTGTCTGACTATATCTTCACATTACCAAACTAATTTGATAGAGTGCGGTTGCTTCAAAAGAAAGCTTTCTATTTTTCTATATGAGATATAGAATATATAGAAGGTTTCTATTTTGAGTTCCAATTGCTATGGAAACATATTTTAGTTGAATGCGAGCAGCTATACTATACACGAGGTAAGGAACGAGCTGTGATTAGTATAAGCAACATGTTTCGTATAAATTATATAAGGTATAACCTTACGGATGTCTTTAAATAAGGTTTTTGGTTGACGTATAAAGCATTGTTTGCACTGAGGTGAATCCCGCAATAATTTGCGCCAGTTTGGGCACCTACGTATAAGTTAGTTAACACAATCCACGCAACTGAATTCGCCTCAGTATGATCAGAGCGCTGTATGGACCGATTAACAGAAAAGATAAAAACCATTATACCGGAGTAGGTATATGTAAAGCTCGGTACTTCATAGGTGACTACCAATAACTTCCTATCCCATTACGTACTTTATTTTAGTCACTAAAGCTCTCTAAGCAATTTACATGTGCTAATTTTCTAGAATAATAAAAAGCCTGTTAAGTTATTAAAATTTAGTGAATAATTATACTAACAAACTCAAATAGTAGTTTAAAACAGGGTGGCAAGGAGGTCTATAAACAAGCTGTAACTAAAAATTCAGCACATAATTCTAGACTCCTAGCATAGAAATATTTCGTTGCTAAAGAAAAATAGTTGCTTTTCCATAAGTGTAGGCACTAACCTACACTGACTTGAATAGCAACTGTTTTTATCACTGACAATTTTCCCCGCACGTGGGTTGAGAATCATGTACTTTATCTATGGTAACTGGTGGCGCGTCGATGTGACTGACAGTGTCCCCGTGTATTTCAAATAATTAATTGTGTTGTGCTTTTGTTTAGGGACATTAACTTTTATGTATCGTTGTGGTATTGCTTCTCAAATATGTGAACACTAGGTTAATTTGGATATTATAAATGTATAACAAGTTAGAAAATATCCGCTTTAAAATCATTCGCTTCCTGAATATAAACATTTTAATTCTATCCATATTTTAAACAAAAAAGAGAAAAACAAATATAAAAACTGCCATCTTCATGTTTGTTATAGTAAAATCTTATTAAATTTAACAAATAATTTATTTAGGTAGGTCATTAAAATTGTCTATTGCCTTTCTAAATGTTTATCCTTTAGATATTAGAATAAAAACTAGTAAATTTTTCCTCTCTTAATATTGAGTGTTAGGTAGACTTTTCAAATTATTACAAATTGTCGAATATTATATATTATTATAATGCGGAAAACCTCAAACGGCGGAAATACTCCAATCTCATTGGAACCTATATGTTCGAGCCGTTTGGGGTTGAAACACTAGGGCCATGGGGTCCGAGTGCACATCTGTTATTCCAGGATATCGCCAAACGTCTAATCGACTGTTCACGTGACCAGAGGGCTAGGCTATTTTTTGGCCAAAGAATCAGCATTGCCATACAACGTGGCAATGCTGCCAGCCTTTTGGGCACGTTTCCTGTTGACAGCGATGCGGATGAATTTTTTGATGCCCTATAGTTATTTCCATTCCTCTTTTATACATATACTTGTATATATTTTTATTTTTTATTTATAGGTTAATCTGTAATAAATTTATTTGATTGATTATATTATAGTATTAATATTGCCACCATTTGCCTAAACACACTGTGTTAATTAATCGTCCGTGTTAAATGTTAATGGCTACGTGCAGAATGTCCGTTAAAGATATATTTCAGCAATATCAATGATAATTGGACGCTTTATATAAAACCATCCAGAAGTTCTGATTATCAAGGAATGCTGAAGACATTTTGTATGGATGCTGTTGTTTGTTGTTAACTCCTCAATAAGCCGAATGTCACAATGCTTCTAGTGATATACATAGTTTCCCACATGCATATTTTGTACCAAAAAACCGCGGTAAAGGTTTATTTATAGGTCATAAGTGCTTCACTCACTTCACTTTTCCTTTACTCCGGTTTTCTTGACACCCTAAAATATGTAATTCGGGTAAACAAAACGAGACGTTAACATAATATTCCACTGTGGGTTGTTGTATTTAAAACAAATATAACTTCTATGTTAACGTGTTGCTAATAGAGTGTACTGTTTATCAGAAATGTTATGTAACAGGTTATGTGCTTTGAGAACAAATCTATTTAATGATGCTCTAATGCACACCCTATGTGTATGCTAGTTTGTTTATTAACAAGAATTGTATCGAAAGAATTCGAAAAGAAAATATATCTTGTTTCTATGTATCCAGCAGAAAAGTGTGGAGTGATTGAAGGGTAAATATCTACGCGAGGCGGTATGATGTGTTATGGTATGTACAATTTATTCCTTAAGGGGTTGACTACCACCCTAATGTCTATAAATCCAAGCTTAACAGGTTATAGCATGATAAGGAGATTAGGGAAGTATTGGAAGGCTTTGTTATAGTCATTCTCCAGTATGATAAAGATAGTGAAATATAGGGTGGATCTTCTAAGATTCTGAAGGAAACAGATATGATAAAAACCTATTATAGAATATTGCATAAGACTTACTTTACCCATATACAATAGCAAATTAACCAGAAATATTTTAAAGCAGTGATATATTCACATGTCTGCTTTCTATTGTTATTTATTTTAATTATCATACATGTAGTGTGTGTTAAACAATAATGCAAGTTTTGGTGTAATTTAGTTGTAGGCTATTGTTAAGATAGGTAGAAACAAATTTCGTATTGTGCTTATTAAGTAGTTTTGCTAGTTTACTTTTTTCTTACTATATTATACATTGTAGTTGTTCAGGATTTAAGAACTATAAGATGTATTTGTAACCCAGTCTATGCGTTGCCTTGTTGATGCCAAGCAATACTACTATTTCATGATAAATAACAAAATTTTTACCAGGCAACCTCGCCTGGTATAAATTGGTGGTGGTCTGTGTTAGCTAAAAATAATAAAATACTGTTAGTCTTCATATAGAGAGAATTAAGTACCTTAACAAAGCATTTAAAAAATATTTTTACTATTAAATCTCAAGTCCATAAATAATAAGAAAGAATATAGTACACTATAGTTAACATTACAGATAGCTTATATACGCAATAATATACTATGTACTGTGTATCTGCAATATATCTTAAAGCATAAATATTTGCCTAGAAAATGAGGATTTCTTAAATCATTTCGAAGACAGTTCCCACCAACCAGTACGCGAATGAAAATGTAGAACACAATCATCAAGTGGTATACCTAATAGGTACTTATTGCTTATAAATTGAAAGCAACGTGCAATAAAAGCAGTGTTCTCATTACTAATATATACTTACCTGTTATTAATACATAGTACAGATTTAATGTTATATCCGCAGTACGCCTTATTCTCGAATATTTTATCCATTCTATAATACTGAGAATTATATCATTATTTTGTTGAAATATTTCAATAAATTATTATTGGCTGTTGATGGATATTTTACCTGAATAAACAAATAAAACTAAATAGATTGATTTCATTTTTACCAGAACTTACGGAGCGGTTTTCGCCCGCATTCGCCGTGGTTGCGGGCCCGCAACTTCTGTAGAATGCTGATATTTATTTAAAAAATTAAAACGACGCGTTTTACCACCGCGGTGTGCGCGGTTGCTTGCGGATCCCGCTGCACCGGCAGTCACACCGGTCATCTAGTACCGGCGGGCGCGGGTCGCGGTCCCGCAGCCGCGGCGGTTTGCTCCCGTGCGTTCTACAACCGCCCGTCTTGCGATAATCAACCGCCAAGTTTGCGGGTGATAATCGCTACCGCGACGGCTGCGTAACCGCACAAAACCTGGTGTCGTGAGTTTTGAAAATAAAACTACATTCCGCCACCGCGGCACGGCGGGCGCGGGTGAAAACCGCTTTGTGAGGCCTAAGATGCGCGCGCTTGACCGGCGCTGTGACCGGTGTGTTAACCTAACCTATCTCCTTTCGTTTCCCGCGTGAGCCGACTAGGAGGAGTCATAATGTGGCCACTATGCTACAATATTTCAATGTTCTTTATATAAATTATTAACTGAATGCACTTTTTAGGGTTCCGTAACCAAATGGCAAAAAACGGAACCCTTATAGATTCGTCATGTCTGTCTGTCCGTCTGTCCGTCCGTATGTCACAGCCGTTTTTTTTCGAAACTATAAGAACTATACTGTTGAAACTTGGTAGGTAGATGTATTCTGAACCGCATTATATTTTCATCAAATACATACGTGTGGGGTATCGAATAGTTTGCGTGACATGATGTACATTACTATAAAAACTACCAACGATAATTGTTTTGAACGAGATCAACTACGTATTTTTTTTAATACCTCTTAAATCGTAAACCGCTTACTACCGCGTAATCTTTCATACAAATAACTTAAATCCTTTAATTTCATGAATCAATGGTACGGAACCCTTTGTGCGTGATTCCGACACGCACTTGGCCGGCTTTACTATATAAATCACGCGCAAACCGTGCGAAGCCATAAAAGAAAGAAAGAACAACACTATAAACATTTTTAAAAGTCCAATGAAAAATGAGCGTAGAGATGGGCGGGTTTTTATAAAAAATACCGGGTATAAAATGAGTTGTTATTCAATTGACTTCGTAATCAATACTACGATCACTGGAGTGCTTTGGGGTCCTACCATCATCTTTGGGACCCAAGTCAACCCCACCTGCCAGACTGTGCACCTGCTGATTTACGGACGGGGTGCTGAAGCCAGCTTTCCCTTCGGGGCTGAGTGGTCTGATGGCAATCGCACTCTTAAAAGCAAAACAAGCCAAACTATTATGAACGGGAAAGGAAGAAATGCACTTGACACAGTTAGTGCACCGCCGCAATACGGCGCGCAGAAGCTGCGCCCGACTCCTGTGACTTGTGGGCTAGGGCTACCGTGTCAAAGGCGAACACGGCTTAAGAAGCAAGTCCAAACCAGGAAAATCCGTTTCATTTTTCCAAGTGCAGTGACGCCACGCCCTACGAGTGGTTCTGGGTGGTGATTTGAACGGTCATGTGGGTGAGAAGAGTGCTGGGCTTGGGCGTGTTCACGGCGGCTTTGGGTACGGCGGCTGCACCGCAGAAGGCTACAACATTCTCCAGGCGTGTGCGGCCGCTGACTTTGCAATCGTGAACACCTAAAAAAGAAGCCGGGGCACCTTACCCGGATAGACTTTCTACTGACTAGGAGACACCACATCGGCAAAGCAGCCAACTGCAAAGGCATACCAGTGAGAGCCTCACTGCAAAATACCGCCTCCTTGTCATAGATCTCTGCGACAAGTGCGCTTGTACCGATGGAGAATATGTCCAAGACAATTGGGGCAGGATCTAGGCAGCTATTATTAGGGCGGCGCGGGTGGTGCTCGGCGTCTCTAAGGGCGGCCGCAAACATGATGGTGGGACGACACAGTCCAGAATGAGACTAGGGTGCAGAAAGCCCTCTTAAAAACGTGCCATCCGACCGGATATCCTGAAGGTCGCGACGCATATAAGGTTGCCAAACGTACCACTAAAAGAGCTGTACCCAGAGCCAGATGAAACCACTTGCAACCGTTTTACGAGAAGTTGTAATCATCTGAGGGACAAAAGATCTTTTCCAAATTGGCACGTTCCAGGGTCAAAGCGGCACAGGGTATATCCAAGTGCTGTTGTGTAAAAGACCCTACTGGGAACCTGCTATGCAAAGACCTCGCGGTGAAGGAGAGATGGCGCTCGTATCTCCACGAACTGCGGAATAAGCATCACCAAACGTGCAGACACCGCAATTCGTCGCATGGCGAATCGGAAAGCTGTCGGAACTGACGGAGTCCCCATTGAGGCCTGGAAGGCGATGGGTCCTCACGGTGCGGGCATGATAACTAACCTTCTGAACCGCGTATTTCTGACCGGCAAAATCTCGAGCCAATGCAGACTGAGTATTATTTATTACCCCAGTCTTCAAAGGCAAGGGCTCGCTACAGGAGTATTTTATTTGGGACAAAACCCGCCACACTTTTCCCAACCCTTGCAACTCCTGAAAGCCAGAATCAACAGTGGCGACCGCCAGAAAAACGCCGAGCAATGAAGCTCGACAAGTCCCGGAGAAACGATTCAACTGTCTTGGGTCCCGCAACGAAATTAATCAGAAAAGAATAGCGGAGGAGTAAGAAAAAAGATATTTTTTCCACTTCCCTCCATAACAAGCAGGAGACAGAACAGAACTAGGCCAATCGGCACAAAGGGACATTATTGCAACTGGGAGAAGCCCAGATTGCCAAACACCACGGAATACAATTTGATTAAGTTAATGGGTCCTAAGTAGGTATTAGCTGTTACAATTGATTCCAATAATAGGTATGGCAAAAGCGCCTGAACGCACGGAAATTGGTTCTAGTTTCTACAAGGTCCGTATAATAAACGACTCCGGATGTAACTTGTACACTATCCAACATAATATTGCGTTCATTCTGCCAAAGAACACACTCCCACAAGATGTGATGTACGGACTGTTCAAATTCACAGTTCGATGTAGAACACTGACACAAAGGGGAAGGAACAAGTTTAAAAGAATACAGTTTACTTTTAAAGTTGCCATGACCTGTGAGAAATTGGGCAACGCAGTGGTCAACCTCCAGCCATGTTTTAGCCAGCCGATCGCCAACGGATGGAAAGAATAGATGGAGGTGCCGGCCCTTGATGGAATTATCCCACCTACTTTGCCACTCGGATAAGAGGTCCTCCCAGACATCAGTCTGAGGTTTAAATAATCTAGAGATTTTATTAAAGTCGCGTTGTGTAACAAAATTAGTGTCCTTGGCCTCCCCCCTCGCGGAGTAGTACATTGAAGCACGTCGCTGTACCTCAAGGTCGACTGGAAGTACACCTGCCAGTACCGGTAAGGCTTCAGTACTGACCGTTCTATACGCCTTGCATAAAAATATCAATGCCAAACGTTGGCTTTGAAGCAGTTTACGTCGTGCTGCCCCTATGCTGGCCCTATCGGCCCAAACAGGTGCACCGTAGCACATACATCCTAAGTAGGTAGCTCCATATATAGTTTTTAAAGTTAGGAATGATAGACCCCAAGTTGCTTTGGATATTCTAGTTAGGGCATAAAAGTTCCTTTTAGCTTTTTCACCAACTATTTTTATATGTTCTATAAATGAAAAATTCCTTTCTAAGATCATACCAAGGTAGCATACGGATTGCTGTTTTTTAATGGGAACGTTATTAAATTTAATAGTAGGCAATGATTTAAGATTACCTTTTAGTAGAAGTTGATAGGTTTTATGTGGCGCAAACGCTAGGCCGTTACGATCACCCCACTGAGATATAAATTTAGGCAAGTATTGGCCAAGTTCTCAAGTCCAGCTCGGGTACTTGACTGAATGAGCAGTAGGCCATCGTCCGCGTAACCAGTAAGTGAACAGCCGCAAGGAAGCGGGATCGCGAGGAAGTCATCAAAACCCAAATTCCATAAATAAGGACCGACAACTGAACCCTGAGGACATCCCATGGTTAGTGTTTTAGTACTAGAAAAATGACCGAGCTTAAGTACCGCGGAACCGTTTATAAAGTAAGAGTAAACGAGATTATATATGTTTTTATAGCAACCGCGGGTTTTTAATTTTAACAACAGCATAGGCCACCAGGCGTTATCAAAAGCCCCAGAAATATCCAGGAAGATCCCAATTACGTACTTGTTTTCGGATTGGTTAACGGTTCTTCTGACAGAAAGCGCCGCGTCGACTGTAGATTTACCTATGGTGAAGCCATACTGATTATTATGGAATTTTGGACCGTTCGGTAGTAAACGTGGAACGATGAGGCGCTCAAGAAGTTTACCCAAAGATGGTAGAAGTGTGATAGGACGATATGACTTCGGATCATCCGGTGGTTTGGCACCACACTTTGGTATTATTCGTATGAAACCGCGTCGCCATTTACGAGGAAAAACGCCTTCAGAAATGCATCGGTTGTATACAGTTAAGATGGCATCACCCGCTGTTTTACACGCTTCTTTAATCATCCTATTAGATATTTTATCTTCACCTGATGATTTGTTGACCGGTAGTTTTCTAACAATATTTATAAATTCGTCATTAGATGGTACGTCTGACATTGGTGATTCAGGTGGCACAGGAGCCCACGCTCGAATCTGTTGGTGGTAGTCGCTATCGTTAGCCGGTGAATCATCAGGGATAAGTGTATTGATTAGCACTTCTGTTGTTTCCTCTATGCCTGTGGTATGCTTATCATTGACTTTAATGTTTTGAACGTATGCAAGGTCGACCGATCTGTTAGCTTTAAATTCGTGATATAAGGGAGACCAAGGACCCTCCCTGTCAAGTTTATCAACGATTTTTCGCAACAAGTTACCCTTAGATTTTTCCACCGATGCTTTGTAGCGTGACTTGGCAACTCTAAAAGCATTTAAAGCGAACGTAAGAAAATCTCCAGTAATCTTTCGGCTCTTGAGTTTATTTAACTGTCTACGCGCTCTGCGATGTCCTTTACGCTGTTCAACTAAATAATCACTCCACCAGTCACATCTACGAATATTGGTCATAGATCCGCGACCAATGGCAATGTCAGCACAGTAGGTAAAGGTTTCTGACATAATGTCATCACTTTCCTCGGCCGACAGCCCGTCCCGAGTGAATTCTTTGGCGTGACACGCAAAAAGCGAGCCGAAAAATTCCCAGTTCGCGCCTTTACATCTATATCTGAAATTACCGGGAATATGAGACGGACCCTGAATATAACCAGGAACAAATTCGTACACGATCAGGCGATGATCACTACAAGACGCGTCCGGTAGGACACGCCACCTATCCAAACGTACGTCGGCACTTGAAAGTGTGACGTCAATACAAGATTCGCCCATTTGGCTGCAGAAAGGTGGTGGTGCATCAGGGGTATTATGAATCGATAGGTTCATCTCAGCAATGAAATCCTCAACAGCGCAGCGTCGTTCGGTATCGGTGGCCCGAACCTTGCCATACCACAGAGACGATGACGCGTTGACATCCGCGCCAACGATAACTTTGCAGCCCGCGAGTGACCGCAAGACATGACGGAGATTATGTATATGAGGAGTAACAGGATCTGAATATTGAAAGTAACAGCTTACAACGAATACTTTAAAAGAAGCTGATGATACTTCGGCAACCGCACAGTGTGGCGTCATGAGGTCACGTAAAGACGTTACCGTAAAGTTAGAAGACCGCGCAACATAAATTCCGGCTCGCGCCTTGCAATCCAGTTGCACTACCCTGTGACGTAAACGTGAGTTTTGATATTGTTCTTGAATGAGTACAAGGTCTAAGTTATAGTCAATAATTAATTTATCTAACTCTGATGTCGCCACCTTATCGTTGTGAAGGTTTAATTGCCCTATGTTTAACCTATCCATCTTAATTAGTAATTAGTATGGTAATAACTACAGGTGGATAGTAACTACAGGAGTATGGTAACTATCGCGATATAAAAGTCTTATCCCAGACCATAAAGATCTTTGAGAGGATTATAGACTCCCAGATTCAGCAGGAGTCTGCTGTCTCGAGAGTGTGGAATGCAGATAGATATGTAGAAGGCCTTCTACTGTGTCCCTTGTGGGGTGATTTGGTAGGCACTAAGGTCTGAAGGGGTAGCAAGAAGCCTATGTTGACATAGTTCGAGACGTGTACCTTAATTTTGATTCCATTGTTAGGACCGCTGTTGGCGAGACTAAACCTTTCCCCATCACCGTCGGAGTCCACCAGGGATCCGTCTTTAGTCTTCGGTTTATGTTCAGCGTGATATTAGACGTCTTGTCGGATAGCATCAAGGATTCACATGAGTAACCTCCCTGGTCGATCATGTATGCTGAGGATATCGCCCTGGCTGACGCGGACAGGAGACGGCTGGTGCGGTGTGTGAATTGGGTGGCTGAATTGACGGACCGTGCCCACAGCGGCGGGCCAGCACCCATCGGGGGTTGCGGAAGCAGTTATCGTTCTCTCAATCCCCAGTGTAGATGTGAGATGAAATAACGGGGTGGTTTTTAATCAGTAAGAGTTTGACTGAGTTTGAGTTTGAGTTTGATTTCCAGCCCCGGAAACAAAAAAAAGAGTTGTGCGTTGTTTATAAAGAAACCATAGCCGTGCGCACGGGCAAGTGAAGATACAAGTCAGTAAAAGTCTGACATGCCCTTCCGCTCGGCCCAGAGTGGGAGAGCTTATTTGATGATTTCCCATCCCGAACAAAAAAATGGTAGTTCCGTAGTAGCAGCCCGTGTAATTCAGATTTTCTCGATTTTTTTGCAATTTACTGGTCAGTATCAGGTTGTAACTTGATCAAAATATGATCTGTAATAATAATAACGATGTAACTACGGATGTACCCTAAATTAAACTGATTATAATTTTTACCCGGTAAAAATTAAAAATGGGTATAAATGGGTATTTACCCAAAGTTGGGATTTTTACGGAGTAAATGCTCATCTCTAAGCGTGACACTCACCTTGACTTTCTCGCCAAAACTCAACCATAGACACTTAGGATACAGGTAAATTGAAAACATTGTGATTGATATTCAACTTCTGGGATCACATTTGTATGTAAATAGGCAAATATAGACTTGTTCAATAGAACAAAGAATTAAGAAATGGTAACCTGGTAACCTTCTTCAAACTGCGCTGGCGACAGCCCTGGCTGGCTAGCGGAATCAGTCAAATCAACCTAGAATCGTAATGCATTAGCGATAATGTTAAAAACTATTGAAGAAAGATAGATTCTAGTAACTTGAAGTCTGTATGGGGGATACTAATTTACTTTTCAAATTGTGCATTCTATAGCTTTGTTTAGGTATACGGTGACGTCTACAGTATCTAATTCTAAACCTATAGTTTTGTAGGATAGTAGTACTTACATAAACACAGGTGTCGCGTGTCACTGCACGTTGCAGTACCATTCGCATTTTCCGTAGATACTATTGTTACCGAACAAATCAATTAACCGTTCTTAGATGGTATAATTAAAAAGGTGTTAACCATTTGGCTAGATGGGCCAGCGGGCACCAATAAGTGGTAAATTAGATTGATGAGTAAGCTCTTAAAAATTACGATTTAATATATAACTTATAAATATTCTAAATCCCAATATATGTTACTTCAGCATCGACATAACTTTCTCGTGTTTTCTAATAGCACCTAGATAATAAATAACCGTAGATTTTCACTAGGTAGGTAAAAAAATACTTCGTAGTATTTTTTAATGTTGTAATACCATTTCTTAAAAAAAAAACAATTTTGTCTCTGGACTGATTGTATATCTGTAATTTTTCAAGTGTCTTTCTTTTTAACTCAGCACGTGTAGACGCTGACGACTTGCTTATCATCCCATAAAAGTAATTTAGGTAATATTAATTATTCCACCACAAACTCGTGAATAAAGTGGTTGCTTCCAAAGCTTTTTATCAGTGTCGTGGGATATCTAGCGGTGACATACTCTATAAGATCTACAAAATCTACAGTTGATTTCGTAAATCTCATAAAGTAGTGCTTCATTTGCTGTGTTCGTGTAATAAAAAATTTGGCGTTGATTAGGTAGCCAAAATGCCGTCTGATGCAAAGAAAAGGGCCCAACAAAAGAAGAAAGAACAAGCAGGCAGCAGGAATAAGAAGCCTGTGGCGAGAGTGTCTAATGAGGTGAATGGATCTGCTACAAACGGCAAGGAAGAGGAACGTGAGCTTACCGCAGAAGGTAAATACCGTGGTGAAATTTGATATTCCAATGTTTTTTGGCTATAGGAACTTTTATCCTTAAGTACTTACACATTTGTATGGTTTAACTAAAAGTATGTGTCACTTAGGCTTTGTTGTTAGTTTCGGTAGGGTTGACTAAAGTTTAGAAAAAAAAAAAATACCACATGGCACACTTCTTAATATTTAGATGGCTTTCTTTGCTTTGCTACTAACTTCGAAATTGTTGTGCAGTCACTGTTTATGTTATTTGAAGTTCCCTGAAAGTTATTTCATCTGTTTAGGTTATTGCAATAACCGCTCATGGGGAGAAGTTTGGAATGCTTATTCTGAAATTCATTACGTTATAAATTTATGTGTCCGGTTTAGGGGGGGGGGGGAGGGGGGGGGCAAGTTTATAAAAATGAGAAAAAGGATTATTTCATGAATCTTTAGGTACAGGTCGCCCCATCTAAATCGCTGGTTTATTGTGGCACTGTTCACCGAGGGAAATGTCAAAAGTATGTCAAATTGAGTACAAAAAATATTAGTTCCATTTTTTGCCACCAACCATGGTTTATGGCATATTTTGCTTATAATGGCATTATTAAATTACTTAATTGCTTTAATCTTTTATTTACTGTGACAGCAGTACACTTAACTAAAACCTTCCTGTGCCATAGTATGCCACCATGACATTATAAAAGCACCTGTAGATGCGTGAATAAATCAGCTGGCTCTGCACAATCAGGCTATACTTTTGTGATCTAAGGAAATAGTTTTAGGTCCTGTTGTGCATGAAACAGGTGTGTGAATTAATCAAGTAAAAATATCTTCAACAGCACAATTTTAGGAGCTGTTTTTTTTTCTGCTTTGTTGTAAAAACCAATCTGCTAACTTATCACATTAGGTTGTGGCTACTGCTCTTTTGTGAAACATAAAAAACTAGTCACAAAATCTTGCATAACATTTGGTTATGAATAATTCAGGAAGTGTAAAGCTTGAACTGACAAACAAATCAATTGTTATGATGTGGCAGCTTCAATCATTTGGTGCAATCAAGTCACGGGCCACTGGCTAACAGTTATCAACTGTAGTCTTGAGAAAGAATGAACAAAAAGTCACACTGCATTAGACATGCTTTCACCGAAATGTTGTTGTGAATTCTCTTTCTAAATAAAATTAACAAGACTTGCTGTTGGCAACAGCAAGTATTGTGTTAAAGTAGATGCTTAAAATTTGGAAACTTTGGTACTTGTTGCATAATATTATACATCATTGGTTTTTAAATGGCAGTAATCTATTGCTCCAACTTTTTTATAATATTCGAAATTGTACCATTACTCCTTACAAATAATGTATGAATTATTTGAGTTTTTTAGTAAATAACACTAAACCTCCATTTGTGCACTAAGTAAAGTTTCAGTTGTGGTAGTACTGTGTTTCGTCTGTGCTGACACTACTGCAACAGTTCTATGTTACGGGTTTGGTTTCTGCAATTAGGCCTTCAAGTGGACCACTGTGGATCTTGGTATACCTAGGATTCTAATTTAGGTGACGCCTACATTATACACTTGTTAAGCACATATATTTCTTATCAGCCTCCATTTTAGCTTGGCAGAGCGCATTATGCCTATTATATTGAAATGTTTATTTAGGACTGACACTTTATGGCTGGATGGTCCCTGTGCCTAGTTGTAGGCCTTTCCTGATTGGGCATAACAGTTGTTTGGTCACCCTGTCATTTGGGGATGGTATGGCTTCTTTCGACTGTCTGCAACCCTGTGACGAGGACCACCAATTCACAGCTTGTGTGCGGGTGTGCTTCTGTAGCTATCTGCAAGTTGATTGAAAGGGATAGACTCTGGTCCCCAGACTGATGTGTTGTTTGCCCTTCTCACCATATCATCAGCTGAATCATTGCCTAGTGATCCACTATATCCCTTTATTCATTGTAGTCATAGTTTTGCTGTCTGATATGGTTACCTGTTCGAGCACCTCATTTTTTGTGACAGTACATCAAGTCACATGGAGGTTTTATATTTAGGTTGTGATAGCCATAGTCTATTCGCTTAATTATCCAGCAAATGTTCATAATATGTCTTTATGCTAGTACATTAGTGTTTGTGCCTGGATACAGCTGATTAGGAGTGTAAAGATTTTTTCAACCAGTCTAAAAATAGTTAGAATAAAATTAACCACATTTATTCTGAAATTCTATTATTTTAGTATATTTTTAATTTGTTTTAGTATACTTTCTTAATATACTGAGAATAATTCACATTTATGTCAATCTGTCATACACTTCGGTGAGTTATTGTACAGCTACTGAAGTGAAGATAAGCAGTGGGTGCAGTTGCAAACAAACAGTGCAAATCAAAAGTAAAGAAGAAAAAAGATGCAACTTTTATTTTTCTCTTATTTAATCTGATATTTTACAGTCTCATTTAGATATGCTGTTTTTTTATAATTATATACTAGTTCTTTATCGGAAGCCTGCCTGATGGTAAGTAGTGATGTAATTTTTGATGGTAAAGCGAGCTAGTTTATTTAGAGCTTATTTATTCACTTTAGCTTTGAAGACACTTAAATTGTAGTCAGACGGAAAGAAACACCGCCACAGACAAAATTGTTCCAGTCCCTTGATGTACCTGGTATAAAAGATGAGGCGAAATGCTTCGTCCTGATTATAGTAGTGTTAACAACTTATGGGTCTCGTATCGTATAGGATACTCGCCGTATTACGGGTCGTCCAATGATGTATGTTGGTTGGTGTTAACTTTGGTGATTTCAGTATTTAACCATTGTTACATACTCCTTGTTTTGACAGGAGTTCTGTTTAGTATGATTGGTTTAAGTCCTGAGGTATTTTACGCTTTAAACATCGATCTTTGTTGTGATTTGCCATTAAAGGACTAGACAAAGTATTTAGTTTTATGTTGTCCAATGCATCCTTCATATGATTTAGTATATCATACAATTTCTTGTATCACAATAGGTAGATGTAGGTCACAGTATAATATTTCGTTGGGTACAAGAGAGAGAGCTTAGTTATCATATGCCGTGCTTTGTTTTGAAACATTTGTATGATTACAATGTTGAATGATATTCTCAGTAACAGCTGCAAAGACTGGATTTTTGTTTGGCAATAAGCTGAACCCCAATTACTTCGGCCTTTAAAATAACTGTCGAAACGTAGGTATATTATACAGTAGACCACTACCAAACACTGAGGGAATAACAGACGTAATGTTATGTAGTTTCCTAACTGATTTTACATACTTAGTTGGTTAATAAGCTTTCAGAGCCTAATAATTTATTCTACTCATTACATTTTTTTAAAAACCTTCACTTCACAATTACCAGGTTCTTAATGCATTGTAGAGTAACTTAGTTAAGGCTCAAGCCTTTCTAGGTTAATATGATTAATCTTGCACTAACTGACTTAAGGCTAATTTTATAAATGACATAAAATTTTCATTTGTGTGATAAAATTCACATTACGTCAGATTATGTTTTTCAGAAATAATGTTAAAGTTTTGAAAATTAGTTCTCAAAAGAAATTATTTGTCATTGGACAAAATCAGCCCTAAGCTAATTAATGCATTTTGTGAATAAGTACACTGTTATGCTCATTTATTAGTAATAAAAGAAAACAGTACTTAATCCAGATGTAATTAAGGCACCCTTTACACACACAAAAAAAAAAACAGAAACAAAAACTCAAAACAGTATTGTACGAGTGCTAAATCGCCAGTCTGTATAAGAATATAAAAATCTTTATGAAACATCAGCTGGATAGCTATTATATATATGAATACTGAAAATTTAATTCCATACCATAGTTCATTATGTATATGTTGTATAGAGTTGCGGGGTATTCACTGTATTGTGTAGTACGTATTTTTAGCACTCACCTATAACATGCAAACGAAAATGCATTTTTGTTTCGATGTGACTTTCTTATGTGCTATGCACATAACTGAAATAATAGACTTCATTTCGCAGGCCAGTTTAAAGGCGCTCAATTCTGAACTTACTACACACATCAAAAGTGTCTAGGGATCAAAATATATTTTTGCAATAACTTTTCTCCTGATTGATATTAATTAAGATTTTCTTTAAGGATTCATCAAATAAAGTGTTTTCGTTTGTCACAGTAACGATAAACCAAGTCACCTTTGCATTAATAAAGAAATTTGCCATTTTCCTAATAAAGGGATATTTGACATTTGAACCACTAACACAAAAGTTCGAAAAAAAGACTGAAATAACAGTTTTCTCTAAAATTTTATTGGGTAACTTAAACAATTAATAATCCGTGTTTCTACCGCGAACACTAACAACACAAGAACATCGGTTTGGCATACTCAAAATGAGTTCATCCAAATCACGCTGTGGAATGGCCGCCCATGTTCGTTGCAACAACAAAAAAAGGTCTTCTTGCGACTGGATACCCTCCATATTCGGCAGAGCTCTTCTCTGTAGCATATCCCATGCATGCTCAATCGGGTTCAAGTCTGGCGACTGAGGAGGCCAGGGCAGGACATTGATGTTAGCTGCGGCGAGAGTCTGTCTTACAACTCTTGCGGTGTGCGGTCGTGCATTATCATGCATTAACTGAAATAAGGGACCGATTTGCACTTGTAGAGGAACGATGACGTCTGATACAATCGTCTCAGCATAAATTTGAGCGTTGAGGTTGCCTCTGATCCAAATCAACTCAGTTCTTCCGCCGATCCAAATACCCGCCCATACCATGATGGTTCCACCACTATAAGGATGGACTTCCTGGCAAGATTTTAATCGCTGTTGGCGTCCAGGGGTTCTCCAGTGTCGTATACGTCTTGTATCCGGTCTCATACCAAAACGAGACTCATCAGAAAAGCACACGAAACGCCATTGTTCTTCTTCCCAATATCTGTGTTCAAGAGCCCATTGATATCGAATCCTACGATTGTGCATTGCTATAGATGGTACCCGTAGCGGTCTTCGGGAATGAAGGTTCACTTCATGCAAGCGGTTTCTGACTGTTTGGTCGCTAATTAAGTTCCCTGAAGAGTGATGAAGCCTCACGGCTAACATCATGGCGGTTATTGTTGGAGCTCTTCGAGTTAAGATTTGAATGTATCGGTCTTGTCTCCGTATGGTGCAGCGATACCGTCCTCCATGGCGCTCAGCCACGGTACCAGTGCTTCGGTAACGTGTCCAAAGTCGACTGATAACACTCTGACTTGTATTCAGAGCTAAAGCCACAGAACGTTGCCGGGAACCAGCTTCTATCATTCCCACGGCTCTGAGCATTTCTTCCCTGCTTAAATGACGTCGCCGCTCCATAATAACGTTGGTTTTAATCAGTAGTAGGGAAACAGTAGCACTAATAATGTCTTCAATGCGTTGTATGTTTTTATAGGGAAAATATTGACAGCTGATTTTCATCTTTTACTCGAATTTGATTCACAGTTCCTGATTCAAATTATGAAATGCACCAAAAAGGATCCATATAAATTTATAAAATCATAAATTTATTACAAAGCCACATCTCAATCTCAAGAAATCCGCATAAAAATGCTTGATCCCTAGACACTTTTGATGTGTGTATATAGAAGCAATCAATACTATAGGCTAAATTATTTATTGCAGAAGCACTATGCCTCAAGCTGGAAGAGGAAGCCAAGATGAACTCGGAGGCAAGGTCGTGTACCGGCTCCCTTGCCGTCCATCCGAGGTCCAGGGACATCAAGATCGCTAACTTTTCTATCACATTCTACGGAAGTGAACTACTCCAGGATACACTCCTCGAGTTAAATTGCGGTAGACGATATGGCCTCGTGGGATTAAACGGATGTGGTATGTATTATTTTTCTGTAAGGAGTTTTCACAATCTTTAGCTATGAAGTTTTTCGAAGGTATTTGCGTAACACTCCTACAGTGGCAATACTTTTGAATTGTATACTTCTACACGTAACGCACTATTACTATCAGTTGGAATCATTTCGAAGTCCATTGTTCGATATGGTCGTAAAATTTAACTCCTCACTGTCTACCCGACAATGTTAATAATACAATAATTGTTGTTGTGTGTGAATGAAACCCATTGCATTTGATAATGTGTTACGTAATTACCCTACTGATGCATTTTACAAATATATTCAGCAATGTTTAGTATTTTCTTCAAAATTTTTCTGATTACCATTGGATAGTGGCTATTATGGTACAGGACTATTTATTGCAGATTATTTTCGATAAATATTACATAGTTATGTTCCACTGTGGGTTATTACAGACTGATATGACGACAAAATAATAATTCTTTTCTAATACTGGCGAAATTTTGGCTAAGCAACTTTTATGAACTTTATTAAAATATTTTATGAGACATTGCAGCCATGCGAAAGTAACTCGACGATAGTATAATGTGACATGTTTCATTAAATTATGCAACACGACATGTAAACTTCCACATATTTGCTGAACTTCAGTACGGTACCAATTTTCGATGACAAGCTTATACTCCGAGCGTCAGCTTTAGACAAAAGAGGTCTATAAAAAAGCAGAGATGTACACTGTCTAATTTTCGAGATGAAATCACACAATATTAATAAATATTAAAATAAAAACAAACAATAACAAAGAAATAGCGAAAAGCGGCAAAAACAAGTAAGATGGCATTTACAAGTAGGTATTAGCAAGTGAATGACAATCAAACAGCTAAGTATTTTGGCGGACACTATTATAACTCACCAAAATTAAAAAAATACTCTGCTACCTATGACTTTATTAGGAAGCTTTTCAGATTTGGTAGACTCACAGTAAAATAAAAAATAGAAAGCGTGCCAGGGGTACTGACCAATTCAGATTCTATTAGATTTTAAGATTGCGTAGCTTACGTAAAAACTAAAGAATTATATTTTTTATTTGGAAGCCTTATAAATTTGGAAGATACATAGTTCAAATGAGTAGACTTAAGCATAACTTACAGTTAATATACATATAAGTTGATTATTATAAAATCAGCATCAATAGTAACTGTAACAATTGTATATTTCTTACAAAGCGTACCTAAAAACAACCTGTTTTACATCTGTCTAAAGCCTTCGCGAATGGAATATGAGTTTTCCGGACATGTTGGAAGTTAGTTCATCGGTATTTCAATTAGACATGCATTTAAGTACATGTATTAATTTATTACAAAGTCCGGTGTGAATATTTGAACGAGTGCAACAAGAAAACAATAGTTTTATAATTACAGCTAGCGTGAATGATTTTCTATGCTCTGCTATGTCATATAAAATGACACGTGTGTTTTTTATCATTATTACGTAATTAATTCGTCCCTGTACTGTGTATGCGCAATTGAACATACACTTATACTTATACTTCACAATATACTTCCGATACAGAGTTTGATTGTTTTTCTATTGTACATCATCAGGTTTTCCTTGAAATCAAGTAAGGGCAAGCGTCGAATATATTGTATTATTACATCCAGCGGGCGAGTTTAATTTATAGGCTAAGTGCTCATTGAGTCAGTTCCTTTACAATTCTTTTGTATTCAATCTTGCACTTGTGTAGCCGTTTATTTAATACGCGGTACGTCGGAAAGCCATCTCTGGGATAACTGCGATAAGATTAAATTTGCAATCTACAAAACATTGTTACTCTTGTTTAGTTTGGATTCCAAAAAAGTTGCAACAAAAATGTGAAACAGATGACGGAGGCTACATGTTTCAAATTCAATCACCTTGAATTTCTTATCGATATTCGTCGGTATTATAAATTATTCTCAACTATAAATGTGACGCTCACATAAGCGTCGAACAATTTTCCTCGTTTAACGAGCAATGATGACGTATAAGAAGTATGTAGGTATGTACGTACGTCCCTTTTATCGTAGAAATAAACCTTATAAAATCTTTCATATACATGGAGACGCCATAATACAGTAAAAGTAACATAAGTAAGTAAGAAGACTTTATAACGCTGCATCATGCTTTCCTGAGCATGCATGCATGCAGAAAGTACTCAGGTAGCAATGAAAGTATAATAGTATCTATGTATAACTTAAACTACCGTAAACCAGTACCAGCCGCACCTTGATTGCGTGTTAAGCTATCAATTTTAATATTAATCATTTTATTTATTTATTTAGGTTAACCAACAATTGTTTACACTGTAGTACATTATTATGATTTAATGACTAAAGTAACACTTGCAAGTGCAACAATTAATTACAGGTTAACTCCACATGGACAAAAAAACGATTTACATTACATACTTAATTAAAACTTAATTAATATTAAAATTGAAAAGCATACATACAAAAAATAATTAAATAACGATAGGCGGGAAGTTGAACAATAAATAACAAATATAAATTCTGATAAAATATTAATGAATTAACAATTATATTAATTAATGAGATTAATTATCGAATTATGATTTAGGAGGATTAAATTTAAATAGACATTGAACTGTTGATGAAAGCATTGAATTTTGAGGGATATTGATTTGTATGTTCTAAATATTTGCTCAATAATGTAAATAATGCAAAAAATGTTCTTGAACTGTCAAAATGGCTATTGCTATTAATAGTGAGTTACGCAATTACCCTGCAGAACAGAAGAAGAGAAATTTTTTAAATGAGCAACTATGATGATGTTACCTTATCTGTATGTGAATAGACCTTTGTTCTATAGTGGGATAATAATATTGGTTAGTTTTGTACCCACGTATCTATAAAACATAACACGAAGAAGGTTACCAAGAAGTATGACCTTTTTTCTTCCAACTGCACCGAATTATATATAGCAAGAACAAGAATATTCTGCTTGGCTGCTATTATTGATTAGCACTAACACCAACGTCGCTGACCGATTTTAGTTTCACCGACTAGACTAGATATCGGAGCGCTCTTTGAGAATTGTTAGCCGACGTTCTAGGTTAAAGTAATTACATATTATGAAACTGCAGTAAACATATAGGCTTTGGTGTATTGTTGATTTTAATTAAAGCTATAGAAACCAAATATGAGACTATGTTGCGTTTTGAAACGAACTGTAGAAATGATTATTAACTAGTTTATAACCCTTAATGTTGATGACGTAAACGTTACACTTAAATAAAAAACAGGGAAGATAGAAGAAATAAGAGTAATAAAGAAACTACGGTATTCACTTTTTTAGTCCAATAAAATATTGCATTCACAGTGAATGTACTGCAATGTATAGATGAATATTAAGATGTTCACCTATTAATCGCGCTCCATTTTTAATGACTTGCTTTTCGTAGTAGCTCATAAAACGGGCGTTTAGAATGCTCATCGCCAACCGCCTTTGTAATATATTAAAAGAAAAAGTCCAGCTGTACAAAAATGAACTCGCAAACTTTCTTGAATCTCATGTAGCAACAGATATACGATAGCAACAAACTTGCTTTGCTTCGCAATACTTAATATGTTATGAATGGAAAATTTTATTCAATGCTCCTTACCGACCTTGGTACTACCGTATTGGCTACAAACATATAAGTGTGATACATAGGTTCAGAACACGAGTTAGTAACAGCTATCATTATTTTATGTATATGCCGTTAATTGCGGTTCAAACTTCAAAGCATTCTTTTCTCCGATGCGGAGACGCGATCCGGATATTCAGGTCACCGGTAGTCAGGCGCGCGATTCCGTTTTTAGGGTACTGTAGCCAAATGGCAAAAACTGAACCCTCATAGATTCGTCAGGTCTGTCTGTTCGTCCGTATGTCATAGTCATTTTTTTCCGAAAGTATAAGAGCTATACTGTTGAAACTTGGTAGATAGATGTATTCTGTGAACCGCATTAAGATTTTGATGGAAAAATAAAATAAATAATAATAAATATTGTGGGATACTTAGAAATGAAACTCATTTATTCATCAAACACATACGTGTGGGGTATACAGTATGTTAAGAAAACCCTGTCCGACCCATAAGGATAATAAAGGTTAGGTAAACACATGACCAAATATAATATAAAATTTTACGTATTCATCATAGTACCAATACAAATGAATTTTGAAATAATCTTTTTTTCCCGCGAATTAATTCCAATTTCTCCGAAATTTGGTAATTTTTAAAAAGTGACAACACCGGTATTATTATGAGCGAATAGCGATGCGACCACGTGCCGCGTGTCCTGCCGCCCGCCCCCCGCGGGCGGCAGGCGAAGGGTGGTCAACGCACATTTATTAAGTTACCTCCTTTTGCGAAATGCGAAAGAAGCATGGTAATGGTCTGCCAGCGCCATACTGTTGTGCAAATGGCCGCCATCGACGCCCATGGGGAAGGCTAAAAATGCAATAGAACTAATTAAACAAAGATATTTGTAGCTAATAGAAAATCACACTACACTATACACAATATTTATACATATTTTTCAATATAATATTTACATACTATCCTCACCTAGTCTATCACTTATTAATCCTGTGAAAAAAATTACACTTACCCGCTAAATTGTCTCACACGCTGGGACGTCATTACGTCATCCAAGAGGTGGTTGCTGAAAATCAGCGCTGCTGACAATAGGTATGTCTGAAGTCACAGCATTTTGCTGAGCAACGACCTTTTCTTGCACAGATGCGACGCACAGTTAAACTGTTATTTGTTTTGTAATACACTTAATTATTTAGTCCTCTCTGCAATTATCTTTTTGTATTTTTAAGTTATTGTTTGGTTTGTTGACATGAGCCGGTGTCGCGTGCGGCGTGGGCGCATTACGGATGACAATTGACAGGCAGATGGAATTGTCAAATAATGTGTGCTGTCTAATGCTTATGGCATGGAGGTGGTAAGTACTATGTTGTACGTAGTGCTTATTACTTCCATCGTCTATGGTCTATGACTCTGGCTTAGACAACAAATCAACTTTGTATTGTATATAGTTTGGCAGTTTTGCATGTTAAGAGTGATATTATTATTATTATTTTTTTTTCCTGTATTATCATTGTAATATTTAATTTTTATGTTATGGTCTATATGGTTTAGTTGTCAAGCGCGTTTTGTTTGTGCGGAATAAAAACGATTTCTTTCTTTCTTTCTTTCTTTCTAAATAATATTTTTTTTTTTAGGGGGATTTTTTTTTAAGTTTAGCCCGGTTTTGTATGCATTAGTAGAATCAGTTATCGATATCTAACAACACCTTCACGGGTCGGACAGGGTTTTCGTAACATACTGTATATGGATAGGTCTTCAAAAATGATATCGAGGCCTCTAAAATATTTTTTTTTTTTCTAAACCAAATAGTTTGCGTGACAGACGCTTCCAAAGTGGAAAAAAGTTGGTCCGCCGCCTCTAACTTCTAAAATAAGAAAATGAAAAATCTAAAAAAAAAACATATGTTGTACATTACTATAAAAACTAAGTACCAACGAAAATTATTTTGTACGAGATCTAGTAAGTAGTTTTTTTTAATACATCGTATATCGTAAACCGTTTATTACCGCGTAATTTTTCATACAAATAACAATTTCATACACATACCTAAATCAATGGTACGGAACCCTTTGTGCGTGAGTCCGACACGCACTTGGCCGGTTTATTAATTATTATTTTTTGTTTTTTTTTTTGTTCGAGTGCACTAACAGAAACAAACGTTTTTATAGTAAAGCCATTTTATCAGCGTTCTTGGAGCCATAATTATTCAAACACTTAAAGACACACAAATCACGACTGCCCTTTAAAATACTAATAATGAAGAGAAATTAAGTTTTAAGGCTCGTGTAGGTGAGTTGCGACTCAAATTTGAAAGAACTACTTATCGAAGCTAGCTTATAAAAGTACAAATACACCTCATGGTCTTATCAAGATGCGTTACCTACCTGAAGATGGTACTTACCAACTATTTAAACCTGCGAGGCTTTTATTACTAAAAATGTTGGTTTGTGCTAATTAGTTTGTAATTAGCAGTGAATCCCATAAAAAAAACAAGTTTCTTTATGTACGATACAACCAATCAATTTATTTATTGTTCGATACAGGTGTTCAATCTGCTGCGCAATTATAATTTGTTAAAGTTACAAAGATAAATTCAATCTAATCTGATATTTGTATATAAAAATCTAGCAAAATTAAAAACATTCTATTTTAGAACCTAAGTTTCTAAAAGAATGTTTTCTGAATAAGGTCATGGTATCGATGAGGTTGATATCGAACTTAATTAGTTAGTTTCAGGCTACAGTGACATAGATTAAACAAGCTCATAATGTGTATTGTTAACCAATGTGATTGTGAACTATTTTCTTCTAAGAAATGATCTTAAATTATTCAGAATTGTCAAGTTTATGTTTCTGTTTCTGATATAATCCATGAATCTGTCTTTAGCCATTTGGGGGGACTCTAAAAAGTTCAGACGACGCTCACTAGTGTCCTTCACCTATAAAACTAAGACTAGCGGACGCTACAAAGATGAAATGCTAGCTTTGACTACAAGCGCCTACATATAAGTATTACGAGTATGTTTAAAGAGATGCCAAATCTTAGAAATTCACTTCATCATGATTGCGTAATGCAGACGAATAAGTATCTATACATTTAGGTAGCTGGCACACAATATCTTGGGCGTGTTTGTCTGACTAAAATTTGGATAATGTTTATGACTATTTCATTTCCATAGAATCAACATTATCATTAAGATCAAAAGAGAAAGTTCCAAATTGTATTGTAGAAATTTAAAATCTAAAGTCTTTTAATTTGAAATAAATACTTTTCGCCCACAATACCTTGCGATTTCTCGCTATTGATTTTCACTGCGAATAATATTAACACTTAGTTTGTAAATTGAGTGGAATTTAATTACATGCCAACAGTGTATTTGAAGTCTGAAGCTAAGTAGCTGTAAGTGGCCGTTGAAAATAGAACACGAATTTATCACACCGTTCGCGGTGCATAGCAAGCGTTGTTGGTCTGATGCGCGTGCCTTTTTTTGATCCCCTGGTCTATGAAGATTTTTTTAACAAGGAATTTTTGTGTGGTGACTGGATTTCTATTGTTAATTAATACGGCCATTCAGCTTGATCCGGTTAGCTTACAGTAGTAAGCTTACCCAGCGATAATTAGGAAGAGATTAGGCAAATATGAGGATAACGTCAGGGGCGTGCACAAAGATTTTATTGAGGGTATGCATAAATATACCTACTATCCAAATCTCTGTGCTTATACAGTATGTTACGAAAACCCTGTCCGACCCGTGAAGGTGTTGTTAGGTATCGATAACTGATTCTACTAATGCATACAAAACCGGGCTTTACTTAAAAAAAAAATCCCCCTAAAAAAAATAAATATTATTTCGCAAAAGGAGGTAACTTATTAAATGTGCGTTGACCACCCTTCGCCTGCCGACCGCGGGGGGCGGGCGGCAGGACACACGGCACGTGGTCGCATCGCTATTCGCTCATAATAATACCGGTGTTGTCACTTTTTAAAAATTACCAAATTTCGGGGAAATTGGAATTAATTCGTTGGAAAAAAAGATTATTTCAAAATTCATTTGTATTGGTACTATGATGAATACGTAAAATTTTATATTATATTTGGTCATGTGTTTACCTAACCTCTATTATCCTTATGGGTCGGACAGGGTTTTCGTAACATACTGTATATGGTAAAACTTAAAAAACGTAACTTAGACGTAGTTTCAATTTAACATAGTCGCGTACTTTTTCGCATGTCAACATTGAATTGATGTTTGTGCGTGGCTACAATGAACATCTAAGTATGTGATTGATGATAAGAACAAGTCAAATAAATGATATACGTGGGGTGTTAGGTATTTTTTTTTGCCCAAATGAATACAATGAAATCATCATCATCTCAGGGTTAATACCAGTCGCATCCAAAGCTTTGGAATCTGGGGTCCGCTTTTCCAGTCTAATTGCTGATTCTGGCGACATTTCGACAATTTCCGTGAAGCGACTGCCGTCTGACCTCCACAACGCGAAGGCAATATCGAAGCATTGAAGTTAGACCAATTGTTGGACTTTTGTGGGCTCCAACAACCCGTAACGACTGCCACTAGATGTTCGCATGGCAACCGAAACCAACGGCTTAACGTGCTTTCCGAGGTACGACCAGACCAGTGCAAATATTCATATTCATGCATACAAATACTTACACTGCGCGAGGATCGAACCCGCGCCTCCTTACGCAGCGGCCGCGTTCGCTACCGCTACGCCATGTAGGCTGTCAAAATACAATGAAATAGTATTACTAACTCAACTGTAAATAAGTAATAATTTATTTCTCAAAAAACTAAAAAAAAATATTTCACTATCTATAAATTAAATCAACGCGCCTATCTATTTTTAAATAACTCTGTAAAAATCAAATATATATAAGATCGTTTTGAAATCGCTAAAAGTTCTTTTAAAATGGACAGATAGACAAATCTATGAGTCTACTTTGGCTTTTCATAAATATGCGTAATGCACTACTCATTGGAATCATAACTATTAAATTTTGCTAATTTGTAAACTTCAGGAAAATTATTACAACATAAAGTATAGTATTGAAATTCAAAAGCAAGTAGGTTGAAAAACTTAAGGTCTTTTAAGTTTTTATAACGTCGAACTGTCAAAGCCGTGTTTTAAAATAATATACCTATACGAGAAACAAAACAATTTATTTGTGTGTAAGTACACACTACACAACCTGCTAACCACATATAATTATCATAATACTTTTTATAAAGACAACCTTTCTTTTGTGTTAAACCAAAAACTCTAAAATAAATGAATATTCAATTCCGCTTAAAACAATCAATACATATTTAACCCAAATACACCAATAATGAAACAACATAAGCTGCTAAAATAAAAAGGTATTTGAACGAACAACAATCACGCTATATTTCTGAACTTCTTAAATTCGTCGCATTATTAGAAGCTGTGCTTATCATGGGCTTTAAACCCAAAAAAATTTCACGCACACGTACACAACAGTTTAGACACACAAGCAAATAATTTTATACACAGACAGATACGGAAGAGGCACATTTTGTTTATGCTTACGCCGTAAGAGGCGCGGGTGTCGCGCCTAAGGCAACTAATGTGTCTCGTTAGCACTAGGCCCAATAGATGGCAGTGTTATCAATAACTGATTAACAAAGTCTTTGTTTTAACTTTGTAGTATGTAAATTATTTTACAGTATATTATAAATTATTATATATTTTTTTAGAAGACTATTAGGGTATGCAGAGCTTTTCTGCTTGTATGGAGCGCACGCGCCTGGATAACGTATTGTTCCTTAATACAGTTGAGATTCTTTGTAATTGTTTCCAGGCAAGTCGTCATTGCTGGCGGTGCTGGGTCGGCGCGAGGTGACCATCCCCGCACATATTGACATCTTTCATTTGACGCGAGAAATGCCAGCCTCCGATAAGACTGCACTCGAGTGCGTCATGGAGGTTGACGAGGAGAGGGTCCAGCTGGAGAAGCTCGCTGAGGAACTGGCTCAGTGCGACGATGATGGTAAGACCACAGATTTCGCAGGAAAATCATGTATGTACTTCAGATATCGACGTATATTTTCGGAAATACGAACACGCGGTGTCAAGATATAATATAGCGCTGTAACAACCATGGCAGTACTTACCTATTTTGCATGACCATGTTTGCCGTATTGTAGATTATTGCATGAGTGCACTATTATAAGTGAGGCAGTACAGTACTCTGTGCGGCTAACTACGTGATGTTTCAGAAATACAAAGATAATCTATTCTTACTAATATTATAAATGGGGAAGTGAGTTTGTTTGTTCCACTTTCACGCCGTAACTACTGACCCGATTGCTTTGAAATTTTGCAGACGTAAAGTTAGAAGTCCGGATTAAATAATAGGGTACTTTTTATCCTGGAAAAATTGATACTCCCGAGGGAAATCTAAAAAGTTCAATATAACCGAACTCCACGCGAGTGAAGAAAAACAAACAGAACGAGTTCTCTATTTTGTGAATTATTATACTTTCACTCATACTGTATTAAACTATCTCAAAAGGTTTTAACCTTTATTGTATGGTCGACAGCAGGTCAAGCTACCCCAAACCTGCCAAATATTCTCAATCAACCTTGAGCCTTAAGCTTTATTGATATAAGTTGAAAATCAAATAAAAAAATTGATTGTAGGAGCCATTGTGCTGTCATCTGTAGTGTTAAGTGATTTGTAAAAAATATACAGTTATAAGCATGGGTCAAGGTTTGCCAATTAAGGTATCGAGATGATATTATATACCTAACAATATTTGAAGAGCAATACTATATTTGCATTGCATTTCTTTTCGTCTGTCTGACTTTCCAACTGTCCAAATTCAGCACATGAGCAGTAGCAGTTGTTAATTTTTGAAGAATTTAAATGCCGAATTTGTCCAAATTCCCAATATCAATCGAAACAGTTATACGATATTGATTTTATAACTAAGCTGTGCATTAAAATCTCTTCACAGAAGCGCAAGATCAGTTAATGGACGTCTACGACCGTCTCGAAGACCTGAGTGCCGATACGGCTGAAGCACGTGCTGCCAACATTCTGCACGGTTTGGGCTTCGACCGAGCTATGCAGCAGAAGGCCACCAAAGACTTTTCCGGAGGTCAGCACCTTAATACCTTATAAAGGGTGTATCTGACATCGACGCACAAACTAGTACCATGGATCCAGTACATGATTCTGAACCCCCCAGTGGTGGAATTTTTTGTCGGTATTTTCCTGATTTATAAAAAAATAATATGCAGTTTTTGCACTTTAACCCGTTCATAATTGCTATACTTTTATAACCCAATAAGATTTTTAAGGTAAAATTAATTAATTCGCTAATTACACAAAAAAGCGCAATGTGAACAAAATTTGAAAAACCACCCATCAGCTCATTTAATAGAGTTCACATCAAGGGTGAATTTACAATACGCGCGGCGGCATGCTTGCAACGTTCAAAGGCCGAACCGACACATTTTTTAAACACTGATTTCTGTAACCGCTCGTTAACGATATGACTATTATAATTGTATTAGTGACATGCGGTGTAGTCTCTTCGCGAAGTTTGCGTTACGATGTCAGATCCAGCTTGTGTATAATATGGTTGGTACAGAGGTATAGTTCTTGCAATTCACGAACGCGCGTGGCTCTTAGTTGTGTTCAAGTCGTATCTGTATACGTGTAAATGTGTGCGTGCGCGTAGGCGCGCTACGGTTAGCATACAAATAATCAATGTTTAAATTATTTTTTCTTTGAAACCAACAATGATAATAAAACAAATATTTTAATAGTAAGTTTTATTAAAATTAATTATTATTCATCGTCAGAAGTGTCACTATCTTCAAACTCTTCAGTGTCGCTATCAGTTGATTCTACATTAATCGTTAACTCGAAATCCAAATCGAAATATTTTCAATATTCTTCTTCAAGTTTTTCGACATGCTTGCAAGTTTTACGCCAGGTATCATTGTCGATATCGTTCAAACACTCATTTATTAAATTTTGTAAAATAGTCATATTTTGCCCGATATTTTTAATTGCAATTTTATTTATTAAAATTCCCCAGATATTTTCGATACAGTTCAACTCAGGGTGATAGGGCAGCAAACGTAATATTTCAAAATTCTTGCTTTTAACTATTTCGTCGATTTTGAATGTTATGAAACGATGTTTATTATTTTTTATTAAATCATAGAGTTCGACTTTTTTTAATCGTTCGTCACATAAAATTCCGTTATCAGTTAGCCATTTTATCATATCGCTCTTCCTTGAACTGGACGTAGGAATTTTACTGCTGCGGGCGTTATGATAGGACGTGTTATCCATCACAATAACTGCCCTTTCTGGCAAATTTGGCATAAGCTTCTCTTCTGACCGAACTGACCGAATTTTGTTTAAAGTTGGAATTTCCTTGTGTTCGATGTGATAATTTTGAATTGTACCTACTTCGAATCAAATTAGTGTCGAAATTATCAAAATCAAATTTGTTACTTCTTTTACGACGTTTTTTCATTGGTGAAAGAAACTTGGCAGATGTAGAGGGCATCTCTTTTTCTTCTTTCAAAATAGAAGGTACAGTACGTTCACTGACCCCTGTTGCTTCGGCGGTTCGTTTTCTTACGTTAGCCAAAGGACTCAAATCACAATTATCATTATTATTCGCCTTCATGAAATTATATTCTTCTTGAAGAAAATGAAAAACTCTGGCGATAATTGCACGACCCTACAAATAATAAAGATAATACAATGTTCATGATCGTTGATCCATACAAATAGTTTAATATTAAATTAACGCTATAAATGCATATTTAAATAACTTACCTCACTAGGAATAATTTTTCGCTTTTTATCGGTATTTGACATGCTGACGGTACTTCGTGGCGGTTAGCGACGTGAAAACAATAAGCACAAGTGACCTGAGCGGGCGACCGCTTGCTACTGAACGCTCCGTCAGGCACACACACTAACGCATTGTGCATGTACACAACATACCACAAGCAAGACTCACGCGCGCTCGTAAATTGCAAGAACTATAATTAGACTTTTTGATTTGTGTTTTTTTGGGATGGCAGTACATCCGCGACACCTATAAGTATTATTGCTGATGTTAATAAATGACGGCGACTTACGTCGCCACTCGCTTATAATTTTTTCCCTAGTCTTCCTAGTATTGTATATAGGGGTTTTGGAGAAATAATACGACTTCCTTGAATGCAGTATATGGTCGACTGGCGAACCGTTTATTGAGAGGACAGCGATCGATACACACATAATGTTGAGGGTACAATGTTGAAAACATTTTATAACACTACCTACTTACAACATACATTACACCCTACCACTTATTCTAAACTGCTCTTATACAACTAATTTACAATTAAGTATATTATTCATGGCTGGTACCTTGTGACCGGTTTCCTTACACGTTTACTTCGGGTCTCGGATGCTGTTGCTGGTGGTGGTGGTGGTGTCAGTGAACTTACTCCACTATCAGGTTCGCCAACGTCAGTTGGGAGTGGACAAGTTAACATAGACCGTGGAGACTTTCTCCAAATTTGATCTATATGTCTTTTTAAAGGTGGACCATTTTCCCTACTAACTAAGTAATAACGAGATCCTAAGTTCCCGTCAATTTTACCTCTAATCCACTTATCCTCCCTTCCAAAACCTCGAGCCCACACGTCATCCCCTATCTCTAAGGCACGCATTATACCACCCGCACTTTTGACCTGTTTCTGTTGAGCCTCTTCCACTCTTTGTTTAACGCCTTGAACCTTATTGCCCATATTCAACAGATCTAGGCGAGACCTTAACGTTCTATGCTGCAGTAATCTCGCCGGTGACTCTCCCGTCGTGCTATGCACGGTATTCCTATACATAAATAGGTACGACTTCAATGCCGTATCAACCTCTATACCGTCCCTAAAAGCCTTTTTTAACGCATTTTTACAAATTTTAACGGCAATCTCTGCAGCTCCATTCGATGCAGGGTGATAAACAGGCGTAAAAATATGTTTAATACCGTTAACACGCATAAATTCTGCTATTTCAACACCTGTAAAAGGAGGTCCGTTGTCCGATACTATCTCTTTTGGTAACCCAAACCGAGCTAAAACATCCCTTAATACCTTAAGAACTTCCTTTCCGGTCGTTCTTTTCATTTCAAAAGCTTCGATCCATTTAGACGACGAATCCACTATGACAAAAAACGTCTTACCCTGAAAAGGGCCTAGGAAATCAACGTGTAACCTACTCCACGGCTCTGAGATATAGGGCCAGGGTTGAGGGGGTGCTTTCGGTGGAGCTGGAGCTTCCAACCGACATGTATTGCATTCCTGGCAAACGCGTTCAATGTCTGCATCGATACCAGGCCACCAAACGTAACTACGAGCCATTGATTTCATTTTAACAATGCCCATGTGACTGATATGCAACTCTTTTAATATAATACTTCGCAATTCCGTTGGTATCACAACTCTATAGCCCCACATTACACATCCCGACTCGACATACAACTCATTCCTTCTAACAAAATAAGCTTGTAGCTCCGCATCGGGACATGAAGGAGGCCAACCTGACCTTATATATATCATGACTTTTCTCAAAACACTATCCATATTCCCCAGTTTACTGACATCTTCACTGGTTATCGGTAAAAAATCCTGTACGAAATTTATATATGTGATTTCGTTCTGTTCTTTGTTCCTTGTACCCACTGGCAACCTAGACAACGCATCTGCACCATTCTTATCGGTAGGTACGTATTGAATTCGATACTGATAACCAGAGAGGACTACCGCCCACCTTTGTAGCCTACTTGCTGCCATCGTTGGAATGCCCGTTTTATCCCCAAAAATAGAAACTAGTGGTTTGTGGTCCGTTTTGAGAACAAACTCTCGCCCGTATAAGTACTGATGGAACTTCCTTACTCCAAAAATAATAGCAAGCGCCTCCCTTTGAATCTGCGAGTAGTTTGCTTCCGATGCGTTTAAAACCCGCGACGCGTAAGCGATCGGACGCTCGGTTCCATCGGGCCACACATGAGCTATGACTGCTCCCACCCCCTGCGCACTCGCATCCGTCGTCAGTGTTACCGGCATACGCGGATCATAATGCGCGAGTACCTCACTAGAAGACAACAGATTTTTAATGCTGTTGAAAACTTCCGTACAATCTTTTGTCCAAACAAACTTATTATCCTTCCTTAGTAACTCGTAAAGGGGGGTTAGCCTCATACTAATATTCCTAACAAACTTGGCATAGTACATAACCATACCCAAGAACGATCTAAGTTCGGATACATTGGACGGTATAGGTACCTTTTTTATAGCTTCTACTTTACTTGGGCATGTCTTTACTCCATCTTTACTAATTATGAACCCTAAATAAGATACCTCATCCGCAAAAAACGTACATTTCTCTTTCTTAACCTTTAACCCGTACCGCTGTAATCTATCGAAAACTTTAAATAAAGTATCCATATGTTCTGCCTCGTCCCGGCCTGTCAAAATGACATCATCAAGAAAAACTCCTACCCTAGGCATACCTTCAAAAATTTGTTCAATTTTTCTTTGAAATATCCCTGGACTTGATGACAAACCATATATCAAACGATTGTATTTATATAACCCCCGGTGTGTATTGATTACAGTATATAATTTCGATGGTTCATCCAGACAAAATTGTGCGTATGCTTGAGATAAATCAATCTTTGTAAATTTATGCCCTGAATGTAATTTACTTAATAAATCATCTATTCTAGGTAGGGGAAAACGGTCAACCTCTAAACATTTATTTAAGGTAAGTTTATAGTCACCGCACAATCGTAGCGAGCCGTCTTTCTTAATGACTGGTACGACCGGGGTCGCCCAGTCTGACGTCTCGACAGGTGTGATGATACCGTTCCTCTCCAGCTGATCCAGCGCTTGCTCCACACGCTCCCGCAGCGCGTATGCTAGTGGTCGCGCTCGCAAATATATCGGTCTCGCATCGGGTCGTACACGCAAACTCACTTCACCACCAGTAAAACAGCCGAGACCGTCAGAAAACACCTCAGAGTATCTGTAACGCAATTCATTAATATTAAAAACTTTAGTACTAGTCATATTATTTATACATTGTTGATTGAGTTTATCAATAACTTCTAACTTAATTTTCAATTCGTATAACCATTCTCGACCCAATAACGGCTCTTTACCGTGGTCTATTACAAATAAATCTAACTCTTTGCAAGTATTACCAAATCGTACATAGGGTTTAATTCTGCCCCGTGGATACACCTTTTCCCCAGTATAATAGTTAAGTACTAAATTGCATGTAATTAAAGGCAGGGTACTTAATTTTTCTTTATAAAACTCGTAACTTACACACGAAATTCTACTACCTGTATCTACCTCCATACAAACATTTTTTTCATCTATTGAGACGCCAATATAATAAGGTTTATATTTCACCGAATTATCTAATTGAAGTACATTTAAATTTACCTGTTCTAGGTTATCGAAATAATCATTATTACTGGCTGACTCCTCCCCTTCGTCCCTCACTTGTGTCCACATAAGATCTCTGTCCTTTTTCAGTCTAGGACACATCTTCTTTAAATGACCTTCCAGATTACACACACGGCACGTATATCTTCTAAAACGGCACATACTCTTCTCGTGGTATGCTCCGCAAGCGGCACACGGACTTGCCGCTAGTTGCGTTTGCCTCGACTCGGCCGGCGCCGCTCGTGCACCGCGGTCCCCACGCTGACTCACCGCTGGCGCGCACTTTGTGTCTTGCTGCGGGTTATGTTCCGCTGACCGACGGCCGCGAGCCCCCGACCGCCCGCTGCCTCGCCCGGCCGCGCCAACATAGTGCGTCGCTGCCCCTTGCGCCGCGTCTCTGACGTCACTGCACTGACCGCGGTCCCGAGCCCGAGGTTCTACCATCGCCGCGTCAGACTCCGCCGCCTCCATCGCCACTGCCAACTGGAGCGCCTTACTGAACGTCGGTACCTCTCCCTCGAACAAGCGTTGCCGACTGACGTCATTTTCAATACCGCAAACAAATTGATCCCTGAGATTATTATCCAGAGCTTCCCCAAAATCACAGAACTTCGTCAACTTTTTCAGTTCAGCTACATAAGTTGCGATATTCTCCCCTTTCAACTGTTTCCTTTGTCTGAATTTAAATCTCTCGGCCAGTACATTTGGTTTCGGTTGAAGATGACTTTGCAGTATCGTAACAATCTCATCAAATTTTAATGTAGAAGGCTTCTTCGGCGTACACAATGTGACTAATAATTCGTAACACGCACTTCCCATGACCGTTATCAATGTTGGTACTTTTAAATCCACTTTCACATCATTCACTAAAAAGTACTGCTCCAACCGCTCAATGTACAAAGTCCAATTATCAGTTTCGATGTCAAAAACTTCCAATTTTCCCAAAGGCATCTTGTATTAACCGCAGTATAACACGCTATGGTCCAACTCGTCGCCAAATATTGTATATAGGGGTTTTGGAGAAATAATACGACTTCCTTGAATGCAGTATATGGTCGACTGGCGAACCGTTTATTGAGAGGACAGCGATCGATACACACATAATGTTGAGGGTACAATGTTGAAAACATTTTATAACACTACCTACTTACAACATACATTACACCTAGTTGTAGTAGTAGTAGTAAAATTCCAGTTTGGAAATAATTACATAAACCCGCGCACTATGGAAAATCGTAGAACAACTGCTGATTAAAAATAGGTTTTGTCAATGTCGCTACTGGCATACTTTATTTATTTTACTCAATAGTTTAAGGACCAAATTAGAATATAATATAAAAAAATTATACATATTATTTGAAATGTTTTTTTTACAACTCTACAAACTTTATGGTTTTGACGGACGTCCATGTTAAGCCCGTTCACTTCATCACTTTCAAATTGATTTTATCGTTATACATTACAGGAAAAGGTATAATGTATTATATATTTCTGGAAACCTCGTCTTTTGAAGAATATGAAACACCTATTATATATTTAATATTATATTAACGTTTACCTTAAAATAATTGCAAAATAAATAATGGTAAAAAAAAAAAATATTTAAAGTTCATCGAGACTTTTGACAGTTACCCACGTTTACCCATGCTTTACATTTAATGTTGATTTGTAGCCTAGCTATCCATAAACATGATCAAATAAAAAAAAGTTGCGAATATTTG
The DNA here is from genome assembly GCA_037179545.1 of Sesamia inferens. Taxonomy (NCBI): domain Eukaryota; kingdom Metazoa; phylum Arthropoda; class Insecta; order Lepidoptera; family Noctuidae; genus Sesamia; species Sesamia inferens. Next base: position 24,928,072 of record CM073921.1, read on the forward strand.
CGATTTTCGGAGTAATTTGTAAAAATGTGATAAAAGTCAGGAAACAGAAAACTGCTCGCTATCTATTGCGGTTTGAAATGTTCCTGTTTACATCAATAGTTTGCGGTAAGTTTTGTAATTTATCGTTGATATTAGGATGTCTTATCTATTTCGCACAATTGATTACAATTAATTAATTAACTAATCATAAAAAACATTTTTATGAAATATTACGATTAAAACCGATTTTAATCATAAATATAAAAAAAAATATATTTTTATTATTTAAATTGATATGTATTTTGATGTACTATATGTTATTAGGTTTTCGTAAACATTAAAATAATAGTATACATTGTTAAAAAATAAATATTGGACATTTTTTATAATTTTAATTTGTATAATTTTTTAATATAAGGTTTTACATTCAATCATAATAAATTATATTCTATTTGAAGCCATATACACTATTCTAACGGGTGATTTTTTAAGAGCTTGAGAACTTTTTTAAACAATAAAACGCATAAAATTTGCAAAATCTCATCGGTTCTTTATTTTAAACGTTAGATTGGTACATGACATTTACTTTTTGAAGATAATTTCATTTAAATGTTGACCGCGGCTGCGTCTTAGGTGGTCCATTCGGAAAGTCCAATTTTGGGCAACTTTTTCGAGCATTTCGGCCGGAATAGCCCGAATTTCTTCGGAAATGTTGTCTTCCAAAGCTGGAATAGTTACTGGCTTATTTCTGTAGACTTTAGACTTGACGTAGCCCCACAAAAAATAGTCTAAAGGCGTCAAGTCGCATGATCTTGGTGGCCAACTTACCGGTCCATTTCTTGAGATGAATTGTTCTCCGAAGTTTTCCCTCAAAATGGCCATAGAATCGCGAGCTGTGTGGCATGTAGCGCCATCTTGTTGAAACCACATGTCAACCAAGTTCAGTTCTTCCATTTTTGGCAACAAAAAGTTTGTTAGCATCGAACGATAGCGATCGCCATTCACTGTAACGTTGCGTCCAACAGCATCTTTGAAAAAATACGGTCCAATGATTCCACCAGCGTACAAACCACACCAAACAGTGCATTTTTCGGGATGCATGGGCAGTTCTTGAACGGCTTCTGGTTGCTCTTCACTCCAAATGCGGCAATTTTGCTTATTTACGTAGCCATTCAACCAGAAATGAGCCTCATCGCTGAACAAAATTTGTCGATAAAAAAGCGGATTTTCTGCCAACTTTTCTAGGGCCCATTCACTGAAAATTCGACGTTGTGGCAGATCGTTCGGCTTCAGTTCTTGCAGGAGCTGTATTTTATACGGTTTTACACCAAGATCTTTGCGTAAAATCTTCCATGTGGTCGAATAACACAAACCCAATTGCTGCGAACGGCGACGAATAGACATTTCACGGTCTTCAGCAACACTCTCAGAAACAGACGCAATATTCTCTTCTGTACGCACTGTACGCATTCGTGTGGTTGGGTTAATGTCCAATAAAGTAAACTGAGTGCGAAACTTGGTCACAATCGCATTAATTGTTTGCTCACTTGGTCGATTATGTAGACCATAAATCGGGCGTAAAGCGCGAAACACATTTCGAACCGAACACTGATTTTGGTAATAAAATTCAATGATTTGCAAGCGTTGCTCGTTAGTAAGTCTATTCATGATGAAATGTCAAAGCATACTGAGCAAATAATAATGCATGAAAATCATAACCTCAAAAAATCTGAGCAAATACTAATGCATGAAAATCCTAACCTCAAAAAAATCACCCATTATATCTGTGCAAAATTTCAGAACATAATATACATAAGTAAAAAAGTTATTGATTTTTAATCAGAAACAGACCTTAATTTTCCATAGTGCACTATGGAAAATCGTAGAACAACTGCTGATTAAAAATAGGTTTTGTCAATGTCGCTACTGGCATACTTTATTTATTTTACTCAATAGTTTAAGGACCAAACTAGAATATAATATCATAAAATTATACATATTATTTGAAATGTTTTTTTACAACTCTACAAACTTTATAGTTTTTACGGACGTCCATGTTAAGCCCGTTCACTTCATCACTTTCAAATTGATTTTATCGTTATACATTACAGGAAAAGGTATAATGTATTATATATTTCTGGAAACCTCGTCTTTTGAAGAATATGAAACACCTATTATGTATTTAATATTATATTAACGTTTACCTTAAAATAATTGCAATATAAATAATGGTAAAAAAAAAGTTTATTTAAAGTTCATCGAGACTTTTGACAGTTACCCACATTTACCCATGCTTTACATTTAATGTTGATTTGTAGCCTAGCTATCTATAAACATGATCAAATAAAAAAAAGTTGCGAATATTTGCGATTTTCGGAGCAATTTGTAAAAATGTGATAAAAGTCAGGAAACAGAAGACCGCTCGCTATCTATTGCGGTTTGAAATGTTCCTGTTTACATCAATAGTTTGCGGTATGTTTTGTAATTTATCGTTGATATTAGGATGTCTTATCTATTTTGCACAATTGATTACAATTAATTAATTGACTAATCATGAAAAACATTTGTATGAAATATTACGATTAAAACCGATTTTAATCATAAATATTAAAAAAAAAATATTATTATTATTTAAATTGATATGTATTTTGATGTACTATATGATATAAGGTTTTCGTAAACATTAAAATAATAGTATACATTGTTAAAAAATAAATATTGGACATTTTTTATAATTTTGAATTTGTATAATTTTTTAATATAAGGTTTTACATTCAATCATAATAAATTATATTATATTTGAAGCCATATACACTATTCTATAACTGTGCAAAATTTTAGAACATAATATTCAGAAAAAAAAAGTTATTGATTTTTAATCAGAAACAGACCTTTATTTTCCATAGTGCCGCGCTTCGATTCACGGTAGTTTGAGGCGCACGCTGATAGCACTCAATCAATCTATCCTGTTCTTAATCATGTTAGGGTCGACTTCAGTCCAACAGGAAGCCCCTGAATACCGGTATTGAAAGTCGCAGCCCAAAAATAGTCAATGAAACATTCTATCTTCCCATTAATTTAATCTTGCACATCTCCGAAGTCAACTTTTCTAACGAATGTTGTTCCCGCAGGTTGGCGCATGCGTATCGCGTTGGCCCGTGCGCTGTACGTGAAGCCTCATCTGTTGCTACTCGACGAGCCGACCAACCATCTGGATCTGGACGCTTGCGTGTGGCTCGAGGAAGAACTTAAACAGTACATACTAATTCTTTTATATTAGGTTTTGATAGACAGATAGATAAACCATTTATTTAGTGTACTTAAATCAAATAGCATTATATACAAAAGCAGAGACAATGTAACAAATTAAATCAATTTGAAGAAAATATTTGTTGCCAGTAGCCATTGGTCCCAGTGGTAATAATGGCTTTGCCTTATGAGATGTGTTATGACATTTTTGATGTTACAAACTAATCCAATTAGTTGAGCATGGTGTCCCTATGCTCAGCTAAAAAGATTAGTGTTTTAATTTATTATATGAACACTTCAGGATAGGCAGTTCTATACAATTTTATTGTAATCATCATGACATCAGTCTACCCGGATATGTCCAAGATTAGTCCCTTTAGGTGTAGTTAGTAGTCTTACAAACTAAAACTGTTAAAGTAGATTTTATATCACACAATTTTAGTTTACTACAAATGCAGTAGGAGTATGACATTGAAAAAACAAAGAACATAATATGGCTATTGAACAAAATCGTGACATAACCTTCTCTACTTTCCAGCTACAAACGCATCCTCGTGCTGATATCTCACTCGCAGGACTTCTTAAACGGCGTGTGTACGAACATCATCCACATGAGCAAGCGCCGGCTCAAGTACTACACGGGCAATTACGAGGCCTTCGTCAGGACACGTATGGAACTGCTTGAAAACCAGATGAAGCAGTACAACTGGGAACAAGACCAGATCGCTCACATGAAGGTTTGTCGACACAATTTTTGATGTTAAAAGGCTCCTTTACCTATAGTTACGTGCCACATTCTCCGCTGGGACGACATAGCCGATATTCACACAAACAGACACAAACAGACGCGAACATATGCCAAGACTTATGTGCTGTCTAAGAAACTCTTGCAAAGGCATTGGGAAGAAGCTTGTTATGCAGTGATCATATATTTCCTGTTAAATGATGAACATAATATGCTGAGCAAGATTAAAGCGGGGATGTTAAATGATGTTTACTGCAACTGCCGCCTGACACCTGCCAATATTTTATTTAATACGAGCAGTGTGTGAACTTGCACTTTGTTCTTCATATTGTGTTGTGTCAATTTGCACAGGTGGACATTAAAATATTGTGGTATAAATAAAAGCAATTTAATTCAATTTATAAGTATTAAAATGTCCATGACTCAATTTGCCCAAGTGTTCAAAATTAAAAATAAAGATTGTGTCACAAGCAGCATTCAGCGCTAAGTTCCCGTGTATGCATACGTAGGCGCTCGTCTGTCGTTTTTTTTATCTATGACTATCTTACATTTTGTTCTGATGAATGTTCAGTGCTACATTCCCTTGCCCGTGAGTTCTAAGCTCTGTATTCAGCAAGACGCTGCGAGCGGTCGGTGTTCAAATGTCGTTCGTGTAGCTGGGACGATATGTCTAGCCTTCTTCTTCTTCTGTGTTTGGGTCTATTTCCAGTTTTACCTATTGCAGCTGAACGCAAGTAGTGTTTACATGGCGCAACTGTCTACCTCGAAACCAACAATAATAGTTCATAACTTAAAAAGTTTTATTTCATATAAACCTAAACAAAACTGATCCTCCAGACTCTTAAACATAATTGCTATTTCCAATGTTTTATAATTACAGTTACAGCGGATAATGGCCCCGATTCCCTTGTTGGCAAACTAAACTAAATATAAGTTCGGTGCATCTTTTCTATTTGATTAAGATAAGGACAGAAGTTAAAATGTTAGTTTAGACCCGGCAAATTAGTCCGCGCTAATGAACATATTAGCGCGTCTAAACTGTCTATGGAATATCTTAATTTGACAGGAGTCGGCGAATAGTATACATAATGATCGTCTCTTATTTTATAGAGTTAAGTTTTTGCGAACATAAAAAATATTTTTTCGTTATAAAAATAAGAAAGCAATTATCTATTTTTTTTTAAATGTATAAACTAGTGCTTGTAAACAATTCCACCTGATCAATCGTTGATGGTAGAACGCGCCAGTTTGTTTAGAGCCTATTCACTAAGAAAAAAAACTGGGTAAACTCAACAACATGACCAACGATGCTACGCTAGAGGGAGATTGATTTGGAGATGCTCCACGACCAAACTCCCAACACAACAACATTTGGCGCATCGTACCCGGCACACATTGCAACACAACTGCTCAGACCCGCCTCCTAATCGGATCGAATCCACCTAATCGGGATCGTTTGGACCGAACGGACCAATGGGCGCTCTGAACGATCCCAACTGATGCCAACTAGTCGCAATCATTTGACAAAAATTTGTTCGCCGATTAGGGGGCACTCCTCCGTACGGCTTCAACAGACATCATGCCCGAACATGACAAATCGCTTGGCGGCAAGACTTTACAGGCGCAATAAAAAGAGACGTTACATTTTCTTTATGCATTGTCAAGTCAAAACACGATATTTCATTATTTTATGCAGAATTATGTTTATATCTTCTGAGACTTTAATCTTCATAATTTTTTCAGAACTACATAGCTCGGTTTGGTCACGGTTCTGCTAAGCTGGCCCGACAAGCCCAATCTAAGGAGAAGACGCTAGCAAAGATGGTGGCACAAGGTCTGACTGAGAAGGTCACGGATGACAAGATCCTCAACTTCTACTTCCCATCGTGCGGCAAGGTGCCGCCCCCTGTTATTATGGTGCAGGTTAGTATCTTCATGTGTTTGGGTGAACCGAACATTACACACGTCGGCTTTGCACAGTGGACTGCGCCAGTCGATTAGCCAAATACCTTAAAAATTAATACAAGCACTAATTTTAAATCATACATTCTATAATTTGGCATATGGTAGGAGATTCCAGAAGGTTTCTGATAGTGGTCTCCTGATCAAGAGATAAATTAGTTACTTATGAATGTTCTAAAAACCCGGCTCCCCTAGCAATACTATTGTCAAATTTTAGAAACGGATTCCTCTAACTGTGCATGTGCTCCTGAATGGTTCGCATACACCTTTGTTATTAACTTGAATGATAGTCACGGCAGGGGCGTGCACAGAGATTTTTTTGAGGGTATGCATAGATCATCATCATCATCACTATCAATCTTTTTACCGTCCCACTGCTGGGCACAGATCTCCTCTCATACAGAGAAGGATTGAGCGTAATCACCACGCTTGATCAATGGGGGTTAGCGATTTCAGACTTAAAGTCCAGGTTTCCTCAAGATGTTTTCCTTCACCTTCAGTCATTGGTGTCCCAGATATACTTAAAAAGTACATATAACTTTAGAAAAGTGTATGCATACATACACAACCAAATCTCTGTGTTTATACAACGTTATTTTTTCTTTATACGAAACCTAATCGTTTCTAATCTTTTTACACTATGTATGTTATATTTTTTCACAAATACATTTAGCCATTGTTGCATCGTGGCAACAGCTGACGGAATTCAACGCCCCACGTGCCCATCGTCTGAGCGTGGACCATATTTTTCGTTTATTAAGCGATTCGTCGAGACCACGTCATCTATTCTACCTTTTCCAAAAATTTGGTACTTTAAATAAGAATCTAAATGTTTTTCCGAAGAATCGTATTTAGAGGGGGCTTTGTGAAAATTATGTAAATCTGAATATCAAAAACCCCAAACATTTTTACTATCATGTTTTGAAAATAATATACACAGGAAACAAAATAATTTGTGTGTACACAGCCTGCTAACCAGTTATAATTATCATAATACTTTTTATTAAAACAACGTGTGATATTACCTTTTTTTGAGTTACATCCAAATTGGGAACACAACGCTCTTTAATTTATATTTTTGCTCAAAACTTTACGTTGAAAAACAACTAAACCAACAAATCTCACAGGTATAATTTTGCATATTTTAGAAAGAAATACGTATTAAAGTAAATAAACTTAATTCAATTCATTTGCACTTAAAACGAAAACAAACATCACAAATCACAACAACAAAAACATGGAGTAATTTAACATTGCAAAGCTGGTAAAATAAATAGGTATTTTAACGAAAAACAATTATGCTATTTGTCATAGCCTCTAAACTTGGTCGGTTTGCCAAATAGGCACTGCCTTTCCGGGCTTAAAAGTGAATGAAATTCTGCGGGCACACTAGAGAAAATTACTCACACCAACAAATAATTTTATATAAATACACGGCCATTCTCGCTAAAAAATAAGCAAATTTAGTTCGTGCCTACGTCGCTCTCCGCTCCGTAGCGCTAGTGACGCGTACGCACGCATATGTAATGTGTGTTAGCTAGTTTCGGCTAGCCCCAAAAGATGGCGGTATTACTGTTTTAGTGTAGTGTTTTAACAAAATGTATTGTAGTACAAAAAATATATTATAATACGATTAGGGTGTTCCGAATTGGAAAATTATTAGGGTATGCAGTGCTTAAATGCCTCTATGGAGCGCACGCGCCTGAGTCACGGATAGCCAAATATGATGATTTATTGATTATTTTACTAACTCGTAACTAACAATGTATGAATGTGTAAATGAGTACAATCTTTGAAGGCTGATCGTGTACATCGGTAATGTGCGCGTGTCATGTACGATGGCTGACTCGTACAAACTGAATAGCAGCTGTGCTTCTAAGCAGTTTATTGAGCCTTTCTTTCACTAAGCGTTTTTGTAATTTTGATGTTGAAAAAGTACTGATTCGCTGCTTAATTTTAATAAACGAATTTTGGTAATACCTACTCAAAGTAGTTGTCCAGTCATAAAGATAAAACTAGTTACACAATTCAAACCAGCAACTGAATTATTTATATTGAAGCCTGAGCCCCAAGGTGACAAATAATCACAAGGTAATTGTCAGTAGCTTAGATCTCACTGGCAACAAGACATTCGTGACATTTGAATTGTGTGTATTCTGTATCTATCTCTTTTCTTTGCAGAACGTGTCATTCAGATACACGGATACCAGCCCGTGGATCTACAAGAACTTGGAATTCGGTATCGACCTGGACACCCGGCTGGCGTTGGTGGGGCCCAATGGTGCCGGAAAGTCGACACTCCTCAAGCTACTGTATGGAGATGTAAGTCCACAATTTCTTTCACAAAACATTCTGTTTTGTAAAAATTTCACCATAACATCTACTGTGTCCTTTCATCTAGGTTTTCATGGTGATAATTTTACGTAATAGATCAGCTGGTTTAGGAGCCTATTCACTCTAAACTTGACGACAATTGCGTTGATTGCTTAAAAGCTACTGTATGGAGATATCAGTAGAAAAGCTTTTAGCTGCCTGCTCTGCAAATCACTTGAATGGGATTGTGCTATGCTCATTTTTTCATATTCGTTTCATCATCGTCATAATTTCAGCCGAAAGACGTCTACTGCTGGACATAGGCCTCCCCCAAGGTTCTCCACGACGACCGGTTCTGCGCCTCCCGCATCCAGCGGTTTCCCGCGACCTTCACCAGGTCGTCGGTCCACCTTGTCGGGGGCCTACCCACGCTACGTCTTCCAGTGCGTGGTCGCCACTCGAGAACCCGTCGGCCCCATCGGGCATCGGTCCTACGGGCAATGTGTCCAGCCCATTGCCACTTCAGTGTTGCAATTCTTCGGGCTATGTCGGTTACTCTCGTTCTTCTGCGGATCTCCTCATTCCTGATTCGATATTCGTTTATTGTGTTTAAAAGACGTTACAAAAGACTTAAAAGTACTGAAATTTGCCTGTGTAGTACAGAGGCTTTTTTGTAATCAACAGTGACAGAAGTGTTTTAATAGTATCATAGTACAAAAAAATAATTTAATATTAAAACATAACTCAAAATCTAACAAACTGAAATCTAATAAAATTCAAATGGGACTAGACAAGTTTTTGCAAAAAATTCAAATATTATTATAGTGTCAACAATATAACAAAAATCAGCCACGAATTAATTAAGATTGTTGATAGCGAACTATTGCTTTGGCCAAACAGCTAACACATGATACATTTATACGAGTTTTTGGCATTACAATGTTAAGAACAGTTTGCCTCTAAATGCAACAAATATAATGTTATTTTGCGTAATACAAAAACAGTACATTAGTGTATGTTATCAGTAGAATGTTGAGATGTCACCTATATAATATGTTTGATCTAATGTTAATATTAATTTTTTCATAGTCTTATGATTTATGGGATTCTTCTCTGGGGAACTTGTGCGGACATCAATACCATCTTTGTTTTAAAGAAAAGGGCTGTTCGAGCCATTTACAACCTTGGTCCTAGAGATTCTCTTAGAGAAAAATTCAGAGAGGTGAACATTCTGACTGTAGCTTCACAGTATATATTTGAAAATCTTATGTATGTACATAAAAATATGTCGGATTTTAAGAAAATAAGCGATATTCATAATATAAATACCAGGAACAAACACAATCTTGCTGTACATCACACTCGTCTCCACAGAGTAGGCAACTCGTATACACTTTTACAACAAGCTTCCCATGGCCATTCGAAACTTACCCATTAAACGATTTAAAAATTATATAAAGGCCAAACTTTGCAAAAAGGGGTATTATAAAATCACAGATTATTTAGAAGACAAAAAAGCTTGAGACTGAGCTGTTCGCTCTGTTAAGCATTGTTATTAAGCAATATGCGTAATTATAAGGTAAATTATTGTAAACATTTTCATTTTTAATGTCTGGTCTTGAAAAAAGACGATGATCCCTGAGTTTGTTTCGGCTATTTCTTCTCAGAGGTAGTCAGTTAGGAAATGCCAGCTACATCTAGTTAAAAAAAAAAAAAACATGACGTGTAAAAGTGATCGGTGATCCTATTTGCTTAATAAACGATTTCATTTCAATATTTTTTCGATAAAGTGTTATTATTTTGTAATGTAACGCTCCTTTCTTCCTTTGCAGCTCGTCCCAACAACTGGCATGATCCGCAAGAACTCCCACTTGCGTATCGGGCGCTACCACCAGCACCTTCACGAGCTGCTGGATTTGGACCTCTCTCCACTTGACTATATGATGAAGGAGTTCCCAGATGTGCGAGAGCGTGAGGAGATGCGTAAAATCATCGGACGTTACGGACTCACCGGCCGCCAGCAGGTCAGTACAGAATCGAATAGTCAATAGGATTACATTAAGGGCTTATTTTTCTATCGTCAGGTAATTTTTACTTGAAGAATAAAATTGACGAATGACAGTTTTTTTTTTTAAATGAAAATGTTGTCTATATTTCCAAATTATATGTCATTGGAGTATTTAATAAACGCTTCAATTTCCGAATAGCCTTTCACACATTTTAAGTAGCGGACGGATACGCGCTGATCAGTGTAAATAGTAGGATATTTTATGCAGGATGCAATTTTAAATAGAAATGTTCAAAGTAAAATAAGTTGCCACAATCACCCTCAACCCAGAATCGATATGGAGCCTACTAAGAAAGCGTCGATATACAACGCACAGCGTGAGACGCTGATTCTAGAAGGGAGGTTTTGCACAAGACTGCCTTATACAGTAACAAACGCGAGTGATTTTTGAAAATTAATCTTTTAAACTTAATCTGCAACCTCTTTTCTCAGGTGTGTCCGATGCGCCAGCTGTCTGACGGGCAGCGGTGCCGCGTGGTGTTCGCGTGGCTCGCATGGCAGACCCCGCATCTGCTGCTGCTGGACGAGCCTACCAACCATCTGGACATGGAGACCATCGACGCCCTGGGCGACGCCATCAATGAGTACGACGGCGGCATGGTGCTGGTTAGCCACGACTTCAGGCTTATTAACCAGGTGTGTTTTGATTTTATTTGTTATCTTATACTGTGTCCCACTATTGGGCGAATACCTCTCCTTTTGTCTCATTGCAATCTTAGGCCACTTTGGATGACAGCCGTTATCAGGTCAGTGGGTTATCCAACGAAATAAGTTGACTCTCTGGTTAGTCTAGTGGTAGGAAACTACTGTTAAGCTTTAATTCCCGGGTCGAGAAGTGTTATTTGGTTATACAATCAGGAATACTTTGGCAACAGCCCGGAGTCTGGATTTGTGCTTGTTTGAAGGCAACAGACTCGTCTTCATTTTGTTAAGTGTTTAGTACCATTCCCAGTATTTCATAGGCTATCGGCATACCTCGGCTGTCCGAGGTACACTGAGCCAAGTTTTGCAGAGCGCTTCTTGCATCCGTAAGGATTACAATATTTGTAGATGTTAAATCTGCAGCATACTTTAAGGCTTCTGCAATGGTAACTAGTTCCGCTCTCATGATGCATATCTTTCCACTCAAATGCCACATCTTGGTGGTTCCCGATTGAGGGTCGTAGAAAGCAGCACCAGCTCCATTGCTCTCCTTTGATGCATCTGTGTATATTTTGTAATATTCACAATATTCTTTTTCGAGGTGATAAAGTGTCAGATTTTTCAGCACATCAACATTGGCATCCTTTTTTGATCTATTTATGCCATTAACATTTATTGATAAAAAGGATGTATCTGCAGCTGACAACCTTACATCAAAGGAATACACTTCAAGGATGCCACCACTCCTGTACAGGTCCATGTTATGGAACTTACGATGTACATCTGTCAATAAAGGTCTTATTTTATTATTCCAATAACAATTCTCTCGAGATAATTCTTCAATTAAGTCGAGAGTGTTGCTTGATATGGAAGCTAAATTCATCCAGAATCTACAGCCTAATTCGAATCTTCTGATAAACAGCGGGGGAACGCAAAATTCGCATTCCATAACATGGACCGGGGTGCTTCTTATAAAACTACCACATATCCTCAGCTCTATTCTGTAGTAAATTGAGTCCGGACCCGTGCTTCACCCAAGTTTTTCACCTGGGTGAAGCACGGGGACTTCTAAGGTCCCGTGCTCCAACTGATGATGTTATTGTACAGTGAATCAGTAAATAGTTTTTCCCTATATGATTCAAAAGATCTAAACAATTATTTAGTAGGTGTTAATTTATATGTACAATAATATATTTCATAATTAATTTAATTGAAACTGTTATTTTATTAAATTATTATTCCGTTTATTTTTATACATATATGCACTTCCGCGGAATATACAGTCTCATCACCGATGATCGTGGATGATGCATCCTGTTTGCTGTCAGCAGTGTACGGACCCTTCTATCCAGGGCGTCGAGTTCGGTCTGAGTCCATTTAAGTATGCCGAAAGAGTACATCAAAACCGGCATGACCCTCCCGTTGAAGGCGCGCACCTTATTTCCGCCCGAAAGAAGACTTTAAAACCTTCTTCAGGCGACCAAAGAAGCGCTCCTTCAACGATTGCTTCATGTCAGCATCGTTGATGCCTAACGCTTCCGACATACCCAAATATTTATAGCTCTCGAATGAGGGAGGGATCTAAGTTGTATGGAATCTGGGAGTGTAATTCCCTCGGATTCCATAATCTCCCCCCGCTTTACATGCATAACTGCACATTTGTCCACACCAAATTCCATTCTGATGCCACTACTAAAACTTTCAGTTACATTCAGTAGCTTCATCAGATGCAATTTATTGGGGGCAAAGAGTTTCAAATCATCCATGTAGAGAAGGTGAGATATGACCTGACCGCCTCTCTTCAATCGGTAACCCAGACCTGAATCCTCCAGCAGTGTGCTAAGAGGATTCAGAGCTAAGCAGAACCAAAGTGCACTCGGACTGTCGCCCTGGAATATTCCCCGCTTAATCCATACAGGTTCATCAAAAAGCCTGCAGCCTGCCTCTAGTGCCCCGTGACCGTATTGCAGAAGGATGGGAATATATTTTGCCAGAAAGTAAAACTTTTAAAAATGCGAAGATCCGAGAATTTATTCAATATTTTCAGAAAAATTATATTAAGAAAAATGTAGATGAATGGTGTGTATTGAACGTGAGGCACCGTACCTACAAATAACGTAACGGAGAGTGGGAATTCGAAAGACAATAAAGAGTTCAAAAAGCCATACGTTACCCTGAATACATTACTAACTGATATCGCAAAATACCGATTCTTTAGACGTATCGGTAACAAAAGGCCGCAAAGAACACTGTGAGAAAGACTGTTTTATATTACAATTGCAAATGCAATTAGTTCATAACGAAATTTCCTTGGGCGATTTTTTTGGAAAAAATGCGTTAAAATAAATTGTATTGATGAAATATTTGTTAAATTAGGTATTTTTTATTTTTTTGTTAACTGACTGTTCAACTTGACTGTACTAATCATCAGTTGGAGCACGGGACCTTAGAAGTCCCCGTGCTTCACCCAGGTGGAGAACTTGGGTGAAGCACGGGTCCGGACCCAGTAAATTAAACTTTTTGAGATGAATTTCAGCTGCGTTTTCATATAAAAAACTTCCATAGTCTAATCTACTTCTTATCAATGACATATACAGTCTACGCAGATGTTTAGGGTGGACTCCCCATGTTCTACCTGACAACACTTTAAGAATGTTTATGTATTTATAACATTTTCCACACATCTCATTTATATCTGCTGCCCATTTCAAGGATCTATCCAACCAAACCCAAGGTATCTGACTTTATCAAGTACAGGTAACCTTTTACCAATAATATTTATATTAACAGTTATTTTCTTATGGGATCTATTAAAAATAAATAATGTTGTTTTTGTTTCTGATAAATTAAGTCCAATTAGGTCTAGGCTAGTTGTTGTCGATTTCAACTCTTCTTCAATATTGGTCACAGCCGATTTTACATCCTTATTTTCAAAAGTAAGGTACAGAACAAAATCATCTGCATATTGCGATACCCTTACATGTAAAAGATGTTGAATAACATCCATGGTAACGACATTAAAAAGCAGTGGCGATAACGGATCGCCCTGGGCTAGGCCTTTTCTGGCATTTCTAGTAATATGGTTATTGTTGCTATCGGTTATGGTGCACAACCTTTCTGATAGAAAGTTCCATAGGTATTTGCATATTTTATTTCCGACGCCAATGGTTTGTAATGTCGCTACCAAACATGAAATATTGACATTATTATATGCATTTTTTATATCTAAAAACACAGCACTATTGCTGTATTTTTAGATATAGAAATTTTTTTATGAATCCAATTTCGATTGTGGATACCATCGCAACCAAAGCATCAATACAAGATTTACCTCTTCTAAAACCAACAGTGTAGTTCACACCAGGGCAGCTTCTAATGTTGTACAAAGCACAGGTCCGTTCGTGTGTGGAGTACTGCAGCCACATTTCGGCTGGTGCTGCTAAGTGTCACCCACTTTGGATTCAGTGGAGAGGCGTGCGAAGAGGCTGATTGGTGACCCTGATTTAACTCGAGTTGGTCTCCAAAGCCTAGAGCACAGGCGTAGAGTAGCCAGCCTTTCGGTGTTCTATAGGATACATTCTGGGGAGTGTGCGAGGGAATTGCACGATTTAATTCCCCCATCTCCGTTCCACCATCGGACGACCCGTCGTACGGCGAGTTTCCACCCTTATGTTGTTAACACCTCTACGATCCGGACGAAGCGTTTCGCCTCCTCCTTTATACCGCGTACATCGAGGGACTGGAACAATCTGCCGGCGGCGGTGTTTCCGTCGGACTACAATTTGAGTGTCTTCAAGGCTAGAGTGAATGGGCTCTTAATAAACTAGTGCGCTTTACCATCAACGATTGCGTCACTGCTTGCCATCAGGCGGGATTGCGGTCAAGCGCTGGTTTATATTTTAATAAAAAAAAAAAAACATACCATTCTAATCTTTTCATAATAATTAAATGTTGTAATAGTTTGCAAGGGCAGGACATCAAAGATATAGGCCGTAAGGTAAAGAGGATTTATATTAAGTTAAAATATTGTATGTAATTTAATTTCACCCCTCTCCGCCTCAACTAATCCGACCAAGGTGTGAACGCGCAGTCTAACTAATAACATCGAGCGTTCACATTGACCCATTGTAGTGCGGGTCGTTCGGAGTCGATCGAACCATCTGCCGATTGGGGCAGAGCAAGCATGTAGCAACCTTATAGTAAATTGCCCTTCAGTTATGTTTTGAGCCAATGGGGAGCCGGTGTGTCAGCGTCAATCGGCCATTGACGCTGCCACACACCGCCTGCACCATTAAATTTGCTTACCCAAACAATTTTACTGTTACAGGTTGCAGAAGAAATCTGGATTTGCGAAAATGGCACCGTCACCAAGTGGCAGGGCGGCATTCTGAAGTACAAGGACCACCTCAAGTCAAAAATCATGAAGCACAATGCCGAGAATGCAACCAATGCCCGCAAATAGTCCAATGCCTAGCTATTACCCTTAGTTTATGTTCGTCCGTTGCGCGACGCTCCCGCTCCACCTGCGACTGACAAACTGGCTGCTATAATCAGTTGATACACTTCAACATCAGTGAAAAGGACACTTTAAAAGTATTTTATTGTTTAATCGTGCACGAAAATCTCGTAATTCGCCCATTGTTGGAGTCGTGAATGCTTGATTCTCAGATGAATATTTCTGCGTGAGTGATAACAAATTCATAGCAATAATTTTTGACAAACATTTAACATATAGTCGACTTTATTAATAGCACATAGAAGTTACAATGTCGTCCGATAATTAAGAAGTTGTTGTTGAAATGATTTAGTACAAACACATACACTAGATTGTCTAGCTGTAGTCTAAATTCCCCATAAAGTCATGGTTATAAAAATGTTCCAATATTAGTATGTAATGATGAATTTAATATTTAAATGAAATAGTGATGAATAGTCGTATATTGTTGCTGATAAATGTATCAATAACATTTGTTATACACTGAGCGACTTAGTCGCAGGTGCGTCTATATACAGGATGGTAATAGCTGCAGCGATGAATGTATTGACCTTAGTGCTCCAAATCAAACGAGAGTACCCTGTATACCGCGAGTAACTGTCGCGGAGTGTGCGTAGTCACAGGTGTAGTCGAGAGGTCGCCTAGACCGGTTTGTGAACGACAATTATTATAGGATTGTGATTCCTTAAGCTGCCTATTGAAGCTTAGTAATAGTGGTATTATAAACAATTTTGTGATATATTTCCCGGGTGATCGCAGCCCAATCATAGGGCTAAGTATCTCGCAAACACTTTAGATGTAGCTTAATACGGATTATATTTTTTACACAATTTTTCGTCGCCCGGTAAATATTCACAGTGTTAGGACCCTTGTATTTGATAATTCATTTTTTTGTTTTGCCTTAAAAGTCCAATTTTAGTATGCCTTATAGTAAAATAGTTTGCAACTTTAGTTTCCAATATATAGATCAAATTTAAATTCATTTATAAGTATAATACAGGTTATATGGGATGATAAAAAAATTGATCAGGTTCATGTTCAGATATGATTGTCCGTCGTGTTAATGGCATGATAGTGTACAACAATTTGTTGGTCAAAACTTGCATGACATCGATGGTGGCAGTGTAGAAATATCTCATATGCTGCATTTTTGGGAACTGCCTCAAAAAAAAAAAAAATATTAATCCATTTGCAATGTTGTAGTAGGGGGCTCGGTAAATATGTGATTCGATGATACGACAAATTCAGGATACTAGGTAGTCCTCGTTCGTGCATAATATTCAAAGTATCTAACTAAGCTTAAGCAATAGAAACGTCTAAAATTCTTCTGCCGTTGATCTTTCGAATGTTATTTAGAAAATTTTCAATGTTACCATTGCATGTGTGAGTCACCGCTTCGATAGTTGTGTGGTGAGTGACCAAATCACCCGTTCAGTGAGCTGCGGTGGTGACTAGATGTAATAGTGAATGTTTCGGCTTACATAGGTAGCAATGGATAGGTTTCCCAAACGTTTTTCACTACATTATTTATATTCTCATAATATTATGCCTCTTCTATCGTTGGACTCTCAGTCGTCAGACAAATATAAAGGCGTGAACAGTGATACCAGGGTTGTGATGATCGACTTACGACATCTCTTGCCCCCTTCAGAAATGAAGCTACTTCAGTGATAATCAAGACGATCACTAATTATGACAAAGTATGTGTGTGATTACGTTTATACAGCTTGTTTTAGCGATAAGCTAATCAGCTGTGACAAATATGTAGGTTAATCTGTTACGACGAAATTTTTCAGCAGGTAGGTTTGTGTAGTACACAAGGCTTCGCATTGAGCCAGTGTGGTTATTTGTCTATCTGTCTTCAGACCTCAACATATTTATACAACAGTGCCTTCAGTTCGTAACTAACCGCGTAATAGTATTAACTTGTATTCAATGGGGATATGTAACATTGTAAAATTTCCATTTTGTAAACTGCTTAATCTGAGGCAAATTTATATAAATCAATAAATAAAACACATGGATTTGTTTGTTTCCTGTTTATTATCCCAAGAAGATGACTGGAAGAAATTTTCTGTTAACGACAGTGGTATTATTAACTGGGAATAATCGAAAAGAAGACTCGTGCTTCTCTATGGTCTCTATGAATAAACAGTTTTTTTCCTAATCGTCTATTGTGAACGACGGGTTAGGACTGATTAGAAATATTTGTCCAGCTATAGAGGCAGTTTGCTGGCATTGATGATGTAGACAACTCTACAAGATCCAATAGACATGTTATATAGCTTGGAAGAATTAAAAACTGTTATTCCATGTCAAGGAGATGGATTCCCTTACTTTATTGTCAAAACTGTTCCCTGAACCCACAAATCCTACTTGGACTTTGCTATTTTTTTTGATATTCCGATGTTAATATTTGGCAAAGATCTAATTGGACGTAGTTATGCAAAAAGGATCCATCCCCAAAAACTTGCTTTTGAGAAAATTAAGTTTTTTTTTTATTTATTTTTTTATTAATTTATAAACCAGCGCTTGACCGCAATCCCGCCTGATGGTAAGCAGAGACGCAACCGTTGATGGTAAAGCGCACTAGTTTATTAAGAGCCTATTCACTCTAGCCTTGAAGACACTCAAATTGTAGTCCGACGGAAACACCGCCGCCGGCAGATTGTTCCAGTCCCTCGAAAATGTATCCTATAGAATACCGAAAGGCTGGCTACTCTACGCCTGTGCTCTATTCTTTGGGAGACCAACTCGAGTTAAATCAGGGTCACCAATCGGCCTCTTCGCACGCCTCTCCACTGAATCCAAAGTGGCCAGGTGACACTTAGCAGCACCAGCCCAAATGTGGCTGCAGTACTCCACACACGAACGAACCTGTGCTTTGTACAACATTAGAAGCTGCCCTGGTGTGAAGTACTGCCGGACCTTTGCGATAACGCCAAGTTTTCTGGCAGCCACCTTGGCCTTGGACTCAATGAACCGCCCAAAGTTTTTTTTTTTTTTTTTTTTTTTTTTTTTTTTCTTCTACCTCCAACGCGGTTGAGTCGGAGCCTATTCTTTACAGTTTTCCATTCATTCCAGTTCTCGCGTTTATTCCTCTCGTACTTTTATGCTTCATACATGGTCTTTCTTCCATTCATCCTCAGTCATTCCTCATATGGGTGGGGTTCCCAATTATAATCTTCTGATTATTCTAACTATTTTTTATATGATGTTTTTAATCTATGTGTATCCTTATAGATCTATATATTCCTTCGGTTTTGGGGGTATAGTAAAACAGGGAGACAGGATTTTATTTTCAAGAAGAAAACTTTTACAATGTAGCCTTATGTCTATTTACAATATTTAAAGTCTGTTGTTTATGTGTAATTGTTACAAAAATTTCTTATTTCTAAATTTACTTCTGTTGATAACCATATCTATTTAAATTTTTATTTCTATTTATACTTATGTTATTACAGAATTCTCAGTTTCTATGGAGATATCGGTGAGCGGTTTTGAATTCACTTAGATTTTATTTATTCTATATCTTTTAATGTAATATCTAAGGCTATTTACTCTAGCTTATTTCTATTATTTATTCTAATATACAATATTATGATTTTACTATTTTATAGGTGACAATTGATAAACAGTTTTTTTTTTTTTTTTACATTTGTGCAAAACGATTCCTACTTATAGATTTAACCTTAACATTAATATTCTAAAGTGTAATTTTAATGCTTATCACTAATATTACCCATAATATTGTGTAAACATTCTTACTCACACAGTTTTATTTCTTTTTATTACTTTTGTACAAATTTTGACGCAATATTCTATGAAGGTCTCTCTATTCTTACTCGCAATTATTTGCCACACATTATTGCTATCAATTTTGGTGTTGAGTACATGCTCTATCTCCAGTCTTTCTCTGTCGAACACGGGACAACTGAACAATATATGTGGCAC
This sequence comes from Sesamia inferens, assembly GCA_037179545.1. Taxonomy (NCBI): domain Eukaryota; kingdom Metazoa; phylum Arthropoda; class Insecta; order Lepidoptera; family Noctuidae; genus Sesamia; species Sesamia inferens. Next base: position 24,947,479 of record CM073921.1, read on the forward strand.
CGTTTCATCAGACGCTGGATCGCAGATGCACGATGGGCTCTCTTTACACCTGAAACGGTTCAGGTATGCTGAGAACCCACCGTGCCCCGTCATGATCTGGGTGACAATGTTGTCAACTTTGCACTTCCTAATCACCCTGTACGCCGCCACCGCATCTGGGAAAAACAGCTTAGTCACTGTAGCTGTTTCAGCAGAACTGTACCTTCTCCCCCATTCGTCGAGGGTTTCTGCACGGATGCAGCGCCTGACATACGACATCGGGCACAAGTCGTAGTCATGCTTACGCTTGGATCTTTCAGCGGCTGCCTTAGCTAATTCATCGGCCCTCTCGTTACCCGCTAGTCCTACATGAGCCTTGATCCAAAACAAGGTGACGGCCTTGTTTTGGACGGACAAAGATCTAATGTTTGCCCTTGTTTCCACTGCTAGCGGGTGGTGTCTGTCGTGGTTTTGGATAGTTTGGAGGGCCGCCATGGAGTCGCTGAAGATTCCAAACGTTTGCGCGCTATGCTTTAACATTTCCCTTGTTGCGACGCATATCGCCAGAAGTTCAGCCTGGTAGACGGTTGCGTAGTTTGGGAGGGTCAGTTTACGGGCTTTGGTTTCAGCGTCACCATTCCATATGGATAGTGCCGCCCCCACCTTGCCCCCGATCTTGCTCCCATCCGTAAAGATACGAACCTCAAGTTCGTTCTGTGCATCGAGTTGCTCTTGGTTTGCCAGGCTTACTACTTTTATCTCAGCGCGCTCCGCGGGGTGCGGTGCCTCCATTGCCGAAACATTCTGCTCAACCCTCCTGTCGGCTAGGGCTGGCAAAGGCACTCCTCTCCTGGCTTCATATAGTGACGCCACTTCGCGGACGCGAAGATCGAGAGGCAGTATGCCCGCCAACACCGTCGCGGAGTTTAGAGACACCGTTTTATATGCCTTGCATATCTTTTGTGCAATGCCGCGCTGGACTACTCCTAACTTCTTTATAACACCCAGCTTATTAGCCGCCGGGGCCCATACGCTGGCCGCGTACAGGATAATCGGTTCCACGGTGGCCACATATATTGTTCTTATGACTTCTGGGTGGAGACCCCAGCTAGTTTTCGCCGCCCTGGTTAGTTGGTTATGGATTCCTATCGCCTTTTTACAAACATTTGCGACATGAGTGCTGAACGTCAACTTTTCGTCGATGGTGACACCCAGGATTTTGACCTCTTTGGACATGCCAATGTCGATTCCGCCCATGCTCAGACGTGGGGTGTCATATTTAAGTTTGCGAGTGATGGTAATCGCGTTTGTTTTGTGCGGAGCAAAAAAGTTTAGGTTCGAGGAAATCTCAACACCCAAAAGCTGAAGGCGGTCGGTACACTCCAAGGATACATTCCGAAAAGTAGGAGCCAAGGTGAACGAGCTCCTTTTGGCGGTGAAAAGACACGCCTGCGTTTTGGCAGCATTGAATGCTACAAGATTGACATTGCCCCATTCGGAGACTGCCTGAAGTGCAACACTCGTTCGCTCTACCATGGCCTCTCTTTCGGACCGGATTGATTACCTACTAGCCCGAGCATCCGGCAGGTATCCGTATAGATATCCCATAGATACCGGGCATCAGCAGAACGTTAATATGCAGCAGAAACAGAGTTGCAGAGAGAACAGACCCCTGAGGAACACCGGCATTAGTCGACATGGGCTCAGATGAGCACCCGTCGACAACAACTCGGGAGGGACCGTTCAGTCAGGAAGTCTTTTACCCAGCCAGTCAGGCTAGGGGAAATGCCGTACGCTGGAAGCTTACTCAAAAGGCCAGCGTGCCATACCCAGTTTCGACCTTAAAGACCTTCGGGCCTTCGAGACATCAAGGGAGACAGACCCCACAAGTGAGTGGCATACACTAGTAGGTCCCCAGTTGACCGATTGCGCCGAAACCCGTACTATCGGTCACTGAGGAGATCGTTACCTTCCAGGTATGCCAAGAGGCGCGAGTTCAATACACACTCCATAATTTTGCAAAGTATAGAGGTGATCGAAATCGGCCGATAGTTGGTAGGATCGGCACCACTACCCTTTTTGGGCACGGGCTGCACGTTGGAAAGCTTCCAGGATTTTGGCACTATACCAGTCCCAAATGAGAGGCGATACAAGCGTGTCAATACAGGAGACAACTCGGGCGCACATGCTTTAAGAACAATCGCTGGTATACCATCCGGACCACTAGCCTTATTCACGTTCAGACGACACAGTGCTCTCAGAACCTCCTTGTTCCGAATGCGAACCTCGGGCATTGAAGTACCGCAGTGGGGTAAAATAGGTGGAGTAGCACTGCCAGTATCAAGACGCGAATTATGGGCAAAGAGACCTGCTTTCTCTCTCGCCGTAAGAGCCAGTGTTCCATCAGGCCTAACCAGCGGAGGCAGTGTGGGCCGACAGAAGTTCGCCTCGACCGATTTGGCAAGGGACCAAAAAGATCTGCTACCGGAAGGCTGCGCAGATAACTTGTTGCCAATATGGGTAATACGGTCGAAGCGAGCCTTCTTTAGCGCCTTTTTGTAGGACTTGGCAGCACGGTTAAAGGCTCTCTTCTTTGAGCTTAGATCCGGAGCTCCGCGGTCACGAGCGTCAACCCAGGTGAGAAATGCCGTGTGCTTACGCTGTTCGGCTTGGGCACAATCGGTATTGAACCATGGGCGAGCCGAGCCACCGACGGGCACGTCATTATAGGGAATAAAATATTCCATAGCTTGACGCACCACATCGGTTATAGCATCCGCACAGCTCGACGGATTGCTAGAAGAGAAGTAGACCTACTGCCAAGGATAAGACGCAAAGAAATGGCGCATCTCATCCCAGTCTGCTGACCTGTATCGCCACATTCGCCGTTCACCACGAGAGTCGTGATCTGGTGGTTAGAAGGTCGATACAGACTTCACCAGACAGTGGTCCGAAGTTCTCAACGGTGAGGAAACTTACAACACACCTGTCCGGATCAGTGGTCAACAGAAGGTCCAGACAATTGGCAGTATGACCAACTACATCAGGCACCCTAGTCGCTTGCTCTACCAGTTGGAAAAGGCCCATTGAAAGCGTGAAGTTTCGCGCTTCTCTCCCAGCGTGGTCGGTCCTCTGGTACGGGAAAAGCCAGTCCTGATGGCAGGCGTTGCAGCCCCCCAGAGCGACGAAGTGTGCGTCAGGGTGCCGGTGCAGCGTATTGTCAGCAGCCTCACTGAGGTGGTCAAATAATCGAGTTGTCTCCTGATCACCGCTGTGCATCGGTAGACACAAGTGTAAACAATTTTGTCCACACCAGTGTCAACCAACAGCCGAGGGACGAGAAGTGCAGGTCTTCGAGGTGACGGAGGCGTCGGCAACAAATGTCATTGCGGACATACACACAGACCCCGGCACGCTGCAGGAAATGGTGCTCCAATGCGTATCCCGGGTAGCTGAGGTATGCCGCACCAGACGGACATCTGATCTGGGTCTCCGTCAAGAAAAGTAGATGGGGCTTCTCAGTCTCAAGGTGGTGATGTACTGCAATGAGTTTGGAGTGCAGACCTCGAATATTAGAGAGGTGCACTTTGAAAGAGAGGACGTGCGCCCGCTGTGCACACCTACTTTTCTTTTTAGAGTTTTTCATTAAAAAAAAAATTGAGTGAATAGGAAGGAAAACTGCAGTTGAGTGGGGTGATGCAATGTTAATCCCAACAATGCGACCAACGATGCCGGGCCTGAGGGAGATTGATCTGGAGACTGCGGGGACGCCCGAACCCCCCAGGGATCGCCATCGGGTCCTCTCGTCCAGTCGCCAACCGGCACGATGGAGCCACCCTGGGATTTTTCCTAGTTGGCGGGGCAGCCTTTCGTGTGGCTGGCACACTACTTGGGCCTCCAACTACCTGCGGTCGGCCAGCGGAGCACCGTGCTTCGGATCCCGCTACCCTCCACGACCAAACTCCCGGCACGACAACATTTGGCGCATCGTACCCGGTACACATCGCAACACAACTGCTCAGACCCGTCCTCCAAACGGCTTCACCAGACATCATGCCGGAACACGACGAATCGCTTGGCGGCATGACTTTGTCTGGTGGGTGGTAACTACGCCGGCGGCCGATTTTGTGGCCTACCACCGAGAAAAGTTTAAGTAAAATTGATGTACATATTAAAATAACATGGAAGTAGTTTGTTTTGAATTTCCTTTTAAATAATGGGTATTTTCCTGTACTTTTTTGCGGCTTGGATATTTTTTGCACATACTTAAGTTGATGTGCAAATGCTATTTATGACAGTAACTCAAATAGCGGTGTTTGTGGGTTGGATCCATTTTGCATAACATCAATAATAATAATTGATCATTGCTCATAAATATACCATTCGTTCATTGCCCATCGTAATTTAACTCTTACGAGACCATGGTGCCACGGACAAAGACACTGTTATTTCGGAAGTTTCTTGTTTAGATTATGGGAATTAAACGACAGTGTGTGCCACCACTGTGTGGACGGCCCGAAGGACACTAATCCAGGTAACAGTATAATATGGACGGCACCTCTTGCGACACAGTAATTATAAATGATGATGAGGAGGGCGTGACGGAGAGGCACTGGGATTTGTTGTATTTTGGAGGAGGAATCTTCTTAGGTAGAATAAAACTGCGTGTCCGATATGATCTGTGTATTTTGACTTCAAAACCCCTGCTTATATCTACATTTTTTATGGCACAAGTTGCGGTATGACTAATTATTTACAATTATAAAAATACAATATTATTACTACGCGATCTTTAACACGCGCCGCGTCTCGGAGAGGGGCGCGGGGCGCCGCAGGCCCGCGCTGTGAATCTATAAATATAGGTCGACGCGCTGAGTCGCTCCTTTTCGCCGAGGGCCGCCCGCCGTGTCAAGATCTCCGCTGCGATGCGCCAGCTTCGTGTGTCATCTTCGCGCCAAGATTCCGCTGCGATGTAATCTTCGTGTGCAGTCTTCGTGTACAGATCTCCGCTGCGATATATCAACTCCGTGTGTCAAAAACGTACTTACGAGTGATGTCGTTGAACCCACGCAACGCATCACGTATCATATTCCTTTGACAGTAAACGCCTTTTTCAAGGCGGCCTCTTGTTCCTTTCAACAGATGTGTCAAACGTATAGCGTCTCTCTCGAGACGACGTTGTTCGGTTATTCCTGAATGGATGTTGTCAAAACGTATTGGTAATAAGGTGTTGTTGGTATTCCTTGGTAACTGGTAACTGTTTGGAGGTAACTGGTAACTGTTTGGAGGTAACTGTTTGGAGGTACGGTAATTCTATGTGTGCTGTATTTATGTTCCTACATCATCCCCCTCTAAGCGAATCGTACGTTTTTTTTAACGGTGCGTCCGGTGCGAGTGACGTAGGATTCGCGGGTTGTACTCGAGGTCGGCGGGGTCAGCGGCCGCGGCTCGTTATTCGCGCTCGATGTATGTGTGCGACGAGTGTCACGTGCGTTTGTTGTTCCTCTAGTAGTAGGTTCTTCTTGCTTGAGTAAGTGTGCTGGTTTGAGTCTGTCGATTGTGATGACAGATGTTCGTAGGGGCATCTGAATGGTAAATTGTTTGTTGCCGCGATGTAGAACTTTGAATGGGCCTTCGTAAGGTGGAGTCAGTGGGCTTCGTACGGTATCATTACGCACGAAGACATGAGAACACGTAGCCAAGTCTTTGTACACGAAAATCTTTCTGTTGTTGCTATGTGACTTGCTGTTTGGAGATAGTGTCGACATTGTTTCAGTCAGCTGACGGGCGAATTCTGCGTCGTCGTTTTTTGGCTGTGTAGGCGTGAAAAAATCTGACGGTATTCTTAATGTTGACCCGTATGTCATGAGAGCTGGGCTGACTTGCGTATCTTCACGTAAAACTGTTCTTAAACCGAGGAGTACGGTCGCTAGTTCCTCGCTCCAGTGTACGCCGGCGTTTCGCGCCATAAGTGCGGATTTCAAGGTTCGATGCCATCGTTCGACTTGACCGTTTGCTTGAGGGTGAAATGCGGTGGTTCGAATCCGTGTTATGCCAAATTTCTTCATCAGTGCGTTGAATAATGACGACTCGAACTGTCTGCCTTGATCCGTTGTCACACGTAAGGGGCAGCCAAATCGCGCTATCCATCCCTCGTAAATTGCCTTGGCAACAGTGTCGGCGGTGATGTCACGAGTAGGTATTGCTTCGGGCCATTTAGTGCAACGGTCGACCATCGTGACTAGGTATCTATAGTCATTAGACGGCGGAAGTGGTCCGACAATGTCTACGTGAATATGTTCGAAACGCGCTGATTTTTGAAACTCGCCGAGCGGGCTGATAACATGTCGCTGGATTTTCCCGCGCTGGCATCCGATGCATGACCTTGTCCACATACCGACTTCTTTATTCATATTCGGCCAAAAGAATTTAGTGACAATAATCTTTCTTGTCGTACGTACACCTGGGTGACTAAGTTCGTGTTGTGCTTTGAATGCTACAAAACGATAAGACGCTGGTAGGTACGGGCGTAAGTTGCCTGTTGATGTTTCGCATATGATAGGTCGTTGACCTCCGGGCAATGTGATTTCTGCAAACTTCAGATTCGGGTTGGTCATGCTGATCTTGAGTTCGTCGTCGTTCTCTTGGTCTTTAGCGAGTTGATTGTAGTCGATCGTAGATTGCGACAAGTCGATTTCTTCTATACGAGATAGGGCGTCGGCCGCTTCGTTATTATTACCGTGAACGTATTGAATTTTCGAGCAAAACTGACTTATGTAATGTAGTTGACGCTCTCTTCTCGGTGTATCGCTGGTACTTGGCGCTCTTGTTAATGCATACGTTAATGGCTTATGGTCGGTGAATATTGTTACGTCGTTGCCTTCTATCAGCCGACGTAGGTGTTTAATTGAGGTGAACATTGCCAATAATTCGCGATCATATACGCTATATTTTCTTTGCGTATCACTCAATGTTTTTGAATAGAATGCCAGTGGTTTCCATACGCCATCGACCTTTTGTTCTAATACAGCGCCAATGCTAGTGTTTGACGCGTCTGTGTATAGACGTAATATTGCGTTGGGAATCGGGTGCGTAAGTGTTGTGGCCTTGAGAATGCTTTGTCGGCATTTCTCAAAAGCTTGCTCGCTTTCTGGTGTCCATTGTATCGGAGTTTTATCATTTTTCTTGCTGTTGTGTAGGTACTTGTTTAATTCATGCTGATGTTCGGCTTGATGTGGTAAACAGCTGCGATAAAAGTTAATCATGCCTAAAAATCTTCTTAGTTCTTGTACTGTCTGTGGTTTCGGGTAATTGACTATTGCTTGTATACGTTCTTGCGTGGGATTGATACCATTTGCTGATACTTGATAACCGAGGAACTCTATGTTTTCTTTATCAAACTCGCACTTGTCGATGTTAAGACTGACGCCGTAGGTATTTAGGCGTTCGAGTACTATTTGTAAGTGCTGGCGATGTTCTTCCTGGTTATTTGAATAGACAAGTAGATCGTCGACGAAACAGAATACGATGTTGTCCAGTCCTCGTAAAACTTCATGCATGAAACGTTGAAATGTTTGGCCTGAGTTGCGTAATCCAAACGTCATGCAGTTGAATTCGAATAGGCCGAAAGGTGTTATAATTGCGGTCTTCTGTGCGTCTTGTGCAGCTATAGGAATCCAAAAGTATGCCATTTTCAGGTCCAACTTTGAAAATATTTTCTTGCCGTGTAACTGGTACGTAAAATCCTGAATACGTGGAATGGGATATCTGTCAGGTACGGTGACTGCATTTAGTCTCCGGTAGTCTCCACATACACGAAGTGACCCATCCTTTTTCTTGACGACGTGGAGAGGACTTGCCCACGGACTTTTTGACGGCTTGCATATACCCATCTCTATCATGCGCTCGAATTCCAGTTTTGCCGCTTTGTATTTGTCCGGCGGTAGAGGGCGCGGCCGTGCGTATATCGGCGGTCCTGTAGTCTCAATATGATGTGTGACGTCATGCTTCACTGGAGTCTTGAGTGACATCGGCCGCAGAACATCAGGGTATTTCTTCAATATGTCGTGATATACGTGGTCTCGGTTGACCATGTGTATAGTTTCTTCGTTGTTATTTATTTTGATGGCGTTCACGCTGAGATCGGTAACGCGGTCGATAAGTTTCCTCTGGTGCAGGTCGACTAGCAGTTTGTGGTAAACTAGGAAGTCTGCACCCAGTATTGAGGTTTTTACATCGGCGACTACGAATGTCCATTTGAAGCTTCTTCGTAAACCTAAGTTGAGTTCAAGCGTGCGCTCTCCGTAGGTACGAATCTCTGTTCCGTTTGCCGCGAACAATTTGTAGGTATCCTTGGTCGGTTTATTTTTCTTATTTCGGACGGCTAATACCGATATGTCGGCTCCTGTGTCGACGAGAAATCTTTCTCTGTTGTTGATGTCGATCACGCATAGGCGGCGAGATGTGTGGTTTACATCGACACCCGCCACAGTCGATGTACTTTTTAGTTTTCCTGCTTGCTCTTGGAACACGGGAATTCGCATTTACGAGCATCGTCGCCGTATCGATAGTGATAACGGCATAGCCAGTCGGCGTCCCTCGGTGTACGTGCGTTACTAGCGCGCGGGCTTGACCTTGAGTGTGAGCGAGAGCGGCTATGTTGACGGCTAGCAAAGTGCGAGCGGGAACGGCGATGTGATGCATATTGCTGATTACTTCGCAATTCGGCGACTTCGAGAGATAGCTTTTCTATTTGTTTGTAAAGCATGCTGATTTGCAGATTTGTGACGGAGTTCTGTTGTACTTCGTTGACCGATGCTGGCGGGGGAACTACGGAGACTGCGGCGACTGTTGGTTCGAAGTGTTCCATCATTTTGTCAGCCATCGCAGCTAGAACTTCGAGTGTAGATTCTGTGTTCACGGATAATACTGCGCGAACTTGTGCGGGCAGGTGATTCAGCCACATGACCTTGAGCACTTCGTCGGACAGAAGTTTGCCACTTAGGTCGCGCATTTTACGTAGCAGCTGGCTCGGTTTCTGATCACCGAGTTCGAGACCGCTGAGGAGTTTCTGAAGCTGGCGATGGTCTGATTCTTGATAAGTGGAAATCAGTCTTTCTTTCAGCGCGCTGTATTTACCGGTGGCTGGCGGTTCTAGTATGATGTCGGCGATTTGTTCCAGGTCGCTGCAGCCGAGTAGTGGGACGACAAGGTTGAATTTTTGCTCGTCACCTATCTTGCTGGCGGCGACGGCGGCTTCGAACTGCGCGAACCAAAGACGCGGATTTTGGCGCCAAAATGGTGGTAGTCGTGCAGGCAGCGATATCGTAGCTACGTCGTTCTTCATTGTTGTGACGCCTAATGGATCGCTGAATTCTTCGCTCCTCGACATTTTTTTTAATATAATTTCTGCAGGGATTCAGTCTTGATATTTCTTCTTTTCTTCGGGGTCACCAATTTGGAGGAGGAATCTTCTTAGGTAGAATAAAACTGCGTGTCCGATATGATCTGTGTATTTTGACTTCAAAACCCCTGCTTATATCTACATTTTTTATGGCACAAGTTGCGGTATGACTAATTATTTACAATTATAAAAATACAATATTATTACTACGCGATCTTTAACACGCGCCGCGTCTCGGAGAGGGGCGCGGGGCGCCGCAGGCCCGCGCTGTGAATCTATAAATATAGGTCGACGCGCTGAGTCGCTCCTTTTCGCCGAGGGCCGCCCGCCGTGTCAAGATCTCCGCTGCGATGCGCCAGCTTCGTGTGTCATCTTCGCGCCAAGATTCCGCTGCGATGTAATCTTCGTGTGCAGTCTTCGTGTACAGATCTCCGCTGCGATATATCAACTCCGTGTGTCAAAAACGTACTTACGAGTGATGTCGTTGAACCCACGCAACGCATCACGTATCATATTCCTTTGACAGTAAACGCCTTTTTCAAGGCGGCCTCTTGTTCCTTTCAACAGATGTGTCAAACGTATAGCGTCTCTCTCGAGACGACGTTGTTCGATTATTCCTGAATGGATGTTGTCAAAACGTATTGGTAATAAGGTGTTGTTGGTATTCCTTGGTAACTGGTAACTGTTTGGAGGTAACTGTTTGGAGGTACGGTAATTCTATGTGTGCTGTATTTATGTTCCTACAGTATCATTGGTAAGAGCACCATTTTGCGCTCGGTGGCTGACATTATACATACCCACCATCAAGCTGGGTAACTTTGAACAATATTTTAAAATTTTAATCCTATCACACGAATGTTGTTTTTAGTGCACTCATAATGCTTTTCATCCGTAAGGGTCGCGACACATCTGCGGAACGTACAGCGCCGAAAGCTCAGCGGCTGAAGTGTCAGTCGCGATATTCAGTTGTTAAGACAAACCAAACTGTCAAAACGCGGCGTCTTGTTCAGCGTGCTACGCGACGAAAAGTTACGTGGCGTCATCGTCAGTCTGTCTGTGTCGACACTATGGTGTGTGGTTTTTGTGACGTACCTGAATTGCCCAGAAAAGTGGACGTTGCCGCTCTTCGCTACCGCCACTCGCGCGATTCACAACACACGCCGAACGTTCAGCTACGCCCGCCGAACTTTCGGTCGCGCAACGCATCGCGTGATGTGTCGCATGATATGCAAAATACAATATTTGCGTTTTAGCTAAAAAACAAATGCCCGAAGGAAGGTTAGGCCCTACGCCGAACGCGGCGTAATTTCGGCTGGTGTGTCATAGAGTTCAAGTCCTCTATGACACATAAGCCGAAATACACTGCGAGCGTATTTAGCCGAACTTTCGGCGCCGTACGTTCCGCAGATGTGTCACGACGCTAAAGATTAATGAAATTATCTAAAAACTCGACTGTCCATAAAAAAAAAAAATGATTTTCTAGTCTGCCAAAGTTGTCCATGTAATGACGGTATTACTTACATGGATAACTTTGACACACATTGATAGAAAAGCAATAATAATTATGTATATTTTGAATTAATTTGGGTACCATTGGTTTATGTTTTTCTTATAAATAGGAGTAACTGACGAAATAAAATAATTAATTTCGTCTTATAAGTATCTACACTAATATTATAAAGAGAAAAGCTTTGTATCTTTGGTTGTAATGAATAGGCTCAAAAACTACTGACCATTTTTACCTGGAGTGGTGGCCGACCCACCGCCGAAGCGGTCCCCACTTCTGGTTTTGGTCCGCGCCGGTAAACCGGTAACCCCCATATCTGGGGGCTGTCCCCTATCCGCCACCTGGGGACGCGTCCGATGGCAGGCCAGAAACTGCACACGGAATCCTACCTTATCCTTTTTTTTTTTTGTTCTCGCTGGGGGAAAATGACAATTACGCATCCCCACCCGTCGGGGGACGGGTGGGGTATGTGGGACTCCCCGGGAGTGAGCCTCCCGGTATACCCACTAAAAACCCCAGCGCAACTCCGGCATCGCCATAGTGGCGGGGGAGTGGGAAACTAGCATAGCCTCAGCTACCTCTCCCCCGCCGGCGAAACCCGCCTAAGAAGGCGGGCCCTCATTTGCCCCTCTTAAAGAGGGGCCGTGGCTCCCGCGTGGTGAGCGGTGCAGGGCGGGCGCGGGCACCCCCGTGCCTCACGCCCGCCGCTCACCTCAGGGCGGGAGAAAGCGGGCGAAATCCCGCCTTCTCCTGCCCCTACACCGCCTACGGAGCGCCGGAGCGAGGGGATCCTCCTCTCGCTCCCGCTCCGCGGCCTCCTTCTGCGACATCACGACCTCGCAGAAGGAGACCATCGCCGCCCAGGCCCCCTCGCTCCCCACCATCGCTCTGACGATGGCGGGCAGCGAGAGGTCCCCTCCTACCGCCGCGACAAGATCGCGGCGCGGCACGGCCCACGACGGGCACACCGCGAGGGTGTGGTCCGCCGTGTCCTCCGCCGCGCCGCAACCGTGGCACGACGGCGTCTCCTCTCGTCCTATCCGGTGCAGGTACCTGCCGAAGCAGCCGTGACCGGAGAGTACCTGCACCAGACGGAAGGAGAGGAACCCGTGACGCCTGTCGAGCCAGTCCTTCAGGACCGGCCCGATGGCGTCGAGGGTGCGACGGCCGAACACCGCGGAGGCGAGGTCGCGCGTCCAATGTTGGACGATGGCGTCCCTCGCCTCCCGGCGGACGGCCTCCCTCAGCTCCGGGGCCGGACGCTCGCCCAGCGCCCTGCGCCCCGCCGTCCACTCGTACACTCTGGCGAGCACCCAGGCCTCGAGCTCCCAAGGCGGGGTGCTCGCCAGAGCGCATGCCGAAGCGAAGCCTACCGTGCGGTAGGCCCGCGCTGCCCGCTGGGCGGTGGCCCTTTGGGGAGCCCGAAGGGCGGTGAGGTTCTCCCTCCTGTGGAGGGAGTCCGCCCAAATTGGAGCCCCGTAAAGGGCCATGCTCCGCAGTATGCCGGCGTTTATACGGTGCTGGTGCCGGGTGCTGGGCCCTCCCATGTTCGGCATGAGCCATGAGAGGGCGTTCGCAGCCTTCAGCAGGCGCGTCGACAGCCCGCTGAAATGCGGGCCGAAGCGCAGCCTGCTGTCCACAATGAGGCCCAGATACTTCATCTGGGCCTTAACCCCGACCCTCACTCCCTCCACAAATATGTGGGCGTCGGGTGGGGGGCGCTGCCGGGGGCCGTGAAAGAACACGGCCTCCGTTTTGTGCAGCGCCACCCTCAAGCCCAGGCGGCGGATCCTCCCCGCCACTAAGGATCCGCCCGCCGATGCCAAACTGGCCGCCTCCCGGAAGGTGCTCCCGCGGGAAGTGAGGAGAGTGTCATCCGCGTAGCAGATGACACTCGTGCCTCGTAGGAGGGTTCCCCGCAGGAGCCAGTCATAACCGACGTTCCACAGAAGAGGCCCTAGAACGGACCCCTGTGGAACGCCGGTTTCCACGCCATACCGCCGGACCTGGCCAGCCCCGTCCACGAGGAGGACGGCACGGTCCTCCAAGTAGCTGGCCAGGAGGCCCCGCAAGTACAGGGGCACACCGTGGAACCGGAGCGCCTCCAGGATGGTGGAGTGGGGGATGGAGTTGAAGGCGTTGGCAATGTCGAATGACACAGCCAACACTCCATCCCCCACTCCTAGCGCCTCTGTCACCTGGCCCTTTAGACGGGCCAGGGCGTCCACTGTCGAACGCCCAGCTCGAAAACCGAACTGGGCGTCCGACAGGTCCGGTCCCACGTCCCGCAGATGGCGCTTCAGGCGGGCGGCGATAATCCCCTCGAACATCTTACCGGCCTCGTCAAGCAAGACGATGGGCCGGTAAGCCGAGGGGGAGTCCGCCGGCCGCCCTTCCTTCCGGAGGAGGCACAGTTGGCCTTCCCGCCAAGGTTTCGGGAACCTCCTCGACGCGAAGCACGCGTCGAAGAGGTCCCGAAACCTTCCCTCCATCTCCGTGGCCGCGATGGCCACCACCCGAGCGGGAACGCCGTCCAGCCGTCCGCCACACCAAACACAGAAGAATTAATAATAACAAATAAAATGTTAAACAATAAAAACAAAATATTGATGTACTGCGATGAAATGGGTAAAAATATGGGTCATACACTACAACACCATTTAAATGACCAAGTAGTCAATTATTGCATGCCTGAAGCATCTTATAGTCAAATTATAGATAAAGTTATAAGTGGTAATTACAGTCCATCCACAAATATTGTTATTTTGATTGGGAGAAGGGGAAATGCAAACAGTGTAAAGATAAAGAAATATTTTGAAAATCTGGCCTCATTAAATGTAAACAAAATAGTTTTGTTTGCCTTTCCTTATGGCAATGGCCTGTCACAGACCGAAAACAGAATTAGATATAGATGTAATATGACATTACAAACTATGACATTGTATAATGAAAAATTTGAATTTATTGACTCTAATGCACTCATTAGTCAAAATTATTTTACGACCAAAGATAACTATTATCTTTGTAATTTTTTAAAAAGACAGGTAGCAGAATCGCTATCATACTATATATGTAAGTCAGCCAAGTGTTTGGCTAACTATGCTGCTTGTATTGAGCAGTTAAGTAATACACTTAGTGGTAATGAGCAGAGCTTGGAATTTGTTCCAAGTTATTTAAATTACAATTTAAGACAATAGAGTCAACCTCTAGCACTATTTTGAATAATGAATTAGACATGTACCCATTATCAAGGGACATTGAGACAATAGAGTTGAACTCTAGCAGAGATGTGAACCTAGAAACATTAATATCACACCCAATAAATTTTAATTTTCAAAATATAATCAATAATAATAACCTTAAAATTGTTCATCAAAATATACAGGGTGTGATAAATAAACAATTAGAATTGGAGTTGTTCATGAACTGTAGTTATATTGATATTGTTTGTCTTACTGAACATTGGTTAAAAGCCCATCAGTTCATGTTCAGCTTTAATAACCATCAGATTGGTAGCTCATTCAGCAGAGTGAATATGATAAGGGGTGGCTCCCTAATAATTGTTCGCAACAATATCAAATTTAAAGAACGGGCTGATATTGTAAGCCTCTCTGTTGAGCGAGTTATTGAAATTGCTTGCATCGAGCTCGAGCGGTTCATTGTAATAAGTGTCTACAGGCCCCCATGTGCTTCCTATGATATTTTTGTAAAATATATGGAGGAAGTTTTATTAAAGACTTGTCACAGTAACAAAACAGTTGTTGTCTGTGGAGACTTCAACATTAATATTCTAGAGAAATCAGCTACAGTGAATGATTTTATCTCATTATTCAAGTCCTATAATTTGTACGCAAGATTCTTTGAGCCGCCTAGAATAACTGCCACAAGTGCCACCTGTTTAGACAACATCTTTACTAACCTAAGACCTTCTGATCATTTAATTATAAATGAGTTAGACTCTGATCACTGTGGCCAGTTAGTTACTTTTCCTCAGAAGAGTGAAGTCAGAGCTCAAAGAAAACTTGTGAGTTTTGTTCCTGTAAATGAAAATCGTTTAGGACAATTTAAAAATAATTTAATTGAAAAGCTACCGGGCTTGCCTCATCACACAAACCCGGATCATGCATATAGTATACTATTTAACTTGATTAATTGTGAATTTATGAAAGTTTTCACAAAAAAAAACATTGCCTGTTAGCGACCGCGTTATATTTAGTGACTGGGCAACCCCAGGTATTTATAAAAGCAGGGAAAAAATGTATGAATTATATCAGGAAAAAACATATAACCATGATGTAGCTTTTCAAGAATTGGTTAAAAAATATTCAAAAACTTTTAAGAGAGCCTGTTCCTCAGCAAAAGCCATACACATTAAAAATAAAATAAAATCTTCTAGAAATAAAATCAAAACAACTTGGCAAATTATAAATTCAGAAACTGGAAGAACCAAAGTACAAAATCGCGATTTCCATCTTAAAATTAACGATGAAGATATAAAGGCGGACTTGGAGGTGGCAACTGAGTTTGAGAATTTTTTTACTAGTATTCCAATAATAACAACAAAAACTTTGTCTTCTTCCTCCACTTCTGCCTACGCCATACTAAAAGAATTTGTTCCAGAATGTGACAAACACTTTGAATTTACGTTTGCGACTGCTAAAGACATTATAGAATCTTTTAAGGATCTTGATGTAAAAAAAACTGCCGATCATTGGGGTTTGTCAGTATATACTGTAGCTTCAATAATAGATGTTATCGCACCTTTCTTAGCAATTGTTTTTAATTCTTGTGTCACATCTGGTATATTTCCTGATTTGATGAAACTTAGCAAAGTAATTCCACTGTTCAAATCTGGTAGTACAACTGATCCCACGAATTTTCGGCCAATTTCTATATTACCAATTTTGAGCAAAATTTTTGAAAAATTTATTTTGAAACAGTTGTTGAGACACTTCAACTTATATAATTTATTGCACGTGAAACAATTTGGTTTTACAAAGGGTCGTTCAACTACCGATGCGGGCGTGGCGTTGCTAAAGAACATATTTGGGGCCTGGGAGGAATCGCAAGATGCTCTTGGTATTTTTTGTGATTTGTCCAAGGCCTTTGATTGCGTACATCATGATACTCTTATTAGGAAACTGTTTTAACATTATGGTTTAAGGGACAGAGCTCTCGACCTTCTGACTTCTTATCTGAATAATCGAATTCAGAGGGTTGATGTTAATGGCAACAAATCTGCAGGATCTGAGGTCACCATGGGCGTTCCGCAGGGCTCAATTCTAGGTCCTTTCTTGTTTTTAATTTATATTAATGACTTACCTCATCACGTGAGGGATAATCACAACATAGTATTGTTCGCGGATGACACTTCTCTTATTTTTAAAGTCAAGCGTCAGCTAGCAATTTTTGACGAAGTTAACAATGCACTTTCGAAAGTTGTCCATTGGTTTAATGTAAATAACCTTCTTTTGAATGAAAAAAAAAACTAAATTCATTAAATTTTCTACGCCAAATGTCAGGCAGTTAAGTACCAATGTTCAACTGAATGGAGTAGAGTTGATCCCTGTCGAGTCGACAGTTTTTCTTGGATTGACTATTGACTCCAAGTTACAATGGGGTCCTCACATTGAGAAGCTGTCGGGTAGACTCAGTTCTGCCGCTTATGCTGTTAAGAAAATTAGACAGATAACTGATGTGAATACAGCCAGAATTGTTTATTTTAGTTATTTTCATAGTCTTATGACTTATGGGATTCTTCTCTGGGGAACTTGTGCGGACATCAATACCATCTTTGTTTTACAGAAAAGAGCTGTTCGAGCCATTTACAACCTTGGTCCTAGACATTCTCTTAGAGAAAAATTCAGAAAGGTGAACATTCTGACTGTAGCTTCGCAATATATATTTGAAAATCTTATGTATGTACATAAAAATATATCTAATTTTAAGAAAATAAGCGATATTCATAATATAAATACCAGGAACAAACACAATCTTGCTGTACATCACACTCGTCTCCACAGAGTAGGCAACTCGTTCATGGGTCAATGTATACACTTTTACAACAAGCTTCCCATGGACATTCGAAACTTACCCATTAAAGTGTGACCCATTAAACGTGTACCCATTAAAGAGTGGGGGGTGCCGCTCCCTGCAGCTTCCCCCTCACCATCCTGTACGGCCTTCCCCAGGGGTCGCTGTCGAGGAGTGCCAGAAACTCCTCAGCGGCAGCGACCTTTGCCCTGCATATGGCGGTACGCAGGGCTCGATGGGCCTCCCTGTATGCCCGGCGAAGACCGTCCTCTTCGCCGGGCCCCCTTACGGCGCGCCTCCTGCACCTCTGGTAGGCGCGCTGTGCAGCCATACTGGCGGCACGCAGGTGAGCGAGTTCCTGCGTCCACCAGTATGTCTGCTTCCTCCGACGGTACCCCCGGGCCCTCGGCATGGCGGCGCTGCAGACCACTTCCAGGTCCTCAGCGAGGAGGTCCGCCATGCCGTCCGCGTCTCCAGTAAGGTGGGCCGGTGGTTCGGCCCACGCTCGGAACACCGCCGCCTCCTCGGCGACGTCCCTACGGAGGTGAGCAAGCGCCCACCTCGGAAATGAGGAGGCGCCTGCCGCGGGACCCAGGTGGAGCGGGGCCGCAGGGCCCGCCGTGGAGATCTCGAAACGGACGTACCTATGATCCGAGATCACCACCGCTGTCTCCACCCGCCAGTTCTGGATCCGGGGGGCCAGGTTTGAGGTGGCTAGGGTGACATCCACTATCGACTCACCCTGCCACCTCACGCACGTCGGAGTGTTGCCCCGGTTGAGGACCTGGAGACCCAGGCAGTGGGCCCAGTCCGCCAGGTCCTCACCGAAAGCGTTCGTGACGGGAGACCCCCACACGCCATGCTTGGCGTTGAAGTCCCCCGCCACCAACACGGGGCGTGGAGCCGCCCTAAGGACCGCCACCTCGACGGCTGCCAAGAAGCACTCGAACTCGGCCCGACTGCGATTGGGGGAGATGTATGTCGATATCACCACTACTCCCCCCCACTGCGCCGCCACAAACCCCGGACCCCTCTCCCTGAGAACAAGAGGGGGGCCAGTGCTCGCGGCGGGTCTTGCGATCGCAGCCAGGCCATCCGACGACCCCAGCCAATTGGCAGACATCCCCGGCAGGTCCTACCTTATCCTTTTTTTTTTTTTTTTTTTTTTTTTTTTTTGACGCTGTGGGAATGCATTTACGCACCATACCCCGAAGGGCGTGTGTGGGACTCGCCCAGCTCTGTAGCCAGGAATACCCACTAAACCCAACAGCGGCACACCGACATCGCCGTAGTGGCGGGGTCATGGGATGTAGCAAGCCTGCCGTCCACAACCCCGCCGGCGATTCCTGCCCGAAGGCAGGCCCACAGTGGGCCCTCCATAGGGAGGGGCCCGGCTGGTCACGTCTCCGTGTGCGAGAAGACGCAGCAGCCACGGGTTTTTTTAGCGAGGTGTCCTTCCTCTTAGCCCCACTCGTTTGCCCGGAAGCA
Organism: Sesamia inferens; assembly: GCA_037179545.1. Taxonomy (NCBI): domain Eukaryota; kingdom Metazoa; phylum Arthropoda; class Insecta; order Lepidoptera; family Noctuidae; genus Sesamia; species Sesamia inferens. The sequence goes on from CM073921.1 coordinate 24,965,889, forward strand.
AACGGGGCCCCCAGCTCCTCTCAGTGAGGAGGCCGGGTTGCCCGACGGTGACCCGGAGTTCGGGTCACGTCAGCCACCTGGAGTGGTGGCCGACCCGCCGCGCGTGACCGCCGAAGCGGTCCCCACTTCTGGTTTTGGTCCGCGCCGGTAAACCGGTAACCCCCATATCTGGGGGCCGTTCCCCTATCCGCCACCTGGGGACGCGTCCGATGGCAGGTCCAGAAACTGCGCACGGAGGTCCTACCTTATCCTAGCTCAACTTAACTTATCTCCTTTCGTTTCCCACGTTAGGCCGACCAGGAGGGGTTTGGGGTAAAGACATGATGTAACCACTATGCTACAATATTTCACTGTTCTTTATGAATTATTCACTGAATGCACTTTTTACTACATAAATCACGTGTTTTTATTTAGTAAACGACACTATAAATAATTTAAAAATCCAATGAAAAATGAGCGTGGCACTCATTTTGGCTTTCCCCCCAAAACTCCGGCAATGGACGTTCGGTTAAATGTTGTTTTTTTTTGAATACCATAAATCATTATAATCATTATTTGATTCAAATACAACCATTTTTCTGACATCTTGACAATTTCTTTTAATTATTATTTAATAGTTTTTTCGATTTCAATAGATATGGATGTGATGTACCTTAAAGTACCTACCAATAATTTGCTACAACAATATTCAAATATCGGTTCCAGTTCCATGGAAACGGATCGCAATGTTCCGCACATATACCAGGAGATCATGATTTATAAGAGATAGTTGCGATGGCAATATGTTCAGAAATGCTTCCGCCAAAAGTTCACAGCAGCTGTAGTTTACGGGAAGTTAGTATATTAGGAATAAATAGTATTAGTTAAAATGTGCATTTGAAATGTAATATATATGTCGGAGATCGTCGATTAATTTTAATAGAAGTTGCTGATTTGATTTACGTAGTAGAGGGGCAAACGCTTGTGACGTTATTTTGTGATGGCGGCACATGGACAGAGTCGCTTTGGAAAGTGGGGTTCGTCGAACGGTCACTTGGCATCGAGACGCGGACCAAGGCACTTCTCCGAACCGAAACTGTCGGTTTGTCTATTCAAATTGTTATTACGAAGATTGGAGGGTATATCTACACGTCGTGCTTCAATTCAAAACTCACCTACAAAACGGAACCTGTACCACCACACCAAGATGCTGTCGACCCTACCGCTCTGCCGTCGCTGTCTCCGACATCAGAAGTTGGATAAAGAACTACACTACTCACAATCTCGTTATAAATCAAGGAACAGAATAATGTGAGGCTGGAAGTGAACGTCACGTTACGAGGTGCGCTCAATTGCTTACACAGAAGAGATCGCTCCGCGTGATAGTCCGCTGCAGGCGTCCGCTGCAGGCGTACACGTGCGGCTGGACGCGGCGCTGTCGCGACAGTGCTGACTGAATATGAAAGGTGCGCTTGCGGAGCGCGCAAGGTGCGCTTGCGGAGCGCGCATGGTGCGCTTGCGGAGCGCGCAAGGTGCGCTCGCGGAGCGCGCAAGGTGCGCTTGCGAAGCGTGCAAGGTGCGCTTGCGGGGCGCGCTTCTAGCTGCTTGGTGAATCGCATCAATGGCGTATGGCGCTGCTGGAGCTGCGTGCGGCGCAGCTGAAGCTGCGTGACTTTGTGGAACGCCCATGGTTTCAAGACTTGAGCATCTACTCTGCAGGCGATGAGAAGGTTTCAAAATACCCAAAATGTTTGTGGTAACGTAATGGGATTTTATGAGAGCTCCGAGATGTCTGGTGTGCAACGGTTGACAACTGCCAAGTGGCAGGTGTTTGTGGGAAATTGCCATAATTCGGTGAGTCGTACTATTTTTATTTTGATTTCGGTGCTGAATGTTCTCTTGTCAAGCTATCTGTAATTTCATTGGTATACGTACACACGCGATAATACGTATACAGGGTATGGGTAGTACCAGCATTGTGTACTGAACCATTTCTTTGCGACATGGTAATAAGAGTTATTTGCAAACTTTATTTTTTGTACTACCCGTATTCTTTGCTATAATGGGCTGAGAAATTTTAAATCAGGGTTTTAAAATTATGATGTCTGGTTTGTCTTTATTTCAAAACTACAGTTCACTGTGCCTATAGTTACGAGCTCACTTGAGCTTATGATAGTATGTGTGGCTAGACTATTAAATCTTCTCAAGAGAACAAGCGGTAACGAACATAGAAATGAGTGCTATTTACGAAAAATCAAAATTTGATAGAAGTGTGCTAAAGTAATGAAATTTAATAATGGTGAGTTGTTTGATGGCGATAATGGCGATCGTTACCTATTGAAACAGAACTTATAAGTACCCCCACGATCGTATACGAAAGACTTCTCCAAGTAATGAGTCTGCTGAGTTAGATTTCATAAAGTAGAAGATGGTGAGGAGGGTGCCTCCGCCAGCAAATAGAACACGTATCATGGCTATGTGGTCGCGCTGCTCGCACTAGTCTGTAGTCGTAACTGCAACCCAGTGAGGGGTTGTTCAGAGCGCGATGGGCAGCTAGTGGTGTGGCGGGGACACTAGTAGGTATGGTCGCACTGCATGCACTAGGCTGTAGTCGTAACTGCAACTCAGTGAGGAGTTGTTCAGGGCGCGATGGGCAGCTAGTGATGTGGCGGGGACTTTGGTAGATATGGTCGCACTGCATGCACTAGTCTGTAGTCGTAACTGCAACTCAGTGAGGAGTTGTTCAGGGGGCGATGGGCAGCTAGTGATGTGGCGGGGACTCTGGTAGATATGGTCGCACTGCATGCACTAGTCTGTAGTCGTAACTGCAACTCAGTGAGGAGTTGTTCAGGGGGCGATGGGCAGCTAGTGATGTGGCGGGGACCTGGGTCTCGGAGGAGACTATTAGTTGTACGGTCATGTGTTGACCTGGGAGTCGTGGACTCTAGAGTTGGTCGTATCACAAGAGGTGATGACGATATGGGTGTCAACTATGAGTTGTCACTAGCTACTGTGGTAGCGGGCGATGATGTGTTTTCTTTTTGATGATTATGATTTTGATTTGATAATTATGAGGCTTGGAGGAACCTTTTGTTTTCTTTTTGAAATTTGATAATTATGAGGCTTGAAGGAAGCTTTTGTGTTTAAGTTGTTAAAATAATTAAGTTTGGTTTTCTAATAGTCATTGTAATTAAACGTGCCGTGTGACGGTCAGGTTGGCAGAGTTCTCAAAAATGCTTCAAAGTCTGTGTTCTGTGTTTTTTTTTTTTAATTTGTTACAGACGTGCACTAGGACGTGCAACCGGAAGTGTCGAGGTTTGGCTGGAATCGGCGGTTGGCCTGGTGGACTGGATCCCGGACTCCGAGGCTGAGGGAGCTTCGGATGCGTTTGGGATTGGCGCTGGGATGATGATGATGAAGATGCACGAGGACGTGCAACTAGTCAGGCTGGCCGTGTCGGAGATCGTCGATTAATTTTAATAGAAGTTGCTGATTTGATTTACGTAGTAGAGGGGCAAACGCTTGTGACGTTATTTTGTGATGGCGGCACATGGACAGAGTCGCTTTGGAAAGTGGGGTTCGTCGAACGGTCACTTGGCATCGAGACGCGGACCAAGGCACTTCTCCGAACCGAAACTGTCGGTTTGTCTATTCAAATTGTTATTATGAAGATTGGAGGGTATATCTACACGTCGTGCTTCAATTCAAAACTCACCTACGAAACGGAACCTGTACCACCACACCAAGATGCTGTCGACCCTACCGCTCTGCCGTCGCTGTCTCCGACATATATATAATTTGCATCTTTTTCTCTCTTCTTTATAATGATCGCCAGTTCCTGCGGGGTAGACAATGGGAACTTGGTCGAAGTTATAGCAACTGTGTAGTTACATTTTTTTTCATAAATACTTTTAAATAAATAAGTTGAAATAAAAAAAAAAAATTACTTAGCCAGACTTATGAACTGAAGTGAGCTTACTGTCAATCCCTAACATTAGGCTCGGCGCCCACTTTCGGAGGGCATCGGTGAGACCCGGTACAGCTCGGGCGCTTTATGGTGATTTCGGGTAGCTTTGGGCGCCTGAGGGCTACCTCGGCAATCGTAAACACACATCGCCGAACAGTTGTGACGTTGCGTGAAAACAGTTGTACGTGTGTATTTATAATAGTGTATTGGGCTTAGTTCTCATAATTATTCATCTTGCTGAAGAAGTGAAACTGAGAGTTGCCGAATAAAGACAGCCTTGGCGTCCTTAGTCATGCTTATGGCTGCCGAGGCAGCTCCACACAGCTCTCAGGCACCCGAAGCCGCCGTAAGGTGTCCCAGCTGTACTGAGGCGAACCGATGCCTACAGACAGTGGGCGCCGGGCCTTATTTGGAGATAGCAAACTCCGTGTTCATCGGTAATTTGCTTATAAAATCGCGCTGGAGGGTCAGGAGAAGTTGAGCAGCGGGCAGGTCGCCGCCCGGTTAGAACCAAGCCTCAGTCGACGGCGAGTTGTGTTTCACGCGCGCCTCAAAGAGATGTCAGCTCATCGTGACGGGGTCCACGTCAGGGATGCGGGTTTGGGCACGACACAATAGCGGCGGTAAGTCCCTTCTTTGAGGAGTGGCCAGAGAGGCACCACGGCCCCCTCCCCTTCCGCCTGTAATGCTGGCTTCCGCCTGATGCAGGTCCTCACCGGACACGGTTGTTTCGGGAGGTTCCAGCTCCGCATAAGGCGGGAGGAAACACCAGGGTGTTACCATTATGTGGATCGCCCTGAGGACACGGTGGCGCTTACGGTGGAGGTGTGCCCGGCTTGGGTCGAGCGACGATTGGCGGCGATTTCTCGCGTCCGAACCTGGTCCAGGCCATGGTCCGGAGCGAGAGTGCATGGCAGGCCGTTACCTCCTTCTGTAATGCTGGCAAAAGAGGAGGCGGAGTGCGTAAGACAGCGGGAATCCCAGCACCCTCACGCCACTAGCCGCCGCAGGAGACGCCCTGGTCGGGAGACAACATCGAACTCGTAGCCATCGTAGGCGCGGGTCTGTGGCGGTGAGCAGTGGGCAGCTCGCCGCCCGGCAAGGACCAGGCCCGAGTCGACGGCGCGTTGTGTTTCATGTGCGCCTTAAAGAGATGTTAGCACATCCAGACGCAACATGGCAAGTGAAGAAACATGGATGCGTTTTAGTCAGTAAAAGTCTGATACGCCCTTCCGCTCCGCCCGAGCGGGAGAGGTCATTTGATGATTTCCCATCCAAAACAAAACAGAGGGCCAGGGGAAGTACAACAGTAATATATTAAGTTTCTTTTTAAGATTTTTTTTTTGTAATTTACGTTGTACTCTTTTGCAAAATAGAACCCAGAATCCTTAATAAATCCTTTTTAAATGGTATCTCATATTTATTTACTTACTTTTTTAACGGGATTTATTAACATCCGAGTTTTAATATTAATATTTAATAAAATGCTGAGTTTTACGTCCAAGTGGACAATTCGCTTATTGTTAATTGCTTCAATTACCTACCAACTGCTGGCAACTGCCTTCTACCATAAACCGAGCCATATACACACCTCACATATAACATCATTGTGATGCAACATCAGAGGGATAATCTACTATTTTTAAGAAAATTCAGTCTGATCTCAGTCTCAATCTGTTAAAAAATACTTCTAATTTCCTTACAATTTCACAACATTTTGACATTTCTTTGTCGCCGAGATGAGATTACTAGATTTTGAACGTTATAATTTACAAGAATTGGCCTTCTGATATTAAAAAAGCAACACCGAAGCAGCATACATTATTATAACATTTCTTAGAACTCTTCATTATTTATGTTATGTTGGTGATTTTAGCAGTTTATTCATAATCAGTTCAGTTTAACTCCTGTTATTTCTGTTAGCCTGGTGTTCCGCACGCGATCCGTTGCCATGGTTACGGACGTTCTAGCCTGATAGTGGCATCACGAGTTTTATTGAAAGTGAAAGAGACGAACCCTAAAGAAAAAACCCATTGGGGATAGATCCGAGCTATGAAGCGGCTAGTTAAATGTCCCCTCTTTTCGATATCACTTTCGGGCCAAAAAAAGTCTTAAGTTGCCCTTGACGAATATCTTTGAATTGTCGATATCATTTAAGCGCCAACTAAAATACCGTTGTAGTAGTGGGCAGCGCGAATATTATTTTTGAAGTGAAACTTCTTTACGCACGCTTGACTTGGGGAGTAAGCTGGCGAAAGCGTTACGAAAAATGATCGGGCAAGGCGAACGGAAGTTAAGTGGGGGATATAAGCACAGAGGCGCCCGTGGCGCGAGCTTGGTACTACAAGGTCTACAACGAGTTTTTTTTTTTTCAATAAAAATAGAAGATCTATGCAAAAATATTTTTTGTTTTTTTTTGATTTTGAGACACGGATACACTTATTTATTTATTTATTTACACTTAACACTATACATTAAATTTTATGTTGACTGACAACCATTAAGGGGTCAGTTAACATAAAATTTGGTACCGCCTACTTCACAGTCCCTCCTGTATCCCCCCTCCCTTATCCCCCCACCTCACCCCTTAATATCCCCACGAACCCCATCATTGATTACCTTACCCCCCCGTGGATTATCTCGGGAACCAGAGGTCGTGGACTACCCGAGTTTTGGGTCCCCTGATTCAGGAGGAAGAGCCCGACCTTTTGGCCCCGAGGGAATCCACTCCACCCCCCCCCTTTTTTTTTCAATAAAAATAGAAGATCTATGCAAAAATATTAATTTACCAATGAAACCATGAAATAAATTTAAATATTTATAGAAAATTAATATACAGTATGTTACAAAAACCCTGTCCGACCCGTGAAGGTGTTGTTAGGTATCGTTAGCTGATTCTACTAATGCGTACATAACCTGGCTAAACTAAAAAAAAAAATACCCCCTTAAAAATAAATAACTTAAATAAAATAAATAGGTAATTTCATGGCAACACAGGCACAGGTCATGACCTCAGTTGACCTCATGCATGTAGGTATTGGTAGTCTAACCACGTTTATCGACTCTAGAAAGAAACAATGATACCTACTTAGGCAGCTCGTGAAAAGAACTTTTTTTTAAGTAGGAAGGTCGTCTGACCCTCCGAATGTATCTTCGAATTTCATTCGATGAGCACAATGGCTGTGGCGGAGATGTTGTTCCATATTTCGTTCACTAAGAACGATACCGGCTGGCACCGTCCCACGAGATTAGCATGGTGTTTCACAACGTTAGTCCACTCCTACCAATCCACTGCTCGCCGAACTGATAGTGGAGGTACTCACGTACAGGTCGGCAAAAATATGGTGGGGCACCGTCATGCTGGAACCACATTGACCAAGAAGTAGTCACATCCGAATCGTTCAACACCTGATCACAACACAACACAATTGCAGTTTCACTAGGTACCTTCCATCAGCAGGTTACATTACGTTAGAAAACTATATGATCACACAATAAACGATACGTCTACACGGACGCGATGTCTACGCGAAACTAATAAATTTAAAATAAAAATGATTTTTATTTCATAAAAATAGGTACTCTAACTGCACGGCGGTGCCCTTTGACTAGAGGTGTGAAAGTATTCAAAATATTTCTCGTATCGATTTTTGGTATCAATTTTGTATTTCAGAATTTCACGCATCGATTCAACATCGCATGGCATTCTTTAGATTTTAGAACTTTCACATAACTTAAATCAGGTGAACTTAAATGCTTTATATTGTTTATAATATTCTCCTAAAATCGTATTTCATAAGACCTTTCTAGTTCCTATTTACTAATAATAGGTACTTGTGTTACAATATTGTTATGAGTAATTAATCGATAATCAAAAAAAGTACTTTTACCATTAGGTAATCTGTGTTTTTACAACAAATCATTCGGCCAGGTACAGTTTCGAATAATAGTGACAAAAACAAAACGTTATTACGCATAAACTAGTACAGCTCTAATTATTCCTTTGCCGCCGTCGGCGGCTAGACACACTGACGCCGCTAAAGAACCTAAAAAAATAATCAAAAGAAAGCCGACAATTATAAGGTCTAAAATGGTGTTTACACTTTTTTAAATTTCCCGAATTTTGGGGAAGTTACAGTAAATTCGCTGGTAAAAAAGATTATTTCAAAATTCATTAGTATTGTTACTATGATGATTATGCAAAATTTTATATTTTATTTGGTCATTTGTTTACCTAACCCTTATTATCCTTGTGGGTCGGACAGGGTTTTCGTAACATACTGTATGTACATGTGTATACATGTATATATTGTACATATATATATATATATATATATATATATATATATACATACAGATGGAGCGAATGAAGTTTCACTTCAGTCGTGTGGTCATAAGCACACTCGTTTTTTTAAAATAATCTGCATTCAGATTTTGTAACCACCTCACCGTGAAAGTTAGATAAAGTTGGAGTGAGCTGTCCATTCCCACTAACTAGCTTTAGTTGAAATGATAGCTCACTCTATTTGGATTGATACTATTGACAGCTCATTTTACAAGCTCACTCCCTCTGACTTTTAACGTACATAATCGATTGGCAGAACTTTTGTTACTTGAAGAGTTTTTCTATATTATAAAGCAAGTTGCGACACATTACCCGCGTTGCCATGTACTACGGTTAGCCAGAGAATGCCTCAAATACGAGGCATAACACTAGGATCCAATAAACATGAGCAGCTCAAGTTAGTAAGACTAAGAATTTGGCGGAGTTTTGGCGGGAAAGTCAAGCTGAGGGTCACGCTCATTTTATTTGACTTTTAAAATTATTTATAGTGTTGTTTACTAAATAAAAGTGCGTGATTTATGTAGTAAATGCATTCAGTAAATAATTCTTAAGAACAGTGAAATATCGCAGCATAGTGGCCACATCATGACTTTGTGAACCTCCATCGTAAGACGGGTCACGCGGCCGTCTTTTTCGACATTAACAATTCATTACGTGACATTGGCTAAATGCACAAATCGTGCGAAACAATAAAAGAAAGAAAAAAAAAAGAATTTGGCGAAATGTCAAAAATAAGTACTGCTGTGTCAAAAGACGAATCATCAACAAAGTATTTCCAAACTTCAAACCTGATCTAAATAAAATCCATGTTATGAGGGGAATAGAGTACTTTGCTTTAATATCGTCATTCAGTCACACAGTATAAAATGTCCTATTGACAATGTATAAAATGTTTTCTTATCCTTCTGATTTTCATATGCTCCTAGTACTCGACTACGTATTTGCCGTTTCATAGGAAAACTTATTAAGGTCCCGCTGCCAGACGGGTCGTTTTATTTATTTTGTTTACATGAGTCGAAATGATGAATGTGACGAAATGGAGGACAGCCGGTCGAATCTGTACAAATCTCATCGTGAAAACATAGGTGAAGTGAGCTGTCGTCATTCCTACTAATGGCAAGGGAAACTAAATTTAAGCGCAGTGCATCTTCTTCTTTCCATTTTTTTTTAAATTATTATAAACTAGTGCTTGATTGAAATCCCACCTGATGGTAAGCAGTGATGCAATCGTTGATGGTAAAGCGCGCTAGTTTATTAAGAGCCTATTCACTCAGAAAAACTGAGCGAATAGGAAGGAAGACGGCAGTTGAGCGAGGTGATGCAATGTTAAACCCAACAACACGACCAACGATGCTGCGCCAGAGGGAGATTGATCTGAAGACCCTCCACGACCAAACTCCCAATACAACAACATTTGGTGCATCGTACCCGGCACACATCGCAACACAACTGCTCAGACCCGTCCACCTTACGGCTGCACCAGACATCATGCCGGAACACGACAAATCGCTTGGCGGCAAGACTTTGTCTGGTGGGTGGTAACTTCTGCCGGCGGCCGATGTTATGGCCTACCACCATTCATTAAGAAAAGGACAGAACATAATTTATGTTAGTTTAGACCTGTCAAATTAGTTCGCGCCTGACGTAAATTGATGTATTTTTGGTCGCCATGTTTATAATCGCGTTTAAACTGTCAATGGAATCATGGGCGTACCCAGGTAGGGGCAGGGGGAGGCAGCTGCCCCTTCCTCCTCCTCCCCTGGAAATCTCGCAGAACATGTATGAACTCCCCTAATTACTAAACAAAACATAAACGAGGACTTATTTCTAACTTTTAAATAAACCACGCAGTAGAGACTAACAAAATGTACGGTGTATTTGCTGAAAAACCGCGTGCGACTATAGCACACAAAGATTACCCATTCTAAAAATTTGACTTGTCCCCCCCTAGGACTGACTTGCCTTCACGCAGGCGCGTGCACTCCATACAAGCAGAAAAGCTCTGCATACCCTAATAGTCTTCTAAAAAAATATATAATAATTTATAATATACTGTAAAATAATTTATATACTACAAAGTTAAAACTAAAAGACTTTGTTAATCAGTTATTGATAACACTGCCATCTATTGGGCCTAGTGCTAACGAGACACATTAGTTGCCTTAGGCGCGACACCCGCGCCTCTTACGGCGTGAGCATAAACAAAATGTGCCTCTTCCGTATCTGTCTGTGTATAAAATTATTTGCTTGTGTGCCTAAACTGTTGTGTACGTGTGCGTGAAATTTCTTTGGGTTTAAAGCCCATGATAAGCACAGCTTCTAATAATGCGACGAATTTAAGAAGTTCAGAAATATAGCATGATTGTTGTTCGTTCAAATACCTTTTTTTTTAGCAGCTTATGTTGTTTCATTATTGGTGTATTTGGGTTAAATATGTATTGATTGTTTTAAGCGGAATTGAATATTCATTTATTTTAGAGTTTTTGGTTTAACACAAAAGAAAGGTTGTCTTTATAAAAAGTATTATGATAATTATATGTGGTTAGCAGGTTGTGTAGTGTGTACACACAAATAAATTGTTTTGTTTCTCGTATAGGTATATTATTTTAAAACACGGCTTTGACAGTTCGACGTTATAAAAACTTAAAAGACCTTAAGTTTTTCAACCTACTTGCTTTTGAATTTCAATACTATACTTTATGTTGTAATAATTTTCCTGAAGTTTACAAATTAGCAAAATTTAATAGTTATGATTCCAATGAGTAGTGCATTACGCATATTTATGAAAAGCCAAAGCAGACTCATAGATTTGTCTATCTGTCCATTTTAAAAGAACTTTAAGCGATTTCAAAACGATCTTATGTATATTTGATTTTTACAGAGTTATTTAAAAATAGATAGGCGCGTTGATTTAATTTATAGATAGTGAAATATTTTTTTTTAGTTTTTTGAGAAATAAATTATTACTTATTTACAGTTGAGTTAGTAATACCATTTCATTGTATTTTGACAGCCTACATGGCGTAGCGGTAGCGAACGCGGCCGCTGCGTAAGGAGGCGCGGGTTCGATCCTCGCGCAGTGTAAGTATTTGTATGCATGAATATGAATATTTGCACTGGTCTGGTCGCACCTCGGAAAGCACGTTAAGCCGTTGGTTTCGGTTGCCATGCGAACATCTAGTGGCAGTCGTTACGGGTTGTTGGAGCCCACAAAAGTCCAACAATTGGTCTAACTTCAATGCTTCGATATTGCCTTCGCGTTGTGGAGGTCAGACGGCAGTCGCTTCACGGAAATTGTCGAAATTTCGCCAAAATCAACAATTAGACTGGAAAAGCGGACCCCAGATTCCAAAGCTTTGGATGCGACTGGTATTAACCCTGAGATGATGATGATTTCATTGTATTCATTTGGGCAAAAAAAAAAAAAAAAACCTAATACCCCACGTATATAGTTTATTTGACTTGTTCTTATCATCAATCACATACTTAGATGTTCATTGTAGCCACGCACAAACATCAATTCAATGTTGACATGCGAAAAAGTACGCGACTATGTTAAATTGAAACTACGTCTAAGTTACGTTTTTTAAGTTTTACCATATATAAGCACAGAGATTTGGATAGTAGGTATATTTATGCATACCCTCAATAAAATCTTTGTGCACGCCCCTGCCTTCACGTAGGCTTGACTTGAACAGGCCAGAAGCTGGATACGCCCATGAATGGAATATCATAATTTGACAGGATTAAACTAAAATGTTATCTTCTATAATGTTATCTTCTATCTTTTCTTAATTAAATAGAAAGAAAAAGATACACTTAACTTAAAATTACTTTAGTTTGTGAACAAGATAATCGAAGCAATTGTCTACTCACTCTAAGCTCACCCGCCTAACTTTTCTCGGTGAGTTTATTTACAGAATCGGTGGGGTAATGGTCAGGTTTAAACCAAAAGGGTTATTGAAAATTATTGAATGACTGCATTTCTATAATGGTGCATACCATTATAGAAATGCAGTTCTTTATATAAAATAACAACTTAGGTTGTTACTAAGTAGTAACTTAAGAAGATTGGATTAATCTATTAAAATAAAGTTCGGAAGACAAATTAAATAAACATAATTTGTCTTCCGAACTTTATTTATTTACAAAACTAAATCTAACTTTTGTTGCAAACTAAACCTTTGAGTCAGTCAAAGGTTTAGTTTGCAACAAAAGTTAAATATACACACATCAAAAGTGTCTAGGGATCAACATATATTTTTGCAATAACTTTTCTCCTGATTGATATTAATTAATATTTTCTTTAAGGATTCATCAAATAAAGTGTTTTCGTTTGTCACAGTAACGATAAACCAAGTCACCTTTGCATTAATAAAGAAATTTGTCATTTTCCTAATAAAGGGATATTTGACATTTGAACCACTAACACAAAAGTTCGAAAAAAAGACTGAAATAACAGTTTTCTCTAAAATTTTATTGGGTAACTTAAATAATTAATAATCCGTGTTTCTACCGCGAACACTAACAATACAAGAACATCGGTTTGGCATACTCAAAATGAGTTCATCCAAATCACGCTGTAGAATGGCCGCCCATGTTCGTTGCAACAACAAAAAAAGGTCTTCTTGCGACTGGATACCCTCCGTATTCGGCAGAGCTCTTCTCTGTAGCATATCCCATGCATGCTCAATCGGGTTCAAGTCTGGCGACTGAGCAGGCCAGGGCAGGACATTGATGTTAGCTGCGGCGAGAGTCTGTCTTACAACTCTTGCGGTGTGCGGTCGTGCATTATCATGCATTAACTGAAATAAGGGACCGATTTGCACTTGTAGAGGAACGATGACGTCTGATACAATCGTCTCAGCATAAATTTGAGCGTTGAGGTTGCCTCTGATCCAAATCAACTCAGTTCTTCCGCCGATCCAAATACCCGCCCATACCATGATGGTTCCACCACTATAAGGATGGACTTCCTGGCAGGATTTTAATCGCTGTTGGCGTCCAGGGGTTCTCCAGTGTCGTATACGTCTTGTATCCGGTCTCATACCAAAACGAGACTCATCAGAAAAGCACACGAAACGCCATTGTTCTTCTGCCCAATTTCTGTGTTCAAGAGCCCATTGATATCGAATCCTACGATTGTGCATTGCTATAGGTGGTACCCGTAGCGGTCTTCGGGAATGAAGGTTCACTTCATGCAAGCGGTTTCTGACTGTTTGGTCGCTAATTAAGTTCCCCGAAGAGTGATGAAGCCTCACGGCTAACATCATGGCGGTTATTGTTGGAGCTCTTCGAGTTAAGATTTGAATGTATCGGTCTTGTCTCCGTGTGGTGCAGCGATACCGTCCTCCATGGCGCTCAGCCACGATACCAGTGCTTCGGTAACGTGTCCAAAGTCGACTGATAACACTCTGACTTGTATTCAGAGCTAAAGCCACAGTACGTTGCCGGGAACCAGCTTCTATCATTCCCACGGCTCTGAGCATTTCTTCCCTGCTTAAATGACGTCGCCGCTCCATAATAACGTTGGTTTTAATCAGTAGTAGGGAAACAGTAGCACTAATAATGTCTTCAATGCGTTGTATGTTTTTATAGGGAACATATTGACAGCTGATTTTCATCTTTTACTCGAATTTGATTCACAGTTCCTGATTCAAATTATGAAATGCACCAAAAAGGATCCATATAAATTTATAAAATTATAAATTTATTACAAAGCCACATCTCAATCTCAAGAAATCCGCATAAAAATGCTTGATCCCTAGACACTTTTGATGTGTGTAGTTTTGTAATAAAGGGGTATAAGTTGTGTAAAAACTTTTCTTCAACTCATAAATTTATAATTTTAGTTCTACAAATTAAATTGTATTATTCTGATATTAGCATGAAAAATTGGCGAAGTGTACAATTATACCGTTTTTAATACATAATATAATTTATGTGTGGACATTTGAAATGTTGTAACCATGACTTTTTATGATTCGTACGTCTACACTAATATTATAAAGAGGAAAACTTTGTTTGTATGTTTGTTTGGTTGTAATGAATACGCTCAAAAACTACTTGACCATTTTAAAAAATTCTTACATCATTCGAAAAGTACATTATCCTCGAATAACACTTAAAATATATATTTAAATTGATATTTACAATCTGAAGCAATGCTACATCATCATCATCAGTCTCTATTCGTCCACTGCTGGACATAGGCCTCCTCCATGGCACGCCAACAAGCTCGATCCTGAGCAGTTCTCCGCCAGTCACTACCAGAGCCACCTTTTTGATGTCGTCGCTCCATCTAGCCCAAGAGCGTCCTACGCTACGTATGCCGTAGACGCGGTCTCCACTCGAGGACTCGTTTACCCCAACGGTTGTCGGTCCTGCGGCATATGTGACCAGCCCATTGCCACTTCAGCTTGCTAATGCTCTTAACTATATCGGTGACTGTGGACCTCTGTCGGATCACCTCATTTCTGATGCGGTCCTTCAGAGAGACGCCCAACATAGCCCGCTCCATAGCTCGCTGAGTGGCTTTAAAGCAATGCTTATAAGGCTAATATATTGAGAAGGAGTGCAGGGCGCTGTTTGCCGGCGAACTGTACGCGCGGTGGTGTCTTCCCCTGTTACACTGGTAGATGCACGGACTAAACTTAGAAATTTAAAAAAAATGAGATGATACAATTTAGTTTTTAATAACAATTAGAGACATAAAAATCTCACACCACTAGTCGCCTCCGATTGGTGGTGGTGTAAAAATTGTATAATATACATTTCATTTAATGTGTAGCAGTCTTTGTGCGTGAACAGCTGACGTCAGCAAAGGGAACTTAATGAACTTTTCTGTTAAATAAATCTATTGTGGTAGTCTGTACGTGAGTAGAATTATCATGAATGGAAATAATTATTACTTTAACACATAAAACTAGGGTAACTAGCCCAAACAGGGCTAAAACGACAGGGTAAAGTAAGACGTAAGCAAAGAGAGCAAAATTAACATAAAAATCGTTTCATGCGAGTGACGCCACGGGTAAAAGCTATAGAACAATAATAGAACTGAGGTTAATAATTATTGCTTTAATATTATTATCGTTATATTAAACTACTAGGATTGCATAACTAAAAAGGAAGTGGCTTTGTACTACAGGTAAAGTGTCATTGATTAATGTAGTGTAGTGGTGCACTGACACTACTACACCTTTTCTGTAATATAAAATAACATCGTATTTCCAATAATAAATCCATCTTCTATTCCTAGAAATACAATTTCATAGTTTTCAACGCCTATCTCAGTTATTCTTACTGAGATAATAATAATAAGTGAACTACAAGGAATTGTATTATAAGGTTGCAGTTGACCTGGATGATATTTAATTTATATTGTATCAATACTTCACTTGCATTATAATAAAATATAAGTAGTTATGTACAATATTCATATTTTTCTCAGTAAAACGTTTCTTTAGTCCAGACTCGAACAAAATCTCTAGTGGATAGAACCACCTTGTGGAGGTCACCACCTGACAGGACGCAGGAAAGCAGGTTGGTTATTTATTAGCTAGTAACTCTTCCTGCTTCATGTTGTGCTAGTATTCCTGGCAAGCGAACCGTTTCCATGGTAATGAATGTGCGCGCGTGTCCATCCATGAGTTTGTATTTGTTTATCCCAAACGACATTGAGCCTTTTTAAATATGCAGCAGAAAAAACTTTTATAAAATATTTTTGGGGCGTTGAAAACTATGAAATTGTATTTCTAGGAATAGAAGATGGATTTATTATTGGAAATACGATGTTATTTTATATTACAGAAAAGGTGTAGTAGTGTCAGTGCACCACTACACTACATTAATCAATGAAACTTTACCTGTAGTACAAAGCCACTTCCTTTTCAGTTATGCAATCCTAGTCCTAGTAGTTTAATATAACGATAATAATATTAAAGCAATAATTATTAACCTCAGTTCTATTATTGTTCTATAGCTTTTACCCGTAGCGTCACTCGCATGAAACGATTTTTATGTTAATTTTGCTCTCTTAATCTCTTTGCTTACGTCTTACTTTACCCTGTCGTTTTAGCCCTGTTTGGGCTAGTTACCCTAGTTTTATGTATTAAAGTAATAATTATTTCCATTCATGATAATTCTACTCACGTACAGACTACCACAATAGATTTATTTAACAGAAAAGTTCATTAAGTTCCCTTTGCTGACGTCAGCTGTTCACGCACAAAGACTGCTACACATTAAATGAAATGTATATTATACAATTTTTACACCACCACCAATCGGAGGCGACTAGTGGTGTGAGATTTTTATGTCTCTAATTGTTATTAAAAACTAAATTGTATCATCTCATTTTTTTTAAATTTCTAAGTTTAGTCCGTGCATCTACCAGTGTAACAGGGGAAGACACCACCGCGCGTACAGTTCGCCGGCAAACAGCGCCCTGCACTCCTTCTCAATATATTAGCCTTATAAGCATTGCTTTAAAGCCACTCAGCGAGCTATGGAGCGGGCTATGTTGGGCGTCTCTCTGAAGGACCGCATCAGAAATGAGGTGATCCGACAGAGGTCCACAGTCACCGATATAGTTAAGAGCATTAGCAAGCTGAAGTGGCAATGGGCTGGTCACATATGCCGCAGGACCGACGACCGTTGGGGTAAACGAGTCCTCGAGTGGAGACCGCGTCTACGGCATACGTAGCGTAGGACGCTCTTGGGCTAGATGGAGCGACGACATCAAAAAGGTGGCTCTGGTAGTGACTGGCGGAGAACTGCTCAGGATCGAGCTTGTTGGCGTGCCATGGAGG
Organism: Sesamia inferens; assembly: GCA_037179545.1. Classification (NCBI taxonomy): domain Eukaryota; kingdom Metazoa; phylum Arthropoda; class Insecta; order Lepidoptera; family Noctuidae; genus Sesamia; species Sesamia inferens. Next base: position 24,982,990 of record CM073921.1, read on the forward strand.
AGGCCTATGTCCAGCAGTGGACGAATAGAGACTGATGATGATGATGTAGCATTGCTTCAGATTGTAAATATCAATTTAAGATTGCAGATACAAAGTCATTGTGGCCATTCCTTCATTAGGCTGGCACCTACTTGTAACGCCCTTAAATACACTAATTGAGAAGAATTTATAATCATGATCTCCAACCAAGTAATAAAGGTTGCATTCTTAATTATACTTAAAAGGATAATTAAAATAAATATATGAATCAATTCCCTGCACAACAAGTTCTTAATTACTACGTATGCTCAAACTCGTATTTTAATCACAACACAGGATGTAAGTTGTACCGTGCAAACTGTGTAGCAACTTTTGGTGCGAGTTTGTTCTGAATAATTCACCGTTGCAAACTCTTTAACATCATGACGTCCTAGTATAGGTGCGAAATTTTACGTTTCCTTTCTATGGAAACATGTTTTAGATATTTATAAACATGTTGAAAGCAGATCGAATGATAGAAATGAGTAAAAGGTCCAGTTATTGTTTTTGGTGACACTGGTTTGCGTAATAGCTTGGCGATTGATTGCTGTCAGCTGCGTGTTCGATCCTCGCACGGAACAAATATTTGAATAGCCTATAGGTTATTCCAGGTCTGGCCCATTGTGTATGTCAGTCTACATGTTTATAAACGCAGCCACCATACAGGACTAAGTACAAGTCCTGGGCAAAGTTTCTTTAAAAAAAGACATTGTTCGCTCTTATCGAAACAACAAAAATAATGTAGATATTCAGGATTCCTTTCTTGCCTTATCTGCCTATCCTCGTTTTGAAATGACCAATTAATTCCCTTCAATTTTCTGTCTAACTCACCCTCTTAATGACAATTCAAAGTGCCTGTAAATGGATTAAGTAATTGAAATAAACTGTACGCACGGTTATCATCACATTAAATATCGAATGTATTTAGCTGGACACAAGCGTCATTTCGCAATTATAAGAGTGTATTTCACAATTTCTTATGGAATCACAATTACAAGGTACAACACTGCGAAGGCTGAACTGGTTTCCGGGTAAGACTGACATGTATTTTCTGCAAAAAATAAATCAAATCCACATGGTAAATTATGTACTAACATAAAGTTGAAAAACCTTTGCATGGTCCTTGTTATCGCGTGGCTGCGATGACTGGGAGCCAAATCGATGACGTTGCCATGAAACCCCAGGATAACAGACGGATGTGAGAGTGCATTCAATGTGACGTATTTGATATATCATGAAGGTATGCATCTGGAGTGATCCCGGACTAGAAGCTCTTCCATCATAGAGGTTTGTACATTACAACTGTCTTTCGCTGCAGTACGCAAGATGTGTTTACTTATAGTGGAAGGCATATGACTTTTAATGAATAACTTGATGAAATACCTACTTAGATATAATTCAACACTACAACTACACTAGCAAACATAGGATTTGTAACGGCAAAAATTTATGGACATGCAAATAGAGCATGAACTGGGTTATCAAATTGCGTTTTCAACTAAACCCTGAAGAACAGCAACATAGATTGTATGTAAGTAAGCTCTTGACGATAACTACATCATCCAAACAGCAACTGGCTTGTCAATACTAAAAAGCTACCTATTGAACTAATTTCTCTGCTATTTTGCTAGATTCAATATAATATCGTAAATTTCGACATCAAAAAGGTGGCTGGTAGTGGCTGGCGGAGAACTGCTCAGGATCGAGCTTGTTGGCGTGCCATGAAGGAGGCCTATGTCCAGCAGTGGACGACTGAGATGGCTGATGATGATGATGAAATAATAAACATTAATTTATATTGTTAAGACTTTATTGATGACAAAAAGGTTTAGGATGTTGAGTTGCTCCAATAAGTTTAGACACTGAATGTTGATTTGTTATTTACGATTTCGATGACATGAAGATTCACAGTACAAAGTATTATTTAATTTTAATTTATGGCTTGATGAGTTTTATAAATATATATGTATACTAGTGACCCGCCCCGGCTAAGCACGGGTGGGGTCCCTCGAATATACATGCTGATACTAAATACGCTACAGAAAAATGTGAACGTCGTTTAAAAAATAGCGGCCCGCCGCGCCGTACCGCTCACAAACGCGAGGCCCCGCAATTTTTAAATCTGTAATATCTACGAAAATTTTTATTAAATCATATGCCGTAAAAGGCGACATAGATCTATATCAAATGAACCAAACCGGCACAGGATATATCCAAGTGCCGTTGTGTAAAAGACCCTACCGGCAACCTGTTTTGCGAGGACCACGCGGTGAAGGAGAGATGGCGCTCGTACTTCCACGAGCTGCTGAATAAGCAGCACCAAGAGGTGCAGACACCGGAACTCCCTCCGAACCTTGGATTAGTGCCCCCGATAACGCCTGAGGAAGTCCAAACTGCTCTTCGTCGCATGGCGAATCGGAAAGCTGTCGGATGTTAACGAACTTCCTGAACCGCGTGCTCCTGAACGACAAAATCCCGAACCAATGGCGGCTGAGTATCATCACTCCAGTCTTCAAAGGCAAGGGCTCGGTACAGGAGTGTAGTAATTTCCGCGGTATAAAGGTCATGTCCCACACCATGAAGATATTTGAGAGGATTTTAGACTCCCGGATCCGGCAGGAGTGTGCTGTCTCGGAGTGTCAATATGCGTTTAAAACTCATATTCGCCCTAAGGATCACCATGGAGAGATACTGATCGAAGAACACGCCTCTGCATATGCTCTTTCTTGATATGCAGAAGGCCTTCGACTGTCCTCGGGGGGTGATCTGGTGGGCACTGAGGTCCAAAGGGATACCAGAAGCCTATGTTGACATAATTCGAGACATGTACCTCAATTCTGATTCCATTGTTAGGACCGCTGTTGGCGACACTAAACCCTTCTCGGGGATCCGTCCTTAGTCCGTTTCTGTTCAGCGTGATATTGGACGTTTTGTCAGACAGCATCAAGAATTTACATGAGCAACCTCCCTGGCTGCTCATGTATGCTGATGATATCGCGGTGGCAGACGCGGACAGGGAAAGGTTGGTGCGGCGGGTGAATCTGTGGAAGAATTCGCTTGAGAACGGAGGTCTTAAACTCAATGTGGTGAAGACGGTGTACATGGCCAGCAACACGAGACATGCCGGAGATATGGTAGAGTGCACAAACCACTTTAAATACTTGGGGTCTGTGGTCCACGCGTCCGGCGATTGCGACGTTAGGGCACGAATTTCCGCAGGTTGGGAAAAATGGCGTGAGGTGACAAGTGTCATTTGTGACCCCAAAATGCCGGTTAAACTTAAGGGACAGGTCTATAAGACCATCATTAGACCTGTTCTTCTGTATGGCAGTGAGGCGTGGCCTGTGCTTGAGCTACACAAACAAGAGCTGCGTGTCACGGAGATGAATGTGCTACGGTGGATGTGTAGAGTTACTCGGAAAGACTGCATCAGGAACTCCCGCATCTGTGGCGGTCTTCGTATCCGTGACATAGCAGACAAACTGCAGGAGGGTCGCATACGGTGGTATGGTCACGTCTTACGAAAACCGGCATGCTACGTGGGTAACACATGTCCTGCCACGGTGCCTCCGCCGGGCCGGAATAAGCGAGGTTGACCAAAGAAGTGCTGGCTTGACGTCGTAAGAGATGACATGCGTGTCAACAATCTCACACCACGGGATGCCAGCGATCATGCGAAATGGAGGAGTAAGTGTAGGAAAGCGGACCCTGGGTTCCAACGCGAAAGCCGCGGATGCAACCGGGATTATATGCTGAATGATGATGATAAGTAGCCTGTAACGTTGCTTTAGTTCTACAAGATTGTTCACAACGAGAAACGGATGTATCATGACGATCATTTCTGCCGAAAGAGGTCCACTGTTGGACATAGGCCTCATCCAAACAAGCCGTGTCATTGTTATGTACCCTGTCCGTTATAAGTTGTGTATAGTGTCATTACTGTTACGACATTATTGTTAATACGATAATAGTGAGATAATGAAATGGTTATTCTATTCAAGTTTCATCGATGGCGTTCATTCTAAGCTCTGTTCCGACTTTTGACGTAATTGGTTTATTGCCAGGGTTTGCTCTTAGACTAGCGCTTGCACTACTGACTTCTTCTTGCCCCCTTTCTTCAATATATTTGTTTAGCAATATAATATTTCGTTTAATTCTTGTTTCTCTTTTAACGACGACTTTTCAGCGACTTTTGAGCCACCCGCGTGGCAACTCTTTGTTTATAAAAAAAACCCAGAGTAATTTCTGAGTAAATTATTGTTTGCCGAAGTGGTAACGAGCGACAAATGAGTCCATCCAAAAATAAGAGATTACACGAATAATGCTTGATCTAACGCAATCAGTTTTGCCATAGTAGCTGTAGGATATTCTTTACAAACGATATCGAGCGTTTTTTGAAAAAAATTGCTTGCTTTCTGTAGTCAATTTGAAAACTAACTTCTTAATTCAAATCACGGTGTGCATGGAAAAGGCAAGTTCCCCGACTTTCTTTGTAGTTTTTTCGAGAATTCTAATATAAAACTTCATAAAAGTCGGGGAACTTGCCTTTTCCTGAATTTTTCCAGGAATCCTGCTATTTCGCATAAGTTTTGCCAAAAAAAATTCGACTCACGATATTTTGTTTGAAGTACTATAAAAGTGAGATTGAACAAATATTAGTATCTTCTGTCTGCAAACCTTGTAGTTCACTTTATATTTGTATTTTTAATAAGGAATAATAATAAGGGAAGCGTCGCAGAAAGTGCAGTTCAGGAGTGAGTTGAATTTTTTTGGCAAATGGCCTATGAAAAATAACAGGATTCTAATGAGAAATGTTTTATGATTGAAGAAGGAATAAAAATAGAATTAATTGAAATAGTTTTCATTACAGATATGCATTTATGTTGTAATTTTTTTCCAGGAGTGAGAGTAAATTACAAGTTTGCAGCGTTACACTAGTTGCATCGTTCTCATGGAACCGTTTTCGCGTGCTATGTGCTCGGGAAACAGTATTGATCCATCCAGATCGTACAGTATTGAAGCACTAGGCTTTCATGTAATACCAAGAGGCTTTCTGGGATGTGATACATAATTTTTAATTCTTTAGTTAAGAGCGTTTACTACGCACAACTGGCAACGTCGCATTCTAATGCCATAATTCGTGGTTTTAAAATTTTATTATTAAATTAGAGCTATAGGTATTTAAAAAATGTGTTCCCCTAACTTTTTAGAATTAGTTGAATAGAAGGATAAAAGTAAGTACCTAACCGTAATACTTACAGTTAATTAATTATGAAAATATCGCCCTGCAAATTTCCAATGGTTTATTTGCAATGGTTTCTTACCATCTACCTATCTTTTACACACTTCTCACGTAATTCTAAATAGTAGAACACATTTTTAAAATATAGCTCCTATTAAATAATAAAAATTGAAAACCACGAAATATGACATTAAATTGCGACATTGCAAGTCGTGCATAGAAAAGGTTTGAAACCACACATAGACTACCTTATTGAAATCTGGGGGACACCAGCTAAATCTAATCTGTTTACATACTATTACAAACAGCACAAAATAGATTATATCAAAATATTATTTAATTACAAATTGAGAGCGTCAACTCAGAAAATATACGAGGAAACAAAATTAATGAACATTACGAGACATACATATAATATACATGTGTACTATTATGCAGAATACTACTAAAGTGCCAAAAATTAAATTACGAAACTCCAATTACGTAGTAACGCATAGTCCCAACAGTTAATTACATTAAAATACCCATGGAAATCAATAAAAAAAAAGTATGTCAATCAAGTTAAATCGCCTATATAATGTTATAATAGTAATATAAAAAGAAAACTGTACAACTGGGTTCGGTCGTACTGTTTTAAAATAATATACATAAATAAATAGTAAAAATACTAGCTCTAGCAAGCACGGGCGTAGCCAGGTTTTAGAATCGGGGGGGGGTTCAAGAAAATAAAACAAATAAAAATACATAAAATAGCCGTTTATTCATAAGAACAATATTTAATATGTAATAAACAGATTCAGAGAAAACTTCTGGAATGGAAGGAATCGTCGAAGACCTTTTTCAAGCAGGGGGACAATATAGGCTAAATAAAAAAATTACGTTCAGTTATACCTAGGTACACGTTATAGAATTAATCTTCTGTTCTTCTTTTTAAATATATCCACTACTTCATTCGCATCAATTTCTATCCCATTGTGAATGTTCATGAGAGCCAAGCCATTCAGTCTGTTTTCACCCGTTGTGTTCCGCAAGTAGTTTTTAAGCCTTCTTAGACTTGAAAAAGACCTTTCTGGGGTAGCAGTGGAAACAGGTAACGTAGCCAGTATTTGCAACAATGTGTAAATATTTGGATAGAGTTTTTGGTCGCACTTATCTAAGCATTCCAAAGCTGATTTTGGAGTAGGGGAGGTGAGAGTCATAGCTGCTTTCCACACTTCAAGTTCTGCTTTGACGACAGATGTACTCTTTTCAGGCAGCACTTCTGAATACATACAAAATGCCTCTTCAATTTCACAACCTTTCGCAAAATTTGACGGTAACACACCAGACAGTGCCGATACTACATTACGGTGTTTCGTAAATCTCTCAATTAATTGTTGAATTGTATGGTCGAGAAAAGGGATGAATAAATTTATTTTGTAATATGTGGATATATCCGACGCAGGAATGTTAGAGCGATTTAACTGCCTCCCGACAATACGTGGCATAAGCAGAATACCACCATTTTCTTCTATTAGTACCTTTGCTTTCTCATAGAGATGGGGGTACTCTTCGTCAACTTTATCTCTCAAAAGTTGCAAAGCATTAATAACATTATCCACGTGGCTGAATGCTGTTATGAGGTCTGTGTTAATTGCTTGCAGTTGCTTTGATAGCGACAATGTATAGCTCATGACTTTTTGAAGAATCACTAGGCACATAACGAAATTCGAAGATCGAAGTGTGTTTAGCATTTGGACTGTTTGCTGCGATGTTTCTTTATTGTGGCTAGATTGAAGTTTTTCGAGAGCATGCACAATCGCTGAATAAATTTCCGTGAATCTTACAATGGCTTCATGTTTATGAACCCACCGTGTTTCGCACATTGCAAGCAGGTTTTTTTGATGGTCAACCGGTAATAGCTCCCGAATTTTTTCCTTCAGAACGGCAGTGCGTTGAGCCGAATGTCTAAAGTAGGAACCAACAGACTGCACGATCCCGGTGCAATTTCGCACATCTGCTAGTGAACATGAGTCAGCAATAGCAAGATTGAGAGAGTGTGCACTACAGTGTACATAAAGAGCAAGAGGACATTCTTGACGAATATACGCTTGGGCACCGTGCAAATACCCACTCATGGCTGCAGCCCCATCGTAACCTTGACCAACCACATGAAAACATTGAAGTCCATGCTTTTTCAGAGCTGTGATAATGAGGCTTGCAAGACCGGGTCCTGTCACGTCAACAGTTGGAATATACTCTAAGAACATCTCCTTAACTTTATGTTGTTTAACATCTTTTAAGTCAACATATCGTAAGCAAAGCGAAACTTGCTCTATGCGCGCAATATCAGTCGTCTCATCAGCGAGAATCGCAAAAAATTTAGCTTCCTTTACTTCACCGATGATCTTATTTTGAATAATTTTATTGGAATAATGTAAACATCGCCCTTGCCACAAATTAAAAATAGATGTAATACTATTTTTGACCACCATCGGCGCCGCTGTCTATGCGTAAATTGTATTAATTGTCAAGTCATTCTACTCTTTCTAAATCGTGCAATAAACCGAAGTTTAATTTGTTAAATCTAATATTTGTATTATTTCCCACAGGTTATGGGCCGTCTCATATACCTTTATTAGATCAGTAATTAAATATTTATTGCAAAGTTTTAAGTACAGTAACATAAAACGCGCATCTGAACCACTCTGTGAATAATGGCTACGACTAACCTACAAATTGAGAAATTAGCCGGCCGGGAAAATTATTCAACGTGGAAATTCGCAGTAAGGTCATATTTGGAATTGGATGACTTATGGGAATGTGTTGATCCTGGCACCGAGGTCGATCCGAAGAAAGACGTTAAAGCCAAGTCAAAGATTATTTTGTTGGTCGAACCAATTAACTACGTGCATATAGAAAATGCTACGTCATCGAAACAAGTTTGGCAAAACCTTCAAAATGCATTTGAAGACTCCGGGCTGTCTAGAAAAGTTGGCCTACTGAAGGATTTAATCAACACTTCATTGGATAACTGTCCTAGTATTGAAGAGTATGTGAATAAAATTATGAGTACAGCTCATAAATTGCGGAACATTGGCTTCGAAGTTGGAGATGAATGGCTGGGAACACTCATGTTGGCAGGGTTACCCGACAAATATAACCCTATGATCATGGGGCTGGAAAGTTCTGGCATCAAAATCTCATCAGATTTCATAAAAACAAAACTTTTACAGGAAGTCACAGTATCTGAAAGTTCAGCATTCTTTACTAAGCACAAACACACTTCTAAGAATAGTGCAAAGCCAAAAGGAAAAGGCCCCCGTTGCTACAATTGTAACGAATATGGACACTTCAAAAATCAGTGCACATCACAAAAAAATTATTCAAAAAAAACTAATCAAAATAATTTTTCAGCAATATTTTCAGCTTACAGCACATTGAATCAGGATGACTGGTATATTGATTCAGGCGCTACAATGCACATGTCAAGACGCTCAGACTGGATGTATGATATAAAACCACCTCCGATTCAAAAAATAATGGTGGCAAATAGTGAAGCAGTCTCAGCGCAAAGTATGGGTAATGTAAATATACAAACCAAGTTAAATGGAAATGAATGTCAAATACAGGTGAGAAATGTTTTATTTATTCCTAAATTGAGTGCAAACCTGCTATCCGTCAGTCAGTTAACAAAGAGTGGCTGTAAAGTGGAATTCACTGATACTGGATGTAATATATACAATGTCAATAAGAATTTAGTAGCAACAGCGAGGCTGACCAATAACATGTACAGACTCAATACTGTTACTGGTAATGCATATGCTGCGATAACTGAAAGTAAGTCAGATTTAACTACATGGCATAAGAGAATGGGGCATTTAAATATGGCAGACGTAAAGAGGTTAGAAATGTGTGCAGAGGGTATTGCTATAAGTAACAAACAAATTGATACTATTTGTATATCATGCTGTGAAGGAAAACAAGCACGATTACCATTTCCGAATTCTGGTTCTAGAGCAAATGCATTACTTGAGATAATTCATACAGATCTGTGTGGTCCGATGGAGACTCCGTCCGCTGGTGGTGGAAAGTATTTCATAACCTTCATAGACGATTACTCTCGAAAAGTATATGTTTACTTTTTAAAGAATAAAATGGATATTAAATCAGTGTTTGAAAAATTTAAAATTGAAGTTGAGAATCAACTAGAAAAGAAAATTAAAATTTTAAGAAGCGACAATGGCAAAGAATATTGTAATAAAGAATTATCTAATTTTCTAGCAGCTTCTGGCATCAGACATCAGACCAGCACTCCATATACTCCGGAGCAAAACGGGCTAGCGGAGAGAATGAACAGAACGCTGGTGGAGCGTGCTAAATGCATGCTGTTTGAAGCAAAACTGCAAAAATCTTTTTGGGCAGAGGCAGTCGCTACTGCAGCCTATATCATCAACAGATCCCCGTCACGTGTGCTGGCTGAGGTAACACCGTATGAAAAATGGAATGGTAAGAAACCAAACATTTCACATTTGAAGATATTTGGTTCTAAGGCCATGGTACATGTTCCTAAGCAAAATCGTGTAAAATGGGACCGTAAATCACGTGAATTAGTGTTTGTAGGCTACTGTGAGAATACAAAGGGATATAGATTCTTTGATCCGGTTAGTAAGAAAGTGGTAATCAGCAGAGATGCGACATTTGTCGAAAAATGTGATGACAGTGAAAATATCACTCAGAAAATGCCTACTTCATTGCCACAATATGCTACTATCCCTATCCCTACTCCTACTGAAAATGACTCACATAATTTGTCAGTAGAAGACACAATAAATGTTGATGATAGCTCACCCAATAGACTAGACATCACATCACCATCTAGTAACAATACCTCATTTGATAGTTGTATTATGAATAGGAGAACTGATGACGAAACATATTATCCTGATACAGATGAATATAGTGATGATGATAATGATAACAACTTTCAAAGAAACATCACACTAAGGTCACATCAGAGACAAAAAATGCAAGGTAATAATTACATGTGTGTTACGAAGGTTCCAGATCCACTGACTGCTGAGGAAGCTTTGTCAGGTCCAAATGCCAAACAATGGAAACAGGCAATGGATGAGGAGTACAAATCTCTTTTGGACATTAACACATGGGAAGTTACTACTCTGCCAGATAAAAAACATTCCATACCATGCAAATGGGTTTTCAAAACAAAGACAAATGAAAATGGAGACATAGTAAAATTCAAAGCAAGACTTGTAATAAAAGGTTGTTCTCAGAAACCAGGAATTGATTACAATGAAGTTTTTTCACCGGTTGTAAGGCTTGCATCCTTGAGATATTTGTTTGCTTTGGCTGTTAAACATGATTTAGACATATGTCAAATGGATGCTGTGTCAGCATTTCTACAAGGTGACATAGAAGAAGAAATCTACATGAGACAGCCACCCATGTATGAGAATGATCAAAAAGGAAATGTATGTTTATTAAAAAAATCATTGTATGGTTTAAAACAAGCCAGCAGGCAATGGAATAAAAAGATTGATTTCACATTGAAAGAAATGGGTCTATCCCAATCTAAGCTAGATCCCTGTATTTACTTCAGAATTGAAAATGAAAATAATATAACTTTCCTGGCTGTCTATGTGGACGATCTGTTATTACTCACTAATAATCAGGAAACAAAAAGTTATATAAAAGAACAGTTACATAAACAGTTTAAAATTAAAGATCTTGGAGATGTAAGCTATTGCATTGGTATTCATGTAGAACGAGACAGGAAGAGAGGAGTAATATACTTGGACCAAAGAAAGTACATACTAGAAGTATTACAAAAATATGGTATGTCCAATTGTAAGACGGTCAGAACCCCAATGGAACCTAATACAAAATTGAGTAGAAAAGGAAATACAGATGTAATAAATGTTATAGAATTTCCTTATCAAGAGATAATAGGGTGCTTATTATATATTTCACAAGTAACTAGGCCTGATATTAGTTTTGTTGTTAATATGTTAAGCAAATATAATCGCAAGCCCGAAACGCAGCACTGGGTTGCTCTTAAGCGCGTCATGCGTTACTTGAAAGGCACTCAAGATTATAGGCTGACTTATAAGCAGAACTCTGAAGAGACTATGGCTCATGGTTTTTGTGATGCTGACTGGGCTACTTCAGAAGATGATCGGCGCTCCTGCACTGGTTATGCATTTGTTTTTCAGGGAGGATCAATCAGCTGGAACTCAAGGAGACAACCTACGGTTGCTCTGTCTACTACGGAAGCAGAGTATATGTCATTATCATCTTGTATACAGGAAGCTTTATGGCTGAAACAATTTCAAGAATGTTTTTGGCCACAGATGATAAATAAATCTATGATAATTTACAGTGATAATCAAAGTTCTATAAAGCTTTCAGGTAGTGATGGTTACCATTCCAGAACAAAACACGTCGACGTGAGGCACCACTTTATCCGTGACAAAGTACTGGAAGGGACAATTGAAGTTCGCTATATACAGACTGATGAGATGGTTGCGGATGCTCTCACGAAAGCAACGACATACTCCAAGCTGTTTTTTTGTTCATCCAAGATGGGCTTATGTTTAAGAGAGGATATTGGAATAATGTAAACATCGCCCTTGCCACAAATTAAAAATAGATGTAATACTATTTTTGACCACCATCGGCGCCGCTGTCTATGCGTAAATTGTATTAATTGTCAAGTCATTCTACTCTTTCTAAATCGTGCAATAAACCGAAGTTTAATTTGTTAAATCTAATATTTGTATTATTTCCCACAAATTTCACCACAGATATCAATTATTTCATTTTGGATTTGAGGGCTCGTGTAAAGGGCATTCTTTTGAGAAGTGACCAAATGCTCAGAAAGATCTTTATCCCCAGATTCTGCTGCGTACCGCAACAGTGCTCGAAAATTACCATCATTCTGACCTGGTTGTTCAGACTCTGGTGTAATACTGATCCGTCCCGAATCAGTTTTACCTCTTAAAGGTATACCTTGTTTGCCGCAAAAAATTATTCCTTTTACGATAGGAATTAGTTTCTTTCGGTTTTCCTGTTGCTGTCTCTTTCTTTCAGAAGACAACTGCTCATCGACTGAAAAAGCCCGAGAAGACATAACTTTTAGGAAGTTATCTGCGAGTTCCGATTTTCGTTTGTGATATCCCGACTTTGCATGAGTTTCAAATATTTCTAGTGCATTTTTCCACTTGCAAAAAGGGTCGGTTACAAGCTGGCCTACCCGCTGATGGCCTCCTTTACCTTCATCAAGTGAACGTCTCATTACGACGCAAATTCTACAGTATGCTCCACTTTTATATTCTGAATATGACAACCACGGGAATCTTTCAATCCATTTCATTTGAAAGCGCAAATTTCGTTTTGAAGAAATGGGAAACTTATAATCTTTAGGTGGAGTCCAAGGCTCTTTTAAAATTTGGGCTTTTAGATATTCATCCTCGATTTTGTCTTGATTCGCATAAAAACCAACATCCAATTTGGCATAATGAAAAGATGACGTAACAGGTGAGCTAGTGATGCTGCTGGTCGGTTCCAGGCTAAATGTAGGCTCGGTAGTGGTAGGCATGACACAAGGCACCAGCGCCCCCACCTACTCGGTTTCTATATTGGATACTGCAAACGAAGTCGAAGGCTCGCTTGCCATCACAATTTTACTGTCGGCATGCAAACTAGTTGTTGGTCCCAAATTATCTTCTTTACGGTTAGCCACTTGACCACACCACTTTTTCCAATACTCTATACCTTTAAGCTTATCGCCTTTTCTTTTGTTTTTCTCCATTTTCTCGTAACCTAAAATGATAATAAAAATACTACTCTATACACCACTGAGAGAACACGACATTGGAGCTGACCAGACACCACAGAGGCACCTGTTCACAAGTTGACTCATGTGACAGCGCCGCCCGTCCTCTTCAACCATATTACAGGGAAGTGGGCGACCCATCACATGATGCCACCGCTGCAGTGGTATTTAAGTGAGAATTATTTCTCGACATTGCATTTTTAGAGTTAAATCTTATTAGTAGTTACTTACTTTTATTAAAAGTGAAAATTCTAAATGTATTTAAGTAAAATGAAACACAAAAATAACAAAATAACGTCGTCGTTCACTGTAAATTGCAATCTGCTTAAATACTCTCGCTCGGTCTCGGTAATGAACGCGACATGCGCGCGGTGCGCGTGGGATACGAAACGGCACGACGCGGCATGAAACTACACGAAGATTACCGAATGTGACACGACGACGAGCGGCTCGGCTCGGTGCGCCCGTAGAGAATCCAATCCAAACCACATACTTTTGATTGTAATTAATTAATATAGTTAAATTTTATCTTAACTTTTCGGGGGGGGTTTGAACCCCCAAAACCCTCCCCCTGGCTACGCCCGTGCTAGCAAGGGTTCATAAAACGTAAGAAATAGAAATAAAATAAATGTAGTTATTCGTGAGTACGCTGTTGAATGCTACCTATATTTAGTAAAACATCTAATTTCACATTAGATCTGTGTTTGCTGGTGTTTAGTTGTAATTTACACCTTTTTATTTTATATTTAAGCTACCTTCCTATTCATTATTCATTTCACTTTTAACGACGATTTTGTATGTACCTACGCTCATAAACATTTATGTAAATTTATTTTCTCACTCAGTGAATTAGTTTTAATTCTTAATGAAAATTTATAAAGTTCTTAAGCCACATTATTTTTTATTTTTTCGGGTAGTGGGAGTCGACTGCATGTTTACGGCGTATTTCACTCTAGTTGCATGTCGTTGTCATGGAAACCGCTTTCGCGTGCCATGCGCTCGGGATAACGTATTGATCCACCCAGACTGTACAATACTGAAAGCACTAGGCTTTCATGTAACACTAAGAGGCTTTCTGTGATGTCATTTTAAAGTTCGTAGTTTTCGCGCCATAAATACTGGATATGATGGAATTAAAAATTTATAATCGTTTTTAACATAATGTGCGTTATGAAATAGTTATGTTAAGGATGAGGGCTCTATTATATATCTATTCAAACACAGATAAAACTCTCTCCCCTTGTTGCAAAACATGGATTTTATTCAGATGAGGTTTAACTTTATAACATCTAAATAGTTATTGAATTATGCACCTAATCATTATAGAAATGCAATTCTTTATATTTTTTTTTTATTTATGGGAAGTGAAGCCGATGAAAAAAGTTCTTTATATAAAAATGATAGTTTAGTTGGATACTAAGTTGTTAATTTTGCATTAAAACCTCAATAAAGTTCGAAATACAAAAACTGACTCAAGTGTTAAGTCTGAAAGTTGAATTTCGTTTTGTAATAAGGGGGTCTAAGTTTATTCGGGAAGAAACTGGACGGTATATTAAACGGAAACAGGCCTAGGTCCGTATATGTAACTTGGTGAATATAACTTGTACCTAGTAGGTTACTATTATAAAATAATATTCATATTATGTTTATTTCTAAATGTACCAACTGAAATATACCTGAACGCCTAATTTTTCTAACGCTTGGTACAAAGAAATACAGTCTTAGTGTGAACTAATTATGTTCATCTTTTCAACCCTCAGTGCACATAAAAGTTATCCTAACTAAAATCCTAAGTTAAAATCAATGCCATCTGTATTTTATGGTTTGTCCCTGATCATCAAGAGGGTTCGTACGTGATTTAGTAGTTCCTCGTCTGTCCGCAGCTGCAAACGTTTATTTTGAACTGCGCCTGGCGCTGCAGTCGCTGAATGCACTCAAAGGGACGATACAGGACGCAAATTCGGAAACCGTTTGCAGTGGCACATTAGCTCAGCTGGATGGTATAGAGCATCACGTTTCCTTAAACGTGAAGGTCGTGGGTTCGAGTCCCACATGTGCCCATTTTTTAAATTAATTTGGTTTTTTGATTTTGTATATTAAAAATAATTTTATATTTCCTCTCCTGAAAACCTGAGCTTTGACCAAGTTAATTCACATTTCCACCGTCGAAATCACTAACGCGTTCCTTTCCGTAGATCTGATCATTTACAGTTCATATGGTAATCATATACACCTAAACTGTCACAAAGTGAGGCTCTTGATGATAAATTTATTTAAATACAATGAGTACTTTCAGTGAATAGAGTCTTAATAAACTAAAAACAAATTTACAAAAAAAAAATCGGGTGAGTGATTCGCTATTGATGATAAATTTATTTAGATACAATGAGTACTTTTACAGATGAGTGTTTGGCGAAAGTATGCCCGCGATGCGCCGCTTGTGTATTATTTTATAATGTGGCATAATTTCACGTCTACATTTCATGAAGTGTTAGGCAGACGTGTCATAGTAGGAGACACCCATATTTGGATAGTAATATTTAAGACGCATGTAATAACAGAGAGTCAATTGCCGTCAACTGGAGACAATTGAAACAAAATCCAGACATATTCCAGGAAAAAAAATCATATATAGGTATTGTATTTAACATCCGTACCAGTGCAAGTAAAGGATAGTATGAAATTATTGCTGCATCATATTCAAATTACTCTTTATTATTTAAAGGTATCTTTAAATTTAAAAGAAGAACAAACATATACTTCCACATTACAGAATGTAACAGGATCACAGATGTGCTAGTAAAATGAATATTCATACAATTTACACGTTATTTAATTATGTAAATAAGTAAACACGTTTACATCCTAAATTACCTTAGCTGGTTTAAGGACACCGTGCAGTGCAGTTTACTTGTTACAAAAAGATTCATAAATAGGTATTCTTGTAGTGTTCTTAAAATATTATTCTATTAGTCTGTAGATAATTTAAACGGACAATGTAAACTGTCTAACTTTACGAAGTGAACGATTATTATTTAAGTGCATTCATATATTCGAATTGCCCTACTCAGACGTAAATCATACAATGTGGGAGTACAAACATTTATTTTAGAACTTTCCATTTACTTAACAAATACTAAGATTGTCTATAAATATTTTTACTTGAATCTGCTTTGATTCACGCTTCTATAAAAGGCTGGCCCGACCGGCAGATACGGCAGAGCTTGGACGAGCCGCGGCTCTTTCGGATGGTAGCCGTAGCTCGTTCAAGCTCATTATAAATGATTGACTTATTGGTGACTGATGTATCTCTGCACTGTATGCTGTAAACATTTTTAGTTGATAGTTAGTCGATATTTTTTTAGTTAGTTTTTTAACTTCCGAAATTAGTTATTTTTCCATTGTAGTGTGTTTTCAGTCAGTTGTTTTTATTTTGTAAATAAATGTTGTTATTATGGAATATTTTTGATCATGTAAATTAGCTTTGGTATATTTTGGATTGTTTTGACCAAGAAGTATAAATTCCGTGATTTAACACTGTATAAAAAGGTCTTCCCACGTGGTAATCAACGCATATAGGCTATTCCAAAATGCGCATGCGTGAAAATATGGTGGCGATGAAATATGGTGGCGATGTGTCAGGAATACGATGATGTATACTAGGAGTCTATGAAGCATCATAGGTTTGTAGTTAGATCACAGTAGCGCAAGTACATCTTGTTCATTATACCAAACTATACATTATATCATTGGTAGTAAAGACTACTATTCTGTGAACTTTATTGAGGCTTAGAATATTGTTGTAAGTTTCAAACAGGGATTGCTTTATACGACTGCGATTTTAAAACATCCTTTTCAAAATTTCAATATATTATAAATATTAAGGAAAACAGTTGGTTATGAAGTAATAAACACTTAACAAACAAAAGTAGGTGCGAAATCTACATCCATGTGTTAGTATTTTGAATTAAATCAGGGAGCGACACAAAACTACTATGCTTTATAGACAAGTATCTGTGGTATTTAAGCGAATATCTTTCAAAATATAACATAAATATAGAGTATTAGTTAATAAAAACGAAGCGTTATGTAACACTAAATAATTATCAAAAACTTTCATGTAAGACAGTTTTGTTTGAATAGACTAAATCATCAATAGATAACATCTACAACAAATGCGCCTTTATTGAGACACGGGACACGTCACCAAACTAGTTGGTCTACTAGTTATAAAATGGAACTTACCACGCTAGCATTTTGTTTCATTATTTATTGTTTTTTTTTTAATAAACACGAATAAGATTGGTAGTATTAAAGGCTGTTTTATATGTTAAGAAACAAATTTATTATAAAAATGAATAGAAGTTTTAAATCTTTTACATCTCTGATATTCGGTAAGTAGGTCCTTATTACCAAATGGGGCTTGTAAGTGACCAATTAGCGCCCTAGGGTAAGAATGTAGCTAGAAAAGCCCTAGGGTGGTAAGTAATTTAAAAAAAATCTTCACTCTTTCAAAAAGTTCGCGTATAAATACATCTAATGTAATGATCATACTGGCAATAGACCTCATGCATTCAGCCCAATGATAAAAGAGGTCACTTCGCAATTCAGCCTTTTCTTCGTATGAGCGTAATAGTCATCATTTTTAAACATCAAACGGCGAAGCTGAATTAAGTTCTTGAAAAAAAAAAACGAGTGTGCTTATGACCACACGACTGAAGTGAAACTTCTTTCGCACCTTCCGTATGTATATCTATATACGTATATGTGTGTACAATATATACATGTATACACATATACATATATTAATTTTCTATAAATATTTAAATTTATTTCATGCTTTTATTTATAAATTAATATTTTTGCATAGACCTCCAATTTAAAAAAAAAAAAAAAATAAAGTGGATTCCCTCGGGGCCAAAAGGTCGGGCTCTTCCTCCTGAATCAGGGGACCCCAAACTCGGGTAGTCCACGACCTCTGGTTCCCGAGATAATCCACGGGGGGTGAGGTAACTAAAGGGGGTCGGGGGGAATAGGTTTCGTGGCGTTGCGGGAGGAGTGGATTCCCTCGGGGCCAAAAGGTCGGACTCCTCCTCCTGATTCAGGGGACCCCAAACTCGGGTAGTCCACGACCTCTGGTTCCCGAGATAATCCACGGGGGGGGTGAGGTAACTAAAGGCTAAAGGGTGTCGGGGGGGGGGGGGGGGGGGTTAGGGAGAGTGGGGAGGGGGGGAGGGGGGAGGGGGAGAGGGGGGAGTGGATTCCCTCGGGGCCAAAAGGTCGGGCTCCTCCTCCTGATTCAGGGGACCTCAAACTCGGGTAGTCCACGACCTTTGGTTCCCGAGATAATCCACGGGGGGGTGAGGTAACTAAAGGGTGTCGGGGGGGTAGTGGATTCCACGGGGCCAAAAGGTCGGGCTCTTCCTCGTGAATCAGGGGACCTCAAACTCGGGTAGTCCACGACCTCTGGTTCCCGATATAATCCACGGGGGGTGAGGTAATCAATGAGGGGGTCGGGGGGTGTTCGCAGCGTCATGTTCTCGAAGAAATTCATAGTTCTTAATCAATTATATCAGAAATGTTCAGCAAAAATATATAAAACAATATAAAAGCCAGAACAGAACGAAATTTATAAATTATTTGTGCTCTTAGGTAATCAATTGTTAACAAATCTTAAAAAGATCCAAAAAATATATATTGCCTTCGGCGAGATGCGAACTCACAACTTCACACTCAACATGTCATGCAATATTTACATGAGCCAGCTCCTTGTTTGTAGTACAGACGAAATAGGACTATACTCTGCTTCCGTTCGCCTTCATCATTTTTTTTCCTATCATTTTTCGTAACGCTTTCGCTAGTTTACTCCCCAAGTCAAGCGTGCCTAAAGAAGTTTCACTTCAAAAAATGATGAAAAATCTCGTTTACGAGTACAATGATTTTTTAAACGTTACACAGTTTCGGTTCCAAACCTGTCACAATGTTCCATACTTGAGAAACAGATTAATTATACAATACCTGCATGAACAAGTTTTAGTGATTGATATATAAAATAAATCGTCAAAACGATTTAATAAACAACGTATGAAACGAACAAAAATGAATCATAATGTTTACAAAGTTTTAAACGAACAAAAATTACGAATAAAAAATAAACGAATAAAAAAAAAAAACGAGTGTGCTTATGACCACACGACTGAAGTGAAACTTCTTTCGCACCATCTGTATGTATATATATATATATATATGTGTGTACAATATATACATGTATACACATATACATATATTAATTTTCTATAAATATTTAAATTTATTTCATGCATTTCATAATATTTTTGCATAGACCTCCAATTTAAAAAAAATAAAAAAATAAAGTGGATTCCCTCGGGGCCAAAAGGTCGGGCTCTTCCTCCTGAATCAGGGGACCCCAAACTCGGGTAGTCCACGACCTCTGGTTCCCGAGATAATCCACGGGGGGGTGAGGTAACTAAAGGGGGTCGGGGGGGATAGGTTTCGTGGGGTTGCGGGGGAGGGAGGGGGAGGGGGAGAGGGGGCAGTGGGTTCCCTCAGGGCCAAAAGGTCGGGCTCCTCCTCCTGATTCAGGGGACCCCAAACTCGGGTAGTCCACGACCTCTGGTTCCCGAGATAATCCACGGGGGGGTGAGGTAACTAAAGGGGGGAGGTAGATTTCGTGGGGTTGCGGGGGGTAGGGGGGGGGGAGAGGGGGGAAGGGGAGAGGGTGGAGTGGATTCCCTCGGGGCCAAAAGGTCGGGCTCCTCCTCCTGATTCAGGGGACCCCAAACTCGGGTAGTCCACGACCTCTGGTTCCCGAGATAATCCTCGGGGGGGTGAGGTAATCAATGAGGGGGTCGGGGGGTGTTCGCAGCGTCATGTTCTCGAAGAAATTCATAGTTCTTAATCAATCAAGGTACTTAGTTTAATAATTGAGCTTATGAGGCTCGAAAGCAATTTGTACTTTGTGTCCAATTATCGTATTGTGACGATATCTTCTTCTATACTTTCAATTATACCAGAAATGTTCAGCAAAAATATATAAAACAATATAAAAGCCAGAACAGAACGAAATTTATAAATTATTTGTGCTCTTAGGTAATCAATTGTTAACAAATCTTAAAAAGATCCAAAAAATATATATTACCTTCGGCGAGATACGAACTCACAACTTCATACTCGACTCAATTATTAACAAATCTTAAAAAGATCCAAAAAATATATATTGCCTTCGGCGAGATGCGAACTCACAACTTCATACTCGACATGTCATGCAATATTTACATGAGCCAACTCCTAGGTTGTAGCACAGACGAAATAGGACTATACTTTGCTTCCGTTCGCCTTGCCCGATCATTTTTCGTAACATTTTTCGTAACGCTTTCGCCAGTTTACTCCCCAAGTCAAGCGTGCCTAAAGAAGTTTCACTTCAATAAACATGAACATTATGTTCATGTTTATTTTTATTTCGGAAGTTCATCACTTCACCCAAACATACTTTCATCCTCTAGGTCAGAACTGTAAAAACGCGTGAACTAGTATTAGTAGTATCAGTTCCTGTTCCGGAACGGAATGCAAATGATCCCGACTTATACTAGGAGATCCTGAAAGGGAGAAGTTTGCAACGTTAAACTGTTCAGAACAGTCGCCTCGCGCCAAAAGTAACTACGTGTTACTAACGGGAACAAACCAACCAATACTTCCGCTGTCCGGTGCCTTATGGTTACATACAAATGAGATCATTTGAACATCGATGTCCTTTAACGTAAGACAGTTTGGATTTTGCGGTGTACCTTTACTTGTTGCATCCACGTCAGTCAAAGAGGTTATCTGACTTTTGGTCTCTGCGATGCATGCTAATCTAGTGCCGTTGGATGAAATTATGGTAAGACTTCTGCGTTTACGGTTCCTTTTCGATTCCAATGTGAAGGGACTGAATAACACTAATATACTGGCCCTCGTAGTCAAGTCTGAAAATCCGTAACCATGGTAACGCTACGGGTTCATTTTACCAAGAGGATAGGATTGTAAAGAGTTTACCAAGAGCGATCTGAGCAAGTATGTATTATTTTCAGAAATATTACTACAACTGCATTAATTTTTACGATCTATATATAAATAATAATCAATAAAATCTGCTACGAGTGCTACGAGCATTAACCGTCGTAGCCGTGACGTTTCTTTCGTCGTTCGTACTTCGTAAACTTTACTTCGCTAACTTTATCGTAGCTTTTAATTTATGCAAGTTAGTTTTAATAGATCAACACAGACAGCATTTTAGCTTCATGAAATAAAATAACAAATATACATATTTGTCTTTTATTTTCGAGTACACTCAGGGTAAGTACTACTCGTAATTTTAAATAAGTTTTTGACAGTTGGTTGACACTAATTCGCTCGTACCGTAATAAAGCAGCGTTCCATTCATTACTATAATATATACTAATTATTTAATCACGCTTAATCCATTGATGAATTAAGCTAATGATCATTTAATTTTATAGGGTTTTTCAACAAAAACGCAAGATTTTCGAGATAGTCGTATCTATGTAGAAGCGTAGTTCATAGAATAGTTGTGTTACTATGCCAAAGCGGTGTTATTAACAACTATTCGATTTAGTCTACTAGCAGAAGAGCATAAAAACCAGAAAGTGTATTACATACAGTAACCACATTGAAACCTAGGGGGCGTGACTTCATGTATGCACTACACTAGCAATATGGGAGGGACCGACTGGCTGCATAGTAGTGAGTGGGGGGTACCGTACTAGTTGTAGTTACCTAATAGAGTGAATAACCAGGACAGTAGGAATTTCAGAATATTTTCTTCTTCAATTCAGAATTTTCCGGATGAGTTTTGGCGGGAAAGTTGAGCTGAGTGTCATGCTCATTTTTCATGGGACCTTTTAAATTATTTGTAGTGTTGTTTACTAATTAAAAGTGCGAGATTTATGTAGTAAAAAGTACATTCTGTAATTAATTCATAAAGAACATTGAGATATCGCAGCATAGTGACCTCATCATGATTTTGCCTCAAACCCCTCGAAGACGGTTCACGCGGCCGTCTTTTTCGACACGAATAATTCATTACGTGACACTGGCTAGATGCACAAACCGTGCGAAGCTAAAAAAGAAAGAAAAAATCTTTACCTTTTACTTGAAATTGGCACAAAGTCATAACTACAAAAAAAAAAAATACAGTTGTTGTGAGACACATTTGGAAAAACAAGTACATGCTATATTAAGATTAAAATTTTTTCTTACCTGTAATTCAATGAAAATTTAAAACTTTCGGTCGGGTTGGCAAGTGCATCGCTCAACTGCCGCCTTCCTTCCTATTCACTCAGTTCTCTTGAGTGAATAGGCTCTTAATAAAGTAGCGTGCTTTACCATCAACGATTGCTTCACTGCTTACAATCAGGCGGGATTGCGGTCTAGCACTAGTTTATGAATACAAAAAAAAAATGTTTAATTTTGTTGAAGTCTTTGGAAAAAATTGAAATACTTTAAAAAATAATCTTATATATCTGGACACCAATGATTGATTAAAAGGTGAAGGAAAACATCTTGAGGAAATCTGGACTTTAAGTCTAATATCGCCAATTCACATTGAGCAAGCTTGGTGATTATGCTCAATCCTTCTCTGTATGAGAGGAGGCCTGTGCCCAGCCGTGGGACGATAAAATCTTAGGCACAAGTTTCCAAAACTTAAGACGATTTACAGAAATTTCTGTCAAATTTACGTCAGGATATGAGGCCAGAGCGGTGCCAATTAGAAAGTGGCTTGGTGTCAAATAACCTCCATCTATGGAATTGGAGAGCAGAGGTCTAGAGTTCAAGACACCTTCTATTGTTACCATAATGGTGTTGAATTCTTTATAAGTTAAACTGAGATTTCCAACAACGCGTTTTAAATGGTGCTTGACGCTTTTTACCCCTGCCTCCCAAAGACCACCAAACTCAGGTGAGTAGCTGGGTATAAACATAAATTTAATATATTTAGTATTACAATAATTATAAACTGAGTCTCTAAGGGACCTAGAAGATTGCAATTGGTACAATTCTTTTAGCTGATTCTCAGCACCCTTGAAAGTTTTAGCATTATCACAAAATACCTTAGAGGACATCCTTCTTCTGGAAATAAAGCGATCAAAGCATGCCAAGAAGGCTGCAGTAGTAAGGTCAGACACGACTTCTACGCGGATGGCCTTGGTGCAAAAACACACATATATTAAGATTAAAATTTTTTCTTACCTGTAATTCAATGAAAATTTAAAACTTTCGGTCGGGTTGGCAAGTGCATCGCTCAACTGCCGCCTTCCTTCCTATTCACTCAGTTCTCTTGAGTGAATAGGCTCTTAATAAAGTAGCGTGCTTTACCATCAACGATTGCTTCACTGCTTACAATCAGGCGGGATTGCGGTCTAGCACTAGTTTATGAATACAAAAAAAAAAATGTTTAATTTTGTTGAAGTCTTTGGAAAAAATTGAAATACTTTAAAAAATAATCTTATATATCTGGACACCAATGATTGATTAAAAGGTGAAGGAAAACATCTTGAGGAAATCTGGACTTTAAGTCTAATATCGCCAATTCACATTGAGCAAGCTTGGTGATTATGCTCAATCCTTCTCTGTATGAGAGGAGGCCTGTGCCCAGCCGTGGGACGATAAAATCTTAGGCACAAGTTTCCAAAACTTAAGACGATTTACAGAAATTTCTGTCAAATTTACGTCAGGATATGAGGCCAGAGCGGTGCCAATTAGAAAGTGGCTTGGTGTCAAATAACCTCCATCTATGGAATTGGAGAGCAGAGGTCTAGAGTTCAAGACACCTTCTATTGTTACCATAATGGTGTTGAATTCTTTATAAGTTAAACTGAGATTTCCAACAACGCGTTTTAAATGGTGCTTGACGCTTTTTACCCCTGCCTCCCAAAGACCACCAAACTCAGGTGAGTAGCTGGGTATAAACATAAATTTAATATATTTAGTATTACAATAATTATAAACTGAGTCTCTAAGGGACCTAGAAGATTGCAATTGGTACAATTCTTTTAGCTGATTCTCAGCACCCTTGAAAGTTTTAGCATTATCACAAAATACCTTAGAGGACATCCTTCTTCTGGAAATAAAGCGATCAAAGCATGCCAAGAAGGCTGCAGTAGTAAGGTCAGACACGACTTCTACGCGGATGGCCTTGGTGCAAAAACACACATATAGTGCCACATAGCCCTTAGTTACGAGTGGTTTCCGAATTCGCGCTGATTCGGTCCACAAAAGTCAATTCCAACATGCTGAAAAGGTCGGGTGGCTGTGACCTTTTCTGGTGGTAAAGAGCCCATAAGCTGCCTAGCAGTGTCGACCTTAAATATAGCGCATATGCAACACTCAGACCCGTCGTCAGGATAACAAAGACGGACAGAAGATGGTTACATTTTTGATGAAGTATTCAATGATTAATGATTATACAAGGTTGACCAGCATAATCTTTTCTGATTTGCGTTCGGTTTTGTATCACGCTTCAGTTTTTGTACATTATAGACATATTTATGTCATTAGTTTTAAGAAAATTGCCGCCAATATCAAAAACAAAATGTCTTATTAAACAGTGATTGGAGCTCAAGAGCAAAGTATTCCTATAGCGGATATTAGAGCGATTTCACGGATTTCCATTGGGATTAGGATTTTTTTAGGATTTCATCGTAAGTGGCATCCTTTTTTTTTGTTGTGATTGGAAATCATCAAATGACTTCTCCCGCTCTGGGCGGAGCGGAAGGGCGTATCAGACTTTTACTGACTAAAACCCACCCGTGTTTCTTCACTGGCCTGTGCGACGGCCAGGGCCGCGGTTTCTTGTTTAACCATCCCGTAACCCTGACCCAGGAGGCATCGGTCTTCGTGGACCCCGTCACGATGTGCTGACATCTCTTTGAGGCGCGCGTGAAACACGACGCGCCGTCGACTCATATGGGCAACTGAAACCAGAAATAAAAGTTTTGCGGGCTGCCAAAGCGCGCCGCCTCCCTCAGTTCTTCGTTTCAGTAGGGCGTCTGCGCGGCGGGATATTTCGTTGCCATGGATACGTAACGCGTGCACATCACTAGCGAAACAGGAATCAGAAGGAGTTATCCTATGTTGTCCACCTGTGGAATAGAATCAAGATTATCAACTTGGGTGTGTGCAAAGCCGCGTCAGTAAATCGGCTAACAAAGCAATTGAAGAACATCTATAATATAGATATATCATTAAAGTTTTCTGTCTAATTTCACCTAGTTACCGTAGAGCCAGTAGATTCAGAACCAAACCCTTATTTATGTATCTAATAATAGTGTGGACCACTATAATCTATATTGTATTCAAAATTGCTTTTTAAACGGACGACTTTTTTTTTAAAATTTGAATAAGTATAATGAATATAGTATGGGTTACTTTTACGAAAAAATGCATTTGGCTACTAGAAACAAAACTTTGTAATAGATAGCATCATCATTATTAACACATCGAATATTGAACATGGTATTCCAAAAGAAAGATGCTCATACAAGATCCTAATAAAGTTCATTCGATTATACTAACTTTTGTTTATCTTTTAATTTATTTTCATGATTAAATTATGATACGTCCATCTAAGTCACCAAATTATCCTAAATTCTTAAATGATGTAACGTAAATCCATCAACAACGGCTCATCCAGGATTGCTATAGAGTAGCAATGCTAGTGTATAGTATCCAGGTTACATACTAGATTTACTCTTTGTGTTTCATGTTTTACTGGTGCTCTTGGCACGTGTGCTGTCCGTAGCATCAAAAGTGCGGTGCGTCATCCATCGAAAATGCATTACGAAGCTTGGCTCTCTTCCGAATAACTACTGTAATAACACGACAAAAAGATAGTGTGATAAGTTTACATTGAGAGGACTTTAATAAAAGGACCTAATCTATTTTTTTTTTGTTTTCTTCTTCGAGTACTTACTAAATAATGTAGATATAAAAAATTGGGAAAATTAAATGCTTTTTTAATAACTATAGGAATATACATATATTTCTTAAAAAATCTTTTCGATTTTTTATAATAGGATTTGTTATATAAAATTAATCGTGTAGTAAATAACATACTAATTAATAAATGTAGGTGTCGTAGTTTCCCTACTGCCATTGCATTTTCTTGTTGAGTTTGCTAAGTGCATACAGCTGAATATAGCTTTTATACATACAAACACATCCAGAGATAGCGGGGGCTCACATTTTGGAAATCATGGTATCCTGGTGTGATATAGATATTTAGTTTTTTAAATTACTCCAGTTGAAACATATTTTAGTTTCATGTAACAGGGCCGAACCATGTTCTGTTCATGGAAATAGGCTCACTAATGAAGACTGTAGGAAATTAATAGAAATATTCAATAAAACTTTGCCTGAACTGGGATTATAATGCTCTTATATTTACGTACATTTTGGAATCTTTCAAAATCCATTATTGGCAATAAAGATTCGGGAAAGTTAGTATTTATAATTAAGTAATTATATATTAAATAATTATAGTACTAACTATAATTATTAAATATATAATTACTATACTAATGCATAATATAGTTGTATCAATTCATATGATATTTTTACACATTATAAAGGGTGTATCTGACATCGACGCACAAACGAGTACCATGGATCCAGTACAATATTCAGAACCCCTAAGTGGTGGAAAATTTCGTAAAAAAATTATGTAGTTCACTTTAGACTCTTCATAATTGCTATACTTTTATAACCCAATACGATTTTAAACTAAAAATTAATTAATTCGCTAATTACACAAAAAAGCGAAATTAAAACAAAACTCGAAAAATTATCTTTTCAGTTGATTTAATAGAGTTCAGCACATCAGGGATCAACGTCATACCTACAAACCCGCACGGTGGCACGCTTGCAACGTTCAAAGGCCGAGCCGACACTTTTTTAAACACTGTAAATTCTGCAACCGTTCATTAACGACATAAATGACTATCATAATTTTATTAGTGGCATGCGGTCTAACCTTTTCGTGAAGTTTGGGTTGGTTGGTTGGTTTGGTTGATTGTCAGATACAACCTGTATCTGTCTCTTTTTAAATAATTAATTAGTAATAATTATTATATTTTAGACAGCACCTATTTTATAGATAGAATAAAACCATGAGAAATTGGGCACCACACGTTCTCAAAATACTTTATTCTAAGTCCATAAAAACTAAATTTTATATAGTTTTTTCTTTTGTAATTAACTCTTAGTACTTAGTAAACACGAAGTGAAGTTTAAACCAAAATTAAACCTCAAGTATGTATAGAGTCTAGTTATAATTTTACTACCTCACATTTGTTATCAACGACTAACTACGAGCACGTCCAAGTTCAATGTTAAATGTTCAACATACTATTGATTTTCCGGTCGATAGCTGTGCCAACAAAGGACAGGATACGTGACGTCAGAATATGTGACGCAAGAACTGAACTGACAAGTAAAAGATGAAGCACGCCATCTCTTTTCTGTAATGGTCAAAACATCCATACTAATATTATTTGAAAACGTGAAAGAGTGTGTGTTTGTTAAATTCGTCATTCACGGCAAAACGGATCTACGAAGTGACGTAATTTTCAAGTGGCGATAGTTGAAGGGATGGAGAGTGAGATATTATGCTACTTTTTGTCTCTTTCTAATTCTGCATTTACCTAAAATAGGGGATGGAAGAATATATCGAGCTTCCCGCATTTTCAAGATAAAAAGCTAAATGAAAATAGAAATGCCGACTATTTGTGCCTAACATAAAAACCCCTAAAATCGGAGATGGAAATTTCGGACAGGAGAACTGTATTACACTGAATTTGACGAGAGAGAAGCTGTGGGTAAAAGCTTGTAATTGCATATTTTATTTTTATTCTCTTACAATTTTGTACGTTGGTCGGATTAAAACTTGTAACATGCACAATTTTATGTAAAAAAATATTAATTTATCATGGAAAGTCTATCGAAACATAACTTCTGCCATTCTTATTCTACAATGTTATTTAAAATTTTCAAGCTCGTTTTATTGTGTTTCTGATACACCTGTTGTGAAATATTCTATCCTGGTACATGAAATGCTATCTAGTTAAAAAAAAAAAATAGTTTATTAAAACTAGATAAAACATACATTCAAGATACGTTAAATAATTTTGTTTTCTTGTACACTGACTTCGATAATTGACATTTGTTAGCTAATTAGCCAGAATATTTCAATTGTGTTTCCAAATTAATATATGAATCCAAATCATGCTGGAATTAGAGTATCGGCTACTGAATCCTAACTATTTATGTCAGGTATTTTTCTACACAGCTAGATTAAGTGACACAATTGTAAGTGCTCACATTTAGATGTCCATAATGTGCACAAAAGATTACGTTCTCTATAATATACAAATTATACCTTAAAACAGAACTATAGTAAATTGGTTGTTAATAATGACATTATCTATGATGTATAATATCTATGTATTACCTTGCACTTACTTATACGCAAGTAGGCAAGAACTTCGTTGTAGGGAGGGGTAGTTTTGGTGGGAAAATGAAAAAATACCTGTATTCTATCCCGCTCTGGCCCGTTGTCTCTTTTCAGATGCTTAACCTCCTACGACTTATTATTTCCTGGTTTAAATACTTGTACAGTTCCAGTACTTGTTGCGTTTAATACTCACAATTGATACTCTCAGTGGAGGTCGAAGAGTATTTATTAATTACTAGAGAGTTTACTGATTTCAAGAGTATTACTTATTAAAACTGTAATGTAATTAATTAATGTACATCCTCCCACTTATTTGCATTCAGTCCTACAGATTAGAATAAGCATTTCATTACTGTTATGTGCTATATTAATTATTTTCCACGACTCCGCGACTCATGCACAATCAGCTCACAGACAAAGCTATCAATTTCAACGCTAAGTTTATACGACTATGTAGTTGAGATGTCTCTAATCTCAACTTCGGGAACTGTATCCACGGTGAGCGCTGACACTTTCCTTCTTAAAATCACAATACTTTTTAATACTATTATTTAACTTACGATTTCTTTTTACAATGTTAATTATATCTACCACAATCCACATTTTTTCCAATAACACGTGTACTTAACAAATTATAGGAATTCTTTGAAAATTTGAAATCGAATCAAATCGTCAATGACAGTTAAAAAAGACGGCCACGTGAACCGTCTACGAGGGAGGTTTGAGGCAAAGTCATGATGTGACCACTATGCTGCGATACTTCAATGTTCTTTATGAATTATTTATTGAATGCACTTTTTAAACGACACTATAAAAATTTTAAAAGTCCAATGAAAAATTGACACTCAGCTATGCCGTCAAAACTCTACCCTATAGTATAATGTACACTGTGTTGACAACGCTGTTTATTACGTCACCATGACAACCTTACTTCAAATTTTTGTTTGTCACGTCATTTTATAGCTGACATCCCGAGCTCCTTCAAAATTAGGCCAGTTTACAGTTTTTTTTAAACTTAATGACTTTTTACGCGATTTCATTATAAATCCACGCAGAGTTGTGGTATGTTCAGGTAAGGCCTCTAAGAAAGAAGTTTTAGTCTTTATTTTCTTATTATTTGAAATAGTTCTTTGTGTTCCTACGTTATTAGCTTATATTATTATTGAGTAATAAAATAATCCACAATAATGTATGTTATGCTTACTTAGTGAAGTGGAGTGTTCCTATAGCAAACGTGTGTGCCAATATAAACCATTTGTGGTTTAATGATACAAAACAAACAAACCTGTAACAAGACTGTATACATTGAATAAATAAATAAATAAGAGAGAGTCTCCAGGTTCTAATGCCTCATCCAAGGGCACCCTCTCCTGCTTGCTTTACCACTGCTACTGCCTGAGTCCATACAGGGTACCATCTGCTGCCTGTAAGGCTAACGTAGTCGCCCACCTCGCGTGCCTGTTCTGTGCCGGATGTGTTAGCCGGTCAGCCGCTCATCCGCCATCTGTTTTGATCTCAGCTGTCATCATCAAGAAATACATCACCCCATTCTTATATCCTCCAAACTTACAATTCATTTACTCCTTCACCCTATTTGTCAGTTCATTTTTCAATTGATTTCTTAACTCCTTCTTAATTTATTAGTTTACTACCTACGCTACCTCACGTGTTTCGCCTCCTCCTTTGCTAGCATCACTGCTTCGTAGAAGGAGGTGACGGCCTACCATACACTCTCGCTCCGGAACATGGCCTGGACCGAAAACATTTCAACAGGTTTCCTTACATTTAGATACGCGATTTCAGCAGTAAAATATTAATCATTTTGTGAAGGTTATAATGATGTTTCACAAGACTACAGGTAAATATGTCATACTAGTTATAGTAAGTCCCACACTGGGTGCCAATAAGTATTTTAAAATTCACGGTCTTTGGTAGGTACAATAGTATCTGTTCAGAAGGGTATTTAAAAAAATAACAGTATTTTAAATCAGATGGTAATTTCTCTTTATTTTAAGAACGTTCACTGCATGTTCTGAGTCTAAATTTGTTAGAAAATGTTTTTTTTTTTACATTTTTCTACTTACTTATACTTTTTCACTTGTTTTACATTTGTTTGTCGCCACGGTGGGACTGCAAATAAATAGATTTTGAATATTTTAAATTCAAAAGTCTAGATTAGATTTATGATTATTTTGCGTATTCAAAAAAAAAAAGGCGTGTGGCACTCGGAGACTGCCGCGGTAAAGCTATTGCATAGCCTTTTTTATCAACTATAACTTGCAATTATAATTATTTATTTATTTTATTTATACAGTAATTTTTCCTTTATTTTTTTTTCTTTGATATCAATTCAAGTTTTCTTTCTGTTTTGTAATTTATTTATTTTTTACCAGCAACGTCATCAAAAGAGTGCGAAAAATGGTGACGATTAAGCGACTAAACTATATTCAATGTTTTCTGTTCGACTTTGATAAAGAGATAGAAAGAAGCTAAGCAATAGCTTAAAAATGACGTCATGTTCGTTATCACACCCATGTCAGAATGTCATGAAATATGATGTCGGCCATCTTGGATTTCAAAAATGAAATCATTTTCGTGATCAGCACCCTGAGTTTTGGCGGGAAAGTCAAGCTGAGTGTCACGCTCGTTTTTCATTGGACTTTTAAAATTATTTATAGTGTTGTTTACTAAATAAAAGTGCGTGATTTATGTAGTAAAAAGTTCATTTAGTAAATAGTTTATAAAGAACAGTGAAATATCGCTGCATAGTGGCCACATCATGACTTTGTCCCAAACCTCACTCGTAAGACGGGTCACGCGGCCGTCTTTTTCGACATGAATAATTCATAATTACGTGGCATTGGCTAAATGCACAAACCGTGCGAAGCCAAAAAATAAAGAAATAAAGAAAAAACCCATGAAATCTATTATATTATCACTCGAGTCAGTAAGCATGTAAAATGAGAAAACTAACATAGAACGATCCGTGTGAGAACTAAACGATCACTATTACACAACAACACTGATACCTTTGAGAAAGCGGACTTCCTCTACAATAGGGCAATTCCTCCGTAAGGTCTGTCTATGCTATTACTTATAATCTCTGTCATTGTGTGCTGTTTCGGTGCAATCGCAAGACCGGCCGGGCACTGAGGGGCAGGCAAGACAGCTATAGTATCCTTATGACTCCACCAACTGGTATTTCGTTGACTCGGAAACGGCGCACAAGGAGCACCACGAAATATACTCAAAGACTCCGAGGTTCTTTTTCAATATACCCCACTGTTTTGTCGTGGTGGCCTAGTGGTTAAAACACCAGCCTCTCAAGTATGAGTGCGCGGGTTCGATTCCAGGTCAGGCAAGTACCAATGTAACTTTTCTAAAGTTATATGTACTTTCTAAGTATATCTTGGACACCAATGACTGAAGGCGAAGGAAAACATCTTGAGGAAACCTGGGCTTTATTAGTCTGAAATCGCCAACCCGCATTGAGCAAGCGTGGTGATTACGCTCAATCCTTCTCTGTATGAGAGGAGATCTGTGCCCAGCAGTGGGACGATAAAAAGGTTGTTGATGATGAACGGCGTCGGTGTTGAATTATTTGTTATCAATTTAATATTTTCGAGCTGATCTTTAGTAACATAATCACTTCTGATTGCGTTAACATCTGACCGTAGAATTAATAAATCCTTCATTAACTTCTTTACGTACGTTCTACGTAGTCAAAGCAAACTGGTGGCAATTTGTGAAGGTCATATGCCACAAAAACTGGGATTGTTCGGGATCCGTGATTTTAAACACCGTAATCGTATATTTTAGGTCTTTCTGCTTTTTGTTCTTACGCCTCGATACATGTTTTTGTCTTGTCTTCGTAGAAACAAACAATAACTTTTTTGCCTCATCAATGTCTTCCTCAGAAAAAGCCGACGAGCATATTTTTATTAAACTTTCGTTGTTTCGTTTCGGAGATAACAATATTACAACTCGTACACTTAAATGTACTCGTATTAACATTGTTCACCGACATCTTTCTGTAATATTTTATTTAATAAAAACTTCAACTTCAACTCTTGATCTGGTCCCTGTGGATAGATACCACAATTTTGCCAATAACACGTGTAACAAATTATAGAAATTCTTTAAAAAAATATTTCACATTAATGGCGGATATCGCCAATAACAGTTGAAAAAACGGCCGCGTGAGCACTTTTTACTCTATAAAATCACGCGCTTTTATTTAGTAAACAACATTATAAATAATTTAAAAGTCCAATGAAAAATTAGCGTGACATTCATCTTAGCTTTTCCGTTAAAAAAAAAAGCTATTTCATAAAAACACTACTAAATTAATTTGAATAAAAGTACTTAATAATTAATTATATGAAAAGTTTTTAAGGTAGCCATGACAACGTCGATGACGTCTATGACATATCTCTATAGAAGACCTATTTCAGAGAGAAAATTAATCGCAAGTTTAGCACATCGCGACTATCAGTAACATGGCAAGTGTGTAGAACTGAGTTCGCGCCCTGCAATATGCATGCTCTTTTTGAAAATCTATAAATTGTTTTCAAAAGATGTAGTCGCACGCACACAAACATACCGTGCCGAAGACTGCCGAACTGAAACGACGTTAGACGATGTACGGCCTTCAAGCCACACCTCCGTGCCCGTCGGAGTGGGGAGCGTGAGGTTTTTTCGTTACGGAATTTCTGGATTCGGTCCCCGCGCTCAAGGCCCGCGATAGAAGCTATGCAATAGCTTAAAAATTTCATAATATCATAACCTTATTTTCCTTAGACTCTTGCTACCATCGTGACTTACGGTGGATAATATTCATAATAATTATGCTGTGGATCATTTTCAGCAGGTACCAATGAAATTCGTTTTGCAAATGTTCTTCGCCCTCCGAATTTCTTGAAATACACACATCAAAAGTGTCTAGGGATCAACCTATATTTTTGCAATAACTTTTCTCCTGATTGATATTAATTAAAATTTTCTTTAAGGATTCATCAAATAAAGTGTTTTCGTTTGTCACAGTAACGATAAACCAAGTCACCTTTGCATTAATAAAGAAATTTGCCATTTTCCTAATAAAGGGATATTTGACATTTGAACCACTAACACAAAAGTTCGAAAAAAAGACTGAAATAACAGTTTTCTCTAAAATTTTATTGGGTAACTTAAACAATTAATAATCCGTGTTTCTACCGCGAACACTAACAACACAAGAACATCGGTTTGGCATACTCAAAATGAGTTCATCCAAATCACGCAGTGGAATGGCCGCCCATGTTCGTTGCAACAACAAAAAAAGATCTTCTTGCGACTGGATATCCATATTCGGCAGAGCTCTTCTCTGTAGCATATCCCATGCATGCTCAATCGGGTTCAAGTCTGGCGACTGAGCAGGCCAGGGCAGGGCATTGATGTTAGCTGCGGCGAGAGTCTGTCTTACAACTCTTGCGGTGTGCGGTCGTGCATTATCATGCATTAACCGAAATAAGGGACCGATTTGCACTTGTAGAGGAACGATGACGTCTGATACAATCGTCTCAGCATAAATTTGAGCGTTGAGGTTGCCTCTGATCCAAATCAACTCAGTTCTTCCGCCGATCCAAATACCCGCCCATACCATGATGGTTCCACCACTATAAGGATGGACTTCCTGGCAGGATTTTAATCGCTGTTGGCATCCAGGGGTTCTCCAGTGTCGTATACGTCTTGTATCCGGTCTCATACCAAAACGAGACTCATCAGAAAAGCACACGAAACGCCATTGTTCTTCTGCCCAATTTCTGTGTTCAAGAGCCCATTGATATCGAATCCTACGATTGTGCATTGCTATAGGTGGTACCCGTAGCGGTCTTCGGGAATGAAGGTTCACTTCATGCAAGCGGTTTCTGACTGTTTGGTCGCTAATTAAGTTCCCTGAAGAGTGATGAAGCCTCACGGCTAACATCATGGCGGTTATTGTTGGAGCTCTTCGAGTTAAGATTTGAATGTATCGGTCTTGTCTCCGTGTGGTGCAGCGATACCGTCCTCCATGGCGCTCAGCCACGGTACCAGTGCTTCGGTAACGTGTCCAAAGTCGACTGATAACACTCTGACTTGTATTCAGAGCTAAAGCCACAGTACGTTGCCGGGAACCAGCTTCTATCATTCCCACGGCTCTGAGCATTTCTTCCCTGCTTAAATGACGTTGCCGCTCCATAATAACGTTGGTTTTAATCAGTAGTAGGAAAACAGTAGCACTAATAATGTCTTCAATGCGTTGTATGTTTTTATAGGGAAAATATTGATAGCTGATTTTCATCTTTTACTCGAATTTGATTCACAGTTCCTGATTCAAATTATGAAATGCACCAAAAAGGATCCATATAAATTTATAAAATCATAAATTTATTACAAAGCCACATCTCAATCTCAAGAAATCCGCATAAAAATGCTTGATCCCTAGACACTTTTGATGTGTGTATATAAATCGAGATGATAAAGATCAACTGCACACTGCAAATTACCTGCATACTGACCTGTTAACTGGAAACCTAGTCCAATGCCGAATAACCCACCTGTTGAGCTCCTTCTCAATGCGCAGGTCCACACGGCATCTGACAACTGACTGTAGTAGATTTTCTACTCAGCATTTATAGTTTCCTGGTACGATTGTACCGTTTGGGAGAAATCAAACCAATTCAGTTAGCAAATAAAGTTACTATAATTATTTTGCTGTGACGTGAATGAGTCGTAAGTGGTACGACTTAAACTAGCGGTATGTGGCCGTCATGATGTGAATATGAATATATGGACAAATAACTTTATTGCTGACTCACTAAGACTCTGAAATTAGCTAAATTATCATTGAAATTAGATATTTGTTCAACTTGAAATAGGGTGGTGATCTGTAGCACAGCGCATTTTATTAACATAGGTCACTTTATTCAGGAACGATTAAAAAGATGAAATGGTTTTTGTCACATTTTTTGGCGTCTGTTTTCTGAAAAATAGTTTGACGTTCTAGCTTAAGACGTCGCTCTCGTCGGATATCAAATGGGCCAGTCAAAAACTAATATTTACAAAATTTAAATGACCGCTTCAGAAAAATATGAACCTAGGAGAGTGTGAACAGGCTACTGAGTACACTTCTTCAGGAAGTCGGTGTCTTTGTTTTTTGTATATCCATTGTTGACACCGATTTCCGTAATTAGTTTTCACTTTGCAGTGTTTTTTGGAAGTCGATTTTTTTTAAGTTTTGTTTTACACTTTTTAGTTGTGAAAAGTATCAGCTGCACCCGGTTAGACTAGATGCTGAAGCTAATATAGGTGGGAAAAGGCCTGAAAGCTAACGACGTAATTTT
This sequence comes from Sesamia inferens, assembly GCA_037179545.1. Lineage (NCBI taxonomy): Eukaryota > Metazoa > Arthropoda > Insecta > Lepidoptera > Noctuidae > Sesamia > Sesamia inferens. The sequence continues at coordinate 25,018,971 of CM073921.1, forward strand.
GTTTACTTTAAATTTACCAGTAATTTTGGTTTAAAAACGAAACCACTGAACCCATTTTTTTAAAATTCATATGAAACCAAAATGAAAATATGAACAATGCTAGATATGACGCGATTACGCAACTTAAATTCAGTCCCTTGATTTTAATTGATTTGTATAAGCGTGACGAGTAGGTAGTGGTTGTCCTATAACTTTATAGCTGTAAATTTTTGAGAAATTCCATCGACTGCCTATGCTCTACATCATCAGATTTACTGCAAACAATCATTTTAACCCATATAGGTGCAAAGTTCTCATCAATATAACTGAATAAAGTCGAAGCACAAAGTTGTTACTGTGAACCGTTGAGGAATTCACTTAACTGTCCTTTGTCTTCAACATATGGCCTCTGATGACAATCACAATACATCCAAATGTAAAGGTCTTATCAATACAAATTAATTAAACACAAACGAAAAATAGCTGCTGTGACTCGTTGAGGAGTTCCCTCAACTGTCTAGGGTCTTCATCATCAGATCTACTACAGATCTTCATTCTAACCCACATGGGTGTAAAGTACTCATCAATATAAATGAATTAAGTCCAAACACAAAGTAGCTACTGTAAACCATTGAGGAGTTTCCGGAACTGGTCTTTGTCTTCATCATCGGAGCCCTTATGACAGTCACAACCATCTAGGTGTAATGTTCTTATCAATACAAATTAATCAAGCACATACACTAGGTAGTTACATGTACTTTCTAAGTATATCTTGGACACCATAGACTGAAGGTGGAGGAAAACATCTTGAGGAAACCTGGACTTTATAAGTCTGGAATCGCCAACCCGCATTGAGCAAGCGTGGTGATTACGTTCAATCCTTCTCTGTTTGAGAGGAGACCTGTGCCCAGCAGTGGGACGATAAAAAGGTTGATGATGCTGATATTAAAAGGTAGTGCTTTAAAATAGTTAATGAAGATACTTAGAAATGCACTAGTCGCCCCTCCAATTTTGGAAGTTATCCTTGATTTCTCTGGTCTTTCATCATAAGATCCTGACCTGTGAATATGATACCATCTGGGTATTATACCCATTCAAATAAAAAAATTAATTTTACAATTCGGTTCAGGCGTCTTAGAGTAATCGGTGAACATACATAAAAAATAAAAATAAAAGATTACGACGATTATTTTTTTTTGAAGGTGGTTAATAAATTAAACGAAAGTCGCTAGATAAGTATATTACTCGTATATATTTAATAATTTGTTATATTTTGAAACAATATAAATCAAAGTGTTTCGATATTACACACTATACATTTACTGTTTTAGTCATAAAAACTCGTTAATCACTCAATAGCAACTACACACATCAAAAGTGTCTAGGGATCAAGCATTTTTATGCGGATTTCTTGAGATTGAGATGTGGCTTTGTAATAAATTTATGATTTTATAAATTTATATGGATCCTTTTTGGTGCATTTCATAATTTGAATCAGGAACTGTGAATCAAATTCGAGTAAAAGATGAAAATCAGCTGTCAATATTTTCCCTATAAAAACATACAACGCATTGAAGACATTATTAGTGCTACTGTTTCCCTACTACTGATTAAAACCAACGTTATTATGGAGCGGCGACGTCATTTAAGCAGGGAAGAAATGCTCAGAGCCGTGGGAATGATAGAAGCTGGTTCCCGACAACGTACTGTGGCTTTAGCTCTGAATACAAGTCAGAGTGTTATCAGTCGACTTTGGACACGTTACCGAAGCACTGGTACCGTGGCTGAGCGCCATGGAGGACGGTATCGCTACACCACACGGAGACAAGACCGATACATTTAAATCTTAACTCGAAGAGCTCCAACAATAACCGCCATGATGTTAGCCGTGAGGCTTCATCACTTTTCAGGGAACTTAATTAGCGACCAAACAGTCAGAAACCGCTTGCATGAAGTGAACCTTCATTCCCGAAGACCGCTACGGGTACCACCTATAGCAATGCACAATCGTAGGATTCGATATCAATGAGCTCTTGAACACAGAAATTGGGCAGAAGAACAATGGCGTTTCGTGTGCTTTTCTGATGAGTCTCGTTTTGGTATGAGACCGGATACAAGACGTATACGACACTGGAGAACCCCTGGACGCCAACAGCGATTAAAATCCTGCCAGGAAGTCCATCCTTATAGTGGTGGAACCATCATGGTATGGGCGGGTATTTGGATCGGCGGAAGAACTGAGTTGATTTGGATCAGAGGCAACCTCAACGCTCAAATTTATGCTGAGACGATTGTATCAGACGTCATCGTTCCTCTACAAGTGCAAATCGGTCCCTTATTTCAGTTAATGCATGATAATGCACGACCGCACACCGCAAGAGTTGTAAGACAGACTCTCGCCGCAGCTAACATCAATGTCCTGCCCTGGCCTGCTCAGTCGCCAGACTTGAACCCGATTGAGCATGCATGGGATATGCTACAGAGAAGAGCTCTGCCGAATATTTTTTTTATTTTTTTTTTTTTATTTATTTTATAAATTATAAACCAGCGCTTGACCGCAATCCCGCCTGATGGTAAGCAGTGACGCGATCGTTGATGGTAAAGCGCGCTAGTTTATTAAGAGCCTATTCACTCTAGCCTTGAAGACACTCAAATCGTAATGTGACGGAAACACCGACGCCGGCAAATTGTTCCAGTCCCTCGATGTACGCGGTATAAAGGAGGAAGCAAAACGCTTCGTCCGGATCGCAGTGGTGTCAACAACGTAAGGGTGGAAACTCACCGTACGACGGGTCGTCCGATGATGGAACGGAGATGGGGGAATTAAATCATGCAATTCCCTTGCACACTCACCAGAATGCATCCTATAGAAGACCGAAAGGCTGGCCACTCTACGCCTGTGCTCCAGGCTTTGGAGACCGTTTCGAGTTAAGTCTGGGTCGCCAATCAGCCTCTTCGCACGCCTCTCCACCGAATCCAAAGTGGCAAGGTGACATTTAGCAGCAGCAGCCCAAATGTGGCTGCAGTACTCCACACACGAACGGACCTGTGCTTTGTATAAAATTAGAAGCTGCCCAGGTGTGAAGTACCGCCGGACCTTCGCGATGACACCTAGTTTTCTGGCAGCCACCCTGGCCTTGGACTCAATGAACCGCCCAAAGTTAAGGCTCGAGGAAATGTCAACTCCCAAAAGCTGAAGGCGGTCGGTACACTCCAAGGATACATTCTGAAAAGTAGGAGCCAGGGTGAACGGGCTCCTTTTGGCGGTGAAAAGACATGCCTGTGTTTTGGCGGCATTGAATGATACAAGATTGGCATTGCCCCATTCGGAGACTGCCTGCAGTGCAGCACTCACACGCTCTACAATGGCCTCTCTTTCGGACCGGATTGTTTCAACGAATATGGGCGGCCATTCCACAGCGTGATTTGGATGAACTCATTTTGAGTATGCCAAACCGATGTTCTTGTGTTGTTAGTGTTCGCGGTAGAAACACGGATTATTAATTGTTTAAGTTACCCAATAAAATTTTAGAGAAAACTGTTATTTCAGTCTTTTTTTCGAACTTTTGTGTTAGTGGTTCAAATGTCAAATATCCCTTTATTAGGAAAATGGCAAATTTCTTTATTAATGCAAAGGTGACTTGGTTTATCGTTACTGTGACAAACGAAAACACTTTATTTGATGAATCCTTAAAGAAAATTTTAATTAATATCAATCAGGAGAAAAGTTATTGCAAAAATATATGTTGATCCCTAGACACTTTTGATGTGTGTATTTAGGTAACCATTTAGTTAGCTCTTAATCAATGCTTTACTTTTCTTTATTCATAAAAGCCAGATAGCCCAGTCATATTAGGGCTTTCACCTAGGAATGAAAGATAATAAGCTGCAAATTGGTATGAACCTTTGTTTTGTCATTCTAAATGTTGTCTCAAAAGTCACAATCGTCATCGTGTCCGCGTCTCAAGATATTCAAGGTCAAAGGTCACAAAAATCGGTTTTTCGCGAATATCTGGCTTCCTATCGGTTAAATGAGATTTGCATTTATTATAAAAGTTGTAGGCTATAAAATTCCCTACAACTTTTGTTTAAACTTTTTTTTCATACGACCAACCGTTTTGAAGGTAGAGCGCGAAGAGTGCACATCGTACAGTCATATACGGCCTAATGCAAGGTCAAGCGAGAGTTATGGTTATCAGTACGTTATAAAGTCAATTATTTACTTGGAAATTATAATTATTAAACAATGCCCATTATTTATGTACTAACTATTAATTATTATTTATATTTAATTAAAGTAAGTAACTTGATTATTTATATATAATTATTCATATTTAACTATTTAAGTATAAAATATTATTAATTCTGGATTATATATTTTAGTTTTATTTTAAGTTAAAATGATAGTAAGAGTATATATTTTACACATATTTTTATTTATACGGCATAATATACATTTATCAAAATGTGAGTTCAAATATCAAAAGTATCTTTGTTGATTTTAATTGTAATGAAATTGGAAATGGAAGCTAATTATCTTCTTCTTCTTCGTCGTCTTCTTCTTCTTGTCGCTCAAAAATGTTCGATTCATTGTCATCATCCTCATTATCTGTCATGTTCATCTCCAAACCTTCCAGAATATCGCGATCATATGTATTTTCTTCATCGGGATTACTTGGATACAGTGAAGCGTTGAGGCAAGCTTGTCCGTTGCACTGACCGCAAGCTAAAGAACATTGTAGACCTGATTTTCTGCATCCACAGCGGGAACCATAACCATTTTTGCAATTGCAAAATATTACGTTTAGTAGTTCGGCTGGTGCTGGAGGTAATAACGTTCGTATGGGTTCCAGGATTTTATTTTCAAGCATCCAGCCCCATTCTTAAGGTTCTAACTCCTTCCCTAACCACGTTTGAATCTGGTAGTAGACACGTTTTATGTGTTGATGAGCTGCTACACTTGTTGGTGGAAGTGTTGACAGTTGTACAGGTTTATTTAGTTTTGTAAATTTGATGAATTGCGTGTAGCGGAAATGATCAATGTTGTCCTCAGATTTTGGAGCATTATATAATGCCAACAAGATGCGCACTCCATTTTCTAATAATGTTTGTTTTGGGCAGTTTTCTTGTTGAAATATTTCCACCAGTTTATCTAAATCAGGAATTTTTTCCAATGCTCTAGTAACAGTTTTTTTTCCTTTTTTAAATAGCGCAGAAGTCGTGTCACAGCCACTGAATGCGTGTAAAAATAAAATGTGCTTTTTAGTACGAGGATATTGGTCAAAACTTTTAGTAGAATATATTTGTGTTTTGACATTGCCTTTGCCAACTTTTTTCAAAAAAAAATCCTGATGATGTGACTGAGTACGTCCAATTAAAATAACGAGCAAATCGATATCTTCTCCTATGATGACAGCAGTCTTTTGATGTTCTGATAAGATAATAGATAATTATATATAAATAATCAAGTTACTTACTTTAATTAAATATAAATAAATAATAGTTAGTACATAAATAATGGGCATTGTTTAATAATTATAATTTCCAAGTAAATAATTGACTTTATAACGTACTGATAACCATAACTCACGCTTGACCTTGCATTAGGCCGTATATGACTGTACGATGTGCACTCTTCGCGCTCTACCTTCAAAACGGTTGGTCGTATGAAAAAAAAGTTTAAACAAAAGTTGTAGGGAATTTTATAGCCTACAACTTTTATAATAAATGCAAATCTCATTTAACCGATAGGAAGCCAGATATTCGCGAAAAACCGATTTTTGTGACCTTTGACCTTGAATATCTTGAGACGCGGACACGATAACGATTGTGACTTTTGAGACAATATTTAGAATGACAAAACAAAGGTTCATACCAATTTGCAGCTTATTATCTTTCATTCCGAGGTTGACCCCTTTTTTTACCTAATATGACTGGGCTAAGATAGCAGAGGATTAGTAGCGATACGAAGTAGGGATAAAACTCTGCGTTTGCCACAGATTATAATCAGGATAGTTGACTAAAAAATGGAATTTTTAGAAAAAACTTTTCGAAACTGATTTTTTATCTGTCGTGTTTGGCAGAAAAATGTCAGAAATTTCATCGGATAATTTGAATATAAATTAAATGGATGGTTTATTAATCGTTCGCACGTGATATTGGCAAAATTGTGGCGTCTCTCTCACAAAGGCCATTAATCAAGAATTGAATTGAATAAATTAAATGTTTTTTTTTTATAATTATAAACTAGCGCTTGACCGCAATCCCGCCTGATGGTAAGCAGTGGTGCGATCGTTGATCGTAAAGCGCGCTAGTTTATTAAGAGCCCATTCACTCAGAAAAACTGAGCGAATAGGAAGGAAAACGGCAGTTGAGCGAGGTGATGCAATGTTAAATCCAACAACACGACCAACGATGCTGCGCCAAAGTGAGATTGATTTGAAGACCCTCCACGACCAAACTCCCAACACAGCGCATCGTACCCGGCACACATCGCAACACAACTGCTCAAACAGACCCGTCCTCCGTCCGGCTTCACTAGACATCATGCCGGAACACAACAAATCGCTTGGCGGCAAGACTTTGTCTGGTGGGTGGTAACTATAAATAATTGTATTTGTGATGATAGTAGTGAAAAGGTATTTATTTATAAGTAATTACTAATCTAAACTGACGAAATTAATGTTAAAGCAGTAGCCGATAATAACTGTGTATTTTCCTGCTCTTTATGCTTGTAAAGATCCTTTTTCCATTTTAGAAATTTATGTTGGTTCTTGTGTTTAAATTGTATTACTTCCTAATGCTTTTGTACTGTTTTTTACAACATTTTTATGCTTGTTTACAGGCACACGTTTTATTGCTATAAACGAAGCCACTATTAGTACCTAGCGGCAATATTATTCAACGTAGCAATGACGGCGAAGGAGAAGACCATACCGAGTAAAAAGGATGACGAATGAGGGTCGCGTGAGTCAAGAATGGCTCTCATGCTTATGGAAGAAAAGTATTGGAAAACAAAAACAATGAATTGTTTTTAGAACAAAAATGTAAACAGTTTTATTGCATATCAAAATAAAATATTTCTAAAAAAATGTCTCATTATTTGTGTATTACTGCCACAACATGACTTTTTTAGTCCTGTGCCATAAATATATCACATCATATGATAACACAAGGAAACATAGGATAGCATCTAAAATTAGCACTATCGTTTTTATTATTGCTATTATAAACCAGTGCCTGACCGCAATCCCGCCTGATGGTAAGCAGTGATACTAACTTAAAAAAAAAAAACACGACGTGTAAAAGTGATCGGTGATCCTACTTGCTTAATAAACGATTTCATTTCATTTCAATCGTTGATGGTAAAACGCGCTAGTTTATTAAGAGCCTATTCACTCAAAAAAACTGAGTGAGTAAGAAGGAGGACGGCAGTTGAGCGAGGTGATGCAATGTTAAACCCAACAACACCACCAACGATGCTGCGCAAGAGGGAGATTGATCTGGAGACCCTCCAGGACCAAAACCCCGTCACAACAACATTTGGTGCATTGCAAGACAACTGCTCAGACCCGTCTGTGGAGATGACGATGCCGTAATAAATGAAACCACTAATATTCATGCATTGATGTATATAGAACTATTAAACATATCGTAACAGCGGAGTTGTGTATGGAACAACTCGGCAAAGTCAACTACTGAGGTGACGTGCGCGAATGCTCAAGCAAAGATCGCCTAAAACTTAGTGTTGGGATTCCAACACCGTCCTCCGTACGGCTTCACCAGACATCATGCCGGAACACGACGAATCGCTTGGCGGCAAGCCTTTGTCTTCTGGGTGGTAACTTCTACCGGCAGCCGATGTTATAGCCTACCACCGAATAAAGCTTGTAAGTCCTCTTTCGGCTACTTCCCTCCTACATTTCAAAGCTAATATAACTTTGCTACGTCGTTTTGTAAATTCAAAAAAAGGTTTGCAACATCCATATTTACGCACTATTCGGTATTATAAACTTAATAACTTCGAATCATAATGATCATATTAAATCAATCAGTTGATTCAAATAAAATCCGCCATATTGTTGCCTCTTAGCATCCTCTTAACAGCGGTCCGGTGATGTTTAATTTTGACAGCTACTAATCAATTGCTTAGTAGCTGCAAATACAACAATATAGCCTTGACAAGAAAAATTTAGGCAACCCTACGTTTGAATATTCTATAGACCTCGGACTTTCAATTGGTGTTTAATTTTTTTGGTTACTCAATCGGTGAAGTTATTAAGAAAATATATAGTATAGTATGCGTCAAATAGAGCAGGTAGCGCACAACATCTCTATTTGACGTATACAAGCAGAGGTAACTCACAACATTGGCGTCACTATCTTACTCGCCCACACTTTAAACGGCGCACTATCTGTTTCACTCATACAATATTGGCAACATTATACTACTCTTTCACACTTTATAATTTTTAGCAAATTATTTATTTTTTATTTTTAGTTGGAAGTACAAGCAATTTTTTTCTAAACTAAAATAGATGACTTTAAATAAAAGCCTACAATTGATAGCAGCATTATTCAGGGCTATGTTCTCAAAATAAAACCGGGCAAAACGTTATATCTTGTAGCAACAAGGTTGAAATGATCATCACAGGGTGCTGATTTAAGGTTTTTTTTTTAAATACCTGTATTTTCGTAACCATGGGGTCTAGATTTTTTTCTTTTCTCATAGTTGGAATGACTTGGTCTATTATAATACATATATACAGGCTGTTAGTGCAAACACCGGTGCTCATGAAACCAGTGGTTTGGTGTCACTTTCAGAACGTAAATTCAATGAAAAAAGAAAACTTTTTTTTTTAGTAATATTTCCCTTTTTTCACTAACCTATTTTCACACTAGCCGCTAGCAGATCATATGTTTCATGAACGCTAAGGGTGAACGACCGCGTCTCGCCGACTTGCGTCACGCCGATTGCGCGCGCGGCGCCGCGGCCCTCTCCGTTTCCCCTCAGTTCGGCGCAGCCACGATTTGGAGTTTGCTCACAGCGCAACGCTCGCGACGCGAATTCCGAAGTCTGCCCATCATCGCTCATTTGTCGTGTAAAATGTGTCTTATGTGTGTCGTGTATGCATGTGTGTTATGTAGTGTAATATTTTGGCGTACACAAAACTACAGTGGGCCGAAATGGTCCGAAGAATTTACGTATTTACTATGTTCATAATGAACATTACGGGAGCCGGGTAAATCACATACGGCACGAAAATCGAATACGGCAAAACAGTTACGACCATCGTTTTTCATCGTCTTTTGAGATTAATGTAAGTGTACATTATTGAAACGATGTAAATTTAACAAGTAAATTTTAATGAAACTGTAGATAAAAATGCGTTTAGCTTTTAAATACCAAAGCCAGGAAAAGTTTGAAGGGAAGGTTACATCACAAGTTATGTGAATTGTGTTTTTATTGGAATTTAGTTAGTTAAAACTTACGTAGGTAGAAGTTAGAACGGACGGCCAGTGCAAGAGGTCAGCGCCCTTTGCAGTGATACGTACCTCGGGCGCATTGTATTTATGAGTTTACGGCCGGTATCGGACAGAAACTTTTTAAAATTTTTGAAAGAAAAAACGTTTATATATTTTGCCGATTGATTCTGTAAAAATCCATGAAAAGTTGATTGAAGTGAGTTTAGAGTGAGCTGATAATACTATCAATCGAGGTGATTTCAACAGATTTAAACGTGTTTTGATGTTGCAGAACACTGAGGTAAAAAACGATAGAAAAAATAATGCATTTTAACTTTAATAAAATTTGCATTCAGTGTAAAATACAAACAAATTGAAACAGTGTTTATATTATATATGACGGGGAAACGTCAGGAAGGCGGGGCCGAAATTCCGGATAGTTGAGGTATCTTCGTGGGCGGTATTTCGAGAAAACCTTGAACAATAACTTTAGTGTGATGTTCGATTCTTATTATTTTAACTGTACAGACACTTAGATCACTTTAATATTAAGGGATTACAATGATAATCTCAGATTAAAACAGACAAGAGCCACTGGGTTTGAGTATGACCAACATACTCGACCGAAACTTGAACACAGACTATGCCCGAGCTAACGGTCGCTCGCTATGTGAAACGCAGTCCAGTCGGTGATACCATTCGCTCCATGATGTTACCCGCTCTTAATAAAAATCATAATTTATCCGAATACCGACCGATTAATCGACTTCATAATATATAATACAAAAACAGACAAAACAGACAGATAAAACAGATCACAATATTCAAAATTAAACAGTCACGCAGGTTTATTGCAGGTATACAATATGTAAAGAATACCCCGTCCGACCCATAAGGATAATAAAGGTTAGGTAAACACATGACCAAATATAATATGTCGGTCTCCGTGGCGCAGCGGTCAACACGCCTACCTGCGTCGTGGAGGCCCCGGGTTCGATTCCCGGCCAGGTCATGATGGAAAACGGTCTTTTCCTGATTGGCCTGGGTCTTGGATGTTTATCTATATATGTATCTATTATAAAATATAGTATCGTTGAGTTAGTATCCCATAAGACAAGTCTCGAACTTGCTTTGGGGCTAGCTCAATCTGTGTGATTTGTCCATATATTTATTTATTATTTATTAAATATAAAATTTTACGTAATCATCATAGTAACAATACTAATGAATTTAGAAATAATCTTTTTTTCCTGCGAATTAATTCCACCTTCCCCGAAATTTGGTAATTTTAAAATAAGTGACAACACCATTTTGACGGTATTATTAAAAGCGATGCAACCACGAGCCGCGTGCCCTGCTCCCCATCGCCCTCGCATTGGATTGCCTCATCATCATCAACCTTTTTTACCGTCGCACTGCTGGGCACAGGTCTCCTCTCATGCAGAGAAGGATTGAGCGTAATCACCACGCTTACTCAAAGCTGGTTCTCGATTTCAGACTTATAGTCCTGGTTTCCTCAAGATGTTTTCCTTCACCTTCAGTCATTTGTGTCCAAGATATACTTAGAAAGTACATATAACTTTAGAAAAGTTACATTGGTACTTGCCTGACCTGGAATCGAACCCGCGCACTCATACTTGAGAGGCTGGTGTTTTAACCACTAGGCCACCACGACATTACACGACATTGGATTGCCTACCGCACATGTAATAAGTTATCTCTTTCTGCGAAATGATATTTATTTTTTTAGTGGGATTTTTTTAAGTTAGGCCCCGCTTTGTGGACATTAGAAAAATCAGTTATCGATACCTAACAATACCTTTACGGATCGGACAGGGTTTTCTTTACATATTGTATAAGTAGGTACATAAGTACCTATTCAATATAATGTTAAAATGCAGATTCTAAGTTTCATTTCATTCGAGAGATACCTATGCAAGAAGACTGAGAATTTTGCACTTTAAAGTACAATTTGAAAACGGAGTACAACCGTTACATTTGAAATCAATCGCCCTAATGCTAGAAAAAGTCTCCTCGGTGGTAGGCCACATCGGCTGCCGGCAGAAGTTACCACCCACCAGACATAGTTTTGCCACCAAGCGATTCGTCGTGTTCCGGCATGATGTCTGGTGAAGCCGTATGGAGGACGGGTCTGAGCAGTTGTGTTGCGATGTGTGCCGGGTACGATGCGCCAAGTGTTGTTGTGTCGGGAGTTTGGTCGTGGAGGGTCTCCACATCAATCTCCGGCGCAGCATTGTTGGTCGTGTTGTTGGGTTTAACATTGCACCACCTTGCTCAACTGCCGTCTTCATTCCTATTCACTAAGTTTTTTAAGTGAATAGGTTTAATAAACAAGCGCGCTTTACCATCAACGACTACATCACTGCTTACCATCAGGCGGGATTGCAATCAAGCGTTAGTTTATAATTATTAAAAAAAAAACAATTTTTTTTGAAGCTATGGTCAATGGGCAAATAGTTTGAGAGAAAAACCCACGGCGAACAGAAATGAAATTGTAAGGATAATATAGATTATTATGGTAAGGGTCGCTTCCTTGTGATATGTGGGAATATCGAAACACAACTTAATTATATTTACATTATTTATTCGACGAGATCAATATCTACGGTGATTTCATCTAAAAATACCGCTGGGGCTTCAACTTGTTGTTGACACTTGTTGTAACAAGGAAAGGAAGTTCAACATAAACTCAACATAAACTCAAATGTAAAAAATACGTATTATTGAATCTGGCTTGTTACCATTTTAAGTATGTACTCTTTCAAAGAAAACAATTATGTTTAAAAAAACTACTAAGTTCTGAGGGAAAGAACAAATTAAAAAAAATGGACACAATTGATAACCTCCTCCTTTTTTAAAATCTCTAAGTGGTAACATTTTTATCATAAATCGCAGTTTTTATGATTTTTAATGAAAAAAAGAGTTTCTATTCATATACCATGGGAACTACTGGCCGCTAATAAATTCTTTTTTGCAAAATTTTCAAATGACAAGCGACGTCCACGTCGTTGTCAATTGTCACAAAAGCGCATCGATTTTCAAAACAAAACATAAATAAAACTAAACATTCCCTTCAGAGAGGTCTTCGGCTAGTCATCCTGCGATTGCACATACCTATCATCTTTCATTAGCAGCTCATGTCAAAAGGGTGAAGTTTGGTGGCGGGAATTAAACTTAGTTGTTTATTTGGTAAAGTCGCCGCCACGCTGCCTAGGTCCGTGATCAAAGTGATGAAGATCAAACTGCGTAAGTATTGAAAACTCCCTGTTTTACATAATATGTACGAGCCCAGTCTGCTACAATGTGGTTGCTTTGGTGGTAACCACAAGTTACTTGTAACATGTTAGTTACTTTATTATTTTGGTTCTGTAAAATCTGTTTGTTTCACAACTCTATGGGAACGACTCCAGATGATTTACAAATAATTTAGTCTAGTAATAAAAGCAAACAACATACTAAGGCCTATGAATTCTAACAAGTAGTCCTCAGAAAATTCAAAGTAAATGTTGGAATCTGTTATATTTTTAATACAATGAATTCACGTTCATTAAAAAAAAAAAATAAATAACAATAGTTGTCTGAAATAAAGGGATTTTATTTTATTAATACTTATTTAGAATAATGTATGAACCAAGTATTTTTTTCACGATAATATTGTATTGTATTGTATATTATATATTTTGTCGGTCTCCGTGGCGCAGCGGTCAACACGCCTGCCTGCGACGTGGAGGCCCCGGGTTCGATCCCCGGCCAGGTCGTGATGGAAAACGATCTTTTCCTGATTGGCCTGGGTCTTGGATGTTTATCTATATATGTATCTATTATAAAATATAGTATCGTTGAGTTAGTATCCCATAACACAAGTCTCGAACTTACTTTGGGGCTAGCTCAATCTGTGTGATTTGTCCGTATATATATTTATTTATATTTATATTTTATTTATATTGTATTGCATTATGCATAATGCAATTACAAATTGTAATTTATTTAAATATGTATACTTAGCCCAAATGAAACTTTAATTTAACACAACAACCTCTACAAAAAGTATTATATTTTTTATTTAATGTTGCTGGATAATTTTGTTTCCGCATAATAAATTGGAATAACTTATTACATCATTAAGGGTAAACCTAATTTTGGCACCAATTATTGGTATTTCGCGATTTAATAAGAAAAGGTCTAGTCTCATGTTTTTACAACTTATTCAAATAGAACAGTAGAATTTTAAGCTAACAAACTAGCAAAAAATAAAAAAAAAACTAAATGACGTCGTGAGAATTGCAACAGCTGAGCGTGTCTCGACTGGATGAGTGAAAACTGGTAAGAGTTTAATTTCCTCGAATTCAAGTGTTATAAGGTACATAATATACCACGGCGTGACGTAATTAGCCCCCACTCCGTAACTTTAATACGATATATCTCAGTAGTTTTTGGTATTTTCTACAAAATAAATTTTTAATTAATAATTTTAATTTTTTTTATTATCTATAAGTCGGACTAATCATTTTTTTTTATACTTTGGGTACATCCCTATTACATGACTTGTTCCCGCCAGCACCGTTCCATTATCAGAAGACCCAACGTATGGCGACCCTTACGTTATTGACACCATTACGATTCAGACGAAGCGCTTGGCTTCGTCTTTTATACCGCATACATCGAAGGACTGAAACTATCTGCCATCATCTCTCCATGTCTTTAAGGCCAGAATAAATAGGCTCACTCTTTTTAATAAATTAGTACGCTTTATCATCAACGATTGCATCGCGGTCAAGTCCTAGATTATAATGGCAAAAAATTAATTGATTGAATTTGAAGATAAAGATGTAGTACAATAATTTAGATTTAACTACACAGTTACCATTGATCTAGTGTAAGTTATTGTGTATTAATTTTATCAGCCTTTTTCTTACTTGATCCATGTTCTCTACTCATTTTCCCTATACTTATTGAAGAATCTAAAATGCCAGTAAATGCTTCAGGCCATGCAATTATTGGTCAAAGTATGCCAGTAATTGTTTCAGCTTTGGAGTTTGGGGTCCGCTTTACCAGTCCTGCTGATTTTGGCTAAACTTCAGTACTTTCCGTGAAGCGACTGCCGTCTGACCTCCACAACCCGAAGGGATATCAAAGCACTGCAGTTAGACCAAGTGTTGAACTTATGAGGGCCCCAACAACCCGTAACGACTGCCACTAGATGTTCGTATGGCAACCGGGACCAACGGCATAACGTGCTTTCCGAGGCACGACCACACCATTGGAAATATTCATATTCATAAATACAAATATTTGCACTGCGCGGGATTCGAAACCGCGCCTCTTGCGCAGCGGCCGCGTTCGCTACCGCTACGCCACAGCGATTGTCAATGAACGAAATATTGATATATACCAAAACTTTTGAAGGTTTCTTCTATCATGTGTGAATTGCACAAATGTCTTTTATTGTTCTTTTTTAATACTATAAATACTAATATGTAGGTACGTATCTAACAGACGCGTAGACGTTTTATTTATTTTAAAACGTTAATTAACAATTTTTCTGTTATCTTCACTAGTTATTTTTTCTAGCAAAACTTCTTTAAGATGCTTTTCTCGATTACATTGGATAGTAAAGGTTCCAATAATTGTTTATCCTAGAGGTTGCTAAAGCATGTGTTTGAAAGTGAAAGCGCTGCTGCGAAATTAAATTCTTTAAAGTTTTATTCAATATGATTTATTATTCATCATAATCAACCATTTTATCGTCCCACTGCTGGGCACAGGTCTCCTCTCATACAGAGAAGGATTGAGCGTAATCACCACGCTTGCTAAATGCGGGTTGGCGATTTCAGACCTAAAGCCCAGGTTTCACTTTATAATCAATCATTGGTGTCCAATATATACATATTTAGAAAGTACATATAACGTAGAAAAGTTACATTGGTACTTGCCTGACCTGGAATCGAACCCGCGCACTCATTCTTGAGAGGCTGGTGTTTTAATCACTAGGCCACAACGACTATTTCACGAATATTATATATTTATTATTTATTTGTTTTATTAATATTATTAATGTTTAGTATTAGGCGTGTTTCTCTTTTTTAACCCATACGTTTTGATTTCATAGGACATTTATCATATGTGTTAATCTATAAACCATCTGTTTGCCAAATTTTATCCAAATCCGTTTAGTAGTTTTGCGTGAATTGAAAAAGTAACTGAAATATACATACAAATTTACTCGTTCATAATATTAGTAGTATTATAGTAACTAGGATTTTAAGTATTGTAATTCTGTAAAGACTAAGATAATATGAAATTAATAATCGTAAGAAAATTTGTATTTCGCTGGCTATATTGGCTCTTTCGGATTAACAATTTGTTTGTTGTTCAGCGCGAGACCGTTTTCCGTCGACGTCATCGACGGATGAAAACGAAAGCGGCACGGACTGGGATGCTGAGGGTCGCCATCCCGCCATGACACATCCCCACCTCCCCCCACCGCCTCAGGTAAAACACACGTACCTATGGCTCAGACATGAACTTTATACGAAAAACCGCCCATCTGTGAGTTGGGCGCGCGCCCGTTGATTCCGTCGTCGACTACCTAAATAAAAAAAAATATGTTTTTGGTATTTTTTGTCATAGCGGTAACAGGCGTTGTTTGGGGTCCAACGACCGCTGTATTGTTACTGTATTAGTGCAGAAAATAGATCTCAACTGTCTAGTTATTTCGGTTCATGAGATACGAATAAACGCGTACGAATAAACGACCGCTGTGTTGTTACTGAAAGTATTAGTTGAAAAAATCTGTTTTATTTGTTTGTGTCTGTTAAGATGATTTTGTTTTAGATTCAATACACATCACGGCTGTGAAGTAGGCGCAATAAAAAACTGATATTTAAACCCAATTTTTCAAACGACTCAACCGAACCGACTGCATCGGACACCCCATAAGAAAAATCTTCAGGATTCATTTATTTTGTTTCAACGAACAACGTATTGAATCAGTTCCGCGGAGTTATGTCAGCTTATTTGACATATGACCATGTGCATTTTCCCCCCACGTTCATGCGGCTGACTATTTTGTTTGCGGTGACCATGATCCTGAAAATCGACCCAAACATATGGTTTTAGGTTCAGTCACTTGGTCGTGCATATAGATATAATTTATTTTAGATTTTTAGCTTCAGTAAGTAAAGTAAGGCTGTTCATCAACAGAGAATGGATAGTACTGACTGGAACACCCGTCATCTCGCCATTACCCATCAGAGACACCCTCCGCCCCCACCACAGGTAATATTAAAGTCAAAGATATTGTTTACCAAGATACATTTTAACTTTTCAAAGATTTTTTTAAAAGAAAATATTATTTATTTTCTTCAATTTTTATCATTTTGGCCCTAAACCCACTGCTGGGTATAGAACTCTCATTTTTTCTGTCAAAATTACTTTTTTCCGTGGGTTGCTTTTATTTCCTAGGTATTTGATGATATCCTCAACCAAACGCAAATGTTAGCGGAAACAAAATCGGTCCATCCGTTTAGGAGTTAAGAATACTGTAGATTTTTTTATATTAAGATAAAAAACACGTAACTTAAAAATGCTGAACTAACAAGTTCGCACACCATACAGCCAACCAACCCCACAACCTTTGATGATTTTCATTAAGCCCTTACACAGGTTACAAGGTATGTCTATAATATCTGTTTATAACCTGCTATCTGCTAGACAAGGATGCTTGGTAGTTAAAATAAAGGGGAGGCCTTTGTAATGGGCCAGTGTAGGCTAAAAAAGAGATATTCTTTCTATTCATTTTGATATGTCGAAGTCATCTACATACTAGTTAGCATCGTCAGGCTGGTCATCAAATACTCCATTGTTTTGTTTCACTCTTCAATCAGGCAGTGATAGTTGGTTCGATACGCAAGCGCCGTGGTAACTTACCGAAACATTCTGTGAAAATCTTGAAGAGATGGCTGTATGACCATCGCTACAATGCATACCCCAGCGACGCTGAGAAACTAGCATTGAGCCAGGAAGCCAACCTCAGTGTCTTGCAGGTGAGAGAAACAACATGGACATTTGGTCATAGAAGCCCAATTACCCGTCATTTTTTAAAATGTTCAAAATCGAGTTTCTACTCGAAAGGTTTCAAAATGTAGCTCCATTTCAATAAATCCATCATCATCCTAAGTTTCATTATTTAGTTTGATTGTAGTAAACGCCTTAGTTTTAGTGCTTTAGCACTAGTATTTTAGCACTAAATCTAACACGTTGACTGTAGTCAACGATGCGTTGACTACGGACAATTTGGGTAACTTTGATTGGTTCGGGTAACATTGACAGTCGGACCATGAATTAGTTTAGATTTTTCGTATGATACCAACACAATTTACAAATACTTTTTATAGCTTTGTATTTTGAAACTAGCTCCGTAAACGTTAAATATTTTTTTGGGTCTATTATTTTAGCTTTTTTTCTATTTAGTTATGCAAAAGAATTGTCTCAGACGTGTTTTTAAATGCTCATTTAAAATTTGTACAACAATGCCAAACGTCTTAGACTAATTTTATTGACTATTTTATAAAATATGTAAGACAAAACTGGAAATTGATAGTTTTATTTCGTCAGTTACTAAAAACTCTGCTTAAAAACATACACCAATGTTACACAAATTTATTCAAAATATACTTATTAATGCTTTTTTTATCAATGTGTGTCAAAGTTAACAATATAATGATGGTATCTTTGATAGATGAGAAAATCGGTTTTTTTACGGACAGATGAGTTTTTAGATAATTGCATTGATCTTTACAGATGAAAAGTGTTATGAGAGCACTAACAAAATAAAATACATTCGTGTGATAGGGTTAAAATTTTAAAATATTGTGTAAAATACCGCATTTATCTGTCAAAGTTACCCAGATTGACTGTATGGCATTTAGAAACAAGTTTCTATTACTAGGTCTGCAACTGGTTCATTAACGCCCGCCGCCGTATCCTCCCGGAGATGATAAGGCGCGAGGGGCACGACCCGCTGCACTATACAATATCCCGGCGGGGTCGCAAGCAGCCGGGGGTCATGGCAGGAGTGGGGCCCATGATCGGTCTGGCTGCGGCCTCCAGTTCGGGGCTAGGAGTGGGGCCCATGATCGGTCTAGCTCCTGCTTCCACTTCAGGACTAGGAGTGGCTGCACGAGACGGTGTCAACGTAGGGGCCTGGGATGGCGTCGTTGTAGAGGTTTGTAAAGAAGTATTTCTCCACGCAAAGGCATACAACCTTGTGACGCGGTTGTGATTATTCATGTATTTTTTTTTGTACGGAAGACAGCAAGTCAAGCTACCCTAAACTGCCAAATATTCCCAATCAACCTTGAGTCTTAATGCTTTAGAGATAAAGTTTAAAATCTAACAAGAAAAGCTGACAGATTGTAGTAGCTTGATGTGTTGTCGTCTGTACATTGGCATCTTGTTTTATCTTTTAATTTATGTCTTTTAAATTGTATCGTTTTTCTTATTTATTTTAAAGTTTCACTTTACATCTTTCTGTAGCCCCTCGATTGTTTGAATTCTACCTAACTAGACCAAAGTAGCATTTAGCAAATTAAAAGTAGTACCCACAGAACGGTTCGGACGGCCGTGCCCACGAGTACGGCGATGGTTTGCTGGTCTATCGGAGTGACGGCGATGAGCTCGGAGACGGCGAGGAGGGCTACTCCAGCACGATCAGCGAGGAGGAAGTCAAATACGACCCTTCCGTGTGGCAGTCCGTCATCCGATACGGTCCAGAGGACCACGATCTGCATCCGGCTGCTAGGCAGTAAGTTCGTAGTATCGGCCTTAATGTTCCAATAGTTAGTTGCTTGCGGATACGCTTGATTTTGCAATTCGTCTTTGAAAGACTATGAAGAATTTAGCGTGCTGTGGAAAAATAGCGAGCGATGTCGTAGGCAGTATCTTATATTTCACTCTAGCTTTAGATACTCAAGCTGCTTACATAAAAATGTCCATAACCTATTCCTAAATTAGAAAATTTTGTCCGTAATATTTGATTCGCAGTTTACCACTTAATTAAATCACTTAACGTCGAAAGTCAATGCGACGATTTTTTTGCCCTTCCACAACAGAACGTCAAATATATCAATGGCCCCGACCAAAGACACAGAACAGATATAGGCGCAGGAGACTAGTACAGAGCAGTTTTGCTCAAGAGCAGCGCGGGCAATAGTCGTACGCTGGTACAAAACCATATCAATTCTCTAAACACTGTCCCACGTCCCAAAAATTTAAAGCGTCTTCAGACCAATTCTTTTTATCTCCTTTCTTCCTAATTATCTCTCCAGCAATATATATTATACTAGCTGACCGACAAACGTTGTTTTGCCATATAAATAATAGATTAAATTACTAAAATGGCTATTAAAAAATAAGGGTTGATCGTAGAAGGGTGAAAATTGGGGATTGTATGTATTTTTGTATGTTGTATCATAAAAAAATTGAAATTAAAAATTTTGTCTAAAAAATAAAAAAAAAAATTTAGGGGTGGACTACCCCTAACATTTAGGGGGATGAAAAATAGATGTTGGCCGATTCTCATAGATACCGGTTAAGCACAAAAAAATTCATCAAAATCGGTCGAGCCGTTTCGGAGGAGTTTAAAGCCGAACACCGTGACACGAGAATTTTATATATTAGATATACAGTCGTAAGCAATGGTGAATCAAGACTTCTTCTTATTCAGCCTATAGAGGTCCACTGCTGTACAAAGGCCTCTCCCAAGGTTTTCTGTTACATTGGCGGGTTTGGCATAATCCCCACGCTTGGCGACGGGTTGGGGATCACAGTTATTTGATATTCCACAGGAGAAGCGCTGCTGCCCGCTTCCCTGGTGAGAGTTCCCTTAGTCGTCTCTTATGACACCCACGGGAGAATATGGGACTTAAGATTAAGCATAACTAAGCACGTTTTTTTCTCTCCGCACTTTAGCAGCACGGCCTCTGTCGTGACCGTGACGACTACGGAGGGAATGGTGAACCAGGGCCAAGAGCCAGTGTCTAGCAGTGAGGACTGGCAGGCGCTGGCTCACCCGCAGCTGACACAGCTGCCACACCAGATGCACGCGCGCCGCATGCAGGTGAGCCCGCCTCCGCAGCCGCCGCCGCCCGTCGCCGTCGAGCTCGAAGTAGCCACCACTGACATGTGGTGCCACACCGAGTCATCACATGTCTCATCCGACGCGACGTGACAATCGTATCAGAAATGTTGAAATTTATAGCATTTTCTACTCTTGCAATGTGCAGAAGAAGTTTCATTTGTCAAAAATTCCATTTTAAATTTCTTTGCCTCTTTGTTTAAACATACATGTTTGGAGATTTTAATTTGGGTTAAGCAAATGTTGTAGCCATGATTTAGCATGTTCTTTGTACATATCTAACTGTAAGCGACGTCGGTGTTAAAACACTAAACATATTTTCCATTACAATCAAGTTTCCCTTGTGTTTTTTTTTGTTTTTAGCTTAGGAGACCATTTTCTGTTTGTTGTGTAAATAAAATTATATACTAAATATTTTGATTTTCATTCAAGTAAACTGCTATAATTACGTTTTGGGCGCGGGGTGTTTTAATGTTTGTCAAAATAGGGGCATTGACATGTTAAAATATAGCCTGTCCAGAATTATATCTATGTAAACTTGACATGGGGCTATAACCGCAGGTGGTGCCGCGTGTGCGACGGGCGGAGGGGGAACAGGACAAGTTCAAGTGTCTCTATCTCCTGGTGGAGACAGCCGTGGCAGTGCGCCAGAGGGAGATGGAGCAAGAGGAGGCAATGCTACCTGTTTAGTTAGCCGTGGCGACCAAACTCCTCTCTTAGCTAACTTTAGGTTTAAGTAAAATGTCTTTTATTTATCTATCGGGAACTGACAGACGAGACAATGGACTTTATTCTTGATTATTATTGTTATTTGTCTTGATTGGACGTGATTTACAGTATAGGTACCTTCGTGCGTGATTTATCCATAAAAATCTTCATTAAATCTGTTGATTAAAGCTGAATTTACTTTACCCTTGTTATATCGTGTCGTATAAAAGACTGATTTGATGTGGGTCTGAACAGATTGGTGTACCCACGTGACTTTGGCTGTAGCATTTTTGACTTAAATGAGATGTTACATCAATAATGGATACCTAGATTTGTAGAAATATATTATTGTATTTCTCTTGAATCATATACTGTTACGATTTTCAGTTTTCTATGCCATAAGAGATGTCTGTTTAAGCCTACTTAGAAGTTAAGTATATTACTAGGTATTTTGTTGTTTGGAAAATTAAATCGGCCCCCTCGCGTTTTGGGTGACCGCGACCACGATCTGGTGAGAGGGTTTAATAATCGCCTCTTAGAGTATGATCGTATGATTTGTTAAAATTAATAAATTTAATTATTAAAAATGTTTATTGCTTTATTTTGTTGAAGATATTAGGCATATTTATTTAAAATATTTCTTCCTGTAAATTAAAAGCGCTGAAAGGTTAGTACGAAAACGCCAGTCAGTCTGAATACAGGACTAGACCTCGAAACCAATACATCTGCAGCGTGGTGTCAGACAGGGAGATGTTATCTCACAGAAACTGTTGCATTAGAGGATGCCTTCAAGGTTCTGAAGTCTAGACTGGAAAAGACTAGACATCAACATCAATGGCGAGTACATTACACACCTTTTCTAATGCCCATGTTGTACCGACTCCTATAAAGATTGGAGACTTTATTCTCGAAGTTGTTGACAGTACCGTATACCTGGGACAAACTAGGTATGCAGTTAGGTAGGTCCAATTTCGAGAAAGAGGTCATTCGTCACATCCAACTTTGCTGGGCTGATTTAGGGAAGTTAAAAATCTTCGACCAGTGTCTGTTGCCAGTGATGACTTATGGAACTGAGACGTGGCCGCTAACAATGGGCCTTATAAGAAAGCTCAAGGTCACTCAATGGGCAATGGAAAGGGCTATGCTTGGGGTTCCACTGCGTGATCAAATCAGAAATGAGGAGATCCGAAGAAGGCCAATCTCACATACCACAACCGCATCACAATGAGAACCACAACAACGACAACCATATTCATGTGTTGTTTAGTTCTTTTATTTTGACGTCAGATCATAAATGGGTGAAAATTAATTATAAGGACGACATTTTGATGTTTATCTGGACAATAATTGCCCCGATTCCCTTGTCCATAAACAAAACTAAAATAAAGGATAGAAGATAAATATTAGTTTAGTCCTGTTAAATTAGTCCGCGCTTGATGTAAATTTTTAGTTCCCCGGATTTTTAATATAAGTGGTGACCCTGTAGTAACGATGAATTGTCATATATTTGTGGACAATGAGGCACTTTATTTAACTCTTAAGGTTAATTTGTGTAGTATACTATACAGTAAACTAAAAAAAAATATTCTCACAAAACAAAATACTATAAAGTGATTTTTTTTTACCAAAAAGTAGTTTCAGAATGTACTTTTTAAAATAATTAATAAACGAAAGTATTTATTATCTGTGGTGAATTTGACAGTTGTGACGTAAATAGGAAACCATGCCAAGGAATCTTGTTCCCGTTAAGGTGAAATTTATTATAATCTCTTATTCAGTATAAAAAAATAATTGGTGTGTTGTGGATTCAAATCACTAGTGTATTGAGCTAATGCTAATGCTAAATTATCTACGTATTGCACTTACTTTCATCTCTTTTTACGAACGTAATCTTGAGTGTATAGCATACCATACATTGCGACCGTTACCTCTAAAAATATGTTACTTGTGATGTATAGTATTATATACACTGCCAATGTGGGTACATAATATAAGTAAATAAACAAAATAAGCTAGCAAAATTTCATTACTTTAAGAAAAATAAGATTGTTTTATTGTTATGAATGAATGAAAATGTTTTGTCTGAGCTTTGGGATCTACTGCCCAACAGCTACCCAAATGCTAACGATCGAAGAGGATTATTTAATTATATTAATAATTACTTACTAGTTGTCAACTTCAAATCTCATTAGTTGAGATACAGCGAACTTGGATGATATGATGGTCGTTTGCAAGTGCAAGCACTGACCAAGGATTGTGCTTTCTCTTACGGTTGAGTACAGCTGTGAAGCGAAGTGAAGCTGCTGAAGCAGTGCAGCTGTGAAGGATTTCAAGCGTGAATTTGAAATATGATTCCGTTATATGAAAAAATAAAACGAACCCTATGCGATACACCAGTTGTTATTGGTTGATTATAATTGTAAAAATGTGATGTGTGTGTGTGTGTGTATTTGAGGTTTATTTTTATTTAAAGCTTTTAACCCTTTTAGTTTCTACTTTCAGTCTGTTGCAGAAACAATGTAACCGTTTTGGATCAGGTGGTGCCATCTAGCCAACGATTTAAGAGATGCACTATCTATCGTAGAGTTTTGGAACTCGTTCACATCTTGTTGGCCAGAGTCTGCGGGCACTCTTAATACTAGACATATTATTTGTAGTCAATAATATTATTGTTAAAATATGATGTTTAAAAAATTAAAAGATAAAGTAAAAAATTTGAGGTCGCAACAACGACTAAAGTAAAATATATTATTTTTCTTTTTTTTGCTACACTAGGATAGTTAATTGGGTTGGTATCTCATAATAGCGACTTATAGGTTTAGTTTGGGGTTCATTTAGCAAATATCTTATTAAAAATAATAGAATCACAATAAGACATTACGAATAATAAATGGTTGAGTATGTTGTAGTGATTTATTGTAAGAGTACACTTTTATTTATGTTATTATTGCATTTTAGAGAGATACTCAGTAACAGATACGGCTAGCTTCGTTATAGTAGAATATGGATACATTGTATTGTTGTATATATGGATCTATATTTCCACATGTTTGTAATAATAATTGTTTCATGAATGGCATTTACTAACATCAAGCCGTACTCGATCTTTTAATCTTTAAAGCTTTGGGAATGATTATCATACATGAGGATTAACTCTTATTCATAAACAGAAGCCCAGGCGTCCAGTACCAAATACTAAATGTATTTGGCTACTTTAATTGTTACTGAAAAATTATAAACTTTATTACGTAGTTTAAGCGCAGCACTGAATAAAATTCAGCTCATAAATAACCCTTTTATGTTAAAAAATTAAATTAATTATTTATTGCGCTCATCTTCGTTATATAAGGAACTTTTGTGCAAAACTTCATATTAAGTGGTTCTGCGTTATTTGTAAGTGAATGAATTGTATTTATTTAAAAATGTTGTTAAGAACATTTATTGTTATATTCACACGAAATTACAATTTTTTTTTTGTAAAATTAACAGCTGCATTCTCTCTGAAATGGTTGTGGATCGAACGGCTGATATCATATTCATCAATTCATAATATACTCAAGAACTTCACGCTAACTGCATTGTTACAGTGGTACAAGAGTATGGATCAGACAATATTTAAAACATTAGGTTATCATAAACTACTAAGAAGCTATAAGGAATGTCCATTTGAAGGATGCAGCATAAATCGCGTCGCTGTGGACACGACTGAGAATGTTTGGAACCTTTCACTTACCAATATAATATTGTTTATGTTCTTTAATTATGTGATTTACTTCGGTCGCAATGATGGGTTAGAGAGGACTCTAAACCATCATTCAACAAATTCAACAAATCTTTATTGTAGGAACAATAAAGATTTTAAAATATCATTATTGTCATTCAACAAGTCATTAACAACCAGCCCCATTGCGTAACACACAGTCACTATTAATTGGAATCATTTTGAAGCGTATAATCCATTGCTCCATAATATGATAGAAGAACGTGTCTACTCAATAACGTTAACCTTTTTATATCAACCTTTTTATCACACACACACAGGACTCCTTGTGCTGTGCCCAACAGTAGGACGATAACATCATACAGAGAAGGATTGAGCGAAGGAAATTGAACTGTCAAAATTCAAACCATTGCTACTGATAGTGTATTATGCAATTACCCTCCAGGTTAATAATCTCAGAGTCATAATTTATACCAGGGCAATATTATACTAAAAATATTCTTCACAAGCAAGTTTGTACATGTACTAGCTCTGTGTCTTTTGGGTACTTGCTAAATATTGCGATACAAATCCATAAATCATCTGTATTCTCGATTACAATCTAGATAAAAGAAATGTTCTTTCTCCATATTTATCCTTGATGACCAATACATCAACAAGTAAAAGCATTTAAACTGAAAACTGTTACTTGTTTACTGTTAAAAACCCATCCCACAAAGTTTGATGACTAAAATTCAAAAACATCTAACAGGCTCTATCAATTTAGTTATTTAAACAATAAAAATTGCAAAAGGGTGGCGGCACATGTGGGACTTGAACCCACGACCTTCGCGTTTCAACCCCGTACGCGAATGCTCTGTACTATCCAGCTGAGCTAATGTGCCAGGTACAAACTGCATCGAAATTCGCAACCGCTATAATTCCTTCAGTGCATGGAGCGATAACAGCGCCCTACGTCCTTGAAATTTTCAGCAGCGGCCAGACACGGAACTAACGCACTCCAAACGCAACCCTTTTGAGCTTGGGGAAACAAGATACACGAGCCAGACAGATGGCATTTGTTTCAGTCTAACTGCAGCGACACCATGCATCTTGATTTTCATTATAATTTCTTGTTTTAAGAATATGTATAAGAGAAGTATATGACCAGAATAAATAAAACAAACGAAGAAAGTATATTAATGAGTCCTTTAGCAATCATTTTTATTATAATATGCTTAATAATATTTAAAATCATTATTTCAAATATTATTTCTCGTTCAGTATTTCCTTACGCTTCATCGTAATGAATACCTGCAACAAATAATTATTATTGTATTTACAAAACTAAAACAGTTAGTTTGACAAGTTTTATATGGTTTTTTTATATGGTTTCTCGTAGTTAGTTAGTAGAGTATATATAATAGTAGGGAAGGTGAGGTATAATGATCCCCTTAAGGGAAAAACTTAACTGTGACTAAAGTTGAAGGCAAAATCGCAAGATTTCTATTGTTGGAGGTAGTGAATTTACTTAACTTTGTAACTACATACTTATTTTTTATTATATGTATGCAGTTTTTTTCTATTAGAGGTTTTTGTGAAAGTCTAGTAAAGGATCATTTTATACACCCCTATGTATAAAATTATCACTCTTCCAGGATTGTGATTCATCCACTTCTCCAATGCTTGGTTATGATAAACGCTTAGTGGATACATCACTCCAACGTCCAAAGGCTGGAGTTTATGGGTACAATGAGGCGGCAGGCACAGGATAGTGACGTGATTATCCCTGGCTTTCAATACCACATTCAAATTTTTTGTGTGAGATAAGTGACCGTCCAATATTAAAAGAGCCGGATCTTCTGCTGTTGGTTTGACATGAAATAAGAAGTGATCAAACCACTGAGAAAACACATCTAATTTCATCCAACCAGATGGATTGCATGCGTATATAGCGCCTGGAGGTGCACCATCCATCAATTCCATTTTCATCCGTACTCTCCGAAAGATTAACACTGGAGGAACAAAAGTTCCAGAAGCTGAGGTACAAATCACTGCGGTCGTTGTTTCACCTCTCTCAGCTGAAGTCACTCGCGCCACCTGCTTACGGCCTGTTTGTGCAAACACTCTCGAATTTTTTGTTGGGACAGTGCATAGACTTGTCTCGTCAACATTAAATATCCGATGAGGTTGAAAATAATGTTTTTCTTGCAAGTTTTTCAAAGTTGAAAAAAATTTATCCACCACAGGCTTATTAAAAGCTCGCGCTCGAGCAGATGACGTCGATTCCGGGGCACGCATCGTAATGTCCGGATGTCTACGTCTAAATCCACGAAGCCATTCCTGTCCAGCTTTTCCTTTTGCTGTAGAAAATGGATGCGGTAACTTATTTCTTTCAGCTAGTTGGTAAGCTAAGGTCAAAACATCCTGAGTTGTCAGCCCGTACATTCTAGACTCCATATCTTTGATATAATCAACAAGTTCCTGTTCTTGTTCAAGGTTAAATACTGTTTGTTTGCTACCTAACTTTTTAGCGGAGCCTACAGCTATTTTATTTTTACCTTTGGCTCTTCTTTTTAATGTCATCACAGGGACTTTAAACTCTCTACTTGCGGTTTTGTAAGGCATACCATCTTTGACAGCATCTAATGCCTTTTGCATTTGTTCTTCAGGCCAATTTTGGCGATTAGTTTTACGTATATAAAATCTTGGCATGATCTGTAAAAACAAGAAATACTATTGGGTAAAATGATTCCAGGGATCATTTTAAACACACAGAAAGGGATCATTTCGCCCCAAACATCAAAATCCAAGATATCGATCAAAACATAACCTTCAAATACCGCGTGCGGTGATCGAACATTGCTTAAATATTAGCTAATTGCTATTATTACCCGCAAATAAAACAACATTTCAATAAACACGAACTTGTAAAAAGTAATGAAAGTTAAAAAACAGGCTTACCTTAGATTACAGCCACACTTTTTGATTTTTTTAAAATAAAATCACGCCAAGCGTTCACACCGCCATGAGACTTGGAGAGGGAATTGGTAGGGGTGCGGGGAATATGTTTCATACGCTTTTGGATAAATGGCACTAGTTGTCTCTGATTTACGACGGGGGATCATTTGACCTACAGGGATCGTATTACCTCACCTTCCCCTAGATGCTCGATGGCGCCGACCGGTTCTCGAGTGGAGACCACGCAGCGTGGGTTGGGTCCCGACAAGGTGGACCGACGACCTAGTGAAGGTCGCGGGAAACCGCTGGATGCGGGAGGCGTAGGACCGGTTGTCGTGGAGATCCTTTGGCTGTGTCTTTCGGTTGAAATGATGATGATGATGATGATGAATAGTAGTAGAGGTCGTGTCTACTTACCCTAACTAGCCTGTGGTTGAAAACTCAAAGCCCATCCAGCCACCTCCATCAGCCGGTAACTAGTTTGACAAAGCCCAGTCCTTGCCTATTATAGAATTACGAAGCGGGCTACGTGATGCTTCGTCGTAGCAGATAGTTTGGCGACGAGAGCTACCCGGCCCCTTAGAATAACTAAACACTGACTAACAAAGGCAAATTATAAGTGAAGTGAATAAAATAAAAACTCGACTGAATCACGTATACAAAGTCAGTTTATTAATAAAAACTTTACCAAGAAATTTGCGGTCATTAACGCAAATTCGCAATCATTCATGTAAAATCGTTAATATGACGCTCAAGTGTCGTGAACCACAAAAACTTTACGTTTGGCTGGTGAAAACTTTTCCGTAACGACACCCGCAAATCGCTCCAAAGTTACTAAGATCGCATGAGCACTCAGGAGTTATAGGTATATTAATATGAAAATTTGATGTAAGCGGCCGTGATTAGTTCTTCGTGAGATATTTAGGTAGAAAAGGTTATAATCAAATAAGTTTTTAAAGTATTTTAGGTGAGGTATGTTGTCATAATATTAAAACATGCACATTTTTTTGCAATGAAGTGCAGTCTATATGTCAATGAAGCCCTGGGCACTCGTGGTGAAACAAGTAAAGCACACATTGAAAGAGCTGTGCGCTTGTGTGGTGTGGAGCTTGTGTCGTACGAACTCAAATAAGCTCCTCCTCCCTAAGTTTTATACCATACGATAAGATTTACTGCGTGTTTGCATCCGACAACTGATTACCGATTACCGACATGATTGTCGACTTTTGCCCAAAAAATGCAACATTTCCGGATATTATTTATATTTATTACATTTTTAAAATACTTTGAACACGGTACAGGATGTAATATATAAATTTCAACAAATTATTTCAACGTTTCTGTTTTTCTTTATTTACATTAAGTTTAATTTTTTTAGTGTTTCAGAAGACAATAACACTTGAAATAAAATTTTTTGCTTACTCATGATTTTAAAATATCAGCAAAAAGCTTCAGAAGATACTCATAAAACATGTCTAGCATTGCAATTGAATACTTTAAATAATTCATAAAATGGTAAATTACATAAAAATAAATATTGTTTGCCGTGCCGTGCGAACAATGTGCACTTTACTCCCTATTTTAGGGGTAGTTTCCAATGAAGTTTTGCTCTCCTAGTAACGAAAATCGAGGACGCGTCGTTTAGTATGGCCACGCGGCAAAAAAACCAGGAGTATACGTGTAGTCAAGAGGTGGTAAATAATATTTCCCGCGCTTTTCCATGCGCAGCTTGAAAGAGAAAGCGGCTTTCACTTTCGCACTGCGCAGATTTGCTTTTATACTCTACGATAAAAATGACGGATGACAGTGGATTGGAAAGTCGTTTTGAACGGCAGCTGGCCAGAAATGTTGAGAACCTTAAAAATAAATGCGATCCATTTGTTTCATGTTTTGTTTGGTGTGTCTAAGCATATTATTCTAGTACTGGTCAGTTTAAAAGAAAATCTTCTGTACTCATGAATTCTTTTAATGTGAAAAGTGTTAAACTTAGAATTTATAAATTTATGTTCATCCGAAATCAAAATGATTTTTGGATTATCCTCTTCCCCAAAACGTCACTCCAATCAAAATTATTAGAAAGTATTTCTGTGTAGGAATCGGTGCATCACGTGTTTTCACGAATGCGGCTTCTTCCAGAAGTTCTGAAAATGAAAGAGAGACAAGATTAGATAGGCACGGGGTACGAGGATAATGAACACCCCCGAAATTAATTCAGCTGCCAAGAGACTGCTTGGTTTACTTATTACTTATACTTTACTCAGAAATTAGGACATAAAAACTGACATCACACTCCATTTGACTATGACCACGTTCGAAGAACTTTTGGGTGATGGTGCTTGTGTGCTATATACTCAAATTCAGAAGCGCTTTTACCATTACAGCGTTCCGATTTTGGTAACTGCATCCATCGGAATAAATAATTATTGGCACAAATGACGCAAAAGTACTCGCAGTAAGATCTGGTGCCGTTTCTGTAAACCAGTAACATGTGTAATGACGTGACGTCAGCAGGGGCGTGCACAGAGATTTTCTTGAAGGTATGCATAGATATACCTACTACCCAAATCTCTGTGCTTATACAGTATGTTACGAAAACCCTGTCCGACCCGTGAAGGTGTTGTTAGGTATCGATAACTGATTCTACTAATGCATACAAAACCGGGCTTTACTTAAAAAAAAAATCCCCCTAAAAAAAATAAATATTATTTCGCAAAAGGAGGTAACTTATTAAATGTGCGTTGACCACCCTTCGCCTGCCGACCGCGGGGGGCGGGCGGCAGGACACGCGACACGTGGTCGCATCGCTATTCGCTCATAATAATACCGGTGTTGTCACTTTTTAAAAATTACCAAATTTCGGGGAAATTGGAATTAATTCGTTGGAAAAAAAGATTATTTCAAAATTCATTTGTATT
Source organism: Sesamia inferens (assembly GCA_037179545.1). Taxonomy (NCBI): domain Eukaryota; kingdom Metazoa; phylum Arthropoda; class Insecta; order Lepidoptera; family Noctuidae; genus Sesamia; species Sesamia inferens. The sequence goes on from CM073921.1 coordinate 25,049,857, forward strand.
GGTACTATGATGAATACGTAAAATTTTATATTATATTTGGTCATGTGTTTACCTAACCTCTATTATCCTTATGGGTCGGACAGGGTTTTCGTAACATACTGTATATGGTAAAACTTAAAAAACGTAACGTAGACGTAGTTTCAATTTAACATAGTCGCGTACTTTTTTGCATGTCAACATTGAATTGATGTTTGTGCGTGGCTACAATGAACATCTAAGTATGTGATTGATGATAAGAACAAGTCAAATAAATGATATACGTGGGGTGTTAGGTATTTTTTTTTTGCCCAAATGAATACAATGAAATCATCATCTCAGGGTTAATACCAGTCGCATCCAAAGCTTTGGAATCTGGGGTCCGCTTTTCCAGTCTAATTGCTGATTTTGGCAAAATTTCGACATTTTCCGTGAAGCGACTGCCGTCTGACTTGTGGGCTCCAACAACCCGTAACGACTGCCACTAGATGTTCGTATGGCAACCGAAACCAACGGCTTAACGGGCTTTCCGAGGCACGACCAGACCAGTGCAAATATTCATATTCATGCATACAAATATTTACACTGCGCGAGGATCGAACCCGCGCCTCCTTACGCAGCGGCCGCGTTCGCTACCGCTACGCCATGGAGGCTGTCAAAATACAATGAATGGTATAAAGACAACCTTTCTTTTGTGTTAAACCAAAAACTCCAAAATAAATGAATATTTAATTCCGCTTAAAACAACCAATATTGAAACAACATAAGCTGCTAAAATAAAAAGGTATTTGAACGAACAACAATCATGCTATATTTCTGAACTTCTTAAATTCGTCGCATTATATTAGAAGCTGTGCTTATCGTGCCCTTAAAAGCCAATGAAATTTCACGCACACGTACACAACAATTTAGGCACACAAGCAAATAATTTTATACACAGACAGACATGGAAGAGGCACATTTTGTTTGTGCTTACGCCGCAACGAGAAGTGGCGCGGCCGTCGCGACGAAGGCCAGTGATATTTCGTAGTTAGCACTAGGCCCAATAGATGGCAGTGTTCTCACTAACTGATTAACAAAGTCTTTCAGTTTTAAGTTTGTAGTATATAAATTATTATATATTTTTTTAGAAAACTATTAGGGTATGCAGAGCTTTTCTGCTTGTATGGAGCGCACGCGCCTGGACGTCAGGTCGAAAAGTGTAAAATTATGGCATTTCAATTTTGTTATAATACAGGGTGGCGCAATAGAACGTGCATTTTTAAAATAATTATTAAAAAATAAATACAAAAGGTATAGTTAAAATAAAACTAAGCAATTATTAAGTAATAACTGAAGTTTATTTTTTAAAAATAACATCATCTAAATGATGACCCTCTCTACGTTGGCACTCCTCTAACCGCAAACGGAAATTACCGAAAACTTTCTTAAGTAGTGCTGGTGTGATTGCTGCCATTTCACCACGAATATTCTCCTTGAGCTGACTGATGTTTCTCGGATTATTGGTGTAGACTTTGTGTTTGAGGTATCCCCACAAAAAAAAGTCAGGAGGCGTCAAGTCTGGACTGCGCGGAGGCCATGGGATATCACCTCTTTTCGAAATCAGTTTGCCAGGGAACATCTGCTTCACAACCGCCATGGAGTCATTTGATGTGTGACTGGTAGCTCCGTCTTGTTGGAACCAAGTCCTAGAGTTCTTTATTCTTGAATTTTCAAGTTCTGGGGCCAAAAAACCTTCCAACATCGCAACATAGCGTTCGGTATTAACAGTGATGTTTTGCCCCCGTGCGTTTTCAAAAAAATAAGGACCAATTATTCCTTTGGCAGAGATTGCGGCCCAAACTGTCACTTTAGGGCTATGTAACGGTTTTTGATGTTTGAGTCTGGGATTCTCACTATTCCAATAACGACAATTTTGGCGGTTTACGAACCCATTCATATGAAAATGTGCCTCATCAGAGAAAAGGATGTTTTCAAAATTTGAAAACCGATTGAGCATTTCATTAGCAAATGTGAGCCGTGCTATGAAGTCAGAGTCTTTCAATTCTTGAGTTAATTGCAGCTTGTATGGATGCAATTTAAGATCCAAGTTTAAAATTCGTTGCAAACTTCGTCGCGATATGTTTAGGACAGACGATCTCTTGCGAGTAGACATTTGGGGATCTTCTCGTACCGACTGCTTAACACTCTCAATATTGTCTTCGGTCCTAGATGTGCGTGGACGACCTTTTGCGTGTGGTTTAAACGTCGACCCAGTCTCTTCAAACCACTTTATCCAGATTTTAATTAAATTAGCACTCGGAGCCTCCCTAATTTGCCGTACACCATACTCAGAACAAAAAAGTCGCCTGACAACTACGTACGAACGAGAGTTTTCGTAAAATGCGCGCACGCAAAATGCGCGACGCATCCCGTCGAAGTGACTCATAGTGACTAAAACTTCATGAACCGCGCTACCCAACGATATCGGTCTCCCCTCGCCCACGCCCCTTCTACCCCGCAAAAAAAGATGATGCAATATGCACGTTCTATTGCGCCACCCTGTATATAAAGCGCTTGCCGTGTAGTAAGGGCAATGTTTAACCGATTTTATTTTACCATCCACCAGACAAAATCGAGATTCGTCGTGTTCCGGCACGATGTCTAGTGAAGCCGTTCGGAGGACGGGTATGAGCAGTTGTGTGCGATGTATGCCGGGTACGATGCGCCAAATGTTGTTGCATCGGGAGTTTGGTCCTGGAGGGTAGCGGGATCGGAAGCACGGTGCTCCGCTAGCCGACCGCAGGCAGTTGGGGGCCCAAGTATTGTGCCAGCCACATACGAAAGGCTGCCCCACCAACTGCGAAAAATCCCGGGGTGGCCCCATCGTGCCGGTTGGCGACCGGACGAGAGGACCCGATGGCGATCCTTTGGGGGTGTTCGGGCGTCCCCTCAGTCTCCAGATCAATCTCCCTTTCAAATCAAAATAAAAAGTCTCAAAAGGAAAAGTTTGTGTGCACAGCGGGTGCACGTCCTCTCGTTTGAAGTACACCTCTCAAACATTCGATGTGTGCACTTCAATATCGATGCAGTCCATCACCACATTGAGACTGAAAAGCCCCACCTACTTTTCTTCACGGAGACCCAGATCAGATATCCGTCTGATGCGGCATACCTCAGCTACCCGGGATACTCTCTGGAGCATCATTTCCTGCAGCGTGCCGGGGTCTGTGTGTATGTTCGCAATCTGTTGCCGGTGTCTCCGTCACCTCGAAGACCCTCATTTTTCGTCCTTATGTCTGTTGGTTGACACTGGTGTGGACAAAATTGTCTACACCTGTGCCTACCGATCGCACAGCGGTGACCAGGAGCCAACTCGACTATTTGACCACCTCAGTGAAGCTGCTGACAATGCGCTACATCGGCAACCTCAACAGTTCGTCGTTCTGGGGGACTTCAATGCCTGGCACCAAGACTGGCTTTTCAAATACCAGAGGACCGATCACGCTGGGAGAGAACGCGAAACTTCGCGCTATCAATGGGCCTTTTCCAGCTGGTGGGACAAGCGACTACTGGGGTGCCTGATATATCTGGTCATACCGCCAATTGTCTGGACCTTCTGCTGACCCGGATAGATGTGTTATTACAGTTTCCTCATCGTTAGGAACTTCAGCTCTTTGCATCTCTCTTTGCCCATAATTCGTGTCTTGACACTAACAGTGCTATTCCACCTAAATTACCTCATTGCGGAACTTCAATATCGGAAGTTCGCATTAGGAACAAGAAGGTTCTGAGAGTATTGTGTCGTCTGGATGTGAATAAGGCTAGTGGTCCGGATGGTATACCAGCGATTGTTCTTAAGGCATGTGCGTCCGAGTTGTCTCCTGTATTGATGCGCTTGAATCGCCTTTCATTTAGGAATGGTACAGTCCCCAAGTCCTGGAAGCTTGCCAACGTGCAGCCCGTGCCCAGAAAGGTTAGTCGTGCCCAGAAAGGTTAGTCGTGCCGATCCTACCAACTATCGGCCGATTTCAATAACCTCCATACTCTGCAAGATTATGGAGCGTGTATTGAACTCGCGCCTCTTGGCTTGCCTGGAAGGTAACGATTTCCTCAGTGACCGACAGTATGGGTTCCGACGCAATCGGTCAACTGGGGACCTACTACGAGTAGTGTATGCCACTCACTATGGGGCGAGGCCCTCGAAAAAAATGGGGAAGCGATTGCCGTCTCCCTTGATGTCTCGAACGGTTTCGACCGGGTATGGCACGCTGGCCTTTTGAGTAAGCTTCCAGCGTACGGCATTTACACTGGCCTGACTGGCTGGGTAAAAGACTTCCTGACTGAACGGTCCCTCCGAGTTGTTGTCGACGGATGCTCATCGGAGTCCATGTCGACCAATACCGGTGTTCCTCAGGGGTCTGTTCTCTCTGCAACTCTGTTGCTGCTGCATATTAACGATCTGCTGATGCCCGGTATCTATAGGTATGCAGATGACAGCACAGTTGCGGAGAGATACCTGCCGGAATCTCGGGCTAGTAAGGAATCATTCCGGTCCGAAAGAGAGGTTATAGTAGAGCGTACGAGTGGACGGATGGGGCAAAGCCAATCTTGTAGCTGTTGGGAATGAGACCCAACATGGTCGCGGTATATACGCGCCAGCGGCGTGAGCAGTCGTCATCGGCGGGACGCGGGCGGGGGACATGACTTAGTGAGTGGACCGGCTCGGACCTCACCACTCGCCTCCATGGACCCCGCCGCGACACACACCTCTTCTTAAAATTAATAATTGTTTGTCCGGGATTCTGTTAAATATTTAATTTGTCACCAACGGCAATATACCAGAACCTTAAAAATACGGTCCATTATTTCATCACCCTCTAGCTATCTAGAGGGTGCTACTATGTAGCACCCTAATGCTACTATGTAGCATTTAATGCCGCTAAAACACAGGCGTGTCTTATCGTCGCCAATAGGAGCCCGTTCACCTTGGCTCCTACTTTTCGAAGTGTCCTTGGAGTGTATCGTCCGCCTTCAGCTTTTGGGAGTTGAGATTTCCTCAAACCTCAACTTTGTGCGGTTCATTGAGTCCAAGGCCAAGGTGGCTGCCAGAAAAATTGGCGTCATCACAAAGGTCCGTTGTTACTTCACACCAAGGCAGCTTCTAATGTTGTACAAAGCACAGGTCCGCTCGTGTGTGGAGTACTGCAGCCACATTTGGGCTGGTGCTGCGAAATGTCACCTGGCTACTTTGAATTCAGTGAAAAGGCGTGCGAAGAGGCTGATTGGTAACCCAGATTTAACTCGAAACGGTCTCCAAAGCCTAGGACACAGGCGTACAGTAGCCAGCCTTTCGGTCTTCTATAGGATGCATTCTGGTGAGTTTGCAAGGGAATAGCATGATTTAATTCCCCCATCTCCGTTCCACCATCGGACGACCCATCGTACGGCGACTTTCCACCCTTACTTTGTTAACACCACTACGATCCGGACGAAGCGTTTCGCTTCTTCTTTTATACCGCGTACATCGAGGGACTGGAATAATTTTCCAGCGGCGGTGTTTTCGTCACACTACAATTTGAGTGTCTTCAAGGCTATAGCGAATAGGCTCTTAATAAACTAGCGCACTTTACCATCAACGATCGCATCGCTGCTTACCATCAGGCGGGATTGCGGTTAAGCACTAGTTTATAATTTATGAAAAAAAAAATCGTTAATAAAATGCAACGTCCGAATGCTGCATCTTCTTCATCTTTTGCCTTCTCTTCCCTACATTACGACATTATCTTCATTATAACCACATATCATTAACAATAACACATATTATCATTTTTTCAAAGTTGCGCCTGCGACGTAGAGGCCCCGGGTTCGATCCCCGGCCAGGTCGTGATGGAAAACGATCTTTTCCTGATTGGCCTGGGTCTTGGATGTTTATCTATATATGTATCTATTATAAAATATAGTATCGTTGAGTTAGTATCCCATAACACAAGTCTCGAACTTACTTTGGGGCTAGCAATGTTGTTTATAGGCATTAAACACATCAGATATAGTGCGACATACATGCTGCAAGTATAGTTTTCATGTATCTTTACGAGTTGTGATGGCATTTTTGGGATGCTTTTTAAATAGTTATTTAAGGCTGACATCTTTGCATTTTGTCTATTTACCTAGCCAGGTAATCAGGTAAAATCGCAGCAAATCAGGAGAATAGCCATTCTCTTGATTTGATGATCCATATTGAAACTAGCATCATTAAACCCACATCTGAACAGTGGTAAGCTTCAATGACAAAGTATTCAAAATCATCTGCTTACAAACTTGACCTAAACCAAAGCCAAAAAATAACTTACTGTTAACTCACGGCGAGAAGGTTCTTCACCTTTCGTTTTTTTTTTAAATAGTCGGTTAAAGGCAGTAGAGAGGAGATAAACGCTATTGGTAGAAAAATACTCGCGCTCTTAACTTAGATGGAATTTCTATAGCGAATAACTACAACAATTTTATGAATTTTGAGATAAGGGCTTAAATAAGTCACACCAAATTTTATTTTAAATCTAACTGCATGAAAAAGCGAAAAAGGTAAAAAACTGAGATAGACTCTATTGATTCTTAACCTTCTATAAGTTATGTTAACTTAAAGGTTTTCCTATAGTGAATGCGAGTAAACTTGTATAACTTTTAGAATTGACATCGTTTAAAAACTGAGACGACCTTAAAACGAAAATGTCATTTCTTTATTTTCGTATCCTGAGTTCGAATATTTATTATTTTTCATCTTTTTCGTCATTTCCGAGGAAAAAAAGATTAAAATAACAAACCAAACTTTCATGGTGATTAAATGATAACAAAATGGGATATTAACACCTGTTAATAACAATATTTACAAACTTGATTAACAACAAATACAAGTTTATTATCTGGTCATTATAAAAAAAAAACTTTTCGGCGACCACTTTTTTTTTGACGGATCAGGAAGCAAGATTGTTGCATAAAACAAAAAAAAAAAAACTTATACAAAGTTATGCATAAGCGCATCATAAAAATATTTCACTTGTTAGATTTATCTTACTAAATCAGCAAATTAAATTAAGTAAAGCTTGCCTCATAACATACCCGTTGATCAAAAGTATAAGTAATTAAAAGTCTATTTGCTTATTGTATTTGTTCTGAAAAGAAAATGTGCCAAAATCTAGTTGCAGTCTCATCTCGACGACAAACAAATGTCAAAAACTTGTCAAAATGTAGGTGAATTAGACGCATTTTTGACAGATTGGTTGAGTCCGAGATCAGACTGTGAAAGTTCTTAAAATTACGAGAATTGTCCTACCGAATGGTAGCCGCATCGGAAGTATTTGCTGTAACTAGCACCCAATCGTTAATTTTAGAAGAAGTGACTAGGGCAGCATGAACACGAAGGGCTGAACATAGTGCACTAGTTTCACTTTTTGTGGAAACGTGTTCATGAATGAAACACTGAATACACTAAGATGGGTTCGTTTATCAGTATATTGAAAATGCCTCTTTGATGTATAACGAGTCTTAAAGTTTTCTTGTGGTCCATCAGCGTGGTTAACGCCATGACTGTGTTGTGACAGTGTTGCCTTCCATGATCATATTCTTATCTTGGTGAGTTACCATTAGAGCTTCAGCGGACGGCACATCATGACGAGGTCCACGAAGACCGATGCCTGGGCCAGGATTGCGGGTTGCTTGAAAGGGAAACCGTGGCGTGGCAGACGCAAGTGAAGGAACACGGGTGGGTTTTAGTCAGTAAAAGCCAGATTAGCCCATCCGCTCCACCCAATCTCTGGAAAAAGAAAACATATGATTAACTTTCAAAACTTATAATTAATTTTTATTTATGTCAAGGACCAGTTCAAAATCCAAGCCGTGCTTACTACCGTTTTATGCACGCAAAAACAATGCTAAACTTTCACATTTATGATGGGTCTTCCAATCCAACCAGCTGAATACCAGAATTTTACACAGAAATGAAATGAAATGAAAAGAAATGAAATCGTTTATTAAGCCAGAGTGATTGCGTATCAGTAATATGATACCCAGTAACTTTACTACTGGGAATCATAATACTCTTTAGTGTGTGTTTGGTTGTTAGTTTGTGCATAGTTATTAATTGACTGCATAATTTTTTAGATTTAGTTAGTGTTCCGAAGCGAGCAAACACTTAAAGGAGAGAGGAGAGACTTCTTAAGTTAATCTCAAAAACATGAGCCATAAGCCCCCGGAGTAATTTTTTCTATGTTGCTAAACAGCAAATTGAAGAAATGGTCAATTACCCGTATTACTGCCATTCCGTTTCTAATGATGGAGTGTAAGCTGCACTTTGACTGCAACCGCTAGGTAAGCCATGTTTCTACCCTCGGCTCGCACTGGACGCTCCAGTTTGATCTTTTCACCTTCATGACACTATTTCCATCATCTTGTTGTATTCTGAAATCTGAAAGTATATTATTGTTAGTCGTAGAACTCAAACATTAAAATAATTATATGCGTGTGGTACCAATAATTAATAGAACCGGCAAATAGTGGATCCAAAGATTACCTACTTCGTGATGTAGACAAAGATTAGCTATCAAATCGTATTTAGTTATAATATCCACCGATAAAGGCTTTGAATATCGTTTTTCTTTAAGATATATGATAATACTTTTCAATGTTTTTTTATTTTATTTTATGCTATCGCTTGTAAATATAAACGTTTAAGAACTGTTCTTTTTATGTTTTACTGTCTACAACTTTAATATTTTATCAATCAATCATAGCTTTTCATTTCATGGTATTGTAAAAAAAATATTATAACATTGTTGCTGATTCAATACCTATGTATAGCTTATAAACAGTTTAACACACTAGTCGAGACAAGGATAGCGAGACTGAAACAACTATATTGCTGGCATTTCTCTCTCAAACAACCAAATCACTCTACGTTTGATTGTAACGTCCAAGTTCTACAGAGTTCATTGTCTCCTGGTGCAAGTGACTTATTTGGCAGAAATAACCAATTTAACAACGCTACATGGATTCGTTTTGGAAAATAAATGACAAGTTGTGTCTGATTAATTTGCTTTGTTTAACTGTTCTATAATAGTTCCGCTCCGGGGGATGTCATTGGGGCACTTGCATTGTATTTATTTAAAATGTCGGCAAGAAATCTCACGCAGATTATTTGTATAAATTACACTAGGACAGTGTATTATAGCCGATATTTAGTTGATATTTTTATTTGCTATTTTATTATTTGTTGCATGCCACCACGTCAATTATAATACCGCCTTCATACTAACTGTAGTTTGAAACCGGAACAGGTACCACTTTAGGTACGGTAGATATTGCTCGGGTACCAGGGTAATATTAATGACAGAAGCTAGATCGCATATAAGCAAGGATTAAAAAAATCCTTCAAAATATGCCTTCAGCTCTATTTCTGAATAAAAGTAATTATGAAATCTGTTTTAGTAAAATTCTCGAGGAACGTAAATAGATTTATTTAAACAAAATTCGAGACATAACTTGCATAAGATAAAGATTTATAAAACGCTACCTGTTCTATTGCGTGCAAAAATACAAATAACTTAACACGCACAGACGTAGGTAAATGTATTCTTACTACTTATGTGGTAAAGTCATAATGGTGGGAATCTAATATCTTTGGTCGATTAATAATATAACAAACAACAAATCATGAAGTGTATTTTCTCTAAACACACAAGATAATATTGCGTTTGTCATGTTAGGCCTTCACGGGATATATTGTTCATATGTTAATAAATTCTGTAGGTAGTGTAGGAAAATTATTCTCAGGCTATGTGGCATCAACGCTATGCCATAGCTGCTACGACGTAGCGTCTTGCTCCGGCGTAGTGAAAAGGTAAAACTTTATAGTTCGTCGTGTTCAGTATTGGCCAAATTGGTCCCGAATATTTTTTTAATCTATTTAATGCTGTCGAAGGAAGTTCTAATTATTCGCTCTGATATTTTAAAAGTTCAGGTATTAATAAAGGTAATATTTATTACAGCTTGCGCTATTACATCATTGATGTAACAGCGAATAACAGTAATAGTATACCTACCTATTGATCTCCTATAAAATATAACACATTGCAATACTCGTATTACCACCCTAAAACCTGTTCCGATATACGCCTCGTCCGCGTACCGGCACGCGGACGAGGCGTATATCGGAACAGGTTAAACTCTTCTGTACTAGGGTACAATGAGTCACAGGACATTTTAGCGGCTCGGAGTACTGATACTTGGACAAGGCGTATTTCGGAACAGATTTAAATTATTTGTATGTACATACAAGGGTGGCTCAGGCAGCGCGGCAAGGCATTGTGGGCAATTACGATATCAAGCACACGATTTGTGAACTTGAAAACTTACCAAGATAGAAACTTACTTTTTTCGATCGTTTTAATATTGCATTACTAAAGCAAGAAAAAAGCTGCCGGTTGAGCTGCAAGTTGGAATAGTGCATTCCATGTTACAAAATGACGTCATCCATAACGTGACGCTTAAAACCTGTTCCAATATACGCCTCGGGAGTACTCTTTTGTACCAGGGTACAATGGGTTGCAGGAGGTCTTTGGAGTTGGATAAATATCAATGGGCAAGAAAGAGATAGAATGAATATGTATACGCTATCTCTCTTGAATCACCCCATCCCCCAACAAATGCATTGCTATCTTCAGAGTGGATTCCGCTACGAAACTATGAATTTGTTCATACAGATGGTGCAAATATTTTGTTGTGACATGTCTTAGGAATATCACTGGTTAAAAGTGGTTTTTTATACCAGCAAAGTGTTAAGTACCGGAGGTACTTACTAGAAGCCTGATTGATATTCGTTATATGTGAATTTTATGTACATCGAAGCTTCAAATTGAACTATAAAAAGCTTGAAGTTTTACATAATAGCTCCATTATAACGAAAACGGCTTTTTCTTAATCCCTTGTAATTATTTATTACAAATAGTAAGTTATGGTTAATTTTTTACAGAATGAATTAATTTATCTAGTTTGCAATATATAACTAATCTTTATATATTCCAATATATAACTAAGCTATAATATTTACAAATCTACTAAATTACTACACGAACAACATTTGAAAGAAAGAAAATAAATACATTTATTCAGCACACTTCAAGACATACAATAGAATAGAATAGAATACTCTTTATTATGTACATCATATAGATTACAGAACATAAATATTTTTTTTTACAAAGGTTGACACAATGGGCGGTCTTATCGCTAAGTGCGATCTTTTACAGACAACCTTTGGATGGAATTCTAAGGGGAAGGATAAAGAAATAATGTAGGTAGTCTACAGTGTACTAAAATAAACAAACATCAGGGGGCAACAAATAAAAATCAAATAAAAAGTAAAAATCTCGATGTAAAAATAGCAGTAAAGCATAGCAAATGCTATTAGCATTTACATTCATAACATGTTATTTATTAGGTATATTTTTATTCATTATGGCATTAGAATTTTAATCTGCTAGCCTTCTTTAAAATAAATAAATTAATTTAGTCGTTTTTAATTTTGTGCGCCATAAAGGTGGCAAAACATAGCGCACATATTTGTACATACTATCTGTAACTATACCTTTGTTTAACAAAATAAATGATTGTCTGATTGAAATTCAAACAATCCGCTTCCAATCAAATAATCCCGGTGCCCTTTGAAAGTATGGATGCACTTACGTATATTTTTATCCTTGCCAACATTTTAAATTTTCAAGGAAGTTAAATGATAAAATTGCTACAACGTAATGACGTCATTGCTGGCAGAAGCCCGCAGTTGATGTTAAAACGTTTTAAAATACGAGAATTGATCTTCAGATCACGTTATCCGCGTAGCAAAAGTAAGAACTGCACCTAGTACTCCGATGCGTGGGCACCATCTGCTACGAGTATTATAGTAAGCGTAGCTGTGATAATGCTACGGCGTAGCTGTTGTAAGCATAATAATATTTTTAATATTGGATGGTTTTAATATTGGAGAAATATTTGCGTCTGTGAATACGTATAGACATACACAGTTATATGTCGTGTTTGACAAGGCAGTTGTAATAATTATGCTTATTTCAAATTTTATTCTTTTCATGATTTGCTTTAACACTTTACTGATTTATGAAAGTGACTGCGTCGTTGTAAAACTCGACCATACAATAAGACCCGTAATCAACGAAAGAATCCTACTACCTCGTGACGATGGGCGTCGATTCACCCATTGTATGCCACTTGTCGTATATTAAGAAAAGTTACTGTCACACTTATTGGATTCATTCTTGCAGATCAGAAACAGCTCAAAGACTCAGCTTTCAATTTTAACGCTAATTTTTGACGATTATTTAGTAACATATCAGTAATACTTTATGCTTCTAATCACAACTCTTTTAACACAATATAACTTATGATTGCATTGTTACAACAATATTTTATATTAAGACAGTTTTTGACAACACTGTTTATTACGTCACCATGACATGCTTTCAAATTATTGAAGCCCAGTTATATTATAGCAGCTCACTAGACGTCCAAACTCCTCCAAGATTATGCAATTTTCCTGGCCACTAACGGTATTCAATTTTCAAACTTAAAGACGTACTGTGAGACTTCATTATAAATCCAGGAAGTGCTATGGGTAGTTATGCTATTTTTTTTAATTGATAACTTTTAATAACTTCATTATCTTTACAGCGTTGTCAAAATTACTTCGCCACCTTTACTTTATTCCAGGTCAGCCCAGTTACGAGGTTTCCACAAGTAACAACAAAAAAAGTTAAACAAAATGATACTGTAAAACTACGGTTTAGGAATTAATGAATGGATGTCATGTTGATATATTGCACAGTACGGAGTGTGGAACTTAGGGTTCGCCCAGTTTTTCTCCCTCGAGTTGTATGCCTGTCGTCCCTTTTCCTCTCCGGCCGGTTTGTGGGTTCAACCAATGCGGACTGGCGGGAATTCAGAAATCGCGCCAATGCAGGTATCAAGAGCTTTGATGTCCTAGTAACTAGGGTTCACGATGGTGGACTATCGGCTAATAGGACTCAACGCTTCTCTCACAGCGTTGAGCTCTAACTGATTGATATATTTATTACAAGTGAATATATAAATTTAAATGTTACATTTTAATTATAGATCTACTCTGCATTATTTTGGTATGATTATGTGTATTTAATGAAATATTTCAAGAAAACAAACAAACTCGTTTAGAGTTTGATAGCTCAATAAATCATTTTCTGGGTAATTTGATTTCAGAACTAAAGTGTGAAGGTATTTATTTATTTGGGTACACATAATGTATTTTTAAGTACTATCGAATGCAATATCCTTGGTCTTCATAGTCGCTAATAGGGTTTACCAGCAATCTCAGAAATACTCAAGTGTAAAAAAAAGGAAAGAGACTACGCAATGCCGGTAGTACACGGGCAAAGTTTTTTCCGAACCAGAATGTACTAGCAGACCATAAGTGTAAAGATGTCATGGTGTTTAAGCTAACACAAAACGAAACATCAATCTGATAGCTGTCGGGTCTCTTGGACGTTAACAAACTTTGAAAGTTTACGGCATACATTAATCATATAAATGTAATATGTTTGTGAATACATCAATCATATAAATGTCATGTTTTTCCGAAACTGTCATTAACATAGGATGTAACGCTGGTTTAAAAAGATTAAGAAGGAAATTGTAAATAAATGCATTTTATTAAGCTTAAGTTTTATATTATTAGGGTTTGTCAGCCTTTCAGAAACCACGTGTGTCCTTTTCAGGAAAATGCATTAGCATTTTGCTTTTTTATACTAGCATTTTATTGTTTAATGGGTCTTGACCTTAGCAAGTTAACCTACTGATGAAAAAAGTAGTAATGCTTAAAATTTGTGTCAACCTTTATAGATTTATTATATTAGCTTCCATCCAAGACTTCATCCGTGGGAAATTTCTTGTGCTGCCTGCCCTATTGCTTCGTCATTGTTTAGTGACTTTCTGACCTTTTTTCTTGACTCCTAGTTCAGAATTGTGTCATTGGGATGCGGACGTGATCATAAGAAACAACGATTAGCGAGACCGGGACTGATATTGGATCAAAGATATTTTATTAATATTGAACTTAAGTCTGATTCTTACCCAGCTCCTCGATGAACTATTCCTCAACTTGTAAATATTGGTAGATCACGTACAGTATGCCTTGCTTATCACTGGTGCTTCGTGGGTGGAATGGCATCCGGATCTGAAAAACCAAGTCAATGTGTGGTTTTATAGGGGTTTGGACACTTTATTGGCATGTTGTAAATTTATGACAACATTATAGCTGTGCTTTTAAGTGACCACAGCAGTGTAACCATCTCTGCGTGAAATTTAGTTGAAGTGAGCGGGAACTGAGCTGTCATTCCAACTAATGCTAGGAAAGGCACGATTGACAGCTGTCAATCGTGCCTTTCCTAGTATTCAATCTCGCCGCAAAAAGTTATGTGGAGTGAGCTCACTTTACAGAACTTTTTACAAAGTCGATCGGCTAGTTCTCTCCAATTTGTAATAAATAAAGCAAGAGCCCAAGTTCTCCAGACGGTAACTATTTTATAAATAACCCAACTATTTTATAAAGATCCCAATCTTTATTTTAGAATATGTGTTATTTTGAATGTAGGAATACCCTACCTACTAGTTTGGGCTCACGGCCAATAGTGAACAGGTATCAGGTATGTTAAAGCATTATTTTTTATAAAGCCTGAGTCTGACTATTGATTTTTAGGCATACTTAGAATAATGTTATTTATTAATAATTAATACTGCCACAAAATTGCCATACGCAGTGCTTTCAGCCAGACGCATAAAAGCTCGCAAAAATAACGTTATCTTATTTATTGAGCATATATTAAATTACAGACTAACTTAAATTTGTATTTGTCCCATTAGCTCATAACATTGTAACCTATTTGCAACAGACTAGTCATTAAGCCTAGGCGAAAATTCATGGGATTGTGTAATTTCGTAGAATTCATGATAAAATATTACTTTTTTCTGAACTCTCATTCCATTACCTATCTATCTACTTTAACACACCTTTCGATGTAACGAAACGCCCTAAATTATCAATTTTCAGTAAGAAGTCTCTAATTAAAAATTTTCAACGTAACAGAATCATTGACATTATGTCTTTTATTAATTAACGTAACATAATTACTGAGCAAAACCAGTATACAAGTAAAGCGACGCAGTGTTAAAAAGAATATGACAAATTTTGAAAAACTATATTTTTGTGCTGAAATAAGCATGGGAATATTCAGAATTCGTTCCAAAATCTGTGGAGTTATTTTTTATGATTTCACTACGAACAGTTTATGGCCAAATCGTAATATCGCCTTATAATCTAAATAGTGTGGTTTATACTACCCAAGTAATTGAGTTACAGAGCAACCTGAACGTTGTATAATGAAATTAAGATGAGTATTACAGTGCAGAGTGTGCTCGTTTGGGCGGCAAAAGGCGCCAAGCTTTTGCCAACAATACTAATGTAAGCTACGATAATAGTATTCTGATCTCACCGTTATTAGATGAGGCTAGAAATATTTATATTATTACAATTATGAGTTGACTTGTAATATTTTTTATTTACCTATCCTCCATAAAGAAATGCGATAGTTACGCTCTCTGTCTTTACCTATACTAGCACGGGCTTCGTTAGATAAAGGGAGAGTATAAGTAGGAAGTAGCAAATGTTGATAACCTGATTGATTACTCATTCCGACAAATTGCGTCGCGCTAGGGCAATGATTGTCATGGGATCGCGTGCAAATTTACTAGCGTAACATACTTTGTAAGGAGTCTACATCAACAGAATATGAACATATTATGCATAGCCTCCGATTTTTTCAGAAAAGTGCCATCATCACATAGATGGGGTAACGCAAAAATATAATTCTGAATGCAGTCACATATCCTCATAATTTGTTTCAATTAGACTGGCACGTGGATATTATGAGTCAGTTTCTAGCGAGAGCCTCAAACCTACCATAATGTAATTAGTCCAAGAGCTAACACCAGTTGCCATGCGCAACGTTTCAATAGAAAGCTGTAGACCTTCTATAAGTCAGAGTGAGACAGGGCGAAACATGGCGATGCTTTTCAAGTGACCTTCACAAATATTGAGTCTTTGCGAGAGTCTGGGACCCTTCATTTCAACTGTTAAAATAAATGTTATTGTGCAGTGCCATTTTATTAAAAACGTTTCGTGCGACTCTGGTTTGTTGAGGAATAACCGAATAATGTCTTGTCTGAGGCATAATGTGAATACGCTCTACTCGTCTAGATAACCTTTTTTTCTCTTTATTTTACTTAGGAACATTTACATGACTATATGCCATTAGTAACCTTTACAGGTATACAAATATTGGACATCAGTATAAAAGATTATAATGTAAATAATATAGTCGTTACCTAGGTACCTAAAGTATACCGGTACCTACCCTAGCAGACACGCTGGGTCCTTTCTATTGTATGGCTTAATTTTCTTTTTTTGACTGGTTACATCAATGTGGTCCAAAGATATGATAAGTGGTGAATTAAACTCTCAGGCAGCTGCACAACCAGTTTACTGGTTCTGTCTAGACCGTTACTTAACATGGCATTAGTATTATTATGAGAAAATTTTGTTCAATATATTAGGGGGACGCTAAATCTTGATTGATTATTATCCCTTCTCTGGTTCATTTGCAAGGGTTAACCGTTCACGTAAAATGACTCAGTGCACTTTGTACGAGTCTACGAAGAAGGCTTATACGTCAACTCACGCTTAAAAAACACTGAAGATATTAATCGGTTCGTTACAGGTGGTGTCCGTAATGAATTTTTGTGGTTAAACAGTGCACCATCTGGCAATTGAAAATGGAGTACCAAATGAGATGCGATGGAGACCAATCAGTCCTACAGGGCGGAAAGCTGAAGTCTTAAGAAAGTTAGTATACATTGAAATTCTAATTATTTCTTTTGCAGAAAATCTGTTACAATGGTCTTCGGTAAATGATTCTACCGCATCCTCGAAATGGCACAACATGTTCTACATAAGTGTTGGTGTAGTAAAAGATGCAACATTAAAACTCTACACGAAACAGTTTTGTTTTATAGCATAATTGTCATGACGAGTTACAGATTTTACGAGCTGTTACCCGGATGACCCTGGTTTCAGAGTTTCCGTCTGACGAATATTATAAATATCGATAAAGTGGTTCTTAGGAGTGAAAACGTAAAGTAAGACGATATTTTCGCATTTGTTAATTGTTTTTATGCCTTTTGGATATGATTTAGGCGTGACAAAAAACGGTTCCCTTCATTATACCTTTTAATTAGTTTACGGCTTGTTAAGACAAGAAGTAGCTTTATTGCACTTTCTGCACATTGGAACCAAAGCGCTAGTGGACTAAAACTACTGTGATTCAGCAAACATCCTGGTATACTCAGGATAGTTCTTTAGTAATATGTTTACAACTAAGTATGACACAGTAGGTACAATGCGAGGATGAATAATTTGTATTTTTTTATATTTTTCAGGACCAGCCATCACTCCTCTAAATACTGCTCACAAACACGAACACTATCGTATCATGGTCAACAGGCTGCTAGCATGTAAGGTGATCCTGTCGTAGTAATAAACGGCTCCATCAAGAAAGTTAGTACTCAGTACTTTAATATCACTGCCGTTGTTATTAGTGTATTAAAGTACACAAAAATTGAAAAATGTTTTTTTTGTTCCTATAAATATTTGTATTGCAATACAATACAAATATTTATTGGAATTATGGAATTATTTGTAATGACAGTCAAATTTATTTATTAAATAAAATGAAAAATATAAATAAGTGTGACTGCTTGTTGCTGTAAATTTGTTATTATCTGTTGTCTTCCAATTAGATTAAACAAATAACTGTCTTAGTTGCACAGTACATAAAATTCAGCAGAATTTAATTTAACTTTTAGAATAGTTGCAAAGCAACAAAACCTATAAACACAGCTGTGTTATAACTAGATGTCATTTAAAGCTAAGTTGATATTATTACTGGCTAGATTTCATGCATATCAGTTGTGCTCCGAACTGATCCTAAAGAATTTCTTTTATTTACGAAACACTGAATCTTTTTGCATAATTCAATGGTTAAAGTAATCATTGTGTATAAAATATATAAGAACATCCAAGTAACATATTATTATATTTTGTAAATTATCATCAATAACGATTACCTTCTGCACATTTCAGATAAAAATTGAATCAGCAAATGTAGACCACCATATGAAACACCATAAAGTGAACTAACTAATCATCTGGGTAGGACTGCTCTGTTCGACGACATCACGTTTCAAGCTGTGAGTAAAATCCTCTTTATATTACCGTCGATGACTATCAGAACCAGGGCATATCCTAAGTGTTATCTAGGACAGTTTATAATACACTGACATTTCTTGCGCCTAAAAATATGCAAAAAACAGGCATCTATTGCATGCCAATTGGACTAGATGACAATATTTCCATATAAGTACATATTATTTGTATTTACAATAAAGTAAGTTGTTTATAATGTTGTTAAATATTGACTAACTGAATTGTGCCTATTTTCCGTCTCTCATTCTATCTCTTCATGAGAAAAAAGCCTGAGTTAACCAATTCTTTTAAGATTATACTCAGGCAATATTCTGTGTTCAGTCAAGTCGTAAAAATAGCGTACCAGCACTTGTGTTTTTTGCTGAGTGTAGTTTTAAACTAGGTCTATGACTACTAGCGCTTGTATACGATCACATAACAGGCTTGAAGCTTCTCTATTGTGTTCAGAACTGGCGCAAAATCACTACTTTTTTACTACAGAGATAATGCATTAGAACTTATAACATTATTTTAAGCTAGAAGTTACAGATCTAGAATTTAAGCTAATTTAGCTTCACACGCACATCCTATATTGTTTGTGTAACTGATAATAACTTGTTGTTCTAATCAAAATATGAATAAACTAATAGAAACTAGTTTAAAGAATAACAAGGAAGCGTCTTCCGAATGCACCACGTGTTAAACATAACTGATGATGTAGAAAAAGACGCAACATTAATATTCTATACGAAACAGTTTTGTTACATAGCAAAACTGTCGTGAAGAGTTACAGATTTATATTTTACTTGCGACCGTCCCTGCTATGCTCTATTTTTTACAATTTACCAAATCACCGATATTTCTTTATGTAAGTATGCAATTATATGTGGGGTGGTGAGTAAATCTTGTGTGTGTTGTATGTGGAGAATGTTGAGTGTATAGTGTTATATACTCAGGGCGTTAAATGAAATCTCTGTATCAGGGTGATTTACTAACGATGTGGGTAATTCAACTAATTAATTAATTAATTACAGCTATGCCAATCCACTGAATTAAATTTTAATTCCGAGCTTCTTTTTCTTTCTACTTCATTAACAAAAAGACAGAAGATAAATATTAGTTGATCTCTTCGTATGTTGTAAGTGTCTATACGTTTATTATAAGTACTCATAATTCATCAGAAATATAATAATTTCTAACAAATTATTATATTCTTGATTACTTTACATACATGTTGTTTCCACCATCAATCTAAGGAGAACGGCTACTGTATTATGGGATTATACTCTCAAGCTCAATAGCAACAGATCAAAAGAAAGTGCTTTTTAAGGGAAAGCTTGACTACAGATACGATATTTGTTAATAAATAGTCAGTGTAACACAATGATGTGATAACGTAACTTCTTAGAAAATACCATTTCGTTTCTATGCTTATTAAAACATGGAAGTTTTTACATGTTTGCGCAACATTCATACTTTTCAATAATGGTTAGGTGTTTTAACTGTTATAGGGATAATCAATAAGATATTTTTTTAAGAAATGTAAAAATTAATCATTATGTATGTAACCGCTGGATGCGGGAGGAGCTGGACCGGTCGTCGTGGAGCTCCTTGGGGGTAGGCCTATGTCCAGCAGTTGACGTCTTTCGGCTGATATGATGATGATGATGTAAATAACTACTATAACTAGTAAGGAAAATATATTTAAGATGTTATTTTGATTGCTATTTCAGAATCTGAGAGTCAGCCTCACGTGAAGCAACTATGACAAACTTTAGGTACACAGCCCGGAGCCAGGTGAGGTCGACCCAACGCATCGGCAGTATTCAACTGGTATCCCGACCATTTCAACTACATACCACTGAAACGAATCATCATCGATTCACATTATGGTATGTACCCCACAAACACATTTTATTGGAATTGCTGTATATCTATCTATATATAGTATTAAAAACTAATCATTAGAATCAGTGTAAGCTCTTTATTTATAATAAAGGTCAGGCCAAGGCCCGACACACACTTATCCGGCTTTTTAAACAATAGAATAGCTGCTGGGTTTCGATTGATACTAAAAGAACGACTAAATACTACGAAAAAAATGTTTTTACAAAAAAACAAAACACTGCAATGTAGAAAATAACTTTAAATTTCGGAAATTACCATCGCGGATCAACATTTTCATGTTATACTTCATATTTTTACCATTACATATTTTTTCATTTTTTTTTTCAAAGTGAAAAGGTAAAAATTTTTGCCATGCCACAAAAATCGTACAGTAACGTGGTATGTAAATATCAGCGATCTGTATTCTATTAAAATATCGTCAATATAAACTTATAATATATTATAATACGGACATCTAAAAATATTTTCTACAAACATACTTCTAATAATTCGGTATAAAATCATATTATTGAGTCTAACACAACAACTTTCCAGGAAAAATAATAAGATTAATATACCACTGAAGCAAAAATAATGTTGCAAATCCATCGTTATTTAAGACGGATTTATTCTTTTATAAAAAAGTCACTGATAACCTCTTCTTGTTTGAAGTAGGTTGACAAATGGTGTACATTAGCAAAATTACTGTAATAATAGTATTATTTTACACTTTCTTAGAATTGACACTTATGTATAATGTCTACTTTTACAGATTAAACGATGTGTAGTCGCGTCAGGAAGACTACTGAAGACAACTGAATTATACATACATATTTCAGGCCGCTGCCTCGAATCTTGCGGGCAGCGGGGCGGCAGCGGCAGCGGCGCGGGAGCCGTCGAAGGCATCGAAGTCCCGTTCTCGAAACTAGCGGGCAGATCGCGCGTCACTATAGCCTCGTAGTGTTGTGTTCATGATTGTGTCGACGAGATATTTGTTTTTATTCGCGAAAGAAATGTCTGAACAATGGCGGCAACATCTTTTTGATTCAAATTTATTCCTAACGCTCGATCACCGTTCGCTGCCCTCCCGCTGCCCGCAAGATTCGAACGCGAGAAGTACACCGCTCGCTGCCCGCCACCGCCCCGCTGACAAAAGGGAGTGGACCTTCTGGTTGTTCCATATAAAATAATGGAAATCAGCTGAATGTGGTTTCAAAACTAGAAAGCCAAACCCATCTCAGTTTGGAAATGATCTTATCTCCTAAATTTTTACACCATAGCCTTTCAATAGGTAGATCTGGAAAATAAATTATCAGAATGTATGAAAAAAGCTTAAAGTTTTTAGTTTAAACGAATAAGATTGTTCATATAAACTATGTCCTAATTATACAATGAAATGAGATTTTTAATATTAAATGTAACGTTCTTTTCAATACTATAGGTAATAATTTTGGTAAATTATTTTGTGATGTATCCATTACTTGCCTTATATGTTATTTATACCAATTTCCAAGTAAGTGAAGCCATGAAGTAAACACGTTCTTTGAAAAATTGTTATAGATTTTGTGAAATGGTGGCAGATTTTCGAAAATACCTGATACAAATTATTCTTTTATTTTGGCCTTGGGGTATACCTAAGGTCAAATAGAAAAAATAATGTGTGAGTGTAGAGTTACACGGATCATGCAGGATAGTGTATCCATACAAATTTCTTACATAAAAATTAGTGATAACCATAAACACTTACTCGGGGGTAGTGAAGAAAAACAAAAAATCTTCATGATTTACATAAAAAATAAAAGTGCCAAGTTTCAATTTTATCTCCTCAAGGAGTAACATTTTTCTTACAAAGGAAATCCTCCATTTCAATCCTTGATTGATGCTGGGAGCAGTGCTACAGAAATAACTAAAGTCATTCTAGCAAAAGAGATCAAGACATAAAAACATGAAAAGGGGTAAATCCCCTGGGCACGGTGGACTCAGAATCTAGTACCTGCTGTATTGTGACACATGATATGTCGGGCCGTTGGTGGGGCCTCTTGTCACCATTGTCTGTGTTGTAAGTTAAGTACTAACATAGATTAATGCTATTGTTACTAACCCAATGAATCTTTGTTAAATGGAAATAAATGAGATATAAAAAATGTTGTGTTTATTTATGATATGGTAAATACAGTAGTTTCATTTCTATTCCAATCTCAATACCCACTACGTACGACCGACCACTCATACAGAATTGAAAATGGTCTCACTTGTAGACAGATGACATACGGCAAACCTGATACTACTGTACAATGCACAATTCAATAGAGTCATAGACTAACAGCGAACTGTAAGGTTAACTGCATTTGAGCGCTTCATCTCGTCTGTCATTATTCTACTTGTTAGGATCTAATACTAATCTGGGATATTTATTTTATATTTTTAGGTTGTCTGTAAAAGACCGCTCTTAGCGATAAGACCGCCCATTGTGTCACGCTTTGTGAAATATTTTTATTTATGTTCTGTAATCTAGGTATATGGAGTACGTAATAAAGAGTATTCTATTCTATTTCGCCACCCTCCCGTGATTCTGCAGGCGGTACAATGAGTTGGCAAAGCGTTGTAACCTGGAGATTACCCTGGCTAATGTAAAGTACATAAAGGATTTAGCCTCCGTAAAATAACAATTTATATTTTTTCTCTTTTAACCACAATTGTAATTTAAATATTCAATCTTGACATCATACCTCAAATTTTTCAATGTTATTCAAAATGATTGTAATATGAATGCTCAATTATAATTTTTACTCATCATTAATAAATTACACATCCATTTGTTTTCCAACTAGTAAATTTCTTCTTACCCAATGTTACACCAAAATATTGTCTTTTCGCTTTAATGGTTCCTAACCGATGCTTTATTGTTTACGGACTACCATTACCTACATGTAAAATTTTATTTCTTTAACCGTCCTTGTACGAGGAACAAGTTATGGTTACATGTAGCTAGCGAGCGACAGCATCATTGATTGGTAATATACAGCGAATATTTTCAAATGAATAAAACTTCTAAAAACTTCTGCGTCCCTAGTAACTTTGGAGCCATTTGCGAAATTCGTTGCGGCAACAACGTTCACAGCCGCACCAAAATTATAGTTTTACTTCATTTAAGTATTACTCGTTAAGTTACGTTAACGTGCTGTGCATGCAAGGACCGCGAAGTCCTAACCAGGGATTTCGCGGTCTTATAATAATAATACTCGTATCTATAGAATATTTCGTCTTTTTGCGACTCACAATGTCATTCATATAAAACCACACATATATGTTACAGTCCTAAACTCTTATGTTAATAGGTCCAAATATTCGGTGCATTGTATTACCTCGCTCAACTGCCGTCTTCCTTCCTATTCACTCGGTTTTTTCAGTGAATGGGCTTATTAAATTAGCGTGCTTTACCATCCACGATTCTATCTCTGCTTACCATCAGGCGGGATTGCGATCAAGCACTAGTTTATAATTATTAAAGAAATAAATAAAAGAAAGCAGTTGATTAAAACCTTTAATAATGAGTAACTTCTACCCAAACAAATTCTATAAAATGTCTTTAAACCCTTTTTCGTGTCGACTATGGACCGTATACAAAAAAGTCCTTTAACAGTTATTTCAATCACACAGTGATATTAATTATATCGCGGTGGAACCATATTTATGACTTCTTTATGTTTTTATTAAATACCAGCTCGAAGTTTGGATTATGCCTTGTATAACTTGAATAGGTTGGGACTATTTATTGATTTTCCTAAAAGAGAGCCAATCGAGGTCAAAAATTGCTTTTCAACTAAATTGCCGTTGTAATTAATTCGTTCTCTTAATTAAGTTAAATTTCCCGCTAATTATCAATGCATGTCTCGCTAAATATCCTTAATAACAGACTGCTATTGATTATTGTTGTCATCAAATATTAGCCTAATTAAATCTTTTTCAATTTAACTCTGCTGTTATAAAATATAATATAATCAAGTTCATTTGTTAGTTGCAAATGAACTTGGTTATATTTAGAAGGGTGAAGTGAGCCAAATGAAGTAATAAAAACATAGTTTAGTCTATAGTACGAAGGAGATTCATTAAAAGTATATAATATAGTATCACAGCAAGCAAAATAATGTTGTTCATTATTGCATATTCAATAAATAGTTTTTACGAAAATTAAATAAAAAGTCTCAATATTCATTTAAAACAAATCTATCAGAGTTCAATTAAAATCAATGCCATCTGTCTTGAAAGATTAAAATGTTATGGTGCCCTTGGTCGTCAAAAGGGTTTATGAGTGTCTCGCTAGTTCCACATATGCCCGCACCTTGAACCTTTATTTTGAAGGGCGCCGGGCGTTGCTATCGCTGAATGCACTCAGAGGGATGATACAGGTCGCAAATTGGATTGCTATTTGTAGTGGCGCATTAGCTCAGCTGGATGGAATAGAGCGTCGCGTTTGAAACGCGAAGGTCGTAGGTTCGAGTCCTACATGTGCCCATTTTTTGAACTTCAAAACTTTTGCGCTCTTAATGCAAAAAAAGGTTAAGTACTGGTTTTAAAGGTTGGCACTAGGAGCAAAATGTGTCCTGATTAAAAAAAAAGGACTATTAGAGGATTTGTTAGTACTTAAGAACAACCACGGTACAAATAATATCCACAAATAAGAAACAACAATGGCAGCCTTTAATTTTTTCCCACGGGCATTATTTGAAGAAATGTCCAGATTCCCTAAATATTAATATTATAAAACACTTTAAATGAGTAAAATAACTATTTATTAATCCATCCTATAATTATTATGGGAAAGTGTGTGATTGTTTGACCGTCTTTTACGGTAAAACGAAGCGACGAATTGACGTGATTTTTAAGTGTTACGTTTTGTCTCTTCTCCCACTTTCCTAAAAGAAGCGTTGGAAGTTTGTATGGAGCATCCCGCAATTTTCAAGGCAAAAGCAAAAAAAAAAAAAAAATTAATGCGATCTATTTGTGACTTACGAAAACATCGAGCATTTTTTTTCGAAATCCAAATCGTCTACAGTAGCATAATGAACCATTCTGTTCCGAGTTCTCTTCTGTGTTCTAAATCAGGAAAGAGAACCATGTTACCTCGAATTTAATGCAAGTGAAACAAAAGCTTTTACAAACATATGTACTACTGTACTTTTATTGTAGACTAGCTGTTGCCCGCGACTCCGTCGGCGTGTTGATATAAAATAAGCGCCTGTTAAAATAATGGGAGCAATATGTCCGTCCGCGTTTGCCCCCGTTTTCGCAACCGCACCACACCACACCATCACCACAAAAAATCTTCGTCACTAAAATCATTTTTTTTTTAAATTATAAACCAGCGCTTGACCGCAATCCCGCCTGATGGTAAGCAGTGATGCGATCGTTGATGGTAAAGCGCGCTAGTTTATTAAGAGCCTATTCACTCTAGCCTTGAAGACAAATTGTAATGTGACGGAAATACCGACGCTGGCAAATTGTTCCAGTCCCTCGATGTAAGCGGTATAAAGGAGGAAGCAAAACGCTTCGTCCGGATCGCAGTGGTGTCAACAACGTAAGGGTGGAAACTCGCCGTACGACGGGTCGTCCGATGATAGAACGGAGATGGGGGAATTAAATCATGCAATTCCCTTGCACACTCACCAGAATGCATCCTATAGAAGACCGAAAGGCTGGCTACTCTACGCCTGTGACCGTTTTGAGTTAAGTCTGGCTCGCCAATCAGCCTCTTCGCACGCCTCTCCACCGAATCCAAAGTGGCAAGGTGACATTTCGCAGCACCAGCCCAAATGTGGCTGCAGTACTCCACACACGAGCGGACCTGTGCTTTGTATAAAATTAGAAGCTGCCCTGGTGTGAAGTACCGCGGGACCTTCGCGATGACGCCTAGTTTTCTGGCAGCCACCCTGGCCTTGGACTCAATGAACCGCCCAAAGTTAAGGCTCGGGGAAATCTCAACTCCCAAAAGCTGAAGGCGGTCGGTACACTCCAAGGATACATTATGAAAAGTAGGAGCCAAGGTGAACGGGCTCCTTTTGGCGGTGAAAAGACACGCCTGTGTTTTGGCGGCATTGAATGCTACAAGATTCGCATTGCCCCATTCGGAGACTGCCTGCAGTGCAGCACTCACACGCTCTACCATGGCCTCTCTTTATTATATTTTCACGAAGACGATGTCTGTAAAACCTTTATGCTCGATCACACAGGTACCACAAATAGTTCATGAAGTAATGATCAACTTCATTTTATTATAACGTTTTATTTACTCATGGTTACTTGTGATAATCCCAGTACTAAATTTAGATCGTGTTTTGGAATAAGATATGATTTGAAGTTTTCAAATTGACATTAAAGTAGATTTGTAACAATTTAGTTATATTAGACTTATTTCTTTAACCGCCCTTGCACGAGGGATAAGCCATGGCTAAATTTATATCACGTAGCTAGCGGGCAGTGTTATTTCTATTCAACAACGAGTGTTTTCAAATGAATATAATTTCTAAGAATTTATGCATTCCTAGTACGTTTGGAGCAACTTGTGGGTTTCTTACGGCAACAGTGTGCACAGCTTCCTCCTGCACCTTAAAGTTTCTCCGTTTGTTACGTTGACGTGCGGCCATGCATTAAGGACCGTGAAATCCTTGGTTAGTAGTAGGCTAAAAACTTTATAAGCTTAATAAGTTTCAAGCTTATTTTCCCACATCACTTCATAATTGCACATTCTTTTTGCATCTTTTGTTAAAGTAAATATGTGGCCATAGCAACCTTAATGCATCATTAATACAATGCAATTCAATTTGCTTTAGGTATATATACAACTATTTTATAATTTGGAACCTAGCACAGGTAAATCTTTCACTTAAATGGAGGTACATATGCAAGATAAATAACATTGTAAGATTAACAGTTTCTACAATAATCATTTTTTACTAGACAATATTACTGCAACCGCGTATATCTCATAAAACCAAATTTTGCTACGACGTAGCATCCCGTAGCGTAGTAGCGTAGCGAAACGACGTAGCATGTTGAATAATTTTCGTAACGCTATTTACTCGTATCAACACGCTATCATGAACTAATATAGAATAGTTTTGTATATTCAATAATAATTATGTGGATATTCTTACTTTCATAAACAATCTACATTAATTTCACTTTCGTCGATATACTTATTCTTATTTGTCGTATATTAATTGTCATGTAAAGATGATATATAATGAAATACCTAAGGATAAAAATAGTTACTACAATAATTATATTATAATTGCTGTTGCCTGCGACTCCATCCGCGTGGACTTCTGTTTACAGCGAGTGGTGGTTCCCGTTTCCGTGGGAATGTTCATTCCGAAAAATTAAAAAAAAAGCTGAGTTGATATAAGATAAACGTCTGTTAAAATAATGGGAGCAATATATACGTCCGCGTTTGCTCCCATTTTCGCACCATTTTTCTTACTTCTCTACTCCTATTGGTCATAGCAGTATGTTATATAGCCTATGTCCTTTCTCAGGCTCTAGACTATCTGTGTACTAAATTTAATTACAATTGGTTCAGTAGTTATATATAGTATGAAAGCCGTATAGATAGACAGACAGACAGAGATACTTTCGCATTTATAATATTAGTATGGATTGCCTGTCTAGTATGTAAACCATATCGTTGGTCTTATTTCTTCTCGTCAAAAGCATTATAAGATTAAAAACTACGTAGATGATAAGGAAATTTGGAAATGGTTTCGTCTGCACATGTGTCATTATATCTTTATTTATTTGTTGATAGGCTTATGTAGGTGTGTATATGGACGTAACTCAAATTAAACATCAAGTAACTGCTTTGTGAAATTGCTCATAGGTTTTTTTAGTCGACCTTGTAAATACCCACCCGCTTCACTTACAACACACCAGATTTTAAGTTAGGTCTTTTGTATTCAGCAGATAAATGTATGAAATCGGTCAAGTTTTCTTGTTACAAACTTTAACAAATGAGATTTTTCTAAGCAACATTTCGTGAGAACTTTCTTTGAAGAATATTTCGTCTTTTTGAGACTCTTCAATGTCGTTCTAGAATAAAGCTTTATTTAATGTGTTACAATAAACTCTTTAATAATCCAATATAATAAAATTTAATAATGCGGTTTTTATAAGCACATGAAATTCAATAATGCGGTTTAATTTTATCATCTTTCATAGTTATTACAATCGTACAATGATATGTATTCTTGTTACTATTAGGTTGCTGTAGTATTATATCATAGTGCGATGATAGGTTTTGATTGCTTTATGCTTTTACTGAAAGCGAGCGCAAAGTTTGGGGTATAGCGACTTGGATAGGTTGGGACTTCGTTATGATTTTCTTAAGAGAGCCAGTCTAGGTCGAAACTTGGAGCATACTGCAATATTTTTCAACAAAATGCCGTTCTTGTAATTAAGATAATGTTCCCGAAAAAATATAAATGTCTGTCTCGCTAAATCTTTTTATTTAACAGACTACTATTGAATATTGCTGTTATCCAATATTAGACTAATTAAACGTTAATAATTTTTTAGGGTGCCGAATTGTAAAAAACGGAGACCTTATAGATTCGTCATGTCTGTCTGTCCGTCTGTCCGTCCGTATGTCACAGCCATTATTCCCGAAACTATAAGAGCTATACTGTTGAAATTTGATAGGTAGATATATTCTGTGAACCGCATTAAGATTTTGATGCAAAAATAAAAAATAATAATAAATATTGGAGGTGCCCATACTTAGAACTGAAACTCATTAATTTTTTTTGTCATCGTACACAAACTTGTGGGGGATCTATGGATAGGTCTTCTAAAATGATAATGAGGTTTCTAAAATATTTTTCTTCTAAACCGAATAGTTTGCGTGACAGACGCTTTCAAAGTGGAAAAAAGTTGGTCCCCCCCTCTAATTTACGTGCAAAAAAAACGTATGATGTACATTACTATAAAAACTACCAACGAAAATTGTTTTGAATGAGATCTAGTAAGTAGTTTTTTTAATACCTCGTAAATCGTAAACCGCTTATTACCGCGTAATCTTTCATACAAATAACTTAAATCCTTGATTTATAAATCAATGGTATGGAACCCTTTGTGTGTGAGTCCGACACGCACTTGGCCGGTTTTTTTTTCAATTTAATTCCACTGCAGACCAGCAAATGAACATGACTATAACTAAATAGAAGTAAGGAGTGAGAGAGAAATGAAGGAATAAAAACTTAGTTTAGTCTATATTTCGAATGAGGTTTATTAAATATATTAATATAGTATCACATAAAAATAAAACAAAATAACTACGCTACGGATACCTAGAATCTCTTGTTTAGCACTCGAAGCTACTTACTATTGAAGCAACTTAATCATTAAACATTGGGTATGTATCTTATTACACCTTCAATAAGTACTAGTATAATTATTGCTTTTCAGAAAAAATATTTTTAGAAAATTAAGTAAAAGTAATTTTCTTAAAATATCAATATTCAATTAAAACAAATATGTTAGATTTTAATTAAAATCAATGCCATCTGTCTAGCGTGGCTTAAATGTTATGGTGCCCTAGGTCGCCAAAAGGGTTTATGCGTGTCTCACTAGTTCCACGTCTGTCCGCAACCCTACCTTTAATTTGTAGGGCGGCCGGCGCTGTCGTCACTGAATGCACTCAGAGCGATGATACAGGACCCAATTTTGATTGTTGTTTGCAGTGGCACATTAGCTCAGCTGGATGGAATAGAGCGTCGCGTTTGAAACGCGAAGGTCGTAGGTTCGAGTCCTACATGTGTCCATTTTTTTAAATTTCAAAACTTTCGTACTTTTTTTATATTCATATTAAATTAGAATTGGAACAATATTTTATTTGAGATATTTGAGCTAAAGCTTCATTAATCCTTACTAATATTATAAATCGGAAAGTGAGTTTGTTTGTTTGTTCCGCTTTCACGCCGTAACTACTGAACCGCTTGCTTTGAAATTTTGCAGACGTAAAGTTAGAAGTCCGGATTAAATAATATGGTACTTTTTTATCCCGGAAGAATTTGATATTCCCAAAGGGAATACAAAATTACCGAATTCCACGCTGGTGGAGCCGCGGGCGGAAAGCTAGTCAGTAATAAAATAATGTCATATAAACAAACGTTGTTGTACAGAAATCTGTCAAACGTTGGTGCACACAAAATCTGAAATACTGTATCATACACATTTTAGTCATAGGAGTTCGTTATTTAATAAATCTATAATAATTGAAAACTGCCAATGTGATTCGAATATAAATGGCGATATTCTAAACTTATAGAATGTTGAACTGTTTGAGGTCCTTTAACGTAGGTATTTAAGTAGTTGATGCTGCATAAAGGAATAAAGGTACTTAAATAAGAATTTTCAAATGCAGGTACCTCTACCCACCCTCCTATCTATCACCCAACCCCCACTGCAGGTCTCGTTCTCCTGCAAACATTTCACTCGGCAAGCTGACAGCGCAGTGATGTGAATGGCGCCAAAGTTAAAGCGGCCAGGACAGTACATAGACGTCTAGGTCGTTGAAACTGGTTAATGGCTTTACATAATTGAATAATGTATAGCTTTTCGTTTTAACCCAGTTAGCTAAATATAATATACATAGGGTAGAGATGTCTTTGAGCACGATACGAACAATGAAGGGGTCACTCGGTTGTACAGTTCATGCTTTGTTCCCTTAATCTCATATTTTACGATCAAAATGAAATATTGACCAAAAAGCCAGATCCATTTAGGAATATTTAAAAGCATTGTTATTATTATTTAACTGTCAAGGTTCCAGAAAAACTGTTTTTATAAATATGTCAGGGCTGCGGGTTAGTTATAAAAGAAACCGTGACCCTGGCGCACCAGCAAGTGAAGAAACACGGGTGGGTTTTAGTCAGTAAAAGTCTGACACGCCCTTCCGCTGCGTCCAGAGCGGGAGAGGTCATTTGTTGATTTCCCATCACAAACAAAAACAAAAAAAAAACAAATCTATGAAATATTGCTTTATTTCCATAGTTATTAATACATTGCATATTCGACGTTAAAACATAAAACACATAGATTACAAAGTGACTATAATGGAAGCGATGTCACGGCTACGATGGCTACGTTTTCTTACATTATGCTACGACCGCGACCGTTATTACACACACACTGGACATACACGAAGACTTGAAATATTTGTTTCAGGCGTAACTCATATTTTGATGATAAAGAAAACCTATTAACACTATTTTGAAATTGTAGAGTTTTCACGGACACGCGATCGTTGACCGAAAACATCTTCATGGTTGTTATGAACTCTTTACAAGTCCTGTTCTCCTGTAAAATCAACGATTAGCGTTTCGCCATGGTAACGCTAAGCGTTGGTTTGACTAGCTCTCAGGCTAGATAAAGCTAGAAAATATACAATAGTATTTCCGTAATTTATTCTCAATACATAATTATATGGTATGTAATATATTATTCTATAAACTTTCTTTAGATACCCTTATAAACACAACTTCATAGTTTTCTTAGTCTATTAACAATTAAAAGCAACGGCCTAATGAATAACATGTATGTTTAGTTCATTCTGATCGTTCTTAAAATAATGAAAATTGCTGATTGAGACTTGACAAAGTAGACGTGCTCAGTCTAAAGTAATTTAGCGTGAATTTTTAAATAATTATACACATGGGGGCTAAATAAATAAAAAAAAAGGAATAAATCCTACGAAATCAATTTTAAATCAATTCAATAGGCTTAAATAAAATAATTTCCCGGGACTGGATGTCTAACTGAAGTCATTATATTTAAAAAATTATGTACATACGTGTGTACCAAACGTTTCGTAGGTGGAAAATAATAGTTAAATGGCTACTTCGAGCACGTTAAGGTTGGTCAACTTCCAGCAGATTTTATGCAATATGATCACACTGCCTTCCTAAACAATCACATCACAAATTTAACTTTAATTTTAACTTTATTTTAACGGTTTTACGTAAATGTAAGGCAAAGAATAGCGAAAGTATTACTCATATTTGTTTTATGCACGAAGTATCAGTTCCTGTTCCAGATATGTAGATACGTATAATGTCATATGTAGTAACCATTGGCGCGAGACTGTTGCGAACAGTTCGCCGTTGCAATCTACTCTATTTCGTGATCTCCTAGTATAGTTGTGAACATTGCGTTCCATATCGGAACCGGAACTGATACGGGTATACTTCATACTTCTTTACAAGTAAATAACATATATGTGTACCTTTAAGTCAATTTGTAAGATATCAACTAAATTAAATCGCACACACTTATTTCATTATGAGAACTACGATTGAGATAACATATTTGAGCGTTTTTAAAGTCTGCCCCATTATTTTTTGGATGGGAAATTAATGGCATGAGGGTGCTGACATTGCCTATACCTCATGCGGTTCGCTTCCATCTTTGCCAGTACTACGAAAGAGGTCATGACTTGCAATGTAGGTACTCGCTCCGGACCATGGCCAGGACCAGACCTCCACCGTATGCTCCATCGTATTTTCCGAGCGATCCGGTTATCCGGAACAGGATACAAGAACCTCTAGAAACAGCGGTTCCGGTGAGGACTTGCGTCAGGCGGAAGGTAATGGAGCCATGGCGTCTCTCTAGCCACTCTTCAAAGAGGGGACTTATAGCCGCCATTGTGGCGTGCCCAGCACTAGTTTGTGACAATAGCACTCTCCATCTCGTCATGAGATCCCGCCGGAGCTCTGTCCACCGCCGTACCGCGATTCTTCGCAGCGATGGATTTATGCCCTGGAGTATTGCCCCTTTCGCCACTTCCACATGTTAGCTAGGGTTTTCCCATGGTGATATTCCGGCAAGGAGGCTCGTCGCTTCAGTAGGTACCGTGGGGTATCCTCGGACTAGCCGTAGCCTTCCAGCAGGAGACGTTTGGACCTCCTAGTTTGAGGAGGAGCTACCTGAAGGCAAACCTTTCTATGTCATGTTGACTTTTTGAAGTAAGTAATAAGAATCCCCAAGCATTTGTACGTAACAGTGCCCCGGGCTCTAACGCAAAAGCCACGGATGCAACCGGGATAAACGCTGAGATGATGATGATGATGAGTAAGGAACTGGACAGCGAAAGTATTGCTCATTTTGTTCTATATAACATAGTAAAGTGGAACATTGCATACCGTGTTGGTACCGGAACTGATACTAAATACTAATTAAGAAGTAAGTAACGCGTTTTTAGAGTACTGCCTTATGAAAGCTTGTCTAGAAGTTTTATTATATATTGTATAACGAACAATTTAATATAGGGGTGTCTCAGTAAGAGTGCATTTTTTCATTTTAAAATAAAAATAACTCAATTATGACATTGGTTGATATTTTTATTGTAAAGAAGACATGTTCCGATTTAGTATGGAATAACAAATATTCTAATATAATAAATAATATCCGGCAAATGCCGTGGGGGTTCCACGGCTCTGAAGATAGGCCATCACTCTTTTCATGAAATTTCCCATGACTGTTGCACCGAAATGTGGCTGTATCTCAGCTTGATTTGATTCGGATTTTCTTTACAAAACCCTAAAGGATAAAATCACACGGTGTTAAATCACATCTTGGTGGGCAGTTGACGTCAGAATTTCGTGATATAATGTGTTCTGGAAATCTTTGCTGCAATAAGTCGATTCTTTCATGTGCGGTGTAGAAGGGTGCACCGTCCTGCTAAAACCACATGTTGTTCAGATTCATGCCGACCAGTTGAGACCACAAGAAGTTCACGTATAAGCTGTTTCAGTATAACTATCCACATTTTTGTAATGAGTTTTCGCAAATATTACGCGTTGTTCTTTCAAAAAGCGCTCCATTTTTAATATTCGGAATAAACAGAGATGACACCTGTTAAATTTCAGAACTGCCACTTGCATGAAAAAAAAAAATTCCAATTTTAAAAAGTGCTCCCTTATTCAGACACCCCTTATAAATAATGTTAATCCCTAGCACTTACTACCACGTTCGTGTTTATTTCCTTTCTTCGAGTCTCAATGACAACAGAAATATGAAGGAAGGAAATACGTCCGCCCAAAGGAAACTATTGCGATCTACACAGTGCTTAATTAAACCTAGACTTTGTGTTATCTTGTACCCCATTTCTGTCATATTTTGTAAGATATTTCGAAAATTTATTACGCACTGCCCGAAAAAGCGCCATTTTGAATTGCCGCTTTTCAAACCTTACAAATATTGTCGTTATAAAATGGTGTTCCGAATATTTTTAATGGTACTTGTTAAGTATTTAATATTGCACACTTTCCATGTTATATTGTGTAACTTTAAGTCATAATTTGTAAGAAATAACTAAATGAAATCGCACACACTCATTTCATTATGAGAACTACGATTGAGATAGCGCGTTATAAAATCAATATGCCTAAACGTGGATCCGATTTACAAACTTGTAGGGATGAAAATAGGAGCGAGTTTAGCGTCACGCTACAATGGCAGTTATTGCGTATTGACTGCTCAAATTTTCCGATTCAAGCTCTAAATATTTATGGGCTCCTTGTATCTCACATCGTATTTGAGCTGACTTGACGGGACTTCGCGAGTTTGGCGCAAGCGCGTTGATAAAAGCGGGGGGATAGCCACGTGAAAACCACGTGGAGGTATTATTATAGATAGGGCTGTTTTTTCTAATGTCATAATGTAATTTTATCCGGCGCGACATAATAAATAGCTATAAAAATACTACTTTGAATTGACAAAATGAGGCCAGTCCACAAAAAAAGGTTTTCTTTGGGCCAACCATAAAAAAGTGCCACTGATATTCTGGTTTAGAATATACTTATAATAGAACATTATGATATTTGTAGGGGAAAAGAGCTAGTTTTTTTTATAAAAATTATAGACAATTTAATCGTGGTTCAAATAAAAAATAGTAATAAAAATAAAAGTAAATAAATAATAATAAGTAAAGTTGTCAATATTGGAGTTAATCTTCAAGCAAGTGAAATTAGGGCACAATCGTGGAAGACGTGACGAAATCGTGGAAGACGGTTTGATAAGTGTTCCGATGGAGCCATCGGAACACTTATCAAACCATGAAATTGTATATTGTATATCCTGTAACATGACATGATACTTATGCGCCCGCGAATAAGGTT
Source organism: Sesamia inferens (assembly GCA_037179545.1). Lineage (NCBI taxonomy): Eukaryota > Metazoa > Arthropoda > Insecta > Lepidoptera > Noctuidae > Sesamia > Sesamia inferens. The sequence continues at coordinate 25,085,263 of CM073921.1, forward strand.
ACTATCCATTATTATGAAGTAACTAACAATGATTTAATTAAAAGCTTTCTCAAAATTTAAGTGTTTGCCTGTTTAACTTACATTTAATTTACTTATTATCGAGCTATGAGCTTGGCTGATTAATGTGAATAAAGTATCACAATTAATAAAGAAAGATAAACCACTTTATTAAGTTTATCTTTCATAAGTAAGCGTGTTCATTTTTAGGGACAGAATCTATCACGTACCAATGGGATTCAAGAAAATTGCTTGCCAATGTTATGATGATGAAAATTTTGGATGTTAATTACAGGCGACATTTTGACTATTTCTGTCAGTTTTGGATTTTAGCCCGACATTAAGAATAATGTCGAAATTCAGAAACCGAGGGCTAAGAACAACATATAAAGGTTGTAAGAACTCGGTATCTCTTTGATATTATTCATAATCACGCCTATGATTGTTAATCATAATCACGCCTCTCTAGCCATGTCCAAGAAAGTATTTAAAAAAGGATGGACTGATGAGAGAGAGTGATAAAGCGCCATGTATTTGGCGCGAAACAGCTGCCAGAATTTCACCTCACGAACTCCGTGTAATACTATGTTCCTAGTGATTCAACTGTTCGTGAAATGACAACCCTGGGCTTTTCTATCGCGTTTACTTCATGCGGAGAACTCACGGAGCGGTTTTCACCCGCATCCGCCGCGGTTGAATGCTTTTCACCCGCTGTTTTGTCTATTTATTAGGTTGTTATAGTAATGTATCAGATTGCGGGCTATCTCGTTGTGCATCATAGGTTATTCTTACTTACTACTACTTACTGACTTCTTTATGCTTTTATTAAAAGCGAGCTCGAAAAACGGAGTAGGCCGACTTGGATAGGTTGGCACTTCTTTTTGATTTACCTAAGGGAGCGCCAATCGAGGTGGAAAATCGGAGCATCCTGAGTTAATTCTTTTTCAATAAAATTTATGTTTTTAAATTAAGTTAATGTCCCTGCTAAATCATTAATATCTGTCTTGCTAAATATTCTTAGATAACAGAGACTGTTATTGAATATTGTTGTCATGAAATATTAGCCTAAGTAATTAAGTCCAGTTCAATAATGCGTTTAGGGCGGTGCTGAGGCTGCCCTGCCACTGCAGCGCCTCGGGTATGTTCGCAGAGGCTCGTACCGACTGCTTTCACGCGACAATGCGCAAGCGGTGCGCGTATCTGGTGAACAGAGTGCGGCGCAGCGACAGTACCGTCCTCGCTATGATTGCCAACCGACTGGATTGGACTTTACATCCAGCAATGCTGCGGCAGACATATAGTATTTTAGTTTATAAGTTTGTGTTTTGTTTATAGGTTTGGTTTGTTGTTAGCTATAGATATTTTCCGAAATAAATTATTTGATTTGATTTAATCATTTTTTTTTCAATTTTATTCTGCTGTTAACTAATAATTGACCTTGTATATAATTATAGAAGTGTGAAGTAAGCCAAATGAAGGATAAAAGCATCGTAAGTCTATAGTTAATAGTATAGTATCACATAAAAAAATAAGACAAAATAACTAATACTAAAAATAAATAAAGCAGCGGCTCTCTGTGTAGCACTCGGTATTGAAGCAACTTAATCATTAAATATTAGGTATGTATTTTATTACACCTTCAGTAAATACCTATTTTATGAAAAGAAAATAAAATGTCTATGTATTCATTTAAAACAACCCTATTAGAGTTAATTTAAAATCAGTGCCATCTGTCCAGCAGGATGTAAATGTTATGGTGCCCTTGGTCGTAAAAGGGTTTATGCATGTCTCACTAGTTCCTCGTCTGTCCGCAACTTCAACCTTTATTTTGAAGGGCGTCGGGCGCTGCTGTCGCTGAATGCATTCAAAGGGATGATACAGGACTCAATTTTGATTGTTATTTGCAGTGGCACATTAGCTCAGCTGGATGGAATAGAGCATCGCGTTTGAAACGCGAAGGTCGTAGGTTCGAGTCCTACATGTGCCCATTTTTTAGACTTTACAATTTTTGCGTTCTTATTGTAAAAAATGCTTAAGTATTGGTTTTTAAGGTTGGTACCATCAAAATGTGTCCTGATTAGAAAAAAAAGACTATTAGAGGATTTGTTAGTACCAAAGAAAGTCTACGGTTCAAATAATATCCACAAATACGAAACAACAATAGCATCCTTTCATTCGTTCGTACAAGTATTATGTGAAGAAACGTTCCGATTTTCAAAATATTAATATTGTTATTACAACACTTTAAATAAGTAATATAATTATTTATCAGTATAATAATTTAAATGGGAAAGTGTATGTCTGTTTGTTTGGCTGTCTTTTACGGCAAAACGAAGTGACGAATTGACGTGATTTTTAAGTGGCAATACCTAGTTGGGTAATGGGGGGTGGAAATCTGTACTGAATATCCCGCAATTTTCAAAGTAGAAAGCAAAAAAATGGTACGCGGACCATTTGGAACTAAGAAAATTCAAAGAAAGGCTCTTTGGAAATTAGGCCCTATATCCTGAATAATATTGTCTACAGTAGCATACTAAAATATTCTGTTTCGAGTTCTCTTCTGTGTTCAAACTTTGTTTATTTTAGATTACAATATAATGAATAAGTACATATTATCCTTTTGACAGGCGGGAATAACATAACGGGTCACTTAGAAAAACCGCGATATCTCCCAAAGTTATGTAAATGATCCATATTATATAAATGATATCTTATAGGCAAGTGGTATATAGATAAAGTAGCGCTCATTTCTAAAAAGGTTCATTTGAACAAGCTATAACTTAAAAAAAAAGAAATTCAGAATTTTGAAAAAAAAAAACCCATTTCGAATTTTTTATCAAACAATGTTTTAGCTTTTGTTTCAAAACGAACTGTCATTATAAATAGCTTTTTGGTCTTTGGTCTGGTCACAGTATTTTGTGCACCAACATATCTTTATGTCCTGAAGAATGTACACGAATTATCACCATGGTACAAGAAGGAAGGAGTCAGGGAAGTACTGCTAGAACAATAGTGTATCAATAGTATATCATTATCTATGGTCCAAAGAGTGAGAGGGTCCAGCATTTTCAAGAGACCAGCATGAACACCAGAAGAGCAAGGAATGGCAGGCCAAGGTGCATAATTGTATAGGAAGACTAATTTATCGTGAGCTCGGTTTTTTTATAATTATAAACGTATGGATTGGTTAGCTCGTAGTCCGAAATTAAAACCTATAGAGTATTTATGAGACGAACTTAAGAGATGCGATAAATAACGCTCTCCAGCTGTAGCTACTTTACGTGAGTACAGGAGTGTGCTAGTGGAAGAATGGTCAAACATAGACCGAAACCGTATTAAAAATTTAATTGACAGCATGCCACATCGTCTTAATGAAGTGATACGGGTTAATGGAGGAAATACAAGCTATTAAAATGACTGAAAAGCTTTCTTTTGTTAGATTAACTGTGTTGTTTATTTTTGTTGTGAAAAGGTATGTTGTCAGTACTTTTTTTAAATAAAATTATTGAGTTTAAAAACATGTTATTTTTTTATTTTATGTATATTCAGTCATCTATAATATTGTAGCGGAACGTTAAACGCTACTGACGTCACGCAAATCCTGCATTATCGCAAGCAGAGTTTACTTTGCAACTAGGACGCATACAAGTTCGCTATATCAACCGGCGGGCAAGTGGCCGTCAGGCAATAGTAGTCTGGTTGGAAGATAATCTTTTCTATGGAGGATGAGTGAAGATTACTCCCTGTTCCTCATGCCTCTAAAATCACGGATTGGTGTTGTGTATTTAAAAAAACTATCACACTTTTCATAAGCGACCTGGATTTTTGCGACTCAGTGTATTTCTAGCGTAGAATGAGTGAATGATTAATAGCGGAATTTTCTGTTTTAAATTTTTTTATTAATTCAATTTATTTTTTCATGACAGTCCGCGTTATCTGAAGCGGATGTTTGCGACTTTTTTTTTTAATAAACCATGCCCTTATTTTTCTTTTATATTTTTAGTTCGTTTTTTTTAGTTGTAACCCATTAAATCGTGATTATCTAACCTAACACGTTTTGCTGACACCTGGTTGAGGTACTCAATAGAAATGAGCTGTATCATCTTGAATCTTCAAATAAAACAAATATTTTATTACATTACACGGGTTTTCTCGAATGTTTTTTTAAACATTAAATTCGAACATTGGTGAAGAGGTAACTTAATTCATGGCTAGCGCTGCATAATTCGCAAACTAATTGCTCTTTAGGACTAAGTGAGTTTCCTCGAAGGTCGTGCATAGTAAATCTTCACTAAAAACATCATTTTTTTTTCTAATAAACATTATTGTGAACCTATATTTATTTATTTTTTTATTATAATCTGTACGATCCAGCATGTCCAAATCTTTGAAATCCACCAAGTTACTCATATCAATACCCATATTTTACTATTTGTTTATAAACTATAGAATAACAAACTAAACTACCCTCAAATAAATTAGTATCGATGTCAAGTCCATCGTTAAACTAGGTAATTTGGCGGACTTACTTTGGTACCACAAATACTTAGTTCATGATAATAGGGATAATAGGTCCAGTGAAGCCGTACGGAGGACAGGTCTGAGCAATTGTGCTGCGATGTGTGTCGGATACGATGCACCAAATGTTTTTGTGCCAGGACTTTGATCGTGGAGGGTCTCCAGATCAATAATCTCCTTCTGGTGCAGCATCGTTGGTCGTGTTGTTGAGTTTATCATTGCCTCACTTCGCTCAACTGCCGCCTTCCTTCCTATTCTAAGTTTTTTAAGTGAGTAGGGTTAATATGCTATCGCGCTTTACCATCTACGATTGCATCACTGCTTACCATCAGGCGGTTTTGCGGTCAAGCTATATAATTGTTTATAATTTATAAAAAAAAAGAAAAGACTGATGATAATGTCCTGATTTAAACCTAGTGATAGTCCCAGTACCTACTAAATTGTGTTTTGAAATATGCTCGTTGAAGATTTCAAATTCACACTCAATTACATTTGTAACACATATTTCTCTAACCGCGCCTGCACGAGGAACAGGTTATATATCTCATGTATTCAACAGCGAATATTTTAAAATGTATATAACATCTGTGAATTTATGCTTTCCTAGTATCTTCGGAGCGACTTGCGGGTTTCTTTACGGCAACAGTGTTTACGCAGCAGTTTTAACGTTTACTCATTTTGTTACATTGACTTGCGGCCGCGAAATTCTTGGTTAGGCTTATAATAAGTTAACTTTTGTTACATCACCATCGTTTATTTTATTGACATTGTTAAAGCAAATGTGAGACCACAAGACTTTACCCAATATCAAGGTAATCCGATTAAATTTTCTTTTCGTTTGCCATTTTTATCATTTTATAATTTCTCACTTAAGAGCGGGGTGTCCTAGCACAGGTAATCCTTTTATTTAAAAAAGGGTCCCTATGTAAGATTTTACTGTGAAAGTTACTGTAATAATCCTTGTTTTGTTTAGTCCATTTGTCACAAAGGCCTCCCCCAAGGCTTTCCACGATGACCGGTCTTGTGCTGCCCGCATCCATCGTTTTCCCGCGACCTTCACCAGGTCATTGGTCCACCTTGTTGGGGGTCTCCCTACGCTGCGTCTTCCAGTACGTGGCCGCCACTCCAGAACCTTACCGCCCCATCGGCCATCGGTTCTACGAGCAATGTGCCCTGCCCGCTGTCATTTAAGTTTAGCGACTCGAAGCGCTATGTTTGTGACTGTGGTTCTTCTGCGGATCTCCTCATTTCTGATTCGATCACGCAGATAAACTCCAAGCATAGCTCTTTCCATTGCCCTTTGTGTGACTCTGAACCTTTGTATGAGGCCCACTGTGGGCGACTACGCATAACATTAATAAGGTATGGTCAAAATAAACATCGTTACAATATCTAATATTTATACAAGTAGATATTGAGACATATATTTTGTAAATGTGAACTTTCTAAACCTTGTATATTTTTCATCTGTAGACCATTTATTATTTTATCAAGTATCTGGTACTTGTTGACAGGTCTATGTGGCTATGTGTATGGGCGTAAGTAAAATTAAACGTCAAGCTGGAAAATAGCTGGACCCTGGAAGATAGCTTTTGGGCTTTTGGTCGACACTCTAAATCCCCGCTTTACTTAAAAACACCACCTTTAAGTTAGTTCTTTTGTATTCAGCATATATGTCAATACATAAAATCGTTAAGTTTCCTTGTTAAAAGGGATTTGTGTGAACAATATTTCATGACAACTTACTCTGTAGATTGTTTCGTCTTTTTGGGAGTCACAATGTTGTTCTAGAATAAAGTTACACATTTATATGTTACAGTAAACTCTTAAATGGTCCAAACTAATAGCTAGTTAATTAAAACATTTAATGATGCGGTTTCATTTAAACATCTTTCATAGTTATTTTAATCGTACAGTGATATTTATTCTCGTTGATCTTGGATGGCTGCTTGTGGTTGTGATTTCTTTATGCTTTTACTATTAGAGAGCTCAAAGTTGGAGACTTGGATAGGTTGGGACTTCTTTATGATTTTCCTAAGAGAGCCAATCGAGGTAAAAAGTTGGAGCATCCTGATTGAAATGTTTTTCAACTAAACTGCTGTCTCGTAATTTAGTTAATGTTCCCGCAAAACTATTAATGTCTGTCTCGCTAAATATACTTTTGTAATAGACTGCAATTGAATATTTTTCATCGAATATTAGCCTAATTAATTCTTAATCAATATTTGTTTTCAATTTAATTTTTCTGCTATCAAACAAATGAGCTTTATTACTTATATATACATAGCAGTGTGAAGTGAGCCAAATGAAGGAATTAAAACTTAGTTTCGTCTATAGTTCGAATAAGTTTCATTAAACGCATTAAATGTATGTCACTCTACACTGAAGCAACTTAATCATTAACTGACATACGCTATGCGAAAAAGCCCCTATAAACCAAAAAAGAGAAAACATGAACTTAATCATTAAACATAAAGTATATTATTACACCTTCAATAAGTACTAGTATAATTAGTTTACGGAAAATAATTATTTTATGGAAATTAAGTAAATGTCTCAATAGTTATTTAAAACAAATTTGATAAACATTAATTAAAATCAATGCCATCTGTCTAGCATGATTTAAATTTAAATGTTATGGTGTCCTTGGTAGTCAAAAGGGTTTATGCGGCTCTCACTAGTTCCACGTCTGTCCGCATTTTCAAACAATATTTTGTAGGGCGTCCGGCGCTGTCGTCGCTGAATGCACTCAGGGCAGGATACAGGACGAAATTTTGATTGGGATTTGTAGTGGCACATTAGCTCAGCTGGATGGAATAGAGCATCGCGTTTAAAACGCGAAGGTCGTAGGTTCGAGTCCTACATGTGCCCATTTTTTGAATTTCAAAACTTCCGAACTTTTCAAATACATATTAAAATAGATATGAAACAATATTTTATTTGAGATATTTCTGCTAAAGCTTCATTAATAAGTAGTAAAATAATGTCATGTAAACAAACGTCGTTGTACAGAAATCTATCAAACGTTGGTGTACAGAAAATCTAAAATACTGTATCATACACATTTCAGTCATAGGAGTTCATCTTATTTGATAAATCTATAATAATTGAAAACTGCCAATGTGATTCGAACATAAATGGCAATATTCAGAATTTGTAGAATATTTGAGCTCCTTTAACGTAGTTGATGCTGCATATCGGATGTAGAAGTCCTAAGATAAAGGAGTACATGTGGTCAGATAAGGAAAACAACTGCAGGTGCCAATCTTCAATCGTAACCACGGTTGGGCACGTTCTACTGTACAAATTTCACTCCACAAATTTCAATTGAGAGTGCTGTGAATGGCGGCAGGGTTACATCGTCCAGGAAGGTACTTAAGAGGGGACTCTAAATAATTGAATCCCTTGTTGATTTTCTTAAATAATCATTTGGATTTTAATCATTGAATATTGTGTGGTGTGATACTCGTATACTGTGGTGAAATAAAGAAAAAAATAAACTTGGCTAGTATATGTTTATTAATTTAGAATAAAAATATATGTATAAAAAGTACCATATAGAAGAAACATGAAGTTTAATATTATAATAGGAAAAGAGCACTGTAATATTTTTGATGTTTGTATAAAGTATAAAATTTAGTTGGATAAAGGTCGAACAGGATTCGATTACAGGATTGAATTGCTCTCATTCAGGAATTTTGCAATATAGCTAGCTGGTATCTTAGTCGGCAGGATACTCAAACTGCAAGCCGGAATAAAATCAGCCGGTCTTTATTCGAAATTAATTTTTATGCGGAAAACTAAATCGCAGTAGTTCTTGAGCTGTGTAGCCTTTTTGTTTCGCATGATGTGCGTTCTGAAGAAAAAAGTGGCTCCACAACTTCACTTTTTTCTTTACAATATAAATAAAACACAGTGTTCACCATTTAAGCAAGCTCGAAACACAATACTGGGAGTGCACATGAACATCCTAAGGTTTATTCAGAAATTAATATTGACTGCACGGTTAGCGCAGTGGTTAAGCGATTGATTCGATTCCCGCACGGAACAAATATTTTTATGACCTACAAGTAGTTGTTCCGGGTCTGGATGTTTGTGTATGTGACCTTATATGTTTGTAAACGCACCCACGACACAGGAGAAATTCCTAGTGTGGGGCAACGTATTATGAAAATAATTAAAAAAAGAACATATTATAATTTATAAGAGAGCTTTTTTTTTAATAATTATAAACTAGCGCTTGACCGCAATCCCGCCTGATGGTAAGTAGTGATGCGATCGTTGATGGTAAAGCGCGCTAGTTTATTAAGAGCCTATTCACTCAGAAAAACTGAGCGAATGGGAAGACGGCAGTTGAGCGAGGTGATGCAATGTTAAACCCAACAACACGACCAACGATGCTGCGCCAAAGGGAGATTGATCTAAAGACCCTCCACGACCAAACTCCCAACAAAAAACATTAGGTGCATCGTACCCGCCACACATCGCAACACAACTGCTCAGACCCGTCCTCCGTGCGGCTTCACCAGACTTCATGCCGGAACACGATAATACGGTTAATTCACACTAGGGTGATTCCATGTACCATAAGTACTACGGTACTAAGACTCTCGTTAACAACAAGAATCACACATTAACAATCATTTAACTTCGTTCGAACTCTTTTGGAATTAAAATCGGTAGAAATACTGCCCGTATTGCTAGCCTTATTGTCAAAAATTTACCGCAGACTTGATAAAAGTTGAGGTCCAATTAAAGATAGACACAACATTTTTCATGAAATATACAGCCATAACAGCTTTGCTACTTATACTCGTACTGAGTGAGTTAACAACCACTTGCATACGTTTCCGACATAACGGCGTCTAATGTACCTACACGCTATTACCCCCTCAGGGTACGTAGCTGGGCTAAAATAGAATTATTATTATTTCTATATTAAAAAAACAAAAGATCTCCCCGGCGGGGAATCGAACCCCGGTCCCCCGCGTGACAGGCGGGGATACTAACCACTATACTACCGAGGATTGTGATTGGAAACCTAAAATTAAGGTTCTGTTGCTGTCATGACACGCTGAAATAAACGAAACTATGCAACCTTATTGTGAATATTTATACCCAAAATAAGCAAAAAGTAAAGACATAGCCTAAGTACAAGGATACGACTGAAAGAACGACATTTTTATGGTATTCTAAAGAAAATTAGGCTTTTTTCAGTTTCCATCTCTCGGATGCAAAGTGAACTGCATAGCCTAGAGCTCTAGGCTATGCAGTTAACTGGTCCATACAAGTTCCGAACTCACTGTACGCTAGTCAGTGCAGTTGTCTGCAGTTAGATGTCACCACCGGATTAAAACGTTACATTACACCATTGTCTTCCTTGAAAAATAGTATGTATTCGTTTTCTACGGGTAGTCTCATCAAGTTATTTATAAGAATTTTTAGAAGATAGTTCAGGAAAATTTGTTATTATTTTATTGTCTAGTTTTGCTCCCACATTCTTCTTGTCTTTTGTTTTTCTTCAATCATTATTGGAATTAAGTTAGTTCCAAGAACATTGAGAAAAAATATTGGAGACTCTCAATGTTCTTCGTGCAATACACTAATATTGAGATAGTAAATGTGGTTTCCTATTTAATAGGAATTACTAAACGGTTGTCTTACATTTAAATTATCAATTGATAGTATTAGGCCAGAGGTGAATTTCGTGTATGTTCTTGGTATATAAATTCAGATGAAATGTAGACAAGTTAAGAGACTGTAATGTACCGACTCACACTTATTTGCATTCTTTCCTGCAGGTCAGAATAAGCATTCAGTTATTATTAGGAGCTGCAGTTATTATCTTTCACGATACTAGGATTCATTACTTATCCACTAACAGTTCACAAATGCATCCCTCAACTTTAACTCTAAGTTTCTACGACTCAGTGACATCTCAGTATGGGTTGGGATGGTATACTTTTTACTAAACACAATATTTTTTAATACAATAAATATAATTCACGATTTCATTGTTCAACAATACTTTTATATTATTACAGTTTGTGGCTCTTTATAACTTCACCACGACAAACTTTTTTTGAAATTATTAATGACCTGTTATTTTTTAGCTGGCTAGACGTCAAAACTTCTTCAAATATGTATATACTATTTCCAGGGTACTATAGTTTTTCATATTTCGATTTAAAGGTGTTCTGCAAGATTTCATTAATTTTCAAATTCGAAATCCACGCAGAGCTGTGGTCAGTTCTGGTTCGGCAATAGTCGTTTTTCCTACTATACATCAAAAAAAATTGAAATCTTCTATTTCGGCCCCATTCGTGTAGTCCGTACAGGTTGTTGTCAATCTTTATCTGACACGGTTCTGAGGAGCAATTCTCGTGTAATTTAAATAACATTAACAGACTGGTCTCAGTCTCAATCTGTCATAAATACCTGCTAATTTCTCTACTTGTTTGCCAAGTTATATTTTTATGCAATATATATTATAATAGCCACAACCGCTGTCGACACTAAGATTCCGTAACCATGGTTACGCTATGCGTTCACTTTACCCGGAAGACAGGATTTGTAAAGAGTTCATATCCACTATGAACTTCTTCTCGAGCTTGTCGCTGTAAAGCTTGGTGCATAACTTCTCCACGGCGAAAGCACTAGGAAGTTGTGAAGGATGGGCGTTTTGGAGGGGCTCTTTTGTAGAATTTTTCGTTCAAAAATTCTGTTTTATTTGAATCAATTCCTTTTCATTTTGATTACGCTTAAGAGCCCCCCTGACCTGTAGATGACCAAATCAAATGTTCCTATGATTTATTTTAATCTATTAACATTATATTTATGTACACTCAATTTAGTAAAAGTTACGATCAACATATTCACAAAAAAAAAAAAACTGCATAGTGACTAAGCACCAGCTGGGCCTTTATATTCTTGTTTCATTTTTTCCCACTTATTTAGCATGATGATTATTTGTTATTTAAAATTATTTTTATAAAGAACGAAGTTAAATATTTAGTAACGCGTGATTAATAATAAAAACCTAAATACATCATATTTTATTTCATATTTATTTCCTACATTAGAAACTACTAATATGAGTATTAATAATACTATCATCAAACGTTAAAGTAACCTCCTTCTCCGATTTCGACACGGAACGCAATGTTCACACCTATACCAGGAAATTATGAATTTGAGTAGATGGCACACTAAATTGCTCAGTTGAGTCTCGCTCCAAAATATGTTGTTACATAGAAATACTACGGTGTTCTCTGGCTTTAACAGGAACTGATACTATATAACAAAATAGGCAATACTTTCGGTTTCCGGTGCTTTATGATTCTTAGGCAGCAAGATTCAGCAATAACTTTGAACTCAATATTCTTATATCATAACTGGTGTACTATTGGTAAACCTTCATCAGAAAATATATGCCTTCCTATTCTTCAATACAACTTCACCAGTCTATACTTTTCTTTGTTCAGTTTTTAAGAGGAATATTTTCTAATATTAGATATGAGTTTTAGATTTACGAATTTGAAAAATGTAAAATTAAATAATCATAGAATGCATTTTAAGAAAAAGAGAAAATGTGAATAATATTAAATTAGTTTTATTCGATTGAAAATATTCCCAATTCAATAAATACATCATTCTGTCAGGAAGTGCTGGAGATAAAAAGCTAAAGTTTTATTATTTCATTTGAGAACTTACTAGATAGTTCATTTTTACTACAACAGACATTTGTTGCAATCATTTCCTCTTTCACGCGAGTCAAATCTATAAATAGATTCAGTAAACCAGGAACCTATGAATACTAGGATGTAGTCCTCCTGTACTTTTGGACGTGTAGTATGATGCACACATTCATGATGTGTATGTTTACACGTGCATACAGACACCTGAATGTGGGGTGTTAACCTGTATGCACTAGCGCGACAGCGATATGTAAAATTTGCGAAACAGTTGGAGACAGAAGTACTTAGGGGATATTCCAGTTGTGTTAATGCATGTCATGTATGTGTACATCACACAACTGTTATTTTAATAATATTTATAGAAACTTAACATAATTTTAAAGTAGATTCCTATGCGGTTCGATCCGGTGTTATATAGCAGTCGAAAAATAAGATATGTAAATGCAAAATTTATTATAAGGACATTTTCTACATACAGTATGTATGAAAATAATTCCTGAAAAATATTGGAGAGGCCTTTGTCTAGCAGACAGACTATTAAAAAAAAAACGAATTTTATACTATGTATCTACAATACATATATGATTTGATTTATATTATGATTGTGATGAAACTTTGTTAGGGTGTTCAAGGGATAGGCTGTGCTGGTTCCTACGTAGCACTGTAACCAAGTTCAGCTTGTATTATATAAAAATACCCTACACGATTTTATAATAAATCAGGCTTGAAGTTAACCAGTAGCTATTTAAATTGTTGCTAACCTAGGGTTGATTTACTCATGCTAGACAACTTTATCGCAGGAAAAAATTAGAATTTTTGATAATTCATCTGTACAAAAACTATCAGACGTAAAATATCGGTCGATTAAAATCAGTCTTTAGTCGAATATTCCACCATTCAAACCTACACTACTACTTACACACAATGTACAGGGTGTCTCTGACATCGTAACGCATACTTCCCGAAAAGGCTAGACCGCATGTCACTAATAAAATTATGATAGTCATTTTTGTCGTTAATGAACGGTTACAGAAATAATAATATTTAAAAAAAAGTGTCGGCTCGGCCTTTGAACGTTGCAAGCGTGCCGCCGTGCGGGTTTGTAGGTATGACGTTGATCCCTGATGTGAACTCTATTAAATCAGCTGATAAGTTAGTTTTTTGAGTTTTGTTTTCATTGCGCTTTTTTGTGTAATTAGCGAATTAATTAATTTTTACTTCAAAATCTTATTGGGTTATAAAAGCATAGCAATTATGAACGGTCTAAAGTGAAAAAACTACATATACTTTTTTTTAAATCATGAAAAAGCCGACAAAAAATTCCACCACTGGGGGGTTCAGAATCATGTACTGGATCCATAATACTCGTATGTGTGTCGATGTCAGATACGCCCTTTATAATATGATATTCTAAGTAGGCCGTTATGATATTTTAAACGACAAAGTTCAATGTTCAATAGCCTATTAAATTTCCAATCGATTTACACGGAGGCCTACGATCTAACACCCTTGTAGAACTACGAATATAGTGAGGTCAGGTAAACAACCCCTAGTAGTTGCGAATAATCATCAAGGGTATTAAAGAAGTATAAGACGAGCTAGCAGAATTATGTCATCACAGTGATATTATGATATGGTAACTAATAAACAATCAACTCGCAAGATTTTTTACAATTTTTTTAAGGTTTTTAAATATCATCCTTTTTTTTCAACTAAAAGTCGGCTTCTAGCCTTTTTTTGTTGTCTTACACATAGATTTTCTTCTGTACCGTGGATGCGTTTATAAACAACTTACATACAAGAATAGTAATATAAACAGTAAACTACCCGGGACATTACTTGTAGATCATACAAATGTTTGTTCCGTGCGGGAATCAACCATCTCCTACACTCAGCGTAGCAGCTGTGCTGTGGCCATTCGTCGAATGGTCACAACTCAGTTAGGGAGTCATGACTCAATAACTGAGTTGAGAAAGTTAGACAGGCAGTCGTTCCATGTAAAATACTGGTGGTATTTTGACGATATTGCTGCTCTTGCCAAAGACCTTACAAAGTCTGGTTATAAGACTACCAAAGGGCAGGACTTCTGACTACCCATCACGACTGCCGAAAACCTTAGAATGACAGCCGGGGATCGACGACTTAACATACTTTCGAAATATAGACATTAATAGAACGCTCATTACAACTAAATGTATTCATTATGTAGTGTAGCATTTTTAATTATGAATATAAATAACGACGCCCTAAATTTTTTTTAAAATTTGTTTTACAAAACTATTTTAATTAAGTCATTATGCTCCATTCTTCGTTAAAGTACTTAAATAATAAAAGATATTCCTCACAGCGTTTGGGTGAAAAAAAATTAAAACACTTGGCATGGAGATGTGTGGCTGTAGGCACAAAACGGTACGCTTGCCAGGACCACTAGCACAACATGAATGAGGAAGAGTTATAAGTACTCTATAAATAATCAAACTGCTTTCTTGTCACCTGGAGGTTGACGACCTTTATTAGATGCCTGATAATTTATGAGAGAGGCAAAAGATTTCGATCGGGTGCTACATAAAATTGGTATTTAATATTAGGGAGATTGACACCGAAGGCATCAATCACGTTATCATAAAATTATTGACTAAAATTATTCCAGAGATAAAATGACAAAAAAATGAGAAAAATTTTGCCCAAATCAAATATTGCGTCTAATAGTAAAAACTTGCCGCAAAACAATAAACTAGGCTATTATATTTATATAACAGGGTCAGAAAATATTGAGTTATTAAAAGTTGAGAGGAAAGTACGTATCATCCCTATCTCACTTGCATAAAAGGACCTGCTCTATGCAGCGCGCGGTAGTGTTTGGCTGGGACGCAACCTAGCTGTTTGGTTGAGCCAAGTCAAATACTGATTATCCACTGATATTCAGGCTGTGGCCAAAGTACGTACTTTTTTAGTCTTCAGTGCATTAATGAATAACTAAAATATAGTTTTTCGTAGTTTTGGTTTTGAAATAGATGCGTTTTACCTTGAGAGAGGGCCTTGTATCATTAATTTGTTACATTGATTATTCATTCTATGGGAAATTACAATGTACTTTAAGGTGATTGAAGCAAGATATAGTCGAAGTACGAAGAAAAAATGTTTTCACTCTAGATAATAATACCAGAACCCAATGGGTCTTCAGATTATTATTTGTAGAAAACCAACAAGTTACACGTGGGTTTGAAAATTCTAGACAGTTCTCAAGGCAAATAGCTGAAAAGTATAGTAGTATAGTATATATAAAAAAAGAAATGTATAGTAAAGTAAAGTATTATATATACCCCACCCCATATGTCTGGGCCCCATTTTTCTTCATTAGAAAACGTTACAAATAATTCAAATAAACGTAATGACGCATTTTGAGACAGATTGAGACTGAGATAAGACTGTAAACATTATTAATGTTACTAGTATTATCTGACATAATTTCATAAAAAAAACTGTCGAAAGTCAATTTTATTCATTGAAAAAGTTATCTGGCAATGAAATTACCAGCCCTAGTTATAAATATTGGTTATATTTAAACTCTGTTTTACTCTGTCAATTCATACAATGATGTAAAATTTCTGTGTTTTTAAAAAAATGCTGGAATTATTAAAAGATCAATGTGACGGTTACGGCCTCACAAACATAATGGATAAGACAAAGTATGCATATGCTACGCCGTAGCAGATGCCGCGGCTACGTGAGTGTGCACCTGTACCGATAACAACAACGAACAGTTTTAATAGACTACCAAGGATAATGTGAAGAAAAATGTCATAAAAAATTGTTTTCTGAATTATAATTGTTTCATCAATAATAGTAAGAATTATTATTTGATTCCGGTTATTTGTAATTTATCATGAGACAACTGACGCCTCAGTGCCCGATGAGATTTCGGATCGGAAAAATTATGAACTTACACATAAATTTTTATCCCCTATTTAATTTTATAAGATCTAGCTTTTAAGCTAGATCGTATTTATGTTGTATAATTTTTAAAGTGCAGATAATAGAGTATTCTATTTTTCAGTGATTGATATACCTCTGGTGTCTGTATGACGTAAATGTGTTACCAGTTAAATTTAAAACTTTATCTCGTTCATCAGGTAAACTGGTACGGAGTGAGCCGTAAATATGGCGGCATGTTCTTAAATAGCAATCGATCTGTTACACTCATTCTCTCCTTGTCTAACCAACGCCTTACAAGCATACGAGAAAAAGAGATATTAAATTATAAGTAGAAATAAATCTACAACACTTATTCTCTCTCCTTCCCGATGATTTAAAACGTTCATTACCATAATTGCAATGCGCGCTCATTTTTGATTTGACTAATGACTATTCTACTATGCACCAATATTGAGTGGCTGTCTTTAGTTAAATCCACACCACAAAAAAGTGTATTGTGTAGTTCTATTGGTGCGAAAAATGGGTGCCTCATGATTTGACTGATCTGTAGAAAGAAACACGTCTTGGAACTTGTATTGCTTTGTTGATTCGGTACAGAAATGAAGTAATGTTGGATCGAATTACGATGTGTGACGAAAAGTATTTTTTTTAATTAAATTATAAACTTGCGCTGGACCGCAATCCCGCCTGATGGTAAGCAATGACGCAGTCGTTGATGGTAAAGCGCACTAGTTTATTAAAGCCTATTCACTCTTGGGGTGCAGTCGAAGAGCCTCCACGTGGCGCACCCTGGGCAACGCCAGCCCCAACTGCCCACCGCGTTCTGGTGGACTCTTGGGTCTGGCGGCAAATCTTCACACGGGGAAGGGCCAGGTTTCAATCATCGATCATCTTTGATGGTCGTTGATAGGAACCTGGCCTATGGGGATTGGCATGCGGTCACTTCCACTCTGTTTGCAGAGTGCGGTAAGTGGTCGCATGCTGGGGGTACACCGTAATCCCTTCGGGGACCGGGGACCGTCGGGGTATTTGCCCGGGTTGCGTGGAAGGAAAACCACTATAAAAAAGCTTCGCACACCGTAACCCCTTAGGGGGCCGGGGGCTGTCGGGGCATTTGTCAGGGCCACGAGGGGACACCTCTATAAAACGGCCGAACCACGGGCGGCATATCCCGTTTTAGGCTATTGCGGACCTGACGAACTAATAACCGTCGAAAGTGCAATCTAATCCTAAGTTTTGGGGGCGCGGCGAGAGGATGAATGGCTGGAGGATGTCCAGTCGTTAGCGCTCCCCACTGTAGGTACCTGCCGACCCCTACAGTATATAGGCTTATCTGTTGGTACGACGCTCTGCCCAGATGGACGCAAAACCGCTACTACTCGTGGGATTTAGATGGAGAAAATTAAACAAACAAACAAAAACAACACAATGAGGAAGGAGGAGAGTGATGTGGCGTCGGAGTCTGACGCTGCATGTGGCGTGACGGACTCGTTTAAGAGGCCGGAGCGCGTGGAGGAGGGTGCTTCCGGGAGAAAGATGTTCCTAAAGAAGGGCCCCAAACCGGGTGATGGCCAAGGGTCATCCTCGGATGGCGGGACAGGCAAGGCCCGCAAAAAAATTAGTCGGCGCGAGGCCCAAGAGAAGCCGAGCCGAGCTAGCTCAGTCGAGATGGCACGGGAAGGCTCTGAGCTGTCGGGAGGTGAGCCGGATGCCGTTAGCCCCAACTCGGAGCCAGCGGCAAAATTTGAGAAAGTCGTGGCTGCCGCGGTCAAGGGTGTGGCTTTGAAGAGGCTTCAGTCCTCTAAAGACAAAGCCATATCCGCAGCCACGGCTTCCATCATTGCGGCAGCGAAGACCATCCACGTGGCACCCCAGCGGACGGAGTGGCAGAATTGCGGGCGGAGATCGCCCACTTGACAGCCACCATGGAGCTCCTCCGAAAGGAAAACGAGGAGCTCCGAGCGGACCTGGCCGTGCTGCGAGCTGGTAGCCGCCAGGAGGTGCCACAGGAAGGGGCGCCAAGAATGCCAATATCTTTAAAGAAATCTCTTAAAGAAACTCTTACACCGAGCTGGTAAATTGCTTGTACAGCACGTTTTTGGAGGACAAATATATTTTGTATGTTAGCGGAGCAGCTTATCCCCACAGTAGAATAACTTAGGTCATAACGCTGGAATAACTAAAATAGACTAAACGAGCTGCATCAACGTCAGTGTATTGACACTGGAGATCGCCTGAGAAGATAAATATGAGCTTATAGAAAATTTTCCATTTATGACTGTATCTAATGTTGTTTTCAGCTTTCTTCGTTCGTTTTCAATTTTATTTATTAGAACTAAGTTAATAAATAAATAAATACTATATGAACCGCAATATCTACCAGCACCAGGATATCATGGATATAACAGAAGTGAACATTATACTCGCTGAATTTTTATACAAGGTATGGCATCTTTAGGTTTGGTTTAGCGTGTTTATTATACCGAAAAACTATCGTGTGACCTTGTGTATGACGAGGTTCAATGCTCTCCGGCGCGGCGGCGCAGCGACAGAATAAAAAAATAAAAATTTTTACTTCACATAAGCGTACACTTATGAAATGGAGGGGTGGTTTATGGTTCCCATTTGTCATTTCCTATGAAGAATGAGAGCTACCAAGAAATCCAACTTGCATCATAATACAACTCTGACGACCATGCAAAGCGAAATAAATTGTAGATTTTCACGGAAAGAAAACTAACTAAAAAACTTCGAAAAAATAGCCCGTATTTTAATTAATAAAATTATTATTCTTACAATTTATTGACATAGCGGCATGTATACGAGTACATTAGTACCTAAATGATTACATTACCACAGATTAACTAAATGTTAACAAATTGTAAAAAAATCTGTATAAAGATATTGTGAGCCCTGCCTTCTAAACTAGGAAAACCTGTATCTTAATAGACAATGTTCAGTAGTAAGTTTACTTAAATACAGCATTTATACATATATACAACTGCGGATTGCGCCACTTATTGCTCGTCTTAGCACTCACATTTAAGTTATATATATAAATAAAATACGAAACTAGGCTGAAAGAAAAGATTAAAATAAAAAAATATTTTTAATATATTATGAATAGGTAAAAAGTGTGTGATGATGTGTATTTGCGTAAGTTGAGTTTGTGAATGCGAGCAGTGAGTGTGAGGTGTTGTTTATGTAAAGCAAAAGCAAACTAAAGTATGTTTCCCTCAACTATGTCTTATTTTTGTGTTTTTGTAAACTTTTGCGTCATGTTTAGTGCAAATAAACGTTTTTTCCATTCCAACGTTTTAGGCCATGTATTTCAGTAAAGACTCTGTTTGTACATAGCCCCGCTGAATCAGTCATTTCATTAGCTCAACCTTTAGCTTAAACTAATTACCATGACGCATGTTTAGTTCTTTATTGATTTTCTTATAGATTAATGTGAAGTATTGGTATTGGGCAAAAGCGGTTTTATGTTGTGAACCTGAGGGAATATTGGGATCAGACGATAGGACACGTCTTCTGAATGCAATACGACGAGTAGACTAACTGTTAGAACAGAACAGCTGAGTTGTTGGATAGCGATAAAGTTTTCGTAGCAATTATATTTTAATTACTTTAAATATGAATATAATATATATATATAATTTAAATATAATATTACACCTCGCGGTTTTAGTTGCATAAGTCTCGACCCCGTGCAAATATTAAGATAAAAGTAATGCCTTAATCCAGGATACTGTTTTCCAACTCGATTTATTACTAAAAAAAGTCATTCTACTAATAATGTGGGTGGTAGAGCTAACTAAATATTAAACTAGTAAATAAAAGATAATAATTTATTATTTATTTGCTAAGTTCCGAATATTCGAGACAATAACAGTTTCATTCTGAAATTCAACTTGTCCAGGTGCATGTAGGTGTTCTACGTTGAAGATGATACTTTTAATTAAAGGATAATTCTGGATACTAACTTAACTATCTGGATAATAACTTTTTATAACAAGATACCCTCTGTTTTGCTACACTTGCCTTACAATGCATTTAAAGCACAAATCAAATCAAAGCTTTGTTCAATGGCATATTATTCCGTAAAGGACTATATAAATGATAAGAATAGCTGGTCGCTCTGATCAACTCAAGACAGTGTTTGTATTCTTTGTCCAGAATTAGCTTACTGACACTTTATGTAAGTTCATATAATTGTCTTTTTTACAATGCATTTATACGTGGGGCTTTTATTTAGGTAATAAGTTTTTAATCATTTACAATTCCTTTTTATTTTCGGGTGGCTAGCTGGCATAATGGTAAATAATTTCATTGTTGTTGTGTTTTCGTGTGTTCATTACATAGTACTGTATAAAGTCATGTGTTTTTAATAAACAGACTTCTTCCCAGCGTAAGTACTAGGAAGTGGCGAAGGACGGGCGTTTTGGGGGGACTGTCTTATGTAATATTGACGTTCAAAAAGTGACTTTTGATTTCGATATCACTACAAACCGTTTTCTAGAATGAACAAATAGTATAATATATATTGTTAGTTGTCAGTATAATATGTATTGTTGCTCACTTAAAGCGTGAGTTTTATTCATCCTCTGTCCTGTGTATCGATTTTTACAAAGTTACAATGGTAACAATGTAACCTAGAAGCAGGTGGTATTATTTATTGAAATTAATCGTAAACTAGCTACTTAACGTGATAAGTGCTTTTGAGTAACATTTTACATAAAATAGTTTGTTTTTATTGAAAACTTACTTTATCTATACTTGAAAACTCCGCGAATTAATCGCGTAAGTTGTAAATTGATATTATTTATGAGAGTTAAAAAAGGCACTAATTATATAAAAATATATTAAATAATCAATATATTTACATTTAAAACATATGAACAATTAAAATCGAAATCTTATTTATTATTATTTATTAAACAAAACACGTCAAAAAACTGGACTTTGTGATTCGTAAATATGCAATAAACGGCCGCAACGTCTAATCTCGCACTTCTACTAGGATATTATAAATCTTGGTGTATACTTATATTTTTTCTTCAAGAAGTTACTTATTAAGTGTTAAAACCATAAAGAACGGCGAAGTATACAAAAAAATATTAATTAATTTTTGGGTAACCTACAAAATGGTGCTTGTCATTTCCCAAGAGAATAATTTATCTTTCCATTCATATTTTCTTTTGTATATTTCTCCATTGTTTTTAACGCCTGAAAAGTAACTTCATGGAGAAAAAATAAATATAAACACCATAAACACCATAAATATGTACACCTAGATCTATGATGTCCTATTCCACTAAAAAGCTTTTTTATTGATAAGTTTCTAATAAACAAATGCTTTTCTTTTAAATTCTAATATTTACTTTTTACGCACATACCCATCTTATTGGATTCTCACTCTGCTCCAGCAAAACGGCTCCATTATTGAATTTAAATCAAAGAGTAATAAATAAATAATTAATTGAAAAAAAAAAAGACAGAAATACTTTACAATTCTGCAAAAAGTACAGAAAAAAATAAAATAAAATATTCAACACTCTTTCACTACACCGCAACTATAATCTGATTTAGTAGGTAACAGGTCCAACTTTTTCCAACTGTAAACACGTGTAGACTCATCGCTGTTTCTAACTTTTCTGAAAAACATCCGTTATTCAGTGAATTCATAGATAAAGGCGTAGGTTATAGCAGCACATGCTAGGTCAAGGGGTTCCAGTTGCCAATGTACTCAATAATCTACCACCGTTCGAAGATCATTAGTCTGTCCAAATGCCTATAGAATTTTAAAACGTTACTACTCTACTAAATATTTTTAAGGGTTGACAAAAAGATTCGGAAGCACCTTCGAATGGCCCGAATACACGAAACTCCGATGTTTTGGTACCGGGTTCCATTAGTCCTTGGAACGACGGCATACGACACCTCTGTCATTGGCAATGAAATTATTGATTATCCGACAAGGGTTCCGTTTTTTATTCGGTCCTACGAAACCTTAAAATTTACATCTCATACACACTTTGCGTGTAAAAAATAAATAATTCAATATACGTTACACACAAAGAGTTTTTATTCAGTTTCAATTTTTTTTTAAAACCAGTTTTAATTTATAAAAAAAATCAAGTAAAAGGGTGGATTGTTAGCATTAAGAAGTGTCTCGTAACGCAGCAACACAATATTTAGTATATTTTATAAAATATTTCTTTTTCTTGTGTTTTTAAAATTAAGAATGCTTAGAAAATGTCAATATCTTTATTTTTCTGTTTTGCATATTTTCCGTAAGAGATTATTAGGTTGTTTATGCACATATTTTCAAAGAATTGAAGTTGCCTATCTTATAGGTGCGTGTAGTAGTAATACGTATTTTATACAACTTTGGCAATAGGCTAACGTAGTTTTACTGACCCCAACATACAATTAACGATATACTTATCGTAAAGAAAAGAGTATGTAAGTTATGTACCTATAAGAGCAGAAACATATTTTTAATTTTGAATGCTGAAATTTTGATGTAAATTCCTGAATTTCATAACGTAATTCGTAATATCTCGTCGAGTCTACTGATATCGTCAAAATGTAGTTGAGCAGTGTTGGTAAGTGTGTCTTTGTATTCATGTCCCCGTTGTAGAGCCTTCTCTCGCAGGTTGTAAGGGAAGTAGTCCCCCCGCTAACATATTACTATGGGGAATTACAGGGAACGCGACTCTCGGAATTATGTTGCATTTGTTCCACTGGCTTGTTTAATAGTGTTATAATAATATATCTATATACGAAATGAATAACGTATATGTAATGAAATAACGTATATGTAATGAAAACCCTGTCTGGTCCGTTAAGGTATTGTTAGGTATAGATAACTGATTCTACTAATGGCTTTGTAGCCGGCCTAAACTTAAAAAAATACCCCTAAAACAATTAATATTTTTCGCAAAACGAGGTAACTTAATACATGTGCGGTAGGCAATATGGCAATAGGCGGTCCGTGGGCGAAGGGGGGCAGGGCACGTAGCACGTGGTCGCATCACTCATAATAATACTGTCAAAACGGTGTTGCCACTTTAAAAAAAAAAGCCAAATTTTGGGGAAGTTGGAATTAATTCGCGAAAAAAAAGATTAAGTCCCTATTTCAAAATTCATTAGTATTGTTACTATGATTGTATGGTTCAGAGATAGTTGAAGATGAGTTGACGAAAACCACGGACTTCACAATTATTAAGTTTATTTTATATAAGTAAAAGTACACGAAAGTAGTTTGGATGCTAATCCGCGGTTATAGCGCTACGGCAGCTATTGGTCAACTCACTAAGTATAAATATTAACATAAATAAAACAAATTGCAAAGTAGGTCACGACATAAGCAAATAATGCTTGTACGGAACCGTACAATGATGATTACATAAAACGTCATATTTTATTTGGTCATGTGTTTTTCTAACATTTTTTATCCTTATGGGTCGGATGGGGTTTTCTTTACATACTGTATATACGAGTTTTTTTTTTGTTTATGGAAAATCTGAATATAGTTTTTTCAGAATAAGCAACTGAATCGATTCCAATCATTTTTACACCATGTTATATTTTTTCCCAAATACATTTAGTAATGGTTACAAAGTGGTTACCGAGCGGTTACGATAGATCATAGTACTTGCCATAGTCAACGCACCGTGCTCGCCCACCAGTGCGGAGCTTTGACCATATTTTTGTTGGGACAACCAAGTAGAATAGCATGCTTATATTTTGTGGTTTTTCATTATATGTTATTGAAATTTCGAACATAGACTCTTTACTTAAAATTTCTTGACACGTATTTCGCGTTTCGCATAAACAATAAAATAAAATAGAACATAAGAAAAAAAAATCTCTCTACCACTTGCTTCGACTACCAGATACTATGCTTTCAGCCTGAGAGAGAAAGATTGATAAAAAACCTGCATGTAAATAAAAATATTATTGGTCTGTTTCATGTAATAATGTCGGTGCCTGTGTCTGCTACTGCTAAAAGTACGTTTCAATTTGTAAGCCTACGTTTTAAATGTACTTGAAGAATTTATATTTAGTCTAAGAAATGAATATATATATTTCTATTTTTTTTTGTATCGTGATGTAATAAGGTACGATGGGACTGACATGTATTTTATATAAAAGTACCGAAATTAAATACAGAGAAAAAAAAAACACTTAGTAGCTCCATCTATCTAGACAAATTGGTAGCTTCGTAGCTGAAGCTATCCACAAGATAGCGTTACCTTCGTTAGGAAAGGGTGCGATTGTGGCGGGAAAGCATTCCATCCCTCTTTGGTCTGGTGCCGGACCTACTTTTACAACAATAAGATCTCCTGTGACTCATTGAACCCTTGTATAAAAGCGTTACGTTTTAGCGTGATTTGTCAGATATCCTCAAAAACGTTTAATATCAGGGTTTTTTTTTATTTAAAATATTGGTGGAATGGAAGCAGACGAAGAAGTATACTTTAGTTCTCAAAAGCTGTTTGGACTTTTAAAAAGTACTGCGTATCCTAAAGCCAGTTTATAAGAATAAGAGCAGTTACTATATATTGGTGACCAAATACGTAACACACTAACACGTTATTTATATTGTTGAGCAGTCATATTTCTCTAACGATATGGCATTACATACTAGTTTTAGCTGTCCATCGAGAGCCTCCTTAGGTGTTGGCTGTCACAATTATTGCCGAGTCGACATGTCAGCAACCTCTCGAGCCAACTCAAAGATGATTTATTTGTTCATCTTTTCCAACAAACCCTAATTTATTAATCATTATCATTGCAGCTATAAAATAACTCATTAAATTTAATTTTTTGACATGTCGTCGTTTATGTTTTGTACCAGTAACTGGTGCGTATATTATTATACATATAGCTATATCTGGGCGAAAGCCCTTCATCGCCTGACAGGTGTTGTCCGAAACAGTCCGAACGGTGGTCAAAGACACACAAAGTTTTATAAGTGAAAGAGACGAGACAGGACTGGACTGGTTGCGCTTAGAAGTCAGTGTACATCCTGTCCTCTGTTACTAGGAGAACAGAAGGCAATAGGAGGCAAGTCAATATTTTAATTAAAATATATAATATATATAAGAGAAGAACAGAGAACTGGTTGCGCTTGGAATTCAGCATAGATTTATCGTCTATCCTCTGCTACTAGAAGCACATAAATTAGTGGTAGATTTTAAAGAAGAAAACTTGTATTCATAGAGGGACAGCGGATTGGTTACGCTTAGAAGTCAGCACAAATTGTTCTCTGTTACTAGGAGCATATGAAGCACTGGGAGATTTCATATTAGTTTTTAGTTAGTTTAGAGCACAAAATTTTTTGTCAGAGTTTTGTAAAAGCTAAACTTAAACTGACCACAGTTTACCTAGATTTACCATGTAGCCTTGCAGAACGGCTTAATTCGAAATTTGAAACTTAATTTTGAAGGAATTTGGATAAATGTTGTTTTTAATAATTAGAGACCTAAGATAAAAATTAACTAGCCAATGATAATAATTTGATAGAAAGGTTATCACGGTGGAGTAGCATTGTCTAAACCTGTCATAGCATTGTAAATATAGTTATTGGTTTATTAATCGTTCGCACACGTTCTTGGCAAAATTGTGGCGTCTCTCCCACAAAGGCCATTCATTAATCAAGAATTGAATTGATTGAAATTGTAAGTTATATTATATTAAAAAGTATTATCGTGTTTGCGGATCTGTGCGAGTCCCCGATGTTGCGGATGTGGATTCAGCACCACGCTAACAAATATATTTACTTCTGTGTCTAATATATATCTGTCTGAAAATCATCAAATGACCTCTCTCGTTTTTGCGGCGTCTCAGACTTTTACTGACCCGTGTTTTTTAACTTGCCTGTGCGGCAGGCCCATTGTTTATTGTGACTGTAACCTTACCTTAGTAAAATTGTTTCAATTTTGTTTGTTTAAATTTTTTCCACCTTTGTATTTATTGCTCACCGATGTAACCGTTTTGAAAAGAACGATTTTTTAATGATATCCATAATGGGCACAGTCATGACTAAGTTTTGCTTTTATATGTCGTATCAACTCATCGTTTACCTGTCTAGTGTATAATATAAGGTGGCATATTACTTAATCTTTAAGCCGTAACCTGAACTAGCATCACACATTGCTAAAGACTCTCTTTAAATAGATTGCGGTAACTCATTCAAGCATCTATCTATTGTTAAACATTTTTTTTCTATTATTTTGATAATTTATTGTTAAAACTTAATTGAAGATTTGCCTTTAGTAAGTCTTCCATTTAATTAATTCAACTAGCAGCTTATAAAAAGAACCAAACGCGAAATACTTTTCCGTTAAATTCCGGTTCCATGGAAACGGAACGCAATGTTCCGCATGAATACCAGGAGGTCATGACATAAGAGAAAGTTGCAATAGCAATATATTCAGGAAATTTCTTCCGCCAAAAATTCAAAGCAGCATAATATTGTAGAATAGATGAAAACCCGGCTTCACTGGGCTGAAATTTGCCTCATAATACAGTAGATATTTCTGTAGTCATCGGCTCTCAAAGAATATTAAATATAGATTCGTATAGCTTTGTTCGTTGTGTTTAATAAATATAGTAAATAAAAACTGCTAAAGTTTTTACAAAAATTATTTTTATTTCAAATCAACATTCAAAATAAACTAATACAAATTAACAAAGCATATTTATAAGGTTTACTCTCTGTAAACCTATTTGTTTTAAGCACTCAGTCTTTTTATCTACTTTCTCAGGTAGATAAATAAGTACTTACTAATTTTAAAAGTTAAAATTAATTAAACTGTCCTTCTTTATTCAAATCGGCTAAATCATAAATAATATTATGAAGAATTTAAATTGTAATTTTACACTATATAGAAATATTATACATCAGAGATTGATTATCATGAAATTTCTTTATATATAATATTTTTTGATAAATACTTATCACCTTTCAAGCCTTGTTTAGTGGTACTGATAACTTGAATTTTTATATTATCGAATCTTCGTACTCGAAAAAAGGTTTTGCCTCCAAAAGGGAATTTATTTTTCATTATATCTTGAAAGAGTCGATCAACTACCACAATATCATGACATTTAGTCATGGGTGCTTCATCCCAAATGATTAAATAAGTTTCCTTCAATAACATAGCTGCTGGTGACGACAACAAGACGTAGAATCTACATCTGAATTAGTTGGAATTTTACAACGCGAGTGAGCTGTTCTATCACCTTCTATCAGAGTTGCTGCAATACCAGAAAATGCTATGGGTAGGCATAATTTGTTTACAGATCTTAAAATATGTAAAATAGTTGTAAGTACAAAAGTTTTACCTGTTCCTCCTGGGCCGTCAAGGTAAAACAGCTTTTGCCTCTGTGGGATCATTCACAGCGTTTATTCAATTTTTGGTATTTTTCATAGCCATTTGCTTTTTCAAGATCACAGTCATAAACGGGATTAGAGAAAATATTATTTTCATCAATATGTGCCTCCGGAAGTCCGAAATCTGTTAGTCTCTTTCAGTGGAGTTTTAATGTTACATCAATTTCTTGTAAAGTCAACTGTTTGAATAATATTTTAGAGCGTGATCTTGTAACGTCTTCGATAAAATGTGATGCAAAACTTTTCCCAAAGACCATTAGGATCAGTTACTTCACAAAATACGCAAATTAACGCAAGGCTAAAGGGTTAATATTGGGACTGGTTGATTTGAGTGTAGTTAAATGTTGAGAAAGAATATTCTTGTACAGAAAAGTCTATATTTAATGGAGGTTCACCGTTTTCTCCTACAAAGATGGCCGTAACCTCATTATTTGATGGTGTGTTATACCGATGCAAATCAAGAGATTTACTGTACTGAACCTGCTTTATTTTGAAAGAAATGAGATTTATATTTGCATTAATATTAAAGAAACATGGCCGAGTCACACGCAATATCCAGATTTTTTAAAATAACTTTCTGGTGTTATTTATTTAAGGAGCTAAACTAATTACGGATATTCTTTTGCGGTCTACTAGTGCCATCATAGTGACATCATGAACACGTGAATACAATATTAGCTATACAATACATGCCGAGAGTTTGCCTCAATGATGACGTCCTTTCAATAATAACAAACAACGTACTTATCTGAACCATAGCTAAGTTCTTTTTGGTAGTTTTGGTAGTAAATTTTAGTACTCGTCAAAGTTCGACGAGTTCTGAGGCTGTTACGTTTTCATACCAGGAAATAATAAATGGTTAGAGATGAAGCGTCGAGAAAGAGAAAGACGGCCAGAGCGAGATGGATACTGCATGTATTCGCTTTCCCGCCAGAGCACCCCATCGACGAGGTTAGAAAGAGGTGGCATGATGATATACAAGTACTCATCTCTAAATATTTGCCCAAATATGACGTCATCGTATCTCATGACGTCATCGTATCTCATGACGTCATTCGTATGCTAGGGGTTGGGTTTATCTGACGTCACTATAATACTAGGGCGGCAGATTGAAGGCCTGCAAGTCGATTGACTGGAAAATCAATAGCAAACTTTAAACTTTTAGCACTGAATTTGTACGTATGTTGGAAGAATATACATTACTGGTATTGTAGTTTGGAAATTTGAGCTTGATACTTGGATTCCTGTGCCTGATTGTTGACAAAAGCGATAAATATGGTTTAACGCACTTTTAGAGACGCGGAAGGATCTTAGTGTGTACCAGCACTAAACAAAACTTAAGAAAACTTCAGCAATTTCAAAACTTTTGCATAAGATTTATATTTGGCCTACGCAAATATGATCACATATAGGAATTTTATATTCAGCTTAAGAGGCTGCCCATAAGCTCTCGGACTACACTCTCGAGCTCATGGAGGATAGACGTGAGATGGTTTTGCGTACGTCAAGTGATGCTTGCAGATACCGGCAGCTCAATAAGCAGATCTCAAAGTCTCTGAAGCGCGACCTACGTCGGTATAATACCGAGCGTATAACGGAGGCCATAGAGCGAAACAGAGGCTCTAAAGTTTTCGCTAGGGATCTGACTATTGGGCATAGCCGGCTAAGCAAGCTGAAGACTGACGACGGCAGGATCATAACGTCCGGGCCCGAGCTTTTGAGGGAAGTCGAGAATTTTTATGGACAGCTCTACACTTCGACGACAAAACCCGCATTAAATCTTGCTGAAGACCCTAGAGCAAGATTAACCCGACACTACACCGAAGATATCCCGGACGTCAGCCTGCAGGAGATTCGATTGGCTCTGAAACAACTTAAAAACAACAAGGCGCCGGGCGATGACGGAATAACGGCAGAGCTACTGAAGGCGGGTGGTGAACCGATCCTTAGGGCCCTTCAGAAGTTATTTAATTCCGTCATAGTCAAGGGAAAAACGCCACAGGCATAGCACAGAAGTGTGGTGGTACTCTTTTTTAAAAAGGGTGACAACACCCTTTTGAAAAACTACAGACCCATCTCACTTCTGAGTCATGTCTATAAGTTGTTTTCGAGAGTCCTCACGAATCGTCTCGCCTGCAGGTTTGACGACTTCCAGCCACCCGAACAAGCCGGTTTCCGAAAGGGCTTCAGCACAGTAGACCACATACATACGCTACGGCAGGTTATACAGAAGACCGAGGAGTATAACCTACCCCTTTGCTTGGCGTTTGTGGACTACGAAAAAGCCTTTGATTCGATCGAGACCTGGGCTGTACTGCAGTCTCTCCAGCGGTGCCAAGTAGACTATCGGTATATTGAAGCGCTGAAGGGTTTGTACGAAAACGTTACCATGTCAGTCCGAATACAGG
The DNA here is from genome assembly GCA_037179545.1 of Sesamia inferens. Classification (NCBI taxonomy): domain Eukaryota; kingdom Metazoa; phylum Arthropoda; class Insecta; order Lepidoptera; family Noctuidae; genus Sesamia; species Sesamia inferens. Next base: position 25,115,229 of record CM073921.1, read on the forward strand.
ACCAGACCTCGAAACCAATACCTCTCCAGCGTGGTGTCAGACAGGGAGATGTTATCTCCCCGAAATTGTTTACCGCTGCATTGGAGGATGTCTTCAAGGTTCTGGACTGGAAAGGACTGGGCATCAACATCAATGGCGAGTACATGACACACCGTCGGTTTGCTGATGATATCGTAGTCATGGCTGAGACCGCGGAGGACCTGAGTACAATGCTCGAAGACCTCAGCAGAGCCTCCGAGCGAGTCGGTCTTAAAATGAACATGGGCAAGACGAAAGTCATGTCTAATGCCCATGTTGTACCGACTCCTATAAAGATTGGAGACTCTGTTCTCGAAGTTGTTGACAGTTACGTGTACCTGGGACAAACTATCCAGTTAGGAAGGTCCAACTTCGAGAAAGAGGTCAATCGTCGAATCCAACTCGGCTGGGCTGCTTTCGGGAAGCTACGAAGAATCTACTCGTCCGAAATACCGCAGTGTCTCAAGACAAAAGTCTTCGACCAGTGTGTGTTGCCAGTGATGACATATGGAATTGAGACGTGGTCGCTAACAATGGGCCTTATAAGAAGGCTCAAAGTCACTCAAAGGGCAATGGAGAGGGCTATGCTTGGGATTTTACTGCGCGATCGAATCAGGAATGAGGAGATCCGCAGAAGAACGAGAGTAACCGACATAGCCCGAAGAATTGCAACACTAAAGTGGCAGTGGGCTGGACACATTGCCCGTAGGACCGATGCCCGATGGGGCCGACGGGTTCTCGAGTGGCGACCACGCACCGGAAGACGTAGCGTGGGTAGGCCCCCGACAAGGTGGACCGACGACCTGGTGAAGGTCGCGGGAAACCGCTGGATGCGGGAGGCGCAGAACCGGTCGTCGTGGAGAACCTTGGGGGAGGCCTATGTCCAGCAGTGGACGTCTTTCGGCTGAAATGATGATGATGATGATGATTAAGAGGCTTCCCATAAGTTTTCGCCGAAATTCTCATATCCTATTTCAGCTCTACAGCATTTTGTTTAATCCTCAAAATCCTCTCTTATATTAAAGAAAGTTCCAAGTTCCTTCATTACACACATAATAGATATCTGAGGTCATCGGAAAACCTGATATTAGATCTCTAATATCAGGTTTAATGGCATCTGCCATTCTACTAGTTTCTGTGATAAATCCTTTACTGTTCAAGCAGTTCGACTATGGAATGATTTGTTCGTGTCCGCAAGGCGTGCTGAAGCTCCCAACTTTTAAGACTATGTTAAAAATCACTTCCTCCCACTTTAAACATATCATTATATTTTATTCGCTCTTGCGTGATTTTCATTAATCGATCCGGAAGGAGGCTATGGTAGAGCGTACGAGTGCTGCACTACAGGCAGTCTGCGAATGGGGCGAAGCCAATCTTATAGCATTCAATGCCGCCAAAATACAGGCGTGTTTTTTGATCGCCAAAAGGAGCCCATTCACCTTGGCGCCTACTTTTCAGAATGTATCCTTGGAGTGCACCGACCGCCTTCAGCTTTTGGGAGTTGAGATTTCCTCGAACTTTAACTTTGGGTGGTTGCCAAGGCCAACGTGGCTGCCAGAAAACTTGGCGTCATCGCAAAGGTCGGGCGGTACTTCACACCAAGGCAGCTTCTAATGTTGTACAAAGGACAGGTCCGCTCGTGTGCGGAGTACTGCAGCAACATTTGGGCTGGTGCTGTGAAATGTCACTTGGCTACTTTGGATACAGTGGAAAGGCGTGCGAAGAGGCTGATTGGCGACCGAGACTTAACTCGATACGGTCTCCAAAGCCTGGAGCACAGGCGTAGAGTAGCCAGCCTTTCGGTCTTCTATAGGATGCATTCTGGTGAGTGTGCAAGGGAATTGCATGATTTAATTCCCCCTTCTCCGTTCCACCATCGGACGACCCGTCGTATGGCGAGTTTCCACCCTTACGTTGTTGACACCACTGCGATCCGGATGAAGTGTTTCGCTTCCTCAACAATTGAACAATTTGCCAGCGACGGTGTTTCCGTCAAACTACAATTTGAGTGTCTTCAAGGTCAGAGTGAATAGACTCTTAATAAACTAGCGCGCTTTACCATCACCGATCGCATCACTGCTTACCATCAGGCGGGATTGCGATCAAGCGCTAGTTAAAATTTATTAAAAAAATATATATAATTATGCTTGCGTGACTGGTATGTACACTTTTCCTTTTTTATATAGATATAGCAATATTCTTTAGTATGCACTTGTGATTGTTTTAAGATATAAAATGTTCAGACAATGACATTATAAAAAATAAAATAATTTAGAGAATTACTATTTTGGCCAGCTGGTGTTTTTAAATATTAGCCTCATTAAAGACATACAAGCTTTATACTGGGGCTAGTCAGGACTCTGCCCAAACTTATTACCTTTTTTTTTATTTTATCCAAATTAGAATTTCTTTATTCATAATTTTCTATGAAAATAATAAAAAGCTTTTTATATATATTTAATTATTTTACCTTACAGAATAAAGGCACCGTGCTTTTGTTGGCTTACTTACTTAGGGTTCGCGTGCCAGGAGTACCAGCAGAACATGAGAAACAAGGCGTAGATCTAGGATTTATGTAACCAGACTAGTTCACGTTAGTTGGGGCGCCAATCATAATATCTTTAGTGAGAATACTTCTCACTACGTAAGGTGTGTGCTAACACTTCTGTGTTAGCACACCTTTTATGCATTAAACCATTAGTTAGTAGATGGTATGGACTAACTCCTGTTTTTAGTACAGCTTAAAAGTATTAGAAAAAAACCGGGAGGTATAATGATTTGTCCGTATATATTTATTTATTTGTAATTAATAACTATTAAGGATTTAAGAATAACTCCATACCTAAAATGGAATGAAGACAAAGGTAATTATTTAAGATTAAAAAGCATAGCATTGTTTTCAACTCATTCACTGACGCAGCTATTCACAAAACGGTAGCTCAGTTTGCAACAGGCCAATTTTAGATTATAGTTCCTACTGATTTTTGTTGCCTTAGTGAAACTCACGCAGTATGTATCCATGGCAATGAAGTTTCTCGTTAGGAACACGGTGTGCAAAAAAGGAACAGTATCAATTTTATTTGTAGGACGCATAAGCTAAACTTATTCTTCTTCACCTTCTACTTTCTATTTTCCTATAATTTTTGAGAACTTTTTGCTGTTAGAAATATAGCAAAACTCAAAAAAAAAAAATCAACTACCAACAAAGTTGCGGGCAGAAGCTCTAAAAAAAAAAGTGTAAGTTTGTTTATGAAAACAACAAGTAATCGTCATGTTCCGGCATGATGTCTGGTGAAGCCGTACGGAGGACGGGTCTGAGCAGTTGTGTTGTGAAGCTTGCCGGGTACGATGCGCCAAATGATGTTGTGTCGGGAGTTTGATCATGGTCCATCCAGATCAATTTCCCTCTGGCGTAGCATCATTGGCCGTGTTGTTGGGTTTATAAATTTGCATCACCTCGCTCAACTGCCGTCTTTCTTCCTATTCACTAAGTTTTTTAAGTGGACGGGTTTAATAAACTAGCGCGCTTTACCATCAACGATTGCATCACTGCTTACCATCAGGCGCGATTGCAGTCGTCATAATTATTAAAAGAAAAAAAAAAACAACAAATACTCCTAACAAAGTAAAAACGGTGTTTATAAACTATTTTTTAAGCGGAAAAAGTCGCAATGCTAGTGTAAGTATATAATGGCTAGAATATTCAGTAAAAGTCTTAACTTCTTAAGGCCTAACCACCATGATACATTAAAAAAATATTTGTTGATTTTATTTTGCCACTTTATCGAAGTGTTAGGATTCATGAAAAATTACATTTTCTGGCAGTAATCATTTGGAAGGCAAACAAAAATAATTGAAATACGGTTTTTCATGAAAACTTCATTTCCACGGAACATATCTCCATAGAAGAAAATCTTTAAGTAGTCAAGATATATTAACTGAGAAACGTTTGAAATATGTTGGTGTGTGGTTAAGATTTTTTGTATGGCAGTTGGTAATTATAATTATCAACAGTTCCAACGTTGATGTTTTGAACAAAAGGCTAATCTTTTTAATTCCTCGATGGTAGGTCATAATATCGGCTGCCGGCAGAAGTTACCACTCACCAGACAGTCTTGCCGCCAAGCGATTGGTCGTGTTCTCGACCACCAAGCGATTTGTGATGTCTGGTGAAGCCGTACGGAGGGATCTGAGTTATGTTGCGATGTGTGCAAGGTACGATGCACCAAATGTTGTTGTGTCGGGAGTTAGGTCGTGGAGGGTCTCTAGATCAATCTCCCGCTGGCGCAGCTTGTTGTTGGGTTTAACATTGCATCACCTCGCTCAACTGCCGTCTTCCTTCCTATTCACTAGGTTTTTTAAGCGAATAGGCTTAATAAACTAGCGGGATTTACGATCAACGATTGCATCACTGCTTACAATCAGGCGGGATTGCAGTCAAGTACTAGTTTATAATAATAAAAAAAAAATGAAAAATATATCTTGTCTTTAAGCAATCTAGCTCCTGTGAGTCATAAATCCCTGGTAGTCTAGCGGTTCATAGCGTAAACGTCGAGTTTAAAACTTTTGAATCTGGTAGTACGTGGTGAGGCATTATGGCGGTACGTTCTAGAATAGCAATCGCCAATATTCTACCTGTTTTAGATACTCATTCTATGCTTGTATAACCATCGCTGTAAGCATATGTGAGAAAGAGAATTTAAATTAAAAGTAGAAATAAATCTACATTTAAACTCTCTCTTTGATTTAAATTATTACACTAGCACGGTATAAATTACAAAAGTTTCCTTTCTTATTTCTGTCATTCACAGAAAAAAAAAAAGAAAAGAGAACATCAATAATTATATTCGATCTAAATGTCGGTAGATGGGAGTTTTGGTGGGAAAGTCAAGCTGAGCGTCACGCTCATTTTTCAGTGGACTTATAAAATTATTTATAGCGTTGTTTACTAAACAAAAATGCGTGATTTATGTAGTAAAAGTGCATTTAGTAAATAATTCATAAAGAAGAGTGAAATATCGCAGCATAGTGGCCACATCATGACTTTGCCTCATATCTTCCTCATAATATGGTTCACGCGGCCGTCTTTTTCGATATGAATAATTCATTACTTGACATTGGCTAAATGCACAAACCGTGCGAAGCCAAAAAAGAAAGAAAGATGAATGTCCGTAGATGACAATGTATAAAAAAATATAATATGATGATTTCCCATTCAAAACAAAAAAGGCAGTATGACTACTATAAGCTTCTTTTAAAAAATAAGCGAATCTGATTAATTTTAAAATAAATTATTATGGTTAACAAAACCTCAAAAATACAGTATTTTACGGGCGCAAAGATATTTGTAAATAATTTTAATGTCTTAATAAAAAGACGCGAAATCTTTACAAAATTTTAAGTCGGTAAATAAAATCTGTGAGAAGTAGGAGCTCTATGTTTATGATATTCTAGATTTTCTTTAGCTCAAGACAGTTCAAACTTTTAGTTTTCATTTTGCCTTAGCATTTTTTACCAATTAGTGCCATCTGTTCGAAGCTTTCAGTAACATATGGAGTGTACCCGTAGAGGGTAAAACGAAGCTCACTCACTACCCTTTGTCTGACTAGATGGAGTTTTTCCACAATAATTAAATTTCTTATCTCTTGTATTTTAGTGCTAATGTATAGCATTTCGGAGCACTTGCCAGAGGCTTTTACAAAGATATGAATGAACACTAATGAGAACCGTGGTTATAGGATTAACGTTGTTTAAAAAACAAATGGCGGCTATTTGGCCAGAATGCGATTAACTTCAAATAAAATAATTAATGTTGTGTAATTTTAATTACCTAATGTGTAAAGCAAAAGATCTGGTATGTAGTAATCACCACATATTGGAGCAGAATTAAAAAGATTGAATAATCAATAATTAATTTATAGTTTTAATTTTTGTTATGATTCTCAGTTGTGGCAAACTACATCATGATTGTGCCGTACCTGCTAGTTGCATCGTTGTCATGGAAACCGCTTTGACGTGCCAAGTGCTTGAGACAAAGTATTGATCATCCAGAACATACAATATTCGAAGCACTAGGCGTTCATGGGATACTAAAAGTCTTTCAGGAAAGCGATTTCAAAGATCTTAGTGTTCACCGCTTATTGTAATTATGATATGATGATATTGAAGATTCTTATTACTAACGCAATAATAAGAATGGTAAAAACAATTTTTGAAATCATCAATTCGTGTTCAGCACGCGTGTAATCATTGCTCATATCTATGTATGAGAAATGGAATTAGATACGCAGTGGGACAATATCAGGCTTCTATTACTTCCTATACTGTGTTTTTATTTATGAACGTTAAACTGAACTATATAATACCTGAACTGATCAGCTAAATACCTTTTACGCCTTTGGGAGCGTTTGGTAAACAAAAGCAGCAGTAAAATTTTGTCATTCGGTGCCGATAGTAAATTAAATAATAAAAAAGGTACATAGAAAAAATATCATTATTTATAAAAAAATACAACATTAAAACGCGAAATTTACAAGTCATTGCCAAATTTTCATGCCATTTGTTTGTTCTAACTTTACACCACTTAGAGTGGGGCTCTAGGTCTAACACAAAAAAGAGGTCTAAGAAACTGGTCGAAAAAGGTCTAAGGAGTCCCTTAGACCTCTTTATTTATTATCCCATATTGGTGATTTTAACAATTTATTCATATTCCGTTTACTTTAGCTCCTGTTACTTCTGTTATGCTGGTGTTTGGCATGCGATCCGTTGCCATGGTCACGGACATTCTAGCATGATATAAATTTTGTAGAAGGTTTATTTATTATAACAGTGTGTGTTTGATTCATTGAGCTTCGTTTGTTTTGATGTCATGTTTATATTAGTTGTTACGAGGTATCATAATCTTCGTATTTTGCGTTATGCAGAAATTCCTGTACTATGTTTCTTTTTTTTGCAATTTATTGTCCTCAGAGATTCATTTAAAATATGAGGCATATTACTAGGATCTTAAAAAAGAAGAAGCTCAAGTCGGTAAGTAAAAAATGGAGAAGCTCAAGTGAGATTGTCAAACCGTCGAAAGTACTGCTATGCTGCTGTATGATAATATTCATTTCTAACAAAACCTTATTTCATAAAAAAAACTTTTTTTTTTATGAAATATGAATAAATTGAATTGAAATTTGAATTGGGGTGGGTTATAAAGTTTGAAAGTAGAATTCTTAACAATTATGACAGAAAAGTTATAAAATTTGGAAAAGTAGCGTTGGAAAGTATACGCTTTACTTAAGCGTTTCATTTATTGATACTTATTATAGGTCGTAATATATATCATCATCATCATTTCAGCGTGAGAACATAAAAAAGCGGTCCAAACGACCCCAACTAGTCGCAATCATTTGACAAAAATGTGTTTGCCAAATAGGCTGCCGGTTGCATCCACGGCTTTCACTTTCGAGCCCTATAAATAGCAAAGCAAACGTAGTTTCTCCTCCCTCTCACAGACCCTGATGACTCTCACAGACCCTGATGACCCCATAACCCTCCTCCAAGAGGCCAATAGGGCCACTAGCACAAAATACAAAAAACCGACCTACCGACTTCACCGCCGAGGTCCATCGCGACGCGTTCAACGTAGCAATCGCCCTCCCCGTCCCTTGTCCGATGAAGGCCAGCCCGCGCCGCAGCTGAGCCAGTAAATATAAACTCCCGACTATGACCTCTGAGTTTGTTTCGGCCGTTTCTTCTCAGAGCTAGTACTAGGAAACGCCGTGGTCATCAAACCGAAATAAAAATAAAATAATTCGATCCAGCCGTCCCTTGCTGTTCTCTCCAGCGACACCCTAAGCCGAGGTTCGTACCCCACAGGGGGTGCCCTTAGCGTGTAGTCGCTTAGCTTTTAGTAGCCCTGGCTGGAAGCTTTAAATTCACTTAAGGCAGCCACAGGATAGTCCGGTTAAGTAGTCACGACCTCTCAAGGTCAAATACGAGATGCCATATCAAAAAAAAAAAAAGTTTCTCCTCAAAGCGTGTGAAACTCAAGGTTCTTCCACTTGTATCTCTACGCTTGTCGTCTCTTTTACTCCTTGGATCCGGTTCAAAGGTTGGGCCTGTTGGTTGCCGGGAATTCATAGATCGCACCAATACAGCTATCAAGAACTTTAATATCCTAGTAACTAAGGCACATTATATTATCATCTGTGTGATTTTTCCGTATAAAAAAAACATTATATACACAGGTATATAATGTTTAAAAATAAAAAATAAAACAACAATTCAGAAATTAAAATACGCCGTAGCAGCTAAGAGATGACCAGTCCCCTCTGACGGCGTCCGTTCACGAACATGACGTATAGTAATATTAGGTAATTTAATGATTAACTCTCAATTTATTTACATACTGTAAGTAATTCTTCAGTCTGGTCATATGACATACCTTGCAGATAATTATAAATAACATTCTATTGCATAAAAAAGGCCCTTAGAACGTAAAGAATGTGTGTCTCAATCCAGGTATATTCATTGAATTGACTCTTCAAACCAACAAGATATTAACCATGTCTCTTCAAACTGAAAGTGAGCTAGTGTGTCAGTTAGACTTCATTCACGGTTATATAGTCCTGCGGATATCTGTCTGTTACTCAGAAGGGGAACCCGTCCTACATTTGCAGTATTGACTACACAGGTCATGGGTTATTCACTGACAAATAAATACAAATGGCCTTGACCTAAATACGGACCAACAGCCGCTACTGGCCAAAGTAAAACAGCGCACTTAAACAAATATTAAGATACATGTAGAAGACGAAAAAAGATTTTTTTTTTCATTGGTGGTGCAAACCCAAATGAATTTGAAGAACAGCTGAAATCAAAGTGTCAATTCAAGATTTAATTCTACTCAGTTGGTTGTTGAATGTTCTGATCATGAAGGGGTCACTCCTAGTATTGAGTGTTTTATTTGCGATGACAAAGTATTTCCTACGCAAGCGATTGCGCTTGCTTGGCACATGGGGTGCTTATTCTCACGTGCTAACTTTACACAAGCATAAAAAAGCATAATATGTACGGTCGAATTAAGCATCCGCAATCCTTTTTTAAGTCAGTTAAAAATAAATATAATAAAAATAATAATAATTAAAAAGTTTAATTGAAAAAAAATAATTCAAACTAATATAATAAATACAAATTTTAAAAGCTGGAAGCACTGAATTTGTAAAGAACCTATACGAAGTTTTGACATTTTCTTTCATTTTTGGTACTTAATGTCAGCCAGCGAGTGTCAGTTGCCATATTGAGGGACGCCAAAGTGCCTGAAGTTCCTAGATACTCATGGTATACTAGTGATTCGGGTGAAAAAAAAAATCATCTGGATAGGGGCCCTCCCTAGCCACGCCCAAAATGCTAATAAACTAGGATGGAATGATGTGAAAGAGCGGTAACGCAGCATTATTGTATTTTGTGCAAAATGGCTGCTTTTAACTTATAAGCTCCATGTTGGTCTATGTTCCTGGTGATTAGGAGTGTTACTTGCCTGATCATGTACAGTTTGCGCTTTTCAATCTTCATGTTTGAATCGTAAAATGGAAAATTAATTATATTAATGAAAGTAAGTATCCACATGTGCCCACAAACTTCTTAAATTCTAACGATTTTTGAATATTTCATTTTACATTCTTTAAATCTTAAATAACAACTATTGTGTGTCCATTCTATAAAAAATATTCATATAATTTTCATTTTTGCGCTTGAACTTCTATGCGATAAAATGAAAATGAAGTAAACTTTCAAGCCTCAGAATTATTGACAAATAGCAATCTTAGTTTAGTTGCATATGTTTCAGAATAATCTATAAAATCAATCAGACAGCAAGATTAGATACAGGTTTGGCAGCCAAGGCAGGATGTGATAAACGAATTATTTTTTTATGTATTTATGTATCCCTTGCCATGGAGATCACATACATACATATACATGAAATGAAGCATTCATACTAAATAGAATATCGAATTTACTTAATTTTCATAAAAATTTACACTTTGAGTAAAGGGTCCACGATCGTGAACCCCTGTTACTAGGACATCAAAGCTCTTTAGAACAGTAAAGAGCAGCATTGGCGTTATCTATGAATTTCCCGCCAGTTTTCACTAGCCCAACCACCAATCGGAGGCCAGGGAGTAAAAGAGATGACAAGTGTACAACTTAAGGGAAAAAAACGGGCTAATCTCAAGTTTCACATGTCGTACTGTGCATAAGGGGCACTGAAAAATATAGGCATATACATAAATAAATCTTAAAAACCATTCATAAATATTGTAGACGAACTTAGTTTAAAGTTTTGTTAACTAAACTTACGTCTTCAAATGTACAAATGTAAATATTTTTACAAATAAAAGTAAAATTGCAAGAAAATTATTTAAAATACAAAGCTTCGTAGATACTCGTAGGCACATAAAGCGGCGTAACAATGCTATGTGAACGACTACGCCGACTACGTACTCGTAGCAGTTATTTGACTATGCATCTAGTAGTAAGTAGTAACACGGCATGACCTGGATAGAATATAGTTAATTAGTTATAGTTATCTTTAATTCTACTTTTAATGTATATGTAATAGTTAAAATAAAGTTTTGAGGGATAGACAGTTTGAAAAACTTTTAGGCACGTAAACCATATAGCAAAATGCATTATTATTATTTATACCCAGATCCTCTATACGAGGGGCCGAAGCTAACTCGCAGAGATCGATGTTCTACACAAAACAAACGACCCAAGTGTCCTTGAAGCATTAAGCCAACTATTTTATTTACGATCAAATTATGCAGTGAAGCACGATTGATCACATTTGTTCCTATGCCTGGTATTAAAATGATGCTTGTCACTTATCTTACTATAAAGACGTGTAGAATCTTTTGGAAAAAGTTAATATTTTCATAAAATAATTCGACCCTGACAGATAGATGACTCTCACACGTCTCTTTTTAGAATGAAAATAGAATCAATGTCTGCACCCCGCAAAATAGAAAGAAAGAAAGAAAATACATTTATTTAGCACAGACTAAAAAACAACATAAATACATCAGATAAAGACAAACATTAAAAAGTAAAAAAAAGTAATAATAAAATAAAGTAAATTGTGATAAAACAAATTAATGTAGAAAACTAGCAGGAATGTGTGCTTCCCGGTTGCGCCAAAAAGGCCTAGTTCAGCAAAAATGCCAGACAACTAGTGCCAGATGCTGGTTTTCAAGTGAACCTGGTGTGTGAAGTGACGGATGTAAAACAGTTGTATACAGCAACGTGACTTGTGTATACAAAAAAAAAGTAATATAGTAAGATATGATGCGATGAAAGTAACAAAATTAGATCAGTTTCGAGATATCCACGTCTACCTACTTTAAATATCAGATAGATATAGTCTAACAAGCAAACAATAACATTTGTGGTTGGGTTTTTAGTAAATAAGGGTAATCATTTATGTTATTATACAAAAAATTGGAACAGCCCCAATATTGAGCTCTAAATCGCAGCACACCACCACCAATCGACAGCTATGCTCTTTAATATTTATTACATGCTAGTACTACGGGACAAACGTACCGATCAAAATTAAAGGGCGCCAAAAATAATGGAACTGACATCATATCACAATGTTACTCTTGATTTATGATGTACTAGTACAGTGGGACAACCACAGGGAGGAGGAGCAACTGGTTCCTCCTTCCTCCCGCCCACTAAATACAACTTGCCCCACCGCTTTGCGCATCCACGCTCCTAGCGCCTATTGCGAAGGAAAAATGCGAAAAAGCCGATATGGCCTCCCATATTGCCCAGCTACTAGGACAACATAAAACGCAGAAGCTTGATCATAAATGAAAGATTCACAATTGCTGCATCTGTTTTATCTATCTATCTTCTATCTATACAGTATGTTAAGAAAACCCTGTCCGACCCGTGAAGGTGTTGTTAGGTATCGATAACTGATTCTACTAATGCATACAAAACCGGGCTATACTTAAAAAAAAAATCCCCCTAAAAAAATAAATATTATTACGCAAAAAGAGGTAACTTAATAAACGTGCGTTAACCACCCTTCGCCTGCCGCCCGCGGGGGCCGGGCGGCAGGGCACGCGGCACGTGGTCGCGTCGCTATTCGCTCATAATAATAACGGTGTTGTCACTTTTTAAAAATTACCAAATTTCGGGGAAATTGGAATTAATTCGCGGGAAAAAAAGATTATTTCAAAATTCATTTGTATTGGTACTATGATGATTACGTAAAATTTTATATTATATTTGGTCATGTGTTTACCTAACCTTTATTACCCTTATGGGTCGGACAGTGTTTTCTTAACATACTGTATATATAAAAATCATTTCCAATACCTTTGTAATTTTATAACTCAAGAACGGACTCACCTATCTAAACCAAATGTTTAGGCTTTGTTGTGACTAATTAGTAGATGGTTTATGTGAAGTTTGAACAAAAGCCGTCAAGCGGTTCTTCATTTATCACATTTTTTGTAACAAATGAATTCAACTATTATTTTGTCGTACTATGCGAAAGAAAAAAAGGTTAGCTAGCAGCTATTTCATCTTGCGTTTCATTTTATTTAATGTTCACATTGTGGCATTCGTCCTGCAAGGTTTCTATAATTGCAGTAAATAAATAAGTAATGCACTATAGCTTATTGATAAGTTGGTATGTTTTTCTCCGGTAACATAGTCACTATTATCAACCTATATGCTTCCCTTCTTTATATACGCACATAACCTGCATAAGTGCAAAGAGGAGAGTATAAAGATCCGTTGCTGCAAACAAACTCTATATCAACAAGTATAGAAAAAAGCAAGCGCTGTATGGTAGTCTTCTTGTAATGATTATGCTTTTTCTGACCCGCTGGAATGAATGTAAATAAGTGTGAGTATTACATCACTTTCTTAGACCTTGCTAAAATGTTCTACACTACTTCACCAAATCTACACCTCCAAAAACTAGACAACTGGACGATCGGAATACAGGAAATACCACTTAAATAGCCTCTTAGGATTACATGCACGCCTAGTGCTTAGAATATTGTACGGTCTGGATGGATCAATACTACCTCCAGAGCACGTGGCATGCCAAAGAGCGCAAGCGGTTTCCATAACAACGATGTGCAACAAGTTACGCTGTACACAAATAGGTACACCGTGTTTTGCAAGAACAAACAAATGTGAATTTCTAATATTAAAATAAAATTATTTTATTCAATATTTGTTTCCGCTTCAGTTAGTAGTTTTTGATCGTAAAAGAGTTTATTGGACCATTCTCGTAACATCAATATTTACTTAACAAAATTTATAAATTTTTTGGTTAAATTTATTATTTTATCAAAATTGTAATAGAATAAATTCTGACTTCTACAGAAGTGTTAGTGAAATGTACACTTGAAATTGCACTGGTTAAATACAAGTATGTAAAATGAGTATTCGACTAAGTCCATCCCCAATATTTAATTTTACTGCAAAGGGGGTTTAGGGAGATAAATAAGCACTTGCAACAAGGTGATTTTTAAACACCCTAAAAGAGAATTTTACCAAATATACTTTTACTAATCTGCAAAATATTTTTTTGGGTAACCGAAACCAGTAAGTTACACAGTAAATCAGAATGTAATTATTTTATTTCACATAAACAATTTTACCGTTTCAATTGAAGGTCCTTTGTTTTTGCAAAATAGTTTCTAAGATAAAAAGAGAAGGCAGAGTTAGTATTTAAATCTCTTTGAATTTATTTCTATGAGACTGGCGAGACGCCATTTTATAGATAGCGCGGATAGCCCAGTTTAAAAAGAAAAAATGAATCTACATCAGCTGCCGATCCCCAGAGCAGATCACCATACCATAAGACATAATATTGTGAAAATAAGCAAAGTATACTAAGCTGCTGTGACTAATCTATTAACTGCCATACCTTTGGTCTACCGAAAAAGCTCTTAATCCGTGCGTTTCATAGTAATTTGAACCGAAACTAATTACTACAAATACAATTTCTGCAATAGCACTCTCTTGCCTTTAAGTTTTAAATTTATACCTTTAATTAGACTTTTAGTTTGTTCGCATCGCTTGAAGTATACGATTAGTAAAAGCTTATTTATTAGCTCTAAACTATTTAAAAAAAAAACAGCCGGACTTACATTGACATGTAAGATATTCATAACTTTTTTATTTTAAAAATGAGGGATGTATCATCATCGTACTACTTACTATTACTCGTTTGTTATTCAGCAGGATGCGCCACGGGCAGATAAGGTTGCCTTGGGGCACTAAGTTAGTATGTTTACCACCTTGGTACCCTGCGTACCCTTACACCTATAGACTTTAATATAGCTAGAATGCAATTATCATTAATGTAACTGAATTCTATTACCCATTAACTTAATCAAATTTTATTCCGTGGTGTTTGGCAATCTGGGCTTCTCCCAGTTGCAATAATGTCCCTTTGTGCCGATTGGCCTAGTTCTGCTCTGTCTCCTGCTTGTTATGGAGGGAAGTGGAAAAAAATATCTTTTTTCTTACTCCTCCGCTATTCTTTTCTGATTAATTTCGTTGCGGGACCCAAGACAGTTGAATCGTTTCTCCGGGACTCGTCGAGCTTCATTGCTCGGCGTTTTTCTGGCGGTATCCACTGTTGATTCTGGCTTTCAGGAGTTGCAGTGGTTGGGAAAAGTGTGGCGGGTTTTGTCCCACAAAAAAATAAATAAAAAAATAATGTAACTGCACTGATTAACTTTCATTGATACCGTTAACGCAGATAAATACAGTAAATAAATTCATGTTACCTGGCTTCTAAGGAAGCTTACTGCATGCATGCTCCTCAACAGGCCACCAGTCTGACCTGGCCACGGGATTCTTGAGTAGTTATGTAAGAACGCTGCGCATGGCATGTCTTGCAAGTTTACTATTGTTGTTTCGCATTTACCTGAAGACAACAAAAGATATTGACGCTGAGTTTATATAATCTTTACATGAAATATTTAAATAGGCTTTCGCTTTACTATGCAATATGTATATCTGCATAGAATGTTTAATAATTCTAATTAAAAAAGGAAATTAAGCTTTCTAAATTACAGAATTGTCACTTTTTAGTAATATCCGCTATTAGTATGAGTGACACCTACATGTTACAATTTTTTTAAGTTATTGCATAGCTGCTATTGCGGGCCTTGAGCGTGGAGACCGAATCCAAAAATTACGTAACCAAAATAACCTAACACCTCCCACTCCGACCGGCACAAATAATACAATAACAATTTATAGATTTTCAAAAACATCATGCATATTGCAGGGCTCGAACTCAGTTCTACACATTTGACAAGTTAATGATTGTCGCGACGTGCTAAACTTGCGATTAACTTTCACTCTGAGATAGGTCTTCTATAAGATGTAGAATTGAGTTTTGGCGGTATAGTTAAACTGAGTGTCACGCTCATTTTTCATTGGACTTTTAAATTATTTATAGAGGTGTTTACTAAATAAAAGTGCGTGATTTATATAGTAGAAAGTGCATTCAGTAAATAATTCAAAAAGAACATTGAGATATCGCAGCACATAATGTCTTTGCCTCAAACCTCCCTCGTAGATTGTTCACGCGGCCGTCTTTTACGACATGAATGAAAATTCATTAAATGACATTGGCTAAATGCACAAACCGTGCCAAACGTACAAAACGCATACTCAAAAACATTAGCATTTCTTTGCAGTTTTGGATTACTGGGAAAGTTACTTATAAAGATTCTCAGTCTCGGTCATGGCTAGGAATCTCGGCTATAATTAGCCGATAAACGAGACCATTTCTCATTTGGATTTGTAGTAGAAAATGCTGAGATACCAGTATCGGTACTGGTATCTCAGCATTTTCTACTAAATTTTATTTTAGCCTATATAAGACCACCGAGATCTCGGGATCTCGCTAAAATAAAATTTGACATAATAAAACTTCAAATTTTATTTTAGTCGCCGCTTCCTCAGCTCATCCGTTGTATCAACAGGCAGGCTGCTGAGGGAAATGCAACGTTCATAATATTTCGAGTACCAGGATGTCATATGCAAGCAGGATGTGTGTTTAGTAAGGTGCGCCAGTCTACAATGATGCAGTTGCTTAGCAACTGTTGCTACAATTTGTAGCGACACCTAGACGATAATATGTTGCACTAGTAGTCCACCAGTCTATGTACCACTGATTTATTCTTCGTCTGCTGCCATCTAGTTATGGCAGCAAGTAGAATGAAAAATTGTTACTGTTTGTAGATAAGCACAGGTGGGGTCACTTGTATCAGGCCTGTTCGTCACGCGGTGTATGAGGAGCCGGTGTCAAGGTGTAGTAAGAGCCTATGTATTAAATACAAGAGCGCATGTTCTTTGACATCGTCGTCAAAGTATTCCTTTTATTAGAGATGTAGGTAAGATGGTGGTGGGATTATGTCTATTGGTTTGACAGCTCAGTCACGTGACTGAGTAGTCAAAACGGCAACGACATGTAAATAATTGAACGCTATTAACGTTAATTGACTATTTATTTTTCAAATCTTTGTGCAATGGATTAGGAATTTCCAAAACCTTTGGATTGGAGTAGAACGTGTGTTATAATGCATTGTAGGTTACTTGTGTGCACAGCTTTAGGACACAAACTAGGACACATAAAAAAGAAAACCATGGCAATGCATTTGAAGTGTTTATTTGAAAAAAGAAAAATACAGTCGCTGGCATAATATGTAGGTACAGTCATCATAGATTATATTATGTTAACAATAACACAAATTTTGCGCTAGCTCTTTTGCCGTTTTTACAATCGAACCCCCGTCTGTGGTAACGTTTTGACCTCTAGCTGGCCTGGCGTAGTAAAGAGGTTTATTAAAATACGAGTTTAGCTTTCACACTAATTTCGTTACCGCCTGGCGGTTTACTGGTCGGTTGTAAAACGCCAATTCTGAACAATAAAAGGTAATTTTTACAAACATTGTTTTCTGCTATGCCTTTAAAAACACAAGTGAGCATAATGTGACTTTAGTATATTAACATAACGTTTAAATTAAATTTATTGAAGCTCGCTAGTGAAAAGTAATAACTTATACATGAATTAATCGGTTGTCACTTGGAGTCTAAACAAATCATAATTCCCGAGTATTGGAATGATTGGGAAAAATCATTTATAAGAGTTGCAATGACACTTCTAGATGACGACTGCTATAAGCTTGATGGGATCGCTTTTACCATTATCACAATTAATTATATGACTCTGAAAAAGCGAATCATAAAATACAACTGTTTGATTTGACCCAGTGTGACACCGTTAATTAATTAGGGACATCATTCGCTTTAAGCTGATAATTATAAGTTAGTAGTAATGTACATAAGTACATTTTTAAATGATTTTGCAGCCCAGTACCGATATTATTGTAAACGGGGTGATATCTGATGCATCTACAATAGCATGGCCGGTAGCCTGCGGCCGTTTACACCGATTTCCCGGCAGTATGATCGAAAGACTAAATCTAAAAAAATAATTATAACTTATAAAATATTTACACAGTTTTACTACATGATATTATTAACTGAGTTTTTTCCAAAATATGTCAATAGTCAATGTTCCAACCGTACTATGTAAGTAGCATGTGTATTTTATACAAGATACCCTTATTACACTGTTTACCTTCACGTCAAGCTTGTGAAATTAACAAACATCAAACACTTATTTTATTTTTACAGAGTGTGACTAATGCACCTCGCGAACAGACACTAATATCTAAATAAGTCTTATTCCGATGAAACCCTCACACTGTCACTTTCCCATACTATTTATTCCTATTGTATTCAAGTTCTATTGTTGAATTTAATTAAAATTCAAATTAAAAACAATTTTATGGACGCATTTGAGCTTCAGAACACGTGACGTGCGTATACTGCAACGACTTTGCTGATACTGTATGTTAAAGTGCAAAATGCTAGGAAAAGATTTGTGACACTGACGACTCGTGTATTTATTTCCCGCTCTTACGCTGGTTATCCATATATTTCTTATTCAGTTTCACATACTAGGGGAGTCATCATAGCCAGCTTCAGGTTTGTCAGGGCCTGACCCTCATTGTATATTTCCCGAGGTTAACGTCCTGGCGTTAACCCCCTAGTGACATTGACAGAAGTTTGTAATGCTTTACGGAAACTGTGTATATTTATATTATTTTCTCGGAGTGAGCAAAAAGCGATATTACCTTACAGTGTTTTCATAGAACCCTAAATACTGACGAAAGTGAAACTGAGCTTGAATAGCAAGCAGTTTATTTTTTTAACTGAAAACTTTTCTCCTGTATTGTGGGTGCCATTACAATCATGTAACTTACATAGACAAACGTTCAGACCCGGAACCAATACTTGTAGGTCATACAAATTAGTTCCGTGCGGGAATCGAACCCACGACACGCAGCGCAGCAGTCAATAGCTTAACCACTGCGCAAAACCGTGCAGTTTTAGGCAGTATTTAGGAAGGTCTAGTTTACTTTACTATATATTACTATATTGTCTTTCCTTGATAGGTAGTCATTTCGGTTTACACACCAGATCCACGTCTGATCTCAGTATGTGTGATTTTTTTATTGGAAACATATCATGAACACAATATGTATAACAATAGGCTTTATAAGAAAGCTCGAGGTTACTTAAAGGGCAAAGGAGAGGGCTATGCTTGAGGTTTCACAGCGTGATCAAATCAGAAATGAGGAGATCCGCAGAAGAAGGACAGTAACCGACATAGCCCGAAGACTTGCAACACTTAAGTGGCAGTGGGCCCGGCACGTTGCCCATAGGACCGATACCCGATGGGGCCGACGGGTTCTCTAGTGGCGACCATGCACCGGAAAACGCAGCGTGGGTAGGCCCCTGACAAGATGGACTGATGACCTGGTGAAGGTCTCGGGAAACCGCAAGATGCGGGCGGCGCAGGACCGGTCGTCGTGGAGATCCTTGTGGGAGGCCTATGCAGCCAGTATGCCCAGCAGTTTACGTCTTTCGGCTGAAATGATGATGATAATGATAAAGCATTTAACTGGCTAAACATTTTAATTAGCTGGCCATCATGTTTTTGATTTAGACCTACTTGAAGTATAATTTGGTAAGACGTTCAGTTTTGTTCGCACTAAGTAAGTACATTAGTTAATTGACCGCTGCAAAATATCTTTTCATCTGTTCTCTGTGTCTCATACACCATGACCTATCGTTGCGAACAGCTAACGAACAAACTTCAAAAATACCCTTATATTAAATATCAGGTTCCACGAAAACTGAACGAATTATTACGCAACTGCTAGGAGTTCATGGTTTAGAAGAAAGTTGCAACGCTTACATGTTCATGAAATCTTTCTAAAAAGTAGATAACTAGGCAGAATGTGATGTGTACTATATTTTTTTTATTATCATATAAACTAGCGCTTGACCGCAATCCCGTCTGATGGTAAGTAGTGAAATATTAGCTATATTATTATATGATTACTAGCTGACCATATAAATAATAGATTAAATTACTAATATGGCTATTAAAAAATAAGGGTTGATCGTAGAAGGGTGAAAATTGGGGATTATATGTATTTTTGTATGTTGTATCATAAAAAAATAGAAATGAAAAATTTTGTCTAAAAAATAAAAAAATAAAATTTAGGGGTGGACTACCCCTAACATTTAGGGGGATGAAAAATTGATGTTGGCCGATTCTCATAGATACCGGTTAAGCACTAAAAATTTCATCGAAATCGGTCGAGCCGTTTCGGAGGAGTTTAAGTTCGAAAACCGTGACACGAGAATTTTATATATTAGACTAGCTGACGGGCAAACGTTGTTTTGCCATAAAAATAATAGATTAAATTACTAAAATGGCTATTAAAAAATAAGGGTTGATCGTAGAAGGGTGAAAATTGGGGATTGTATGTATTTTTGTATGTTGTATCATAAAAAAATAGAAATTAAAAATTTTGTCTAAAAAATAAAAAAAAAATAGGGGTGGACTACCCCTAACATTTAGGGGGATGAAAAATAGATGTTGGCCGATTCTCATAGATACCGGTTAAGCACAAAAAATTTCATCAAAATCGGTCGAGCCGTTTCGGAGGAGTTTAAGTTCGAACACCGTGACACGAGAATTTTATATATTAGATGTATTGGGGTAAAAAAAAAACATTTAAACTCATACACAAACTCACATAATCTTTTGGTGGTAAAAGTTATTCTAATGCATGAGAATAACTTAACATGGTAAGTAGTGAAATATTAGCTATATTATTATATGATTATGTATTGGGGTGATTATAAGGTAATATCAAAAAATAACACTTAAACTCATACACAAAGTCACATAATCTTTTGGTGGTAAAAGTTATTCTAATGCATGAGAATAACTTTTACCACAAATTTATTTTAACGCCTATTTTTTTTTTCTTATAAGAGAAATTAGAATTTTCTTTGTTTTCAAACTTACTTATCTAACCGTTCAGCTTAAAATGACCAATTCCTGAAATGACTTTATAGTGTATTTGTTATTTATCAAAATGTTTTTTATTTCCGAAAAATTTATATATTATGTGTGTAAATGTATCTTTCTTTGGTCATCGCATCATGCGTGAACGTATAGAACGATTTGGCAAATTAATTTTTGTTGTTTGTCTGGAGAAGATTCTTAAGAAATTTAAAAGTTAGCAAATCCATGTTTTTCTCATGACCAGTTAAAATCAATAAAACATTTCATCATCACCCTGTAGCACAGTCCACTGCTGGAATACATAGGCCTTCCTATTTTACGCCTTTTAACTCGATTTTTGGCTACTCTCATCAATACGCTCTTCGCAGGACGAATAGTTAACACTGGACTAACCATTCGTTCTGCCAAGAGCGTAATATAATATATATATATATATATATATATATATATATATATATATATATATATATAAACACCTCTTTGGGCACTTAGTTGATCCAGCCACGATGAAAGAGGTGTTTATATATATATATATATATATATATATATATATATATATATATATATATATATATATATATATATATATATATATATATATATATAATTAAATATATACGCACATGAAACACGAACATTCCAGTTCCGAAAGTCATCACTGGCAACACACACTGGCAAAGACTTTAGTCTTGAGACGCTGTGGTATCGTGGACGACGAGAAGATGTATCGAAGCTTCCCGAACGGTGCCTAGCCGAGCTGGATTCGACGAGACCTAGGGTCACCTGGTATATATATATACATAGTATAGATAGAACATGATTATATTGTTAACTTTCGTTTAATAAATGTTTTAAATAGACATCATGCCGGAACACGACAAATCGCTTGGCGGCAAGGCTTTGCCTGGTGGGTAATAACTTCTGCCGGCGGCCGATGTTATGGCCTACCACCGAGAAACTCAATAATATATTCGAAAACGTGTCTGCTCAACAACGTAAATTAGGTACGCCATGAATATTGTAAAATTTGGAATGGACTTCATTTTACTTCTGATTTTGTAGATCAGGAACTCATCTTCAGTTGGGGTCTAAATGCCTTATAACTTTCTTTGGCTACAAGGGGCACATAAATAGAAAGTTGTGTGATCACACTGAATAGCACTATAGTACCTTTACTTAAGCGGACTAACGTTGTGAAACTCAACATACTCTTTCTCCATAGAAAAGCAAGGATCCTCCGTCCAGACGGGTATTGTGTCTGACTATAATAGGAGGATATATCTAATATATAAAATTCTCGTGTCACGGTGTTCGGCTTTAAACTCCTCCGAAACGGCTCGACCGATTTTGATGAAATTTTTTGTGCTTAACCGGTATCTATGAGAATCGGCCAACATCTATTTTTCATCCCCCTAAATGTTAGGGGTAGTCCACCCCTAAATTTTTTTTTTATTTTTTAGACAAAATTTTTAATTTCTATTTTTTTATAATACAACATACAAAAATACACACAATCCCCAATTTTCAGCTAGTAATATAATAGGGGTTAAAGTATGAAATTTCGGATTTATATTAAAAATTTTAATGGTTTATTTTTTAATTATTGAATAATTTATTTAATCAAAATTTAATCATTATGGATGCCATCTAATAGGAAGATCATTTATGCCATTGCGATAGAACTCTGAGTATAGAGTTGGTGCAGTGCACAAACTGTGTGAAAGCAAAAAAAAAATAGTAGTCCGCTGGTCTGGCAAATACGGCGTTTAAAGAATGATTTCTAACTGCAGTTCCTGAAGGGTTAAATGGTTTCTCGTGCTGTATCAGGTCTCTCATTATCATGGAGCAATAATGGCGAAGATAGATTCTTGGTTCGGGGCTGTTTTACTGTTAGTTTTGCCAACATTGTTCGGAGTTCGGCATAATAAACATCTGAGATTAAACAGGCAATGAGCACTCGCTATAAAATACGGTTTAAGCTCCGTTTAAACCCCAAACGGCGCAAAAATATAATTGTCGATAAGTTTGTTATATTTTCGTTTTCTGCAGCCGCAGCAGCAAAACTGCAGCAAATGAAATAAAGTGCGTATAAAGAAAAACAAATGTCAGGTTAAAAAAATATATTTTAAGTAGATTTCTTGCAATTTACAGGTAAAGAAAAAACAATAGAAGGAAAATACATTAATTTGTACAAACATGATGGGTAGAAAAGAACACAGCTATCGCTAAGTATTATAAATGATACGAGATACTATATGAGATAGAGCCACAGCACTGGCTTTCAGCGGTAGCTGCCGTTGATGTGGCGTGTTTACAGGACAGTTTAATGTAGAACATTGATTAAAATATGATTCGCGACTGTAACAACAAAAAACTTTACTGAATTAATCAATATTCCAAGTTCACAATTATAACCCTATTAAATGAATATTTCTTAAAATATAAATTGTACCATATCATACGAAAACGGCGTTAATTGGTGGGTAATAAAGTTATTATCTGACTCGACCGCTACGCTGACATATAATATGGACACATAATTGTATTAAAAAGTCTAAATAAACACTTCTTACGGTATATAAAAATTGGAAATATTTGTTAAATTATGTGCCTTAAGAGAATGATTATGCGACAGTAAACCTAGTGCATAAGTAAGAATGCTTACCCAATGATCATGAAAAAGCGACCATATGATTATGTACGAGAAATATATTCTAAATATAATCATAATTCAACAAAAATTCCAAAGTAACATCTAGCGAAAAGTTAAGCAATAATTTGTTTTTTTTTTTCTTTTGTGATGTTTACAGAAAGCTTTATATAACAACTGACATATGTGGAGCAAAGTTATATCATCATCGTCAGTAAGAATTTAATAAAGCACGCCAGAGTATTCTTCTAAGGGACGAATATATGAAGTCTTCGGACGAATACGAGAACTTGTCGGACGAACACGTTTACTCGTCGGACGAATCAACGCTGTTATGATATAATTTTATGCATCTGTTTTAATTTAATGTTAATGTAAAATTGTTCCTAAAGTAAAATAACAACCGTTAATTGGCTACTGTTTTCATGATTTTTGTACACACGAGTTATGTTAATAATTTGGAACTAAATAATTTTTGCACAGATTCTTTGGAACGCCATAATTTGCTAATACGTTACCCTAACTATCTTCACAAATCCTAAACAAATACAGAAAGGAAAACTATGTCTCTTTAGAAATGCTGGATGGAGGCTGCTTACCCGTTAAGGAGTGCGTTGCCAAAACCTGTTTATGAATTGTTCGAATCTTTCACAATAACTTATTTGTGAGTACACTAACCCATGATTTATTAAGAAATTATTTATTATAAAGGATTCTAACAATGTGATTTCTGTATGTGTAAATGATTTGTTAAATCAGAAAAGTTTTTTTTGTATAACTATAAATCATTGTAATGAAAATTGTTCAATACTTACATGCGTGGGCTCCTCGCGTCCAGTAATCGCCATTTAATGCTTTAAAAATAGCTCCAGTCCTTGTCATTTAGCAGTCTTGCAGGAATTTTGGCTCTGTTATTATGAACCGGGATCTGAAAGGAAAATTTGATTATTATAATTACTGCTAAGTACAAGATTCCTTTAATTTTGTGTGCCTGGAAATACAAAATGGAATAGTCCTCAGTGTATTCTGTATTCCTTTGTTAGTTCTCCATTTAACAACAAAAGAAAAATATATTATACATTTATACAAATTTAGCGGCCCGATACGTACTTCGCTACGTAGGTATAAACTGAAATAATAAAAACAAATTTATTAAAATATTTTTTTAATTGGTAGCAATTTTAAAACTTAATCCAAAACATTTAGATTATTAAACAAACGACTGAGGGTACCGACTCTCGAACAGGCAACATAAAGTTGGTCATTTGAAAAACATGATTCCTCCAAATTCAGACCACAAACGTGAACGTTTGAACACAAACGGCATATCATTTGGAATCATAGGGAAACGTGGTATCAAACAATCTTCTCCTTTTGATTTACCAGTGAAGATCATAGCTTCAATCAAATTTGGCAATAAGTTTCGCTGCCAATTTGGTGGCATTACACAGTTTTAGTGGATTATAAAATTACAAATAAAGTGGCATTAATTTTTACATATGTAGATGAGATGATGATCCACCGTTAACTGAATTCATTTGTTACAAAAAACGTGATAAATGAAGAACCGCTCGACCGATTTTGTTCAAACTTCACATAAACTATCTAATAATTAGTCACAATAAAGTCCAAAAGTTTGGTTCGGATAGGAGAGTCCGTTCTTGAGTTATAAAATTACAAAGGAAGTGGCATTGATTTTATATATATAGTTATAGATAGATGTAAAGAAAACAGGGTTTTCTTTTCAGGGTTATCGATCTTCTACTAATGCCTACAAAGCCGGACCAAACTTAAAAAATCCCTCTAAAATATCATTTCGCAAAATGAGGTAACTTAATAAATGTGCGGTAGGCATTAAATGCGCGAGCAAAGAGGGGCAGGCCACGCGGCACGAGGTCGCATCGCTATTGGCTCATAATAATACCGTCATAAATGGTGTTTGCACTTTTTTTTAAATACCATTTTTTTGGGGAAATTGGAATTAATTTGCGAAATAAAAGATTATTTCAAAATTCATTGGTATTGTTACTATGATGACTATGTAGAATTTCTTTTTTTTGTGTGTTTACCTAACCTTTATTGTCCTTATGGGTCGGACAGGGTTCTTTACAAATTGTATAGACAAATAAAATAACGAGTCTTCAATGTCACCTACACAATGAATCACTGTTATACTATCTACAGACCTTACTATCCAAGAATACATAACTATGAAATGCATAATCCAAAATTCATATTTACCAGATCAACATTAACGACCTCAACATTTTTTGTAGTCCCATTGTTATCTTTGTTATTGCGATTTTTGAAAATTTTGAGGAAGTTCATCTGAAAAAATAATGCTTGTTAAAGGATAAGTAATGGATATAACAGAAAAGAGGCAATGGCTGCTAAGAACAATAACTAACACTCACCAAATCGGTGTAGCTGTGGCTGATGAAATTTTGTGCAACCCCCATATAAGGCAAAGGGCCCTGACTTGATTGTTGTTGTGGGTTAAACTAAAATTGAAAAACATCATTTTAAGGAACAGGTAAACTGGTTATGATTATTGGACATTTAACTGTAAAAAAGAAAATGGGTTTCACATTTATGATTGTTTTATTTTGATTCACTAACACCGAAATTCAACACGTGTATTATAAAATTAGAAATGAACACAAAAAAAAGGATGTTAATTGAAAAGTGGAATGGTAATAAATCACAGTCTCATGATCGGCACAGTATTAGACGGTTAGATGCGTGAGTCACGTAGCGTGACTATGTGAGCGTCATAACGAGGTAAACAGTGTTTCTACTTACCGAGTTCTCGAGTTTAAGTCCATGCATACAAAGCGGTCGGACTTCGTTAACCCTCAGATCTTGACGCTGCAACATCTTTATCTGTTCTATGATATATAAAAAAAAATCGTATTTTACATACAGTCGGGAACCAAGCATAGGACCATTATAAAGTTGGAAGGAAATTTACAGGTTAAAGTATATATTATAATAATATAATGATGACATGATGGCGTAGATAGACCAATAAATATAATAAAATAAAATTAGCATAGATGATAATTTGATTTTGAATTATGAAATTGGCAGATTAGAGGCAGACAAAAAGCGTTGCAATTGAATCAAGGCTATATGTCTCCGTATAATATACGAAATTGAATGAGTCCGCAAACAATAGAGTTAAGATATTCAGTGACGAAAATATTCACAGCCACATCAATTAAGGCCACTGTTGGAAACTTAGTGTGATTTTATATGAATAAAAATAAAAGACACAGTGATGTAAACATACCTGATATCTTTATAATCTTTGCCCGACGAGGATTTTCTTGTGAAATACGTATGAGAATCAAACTCCCAGGTCGGCTTTACAGCACGCCAAGGTTTCCACGTCCACTATACCATAAGAAGGTAAAATATAACTCTCATCCACCCACTGAACGAGAAGAAAAACCCTGGAAGCCATAGCGCACAAATTGACCGTATGTACGTTAAAATATTCAAAATGCAACTGAACATTCCGTAGCCTGCACACCACGCAGGTAAAAAAATACGACAATACAATGGTCGTAGACCTTCCCCTCCCCAATTTAAAACCGTAATAAAGTTTAAGGCTTATGATGTTTTGTTTCGTATTCTAAAAGAATAGGACCGAAATTTAAAAAAAAATCTTCCTCAGGGTTCACCAATGTCTGGTATTTTACGAAAATCTGCAGACCATGGGCGTTTCTTCTTTTATTATATTAAAAACAAAATTATATGTTATGTGCAGTAGACTTTGTAATTTTATAACTCAAGAACGGACTCACCTATCCACACCAAATGTTTAGGCTTTGTTTTGACTAATTAGTAGATGGTTTATGTGAAGTCTGTACAAAATCGGCCGAGCGGTTCTTCATTTATCAGGTTTTTATGTAACAAATGAATTCAATGAACGGTGGATCACTATCTCATCTATAATATATAAAATTTAATATCACTTTCTTTCTAATTTTATAATCCACCAAAACTGTGTAATGGCACCAGATTGGCAGTAAAAAACTTATTGCCAAATTTAATTGGAGTTACGATTTTAACTGGTAAATCAAAATGAAAAGTTTGTTTGATACCGCGCAGCCCTATGATCCCAATTGATATGCCATTTGAGTTCAAACAATTACAATATCCTGTGCGTTTAACATTTGCTATGTCCATCAGCAAAGCCCAACTTTATGATGCCTGTTCGAGGGTCGGTACCCCTAGTAGTTTGTTTACACATACTAGAAATGGAAAAACAAAAAATATTGTTTACATAAATGTTTTGGATTACGTTTTTAAATTGCTAGCAATTAAAAAAAAAATGTTTGTATAATTAATTTTGATGATCCAATAAATTCGTTTTTATTATTTCACTTTATACGTAGCGAAGCACGTATCGGGCCGACAGTAAAGTCTACTTATAAGTTTCTGTAAAACTAACATTGAATTAGTACTCAATAATCTTTTTTTGTTGCGCGTGAAGAAACGAAATTCCTTATGTTTTAAGATTTATGACTTTATGCCGAAAAAATGTTAGTAACCCTGGATAGCTTAAGGGGCTCGTTCATAACTAAGCCTGGTCGGAGTTACAGCTAGTAGATACCTCTCCTTATGGTTTATAAGGAGAGGTATCTATAGATAGTTCAATCCACGAAGACGCGCCCTATACTAGCTGTAACTTAGCTGTGGCTTGGTTAAGAACGAGCCACTTATGTGGCGTGGCTCGATAATACAAATACTCTTAATTGTGTACACCACTATATTACAGAATATAAATATAAAGATTTTACAAATTGTCGGCCTCCGTGGCGCAGCGGTCAACACGCCTGCCTGCGACGTGTCAGGTCATGATGGAAAACGATTTTTTCCTGATTGGCCTGGGTCCTGAATGTTTATCTATATATGTATCTATTATAAATATAGTATCGTTGAGCTAGTATTCCATAACACAAGTCTCGAACTTACTTTGGGGCTAGCTTAATCTGTGTGATTTGTCCGTAAAAAAAAGGTGACTAACATAATAGGTGGTCCCTCGCATTGCAAACTTACTTAGAAAACCAAACAATTTGGGAGGCCAAAACAAAAGCTGGTAAGTACAAAGAGTAGATAAATTGTTTTATGGTAAGCTTTAACAATGAGCCGACTTACAGGAATGAACAACAAAAGAGATACAGATTACCTACTGTTCCGAGAAAAGATTATGTTGATAAAAATCAAGAACTGGTCAAGTATTAGTACGTAAATGAAATAGAGGAATTCATAATAATACTCATTCTTATCCATAATAAAAATAATATGGACTCAAACTTTGGTTTTTGCTAAGGCTGATTTACACGGTGCATTTTAATTGCCTATGACTTCAATTAAGTTGAAGCAACAATAAAAGTCGCATTGTCTAAACAGCATTTTGACGATGCAAGTCATTTGTTGCATCAATATTATTATATGCCATAGGCAATTAAATTGCACCATGTAAATCAGCTTTTATCCTGATCAAGAGCCAGTAACGGTGCTCAATCAAAATCAAAAGTCATTTATTCAAATTAGGCTGGAATTCAGCACTTTTTGAACGTCAATATTACATAAGACAGTCCCCAAAAACGCCCACACATCGACACTTCCTAGTGCTTTCGCTGGGAAGAAGTGGCGGAATCCCAAGCAGCACAGCTGTCTGTTCATTTAAAACAAAAAAAACCACGTGTCTTTATACAATACTATGTACTTAAGTACAGTAATGCTTTGATCACACGTACCGAGCATACCGGCGAGACAGTGCCCTCGGCTGAGTACTCGGTACGTATAAACAAAGCGCCGCCGAGTGCACGGTCGAGCGGTCGCCCGATTTATATTTATATTCGAAAACCAAATCTATACTCCATATAGTTATACGTGTTGTACTCATGGTATTTAATTTTTATTATTATTTATTTATTTTCTCAACCTAGTTTACAAAACATTGTGATAAAAGCCATGCCCTACAATACCGTTCTCACGGTTTGTCTGTGGGAACGGAAATAATGAAATTCATATATTGTCGGTGTTTGTTTAATAAATACCAAGATTTATGTTTCCAATAACTGCCATATCGATTGGCACCGATAATCCTATTAACCATCTGGTTGTAGGCAGTAAAGACGTCACCCATGAGGCATTCATTAGTACGAACTTAACGAACCTTTCATTTTCAGTAGTCAAAAAATACTCGTACCTATTATTGGAAAACCTGGCATTCATTACGTCATAATGACGACGTAATAATATTTGGTACATATTAATTTGCCTTAACATATTTTTTTAAAACGTTCTCACTTCGCATTGCTCGCTACTGAGCTCACTGAGCGACGACACAGAAGTGTATTCGGTTGCTTTGTAAAAAAAATTGTTTGTGCTTATTCCAGTTTATTTAAGATACTACTTCCTCCCTGAGCCTGACTAACGTCACGACTTAGAATAAATTTAAAATATTAAAAAAAATATATCACATAAGCAGCATACAATTATTACAATATTTATATAATACTAGCTGACCAGCAAACGTTGTTTTGCCATATAAATAATAGATTAAATTACTAAAATAGCTATTAAAAAATATGGGTTGATCGTAGAAGGGTGAAAATTGGGGATTGTATGTATTTTTGTATGCTGTATCATAAAAAAATAGAAATTAAAAATTTTGTCTAAAAAATAAAAAAAATAAATTTAGGGGTGGACTACCCCTAACATTTAGGGGGATGAAAAATAGATGTTGGCCGATTATCATAGATACCGGATAAGCACAAAAAAAATCATCAAAATCGGTGGAGCCGTTTCGGAGGAGTTTAAGTTCGAACACCGTGACACGAGAATTTTATATATTAGATATATAATAAATATTATATTCTTAGACCTCCTCATTATTTATGTTATGTTCGTTATCACGTTTTATTTCTATTCCATTTGCTACCTCCTGTTACTACATACTGTTATCCTGGTAATTCGTACGCGATCCGTTGCCATGGTTACGCACCTTCTAGCATGATAGTGACCAGTTGTTTCATTAAAAGCGAGAGTGAGAGGTCTGGTAAACAAACAGCTATTATCATTCAGCTTCTAGTTTTCCTCTATACTATTGCATAACTGTATAGTATAGACAAAGACGCATGAGTGAAATCACCATATTGACACTCCAAACAGATTACCATTTTTAAAAGCTATTCAAAAATAAATTTAGTTAATGTAATTATGTTAATGTAAATATCCACATTTATTAGTTCGAAGTCTATTGCGTAAAGAGTGCTAAGTTATGTGTAATTGTAGATAATTTGGTACCTAATCTGGAGAGATAAACTATAACTTTAACCACAAACCAGAAATGCGCGCCTCCTTTTTAAAGAAATGGTTCGGTGGATGTTCGACCCTCATGCAACCAGAGACTGAGCCGTTCTGTGGCCAGAAACAGTTATATATTATTTTATTTTTTTATAGATTTCATTGTTTTTGAATTGTAAGTTTTATCTATTTTCTATCTACGTAATTATGTTATGCAAGATTATCGTTCTTGTTAATATATTGTAGCTTATCTATAGCGTACATATTTTCATACCACTTACTGACAAGGCTATACACTGTGTAGTTAGATAATCTCGTCAATATTCAAAAGGTGAAAATCTTGAATGACAACTCCTACGGATTCCTGTTGCACTGGTGATATGGACGTGTTGCGTTTCTATGACAACGATCATTGGTACGCGCCGGGCTGACGCTGCACAGAATAGGAAGATTTAACTGGGGGTATGGGGCGTCTTTTAATTTTTTCCGTGTTTGTTGTAAAAGAAAATGAAAACGACATAGTTAATAATAACTAACATCTTTTACACACTATCACTAATGGGCGTCGGACGCCACGCCAGCTCATGTTCAGTGAGTCAGTTTTGACAACAGCAAACACCATCTACTCAATTGTAATATGATGGCTTATAATGACCTTCGTATTCACGAGAACTGGAATATTTTAATATTATACGTAAATATGACTCGACGAGAGAGATGCTACCGTTATGAGGTACTATGCCTTAGTTAGCGTATTAGTTTAAAAGTAGAGTTACTGCTTCATTATTTTATTACTTTATAGTTTACTAGCTTTCCGGCCGCGGCGTCGCCCACGAGTATATCGGTTATATCGCGCTTTTTTGATTCCTCATTTTTGGGTATAAATTGTCGTATCAAACTTTTAAGTTTACATGTACCGAACTGGTATGAAGCTAACAATGTTTTTCTTTTCCCTCGGGAATATCAAATCAGTTTTCCAGGATAAAAAGTACAATATTATTTAATCTGACCTTCTAACTTTACTTCTACAAAATTACAAAGCAATCGGTTTAGTAGTTACGGCGTAAAGGCGGAACAAACAAACAAACAAACTCACATTCCGATTTATAATATTGGTAAGGATAATTGTAATTTTATTCCAAAAAGTATTTTATACGAAAATAAGTAAAAGTTTTCTTCGTGGATTGGGGATAATGTCATCTAGCTTGATTCTTTTATAATAATCTGTGCATGTAACTAAGTTAGGTGTTCACGAGAAAATAATTTATTTCACATAAACCTACATTGTCACTTATGAAACGTCAGAAGCTAGGTGCACGCGCACGGTCCTAATCGGTCGTTTGCTAAGGAGAAGAGCCTTGCTGGCTTGTTTGAAATTCACTCTTATTTTATACTCTGGTTTTGTTGTTACTTAAATTAGTTTTATTCTTAACGCCAGTTACCGTACAGTTACTTAGTTAGTATAGTAATTGAACTAACAGCCTTAACGGTAAAAAATTCTGTTGAATTTTATGTTTTACCTATTATTGTGGTTTTAAAATTGTACAAAAAGCGCAGTTTGTGTTATTTGAAGAAACAACATAAACATTTAAATTTATCTATTTTACGGAATTTATCTGTTCTGTGATCTATCTTCCGTACATCATGTGTCACTAGTACTCGCGGGGATGCAGTGTCGTGCAATATTGTGAAATTTCGTTGTACGTGGTTGTTTCAAATAAAGCCCAGTACGAAATTTAAATGATATTTTAGGGGCCGGTATTTATTTTATAATGATAATGGTTTGTTCGTTTTACGAGAAAGTATACATGAAAAAAAAACAAACACACATATATATATATATACATACATATATATGTAATAGGATATTTGACTAAAAAAAAACTAATTAGTCCGTTAGTCAGATTTCCAAAAAATACTAGACATGTATAATTTAGATATTCCTTTTAAATATACCTCAAAAATATATAAAAAATAATACTAAGTATTCAGATACCAATTAGTCCCATTGTTGCGACAATCAGAACGGAAATTTCAAAAAAATATGTCTTTAGATCTAATACTAAGACACAACAACAACAACAACAGACAAATTTATTAAAGTATAAAAAAATATTCAAACGTAGTATTTAGTAGTTTTATTTTTCGTAAACATACAATTAAGAAAAAAAAGCTGTAATCAGTTCCACTTTACGGTACTTGTTTTGTTTATCTTCATACCTATTAAGTGTCTTCAACGATGGCATCTTTGCCATAGATATAAGCAATGAAATCCTAAATCTATGGTGCTGGCAATTTTTTAGTTCCAATTGTCACCACGCTTTTTGAAATTGAATTTACTGCAAATCGCCATATTTTCATAAAAGAAGATTATATCTATCAAATATTATGTGAAAAGCATTACTGATGTTGATGTCTCCAGACTAAAGTCTTTGACCAGTGTGTGTTGCCAGTGATGACTTACGGAACTGAAACGTGATCGCTCACAATGGGCCTTATACGAAGGCTCAGAGTCACACAAAGGGCAATGGAAAGAGCTATGCTCGGAGTTTCTCTGCGTGATCGAATCAGAAATGAGGAGATCCGCAGGAGAACCAAAGTCACCGACATAACTCTGCGAGTCGCTAAACTTAAGTGGCAGTGGGCAGGGCACATGTGCTCGTAGAACCGATGGCCGATGGGGCAGTAAGGTTCTGGAGTGGCGGCCACATACTGGAAGACGCAGCGCAGGGAAGCCCCCAACAAAGTGGACTGGATCAAGGTGGATCTAGTGAGGGTCGCGGGAAGCCGATGGATGCGGGCAGTACAGGACCAGTCAGTGTGGAAAGCCTTGGGGGAGGCCTATGTCCAGCAGTGGACATCCATAGGCTGAAGAAGAAGAAAATTATTGATGTTTTAAATGATTGTAGATTACTAATTATTTTATAATAATTGCCACGAATTTATTATCGATCAACATTTAACAGGAATCAGCGTTACAATTGACGACAGACATCAATCAATATAAACTGCGAAATTAAAAAATTGCTTATTTTAAATTTCGTAGTTCATATTGATGGTTCCTAATTTCTAGTTCTTCACAAAAGTTGAAAGATGTGCACGAAATCGTGTCAAAGGATGGACTGCAATGTATTTTAGAATAAAACTGTAACTAATAAAAGCAATCAGACGAACTTTAGTTTATGCGTTCACAAGTCAACATAATATTAATTTTACCAATAACAATAATCTAGATTACCGGGAAAACTACCATACCACATACAAATAGGGCTCGCCCTTTTTTCATGTTGATGCCATACATTTATGGCGCGAATATTACAACTTTCAAAATTGCATTCCAGAAAACCTCTTTGAGTTATATGAAACCCTCGTGCTTTGAATACTGTACGGTCTGGATGGATCAATACGCTCTCCCGAGCACGTGGCACGCCAGTGGTTTCCATGACAACGACGCAAGTAGAGTGAAGTACGCTACATACATGCAGTTTCCTACCACTCCGTGATAAAAATCTAAATTACAACTTAAATTAATGCGTTATCGAATTAAAAACTATTTTATTTTATTTACTTTTTAAGTCTGTTCAAATTATACGTCTTTTCTTATTGCAATCCTGTTATTTTTCGTCAAATATTTGCCAACAAATATCAAGCTACTCCTCAACCGCCCTATTCCGAGGTGTTTCCCTCGGTTAATTATACAAATATAGACTGAACGATACGCTTTATTGAGACATAATTTACTGTAATTTATTCATTATTTTGTAACGTATCATTTCTTTATTATTTTGTTGTAATTTACTGTCAGAATTTGCAAGAAAACTGCTAAAAAGTCAGGTTAGGTGGATTTTCTGACTAAAGTATCAACGCGATTACAGTATGCAAGCAAAGATAGACTTTAAGAAAATGTCATTAAAAAAGAATTTCCTACAGAATTGGGGCTGTACTTGTTACGTTATTAAAATCATAAAATTTCAGTATCACTCTTCTGATGTCCATGTGCTCCTAGTATTTGTACCACGTATTTGTACCGACTTTTAGCGATTGAACACGAATTCAGACCACATGCTGTGTTGTGGTAGTTAGAGATAATAGATACGACCTGAGTGGGTTAGTTTGGAGTGCGGTCATGTTCTTATTTTCATGTCATGGGCATGACTGAATTCTTATAATATTATCTTTTCTTGACTCAAAACTTTGCCATTTTGGAATGCAGCAGCAGCATTGAATATAAAAATGAATCGAACTTCCTTAAATAAATACGCTTTACATCTCTCATATCCGGTAAGTAGGTCTTTATTATCCCCAAATGGGGCTTGTACGTAACCAATTAGTACTTTAGGATGATAATGTAGCTAGAAAAGCCCTAGGGCAGTAAGTAATTTAAAAAAAATCTTTCCTCTTTCAAAGAGTTCGCGTACATGTAACCATTATACTGGCATATGAGTATAATAAATAGTCCTTGAAAAAATAATTAAAATATTTTATTCTTGTGATGACTGTTTTTTCTACTTTCCTCATTATCGAGATGTAAAGCAGAGTAGTTAGTCTGGGTGTAAGCATCAATCGCACCCTCGAACTATAGACGTCCTTGCTGTGCTCGCGCGCCTAAATATCTCGGGCTGCAATTGATGCCTTACAGCCCTTGGCATTTTTTTAAAATAATTATAAACTAGTGCTTGACCGCAATCCCGCCTGATGATAAGCAGTGATGCAATCGTTGATGGCAAAGCGCGCTACTTTATTTAGCCTATTCACTAACAAATTAATTTTAATCTTATCTCAATCTCTGTCAATGTTCAACTTCGCGTACAATGCTATAAAGCAAACGAAATTGAAGCCTACAACTATCCGTGACTAATCAATAATTTGCTTGTCTGAATATTTTAATAAGTCAAGAGATTAATTTAATTAAGATTTGTGGTTTTCTCGGTGGCAGGCCATAACGTTGGCTGCCGGCAGAAGTTACCACCCACCTGAAAAAGTCTTGCCGCCAAGCGATTCGTCATGTTCCGGCATGATGTCTGGTGAAGCCGTAAGTAGGAGGGGTCTGAGCAGTTGAGTTGCGATGTTTGCCGGTTATGATTCGCCAAATGTTGTTGTGTTGTCAGTTTGGTCAAGGAGGATCTCCAGATCAATCTTCCTCTGGCCCGGAATCGTTGGTGGCATTGTTGGGATTAACATTGCATCACCTCACTCAATTGCCGTCTTCCTTCCTATCACTCAATTTTTTAATGAAAAGGTCCAAAAAGTGGCGGTACTTGCTTTGTGTGAGAAACAGTGTCAAAACAATCTTACGTTTTTAAAAATAAACAAGTTTCATCGTTCAACAA
The DNA here is from genome assembly GCA_037179545.1 of Sesamia inferens. NCBI lineage: Eukaryota > Metazoa > Arthropoda > Insecta > Lepidoptera > Noctuidae > Sesamia > Sesamia inferens. Next base: position 25,151,050 of record CM073921.1, read on the forward strand.
AACTTTATTATAAAAACACATACATTAGTGGAAATAACAAATGACTCTGTTATCTAGTGATTATATTCTGTGTACATAAAAAGAAACACTAAAAACTGTTTGCGCGATCTGTTTACCAGTATTGTAACCGTGTTGTGTTGTGTGTGGCTTGTACCCGATATTTGTAAATAATAACTGCTGTTGTTAAAATAGTTCCTGCAAATATTTTGTGACCCAGTTCCTGTGTGCACGGCGAGTCTGTGAAGTCAACGGAAGTGGCTAAGTGTGACAACTGCCGATCCGGATACCATAAGCAGTGCGTTGGTATTAGGAGGACTAGCTCTGTACCATCTACTTGGCGGTGTCTAGAATGCGAAGAAAACGTTGTGCGGGATAACTAGTTTGGGACGCCTGTTAGAGAGCGTGTTGATGATTTTACAGAGGATTTTATGGACACGAGCCCTACAAACACTGCCAACACTACCACCACGAGAGTCACGCAAGCGCTCGCCCTAGATATTAGGGCTAAGCTCAAGGAATTTAAAGACGACCTTATTAAAGCAGTGCGTAGCAAGTTCCAGTTACTACGCAGTGAACTGGCTGCGGTAAAGTCATCGTTACAGCTGACTAATGAGCGGATGACTGGTCTCGAGGAGAGAGTTGCCACTTTGGAGAACCGTACAGAGGCTCAGCCAGTGGTTTCGACAGATGTCCATAAATTAATTGACCAATTGCGCAGCGACATCAACGAGCGTGATCAGAAACTATTGGCTACTGACATACAGATCTCGAATCTACCGGAGACTAGTGGTGTAAACCCTATACACACGGCCATACTGGTAGCGTCAAAGTTAGGCGTCAAAATTGTCAAAAAGTAGCAACAGTAATATATTCAGGAATTTCTCACCCGCTAAAATGTAATGCGCAGTACATATATAATATATTATGTATAAGTCTTATAGATTTGTATTTCGATACCTTAATTCGCAAATCGGCGAATATTAATAAAACACTATGTAGGTACATGTACTAACTAGTAAAATTTTATTTTTTAACAAATAACTGTTAATTTTTCTAAGGAGACAATGTTAAAATCTTGTTAAAAATGTAAGGAAACGTTGAAACTGACAATAGGCTGTGAAAGTTCTTAAATGAAATAAAGCGCGTATAAAGAAAAACAAATGTCAGGTTAAAAAAATATATTTTACGTGGATTTCTTGCAATTTGCAGGCAAAGAAAAAACAATAGAAGGAAAATACATTAATTTGTACAAACATGATGGGTAGAAAAGAACACAGCTATCGCTAACCTATTATAAATGATATGAGATACTATATGAGATAGACCACAGCGCTGGCTTTCAGTGGTAGCTGCCGTTGATGTGGCGTGTTTACAGGACAGTTTAATGTAGAACATTGATTAAAATATGATTCGCGACTGTAACAACAAAAAACTTTACTGAATTAATCAATATTCCAAGTTCACAATTATAACCCTACTAAATGAATACTTCTTAAAATATAAATTGTACCATATCATACGAAAACGGCGTTAATTGGTGGGTAATAAAGTTATTATCTGACTCGACCACTACGTTGACATATAATATGGACACATAATTGTATTAAAAATCTAAATAAACACTTCTTACGGTATATAAAAATTGGAAATATTTGTTAAATTATGTGCCTTAAGAGAATGATTGTGCGACAGTAAACGAAGTGCATAAGTAAGAATGCTTACCTAATGATCACATAAAATGCGACCATATGTTTATGTACGAGAAATATATTCTAAATTATTAACATAATTCGTGAGTACAATAATCATGAAAACAGTAGCCAATTAACGGTTGTTATTTTACTTTAGGAACAATTTTACATTAACATTAAATTAAAACAGATGCATAAAATTATTTCATAACAGCGTTGCTTCGTCCGACGAGTACACGTGTTCGTCTGATAAGTTCTCGTATTCGTCCGAAGAATTATTAAGATATTCGTCCCTTATAAGAATACTCTGGCGTGCTTTATTAAATGCTTGCCGACTATGATGATATGACTTTACTCCATATATGTCAGTTGTTATATAAAGCTTTCTGTAAAAATCACAAAAGAAAAAAAATGAAATTATTGCTTAACTTTTCGCTAGATGTTACTTTGGAACGGTATTAAGAAGGTATGAGAGAGAAGTACTTGAATTATGATTATTGGAACTAAATAATTTTTGCACAGAATTCTTTGGTACGCCATAATTTGCCTTAAAACTGTGTCTCTTTAAAAATGCTGGATGGAGGCTGCTTACCCGTTAGGGAGTGCGTCGCCAAAACCTGTTTATGAATTGTTCGAATCTTCCACAATAACTTATTTGTGAGTACACTAACCCATGATTTATTACTTATTATAAAGGATTCTAACAATGTGATTTCTGTATGTGTTAATAATGATTTGTTTAATCAGGAAAGTTTTTTTTTTGTTTAATATAAATTATTGTTATGAAAATTGTTCAATACTTACATGCGTGGGCGCCTCGCGTGCAGTAATCGCCGTTTAATGCATTCACAATAGCTCCAGTCCTTGTCATTTAGTAGTCTTGCCGGAATTTTAACTCTGTTATTATGAACCGGGATCTGAAAGGAAATTTTGATTATTATAATTACTGCTAAGTACAAGATTCCTTTAATTTTGTGTGCCTGGAAATACAAAATGGAATAGTCCTCCGTGCATTCTGTATTCCTTTGTTAGTTCTCCATTTAACAACAAAAGAAAAATATAATATACATTTATACAAAACTAGCGGCCCGATACGTACTTATACTACGTAGGTATAAAGTGAAATAATAAAAACAAATTTATTGGATCATCAAAATTATGTATCCAAACATAAAATATTTTTTTAATTGGTAGCAATTTTAAAAATTTATCCAAAACATTTAGATTATTTAACAAACGACTGGGGGTACCGACTCTCGAACAGGCAACATAAAGTTGGCCATTTGAAAAACATGTTTCCTCCAAATTCAGACCACAAACGTCTAAACACAAACGGCATATCATTTGGAATCATAGGGAAACGTGGTACCTCTCTTGGTATATCTCGTGGTATATCTTCTCCTTTTGATTTACCAGTTAAGATCATAGCTTCAATCAAATTTGGCAATAAGTTTCGCTGTCAATCTAGTGGCATTACACAGTTTTGGTGGATTATAAAATTACAAATAAAGTGGCATTAATTTTTATATATGTAGATGAGATGATGATCCACCGTTCACTGAATTCATTAGTTACAAAAAACGTGATAAATGAAGAACCGCTCGACCGATTTTGTTCAAACTTCACATAAACTATCAACTAATTAGTCACAACAAAGCCTAAACATTTCGTTCGGATAGGAGAGTCGGTTCTTGAGTTAGAAAAATACAAAGGAAGTGGCATTGATTTTTGTATATATAGATACATGTAAAGAAAACAGGGTTTTCTTTTCAGGGCTATCGATCTGCTACTAATGCCTACAAAGCCGGACTATACTTAAAAAAATTTTAATGCGCGGGCGAAGGGGGCAGGCCACGCGGCACGAGGTCGCATCGCTTTTCGCTCATAATAATACTGTCATAAATGGTGTTTTCACTTTTTTTTTAAATACCATGTTTTTGGGGAAATTGGAATTAATTTGCGAAAACAAAAGATTATTTCAAAATTCATTGGTATTGTTACTATGATGATATGTAGAATTTCTTTTTTTTTGTGTTTACCTAACCTTTATTGTTCTTATGGGTCGGACAGGGTTTTCTTTACATATTGTATAGACAATTAAAATAACGAGTCTTCAATGTCATCTGCACAATGAATCACCGTTATGCTATCTATAGACCTTACTGTACAAGAATACATGAATGTAAAATGCATAATCCAAAATTCATATTTACCAGATCAACATTATATTCAACCTCGACATTATTTGTAGTCCCACTGTTATCTTTGTTATTGCGAATTTCGAAAATGTTGAGGAAGTTCATCTGAAAAAAAAATGCTTGTTAATGGAAAAGTAATGGATATAACAGAAAAGAGGCAACGGCTGCTAAGAACAATAATTAACACTCACCAAATCGGTGTAGCTGTGGCTGATGAAATTTTGTGCAACCCCCACATGAGGCAAAGAGTTCTGACTTGATTGTTGTTGTGGGTTAAACTAGAATTTAAAAACATCATTTTAAGGAACAGGGAAACTGGTTATGATTATTGGACATTTATCTGTATACAGAGAAATGAGATACAAAAATTGGTTTCACATTTATGATTGTTTTATTTTGATTCACTAACACCGAAATTCACCACGTGTATTATAAAATTAGAAATGAACACAAAAAAAGGGATGTTAATTGAAAAGTGGAATGGTAATAATTCGCAGTCTCATGATCGGCACAGTATTAGACGGTTAGATGCGTGAGTCACGCAGCGTGACTATGTGAGCCTCATAACGAGGTAAACAGTGTTTCTACTTACCCAGTTCTCGAGTTTAGGTTCATGCATACAAAGCGGTAGGACTTCGTTAACCCTCAGATCTTGACGCTGCAACATCTTTATCTGTTCTAGGATATATGCTTTATTCCCTGTAATATAAAAAAGTCGTATTTTTACATACAGTCGGGAACCAAGCGTAGTACCATTATAAGGTTGGAAGGAAATTTACAGGTTAAAGTATATATTATAATAATATGATGACGACATGATGGCGTAGATAGACCAATAAATATAATAAAATAAAATTAGCATAGATGATAATTTGATTTCGAATTATGAAATTGGCAAATTAGACAAAAAGCGTTGCAACTGAATCAAGGCTATACCTATGTCTCCGTATAATATACGAAATTGAGCGAGTCCGCAAATAATAGAGTTAAGATATTCAGTGACGTAAATATTCACAGCCACAACAATTAAGGACACTGTTGGAAACTTAGTGTGATTTTATATGAATAAAAATAAAAGACACAGTGATGTAAACATACCTGATATCTTTATAATCTTTGCCCGACGAGGATTTTCTTGTGAAATATGTATGAGAATCAAACTCCCAGGCTCCAGGTCGGCTTTACAGCACGCCAAGGTTTCCACGTCCACTATACCATAAGAAGGTAAAATATAACTCTCATCCACCCACTGAACGAGAAGACAAACCCTGGAAGCCATAGCGCACAAATTGACCGTACGTTAAAATATTCAAAATGCAACTGAACATTCCGTAGCCTGCACACCACGCAGGTAAAAAAATACGACAATACAATGGTCGTAGACCCTCCCCTCCCCAATTTAAAACCGTAATAAAGTTTAAGGCTTATGATGTTTTGTTTCGTATTCTAAAAGAATAGGACCGAAAATAAAAAAAAAAGTATTCCCCAGGGTTCACCAATGTCTGGTATTTTACGAAAATCTGCAGACCATGGGCGTTTCTTCTTTAATTATATCAAAAACAAAATGATATGTTAAGTGCAGTAGACTTTGTAATTTTATAACTCAAGAACGAACTCACCTATCCAAACCAAATGTTTAGGCTTTGTTGTGACTAATTAGTAGATGGTTTATATGAAGTCTGTACAAAATCGGCCGAGTGGTTCTTCCTTATTCAGGTTTTTTTTGTAAAAAATGAATTCAATGAACGGTGGATCATCATCTCATCTATATCTATATATATATATATATATATATATATATATATATTTATATATAAATCAATGCCACTTACTTTGTCCCAACTAATATTATAAATGCGAAAGTGTGTTTGTTTGTTTGTTTGTTTGTTACCTCTTCACGCTTAAACTACTGCACCGATCATCACGAAAATTTGCATACACATAGTCTAGGGTACGGGGAAGGATATAGGATACATTTTATCCCGGAAGAAAGTAGCTACTGTTCCCGTGGGATCGAAATTAACGCGGACGGAGCAACGACGGGCGGAGCCACGGGCAAGAAATAACAATATAATTATTTAATAATATTTAATATTTGCATACACATAGTCTGCGGAACGAGAAAGGACATAGGACACCTTTTATCTGTTCCCGTGGGATCTAAATTAACACGGGCGGGCTACTAACAGTGTAATTATTTATATGTTTGTTACCTCTTTAACTTAGTCTGTGGTACGGAGAAGGATATAGGATACATTTTATCCCGGAAGAAAGTATCTACTGTTCCCGCGGGATCCTCTTTAACTGTTACCTCTTTAACTGTTTTCTTCACGCTTTATCTACTCAATAAATCTTTTTTTCACATGTGTTTGAAATTTTGCAGGCGTAAAGTTAGAAGTCCGGATTAAATAATAGGGTACTTTTTATCCCGAAAAAATTGATTTTCCCGAGAGAAATCTAAAACGCGCGATATAACCGAAGTTAACGCGGGCGAAGCCGCGGGCGGAAAGCTAGTAATTTTATAAATCAAGAACGGAGTCATTTATCCAAACCAAATGTTTAGCCTTTGTTGTGACTAATTAGTAGATGGTTTATGTGAAGTTTGAATAAAAGCGGTCGAGCGGTTCTTCATTTATCACATTTTTTGTAACAAATGAATTCAATGAACGGTGGGTCATCATCTCATCTATTTATAAACATATATATATAAATCCATGCCACTTACTTTGTAATTTTAAAAATCAAGAACGGAGTCATCTATCCAAACCAAATGTTTAGCCTTTGTTGTGACTAATTAGTAGATGGTTTATGTGAAGTTTGAACAAAAGCGGTCGAACGGTTCTTCATTTATCACATTTTTTGTAACAAATGAATTCAATGAACGGTGGATCATTATCTCATCTATAATATATAAAATTAAATGTCACATTCTTTGTAATTTTATAATCCACCAAAACTGTGTAATGGCACCAGATTGGCAGTAAAAAACTTATTGCCAAATTTAATTGCAGTTACGATTTTAACTGGTAAATCAAAAGGAAAAGTTTGTTTGATACCGCGTAGTAGTATAATCCCAATTGATATGCCATTTGAGTTCAAACGATGATAATATCCTGTGCGTTTATCATTTGCTATGTCCATCAGCAAAGCCCAACTTTATTTTGCCTGTTCGAGAGTCAGTACCGCCAGTAGTTTGTTTACACATGCTAGAAAAAACGAAGAATATTGTTTACATGAATGTTTTGGATTACGTTTTAAAACTGCTAGCAATTAAAAACAAAAAAAAAAGTTTGTATAAATAATTTCGATGATCCAATAAATTCGTTTTTATTATTTCACTTTATACGTAGCGAAGCACGTATCGGGCTGCTAGTAAAGTCTACTTATAAGTTTCTATAAAACTAATTTTGAATTAGTACTCAATAATCTTTTTTTGTTGTGCGTGAAGAAACGAAATTCCTTATGTTTTAAGATTTATGACTCTCAAAGCCGAAAAAATGTTAGCGACCCTAGATAGCTTAAGTGGCTAGTTCATAACTAAGCCTGGTCGCAGTTACAGCTAGTAGAGACCTCTCCTTATGGTGTATAAGGAGAGGTATCTATAGATAGTTCAATCCACGAAGACGCGCCCTATACTAGCTGTAACTTAGCTGTGGCTTGGTTAAGAACGAGCCACTTAGGTGGCGTGGCTCGATAACACAAATACTCTTCTTCGAGCAACACTTGTTGCTCGGAACCAAGACAGTTGAATCGTTTCTCCGGGACTCGTCGAACTTCAGTGCTCGGCGTTTTTCTGGCGGTCTCCACTGTTGATTCTGGCTTTCAGGAGTTGCAGTGGGTGGGAAAATGTCTGGAGCCATGTCCCAAAAAATAGGATTCACAGGATTTCTGTATTATTAATAGGAGTTCTCCTCAGCATCAATATAGGAATAGAATACTCTTAATTGTGTACATCACTATATTACAGAATATAAATATGAAGATTTTACAAATTGTCGGCCTCCGTAGAGGCTCCAGGTTCGATCCCCGGCCAGGTCATGATGGAAAACGATCTATTCCTGATCGCCCTGGGTCCTGGATGTTTATCTATATCTGTATCTATTGTAAATGTAGTATCGCTGATTTAGTATCCCTTAACATAAGTCTCGAACTTACTTTAGGGCTAGCTCAATCTGTGTGATTTGTCCGTAAAAAAAAGGTGACTAACACAATAGGTGGTCCCTCGCATTGCAAACTTACTTAGAAAACCAAACAATTTGGGAGGCCAAAACAAAAGCTGGTAAGTACAAAGAGTAGATAAATTGTTTTATGGTAAGCTATAACAATGAGCCGACTTACAGGAATGAACAACAAAAGAGATACAGATTGCCTACTGTTCCGAGAAAAGATTATGTTGATAAAAACCAAGAAATGACCAAGTATTAGTACGTAAATGAAATAGAGGAATTCATAATAATACTCATTGTTATCCATAATAAAAATAATATGGACTCAAAGTTTCGTTTTTGCTAAGGCTGATTTACACGGTGCAATTTAATTGCCTATGACTTCAATTAAGTTGAAGCAACAATAAAAGTCGCATTGTCTAAACAGCATTTTGACGATGCAAGTCATTTGTTGCATCAATTTTATTATATGCCATAGGCAATTAAATTACACCATGTAAATCAGCTTTTATCCTGAACAAGAGCTGGTAACGGTGCTCAATCAAAATCAAAAGTCATTTATTTAAATTAGGCCGGAATTCAGCACTTTTTGAACGTCAATATTATATAAGACAGTCCCCCAAAACGCCCACCCATCGACACTTCCTAGTGCTTTCGCTGGGAAGAAGAATTGGCGGAATCCCCAGCAGTACAGCTGCTGCAATTTATTTAAACTAGTATGATACACTTAACGTATATATTTATTGTATAATCTATGTAAATAGTACACTGTAGACTACCTACACTATTTCTTTATCCTACCTCTTAGAATTCCATCCAAAGGTTGTCTGTAAAAGATCACTCTTAGCGATAAGACCGCCCATTGTGTCACCCTTTGTAAAATATTTTTATTTATGTTCTGTAATCTATATGGTGTACATAATAAAGAGTATTCTACAGCGGTCTGTTCATTTAAAACAAAAAAAAAAAACGTGTCTTTATACAATACTATGTACTTAAGTACAGTAATGCTTTGATCATACGTACCGAGCATACCGGCGAGACAGTGCCCTCGGCCGAGTACTCGGTAGGTATAAACAAAGCGCCGCCGAGTGCATGGTCGAGCGCTCGGCCTAACAAAGCGGCCTGACAGCAGCTCAACTGCCTTTCTATTTACTGGACCGACTTAAAAAAGCGTGAGGCGCTTAATATACAAAAATTATGTTTTTGTATATTAAGCGCCTCACGCTTTTTTCACATTTATACTAGTATTACATTCTATTGTCATACATTAAATTTTAAAATTTTGTTAACTTTTTGGTTTAATATTTTTAAAAGCATGTTTTTTTACTTTTTTAAACTATATTTATTTTCAACATTTTAGTTCGATATTCTTTTTTTTTAAAGAATATGCAGATAACACGAACGCTTACGTGGTGTTCATTTCATTTTTACCAAACTTTTCTTAATCTCCAACAGACAGAATATCAAGTGCTAAAATTCATAATGATGCGTCCGTGCGACCCAACTAACTATATCTAAACTAAATACTTTGCCTGCACAAATTAATGTAAGGTAAGGCTGAAAAATTTTTGAAAATTTGGTTACCTGGCTCGCGCTAGTTACTGATACTAATATTCCAACATATCAAAATCTAAGGCTCTGTTTGTCTCAAACGTTAAATCATGCATGACTCAGAAATTAACATTCCTACAAACGAGTTACCGACGCTATCTGTTACCATCTGTGATAACTATTTGGAGTTGCAGCATCACAAAGAAATGGTAAAGTTTTTCAGAATAACTTACAGTTAGATGTACGAATAAAATCTTAGCATTTGCCGGAATAAAACATTTTTTTTCGTCGTGGCCGGGAGTAGAACCCACGATCGTTGAATCCGAACGCTGACGTCACTGAAGACGCGCGCCTTAGACCGCTCGGCCAACGAACGTATTGAAAACGGTGGGACATTTTATAGTAATGAGCCGCTCACTTGTAGTCAAAAGAGTTAGAGACGGACAAATAAACAAGCAAACATACAAGTGATCCTAATAATAAGCATGTAAAAAAGCATGTAAAAAGCAAGTAAAAACAGTGTTTGTAGCGCCAACAGTACATCTTTTCAACATCGATGGTCTTGTCCAAATACAGCGTTGCTCTTTTTATTTACTTATTCTTTCGCACATAAATTGTACAGAGGCGGACGTAATGCCTTAGGCATTCTCTACCAGTAAACCATATGTGGTGAAGAGATTAGTAGGTGCTTTAGTTGAAAACATTATAATGAAAAAATACTCTTAACACTATTTAAATTAATACTTAAATAAGTTATATACACATACATACTATTGCCAAAGTATATACTTATAATATATACATACAAAACTAGAAGTTTGGAAGAGAGGTGTTGAAATGACTCTACCCTAATTGTTGCGAAAATAACTCTGCAATTTCCGATTGAATGCAAACCGACTGGCAACCCTCCTGATATCAAGAGGAAGCGCTAATATGAAATGACAAAAACACAAAGTCAGACGTATGTGAAGGACAGAATAAGAGAAGATTGTTAGAAGATCGCGATCTTTTTTCAACAGTTCATTTAATTCTTCTACTAATAGTGGTATGAGTAACTTTGTATATTTTCTAATTATCTTTTAACGATCCATCGTGTCCGAATTGTAGTCTCATTACTACTGGACTGACTGTGCTTATTTTAAAATGCGTGTGAACAGCTACTCGCTTACTACGCTGTCTCGGCCGAGAAACATTTTACTGTCTCGCCGGTACGTGTGATGAAGGCATTAAGAACCCAAGAAAACACAACAACGATAAAATTATTTACCAAATGTCAGCTAGCCACGTTAAAATACCAGCAAAGCAAAACGAAAAAATTAAATATCATTAAAATGGAAAAGTAAATAACTAAAAACTTACTACCACTCTAGCCATCTAAAGCACGTGCCTTCTTTTCAAATAATCGCACACAGCCACAGTTGTCTTCACTCTTCTCTATCATATACATGTCGATGTGAGGCAATTGATCAAGTAATACAGCACACCTACCTTGGATTAATAGTTGACAATCGATTCAGTTGGAATTTCCACGTGAATTCAGTTTGTGATAAATTGCGAGCTGTACTGGCAAAATTTTGCATTTTGAAACCTAAAGTTCCGTTCAAAATCCTGCTTAATATTTACATTGCTTTAACGGAATCAATAATAGCATATGGAATCACGAGTTATGGGCGAACATTTAAATCCTACATTGAACGAATTTCTAATCTGCAGGTTAGACTTCTGAAACTAATCGTACCCAGAAAATATAAAACACCAATATAAAGATAACGTCATTGAATTATTTAAATATTGTAAAGTTCTGCCAATACAGGCTAGACTTAAAATGGCCCTACTGATTGAGCAGTTTAATAACAAAGGCATTCAAATACCTATATCACACAAAATTGTCACAAGAAGTATAACCAAAAATAAATTAATAGTACCTCAGACTAGAAATTATTATGGCAGGCGAACAGTACAATTTTTAATACCCACCATAAATAATGAAATACCACAATCAATAAAAAACGAAATAAACTTGAAAAACTATAAGCAAAAATACAAAAAATATTATCACAACTATTTATTAAACTAAAATATAACAATAACTTTTTTTTTTATTTTACACACTAATCAAATAAATAAAAGCGAAGCAACCTGTATATTGGAAATTCTTTCGGATCGGTTTTATGTGGGTACACTAAAAAAAAAAAAAAAAGATCAACAATAAAAAACGATCTTTTTAATAAGCAGCCCAGGAGCAAGCAGCATAGATTCAAAACATGCATGTGACCCATTTCACTTACTGGATGGATGTTTACAGCTGTACTTTGTCAAATTATTTAATTTTTTACTTTTGTTTTTATTTTACCCTTTTAACCCCTATTTTACTACGTTTTGTTAAAGTATAGTTGTTTGTGTACCTACGTTATTTGGTTATATACCACCTTATTCGTGGACGCTGCTTGGAGTTAGCTGGTGGTTGGCGATTCTTTGAGCATACATTTTTGGCCTTTTGACGTCGCTTAGGTTTGGTTATCGTTGTGAAAGAACCCCTTAAACAATATGGTGTTTATTCATAGGGAATGTTTTTGAGGTGGGTGACGTTAGGACGTCGAAGGTTTGTGTTTGGGGAGTCGCTGATCACTGGTTGGCTTTGGGGGCGTTTATGAGTGAGGGGGATTACTAACAAGGAAAAAAAAAATACAAATGGTGTGGGTACATTAATAATTATTAATACAAAATATGTTATACTGATTAAGAGTTGTTATAGTGAATGTGAGTACCAATACAAACCATTTCTGGTTTAATGGTACAAAACGAACAAACCTGTAATGAATTAATATAAATAAATAAAATAAATAATAAAAGGTGTGACAGCTCACATATTTATGAATTGTAAAAAAGTAAATTATATGAACTGATACAACGTGTCAGTCAGTAAGCTAATTACGAAGACAAACATTTTCTTGAGGTAATCAGAGCGACCAGTTACACTTATCATTTAAATAGTCATTTACGGAATAATATGCTATTGAACAAAGCTTCGATTTAATTTGTAAGGCGACTTGCCTTACAAAGCAGAGGGCATCTTGTTATAAAAAAAATATACCAAGCTCTACAAAAGAGTTTGAACCTTTTGAAGTCGGTGAAAAGGGATTCGCAGTTTGTTATTTCTGGTGTTAATATTATGAATGACACTGCTTTTGGTGTACATATGAATGTTGCTGAAAATACCTATACAGTTATATGTTTGTGTAAAGTGATGTTATCAGAATTGAATTAGATATATTTTAGTACCTACAACCTTTGCTGTTAGATAGACCGATTTATGTATTTATATTCGAAAACCAAATCTCTACTCCATATAGGTATACGTGTTGTACGTACTTATGGTATTTAATTATTATTATTATTTATTTGTTTTCTCAACCTAGTTTACAAAACATTGTGATAAAAGCCATGCCCTACAATACCGTTCTCACGGTTTGCCTGTGGAATCGGAAATAATGAAATCCATATAATGTCGGTGTTGGTTTAATAAATACCAAGATTTATGTTTCCAATAACTGCCATACCGATTGGCACCGATAATCCTATTAACCATCTGGTTGTAGGCAGTAAAGACGTCACCCATGAGGCATTCATTAGAACGAACTTAACGAACTTTTCATTTTCAGTAGTCAAAAAATACTCGTACCTATTATCATTTTAAATGTCACCATTCTCCTCTCCTCATACTTGCAAAACCTGGCATTCGTTACGTCGTAACGACGACGTAATAATATTTGGTACATATTAATTTGCCTTAACATATTTTTAAGACGTTCTCACTTCGCATGGCTCGCCACTGAGCTCACTGAGCGACGACACAGAAGTGTATTCGGTTGCTTTGTAAAAAAATTGTTTGTGCCTATTCCAGTTTATTTAAGATACTACTTCCTCCCTGAGCCTGACTAACGTCATGACTTAGAATAAATTTAAAATATAAAAAAAAACACATAAGCAGCATACAATTATTACAATATTTATATAATATAATATATAATAAATATTACATATTAGTCCTCTTACTTATTTATGTTATGTTGGTTTTCACGTTTTATTTCTATTCCGTTTGCATTAGCTCCTATTACTTCTGTTATCCTGGTAATTCGTACGCGATCCGTTGCCATGGTTACGGACCTTCAAGCATTATAGTGACCAGTTGTTTCATTAAAAGCGAGAGTGAGAGGTCTGGTAAACAAACAGCTATTGTCATTCAACTAGTTTTCCTCTATACTATTGCACAACTGTATAGTATAGACAAAGATAGCATGAGTGAAATCACCATATTGACACTCCAAACAGATAACCATTTTTAAAACCTATTCAAAAATAAATTTAGTTAATGTAATTATGCAAATATCCACATTTATTAGTTCGAAGTGTATTGCGTAAAGAGTGCTAAGTTATGTGTAACTGTAGATAATTTGGTAATCTGGAGAGATATACTATAACTTTAACCACAAACCAGAAATGCGCGCCTCCTTTTTAAAGAAGTGGTTCGGTGGCTGCTCGACCCCCATGCAACCAGAGACTGAGCCGTTCTATGGCCAGAAACAATTATATATTATTTTAATTTTTTATAGATTTCATTGTTTATTAATTCCGAGGAATTTTATCTATTTCCTATCTACATAATTATGTTATGCAAGATTATCAACCTTGTTAATATATTTTAGCTTATTTAGGACGTATCTCATACGACGTTTCGTAACATATTTTCATACCACTTACTGACAAGGCTATAATACACTGTGTAGCTAGATAATCTCGTCAATATTCAACAGGTGGAAAATCTTTAATGACAACTCCTACGGATTCCTGTTGCACTGGTGATATGGACGTGTTGCGTTTCTATGACAACGATCATTGGTACGCGCCGGGCTGACGCTGCACAGAAAAGGAAGATTTAACTGGGGGGTATGGGGCATCTTTTAATTTTTTCAGTGATTATTGTAAAATAAAATGAAAACGACACAGTAAATAATAACTAACATCTTTTTACATACTATCACTAATGGGCGTCGGACGCCACGCCAGCTCATGTTCAGTGAGTCAGTTTTGACAACAGCAAACACCGTCTACTCAATTGTAATATGATGGCTTATAATGATAAGGAATATCGGAATATTTTAATATTATACGTAAATATGACTTGACGAGAGAGAGATGCTGCCGTTATGAGGTCCTATATCTTAGCTAGTGTATTAGTTTAAAAGTAGAGTTTCTACTTTATTCCGTAACATAATATTTTATTACTTTATAATTTACTAGCTTTCCGGCCGCGGCGTCGCCCACGAGGATATCGGTTATATCGCGCTTTTTAGATTCCTCATTTTCGGGTATTAACTATCGTACCTAACTTCTAAGTTACCCAACTGGTATGAAGCTAACAATGTTTTTGTTATCCCTCGGGAATGTCAAATCATTTTTCCAGGATAAAAGGTACAATATTATTTAATCTGACCTTCTAACTTTACAACTTTACGTCTACAAAATTAGAAAGCAATCGGTTAAGGAGTTACGGCGTAAGGGCGGAACAAACAAACAAACAAACTCACATTCCGATTTATAATTTTGGTAAGGATAATTGTATTTTTATTCCAAAAAGTATTTTATACGAAAATAAGTAAAAGTTTTCTTCGTGGATTGGGGATAATGTCATCTAGCTTGATTCTTTTATAATAATCTGTGCATATAACTAAGCTAGGTGTTCAGAAGAAAATAATTTATTTCACATAAACCTACATTGTCACTTATGAAACGTCAGAAGCTAGGTGCACGCGCACGGTCCTAATCGGTCGTTTGCTAAGGAGAAGAACCTTGCTTGCTTGTTTGAAATTTACTCTTATTTTATACTCCGGTTTTGTTGTTACTTTTATTTTTATTCTTAACTCCTCAATGTATACCAGTTACCGTATAGTTACTTAGTTAGTAAAGTAATTGAATTAACCGCCTTAACGGTAAAAACTTTCTGTTGAATTTTATCTTTTACCTATTAATGTGGTTTTAAAATTGTACAAAAATTGCAGTTTATCTATTACATAAACATTTAAATTTATCTATTTTACGGAATTTATCTGTCCTGTGATCTATCTTCCGTACATCATGTGTCACTAGTACTTGCGGGGATGCAGTGTCGTGCAATATTGCGAAATTTCGTTGTACGTGGTTGTTTCAAATAAAGCCCAGCACGAAATTTAAATGATATTTTACCGGCGGTATTTATTTTATAATGATAATGGTTTTTTTGATTTACGAGAAAATATACATAAAAATAAAAAAATAAAAATGTAAGGATGTCTACTACTAGTTTGTATTATAAGAAAAACAATTGGACATATTATCCTTTTTCAAACAATGAAAACACACGAAATTGGGAATCAATAACTTTCGCTTAAACCAGAAAATGAAACAATACCGTAAAATGGGGTTATTTGGAAGTCACGGGGTTATTTGGGACTGGCGAAATAAAAGTTTTGATTAATTATATTTTTTTATCTATTGGTAGTAGAAAGTATATTACACCACCTAGCAAGACATCTACCATTCAACGTCAATTTCACAGAAAAAATTGAAGAATATCGGTTATGAGTTTAATTTTAAAACAAAATTTGAAATTTTGATGTCTTTCGAAATAATAAAACTTTTGCCGGTAAAAATCTAAAGGGATATGTACGAAGTAAAGTAGTCTACGTAATAGTATATTTCCTGTGCTTTTCAGATCTTCGTTTTGCTCTTTTCTTTCTCTTAAGAACATTTTCAGATATAATTTAGATATTACTTTTAAATATACCTCACAAATATATAAAAAAAACAATGCAAAGTATTCAGATACCAATTAGCCCCATTGTTGCGACAATCAGAACGGAAATTTCAAAAAAAAAAAAATATATATTTCCAGATCTAATACCAGGAGCCGTATATTAAAACAGATAATTATGAGAAATTTATAAAAGTACAAAAAAAAAATATTCAAACGTACTTATTCAGTAGCTTTATTTTTCGTAAACATACATTTAAGAAAAAAAAAAAGCTCTAATCAGTTGCATAGCCCCACTTTACGGTACTTGTTTTATTTATCTTCATACCTATTAAGTGTCTTCAATGATGGCATCCTTGCCATAGATATAAGCAATGAAATCCTAAATGTATGGTCCTGGCAATTGTTTAGTTCCAATTGTCACCACGCTTTTTGAAATTGAGTTTACCGCAAATCGCCATATTTTTATAAAAGATGATTATAATATTTTATATTTTATAAATATATAATATAAATATATATATAAATATATATATATTTTATATATATATATATAAAATATATATATATTTTCAAATATTATTTGAAAAGCATTATTGATGTTTTAAATGATTGTAGATTACTAATTATTTTATAATAATTGCCCTGAATTTATTATTATTATTATTTTTTTGTTTGTTTGTCTATCAGGTGTCTATTTTTTATTTTCTTAATACAAGGTTTAATTATTTAATATGCAATATACAATCTTATAAAACTAAATAAATACAAATTACTAAATAAAGCTATTACCCTAATTAAAACTATTAATAAATTACAATACAGCATCAAAAAATTCGTCATCATCGCTGTCGACTGGTAATGTACCCAAGAGACTGGCAGCATTGCCGCGTTGAATGGCAATACTTAGTCTCTGGCCAAGGTAAAAGCCAGCCCTTGGGTCACGGGAAGTGTCAACAAGCCGTTTGGACAGTTCATTAAAAAGACAAAGAGCACTCGGACCCCACGGCCCAAGAGTTTCAACCTCAAACGGCTCGAAAATTTAATTTCCGATAAGGTTGTTATATTTTCGCCGTTTGAGGTTTTCTGCAGCCGCAGCAGCAACGCCAGCAAAGCACGTCGATCCAGGAAGATGGGATGGCGCAAGAGTATCGACGCAAGTTGCATCCCACACTAAAGGCCTACCCATCTTCCAAGGAAATAAGGACATGCCGTCCGGTCTCTTGCCATCATCGCGCACCAAGCCATTAGGTTCTAATACAGCTGGAACGCCGACAGTGACAAGAGCTCGTCGAATGATGTCGTTAATGTTTGCGTGCCGAGCTAAGCGACCCGCACTTCGGCTGCAAGCCAGGCCGTGGTGTCCGAGGCTGTTGACATCTGCACCACAGTGACAGCGATGAGGAGAACAGCAAGGAGCTCCTAGTCGTAAGGAAGCAGCGATGCGGATAGTGTTGTCGTCGAACAAAGTGCCTATGTTCGACGAAGGTAGTGCATGAAGCCAAAGACCCGACTCCCACCTTCCCACAGCTAGCAGGCGCGCACGCTCCGCATCAGTAGCAGACGAGACAAGTAAATTGTTCCGTACTACTCTACAGAGCGGCTCGTCCCACTGTCTCTGGGAAGATGGATTGCTGGGTGGATCTGTATTCGGGCAAGTGATTCTCCAGGAATCCATAGCCTCGGAGAAGAACGGCACATCAAAATTAATCAGTGAGGGGGCTAAAATTTTCCTGATTAATTTATCAGTGCCGTGGACCGAGGATATGAAAGCCGGTAAACTAATATCAGAAATTTTGCGGACGCCGAGGCCCCCCATACGAATCGGGAGAGTAGCTTGTGCCCAAGCTCGGTCGTCCATGGCCACATTTAAAATCGAAGTTAATGTATGCCTGATAATTTTGTCCATTTTGTCTAAAAGGTGAGTGTGCTTCCATAAATGGGAAGCGCGAAGGAAGTAAATTAATTTAGGGCTAAAACAGCAGTAAAGAATCAAGGTTATGGCCGAATGCATATTAATTTGCAACAATCTGTCCGAAACGTCATTGAAATTTTGAATTTTTTCGTCAATGAAAATGGGAAAGGAATTCTCGAAGATTGGAGACCCAAGGAGACGAAGAGATGTTTTGTCGATAATTTTGATATCTGGAGCTATTGACTTAAATTTTGGGAGTGTCAGGTGTCTGTCAGTACTGTCGGCTAAGTATAGTTCACATTTTGAAAGATTGAGATCGAGGCCTATGGAGTGAAGTTCATTTTGTAGGAATTGAAGGTCAGTTAGTACTGTTTCTACATCGCCTCCCAAAGTTCCATCATCGAGATACCAAACGTTAAATTTGGAATTTAGCTGTCGAATAATTGGGTGAATGGCGAAACTAAAAATCACTGGCCCGAGGGGGTCACCTTGTTGACAGCCAACAGCAGATTCCATGAGATTGTCCCGAAATAGTAATTTCATTTATTATTGATCAACATTTGTCGTCCTCTGTGCCGCAGCGGTCAACACGCCTGCCTGCGACGTGGATGCCCCGGGTTCGATCCCCGGCCAGGTCATGATGGGAAACGATCTTTTCCTGATTGGCCTGGGTCTTGGATGTTTATCTATATAATGTATCTATTATAAATATAGTATCGTTGAGTTAGTATCCCATAACACAAGTCTCGAACTTACTTTGGGGCTAGCTCAATCTGTGTGATTTGTCCGAACCTATATATATTTATTTAACAGAAATCAGCACTACAATTGACAACAGAATAGAATAGAATAGAATAGAATACTCTTTATTATGTACACCATATAGATTACAGAACATAAATAAAAATATTTACAAAGGGTGACACAATGGGCGGTCTTATCGACATCAATATCAAGACATCAATATTAACTGCGAAATTCCAAATTTCTTATTTTAAAAATTTCGTAGTCCATATTGATGGTTCCTAATTTCTAGTTCTTCATAAAAGTTGAAAGATGTGCACGAAATCGTGACAAGGGATGGACTGCAATGTATTTTAGAATAAAACTGTAACTCATAAAAGCAATCAGACGAACTTTAGTTTATGCGTTCACAAGTCAAGATAATATTAATTTGACCAATAACAATAATCTAGATTACCGGGAAAACTACCATATCACATACAAACAGGGCTCGCCCTTTTTTCATGTTGATGCCATACGTTTATGGCGCGAATATTACAACTTTCAAAATCGCATTTCAGAAAACCTCTTTGAGTTATATGAAACCCTCGTGCTTTGAATACTGTACGGTCTGGATGGATCAATACGCTCTCCCGAGCACGTGGCATGCCAGTGGTTTCCATGACAACGACGCAAGTAGAGTGAAGTACGCTACATACATGCAGTTTGCTACCACTCCGTGATAAAAATCTAAATTACAACTTAAATTCATGCGTTTTCGAATTAAAAACTATTTCATTTTACTTAATTTTTAAGTCTGTTCAAATTATAAGCCTTTTCTTATTGCAATCCTGTTATTTTTCGTTAAATATTTGCCAACAAATATCAAGCTACCCCTCAACCGCCCTATTCCGAGGTGTTGCCCTCGGTTAATTATACAAATATAGACTGAACGATACGCTTTATAGAGACAGAATTTACTGTAATTTATTCATTATTTTGTAACGTATCATTTCTATATTATTTTGTTGTAATTTACTGTCAGAATTTGCAAGAAAACTGCTAAAAACTCAGGTTAGGTGGATTTTCTGACTGACTTATCAACGCATAGTATGCAAGCAAAGGTAGACTTTAAGTAAATGTCTTTAAAAAAGAATTTCCTACAAAATTGGGGCAGTACTTGTTACATTATTAAGATCATAAAATTTCAGAATCACTCTTCTGATGTCCATGTGCTCCTAGTATTTGTACCACGTATTTGTACCGACTTTCAGCGATTGAACACGAATTCAGACCACATGCTGTGTGATAGATAGGTAACAGATACGACCTGGGTGGGTTAGTTTGGCGTGCGATCATATTCTTATTTTCATGTCATGGGCACGACTGAATTCTTTTTATATATTATTTATCTTTTCTTGACTCAAAACTTTGCCATTTTGGAATGCAGCAGCATTGAATATAAAAATGAATCGAACTTCCCTTAAATAAATACGCTTTACATCTCTCATATTCGGTAAGTAGGTCCTTATTATCCCCAAATGGGGCTTGTACGTGACCAATTAGTACTTTAGGATAATAATGTAGCTAGAAAAGCCCTAGGGCAGTAAGTAATTTAAAAAAAATCTTTCCTCTTTCAAAGAGTTCGCGTACATGTAACCATCATACTGGCATATGAGTATAATAAATAGTCCTTGAAAAAATAATTAAAATATTTTAATCTTGTAATGACTGTTTTTTCTACTTACCTCATAATCGAGATGTAAAGCAGAGTAGTTAGTCTGGGTGTAAGCATCAATCGCACCTTCGAACTATAGACGTCCTTGCTGTGCTCGCGCGCCTAAATATCTCGGGCTGCAATTGATGCCTTACAGCCCTTGGCATTTTTTTTTAATAATTATAAACTAGTGCTTGACCGCAATCCCGCCTGAAGATAAGCAGTGATGCAATCGTTGATGGTAAAGCGCGCTACTTTATTTAGCCTATTCACTAACAAATTAATTTTAATCTTATCTCAATCTCTGTCAATGTTCAACTTCGCGTACAATGCTATAAAGCAAACGAAATTGAAGCCTACAACTATCCGTGACTAATCAATAACTTGCTTGTCTGAATATTTTAAAAAGTCAAGAGAATTTAATGGTAGATTGGTGGTTTTCTCGGTGGTAGGCCATAACATCGGCTGCCGGCAGAAGTTACCACCCACCAGATAAAGTCTTGCCGCCAAGCGATTCGTCGTGTTCCGGCACGATATCTGGTGAAGCCGTACGTAGGACGGGTCTGAGCAGTTGAGTTGCGATGTTTGCCGGTTATGATGCGCCATATGTTGTTGTGTCGGCAGTTTGGTCGAGGAGGATCTCCAGATCAATCTCCCTCTGGCCCGGAATCGTTGGTCGCATTGTTGGGATTAACATTTCATCACCTCACTCAATTGCCGTCTTCCTTCCTATCACTCAATTTTTTAATGAAAAGGTCCAAAAAGTGGCGGTACTTTCTTTGTGTGAGGAACAGTGTCAAAACAATCTTACTTTTTTAAAAATAAACCAGTTCCATCGTTTAACAAAACTTTATCATAAAAACACATACATTAGTGAAAATAACAAGTGACCCTGTTATCTAGTGATTATATTCTGTGTACATAAAAAGAAACACTAAACACTGTTTGCGCGATCTGTTTACCAATATTGTAACCGTGTTGTGTTGTGTGTGGCTTGTACCCGATATGTGTAAATAATAACTGCTGTTGTTAAAATAGTTCCTGCAAATATTTTGTGACCAGTTCCTGTGTGCACGGCGAGTCTGTGAAGTCAACGGAAGTGGCTAAGTGTGACAACTGCCGATCCGAATACCTTAAGCAGTGCGTTGGTATTAGGAGGACGAGCTCTGTACCATCTGCTTGGCGGTGTCTAGAATGCGAAGAAAACGTGCGGGATAACCAGTTTGGGACGCCTGTTAGAGAGCGTGTTGATGCTTTTACAGAGGATTTTATGGACATGAGCCCTACAAACACTGCCAACACTACTACCACGGGAGTCACGCAAGAGCTCGCCCTAGATATTAGGGCTAAGCTCAAGGAATTTAAAGATGACCTTATTAAAGCAGTGCGTAGCGAGTCCCAGTTACTACGCAGCGAACTGGCTGAGGTAAAGTCATCGTTACAGCTGACTAATGAGCGGATGACTGGTCTCGAGGAGAGAGTTGCTACTTTGGAGAACCGTACAGAGGCTCAGCCAGTGGTTTCGACAGATGTCCATAAGGAGGCTGCGCGAGTACGTCGTGGCATGGCTTCTGCAGATCTTGGCATGCCGGGGGCGCCGGCGCGATTCTATGTCAACGAGCGCCTCACGAAACAAAACCGTGAGTTATTTCGAATGGCGCGGGAGGCTGGGGGTAGGCTGGGTTGGTAGTTTGTGTGGTGCAAGCGAGACCGTATTCTTGCCAGATGCAAACCCGGGGAGCCCGCTCGCCAAATACGGTGCGAGGCTGATGTACAGCGTATATTTGAACCTGCATCTGTTCCGATTGCTGACGGGCAAAGGTCATCCTGAACTAGTGTTGTTTTTAATTTCTGTTTATTTTGTCTTTTTCTTGATATATTATGTACTACTATTTTATTAACATACCCATTGGGTCTATTTTATCATTTTTGGTCAAAAAACTATGGTTATTTAGGTTTGTGTAGTGTTTTCTTTTTGCAAATGTTTGTCTTGCGGTTGCGCGACTCGTAGAACTCGAAAATCAGTTTAATCATTACTATAATATATTATTTATTTACACCTACTTCTTTCACCCATGTTTATTCGTCCATTATAATTTATTTACATATTTTTCTTCCATACACTACCGTTTATTTGTTACAGATTACAAAGTTAACACATTAAGACTACTAATATATACACAAACTCGTTCATCTGTAGGAATACATTTACATTATCCTCATGCTGCCTAAGAGTGGGAAATATCTCAAGGTTGGCTTCCTTAACGTTGGTTCCCAGGGTACAGGTCATGATGATTTATTTGATCTGTGCAATTGATAAGTATGGTTTCGATATCTTTGGTATTAACGAAACGTGGATTCGAGTTGGCGAAGAGGCGCGCGCGCCGGTGGTGTACGGCTATCTAATACGTCACACCCCGCGGCCAACAGCTGTTCGCGGCGGGAGAGGTGGGGGTGTTGCATTTTATTTGCGCCGCGGTTTGTGCGCTCGTATCTTCGCTATAAGTTCATTCGCGTTAAGAAAATAGTGACTCATCAGTGCAACTGCAGGGTAAGGGTGTATTCATAATGGAGAAAAAATTAAACATTTTTTTTTCAAAACATTAAAAAAGTTTAATATAAAAATAATAAAGTATCAATGATTTTAAACATGTTAAAATATTCTTATTATGGTTATTGGGTTTTTAATGTCACCTTAAACGCTAAATTAGTAGAGTAACACATATTTGGATTAATGGTAATAAAATAAGTACTAAAATAAAAAATATTTTATTTAAATATATAGTGTACTTTTCTCCTTATTGCACATTTGTCTAGTTCATCTAATTTATCGACCGTGGATAGTCGAGCTCTTTTTTTCACAGGTGATTTCAACGTATTCGTTTCTTTTTGTTCTTTTATAATTTTATAAACAGTGTTTTCGGACACAACGCATGCACTTGCAGTTTTAATTACTATGCTCTCCACAGTCTCATTTAAATCAATCTGTTTGAAATACTTATAAACATTGTAAATTACGCGACTTTCTCCGCTATGTATAATTGATCCACTTTTATTTTTTTTAATAGGTGAGATATCCATTTTCCAAATTTTATTTTAAACAAGTAGTACGCAAAATACACAACCGATCAGTTCGAAGGTCTGACTTCAACTGAGCACTGTGAACTCGCCTTACTAATTTCTAGCGTTGTAATTGGCTAGGGGGCGTGGCTTGGCCGGCAGTCGGTGATGAGTCACTATTTTCTTAACGCGAATGAACTTATAGCACTAACTTATAGCACGGGTGATCCCAGGTTCGATTCCGTCAAACAAATGTGGCTGACAATTACACTTAGCGGTAAGAGAATTGCCATTGGTACGGCATATCGACCGCCATGGTATGACATAGATTTATTTCTTGATGGCATCACAAACACGTTAGCCTCATTAGGTAATTGTGATCACTATATTTTACTAGGCGATTTCAACATTAATATGCTGAATTTGAACGATGCATAAACCAAACAACTACTAGAATTTTTAAATTACACGAGCCTCGCCCAGCTAATCACGGAGCCAACCCATTTCACAGATACGAGCGAGACCTTGATCGATATACTATACACGGACCTTAAAGCATTCTATTATAGTTAGAATTAAAAAGTTCAGAATTAAACAATGTTAATGAAATGGTCGACTTTTATAATAACCGATTAACTACTTTATTTGATATTCATGCCCCACTTAAAACTTTTACTGTTAGGGAGCATCTTATCCTTTGATCACAGACATTTATTAGTCTACCGCTACTGTCACTACATATACTGTATGTATTTATAAGGGTGTGCGCCAAATAAATGGTTTCTTATCCTTTTCAAAAAATTAAATAAACTATTACCCTAATTAGAACTATTAATAAATTAGAATACAGCATCAAAAAATTCTTCGGCATCGCTGTCGACTGGTAATGTACCCAAGAGACTGACGGTATTACCGCGTTGAATGGCAATGCTTTGCCTATGGCCAAGGTAAAAGCCAGCTCTTTGGTCACGGGAAGTGTCAAAAAGCCGCTTAGATAGTTCATTAAATAGGCAATGAGCACTCGCTATAAAATACGGTTTAAGCTCCGTTTAAACCCCAAACGGTGCAAAAATATAATTGTCGATAAGATTTGTTATATTTTCGTTTTCCGCAGCCGCAGCAGCAAAGCCAAGAAAATGGGATGGCGCAAGAGCATCGACTCAAGTTGCATCCCACACTAAAGGCCTAAACTTGCATATGAACGATGAGGGTTTTATTTTTGGTTTGTTTGACAACTTCATTCTACTCTCCTGCATGAATTCCCTGAATGAACTGTAATTCAATTAATTTAGTTTGGAGTTTTGTACTTTTTACATGATTTTATTGTAGGTAAATTGGTTATTTAGTTGAATTTGCCTATAACATTTATTTTTCGGGAAACCATTTATTTCACCAGCATCTCTTTAAAATAATTTAAAGAGGTTTTCAAATCATCCGTTCCGAAGTTTCAGTTGCGAGGTAACGAAACGAAACGTTCCACACCTATACTAGGAGGTCATGATATAAGAGAAAGTTGCAACAGTAATACAGTATGTTACGAAAACCCTGTCCGACCCACAAGGATAATAAGGGTTAGGTAAACAAATGACCAAATAAAATATAAAATTTTGCATAATTATCATAGTAACAATACTAATGAATTTTGAAATAATCTTTTTTACCAGCGAATTTACTGTAACTTCCCCAAAATTCGGGAAATTTAAAAAAGTGTAAACACCATTTTAGACCTTATAACTGTCGGCGGCGTCAGTGTGTCTAGCCGCCGACGCGCAATGAATAATTAGAGCTGTACTAGTTTTTGCGTAATAACGTTTTGTTTTTGTCGCTACTATTCGAAACTTTTACCTAATGTAAAAACGCAGATTACCTAATGGTAAAAGTACTTTTTTTGATTATCGATTAATTATTCATAACAATATTGTAACACAAGTACCTATTATTAGTAAATAGGAACTAGAAAGGTCTTATGAAATACGATTTTAGGAGAATATTATAAACAATGTAAAGCATTTAAGTTCACCTGATTTAAGTTATGTGAAAGTTCTAAAATCTAAAGAATGCCATGCGATGTTGAATCGATGCGTGAAATTCTGAAATACAAAATTGATACCAAAAATCGATACGAGAAATATTTTGAATACTTTCACACCTCTAGTCAAAGGGCACCGCCGTGCAGTTAGAGTACCTATTTTTATGAAATAAAAATCATTTTTATTTTAAATTTATTAGTTTCGCGTAGACATTGAGGCCGTGTAGACGTATCGTTTATTGTGTGATCATATAGTTTTCTAACGTAATGTAACCTGCTGATGGAAGGTACCTAGTAAAACTGCAATTGTGTTGTGTTGTGATCAGGTGTTGAACGATTCGGATGTGACTACTTCTTGGTCAATGTGGTTCCAGCATGACGGTGCCCCACCATATTTTTGCCGACCTGTACGTGAGTACCTCCACTATCAGTTCGGCGAGCAGTGGATTGGTAGGAGTGGACTAACGTTGTGAAACACCGTGCTAATCTCGTGGGACGGTGCCAGGTCGGTATCGTTCTTAGTGAACGAAATATGGAACAACATCTCCGCCACAGCCATTGTGCTCATCGAATGAAATTCGAAGATACATTCGGAGGGTCAGACGACCTTCCTACTTAAAAAAAAGTTCTTTTCACGAGCTGCCTAAGTAGGTATCATTGTTTCTTTCTAGAGTCGATAAACGTGGTTAGACTACCAATACCAACATGCATGAGGTCAACTGAGGTCATGACCTGTGCCTGTGTTGCCATGAAATTACTTATTTATTTTATTTAAGTTATTTATTTTTAAGGGGGTTTTTTTTTTAGTTTAGCCAGGTTATGTACGCATTAGTAGAATCAGCTAACGATACCTAACAACAGCTTCACGGGTCGGACAGGGTTTTTGTAACATACTGTATATTCAGGAATTTCTCTCACGCTAAATTGTAATGCGCAGTACATATATAATATATTATGTATAAGTCTTATAGATTTGTATTTCGATACCTTAATTCGCAAATCGGCGAATATTAAAAAGAAACACAATGTACATATACTAACTAGTAAAATTTTATTTTTTTAACAAAAAGCTGTTCATTTTTCTAAGGAGACAATGTTAAAATCTTGTTAAAAATGTAAGGAAACGTTGAAACTGACAATAGGCCGTGAAAGTTCTTAAATGAAATAAAGTGCGTATAAAGAAAAACAAATGTCAGGTAAAAAATATATATTTTACGTAGATTTCTTGCAATTTACAGGTAAAGAAAAAGAATAGAAGGAAAATACTTTAATTTGTACAAACATGATGGGTAGAAAAGAACACAGGTATCGCTAAGTATTATAAATGATACGAGATACTATATGAGATAGAGCTACAGCGCTGGCTTTCAGCGGTAGCTGCCGTTGATGTGGCTTGTTTACAGGACAGTTTAATGTAGAACATTGATTAAAATATGATTCGCGACTGTAACAACAAAAACTTTACTGAATTAATCAATATTCCAAGTTCACAATTATAACCCTACTAAATGAATATTTCTTAAAATATAAATTGTACCATATCATACGAAAACGGCGTTAATTGGTGGGTAATAAAGTTATTATCTGACTCGACCACTACGCTGACATATAATATGGACATATAATTGTATTAAAAAGTCTAAATAAACACTTCTTACGGTATATAAAAATTGGAAATATTTGTTAAATTATGTGCCTTAAGAGAATGATTGTGCGACAGTAAACGTAGTGCATAAGTAAGAATGCTTACCCAATGATCAAATAAAATGCGACCATATGTTTATGTACGAGAAATATATTCTAAATTATTAACATAATTCATGTGTACAAAAATCATGAAAACAGTAGCCAATTAACGGTTGTTATTTTACTTTAGGAACAATTTTACATTAACATTAAATTAAAACAGATGCATAAAATTATATCACAACAGCGTTGATTCGTCCGACGAGTAAACGTGTTCGTCCGACAAGTCCTCGTATTCGTCCGAAGAATTATTAAGATATTCGTCCCTTAGAAGAATACGCTGGCGTGCTTTATTAAATGCTTGCCGACTATGATGATATGACTTTGCTCCATATATGTCAGGCGTTATATAAAGCTTTCTGTAAAAATCACAAAAGAAAAGAAAAGAAATTATTGCTTAACTTTTCGCTAGATGTTACTTTGGAACGATATTAAGAAGGTATGAGAGAGAAGTACTTGAATTATGATTATTGGAACTAAATAATTTTTGCACAGAATTCTTTGGTACACCATAATTTGCTAATACGTTACCCTAACTATCTTCACAAATCGTAAACAAATACAGAATGGAAAACTATGTCTCTTTAAAAATGCTGGATGGAGGCTGCTTACCCGTTAGGGAGTGCGTCGCCAAAACCTGTTTATGAATTTTTCGAATCTTCCACAATAACTTATTTGTGAGTACACTAACCCATGATTTATTATTTATTATAAAGGATTCTAACAATGTGATTTCTGTATGTGTAAATAATGATTTGTTTAATCAGGAAAGTTTTTTTTTTGTATAACTATAAATTATTGTTATGAAAATTGTTCAATACTTACATGCGTGGGCGCCTCGCGTGCAGTAATCGCCGTTTAATGCATTCACAATAGCTCCAGTCCTTGTCATTTAGTAGTCTTGCAGGAATTTTAACTCTGTTATTATGAACCGGGATCTGAAAGGAAATTTTGACTATTATAATTACTGCTAAGAACAAGATTCCTTTAATTTTGTGTGCCTGGAAACACAAAATGGAATAGTCCTCAGTGCATTCTGTATTCCTTTGTTAGTTCTCCATTTAACAACAAAAGAAAAATATAATATACATTTATACAAAACTAGCGGCCCGATACGTACTACTTCGCTACGTAGGTATAAAGTGAAATAATAAAAACAAATTTATTGGATCATCAAAATTATGTATCCAAACATAAAATATTTTTTTAATTGGTAGCAATTTAAAAAATTTATCCAAAACATTTAGATTATTTAACAAACGACTGGGGGTACCGACTCTCGAACAGGCAACATAAAGTTGGCCATTTGAAAAACATGATTCCTCCAAATTCAGACCACAAAAGTGAACGTTTGAACACAAACGGCATATCAGTTGGAATCATAGGGAAACGCGGTATCAAACAATCTTCTCCTTTTGATTTACCAGTTAAGATCAAAGCTTCAATCAAAATTGGCAATAAGTTTCGCTGCCAATCTGGTGGCATTACACAGTTTTGGTGGATTATAAAATTACAAATAAAGTGGCATTAATTTTTATATATGTAGATGAGATGATGATCCACCGTTCACTGAATTCATTTGTTACAAAAAACGTGATAAATGAAGAACCGCTCGACCGATTTTGTTCAAACTTCACATAAACTATCCACTAATTAGTCACAACAAAGCCTAAACATTTCGTTTGGATAGGAGAGTCCGTTCTTGAGTTAGAAAAATACAAAGGAAGTGGCATTGATTTTTGTATATATAGATAGATGTAAAGAAAACAGGGTTTTCTTTTCAGGGTTATCGATCTGCTACTAATGCCTACAAAACCGGACTAAACTTAAAAAAACTTAAATGCGCGGGCGAAGGGGGCAGGCCACGCGGCACGAGGTCGCATCGCTATTCGCTCATAATAATACTGTCATAAATGGTGTTTTCACTTTTGTTTTTAAATACCATGTTTTTGGGGAAATTGGAATTAATTTGCGAAAACAAAATATTATTTCAAAATTCATTGGTATTGTTACTATGATGACTATGTACAATTTCTTTTTTTTTGTGTTTACCTAACCTTTATTGTTCTTATGGGTCGGACAGGGTTTTCTTTACATATTGTATAGACAATTAAAATAACGAGTCTTCAATGTCATCTGCACAATGAATCACCGTTATGCTATCTATAGACCTTACTGTCCAAGAATACATGAATGTAAAATGCATAATCCAAATTTCATATTTACCAGATCAACATTATGTACGACCTCGACATTATTTGTAGTTCCACTGTTATCTTTGTTATTGCGAATTTCGAAAATGTTGAGGAAGTTCATCTAAAAAAAAAATGCTTGTTAATGGAAAAGTAATGGATATAATAGAAAAGAGGCAACGGCTGCTAAGAACAATAATTAACACTCACCAAATCGGTGTAGCTGTGGCTGATGAAATTTTGTGCAACCCCCACATGAGGCAAAGGGTTATGACTTGATTGTTGTTGTGGGTTAAACTAAAATTGAAAAACATCACATGATTATTGGACATTTATCTGTATATAGAGAAATGAGATAGGTACAAAAATGGATTTCACATTTACGATTGTTTTATTTTGATTCACTAACACCGAAATTCACCACGTGTATTATAAAATTAGAAATGAACCCAAAAAAAGGATGGGAATTGAAGAGTGGAATGGTAATAATTCGCAGTCTCATGATCGGCACAGTATTAGACGGTTAGATGCGTGAGTCACGCAGCGTGACTATGTGGGCCTCATAACGAGGTAAACAGTGTTACTACTTACCAAGTTCTCGAGTTTAGGTTCATGCATACAAAGCGGTAGGACTTCGTTAACCCTCGGATCTTGACGCTGCAACATCTTTATATGTTCTATGATATATGCTTTATTCCCTGTAATATAAAAAAAAATCATATTTTTACATACAGTCGGGAACCAAGCATAGTACCATTATAAGGTTGGAAGGAAATTTACAGGTTAAAGTATATATTATAATAATATGATGATGACATGATGGCGTAGATAGACCAATAAATATAATAAAATAAAATTAGCATAGATGATAATTTGATTTCGAATTATGAAATTGGCAGATTAGACAAAAAGCGTTGCAACTGAATCAAGGCTATATGTCTCCGTATAATATACGAAATTGAATGAGTCCGCAAATAATAGAGTTAAGATATTCAGTGACGAAAATATTCACAGCCACAACAATTAAGGACACTGTTGGAAACTTAGTGTGATTTTATATGAATAAAAATAAAAGACACAATGATATAAACATACCTGATATCTTTATAATCTTTGCCCGACGAGGATTTTCTTGTGAAATACGTATGAGAATCAAACTCCCAGGCTCCAGGTCGGCTTTATAGCACGCCAAGGTTTCCACGTCCACTATACCATAAGAAGGTAAAATATAACTCTTATTAACCCACTGAACGAGAAGACAAACCCTGGGAGCCATAGCGCACAAATTGACCGTACGTTAAAATATTCAAAATGCAACTGAACATTCCGTAGCCTGCACACCACGCAGGTAAAAAAATACGACAATACAATGGTCGTAGACCCTCCCCTCCCCAATTTAAAACCGTAATAAAGATTAAGGCTTATGATGTTTTGTTTCGTATTCTAAAAGAATAGGACCGAAAATTAAAAAAAAAAATATTCCTCAGGGTTCACCAATGTCTGGTATTTTACGAAAATCTGCAGACCATGGGCGTTCCTTCTTTAATTACATCAAAAACGAAATGATTTGTTATGTGCAGCAGACTCTGTAATTTTATAACTCAAGAACGGACTCACCTATCCAAACCAAATGTTTAGGCTTTGTGCTGACTAATTAGTAGATGGTTTATGTGAAGTCTGTACAAAATCGGCCGAGCGGTTCTTCCTTATTCAGGTTTTTTTGTAACAAATGAATTCAATGAACGGTGGGTCATCATCTCATCTATATATAAACATATATATAAAAATCCATGCCACTTACTTTGTAATTTTAAAAATCAAGAACGGAGTCATCTATCCAAACTAAATGTTTAGCCTTTGTTGTGACTAATTAGTAGATGGTTTATGTGAAGTTTGAACAAAAGCGGTCGAGCGGTTCTTCTTTTATCACATTTTTTGTAACAAATGAATTCAATGAACGGTGGATCATTATCTCATCTATAATATATAAAATTCTATGTCACTTTCTTTGTAATTTTATAATCCACCAAAACTGTGTATTGGCACCAGATTGGCAGTAAAAACTTATTGCCAAATTTAATTGAAGTTGCGATTTTAACTGGTAAATCAAAAGGAAAAGTTTGTTTGATACCGCGTAGCAGTATGATCCCAATTGATATGCCATTTGAGTTCAAACGATTACAATATCCTGTGCGTTTATCATTTGCTATGTCTATCAGCAAAACCCAACTTTATGTTGCCTATTCGAGAGTCAGTACCGCCAGTAGTTTGTTTACACATGCTAGAAATGGAAAAACGAAGAGTTTGTTTACATAAATGTTTTGGATTACGTTTTAAAATTGCTAGCAATTAAAAACAAAAAAAAAGTTTGTATAAATAATTTCGATGATCCAATAAATTCGTTTTTATTATTTCACTTTATACGTAGCGGAGCACTTATCGGGCCGCTAGTAAAGTCTACTTATAAGTTTCTATAAAACTAATTTTGAATTAGTACTCAATAATCTTTTTTTATTGCGCGTGAAGAAACGATATTCCTTATGTTTTAAGATTTATGACTCTCAAAGCCGAAAAAATGTTAGCAACCCTAGATAGCCAAAGTGGCTCGTTCATAACTAAGCCTGTCGCAGTTACAGCTAGTAGATACCTCTCCTTATGGTGTATAAGGAGAGGTATCTATAGATAGTTCAATCCACGACGACGCGCCCTATACTAGCTGTAACTTAGCTGTGGCTTGGTTAAGAACGAGCCACTTAGGTGGCGTGGCTCGATAACACAAATACTCTTCTTCGAGCAACACATGTTGCTCGGAACCAAGACAGTTAAATCGTTTCTCCGGGACTCGTCGAGCTTCAGTGCTCGGCGTTTTTCTGGCGGTCTCCACTGTTGATTATGGCTTTCAGGAGTTGCAGTGGGTGGGAAAATGTGTGGCGGATTTTGACCCAAAAAAAAAGGATTCACAGGATTTCTGTATTATTGATAGGAGTTCTCCTCAGCCTCAATGTAGGAATAGAATACTCTTAATTATGTACATCACTATATTACAGAATATAAATATGAAGATTTTACAAATTGTCGGCCCCCGTGGCGCAGCGGTCAACACGCCTGCCTGCGACGTGGAGGCTCCAGGTTCGATCCCCGGCCAGGTCATGATGGAAAACGATCTTTCCCTGATTGACCTGGGTCCTGGATGTTTTTCTCTATATGTATCTATAGTAAATATAGTATCGCTGGGTTAGTATCCCCTAACACAAGTCTCGAACTTACTTTAGGGCTAGCTCAATCTGTGTGATTTGTCCGTAAAAAAAAGGTGACTAACACAATAGGCGGTCCCTCGCATTGCAAACTTACTTAGAAAACCAAACAATTTGGGAGGCCAAAATAAAAGCTGGTAAGTACAAAGAGTAGATAAATTGTTTTATGGTAAGCTATAACAATGAGCCGACTTACAGGAATGAACAACAAAAGAGATACAGATTACCTACTGTTCCGAGAAAAGATTATTTTGATAAAAATCAAGAAATGACCAAGTATTAGTACGTAAATGAAATATGTAGAGGAATTCATAATAATACTCATTCTTATCCATAATAAAAATAATATGGACTCAAAGTTTAGTTTTTGCTAAGGCTGGTTTTAAGGTTTACACGGTGCAATTTAATTGCCTATGACTTCAATTAAGTTGAAGCAACAATAAAAGTCGCATTGTCTAAACAGCATTTTGACGATGCAAGTCATTTGTTGCATCAATTTTATTATATGCCATAGGCAATTCAATTGCACCGTGTAAATCAGCTTTTATAGCCGGTAACGGTGCTCAATCAAAATCAAAAGTCATTTATTTATACTGGAATTCAGCACTTTTTGAACGTCAATATTACATAAGACAGTCCCCAAAAACGCCCACCCATCGACACTTCCTAGTGCTTTCGCTGGGAAGAAGAAGTGGCGGAATCCCAAGCAGCACAGCTGTCTGTTCATTAAAAAAAAAACACGTATCTTTATACAATATTATGTACTTAAGTCTGTACTTAAGTACATAATATTGTATAAAGACACGTGTTTTGTACATGATCAAAGCATTACTGTTAATGCTTTGATCATGTACTGAGCATACCGGCGAGACAGTGCCCTCGGCCGACTACTCGGTACCTATAAACAAAGCGCCGCCGAGTGCACGGTCGAGCGCTCGGCCTAACAAAGCGGCCTGACAGCAGTTCAACAGCCTTTCTATTTACTGGACCGAGTTAAAAAAGCGTGAGGCGTTTTGTGTCATAATTTTTGTATATTAAGCGCCTCACGCTTTTTTCTCATTTATACTAATATTACATTCTATTGTCATACATTAAATTTGAAAATTATTGTTAACTTTTTAGTTTCATATTCTTTAAAAGCATGTTTTTTTACTTTTTTTTTTTTATAAATTTTAAACCAGTGCTTGACCGCAATCCCGCCTGATGGTAAGCAGTGATGCGATGGTTGATGATAAAACGCGCTAGATTATTAATAGCCTATTCACTCTAGCCTTGAAGACACTCAAATTGTAGTGTAATGGGAACACCGACGCTGGCAAATTGTTCCAGTCCCTCGATGTACGCGGTATAAAGGGAGAAGCAAAACGCTTCGTCCGGATCGCAGAGGTGTCAACAACGTAAGGGTGGAATCTCGCCGTACGACGGGTCGTCCGATGATGCAACGGAGATGGGGGAATTAAATCATGCAATTCCCTTGCACACTCACCAGAATGCATCCTATAGAAGACCGAAAGGCTGGCTACTCTACGCCTGTGTTCCAGGCTTTGGAGATCGTTTCGAGTTAAGTCTGGGTCGCCATTCAGCCTCTTCGCACGCCTCTCCACTGAATCCAAAGTGGCAAGGTGACATTTCGCAGCAACAGCCTAAATGTGGCTGCAGTACTCCACACACGAGCGGACCTGTGCTTTGTACAAAATTAGATGCTGCCTTGGTGTGAAGTACCGCCGGACCTTCGCGATGACGCCTAGTTTTCTGGCAGCCACCCTGGCCTTGGACACAATGAACCGCCCAAAGTTAAGGTTCGAGGAAATCTCAACTCCCAAAAGCTGAAGGCGGTCGGTGCACTCCAAGGATACATTCTGAAAAGTAGTAGCCAAGGTGAACGGGCTCCTTTTGGCGGTGAAAAGACACGCCCGTGTTTTGGCGGCATTGAATGCTACAAGATTGGCATTGCCCCATTCGGAGACTGCCCGCAGTGTAGCACTCGTACGCTCTACCATGGCCTCTCTTTCAGACCGGATTGTTTCCTTACTAGCCTGAGTTTCCGGCAGGTATCTTTCTACAACTGTGCTGTCATCTGCATACCCATAGATACCGGGCATCAGCAGATCGTTAATATGTAGCAGGAACATAGTTGCAGAGAGAACAGACCCCTGAGGAACACAATTGGTCGACATGGGCTCAGATGAGCATCCGTCGACAACAACTCGGAGGGACCGTCCAGTCAGGAAGTCTTTTACCCAGCCAGTCAGGCCAGCGGAAATGCCGTACGCTGGAAGCTTACTCAAAAGGCCAACGTGCCATACCCGGTGGAAGGCCTTTGAGACATCAAGCGATCGCTTCCCCATTTTCCTCGAGGCCCAAAACTTTTAAGCAATTTTCAACTTTTTAGTTCGATATTCTTTTTTTAAATAATATGCAGATAACACGAACGCTTACGTGGTGCTCATTTCATTTTTACCAAACTTTTCTTGATCTCTAACAGACAGAATAGCAAGTGCTAAAATTCGTAATGATGCGTTACCCAAGTAACTAAATCTAAACTAAATACTTTGCCTGCACAAATTAATGTAAGGTAAGACTGAAAAAAATTTGAAAATTTGATTCCCTGACTCGCTTTGAAATAATCAATTCCGTTCTCGTTGTTGATACTGATATTCCAACATATCAAAATCTAAGGCTCTGTTTGTCTCAAACGTTAAACCATGCATGACTCAGAAATTAACATTCCTACAAACGAGTTACCGACGCTATCTGTTACCATCTGTGATAACTATTTGGAGTTGCAGCGTCACAAAGAAATGGTAAAGTTTTTCAGAATAACTTACAGTTAGATGTACGAATAAAATCTTAGCATTTGCCGGAATAAAACATTTTTTTTTCGTCGTGGCCGGGAGTAGAACCCACGATCGTTGAATCCGAACGCTGACGTCACTGAAGACGCGCGCCTTAGACCGCTCGGCCAACGAACGTATTGAAAACGGTGGGACATTTTATAGTAATGAGCCGCTCACTTGTAGTCCAAAGAGTTAGAGATGGACAAACAAACAAGCAAACATACAAGTGTTCCTAATTATAAGCATGTAAAAAAGCATGTAAAAAGCAAGTAAAAACAGTGCTTGTAGCGCCAAAAGTACTTGTCCAAATACGGCGCTGCTCTTTTTATTTACTTATTCTCTCGCACATAAATTGTACAAAGGCGGACGTAATGCCTTAGGCATTCTCTACCCGTAAACCATATGTGGTGAAGAGATTAGTAGGTGCTTTAGTTGAAAACATTATAATGAAAAAATACTCTTAACACTATTTAAATTAATACTTAAATAAGTTATATACACATACATACTATTGCCAAAGTATATACTTATAATATATACATACAAAACTAGAAGTTTGGAAGAGAGGTGTTGAAATGACTCTACCCTAACTGTTGCGAAAATAACTCTGCAATTTCCGATTGAATGCAAACCGACTGGCAACCCTCCTGATATCAAGAGGAAGCGCATTTCACAGAAGAATAGATTGAATATGAAATGACAAAAACACAAAGTCAGACGTATGTGAAGGACAGAATAAGAGAAGATTGTTAGAAGATCGCGATCTTTTTTCAACAGTTCATTTAATTCTTCCACTAATAGTGGAATGAGTAACTTTGTATATTTTCTAATTATCTTTTAACGATCCATCGTGTCCGAATTGTAGTCTCATTACTACTGGACTGACTGTGCTTATTTTAAAATGCGTGTGAACAGCTACTCGCTTACTACGCTGTCTGCTGTCTCGGCCGAGAAACATTTTACTGTCTCGCCGGTACGTGTGATGAAGGCATTAAGAACCCAAGAAAACACAACAACGATACAATTATTTACCAAATGCCAGCTAGCCACGCTAAAATACCAGCAAAGCAAAACGAAAAAATAAAATATCGTTAAAATGGAAAAGTAAATAAGTAAAAACTTACTACCAAAATAAAAGTTTCAGGTATAAAAGGTGTGACAGCTCACATATTTATGAATTGTAAAAAAGTAAATTATATGAACTGACACAACGTGTCAGTCAGTAAGCTAATTACGAAGACAAACATTGTCTTGAGGTAATCAGAGCGACCAGTTACACTTATCATTTAAATAGTCATTTACGGAATAATATGCTATTGAACAAAGCTTCGATTTAATTTGTGAGGCGACTTGCCTTACAAAGCAGATGGCATCTTGTTATAAAAAAAATATACCAAGCTCTACAAAAGAGTTTGAACCTTTTGAAGTCGGTGAAAAGGGACTCGCAGTTTGTTATTTCTGGTGTTAATATTATGAATGACACTGCTTTTGGTGTACATATGAATGTTGCTGAAAATACCTATACAGTTATATGTTTGTGTAAAGTGATGTTATCAGAATTGAATTAGATATATTTTAGTACCTACAACCTTTGCTGTTAGATAGACCGATTTATGTATTTATATTCGAAAACCAAATCTCTACTCCATATAGGTATACGTGTTGTACGTACTTATGGTATTTAATTATTATTATTATTTATTTATTTTCTCAACCTAGTTTACAAAACATTGTGATAAAAGCCATGCCCTACAATACCGTTCTCACGGTTTGTCTGTGGGAACGGAAATAATGAAATTCATATAATGTCGGTGTTTGTTTAAATACCAAGATTTATGTATCCAATAACTGCCATACCGATTGGCACCGATAATCCTATTAACCATCTGGTTGTAGGCAGTAAAGACGTCACCCATGAGACATTCATTAGTACGAACTTAACGAACCTTTCATTTTCAGTAGTCAAAAAATACTCGTACCTATTATTATTTCAAATGTCACCATTCTCCTCTCCTCATACTTGCAAAACCTGGCATTAATTACGTCGTAACGACGACGTAATAATATTTGGTAGATACATATTAATTTTCCTTAACATATTTTTAAGACGTTCTCACTTCGCATGGCTCGCCATCGCCACTGAGCTTACTGAGCGATGACACAGTAGAGTATTCAGTTGCTTTGTAAAAAAAAATTGTTTGTGCCAATTCCAGTTTATTTAAGATACTACTTCCTCCCTGAGCCTCTGACTAACGTCACCACTTAGAATAAATTTAAAATATATAAAAAAAACACATAAGCAGCATACAATTATTTAATATAATATATAATAAATATTATATTATTAGACCTCCTAATTATTTATGTTATGTTGGTTTTCACGTTTTATTTCTATTCCGTTTGCATTAGCTCCTATTACTTCTGTTATCCTGGTAATTCGTACGCGATCCGTAGCCATGGTTACGGACCTTCTAGCATGATAGTGACCAGTTGTTTCATTAAAAGCGAGAGTGAGAGGTCTGGTAAACAAACAGCTATTATAATAGCTAGAAGTTGAATGATAATTATCATTCAACTTCTAGTTTTCCTCTATACTATTGCATAACTGTATAGTATAGACAAAGATAGCATGAGTGAAATCACCATAATGACACTCCAAACAGATTACCATTTTTGAAACCTATTCAAAAATAAATTTAGTTAATGTAATTATGCAAATATCCACATTTATTAGTTCGAAGTGTATTGCGTAAAGAGTGCTAAGTTATGTGTAACTGTAGATAATTTGGTAATCTGGAGAGATATACTATAACTTTAACCACAAACTAGAAATGCGCGCCTCCTTTTTAAATAAATGGTTCGGTGGCTGCTCGACCCTCATGCTACCAGAGACTGAGCCGTCCTATGGCCAGAAACAATTATATATTGTTTTAATTTTTTATAGGTTTCATTGTTTATTAATTTCGAGGAATTTTAAGTTTTGTCTATTTCCTATCTACATAATTATGTTATGCAAGATTATCAACCTTGTTAATATATGCTTAATTGGAGCGTATCTCATAAGACGTTTCGTAACATATTTTCATACCACTTACTGACAAAGCTATACACTGTGTAGCTAGATAATCTCGTCAATATTCAACAGGTCGAAAATCTTGAATGACAACTCCTACGGATTCCTGTTGCACTGGTGATATGCACGTGTTGCGTTTCTATGACAACGATCATTGGTACGCGCCGGGCTGACGCTGCACAGAAAAGGTAGATTTAACTGGGGGGTATGGGGCATCTTTTAATTTCACTACCACTAATGACTAACTATCACTAATGGGCGTCGGACGCCACGCCAGCTCATATTCAGTGAGTCAGGTGTTTGACAACAGCAAACACCATCTACTCAATTGTAATATGATGGCTTATAATGACCTTCACATTCACGAGTATCGGAATATTTTAATATTATACGTAAATATGACTTGACGAAAGAGAGATGCTGCCGTTATGAGGTCCTATATCTTAGCTAGCATATTAGTTTAAAAGTAGAGTTTCTACTTCATTCCGTAACAAAATATTTTATTACTTTATAATTTACTAGCTTTCCGGCCGCGGAGTCGCCCGCATGGATATCGGTTATATCGCGCTTTTTAGATTCCTCATTTTGGGTATAAATTATCGTATTAAATTTTTAAGTTTACATGTGCATATTCGACATACAGCGTCATCTATCACCGAACTGGTATGAAGCTAACAATGTTTTTGTTTTCCCTCGGGAATATCAAATCATTTTTCCAGGATAAAAAGTACAATATTATTTAATCTGACCTTCTAACTTTACGTCTACAAAATTACAAAGCAATCGGTTTAGTAGTTACGGCGTAAGGGCGGAACAAACAAACAAACAAACTCACATTCCGATTTATAATATTGGTAAGGATAATTGTAATTTTATTCCAAAAAGTATTTTATACGAAAATAAGTAAAAGTTTTCTTCGTGAATTGGGGATAATGTCATCTAGCTTGATTCTTTTATAATAATCTGTGCATATAACTAAGCTAGGTGTTCAGAAGAAAATAATTTATTTCACATAAACCTACATTGTCACTTATGAAACGTCAGAAGCTAGGTGCACGCGCACGGTCCTAATCGGTCGTTTGCTAAGGAGAAGAGCCTTGCTTGCTTGTTTGAAATTTACTCTTATTTTATACTCTGGTTTTGTTGTTACTTTTATTTTTATTCTTAATGCCTAGTATAGTAATTGAATTAACCGCCTTAACGGTA
This sequence comes from Sesamia inferens, assembly GCA_037179545.1. Taxonomy (NCBI): domain Eukaryota; kingdom Metazoa; phylum Arthropoda; class Insecta; order Lepidoptera; family Noctuidae; genus Sesamia; species Sesamia inferens. The sequence goes on from CM073921.1 coordinate 25,191,201, forward strand.
AAAACTTTCTGTTGAATTTTATCTTTTACCTATTATTGTGTGTGTAAACATTTCAATTTATTTATTTTATGGATTTTATCTGTTCCGTGATCTATCTTCCGTACATCATGTGTCACTAGTCGTGCAATATTGTGAAATTTCGTTGTACGTGGTTGTTTCAAATAAAGCCCAGTACGAAATTTAAATGATATTTTAGGGGCGGTATTTATTTTATAATGATAATGGTTTGTTCGTTTTACGAGAAAGTATACATGAAAAAAAAAAAACTAACATATATTTATATACATATATATGTAATAGGATATTTGACTAAAAAAAAACTAATTAGTCCGTCAGACAGATTTCCAAAAAAAACTAGACACGTATTTTTTGTTTTATCTTCATACCTATTAAGTGTCTTCAACGATGGCATCCTTGCCATGGATATAAGCAATGAAATCCTAAGTCTATGGTGCTGGCATTTGTTTAGTTCCAACTGACAAATTCACAATTCAACAACAACAAATTGTTACAATTTGTTGACAATTTGTTCAGACTTACGGAACTGAAACGTGGTCGCTCACAATGGGCCTCATACGAAAGCTCAGAGTCACACAAAGGGCAATGGAAAAAGCTATGCTCGGAGTTTCTCTGCGTGATCGAAGGGAGTAGGGAGGCCCCCAACAAGGTGGACCGATGATCTAGTGAAGGTCGCGGGAAGCCGATGGATGCGGGCAGCACAAGACCGGTCAGTGAGGAAAGCCTTGGGGGAGGCCTTTGTCCAGCAGTGGACATCCATAGGCTGAAGAAGAATATTATTGATGTTTTAAATGATTGTAGATTACTAATTATTTTATTATAATTGCCACGAATTTATTATCGATCAACATTTAACAGGAATCAACGCTACAATTGACGACAGACATCAATCAACATAAACTGCGAAATTAAAAAATTTCTTATTTTAAATTTCGTAGTTCATATTGATGGTTCCTAATTTCTAGTTCATCACAAAAGTTAAAAGATGTGTGCGAAATTGTGACAAGGGATGGACCGCAATGTATTTTAGAATAAAATTGAAACTAATAAAAGCAATCAGACGAACTTTAGTTTATGCGTTCACAAGTCAACATAATATTAATTTTACCAATAACAATAATCTAGATTAGCGGGAAAACTACCATACCATATACAAATAGGGCTCGCCCTTTTTTTCATGTTGATACCATACATTTATGGCGCGAATATTACAACTTTCAAAATTGCATTCCAGAAAACCTCTTTGAGTTATATGAAACCCTCGTGCTTTGAATACTGTACGGTCTGGATGGATCAATACGCTCTCCCGAGCACGTGGCACGCCAGTGGTTTCCATGACAACGACGCAAGTTGAGTGAAGTGGTAGGTCATAACATCGGCCGCCGGCAGAAGTTACCACCCACCAGACAAAGTCTTGCCGCCAAGCGATTTGTCGTGTTCCGGCATGATGTCTGGTGAGCCGTACGGAGGACGGGTCTGAGCAGTTGTGTTGCGATGTGTGCCGGGTACAATGCGCCAAAGGTTGTGTTGGGAGTTTGGTCGTGGAGGCTCTTCAGATCAATCTCCCTTGGGCGCAGCATCGTTGATGGTGTTGTTGGGTTTAACATTGCATCACCTCGCTCAGCTACCCTTACGTATACGCTCAGTTTTTCTAAGTGAATAGGCTTTTAATAAACTAGCGCGCTTTACCATCAACGATCGCATCACTGCTTACCATCAGGCGGGATTGCGGTCAAGTGCTAGTTTATAATTATTAAAAAAAAAAAGTACGCTACATACATGCAGTTTGCTACCACTCCGTGATAAAAATCTAAATTACAACTTAAATTAATGCGTTATCTAAATAAAAACTATTTTATTTTATTTACTTTTTAAGTCTGTTCAAATTATACGTCTTTTCTTATTGCAATCCTGTTATTTTTCGTGAAATATTTGCTAACAAATATCAAGCTACCCCTCAACCGCCCTATTCCGAGGTGTTTCCCTCGGTTAATTATACAAATATAGACTGAACGATACGCTTTATAGAGACATAATTTACTGTAATTTATTCATTATACATTATCATATAAAACTGCTAAAAAGTCAGGTTAAGTGGATTTTCTGACTAAAGTATCAACGTGATTACAGTATGCAAGCAAAGGTAGACTTTAAGAAAATGTCATTAAAAAAGAATTTCCTACAGAATTGGCTGTACTTGTTACGTTATTAAAAACCATAAAATTTCAGAATCACTCTTCTGATGTCCATGTGCTCCTAGTATTTGTACCACGTATTTGTACCGACTTTTAGCGATTGAACACGAATTCAGACCACATGCTGTGTTGTGGTAGATAGATAACAGATACGACCTGAGGGGGTTAGTTTGGAGTGCGGTCATGTTCTTATTTTCATGTCATGGGCACGACTGAATTCTTATTATATTATCTTTTTTTGACTCAAAACTTTGCCATTTTGGAATGCAGCAGCATTGAATATAAAATGAATCGAATTTCCTGAAATAAATAATACGCTTTACATCTCTCATATCCGGTAAGTAGGTCATTATTATCCCCAAATGGGGCTTGTACGTGACCTATTAGTACTTTATGATAATAATGTAGCTAGAAAAGCCCTAGGGCGGTAAGTAATTAAAAAAAAAATCTTCCCTCTTTCAAAGAGTTCGCGTACATGTAACCATCAAACTGGCATATGAGTATAATAAATAGTCCTTGAAAAAATAATTAAAATATTTTTAATGACTGTTTTTCTATTTACCTCATAATCGAGATGTAAAGCAGAGTAGTTAGCCTGGGTGTAAGCATCAATCGCACCTTCGAACTATAGACGTCCTTGCTGTGCTCGCGCGCCTAAACAACTCAGGCTGCAATTGATGCCTTACAGCCCTTGGCATTTTTTTTTAAATAATTATAAACTAGTGCTTGACCGCAACCCCGCATCAGGAGATAACGCGATTATTTGACCATCTCAGTCAGTCTGCTGACAATGCGCTGCACCGGCACCCTGACGCACAGTTCGTCGCTCTGGGAGAATTCGACGCCTGCCACCAGGACTGGCTTTTCTCGTACCAGAGGACCGAACACGATGGACTAAATATATATACAGCTACGCTTTATGTTTGTCTAGCTATGATTATGAAACAAAAGCACTAGCAATTATGCCGACTACTTCTGTTGGGCGATCACCACAGGAACGTGCAACAGTATGAGACCGCTCCCTGGTAATTGCAACGCTTTAAAACAAATTAACACAAAACAACAGAAAGCCAGCCGAACTAATGCTCGTACATCAGTGATAGTAAATTTCACTAAGCACATTCCTCTACTTTTTAGTTGATCGTCCTCTTTACTTAAAACCTACTACTATCATTCCGCACATCACCTTCAGTATAATCAAAAGGTGATCAGTTTTAAATAAAAAACCAAACAGATCTTGCCTCTATTTGTCAGCTGCATAATAATGCGCTTGTGTTTTTTTTTAACTTCCCTGTGCGTACCTACATACATAAAATGTAGTTACGTATGATATTGATACCTGGAGACTATGTATATTTAATCAGAAAAAACGGGACAGTTGTTAGTTTCATACACACACATGTTTATGAATAGAAAATTGTTTACTTATATATTTACTTCTTACATTATATGTAATAAAAAAGCGATGGAAGACTCGTTTTTTATCAAAATAACAATTTCAATTAAAAATCATGGAAGCACGGAGTGTGTGTGAAATTATAATTCAGAAGAGTTATTTTGAGGGAAACTTAAATTTCTCGGGCAACACGGGCTTTATTTTAATACTGCTTTCTCCTTAATGTTAAAGAGCGAGTGAGAGGATCATTGAAACTGTTTAAGGTTTAAATATTCTACCTTCTGGCCATTATGGGCTCCTAGTACTCACCTAGGTATTCGCCAATTCATGGGCGAATTTAAGTTGACAGCGTACTTTTAGTACGACATATGTAAATAAACTATACAAACAATAAAAAAATACGTCAATTTCATAGCAATTAAATTGAAAAGGTGGTAGGCCATAACATCGGCCGCCGGCAGAAGTTACCACCCATCAGACAAAGCCTTGCCGCCAAGCGATTTATCGTGTTCGGGCATGATGTCTGGTGAAGCCGTACGGAGGACGGGTCTGAGCAGTTGTGTTGCGATATGTGCCGGGTACGATGCGCCTAATGTTGTTGTGTTGGGAGTTTGGTCGTGCAGGGCCTTCAAATCAATCTCCCTTTGGCGCAGCATCGTTGGTCGTGTTGTTGGGTTTCACATTGCATCACCTCGCCCAACTGCCGTCTTCCTTCCGATTCTCTCAGTTCTTCTGAGTGATTAGGCTCTTAATAAACTAGCGCGCTTTACCATCAACGATCGCATCACTGCTTACCATCAGGCGGGATTGCGGTCAAGAGCTAGTTTAATTATAAAAAAAAAAAAAACGTAAGAACGGACTTTATTTTATTTTTATAGTTTTTATTTTCAATCAATTATCATCTCAGCGTTAATCCCAGTCAAATGCGAAGCTTTTTCATTCAGCTTTTGGAGTTTTGTGTCCGCTTTACCAGTCTAATTGCTGATTTTGGCTAAACTTCGATATATTCCGTGAAACAACTGCCGTCTGACCTCCACAACCCAAAGGTGATATCAAAAAATTGCTATAACAACCCGTAACGACTAGCATTAGATGTTCGTATAGCAATCGGGACCAACGGCTTAACGTGCACAAGTAGACCAGTGAAAATATTCACAAATATTCGTTCGCTACCGCTACGCCACGGAGGCTGTGTTTTATTTTCAATTAATATTCCATAGTATACAGATTCATCGTCATCATCATCATCTCAGAGTATAAGCCCGGTTGCATTCGCGGCTTTCACGTTGGAGCCCAGGGTCCGCTTTCCTACACTTACTCCTCCATTTCGCACGATCTGTGGCATCCCGTGGCGTGAGATTGTTCACACGCATGTCATATCGACGTCAAGCCAGCACTTCTTTGGTCTACCTCGCTTGTTCCAGCCCGGCGGAGGCGCCATGGCAAGACATTTGTTACCCACGTAGCATGCCGGTTTTCGTAAGACGTGACCGTACCAGAGTAGGCGATCCTCTTGCAGTTTGTCTGCTATGTGACGGACACGAAGACCGCCACGGATGCGGGAGTTCCTGATGCGGTCTTTCCGCGTAACTCCACACATCCAACGCAGCATATTCATCTCCGTGACACGCAGCTCCTGTTTATGTCGCTCAAGCACAGGTCACGCCTCACTGCCATACAGAAGATCAGGTCTAATGATGGTCTTATAGACCTGTCCCTTAAGCTTAACGGCATTTTGGGGCCACAAATGACACCTGTCACCTCACGCCATTTTGCCCAAGCTGCGGAAATTCGTTCCTTAACGTCGCAATCAATGTCGCCGGACGCGTGGTGCACAGACCCCAAGTATTTAAACTGGTCTGTGCACTCGACCATGCGTCCGCTTATGCACACAGACATAGGGCCTGTCGTGTTGCTGGCCATGTACACCGTCTATTTTACAATAATATATGTACTGCGATAAAGACTTACAATACAGAGCTTTAAAAAGAACTTATAACTAAGCGCATAATCAACTGAACTCAAGACGGCGTTAGCTGCGTTCTTCTTTCTTTCTTTCTTTATTTTTTGGCTTCGCACGGTTTGTGCATTTAGCCAATGTCAAGTAATTATAAATTATTCATGCAGAAAAAGACTGCAGCGTGACCAGTCTTACGTGTGAGGTTAGGGGCAAAGTCATGATGTGGCCACTATGCTGCGATATTTCACTGTTCTTTATAAAATATTTACTAAATGCACTTTTTACTACATAAATCACGCACTTTTATTTAGTAAACAACACTATAAATAATTTAAAAAGTCCAATGAAAAACGAGCGTGACACTCAGCTTGACTTTCCCGCCAAAACCCCTTAGCTGCGTTGTAGAATAGGGTTTCCCGTAGAAAAGCGAATACACGAACTTTCTATCCCGCTCTAACCCGCTGTCACTTTTCCGACTCATCCTCCTACGACTTATAATTTCCTGATACAAATACTTTACCCGGTACAATACTTCCAGTACGCGAAGCGTATTTTTCACGACACGTATCGGTGATAGGAGATTTTCTATCCAATACGTGTCGTGAAAAGTGCAACGAATACCCAAATATATTTAAAGAATCTGATATTGCCTAAATGTACATTAGTTATTTTTAGGCTAAACAGTGCATATCTAACCCATGTCGAATTCTCATTAAGAGAATGAACACGTACATACATAATTTGAGTAATAAGTTACAATACTTAAATTGTACAATTTAAGTATTGTAACTTATTACTCAAATTATGTTGAGTTCCAAACACTTCCAAAACCTGTAAGTGAGATCGAATATAACAAAACTTAACATATTTTAAACTAACAAGATAAATTATCTTACTGAATTGTAACTAAATAAATAGAGGGCATGGATAGGATTTCCTGATTTCATTTAAAAAAAAGAGATTCATTTTCTGTTAATATCTATGTATTTATAACTGCGTGTAGTAATCACGAATTTATTTATAGAAGTAGTAGTCTCTGTATGAAAGGAGACTTGTGCCCAGCAGTGAGAAGATAAAAAAGGTTGATGATGATGATGATGATGATGATGAAGTAGTAGGATGAAGTAATAAATACCTCAAAATATTCTGATGTATTTCGTAACTCTCATGTATTCTGTCAAATGTTTTGCAGTGCTATCTTAAACTTTAAACAGGTAGGGTTACATCCTTTACTATTAAGTAATATTAATTAATATTACTATTGAAGACTGCTATGAAATACTTATTTAATCACACATAAGCTAACTTTTATGATTCTTATTTAAAGTTAAATTGTGTCTAAGGATTGGGGACTTAATTCTTCTCATAGTAGTAAAATAGGAAACGCTGAAATAACCTAATTTAAAAAAATATTATTAACTTGTAAAAAGTGTTTGTATAAATTAAAGTTATTTTTTTATTTATTTATCTACGTTTGCCTGATCGCGACCCCGCCTGATGGTAAGCAGTACATAATGTAATCATTGATGGTAAAGCGCGCTAGTTTATTATGACTATCCACTCTATTATAGCTTTGAAAACACTTATCAAATCAAATCAAATCAAATATTTCGAACGAGATGCAACAACCAACAGTTGCTGTTTCGTTTTGACTACATCTATGCTGTGCTAGTTTATTCCGACTCGGAAAAAACTGCTACCCTAGTATTACCAAATGCACCTTCCCAATAAAGAGTCTTTTCTGGGGATTACTGCCGCATTAAAAACATCTTTGTATAAATTAAATTGTATAAATAGTGACTTGAAAAAATCCATAAGAAGCCTTTCAGATTTCCTTGCGTAAAATTTCTGACATCAGCAAACAACCTTAAAACTCATAGATATATAGATATTCCTACATAAAGGATGATTACAGGGCATAGCAGGGTGACAATAAATTATTGAAATTCTCCCAAATTGTGTTGAATGATATATGAACTATGTTGGGGTTGGCATTCAATTCACATACGAGCACAAATAGGAACCTATATCTAAATTTTAATATCCTGCTTACAAAAAAAACGTGTTTTTAACGCGTCTACTCTTTCTAATCCCCATTAAATTTTATAAGTATTGAAAGATATTATAGCTTATTGAGTCGTATGATTTCTCTGTGCCAACGTGACTTACGGTTAATATAATATCTTATTATGCTGTGTATAGGTAACTATTAGCTGCGATCAATAGAAATTCGAGATCAAATGAGGCTGCATTTGGTGACGAAATTGTATTCCCTCGAAATATATAAAAAAAAAAATTAACACCTCTTCCTACACACTAATGTAATCCTAGTATAAAGAAAGACTGACATTCCGCATATTGAGCTCTTTATCAATGCGAACACGACTTTTCACTTGGCGATAAATAACTGACGTCTAAACTTGATGCTAGATCAACCGATTGGCATACAAAAGAGATGATGGGTCATGGTTTTATATATACAATTTTGACGTAGACTTATAATACACATATTTAATTTAGAAATCGGGTATTGGGGTTCACCCAATGCTTAGCATGTAAGTGTGTTAGCGCCGACTAATGATTGTGTAGAGAAGTCTCTCTTAATTCAGCGGTGACTAAAAGTTTTCACGAGAACATACCAGTTTTCATCGATTGAACACATAGTGCTTTCTATGCAGTTAACAATAAAACCAAACACAGGTGGTGCCATCTAGTAAGTATTTATCAGATGCAACTGCACGCAGTATCTAGCGTAGAGTATTAGAACTTGTTCGCATTACAGCTAACTTCAGGTTTTGTTAGGTCGTACAGCCTGAGGGCGCTGTTAACTTTTAATTATCGTCTATCAAAATGGGTAGATTTTTGATATAAAGAAAATTAGAAAAAAATGTTAAGAATATAAAATAAAAAAGGAGAACCATAAAATTGGACACATGAAGGACTCGAACCAACGACCTCCTCGACCAATCTGATCTGGTGCAAGGTGCTCTACCACTGAGCTAATGTGCCGACACTGTTAGAATTGAAATACGCGTTCTCTTGCAGCGATACATAGGATAAACAGACCATAATATTATTTATATGAACAATTTAACAGGATAACTGAGACCTATGAGATTAGCGCAAATTCTGTAGCTGTTGTGACATGCTACGGTTTCCAAAATAACTTGAATAAATATATTTTCAACATTTTTAACTCACGGATGGTGATCTGATGACCAGAACAATTTTCCATGCTTTTCCTTTTATACTCTATTTTGTTTGATTTGCTTTCTTATACTCTATGGTAAAAATGACGGTTTCAAAATGAATGTGGATCGGAAGTTCGTTTGAACAGGAATTATTAATAATGGTGAATAATTATTAATAATTTGCAATTAATCTCACCTCCTAACATATATACAAGAAATGCGCTGAACGAGCTAGGAACGTGTACACAAACAGTATACAAACAAAACTTTACAACACTATCCTTTGTTACGAAGTCTTTTCCTGCGGTACTAAGTGATGCTACGTCGTAGCAAACATTACAGCTGTGAATGCTACGCCGTTCGTTGTAATATTATTGACCATCTGAATGTAGAGCTCAAACAACACAGATTTATTGACTGATATTATGCAGTAAATGTCGTGGTGGCCTAGTAGCCATTCCAGGTCAGGCAAGTTCCAATGTAAATTTTCTAAGTTATATGTACTTTTTAAGTATGTCTTGAACTCCAATAACTGATTAAAAGGTAAAGGAAAACATCTCGAGGAAACCTGGACGTCATGTCTGAAATCGCCAACCCGAATTGAGCAAGCTTGGTGATTACGCTTAATCCTTCTCCGTATGAGAGGAGACCTGTGCCCATCAGTGGGACGATAAAAAAAAAAGGTTAATGACGACTTTGCAGTCACGTGTTTTCCATTAGGCCAGTAATGTAAGATTAATCGCGTGTCAATATGAACTCACCTAGTATCGTGATATCATAAGAAAGTTTAAACCTTAATGAACGAATCGTCAATGTATTTATCTTGACGACGAAACCCGCAAATGCTAGCCTCATCACATAGAACTGCTGCATTCCGTGGTCAAATTCGCTGCCTCTCATTGCTGGAACGATTTGCCGCCTCTTTTTCGTGCTATAAAGACGGTTGGTAGCTTTAGATTAAAATTCAACCATCATTTACTCTTCATCTCCATCTCAGTGTTAATCCCAGTCGTATCCGAAGCTTTTAGCGTTGGAGTATAGGGTCCGCTTTACCAGTCTAACTGCCAATTTTGGCTAAACTTCGACATTTTCCAAGAAGCGATTGCCGTCTGACCTCCACAACCCGAACGCGATATCGAAGCATTGCTTTTAGACCAATTTTAGGACTTTTGAGGGCTCCAACAACCTGTAACGACTGCCATTAGATGCTTGTATGGCAAACGGGACCAAGGGCTTAACGTGCTTTCCGAGGCACGACTAGACCAGTGCAAATATTCATATTCTTGCATACAAATATTTTCACAGCGCGGGGATCGAAACCGCGCCGCCTTGTGCTGCGGCCGCGTTCACTGTCAACCAGTATATACTACAGCTTCAAAAAGATACCGAACTTTGAACCTTCCCTCAGTGGCGTAACTATACCATCTGGGGCCCGTGGCAAATTCTTTTGATGGGGCCCTATTAGTAAAAATCGTCACGTTGTACTCACTTTAATTTTAATAAACGTCCGAGATTTTCAACGTACCCAATTACACGTTGTATATATCCCACTAATGGCCATAGGCCTACTCTCTTAGGCGAGAGGGTATGGTCTGTAGTCCCCACGCTAGCCCAATGCGTATTGGAAACTTCACATTCATCCATAGAACATAATATCTCAATGCATTCATCATCTATTCGCTAGCTTTTCGGTGAAAGAACAACATCGTGAGGAAACCTGCATACATTTTACAATGAAATAAAAATAAAAATTTAATTTCAATAAGATATTTATTTAGAAAAATCTTTTTTTCGAGCTTTCTGTTCCGCAAAAGTGTCTATAACATCATTAAAGTTTAAAGATCGGGCCATAGAATTTTCAATAGACAGAATAGCCAAGTTACATAACCTATCTTGTCCCATAGAGTTTCTTAAATAGGTTTTTATCAATTTTAGTTTTGAAAATGATCGTTCAGCACTAGCGGTAGTCACAGGAATTGTAAGAAATAAAATTAATGCAGTGCATACTTCAGGAAAGCTGCAGGACATAAAATGATTTTTTATTATTAACAAATCAGCAAGGTCTCTTATATTCGAAGATTTTTCTATTTCGTCTCTGAAAGTGGATCGAAAACTGAGAATTTCTCTAGCAAATGATTCAGATATGTCTTTTTTATATATCTCAACAAATTCTAGAGATTTTTTTAATAGATCAGTGTCATTTAAAACTTTTAAAGTGGAAGGCTGCAAAACACTGAAATTTGAAACAATTTCATTTATTGGAAGGAAACGTGATTTCAGTTGGTTTATAATGATGTCCAATACTCGATAAAATATGTTCACTTTGAACAAACTTTCCGGATCTTGGAGACGCTCATCTTCGCAAAGCTCATCAAAATGGCGTTTTACCTTTCTCTGACGAGTTTTAGAAAATTCAGGGGTGATGGACCATTTTTCTGCTACACTATTTGCTTCCATTTTTAAATTTTCAAATTCATGTCGATACCTTTCGAATTCTTTTAGACAAATTTTCAAACATTTTAAGGCATTTGAAAGATCGGTGGCTTTAGACTGAAGTGCTTTAGAGGCTGCATCGATAGTAAGTAGGATCTTGCAATGAAAAACCAATAACATAATAAAATTGTAGTTTTCGATCTTCTTTTTGAGTGAAACAGCTTCATTTCTTTCATCTGATTTGCAATTTAACAGAATTGTTTTCGTTAGCGCTTTTTGGACTTCAACAAACCGAACTTTTAAAGCAAAAACGGCATCATAACGCCCTGCCCATCTAGTAGGGTTTAATGTTTTTAATGTTATTGAAGTTGAAGACTCACTTTCTTTATTAGATATAAAACTTGATAAAATATTCCATCTTTTGATACTATGCCCAAAAAAATTATAAATTTGTTGAACTGTTTCAAAAAAAATTTGCATATCAATAACCTCTCTCACTGCATCATTGAGTACTAGATTTAAATTATGAGCAGCACAGTGAACATATACGGCATTTGGCTCGACATCTTTTATGAGTTTTTGAACTCCACCATAAGTTCCTTTCATTGTATTAGCACCATCATATCCTTGTCCTCGACACTTATTTAGAGGAATATTTTTGTCATTTATGGATTTAATAATTTGCTTGGACATTGCTAAGGCAGTTTGATCCTTAACTTCATGAAATCCTAAAAATGTTTCTTTAATGACAAGTGCCTTTGGAATCCCATTACCATCTTTTTCAATCATACAATAACGGTAAAGTTCACACATTTGATCAATTTTGGAAATATCTTGAGTTGTATCGAATATGATAGAGTAGAATGGTGCGGCATTTATTTCATTTATGAGTGCATTTTCTACTTTTAGAACCAGGACAGAAATTAGCTCATTTTGTATTTTTGGACTTAAATATTTTATCTGGCCCTTTGGTTTACTTAACAATTCTTGTAAAATCGGGTCGTATTTTCCTAATAACTCAACAATACTCAAAAAGTTTCCTTTGGAGCTAGGATCACTGCTATCTGCGTTTTCTCTGTGGCCACGAAAGGCTAAATTACACGTTGAAAGTGTCAGAGTAATATCAAGGAGCCTAGAAAGTACTTGGCGCCAAAAAGATTTTTCTTTTTTGATCATAGACTCTTGCTCTTCATCAAGTGTTCCATGTAGACGCCACTGTTGATACGTAAGACAGGAATCCAGATGAATTTTCGATGTCTCGTGTCTTTGTATGGCATCTACAATATGTTTCCAGTCATCATAGCCCTCAATCCAAACATTTTGTATTTTCTTAGACGCCCGATTTGCGAATAACCAACACGGTTCACAATACGCCTTCTGAAGTATTAAAGAATAGGATAGCCATGTACGTTCAAGTTTCACGCCAGACTTGGAAACAATATAGTAATGTTTTTCTAGAAAAGATCTATTATCACTATCTTTTAAGAAAGGGCCCTTAGGTTTACAATGTCCGTTTTCAATCACGAACCTTTTCACTTGATCAGTTAGCTCTTTAAAATTACCCTTATCAGTAACATATAGCGAGGATACAATATTGTTCATGCTAAAATATAATTCTCTTTGATTTTTGACTATCCAGATCCAGGACAACCACAACAAAGTACTACTTTGTTGTGGTTGTCCTGGATCTGGATAGTCACTGGTGTTGGGTGCTGCACCTGATAATTCTGGTATACTTTTAGTAAGGTCCAATTCTTCACTTTGGGAGCACTGTTCACTCGACTTTTCACTACTAAAGTCATCATTTTTTAAGTACTGACTAATTTTAGGTAGCTTTTTATTTTGTTCTTCAGTCTCCCTCTTTCTCTTTCGTTTTTCGCTCCCGCTTAAATATTTTCTGGAACTAGACATTTTAATATCTAACTTTCACAATCAACTTTACTTTGCCACCATTTTCATATTCAATAAAAGAACAAATACGAAAAATCAAAGATACAACAATTGTCTAAATAATCACACAAAGAATAAGCAATCAGTGGAGCCCTCATAAAAAATATCAAATCCGGAATTCCCCTAACATAGTGTTGCTAGCTCGCTCTAGCGGCAGCGCCGAACGAAAAAAGTGAAAACAAAATGGGGAATTCCCCGATCGTCAATGTTTACCCGCGCTGCCAACGTACCGCGATGAAATATATAGTAGAAACCAATCAATGCGTTCTAAAATGAATCAACATCTTTTTGTTTAGGTTGATTGAAATGCTTAACGATTAACTTGAAATTGTATTATGGTCAGTTGCCTCACTTAGGATTTTAAGCAGAACTTATAAAAATATACTTTTCAAATAAAATAAAATACTCAGGTACAATGTAAAAAAAATATTTTTGAGCTAGCGGCCTCTTGAGCCGGGGCCCTCTTGGGTCGGGGGCCCGTGGCATTTTGCCAGCCCTGCCACCCTATTGTTACGCCACTGCCTTCCCTTAACTGCACGCGACTGGCATTGGTGGTCTAAGCGTTTGGCGGCGTTTGTCTATTGGATTCGCATAGCATTTGTTTCGTAGATTGTTTTCAATTTGCTATTATTATTATTTTCATTTCCTTTTTTTTTGAATTTGATTATTTTACATTTAATTTAATTTTTTGATTTTATTTATTTGCGTTGATTTTAATAATAATAATAATAATTGATTGGCAACACCAACGACAATGTCAACATCTCTTTTGATAGCTTCTCATATTTAAATTTAATTATAAAATTATTACAAGCATTTTACATATTTATATACAAGTGGAATTCAAAACCAAATTTTTAAAATACCTTATTTATAATTTAAAGACGATAAAATGAAAAGAAAGCATGCATCAACAAATAGAAAATCAGTGACATCTGTCATGTCACCTGCACAGTCCTATATACAATAAAGATGAGAAAACTATGAAGATGTTGACACGAGCAGCCACACGAGGAGCACGCCCACCACCTCCGGACTCGTCGCTCAGCTCCGCCTCGCCGCCGCCGGTCTCCAGCCCCACTGTGAATGCTGTGATGACACCGGCCGCGGTAGTTGCGTCGAGCTCGAGCGACGAGTATTTCTCTCCGCCGACGTCGCCAACACCTGTACGTCGGCAGGGGAGAGGCCAGCCACCGACGAGCTTGGGACTTAGGGGCCATCCGGCCCCGAGCCGGGTCCCCGCTGCCGGTGGTTGTATGCAGCGCATGAGATGGTCTCAAACAATGAATGAGAACGTCATGCGCGCATATTACGGGACTACAGAGGGGGGAACTAACCTCACTGCGTACCGTGAAAGGATGCTGTCTCTGTTTCAGGCACTGGAACCAACTGTCAACGTCTCGGCCCAACGACTGTTGGATCAGGTGCGGGTCATCCAACGCAATCACAGGTTGGACGATATCGCACTTGATAGGCTGCGCTCAGAGGTACTGAGCAACCAAATCGCCCCGACTCTGACACAGACCGCGGCACAAGCGTCAACTATTGATGCTGTTCCGCCGCGGTCCAATGGTGTTGAAGAAGAGGATGATAGGGTTGAACCAGTAAGTAGCCAGTATAACGATCGACTGAGGAGCGCACTGGAGGATGCGTTCCGCGAATATAGATCCACTCCGACCAACCTTAGACCCCGGTTACCACGGCTACCTATGCACAAAAAAAATAGGGCGCTGGTGAGTGCTTTGGACTCGCAGCTCAAGATTTTCTTCGAGAGCAGCGAGGATCTCATTGATACACACTCAATCCTGTATTGCGCGGCTGTGGCGGCATGTCGATTAGCCAATATTAAGTTCCCAAACTATGATGAAGCTAACCGACCAAAACCAGCCGTACCAGCCTGGCAGCACAGGATCGAGCGTCGTATCGATGAGGCCAGGGTACTCATCGGCAAACTATACTGCTTCAGGGAGGGCAATACACGACCAAGAGTGATGCGCTTTGTGAGACAGGCATTCTCGGGGACTGGAATCAGTCCTCGAGAATACATATCACATGTCACAGAGCGCATCGACTTCCTGAAGCAAAAAGTTTGTGCATGGGCGAGCCGTATACGGCGGTATAAGAGGCGAGTGGATCGTTATACGCAGAATCGCATTTTCCAGTGTGATGAGAGGTGGGTTTACAGAGCTTGGGAGCGTTCTGAACAAAACGTGACCGACGTGTACCGCCCGGATGAGGCCGCCACGAGTGCATTCTGGCGCAGCATTTGGTCAGTACCCGTCTGTCACGCTGAGGGTGACTGGATAAAGGATGTCGAGCAAGTGTGTGAAATTTTACCAGAAATGGATACCATTTTAATAACACCAATAGATGTAGCCACAGCAGTCCGTTCGTTACCGAATTGGAAATCTCCAGGACCGGACGGGCTGCATAACTTTTGGCTAAAATGGCTAAGTAGTTCACACACTTGTTTGGCATCTCAATTCCAGTCATCCTTAGAGTCTGGTTCGCTACCCCAGTTCTTAACAACTGGAATTACCCACCTGCTCCACAAATCAGGAAGCACCGCGGAACCCAAAAATTATAGACCGATCACTTGTTTACCAACGGCCTATAAAGTTCTTACATCCATTTTGAAAGCTAAAATAAACAATCATCTTGACAGTAACTCCATCATGTCTGTCTCTCAAAATGGATGTAGGAGCGGGTCCCGTGGTACTAAGGAGCTACTCCTCGTAGACATGGCCATCAGCCAACAGGTTCGTCGATCCCGCAAGGATCTCTCCACCTGCTGGATAGATTATAAGAAGGCCTACGATTCGGTGCCACATACATGGCTTATGAAGGTGCTAGAGTTGTACAAGATAAATGCAACTCTACGCACTTTCCTTAAGTCGTGTATGGGGCAATGGAAGACAGTCCTCCGCTATCCAGGGAGTCGACAGATCCAGGGGATCGATGAACCTGTATGGATTAAGCGGGGAATATTCCAGGGCGACAGTCTGAGTCCACTATGGTTCTGCTTAGCTCTGAATCCTCTAAGCACACTGCTGGAGGATTCAGGTCTGGGTTATCGATTGAGGAGAGGTGGTCAGGTCATATCTCACCTCCTCTACATGGATGATTTGAAACTCTTTGCCCCCAATAAATTGCATCTGATGAAGCTACTGAATGTGACAGAAACTTTTAGTAGTGGCATCAAAATGGAATTTGGCGTGGATAAATGTGCAGTCATGCATGTAAAGCGAGGGCAGATTATGGAATCCGAGGGAATTACACTCTCAGATTCCATACACCTTAGATCCCTCTCCTCATTCGAGAGCTATAAATATTTGGGTATATCGGAAGCGTTAGGTATCAACGATACTGACATGAAGCAATCGTTGAAGGAGCGCTTCTTTGGTCGCCTGAGGAAGGTATTAAATAGTCTTCTTTCGGGCGGAAATAAGGTGCGCGCCTTCAACGGGTGGGTCATGCCGGTTTTGATGTACTCTTTCGGCATACTTAAATGGACTCAGACCGAACTCGATGCCCTGGATAGAAGGGTCCGTACACTGCTGACAGCAAACAGGATGCATCACCCACGATCATCGGTGATGAGACTGTATATTCCGCGGAAGTGCGGGGGTCGAGGCTTTTTAAATGCGAAGACCCTCCACAACCGAGAGGTATGCAGTCTCAGAGAACATTTTTTAAACATCGTAGTGGGTATGCATCATGATGTGGTCACAGTAGACAAGGGGCTTACCCAGCTATCCATGGCGAAAGAGAACTGGCACAAGCCTATGATACTTACCACAGATGACCGCAAGATGGTATGGCAAAGCAAGGAGCTTCACGGACGATTTTATCGGGCTCTTCATGAGCCCGATGTTGACTTTTTAGCTTCCGTATCCTGGCTACGATTCGGTGACCTTTTCGGGGAAACTGAAGGTTTCGTCTGTGCAATTATGGACGAAGTTATCTTAACGAATAACTACCGGAGATATATTATGAAGGACGGGACGATTGACGTGTGTCGGGCATGTGACCAGCCGGGTGAGTCCATCAGACACATTATCTCTGGTTGCTCTCGTTTAGCTAACGGCGAGTATTTGCACAGGCATAACCAAGTAGCTAGGATTATCCACCAGCAACTTGCTTTGAAATATAAACTTGTGGATTCTGAGGTACCGTATTATAAGTAGGTGCCCGACCCAGTTCTTGAAAATGGCCATGTCACGTTATACTGGGATCGGTCTATCATTACTGACAGGACTATTGTTGCCAATAAGCCTGATATAGTGGTGATAGATCGATTAGCGCGCCTCGCAATGATTGTCGATGTTACCATTCCACATGACGGGAATCTCGTGAAAGCTGAGAAAGAGAAACAAATTAAGTATCTCGACTTGGCGCACGAGGTTGTTGACATGTGGAATGTGAACTCTGCTGTCATTGTACCGATTGTCGTATCGGCCAATGGTTTGATAGCCAAGAGCCTCGACCAACATCTATTGAGGCTCTCGTTAGGCAGTTGAATCAAAGGCCTGATTCAAAAGGCAGTACTCCTTGATACGGCCCGCATCGTGAGGAGGTTCCTGTCTCTGGAGCCCTAACCACCGATAGCTTGGACCCTGCTCCCGTCATCGGTGGAACACTATTTTTTAATATTTTTAAATGTATTTGTATGTATTTTATAAATCAATATATTTAAAAATGTAACTTAATGAGAAAAAAGACTAATAAAGGAAATAATAATAATAATAAACTTTATTTCAGAATTGCTTCCATAATTTGTTAGTAACAATATTCTTAGCCTATGTTAGTAACAGCATAATAATAAATAAAACAAAGAAAATATTTCAGGAACTCGCCTTTGCGTGTAGACCTATACAGTGCGCTATTAATTTTGAATCCCATCGGCCTGCGCACGCGGCCCGCATGGCGTTAGGGCTGCCGCGCACCCGCACCATTAAAGACGCACTTCGCTTGCGTATGACGGCGTGAAAGCCGTCCACGCGCGTCTCTGCGAACATACCACTGGCGCTACAGTACCGCGGCAGCCCCATCAGCACCCTGAACGCATTATTGTATTGCACACGCAGAGCGCTGTATGCCCTCTGCGTACATTTGGTCCACAAACTGCACGTGTAGAAGGTCTGACAGAAAGCTCTAAACAGTGTGACCTTCACTTGCTCAGTACACCGTGCGAATCTGCGAGCCAACATGTTACAGCGAACAGACAACGCCCTGCGTTCCCTCTCCACATCCATATCATCTTTAAGGTCCTCAGTGACCCAGTGGCCCAGATACTTGAAGTGAGTGACTTGATTCAATGGTGTACCATAGAGTGAGACGGGAGGTACCACTGTGACCTCTTTCTTATGTGCTTTAAATACCATAATCTCACTTTTCTTTACATTGTATCTGAGCCCATGGGCTTCCGCATACTCTTCACATATACTGAGTAGCTTACGCAATGCACCGATTGAGGGGCTGAGCAAGACCATGTCATCCGCGTAGCTTATATTGTTTACGCAAATTCCATCTATGTGACAGCCGATGCCGGTGCCGCTCAGCTCACCAATCAGGCGGTCCAGGTATAAGTTGAATAACTTCGGTGAGGTCAACCCTCCCTGCCGCACCCCACACTCTAACTTAAATTCCTCAGACTTACTAGCCGCCTACCTAACAACATTATTCTGATTATTGTACCAATACTTAAATATAGATATAATTTCAGGGGGTAGACTAGTGTCTCGATTCATTTTTGTCCACAGCAGGTCGTACGAAACCAAGTCGAATGCCCTGGACAGATCCAGGAAACATGCGTATACGGGTGTTTTACGAGCGGTGTAATATTGCACAGTCTGCTTGAGGCACAAAATCGCACTTTCAGTGGATAGACCAGTTCGAAAACCGAACTGGCCATCGTGCAGTTTTATATGTTTAGTTAAATGGCCATCAAGCAAACTGTCCAATACCTTCGCTATAACCGTTGCTAAGGATATAGGCCTGTAGTTAGACCCGTCCGAGACATCTCCGGTCTTGTTTTTTACAATGGGGACAACAATGGTGTACATGAGATCGCCAGGCAGCCAGGAGTGGTTCATGCACAGATTAAATAGTAGGGCCAGAACTCTAGGCAAGTGTACCCCAGCATGCCGCAGGTGCTCAATGCTGAGGCCATCATGACCTGGAGATTTTCCTTTTTTCATTGATTTGATAACTACATCAATATCCCTTGCAGTGTACTTTACATTTATATCTCCATGTATAGCCCCAGCATCAGGCACCGATATCATCTCAGACCGTGCACGGTTCACAAACGGCTCAACACTGAAATGCTGCCGAAACAATCCTGCGATGGCATCCGGCTCGTGTTCACCCTCGACGCTAATGGCCCGGCTAGGCTGTATATTTAATTTGTTGGTTGATTTCCAAAATTTTGAAAAGTTATTATTGGAATGGTGTCTTGCAATTATATCCATCTTAATTTGTTGTTGGTTATTTTGACACCATTTCAATTTCATCTTAAATAAACGTCTAGATTCGGTCATTTCATTATAAAGCCAGCCAGAACTAGCTCTCCCATACAACAGCCAGTTCTTATAACATTGCCGAGCGTTACCGTGAGCCTCCCTCACATGCTTATTCCAGCCTATAATGTGCTTCCCCCTACCAGGGTTCGATGTCGCATTACAGGACAACTTCGCGCCTTCCGTCAATACACTTACTATATTTCTATACATATCCCTAATTAAAGCTTTATGCATATCACAGTTACACTTTTTATCAGCACAATTAGCAAATTCTGGAGGAAAATCTATAAGCCGCAAATTGTCGTGACAATAATTATGGTATACTTCAATTTGACTAGGCTGCCTGTCGCCCCATATTACGTTATTTTTAAATTCATTACACATTACAATTTTAGGTTTTACTTTACTTTTCTATTTTAGATGATTAGATTTTATATATTTTAAACTGTATTTGTAATTATATGTATACATATCCTGTTTTAAACATATTTAGGTTAAGTGGTGGTAGGCTGAAAGTTTTACATTATCTATATTTGTCAGTATTTCTTTTCTTAGTTTATTTATTATTTGTTTTTAGCAATATTAATCAATCTCACACTATTTTTGTACATACTCGTAATCATTTATTTTAATTTAAGTATGCGTACGCACGTTATGCTGTTGTGCAAAACTCACCTCAGGTTCAGTTGAAAACCAGCGTCAGGCACTAGTTGTCTGGCATTTTTGTTGAACTGGTCCTTTTTGGATTTTTGCTTTTTTATTTCGGTTTTTATTTTATTTTTTATTTGGTTTTTTATTGTATTTTTTATTTTGTTGCTATCTGATGTATGTTTATACTAGATGTATTCTGTGTCTTTAAGTCTGTTCTGAATAAATGTATTTCTTTCTTTCTTTCAAATTTACTATGTTAGGGTAGGATAGGGATTATTATTTAATAGATATTCTATTTTATTCATAACTCTAACCTATTTTAGAATTTCTGTTTTATAATATAACCATTTTTCACCTTATTACAAGTAGGTCTATACTTGTCTTGTGAATTTACTTGACTTGTGTCACAAAAATTGTAGCGACAAAATATGGCGATGTTAGTTACGCTTACGACTTTGATCACGCGTCAAAAATAAACGTCAACGAAAAAATAAGTTATGTTCTCGTTTGGACTGCATGTATTATACAAATGTGCACGGAAGCACAGAATGGAGACCTATTGTCTCGATTCTGTGCTTCCGTGTGTCTACAGGTAGGATGTATCACGACGTCAATTATAAGCAGTGATTAGTATTACATATAGTATATACACAGTCCCCATTCATTATTCATCATCAAACATTTTATTTTTTACTTTACTATCGTACGAAATAAAGACAGACAAGTAAATTTGCACTTCCAAACTGCGTCATTATAAAATAACAATTTATATTCGCACAGTAGTTAAATAATACAATAAAAGTTTTTTTTTTGTTTCATCGGCTAAATATCATTCATTACATACAAAAAATTTGTTTTTCTTTTTGTTAACGCCCACTAATGTATTATATTAATACAGAACATGTCTATAGATGTTATGTATTAATATAATACATTAGTGGGCGTTAACAAAAAGAAAAACAAATTATTGTATGTAACGGACCTTAACGTATGATAAGGTTTTGATAAAGATATCAGAGAAAATAATTATGCATTCGAAAACAGGACTAGCTTATTGGTTGGTTGGTATCATCATTCCACGGTCATTTTTTTGTACAGGGGTGAACGTTATCAAAATTTTGCTGCAGTTTAAATTCATTTCATTAAATGCAATTTGAACCCTTAATCTTTGGAATAAGGACTTTTAATACACTCTACCATGGTACTGAAACTATGTATGCAGCTTCGTTATCTTCTGTGATCCTAGTATTGCAAAGGACGGTTGGTCGAACGCATGGTCGTTTGGTCGCCATTTTTTGTTTCGATAGGAAAAAACGATTGCGTTTACTACCAGGCAGAAAATAAAAAGGCGAATTCAGGGAGAAAGTAGGCAACTGGTACGGACTTGCTGACACAGCACTGATGGAACCGTGCTGAGTAAGAATTGTCGGTGTCTGCTTCCTTGTTGGTGTATCCCAGTGTACACACATTGTGGAAAATTTAATGGACCAGACTCTTATTATGTGTATTGCAAATAATTACATTGAAGCTGAGAATTTGCAGTTTGTGACAATTCTTCAAAAAAAAAAAAAACTGCGTTCTCAATTTCTCTACCAATTAAAAATTACTTCCTCTTGAAAATCAGTCCTTAGTCAAAGTTAGGTACGTTGTGTTCTGAGACTTTGTTTCTGTCGTCTTACTATAATATTATAAATCGAAAAGTGAGTGATAGATGGCGCTGTGTATCGTTTAAAACAAGGTAATATATTGCAAACGAATATGCACATGTAAACTCAGAAGCTATATGATACGATAATTAATCCCCGAAAATGAGGAAACTAAAAAGTGCGATATTCCCGAATTCCACGCGGGCGAAGCCGCGGGCGGAAAGGTAAGTATATCATGCATCTAGATCAACGGGACGGTTCTATATGTTTTGATTCATTTGCGAATATAATAAGAATGAGCGTAATATTATTATAACATAGCGTCTTGAACAGCGTTCAATTTCAATGCTAAAAGTTCATTAGCCTATTTATTACCCCCAAATGGGGCTTTTAGGTGACCAATTAGCGCTCTAGGATAATATTGTAGCTAGAAAAGCCCTAGGGCGGTAAGTAATAACAAAAAAAACTCAGGAACTTGTCGTCCTTTCAAAAAGTTTGCGGACATTTAACCCAATGATAAAAGAGGACGTTCGCTATTCAACCTTGTCTTTGAATGAGTATCTATCATAGTCATCAATTTTAAATATCGAACTGCGAAGCTCAATTTCGTTCTTGAAAAAAGAAAAAAATAATTAAATAAATGAAAAAAGGCGGGAATAGAAAACTTATACTTTGAATATTGTTTATTCTTGTAATGCCGGTTTTTTTTCTATTTACCTCACAATGAAGATGTAAAGAATAGTTAGCTCGGGTGTAAACATCAATAATTGCGCCCTCGGAACAATAAATATCTCGGGCTGCAATTGATGCCTTACATCTCTTGGCTACTAATCTACTAATTCTTTAGCATCCCGGAGTTTTGTTTTGTACCTTGTTTAAGACAAATAGACCCTCCTAATATTACCTGCATACATGGGATTTGTATATAACAGGAGAAATATGAGTATATAGTACATAACTCTTTGTTGTTATAAGACTGGTATCTTAAAAAAAACTTATTTAAGTTAGGATTAGTTGTTACAGGCAATCGATTCAGCGGGCCGAATCATTATAGCGTGAGTCGTACATTGCAGATTATAATTACTGTAGTGCAATCTCTACCTTGTAGGACACTATTTAATATTAAACAATTATGGGGTTAGTGAGCGTTGGGCGTTCAGGGGAGCGAATCGTATTGTAGGCGGTACCAACAGATAGGCGGTACCAGTGATGTTAGTTGTCCCGAAGTACTAGCATGTCATAAGCTTACAGGAGCACGTGAACGTTTACAAGTTTACGTTATGCTTGTGGCCAAATGGAGAATTAACATGAAACGAACTGAACTTGACATCTTTCCTTAACAAGCAGCGCCGCCATTAAACGTACAAAATGTTTGTAGGTTCATATTCTGGGAAGAAAGGTTTGTCTCGACGGTTGGGAGGAGCTAAAAGTAGCCGCCCCATAGTACTAGCACATCATAAATTTTGAGGAGCGTATTCGTAGATAACAGAATATGCATAACATTGGGATAAAATTTATTATTTTAAAAATACAATGGGTAAGACATTTCGGGAACATTTTTTTCTACTTTTAATGATATGGGAGCCTCTGTCTGAGAAGGTCATCTTCTACAGAGCAGGCTATCACAGATTCTTCTTTTTGTAGTTTTTGAAAATTTATTGGCTTCGCTTGGATGTCACATGTTTTGCACTAGAAACTATCTTCCAAGGTTGTCATTAGAGTCTGAAGAGCAGCAGGATTTCGTTTTTGAAAGAAGCCGCGTCATGCGCTCATCTTAGATGTAGGCAAAGACTTGTCGCTGCCGGCGGTAAAGGAGTCGCTAGTCGACAGCGAAAAGACCTGGGATGCGCTGGTTTCCTTCTGCGGAAAAGGAGAGGAGATCTCATCCACTTACCTGACCCGCAGTAGGCAGACCGTTTCCAGTCCCCCTAATTGAGTCCAGAGCGAGTCCAGACTATGGGAAGGTTGTCACCTCCCACACATCATGACTCAAAATGGTAGCGCAAAGTGTTCACGCGCGCTTGACGTCGCGGGGAGAGTCAAACACCTCACTTTCTCCCTGACTCGAGGCAGCGCGCAGTGATAGCCATCACCAGTCGAGGGTTGCGGAAGTATCGTCCATTCCTTCGATCCCCGGCGTAGGTGTGAAATGAATCACCAGTGTGGTCTCTAGTCAGTAACAGTCTTGACAGACACCGCCGCCCACCAGTGGCAAGACCAAGTGTTTCGGCTCATATATCAAACAAAAAAAAACCATGAGTGCTAACAAATTAACTGTAATCCCTAATACATTACCTACCTACCTCATGGTTAGGTTAATTAGTTAGTTAGGTCGTGCTGTCATGAAACTATTTCATGCTTCTCAGACCATTTATCTTCATAACCTCCTGGTCACGGCCTCTATAAATAGAATTTGGCGCTAGACGATAACATAGGAACCCTAAGTACGGTTATCTATGCGAATGCACCTACCATCTCTGCTGCACTAGTATTTCTTGTCAGCGATTATCGATGAAGTCAATCATTTACAGTTTAGCTTTTTTAAATAAAGTTATTAGTAATTAAGTACGTTATTATAAATAATTAATTAACGTAAGGTATTTATTTCATCGAATGTAAATTAATTTAAAAGAGTTCAATCGAAACAGGTAGTAGGTATTAGTAAAAAAATCCCACATTGCATGAAAGAAAATAAGTATGCTAGAATCAGTGTAAATTTAACTATGTGTTTGGTAAAACAGCAATTAAAATCTCTGTCCACTTTTAAAACCATGACAAAAAAGCACTCTCTCTCTCTTTAAACATGTCATTATATTTCATTTGCTTTTGTATGATGTCTATTAATTAGATATATATATTTATTAGACTAGTATGATATACTTAACGTACATATTTATTATATCATCTATGTAATTAGTACACTGTACACTACCTGCATTATTTTTCTCTCCTTCCCCATAGTATTCCATCCAAAGCTCGTCTGTAAAAGATTGCTCTTAGCGATAAGACCGCCCATTGTGTCCCCCCTTTGTAATATCTTTATATTTATATTTCTGTAATCTATATGGTGTACATAATAAAAAATATTCTATTTGTGATGTGTGTTCCTAATTGTGATGACCTCTAGGTAAACTTTTTCAGTAAAAAGTGACTATGACTACATGCTGTGTTTAGATCTACTAATCACTGAAAGGACTCCTTCGATTTTGATAAATCTTTCACCATTAGTTAAAATATTTTTTACTGAATGCTTAGATGTAAATTATACACATATAGGATGTACAATAGCTCAATTAATGCAGGGTAAAGCAAGTCATAAAGGTAGTTTAGTATGAAGCCGGAGCAGGTGCGCGCAGTAACATGACTTAAATTTAAAAATTGAAATTTCTATTGACGTACTTTTATTTTCCATGTATTGTAACCTAGCTGTAGGTAAT
Organism: Sesamia inferens; assembly: GCA_037179545.1. Classification (NCBI taxonomy): domain Eukaryota; kingdom Metazoa; phylum Arthropoda; class Insecta; order Lepidoptera; family Noctuidae; genus Sesamia; species Sesamia inferens. The sequence goes on from CM073921.1 coordinate 25,216,602, forward strand.
ATTTTAAGCCACTCATGTCGTCTTACTCTGCTTTTAACTTACTTACCAACTGTATTATATGGAGAGTAAATAGTTGTCTATTTTCTATTTCTATTCAAATCATAACAGCCATTCTTTGTTACAAGTATATGAATGACACGAAATTTAGATAAATTTTGTAAATTTACAGAATACGGTATTTCTGTAAATTCCTAACATTAATTAATGTGTTATCCATTTAGTTTCTCGTTGTAATGAGCATTTTTTACGTACCTACTTAACACTTACTTAATTTTATTTACGTGTTTATTACAATTTGTTAAAATAAGACCAAAAAAGTCTTGAGTAATGATGACAATGATAATAATGACCATTCACTTAAACGAAACGAAGTTCGAAATAGAAAAAAGATTATGCTACTAACTCATTGGGCCGGTTTTGGGGATACATTCTCTCTGTGAAAGAAGTGAAAGATCCACCACATGGGCTCAGTGTTTTAATAATATATAAGTGCTATAATTTTTCATGTGGGTTTCCCTATTACTAATTACACAAAGTAAATATACTTATAGTGCTTACCTCCATTAAAACTACAAACCCACTACCTAAAATGAAAATGAACAGAAGTAATTTAACTGTACAGTTACACATTTAGTTTTATTTTAAGTTATATAACAATAATATTTATTATTATAAAATCTTTAAATATACTTAGGTATTTTAAATACTAAATGTATTTAAAATACCTAAGTATATTTAAAGATTTTACTTTAAATATATTTGAGGAACGTTATGTACAAGTTAAATTTATCATCATTTTTAAACACGTTTGCAAGAAGTACCGACGCCATAACTTTTTTATTAGGAGACAATAAATCATAAGAGATGAAGCCTCGGAAAAGTGACAGCGAGCCAGAGAGAGACGGATAGCGAGTGGATTCGCTTTCTCGTCAGAAATACCCATCCCCCAACGAACGCAACGCCATCTTGCGAATAGTTTGAATGAGAAGCTTCACTGAGCAAAAAAATTATACGAATCAAAAACAATAAATACTATTTTTCAAACAAAAACTAAAATAAAAAAAAATCTAAATTGGATTCAAAAGGAATGGAACGGATTCATAATTAGGTCAAACTCTTCGTTTTTGAATTAAATTTTATTGTAGTGTAGTTTTAGTTTGGACGTGAAAAAATTAAATTAACTGCGCAGGTGTGCCAGAAGCACCAGTACAACATGAGATACAAAGACTAAATCTAGGATGTAACGTGGTATGCTAGGAGGGGTAACCGTTCTGTGTGGTAAATTTATACCAATTCATCACACATGTAACATTCATCCATCCATTTATAAAAGCGATAGTTTGTATAGTCAAACTTTCGCTTTATAATATTAGAAGAATTATGAGTTATTGTAGGTCGTAAGTTTGAACCTAACTAAACGGGGCTTCTTTTGTGTAAATTATTTTAACACTCACGAAAACGTCGCGAGGATGTCTAGTAGCTAGACCCTAAAATTCTAAGGATGGGCTCGCGTCGTATATTATTCCTACTTCCCTCTCAAAAAGGGGAAGGTTTCCTAGCAGTGAGAACAATATATACTGATTATGAAATTTACCCAGGGTAGATTTTATTTCCATAATTAATGATTTTGATTATAAGCGGGTGAATTTTTGATGCCCTTTCATTCTTTTCTTTCATTTTTATATATACCTACTTGCATAAAAAATAACGACATTATTATTTTAGTACTATTTGCTTTTTAAATTATTTAAATATTAAAAATCCAAAACAAAAACAAAAAGAGGTTTTTTTAGTAAGTAGTAAATAATTTTTAACCGGAAAAACTGGTGTTTCTCCGCATCTACTTGTAGTTGAATCCGCATGAGTACTAGGCTGACATAACTATTAGAAAGTAGAATGTGTTTTCTTCACAACAGGCAGATAAATCGCAGCTTTTACTTACATGCTGACTAAATATATTATAATTATCGCTAGTAAAAAGTATTGATTCGATTTTTAGTCAGTTTTGTGGTAAATACGGAAAGCAGAAATACGGAATTATGGAGTAATTCAGCGAAGTAAATAAACAACAAAAGAATTACAAATGATAAACAAGGTTTACAGCATTTAGCATTAAGAAGGCTTGACTTAACAGACCAACATGGTATTTCTCTAGCTATCAGTTGATGATACAGCTTCTCTATAACTAATTTAATCTATAAATAAACCTGTATCAATTTATCTTAGGAACTTCTACGAATCAGAATTATAGATCAAAGCCAATTTAACCTAAACTTGTTTTAAAACTGAACTGAAGACAAATACGACGACTGTCACTAGATAAATAACCACTGTCGTAGAAGCTAGCGACGCTTTTTGAAATTCATAAATTTTTGCATTATGTATAATTGTATACATCGTAGTGCATGTGTCGTGTATTGCAACAATCACTTTATAGGTCTGAGAATTATACCCACCAACTGAAATAGAACAACTTTGATAACGTCATCATTGATTATCTCGACATTTTCTTGCATTAGAAAGATATAGAAATGATAGCTGACAATGTTTTTATTTTTTATTTTTCACCAATAATATCTACTAACGGAATCATATCGAAGTTTGTTTCCCAAAATGTTTTAAATCAAGATTCAATAATATCCGCACTCGTACTTTTGAAATATATTTAACATAATTTTTAAATAAGAATCATCGGCATATGCCAGATTTATAAGTTGAATGATTGGTTTCCATTACACTAATAATTAATCGATTCGATTCCAGGTCAGGCAAGTACTAATGTAACTTTTCTAATTTACATGTACTTTCTAAGTACTATATCTTGGACACCAACGAATGATTACAAGGTGAAGGAAAACATCTTGAGGAAACTTGAACTTTAAGTCTGAAATCGCCAACCTGCATTGAGCAAGCGTAGTGATTACGCGCTATTCTAATACATTAATTAGATGATTAGATGCGAATCGGGAGCCTATTTCGAGTGACAGACTCAGATCTACAATGTACTAACTTGTTGGGAAGGGCTAATACTACTTGACATGCGCAATGTTTCAGTCGGTAAGGTCAGAGCGAGATAGGACGAACTATGGCGCAGCTTTACATTTCAAATAACCTTCAAACACATTAAACATTTGCCATGGTCCGCGAAACTTCATATCAACAGTTAAAACAATTGATATTGTGCACTGCCAATTTAATTTAAAAGCGATAGCTACGAAAGAGTCTGTGTTTTGTTTGTGGATTAAACGAACAATGTTAGTGTGGGTGGAGTATTTTGTTAACTTGGCTGGGAAGGAGTACATAGGAATACTTGCATCGATAACGTTTACAGGTATAAAACGAATAATTTTATTTACTATCGCAGACACGCAACGCCCTTTGTTGTGTATTGTATAACTATATTTTCTTTTATTAACTAGTTACACAAGTGTGGTCCATTGATATGATAAATGGGCAAACAAATTCAGCAGCTGCAAAACCAGTTTACTGACCCTCTCTGGATTGGTAATATGGCGGTATTATTATTGTGCGCAATTTTATTTGATAAATTAGGGGATACAAAACGTTGACCGAATATTATTCCCTTTTTGGTTCTTTTGCAAGAGCTAACTTTTCTAGTGACTCAGTGCACTTTGTACCAGTCGAAGAGAAAGGCTTCAATTCTATAGACGTGTATTTAAAAAAAATACTGAAGTATTGTGTCCGTGCATTACAGGTGGTGATTGAAATGAACAAGGATGGCTGAAATTCTAAATAAGTAAGTACACAACATTATATTATACTAATGTCATAACTGCTCTTGCTACGCATAGTTATATATAAAACATATTTAAACATATTACAAAATCAGAACTGTTACTTTGCGATAGTTCGAGATAACTGCCTAAACTGCTAGCATATTTTAAAGAATGTCTAAAATATTGTTGACAAAATTGAAATATGATTTTTGGTATATTTTTAAGGATCAAATCTATTACATTTCGCAAACTTTCCTCTGGCTGCTTCTTTATTAAATTTGTTAGGAGCAGTGAGAAATCGGCTATTTTGATAAATAATCCCACAATATTTTTGGTTACTTCGATTGAGCAAAAGTTCAAATACAGTCGTTAAATTTCCCATAAAAGTTGCATAATGAATTCGCATTTACTACCTTTTTATTGCCATCATGAAATGTGAATAATTTTTGTTAACAATCACAAGGAGCGTCCTCCGAATGCACAAAATGTTCTACATAACTGTTGATGCAGATAATGACGCAACATTAAAACTCTACACGAAAAAGTTTTGTTTCATAGCAAAATTGCCGTGATGAGTTACAAATTTATGTTTTATTCTATACAAGTTTAATGCTAAGTGGATTGACGAATGTGACCAAGTTTGCACAAAATGGCGGCTTGTCACTTACTACTAAGTAACATAATGCATTGCGTGAATTAATTATATTTTTATGTTTTCAGGATCAAAATAATTAAACTACTGATAAAAGAGCCGTCGTTAGTGGATGGTGCATTGACGAGTGACGTGCATCACTGCACACATACGGGTGCTGTTGGCGTACGAAGTTCTTAGTGAGTTAGAATGCTTGTCTATCTATAACTTTCTGTACAGTAAACCAATAACTCAATTCTAACTCCCTTTAGTTTCTTTTTCTACCTCTTGTTATGAAGCCTGAAAGAAGGAAAGCAGTATTGTAAAATCTAGCCTAATTGAAAAGTATGAGCAGCTCTGTTTAGTTTCTGAGTGCCGTTTTGGTCTAGTTATGACAGTTTTTTAATTACTTGTTTTATTCAAAACCAGCAACATTTTTATACTACAGAGAGAAAACAATGGATATTCTTGCATTATTTTCCGATAAAAGTAAAAAAGTTTAGATATAAATAAAATACATAAGCACATGTATTATTTTTTTTTTTATATAACATATGTATGTTTAAGCGCTTGTCAAATTAACACATTCCGTCCTACATACAAGTAAAGATTGCCTTTGGTATATTTCAGAAGGACATTGAAATACAATTGACGACCACAATGCGACAGTCATTTTTGGAGCTGTAAGCAGGTGAAATAACTAACAATCGCACTGCTTTGTTAAGCGACAACAGTGCTTCATGCAGTCTGAGATGTGCGTATGTATAATCGACTTTTTTTTACCGTCTATGACTTCGCGCCACGATGTGCGATTTGAAATTTCTACTAATTACAGTTAGTTTGTGACATAATATTGTATGACATTCTATTATATCATACCAACTAAACAACAAAAATTGTGTTTATCTGCTTTTGTAAACTATGTTTATAATCATTACTAACGCGAGTATACTGTCGCATGACTTGCTTTAAGGTTATCTGTTTTGTTTAAAACTGGTCCAAGAGCAACACTTTTGTATTTAGGGATATTACATTAGATCCAAATTATACGCAGTAACAAATTAATTTAGGCTATGTTCTATCGCGACAAAAAATATCACTAAATCGTGCAGTCACAAGCGTGAGGTATGTCTTATCCTTATTGCGACTACAGGTAATAAAGCTTGAATTAAATCCTGAAAATAAATATTTTTTGCAAACTCCTAACATCAAATGACCTTCGTTAAACGACGTCAACTAGAACCCAAATTTGCCCAGATTTCTGTTTCTATACAGTAGTCTAAATAAACTTGCATGACTTATTTCGAGATAAATTAATATTATATGAATACTCGTAAATACGAGTAGACATATCATACAATTTAAAGTATAAAATATTAAGTTTAGAGAAATTCATTTTCAGAGAAATTATCATAATTATAAATAAGTAATACGGTAAAAAACCACTAATGCTAAATAAGACGCGTCTTTAAAATACACATGTGCCACACAACCGTTGTTGTAGAGGCGGACGCCACAACAGAACTCAACAGAAAACAATTTTGTTACATAGTAGAAATGTTCTAAGGAATAACAGTTTTGAGTATGTCAAGTTAAAGAATATGGATAAGAATATACTTTGTTTTGAACCTTGTCATTAAATTGCTTGATTTAACTAGCCTTGTTTTCTATGGATAGGTGAACCGTTTCTAATTATAACAGTTAGCTACACTTAATGACAAAGTACCTAAATAAATATATACTAAAAAACGAAAATTTATTAATTACAGCATTTCGTCCATTACTAGACTGTATTTAACTTTTTCAAAATATAGTAAAACATAGTATACGCACATGGATGGAGGTAATATCGCCTCGGCTTGAAATCCGCTAGTAAGCAACATTTGTCAAGCGGTTGCGGGTGACGCCTAATCACAAGCTCTATGTTCACCAGGTGTCGCTGCGGTGTTGCCGAGCCAAGCTGACTATGGGTTGACGTTATTTTAAGGAATGCCTGAAGACGTTCAGTGTCGATACTATTGTATCGACACTGAACGTCTTCAGGCATTCCTTTGACCAGGACCACTTTAGGTTATTACCTAAAGTGGTCCTGGTCAAATGTGCAGGACGTACTACGTGTAAGTAAGTAAATCCATTTACTTTGTTTGTTGCTACATATAGGAAAGAAAGAAAATACATTTATTTAGCCCAGACTTAAAAACAAACAATACTCCTAAAATAAACTTATGTCAAAAATCAAAGGAAAACTTAAATTTCGATGAAAGAAAATAGCACAAACATATGCCTCGCGGCTGCATCAAATAGGCCAAGATCAGTGCCAGAAGCTGTTTAACCTGACCTGTCACAGGTATAGATTAAATAAGTCGCACGTCTGAATAGGTCGTATGTCATTCCTTTGTTTAGCTGGCAAGATGATAATATATATTATATCATTGTAATATAATTTTGTCCTGGTGTGATAGTTTCAGCCGCGCATTTCATTTTAACTTCCATGTTTAAGAAGGACAGTTCCTTCTTAAACATGGAAGTTTAGTGGTGGTTTCTCTATAAAAACGTATTCCGCTGTTTTCTTCGTGATAGTGCTTTTACAGCAATTATTGTTTACTACAATTTTACACCGTAATTAGCCGTGCTCCTATCATCTGATTTATTCCGAAACTTAATTAATAACAGAAACATGATACTTCAAAATCGCGAAAAATAACCCATTTTTACCGCGATGTTCAGACGACTATTAGACAAACGTGATAAGTTTTTTTACATAAAAGAAAATAATAGAAGCATAAGTATGCGTTTCCTCTAAATTTTGATATAAATATAATTGAGATCTGTCGTGTTTTGAAAAAGAAAACAGCAGAATACGAAACGTCTTGTAGTCAAGTTTTTGTAGGTAAAGTCAGCCTGAGCTGCAACTGTCCATTTCGCACTTTACCGGGAGAGGTTGGAAGCAGCGCGACGGCAATGGTTTCTTCAAATACCTATTTTCCAAATTCCTCGGCACTAGAGTCCCCTCTTAAGAGAATGTAGCCAACCAGTTGCGCATCGTTGGTACTCTTACATTACGGTTATGTATTATAATAGCATTATAAACAACCAATAATAAATGGGTGTCCTTGACAGCCTCCGTGGCGTAGCGGTAGCGAACGCGGCCGCTGCGCAAGGAGGCGCGGGTTCGATGCCCACGCAGTTCAAATATTTGTATGCATGAATATGAATATTTGCACTGGTCTGGTCGTGCCTCGGAAAGCACGTTAAGCTGTTGGTCCCTGTTGCCATACGAACATCTAGTGGCAATCGTTACGGGTTGTTGGAGCAATCAAAAGTCCAACAATTAGTCTAACTGCATTGCTTCGATGTCGCCTTCGGGTTGTGGAGATCAGACGGCAGTCGCTTTATGGAAAATATCGAAGCTTAGCCAAAATCAGCAGTTAGACTGGTAAAGCGGACTCCAGACTAGAAAGCTGAAAAAGATACGGATGCGACTGGGATAAACGTTGACATGATAATTATGAATAAATGGGTGTCCTAATAGAATCTCATTTCAGTTGTAACATCCATTAAGAGTGCCATTCGGTACAAAATATAATATATGATAAAACATTATAATATATAACCAAAAATAATTTGCTAATTAAGATCATTTTTTTTAATGTAACTATGACGGTGTCGTCAGAACCCAAGAGCTAGCCTGATGTGAAACCTTGAGGGAAACTTCAAATAACCCAGAGCCAGGTGATGTTCGACCAAAACCAGCTTTCAACTGGTCTGACCTTCTCAAGTATATACCATCGGCAACTCCTCATCGTCTCGCATTAAGGTGATATATGTGTACATATATATATTATTCAAGTGTACTCTACTGTTCAAAACTATCCATTAAAAACTTCGGAAAAATAATATGTCGGACAAAATACACTCGTAAAAATATTTAAAACCAGATGCTTTCGAATAATCACATATTATATTATTTGTTTTTATTTCTATATGTATGTAATTTTGCTATCATGGTTAGTTTTTAATTAATAGGTTTACTATTGCCTCCAAAAAAAAAACAACTTTTAAAGCTATACACGCATAGTCCCACAAAAAAAAACTTCTAGTTGAATTAACACTAAGTTATAAATCTTTATTTTTACAGATAATGCGACGTTTCTACAATCGACTCACATTTTTAGTTTTGGTTTCCAGTCATGGTCATCACGACAGTGACTGAACTAACAGTCTCTTGTGATATAAATGTAAACCACCAGACCCAAGATATCAATAATTCAAATGCAAATTGTAATGCTTTATTCCATATAAGACAAACTAATTGTTTAATTAACAAAGAAAATCTACTCATTGCACAATTAAATATCATCATAAAAATACGATTCTAAAATTTCAAGTAATTAGACATATTAAAGCGTCAAGTCTACCTTTCCTAAAACAATGTGCTATGAATCTAATTGAACATTTCATTTTTATTGCTTGTATCATGTGCCCTAATTGTAGTAAAACTATGTTTATTGTTTCTATTATAAAGATTTTATTTAAATGTAATGTTGTTGCCTAGCTGCGCGCTTTGGTGTCTACTGTAAATGCAACAAGCAATTTTTATATGAATAAAACAGCCCGAAACAACATTGTCATCCTAATTCGCATCCTATATTATTGAATATATATAAGTAGCTTCCTGGTTTTTATTACATTTAGATGTGTTGTGCGTAGCGCGCCATTTGCTACGACACCGTAGCGCGTGGTTTCCGCTACGATGTCGTAGCACGTCGTAGTATTCTGCTACGTTGCCGTAGGGGGTATCAAATTTATCCTTGCCTCTTGGCAATATACAGTTGGCAACAGCAGAAACCGTTGTTTCTTAACAACTTTTGCAAATTACCAATATAAATGTGGTTATTTTCTTTATAATATTGTCAATTTCAACAACATCTGTACAAGGCAAAAACTTTACTTTTTAGTAAGGTCCTTTTTACTAATTTTTCGTAATTACTTTAATTTCGTGTCAGTGAGGTTAGTTGAAAGGCTGCTGGTGTATTTTGAAGTTATACAAGTAGCCAACCAGTACATCATTAAATCTAATAGGCACACCTACATAATAATATGTACATAGTTAAAGAATGTGCTCATCTTAAGCAATAAGCTATTGATTGGTTGCATTTATTTTTTAATAATAGATACAACAACATTTGAATAAAGGTAATACTTATTAGACAAGCATTTTATTTCGCAACTGTTTCGTATTATTTGTAAAATCATGCCACCGATAAATTGGGAGCCATCTTAAATAACAATATTATATTCTTAATAAAGCATAATATCTTAAAGATGAAAGGAAAAATACACTAATGATATTAGATACTCTTCAATCCTACTTAAGTTTATCTGATGAGTTGGCAAAAGTATTTCTTTTCTCAATTTATTCTGTAAAATTAAGCATACTATACTCATTATTAGTGGATATCTTTGAGTTACTTTGAGGATCGATGTGGTGATAACGAAGACAATGGCTAAGAATTTATGCTCTCAGACATCTATCATCAGTTTTTTAGAATGTGGCAGTTCTATAGAACTGTTGGTTGCAGCTGCTGGCTGTTATATAGTAGTACGCTAGTAACCAAACATTAAAATAACACTGTATGAAATAGTACTAAATGAAATATAAATAAAATTTTATTGCAACACTTAAGGGGCAGTAGGCCGTAAAAGTATATTGCCCGTAGTCCCTACGGCGTAGGACCGATGCCCGATGGGGCCGACGGGTTTTCGAGTGGCGACCACACACCGAAAGACGAAGCGTGGGTAGGCCCCCGACAAGGTGAATTGATGTCCTGATGAAGGTCGCAGGAAACCGCTGGATGCGGGAGGCGCAGGACCGGTCGTCATGGAGATCCTTAGAGGAGGCGTATGTCCAGCAGTAGACGTTTTTTGGCTGAACTGATGAACTAAATGAAATGAGTGAAGTGCAAATTGTAATGAAAAAACACATTTTGATTCAATAAATATTTTCTCAGCTTTCAATGTGTTTTAATTCATTGTCTTTTCTTAACTATGTGGGATCATCGGTACTTTACCTATTTTTGCACCTGGTAAGCGACATGGTGAGACGGTTACAGAACTTTATTCCAACTGCCACTAAAACTACGCTGGCACAATCGATTTTATTTCCTATACTTAAATATACTGATGATAGTTATTCAGATTTTACTCGTACTGATGCATTAGATTAACTATGGCATAAGATGTGTGAAGAAATATTTGAAGTGGCTTTTAAGGACGGTATTACTGCTCTCAATGTGAGAATTAGCAAATATGCCCGAAACGCTGCAGATATCTACTTTAATAACTTAATGTTTAATACATTGGACTAATTACTTGATGTTTGGAAGACATTATAACAAGTATCTACGTGGGATACAAGCAAATTACAATTTACTCACTATATGATTTCAAAGCACAATTTCTCCACTTAATATCGTTTTTTGTAATCAATCCGTAATAATTTATCCCTCACTTCTTTTTGTTATCATATATAACCAACCCCTCCCCAGTACATGGTGTTAAAAAAACCTATGTTTTTAAACCTAATATTTTCAATTTGTTCCCAAAATACAAATTGTACAGACGAAATCACTATAAAATTTGTATAGCAGTGCACCAATACATACATCAGTGCACGAATATATCATGCATGAACGAGCTACGGCTGTCATTTGGAGCCGAGGCTCATTCATACTATGTCGCATCGGTTCGGCCTTTTCAATTTGCCTTTTGAAGCGAGGTCGGCAGGGTGCTCCGCCATGGATGCTTCAGTTTTAGCAATTTTTTAGCACTTTGAAGTATGCGGAAAGTTTAAAAGTGAATTATATTAAATTAAGTAAAAGATAAAAGATTTTGAATAAATATTTAGGCCACAATATTTGATAGACATAAGTTGTAAGTTTAACTACTAGGTTGGGACTGGAACAATTTGCCAGCGGCGGTTGTTGCGTTGGAGTAAAATTTAAGTGTCTTCAAAGTTAAAGTAAATACAGGTCCTCACCGGATACGGCTGTTTCGGTAGGTAACTGTTTCGTATAAGGCGGGAGGAAACGCCAGGGTGTCACCACTGTGTGGTTTGCCCTGAGAACACGGTGGAGCATACGGTGGAGGTCTGCCCGGCTTGAGTAGAGCACCGCCGTGTCCTCGTGGCGGCGATTGACGGCGATCTCTCACGTCCGACCCTAGTCCAGGCCATGGTCCGGAGTGGGAGTGCATGGCTAGCCGTTTCCTTCTTCTGCCAAGCAGTGATGCTAGTAAAGGAGCTGGAGCGCGTGAGGGAGCGGGAATCCCAGCGCCCTCACGCCTCTAGCCGCCGCAGGAGACGCCCTGGTTGAGAGACAACAATGAACTGCCGGCCACGTATGCGCGGGTTTGCGGGTGGACTACGCCCGACATCGTGACGGGATCCACAAAGACCGATGCCTCCTCCAGGGTTGCGGGTTGGTTAAAAAAGAAACCGTGGCCCTGGCCTACAGGCAAGTGAAGGAACACGGGTGGGTTTTTGTCAGTAAAAGTCTGACACGCCCTTCCGCTCCGCCCAGAGCGGGAGAGGTTTTTTGATGATTTCCCATCCCAAACAAGAAATAGTTAATAGGCTCTTAATAAATTAGCGCGATTTACCATCAATGATTGCACCACTGCTTACCATCAGGCGGGATTGTGGTATTATACTAGTTTATAATTTATAAAAAAAACTCACTTCCGTAGAGGCGGTGAGCCTCCTTTCCGGATTGCCGCCATGGGATCTTAGGCCAAAGCCCTCAACCACGTGTGGATGTGGCAAGAGAAGGCAAATAGACGGAGTAAAACTCCCCTGCCGCGAGAAATTGCGGTAAAGTAGACCGAGCTCCGGCGGGATTTGATGGCGACATGGAGAGTGCGATTGTCGTAACCTAGTACTGGGCATGACACAATAGCGGCGGTAAGTCTCCAGGGATGGCTAGAGCGGGGCCACGGCGCCACCTTCCGCTTCACGCAAGTTCTCACCGGACACGGCAGTTTCGGGAGATTCCAATTCCGGGAGATTTCTGTTCCGGTTAAGGCAGTAGGAGGCGCCAAGGTGTCACCACTGTGGTAATCGCCCTGAGGACACGGCGGAGCATAAGGTGGCGGTCTGTTCGGCTTGGGTAAAGCAACGCCGTGTTACCTGCTTCTGCGAAGCAGTGATGCTGGCAAAGGAGGAGGCAGAGCATGTGAGGTAGCGGGAATCCCAACGCCCCCTCACGGCTCTAGCGGCCGCTGGAGATGACCTGGTCTGGAGACAACATGAAGCAACAAAAACTAGGTCTTAGTCACTCACTAATAATGTAGTTTTCTACCAGTGAATGATCTCCGCCTGTTGAATTAACGCAAATCAACTTACGTTAGGAAGAGATTCAATATTCTCTTAACTTTCTAAACGAAAGTTGCAAGCATCCGTTATCATGGTAACACAACTCAGAAAGAGTTCAATCGTTCAAATATTTCAAAATATCTGAGTTCCTGATTTGGTTACATTATGCAAAAGTACTGAAATAAAAATGCATAATCACGATTTATACGAGATAGATCGAGAAGTAAATATTTAGCTATACCTAGTAATAATGTAAAAGCTTCATGTTAGTAAGATTTTTTGGATATTTTAAAATTATTACGGTGGAACAATTACGGAGTTTGGTTAATCACTTTTCAAGTAGCTTGTTACAGTTATTTAGTGATTGTAATTTGGTGCTTTTTAATTTTATCAATCAAAATTGTTTATTTCAAATTAACCATCCGTTGGTAGTTTTGAATAGTCAATGTCGGTCAGTCCAAGAAAGTGAAGCTATTGCACGTTCCAAAGTGTAGATCTCTGTGGAGAAGAACGTGCAAGAAACTCAATGCCCAATTATTACTTTAATTATACCTGACATTAAAACATGAAAGTATGCCTAAAAGCATCAATATAACTGTGATTTTGGGTTTCTTACGATTTTGTTAGCAGCGTTCATTCTTTGGTAAAATTAAGTGACTTCAGTATAATCCGGCTTCGAAATTACTACACGTTTATCAGTGTTTCCTTCTGAAAAATGTTGTTTTCAATATTAGTTATTAATCTTATCATATTTCTATATATTGTCTTTCTTATAATGTAAAGTAGACTAGAATGTGTTATTGCGGTGCAAAATTCATTATCAACATTTTGTTGAAGGTGTATAATATTATCAAACCTAAATTGTTATTGTACATTTTTGCAGTTTTGGCGAAGCCAACTTAGACTTCATATATAAGACGCCTTTCACACACTCTGTCTTCAGCAACAACAGTTACCGTTCACTGATAAGCAAAAGCTTTGCAATTTGATTGATATTTCAGATTATAGTTTTAACTTGATAAAAAAAACCGAGTACAAATACCAGCCCATAAATAGATTCTGTAAAAATCTCACCGTAAACATTTATATATGTGAAGTGCACTTAGAGTGAGCTGTCAATAGTCTCAATATCTTAACATTACTTGGATTGACAATTAATTCCACACCTTTTCACTAGGTTGTATGGTTACAGAATCATGTTGCAACAGTTCTATTTCCATAATATAGTTTCAATCACAGTTTGAGAGTACATAATATGTAGTTACAACACTTCTTAACTTTTGTGTTGACTGATTTTTGAAATCAAAAGTAATGTTGACCGAGTGTACGTTTTAACTATGGCAATTTTTTTTTTATTAATTATTAACTAGTGCTTGATCGCAATCCCGCCTAATGGTAAGCAGTGAAGCAATCGTTGATGGTAACGTGCGCTAGTTTATTAAGCCTAATGACTTAATAAACTTAGTGAATAGGAAGGAAGACGGCAGCTGAGTGAGATGATGAAATGTTAAACCCAACAACACGACCAACGATGCTGCAGCAGAGGGAGATTGCTTTGGAGACCCTCCACGACCAAAATCCGCCAAAACAACATTTGGTGCATCGCACCCGGCACACATCGCAACACAGCGGCTCAGTTCCGTCCTCGGTACGGCTTCACCAGATATCATGCCGGAACACGACGAATCGATTGGCGGCAAGACTTTGTCTGGGGACTGGTAACTTCTGTCGGCAGCCAAAATTATATGCAAAAATAGAGAGCACTAGTCAGTATCATAATAATCATAAATTGGAGATTATAATTCAAAGTTTTCCAACTTATCAACGTTTCGAGTCGTGCCCAACATTTAATACTTTTAATACTCTTTAACTAAAACCGAGCTCAAAGATTGGAGCTGTGCAACTTGGATCGGCGAAGACTTGAATGTGTAGTAGTTATATGTGTTAGTAGTATAGTTTACCAAAAATACAACAATTCTCTCGTTGTAATCTACGGACAAATTTCGTCTGTAGTTTCAATATATATAATGCGGCCCCTTACATACACATTGGGCAGATACCTCATATTATCTTTCAGAAACAAAATTATTTTCCGAAATTATACAAAGCAGGCTAGGCAAAAATCTCTCAATAAATCAAAAACAAATATGAGACAGTTCGACTGAAATCAATGCCATCTGTCTTGCATGATTTAAATGACCAGTCCCTGACCTTGAAAAGGGCTCATGCGTTTGCAATTAGTTCCCCGTCTGGCCGCAACTGCAGCCATTCATTTCAAAGGATATCGAGCGCTGCTGTCGCTGAATGTACTCAGAAGGACGATACAGGACGAAATTTCGGAAGTAATTTGTAGTGGCACATTAGCTCAGCTGGATGGAATAGAGCATCGCGTTGGAAACGCGAAGGTCGTAGGTTCGAGTCCTGCATGTGCCCATTTTTTGAACGTCTAGCTTTTGAGCGTTTTGTACATTTTGTACATTTGTAACAAAATATTGCATAAGTGAGTGAAAATCCATTAATAATTGAGTTAGTTCATGTTAGTAGTTCAGAAATCAAGAATAATGTTATTTTAATTGTATAAGATGGTTAGAATTCTGAGAAAAACGGGAGGGTTTCATGGTATTTTATAAGTCAAAATTGATATCTGTCGAAGTAATTCAACATAAATTATAATATTGTATACAATATTTAAAAGTTTTTATAGATTTATGTTGACAGCATGTTGTTGTTGTTGGTGTTGATGCAATCCAGAAGTAGAGGTGCTATGATACCGGAGTATGTAGGATGGTCAGTGGAGAGGTGGGTAACTAGCATTGTGACAACAACGTCACGGATTCTAACCTCCCCTGCGCCTAAACAGTATTGGTTTTTAAGTTTCACATTAGAATTTTGATATCTTTCTCATGCATCCGAAGCGAAGGATATACTAACATTTATTTGAGGAGCGCGTGGAACAAAACCTGCCATAGAACCGGGAATGAACCGGGCCTAGTAAGGATCAGGATCCTTACCAGGCGGCGGATAGAGGCGTGAGGTGCTAAGATTTCCGCTTCCTTTCCCTCTCGCGCTCCGTTTCCGCCAGCATCACTGCTTCGCAGAAGGAGGCGACGGCCTACCATGTACTTTTACTCCGAACCATGGCCTGTATCAGGACCGGACGCGAGAGACCGCCACCACTAGTACACGGCGGTACCCCGCCCAAGCCGGGCAGACCTTCAAACGGGACGGGCTCAGGCAGCAGTTATAACTGTATTGATCAGCGGACTGGCATAATGTGGACACCGTAGGGGATGAGTTCAGGCAGCAGCAGAGAGAGTCAGCGTGCCCGAACCAGAAGAAGGCACCTCTGGATAGGCTCAGGCAGCAGCAGTAGTGCAGTGTCCCAGAAGCGAGAGAGTTTACTTCTGCATAAGATAGAAAGACCTGGAAACTCAGGTCTCTTTGATTCCGGTTCCCTTCCTTTATAGAACCTGAACTGATCATAGCTCTGCGTGGACTTATAATGAAGCCATTTTAAAAGTCTTTAGTTGAAATTTGAATAAAAGTCATTAGTGGCCCGGCAAAAAGTTTGGACGTCTATATAGCTAATGAAATACAGCTCATCAATAAATTTTAAGAAAAGTTGCCACGGTGATATAATATATATTTTTTTTTTTATATAAATTATAAACCAGCGCTTGACCGCAATCCCGCCTGATGATAAGCAGTGATGCGATCGTTGATGGTAAAGCGCGCTAGTTTATTAAGAGCCTATTCACTCTAGCCTTGAAGACACTCAAATTGTAGTGTGACGGAAACACTGACGCTGGCAAATTGTTCCAGTCCCTCGATGTACGCGGTATAAAGTAGGAAGCAAAACGACCTGCAGGAATGAATGCAATTAAAAGTGAGTACATCATACTGCGTTTTCAGTTTATTCTTAAGGAAAACAATATCTTGTTAAAGTATTCTTAAAAACACGTTTCCTATAATGACAATGTTATTTTCGGCGCTGTTGCCAATTCGATCTAGTATGTCAGACTGTAATAATCTCAGTGGATTTTGATACTAGTACGTGGTACCGGGTGGCGCGCAAGCTTTTGTTCATATGGTACGAGGGCGGATTTGGGGTGCAACTGACAGAGTTACGCTTGCTAATCTATTCCTATCTTTATCTAGCCTATTGCAACTACATACCATTGGACAGAAACGACAATAATTTTATGAGTGTTACTTTCGGTTTACTCTCCCCTTTTTTGTGCTCGGCGAAATCCAGAGCAATCGTTGCCATGGTTACGAAATGCGTCATTGATACCAGTACATCATGACTAAGAAAGAGTTATCAGCAAGTTTGAAACAGTTATCAGCAAGTTTGAAACAGTTATCAGCAACTTTAAAGATTAATGGTACCTTTTTTAGCATTATAAACTAGTGCTTGACCGATCCCACCTGATATTAAGCAGTGCTACGATCGCTGATGGTAAAGACAGACACTTAAATTGTTGTCAGACCTAAGCTTGTTCCGTTCTCCCTTTATGATCCCCTGCTAACATATACGAGTAAATTACTTTAAGATGACACAAAATGATATTTAAAAAAGTATGCATGAGAATACTACATTTAGTATTTTAATGTATGTACCAAGCCATGCCAAGCCAAGCCACAAAGAAGTTGTAAATTTACTTGATTCTGATCACTGCAGACAAAGGATTACTATTCCAAACCACAGTAAAAAGTGGCCAAAAAGGATATCACTGTTAACCCCAAAACTGAAAGCCGCTTGGAGGTTTTTAGATTTCATCTCATTAATAAGCTGCCAGTCTTATCCAGTTCTGTTAATGTTGATCCTAATCATCTCTATGATTTTTTTATATATATTGTAACCTATTTGATTCCACCTTTGTTCTCAAGATTATCTCTGTTAATAGTAATGCATCTTTCTCAGATTGGGCTACCATAGGTATTCATAAAAGTAGAACTCGGCTTTATGAACTGTACAATGAGAGGACTTATATTAACACTGTTGAATTTAATTTGTATGTTAAAATATTCAAAATTATTTAAACATGTTTGTTATATGGCCAAGTCACGTTACTTGAGTTCAAAGATAAAAAACAGTAGTAATGTAATTAAAACGACTTTTAAAATTATTAATCGTGGAACGGAAAGGTGCAGTGATAGAAATACTGACTATAGCCTGTCTATTAATGACAACATAATAAAATCAGACTCACAAGTCGCTGAGCCATTTGAAAATTTCTTTTCGGATAATCCTGTTTCAACTATTAAATCCCTAAACTCATCATCTTCTGTTACTGAGTCTTTGCTTAAAGAAAATGGTAATGTTTGTGATTCGGAATTTCATTTTGAACATGTTATCAGTAGAGGTATAATTAAAATCTTTCACACTCTAAATATAAAAAAAAACACTGCTGACCTATGGGGTCATTCGGTGGAGGTGCTAAGTCTATTACGAATATAGTGGCACCCACTCTAGCTATTATCTCTAATGCTTGTATTGACTGTGGAGAGTTTCCTGATCTCATGAAAAATAGTAAAACAACACCTTTGTTTAAATCAGGTAGTACATCAGACCTCACAAATTATAGACCTATTTCTGTTCTACCTATCTTTAGTAAAATTTTTGAAAAATTAATTTTAAACCAAATGCTAAGTTTTTTTAATAAACATAAATTATTACTTAGCAACAGTTCGGTTTTACAAGGGGTCGTTCAACTATTGATGCTGACCGGTGTTAAACTTCTAGGACATATCTATAATGCAATGCGATTGTGCAAGGCATTTGATTGCGTTCTTCACGATACGTTAATCAGGAAACTCCGCCACTACGGGATCCGGAACTCTTCACTGGATCTTATTACATCTTACTTGAGTGGTAGGATTCAGAGAGTTGACGTTAATGGAAAAAGATCTTCCGGATCTTTAGTAACAATGGGAGTCCCACAGGGGTCAATTCTTGGTCCTTTTTAGATTCTTATTTACATCAATGACCTGCCATACATCATAAAGGATAATCACGATATAGTGTTGTTTGCAGATGACACTTCACTTTTATTTAAACTTAAACGTCAGCAGCAGGTTACAGACGATGTAAATAGCACGATCTCCAAAGTAGTCCACTGGTTTAATGTTAATAATTTACTCTTAAACTAGAAAAAACCAAATGCATTAAGTTTACTCTACCTCACGTTAGGCAGGTGAAAACTAAAGTGTTGATAAAGGGCGAAGAATTGAAATCTGAAGCCAGCCCAGTATTCTTGGGTATAACTCTGAATGCTAAGCTTCAAAGGTCCACATATAGAAAAATTTTCAAAATAAATAAGTTTTGCTGTATACGCAGTTAGAACAATTCCTAGTTTGACTGATATTGAGACGGCCCGTTTAGTGTATTTTGGCTATTTCCATAGCACAATGTCGTACAGCATTCTGTTGTGGGGAAATGCCACTGATATTCAAACAATATTTGTTTTGCAGAATCGAGCTGTTCGTGCAATTCATAAATTAAGTCCGAGACACTATCTCAGGGAAAAATTTAAAGAGATTAATGTACTGACCGCGCCGTCTCAATATATTTATGAAAATCTTTTGTATGCTCATAAAAATAAAAAATTGTTTAAAAAATACAGTGATGTCCATAATATAAATACTAGGAACAGGCACAAATTTATTGTACCTACAACACGGCTCAAGGAAATAGGTGGCTCTTTTAGCTGTCAATGTATACATTTTTACAATAGACTTCCAGAGGTGGTTCTCTGTCTGAAATCTGAGCCTGAATAAATTCAAATCCTTCATTAAACGCTGTGTCAGAAAGCATTTTATAGTATTAAGGATTATATTGAGGCTTGGGCTTGAGCTGCGTCCGACTTTTGTACATCAATTTTTCTTTGATTTTCCCTCTTGTAGTTTTAATTTGTAATTGTTTATGTTTTCTTTTTTTACTCAAAGCCAGTAAACACTATGTAGCCAAGCATATTGCACGTTGCGGAATTGCATCGCTGATAGGGGTGTTCGGCACTGTACAGCTACAGAGGAGCTAAACTTAGTATTGGGGAACACTGTTGGAATTGCTGAAACTTGGACAAAACTATCTTTATATTGTGTAAACTCAATTTCTTAATATTGTAAATTGCATGGCAAACGTGAGCACAATGTACTTGCTGTACAGCATCTATTTGTTGGGTTAGTTTTTTTTTATTGATTTCTGAATTGTTGTTATTTTTTTTTGTGTTTTCCATAATGGACGCTCTTAGCGTACAATATATTTCTGCATCGTTCTCACACGGTTGATTTCAAAATGAATGATGTAATCAAATATTAGTATCTATAGCTTGATAATTGAAAAGAGTGTCCATGGAGTTTCTTGCCCGTTCTTCTCCATAGGAATGAAATAACTCTTTGGAATGGGCGACTAGCTTCACCTTACTGACTGGCCGACCTTCTGACTATTCAAAAGTGCCTGTAACTGGTTTATTTGAAATAAATGCTTTGATTTTGTTTTTTTTTTTTGATTGTACAGGTAATTAAAGGTAAAATGAAATTAATGGTGTGAAATGGAGTAAGTTAAGAGGCTCATGTTGGCTGTAATGAAAACACCTAGCTGACTTGATAGGCCAACGCGAGTTGAAATTACTATGTACCGTAAATTGTTACATTACAGAACATGTACACTCCCAATCTTTATCTAGAATAATATTCGATTGAATAAAAAGTTCTGTTTGTCATCTTGGTGTTTTTTGTGGACGGTAGTCTTACTAAGCAAGAGCTTCCGTTGTCCATGGATACAAAACGTGTGAATAAGTACCAGCACAACATGACTTCGAAAGGGTCATTTATTATTCAACAATACTTGAATGCTTTAGTTCTTTTGGATTTTAGCACAAACAAGCTACGTTTTAAAATTTAGTTTTTAAAGCTAACTTTTGAAATATGAGCATATTAGGCATTTGATTTGATTACGCTCAATCCTTCTCTGTATGTGAGGAGACCTGTGCCCAGTAGTGGGACGATGAAAAGGATGGGGTGGATGAACAATATATGTTGTACCGACTCCAAATAAGAGAAATGTATGTACCTGAAATACAGAACAAATAATAAAAAGGGAGTCTTGAAAGCATGTTATACTAATAGTGTTGGTTTTTATTTCTTCGATTATCAATACATTGTTCATTAAATGTTTTGGGGGACCACCTGTGTAATTTTGATTCCTGGCTAGAGTGAATAGGCTATTAATAAACTAGTGCGCTTTACCATCAACGACTGCTGACTGGGATTGCGGTCAAGCGCTAGTTTATAATTTTGTAAAAAAAAAAAAATATTGATTCGTAGCCCAATTTAAATAAATTTGATTCATTTAGACTTTTGAAAGTAGACATAGCTACAATATATGTACGTAAATGACGTCATGGCTGCGATGGCTACGCGGCGGTATAACGTGCGCAGACGGTTGTACTCTACAATAGAGCTCTCTTGTGCCTTAGTTTGGCTTGGATCAAATTAGTGAGATGTATTTTATCTAAGGTTTTAATTCTGGAGACGAGCCTATGTCGACAAGAGCACTGTTCAGGCTAAGGCCTTGTGATTTGTGGATTGTAATAGCATATGCTAATAAAGAATTGCAATAAGGAATTGTTCCCTGTGAACACATACATTAATTAATATCTGAAACTTGGTTTTGACCCGTTCTAGTTCGTAAATTAAATTATGTTCAAATTGTATTGTAATTTTACGTGCGCTATTGCTGTTATCGAGGTCCCAATCCTTAACTGACATCTACATTTCTTCGCAACATTACACGTGCACCAGAAGTTTGCGACGAATCGTCCTCGTTCTTTTTGAGTACTTCATTTGCTCGTTTTTTTGATATCATTGACAGTCTATTTTGTCTATCGAATTCAATTTAGTTTCTGGTTGCTCTATACTTGTCAGTATCGCAGTATTACACTGGTTACACAGATTTTAGTGGGAAATAAACATAATGTATCAACGAGCAGCAGTTTAAAATATGTTTTCTTTAAACCGGTCGTTTTGATTTTTAGCGATTAATTTAAGGTGTCGATATACCCATTCTTAAACGTTTCAACATTTCGTCGAAAAGATGGATGTACAGTAGTGTTATTTGAAATCATAGACACTGCATCGATTATTAAAAGTACTACATAATCTATTAATACTTGTTAACTTATTAACTTTTAATACTTGGTCTGATAAGAAAGTGTACTTGGGATAGTTTCCGTGCTCTACAGGCAGCTGTAGGCGCCTATGTATTACTAGACCGTTTACATTAAAAGCAGCAATACCTGTGTGTGCAGCTACAGCAGCTGACGTATTCATTCGCTTCCTAACCCAGTTTTTAATTGTATTGATTAAATAACTTCTTCCCGTGCCACCTCTCCCATTAACAAATATTCTCAAAGTTTTAGATTCATCTAATAAAGTCTTACAGATCTCGTCGAAAATATCTTTTTGGTCTACATTTAAACCTTCTATCATTTGTTCGAGATCATTTTCAGATACCAAACCTTTAGCATTTCTGAAATCTTCCATTGTATTCACAGCTTCAACAGGTAAGAAGTCCAGTGGATTCTCTAGACCATCATCTTCGTGATCATCTTCCTGTCGATCTTTTTCAATTTCCGCTACTTTTTCTCCAATCATTTCAAACGCTCTCTCTGCGTTGTTAAGAGTTTTGTCTGTAGATATCTCCGTAATCAAATCTTTTAGGAAATTGAAGGCACACTGAATGTAAGTATTTTGTCTAGACTTTAGTACTGCTAAATCTATCCATAGATCAAATATTAATAAAAGCGAAAAATAGTATTTTTTGGATGTTTATTGACTAAATTAGTGTGTAGTGATTTATTAAATAAGGTCTCTGTCGTTTCAATAAATATTTATTTGATGTTAATTTGTATACCTTGGCCGAAGAGGACAGGGCTGTAACTATGTCAAACCATCGAGCATGTAAATCCATGTTACCATTCCAAGCGAGGAGGATTGCTGGATTATAGTCGTTAATGTAACGAGGTTTTTTTTCGTGATGTATATTATAAAGTATATTACTTTTTGAAGTTTTCCTAGCCGCTATTGATTCGGTTATGTTATGTACGGTTACGGTATGAGTTATGTCCATGCGTCTGATAATTGATAACACGATCACGTAATGTTTATCATTATCATGAATTATCTATCTGCATGCCAAATTTGAACTATCTAGGTCATCTGGAACTGGGTTAAAATTTTGATCTATAATAGGTCAGTCAGTGATAAAAATGACGATTTTTGGACTTTAATATTTAAATAACTGTTTGAGATATGTTTATGAAATTTAGAGTACATATCTCGCAAGTCTCAATATATGAGCCAAATTTGACGTGTTTATGTGAAATAGTTTTTGAATTATGGGTCAAAAGTAGCTCTAAATGGTTCGTGTAACACACACACAGTGCTGCTCGCCATCTGTTACTTGTACTTGGCTCGACACGCTACCGCGTGTCTAGATCATAAGTGATAAAAACTCTTTACAAAGCCTGCTCTCCTGGTAGAACGAAACCTTAGCGTTACCATGGTTACGGATCTAGGCTCTACACAAGTTGCGCGGCCGTTATTCTTTCTATTAAAGATTGATTTTTCAATGAATAACTATTTTTTGCCTAAAAATTGCCAAAATATCTCTTACCTAAAAAACTACCCTCTTTAGGAAAGAGATATTTTGGCAGCTTTTGTATAGAAAATATATTAAACTGTCAGTCTTGTTTATTATTCAGATAAGAGTAATTTAACTACTTTATTACATATAAAAAAATATCAAAAATATGTGTGAATTGATTTAGAATTTGTAAGTGAGGCTGAGATGTAAAATACTCGTAATTTTAAGAAACTTCTCTGATCTCAGTGACAATCTGTCTAAAAGTAGTGTGTCGAAGTGTCGAATTTACCTACATTTTGACATTTAGTTGTCGCCGAGATGATACGCGACTAGATTTTGAACGCTTTAAATTACGAGAATTGGCTTTCAGATCACGTAATAAATTCCTCCCCTGTATAATTGATTACCTCTTTCACACAGTCAGGTGAAGATTTTTAGTGATAAATATAAATAAAGCTTCGAGCACAGGATACCGCGAGCTAAGATTTTCCCATACAAACATTGAAATCCGAAAAAAAAAAATAACTTAATAGTACATAATTTATTTGCATTTGTGCCAACTTTTAAGGTTTATTTTATTCGGTAGTAAGATTATTGATACATACAATACCCTCCCTTTTCACCCCTTTAAAGATTTAATTTACAAAAACCCCTTCTCAGTGCTCTTGAAGATGTATTTTATTATTTTAATTATATTTAGTCCTTTCATGAAAAGGAAATTCTGAAAGAAGTTTTGTATTTTAATGTCGGTAATTTGGGATTTGCGATTATATATCAGTTATTTCCTCCTTTTATATAAAATATAAGTGTATAAATTATAGTTTAAAAACACGATTTAATAGCAATCGAACTAAAAAGTAGATTATTTTATAGTACCATTGTGTTGTCATCGTCTCTTGACCCCTGTACAAATATTTAAGTTATTAAGACTCGTAAAAGTAGGTGAAAATGAAGTTAAAGGATTCCGTTATATATGTACATACATGGAAAGCTAATAAGGGGTGTGTTAAAAAAAAATGTGTTTCGTTTGTAATTATCTAGTTTCGCACGGGTGATGTCTATTAATAAAGTGGCGACAAATTAAACAGCGCTTGCTCAACTTGGTTAGTGGATGGGTGACCTTCAATTATGTACCCAGAACCTTTAGTGTCTTGAAAGGCACGTCATGCAGGTAATCCCGGATATTGTTCGTTCTCGCTTAAAACTAAATCCAATAAACACTACAGCAACGCATTAAAACAACAGAACTATCGTTATAGGCAGAAGGAAATGGCGTTACTCTTTAGTAGATAAGCTCTTTTCTAGCGCAAAAGCAAATAATAAACCAAATATAACTCTATCCAGTTTTTAGGGAACATTCAGGTGTTAAACAAGGAGGAAAGTACGCATCATCCCTGTCTCACTAGCATAAAAGGTCACGCAGTATGCAGCTTGCGTCAGTCGTTGGCAGGGAGCCAACCTAGAAGTTTGGTTGGTCCCTGTTAACCACGCAATAAAATCTAGTTACTTGCAAGGTAGAATAAAAATATGTTATTATTTAAAGTAATTTTAAGCACAGTATAATACCGTCACTTCAATAAACAACGCAACGCAAACCTTATTATATGTGAAATTATGGGTATCTTACTTGAAATAAATTATTATTATTATATAAACGTATTGTCCAAATTTTATAATATCAATTCTCGTTCCAGACGTAGCTATATACTGATATTATGTTATCTATATATATAAAAATCAATGCCACTTTCTTTGTAATTTTATAACCCAAGAATGGTCTCACCTATCCAAACCAAATTTTCAGGCTTTGTTTTGACTAATTAGTAGCTGATTTATGTGAAAAAAAAAAAAAATGGTTGAATAAATAATTTTGATGATCCACTAGATTTGTTTTTATTATTTCGCTTTATACATAGCGAAGCACGTATCGGGCCGCTAGTTATGTATAGTTAAAACCACTTGTATGGATGATTTTTTTGAAAGTGGTTTACCATTATTAATATTATTATTTAAGTTATAGGTGTGTGAGGTTTATTTATTTCGGTTTATATTTAATTAAACCTGCTTCACAGATAATAATATCTCCATAAATATGTGCGATAATAATTTAAAATATCTAATTTTCCAGCATGACCATAAGTAGCGTCACCTGTTAACTCATTAAAGTGAAAAATAATATTAATTTCAGAAGTTTGCCACCGACTTCCGAAGTAGGTTGGGTTGGAATGGTGAAAACTATTAATAATAAATAATATGTGGTTCAACATTAACGTCAATATTCATTATTAAGTTAAGATAACTTTTTAAATCTGATTATATGTGAGTTGTCATTCCCTTTATACCTGGGGCTTTTATTTAGGGAATAAGTTTTTACTAATTTACATTTTCATTTTAATGATATGTATTTTATTTTTTGTTTTGCTTTGCTGGTATTTTGACGTGGCTAGCTGGCATATGACAAATAATTTCATTATTGTTGTTTTTTCTTGTGTTGATTACTGTACCTACACAGTATTGTATAAAGTCATGTTTTTTTAATGAACAGAGAGCTGTGATGCTGGGGAGTTTGTTCCGCCACTTCATCTTCACAGCGAAAGCACTAGAAAGTGTCGATACTCAGCCTAATTTGAATAAATGACTTTTGATTTTTTTTATTTTGGTTATTCTAATCACGATTAACCACTTGGTGGCCGACAACTATTGGGGTAAACGAGGCCTCGAGTGGAGACCGCGTCTCGGCAAACGTAGCGTAGGACGCCCTTGGGCGAGATGGAGCGACGACATCAAAAAGGTGGCTGGTAGTGGCTGGCGGAGAACTGCTCAGGATCGAGCTTGTTGGCGTGCCATGAAAGAGGTCTATGTCCAGTAGTGGACGAGTAGAGGCTCATGATGATGGTGATGAATCACGATTAATGTAATGTGGTAACAATTAATCAAATTAATTACTTATTTCATTGATGCTAGCACTGTACTGGTGCCCGCCCCGTAATGAAGGAGTTTAGACCCCCTAGATTGAAGAGTAGCCACCCCAAAGCAAACTGTCCTTACGACACAATAACTTCGTCAAATTCCTGAAACTTGTACTTGTATGTCATGTTGATTTTTAGAAGTTTTAAGATCCATAGTAAAATACCGAACAGAGAAAGTATTGCTGTTTTTGTTCTATTGTGTCAGCGTCCGTTCCTGAACAGTCTCAGGGTACGGCTTCTTGTAGGTGTAGTTGCGTCCAAAGTATGGAATAACACATACACACGTCAAGTTGCTGTATAAAACTGTTTTACATCTGTCACCTTACATATTAGGTTCAGTTGATAGCCAGCGTCAGGCACTAATTGTCAGGCATTTTTGCCGAACTGATACTTTTGGCGCAGCCGAGAGGCACACTTGCCTACTAGTTTTTTGTATTTATCTTTTCATTTTACTTGATCCTAATTTTTATTTATTTATTGTCTCTATTTCTATATATGTATATGTCTGGTGTATTGTGTGTCTATGAGTCTATGCAAAATAAATTCGTTCCTTCTCAGATTAAAGTATAAATATTTGTTTAGTAAACTTCTTAAAAACTAATTCAGACATCAATACAGAAGCTATTAAATAATCTTCATATATTTATAATGATAGATACATTTTATCAACCGAGTTTCTGTAGTAGTCCTTAATACTGCTTTAAAAAATAAAATAATTGGGTAATTATACCTTTTCAATGTTTTTAGAAGATTTTAAAACCTGTGGGTCGCACCTACGTACGGAATAAGTTCCAAATATAAATAATGTTAATCGCCAGCACTTACTACCACGTTCACATGTTTATTTCCTTTCTTCGACTCACAATGACAACAGAAATATGAAGGAAGGACATACGGACTCCCAAAGAAAACTACTTCAAACTGTCCAGTGTTAAATTATATTTGCAAAATTAACTAGGAAATGCCCAAAAAAGCGCCATTTTGGATTGCCGCCTCTCGAAATCCTTACAAATATAGACGTAATAAAATGGTGTTTCGAATATTTTTTACTGGTATTTGTTAAGTATTAAATACTGCTTATTTTTAATGGGATATTTTGTACCTTTAAGTCATAATTTCTAAGAAATCAACTAAATTAAGTCGCACACACTCATTCCATTATGAGAACTACGATTGAGACTGCGCGTTGTAAAATCAATATGCCTGAAAGTGGATTTGATTTACAAACTTGTAGAGATGAAAATAGGGATGAATTTAGCATTCACGCTACAACGGTAGTTGTTACGTATTGACTGCTCAAATTTACCGATTAAAGCTTTAAATGTTTATGGGCTCCTTGTATCTTATTTCGTATTTGAGCCGATTTGGCGGGACTTCGTGGATTTCACGCAAGCGCATTGGGGGAGATAGCCACGTGCGACAGGCAGACAGCGAAATCCACGTGGGGGTAAAATTGATTCATTGCGCTATATGAGACTCGTACTTTGTGTACACCTACAAACAAGAATTTAAGTAAAAAAAAAGTGCTATGACCATTTCCACAATTACAATACCTATACGCATTATTGAGTGTTAAAAAATGGACTACAGTTTTTAACATTGGATACATAATTTGTAATAGTTTTAATAAAATGTGAACTATTCTGACAATTTATAAATGATAATCTGTACTAATTTATTAAAAAACGACAGGCTCTTTGTAGGAAAAAGAGGCAGCTTCAATTTGCAAAATTATAGGCACTTGTATAAATGGTAAAAAAATAATTAAACAACAAAGAAATTCTTTTATATGAAGTAAATAAGAGAAAAGATGTTATTGGATGTTTCCTTAATGTTTCATTGCTTGCCAGTTTAACTCATATTTTATTTACTTATTAGCGCATAGGCTGATTGATGTGAAGAAAGTACTAATTAATATGGAAAAATAAAATTATTCATTCAGTTTATCTTTCATGAGAAAGCGTGGTCATTTTTAGGGACAGAATCTATCATATACCAGAGGGAGATCGAGAAGATGGAGGGGAAAGAGAAGAAAATTGCTTAGTTTGACCCCAAACTAAGCAATAATGAAAATTGCAAATGTAAATTATAACAATGACGTCTTGAATTTTCTGTGTTTTCTGTCTTTTTTGTTTTGGCTTCTTAATGGCGAGTTAATAAAATTCATAGATCGAGGACCAAGAACAACGTATAAAGTTTAAGACTATGTCTGACATGTGGGAACTCGGTATCTTTTTGATATTCATGGTGTTCTCATAGATTTAGGATTTCTTTGGGTGTTTTAGTGAATTATATCAGGAATTGATCTGTAACTGATCATTTGTCACGCCTCCTTAGACACGCCCAAGTAATTAAAAAAGGATGGACTGATGAGAGAGAGAGTGATAACGCAGCGTTACGCGTATGTGGTGCGAAATGGCTACCTGAATTTTATCCTACAAGCTCCGTGTTATTCTACGTTCCTAGTGATTCACCTGTTCGTGGAAATGACAACCCTGCGCTTGTCTATCGCGTTTACACCACGGAAAATCTAATTTCTTTAAAAAATAAGTAACTAAACTAAATACGAAGATTCGTTTAGTACAATTATTTTCTAAAATTTATTTTGTAACCATGTGTGTTTTCAGTACCTATTAATCATTAATTTCATTGTAAGCCCGATGGGCTGTTAATTGGTCGTTGAAATAAAATAAGCATACGACTTATTTAGTTTTCTGCATTGCCTACTTAAGTTTCCTAGTGAAATTCATCTGACAGAATACAAGAAAACAGATAACGTTTTTTTTTTTATTTTTCTACTTCGTGTTTAATCCTGTTCCTGCCTGATGGTAAGCAGTGATGCAATCGTTGCGCACTAGTTTATTAAGAACCTATTCAAATAGTAACTCTTTCTGATTTATGTCGTGCTAGTACTTCTGGCAGGCGTAGCGTTTCCGTGGCAACAGATGCACCGCGCATCTATCTATCTCCATACCCTGTTTTAAATGGTTTGAAATTGAAAGAAGCTCAAAAATGGGGCCCGGTAGAAACTCTTAAAATAGCTCTTCTGATTCTTTTAGCCTTAAGAAGAATTAAAACATTATTTTCCCAGCTCCGCCTCACACCATATTGAATAAAACTACTATGAAATTGACTCTTTATATGATTGCAAAATAAACCATTCGCAGTACCTTTCTTTTAAAGAAAGACTTAAAATGTACAAGTTTCATCACCCGGCTAAAAAGAAATTGAATGTGGGTTTTACATCAAGCCAATGGATACACCTAACTAACGAATATATTGTAACAGGTTATACAATTGCATAAATAGAAATTTCAGTTGGGTTGGCATGAGGGCTATATTTGTGTCCAGGAAAATGTTTTATGTTTGAGATAAAGAGATTGTGTATTTTTTACAGTCTTCTACTAATTAGCATAAACATATGATTAAAATCTCGATTGTGAACGTATGGTACGCTTGGCCAATCCGTAGTAGTTATCAGGCGGAATGACATTCCATGCTCATTTTACCTAGAATTTCATACGGGTCACCTTTTTATTCTAACACTATTTTTCACAATTTTATTTTATATTTATAGCTGCTTTTTTAGAGATTTAATTGTCCTCCAGACCGACTTAACGCTGTTTATTATCAATTGCTTGCTGATTGATATGTAGGGGAGGGTGGCATGTAGCGCGGTCAAATTAAGGCTATTTGGTTCAATATAGGAACCCAGAAATAGTAGGGACACAGTAAGAATTGAGCTTGATGCATATTTTGGTTTTATGCTGATAAAAAGCTTGTTGGGTAAAATGCAATCGAACATACCTGCAAACTGCAGAACTCTTAGCTTTCC
Source organism: Sesamia inferens (assembly GCA_037179545.1). Taxonomy (NCBI): domain Eukaryota; kingdom Metazoa; phylum Arthropoda; class Insecta; order Lepidoptera; family Noctuidae; genus Sesamia; species Sesamia inferens. Next base: position 25,246,793 of record CM073921.1, read on the forward strand.
TATGAGTTTCGTCACAAGATGGAATTCAGCACATTTTTCATAATCATGAAACAAGTATTTTTGATATTATAGCCTCAGTTTTGTATGCATTAGTATCTTATATATTGTACTTTCAATTTATTTTATATCTAATATCTTGTATACTTTCAATTTTAAATTTAAAGTTATTATGCAACAACGTGACTGCATTGCTATGGAGCTACGTAGCCGTAGCGCACGTATGCTACGGAGCTACGCAGTCGTAGCTTACGAGTGCTACGATTGCGTAGTAGTCATACCAACTTGTAGCTTTTGCCTTATATCCAACTACGAAGTTACCTCAAACGGCGCAAATCCTCTAGTCTCATTGGAACATGTTTGAGCTGTTTGGGGTTGAAACACTAGTGCCATAGGGTGCGTGTGCACACCTAATATTTCGAGACATCGCCAAGCGCTTAGTCAAGTCTTCAACTGACCAGAGGGCTGGGCTATTTTTTAGCCGAAGACTCAGCATCGTCATACAACATGGCAATACTGCCAGCCTTTTGGACACGTTTTCTGTAGGTTGCGACGCAAATAAATTTTTGATGTCCTTTAATTATTTCCATTGCTACTTTATTGACGTGTACGTAATATTATTTCTAATCTTTTTAAATTTTGTGAATATTAGACTATATAGCCTTGTAAATAACTAATATCGGTTTCTAAAGGAGAAATAAAGCATCTTCATAAAAAAAAAAATGAATCTATCGATATAATCTATAAGAATATCAGTTGAGTATCGGTTTGGCACTTTTCTTTTGTGAAAAACTGTCAAACTTTTAAGTAATCAACATCATCTTCAGCTTCTGCAAGCTACAGCTGAACATTGATCTTTTTAATGTAACGTTATAATCTGAGGCTATAACTACTTATCTAACTTCTGTTTTGTCATCCAGTGAGAATCTCCCTTTTTGGAATAACAGCTTACTTAATGCTCACTTCGCCTTCACAGCAGTTACAAAATTGTACTGTTGATTTATCATACTATAAATATAGTTTTATCTAGAGCTACTTCAATAAATCACAAATTAAGATGAATAGGCCATCGTGTTTTAGCCATCACGTTTCAACATCATCATTATCAACCTTTTTATCGTCCCACTGCTGAGCACAGGTCTCCCCTCGTACAGAGAAGGATTGAGCTGAATCACCACGCTTGCTCAATGCGGGTTGGCGATTTCAGACTTTAAATCCAGGTTTCCTCAAGATGTTTTCCTTCACCTTTAGTCATTGGTGTCCAGGATATACTTAGAAAGTACATATAACTTTAGAAAAGTTACGTTGGTACTTGCCTGACGTGGAATCGAACCACTAGGCCACCACGACCTTTAAACACAAATATTCCAAAACAACAACATAAATACATAAATATTTCAACATAAATATTCCAAAACTTAAATGGCTTACTATCAGGTATTTCGCGGTCAATCATTAGGTTATAAAATTTAAAAAAGCGCCATAAGTAGCACAGCGTTAATCCCAGTCGTATCCGAAGCTTTCAGTTTTAGAGTCTAGGGTCCGCATTACCAGTCTAACTGCTCATTTTGGCTAAACTTCGATATTTTCCACGAAGCGACTGCCGTTTGACCTTCACAACCCGAAGGCGAACTCGAAGCATTGCAGTTAGACCAATTGTAGGACTTTTGAGGGCTCCAAGAACCCGTAACGACTGCCACTAGATGTTCGTATGGCAACTGGGAGCAACGGCTTAGCGTGATTTCCGAGGCATGACCAGACCAGTGCGAATATTCATATTCATGCATACAAATATTTGCACTGCGCGGGGATCGAAACCGCGCCTCCTTGCGCAGCGGCCGCGTTCGCCACGGAGACGGGACGCCACGGAGGCTGGCGCCATAAGTAGCACAGTAAAACATAACAATTACCGTCATCATTGCGTTAATATGATGAATATATATTCATCATATTAACGCAATATATATTGTTCGCGCCATAAATATTGGGTACCATGGCATTGAATATAGGAATCTTGAATGCCATAGTACTCAATATTTATGGCGCGAACAATGAACTTTAAAAATCACATTCTAAAATCCTCTAGGTACAATATGAAATCCTAGTGCTTCGAATATTGTACGGCCTGGATGGATCAATACTGCCCATTGAGGAGCACATGGCAAAGAGAGTTTTCGTGACAACGATGCGACCAGAGCGCAGTACGCCACTACTTTACAAAAGTATATACTACAACATTAATAAATGCGTATCTCGATTGAAAACGATTCCATTTTATTCTGTGTTTAATCAATTCTGTTCCAATTATGATTAAGGTAAGTAAGTTTCGTGGTAATGCTATGATTTTTGTAAGATATGTATATAACAAGAGTTGTTATCCAGAACTTATTAACTTATTTCTCAGCGCTGTTCGCGATTAATAATTTAAACTTTTCTTTTATAATTTTCAAGCAAACTGCTATCAAAGTCAGAAAATTTATCTTTTCCATGCTAACAGTGATTGATTCTTAGTTTTCAAAGTGTAGTGTACGTAATATAAACAAAGGTAGACTTTAGCTTGATACCGTTAGAAATGAAATTGCTATAGCAGTATTGCAATAGTTGTTACATTATGACGATCTCAAAATTCCCGAATCACCCTTGAGATGTTCATGTGCTCCTAGTATTGAGCCACGTATTTGCAAACATTTGCAAATGAACTATATATACTATAATTTTATTTAATTCGTGTCCGAAAAATGACAATTACAGTGTTACAGGTTTTTTGTTCCAAATAAATAGTGATGTGGTAAATCGAGATTTTACAATTAAAAGTTAGTCGAGATTGTATTTTTTTAATTCAAATTCAAATGCGTATATGTATGTATATAAATAAAAATACAGGGTGGACCAAAAGTGTGTTTATATTTGAAATAATGATAAAAAAAATAATTACAGTAGGTAGATTAAAACTGTTTATTGTTCTCGATAGAATACAAAAGAGGAATTTATTTCGTAAAAATCATATCATCCATATGCAATCAATTTCAATCTCAACATCAATTCATTATTCTGGCATTACTGCAATCTAGAGCGGAAATTTTCGATAAAAGCTTTACATGTTTTTGTTGTGTTGTTTTGGATTTCTGTGCGAATACGATCCTTTAATTTGTCAACTGGGTTGGTGTGTCGACTTTAGCCGTAAGATATCCCCAAAGAAAAAATCCGTTAGGGATAGATCCGAGCTACGAGGCGGCTAGTTAATGTCTCCTCTTTTCGATATCATTTTCGGGCCAAAAAAGTCTTAAGCTGCCCTTGACGGTTCATTACATGTATACAGTCAACTCTCGCTAATTTAAACTTATTTTTGCTAAAAATAGTATGGACTATCATGAACTTAAACCAACAAATTAATTATCAAACTGCAATGATAAAGGTTCAGTTAATGGAACTAGTAAAATTACAAAAAATTTCGACTAGTAAAGTTACAAAGATTTGGCCGCTGAATACGGTGTCACAATTCTGCGTCTGCTCCCCTATCACAGTGAGCTCAACCCAATAGAGTTAGTTTGGGCTCAACCAAAGGGGTACGTCGCCAGGAACAACAAAACATTTAAAATAAAAGACGTAAAAATTATTTGAAGAAGGTCTGAAGGAAGTGATACCGGAAAATTGGAAAGTAAATAAAAAATACCATAAAAGTTGAAGAAGAAAAGTGTCAACTCGACCACATCATGGATGAATGTGTAGATTCATTAATTATAAATGTAACTCATTCCGATTCGAGTCGTAATCAATAAAAAAGTAAACAATAAAAACGTATAAAATGATTTGTATTGCTTTACTTAATTCCTCTGAATCTCTTTAAACATTTTTTCCCCAGCTCTTGTAATAATGTTGTAGTGAGTTCAATATGCTGGCAAGGTCCATACTCGTATTTCCAAATTCATATTGTTAAATACGGTATGTATTACATATTTACAATAAAAGAGAACCGCTTTGATACCTATTAAAATAATGCATGACTAAATGTCCAAGTCTAATGATTGCCGAACATCACTATTGTAGCGGGTCCCACTTTTTCGTATCAGTGATAGTTACGCTTATCATTTTTCTGACTCGAATTAAAAATTCTACTATAAGGCCACGTTGTGTGTCTGTCGTTCGATGTCAGCACATCGTGACGGGGGTCCACGAAGACCGAAACGACGTTAGACGATGCACGGCTTTCAACACTGGTGTGGAGTGGTGGTGTTAGGTTATTTTCGTTACAGAATTTCTGGATTCGGTCTCCACGCTCAAGGCCCGCGATAGAAGTAATGCAATAGCTTAAAAAAGGCCACGTTCTCTGGGCACCACGTGGTTTAGTTAGTCTTAAAAATGACGCCAGTTGTGTAAGTAAATGTATGAATAAAAGGGGTCGGTATAACATAGTCAAATCGGTACACGGTTTCACTATTTTCTAATTTAAAATGTTCATAATCGGGTGAGTTAGGTTTCATAGAAAAACAATTGGAAGTTTTATGTTCTTTTACCATGGGATTTATGATTACAGTGTCACTACTACTCCCTCTTACAGAAATGGAAAAATTATAAAGCTCATCGAATATAGCATTTTTAGGGATCCACAGGTTGCAAAAACTTCTTTTCTCAGCCATGCAGCCCAAAAACTACTCTAAAAGAAGCCTTTCTTGTATTTGCATCAGTGACTGGTCGCAAGCACTCCTAATTAATATGCATATTTATGTTTTTTTTTTTTTTGAAATGTTATCCAGTAAATCTGCTCGTTCATGAATTACGAAAATGTTTGTCTAAAGTTCTCGCATAATGGAGTAACGCCATCTATTAACTGCAACCGATTATAGAGACTAATTGAATCGGTTTAGGCAGACGTTCAGTCTACTCGAAACGAACGTGTTGCACAAGTGCGCAGCTAGATGGCACCATTCTAAATCAGAATGACGTTGTAAGTACTGATGATTCTGGTACCGGAACGAAGTCTAGATCTGCAGGTAAAATAGGTCACGGGACACAGTAAATTTATGCACTTGCGCAGTAATAGCTAGTAGCAGCTATCAATCAATACATAGAATTCAAAAGCCGGTACTTGCCTCAGTCTCTCGGTAAAGCTTGTCCGGTAAGGCGGAACTCTGCTTGATCTATATTTGTGACCTGTGGAGCCCTACAAGATCTACAACCAGCTAGGTAAGTAAGATGGAACTGATTTATTCTTACTAGGCGGTATATTTTTGGTTCAATTATCCCAACTTAGGTACTTTCGTAACCTACTACTTACTACTTTTCTTGATGCTGCCTCAGTTTTGTATGATTTCTTCAAATCCGTGGGGAAGATAAAAATAATTAGAAATCGTAATAGTTAGCAGTGTAACCTAATCGAAAATAATTTGAAATACATTTTGCTATCATCCTTTGTCTTGGCTTGATCTACCTACTTTGAAAATAGTGTATGATTAGAAATATGTATAGAGAATACAACTGACTCTTAAGAATACAACAACAGAAAAATTCTGACATCTCCTCAACTGAAATCTGACTTAGTTTTTGAAGTCGGTGCAAGAAAACCGAAAATACAAAATCGAGGACACTGACTTCCAAAATTAAAGTAATTTTTGTATTAATAAAATTCGATTGTATTTTTTGGGTCGGTTTTTTGAGTTCTAGTAACACTTTCACCAAGTCTGTCCGTCCGTCCGTCCGCGGATCTCAGTGACTATTAGCTCTAGAAAGCTAAAATTTGGTACCAATATACATATATTGGTACCAAATTTTAGTAGTACAGTATTTTAGTATTACAGTATAGATTTTCTCGGTGATAGGCCATAACATCGGCCGTCAGCAGAAGTTACCACCTACCAGACAAAGCCTTGCCGCCAGCGATTTGTCGTGTTCCGGCATGATGTCTGGAGAAGCCGTACGGAGGACGGGTCTGAGCAGTTGTGTTGCGATGTGTGCCGGGTGCGATGCGCCTAATGTTGTTGTGTTGGGGGTTTGGTCATGGAGGGTCTTCAGATCAATCTCCCTTTGGCGCAGCATCGTTGGTCGTGTTGTTGGGTTTAACATTGCATCATCTCGCTCAACTGCCGTCTTCCTTCCTATTCGCTCAGTTTTTCAGAGTGAATAGGCTCTTAATAAACTAGCGCGCTTTACCATCAACGATCGCATTACTGCTTACCATCAGGCGGGATTGCGGTCAAGCGCTAGTTTATATCATTAAAAAAAAAACATGACTGAGTATAAGTAAGTTAATGACGCCGACAAAATGGTGAAAAAAAGTGAAAAATAATGCTTTATTAGGATAGATCGATCGATTCACGCAATCCAAAATTAGTACCGATAAGCTAACATAAATGACCAGTATAGTATGTACGAGAGGAGACCTGTGCCCAGCAGTGGGACGATAAAAAGGATGATGATGATAGTATGTACAAATTAGTAACCCAAAGTCCCGAAGGATGGCGCTGTACCTTGGGCTGTAAAGATTTTCCCTGAGTTGATGGGGTCGGGACGGCTATGAGCTATAGAATAATGGGAGTCTATAAAGAATGAATAGGTTCAAAATCGGTCCACAATTGATGGTAATATGATAATTACATGTGTATATAAAATTTATACAGGCATACAAACAATTATAAAATACATAATATCTCATCCTTTTTTATGTAGTTTATAATACCGATGCGTATATGTGTACAAGTGAGGGCCTACCTTTGTTTAACCAAGAATAGACGAGCGGCCTGCTTAGAGCGGTCCCCTATCCGCGAATCTTTGAGATTTTTTTTTTCTGGGTGGTAGGCCATAACATCGGCCGCCGGCAGAAGTTACCACCCACCAGACAAAGCCTTGCCGCCAAGCGATTTGTCGTGTTCCGGCATGATGTCTGGTGAAGCCGTACGGAGGACGGGTCTGAGCAGTCGTGTTGCGATGTGTGCCGGGTACGATGCGCCTAATGTTGTTGTGTTGGGAGTTTGGTCGTGGAGGGTCACCAGATTAATCTCCCTTTGGCGCAGCATCGTTGGTCGTGTTGTTGGGTTTAACATTGCATCACCTCGCTCAACTGCCGTCATCCTTCCTATTCGCTCAGTTTTTCTGAGTGAATAGGCTCTTAATAAACTAGCACGCTTTACCATCAACGATCGCATCACTGCTTACCATCAAGCGGAATTGCGGTAAAGCGCTAGTTTATAATTATTAAAAAAAAATATATCGATGAATGTAAATTACGCTATGCAGAATATCCCGTAAATTACATTTTGATACCTGGTTCAATTTTGGTTGCGTAGAAGAGGAGAAAAAGATATCTCTGGTATTCATTCCATGAAGTTGGAAAAATAAGTAGCCAAAGTCGACCTGCTCATTAGCATTAAAACCAATAACTAGTAAGAGTTCCTGTTTTAGTAATTTTGTAAATTTTTTTTGTTGCAGCCATGCCTGAAGTCTCTAAGATGAGTGAAAAACCAAAGAGATTTGGTCGACATATGTTGGTCCCCATTTGGATGGATCCCAGAATGAGGGCTATACGATTCCATTATCGCGTGCCTGATGAATACTGCAACTACTGCCCGTGCCCGGCCTGCCGCATATACTTCGTACCGGGTTCACCCAGCTTACCCAAGTGCGTCGAAATCGTCCGCCACAGGTACAGCTACACGGACTCTGTGAACTTCTTGCGCAACGCTGCCGCTAAACTCGAAGAAGATCGCCAGGAGAAGCTTTGCGCTGAACGTGAGGCTGCCGCCACTTCAGTGCAGGCATTAAAGAAAGAATAAAGTTTCAAAGATCAGCCAAAAGTGCGTTAAATATCTAGTGCCATCTACAATAAATTGTACGACTATACCTGAAAATGTCACATATCCCTTCTTATTAAGTTTTCTATATAAGTACCTAATTTGTTCCATTTTGCAATCTATTTCAAACTTGATTTTCGCATGTATGTATCTTTAGATACACTATGTATCCTGTTCAATCGATCCATTTCGGAGGGTATAGTTCCTGGAAATTAACATTCATGGACCTAGTTCATAAGAAAGGCATCAAATCTGTTGGTACAAACAATCGGTCGATTTCCAAATTATGTCTGTTTTCCAAGATCCTTAGGCATATAACGATGTACATGCGGCTATGGGAAGTGACTTCGTGGAACAACAGCACGGTTTTCTGAAAAAGTGATCGGCTACTTCTAACTTGGTGTTATCGCATGAGTTTATATAGGATAGTATGGAACAACGAGCGCAGAAACAACATCATGACCAACGTCCGCTGTAGAAAAAAAAAATGCTCAAAACCTGTAGTTTACACAGTGACCTCTGTATATAGAATGTTTTTTATAAGTAGGAGTCAAGCTGTGGTTCTCTAGGTTACACTGCGGGTTGGAGTTTGATCCCCTCGGGCGTATTACAGGGCTCAGTATTAGGGACCTTGCTTTTCACTGTATAATAAGCACATGATGTTGTAAACTGCTGCCTCCTTGCCGGATTGCCGCCATGGAATCTGAAGGATAAAGCCCTCGCCCACAGGTGGGAGCGTCGAGAGGAGGCCAAACGCCGGGGCATAACACCACTGCCGCATAAAATCGCGGTACGGCGGACAGAGCTCCATCGAGATTTCATGGTGGCATGAAGAGTACGATTGTCGAAACCCAGTGCTGGGCACGCCACAATAGAGAATGACATACGTTGATGATACGAAGGTTTAATAGAATTAAAAGTGACATCTCGGATACTAACCTGTTGCAAGCTGGTTTTGCACCAAGGAAAGTTCAGCAAGAATGCTCTTAGCCAAATATTTTTTTGTGAGTAATACGCCGACTAATGGTTCTCGTGTTCATATGTAGCAACATCATAACTTAAATAAATAAAACTAACCCAACTTACTCTAGTACACAATACTTTAATTGTTGGGCTTCAGGTAAATCGATATGATATAAAGGTGGAGGCTTGATATCAGCACTTTGATCTTTGTTGTTCTTGATGTCTGTAAACCTTCTCAAACTTTGAACGTAGATAAAAGCTTATAAATATCAAAATTAATGTTGTTGTATCCATTATTTTAATTCTTTTGTCTATATTTCACATTTATTTTATTTTGTTTTAAGAAAGACAGTTGTGACTAATTGTATTCTTAAAAGCCCCTAAAATATTAGTCTCTATACGTTTACACAAAAGGCGTTTCAAAATTATGAAATTCCGGAGATTTAAATACTATCAAGAGTGCGTAGCTAGAGTTATCTATACTAAAAAAATAAATTTTACTTGAGATCTTAAAGTTCCCATGACATAGCATAGCTTCGCACTTTAGTTAGTATAGTTTATGAAATAAAAATCATTATACTAATCATATAAATTAATTAGAATTAACGCAATCCATTTAAAGGTCAACTTTTGTGTAGTCGATAAAAACAAGGAAGAAAGTAAAGAAAGAAAGGAATTCTTTTAAATGTATTGTATCTTTCATTAAAGTAAATTAAATTCGATCTTTCATATTTTAAAGCCTTCTGACACTTAATGTTGTGTGTATTAAAAATTCAATGAAAATAATATCTTGTCTTATTGAATATCCTATTTTATGTTTTTTCGTTTTGACCTTAAGTAACCTGGTACTAGATGGAGTAGGAATATGGACTGCGAATGGAGTATTTAATATCAACCACTGCGCTAGCTCCCAGGAATGACTTCTCCAGAGTCTGGCACAGTGGTTGACCCGTGTTGGTGTGGTTGCAGAGCCGTACTTTGTCTTACTCAAGGATGACTGAGTGAGTAACTCCAATGGTTTGTATGCTCCATGATGTGGACACCTTTAAACATGCATTTACATTATTTGCCTATTTGTGTCCGGAGCTGGGACTTTCAAGTAGTTTCTCTTTTGGTGGTAGATAGTAAGTAGGAGGCGGAGGAGTATCCTGCCATAGGTAACAATGGGATTCAGCCGGGTTTTTAAGACAGACGCCGAAAACAAGTACGTAATTGGGATCTTCCTGGATATTTCTGGGGCTTTTGATAACGCTTGGTGGCCTATGCTGTTGTTAAAATTAAAAACCCGCGGTTGCTATAGAAACATATATAATCTCGTTTACTCGTACTTTTTAAACGGTTCCGCGGTACTTAAGCTCGGTCATTTTTCTAGTACTAAAACAACAATCATGGGATGTCCTCAGGGTTCAGTTGTCGGTCCTTATTTAGGGATTCGGGTTTTGATGACTTCCTCGCGTTCCCGCTTCCTTACGGCCGTTTGCTTACTGGTTACGCTGACGATGGCCTACTGCTCATTCAGTCAAGTACCCGAGCTGGACTTGAGAACTTGGCAAATACTAGCCTAAATTTAATATCTCAGTGGTTTGCGTCGCATAAAACCTATCAACTTCTACTATAAGGTAATCTTAAATCATTGCCTACTATTAAATTTAACAACGTTCCCATTAAAAAACAGCAATTCGTATGCTACCTTGGTATGATTTTAGATAGGAATTTTTCATTTATCGAACATATAAAAAAAGTTGGCGAAAAAGCTAAAAGTAACTTTTATATAACAAACTAGAATATCCAAAGCAACTTGGGGTCTATCATTCCTAACTTTAAAAACTATATATGGAGCTACCTACTTAGGATGTATGTGCTACGGTGCACCTGTTTGGGCCGATAGGGCCAGCATAGGGGCGGCACGACGTAAACTGCTTCAAAGCCAACGTTTGGCATTGATATTTTTGTGCAAGGCGTATAGAACGGTCAGTACTGAAGCCTTACCGGTACTAGCAGGTGTACTTCCAGTCGATCTTGAGGTACAGCGACGTGCTTCAATGTACTACTCCGCGAGGGGGGAGGCCATGGACACTAATTTGTTACACAACGCGACTTTAATAAAATTTCTAGATTATTTAAACCTCAGACTGAAGTCTGGGAGGACCTTCCGAATGGCAAAGTAGGTGAGATAATTCCATCAAGGACCGGCACCTCCATCTATTCTTTCCATTCGTTGGCGATCGGCTGGCTAAGACATGGCTGGAGGTTGACCACTGCGTTGCCCAATTTCTCACAGGTCATGGCAACTTTAAAAGTAAACTGTATTCTTTTAAACTTGTTCCTTCGCCTTTGTGTCAGTGTTCTACATCGAACTTTATGGTACATGATACATGGTTTTCTTACATGTAAGTTGATTTGATGGTTGATTAATTATTACTATTAAGTGACATCTTTAAAATAATCTTCTCTATGATCCTAACAATTGATTTTACTTATGATACTTCCTTTGCGTCCTTTAAGTTGATAAATTTGTTTAAATTATGCGTTTAGTTATGAAAAGCTGAAACTAAAATGCACTTCTATTTTCTACAAAGAATTATGCGACTAAAACAAGTAGGTAATTGCGATTCCGGGACTAGAATTACGTTAAATGGATTCGTATTCCATAAGACAGAAGAGCGATATTTTTATTTACAAATTACTCCAGGAGATGCCGCTCGTTGAAGCTTGCTTTATTTCAGCGGAAATTCTATGTCACGAAGCATTATGTGGACACAAATCATAAAAGTACAACAAACTTAGACAATATTCTCACGCATATAATCAATACGCGATACCATTACATACTCCCCGAGTACAATGCCACTACTACAGACTAAACAGACACTACGGATAAAAATCCTCTAGTAAAGAGGATTTTTATTTACCCCAAGAGGTGAGGGAGGCCGTCCGCCGGGAGGCCTCGCCTCCCGGCGGACGGTGGCTGGACGCCATCGTCCAGCACTGGACGCGGGTCCTCGCCTCCGCGGTGTTCGGCCGCCGTACCGTCGACGCCATCGGGCCGGCCCTGGTTCCTCTCCTTCCGTCTGGTGCAGGTACTCTCCGGTCACGGATGCTTCGGCAGGTACCTGCACGGGATAGGGCGAGAGGAAACGCCGTCGTGCCACGGTTGCGGCGCGGCGGAGGACACGGCGGAACACACTCTAGCAGTGTGCCCGTCGTGGGTCGTGCCGCGTCGCGATCCACCCTCATGGTGAGCGCGTGGCGGGGGCGTGCTGGGCTGCGGCCCCTCCCTGTGGAGGGGCGAATGAGGGCCCGCCGTATGAGGCGGCCATAACGCCGGTGGGGGGCTGGTAGCCAAGGTTCCGCTTTTTCCCAGTCCCCCGCCACCAAGGCGACGCCGGAGTGCCGCTGGGGTTTTTAGTGGGTATACCGGGAGGCTCTCTCCCGGGGAGTCCCACATACCCCTCCCGTCCCCCGACGGGCGGGGATGAGTAATTGACATTTTCCCCAGCGACAACAAAAAAAAAAGTACTTGTCAGAAGCCTCGCTTCTCGTATAAAGGTTGCACCACTGTTCACTGTTCAATACAATGTATGAGATTAGATAAACTAGTGTATGAAACTGTACATAATTAGATATTACACACTCGTGTGATACTATTAAAAAACTCGCTTCGGTCGTTTTTTAAACTGACACTCTGCATAATATCCCTCATTATGTAACAGTTTCATAAACTACTATTTTTAAACTTATTTTATTTACTATGGAACATTTCGCAGTAAACTGTTTTAAAGATTAACTATCTACACCTACATATTCATCAAGAAACAACAACAAGGACGTTTTGTGATTAGGTCTACCAAACAGAACATGCAGACTAATCGAGAGATTTGGAAATTTTTCTAAGTATAGCCATTGCCGTAACTAAAAGCAAGAAATTAATATTATTAATACATGCTTACTTTTAGTCTTAGACAAAAAATACGGATTGTAATTTATCAAGAATCGTCTTTAATGTTCATAAAATATTAATAATTTTTCCGTTGACGAAACAACGTTTCTTATTCGTAGTTAGATTCAAATACATCAACCTTTGTGGAGACCCTGTGAAGTCAGTATCCTTTAAGGATATCAGTAGTAATAAAACCCAAATGATTATAAAATATTCTGTAAGAAATATTCTATTTAAGAAGCCTCGTCCATCACACTTAATCAGCTCACACCAGGCTTATGGTTACGTCTCAAAGGAGTAGTTTCTTATAGCACGCGACCCTTTGGTACATTCGTTTTTGCACGGAATCGATGCAAGAACTTTATATACCGGCAGCAAACATCTAACTGGTCTATAGTTTTATGTTATGCCCTACTCGAGTGATGAAGCAGGTGACTCGTTTACGAAATGTGACCCTGTAAGAGCAATAATTGCCGCAATTAGTGAATCAATTTGCAGGCACATTGTTCCATAGTATATATTTCACTTCCTTCGGCGTAGTATATAATAATTAACTGTCGGTGTAACTGTAGCTATCTACTTTAGCTGAGCGATTTCGGTAAAAAAGGTAATATAACCTATGTATTTATTAAGGAAATATAATTACCTCCATGCTCATCGCTTGTACCTCGGCCCGACTAGGCAGCAGGAGGACATTATCTTCGTTCAGTCATTCGAAGAACACTTCGCACGGCAAGATTTCGGTGTTATAGAGTTGTTTTGAACTTACCTGAAGACAACAAAAGATTTTGTTGTTCAGTTTGTATCACGGAGAAGATATCTTTACTGCGCAAAAAGCTGGAAATACTTTCGCTTTACTGCAAGATATTTACATAAAATAATTTACTTACCTATTTAATTGAACAAATTATTAAAATAGATTAAATGTTTTTAAGACTGATTGATGCTCTCGCAATCGAACAGACACAAAAATCTCGTTGAGTTTGTATGCCGTGCACACTGTTCGCTTCACATAATGATTACATTCCATTACGCAGTTACGCATACCTATCTACTCTCTTTTTTATTTTTACTTCTACAGTAATACACTTAGAGAGCTGGACAAAGTAGTTGTAGCAGTAATTGAAATGCTTATTCTGACCTGCAGGTATGAATTTAAATGCGTGTGAGTACAAATGAACATAATATTAGAATTACATAACATTCCAATCTCAATATCAATAAATTAATATTGGAACTGGAAAGTTTTATTCTCAGTTTTTAACCTAATAGGGATGTTTTCTGAGTAAAAAAAAAAAGATTCTATTTAGTCCGTCATTCAGACTATAGAAAATTATTGGATACGTATATTTTGTTTTATCAAATGAATAAAAATTGATAAATATAAAAGGCATCAAAAAACAGGAGTGGTGGCTGGTGACGCCACGGCTCGCTATAAAGTGTAACGTGCAGTGATGTCACAAGTGTTTTCAACACACTGCGTCGTCTACATTTTTTGTTTATGTGAAAAAAGAATAAATACGTGTCTAGTATTTCTTGGAAATCTGACTGACGGACTAATTAGTTTTTTTTTAGTGAACTACCCTATTGTACCAAAGATTTATTCATTTTATTTAATCAAACAGAAGGAAAAGAAGTTTTATTTATTCAAACAATTATTATAATCGCATCTCGTTCTCGCTGACGTCCCTTTGAATATGTCGGTGGACAGAGTGTCACCACTGTGCAGATAACCCGGAAGACATGACGGTGGAGCATACGGTGTGTATTCTCAAGGCCTACAAATCACGTGAGCTGACAGTACAATAATGCTGTTGATAAATTCCAAAACTTGTAACAACTCTATATATATATATCTACTACTATTATATATATATATATATACTACTATTATATATATATATATATATATATATATACTAGACACAACGTGTTATAACACGAGTAGTAAGTAGAAGTCACGACTTTCTATTCCGCTGACTGTAATCTAGCAACTGTTTGTCAGAAATTTACTTTTCTGTTGTTCCCGCTAACTCGTTGCACGCTTTATATATGTATATATAATATATATTAATTAAACAATGTTATACGCGCTATCTTAGTTTCTTGCAACAAGTTATTTACGTTATTGTTTTATCATAGTGAATTATAATTGGTTCACGTGTTTGGCCGTATTTTGGTCGGAGTGTATAAGATCATGGCAATCATGGCCATGAGATAACAGAAATCTCCGTACTACATTAAATGGAAATCTATCATAACTTGTTGTAAAAAGGCAGGACAATTCTTTGGGAGAAGGCAACATAAATTGAGTGTCTAAGAAAAGGACAGTCGCTTTGCAATGAATTAATTAATTAGTTACACCTTTCGCTTAATGCTGATAAATATATTATACTTTTTACATGTTTAAAAATGCACAGTAAAATGGGTGAGCTGAGTCGCACTCCGTTTAAGACTCAGGCATTATATAAAACTTGATTCAAGCTATCAAATGCGATTTTAGTGGCTTTCGCTTTCCTTGATTTTACAAAAATATTTAAGTTAGTGTTACACATTTTTTTTCTTTGTTTCTGAGGTAGAAAATCCTCATGGATGTCCGCCGCCCTGGGGCGGGCGACGGGGTCTGTCTGTCTCTTACTGTCTAAAAACCACCCCGGTATTCCATCTCACACCTACACCGGGGGTTGCGACAACGAACACTGCTTTCGCAATCCCCGATCGGTGCTTACCCGCCAAGTTAATGTTACAGTTGCATTAAGATTAGTTTATTATTTACTAGCTGACCCGGCGGACTTTGTTCCGCCTTAAAGGCAATAAATATCACATGATCACATTTTTACTTTTTCAATTAGGAACATTGTAAATAAAAAAAATAATATTTTTATTTCTAAATGAAATCAGTTCCTAATTAAAAAAGTAAAAAAATCCACGATTTTTTTATTTGTCATTTATTTATTGTAGCACCTTGTGAAAGAAATTATGAATTTCTTTCTACCTGTGCTTCGTAAATTATCTAGCTGTTGATCTCTGAGATGTCGTGGTGGCCTAGTGGTTAAAACACCAGCCTCTCTTGTATGAGTGCGCGGGTTCGATTCCAGGTCACGCAGGTATCGATGTAACTTTTCTAAAGTGATATGTACTCTCTAGGTATATCTAGGACACCAATGACTGAAGGTGAAGGCAAACATCTTGAGGAAACCTGGACTTTATAAGTCTGAAATCGCCACACCGCATTGAGCAAGCGTGGTGATTACGCTTAATGCTTCTCTGCATGAGAGGAGACCTGTGCCCAGCAGTGGGACGATAAAAAGATTAATGATGGTGATGATGTTCTCTGAGGTTTGTTCGCCGATTTCGCATTGTCAACGGAGCAGTTTCACGGACTGCCGCCTCGCTTTGCTCTTCTGAGTGAGAAGAACGAAGTCGAGTCATAATAAGGCGGCGCTCTTCACGTGCAATTTCTTGCTCTTCTTGCTTTCATTCAGAATGTTTCGATTTACTCTTGCACTACGGCATTGTCGAGAAAGATTTGATGGTCTTGGTTGGTTGGCGGCATGGTATTTTTATTGATGATAAATGGCACAGCAATACAATATTAGAAATTTTGAAGTTGAAGTTGGCTTTGTGGTTTTTTATTAGAAACTTTAAACCAGCAGAGAGTATTTATATTCTTTTCTTTAAACAATTGCTTCAACCGGTTAGACTTTTTTTTTAAATATGCTCAGCTGTCATTTGCTTTTCGTTATGCCATTTTAGGTATATGAATCGCTGATTTACATTTTGAATGAGTTGGTTTGTTATACCACGTCTTATGTCACGTCAAATGGGAACGACGGGAACGGGTTCTTAGCTACCTCCCACCAATATTCAGCCAAATCGGTTCAGCCGTTCTTGAGTTTATATATAAATATTGAATAAGCAACTGAATCGATTCCAATAATTTTGACACCATGTTATATTTTGTCCCAAATACATTTAGTAATTGTTACAGTGTAGTTACCGAGTGTGTCACGCAGCTTACGATACATCATAGTATTGCGCGCGCGCAACAGCTGACGCTAGAGGTCAACGCACCGCGCTCGCTCGCCCGCGGATCTTTGGCCATATTTATGTTGGGACAACCAAGTAGAATAGCAAGCTTGTATATAGCTTTGTGGTTTTTCATTATATCTTTTTGAATTTTTTACTTAAAAATACTGGACACGTGTTTCCTACTTTGTGGAGGTGCAAGGTACCAGGGTAGCACAAAAATGTAGGAGAAGTCGAAACAATAGACCTCATTCATTCATCATTATCAAATCATCATAATACATGAAAGAAGGTTTATTGTGCATAGTTTGTTGACGTGCAATGTACCAGGTAGCACAAAAGTGTAGGAGAAATCGAAACAATAAAAAAGCTCATTCATCATTATCAAATCATCCGAAAGAGGTTTTATTGTGCATAGTTTGTGGACGTGCAATGTACCAGGGTAGCATAAAAGTGTGGGAGAAGTCGAAACAAAGAACCTCATTTATTCCCACAGGAACGACGGGGAGCGGCATAGAAAGTATCCTATGTCCTTCTCCCAGTTCTTAGCTACCTCCCTACCAATTTTCAGCCAAATTGGTTTAGCCGTTCTTGAGTTATAAATGATGTAACTAACACGACTTTCTTTTATATATATAGATATAAAGGGTCGCTTATTATGCAGTAAACTGGGACTTTTGACCCACATCAAGTTTGAAGAATTTATAAACATCACACATGAGTTTTTGTAGCAAAGTATAACACATCGCGGACATTTTGACACCGACATTTATGATTAATTTCTACTTTCACGTTCTAAGACCTCGTTCCTTCCGTTTCTCTTGTCGCAAATAATTTAATTAAAAGTTAAAAACAGTTTTATGTACTTATCGCATTTCAAAATACGTGACGTGCTAATACTAAAACGAATTTACCCTTACTGAATGCTAAAGAATGCTACGAAACGATTTGTGACGTTTCGTGTATATTCTTACCCGCTCTTGCACAGGTAATTAGATATTGTTTATTCAGTTTCGTATGCTAAGGAATAACAATAGCTAGCTAGCAATCATCGTTGGTGGCTTGAACTAGTTTCTAAATATTATTTTATAAAAACATTATGTAAGTACGTTCGAAAAATCTACATCATTTTATTAAGTTATTTGACACGTTAACTAGTGATTAGCGATTCTTTAACCATATATTTTTGACCTTTTGACGTCACTTAACTTAAATCATCCTTTATGAATAAACACCACAGTGTTTAAGGGGTTTATCCATAAGCGATGATTAAATTTAAATGACGTTAAAAGGTCAAAAATGTATGTTTAAAGAATCGCTAATCACTAGTTAACTTTAAGCAGCTTTTATGAATAAGGGGGTTTATCTGAATTTTAAGTAGTTTTTCCTTTCTATGAATTTATATTTAGGCAAAACACAAAAAAATACCCTAAACTTTATTTATAACACTGCAGTAGGTATAATACCTACCTAATGCAGTGTTTAGTTTTATATGAGATTGTCGCATCTTATTCCTAGAAAGTACTTATATCTCAAAATTTTCTTTATATGGCACTACGGCAGTTTTCGTTTAATTGTATATTCGGTGTTAGATCATTAAGACGAGGTTAGACCTTCGAAATTCTATCACCTCCTCCCTCATATGCAGCGTGACGTATTCAATTACTATTCGTCGCTGACCATTTTGCGGAAAATCCATGCGCAATTAAAAATATTTTTATGCGTGCAGTAGACCAAATGGATAAGTTTTGCTTTGCTTTAATTTTATTACCTAAGTTTTTTTTTCTTTGTGGAAGCTGCGGTATACTAAATTTATTAAAATGTCCTGTGTGCATATGTTACAGCCCTTGCCTAATGGGCGATTACACGAGTTATCAGATAATCACACCGAACCGATGCTGATGAAAGTCGGCAGCTATTCAATGATTCAATACTTAAAATATAATAATTGTCGGCCCGATAACATTAGGGTCAATTCACGCGTACTACAACCGCAACACGTCGCACACAGCGTCAAAATGTGGTTAAGCTGTGAATAGTGTCGCAGCGGTTTTTTGCAGTTGCGTTGTGGTACCGACAAAATGTCGATGTGGTCGCGTTGTCACTGTCGCCAGCACGCGCCAGCTCGGCGCGTTGATGACGTCATGTCGTGACAACGATGCCGCCGCCGGTGGAGGCATTGCCGTCACGATGTGTTTGCAATGTGGTCGCATTACACAGGTGGTCGATAACAACGGCAAAATGTAGTACGTGTAAATTGAAATATTCATTTTCAATACAAAATATACGCCCCACATCGCGTCGTTGTGGTGTGATTGTGGCTGTGGTGTGGTTGTGTTACGTGTGAATTGAGCCTAAGTGAATATCGATAACCCACGCGACGCACCAAATGATCACAGTATTAAATAATGCCGTCTCGGCGGAGCAAAAAGCACTTTCTTACTGCAACTGGGACCCGCATTGTGTCTTCGCTAATAGATATCGTGCCGTTATCGGTCTCCATCGCCGTAACACGTGCATTTCTTCCTTTCCTGTTCATACTAGTTCGGCTTGTGTGCTTTTACAAGTGCGACTGCCGTCTGACCCCACAACCCAGAAGGGAAAACTCTTACCACAGAATGCTAATGATCGCACGAAATTGAGGAGAATGAGTAGGAAAGCATACCCCGGATTCCAACGTGACAGCCGCGGATGCAACCGGGACTGAAAGCCGGGATGATGATGAACGATGTCAATCGCCGTATGCAACCATCTGTGACAATAACAACTCAATGTTTTTAGGGTGACAAATGTATGTAATTGATAACAATCTGAGCGCCGATGTTCTGCCGGTGATAGGTCCTTTACTGTTGTTTTTTTTATAGATATTACAGTTTTCTCTGAAACAACAGATTGTTTTTGACACTCAACATCTTTTCTATGTTTAAATCTCGACTTTCCATAGTATGTAAGAATATGGGATATGTGTATTTATTGTATAGTATGTAAATAGAATTAGGAATAATAATAATAATAATAAATTTATTTATTTCTCCACAAAGGTACAATTCTACAATTCTACTTAAAGCTAACAGTTTAAATATTTACAAGTCCTTTGTGAGAGCTGGTGTCTGAAGTAGGTTTTCTTTCAAAATGTGGATACATCTATGTAGTAGGAATTTATGAGTAACACAGAGACGAAAATGTATGTACGTATAAAAGGGAAATGTACCAATAACAAATTGGTGTTTAAATCTTTTTATATTGTCGGTAGTTTTAAATACAACAAAGGCCAATTAATGTAATTCTATCAACGTTCACTCTGACTTCAGTTACAATCTGTGTAAAAATCCTCGAATTTTCCGACATTTTGACCAGTGTAAATACTTGTAGTGATCGGCAGTAAATAATTAAAATTGGAACGATACAAAAAATATTAGCATTATTTTTTATAAATTATAAATTATTGCTTGACCGCAATCCCACCTGATGATAAACAGTGATGCGACCGTTGATGGTAAAGCGCGCTAGTTTTATTAACAGCCTATTCACTCTAGACTTGAAGGCACTTAAATTGTAGTCCGACGGAAACACCGCCGCTGCCAAATTGTTCCAGTCCCTCGATATGCGGGGTATAAAAGACGATTTTCCGAAACTTTTTTAATGTATCCTAGGAAATATAAATTAGCTTATCGCATCCATGATGCTTAAAAATAACTCAAATACGTGGCACAATACTAGGATCACAAGAATATGAGAAGAATGATTCAACAAATTTGTCATCGTAATAAGATTACAAGTAAAGCTATGTTGTTGTAGGAAATTCATTTCTAACAACATGGTTCTAAAGTCTACCTTTGCTTGCACTCTAGAGTCACTTTGGTACGTCACTCTTTAGTTTCAATCGCAGTGTGCTTGTAAAAGGTAGGATTCCCGAATGTATTAGCAGTTTTCTTGAAAATTTTGACAGCAAAGTCAAACAAAATCATATGAAATTGGCGTAGTGAAGAAACACGGATGGGTTATAGTCAGTAAAAGTCTGACAGCCCTTTTGCTCCGCCGCTCAGAACGGGAGAGGTCTTTTGGTGATTTCCCATTCAGAACAAAAATAAAAAAAAAATATTAAAATAGAGGAAAGAAGTTGGTTTAAATAAATACAGTGCAGTCTTCTTATCTCTGCTACATTGGTATTTAGGGTCAACGAGTATCGACTTAGACTGGTTGCAGCGTGTGGGAGAGAGAGGTCAAATAAAGCTGAACGATAAAGCTGATGTTGAATGAAGCTAATCGATGTAGTTGATGTTACCCGTCCCGAATAACTCAGTACCAGCTGTTATGGTTGGAATCGAGCGTCTGGAGTTGGACCAGTTTGTCACGCTTGGTAACATACAACGTCTAACAATGTGAATAACAGAGAACGAGACCTTTTCTTCCAGATTACCTAATCTCATCAAAGCCAGGGAGTAAAGCATATTCACAGCATAAGAGAAATAATAAAGGTACATCAAGTGCCAGAAAATCAATGTAGAATGGAAACGATGTCATTTGCACGGAAAAATTCCTCAATCTTTACCTCCACTTTGTATTTAAAAAAAAAACTTCAATTTCGGTTAAGTGATCTAATTAATAAAAACTAGCGGCATGCTTAAGCATTTTGCACAATCGCACAGTGAACTTTTTGCTTAAGCAAAAAGTTCACTGTGCGATTGTGCAAAATGAGACTAAATCAATTTCCCTTGATAGATTATACATAGTCAGCACGTCGTAGTAGGTCGGCATCACACCCTTAAAATGTAAACGCGATAGAAAAGCCCGGGGTTGTCATTGCACGAACAGATGAAATACTAGGAACATAGACTTACACGGAGCTCGTAAAGTGAAATTCAGGCATCCGTTTCGCGCCAAATATCACTGTGTTATCACTCTTTCACATCAGTCCATCCTTTTTTAAGCACTTACTTGGGTGTGGTTAGGGAGGCGGTCTATAAATAACTGTCACAGGCAATTCCTGATACAAATCAATAGGATATCATGAATATCAAAGAGATACCGAGTTCTCATATGTCGAAATCCATTCAGGTTACTTATTCTGAACATAGAAGAAAATTCAACAGTTGTAGGAAATTCATTTCTACCAACATCGTTTATCAAAGTTTACTTTTGCTTGTATTCTATAGTCACTTTGATACGTGACTCTTTAGTTCCAATCGCTGTGTGCTTGTGCCGTATTTATTATCAGTTTTCTTGAAAATTTTGACAGCAAAGACAAACAAAAGCACATGAAATTGAAGCGTTATTAAATACTGATCCAAATAAATATAAATACTATATAAATTTTGTCTCAGTAAAGCGTGTGCTTCAGGCCATATTTGTGTTTTAATAGAGGGAAGCATTTTACAATGAGTCAGTTCAGAAGTGGGTTGATATTTTACTGGCAAATATGTTAGGAAAAATAACAGAATTGCAATGAGAAATTACTTATAATTGGAAAAGAATTAAAATTGTAATATAATGGAGCAAATTTAAATTGTAATTGTTGTAATTTAAATTTCAGCTAGGCAGTGGCAGCAAACTGCACGTGTAGCGGAATAGTTCACTTTAGTTACAACGTTGCCATGGTAACCGTTATGACGACCCATGTGCTCGGAAGGAAAGTATTCGATGCACTAGGATTTCATGTAACACTAAGAGGCTTTCAGAAATGTAATTTTGAAGGAAGGATAATTTTAGTGACATAAATACTGTACATACCTTTTATAATACTTTGCCTGTTTTATTAAGTAAGTTTCTAAATTAACTAGCCATTTGAGACAATTTAGCACAAAAGCACATATCATATTTTTATATATATATTTATAAACATCGTCGAGGATCGTAGGATACTAAGAAATGTGGCGAAGGAAAACGTTTTATGAGATTTTGGCTATTCTAAAAAATGCTCTAACTTTCCTTGATCCAAAAGTGGGCATACCATCATTTTTCATGTTATAAATAAGATATTAGTTAGCTACTGCCTATGGGTTTTTGTCCACGTGGATGTTGGAATTTATTCCACGGGAACAAGCTACCGAGATAAAAAGAAGCCTATTAAGAAAGGAAAAGTTAAAATAATAAAATATATGTAATTCATAACATCATTTATCTGCTAGTGAATTTTTTATCAAATACTGTCCAGCAATCTCAAACATAAGCTGGAACAGACGTTACATTAGTAAACAGGTTCGTCAGATAAAGTCTTGCCTTAAACTGATTCGTCGAGTTCCAGCATGATGTCTTGTGAAGACTTGTCCTCCGGGTCTGAGCAGATGTGTTGCGATGTGTGCCGGGTAGGATACGCCAAATGTTGTTGTGTCAGGAGTTTGGTCGTGGAGTATTTTCAGATTAATCTCACTCTGGCGCAGCATCGTTGGGTATAATAGGGACGTGAGCAGAACGCGGTTGACCCCAACTCGGAGCCAGCAGAGGAAGTCGTGGTTATCGCGGTCAAGGGTGTAGCTTTGATTAGGTTGCAATCCTCTAAAGACAAAGCCGTATCCGCAGCCACAGCTTCCATCATAGCGGCAGAGAAGCTAGCGGCTTGACTGTCGACGCTCTGGCTGAAAAGCTAATACCGTACTTAGAAGCGATCGAGGCCAAACTGTCCAGACCCACCAAATGCGCTTCGCGGTCCATGACCCTTTACGGGGCACCGGTGTGGGCGCGTTCCCTAAGGAAGCGACCAGCCCGATGCCTGATCGTATCTCAGAGGGTCATGCCCTTTCAGCTGGACCAGGGATACCGTTAAGGCGGCAAGCCTCCTTGCCGGATTGCCGCCATGGGATCTGAAGGCCAAAGACCATGACAACATGTGGGAGTGGCGATAGTAGGCAACTCCTCTGCTGCGAGAACTCCCGCAATGGCTGACAGAGCACCGGCGGAATCACATAGCGATATGGATCGTACCAGTTGTTATGGTTGGAATCGAGCGTCTGTAGTTGGACCTGTTCGTCACGCTTGGTAACAAAAAAATTCAAACAATATGTACGACAGAAGACGAGCACCATTCCTTTCAGCTTACCTATTCTCTTCAAAGCCAGGAAGTGAAGCATATTCACAGGATAACAGCAATAATAAAGGCTCATCAAATGTCAGGAAATCAATGTATAATGCTAACGATGTCGTTTGCATACAAACTTATCTCCACTGTTGATTTAAAAAAAAACTCGAATTTCATTTAAGTACTATTAGTGATCTAATTAATAACCATGAGCATGCTTAAGCAAGAAGTTCGCTGTGCGATTGTTGCACAATGAGACAAAAATCAATTTGAACACAAACGAAATTAATTCTCTTCTCATAAAGTAAACGCGATAGACAAGCCCGGGGTTGTCATTCCACGAACAGATAAAATACTAGGAACATAGACTTAGACGGAGCTTGTAAAGTAAAATTCTGGCATCTGTTTCGCGCCAAATACACGCTGCGTTATCACTTTTTCACATCAGTCCATCCTTTTCTAAGCACTTACATGGACGTGGCTATGGAGGCGGGACCATAAATAACGGTCACAGACAATTTCTGTTCCAAATCACTAGGACATCATGAATATCAAAGAGATACCGAGTTTTATGTCAAAATCGATTCAGTTGCTTATTGTTCTGAACAAATAAGTTTAACTAAAGGAGAAAAAAACCTTTTATTACCGCATTCTAGTTTGTTTCATCATTATCAACCTTGCGTTATAAAATACTGATCAAATATATATAAATTTTGTCCCAGTTATCCGTGTCGTTCAGGCCATATTTGTGTTTTAATTGAAGGCAGCATTTAAGAATGAGTCAGTTTTGAATGAGTTGAGTTTAGAAGTGGGTTGATATTTTATTGGCAAGAAAAAGTTAGGAAAAATAACAGGATTTTGCAATGACAAATTACTTATAATTGGAAAAGAATTAAAATCTGGAGCAGATTACAATTAGAGTATGCATTTTTTAATGTTGTAATTTAAAATTTTACCCAGGTAGTGGGAGCAAACTGCACGTGTAGCGGCATACCCCACTTTAGTTATAACGTTGTCATGGTAACCGCTCTGACGATCAATGTGCTCGGAAGGAAAGTATTCGATGCACTAGGATTTCATGTCATACTAAAAGGCTTTCAGAAATGTAATTTTGAAAGTAATAATTGCAGTGACATAAATACTGCGCATGCCTTTTGTAATTCTTTGCCTGTTTTGTTAAGTAAATTTCTTAGTTAACTATTTGACACAATTTATTGTGGCGAAGATAAACATTTTATGGGATTTTTAGCTTTTCTAAACCCAAAAGTGGACATACCATCATTTTTCGTGTTATAAATAAGATATTAGCTACTCCCTATGGCTTTTTGTCCACGTGGATGTTGGAATTTATCCCACGGAAACTAGCTACCGAGATAAAAAGAAGCCTATTAAGAAACAAAAGTTTAAATAAATAAATTAGTCAGCTAGTGAAACTTTTATCAAATACTGTCCAGCCATCTCAAACATTAGCCGGAACAGACTGAAATACAAAATTTTTTAAATTTTTTTTTTCCTGTTCTGGTTCTTTATATATTTTTTTCATAATTGAAGTGTCTGTTAGTTCAGCCAGACACTTCAATGTTATTTATTTACATAGGTAGGTAACTATTTATATATTAGCATTTGGTTGAACTTGAAGCTGACCTCAATATACACACATCAAAAGTGTCCAGGGATCAAGCATTTTTATGCGGATTTCTTGAGATTTAGATGTGGCTTTGAAATAAATTTATGATTTTATAAATTTATATGGATCCTTTTTGGTGCATTTCATAATTTGAATCAGGAACTGTGAATCAAATTCGAGTAAAAGATGAAAATCAGCTGTCAATATTTTCCCTATAAAAACATACAACGCATTGAAGACATTATTAGTGCTACTGTTTCCCTACTACTGATTAAAACCAACGTTATTATGGAGCGGCGACGTCATTTAAGCAGGGAAGAAATGCTCAGAGCCGTGGGAATGATAGAAGCTGGTTCCCGGCAACGTACTGTGGCTTTAGCTCTGAATACAAGTCAGAGTGTTATCAGTCGACTTTGGACACGTTACCGAAGCACTGGTACCGTGGCTGAGCGCCATGGAGGACGGTATCGCTGTACCACACGGAGACAAGACCGATACATTCAAATCTTAACTCGAAGAGCTCCAACAATAACCGCCATGATGTTAGCCGTGAGGCTTCATCACTCTTCAGGGAACTTAATTAGCGACCAAACAGTCAGAAACCGCTTGCATGAAGTGAACCTTCATTCCCGAAGACCGCTACGGGTACCACCTATAGCAATGCACAATCGTAGGATTCGATATCAATGGGCTCTTGAACACAGAAATTGGGCAGAAGAACAATGGCGTTTCGTGTGCTTTTCTGATGAGTCTCGTTTTGGTATGAGACCGGATACAAGACGTATACGACACTGGAGAACCCCTGGACGCCAACAGCGATTAAAATCCTGCCAGGAAGTCCATCCTTATAGTGGTGGAACCATCATGGTATGGGCGGGTATTTGGATCGGCGGAAGAACTGAGTTGATTTGGATCAGAGGCAACCTCAACGCTCAAATTTATGCTGAGACGATTGTATCAGACGTCATCGTTCCTCTACAAGTGCAAATCGGTCCCTTATTTCAGTTAATGCATGATAATGCACGACCGCACACCGCAAGAGTTGTAAGACAGACTCTCGCCGCAGCTAATATCAATGTCCTGCCCTGGCCTGCTCAGTCGCCAGACTTGAACCCGATTGAGCATGCATGGGATATGCTACAGAGAAGAGCTCTGCCGAATATGGAGGGTATCCAGTCGCAAGAAGACCTTTTTTTGTTGTTGCAACGAACATGGGCGGCCATTCCACAGCGTGATTTGGATGAACTCATTTTGAGTATGCCAAACCGATGTTCTTGTGTTGTAGTGTTCGCGGTAGAAACACGGATTATTAATTGTTTAAGTTACCCAACAAAATTTTAGAGAAAACTGTTATTTCAGTCTTTTTTTCGAACTTTTGTGTTAGTGGTTCAAATGTCAAATATCCCTTTATTAGCAAAATGGCAAATTTCGTTATTAATGCAAAGGTGACTTGGTTTATCGTTACTGTGACAAACGAAAACACTTTATTTGATGAATCCTTAAAGAAAATTTTAATTAATATCAATCAAGAGAAAAGTTATTGCAAAAATATATGTTGATCCCTAGACACTTTTGATGTGTGTAGTTGCAAAAAGCTAGGCAGAACTTTGCTCGTTAGAATGCTCGAAAGGTGGGTACCTCATAAACTTTGTGAAGCAAACCGACAAACGCGCGTTGACTGTTGTGTTACATTACTGAATCGGCATAACAATGAAGGGATTACCTGTGATGAAAAGAGGATACTCTACAATAATAGGAAGCGCACATCGCAATGGGTGAATCAGGGTGAACCATCCAAATTCTGCCCCAAGAGAAAATTGACTATAAAAAGTAATTGGTCAGCGTTTGGTGGACTAGTGCCGGTGTGGTGCATTACAGTTTCCTTAAATCTGGCCAGAAGATTACTGCAGATCTCCACTGCAAACACCTCCACATAATGATGAATAAACTAGCCGCTAATCAACCGAGACTGGTCAATCGCGCAAGGCCACAGCTGCTTCAGGACAACGCGAGACCACACACTGCACAACAAACTGCTACCAAATTAGAGGAGCCTCAATTGGAATGTTTAAGACATCCACCGTACTCCCCGGACCATGCTCCAACAGTCTACCATTTCTTTAGAAATTTGGATAACTTTTTGCATGGGAAAAAAATTTAACTTTTGATTGATGAATTTGATTTTTTGACTGCCTAGGCAGTCCAAACCGCCTTCAAAGATTTTATTAATTCCCGTCCTAATGTATTTTTTTGAAAAGCCATAAACGAACTACCAATGGGATAACAGAAGTGCATAGATAGCAATGTATCATGCTTTGATTAAGTAAATATATTTTATTAAATAAATAAACGGCTTTTATTCCTTCTATACAAAACGCCAATTTCTTAAATATAAGGACCCTTATATTTGAACTCCATAACAGCATCTATCTGCAAAATTATGATAATTAAAATCTTATAAGTATTCAGAGAAGCATCAAGTTTATATATGAAAGGAATAAGATTGTTTTTATGACCTAACTAAGGTCTTCCTTGTCCATAAAAAAATACATGTAGGTATAAATAATGTGTTATAAGCAGATAAGTGGCGCTCATTATAAAAAAGGTTTCATTTGAACAAGCTGTCTTAAAAAATAAAAATCTGAATTTTGAAAAAAATCCAGTTTCGTATTTTTGTTTCAAACCGGGCTCTCATTATAAACAGCATTTTGGTTTGATCGCAGTATCCTGTGTACCAACATTTCACTATATCTTAAAGAATGTACATGAATTATCACTGTGGTACAAGAAGGAAGGATTCAGCAGAGTACTGCTTGAAGAGTAGGTGTGGTGTATCTTTACCTATAGACCAAAGAGTGATTCAGCGATTTCAAGAGATATCAGAAGACTAGGGAATGGCAGGCCAAAGTGCACCATAGTACTTCAAGACTGATTCATCGTGAGCTTGTAAAGATGTTAAGAAGTCGACATTTCACGACTGTTCCAGTCTAGTAATAGTAGTAGTCTAGTATCCTTCAAGTAATCACCACAGCAATGTGAGCCCTGGCACGATCCTGTGACGACTTCGTGAAGCGTTATACGCCAGCAAATGACTCTAAACTGCTCAGAGAACATCAAGTTGCCAGGTTGCTATTTGTTCGAGAACACATCTGATTTACAGATGAAGGTTGGTCCAGAGTTATGTTTTCTGATGAATCTAGATTTTGCTTCTTCACACACGATGGGAGACGATGAGTATATACGTGACTTGATGAACGTTATCGCTAAGCGTGTTTTGAAGAAAAGGTGACATTCGGTGGAGAGTCAATAATTGTATGGGCTGGGATATCTTCAGAGAATTGTACGGAGATATTAATTATAGAAATTAGTTCTTTGACGGCTCCCAGACACGTAGAGTAGATTTTAAATGAGCATGTTGGTCCTTTCCTGGTGAATACGGACGCAAATTCAATTTTTATGCACGATAATGCGTGGCAACATAGTGCAAATTTAGTCAAAGCGTATATTGAAGACGTCGGATCACTCGCATAGAATGGCCAGCTAGTAGCACTTAAATCCCATAGAGCATTTATGGTACGAGCTCGGGAGATGCGTTAAACAACGTTCTCCAGCTGCAGCTACCTTACGCGAGTTCAGTAGTGCGTTAGTGGAAGAATGGTCAAACATAGACAAATACCGCATAAGAAATTTGGTTTACATCATTCCACATCATCATAATGAATTGAAACGGGTTCGTGGAATAAGTACAAGCTATTAAAATGTCAGTCGAACTTTCTTTTTGCAGATTAACTGTGTGGTTTATTTTTGTTGTCAAAAGTTAGAAGTGTTTTTTTTTTTTATTATTATTTAAATAAAATCATTGAGCTTACAAACATGTTATGTATTTTATTTTATGTATAAGCCAGTCATCTATAACATACTACATTTTTACGGATTGTTTGTGTGTGTACTTAGGAAACTATCACACTTTTTCGGCCCAGTGTATTATATAATTTATAAAACTGCTCTTTGTTAGTAGTATTTTAATCACTATCACTACATACCTAGTATAAAACAAAGTCACTTTCTCTTGCCCTTTGTCCCTCTGTATGATTAAATCTTTAAAACTACGCAACGGATTTTGATGCGGTTTTTTTAATAGATAGAATGATTAAACAGTGAGGTTTATATGTATAATAACATTCATTAAGTTGTGGAGAAGTGCAATTACTTTGAGGTTTCTAATGTGATGTCGTAAATAATTTATTTTTTCCGCAGCCCGAACCCTACGAAATTTAGCAAAATAATGTACTAAATACTGTACACATTGAAAAGGTCTACAAAAAAGTTTAGGATTGTATATGCCTCTCTTATAGATATCCCCAATATTTTTTTGTCATTTACTTTTTACGACAAATACCGACAAATTTTCGAAGCTCATTTAACCAATATAACACCAATCATTATCTAATTTAATACCTTAAATATATTGCTGATTTAATATAGATTTAATTCACCCTTCACAGCATATGATTTATATTAATATTTTCTTCTTTTAAAATTGCGTGGCACCGCATTTACGACGGTACCGACCAGCCGGGGTGGGGCGGGAGCAGCCGATCGCTATGGTTTATTAACAACGGTCACAGTTTTTCTGTAGTGTATTATTTTAGTATCAGCATTGCACCCGTGCGAAGCCGGAGCGGGTCGCTAGTAAGAAATATAAAGGCAAAGTGTTCCCTATCATAGTGCTAGGAAAATTATTGAATTTGCTACGTAGTGCTACGGTATGCTACGTCGTAGCATTACATTACGGCTACGAGAGCTACTTACTATACTTCATCTTCTCAGCCTATAGAGGTCCACTGCTGGACAAAGGGCTCTCCCAAGGCTTTCCACAATGACCGGTCGTGTGCAACACGGTTGTAGTAAAATGGAGTAAAGAATACAAGGATTATTGCAGTAACTTTTACAGTAAATTTTACATAGGATCGTTATTCTTTTTAAGTAAAAGATTTACCCGAGCTAGAAGACCTCGCTCTTTAATGAGAAATAATAAAATGATAAAAATGGTGTAAATTGAATTATTTTCTTTTCGTAACTATATTTTTAATTTTCAAACTAAAACTGTCTTAATTAATAATGCGTAAAGTTCTGTGGCCTCACATTTGCTTCAAGATTGGCAAAAGTTAACTTATTATAAGCTTAACCAAGAATTTTGTAGTCCTTAATCTATGAACCGTACGTAAATGTTACAAAACGAGTGAAACTTTAAAAGTGAGGGGAGCGGTGAACACTGTTACCATAAGGAAACCCGCAAGTCGCTTAGAAGGTACGAGGAACGCATAAATTCGCAGATGTTATATTCATTTTAAAACATTCACCGTTGAATACTAATGACACATGACGAGTGATTTTAAATGAAGTTAGAAGAGAAGAGATATAAGAAAAAAAATTTACGTTTTTCATAAAGATTTCTTACACGACCTTTGAGGATGCCTATTGAGTCCTAAAGAGCAATTAGTTTGCGCATTATGAAACTGCATTTAATCGGATACAACTAAAAAAACAAACTATAAGTAAAAATAAGTAACGAATTGTTTTTTTTAAAAAGCCGCAAACATTCGCTTAACATTTTAATGGAAATCTAATAGTTTTTTTTTAATTATGACGTTGTATTTTCTTTTCATAAAATAGGTAATAGTACTTATTTATAATAAGGTAATTATTTATAATAATAACTAGCTTTCCGCCTGCGGCTTCGCCCGCGTGGAATTCGCGTATATCGTGCTTTTTAGATTTCCCTCAGGAATATCTTTTTTTTTTCAATAAAAGGAAGCCTATGTTCTTTCTCAGGGTCTAAAGATTGTCTGTGCCATATTTCATTAAAATCCGTTAAGAGGTTTAAGCGGAAAAGCGTAACAGACAGACAGAGTTACTTTCGCATTTATAATATTAGTATGGATTAGTAATAAGGTACATACCTAATGTTTAATAAAGGCATTGAAGTTGCTTCAATGCCAATTGTCATAATGAAACCCACAGAGAAAGTCTAAGCATTGGCCAAGCAGTCTAATTTATCTTAGTTTTTTGATGTGATACTAAATTAAGACCTTTAATGAAACTCTTTCGAACTTTAGACTAAATACTAAGTTTTACTCCTTAACATGGCCTACTTCATACTTATTTAATTACTTAGGCTAATATTAGATAACAACAATATTCAATAGCAGTCTGTTATAAATTTAGCGAGAACGTGATTGATTATTTAGCGGGCACATTAACTTAATGACATACTAGTTAAAGAAAAAGTTATGATGCTCCAATTTTCTGCCTCAATTAGTTCTCTCATAGGTAAATCGAAAAGAAGTCCCAAACTATCGAAGTCCATATACTCCAGTTTTATAGCTCGCTTTTATTAAGGGATGGAGATGGACTTTATCGGCGTTCAATTAACAACTAACCAAGGTTACAATGAAATTTATGATAAATAAGTACTGAAAACAAATATCGGAATTAAATAAAGAGAATACTGGAATAAAAATTTAATCAAATCATCCACTTTGGGCATCTAGCGCTACCACCCACCAGACAAGGTCTTGCCGCCAAGCGATTCGTCGTGTCCGGGCATGATGTCTGTTGGAGCCGTACGGAGGACGGGTCTGAGCAGTTGTGTTGCGATGTGTGCCGGGTACAATGCGCCAAATGTTGTTGTGTCGGGAGTATGGTCGTCGAGTCTCCAGATCAAGCTCCCTCTGGCGCAGCATGGTTGGTCGTGTTAGTCTTGGGTTTAACATTGCATCATCTCACTCAACTGCCGTCATCCTTCCTATTCCTAAGTTTTTTAAGTGAATAGGCTTAATAAACTAGTGCACTTTACCATCAACGATTGCATCACTGCTTACCATCAGGCGGGATTGCAGTCTAGCACTAGTTTATAATTATTAAAAAAAAAAGTTACATATTCACTCATATCTGTGTCATTGTAGACACTGATTTTAAAAATAAAATTGAAGATGAAAATAGTGGAAAGATCTATACTTAAATAAGATTTAGGCTACATTGGAATTCAGGGTATCGATTTGCTGCGCGACTGATTGCGGCGCGTGGAAGAGGTCGAATGAAGCTGATCGATAAATCTGATGCCGAATGAAGCTGATGGGTGTGGTTGACCCGGATGACTCACAGCTGTTATGGTTGGAATCGAGCATCTGGAGTTCGAACTGTTCGTCACGCTTGGTAACAAACAACGTCTAACAATGTGTACGACAGAGGACGAGACTTTTCCTACCAGTTTACGTATTCTTATCAAAGCCAGGGGGTGAAGCATATTCACACATAAAAGTAAATAATAAAGACTCATCAAGTGTCAGAAAATCAATGTATAATGCAAGCGATGTCATTTGCACAGAAACATTCACAAACTTACCTCCACTTCGGATTTAAACAAAACTCGTATTTCGGATAAGTTCTAAATTAGTGATCTAATTAATAATCAGGGTCATGCTTAAGCAAGAAGTTCGCTGTGCGATTGTGCACAATGAGAAAAAATCAATTTGAACCCAAACTAAATACTCTCCGCATGAAGTAAACGCGATAGACAAGCCCGAGGTTGTCATTCCATGAACAAATGAATCACTAGGAACATAGACTTACGCGGAGCTCTTAAAGTGAAATTCTAGCAACCGTTTCGCGCCAAATACACGCTGCTTTATCACTCTCTCTCATCATTCCATCCCGTTTAAGCACTTACTTGGGTGTGGCTAGGGAGGTGTAAGTATAAATAACTGTCAAATATAATGAATACGTTTGTTTAACTTTAGTTTAACGATTGCGTCACTGCATCATCATCATCAGGAGGGATTGCAGTCAAGCACTAATTTACAATTTATATTTAAAAAAAAACATTCGAAAAATCTTAATTTACTTACATCAGTAGGTATTTGTGCCAATAACTTAAGGAATAAGATGTATTATATTTGGGGTCACCAAGATACAGGCTGCGCCTAGTTTGGGACCCGCTGTTAATTCTAACTAAATGAAAAGCTCCACTGTTGTAACTGCATGCTATTAATTCTTGTAATTTTAACAAAGTGTAATCATTTTCAGTTTCATTTCACTATGTAAGCGTGTCATTTACCAAAAAATTAGTGAATAATTCAATATATCTTTAGTAGCAGCTATATACGGTGTGTGAAATTAGTCAGGACTTTGAATTATACATAATTTTTTCTTGTAAAAATTAACTGATTGAAAGAAAAATCAAGGCATATCAGTCTATTCTAGATTCATGGTTGCGGAAAGCAAAGTCTCGCACCCGTACTAGGCAATCATAATGTAGCAGGAAGTTGCGACTGGCAAATTTCTCTGGTATACTCGCGTGAAAAGTAGCTCCATACTATGGTCATCCAGACAGCAAAAAATTTTAAAAATATAACTGTTTGCAACTAGGCACTCGCATAAATTTGCATTAATGCTTAATATTTTAGAAAATTACAAAAAAAAAAACCTCTGTTTTTGTTTACTGCCTTGTCAACTTCGTAAATTTATGCCAAATATTATCCTCAGAAATTGTATGGATGATCCAGTTATAACTTTACTGCCCCACGTTTATTATCAAGCCGATCAGAAGTAAGCCCTAGCCTAGTATGGTTTTCCAACTACGTCCATTTTAAATGACAAAAGTTCTATAGACTCCTGAATTCCCTCGATAAATTAGGTACTTGACCTAGTAAGACAGCGTATATTATGACGTCATACTCAACCCCTAATACTCGGATGACGTCATAAGCAATGATATCAGACAAGTGAAAGATGAAGCTTACAGTTCATGCCATCTCTTTCTTCCTATAATCTTTTGGTTGATTGGATCAGAACTTATAAGATGGACAATACAGACTAATTTTTTTTTTTGTATATTTGTTGAGGAAATTAATAATACTAGTCCACATGTTTTTTTTCTTTATTTTTTATAGGGGCTTTTACATATAGCTTATGTCAAACATGTTTTTCAAACCGCAACTAATGCACTTTTTCTGAATACTTTAGAATGTTTTGAGTTTGAATGAGATATAACTCCTGTGGAATCTGCTGTCCTGGTATAACTGAAGCGATTTAGTTTAAAAATACGTTGTCAATGAACAACTGGATAGTGTAGTAGTAATATTTATCAAAATATGTCCTTAGTAGTTGAAATATTTGGTACCTTAAGCCGTATATTTAAATGTTAGGCCTCATTAGATCTTGGTAATAAATACCTTATAGTATATTTAATAGATGTCAATGTATACGTTTTTACGATAAACCTTTCCAGAGTGGGTCCAAGATCCTAAGCCGTAATTAATTAAAATCATTCATTGAGCGCTCGTTATGCTAGAAAGCTTTTTATATGGTTAAAGATTATATCCAGGACCAAAAGGCTTGGGTTTGAGTTGCTTCCAATTTTACAGACATATTTCTTTTGTTGTTGTTTTTATTTATTTTACTGAAATATTGTTGTACTGAATTTTGACTTTATTTTCATGACGCACTTTTTGTTTAGTTCTTTCCAAAGAGTACACGCAGACTTGTCTGTGAAAATTTGAAATCATAATTAATGGCATTGCCGTCAATAAATTCTGATAAATATCCTTTATTTATGGAAACTGGTTCTTCTAGTCTGAGGACTGATAGCACCGTAAAGCACTTACATATTGTTGCACTTATATGTTTGACATATTTATAAAGGTAGCTCTCATGACATAAAGTTATGGTTTCGAAAATGCTATGGTCATAGCAATAGGTATCATCATCATCATCATCATTTCAGCCGAAAGACGCCCACTGCTGGACATAGGCCTCCCCCAAGGCTCTCCACGACGACCGATCCTGCGCCTCCCGCATCCAGGTATATCCATATATATTTTTTGGAGTAAATCCCATTTGAACAAAGCCAAGTGTGCCTTTGATTGTGAATGTTAAAATAAAATAATTATTTATTTATGTGCAGATTTTATTATTTGTTAGAGTTAGTAAAACTGACAATATTGTAAAAAGAGTTTTCTTAAAAATAGGCCCACAACATTTTTCACAGATTATAATTATATCGTAACTATAATAAAAACAAGATGTTAGCAACCTTTAACTGTAGTAGTAACTAACCGAATGAAAAGTTAAATATGCTTTATTTTAGTTAAATTTGTAGATGTATAAAGGCATAAGGCATAAGTCGTGGTGGCCTAGTGGTTAAAACACCAGCCTCTCAAGTATGAGTGCGCGGGTTTGATTCGAGGTCAGGCAAGTACCAATGCAACTTTTCTAAAGTTATATGTACTTTCTAAGTATATCTTGGACACCAATGACTGAAGGTGAAGGAAAACATCTTGAGGAAACCTGGACTTTAAGTCTGAAATCGCCAACCCGCATTGATCAAGCGTGGTGATTACGCTCAATCCTTCTCTGTATGAGAGGAGACCTGTGCCCAGCAGTGGGACGATAAAAAAAAAGGTTGATGATGATGATAAAGGCATAATGTCAAACATATTATAAAAACAAATAACGGTA
Organism: Sesamia inferens; assembly: GCA_037179545.1. Classification (NCBI taxonomy): domain Eukaryota; kingdom Metazoa; phylum Arthropoda; class Insecta; order Lepidoptera; family Noctuidae; genus Sesamia; species Sesamia inferens. Next base: position 25,282,669 of record CM073921.1, read on the forward strand.
AGAATTAATCATTTATATTTTCTTATATAATTAATTCACTATGAACAAAAACACTTAACCAGCATATTTACTCGTATATGCGTCTCTTAGGTGAAACTTAAATCAATACTGTATGTTAAAAACCATGACACCAGTAACATCTTAGTTCAGACAATAGAGTGACATATACAGAGAGATAGAGTAACAATAATTATTAATAATGCAACCCTTGCACCGGGCAACGCCTGAAGTCAGAATTCCATTTTGCCGTTGTGTGGACCGTTTTGATATGCTAGTATTAGAAGTGGCGTAACGATGTAGCCAGCTATGATGCAGCGCGTGGCCCGATGCTCGTGCCGTTTACAATGTGACACCGACACGATCATACTGACGTGCGGACATCCTCGTACACTCGGGTCATAATCATTATCATTCATGCCCCGTCCCAACCACGTTGGGATCGGCTTACAATATTACATCTGAAACACGAGAAACTGATTAAATACCGAGTCGACATCCTGCTATTTTTTCTTGTTCGACCTACTTAGAGCCTTCAGATATTGAAGCACTTGGTCCAGTTAGATATGGCTGCAAGGCTTGTTCTTTGGTCCAGTCAACGTTTAAAATCAATCCCTTGGTCCGGCAATTGTTTTACTCTTTAGGTAATCGGAAAAAAATTGTTTCCTTTTATTTTTCTTTCTTTCATTTTCATTTGTGTTTCTTTCTTTCTTTTTATATTTGTTTTTATTTTTATCTTTGTTCAAATATTTCAATAGAGTACAAGTACTTCTGTCACAAAGTAAAATAGTGTTAAGTATATTTAAACATCTAGAAATAAAAATCAATATAGTAAAAGAAATTCTCTACAGACAAGTCACAGAAAATAGTTTAATTTTGTTTAAATTCATTGATAACTCTTTTCAATGTCTTTTAGTTGGACTTCGACGAATGATCATAATTATTATTCTTGTCTGAGCCACCAGTATCCAGTTCATCATGCTATCTTAAATGTCACTGCTTGCGGTTGCGTCCAGGATTGGGTTGTCTCCTTTCCTCAAATATGGTGAGGGGAACTGATCTTTGTGTATGCTGCTGAACGGGTGCTGCTTGTGGTGTCTGGACATCTTGACAAATAAGTAAAACTTAGTAATAGTTTATCTTGATGATTCTAGTTCATCATTTGTTTGCGTTATCATAAACCATCAGTTTGCTTTTGGTTTTTATTTAGGTGTTAAATTTTGTTTTCAGTAATAGTTTTAAAGTCTGATATTTTTGTATATTCAATTTATTGATACGGTGCGTGGCTAGCTGACAAATAACAAATAGTTTAATTTAATGTTAACTTTTTTCATAACTACTACTGTCTAAAAGCTAACAACACAGACAGCTGTGCTGCTGGGGAGTTTGTTGCGCCATAGTAGGAAGTTGCGAAGGGATGTGATATGACATTTTGACGTTTAAAGTGCTATACAGCTCGCTATAGCTTTACCTAGCCGCTAGGTATTAAGGTGTATCTGGTGGTAAAGCGAATATCTCTCTATCCCTTTCTGGTCCGCTGTCACTTTTCCGACGCTTAGTTTTATACTCGTTATTGTTTCCTGGTAAGAAAGCTTTGCAAGTTCTGCTGATCGATTTTGTAATAATCTCATCGTGAAAAGTTTGAACTTAGAGTGAGCTGCTAATGTTATGAGTTCATTGAATTGGTTGGAATGTACATGTATTTTGATAAATATTTTTGTTTTTTGCATAAATTTGTGTTTATTAAGTACATTAGGTCTCGATGCCCATTGCCTTTAGAAAATGAATATAGCATTTTACTCGAAATCATTTCAGGTACTTAAGTATTTCTCGAGCGCTTGGTAATCTACTTTACCCCAGCAGGAAAGTAGCTTCTAGTGTGATATGAATGCTATTGCTTAATCTGCTGTAAACGTGCTCTACATAAAAAAATGGCGCGCCTTATCGCTAACAAAAATGAAAAACAATTCCTGCTGGAAAAACGTTACTCTTGATTAGGAAGAAAATTACATAAAATTCTAAATGAGCGAAATGTTATTTTTGGTTTACATCTATTATTTTGGGTTGTAGCTATTTCTTATATTTTAGCGCAAAAGTTAGGTATTCGTCATTTTACATTTAAGTTACATTATTCAATATCGCGTGCATGTACACTTTAGAAATGTTTTATGGGTATTATAAGCGTCGCGAAGGAATTAATAAAGTTTTCAGAGCTAAGTTATTTCATTTAGCCGCTGATACTTTTTTCCGTTTTAAAATAAGCTCGATTACATAATTTTAATTATTGCAAGACAAAATCTCAATTACTTCTTTTCTCAAATACTTTTTGTCTACTTTCCCTCGATAGCCTACGCGAGCTAGCTCCCGGAGTGAGGTGTGAAACCCACGATACTTTTTAGAGTGGCGCACGTGGCGCACGTGGAGTACTACGTGCCGTCAGATTCGGTCCTGGACCGTACAATCAGTCTGGTAAAAAAAAGATGAACAATGAGGTACCTACCATATTATTGAATAATCCAAACTCGTGACGTAGACGTCGCCAAGGTCAAACTCTGAGTTTTCTTTTTATTTCTGCAAGCACCACGTTGTCCAGTTGTGTCGGTATCGGCAGCAGCTCGACGCGTTTGAACTCGTCGAAGTATTCCTACGACCCTGACTGAGCCAGTCATTTTTGAATGTTCTCCAGAACTCTGTAAACAGTATTTGAGTAGTGTTTAGATGTTTAGAATACACTATCTCTTAAAATATGATCCTAGTTGTTAAGACTCCAAAGTACGTATGGCAGTAAGCCAATATTCCCGACCCTATCCAGTAAGATTCTAATTGAATAGAATCGGATAGTCATCGACGAAATCTTTAACAAGATAGTAAACTGTTTGAGACGTGTATAAAATGCTGTATAATCTATCCCTGTATTGACGGATGATATTCAGAATTTCATACAACTCCCATATAGTTTCGTATCTTATTAAAGACTAGCGACCCGCCCCGGCTTCGCACGGGTGCAATGCTAATAGGTACTAAATACACTACAGAAAAACTGTGAACGTTGTATATAAAAACCTGGATAAGAAAATTGGATAAGGGTTATTGATGTATTTGGTTAAATTCGCTTCGAAAATTAGTCAGTATTTGTCGTAAAAAGTAAATGATAAAAAAAATATATTGTGGGAGTTCCATAAGAGATAGACATATACCATCGCAGACTTTTCTGTAGACTTTTTCAATTTGTACAATATTTAGGTACATTATTTTGATAAATCTCGTAGGGTTCAACCTGCGTTTCACTGCAAACACGGAAAAAAATTCAGTTATTTACGACATCACATTAGAAACGTCAAAAATAACAGTATTTCTCCACTATTTGATATATGTTATTATATGTACATATAAACCTTCCCTTTTTAATTGCTCTATCTATTAAAAAAACGCATATTGTAGGCAGTTTTAAAGATTTAATCACACAAAGGTACATAGGGAAAGAAAAGGCGACCTTGTTTTATACTATGTAGTGATTTCAACTTGTTTTAAATACTTTTTCAACCACGTTTATTTAATTGCTTGCCATAACGTATTACTTAAAAGCTTATAAGAGCGTTATCCCAAGCCATAAGGCTTGAGAGAGTATAAACTCTCTCCTTATGATTTTTCCGTAGCCCTGTCTGATTCTACATGCAAGCAAATTGTGGAAACTGTAACTGAAAGAAGCAGTCACCATATATAATATATGCCTAGTTTAGCATTCTTAAGTAGGCATATGGTGACTGTTTTTTTAGTACAGGTACAAGTATACATGGGAGATACTTTTTTTTGGAATAAATGCCTCAAAAAATTGATAAACAAATCAAAAAAGTCTCTATAAATATACAATAAAAAATCTTTTAAGCTTCCCAACATCAATCGTTGGGGCGACTGCCCACCAGTCACAACTCTTTTTTTTTTTTTTTTATAAATTATAAACCAGCGCTTGACCGCAATCCCGCCTGATGGTAAGCAGTGATGCGATCGTTGATGGTAAAGCGCGCTAGTTTATTAAGAGCTTGTTCACTCTAGCCTTGAAGACACTCAAATTGTAATGTGACGGAAACACCGACGCCGGCAAATTGTTCCAGTCCCTCGATGTACGCGGTATAAAGGAGGAAGCAAAACGCTTCGTCCGGATCGCAGTGGTGTCAACAACGTAAGGGTGGAAACTCGCCGTACGACGGGTCGTCCGATGATGGAACGGAGATGGGGGAATTAAATCATGCAATTCCCTTGCACACTCACCAGAATGCATCCTATAGAAGACCGAAAGGCTGGCTATTCTACGCCTGTGCTCCAGGCTTTGGAGACCGTTTCGAGTTAAGTCTGGGTCGCCAATCAGCCTCTTCGCACGCCTCTCCACCGAATCCAAAGTGGCAAGGTGACATTTCGCAGCACCAGCCCAAATGTGGCTGCAGTACTCCACACACGAGCGGACCTGTGCTTTGTATAAAATTAGAAGCTGCCCAGGTGTGAAGTACCGCCGGACTTTCGCGATGACGCCTAGTTTTCTGGCAGCCACCCCGGCCTTGGACTCAATGAACCGCCCAAAGTTAAGGCTCGAGAAAATCTCAACTCCCAAAAGCTGAAGGCGGTCGGTACACTCCAAGGATACATTCTGAAAAGTAGGAGCCAAGGTAAACGGACTCCTTTTGGCGGTGAAAAGACACGCCTGTGTTTTGGCGGCATTGAATGCTACAAGATTGGCATTGCCCCATTCGGAGACTGCCTGCAGTGCAGCACTCACACACTCTACCATGGCCTCTCTTTCGGACCGGATAGTTTTCTTACTAGCCCGAGCTTCCGGCAGGTATCTCTCCACAACTGTGCTGTCATCTGCATACCCATAGATACCGGGCATCAGCAGATCGTTAATATGCAGCAGGAACAGAGTTGCAGAGAGACTCCCTTCTGGTAGGAATATCTTCCCTTTTCTGTGAAGGACAAGGAAACTATACACACTTTTCCTCATTCCCCCATATTGGATCTCATCGCGGTCACCAATATGGAGGAATGAGAAATAGGGTGTAAAGTTCACTCATACATCATAGAAAAGGGTGGATCATCCGACCAGACGAAGTTGTATATATACTAGTTGCAGTTTTGCAGTTGTTTGTATCTTATGAAACAGTATCCATTTATAATGCGTAATAATTAAAAAATGGTAGCCGCAACATTGCGTTCGCTGTGATCATTATTATTCAGACTAACCAGTAATAAGAGTCTCAATTTTTTTCTTCCTTCAGTAGGGTCCTCATTGTTTGGTTGATCAGCGTGTTCAATGTTTTTAACTCAAAGAGCTAATTGTTGGTATCAATAATTATTTTCTTGCCCAGGTGAGCTGACATCAGGGCTAATTTACCATCCCTCGACCATATTATTTATATCTCGAAGAGAACCTGTGGACAATAAAAAATATCGACTTTAAAAACGTACAAATTGTGTCAAGTCAAATATTTGAGTTTAGAATCAGCGCTTTACTCTATAAAATACGTCAAATTGTGTAATAATACGCCATCAATAATGTGGAACAAAAGTCATCATTCCATGGTAGTAAACAGCTTTGTCAATACTTTAATGAGATACATAATACATATTGTTCGTAAAATTAAACTAAAAGTTATAATGTGCTAAAAAGTAAAGTGGTTAAGAGAAAAAGGTTTAGTATTCAGGTGTAAAGTTACCCTGTGATGTCACCAAGTCGTCGTAACCTTCAAGTAAAAGTTGAGAACTGTGTCCTGTGTACTGATTGTGAACAAATAACGAGGCTAGCGTAAAAGATAATCACAACAGCGCCTAACAGTGATGGAATGCTTGTTCTAACCTGCAGGAGTGCATGCAAATAAATGTAAGCACGTACATTAAATAACAAAGTTATTAAAATAAAATTCTCTATATGTAGTGACAGTTTTCATAATTAAAGTCATCATTTGACGACTATGTCTTTGAAGTCAATTCTAGCTTTATTACACTGTGACTGCGTTCTGTTTTGGAAGTACTAATCACAGAAACTAATGAACTGATTTTAATAATATTTTTACCATTTGATACAGTATTTTTCTGGGAAGCTTTGGATGCACATTATAAACATGTAGATTTTATATTAGCCAAGCTACCGCAGATTTTGTAAACCAACTCGCCAAAACAGTTCAGTACGAAGCTAGTAAAGCTGTGGAAATCCTATCAAGTTGCCTACCAGCTCAAATATATGCCATAATTGTATTCAAATTATAATATGTAGTATCATATATATATATATATATATATATATATATATAAAACAGAAAAAATAAGTATAATAATTTGTTAAACAATTATTTTCAATGGAGATATTCACATTAATATTTTATCCATTTCTATTGACTACTTAATGCCTTAAATGATCTTTTGTACCAGTTATCAGTGAATCAGAATAAAAATCGTTTTATGTTTGAGAAATTGAGTGAGCTTATTATTCCAACTAATGCTAGGGATTGACAGTGTTGACATCTCACTCGAATTTCACTTCACCTAACTTCTCACATCGAGTTTTTTATAGAATCGATCAGCTGTTGTTTTGTTTTTATTCATACAAAAAGTACGAACAATTTTGTTAACACAACGCAAAATGCATTTGGACAAAGGAAATTAAAGATAATTGTTACATATCATAATTTAAAGATAACTATTAAGGTCAATGAAAAATAAAGTCTTTCTCGCAAAATTACTTCTTTCCGACGAATCATAGTCGGATTCTGTACACTCATGATTTATGTATAAACTCCACGTGATCCGAATATCACGTGCCATATATTTCACTATAAATAACAGCCTCAGAGCTTTTTAAATTTATGGGTTCCTAGTTATTGGATCAGTGGAGGCCACGCCCTAAATGCTAAACCGGGATGGACTGATGTGAAAAAGCAATAGATAACACAACATTTTTGTATTTGGTGCAAAATGCCTGCCTTCTTTTGATGTTCAGTCACCTTTTGTAAATATTCCTCTCAATATATTGTTAATAATTAAGAAGAATCCAAGTTAACCGCAATTCAAATATATTATCAATTACATGATGGCTTATTTGTTACTAATGTAAGTTTTTGGGACAAATTAACATTTATATTTTTTTTTTAATTCTCATTACAAATTATAAATTTCAACCGTCTGCGTAGCGCACGAGACATAGGTAAGTCCTCAAAAATGAATAATTTTCTCAGTAGTTCCTAAGTTTAGTGCGCTGAAACTGATGATTCAATAAGTTTGTCTTTAGCCCATCGTAATGAAACCATTTATTTTTCATTTAAATTGACTAAATAACATAACAGGTTGCGTGTTGCGAGTAGAACAGGAAAAACTTTTGCACACTGTACTGAATACCACTTAACGTATTTAATAAAAGCCTTAAATTTACTGAAAAACAATACACCATTCATAATAACTAGGTCAAAGAAAACATTAAATAAATTAGTAGATACAAAGTCAGAATCTGCTAGGAAAATCGATTAAAACTTTTGTTTAGGAAAGCATAATGACTGAGCAAAATATTTTATTAAAATCGAAATCGAAGTAACATTTGATTAAAGAACAGCACTCTGATTCTTTCTCTGCCTTCTTTAACTCCTGTTAGCTAAGCTTCTGTTGTAAAAAGCCAAATAGTACTTTATCACTTTTCAATTGACGTTGGTTATAACTGAGCCTACCTAGTTATCTATGTAGTGAGTTAAACTGAATAAAACTTAATCTTATCAAAATACTACAAACTTTGGCGTAATTAGTTAACTAGTAGACGTCTTATGATTTTATCTTTGTCCATGCAGTGGGACAGTATTTAAAAAAAGGTGTAACATTGTGCAGCAGATTTCAATAATTTTACTCTAATTCATTCTTTTGTATTGAAACCACAAGCAAGCAAATATTTAAATTCAGGTTTTTCATTAAAATCCTCGTTAACATAGTAAATAACATATTAATGGTTTTTTAAAAACCATAACTCCTTACTTTATGTTTATTTATTACTTATTAGTTTCACCACTTCACGAATGGAAAGTCAACATAGCATAATATTTCTCAGAATTATTTCTACATTTATAATAATGCTATGGTGAGCGCTATAGATTCACAGATTTATTTACAAGATAACCAACATTATAGGCTTTCACAGGTTAAATTAGGAAATGTAGTAGAAATCTTAGAAACGCTACCATATACAAGCACTGTGTGTACGTTAATGTTAGTTAAGAGACAGCCATAGTTGGAATATTGATTGTGATGAATAACTTGGATTGCACACCTAAACTGCTGTACTCTAGTGCCGGGTGAGGAATTTCAATCCATGAGGCCTTGCGGGAGCAGGACCAGAAACAGAAATCCAGATGATCAGAACGAAAACTACGCAACATTTACATAGTAAAGTTTAAACTCAGAGCTCTTTGATATTGATGGTTTCCTAGTGATTTCAATCAGTAATTAATTAACGATTGAGTAGGCATGCAGGACACTAGCAACGCTCGAATTGATCAAATGGAATGGACTGATGTGAAAGAGCGATAACGCAACACATGTATTATGCAAAATGGCTGCCGTTGTTATCCTACGAGGGCCATGTTAGCCTATGTTCTTATTTTCCTATATACCTGTGTTACATGACAAATTTGCGCTCTACAATCGGTTGCTTTACTTTCATGCGGCTCTAGTTTTTTGCTACCTAATATAATCTGTTTAAGGCTAAAATGGAAATGTGGAAAGCGAACTTTGCTCTAAAGTTTCTTGAAATTTTCAGGTATCAGGTAAAAATTTGTATAATAAAAAAGTGTATTAAAATCATGATTACAACACTCTTGTGTTCGTTCTACATAAAACTTATTTATGCATCAAAAGTTTCTTCACGTTTGCAATATTCAGCACCGTAGAGTGAAATACAGTCTTCAAAATACGACACTCTAACGTGAAAATCAAACCAAGTGACTTTATATTTATAACATTAGTAGTATGTATTATTAGGAAGAACTATGTCCCAGAATGGTAACATTAAAAAATCTAATACCTTGTTTTAAATGTCACATATTACTGGAGATACTTCTTTAATGTGCGTTCAAAATTATTCAAAAGGCCCTCTGTTATTGGTGTCATTGTCACAGCGTGGTTTTTAGTTAAGAAACTTAGAAAGCTATTAGAAAATGACACTGGTACTTGCCTGGAGTTCAATTGTACTGTATAAAGAATGTCAGCAATACGTACCTATTTTTTAAAAAGTACTAAACTCCAAAAGTTCAAAAGGGATTTAACCAAATAAATAAATAACCATGAGAATATTTGGGTGTACATAATAATTTATATGTTGTTTTATATCTGACCTGATACAGGTTTTGCAATGGGCGTCTTTAGTTATTGTGCAAAGCCTGGGTGGTTCAAAGCGTATATGTTAAAAATACATACCACCTAGTATTTAAAAAAAATAGAGAGAACTTATAATTGTGTTTCTGGATTGTCCAATTTTTCATATGCCCATAATTTAGCATACAAAACAGGACATATTTATATAAGTCTTTTACAAAAACACAGATAATTTTTTCACAAAACCATGTTTTTGTATAATACAAATAAAAAATGCTTTTTGAAATCAATTATCACAATTTCTATATATTGTTTGAAAGAAAACATGGGGTAACATTTATATTAGAAAACCTATCAAGAAATGTTTCCGTTTTAGGCCCTGCTCAGAGTGCATGACCTCTGGATTTATTTGAAGGTTCCTTAAAATTGTATACACCTTTCGTAAGTTAAAGGATAAAAAGGAATAAAAGCTACGCTTTCCTAGAAGAGCGATGGCCATAATATATTAGCTGTAATGAAAATCTGTAATTTTCTATCATTTGTTTCTGCTTACCGATCACACCATAACAACTCCTTTCTACAGAGTATACATAGTATAGGTATACCGGGAATAAAAAGGTCTTTATGAAATTTGACTTAGTTGGTTAAGTTTAAGTATCCTTACTAATATTTTAATTCGCAAAGTGGGTTTGTGTACACTTAAAAAAAAAAAAACAATGACATTAATTCAATGTATCAAATTGATTCAATGTATTAAAGGACAATATAGATCTATATCGCTCTTTACAGTACTCGTATATGATTTAAATGAATATTTTCGGAGATATTACAGATTTAAAAATTGCGGGGTGTCGCGTTTGCGGCGTTCGCGCTGGTTTTTTATGCAACGTTTACAGTTTTTCTGTAGTGTATTTATTATCAGCATTGCACCCGTGCGAAGCCGGGGCGGGTCGCTAGTTGTTAACAAAACTATACATGAGAAATTAACACAAAGACTTTCGCTAGATAACGAGCCATTTCAATAGAAGCCCGCCACGCTTACTTAAATATATAAAGTATTGCAATATGTATAAATCGCAGTGCTTATGTCGCGTATTGCAGGAGCACCTTATCAAATAATATACAATGAATTATACCCACCAACTGAAATATAAATATGTACATCAGCGACAATTTACCACATTAGAAACTGACAGAAATGATAGCTGACTATGTATGTGTTGTGCGTCTTTTTATTTGGTGTTTTGTACCAATACTAATGGAATCATATCGGTATTTGTTTCTCAACATTTTTGATATATTTATAAATATCCGACTCTCGTCCTTTTTAAATCATTTCTTACTATCGTCAGTATACGGCAAGTTCAAAGTTTTCTAATCAAGCAGCATTATCATCACAGGCCAGCGATTTGATTCCATTATACTTCTTATTAATATTGGCACACAACACAAAATTATAATTCGAAGCACATTCACATGTCCTATTAATCTGTTTTAATTTATCTAGCAGATGTGAATCAGAGGCCTGTTCCAGGCGACCGACTCAGATCTACTAGGTATTAAATTGTTGGACAGGGCTAATACCACTTGCCATGCGCAACGTTTCGGTAGGAAAGGTTAGAGTGAGACAGGGCGAAAGAGGGCGGAGCTTTTCATTCCAAGTAATTTTGACAAATATTTATTAATCTTTGGACTAGTCTGTACTGTAATACAATTTATAAGAAAAAATAAAATAAATGTTAAAATGGTGTGTCAGGAGAATGTATTGTTACATCTACAGGTTGGTGCAAATAATTTTAGACAGCAGGGAGAATCTTATTTAAAAAATAAACAAAATCGATTCTTTGGTAACCAAAATGTAATTAACAGAATAGCTAGGTCTTCCTGTCCTATAGCTTCAATTTCTTTTATCAGCTAGTTCCCCATTTATTCCAATGCAACGGACCACATTAATATAATGAAAGAATAATTAATTTCTGACGCAGCTGCAGAACCAGTTTACTGGCCAGTTTGCCTGGATCGTTAATATGGCGAAAGTATTATTGTGCGCAATTTAATTCAATATTTATTGTTTAATAACCTTGTTATCATCCCTTCACTAGTCCTTTTGCAAGGGTTATCTCTTTCAGCGATATCTCCCGTACTGCTCATCCCACTTTATTCGAGTCGGCGAGTAAGTACTTGGTAATTTGGAAAAACATTTTTTAGATTTTTGTTGATATAAATAGGTAGTGTTTCAAATGAATTGTTTGAAACTAAAGAATTGTCTTTGACCGTCGAAGACAGACTATCACGTGAAGAAGAAGCAAAGCATATTCTACCTATAGACGAGACGAAAGCCGATCATTCTTTCTTGGGCGGTAGAATGAACCAATAAAAAAGTAAGTGTTCATTATATTATACCATATTATATTATACTGTATTTTTTATAATTTGAAACATCAAAATCTGTTTTTTATGTTTTAGTTAACTAATAATATATTATTCATCATATAATAAATGATGAATAATATATTATTAGTTAACACATATACACTGCAAAATAAATCTGTAACAAACTGTTAGAATCATAGGAAAATCTGTTGCGCAGTATACCAGAACAATGGGATGTATCGATTATTGTCTCGTCTAATTGTTGATTCTGTCAAAGCTGTGTTGAGGTTTATTATTACGTGTTAAAACCATCGTTTTTCCAGTGTCAGACAAAGATAAAACTATACAAAATAAATAGCTATCCTTTTTCTACAACGGAACCATTATGGAATTTTATACGTCATACGTAGTAATGCCGCTGTAGTGGATGATTTAATTGTAGGTACTCTAAAATATTCGACCGCAACAAAAATGAAATCTTCCAGTGTCTTTTGATGGATCTCAAAGATGAGTCAACAGAGAAAATTGCGCGGTGCAGCTATGGTTTTCAGAGCAGAAGTGTTAATTTGGAGACCGTTTGCACCAGCACAAATCTAACGTCTGTATGTACCCAGATTTCAACTAACTATACGATAAAAAATACATATATCAAGGGCGTAATAATCACAACATGGGTGCATGTGTTTGTCAAATGTATTTAATTATTTGATAAAAATATTTTTGTTACCTGCTGTAAACATTAGTGGTTAAACGTAATTCATATTTTACTAGAAATAGAATAGAGTAGAACACTCTTTATTATGTACACCATATAGATTACAGAACATAAATAAAAAGATTTTACAAAGGGTGACACAATGGGCGGTCTTAACTCGGTAACAGTAACAGGCATGATCATTAACGCATTACTACCTTATGTTAAGTATAGCTTTGAACACGCGGTAAATGCCGCACCTATGTCTGTGTGTATAAGTAATGTATTAACACAGAACGCACATGTTAGAATTAGAATTCGCACATTGGCTAGCATAAAATGAAGTGAAAAAAACATTGGTTTGTAAGGTGAAACCCTTGTTTTTGGGGTGGGAATTCATCAAATGACTTCTCTCGCTCTGGGCGAAGCAGAAGGGCGTGTCAGACTTTTACTGACTATAACCCACCCGTGTTTCTTCACTTGCCTGTATGACGGCCAGGGCCATTGTTTCTTTTTGTTACAATATATTTAACAATGTCTTCTTTTGTCAAGGTGGTAGTACATAGAAATTTATAGTCTGTGTATATGTATGTGTAAATTTATATCTGTAGACAATGTCTATGTAAGTGTAACGGAAACAGTGCTCGATTCTAGAAGAATAAAAAGCAGCTAAACTTCTTTTCATTCAAAATAACTTCACTTTTTTAACCAACCTTCGTGGTCGTTAGTAGTCGCAGTTAATACCACTAGGACACCGCTATTCAAAAAGGTAAATAACACTATAAACAAACTGTCAATACGAAAGGTATTCACATTTATTTTTGTTTGTTACGTAATTAATCTGATGGATTCAGCAAACAAATTAATGCGCTTACAAATAACCAAAAACAAACTGAAAACGGATATAACTCTGATTGTGTGAAGTGAAAAATTTCTTTAGCGATGTTGTGCACTTTTCTGGGATGCGTAAAAGTGCTTCGTTGTTCACAGTGGGTCTCGCATCTCCGCCTCTTTCTACCTCGTGGCGAAACTGTATGCCTGCTCATGCTGTTTCGTTTAAAAGATGCAGACTGATTGTGTTCTAAAGCGTAAAATTTTTATATACGATAAATTTACATGTTTCTGTACGATAGGGAAATAAATGAATATTGTACCTTACCATATAAATGACTAGCGGCCCGATACGTGCTTAGCTACGTATAAAGTGAAATAGTAATAACGAATTTATTGGATCATCAAAATAATTTATTCAAACATAAAATATTTTTTTTTATTGCTAGCAATTTTATAAACTAAAGACTGGGGGTACCGACTCTCGAAGGGTTAAGTGCAAGGCAACATAAAGTAGGCCATTTGAAAATCATGATTCCTCCTAATTCAGACCACCAACGCGAAATGATTGTCCTTGGGCTTTGTTGATGGATATAGGAAAAGATAAACGTACAGGGTATTTTAATCGTTTGAACTCAAACGGCATATCAGTTGGGATCATAGGGATACGTGGTATCAAACAAAATTCTCCGTTTGATTTACCAGTGACGATCGTTGCTTCAATTAAATTTGGCAATAAGCCACTTAAGAATTTAGCCAATCTGGTGCAATTACAGTTTTGGTGGATTATAAAATAACAAAGAAAGTGGCATTGATTTTTATATATATAAGATATCAAATATAACTTTTATACTGATAAATAAAGAAATTCGTGCGAAATTATTTCCTTACTATTCAAAAAAACTGAAAAACGCATAACGTTCAGGTTTTACTTCTGCCAACACTACCAGAGTGCATCGCGATATTTTTTAATTTCTAGCTAAACAAAAGTATTTATGATGATCAGATTTGTAACTAAACACATTGCAGATGGCGATTAAACCATAGCCTGAGTCGTCGCCTCGGCGTCGCGCGTCATCGTCAAGCAGAGGCGGCTTCCAACCTAAACGGCTGCAGCTGAATTTATCTAAAAGACAATGAAGCATGAACTGGAATTTATTCTCATTTTGTGTAATATGGCAAACCAACAAAATGAAAATATTATTCTTGATTGTTCTTCAATGACGACAGTCAGCTTAACAACAACAAAAAATATCTTTTGATTACACCTTCAGTCTCGATACCTTTAATCTCGGTGCAACGCATGACAGACAGTCTATTTAAATAAATTTTGTGTAAAAGTTAAAAAAAAAAAAAAAAATCACTCCATAGTGAAAAAAAAACTTTTGTTTCACCAATCTTTGTGTACTATTTTTAATTGATAAAAAACACTGTTGAATTGAGAACTATTTTTCCTCTTTTAGATTTTGTCAGGTTATGAGGGGATGTACTCTACTATTTTTACAAATTATTCATTCCAAAACGATTCCATTGAAATTGAGCTAAACGTTCGTAATATATTAAACTCATAATTATCGATCAATTATCGGTCAATAGTCTTGTAATGGAATGGTGATAGAATGACAATATAAAACCGTTTGTAGAAATCATTTTTTATAAACTACTCTATTTGAACATTTATAAATATAGAAAAGACAATATATAGAAAAGTCATAATGACGCCATTATGTTAATAGTTTACGAAATTAGATAAAAACGATCATTATGATATCATTGATCCACCATTCTGACACTAGCATACTATAATCAGTTCAGACTGCAGATCTATGTCCAGCGTAACACACTATTACTACCAGTTGGAATCACTTCAAAGCTTATTGCTATTCTAATCTCCAATATGTTCCAAAATGTATTTGCTCAACAACGTAAATAATGCAATTGATGTTGTTGAACTGTCAAAATGAAACTCTTTGCTACTGACAATGTGTTATGCAATTACCCTGCCGGATTACCACAAAAGCGTCCAAACAGATTTAAATTAAAGGTAGCACACACATAATGAAAATCTGTACAATCACTGTTAAAATCGGTACTACGTTTCCCGGGCGTATTTTCCGATATCCAAACGCGTAAAGCCACCGGTGACCTGGTAATCATTCCACGTATTGTAATTTTTATGTTTAATATTACAAGTGTCTACATTTAGATCAACGTACTATGGACCAGGGTTGTTATTTTGTTACTAATTATTGTTGAATGTAAATGCTACTCAATTACAACAAAACACAATTTTATAATGTGATTGTAATTGTAAAATGTTTGTATTGCTAAATAAATATGTATTAATAGTTAAATTTCTGAGTATTTTATGGATTTCTATATATATGTAAAAATGTATTAAGTTTAATTTTTAAGTCAAGTTAACTCTTTCACAGATGGAACGCCTCACCGCATTAATTTTACATTTTAATAATAAAAAAAATCAACGACTAACATTTAATTATAAGTAAAGAAACGAATTTAATATGCAGTTACATAAATACATACAGTATGTTAAGAAAACCCTGTCCGACCCGTGAAGGTGTTGTTAGGTATCGATAACTGATTCTACTAATGGATACAAAACCGGACTAAACTTAAAAAAAATCACCCTAAAAAAATAAATATTATTTCGCAAAAAGAGGTAACTTAATAAATGTGCGTTAAGCACCCTTCCACGGGCGGCGCACTAGAGCAGGAAGGCCAGTAGCCCCAGCTACTGTCTTTAATTTAAGCTCTACCTAATAGGTTTTAGTACTTGAATTAATTATTAAAAGGTTCTAAGTGTCACTTTACTCAATAAAATAAAATAAAAATAAACTGAACAAAGTTGTATGGTATTTTTCTTTGTCTTCAAATGGAGGAGTGGTTGCAGAGCCGCCACGACACATCCAAGTTTGGATTAACGCAGCTCTTCAAAAAACTAGGTAGTTTTGGGAGGTTTCTGTTCAGGGTAAGATGGATGGAAACACGTCACGACTGTTGTATCGCCACAAGGATACGGTGGAGATATCTACGGCGGGAACCTAACATCGCCGTGTCAAAAGATACACCACATTAAGCACTTTTTTAATTTTTATGCAAGCCTGATTGTATGGTTTAGATCTTTTTCGTCTCCTTCTTATCTTTGTGTTGTTAAATCTTGGTGGAAATGGTGAAATAGTTCCGCAATTAGTCTTACTCGAAATAACAGCACTAGATTCAGTGCAAAAACCAATAGCCTGAAAATCCTAATAGTTTCCGGCAGTACACCATTACAGTTGGGCACTATTTTGTATATCTTCTATAACACCCGGACTCATTACTCATCCATAATCAACTCATAGACATCATGGAAGATAACCAGAACAGCGTGTAACAATAATGAATAAAGCTCGAAGCTTTATTCATTACCGTTAATAAGAATGCTATTAAAATTATCCTTAGAGTCTAAGACTGATTGTAATTGGAGTCATATTTTACTTTTTAAAGTTATTTTTGAATATCTGCACCAGATACGTTAAGTATGCTACCGATTCTAGGTAGCATACTTAACGTATCTGGTGCAGTTCACGAAATCGACAACTTACCATAATCATTTGAAATAATGTTAAATAGAGATGTAATAGAGTTTTAAGAAAAACTACGGATGAATCCTAAAACTAAAAAAAACAATCTACATGGTGCCTGACTTCATGAAGTTTTTAGCGTTTGTTTCGTCTTAAAAAATTACAACTGTTTAATTATTTTTTGTTTATGGATACACTTGAGATCTATCAGCTCTTGTATGGAAGAACTGTCAAAAAGTCTAAATTATTATTCCGATAGTGTTACCTGTTAACTACTTACTTACATACTTATTAGAAAAATAAATCAAGATGTAAGGTATTTATATGTAATGATTTCAGGTCAAAATAAATATATACATTTGGATTTTCCTGTTGCAATCTTCTTTGTTTCATTATGTTCTGGTATTGGTGCCACATTAAACGTTTCGTTTTACTGAAGAACGAAACATCTTCGCACACAAGAAGAAAAAAGGTAGGGAGAAAATATGCGTCACATCGACATAAGACGACCACCACTCAGCATAATGTTACATACACATTAAATTTGTTGCGATATGTGCCGGGTTCGATACGTCATCTTTTGTAGAGGGTCCAGATCAATCTCCCTCTGGCGCAGCATTGTTGGTCGTGTTGTTGGGTTTAACATTGCATCACCTCACTCAACAGCCGTCTTCCTTCCTATTCATCCAGTTTTTTTGAGTGAATAGGGAATCTTAATAATCTAGCGCGCTTTACCATCAACGATTGCATCACTGCTTACCATCAGACGGAATTGTGGTCAAGCACTAGTTTATAATTATAAAACAAACCTGATGTTATCAGTAAAAAGATGTATTTTGTCCTTTTAGCATATTACTGTCATCAGCAGTAGTATAATTATATTATGTGCTCTGCCCCGTAGGGAGATAGTTAGAAGACTTAAATCCCAGTAGTGAGAACATTATAGTCAGATTATCTTTATTGATGTATAATTTGTTGTTGATCAACATAATGCTACGAACTTACACTTCTCTTTTAACTACTAATTTTCCTAATTTATATTCAAGTGAGCAACTTTCGCCTATACCTCTGTTTCGGATGGCTACAAATAGTGCGAGCAATGTACTTGTAACTGTATTATAGTACCTACATATACTATGGTACTCTTTTTTTTATAAACTATAAACTAGTCCTTGACCACAATTCCGTCTGATGGTAAACAGTGATGCAATCATTGATGGTAAAGCGCGGTAGTTTATTCAGCCTATTCACTAAAAAACCTTATTGAATAGGAAGCAAAACGGCAGTTGAGCGAGGTGATGCAATGTTAAACTCAACAACACGACCAACGATGCTCCGCCACAGGAAGATTGGTCTGAAGATCCTCCACGACCAATCTCCCGACATAACAACATTTGGCGCATCATATCCGGCACACATCGCAACACAACTGCTCAAACCCGTCCTCAGTACGGCTTCACCAGACATCATACCGGAACACGACGAATCGCTTGGCGGCAAGAATTTGTCTGGTGGGTGGTAACTTCTGCCGGCTGTCGATGTTATTTATGGCCTACCAGCGAGAAACACTAAATTAGTGATGATGAATATCTCAAAACTAACGCCGAAATACAAAAAGATACTAATTAAATCACATACACATAATCATAAAACATACTTTTAGCAGAAAAAATTACTTTAAACTACAACTACTTATTATTTTATTTTATTCATAATTTTTTCTTGAAATATGTAGTTTTTTAATAATTGAGATTTTTAATTATTCCTAAGGGAGGAGGAGACATATTAAAAAAATATTAAATTAATTCAAAACTTCAACTTCACTGTCAACAGGAAATGTGATCAAATACTGGAAACATTACAAAACACGTTTCAATTTCAGGGGGTTTCTTAGAGTTTACTAATTATTCATCTATGATTAATTAATATGGGAAACTCTAAGAAGACAAACCAGATAGTGACAACATAGATGTTACTTACTATCTGATTTGTCTTCTTAGAGTTCACCGAAACAGGCCTAAAAGGAAGAAGACTAGGTTACTAGGAGTGCAGCAACGTAAGGAGCATATAACAAATTGGATACACTGCACATATATTCTGACTAAAGGACGGAGGCATTGTAGGTACCCTCATGACGAAAATATACCGAGTCCCTCACACATCAGAGTCAAGACAATGCTAAAATGAAACGGCACCATGTTTATGAATATCTCTTATTTACAGTGCAGTGCTTGGACTCACACCTAACTAGTCACCTACTCAGTGGATGCATGCGAAATAGCAGAATCGCGCTACCACCGCTCTGAATAAATGCCGTTTGTAAATTCCCACAACAAGAAATTAAAGAAAGCCGTATCCGCTGGTCCATTAATTCACTTTCTCAAAAGAACCGGCCGAGAGAAATAGGGCTCGCATATATTAGTACGAGTATGTTTCGCTTACTCTTTGATACCACGTACTGGAACTGGACTGGAACGATTTGCTAGCGGTGGTGTTTCCGTCACACTATAAGTCGAGTGTCTTCAAGGCTAGAGTGAATAGGCTCTTAATAAACTAGCGCGCTTTACCGTCAACGATCGCATCACTGCTTACCATCAAGCAGGATTGCGGTCAAGCGCTAGTTTATAGTTTATAAAAAAAGAGTACTATAGTATATGTAGGTACTATAATACAGTTTTTCCAAAGAAAATGAATGTGATAACTTAATTACTCATCTACAGTCAATTACTACTAAACGACGCTTTATTAATAAACCGCTAGTGCCTAAGGTAAAGGATTTGTAAATAATTATATGCAGTTGGATTCTTATCCCTACTAATATGTAATGAGAAAGTAACTCTGTCTATCTGTCGGTTTATTACGCTTTCACACCTAAACCACTGAACTGATTTTATTGAAATTTGGTACAAAGATAGAGTTGAACTTTAGAAATAACATAGGATAGTTTTCTATCCGGACTTTTGAAGAGTTCTCTTGGAAACGCAATATAACCGAACTCCACGCGCGCGAAGCCGCAGGCGGAAAGCTAGTTTAAGAAATAAAGCAAGTTTATACTGATTATCTTTAACTTTAGTATGTGTCTGTGTTTTTAACATGCTTTTATGAGCTTTGAACTCGATTTTCATCCACTTTACGTCGACTGACTTTCTCCAAACTTTACGTAAGTACTTTTTCAGCTGGAACGGTGCGCTTGCCAGGACTACTAGCACAACATGAACACGAAAGAGTTACTAGCTACTTAATAACCAAGCTGTTTTCATCTATCCCGTCAGGTGGCGACTATTCCAAGGTAGCTCCAGTGGGAGAACACTGGGAGATGAAAGGTAATATGTAAAAATATTGGAGTTGGATATTGCCTCTAATCAACTCAATCCATGGGGCTAAATCCCAATTTCTATAAGGCTGTTTCACAATTAGACATTTTTTTTTATTCGTCTCCGTTATATAAAAATACTCGTATACTCATATAACGAACGATAACGTATACTGATCTTGTTTATGAAAGGTTTTTTATTATATAATAAAATTATTATTATAACAATTGTTATTAGCTATAAATGCTAGCGAAGAAGACAAAATTGGGATAAAAACTACTATGGTTGATTTATATTATTACCATTTCAGTGGTTTTTTGTCTCTCGAGTCGGGCCGAAATTCCCAGCCACTGAGCTGCGTCCAAACCCGTGACAATCAAGAACAATATGATCATATTTACGTACCTTACACACTTACATACACTTACTTGTCTATGATTATCGTGCAAGTAACTATTATGAATGCCTTCGATATTATAATATCAATATCGAAAGCGCAAGTGTAGATCAAATTGCATAAATAAAATTTCTCACGTTCCGTATTCGACAATTACGCACGCAGTCATAGCGGATAACCTACGCAACGTAATAATAGTGAAAGCTTTCAATTGCACATTTTTATAATAAACTTATAAGTTTTATAGCAAAATAGCAGTAGAATAAATTTAGAGAAAACCATAAATAAAATGAAAAAAAAAAATCTGGAATTATTGCAGCATTGGAATTTATAAATTGTTCAGTAAGATGTCCATAGTTGAACGAACGAAACTAAAATTTTGATGACTTCAATCCACTTGCAATTGTAAAATATTGAAACAACAATCATTTCCAAAAAATAGTTCTTTTATTTACTTTTTATACATATAATATGTATAAATATACTATTTTTTTTTTTTGTAAATATTGTTTTTATATTTTTTCGTTTTCCGTTGCATCTTAAGTACGAAAACTGTTCTTTTAGAATGAGTATATTTCCTTTTAAATACACTCATAAATAAAATGGATTTCTAAGAGGTTCAATATTGTTTGTTGTTTAGGGGTTGAGCTGTCAAGCCATAAATGATACGTCTCTCGTCTCTATATTGTGAGAATATTTAAAAATATACGTATCTAAGTGATAGCCAGTCACTATGTTAAAATGCCGAAATGGATTTGAGAGAAATTACATATAAGTAAAGTATGGACTAGGATACTTTTAATCTTAGCACTATGTTAACGGTAATGGAAGTAACTGTAATAGTAGTTTTAGTTTCTTAAATAATTAGACTCATCTTCAACTGTCCGAAAATTTTTATCATAGACGGCTGTTTATTATAATTATTTTCTATAATACAATAAACTATCGACAAATTATCGTTTCTTAAATGAAAATCACCCTACCTGGTAAGCCCACCTGGTAGTATTTTTATCAGGAATTAGTCTCGTTGCACTAACACAGTAACAGAATACTGCCAGACGATCGTCATGAACAAGACACTGCGATCTCCTGAGCAACATCAAATGTTAGAACAATCTATAGAATACAAACTCCAATTAGAAGACATCTCACGTCTGCATCATCCTGGAAGGTGTATCAATGGAAAACTAGGATCATCCCGGAGGACACCAAGGACAGCACGGATGCCGCCAGAAGCAAGGGTTGCTTCTGTCCTATGGAGGGAGGAGTTAACTTATCGTAACACGCATTTACGCTGAGGCTACAGCTACTGTCGTCATGTGTCATATTGCAACTGTACATTTTACTGGAAATTAGGGATAGTTATTTTTTTTTGCATTATATTCAGTCTTGCTTTAGCCACCAGCTCATATCCTGTATGTTTTGTAATTAAAATTAGTATTTGAAAATAAATATTTTTTTAACAAAAACAGCTCTTATTACCTAAACATAACCTATAGAACATTTTTTTATTATCGTCGTCGTTTTTTAAATACTAGTACAGATTATCAATTTTTTTATTTTTTTTTTTTAAGGGACAAAACCCGCCACACTTTTCCCAACCACTGTAACTCTTGAAAGCCAGAATCAACAGTGGCGACCGCCAGAAAAACGCCGAGCAATGAAGCTCGACGAGTCCCGCAGAAACGATTCAACTGTCTTGGGTCCCGCAACGAAATTAATCAGAAAAGAATAGCGGAGGAGTAAGAAAAAAGATATTTTTTTTTCCACTTCCCTCCATAACAAGCAGGAGACAGAACAGAACTAGGCCAATCGGCACAAAGGGACATTATTGCAACTGGGAGAAGGCCAGATTGCCAAACACCACGGAATAAAATTTGATTAAGTTAATGGGTCCTAAGTAGGTATTAGCTGTTACAATTGATTCCAATAATAGGTATGGCAAAAGCGCCTGAACGCACGGAAATTGGTTCTAGTTTCTACAAGGTCCGTATAATAAACGACTCCGGATGTAACTTGTACACTATCCAACATAATATTGCGTTCATTCTGCCAAAGAACACACTCCCACAAGATGTGATGTGTTCAAATTCACAGTTCGATGTAGAACACTGACACAAAGGCGAAGGAACAAGTTTAAAAGAATAGAGTTTACTTTTAAAGTTGCCATGACCTGTGAGAAATTGGGCAACGCAGTGGTCAACCTCCTGCCATGTCTTAGCCAGCCGATCGCCAACGAATGGAAAGAATAGATGAAGGTGATGGAATTATCCCACCTACTTTGCCATTCGGATAAAAGGTCCTCCCAGACTTCATTCTGAGGTTTATGTTTTTTAGATTATCATTTGTTTGTTTTTTTTTTATGTTTTTGATAAACTTGTCTCTGAATATTCTTCATAGGTGTACAAATAAGTTACCGCCATTTTTTAAACATGCGGACGAGCGTTATCATGTAGGAGAATAATTTTGTCATATCTGGAGTAGTAAATGGGTGCGTTTTACCTCTTCCTTGTATCTTCCTCCAATAATGTTTCGAATTCCGTGTCTTCGTACGATTTCGGTCTTCCACTACTTTCTTTGTTTTCACAGCTTCTAAATTTCTGAAATCACTCACGACAACTTCTCTCTCTTAAAGCATCTTCATTCACCATAAGCTTCTACAAACAATTGATCGATCTCAGCTGCAGATTTTTTCAAATTAGAGAAGTAACAAAAGTTCCCGCAAACGATGGTTATTCGGCAGAAAAGTTGACATTATTGCACAAAAATAAATATATGGTACTAATACAGACTCACTAATACTCTAAGTGTATGTGTATACAGATAACAGATGTCCGAACTTACAATATTACATGTTTTGTTTAACGGCGGAAACTTATTTGTACGCCTAAGAATATTATACTAAAGCATAAATTAAGTATTAACAATGTCAAAAATTCTGTCCTTTTTTATTTTTGAATGTTTACTGTAATTTTTAAAATGGTCGTAGCACTATGTTTTATTTTAAATAGATTTTTGTTTGTTTCGAAAAGTAAGAGTTTCATAAAACGTAACGAATCAACTTTAACTCCACGTGGATCTCGCAGGCTGCCCCACGTGGCTATCCCTTCAACGCGCTTGCGTCAACTCACGTGGACCCACCAAGTCGGCTCAAATACGATGTAAGATACAAGGAGCCCATAAACATTTGGAGCTTGAATCGGGAAATTTGAGCAGTCGATACGTAACAACTACCATTCTAGCGTAACGCTAAACTCGCCCGTATTTTCATCTCTACAAGTTTGTAAATCAGATCCACCTATAGACATATTGACTTCAACGCGCAATCTCGATCGTGGTTCTCATAATGGAATGAGTATGTGCGACTTAATTTAGTTGATTTCTAACAAATTATGACTGAAAGGTACACAATATAACAAGGAAATTATGCAGTATGAAATACTTATCAAGTACCAGTAAAAAAATATTCGGAACACCGTTTTATTACAACTATATTTGTAAAGTTTTTGAAAAGCGGCAATCCAAAATGGCGGTCTTTCGGCCAGTTCGTAATACTTTTTTGCAAATATCTTACTAAATATGACAGAAATGGGGTACAAGATAACACAGAGTCTAGGTTTAATTAAACACTTTGTTGATCGCAATAGTTTTCTTTGGGCGTACTTATTTCCTTCTTTCATATTTCTGTTGTCATTGAGAGTCGAAGAAAGTGGTAGTAAGTCCTAGCGGTTAACCATTTTTCCTGATCATTGGTAAATAAAAATATGTAGGAAAAATGTTTGCATTTCTGTTTTATTCAACGAATTTTATATTAACAATATGACAACTATAACATGACAAATGAAAAACAAAATACGAAAAATGAATAATAGAAAAAATATAAAGAACAAGAAGGCTAATTGCTTTGCATCGATCTCGATCGTGCACATGCTCCCCCTTTCAAAGCAGAACGATCTTCTTTAGAGGTCGACGGAGAATTCCGGCAGAGGTCCTGACGTCGACCACTCTGAGGTTTCCGTCACGACCAGGGAACAGCGCTGTGACCACGCCTCGCGGCCACGTGCCTCTCGGAAGGTCTCCATCTGCGATCAGTACAGGGTCTCCAATTTTGACCGACACTTCACCGCCGCGGACTCTTCGTGGTGCCAGCTGTGGTAGGTATTCTCGAACCCACCGCCGCCAGAAATGATCGGCCAGTCTTACGGCCCTACGCCAGTGGTTCCTGCTGCATAAATCTGCGTCCGTGAGTTGAGCAGGGAAGTTATAAACCGATGAGGTGCCCAGCAGGAAATGAAATGGCGTCAACGCTTCTGGATCTGCTGGATCTGGTGATATATGCGTGATAGTCTGAATTGTTTATTGCTCTTATCAATAAACTGCCCCTACTGGTGCGCACAAGGTGGATGGACTTCGCTGCGACACGTGTCGGCGCTGGCCCTACCTCCAGCTTGGGCAAGGTGGAGCTGTTGTCTAGGTTCCTGGCCCAAGAGGTGGACCTACACACCAAGTTCGACAGCACTTTCTCGGACTTGTCACATAATCACATACATAGAGAACGTACGCATGCAACCGTGGAGGAGGTGGAGCTGGTGCACACGGCGAATTCGTACTCTGAAAAACATCCATCTACCGAAAAAACACGAAACATTCGTAGGGCGTCTTGTTTATGTTGTAAAAAATCGTCACACAACGTTTCGAAATGTGACAAGTTTAAGTCAATGTCAATTCATGAAAAGTGGCAGTTTATAAAAGAAAATAAAATTTGTTATCGTTGTTTAGAAAAAAGGCCGCATACTTTCCGGTTCTGTAACAATAACAAAAATAAATGCCAAATAGGTGACTGCAAGAATAGACACCACACTCTGTTACACAATCCCGAGTTCAGTATCGACATTCGCTGAACGAGATGCTTCGCCACACAACACGCCTCCCTCCCAGGTTCCTTCTGCAGCCATTTCGGTCGATCCGGGTTCCAGCGTAGTGCGGGAGATAGTCAACCACACAGTCGCGGCGCCGGACGCATCCAGGGAGCTCGCAGTGGTTCCTACTCATCGTCCCCTTCTGAAGATGGTAGCAGTCACCGTATCGGGACCTGCGGGTAAGGTAGACACGTACGCGTTGTTGGACGACGGGTCGACTTCGACGTTCATCGACTCCGACATTACTGACCGTATAGGTGCTAGCGGACCGTGTGCGCAGATACATTTGGATTGTGTCGGTGGGTTGTCTCGGGAGACCGAAGTACGGTACGTGGACTTCGAGATAAAGGGCAAGCATGTAAACGAAACCTTTACCATAAGGAACGCGCGATCAATTAAAAATTTAGGGTTAGCATGGAAACAATATGCCAGCCGCAACGACCTGCATACTTACCCCTATCTGACTGATATAACTCCAAAGCTGTGTTACGACAACGCGAAGCCTATGCTAGTGATCGGAATTGATAATTGGCATCTCACCATAGCGAACGCCACGAGAAAGGGTACCAAGTATCAACCAGTAGCGATACAAACGGTGTTGGGCTGGGTAATTTTTGGTTTCGCGTGCAGTAAAACTAGACCGGTAGAAAAGCTATACCACACTGCAGATACCGCTGCTAGGGATCCGGAGCTTGACGAGTTCATCATAGCGCAGTATAGATTGGACGCAATAGGTATATCAAAGCACGAGGCGCGTAGCACCGAGAACCAGCGTGCGCTCGATATCCTCGACCGCACGGCGCGCCGGCTTCCCGAAGGTCGTTTTGAAGTAGATTTGTTGTGGAAGACCGATAAGTTAAACTTACCGAATAGCTATCCGTTGGCTCTATCCAGGTTTAAGAGTCTTGAGGCAAAAATGATTAAAGATCCCGCGTATGCCAAGAAATACAGTAAAAACATCCACGACATATTATCCAAAGGATATGCCGAGGAATGTAGCGAGATTAAACCGGTGGGTGTTTGTTGGTACTTGCCACATTTTGGCGTGGTAAATCCCAACAAACCAGAAAAACTGCGCGTAGTCCATGACGCTGCGGCACGATCACGAGGAGTGTCCCTGAACTCAATGCTGCTGCCCGGACCCGACTTCTTACAGTCCCTACTAGGTATCTTAATGCGCTCCAGGGAAGGAAAGGTCGCCGTAACCTCTGATATCAAGGAAATGTTTCCTCAAATAAAAATTATCGAGCGTGACCGCGATGCCCAACGCTTCCTGTGGCGCGACGATCCTTCTGGCCCTATCAAACTATATAGGATGTCTTCGATGATGTTTGGGGCCTGTTCAAGCCCATCGACGGCAATCTATATAGTCAACCTAAATGCTGCACAATTTCAAGAAGAGTTTCCTGAGGCCGTGGCAGCCATTAAGTTGAACACCTACATGGACGACTTCATTGGTAGCTTCGACAACCTGAACGATGCAGCCCGGCTGGCCTCTGAAATCGTTACAATCCACAAACGCGGTGGTTTTGAGATGCGTGGCTGGATTTCCAACGAACCAGCAGCACTGGCCCAGCTGCCAGCCGAGCTGATATCCGAACTGACTAATAGTAGAGACGTAGAGTTGTGTAGAGACTCAACCACTAGAACGCTTGGTGTTCTCTGGCAGCCAATCCGCGATGTCCTGAAGTTTAATTCTGGAGTGTCAGTCAACATTTCAGCTCCAGTTACTAAACGTCAGGCACTGACCCAAATCATGAGTGTGTATGACCCGCTGGGTATTCTAGCGCCAGTTGTAATCAGGGGGCGAATCCTATTCCAAAACTTATGAAGAAAAGGTTTGGAATGGGACGAAACTATGTGTGACAGCGATTCCAAGTTATGGCGCGACTGGTTTGAAGCTGTAAAGTCAATTTCAAAGGTTCGCGTGCCGCGGCACTACTACATGGGAGACGCAGAAAAATTTTGTCGTGAGTTGCATGTTTTTTGTGATGCCAGCGAGTCTGCGTACGCCGCGGTTGCGTATTGGCGAACCATTGATGTGTCCGGAAATGTTAGCGTATCTCTTATTAGTAGCAAAGCTCGCGTCGCGCCGCTAAAACCATCATCTATCCCGCGCCTCGAGTTGCAAGGAGCACTTATAGCTACTCGTCTCGCGTCATTCATTTGCGACGTTCACTGTTGTAAACCCATTCGCCGATACTTCTGGTGTGACTCTATGACCGTTTTAGGCTGGCTACGCAGCGATGCCCGAAATTACAAAGCATTCGTAGCGAACCGAGTCGGAGATATTTTAGAAGAGAGCACCGTTACCGAATGGCGTTGGATCCCGACGAATCTGAATGTCGCCGATGACGCCACGCGGTCTAGTGGTGGCGTGCCAAGTTTAGAGTCACGGTGGATGCGCGGACCGCCATTCCTATTGTTGCCTTTTGCCAAATGGCCCTCGAAACCAGCACAACGTAAGGTCGCAAATGAAATTGAGCTCAAGTCATCTTCATTACCAACGCCATCTTGTAGAGTCAACGCTAATGTAGAAGTTGAGTTGTCCGTACCTGTCGTAGCTAGCTTTTCATATTTTAGCTCATGGTTTAGGATGGTAAGGCTGTTGACAGAAGAACGCACACCGCCTCACGTGCTGTACCTTTCAATGACACACCTAGGCGGGCAAGGTTTTCAGCGGGTGTATATGTGTTGGCAGAGTCTAGGTATGACCGCTTGAACACGAGCCAGTCAAGTGATGCTCTGCCGTCGAACACAGGTAAGTTTATATGATTTGACCTCTGGACCGGTCTGTTGTTGGAACTGTTGTTGAAAGGAAGTTTCCTTACCAGACTATCAAATGCGGAGACAAGTTGACCCACCGGATCCTGGGCGCTTCGGTACTCACGAGCTGGGGCGACCGCTGCGTAGGACTCGGCGTAGGCAACTCCCTCTGGATCGAACTCGGGTCTGGCAGATTCCTCTAGTCCCGTATAGTTAACTGGGTTACTCTGATATTGGTATTGTGACGTACCTGGCTCAAAGTAATGCAACGTATTAGGGTGATTGTGAATAGGGAATGAATCAATATTTCTTACGTGTGATGATGGTGAAGATCGTGGTGGAGCAGGATTGGGTTTCTCAGATGGTACAACAGTGTCATTGTTTTTGTTGTCGGTTTGTGACTCAATGACTTGCACACTACTGTTTACCCAATTTGAAATGCTGGCCCTGCTGCGACCAGATTTTCTACTGCACCTGCTACCTTATTTGGCCTCAATGGTAGCAACAGCAGCCTGGTGTTCCAGCTTAGCAGTCCGTTTTTCTAACTCAAGTCTTTTGGCTGTTAGCTGTAGTTGTAGTTGAGCTTGCAGTTTCTCCTCTTCCGCAGCTAACTCCAGACGGGCGAGTTCACGGGCGTGTTGTGCTTCGGCGGAGAGCTTCCTTGCCACTACCGATGAGCGGCTGGTGACAGAGTGTGTTTTTGAGGGACTGGCGAGTGTACGGGACGTGGAGACTGTAGACTGCACCGGAGGCGGAGTCGCAACGCTAGCGGGCACTGCCGATGACGCAGGACGAGGCACGCTGTTTTGTGCGGCCTCAGCATCGGGCTGTAGCCGAGTCTGGCTCCGCGTGGCAACCATTTGTGTCCTATAAACACCACTCACTATCTCGAAGGACCAATTTTCCTGATCATTGGTGAATAAAAATATGTAGGAAAAATGTTTGCGTTTCTGTTTTATTCAACGAATTTTATATTAACAATATGACAACTATAACATGACAAATGAAAAACAAAATACGAAAAAAGAATAATAGAAAAAATATAAAGAACAAGAAGGCTAATTGCTTTGCATCGATCTCGATCGTGCACAACCATATTTATTTATTTATAAAATGTTCGTGATACAATATATAAAAAAACTGGTTTTCTACGTAGATGCATAAAGACCAAAATAAGTAGGTACCTCAGTTTTTAAAATCTACTACAACTCGGAATAAAATGTAACATGAAGATGATGATCTTTCCAGATAAACTTTCATCCCCTAGAACTCTATAAACGCGTTATTTACCCCTAACTAGTATTTAGTATCAGTTCCGGTACAAAAACGGATCACAATGACCACTTTACACTAGGAGAACATGAAATGGAGAAATTTGCATTGTTAAACTGTTCTAACACACAGTAGTATCGCGCCAACAGCATCTATGTGTTAGGAAAGGGAACTGATACTAAGTATGTATATATACAGACCAAAATTAACAATACTTTCGCTGTCTAGTGCCTTACAGTTACGTACAAATGTACAAATGCTTTACGGCTATTAATTCAAATAGCCAACATAACATAGTAAAGTTTGCCTTGAGGTGGCTTTTCTCCAATCTAGGGGGTCCAAACGCCTCCTGCTAGAAGGCTTTATAGGGTGATATCGGTGCGGTCCTTGAGACGGCTACCAGCCCGACGCTTGATCTCGTCCTAGACGACCTTGGCCGTCCGTATTCGCTGGGGCGGCAAGTCTCCTTGCCACCATGGGATCTGGAGGCCAAAGTCTTCGCCCACATATGAAAGTAGCGAGAGGAGCCAAACGCCGCAAACACCTCTGCCGCGAGAAATTACGGTACAGCGGAGAGAGCTTCGGCGGAATCTCATAGAAATAAGGAGAGTGCGATTGTTTCAATCCCCTTCTGGGCACGCCACAATAGCGGCCATAAGTTCCCTTTTTGAAGAGTGGCTTCAGAGGCGCCACGGCTCCCTCACCTTCCGCCTAACCCAGGTCCTCACCGGCTGTTCCTTGAGGTTTTTGTTTCCTGTTCCAGGTAAGGCGCGATAAAACACCAGGATGGTTATCACTGTGGGGATTACTATGAAGATACGGTGGAACTCTGCCTGGCTTGGACGGAGTACCGCCTTGTCCTCGTTACGGCGTTTGGCGGCGGCGATCTCTCACGTTCAGCCCTGGTCCTAGCCATGGTCCGGAGCGAGAGCACATAGCGGGACATTACCTCCTTCTGCGAAGCAGTAATACTAGCAAAGGTGGCGGAGGAGTTCATGAAGGAGAGGCAATCTCAGCCCCATCATGCCCCTAGCCACCGCTGATTTCCCAACCAAAAAATATAAGACAGTTTAAAAACGCTCAAACACTTTTAATAAGTATAATCTATGTTAGTACTAGAAAATTATAATTTTATAATTTCCTAGTAGGTACTAATATAGATAGATTAGATTGCAACGGCGTACTGTTACGATAGTCTCGCGCCAATGGTTACTACGTATATACATAGATATTATACGTATGTAAGTGTCTGGAACAGGAACAGATACTAATCATATAAAACAATATAAACAATACTTTCGCTGTTATTTGCCTTTAATTTTTTTAAATCTTATATTTAAAGAAAACCGCACAGCTAGTGTCATATATTCTTAAACCACAACAAGATTTTCAGGACATTTGCAAAGTGATTGTTCAGGGAGGCAGTGTTGTTTTATTGCATCAAATATCAAGGCATCTAGCACAATTTTAAAGTAAAGCACAAACATGAAATACATCTCAATAAATAAGTACCTAGGTGTCATTCTAAATCAAGAATCATTGGTGTATAGAGAGTTTCTTTTTTCTTATAGATTTTGGTATCTAAACGGAACGCATGTTAGACAGTTGCAGTCACGAGTCAACGAAACAACACTAATGTATTAAGCAATAAAATAAAAAGAAATGTATTAAGCATTATTTATATTTTTATTCATTACCGAACACCGTCATAAGACGTTATGGTACATTAAACGTGACACTAAAAAATTATAGTTTCATATACACTTATGTGTGTCATATTTGGTCATTATTTTATTCCACAATTTGCCGCTAGATGTCGCTGCTTATATCTTTTACTAATTTTTCTGATTTTTATACGTAACAAATAGAGGAAAGACCTATACTCAAATAGGCATAGCGCCGTCTTCTTATATTTGCTATATTGAAATTTAGGTTCAACGAGTATCGACTGATTGGGCCGTGTGGGAGGTCGAATGAAGCATAGGTGATGATGCGGTTTATGTTAGCCGACTCAGTACCAACTATGATGGTTGGAATCAAGCGTCTGGAGTTAGACCTGTTCGACACGCTTGGTAACAAACAACGTTTAATACATACACTACACAATAATAAAACAGTATGTACGACAGAGGGGAGGCGAGGCGTTATTCACATTATAACATAAATGATAAAGGTCTCAGAAAATCAATGTATAATGCAAACGATGTCATTTACACACAATCATTTCGCAAATGTACTACTTTGGATAAAGAGAAGTCGATTTTGGTTAGGTACAAATTAGTGATCTAATTATTAACCACGGGCATGCTAGCAAGAAGTTAGTTGTGGGATTGAGCACAATGAGACAAAATCAATTTCCCTTAAACATAACTAAACAAAATACCCTCCGCATGAAGTAAACGCGATAGAAAAGCCCGGGGTTGTCATTTCACGAACCGGTGAATCACTAGGAACATAGACTTACACGGAGTTCGTAAGGTGAAATTCTGATGTTTCCCGCCAAATACATGATGTGTGTCACTCTCTCACATCAGTCTATCCTTTTTAAGCACTTACTTGGGCGTGGCTAAGGAGGCGTTATTATAGTAGACTATCAAAGAGATACCAAGAAAATTGTTAAGGAAATCGTTAGGGCTTAGGGTAGGACTTTATGGATGATGATCAAGAAATTCTCTTGTTTCCTGTTTCAAATACTCATTCGTTTGACAATAGCTGTGTCAGCTAGCGTTGTCGTGGCGCTGGATGGATGATGCGTCCTTACGAGTTAAATTTTCGAAGTCGAAACGAAGGAACGTGGCACCATCTCCTTTGAAGAGCAGGAGCTTTTCCAATCGACGCTTTGACAAAACAATGTCATTAATCTTCTTACTTGCAACCGTTCAGTTCTGTTCCAGCTCAATCACTGCAGCTGCTAACCGTTAGCACAGTGGTTGAGCTTTTGACTGTTGTGCTGTGTATCGCGGGTTCGATTTCAGCACGAAAAATATTTGTATGACCTGCAAGTGCTTGTTCCGGGTCTGGCTGTTTGTGTATGTGAGTGCCTATGTTTGTAAACACATCCACGATACAGGAAAAATATCAAGTGCGGGGCAACGTTTAAAAAATTTTTTTTGAGACTACTCAAATTTAGTACAGTTCTAAATAAAAATTGCCGAGAAATATGAAAAAACAGAACTTAAAAGGCACACCTAGTAAGTTGTACAAATATGTAGGTAATGGTAGTAATACAAGTCCGTCAGTCACCCCCTCAAATTCTCAATATGCAATCTTAGGAATAATTCAAACAATCAATTTATTGACATACAAATTGACGTAAAAACTGTTTTTTTGGAACCTTGAACAATAATAAAAATACTAGTTGAAGCAACTGACGTTAAACTGTGTAAATAAAATTAATACATAAAAAAAAAAAAACTGAGGTGGAGTATTTCGCAGCTGCTTTTTGCTTTTAAATGTTCTTAAATGGACTTAGTACGTAATATAATCTAGACCGATTGAACTAATACTGCTTTTAATCAATATTTCATTTTGACTATAAAAGGTGTATAGGGCCCAAAGCATGACAACCGAGTGATCCTTCATTGTTCGTATTGTGCTGAAAGACATCTCTACCCTATGTATATTATTATTTTTGCAAACTGGGTAAAAACGTAACGCCACACCACATACACTGATTATATGCCTTTACTAAATAATTATTTAAGAAAATAAATAAGGATGTAATTATTTGTGAGAGTTTCAACGGCCTAGACGTCTAGGTACCGTCCTGGCCGCTGTAACTCTGGCGCCATTCACAGCGCTGTCAGCTTGCCGAGTGAAGTGATTGCAGGCGAATGTGACGAAGCAGTGGGTGTTGGGTGATAAATAGGGGGGTGGGTAGGTACCTGCATTTGAAAATTTTTATTTAATTACCTTTACTGCTTTATCTTGGCACTTCTACATGCCGATATGTAGCATTAACTACTTAAATACTTATGTTTAAGGCGCTGAATTATGGTCGTGATGGCCTAGTGATTAAAACGCCAGCCTCTCAACTCAAGTATGATTGCGCGGGTTCGATTTCAGGTCAGGCAAGTACCAATATAGCTTTTATATGTACTTTCTAAGTATATCTTGGACACCAATGAGTGAAGGTGAAGGAAAACACGTTGAGGAAACCTGAACTAAGAATAAGTCTGAAATCGCCAACCCGCATTGAGCAAGCGTGGTGATTACGCTCAATCCTTCTCTGTATGAGAGGAGACCTGTGCCCAGCAGTTTTTATTCCATCATTTCTCAATCACTCCTTTTTTTTTTTGAATGGGAAATCAACAAATAACCTCACCCGGTCTGGGTGGAGCGGAAGGGCGTGTCAGACTTTAACTAACTAAAACCCACCCGTGTTTCTTTACTTTTCTGTGCGCTAGCACTTCGATTTCTTTTTTAACCAACTCGCAACCCGGGCCCAGGAAGCATAGGTCTTCATGGACCTTGTCACTATGTGCTGACATCTCTTTGAGGCGCGCTTGAAATACAACGCGCCGTCGACCCCGGCCTGATACTTACCGCAAGCCCACGCCTGCAGTAACCGGGAATTCGACATTGTCTCCCGACCAGGGCGTCTCTTGTAGCGGCCAGGAGTGACACTCCCAATCACCAGGAATTTTGTCTCATATGGAGGCCGCAAAGTAAAGACAGCCATTTTACGCCTTATACAAATGTAACGTTGTTGCTCTATCCTATCAGACTATCTTGTTTAATCATTTAGGGCATGGCTGGGAGACCCGCATGACTATCCCGATCGGGAAATATCTGATCCAAACTTCTAGGAAACCAAATATATCAAAGAGCTTTCTGTCTGTTATTTGTTATATATATCTGGCACGTGATGTTGGAGCCACGTGGACTACTGCTTATTGCGCTTGCGTGGGAAATTCTACTACGACGGAAATAGGATGTTCAATACCAGGAGTTTATAAATCATGAGAATACATGAGGCTTTTCTACTTACTAATGAGTGAACGTTTCAATAGAAATCGACTGACCCGATTAGACATTTTTTTTATTGGTCTCCGTTATATAAAAATACTCGTATATTCATATAACGAACGATAACGTATACTGATGTTGTTTATGAAACGTTTTTGACGTGACAACGTCTTAAATTAGGTTGCGGCTGGGAGTCACTTATGAAAAAGTGTAACGCTCGGTAACGTTACGATGAGTCACCGATGTTTTAGTAAACAAAATATATTTCTATAGTTAAAATTTGTGCAATTCTTATTTTCATTCAATTCCTTGTTCCTATTGTGCAATTTAATTATATTCATATCAATAAATATTCTAGCGAGAAAAAGACGTTGTCACGTAAAATCTTCGCCCGTAAAACCGACTTTACAGGCAACCATTTTTTATTATATAATAATATTATTATTACAACAATTGTTATTAGCTATAAATGCTAGCGAACAAGACAAAATTGGGATAAAAACTACTATGGTTGATTTATATTATTACCATTTCAGTGGTTTTTTGTCTCTCGAGTCGGACCGAAATTCCCAGCCACTGAGCTGCGTCCAAACCCGTGACAATCAAGAACAATCTGATCATATTTACGTACCTTACACACTTACATACACTTACTTGTCTATGATTATCGTGCAAGTAACTATTATGAATGCCTTCGATATTATAATATCAATAACGAAGGCGAAAGTGTAGATCAAATTGCATAAATAAAATTTCTGACGTTCCGTATTCGGCAATTACACACGCAGTCATAGCGGATAACCTACGAAACGTAATAATAGTGAAAGCTTTCAATTGCACATTTTTATAATAAAATTATAAGTTTTATAGCAAAATAGCAGTAGAACAAATTTAGAGAAAACCATAAATGAAATGGATAAAAAAAAAAAACTGGAATCATTGCAGCATTGTAATTTATAAATTGTTCAGTAAGATGTCCATAGTTGAACGAACGAAACTAAAATTTTGATGACTTCAATCGACTTGCAATTGTAAAATATTGAAACAACAAATAATTAACAAAAAATATTTGTTTTATTTACTTTTCATATATGAAATATGGATAAATAAACTATTTTTTTTTTTGTAAATATTGTTTATGTATATTTTTTCGTCTTCCGTTGCATCTTAAGTATGAAAACTGTAGTTTTAGAATGAGTATATTTCCTTTAAAATACACTCGTAAATGAAATGGATTTCTAAGAGGTTCAATGTTGTTTGTTGATTAGGGATTGAGCTGTCAAGCCATAAATGATACGTCTCTCAGAGGGCTCATATTGTGAGAATATTTTAAAATATACGTATCTAAGTGACGTCACTATGTTAAAATGCCGAAATGGATTTGAGAGAAATTACATATAAGTAAAGTATGGACTAGGATATTTTTAATCTTGGCACTATGTTAACGGTAACGAAAGTAACTGTAACGGTAGTTTTAGTTTTTTAATTAACCCTTAATAAGGCTCGCGCCTGTGTTAGGGCTAGAAAGTAAGTTACAGTTACCCTTTTTTTGGGTGGGAAATAATATCCCTTTGCCCGATTATGTATGTGCACTGTGTCTCCAAGTGGGAAAATAATTCCCTTTGCCTATTTAGGCAAAGGGAATTATGCCTAGTTTTGTTGTTATTCATATACTAGTATTTCAACTGGTTTCGCTTATTACATTTTATTTATTTTTTTATGCAAATAAAATAAAAGTTCGTAACGCATTTCACTACCGTTTTTTTTCTTTATTCATAAAGAAAAAAAATCTAGTGAAATGCAAAAAAATTCATAGGTAAATAAAATAAAAGTTCGTAACGCATTTCACTAGAGTTTTTTTTTTATTCATAAAGAAAAAAAAAAATCTAGTGAAATGCGTTACGAACTCTTCTAACTCCCGTTTTCCTAAATTTTTTTTCTTATTCGTGGTGAATCCTACAAATAAATGATTACATGTAGTAAATACCACATCTGCATCCCCTAAGAAGTTTACTTTCATTAAAATTTCAGCATTCTATCATTATTTGTATTTTGTATTGACTTGTATGCGAGTTCAAACTTTCATATATATAATAAGAAATAAATTATAAAATCAATCGGGCCAAGGGAATAATTTTCCCACTTAGTTTTTCGCAGATTTTAACGCTATTATCAATGTTATACGCATAAAATCAACAAAAAAACATAGCTAAAGTTGCCCTTTCATATAAGATGGAAACATATCTACTTTCAAGATTTTTCGTT
Source organism: Sesamia inferens (assembly GCA_037179545.1). Lineage (NCBI taxonomy): Eukaryota > Metazoa > Arthropoda > Insecta > Lepidoptera > Noctuidae > Sesamia > Sesamia inferens. Next base: position 25,319,391 of record CM073921.1, read on the forward strand.
GAACAATAAAAGATTTTTTCTCGGAAGTAACCAAAAATCGACCGTTATTTTAGCACCTTTTCACGTCACTGAACTTTGACATTGTCATTTCAATATAAGGTAGTAATTTTTTTTTAAAGTGTTGAAAGTTATGAAATTTAAAATCTTCTAAAGAATAGTATATTTCGGTTGCGTTCATTCTATGGGCTATCTTTCATGTAAAATAAACCTGTTTTTCAAAATAGTCTTGGTGGGAAACTATATCCCTTTGCCTTATTAAGGGTTAATTAGGCTCATCTTCAACTGTCTGACAATTTTTATGTTAGACGGCTGTGTATTATAATTATTTTCTATAATACAATAGCGGAAAAACTATCGTTTCCCAAATGAAAAGCACCCTACCTGGTACCCCACCTGGTAGTATTTTTATCAGGAATTAGTCTCGTTGCACTAACAGAATACTGCCAGATGATCGTCATGAACAAGAAACTGCGATCTCCTGAGCAACATCAAGTCTCAGAACAATCTATAGAATACAAACTCCAATTAGAAGACATCTCACGTCTGCATCATCCTGGAAGGTGTATCAATGGAAAACTAGGATCATCCCAGAGGACACCAAGGACAGCACGGACGCCGCCAGAAGCAAGGGTTACTTCTGTCCTATGGAGGGAGGAGTTAACTCATCGTAACACGCATTTACGCTGAGTCTGCAGCTACTGTCGTCATGCGTCTTATTGCAACTATGCATTTTGCTGGATATTAGAGATAGTTATTTTTCTTTGAATTATATTCAGTCTAGCTTCAATCACCAGCTCATATCCTGAGTGTTTTGTAATAAAAATTAATATCTGAAAATATTTTTTTTTTAACAAAAGCCCTGACTACCGAAACATAACCTATAGAACATTTTTTTTATTATTGTCGTCGTTTTTTTAAATACTAGTACAGATATCATTTGTTTGTTTTTTTATGTTTTTGATAAACATGTCTCTGAATATTCTTAATAGGTGTACAAATTAGTTACCGTCATTTTTAAACATGCAGACGAGCGTTATCATGTAGGAGAATAATTTTGTCATATCTGGAGTAGTAAATGGGTGCGTTTTTCCTCTTCCTTGTATCTTCCTCCAATAATGTTTCGAATTCCGTGTCTTCGTACGATTTCGGTATTCCACTACTTTCTTTGTTTTCACAGCTTCTAAATTTCTGAAATCACTCACGACAACTTCTCTCTCTTAAAGCAGCTTCATTCACCATAAGCTTCTACAAACAATTGATCGATCTCAGCTGCAGATTTTTTCAAATTAGAGAAGTAACAAAATTCCCGCAAACGACGGTTATTCGGCACAAAAGTTGACATTTTTGCACAAAAATAAATATGTGGTACTAATACAGACTCACTAATACTCTAAGTGTATGTGTATACAGATAACAGATGTCCGAACTTACAATATCCCATGTTTTGTTAAACGTCGGAAACTTATTTGTACGCCTAATAATATTATTATACTAAAGCATAAATTAAGTATTCCAAATGTCAAAAATTCTGTCCTTTTTTATTATTGAATATTTACTGTAATTTTTAATATGGTCGTTGCACTATGTTTTATTTTAAATAGATTTTTGTTTGTATTCGCAAAGTAAGAGTTTCATAAAAGGTAATGAATCAACTTTAACTCCACGTGGATCTCGTAGGCTGCCCCACGTGGCTATCCCTTCAGCGCGCTTGCGTCAACTCACGTGGACCCACCAATTCGGCTTAAATACGATGTAAGATACAAGGAGCCCATAAACATTTGGAGCTAGAATCGGGAAATTTGAGCAGTCGATACGTAACAACCACCGTTGTAGCGTAACGCTAAACTCGCCCGTATTTTCATCTCTACAAGTTTGTAAATCGGATCCACCTATAGACATATTGATTTTATAACGCGCAATCTCGTTCGTAGTTCTCATAATGGAATGAGTATGTGCGACTTAGTTTAGTTGATTTCTAACAAATTATGACTGAAAGTACACAAATATAACATGGAAAATATGCAGTATCACATACTTAACAAGTACCAATAAAAAATATTCGGAACACCGTTTTATTACGACTATATTTGTAAAGCTTTTGAAAAGCGGCAATCCAAAATGGCGCTTTTTCGGGCAGTTTGTAATACTTTTTTGCAAATATCTTACAAAATATGACAGAAATTGGGTACAAGATAACACAGAGTCTAGGTTTAATTAAACACTGTGTAAATCGCAACATTTTTCTTTGGGCATACTTATTTCCTTCCTTCATATTTCTGATGGCATTGAGAGTCGAAGAACGTGGTAGTAAGTGCTAGCTGTTAACCAAATTTATTTATTTAAAAATTGTTCGTGATACAATGTATAAAAAACTGGTTTTCTACGTAGGTGCGTAAAGACCAAAATAACTAGGTACCTCAGTTTTTAAAATCTAGTAAAACTCGTAATAAAAAGTAACTTGAAGATGATGATCTTCCAGATAAACTTTCATCCCCTAGAACTCTATAAACGCGTTATTTACCCCTAACTAGTATTTAGTATCAGTTCCACTACCAAAACGGATCACAATGTTCCATTTTACACTAGGAGATCATGAAATGGAGAAATTTGCATTGTTAAACTGTTCAGAACAGTAGTATCGCGCCAAAAGTATCTACGTGTTAGGAAATGGAACTGATACTAAATATGTATATATACAGAACAAAATTAACAATACTTTCGCTGTCTAGTGCCTTACAGTTACGTACAAATGTACAAATGCTATACGGCTATTAATTCAAACAGTTAACATAACATAGTAAAGTTTGCCTTGAGGTGGCTTTTCTCCAATCTAGGGGGTCCAAACGCCTCCTGCTAGAAGGCTTTATAGGGCGGTATCGGTGCGGTCCATGAGGCGGCGACCAGCCCGACGCTTGATTTCATCCTAAAGGACCTTGGCCGTCCGGCTCCGTAGTATCCGCTGGGGCGGGAAGTCTCCTTGCCGCCATGGAATCTAGAGCTCAAAGTCTTCGCCCACATATGGGAGTAGTGAGAGGAGCCAAACGCCGCAAACTTCTCTGCCGTGAGAAATTACGGTACAGCGGACAGAGCTTCGGCGGGATCACACAGAAACAAGAAGAGTGCGATTGTCTCAACCCCTTTCTGGGCACATTACAATAGCGGCCATAAGTCCCCTTTTTGAAGAGTGGCTTAAGAGGCGCCACGGCTCCCTCACTTTCTGAATAACCCCGGTCCTCACCGGAACGGCTATTTCTTGAGGTTCTTGTTTCGTGTTCCAGATAAGGCGCGAGAAAACGCCAGGATTGTTATCACTGTGGGACATTACCTCCTTCTGTGAAGCAGTAATACTGGCAAAGATGGCGGAGGAGTACATGAAGAAGAGGAAACCTCAGCGCCATTATGTATAGCCACCGCTGATTTCCTAACCAAAAAATATTAGACAGACTTTAAAAACGCTCAAACACTTTTAACAAGTATAACCTATATTAGTACTGGGAATTATAATTTTATAATTTCCTAGTAATTACTAATATAAATAGATTAGATTGCAACGGCATACTGTTCACGATAGTTTCGAACCAATGGTTTCTACGTATATAGATATTATATGTATCTAAGTGTTTGGAACAGGAACAGATACTAATCGTATCATCATCATCATCATTTCAGCCGAAAGACGTCCACTGCTGGACATAGGCCTCCCCCAAGGTTCTCCACAACGACCGGTCCTGCGCCTCCCGCATCCAGCGGTTTCCGGCGACCTTCACCAGGTCGTCGGACCGACGACTAATCGTATAAAACAATATAAATAATACTTTCGCTGTTCTTTGCCTTTAATTTTTTTAAACCTTAATTTTAAGGAAAACCGCACAGCTAGTGTTATATATTTCTTAAACCACAACAAGATTTTCAGGACATTTGCAAATGTCCTGATTGTTCAGGGAGGCGGTATTGTTTTATTGCATCAAAGATCAAGGCATCTAGCACAATTTTAAAGTAAAGCTCAAACATGAAATACGAGTACATCTCAATAAATAAGTACCTAGGTGTCATTCTAAATCAAGAATCATTGGAGTATAGGGGTTTCTTTTTTCTTATAGATTTTAGCATCAAACCGAAACGCATGTTAGACAGTTGCAGCATAACGAAACAACAATAATGTACAAAAAAAATGTATTAAGCATTATTTATATTTTTAATCATTACCGAACACCGACATAAGTCGTTATGGTATATTAAACGTGACAGTAAAAAATTATAGTTTCATATACCTAGACTTATGTCTGTGTCATATTTGGCCTATCATTAATTCATTCCCCAATTTGCCGCTAGATGTCGCTGCTTATATCGTTTACTAATTTTCAGATTTTTGTACGTTACAAATAGGCGTAGTGCCGTCTTCTCATATTTGCTACATTAAAATTTAGGTTCAACGAGTATCGACTGATTGGGACGTGTGGAAGAGGTCGAATGAAGCATAGGTGATGATGCGGTTTATGTTAGCCGACTCAGTACCAGCTGTTATGGTTGGAATCGAGCGTCTGGAGTTAGACCTGTTTGACACGCTTGGTAACAAACAACATTTAATACATTAACTACACAATAATAAAACAATATGTACGCCAGAGGGGAGGCGAGGCGTTATTCACCGTATAACATAAATAATAAAGGCACATCAAGTCCCGGAAAAGCAACGTATAATGCAAACGATGTCGTTTACACACACACAATCATTCCGCAAATTTACTACTTTGGATAAACAGAAGTCGAATTTCGGTTAAGTACTAAATTAGTGATCTATTAACCACAGGCATGCTTTAAGCAGTGTGGGACTGTGCACAATGAGACAAAAATTCGTTTGCCTTAAGGCTTAAACATAACTAGACAAAATACTCTTCGCATGAAGTAAACGCGATAGAAAAGCCCGGGGTTGTCATTTCACGAACCGGTGAATCACTAGGAACATAGACTTACACGGAGTTCGTAAGGTGAAATTCTGATGTTTCCCGCCAACTACACGCTGCGTGTCACTCTCTCACATCAGTCTATCCTTTTTTAAGCACTTACTTGGGCGTGGCTAAGGAGGCGTTATTATAGTATATGTCATATCCAATTCACTAGGATATCATGACTATCAAGGAGATACCGAGAAAATTGTTAAGGTAATCGTTAGGGCTTAGGGCAGGACTTTATGGAGAATGATCAAGAAATTCTATTGTTTCCTGCTTCAAATACTCATTCGTTTGTCAATAGCTGTGCCAGCTTGCGTTGTCGTGGTGCTGGATGGATGACGCGTCCTTACTAGTTAAATTTTTGAAGTCGAAACGCACGAACGTGGCACCATCTTCTTTGAAGAGCAGGTGATTTGCTAACTAAAACCCACCCGTGTTTCTTTACTTGTCTGTGCGCCAGGACTACGGTTTCTTTTTTAACCAACTCGCAACCCGGGCCGAGGAAGCATAGGTCTTCATGGACCCTGTCACTATGTGCTGACATCTCTTTGAGGCGCGCTTGAAATACAACGCGCCGTCGACCCTGGCCTGGTACTTAACGCACGCCCACGCCTGCTGTAACCGGGAGTTCGACATTGTCTCCCGACCAGGGCGTCTCGTGTAGCGGCCTGGAGTGAAACTCCCAATCACTAGGAACTTTGACTAATATGGAGGCCGCAAAGTAAAGGCAGCCATTTTACGCCATATACAAATGTAGCGTTATTGCTCTATCCTATCAGACTATCTCGTTTAATCATTGATTTGATAATACAAAATATACGTAGGTATTTTTATTTTTTATAATCTGAATGACGGACTAAATAGAATCATTTTTTTTTACCCAGGAAATATCCCTATTACACGGGCTGCCACTACGGAACTACCATTTTTTTGTTCTGGATGTTCTGTATGGGAAATCATCAAATGACCTCTCACGCTCTGGGCGGAGTGGAAGAGCGTGTCAGATTTTTTCTCAATAAAACCCACCCGTGTTCCTTCACTTGCCTGTGCGCCAGGGCCACGGTTTCTTTTTAAACAACCCGCAACCCTTTTGTTTCCGGTGAGGAAAATCCTTACGCGATGATCGCCGCTCTGGGGCGGGCGACGGGTCTTTCGGACTCTTACTGATTAAAAACCACCCCGGTGTTTCATCTCACATCTACACCGGGGGGTTACGAGGACGAAAACTGCTTTCGCAACCCCCAATTAGTGCTGGCCCGCCACTGAGGGCCCGGTCCATCAGGTCATCCGCCCAATTCACACGCCGAACCAACCGTCCCCTGTCCGCGTCAGCCAGTTGCTCATGTGAATCCTTGATGCTATCCGACGTCTAATATCACGCTGAAAAAACGAAGAAACGGAAGACTAAAGAGGATCCCGTTGGTACGATTGCCGATCATTAAGTTACCTACATTTGGTGGAGATTATTCGCAATGGTTAGAGTTTAGGGACACCTTTGAATCGTTAATCCATAAGAATAATTCTATCGAACCGATAAATAAATTCCATTATTTGCGATCGTCGTTGGAGGGTAGTCCTGCATTGAGTATCGAGTCAGTAACATTTTGCGCGGATAATTACAACATCGCATGGGATTTATTGTGTCAAACTTATAATAATAAGCGTCGGTTGATTAGTAATCACATGAATTCTTTATTTGGTATAGAAAACGTAACTAGGGCGTCTGATAAGTCTTTGCGTTCTATGATAGATACTATATCTAAAAATTTAAAGGGCTTAAAAACCTTAGACCAGCCGGTAGAATACTGGGATACAATTATTATACATTTAGCAGTAAGTAAACTTGATAAAAAAACCAGTACCAAGTGGAAGGAGCACAAAGGCTTATTGGGCGAGGTACCTACCCTCGAAGAATTCTTTAAGTTTCTGCGTGATCGAGCTGAGATATTAGACACAGACAAGCTGAGTACGAGTAAATTAAGTAAATATGGAAGTGAGAGGGCATCTAGCTTTGTCTCGTCGTCACAGCCTAGTGAAAAAACTAATCGTAATTATAATTGTGTCGTTTGCCAAGAAAATCATCGGCTATTTGAATGTGCAAGGTTTAATTCTATGAGTTTAGAACAAAGAAATGAAGTCGTCTGGAAAAATAAATTATGTATAAATTGTTTTAAACCAGGTCATCGTGCTTACAGCTGTAAGGCAATTAGCTGTAAAGTTTGTAAACACAAACATAATGTATTACTTCACAGAAATAAACCTCAAGGCACGGAGGGCGTTGCGAGTTCCCGCGGTAATAGCTCAGGTGAAATAACGCAGTCAGTATCGTTCGGCGTTTCGCGCCCGGACTCGAACTCGCCAGCGTCGCAAGCGACCGCCTCCGCTACCGTTGAGCCTACGCGGCTTGCGCCGGCGGCGAAGGAACCGGTTTCGTTATCTGCTACAACTACTCGACACGTTCTTTTGTCCACAGCGCTCATTAATGTTGTGAGCAAAATAGATAGTAAACATTATGTGGCGCGCGCATTATTAGATTCCGGTAGTCAAATCTCGATTATAACTGAATCTTTTTGTAAAAAATTAGGGTTATGTTGTAAACGTAGAGAGGAAACCCTGACCGTATTAGGCATAGGAAATACTAAGTTAAAGTTAACAGAAAGTTGTAAGTTTAAGTTTAGCTCAATAAACAATGAGTTTAGTGCAGAGATTAATTGTATGATTGTGCCAAAAATCACGAGTAAGTTACCAAATGTAAAGGTTAATATAAATAATTGGAATATTCCGGGTAACGTTGATTTAGCCGATAGTAGATTCTATGAGCCTTCAGAAATAGATATATTAATTGGGGCGGATTTGTTTTGGAACTTGATAACCGGCCAACAGATAAAATTGGGTAAAGGTCTTCCCACCTTGCTGCATTCAAGGCTAGGTTGGCTTGTTGCAGGTCCAATTGACATTCGTAATATGTCGAACAATGAAGTAAAGTGTAACTTAACAACCGGTTTAAGTGAACAAATAGAAAGATTTTGGAAAGTAGAGGAATTATTAGACAAAAGTATAACATCCAGTCACGAAGAGGATTTTTGTGAAAAGCATTTTGTAGATAATATGTATAGGACAATGGATGGTAGATTTTGTGTTAAAATCCCATTTCACACTTCTCCTGAAGTATTAGGGGATTCTTTGTGTATAGCAAAAATGCGTTTAATTAATTTGGAAAAAAGATTAAAAAAACAGCCACATGTGAAGACACCGTATACTGAATTTATCAATGAATATCGAGAGCTGAATCATTTGTCAGAAGTTGAGTCGCCTGAGTTTGGATATTATTTACCACACCACCCCGTCATGCGGGAAAAAAGCGAAACGACAAAATTACGAGTTGTTTTTAATGCTTCGGAGAAGACTAGTAGTGGGTTGTCGTTAAATGATATCCAAATGGTAGGACCAGTTATACAGGACGATTTACTCAGTATTATGTTGCGATTTAGGCAACATAATTACGTCATGACTTCGGATATCGAGAAAATGTATAGACAAATATTAATATCCGATAGTCAAAGACATTTGCAGATGATAGTATGGAGAGAGAACGAGAATGAACCCATGAAACATTTACAGCTAAATACAATCACATACGGAACCGCGTCGGCTCCTTATTTGAGTACGCGTTGTCTTTCCCAATTGGCTGATGAATGTGATGATCCAGAAGTCTCGAATATAATAAAACATGATTTCTATATGGATGATCTTATTACTGGCCATGAAACCGAGGACGGGCTGAACCGTATATGTAGAAAGATCACCCAAACGTTAGATTCAGGATGTTTCAAATTACGAAAGTTTAGATCGAATGCCACTCAGTTGCTAGTTGCAAATAGGTTGAATGAAGTACAGTGTATTTCCGAGTTTAAGGCAACTAGTAGTACTTTAGGCTTAACGTGGGCACCTGAAACTGATACTCTAAGGTTCGAGATACAAGTAAATAGCCAAGAGAAGGTTACTAAACGTAACGTATTGTCATGTATCGCTAAGATATTTGATGCGTTAGGATTATTAAGTATATTTGTGATTAAAGCCAAATTGATCATGCAGAAGTTATGGTTATGTAAATTAGGATGGGACGAACCCATAGGGCATGACATTCGAATTATGTGGGATAAATTTGTAAATAGTATAAATTCGTTAACTTGTGTAGAATTTCCTAGACATGTCATGTGTAAAAATGTATCGCAAATTGAAATTCACATGTTTTCCGACTCTTCGATGCTGGCATATGGAGCATGTGCATACGTTCGTTCGATAAATCAGTTAGGCGAAATTCATGTTCGACTACTTTGTGCAAAATCGAGGGTCGCGCCATTAAAGAGTCTGACGATCCCTAAACTCGAGTTGTGTGGCGCATTGTTGTCCGCCGAGTTGTGTGATAAGGTGACTCATTCTCTGCGATGTACTATCGCTCGTTGTGTATATTGGACGGATTCTATGGTAGTGCTCGGCTGGTTACGCAATACATCTCCAAGTCAATTAAAAGTGTTTATTGGCAATCGAGTAAATAAAATAAAGAAATTAACGGGAAATAGTGAGTGGAGATACGTACCAACCGAACAAAACCCTGCTGATTTAATCTCTCGCGGCGTATATCGTTTGAACAATAATGTGTACAGAATGTGGTGGACTGGACCAGAGTTCCTGTCCCGAAAATGTTCCGACTGGCCAAAGGCAGACGATAGTGTATTGAATAGCGTCTCACTAGTTGAAGTTATGAATGTCAGTACAGAAGTCATTTCGGAACAAAGGGTAATTATTAACTTTGAGCGTTATTCTAGTTTAAATAAGTTACAACGAGCGATGGCATATGTTCTTAGGTTTATAAAAAATTGTAGATTAAAAGATAAGGAATGCCGAGTTGTGTCTCGAGTTTTAAATGCCGATGAGTTAAATAATAGTATGATTAGTCTAGTGAAATTATCACAACTGGAGTCATTTCCTGATGAATATAAGTTGTTAGTACATAAGAAACAACTAAGTAGTAAATCTAAGATTTTAGCTCTTACCCCCTTTCTGGATTTAAATTATTTAGTAATCCGAGTTGGAGGTCGAATACGGAATTCGTCCTTACCGTATGAGAAGAAGCCCCTTTACTGTTAGATTCCAAACATCGATTATCATGGCTTATCTTCGAAAATAGTCATAAACGGTTGCTGCATGCTGGGCCACAGCTCATGTTATCGGCGGTACGCGATAATTACTGGATTATTAATGCCAGAAAGGTGGCTAGGAATGTTTCGAATAATTGTATATTATGTAAACGATATAGAATGAAGTCTATAGCTCCTATAATGGGTAACATCCCTAAAACGCGTCTGGATTGTTCAGGGACGGTTTTCGAAATCTCAGGGGTCGATCTAGCTGGTCCTTATTTTATTACTGATAGAAAGGGTCGAGGTTGTAAGATAAGCAAGTGTTACCTTTGTGTGTTTGTCTGTTTCACAACTAAAGCGCTGCACTTGGAGGTTGTAAGCGACTTAAGTACTGAAGCTTTTATTTATCCCTTAGAAGATTTTGTTCTCGTCGTTCTAAACCTAGTTTGATATATTGTGATAATGCGTCAAATTTCCTTGGAGCTAGTAATGAACTGAATAGATTTTTTGTAGAAAACAAGGATTATGTAAATAAATTTTGTTCTGATGAAGGTATGAAATTCTCATTTATACCTCCATATGCGCCTAACTTTGGAGGACTGTGGGAAGCTGGGGTTAAGTCGGCTAAGTATCACATTAAACGAATATTAGGAGATAGGCATTTAACTTATGAAGAGTTATCCACTTTATTTGCTCAAATAGAAGCCATCTTAAACTCCCGACCTTTATTCCCCATGTCTTCTGATCCTAATGACCTCCAACCTTTGACCCCCGGACATTTCCTCGTCGGTAAACCATTGGTAGCTCTGCCCTCACCAGTGTTGACAGATATACCCTGCTACCGACTTCGAAGATATGAACAGTTGGAGCAATTAAGACAGCATTTCTGGAACAGATGGCAGCATGAATACATCACAGAACTTCAGCATCGTACAAAATGGCGACAAGCTGGAATAGAGCTACGTGTCGGAGATATGGTCCTTATTAAGGAAAGTAACCTGCCTCCGCTGAAGTGGAGTATTGGGCGTATACAAACGTTACATCCTGGCAATGATGGTGTAGCACGAGTGGCAGATGTAAAGACGGCTCGAGGTATTATTCGACGAGCTGTCAATCGACTGTGTCCATTGTTGGAGGCGGCTGAAGAACATCAGTTGAAGGAAGGACCTTCAACGGGGGGAGGATGTTAAGGCCGATCACTGGCAACCCTTCGCGGTGCGGGGGGAGAGGTGGGGTCCCCACTACGATCGCGCGTCATTCGAACATAGAACTTTCGACGACTACCTATTGTTAACACTACTGTATTTTGTATATTTTATTATTCCATTAAAATCAAGAAATTAGAAGTATTTGCATAATTTGTCTCCTCATCTTCACTACCTAACACACCAGAGTCCAGGCTAGGACAGGCTTCTGATATCTAATATCACGCTGAATAGAAACGGAAGACTAAAAAGGATTCCTGGTGGACTCCGACGGAGATGGGGAAAGATTTAGTGTCGCCAACAGCGGTCTTAACAACGGAATCAGAATTAAGGTACATTTCTCGAATTATGTCAATATAGGCTTCTGATACCCCTTTTTACCTTAGTGCCAGATCACCCCACGAGGGACACAGTAGAAGGCCTTTTGCGTAGATATTCAGAGGGCCTTCTCCATATCTATGCGGAAGGCCTTCTACTGTGTCTCTCGCACACCTCTGAATATGCACTTTCAAGATAAAAACAGCATATGCAGAGGCGTGTTCTTCGATCTGTATCTCTCCATAGTATCTCACCTTAGTGGTAATATAGAATCCATGGTTCCGTACCCTGAACGAAACCGATATTGACACACCCGAGACTGCACACTCCTGCCGAATCTGGGAGTCTATAATCCTCTCAAAGTTCTTCATGGTGTGGGATAAGACTTTTATACCGCGGTACTACTGTACCGAGCCCTTGCCTTTGAAGACTGGAGTAATAATACTGATGTCTCCATTGGCTCTAGATATTGCCGGTCAGAAAGACGCGGTTCAGAAGGTTAGGTAACATGCCCGCACCGCGAGGACCCATCGCCTTCCAGGCCTCAATGGGGACTCCGTCAGTTCCGACAGCTTCCCGATTCGCCATACGACGAAGAGCCGTTTGGACTTCCTCGGGTGTTACCGGGAGCACTAATCCAAGATTTGAAATGAATTCCGGTGTCTGCACCTTTATACCGGATAAAGGGTTTTTTCTTTTTTACCTATTTTACCCTTTCCTTCTAATTTTTACCTTCTCATTTTTTACCGACGCGCCCATCTCTACGCACGTAGTGTTGGAGCCACGTGGACTACTGCTTATTGCGCTTGCGTGAGAAATTCCACTACATCGGAAATAGGATGTTCAATACCAGGAGTTTATAAATCATGAGAATACATGAGGTTTTTCTACTTACTAATGAGTGAATGTTTCAATAGAAATCGACTGACCAGATTAGCTGACTGGGTAAGGTGCTATATTCAGACTATTAGAGCCTCCTTCGTGGTTTTGACGCAAGCTCGTTAAAGGAACAGCTATGTGGTTCAGACAGCGGTGGGTTCTGTTGTAATGCCAAAGAATAAATATGTTTATATTTTTATAGTCGTAAATTATGTATATAAAATCATTATAGTATACGTAAAGACCTTGATTTCCTTAATCTAGCCGCCAGTAAACCTAATCTGAAACTATACAATATCGACCATATTTGTCTATCGTATCGTGTAAATGCGTCAAGTAATAAAATCTCGTTACGGTCGTGTAGTCTTGGTAGATATCTGTCTGTTACATGTACAATAGAGTCTACTTGGGTCGTAGGTTATTGTCCGACATTAATGGTCTTGACCTCAAAAGAGGTCAGGCCACGTCTCGCAGCGCATATTTAGGGGACCATAAACTTTGAATATTAAACTGGGAGGGCTTTAGTTCGGAAAATATAACATCTAACACTTAACACTTAACGTAAAATGAACAGGAGTTTATGAATACAAAAGTTTTGAAACTCCTGTTATTTAGAAAAACGGCAAAATATATGACTTGAGTCATTAAAATTGGCATTCCATCATACAGGGCTTTTCGGTTAGTGAAAAATGTCACTATTATTCCGAATTGATTTCCTGATAAAACAATAAAAAATGTAGGTAAGAAGTTACGTGTTCTTGATGAAAATTATATATTTACATAATTGTCAGCTCTTGTTAATAGAGCTTAATTTCATGTTGGTAGAATATAAGACTATTTTTAGCCCATAATTATTTAGAATGGTATAATTGAAATTTCCTATGCCCCTCGTATTTTCTATTTTTTTTTAAGTCTTTACATATATTTAGCTAACCAGAGCTGAGCATTCAGAATAGCAACTTTGTCATTTCATCATCAGCTTTTTATCGTTCCACTGCAGGGCCCAGGTCTCTTCTCATACAGAGAAGGATTGATCGTAATCACCATGCTTGCTCAATGTGGGTTAGTTACTTTGTTATTTAAGTATACCTATTTAGATTTGGATGTCAATTAGAATGTTATATGCCAGAAAAGGATTGATTAAAAGACAATTGCATGCAGCAGGCTAACATGAGAGTCTTCTTCTTGAGTTTGCTAGGAGGGATATATGTATGTATATTGTTACACGAATCGACAGAATGAGAAAAGAGTATAACTTAGTTAACACAGTTATGAGTACATCTAAAATTTCTTTATTAAATTAAATAAGTTCACCTACAGCCTCTCCTTTAGCTTCTGTCGATCGCTCAGCCACTGCGCCAATCATGTCGAAAAAAATTATTAAATTTAAATATAATAATAGAAATAACTGTGCCACATAGATAAAAGTTAGACTTATCTATTTCTTAGCGTATAATGCTCATCAAATTTGAAAACGTTATTATTTTTTATAAATTTTTATATTATATTACGACCTTTTAATATGATTTTAAGAAAGTACCCAAAAAAATTAAAATAATTAAAATGTTATTGACATACAGTTGCAACTAAAATTAACCTGATTACTTGAGTTTTATTTTTGCCGAGCAAGTTAGGCTGTAATAAAACAAATTTAATCATTCAACTTAGTAACTTGCTGATAACTCTTTCTTAGTCATGATGTGCTGGTGTTAAGCATGCTTTTCGTATCCATAACCGCTGCATTAGTTATAAGGTCGTACATCACATACGGAGAGAGAAAACCGAAAGTAACAGGTTGACTCTAAATAATGCTTCTCGTTCTGTCCAACGCTTGTAGTAATGGGCATGATAAAGAAAAGGAGAGAGAGCGTCATACACTGCAGCAGTAAGTAGCACTGACAGAAATATGCCTATTTCTCTCTTCCAATAAGTCCACCCTTGTACCATGTGCAATGTAAGATTTATCGCGCTGCACCCAGTACCATGTGTTGCACACATAGTACCGGGTGGCTAAAATTACTAGAAACTAGATCCACAATACATACAAATACTATAATAGATATGAATATATACTATAATAGAACTAGACTGCTTATCGATTCTGCTAGATACTCACTATGAAAATTTGGTTGAAGTAAGCAAATGTGTAAACCCTTTAGCATCAGCTAAAATGTCAGCTCTCATTTCACATAGGTTTTCACGGTGAGATGGTTACAGAATCGCAATAATGTTTGCCAATATAAACACCGTAAATGTATTATTATACATTAACACTATTGTGTTGAATATGTTTTGAAGATACTAAGCATTATTACTTATCAACATATTGTTTTCCGCAATAATATATTACAATCATTCGCAATAAGTATTCATTTGTCATCTTTTAATAAACTAGTGCGCTTTACTATCAACGACTGCGCCACGGCTTACCATCAGGCGGAATTGCAGTCAAGAGCTAGTTTATAATTTTAATTAAAAAAAAATCTATCGACTAGGAAATACCTTAAACTACTTTATTACCCTTAAAACTAAAGAAATAGTGAAAAGAGCAAGTGCCCGCCAGACACAACACCCGTCTGGTCAGAGGATCCTCCCTTTTCTATGGAGGATGACTGGACTGAACACCCTGTTCCTAATACCTCCGTATTGAAAAAAAAAAAGTAAAAATAATCAGAAAATACTGAAAAGAAATCAGTCAGGCTTATATTAACTTGTAGTTTAGTTTATTCTTGTTACAATTTATTTTTTGTTTATATTTTTGCGCTGGCTCTTGTAACACAGGTATATCACCTAGCACAGAAGTCAGGGACTTCACACTTTTTTGTACCTATTTTTGTGTATTAAAGATTATAAGAATTCTAAAAAGAGGTGACAGTTGGTGGTGTGGGTCATACTATTTCATGCCTACTCTATACTATAGAGTACGTTTGAGTGATGGAAAGTGGATTCTTCGTAAAGAAAAGCAGAGAGTAAAGCGACAGCAGGACCAACAGGACCAACACCCGTTAGTCCAGCTGTCACACAGGATAATATTTCATGATAACTCCTTCTGATTCTTGTTATACTAGTAATATGCACGCGATGCGTACCCATGGCAACGAACATTCTCGCTTGTAGAGGAAGCAGGGGGGGGGGGGGGTTGCGCTAACTCATTGTACGGGGGCGAGCGTTACCAGATATCAGGTACAGTTCCCATCCACATTTTAGTTACAATTTTTATCTTACGAGCCAGGTAATAAAGACTTTCGTTAAATACATGACTTGATTTCAAATATTTTTCCAGCTTCCGAATGTCCTGTATCCTTAGTACTTACGAGGATGCTACACCGTGCAATATTATCATCTCGTGGTAGCCGGTCATTCCCGACAAAATCAGCACGGAAAATAAATGAATGGCCCATACTACTAATTTTAAATTGCAGAAAGTAATTATAAGAACTTTTATTAAAAATCTGTACTAGCGTAGTATTCAATTCATAAATTGAAACGGGAAGTGTATATTAATTATCTGTTTCTGTTTCGGTCATATTAATTAACACACAATTATGATTTATTTCGAATGTTTTATTTTATATTAATTAATATTAATAGGTTTAGCTAGGCTTTGGTTACAAATACGGAACTATTAATATACGAAAAAACCCTAATAATATCCCCTGCTCTTAACAGAGTTTAATCGTATGTTAATGTGTCCTACACATTGAAACAATGCAAGACCGTTGGTATTGATTTTAGTTTAAGATTTCACATTTTTGATTTTTATTAATGTTAGATAACGTGTTTTTGTAACCTTTTAGATTACAGATAGATGAACACCACTGTGTTCATACTATATACATGTACTCTAAAAGAGTAAGTCCTACAGCTTATTATATTAGCATGAAAAATAGGTGATATCGATAGCGAGGTTTTGCGCTCAACAGCAAAAAATCTGAGTAAGACCTATAATATAGGTACCAACCGTTAACTCGGAGTTCATTTCGAATTTATCAGCTCATACATAATTACTATCTTTTGAATACCTACAACATCTCTATTTTCTCGTTTGTTATTTTACACACTTTGCTACGTTTACGTGTACTTATGTTCACTGGTCTGGAAGATGTGATGAAAACTTTCAAACATCAATGCATTCACAAACTGAAAGATCAACAAGTATTGTTGCATTTTCTCTTTGTCTATGACTAATTATTTGCTGAATCCCTGAAAGATCTCTAACGCAAATTAGAAGAATTTTCTGATGCTATCTTACGGAATAACATGACAATGAACATATCCAAGACAAAGTTGATGTTAAACATCGCGGATGTCTCAGTATCACCTATATTGGAAACGAGCTATAGTTTGATCTGGGCCCCAATTCTCGTAATTTTAAATGTACATTAACTGCAACAAGATTTTTAAATCTAGTCGCAGTTTTATCCCATAACATAACATAATCAGCCTATATTGTTCCCACTGCTGGAACACAGGCCTCCTCTCGATGAGAGGGAATGGGCCGTAATCTACCACGCTGGCCCATTGCGGGTTCGTAGTTTTATCTCGACGATAAACAAATGTGAAAAATTGTCAAAATGTAGGTAGTAATGAATGCAAACGATGTCGTTAGCAGACAAATATTCCCGCTAACTTACCTTCATATTCTTTTTATATTATTAACTAGTGCTTGACAGCAAGCAGCCCACCTGACGATAAGCAGTGATACAATCGATGATGGTAAAGTGTGGTAGTTTATTGAGAGCTTTTTAACTCTAGCCTTGAAGACACTAAGATTGTAGTCAGACGGTAACACCGCCGAGACCTTTTCTTCCAGCTTAAGAAGGACACAAGCCAGAATTAATAAAGGCTCATCAAGTGCCAGAAAACGAACTTATAATGCAAACGATGTCATTTGCAAACAATCATTCTGCAAATTTTATCACTTTGGATAAACAGAAATTGAATTTCAGAAATCTAAATTAGTGATCTAATTTAATAACCAGGGGCATGCTACAGTAGGAAGTTCGCCGTGGGAACAATCCCACAGACACAATGCCACAATGCACAAGCACAATGAGACAAAAATAAATTTGAATTAAATATAACTAATTAAAAAACACTACACTCCGCATGAAGTAAACGCGATAGAAAAGCCCAGGGTTGTCACGTCACGAACAGGTGAATCACTAGGAACATAGGACTTGCACGGAGCTCGTAAGGTAAAATTTTAGCAGCCCTTTCGCGCCAAATACACGCTGTGTTATCACTCTCTCATATCAGTCCATCCTTTTTTAAGCACTTACTTGGGCGTGGCTAGAGAGGCGTGACTATAAATAACTGTCACTGGCAATTCCGTATCCAAATCACTAGGATTTCATGAATATCAAAGAGATACCGAAGAAATAGTTTTCATACAATCATTCCACAAATTCTACTTTGGATAAACAGAACTCGAATTCCGGTTAAGTACTAAATTAGTGATCTAAATATTAACCAGGGGCTTGCATAAGCAAGAAGTTCGCCGTGGGATTGTGCACATCATCATCATCTCAGCGTATAATCCCTGTCGCATCCGCGGCTTCCGCGTTGGAGCCCGGAGTCCCATTGTGCACAATGAGTCAAAAATCAATTTGCCAACATAACTAAACGAAATAATATTCTCAGAATGAAGTAAACGCGATAGAAAAGCCCAGGGTTGTCATTTCACGAACAGTTGAATCATTAGGAATGTAGACTAACACGGAGTTCGTGACAGCCGTTTCGCGCCAAATACACGCTGCGTATCACTCTCTAACATCAATCCATCCTTTTTTAAGCACTTATTTGGGCGTGGCTAGGGAGGAATGACTATAAATAACTATCACAGGCAATTCCGTATACAAATCACTAGGATATCATGAATATCAAAGAAATACCGAGGAAATCGTTAAAGAAATCGTTAGGGTTTAGAGCAGATCTGTATGGGGGATGGTCAAGAAGTTCTACTATTTCATGCTTCAAATACTCAATCGTTTGACGAGCACTGTGTGAGCATGTGTTGTCGTGGCGCAGGATGGATAATGCGTCACTATAAGTTAAATTTTCGAAGACGAAATGAACCAACATGGCCCCATCTCCTTTGCAAAGCAGATAACCAATAGCTCTTCCAATCGAGTCTTTGACTAAACAATAGTATTAATCCTAATACTTGCAACTATTTACTTCTGTTTCAGCACAACCACTGCACGGTTAGCGCATTGATTGGGCTATTGATTGCTGCGCTGCGTGTCGCGGGTTCCATTCCCACACGGAAAAAATACATATTTGTATGAACTGCAAGTACGAGTATTTGTTCCGGGTCTGGCTGTTTATGTATGTGAGTTTATAATTATGTTTGTAAACGCATCCACGATACAGGAGAAATTCATAGTATGGGCACAATTAAAAAAAAATGACAAATTCAAATTTACTACAGTTTAAATTGCCGAGAAATATGGAAAAAGCAGAACTTAAAAAGTATGCCTAGTAAATTGTAAAAACACCAGGCACAAAAAGTTTTTATGTATGAGAAACTGGTTAGTTATATTTTTTAAATATGATATTTATAACTAATGATAGGTACGTTACAAATTCCAAACTTCTCTCCACATTTTTTAAAAGGTAATTAATATTATTTTGTCTCTTTGAAAAATTGACTTGCGTCGAGATGCGTGTTGTTGCGTGATGGCAGTGAAAAGTTTGATCCAAGGCAATAGATAAATTACATACCGTAAAGTGGGGCTAATTGGAAATCACGGGGTTATTGGTAGTAGAAAGTCTATTATACCACCTAGAGAAACATCTACCATTCAAAGTCCATTTCACAGACAAAATTTGAAGAATGTCGGTGGCAAACATTGTGAATAGTTTTTTTAACAAAACTTGATATTTCTTTGTCTTTCGAGGTAGCAAAACTTTTGCCGGGAACTAAAAATCTAGAGAGATAATGTAAAAAGTAGTCTATTTCCTGTAAAATACTGTATTTCCTGGGCATTTCAGCTTTTCTATTTCCTCTTTTGTATCTCTTAAGGACATTTTCAGATATCGTTTGGACATTCCTTTTAAATATAGCTCAAAAACAAACAACTTAAAAACAACAAGGCGCGGGCGAAGACGGAATAACGGCTGAGCTACTGAAGGCGGGTGGTGAAACGATCCTTAGGGCCCTTCAGAAGTTATTTAATTCCGCCATAGTCAAGAGGAAAACGCCACGGGCAGTGCACAGAAGTGTAGTAGTACTCTTTTTCAAAAAGGGTGACAACACCCTTTTGTAAAACTACAGACCCATCTCACTTCTGAGTCATGGCTATAAGTTGTTTCCGAGAGTTCTCACGAATCGTCTCGCCTGCAGGTTTGACGACTTCCAGCCTCCCAAACAAGCCGGTTTCTGAAAGGGCTTCAGCACAGTAAACCACATACATACGCTGCGGCAGGCTATAGAGAAGACCAAGGAGCATAACCTACCCCTTTGCTGGGGGTTTTTGGACTAGGAAAAAGCCTTTGGTTCGATCGAGACTGAGAGAGGGCTGTACTGCAATCTCTCCAGCGGTGCCAAGTAGACTATCAATATATTGAAGCGCTCAAGGGTTTGTACGAAAACGCTACCATGTCAGTCCGAATACAGAATCAGACCTCGAAACCAATACCTCTGCAGCGTGGTGTCAGACAGGGAGATATTATCTCCCCGAAACTGTTCACCGCTGCATTGGAGGATTTCTTCAAGGTTCTGGACTGGAAAGGACTGGGCATCAACATCAATGGCGAGTGCATGACACACCTTCGGTTTACTGATGATATCGTAGCCATGGCTGCGAACGCGGAGGACCTGAGTACAATGCTCGAAGACCTCAGTAGAGCCTCTAAGCGAGTCGGGCATAAAATGAACATGAACAAGATGAAAGTCATGTCTAATGCCCATGTTGTACCGACTCCTATAAATATCGGAGACTCTGTTCTCGAAGTTGTTGATAGTTACGTGTACCTGGGACAAACTATCCAGTTAGGAAGGCGCAATTACGATAAAGAAGTCAATCGTCGAATCCAACTCGGTTGGGCTGCTTTCGAGAAGCTACGTATGTAGAATCTTCTCGTCCGAAATACCGCAGTGTCTCAAGACAAAAGTCATCGACCAGTGTGTATTGCCATTGATGACTTATGGAATTGAGACGTGGTCACTAACTATGGGCCTGTAGCAGCGCCTACAAACGCCACAAAAATTAACAACGCGTCATAGTGACGTCACGTATACACGACATAGCCTAAAGAATTGCAAAACTAAAGTGGCAGTGGGCTGGGTTCATGGTCCGTAGGACCAATGCCCGATGGGGCCGACGGGTTCTCAAGTGGCGATCACCCACCGGAAGACGCAGCGTGGGTAGGCCCCCGACAAGGTGGACTGACAACCTGGTGAAGGTCGCGGGAAACCGCTGGATGCGGGAGGCGCAGATCCGGTCGTCGTGGAGAACCTTGGGGGAGGCCTATGTCCAGCAGTGGACGTCTTTCGGCTGAAAATGATGAATACGAAAAAACATTTCAGCTTCAATCCAGATATCAGGTTGGCCGAGTGGTCTAAGGCGCCAGATTTAAGCTCTGGTTCCCGAGAGGGAGCGTGGGTTCGAACCCCACATCTGATAGTTGTTAGCAGTTTTAGCTGTCTGCTATTTTTTGAAGAGATAACTTCTAAAGCGGTGTAGAGCACTTTTTTGGATGAATAAAAAATATTAATCTCGCGTGACCTGATTGAAAATTCATAAGACGGAGGGAAAGTAAACGGTAAAAGTAAGCTGTAGTCAATTATGTTATATGTATTTATAGTATTTTAAATTTTTATGTTATAGTATTGTAAATGTATATATGGGTCTTGATGCCTGTAATATATAAATAAACCATCCCCTCTCTATCTACCATGCAGCGAAAATGTTTAATATAATGTTTGTGCATATTTTGTACTACAGCTACACTGCTGCTACGCGCATCCACGGATGGTGATGGAATACTACTGTATGTGAACTTGTAAAATTCCTATAATTTTGCAATTATTAAACCATATTAATAAATTCACAACGTTATAGTTCATGTTTTCTTTGCTTTTCAAGTAACTAGTGTTTTTTTTTTACTTTAACTAGCGACTATTAGATGCTTGAGTCTACCGAAAACACATAATTCTGTACTTTTCATAACTTATCACTTTTCAGGATTGTTTGTAACTTTTCTTAGGTCTATCTATAAGAAAACTTTTTTAGTACTAGGATGATTCCATGTATCAGAGTACTTATGATACATGGAATCATCCTAGTACTAAAAAAAGTTTACGGTACTAAAAATCGTTAACAACAACCACACATTAACAATCGGTTAACATCGTTCAACCTCATTAGGAATTAAAATCGGTGGGCAGTATTTCTAGTCTCAATGTCATAAATTTACAATAGATTTGATAAAAGTTGAAGGCAAGTCAAAAGGTGTAATTTGGGAGAAATTTGAGATATTAATCACGTTAAATTAAATTTACAGACAAATTTTTACAAGAAATATACCGTGATAACAGCTTTGCTACTTATATTGAGTCAGTTAACAATCACTTGCATACTTTTCCGACATAAGGACGACTTATGTACACGCTATTACCCCCAAGAGTGCGTAGCTGGGTTAAAATAGTAATAATAATCTTACTATAAAAAAACAAAAGACCTCCCCGGCGGGGAATCGAACCCCGGTCCCCCGCGTGACAGGCGGGGATACTAACCACTATACTACCGAGGATTGTGATTGGAAACCTAAAATAAAGGTTCTGTTGCTGTCATGACATGCTGAATTAAGTGAAACTACGCAACCTTAATTATACGTAAAATAAGCAAACAGTAAAGATATAGCCTAACTACTAGAATAAGACTGAAAGAACGTAGTTTTTATGGTATTTTAATGAAAATTGGTCTTTTTTCAGTTTCCATCTCTCGGATGCAAAGTGAAGTGCATAGCCTAGAGCTCCATCCCATAACGTAGCTCTAGGCTATGTAGTTAACTTATCCATACAAGTTCCCACCTCGTACGCTAGTAGTCAGTGCAGTCGGCTGCAGCTAGATGTCACCCCCTGATTAATATTGCACATTACACCATTGTCCTTCTTCAAAAATAGTATGTATTCGTATTTTACAGGTAATCCTATCAGGTTATTTATAAGAATTTTTTGAAGTTCTGGAAAATTTGTTATTTTTTATTCTAGTTTTGCTTACACATTCTTCTTGTCCTTTGTTTTATCTTAAATCAGTATATGAATTAAGTTAGTTCCAAGAACATTGAGAAATAGCTTTCCATATGTTTGTTTCTTGGAGACTCTTAATGTTCTACGTGCAATATACTAAAACTAAGATAGTAAATGTGGTTTCGTAGTTTCCATTACCAGTAGTGAGTAGAACCTACTAGACGGTGGTCATACATTTAAATTAAATTATCAATTAATAGTATTAGGCCAGAGATGAATTTCGAGTTACTTCTAATATATAAAATTCTCGTGTCACGGTGTTCGAACTTAAACTCCTCCGAAACGGCTCGACCGATTTTGATGAAATTTTTTGTGCTTAACCGGTATCTATGAGAATCGGCCAACATCTATTTTTCATCCCCCTAAATGTTAGGGGTAGTCCACCCCTAATTTTTTTTTATTTTTTAGACAAAATTTTTAATTTCTATTTTTTTATGATACAACATACAAAAATACATACAATCCCCAATTTTCACCCTTCTACGATAAACCCTTATTTTTTAATAGCCATTTTAGTAATTTAATCTATTATTTATATGGCAAAACAACGTTTGCCTGTCAGTCTTCTTCAGTCTATAGAGGTCTGCTGGACAAAGGCCTCCTGCAAGGGTTTCTACGGTGACCGGTCTTGTGCTGCCCGCATGCGTCGGCTCTTTGTGTGACTCTAAGCCCATTGTGAGCGACCACGTTTCAGTTCCGTAAGTTATCACTGGCAACACACACTGGTGAAAAACTTTAGTCTTGAGAGACTGTGGAATCTTGGACGACGAGAAGGTGTAGCATAGCTTCCCGAACGCTGACCAGCCGAGCTGGATTCGACGAGATACGTCTTTCTATAAGTTGGACCTACCTGGTTGGACTGTTTGTCCCAAGCAAAGAGATTAAAGATAATTTAATTAGAGAAACTGTGATCCCATGTCTCAGTGACGCCATCTACTACAATGTAGCAAAATTAGATCGACAATTGTGGACATGAAATTGTATATTTGAAATAAATTTATATAAAATACTAGCGACCTATCCCGGCTTCGCACGTACAGGTAGGTACACTATAGAAAAACTGTGAACATTGTTGTATAAAAAAATGCGGTCTGGCACGGCACCGTCCCGGACGGGCGTTACGTCCGGCAATTTTTTTATCTGTAATATGTTCGAAAATATCTATTTAAATCATGCTGTAAAGGGTCATACAGATCCATATTAAATCAGTAATGTATTTAATTATAAGACAAGGATAAAGATTATTGCTGTATTGGTTAAAATCGAGTAGAAAAATAGCCAATATTTGTGTTAAAAAATAAATGACAAAAAATGTTATTGTGGGATATTCATAACAGATAGGCATATACCATCGTGGACTTTTCTGTAGACCTTTTTAATGTGTACAATATTTTGTAAATTATTTTGATAAATATCGTAGGGCGTCCTCTCTCTGCCTGCGTTTCACTGCAAACGCGGAAAAAAATGTAATTATTTACGACATTGTATTAGAAACCGCATCAAATTCCGTTGCGCAGTTTTAAAGATTTAATCACACAAAGGGACATAGGGAAAAGAAAGTGACTTTGATTTATATTTTGTGATATTGAGCGATTGCCCAGTAGGTTGCCAGTGTTGTCTATGTTGCCAGATCCTATTTAATACCCTAGTATAGATGAAATCAGGTAAATAAATATTGAAAACTAA
Source organism: Sesamia inferens (assembly GCA_037179545.1). Taxonomy (NCBI): domain Eukaryota; kingdom Metazoa; phylum Arthropoda; class Insecta; order Lepidoptera; family Noctuidae; genus Sesamia; species Sesamia inferens. The sequence goes on from CM073921.1 coordinate 25,343,833, forward strand.
ACAAATTAAGTGAAACATGTCTAAAAAAAAAAAAAAAATCAAAACTGCTTACGCACCCGGTCTTTATTCCTGTTTGATTTTTTTTACCACTAATTTAATACAGCATCTTAAAATTGTTGATTATCCGTTATTTAAAATGATTTTATTAGAAATAAATATGAAATAAAATATCTTGTATTAAGGTTTTTATATTAAGCATGAGTTACGAAATATTACTTACTCTTCGTTCTTTATACGAAAAGTAAGTAATATTACATATTTATTTATTAGTAATATATATATTTCGTGTACAGCATATTTTATTCCATATTTATTTCTTACATTAGAAATTACTAATAATGCGTATAATTTATTATTTTCATCAAACCTTAAATTTAAATAACTCGTTCTCCGATTTCGACACGGAACTCAATGTTCACACCTATACCAGGAAACTATGAATTAGAGTAGATGACAACAGTAAACTGCTCAGTTGAGCCTCGCGCCAAATATTGTTACATAAAAACACTACGGTGCACTCTGTCTGGAACAGGAACTGATAATATGTAACAAAATAGGCAATACTTTCGGTTTCCGGTGCCTTAGGATCCTTATAATTCTTAAAGGTAGCAAGATTAAGCAAAAACTTTAAACTCTTATATCATAACTGAAATCAAATTTAAGTACGTGTTCATAAATTTCTGTAAATGCATATTTGTTACAATCATGAGTTATATTTTGATCAACATACAGCCTAATACTAACATTTTATTGTTAAATAAATAATGTTGCTAGCTACCATTACCCGTCGCATCAGCTTAGATCCTGCCTCTGAAATTTATCGCGTGGCTCGTGTGGCTGGTTGAAACCAAAGTAGTATTCTGACTTCAGCATTGATTTTCAAAATAATAATTATATTGACATGAACAAGTTTGATGTAAAGAGGTGCAGTGAATCTTTGTCTCACTGGGTTTCAATGATAGCCTACGTAGAAACAAAACACACACGTACTTCAAAATATAGGTATATCTTATACCAGCCCCTTAAATGTGGTACACATTTTTGTCAAATGATTACAACTAGTTGGGATCGTTTGGACCACCCATTGGTCCATTCGGTCTAAACTATTCCAACTAGTCACAATCATATGACAAAAATATGTTCGCCGATTAGGGGGCCGGTCACATAAAAAGTATTGTGACTAAAAGTATTAATGTATGAGAAACTGGCCAGTTATAATGTACCTATATAAAAAAATATGATTATTTATAACTATTAAAATAGGTACATTCCAAATTCAAAACTATCTCCACATTTTTGGCAAGCTAATTAAAATCATTGTGTCTCTTTGAAAAATTAAATTAATTTTTTTACGAATTCAAATGTCGCCTGAAACCAGACGAATCGTATGATAGAGTAAAAATTGCATTTATGAATGAAAACCTTTTTAATTTAGTGTAATGAATTTAAGCGCGGCCAACTAATTTTGGGGGAAGAACAACGAAGTGATCGCCCTTTGACGGCTGTTACAGAAGAAAACGTGCTAGCAGTGAAAAGTTTGATCCAAGATAATAGACGAATTACATACCAAGAAATTCAGCATAAGCTGCAAATTGGATCAGGAAGCCTTCACGAGATTCTAAACTTGCATTTCCGCCGATGCAGATAAGCAGGCACGGGTGGAATTGTGCCATGGTATGATAGACAAATTTGAAGTAGGCTTGTCTAGGCGTGTTTACGACATCCATCGTTATAGGTGATGAATTTTGAATTTATCAATACAATCCAGAAACGAAGCGCCAGTCGACGGTTTGGGTGTTTGTGTGTGAAAGTGAAGCGATCCAGAAGCGGGGGTAAGATTTTGATCGCGAGCTTTTTCAGTTTGACTGGCTACTTGGTGTGAATTCCTTTACGAAACTAAAGAAGCATTAACGGTGAATGATATACTACCAAATGCTTGACAGAAGTATTCTCTGTTGTGAGCAACAAGCGACCAAACACAGAACTCCACGGGTTACTGCTTCACCAGGACTGTTGGAGACAAACCGAAGCCCCGCTGCCGGACCGTACGACCACAGGAGGACGACAGCGGCGAGCGGGGGCCGGGGGACGTGGGATCAGTTTCGCCGGTGGCTACCGCCCGCCTGCAGCGCATCACTCGCCGAAAATGCGCGCCACGGACCAAGCGCGCATTCTAATAGTTGTCCTATATAATTACAAGCACCTATTTTTACAGTCCGCTATTTTATTTATACCATCGAGAATCCTCAACATATGATCTTCTCACCGTGGCAAAGGACACTAAGGACGTCCAAAACGCTGACCAATAACTTTTTTCTAGTAATTTTTCTCTTGGGGCAGAATTTTCATGGTTCACCAGGATTCAGCCATTGCGATGTGCGCTTCCTATTGTTGTAGAGTATCCACTTTTCATCACAGGTATTATGTATAATATTGTATTGTATTAATTCAGATATTGTGTATAATATATTATCATGTATAATACATGCACCCGCGCGAAGCCGGGGTGGGTCGCTAGTCTATACTTCTACACTAATATTATAAAGAGGAAAGATTTGTATTTTTGTATGTAACGAATAAACTTAAAAACTACTGGACCGATTTTAATAATTATTTTTTCATTAGAAAGCTACATTATCATGAATAATATATGCTAAATTTTATTTTGAAAAAAAAAATAGGGTTCCGTAAGATATTTGAGTTTTTTGATCACAAGGTGTAAAACAATCCAGATAAGTTACTTATTTTGCGTACGCTGCCTAAACTATAAAAGATAAAACCATTTAATAAAATGTCCTAATTAATTGTGGAACTTATAACAACAAAAAAGTCAGCGACACATTGTACCTATCTATGTCGAGGCACAACAACCAATTTTTTATTTAAAAACCTTGAATTTTTTTGGACTATGTTTAAACGTATTTATTTTACTCATGCTATTAATCCTTATCAAAATAAATTATTTCATCACTAAGTACAGTTTATGTAGATTATATTTGGTATGTAAATGGTTAAAATTGGTTTTGAAATTATGGCGAAATTAAAATATTACGATATCTGCTGCACGGCCCGTTGCGAAGTGAGTGTTACCAAGGGATGTAGTGCACTACCCCCAGGAATTTTTAAATTCTCTGAACACCGCTACCACCTCATGAACTGTCGTTAAAAGTTGGCACGCTGTTAATGCTTATTATAAATTTAAGCCCTCCCAACACGTGTAATGGCACGAGACTTCTTATAAAGGAGCTAAAAGATAATTTAATAGTAGCGAAGATTATCACCGGCCCTGCAGCTGGTGAGTTAGCTCATTTACCACGAATACCCATGATTCTTACTGATTTACCTCTACCCTTCAAAAGGCTAAAACTTCCAGTAAAATTTTCTTTCGCACTAACGATAAACAAATCCTAGGGCCTAACATTCAAATTAGTAGGAATTGATTTGCGAAAACAATGTTTTATGCATGGGCAACTTTACGTTACCCTATCACTTGTCGGATCCCGATCATCAGTATATTTTATTACCTGAAAATAATTTTACGTCAAATGCTGTTTATAGAGAATCTCTACAATAATCGCTTTAGTAATCTATCCTAAAACAACGGGTTGCGCTCCGGGACTGGCAGAAATAAAAACTTAGTATTAATTACATTTAAATATTTTCATCATTACCAAATTTAACATACTCATAAAGACAATCTATGCAGCCTATGGATAATCACTGCGTCGTCGATGTTAGTGTCGGCGTCTGTGGATTGACTTGGAAATCATTTTTCTGACCGTATCTTCCCTGGGTAAGCGTTTTGCAGCGGTAACCGACATCCACGCGGGCGGAGCTGCGGGCGACCGCTATGTAGTATAAAACAAAGTCGCTTTCTCTGTCCCCATATCTCTACGTATGCTTAAATCTTTAAAACTACGCAACAGACTTTGATACGTTTTTTTTTAAATAGATACGAGTGTATCAAGAGGAAGGTTATATGTCTAATACATGCACCCGTGCGAAGCCGGGGCGGGTCGCTAGCATTAAATATAAATGGTATCATTCAAACTAGTATATTTGAATATGAAGAACTAAGAATGAATAGACCTTACCTTCTTAATCTTTTCCAGTCCAGCCATTGGTGGACACAGTGCTGTTTCACTAAGTAATCACTGTCACTTGGTGAAGAGTTAGATGGCGGGGTTGCTGGCATTGATTTCTGTAAAAAAAAAACCTTCATCACTATTGTAAAATAAATGTAAATAGTAAAGGGTAAACCGGCATTTCTTAATAAAAAAATAAAACCTTCTGACATGTATCACCCCTACTAGGTCCGCGTGATAAATAATGGTCCACTCACTTTTATCGATAGCGAGTCTTGTATCCCAGTAGTAGGAGCATTATAGTCTGATTATGTTTGTTAATGTATACTTTGTTGTTGGTCAAGACCATAATGCTAGGAACTTACACTTCTTCTTTAATTACTAGGGACTAGTTTTCCTAATTTAAATTCAAGTGAGCGATGTTCGCCTGCACCTACCCCTGGTTCGGATCGCCACAAATATTGCGTGCCGAGTAGAACTCTACTTAGCCTCATTATTTCCATGAAACAACCTCATACTGGGCATTACAAAAGGGTATTATTAATTTCAAAGTCAAGGAATCGAAAATAGCTTCAGCTAATTAACCTGCAGAATATTATAAGCCGGCTTGCATGAACGTTGAATTTGGAAGAACATTTTATGAAAAACTTCGAAACAATAGACAGCCTATGCATGCTATATGAAAAAAGTACATGACTTTACTCAACGTAAAGTCATGCAATTTATCATCATTATGTCATGCTTTATCAATTTCATGTAATGGGTAAGCCCCTAGGCGACTATCGTTTATAACACATATCTTTACAACATAACCCTGTGATCAAACAACTTCACTTTATTATTTACACTGAAATAGTTAGAAATATCTAAAAGTTAACCTCAAAATACAAAAAATATATTAATTAAATCACATACACATAATCATAAAATATACTTTTAGTAGAAAAAGTTACGTTTAACTACAATTATAATTGTATTCATCAAGTTTTCTTGAAATATGTACTTTTTTTTTTTAATAATTATAAACTAGCGCTTTACCGTAATCCCGCCTGATGGTAAGCAGTGATGCGATCGTTGATGGTAAAGCGCGCTAGTTTATTAAGAGTGAATAGGTCACTCAGAAAAACTGAGCGAATAGGAAGGAAGACGGCAGTTGAGCGAGGTGATGCAATGTTAAACCCAACAACACGACCAACGATGCTGCGCCAAAGGGAGATTGATCGGAACACCCTCCACGACCAAACTCCCAACACAACAACATTAAGCGCATCGTACCCTGCACACATCGCAACACAACTGCTCAGACCCGTCCTCCATACGGCTTCACCAGACATCATGCCGGAACACGACAAATCGCTTGGCGGCAAGGCTTTGTCTGGTGGGTGGTAACTTCTGCCGGCGGCCGATGTTATGGCCTACCACCGAGAAAAGATTTTTCAATTATTCCTAAGATACCACCTTCATTATATGAATTAACAACTCACAATTCATGTAAATAGGAAATATGATCAAATACTTGAAAACATTACAAAACACATGGGAATGTTTAAAATTCAGGGAGTTCCTTAGAGTTCCCATACATCATCTATGATTTGTCTATCTTCAAGCACCGAAACAGGCCTAAAAGGAAGAAGACTAGGTTACTAGGAGTGCAGCAACGTAAGGAGCTTATAACACATTAGACACACTGTAGACACAAACATACTGACTAGAGCAGGGGCATTGTAGGTACCTTCATGACGAAAATATACCGAGTCCATCACACATCAGAGTTAACAGTAGGCTTAAATGAAACAGCTCCATGTTTATGAACATTTCCTATTTACAGTGCAGTGCTTGACTCACCCCTAGCTAGTCACCTACTCAGTGGACGCATGCGAAGTAGCAGAATTTGCGCAACCACGGCTCTGAATAAATGTGGGAATGTGTGAATAAGCCATATCTGCAGGTTCATTAATTCACTTTTTCAAAAGAACCGACCGAGAGAAAATTGGGCCCGCATATTAGTACTATAGAATATAGGTACTATATTATAATACAGTTTTTCCAAAGAAAATGAATGTGATAAATTAATTACTCGTACACTTAATCACTATACGAGGTTTTAATAATAAAAAGAACATAATTAAATGCAGCTGGCATCTTATTTAAGAAATAAAGCAAGTTCGGAAGACAAGATTCTACCTAGCTTCTCGGAACCGGCCCATTTTAATAAAGGCTAGGTAGGTAGGATTTTATGCGTATTTTTTACATTGAACAATTGTGAATGAAATTCGGCGTTGAATAATGATCACTGCGCACAATTAGCGAATGAGAGTTACATAGATCAAAGTTTCGGCAGACCGTATGTCTCAAAGATTGTTATTTTATTTAATTGGTGTTTTATGACATTTACCGCAAATCTTTAAAATACCCAAGCTTTGTTAAAGGTACTTCATCCTAAAATTATATACTCGTATAAGTATTTTTTTCACTCGGCCGATGCTGTGAGGAAAATCTAAAGACAGATATTATTAGTATTATTTATTTACTGTGACCCCGCACGATTTGTAAATTGACCGAATATAATTTATTAAAACTGCAATAATTATTTTGGTTTGGTTTTTATATTATTACCGTTAAATGAAACTACCAGGATCGCATGACTGTAAAGTAATTATATTTTAGTAGTTTTTTTCATTCGATCGATGCTGTAAGCAAAATCTATAGACAGATATTACTATTTATTTATTTTGTCCCCGTATGCTTTATGCAATGGCTAAAAATTCTATTCTATTATATTTTTATTTATGACAAGTGGAGCCGATGTTGACTATTACAATAATAATAATAAAAAACAAAAACTTACGATGTTACATTGGCCCATTTTATATTTTGTGAGGTTATTGGAGGAATGAATGAAATGAAAAAGAAAAAGAAATACCTATTGTAATTGTTAGAACGGTTAAAAATATTATTAAAACTGCAACAATTATTTTGCTTTGGTGTTCATATTATTACTGTTATATGAAACTACCAGGATTGCAAGACTGGAAATTAGTAGGTACTTACTACAGGTAAAGTTTTAAGCTTCGCTACGTATAAAGTGGAATAATAAATACAAATTTATTGGATCATTAAAAAAAAAAATACTTCTTTAAACTTTTTTTTTATAATAGGGATGTTTCCTGGGAGAAAAATATGATTCTATTTAGTCCGTCATTCCGTTAATAGAAAAATATTGGATACGTATATTTTGTTTTATCAAATCAATAAAAATTGACAAATATAAAAGGCATCAAAAGATCAGGAGTGGTGGCTGGTGACGTCGCTGCTCGCTAAAAAGTGTAGCGTGCAGTGACGTCACACGAGTTTTCAACGCACTGTGTCGTCTTCATTTTTTGTATATATGAAAAAGGAAAAAATACGTGTTGTTTTTTGGAAATCTGCAATATTTTGCAAAATTGAAATAGCAAATGATAAACGTACAGAATATTGTAACCGTTTGAACTCAAATGGCATATCTTCAATTAAGTGTAGGTGTAGACAACAATTATTAGTTTATTTTAATAGCTTTAGTGTGAAACTAAATACTACTTGGAGATGCGCCGTGCATTGCCGGAGGGGAACGGGACGCCTGCCAGGACTACTAGCATAACATGAGTTACTAGCCACTTAATGCCCAAACTGTTTTTATATATCCCGTCAGATGGCGATTATCGCATGGTGGCTCCAGTGGGGCAACACTGGGAGATGGACTGTAATATGTAAAAATATTGAAATTGGATATTGCCTCTAGTCAGCTCAATGGATGAGGCTAAATCCCAACTGCTATAAGTCTATTTCACATTTCGACATCTTTTTTTAAACAGATTTTACGTTATTAAAAAAAATATTATTATTACTGTATATATACTAAAATATCGAATTATAACATATACTGATGTTGTTTGTGAACTGTTTTTTTATATAATATTTTTATTTTTATAATAAAAAGGCTAATAACAATTATTATTGTTATACTCAAGATAACTGTTAGCTGGCTGTTTATTATAATTATTTTCTATAATACAATATAGGGCAAACAAGCTATTGTTTCTCAAATGAAAATTAACCCTACCTGGTACCAGTATTTTTTTCCAGTTCCGATACCATGGAAACGGAACGCAAGGTTTCGCAACTGTCTAGGCAATCATAAAGCTAAATGAGATGGTAATGTGTGTTTATAATATTATGCTATTCGATAATATATTTATTTTCTATCTGTTGTAGTTACGAGTTATATACGCGCGAGTTATATACACCTGAAGAATAAGAATATTGAAACAAGTTTTTGGACGTATTTTAGATCAGGCAACAATAAGCTTTAGCAAGTGTTTAGGCACCTATAATTTACCTAATGCTACAAGCAAAGCACACATTGAAATCAACTCTGCTAATGTGTAGTATCTAGCTTGTATCGTTACAAGCTCAGATAAGCTCCTCCCTATATATTTTTATGCCATACGATACGATTTGCAATGGGTTTAAATCCAATAAATCGTGACGGATTTACAAAAAAAAAATTTGGAGAAATATAAAACTTCCACATTACTTATGTATATAATTTATCTGCCAGCTTTAAAATACTTTTAAGACTACAGAGGATGTAAAATATCAATTACAACAAATTCCTCAAACAACTTTTATTTTAATAAATTTTATTTGCATATTTTAACGTATAAATAAAATTAGACGTGATGCAATACCATTTTGTCTGTTTGCACATGTTTCCAAAAACTCTGCAAAAACGTTCAGGAGACGTTTATGAAACACGTCTAGCAACTTACGTTGCAATTACATAACATAACATAATCAGCCTGTATTGTTCCCACTTTTGGGAAACCGGTCTCCTCTTGATGAGAGGGAGTGGGCCGTAATCTACCACGCTGGCCTAGCAGTGCACGTTGGTAGACGTCACATGTCTTCGAAGTTTCTAGCTCTAGAACATTTCACACGTTTCTGCACGATGTTCTCCTTCACCATTTTGAGAGAAGTGGTGATGAAATAATTTACACACAGTAAAGCGCCTGACGGGGTTCGAAACTGTGACCTATACTAGGCCACCACTGCTCTCATTGCAATTAAATACTTTTAATTATTTATAAAAAATAATTAATGTTTGACATATCGTGCGGACAATGTGTACTCAATACACTTTACTCAATATTTTGAGGTGACCTCCAACAACGTTTTGGACTCCTAGTAGCGAAAATCGAAAAACGTTATTTAGTATGGCCACGCAGCTAAAAAACTAGGAGCACAAGTGTCGTCAAGAGGTGGTCAATAATATTTCGCGCGCTTTTCCCTGCGCAGATTGAAAGAAAAAGCCGGTCTCACTTTTGCACTGCGCAGATTTGCTTTTATACTCTACGGTAAAAAATGACGGAAGACTGTGGAATGGAAAGTCGTTTTGAACGGCAACTGGACAGAAGAGTGGAGAACCTTAAAAATAATTAGGTACTACTTGTTTCATTTTTATATAGGTACTAGCAGCCCGATACGTGCTTCGCTACGTATAAAGTGAAGTTATAAAAACAAATTTATTTGATCATTTAATTATTTATTCAGACGTAAAATATTTTTTTTATATAAATTATAAACTAGCGCTTGACCGCAATCCCGCCTGAAATTGCTAGCAATTTTAAAACTTAATCCAAAACATTTAGATTATTAAACAAACGACTGCGGGTATCGACTCTCGAACAGGCAACATAAAGTTGGCCATTTGAAAAATATGATTCCTCCAAATTTAGACCACAAACATGAACGTTTGAACTCAAACGGCGTTTCAGTTGGGATCATAGGGATACGCGGTATCAAACAAACTTCTACTTTTGATTTACCAGTAAAGATCGTAGCTTCTATTAAATTTGGCAATAAGCTTTTCGCTGCCAATCTGGTGCCATTACACAGTTTTAGTGGATTCTAAAATTACAAAGAAAGTGGCATTGATTTCTATATATATAGATGAGATGATAATCCACCGTTCATTGAATTCATTTGTCATAAAAAACGTGATAAATTACGAACCGCTCTACCGATTTTGTTCAAACTTCACACAAACCATTTACTAATTAGTCACAACAAAGCCTGAATATTTGGTTTGGATAGGTGAGTCCGTTCTTGAGTTATAAAATTACAAAGAAACTGGCATTTATTTATATATATATAGATAAGTATCTAAGTATATTATTCAGAATCTCTGTATTTTTAACTGCCGTTATTATACATTTTTCAGTAGGCATTTATAATTAATAAACTAATTACGAGTAACAATGACCATTATCGAAAGAAGCCTGTTCAACTCATATCATTCAAGTATTTCAGCGGTGATAGTAAGTAACCCAGTGGTGACGGCTCGAGTTATGAAATTCCAAGGTCGTGGGATTCGAATCAATCAGGCGCTTTACTTCATGTAAATAATTTATTAGTCACTGCTCTTAAAACGTTTTAGGAAAACATTATGAAGAAACCTAGAAACACTTGAAAACATGTCACTTCTACCGCACCCACATGGTGGCCCCCTACATAAAAGGAAAGGAAGCCTGTGTCCCAATAGTGCGAATATTGTTATATGGGTTGATAATCCTATGTTGCTGTGTGTGTTTACCAGTCTAGATAAATTACCAATAGCAAGATCTAGAAAAAGGTTACTCGTCCTACATAATTCATAAAATTATCTAACTCAGGCGATTGATTGAACATTGCATACGTTCATTGAGCCATTCCATAAGCAAGTAACTCTTCAAATCATTAAGACCCTTGACTAATATGGAGGTTGTAAAGTATTAGTAGTAGCCATTTACACCGAATACAAAATCAGTATCAGTATCGCTCTATTATCATATCAGCACATATTGTATCTTTGAAAGTCCCGCATGAAAATCCCGATCGGGATATTTTAGACCCAAATTACTAGGAAACCAGATATATCAAAGAGCTTTGTGTTTGTTATGTATATCTGGCACGTGGTGTTCGGGCCACGTGGACTACTGCTTATTGCGCTTGCGTGGGAAATCACAACTAGCAAAATAGTCTCAGAACTCGCACTTTATAAGAGTGGTAGGCTTAAAGCGTTCTTATATTCGTTTTAGAACATACCATCGATCCTATATTACTCTTACGCAAGCCAGTATGGCTTCAAGAACGCTCAGTCTCATAACCGAGTCTCAAATATGTATACAGGTTGGCCAAAAAGTCGTGGATCAAACGAAACGGGTAGATAAAGGAGGTAATTTCCTACAAAAAAATCTTTCTCCAGCATCGCCATAACTACATGAATAAATGTTTTTCTCCATGAAACTATCGAGTTATTTTAAAATTTAATCAATAAAAAAATTAATTAATTCAAAACAATAAAAAAGGTGTTTTATTATGATTCGATAATGTATCAATACTACAAAAATTGTTTTGTAGCTCTTGGTACATAAGTTAACGAGCAATTATTTTTCCGTAAATTTTGGAGTGATACCTACAAAAAATTACTTCTCGGTTTAAGAGCACAGTATAAAAAATGTAATACGGAAAAAAATACCCTTTACTAAAAATTCTTGATCATTTAATGCTGATCCTGAGGTAAACATGAAATGAGGTACAACACTTTAATCTTTGACCTTTAGTTTTGGTTTTATTGTAATTTTTTCATATCAAGATACAAGTTTTATTAAATTAACCTTATTTTTAATTTATTAGTTTATCATAAACGGCTAGTTTTTTGTACGTTGTAACGCTAGAACTGTTCTGTTCTTGTGTGGATAAGTATGATATTAGAGTGATTTTGGATCAATATATTTACAATACAAAATAAAAGACTCATATGAGAGCGTTTTATCTTAGATTGACTTTGGGAATAATTCCTCTTAATAATTTTAAGAGTAATTTTGCTGGCCATATTTTCTTAAAAAAAATTTAAATTTAATAGTTCAATAGATTACAAAACTTGGAAAAGATTCATGAATACAAGAGGAAAGTTGTTAAGACGTACAACGAAATGTTAAAAAGAAAAACAAATATCTCGCTGCCTCTTTTTCTCTCTCTCTCTCTTGATTTAAGGAAAATGTAACATTGCGAGGAACCCTAATTTATCTAATATGGAGTTATCTTTAGTATACTTACCGAATGCTAAAATAAGAGTACCCAGTCTTATATTACTCTAATAATACGATTGTAAAATGCAGCTATACTAATGGGGACACTATCAATACAAATTAACAAATAAAATTTTTAAACGAGATCATGAAACACTTTATTTAACAAGGCGCATTAATTTTGAAGTGAAAAACTAGGTCTAATTTACAGTAAATAATAAATTCCATTTATGAGTGTACGGGTTCCATTCCAGGTCAGGCAAGTACCAATGTAACTTTTCTAAAGTTATATGTACTTTCTAAGTGTATCTTGGACACCAATGACTGAAGGTGAAGGAAACCTGGAAGAGGAAAGGAAAGGATCTTGAGGAAACCTGGACTTTATAAGTCTGAAATCGCCAACCCGCATTGAGCAAGCGTGGTGATTACGCTCAATCCTTCTCTGTATGAGAAGAGATCTGTACCCAGCAGTGGGACGATAAAAAAAAAGGTTGATGATGATGAATAAATTCCAATACGATTACTGACTTTAAAACTACTTTTAAGTTTAAGCAACTCGTTTTCAAACCAAACCAACACTCACGAACTTTGGATCTGACGTAAAATTCTCAAAAAATTCTAACCTTAGTTAGACCAATATAAGCAAGCCTATATAGGCTATCTCTCTCTCTTGCAACATTCTCAAGACTACTGCAAATTTTTGCTAGTTGAGATTCTACTACGTCGGAAATAGGATGTTCAATACCAGGAGTCTATAAATCAGGAGAATACTTGAGGCTTTTCTACTTACTAATGAGTGACCTACGGAGGACGGGTCTGAGCAATTGTGCAGCGATGTGTGCCGGGTACGACACACCAAATGTTGTTGTGTCGGGAGTTCGGTCGTGGAGGGTCTCCAAATCGCAGCATCATTGGTCGTGTTGTTGAGTTTAACATTGCATCACCTCGCTTAATCAACTAGCGCAGTTTACCATCAACGATTGCATCACTGCTTACCATCTGGCGGGATTGCGGTCAAGAACTAGTTTATAATTATTTAAAAAAAAGTAACTTACCAAGTAATATTCTAAGAAGAACAGAACCATTCTATAATTTAGACAGTTATACCCTTTAGCTTAAATATACATAAATTATTATAGGTTTCACAGAAAAAATAACGGAAAAACTTGATAAATCGAAATTCGTAAAGGAAAACAAAAAATTATCAATATGTTAAACCTATAAAATATAATGAAAATGGTAAAATTTTGATTAAAAATTAAACAGGTCATAAAATCAAAAATTCAAAATCAAAGTATTTATTTCAAATAAACCAGTTACAGGCATTTTTGAATTGTCAGAAGGTCGGTCAGCCCATTCCAAAGAGTAGGTACATATGGAGAAGAACGGGCAAGAAACTCCATGGGCACTCTTTTCAATTATCAAGCTATTGATACAAATATTTGATTACATCATTCATGTTGAAATCAACCGTGTGAGAACGATGCAGAAATATATTGTACGCTAAGAGCGTCCATTATGGAAAAGACACAAAAAAACAACAATTCAGAAATTAAAATACGCCGTGGCAGCTAAGAGACGACCAGTCCCCTCTGATGGGATCCGTTCACGAACATGACGTATGGATCAGCATCATTCAGCTCAACAATATTGAGGGAAACCTAATGACCCAACACACACCTCACCACCAGCGAGACATTTAAGTGAGCATGACATTCTCTCAACAGCCAGAGCACAATCAAGTCAATAAAAAAGACTAACCCAAGAAATAGAGGTACAGCAAGTACATTGTGCTCACACGTGTGCCATGCAATTATACAATACTAAGAAATTGAATCTACATAATGCAAAGATATTTTTGTCAAAGGTTCAGCAGCTCCAACATAAAATCTCAAACCTTTAAACTGGCCCATACACTGTTATAATAATGGTAAAAGTGATGTAATTCATAAAAATAGAACGAAGTTGCATTTCTCATAATTATGGGTAGTAATAATACAAAGCTTACTGATTATATCATCGACATTACGATTGTGACTTTTAAAATGATTACTATACCCTAGTGTAATTAGAATTATTGTTTAAAAACAGTAATGCAACATCTCCTGTAATCTTAGATATAAGAATAATATTACTATACATTTGTGTATTTCGTTTGACTATTATTCATTATAAGATAAATTACTCTATTTACTAAATATAATATTAGTAGTATATAATTTAAAAAAAAAAAACTATAGTCTACTTTATACTTCTATATAAGAATGCAGTAGCATAGAATATAGTAGATAGCATAGTAGAAAATTGAAAAAAAATACAATGATTAAGATTTCATTACTTAGGGTAATATTTCTAATAGTTATTATTTATATTTTTTTTTCATTACCAAACACCGTCATTAGACGTGATGATTGATAAAACGTGACAGTAAAAAGTGAAAGTGAGTACAGACATGAGTTTATATGAAACTTTCACTTTTTACTGTAGTCACTGCTTCTATAAATAGAATTGAAGATAAAGATAGAGGTAAGATCTATACTCAAATAAACTCAGTGCAGTCTTCTCATTTTTGCTACATTGGAATTTAGTGTCAAAGAGTATCGACTTGGACTGATTGTGGAAGAGGTCGAATGAAGTTGATCGATGTAGCTGATGTTAGACGTCCCGGATGACTCAGTATCAACTGTTATGATTGGAATCGAGTGTCTGTAGTAGGACCTGTTTATCACACTTGGTGGTTGTCATTTAATGAACAGATAAATTATAGGAACATAAACTTACACGGAGTTCGTGGCAGCCGTTTCGCGCCAAATCCACGATGCGTATCACTCTCTCACATCAGTCCACCTTTTTTTAAGCATTTGGGTGACGTGTCTATAAATAACTGTTACAGGCAATTCCGTATCCAAATCACTAGGACATCATGTATATCAAAGAGATACCGAGTTGGCACATATCAGACGTTGTCCCAACTTTTATAAGTTAGCCTTAGTCTTCGATTTCTGAATTTTCGCCTGACATTAACGAGCCAAATCTGACAGAAATAGTCAAAGTCACCAGCTATTAACATCCACAATTTTCCTCATCTTAACATTTGCAAGCAGTTTTCTTTATCTCCCAAATATACGTGATTGTTTCTGTCACTAAAATTGTACACGTTATCTCAAGAAAGATTAATCTTAATGATGAGGTTTATATTTCCTTATTAATTTGGTTAGTGATACTTTGCTCACATTAATCAGCCATTCTCACAGCTCACTAATAAGAAATTAAATATACCTTAAATAGGGTACCACTTAACTATTGAGAAAACGTCTAATTACATCATTCTTATTTACTTCATTTTAAAGGGAAGTAACCTTATTCGTGTCATCTTACAAGATATAGAATAAGTATACATTCTCGTGGTTTGATAAGTATTCCTATGGTGAACATAAACTCTAATATTTACTTACAATGAAAGTGATTTCTTTGCTTTTTTTATTTTTTATGATTTATACATATTATACCAACATGCACCACGACTAAATACTTAAAAAGTATCTATAATTTTCACGATGAACTGGTTCGTTTTTCTACAAATATCATAATTTATCAGTATATTTTAAACCAGAACATCAGTAGCTTTTCTTCTATGATTGCACAAAGAAAAACATTTTTTGTCGACTGGACTCTTTTTGCTAACACAAAGTGGTATCTTTCTGAAGCAAATTTTTCCATCGCCAGATGTTACTTATTGTAGAATAAAATTAAATTCTCTTATTGCATGTATTTGCAGATGGTAAATATATCAAAATTTAGCCTCAATTAATATTATTTTATGACATTAGAAAAAGAAGATTTTCTTTTTAAAACAATCATATTATAACTATAGCTAATTAGCTGTAATTATAATATGATTGTTTTAATATTTTCGGGGGTTTTGTTGTAAACGCTCTCTGTTTAATGTCGTTATTATTCCGTAGAAGGTAGTTCAACAATAGGGATTCTCCCTGTTGTTTTCTCTTTCTCCATATAGTACCAGATGGATTCCAAACAAGATTTCAGCGTGGAGAATATATTTATCTGACTGACACACTGACACGTATTCACTTTGAGTTTGGGTAAACGTGGTTGATATATTATTATTATTCAGGTCCGTTTTATAGTAAAATCAAGATAGTTGTACTAAAGAAAACCATGTAGGACAGGTTACTTATAATATGCTTTAGTTTTACTTTACATATTATTATTCTTGACAATTTTAAGTCTTTTAAACCTCACATCACAAATATCGTGTATTAAAGAAGAACTACAAATAAATCTTTAGTTTTCCCAAAAATGTAATTCGGAACTTACGTTCTTCATAGCAGTTATTTTCTTTATTACAAACTGGGTTTTCTACACAATTCATTCGGGTAGTAATCAACGTAAAACTCAAACAACTAAAACATGTAAAAACAGCCCACATAACTGTTTTCAATGTCCAATAACCAAATAAAAATAACTGGCCAAAATGGCAGGTCAGTACTGATACATAATGATATAATGTGACAATATTACTAGCTTTTTAACCAACTTCGAATAAAAAGAAGTTACTCAATTCGACTAGATTCGGATGAATTTTGGATGCCCATGATTCTTTCCTATTCTTTTGTAAAATAGTTATTATTATTTATTTTTATATTTTTACATAGCTAGGAATATTTTAATAGTTTATTTACAGTACAGCTCAGTAATGGACACTGTATTTGTTGAAATGGTAGTAGTGTAAAGTGTTTTTTGAATTCGCAAGGTACGAGCCTCACAGAACGTAATGCATCAACTTTACCTGCACGTGGTTTTCACGTAGCTAGCCTCCCCTCAACGCGCTTGCGTCAAACCCACGAAGTTCCGTCAAGTTGGCTCGAATACGATGTGTGATACAAGGAGCTCATAAACATTTGGAGCTTGAATCGGAAAAGTTCGAGCAGGCAGTACGTAACAACAACCGTTGTAGTGGGACGCTTAACTCATCCCTGTTTTCATCACTATATGTTTGTAAATCGGATCCACGTTTTGGCATATTGATTTATCCTCGCGCAATCTCAATCGTAGTTCTCATAATGGCATGAGTGTGTGCAACTTAATTTAGTTGATTTCTTACAAATTATGACTTAAAGGTACACAATTATAACTTGGAAAGTATGTAGTATTAAATACTTAACAACTACCAGTAAAAACGTATTAGGAACACCATTTTATTACGGCTATATTTGTAAGGTTTTTGAAAACCGGCAATCCAAAATGGCGCTTCTTCAGGCAATTCGTAATAAATTTTGCAAATATCTTACAAAATATGACAGAAATGGGGTACAAGATAACACAGAGTCTAGGATTAATTAAACATTGGGTAGATCGCAATAGTTTTGTTTGGGCGAACGTATTCCCTTCAGCCTGCCTTTATGCAGCTAAGAGGGTGCATCACCCACGATCATCGGCGATGAGACTGTATATCCCGCGGAAGTGCGGGCGTCGAAGCTTTTTATTTTTATTATAAAGAGTTTTATTTTTGTAGTAAACAAGTACATAGTATTCATTGTAATAATAAGTACCTATTTCATTCGCACCTATTTCATTTTAAAATGTTAAAACATAAAAAATATGTGAATGTTATATAGAATTACTAAGAACATAAAATGAAGTGTTTGGATACCCGACTTTAATACGAAGTTAGAATGTTTTATGAGAGTCTGCCGAAGTGATTATATAACGTGTTTGTAGTGACAACAACGTCCACTTTCTTTCTTTCTTTATTTTTTGGCTTCGCACGGTCTGTGCATTTAGCCAATGTCAAGTAATTATGAATTATTCATGTAGAAAAAGACTGCAGCGTGCCCAGTCTTACGTGCGAGGTTTGGGACTAAGTCATGATGTGGCCACTATGCTGCGATATTTCACTGTTCTTTATAAACTATTTACTAAATGCACTTTTTACTACATAAATCACGCACTTTTATTTAGTAAACAACACTATAAATAATTTTAAAAGTCCAATGAAAAACGAGCGTGACACTCAGCTTGACTTTCCCGCCAAAACTCAACGTCCACTTTTCTAAATTCACGATAGTTCATCTTAATGTATAATTACCACTAAAATAAAATAAATCTGTTTTTTCAGCCTGTAGGGTCCACTGCTGGACAAGGGCCTTCCACAATGATCGGTTCAGCGCTGGCCGAATCCATCAGCTTCTCGCGACCTTTACCAGGTCATCGGTCCACATTATTGCGGCCTCCCTATGCTACGTCTTCCGGTTCGTGGCCGCCACTCCAGAACCTTGCTTTCCCATCGGTCATCGATTTTACAAGCAATGTGACCCGCCCACTTTAACTTTAAAAAGATCTGTTTTTAAACTTCCGCACCCAAAGAGTAAAAACGGGAGTCTAATAAATACTAAGACTTGACTGGTGGCTGCATCACATCAATAAAACATATCCGGATCTAGTTTTTTTAGCTTAATACAAATACCTACTCTAATATATACAATACTAATTTTAAAACAAAACAAACTACAAGTTTAAATATTTTATATTTAAAATTATAGAACGTTGTTTTTATGTAATGTATTTTTGTAGATTACATTAAAACAACATTAAACAATTTGCTTTCTCTTTTTAATGTGAATGCAGAAAGAAAGACCAAACGTTTGACTGATGTGTATACTTTCCCAAAGGTTATTTTAAAGAAGTTTATATTTATTAGTAGTTTCTAATTTTTTAATTTTACATTATTTTCTGTTGTAACATCGGGTTATTGTGTGTTGAGAGAGAGAACCTACATCCCCACTTCTCCTGTATTTTGTTACTTAGCTGTGCAGATGTATGCACCTGTATTGAAATCCGGACACCGTTTTAACGCCAGACGAGTCTGCGAGCTCGGCCCTGCGGCCAAGCTCGTTTCCCCGGCTCCGAACAGAGCAGTTTGTACCATCGCATCATAGAAAGATTTTTTCTATCACAAAATGATTTTGTAATATTCGGTACCCACTTTATTATTTAATTGAATATGTTTGTAAAATATTTATTAAAGACTGTGCCCATATTAGAAATATTTTGGATTAAGTATTTACAGAAATATCCTCATCAACCTGTTATCGTCCCACTGCTGGGCACAGGTCTCCTCCTCATCTCATACAGAAAAGGATTGAGCGAAACATCATAATACCTAAAATTAAGAATTGCGTATTATGCCTGCTAGATATTTTTGAAAAGCTTATATCTATTTTTCTTTAGTTTTTAATAATATTCATGTATTTTTGTTGTCCAGAAATTAACGTTTTTTGGAGTTATTTATTTATTTATGTTGTAAAACCTAAACTTTTTTATAAATTTCATTGTTTGGAGGCTCAAGGACGTTAAGCTAATATATTTATTTCAATTTAAAAAAGACATCGATGGGGATGTTTTGCAAATTGGTTTTCTTTTTAAGCTATTGCATAGCTTCTATCGCGGGCCTTGAGCGCGGGGACCGAATCCAGAAATTCCGTAACGAAAAAACCTCACGCTCCCCCCATCGTCTAACGTCGTTTCAGTTCGGCAGTCTTCGGCACGGTATGTTTGTGTGCGTGCGACTACATCTTTTGAAAACAATTTATAGATTTTCAAAAAGAGCATGCATATTGCAGGGCGCGAACTCAGTTCTACACACTTGCCATGTTACTGATAGTCGCGATGTGCTAAACTTGCGATTAATTGTCTCTCTGAAATAGGTCTTCTATAGAGATATGTCATAGACGTCATCGACGTTGTCATGGCTACCTTAAAAACTTTTCATATAATTAATTATTAAGTACTTTTATTCAAATTAATTTAGTAGTGTTTTTTATAAAATAGCTTTTTTTTTTAACGGAAAAGCTAAGATGAATGTCACGCTAATTTTTCATTGGACTTTTAAATTATTTATAGTGTTGTTTACTAAATAAAAGCGCGTGATTTTATAGAGTAAAAGTGCTCACGCGGCCGTTTTTTCAATTGTTGCAAGAATTCAAAAGACTGTCTTTAAATAGTGTTCAGACGATTGCTCAAAGTGTATTAGATTTCATTAGTAATAGAAATGGCATTTCAATAATGGCTTTCAACTGCCAAAGTCTAAATAGTCATAAATACGATTTACAAGATTCAGTTAAGAGACAAACAAATGTGTTACTTCTTACCGAAACTTGCATGACGCATGATAATCCAATTGAAATACCTAATTTTAATTGTATTGTTCAGTTCAACCGAGATACTGTTTCAAAAGGTGGGGTAGCTATTTACCAAAATAAAAATGATATTACTAATATTATGACTCCGAATATTGAAATAAATATTGCACACGTTAGCGATGTTAATGTTAGGCGCTCAGTTGTTGGAGATATTTGTGCGTGCTTATGCAAACTTAGAAATGGCCTACAAATAGTTATGGTAGCAATTTACATTTCTCCGAATCCAAAATTGGACGAGGTAGAGCATTTTATTCATCGCACTTTACGGGAGTACACTGAAGAAGGCTCGAAAATACTTGGTACAAATGGTAATAAATTTCCACTTATCTTGGCTGGCGATTTCAACATTAACTTCGCTGATAAAAAATCAGAGCGGTTGACAACTTTTCTATCAAAAACATTGAATTTGAAAATGAATGATGATCCACAAGAGTCCACAACAAAATATGGGACCACCATTGACGCGGTATCTTCTAGGTATTTAGAGGATATTAAGTCGCAAATTTATGTTTCTTATTTCAGTTATCATAAACCTATAGTTTTAATGATAAATATTCCTGAATAACCAACAGCTACTGTAAGGTAATAAAACCCACATGTATTGTAAAATAATAAAAATATTTTAAATAATATTAACTTTTTATTTATTTAATAAAAGAAAAATTTGTTTTCTTATCGGTCACCACGCTTAAAAAGTGTAACTTGAATTAATATCAAAGGAAAAGAAATACTGCAATGCAATAAAATAAATAAATAATTATAATTACATAAATTGATACAAAATGCTATGCAATAGCTTTACCGCGGCAGTCCCCGAGTGCCACACGTCTTTTTTTTTTATTTTTGTATACGTTGTCTGAAAAATTTTGTTAGAATTTACTAGTGAAACCATCATGGTGGTAAGATGTTGGTTGATGCACGCTTTTAATAATGTCTTCTTACGTAGTTACAACGGGAACTAATTTTATAACCTATATTAAATAATACAGTAAATCTTCACTACCACGCAAGTAAATAGCGATATCACGAGTAGTTTAAAATATTGCTTCATCATCATCATCATCATCAACCTTTTTATCGTCCCCCTGTTGGGCACAGGTCTGACTAAAACCAATAGTTCTGCTTTTTAATCTGATATTTCAGATTTTTTTGGCCATAATAGGTATTTTTTAATTTGACGTTGGTGTTCCTTTTCTTTTTAATAACGATCGCTTTTTGAATTCTGTATCAGCACAGGAATTTTTTAAAAATAATGCTTCAAGATAGCTTTTCAAATTTTAATTACCTATAACTCGTGAGTTTGAGAGATTCATTATTTTCATCTTTAGCAATAAAAAAATATTTGGTTAGTGAGTGTTTTCCAATCATAGAAATCTGCGAAACATACAACTTTACCACCACGTGGTTTTCACGTGGCTAACCTCCTCTCAACGCGCTTGCGTCAAAACCTACGAAGCCCCGTCAAGTCGGCTCAAATACGATGTAAGATACAAGGAGCCCATAAACATTTGGAGCTTGAATCGGAAAATTTCAAGCAATTGATACGTAACAACAACCGTCGTAGCGGGACGCATAATTCACCCCTGTTTTCATTACTTTGTAAATCGCATCCACGTTTAGGCATATTGATTTATCCTCGCGCAATCTCAATCGTAGTTCTCATAATGGCATGAGTGTGTGCAACTTAATTTAGTTGATTTCTTACAAATTATGACTTAAAGGTACACAATTATAACTTGGAAAGTATGTAGTATTAAATACTTAACAACTACCAGTAAAAATGTATTAGGAACACCATTTTATTACGGCTATATTTGTAAGGTTTTTGAAAACCGGCAAAATGGCGTATTTTCGGGCAGTTCGTAATAATTTTTTGCAAATATCTTACAAAATATTACTGAAATGGGGTACAAGATAACACAGAGTCTAGGTTTAATTTAACAATGAGTAGGTCTTAATAGTTTTCTTTGGGCGGACGTATTTTCTTTCTTTATATTTCTGTTGTCATTGAGAGTCGAAGAAAGGAAATAAACACGAACGTGGTAGCATGTGCTATATTACGGGTTTAGTTTCCGCACTCAGTCCTTCCATTGGACCATTAAGTATCGGATTATATTAATACGAAAAAAAAAAAGTTGTGTGTGTGTGAAAAAAAGTGTTCATATAATTTACTTTTCAACACTCTTGCTCATAAAGTGGCTCTATGGTCACCGCAATTAGGCACATAATGACACAATCAATCTGTGAGAAAAAAAAAAAAACTATAACTCACTTGAGTTATAGTTAAGTATATACACCAGTGGCGAAGGGTCCATACAATCCGATTCCCACCGGGTTACCTTTCAAAACATCAGTTCCATATTCATACAAAACTATTTAGGTACATTCTATTTCATTAACAAAGTATTATTAATCAAATGCCGGCGCGATTTACAATAGCAATCGTAATTTTTAGCAATACCCTAAGTATCACATTTCATTTTATAGTCGTAAATTAATCAGCACTTCAATTTTTCGTACATTACATTGAAGGAACCCAATGAATTTCAGCTTACTTCGGTCAACGTTTTACTATGAGGCGAAAAGAGACAGAGCGTGTCAGACCATCTCTTTCTAATCAATCAAAATCAAAATCAAAGCATTTATTTCAAATAAAAACAATTTTTTTGGACCGGCTTCCCTTTGTCAAAATTTCACCCTTCGCCACTGATATACACACAACTTTTTTTTCGTATTAATATAATCCGATACTAACACATAACACGTGATATACCTACTTTTGAACTCCTTTACTGGTTTTCTTTTATTAATTATAGATCGAATCATTTCGAAATATGGAAAACTATTTTATTTTAGTGGTTCTGTATCAGAACCGGATTGAACATGCCACTGATCCAATTCTAAACTGGGGATATAATCAAGTACAATATGAGCATAATATTAAAGGCCACACTAACTATCGTCAATGCTTTCCGTATTGTATTAATATCGATACTACATAGTAACTTGATGAAAAGCGAAAATGAATCAGAAGTATTTGTAAATGACATTTGCCTCAATTAAGGTAAAGTAAATTTATATATCGCTTGGTGTTATTACTCTGACTATACTTTAATGAACTTAAAATAAAAAGAGGCTCAAGAATTCTTTTCTGATATCAAATTATAAACAAACAAAATGTCTGACGGCATGAATTCGAAAACTACGCACGCGGTATATAATGCTTGTCGTAAATACGGGCAAATGATAACTTTTGGATTGAGAATGAGAATAAAAGAGAATATCTTTCAAAAATAGGTATATTTAGGTATTATATTAAAACTCGAAGCCATTGTTCATGGAATTCTATACTTTTTTTTTTAATTTTTGGATTTTGCAATACCTGTAAAAATAATTATCTTAACGACTCAAGAACCAAACCGAAACGCATATTTTGTAGTTGCAGATTAAAGTAACAACAAAAAAAAGTAGTACTCACATTATTATACTTTATTACCCACTTTCTAAAATATAAATATACTCTTTTTTTCTAAATATTGCTTTTAGTTTTCCCTTTAGGGTCTCAGCGTTCTTATAATATTAGAAAATAATACATTAAGCACTTAAAATATTGTTTTACATAAGTATATTTATTTCCCTAACAATATAAATGAAATGGGTTTCTATGAGACCTAATTTCTTTTTTTTATATAAAACTAGCTGACCCGGCGAACTTTGTTCCGCCTTAAAGGCAATAAATATCACATGATCACATTTTTACTTTTTCAATTAGGAACATTGTAAATTAAAAAAAAAAAATATTATTTCTAATTGAAATCAGTTCCTAATTGAAAAAGTAAAAAATCCATGATTTTTTTATTTGTCATTTATTTATTGTAGCACCTTGTGAAAGAAATTATGAATTTCTACCTTTGCTTCGTAAATTATCTAGCTGTTGATCTCTGAGATGTCGTGGTGGCCTAGTGGTTAAAACACCAGCCTCTCTTGTATGATTGCGCGGGTTCGATTCCAGGTCAGGCAAGTATCGATGTAACTTTTCTAAAGTGATATGTACTCTCTAAGTAGAATATCTAGGACACCAATGACTGAACGTGAAGGAAAAAATCTTGAGGAAACCTGGACTTTATAAGTCTGAAATCGCCACCCCGCATTGAGCAAGCGTGGTGATTACACTCAATCCTTCTCTGCATGAGAGGAGACCTGTCTCCAGCAGTGGGACGATAAAAAGATTGATGATGATGCTGATGATCTCTGAGGTTTGTTCACCGATTTCGCATTGTCAACGGAACAGTTTCACGGACTGCCGCCTCCCTTTGCTCTTCTGAGTGAGAAGCACGAAGTCGAGTCATAGTAAGGCGGCGCTCTGCATGTGCAATTTCTTGCTCTTCTTCAGTGCTTTCATTCAGAATGTTTCGATTTACTCTTGCATTACCGCTTTGTCGAGACAGATTTGATGGTCTTGGTCACGGCATGATATTTTTATTGATGATAAATGGCACAGCAATACAATATTAGAAATTTTGAAGTTGAAGTTGGCTTTGTGGTTTTTTATTAGAAACTTTAAACCAGCAGAGAGTATTTATATTCTTTGCTTTAAACGATTGCTTCAACCGGTTAGACTTCTTTTTAAATATGCTCAGCTGTCATTTGCTTTTTGTTATACCATTTTTGATATATGAATTTCTGACTTACATTTTGAATGAGTTGGATTGTTATTCCATGTCAGTTGCGTTTTGTTACACCATGTCTTATGTCACGTCACACGGGAACGACGGGGACGGGTTCTTAGCTACCTCCCACCAATATTCAGCTAAATCGGTTCAGCCGTTCTTGAGTTATATATAAATAGTGAATAAGCAACTGAATCGATTCCAATAATTTTTACACCATGTTATATTTTGTCCCAAACACATTTAGAAATTGTTGTAGTGTAGTCACTGAGCGCGTCACGCAGCTTACGTACGATACATCATAGTATTGCGCGCGCGCAACAGCTGACCCTAGAAGTCAACGCACCGCGCTCGCTCGCCCGCGGATCTTTGACCATATTTTTGTTGGGACAACCAAGTACAATAAGCTATAAGCAAGCTTATAACTTTGTGGTTTTTCATTATATCTTTTTGAAATTTTGTACATAATATTATTAACTTAAAAATACTGGACACGTGTTTCCTACTTTGTGGAGGTGCAAGGTACCAGGGTAGCACAAATGTTTAGGAGAAGTCGAAACAATAAACCTCATTTTCATCATTGTCAAATAATCGTAATACATGAAAGAAGGTTTATTGTGCATATTTTTTTGACGTGGAAGGTACCAGGGTAGCATAAAAGTGTGGGAGAAATCGAAACAATAAAAAAACTCATTCGTCATTATCAAATCACCATAATTAATACATGAAAGAGGTTTTATTGTGCATAGATTGTGGACGTGCAAGGTAACAGGGTAGCACAAAACTGTAGGAGAAGTCGAAACAATAAACCTCATTCATTCATCATTATCAAATAATCGTAATACATGAAAGAAGGTTTATTGTGCATATTTTTTGACGTGCAAGGTACCAGGGTAGCATAAAAGTGTAGGAGAAATCGAAACAATAAAAAAGCTCATTGATCATTATCAAATCACCATAATACACGAAAGAGGTTTTATTGTGCATAGTTTGTGGACGTGCAAAGTACCAGGGTATCACAAAACTGTAGGAGAAGTCGAAACAATAAACGTCATTCATTCATCATTATCAAATAATCATAATTACATAAAAGAAGGTTTATTGTGTATATTTTTTTGACGTGGAAGGTACCAGGGTATCACAAAACTGTAGGAGAAGTCGAAACAATAAACGTCATTCATTCATCATTATCAAATAATCGTAATACATGAAAGAAGGTTTATTGTGCATATTTTTTGACGTGCAAGGTACCAGGGTAGCATAAAAGTGTAGGAGAAATCGAAACAATAAAAAAGCTCATTCATCATTATCAAATCACCATAATACACGAAAGAGGTTTTATTGTGCATAGTTTGTGGACGTGCAAAGTACCAGGGTATCACAAAACTGTAGGAGAAGTCGAAACAATAAACGTCATTCATTCATCATTATCAAATAATTATAATTACACGAAAGAAGGTTTATTGTGCATATTTTTTTGACGTGGAAGGTACCAGGGTATCACAAAACTGTAGGAGAAGTCGAAACAATAAACGTCATTCATTCATCATTATCAAATAATCATAATACATGAAAGAAGGTTTATTGTGCATATTTTTTTGACGTTCAAGGTACCAGGGTAGCATAAAAGCGTGGGAGAAGTCAAAACAAAAAAGCTCTTTTATTCCCACAGGAACGACGGGGAGCGGCATAAAAAGTATCCTATGTCCTTCTCCCAGTTCTTAGCTACCTCCTTACCAATTTTCAGACAAATTCGTTCGGCCGTTCTTGAGTTATAAATGATGTAACTAACACGACTTTCTTTTATATATATATATATATAATATAAGATATATAAGATAAAAAGTAGCGTTAATCCTATCGACAGTTCTGGTTCCATGGAAACGGACCGCAATATTTCGCACCTGTACTAGGCAATCATAAAGCTAAACGAGATGGCAATGTGTGCATAAATAACCAGAATATACATTATTCAAAAATGTATTTATTTTCATCTATTGTAGTTCTAAGTGCATGTTCGTACCTACACCCATAGAATAAGAATTATCTAAGAAGATTTTAACATTTATTCAGATAAGGGTTTTACAATAAAGTACAGAAAGTGTTTAGGCATCCATAATATACAGCAACTAGTAAAACACACATTGAAAGCTTTGCTTATGTGTAGTCTCGAGCTTCTATCGTTACAAGCTCAGCTAAGCTCCTCCCCATAATTTTTATGACATACGATACGATTTGCATCGGGTTTGCATCCGATAAATCGTGACGGATTTACGAAAAACTTGGGAGAAATATTAAATTTTCCAAACAATTATTTATCATATTTGTAGTTTTTAGAATACTTTGAACACTACACAGGATGTAAAATATCAATTTTAACAAATTAATCCATAAACAACTTTTATTTTTTCTGATTTATAACAATAATAAGTTCTAATTGTATTCTTTAATAAATTAATTAAAATAACACTTGAAATCCAATAATATTGTCTGCTTGGCCATGTTTTCCAAAAACTCTGCAAAATAGTATAGGAGATATTTATGAAACATGCAAACTTCTTTCATTGCAAGTAAATACGTTCAATTAATCAAGGAAAAATAAAAATTAAATTAAAATAAATACTGTTTGACGTGTCGTGCGAATAATGTGAACTTTATTCCATATTTTGGAGGTAGTCTTCAGCAACTTTTTGATCTCCTAGTAGTGAAAATCTAAAACGCGTCGTTTAGTATGGTCACGCGGCTAAATGACCAGGAGTACACGTGTAGTCAAGAGGTGGTCAATAATATTTCCCGCGCTTTTCCCTGCGCAGATTGAAAGAGAAAGTGGCTTTCACTTTCGCACTGCGCAGATTTGCTTTTATACTCTGCGGTAAAAAATGACGGATGACAGTGGATTGGAAAGTCGTTTTCACCGGCAGATGCGCAGAAGACACGTGTACATCATAATACGTAGAACCGAAAATTCGTAAACATGTGACATCTACCGCAACTGTTCGGTGCCCACGTAGTAGAGTACAGCCTATTTTCTCGTGATGAAAGGTAGTCTTAAAATGTTATAAATAAGCAAATGAATATGCTAAAGTTGTTTAGAATACAACAATATCATTCATACAAGAAACATGTCTATAAATACTATTATAAAGAAGAAAATGTGTTTACTTGCTTGTTTACACTGAATATGCTCTGGAACTACTGAAACAATTTTTTTTTCATTAGATTCTTACATAATCTCTGATGAACACAGGTTATAAATATTTAAAAAAAAAATAAGGACTCGTTTGAAAACTTCGATAATTTAACCTGGAGTGTGAAAAAACGCTTACGTCGCGGAAATATTTAAAATAGAGCAAAGTAATAAATATACTACAGTTTTATAGACGATATAAATATCTCCAAAAAAATAAAAATGCCACAACATATGTCTAACTAATATAGTTATGTCACAATAAGTTTTGTTTTTAATAATTATAAAGTAGCGCTTGACTGCAGTCCCGCCTGATGGTAAGCAGTGATGCAATCGTTGATGGTAAAGCGCGCTAGTTTATTAAAGCCATTCACTTAACAAACTTAGTGAATAGGAAGGAAGACAAAGGGAGATTGATGTGGAGATCCTCCACGACCAAACTCCCGACACAACAACACTTGGCGCATCGTACCCGGCACACATCGCAAAACAACTACTCAGACCCGTCCTCCGTACGGCTTCCCCAGACATCTTGCCGGAAAACGACGAATCTCTTGGCGGCAAGACTTTGTCTGGTGGGTGGTAACTTTTGCCGGCGGCCAATGTTATGGCCTACCACCGTTTAAGTGATTTTTTTTAACCAAGTGTTTTTTTTTTAATTTAAGCAATGAATTTTATCATCGCCTCAAATGTATATATATTTTTACTCCAAAAACGAGCTGTCCAATCAGTTTACCAGCTCGGTGTCAGATTTTCTCTGAGAGAATTTTTTAAAGATATTGGTATTCTCACGGTTGCTTCGCAATTCATCTTAGCCAACATTCATCTATGTTAGGCAAAATATTCACGTGTATACCAAAAACTGTGATATTCATAATATTAACACCAGAAACAAGGATAGGCTGCCAGGCCCTTTACATCGACTTCAAAAGGTTCATAACTCTTTTGTTGGGCTTAGTATAACTTTTTATAACAAGATACTCTCTGCTTTGCTAGACTTGCCTTACAAAGCATTTAAAGCACAAATCAAAGCCAATCTTTGTTCAAAGGCATATTATTCCGTAAATGATTATTTAAATGAT
The DNA here is from genome assembly GCA_037179545.1 of Sesamia inferens. Lineage (NCBI taxonomy): Eukaryota > Metazoa > Arthropoda > Insecta > Lepidoptera > Noctuidae > Sesamia > Sesamia inferens. Next base: position 25,373,187 of record CM073921.1, read on the forward strand.
AACAATAGTGGTCGCTCTTATTAACTCAGGACAATGTTTGTGTTCTTTCTCCGGAATTAGCTTACTGACACGTTATATGAGTTCATATAATTCACTTTTTTACAATACATAAATATGTAAGCTGTCACGCCCTTTATGCCTGGGGCTTTTTGTAATATAGTTTTTAGTTATTTACATTTTCATTTAAATATATATATAGAGATTTTTGATTTTATGATTTTGATTTTGAAATAAAGAACTCTTCATGCACATCGTGAATTGCCACAACGACTGCCATAACTTGGAGAACGAATTTGGCTCACTCCAAATTTAGAAAGAAATTCTCACATCCTTATGGATGGACGGGATGAGTCTCTAAGTTTAACAAAAGTTAAACAACGCATACAGGCTGAAAGAGCTGAATGTAATAAGTAATACGTGTATACATACCATTTAGTGCGCATTTAATCAACGACACTGATATCGCGTTCATTCCCGAGCAAGCTCAATCTTATTGATTGTTGCAAATTGCCACCATATGCCATTTTACTACTAATGCGGTAACACGAGGAATAATTGTTACAAAAATTGGAGCAATATAGAGCAATATATTGCTTCATAGTGGTTTACTTATTGCTCAACTTGCTCCGTCAAATAGCTAATATGCAATAACTGTCCCTGCAACTGCAACCTAACTAAAATTGCATCTGTTGCTTGCCCGTTATGGTTCCTAAAGAAGCTTACCTGCGTGCTCTTCGTCTGTCCTCCAGACGGACCGAGCAGCGGCTGTATTTCATTCTTGTACTCATTTGTTTACTATTGTTGTTTTGCCTTTACCTGAAGACAACAAAATTGATGCTGAGTTTAAATGATATTTATATTAAAAATTTACTGAGCAAAAAGCTCCAAATACTTTTGATTTACTTCTGAGAGACATTCATATAAAAATCTTTACCTTAAAATTAATTTTACTTAATGCAACCGAAAACTGAGCAAAATGAGTTTATTAAAAGTGTAATTATGATTGTAGCTGTTGGGATAATAGCCTCCCATTTGTAGGAGAGGCTGGGCCATAATTCACCATGACGGCCCTGAGCGGATCGATGGATGTCATGTGACATCACTGTTCATCATGTGATGTGTAATATAGAATCAAACACTAGAATATATGTGTATTCAAGTATTTGGTTCTGGAATATTCCAGCCCCCTAATCGGCGAACATGTTTTTGTCAAATGTTTGCGACTAGTTGGTGTTCGGTACAAACGATCCCAACTAGTCGCAATCATTTCACAAAAATATGTTCGCCGATTAAGGGGCGGTTTCCGAACGATGTTTTTGTTCGCCATTTTAGGAGCATTTATGAGCCATTTTATGAAACCTTACAAAATAAGTGTTCATGCGTAGTAAAATTATTATTAGGACGTTGCTCGTTGTCTAGCCTGAAAGCGCGTTACCGTGGTAACGCTAAGCGTTTGTTTTACTAGGAGTTCATATGAACCTAGAATACGTTGAGCAATTATATATTTTAAGGCTTCGTGTACGTTGCGGGTTGGTTAAACAGGCAAGTGAAGAAACACTGGTGGGTTATAGTCAGTAAAAGTCTGACACACCCTTCCGCTCCGCCCAGAGCGGGAGAAGTCATTTGATGATTTCCCAAACCAACAAAAAAAAAAAGGCTTCGTGTACGTCCAGTGCGTATGTAATCACGGTCGCGGTCGTAGCCGTGACGTCACTTCCATCGTCATCGTCATCGTCGTCGTTGTCTAGTAGTGCAGTACATAGAAGAGTTTATCATGGCAAAGCTGCTCTTCTCGATTCAGTCTATACTAGCAGGACAGCATAAGCGCTAGCAAGTGCATTGTGACAAATAATAATAACACTGAAATCCTAGGAGCGTGACTGTACATACTGTACTGTACATTTATGTGTGCAAGACACTAGCAATATGGTGGGCTGTCTGTATAACCGTACGTACCAGTTGGAATTTCTAGATAGAAGAAACAACTAGGTAAACAGGAAAAGTATTTTTCCCTATTGAACGGTCCGGATACTCTCGGGAAAATTTTCAAAAGACAAGTTACTGTTATAATTAGTTTATTCGCATAGGTTAGTTACTCAAAATGATATCATCTACAAACTTCAGGCGGACGGATCCACGATAGTTCTAAGAATTTAGTAACATAACAGTATGTTAATTGAACACAGTCATCAATCAACTCAGCTTATCTCAGTTCAAGGTTGGACATATACCTCCCCCAGGCCTGACCTCCGCTTTATGCATCCAGTCTACCAGCCACCTACTTTAGTTCCTTGGTCCATCTATTCAGGGGGCGTCCCATATGTCACATGTCACTTGCCGATACAAATTACAAAATTAGAATTAGGATGAAGATTATCAATATTTTAATTTGTAGAATCATAATTAAATAGCTTTTTCTGAATTCGAAACGCACTCCTGTGAATGATATTGGAATAAGAGCAGAAGTAGTGTCGGATTGAATAGTGTAGGATACGTGTGTGTAGGAAAAGTGATGTGGATTCCAAACTGCTGAAACTAAAATACTCTAGAACAAAAAAAGAAAAATTGAAGAAACTGTAATATGCACCAATCGATCGATTCCGTGGTGTTCAGCAAGGACACTGCCTAGCAGCTGCATGATGGACATATTATGTAGGCTGATTATGTTAACAAATCGCTACCATTATGACATCATATACAGTAATGTTTCATTTACATTAATATACATTTATTGATAGCTAGATAAGTACTAATAATAATACATTTGGAAAATTAATAGTGTTTCTTTTTCAAACAACAGTGAAAACAACGACTTTAACCTCAAATCTTCTAAGAAATTAATAACTGCACAGAAAATTTATCTCTAGATACTCAGGTATGTGGTTCTTTTTTTATTTATCCCATATTATATTTATTTATATATATTAACTGCAAAAATATATAAATTGAAGATTTTATCACTATATGGCTAAAAGAGATTGCGTATAGTCGACATCATAATTACTTTACCATACTCTATGAGTAATTTGACATGCATGTTGTTATTACTGAAGTGGCAATAGTCTGGTCATATTAGTAATAGCCGTAGACTGAGAATTGATAAACGTGAGGTAAAAACCTCAGGCTAAAAAAAAAGACAGCGGCAGAGAGCGTCCCTCGGTGGCTGCAGCCGAGTGCTATACGCAGCGCCACGGCCTCTTTTAGGCAGCGACCGCTCGAATGCAGGGGCACGTGTGGCAAAGGCGGTAGAGTACCGCAACAGCCACGGCCTGACAGAGGCTACAGGAAGGTGAGGGCGGCAGCGAAGACAGCACGGAAGAGGCACCAGGCAGTAGTAGCGGCAAAGGCCTGTCACTGAAGTCACAGATGTCATGTAGATGATGTTCATAACGCCGTAGCAAACATAAATATCATGGCAGTTTTTATGTCGCAAACACTATGCACTTTAAAATCACTATTCTAGAAGCCTCTTCGTATTACATAAAATCCTAGTGCTTCGAAATAGCGCGGCCTGAATGGATCAATACTGTTTCAAGAGCACATGGCATCACAATGCGGTTGCCATGACTACGATGCAGCTTGAAAGGACGCTCCCATTTCCTGAGAAATTGTAAATTATATTAGAAACAAATGCGTTTTCCGAATAAAAATTATTCTAATTTATTCAGCCTTTAATTCTGCTCCAACTTTAAGTCACTTCTCGTTACAATCCTGTTATTTTTCATGAGATATTTGCAAATAAACTGCAACCTATCCTGAATTTCTCTATTTCTAAGTGCTGACATCGACTAATAATGAGAATATATACTCAACGATACGGTTTACTAGGATAATATTTACTTATATTTGTTCAGGTTTGGATTGCGCTTTAATTTCTTTTTATTTTGTTTAACTTTCCTGTTATAATTATCAGGATAACTGCTAACAAAGTCCAAACACCTACATTTTCCAAGCTCGCCGATTGATATGTAATAAACACGTATCAAAGTGACTACAGAATGCAAACAAAAGTTGACTTTGTTTCGAAATCATTAGAAATGATTTTATAGCGGCACTATCATAGTATTTGTTACGTTATTACAATCTCAAAATTCTCGTTTCACCTGTGAGATGTTCATGTGCTTCTAGTATTGTGCCACGTATTTTTAAGTGCTTGCAAATGAACTAACTGAATCAGCATCATTTCAGCCGAAAGACATCAACTGCTGGACATAGGCCTCCCCCAAGGTTCTCCACGATGAACAGTCCTGCACCTCCCGCATTCAGCGGTTTACCGAATAATGAGATGCTTTTTCTCACAATACAAAAGAAGTTGATCAATAAAAATATCGCAAAGGTTTGAGTTAGTGGGTATCTTAGCTGATTTAATTTTATCATATTATCTTTGTGTGAATAATTTTTATTGTATCATCACCAATTGTATTACACTAACTTTATTATAACGAGTCAGTGCAATGTGTTATTGTTTTATTGCCCTACTTTTTTAAACTTGGCTAAATATCGAAATGAATTGTATTATTTTATGTAACGCACAGGAACGAGAACGAGGTGTTGTGAGGGGGTTGACATTTGGCAATTGTTTAGGATTGTTGCTATATCGATTTAAAATGTCTAAAATCGATATCGTCTAAAAAATATCGATTAATAAATAAATTGATTATTCAATCTGAAATTAAGTTTAGTAGCCAAATCGATATACGGTCAGCAGCACATCACGATACAAACAAACCTTGGGATATTTCCTTTTTACCATATTTGACTAAATTTCGTAAATATTTTAATAAAACAATTTTATATGAAATTTAAGTTGCGCAACGAAAACGGCCTTTATTTCGAGCAAGATAAGCGCGCTTCTCAAGGTCGACATGTAAAACTTGTTTTTTTTTTTAAATAATTTATTTCATGACCATGGATACAAGTCCTTCAGTCGAATACATAAATGGATTTTAACTACGTAACTTATCTTTTTTTTTTTTCAAATCCAAATTCTTGACTACCGGAATTGCGTTTTTAGAAGAAACTTTTTTATAACATTTCGTAAACGCGGATTTGATAATTAATGATTCATATTTTTAAGTATTTAAGGGAAACATATTTTTAATAAGCGTTTGGTACAGGTTTCGGCATTCTCCTTTTAGTAAGAGATACATACATCTCTTACTAAAATTTAGAAAAAAAAAAAACGATTCAGTCGAAAACTAGTGCAGCATTTAGTGTCTCTGATAATCTTTTATAATTTTTGATATTCATTAGTTTGGCGTTGTTACATTCTTAGCCATTGTATAGAGGCTAAATTTAAAAAGTTGCAATTTTAAATTCATTGCAATTTGAACCTTCGTGCTTTGGTAATTAGACCTTTCAATATCGGTATTACCTTGACACAATATTTTTGTATCCAGCTTCTGTACGTTCTGTGATCCTAGTACTTCAACGAACGGTCGAACGGTTATCGCTTCATGGTACTTGGTTCCGATAAAACATGCAAAAGGAACCCCACTACTGCGTTTCTGGAAGATCAAAATAATCGTCAACATCTTTGGAAATAAGTTCCCAAAATTCATTAGTGGGTTTCAGGCACTGATTTTTTATATGACTTTGGTTTGAACAGCATGCTTAAAACTAATGAATCTTAAACATATTGCGTGAGTTTGATTAATTTATATTTTTTCAAAATATTGATAGACTAATTTAGTGTCAAGCGTGATGTATTTGTACATGCTGTGTATGAGCACTTCATTATGTGTGTTACAAAGATTTCAAGTATAGGGAACTTCATAATCAGTCAGCACTCTGCATTACGTATTATTCGTCATGGATTTATTTATTTATATCAGCCAGTCGATTCCGTGAAGATCTCATTGTGAAAAGTATGGTGATCTGTCTATAGTGTCATTCTCTAGCATAAGTTGGAAAAAATAATTTAGATAATTATAAATCTTAGTCAGCTTGCGCTTCAATACTGTGTTTTCATTTTATATAATAAATTATTAATTAAATTATTAAAAAATTGGAAAGATGGATTAGTCAGTCACCTCATTAATGATTTTCCCTCTAGATGGTCTGATCTCTCTTCAAAAAGTTACCATCTTTTGTTTTTATATTATTCTTATTCATTATTAAGATTCCTCGAAGAGGTACGGTTTTGTAAAATTTGGCAAATTATCGTACAGGTTTGGGCGGTCACGCCGCGCTCACGCTCAGCGCCGCTTTCACCATGGATAGGGTACATATGCCAAGAGTTCCAACACAACATGAAACATAACAGAATATTTTGAGAATAACCTGGTATTAATTTAAATAACAGAAAGTAATAAAAAGATCTTTTATTAAACATATGTATGTTTATTTTATGGTTTATGCTTGCAATATATGAAAAAGACGCATCAAAGATTTAATTTTAAAATTGTAATATTATTTCGAGGTGTAATTTTACTTAGTATTTAATGGATTTCATATAGAGAATTTTGAAAATTTAAGTAAAAAATACCAAAAAAGTACATTTAATCAAATTTAGTAAACAGTATTTCCTCCTTATATATAACATGAGTTCGGCAGCGGTTATTCATGCTCAAAATTAAATTATTCAAATTGAGATGTGGTGTCAGGTCCCAAGTTCTTTTCAAGTACACGAAAAGTTGTCCTTCTGTCATCGGAGTTGGACAAAAGTAACTATAGCTCTTCGTTGTAACATGTCCCATGCGAGTTCAGTGGGATTCATGCCGGGGGACTGAGCAGGCAAGTCCATAACCCTGGCTTCATGATCCCTAAGCTCAGTTGATACTTGCTGATTCGTATAGGCACGGGTGTGTGTTCGTGCATTAGTTGAAACTCCTGTCCCATTTGTACCCTGTGTGGGATAATCACAGGTTTCACTATCTCATTGTGGGATTCCAAAGCATTCATCTTCCCTCTTATCCAAATGAGATCGTTTCGCGCACCCATACGAATACCCGCCTAAATCATCTTAGTCCCGACTTGGTATGTATGTACTTCTTGTGGATGCTATAGATGGCATCATCCACCAGGAACTTGCCAAACCCTTAATCTTCGATAATGCAGATAAAATTTAAACCGAACCTCTTCAGAAATTGAAATTCCGCATATGTGACTGGAGCAAAAGATATGGGCTCTTGGTCAACCCCATAAAAACGCAGTTTATAGTCGTGGGCTGTTCTAGGACGGTCTCTAGAATCGATTGGACGACCCTACCTCAAGTTTCTTTTGAAAACTCAGTGGTTCCCTTTAGTGATAAAGTTAAAAACTTGGGAATATATATTGACAAAAATTTTTCTTGGACTTCCCAGCTGCAGTAAGTTAGCCGCAAGCTATTTGCATCCGCAGTTTCTCTGAAGAGATTACGCAATTTTCTACCGACTACCACCAAAATTGCACTTGCACAACCACTTCTTCTACCCATCCTTAACTATGCTGATGTCAGCTATATTGATCTTACTCAAGACCAACTAAATAAGCTTGAGCGACTTCAAAATGTATGTATAAGGTTCATATTCGGTCTGCGCAAATATGACCATGTATCCGAATTTCGTGTGAAGCTCAAGTGGTTACCAATTCACCTTCGTCGGAATGCTCATATTCTTTCCCTTCTATTTAATGTGCTTTTTTCTCCTTTCACCCCTCTTTATCTCAATTACTAAAATCACATACTTAAAGCTTAAAATGCCTATGCATTCCACAATGTTCCTTGATAAATATTTCACTGTTCAGGCCCTTCCTTTGTGGAATGCATTGCATTAATATTTTTAAATTAAACGCGCAAAATCGTTGCAGGAATTCAAGAGACTTATGAGGGAACACTACTTGTCGTTATGATCCTGTTAAACAACATTTTATGGCTAATTATACTATTAAAGTATCTATGTATTTATGTATATATATGTATGTATTTGTGTATCTATTTTAGTATATTGTAAAAATGATATTTGCACCAACGACAGTCCCATTTGTGGTTCAGAAGAATCTGTTCATTCTTTGGTTGCCTGGATGAAATCGCATTAGCGATAAGGCCGCCCATTGTATGTTTTGTGTTCAATGTATTTTGTTGTATGTTTGATTGGTGTACAATAAAGAATAAATAAATAAACCCGACTGTGTAAAAAATGAACCAAAATATGTTCCTAATAAAAATAAAACTGAAAAGAAAAAAGCAAGTACCGTAATCTAGAACTATGAAGAATAACATTTAAGATAATTAAATAACTGAGGCGTCAAGCCTCCTTGGCGGATTGCCCCCATGGGATCTGGAAGCCACATGTGAGAGTGGCGAGAGGAGCAAAACACCGGGCCGTAACTCTGCTCTGCAGAAATCGCGGTACGATGGACAGAGCTCCGGCGAGACCTCATGGTGAAATGGAGAGTGCAATTGTCGCAACCCAGTGCTGGGCCCACCACAATAGCGACGGTAAGACTCCTCATTGAGGAGTGGCTAGAGAGGCGCCACGGCACCCTCACCTTCCACCTGACACAGGTCCTCACCAGACATGGCTGTTTCGGGAGGTTCCTGTTCCGGATAAGGCGGGAGGAATCGCTAGGGTGCCACCACGGTGGGGATCGCCCTGAGGACATGGTGGAGCATACGGTGGAGGTCTGTCCGGCTTGGATACAGCACCACCTTGTCCTCGTAACGGCGTTCACCGACGATCTCTCGTGTCCAGCCCTGAATCTTGAATATCATGGTACTTAATTTTTATATCGCGAACACTATGTATGACCTTTAAAATCACTTTTCTAAAAGCCTCTTTGTGTTACATAGATTCCTAGTACTTCGAATATTGTACGGCCTGAATGGATCAATACTGTCTCTGGAGCAGGTGGCATGTCAAAACGGTTACCATGACAACGATGCAACTTGAATGAAGTACGCTCCCACTGTCTGAGAAAAATATAAATTCCAATATAAATTAATGCGTATCGCGATTGAAAATTATTCTAAATTATTCCGTATTTCCTTCTGCTCCAATTTTAAGTCATTTCTTATTGCAATCCTGTTATTTTTCCTGAGATATTGGCTAATAAAGTGTCACTCATTCCTGAACTCCACTTTTTCTATGTGTTGACATCTATTAATAATGAGAATATAAACTGAAAACCACGGTTTACTAGGATAATATTTACTAATATTTGTGCAATTTGTGATTGTGTCTTATTTTCATATTATTTTGTTTAACTTTTCTGTTATAATTATTAGGAAAAATGCTAACAAAGTCCAAACAACTACCTTTATCAAGCCCACCAATTGATATCTAGTAGTCACGTCTCAAAGTGACGATAGAATGCAAGCAAATGTAGACTTCAGTTCCATATCATTACATATGAATTCACAATGGCACTATGATAGTAATTGTTACGTTATTACGATCTAAAAATTCTCATTTAAACTGTAAGATGTTCATGTGCTCCTAGTAGTGTTCCACGTATTTTGCAAGCATTTGCAAATGAACTTTTGGAACTTCTCTTTCTGAAAACATGTTTTTTTCTGACTGTACAAAATATAATAAAAACATATATTGAAAATGTTAGTAAGTACCTTAGTTTAATTTTATCAAATGTTCCAATGCATATTATTTTCTGACTGTACAAAATATAATAAAAAAATATATTGAAAAAGTTAGTTGTTACCTTAGTTAGTTTAATTTTATCAATGTATCTGTATGTACTATACGTATATATGTACTTTTATGATACGAATTTAATTTTACGATAGGTACGGATACTTTTATGTCGGTTACATATATTTAGCTGACCTGAGCTAAGCAACCTGAATAGCAAATTTGTCGTTTAACTATTTGCTGTCCTGAAGGAATCAGAATGTTAAACCACAAAAGGAATAAATCAAAGATAGCAAGCTGACGAGAGTGTCTTCTTCTTGAGAGTGCTAGGTGGAATATAGTTTAAGAGAGCACCTGAAAGAGGAATCATTGACTGAAAAGTTGTTTGTAAATCAGTAATTATCGCAGTAGATGACACGGAGGAATGCGGAAAATGTTAGGGGAGGTTTAAGTACGTACTTTCAGGAGATCGAAATATAAAAGGCTGACAAAATTAATTTTATTTAATTAAGTTTATCTACAGCTACACCTTTTTTTTTTAGGGGTGGAAATCCTCATAGGATGTCCGCCACCCCGGTGTCTCTTCTATCACGAGCGCGCGTGGGGCCGCGGGAGTCTAAATTCTTCCACGACCCCACACTCTCATGCTGGCCCGGTTTGTCCGGGCCTCGTCTCCTTTTTGAGGCCTTTTGAGGCGATGCAGTTTGATGCAGATGAGTTTAACACCCCACTACCCCGTGCATCGCCTCAGAGGCGCGCACCGAAATTAGCGCGCGCCCCCGCCTTGGGGTCCATCGGTAGGGAGCAGGGACTTCCTCATGTCCCTCGCCCTGGACCCGTTCATAGGGGGCGAAAGAGGGCGTTATCCGCCCTTCCTCGGCGCCCTGTGCGTCTTTTGCGGCCCAGAAAGGGAGTTGAGATCTCCCTACAGCTACACCTACGGCAACTTCTGTAGTTTCAGTCGATCACTCCGCCACTTTGCCAACGGAGTCGCATATAAATTCGATTTGAATAGAATAATGTCACGACTATGCTACATAATAAGACTTATGATTTACTTGAAGACGTGACGATTTTTTTATTTCGTTGATTATGTTTAAGAAGGTTCCCATCGATAGTACTGTAAGAGCAAGTTCTCCGTAATAAAAAAAACTGGATCATAGAACTTGTAATTTCCTGATAACTTGATGTACTGGTAGTATTCACGTGTTCCGTATCCAACGGCAACGGCTGCTCTGGTTATAAACCGAATTTAGTCCAATAGGCTAAATAAAGATAAAGATAGAGTAACAAGCGTATTTCTGTCAGTGGCACCCTTAATCCACTCTTGTACCATGGGCAATTAAAAACTCATCACGTGCCACCTGGTACTACTACGTGTGCGATCAAAATTTACATTACCTAGTTGCATAAAATCTTATAAACTAGATCTGTCCACCGATTCTATTAGTAAAAAGTGTTGATTTCTTAGGCTCATTTCACACTCACTTCACATATTTTTCACGGTGAGATGGTTACAGAATCTCACAGCTGTTTGCCAATATAAACACACCGTAAATGTATTACCTACTGTTGAATATGTTTTGAAACATAGCCGACATAGTCCGAAGAATTGTAACACTTAAGTGACGCCCTTGGGCGAGGTGGAGCGACGACATCAAAAAGGTGCCTGGTAGCGGCTAGCGGAGAACTGCTCAGTATCGAGCTTGTTGGCGTGCCATGAAAGAGGCCTATGTCCAGCAGTGGACGAGTAGAGACTGATGATGATATTAGGCTTCAGCTCGAAATAAGTACAAACACGAATTAAATGTATCTCAGTGTAGATTACAAATATTTAGAAGAAATGTATATGTCAGTGCCATTCAGGTATATAACAAGTTACCTGACTCATTTAAGGAACCTCTATATCTCCATGTTCAAGAAAAAGTTGACACTTTGGTTATTGGATAATTCCTTTTATAACATTGGTGAATACATGGAATACTGTAAAAATTCAAGATGACATATTATACTTACTATTATTATTTTAATTTCTGAATTATTTACAATCTGATATTTTCATAATACTTCGATAAAAAATTGTAATATTTGCAATCGTATGATGTAATATGACATCAAAAATTTCAATGAATTATAATGTATAATGAAATTAAATATTTGCACACCACATATAATGGTATAATGTAATTGGGCCATATTTATATTAAGATCATACTACTCTGTACACCTACATTCTGGCAAATAAAGTATTATTATTATAATAATTATTATTTATCAGCACTTCCAACTCGACTGGGCTGCTTTCGGGAAGCTACGTAGACTCTTCTCGTCCGAAATACCGCAGTGTCTCAAGACAAAAGTCTTCGACCAGTGTGTGTTGCCAGTGATGACTTATGGAATTGAGACGTAGTCGCTAACAATGGGCCTTATAAGAAGGTCCAAAGTCACTCAAAGGGCAATGGAGAGGGCTATGCTTGGGGTTTCACTGCGCGATCGAATCAGGAATGAGGAGATGCGCAGAAGAACGAGAGTAACCGACATAGCCCGAATAATTGCAACACTCAAGTGGCAGTGGGCTGGACACATTGCCCGTAGGACCGATGCCCGATGGGGCCGGCGGGTTCTCGAGTGGCGACCACGCACCGGAAGACGTAGCGTGGGTAGGCCCCCGACAAGGTAGACCGACGACCTGGTGAAGGTCGCGGGAAACCTCTGGATGCGGGATGCGCAGGACTGGTCATCGTGGAGAACCTTGGGGGAGGCCTATGTCCAGCAGTGGACGTCTTTCGGCTGAACTGATGATGAATGATCAGCACTATCAGCACTCTTAAAACACAAAATTTCAGTTTCCGTAGACAGTCCCGGCCGAAACCCGAACTGATTGTCGTGTAACTTAATTTGTTTTTTTAATTGTGTAATAAAAATGTTATAAAAAGCTTTTGGAATTATTGTGGCCGAAGAAATAGTTTTTTAGTTAAATATGAACACTATTATAAAATCGTACATTTCACGGACATGATTACGTCATCCACGGAGAACTTTATTGTTGGTGCGAACTATTTACAAATCCTGTTCTCCTGGTAAAACGAATGCCATGGTTAGGCCCTCTTCTCATGCTAGATACCAACGGCCTTATTTATAAAAGGCAGGAACAACTATTTATAATTTATTCCAATTTTTCGTTTATTTTGTACGTTCCTAAAATTACTAGTTGACTGAGACTGTGTGTCCGAATTAAATTTTTTAATAAGAATTAAAAAAAAATGTGTGTGTCAAACATTTCTTAGATGGAAAATAAAAAATAGGTGACAACGACTACAAGTACGTTAAGGGTGGTCCACTTCCTGCGGATTTGTTGTAATATGAGCAAACTGCGTCCCTGCATAATCTTATCAGAATTTTTTTGAGAATTTTGACGACTTTAAGAATTTCCGACAATAGCTTATATTTAATAAATACGTAAATGCAAGACAAAGGATAGCTAAAGTATTGCTCATTTTGTCTTTCATCCTTCAAATGGCTGTGCGTCAGGTGCCACGGTACCTCTTTCGACCAAACCACAGCCCTGGCAGGCATCGGTCATAGTAGACTCAGTCACTGTATGCTGTCAGTTCTTTAAAGCGCGCGTGGAATACAACGCGCTGTTGACCCCGGATCTGGTCATTACCGATGCTCATCGCCTACAAGCCTTTACCTACGTCGGGGTACGGGAGTGCGATGTTATTTTCCGACCGGCTAGAGGCATGAGGGCGAAGAGATTGCCTTGTAATGTAATGTATATATATGTTTTTCTACGACCACTTCATATTTTATTGATATTTTATGTCGTGGTGGCCTAGTATGTCGTGGTGGCCTAGTATGTCGTGGTGGCCTAGTATGTCGTGGTGGCCTAGTATGTCGTGGTGGCCTAGTATGTCGTGGTGGCCTAGTATGTCGTAGTGGCCTAATGGTTAAAACACCAGCCTCTCAAGTATGAGTGTGCGGGTTTGATTCCAGGTCAGGCAAGCACCAATGTAACTTTTCTAAAGTTATATGTACTTTCTAAGTATATCTTGGACACCAATGACTGAAGGTGAAGGAAAACATCTTGAGGAAACCTGGACTTGCAAGTCTGAAATCGCCAACCCGCATTGAGCAAGCGTGGTGATTACGCTCAATCCTTCTCTGTATGAGAGGAGACCTGTACCCAGCAGTGGGACGATAATAAAGTTGATAATGATGATGATGATGATTTGATATTTGCTTAATACATAACCATAAGTCATATTCCTGACAAGTTGTGTGACAATGACCATTTCCACACGGGTAAATCATACTACAATGAAACTTTTAAATTCTTTATTATGGCTATGGCATCAAAAAATCAACATGATATGAGTATGCCAAAAACCGCGCGTATTTGCGTCATGACTAAACATCGCATGTTATTAGACAGTATGGATGAATTGCCTTTGCCTTTCATTTGTAGGATTATAACAATAAAACAACATTGCCTGCGCCTTGCTATTTTTGCGCCATTGTTAACTTTTATCTACATTTATGTATAAAATTATTTTGAATATCAGTGATAATAGCGAAAAGGACAATATCTTAATGCCTCCTGAAACGAGAGAAATAGCTATGGAGAAAACAAAAGAATTGCTACCACAAAAGTGTTGTATTTATTTATTTCAAGGTCGAAGAAAAAGTTCTGTATGAACGTATGTATGAACGAGAGAAACCATGTATAAACAAATGTTCGACCTTTTTCAAAAACATTTTCAATTCACTCATTTGGTCACTACAGTTAAATCCCAATATTCGTGTACAGCCGCTAGGCCATTCATTTATGTAAAACGTAATGACGTCATTGTTACAAGTCATTATACTCCTTTTATAACAATTTGCAGGTAACAATAATTAGAGTTACAAACTATGATTTGCTAATTCGTTTTATCGATTTTAACATTGAATTAATTAATCTAGGGCCGTGTCTGGGATGGCATCAGCCGTAATATGGTTGTTTGGATCCTTGATTGCCTTCTCCCTCCGATCACCCACATCATTAACTATTCTCTCGATTCCAGAAAATTTCCATCCCTGTGGCGCATGGCTTATGTCCGCCCACTCCCTAAAATTTCAAATCCTTCCCAACCCAGTCACTTTCGTTCCATTTCTATTCTCCCATTCCTGTCTAAAGTGCTTGAGGCCTGCGTACATAGGCAGTTTTCTGGGTTTATTTATCGGAATAGCCTCATCAGTCCTTTACAGTCTGGTTTCAGACCGGGGCACAGCACAGCCTCCGCTCTCCTTAAAGTGACTGGTGACATTAGAGAAGCTATGGAGGATACCAGAGTTACCATTTTGGTATTAATTGATTTCTCCAATGCCTTTAACGCCGTCAGCCACGATATTCTCCTTGCTATCCTTTCTCACCTTATGGTTTCGTCCGAGACACTGGAATGGTTCACTTCTTATCTTCGGGGACGTCGGCAGTCGGTTCGCGTCGATGAGAGCTCATCGAGTTGGCGTGACCTGGATGCTGGTGTTCCACAGGGCGGTATTCTATCTCCATTATTATTCACCATTTTCATTAATTTCATAACTCACTGTCTTCGGTGTTCGTATCATCTATACGCTGATGATCTTCAATTATATGCAGCTGAGCGGGTGGAAGGTGTGTCAAACGCTATAGCGGAGGTAAACCAAGACTTGGAGGCTATCAAAGACTGGTCTGATAGGTTTGGGGTGTCAGTAAACTCCTTAAAGTGTCAGGCCATTATTATTGGAAGCTTACGCATGATGAGTAGGTTAACTCTTAGCTCTCTCCCTCCTCTTATCTTCAATGGTACCGTCATACCATTAAACCTAATGTCAAAGATCTCGGTTTGTATATTGACTCGACGCTTAGCTGGCAACGTCAGGTCTCCTACGTTAGTCAAAGGGTCCACGGTACCCTGCGTTCCCTGTATCGTCTGAGGAACTTTCTACCCGTTAAAACGAAAACCATGCTTGTGCAGACTTTGATTTTCCCTATAATCGACTATGGTGACGTGTGCTACTTTGACCTGAATGCGGCTTTGCTGGATAAGCTTGATAGGTTGCTCAACAATGGGATCCGGTTCATATTTAATCTAAAGAAATATGACCATGTGTCGAGCTACAGGTCTGAACTGAAATGGATGCCCATTCGTCAGAGAAGAAATTTGCGCGCCTTGACCACGCTTTTCTCCCTTCTTAAATCACCCACTCCTCCTTCTTATCTTGTGACTCACTTCCAATATTTATGTTCCTCTCACACTAAGAATCTGCGTTCTTCTAACAATATCCTCTTACTCTGTCCTTCGCATACGTCTGACTTTCTTCATTCTTCATTTCATATTCAATCCATTCTTCTGTGGAATGCGCTTCCTCTCGATATCAGGATGGCCGCCAGTCGGTTTGCATTTAAGCGGAAATTGCAGAGTTATTTTCGCAACAATTAGGTAAGAGTTATTGCTACACCTCTCTCCCAAATTTTAGTTTTGTATGTATATATTATAAGTATATATTTTGGTAATAGTATGTATGTATATTTAGCTTATTTAAGTATTTTTTTTAATAGTATTAAGAGGTTTTTTTTATCTTTCTTTACAATTTTTTTTGCAAACGAAAGCACCTACCATCTTATCTCTTCACCACCTATGGTTGACTGGTAGAGAATGCCTAAGGCATTAAGTCCGCCTCTGTACATTTCATGTGCGAAAGATTAAATAAATAAATAAATAAATTATCCATTGCTCAACATGTTTAAACATTTATTTAAAATATGCACCATGCTTTTTCGTTTTATCAAGCAAACATATATCGGTCAAACAATTATTTCTATTAAACAAATATTAATACAAATGTATTATAAAACTAACGCATATCATGTATTAATCATGAAATGAATTAAACTATTTTCTTAAAACACAGTTTGGATAAATTTTCAATTATGGAGTGCTATCAAAGTAACCGGAATTCCTAACCCGACTTTCTACTTTGAAAATTGAATTGAAAAAATTGAATTTTCCTCCACGGAGGCTGTCAACTCAAGTGCTTGGTGTGATATTGTAACTCTCTTATCGAAAAAAAAATTAGGTGCATGGAGCATCAAGTGAGCTATCATACAAACTAATGCCAGGAATTGAAACTATTTACATACATATATCAAACCGTTGTCGTTTTAGGCGTCTAATTGACACAATTCATACCATCATCTAGGCAACTAAAATCATTTTTTTTTTACTTTGTTAACATTGTTCTAGTTTGTTTAAGTAACATTAATAACAGTGCATTTCAGAGTTCATAAGTAATTATTGATTATGCTTTACCTGCTATGACGTAGCGTCAGCTACGACGTGGCATGAAGCCACAGCGTAGCATAGTGCTACGGCGTAGCAAGAACCTACGGCGTAGCATGATGTTTTGTTTTTTAAATTTGGTAGGAGTGGGAAATAGTTTTAAATAGATAAACAAGTAAGGAAAAAATGCTCAAAAGAATTAAAAAGCGATTAGGATAAAAACCTAAAATAACTTTATAATATAATAAGATAATTAGCTATATGTATGAGAACTATATAGAAATCAATTTGTTGGATTTTATGATTTTTTGGTTGGATGTGTTTCAACGTAATCGATCATATGTATAATTGTATACACATATACTATACATAGTGAAGGAGGATTTAGACCAGCTCCTTACCAGCACTGGCTTTCAGTATAGCTTTGGACCCCATTGTGAGCTACTGAAATTTGCAACCGTACAAAACTATCATGAAAACTTCGCTTGTGCGAACCAGCCTATTGATACAAAATTATTTTTATTTGTTACTTTGACTTAGTATAATTGAAGCGCAATATAATTAGTATTCTTTCTGCTTTGTCTTTGCTGAGTACATATTATAAAGCCTACATGGCATGCGCGGACGACGCGCATGCGTATAAGAGACTTATGTGTCAAAATAGTGGCGGTGGTTGTCTAGATTTCATGTGAAAGTAATAATATACTATTTATTTTGTTATTCATAGTTTTTTTCAACTGCCACTCAACTCTAGTGACAACAAATTGTCGACGACGGCAGTAATCGGTTCTTTGAAGCACAGATGCATCAGCAAATGGCGAGACAGTTACAAATGCTAAACGTGCTCATAACAGAAACACAAAACAACTGAAGAACAGATAAGAGAAAACAACTGAAAGCCAATAAAGACGATTATTTGACGATTCTTCATCTTTCATTTAGAAGTTTATCACCAGTCCTAAATCACTAGATCAACCTCTAAATCTCATCTAAATCAAAAGAAATTTAAGCACTTGTTTGGCCCATTTGAACACGAAGACCAGAAAAGTTGAGGTTTTGGAAGCATTTATTGGGCTGGAATGTCGATAGCATGCGCATGGCGGAGGTAGAAATCGTATGACTTACAAAAACTGAAGGTAGGTTTTTTGCTATGATTCTTGCCAACAAATTAGGTTAATTATTCCGAATTTAATTTGAATTGTATTTCTTATCTACGATAAACGATATCTGCTTTATTGTATTTTGTCGCTACTTTAATTTCTCTTTCTAAGCAATAATAAGTAGTACAATGCGCTCTTCATTTGCATACAAACTTAAGTCAAAGCGAGTATTAATAAAGTGATATTGTTTTAAATTTAATAGTAATGGCTCTCTTTTGTAAATTTCAGTGAAAACAGTAAATGAAAACACTGCTGTTTTAGAATTTGAATTAAGAGTAAGATTCATTTAACCCGAATAGACTTCATAAGGCAACCAATTGAAGACTGCGGCGTTTTTCTTTTAGCATTCATTTGGCTTTACACCACCTCATTGGGCAACCAATTACTGGTATGTATTAATTACAATGAGGTTGTTTTTGGCCACATCACGGTGTTGGTTTTTTTAAATTTTAGTTAGCACAACGAAACAAAGCTCTCATAAAAATATTTTGCGATAGTATTTTTTATACCCTTCATGAATAGTTATTAAAAACATATATGATGCCCCCCAAAAATTTCCATCTCTCAAATCGAGAAGATCTGTGTCCCAGCAAAGAAAACTTTGAACAGACGATATGATTATGCATTTTGAGAAAAATTATATAACAGTTAATACAATGACAGAATATTTAACACAATATAGTTCCCTTTAACGGCAAAGTTCTGATAAGTGACAGTTACGAGTATGTACAGTATTGTATGATCTTGTTATACAATCAACTTAAACAAAGCCAAAAAATTAAATTATGCTTGATCTTATGAAGAAACATTTTTTTCTGAGTTTTCAATCAATATCAATCCACCTGTTGACTTGAATTTCATTTAACGCCAAGTTCTATTCCTTAGGAGGTATTTCTAAAGCAATTAGTAACATTAAATGCAAGCATACACTAAAACGAATGCATGGACAATGAAAACCTCATCAATGTAATGTAATTTTCAGGTACAATAATGCCGCTATAATACTCTGGAAGAATAGCAACCCGCACTGCTGCCCGACTCACCAGACAATGAACAGCTGTTGCATGTAAGTGACCAACGCACTAATATTAGCACTGCATTAAGTTACTCGACCGGGTCAGGACTTTTTCTATAAAAGTCAATATTGCAACGCACACTTAAAAGCTTCAGTGTCATGACGGATAGGCTGCCAAAACGAAAGCGCGATGTAAACCAGCCCCCTAATCGGCGAACACATTTTTGTCAAATGATTGCGACTAGTTGGTATCAGTTGGGTTCGTTCGGACCGCCCATTGGTCCGTTCGGTCCAAACGATCCCAACTAGTCGCAATCATTTGACAAAAATATGTTCGCCGATTAGGGGGCTGGTGCCACTACGACTACGCTTCGGTGATGCTCTGTTTCTGCTGCATATTAACGATCTGCTGATGCCCGGTATCTATGGGTATGCAGATGACAGCACAGTTGTGGAGAGATACCTGCCGGATGCTCGGGCTAGTAGGGAATCAATCCGGTCCGAAAGAGAGGCCATGGTAGAGCGAACGAGTGTTGCACTTCAGGCAGTCTCCGAATGGGGCAATGCCAATCTTGTAGCATTCAATGCCGCCAAAACGCAGGCGTGTCTCTTCACCGCCAAAAGGAGCCCGTTCACCTTGGCTCCTACTTTTCGGAATGTATCCTTGGAGTGTACCGACCGCCTTCAGCTTTTGGGTGTTGAGATTTCCTCGAACCTAAACTTTGGGCGGTTCATTGAGTCCAAGGCCAAGGTGGCTGCCAGAAAACTTGGTGTAATCGCAAAGGTCCGGCAGTACTTCACACCAGGGCAGCTTCTAATGTTGTACAAAGCACAGGTCCGTTCGTGTGTGGAGTACTGCAGCCACATTTGGGCTGGTGCTGCTAAGTGTCACCTGGCCACTTTGGATTCAGTGGAGAGGCGTGCGAAGAGGCTGATTGGTGACCCTGATTTAACTCGAGTTGGTCTCCAAAGCCTAGAGCACAGGCGTAGAGTAGCCAGCCTTTCGGTGTTCTATAGGATACATTCTGGGGAGTGTGCGAGGGAATTGCACGATTTAATTCCCCCATCTCCGTTCCACCATCGGACGACCCGTCGTACGGCGAGTTTCCACCCTTATGTTGTTAACACCTCAACGATCCGGACGAAGCGTTTCGCCTCGTCCTTTATACCGCGTACATCGAGGGACTAGAACAATCTGCCGGCGGCGGTGTTTCCGTTGGACTACAATTTGAGTGTCTTCAAGGCTAGAGTGAATAGGCTCTTAATAAACTAGTGCGCTTTACCATCAACGATTGCGTCACTGCTTACCATCAGGCGGGATTGCGGTCAAGCGCTGGTTTATATTTTAATTAAAAAAAAAAATGTAGGGGTGAACAAATTACATATTTACTTTATTATGACGAAAAATTTATGACATGCAGTGCTAATTAAAATGCGATAACTTAGAGCGCACTGTGCAGTATGTACTTGCATGTAAGTGCATACGTTCATCTTGTTTGTTTCTTTCTGAATATTAGCAAGGGCGATCACGGATGTAGTACTGGAGCCTACATTCACGACCGTAGTACCTACGTAGTACTTACTCGCAATAAATAATACCTGTAATCGATAAATGGATGTAATGCGCTCAAACATATCTCAAGTGCACGAGGAATATATAAAAATCTCATATTCATTATAGTTTGTTGACCGAAATAAGTTCATAATTTAGTAATTTTTAAAGTTCTTTTTTATATTGTTTAGTTACAATATTTAAAAGATAATCAATTTACAAAAAAGATCATGAAACTTCGTTGAAGCTCTGATAATTATAAACTATTTAATGACAAACATTTTTTATACACTACGCTATAAACGTAAATATTGTGCATAGAAGCCATTTCACTTCAAATCAATACTTTACAGCCTGGAGCCAGATGCTGCACAACCAAATACGTGGCAGGACTCTACTGGTAGCCTGACCATTTCGACTATGTTCCATCAACGACTTCAGCGTTTTCAATTATGGTGAGATATAAAAACATATGTTTGTTAAAATGACATACAAATAAAATTACTTAGCCTACAAGAACAGTACTTAAAAAACTAAAAAAATAATTTATAGAAACGCATATTACAGTATATTAATTATTATTACCTTCTCTTTGAATTAACACTGACAGATAACCTTTAGCTTTTCAGATAATACGTCTACGTCGGGCCTTCTTTCTATTTTGGATTAACCGCAGCCACCACTACACTACTACGGCAGGAATCTTATTGCAACTACTTGAAGTCGCGTCGTCACCGCCAAAAACTGTTGTGTCAAAAAGACTTCACTCTTACATTGCTTTTCTGTAACAATCTCACCGTCAAAACTTAGAAGAAATGCGAGGGAAGTGAGGTGTCAGTGTCATTTAACCTCATATTAGGGCACCAACAATATATCCAAATAATATTTTTACAGTGATGGTTAGGGAAACGCTTGGTTGATCCCTAGCATCAGCGGGAAGAATCTCACTCCGCGGAAGTTTTCACGGAGATATTAATATTTTAGACATGTACAAATATTATTATTAATATTCTAGGCTTCATGATGTATTAAAAAAAGCAATAAGAGGAATTTATCCACATGTCATTAAATAATCTTTAATAAAATTGTAAATAAGTAAGTTTAAGTTATAATTAATGATCAACTATAAAATAGATACTCATATAAGGGCGCGTGAGTGGTTAATTTTGAATATTGTGATCTGTTTTATCGTATCAGTATCAATTGACCGTAAATTACTCTACTATTTTTTGAAGTCAATTCAAAAATCAAAATCAAAAGTCATTTATTCAAATTAGGCTGAGAATCAGCACTTTTTGAACGTCAATGGATGGGCGTTTTGGGGGACTGTCTTATGTAATCATAAGACAGTCCCCCAAAACGCCCATCCGTCGACACTTCCTAGTGCTTTCGCTGGGAAGAAGAAGTGGCGGAAGAAACTCCCCAGCAGCACAGCTGTCTGTTCATTTAAAAAACACATGACTTTATACAATACTATGTATAGTGATGAACACAAGAAAATATAACAACAATGAAATTATTGAAAATATACCAGCTACCACGCCAGAATACCAGCAAAGCAAAACAATATATATATATATATTTAAATGTAAATGTAAATAACTAAAAACTTATTACTTCAATAAAAGCCCCAGGCATAAAGGGCGCGACAGCTTACATATTTATGTATTGAAAAAATAAAAATAAAGTGAATTATATGAACTCATATAACATGTCAGTAAGCTAATTCCGTAGAAAGAACACAAACATTGTCCTGAGTTAATCAGAGCGACTAGCTATTCTTATCATTTAAATAATCACTTACAGAATAATATGCCTTTGAACAAAGCTTGGATTTGATTTGTGTTTTAAATGCATGATCTTAGTGTCTGTACAGTTGAAATAATAACATCACACTATAGTTATTTTTTTTTACCAGTGTGTGTTGCCAGTGATGACATATGGAATTGAGACGTGGTCGCTAACAATGGGCCTTATAAGAAGGCTCAAAGTCACTCAAAGGGCAATGGAGAGGGCTATGCTTGGGGTTTCACTGCGCGATCGAATCAGGAATGAGGAGATCCGCAGAAGAACGAGAGTAACCGACATAGCCCGAAGAATTGCAACACTAAAGTGGCAGTGGGCTGGACACATTGCCCGTAGGACCGATGCCCGATGGGGCCGACGGGTTCTCGAGTGGCGACCACGCACCGGAAGACGTAGCGTGGGTAGGCCCCCGACAAGGTGGACCGACGACCTGGTGAAGGTCGCGGGAAACCGCTGGATGCGGGAGGCGCAGGACCGGTCGTCGTGGAGAACCTTGGGGGAGGCCTATGTCCAGCAGTGGACGTCTTTCGGCTGAAATGATGATGATGATGATAGTTATTTTTCAACGCTTTATCGAAATACCGCCCACGATGGATACTCATGCGGATGAGAAGACACCTCAACTAACCGGAACTTCGGCCCTGCCTTCCTGACGGTTTACCCCGTCATATATATATATATTTATGTCGGAGACAGCGACGGCAGAGCGGTAGGGTCGACAGCATCTTGGTGTGGTGGTACAGGTTCCATTTCGTAGGTGAGTTTTGAATTGAAGCACGACGTGTAGATATACCCTCCAATCTTCATAATAACAATTTGAATAGGCAAACCGACAGTTTCGGTTCGGAGAAGTGCCTTGGTCCGCGTCTCGATGCAAAGTGACCGTTCGACGAACCCCACTTTCCAAAGCGAGTCTGTCCATGTGATGCCATCGCAAAATAACGTCACAAGCGTTTGCCCCTGTACTAAGTAAATCAAATCAGCAACTTCTATTAAAATTATATCGACGATCTCCGACATATATATATATTTAGGGTAGTCGTGGTGGCCTAGTGGTTATAACACCAGCCTCTCAAGTATGAGTGCGCGAGTTCGATTCCAGGTCAGGCAAGTACCAATGTAACTTTTCTAAGTTATACGAGTACATCAGGTACCTATTTATGTTTCTAAATTGTTTATTATCATATGTTATATGTACTTTCTAAGTATATCTTGGACACTATTGACTGAAGGTGAAGGAAAACATCTTGAGGAAACCTGGACTTTATAAGTCTGAAATCGCCAACCCGCATTGAGCAAGCGTGGTGATTACGCTCAATCCTTCTCTGTATGAGAGGAGACCTGTGCCCAGCAGTGGGACGATAAAAAAGGTTGATGATGATGATGATGATATATTTAGGACCTCTAACGTATTCATCTTCCAATGATGAAATATGCAGATTTAACTGATGATGTATTCAGATATATCAGGCCAATTTGCGTCAAACTTAAGCAATGAATATTTTCTTAAATCTGGACTAGGTGACCCTTACGAATTATTCGCAAATTCACGATGGGATTTGAAAAATTCTTGATTTTTAATAGCAAATTTTCGAAAAAATACTAAAATGTTAGCAATTTCTATATTTTATCGGTGTAGAGGTCTAGAAAAGCTATAAAATGATGCCTCATTTTTTCTGATTAAGTATGAAGGAAGTTATGACGTACCGACAAAAAAAAGCCCTTGAGAAATAATAAAGATGATTATTATTTAATGATGATTATTTGAACGTAGCGGCCTCTTTGTGTTGTTTTAATTTACTAAACTATTAAATTCACTTGCTACGGCTTCGTGCCCATAGCATGTGAATTTAATAATCCAATTTTCGTGAATTGCAACAATTGATATCTTTGCACTTCACAAAAAAAAAGAAATATTCAAATTGGATTATGTTTGGTTCATGGAGCAAATATAGAGGCTTTACTTATATCCACACATTGACTGCCGAGAATATAGTTAAGGAATTTGTTTTTGAGAGAAGCGCAAAACTTAAGATATTGTTGTAAATATCTGTCTTTGCAAGCCTACTGTGTACCATTTTTTTTTGTTCCAGGGTGGATAATCCTCAATGGATGTCCGCCACCCTGGGGTGGGCGACGGGTCTGTCAGACTCCTACTGACTAAAAACCACACCGTAGTCTTCCGGTCACGTGCGCACGGAGCCGCGGGAGTCCTTAATTCTGCCTCGGCCCCACACTCTCGTGCCGGCCCGGTCTGTGCGGGCCTCGCCTCCTGCACGGGGTAGTGAGGTGGTAAACTACCCCGTGCATCGCCTATGAGGCGCGCGCCGACACTCGCGGGCGCTTCCGCCTCGGGGTCTAATGAATAGGGGGCGGGGACTTCCCCATGTCCCTCGCCCCTGGACCCATTCATCGAGACCGGAAGACGGCGTTATCCGCCCTTCCTCGGCGCCCGGTGCATCTTCTGCGACCCGGGAAGGGAGTTGAGATCTCCCTCTCCTATTCTGCAGCTTCCTTCTGCGACATCACGTCCTTGCAGAAGGACACCACCGCGTCCTACGACTCTGCGCTAGCGACCATCCTCCGCACTACTGCCGGCAGTATCAGGTCGCCTCCTACTTCATTTGCACACTCGGAGAGCGTGTGCTGCGCCGTGTCCTCCCTGCATTGGACGCAGTGGTATCGCAGGTACTTGGCGAAGCAGCCGTGCCCTGACAGTACCTGCGTCACCCTAAACGACAGGGAGCCGTGCCTCCTCCCGAGCCCATCGTCGAGTACTGGCCTGATCGCCTCGACGGTAGCGATGCCGGGCCTACTGTGTACCTCATCATCATCATCATCATTTCAGCCGAAAGACGTCCACTGCTGGACATAGGCCTCCCCCAAGGTTCTCCACGACGACCGGTTCTGCGCCTCCCGCATGCAGCGGTTCCCCGTAACCTTCACCAGATCGTCGGTCCACCTTGTCGGGGGCCTACCCACGCTACGTCTTCCGGTGCGTGGTCGCCACTCGAGAACCCGTCGGCCCCATCGGGCATCGGTCCTACGGGCAATGTGTTCAGCCCACTGCCACTTTAGTGCAATTCTTCGGGCTATGTCGGTTACTCTCGTTCTTCTGCGGATCTCCTCATTCCTGATTCGATCGCGCAGTGAAACCCCAAGCATAGCGCTCTCCATTGCCCTTTGAGCCTTCTCATAAGGCCCATTGTTAGCGACCACGTCTAAATTCCATAAGTCATCACTGGCAACACACACTGGTCGAAGACTTTTGTCTTGAGACACTGCGGTATTTCGGACGAGAAGATTCTTCGTAGCTTCCCGAAAGCAGCCCAGCCGAGTTGGATTCGACGATTCACCTCTTTCTCGAAGTTGGACCTTCCTAACTGGATAGTTTGTCCCAGGTACACGTAACTGTCAACAACTTCGAGAACAGAGTCTCCAATCTTTATAGGAGTCGGTACAACATGGGCATTAGACATGACTTTCGTCTTGCCCATGTTCATTTTAAGACCGACTCGCTCGGAGGCTCTGCTGAGGTCTTCGAGCATTGTACTCAGGTCCTCCGCGGTGTACCTACAGCAACTGCATTGCTTATTTACTGTAAATACAAAAAGTAAGGAAGCAAGGTAGTCTACTGGGGTTGGGAGTTCGAACGCTTTCTACGAATACTGGGTTGTTTCCTGCTGGAGTTGCAAGTTTTATACAGAGATCAATGCACCATAATATGAAGTACCGTGTTGTGGTCCCACGTGATATCTGCGAGATATTTGGTTTTTATAACAGTTTATCAAAAGAAATGATAAGTAAAGTAGTCATACAGCCCGTAACCGTTTGCTAAGTCGTCGTAGCGTGTAGCAACAAGCTAACACGTTATAGCGCGTAGCAACAAGCTAAGACGTCGTAGTGCGTAGCAACAAGCTAACACGTCGCAGCGCGTAGCCACAAGCTATTGTGTTCAATGCTACCTTTATACATTGATTCAGCATTTCGGTTGACGCGGGGTCAGCTTCAAATATTGTTATAATTGCAGATTATATGCATAGAATATTAAGATGTTTGTACTTTTGTGTGTGTTGAGAAAAAGTAGTATATAAGCTGTAATATTGTGTAAATAAATCAGATTAGAACTTATTCTTGTCTCATTACCCCTCACTGTAGTCAAGACACCTTAAGCCATCTGTGATCAGTCCTGTACTGTATCAGTACAGGTACTGGCAGCGAGTTCACCCTTCACCCGTACCTGAAAATCCTACCCACTATTTATTTTTATTTTATTTTGTTTGTTTGACTCACCAACAATTATTTACACCATAAAATATTAAATACATTTATCACTATACAGTACTTGTGTATGACAACGCAACATGTCGGATTTAATCAAATCGACAGCAGCAGAGGACAACTCTTACAATGTGAAAGTATTCTATTTTGAGGTAAAGATAAATCACTGGCGTTAAGTATTATAGATATAGGCGTATTTTATTCACTCATTTATCTTACAAACTTTATGAGAATTCCGTTCTATGTGCCTTGCAGCAGGAATAATTATAAAATGAACGAGATCGGAGGAAGAGTTCAGTTTTGACTTAAGTACTGACTGATACACCAACGCTTAGAATCCATAACAGGGTCAAATGGGGATGTCAGTGTATGAACAATAATTGTTCTTCATTTAATATAAATCAAAAATTGCCAGTTAAAAGATGAATTTCTTAAAAATACAATTTCAAAATTTTGTGAATAAAGTACGACATACACGCGTATGAACTCGTGCACTATATAATATTATAATCTCATAAGTAACTGTGATATTCGCGAATATACAACTAAATAAATTTAAATAAAAATCTTTTTATATATTGATTTTTAGATAATGAATATCCACGCGGGCAGCCAGTATTGCAGTGACACAGTATAGTACCGAGTGTAATTCTCACTACTTTACTATGAACGTGATGAATTCTCAACAATATTTCAACTCTGTATTTCGCCAGCAGCTGCTAAATTAAATATTTAAGGTTTAACTTAACTGTATTCTCATCACGACTTTTAATTGTTCAATATAAACTAATACAGAGCGGCCAAATCAGATCAAATCGATCCCCAACCTGGCTGCCAAGCTTGGGGATTATGACAATGACCCCCAATGGAATGAAAGCCTTGAGGGAGGCCTTTGTCCGGCAGTGTACCTCTATAGGCTCAGAAGAAGAAAAAGGTCAAATCAGGCGAACGAGTGAGCGAGTAAAATATCAAATAGATCAAGATGAATCGATCGATATGGTTAAAAAAAAAAGATTTTGGTAGTTAAACCTACCAAAATCACTTTTTCTAGTACTCATAATGACTTTTCGTAATTTTTATTGTATATTGTAAAAATAGCCAGTGTCAACGTTACGTAACGTGGTCAGGTACATTAAGAAGAATTTTGCTCAATATCGACAGAATCGAAATCATAAGTCTAAACTCCTCAACATGCGATGTATTTTCTTATGATTGACGTGTACAAGTGTTTGTACAAACCTACTTAAAAAATAATATCACTCATCTTTCAAGACTGCTCGTTCTTATGTAGTAGGACAACAAAAAGCCATTATAATCCCAACTCCAGAACCCCGAGCCATAAGATACAGACTAACTTTCTATTTTAGGGCTCACTTTAACAATAATATTTTAAGCAACTCGTGCCGTTGTATGGACTTGCGTTGTGAAGACGGTTTACTGTTTTCTGTGGATAATAAAATAGTTCTTGTTGTAACTACGTAAGTAGAAATTATTGAAAGCGTTCATCAACTAGCATCTTACCACCATGAAGGTTTCACTAGTAGTTTTTAACCAATTTTTCTCCACGACGGTTTGGTAATTTGCTTAAAACATAACCATAAGTCATATCTCAATAGTACTCATCACTGTCAAGTCGTATTACAATGACCATTTCCACACGGGTAAACCTTTCTACAATGAAACTTTTTTTTTTATAACAATTGCATCATAAAATCAGCATATTATGATTATGCCAAAAACCGCGCTTATTTGCGTCACAACTAAACATCGAATGTTATTAGGCTGTATGGATGAATTGCCTTTGCCTTTCATTTTTAGGATTATAACAACAAAACAACATTGACGGTTTTTTGTATTTTTTTATTTCGATTTTTGACAAGGTCGTAGAAAAAGTTTTGTATGCCACTGTCGCGTTTGCGACAGCTGTTTAGCTATTGTAATACTCGTGCTGATCTATTGAGCAAAACTATTACTCATATTAAAATAGCTATCACTGCTTGACAGTGGCATAAATAACTATTTTAGATGAAGTTTACAAAACTAATAGGTTTATGGTAAGAGATAATCCAATTTGCGAATCATCGCCATCGATGTTGTGCATGAACTAAGTAGCGCCATGGGCGCGTATCAAATTGAAATTAATGTTCAGCAATTAGGATTACGCTTAAGGAACAGCTTGGAATTTAAGGAACAGCTCCAAAAATCCAGTCACTAGAGAAGCCAATGCAAATAAATATTATAACTATTTATGCGACATATTTTGATCAAATAATTCTTCAAAAGCACATCGTATTTTACTTTTGATCTGAAACAATGAAATTTGGCAACAAGCTAGAACTCACAGCACAATTAAATATGTAACTACGAAAATCCCTAATTTGCAGCAAAATATATCAATGATCTTTTTTGCAGCATAGAGGTCAAGAACACACACACACAAATTAAAATGAATGTGAAATAAGTAGTAAAACAGTGGTCCCTTAAGCCCTAAAAGTTGAGTATATAACTAAGCCAAAGCAAAAAAGGCCACTTATCTAATTCGCAATTTGAAGGGTTCTTCACTAAAATTTTAAAATGAGGTAAATTAAAATATTTACACAGAATGTTTTTGTAAATATTTAAGCCAAAACATTTTTATAACGGGCACAGTCTTTAAAAAAACACTTTACAAACATACTCAATTTAATACAAAGTAGGTACCACATATTACAAAATCATGTTGTGATAGAAAAAATTCTTCCATGGTGCGATGCGCAAGTTCAAACTACTCTGTTTGGTTTTCATTTTATTAGACAGCAAAACGAGCTTGGCCGCACGGCCGAGCTCGCAGAGCCGTCTGGCATCCAAACTCATTTGAACACAGGTGCATACATCTGTACAGC
This sequence comes from Sesamia inferens, assembly GCA_037179545.1. Lineage (NCBI taxonomy): Eukaryota > Metazoa > Arthropoda > Insecta > Lepidoptera > Noctuidae > Sesamia > Sesamia inferens. Next base: position 25,402,753 of record CM073921.1, read on the forward strand.
CAAGTAACAGAATACAGCAGTAGTGGGGATGTAGGCTGTCTCTCTCTCTCATCACACATTACTCCCCCATACTAGGAATTTGTTCTGTATCATGGGTGCATTTACAAACACAAAATGACAAACATAATCAGCCAGACCCAGAACAACTACCTCAAAATAATACTAATGACCTAATCTTATAATTTACTTCTACTGACGATGCATTCCAGAAACGAGTGGCCTGAATAGTAAATATCTTATCAAGGAGCGTTTATTTTGAGCCTCAAGTCTGATGTCTGTAAAGATTCTTCATTATACTATATTAAGAGGGTAATCATCCATAGTAATGTAAGATAATTAAAATATTATTCATCGCTGAAACTTTGGTACACACTTTGGTAACATACTCGTATAAATTAAAATGATATCCAACATTTTAAATTTGCTAATTTCCGTCCGTAACAAAAACAATGATTCATTGAACTTAGAGAGAGTAAACCGAGGCTAACAGTTTGGTTCTAAATAATGCTTCTCGTTTTGTCCAATGCTGGTAGTAATGGGCTAGAAAAGGATAAGGAGAGGGTAGTAAAGATATTTTTGTCAGTGGCAACTAAAATTCACCCTGGTACCACGTGCAATGTAAAATTTATTACGTGCCACGTGTGCAAATTAAAATTCACAGTAGTTATATAAAATCTGAATGTTGTAGTGTCATCGTGAAAAATTATCTGAAATGAGCAAAAGTGTCGATCTTTTAGCATCAATTGGAATGACAGCTCATTCCACACTCATTTCACATAAGTTTTCACGGTGAGATGGTTATAGAATCTCACTGCTGTTTGCCAATATAAACACACCGTAAATGTATAACTGTTGAGTATGTTTTAAAAATATTTAGCAGTAATACTTTTGCAAGATACATACAAAATAAACAAAAAACACAAAATTTACAAAATTTTGTTTTTCGTAAGTATATAATTAAATTAAAATCATTTGTAAAAACTTCTCATTTGTCATATAACGACTAGGAAAATCCTAAAACTGGGGTGATGTAAGGTGGATTGTTAGTGAATACAATCTTAGAGAGAAGATACATCTGGACCAACAGGTAAATGGAGGATACCCATTTCTACGTAGCAAGGAAGGAAACTCGTTGGCAGACAGGTTCCACTGGTAGAGGATTCACGTCGGTTCTCTTGAAGTAGTCCGAGCAGCAGGATCAAGAACACGGTGGCTCTTAAACTGTCTCTCTGTGCAATCACTGTGCAAATTTCTTGTTAACTTTAAGAATTAATTCACAACAGTTGTGAAGTTTTACGTATGTAAAAAATATAAGGCAACGAACAGCGAAAGTTCTGCACGTTTTGTTTTATACGATTAGTATCAGTTCCTGTTTTAGACATGTAGATACATAGAATATATACCTATGTACCATTTATTACGCGATAGATTGCAACGGCAAACTGCTCACAATAGGCAGTTTGCCGTTGCAATCTACTCTATTTCATGATCTCCTAGTGTAGGTGTGAACATTTCGTTCCGTATCGGAACTGTAACTGATACGGATACCGGTTAAAAAGAAGTGAATAACACGTTTGAGCACATTTAAAGTTCTGCTCTTTTATATTTTGGAACAGAATATGATTAAATGACCTCTCCCACTCTGGGAAAAGCGGAAGGGCTAGACTTTTACTGACTAAATAAAATCCACCACGCCAGGAACCACGATATCTCATTCAAAATTTATTAACAAATTACTAATTAATAATTTGCATTTTAAGTTATATTTAAATTACTTATTAGCTAACAGGCTAGATTGTATGGTAAGTAAAAAGTATTTCTCAATCAGGATACTTTAAACAGAAAAAAAAAACTAATCATACTTTGGTTTTTATACTTTTCAAATTAAGAAATCGGAGGATAGGCATGGTTAATTTCAAATTTCCCTTTAAGTTAGGCGGTATCTCCACGATTTGGTCCATGGATAGAGTACGTGTGCCAAGAGTACCAGCACAACATGAAACACATAGAATAAATCTTTGGAAGAAACCTTAGTTGTTCGCTCAAAGTGATGCAAGGATTTATTTTTGTAACTATGATGGACCCAATTCACCATGGCATTTCAAACATTTGTTTTTGCTGTCGGCCATATTTACACACATGTGTGATTTATTTAAAACCTTCTATTTTACATCAATTAATAGGATTACCTGGATTCTTAAGTGTAAAATGTTGAGGTTGAATATTAATATTGTCTCTGGCTGATAATGTTTATAAAGAAAATAAATTCAAGTTTAGAAGACAGGTTCGATAGACAGGAGAAAAATGTTTTGTTGTAAAAATGTTGTCATAAGAAAATGGTTTGGATATGTATATTTAAAAGAAATTATAAGATGTGATGTGAACATAATGTGCTTTTTATAGAGTCTTGTTTTAACCATAAAGTGAGAATAAAGAAAGGTTACAACATAAAATACATGTTTATGGGCAAAAATCCATAACAACCGCGTTAATAGTAAATTTTGATATATTACTGGGTTTATAAATCAAACATGGGTTGCCAACTGCACCAATAGTGGAAGACCCCAGTAGCAGGTAACAGTTGTATTCCAAATTTACCATTATCACCATTTCAGCCGAAAGTCGTCCACTGCTGGAAATAGGCCTCCCCCAAAGATCTCCACGATGAGCGGTCCTGCGTCTTCCGCATCTAGCGGTTTCCCGCGACCTTCACCAGGTCGTCGGTCCACCTTAACAGGGACCTTTAATACAAATTTATAAAGAGTAATAAATATTTCATACGGTACCAAAACTTTATGGGATGATCTTTGGGACCACCCTCAAACCCTTAATAATAATCCTTAGCTAAGCTGCTATGCTAAACTTTAACAACGATGAAAAACATTAAAAGAACCGACAGAAACAAGTGCCTTACACTTTATTTAATGTCGGTTCAAACTATATGATCTATATATTATAGAATAATGTAAAACTATTACTAAGGTCGTTTAAAAGGTACTTGTCCAAAAGGGCATGGGTGGGACCCGAAACCACGTGCTTTTAATATTTCAAGAAACGTGATGCAAACACTATGAAGTTTAATAACGGTTATCTAAATAAAAGCCTCTTTGTATTACATAAAATCCTAGTACATGGAATATTGTGCGGCCTGAATGGATCAATACCGCTCCGGGAGCACATGTTATGCCAAAGCGGTTTCCATGACAACGATGCAACTTGAGTGAAGTACACTCCCATTTCCTAAAAAAAATATAAATTCCAATAAAAACAAATGCGAATCCTGATAACAAATGATTCTATTTTATCATTCTGTTCCAATTAAAAAAAAAAAAAAAAATGAATTGTAACAAGAAATGATGATTCAAATGATGACTTTTATTTTTCGTCAGATATTTGCAATCCTTTATTTGCAAGTGCTGACTTCGATTAATTATGAAATCTGAATGAATCTTAATTAAACGACACGGTTAGGTTTACAATATTAACTAATATATGTCCAGTTTTTGATTGTGCCTAATTTTCATATGATTTTATTTAACTTTCCTGTTATAATTATCAGGAAACGTGTTAATAACAACACCAGTAATTTTAGAATGCAATAAAAAGTAGACTTTAGCTCTTAATCATTAGAAAGTAATAATATTTTGTTGCGTTGTTACGATCGCAAAATTCTGATTAATTTCATCTCTAGATGTTCATGTGCTCCTAGTATTGTACCACGTATTCGCAAGCGTTTACAAATGAACTTCTGAGACCACAAGCTTTTTTCTCACTGTAAATATGATGAAAAGGTTAGTTAGCCACCTTAGTTTAATTTTATAAAAAGTAAATTTAAAGAAAACTTTTCATTGTACATATGACCAGTTAATTATGGCAGAGGTAAAACCCTTAACCTAAATTTTATTTTACAACATGATGATTAATCATCGTCATCATCATCTCCGCGTTTAGTCCCGGTTGCAACCGCGGCTTTCGCGTTGAAGCCCGGGTTCCAATAAACTTTAAGTCAACACTTTCTTGATTATTATCTGACTGCAGTTGTTTTTATTTATTTTTTTTTTTATTTAAGACCTTTGTTACTATCATACAGATCTACTTATCATACACATACTTTTATTTGCATTAATTTCCATATCATGCTGACTGATCTAAGTAGATGAGGAAAGGAACCAGATATGACGCGCAAACTGACAATACCTTTAAGGGATCGAAATTGATCACCTGAAATACCAGGGAGACAGTACCAACGGGAGCTGCATGCATGTTTTTAGTTTCATGTTGTGACGTTCATAAAAGTTCTTATTACAAAGCTTGTAGATTCAAAATTGAAGTCAAATTATTAACCCAAACTGCAATAGACCTTTATTAGCGCCCCCGTACTGTGAATGACAATAAAACGACACAAATTGGAATTTCATTAACTTTAGATTATGTTCATTGAAACAAATAATTTGGAGAAATTGGAAATGCTTGGAATTATTTTACGCGAAATTGTATAATATGAAAAAAGATATGTTGCTACGACGAAACTGACGTTATTGCTACAGAGCTACGGGTACATTAGAACTTATAGCGGAATAGGTACTATGCTTTGTTTTAGATTTGTTTTTTATGAGAAACTATTAAACTTTTTTTATGTATATTATAAACCTGCAATTGACCCTAATCCCGCTTGATGGTATGCAGTGATGCAATCGTTGATGATCAAGCGCACTAGTTTATTAAGAGCCTATTCACTCTAGCCTTGAAGACACTCAAATTGTAGTCCAACGGAAAACCGCCGCTGGCAAATTATCCAGTCCCTCGATGTTCGTGGTACAAAAGAGGAGGCGAAACGCTTCGTCTGGATAGTAGTGGTGTAAACAACGTTAGGGTGGAAACTCGCCGTCCGAAGGGTCGTCCGATGGTGGAACGGAGATGGGGGAATTAAATCTTCTACGTTACCATCATTAGCAGTACTTCAATACTTCACAACTTAGCTGGAGATCGACCTCTCCTCGATCTATATAACATGAGCTTTTTTTTTTTGATAATGATATTATATGAAGGATATACATAGATAATCCGATACTAACATAACAAGTGATATACCTACTTTTGAACCCCTTTACTGGTATTCTTTTATTAATTATAGATTCGCTTGGTATTACTACTTTAACTGTACATATTGAACTTAAAATAAATAGAGGCTCAAGAATTCTTGTCTGATATCAAATTACAAACAAAGTGTCTGACGTCATGAATTCGAAAATTACGCACGCGGTAAGTATACAGTTAAACATTTTTGTAATACACACTGTACTAAAAAAATGTTTAATTGAATGCTTACCGTAAATCATCAACAACCTTTTTATCTTCCCACTGCTGGGCACAGGTCTTCTCTCATACAGAGAAGGATTGAGCGTAATTACCACGCTTGCTCAATGTGGGTTGGCGATTTCAGACTTATAAAGTCCAGGTTTCCTCAAGATGTTTTCCTTCACCTTCAGTCATTGGTGTCCAAGATATACTTAGAAAGTATATATAACTTTAGAAAAGTTACATTGGTAACCTGACCTGGAATCGAAACCGCGCACTCATAGTTGAGAGGCTGGTGTTTTAACCACCAGGCCACCACGACTTAAATACGGGTAAATAATAATAATAATACGGGCCAATGATAACTTTTGAAGTAAGAATGAGAATAAAAGAGAATATCTTTCAAAAATAGGTATATTTAGATATTATAATAAAACTCTGTGAAAATAATTATTTGAACGACTTTACAATCCAACCGAAACGTATATTTTAAAATTGCAGCTTAAAGTAACAACACAAAAAGTCACATTTATATTTCATTACCAAACACTTTCTGAAATATAAATAAATTCTTTTTTGTAAATATTGTTTTTACCTTTCCCCCTAGGGTCTCAGCGTTCTTATAATATTGCAAAATAATACACTAAGTACTTAAAATATTGTTTAACATGAGTATATTTCCCTTACAATATGATGAAATGGGTTTCTAAGAGATTCAATTTTATTAATTTTTAGTCGTCGAGCTGTCTGGCCATAGTCTTAATGCGTTTCTCAGAGGGCTGAAGGCATAGATCGATTTAAAGGAAATTAACACGTTGGTAAAGTATAATACGAAAAATCTTTTGAATACCTAACGATAACGATAGGTTTAGCTCCTTAACTTATTAGGCTGATCTTCAACTGTCTAATAAGTTAACCTAATTCTGTAAAATCAACCCTACCTAACGAGTATTTTGTCAGTTCCGGTTCCATAGAAATGGACCGCAATGTTTCGCACCTATACTAGGCAATCATAAAGCTAAACGAGATAGTAATGTCTGCATAAAAAACCAGAATATATATTTTTCGAAAAAATATTTACTATCTATCTATTGAAGTTATAACTTGCGTGTTCGTACCTACACCTGAAGAGAAGATTTTAACACTATTTTAGATCATTTTTTTACAATAAAGTACAGAAAGTGTTTAGGCACCCATAACATACTGCAACAAGCAAAGCACACATTGAAAGCTCTGCTTATGTGTAGTCTCAAGCTTCTGTCGTTACAAGCTCAGCTAAGCTCCTCCCCATATTTTTTATGACATACGATACGATTTGCATCGGGTTTGCATCCGATAAATCATGACGAATTTACGAAAAACTTGAGGAAGTATATAAAACTTTCCAAAATATTATTTATCATATTTGCAATTTTTGGAATACTTTGAAGACTACACAGGATGTAAAATATAATTTTTAACAAATTGATCCTAAAACAACTTTTATTTCTTCTGATTTATTACAACAACAAATTCTAATTATATTCTTTAGTAAATTAATGAAAATAACAAGTGAAATACAATAAAATTGTCTGCTTAGTCACGTTTTCCAAAAACTATGCCAAAAAGTTTAGGAGACATTTATGAATCAAGCAAACTACTTTAATTGCAAGTAAATACGATTAATTACTCACAGAAAAATAAACATTAAATTAAAATAAATACTGTTTGACGTACCGTGAGAACAATGTGAACTTTACTCCATATTTTCAAGGTAGTCTTCAGCAACGTTTTGATCTCCTAGTAGTGAAAATCTAAAACGCGTCGTTTAGTATGGTCACGCGGCTAAATGACCAGGAAGGAGTACACGTGTAGTCAAGAGGTGGTCAATAATATTTCCCGCGCTTTTCCCTGCGCAGATTGAAAGAGAAAGTGGCTTTCACTTTCGCACTGCGCAGATTTGCTTTTATACTCTACGGTAAAAAATGACGGATGACAGTGGATTGGAAAGTCGTTTTCACCGGCAGCTGCGCTGAAGACACGTGTACATCATAATACATAGAACCGAAAATTCGAAAACATGTGACATCTACCGCAACTGTTCGCTGCCCACGTAGTAGAGTACAGCCTATTTTCTCGTGATGAAAGGTAGTCTTAAAATGTTATAAATAATTTATAATAAAGTTGTTTAGAATACAACAATATCATTCATATAAGAAACATGTCTATAAATACTATTATAAAGAAGAAAATGTGTTTGCTTGCTTGTTTACACTGAATATGCTCAAAAAAATAAAATGCTATAATATATGTCTAACTAATATAGTTATGTCAAAATAAATGTTTTTTTTTTTAACTTAAGTACTGAATTTATCGTCGTTGCCTCAAATAAAGCACACTTCATGCACATCGTGATTTGCCAACGACTGCCAAAACTTGGAGAACGAATTTTGCCCGCTCCAAATTTAGGAAGAAATTGTGACATCCTTCTGGATGAACGGGATGAGCTTCTAAGCCAAAGAAAACTTAAACAACGCATACTGAAAGAGTTGAATGTAATAAATAATACGTGTATACATACCATTTAGTGCGTATTTAATCAACGACACTGATATCGCGTTCAATTCCCAAGCAAATTCAATCTTATTGGTTTTTGCAAATTGCCACCATATTCCGTTTTACTACTACTGTGGTAACCTGGGAAATAAGTGTCACAAAAATTGGAGCAATATAAAGCTATATTGCTTCATAGTATTCTACTTATTGCTCAACTTGCTCCGTCAAATAGCCAATATGCAATAACTTGCCCGTTATGGTTCCTACGGAAGCTTACCTGCGTGCTCCTCGTCTGTCCTCCAGCCGGACCGAGCAGCGCAAGCATTTTATTCTTGTAGTCATTTGTTTACTATTGTAGTTTTTCCCTTACCTGTAGACAACAAAATTAATGCTGAGTTTAAATGATATTTATATTAAATATTTACTGAGCAAAAAGGTCCAAAAACTTTCGCTTTACTTCCGCGAGACATTCATATAAAATTCTTTACTTTAAAATTAATTCTACTGACTGAAACTGAAAACTGAGCAAAATAAAGTTATTATAAGCGTTATTATAATTGAAGCTGTTGGGACAATTTCCTCCCATCTTTAAGAGAGGCTGGGCCATAATTCACCATAACGGCCCTGAGCGGATCGATGGATACCATGTGACATCACTGTTTCTTTTCCGAACGATGTTTTTGTTCACCATTTTATGAGCAGTGGCGACGAAAACATATACACGAATTAGGTAAAGTGTCCGTAAAGCAACTAGACCAAGCAGCACTCGACATGAAGCAGGGGCATACCAATCTGGAAATAACTTGGTCTTTTCAATTTCTTCAAATTGAAATTCAGTTTTATATTATTGCCATATTTTGAGGCCTTTTGTCTCGAGAAGAGCTGTATGAAGTTTCTTATTTATTTATTTAAAATAATGCAGCTTCATAGTTAGTGAGCAATACTTTTAAAATATAGATCTCTTACTATGAGAAACCATTATTTGTCACACCACTAATCTCGAGTACCACGATATCAAAAGCAAGCAGTTGTAAAAAATTTGCAGCGACACCTATACGGCAACATGATTTACTACGTAGTCAGCGAGCAAGTACAACTCAGTTTTTGTTTTGCTGATTGCAATCTGCTAATTTTGCAGCTACGATTACTGATTTCAGAAATGTACATATGAAGTTACTTTTGCGGCGTAGTCATCTATTAATAATAAAACAATTTATCTTATAAATATCTCAATTTGCAAAGTTTGTAGGCCGGAATTAGGTTATCCTGTATTTCAAGAAAAAGAAGTAGGTAAGTGTTAATAAATAATCACAGTAATTATATATAAAAAAACGAGTGTGCTTATGACCACACGACTGAAGTGAAACTTCTTTCGCACCATCTGTATGTATATATATATATATATATATGTGTACAATATATACATGTATACATATATACATATATTAATTTTCTATAAGTATTTAAATTTATTTCATGCTTTCATTTATAAATTAATATTTTTGCATAGACCTCCAATTAAAAAAAAAAAAAAAAAGTGGATTCCCTCGGGGCCAAAAGGTCAGGCTCTTCCTCCTGAATCAGGGGACCCCAAACTCGGGTAGTCCTCGACCTCTGGTTCCCGAGATAATCCACGGGGGGGTGAGGTAACTATAGGGGGTCGGGGGGGGATAGGTTTCGTGGGGTTGCGGGGGAGGGAGGGGGGAGGGGGAGAGGGGGCAGTGGATTCCCTCAGGGCCAAAGAGGTGAGGTAACTAAAGGTTGGGGGGTAGATTTCGTGGAGTTGCAGGGGGGAGGGGGGAGGGGAGAGGGTGAAGTGGATTCCCTCGGGGCCAAAAGGTCGGGCTCCTCCTCCTGATTCAGGGGACCCCAACCTCGGGTAGTCCACGACCTCTGGTTCCCGAGATAATCCTCGGGGGGGTGAGGTAATCAATGAGGGGGGTCGGGGGTGTTCGCAGCGTCATGTTTTCGAAGAAATTCATAGTTCTTAATCAATCAAGGTACTTAGCTTAATAATTGAGCTTATGAGGCTCGAAAGCAATTTGTACTTTGTGTCCAATTATCGTATTGTGACGATATCTTCTTCTATACTTTCAATTATATCAGAAATGTTCAGCAAAAATATATAAAACAATATAAAAGCCAGAACAGAACGAAATTTATAAATTATTTGTGCTCTTAGGTAATCAATTGTTAACAAATCTTAAAAAGATCCAAAAAATATATATTGCCTTCGGCGAGATGCGAACTCACAACTTCATACTCGACTCAATTGTTAACAAATCTTAAAAAGATCCAAAAACTATATATTGCCTTCGGCGAGATGCGAACTCACAACTTCATACTCGACATGTCATGCAATATTTACATGAGCCAACTCCTTGGTTGTAGTACAGACGAAATAGGACTATACTTTGCTTCAGTTCGCCTTGCCCGATCATTTTTCGTAACGCTTTCGCCAGTTTACTCCCCAAGTCAAGCGTGCCTAAAGAAGTTTCACTTCAAAAATACGTAAAATTAGTCATCTTATTCAAAAATATTCATGCAATGTTTTATTGTCCCAGGCAAAACATCCTCATTTGATATGGGCGATCTGCGGTCACAATGGGTTACATTAGTTTCCCCATAAGATTCTGTACCGAGCCTTTCAGACCTTATCAATGTACCAGGGCAAATTGTCATCATGATTACCACTTTGGTTACCAAGATGCGGCCAACTACGTGACCGAATTGTTTTTTTTTTTTTTTTTTTAATTTATAAACCAGCGCTTGACCGCAATCCCGCCTGATGGTAAGCAGTGACGCAATCGTTGATGGTAAAACGCACTAGTTTATTAAGAGCCTATTCACTCTAGCCTTGAAGAATACTTGTACTTACAGAATACACCAATGTCTGTCAAAGATGACATAGCAGCCAGGATCAATGGCTTAACGTGCTTCTTGAGGCACGGAAGGGTCTCGGTGTAGATGGTTCGCCCTCCACAGACCTACCACGGCAAATGTAACTTAAAACTGATCGATCCACATATGCAGCTGTTATTATTAGCCGCAAGCCCCAGTTAATGTATTTAGCCTAATTCCAACTAAGCTGCTCACGCAGCTGAATATTTTACTTGAAGCTATACCGTGGTATTTCGTATTGGTTATTAATTTCAACTGACAAACCAGCACAGCAAGCCAAATCAAGAAGAAGGGATGGCGCAAAAGTATCGACGCAAATTGTGTCTCTCACTAATACCCATCTACCATGGAAATAAAGAGATGCCGTTGAGTTTCTTACCATCGTCGCGCACCAAGCCATTGTGTTCTAATACAACTTTAATGATGTCGTTAATGTCTGTGCGCCGCGCGCCGGCTGCAGGACAGACCGTGGTGTTCAAGGCTGTTGACATCTGCGCCACGTTTGTTTCTAAATCGTTAATTAAAAACAGTTATAATTTAACTTGGATGTCTTAATTCTGAAAACTTAAATTTAAATTTAATAAACGTATTTATAATACTATTTATCTAACGATTAGGTTAATGGATTCATAATTTTAGAACTTACATGAGGATTATCTCGCTAACTAGCTGTAAAAAAAGCAAGTCTCTGTAATTTTTGTATTTCATCAATAGCAAGTCTAAAATGAAAAATATATATAACATTTCTATTATCAAGAAATATTTTTCAATGAATTTATAACATAAATTATATGACTGGCACAGGTTAAACTGATTTTAGCTATACTTATTTTCTTTCGTACAATGGGGATTTTTTTACCAATACCCGTTTCGATTGAACTCTTTTAAATAACATTCAATAAAATACAAATAATAACAATAATAACTTAGTTAATTAATTAATAAAAATAACTTTCATAACTTTTAATCGATAAAAAAACTAAAATGGAAATAATTGACTTGATCAATAATCGCTGACAAGAACTACTAGTGCAGCAGAAATGTGTAGGTGCATTCGCACAGATAACCGTACTTATTGTTCCTATGTTTTCGTCTAGCGCCAAATACTATTTATAGAGACCGTGACCAGGAGGTTATGAAGATGAAGTGGTTTGAGAAGCATGAAATAGTTTCATGACAGCACGATCTAACTAATTAACCTAAACATGAGGTAGGTAATGTAATCAATCACTCGTGGTTGCTAATCAATAGTGATTACAATTAATTTGTTAGCACTCGTGATTTTTTTTTTTTTGTTTGCTATTTGAGCCGAAACACTTGGTCTTGGCCACCTGAGAGAACCTTAGCATCACAGCATCTGCACTACTAACATGACTTTTTTTTAGGGGTGGAATACCCTCATGGATGTTCTCCGCCTTGGGGTGGGTGGCGGTGTCAGTCAAGACTCTTACTGACTAGAGACGACCCTGGTGTTTCATTTCACACCTACGCCGGGGGTCAAAGGTGTTGAGATTTCATATACAAAGTCTGGCTGTAAAAAGTATATTTTTATATATTTGAAACATGAAGCAAAACGTGTCAAATTGTTGACAAGGAAAATTAATGTGTCTATTGTTCCGCAGCTCTCTTTTAATGTGTTCATCGTTGTCTATCTACATAATTATATCTATTAATATCTCAACTATTTGTGTTTCCTTCTAATGCGAATAACACTGCGCACTCTATCTCGGCTCATAACCCCGAGAGAAGGAATGTACGATACTTCCGCAACCCTCGACTGATGTTGGCAGCCACTGTGCACATCCTCAAGGAAGTGAGGCGTGGGTCGACAACTTTCCCATAGTCTGTCGCTCTGGACCCAAATTGGGGGGGCTGGAAAATGGCGTTATCCGCCATCCGCTACGCCGTCAGGTAAGTGGATGAGATCTCCTCTCCCTTTCCGTAGATGAAACCATCACATTCCAGGTCTTTTCGCTGCCGACTATCGACTCTTTTACCGCCGGCAGCGATAAGTTTTTGCCTACATCTGAGATGAGGGCACGACGCGGCTTCTTCCAAAAACGACATCAGACTCAGACTCTAACGACAATCTTGGAAGACTGCTTCTAGTGCAAAACATGTGACATCTACCCAAGGAAGCCAATAGATGAGCGGAAGTCTGAAACGCCCTTCCGCTCCGCCCAGAGCGGGTGAAGTCATTTGATGATTTCACAACAAAAAAAAGGAAGCCAATAGATTTTCAAAAAACTACAAAAATAAGAATCAGTGAAACACCTGATACGTGATAGCCTGCTGTGTAGAAGATGATCTTCTCAGACAGACGCTCCCAGATCATTAAAAGTAGATAAAATTGTTCCCGAAATGTCTCATTCAATGTCTTTTTAAAATAATAATTTTGTCTAAAATCTAATATTATGGTATATTCTGATATCTATGAATACGCTCCTCAAAATTTATGACGTGCTAGTACTGTGGGACAACCACTTTTAGCTCCTCCCAACTGTCGAGACAAACCGTTCTTCCCACAATATGAATCGACAAACATTTTGTCCGTTTAATGGCGGCGCTGCTTGTTAAGGAAAGATGGCAAATTCAGTTCGTTTCATATTAGTTCTCCATTTGACCACAAGCATAACGTAAACTTGTTAATGTCCACGTGCTTCTGTAGGCTTATGACATGCTAGTACACCGGGACAACTAACATCTGTTGGTACCGCCTACGGTCCCGGTCCCCCAGGACCGAAATTTTTCTATTGAACGCCCTAGGGCTCACTTACCCCTTTATTGTTTAATACTAAATAGTGACCTACAAGGTAGAAATTGCAATACAGTAATTATAATCTACAATATACGTCTCACGTAGCTCGGCCCGCTGAATCGATTGTAGACAATCGAGCGTAACAACTAACCCTAACTATCCTAATACTTAACTTAAATTACTTTATTTTTTTTTAAGATAGACCATACTTATAGACACCAAAGAGTTACATATATATAAATTCTATGTATGAAAGTAATAAATAGGACGAGGGTCTATTGTCTTGGACGAGGTACAAAACAAGATTCCAGGATGCTAAAGAAAAAGTACATAAGGAGTTCGCAAATTATTTATGTAATTTTTAGAAATGGATGTTGCATTAAAACGTATTGTATTTATTACAAGTATTATTCAGTCGACTAATACTGACTATATTACTTAATATATAACAAAAAAAAAAAAAAACAAATATGGACATGCGTCTTCATTCTTTACTTGTCCAATATCGTTCCGGGTGACGTCAGTCGAATACTAGGGGTTCAGTTTAGGGCGGCAGTAGGCCATCGTGTCAATCGACCGGAAAATCAATAAATAGGCTAATGGACTTTTAGCATTGAACTTGAACGTATTCAAGACGCTATGTTATAATAATATTACGCTTTTTGGTATTATACTCGGAAATAAATCGAAACGTATGGAACCTCCCGTTGATCTAGATTTTATGATTTAATAGCAGAAGCAGAGTCTCAGAACACAACGTAACTTTAATAAATGATTGACCAAGGACTGATTTTCAAGAGACAGTAAATTTTTATTCGTGGAGAAATTGATGAGTGACACTTTTGAAGTGAAACTTCTTTACGCACGCTTGACTTGGGGAGTAAGCTGGCGAACGCGTGACGTAAGCGTTACGAAAAGTGATCGGGCAAGGCGAACGGAAGTTAAGTGGGGGATATAAGCACAGAGGCGCCCGTGGCGCGAGCTTGGTACTACAAGGTCTACAACGAGTTTTTTTTTTCAATAAAAATAGAAGATCTATGCAAAAATATTAATTTACCAATGAAACCATCAAATAAATTTAAATATTTATATAAAATATGTATATGTGTATACATGTATATATTGTACACACACATATATATATATACATACAGATGGAGCGAAAGAAGTTTCACTTCAGTCGTGTGGTCATAAGCACACTCGTATGTTTTTTTTTTATTATCACTTCCGATGTAATTATTTGCTATTGACGTAGTATCAGTCTGGTCCATTGATTTTTCCACAATGTGTGTACACACACTGGGATAGGCTAACAAGGAAGCAGACACCGACAATTGGGAGTTTTGGCGGGAAAGTCAAGCTGAGTGTCACGCTCATTTTTCACCGGACTTTTAAAATTATTTATAGTGTTGTTTACTAAATAAAAGTGCGTGATTTATGTAGTAAAAAGTGCATTCAGTAAATAATTCATAAAGAACAGTGAAATATCGCAGCATAGTGGCTACATCATGACTTTGTCTCAAACCTCTATCGTAAGACGGATCACGCGGCCGTCTTTTTCGACATGAACAATTCATTACGTGACAGGCTAAAATGCACAAACCGTACGAAGCCATAAAAGAAAGAAAGAAGAAAAGACACCGACAATTCTCACTCAGCACGTTCTATCAGTGCTGTGTCAGCAAGTCCGTGCCAGTGCCTTCTCCCTGAATTCGCCTATCTCTAATATACTTTTAGTTTCAGCTATTTAGTACCTGATAAACGTAATCGTTTTTTCTATCGAAACAAAAAATGGCGACCAAACGACCATCCGTTCGACCAACCGTCCTTTGCAATACTAGGATCACAAGAAATAACGAAGCTCGATACATAGTTTCAGTATCATGGTAGAGTGTATTAGAAGTCCTTATTCCAAAGCTTGAAGGTACAAATTGCATTTAATAAAATGAATTTAAACTGCAAGAGAACTTTGAAACGTTCGCCCCTGTACAATTAATGACAATGGAATGATGACGCTAACTAACCTACATACAAGCTAGTACTGTTTTCGAATGCATAATTATTTTCTCCGATATCTTGATCAAAACCTAATCATACGCTAATATCGCGTGTCTATAGATGTTCTGCATTAATACATTAATGGCTGTTAACAAAAAGATAAACAATGATTGTATGTAATGAATGATATTTAGCCGATGAAACAAAAAAAAAACTTTTCTATTATTTAACTACTGTGCGCTTACAAATTGTTATTTTATAATGATACAGTTTTGAAGCGCAAATTTCCTTATCTACCTCGTACGATAATAAAATAAAAATATAATAAATAGGTTTCAATTCTGTGCTTCCGTGCCCTTACATTTCTATAATACATTCAGTCAAAACGAGAACGAAACTTATTTTTTCCTTGACGTTTATTTTTGACACGTGGTCAAAATCGTAAGCGTAACTAACATCACCATCTTGTTTTATCACTACAATTTTTGTGACACAAGACAAGTATATGCCTGGTTGTAATAAAGTGAAAAATGGTTATGTTATTTAACAGAAATTCTAAAATATGTTAGAGTTAGGAATAAAATAGAATATCAATTAAATAATAATCCCTATATTACACTATCATAGTAAATTTGCGAGTTTCGTCGTCAAGGCAAAAACAATGACAATTCATTAGTTAAGGTTTAATCTTTCTTATGACATCACGATACTCGATACGTGAGTTTATGTTGACACGCGATTAATCTTACAATACTGGCTTAATGAAAAACACATGACTGCATAGTCATCATTAACCTTTTTTTATCGTACCACTGCTGGGCACAGGAAGGATTGAGTGTAATCACCATGCTTGCTCAATGCAGGGTGACGATTTCAGACCTAAGGTCCAAGTTTCTTCAAGATGTTTTCCTTCATCTCTTAATGAGTCCTTGGTATACAAAATATACTTAGAGAGTACATATAACTTAGAAAAGTTACATTGGTACTTGTCTGACCTGGAATCGAACCCGCTCACTCATACTTGAGAGGCTGGTATTTTAACCACTAGGCCACCATGACATTTACTGCATAATATCAGTCAATATATCTGTGTTATCTGAGCTCTACATTCAGATGGTCAGTAGTGTTACAACGAACAGCGTAGCAGTCACAGCTGTAATATTTGCTACGATGTAGCATCACTTAGTACCACAGGAAAACACTTCCTACAAAGAATGTTTTTGCAAAGTTTTGTTCATAAAGAATAATATTAATGTGATGTACTTTTAGAACTAAATACACGTTCCTATTTCGTTCAGCAAATTTCTTGTATATATGATAGGGTAAGTGTGATTAATTGAAAATTATTAATAATTATCCACCATTAATAACAAATGACCTTCCGATACACCCTTTTTTTTAAACCGTTATTGTTACCATAGAGTATAAAAAACAAATCAAACAAAATAGAGAATAAAAGGAAAAGCATGGAAAATTATTCTGGTCATAAGATCACCATCCAGCGAGTTAAAAATGTTGAAAATGTATTTATTCAAGTTATTTTGGAAACCGTAGCATGACACAACAGCTACAGCATTTGCGCTATTCTCATAGGTCTCAGTTATCCTGTTAAATTGTTCATATAAATAATATTATGGTCTGTTTATTCTATGTATCGCTGCAAGAGAACGCGTATTTCAATTCTAACAGTGTCGGCACATTAGCTCAGTGGTAGAGCACCTTGCACCAGATCAGATTGGTCGAGGAGGTCGTTGGTTCGAGTCCTTCATGTGTCCAATTTTATGGTTCTTCTTTTTTTTATTTTATATTCTTAACATTTTATTGTAATTTTCTTTATATAAAAAATCTACTCATTTTGACAATAATTCAAAGTTAACAGCGCCCTCAGGCTGTACGACCTAACAAAACCTGAAGTTAGCTGTAATGCGAACAAGTTCCAATACTCTACGCTAGATACTGCGTGCAGTTGCATCTGATAAATACTTACTAGATGGCACCACCTGTGTTTGGTTTAATTGTTA
Source organism: Sesamia inferens (assembly GCA_037179545.1). Taxonomy (NCBI): domain Eukaryota; kingdom Metazoa; phylum Arthropoda; class Insecta; order Lepidoptera; family Noctuidae; genus Sesamia; species Sesamia inferens. The sequence continues at coordinate 25,420,264 of CM073921.1, forward strand.
ACTGCATAGAAAACACTATATAGTTAAAAAACAAACAGTTAATCAACCGATTAAAACTGGTATGTTTTCACGAAAACTTATGGTCACCGCTGAATTATGAGAGACTCTCTACACAATAATAGTCGGCGCATACATACTAACTATCATGGTAAGCATTGGATGAACCCTATTATCCGATTTCTAAATTAAATATGTGCTTTATACGTCTACGTCAAAATTATATAAAACCATGATTTTATATATCATCTCTTTTGTATGGCAATCGGTTGATCTAGCATCAAGATTAGACGTCAGTTATTTATCGCCAAGTGAAAAGTCGTGTTTGAATTGATAAAGAGCTCAATATGCGAAATATCAGTCTTTCTTTATACTAGGATTAGGTACATCAGTGTGTAGGCGCAGGTGTTAATTTTTTTTTATATTTCGAGAGAATACAATTTCGTCAGTCAATGTAGCCTCATTTGATCTGGAATTTCTATTGATCGCAGCTGTTAGTTAAACACAGCATAATAAGAAATTATATTAATCGTAAGTCACGTTGGCAGAAAGAAATCATGAGACTCATTAAGCTATATCTTTCAAAACTAATAAAATTTAATAGAGATTAGAAAGAGTAAACGCCTTAAAAACACGTTATTTTATAAGCACGTTTTTTTTACATAATTTGGGAGAATTTCAGTAGTTTATTGTCACTTTGTCATGCCCTGTAATCCTCCTGTACGTAGGAATATCTATGAGTTTTAAGATTGCTAGCTGATGTCGGAAATTTTACGCAAAGAAACCAGTAAGCCTAGTATGAGTTTTCATTACGAGACTCGATTGCATTACTGCTTACCGTCAGGCGGGATCGCGATCAGGTGTATATACATAAAAAAAAACTTTAATTAGATTTATACAAACACTTTTTACAAGTTAATCTTTTTTTTAATAGGATGATTTCGGCGTTTCGTATTTTACTACTCTGAGAAGAAAAGCCCCAATCCACAGACACAATTTAGCTTTAAATAAGAATCATAAAATTTACCGTATGCGTGATTAATCTAAATTTCCAAATTTTTTAAAAAGAAGATTAATTTATCTTAACAGTCTTCAATAGTAATATTGATATTACTTAATAGTCTAATAGTAAAGGATGTAACACTACCTGTTAAAACTAAAGATAGCACTGCAAATCATTTGACAGGATGGAATACATGAGAGTATTTTGAGGTATTTAGTCCTTTATCCTACTAAGTACTTATATAAAATATATTAGTGTTTACACGCTGTTATAGATATTAACAGAGACAGAATGTCTTTTTGTAAAATTATTTTTAATTAAACTTTACTAAGATAATTATCTTGTTAGTTTAAAAATCTGTTAACTTCTGTTATATTCAGTTTCACTTGCAGGGTTTTGGTACTTACAGTGTTTGGAACTCAACAGAATTTGCGTATAAGTAGCAATATTTAATTTTGTACGTGTTCATTAAATTAATGCAAATTTGGCATGGGTTACTAATGTACATTTATGAAATATCTGATTCTTTAAATATATTCCATTCTGTGCACTTTTCACGACACGTATCCGATAGAAAATCTCGGAAATATGAAATAGAAAATACGTGTCGTGAAAAACAATAACGCTTCGAGTATTGGAAGTATTGTACCAGGTAAAGTATTTGTACCAGGAAGTAATAAGTCGTAGGAGGATGAGTTGGAAAACTGACAGCGAGTCAGAGCGAGATAGAAAGTTCATGTATTCGCTTTTCTACGGGAAACCCTATTCTACAACGCAGCTAACGCCATTTTGAGTTCAGTTGATTATGCGCCTAGTTATAAATTATTTTTAAAGTTCTGTATTGTAAGTCTTTATCGCAGTACTTATATTATTTTAATATAATATAGGTAACCACGTTAAGATGTTGGTCACGGTTGCCATACGAACATCATGCCAGTCGTTATGGGTTGTTGTGCAGTTCACAGAAAATATCTAAGTTTAGCCAAAATCAGCAGCTAGACTGGTAAAGCGGACCCAAGACTCCAAAAGCTGAATGAAAAAGTTTCGGATGCGACTGGGATTAACGCTGAGATGATAATTGAAAATAAAAACTATAAAAAATGAAATTAAGTCCGTTCTTAATATATTCCTTTTCATTTAATTCCTATGAAATTGGCGTTTTTTTTTTTTTTCAATAAACGATGGCCATTTTGACCTGACTGTGTATAGAAATGAAATAAATCTTAAAATATAGCTTATTGTTTTGTATATTGATTACGCTCATCACAATATTAAAAGAAACGCAGGGAAAAAAGATTTTTTAAACACTTATTCATGCTAATGACTTAACGTATTAACGCATCCAAATCATCCTTCTTTAAAACGTTTGATTTTACTCTTTACTGCTTGACTTTTTGTAACTGTGTAGAAACACGTTTTATAGTTATTGTACGTTTAATTTGATCAATAAATATTTTTTCATTAGTCATGAGATAAAATAAATTATTGAAAAATAATACAATAATTAAATTAAATTAGTCATGCAGTGTTTCATTGAGTATGCGCAAGTAAATGGTTTTATTGACATTTGACATTTCTTTGTGTACTGTGCGATTTGTTTGATGTGTTTCTTCTTATTATTACGACCCTATTTACCTTTATATAGATATGCCATGCATGGTGAATGAGCTGCAAGCGTGCTGCTGCTAAATAATGTGCCTGGCAGAACCGGGATAGTTGAATATTATTGCAATTGTTTGGCCGGTCGACGAACTATTGGATGTTGCGCTCACGTAATAACGGTAGTGTGGTACCTTGGATTGGCTATCTAGCCAATCACCATAGCCATGATACGGAGACAATATATCTGCTCCGCAGAATTTCTGGATGACATATTAATAAACCATTCCACTGTAACATAGTGTTTTATTTACTTTTCCCTGTTTCATTTAACAGGTAAGTATGTAGGATCAGTAGGATGGTAAATAAGTGATCACTTCTGACAACAAGAATTAGTTAGAATTTTTAAAGGTAGGAATAGAAATTATTTAACTAGGGTAGGTACTTATCGTTTTTGTAAGTACTGGAACTATAGTTAGTAGGTATATAAGTACTAATGAGAAGGTACTGGTACTTTTAACTGGTATTTTTAAACTACAGTGTTATTTTTATAAAAAAAAAATAATTGAATTAAATAGTATACTTATATAAAATTAAATTAAAAGCAATGATTAGTGTGCTAACAATGTAACTTACCCACAAATTGTACATATTACTAATGTGGTGTTAGCCAGTAGGTAACTGTTATTCTTATAAATGTAGGTTAAATTAACTTTTAACAGGTGTTGGTTTACCAAATTAATAATGTGTCCTGGAGAATAACATTTCTCAACTCGACACTGATTTTATAATGGCAATCATCTAGCATTGGCTTAAGGGTAGTTGGTTTCAAGGAATCTACAAAGTAAATAAGATGTTTTAAACCATAGGCAGCTAAATATTACTATTTTAGACTAAACTTAGAGCGTTATTAGTTAGTTCATGCACGTTTGTTTCATTATTTTTGGTTATAATCCTAACCCAGAAAATAAACATTAATATTTTTCGAACTTCGTGGCGCTTAAATCGCCAAAATAAATATTAGGCATTATTTTCTAAACTTACTGGAAGTATTTCTACTATATCTTATAGCTATACATTTACTTTCATCATCCGGTTTTTCAATGTATGGACAGTGGCATTGTTCTTTATGTCGTACTTGTATGACAGCATGCATACAAGTACGACTTAAATTCGCCCATGGAACGGCGAATACTAATAGATGAGTACTAGGAGCCCATAACAATAAAAAAGCCAGAAGGTAGAATAGGGAAACCTTAAACATTTTCAATGATCCTCTCACTTTAACATTAGGGAGAAAGCAGTATTAAATGAGGCCCGTGTTGCCCGGGAAATTTATGTTTCCCTCGAAATAATTCTTCTGAATAATAATTTCACTGAAAATATTATTTTATAAAAATAGAGTTTTCCATTGCTATGTTAATGCATATATGTTATTACATAGCATTATAAGAAGTAAATGTAAACAGTTTTCTATTCTTCAACATGTGTGTATGAAACTAACAATTGTTCCGTTTTTTTCTGATGTTATACAATATGTTAAGAAAACCCTGTCCGACCCATAAGCATAATAAAGGTTAGGTAAACACATAACCAAATATAGTATAAATTTTTACGTAATCGTCATGGTACCAATACAAATGAATTTTGAAATAATCTTTTTTTCCCGCGAATTAATTCCAACTTCCCCGAAATTCGGTAATTTTTGAAAAAGTCACAACACCGGTATTATTATGAGCGAATAGCGACGCGACCACGTGCCGCGTGCCCCGCCGCCCGCCGCCCGCGGAATGGTGCTTAACTCACATTTGTTAAGTTACCTCGTTTTGCGAAATAATATAAATTTTTTTAGGGGGATTTTTTTTGAAGTTTAGCCCGGTTTTGTATCCATTAGTAGAATCAGTTATCGATACCTAACAACACCTTCACGGGTCGGACAGGGTTTTCTTAACATACTGTATACATATTCTGCAGATATCAATATCATACATAACTACATATTATATATGTAGGTACGTATTGAGAAGTTAAAAACACAAGTGCAATAATATGCAGCTGACAAATAGAGGCAAGATCTGTTTGGTTTTTATTTAAAACTGATCACCATTTGATTATAATGAAGGTGATATGCGGAATGATAGTAGTAGGTTTTAAGTAAAGAGTACGACCAACTATAAAGTAGAGGAATGTGCTTAGTGAAACTTACTATCACTGATGTACGAGTATTAGTTCGGCTGGCTTTCTGTTGTCTTGTGTTAATTCGTTTTTAAAGCGTTGCTATTACCAGGGAGCGGTCTAATACTGTTGCACGTTCCTGTGGTGATCGCCCAACTGAACTAGTCGGCATAATAGCTAGCGCTTTTATTTCATAATCATAGCCAGACAAAAAAAGCGTGTATGTATATATATTTCTAGTAAATTGTTTAAGGGACTAATTATATACGAGTGATCCCATTTGGAATGAACATCCTGTAATCATTTACTAACCCAAAAAAGTGTTTAAATAATACATTACTAGGAGCTTTTTGATATTTGACATTACTGTTACTTTATCCCAAGATGTGTGTAGTCACCTTATGAAGATCCATTACCTTGCAGGGCATAAGGAAATAGGATTTTTTACTAGCTGTTAAATCTTTCATTTTCATGTTGCACTAGTACTCCTGGCAGACGTACCGCCGCTTGTCTCCATTCCGTGTGTTCTTCTTCTTGTTTATCTCACAAACCAGTAGTGTGGGTTCAAAGTACCCACTCCTGACACAGGCTTTCTCTTAGTGAGTGAAAATGGGTCATAATCTACCACACGAGCCCAGTGCGGGTTAGTAGAAGTCACATGTCTTCGAAGTATTGCCTCTACGACGTACCGGTTTCCTCACGACGTTTTCTTTACCATTTTGAGAGCAGTGGTGTTGAAATAATTTACACAAAGTAAAGCGTTCGACGGGGTTCGAACCTACGACACCCGATTTGTAAGCAGCGACCGATACCACTAGGGAGCTGATGCTCGATACAAATGCAGGAACAAAAGTGTAATGAATTATTTTTGAAGGGTTGCAAACTAATCGTATTTCTAGAAATAGTCTAAGGAGCGGACCCCGGGCTTCAACGCGAAGGCCACGGATTCAACCAGACTGCTTGCTGAGATGATGATGATGAGTCTAAGGAGGTTGAAGCAGGACGATTTTATTTATAAATATGAAATATTGTTAGCTTTATTTTTTATTAACCAATTGTGTTCAAGATAATTGTCCAATGTATGTATAAATACCAGGCATCATATAAGCGAAGAGAAATTACATAAAATCTTAATGAATTATTATTTGTTCAGTGCCAACCCACCTTACGGTTACTGCGTATGATACATATATGGTCCATTTAAATATTTGCAAAATAATATTACAAATCAATTTAATAACAGTCGTGATGTGCCAGGATAAGAGAGCTGGATAAGCCAGGATCAAATTCAATGGCGATGCATTGGAATCAATGACGTCAATAACGTCATAACAAAATATTTTTTTAAATCTCGATCAGTATAAGAACTTCGCGTACAATGCTATAAAGCAAACGAAATTGAGGCCTACAATAATCCGAGACTAATCAATAACTTGCTTTTCTGAATACTTTGAAAAGTCAAGAGAATTTAATAGTAGATTAGTAGCCAAGAGCTGTAAGGCATCAATTGCAGCCCGAGATATTTAGAGAGGGATTTTTTGAGATTTAGAGCCCTGGCTGTGCTCTTGCGCCTATAGTTCGAGGGTGCAATTGATGCTTATACCCAGGCTAACTACTCTGCTTTACATCTCCATTGTGAGTTTTTTTTTTATTTATTTTTTTAATAATTATAAACTAGCGCTTGACCGCAATCCCGCCTGATGGTAAGCAGTGATGCGATCGTTGATGGTAAAGCGTGCTAGTTTATTAAGAGCCTATTCACTCAGAAAAACCGAGCGAATACGAAGGAAGACGGCAGTTGAGCGAGGTGATGCAATGTTAAACCCAACAACACGACCAACGATGCTGCGCCAAAGGGAGATTGATGTGAAGACCCTCCACGACCAAACTCCCAACACAACAACATTAGGCGCATCGTACTCGGCTGAATGCATGATGTCTATTGCCAGTATGATGGTTAGATGTACGCGAAATTTGGGAAAGAGTAAAGAGTTTTTTTTATCACTTACCGTCCTAGGGCTTTTCTAGCTACATTATTGTCCTAGAGCTCTAATTGGTCACCTACAAGCCACATTTGGGGGTAATACGGAACTACTTACCGAATATGAGACGTGTAATAGTAGATTAGTAGCCAAGTGCTGTTGCGCTCGCTCGCCTATAGTTCGACGGCGCAATTGATGCTTACACCCGAGCTAACTACTCTACTTTACATCTCGATTCTGAGATAAGTAGAAAAAAAAAAAAATCGGCATTACAAGAATATTTATCTCTCTTTAAAACTTTCAGGCAAAATATTGTTAATTGCTGCTTTAGCTGCCATTTTTATTGAATCAGAAGTGCAGCTTATATCTTCAGCACTTGCAGAACTCAAGTTCTTTTCCTAATTAGCACATAATTATAAAAAAAATCCTAAAAACAAACAATATTTAAAGTAAAAGTTTTATATTCCCGCTTTTTTCATATTTTTATTATTTTATGAGAACTAAATTGAGCTTCGCCGTTCGATACTTAAAATTGATGACTATTATACTCATACGAAGACAAGGCTGAATAACGAAGCGACCTTTTTTGTCATTGGGCTGGATGCATGATGTCTATTGCCAGGATGGCTAAGAGTACGCGAACACTCTGAAATAGTAAAGAATTTGTTTTATTACTTACCGCCCTATGGCTTTTCTAGCTACATTATTATCCTAAGGCGCTAATTGGTCTCAAGCCTACCTACTTACGAGCCTCATTTGGGGGTAATAAAGACCTACTTACCGAATATGAGAGATGTAAAGCATATTTAAGGAAGTTCGATTCATTTTAATGTTCAATGCTGCTGCATTTCAAAATGGCAAAGTTTTGGGTCAAGAAAATATAATAGATATAATAAGAATTTAGTCGTGCACATCACATAAAAATAAGAACACGACTGCACTCCAAACGAATCCACCCGGTCGTAGTTGTTATCTACGAGTATATCACACAGCATGTGGTCTAAATTCGTTCGTTTCTTAAAGTCGCTCCAAATACGTGGTACAGATACCAGGAACAAATGGACATCAGAAGAGTGATTCTGAAATTATGTGATCGTAATAACGTAACAAGTATTGCCTCAATTCTGTAAGAAATTCCTTTTTAATGACACTAAGTTAAAGTCTACTTTTGCTTGCATACTGTAATCACTTTAATACTTTAGTCAGAAATACCACCCAATCTTTCTGACTTTTTTAGCAGTTTTCTTGTAAATTCTGACAGTAAATTACGACAAAATAATATAGAAATGATACGTTACAAAATAATGAATAAATTATAGTAAATTCTGTCTCAATAAAGCATATCGTTTCGTCTATATTTGTATAATTAATCGAGGGCAACGGAATAGGGCAGTTGAGGGTTAGGCTAATATTTGTTGGCAAATATTTTACGAAAATTAATAGAATTGCATTAAGAAATTACTTATAATTTGAATTGACTTAAAGACTAAATATAATGAAATAGGTTATAATTCTAAAATGTATGTATTTACATTGTAGTTTAGTTTTTTATCACGTAGTTGCAGCAAACTGCATGAATGTATGTAGTGTACTTCACTCTAGTTGCGTCGTTGTCATGGAAACCGAAACTAGCGTGCCATGTGCCCGGAAGACCGTATTGATCCATCCAGACCGTACAGTATTCACAGCACGAGGATTTCATATAACTCAAAGAGGTTTTCTGGAATGTGATTTTGAAAGTGCCAATATTCGCGCCATTAATGTATTGAAAAAAAGGGCGAGCCATTTTCTATGTGATATGGCAGTTTGTCTGGTAATATGTAAAATTAATATTATGTTGACTTGTGAACGCATAAACTAAAGTTCGTCTGATTGCTTTCATTTGTTACAGTTTTATTCTAGTAAACTATTATTCAAAATACATTGCGGCCCATCTTTTGTCACGATTTCGTGCACATCTTTCAACTAAGGTCAACAAAAAAGCAATGTGATGGAATAGCAGCTCTCAAAAGTTTTGTAATAAACCCTTAGGAACTGATAGGTATACCGATAGATATAGGTTTTTCATTATAAATAGTTTATTTTGAATATATTTATTAAATTATTCAATATACACATACAAATGAATTTTATTTTATTGTTGATTTTTTTTTTTTTTTTTGGAAAACAAAGCATCAAATGACATCTACCGCTCTGGGCGGAGCGGGAGATGTCAGACTTTTACTGAATAAAATTTCAAGTCTCAGATGCAGCTCCAGGGTAGGGTGTTGAAGGCGTTGGCGATATCTTGAGACACCGCAAGAACCCCACCCCGGGTCACAGCATCCCCTGTCATGAGGGCTCGCACACGCATGATGGCGTCCACCGTAGAGCGCCCCCTGCGGAAGCCAAACTGGCACTCCGCCAAATCCGAGCCCGCTCGTCTGAGTTGCCCGACGAGGCGGTCTGCAATGACTCTTTCGAAGAATTTTCCCACCTCGGCGAGCAGCACAATGGGCCGGTAAGTGGACGGAGAGTCCCTAGGGCGCCCTGGCTTCTTAATGAGGACCAGTTTCCCTGTCTTCCAGCGAAGTGGGAACTGGCCCTTCTCCAAGCATGGGCTTATTAGTCCGTCCCGTAGTCGAGGCCCGAGAACCCCTAAGACCAAAACCCAGGCTTTTCCAGGTAAGCCGTCGGGTCCTGGGACGAAATTTTTGACATTCAGCCTACGTACCGCCGCTCTCAGCTCTACCTCGGTCACCTCTGGAGCATCGTCATCGTCGATGGTGTGATTTGTATAGTATGTTCCCCTCTCGAGGGAAACAGAGCGCTCATCATGTCCTCCACGAGTTGAGGCCGGAGACTGCTCCGGCCTCAACTCGTGGAGGACATGATGAGCGCTCTGAAGATGGGCCGCAATGTATTTTGAATAATAGTTTACTAGAATAAAACTGTAACAAATGAAAGCAATCAGACGAACTTTAGTTTATGCGTTCACAAGTCAACATAATATTAATTTTACATATTACCAGACAAACTGCCATATCACATAGAAAATGGCTCGCCCTTTTTTTCAATACATTAATGGCGCGAATATTGGCACTTTCAAAATCACATTCCAGAAAACCTCTTTGAGTTATATGAAATCCTCGTGCTGTGAATACTGTACGGTCTGGATGGATCAATACGGTCTTCCGGGCACATGGCACGCTAGTTTCGGTTTCCATGACAACGACGCAACTAGAGTGAAGTACACTACATACATTCATGCAGTTTGCTGCAACTACGTGATAAAAAACTAAACTACAATGTAAATACATACATTTTAGAATTATAACCTATTTCATTATATTTAGTCTTTAAGTCAATTCAAATTATAAGTAATTTCTTAATGCAATTCTATTAATTTTCGTAAAATATTTGCCAACAAATATTAGCCTAACCCTCAACTGCCCTATTCCGTTGCCCTCGATTAATTATACAAATATAGACGAAACGATATGCTTTATTGAGACAGAATTTACTATAATTTATTCATTATTTTGTAACGTATCATTTCTATATTATTTTGTCGTAATTTACTGTCAGAATTTACAAGAAAACTGCTAAAAAAGTCAGAAAGATTGGGTGGTATTTCTGACTAAAGTATTAAAGTGATTACAGTATGCAAGCAAAAGTAGACTTTAACTTAGTGTCATTAAAAAGGAATTTCTTACAGAATTGAGGCAATACTTGTTACGTTATTACGATCACATAATTTCAGAATCACTCTTCTGATGTCCATTTGTTCCTGGTATCTGTACCACGTATTTGGAGCGACTTTAAGAAACGAACGAATTTAGACCACATGCTGTGTGATATACTCGTAGATAACAACTACGACCGGGTGGATTCGTTTGGAGTGCAGTCGTGTTCTTATTTTTATGTGATGTGCACGACTAAATTCTTATTATATCTATTATATTTTCTTGACCCAAAACTTTGCCATTTTGAAATGCAGCAGCATTGAACATTAAAATGAATCGAACTTCCTTAAATATGCTTTACATCTCTCATATTCGGTAAGTAGGTCTTTATTACCCCCAAATGAGGCTCGTAAGTAGGTAGGCTTGAGACCAATTAGCGCCTTAGGATAATAATGTAGCTAGAAAAGCCATAGGGCGGTAAGTAATAAAACAAATTCTTTACTATTTCAGAGTGTTCGCGTACTCTTAGCCATCCTGGCAATAGACATCATGCATCCAGCCCAATGACAAAAAAGGTCGCTTCGTTATTCAGCCTTGTCTTCGTATGAGTATAATAGTCATCAATTTTAAGTATCGAACGGCGAAGCTCAATTTAGTTCTCATAAAATAATAAAAATATGAAAAAAGCGGGAATATAAAACTTTTACTTTAAATATTGTTTGTTTTTAGGATTTTTTTTATAATTATGTGCTAATTAGGAAAAGAACTTGAGTTCTGCAAGTGCTGAAGATATAAGCTGCACTTCTGATTCAATAAAAATGGCAGCTAAAGCAGCAATTAACAATATTTTGCCTGAAAGTTTTAAAGAGAGATAAATATTCTTGTAATGCCGATTTTTTTTTTTTTCTACTTATCTCAGAATCGAGATGTAAAGTAGAGTAGTTAGCTCGGGTGTAAGCATCAATTGCGCCGTCGAACTATAGGCGAGCGAGCGCAACAGCACTTGGCTACTAATCTACTATTACACGTCTCATATTCGGTAAGTAGTTCCGTATTACCCCCAAATGTGGCTTGTAGGTGACCAATTAGAGCTCTAGGACAATAATGTAGCTAGAAAAGCCCTAGGACGGTAAGTGATAAAAAAAACTCTTTACTCTTTCCCAAATTTCGCGTACATCTAACCATCATACTGGCAATAGACATCATGCATTCAGCCGAGTACGATGCGCCTAATGTTGTTGTGTTGGGAGTTTGGTCGTGGAGGGTCTTCACATCAATCTCCCTTTGGCGCAGCATCGTTGGTCGTGTTGTTGGGTTTAACATTGCATCACCTCGCTCAACTGCCGTCTTCCTTCGTATTCGCTCGGTTTTTCTGAGTGAATAGGCTCTTAATAAACTAGCACGCTTTACCATCAACGATCGCATCACTGCTTACCATCAGGCGGGATTGCGGTCAAGCGCTAGTTTATAATTATTAAAAAAATAAATAAAAAAAAAACTCACAATGGAGATGTAAAGCAGAGTAGTTAGCCTGGGTATAAGCATCAATTGCACCCTCGAACTATAGGCGCAAGAGCACAGCCAGGGCTCTAAATCTCAAAAAATCCCTCTCTAAATATCTCGGGCTGCAATTGATGCCTTACAGCTCTTGGCTACTAATCTACTATTAAATTCTCTTGACTTTTCAAAGTATTCAGAAAAGCAAGTTATTGATTAGTCTCGGATTATTGTAGGCCTCAATTTCGTTTGCTTTATAGCATTGTACGCGAAGTTCTTATACTGATCGAGATTTAAAAAAATATTTTGTTATGACGTTATTGACGTCATTGATTCCAATGCATCGCCATTGAATTTGATCCTGGCTTATCCAGCTCTCTTATCCTGGCACATCACGACTGTTATTAAATTGATTTGTAATATTATTTTGCAAATATTTAAATGGACCATATATGTATCATACGCAGTAACCGTAAGGTGGGTTGGCACTGAACAAATAATAATTCATTAAGATTTTATGTAATTTCTCTTCGCTTATATGATGCCTGGTATTTATACATACATTGGACAATTATCTTGAACACAATTGGTTAATAAAAAATAAAGCTAACAATATTTCATATTTATAAATAAAATCGTCCTGCTTCAACCTCCTTAGACTCATCATCATCATCTCAGCAAGCAGTCTGGTTGAATCCGTGGCCTTCGCGTTGAAGCCCGGGGTCCGCTCCTTAGACTATTTCTAGAAATACGATTAGTTTGCAACCCTTCAAAAATAATTCATTACACTTTTGTTCCTGCATTTGTATCGAGCATCAGCTCCCTAGTGGTATCGGTCGCTGCTTACAAATCGGGTGTCGTAGGTTCGAACCCCGTCGAACGCTTTACTTTGTGTAAATTATTTCAACACCACTGCTCTCAAAATGGTAAAGAAAACGTCGTGAGGAAACCGGTACGTCGTAGAGGCAATACTTCGAAGACATGTGACTTCTACTAACCCGCACTGGGCTCGTGTGGTAGATTATGACCCATTTTCACTCACTAAGAGAAAGCCTGTGTCAGGAGTGGGTACTTTGAACCCACACTACTGGTTTGTGAGATAAACAAGAAGAAGAACACACGGAATGGAGACAAGCGGCGGTACGTCTGCCAGGAGTACTAGTGCAACATGAAAATGAAAGATTTAACAGCTAGTAAAAAATCCTATTTCCTTATGCCCTGCAAGGTAATGGATCTTCATAAGGTGACTACACACATCTTGGGATAAAGTAACAGTAATGTCAAATATCAAAAAGCTCCTAGTAATGTATTATTTAAACACTTTTTTGGGTTAGTAAATGATTACAGGATGTTCATTCCAAATGGGATCACTCGTATATAATTAGTCCCTTAAACAATTTACTAGAAATATATATACATACACGCTTTTTTTGTCTGGCTATGATTATGAAATAAAAGCGCTAGCTATTATGCCGACTAGTTCAGTTGGGCGATCACCACAGGAACGTGCAACAGTATTAGACCGCTCCCTGGTAATAGCAACGCTTTAAAAACGAATTAACACAAGACAACAGAAAGCCAGCCGAACTAATACTCGTACATCAGTGATAGTAAGTTTCACTAAGCACATTCCTCTACTTTATAGTTGGTCGTACTCTTTACTTAAAACCTACTACTATCATTCCGCATATCACCTTCATTATAATCAAATGGTGATCAGTTTTAAATAAAAACCAAACAGATCTTGCCTCTATTTGTCAGCTGCATATTATTGCACTTGTGTTTTTAACTTCTCAATACGTACCTACATATATAATATGTAGTTATGTATGATATTGATATCTGCAGAATATGTATACAGTATGTTAAGAAAACCCTGTCCGACCCGTGAAGGTGTTGTTAGGTATCGATAACTGATTCTACTAATGGATACAAAACCGGGCTAAACTTCAAAAAAAATCCCCCTAAAAAAATTTATATTATTTCGCAAAACGAGGTAACTTAACAAATGTGAGTTAAGCACCATTCCGCGGGCGGCGGGCGGCGGGGCACGCGGCACGTGGTCGCGTCGCTATTCGCTCATAATAATACCGGTGTTGTGACTTTTTCAAAAATTACCGAATTTCGGGGAAGTTGGAATTAATTCGCGGGAAAAAAAGATTATTTCAAAATTCATTTGTATTGGTACCATGACGATTACGTAAAAATTTATACTATATTTGGTTATGTGTTTACCTAACCGTTACAAAATAATGAATAAATTATAGTAAATTCTGTCTCAATAAAGCATATCGTTTCGTCTATATTTGTATAATTAATCGAGGGCAACGGAATAGGGCAGTTGAGGGTTAGGCTAATATTTGTTGGCAAATATTTTACGAAAATTAATAGAATTGCATTAAGAAATTACTTATAATTTGAATTGACTTAAAGACTAAATATAATGAAATAGGTTATAATTCTAAAATGTATGTATTTACATTGTAGTTTAGTTTTTTATCACGTAGTTGCAGCAAACTGCATGAATGTATGTAGTGTACTTCACTCTAGTTGCGTCGTTGTCATGGAAACCGAAACTAGCGTGCCATGTGCCCGGAAGACCGTATTGATCCATCCAGACCGTACAGTATTCACAGCACGAGGATTTCATATAACTCAAAGAGGTTTTCTGGAATGTGATTTTGAAAGTGCCAATATTCGCGCCATTAATGTATTGAAAAAAAGGGCGAGCCATTTTCTATGTGATATGGCAGTTTGTCTGGTAATATGTAAAATTAATATTATGTTGACTTGTGAACGCATAAACTAAAGTTCGTCTGATTGCTTTCATTTGTTACAGTTTTATTCTAGTAAACTATTATTCAAAATACATTGCGGCCCATCTTTTGTCACGATTTCGTGCACATCTTTCAACTAAGGTCAACAAAAAAGCAATGTGATGGAATAGCAGCTCTCAAAAGTTTTGTAATAAACCCTTAGGAACTGATAGGTATACCGATAGATATAGGTTTTTCATTATAAATAGTTTATTTTGAATATATTTATTAAATTATTCAATATACACATACAAATGAATTTTATTTTATTGTTGATTTTTTTTTTTTTTTTGGAAAACAAAGCATCAAATGACATCTACCGCTCTGGGCGGAGCGGGAGATGTCAGACTTTTACTGAATAAAATTTCAAGTCTCAGATGCAGCTCCAGGGTAGGGTGTTGAAGGCGTTGGCGATATCTTGAGACGCCGCAAGAACCCCACCCCGGGTCACAGCATCCCCTGTCATGAGGGCTCGCACACGCATGATGGCGTCCACCGTAGAGCGCCCCCTGCGGAAGCCAAACTGGCACTCCGCCAAATCCGAGCCCGCTCGTCTGAGTTGCCCGACGAGGCGGTCTGCAATGACTCTTTCGAAGAATTTTCCCACCTCGGCGAGCAGCACAATGGGCCGGTAAGTGGACGGAGAGTCCCTAGGGCGCCCTGGCTTCTTAATGAGGACCAGTTTCCCTGTCTTCCAGCGAAGTGGG
This sequence comes from Sesamia inferens, assembly GCA_037179545.1. Taxonomy (NCBI): domain Eukaryota; kingdom Metazoa; phylum Arthropoda; class Insecta; order Lepidoptera; family Noctuidae; genus Sesamia; species Sesamia inferens. The sequence continues at coordinate 25,435,705 of CM073921.1, forward strand.
AACTGGCCCTTCTCCAAGCATGGGCTTATTAGTCCGTCCCGTAGTCGAGGCCCGAGAACCCCTAAGACCAAAACCCAGGCTTTTCCAGGTAAGCCGTCGGGTCCTGGGACGAAATTTTTGACATTCAGCCTACGTACCGCCGCTCTCAGCTCTACCTCGGTCACCTCTGGAGCATCGTCATCGTCGATGGTGTGATTTGTATAGTATGTTCCCCTCTCGAGGGAAACAGAGCGCTCATCATGTCCTCCACGAGTTGAGGCCGGAGCAGTCTCCGGCCTCAACTCGTGGAGGACATGATGAGCGCTGGCTTGGCGTGGGAGCCCACGGGCGGAGTTTAACCCGCACCATTTTGTAGGGCCATCCCCACGGGTCTCTGTTCAGTCCCCAGCTACTCCTCACGGGCCAGCCCTTTGGCCCGCTGGATCTCTGCTCGGAGGGCGGTCTTCGCCACTTTGTATCCCTCGTAAAGCTCCGCCTGTATGGTCTCTGTATTTGGCGGACGAATACGGAGCCTGCAATGCCTGGTGTACCGGTGTCGCGCAGCCACGCACGCCTTGCCCAAAGACGTTAGCTCCGGCGACCACCAGTACATCTAACGTCGGGCGCGTCCGGGTTTGACTCGGGGCATTGCCAGGTCGCATATCTCGGAAATGGCCTCCCGGAACCACTCCACCTCGTCGTTTGAGTCAACAGGCCTGTCCGGTGGTAACACACAGGCATGCACGATCGAAGCTTCCAGGAGGAGTTTCCGGTCAAGCTGCTGCAGTGCCCACCACGGATCGGTGCTCTAGAGGTTTGAGCGGAGACGTCAAACTGGATATACCGATGATCTGAGTAGGTCGCCCACCATGACCTCCACCTCCTCCATGACGCGCTAGTCAAGGACATGCGGCGACAGAGCTGGGCTGGCGAAGCGCAGTTGTTGTTGTTCACCTGGAGGAGGCGTAATGGGACCTTTTTTTTGCACTCCATAACAGCCACCTCCCGAGCCTCCCGAGGTCCTTGTGAGGGCTCAGCCGCGGTGACTGCGGCGGCGGCGACAGCAACGGCGTTAATGGAAGCGGCAGCGGCAGAAACTACGGCTGCGGCGACGACGGCGGTGGTGGCGGAGGGCCTAACCCGGCCCTTGGCTTCGCCTCCGGCGGGTAGGGCGCAGGACCTACTCCCAGCGCAGTTCGACCGTCTCACCAGCTGCCGCTCAAAGTGAGCAGAGCGGAGCGGCTTCACACGAGCCGGCCTTGTGACCGGGCTGACCGCAGCGGAAGCAGAGAGCGCTGCGGCCCACCTCTGAGGTGCATTTCACTTCCACTTAGTGGCCCACTTATCACTTCTCAACTTGATAGTATACTCGATACAAGTGTTGCATAACAGAAACGTTGAAGGTTTACTTCATGTTTCGTGTATTTTCGACAAAAGTTAAATATGTCTACTTATCAATGCAATCTATTTTTTGGAGCTCCATTGTGCGCAAGAAGAAAGCGAACTCCATTCGTAATTATTAATGTATATATGTAGTATTGAAGTAAAGAATAAATTTTCGTAAATACTTTTACGCAGTTAATTAATTTTAATACTTAGGTTTTGCAAGTGGTTATCGCATGTAAAAATAAATTATATTTTTGGCATTTTGGATAAGCACATAAACTTTTTGAAGAATATCTGTCTCGATCTTGGAAGCTTTAGGTCATTATATTATATATTATAGAACCGAATGTGTGTTGAGAGAGAGTGAGAGAGAGAGAGCCTACATCCCCACTACTCTTATGCGTTGTTACTTAGCTGTACAGATGTATGCACCTATATTCAGTTACGGACACCGTTTGGCTGCCAGACGGGCTTGCGAGCTCGGCCGTGCGGCCAAGCTCGTTTCCCCGGTTCCGAACAGAGCAGTTAGCACTTGCGCATCGCACCATAGAAGGATTGTTTCTATCACAAAATTATTTTGTAATATTCGGTACCAATTTTATATTTAATTGAATATGTTTGTAAAATATTTATTAAAGACTGTGCCCATATTAGAAATATTTTGGATAAAGTATTTACAGAAACATCCTCATCAACCTTTTATCGTCCCACTGCTGGGCACAGCTCTCCTCCTCCTCTCATACAGAAAAGGATTGAGCAAGACATCCTGTGTAAATATTTAAATTTGACATTATTACCATTTTAGTACATAATCCCTAAAATTAAGAATTGCGCATTATGCCTGCTAGATATTTTTGAAAAGCTTATATCAGTTTTTCTTTAGTTTTTAATAACATTCATCAATTTTTGGTTTGTATAAATTAACGGGTTTTTGGAGTTATTTAGTCATTTATGCAGTGAAACTTGGCTACTGCTAAATTTCATTGTTTGGGCTCAATGACGTTAAGCTAATTGTTTAATATTTATATTCAATTTTAAAAAAAGACATCGATGGGGATGTTTCGCAAATTTAGTTTTCTCTTACCATCAACCTTTTATTTTTGTAAACGTCGTCTGAAACATTTTGTTAGAATTTACTACTGAAACCATCATGGTGATAAGTTGTTGGTTGATGCACGTAATAACCATGTGCATCAACCAGCTACTTATCACTATGATGGCCTATATAAAATAATGCAGCAAATCGTCACTACCACACAAGTGAATAGCGATGTCACGAGTATAAAATATTGCTTCATCATCATCATCATCAACCTTTTTACCTACTCTCATATCAAAAAATTAAAAATATAAAACTAAAAAGGAGTTTATATTGACGTACTTTACCCATAGTATATCGAAAGGAAATTAAAAAATTAAATTATAACATTATTTCTCTAACAAAATAATGTTATAATAAATTTTTTTTTCACTATCGTACGGATTACAAACCATAGACAGCACTATTTCATTTTTATATGTGGCTGCGCGCGCTTAGGCGCGTGCGCTGTGATGCAATTTGAATTGAATTTGAATTTTCAGAATTTTGGCGCCAAATACGTTTCTTTGCATTGCAAGTCGTTGTTGTGTTTCGCTGGACACATAATTGATTATTATTATTTCTTAAAATGTCAAGTGTCAATGAAGAAAATTTGACGCCGCCCGATATTTTAGAGGCTGCGACAGCAGTCAGTCTTAATTTACTACCAATTAAGTCAAGAAAATTACACGATAAATGTTATCAAGATTTTTTAACATAGAAAATTAATAAAAGTGCTACTTCATATATTCAATATAATATATGAGATTAGATAAAGTAGTGTATGAAACTGTACATAATTATATAGGTATTACACACTCGTGTGATACTATTAAAAAATTCGCTTCGCTCGTTTTTAAAACTCACACTCGTGCATAATATCCCTCATTATGTAACAGTTTCATAAACTACTATGACTGTCCTACTGCTGCGCACAGATCTCCTCTCACATAGAGAAGGGTTGAGCGTAATCATCACGCTTGCACAATGCGGGTTGGAAAAAATATTGCTTACTCTTAGATTCTAAACGATTATTTTCCAGTGAGCCCTAAACTAGACAGCTAGTCTGTATCTTTTGGCGTGGAGTTCTGTAGTTTGAAATAAAACTGTAGCGGTACCTACAAACGCCACAAAATGAACGACGCGTCATACTGACGTCACACGAATTCTACATCTCGCAATCAGAGTTTACCGTGCAATTAGCATACATACAACTTGCCAATTTCAACCATTGGGCAAGTGCCCGCCAGACATAACACCCGTCTGGTTGGAGGATCCTCCCTTCTCTATGGAGGATGAGTGAGCTTTACTCCCTGTTCCTCATGCCTCTACACTCTAAACAGTAGATCTTTATTATACTACTACAAAACGAAATCTTCTTATACACAGCTAGAACGATCATAAAAGATAAGTGCTATTATTTCGTAAGTAGGTTTTTCCTTTTGATAAATAGAAAATAATAAGATCAGGAGCTTGATCAAGAAATCCGTAATGGTAGAATTTACAGATCAGTGTGATGAATGTGGTCAGCAGCCGCATTACCTCTCTTAGCAGTTCTGCTTCTCATATTGATAACTATAAACTTTCTAACAAACTCACCTAACCTTTTCTCTACATCGGGGGATCCTGCTTTGAAGTAAAATCATGCTACGCCGTAGCACAATTCTTTTCCGTCATATCTTGCTACAGCGTAGCAACATATTTTGCCGCAGAATCATGTTACACCATAGCACCAGGCTTTGCCGTAGCACCACGCTTTACCATAGCATCCGTAGCACGTTTATTTTATTTATACAAAGTAATATGAAGTTTACAAATATAAGTAATCTTAGTGTCTTAAATAATGATCTGAAGATTATGGTATCCCAATTGTTAGCCATAAGCGACGCCAATTTGACTACCTGATGATTATACTAAAATAGAAGGGAACACTAACAATGGGCCTTATAAGAATGCTGAAGGTCACTCAAAGAGCAATGGAGAGGGCTATGCTTGGGGTTTCACTGCGTGATAGAATCAGAAATTAGGAGATCCGCAGAAGAACGAGACTAACCAACAGAGCCCGAAGAATTGCAACACTTGTTTCTTTTTAGACATGTCAATATTGTCAAAATAATATAAATTCTCTTGAGGGTATGCCCTTGTTTATCCGCTAATGTGTGGGTTCAACTGTAAAAATGTTGCGGGTAGATGAAAATTTACGTTGGGCGCCAATATAATGTTGGCGGTGGAATAAAACCAACGATGGATGACAAGAATTTATCCGGGAGAGTATACATGACCAAAGTGGTAACCATGACCACAACTGGCCCTTAGTAAAGTCTGCGAGTGAATTCACAAGGTTTTTAATTAAAATAGAAAAGCTCGCTACAGAATCTTATCGGAAATCTAATGTGGCCCATTGTAACAGCTGATTGCCTATATTACAAAGAAATGTTTTGTCTGGAACATTAAAATATTACTTGAAATATTATTGGATTATGAACAGTATAATTAGTCAGCCACAAAAGTGGCTCCATCTATAGATTTCTGCAAACAGTAATAATATTTGCAGTAGTGGTAAATTGCAGTCAGCAAAACAAAAGTTGTGAATTGTTCTTGCTCGCCGTCTACGTAGTGCAATGTGTTGACGTATAGGTGTCGCTGACATGTATATCTTCTATTTTGTTACAAGTTACAATTAGGTGATACAATCTTCTTCATTATCTAAGTCGAGGCTAGTTTTATGTAGTTCTCTGTTTAAATCGAAGTTATGAAACCAGGGTACACGAGGAAGCTCACCCTGTGGGTTTTTATACCATATGCCTTTGGTATGCAATTGAATAATATATCATCTACTGCTACTAACTTTGCTATACGGTCAGCTTCTTCAATCATCATCATCATTTATTTATTCATAACAATTTACATTGTGTTGAACATTGCATAAAAAATTAAAATAGAAATATCACATGCGGCTATAAAATGAAAAATGTCGAATTGGAATATAAATAAAACATAATCACAGACAAATATAACTAGTTAATCAATTATACATAAGTATGTCAATAGATATACAAACTAATGTCAGATATGATTACAAGAAAATTAAAAAATAAATAAATAATAAGTCATCATCATCATCATCATTTCAGCCGAAAGACGTCCACTGCTGGACATAGGCCTGCCCCAAGGTTCTCCACGACGACCGGTCCTGCGCCTCCCGCATCCAGCGGTTTCCCGCGACCTTCACCAGGTCGTCGGTCCACCTTGTCGGGGGCCTACCCACGCTACGTCTTCCGGTGCGTGGTCGCCACTCGAGAACCCGTCGGCCCCATCGGGCATCGGTCCTACGGGCAATGTGTCCAGCCCATTGCCACTTCAGTGTTGCAATTCTTCGGGCTATGTCGGTTACTCTCGTTCTTCTGCGGATCTCCTCATTCCTGATTCGATCGCGCAGTGAAATCCCAAGCATAGCCCTCTCCATTGCCCTTTGAGCGACTTTGAGCCTTCTTATAAGGCCCATTGTTAGCGACCACGTCTCAACTCCATAAGTCATCACTGGCAACACACACTGGTCAAAGACTTTTGTCTTGAGACACTGCGGTATTTCGGACGAGAAGATTCTACGTAGCTTCCCGAAAGCAGCCCAGCCGAGTTGGATTCGACGATTGACCTCTTTCTCGAAGTTGGACCTTCCTAACTGGATAGTTTGTCCCAGGTACACGTAGCTGTCAACAACTTCGAGAACAGAGTCTCCAATCTTTATAGGAGTCGGTACAACATGGGCATTAGACATGACTTTCGTCTTGCCCATGTTCATTTTAAGACCGACTCGCTTGGAGGCCCTACTGAGGTCTTCGAGCATTGTACTCAGGTCCTCCGCGGTCTCAGCCATGACTACGATATCATCAGCAAACCGAAGGTGTGTCATGTACTCGCCATTGATGTTGATGCCCAGTCCTTTCCAGTCCAGAACCTTGAAGACATCCTCCAGTGCAGCGGTGAACAGTTTCGGAGAGATAACATCTCCCTGTCTGACACCACGCTGCAGAGGTATTGGTTTCGAGGTCTGGTCCTGTATTCGGACTGACATGGTGGCGTTTTCGTACAAACCCTTCAGCGCTTCAATATATCGATAGTCTACTTGGCACCGCTGGAGAGACTGCAGTACAGCCCAGGTCTCGATCGAATCAAAGGCTTTTTCGTAGTCCACAAACGCCAAGCAAAGGGGTAGGTTATACTCCTCGGCCTTCTGTATAACCTGCCGCAGCGTATGTATGTGGTCTACTGTGCTGAAGCCTTTTCGGAAACCGGCTTGTTCGGGCGGCTGGAAGTCGTCAAACCTGCAGGCGAGACGATTTGTGAGGACTCTTGAAAACAACTTATAGACATGACTCAGAAGTGAGATGGGTCTATAGTTTTTCAAAAGGGTGTTGTCACCCTTTTTGAAAAAGAGTACCACCACACTTCTGTGCCATGCCTGTGGCGTTTTTCCCTTATCTATGACGGAATTAAATAACTTCTGAAGGGCCCTAAGGATCGGTTCACCACCCGCCTTCAGTAGCTCTGCCGTTATTCCGTCATCGCCTGGCGCCTTGTTGTTTTTAAGCTGTTTCAGAGCCAATCGAATCTCCTGCAGGCTGACGTCCGGGATATCTTCAGTGTAGTGTCGAGTTAATCTTGCTCTAGGGTCTTCAGCAAGATTTAATGCGGGTCTTGTCGTTGAAGTGTAGAGCTGTCCATAGAAATTCTCGACTTCCCTCAAAAACTCGGGCCCGGACGTTAAGATCTTGCCGTCGTCAGTCTTCAGCTTGCTTAGCCGGCTATGCCCAATAGTCAGATCTCTAGCGAAAACTTTAGAGCCTCTGTTTCGCTCTATAGCCTCCGTTATACGCTCGGTATTATACCGACGTAGGTCGCGCTTCAGAGACTTTGAGATCTGCTTATTGAGCTGCCGGTATCTGCAAGCATCACTTGACGAACGCAAAATCATCTCACGTCTGTCCTCCATGAGCTCGAGAGTGTAGTCCGAGAGCTTTTTAGTTCTATTTGTACGGCGGGTCCTAAAATACTTAGTCCCGACCGTACGGACAGCTTCTACAAACCCGTCATTATAAATAATAAGTAAATAATGTCAAATGCGTAGTTACAGTCAAAGCATAATGTTACAGTCAAAGTTAAGGAATTCAGTCGAAAGCGTGTTCACTCATACTTTATTTATTTTGTATCATTTGACATGAATTCTGACACTGAGTATAAACATCTTTCCAACAAGAAGGTTTTTAATTTATTTTTAAATAAATGACTATTATATACACACATCAAAAGTATCTAGGGATCAAGCATTTTTATGCGGATTTCTTGAGATTGAGATGTGGCTTTGTAATAAATTTATGATTTTATAAATTTATATGGATCCTTTTTGGTGCATTTCATAATTTGAATCAGGAACTGTGAATCAAATTCGAGTAAAAGATGAAAATCAGCTGTCAATATTTTCCCTATAAAAACATACAACGCATTGAAGACATTATTAGTGCTACTGTTTCCCTACTACTGATTAAAACCAACGTTATTATGGAGCGGCGACGTCATTTAAGCAGGGAAGAAATGCTCAGAGCCGTGGGAATGATAGAAGCTGGTTCCCGGCAACGTACTGTGGCTTTAGCTCTGAATACAAGTCAGAGTGTTATCAGTCGACTTTGGACACGTTACCGAAGCACTGGTACCGTGGCTGAGCGCCATGGAGGACGGTATCGCTGCACCACACGGAGACAAGACCGATACATTCAAATCTTAACTCGAAGAGCTCCAACAATAACCGCCACGATGTTAGCCGTGAGGCTTCATCACTCTTCAGGGAACTTAATTAGCGACCAAACAGTCAGAAACCGCTTGCATGAAGTGAACCTTCATTCCCGAAGACCGCTACGGGTACCACCTATAGCAATGCACAATCGTAGGATTCGATATCAATGGGCTCTTGAACACAGAAATTGGGCAGAAGAACAATGGCGTTTCGTGTGCTTTTCTGATGAGTCTCGTTTTGGTATGAGACCGGATACAAGACGTATACGACACTGGAGAACCCCTGGAAGCCAACAGCGATTAAAATCCTGCCAGGAAGTCCATCCTTATAGTGGTGGAACCATCATGGTATGGGCGGGTATTTGGATCGGCGGAAGAACTGAGTTGATTTGGATCAGAGGCAACCTCAACGCTCAAATTTATGCTGAGACGATTGTATCAGACGTCACCGTTCCTCTACAAGTGCAAATCGGTCCCTTATTTCAGTTAATGCATGATAATGCACGACCGCACACCGCAAGAGTTGTAAGACAGACTCTCGCCGCAGCTAACATCAATGTCCTGCCCTGGCCTGCTCAGTCGCCAGACTTGAACCCGATTGAGCATGCATGGGATATGCTACAGAGAAGAGCTCTGCCGAATATGGAGGGTATCCAGTCGCAAGGAGACCTTTTTTTGTTGTTGCAACGAACATGGGCGGCCATTCCACAGCGTGATTTGGATGAACTCATTTTGAGTATGCCAAACCGATGTTTTTGTGTTTTTAGTGTTCGCGGTAGAAACACGGATTATTAATTGTTTAAGTTACCCAATAAAATTTTAGAGAAAACTGTTATTTCAGTCTTTTTTTCGAACTTTTGTGTTAGTGGTTCAAATGTCAAATATCCCTTTATTAGGAAAATGGCAAATTTCTTTATTAATGCAAAGGTGACTTGGTTTATCGTTACTGTGACAAACGAAAACACTTTATTTGATGAATCCTTAAAGAAAATTTTAATTAATATCAATCAGGAGAAAAGTTATTGCAAAAATATATGTTGATCCCTAGACACTTTTGATGTGTGTATTAACAATTTCAAATCAGTTGGTAACCTATTGAATAATTCAACTGCTTGGTATCTGGAGCAATGCCTGACCACGTTAAAATTTGGTGACAACTTGTGTTTAAACTCCTTTCTTCTTGTGCTTTCTCTTACCTTACGATCCTCTTGTGATTCATACTGATGAATACACTTAGCAAAGTAACAAAGTATAACCAATATATACAAACTTGGTACTGTCAAAATATTCAACTTTTTAAAATGCTCTCTACATGATTCTTTATTATTATTTTAGATTACACCTAACCAAGTTTTTTGGAAATGACCATTAACCAATTTAACCCTAGTAGCCATCCGATTGTTAAGGAAGATGAATGAGTTTTCTAGTGCCAAATATTGCCGTGGCATGGTATTTTTATTGATGATAAACGGCACAGCAATATTAGAAAGTTTGAAGTTGAAGTTGGCTTTGTGGCTTTTTATTAGAAACTTTAAACCGGCAGAGCGTATTTATTATTATTATATTCCTTACTTTAAACGAATACATCAACCGGTGAGACTTTTTTGAAGATGTACGGTTAAAGGGGGGGGGGGGGGAGGAGAAGTTGAAACTATTAATTTACTATAACACGGATGAAGTTTTATTTTGTCTACTTTGAGGAGGTGCAAGTTACCAGGGTCGCAAAAAGTGTAGGAGATGTCGAAACAATGAAGTTCATTCATTCACACAGGAACGACGAGAACGGGATAAAAAGGATACATCCTATGTCCTTCTTCCAGTTATTAGCTACCTTCCTACCAATTTTCTTTCAAATCGGTTCAGCCGTTCTTAAATATAGATTATCCTAATTTAAAAAGTAGTAAATAAGATCATGTCATATTGCCTTTAAGGCGGACATAGTTCGCCGGGTCAGCTAGTAATAAAAAATATAAATATATGTTTTATTAATTTATAAACCAGCGCTTGACCGCAATCCCGCCTGTTGTAATACTCGAAATCATTTATTAGGCACAGCAGACTGGTAAAATTTATTATTCGCCAATGAACATAATACACATACACATAACCTGCTGCTAGGAACCTTTACCTACTGTGCTGACATTGCCATTGGTCGCGGATCTATGACCAATATTCGTAGATGTGACTGGTGGAGTGATTATTTAATTGAACAGCGTAAAAGATATCGCAGAGCGCGTAGACAGTTAAATAAACTCAAGAGCCGAAAGATTACTGGAGATCTTCTTACGTTCGCTTTAAATGCTTTTAGAGTTGCCAAGTCACGCTACAAAGCATCGGTGGAAAAATCTAAGGGTAACTTGCTGCGAAAAATCGTTGATAAAATTGACAGGAAGGGTCCGTGGTCTCCCTTATATCACGAATTCAAAGCTAACAGATCGGTCGACCTTGCATACGTTCAAAACATTAAAGTCAATGATAAGCATACCACAGGCATAGAGGAAACAACAGAAGTGCTAATTAATACACTTATTCCTGATGATTCACCGGCTAACGATAGCGACTACCACCAACAGTTTCGAGCGTGGGCTCCTATGCCAAATGAATTACCAATGTCAGACGTACCATCTAATGACGAATTTATAAATATTGTTAGAAAACTACCGGTCAACAAATCATCAGGTGAAGATAAAATATCTAATAGGATGATTAAAGAAGCGTGTAAAACAGCGGGTGATGCCATCTTAACTGTATACAACCGATGCATAGCTAAAGGCGTTTTTCCTCGTAAATGGCGACGCGGTTTCATACGAATAATACCAAAGTGTGGTGACAAACCACCGGATGATCCGAAGTCATATCGTCCTATCACACTTCTACCATCTTTGGGTAAACTTCTTGAGCGCCTCATCGTTCCACGTTTACTACCGAACGGTCCAAAATTCCATAATAATCAATATGGCTTCACCATAGGTAAATCTACAGTCGACGCGGCGCTTTCTGTCAGAAGAACCGTTAAACAATCTGAAAACAAGTACGTAATTGGGATCTTCCTGGATATTTCTGGGGCTTTTGATAACGCCTGGTGGCCTTATCAAAAGCCCCAAGCAGGCACCTGTTTGGGCCGTTAGGGCCAGCATAGGGGCGGCACGACGTAAACTGCTTCAAAGCCAACGTTTGGCATTGATATTTTTATGCAAGGCGTATAGAACGGTCAGTACTGAAGCCTTACCGGTACTGGCAGGTGTACTTCCAGTCGACCTTGAGGTACAGCGACGTGCTTCAATGTACTACTCCGCGAGGGGGGAGGCCATGGACACTAATTTTGTTACACAACGCGACTTTAATAAAATCTCTAGATTATTTAAACCTCAGACTGAAGTCTGGGAGGACCTCTTATCCGAATGGCAAAGTAGGTGGGATAATTCCATCAAGGGCCGGCACCTCCATCTATTCTTTCCATCCGTTGGCGATCGGCTGGCTAAGACATGGCTGGAGGTTGACCACTGCGTTGCCCAATTTCTCACAGGTCATGGCAACTTTAAAAGTAAACTGTATTCTTTTAAACTTGTTCCTTGCCCTTTGTGTCAGTGTTCTACATCGAACTGTGAATTTGAACAGTCCGCACATCACATCTTGTGGGAGTGTGTTCTTTGGAAGAATGAACGCAATATTATGTTGGATAGTGTACAAGTTACATCCGGAGTCGTTTATTATACGGACCTTGAGAAACTAGAACCAATTTCCGTGCGTTCAGGCGCTTTTGCCATACCTATTATTGGAATCAATTGTAACAGCTAATACCTACTTAGGACCCATTAACTTAATCAAATTTTATTCCGTGGTGTTTGGCAATCTGGGCTTCTCCCAGTTGCAATAATGTCCCTTTGTGCCGTTTGGCCTAGTTCTGTTCTGTCTCCTGCTTGTTATGGAGGGAAGTGGAAAAAATATCTTTTTTCTTACTCCTCCGCTATTCTTTTCTGATTAATTTCGTTGCGGGACCCAAGACAGTTGAATCGTTTCTCCGGGACTCATCGAGCTTCATTGCTCAGCGTTTTTCTGGCGGTCGCCACTGTTGATTCTGGCTTTCAGGAGTTGCAGTGGTTGGGAAAAGTGTGGCGGGTTTTGTCCCAATAAAAAAAAACCTGCTGCTAGGTACTGTGAATTTTGCAATAGAAAAATATCATGGGAGTTTCTATTGTTTGGGATTCAACTTCTATGTATATTCAGTAGTCCCGTGCAGCTTGCTATCAGCAGACCTCCAAGACAATCTTTTAAGTAAAAGTGCTCCTCACTTACAATGGATTCCGACGATGACTGAAACTCGCTCACGGAGTAATAATAATAAAAATAATAATAATAATTTATTTCAGGTAAGATACCCATAATTTCACATAGTAAATACAAATACACAGCAGACATGAAATACAAACAAAAGAAAAATAAAATAAAATAAATAAAGAATATACTAGAAACATTAATTAAATCATTCTAATTACATAATTTATTATAGTTGACATCGCATTAAATAAATAAATCATAAAAAAAAAACAAATAAATCTATGGTAGAAAATGTCAAATAAAAATAAATTAAATTTCAGATAAATTAATAATGCATTAAACAATTTACTAATAGACTAGGTACTATATTAATATTAATCAGAATAAATTTTAAAATATATTGTAATAAGTATATTATATATTAATTAGATGTCAGCTACATTAAATTTACATGCATCATACACAGCCTGGATAACGACATTGTTCGTGTTACGAATTCTGTCCATAAAGGAAGCGGCTCGCTTTCTCATTACTGCATAGAAGTCATCTACCCTATTCTCGGCGAACATGCCAGAAGCACTACACCGCCACGGCAGATTGAGTATTGCTCTGAACGCATTATTGTACTGCACGCGAAGAGCGTGGTACGTTCGCCGGGTGTATTTGCCCCACAGGTAGCAGGTATAGAACGACTGACAATACGCCGTGAATAGGGTGATTTTAACAGTTTTACTGCACCGCGCAAAACGACGCGCCAACATATTGCTTTTAGCGGCAATGGACCTCCTCTGCCTTTCCATATCAAGATCGTCCCCAAGATTATCCTGTATTACATGCCCAAGATATTTAAAGCTGGTTACGATTTTTAACTGTTTACCACCCAAGGTGATTACTGGGTTATAGCAATTAGTTTTGTCGTGTCTAAATATCATAACTTCCGTCTTACCTACATTATACTTAAGCCCGTGGGCTGTAGCATATTTTTCACATATTGATAGCAGTGTACGTAAACCGTACACGGAGGGGCTTAACAAAACCATGTCGTCGGCGTAGCTCAAGTTGTTTACTGGTTGATTACTCATATGACAGCCAACGTTTGATCTGCCAAGCTCCTCAATCAAGCCATTAACATACAGGTTAAATAAAGTTGGGGATGTTAAGCCACCCTGTCTTACGCCACATTTAAGCGTGTACTCTGTCGAGAAGCTGTTGGTTCCCCATTTCACCACATTTGTCTGAGCTCCGTACCAGTATTTGAGCAGACAAATTATATCACACGGAATACCTGCCCCCTCCATCTTTGCCCATAGTATATCATAATTTATACAATCAAAGGCACGGCTGAGATCAAGGTAGCAGGCATATACACTTGTGTGTCGAGAATTATAATATTTCACCGTGTTTTTTAGCGAGTAAATGGCCATATCTGTAGATAAACCAGCACGGAACCCGAACTGTGCATTATTCAAGTCAATGTATTTTAATAACTCTGGATGTAAAAGTCGCTCAAAGATTTTAGAAAAGACTGTAGCCAAAGAGATGGGACGGTAGTTAGTCGAGACTGAAACATCTTTGGCACCGTTTTTGGCTAGGGGTACCACTACAGTTTTCATAAACTCTTTAGGTAGGTAACAATGTGAAAGACACAGATTATAGAAGGCAGACAGAAGCGCGAACAGTGCCCCACCGCCATACAATATATGCTCCACGCTTAGACCGTCGTGTCCGGGTGATTTTCCTTTTTTCATATTTTTGACACATATTAGTATCCCAAGGTTCTTCCCAAAAAAGAGGCTAAACTTGTCCAAAAAACATGCAATTTCAGAAACTTGTTCTAAGTAGAACAATTTGGTTCTCCAAATTAATACGTCATCGGAAATTTTCCACTTCTTTTAAATAAATATGTGATCATCAAAACATGGTAAATCGCTTAAATAAAACATTATTGGTGTACAATAAAAACAAAAAAAAACCGGCCAAGTGCGTGTCGGACTCACGCACAAGGGTTCCGTATCATTGATTTATAAAAATAAAGGACTTATTTGTTCCGAGGCAGTGGTGTCAGAGACTCTTGAGGGTCTGGAAGCCGAAGTGAAGATCAACGGCAAGGTCGTTATATAACCTGCGTTATGCGGACGATACTGTTCTCATTGCATCCTCTGAGCAAGACTTGCAAGCTATTGTGGATAAAGTCAATGAGTGCAGCGAGAAGGCCGGTCTGTCGATGAAAATCAGCAAGACAAAATTTATGGTGGTCTCTTACGCCAGACTTACGCCCGAGCATATCAGTGGCAGGCAAACAACTTCAGCGGGTACGACAGTACAGTATCTCAGTGCTTGGGTTAATGAAGCATGGGAGTCCGACCAAGAAATTAAGACCCGGATAGAACTTGCTCGAGCATCTTTTAACAAAATGAAGAAAGTTCTGTGCTGTCGTAAACTCCACATAAAGCTCCGAGTCAGGTTACTGATGTGCTACGTATGGCCTATCGTCATGTACGGCTGCGAAGCATGGACTGTGAAATAGGGCACTACACGACGCTTGCAGGCTTTTGAAATGTGGTGTTACCGTCGTATGCTGCGCATAAGCTGGACCCAAAAGGTCAGAAGTGACACCGTCCTTCAGTGCGTTCAAATGCCTCGAAAGTTGTTGCCCACCATAAAGAAACGCGACACGGTAGATATGCGCTACTCCAACTCATTATGATGGACAAGGTAGAAGGAAAAAGGCGCGCTGGACGAAAGAGGAAGTCGTGGCTGCGTGCAGTGGACCGGCATTACTTCCGTCGAAAAACTCTTCCGACACGCGGTAGACAAGACCGAGTTCAAGAAGCTGACCATATGTTTTTTTTTTTAGATTTTTCATTTTCTTATTGTAGAAGTTAGTTGGGGTACCAACATGCCAAGCAAAGGGGTAGTTTTACTACTCGGTCTTCTCTATACCATGCCGCAGCGTATGTATGTGGCCTACAGTGCTGAAGCCCTTTCGAAAACCGGCTTGTTCGGGAGGCTGGATGTCATCAAACCTGCAGGCGAGACGATTCGTGAGGACTTTCGAAAACAATTTATAGACATTACTCAGAATTGAGATGTGTCTGTAGGTTTTTAAAAGGGTGTTGTCAGCCTTTTTGAAAAAGAGTACCACTAAACCCCTGTGCAATGCCTGTGGCGTTTATCCCCTGACTATGACGGAATTAAATAGCTTCTGAAGGGCCTTGAGGATCGGTTCACCACCCGCCTTCAATAGCTCAGCCGTTATTCCGTCATCGCCCGGCGCCTTGTTGTTTTAAACTGTTTGAGAGCCAATTGAATCTCCTGCAGGCTGACGTCCGGGATACGAGTATCTTCGGTGTAATGTCGGGTTAATCTAGCTCTGGGGTCTTCAGCAAAATTTATTGCGGGTTTTGTCGTGGAAGTGGAGAGCTATCCATCTCGCCTTCCCTCAAAAGCTCGGGTACGGACGTTATGTTCTTGCCGTTGTCATTCTTTAGCTTGCTTAACTGGCTATGCCCAATAGTGAGATCTCTTCTGAAAACTTTAGACCCTCTGTTTCGTTCTATAGCCTCCGTTATACGTTCGGTATTACACCGATGTAGTTAGCGCATCAGATTTTAAGATCCGTTTATTAAGCTGGCGGTAACTGTAACCATCACTTGACGAAAGCAAAACCATCTCACGTCTATCCTCCATGAGCTCGAGAGTGTAATCCGAGAGCTTTCCAGTTCTATTTGTACGGCGAGGCTTAAAATGTTTGGTCTCAACCATACAGACAGCTTCTATAAACCCGTCATTAAACTCGTCCATGTCGCCAATTAGGCATTTGAAGCGATTTTGATAGGTATTGGCCGGAGCATAGATTTCATAAGACGTGATTTTTCAAGCACTACGTTCAGATTCAATGTGCCTCTGACCATAAGGTGATCGCTGCCGCCTTTGAGTGAGTTGATCACTGAGCGACTGACCGATCCAAGTCCATTTCCGCTGTTCACGCTTTTTGAAGAAAGAGTTCATCATAAAGAGCCCCTCATGTGGCCCCGGTGGTTCCGACCGCCAAATCCAAAATGTCCCAGTCCGAGCTCTACACCGCTCCATTTCCCAAGCTTAGCGTTGAAGTCCCCCATAACAAAGCTGTAATGAGTTTTAGAGCTATGTATAGCTTTAGAGATGTCCTCATGCATAGTCTCTAATTCATCTTCTGAGTGTGTCGAAATTGGAGCGTATACCTGAATGACCTTCGGCCAATACCGTTTGGTTATTCTGAGTATTGTATGATTCTTGCGTTGGTAAATATTAAAGACTTTAGATAATTAGACTGGTTTATTTCACTTGTATAATTATTACATTATCATCGACATCTTCCAGGTCAGATCCTAAGTTACAATGACAAGACTATAGACTATATTCATAGACACTAATACATAGAGATGGTATTAGTTACTCGACTACAGAGTAGTGATGTATGATACAACATCCCCCCTGTTTAAGTTTAAATTAACCCTTGACAAACAATATTATAGAGACCTGACCCAGTTACAATTTAGACAATGACTTAAGCCTATGGTTAGGTCTTAATCTAGGATACAATGTTCTACTTAATCTATTTCATCAATTAGCCTTCTGGTTGGCTTTACAACTCTTCCAGAACGAGTTACATGTTGACTGACTGAGGATTGAGATGAGAGCTCTTGAGGTCTAGACTCCTGCCTGTTACCTTCCTCTCTCCCCTGCGACGAATTGGATAGCATAGGAGAATATTTGTGTCTTAAATGAACCCTATTCCTCCTATACCTAACTCCATTGACATCCTCAACGACATATGACCTATTATTAGCCAACCTTAGCTTGACAATGGCTTGTTCCCAATTGCTATCAGGCTTTCTTTTAAAGTATACATGATCATTGGGATACAGTAATGACAATGACTTTGTATTTCTATTATAATATTTAGACTTATTTTTATTATTTTGCTTGACACATTCTTCATAATTTTTGAATGTAACCACTTTAGGTTTTAATTTCTTATAAGACATAGGAATGTTATTTCTTAAATTCCTGGACATTAACAATTGAGCTGGAGATGGTAAATTATTCTTAGGTGTGTTTCTATACTGTAATAAAGCTATGTATGGATCAGATGAGTTTCTTTTACATTTTTTTAACATATTTTTGATAATTTTGACTGAACTCTCTGCTTGACCATTTGACTGTGGATGATATGGGCTAGTTACAATGTGTTCTATGTCCCATTCATGCATAAAATTTTTAAATTCTAATGACTGAAAAGGAGGACCACCATCAGACACTAAAGATAAAGGTATTCCATGACGAGCAAAAATGGACTTTAAATGTGTTATTACATTCTTTGCTGTACTGTTTTTATTTAACAAAGCTATTTCTATAAATTTAGAATAATAATCTGTGACAATTAAATAAGTAAGGTTATCAAAATACATCAAATCAACACCTACTTGTTGCCATGGATATTTATTAATTTCAAAATTTTTTAGTGGTTCCTTTGGATTATTAGGTTTAAATTGTGCACATACATAACATTGTTCTACCAAGTTTTTAATATCAGCTGACATGCTTGGCCAGTACAAAGACTCTCTAGCCAGTTTTAAGCATTTATTTATACCTTGGTGACCTTCATGAATTTTACCTAACATTTCCTTATACATTGACTGTGGTACTATTAATTTTGACCCTTTGAACAACAAATCTTTGACTACATGAATTTCAGCTTGTATGTTCCAAAATGGTTTTATTGACAGACTGACATTATTTTTATTTTTTGGCCAACCTTCATAATAATACTTTTTTAACAATTGCAAAGTATCATCTTTCTTAGTGTTCTGTAACAATTTTGTACAGTACTCCTTTGTGACTGCTAGACTTGAATGCATTAAATTGACATGACAAGATATTTCTGACTCATTCTCAGGTATATAATGTTCTTTCAATGCTGCTCTAGACAGAGTGTCAGATATAAACATTTCTTTACCTGGAACATGTATAACTTCCAAATCATATTTTTGTAAAGTTAACATCATACGTTGCAATCTTGCTGGTACATCATGTAATGGCTTTTTAAAAAGATAGACTAAAGGTTTATGATCAGTATGAACAGTTACTTTATGACCGTACACATACTGGTGAAATTTTTCACAACCAAACTGAATGGCTAACAATTCTTTCTCAATTTGAGCATACCTTGACTGAGTTTGAGTTAATGTTTTTGAACTATAAGCAATAGGTTTATTATTCTGCATAATGACTGCTCCTAATGCTGACTTTGACGAATCGACTGACAAGACTAATGGTACATTGGGATTATAATGAGCTAAAACTGGTGAATTTGTAATTTCATCGATTAAACTCTTAAGACATTGACTATGATTTTCATCCCAAGTCCAGACTGAATCTTTCTTCAAAAGATTTCTTAAAATTTGAGTTTTTTGAGACAAATTGCTAATAAAGGGACCTAAATAATTGATCATACCTAATATTCTTTGCAATTCTTTGACATTTTTTGGTGTGGGCATATTGACAATTGCTTTTTCTTTCTCTTCATCAACCCTAGCACCATCTTTACTAAAAACATACCCTAAAAAACAGACTTCTGAAACTAGAAATTTACATTTAGACTTATTGAACTTTAAATTGACTTCACGTGCTCGTTGCATGACTTTATGTAGTCTCTCATTATGTACTGACTCGTTTGGTCCATATACCAAAATATCATCGATGAATATTAGAACTCCTTCTAAATCACCGAACAAATTCATCATGACTCTTTGAAAAATTTCAGACGATGCATTAATACCAAAAGGTAACCTTAAATATTTATATCTACCGAAAGGTGTTTGAAATGTACATAAATCAGAACTATATTCATCTAGTTTTAGCATCCAAAATCCTGAAAATGCATCTAAATGAGAAAAACAAACAGCTCCTGCTAGTTGAGATCTGATCTCATCTATTGACTTAAGTGGATAAATTTCCCTTATAATATTCTTATTCAAATTTCTAGGATCTAAACAAATTCGTAACTGACCCGTGCTTTTGACTGTTATGACTATACTGTTCACCCATTCTGTAGGTTTAATAACCTTTTCAATGACCTGCATTTTCTCCATGCGATCCAATTCATCGCGCAGTTTGTTCAGTAAAGCGAAGGGTACTCTTCTCGGAGCATCCACGCATGGCACTGCTTCAGGTTTGAGTTTCAGGCGACAGACTTGAGGTAGACATCCAAGACCCTGAAATACATCATTGTATTGTGTAAGAATTTGTTCACTAAAATTTTGTTGAGACACAGAGAAAACTCTTTGAATTATACCTAATTTTTCACAAGTTGGTAGACCTAAAACATTCGGACAAACTAAATCTGCGACTATAAACACTATATTTACACTAATAGTGCTATTATTTAAAGATAAACTACATTTTACATTGACTTTGCCCATAATAGGTATTGATATACCACCAAACCCACTAACGTTTATTTGACATTTCTCAAGTGACATTTGACTTTGACATTTCAAAAATTGAAAAGTTCTCTTTGACATAATATTGATATCAGCTCCCGAGTCAATAATGCAATTAATTTGTGTATGACCAACTAAAATGTTTATGTTCCATGACTGTTTAGAATAGTATTTGTTTTCTTTTGACTCGACTGTATTGACCTGTTTACTATGTGTTGACTTTGCTGTAATAATTCTACAAGTGTTTGTTGTGTGAGATTCCTCAGACTTGTGTCTGTACTCATCATTAAGATATGAATCTCGACTAAGACTTTTTGACTTTTTTGACTTGACTGTGAATCTCTCAGACTGTTTAGTGTTTTCATCATTGAGATACGACATATGACAAGATGAGTCTTCATGAGATCTCTCGGACTTATCAGTCACCAGACTTTTTTCATCACTGAGGCATTTTTTATTAGACCTCTCAGATATGACATTATCACCACTTTCATCACAGAAATATGACACAGGATATTTTTTATGACAAGATGAGTCTTCATGAGATCTCTTAGATTTTGACTGCGACTGGCCTATGTGCGACCTGACCGTTGATTGTAACTTGGGATGTGACTGTGACTGTGTGTATGTCAACCTGCTATGTCTGTAATGATTTTGATTGTGATGACTTTGTGACTCTAAACGACAATTATATTGACTAGACTTATGACTATGACTGAAGTTATGACAATTTAAAATTCCAACAAAATTATCTTGACTACCAGTTGAACTAAAAGACTCTAAATGACTGACTTTTTTATTATTTGAGTAACAAAAATTTGCAAAATGACCATAAGAGTTACATGACCTGCATTTAGCTCCCTGCGCTGGACATTTGTAGCGGTGGTGTTGTCCACAGCGGCTACACGTCTTCGAGCGCTTCTCAGGACTGGGACTTGACTTTGACCTCCCTGCGCTGGATCCCTGCTGACTGAGTGGTGAAGCTCGCCGTCGCTGACGCTCCGCTCGACCACGGCTCCTCCGACGCAGATGCATGACTTTTTCAGACTCTTGACTAGTGGACCTCTTGACAATTTGGTCTGCATCCTGCTGTGCGACGATGAGTGTCCTAGCTAGCTCTCGCATCCTCTGATATGTCAGATCAGGTTCCTGCAGCAGTCTCTGACGTACATGTGCTAAGTCCAAAGTCAAGTTGGCGATAAAAATATCTCTGATAAGAGATTCTCTGAGCGTTCCAAATTCGCAATCTTGGCTCTTATTTTCGAGATCGGTTAAGAAATCCTCGATGCTTTCCGATTTCTGTTGACGTGTGGTAAAAAACATGTAACGATACATGGTAATATTTTTTCTGGGTTGAAAAAATTCGTCGAATTTGGCTTTGACGTCATGTAATGTGCTTTCTCCAATATTTATGTTGAATGTGTTGAAAATATTTAAGCATTTTTCACCAATGTGATGTAATAAAATGGCGATCTTGCGTTTCTCACCGGACTTGTCTAAACCCGTTGCCAACAAGTATAATTCGAACTGTTGCCACCAGCGCTTCCAGGTTTCGTAATTGTTGTTTGTTGCATCTGACGATATTCTAAGCGCCTTCAAGCCATTGTTCATTGCAGTACCGGTGTCATGGCTGCCACCGACGCCATCCGACTTTTGCATTTTTTGAATTTTCTTTCTCCGTATTGGGTTTTTTCACTCTTCTGACACCATGTATGGTTACACTTCTGACACCATGTATGTGTTTTTCCACTTCTGACACCATGTATGTGTTTTTCCACTTCTGACACCATGTATGATTCTTGCGTTGGTAAATATTAAAGACTTTAGATAATTAGACTGGTTTATTTCACTTGTATAATTATTACATTATCATCGACATCTTCCAGGTCAGATCCTAAGTTACAATGACAAGACTATAGACTATATTCATAGACACTAATACATAGAGATGGTATTAGTTACTCGACTACAGAGTAGTGATGTATGATACAACAAGTATTAGGAGCGCCATCCTGGGGGACACACTCTCGATCTTCACTTCATTGTCCAAGAGGGACCTGTGGACGAGAAACCCGACACCACCTTGGGACTGATGGTCGCCCTCCCGGAAATAGAGCAAGTTACCGGATTTAAGGATTATCGAGTCCTCACCCTCTCTTCGGACTTAATCCTAGGTAATCCTAGGATACCCCCATCCTAACTTGCTTACTTCTTCCTTCAGTTCTATCACCTTCTCGTCGGTCCGCAGTGTACGCATGTTCAGTGTTGCCAGGTCGAACCGTCGTTGCTTGTGGTAGTCAGATCTTTTCCAGGGAATTTTCGCACACCTTGCCCCGCCGTTAACTTGGCCGCTACCATAATGACCAGGAATAGCGGAGCTGCCAGGGACTAGGGGCCTGGGTTGTGTCGTGTGAATAATTGGGGGGGTGAGGGGGTTGCCATAATCCCCACGCTTGCCAGGCGGGTTGGGGATCGCAGAATTTGATATTCTAAAAAGCCCTGCTTTCCGCTTCCCTGGTGAGAGCTCCCGTAGTCGCCCGCTTTACGACACCGATGGGAGAATATGGGATGGTACCATTCTAAGCCCGGTACCATACGGGGCGCAGTAGACATACAATTCATTAATGTGAAACAAATGGTACCTAATTATTTTTAAAGTGCTCAATCTCAACACTTCAACCCAGCTGCGACCTTCAAAACGACTGAGTTGCCTTCAAAACGACTTTCCAATCCACTGTCGTCCGTCATTTTTCACCGTAGAGTATAAAAGCAAATCTGCGCAGTGCGAAAGTGAAAGCCACTTTCCATTTCATTCTGCGCAGGTAAAAGCGCGGGAAATATTATTAACCACCTCTTGACTACACTTATACTCCTGGTCTTTTAACTGTGTGGCTATACAAAACGACGCGCCTCAATTTTTTGCTACTAGGAGACCAAAACGTTGTTGGAGACTATCTCTAAAATGTGAAGATTGTTCACATTGTTCACACGACACGTCAAACAATATTTTATTTTTTTTTTATTTTTTATTAAAGTATAAACCAGCGCTTGACCGCAATCCTGCCTGATGGTAAGCAGTGACGCAATCGTTGATGGTAAAGCGCACTAGTTTATTAAGAGCCTATTCACTCTAGCCTTGAAGACACTCAAATTGTAGTCCGACGGAAACACCGCCGCCGGCAGATTGTTCCAGTCCCTCGATGTACGCGGTATAAAGGAGGAGGCGAAACGCTTCGTCCGGATCGTAGAGGTGTTAACAACATAAGGGTGGAAACTCGCCGTACGACGGGTCGTCCGATGGTGGAACGGAGATGGGGGAATTAAATCGTGCAATTCCCTCGCACACTCCCCAGAATGTATCCTATAGAACACCGAAAGGCTGGCTACTCTACGCCTGTGCTCTAGGCTTTGGAGACCAACTCGAGTTAAATCAGAGTCACCAATCAGCCTCTTCGCACGCCTCTCCACTGAATCCAAAGTGGCCAGGTGACACTTAGCAGCACCAGCACAAATGTGGCTGCAGTACTCCACACACGAACGGACCTGTGCTTTGTACAACATTAGAAGCTGCCCTGGTGTGAAGTACTGCCGGACCTTCGCGATTACACCAAGTTTTCTGGCAGCCACCTTGGCCCTGGACTCAATGAACCGCCCAAAGTTTAGGTTCGAGGAAATCTCAATACCCAAAAGCTGAAGGCGGTCGGTACACTCCAAGGATACATTCCGAAAAGTAGGAGCCAAGGTGAACGGGCTCCTTTTGGCGGTGAAAAGACACGCCTGCGTTTTGGCGGCATTGAATGCTACAAGATTGGCATTGCCCCATTCGGAGACTGCCTGAAGTGCAACACTCGTTCGCTCTACCATGGCCTCTCTTTCGGACCGGATTGACTCCCTACTAGCCCGAGCATCCGGCAGGTATCTCTCCACAACTGTGCTGTCATCTGCATACCCATAGATACCGGGCATCAGCAGATCGTTAATATGCAGCAGAAACAGAGTTGCAGAGAGAACAGACCCCTGAGGAACACCGGCATTAGTCGACATGGGCTCAGATGAGCATCCGTCGACAACAACTCGGAGGGACCGTTCAGTCAGGAAGTCTTTTACCCAGCCAGTCAGGCTAGGGGAAATGCCGTACGCTGGAAGCTTACTCAAAAGGCCAGCGTGCCATACCCGGTCGAAGGCCTTCGAGACATCAAGGGAGACAGCTATTGCTTCCCCATTCCTCTCGAGTGCCTCGCCCCACAAGTGAGTGGCATACACTAGTAGGTCCCCAGTTGACCGATTGCGGCGAAACCCGTACTGTCGGTCACTGAGGAGATCGTTACCTTCCAGGTATGCCAAAAGGCGCGAGTTCAATACACGCTCCATAATTTTGCAAAGTATGGAGGTGACCGAAATCGGCCGATAGTTGTTAGGATCGGCACGACTACCCTTTTTGGGCACGGGCTGCACGTTGGCAAGCTTCCAGAACTTGGGCACTATACCAGTCCCAAATGAGAGGCGATACAAGCGTGTCAATACAGGAGACAACTCGGGCGCACATGCTTTTAGAACAATCGCTGGTATACCATCCGGACCACTAGCCTTATTCACGTCTAGACGACACAGTGCTCTCAGAACCTCCCTATTCCGAATGCGAACCTCAGGCATTGAAGTACCGCAGTGGGGTAAAATAGGTGGAGTAGCACTGCCAGTATCAAGACGCGAATTGTGGGCAAAGAGAGATGCAAAGAGACCTTCTTTCTCTCTCGCCGTATGAGCCAGTGTTCCATCAGGCCTAACCAGCGGAGGCAGTGAGGGCCGACAGAAGTTCGCCTCGACCGATTTGGCAAGGGACCAAAAAGATCTGCTACCGGAAGGCTACGCAGATAACTTGTTGCCAATATGGGTAATACGGTCAAAGCGAGCCTTCTTTAGCGCCTTTTTGTAGGACTTGGCAGCACGGTTAAAGGCTCTCTTCTTTGAGCTTAGATCCGGAGCTCCGCGGTCACGAGCGTCAACCCAGGTGAGAAATGCCGTGTGCTTACGCTGTTCAGCTTGGGCACAATCGGCATTGAACCATGGGCGAGCCGAGCCACCGGCGGGCACGTCATTATAGGGAATAAAATATTCCATAGCTTGACGCACCACATCGGTTATAGCATCCGCACAGCTCGACGGATTGCTAGAAGAGAAGCAGACCTGCTGCCAAGGATAAGACGCAAAGAAATGGCGCATCTCATCCCAGTCTGCTGACCTGTGTCGCCACATTCGCCGTTCACCACGAGAGTCGTGATCTGGTGGGGAGAAGGTCGACACAGACTTCACCAGACAGTGGTCTGAAGTTCCCAACGGTGAGGAAACTGTTACAACACACCTGTCCGGATCAGTGGTCAGCAGAAGGTCCAGACAATTGGCAGTATGACCAACTACATCAGGCACCCTAGTCGCTTGCTTTACCAGCTGGGAAAGGCCCATTGAAAGCGCGAAGTTTCGCGCTTCTCTCCCAGCGTGGTCGGTCTTCAGGTACGGGAAAAGCCAGTCCTGATGGCAGGCATTGAAATCCCCCAGAGCGACGAAGTGTGCGTCAGGGTGCCGCTGCAGTGCATTGTCAGCAGCCTCACTGAGGTGGTCAAATAAACGAGTTGTCTCCTGATCACCGCTGTGCGATCGGTAGACACAAGTGTAAACAATTTTGTCCACACCAGTGTCAACCAACAGCCATAGGGACGAGAAATGAGGGTCTTCGAGGTGACGGAGGCGCGGGCAACAAATGTCATTGCGGACATACACACAGACCCCAGCACGCTGCAGGAAATGGTGCTCCAATGCGTATCCTGGGTAGCTGAGGTATGCCGCATCAGACGGATATCTGATCTGGGTCTCCGTCATGAAAAGTAGATGGGGCTTCTCAGTCTCAAGGTGGTGATGTACTGCAATGAGATTGGAGTGCAGACCTCGAATATTAGAGAGGTGCACTTTGAAAGAGAGGACGTGCGCCCGCTGTACACACCTACTTTTCTTTTTAGACCTTTTCATTTAAAAAAAAAAATTGAGTGAATAGGAAGGAAGACGGCAGTTGAGTGAGGTGATGCAATGTTAATCCCAACAATGCGACCAACGATGCCGGGCCAGAGGGAGATTGATCTGGAGACTGCGGGGACGCCCGAACCCCCCCAGGGATCGCCATCGGGTCCTCTCGTCCGGTCGCCAACCGGCACGATGGGGCCACCCTGGGATTTTTCGCAGTTGGCGGGGCAGCCTTTCGTATGTGGCTGGCACACTACTTGGGCCCCCAACTACCTGCGGTCGGCCAGCGGAGCACCGTGCTTCGGATCCCGCTACCCTCCACGACCAAACTCCCGACACGACAACAATTGGCGCATCGTACCCGGCATACATCGCAACACAACTGCTCAGACCCGCCCTCCAAACGGCTTCACCAGACATCATGCCGGAACACGACGAATCGCTTGGCGGCATGACTTTGTCTGGTGGGTGGTAACTACGCCGGCGGCCGATGGTGAGGCCTACCACCGAGAAAAGATATTTATTTTAATTTAATTTTTATTTTTGCAAAAAAAAAAAAAAATTGCAATGTAATCAGCTACACATTTTTGCAGAGTTTTTGGACAACATGGCTAAGCAGACAATTCTATTATATTTCACGTGTTATTTTCATAAATATATAAAAAAATGCATATAAAACTTATTACTGTAATATCATGAGGTACTCCTCGTTACTATGAAAGATGTTTTAGGATCAATTTATTGACACTGATATTTTACATCCTGTGTAGTCTTCTAAGTATTTTAAAAGATGGAAACACTGATAAGGAATGTTTTGTAAAATTTTAAATTTCCGAAAGTTTTTCGTAAATCCGTTACGATTTATCGGATGCAATCTCGCTGCAAATCGTATCGTAAGGCATAAACATTAAGGGGAGGAGCTTAGCTGAGCTTGTAACGACAGAAGCTCGGCATTGCACATAAGCAGAGCTTTCATTGTGTGCTTTGCTTGCTACAGTATGTTATGGATACCTTAACTCTTTCTGTGCTTTATTCTTAATACCTGATCTAAAATACTTTTAAAATGTTCTTAGAGATTTCTTATTATTCAGGTGTAGGTACGAACGTATAACTCGTAACTACAACAGACAGAAAACTAATATATTATCGAAAAATTCAAATTTTAGACATGCACACATTACTCTATCTCGTTTAACTTTATGATTGCCTAGTACAGGTGCAAAACATTCCGGTCCGTATCCATGGAACGGCAAATGATGATAAAATAAATACTCGTGGCCGGTAGGTTTTTCATTTAAGAAACGATAGTTGTTGTAGTTGGGCCGCTATTGTATTATTGAAAATTATTATAATACCTATCCTATTCATATAGTTACCGTTAAGTAACCTAAGTTTTATTTATGTCATACTTTACCAATGTGTTAATTTGATTCAAATTTATCTGGGAATTTGAACCGACTTTCTGTCTCATGTGTGCATTATTTTAAAATAGTCCGACGATGCTTATGACCGGACAGCGCAATCAACAAACAATAAATAATATTTTCTCTTAGAAACCCATTCTATTCACAATAGTTTGGGAAAAATACTCATTCTAAAACAATATTTTACGTACAATGCAATAATATTTTATAAGTTTATAAGAACGCCGAGATGCCTAAACGGAAAACTAAAATCAATATTTACAAACAATTAGTTTATTTATATTTCGTAATGTATTCGGTAATGAAGTATAAATATGAGTACTATTTTTGTATTGTTTCGTTATGCTGCAACTATAAAATATGCCTTTTGGTTGGGTTCTAAAGTAGGTACATCACGTGTTATATTAATAACTATGTTAGTCTTTTCATACATAGCAAAACTCCATATTAAATTTGACTTTTTGTATTAGACGTGATGGCTCTGAATTAACCGTGATAGTTGTACATAAAACACAAATCTGAAATAAAGTATAGTATCTATTCAGCTATAAGTGCTACGTCCCCGTAGATCCATAGCAACATCAACAGTATCGTCGTAGCAAATGTTTGTCCATATCATACAATTTCGCAGAAAATAATTCGAAGCAATTCTAATTCATCCAAAATATTGGTTTCAATATGCAAAGTTAATGAAATTCTAATTTGTGTTGTTTCATTCTCGTTCACAGTACGGGGGTGCTAATAAAGGTCTCATGCAGTTTGGATGAATAAATCGACTGCAATTCTCTTATGATATGACTCTCATGAAACCAAAAATTTGCATCCAGCTCCCGTTAGTACTGTCTCTCTGGTATTTCAGGTGGTCGATATCGACTTTTAATAGCGTCAGTTTGCTCGTGGTATCGGGTTCTTTCCACCTACTACCCAATCTCAATCAGCACGAAATTATTGCGAATAAAATTAAGGGATAAGTAGATCTGCATTTCATGACAGTAGCGAAGGTCTTAAAATCTTGAAATAAATCATCATCATCAACCTTTCTATCGTCCCACTGTTGGGCACAGGTCTCCCCTCATAAAGAGAAACATTGAGCGTAATCAACACGCTTGCTCAATGCGGATTGGCGATTTCAGACTTGAAAGTCCGAGGTGGACCTCATAGGTGAAACCAGAATTTAAAATATTATGATTGTGCCGCTGTAAATTCATTTCTAATGAAATGTAAATCTAAAGTCTGGCTTTAGTTGCAATCTGTCTCTTTGAGACTTGTCTTTTACGTGTATCAATCGCTTACCTTAGAAATGGTAGGTGTTTGGACTTTCTTGACAGTTTTCCCGATAATTATAGAAGGAAACTTAAACAAAATAATATGAAAATAGTCCTACGGTACAATATAATATGAATATTATCATTATTAATTGAAGTCAGCATTTGCAAATTGACATATTAATTGCAAATCTCTTACGAAACAAACAGGATTTTAACGAGAAAAGATTTATAATTGGTACAGAATGAATATCTGAAAAAAGTGGAATCATTTTCAATCGGGATACACTGAGATACAAACATATGTTTTTATTGGAATTCATTATTTTTCATGTACTTCACTTAAGTAGAATCATTGTCGGAAAACACTTTGTCATGCATGCCATGTGCTCACGAAAGAGTATTGATCCATGCAGGCCACACAATATTCTAAGTACTAGGATTTTATGTTACATAAAGAGACTTTTAAATAAGAGTTTTTAGAGTTCGTGGTGTCCGCATCGCGTTTCTTGAAATATAATATAGCTTGTAGTTTCGGATCCCGCATATGCCCATTTGGACAATTAATTACCTTTTTTACCGACCTTAGGACTATTTTATATGATTCTATAATATACAAGTACACAGTTTTAAACCCAGTAATATTTCAAAATTTACTAATAACGCGGTTGTCATGACTTTCCTCCTCTAAACATGTTCTATGTAATTATTAAAAACTTAGATGAACCTATTAATTGACGTAAACTAGAATATTCCAAACGACGCATATTAGAGTAAAAACTAATAAGGCACACAATTGTTGTTTTTTTTTTTCTTGTTGATATTTGGAATTGTTAACTACTCTAGTGATATTTAATATTAGGTCTTATAATTAATTTCGCAAATTTATAGTTTGTGCTATTTTTGTTTCGTACTGATTTTATCAAGTGACCTACAAGCTACCACAAGGTAACAATATTGTACGATGTTGCATCCTTATGAATACAGGAAATTTGGAAGCTGGACACACAATTGAAATTGAAATCATGGTCCACTATGAAGTCTTTATTTCCTTGTTCGTAGGATTAAAATTGCAATTATAGTGTGTATTCAAACTGCAACAGTTATTTGGTAGCGCTCACCCTCGAACAATGTGTTTGACAAAATCCCGTCACCCTTTCTCCTTGCGAAAATTTTTGTTACCATGGATACGCAGCGCGTGCATTTCACTAGCATAACAAGAGTCAGAAGGAGGTTAACATCTTGTATAAAATACGACCAACACTTGAATTCAAATAGGTTGAAAACAAAGCTATTGTGAAGTATTCGCTAAACAGGACCAAGACGTTTAACTCCATATTATGGTCCAGTACCATGATCTACGTTTTTGATATTATATTTTTTTCTAAACTTTAAATTGTTAACTAAATTACGGGTTGATACTCAAATATTTTTTTTAGTTTCTGCTTATGCAGACCTGTCCCTGAATACGATCGGTAAGTATGTTGTACACTATTTATAGAACTCATGCTGAAAATCCACCACATTAACGATACTATATTCGGTAACTATATCCTTCTGAACATTCGTAGAAATGTTATGATAAATTGGGTAACTAAATTATACTTGTATCACTTTGACCCAACAATTCGGGCCTCTTATATCAATATATATTGTTGCACCAACTAGTATGAATAAGCCAGAAACTAAAGGGCAGCGTTGAAAAGCCCTCACACGCCTGATGTTATTATACTTTAAATTAGTATACGTATCAGTTCCGGTTCTCGGAATACTTTCTCTGTTCATTGCCTTAAATTTACGGAAAATTCACAGGTATTATCATAAATTTTTAAAGTCACCAAGATTTTCAGGAAATTTGCAGTTTTTACTCTTATTAAAACTTGGTGGCGCTTGATGGATTTTACATTGCACATAGTACAAGGGTGGATTTACGGTTCCACTGACAGAAATACGCTTATTCCTCTCTCCATGTCTTTATCTAGCCCATTACTACTAGCATTGGGCAGAACGAGAAGCATTATTTAGAACCAACCTGTTACCCTCGGTTTACTCTCTCCATTTATGATGTGACCTTTATATCAAGAGCAGGCTTTGTCATGGACACACAATGAGTTCGGCATTATTAACAGAACACACAGGCAGAACTTTCTCGCCAAATTTAAACTTGTAGTAATCAATTTAAATTTGATTTCAAAAGTATCACCAATCAATAATATTTTAACTATCTCACAATACTTTTAAAATATAATAAAAAATGTTTAAGGGAATCAGAAATTAAGTTGTCTGATTTCCTTAAACATTATTCATAATATTGCTCAAAATTACCTATGCATTCTACAACGTTGCTTGATAAGTCATTTACTATTTAGGCCTCTCGTTTATGGAATGCAAAATGTAGAAATAAAACGCGAGTCATAACAGTTCAAAAGATTCTAGAAGGAACATTACTCATCGTGATCTTGTTGACTGAACGAATTTTTGCTTAATTACTTTAAAATTATAAATAAATAATATAAAATGGTAAAGTAAGCCAAATGAAGGGAAAAACTTAGTTTTTAATCTATAGTTCGAAAGAGTTTCATTAAAGGTATTAATATAGTATAACATCAAATAAATAAGACAAAGTAACTAATATTTATAACAACTAAAGATGTGGCTCTCCGTATGGCACTTGGTATTGAAGCAACTTAATCATTAAACATTTGGTATGTACCTTATGACACCTTTAGTATGTACTATTACTTATTTTATGAAAAGAAAATAAAATGTCTTCATATTTACTTAAAACAAATATATTAGAGTTAAATTGAATTCAATGCCATCTCTCCAGCATGATGTAAATGTTATGGTGCCCTTGGTTGTCAAAAGGGTTTATGCATGTCTCACTAGTTCCTCGTCTGTCCGCAACTTCATCCTTTATTTTGAAGGGCGTCGGGCGCTGCTGTCGCCTAATTCACTCATAGGGATGATACAGGATGCAATTTTGATTGTCATTTGCAGTGGCACATTAGCTCAG
The DNA here is from genome assembly GCA_037179545.1 of Sesamia inferens. Classification (NCBI taxonomy): domain Eukaryota; kingdom Metazoa; phylum Arthropoda; class Insecta; order Lepidoptera; family Noctuidae; genus Sesamia; species Sesamia inferens. Next base: position 25,467,420 of record CM073921.1, read on the forward strand.
CTGGATGGAATAGAGCATCGCGTTTGAAACGCGAAGGTCGTAGGTTCGAGTCCTACATGTGCTCATTTTTTTAATTTCACTACTTTCATCTTTTCAAATCGCATTAAATTAGATTTGTAACAATAATCTGTAGTCACTTTGAGACATAATATCAAAAGGTTACCTTAGAAATTGTCGGTGTATGAACATTGTTGACAGTTTTCTTGATATTATTACAGGAAAGTTATACAAAATAATATTAAAATACGTCACAATCAAAAACTAACCAAATATTTGTAAATCTAACCCTAGTACAGCAGGTCGGTCAGGCCATATCCTCATTGTTAATTGATGTATCACATAGAAATCAGAGATTTCAGAGATAGGATGATACTTTAATTGCAAATATCTGACGAATAATTACAGGATTGTCACGAGAAATAACTTAGTATTGAAGCAGAATTAAGACAGAATAAATTAGAAACGTTTTGAATCGCGATACACATTTGTTTATATTGCAATTTTATTTTTCTCCTAAAGTGTGAGTGTACTTCATTCAAGTTGCACTACTGTCACTACTTACAGTTGACGTCGTGATACATCCTACCTGTAGACGCACGGAAGCACAGAATTGAGACAATAGATCTCAATTCTGTGCTTCCGTGCCCCTACATTTGTATAATACATTCAGTCACAACGAGAAAAAAACTTATTTTTTCCTTGACGTTTATTTTTACACGTGGTCAAAATCCATCTTGTTTTGTCACTACAATTTTTGTGACACAAGACAAGTATAGGCCTGGTTGCAATAAAGTGAAAAATGGTTATGTTATTAAACAGAAATTCTATAATAGGTTACAGTTATCTTACCCTAACATAGTAAATTTGCGAGTTTCGTCATCAAGGCAAAAACAATGACGATTCATTCGTTAAGGACCTTTCTTATGACATCACGATACTCAATACGTGAGTTTATGTTGACACGCGACTAATCTTACATTACTGGCTTAATGAAAAACACTGCATAGTCATCATTAACCTTTTTTTTATCGTACCACTGCTGGGCACATGTCTCCTCTTATACAGAGAAGGATTGAGTGTAATCACCACGCTTGCTCAATGCAGGGTGGTGATTTCAGACCTAAAGTCCAAGTTTCTTAAAGAGGTTTTCCTTCATCTTTTAATGAGTCATTGGTATACAAGATATACTTAGAAAGTACATATAACTTAGAAAAGTTACATTGGTACTTGCCTGACCTGGAATCGAACCCGCTCACTCATACTTGAGAGGCTGGTGTTTTAACCACTAGGCCACCACGACATTTACTGCATAATATCAGTCAATATATCTGTGTTATTTGAGCTCTACATTCAGATGGTCGGTAGTGGTACAACGAACGGCGTAGCAGTCACAGCTGTAATGTTTGCTACGATGTAGCATCACATAGTACCACAGGAAAACACTTCGTACAAAGAATATTTTTACAAAGTTTTGTTTATATAGAATAATATTAATGTGATGTACTTTCAGAACTAAATATACGTTCCTATTTCGTTCAGCACATTTCTTGTATATATGATAGGGTAAGTGTGATTAATTGAAAATTATTAATAATTATCCACCATTAATAACCAATGACCTTCCGATACACCCTCTTTTCTAAACCGTCATTGTTACCATGGAGTATAAAAAGCAAATCAAACAAAATAGAGAATAAAAGGAAAAGCATGGAAAATTGTTCTGGTCATCAGATCACTATCCAGTGTATTAAAAATGTTGAAAATATATTTATTCAAGTTATTTTGGAAACCGTAGCATGACACAACAGCTACAGCATTTGCGCTAATCTCTTAGGTCTCAGTTATCCTGTTAAATTGTTCATATAAATAATATTATGGTCTGTTTATCTTATTTATCGCTGCAAGAGAACGCGTATTTCAATTTTAACAGTGTCGGCACATTAGCTCAGTGGTAGAGCACCTTGCACCAGATCAGATTGGTCGAGGAGGTCGTTGGTTCGAGTCCTTCATGTGTCCAATTTTATGGTTTTTCTTTTTTATTTTATATTCTTAACATTTTATTGTAATTTTCTTTATATAAAAAATCTACTCATTTTGATAGACAATAATTAAAAGTTAACAGCGCCCTCAGGCTGCACGACCTAACAAAACGTGAATTTAGCTGTAATGCGAACAAGTTCCAATACTCTACGCTAGATACTGCGTGCAGTTGCATTTGATAAAAACTTACTAGATGGCACCACCTGTGTTTGGTTTTATCGTTAACGGCATAGAAAGCACTATGTAGTTAAAAACAAACGAGTTAATCAACCGATGAAAACTGGTATGTTTTCACGAAAAGTTATGCGTCACCCCTGAATTATGAGAGACTCTCTACACAATAATAGTCAGCGCATACAACTATTATGCAAAGCATTGGATGAACCCCGATACCTGATTTTTTAAATTAAATATGTACTTTGTACGTCTACGTCAAAATTGTATAAAACCATGACTATCTATCATTTCTTTTGTATGCCAATCGGTTGATCTAGCATTAAGTTTAGATGTAAGTTATTTATCGCCAATTGAAAAGTCGTGTTCGCATTGATAAAGAGCTCAATATGCGGAATGTCAGTCTTTCTTTATACTAGGATTACATTAGTGTGTAGGCGAAGGTGTTAACTTATTTTATTATATTTCGAGAGAATACAATTTCGTCACCAAATGTAGCCTCATTAGATCTGGAATTTCTATTGATAGCAGCTGATAGTTATACACAGCTTAATAATAAATTATATTAACCGTAAGGCACGTTAGCTGAGAGAAATTATGAAATTCATTAAATTTTATTAATACTAATAAAATTTAATGGAGATTAGAAAGAGTAAACGCGTTAAAAACACGTTTTTTTTATAAGCACTTTTTTTTAACGTAATTTGGGAAAATTTCAATAGTTTATTGTCACCTTGTCGTTCCCTGTAATCCTCCTGTACGTAGGAATATCTATGAGTTTTAAGGTTGCTAGCTGAAGTCGGAAATTTTACGCAAAGAAACCAGTATGCCTAGTATGAGTTTTCATTACGAATCTCGATCGTCGATATCGAGCGCGTTTGGCGCTCTCATTGGTTGAGAGTTCTTTCTTACAACCTTGAAGCGGGCCTATCGATGATTCAAACGCATCGAGTTCGATATCGACGATCGAGTTTCGTCATGAAAACTCATACTAGGCCTACTGTCAAAGCTTCTTATGTTTTTTTTTTTTTTTTATAAATTATAAACCAGCGCTTGACCGCAATCCCGCCTGATGGTAAGCAGTGATGCGATCGTTGATGATAAAGCCCGCTAGTCTATTAAGAGCCTATTCACTCTAGCCTTGTTGAAGACACTCAAACTAATGTGACGGAAACACCGACGCTGGCAAATTGTTCCAGTCCCTCGATGTACGCGGTATAAAGGAGGAAGCAAAACGCTTCGTCCGGATCGCAGTGGTGTCAACAACGTAAGGGTGGAAACTCGCCGTACGACGGGTCGTCCGATGATGGAACGGAGATGGGGGACTTAAATCATGCAATTCCCTTGCACACTCACCAGAATGCATCCTATAGAAGACCGAAAGGCTGGCTACTCTACGCCTGTGCTCCAGGCTTTGGAGACCGTTTCGAGTTAAGTCTGGGTCGCCAATCAGCCTCTTCGCACGCCTCTCCACCGAATCCAAAGTGGCAAGGTGACATTTCGCAGCACCAGCCCAAATGTGGCTGCAGTACTCCACACACGAGCGGATCTGTGCTTTGTATAAAATTAGAAGCTGCCTTGGTGTGAAGTACCGCCGGACCTTCGCGATGACGCCTAGTTTTCTGGCAGCCACCCTGGCCGTGGACTCAATGAACCGCCCAAAGTTAAGGCTCGAGGAAATCTCAACTCGCAAAAGCTGAAGGCGGTCGGTACACTCCAAGGATACATTCTGAAAAGTAGGAGCCAAGGTGAACGGGCTCCTTTTGGCGGTGAAAAGACACGCCTGTGTTTTGGCGGCATTGAATGCTACAAGATTGGCATTGTCCCATTCGGAGACTGCCTGCAGTGCAGCACTCACACGCTCTACCATGGCCTCTCTTTCGGACCGGATTGTTTCCTTACCAGCCCGAGCTTCCGGCAGGTATCTGGAGAGATACCTGCCGGAAGCTCGGGCTGGTAAGGAACACAAATACAACAACACACACATACAATTGTGCTGTCATCTGCATACCCATAGATACTGGGCATCAGGAGATCGTTAATATGCAGCAGGAACAGAGTTGCAGAGAGAACAGACCCCTGAGGAACACCGGCATTGGTCGACATGGGCTCAGATTAGCATCCGTCGACAACAACTCGGAGGGACCGTTTAGTCAGGAAGTCTTTTACCCAGCCAGTCAGGCCAGCGCAAATGCCGTACGCTGGAAGCTTACTCAAAAGGCCAGCGTGCCATACCCGGTCGAAGGCCTTCGAGACATCAAGGGAGACGGCAATAGCTTCCCCATTTTTCTCGAGGGCCTCGCCCCACAAGTGAGTGACATACACTAGTAGGTCCCCAGTTGACCGATTGCGTCGAAAACCGTACTGTCGCTCACTGAGGAAATCGTTACCTTCCAGGTAAGCCAAGAGGCACGAGTTCAATACACGCTCCATAATCTTGCAGAGTATGGAGGTTATTGAAATCGGCCGATAGTTGGTAGGATCGGCACGACTACCCTTTTTGGGCACGGGCTGCACGTTGGCAAGCTTCCAGGACTTAGGCACTATACCAGTCCTAAATGAGAGGCGATACAGGCGCGTCAATACAGGAGACAACTCGGGCGCACAAGCCTTAAGAACAATCGCTGGTATACCATCCGGACCACTAGCCTTATTCACGTCGAGACGACACAGTACTCTCAGAACCTCCTTGTTTCTAATGCGAACCTCCAGCATTGAAGTTCCGCAATGAGGTAAATTAGGTGGAGTAGCACTGCCAGTGTCAAGACGCGAACTATGGGCAAAGAGAGATGCAATGAGACCTGCTTTCTCTCTCGCCGTATGAGCCAGTGTTCCATCAGGCCTAACCAGCGGAGGCAGTGTGGGCCGACAGAAGTTCGCCTCGACCGATTTGGCTAGGGACCAGAAAGATCTGCTACCGGAAGGGTGCCCAGAGAACTTGTTACCAATGTTAGTAATGCGGTCGAAGCGAGCCTTCTTAAGCGCCTTTTTGTAGGACTTGGCAGCACGGTCAAAGGCTCTCTTCTTTGAGCTTAGATCCAGAGCTCTGCGGTCACGAGCGTCAACCCAGGTGAGAAATGCAGTGTGCTTACGCTGTTCAGCTTGAACACTTTCGGTGTTAAACCTGTTAAAACTAAAGATAGCACTGCAAATCATTTGTCAGGATGGAATACCCACATGAGAGTTATGAAATACATCAGAGTATATCAAGGTATTTATTACTTTATGATACTACTTATATAAATATATTAATGTTTACACGCTGTTATAGATATTAACAGAAAATGGATGTCTGTTTTTTAAATTATTTTTAATTAACTTTACTAATGTAACTTTATCTTGTTAGTTTAAAAATCTGTTAACTTTTTTTATATTCAGTTTCACTTGCAGGGTTTTGGCACTTGGAGTGTTTGGAACTCAACAGAATTTGCGTATAAGTAACAATACTTAATTAAGTACGTGTTCATTATCTTAATGCAAATTCGGCATGGGTAACTAATGTACATTTATGCAATATCTGATTCTTTAAGTAAATTCCATTCTGTGCACTTTTCACGACACGTATCGGATAGGAAATCTCGGAAATATAGGAAATAGAAAATACGTGTCGTGAAAAATATGCTTCGAATATTGGAAGTATTGTACCAGGTAAAGTATTTGTACCAGGAAGTAATAAGTCGTAGGAGGATGAGTCGCAAAAGTGACAGCGGGTCAGAACGGGATAGAAAGTTCGTGTACTCGCTTTTCGACGGGAGACCCTATTCTACAACGCAGCTAACGCCATCTTGATTTCAGATGATTATGCGCCTAGTTATAAATTATTTTTAAAGCTCTGTATTGTAAGTCTTTATCGCAGTGCTTATATTATTTTAATATAATTTGCATACTGTGGTATATTGATTGAAAATAAAACACAACCCCCGTGGCGTAGAGGTAGCGAACGAATATTTGTATGCATGAATAATATTTTCTCTGGTTTGGTCGTGCCTAGGAAACCACGTTAAGGTGTTGGTAACGGTTGCCATACGACCATCATGCTAGTCATTATGGGTTGTTGTACGCTTCGCGGAAAATATTGAAGTTTAGACAGAATCAGCAGCTAGACTGGTAAAGCAGGCCCAAGAGCTTCGGATGCGACTGGGATTAACGCTGAGATGATAATTTAAAATAAAAACTATAAAAAATGAAATTAAGTCCTTTCTTACATTCATAATACATTCCTTTTCATTTAATTCCTATTAAATTGACGTAAATTTTTTTTTTTCAAAGAACGATGGCCATTTTGACCTGACTGTGTATAGAAATGAAATAAATCTTAAAATATAGCTTATTGTTTTGTATATTGATTACGCTCATCACAATATTAAAAGAAACGCAGGGAAAAAAGATTTTATAAGCATTAAATGTTTATAAAATCTTTTTTCCCTGCGTTTCTTTTAATATTAATTTTATTGACTTAACGTATTAGCGCATTCAAATCATCCTTCTTTAAAATGTTCCATTTTACACTTTACTGCTTGACTTTATTTAACTGTGTTTCTGCGTTTTATGGTTATTGTACGTTTAATTTGCTCAGTAAATATTTTTTCATTAGTCATGAAATAAAATAAATTATTCAAAAATAATACAATAATTTAATTAAATTAGTCATGCAGTGTTTCATTGAGTATACGCAAGTAAATGTTTTTTTTGACATTTGACATTTCGTTGTGTACTGTGCGATTTATTTCATGTGTTTTTTCTTATTATTACGACCCTATTTACTTTTTTTTAAATTCTATGGTTTATTTCTTTGCCGTTTTCTCATATCGCATTAGACATTGGCAGAATAATCGACATCGGCACCATTGCCATAAACAAAAATAGAACAGAATAGACCCTATTTACCGGCCCTGGACCCCGATATCTTCCTCATCTGACGACCTTTGCTGACCATATCTGAAACCGTTGTGTGTTGACAATGCTACCATCAGCAAAAAGTCGACGTATACTTTCATAAACTGCAATGTCTGCATAAATACATTTCGACATTATCTCGTTCATGAGCTGAACACAAGAGTTATTTCGTTACTTGGCGAGTGGATATCACCAGTAATCGTAAGTATTTTATGCTCATTATTTTTAATCTAAAAATATATTACGAGAATCACACAAACCTCCTATACAATATGTATCATAAGCAATTCTTCGAAAAATATGCATATCCGAAGATTGTGTTATGTTTAGTTTTGAACTGGTGTCTATTGATAATGAGGAACCATTTTTCAACATAACCCTGCTGGTATTAAGCTATTGTTTATAATTGTAATCGAAAGAAATTTATATTGAGTTTCCTATTTCAGATTACTAAGGAAGATTACAATTGTGAACCTTGTAATGAGCTCCTCACGAAGAGCATAAACCAGCAATTACCAACATCACAGCTTGTTTGGTGCTCAAGCTTCCGGGTCATCTCAACCAGGACAGAGACAAGTGTGCAGTATATGTGAACGGTCTACGCTTAATCGTCCGAGCCATGCTATTGTTATTGACAAACAATTGCACCACATCAGGTACCTATTAATGTTTTTATATTGTTTATTATAATATTTATGCTGGATATAAATGATCATACCTGTCAGTGATTGACCTATTCTGTAATAGTTTTAACACATTCACTGCTGAATACCCCGTAAAATGTCAGCACCCCGCGGTAATTCCTTACTATTGCATTGACAGTTAATGGGTTAACTAAAATAAAAATAATGTTAATAATAATACTTTTAACATGAAAATATGGAATGGCGTCGATTCTGTTGTTCACAAACTAATTTTAAGATATATACATCTACTCTTTCCATTTTGTTAAGAAAAGATAGAAGCTAATATTTTAGTTTAATCCCGTCAAATTAAGATACTCCATAGACAGTTTAGACGCGATTATAAACATGGCGACTAAAAATACGCCAGTTTACGTCAGGAGCGCACTAATTTGACACGTCTAAACTGACATTTTATTTTCTGTTATTTTCTTAACGAAACGAAAAGAAAAAGATGCATATAACTTAAAATTAGTTTAGTTTGTGAACAACAGAATTGTATTAATATTGTATTAATATTCATACATAAAATACCTGCTGTTAACTCAATGTTTTCATTCATAGATATCATCATCTTATAGAATATGCCATGCATGGTGGATGAGCTGCAAGCGTGCTGCTGCTAAATAATGTGCCTGGCAGAACCGGTATAGTTGAATATTATTGCAATTGTTTGGTCGGTTGACGAACTATTGGATGTTGCGCTCACGTAATGACGGTAGTGTGGTACCTTAGATTGGCTAGATACGAAGACAATATATCTGCTCCGCAGAATTTCTGGATGACATATTAATAAACCATTCCACTATAACATAGTGTTTTATTTACTTTTCCCTGTTTCTTGAACAGGTAAGTATTTAGGATCAGTAGGGTGGTAAATAAGTGATCACTTCTGACAACAAGAATTTAGTTAGACTTTTTAAAGGTAGGAATATAAATTATATAACTAGGGTAGGTACTTATCGTTTTTGTAAGTACTGAAACTATAGTTAGTATGTAAGTACTAATGAGAAGGTACTACTATTTTTAAACTGCTGTGTTATTTTTATAAATTAATTAATTGTATTACATAGTATACTTATATATAATTAAATTAAAAGCAATGATTAGTGTGCTAACAATGGCAATCATCTAATCTTAGCGTTGGCTTAGGGGTAGTTGGTTTCATGGAATCTGCAAAGTAAATAAGATGTTTTAGACCATAGGCAGCTAAATATTACTATTTGAGACTAAACTTCGAGCGTTATTACTTAGCTCATGCACGTTTGTTTCATTATTTTTGGTTATAATCCGAATCCCGAAAATAAACATTAATATTTTTCGAACTTCGTAGCGCTTAAATCACCAAAATAAATATTAGACATTATTTTCTAACTTACAGGAAGCATTTCTACTATATCTTATACTATACTTTCAACATCCGGTTTTCCAATGTATGGACAGTGGCATTGTTCTTTATGTCGTACTTGTATAACAGCAAGCATACAAGTACGACCTAAATTCGCCCATGGAACGGCGAATACTAATAGAATGAGTACTAGGAGCCCATAATAATAAAAAAGCCAGAAGATAGAATAGGGAAACCTTAAACATTTTCAATGAACCTCTCATTTACACTTTAACATTAGGGAGAAAACAGTATTAAATAAGGTCCGTGTTGCCTGGAAAATCTAAGTTTCTCTCAAAATAACTCTTCTGAATTATAATTTCACTGAAAATTTTATTTAAAAAAAAATTGAGTTTTCCATTGCTATGTTAATGCATATATGTTATTACATAGCAATATAAGAAGTAAATGTAAACAGTTTTCTAATAGTTTACTTTTCCTAATCAGGACACATTTTGATCCTGGTACCTGGTACGTAAAAACCCGTACTTAAACATTTTTTGCAATAAGAGCGCAAAAGTTTTGAAGTTCAAAAAATGGGCACATGTAGGACTTGAACCTACGACCTTCGCGTTTCAAACGCAATGCTCTATTCTATCCAGCTGAGCTAATGTGCCACTACAAATACCAATCAAAATTGCGTCCTGTATCATCGCTCACAGTGCATTCAGCGACAGCAGCGCCCGATGCCCTTCAAAACAAAGGTTTAAGTTGCGGGCAGACGTGGAACTATTGAGACACGCATAAACCCTTTTGACGACAAAGGACACCATAACATTTACACCATGCTAGACAGATGGCATTGATTTCAAATTAACTATTTTTTTTTTAAATGAATATGAAGACATTTTATTTCCTTATTATAAAATAGTCACTTACTGGAGGCGTAACTAGGTACATACCTAATGTAATGGTTAAGTTACTTTAATACCAAGTGCCATACAGAGAACCACATTTTTAGTTATTATTATCATTAGTTACTTTCTCTTAATTTTTTAGATGTGATACTATATTAATACCTTTAAAGAATTTCTTTTGAATTATAGACTAAATACTAAGATTTTTCCTTCATTTGGGTTACTTTACACTTATACACTTACTTACGTAACCAAGGTCAATTGTTGGTTGGCACCAGGATTAAATTGAAAAAAAAAAAATGATCAAGATTTCATTACTTAGGGTTATTTCTTTACTTTTTATTTTCTAATACTTATTATTTATATTTATATTATTCATTATTAAACACCGTCATGAGACGTTATGGTATATCTAACGTGACTGTAAAAACTGAAAGTGAAAGTGGCCGGCCTCTGTACGTACAGGTATTATTTGAAGAAACGTTCCGGTATTTTCGAAATATTAATATTATAATAACACTTTAAATTAGTGAGGATTTGTTCTCAATCTGTTAGTGGAGTGAAGCGCATGGGTTGCATGTTAATAAAATGACCTCCTTGGAACATCCTTGGATGTTCCCCAAGATAAATTGGTCGCAACTTCCCCGACAACGACTAGTTTATCTCTTCTCACTGAAAGGAATAGCAGTTCTGTTAAATTTAACGGAACTGCTATTGCTTTCAGTGAGAAGGTTAAGAACCTTGAGGTTTGGATCGACAAGCATTTTCTTGAGACCCACAGCTACAGAATGTCAGTCGCACACACACACAATTTTTGCATCTGGTAAGTCTCTGAGACTATTGCGGAACTTTCTTCCTACTGCCACTAAAACTTACTTCCCATCCTTGACCCAGATGTCAGTTATCCAGATCTTACTGAGGCATAACTAGATAAACTTGCGCGACTTCAAAACTTTTGCATAAGATTTATATTTGGCCTGCGCAAATATGATCATATATCTGAATTTCGTACAAAGCTTCCCCTCAAAGCCCTTTCGTCTTCGCCGGAATATTATCTCATATCCTATTTCAGCTCTACAGCATTTCGTGTAATCCTAAAACCACCTCTTATCTTAAAGAAAGTTTTAAGTTCCTTTGTGACACACATATAATAGATTTCTGAGGTCATCGGAAAACCTGATATTAGAGATACCAATGCATTCCACTAGTTTCTACGATAAATCGTTTATTGTATAAGCAGTTCGGCTATGGAATAACTTGCCCGTGTCAATAAGGTGTGCTGAAACTCTGTCCACTTTTAAAACTATGATTAAAAAGCACTTTCTCTCTTTTTAACCCATTAGGCGCTGCTGTACCTTTTCAAGTACAGCACTACATTAATGTAGCTACTAGTTTTTTATAACAAACATAATTTTTAGACTGTTGTTGGTAAGAAGACATACAACGCTAATCATCAACTACTAATATTGGAGATTAGGTACATTAAAACTGTGAGATCAAGGATTGTAAACTTGGAGTTTTGCGGCGATAACGAGTAAATAGTGATCCAATTTATATTTATATTGTTTAAAATAAAATATTTAATTAATTTTTAATTTCAATGTATGTTTTTGGAAGCTTATATCCGGGGCTATAAAATAATTATTGAATAAGAGATCTGAAACTTGTTTTAAAAAAATATATGCTCTAATATACTACTGTACCTGATTGTGTATAATGGCGGAATCCATACATAGATAAACTATTTTTTTTTGTCAGATTTCACTACAATGAGTTCCAAGAAATTCAATGTATCAATAGATTACAATAAGTTAGAAGAAGCTGTGAATGCAATTTTGGGTGATAATGACAGTGAGGCCGAATTGGATTTTGCAGTATACCACCGGAATTGACGGATGAAGAAGGTGCCGACGGTAATATGCTATTGGCATCGTTGCCCAAAGATGTACCAGGTAACATAAAGGTATTTAGGTGTAATTATGACAGCAGAGATGATGAACCTATAGCTAAAAAAGCTAAACGAATTCGTCGCCAATAACCAAATTAGCCAACTTAGCGAAAATGTGCATCTGTTTACTCTATTACTGTGCATGAACCATCTAATGTAGAAAACAGACAATGTGAGATGAAAGAACATATAGTAAATCTTACACCTGTACAAATATATGAGAAAATATTTGATGAAATTGTGATAAGCTTGATAATTACAAATACTGTGTTATACGCCACGCAAAATAACAGACACATTCCAACTCGACTAGAACGACTTGAAAACGTTTATAGGAATTACGATCTTGTCTGTATATCATAAATTACCACGAGAACATTTGTACTGGTCCTTAGGCGAAGGTGTGGGTGTAAAAATCGTAACTAGAGCTATGTCAAGACAAAGATTCCGGAACATAAAAATAAAAATAAATCTCCGTTTCGTGAATAACGACAAAGCTACCAGTACCAGCGACAAAATGTTCAAAGTGCGGCCATTAGCAGATATTCTAATAAAAAAGAACTCGAAGTGGGGTGTGATGCATGAATACATTTCAATAGACCACTCAATGGTAAAATACTTCGGTCATCATCCTGCGAAACAATTTATCCGAGGAAAACCTGTGCGATTTAGCTACAAAAATTGGGTAGCAGCAAGTTTACTGTTTACGTTTACCTGTAATAAGCCACGAAGACAAAATGGATCAGCTCTTATTTCGACGCAGCATTGCAAGATATTTTTTGCATCTCTTAAAGTCTCCTTATAAGGGCCGCCCTTCTTCGTCGTCGGTGCCAAGTTTACCTACAGATGGAGTAGGTCATTTCTCTCAAAAGTTAGCAAAACCACTCCGATGCGTTTTATGTCATGCACGAATTCGTTGGCAATGCAAAATGTGCTTAAAAAACATTGTATGTTCAAAGACAATTTTTCGAAAAATATCATAAGTAATACGCATAGTGTAGCCATTTGTGTACACCCCCTCAAGGGAAGCCTTATCACGTTTTTTTTTGTACTCTTTTGTTCTTTTGTTTTGTAAACAATATAAAAATAACCATTTCATTAATATATTATGGCTAATTTCAATTTGGCGGTTAATGGGTTAAAAATGTCATCATATTTTTATTTGCTCTTTTATGATGTTTATTAATTAGATGTATATATTTAGTTAAACTAGTATGATACACTTAACGTACATATTTATTGTATACTCTATGTAAATAGTACACTGTAGACTACCTACAGTATTTCTCTCCTGTAAAAGATTGCTCTTAGCGATAAGACCGCCCATTGGATCACCCTTTGTAAAATATTTATATTGTTGCTGTAATCTATATGGTGTACATAATAAAGAGTATTCTACTCTGATGATGTGTTCCGACCGATTTCGGCCACGGTGACCACTTCGACTCCTAGCCGTTGATTTGGCGCTCATGCGCCCGAAGATGGCTTATGTTGCCTATCTTGGCGGCGAAACTACGTGCACACTGAGGACACGTAAGCACGCCGTCGATGTAATTGTATGTGATGGCAGCAGGTGGACGGGCCTTTAATTGGTCGCGTTTGGTATCGAGGTCAGCTTTGCGCTGCTCCTCAAACTCGCGTACTTGTCCGTACACCATACGCTTTGCTGCCAAACGCTCCCATTCAGAGGGTTCTATATTGCATCTCTTCATGTGTCGTTTTAAGACATCCTTGAACCGGAGGAGTTGTCCGCCATGCTTTCCCTTGCCCTCCTCCAGCTCAGAGAAGAAGTTGCGCTTCGCCACTCTTTCGTCCGCCATACGTGATACGTGTCCGCACTACCGAAGCTGTCGACGCATTAAATAAGCCTCAATGCCACCAACATCGGCTCGTCGCAGGACTTCGGTATTTCGCACTGTGTCAGACCATTTGATCTTCATAATTAGTGGAGCGCCTGGGGGTTTTGACCTCGGAAAATTGCTACAGTGAATGAATTTTTTTGGTTGAGGTGGCATTTTCTTTCTTATACTTTATCTTGCAAAGTTTACCAAAAATTTTTTTGTGCTTTCAATTTTTTCACTTTTTAATTGAAAAATAATAAAAAATTAATATTCCAGCATATAATTTAATTTCAGATAGCATTTATTTTTATGTACACGTAGAATTTGTCATTCATCAAATGTCTCATGTCAAAAAAATAATTATAATAGTAATGTCTACGTGGTTTTCGACGGATATAAGATAGATTCTATTAAATCGGCCGAACGGAATCGTCGCGCATTGAAAAATAAATGTGCAGATATTGAATTCAACGCAGATATGCCTTTAAAAATCGCTCAAGATAAATTTTTGTCAAATAACAATAATAAAAGTCACTTGATAGAAATGTTGAGAATAAAATTAGCTGACAACAATATTTTTACATGTCAAGCGGAAAGTGATGCAGATAAATTAATTGTTGATACAGCAATTAATTTGGAAACAAAAAATGTTGTAATAGTTTCAGAAGATATTGACGTATTAGTTATATTAACGGCTTTAGCGGATGAGAGTCGTGAAATATATTTTCTAAAACCATCCCGAGGCAAGGTCGAACAAAAAATATTTTCTTCGAAGAGTCTAGAGAAATCTTTACCAAAATGTAAAGAACATATTCTTTTTTTACATTCCTTAACGGGTTGTGACACTACTTCGGCATTTTTCAATAAAGGAAAAATTAAGTTTGCCAAAAATTTTGAAAAACATCATGATTTGCATGAATTCGCAAAAATATTTAAAAACAAAAACGAAGACTTCAATAATATATTTCAAGCAGGTGTAGCATGTATTTTGGCTTTATATGGAGCTCCTGCAAAAATCAAAGACTTGAATACATTGAGATACAATTTTTTCATTAAAGCTACAACCAAAAATACCAGTGTTATTCTGTCATCATTACCACCTACAACTGATGCCGCAATTGAATACCTGAAAAGAGTGTACCTGCAAACCCAAATATGGTTAGGAAACGACATAAATATTGGAGATTGGGGGTGGAAGTATCTCAATAACATGTTCATCCCAATAACCATGAACCAATTACCAGCACCGGATAATCTACTGCAAATGTTATTTTGCAATTGCAAAAAGGGGTGTGGAGCTGCTTGTGGATGTCGGAAGAGTGGTTTATATTGTAGTGTAGCATGTTTACATTGTAACGGAGATAGCTGCCTTAATACTTTACCTACCATTCAAATGACTAAAGTGGAAGAAAATATTTGATATATATCAATAATGTAAAATGCCTTAATAAACAAAAATTTTATTTTAAATGTTACCTTTTTTCCGATTTTCCTTGAATTACTACATTTACTCACTTATTATGCATATATAAAAATATACCTGAACTTAATTTTCATATACAAAATCATTTTACACAATAATATGCCTCATACTATTTGAATTATTATAATTATCCATTTTTTTCATTTTAAAATCAAAAGCACAAATTTTAAATTGGTAAACTTTTTTATTTATGTTATTAGCTAAACATTCGTTTTTTTTTTTTTTTTCATCCACTGTAACGGAAGTCTGAGGTTTCTATGATTTTGACGCTCCAGGCGCTCCACTAAATGGATCGGAGACATTTAAGGTGAAAACGATCTAGAGTACGTATGTGGTGGCGGTACACACACCACGTCTCAGCGGAATATAGAAGGTTTGGCAGCACAATTGCCATGTATACGGATATTTTCGTATCTAGCTTAAGGTCATGTGAGCAGAAGACCTTGGAACACAACTTGCCAAACGCTGCAACTGCAGCTCCGACTCTGCTGTTGATCTCAGCATCAAGGTCACACTTAGAACTTATAGTGTTCCCCAGATAACGAAACTTGTCTACCTGCTTCAACACATCCTCACCAAGCTTTATATTCAGTGTCTCGTGACCGTGAATGTCCAGGGACATCACCTCCGTCTTGTTGACGCTGATTTTTAGCGGACATCAGCTGTTGTATCTCGTTTGGGGATTCTGCTAAGAAGCACAAGTCATCAGAATACATGATCTCAGTAATCAGTGCATGTGAGACTTTGGTGCGAGCCTTAAGTCTAGCCAGATTGTAAAGACCGCCGTCGGTGCAGAAGCGGATGCGAATTCCTTGTGAAACAATTTGTAAGACCTCTCCTACTACCACTGCAAAGTATAAGGTGAACAGAGTTGGTGCTAAGACGCATCCTTGCTTGCTTGCTTCCCCACAGGTAACGGGGAAGAAGTCTGTCTGTGCACCGTCTACAGCAACGCAGCATTGCATGCCGTCATGTAGGAGTCTAAGAAGTCTCACAAACTTTTCAGTGCATCCCAGCTTACCTAACACTAACCATAAAGCTTCACGAGGCACACTGTCGAAAGCCTTCTCCAAATCAACAAAGCAGAGGTACAGCTTATGACCCTGTTCTCTACTCTTTTCCTGTAGTTGACGCACGGAAAATATCGCTTCACAGGTGCCTCGCTCTGGTCGGAAGCCGAACTGGGTTTCAGGCAGGATCTTTTCAGACAATATCTCTAGGCGGTTTAAGAGAACTTTAGCAAAAACCTTTCCAGGAGTTGATAAAAGCGTGATACCACGATATGAGTTGCAGTCGGATCGGTCACCTTTGCTCTTATATAGTGTTCTTATACGCGATACTTTAAACATATCAGGAACGCGCTCTTCCTCCCACATACGAACAAACAGCTCCCATATCAACTTATACAACCCCTCTCCGCCGTATTTTATCAACTCTCCCGGCATAAGGTCAATGCCAGCCGCCTTTTGGTTTTGCTGCTGTCTGATGGCAGTAACAACCTCATCAAGCAATAGTGGCTCGTCCAACTCAAGAACAGGAGGGAGTTGAGGCATTAACCCATTACTTCCCAAGCATTGAAAATATTGGATTTTTTTGATGAAATCTTGTATTAGGGCTCTTAATATGTTAAGAAAAAATAATATGGCAAAAAAATAAATTAAAAAAAAACGGTTTCGCTGACTCAGCATGTCCTATAAATAGGACAGTGGGAACATATGGTCAGGAAAAAGTAAAGATAAGAATTATATGGAAATCAGCTTTATTTAAAAATAGGACCAATAACAGTATCAGAAATAATGTAATAAAAGCTTATTTTGTATGATAAGGTATGAAACAATCACTGCAGAGTGTTTTTTCACATTTAGAACAAAATGTTAAAGGCTTTTTTTTACAGCCTTGTCCTTGGCAACGTCTTTGTTTGTCCCTCTTGGTCATATAGTGACCATAGTTGTCAAATCTTATAGGTTGTAAAAGAACTTCTGAAGTACCTGATGTAAGCTTATTTACTTTGCCTTCCGATTTTTTCATCCAAGAAAAACATACCCTTCTTCTGAAATCAAGCAGAGGTATGGTCTCATCTTTATTTACCTGGTTATAAATAATCCATGCATTGACTAGAGTCATGTCCAAAACACGGATTACTAGAGGCCAATACCATTTTTTACCTCTAAAGCGGATTGGATACTTAGAAATAAGCCAATCATGTTTATCCACTCCTCCCATGTTTTTATTATAATTATGAATAAGCTTTGGCTGATTCACAGCAACTTTGGCCTTTTCTACCTTTGAGTACCTATTAGTTTTTACAAAAGGTTCAACAGTATCAAAATTAGTTAAGAGACATACTACATTGTTATCATGCCATTTCACGCATAATATTTCATTATTTTTATCGAAACGATGATCGGAATAACCACGTTCTTGCTTCTTCATTTCTTGTTTGGTCATGATTGGACATTTCTTAGTCCTATTGTCTCTGACTGTCCCTGTAGCTCTGAACCCTTCAGATTTCAAGTCAATCAACAATTGCATACTGCTGAAGAAGTTATCGAAGTAGACTACATGTGCACTAGGATCAGTACATACTGTAAGCAACTTTTTTACCACTCTTGAACCCAAGCCATCACCAGTATTACAAGATATTTGAGGATCCTTTCCTGTATAAAGCGAAAAGTTATAACAATATCCGCTTACTCCACACAGTGCCCAAAGCTTGTATCCAAATCTTACTGGTTTACCTTTTATAAACTGTTTGATACCATGGTGACAAAAGTATTTGACGATCATTTCATCAACAGCTAAGTTGGATTCAAAAACACCAAACTTTTGGAATGATTTATTAGCTTTATCGATAAATGGGCGAATTTTGAAAGCTTTGTCACTATTATCAATTCTTGAATTGTCATTGAAATGTAAATATGATTTAATTTTATCAAAACGATTCCGAGACATCGCTCGTTCAACAAATGGAATGTGTACATCATCATCTCTGCACCAATATAGTTTGCTTTGAGGCAAGTGGAGATACGAAGAGAAAAACAAAATTCCTATGAATACTTTTAGCTCATTCACGGTAAGATTGAAGTTCAAATCATTTTTATAATTTTTGGCATAGGTTACTGTTTCATGCACTATATATTCTAGAATCTGGTCACATAACAAGTGTTCGAATATTTCTACCGCAGATTTTCCTTCCAATTCCGTAATCATATTTTCTAAACATTGTTTAGCAGTATTAGATTCCGGCTGAATTTCAGAATATACAGGTTCACACTTACGCCAAATGACTGTCTTGTTGGTCCGAGATGTGGTTTGAGTAGGAAGATCTTCCTCGACGTTATCAATTGTACATGAAAATTCCACTTGACCAGCCACATCTGACACTGGCAGAACTCCCATATCGTCGTCATTACCTTCTTCTATATCAGTCATTTCATCCACTTCATCCGGGGGCAATATCGCAACTTCCAAGTCATTGAACTCCTCGTCACTACAATCTTCAATATCTTGAAGATACTCGGTGATTTCAGACACCATCAATGCTTTTTTATATTTTCTTCTCACTGCATCCATGATCTATAAACAATAATTATACATATATAGTAAGTATAAAAATTATATTATATATATATATAAATATATATATACATATACCATCCCAAACTAAACAAATATATCGTTAACCACTTGATAAGAAACAAAATCTAATATTTTTGCTTACCTCCTTTGCTTTCCTCAATCTTATAAAAAAATCACAATTTTTTATATTACGAGATGTGTTGTGCTTGACGAAGACTTATCGACTAAAGTAAAGTTTACGAAACACTTGCAAGAAACAAAACAATAGACACGTTTGAACTTATAGCGAGCGTAACAGGATCGAACACGCTTTCACGGCTACTTGTAAAGACATGTTCCCAGTGTCATATTTATAGTACGCCTTTTTTTGAATTAGTATCACAAGCTTCCAAATAATATTTTGTTTTAGTTTTTAATTATAATAGATTCAGTAGAGATCTAAAAATCTATTTGATGGACTTTGAAGCTGATAACTTTTTATTTTCGGTTTTTTATAATCAAATCATAATACTCTTTTTAAGCTGACGAATTTCCTCAATTTAAAAATATGTATATTATAAATACGATAACTTTTTTAAGAGCGAAAAAAATATATTTTATTGGGAAAATAGTGTGAAAATACGAATTTCATCAAAACCAATAAAAATAATAACCCTAACATAGAAAAAAAAATGTTGAATATAGTGTCCTAAAAATAGGACAGTGGGGAGGAATGGGTTAAGCCGATGGCTTAAAGATCAGTTGAACGATCCACATTCAGCAGAGTATTGAAGTGCTCCGCCCAGCGCTTTAGTACATCCTCCCTGCTAGTCAACAGGTGTCTACCGTCTAGAGACCTTAAAGGTACCTTTACATAGTAGGATGTACCAGTCAGCCTACGTACCTCACCGTGGAACTCCCCAAGTTGGTTAGTGTCAAAAAGCCATTGCATGTGAATGGCTTTGTCATGCCACCACTTGTCTTTAGTCTAACGAGACAGCTTGCGTAATTCCTGTTCACTAGCTTTGACCACCTCAACGCTTCATTGTCGCCTTCCAAGCTGTCGCAAGAGATCCCGGTGTTTGTCGATAGCCGCCTGTAGAGCTTCATCATTTTCATCAAACCAATCTTCATTGTGACGGCGTGTTTTGCCAAGTACAGATGAAGCGGTAATCATGATATGAGATGACAAAGATCCCCAGGCAGCCTCGGTTTCATCTGCCTTATTAATCGGCAACAGCTTTTCAGACAACGCTTCAGCATATCCCTCACCTCAGGATCATTTAGCTTCTTCACGTTCAAAGACGCAAGCTTTTTTGTAGCAGACCTACGGGCAGGAAGGAAGCGAAGTCGTACCTTAGTGACAACAAGTCGGTGGTCAGACCAACAGTGCGCACCCCTCATGACACGGGTAGATACGCACTTGGCTGAAATCTCTTTGCCTTACAATGTCATAGTCGATCAAATGCCAGTGCTTGGATCTTGGGTGCATCCATGTTGTCTTGTACTTGGCGGCAAGCCTGAACATAGTGTTCGTAATTGCCAAACCGCCAACTCCATGTCTACCCAGAATTCCAGGCCAAGCCTCATAGTCCCGACCAACCCTGGCATTGAAATCGCCTAGCAAAAGAATCTGCTCTTTGGCGCTTATGCTGTTGAGGCAAAGAGAAAGTTCCTCATAAAATTTGTCCTTGATGTCATCTGACTTGTCTAGCGTTGCGAGCATAAACACTGATGACATTAAGGTGATTATCCTTGTCTAGATGAAGGCGCAATGTGGTAAAGCGGTCCGAAACATGTACAGGGTACTCCTCAAATCGCTTTACTAAGTGATTTTTGATGGCAAATCCTACACCTGATCGCCGAGCATCAGAGGTAAACTAAGAGTTAATCAGGTTAGTTATACGGGTTGGTATGACAAGGCAAGTCCGGTAGCTTTTCAATTCAATTATTTTTAAATTGTCCTAAACGATTTTTATTGACAGGAACAAACCTCAAAGTTTTCTTTGAGCTCTGACTTCACTTTTCTGAGTAAAAGCAACTAACTGGCCACAGTGATCAGAGTCTAACTCATTTATAATTAAATGGTCAGAAGGTCTTAAGTTAGTAAAGATGTTGTCTAAACAGGTGGCACTTGAGGCAGTTATTCTAGTCGGCTCAATGAATCTCATCTCATCTGTCTCCGACGATGGAGTGGAGTGGAGGCTATGTATGAGGACGTCAGTTGAGCCATACATTCCTTCAAAACCCACTACACTGTTGTCATGGGGGACTTTAACGCAAAACTGGGCATGCGAGAGGCGGACGAGACGAAAGTGGGGCAATTTGGAGTTGGAAATCGGAATCCCCGAGGTCAGATGCTAATGGATTTCATGGAAAAGGAAGGACTCTTTGTGATGAATTCTTTTTTCAAGAAACCATTGCACCGCAAGTGGACCTGGATTAGCCCCGATGGTCAGACCAAAAACGAGATAGACTTCATAATGTCAACGAGAAGGTAAGTGTTCAATGATGTCTCCGTGATCCATGCGGGTAAAACCGGGACCATACCGTATTGTTAGAGGCATCTTGAACCTCAACATTAGGCTCGAACGCTCTCGACTTATGAAGTCTACGCTCCGTCCAGCGTCAACCCAACTCCAAAACCCCGAAAGCTTTCAGATCGAACTGCAAAATCGCTTCGAATGTCTCGGTGAATGCGTAGATGTGGACGACTATAAAAACAGGTTTGTGGAAACTCTCCAAACGGAAGGGTCTAAGTTTTACAAAACCCTCCGTCTAAAAGGACAGAAGAAGATCTCCGGTCCCACCCGTCGGCTAATGGAAAAAAGACGGGAGGTGGTCTTAAAATCCCCTGATGACGCTTCGCGTATCAGATGCCTTGATAGACAAATCTCAAAGTCTCTGACTCGCGATATACGCCAATTTAATACAAACTGTATTAAAAAGGCTCCGGGCCCGCTCGATGCGGAACAAAGTGTTCGCACGAGATTTGTCTGTTGGACAGAGCCTACTTGCAAAGCTGAAGACTGGGGATGGTAGGATCGTCACTTCCAAGCCCGAGATTTTGGGTGAGATTGAGAAATTCTACGGAGTTATACACATCAAGACACGCACCTGTTGTAAGCCTGGCTAATGATCCTAGAGCCAGACTAACCCGACACTACACCGACGATATCCCGGACGTTAGCCTGTCCGAGATTAGTATGGCCCTGAAACAGCTCAAGAACGATAAGGCGGCTGGAGATGATGGAATTACGGCTAAGCTTCTGAAAGCGGGTGGCAAACCGGTTCTTAAAGCGCTTCAGAAGCTATTTAATTCAGTCATTATTAAACGCCTAAGGCGAGGCACAGGAGCGTAGTGGTGTTGTTTTTCAAAAAGGTGACAATACCCTCCTGAAAAACTACAGACTGATATCCCTCCTGAGCCATGTCTAAAAGCTGTTTTCTAGGGTCATCACGAATCGTCTCGCTCGCTGGTTTGACGACTTCTAGCCTACCGAACAAGCAGGCTTCCGAAAAGGCTTTAGCACCATAGACCACATACATACGCTGCGGCAAGTTATATAGAAGTCCGAGGAGTATAACAAACCACTATGCTTGGCGTTTGTGGACTATGAGAAGGCCTTCGATTCGATCGAAACTTGGGCGGTGCTACAGTCTCTCCAGCGGTGCTAAATTGACCATCGATACATTGAGGTGAAAAAGTGTTTGTACAAAAACGCCACCATGTCAGTTCGTCTCCAGGATCAGGACTCGAAACCGATCCAACTCCAGCGTGGAGTGAGACAAGGAGATGTCATATCTTCTAAATTGTTCACTGCTGCGTTGGAAGATATCTTCAAGCACGTGGACAGGAAAGGACTTGGCATCAACATCAACGGCGAGTACATCACTAATCTCCGTTTTGCAAATGATATCGTGGTCATGGCTGAGACCCTGGAAGACTTGGCCAAAATGCTCAATGACCTCAGCAGAGCTTCCCAACAAGTGGGTCTAAAGATGAACATGGATAAGACGAAGATCATGTCGAACTCTCATGTCCCACCCTCTCCAATTCTAGTTGTTTGCTCAGCACTCGAAGTTGTTGACGAGTATAATATACCTGGGACAAACAGTCCAACTAGGTAGGTCCAACTTCGAGAAAGAGGTGTCTTGTTGATTCCACCTCTACTGGACAGCGTTCGGGAAGCTACTATACATCTTTTCGGTTGTCCAAGATACCACAGTGTCTCAAGACTAAAGTCTTTGACCAGTGTGTGTTGTCAGTGATGACTTACGGAACTGAAACGTGGTCGCTCACAATGGGCTTCATACGAAGGCTCAGAGTCACGCAAAGGGCAATGGAAAGAGCTATGCTCGGAGTTTTTCTGCGTGATCGAATCAGAAATGAGGAGATCCGCAGAAGAACCAAAGTCACCGACATAGCTCTGCAAGTCGCTAAACTTAAGTGGCAGTGAGCAGGGCACATTGCTCGTAGAACCGATGGCCGATGGGGCAGTAAGGTTCTGGAGTGGCGGCCACGTACTGGAAGACGCAGCGTAGGGAGGCCCCCAACAAGGTGGACCGATGACCTAGTGAAGGTCACGGGAAGCTGATGGATGCGGGCAGCACAAGACCGGTCAGCGTGGAAAGCCTTGGATGAGGCCATTGTCCAGCAGTGGACATCCATAGGCTGAAGAAGAATGAATCTCGCCTACAAGTTATAAGACTTGAATAATGACATAAATTTATTAACTGAAGAAACTGGAGTCAATCTAAGTCAGTCTTTGTCCTCGATAGAAGACCTATGCATTCGATATACTTAGTTAATGGTATTTTTAGTTATTTTTTAAGATATGTAGGTATTTCAAATCGGGAACAGGCGTCATATAACTGGGCCATGTGAAAACCATGGTTTTTGAACATTATTGCCAAGAAAAACTAGGTGCATCTCTGCGGCATTCTCTTGAGATTATCGAAATCCTATAAAAAATATATCAATATAAACTTTGATTGCAACCTCATGACCGGTTGACGTAGAATTGACAGAATGCGTGCTGCAAATACTGCACAAGAAAAAACCGAATAGAATTAGAACAGATTCGGTCTATATTACTTTATTGCTAAAATATAATTGAATATTTCTTACAAAAAAAATTAAGAAAACTGAATTCCTCAGTGCTGGTCAGGGTTAGTTCAGAGCCATTACGCAATTTTATATGGAGTTTACGCAAATTTGGATAGATCAACGTTACACACGTTACTAACATAACAAGTGCAACTAACTTTGTACACTCTTGTTTTTTTTTATCATTATTATTATTTCTTTATTTTATTTTATATACATATAAATAACATTTTTAAATATTTCTACAAAAAAAAAATATATATAAAAAAAAATATATAAAAAATAGTAGACCACAGGTGTCGTGAACAGGGTCCAAGCTACCGGCGGTCAGGGCTCCAGAGAGAGGAACTTCCTGACAATTCGAGCCGTGTCCAGAAGTTCAGCTTTCTGAATCAAGCTGCCTAACGAGAGTCTCCTGAGGTGTGGGTCGAGGCTCTTGGCTATTAAGCCATTGGCTGTCACGACTATCGGTACAATGATTGTTGAATCCGCCTTCCACATGTCGATAACCTCGTGAGCCAAGTCAAGATACTTGATTTGTTTATCTTTCTCGGCTTTCACGAGGTTCTTATTATGCGTGGTACGTGCTCTGCCTACACCAAATCATTTGCAAAGCGACATGATTGCTATTTACGTCAATCGGATGTTTCCACATAAAACTGCAACCACCGCACTCTGCTCTCCGCACCGCACTCTCCGATCACCTACTCTCGTCACGCTGACGCCGTAGCCCATTTTACTCAATTTTGCAATCGATTATTAAATTGTAATTAATAAATCAATAATGAAATTTCGACACTTCGGTACTAGCATCGTCCAAGTTTAGACATAAGATTTAGCTTAAGTTAATATTGTAATTTTCGAATAATTAAATCATTATTCAAGTAATTTCGGGTTTTTTTAAGTCCTTCGGCTGCCACCTTATAGATTTCTAACAGTCGTTAATCTGCTGACTCCGATAGTCGCTGTCGGTATTTCCAAGTACCTCGTCGAATATCCGAACTTAAGAAGTCGCAGCTGAAGACGTATCCAGGCATCGAAACAACGAAGAAAACTATGTTTATGTAAGTCCTTGAACCTTTCTTCAAGTGTTATACCTTGTCCTTCCTTTTACCTATATTAGATTTATTAAGTCAAGATTTCTTCCTACTTCCTCGTGGATGGAATCTACTTCCCTAGTCCCAATGGACTAGGGAAGTAGATTCCAATAGGATAATAGATAATTTGGGATTAGATTTATCATTCGATAGCGACAAAATGGCATTGGACCCAGATACTATATATAAAGCTTTGCGTACAGTCCCCAATTTTGATGGCAATCCGAATGTTCTAACACCGTTCATTAAAATATGCGATGAGTTCGTATTACAATAAATAAATAAATATATACTGACAAATCACACAGATTGAGCTAGCCCCAAAGTAAGTTCGAAACTTGTGTTATGGGATATTAACTCAACAATACTATATTTATAATAGATAAATATATAGATAAACATCCAAGACCCAGGCCAATCAGGAAAAGATCGTTTTCCATCATGACCTGGCCGGGGATCGAACCCGGGGCTTCCACGTCGCAGGCAGGCGTGTTGACCGCTGCGCCGCGGAGGACGACAGTACAATATGTCAAGAATTACGAGTAAACAAATCTATGCCTCATAAATGGTACTTTAATTATAATCACAGTTTCCGCAGCTTCAACAATTAATTCCAATGGCATAGCAGACAATTGGCAAGGTATTCATGACGGCTTAATAAATAATTTTCTGACCAAAGGGACGAGACCGCCCTTTACAATGATATGTCTTTGCTGACAGAAGGCAATAGGTAGCACACCGCAAGAATATTACGACAAATTCCAGACCTTTTTTAGCATTGTAATGACTTATGTGTCATTGCACGAAAATTTAGCCACTGCCATAGAAGCAAAGCGCGACCTTTATAAAAAGTTAACTTTACAATCGTACGTCAGAGGTCTTAAAGAACCTTTACGGTCCAGTATTCGATGTATGAGATCCGAAACGATTGAAAAGGCTCCGAAATTTATACAACAGGAATTAAATGTTATGTTATTACCTACAACAACGTAACGAGAGTATTCCCGAGCGACGTAATCCAACACAGTAAATCTTTAGAATGGCACCAGCAGTCTCTACGACCACACTGAAAGCTTTTAGTTTCAATGGCACAGGTCCTAGCTGGCGGCGGGATTATAACCCGCAAAGTAACGTCTTTAAATTGCCAAATAGTAACTCTCCAGTGCAGCATACCGGTCCGAAACCGATGAGCGGTGTTAGTCATTTTGCTCCTAAACCTCTAGGGCTTCTGAGACATGAATGGACTAAGTCAGGGAAACCACCACCTAGCAATTACTATGAGACACGTGAAATGACAACGATGAATTATAACGAGATGACCGACTATGACGATGCTTTTAATCACGCTGACTATTACTACGAACAACCCGACTATTATTTCGAATATGAACCTTACTACTATTCTGAGTATTACACGCACGATCAAAACGACCCAAACTATTAATATGCACAGGATAACTCTCAATCTAGCGCTAAATGCCTAGATGCACCACAACCATCTACTTCTTGTAAACCCGATCAGGATTTTCACAAACAAAACGGATCAGAAAGGGTTAAAATAGAGTTGAAAATTCAGGCTTAAAGAGAATTACGCTACGTACAAATATCAAATCACTTAAGCTGTTAATTGACACAGGTGCCAACCAGTCTTTTATTAGCCCTGAGGCAGTAGTTGTAACATCACTATTTAGTAATATGTACTGAAGTCACATCACTATATGCATGTCGGCTTCATTCTCTTTGTATAGTTCTTGCAATTTACGAGCGCGCGTGACTCTTGCTTGTGGTATGTTGTGTACATGCACAATGCGTTAGTGTGTGTGCCTGACGGAGCGTTCAGTAGCGAGCGGTCGGCCGCTCAGGTCACTTGTGCTTATTGTTTTCACGTCGCTATCCGCCACGAAGTACCGTCAGCATGTCAAATACCGATAAAAAGCGAAAAATTATTCGTAGTGAGGTGAGTTATTTAAATATGCATTTATAGCGTTAATTTAATATTGTATGGTATGGATCAACGATCATGAATATTGTATTATCTATTTTATTTGTAGGGTCGTGCAATTATCGCCCGAGTTTTTCATTTTCTACAAGAAGAATATAATTTCATGAAGGCGAATAATAATGATAATTGTGATTTGAGTCCTTTGGCTAACGTAAGAAAACGAACCGCCGAAGCAACAGGGGTCAGTGAACGTACTGTACCTTCTATTTTGAAAGAAGAAAAAGCGATGCCCTCTATATCTGCCAAGTTTCTATCACCAATGAAAAAACGTCGTAAAAGAAGTAGCAAATTTGATTTTGATAATTTTGACACTAATTTGATTCGAAGTACAATTCAAAATTATCACATCGAACACAAGGAAATTCCAACTTTAAACAAAATTCGGTCAGTTCTCAGAGAAAAGATAGACTTTGACGGGTGTCTAAGCACTTTACGTTCATTGCTCATAAAAATTGGTTATAAATGGCGAAAGATTAGCAGTAACCGACGAGTATTACAAGAAAGGCATGATTTACAACTATGGCGTTTAAAATATTTGAAAAAGATTTCTCAGTGCCGTGCAGAAGGACGTCCTATTGTTTACACTGACGAAACATATGTTTTAACGTCACACGTTCGACAAAATACATGGGGCATAAAGGATAAAGATACTCCATTTATGAAGAAATTAGGTACTGGAAGCCGGTTTATTATAGTGCTCGCAGGTACTAAAGATGGTTTCATTCCAAATGCCTCATTGGTGTATAAAGCATCCTCCACAACTGGAGATTATCACTCAAATATGAGTTTTGAAAATTATAAGAAGTGGCTAGAAGAGAAACTTATGCCAAATTTGCCAGAAAGGGCAGTTATTGTGATGGATAACGCGTCCTATCATAACGCCCGCAGCAGTAAAATTCCTACGTCCAGTTCAAGGAAGAGCGATATGATAAAATGGCTAACTGATAACGGAATTTTATGTGACGATCGATTAAAAAAAATCGAACTCTATGATTTAATAAAAAATAATAAACATCGTTTCATAACATTCAAAATCGACGAAATAGTTAAAAGCAAGAATTTTGAAATATTACGTTTGCCGCCCTATCATCCTGAGTTGAACTGTATCGAAAATATCTGGGGAATTTTAAAAAATAAAATTGCAACTAAAAATATCGGACAAAATATGACTATTTTACAAAATTTAATAAATGAGTCTATGAACGATATCGACAATGATACCTGGCGTAAAACTTGCAAGCATGTCGAAAAACTTGAAGAAGAATATAGAAAATATTTCGATTTGGACTTCGAGTTAATGATTAATGTAGAATCAACTGATAGCGACACTGAAGAGTTTGAAGATAGTGACACTTCTGACGATGAATAATAATTAATTTTAATAAAACTTACTATTAAAATATTTGTTTTATTATCATTGTTGGTTTCAAAGAAAAAATAATTTTAACATTGATTATTTATTTGTATGCTAACCGTAGCGCGTCTACGCTCACGCACACATTTACACGTATACAGATACGACTTGAACACAACTAAGAGCCACGCGCGTTCGTGAATTGCAAGAACTATACCTGTGTTGACGACAATATGTATTTGTCAATATAGTAAACGATTATACAAAATGAACACAAGTGTTTAATTAAATCACATAAGAACATAACATGGTGTCAGAAGTCATGTCAGTGGTGACGAATCAACGTGAGTAAATAAAAGAATCTAAGAAAAATGGAGCACTTAAACTTTGAAACAGGAGCGGTGATGAATCGTCTTGAAAGACGGCGTTCATAATTATGTGAACAACAGGATTAAAGCATTAAATATGTCGTCAGTTTCTGCAAACAACAATGTGGAAGCATGGAGGCGCTGGTGGCAACAACTGGAGCTATATTTATTGGCTACAGGTTTGGAGAAATCTCCTGAAAAACGCAAAATCGCTATTTTATTGCATCATATTGAAGAAAAAGCATTACACATTTACAACACATTTAATCTCAAAATAGAGAAAACCACGTTGTTAGAGGTCAAAACTAAATTTGATAATTTTTTTTGAACCGAGAAGGAACAAAACCATGTGTCGTCACAATTTCTTCACACGGAGGCAACAGAAATCGGAATCCATCGAGCAATTTCTAGCTGATCTAGAAAATAAAAGTCGAGAATGTGAATTTCGCGCGCTCAGGGAATCTCTCATCAAAGATATTTTCATTGCAAATCTGAATCTGGATTTAGCACATGTACGTCAGAGATTACTGCAAGAACCTGATCTCTCACACCAGAGGATGCAAGAGCTGGCAAGTACAGTGATCATCGCACAACAAGATGCAGAAAAGATGGTCATCACGGTCATCGGTTATGAGGCTATATATCCCGCGAAAATGTGGAGGTCGTGGCTTTTTAAACGCTACCCTCCACAATCGCGAGATATGCAGTCTCAGGGAATATTTTCTAGAAACCGACGTAGGGATGCATCGAGATGTGGTCGCGGTTGACAAGAGCCTCACTTCGCTCTCCTTGGCTAAAGAGAATTGGCGTAAACCAGTAGTGCTTGACACACATGATCGCATGGAGGTATGGAAGAGCAAAGAGCTTCACGGACGCTTTTTCCGAGCCCTACATGGGCCTGATGTAGATTTTTCAAGCGTCCGTAGCCTGGCTACGTTTCGGTGATCTTTTTGGGGAAACCGAAGGTTTTGTATGTGCAATTATGGAGGAAGTTATGATGACGAACAATTACCGGAGATTTATTGTCAAAGACGGCACAGTTGACATCTGTCGGGCATTTCACCGGCCGGGGGAATCAATAAGGTATATTATCTCCGGGTGTTCTCGTCTAGCTAACGGAGAGTACTTGCATAGACACAACCTTGTAGTTAGGATAATTCATCAGCAACTAGCTCTCAAATACAACCTTGTGGATTCGGAGGTGCAATACTACAGGTATATACCCGACCCAGTTCTAGAAAATGGCCATATCAAATTGTACTGGGATCGATCCATCATCACTGATAGGACTATTATTGCCAATAAGCCTGATATAGTGATGCGGCGTGAGAGAGCGGCATGCAATGATTGTTGAAATAACCATTCCGCATGATGAAAACCTCGTGAAAGCCGAGAAAGATAAACAAATCAAGTATCTTGACTTGGCTCACGAGGTTGTCGACATGTGGGAGTTGGATTCAGTAGTCATTGTACCGATAGTCGTGACAGCCAAGGGCTTAATAGCCAAGAGCCTCGACCAACACCTCAGGAGGCTCTCGTTAGGCAGCTCGATCGAAGGATTGGTTCAGAAAGCTGTACTTCTGGACACGGCTCGCATTGTCAGGGAGTTCCTCTCTCTGGAGCCCTGACCGCCGGTAGTTTGGACCCTGTTCCAGATGGGTGGTATCCGGTGGGCTACTATTTTTTATATTTTTAAATGTTTTTTTTTATGTATTGTTTATATAGAAATATTTAAAAATGGAATTTATGTGTGCATACAATGAAATAAAGGAATATTAATAAAAATAATATTTATTTGCTCAAAACATAGTATAACAGGTCTTACAGATAACAATAGTACAAACATGTTTGGCAAGTATAGACTCAGCACGCAGGGCGTTTCAAGGCGTTGTAACCAGTTGTTATTTTAGGTTTCTTTTTTTCACCACCTTCTACACAACTTTGGCATCAAGATGCATAGTAGATCCTAAAAGAACTGTTTTGTCATATTTAGGTACCTACGTAAGATACCAGTGTGGTATAATTTTAAAAATCAAAGTAGTCTCTTCTTCTTGCTTGTGTAAACACTATCCCTCTTATAACTATCTCTCTTTTTCTTCAGAGTTCCTAAGCAAGTCAGGCTATCTCATCATCATCATTATCAACCTTTTAATCGTCCCACTGCTGGGCACAGGTCTCCTCTCATACAGAGAAGGGTTGAGCGGAATCACCACGCTTGCTCAATGCGGGTTGGCGATTTCAGACTTAAGGTCCAGGTTTCCTTAGAAAGTACATATAACGGCAAAAAGGTTATACTTAGAAAGTACATATAACTTTAGAAAAGTTACATTGGTACTTGCCTGACTTGGAATCGGACCTACGCACTCATACCTGAGAGGCTGGTGTTTTAACCACTAGGCCACCACGATTCTACCAACACCTCTTGGCATCTAGGCTATCTATTCATTTAATAATTCTGCCATCAATGGAATGCTCATAAATCAATTACCCATGACGAAATTTCTATTAGGACCTTTTCTCAGTTCCACCAGTCTTTTTACCACATCACTTTTAGAGTTGCTGACGGGTATGGCCCGTCGTTTTGTTTACCGACGTATAGCGCAAGAAATAATTTTCAACTGAGCTAAATACAGTCCGACAGGCACTAGCAGGTATAAAGGTATAATAAAATACGGAACATTTGCCTACCAGTAGAGGTCGTTTGAGGCATTCACGGGCACGAATTGTCCTGTCTATACTAGTATTACTAGTGCTATATGTCTGTGTATGTAGTAGATTTTACTAACAACACACCTACAAACATGAATAAAAAGCAATAGGGTATACGCCATACGGTATAAAATACCGTATGTGAATTGTGAGTGTATTCTAGTCTCTACTTCAAAAACGGTTAATTCTACAGAAAAATGCAAGAGACATTTTTTGTAGACAATTTCGCAACAAACAATGTTATACGCAACAGACAATGTTATAATGACCTATATTGACCTCTGAGCAATAGATCGCGTGATATTTGCGAAAAACTGATTTTCGTGGCCTTTTGACTTTCATAACTTTTTTAGCCGACACGATATCAATGTCGATTTTTCACATCTTTATTACAATGTCATGATAAAGGTGTATACAAAAATTCAGCTCACTAGGAATTTTTCCGCAGATAAAACCTAAAATGACTATACTACACATTTATTACAAATATTTTACCTCCAGAGTCCCTGCAGAGTCCCTCCAGAGTCCCTACAGAGACCCTCCAGAATTCCTCCAGAGTCCCTTCCAGGGGTACCCTCTCACTTGGGGAGAGGGGGACCTTCTCCTGTGACCTCAGTGACAGGCCCTTGCCGCTACTACTGCCTGGGGCCACTTCCGTGCTGTTGACGCTGTCGCCCTCACATGCCTGTAGCCCTTTACAGGCCCCCGCTGCGGCCGTAGTCACGCCTGTGGCCTTTGTCAGGCCCTTGCTGCTGCGGTACTCATCCACCCCTGCCTTCGAGAGGTTACTGCCTTAAAGACAGTGTGCCACTACACACTGTAAGGTCAGAAAATAATGACGCTTATCAGAACCCGTCTTCATTAATGTGTCAGAATGTTGAATTAAATGAATTTACTGAACAGTGATCCACAAAACCTCAAAGAAGCTTTGTACAGTGATAAGGCTGATGAATAGAAGAAATCTATGGAAGCAGAATATCAGTCATTGATACAGAATAACACGTGGACCATAACAAACTTACAAGAAGGAAAGTCAGTAATTCCTTGCCGCTGGGTTTTTTATAACAAAGTTCAATCAAGTCAAGTCAATGGTTCTGTTACACGATATAGAGCTAGATTGGTAATTAAAGTATACAAACATATCAAAGGCCCTGATTATAATGATGTATACGCTCCGGTGGTCCGACATACATCCATAAGATACCTTATTTGTCTTACTGCTAAGTAATCATCATCATTATCATCTCAGCGTTAATCCCAGTCGCATCCGTAGCTTTTTCAGCTTTGGAGTCTGGGGTCCGCTTTACTAGTCTAACTGCTGATTTTGGCTAAACTTCCATATTTTCCGTGAAGCGACTGCCGTCTGACTTCCATAACCCGAAGGCAATATCTAAGCATTGCAGTTAGACCAATTGTTAGACTTTTGAGGGCTCCAGCAACCCGTAACGACTGCCACTAGATGTTCGTATGGCAACCGGGACCAACGACTTAATGTGCTTACCGAAGCACGACCAGACCAGTGCAAATATTCATATTCATGCATACAAATATTTGCACTGTGCGGGGATCAAACCCGCGCCTCTTTGCACAACGGCCGCGTTCTCTCCCGCTTTGCCAAAATACAACAAATGGATGCCGCCAAAGAAATCCTGGTTAAATACAGATGCACTGGAGAAATGGTCACCGACATATTGACGAAAAGACTCTCTCAACCGAAGCATGAAAACTTCACTACATCTATGGATCTACATTTAAAGCATTTGCATCCAGGAGGATATTAGGAGTATGGGTGCCTATGCTAAATAAATAGCAAACCATCTTTTCTACAGAGACTTTACTTGTCAACGTCCTCTTGTTTAGATAAATTTTGCACTGTCATATTGTTAATTGAAATATATGTCGCAGACAGCGACGGCAAAGCGGTAGGGTCGACATCATCTTGGTGTGGTGGTACAGGTTCCGTTTCGTAGGTGAGTTTTTCATTGAAACACGACGTGTAGATATACCCTCCAATCTTCATAATAACAATTTGAATAGGCAAACCGACAGTTTCGGTTCGGAGATGTGCCTTGGTCCGCGTCTCGATGCAAAGTCCTCGATCGACGAACCCCACTTTCCAAATCGACTCTGTCCATGTGACGTCATCACAGAAAAATAACGTCACAAGCGTTCGCCCCTCTACTACGTAAATCAAATCAGCAACTTCTATTAAAATTAATCGACGATCTCCGACACGGCCAGCCTGACGATTTGCACGTCCTCGTGCATCATCTTCATCATCATCATCATCATCATCTCAGCGCCAATCCCAGTCGCATCCGAAGCTCCTTCAGCCCCGGAGTCCAGGATCCGGTTCACCAGGCCAACCGCCGACTCCGGCCAAACCTCGACATTTCCCGTTGCACGTCCTCGTGCATGTCTGTAACAAATTAAAAAAAAGGCACAGAAAACCGACTTGGAAGCATTTTGAGAGCTCGGCCAACCTGACCGTCACACGTCACGTTTAGTTACATTGACTATTAGAAAACCAAACAAACTTCATTGTTTTAACAACTTAAAAGCTTCCTTCAAGCCTCATAATTATCAACTTACAAAAAGAAAACAAAAGGTTCCTCCAAGCCTCATAATTATCAAATCAAAATCATAATCTTCAATAAGAAAACACACCATGGTTCGCTACCACAGTAGCTAGTGACAACTCATAGTTGACACCCATATCGTCATCACCTCTTTTGATACGACCAACTCTAGAGTCCACGACTCCCAGGTCAACACATGACCGTACAACTAATAGTCTCCTCTGAGACCCAGGTCCCCGCCACATCACTAGCTGCCCATCGCCCCCTGAACAACTCCTCACTGAGTTGCAGTTACGACTACAGACTAGTGCATGCAGTGCGACCATATCTACCAGAGTCCCCGCCACATCACTAGCTGCCCATCGCCCCCTGAACAACTCCTCACTGAGTTGCAGTTACGACTACAGACTAGTGCATGCAGTGCGACCATATCTACTAGTGTCCCCGCCACACCACTAGTTGCCCATCGCGCTCTGAACAACCCCTCACTGGGTTGCAGTTACGACTACAGACTAGTGCGTGCAGCGCGACCACATAGCCATGATACGTGTTCTATTTGCTGGCGGAGGCACCCTCCTCACCATCTTCTACATTTTGAAAATCTAACTCAGCAGACATTACTTGGAAAAATCTTTCGTACCTATGCGATCGTGTGGTACTTATAAGTTCTGTTTCCAATCAACGATTTCAATAGGTAACGATCGCCATTATCGCCATCAAACAACTCACCAATATTAAATTTCATTACTTTAGTTCACTTCTATCAAATTTAGATTTTTCGTAAATAGCACTCATTTCTATGTTCGTTACCGCTTGTTCTCTTGAGAAGATTTAATAGTCTAGCCACACATACCATCAGAATCTTAAGTGAGCTTGTAACTATAGGCCACAGTGAACTTTAGTTTTGAAATAAAGACAAACCAGACATCATAATTTTAAAACCCTGATTTAAAATTTCTCAGTCCATTATAACAAAGAATACGGGTAGTACAAGAAAATATAATTTGCAAATAACTCTTATTATCATGTCGCAAAGAAATTGTTCAATACACAATACACTGGCACAACCTTCAACTTTGTACACTGTATATATACTGGCGCGTGTATACATACACCAATGAAATTACAGATTGCTTGACAAGAGAACATTCGGCCACGGAATAAAAATAAAAATAGTACGACTCACCGGATTATGGCAATTTCCCACAAACACCTGCCACTTGGCAGTTGCCAACCGTTGCACACCAGATATCTCGGAGCTCTCATAAAACTCCATTACGTTACCACAAACGTTTTGGGTATTTTGAAATCTTCTCATCGCCTGCAGAGTAGAGGCTCAAGTCTTGAAACCTTGGGCGTTCCGCAAAGCGCAAGCAGCTGTGACTCTGCGCCACACGCCATTGATGTGATTCACTAAGCAGCTAGAAGCGGGCTCCGCAAGCGCACTTTGCATGCTCCGCAAACGCACCTCCCTCGCCAAGCAACAGCCACCACGGCGCGCGCCAAGCATCAGCCAGCATTGTCGCGCGCCAAGGATCAGCCAGCACTATCGCGCGCCAAGGATCAGCCAGCACTAACGCGCGCCAAGCATCAGCCAGCATTGTCGCGCGCCAAGGATCAGCCAGCACTATCGCGCGCCAAGGATCAGCCAGCACTAACGCGCGCCAAGCAACAGCCAGCACTGTCGCGACAGCGCCGCGTCCAGCCGCACGTGCACGCCTGCAGCGGACTCCTGCAGTGCACTCCTGCGCGTACTCCTGCAGCGCACTATCACGCGGAGCGATCTGTTCTGCGTCAGCAATTGAGCGCACCTCGTTACGTGACGTTCACTTCTAGCCTCACTGCCCGTACATCCAGCATTTGCAGAAGCTCATACAAAGAATGAACAACTACACACATAATGGCAGAAAGTGACTGTTATTCTGTTCCTTGATTTATAACGAGATTGTGAGCAGTGTAGTTCTTTATCCAACTTCTGATGTCGCAGACAGCGACGGCAAAGCGGTAGGGTCGACATCATCTTGGTGTGGTGGTACAGGTTCCGTTTCGTAGGTGAGTTCTTCATTGAAACACGACGTGTAGATATACCCTCCAATCTTCATAATAACAATTTGAATAGGCAAACCGACAGTTTCGGTTCGGAGATGTGCCTTGGTCCGCGTCTCGATGCAAAGTCCTCGATCGACGAACCCCACTTTCCAAAGCGACTCTGTCCATGTGACGTCATCACAGAAAAATAACGTCACAAGCGTTCGCCCCTCTACTACGTAAATCAAATCAGCAACTTCTATTAAAATTAATCGACGATCTCCGACATATATATGTCGTGGATAATGATATCATTTTAATAAAGGTTGCTCATTTGATTTATGTTGTAGTGGGGCAAATGCTGTGGTATTATTTTGTAATGACGGCATGTGGACAGGGTCGTTTTGGAAAGTGGGTATTGTTGAACGGTCACTTCTCATTGAGACACGGACTAGGTTACTTCTTCGGAGCTAAATAATCGCCTTTGTCCTTATTCCATCAGTCAATAAAGTTTTAAAAAGTTACTAGACTCGAAGGCAATTACAATATTTTCATAAGAAGGATACTCCACATAATATTATAGGGGAGACCGAGGGGATTTGAAACAGTACTGATTTCTCGAAACTCAAAACTATTAGCGAATTGGCAACGTCACTTTTTGACTAACCTAGCCGCGGACGTGTCAGTTCTGTCCGTCGCGTGAGTCGTGCGGTTGTGGAGCCTTGAATGCCATATGACAAAAATCGAGAAAAGTAAGTTTTAAACCTATTTTTACTATGCCTATATTTTGATAGTAGTTTTGTACTTTGGTTTAAGTTAAAAATAAATTTAGTAGTAAAAATTAATCATTCGCAAGTTTAAAGAATGATCTATCGATTGGTACTAATAGCACATGATTTCTGTCTATAGCGTTTGGTGTATGAAACAAAATGTCAAAATTGTTTCAATTCCCCTTGGTCTCCCCTATTGGTTCTAGATTAGAAATGTACGCGCAATTAAACAACAAAAACAAATGGGTTGCTGCTGTACTTCGTGGAGTAGTATCATCCAGAGCGAACCTCTAGCCAGTCTCAGCTATAGACAATCCCGTCATCCTCCCTGGGACCTACTGCAACTGCTTAGTCACGTGGCCGTCACCCCGAATTGCAGTTGCTAACGGATACACGGCGAAAAGCGAATATTCCGCGCCTCAAAATCAGAATTGTCTCACTAGGGAAGGAACCTGAAACAAATCCGAGTGGGCTTTGAGGTGGTAGCCCCACCAGTGGGTTGGGGTATAGTGGGCAAATCACTCACTTACGCCAAAAATGACTAACTAACTGAAACAGTGCAAAACCGAACCGATCAAACGATGACGACCTTTGGGATTAAGAAATGGAATTGCTTGCTGGAATTTTCGAGCGCTGAACTAAGCTATTACATTAACATAAGCTGAAGCAGAAATGCCCTTAGCATTAGCATACAAATTGCATATAAACGATAAAAGGAAACTGATTCGGACAACTGAGAACGCTCAAGGGCCTTACGTTTTATTACTCCGGTAAGGAGATAGAAGAGGACATAAGTGAAAGCGGCGTGGAATTTCACATTTCTGATGCATCAAAGAGAGCCTCCTGGACTGGAAACCCATCTAAGAACGAATCATCACAGCTTGATTTAACAACAAGGCCTGCAAGATAACCCTGGATCAGTGCTATGCGCCTACAAACCTGCCATCAGAAGAAGATAAGAAAGAAAATTTGCAAGCAGGACATACTCATCGCCATGGGAGACCTGCTAAGGTTGGCCCGGTTAACGACGGCTGTCAAAGACATATGGGCAGACAAGGGCTGGGAGTTCGGAATGAAAATGAGGAGAGATTTTTGGAGTTTCATCGGAGGTACTTTATTCATGGTGAACACCAAAAATACACCTGGGGCTCA
Source organism: Sesamia inferens (assembly GCA_037179545.1). Lineage (NCBI taxonomy): Eukaryota > Metazoa > Arthropoda > Insecta > Lepidoptera > Noctuidae > Sesamia > Sesamia inferens. Next base: position 25,505,456 of record CM073921.1, read on the forward strand.
CCCGATGGTGTTACCAAAAACCAAATAGACCAAGTTCCCATCAGCTCCAAATGGTGTTCATCACTGCTTAACTGTCATGGCGCGTATATCGACAATGATCACCACCCGGTCGTGGCTAAAGTGCGGGCCAAAGTAGCTGTTGCTCAACCGACCAAGGTCAGCAGCTGGAAGCGATTTGAGGTAAGCACGAGACCTAGATACTGCAGAATCTTATAGACTGAAACTGAGAAAACGCTTTTTTTTTGCTTATGCGACTCAGCAGTGGACGTCTTTCGGCTGAAATGATGATGATGATGACCCCGCAAAACTGTGAGGTTTTTGAAACGTCCAAACGCGCTCCGAACCTTACTGGGATCAGGATTGTGGTGAACACATAATTTATGTTTATTTACTCTTTGGATTAGATACGAAAAATCTGCGAAGTAAAACGACTATGATTTATGACTTTGGTATCAATCCTATCTTCGTAACTCATAATCTGCCTAGCCTTATTCCAACTATGTTGAAGTCAGCTCCCAGTCTAATCGAATTCAGCTGAATACCGAATCTTGTGTTAGGTACAACTATTTATACTATCTTCTTAACTAGCCCATCTTAAGTGTTTTACTCACTTCCCATTTAGTATGACTGAGCCCGTACGTAGTCGAACCAAAGGCGATCACCTTTTGCTGTTATTTCGGCCAAATAACTAGTCATCATTGACTTGTTATTACGATTTCTGCGTATACAATACTTATCTGTTTTCATTCCTGCAGGCCAGAATAACATTCCATTAATGTTAGGGACTGCTATGATTATGTTTCACGACACTAAACTCATTAGGTACTCATCCACAATCAGCTCACAGACGCAGCCCTCAACTTTAACGCTAAGTTTCGACGACTTCGTGACATCTCAGCGTTGAGAGCTCCACCCACGCCGGCTGATAATAAAAAAGGAGCGTTTGACAACTCCTAAAGTCAAGATCACCGAGTCACCAGCCTCGGTTGACGATTCGTTTAAGAAGCCTAAGAAATACCTATTTTTTACCACTTAAATCTATCGCTATTGTATGAATTTAATTTTCTGTCGCCAAATAATTTAATAAGTTTTTTATTCAGCATGTACATTACGTACAACGCAGGTACCGAAATTTATAAAGGTAAAAGGTATATATATACGCACGTAGTGATAATAAAAACGAGTGGTTAAATATAACTTATGCAAACGGAACAGAGCTTCCTGAAATGCAACTAGATGGCGTTGGGATCGAATTACATCTCGCTATGGTTTCGTTACACCGTCTGGGTTACCCTCGACGTTGATACATGCAATTTTCAGAGATATATTTTTGTACTTTTATATTTAGATAATAAGTTAGGATAATGTAATTTTGGTTGGTACCGATTTATTATCCCTAATTTTTTTGAGTTGACCGTTCATTGTGAACGCTCAACTGACCGCTCACATTGAACGGTCCCAAAAACTTGTATAAATTAACTAACATAAATAGTATGACCCGTATGAAGAGTGCTAGTAAAACTGATGACTACTATCGCCTGTAGCAACGACAAGCATAAATCAGTGTTTCCTGATGACTTTAAATAATTACCAATCATACAGTTACAATTATAAAGAAACTACATTCATTATTTATAGACAAGTGTTATTATGAAGTCAGAGATTACTTGTGTGACAAAAATATTGTATTCCAATGACAAGAAAGGAAAAATAAGTATAAAATATTGTAATAATGAATTATGAGTAATATGACATGGAATTGAATTTGCATGTATTTATAATATGGAATATTTTAATAACACAATAAAGATGATTTGATTTGCCTTGATCTCCACATTCCTTACAAAAGGTTAGGTTATCCCTCTACAGATGTGTGAGATACCTATTTGTCTTAGCCCAATTAATAATAAATAAATAATGATATTCCTGAATTATTTCTATGTCTAATCGCAAGTATGTCCACACTGTAAGAATTCCTTCTAAATAATTAAATATTATATAATAATCGCAGAACCATTGTTTTTATAATAAGATGTAGTAGACAGATTTAATCAATTTGGGAAATAATTTGTAATCATGAAACATTAATGTTCAGTAAAATCTCATTAATCTTAAAGAATTCGATGGTCTAGAAAAGAAAAATAAAATAAAAAAGACTGCATTGCATATCTTACACGTTTTTGAGGGAATTAAATAATTATAAGTAGGTGCCTAAAGGAATCATTAAAATATGTGATGATCATATTATTAATATGGCAATACAAGAAGCTTGCCATTATATGCCTAACTTAAGCTTAGCCTTACTAGGTGTCTCCGCGATATTTATAATGGTTAAAAACATTTAGTGACAATCATTATGAATGATTAGTCATTAGAAAAAAGTTATAAAATAATCTTTAACGAATCAACCATGAATTAAGGTGGCCAACTATTTTTGTGCATATAGAGTTTAATCAAGCCAAGCAGTAAAATTCGGCCCTTTAAATTTAACCCCTTTTCACCCGATTGGGGGTTGATTTTTCAAACGTTCTATACGTTCTCCTTTATTTTTCGTCTTAAATGTAAATTTTATACTGAGTTTCGAGCTAATTGGACTGCGCATTAAAATTCTATCATATAAATTTTAACACACCCAATGGGATGTATTGGGTGTGTTCACGCTTATCACGTGCGAAGGGTACACCCTTTGCACGTGATAAGCGTGGTAAGCGTGATATTTATTTCTTTTAATAATAAGCTGCACCGTCGATCGTGGGATCCTGACATTTCGTGATATTTGGCGTTGGCTAATACCAGGGTCCAATCTTAACTGTATCAGTATTTGCTCTTTATTGCCAAATCGTACCATTGGGTACCTGTTCTCGCGGAATGCTCTCCGCGTAAGGTTCCCTCCTTGTACGCATTATGCACGCGCATAAAGACTGAATGAATGAATTTTGAATCCCTGTAGTCCGGGAAACGGTCTCAATTAGGTTAGCGTTGTCGATGTTTTCTGGCAGCTGCCCGAGCTTTGCCGTCCCAAAAGCCATACAGGTAATGCATTTCCGCAAACTCCCTGTAAAACTGTATTATTTTTTATCACTTAAGGAAAATCTAAAATACCTTTGATAGATAATATTCTAAGCTAGTATTTTTGAATTCGATTATATAAAATACTGTAGTGATTTTACAGTTGATTTTTTTTTTTTTTGATAAATATAGAGATAGTCGATTTGCAAATAATTATGTGCGGTATCGACATAATATTTAACTTACAGTTTGGCGCAAGCGCTCGCTAGTGAATAGGCTCATAATTGAGATATCAACGATTGCATCCCTGCTTACCATCGTGATGAGCATTGAAGTCTCCAGCATATAAAAAGGTCCAGGAATCGATTTCACCAAAGAATTAAAGTTATCTTTTTGGAAAACTGGATCAGATATTAGAGGACTGTAGAAACTAACTATACTTAGCATCTTATTATTAATTGAAATTTGTACGCAAATATTTTGTAAAGAATTGTCAAAATAGGTGTAAATTTTAGTATTAATAATACTTTTATGAATTATAATAAAAGTAAATGGGGTTGCCCATTATGTTTGTTACCACAATCGTTTCTTTCAATGTTGTAATTTTTATTTCAAAGTATTGCCCAGGTCTAAACCATGTTTCACTAATAATTGGTAAATATATGTTTATTGCTATTTAGACTCTGTGCATTCCATTGCATTATATTTAAATTTGATAAATCCATTAGGAAGCTGGAATTTTATTTCTTAAAGTTGATTTTAGTTCCTCTTTAAATGACACACACTGGTCCAGGCCATGTTCCGGAGTGAGAGTGCATGGGCAGGCCGTTTCCGATTTCCCACCCCAAAAAAAAAGGGTCTTTTATTGGTTTGTGAAAGTGAAAACCAATAAAAGACCCCTTGAAAGGTGAAACTTGAACTGACAAAGCTCTACGTTGATTAAAAATAAAAGATGTTGTGTATGAACAATATTCTGTTAAAATATGAAAAATGTTATTTGCCAAGAAGAATTGTGTAATTTTGGATAAGTATGAAAGCTCTAGAAAGCTAAAGAATAACAGGCCACCAATAATTTTGAATGCAATGTTGTTATAGCGACGTTGTAAACAGTGTTTACGCAATGTTTTATTATCTGTTAGTGCATTCAATTACATTTTTTACATCATAAATGTTACCGCGTAAATGAATGCTTTTGACTCCTGTATCTCCTTCTTTATCACTACTACTTAATTCCTATACCGTGAGGTAAGAGACAATATATGTGACAATCAGTGCTGTCAGCTGTGAAGTGTCGAGTGATGGTCTATATATATCAATGTGTTGCTACTTTCCAAAAAAAAAAAAATCTAACAGCACGCGTGTGTGCTTACCGCTAAAAACTAATAATTAAACATCCTCTGGTGAAACCATACTGTTGATCGTGAAAGATTGTGTTGCTGTTAAAATGATAAAGCATTTGATTAAGCATAACCTTTCCAAACACCTTACTGAAAACAGGCAATACCGATACGGGTCTGTAACTCTTCTTATGGTCACCGGATTTAAAATGTGGTATTTATTACCTTACTGTATTTCATTATATCTGGAAAGGCGCCTTGAACCACACACAAATTAAATATTAAAGCTAAATATGGTGCAATGGTCTCAATTATGGATGTGCATACTTTAACAGACATTCCCCATAGGTCTTCGGTTATTTTGACTCTTATTTGCCGGAAAGCCTTTATGACTGCCTTATGGTTTATATGTTTGAATTGAAATTCAACCGGACAGAAGGACTCTACGTTAGAGCTTTTGGGACCATGTGGAGTCTCCAATAAATATCTGTACTGCGGAATTTATTCCTACCAATTTCACTATTAATAACTTTCCACACAGTCTTTAGTCAGCCGATTTGATCTTGTCGCTAATGTACAGGGCCTTCGCCAGCTTGCAAATCTTTCTGAATAGTTTAGAATATCTATTTACATATTTATTAAAGGTTTCAGTATTGAAGAATGGCTTAAGGCTGTATAGCTCATTCAGTCTATCCCTACTTACCTTCCCTTTAGTTGCCCAGTCACTAAAAACAAAGTTAGGGAATATATTTTTCAACATCTTTTCAAAAACTGTATTAAATTCATTAAGAACCAATGAAAAAAAAAAATATCATAAAATTTATTAGCATCATTAATAACATGTCGCAAAGCATTTAACTTATTTTGTAAAATACCTATTGTAATTGGCCTAAATTGTATCTTAGATTTTTCCAGGGATGCTTGAGACATAAAAGTTACCGTTTTTCCACGATGATCTGAAGGAAGGTAATTTACTATAGCTTTATCTAAATAGTAAACATTGTCAATATACGTTGCAGAGGTTGGAGTTATTCTAGTTGGTTCTGTAAAAACATTAAATAAATTATTTAAAAATGCTTAAAAATCTGCTGCTATTTGAATTATTTTCCAAAATATTAATGTTAAAATCTCCACAAATAATTACTCATTTGTTACTATCTGCAAGTTTGGCTATATCTTCTATTGTTATTGGCTATATCCTCCATTGTTGATTCAAAAAGACTAAAGTTTTGAGGGTTCGGGGGTATCTACACGCACACTATAACATGCTTATCTAGCTCAGCACACGACAATTCTATACCATGTCCCATTGACAAATTAACTACGTCTTTACGTTGCTTAAATTTTAAGTGTTTTTTTTTTTATTAGGATAAGGGAACGACCACAGGACACAGATTTGTGGTTGAAACAAATACCCACACTATAATTTTCATAACTAAGTAACACCCGGTAATCTTTCAACCAGTGTTCGCTAATACATACAATAACGGACATTCTTTTTTCTAATAACATTTCAATTTCTAATAATTTTTAAGAGATACCTTGAATATTTTGATGAAACAATTTGAGAGGAGATCTGTGCGCAGCAGTGGGACAGTAAAAAGTTTGATGATGATGATGATGAAATAATATTTTAAGCTACTCGTGACATCGCTATTTACTTGTGTGGTAGTGACAATTTGCTGTATTATTTTGTATATGCAATAACCACGTGCATCAACCAGCAACTTAATATAAGTAAGTAGAATTTACTAGTGAAACCATCAGGTTTCACTAGTAAATTCTACTTATCAAAAATTTTTCAGACGACGTTTACAAAAATAAAAGGTTGATGGTAAGAGAAAACGCAATTTGCAAAACATCCCCATAGATGTCTTTTTTTAAAATTGAATATAAATATTAAACAATTAGCTTAACGTCATTGAGCCCAACAAAAACGTTAATTTCTAGACACCAAAAATTGATGAATATTATTAAAAACTAAAGAAAAATTGATATAAGCTTTTCAAAAACATCTAGCAGGCATAATACGCAATTCTTAATTTTAGGGTTTATGTACTAAAATGGCAATAAAATAAAATTTAAATAGCAGTGGGCACAGTCTTTAATAAATATTTTACAAACATACTCAATTAAATATAAAGTGGGTACCGAATATTACAAAATAATTATGTGATAGAAACAAGCCTTCTATGGTGCTATGCGCAAGTGCAAACTGCTCTGTTCGGGACCGGGGAAACGAGCTTGGCCGCACGGCCGAGCTCGCAAGCCCGTCTGGCAGCCAAACGGTGTCCGCAATTGAATACAGATGCATATGTCTGTACAGCTAAGTAACAACGCATAAGAGTAGTGGGGATGTAGGCTCTCTCTCTCTCTCTCAACACACATTCAGTTCTATATAATGACCTAATGCTTCCAAGATCGAAAAGATATTCTTCAAAAAGTTTATCTGCTTATCCAAAATGCCAAAAATATAATTTATTTTTAGATGCGATAACCGCTTGCGATACTACATCACCAATGTACATGAAAGGTATAACCTGAGTATTAAAATTAATTAACTGCGTAAAAGTATTTACGGAAATTTATTCTTTACTTCAATACTACATCATATATACAACAATAATTACGAATGGTATTCGCTTTCTTCTTGCGCTCAATGGAGCTCCAAAAAATAGATTGCATTGATAAGTAGACATATTTAACTTTTGTCGAAAATACACGAAACATGAAGTAAACCTTCAACGTTTCTGCTATCCAACACTTGTATCGAGTATACTACCAATTTCAGAAGTGATAAGGCGAATTCAAATTAGATGAGGTAAAAGGTGAAGGAAATCATCTCGAGGAAACCTGGACTTTCAAGTCTGAAATACCAATCCGCATTGAGCAATCGTGATGATTACGCTCAATCCTTCTCTTAATGAAAGGAGACCTGTGCCCAACAGTGGGACGATAAAAAGGTTGATGATGATGATTTATTTCAAGATTTTAAGACCTTCACTACTGTCATGCAATGCAGATCTACTTATCCCTTAATTTTATTCGCAATAATTTCGTGCTGATTGAGATTGGGTAGTAGGTGGAAGGAACCCGATACCACGAGCAAACTGACGCTATTAAAAGTCGATATCGACCACCTGAAATACCAGGGAAACAGTACGAACGGGAGCTGGATGCAAGTTTTCTGTTTCATGATGGTCATATCATAAGAGTTCTTATTACCAAGCTTCTAGAATTAGAATTGCAGTCGATTTATTCATCCAAACTGCATGCGACCTTTATTAGCACCCCCGTATTGTGAACGAGAATGACACAAATTAGAATTTCATTAACATTGCATTATCTTCATTGAAACAAACATTTTGAATAAATTGGAATTCCTTCGAATAATTTTCTGCGAAATTGAGTATACTTATAGCCGAATAGATACTGGGGTAATTCCGGGATAGATGGCCGTACGGGAGAGTTGGCCAGTGCCTAAAAATTGTACAAAGAATCGCTAGATGGGATAACTGTGTACTCAGTTTGCTTGCCGAGGTGCGTAAAAATAGCCGTACGCCAAAAGGTCTGCGAAAAAAAATGAAAATGCGAGTAAAAACCTAATGTTTTGATTTGACTATTGCTAATTCTTTTTTTAGAGTTTACGTACGAAGTTGTGGTCATATTAGTTTTCAATAATAACATGTTTTTTTTAGTATTTTTACCAGATAATGAACCGTGCTACAGTATGACCTCAAAACTACGGCATGGTTTTGCACTTTTTTTCACGTGGATGGTATGGCCATCTCTCCCGGATGATTAGGAGAGATGGCCTTAGTTTGTCAGTGTCAGATGGCCGTATGATTGTAGGGGATTAATTTTAATTTTTTTTTTGTTTTTGTTATTTTCTGTCTCCGATTCCTGAAAGGTTCGAAGAGGTACGCAAACGAGCGAAGCAAGTTGGCAAAGTACTTACTTATGAGAAACATATTCACGAAAGAAAGTCTAAAGAAGAGGCTCAACTGCTCAAGGAACAAAAAAAATTAACAAGAAACAAGAAAATAAGAAAAAATACAACTAAAGGTAGAGATCAAGACTAAGAAAGTAAAAAAGACTGATGATAGCAATAAGATGACTGACAAACCAAAAAATAAATTACCTTTTAAAAGGAAATCGACTAGGAAAATATCTAAAAGCTGCGATGACGAAGAAGAAGAGATAGTTTTAAATCATACAGATGAAGAGACAGATATGAAAGGAAAAGACAATTGTGTAGGCTGTGGAGAAAATTATTACTACAACACAGCTAATCGAAGATTGGATTCAATTTGCCATTTGTTTTCTTTGGGTGCATGAGAATTGCACAGAATTTGATACCATGTGCTCTAAATGCGGTCGATGCAAAAGAAGTGAGATGGCACAAAATAAAGCTGTGTTAAAAATAAAAAAAGTGAGATGTAGTACTGGCCATCTAACCCATCCTACTATGGGCATCTCGCCCTTAGTATCCGGGAGAGATGGCCAGAGCATTATTTTTTTCAAAGTTAGTTTTAAGGTTGATCTGTTTAAAAAATATCAATATTATATGTCACTTCCATAAGTTGAATATTCAGAGTTTAATTAAAAGTACTGATTATCATAATGAATATTTTAGTTTAATTTTTATTGGGCTTCAAAAAAACTATGGTCATCTATCCCGGCTTTACCCTATACTTTATTTCAGATTCGTATTTTATGAAAAACTATTAGACTTCTATGTTATCATCATCAACAAGTACTTCAGACCACAGCTGGAGATCGACCTCTCCAATATTCATTTAACATGACTCTTCTTTTTTTGGTAATGATATAAGAAAGTAATGGATATAAGATAACTGAATTCCTTAGTCATCACGGTTACTTCAGAGCCATCACGTCTAATGCCAAAAGACTTCATAACCCAACCGAAAGTCATATTTTATAGTTGCAGCATATCGAAACAATACAAAAATAGTACTCACATTAATTTATACTACATTACCAAATACTTTACCAAATATAAATAAACTAATTTTTGAAAATATTGTTTTTTTTTTTATAATTATAAACTAGCGCTTGACCGCAATCCCGCCTGATGGTAAGCAGTGATATTTTTCCATTTAGGCGTCTCAGAATTCTTATAAATTTACAAAATATTACATTAAGTACTTAAGTACGTAAAATATTGTTTTAGAACGAGTGTATTTCCCAAACCATATGGATGGAACGGATTTCTAAGGGATAATATTATTTATTGTTTAGGGGTCAAGCTGTCCGGTTATAAATATCGTGTGCCTTTTTTAAAATAATGCACACATGAGACAGAAAGTCAGTTCAAATTCCCAGATGAATTTGAATAAAATTGAGACATTGGTAAAGTATGACATAGATAAAACTTAGGATACTTAAAGGTAACGATATGATTAGGATGTGTATTATTATAATAGCGGACCAACTACAACAACTATCGTTTCTTAAATGAAAAATCCACCCTACCAACTAGACACGAGTATTTATTTTATTTATCAGTTGCCGTTCCATGGAAACGGACCGCAATGATTTGCACCTGTACTAGGCAATCATAAAGTTAAACGAGATAGAGTAATGTGTGCATAACTAAAATTTTAATTTTTCGAAAATACATTTATTTTCTATCTGTTGTAGTTACGAGTTATAAGTTCGTACCAACAACGAAATAATAAGAATTCTTTAAGAACATTTTAATAGTATTTTAGATCAGGTTTTAACAATAAAGTACAGAAAGAGTTTAGGTACCCATAACATACTGCAGCAAGTAAAGCACACATTGAAAGCTCTGCATATGTGCAGTGCTGAGTTTCTGTCGTTACAAGCTCAGCTAAGCTCCTCCCGATAATGTTTATGCCTTACGATACGATTTACAGCGAGAAGGCATCCGATAAATCGTGACGGTTTTACGAAAAACTTGCGGAAATTTAAAATTTTACAAAACATTACTTATCAGTATTTCCATGTTTTAAAATTCTTTGAAGACTACACAGGATGTAAAATATCAGTGTCAACAAATTGATCCTAAAATAACTTTCATTACTTCTCGTGATATTACAGTAATAAGTTTTACATGTATATTTTTATACATTAATGAAAATAACACGTGAAATACAATAGAATTGTCTGCTTGGTGATATTTTCCAAAAACTCTGCAAAAATGTTTAAGAGAGATTTCTGATACATATCTAGCTGATTAAATTACAAGGAAGTACTTTCAATTGTTTTTGCAAAAATAAAAATTATATTAAAATAAATACAGTTTGACGTGTCTTGCGAACAATGTGAATTTTGGAAGCGATCTCTAACAACGTTTTGGTCTCTTAGTAGCGAAAATCGAGGCGGGTCGTTTAGTACGGCCGCGCGGCTAAAATTCCAAGAGTGTAAGTGCAGTCAAGAGGTGGTTAATAATATTTCCCGTGCTTTTCCCTGCGCAGAATGAAATGGAAAGTGGCTTTCACTTTCACACTGCGCATATTTGCTTTTATACTCTACCGTGAAAAATGACGGAAGACAGTGGATTGGAAAGTCGTTTTGAACGACAGCTGGGTAGAAGTATTGAGTTTGAGCACCTTAAAAATAATTAGGTACCATTTGTTTCACATTAATGAAATCTAAGGAAACTCTTACCAGGGAAGCGGGCAGCTGGGCTTCTTCTGTGGAATATCAAATTCTGCGATTCCCAACCCGCCTGCCAAGCGTGGGGATTATGGCAACTCAGACATTATTCGACGTCATTATTGACATATTTTGAGGTCCAATGTGCCTCGATAAGAGCTGTATGAAGATTCTTATTTATATATTTAAAATAATATAGCTATGTAGTTAATGTGTAAAATTAATTAAATATACATCTGTTGCTTGACTTGGTAAGAGATGACATGCGTGCTAACAATCTCACACCACAGGATACTAAAGATCGCGCAAAATGGAGGAGGTTGAGCAAGAAAGCAGACTCCGGCCTCCAACGCGAAAGCCACGGTTGCAACCGGGACGAAACGCGGAGATGATGATGATTACTTACAAGAATCATTATTTGTAGAGTACCAGGATGTCAAAACCAAGCATTTGATAAAAAAAATGCAGCGACACCTATACGGAAACATGTTGCACAACGTAGTTAGCGAGCAAGTACAACTCACAACTTTTTGTTTTACTGACTGCAATCTACTAACTAGTTTTGCAGCTACTATTACTAATTGTAGAAATCTACAGATGGAGCCACTTTTGCGGCTGACTCATTACTATTTATAATATTACAATTTATCTGAAATATATAATGTCAATGTCCAAACTGTTGTGGGCCTGAACTAGGTTATAATTTATTTCAGGCAAAAACTAAGTAGGTAAAAACAGCGTTAATAAATAATCACAGTAATTATTTATTACGTTATTTTATCTTTACACGAAACCTAAAAATATGTAATTATAATTTAAGTGTCATAGTGTAAATATGTGTAAATATGTTTATTGTGAAATCGATTTGCATGAGTTAATTAAGACAAAACTATTGGATAAAGAAATTTGACAAATTGTCGTAGCTTGACGTGCTTCTCTTGTATTATTTCGTTCTTCGATCAAATATTATAATTGCAGAAAGATTAAAAAGATTGTAATTCCAAATATTTTTAAACAGAAACTACATATGTAAAATTGGCCTCTAGACAGACAGATCCGAACACGTTCCATCGCCAAATACCTAATTGTGTAACTTAAGAAAATTGGAGATTTACATGTCAGCGACACCTATACGTTAACATACTGCACTGCGTAGACGGTGAGCAAGTACAACTCACAAATTTTGTTTTGCTAACTGCAATCTATTACTACTGCTGCTACTATTACTGTTTGGAGAAATCTACAGATGGAGACATTTTTGCAGCAATGCAAATAATATTTCAAGCAATGTTTTAATGTTCCAGGTAAGACATTCTCTTATGAAATTAGAAATATGCTGTCTCAATGGATCACATTAGATTTCCAAACAACTCAAGAAACAGTACCGAGCCTGTATATTTTCATTAGAAAACTTGTGAATTCGCAGTCTTTAACAATTTTTTCAACGCCATATTACGACTGACTGACGACTACATAACTCCATAAGGGAGAACAGTCTTTCCAAGAGATGTGGCTGGCTGGTGCTCATTCTATTTGGATGAATACGCGATGTGACAAATTTTCAGATTTTAAAAAGAGTTTAAGAACATAATGCACCAGGAATCTAACACCCGTTTGGAGGTCTATATTTAATTATGAAAATATATAGAAAGAAAATGGGTTTGTCTCTATCAGAAAAATAGGAGAGGAGATTCTGTCCATTCTTTGGTTGCCTGGAAGAAATCGCATTAGTAAATAAATAAATATATTGAATAAAAAAACGAGCAGTCACAATGTTAGCTCCAAATTCTGCCATTACGCAAATAATTTAGTGTGTATTTGAGTGAAAGTGTGTATGTAAGTGTTCAAACAATATTCATGTCAGTCTTTTTTTTTTGTTTGGATTGGAATATCAAAAGACCTCTCCCTCTCTGGGCGGAGCGGAAGGGCGTGTCAGACTTTTACTGACTAAGACCCACCCGTATTCCTTCACTTGCCACGGTTTCTTTTTTTTTACCAACCCGCAACCCTGATCCAGGAGGCATCGGTCTTCGTGCATGTAGACAACTGGAACTATGGAATTAAGACCGAGCGATCTGTGACATCACTATTGAATCTGAGAAACTAACGCTACCGCACTTATGGAATCCTAGTAACACAGAAAGTAAAGCTTTTTTTTATATTCTAGACGAAGGTTATAAAGTCAACCAGCAACATAAAAACTAGACGGAAAATTATTTTTCTATACTTTTTGCATAGGTTTTAATGAAATCATTTTATTTATTCTATTTGTAGTAACTTTTATACTGCTCACCCAAGTGCCAAGCTTTGTGATACTGTTACCATCAACTCATCATATGAAGTGAGGGTTGAGTCAGCTCCCATAAAAACGCATGCCAGGGATTGACAAAAGTTAAAACCTATCTACTTCCTCGGGTGAATTAGTTATAAAAATATACAAGGAAAAAATATAAAGGGCTATATAGCTTCGGATTTGCATGCAGAAAGCATTGCAGATGCTCAACTGGTCCTGGACTTTAATTCATTTTATTACAGTTTTAGTATAACAAGTCAGTTATATTGGCGTTGTTAATAGCTTTTAATCGAGAAAATTCCCTAATCTTCAGGTGGTAATTTAAGCAACTAAAATCCCTTATACGTGTATGTGAAAACTTTATTCTAGTTTTTATAAATTAAATAAATGACATTAGTAGCAATGCGTTTGAGAGGCCATATAAGTGTTTACTGGTTATGCTTTGACTGCGGCTTAGTGTACGGCTACGGCGTAGCATGATGCTACGACAAAGCATTGCGCTACGGCGTAGCTTGATGTTCGTAACATCAAGCTACGCGGTAATGCCGTAGCATAGCACGATGCTCCAATGTAGCGAAAAGCCTACGTTATAGTTATCAATATGAGAAGCATAACTGCTAAGATAGGTAATACAGCTGTTGACCACACTCATTACGAAGATCTGTAAATTTCACAAATACGGATTTCTTGAACAAGCTCCTGTTTTGATTAATTTCAATCTATCCAAAAGATAAAACCTAGTTATAAAGTAATACCACCAGTATTTTTTGATGGGTCAAGCTGTGTATAAGAAGACTTCGTTCTGAAGTAGAATAACAAAAGCTATTGTTTAGCTGTTTTCCAAATCCAGAACCCCGATTCCCCCCGAGTAGAAATAATTAAAAGCGTCCAGTTCAACCAGTTTCTTAACACCATGATGGTTTCACTAGTAGGTTCTAACAATTTTTTTCTAGATTGAGTTTACAAATTTCATAGGACAATGTTAAGAGACAACTCAATTTATGAATGATCGCTATCGATGTTGTACATGAACTAAGTAGCGTCACGAACACGTATCAAATTTAAATTAATATGTATTAAACAATAAACATTTAGCCAGCGGCAGTGTTTCCGTCGGACTACAATTTGAGTGTCTTTAAGGCTTGAGTGAATAGTTTCTTAATCTACTAGCGCACTTTACCATCAACGACATACTTCAAAACCCCAGACTTCAAACCTGAACAAGTTCGGATGCGACTGGGATTAACGCTGAGATGATGATGATGATGATTTTGATACTCAAATCATTCGAAAGCACACTGTATTGTACTGTTGATCTGAAATGATCAAATTTAACAAGCAGCTAGGACAATTAAATAATGACGGAAATCCCTAATTTGTAGCAAAATAAATCGTTAATCTTTTATTCAGTAATGAGGTGAAGTGGAGATCCTTGGAGGAGGCCTCTGTCCAGCAGTGGACGTCTTTTAGCTGAAATGATGAACGATGATGAGGTCAAGTACACGTACTAAATAAATATTAATATAGCATAAGTAGTAAAACTGTAGTCCCTTGGGCCCTAAAAAGTTATATAACAACTAAGCTTAAGCTAAAAAAGGCATACGTGGCCTTTTTATATTTTGATACTTTAATCATTCTTAAACAAACTGTACCACAATGTTGACCCTAAATAACGAAATTTGGATAAGAGCCAAGTTTTACAGGATAAATAACTCCGAAAAAGGTAATGCCAGACCTCACAAATCGATGAACTTTCCATTAAAAAAAAAAGTAAAAAATAGTTTGACAGTTTTAAAAAAATGCAGGAAGCATAAAACGTAATTCATAATTTAAATATTTACATAGAATGTTTTTGTAAATATTTTTATTACGGGTACAGTCTTGAAACACTTTACAAATATACTCAATTAAATGTAAAACACATGGGTAGCAAATATTACAAAAGTATGTTATGGTAAAAAACATTCTTCTAGAGTGCGATTTGCAAGTTCAAACTACTCTGTTTGGTTTTCATTTTATTAGACAGCAAAACGAGCTTGGCCGCACGGCCGAGCTCGCAGAGCCGTCTGGCATCCAAACTGTGTCCGCATTTAAACCAGGTGCATACATACATCTGTACAACCAAGTAACAAATCACAGCAGTAGTGGGGATGTAGGCTCTCTGTTAACACATTTGGTCCTCTAATTCTATTTCTTCAAATCGATAATAATATGTTCCTGTCTCTTCCAAAAGCAATTCAAAAAGAGAGCGATATAATAAGCTTAAATAAGTTATCAAGACTTGTTTATTAAAGCAGTGGACATCTTTCGGCTGAAATAATGATGATGATGATGATGATTAAAGGGGAACTTTTCAAAACATGCTTGGAGAATAAAAAACAGGGAGTATGTGATTTTTACCTGGCCACTACCATCTTTACACTGAAGGGACTCCGTAACCTCTCAAAAGGCCAATCTGGAGCCCCCTCTGTGAACGCCTGTTAGAGTACAACTCGGGGAGACATTTAATTTAAATATTGTGCGGCCTGTATGGATCAATACTATGTCTGGAGCTCATGGCGTGTCAAAGCGGTTACCATGACAACGATGCAACTTGAATGAAGTACACTTACACTTTAGAAGAAAAATAAAACTGCAATATAAACAAATGTGTATCGCGATAGAAAAAGTTTGTAATTTATTTATTCTGTCTTAATTCTGCTTCAATACTAAGTTATTTCTCGTGACAATCCTGTAATTATTCGTCAGATATTTGCAATTAAAGTGTCATCCTAAGCCTGAAATCTCTAATTTCCATGTAATACATCAACTAACAATGGGGCTTACTGTACTAGGGTAAGATATACAAATATTTGTTTAGTTTTTGATTGTGACGTATTTTAATATTATTTCGTATAACATTCCTGTAATAATTATTATCAAGAAAACTGTCAACAATGTTCATACACCGACAACTTCTAAGCTAACCTTTTGATATTATGTCTCAAAGTGACTACAGATTAATTGTTAAAAATCTAATTTAATGTGATTTGAAAAGTGTGAAAGTAGTGAAATTAAAAAAAATGAGCACATGTAGGACTCGAACCTACGACCTTCGCGTTTCAGACGCGATGCTCTATTCCATCCAACTGAGCTAATGTGCCACTGCAAATGACAATCCAAATTGCGTCCAGTATCATCCCTCTGAGTACATTAGGCAACAGCAGCGCCCGACGCCCTTCAAAATAAAGGTTGAAGTTGCGGACAGACGAGGAACTAGTGAGACATGCATAAACCCTTTTGATGACCAAGGGCACCATAACATTTACATCATGCTGGACAGATGGCATTGATTTCAATTTAACTCTAATAGATTTGTTTTAAATAAATATGAAACATTTTATTTTCTTTTCATAAAATAAGTAATAATACATACTAAAGGTGTCATAAGGTACATACCGAATGTTTAATGATTAAGTTGCTTCAATTACTAGTGCCATACAGAGAGACAAATCTTTAGTTATTATAAATATTAGTTACTTTGTCTTATTTAGTTGATGTTATACTATATTAATACCTTTAATGAAACTCTTTCGAACTATAGACTAAAAACTAAGTTTTTCCCTTCATTTGGCTTACTTTACCATTTTATATTATCTATTTATAATTTTAAAGTAATTAAGCAAAAATTCGTTCAGTCAACAAGATCATGATGAGTAATGTTCCTTCTGGAGTCTTTTGAATATCTGTTATGACTTGCGTTTTATTTCTACATTTTGCATTCTATAAACGAGAGGCCTAAATAGTAAATGACTTATCAACAACGTTACAGAATTCATAGGTAATTTTGAGCAATATAATGAATAATGTTTAAGGAAATCAGACAACTTGATTTCTGATTCCCTTAAACATTTTTCATTATATTTTAAAAGTATTGTGAAATAGTTAAAATATTATTGATTGGTGATACTTTTGAAATCAAAATTAAATAGATTACTACAAGTTTAATTTTGGCGATCAAGTTCTCTCCATAAGAAAAAAAAACTGATTCATTGTACTTTAATAATGCCGATAACTCATTATGTGTCCATGGCAAAGCCTCTGGATATAAAGGCACATCATAAATGGAGAAAGTAAATCGAGGGTAACAGTCTGGTTCTAAATAATGCTTCTCGTTCTGTCCAATGCTAGTAGTAATGGGCTAAATAAAGACATGGAGAGAGAAATAATCGTATTTCTGTCGGTGGCACCGCAAATCCACCCTTGTACCATGTGCAATGTAAAATCCATCAAGCGCTACCCGCTACCACGTGGGTAATTCTAAATTTACAATAGTTACATAAAATCGCGATACTAGATCTGCCGATCGATTGTGTTAGTGTCACGATGAAAAGTTGGTTGAAGTGAGCAAAAGTTTCGATCTTTTAACGTCGGTTGGAATGACAGCTCATTCTACGCTCACATAACATAAGTTTTCACTGAGAAATGGTTACAGAATCTCACTGATGTTTGCCAATTTAAACGCACCGTAAATATATAATTTTCGAGAATATTTTGTAAGCGTTAATAATTTTGCAAGATACTTATGAAATTATTAACATCATTCGACGCCATTACGCTACGCTATGTTATATGGTGACTAGGAAAGACTTAAGAAGACATAAGAACTAAATGTTAAACAGAAATCAATAAGTGTCAATTTACAAATATGAATTATAAACAGAGGTGACTGGTGGTGGTGGGTAGGCAGGTGTAGAGTAGGTAAAGTAGTACGTGTATGGGATGATAGTGATGGAAGGTGGATTATTGAAATGAACAGCGAAAGTATTGCTCATTTTATTTTATAGTATCAGTTCCTATTCCAGATACGTATGTGAGTAGAATATCTACATGTTATGTAGGAACTATTAGCGTGAGACAGTTTGTTAACAATTTGCTATATCAATCTACTCTATTTCATAATCTCCTAGTGTAGGTATGAACACTGCATTCCGTATCGGAACCGGAACTGATACGTATACTAGTTTAAAGTAATACATCAGGCGTGTGAGCGCAGCGTTGAAAAGTCAACGCTGCGCTTTGGTTATCATGAAAAGATGCCAGGAGTACCAGTAAAATATGAAACATATACTTAGAATATTTCAATTTTATTTTATATAATCTGTCTTATTCATACTAGTTGGTGCAACAATCTATATACGAGTATATTAGAGGCCCTAATTGTTCGGTAAAAGTAATACAAGGATAATTTACTTACTTATGTAGATGGATCCAAATTACCATGACATTTCTACGAATGTTCAGAAGGATATAGTTACCGAATAAATTATCGTTAATATGATGGATCTTCAGCGTGAGTCCTATAAATAGTGTACAAAATACTTACCGATCAAATTCAGCGACAGGTCTACATAAGCAGAAACTAAAAAAAAAAATGACTATCAACCCGTAATTTAGTTCATAATTTGAAGTTTAGAAAAATTTTAAGGTCAAAAACGTTGATCATGATCCTGGACCATAATATGGAGGACGACCAATAAACAGGACCAAGACGTATAAGTTTTGGTCCTGTTTAGCGAATACTTCAGAATCGCTTTGTTTTCAACCAATTTGAATTCAAGTTTGGCCATATTTTATACAACATGTTAACCTCCATCTGAGTTATGTTATGCTAGTGACATGCACGCGCTGCGTATCCATGGTAACGAAAAATCTCGCAAGGAGAAAGGGAGAGGGGATTTTGTGCAAACTCATTGTTCGAGGGTGAGCGCTACCAAATAACTGTTGCAGTTTGAATACACATTCTAATTGCAATTTTAATCCTGCGAACAAGGAAATAAAGACTTCATAGAGGACCCTGATTTCAATTTCAAATGTATGTCCAGCTTCCAAATTTCCTGTATCTCTAGTATTCATGAGGATGCAACATCGTACAATATTGTTACCTCGTGGTAGGTGTAGCTCACTTGATAAAATCAACACGAAATAAAAATAGCACAAACTATAAATTTGCGAAATTAATTATAAGACCTAATATTAAATATCACTAGAGTAGTTTACAATTCCAAATATCACCAGACAAAAAAAAAAAAAAAGACGTGTGGCACTCGGGGACTGCCGCGGTAAAGCTATTGCATAGCATTTTGTATCAATTTATGCAATTATAATTATTTATTTATTTTATTTATGCAGTATTTTTTTTTCTTTGATATTAATTCAAGTTACACTTTTTGAGCGTGGTGGTCACCACGCTCAAAAAGTGTAACTTGAATTTAAATATTAACTTTTTATTTATTTAATAAAAGAAAAATTTGTTTTCTTACCGGTCGGTAAGAAAACAAATTTTTCTTTTATTAAATAAATAAAAAGTTAATATTATTTAAAATGGACAGATAAATGGGGTATTTTACACAATATTTTAAAATTCACTATCACACGAATGTAAAAAAAAGTATTCAAAAGTGCACCAAAACGAAATAAAGTATTATTGCAAAAGAAAATTTGATAAATAACGTGATATATTGAAGTCACCAACTAAAAACAACAATAAGGACTCAAAAAGTGAAAGTTATGTGACAATCAACTCAGACAATCAGTGACTTGTGATCATTTCGTGCTTATTACCCACTATAAGACATTCTGTTTAAGCTTTATTCAACGATTCTATGCTTGCGAGGGATCAGGAACGAGCTGAAGCGCTTTTAAATACATTTTAGTTATAACTTGGTAACTTGTTTTTGCTAAGTAATCATGAGAAGTCATCTATAGCACTTCCACGCAAGCAACGCCATCTGTTGAATGAACCACGTGTAAATTCATAGATGTACAACACTCCTTGGGTTCTGTCTATTCTGTGACACTGCATCGATCGATTACGTTCAAACCAAAAAATACAAAGTTACGCCGCTAGAGGTCGTTAGATATATATAAATAAACCTAGGTGTAAACAAACAACAAGAAAAACAATGGACGAAATTATGAAAGCTCTTAAAAATATCCAGCAGGAATTAGATGCACAAAAGAAAGCAATTCGAGAGAATGGAAACAAGGTGACTGAAGAAGTGACACAAAATATAAATAGAATGTTGGTAGAAAAATTTTTTGCATTGGAAGAGAAACATGAAAAATTAAAGGAAATAGTGGACAAGCAGGAGAAAAGGATCTATTTTCTCGAAAAGCAGTCGAGACAAAGAAATATAGTGTTCTTCGGCATCGAGGAATTGGAATCTTCATACGATACACTAGAAAAACATGTGCTCAAATGGATAGAACAGCATTTGTCGCTCAAACTCTCCTTTAGTGATTTACAAGAAATAAAAAGACTAGGAAAGAAAGGCGATAAACCACGCCCAGTAGTGGTATCCTTTTTGAACCTGGGCACAAAGATCAAAATACTAAAGCAAAAAACAGCATTAGAAAACACAAGTTACTATATGACAGAAGACTACCCTAAACACGTTCTAGAAAAAAGAAAACAATTACAAGACCAGTTAAAAACAGAGAGAGAAAAAGGAAATACGGCTTTCTTAAAATATGACAAACTGGTCATATTAAAACAAACAGCCAAAACAAAGCTGTCTCCTTCACCCAAAAAACCCACTGTGGACATGTCAAAGGGAGGAAACACACAGTCAAGCAAAAAGAAGAAATCACAACAGCATGATCTCTCGGGGAGAAAATCAAATAGCACCTCAGATGGAACAACTAAACCGAGCATGCTCAATTTCTTAAAAAATAAAAACCTTGAAAATAATCTAGACACCTCCAAAAACAGCGCATAGCAACCACCCTCTCTCCTCCATACAGATTCAACAATGAAACATTTAAATAAACAAACACACCAAATCCTCCAACCCGGTTGGTCACCGTGGGGGATCATGACCATAACCCTCCAAAGGAAATCACAAATTCAACAAACAACAAGTTAGAGACGTATGGGCATATTTGGAGGAGGCCTTTACCCAAAACGGGGTTCTTGCTGACTAACTCTATTGCTATAATAATAACATGTTTTCTTTTTGTAAAAATTTAAATTTAAAACTAACAAACCTAACTTTTAAGTATTTGCTACAATTAGAGTTACTAACAAATTACATATATTTTTCTTTTCTTATGTAGTATAGATACTTTAATATTGCATTTAAACTTGTAATTTTCAACGTGTAAAAAGCAAGAAATAAATGGCTTATTTATTTATTTATTTATTATTTAAAATATTTTTATTATTTTACAATACATGTGGGTTTTATTACCTTACAGTAGCTGTTGGTTATTCAGGAATATTTATCATTGAAACTATAGGTTTATGATAACTGAAATAAGAAACATAAGTTTGCGACTTAATATCCTCTAAATACCTAGAAAATACCGCGTCAATGGTGGTCCCATATTTTGTTGTGGACTTTTGTGGATCATTATTCATTTTCAAATTCAATGTTTTTGATAGAAAAGTTGTCCACCGCTCTGATTTTTTATCAGCGAAGTTAATGTTGAAATCGCCAGCCAAGATAAGTGGAAATTTATTACCATTTGTTTCAAGTATTTTCGAGCCACTCGAGTTACTCCAGTAAAGTGCGATGAATAAAATGCTCTACCTCGTCCAATTTTGGATTCGGAGAAATGTAAATTGCTACCATAACTATTTGTAGGCCATTTCTAAGTTTGCATAAGCACGCACAAATATCTCCAACAACTGAGCGCCTAACATTAACATCGCTAACGTGTGCAATATTTATTTCAATATTCGGAGTCATAATATTAGTAATATCATTTTTATTTTGGTAAATAGCTACCCCACCTTTTGAAACAGTATCTCGCTTGAACTGAACAATACAATTAAAATTAGGTATTTCAATTGGATTATCATGCGTCATGCAAGTTTCGGTAAGAAGTAACACATTTGTTTGTCTCGTAACTGAATCTTGTAAATCGTATTTATGACTATTTAGACTGGCAGTTGAAAGTCATTATTGAAATGCCATTTCTATTACTAATGAAATCTAATACATTTTCAGCAATCGTCTGAACACTATTTAAAGACAGTCTTTTGAATTCTTGCAACAATTGAAAAAACGGTCGCGTGAGCACTTTTTACTCTATAAAATCACGCGCTTTTATTTAGTAAACAACACTATAAATAATTTAAAAGTCCAATGAAAAATTAGCATGACATTCATCTTAGCTTTTCCGTTAAAAAAAAAAAGCTATTTTATAAAAACACTACTAAATTAATTTGAATAAAAGTACTTAATAATTAATTATATAAAAAGTTTTTAAGGTAGCCATGACAACGTCGATGACGTCTATGACATATCTCTATAGAAGACCTATTTCAGAGAGAAAATTAATCGCAAGTTTAGCACATCGCGACTATCAGTAACATGGCAAGTGTGTAGGACTGAGTTCGCGCCCTGCAATATGCATGCTCTTTTTGAAAATCTATAAATTGTTTTCAAAAGATGTAGTCGCACGCACACAAACATACCGTGCCGAAGACTGCCGAACTGAAACGACGTTAGACGATGGGGAGCGTGAGGTTTTTTCGTTACGGAATTTCTGGATTCGGTCCCCGCGCTCAAGGCCCGCGATAGAAGCTATGCAATAGCTTAAAAACAATTGTGTCCCTTATTAGTTTATACTCTAATATGCTTCGTTTGGAATATTCTAGTTTACGTCAATTAATAGGTTCATCTAAGTTTTTAATAATTACATAGTACACGTTTAGAGGTGGAAAGTCATGACAACCGCGTTAACAGTAAATTTTAATATATTACTGGGTTTAAAACTCATTCAAATAGTAGCTTTATTCGGGCTCAGAGCTTTCTCGCGAATTTTCCGAGATTTTCCCAGCGAATAAGGGCAATTTTAGTACAAAGAATCGACATTTCACTATTTTAAAGACTCCTAGGATGTTGCCTTAATTAGTGACTACATTTTGCTCCAAGACTACTTTTAACCTCAGAAGTGAGCGAAGTGGGTTAGTTTTATATGTAGTCTTAGCGCATATCTCTTTTTTCTCTCTATCTGGGTGCCAACTGCACCAATAGTGGATAAGCCCAGTGCAAGAGCATGTAACAGTGGTAATTTAAACTTATAAAATGTAATATTTCATACTGCACCTAAACTTTATGGGATGGTCTTTCGGACCTTCCACAACCCTTATACATCCTCAGCTCAACTGCTATGTTAAACTTAAATTGCAATGAATAGATGCAAATTCAACAGAAACAAGATCCTTACACATTATTTAATGTCCCTTTAAACTGTAACATCTGTATATTATAGAATCATATAAAATAGTCCTAAGGTCGGTAAAAAGGTAATTAATTGTCCAAATGGGCATATGCGGGATCCTAAACTACACAAGCTATATTATATTTCAAGAAACGCGATGCGGAGACCATGAACTCTAAAAACGCTTATTTAAAAGCCTCTTTATGTAACATAAAATCCTAGTACTTAGAATATTGTGTGGCCTGAATGGATCAATACTCTTTCGTGAGCACGTGGCATGTCAAAGTGGTTTCCGACAACGATTCTACTTGAGTGAAGTACATGAAAAATTATGAATTCCAATAAAAACAAATGTTTGTATCCCAGTGTATCCCGATTGAAAATAGTTCCAATTTTTTAATACATTCCTTTTTTTTAATAATTATAAACTAGTGCTTGACCGCAATCCCGCCTGATGGTAAGCAGTGCTGCGATCGTTGATGGTAAAGCGCGCTAGTTTATTAAGAGTGAATAGGTCACTCAGACAAACTGAGCGAATAGGAAGGAAGACGGCAATTGAGCGAGGTGATGTAATGTCAAACCCAACAACACGACCAACGATGCTGCGCCAAAAGGAGATTGATCTGAAGACCCTCCACGACCAAACTCCCAACACAACAACATTAGGCGCATCGTACCCGGCACACATAGCAACACAACTACTCAGACCTGTTCACCGTATGGCTTCACCAGACAACACGACAGTACGTTTACCAATTCTGAACCAATTATAAATCATTTACCGTTAAATCCAAGATTTGCAATTAATATGTCAATTTGCAAGTGCTGACTTCAATTAATAATGAAAATATTCATATTATATTGTACCACAGGACTATTTTCATACTATTTTGTTTAAGTTTCCTTTTATAATTATCCAGAAAACTGTCAACAAAGTCCAAACACCTACCATTTCTAAGGTAAGCGATTGATACGCGTAAAAGGCAAGTCTCAAAGTGACAGATTGCAACTAAAGCTAGACTTTAGCTTTATATTTCATTAGAAATGAATTTACAGCGGCACCATGATAATATTTTAAATTCTGGTTTCACCTGTGAGGTCCACCTCGGACTTTCAAGTCTGAAATCGCCAATCCTCATTGAGCAAGCGTGTTGATTACGCTCAATCCTTCTCTTTATGAGAGGCGAACATTGGGACGATAGAAAGGTTGATGATGATGATTTATTTCAAGATTTTAAGACCTTTGCTACTGTCATGCAATGCAGATGTACTTATCCCTTAATTTTATTCGCATTAATTTCGTGCTGATTGAAATTGAGTAGTAGGTGGAAGGAACCCGGTACCACGAGCAAACTGACGCTATTAAAAGTCGTTATCGACCACCTGAAATACCAGGCAGACAGTACGAACTGGAGCTGGATGCAAGTTTTTGGTTTCATGATGGTCATATCATAAGAGTTCTTATTACAAAGCTTGTAGAATTAGAATTGCAGTCGATTTATTCATCCAAACTGCATGAGACCTTTATTAGCACCCCCGTACTGTGAACGAGAATGAAACAACACAAATTAGAATTTAATTAACTTTGCATTATCGATTTATTCATCCAAACTGCATGAGACCTTTATTAGCACCCCCGTACTGTGAACGAGAATGAAACAACACAAATTAGAATTTCATTAACTTTGCATTATGTTCATTGAAACCAATATTTTGGATAAATTGGAATTGCTTCGAATTATTTTCTGCAAAATTGTATGATATGTACAAACATTTGTAGCATTTGTTGCAGCATAACGATACAATACAAAAGTCATACTCATATTTATAATTAATTACCGAATACTTTACGAAATATAAATAAACTAATTGTTTGTAAATATTGTTTTTAGTTTTCCGTTTAGGCATCTCAGTGTTCTTATAAATTTACAAAATATTGCATTGTAAGTAAAATATTGTTTTAGAATGAGTATTTTTACTAAACCATGTGAATGGAACGGGTTTCTAAGAGATAATGTTATTTATTGTTTGGGGTCGAGCTTTCCGGTCATAAACACGGTGTGCCTATTTTAAAATAATGCACACATGAGACAGAAAGTCGGTTCAAATTCCCAGATGATTTTGAATCAAATTAACACATTGGTAAAGTATGACAAAACTTAGGATACTTAACGGTAACGATATGAATAGGATGTGTATTATAATAATTTTCAATAATACAATAGCGGACCAACTACAACAACTATCGTTTCTTAAATGAAAAACCTACCTACCTGCCACGAACGAGTATTTATTTTATCAGTTGCCGTTCCATGGAAGCGGACCGCAATGTTTTGCACCTGTACTAGGCAATCATAAAGTTAAACGAGATAGAGTAATGTGTGCATGTCTAAAATTTGATTTTTTTGATAATATATTAGTTTTCTGTCTATTGTAGTTACGAGTTATACGTTCGTACCAACATCTGAATAATAAGAATTCTCTAAGAACATTTTAAAAGTATTTTAGATCAGGTTTTAAGAATAAAGCACAGAAAAAGTTTAAGTATGCATAACATACTACAGCAAGCAAAGCACACATTGAAAGCTCTGCTTATGTGCAATGCTGAGCTTCTATCGTTACAAGCTCAACTAAGCTCCTCCCCATAATGTTTATGCCTTACGATACGATTTGCAGCGAGACTGCATTCGACAAATCGTGACGGATTTACGAAAAACTTTCGGAAATTTAAAATTTTACAAAACATTACTTATCAGTATTTCCATGTTTTAAAGTACTTGGAAGACTACACA
Organism: Sesamia inferens; assembly: GCA_037179545.1. Classification (NCBI taxonomy): domain Eukaryota; kingdom Metazoa; phylum Arthropoda; class Insecta; order Lepidoptera; family Noctuidae; genus Sesamia; species Sesamia inferens. Next base: position 25,531,744 of record CM073921.1, read on the forward strand.
GGATGTAAAATATCAGTGTCAGCAAATTGATCCTAAAATTACTTTCATTACTTCTCATGAGATTAGAGTAATAAGCTTTATATGTATATTTTTATATATTAATGAAAGTAACACGTGAAATACAATAGAATTATCTGCTTGGTCATGTTGTCCAAAAACTCTGCAAAAATGTTTAGGAGACATTTATGATACATGTCTAGCTGATTACATTGCAAGTAAGTACTTTTAATTGTTTTTGCAAAAATAAAAATTTAACTAAAATAAATATTATTTAACGTGTCGTGCAAACAATGTAAACTTCACTTCATATTTTAGAGGTGATCTCCAACAACGTTTTGGTCTCCTAGTAGCGAAAATCGAGGCGGGTCGTTTCGTACGGCCGCGCGGCTAAAACACCAGGAGTATAAGTGTAGTCAAGAGGTGGTTAATAATATTTCCCGCTTTTTTCCCTGCGCAGGATGAAATGGAAAGTGGCTTTCACTTTCGCACTGCGCAGATTTGCTTTTATACTCTACGATGAAAAATGACGGACGACAGTGGATTGGAAAGTCGTTTTGAACGGCAGCTGGGTAGAAGTGTTCAGATTGAGCACCTTAAAAATAATTACGATTGTATGTCTACTGCGCCCCGTATGGTACCGGGCCTAGAATGGTCCCATACCATATCCTCCCGAGGGTGTCGTAAGAGGCGACTAAGGGAACTCTCACCAGAAAGCGGACAGCAGTGCTTCTTCTGTGGAATATCAAATTCTGCGATCCCCAACCCGCCTGCCAAGCGTGGGGATAATGGTAACTCCCCCGAAGTAGAAGCTGTCTGTACGATCGGGACCAAATATTTTAAGACCCGCCGTACAAATAGAACTGGAAACTCTCGGATTACGCTCTCGAGCTCATGGAGGACAGACGTGAGATGGCTTTGCTTTCGTTAAGTGATGCTTGCAGTTACCGCCAGCTCAATAAGCAGATCTCAAAATCTCTGATGCGCTACCTACATCGGTATATTACCGGACGTATAATGGAGGCTATAGAACGAAACAGAGGCTCTAAACGATCTCTTAAGATCTGACTCTTGGGCATAGCCAGTTAAGCAAGCCGAATAATGACAATGGCAAGATCATACGTCCGTACCCGAGCCGAGGAAAGTCGAGATTGACGGCTCTACACTTCAACGACCAAACCCGCAATAAATTTTGCTGAAGACACAAGAGCAAGATTAACCCGACATTACCTTGAAGATATCGGACATCAGCCTGCAGTATAAGTTAGTTATAAGTTTTTTTTTAAGTGAATGGGTTTATAAACTAGTGCGCTTAACCATCAACGATTGCATCACTGCTTAACATCAGGCGGGATTGCAGTCAAGCGCTAGTTTATAATTAATAAAAAAGGAGATTCGATTGGCTCTCAAACAGCTTAAAACACAATACGCTGGGCGATGATGGAATAACGGCTGAGCTACTGAAGGCGGGTGGTGAACCGATCCTTAGGGTCCTTCAGGAGCTATTTAATTCCATCATAGTCAGGGGTGAATAAAAGGGGTAAGCTAACCCCGCCGCTTGGAGCCGAACAGCGGCGAGCCACGCCAGTCGGTTCCGGACACCCAGTATGGTCGTACATATGTAATCCTTCTGATACTTGTATTAGGGAAAAGTTAAAGTAAAGTATAGTTCCAGTGCAAGTATAGTTTCATTCATATCGGGAGTCACCCACCCCTAAAGTGGTGACCCCTGACGTGTACATGATAATTAGCGAACAAGTGTTGGACAATGGTGACGCAGTAACAATTGTACTTTGAACCCGGTGGCCGGTAACGACTCCCTGCATTACACACCTTACAACGGGAAGCAGGTAAAACAGAAACGCTCTTGAATCTCCCGTTGATGGAGGCAGAGTCAGGAAAATTAAGAGCGGCGAGATGTTATATAATGGTACGTGGCAACAGAGCAAGTGGTCGCCGGAAGTGGCAATGGAGATACCACGAGAGAGAATACGCTTCGCGCTGGAAGTGCACTACGTAATGAGGCCAGTGAAAGACGTACAGCTGTAACGCCTAGAGGAAGGTCCTTGATAGAGGATAGGCACCGGTAGCACAGATGGCGGCGATGGAGGCGCCCCAGCCCCAAGGTCAAGGGACGGGCAAAGTATAGTTCCAGTGCAAGTATAGTTTCATTTATATCGGGAGTTACCCACCTGTAAAGGCGAAAAACGTCCAGGCATTGCAAAGGGGTTAGTGATACTCTTTTTCAATAAGGGTGACAACACCCTTTTTAAAAACTACAGACACTTCTCACTTCTGAGTCATGTCTATAAGTTGTTTTCGAGAGTCCTCACGAATCGTCTCGCCTGCAGGTTTGATGACATCCAGCTTCCCGAACAAGCCGGTTTCCGAAAGGGCTTCAGCACTGTAAGCCACACACATACGCTGCGGCAGGTTATACAGAACACCGGGGAGTATAACCTACCCCTTTGCTTGGCGTTTTTAGACTACGAAAAAGCTTTTGATTCGAACGAGGCCTGGGCTGTACTGTAGTCTCTCCAGCGGTGCCAAGTAGGTATGAAGGGTTTGTACGAAAACGCCACTATGTCAGTCCGAATACAGGACCAGACTTCGAAACCAATACCTCTGCAGCGTGGGGTCAGACATGGAGATGTTATTTCCCCGAACCTGTTCACCGCTGCATTGGATGATGTCTTCAAGGTTCTGGACTGGATAGGACTGTGCATCAGTATCAATGGCGAGTACATTACACACCTTCGGTTTTCTGATGATATGGTAGTCATAGCTGAGACCGCGGAGGACCTGAGTACAATGCTCGAAGACCTCAGTAGATGCTCCGATCGAGTCGGTCTTAAAATAAACATGGGCAAGACGAAAGTCATGTCTAATGCCCATGTTTTACCGACTCCTATAAAGATTGGAGATTCTGTTCTCGAAGTTGTTGGCAGTTACTTATACATAGGACAAACTATCCAGTTAGGAAGGTCGAACTTCCACATATCGAACATATAAAAATAGTTAGCGAAAAAGCTAAAAGGAACTTTTATGCCCTAACTAGAATATCCAAAGCAACTTGGGGTCTATCAATCCTAACTTTAAAAACTGTATATGGAGCTACCTACTTAGGATGTATGTGCTACGGTGCACCTGTTTGGGCCGATAGGGCCAGCATAGGGGCGGCACGACGTAAACTGAAGATAGATCTTGAAGTACAGCTATGTGCTTCAATGTACTACTCCGCGAGGGGGGAGGAGGCCATGGACACTAATTTTGTGTGAAATTCTAAAGTGAAATTCTAATTTCTAGATTATTTAAACCTCAGACTGAAGTCTGGGAGGACCTCTTATCCGAATGGCAAAGTAGGTGGGATAATTCCATCAAGGACCGGGACCTCCATCTTTCCTTTCCATCCCTTGGCTATAGGCTGGCTAAGACATTCCTGGAGGTTGACCACTGCGTTGCCGAATTTCTCACAGGTCATGGCAACTTTAAAAGTAAACTGTATTCTTTTAAACTTGTTCCTTCGCCTTTGTGTCAATGTTCAGCATCGAACTGTGAATTTGAACAGTCCGCACATCACATCTTGTGGGAGTGTATTCTTTGGCAGAATGAAAGCAATATTAAGTTGCATAGTTTACAAGTTAAATCCGGAGTCTTTTATTATTCGGACCTTGTAGAAACTAGAACCAATTTCCGTGCGTTCAGGCGCTTTTGCCATACCTATTATTGGAATCAATTGTAACAGCACATACCTACTTAAGAACCATTAACTTAATCAAATTTTATTCCGTGCTGCTTGGCAATCTGGGCTTCTCCCAGTTGCAATAATATCCCTGTGTGCCGATTCTTCTGTTCAGAGTTCTGTTCTGTCTCCTGCTTGTTATGGAGGGAAGTGGAAAAAATATTTTTTTTCTTACTCCTCCGCTATTCTTTTCTAATTAATTTCGTTGCGGGACCCAAGACAGTTGAATCATTTCTCTGGGACTGAGGGCAGAGCTTCACTGCTCGTTTTTCTAGTGGTCTCCATTGTTGATTTTGGCTTTCAGGAGTTGCAGTGGGTAGGAAAATGTATGGCGCGTTTAGTCAAATAAAAAAAAAATACTTGTAGATGTATTATTCAAAATGTCTTTGTATTTTATGTTTCCGTTTGTATAGATTTAACAGTAGGTATTAATGTATTAGTAGGTATTCATGGCACAGGTTATGTCCATAATAATACACTCATAGTGAACCACTAGTTATACGACGTTATTTTTGTACATTTGTGACTGACTCGGGCCTAGACTTGAAAAAAGACGATGATCCCTGAGTTTGTTTCGGCTATTTCTTCTCAGAGGTAGACACTTAGGAAATGCCGGCTTCATCTATTTAAAAAAAAATATGACGTGAACAAGTGATCAGTGATCCTACTTCCTTAATAAACGATTTCATTTCAGTACGCTTTGGAAACGGACTGCCGAAACAGTTAAGTGTAAGTAGATATTACTATGTATTGTATTCGTTACTTCAGCCGTAAGTGATTAATTATAATGAAGTATAATTCACTTAAAACATTTTAATATTACTTGGAACGTATTGCACCCCTGCACGGAGGAGCGGGGGCCCAGTCTCATTGTGCGCATGCGCCTAGTACTAAGATCTACTGTGAACCGTTTTGTGCGCTTGGTAACCACACTTCAACAAGAAATTGTTGCAGTGTGGTTACCAACCTGAATATAGTTTTTTCAGAATAAGCGACTGAATTGATTTTAATAATTTTTACACCATGTTATAATTTTCCTACATACTTTCGTATGTAGGAAAAATATAATAATAATAATCAAGGGCTAGAATGAAAAGGCAGTACTCCTCAATACGGCCCGCATCGTGAGGAGGTTCCTGTCTCTGGAGCTCTAATTACCGGTAGCTAATACATTTTTTTTTATTTTTAAATGATTTTATGTTTTTTTATAAATATTTTAAAATGTAAATGAATATGTTTATGTAGAAAAATAAACGGAATAATAATAACCCCTTTTATTCCTTATTTTACAATGTTTGCATGTTGTAGTTTCGTGTTAGTATATGTTGTATATTGCTATTGTGACTTGTAAATAAAGTTTACAACATGTTATATTTTCCAACATACATTCGTATATAGGAAAAACATAATAATAATCAAGCCTTTTATTCCATATTTTACAATGTTTGCATGTTGTGGTTTCGTGTTAGTATATGTTTTATATTGCTATTGTGACTAGTAAATAATAGTTAGTGTTATAAGCAATATGGACCCCTGTTTGGGTGAAGGCCTCCTCCATCCTCTCCCATGACTCCCTGTCCTTGCCTGATAACTTGTGATAAATATAACATGGCGTAAAAATATTGGAATCGATTCGATAGCTTATTCTGAACAAACTGTATTCAGGTTTCGTATAAAGAATAAAAAACGTTGTATATATCAGCAGTGGCAGTAGTAACCCAGTGGTGATGGCTCGAGTTAACGCGATGCAGGTCGTGGTTTGGAATAAAACCTCATGATACGTAGAATCGAAAATTCGAAAACATGTGACATCTACCGTTCCAAGGGCTCAACTTGCTCCATCAAATAGGCAGTATGCAATAAACTGTCTGCGCAACTGCTACCTTACTATGATTGCATATGTTACTTACTCGTTATGGTTCCTAAGGAAGCTTACCTGCATTTTACTCGGCTGTCTTCTAGCGTGACCGAGCAGCCGCGGCACTTCATTCTTGTTCAGTGATTCGTTTAATATTGTGGTTTTGCACTTACCTGAAGACAACAAAATTGATGTTGAGTTTAAATGATATTTATTAATCTTTACTGAGCTAAAAGCTACAAAAACTTTCACTTTACTTCTGCGAGTCATTCATATGAAATTCATAGTCTATCAAATCTTAAATTTAAGTCTGCAAAGAAGATTGAGCTTTCTGTAAAACAAAGTTATCGCTTAAAAGAGTTAAAAGTACTGGTTGTTAGTAGTTTTGTATCCTTGGAGAACATAGAAAAAATTAGGATATAATAAGCATAATTATAATTGTAGCTGTCGGTACAATGGCCTTCCGTTTGTAAGAGACCGTTGTCATAATTCACCACGAGAGTCCAGAGCTGATCGATGGATGTCACATGTCTTCGAGTATTTATTTAGTTCTGAGATATTCCAATTACCGAACGAGTTTTTTGTCCATTCTTTATGAGCAGAGACGACAATAAATAACAGCCTCGATTTAATGCAGCGCATACCATCATGGATACCCCTGATCCTTTCCTTTCATGAAATTGAAATTCAGTAATATATTAAGTATTGACATATTTTGAGGCCCACAGGATGCTAAAGATCGCGTGAAATGGAGGAGATTGAGCAAGAAAGCGACCTCCAACGCTAAAGCCGCGATTACAACCAGGACGAAACGTGGAGATGATGATGATGACTTTCAAGAATCGTTATTGACTACAACTTAGACCTTGTACTCATTCAAGAACAATATCAAAACTCACGTTTACGTCACAGGGTTGTGCAGCTGGATTGCAGGGCACGAGCCGGAATTTATGTTGCGCGGTCTTCTAACTTTACGGTAACGTCTTTACGTGACCTCATGACGCCACACTCTGCGGTTGCCGAAGTATCATCAGCTTCTTTTAAAGTATTCGTTGTAAGCTGTTACTTTCAATATTCAGATCCTGTTACTCCTCATATACATAATCTCCGTCATATCTTGCGGTCACTCGCGGGCTGCAAAGTTATCGTTGGCGCGGATGTCAACGCGTCATCGTCTCTGTGGTATGGCAAGGTTCGGGCCACCGATACCGAACGACGCTGCGCTGTTGAGGATTTCAATGCTGAGATGAACCTATCGATTCATAATACCCCTGATGCACCACCTACTTTCTGCAGCCAAATGGGCGAATCTTGTATTGACGTCACACTTTCAAGTGCGGACGTACGTTTGGATAGGTGGCGTGTCCTACCGGACGCGTCTTGTAGTGATCATCGCCTGATCGTGTACGAATTTGTTCCTGGTTATATTCAGGGTCCGTCTCATATTCCCGGTAATTTCAGATATAGATGTAAAGGCGCGAACTGGGAATTTTTCGGCTCGCTTTTTGCGTGTCACGCCAAAGAATTCATTCGGGACGGGCTGTCAGCCGAAGAAAGTGCTGACATTATGTCAGAAATCTTTACCTACTGTGCTGACATTGCCATTGGTCGCGGATCTATGACCAATATTCGTAGATGTGACTGGTGGAGTGATTACTTAGTTGAACAGCGTAAAAGATATCGCAGAGCGCGTAGACAGTTAAATAAACTCAAGAGCCGAAAGATTACTGGAGATCTTCTTACGTTCGCTTTAAATGCTTTTAGAGTTGCCAAGTCACGCTACAAAGCATCGGTGGAAAAATCTAAGGGTAATTTGTTGCGGAAAATTGTTGATAAACTTGACAGGGAGGGTCCGTGGTCTCCCTTATATCACGAATTTAAAGCTAACAGATCGGTCGACCTTGCATACGTTCAAAACATTAAAGTCAATGATAAGCATACCACAGGCATAAAGGAAACAACAGAAGTGCTAATTAATACACTTATCCCTGATGATTCACCGGCTAACGATAGCGACTACCACCAACAGATTAGAGCGTGGGCTCCTGTGCCACCTGAATCACCAATGTCAGACGTAGCATCTAATGACGAATTTATAAATATTGTTAGAAAACTACCGGTCAACAAATCATCAGGTGAAGATAAAATATCTAATAGGATGATTAAAGAAGCGTGTAAAACAGCGGGTGATGCCATCTTAACTGTATATAACCGATGCATTGCTGAAGGCGTTTTTCCTCGTAAATGGCGACGCGGTTTCATACGAATAATACCAAAGTGTGGTGACAAACCACCGGATGATCCGAAGTCATATCGTCCTATCACACTTCTACCATCTTTGGGTAAACTTCTTGAGCGCCTCATCGTTCCACGTTTACTACCAAACGGTCCAAAATTCCATAATAATCAATATGGCTTCACCATAGGTAAATCTACAGTCGACGCGGCGCTTTCTGTCAGAAGAACCGTTAACCAATCTGAAAACAAGTACGTAATTGGGATCTTCCTGGATATTTCTGGGGCTTTTGATAACGCCTGGTGGCCTATGCTGTTGTTAAAATTAAAAACCCGCGGTTGCTATAGAAACATATATAATCTCGTTTACTCTTACTTTATAAACGGTTCCGCGGTACTTAAGCTCGGTCATTTTTATAGTACTAAAACACTAACCATGGGATGTCCTCAGGGTTCAGTTGTCGGTCCTTATTTATGGAATTTGGGTTTTGATGACTTCCTCGCGATCTCGCTTCCTTGCGGCTGTTCACTTACTGGTTACGCGGACGATGGCTTACTGCTCATTCAGTCAAGTACCCGAGCTGGACTTGAGAACTTGGCCAATACTTGCCTAAATTTAATATCTCAGTGGGGTGATCGTAACCGCCTAGCATTTGCGCCACATAAAACCTATCAACTTCTACTAAAAGGTAATCTTAAATCATTGCCTACTATTAAATTTAACAACGTTCCCATTAAAAAACAGCAATCCGTATGCTACCTTGGTATGATCTTAGAAAGGAATTTTTCATTTATCGAACATATAAAAATAGTTGGTGAAAAAGCTAAAAAGAACTTTTATGCCCTAACTAGAATATCCAAAGCAACTTGGGGTCTATCATTTCTAACTTTAAAAACTATATATGGAGCTACCTACTTAGGATGTATGTGCTACGGTGCACCTGTTTGGGCCGATAGGGCCAGCATAGGAGCGGCACGACGTAAACTGCTTCAAAGCCAACGTTTGGCATTGATGTTTTTATGCAAGGCGTATAGAACGGTCAGTACTGAAGCCTTACCGGTACTGGCAGGTGTACTTCCAGTCGACCTTGAGGTACAGCGACGTGCTTCAATGTACTACTCCGCGAGGGGGGAGGCCATGGACACTAATTTTGTTACACAACGCGACTTTAATAAAATCTCTAGATTATTTAAACCTCAGACTGAAGTCTGGGAGGACCTCTTATCCGAATGGCAAAGTAGGTGGGATAATTCCATCAAGGGCCTATACCTCCATCTGTTCTTTCCATCCGTTGGCGATCGGCTGGCTAAGACATGGCTGGTGGTTGACCACTGCGTTGCCCAATTTCTCACAGGTCATGGCAACTTCAAAAGTAAACTGTATTCTTTTAAACTTGTTCCTTCCCCTTTGTGTCAGTGTTCTACATCGAACTGTGAATTTGAACAGTCCGCACATCACATCTTGTGGGAGTGTGTTCTTTGGCAGAATGAACGCAATATTATGTTGGATAGTGTACAAGTTACATCCGGAGTCGTTTATTATACGGACCTTGTAGAAACTAGAACCAATTTCCGTGCGTTCAGGCGCTTTTGCCATACCTATTATTGGAATCAATTGTAACAGCTAATACCTACTTAGGACCCATTAACTTAATCAAATTTTATTCCGTGGTGTTTGACAATCTGGGCTTCTCCCAGTTGCAATAATGTCCCTTTGTGCCGTTTGGCCTAGTTCTGTTCTGTCTCCTGCTTGTTATGGAGGGAAGTGGAAAAAATATCTTTTTTCTTACTCCTCCGCTATTCTTTTCTGATTAATTTCGTTGCGGGACCCAAGACAGTTGAATCGTTTCTCCGGGACTCGTCGAGCTTCATTGCTCGGCGTTTTTCTGGCGGTCGCCACTGTTGATTCTGGCTTTCAGGAGTTGCAGTGGTTGGGAAAAGTATGGCGGGTTTGTCCCAAAAAAAAAAAAAATCATTATTTGTCGTAATGGTAATCATATTTAGATTACCAGGATATCAAAACCAAGCAGTTGTTAAAAAAAAAATCAGCGACACCTATACGGCAACATGTTGCACTACGTAGTCAGCGAGCAAGTACACAACTTTTTCTTTTGCTGACTGCAATCTACTTACTAGTTTTGCAGCTACTATTACTAATTGTAGAAATCAAGAGATGGAGCCACTTTTGCGGTTGACTCATTACTATTTATCATAATACAATTTATCTTAAATATATGTCAATGCGCAAAGTGTGTAGGCTGAACTAGATTATAAAGTATTTCAGGCAAAAACTAAGTAGGTAAAAACAGTGTTAATAAATAATGACAGTAATTATTTACCACGTAATTTTATTTTTATACGAAACCTAAAAATACGTAATTATAATTTAAGTTTCATAATGTTTATTGAGAAATCAATTTGTATGTCTTAATTAAGAAAAATCTATTGTATAAAGAAATTTCACAAATTATCGTAGCTTGACGTGCCTTATGTAATTACTTTTCTTCTATTGTTTCCTTCTTCGATCAAAAATTATAATTGCAGAAAGACTGAAAAGCTTTTAATTCCAAATGTTTTAAACAGTTCAGACAAACTAGATAGTTGTTTTGGCTTTCATATAAATAATAGTTCCCTATTTATTTTTATACATTTTAGGATTCCGTAGCCAAATGGCAAAAAACGGAACCCTTATAGATTCGTCATGTCTGTCTGTCCTCATGTCCGTCCGTATATCAGAGCCAGTTTTTTCCGAAATTATAAGAGCTGTACATGGTAGGTAGATGTATTCTGTGAACCTCATTAAGATTTTGATGTAAAAATATAAAAATAATAATAAATATTGGGGGCCCCCATACTTAGAACTGAAACTCAAAAAATTTTTTTTCGTCATACACATAGTTGGAGTATCTATGGATAGGTCTTCAAAAATGCTATCGAGGTTTCTGAAATATTTTGTTTCTAAACCGAATAGTTTGCGTGACAGACGCTTCCAAAGTGGAAAAAGTTACCCCCCCCCCCCCCCTCTAACTTCTACAACAAGAAAATGAAAAGTCTAAAAAAAAAAAAAGACGTGTGGCACTCGGGGACTGCCGCGGTAAAGCTATTGCATAGCATCTTGTATCAATTTATGCAATTACATACATGCCTCGATACATGTTTTTGTCTTGTCTTCGTAGAAACAAACAATAACTTTTTTGCCTCATCAATGTCTTCCTCAGAAAAAGCCGACGAGCATATTTTTATTAAACTTTCGTTGTTTCGTTTCGGAGATAACAATATTACAACTCGTACACTTAAATGTACTCGTATTAACATTGTTCACCGACATCTTTCTGTAATATTTTATTTAATAAAAACTTCAACTTCAACTCTTGATCTGGTCCCTGTGGATAGATACCACAATTTTGCCAATAACACGTGTAAGTAACAAATTATAGAAATTCTTTAAAAAAATATTTCACAATAATGGCGGATATCGCCAATCACAGTTGAAAAAATGGCCGCGTGAGCACTTTTTACTCTATAAAATCACGCGCTTTTATTTAGTAAACAAGACTATAAATAATTTAAAAGTCCAATGAAAAATTAGCGTGACATTTCTCTTAGCCTTTCCGTTAAAAAAAAAAGCTATTTTATAAAAACACTACTAAATTAATTTGAATAAAAGTACTTAATAATTAATTATATGAAAAGTTTTTAAGGTAGCCATGACAACGTCGATGACGTCTATGACATATCTCTATAGAAGACCTATTTCAGAGAGAAAATTAATCGCAAGTTTAGCACATCGCGACTATCAGTAACATGGCAAGTGTGTAGAACTGAGTTCGAGCCCTGCAATATGCATGCTCTTTTTGAAAATCTATAAATTGTTTTCAAAAGATGTAGTCGCACGCACACAAATATACCGTGCCGAAGACTGCCGAACTGAAACGACGTTAGACGATGTACGGCCTTCAAGCCACACCTCCGTGCCCGTCGGAGTGGGGAGCGTGAGGTTTTTTCGTTACGGAATTTCTGGATTCGGTCCCCGCGCTCAAGGCCCGCGATAGAAGCTATGCAATAGCTTAAAAATCATATGATGTACATTCCTATAAAAACTACCAACGAAAATTGTTTTGAACGAGATCTAGTAAGTAGTTTTTTTTTAATACCTCGTATAACGTAAACCGCTTATTACCGCGTAATCTTTCATACAAATAACTTAAATCCTTTAATTTTATAAATCCATGGTACGGAACCCTATATGCGTGACTCCGACACGCACTTGGCCGGCTATTTTTTGTTGTTGTTTTTATATTAAATCAATAATGTTTTCTTTAAGCGTTATGCTTACCATGTTTTGTTGAACACATATTTATTTAAAAGAAGAGGAAAATGTCCGATGACGTATTAATTTGGAGAACCAAATTGTTCTACTTTGAACAAGTATCTCAAATTGAATGTGTATGCTGGATACAAACACAGCAAATTTGGACAAGTTTAACCTCTTTTTTTGGGAAGAAACTTGGGACTCTAATATTACTCCGTGAGCGAGTTTCAGTCATCGTCGGAATCCATTGTAAGTGAGGAGCACTTTTATTTAAAAGATTGTCTTGGAGGTCTGCTGATAGCAAGCTGCACGGTACTACGACATATATATAGAAGTTGCATCCCAGACAATAGAAAATCCCATGGTATTTTGCTATTGCAAAATTCTCAGTACCTAGGAGCAGGTTATGTGTGTGTGTATTATGTTAATTGACGAATAATAGATTTTACAGTCTGCTGTGCCTAATAAATAATTTCGAGTATTACAGACATAAGAGAGGGAGTTGCAGTCTTCAATAAATTACAAAGAGCAGTTTGCATGTGGTATTAGCCTGCAATCATGGTTATGCACTTAAATTTAATACACAATAATTTTCATGTGTCTATCTGTAAAATCTGTTGTTGAACTTTATTGAAATAAATAAATAAAATAAAAAGCAAAGTCACAATTAAGTATATAACAAAAAGCGGCACGGTGGGTCAAGGGAAGAAACTTCTTGCTGGCGAAGTAACGACAGAAGCTACCTAATATATAATATTCTAGTCAGTAAATCATACACGAGCATGTTTTAACAACTATTTTCGCGTGCCGCATATTTTTATTTATTTATTTATGCAATACAGTAGTCTTGTTACAGGTTTGTGTCTTTTGTACCATTCATCGAGAAAGTGTCTGTATTGGTAACTCATATGTAAGTATACCATATATATTTTTCGGAGCAAAGCAATCTCTAGGCTAACAATAAGGAAAACTCCTTATCGAATATTCCCAATTGTTAGCCTAGAGACTATTCTCTACACCATCATTTAGGAAACTAACATAACTTATAATTGTAAACTTCATTTTAGTTTGTTTAAATAAAATAGACGTGCTACGGATGCTACGGCAAAGCCTGGTGCTATGGTGTAACATGATGCTGCGGCAAAATATGTTGCTACGGTGTAGCAAGATATGACGGAAAAGCATTGTGCTACGGCGTAGCATGATTTTACGGCAAAGCACGATGCCCCGATGTACAGAAAAGGTTAGGTTAGAAAGTTTATAGTTATCAACACGACAAGCAGAACTGCTAAGAGAGGTACTGCGGCTGCTGACCACATACATCACACTGATCTGTAAATTCCACCATTATGGATTTCTTGATCAAGCTCCTGATCTTATTATTTTCTATTTATCAGTAGGAAAAACACTTACAAAATAATATCACTTATTTTTTATGATCGCTCTAGCTGTGTATAAGAAGACTTCGTTCAGTAGTAGTATAATAAAGATCTACTGTTTAGTTGTATTCCAATCAACAGAACTCCGAGCCATAAGAATGAGACTAACTGTCTAGTTTAGGGCTCACTGGAAAATAATCGTTTATTATGTAACAGTAAGCAATATTATTTCCAACCCGCATTGAGCAAGCGTGGTGATTATGCTCAACTCTTCTCTATATGAGAGGAGATCTGTGCGCAGAAGTGGAACAGTAAAAAGTTCTACTCGTGACATCGCTATTTACTTGTGTGGTAGTGACAATTTGCTGTATTATTTTATATAGCCAATAACCACGTGCATCAACCAGCATCTTACCACCGTGATGGTTTCACTAGTAAATTCAAACAAAATTTTTCAGACGACGTTGACGAAAATAAAAGGTTTATAGTAAGAGAAAACCCAATTTGCAAAATATCCCCATCGATGTTTTTTTTTTTAATTGAAATAAATATTAAAAAAATAGCTTAACGTCCTTGAGCCCAAACAATGAAATTTACCAGTAGTCAAGTTTAACAGCATAAATTACTAAATAACTCCAAAAACGTTAATTTAATTTAAAAACTAAAGAAAAATTGATATAAACTTTTCAAAAATATCTAGCAGGCATAAGACGCTATTATTAATTTTAGGGATTATGTACTAAAATGGTAATAAAGTCAAATTTAAATATTTACACAGGATGTCTCGCTCAATCATTTTCTGTATGAGAGGAGGAGGAGACCTGTGCCCAGCAGTGGGATGATAAAAGGTTGATGAGGATATTTCTGTAAATACTTAATCCAAAATATTTCTAATATGGGCACAATCTTTAATAATTAAATATAAAATGGGTACCGAATATAACAAAATCAAATTGTGATAGAAACAATCCTCCTATGGTGCGATGCGCAAGTACAAACTGCTCAGTTCGGAGCCGGGGAAACGAGCTTGGCCGGCACGGCCGAGCTCGCAGGCTCGACTGGCACCTAAACGGTGTCCGCATTTAAATACAGGCAAAAATATAATTTATTTTTACTTGCGATAACCGCTTGGGATACTACATCATCAATGTACATAAGAGGCATAACCTGAGTATTAAAATTAATTAACTGCGTAAAAGTATTTACGTAAATTTATTCTATACTTCAATACTACATATATGCATTAATAATTACGAATGGAATTCGCTTTCTTCTTGCGCTCAATGGAGCTCCAAAAAATAGATTGCATTGATAGGTAGCCATATTTAATTTTTGTCGAAAATACACGAAACAAGAAGTAAACCTTCAACTGCTATCCAACACTTGTATCGAGCATACTATGAAGTTCAGAAGTGATAAGGCGAATTCAAATCAGATATGTCAGGTATATCTTGAACACCAATGACTGATTAAAAGGTGAAGGAAGTCATCTCGGGGAAACCTGGACTTTCAAGTCTGAAATCACCAATCCGCATTGAGCAAGCATGGTGATTACGCTTAATCTTTCTCTGTATGAAAGGAGACCTGTGCCCAACAGTGTGACGTTAAAAACGTTGATGATGATGATTTATTTCAAGATTTTAAGACCTTCACTACTGTCATGCAATGCAGATCTACTTATCCCTTAATTTTATTCGCAATAATTTCGTGCTGATTGAGATTGGGTAGTAGGTGGAAGGAACCCGATACTACGAGCAAACTGACACTATAAAACGTCGATATCGACCACCTTAAATACCAGGGAGACAGTACGAACGGGATCTGGAAGCAAGTTTTTGGTTTCATGATGGTCATATCATAACAGTTCTTATTGCAAAGCTTGTAGAATTAGAATTGCAGTCGATTTATTCATCCAAACTGCACGAGACCTTTATTAGCACCCCCGTACTGTGAACGAGAATAAATAAATAAATAAATAATATATGTTCACTGAAACAAATATTTTGGATAAATTGGAATTGCTTCGAATTATTTTCTGCGAAATTGTATGATATGGACAAACATATGTAGCTACGATGACACTGTTGATATTGCTATGGAGCTAGGGGGACGTAGCACTTATAGCCGAATATATAATACTATATTTTATTACAGATTTGTATTTTATGAAAAACTATTAGACTTCTATGTTACCATCATCAACAAGTAGTTCAGACCACAGCTGGAGATCGACCTCTCCAATATTCATTTAACATGACTCTTTTTTTTTTGTAATGATATAAGAAGGTAATGGATATAAGATATTTGAATTCCTTAATCATCACGGTTACTTCAGAGCCATCACGTGTAATATAAAACGTCAAATTTAGTATGAAGTTTTGTTATGTATGTAGTCTTTTCATACATAACAAAACTTCATACTAAATTATATAGTATACTAGCTGACCCGGCAAACGTTGTTTTGCCATATAAATAATAAAAAAAAATTAGGGGTGGACTACCCCTAACATTTAGGGGGATGAAAAATAGATGTTGGCCGATTCTCATAGATACCGGATAAGCACAAAAAATTTCATCAAAATCGGTCGAGCCGTTTCGGAGGAGTTTAAGTTCGAACACCGTGACACGAGAATTTTATATATTAGATTACTTCATAATAAAGTAGCTGTCGGGACAATGGCCTTCTGTTTGTAAGTAACCGAGCCATAATTTACCACGTGGATCCTGAGCGGTTCGACGGATGTCACATGTCTTCGAGTATTTGTTTCTGACATATTCCAACTTCCGAACGAGTTTTTCGTTTACTCTTTATGAGCACAGGCGACCAAATAAAACAGCGCTCGATTTAATGCAGCGCATACCACTGTGGATACCCCTGCTCTTTTCATTTCTTGAAATTGAAATTCAGTAACATATTAAGTATTGACATATTTTGAGGTCCAATGTGCCTCGATAAGAGCTGTATGAAGATTCTTATTTATTTATTTAAAACAATAAAGCTATGGAGTTAATGTGTAAAATTAATTATATATAGATCTTTTGCTTGAGTTGACATGCGTGCCAACAATCTCACACCACAGGATGCTAAAGATCGCGCAAAATGGAGGAGATTGAGCAAGAAAGCAGACCCCGGCCTCCAACGCGAAAGCCGCGGTTGCAACCGGAACGAAATGCGGAGATGATGATGATTACTTCCAAGAATCATTATTTTTAGAGTACCAGGATGTCAAAACCAAGCAGTTGTTACAAAAATGCAGCGACACCTATACGGCAACATGTTGCACTACGTAGTCAGCGGGCAAGTACAACTCACAACTTTTTGTTTTACTGACTGCAATCTACTTACTAGTTCTGCAGCTACTATTACTAATTGTAGAAATCTAAAGATGGAGCCACTTTTGCGGCCGACTCATTACTGTTTATAATAATACAATTTATCTGAAATACATATGTCAATGTCTAAAGTGTTGTAGGCCTGAACTAGGAAATAATGTATTTCAGGCAAAAAGTAAGAAGGTAAAAACAGTGTTAATAAATAATCACAGTAATTATTTATTACGTTATTTTATCTTTACACGAAACCTAAAAATACGTAATAATAATTTAAGTTTCATAATAAATATTTTATGGAGAAATCGATTTGCATGAGTTAATTAAGAAAAAACTATTGGATAAAGCTTGACGTGCTTCTCTAGTATTGTTTCGTTCTTCGATCAAAAATTATAATTGCAGAAAGATTGATAAGATTGTAATTAAAATATTTTTAAACAGATACAACGTATGTAAAATTAGTTTCTAGACTTAGATCCGAACACTTTCCATCAGTAAATACCTAATTGTGTAACTTAACAAAATTGAAGATACACATGTCAGCGACACCTGTACGTCAACATATTGCACTACGTAGACGGCGAGCAAGTACAACTCACAATTTTTGTTTTGCTAACTCCAATCTATTACTACTGCAGCTAGAAATCTACAGATGGAGACATTTTTGCAACAATTCAAATAATATTTCAAGCAATGTTTTAATGTTCCGAGCAAGACATTCTCTTATTAAATGAGCAATATGTCTCAATGGATATCATTAGATTTGCAATCAACTCACGAACCAGTACCGAGCCTTTCTACTTTCATTAGAAACCTTGTGAAATTACAGTCTTGTAACAACTTTTTCAACGCCATATAACGACTGGCTGACGACTACATAACTCCATAAGGGAGAATAGTCTTTCCCAAGAGATGTGGCTGGCTGGTGCTCATTCTATTTGGATGAACACAAGATGTGACACATTTTCAGATTTTAAAAAGAGTTTAAGAATATAATGCACCAGGAATCTAACGTCCCTTTGGAGGTCTATATTTAATTATGAAAATATAAAGAAAGAAAATGGGTTTGTCTCTATCAGAAAAATTAATATATTGAATATAAAACGAGCAATCACAATGGTAGCTCCAAATTCTGCCATTACGCAAATAATTTAGTGTGTATTTGGGTGAAGGCGTGTATGTAAGTGTACATACAATATTCATGTCAGCCTTGTTTTTTTGTTTGGGATGGGAAATCAAATGACCTCTCCCGCTCTGGGCAGAGCGGAAGGGCGTGTCAGACTTTTACTGACTAAGACCCACCCGTATTCCTTCACTTGCCCCGGTTTCTTATTTTTAAGCTATTGCATAGCTTCTATCGCGGGCCTTGAGCGCGGGGACCGAATCCAGAAATTCCGTAACGAAAAACCTCACGCTCCCCATCGTCTAACGTCGTTTCAGTTCGGCAGTCTTCGGCACGGTATGTTTGTGTGCGTGCGACTACATCTTTTGAAAACAATTTATAGATTTTCAAAAAGAGCATGCATATTGCAGGGCGCGAACTCAGTCCTACACACTTGCCATGTTACTGATAGTCGCAATGTGCTAAACTTGCGATTAATTTTCTCTCTGAAATAGGTCTTCTATAGAGATATGTCATAGACGTCATCGACGTTGTCATGGCTACCTTAAAAACTTTTCATATAATTAATTATTAAGTACTTTTATTCAAATTAATTTAGTAGTGTTTTTATAAAATAGCTTTTTTTTTAACGGAAAAGCTAAGATGAATGTCATGCTAATTTTTCATTGGACTTTTAAATTATTTATAGTGTTGTTTACTAAATAAAAGCGCGGGATTTTATAGAGTAAAAAGTGCTCACGCGACCGTTTTTTCAATTGTTGCAAGAATTCAAAAGACTGTCTTTAAATAGTGTTCAGACGATTGCTCAAAGTGTATTAGATTTCATTAGTAATAGAAATGGCATTTCAGTAATGACTTTCAACTGCCAGTCTAAATAGTCATAAATACGATTTACAAGATTCAGTTACGAGACAAACAAATGTGTTACTTCTTACCGAAACTTGCATGACGCATGATAATCCAATTGAAAAACCCAAATTTTAATTGTATTGTTCAGTTCAAGCGAGATACTGTTTCAAAAGGTGGGGTAGCTATTTACCAAAATAAAAATGATATTACTAATATTATGACTCCGAATATTGAAATAAATATTGCACACGTTAGCGATGTTAATGTTAGGCGCTCAGTTGTTGGAGATATTTATGCGTGCATATGCAAACTTAGAAATGGCCTACAAATAGTTATGGTAGCAATTTACATTTCTCCGAATCCAAAATTGGACGAGGTAGAGCATTTTATTCATCGCACTTTACTGGAGTAACTCGAGTGGCTCGAAAATACTTGAAACAAATGGTAATAAATTTCCACTTATCTTGGCTGGCGATTTCAACATTAACTTCGCTGATAAAAAATCAGAGCGGTGGACAACTTTTCTATCAAAAACATTGAATTTGAAAATGAATAATGATCCACAAAAGTCCACAACAAAATATGGGACCACCATTGACGCGGTATTTTCTAGGTATTTAGAGGATATTAAGTCGCAAACTTATGTTTCTTATTTCAGTTATCATAAACCTATAGTTTCAATGATAAATATTCCTGAATAACCAACAGCTACTGTAAGGTAATAAAACCCACATGTATTGTAAAATAATAAAAATATTTTAAATAATATTAACTTTTTATTTATTTAATAAAAGAAAAATTTGTTTTCTTACCGGTCACCACGCTCAAAAAGTGTAACTTGAATTAATATCAAAGAAAAAAAATACTGCATAAATAAAATAAATAAATAATTATAATTGCATAAATTGATACAAAATGCTATGCAATAGCTTTACCGCGGCAGTCCCCGAGTGCCACACGTCTTTTTTTTTTTTACCAACCTGCAACCTTGATTGAGGAGGCATCGGTCTTCGTGCATGTAGACAACTGCATTCATACAAATCACCAGTTGAGGCCATGGAATTGAGACCGATCGATCTGTGACATCACTATGGGATCCGAGAAACTAATGCTACCGCTCTTATGGAATCCTAGTATAACAGGAAGCAAAGCTTTTTTTTATTATTCTAGACCTAAGTTATAAAGTCAACCAGCAACATAAAAACTTGACGCAATTTTTTTTTTCTATACTTTTTGCATAGGTTTTAATGAAGTTATTTTATTTATTCTATTCGTAGTAACTTTCATACTGCTCACGCAAGTTTAGAGCTTTGTGATACTGTAACCATCAACTCATAGTGAAAACTAATGTGAAATGAGGGTTGAGTCAGCTCCCATAACAACTCATGCCAAGATTGACACCATCGACAGCTCACTCAAAAGTTAAAACCTATCAACTTCTTCGGGTGAATTAATTATTAAAATATACAAGAAAAAAATATAAAGGGCTATATAGCTTCGGATTAGATATTAGATTCATACAATTTTTTTTTATTGTCAGTTTTAGTATAACAAGTCAGTTATATTGGCGTTGTTAATGACTTGTAATTCATAAAAATCCCTAATCTTCAGGTGGTAATAAAAATGGCGTAGCATGATGCTACTGCAAAGGATGGTACTAAGGCGTAGCATGATGCTGCTGCAAAACATGTGGCTACGGTGTAGTAAGATGCTACGGAAATGCATTGTGCTACGGCGTAGCTTGATGTTCGTAACATAAAGCTACGCGGTAGCACGTAAATGTAATCATATATTATTTGGCGGACAAATTTGTAAATTTTTGTACAAATATAGGAAATAAATCCTTTTTTTTTTATTTATTCTTCTTCTCGTGTCGGTGACAGCCATAGATATAGAAAGTACAAGATAAACGAATCGGTGACGTGTCAAAAATATACATAAATGTGTGCGTAAATGATAATGTTTGAGTGAAAATTGGTGTGGTCTACGATGGCTTACGATAAGTATTACATTATCAGTCAGTTTGTATGCTGCGAACACTACGAACTTTATAGTCATTTCTCTTTGCGTTACATAAAATCCTAGTATTTCGAATACTGAGCGGCCTGAATGGATCAATACTATTACTGGAGCGCATGGCATGTCAAAGCGGTTTCCATGACAACGATGCAACTTGAATGTAGTACACTCACACTTTAGAAGAAAAATAAAATTGCAATATTAACAAATGTGTATCGCGATTGAAAACGTTTCTAACTTATTCTGTCTTAATTCTGCTTCAATACTAAGTCATGTCTCGTTACAATCCTGTAATTATTCGTCTGATATTTGCAATTCAAGTATCTCGGATTTCTAAGTCATACATCAATTAACAAAAAGGGTATGGCCGGACCGACCTGCTGTATTAGGGTAAAATTTAGAAATATTTGTTTAGTTTTTGATTGTGACTTATTTTAATATTATTTTGTATAACATTTCTGTAATAATTATTATCAAGAAAACTGTCAACAATGTTCATACAACGACAATTTCTAAACTAACCGTTTCATGTTTTATCTCAAAGTGACTACAGAATGCAATAAAAGGTAGACTTTTTGGCTTTATATCTTTAGAAATTACTTTACAGCGGCACTATGACAATATTTGTTATTTATTAAGATTGCACTATTCTGGACATTTTACAACCTGTGAAACGTTCATGTACTCCTAGTATTGTGGCACGTATTTTGCAAGCGCGCGTTTGCTTTTCCTCACTGTACAAAAATAATGAAAAGGATATTAAATACTTTTTTTAAATTTATTCTTCTTCGCTAGTTTCAGATATACACAAGTTATTTCAGGCGAAACACTGATTGTAATTGTAATAAAGGAATGAAATACTTTATTTTTAACTTTTATTCGAAAATGAATAAATCATCAAGGTTTTTATTCAAAGTAGGCTGAGAATTAGCAATATTACATGAGACAGTTTCCCAAAACGCCCACCCTTCGCTACTTCCTAATCGTTTCGCTGGGAAGAAGTTACGGAACAAACTCACAGCACAGCTGTCTGTGTATTAAACAAAAAACACATGACAATTAAATTATTTACCATATGCTAGCTAGCCACACAAAATGGAAATGTAAAAAATGGAATTGTAATAATCCAACAGTAACATTTCTTCGCCGAAATCAGTCAGATTGTTGTAGAATCCCCTTTTGGACCTGGGGGCCGAGTCTGCTATTTTATATAATTTTGTCATTCCAACACGTTTCCATTGTCATTTTCTATTAGCCCGTAATCTGCTGAGATCATAAAGATCGGTCATTGATCTCGTAACGGAATGATCATTGCTGTATTGCCATTATTATAAAAGTCGTTAGTTGAAATGAGTTTTTAGAAACTCATTTCTACTAACGAGTTTTATAACTACTACCCAATTTGAACATTTTTTAAAGCAAGATTTTGTTAATATATATTTTCATATATTAATTATAAGTTTTATAAGCAGTCTGGAATAGAGAATAGTTCTTAAATAGCAACAAACATTATTTTGAAACTATAAAACTAAATATTTTGTTATCTGTTTAAGTCAATGTGACATTAATACAGACTGACTTACTAACGTTTATTTGTTTTTTTCTAACAGCCGGTGTTTTGTTATGTATTTATTTTTGTTCATATTATTAAATTTATATTTACTACGTAACGATAAACAATAATAAAACAATCAGCAAATTTCGGTCAAGATATGGCATTAGGCCACTACAGCCGCGTCAATAAAATGCGAAGTGTAATTTGTTTTTAAACTCTCGACGCTGCTCATCATCCTTCAAGGCTGGATGCTATTGAAGTTAGGAACATGCTCAGACCATCAACAAATTGACTGCAGTCATTAATCGACAGAGCTCCATCACAGCAAAAATGGTTCAAGTTTATAGGTCACTGAGACATCTGTGTCAAAAAAGAAAATTACGTACTGTTTATACGTAATTCATCTTTATGAAAGTTTAGTCTAGAATAAACCTAATTATCCTAAATCAGAACTTCCACTCATTGGGTGTTCTACAAACATACCCACAATAAGAATTAAGTAGCTTTGAAAACATTACCATAAAATTAAATATAACCCCCCAGGTAAACTTGTGTTAGATGTAGATTTACATCAGTAGCAGTACATTGGCCAGAATTTAAAATCTTTATTGCAACTACATACTAAGCGCTAGATTACACAAACCATATTAGATAGGTATAAGAACGTTTTATTAAATTCAATTTTGTTTTACAGAAACTGCAGAATCACCTATAATGTCATTAGATTCCAAGTCAGATTTCTGGAGAATGCAAAAGGTAAATTTGACAATTTCTTTAAAAGCTAGTTTAATGAAATATATTTTAGGAGAGATCTCCTAAAATATGAAACAAACTATAACCGTCCATATAATAAAAGTCTATAGAAGATATGTCTAGTAGTATGGGTTACAAGTGGATGTAATAAGTAAATGAAACAGTGTTTATAAAAAGATAAATAATTTATTTTAAATCTTTGTTTTGTGCATGACTGCGGTGGATCTGTAACAAAGAGTTAAATCATTTTAATAACAATTAGAGCATTTTCATAATTTTCTAGAATATTGAGGAGGGTTTACACTACATACCTGCTAATTTATTGTATGCATTTTTCCACAGTATGTCAACAAACTGCTGCAGTGCTCAACCTTCAAGAAGATCCCGGTTCATACGGCCATAGTCTTGATAATTAGGCGCTTCTTATTGCTTTCCTCTTAAATTAAAAGACTGATTATTGATGTGTTAACTATTATGTACCTTTACCAACATAGTTAAAAGAAATTCATACCTGCCGCAGTGCTTCCGCATAATCCTCATCAGGTGGCAATAATGTTTTTGGCATGTTTGCAATATTGTGGTTTATTTATTAGTTTCAAAGTCTTTGTTCCTTCATGGATTGCACTAGACACAGTAATTTGTGAAACTTTAAGGAGGGCAATGTCCTTGTCCAACAAAATTCTCGTAGGACTCTGATGCATAAAATGCAAGTGCTATTAGAATCTGCAATAAAAATATAACATTATCCAATCTATTTCGTGTTTGTAGCTATAGATTACTATAGAATAATACATCAATGGTCAAATTATGTTTCCTCACCTTAATTTCTGCCCTATCAATTCGATGCAGTCTGGCCATAAGGAGAATGAGTTCTTCAATTAACCCTCTTACTGAGACATATTCAAGGCGAATCGTTTTCACAAATTCCGCCTCGGGAACATTAATTAATAAAGGGATTCGTATTCAAACTCGTCAAGCGATGTGCCACTGATGTCCTGGTTTAGAATATACTGATAAATTATGATATTTGTAGCAAAACAAGCCAGTTCATGATGATAATTATAGACACTTGTTAATTATTTTATCATGGTCCATTTTGGTATATATAATAAGTATATATAATTAAAAAAAAAAACAAAGATATCCTTTTCATTTTCGTTATTATTGGATAGCTGCATCAGCTGAATCGGAGTACTTATTATACCATAATAATGTATATTCTAATATCCTGTAAAATGGCATGATACTTATACACACGCGAATAACGTTACTTCCCTTTAATATAAAGTAAATAAGAATGATGTAATTAGACGTTTTCTCAGTGTTTATTTAAGTTATATTTAATTTACTTATTAGCGAGCTGCGACAGTGGTCGATTTATGTGGACAAAGTATCACTAACCAAATTAATAAGGAAAAATAAACCTCTTCATTAAGATTACCTTTCATGAGATAGCGTGCAAATTTTTAGGGACAAAATCTATCACGTACATAGATCAAGAAAACTGCTTGCCAATGTTATGATGATGAAAATTGTAATTACTGGTGATATTTTGACTATTTCTGTCAGATTTGGCTAGTTAATTTCAGGCAAAAATTCAGGAATCGAGTACTAAGAGTAATTTATAAAAGATGGGACAAGGTCTGACACATGTCTGACATATGACAACTTAGTATCTCTATGATATTCATGATGTCCTAGTGACTTGGATATGGAATTGCCTGTGACAGTTATTTATAGTCACGCCTTCATATGGATCGACCCAAGTGCTTATAAAAAAGGATGGACTGATATGAGAGAGTGATAACGCAGCATGTACTTGGCGCGAAACGGCTACCACGAACTCCGTTTAAGTCTATGTTCCTAGTGATTCACCTCTTCGTGAAATGACAACCCTGCGCTTTTCTATCGGGTCTACATCATGCGGAGAGAGAGTATTTTCATTAGGTAGTTTAAAGGAAATTGATTTTGGTCCCATTATGCACAATCCCACAGCGAACTTCTTGCTTAAGCGTGCCCCTGGTATGCATAATAATCAGACCAATAATTTAGTACCTAACTGAAATTCGAGTTCTATTTATCCAAAGTGGAGGTGGTAAATTTGCGGAATGACTGTGTACGACATTGTTTGCAATATACGTTGAATTTCTGGAACTTGATGAACTTATAATATTTCTATTATGCTGTGAATATACCCCTGGCTTTGATGTGAATAGGCAAGCTAGAAGGATAGGTCTCATTCTCAGTCGTACACGCTGTTACACGTTGTTTGTTATCAAGCGTGACAAACAAGTCCTACTGCAGACGCTCGATTCCAACCATAACAGTTGGTACTGAGTCATCCGGGACGTCTAACATCAGCTACATCGATCAGCTTCATTCGACATCAGCTTTACCACACCCCAATCAGTCCAAATCGATACTCGTCGACCATTCCAATGTAGAAAAAAAAAATAAAAGACTGCACTGAGCTTATTTGAGTATAGGTCTTTCCTCTATTTTTATCTTCAATTCTATTTAATCTATATAAAAACAGTGATGAATACAGCAAAAAGTGAAAATTTCATATACACCCATGTCTGTACTCACTTTTACTTTTTACTGTCACGTTTTATCAACCATCACGTCTAATGTCGGTGTTTGGTAATGAAAAAAATATAAATAATAAATATTACTCTAAGTAATGAAACCGTAATCATTTTTTTTTTCTATTTCATTCTACTGCCAACCAACAATTGACCTTGGTTAGGTATGTATAGAAGTGTAAAGTAAGCCAAATGAAGGGAGAAACTTAGAAGGGTAAGATCAAAAAAATAAGACAAAGTAACTAATATTTATAATAACTAAAGATGTGACTTTCTGTATGGCACTTGGTATTGAAGCAACTTAATTATTAAACATTCGGTATGTACCTTATTACAACTTTAGTATGTACTATTACTTATTTTATGAAAAGAAAATAAAATGTCTCTATATTTATGTAAAAAAAAAAAATTGGAGTTACATTGAAATCAATGACATCTCTGCAGCATGGTCTAAATGTTATGGTGCCCTTGGTCGTCAAAAAGGTTATGCGTGTCTCTCTAGTTCCTCGTCTGTCCGCAACTTCAACCTTCATTTTGAAGGGCGTCAGGCGCTGCTGTCACCTAATGCGTAAGCAGGTTGCAAGTGTGAGCAAAAAAGTCACCGGGACGTTGTGGTCGCTTTATACGCTCAAAAATGTTCTTCCATCACACATAAAGGCAATGCTTGTCCAATCCCTTATCATCCCCATTATTGATTATGGTGATGTATGTTACTACGACCTGAATGCAGATCTACTCAACAAACTTGACCGACTTCTAAATAACTACATTCGATTCGTATTTAATCTTCGTAAGTACGATCATGTATCTTTTCACCGGTCCATCTTGAAATGGCTACCCATCAGGCAGCGCAGAGCTCTAAGAGCCTTGACGACCTTGTTTTCACTCCTACACAAACCCTGCTCCCCTTCTTATCTTACTTCTTATTTCCAATATTTATTCTCTGCGCATAATAAGAATCTGCGCTCTTCCAATAATTGTCTTCAACGATGTCCTTCTCACCGCACTGGTTTTCTTAAGTCTTCATTTCTGGTTCAGGCGGTTTTCCTTTGGAATGATCTTCCTCAGAATATCAGGAAGTTGACAAGTCGGTACACATTTAAAGTGAAAGCCCGGGAATACCTACACAAGAAATTGGCAGATTCATCACATATATAATTTATTCTTTTTCTCTACCTCTGATTTTTTTTTTTATCTCTCTCTTCTGTTTATATTTTGTATATATGTATTTATGTATTTATTATAATTTTTTTTTCTCTCTTTTAACTTGTAATTTGTTTGCACCTACCATGTTTTGTCTCTGCATCACCTCAAGGTAGACTTGTAGAAAATGCCTAAGGCATTAAGTCCGCCATTGTGCAATTTTTGTGCATAAAGTTTAAATAAATAAATAATGCACTCAGAGGCATGATACAGAACGCAAATTGGATTTGATTGTCATTTGCAGTGGCACATTAGCTCAGCTGGATGGCAACTTTTAATCATTCAATAATGTGTGGCGTTACGTTTTGACCCAGTTTGCAAAAATAATAATATACATAGTATACAGATGTCTTTCAGCAAGATACGAACAATGAAGGGGTCACTCGATTGTTCAGTTCTTTGTGCCCTATACATCTTTTATAGTCAAAATGAAATATAGATCAAACAGCAGTATTTGTCAAATCGGTCCAGGTAACATTAAGAACTAGGTCCACTTACGATCATTTAAAAGCAAAAAGCAGCTGCGAAAGACTCCGAAATCAGATTTTTGCA
This sequence comes from Sesamia inferens, assembly GCA_037179545.1. NCBI lineage: Eukaryota > Metazoa > Arthropoda > Insecta > Lepidoptera > Noctuidae > Sesamia > Sesamia inferens. Next base: position 25,559,236 of record CM073921.1, read on the forward strand.
GAAAGAAAATTTGAAGTATCAATGGTTTTTTTTTGGTGTATTAATTTTATTTACACAGTATAATGTCATTTGCTTGAAATAGTTGTAGATATGTATATTGTTATTATTTAACTTTCAAAGTTCCAGATTTTTTTTTACAATTATTGCGTAAGGTTTTTTTACGTCAATTTGTATGCCAAAAAGTTGATTGTTTGAATTATTTCTAAAATAAAATATTGAGAATTTGAGGGGTGACTGGTGGACTAGTATGAGTACATTACCTACATAATTTTATACTAGGCATGCCAAGTTCTGTATTTTGCATATTTCCTGACATTTCGGATTTTGAAAAATTTATTCTAAAGTCCAATGTGTCTAAGTTTGAAATCTAAAAAGAATTGGAAGTGTTAGGATTAATGCTATTGTTTACGGAAAGCATCGATTGGAATCTGTCAGGTTACCTTTGAAAATGATTTTTTCTAAGGAGTATGTCTGGGCAATAATTTTCTATGTGCAACTTTAGAAGAGGACTCATACGGCTTCTGTGTTTTGAAGAGCTAACAACATCTGTGTTCAATGTTGAAGTCCCATGGCTGCGAATGCCGAATGAATGAATGCCGGTATTTAGAATTTTATATAATATTATATTCATGATATCCTAGTGACTTGAATACCGAATTGCCCGTGACAATTATTTATAGTCACGCCTCTCTAGCTACGCCCAAGTTAGTGCTTAAAAAAGGATAGACTAATGTGAGAGAGTGATAACGCAGCGTGTGTTTGGCGCGAAACGGCTGTCAGAATTTTACCTTACGAGCTCCGTGTAAGTCTATGTTCCTAGTGATTCACTTGTTCGTGAAATGACAACCCTGGGCTTTTCTATCGCGTTTACTTCAAACGGAAAGTATTTATTTCGTTTTTATGTATGTTTAAAGCAAATTCTTTTTTGTCTCATAATCTCACAGCGAACTTCTTGCGTAGAAGAAAAACTTCTCAGCTATTTAATAAAATTCATCACTAATTTAGATTTCTGAAATTCGATTTTTGCTTATCCAAATTGGTAGATTTGCGGAATGAATGTGAGATGGAAGGAAAGGTCTAACCTCTGTCGTACACATTGCTAGACGTTGTTTGTTACCAAGCATGGCGAACAGGTGCAACTCCAGACGCTCGTACCAAACCAACAGATGGTACCGAGTCATCCGGGACGGCTAACATCAACCACATTGATCAGCTTCATTCGACCTCTTCCACGTGCCCCGATCAGTCGAGACTCGTTGAACCTAAATTCCAATGTAGCAAAGTTGAGAAGACTGCACTGTGCTTATTTGAGTGTATCTTTCCTCTATATGAATCATCAATTCTATTTATAGAAGCAGTGATAACACAGACATGACTGTAATTGAAACTAAGTTTTTATGTCACGTTTAATATAGGTACCATCACGTCTAATGACGGTGTCTGGTATTTTTGTGCTTAACTTTAAAATTATGATACCCTGATCTGATCACCTGATTTGAGTTTTAATTATTTTTTTATTCCAGTATTCTCTTTCTTTAATTCCGGTCGGAATTAAATTTTAAAAATTTATCGATCAACAGATTTTGGGGACATTCAGCAATAAAACACGTACAGAACGAGTTATGACTATGCAATTCTTTTATAAGATTTATATTCTAACTATGTATTTGTTTTCAGTACTTATTAATCATAAATTCCACTGTAATCATGATCTGTTATTGATTGAACGCTGGTTAAATATCCGTCTATCCCTCACTAAAAGCGAGCTTGTACAGCTACAGTCGTAGTACAGTTTACATAAATAAGTCCTTTAATAGTTAATTCAATCATATTTATATTTATTAAGTTGTTATTTTGCTGTTTTAGGTATATCTAATCAAGGTGAAAACTTAAAGCATGATACTCCACCGCGATTAATTATTTTTTTTCAACTAAATTTTAGTAAGTATATAATAAAGTATTGTTCCCGATAAATGATCAATAAATATTCTTATACTTAACAGAAAGTTTTTGAATATTGTTGTTATATTAGCCTAGGTAATTAAATAAATGTAGTGAGTGATGTTAAGATAAAATAACCTTAGTAATTAGTCTATAGTTCGAAAGAGTTTTAATAAAGTTATTAATATAGTATCATATGAAAAAACTAAGACAAAGTAACTATGCTATAAATACCTAGACTCTCTGTATGGCCCTCTGTATATCACTCGGTATTGAAGCAACTTAATCATTAAACATTAGCAGTCTTATTCATAAAAAACTCGTTAATCACTCACTAGCGACTATTTAACTAACCATTTAGTTAGCCCTTAATCAATGCTTAACTTTTCTTTATTCATAAAAGCTAGTTAGCAGATGATTAGTAGCGATACGAAGTAGAGGTGAAACTATGCGTTCAGCACAGATTATAATCAAAATAGTTGACTAAAAATTGGAATTTTTAGAAAAAACTTGTCAAAACTACGATTTTTTATCTGTCGTATATGGCAGAAAAATGTCAGAAATTTCATCGGATAATTTGAATATAAATAAAATGATTTATTACAATTAAATAACTGTATTTATGATGATAGTACTGAAAGTAATAAACTCCAATAATATTATAGTAAACAGAAAAGGTATTTGTCTCTGTATTTATATGTAATTACTAATCTAAACTGACGAAATTAATGTTAAAGTAGTAGCCGATAATAACTGTGTATTTTCCTGCTCTTTATGCTTGTAAACATCCCTTTGCTATTTAAGAAATTCAAATGGGTTCTTGTGTATATATTACATTACTTCCTACTGCTCTTGTACTGCTTTTTACAATATTATTATACTTGTTTACAGGCACAAGTTTTACTGCTATAAACGAAGCCACTATTAGCACCTAGCGGCAATGTTATTCAACTTCGCAATGACGGCGAAGAAGAAGACCATGCTGAGTGAAAAAGATGAGGAATGAGGGTCGCGTGAGTCAAGAATGGCTCTCATGTTTATGGAAGAAAAGTACTGGAAAACAAAAACAATGAATTATTTTTAGAACAAAAATGTAAACAGTTTTATTGCGTATCAAAATAAAATATTTCTAAAAAAATGTCTTATTATTTGTGTATTACTGCCACAACATGACTTTTTTTAGTCCTATGCCTTAGTTATGACATAGGATAGCATCTAAAATTAGCACCATCTTTTTTATTACTGCTATTATAAACCAGTGCCTGACCGCAATGCCGCCTGATAGCAGGCAGTGATGCAATCGTTGATGGTAAAGCGCGCTAGTTTATTAAGAGCCTATTCCCTCAAAAAAACTGAGTGAATAAGAAGGAAGATGGCAGTTGAGCGAGGTGATGCAATGTTAAACCCAACAACACCATCAACGATGCTGCGCAAGAGAAAGATTGATCTGGAGACCCTCCAGGACCAAACTTCCAACACAAAAACATTTGGTGCATCGTACCCAGCACACATTGCAACACAACTGCTCAGACCCGTCCTCCGTACGGCTACACCAGACATCATGACTTTGTCTGGTGGGTGGTAACTTCTGCCGGCAGCCGATGTTATAACCTACTACCGAAAAAAGCTTGTAAGTCAACAAAGTTTCAAAGCTAATATAACTTTACTACGTCGTTTCGGCAATTCAAAAAAAGGTTTTCAACATCCTTATATATGCACTATTCGATATTATAAACAAAATAACTTCGAAGCATAATGATCATATTAAATCAATCAGCTGATTCAAATAAAATCCGCCATATTGTTGCCTCTAACCATCCTCTTAACAGCGGTCCGGTGATGTTTAATTTTGACAGCTACTAATCAATTGCTTAGCATCCTCTTAGCGTTAAACAGCTTTTATGAATAAGAATTTTGCTAATCAGTCGCTTAGCAATTGATTAAAGTTTTATGAATAAGACTGTAGGTGTTTACTATCACGGTTAGAAGTCCTCTTTCACCTCAAAGACTACTGTGGGCTGCGCTAAGCCGACCGCGGCTCACTTACGCATTATTTTATAGCCTTGGCGCAAAGACAAGTGAAGGAACACGTGGTCAGTAAAAATCTGACACGCCCTTCCGCTCCACCCAGAGCGGGAGAAGTCATTTGATGATTTCCCAACTAGAACAAAAAAGGTTCTAGTTGTGTTTTTGTTTTCAAACGACAAAACTTAAATAGCGTGCCTCTTATGTTAAGACATATATGATTAGACATAAGTGTCTACAGAGAAAAATTTAATAGAGTGGTCTTGGTCTTGATAGTAACCGATGAGGACGCATTATGGGCAAAACAGTAATATCGCTTTAAAACGCTTCCAATCAGATTTTGACCGGCGTACGGCGTTGGAAGTATTTTTTCAAAATGTTGTTTTGTTTTCAAAATGTCCAAGTTGTTCAGTGAATGTGTCCAAAAATAGAAGAGCTACAAGGGATCTAAAACGTCATGGTAACACCTACCATAAGTTAGTACTATAATAATTGTGTTTGTTATGTAAATTATAACAAAAACATAAAGTTTGATAAAAATATTGTTCCAATAATTTCCAGTCAACTATTACGCGATAAAACTTTCATTGAACAAATAAACGCATTACATTTCTTGCCAGGTTTTTACTTATATTAGCAATAGTATTTTGGTCACGTAATGAATGTCACCCGAATCAAAACTGTCGGTAACGTGGTACGGCCGCTGCTTCTCGTCGTGAGCTAGAAAAATTATACTATCGATAATTACGTTTGCAGAGCAATGAGCAAATAGAGATATAGTTAAAATATTATGCACAATTTACTGTCGTATAACTTGTGATACCTGTTTTACAGTTAAATAGTATTTAAAGTTAACTTTTTTTTGTTGGGATGGGAAATCATCAAATGACTTCTCCCACTCTGGGCGGGGCGGACGGGCCTCTTCTCTTGCCTGTGCGAAATGCCAGAGCCACGGTTTCTTGTTTAACCAACTCGCAACCATGACCCAGGAGGCATCGGTCTTCGTGGACACCGTCACGATATGCTGACATCTCTTTGAGGGGCGCGTGAAGCACGACGCGCCGTCGACTCGGGCCTGGTCCTAACCGGGCGACGAGCTGCCTACTGCTCACCGCCCGAAGGCCCGCGCCTACGGTGGCTGGGAGCTAGGTGTCGTCGCCCGACCAGGGCGTCTCCTGCGGCGGCTAGTGGCGTGAGGGCGCTGGGATTCCCGTTGCCGTTGCCCACGCGCTTCGCCTCCTCCTTTGCCAGCATCACTGCTTCCCAGACGGAGGTGACGGCCTGCCATGCACTCTCGCTCCGGACCATGGCCTGGATCAGGGTCGAGAGATCGCCGCTAAGAGGACACGGTGGTGTTCTACTCAAGCCGGGCAGACCTCCACTGTATGCTCCAGGAAACTGGAACCTCCCGAAACAACCGTGTCCGGTGAGGACCTGCGTCAGGCGGAAGGTGAAGGCGCCGTGGCGCCTCTCTAGCCACTCCTCAAAAAGGGATTTACCGCCGCTATTGTGGCGTGCCCATTTAAAGTTAACCTTGTGTATTAGCATAAAATATACTTTAAGTGTTTCAGATAGAAACACATAATAATAAAATAAATTTCCTAATATTATCTTTGGGTTGTAGATCAATACTTATGTAGTATTTAAATAGATAATACATGAGTGTGAGACTTCAGTAGTTAACAAAAACTCCTGCATCAAGACTATATTAACATTTTAGTGGACAGTAGAATAAAAACTGTTATATAATTTACTGATTATAGTTGTCCATATCTTGTTAGACTATGTAAGAGTGTATTTTGTAAGTTAAGTTTTTGATAGCATGTATTGTTGATTGTGATTAGTGAAGACCACTATTTAATTAAATGTAACCATCCAACCACTATCAACTTTCCACCAACAACGATTCTATCAACGATTGTATCACTTGGATCGCGATCAAGCACTTGTGTGTAACATAAAAAATAGTGAGCCATAAAAAATAATGGTATATTGCTTGTTGTTAAATTTTCGTGTTAAAATGTACTTTTTTTTTTCTTAAAATATTAAACGAGTATTACAATTTATTAGCAATATTTGCAAAAGTAAATCAGCTTCTACAAACCTATAACTTGAGTCTTGAGAGTGTATATGAGCGACATGCAAGATATTGCATATCGATAAGAGTTTATCGACTATCAATCACTAGCGTTGGTGTAAAATTGTTGAATGTTGTAGTGCATGTTTACGCAGTTGATGGGGCCAATAGCAGCGTTCGTGTATGTGAGTTTCAATGTGTGCATTGATCAATGATTGTTCAAGATTTGTCAATGTACTCCTGGAACAGTGTACTTATTTATATGTACATTTGGGTATTTTTTTTTTTTGGCGACATTGGCCTCTAACAAATTGTTCTCTTTACCCGATCTCCTTATATTTCTGATATCTATGATTTTGACGCTATGGATTTCAGGGTAGTATCACACTATCTCTTTTCATATTATCAATTTTATTTAAAACAACTATTACATATTGATTTATTTCAAGTTATTAAAACATTGCATTTTAGATGTTAAAACATAAAATATATTACCAAAGTTGCTATGATGGCGTAAGTCACATTTTGATGATCAAGAAAACGTATTATTACTATTGTAAATTCGTAAAGTTTTCATGGACACGATGTCACTATCTACATGTTATATAGGAACTATTGGCGCGAGACAGTTTGTTAACAGTTTGCCATTTCAATCTACTCTATTTCATGATCTCCTAGTGTAGGTGTGAACATTGCATTCCGTACCGGAACCGGAACTGATACGTATACTAGTTTAAAGTATATAATAATAATATATAAGGCGTGTGAGCACTTTTCAACGCTGCGCTTTGGTTATCATGAATAGATGCCAGGAGTACCAGCAAAATATGAAACACATACTTAGAATATGTAAATTTTATTTTATATAATCTGTCTTATTCATACTACACACATCAAAAGTGTCTAGGGATCAAGCATTTTTATGCGGATTTCTTGAGATTGAGAAGTGGCTTTGTAATAAATTTATGATTTTATAAATTTATATGGATCCTTTTTGGTGCATTTCATAATTTGAATCAGGAACTGTGAATCAAATTCGAGTAAAAGATGAAAATCAGCCGTCAATATTTTCCCTATAAAAACATACAACGCATTGAAGACATTATTAGTGCTACTGTTTCCCTACTACTGATTAAAACCAACGTTATTATGGAGCGGCGACGTCATTTAAGCAGGGAAGAAATGCTCAGAGCCGTGGGAATGATAGAAGCTGGTTCCCGGCAACGTACTGTGGCTTTAGCTCTGAATACAAGTCAGAGTGTTATCAGTCGACTTTGGACACGTTACCGAAGCACTGGTACCGTGGCTGAGCGCCATGGAGGACGGTATCGCTGCACCTCACGGAGACAAGACCGATACATTCAAATCTTAACTCGAAGAGCTCCAACAATAACCGCCATGGTGTTAGCCGTGAGGCTTCATCACTCTTCAGGGAACTTAATTAGCAACCAAACAGTCAGAAACCGCTTGCATGAAGTGAACCTTCATTCCCGAAGACCGCTACGGGTACCACCTATAGCAATGCACAATCGTAGGATTCGATATCAATGGGCTCTTGAACACAGAAATTGGGCAGAAGAACAATGGCGTTTCGTGTGCTTTTCTGATGAGTCTCGATTTGGTATGAGACCGGATACAAGACGTATACGACACTGGAGAACCCCTGGACGCCAACAGCGATTAAAATCCTGCCAGGAAGTGTATCCTTATAGTGGTGGAACCATCATGGTATGGGCGGGTATTTGGATCGGCGGAAGAACTGAGTTGATTTGGATCAGAGGCAACCTCAACGCTCAAATTTATGCTGAGACGATTGTATCAGACGTCATCGTTCCTCTACAAGTGCAAATCAGTCCCTTATTTCAGTTAATGCATGATAATGCACGACCGCACACCGCAAGAGCTGTAAGACAGACTCTCGCCGCAGCTAACATCAATGTCCTGCCCTGGCCTGCTCAGTCGCTAGACTTGAACCCGATTGAGCATGCATGGGATATGCTACAGAGAAGAGCTCTGCCGAATATGGAGGGTATCCAGTCGCAAGAAGACCTTTTTTTGTTGTTGCAACGAACATGGGCGGCCATTCCACAGCGTGATTTGGATGAACTCATTTTGAGTATGCCAAACCGATGTTCTTGTGTTGTTAGTGTTCGCGGTAGAAACACGGATTATTAATTGTTTAAGTTACCCAATAAAATTTTAGAGAAAACTGTTATTTCAGTCTTTTTTTCGAACTTTTGTGTTAGTGGTTCAAATGTCAAATATCCCTTTATTAGGAAAATGGCAAATTTCTTTATTAATGCAAAGGTGACTTGGTTTATCGTTACTGTGACAAACGAAAACACTTTATTTGATGAATCCTTAAAGAAAATTTTAATTAATATCAATCAGGAGAAAAGTTATTGCAAAAATATATGTTGATCCCTAGACACTTTTGATGTGTGTAGTTGGTGCAACAATCTATATTGATATAAGAAGAGGCCCTAATTGTTGAGTCAAAGTGATACAAGGATAATTTAGTTACTTATGTAGATGGACCCAATTTACCATAACATTTCTACGAATGTTCAGAAGTATATAGTTACCGAATATATCGTTAATGTGATGGATCTTAAGCGTGACTCCTATAAATAGTGTACAAAATACTTACCGATCATATTCAGCGACAGGTCTTTATAAGCAGAAACTAAAAAAAAAAAAGGCGTGTGGCACTCGGAGACTGCCGCGGTAAAGCTATTGCATAGCCTTTTTTTTATCAACTATAACTTGCAATTATAATTATTTATTTATTTTATTTATACAGTAATTTTTCCTTTGTTTTTTTTTTCTTTGATATCAATTCAAGTTTTCTTTCTGTTTTGTAATTTATTTATTTTTTACCAGCAACGTCATCAAAAGAGTGCGAAAAATGGTGACGATTAAGCGACTAAACTATATTCAATGTTTTCTGTTCGACTTTGATAAAGAGATAGAAAGAAGCTAAGCAATAGCTTAAAAATGACGTCATGTTCGTTATCACACCCATGTCAGAATGTCATGAAATATGATGTCGGCCATCTTGGATTTCAAAAATGAAATCATTTTCGTGATCAGCACCCTGAGTTTTGGCGGGAAAGTCAAGCTGAGTGTCACGCTCGTTTTTCATTGGACTTTTAAAATGATTTATAGTGTTGTTTACTAAATAAAAGTGCGTGATTTATGTAGTAAAAAGTGCATTTAGTAAATAGTTCATAAAGAACAGTGAAATGCCGCTGCATAGTGGCCACATCATGACTTTGTCCCAAACCTCACTCGTAAGACGGGTCACGCGGCCGTCTTTTTCGACATGAATAATTCATAATTACGTGGCATTGGCTAAATGCACAAACCGTGCGAAGCCAAAAAATAAAGAAATAAAGAAAAAACCCATGAAATCTATTATATTATCACTCGAGTCAGTAAGCATGTAAAATGAGAAAACTAACATAGAACGATCCGTGTGAGAACTAAACGATCACTATTACACAACAACACTGATACCTTTGAGAAAGCGGACTTCCTCTACAATAGGGCAATTCCTCCGTAAGGTCTGTCTATGCTATTACTTATAATCTCTGTCATTGTGTGCTGTTTCGGTGCAATCGCAAGACCGGCCGGGCACTGAGGGGCAGGCAAGACAGCTATAGTATCCTTATGACTCCACCAACTGGTATTTCGTTGACTCGGAAACGGCGCACAGGGAGCACCACGAAATATACTCAAAGACTCCGAGGTTCTTTTTCAATATACCCCACTGTTTTGTCGTGGTAGCCTAGTGGTTAAAACACCAGCCTCTCAAGTATGAGTGCGCGGGTTCGATTCCAGGTCAGGCAAGTACCAATGTAACTTTTCTAAAGTTATATGTACTTTCTAAGTATATCTTGGACACCAATGACTGAAGGCGAAGGAAAACATCTTGAGGAAACCTGGGCTTTCTAAGTCTGAAATCGCCAACCCGCATTGAGCAAGCGTGGTGATTACGCTCAATCCTTCTCTGTATGAGAGGAGATCTGTGCCCAGCAGTGGGACGATAAAAAGGTTGTTGATGATGAACGGCGTCGGTGTCGAATTATTTGTTATCAATTTAATATTTTCGAGCTGATCTTTAGTAACATAATCACTTCTGATTGCGTTAACATCTGACCGTAGAATTAATAAATCCTTCATCAACTTCTTTACGTACGTTCTACGTAGTCAAAGCAAACTGGTGGCAATTTGTGAAGGTCATATACCACAAAAACTGGGATTGTTCGGGATCAGTGATTTTAAACACCGTAATCGTATATTTTAGGTCTTTCTGCTTTTTGTTCTTACGCCTCGATACATGTTTTTGTCTTGTCTTCGTAGAAACAAACAAAAAAAGACGTGTGGCACTCGGGGACTGCCGCGGTAAAGCTATTGCATAGCATTTTGTATCAATTTATGCAATTATAATTATTTATTTATTTTATTTATGCAGTATTTTTTTTCTTTGATATTAATTCAAGTTACACTTTTTGAGCGTGGTGACCGGTAAGAAAACAAATTTTTCTTTTATTAAATAAATAAAAAGTTAATATTATTTAAAATATTTTTATTATTTTACAATACATGTGGATTTTATTACCTTACAGTAGCTGTTGGTTATTCAGGAATATTTATCATTGAAACTATAGGTTTATGATAACTGAAATAAGAAACATAAGTTTGCGACTTAATATCCTCTAAATACCTAGAAAATACCGCGTCAATGGTGGTCCCATATTTTGTTGTGGACTTTTGTGGATCATTATTCATTTTCAAATTCAATGTTTTTGATAGAAAAGTTGTCCACCGCTCTGATTTTTTATCAGCGAAGTTAATGTTGAAATCGCCAGTCAAGATAAGTGGAAATTTATTACCATTTGTTTCAAGTATTTTCGAGCCACTCGAGTTACTCCAGTAAAGTGCGATGAATAAAATGCTCTACCTCGTCCAATTTTGGATTCGGAGAAATGTAAATTGCTAACATAACTATTTGTAGGCCATTTCTAAGTTTGCATAAGCACGCACAAATATCTCCAACAACTGAGCGCCTAACATTAACATCGCTAACGTGTGCAATATTTATTTCAATATTCGGAGTCATAATATTAGTAATATCATTTTTATTTTGGTAAATAGCTACCCCACCTTTTAAACAGTATCTCGTTTGAACTGAACAATACAATTAAAATTAGGTATTTCAATTGGATTATCATGCGTCATGCAAGTTTCGGTAAGAAGTAACACATTTGTTTGTCTCGTAACTGATTCTTGTAAATCGTATTTATGACTATTTAGACTGGCAGTTGAAAGTCATTATTGAAATGCCATTTCTATTACTAATGAAATCTAATACACTTTGAGCAATCGTCTGAACACTATTTAAAGACAGTCTTTTGAATTCTTGCAACAATTGAAAAAACGGTCGCGTGAGCACTTTTTACTCTATAAAATCACGCGCTTTTATTTAGTAAACAACACTATAAATAATTTAAAAGTCCAATGAAAAATTAGCATGACATTCATCTTAGCTTTTCCGTTAAAAAAAAAAAGCTATTTTATAAAAACACTACTAAATTAATTTGAATAAAAGTACTTAATAATTAATTATATAAAAAGTTTTTAAGGTAGCCATGACAACGTCGATGACGTCTATGACATATCTCTATAGAAGACCTATTTCAGAGAGAAAATTAATCGCAAGTTTAGCACATCGCGACTATCAGTAACATGGCAAGTGTGTAGGACTGAGTTCGCGCCCTGCAATATGCATGCTCTTTTTGAAAATCTATAAATTGTTTTCAAAAGATGTAGTCGCACGCACACAAACATACCGTGCCGAAGACTGCCGAACAGAAACGACGTTAGACGATGGGGAGCGTGAGGTTTTTTCGTTACGGAATTTCTGGATTCGGTCCCCGCGCTCAAGGCCCGCGATAGAAGCTATGCAATAGCTTAATAACTTTTTTGCCTCATCAATGTCTTCCTCAGAAAAAGCCGACGAGCATATTTTTATTAAACTTTCGTTGTTTCGTTTCGGAGATAACAATATTACAACTCGTACACTTAAATGTACTCGTATTAACATTGTTCACCGACTTCTTTCTGTAATATTTTATTTAATAAAAACTTCAACTTCAACTCTTGATCTGGCCCCTGTGGATAGATACCACAATTTTGCCAATAACACGTGTAACAAATTATAGAAATTCTTTAAAAAAATATTTCACAATAATGGCGGATATCGCCAACAACAGTTGAAAAAACGGCCGCGAGAGCACTTTTTACTCTATAAAATCACGCGCTTTTATTTAGTAAACAACACTATAAATAATTTAAAAGTCCATTGAAAAATTAGCGTGACATTATGCATTATGCGTGCAATATGCATGCTCTTTTTGAAAATCTATAAATTGTTTTCAAAAGATGTAGTCGCACGCACACAAACATACCGTGCCGAAGACTGCCGAACTGAAACGACGTTAGACGATGTACGGCCTTCAAGCCACACCTCCGTGCCCGTCGGAGTGGGGAGCGTGAGGTTTTTTCGTTACGGAATTTCTGGATTCGGTCCCCGCGCTCAAGGCCCGCGATAGAAGCTATGCAATAGCTTAAAAATATTCGACTGTCAACCCGTAATCCAGTTCATAATTTAAAGTTTAGAAAAAAATATAAGGTCAAAAACGTTCACCATAATACGGATTTAAATCTTGGGGTCCTGTTTAGCGAATACTTCACTATAACTTTGTTTTCAACCTATTTGAATTCAAGTGTTGGTCGTATTTTATACAACATGTTAACCTCCTTCTGACTCTTGTTATGCTAGTGACATGCACGCGCTGCGTATCCATGGTAACAAAAATTCTCGCTGGGAGAAAGGGAGAGGGGAATTTTGTGCTCACTTGACGATCTCATTGTTTGAGGGCGAGCGTTACCAAATGGCTGTTGCATTTTTCATGGAGGACCATAATTTCAATCTTAAATGTGTGTCCAGCTTCCAAATTTCCTGTATCTCTTGTATTCATATGGATGCAACATCACAATATTTTTACCTCGTGGTAGGTGGTCGGTCACTTAATAAATTCAGTACGAAACAAAAATGGCAGAAATTAAAATTTAAGAAGTTAATTATGAGACCACTTATTAAACATCTTTACTATTGTGTTCCTTATTATTTTTTACACTAATTATATGAATCGTTTGGAACATTCTATTTTACGTCAATTAATAGGTTCAACTTAGTTTTTAATTGTAATACACGTTTAGAGGCGGAAAGCCATAACAACCGCGTTAATAGTAAAATTCGATATATTACTGGGTTTAAAACTCATACAAATAGTAGCCTTATTCGGGCTCAGAGCTTTTGTCGCGATTTTTCCGAGGTTTTCCTACCAAATAAGGACAACTTTAATATAATGAAACGACATCTTAGTAGTTCTCCTAGTATGTTGCCTTAATTTAGTGAATACATTTTGCTCCACGACTACATTTAACCTCAAAAGTATAACGGAGCCGTGATGTATTATATGTACTCTTAGCGCATATCTCTCTTTTCTCTCTATCTGGGTGCCAGCTGCACCAGTAATGAAGAAGCCTAGTGTATGAGCATCTAACAGTAGTAATTCAAACTTATAAAATGTAATATTTCAAACTGCACCTATACTTTATGGGATGGTCTTTGGGACCACCCTCAACTTTTATTTAATACTCAGCTAAACTGCTATGTTTAACTTAAATAGCGATGAAAAGATGCAAAAATTCAACAGAAACAAGAGCCTTACACATTATTTAATGTTTCTTTAAACTGTAACATCTGTATATTATAGAATCATATAAAAATAGTCCTAAGGTCGGTAAAAAATGTAATTAACTATCCAAACGGGCATATTGACATATTGCAACTAAAGCTAGATTATTGCTTTTTATTTCATTAGAAATGAATTTACAGCGGCACCATGATAATTTTTAAATTCCGGTTTCACCTGTGAGGCTAAATTTGGACTTTCAAGTCTGAAATTACCAATCCGCATTGAGCAAGCGCGTTGATTACGCTCAATCTTTCTCTGTATGAAAGGAGACCTGTGCCCAACAGTGGGACGTTAAAAACGTTGATGATGATGATTTATTTCAAGATTATAAAACCTTCGCTACTGTCATGAAATGCAGATCTACTTATCCCTTAATTTTATTCGCAATAATTTCGTGCTGAATGAGATTGAGTAGTAGGTGGAAGGAACCCTGTACCACGAGCAAACTGACGCTATTAAAAGTCGATATCGACCACCTGAAATACCAGGGAGACAGTACGATCGGGAGCTGGATGCAAGCTTTTGGTTTCATGATGGTCATATCATAACAGTTCTTATTACAAAGCTTGTAGAATTAGAATTGCAGTCGATTTATTCATCCGAACTGCATGGAGCACCTTTATTAACACCCCCGTACTGTGAACGAGAATGAAACAACACAAATTAGAATTTCATTAACTTTGCATTATCTTCATTGAAACAAATATTTTGGATAAATTGGAATTGCTTCGAATTATTTTCTGCGAAATTGTATGGTATGGACAAATATATGTAGCTACGACGAAACTGTTGTTACTGCCGTGGAGCTTTAGCTTTAGTTTTTTTAGTTTTTTTTTTAAAAACTATCACACTTCTACGTTACCATCAACAAGTACTTCAGACCTCAGCTGGAGATCGACCTCTCCAATATTCATTTAACTTGAATCTTTTTTTTTTAATGATATAAGAAGGTGATGGATATAAGATAACTGAATTCCTTAGTCATCACGGTTACTTCAGAGCCATCACGTCGAATATAAAAAGTAAAATTTTATATGGAGTTTTGCTATGTATGAAATGACTAACATATCAAGTGATATACCTACTTTAGAACCCAATCGGAAGGCATATTTTGTAGTTGCAGCATAACGATACAATACAAAAACAGTACTCATATTTATACTTTATTACCAAATACTTTACAAAATATAAATAAACTAATTGTTTGTCAATATTGTTTTTAGTTTTAGGCGTCTCAACGTTTTTATAAATTTACCTAATATTGCATTAAGTACGTAAAATATTGCTAAGAATGAGTATATTTTCCAAACCACACGAATAGAACGAGTTTCTAAGAGATAATATTGTTTATTGTTTAGGGGTCGAGCTGTCCGGTCATAAACATCGTGTGCCTATTATAAATTGATGCGCACATGAGACAGAGCATCAGTTCAAATTCCCAAATGAATTTGAATGAAATAAAAAAATTGATAAAGTATGACATGGATAAAACTTAGGATACTTAAGAGTAACGACATTATTAGAATGATGATGAATTATAATACACATTCTAATATTATCCACCCTACCCACCTGATACGAGTTTATTTTATCAGTTTCCGTTCCATGGAAACGGACCCCAATGTTTCGCACCTGTACTAGGCAATCATGAAATTAAAGAGATAGATTAATGTGTGCATAACTAAAATTTTAAATTTTAGAAAATACATTTGTTTTCTATCTGTTGTAGTTATGAGTTACACGTTCGTACCAACACCTGAATAATAAGAATTGTCTAAGAACATTTTAAAGGTATTTTAGATCAGGTTTCAACA
This sequence comes from Sesamia inferens, assembly GCA_037179545.1. Classification (NCBI taxonomy): domain Eukaryota; kingdom Metazoa; phylum Arthropoda; class Insecta; order Lepidoptera; family Noctuidae; genus Sesamia; species Sesamia inferens. The sequence continues at coordinate 25,574,922 of CM073921.1, forward strand.
ATACAGAAAGAGTTTAGGTACCCAAAACATACTGCAGGAAAGAAAGCACACATTGAAAGCTTTGCTTATGTGCAGTGCTGAGTTTCTGTCTCTACAAGCTCAGCTAAGCTCCTCCCCATAATGTTTATGCCTTACGATACGATTTGCAGCGAGATTGCATTCGATAAATCGTGACGGATTTACGAGGAACTTGCTGAAATTTAAAATTTTACTAAACATTACTTATCAGTAATTCCATGTTTTAAAATACTTTGAAGACTATGCAAGATGTAAAATATCAGTGTCAACAAATGAATCCTAAAATAAGTTTAATTACTTCTCATGACATTACAGTAATAAGTTTTATATGTATATTTTCATATATTTATGAAAATAACACGTGAAAAACAATAGAATTGTCTGCTTGGTCATGTTTTCCAAAAACTCTACAAAAATGTTTAGGAGACATTTATGATACATGTCTAGCCGATAACATTGTAAGTAAGTACTTTCAATTGTTTTTGCAAAAATAAAAAATAAATTAAAATAAATACTGTTTGACGTGTCGTGCGAACAATGTGAACTTTATATCATATTTTAGAGGTGATCTCCAACAACGTTTTGGTCTCCTAGTAGCGAAAATCGTGGCGGGTCGTTTAGTACGGCCGCGTGGCTAAAAGACCAGGAGTATAAGTATAGTCAAGAGGTGGTTAATAATATTTCGCGCGCTTTTCCCCGCGCGAAATGAAAGAGAAAGTGGCTTTCACTTTTGCACTGCGCAGATTTGCTTTTATACTCTACGATAAAAAATGACGGACGGCAATGGATTGGAAAGTCGTTTTGAACGGCAGCTGGGCAGAAGTGTTGAGATTGAGTTGACGTGAAAAATAATTAGGTACCATTTGTTTCACATTAAAGAATTGTATGTCTAATACGCCCCGTATGGCACCGGGCTTAGAATGGTACCATCCCATACCCTCCCGTGGGTGTCGTAAGAGACGACTAAGGGAACTCTCACCAGGGAAGCGGATAGCAGTGCTTCTCCTGTGAAATATCAAATTCTGCGATCCCCAACCCTCCTTCCAAAGGTGTTTATTATGGCAAACCCCCCCCCCCCCCAATGTTTCACACGACATTGCCTAGGCCCTAGTCCCCGGCAGCTCTGCTATTCCTGGTCATTGTGGTAGCGGCCAAGTTACGGTGGGGCAAGGGGTGCGAAGAATCTCTAGAAGAGATCCGGCTACCACAAACAACGATGGATCGACCTGGCAACGTTGAACATATGCACACTGCAAACCGACGAGAAGAAGAACTGGAGGAAAAATTGAGCAAGTTACGATGGGGTATCCTAGGATTTTCTGAAGTCCGAAGAGAGGATGAGGACTCGATAATCATCAAATGCAGTAACTTGCTCTATTTCCGGGAGGGTGACCGTCAGTCCCAAGATGGTATCGGGTTACTCGTCCACCGGTCCCTTGTAGACAATGTAGTGAAGATCGAGAGTGTGTCGACCAGGATGGCGCTCCTAATACTCAGAATAACCAAATGGTATTCGCTGAAGGTCACTCAGGTATACGCCCCGACTTCGACATACTCAGACGATGAAGTAGAGACTATGTATGAGGACATCTCTAAAGCTATACATAGCTCTAAAACTCACTACAGCGTTATCATGGGGGACTTAAACGCTAAGCTTGGGAAACAGAGCGGTGAGGGGCTCGGGCTAGGACAGTTTTGATTTGGGCGTCCGAACCACCGGGGCCACATGTTAGCTGGCTTCATGGAGAAGGAGGGACTCTTTATAATGACATCCTTTTTTAAAAAACCGTGAATAGCGAAAGTGGACTTGGATCGGTCTCGACGGGGTCACCAAGAATGAGATAGACTTAATCATGGCGACGAAAATGCACATATTCAATGAAGTCTCCGTGATCAACTTGCTTAAGATATCCTGGACGTCAGCCTGCAGGAGATTCGATTGGCTCTCAAACAGCTTAAAAACAACATGGCGCCGGACGATGACGGAATAACGGCTGAGCTACTGAAGGCGGGTATTGGACCGATCCTTAGAGCCCTTCAGAAGCTAGTTAATTCCGTCATAGTCAGGGGAAAAACACCACAGGCATAGCACATGGGTATAGTGGTACTCTTTTTCATAAAGGGTGACAACACCCTTTTGAAAAACTACAGACGCATCTTACTTCTGAGTCATGTCTATAAGTTGTTTTCGAGAGTCACAAATCATCTCGCCTGCATGTTTGATGATTTCTAGCCTCCCGAACAAGCCCGTTTCCGAAAGGGCTTCAGCATTGTAGACCTCATACATACGCTGCGGCAGGTGTCAGACAGGGAGATGTTATTTCCCCAGTTTTTCTAAATCGTACCAAAAATCGATCATAATCATCATCTTAGCGTTTATCCCGGATGCATCCGCGTCTTTCGCGTTGGAGCCCGGGGTACGCTTTCTTTCTCAATTTCCTCCATTTCGCGCGATCTTTAGCATCCTGTAGTGTGAGATTTTTGGCACGCATGTCATCTCTTACAACGTCAAGCCAGCAATTCTTTGGTCTATCCCGCTTGTTTCGGCCCGGCGGAGGCGCCATGGCAAGACATTTGTGACCCACGTAACATACCGTAACAACATAGGCGACCTTCCTGCAGTTTGTCCGCAATGTCACGGACATGAAGACTGCCATGGATGCGGGAGTTCCTGATGCGGTCCTTCCGCGTAACTCCACACATCCGCCGCAGCATATTCATCTCCGTGACACGCAGCACCTGCTTCTGTCGCTCAAGCATAGGCTACACCTCACTGCCGTGCAGGAGAACAGGTCTAATGATGGTCTTATAGATCTGCCCATCAAGCTTAACCGGCCTAACAAATACGTGCCCTGACGTCGAAATCAATGTCGCCGGACGCTTGGAGTATAGACCCCAAGTATTTAAACTGGTAACAGTGCACTCGACCATGTCTTCGCCTATGCGCACAGATATGGGATCTGTTGTGTTGCTAACGATATACACTGTCTTTGCCACATTGACCACAAAACAAGAGGTCTAATACCACGTTGAACAGAAACGGACTAAGGACGGAACCTTAGTGGACTCCGACGGTGACGGGGAAGGGTTTAGTGTCACCAACAGCAGTTCTAACAACGGAATCGGGATTGAGGTACATGTCTTGAATCATGTCAACATAGGCTTCTGGCCCTTTGGACCTCAGTGCCCACTAGATCACCCCCCCGAGGGACACAGTCAGACGTGTTCTTCGATCTGTATTTGGCGATCCTTAGTGCGAAGATAGGGTCTATGGTTCCGTACCCTGGACGAAACCCATACTGATACTCCGAGACAGCACACTCCTACCGGATCCGGTAGTATATAATCCTCTCAAAGATCTTCATGGTGTGGCACATACCGTGATAGTTGCCACACTCCTGTACCTAGGCCATGTCTTTGAAGACCGGAGTAACAATACTCAATACAATATTTGTGAACTTCATTTTAGTTTGTATAAATAAAATAAACGTACTACGGATGCTACGGTAAAGCGTGGTGCTACGGCAAAGCCTAGTACTATGGTGTACCATGATGCTGCGGCAAAATATGTTGCTACGGTGTAGCAAGATATGACGGAAAAGCATTGTGCTACGGCGTAGCATGATTTTACTTCAAAACACGATGCTCCGATGTAGTGAAAAGTTTAGGTTAGTTAGTTAGTTACTTTATAGTTATCAACACGAGAAGCAGAACTGCTAAGACAGGTAATACGGCTGGTGACCACATACATCACACTGATCTGTAAATTGTACCATTACGGATTTTTTGATCAAGCTCCTGATCTTATTAATTTCTATTTATCAAAAAGAAAAACCTACTTACAAAATAATATCACTTATCTTTTATGATCGCTCTAGCTATGTATAAGAAGACTTGGTTCTGTAGTACAATAATAAAGATCTACTGTTTAGTTGTATTCCAAACTACAAAATCCCGATCCATAAGATAGAGACTAACTGTCTAGTTTAGGGCTCACTGGAAAATAATCGTTTATTATCTAACAGTAAGCAATATTTTTTCGAACCCGCATTGAGTAGGCGTGTTTACGGCGTGTTAATTACGCTCAACCCTTCTCTATATGAAAGGAGATCTGTGCGGAGCAGTGGGACAGTAAAAAGGTTGATGCTGATGATTATAAAGCAATATTTTAAGCTACTCGTGACATCGCTATTTACTTGTGTGGTAGTGACGATTTGCTGTATTATTTTATATAAGCAATAACCACGTGCATCAACCAGCATCTTACCACTATGATGGTTTCACTAGTAAATACTAACAAAATTTTTCAGACGACTTTTACAAAAATAAATGGTAAGAGAAAACCCAATTTGCAAAACATCCCCATCGATGTCTTTTGATTGATATAAGCTTTTCAAAAATATCTAGCAGGCACAATACGCAATTCTTAATTTTAGGGATTATGTTTTAAAATGGTAATAATGTCAAATTTAAATATTTACACAGTATGTTTCGCTCAATCCTTTTCTGTATGAGAGGAAGACAGGTATGCACAGGTCTCCATGCCCAGCAGTGGGACGATAAAAGGTAATCCAAAATATTTCTAATTCGGGCGCAATCTTTAATAAATATTTTACAAACATACTCAATTAAATATAAAGTGGGTACCGAATATAACAAAATCATTTTGTGATAGAAACAATCCTTCTATGGTGCGATGCGCAAGTGCAAACTGTTCTGTTCGGAACCGGGGAAACGAGCTTGGCCGCTCAGCCGAGCTCGCAAGCCCGTCTGGCAGCCAAACGGTGTCCGCAATTGAATACAGGTGCATACATCTGTGCAGCTAAGTAACAACGCATAAGAGTAGTGGGGATGTAGGCTCTCTCTCTCTCTCTCTCAACACACATTCGGTTCTATATAATGACCTAATGCTTCCAAGATCGAGAAAGATTTTCTACAAAAAGTTTATCTGCTTATCCAAAATGCCAAAAATATAATTTATTTTTACATGCGATAACCGCTTGCGATACTACATCATCAATAAGAGGCAAAACTGAGTATTAAAATTAATTAACTGCGTAAAAGTATTTACGGAAATTGATATATGCAACAATATTTACGAATGGAATTCGCTTTCTTCTTGCGCTCAATGGAGCTCCAAAAAATAGATTGCATTGATAAGTAGACATATTTAACTTTTGTCGAAAATACACGAAACAATAAGTAAACCTTCAACGTTTCTGCTATCCAACACTTATCTCGAGTATACTATCAAGTTCAGAAGTGATAAGGCGAATTCAAATCAGATATATCAGGTATATCTTGGACACCAATGACTGATTAAAAGGTGAAGGAAATCATCTTGAGGAAACTTGGACTTTCAAGTCTGAAATCACCAATCCGCATTGAGCAAGCGTGGTGTATGAGAAGATACCTGTGCCCAACAGTGTGACGATAAAAAGGTTGATGATGACGATTTATTTCAAGATTTTAGGACCTCTTCTATTGTCATGCGATGCAGATCTACTTATCTCTTAATTTTATTCCCAATAATTTCGTACTGATTAATCTAAGTAGTAGAGGGAATGAACCCGATACCACGCGCAAACTGACGCTATACAAAGTCGATATCGACCACCTGAAATACCAGGCAGACAGTACGAACGGGAGCTGGATGCAAGTTTTTTGATGTCAGGATGGTCATATAATAAGAGTTCTTATTACAAAGCTTGTAGATTTAAAATTGCAGTCGATTTATTCATCCAAACTACATTAGACCTTTATTAGCGCCCCCTGTAAACGTAAACGAGAATGAAACAACACAAAATAGAATTTCATTAACTTTGCGTTATGTTCATTGAAACAAATATTTTGAATAAATTGTAATTGTTTCGAATTATTTTACGCGAAATTATATGATATGATATGATATGGACAAATACATGTAGCTACGACGAGACCGTTGTTATTGCTACGAAGGACTTGCCACTTATAGTTGAATAGATACTATACTTTATTTTAGATTTGCGTTTTATGAAAAACTATAAAACTGCAATGTTATTGTACATAATTACTCACACTCATGCTTATATTGAAAGAAGAAGATTAAATATTTATTTTAATAGTAATTACATGCTTTTTGCTAGCTTCACTTGTATATTTGCTTGCTTGCTTGTTTGTTTGTTTGTTTGTCCGTCTCTAACTCTTTGAACTACGAGTGAGTGGCTCATTACTGTAAAATGTCCCACCCTTTTCAATACGTTCGGTCGTTTCATTTTTTACAAAAGAATATCGAACTAAAAAGTTAAAAGTAAATGTAGTTTAAAAACTAAAAAACATGCTTTTAAAGAATATCAAACTAAAAAGTTAAAAATAATTTTAAAAAAAGCGTGAGGCGCAGGCGTATGCTATTCCGCTGCGGAAATCTGTTCGAAAATCAATCATGTTGCAATCATATTGAAGAATAGGATGATAGGATTGGAACAGTAAGTAGCCAGTATAACGACCAACTAAAGAGCGCACTGGAGGATGTGTTTCGCAAGTATAGATCCACTCCGACCGACCTTAAACCCGGTTACCACGGCAACCTATGCACAAACAAATAGGGCGCTGGTGTGTGCTTTGGACTCGCAGCTCAAGAATTTCTTCGGAAGAGGATCTCATTGATACACACTTAATCCTGTATTGCGTGGCTGTAGCGGCATGTCGATTAGCCAAGCTCAAGTTCCCAAATTGTGACGAAGCTACTCGACCAAAACCAGCCGTACCAGCCTGGCAACGCAAAATCGAGCGTCGTATCGATAGGACCAGGGTTCTCATCGGCAAACTATACTGCTTCAGGGAGGGCAATACTAGACCACGAGTGATGCACTTTGTGAGACAGGCATTCTCGGGGACTGGTATCAGCCCTCGAGAATACATAAATAATGTCACAGAGCGCATCGACTTCCTGAAGCAGAAAGTTTGTGCATTGGCGAGCCGTATGCGGTGGTATAAGAAGCAAGTGGATCGATATACGCAGAATCGCATGTTTCAGAGCGATGAGAGGTGCTATATAGAGCTTGGGAGCGACCTGAACAAAACGAGGCTGACGAACGCCGCCCGCATGATGCCACCACAAGTGCATTCTGGCGCGGCATTTGGTCGGTATCCGTTTGTCACATTGAGTGTGGCTGGATGCAGGATGTCGAACAAGTGTGTGAAATTATACCAGAAATGGATAACATCTTATTAACACCATTAGATGTAGCCACAGTAGTCCGTTCGTTACCGAACTGGAAAACTGGAAATAACTTTTGGTTAAAATGCCTAAGTAGTTCACAGACTTGTTTGGCATCTCAATTCCAGTCATCCTTAGAGTAGAACGAACCAGAGTTCGTTACCCCAATTCTTAACAACTGGAATTACCCACCTGCTCCATAAATCAGGTAACACCGCGGAATCCAAAAATTATAGACCGATCACTTGTCAACAACGGCCTATAAAGTTCTTACATCCATTTTGAAAGCAAAAATAAACAAACATCTTGACAGCAACTCCATCATGTCTGTCTCTCAAAATAGATGTAGGAGTGGGTCCCGTGATACTAAGGAGCTACTCCTCATAGAAATGGCCATCAGCCAACAGGTTCGTTGATCTCACAAGAATCTCTCCACCTGCTGGATAGATTATAAGAAGGCCTACGATTCGGTGCTACATACATGGCTTATGATCATGCTGGAGTTGTACAAGATAAATACAACTCTACGTACTTTCCTTAGCTCGTGTATGCGGCAACAGAAAACAGTCCTTCGCTATCCAGGGAGTCGACAGATCCAGGGGAATGATGAACCTATGTGGATTAAGCGGGGAATATTCCAGGGCGACAGTCTGAGTCCACTTTGGTTCTGCTTAGGTCTAAATCCTCTAAGCACACTGCTGGAGGATTCAGGTCTGGGCTATCGATTTAAGATAGGTGGTCATATCTTACCTCCTCTACCATGGATGATTTGAAACTCTTTGCCCCAATAAATTGCATCGGACAAAGCTACTGAACGTAACAGAAACTTTTAGTAGTGGCATCAAAATGGTATATGGTGTGGATAAATATGCAGTCATGCATGTAAAGTGTGGCCAAATTATGGAACCCGAGGGAATTACACTCCCGGATTCCATTCACTTTAGATCCCTCTCCTCATTCGATAGCTATAAATATTTAGGTTTGTCGGAAGCGTTAGGTATCAACGATGCTGACATGAAGCAATCGTTGAAGGAGCGCTTCTTTGGTCGCCTGAGGAAGGCATTAAATAGTGTTCTTAAGGGCGGAAATAAGGTGCGCTCCTTCAACGGGTGGGTCATGCCGGTTTTGATGTACTCTTTCGGCATACTCAAATAAACTCAGAACTTGATGCAATGGATAGAAGGGTCCGTGCACTGCTGACAGCAAACAGCATTTTTGTAAATATTAAAGTGCTTGCCCCGTGTGGTGCCGGGCTTAGAATAGTACCAACCCATATCCTCCCGTGGGTGTCGTAAGAGGCGACTAAGGGAACTCACCAGGGAAGCGGGCAGCAGCGCTTCTTCTGTGTAATATCAAATCACTGCGATCCCCAACCCACCTGCCAAGCGTGGGGATTATGGCAACCCCCCCCCTTCCAATGATGCACACAACAAAGCCCAGGCCCCTAGTCCCCGGCAGCTCCGCTATTCCAGTCTACGGTAGCGGACTCGGTTACGGCGGAGCAAGGGGTGCTAAGAATCTCCAGCAGAGATCCGGCTACCATCACCAACGACGACCTTTGGCCCTGGCAACATTTAACACGCGCACACTACGGACCGATGAGAAGATTGTCGAACTGGAGGAAGAACTGAGCCGGTTGCGCTGGGACATGGTGGGGTTATCTGAAGTCCGAAGACAGGGAGACGACTCGATAATCCTGAAGTCTGGCAACCTGCTCTATTTCCGGGAAGGCGACCAGCTGTCCCAGAGTGGTGTCGGGTTTATTGTCCACAAGTCCCTCGTGAGCAACATTGTTAAGGTCGGGAGCTTTTCGACTCGGGTGGCGTACCTTGTACTCAGAATAACCAAACGATATTCGTTAAAGGTTATACAGGTTTACGCTCCGACGTCTAAACACTCCGACGATGAGGTGGAGGCTATGTATGAGGACGTCAGTAGAGCCATACATTCCTCCAAAACCCACTACACTGTTGTCATGGGGGACTTTAACGCAAAACTGGGCATGCGAGAGGCGGACGAGAAGAAAAAAAGGGAAAATTTGGAGTTGGAAATCGGAATCCCCGAGGTCAGATGCTCATGGATTTCATGGAAAAGGAAGGACTCTTTGTGATGAATTCTTTTTTCAGGAAATCATTGCATCGCAAGTGGACCTGGATTAGCCCCGATGGTCAGACCAAAAACGAGATAGACTTCATAATGTCAACGAGAAGGCAAGTGTTCAATGATGTCTCCGTGATCCATGCGGTTAAAACCGGGAGGGACCACCGTATTGTGAGAGGCATCTTGAACCTCAACATTAGGCTCGAATGCTCTCGACTTATGAAGTCTACGCTCCGTCCAGCGTCAACCCAACTCCAAAACCCCGAAAGCTTTCAGATCGAACTGCAAAATCGCTTCGAATGCCTCGGTGAATGCGTAGATGTGGACGATTATAACAACAGGTTTGTGGAAACTCTCCAAACGGAAAGGTTCAAGTTTTACAAAACCCTCCGTTCAAAAGGACAGAAGAAGATCGCCGGTCCCACCCGTCGGCTAATAGAAGAAAGACGGGAGGTGGTCATAAAATCCCCTGATGACGCTTCGCGTATCAGATGCCTTAACAGACAAATCTCTAAGTCTCTGACTCGCGATATACGCCAATTTAGTACAAATTGTATTAAAGAGGCTATCGAGCGAAACAGAGGCTCCAAAGTGTTCGCACGAGATTTGTCTGTTGGACAGAGCCTACTTGCAAAGCTGAAGACTGGGGATGGTAGGATCGTCATTTCCAAGCCCGAGATTTTGGGTGAGATTGAGAAATTCTACGGAGAGTTATACACATCAACACACGCACCTGTTGTAAGCCTGGCTAATGATCCTAGAGCCAGACTAACCCGACACTACACCGACGATATCCCGGACGTCAGCCTGTACGAGATTAGTATGGCCCTGAAGCAGCTCAAGAACGATAAGGCGGCGGGAGATGATGGAATTACGGCTGAGCTTCTGAAAGCGGGTGGCAAACCGGTTCTTAAAGCGCTTCAGAAGCTATTTAATTCCGTCATTATTTAAGGCGAAACGCCTAAGGCGTAGCACAGGAGCGTGGTGGTGTTGTTTTTCAAAAAAGGTGACAATACCCTCCTGAAAAACTACAGACCAATATCCCTCCTGAGCCATGTCTATAAGCTGTTTTCTAGGGTCATCACGAATCGTCTCGCTCGCAGGTTCGACGACTTCCAGCCTCCCGAACAAGCAGGCTTCCGAAAAGGCTTTAGCACCATAGACCACATACATACGCTGCGTCAAGTTATACAGAATTCCGAGGAGTATAACAAACCACTATGCTTGGCGTTTGTGGACTATGAGAAGGCCTTCGATTCGATCGAGACTTGGGAGGTGCTACAGTCTCTTCAGCGGTGCCAAATTGACCATCGACACATTGAGGTGATAAAGTGTTGGTACAAAAACGCCACCATGTCAGTCCGTCTCCAGGATCAGAACTCGAAACCGATCCAACTCCAGCGTGGAGTGAGACAAGGAGATGTCATATCTCCTAAATTGTTCACTGCTGCGTTGGAAGATGTCTTCAAGCTCCTGGACTGGAGAGGACTTGGCATCAACATCAATGGCGAGTACATCACTAATCTCCGTTTTGCAGATGATATCGTGGTCATGGCTGAGACCCTGGACGACTTGGGCAAAATGCTCAATGACCTCAGCGGAGCTTCCCAACAAGTGGGTCTAAAGATGAACATGGATAAGACGAAGATCATGTCGAGCTCTCATGTCGCACCCACTCCAATTCTAGTTGGTTGCTCTGCACTCGAAGTTGTTGACGAGTATATATACCTGGGACAAACAGTCCAACTAGGTAGGTCCAACTTCGAGAAAGAGGTGTCTCGTCGAATCCAGCTCGGCTGGGCAGCGTTCGGGAAGCTACGATACATCTTCTCGTCGTCCAAGATACCACAGTGTCTCAAGACCAAAGTCTTTGACCAGTGTGTGTTGCCAGTGATGACTTACGGAACTGAAACGTGGTCGCTCACAATGGGCCTCATACGAAGGCTCAGAGTCACGCAAAGGGCAATGGAAAGAGCTATGCTCGGAGTTTCTCTGCGTGATCGAATCAGAAATGAGGAGATCCGCAGAAGAACCAAAGTCACCGACATAGCTCTGCAAGTCGCTAAACTGAAGTGGCAGTGGGCAGGGCACATTGCTCGTAGAACCGAAGGCCGATGGAGCAGTAAGGTTCTGGAGTGGCGGCCACGTACTGGAAGACGCAGCGTAGGGAGGCCCCCAACAAGGTGGACCGATGACCTGGTGAAGGTCACGGGAAGCCGATGGATGCGGGCAGCACAAGACCGGTCAGCGTGGAAAGCCTTGGGGGAGGCCTTTGTCCAGCAGTGGACATCCATAGGCTGAAGAAGAAGAAGAAGAAAGTGCTTGCTTATTTAAGTTATATTTAATTTACTTATTAGAGAGCTGTGAGAGAGGCTGATTAATGTGAATAAAGTATTAATAACCAATTTAATAAAGAAAAATAAACCTTTTCATTAAGATTATCTTTCATGAGATAGCGTGTTCATTTTTAGGGACAGAATCTATCACGTACATGTGGGAGATCAAGAATACTGCTTGGCAATGCTATGATGATGAAAATTGTGGATGTTAATTACTGGTGAAAATTTGTCTATTTCTGTCAGATTTGGCTTGTTAATTTCAGGCAATAAATCAGAAATCGAAGATAAAGGGTAACTTATAAAGGTTGCAACATAGTCTGATATGTGAGGACTCGGTATCTCTTTGATATTCATGATGTCCTAGTGATTTGGATACGGAATTGCCTGTGACAGTTATTTATAGCACCTGGGTGGGAGGCGTGACTACGCCTTCCACCCAAGTGCTAAAAAAAGGATAGACTGACGTGAGAGAGTGACGCAGCGTGTATTTGGCGCGAAACGACTGCCACGAACTCCGTGTAAGTCTATGTTCCTAGTGATTCACCTGTTCGTGAAACGACAACCCCGGGCTTTTCTATCGCGTTTACTTCATGCGGAGAGTATTTCGTTTAGTTATGTTTAAGGCAAATTGATTTTGTCTCATTGTGCACAATGCCTCAGCGTACATCTTGCTTAAGCATGCCTGCTTAATAATTCGATCAATCAAAATCAAAAATCAAAATCAAAGCATTTATTTCAAATAAACCAGTTACAGGCACTTTTGAATTGTCAGAAGGTCGGTCAGTCAGTAAGGTGAAGCTAGTCGCCCATTCCAAAGAGTAGGTACCAATGGAGAAGAACGGGCAAGAAACTCCATGGACACTCTTTTAAATTATCTAGCTATTGATACAAATATTTGATTACATCATTCATTTTGAAATCAATCGTGTGAGAACGATGCAGAAACATATTGTACGCTGAGAGCGTCCATTATGGAATTTTTAATTTATTTATTTATTTAGAACTTAAGTGAAACTTAAGTGAACTTAAGTGAATTAATTAATTTAGAACTTAAGTGAAATTCGATTTCTGATTATCTAAAGTGGTAAATATGCAGAATGATTGTGTGCAAATGACATCGTTTGCATGATACGTTGATTTTCAGGCACTTGATGAGACTTTCTGATTTCTGTTACTGCCGTGAATGTGCTCCACCCCCTAGCTTGGATAAGAATAGGTAAGCTGGAAGGAAAGGTCTCGCCTCTATTGTACATATTGTTAGACGTTGATTTGATAGACGTTTGACTCGATTCCAACCGTAACAGATGAGACTGAGTCAACCGGGACGGCTAACATCAACCTCATAGATCAGCTTCATTAGAACTCTTCCAGGAGCCCCGATTAGTCGATACTCGTTGAACCTAAATTCCAATGTAGGAAAGATGAGAAGACTGCACTGTGCTTATTTGAGTATAGGTATTTCCTCTATTTGAATCTTCAATTCTATTTATAGAAGCAGTGACAACACAGACATGAGTGTATATGAAACTATAACTTTTTACTGTCACGTTTTATATACCATAACGTTTAATGACGGTGTTTGGTAATGAATAAAAATATAAATAATACTTAATACATTTTTTTATACGTTAAATTATTGTTATTTCATTACGCTTCACCTGTATAATATGCGTTCCAGATGGAAACTAAAATCTATAAGAAAAAAGAAAGTCCTTATCCTCGAGTATAGGGACTTTCTTGTTTCTTATAATTTGTACAGTCATTTGGTTCGAAAAATGGTGGTTACCTGGAAAGTTTTCCGGGAGTTTTGCAAATTGGCAATTTTATAGATTTTGATGTGTTCTTTTCGAATTTCAACTTTGCCACCTCGTATTTTTGCCGCTCGCGCCGCCATATTGGAAAAATGGCGTCCAAAAGCAGTTTTTTGGCAATATCTCCTTTCCGACTCATTTTACGATAAAAACAGTTATATACAAAATGAAACTACAGGCAATTACCTACAATTTATGTATTAACCTTTTTTCCATAAAGTCAATAGTTTTGGCGTACGAGCGCCGCAAAGTATACTTAAACACTCATTTTGGTCAAAAAACTCATTTCCACACCACCTTGAGGTAGAGTAATCGGTGCATTTTTTTTTTATCGTGGTATCCCCAATAGGCCTAATCCACATGCAATTAAATATCCTGAAATTTAGCGCATTCTCCTTCGCTTTGCTGTTCCTGATGAACCAGGTGTCTCGGATTCATTGTCTGTAGTAACAATCGAAACGTCACAGCCCGGAATTTCGTATGCATCATCCGCGATGGGATTATCAGTTTCATCGATCGCAGTTGTGGTTGAGGAGACGTGACGTCGCTTCCTCTACGCAAGGATGCTGCGATTAACTTTTCATTATTATATCGTTTTCGACATGCATCGTGAACCACTATCGTCTCCAATCCTTTTTCCTTCACTTTAATTACTTCACTCTCTTCCAATGGTTGTGCACAAATAAAACAGGTTACTTCATTAGAAGCCATGGCTTTATAAATGTAAACGACACTGTGAAACGATAGACGTATACTGATGACTCAGACTAAATATGTATTTTTATTGAGCTCTACCGGCAGATGTTTCGTAAGTGAGAGAGAAGGGGGCTCGACATAAAGACGACGCATTCCCTAAATTCCCTTATACCTGCGAAGGACAGGCCATAGTAAGTCAGTTTTTCAACGTGTAGTCTAATATCTGTATATTATATATTTGTATATTATATATTTGTATATTCTAATATCTGCATATTATAATATATATATAGACTTTTCGTAAGTCAAGTATTAAAAGAATGGACAATAAGGATAAGCTTTTGGTAGGACTGCGATCGATAGTGGTTCACGATGCATGTCGAAAACGATATAATAATGAAAAGTTAATCGCAGCATCCTTGCGTAGAGGAAGCGACGTCACGTCTCCTCAACCACAACTGCGATCGATGAAACTGATAATCCCATCGCGGATGATGCATACGAAATTCCGGGCTGTGACGTTTCGATTGTTACTACAGACAATGAATCCGAGACACTGGTTCATCAGGAACAGCAAAGCGAAGGAGAATGCGCTAAATTTCAGGATATTTAATTGCATGTGGATTAGGCCTATTGGGGATACCACGATAAAAAAAAACGCACCGATTACTCTACCTCAAGGTGGTGTGGAAATGAGTTTTTTGACCAAAATGAGTGTTTAAGTATACTTTGCGGCGCTCGTACGCCAAAACTATTGACTTTATGGAAAAAAGGTTAATACATAAATTGTAGGTAATTGCCTGTAGTTTCATTTTGTTTATAACTGTTTTTATCGTAAAATGAGTCGGAAAGGAGATATTGCCAAAAAACTGCTTTTGGACGCCATTTTTCCAATATGGCGGCGCGAGCGGCAAAAATACGAGGTGGCAAAGTTGAAATTCGAAAAGAACACATCAAAATCTATAAAATTGCCAATTTGCAAAACTCCCGGAAAACTTTCCAGGTAAAACTACCAAATGACTGTACTAAATAATAAATATTTTTTTTTTTCTTATAGATTTTGAATCATTGAAATGATTCTTGATCTAGAATAACACCTATACTTATTTATTAAAATGTATTCCATTTTTGTGCTTAACTTAACATTGTGCTAGAAGTTGCGATGGGAAATCATCAAACGACTTCTCCCGCTCTGGGCGGAGCGGAAGGGTGTGTCAGACTTTTCCTGACTAAAACCCACCCGTGTTTCTTCACTTCCCTGTGCGATGGCCACGGCCACGGTTTCTTGTTTAACCAACCCGCAACCCTGACCCAGGAGGCATCGGTCTTCGTGAACCACAACGCGCTGTCGACTCGGGCCTGATCCTAACCGGGCGGCGAGCTGCCCCCTGCTCACACCCATAGCACTGTAGTGTACTATAGTACTGCAGGCCCGCACCTACGGTGGCTGGGAGTTCGGTGTCGTCTCCCGACGAGGGCCTGATCTGATCACCTGATTTGAGTTTTACAATTTTTATTCCAGTATTCTCTTTGTTTAATTGCGGCCGGATCTTTATTAAGATTTATGTTCTAAGCAAGTTTTTTTTTTATAAATTAAAAACTAGCGCTTGACCGCAATCCCGCCTGATGGTAAGTAGTGATGTAATCGTTGATGGTAAAGAGCACTAGTTTATTAAGTACCTATTCACTCTAGCCTTAAAGACACTCAAATCGTAGTCCGACGGAAACCAGTCCCTCCATGGTCGCGATATAAAAGAGGAGGCGAAACGCTTCATACGGATCGTAGTGGTGTTAACAACGTAAGGGTGGAAAGTCGCCGAATGACGGGTCGTCCGGTTGTGGAACCGAGATGGGGAATTAAATCATGCAATTCCCTCGGACATTCACCAAAATGCGTCCCATAGAATAACGAATGTGTGGCTACTCTACGCCTGTGCTCTAGGCTTTGGAGATCGTTTTGAGTTAAATCAGGGACTTCGCACGACTGTCCACTGAATCCAAAGTAGCCAGCTGAAACTTTGCAGCACCAGCCCAAATATGGCTGCAGTACTCACTACACGAACGGACCTGTGCTTTGTAGAACATTAGAAGCTGCCCTGGTGTGAAACTTGGCGTTATCGCAAAGATCCGGCGGTACGAATGGCGGCGGCGGTATGAATGTGAGATTTTACTACTTTACAAAAAATGATGCATCAAAACTACACAAGCGTCAAGTACTTGGGAAATATTCACATTTTAGTGATAGTAATAGTACTTGTCCATATCTTGTATGAATATATTGGAGTGCCTCTTGTTAATTAAGTTTTTGACAGCATTTATTATTGATTGTGATTCCTGAAGACTCTTATTTAAATAAATGTAACCACCCAACCACTATCAACCATCCACCACCAACGATTCTATTAACGATTGCATCACTCGGATCGCTAAACTCTTGTTTGTGACATTAAAAAAAGTGAGACTAAGAAAAATAAAGGTTTATTGCTTATTGTTTTATTGTCCTGTTAACATGTAATTTTTTATTTCTTAAAATATTAAGTGAACTGAAAAAGATTAATTAAAAATATTCGCAAAAATAAAATCATTTAGTGAAACAGCTTCTAC
Source organism: Sesamia inferens (assembly GCA_037179545.1). Taxonomy (NCBI): domain Eukaryota; kingdom Metazoa; phylum Arthropoda; class Insecta; order Lepidoptera; family Noctuidae; genus Sesamia; species Sesamia inferens. Next base: position 25,591,688 of record CM073921.1, read on the forward strand.
AAGCCTATAACTTATATGAGCGACACTCAAGAAATTGCATTTCTATAACTAGTTTATCGATTATCAATCACTAGCGTTGGTTTAAAATTGCTGAATGTTGCAGTGCATGTATACGCGGTGGAAAGGGCCAATAGCAGCGTTTGTATATAGGTAATAGGGATGTTTCTGGGTAAAAAAAAAAGATTCTATTTACTCCGTCATTCAGATTATAGAAAAATATTGGATACGTATATTTGTTTTATCAAATCAATATATTTGTCAATTTTTAAATTGACAAATATAAAAGGCATCAAAGATCAGGAGTGTGGCCGGTGACGTCACTAGTCGCTAAAAAGTGTAGCGTGCAGTGACGTCACACGAGTTTTCAACGCACTGTGTCGTCTTAATTTTTTGTATATATGAAAAAAGTAAAAATACGTGTCTATATATATTATTTTTAGTATTTTTTTGGAAATCTGATTGACGAACTAATCAGTTTTTTGAGTTTCAATGTATACGTTGATCAATGACTGTTCAAGATTTGTTAATGTACGCTTGGAACAGTGTACTTATTTCTCCATGTGGGTGTAAAATTTTCTGGCGGCATCGGGCCTCAAACAAATTGTACTCTGTGAGTATAATTTTTATATTTGTGACTTAAAGTGTGATAAAAGTTTCTTATACCACCATATTTTTGCAATTTCATAAGTGTTTGTATATGCGTCAACATTCCTTTTGCTCGCAAAGTACTTGAAATTAAAGATCTTAAACAAAACATGTTTCTGACGAGTATTTTAATGATACTTTTCAAAATAGCGACACTTGTACTCAACGATTGAAAAAGTGAATAAATTACTATTTTATAATAAATAATACGTGTATTCTACTTAGTTCATATTAAATCAACGACGCTGATATCGCGTTCAATTCTCAAGCAAGCCCAATCTGAATGCTTTTGCAAATTACTAGCGTACCCCGTTTTACTACTAATGTGACATAACTAGCAATTATAATTGTTACAAATATTGGAGTATTCAGAGTTATATTGATTCAAAGTATTCTAATGAGGTGCTCCGTCAAATAGGCAGTATGCAATAACTGTCTGCGCAACTGCTGCCTAACTATAATTGCATGTTACTTACCGGTTATGGGTCATAAGGAAGCTCATCTGCATATTCCTCGGCTGTCCTCCAGCCTCACCGAGCTTCGGTGGTACTTCATTCTTGTGATGTCATTCGTTTACTCGTTTATTATTGTGGTTTTACACTTACCTGAAGACAACAAAATTGATGCTGAGTTTAAATGATATTTATATTCAATCTTTACTCGGTAAAAAGCTCCAAAAAGTTGAACATGAAATTCATTGTCAATTAAACCTTAAAATCAATTCTACAAAGAAAATAGAGCTATCTAAAAAACAGAGTCAGCACTTAAAAAGGTTATAAGTACTGGTTACTATTAGTTTTGTACCCTTGGAGAACAGAGCAGAATGAGGATATAGTAAGCATAATTATAATTGTAGCTGTCAGGACAATGGCCTTCCGTTTGAAAGAGATTGGACCATAAGTCACCACGAGGGTCCTGAGCGGATCGATCGATGTCACATGTTTTTGATTATTTGATTCTGATATATTCCAGTTTCCGGAAGCTGTTTTCGTTCAGTTTTTTAGGACCAGAGGGTCCATTGTGTCTCGAGAAAAGCTGTATGAATATTCTATTTATTTACTTAAAATAATGTAGCTATGCAGTTAATGTGTAAGATTAATTAAATATAGATCTGCTACTTTGAAGAATTATTGTTTGTCGCAATGGTAATCATATTTAGAGTACCAGGATGTTAAAATGAAGCAATTGTTAAAAAAATTGCAGCGACACCTATACGGCAGCTTGTTGCACTACGTAGTCAGCGAGCAAGTACACAACTTTTTGTTTTACTGACTGCAATCTACTAACTAGTTTTGCAGCTACTATTACAGATTGCAGAAATCTAGAGATGGAGTCACTGTTGCGGCTGACTACAACTTATCTTAATTATATGTCAATGCGCAAAGTATTATAGGCCTGAACTAAGTTATACTGTATTTCAGGCAAAAAATAAGTAGGTAAAAACAGTGTTAATACATAATCACAGTAACTATTTACAACGTTATTTTTTCTTCATACGAAACCAATCATTTTTATAGAATGTTATATTTTTTCCCAAATACCTAATTATAATTTAAGTTAAGTTGAGTTTATTGAGAAATCGATTTGCATGTCCTAATTAAGAAAAAAATATTGGATAAAGAAATTTGATAAATTGTCGTAGCTTGACGTGCTGTATATAATAACTTTTCTTCTATTGTTTGCTTCTTCGATCAAAAATTATAATTGATGAAAGATAGCTTGCAATTCCAAATGTTTTGAAACAGTTCAGACAAACTAGATACTTGTTTTAGTTTTCATACAAAAGACAGTTACCATGTTTTTTATGATTGTCTTGAAGGTTTGCTGCTTGTAAGTTGCACGTGACTATCAGGAGTGGCAATCTTAATAGTGGCAAACGAGAAAATGTTTAATTATAAATCTGTAAAATGAAGTTAGACAGTAAATTCATTAAGGTCCTAACATGAAAGTGACATTTTAATTTGGTAGTGTTATAATGTAAGGTATTTAACAAATTTCAATTTAGATGACTTTATTTGGGATGACTATGATGTGTGATTGCATAGTAGTTATGCTAAGGTGTGTAAGAGGGCGCTACCTCATCTTTTATTGGTTCTGTTTTTGACGTGCCTATTTAATCTTGATTTTCAACTAAAATCACCAATAAAAATTGTGTACCTATTGCTAATCGAGGCAATGGCTGAAATCAAATGTTTTTTTTTTAGAATCGATCAGAACTTAAATAAAATAAAATATAATTTAGCTTTAAACTTATTTTCTATTTGCAACTTTAATTAATCTATTCTCTACATGCAACATTATGCAACAAATGTCAATCAAACGAAATCAAACAAATTTTCTTTTCGGTGTCTTGTTTTTTTTTCAGGTTTTTATCCCAATAAGTACTTTATTGACCTAAGTCCGTTAAACTAACTCTCTGCTCCTTCGGCCGTATCGAGTTTTTGCTTGAGGTAATCGAAATATTGTGAACTTTGTGGTTGAGATAGAACTTTTTAACCGTAGGGTAATGATGATACGGAATCTTATAGGTTGAAAGCGAAAAAATTATAAATAAAATGTTTCAAAAGAAAATATAAATTACATTAAAGGTTAGCAGTGTTTTATTTATTGAAAAGCATTCTATATATTAATTAAATAAAGAAACAAAAAGCAACCTAGACCAAGTGTTCGAAGTTATATGTATATACATATATATATTGACGAATAGTTGCCAAAACCGCGTCCAGTGGGCGCCACTTGACTTTCTCGATTTGGTCGTGGAGTTTTACCTCTATTTCATATATAAAAAAGTACTCCGTACCTGTGCTGTGTAGTATCTACTGAGCATAGAATTTGAGATTCAGGCAATATCAAAACCCAAAAATCACCTACCAAAAGAATTATTGGAACGCATAAGCTGTAATATATTTTAACAAAATGTTTAAAAAAAATTCGTAGAAAAGGCCTATTATAGTGTAAACGAATTTATAAATGACATGGAATTTAATAATGATAGATGACATTATTGTATTGAATACTTAACTAATTGAGTTGACATGTTTTAATTATTGATTGACATAATTCTCAAAATTCTGAATTGACCTTTGCATGACAAAATTTCCTGACATTTATTATTTTAATGACATTTTTTCCCCTTTTTTATTTTATTTTAAATGAATTTATGCTTTATATAATTAGTAATGTAATAAGAAGAGACAAACTCTACTTAAAATTGCATGCCTTACGCGGGTTATGGAGATGCTAAACTATCTTGTATATCAATGTTAATTATCTGAATTACCCATTTTCGCAATGTTTGAGTTTGATATATTGCTTATTGCAAAATTCTCAGTATTTAGCAGCAACTGTTAAAACCGATATTGTTTTATGTTAAGTAGCGAATAATAGTTTTTACGGTCTGCTGTGTCTAAGAAATGTATTCGGGCAATACAGAAAGAAGAGAGGGAGTTCCAGGCAATATCAGGCAAAGGTATAGACGTCTTCATTAAATTACAAAGAGCAGTTGGTGAACAAGCTACCTAATGCATAATATTCTAGTCAGTAAGCGAGCATATTTTAACAACCATTTTCCCGTGCCGAATATTTTTATTTATTTATGCAATACCTACAGTTTTTTTATATGTTTGTTCGGTTTGTACCATTAAACCAGAAATAGTTTGTATTGGTACTCATTGTCGCTTTAGGAACTCCTTATTAAGCATATCATATATATATTTTTATTCTCTATTTTTAATGTACCTACAATATATTTCTCTCTGATTTTATGTACCTCTTGCAAATTTTGAATTGCACACGTGGTAGCAGGTGGTGCTTGATGGATTTTACATTGCTCATGGTACAAGGGTGGATTTAAGATGGTACTGACAGAAATACCCTTGTAACTCTCTCCTTATCTTTATCTAGCCCATAATTACTAGCATTGGACAGAACGAGAAGCATTATTTAGAACCAAACTGCTACCCTCGGTTTACTCTCTCTGCTTATGATGTGCGACTTTATAACCAGAGCCGTCGTTGCCATGGATACAGAACGTGTGAACAGTACCATCAAATTATAACAAAACAAAGAGTTATCAGCAATAAACAAGTTAAATGAATCTGTGTTTTTATTACAGACAGAAATGCTCGGCAAATTTAAACTGTTAGAAAACAGTTTAATTTATATTGCCAAAGTTTCACCATTTATTAATATTTTAAATATCTTACAATACTGTGGATGATTACCCTCTTAAAGTATAATGAAGAATCTTTACGGACATCAGACAACTTGAGGCTCAAAATCAACGTTCCTTGATAAGTCATTTACTATTCAGGCCACTCGTTAAAACATTTATTAATTGAGAAATGTTATTATACAACTGATGAATTCCTAAACGACAAATTAATGCAGACTTACATTATTTATTTTCATTAGTAAAATTACTCCGTATTGTGACATTTGTAATTTCATTTTGTAATTATATAATTATTAATTTGTTTTTCACCTTTAGCACGATTAGCACGATTAGCACAGTCGACTAAAAAATTTTAATGTTTTGCATGCTACATTGCATTACGCTTCTTAGCATAACATAGCGACCTGTAAACAAATTTAAGAACTGTATTCACTACCTTATGTTATACAAATAAAATTGATTTTGATTATCGTTTCTGGAATGCATCGCCAGTTAAAATAAATTAGAAGATTAGGTCGTTAGTATTATTTTTAGGTAGTTGTTCTGGGTCTGACTGATTGTGTCTTTTTATACCGGAGAAATTCCTAGTATGGGGTAACATTATTAAAAAAAATAGGTTACCGAATGTGTGTTCAGAGAGAGGGAGCCTACATCCCCACTACTCCTGTGTTGCGTTACTTAGCTGTACAGATGTATGCACCTGTGTTGAAATGCGGACTCAGTTTTGATGCCAGACGGCTCTGCGAGCTCGGCCGAGCAGCTAAGCTCGTTTTGTTGTCTAATAAACTGAAAACAAAACAGAGCCGTTTGCACTTGCGTATCGCAACATGGAAGGATTTTTTCTATCATAAAATGATTTTGTAATATGCGATTTAATTGAATATGTTTGTAAAGTGTTTCTTAAATACTGTACCCTTAATAAAAATATTTTTATTTAAAATATTAAGTATAAAATTTTAGTGAAGATTCCTTCAAATTACGAATTGCGAATTATGTCATCTAATTATTTTTTTAAAGATTATAATCTATGTTTTCGTAAAAAAAATATCGATTAACATACAAAGTAGACAACTAGGTATTTTTTTATCCTTTTAACCATTTTTTTTCTATTTATTCTTAAATATCATTAATTTATGTATTGCGATTTAAAAAAAAAAATCATCATTTTATTAAGGTTAGGAAAGTCAACAACGTGGTACAGTTTGTTATTGAATAGCATAAGTCGCCTTTTTGCTTTGGCTTATTTATACAAAGTGGTGATAAAATGTGACAAGACGACAATAAATTAAACATCGTTTACCTCAACACATTCTCAGTCTACCCATAAAAAATCATATAAATATAATATCCATTAGTTTAGTCACAGGAAATTATTTTTCATTATTCACATTTTCTAAATGATGTACATAAAGATCAGGAATAAGGAAGCGTTTATAGGTTGATGACCGCCGCATCCAGCGGTAGGTACTAAACTTTAATAATAATTGCGCGGAAAATGCAAGTCGATATAGGACCGCGCTGCTGATCGTAGGTCAGTGAACCGATATTGTAAAGGTTGTTCTATTCCATTTACAATTTTATAGGATTTTGTTTGTTTAAAATTTTTTTTTTTTATTTTTGCTGCTAGGTTTTTTCTATGGTTTAGGATTATTCCTATGAACTAGCATTGTCCGTGTTTTCATTTATTGTCATATTATCAGCACCATTCTGTATACTAAACTTTTAGGGCTCAAGGGACCACAGTTTTGATAGCCGACGCCCACACCCTGACTTACCATATATTATGTAATATATAAATAACTGCGGGATGTCTGCATCAAGAGATTTAAGATAACAGACGGATAGTGGGTCGGATTTCTAGGTACGGGTGAAGGGTGAACTGACTGCCAGTCCAGCAGACTCATAGGACTGACCAAAGATAGCTGAAGGTGTCTTGGCCACAGGGAGAGACGAGAATAAATTCTTATCTCAATTATTTACACGATATTACAGCTTATATACTACTTTTTTTCAAAACACTCAAATGTACAAACATCTTAATATTCTATGCATGTAATCTGCAATTATAAGAACATTTGAAGTAGACCGCGCGTCAGCTACCGGAATGCTGAATCACTGTATAAAGGTAGCATTGAACATAGCATAGCTTGTTGTTACGCGCTACGACGTCTAAGCTTGTTGCTACGCGCTACGATGTATTAGCTTGTAGCTACGCGCTACGACGACTTAGCAAACTGTTACGTGCTGCATGACTATCTTACTTACCATTTCTTTCGATAAACTGTTATAAAACCCAAATATGTTGTGAGTGAAAAGGAGTTCTCTAAAATTGTCTTCTTTGTCCGTACTCTAAAAGTATTGAAAAAGACGCTATCATTGATAAAAAACAAAAATGCTAAAGCTTATACTAAAATCAATGCCAATAATATCGGGCTTAGTTCTATGTCTGAAACCAGCATCCATTTGTATTTATTAATTGATGTAAAATACAACGTTATAAACAAATCATATTTGTGTGTAAATTAGGCCGACACAAACGAAAAAAAAAAACAAATAACTAATCAATTACATGTTTCAATTTAGGAATAATTACATAAGTACTACGCTAGTAACGATGTTTAAGAAAGGATCTTATAATTTACTTTTTGCTTCTTAAAAGTATTAGTTACTATGTGCCATTTCATCCGTGTTGATTTAATCGAAGGACCACCTACCACAACATTATAATATTGCACGACGGTGCATCCTCATGAGTACTAGAGAAACAGAAAATTCGAAAGCTGGATACATAGGTTAAATTCAGCTCATGGATTACATTAAAGTCTTTATAACCTAGCTCATAGGATCAAAATTGCAATAAAAATGTCAGTTCAAAGTGCAAAAGATATCTGGAACGCTCGCCCCCGTACAATGATTTTACCCTTTCTCCCAGCGATAATTTTCGTTATCATGGATACGCAAAGCATGCATATCACTAGCATAGTAAGAATCGGAAGGAGTTGTCATGAAGTCTATGATATATGACCAACACGTGCATTGCGCGGCATCGAATGGGTTAAAAACAAAGTTATGATGAAATAATCGCTAAACAAGAGCAAGACTTTAACTTCGTATTACGGTTTTTTCTTAATTAATTCCTAATGATTAATGAAAATGTATTCATTCATACAACTTTTACTGTACTAACATCTAACATATTTAATATTTTCCATTAGTTGTTTCATAGAAATAAAGAAAGAAAGAAGAGAGATAATAATAATAATTCAGCAAAGATTTATAGATAGATTATTTTATTTATCCAAACCGTTCCGAAAGCATTTTTCAGTAGTTCATTTGAATACATCAGCATCTCACAGGTAAAACGAGATTTTGAGATCATAACAACGTGAAAAATACTATCATAGTGGCGCTGTAAATTCATTTCTAATTATATAGAGCTGAAGTCTACTTTGCGTGCAATATATTTTCTCTAAGTGGATATTACTTATCAATCGGTGAGCTTAGAAAACGTAGTCTTTTGGACTTTGTAAACAGTTTTCCTAATAATTACAACAGGAAAGTTAAACAAAATAGTTTAAAAATAAGGCACAATCAAATATTAGTAAACATTGTCCTAGTAAACCGTGTCGTTCAGTTTATATTCTCATTATTGATCGATGCCAGATAGAAAGAGAGTTCAGGGATGGATGATACTTTATTTCCATATATGTATCTGAGGAAAAATGACACGACTGTAACGAGAAATGACTAATAATTGGAACAAAATGAAAGACTGAATAAAATAAAATAATTTTTAATCGAGATATGAGACGTATTTGTTTATATTGGAATTTATTTTTCTCAGGAGTACCTCGCTCAAGTTGCATAATTGTCATGGTAACCGTTTTGACATACCATGTGCTCCAGAAACAGTATTGATCCATTCAGGCTGCAAAATATTCGAAGTACTAGGATTTTGTACAATACAAAGAGCCTTTTAAAAAAGTGATGTTAAAGTTCGTAGTGTTCGCGACATAAAAACTGAGCACCATAATATTTAAGACTAGCGGCCGTCGGCGACTTCTTTCGCGTGTAATAAGTTTTATGCTCGGCTCCTATTAGTCGCAGCGTGATGTTATATAGCCTAAAGCCTTTCTGGGTTAATAGGCTACCAAACGCAAAAAGAATTTTTCAAATCGGACCAGTGGTTCCTGAGATTAGCGCGTACAAACAAACTCTTCAGTTTTATATATTAGTATCGATTCCCATACTTAGACAATAATGATTTATCAGTATTTGTTTAGAACCAGTATTTTTTGTCTTTGAAACTTATACGGCGTTTCAGAACGCTTATTTTGTAGTATTGAGTGTTTAGTCTCCCCAGAGTTGAGCCCTAACAGGCGTTCGATGGGATCTCATGGCGGCATGAAGAGTGCATTGTCTCAATTCAGTAGCACAATAGCGGTGTAAGCACCTTTTTGAAAAGTGGCTTAAGACGGTTTCCTTACCTTCCGCCAGACACATGTCACCAAACATGGGTATTTCGGGAAGTTTCTATTCCCCGTTCCGGATAAGACGGGAGGAAATGCCAGGGTGTCACCACTGTGGGGATTGCTCTGAGGATACGGCGAAGGTGTGCCCAGCTTGGATGGAGCACTGCAATGTTCTCGTTGCGGAGGTTGGCGGCGGCAATCTCTCGCGTTCAGCAATAATCCTGTCCATGGTCTGGAACGAGAGTGCATGGCAGGCCGTTACCTCCTTCTGCAAAACAGTAATGCTGGCAAGGGAGGAGGCGGGGTGGGTGAGGGAGAAGCTGTCTTGTAAACGACAAGAATCTAAAAAGGGAAAGATCCATCAGAGGCAACAGGAGGGTCTGAAGTTAGAAGCACCAATAGTCACGCTCGGAGGCTGAATGAGGGCCGAGGCTACCACAGCAAAAGCCTCTTTCGGAGGCCGCAGGAAGGTTCCGTTCGAGACAACTGCATCAACAACTTTACTTAAGGCCGTAAGAAGTTTAGAAGACGACGGCAGCTATGGCCTCTCTTGGAGGCTGCAGAAAGCTCTGGAGACAGTCGCATCAAGGGCCTCAATTGAGAGGCCACACAAAACTCTAAAGGCATTATAGTTAGTTGACGTCTTAATTAGAATGCATTTTGTCTTTAGGGCGAACTTTGAAATTTTTAAGCCCTGCCATTACTTTGAAATATTATTTAAATTTGTTTTTTTTTTAATAATTATAAACTAGCGCTTGACCGCAATCCCACCCGATGGTAAGCAGTGATGCGATCGTTGATGGTAAAGCGCGCTAGTTTATTAAGAGCCTATTCACTCAGAAAAATTGAGTGAACAGGAAGGAAGACGGTAGTTGAGCGAGGTAATGCAATGTTAAACCGAACAACACGACCAACGATGTTGCGCCAAAGGGAGATTGATCTGAAGACCCTCCACGACCAAACTCCCAACACAACAACATTAGGCGCATCGTACCCGGCACACATCGCAACACAACTGCTCAGACCCGTCCTCCGTACGGCTTCTCCAGACATCATGCCAGAACGCGACAAATCGCTTGGCAGCAAGGCTTTGTCTGGTGGGTGGTAACTTCTGCTGGCGGCCGATGTTATGGCCTACCACCGGGAAAAGATACTGGATGACGAATCATCTAAAAAATAACAACCATCAATAATTTCAACGAAAAGGTTGTCATGGTGGTGTAATCAAGAGCATCATTAAAAACTGATATAAAATTTCAAAAAGAATTTTAAAAATGTAATCAAAAATTAGATTAAAAAGTGTTGTGCTTAGTAGGAAAAAGTTAGACCCTCCAGCGTGAGTACAATTCCCATCGCTTAGATACATCAAGTCGTCGAAACTTAGCGTTAAAGCTGAGGGCTGTATCTGTGAGCTGATTGTGGATGAATAATGAGTCCTGGTGTAGTGGGAAATAATCAGAACGGCGCCTAATAATACTGGAATGCGTATTAACCTATAGAAATGAATCAAAATAATGAGTACAAATAATAATTGTATGTATATTTATAATAATAATAGAATTTATATGTAAGAATATTGTTGTTACAAGGTGTTACATACAATTCACGTCCAAAATATTCTGCTGTCTTTCAGCGTACAAACATTTTCAAGCACTAAAATTAAATTTATTAAAGATTAGATGTAATATAATGTCAAATAAATTAAGTCAAATACATGTAATATAATGTCAAATAAATTAAGAAAATCCAATTACATAGAATATTATTACTGTCATTATTATCAATGTCAAAAAGTATGATTTAAAAACTCATTAACAGAATAAAAACACATGTCTAAAAGCCAAGCAAACATTTTACGTTTAAATTTATTAAATGGTAAAATTCTGAACGCAGGTGGCAATTTATTATAAATTTTTATCGTCATACAACTGGCATTTCTACTATAGAGATGTAATCTCTGAGAAGGAACTAACAGTTTCCCAGAATATTTTTTTTTTCAAGCTTTCTGATACTTGTTGATTCAGTGAGTATAAATGAGGATATTTTTTTACAAATAGACAAACCTCAAAAATATATAGACACGGGAGTGGAAGAGTTTTTAATTCTTTAAATAATGGTTTGCAATGGTCTAAGTATTCTGCTCCACTCATGGCTCGGATACATTTTTTTTTGTACTTTGAACGCTCTGTCCACGTCCACTGAATTTCCCCATATAACAAGGCCGTAACGCAATACTGATGAAACGTACCCATGATAAGCAGTTAGGACTGTATTTTTACTGGATGCTAGTCTCAACTTGCGGAGAGCATATACAAACTTATCAAGCTTACTGCATACTCTCTCTACATGTTCCTTCCAATTCAGTTTGTTGTCAATTATTATACCCAAAAATAAAGCTGATGGTTCTGGTTGGAAAATTGTATTATCAGATTGAATTATTGTTGGTGTTGCTAACAAGTTGCATGTCTGAAATTTTACGACTTTGGTTTTATTTACATTAACATGAAGATTATTGTCTCTTAACCAGTTAATTACATTAATTAATTCAGTCTCAGTATAATTTTCAATGTCAGTTTCATTGGTACATTTTATCACTAAAGTGATGTCGTCTGCAAATTGTATACATTCACATTTTAAACATTTTTTAAGGTCATTAATATATAATACAAATAATAGCGGACCCAGTATACTTCCCTGTGGAATACATTTATACATCATATACATATGTACATTACATAATAAGGCAATCACTGCGCCCTTATGCCTCTAGCCGGTTGGAAAAAAACATCGCACTCCCGTATCCCACAGTAGGCAAAGGATTGTGGCCGGCGAGCAGCAGGTAAGGACCAGGCCCGGATCAACGGCGCTTTTTATTCCACGCGCCCTTCAAAGAACTTTCAGCATACAGTGACGGAGTCCACAAAGACCGATGCCTGCCAGAGTTAAGGCTTGTTCGAAAGAGGTACCGTGGCACCTTGTGCACAGACATGTGAAGGAACAAAGGTGGGTTTTAGTCAGTAAAAGTCTTACACGTCCTTACGCTCTGCCCATAGCGGAAGAAGTGAATTCGGTGACTTCCCATTCAAAAAATAAAAAGGTAGAACTTTAAAAGCGCAACAATATGTTATTTACGTTTAGTAGATATAGTTCCTGTTCTGATTCGGAATGCAGTGTTCACACTTACATTAGGAGATTATGAAATATAGGAGATTGCAACGTCAAACTATTCACAACAGTCTCTACATTTATATTCTACGTACGTATCGGGAACAGGAACTGATACTATAAAACAAAATGAGCAATACTTTCGCTATCCTTTGCGCATTTACATAAAAACGCACAGCTGTTGTCGTAAATTCTTAAAGTCGACAAAATTTTCAAGAAATTTGCTTTACAACAAATCCGCTGGAAGTGGACCACCCTTAACGTACTCGTAGTCGCTACTTCACCTATTTTTTTATTTTCCATCTATGTTTCATTATTGTTTGACACGCAGAATTTTTTAATTATAATTATGTAGGTATCGTCCACAAATAAAAATCAAAAGTCTCAGTAACAATTATAATTTTATATTATGAGTTCACAATCAACACAGAAGGGTAGAAAGTACAGTAACACAACAGATGACAGTTAGGATAGCGGAAGAATAGAATAGCACACTGAATAGAATTAGGCGGAATAATTTTAAAGCGTGAAATGAGAATTTACAATTACTATTATGATCGCGGCAGAGCAAATTAAAATTAGCGAATAAAACAAGCGAGCGCGGGAGTGCCTTGCGCAGCGGCGAACAATGGACTCGTGTGTTGGCGCGCTGCGAAACCGAACGGACCCGCGCCGCGGCGATGATGCCCGAAGATGCACGAGTTTGGTGTGGCGGCTGAGCCGCTACAGTAGCCCCCCGGCGAGACCGTGACTACGGTCGATAGAAGTCCGGGAAGTGAACTCTCCTGCCGCTGCAAGTGTGAACTGCCGGCTTGTCCACTGGTGGAGTTGACGTCTTACTCGGTGGTGAGCTGGTTGGAGCTGAGGCTGTGTTGTCAGTGAGCCTGTCTTGAGTGACGTATGCTGGTTTCAGGTGATCCAAAGATATGTTGATGCCTTTACCTCGTACCTCAACTTTAAAGTACTTAGCCTTTCTGTCCAGTACTTTGCAGGGACCAGCGTATGGTGGCTGCAAAGATTTCCTCACGTGGTCTTGCCTCACAAAAACGTGGGAACAGTGTTGCAGGTCTTTGGGAATGTAAAAAGTATCTTTTCTATGCCATGCAGCCGGTTTCGGGGATAAGCTGGCCATGTGTCTAGCAAGTCGAGTAGCGAAGCTCGTGATGTCTTCAACGGTGTAGTCGTGTGATGGTGACAGGAACTGGCTTGGCAAACGCAGGGGCTCGCTGTAAACCAATTCAGCCGAAGATGCTTGGATGTCATCCTTCCAGGAGCTGCGTATTCCCATCAGAACTATAGGCAAGATTTCCATCCATTGTGAGTTGTTGTGACACATGATACCTGCTTTTAGCTGGCGATGAAACCTCTCCACCAAGCCGTTCGATGCAGGATGGTACACTGTGGTGCGAAAGTGGCGTGCGCCGAGCAGGGATGCTAGGGCCTTAAACAGGCCAGACTCAAACTGACGGCCTAGATCTGTGGTGATCTGCGATGGGCAACCCAACCTTGATATCCATCCGGATACCAAGGCGGCCGCGCAGGTGTCGGCAGTGATGTCCTTGAGCGGGATAGCCTCAGGCCATCGTGTGAACCGGTCAACGATGGTGAGGCAATACCTGTAATCTGAAGATGGTATTAGTGGCCCTACAATGTCGAGATGGATATGGGAAAATCTCGACGAAATTAAGGGAAATTGGGAAAGAGGAGTAGAAGTGTGACGGGTAATTTTACAGCATTGGCAATGAAGACAACATCTGCACCACTCTCTACAGTCTTTGCGGATCCCTAGCCACACAAATCGCTGCGTGACTAGTCGCACTGTAGCTGTACGCCCAGGGTGACTCAAACTATGAAGAGAATCAAAAACTTGCTTTCGAAATTCAGGGGTAACATAGGGTCTCGGTGGTTGAGTGGATACGTCACAATAGAGTTTAGTGTCTGAGCTCACCTGAGTAATCATCTGCAGTTTCAGTGACGATCCTTTCTCGACAAGTGACTGGAGTTCTGGATCAGTCTCTTGAGAGCGGGCTAAAGCATCATAATCAATTGTCGTTGTTACCTCTTCGATGCGCGACAAGGTGTCGGCAACGACATTTTCTGGTCCAGGTATGTAACGTATATCCGTGGTAAATTGTGATATGAAGTCTAAGTACCTGTATTGATGAGGTGAGCAATTCCCTTTGGGGTTCCTGAAGGCGTAGGTAAGTGGGCGATGATCAGTGAAGACAACGAATTCCCGAGCTTCCACCATGTGTCGGAAGTATTTTATCGCCTCGTAGACAGCAAGAAGCTCGCGATCGTAGGGGCTGTATTTGCGTTGTGCTTCGTTCAATTTCTTTGAGAAAAAGGCTAGCGGTTCCCATTGTGTTCCAACACGTTGTTGCAGCATTGCTCCTATGGATACGTCTGATGCATCTGTAAGCATAGAGAGTTCTGCTTTTGAGCTTGGGTGTGCAAGAAGAGTAGCGTTTGATAATGCCCTTTTACATTCTTCAAATGCCTCCAGCTGCAGCTGTGACATCTGTATAGGTTGTGCGCCTTTGACCTTGCCTCCAGCCAAAATCGAGTTCAGTGGCGCGAGACTTTTTGCAGCGTTGGGTACGAACCTTCTATAAAAGTTTAGCATGCCCATGAATCTCCATAACTCTTTCACTGTGCTTGGTACTGGAAACTCCTGTATAGCTCATACCTTTTCATGGAGCGGTTGGGTACCGGTAGCTGATACCTGATATCCCAGAAAGGTCACCTCTGGCTGCCCCCAGACACATTTTGCAGGATTTATGAGGGCGCCATATTCTTTCAGCCTTGACAACAACTGATGCAGGTGAATTCTGTGCAGGTCTGGAGAAGGAGAATTTGACACCTTTCTGCCGACAAGTTTCCTACCCTGCTGCGTGGGAACCACGTGCCTGTTGGCTCAGCTGTATCTCCACTCTCTGGTTGTCTTCGTCAAGAATCTACTCATTCACGTATCATCCCATATACGCACTACTTCACACTTACCTAAGCCACCACCAGTCGCCTCTTTTATTGTTTTTTTCTCACAATTTATGCAGTTTTTAGGATTTTTCTAGTCGCTATATGACAAATGAGTGATTTTTGTGAATAATTTTAATATATTCCTACAAAAACCAATATACTGATATACATTGCAAAAGTATTAATTCTTAGTACTTTTCAAAACATCATCATCATCGGCATTTCAGCCGAAAGGCGTCCACTGCTGGGCATAGGCCTCCCCCAAGGATCTCTACGTCGACCGGTCCAGCGCCTCCCGCATCCAGTCGTTTCCTGTGACCTTCACCAGGTCGTCGGTCCTCCTTATCGGGGGCCTACCCACGCTGCGTCTTCCGGTGCGTGGTGGCCACTCGAGAACCCGTCGGCCCCGTCGGACATCGGTCCTACCGGTAATGTGCCCGGCCCACTGCCACTTAAGTGTTACAATTCTTCGGGCTATGTCTATGCTATGCTTCAAAACATACTCAACAGTAATATATTTACGGTGTGTTTATATAAGCAAACAGCAGTGAGATTCTGCAATCATCTTACCGTGGAAAGATATGTGAAGTGAGTGTGGAATAAGGCTAAGAAATCAACACTTTTTACTAATAGAAGCGGTGGACAGATCTAGTTTATAAGATTTTATGCAACTACGTAATGTAAATTTTGATCGCACGCGTAGTAGGTGACACGTGATGAGTTTTTCTTTGCACATGGCACAAGGGTGGATTTAGGCTGCCACTCACAGAAATACGCTTGTTACTCTATGTTTATCTTTATCTAGCCCATTACTACTAGCATTGGACAGAACGAGATGCAGTATTTAGAACCAAACTGTTCCCCTCGGTTTACTTTCTCCGCTTATGATGTGCGACCTTATAACCACAGCAGCCGTTGCCATGGATACGGAACATGTCAATACTACCAGCTCATCATGCCTCATAAAGAGTTATTAGCAAATTACAAGTTCTATGATCCAGTTTTTTTATTACGGATAGACCTTGCTTGGCATAAGGAAACTGTCAATCAATAATATTTTAATTATCTTACAATACTATGGATGGGAACCTTCTTCAAACATAATCAAAGAAATAAAAAAAAATCACCATGTTTCCAGGTTTGATGAACATTATACGCTAAAAAATGATAAGCTTTACTATGTAGCACAGTCGTTACATTATTCTATTTAAATAGAATTAATATGGTGACACAGTTGGTACAGTGGCGGAGCGGACAACTGAAACTACAAGAGTTGCCGTAGGTGTAGTCATAGTTATTTAATAAATTAAATTTATTTTTTAAATCTGTTTCGAGCTTTAATATTTCGATCCCCTAAAAGTACGTACTCTAACCTCCCCTTACATTTTCCGCATTCCTTCGTATCCCCCTACTGCGATGATTAACTTTTCAGTCAATGGTTCCTGTATCAGGTGTTCTCTTAAGTTATACTTTTTCTTATTCTATTGATTCGTGTAACACTATATTCCCCCTAGCACTCTCAAGAAGAAGACACTCGTGTTAGCCAGCTATCTTTTATTTATTTCAGGTTGCTTAGCTCTGGTCAGTTAAATATATATATATATGTACATACTTATGTCACGGGCATAAAATTATCCATATCGTAAAATTAAATTCGTACCATAAAAGTAATATACATAGACAGATTTGATAAAATTAAACAAGCTAACTAACTAAGGTATCAACGAACCTATTCAATATTTCTTTGTTTATATTTTTTTTACAGTTACAAAAAAACATGTTTTCAGAAAGAGAAAATTCAGAAATTCATTTTCAAATGCTTGCAAAATACGTGGCACACTACTAGGAGCACATAAACATCTTACAGTTGAAATGAGAATTTTTAAATTGTAATAACGTAACAAATGCTATCATAGTAACATTGTGAATTCATTTCTAATAATATGGAACTCAAGTCTACATTTGCTTGCAATCTATCGTCACTTTGAGACGTGTCTATTACGTACCAATCGGTGAGATTGGTAAAGATACTTGTTTGGACTTTGTTAGCAGTTTTCCTAATAAAATTATAACTGAAAATTTACACATAATAATATGCCAATATTAGTAAATATTGTCCTAGTATACCGTGTTTTTAGTTTATATTCTCATTATTAAACAATCAGCACACAGAAATAGTGGGGTTCAGGGGTGAGTAACCCTTTAATAGCAAATATCTGAGGATTTCAACGAAAAACTACTTAAAATTATAGCAAAATGAAAGACTGAATAATTTAGAATCATTTTCAATGGCGATACGCATTGGTTTATATTGCAATTTATATTTTTCTCAGGCAGTGAGAACATACTTCATTCAAGTTGCATCGTTGTCATGGTAACCGTTTTGACATGCCACGTGCTCCAGAGACAGTATTGATCCATTCAGGCCGTACAAATATTCGAAGTACTAGGAACCTATGTGACACAAAGAGGCTTTTAGAAAAGTGATTTTGAAGTTCCTAGTATTCACGTTATAAAAACTAAGTACCATGACATACAAGATTCCTATTACTTACACAATAGCAATTTATCGGTATTCGTATAGAAACAGTACCTTACGGCGCTTTAGAATAGTTATGCTGCAGTATTGGGCCAGAGTGAAGAGTATTTACTCTTCGTAGAGTTGTGCCCTAATTGGCGTTGCACAGAGGAAGCTCCGGTTTGGTCATTTGAGAGGTAACCATCAGTGTGACAACCTGACAAGTAATAATATCATATTCACGGGTTTTAAATTCAAAGACCAGGCACCTTTTTCCGCCAAAACATAAAAAAATACGTGTACTCCGTCCTCATGTTGATATAAAAGAAGCGCCTGTTAAAATAATGGGAGCAATATGTACGTCCACTTTTGGCCCCGTTTTCGCAACATTTTTTGTTACTGCTCTGCTCCTATTGGTCATAGCGGGATGTTATGCGGGCTGCTATGTCCTTTCTCGGGCTCTAGACTACTACTACTACAATCGGTTCAGAAGTTTTGGCGTGAAAGGCGGACAGACAGAGATACTTTCGCATTTATAATATTAGTATAATATACATAGTACTTAGATAATTAGGTTTTAATCAAAGGATTAGTTGCAATCATCAACTGCAGAGGTTGTGTTCACCTGTTCGTATAGGGTAGAACACACGCCATCATTGATGAAAAACAAAAATTCGAAAGCTTAAAGTAAACTCAATGTCAACTGTCTTGTATGGTTTGAACGTGGCCCTGATCTTCAACAGCGTTTATGCGTGTTTTCATATTCCCAAGTACATATCTCTGCTAAGACTGCTGTTGTGGCTGAATGCGTTGAGGAGATGTAGGTCGCTGCACCTATTAGCGCTGCTGAATGTCATAGAGAATCGCGTCTCCTTATATGTAAGTATAGGTCGTGGTTTCGAGTCCAACATCTGCTATTTTACGACCTTGGTACTAATTTTGCATTATACATACATAAACAATGTCTAGGAATATTATATGAAAGACTTCTTAATTTAGAAACGCTTACCAAAAAAAAGTAAGTGGACCTTTGGGGTAGCGGGTGCAAAGAGGCCCTTCTAACTATTTACAATATAAAAAGTTTGTATATAAAATATTTTCTTCTCCCGCACCTATTTCGAAATTAAAAAACGAAACGCATTTTGAAACAAAATAATATACATTATTGGAATTTAGCGGTCGAAAAGTTGATTCATATTACATACAGTATTTTATAACAGTGAAGTTTTGAAGAATTAAAAGCCATCAGAAGCGACACTCATTTTTATTCTAATTTAAACTTGTGTTATGGTCATGTTATCGTACTACAAGCGGTGTTGCTGAACTGCATTTAGGCAGAAATAGCATTACCACACCTAGACAGGACCGTTTTATTTGTAATATCGCTAGTAGACAGCCCAATATTACGGCATTGTTACCTACAACCATTGCTGGTTAGTGATCAAACTGTAAGAAGAATTACATGAAGCTTTGGTCTTCATTCTCGCGGACTAGGTACTTCGGGTTCCAGCTATGCGGCGTGACAATCGTGATCGGAGACTATTGTGGGCTCGAGAACATTTTGCATGTGTTCATCAGTTTATGTATCAGTCTTTAAAGCACTATACAGTCTAACTGCCTGGGGCAAGTTTTATGATTCAAACTGAAAAAAATTAAATCAACAAAAAACAATCAATCATAGAAAAGGTATTCAAACCTTAAAAATAATTTTCTTTCGGGAGCCATTAAAATCTATAACGACTCACACTCCAACAATGGGTCCCGACAATCTTTTTTTATAAATTGTAAACTAGCGCTTGTCCACAATCCCACCTGATTCTAAGCAGTGATGCAATTGGTAGTGGTAAAACGCGCTAGTTTATTAAGAGCCTATTCACTCTAGCCTTGAAGACACTGAAATCGTAGTACGACAGAAAGACCACCGATGGCAAATTGTTCCAGTCCTTCGATGTAAACCGGTATAAAAGAGGAAGCGAAACGCTTCGTCCGGATTGTAGTGGTATTAACTACATAAGGGTGGAAACTCGCCGTACGACGGGTCGTCCAATGGTGGAACAGAGATGGGGGAATTAAATCATGCAATTCCTTCGCACACTCCCCAAAATGTATCCTATAGAACACCGAAAGGCTGGCTACTCTACGCCTGTGCTCTACGCTTTGGAGACCAACTCAAGTTAATTCAGGGTCACCAATCAGCCTCTTCGCACGCCTCTCCACTGAATCCAAAGTGGCCAGGTGACACTTAGCAGCACCAGCCTAAATGCGGCTGCAGTACTCCACACACGAACGGATCTGTGCTTTGTACAACATTAGAAGCTGCCCTAGTGTGAAGTATTGCCGGACCCTTGCGATAACGCCAAGATTCCTGGCAGCCAACTTGGCCTTGGACTCAATGAACGGCCCAAAGTTTAGGTTCGAGGAAATCTCAACATCCAAAAGCTGAAGGCGGTCGGTACACTCCATGGATACATTCTGAAAAGTAGGAGCCAAGGTGAACGGGCTCCTTTCGGCGGTGAAAAGACACGCCTGTGTTTTGGCGGCATTTAATGCTACAAGATTGGCATTGCCCCATTCGGAGACTGCCTGTAGTGGAACACTCGTTAACTCTACCATGGCCTCTCTTTCGGACCGGATTGATTCCCTACTAGCCCGAGCATCCGGCAGGTATCTCTCCACAAATGTGCTGTCATCTGCATACCCATAGATACCGGGCATCAGCAGATCGTTAATATGCAGCAGAACCAGAGTTGCGGAGAGAAAAGAACCCTGAGGAACACCGGCATTGGTCGACATGAGCTCAAATGAGCATCCGTCGACAACAACTCGGAGGGACCGTTCAGTCAGGAAGTCTTTTACCCAGCCAGTCAGGCTAGGGGAAATGCCGTACGCTGGAAAAATGCTAATGTTACAAGAATTTCAAGAAACGCGATGCGGATACTAAGAACTTTAAACACGCTTATCTAAAAACCTATTTAAGTTACATAAAATCCTAGTACCTAAAATATTTGTGAGGCCTGAATGGATCAATACCGTTTCGTGAGCACATGGCATACCGAAGTGGTTTCCATGACAACGATGCTACTTGAGTGACACTCAAGACACTCGTTATTTCCTGAACAACAAAAAAAAAAACTTTTTTTAAATTATAAACTAGTGCTTGCCCGGAATCCTACCTGATGGTAAGCAGTGATGCAATCGTTGACGGTAAAGCGCGCTAGTTTATTTAGCCTATTCACTTAAAAAAATCTTAGTGAATAGGAAGGGAGACGGCAGTTGAGCAAGGTGATGCTATGTTAAACTTAACAACACGACCAACGATGAAATGAATATAGAGCGGTACCATAATTATATTTTTTATGCATTTACGTTCGCGAAATTCAGGTTGTAGCTGTGAAATGTTTGTGTAAGTAAACTTTGTATTGTGGCACTTATTTTGAAAGTGTTTGCAAATGAATTTCTGAGACCACATTTATGCCTTTGGATTCACATAGGGTAGTATGGAACAATAAAATATCCCTCACAATACAAAAAGTAATGAAGAAATAAAATTGAAAAAGTAAGTTAGGACCTTATTTAGTTAGAAATTACATACATACATCAAATTTTATCAAAAGTAACTTTGAAGAAAACTTTTCATTGTACATATTATTATCAGTTTACTAGGGCAAAGGTAAAGTTATTTTGCATCATGACGATCAATAATAAACTTTAGCCAAAAACTTTCTGCTGTGTTCTTAATTTTTATTTTCTGACTGGAGTGTTTTTAAATTATTTCAAGATTTTAAGACCTTTGTTACTGTCATGCAAACAGTAGATCTGCATGAGAGTAGCAAAGGTACTTAATTTTATTCGCAATAATTTCGTGCTGATTGATCTAAGTAAAGTAGAAGGGGGAAGGAACCCGATCCACGCGCATACTGCTATTAAGAGTCGATATCGACCACCTGAAATACCAGGGAGACAGTACGAACGAGAGCTGTATGCAAGTTTTTGGTTTCATGATGGTCATATTATAAGAGTTCTTATTACAAAGCTTGTAGAATTAAAATTGCAGTCGATTTGTTCGTCCAAACTGCATGAGACCTTTATTAGCGTCCCCGTTCTGTGAACGTGAATGAAAAAAGACGTGTGATACTCTGGAACTGCCGCGGTAAAGCTATTGCATAGCATTTTTATTTTATTTATGCAGTACTTTTATCCTTAGTTTTTTTTTCATTTATATTAATTCATCTCCAATATCCATTTAACTTGACCCTTTTTTGGTAATGATTGATATAAAAAGTGATGGATATAAGAAAACTGAATTCCTTAGCCATCACGGTTACTTCAGAGCCATTACGTATAATATAAAAAGTTCAATTTACAACGGAGTTTTGCTATGTATGAAAAGACTAACATACCAGTACTAACATAACAAGTGATATACCTATTTCAGAACCCAACCGAAACGCAAAGTTATATGCGTTTCGGTTGGGTTCTGAAATACTTTTTTTTATAGTTGCAGCGTAACGAAACAATACGAAAATAGTAGGTACTCACATTTATACTTCATTACCAAATGTTTACGAAATACAAATAAACAAATTTTTTGTATATACTGTTTTTAGTATTCCGTTTAGGCGTCTCAGCGTTCTTTTAAATTTAGAAAATATTGCATTAAGTACATAAAATATTGTTTTAAAATTAGTATATTTCCCTTAAAATATGAATGGAATGGGTTTCTAAGAAATTAAATATTGTTTATTGTCCATAAACATCGTGTGCTTTTTAAAAATAATACGCACATGAGACAGAGAGTCAGTTCAAATGCCGAAACGGATTTGAATGAAATTAACACATTGGTGAAGTACGACATGGATAAAACTTAGGATATTTACCGATAGTTTTAGTTCCTAAATTTATTGGGATGATCATCAACTGTCCGATAAATTTTATTTGAAGCGGTTGTTTATTCTAATTATTTTCTCTAACACAATAGCAGGCAAACAACTAACGTTTCCCAAATGAAAATCAACCCTACTACCACCTACCTGATACGAGGGGTATTTTATCGGTTCCGGATCCGTAGAAACTGACCGCAATGTTTCGCACCTGTACTAGGCAATCATAAATCTAAACGAGATAGAGTAATGTGTGCATAACCAAACCTTGATTTTTTAATTGTCCTCTATCTGTTGTACTCATGAGTTACACGTTCGAACCTACACCTGAATAATAATTTTCTAAAAACAATTTAAAAGTACTTAAGATCAGGTTTTAACAATAAAGTACAGAAAATGTTCGGTACTCATAAAATTGCAGCAAGCAAAGCACACATTGAAAGCTCTGCTTATGTGCAGTGCTGAGCTTCTGTCGTTACAAGCTCAGCTAAGCTCCTCCCCATAATGTTTATACCATACGAAACGATTTGCAGCGAGATTACATCCGATAAATCGTGACGGACTTACGAAAAACTTGAGGAAATTTGAAACTTTACATAACATTACTTATTATTATTTCCATGTTTAATTAAATGTTAAAATACTTTGAAAACTACACAGGATGTAAAATATCAGTTTCAATAAATTATTCCTAAAATAACTTTTATTACTTCTCTTGTTGTTATAGTAATAAGTTTTATATGTATGTTTTTAAATATTAATGAAAATAACACGTGAAATACAATAAAATTGTCTGCTTGGTCATGTTTTCGGAAAACTCTGCAAAAATGTTTAGGAGACATTTATGAAACATGTCTAGCTGATTACATTGCAAGTAAATACTTTCAATTGTTTTTGCAAAAATAAAAATCAAATTAAAATAAATATTGTTTGACGTGTCGTGTGAACAATGTGAACAATCTTCACATTTTAGAGATAGTCTCCAATAACGTTTTGGTCTCCTAGTAGCGAAAATCGGGGCGCGTCGTTTAGTATAGCCACGCGGCTAAAACACCAGGAGTATAAGTGTAGTCAAGAGGTGGTCAATAATATTTCCCGCGCTTTTCCTTGCGCAGATTAAAAGAGAAAGTAGCTTTCACTTTCGCACTGCGCATATTTGCTTTTAAACTCGACGGTAAAAATGACGGATGACAGTGGATTAGAAAGTCGTATTGAACGGCAGTTGGGCAGAAGTGTTGAGATTCATGAATTGTATGTGTAATGTGTAGTATGATAGATGCACTTAGGGAGTAGTTAAAAGGGAGTACAGTTAAACACAATTAGTCTTCGGTATAGCATCTAATACGGAAGAGATCCGGCTACAATTGTTTCGATACCTACATACTAAATATAAAATAAATAACTACCCATATACATTACATGTGTGTATCATTCAGAATCTCTTTGTAGTTTCTGTTGCCTTCCTTTAGATTTATTAGCAGGTAAAGGGTAAATGTATCACTAGGTTTTCAAAGCACAGGATATTTTCAGGCTATTTATTGTCCATAATGTTTCACTACGTGTGTACCACTATGGACAATAAATAGCAATAAATAAGAAATCCATGGACAAAATTTTGAAAAGATATCATGAAAAATCACAAAGTTATGAGCTTGTTAATTATCTGGTTGTGCCAACACGCCGCTCGCCCGGCCCGCACCTGCAGCGGCGTGTCGTCGTTTTGTTAATTTCTATTTGTGTGTAATTAACTAGTGATAACAGTGACAGTTAAGTGTAAGTAGATATTATTATGTACGTTACTCGTAAATTCAGCCGTAAGTAATTAATTTAAATGTAGTATAATTTACTTAAACACGTTTATTTTACATAGAACGTATTGGACCCCTGCATGGAGTGGCGGGAGGCCCTGTTTCACTGTGCGCACGCGCCTAATACTAAGATCTACTGTGAACTGTGTTGTGCGCTTGCTAACCTTATGTCAACAATTTCTAAATGTATTAAGGAAAAAATAAAACATGGTGTAAAATGATTGGGATTGATTCAGTTGCTTATTCTGAACAAACGATATTGAGGCTTCATATAAGAATAAAATAACGATGTATATAACAACAGTGGCAATAGTAACCCAGTGCAACAAAACCTTAGGATACTTAGAACCGAAAATTTATAAATATGTGACATCTATCGTACCTGCTCGGAACCCGCGTGGTGGATAGCAGCCTATTTTCTCGCGATGGAAGGAAGCAAAATATTATATTAAAAATATTTTAAAGAGGTAAAGAAATTTTTTTTTTGATTATTTGCACCGAATGAGCCCCTCAATCTCAAACTACTGGACCGATTTGAAATATTCTTACAACGTTCGAATACTACATTATCACTAATGAATATCGGTTTTAGAATATTTTATAAAATACATAATAGGGATCTTTATTAAAATTTCTATAATGTGACCCAACGTGTGATAAAACTTTCTTATATCTAAGGCGTACGCTGCAGAACTTATTTACAATAGAGCAAAGTAATGTGACATCCTTCTGGATGAGCTATATGACTCTCTAGGCCAAGCAAAAGTTTCCGAAAGGGCTTCAGCACAGTAGACCACATACATACGCTGCGGCAGGTTATACAGAAGCCCGAGGAGTACAACCTACCCCTTTTCTTGGCATTTGTGGACTACGAAAAAGCGTTTGATTTGTAATGCAGTCTCTTCAGAGGTGCCAAGTAGACTATCGGTATATTGAAGCGCTGAAGGGTTTGTACGAAAACGCCACCATGTCAGTCCGCTCTGCAGCGTGGTGTCAGACAGGTAGAGGCTGAGACCGCGGAGGACCTGACTACAATGCTCGAAGACCTCAGTAGAGCCTCCGAGCGAGTCGGTCTTAAAATGAACATGTACAAGACGAAAGTCGTGTCTAATGCCCATGTTGTACCGACTCCTATAAAGATTGCAGACTCTGTTCTCGAAGTTGTTGATAGTTGCGTATACCTAGGACAAACTATCTAGTTAGGAAGGTCCAACTTCGAGAAAGAGGTCAATCGTCGAATCCAACTCGGCTGGGCTGCTTTCGGGAAGCTACGTAAAATCTTCTCGTCAGAAATACCGCAAAAGTCTTCGACCAGTGTGTGTTGCCAGTGATGACTTATTGAAGTGAAACGTGGTCGCTAATAATGGGCCTTATACGAAGGCTCAAAGTCACTCAAAGGGCAATGGAGAGGGCTATGCTTGGGGTTTCACTGCGTGATCGAATCAGGAATGAAGAGATCCGCAGAAGAACGAGAGTAGCCGACATAGCCCGAAGAATTGCAACACTAAAGTGGCAGTGGGCTGTACACATTGCCCGTAGGACCGATGCCCGATGGGGCCGACGGGTTCTCGAGTGGCGACCACGCACCGGAAGACGTAACATCGGTATGCCCCCGACAATGTGGACCGACGACCTGGTGAAGGACGCGGGAAACCGCTGGATGCGGGAGGGGCAGGACCGGTCGTCGTGGAGAAAATTGGGGGAGGCCTATGTCCAGCAGTGGACGTCTTTCGGCTGAAATGATGATTCTACTGAGGGCTCAACTTGCTCCGTCAAATAGGAATATGCAGGTAAGGAATCTTACCTGCATATTCCTCGGTTGTCATCCAGCCTCACCGAGAAACGGAGGCACTTCAATCTTATGCAGTCATTCGTTTACTTTTGTGGTTTTACATTTACCTGAAAACAATAAATTTGATGCTGAGTTCAAATGATATTTATATGCAATCTTTACTGAGCAAAAATCTCCAAAACCTTTCGCTTTACTTCTGCGAGTCATTCATATGAAGTCCACAGTTAATTAAACCTTAAAATTAATTCTACAAAGAATATTGAGCTTTCTAAAAAACAGAGTTATCACTTAAAAGGGTTAAAAGTTGGCACTGGTTGTTGTTAGTTTTGTACCCTTGGAGAACATAGGAAAATGGGGATGTAATAAGCATAATTATAAGTGTAGCTGTCGGGACTATGGTCGTCCGTTTGAAAGAGACTGGACCATAATTCACCAAGAGGGTCCAAAGCGGATCCTGATGCGGAATACACCAACGACGACGACGACGCTCCAGAAGTGACCGAGGTAGAGCTGAAAGCGGCGGTACATAGGGTGAATGCCAAAAATACCGCACCAGGACCCGACGGCTTACCTGGAAAAGCATGAGTTCTAGCCTTAGGGGCTCTCGGGCCTCGACTACGGGGGCTACTAAGCGCATGCTTAGAGATAGGCCAGTTCCCAATTCGCTGAAAGACGGGGAAACTGGTCCTCATAAAGAAACCAGGGCGCCCTGCGGACTCTCCGTCCGCTTGCCGGCCCATTGTGCTGCTCGACGAGGTGGGCAAGCTATTTGAAAGAGAGTCATATTCAGTAAACGCCATCATGTGCGTGCGAGCCCTCATGACGGGGGATATTGTAGCCCATGGTGGTTGTCTTGGTGGTGTCTCAAGATATCGCCAACGCCTACAACACCCTACCCTGGAGTTGCTTCACTGAGGCATTCCGGTATCACCGGATGCCGACCTATCTCTGTCAAGTGGTCGAAGCCTATCTGACGGACAGGGCCGTAATCTACCCCAAGGAGTGTGGAACCGGCGAGAGATGTAGTGCGGTGTTCCATGCGGTGATCGGTCCTGGGACCGCATCTGTGGAACTTCGGGTACGACTGGGTGCTGTGCGCCGACCTCCCTATCGGCGTCAGCGTAGTTTGTTAAGCTGACGACACGTCAGTTCTGGCACAAGGGAGGTTGCAACAGTTGGCAGCTGACGCAGCGACTCTTGGGGTTACGACAATCGTCAACAGGATCGGGCAATTGGGACTCGTGGTGGACCTGCAGAAGTCGAAGGCCATGTGCATCCATGGTCATCGAAATGCGCCACCGTCGGGTTCCCACATAACAGCAGGAGGGGTTCACATCGGTATCGGGTCGACGATGAAGTACCTGGGACTCGTCTTCAACAGCCAGTGGAACTTCGAGGAGCATTTCCGACGTACGGCACCCAGACTGGAAGGGGCCGGGCCTGCCCTGATGCGGCTCCTCTCCAATCTAGGACCGTGTCAATAAACCGTGGCCCTAGCCGTCGCACAGGCAAGTGAAGAAACACGGGTGGGTTTTAGTTAGAAAATGTCTGACACGCCCTTTCCGCTCCGCCCAGGGCGGGACAAGTCATTTGATAATTTCCCGTCCCAAGAAAAAAAATAATAAAAATATAAAAAAACCGTTCCGGGGCGGATCGATGGATCAATCATTATTTGTAGTAATGGTAATCATATTTCTAGTACCAGGATGTCAAAACAAGCAGTGGTTAGAAAAAATACAGCGACACCTATACGGCAAAATGTTGCACTACGTAGTCAGGGAGCAAGTACAACTCACTACTTTTTGTATTTCTGACTGCAATCTACTTACTAGTTTTGAGCTAGGTACTATTACTTATTGCAGAAATCTAGAGATGGAGTCACTTTTGCGGCTAACTCATTACATGATAATACAATTTATCGTAAATATATGTCAATGCGCAAAGTGTTATATACCTGAACTAGGTGATACTGTATTTCAGGCAAAAAATGAGTAGATAAAAACAGTGTTAATAAATAATCACAGTAATTAGTAATTTTGTCTTCATACGAAACCAATCATTTTTACAGAATGTTATATTTTTTCTCAAATACCTAATTAAAAATAAAGTTTCATATGTTTATTGAGAAATTGATTTGTATGTCTTAATTGAGGAAAAAACTATTGGATAAAGAAATCTGACAAATTGTAGTAGCTTGACGAGCTATATATAATACGGATAGATTCAATTACATACCGGATCAAATGAAAACACATTTTGATAGCATATCGGTAGATAAAGGCATAAGAAACTACATAAAATTCACCTTTAGACTTACATAGCTCCAGAAACTTTCCATCGGCAAAGTTTGCATACTTATTGAGAGACTGCATCACCTAATCGTAATTTGTAACAACATTGCACTAATTAGACGGTGAACAAGTACAATTCACAACTTTTGTTTCGCTGACTGCAATTTAGTACTACTGCAAATATTATTACTGTTTGCAGAAATCTACAGATGGAATCACTTTTGCGGCTGACTTCTCATAGTGTCCATAATCCAATAATATTTTAAGCAATGTTTTAATGTTCTAGGCAAAATATTCACATTAACTCAGATTAGATTTCCCATAAGATTCTGTACTGAGCCTTTCTATTTTAATTACTTGATATAATAAACATTATAGCTGCCTTAAAAATATACTTACAGTGTTATTATTAATTGAAATTAATATTAAATAATGAGGTTTACGGTGTCTTGTGCTCTAAAAATCTAGTCTCTAGAAAAGCTTATGCAAATCAAATATTATAGTCATAAATGCGACATATTTTGATACTCAAATAAATCTAAAGCACGCTGTATTCACAGCTCAATTAAATATGGAACTATGAAAATCCCTAATTTGTAGCGAAATAAATCGATGATCTATTATATTATTAAAAGCTTAAGAAAAATTGATGCTTTTCAAAAATATCTAGCAGGAATAATACACAATTCTTAGTTTTAGGGATTATGTACTAAAATGCTAATTAAGTCAAATTTAAATATTTACACAGGAATTTTTGCTCAATCCTTCTCTGTATGAGAGTAAGAGGAGACCTATGCCCAGCAGTGGGACGATAAAAGGTTGAAGAAGATGTTTCTGTAAATACTTAATCCAAAAGACTTCTAATATGGGCTCAGTCTTTAATAAATATTTTACAAACAATTTTACGAATATAACAAAATCATTTTGTGATAGAAACAATCCTTCTATGGTGCGATGCGCAAGTGCAAACTGCTCTGTTCGGAATCGGGGAATCGAGCTTGGCCGCACGGCCGAGCTCGCAGGCCCGACTGGCACTCAAACGGTGTCCGCATTTAAATACAGGTGCATACATCTGTACATCTAAGGAACAGCGCATAAGAGTAGTGGGGATGTAGGCTCTTGGTCTCTCACACACAACACACATTCGGTACTATATAATGACCTAATGCTTCTAAGATCGAGAAATATATTCTTCAGCAAGTTTATCCGCTTATCCAAAATGCCAAAATTATATTTTATTCTTACATGCGATAACCGGTTGTGATACTACATCAGCAGTGTACAGAAGCGAAAAAACTTCAGTATTAAAATTAATTGACTGCGCCAAAGTATCAACGAAAATTTATTCTTCACTTCAAACAATAATTACGAAAGGAAATCACTTTCTTGTTACGCTCAATAGAGCTCCAAAAAAAATTATTGCTTTGATCAGTAGACATATTTAACTTTTGTCAAAAATACACGAAACAGAAAGTCCTCGAATATTGTGCAACCCGAAGTGATCAATACTATTTCTGGAGCACATGGCATGTCAAAGCGGTTACCATGGCAACGATGCAACTTGAATAATGTACACTCCCATTTCCGAAGAATATAAAATTGTAATATAAATAAACAAATGTGAATCGCGATGGAAAATCATCTTAATCCTGCTTCAATGCTAAATATTGAGTCACTTCTTGTTACAATCCTGTTATTTTTCGCCAGATATTTGCAATTAAAGCATCAAACTATCCCTAAAATCCCCTATTAAGAACATGGCCTGAACGACCTACTTTACTAGGGCAATATTTTCAAATATTTCGCCAGTTTTTGATTGTGACTTATTTTCACCTTTCCGGTTATAATTATCAAGAAAACGGTTAACAAAGTCCAAACACCGACAATTTTTAAGCTAACTGTTTGATTCTTAGACACTTCTCAAAGTGACTACAGAAGAAATCAAAAGTAACTATTTTAGCTCCATATCTGTAGAAATGACTTTAGAGCGTCACTATGACAATATTAGGTCCTTTCATATGAAATTGGCGTTTAGTATGGGAGGAATAAAAGTCGTTAATTTTTTTAATATATTTTTTTATTTAATCAAAGTATGATCCATTGCTATCTATGCACTTCTACCATCTCATAGATAGTACGTTTATGCCTTTTATAAAAAAAAAACATTAGGACGGGAATCAATAAAATCTTTGAAGACGGTTTGGACTGCCTCATCGGAGTTGATTTTTTTCCCCTGCAAAAAGTTATCTAAATTTCTAAAAAAATGGTAGCCTGTTGGAGCAAGGTCCGGGGAATACGGTGGATGACTTAAACATTCCAATTGAAGCTCCTCTAATTTGGTAGCAGTCTGTTGTGCAGTGTGTGGTCTCGCGTTGTCTTGAAGCAGCAGTAGACTTGTGCGATTGACCAATCTCGGTTGTTTGGCGGATAGTTTATTTATCATTATGTAGAGCTGCTCACAGCAGAGATCGGCAGTAATCGTCTGGCCAGATTTAAGGAAGCTATAGTGCACCATACCGGCACTAGTCCACCAAACGCTGACCTACGCTGCCTCTTGGGGCAGAATTTGGATGCTTCACCAGGGTTCAGCCATTGCGATGTGCGCTTGCTATTGTTGTAGAGTGTCCACTTTTCATCACAGCTGTTAGGGGTAGATAAGTGATGATTTAATAACTCCTCAGTGAGGGATTTACTATTGCTGTAAAAGAAGTGGTTTCGAAGTGGTGTCACACTTTTGTGGGTTTTCAGAAGAATCATTTCCTCGTTGTTTATTTGAGAAAATGATCCTTCTGATAACTTTTTTATTCTTTTTGATATTTGCTGCGCGCTACGAATCTCATCTTTCTCAAGGTTTACTTTGTAATTTTTTTTAGATAAATATGTGTTCCTATGCAATAAGCACCTCATATCAAATATCCAAGGACTAATAAAACGGCAACAGATTCTGATATTGATAACTTAAGTATGAAAAGAAATAGTAGTTCAATTTTCTATTAGATAATCGAGGCTAATTTGGGAGTTACTTATCTATACTAGTATATAGAACTGAAGAGATTGTTTGATTGAACGCCTTCCGGTTTGAAAAATTCTTATTACGTTAGAAAGTCGATTAATCCAAGAAGGCTTTACGCTACATAACATCACGCTGCGTCCAATAGGAGTGGAGGATCTAAAAAAAACATATCGATATCTACGCGGGTGAAACCGCGCGGTGCAGCTAGTGGCATATAATTAAGTTATTTTTTAATCTTCATACCATCATCTAAGCAACAAAAATTTTATTTAATTATATTTGTGAACTTCATTCTAGTTTGTTTAAATAACATCAATAACAAAGCGTTTTAGAGTTCATAAGTAGTTATTGGTTGTGCTTTAGCTGCTATGAGGTAGTGTAATGCTACGGCGTAGCATGTCGCTACGGCGTAGCAAGATGCTACGGTGTAGCATATGGCATAGCACGATGCTTCTATGTAGAGAAAAGGTAATAATTTATAGTGATTAACCTGATAAGCTTAATACAGTTTTAACTGATAAGACAGTTAATACGGCTGCTGACTACATTCATCACAGTGATCTGTAAAAAACACCAATACGGATTTCATGAACAAGCTGATGTTGTTGTTATTTCCTATAAATACAAAAAGTAAACGTTAACGTGACGACATACTCGGGGTCAAAAACCCTTTAAAAGTGGTTAAGATGGGGTTTCTAGCATATATTACAGACATCAAAATTATATGGGGTAATATCCATCATATTCCTTAACATAATGGATAACTTACCGGATATAATTTTTATTATGAACAAATCCATAATACTGTACATGTCGACTAATCAAGTAATTTTTTGTAAATAATATGGAGCATTAGGTTAAACTGCTGCATTCAGGACTTTTGATTTAATATCATTTTATTTTTAAATTATTTTAATACTTATAATCGATTAACGAATTTTGAAAACATTGTGCTACTTTATGAATAAAACTCAATGCTTAGTAAATTCAATGCTTGTTCGCTATGTAAGTAAAAACGCCATCTGTCGAAATTCTGATTAATCAAGTTGGATACAGAATACTCACCAGACGTATAAAGCTAAAAGATGTCAGGAATTTAGCACATTTTGTTACAGTATCATCGAATAATTTAATTTGAATATCTTTTTCTTTACTGAGTAATCTATTAATAACCAGAAGATTTTATTTTTTTTACAAAAATTCAGGTTTTACAACAAATATTCATTACAAAATTCAACCGTAAAGCTGCATCAAGATTATAGATCAGTCTAAAAAAATGGTTGCCTGTAAAGTCGGTTTTACGGGCGAAGATTTTACGTGACAACGTCTTTTTCTCGGTAGAATATTTATTGATATGAATATAATTAAATTGCACAATAGGAACAAGGAATTGAATGAATGAAAGGAATGACTCATCGTAACGTTACCGAGCGTTACACTTTTTCATAAGTGACTCCCAGCCGCAACCTAATTTAAGACGTTGTCACGTCAAAAAATATTTCAATAATTGTACGATGGTATACTATCTGGCTTAACCATTTCCAAATATTTAGAAAAAATGTCCTCTAAAATAATTACCAGCAAAAAAGTTTCTTCCGAATAAACTTTTTTGTTTATTTTCATTATTTATAAGGATCTCTATTCCACACGGATACGTTAACCACATTACGCCTTATACTTAGTTTAAAAAACAATACCTAATTTAAAAAATAAACTATGTTTATATCACACACAACTATTCTTGTATATGAGAGGGAACTTCTAGAGTTCTGATTTAAACCACAAACTATGCGTTTATCCGGATACTCAAATTTTCGGTATTATTCTTGTCTTTGCATATTTTTGGTAGTAAATCAATATAGAAGTACGAAAAAATGTACAAAAAATTTAAAAAGTTATCGGCATAATAAAACTTAAACCACAATAGGGTCAAATTAGCTATATCCGTGGGGTTGAGAACTATGTAGAACTCGATTTTAATGGTTTTATAATTTTTTTGGTTCGATGTGTGATATTGTACATTCTGTTTCAACGTAATCGTTCATATATATAGTCACGGAAGATTTAGACCAGCTCCTCACCAGCACTGGCTTCCGGTATAGCTACGGACCCCACTGTAAGCTCCTGAAATTCGCAACCGTACAAAACTGCAATGAAAACACTGATTGTGTGATCCAGTATATCGATGCAGAATTTACAATATTTTGTTACAGGCGATTCCCTTAGTCTAATAGCAAAATAAGATAGCAATGTGGAAGAAAATAGCATAGAGATTCTAAAAAAAACATATATTAATAGTAGGTAGTGTATATAAAAATTTATCAAGGTTTAATTCATTTGATTCTGGTATAGGAATTCATATAAGGATGAGAAGGACGACCGATATCAGTTATTTTCGTGCAGAGCGCTTTGATCTCATACACCAATAGCAATAAGATAGTGTTGCCAACACGATTCTCAAAATCTCCCATTGAATAAAATTCGAAACCTTTATTACTTCGTTTGACGAATATAAATATCGTCATATTAAGCTGAGCCCGATCTTATATATTGCTTCTGAAACAGAATTAAAATCCTCTAAACAAAAATAGAAGCAAACGGTGTTGAATAAACAATATGGAATTTGAGCCTACGGTTTCATCGTCGGTTCATTCGTCCAACAAAAAAGTTGATGAGAACTCTATGGCCCAAAGTACTAAAAATTAGCAACCCTAAATGTTAATATCTGAAATATGCCAAATCTTTGGATTTTATAACGTAACTTTCAGTTTAAAATCTTTTTTAAATGATTTACTTTTCATAGAAAACATTTATCATCTTTATAACTTCCAGAGTGGATATTGAATACAAAGTTATAGTACAGCCTTTCAAGCATTTCACTTCCGAATTTTAACTAAACCAATTTATCTGAAACTAGCTGCGTAGCGCGGTTTCACCCGCGTAGGTTTCGATATGTTTTTTTTATATGATCCGCTCCTATTAGTCACAGCATGTGTTATATAGCTCGTTTAAAGAAACAAACTCGTCAGCTTTATATATTAGTATAGGTAGATTTAAATAGATGACAGGTATGTTTTTTTTTTTAAATTATAGATTAGCGCTTGACCGCAACCCCACCTATGGTAAGCAGTGACGCAATCGTTGATGGTAAAGCGCACTAGTTTATTCTTTCTAGCCTTGAAGACACTCAAACTGTAGTCCGTCGGAAACACCGCCGCTGGCAAATTGTTCCAGTCCCTCGATGTACGCGGTATAAAGGAGGAGGCGAAACGCTTCGTCCAGATCGTAGTGGTGTTAACAATGTAATGTAAAGCAAAATCTATGTGATGCCGATAGCATTTTCCACCCCTGCGGAGGATTCCAACCGTTCTCGGGTTTGGAAATGTTTCTTCCAAAGTGAATCCAAAAAGCAATAGATGAGCATATAGTTTTTTATTCACATATTCTTAATAATTCAAAAAGAATTATTAACAATGTGTGATGTACTTAACCTCAAATAATACAAAAAGAGTTACATTCTGCGACAAAAAACCATAAAATATTTTTGAAGATATAAAAATAAACCTTTAAAATGAGCACTTATCAATGCTGTTTTCGCCAAAAATTTAGAATGAAAAGAAAGAAATATTTTTTATTCCACACAAACAAGTAAATACCATAAAATTATAAAAAAGACATAAAAATAATATCACCGTCTCGCGCTGGGAATCCCGCTGCCTCACGCGCTCCGCCCGTTCTATTGCCAGTATTACTGCTTCGCAGAAAGAAGTGACGGCCCGCCATACACTCTCGCTCCGGATCGCCACCGATCGCTGCTACGGGGACACGGCGGTGCTCTACCCAAGCTGAGCAGACCTCCACCGTATGCTCCACAGTGTCCTCAGAGTGATCCACACAATGGTAACACCGTGGTGTTTCCTCTTGCCTTGTCTGGAACAGGAACCTCCCGAAACAACTGTGTCCAGTGAGGACCTGCGTCAGGCGGAAGGTGAGGGTGCCGTGACGACTCTCAAGCCACTCCTCAAAGAGGGGACTTACCGCCGTTTTTGTGGCGTGCCCAATCTACACTCTGTCCTGGAGTTCCAACAGGGGCCTTTATCATCATTCCGGTATCATCGGATGCCGACCTATCTCTGTCGAGTAGTCGAGGCCTATCTGACGAACAGGGGCGTCATCTATCCCGGTCACCAAAAAGTTTGGACACAGTTATCGTACGGTGCCCCACAAGAATCTGTCCTGGGGCCGCATCTGTGGAACATCGGATACCACTGGGTGCTGCGCGGCGACCTCCCTATCGCTGTTACTGGCGCAAGGGAAGTTGCACGAGGCGGCGGCCGACGCAGCGACCCTCGGGGTGGCGACAATCGTCGAGAGGATCCGGTAATTGGTTTTCACTCCTTAAAAACTGTAAACGTATGTTAAAGTTAAGTTTAATTCTAAATTTTCAAGGAAATCGTTGCAGTTAAGAAAGATATAAGAATGTTAAATAAACTTGACTTTAGTTTTTCTAAGTTTCCGGCTCATGTGCATTCTCCTTCGCAATTCAATACAGAGTTCCTTAACTTGGGGAGTTGTTAATACGTAAGTTGGTATCATAGGTAGCCATGTTTGAATTTTCATAGAATAATGCCTACAGAATAGAAAATAATACTCTTTACAGACTTTACTTTTTATTGCTACTGTTGCAGTATTACATGGGTTATTTTATTTAATAATAGTTATTATAATATGTTTATATAGATAAATAAACGAAATTATAATTGTGCACATATATGCTGAAATCAAATAACTTAATTAATCTGTCCCCAACCTCACCAACGATAAATATATTTTTTATTTTAGAATTCAATTTATCAACCACCGAATAATATTATCACTTATTTCTACAACGGTCCAATATGAAACAAAAGGTATCTGGAAACTAGTAGCAAACATCAGGAGATTTGGATCAGCTCGAAGATTGTTAAGATTGTTATTATATCTGTTCAGAGATGTGCCGAGGTTTCGCTGCGATAGTACAATAATCAGACGTCTTAAAAACGTGTTTAAAAATAATATAGATCCGCAATTAACTAAAATTTAGCTCACTATAAGATGTCAGCGCCAAAAAATCAATGGGTCCTAAACTTACCACAGCTCATAAGGCAGCAACGTTAAATTTTACTCGAGAACACAGTGACTGGATTTTGGCATAATAAGGGCAATTACTCTTTTCTGATGAATATGTGTTCATATCGTGCTGATGGTTGCAAACGACACTATAGCAAATCGAAATTTGGTTAAAGTAGACTATACCATCGCAAAAACTTGTACTGAATGTCACAAAATTTAAATATTGCTTATAACTCGATACTTTACTACGCCAGTTATGTTTTAATTCAGGCATTATATTACTGATACTAAATATATATGAACTGCTTGGCTAAAAACTAGTCCTGCTCCATAAAACACATTAATAAAATGATTAGCATTTGAAAATACTGTTGGAGCTTGCTAGAGATTTAAAAATGTTTTTTTTGTGTGTGCAAATTCAATGTTATCTTGTATTTTTTGATTTCAATATATTTTAATTCCCACCTCCACTTTGATAACTATCGCTTCTGTATAATTTTGTTCTTTGATAAACGTAAGTGTCATGCGCCGAGTCGGGGGGTTGAAAGGTATGCGAGAGGTGGCAATGCTCTGCACTCTATCCTTGTCTAGTCTTGGACCGTTTCCATTGGATAATGCAGGCAGGCACTGGTTTTGCAACTGCATCTTATAACATTTAAACTAAATAAATTAATTTAGAAACCTACAAAAACAATACCCGATCTGGAGATCGAACCCGGGACTTCAAGAAATTAAAATCAAAAATCATTTCGATGGTCCCACAGAATAAACGTGTAAGTCAAAAACGACAACTTATCAGGAAAAAATAAACGAGATAAAACTTGAATAACTGTTGTTTGGTAGTATATAGGGTTAAACAAATTATACCAAATTAAAGATAAATAAAATATATTACATTAGACATAGATATATTTTAGTTTAAACCGTTCAAACGAATTACAATATAAGAAATATTATCAATATAAGAAAAACCATGTTATTTTTATTCTTGTGAATTTCTATGACTAGATCACAGTAAACTTTAATTATTCTGTTATTCGTGTATAATGAACAATCCGATTAAATACCGTATTATAAATAAAAAATATTTCAAAACTTTCATTGACACCAGAATAAACATTGTATGCTTTATCAACATGAATAAACGTGTAAGCTGCTATTATACAAACTCTAAGAAGTGCACAAGTCTCAAAAGGTTTGCTTGTTTTAACACGTTTATTCGTATTAACTCGGGGAACCAAAAAGCTTTTAACAATAGCATATACTTTTATACTTGTTATATAAACCCTTGATTTTTCCCTGGAATAAACAAATCAAACGATAAAATATGTAGACGTATTTTGAGTAACACAATTATAAAAAAAAATAAAAGGTGCTGCATAGGACAATGAAACAAAAATGCAAGAAAAAAAATTGTAAGAGCTTTTGCACGTTTATTCTGTGGGGCCATCGATTTATTCAAATTAGGCTGAGAATCAGCACTTTTCAGACATTCATATTACAAAAGACAGTCCGCCCAAAGCGAAAGCAACAGGAACTCACCACTCTCTATTGCTTTAACTATGAGTTCTTTGCTAATTGAGCAAGGTGTGCTTTATAAATTAATGTAGAAAAGTGGTTATGACGGTGTAACAGTTGATGCAATAAAATAAATTATATTTATGATCATTTACACCCAGCAGCAGACAGCCATTGAATGGAATACCAAGGGGAAGGAGAGAGAATTATGTAGTATAGTATGAGTAATATTTACATAGATTATACAATAAATATGTACGTTTAGTGTATCATACTAGTCTAACGATTATACACATCTAATTAATAAACATCAAACAAGAGCAAATAACATATAATGCCATGTTTAAAGAGACAAGAAGTGCTTTTTTGTCATGCTTTGAAAAGTGCACAGAGTTTGAGCATGCCTTACAGATACGGGCAAGTTATGCCATAGCCGAAATGCTTGTACAGTAAAGGATTTATCGATAAGGTGGTTTTCAGCTCCACTATTTCCACCTCCATCTCCCTTCTGAACGCCTGGATCTCCGCACGCACCATCCTCAGCTCCTCAATAACCACCCGTAAGCCCGCTCCTGCCACAGGCGATAATTCCCTAGCAGTGACGTTAAAAGTTGAGATTACAGGCGGCGCGGGCGGCGAGGACGCACTAACGGGGCCAATAGTCTGCGTGAGTTCACAGTTTGAACTAGCCTTAGGCGTATTAGGCATACTGGAGCCCGCAATACCTGGAGTCCCTTTTACTTCCGTGGGAGGGCTTTGCGTGGGACCTCTAACCGGAGTTTCCGCCCTATTATCGCGAATAATATTCTTCGCCTTTACAGGGACGCCCACACACGCTCTTTGATATAACACCTGGCACTGGCCACATCTAGCGCCCTCTAACGCCGACGTAAACCTACAGCAAACCTCCACACTTGACACCCGGCATGTCCTGTGCTTGCGTGCAACTTACGCAGCAGAGAGTAACGAAGATGCATTTTAGATGAAGGCTGTATTAATTCCTGTATCTGGTCTATATGTCGGCCGTGGCCACAAGGTCAGATGGCTCTGTCTCCAAGATGTATAATTTACTTTTATTGGTGGGTACTATATTTATTTTTTCTTTACAATGTTACTATTTTGTTTTATGGCCCTTAGACGCACTATTTATTACTCACTATGAACTGTGTAATGCTATTTGTCACTATAATCACTATTAAAATGGTTTCTGATACCCTTTGACTATTATTTTTATTTATATTCCTTAAAAAGTTTGACAGCGAGCCGCACCGATGGAGACGTCAAACGTCACTTTTATTTTTGCAATTTCATAAGTGTTTGTATATTGTTTGTAGATGTAATACTACCGATCAACAGTCGATATCCACTTCGTATAACATTATATTACTTTTGTTCTCTCCACCTTGACGTTGGCAGAATCATCGGTCATCGATGGAGCCATACCATTAAACAAAAAAAAGTGTTTGTATATGAGTCAACATTCCTTTTGCTCGCAAAGTACCTGAAATTAAAGATCTTAAATGAAACATATCTCTGACGAGTATTTTACTGATACTTTTAAAAATAGCGACACTTGTACTCAACGATTGAAAAAGTGAATAAATTACTATTTTATAATATATATATACGTGTATCCTATGTAGTTCGTATTTAATCAACGACACTGATGTCGCATTTAATTCCCAAGCCAGCTCAATCTGATTGCTTTTGCAAATTACCAGCGTACCCCGTTTTACTACTAATGCGATATCACTAGTAATTATAATTGTTACACATACTGGAGTATACAGAGTTATATTGATTCAAGGTATTCTAATAAGGTGCTCCGTCAAATAGGCAGTACGCAATAACTGTCTGCGCCACTGCTGCCTAACTATAATTGCATGTTACTTACCGGTTATATTACCAGTGATGACTTACGGAACTGAAACGTGGTCGCTCACAATGGGCCTCATACGAAGGCTCAGAGTCACACAAAGGGCAATGGAAAGAGCTATGCTCGGAGTTTCTCTGCGTGATCGAATCAGAAATGAGGAGATCTGCAGAAGAACCAAAGTCACCGACACAGCTCTGCAAGTCACTAAACTGAAGTGGCAGTGGACAGGACACATTGCTCGTAGAACCGATGGCCGATGGGGCAGTAAGGTTCTGGAGTGGCGTCCACGTACTGGAAGACGCAGCGTAAGAGGCCCCCAACAAGGTGGACCGATGACCTGGTGAAGGTCGCGGGAAGCCGATGGATGCGGGCAGCACAAGACCGGTCAGCGTGGAAAGCCTTGGGGGAGGCCTTTGTCCAGCAGTGGACATCCATAGGCTGAAGAAGATACCGGTTATGGGTCCTAAGGAAGCTCACCTGCATATTCCTCGGCTGTCCTCCAGCCTCACCGAGCTGCAGTAGTACTTCATTCTTGTGATGTCATTCGTTTACTCGTTTATTATTGTGGTTTTACACCTACCTGAAGACAACAAAATTGATGCTGAGTTTAAATGATATTTATATTCAATCTTTACTCAGTAATAAGCTCCAAAAACTTGAACATGAAATTCATTGTCAATTAATTAAACCTTAAATTCAATTCTACAAAGAAAATAGAGCTATCTAAAAAACAGAGTTAGCACTTACAAGGGTTATAAGTACTGGTTACTATTAGTTTTGTACCCTTGGAGAACATAGCAGAATGAGTATATAGCAAGCATAATTATAATTGTAGCTGTCAGGACAATGGCCTTCCGTTTGAAAGAGACTGGACCATAATTCACCACGAGGGTCCTGAGCGGATCGATCGATGTCACATGTTTTCGAGTATTTGGTTCTGAGATATTCCAGTTTCCGAAAGCTGTTTTCGTTCAGTTTTTTAGGAGCAGAGGGTCCACTGTGTCTCGAGAAAAGCTGTATGAATATTCTTATTTATTTACTTAAAATAATGTAGCAATGCAGTTAATGTGTAAGATTAATTAAATATAGATCTGCTACTTTGAAGAATCATTATTTATCGCAATGGTAATCCTATTTAGAGTACCAGGATGTTAAAATGAAAGTACCTAATTGTTAAAAAAAAAATTTCAGCGACACCTATACGGCAACATGTTGCACTACGTAGTCAGCGAGCAAGTACACAACTTTTTGTTTTACTGACTGCAATCTACTAACTAGTTTTGCAGCTACTATTACTGATTGCAGAAATCTAGAGATGGAGGAGGTTAAAGAAATTTGATAAATTGTCGTAGCTTGACGTGCTGTATATAATAACTTTTCTTCTATTGTTTGCTTCTTCGATCAAAAATTATAATTGATGAAAGATAGCTTGCAATTCCAAATGTTTTGAAACAGTTCAGACAAACTAGATACTTGTTTTAGTTTTCATACAAAAGACAGTTACCATGTTTTTTTATGATTGCCTTGAAGGTTTGCTGATTGTAAGCTGCACGTGACTATCAGGGGTGGCAATCTTAATAGTGGCAAACGAGAAAATGTTTCATTATAAATCTGTAAAATGAAGTTAGACAGTAAATTCATTAAGGTCCTAACATGAAAGTGACATTTTAATTTGGTAGTGTTATAATGTAAGGTATTTGACAAATTTCAATTTAGAAGACTTTATTTGGGATGACTATGATGTGTGATTGCATAGTAGTTATGCTAAGGTGTGTAAGAGGGCGCTACCTCATCTTTTATTGGTTCTGTTTTTGACGTGCCTATTTAATCTTGATTTTCAACTAAAATCACCAATGAAAATTGTGTACCTATTGCTAATCGAGGCAATTGCTGAAATCAAATGTTTTTTATCAATCGATCAGAACTTAAATGAAATAAAATTTAGCTTTAAACTTATTTTCTATTTACAACATAAATTTATCTATTCTCTACATGCAACATTATGCAAAAAATGTCAGTCAAACGAAATCAATCTTGCCAAAATTTCACCAATTATTAATATTTTAATTATCTTACAATACTGTGGATGATTATCTTCTTAAAGTATAATGAATAATCTTTACGGACATTAGACAACTTGAGGCTCAAAATCAACGTTCCTACTGCCTAGATACGTCATTTACTATTAAGGCCACTCGTTAAAACATTTATTAATTGAGAAATGTTATTATACAACTGATGAATTCCTAAATGACAAATTAATGTGGACTTATATTATTTTGACTAGTGAAATTACTCCGTATTATGACATTTGTAACTTTGTTTTTATTTATTTATCATTATTAATTTCATTTTGACATTATATAATTATTAATTTGTTTTTCACTTTTAACACGATTAGTACGATTGACTAAAAAAATTTAATGTTTTGCATGCAAGTATTTATATTTGTACGCTTCTTAGCATAACATAGCGACCTATAAACAAATTTAAGTACTGTATTCACTTAAGGTAGTGAATACAGTTCT
Organism: Sesamia inferens; assembly: GCA_037179545.1. Lineage (NCBI taxonomy): Eukaryota > Metazoa > Arthropoda > Insecta > Lepidoptera > Noctuidae > Sesamia > Sesamia inferens. Next base: position 25,634,459 of record CM073921.1, read on the forward strand.
TAAATTTGTTGTTATAAAAATAAAATTGATTTTGATTTTTGTTTTTGATTTTCGTTTCTGGAATGCATCGCCAGTCAAAATAAATTAGATGATTAGGTCATTAGTATTATTTTTAGGTAGTTGTTCTGGGTCTGGCTGATTGTGTTTGTGATGTCTTTTTATACAGGACTTTTTATACAGGAGAAAGAGGTTACCGAATGTGTGCTGAGAGAGCGAGAGAGAGAGAGAGCCTGTATCCCCACTACTCCTGTGTTTTGTTACATAGCTGTACAGATGTATGCACCTGTATTCAAATGCGGACTCAGTTTTGATGCCAGACGGCTCTGCGAGCTCGGCCGTGCGGCTAAGCTCGTTTTGTTGTCTAATAAACTGAAAACAAAACAGAGCAGTTTGCCCTTGCGTTACGCAACATGGAAGGATATTTTTTTATCATAAAATGACTTTGTAATATGCGATTTAATTGAATATGTTTGTAAAGTGTTTCTTAAATACTGTACCCTTAATGAAAAATTTTTGGCTTGAATATTTACACAAACATTCTGTTTAAATATTTTTATTTAAATTATTATAAAATTTTAGTGAAGAATCCTTCAAATTACGAATTGCGAATTATGTCAACTAAATATTTTTTTAAAGATTATAATCTATGTTTTCGTAAAAAAAAATATCGATTTACATATGAATTGCATATTATAAAAAATACAAGGTAGACAACTAGGTATTTTTTATGCTTTTAACCATTTTTTTCTATTTATTCTTAAATATCATTTATTTATGTATTGCGATTAAAAAAAAAATCATCATTTTTGAATTTGGTGATTTCCCAGTCAAAAAATAAAAAGGTAGAACTTTAAAAGCCATTTAAAAAATAAAAAGGTAGAACTTTAAAAGCGCACAAATACGTTATTTACGTTTAGTAGATATAGTTCCTGTTCTTATTCGGAATGCAATGTTCACACTTACACTAGGAGATTATGAAATATAGGAGATTGCAACGTCAAACTGTTCACAACAGTCTCTACATTTATATTCTACGTACGTATCGGGAACAGGAACTGATACTATAAAACAAAATGAGCAATACTTTCGCTATCCTTTGCGCATTTACATAAAAACGCACAACTGTTGTCGTAAATTCTTAAAGTCGACAAGATTTTCAAGAAATTTGCTTTACAACAAATCCGCTGGAAGTGGACCACCCTTAACGTACTCGTAGTCGCTTCTTCACCTATTTTTTAATTTTCCATCTATGTTTCATTATTGTTTGACACACAGAATTTTTTAATTATAACTACTTACATAAATGAATTTTGGACAACTTATTTCTTTCTTCTTGCTTTATTTTTTTCCTCCAATTCAAAAGCAAAAATTTTAATTCCGATAAAATACATAATTTCACGCTATATTACTTTAAACTGAGATCGGCCAATCACAGTCTCAGTCAATAATTTTAAAAAGGATCAAAAGAATGAAACATTACAATAACGTAATATTAAAAATAAGGTCATTGCTCAGTGTCTAAGCCTGAAGACCCTAACCATGGTAACGCTAAGCATTCGTTTTACCAGGAGAACTGGAATTGCAAATAGTTCGCATCAACAATGTAGTTGCTCACGGATAACGAAAGCATGTCCGTGAAAACTACAATAATTCCAAATTTTTTGACAGCATTTTTATTACACAATTAAAGAAATACATTAAGTTACTGTCTTTGGAAGCTGCAGTTTCTGTTTTAAGACTGCTAATAGTGTCTAATATACCCAGAGAAATACATCTGTGTACTCGTGGAGTGACCTAAGGACCAAGTTTCGTAATTTACAACGTTCAAAATCTAGTTGCAGTCTCACCTCGGCGACAACCAAATCTCAAAAGTTGTCAGAATGTATGAAAATTAGACGTATTTTTGACAGATTGAGACTGAGATCAGACTGAACTTTGTTAAAATTAGTAAAATTGGTCTTCTGGTATCTTATGGAAGAAGATCATCATCATCTCAGTTACCGTGGGAAGTTATTAATTTTTTTACGTATTGATACAGGAACCAGGTTACCAATGTGAGGTAGGCAGGTACGTTGTCTGACCCATATAGTTTGAATGTGGGGTGTGAAAGGGGGGTTGAGCTCACTTTCCATTTTTGACCTGTATGTGAATGGGTTGATTGAGGCGCTCAGCGAGCAGCATATCGGTTGTCACATAGATGGCGTCTGCTATAATACCATTAGCTACGCAGACGATATGGTGCTGCTGAGCCCCTCGGTCTGTGGACTCTGGAGGCTGATAAGTATAAGTAAGGAACATGGGAATATGCAGCTGATAAACGTACACAATTTTAATTGATATTTCAATATAATATTGTTGCACAAGGTTTTATTGTAAATCTACGCAGAGTTATGGTCAGTTTAAATTTTACCTCTCAAAGGAAAGCCATAAAAGCTATTTGTCGGTCTCCGTGGCGCAGTGGTCAACACGCCTGCCTGCGACGTGGAGGCCCCGGGTTCGATCCCCGGCCAGGTCATGATAGAAAACGACCTTTTCCTGATTGGCCTGGGTCTTGGATGTTTATCTATACAGTATGTTCAGAAAACCCTGTCCGACCCGTGAAGGTGTTGTTAGGTATCGATAACCGATTCTACTAATGCATACAAACCAAAATCCCCCTAAAAAACAAATATTATTTCGCAAAAAAGAGGTAACTTAATAAATGTGCGTTATGCACCCTTCCGGGGCGGCGGGCAGCAGGGCACGCAGCACGTGGTCGCATCGCTATTTGCTCAAAATGATACCGGTGTTGTCACTTTTTAAAAATTACCAAATTTCGGGGAAGTTGGAATTAATTCGCGGGAAAAAAAGATTATTTCAAAATTCATTTGTATTGGTATTATGATGATTACGTAAAATTTTATATTATATTTAGTCATGTGTTTACCTAACCTTTATTATCCTTATGGGTCGAACAGGGTTTTCTTAACATACTGTATATGCATCTATTATACAATATAGTATCGTTGAGTTAGTATCCCATAACACAAGTCTCGAACTTACTTTGGGGCTATCTCAATCTGTGTGATTTGTATGTATATATTTATTTATTTTTAAAAGAGTCCAGATCATTCCGCCTCAATTAAAGAACCTGATCTTACTATCTAGACCTATCCAAGACTACTTCACGTCATGCTGTCAACGAAGTGCCCAACAGCGAAGCTGCCCGCCACCATGGTCTTGGTCCAGCGGCCCGGGCTCCTTCATTTAAACCGAAATGCGTTTCGCCTACCATTGAAACCTGTCTGCCGACAAGTTTCCTATCCTGCTGCGTGGGAACCAGGTGCCTGTTGGCTCAGCTGTATCTCCACTCTCTGATTGTCTTCGTCAAGAATCTACTCATTCACGTATCATGCCATATACGCACTACTTCACACCTACCTAAACCACCACCAGTCGCCTCTTTTATTGTTTTTTTCTCACAATTTATGTAGTTTTTAGGACTTTTCTAGTCGCTATATGACAAATGAGTGGTTTTTGTGAATAATTTAAATATATTCCTACAAAACACAATATACTGATATACATTGCAAAAGTATTAATTCTTAGTACTTTTCAAAACATCATCATCATCGTCATTTCAGCCGAAAGGTGTCCACTGCTGGGCATAGGCCTCCCCCAAGGATCTCTACGTCGACCGGTCCAGCGCCTCCCGCATCCAGTCGTTTCCTGTGACCGTCACCAGGTCGTCGGTCCTCCTTATCGGGGGCCTACCCACGCTGCGTCTTCCGGTGCGTGGTGGCCACTCGACAACCCGTCGGCCCCGTCGGACATCGGTCCTACCGGTAATGTGCCAGGCCCACTGCCACTTAAGTGTTACAATTCTTCGGGCTATGTCGGCTATGCTTCAAAACATACTCAACAGTAATATATTTACGGTGTGTTTATATTAGCAAACAGCAGTGAGATTCTGCAATCATCTCACCGTGGAAAGATATGTGAAGTGAGTGTGGAATAAGGCTAAGAAATCATCACTTTTTACTAATAGAAGCGGTGGACAGATCTAGTTTATGAGATTTTACGCAACTAGTAATGTGGATTTTGATCGCACACATAGTACCAGGTGACACGTGATGAGTTTTTCTTTGCACATGGTACAAGGGTGGATTTAGGCTGCCACTCACAGAAATACGCTTGTTACTCTATGTTTATCTTTATCTAGCCCATTACTACTAGCATTGGACAGAACGAGATGCATTATTTAGAACCAAACTGTTCCCCTCGGTTTACTTTCTCCGCTTATGATGTTGCGACCTTATAACCACAGCAGCCGTTGGATACGGAACATGTGAATACTACCAGCACATCATGCCTCATAAAGAGTTATTAGCAAATTATAAGTTCTATGATCCAGTTTTTTTATTACGGATAGACCTTGCTCGGAATAAGGAAACTGTTCAATCAATAATATTTTAATTATCTTACAATACTATGGATGGGAACCTTCTTCAAACATAATCAAAGAAATAAAAAAAATCACTATGTTTTCAGGTTTTTTTTTTTTCTTTCTTTTATCTGCGATCAGTCTTCAGGACTATAATCAGATGTGTTGCAGTGGTTTGAAATTTTGGTGAGTTAGGGCCCCATGCCTTAACTCTCCTTAGTCATACAGCACATTTGCTCTTTTCAGGCGATTGATTGTGTTTCGCATTAGAAGCATGCTTGCCAATGGGTTGGGATGGAGCCTTAGTCGTTCAGCATAGTTATCTGAGTATTGTTTGGCTTCTTCAATGACAGTCTTCATATTTAAGTACTCGTGTATCTCAGTGTTACGTGTGAACCAAGCTGCACCACTTATGGTCCTGAGAATGTTGTTTTGGGCTCTTTGGAGGCAGAGTATGTTCGATTTACTGGCCAAGGACCATAGTTGAATCCCGTAGGTCCAAATTGGTTTTATGACTGAGCTATAGACTCTAAGTTTATTACTTAGGGACAGAGTTGATTGCTTGCCAAGCATCCACAACAGATTTTTGAAACGATTATTTACTTCATTCCGTTTGTGCTTAATATGGTCTTTCCAGGTCATACGTTGGTCTAAGTAAAATCCCAAGTATTTGAAACATATGCTTGGCGGTAGAGGTACCTGGCCAAGTTTGACTGCTGGGCACAGCATCTTTCTCAGCGTGAATGTAATATGATGCGATTTAGGGGCGCTCGCTTTTACACGCCATCTTTGCAACCACTCGTTGGTTTGGTTGAGCTGGTTTTTTAGGTAACTACTAGCTGTGGCTGGATCGTTACTGGATGCAAGAAATGCGGCATCATCCGCGAAAGTAGCAACAGTTACGTTAGCAGCTTGAGGTAAGTCATGAGTGAAGATGTTGTACAACACTGGACCAAGGACCGAACCCTGTGGCACCCCCGCGCGGCAGGTATGTAGAGAAGATCTCGCACTACGTTGCTTGACTTGAAACGTTCTCTCATTTAGGTATGACTTCATCAGAAGGTAGAATGATTGTGGAAGGTTTTTTTTTATTTTATACAGTAGGCCTTTATGCCAAACTCGGCCAAAGGCCTGTTGGATGTCGATGAAAGCTTCTGAGCAATACTCCTTCTTTTCAAGGCATTCTCTGATCGTGTGGTAGACTCGATGCACTTGTTCCACGGTTGAATGATCATTGCGAAATCCGAATTGGTGGTTAGGTATAACGCTGTTTTCATCAAGATGTGGTTTTAACCTGGTCAAGAAGATTTTTTCCCATAACTTCGACAGTATTGGTGTGAGGCTAATTGGTCGGTATGAAGTCACTTCATTGATCGGTTTGCCATGCTTGTGGATCATCACTATCTGCGATATTTTCCAGAGGGAAGGGAAGTAGAAAACTCGTAATGTTGCATTAAAGAGATTTGTTAGAAAAACAATACACTTCCTAGGCAACTCCTTCAGTATCTTTGGTGTAATTAAGTCAAAGCCAGGAGCTTTATTTGATACGAGATTGGAGATCTCCTTGGCTAACTCTCTTGGAGATGTTGGTCGCAAAAGAACGCTCGGTCTAGTGGCTTGATTTAGGAATGCATCTATTTCAGGGTCATCAGGGCCATCGTTTTCATTAGGCTTGAATACATTGGCTAAGTGAGCTGCAAATGCTTCTGCTTTTTCAGAGTCAGTACGTGCCCACGAGTTGCCTGATCTGATTGGAGGGAAACATTGTTGGGGTTGAGTCATTGACTTTGTAGCCTTCCAAAGAGAATAGTAGCCGCTTGAGTTTGGAGATAGCATTTCAAGTTTCCTCCTAAGGGACTCGTTTGCAGCTTCTGCAAGAGTTTTCTTTAATTCAGCAATCGCACGGTTCAGTCGCGTTTTATCTTCTCTGTTGCGAGAGAGCTGCCATACCCTACGCAGTCTACGTTTTTCCAATATTTTGTTTCGAATTTCGACTGGTATTGGTAATCTACAGGCAGGTGCAACGAGTGCAGGAGTATTATGCCAGGCTGCCACCTGAATAATATTTGTGATATATATGCACGCTAATTATGGAAGTGGCAGCCGAAGGACTTAAAAAAAACCGAAATTACTTCAATAATGATTTAATTATTCGAAAATTACAATATTAACTTAGGCTAAATCTTATGTCTAGACTTGGACGATGCTAGTACCGAAGTGTCGAAATTATATTATTCACTTATTAATTACAATTTGATAGTCGATTGCAAAATTGAGTAAAATGTGCTGCGGCGTCAGCGAGACAGGGGTAGGTGACCGAAGACACGAGGCGTCGAGTCAGCAAAGTGCGGTGGTTGCAGTTTCGACACATCCGATTGACGTAAATAGCAATCATGTCGCTATGCAGCTGATTTGGTGTAGGCAGAGTGCGTAACACCTCCCCCATCAGAACAGCAACTATTGGAGCACTTTCAGCGAGAATGTTGCTGGTACATGTTTCTTATCTGTAGTAGAGTCTGCATCTTCATTTTGATGTTTTTCAGGATTTGAATTCATCGGCTGTGGCTGTCTGAGCTTTGTGCAAACGTTGTACCGTCGTATGGTGAGAATAACAATCAGTACAGTTGCGCCGGATAGTACGACATATAATGGTATAGTCGTATGGTAGATAGATTGTTCCAAGTGTGCATGATCTATTTGTACTGGATGCTGGATTAAGATTTTGTCTTCAATTTCATGTAGACTTTTCAGATGTAGCGAGTTCAGTTGCAAATGTGGTATAGGTTCTTCAGTGATGTTCAGATTCATGATGATTTCAGTGATTTTCAACGGTTGTCCTCTGATGCGGTCATTAGTGTTGATAATAGTGAATTGGTTAGTGCGTAGTAGACATTTTTGCGGTATGGTGGCGAGATAACTTCCATGCAGTGAGATGAATTCTCGACGTTCACATTGTAGCTCGGTTCTGGTTGGTTTTGGAAAGGTGAGCGTATAACGTCTGTCATCTAGTTGTTCCATGGCTTCTTTGGTCAGTGTGAGTTTCGTGGGTCGGCATGATTTCTCCAAGGATTGGTTGTAGATGAGTCCTTGGATGCAGTCCGGATGTCCTGTCGTTGGTTCATGGTTGACTCCTTCTTCGCAGAGATGATACTGGTTGAACTTCGGGCATTCTGCCTCTATGTACTTGAAGACTTTCCCGTTGGTTGCAGTGAAAGGATAGGGAGGAATAAAAGTATACATGTGTTTATTGGAGACTATTGCTAACCTATATAGTTGAAACTTATCAGGGGAAATTACTGGGAATTTAAATATGATAACTATCCTTTTATCTGTATAGTAATAGCCAGGTTTTATAATTGTGTAATATTCTCTTAGATCTGCATCTAATAATTGATCTGAGCCATATATAGATTTCAATCGATTAGTCATATTAATTAAGTTATCTATGCTTAACATGCTATGATGAGTGCTCGAAGCACGTATAAAAGCTAAAGTATCTTCTATTCTAGATATTTCTAAAAATAAATCATCCGTATTATCACTAATTATACCTAACAGCTGGGCAAATTTTGCGTATCTAATAAGATCAGATGCGGCAGAAGCTTTTTCATCTAAAAGTAATCCTAAAGTACTATTAATTCGCTCTTGATTTGAAACTATTTTTGAAAGTATGTCACTGTATCGAGACATCCAGACTTTATTAAGACTGATATGCTCATTTAACTCCGATAATATCTTGTCATCATTGGTTTCTAAAAGTTTAATGGCGTTATTATAAGTTTGGGCATCCGATTGATCTAAGTTACCGGTAATGCTTTTTATTACGGAACCTAAACCGTCTACGAGACCTCGTTTACTACGATTGGGTTCTAGCGTTTTTAATTGAAGCCTAATTTTAGCTAACTTGTAAGATAAGTGGTTAATTTGAAGTTCGTATAAAATAAAGGTATGATTATCTAACTTATTCCGAAAGAGGTCAAGCTGATACGTTACAGAGTCTAGTCTATTCTCGATGTCAATTAACTCTATGTATTGCAGGAAGGAATGGTAATGTGTGATAAGTCTCGTTTGTCCCAGGTTGAAAGGTAAAAGTCCGGGTCCTTCGTCTAGACTCTCAAGTTTTATCTCGAGCGCCAGTGCGGGGAGAGCGATCATCGTCAGGAGTACTCTGTAACAATTTTGAGTTCTTAGGGGTACGTTTGAGTCGCGATTTGGCAACGGGGCCTTTCTTTCTAGTAGTGTATATGTGAATTGGAAGGTCAGCTAAAACGGTGTCGTGGGTGTAACGCGATGCTAATTTTTGTCGGCTAGCTACTGGATTACTAATGAACACTTGTTGTTCCGGTTGATATTCTGTTTCGGGCTCTCTGTCTTGGTTTCTATTTTGAATTATGTTCGTACGGTCGGTTAGTGTGAAATTATTAATAAACTCGTATACAGTTTTCATCTGGTCTCGATGTGTCAAGATGTATTGCTGCATAAGATGTTCGGTCAAGTTAATATCAAGAGGGTCTCTGGGGTCAAAATGTCCTCTAATTATGTCGTGGGGTCTACACTTAGTGAAGCTATGAACGGAACTATTGTAGGCTAGTATGGCATAAGGCATGAGAGTAACTACAGGTTCATCTTTCTGACGTACTCGTAAAATACGAAGATGTTCTAATAGCGTAGAGTGAAATCGCTCTACTATTCCATTATCGTTAGGGGAGTGGGCTAAAGTTCTATGGTGGTTAATTTTATGTAATCTGACGAATTCAGAGAAAAGCTGATTTGTGAACTCAGTACCATTATCGGTCACTATCGTTAGTGGGAGACCATGGTGTGTACAATAGTTTAAGACTGCCTGAAGTATACTAATTGCTGTGCCATCTCTCAAATGGTATGCCTGTCCGTATTTTGAGAATACATCCACAACTGTAAGGTATTTTTCATTTTGGGCTGTAAAGAGATCCATATGCACTAATTCAAAGGGTTTGGTTGCTGGAGGTACTAAACTGAACTGTGGTCTAACTGGATTCCTATCGTACTTACACTGTTCGCAAATGATACACTCGTTAATATATTTCGCTATCTCATCCTTCATCCTAGGCCAATAGTATTTTCGGGAAAGAGCGAGGTAACACTCGTTTATTCCTCTATGATTTGTCTTGCCTTCATGATAATTTTTTATAATTTCTTGCTGTCGTAAGTAATCTTTAACATCTTCTAATTCGGTTTTAACTAACACTAGATTGATAGCTGAGCTCTTAAAGTTATTCTGAATGATAGGGATGATAGAGTACATACCTAAGGGTGGGGTAATTTTTAAAGCGGTTTTAACTTTGGGGTTGACATATTCTTATATAGCGTTCACAATGTCTCGTTCTAAATTCGATTCTGAAACTTGGATATGTGTACGAGTGTGTGTATCAAAAGGTTTAGTAGCTATCGTTTTGCGTTTAATGTCGCGTACTATAGTAATACACAACTGTCGATGAAATTTATTCAAGGGTTCGTCGGTGATGGGGACTTCTAGTATAGGGTTTTCAGTACTAGTGTGTGCAGTGGCTGTTGTGGAACCATTTCGAGAAGGTGGTCGCTCTGAAGGGTTGGCTAACATTGATTCAGTCTCCTCATTATTGATCTCTACTCGGGATAAGGCGTCCGCGTTCGTGTTATACTTCCCTTTTTTATAGATTATGGTGTAGTCATATTCACTAAGTTTAAGTCGCCATCTAGTTAGTCTTTGGTTGGGCTCCTTAAGGTTCATAATCCACTGTAACGGCTTGTGGTCTGTGTATATTTTAAATTTTCGACCAGATAGGTACGGCCTAAAATATTTTGTAGCCCATACTATGGCTAAAAGTTCTTTTTCTATGGTACTATAATTAGTTTCGCTATCGTTAAGAGTTCGTGAGGCGTAACAGATGGGTTTATCTGAGCCGATAGTACCTTGTGAGAGTACAGCGCCTATAGCTACATTTGAGGCATCCGTGGTTAAAACGAACTCTTTATTAAAGTCAGGATATTGTAGGATTGGGTCATTCGTCAATAAAGTCTTACATTTGTTAAAACAGTCAATGTAGTCAGAGTCAAAAGTTATCTTACTTGTCTTTTTCAGGCATTTTGTCATTGGCTTTGTAATGCGAGCAAAGTCGGGGATAAATTTCCGATAGTAACCTAATAATCCTAGAAACTGTTTTATTTCTTTGGTGGTTTTGGGTAGAGGGTACTTTTCTATTGCTGCTATTTTTTCAGGGTTAGGCTTAACGCCTTCGCCAGTTATAATATGTCCTAAGAACGCTGTTTCCAATTTAAGAAACTCGGACTTATCCATTTAAATCTTGAAATTAGATTATTGCAGCCTCTTAAATACTTTTTCTAAGTTAATCATGTGCTCTTGCAATGACGTACTAAAGATTATGACGTCATCAAGGTACACGAGGCATATTTCGTTCTGTAATCCTCTGAGAACATTGTCCATAACGCGTTGAAAAGTGGACGGGGAGTTCTTTAAACCCATGGGCATGCGTAAAAACTCAAAGTGCCCATGCTCTACATTGAAAGCTGTCTTAGGAATGTCGTCGGGATGCATTTCGCATTGATAAAATCCTGAGGCAAGGTCCAGGGTACTGAAATACTGGCACTTACCAAGCTTGTCAAGTATGTCATTAATGTTAGGAATGGGGTACTTGTCGTCTATAGTCTTGTCGTTTAATTTACGAAAGTCAACTACGATGCACCATTTCTGCTTGCCTGATGCGTCGGCTTTCTTAGGAAATACCCAGATAGGTGAGCTCCAAGCTGATTCTGAAGGTCGTATAATACCTTGGTCTAACATCTTAGTAATCTGATCCCTAACTTCTTGTCGATGTACGAAAGGGTAGCGGTAGCTTTTAGTATAAACGGGAAGTTCGTCAGTCGTTCTAATACGGTGTTTAATTTTATTTGTAAAAGTTAAGGGCTCTCCCTCAACATAAAACACGTCAGCATATCGTGCACACAATGTCTCTAAGTTAGTCTTTTCTTCGATATTTAAATGTTCTGTGCGCAAACGACACAGAACCTCTTTAACGCGCTTAGGATCTTGTTCGGTGCTAATGCACTCAGTATTAAATATCTCGGCGTGTAAAGGACGATCAAAAGTAATGTTTATATCGTATTCCGTAGGGTTTTCAACTTCTACAATGCCCGTACAATCGGTAACGCGAGTAATGCACTCGTGAATAATGCAATTACAATATATTTGCTGAGCAATCGAAACGTCACCGTCTGGGCTATAAATAGGAATATTAATTAATTTAGATGAGTTCGCAGGAATGCTTTCCTGATAACTTGGGATTTTACATTGATATAAACGTATGGGTATGGTAGTATAATCTGTTATCAAATAATTATTCTTAAGATCAATCTGTGTTCCGGTGAGCAAATCCAGACCTAATAGACCATCGAAATAATTATGGAATCTATAGATGAAAAACTTAACATTTACAGGGTTATTAAGTTCACTAAAATGCGGGATAGTAATGGAATGATTATGCTTGCTAGTTACGCGAGCATTAGTGACTTCAAAAGGATCTAAGTTTAAAGGTATATGTGAAAAATATCGTTCAACTGCCTCAGGGCTAATAAAAGACTGGTTGGCACCGGTGTCAACTAACAGCTTAAGTGGCGGATTTGATATTTGTACGTAGCGTAATTCTCTTTTAGCCTGAATGTTCAACTCTATTTTAATCCTTCTTGGTCCGTTTTCTTGTGAAAATCCTGATCGGGTTTAGAAGAAGAAGAAGGTTGTGGAGCATCTAGGCATTTATCGTTAGATTGAGAGTTATCCTGTACGTATTGGTAATTTGGGTCGTTTTGATCGTGGTTGTAATACTCAGAATAGTAGTAGGGGTCATATTCGTAATAATAGTCGGGTTGTTCGTAGTAATAGTCAGCATGATTATAAGCATCGTCATAGCCGGTCATCTCGTTATAATTCATTTCACGTGTTTTAAAATAATTGCTAGGTGGTGGGTTCCCTGACTTAGTCCAGTCATGTCTCAGATGTCCTAGAGGTTTTGGAGCAAAATGACTAACACCGCTCATCGGTTTCGGTCCGGTATACTGCACTGGAGGGTTACTATTTGGCAATTTAAACACGTTACTTTGCGGGTTATAATTCGGCGGGGGTGCGCGAAACATTTGCTGAGTATGCGTAAATTGATTAGGAGCACGCTGACCTACCTGGTTATGTTGGAATGGCGGCCTCCCTTGCTGCTGCTGCATGGGCATAGGTTTACGCCAGCTAGGACCTGCGCTAGGGAAATTAAAAGCTTTCGGTGTCATCGTATAGACCGCTGGTGGCATCCTATGGGTTAGCTGCGTTGGATTACGTCGCTCGGGAATACTCTCGTTACGTTGCTGTAGGTACATAACATTTAATTCCTGTTGTACAAATTCCAGAGCCTTTTCAATCGTTTCGGGTCTCATACATCGGATACGGGACCCTAAAGGTTCTTTGAGACCTCTGACGTACGATTGTAAAGTTAACTTTTTATAAAGGTCGCGCTTTGCTTCTATGGTAGTGGCTAAATTTTCATGCAATGACACATAAGTCATTATAGTGCTGAAAAGGGTCTGGCATTTGTCGTAATATTCTTGCGGTGTGCTATTTCCTTGTGTCAGCAGAGACATATCATTGTAAAGGGCGGTCTCGTCCCTTTGGTCAGAGAAATTATTTATTAAGCCATCACGAATACCTTGCCAATTGTCTGCTATGCCATTGGAATTAATTGTTGAAGCTGCGGAACCTGTGATTTTATTTAGAATACCGTTTATGAGGCATAGATTTGTTAACTCGTAACCCGGGTCATCCTTGATATATTGTATTACGAGCTGGTCGCATATTTTAATAAACCGTGTTAGAACATTCGGATTGCCATCAAAATCGGGGACTGCACGCAAAGCTTTAATAATAATATAATAATAATAAATTCTTTATTCAAGTAACCATGACTCAAAAATGTTAGTAATACTTAAAACTATGTTAGTAACATTTCATAATTTAAATTACACTACTATAAAAACAAACAACTCACACGAGTTACCACTGCTTCACCCCATGAGATATGGCACAACAATGATTCACGTATGAGCAGTCCAGACGCCCAGCAATCATACTCAGGACACTGTTGGAGCTGGCCCGCACCCTGCGCACCAGAGAGGCACACCTCTTCCGCATAGTCGCATAAAAGCAATCTACGTGTGCGTCAGCAAACATCCCCGACGCGCTACAGAAGCGAGGCAGCCCCACCAGTATCCTAAACGCATTATTATATTGAACGCGGAGAGCGCTGTACGACTTTTGAGTATATCTAGCCCAAAGGCTACACGTGTAGAAAGAGGTGCAGTAAGCTCGGAAGAGTGTGATCTTTACCTGAAGGGAACAACGTGCAAACCTACGGGCCAGCATGTTCGCTCGAATCGACAACGCTCTCCGCTCCCGTTCAATGTCGTCATTGTCCTGGAGGTCGGGGGTCAATAAGTGACCCAGATATTTAAATTTATACACTCTCTTTAATGCCATTCCATTGAGTGCAACTGGTGGTATAGCACCAGAGTTTTTTCCCCCAACCTCAAAAACCATGATTTCCGACTTTTTGGAATTATACGCCAGGCCATGCTGTTCAGCGTATCTTTCGCAACGGGCCACAAGTTTTCTCAACCCACAGACCGACGCACTTAACAGCACCATATCGTCTGCGTAACTAATATTATTGAAACAGACACCATCTACATGGCAACCGACTCTGGTGCTGCCAAGCTCCTCAATCAGCTCATTCACGTAAAGGTTAAAAAGCGTGGGCGAACTTAACCCCCCCTGCCTCACCCCGCACTCCAACCTATACGGTTCAGACAGCTCACCATTCCATCGCACATTGTTGACCTGGCCTCCATACCAATATTTAAAGATGTTAATGAGTTCTTTTGGCAGATTAGTGTTTTCCAATTTTTGCCATAACTTATTGTATGAAACCAGATCAAATGCCCTGGAAAGGTCCAAAAAGCAGGCGTAAACGGGCGTCCCTCTCTGTGTATAATACGTGACCGTATGCTTAAGACTCAGCACTGCAGCCTCCGTTGACAGCCCAGAACGAAACCCGAACTGATTATCGTTAAGGCTGATGACAGAGTTCAACTGAGCATTAAGCACACTGTCAAACACCTTTGACATCACCGTGGCAAGTGAAATTGGTCTATAATTGCCACTGTCTGCGAGGTCCCCAGTTTTGTTTTTAACAACGGGAACAACAACTGTACGCGTCATCTCATCTGGCATGTAACTATGATTTACACAAAAGCTGTACAACATCGCAAGGACCCTCGGCAGATGTGGACCCGCATATTGCAGGTGCTCAACCTGTGCGCGCGTGAAACCGCGCTACGCAGCTAGTTTCAGAAAAATTGGTGCAGTTAAAATTCGGAAGTGAAATGATTGAAAGACTGTACTATAACTCTGTATTCCAATATCCACTCTGGAAGTTATAAAGATGATAAATGATATCTATGAAAAATAAGTCGTTTAAAAAAGATTTTAAACTGAAAGTTACGTTATAAAATCCAAAGATTTGGTATATTTCAGATATTAACATTTAGGGTTGCTAATTTTTACTACTATGGGCCATAGAGTTCTCCTCAACTTATTTGTTGAACGGCATGAATGAAAACGTAGGCTCAAATCCCATATTGTTTATTCAACACAGTTTGCTTCTATTTTTGTTTAGAGGATTTTAATTCTGTTTCAGAAGCAATATATGAGATTAGGCTCAGCTTAAGATTTATTCGTCAAACGAAGTAATAAAGATTTCGAATTTTATTCAATGGGAGATTCTCAGAATCGTGTTGGCAACACTATCTTATTGCTGTTGGTGTTTGAGATCAAAGCGCTTTGCACGAAAATAACTGATATCGGTCGTCCTTGTCACCCTTATATAAATTCCTATACCAGAATCAAATAAATTAAACCTTGATAAATTTTTATATACACTACCTACTATTAATATGTATTTATTTTTAGAACCTCTATGTTATTTTCTTCCACATTGCTATCTTATTTTGCTATTAGACTAAATGAATCGCCCGTAAAAGAATATTGTAAATTCTGAATCGATATACTGGATCACACAATCAGTGTTTTCATTGCAGTTTTGTACGGTTGCAAATTTCAGGAGCTTACAGTGGGGTCCGTAGCTATACCGGAAGCCAGTGCTGGTGTGGAGCTGGTCTAAATCTTCCGTGACTATATATATGAACGATTATGTTGAAACAGAACGTACAATATCACACATCGAACCAAAAAAATTATAAAACCATTAAAATCGAGTTCTACATAGTTCTCAAACCCACGGATATAGCTAATTTGACCCTTTTGTGGTTTAAGTTTTATTATGGCGATATGTTTTTAAATTTTTTGTACATTTTTTCGTGCTTCTTTATTGATTTACTACCAAACACATGCAAAGACAAGAATAATACCAAAAATTTGCGTATCCGGATAAACGTATAGTTTGTGGTTTAAATCAGAACTCTAGAAGTTCCCTCTCATATACATGAATAGTTGTGTGTGATATAAACATAGTTTATTTTTAATTAGGTATTGTTTGTAAACTAAGTATAAGGTGTAATGTGCTTAACATATCCGTGTGGAATAGAGATCATTATAAATAATGAAAATAAATAAAAAAGTTTTTCGGAAGAAACTTTTTTGCTAGCAATTATTTTAGAGGAAATTTTTCTTAATATTAGGAAATGGTAAAGCTAGATAGTATACTATCGTACAATTATTGAAATATTTTTTGGACTGATCCATAATCTTATGCAGCTTTACGGTTGAAATTTATAATGAATATTTACTGTAAAACTTGAGTTTTTGTAAAAAAATAAAATATACTAGTTATTAATACATTACTCAGTAAAGAAAAAGATATTTAAATTAAATTATTTGATGATACTGTAACAAAATGTGCTAAATTCCTACATCTTTTAGCTTTATACATCTGGTGAGTACTCTGTATACAACTTGATTAATCAGAATTTCGACAGATGGCGTTTTTACTTACATAGCGAACATGCATTGAATTTACTATTCATAAAGTAGAACAATATTTTCAAAATTCGTTAATCGATTAAAATAATTATTAATTAAGTATTAAAATAATTTAAAAATAAAATGATATTAAATCAAAAGTCCTGAATACAGCAATTTAACCTAATGCTCCATATTATTTACAAAAAATTACTTGATTAGTCAACTTGAACAGTATTATGGATATTTTCAAAATAAAAATTATATCCGGTAAGTTATCCATTATGTTAAGAAATATGATGGGTATTATACCCTATATAATTCCCAACCCCATCTTAACCACTTTTAAAGGATTTTTAACTCTGAGTATGTCGTCACGTTAACGTTTACCTTCTGTATTTATAGGAAATAACAACAACAGCAGCTTGTTCATGGAATCCGTATTGGTGTTTTTTACAGATCACTGTGATGAATATAGTCAGCAGCCGTATTAACTGTCTTATCAGTTAAAACTGTATTAAGCTTATCAGGTTAATCACTATAAATTATTTCCTTTTCGCTACATAGAAGCATCGTGCTATGCCATATGCTACACCGTAGCATCTTGCTACGCCGTAGCATTACACTACCTCATAGCAGCTAAAGCACAGCCAATAACTACTTATGAACTCTAAAACGCTTTGTTATTGATGTTATTTATACAAACTAGAATGAAGTTCACAAATATAATTAAATAAAGTTTTAGTTGCTTAGATGATGGTATGAAGATTAAAAAATAACTTAATTATATGCCACTAGCTGCACCGCGCGGTTTCACCCACGTAGATATCGATATGTTTTTAAGCTATTGCATAGCTTCTATCGCGGGCCTTGAGCGCGGGGACCGAATCCAGAAATTCCGTAACGAAAAAACCTCACGCTCCCCACTCCGACGGGCACGGAGGTGTGGCTTGAAGGCCGTACATCGTCTAACGTCGTTTCAGTTCGGCAGTCTTCGGCACGGTATGTTTGTGTGCGTGCGACTATATCTTTTGAAAACAATTTATAGATTTTCAAAAAGAGCATGCATATTGCAGGGCGCGAACTCAGTTCTACACACTTGCCATGTTACTGATAGTCGCGATGTGCTAAACTTGCGATTAATTTTCTCTCTGAAATAGGTCTTCTATAGAGATATGTCATAGACGTCATCGACGTTGTCATGGCTACCTTAAAAACTTTTAATATAATTAATTATTAAGTACTTTTATTCAAATTAATTTAGTAGTGTTTTTATAAAAATAGCTTTTTTTTTAACGGAAAAGCTAAGATGAATATCACGCTAATTTTTCATTGGACTTTTAAATTATTTATAGTTTTGTTTACTAAATAAAAGCGCGTGATTTTATAGAGTAAAAAGTGCTCACGCGGCCGTTTTTTCAACTGTGATTGGCGATATCCGCCATTATTGTGGAATATTTTTTTAAAGAATTTCTATAATTTGTTATACGTGTTATTGGCAAAATTGTGGTATCTATCCACAGGGACCAGATCAAGAGTTGAAGTTGAAGTTTTTATTAAATAAAATATTACAGAAAGATGTCGGTGAACAATGTTAATACGATACATTTAAGTGTACGAGTTGTAATATTGTTATCTCCGAAACGAAACAACGAAAGTTTAATAAAAATATGGTCGTCGGCTTTTTCTGAGGAAGACATTGATGAGGCAAAAAAGTTATTGTTTGTTTCTACGAAGACAAGACAAAAACATGTATCGAGGCGTAAGAACAAAAAGCAGAAAGACCTAAAATATACGATTACGGTGTTTAAAATCACGGATCCCGAACAATCCCAGTTTTTGTGGCATATGACCTTCACAAATTGCCACCAGTTTGCTTTGACTACGTAGAACGTACGTAAAGAAGTTGATGAACGATTTATTAATTCTACGGTCAGATGTTAACGCAATCAGAAGTGATTATGTTACTAAAGATCAGCTCGAAAATATTAAATTGATAACAAATAATGCGACACCGACGCCGTTCATCATCAACAACCTTTTTATCGTCCCACTGCTGGGCACAGATCTCCTCTCATACAGAGAAGGATTGAGCGTAATCACCACGCTTGCTCAATGCGGGTTGGCGATTTCAGACTTATAAAGCCCAGGTTTCCTCAAGATGTTTTCCTTCGCCTTCAGTCATTGGTGTCCAAGATATACTTAGAAAGTACATATAACTTTAGAAAAGTTACATCGGTACTTGCCTGACCTGGAATCGAACCCGCGCACTCATACTTGAGAGGCTGGTGTTTTAACCACTAGGCCACCACGACAAAACAGTGGGGTATATTGAAAAAGAACCTCGGAGTATTTGAGTATATTTCGTGGTGCTCCCTGTGCGCCGTTTCCGAGTCAACGAAATACCAGTTGGTGGAGTCATAAGGATACTATAGCTGTCTTGCCTGCCCCTCAGTGCCCGGCCGGTCTTGCGATTGCACCGAAACAGCTCACAATGACAGAGATTATAAGTAATAGCATAGACAGACCTTACGGAGGAATTGCCCTATTGTAGAGGAAGTCCGCTTTCTCAAAGGTATCAGTGTTGTTGTGTAATAGTGATCGTTTAGTTCTCACACGGATCGTTCTATGTTAGTTTTCTCATTTTACATGCTTACTGACTCGAGTGATAACTGTACTTGTAAAATTTGTGTATAAAGTGTTTTGAATATGAATGAACAAAGTGCATTTATTTTTATTTATTTAATAAAAGAAAAAATTGTTTTCTTATCGGTTACCACGCCCAAAAAGTGTAACTTGAATTAATATCAAAGATAAAGAAATACTGCATAAATAAAATAAATAAATAATTATAATTGCATAAATTGATACAAAATGCTATGCAATAGCTTTACCGCGGCAGTCCCCGAGTGCCACACGTCTTTTTTTTTTAATATCTTCTACTCCTATGGGTCGCATCGTGATGTTTTGTAGCGTAAAGCCTTCCTGGAATAATGGACTATCTAACGCAATAAGAATTTTTCAAACCGGAAGGCGTTCAAACAAACAAACTCTTCAGTTCTATATATTAGTTTAGATAAGTAACTCCCAAATTAGCCTCGGTTATCTACTCGTAATAAAAAATTGAACTGCTATTTCTCTTCATACTTAAGTGTTCCTATCAGAGACTGTTGCCGTTTAATTAGTCCTTGGATATTTGATATGAGGTGCTTATTGCATAGGAATACATATTTATGAAAAAAAAAAAAAATTACAAAGTAAACCATGAGAAAGATGAGATTTGTAGCGCGCAGCAAATATCAAAAAGCTTTCGAAACCACTTATTTTACAGCAATAGTAAATCCCTCACTGAGGAGTTATTAAATCATCACTTATCTACCCCTAACAATTGCTGAATTGTTTACCTATTATACAGAGTGTGGTGTAAAAATTTATTGCTCAGCGTTTGGTGGACTAGTGCCGGTATGGTGCACTACAGTTTCCTTAAATCTGGCGATTACTGAAGATCTCTGCTGTGAGCAGCTCTACATAATGATAATAACTAGCCGCCAAACAACCGAGACTGGTCAATCGCACAAGGCCACTGCTGCTTCAAGACAACGCGAGACCACACACTGCACAACAGACTGCTACTAAATTAGAGGAGCTTCAATTGGAATGTTTAAGTCGTCTACCGTACTCCCCGGACTTTGCTCAAACAGACTACCATTTTTTTTTAATTTCAATAACTTTTTGCAGGGAAAAAGATTCAATTCAAATTTTGTTGGTGTTTGGACTTTATTAACCGTTTTCTTGATAATTATAACCGGAAAGGTGAAAATAAGTCACAATCAAAAACTGGCCAAATATTTGAAAATATTCCCGTCGTAAAGCAGGTCGTTCAGGCCATATCCTTAATAGGGGATTTTTGGGATAGGTTGATGTTTTAGTTGCAAATATCTGGCGAAAAATAACAGGATTGTAACGAGAAGTGACTTATGTAGCATTGAAGCAGGATTAAGATGATTTTCCATCGCGATTCACATTTGTTTATTCATATTGCAATTTTATATTCTTCGGAAACGGGAGTGTGCATTATTCAAGTTGCATCGTTGCCGTGGTAACCGCTTTGACATGCCATGTACTCCAGAAATAGTATTGATCACTTCGGGTTGCACAATATTCGAGGACTTTCTGTTTCGTGTATTTTTGATAAAAGTTAAATATGTCTACTGATCAAAGCAATAATTTTTTTTTGGAGCTCTATTGAGCGCAATAAGAAAGTGAATTCCTTTCGTTATTATTGTTTGAAGTGAAGAATCAATTTTCGTTGATATTTTGGCGCAGTCAATTAATTTTAATACTGAAGTTTTTTTCGCTTATGTACACTGCTGATGTAGAATCACAACCGGTTATCGCATGTAAGAATAAAATATAATTTTGGCATTTTAGATAAGCGGATAAACTTGCTGAAGAATATATTTCTCGATCTTAGAAGCATTAGGTCATTATATAGTACCGAATGTGTGTTGTGAGAAACCAAGAGCCTACATCCCCACTACTCTTATGCGCTGTTACTTAGATGTACAGATGTATGCACCTGTATTTAAATGCGGACACCGTTTGGGTGCCAGTCGAGCCTGCGAGCTCGGCCGTGCCGGCCAAGCTTGAATCCTCGGTTCCGAACAGAGCAGTTTGCACTTGCGCATCGCCCCATAGAAGCATTGTTTCTATCACAAAATGATTTTGTTATATTCAGTACCCACTTTATATTTAATTGCAACAAATTAGGGATTTTCGTAGTTCCATATTTAATTGAGCTGTAAATACAGCGTGCTTTAGATTTATTTGAGTATCAAAATATGTCTCATTTATAAGCTTCGCTAGCGACTAGATTTTTATAGCACAAGACACCGTAAACCTTATTATTTAATATTTATTTCAATTAATAAAAGGAACAGCGATGGCGAATAACACTGTAAGTATATTTTTAAGGCAGCTATAATGTTTATTATATCAAGTAATTAAAATAGAAAGGCTCAGTACAGAATCTTATGGGAAATCTAATTTGACTTAATGTGAATATTTTGCCTAGAACATTAAAAAATTGCTTAAAATATTATTGGATTATGAGAAGTCAGCCGCAAAAGAGATTCCATCTGTAGATTTCTGCAAACAGTAATAATATTTGCAGTAGTACTAAATTGCTGTCAGCAAAACAAAAGTTGTGAATTGTACTTGTTCATAGTCTACTTAGTGCAATGTGTTGACGTATAGGTGTCGCTGACATGTATATCTTCAATTTTGTTGCATATTACGATTAGGTGATACAGTCTCTCAATAAGTATGCAAACTTTGCCGATGGAAAGTTTCTGGATCTATGTAAGTCTAAAGGTGAATTTAATGTAGTTTCTTATGCCTTTATCTACCGATATACTATCAAAATGTGTTTTCATTTGATTCGGTATGTAATTGAATCTATCCATATTATATATAGCTCGTCAAGCTACCACAATTTGTCAGATTTCTTTATCCAATAGTTTTTTCCTCAATTAAGACATACAAATCAATTTCTCAATAAACATATGAAACTTTATTTATAATTAGGTATTTGGGAAAAAATATAACATTCTGTAAAAATGTTTGGTTTCGTATGAAAACAAAATTACTTTGTAAATAATTATTGCGATTATTTATTAACACTGTTTTTATCTACTCATTTTTTGCCTGAAATACAGTATCACCCAGTTCAGGTATATAACACTTTACGTATTGACATATATTTACGATAAATTGTATTATCATGTAATGAGTTAGCCGCAAAAGTGACGCCATCTCTAGATTTCTGCAATCAGTAATAGTAGCTCAAAACTAGTAAGTAGATTGCAGTCAGAAATACAAAAAGTAGTGAGTTGTACTACGTAGTGCAACATTTTGCCGTATAGGTGTCGCTGTATTTTTTCTAACCACTGCCTGTTTTGACATCCTGGTACTAGAAATATGATTACCATTGCTACAAATAATGATTCTATAAAGTAAAAAGTCGAAATATTCGAAGACATGTGACATCCATCGATCCGCCCCGGAACGGTTTTTTTATATTTTTATATTTTTATTATTTTTTTTTCTTGTGACGGGACATCATCAAATGACTTCTCCCGCTCTGGGCGGAGTGGAAAGGGCGTGTCAGACATTTTCTGACTAAAACCCACCCGTGTTTCTTCACTTGCCTGACGACGGCTAGGGCCACGGTTTATTGACACGGTCCTAGATTAGAGAGGACCGCCTCAGGGCAGGCCCGGCCCCTTCCAGTCTGGGTGCCGTACGTCGGAAATGCTCCTCGAAGTTCCACTGGCTGTTGAAGACTAGTCCCAGGTACTTCATCGTCGACCCGACACCGATGTGAACCCCTCCTACTGTTATGTGGGAAACCGACGGTGGCGCATTTCGAGGACCATAGATGCACATGGCCTTCGACTCCTGCAGGTCCACCACAAGTCCTAATTGCCCGATCCTGTTGACGATTGTCGTAACCTCAAGGGTCGCTGTGTCAGCTGCCGACTGGTGCAACCTCCCTTGTGGCAGAACTGACATGTCGTCAGCTTAACAAACTACGTTGACGCCGATAGGGAGGTCGGCGCACAGCACCCAGTCGTACCCGATGTTCCACAGATGCGGTCCCAGGACCGATCACCGCATGGAACACCGCACAACATCTCTCACCGGTTCCACACTCCTTGGGGTAGATTACGGCCCTGTCCGTCAGATAGGATTCGATCACGCAGTGAAACCCCAAGCATAGCCCTCTCCATTGCCCTTTGAGTGACTTTGAGCCTTCGTATAAGGCCCATTGTTAGCGACCACGTTTCACTTCAATAAGTCATCACTGGCAACACACACTGGTCGAAGACTTTTGTCTTGAGACACTGAGGTATTTCTGACGAGAAGATTTTACGTAGCTTCCCGAAAGCAACCAAGCCGAGTTGGATTCGACGATTGACCTCTTTCTCGAAGTTGGACCTTCCTAACTGGATAGTTTGTCCTAAGTATACGCAACTGTCAACAACTTCGAGAACAGTCTCCAATCTTTATAGGAGTCGGTACAACATGGGCATTAGACACGACTTTCGTCTTGTACATGATCATTTTAAGACCGACTCGCTCGGAGGCTCTACTGAGGTCTTCGAGCATTGTAGTCAGGTCCTCCGCGGTCTCAGCCTCTACCTGTCTGACACCACGCTGCAGAGCGGACTGACATGGTGGCGTTTTCGTACAAACCCTTCAGCGCTTCAATATACCGATAGTCTACTTGGCACCGCTGAAGAGACTGCATTACAAATCAAACGCTTTTTCGTAGTCCACAAACGCCAAGCAAAGGCATAGGTTGTACTCCTCGGGCTTCTGTATAACCTGCCGCAGCGTATGTATGTGGTCTACTGTGCTGAAGCCCTTTCGGAAACTTTTGCTTGGCCTAGAGAGTCATATAGCTCATCCAGAAGTATGTCACATTACTTTGCTCTATTGTAAATAAGTTCTGCAGCGTACGCCTTAGATAAAAGAAAGTTTTATCACACGTTGGGTCACATTATAGAAATTTTAATAAAGATCCCTATTATGTATTTTATAAAATATTCTAAAACCGATATTTATTAGTGATAATGTAGTATTCGAACGTTGTTAGAATATTTCAAATCGGTCCAGTAGTTTGAGAGTGAGGGCCTTATTCTGTGCAAATAATCAAAAAAATTTTCTTTACCTCTTTAAAATATTTCTAATATAATATTTTGCTTCTTTCCATCGCGAGAAAATAGGCTGCTATCCACCACGCGGGTTCCGAGCAGGTACGATAGATGTCACATATTTATAAATTTTCGGTTCTAAGTATCCTAAGGTTTTGTTGCACTGGGTTACTATTACCACTGTTGTTATATACATCGTTATTTTATTCTTATATGAAGCCTCAATATCGTTTGTTCAGAATAAGCAACTGAATCAATCCCAATCATTTTACACCATGTTTTATTTTTTCCTTAATACATTTAGAAATTGTTGACATAAGGTTAGCAAGCGCACAACACAGTTCACAATAGATCTCAGTACTAGGCGCGTGCGCACAGTGAAACAGGGCCTCCCACCACTCCATGCAGGGGTCCAATACGTTCTATGTAAAATAAACGTGTTTAAGTAAATTATACTACATTTGAATTAATTACTTACGGCTGAATTTACGAGTAACGTACATAATAATATCTACTTACACTTAACTGTCACTGTTATCACTAGTTAATTACACACAAATAGAAATTAACAAAACGACGACACGCCGCTGCAGGTGCGGGCCGGGCGAGCGGCGTGTTGGCACAACCAGATAAATAACAAGCTCATCACTTTGTGATTTTTCATGATATCTTTTCAAAATTTTGTCCATGGATTTCTTATTTATTGCTATTTATTGTCCATAGTGGTACACACGTAGTGAACCATTATGGACAATAAATAGACTGAAAATAGCCTGTGCTTTGAAAACCTAGTGATACATTTACCTTTTACCTGCTAAAAATTTAAAGGAAGGCAACAGAAAACACAAAGAGATTCTGAATGATACACACATGTAATGTATATGGGTAGTTATTTATTTTATATTTAGTATGTAGGTATCGAAACAATTGTAGCCGGATCTCTTCCGTATTGGATGCTATACCGAAGACTAATTGTGTTTAACTGTACCGCCTTTTAACTACTCCCTAAGTGCATCTATCATACTACACATTAGACATACAATTCATGAATCTCAACACTTCTGCCCAACTGCCGTTCAATACGACTTTCTAATCCACTGTCATCCGTCATTTTTTACCGTCGAGTTTAAAAGCAAATATGCGCAGTGCGAAAGTGAAAGTCACTTTCTCTTTTAATCTGCGCAGGGAAAAGCGCGGGAAATATTATTGACCACCTCTTGACTACACTTATACTCCTGGTGTTTTAGCCGCGTGGCTATACTAAACAACGCGCCTCGATTTTCGCTACTAGGAGACCAAAACGTTATTGGAGACTATCTCTAAAATGTGAAGATTATTCACATTGTTCACACGACACGTCAAACAATATTTATTTTAATTTAATTTTTATTTTTGCAAAAACAATTGAAAGTATTTACTTGCAATGTAATCAGCTAGACATGTTTCATAAATGTCTCCTAAACATTTTTGCAGAGTTTTCCGAAAACATGACTAAGCAGACAATTTTATTGTACACACATCAAAAGTGTCTAGGGATCAACATATATTTTTGCAATAACTTTTCTCCTGATTGATATTAATTAAAATTTTCTTTAAGGATTCATCAAATAAAATGTTTTCGTTTGTCACAGTAACGATAAACCAAGTCACCTTTGCATTAATAAAGAAATTTGCCATTTTCCTAATAAAGGGATATTTGACATTTGAACCACTAACACAAAAGTTCGAAAAAAAGACTGAAATAACAGTTTTCTCTAAAATTTTCTTTAAGGATTTATCAAATAAAATGTTTTCGTTTGTCACAGTAACGATAAACCAAGTCACCTTTGCATTAATAAAGAAATTTGCCATTTTCCTAATAAAGGGATATTTGACATTTGAACCACTAACACAAAAGTTCGAAAAAAAGACTGAAATAACAGTTTTCTCTAAAATTTTACTGGGTAACTTAAACAATTAATAATCCGTGTTTCTACCGCGAACACTAACAACACAAGAACATCGGTTTGGCATACTCAAAATTAGTTCTTCCAAATCACGCTGTGGAATGGCCGCCCATGTTCGTTGCAACAACAAAAAAAGGTCTTCTTGCGACTGGATACCCTCCATATTCGGCAGAGCTCTTCTCTGTAGCATATCCCATGCATGCTCAATCGGGTTCAAGTCTGGCGACTGAGCAGGCCAGGGCAGGACATTGATGTTAGCTGCGGCGAGAGTTTGTCTTACAACTCTTGCGGTGTGCGGTCGTGCATTATCATGCATTAACTGAAATAAGGGACCGATTTGCACTTGTAGAGGAACGATGACGTCTGATACAATCGTCTCAGCATAAATTTGAGCGTTGAGGTTGCCTCTGATCCAAATCAACTCAGTTCTTCCGCCGATCCAAATACCCGCCCATACTATGATGGTTTCACCACTATAAGGATGGACTTCCTGGCAGGATTTTAATCGCTGTTGGCGTCCAGGGGTTCTCCAGTGTCGTATACGTCTTGTATCCGGTCTCATACCAAACCGAGACTCATCAGAAAAGCACACGAAACGCCATTGTTCTTCTGCCCAATTTCTGTGTTCAAGAGCCCATTGATATCGAATCCTACGATTGTGCATTGCTATAGGTGGTACCCGTAGCGGTCTTCGGGAATGAAGGTTCACTTCATGCAAGCGGTTTCTGACTGTTTGGTCGCTAATTAAGTTCCCTGAAGAGTGATGAAGCCTCACGGCTAACATCATGGCGGTTATTGTTGGAGCTCTTCGAGTTAAGATTTGAATGTATCGGTCTTGTCTCCGTGTGGTGCAGCGATACCGTCCTCCATGGCGCTCAGCCACGTTACCAGTGCTTCGGTAACGTGTCCAAAGTCGACTGATAACACTCTGACTTGTATTCAGAGCTAAAGCCACAGTACGTTGCCGGGAACCAGCTTCTATCATTCCCACGGCTCTGAGCATTTCTTCCCTGCTTAAATGACGTCGCCGCTCCATAATAACGTTGGTTTTAATCAGTAGTAGGGAAACAGTAGCACTAATAATGTCTTCAATGCGTTGTACGTTTTTATAGGGAAAATATTGACAGCTGATTTTCATCTTTTACTCGAATTTGATTCACAGTTCCTGATTCAAATTATGAAATGCACCAAAAAGGATCCATATAAATTTATAAAATCATAAATTTATTACAAAGGGATCAAGCATTTTTATGCGGATTTCTTGAGATTGAGATGTGGCTTTGTAATAAGAACTAATTTTGAGTATGCCAAACCGATGTTCTTGTGTTGTTAGTGTTCGCGGTAGAAACACGGATTATTAATTGTTTAAGTTACCCAGTAAAATTTTAGAGAAAACTGTTATTTCAGTCTTTTTTTCGAACTTTTGTGTTAGTGGTTCAAATGTCAAATATCCCTTTATTAGGAAAATGGCAAATTTCTTTATTAATGCAAAGGTGACTTGGTTTATCGTTACTGTGACAAACGAAAACATTTTATTTGATAAATCCTTAAAGAAAATTTTAGAGAAAACTGTTATTTCAGTCTTTTTTTCGAACTTTTGTGTTAGTGGTTCAAATGTCAAATATCCCTTTATTAGGAAAATGGCAAATTTCTTTATTAATGCAAAGGTGACTTGGTTTATCGTTACTGTGACAAACGAAAACATTTTATTTGATGAATCCTTAAAGAAAATTTTAATTAATATCAATCAGGAGAAAAGTTATTGCAAAAATATATGTTGATCCCTAGACACTTTTGATGTGTGTACAATAAAATTGTCTGCTTAGTCATGTTTTCGGAAAACTCTGCAAAAATGTTTAGGAGACATTTATGAAACATGTCTAGCTGATTACATTGCAAGTAAATACTTTCAATTGTTTTTGCAAAAATAAAAATTAAATTAAAATAAATATTGTTTGACGTGTCGTGTGAACAATGTGAATAATCTTCACATTTTAGAGATAGTCTCCAATAACGTTTTGGTCTCCTAGTAGCGAAAATCGAGGCGCGTTGTTTAGTATAGCCACGCGGCTAAAACACCAGGAGTATAAGTGTAGTCAAGAGGTGGTCAATAATATTTCCCGCGCTTTTCCCTGCGCAGATTAAAAGAGAAAGTGACTTTCACTTTCGCACTGCGCATATTTGCTTTTAAACTCGACGGTAAAAAATGACGGATGACAGTGGATTAGAAAGTCGTATTGAACGGCAGTTGGGCAGAAGTGTTGAGATTCATGAATTGTATGTCTAATGTGTAGTATGATAGATGCACTTAGGGAGTAGTTAAAAGGCGGTACAGTTAAACACAATTAGTCTTCGGTATAGCATCCAATACGGAAGAGATCCGGCTACAATTGTTTCGATACCTACATACTAAATATAAAATAAATAACTACCCATATACATTACATGTGTGTATCATTCAGAATCTCTTTGTGTTTTCTGTTGCCTTCCTTTAAATTTTTAGCAGGTAAAAGGTAAATGTATCACTAGGTTTTCAAAGCACAGGCTATTTTCAGGCTATTTATTGTCCATAATGGTTCACTACGTGTGTACCACTATGGACAATAAATAGCAATAAATAAGAAATCCATGGACAAAATTTTGAAAAGATATCATGAAAAATCACAAAGTGATGAGCTTGTTATTTATCTGGTTGTGCCAACACGCCGCTCGCCCGGCCCGCACCTGCAGCGGCGTGTCGTCGTTTTGTTAATTTCTATTTGTGTGTAATTAACTAGTGATAACAGTGACAGTTAAGTGTAAGTAGATATTATTATGTACGTTACTCGTAAATTCAGCCGTAAGTAATTAATTCAAATGTAGTATAATTTACTTAAACACGTTTATTTTACATAGAACGTATTGGACCCCTGCATGGAGTGGTGGGAGGCCCTGTTTCACTGTGCGCACGCGCCTAGTACTGAGATCTATTGTGAACTGTGTTGTGCGCTTGCTAACCTTATGTCAACAATTTCTAAATGTATTAAGGAAAAAATAAAACATGGTGTAAAATGATTGGGATTGATTCAGTTGCTTATTCTGAACAAACGATATTGAGGCTTCATATAAGAATAAAATAACGATGTATATAACAACAGTGGTAATAGTAACCCAGTGCAACAAAACCTTAGGATACTTAGAACCGAAAATTTATAAATATGTGACATCTATCGTACCTGCTCGGAACCCGCGTGGTGGATAGCAGCCTATTTTCTCGCGATGGAAAGAAGCAAAATATTATATTAGAAATATTTTAAAGAGGTAAAGAAAATTTTTTTGATTATTTGCACAGAATAAGGCCCTCACTCTCAAACTACTGGACCGATTTGAAATATTCTAACAACGTTCGAATACTACATTATCACTAAT
Source organism: Sesamia inferens (assembly GCA_037179545.1). Lineage (NCBI taxonomy): Eukaryota > Metazoa > Arthropoda > Insecta > Lepidoptera > Noctuidae > Sesamia > Sesamia inferens. The sequence continues at coordinate 25,664,003 of CM073921.1, forward strand.
AAATATCGGTTTTAGAATATTTTATAAAATACATAATAGGGATCTTTATTAAAATTTCTATAATGTGACCCAACGTGTGATAAAACTTTCTTTTATCTAAGGCGTACGCTGCAGAACTTATTTACAATAGAGCAAAGTAATGTGACATACTTCTGGATGAGCTATATGACTCTCTAGGCCAAGCAAAAGTTTCCGAAAGGGCTTCAGCACAGTAGACCACATACATACGCTGCGGCAGGTTATACAGAAGCCCGAGGAGTACAACCTATGCCTTTGCTTGGCGTTTGTGGACTACGAAAAAGCGTTTGATTTGTAATGCAGTCTCTTCAGCGGTGCCAAGTAGACTATCGGTATATTGAAGCGCTGAAGGGTTTGTACGAAAACGCCACCATGTCAGTCCGCTCTGCAGCGTGGTGTCAGACAGGTAGAGGCTGAGACCGCGGAGGACCTGACTACAATGCTCGAAGACCTCAGTAGAGCCTCCGAGCGAGTCGGTCTTAAAATGATCATGTACAAGACGAAAGTCGTGTCTAATGCCCATGTTGTACCGACTCCTATAAAGATTGGAGACTGTTCTCGAAGTTGTTGACAGTTGCGTATACTTAGGACAAACTATCCAGTTAGGAAGGTCCAACTTCGAGAAAGAGGTCAATCGTCGAATCCAACTCGGCTTGGTTGCTTTCGGGAAGCTACGTAAAATCTTCTCGTCAGAAATACCTCAGTGTCTCAAGACAAAAGTCTTCGACCAGTGTGTGTTGCCAGTGATGACTTATTGAAGTGAAACGTGGTCGCTAACAATGGGCCTTATACGAAGGCTCAAAGTCACTCAAAGGGCAATGGAGAGGGCTATGCTTGGGGTTTCACTGCGTGATCGAATCCTATCTGACGGACAGGGCCGTAATCTACCCCAAGGAGTGTGGAACCGGTGAGAGATGTTGTGCGGTGTTCCATGCGGTGATCGGTCCTGGGACCGCATCTGTGGAACATCGGGTACGACTGGGTGCTGTGCGCCGACCTCCCTATCGGCGTCAACGTAGTTTGTTAAGCTGACGACATGTCAGTTCTGCCACAAGGGAGGTTGCACCAGTCGGCAGCTGACACAGCGACCCTTGAGGTTACGACAATCGTCAACAGGATCGGGCAATTAGGACTTGTGGTGGACCTGCAGGAGTCGAAGGCCATGTGCATCTATGGTCCTCGAAATGCGCCACCGTCGGTTTCCCACATAACAGTAGGAGGGGTTCACATCGGTGTCGGGTCGACGATGAAGTACCTGGGACTAGTCTTCAACAGCCAGTGGAACTTCGAGGAGCATTTCCGACGTACGGCACCCAGACTGGAAGGGGCCGGGCCTGCCCTGAGGCGGTCCTCTCTAATCTAGGACCGTGTCAATAAACCGTGGCCCTAGCCGTCGTCAGGCAAGTGAAGAAACACGGGTGGGTTTTAGTCAGAAAATGTCTGACACGCCCTTTCCACTCCGCCCAGAGCGGGAGAAGTCATTTGATGATGTCCCGTCACAAGAAAAAAAAATAATAAAAATATAAAAATATAAAAAAACCGTTCCGGGGCGGATCGATGGATGTCACATGTCTTCGAATATTTCGACTTTTTACTTTATAGAATCATTATTTGTAGCAATGGTAATCATATTTCTAGTACCAGGATGTCAAAACAGGCAGTGGTTAGAAAAAATACAGCGACACCTATACGGCAAAATGTTGCACTACGTAGTACAACTCACTACTTTTTGTATTTCTGACTGCAATCTACTTACTAGTTTTGAGCTACTATTACTGATTGCAGAAATCTAGAGACGGCGTCACTTTTGCGGCTAACTCATTACATGATAATACAATTTATCGTAAATATATGTCAATACGTAAAGTGTTATATACCTGAACTGGGTGATACTGTATTTCAGGCAAAAAATGAGTAGATAAAAACAGTGTTAATAAATAATCGCAATAATTATTTACAAAGTAATTTTGTCTTCATACGAAACCAAACATTTTTACAGAATGTTATATTTTTTCCCAAATACCTAATTATAAATAAAGTTTCATATGTTTATTGAGAAATTGATTTGTATGTCTTAATTGAGGAAAAAACTATTGGATAAAGAAATCTGACAAATTGTGGTAGCTTGACGAGCTATATATAATATGGATAGATTCAATTACATACCGAATCAAATGAAAACACATTTTGATAGTATATCGGTAGATAAAGGCATAAGAAACTACATTAAATTCACCTTTAGACTTACATAGATCCAGAAACTTTCCATCGGCAAAGTTTGCATACTTATTGAGAGACTGTATCACCTAATCGTAATATGCAACAAAATTGAAGATATACATGTCAGCGACACCTATACGTCAACACATTGCACTAAGTAGACTATGAACAAGTACAATTCACAACTTTTGTTTTGCTGACAGCAATTTAGTACTACTGCAAATATTATTACTGTTTGCAGAAATCTACAGATGGAATCTCTTTTGCGGCTGACTTCTCATAATCCAATAATATTTTAAGCAATTTTTTAATGTTCTAGGCAAAATATTCACATTAAGTCAAATTAGATTTCCCATAAGATTCTGTACTGAGCCTTTCTATTTTAATTACTTGATATAATAAACATTATAGCTGCCTTAAAAATATACTTACAGTGTTATTCGCCATCGCTGTTCCTTTTATTAATTGAAATAAATATTAAATAATAAGGTTTACGGTGTCTTGTGCTATAAAAATCTAGTCGCTAGCGAAGCTTATAAATGAGACATATTTTGATACTCAAATAAATCTAAAGCACGCTGTATTTACAGCTCAATTAAATATGGAACTACGAAAATCCCTAATTTGTTGCAATTAAATATAAAGTGGGTACTGAATATAACAAAATCATTTTGTGATAGAAACAATGCTTCTATGGGGCGATGCGCAAGTGCAAACTGCTCTGTTCGGAACCGAGGATTCAAGCTTGGCCGGCACGGCCGAGCTCGCAGGCTCGACTGGCACCCAAACGGTGTCCGCATTTAAATACAGGTGCATACATCTGTACATCTAAGTAACAGCGCATAAGAGTAGTGGGGATGTAGGCTCTTGGTTTCTCACAACACACATTCGGTACTATATAATGACCTAATGCTTCTAAGATCGAGAAATATATTCTTCAGCAAGTTTATCCGCTTATCTAAAATGCCAAAATTATATTTTATTCTTACATGCGATAACCGGTTGTGATTCTACATCAGCAGTGTACATAAGCGAAAAAAACTTCAGTATTAAAATTAATTGACTGCGCCAAAATATCAACGAAAATTGATTCTTCACTTCAAACAATAATAACGAAAGGAATTCACTTTCTTATTGCGCTCAATAGAGCTCCAAAAAAAAATTATTGCTTTGATCAGTAGACATATTTAACTTTTATCAAAAATACACGAAACAGAAAGTCCTCGAATATTGTGCAACCCGAAGTGATCAATACTATTTCTGGAGTACATGGCATGTCAAAGCGGTTACCACGGCAACGATGCAACTTGAATAATGCACACTCCCGTTTCCGAAGAATATAAAATTGCAATATGAATAAACAAATGTGAATCGCGATGGAAAATCATCTTAATCCTGCTTCAATGCTACATAAGTCACTTCTCGTTACAATCCTGTTATTTTTCGCCAGATATTTGCAACTAAAACATCAACCTATCCCAAAAATCCCCTATTAAGGATATGGCCTGAACGACCTGCTTTACGACGGGAATATTTTCAAATATTTGGCCAGTTTTTGATTGTGACTTATTTTCACCTTTCCGGTTATAATTATCAAGAAAACGGTTAATAAAGTCCAAACACCAACAAAATTTGAATTGAATCTTTTTCCCTGCAAAAAGTTATTGAAATTAAAAAAAAATGGTAGTCTGTTTGAGCAAAGTCCGGGGAGTACGGTAGACGACTTAAACATTCCAATTGAAGCTCCTCTAATTTAGTAGCAGTCTGTTGTGCAGTGTGTGGTCTCGCGTTGTCTTGAAGCAGCAGTGGCCTTGTGCGATTGACCAGTCTCGGTTGTTTG